>CM044313.1:8977500-13977500 GCA_024291935.2 Okapia johnstoni | reverse complement strand
CATCCAACCTTCTCATCCTCTGTCATCCCCTTCTCTTCCCATCTTTCCCCAAATTAGGGTCTTTTCCAATGAGTCAGTTCTTCCCATCAGGTGATCAAAGTATTGGAGTTTCAGCTTCAGCATCAGTCCTTCCAATGAATATTTAGGACTGATTTCCTTTAGGATGGACCGGTTGGATCTGGCATATAGAGAATAATCAATAAATACAGCTATCAGTGAATGAATTGATCTTTCTCTTCAAGTGAAAGTTATGAAATGAACTAACTTGAAGTAACTTCTTGGAGCCTTTGTGAGATATCAATTAAATACTATGTATTAAAAATACCTAGAACTTCCCTGGATAAGAATCTGCCTGCCGATGCAGGAGACATGGGTTCTATTGTTGGTCCAGGAAAATTCCACGTACCACTGGGCATCTATACCCGTCCACCACAACTAATGAGCCCTCACACCACAGCTGCTGAAGCCTGAGACCCCAGAGCCTATGCTCTGCAGCAAGAGAAGCCACAGCAATGTGAAGCCCAGGCACCGCAACTAGAGAGTAGCCCCAACAAATCACAACTAGAGAAAGCCCACGCACAGCAACAAAGACCCGGTGCAACCAAAAATACATAACTAAATAATAAATAAAATACCTAGATCACTGACAGAAATATGGTACACACTCAGTAAAAGTAAAATACTTCCTCTTCTGGGATCACTAAGAAACCTGTATATCTCTTCAATGCATCACATTTGTGATCTGTGTCTATAGTATGCATCTCTCTTCTGTTATTAGGATAATTTCCACAATACTAAGTGACTGTTCTTTTACTACTTTCACCCATTATCGTAGTTTCACTGCAAAAATCATTTCTGGAACTCCTTACATCACAATTTCAGAAGTTTTCCTTAAACTCATTTTTAACTTTTCTTCTTCCTGTGGTTTTTTGGGCCATTTTGGAAAGTCACACTGAAAAATGAGCTTTGACCTGGTGATCTCTAAATGATATTCCATCACATATTTGCTTGTTTTCTCTGCTAGAACAATGAATTCTTAGCAACCATAGGAAGAAGATGCGCGTCCATGAACGACATTATAAAAGCATGCAATCACACAGTGTCCTAACTGAACTGAAATTTATGTAATCTTGTGTCCTGCATTCCACTGAGATTTTTCAGTAGCCAGTGTTCTAACCAAGGCTTCAAACATTTTAACCCACAGACACAAAATGTGGGCAGAGCATTTGTCTCTTCTCACATTTGAAATGGAAAGACTAGAGAGCTTTGCTGAAAAAAAGCACTGGGAAAGCTTTTATCTCTAGCACATTAAGGGACAGGTCAGAAGAGGCACTTGCATTGTTAGGAAGATATATGAGACCCTGAGTGGCTGTCTCATCTTTCACCTCTGCTGGTGGGATAATTCTTGGTATTCAGCCACTTTGTCCATAGATATGCTGTCAATTTAGCTAGTTCCTTAGATATGATGTTTTACTGAACGGTATTTGAGGCATGTCAACAACTCTGTTCCAAATTTAATGACTGTGACAGTCATAGGTTCAGATCGCTGTTGGGACAGTTCACACAATTTCTGTCACTTATAATTTACTTGAATAACAATATGTGGCTATTATTTAGCAATAGTAAATAAGCACTATTTAATACGAGCAGGATACTTTATTGAGTGACTTGTATATGTGTTATTTAATTACATATATTTTGTGAGTGCTTAGTCATGTCTGACTCTTTGTGACCCCATGGACTGTATCCCACAGGCTTCTCTGCCCATGGGATTTACCAGGCAAGAATAGTGGAGTGGATTGCCATTTCCTTCTCCACTTGAGACACTGGTTATGACTAAATGATGTCAGAATTATTTGTGGTATCAGTTCAGTTCAGTCACTCAGTCATGTCTGACTCTTTGCGACCCCATGGACCTGCAGCACACCAGGCCTCCCTGTCCATCACCAACTCCCAGAGTTTACTCAAACAATTGTGCATTAAGTCGGTGATGCCATCCAACCTTCTCAACATCTGTTGTCCCCTTCTTTTCCCATCTTTCCTCAAATTAGGGTCTTTTCAGATGAGTCAGTTCTTCCCATCAGGTGACCAAAGTATTGGAGCTTCAGCTTCAGCATCACTCCTTCCAATGACTATTCAGGACTGATTTCCTTTAGGATGGACTGGTTGGATCTCCTTGCAGTCCAAGGGACTCTCAAGAGTCTTCTCCAACACCACAGTTCAAAAGCATCAATTCTTTGGCGCTCAGCTTTCTTTATAGTCCAACTCTCACATCCATACATGACTACTGGAAAAACCATAGCCTTGACTGCTGCTGTTGCCACTACTAAGTCGCTTCAGTCGTGTCCAACCCTGTATGACCCCATAGATGGCAGCCCACCAGACTCCTCTGTCCCTGGGATTTTGCAGGCAAGAATACTAAAGTGGGTTTCCACTTCCTTCTCCAATGCATGCATGCATGCTAAGTTGCTTCAGTCATGTCCAACTCTGTGCGACCCCATAGACAGCAGCCCACGAGGTTCCTCTGTCCACAGGATTCTCTAGGCAAGAATACTGGAGTGGGTTGCCATGTCCTTCTCCTATAGACTTGACTAGATGGACCTTGTTAGCAGAGTAATGTCTCTGCTTTTTAATAGGCTGTCTAGGTTGGTCATAACTTTTCTTCTAGGGAGCAAGCGTCTTTTAATTTCATGGCTGCAGTCACCATCTGCATTGAATTTGGAGCCCCCCCAAATAAAGTCTGTCACTGTTTCCATTGTGTCCCCATCCAGTTGCCATGAAATGATGAGACCAGATGCCGTGATCTTCATTTTCTGAATGTTGAGCTTTAAGCCAACTTTTTCACTCTCCTCTTTCACTTTCATCAAGAGGCTCTTTAGTTCTTCTTCACTTTCTGACATAAGTGTGGTGTCATCTGCATATATGAGGTTATTGATATTTCTCCCAGCAATCTTGATTCCAGCTTGTGCTTCATCCAGCCCAGCATTTCTCATGAGGTACACTGCATATAAGTTAAATAAGCAGGGTGACTATATACAGCCTTGACGTACTGTTTTCCAGATTTGGAATCAGTCTGTTGTTCCATGTCCAATTCTAACTGTTGTTTCTTGACCTACATACAGGTTTCTGAGGAGTTCAGGTTGTCTGGTATTCCCATCTCTTGAAGAATTTTCCACAGTTTGTTGTGATCCACACAGTCAAAGGCTTTGGCATAGTCAATAAGCAGTAGATGTTTTTCTGGAACGCTCTTGCTTTTTTGATGACCCAGTGGATGTTGGCAATTTGATCTCTGGTCCCTCTGCCTTTTCTAAATCCAACTTGAACATCTGGAAGCTCATGGTTCACATTACTGTTGAAGCCTGGTTTGGAGAATTTTGAGCATTACTTTGATAGCATGTGAGATGAGTGCAATTTGTGGTGTAGGTTACACAATTATGTGAAATACTGAAACTGTTGAGCTGTACAATGTGATCGAATGAATTGTATGTATGTGAATTATATCTTAATAAAACTCTTATAAGATCAGGCTGAGCTGTTTTTCCTTTTTCCTCTTCTGCTGGACAGAGGATCCATAAACACTCCAGTGCAATGCCATTCTCTCTGAGTCTTCATTCTTCTCCAAACCCTGCACTTTCACACTTAATACAGAGAGAAGCTTTTCCCCCATCCCTGCCTCATGTGTTTCTGCTTCTGAAAATGTAATGAATACTCTTCTTGCATATATCCACATACCCATGTCATTTGGTTGTGTCATAATAATTGAGAATCTTTGTATTCAGCACATTCCAGAAATCATTGCCCAAAGAGTAGCCTTGTGAGAGATAATCTTTAATCACATTCCAGGTATGTGCCAAGGTCTTTAAAAAGTATCGCTCTTTTTCTGTGTCCCCTTCAACAGCCCTATACAACTGCAAATTTGATTCCTAACCACAGAGAATAAGCAAAATTGGCAAATCCTCTGGTGTCAAGGGTGGCTAAAGAATTAAGTGCACCTCTTTGAGGTTCTTGCCCTTCCAGTGAATTTTTATTTCTTCATCCCTGAACCATTATATCAATACAAATGATTTTCTGTTCTATCCTATTTGTGTGGTATTCTTGGTGGGAGTGGCAGTCAGACACCACCTTAGCCCATCCCACCCTGAAACAGAATTATAAGTAAAAAATAGTTTTTGTTTCTGGTAAGTTATTCTATTCTGTTTTGCACAAAACTAAATTACATAGTCTGAAAGACACTAAAGCAAGCACTTTTAACGTACCTATCAATATATAGTGACAACACCAAAGTTCAAGAATACTTATATACTTACTATTGCCAAATCATATTAGTCCACTAAATTGAAACTATTAGGGAAATCTATTAGGGAAACACAAATTTATAATTTTAAGAATGCAAAAATCCAGAAATTATATTTCTAAAAATCTATGTATTGCTGCAAAGCTAAAATGGATTAGCACATTTCCATTTAAATAGAATTCAGTAGCTACAAGTTAATCTAAAAATCTGTCTTCATAATCATGTGGAAAATACTTCTGAATTTGTATGAAAATAAAGCATTGAAAATAATCTCAGATTTATTCACAAGTTTGATGTAAAATGCAAACTTAGCATAAAAAGAATCTACTTTTAAAAACATTTGGTACTTATTTGAATAAACTGAAATAAACATCATATCAGGATGAATTCTACATCATGCACTGTTTTACGTTCCTAATATTTAGGTTCCCAGAAAACGCAATTTCAGACATAATTTTTATATGACCATTTTATAAAAACTTTTGTTTTTAAAAAATTGAACAATGACTATTTCATAAAGACAATGTTTCTAATCAAAGAGAATTAAATACTTAGCATAATTAACTTAGTCTAAAGATTGTGTTTTCCTGTAGTTATCTATCTCTTTCTTTTTCATGGTAGATGTGAATTTTGATATGGCACTTAAAAAAAATGATAAAACAGAGCTTCTATTATTTTTATCCAAAACACATAAAAAGGGAGTTTGGCAACTTATGAAGATCTAAATTGTCAAATAGGTTTATACAAATAAAGAAAGAGGGAACTGTATTTGAATCCTAGTAGTTTCAAATTTCAATACTTTTTCCCTCACTCTGTAGTAGTTAATCAAACTGCAGTTTTCTCTTTTATAATAAGATGTAGCTCACACTTCTTTCAATTAATGAGAAATATGTAATGTAGACAAATATACAGACATATCAGATTGTTTGGCTCTCTATAAATACTTACTATAATTTCAGTTATTATCACTTTTGTGTTACTTATTATTTATGTAATACAAATTTGGCACAATGGTTAATAAAAATCTCACTGAAAGTATTTAAAACTAAAACTGACAAGGTTTTTTCAAAAGAAGAGAAAGTACAATGGGTGAACTGATTTAATAACAGAGATCTTTACATTTTATTCACATCTGTAGCTACCTCTACATGTTTCCTTCTTTTTTTGAATTTCATTATATGACCTTCATCTAATCTTTTGAAAGGAGTTAAGAAATCTGCAACAATGAATATAGACAACAGAACTATAAAGAGAATGTAATTATGCAATAAATAAAAATTATGCAATAAAAAATTATGAAGTATTGTCAGCTTTTATAACATTGAATTTCCACAATAGAATCAACCATTAAGAAACAACAAAGACATTGTAGTAGTAGTAGTACCCCATCCTCCCAGGTGAAGAAAATCAACTACTGAGAGGTCTACTGACTTGCCTGTATTTGCAGAGCCAGTAAGTGCTGCAGTTGGATTTTTTATTTTTTTTAGTCCAAGCAATTTTAATTGGCCACACCTCAGAAAGTGGCTCATGTTTGGTTCCAGATCACTGCAATAAAGTGAACAGAGCAACAAAACAAGTCATACAAACTTGTTTAGTTTTCCAGTGCATGTAAAAGTTATGTTTATGCTATACTGTAGTCTATTGAATGTGCAAAAGCATTAAGTTAAAAAAAAAAAAGTACATGCCTTAACTAAAAGAAAATGCTTTATTGCTAAAAAACATGCTACCATCATCTGACAACTCTAAAGTTACCACAGATGTTCAATTTGTATAAAAAACAACAATAATAACAAAAGAAAAAATTCACTATCTGTGAAGTGTAATGAAGCTAAATCCAGTGTACCTACCTTCTCCCCATTCTCAGGCGAGTTTACTCCACTGGCTTAGTGACTTTTGCTTATATGGTTCACAGTGCACACAGTTCAAATCTGTAAAAGCAAACAGCAATAAATTAAATTACTGACCTTCTAAAGGCTACTATTTCATACTATCTAATTCACTTAAAGCCTCAGATGAGACAGAAAAGTGCTATTTGGAAAAAGAATACAGTAAATAAAGATTAGAGTAAACCCTTACAAGGAAAAGTTTGGATTATTTTGTTTGTTTCTAATATTTTATTATTTTTTAAATGTCTCTATATGGTATCCATCTCTTTGTAACACCGTAAGAAAACATAACATGATAATCTCCATTAATTTGATTAATCTTGGAATAATTGCAAGTGCTTGACTTTCTTGCATATTCTATATTCAAATTTAATTCAGCATTAAAAACTTTCCCATTTGAAAAGACCATATATTATGATAGTCTCAATATTCAAATTAAAATGATGAGAATTTGTAAAATCCTTAATAGCTTATTGCTTTTTTTATTATTATTATATTTTGAAGTATTCAAATATTTATTAGCCTCCCATAGTAAACTTTGTGATTGTAGAATAAATTATGTCATTACATGCAGAGTATAAAGTCAGGCAGAAATTATCAATAAAATACATTAAAAAATAATAAATCACTAAGAGGGAAACTAAGTAAACTGGTGCCTCAGATGGTAAAGAATCTGCCTAAGATTCAGGAGACCTGAGTTCGATCCCTGGGTCGGGAAAATTTCTAGGTGAAGGGAATGGCAAACCACTCCAGTATTCTTGCCTGGAGAATTCCGTGGACAGTGGATCCTGGCGGGCTACAGTCCGTGGGGTCTCATAGAGTCAGAAATGACTGAGCGACCAACGCTTTCATCTTCACAGTTTCTCCTTTTTATTACTAAAGAGTAAATTTATTGTGAATACATAAATTCAGTAATATCTGAAATACATATGTTTCCTTTTTAAAGTATTGGGTCAGTATAATCCTTACTTGTAGCTTTAGTAACTGAGGCCTTAGTGAACATGTGCTGCTGTTGCTGCTAAGTCGCTTCAGATGTGTCCGACTTTTAGCGACCCCGTGGACTGCAGCCCACCAGGCTCCTCCGTCCATGGGATTTTCCAGGCAAGAGTACTGGAGTGGGTTGCCATTGCCTTCTCCAATGCATGAAAGTGAAAAGTGAAAGGGAAGTCGCTCAGTCGTGTCCGACTCTTAGCGACCCCATGGACTGTAGCCCACCAGGCTCCTCCGTCCATGGGATTTTCCAGGCAAGAGTACTGGAGTGGGTTGCCATTGCCTTCTCCATGGCGTCACAAAGAGTCGGCCACAATTGAGTGAGCACAGAAAGTAGCTATTATCAAGTTGCTATAAAGTGATTTATTAAGATAAACGATCTTAAGAATTTTAAACAGAACTTCTCTCCACCCAAAATAAGCAGGAAGAAATAGGAAATTCTGAAATTATATAAGAAATATGTCATCTAATTATTTCATAGAGAATAAGAGAATAATTATTTCATACTTCATACAGTAATTTGAGTTTTAGATTATGCTCAGCAATGAAAAGGGCAGATGTTAGTGTACCAATTTGTTATTGTAAAAGACATAAAAATCAGGAGTTTTTTTTTTTAAGCAAAGACATTTCTTACTTTATTTGTGAAGTGACACTGAAATGAATCTTATTTTTAAAATATATCATCAAGACTTTCTTCCCTTAAATGTGTCTGCATTAGTAAAATTGAAAATATTCCATCTCTGCTAGCATCACTTTTACAAGAAACTGATCTTTTTCTCAGAAATGTAAATCCAAAAAAAAGTGTGAATTTGAGGTTTTTCTATCTCTGCTAGTAACAAAAGCTAAATTGATTTGACACTTCTTGGTAATTTAGTTTATAAGAAAGCTGAACCCACTCTTCCTGCATTTTTTCATCTGTTTCTGTAGAGGAAATGCACAGCAAGAGAAATCATGTGATTCAAAATCAGCAAACACTGAGGTCTAGTCTATGCCAGAAATAATCATTGGTTTGATTTTGTGTGCATCACGGCAACTTCCAAATTTTATTGTCTCTTCATTATAACAAAGCAAGAACTTCTGAATCAGAAATACTTGACTTCTAATTCAGGCTCTGTCCTACCCTTCCAGAACACTGGGGGAATAATAGTGCTAAATGTCAGATAACTCATCTGTAGCACTAGGTGATGGCATTACTGTATTAAAAAAAGGTCAACTCCCTGCCCCTACTTTCCCGTAGCATCCTTCATTTACTTTTGTGGACTTTCACCAGTTTCAGTTAAATTTTTCATGTAGCTAAATTTTCAGATCTTTGGACAGTGCTTGATGAATGAGACACTCAATAAAACAATTATATGGTTAGTTCATTTGATTACATGTGTAGTACTCTGACATGTATAGTTTTAGTCTTACATGGAATAAGAGTTCATTAAGTGGATTTACTATTACATATTGCTCTCCATAAATTAGTGTGGTTAACAAAATATTTATCCACAAATAAATAATGGTAGGTGAGAAATTAGTTATTATTTGGGTTCTTTACAACTAGCACCACCTGGGAAGATACCTAGTATTCTAAAAGTTATCTATTCAAAATTATTTCTTTAACATTGTTTTTGCATTGAACATTATGCTCCTAACTATGGGAAAAAATACTCATGATACATATTCTTTTCAATTAAGTCCAGGAGCCATCACTCATTATCTAGAAATTATCTACTCCATATAGACAAAGACGTGCCTCCAAGAAGTCAGATATTTACCACATAATTTCACCCCATTTCTCATAAATGATTAACAGAGCAGGCAACTGACTCAATTAACCAAGAAACATCTCTCTCCAGAAGTGATCATCACTTAGTCTCTGTAAAAAATGAGAACTATAGTGATTAATTTTTTGAGCCACAATTCAAATATCTCCTGGCTCTCGCAAAGAAAGCCAGTTCTTAGAAAAATGAGAATGAGATACATAAGGAAGAAGAGACGCATGCAAAGGCAAGGGAGAACTGAATGTATACCTAAGATTTCCAGTATCTCCATCCAACTCTAGCAAGGTTGCAGTAGAGATAAACGCAATCTCAGTCTTGATTCTCCTTGTACTCCTGTCCCAGTTTGTTTTTGTTTAGTATTTGCTGCTTCTTATTGAAACAGCAACACATTCAAGCTCATTCACCTTCAAAAAAGTGGAGATCTCATTATCAGGCGTGAATATCACAAACTCTTGTCTAGCATTTCAAAAAAAAGAGACAGAGAGAGAAATTTCTGTTTACCATTTGCTATTATTGCTTTTGTTAGTGTGTGTGTGTCCTTAAAAGTTTAGAGAATATTTTATCTCTACAATTCCCTTTGGAAATATTAATCACGGATGTCAATGGTTTTATTGTAAAACAGGATAATTTGGAGGCGTAATTTAAAAATTCTGAGTTAATGCTAGACTTGTTCATCTTTATTTTGTTGGGAAAAACTGAGACCCAATTGAGAATTAAATGGAAATATAGAAAACATTTAATTCAATGTATTCTAAATGTAAAGAAGTTCTGAAAAGGTGCAGTAAATTTTTACTCTATTAATACTCTTTGCGTGTGACAACACTCACTTTGCATTATGAATCACTTCACTCACTTCAGTCACTCAGTCATGTCCGACTCTTTGCAACCCCATGGACTGCAGCACACCGGGCTTCCCTGTCCATCACCAACTCCTGGAGCTTGCTCATACTCATGTTCATTGAGTCGGTGATGCCATCCAACCATCCTATCCTCTGTTGTCCCCTTCTCCTCCTGCCTTCAATCTTTCCCAGCATCAGGGTCTTTTCCAATGACTCAGTTCTTCTGAATATGAGTTATGAATATAGTATTATGAATAGTTTTAGACATTTTCAAATCACTTCATTAGATATCATTACGTTATATTAGACTAAATCATGTTTTCTAGTTCTATCTATTTTTTGACTTACTGAAGGCAGTCTGAAAATGAGGTTTCTAGGCTTCTGGAAAAGAATAGATTTGCACTTGATGAGAATAAAGTTCTTAAACTGCCTTTCTTTCTAATTAAAACCAATTCTGATCAGAAGGAAGATGAATATTATAGCCATAGAATTCAACAGAAAGTAGAACAATATTTTAATTATATTCAATGAATTATTTTCAATGAATTACATTTAATTAATTTTTTCAGAAAGAAAAACTACACAGTGTAGTCAGTGGAAAATTCATGGAAAGGGGACTGTGCAAACTGTATTTACATCTAGAGACACTGCTAAGTTTTTAGGCTAGGAGGCATTTACTCTGCAAGAAAAGAATAAATGATTTCAAAAACACTTCCAACTCTAAACATCATTTATATGATACAAAAAATAAAGTTCTAAGGTATTTCAACTATCAAATTTTATCTTTTATTCATCCCTTTAAAACAGTGCAATTTTATCATTTTATTTGCCTTTCTACATTTTGAATCCCAATAAATGAATGCTCACTGAAGCATCTTTAAAGTAGACCAAATGGTTTTTAATGGAAATCAAATAACTGATTACAGATGCAGCTTCATTATATTGGGATTCATTTGCATGATAATTCTTTATTCATTCTTGCTATCATAATGCATAACCAATTAAATACTAACATTTGTTCACGAAGTTGAAAACTAATTTTCTCTTTCCTCATAGCTGTCACACCTGTACTTTTAGTATTATTAGTTCCATTTTAACGATATTCTAACTGCAACAGTTAGTGTTCTAAATAAAGCTGGGGTATATAATGTTAATTTGTTTATGTTTATATAGTTCAGCTTTTCTTTAACTAAGTGGTTCAGGCAATTTCCAATGGAATCTATGTAAAATGATCATGTTTGTTGAGATTCCCCTTGTATAATTAGACTTAGTTACTTTAGTGAAATATTTTACTCATAAGTTAACATTTTTACCCTGGATTATTATATTCATTTAATTAAAGTGATATAAAGTTTAAAACTGTTAAAAATGAGTAATTTGCATAAAATAAAGCTTTTTTTTTAAATTAGGAGTTTCTTTGATTTCTCAAACGTTTTGAGAAAAATAAAACCCTTTAAAATCACTTTCCTCCAATGCTTTCACGCACTCAGCAAAATGTTATAGCTAATAAACAATAAACCAATATATATGTCTATAGGTATTCTGTATGTAAAAACTGTGACATATCCTTGTTCTTGATCTTTTTTCATTTTCATCCTGAAACCATGTGGAAAGTAAGCCTTCAGCTCTGTCCAAAGTACTAAATCAAGTCTGCATGACCTTTTACCATTTAGAAGAGAAGGCTTAATGCTAAGAACCCCTTTCTGTTGACACTAATAGATATTCTCAGGGCCAAATATGATCCTGAATTACCAAAAAATAAAAAAAGATACAATTCTTGGGAAAGAGCAAGGACCACTTTGAACCTTTGAAGTTCATAGTTGTAGTGTTTCGTATCTTAAAATGTCTTCTATTTGTATTTTAATTGGCTCATCACAATTAAACAAAGCATTAATGTGGAAAGATAAGTTTTTATTTTTCTTTTACTTTTATATTTAAAATTTTATTAATTAAACATTTTGTCATCACCTAAATGAGCCAGTATCCAGCATCATTTAACAAAACCTTTATTATTTTTCCCTCTTACAAGGGGAAATATGTGAACCATGTAAAAATACTTTGATCCTTAAAATTCAACAGAAAACTTAAATGGCTTTAATTATATAATCATAGAGGAAGTATGACCAAAAATCTTCCACCAAACCTTTATTCAAATGTTTAGTAACATTTTACAGCTATATCAAATATATAATTATGTTTTTTAATTTAAAAAGTATTTGTCTTTATATATTCATCAAGGTAGATTGTTCTACTATTTAAGAGTATATTTCAGCCACATATTTTATTCATATCCCTGTAATCTCTCTACATTACAAATTTTTAAGGCCCAGTACAAAACTATCTACAGCTAGTGCATATTAAGAAAATCATATACATTATAAAGTTGCTCTGCATAAAAATATTTTTTCAGTAGTAATATTTTCTGATATGTGTACCAGACAAATAACTTATCCCATATGGCTAAATTAGTACAAGTTGAAAACTGATAACAGAAAAAAAGTGTTCCTTAAAAGGAACTGTCTGTTAATGTAATATTCCTATGTCTACCTTAATTTTTTGGTCTCACCAATACTTAGGGCCAGTCTTTACAACTTAGAAAAATACTGGAAAAAAGTCATCAACCCTTGGGCTGTTGTCCCTTAAATACTTTCCCATCTATATTCAAACCACATGAATATAATCTCAATAAGGTTGCATAGCTTCATAATTATACAGGAATATGACAAGTCTTTAGAGGATGCTATAAAAGTGAAAGAGACCCAAGATATATTACATGATAGATATATAACAAACAGCACACAAAATCAGTGCTCATTGGAACTGGAATAAAAACAAATGGAGAACATTAGATATGAGGATATAGCCCTGGGATAACGTTGTTATGATTTTTTTTATGAAATCCATGTGGGCCACATAATCATCATGGATAACATAAGGTTTTTATTAAAAATGGTCTAGCAGTGAAAACTTGAGATTTTGATGCAGTTCAGTATAAAGTAGTAAAACTAAGAATTTTTAAGTTGTATCTATTCATCTTACATAATCTGGAAACCACTGTGCTAGGCATTATAGCTTAGTCAACTCAAAAGCCACTAGAAATATGCACTATTATCTTTGTTCCCTTGTTATGAATCAGATTCCTGAGAAAAGAGAAGCTAAGTAAATAGTTTAAGATCATAAGTTAATAAATGTGAAAAGCCTGAATGTTCTGTCCAAGCCCATAAGTACCATTAGGGAATATTATCATTGAAAAAGGACTTTTAAAATTTGTTTCAAGAAGGTTAAAAAGTAATAGTCTCAGCTTCCAGTTTGAATTCCTCCATGTAAAGGACTTCAAAGTTGTCATTACCATGGTTACAACAAGAAAAAACTGGAGAAGGTAATAAATAGATTTCTTTTTTTGGACTTATCAGAGACCTGAGGTAGCAGAACAAACAACAAAACTAATATCTAGAAAGACGAACATTCAGAGAATCACAGCCAAGTTCCAATTACTGTAAAAAAAGTCCCTGGAGCAATAAACTGGTGTGAATACTGATTTAGACCCGGTGTTGGCTAAGTGCAGACTAGCATGCAAGTGAGAAACTTTGAGGGACCATAACTTTAGGGGAAATCCCATACTTTGTGGCCTTTACATTCAGCAAATCCACTGGATTCTCTAAGATCCAAGAAAGGCCTTCATGACTCTGGTTGGGAAGGTGAAAAGCAATCATATATAATATACATTCATAACCTTATGCATCACATCAAGGCTTACATAATAACACTGGATAACAACTGGAAATGCAATCAGACACAAGGTGTCTCAGAGGAGAAGTACTTAGGGAAGCTCAAAGTCAATATGGGTGACAAAAACAAGGACTGAAGACAACTTTGAAGGTCAAGTCACCTATGTCTATTACAAACATTAAGCACAGCTCAATTTCCGGTCCAATTAGCATAAATCCTCCCATTAATAAAATAGTCCATCTAGAATTCCATTCAGTGAAATTATTCTTCAAAAGCGAAAGAGAAATAAAGACTTTCTCAGAAAAAGAAAAACTGAGGGAATTCATTGCCAGAAGAGCTACCCTAAAAGAAATTTTTAAAGAAGTCCTGATGAGGGTCAGAAACTTATATCTACATGAAGAAGGAAGAGCAGTGAGGAGTGAATAAAGGAGGTTAAAAAAAATTCACTTTTCTTATCCTTAAATAATTGAAAATATCATCATTTTATAAGCAATAAGAGTGAGAATTGTCATTATATTATATGGATAGAAGAAATGAATGACAGTAATATCACAAGGAACCAGAGAAAGGAATTGGGGACACTGTTATAAGGTACCTTCACAATACATGAAGTGGTATAATACTATTGGAAAATGGACTTGCAATTATTTAAAATGTATATTGTAAATTCTAGGACAATAATGCAAAAAAAAACTTTTAAAAAGAAATGCAATTGATATGCTAAAAGAAGAGATAAAATGAATCATAAAATTCTCAGTAAAGTCAGAGAAACCAGTAAAGAGCTTCTACATAAAAGAAATATGTGGGAAGATGGTTTTGGTTAAGGCAAAGTAAAGATGACTTGGTGCTGAGAGAAGAAAATATAGAAAGTCTTATTTTAAAATGTTAAACATACCGTGAGTGATAAGGAGTGCCTAGTGGGAAGTACTGGTAAGAAGCCAGTAAATTAAGTTAAATTAAATTACAGCAAAACAAAATATTGAGCTAGTTGAGTAACATCAATGAATATTTGAGGAATTTTTTATCAACACTTTTAAATAATTTTATAGCAAAAAGCCTAATTTGAATCAAAGTACATTTGTTCATCAAAAGAAATTTCAATATATTTGTCATTTAAGGAAAAGAGGCCTTTCAGTTCAAAAAAACATTGCACCCTTGAAACACAATTTTAAAAATTTAAATTATCTGAACTTTTTGTTAGTGGCAAGAAAGATGTTCTAGCCAATAAAAAGCAAAAGTGATATATATTCTTTTTTGGCCATTTCCTACCACCTATTCATACCACCTTTATATAACAGATGTCAACCATTAAAATTAAGGATTATGAATAACAATATTGAGCATAATATCTGGTTTATAAATGAAGCCACAGAAGCAAAGTCATTTTCAAAAAAGGAAAAAGCACTTTTCCTTATAATTTTAGAATCCAAATAAAATGTAATGGCTTATTTTAACAGAGCCCATGTAGACTCACCCAAACCTGCTGTATTTTGGCCTAAGCTTAAATGCAAATACAATTTTCTATATAGAATATGACATGGAAATCAAAGACTGCTCTCAGATCGTCTAGAAAACAGCAGCTGATCTGATTCCACCGTTGACTAGGTAACACAGGTAAAACCTCAGGTGAAAAATAAAAATAAAACTTCAGACAACAGCAACATTATGAAACTTTGCTAAAATGCTAGTTTACAGAGAGTTGAATAAAAATAAGAGTACAAATCATTGGAAAGAGTAACACAAAACAACAATGAAAGGAAAATTTTGGGTTTCTTCAGAACGAAATTAATGACCTTCTTTTCAGAAACTAAATTGATCTTACTCAGCCAAGTAGATTATCTAACAAAGTTTACTGTAATAGAGGGCTTCCCATGTGGCTCTAGTGGTAAAGAACCCTCCTGCCAAGGTAGGAGACATAAGAGACACAGGTTCAATCCTTGGGTCAGGAAGATACCCTGGGAGATGGCATAACAACCCATTCCAGTGTTCTGGCCTGGAGAGTCCCATGCACAGCGGAGCCTGGTTGGGTACACAGTCCATAGGGTGGCAAAGAGTCAGACACAACTGAAGTGACTTAGCATGCATGCACTGCTGTAATAGACTTTGAGATTTGAATAGATGATCAGAGCTCAAGAGATATACTAATAAGATTTGCCTAAACAGCCATGAATAGAGTGATCATACAGTTTATTGTCCGAATGAGAGCCCTTCCAGGATAGAAAAGTTGCACCAATAATGCAGAAACCAGTACTGTCCCAAGTGAACCGTGACATGTAGTCGTCCTGACATGAATCACAATAACATAAAACTATGCTTTCCTCGAGCTTACCAACATCGTGTGGAATGCAATGGCAAGGGGCACATCCTATGCTACAATGTGTTCCAGAGAATGCTAATCTTGTAGAAATCACTGGGAATAGTGCCCCTGAAGCTGTGAAGTGTGGTGCCCTGGTCCTTACTCCAAGCCAGGCAATTTTCTTAGGATTTAATCCATATTAATTTACTTCAAAAACTCTGAAATGCTTATCTCCATTTTAAGAGGAAGAAACCAAGATAGATTGATTGAATAACCTGCCCAGAGTCACAGGGCTAAAATTGGTTGAGTGAAGATATGAAACCACAAGGTCTAGCTTTCCAATTCCTATTTTAATCACTGTTTATACACCTCCTTGTTAATTCTTTTTCTCTTGCATAAATTTTCTTTAATAATCAGAACAATACTTTAAGAGGATAAAACTTTTAGGATGAATAAATTTCCCAGAAGGTAATTCTATTCAAATAATTTTCATTGCATCAATAAGGGATCTGCAAGCAAAATTATAACTTGTGAGTTGGGAATATTTCACAAAGAATAGTTTAAAGTGATAGACTTTGTAAGACAGAGCTTTACCGCCGGCAATTTTGCTCTGAATCATAAACTAAATGAAGAAAACATGTGCTTTTCAGAATTGTATTCAAGTATTCAATATTCTTGCTTCACACTTCCAGGCTCAGTGAGAAGGTGAAAAAAAGTCATTCTTTACCTCCTCCTAACAGTTACTCAGGTCACAATTTCTTGAACTAGTATCACAATGTAAATGTTCTCTTAGTAAATTACTCCCCTAGTGAAGGAATTCTGAAAATCTGCTTAAAATCAGATAAAATATAAAGTAAAATACACGTACAACATTCCCACACATTTGTATACCATGTTTGTTCTCAATCCCAAGCCTAATTAAAATCACAGAAGAGAAAAGTGGGTTCAGAATGAGAAGAGAAGTACTCTAGAAAGTGTGTTAGGAGGAAATTATTCAGAAAATAACAAGAAGAAAAAGGAAATGAGTGAATGATCAAAGATAAGATATTTAGCATTGGGGATAGTTCCTTTCATCTTTATTTAGCTTCTAGTTTTTCAACATTCAGTTTAATGCAAAATTTAAGTCATAACTTGAACAATGAATATCACTAATGTGTTCTTTTGTGTATGTGACAAGAATTAGCTTCTTGGGTCTCTCTGTAACCCATGTCTGTTAAGTTTTCTACAGAGATTGTTCCTCGACTCACTGGATTAGTTGCTACAAGTAGTGGGTTGCTTCTTGGGCTGATTGTTGCAGATTGTGGATCATTATTCTGTTTTTATGTATGATGTAGCTGTTGTCCATTTGCATATTCAGTGTTTCAAGTGTATAAAGGCCCAGTGCCGCCAGTCTAATTTTGAACAAATCAGAAAGATTTTCTAGCTCTGAGGTTACCTTTAGGACCAGCTGAGGACTTTACTGGAATTCTCCATCTCTTCAGTCTTGCTTCCTTTCTATCCCATATTGCCACCAAGATCACTCCCTGATAAACAACAGATTTCCAATTTCCATTTTAGAATCCTTTTTCCTTGGGAACCCAACATGCAACAAGCCATAAGAGCCTTGATTGCTCCAGGCCCTGCTTGCTCTATCCAAAGACAGAGGAACTTTATATATTGTGCACCCTTAACCCATTTGTATCACTCCAGTGTACTGAGGCACATCCGTGCCCCAAGAACTACTAGTTCAACCTACTAGAGTATAGTTCAAGATGCAAGGAATTAACTTAGGGACAACTCCTTCAACTTTATTTAGGAAAATATGATTGCCAACAGCAGCAAGCAATTAGCTACATTGGCTCCATCTTCAGAGAATCTAGAGAGACAAAGCGAAAACTGTTATCAACGCAGAAATATCATTGATTCCAATTACATTTAGGGGTTTATCATAAGAATTATCCTCCTATATGAATTATTGTCAAAAAAATCAAATGTATATTCATGCATATATCTGTAAGCAAGCGTCAATTAACGAGAGTAAATAACAATGCCTAAATGTGAGTGACTGTATTTTCTAATATGAAAAGGGAAAGACAGGTTTTAACCAAAGATTTATCACACTCTCAGAGTCCTGAGACCCTTGTTGTTGATGATTGTTGTTTCTAGGCAACTGTTTAAATCATGGGAAGTGGGTTCTCCTTTCTCCTAAGAATTGAAGAGCAAATGAGAAAACCCAATGAGCAAACTAAGGTAATATGTTAGAGAACAGAGAAGTTGGTGTGATAGAACACTATGGTTCTGCAACCTTGCTTTTATTGTTCTGTTCTCCTTCTCGTGTGTATTGGTAGGGGTCCAGACGAAAAATCTTCTATTGTGCAAAATCTGAACCCTTCATGCCAATGCTAGCCTTTGACAGAAACTTCCCTTTTTATCATAGGTTTTTAATTATAACCACAACAATGTAACTTTTATAAGGCAGTAATTCAAGTATAGGTATAAATGCTGTGATTTGAATTGTAAACATATAATATGGCAAATAGATGGTGAAACAATGGAAACAGTGAGAGATTTTATTTGGGGGGATTCCAAAATCACTGTAGATGGTGACTGCAGACATGAAGTTAAAAGAATTGCTCCTCAGAAGAAAAGCTATGTCCAACTTAGACAGCATATTAAAAAGAAGAGACATTACTCTGCCAAGAAAGTTTCCTCAAGTCAAAGCTGTGGTTTTTCCAGTAGTCATGTACGAATGCGAGAGTTGGACTATAAAGAAAGCCGACTGTCAAAAAATTGATGCTTTTTAAAAAAAATAATTTATTTTTTTATTGAAGGATAATTGCTTTACAGAATTTTGTTGTTTTCTGGCAAACCTCACATGATTCAGCCCTAGGTAAACATATATCCCCTCCCTTTTGAACCTCCCCCACATCTCACCCCTATCCCACCCCTCTAGGTTGATACAGAACCCCTGTTTGAGTTTCCTGAGCCATACAACAAATTCCCACTGGCTATCCATTTTGCATATGGTAATGTAAGTTTCCATGTTACTCTTTCCATACATCTCACCCTCTCCTCCCCTCTCCCCATGTCCACAAGTCTATTCTCTATGCCTGTTTCTCCATTCTTGCCTTGTAAATAAATAAATTGAATCTTCAGTACCATTTTTCCAGATTCCATATATATGCATTAGAATATGATATTTATCTTTCTCTTTCTGACTCACTTCACTCTGTATAATAGGTTCTAGGTTCATCCACCTCATTAGAACTAACTCAGATGTGCTCCATTTTATGGCTGAGTAATATTCCATTGTGTATCTGTACCACAACTTCTTTATCCATCCATCGGTTGATATAGACATCTAGGTTGCTTCCATGTTCTAGCTATTGTAAATAGTGCTGCATTGAAAAATGGGATACAAGTGTCTCTTTCAATTTTGGTTTCCTCAGGATATATGCCTAGGAGTGGGATTGCTGGGTCATAAGGTGGTTTTATTTCTAGTTTTTTAAGGAATCTCCATACAGTCTTCCATAGTGGCATTCCCACCAACAGTGCAAGAGTGTTCCCTTTTCTCCACACCCTTGCCAGCATTTAATTTTTTGTAGACTTTTTGATGATGGCTGTTCTGACTGGTGTGAGGTGATATCTTATGGTAGTTTTGATTTGCGTTTCTCTAATAATGAGCGATGTTGAGCATCTTTTCATGTGTTTGTTAGCCATCTGAATGTTTTCTTTGAAGAAATGTCTGTTTAGGTCTTTTTCCCACTTTTTGATTGGGTTGTTTGTTTTTCTGGTATCAAGTTTTATGAGCTGCTTGCATATTTTGGAAATTAATCCTTTGTCAGTTGTTTCATTTGCTATTATTTTCTCCCATTCTGAGAAATAATAAAGTCTTTTCACCTTGCTTATAGTTTCCTTTGCTGTGCAAAAGCTTTTAAGTTTAATCAGGTCCCACTTGTTTACTTTTGTTTTTGTTTATGTTACTCTGGGAGGTGGGTCACAGAGGATCTTGCTTTGATTTATGTCATCGAGTACTCTGCCTAGGTTTTCCTCTAAAAGTTTAATAGTTTCTGGTTTTACATTTAGGTCTTTAATCCATTTTGAGTTTATCTTTTTGTATGGTGTTGTGAAGTGGTCTAATTTCACTCTTTTACATGTAGCTGTCCAGTTTTCCCAGCACCATTTTTTGAAGAGGTTGTCTTTGCCCCATTGTATAGTTTTGCCTCCTTTGTCAAAAATAAGGTACCCATAGGTGCATGGGTTTATTTCTGGGCTTTCTATCTTGTTCCATTGGTCTATATTTCTGCTTTTGTGCTAGTACCATACTGTCTTGATGACTGTAGCTTTGTAGTATAATCTGAAATTAGGAAGGATGATTCCTCCAGCTCCATTCTTCTTTCTCAAGACTGCTTTGGCTATTCAGGGTCTTTTGAGTTTCCATATGAATTGTGAAATTTTTTGTTCTAGTTCTGTGAAAAAGGTCATCAGTAATTAGATAGGGATCACATTGAATCTGTAGATTGCATTTGGTAGTATAGTCATTTTCACAATGTTGATTCTTCCTACCCAAGAACATGGAATATCACTCCATCTGTTTACGTTGTCTTTGATTTCTTTCATTATTCTGTGCACAGTTCTTTTGTCTCCTTAGGTAAGTTTATTCCTAGATATTTAATTCTTTTTGTTGCAATGATGAATGGGATTGATTCCTTAATTTCTCTTTCTGATTTTTCATTGTTAGTATATAAATGCAAGTGATTACTGTGTATTGATTTTGTATATTGCAACCTTGCTAAATGCACTGATTAGCTCTAGTAATTTTCTGATACTATCTTTAGAGTTTGTACAGCATGTACAGTATCATGTCATCTGCAAACAGTGAGAGCTTTACTTCTTCTTTCCTGATTTGGATTACTTTTATTTCATTTTCTTCTCTGATTGAGCTTCATTGGCTGTAGTTTTCTTTTTTGTGTTGTCTTTGTCTTCAGTGCTGCAATTTTTTGAAAGAGTTTTGTAATTGGGTTGTGTGAAGCCATAATTTCTATTTCTTCCTGGGTCAGTCTTGGAAGATTGAACTTCTCTAAAAATCTGTCCATTTATTCCACATTATCCATTTTATTGCCATATAGTTGTTCATAATAGGCTCTTACAATCCTTTGTATTTCTGAATTGTCTGTCGTAACCTCTCCTTTTGCATTTCTAATTTTGTTGATTTGATTCTTCTCTCTTTTTTTTTTTTGATGAGTCTGGCTAAAGGTTTGTCAATTTTGTTTATCTTCTCAAAGAACCATCTTTTAGTTTTATTAATCTTTCCTATTATTTATTTCACTTCTTTTTCATTTATTTCTGCTTGGATATTTATGATTTCTTTCCTTCTGCTAATTTTAGGGAGTTTTTGTTCTTCTATTTCCATTTGTTTTAGGTGTAAAATTAGATCGGCTATTTGATGCTTTTGTTTCTTGAGGTAGAATTGTATTGATATAAACTCCCTTCTTAAAACTGCTTTTGCTGCATCCCTTGGGTTTTGAGTTTGTTGTGTTTTCATTGCCATTTGTTTCTAGAATATACACATACACACTGATAAAAGTCAAAATAGTCCAACAAAAATAAAATACAGTAGATTGACCTGGCGAACAAAGGAAATCAAAAATTATATTTACCAGTTAAGAACAAAACTAACGGAAGCACAAACTGGAAAACAATACTAAAGCAAGGTGCCAAGTGGGGAATAAAGCAATGAAACAAAACTAACAAATATGTTGAGAGAAAAGGAAAGAAAGAAAGAAAGAATAGGCACGCAAAGTTAAATAGAGGTAGATGAAGAAGATTTATATACATTAAAGATTAACTGCAAGGGGAAAAGAACAGTAGGAAAAGCAAACAAAGGAATAAATGTAGAAATAATATAATAGGTTTAAAAAAATTAAAATTATACAAAAGAGAAAAAAAAGGCAAAAGAAAGAAAAAAAGAAAAAAAAAAAAAGGAAAACTCCACAGAAATGCAAAGGCCCTATGTAGAGGCAGAGGTTTATATCAACAATAAAAAATGTGACTGAGGAAAAAAAAAAATCTCAAAGCTTAATTAGATTTCTAGTGCCAATTAAATCGACAACTACAATGAGGATGGTGGAGGGGAAGGAAAAAAATCCAAAAGAATCTACAGAACAAGTCAAAACATAAGAATAATAAATGTTTTTCTTGAGTCACTGCTGTCAGGGTGGTCCTTTCCCTCCTCGGGAGTCACAGTCCACCTCACCTCCCTAGGATGCGCTCCAACACTGTGCTGATCTCTGGACCTGCTGTGGGAGCAGCTCAGATTCTAATCTGGTCCTACTCCTGTATGTTCTTGCCTCCAATGTCCACAGCTATCAGAACTAGTGTTCTGTCTTTTGTGGAAGCTCTCAATGACCTTTTATATATTCCATAGACACAGAATTTGCTTAGTTGTTCATGTGGATTTAATCTGCAGCTTGTACAGCTAGTGAGGAGGTTTTGGGTTTTCTTTCTTAGTCACACTGCCCAAGGGTTTCAATTGTGGTTTTATTTCCATCTCTGCATGTGGATCGTCCACTGGGGTTTGCTCCTGAACCTGCCCTGGAGGACTTGGGTTTGCCCCTGTGAGGGCCAGGTGTGGAGGTGGTGCAGCTGCTTGGATCACAGGGGTTCTGGCAGCACCAGGTACTCAGGGGAGTTGGTGATTAGGGAAGCAGGAAATATAGTACTCTAGAAGGGTATGGCAACCAGTATTGGCCAATAGGCTCCAGTATTCTTGCCTGGAGAGCCCCTGTGACAGAGAAGCCTGGCAGGCCACAGTCTAAAGGGTCGCAAGGGTTGGACATGACTGAAGTGACCCTGTGAACATAGACACAATACTTTTCTTTTGCTTGTGGCAGTTCTGCCCCAGTGAGAGTTGAGAGTGAAGGTGGTGCAGCTGCTTGGCTTGCAGGGACCCTGGTGGCACCAAGTGTGCAGGGACTTAACTGCCTCCACCACAGGATTTATGGCCCTCTCAGAGTCTTTTTTAGACCCTCTTGTAGCTGGCGATCAGAAGGCCTCCTTGGCCAGCCTTTCTCTGTAGCTCCCCCTGTTCAGGCACTCAGAGGGCTCCCTTACCTGGAGTCCTCTATTGTTCAGCGCATCAGGCACATAGAGGGGCTCCCCTGGCTGGGGTCCTGCTCTGTAAATTGGCATGTCAGGCACTTAAAGGGGCACCCTGGGTGGGGTCCTACTCTGTAGTTCAGTATGTCAGGCCTTTGATGGGCCAATCTCTCTATCGTTCAGCTGCCGGTGCTGGCGTGTGGGGAGAGAGAGGCTATGGTGAGGGCTCCACCCCCTACATGTGACTCAGCAGTACTGCCTTGCTTCCATGGCTGCCCAGCTCTCCTCCACAGGCATTTCCCACCAGTCTGCTCCCTCACATCCCCTTGATCCATCTTTCCACAGTCAACAGCAGCCCTCGCCCTGGGATTGTTCCACAATTTCTAAACTCCAGCTCGCAGCTGCTGCACCTTCCAGGGAACCTGCGTCCCTGTCCAGGGTATGTATGGCTGTGACAAGGACTATCTGATTCTCATTTCATTTAGGCTGCCACAGATCAGCTGTTTCATGCTCAGCCTTAAATGTTTTTCCTCTGACTCAGACAATTGCCCCGATGTGGGGATCGGACGCCTGCTTCAGTTCCCCTACCCGCTGAGGGCAGGTCCAGTCCTAATAACACTCCTGTTTTCCCTCCTAGTTCCTTTGTCCTACCGAGTTTTGTGTGGTTTTATATATTCTTTTCTGCTGGTCAGGTACTCCTATCCACTCTCAACTGATATTGTGCATGCACTTCTGTGTCTGAAGGTGTATTCCTGATGTATCCGTGGAGAGAGATGTACTCCATGTCCACTTACTCCTCCACCATCTTGTTCTCTCGAATTGATGCTTTTGAACTGTGGTGTTGGAGAAGACTCTTGAGAGTCCCTTGGACTGCAAGGAGATCAAACCAGTCAATCCTAAAGGAAATCAGTCCTGAATATTCATTGGAAGGACTGGTGCTGAAACACCAATACTTTGGCCACCTGATGTGAAGAACTGACTCATTGGAAAAGACCCTGATGCTGGGAAAGATTGAAGGCAGGAGGAGAAGGGGATAACAGAGGATGAGATGGTTGCATGGCATCACTGACTCAATGGACATGAGTTTGAGTAAGCTCCGGGAGTTGGTGATAGACAGGGAAGCCTGGCGTGCTACAGTCCATAGGGTCACAAAGAGTTGGACACAACTGAGTGACTGAACTGAACTGAATAGAATCTGCATGATATAATTAGAAAGAAATGGGGCTTCACTTGTGCATGGGAAGCCAAGTCTACAAATGCCTAGTCACTCTTAATATAAAAATCTTGGCTACAACAAGTAAACAACATAAGGGGTGGGTCTTGATTCCAAGGCAGTAACTGCTAATACACTTAAAGAACTAATAAAATTATATCCTCTTTTGTTGTTCAATACCTAAGTAGCAACACATCAAATATCAGAACTATGTCTCAGATATAATCTAACTTATTACATTTAAAGGTTGTTTGCAGTACTTGCAATTCTTATTACCCAGGGGTCTTCAATTTTGTCTCCCATATTTATCATTGATCTTCTTCATAGGGTTTCCTAGGAATATGAAATTTAAAAGAAACTTGGTCTCAAAGGGTAATCAATACCATATCCTTCTGACTGGCCTCGGTTACATACACACATTTCCTAACTAGATCTCTTTTGCCAAATGGAAACATCACATTCAAGAATATTCTGAGGTTATTTTCCCAACTAGTTTGGCATCTCCCCACGGCAATTATTCACTCTAAACTCATCACATAACCGTTCCACTATGGGCAAAGAGTCTGCCATTCACCTACAATCATACATACTTAAGAATAAAAGTTATTAACTGAGGATAAAAATATGAAAGCCCAACAAAACATGCACTTAAGATTTTTTAAAATTATCTGTTCCAAATGGCTCTGCCAAAAAGAAAAGAAAAAAATTTAAAGCATAGTGTTTGACAACAGTTTCTGGCTATTTTTCTATTAGGAACATGCCTGCCTTTCATTATCTCCACAGGTTCCAGGAAGACAAAAGTTAATGAACAGAATTACTAAAATAGCTTCCTAATTGCCCTTGAGTGCAGACCACATTTAACAAAACGTGTCATGTTTCTGATCTATTTCTGCCTCCATGTATAGTGAATTGACAGAAGAGGAGTTGAAAATGTCTCCATATTCTCTAGAGAAAATATCTTAGATTTAAAAGACATAAAATAGAGATTTAACTGCTAATCAAGAATATAAGCTACAATCTTCATGGCTCCAAAACTTAATGGCATGCTTTCATTATCTCCCCAGGGCTTTAAAATGATCAATACTTATCTAATGGTTATAGTCATAAGTTGGATTATTCAGTTCTAAAAAGACATGATAATATTTTCCAAACATTATTTTTCAGCCATTTCTTCAAAATTATGATCTTATACAGAATAGCTTGCTACAAAGAAAACAATAATAACTATAATGTTATTTATGTGAGATAAATAACCACTGTGTTTTAAAAATTAGAAAATATAGCCAAAAGAACTGGCTTTTTTATTCTCTTACCTCATATATTTAAATCTTAATAAAACTCTGATGTGATGCTTAAAATTTGTCAATATCTTTTGTTTTAATTAAATGACCTACAGCCTAAGAATAAAACACAGATAGTCTTTGCAGTTTTCTTTCTTTTTGATAGTGCTTCTTAAGTGCCTTAAATGTCGGTTCCCATAACCTATGTTTTCTTTGACTTAAAGGCACAAAAGTTAAAAGTAGCTTTTCCTCAGGTCCTCCCCCAAATTGATCAAAGATCCAGTTACTAATGGTCATCATAGGTAAGGTTGCCTGGCAACCAATCCCACTATCTGGAGCTGCCTGAGTGCATCAGTTCTGATAGCAACTTAACACAGGTCAATCATTAATACAGAAAATAAAGAGGAAAAGAGAACATGTTAGTGGAGCGCCCCATGAGTAAATTGTTTGAAAGTTTTAAATAGAAACATTTCTGCAAGATTTTTCTCCCTCTATTTTTTCCTTTGTATAAACACATGTGCAAAAAGATCTTAAGAGAAAGAACTTAATTATTGATTTCCATAAGTATCTCGTGTGCTAAAAGACGACTTTTTGGTCTATTTATACTTTGCATCACCTTTGCAAATTTGGGGGTGATAAATTTGGTTTTTGTAAATGTAGTTTTTCTTTATTTTGGGCTTCCCTGATAGCTCAGTTGATAAAGTATCCACTTGCAATGCAGGAGACCCTGGTTTGATTCCTGGTCAGGAAGATCCACTGGAGAAGGGATAGGCTACCCATTCCAGTATTCTTGGGCTTCCCTTGTGGCTCACCTGGTAAAGAATCCGTCTGCCATGCAGGAGACCTGGGTTCAATGCCTGGGTTGGGAAGATCCCCTGGAGAAGGGAAAGGCTACCCACTCCAGTATTCTGGCCTGGAAAATTCCATGGACTATACATGGAGTAGCAAAGAGTCAGATATGACTGAGTGACTTTCACTTTTCTTTATTTTGGATATCTTGAGCTTCTGAACATCTCATTCAGGCTCTCCATCCATCAAGGAATGGTTTTAATCAATTATTATATATCCACAGAGTATTTATTCAGCTTAAGAATAGTAAACTGGAGAGAGTAAAATGAAAAGTCAAATGAAAATCAATTGCAGCTCAATCCGCAATATATGATAGACAAACTTCATTCTTAAAATGAAAAATGTGGAATAGATGCTATTTAATTATCCCTACTTTAGGAAGCAAAACTTAAATGGAGCTTAGGGTTGACCGTATTTCTTAGGGAATGTCATTGGGATCAATATATATGGAAGAGGGTGGAAGGACACAACATTAAGCAGAAGGTGCAGCTCAGATGCAGGCTCGACTCTTTCAGGGGATTCCACAGGGAATCTAGAGCTGAAACGGCCCCATCAAAGTTGTCCCATGGGTGGTAGAAATAGCCAGGTTAATATACGTCCATCTTGATCAGTCACTGGATATTGGCCATGTGTGGAAGGACGTGGGCAGGGCAGCAATCCCCAGAGAGTCTAATAACTGAATGCTGTCCACTGATAGCATTCTGAAAAACAAAGACAACAAATATTCTCTTGCAGGGGGATCTCAGTGGTGAATCTCCATGCCCACAATAGACACTTCTCCAAGTACTCTGCAGTCAGCCTCAGTTCCTCCACGTCTTGCTGATGCCTCATTTCCCTTTCCTTATATTTGCTGTCGATGCCAGTGTTTCTTAAACTCACTTATGGGTTGCATTTAATAACAATGAAAAAATATATCAAGATGCAGTGGGGCAACTAAGCCTGTGTGCTGCAACCACTGAGCCAATGCACCACAACTAGAGAGAAGCATCAAAAGATCATGCATGTCTCAATGAAGATCCCTTGTGCTGCAACTAAGACCTGACACAGCTAATAAATAAATAAAAAGTATATCAGAGATATTCAGTGTTGATTTAGAATATCATAAGCATAAAATCTTTTAAATAGCTGCAAATTTGCATTCTTTAAGTTTATACCTGTTAAAATTGTATAAAAATTAGGTTTAAAATATAATTATAAGCAAATAACAAGAACTTCAAATTTAACATTAATATGCTAGATAATCTCCTCTTGATTTAATAGTTGAAAGATCAAATCTCAAAATAGATATAGTTCTCTGGTTTGGCAATAATAATAATAATAGTAATAGTAGTAGTAATAAATAATGTAAAGTAAGCTAGCTGTTGTAAATTTCGAGAAATGGTATCATATTTAAAAGTCTTTTGCAGAACAGTCTTTGAATGCTTCAATAAGATGACATTTAGCAACCCTTTAAAATTCTATTTTTCTTTGCCAGTATGGTTATCAAGGCATATTGTACCGCACACTGAGAATCAGGAACAGAATAACTCACATAAATAATAAATAATATTTCCTCACTATATGCTATTCACTCTTTAAAGAATTTTGCTTTCATTCCTTCATTTAACTCACAAAAGAGAACTGTGTGGTAGATTTTACTAATAACACATTTTCATAAAGAGTAAGATTAAGGCAAAGAGAATTTAAAAAACTAACACAAGATCTCAAAGCTTGACTGTGCTTGTGTGTATATATACATACATGTAATTTGACTTTTTTAATTATTACAGTTATATTTGCTGCAACTATACTATTTGTTATCCAAAGAACTGTCACAAAGTCATTATTAATTTTGCTTTATTTTAGCATGAATCATAAGCCCAAAGTATTCATGTTTTTTATGATTACAGTATTTCAAGTTATTTAGTGATTTCAAAGTAGTTCTTTTAGTACCTCTGCAAAGCTTCCCTGGTGGCTCAGACAGTTGCTCTCAGAGAAGATATTTTATGAGATACTCATGACTGTAGAATAAGAAAACATTTTCATGGTCTAACAAGTCCATCCTTTGATAGAAGGATAAGAGCAAAATTTGGGGTAATAAAAAAGGAATCTGTATGAGACTTTATTAAAAGAAAAAAAAATACCACATTTTTCTCTTTTTTGTTATTTCATTTTCAGCAGACAGGTCTTTCTTTTCTCAACACCAGGCATCATCTGTGAAAACAGGTAAAGTCCTGTTGCTTCTCCTTCACAGAACATATATATTTGGAAAGTCATGGTGTTTTTCGTCACTGATCATCATGCATGGGTTACCAGTCCCAAGGGAAGACTCCAACTACACAGAGGATAGGAAAGATCACCACAAGGCCAGGGGTAGAAGTTCAAATACTTTTACCCACTGCATCTTGCAATCAGAGTGACCAAGATGAGCCCAAGTGTGGTCAAGCACTGGATGGAATAATGATTTACTTACCTAGAGAAGAGAAAAAACAATATCAGCTTCAATAGCTGGTGGTGCTCTCCAGTGGCCAAAAGTTCTCTCCCCAACACCTGTGTGCACCCTGTTCCTGCCCTGCAGTGGGGTTGTGACCTGTGGCCCACATGCTTCAAGAGAAGGCTAGGTGATAAGAAACAGGATGTGGAGAATCTTCATCTCTAGGTAAAATATGCTCCAAGCCCAATAACCATTTTTATGTGGCTGAATGGGGGTGAAAAGACTACATGCTCAAGGACTGTCTTTCCCAACAATTTTCATCTCTGGATTAATTCTGCAGTATCTCTAAGATATCCCAACATCTCCTATAAGATTTATAAGCAAAAGTCCAACATTTTTCATGGTAGTGAAAAGCACTGAAGAATTTCACAAAAGAATTCATCCCAGTCAAGATTTCTTATAACTATGGCTGATGGCTTATATATTGTGGAAGCAATGTCTTGCATAATAGAATAGAGATTCAAGGTGATATGCTTTCAGACAATAGATACCAGTATAGTTTAATATCACCTGATAGTACACAGCTTTTTCTTTTAATGTAGTAGAACGTTTTTCTTCTTCAGGGCTTCTCTGGTGGTGCAAAGAATCTGACCACAATGTAGGAGACCCAGATCCGATCCCTGAGTTGGGAAGACCCCTGGAGAATGAAATGGCAATCCACTCCAGTATTCTTGCCTGGGAAATTCCATGGAAAGAGGAGCCTGGTTGGCTACAGTCCAAAGGATGGCAAAGAGTTGACACAACTGAGCCTAACACACATTCTTTACCTCTGAAGCAATGTTATCACTCAGTGATCAGTGTGTTTTAGTTCTTTCTGCTCTGCTCCATAGTATAGATTTCATAAACATAGCTAGATTTTGCTTTTATCAATTTATCTCTTGAATTTAATTGGTCTCTAAGGACATATACTCTAGAACACCAAATGCTTGGTAACTGCCCCAGTATCTGATTTTCAATCCAATTATTTACAATTCTAAAAGGAAAAAAAATTAAAAAAACGTTTATTCAAATGTTGCTGCAGAACTTCAACTTAGCATGTTCTTAGCCAGTGAGTATTACTTTACAAAAATATATAAACTTTGCTCAAGGCCACTGCATCAACAGCACTTTGTTGGCACTAAAGTAAACAATGGGGGCTCTTTATTGCTATTTCATTGCCTCAGCAAGGTCATCTTAATTTCCTTTTGTTAATAGCCTGTGTACTGAGACAATATATTGAATATTCACAGCACACACAGGACCAGGATATGACAATGAAAGTATGGTTGGGGAAATTTAAAAAGGAGAATTTATTTAATTTGCAAAATCTGCTAAAAATGCAAATCCTAAACTTCAATGTATTTCTTCTACAGCAGGTGAAACCAACTGAATCAAAGATTCTGTTGAATTAGAAAGTCTCATTTTCCTCCTGACTATTTGCAGATGCACTACTGAGATTTGGGCAATGATGGAAAAGGAGGTATTTGGATAATATGACATTGTATGTAAAAATATTATAGCATTTAGGTGTTAAGCAGGATGATTATTTGAACAATCTGAGACAGAGAAAAAGTAAAAGAGACTTAGCATCTAGGAGAACCAGGAGGAATGAAGATGTGGGGCTCAGAGGCAGTATTAAATAACAGCCTGGAAATTGATCTCGAACAACTGAGGGTCATGACAGGCTTCCCTGGAAAAGGGCTCAGACCAGGGCAATATGAGATCTCAGGTTTTCATGAAGATGAGGTAACAGAAATTATTTACAGCTATGATCTGTGATGCACCACAAATACACGGTAATATTCAGCAGAGCAAGATGACTTTGGTCTCAATGGAAACTAAGAGAACTTTAAAAAAAACAAGCCTAGCCTGGAGAACTACAATCTACTCTTAATCACCATCTTTTTTAACAGTCTGTTTCTAATTTCCTAACCATTGCCCAGTCACTTATTACATATACATTTGCTTGTGTGCTTTGTTTTGCTTTTTGCTAAATTGTATGATAAGCAAGTGAAGAGACTAGTCTACATTTGATCATTTTTCTCTTACTTTCCTTCTCCTGCCTATTTTTTGGAGCAGTGTTAGAAACAGTAAAGTGAAAAATATACTAATCTTTATGTATTCTAATGGCATCAACATTGATGTGTGCTTAATAACTCAGATGTTGGCTGTGTTTTTGAGTGCAGCTTCCCAAGGCATGAAATGTCATGACAAAGAATTTGGACAGGCGTATTCACAATACAGAAAAATTTAAATTATTCTAGTGCAAAATTCTTTAGAGAAAATCTATGCATAGAGAAGAGATTTAATTATCCTTCAGAGAATGGCAAGCCAAAATGATATTCTTAAAGGATTCTTCTCCCAGTTGAAAGTAAAGAAAGAAATTAAGAGGGAAAGGACGAAAGGGATGGAAAAATGAATGAATGAACAAACATAGATAATACATCTACAAAAAAGAAAATTAAATGCAGGTACCAGTTACTTAACCCATGTTGGTTGAGTAATAAACATTGCAAATAATTTAGAACCCAAATAATTTGCAAATTGATGGATGCACCCTTACCACCCTGCCAAACACCACATTAAAGAAACACCTTGAAAATGACATCTATGAGTGTATAATAAATGAAGAGAAAATTGAAGAAGAAAATAAATTACTAAATGCTTTTATCCACTTATATACTTCTTTATGAAAGAACCCATGAGTAGGGAAGAACTAAAGCTGGGAGAAAAAAACAAACTTGCATCTTTAAATTATAATTTGAGTCATCTACTCTGTTGTTTTTGTCCAACAAACATACAGTACATACTAAATTCAAGTACTTTTCTAGGCATTTAATAATCTGCAGCTCATTTAATTTTTATAACAATCTTAAGAGGTAGGTACAGTTATTATCACTATTTTTCAAATGAGAAAACTAAGGTACCTTATTAACTTGCAGAAAATTAGATATACTATCAGGAGAAAGATAATTATTGGTCCACGTGCATAACAACTAGACTACACCTTTTTATGTTTCTTTGCAAATTGTTTTCCAAGAGGGAGTGAAAATGTTATTACTCACTTAAATTAAAAAAAAGTTTTATTAGCCTTTGTTTTAATAACAGACATTTTCTAGCTGGTTAGGATGCTGTGATAAACTAGACAGGTAATGAACGTGCCTGTCTGGACCTCAATTTCTGTTAGACAAGGCAAGGAATGCATAATTAAATAATGAAATAAGCAAGATTATTTTAAAGAGGAATAGGAATCATGAAGAAGATAAGGGGTTATTTGAAGGGAGTAACTGAAGGTAGAACAAAATTTACAAACCTATGCAAAACTGCCTCTAGGTGTGAGACCTAACTGTCCCCCCAACAGATAGAGTTGATTTACATATCTCCAGACAAGAATCAATCATTTCATTGCAATCAGCTATCTACAACTTACACAGCTGTAAAATAGCTCAAAGACAATGAAAGACCAAGTCCTACAAAATCAAATATCCCAGAAGAATATGCTATAGATAAGATATAGTTTTCCATTGATTCCACTCAGTAATCTTTGTCCATTTCTTTTCAAAATCTTCCACAATTTTGGCTAACACTATCTGTGTCATAGATAACCGGTGTCATATGTTTTACTTAAATGACAGAAATATATACCTCAAGTCAACATTTTCTCTGTATTCTGACTCATTTACTGTTTTCCCTATGTGCTGCTGCTGGTGGTGTTTAGTCGCTAAAGTGAAGTGAAGTGAAGTGAAGTGAAAGTCACTCAGTCGCATCCGACTCTTTGTGACCCCATGGACTAATACAGTCCATGGAATTCTCCAGGCCAGAATACTTAAGTGGGTAGCCTTTCCCTTCTCCAGGGGATCTTCCCAACCCAGGGATCGAACCTAGGTCTCGGCGAATTCTTTACCAGCTGAGGCACAAGGTAAGTTGCTAAATCATGTCCAGCTCTTTGTGACCCTATGGGCTGTAACCCACCAGGCTCCTCTGTCCGTGGGATTTCCCAGGCAAGAATACTGGAGTGTGTGGCCTCTCCCTTCTCCAAGGGATCTTCCCAACCCAGGGATGGAACCCAGGTCTCCTGTTTAGTAGGCAGATTCTTTACCACTGAGCCACCTGGGAAGCTCACTACCTATGTGATACCTCTACAATGTCTAAAAGGCATCTGAACTTAAAAAAAAAATTATATATATATATATATATATATATATATATATATATATATATATATATATATATACACACACACACATACAAACTGTTGAATTTTTCACTGAACCTATTTCTTTTTCACTTTTCACTAACATGGTAAATGACATCACTATCCATCCAACGACTCAAACTCAGAAACCTTAGGTGTCATACTAGGCTCTTCATTCCATCAGACTCAGACTCCATGTAAAATCTACTAGCAAATCCCATCCATCAGCTCTTTCTCCAGACTGCCTTTTGATCCCTTCACTCTTAATCCTCTCGGTTGTCACCATCTGTGTTCAAACTGTTTTTCTTTCTTAGTTGACAACTTCAGTAACTTTAAGTGTCATCTCCCTTTTTCTATTCTTGGCCCTCTCCTTTCTGTTCTCCTGACAACAAACAACCAGAGCATCCTTCATCAGTGTAAATTAGATCAGATTATCACGAGGTTTACAATCCTTTGGTGAAGGCAATGGCACCCCACTCCAGTACTCTTGCCTGGAAAATCCCAAGGACAGAGGAGCCTGGTAGGCTGCAGTCCATGGGCTCGCGAAGAGTCGGCATGACTGAGCGACTTCGCTTTCACTTTTCACTTTCATGCATTGGAGAAGAAACTGGCAACCCACTCCAGTGTTCTTGCCTGGAGAATCCCATGGACAGCGGAGCCTTGTGGGCTGCCGTCTATCGGGTCGCAGAGTTGGACACGACTGAAGCGACATAGCAGCAGCAGCAGCAGAATCCTTTGGTGCCTTTCCACAGAATAAAAAACAAATCACTCACCATGGGTCTGTCAGGCTCTTTATTAACTGCCTATTTATGTCTTCAATGGCATCTAATACTCAATGGCATTTAAAATATATATACAGTAGTACAGACACTTGGATTCTTCACTCCTCAAATATAACATGGTTCCTATCTCAAAAATTCTTCACTTTCCAGTCTCCATGTCTGTCCTAGTCTTTCTTGGCTCTTCCTAGAGCTGGATCCTTCTGACCTCCTTATCAGAGAGAAGTCCTCCCTTCTCATTCTTTTGTTCTATTGCCCTGTTACATCTTTTCAGAGAACTCACATCAGACATTTTACTTGGCTATTGATTTATTTTCTGTGTCCCCTGAAAAGAAAAGTCTAGGGGGACAGAGGTCCCAACTTTCTTATTCTTGGACATATTGACATTCAGTAAACATGTATTGGTTAATTTATTTAAAATAGTTGCTTGGATAGGTATTTCCCAAAGTGTATTTCATGAAATAATAGAATGCTAATGACTGACACAAAAAATTATTTCATAAACATCACTAAAATTAGTAAATGCTAAGAAAATACTTTCCCAAAAGTTTTATATGTATTTTTTTCTTTGGTAAATCTAATATATTAATGTGCACTGTGAATTTCCAAGAGGGGAGATATAATATATTATATTCTTGTTTTGTCTTGTTATTTTCCATTAAAGCCATATTTAAACTGATCATATTTTACAATATGGCAATTTTGATGTGTGTATAATGTATGTTTTTATTTGATTTCACTGTAAAATGGGAGAACATGAATAGAAAATACAGGTTTGGATTTCTTGTCTATTTAATACCATTATTTTACCATATTTTTTGTGACTAATTCTTTGTCATTTATACTCTCTTAGTGTTTTCTAATTTTTTAAATAAATGGACAGTCAATAAGAGCATTAGATAAGGAATTAATGAGTTTTAATTTTGAAATGAAAATATACAGTTTTACACAATTGTTTTTGCTTTGAACAGATTAAATGAGAAAATAAAATTAGTCAATGGTGAAATGTAATGTACAGGGCTATAGATTATCAGGCTCATTAATTAACATAGAGCACCCTCCAAGTCTGTTTAATTGTACTGCAGTTTCGAGGACTTTAAGTTATCACTCATTTGACATCTAAATAAAATTTTTTAAAAAAACTTTTCACTAGAATTATTTGACTGTAATACCTTGAACAGACATTATATGAACAAATAATATGACTTTTTTTACTCTTGATATAAATAATCTATAACTTTGGATTTATTGACAGATCTATGGACTTTAGAATAAGGAAGGAAAGAATTGATAAGTTTTTTACATCCAGATTTACATATCTGTAATGGATTGATTACCAATGAGAGGGAAAAAAAGGAGGATTTTTCAAAGTTGCACCTATAATCTTTCCTAATTCATTAGATTTCAAACACTGCATAAACATATTGACTAGGCTTTTACTGAAAATGTTAAGAGAAATTCAGGTGGCTATGCATGAATACCCCAGCCTCATTTAGATCAGAGTTACTTATTAATTGATTAATTTTATAAATATTTATTGTATATATCCTCCCAGGTACTAGGGATTCAGCAGGGAAAAAGGAAAACAAAACAGGCTTTGCCTCTCATAGAATTTATAACCTCATGAGGATTCTCACTTTCTTTCTTTCTCATGAGGAGGACAGATATTAATAAACAGCAATTAGCAAGTAAGCCCATAATTACAGATCTGATCATTGAGATGAACAAGAACAGTACAGGTTAAACACATAGTAGGGCAACTAATTTAGACTTGAGGTTCAGTGTAGCCTTCTCTTAGACATTTGAAAGGTTCAATGAATATAATTTCATATTAAGTAATTTCTTTTTTGGTAAAAGAATGACCATTATTACCTATAATTTGCTTACAAGTGACATGTAAATACATAGATATAAATATATAAATGCATTTGTTCCTGAATTTCTCCTTCACATTATCATTCAAAAGAATGACAACTTAAAAAAGAAGGAAAATAATACCTACTCAATTATATTCTCTTACTGTCATCCATGGAAATATTTCCCATTAACACATTTATTAATTTATCTTTTTCTAAAGTAAAAGTCACAGAGATTTTTTAAAGAACATAAAATTAATATTGATTTTGACATTTGCCCTGTAAGTTTGTTTCAGTTTCTGCTATCAGATCTTAACAAGATTTTAAATTTTGTAAAGAAGATAAGAACATGGCAATAATGCTGATAATTTATAGTTAAAGGCTTTGCCTTTGGTTTCCCAGGTGACTCAAGTGGTAAGGAATCTGCCTGCCAAAGCGGGAGATACATGTTCGATCCCCAGATCAGAAAGATCTCCTGGAGGAGGAAATGGCAACCCACTCCAGTAATCTTGGCTGGAAAATCCCATGGACAGAGGATCCTAACAGTCTACAATCCATAGAGCCACAAAGAGTTGGACATGGCTGAGCACACACAGGCTTTGTCTTCGCCCATTAAAAGAAAGGAGGCAAAATTTAGAATGAAAATTAATAACCCTTTGCTTCTAGGGAAAAGAAAGAAAATCCTTTTCAGACTCAACGACCTGTTTTTTTGTTTGTTTGGAATCACAAAATGTATCATATCTACCTCCACTTTTAAAAACCTTTTGAAAATATATAATGAATCCTAGACAGTCTTTTAGGTTAGTGGTGACTAGGTAATCCGCTGAAAGATTTAGACAGATGCATTTGTCAGCCTAACCTTGGTTTTCAACCTTTAATAAAATCAGAAAAGTCCCTTACTATAAAAATTAATACAGAGTATTCTGTAGTTGTTTTCTGCCTAGTTGAGGAGTCACAGGAGTTATTCTAATTCAATTTAGACATAAATTGGCAAATGTGATTGCATTAGCTATACACAAGATCCTTTAAACACTGATATACTTACATCCTAGTGCATGGAAGTAATGATAGACAATAAAACTAATAGATATATTTTTGATGTGTTTCCAGATTTAATCTAGTGACACTTTATGGAGTGTTTTGGAGAAGGAAATGACAACCCACTCCAGTATTCTTGCCTGGAAAATCCCCATGGACAGAGGTGCCTGGTGGGCTACAGTCCATGGGGTCGCAAAGAGTCAGACATGACTGAGCGACTAAGCTTATGGAGTGTTTACTATGTATATGTGGCATGGAGAAGGCAATGGCACCCCACTCCAGTACTCCTGCCTGGAAAATCCCATGGACGGAGGAGCCTGGTAGGCTGCAGTCCATGGGGTCGCTAAGAGTCGGACACGACTGAACGACTTCACTTTCACTTTTCACTTTCATGCACTGGAGAAGGAACTGGCAACCCACTCCAGTGTTCTTGCCTGGAGAATCCCAGGGACGGCGTAGCCTGGTGGGCTGCCGTCTACGGGGTCGCACAGAGTCGGACACGACTGAAGCGACTTAGCAGTAGCAGTAGCAGCAGCAGTAGCAGTGAAGGTCATACATCGAGAAATCATGGTTCCTAGACTCGGTGGTTAGTGGCAAATTACTCTCATTTTGAAAATACTGACCTCCAACTGTGTGCCATGGCCCTATGACAGGTGCAGGCACAGATGTCAAGGTGAAACCATCATAGACAGTAGCACTAAAGAGCTTACAATATCGAAATGAAATTAGGATTCTAGTATAAAGATTAGGAAACTATTATAAACATGAATAACATTCCCTAAGGAAAAGTAAAAATAAACCTAAATACAGAACATAGACAACGTTTCAGATATAAAATTTAGACCATCTAGAAGATGTGCTTCTCAAACTGTGTTAAAAACGCGCGTTTAGGTGTGAAAGTGTGCAGGGTTATTCAAAATCACATTTTTGTCAATGTTGAACCATTTTAAACATTCACTTTACATTAAAAGAGAGGCTATAATGGACCAGTGTACACAATTAGTATAACTTTTCCTCCACATCAAAATAAAGAAAAATAAAAATTATTAAAGTTTAAGTTTTACTCTTTTCACAGCAGGTTAGTTAGCTTTGTTCTTCCTTTTCCTATGAATACCGATTTACTTTTGTACCATTAGTGTGATTTCATTAAAAACATATGAAATAATGACTCCAGAGGAAGGTTTGAAATTTTATGCTTAAGATAAATTTTGTGATGTGTTTCATGGGGCTACAAACTTCAGTCAGGCTACACCCTAATTTTCCCTCCAAAGTCTATCATCCTCTCTGATAGCAGCAGGATTTCACTGAAGTGAAAGATGAAGAGACTAAAGATAGATAGATAGAGCAGACATAGAGGAGGAAACTTTGAAAGACAAGATGTGGATTAGGAAAATGGGCTGTGGAGTCAGATAAATCCTTATTTAATACCTGGTGATGCCACATATTTGTTCCATCAATTACTTTACCTCTCTGAGCCTCAATATTCTCATTTGCAAATAAGAATAACAATAATATAGTCTTCATTGGTTGTAATGAGGATTATATAATATGACACTGCACTGTCCAAGTCACTACTTAGTTGTGGTTATTGAGCACTTAAAATTATACCACTTGAGATGTGCTATAATTGTAAAATATACCCTGGATTTTCAAGATTTAGTTTGACAAAGAATACAAAATATTGCGTGAATAATTTTCCATATGGAGAAGAAAATGGCAACCCACTCCAGTGTTCTTGCCTGGAGAATCCTGTGGACAGAGGAGCCTGGAGGGCTGCTGTCCATAGGGTCGCACAGAGTCAGATACGATTGAAGCAACTTAGCATGCGTGCATGCATTGGAGACGGAAATGGCAACCCACTCCAGTGTTCTTGCCTGGAGAATCCCCGGGACGGAGGAGCCTGATGGGCTGCTGTCTGTCGGGTCGCACAGAGTTGGACACGACTGAAGCGACTCAGCAGCAGCAGCAGCAGCAATTTTCCATAGAGTTTACATTTTTTACGTGTTGTAAGTATATGAATATTTTGGATATAATGGATTAATTATATTATGAAAACTAATATCACCTATTTTTTTACCTTTTAATATTTTTATTTTTTTTAATATTCTTTCTGAAAAGTGGCCAAGTTTGCTTTCATTTTTCCCATTTTACAGATGAGAAAACTTAAGCTCAGAGAAACTAAGACATTCTAAATTCTAGAAGTAGGGCAAAAATAGAAACAAATGCCAGTCTTCTGTGATTTTTCTCACTTAACTGTACTACCTCTAAAAATTAGCATTACTGCACAGTAACAACAATAACAACACTTTATTTACCAAGTGCTTTTCATGAGCCTGATGCTACTTTAGGTACTTTAAGTAGATTAGCTAATCTAATACCCCTAGCCCTGAAATGGGTCCAGTTATGATCTCATGTTTTACAAATAGAGACATCAAAGTGCAAAGTGGCCTGTGTATATTGGCTTCCTACACTCTGATCTCACCTAAAGACTTTGACTTAAGCTACGGAACAAATTAAGGGATCCTGAAATTTGTTTAATCTTCAGTCCTTAAAGTCAGAACCTCTCTGCATCTCCAAAGCGCATGCTGAATTTTACTTTATAGTCCTAGATGATTAACCATCACTCGTGAGCATATCTTTTCATTTTATCAATGGCTTATGCATTAAATCTGTACTGTATATATCATAGTGATCCAAAGTGCAAGGTCTCAAGCCATCCTGGATCTAAAGCTTCTCACTGTGCATCTGGGCAAGTTTATTAATCTCTTCAAGTCATAGGTATTTTCATCCTCAGGATATAAAATGATGGAAAGTAAAGGAAGGCAGATAAATGGTCTCTTCCTTAATTCAAAAATTACCTTGCATCACTGTTTTGCTAAAGGTTTATTTTTCAAAGGTGCCAGTGAAAATACAAAAGATAAAACCTTTCCAAAAGTCATGATTTTAATGGATTTTTCTATCACTTTACATTTTTATTGTGAACTAAAAATAGGAGCAGTGTTCAGCATACCATTGTTTTATCAATATCTATCAATCAATACATATATCGATATGGATATGATGTGTTTTATGATTGGTGATTTTTATTGTGTTGTCCTGGTTCTTAAATGTAAATATCATTGAAAAAACTTTCATGCAAGTTATAATTTAGAAAGAAATTAAATTATATGTCTATAAAAACTTTGGCATTATACCTTTACTGCATCTTTTTTATGTTTTATATAAGAAACATAATGGCACCATTTTTACTACTTTTTTTTCCAGAGACATAAACTTTTAAGCATGGGAATTGTCTGTATTGATCTAGCACTGTGTACTTACTTTGTAATAGCTAAGTCTGAGGCAGTAAGCTTGCAGTTTCTCTAAGGAAATGATATAAGGTTGTAGAATAAATACAGACAACACTTTCTAAATATGTAAAGTTTTAAGCATTATCTTTGGCTGCCATGAAATAAATATCATTCAGTCCCATTTGGATGATATTTCCCCCAAACTCTATTTGCAGCACTCTAGTACTTTATCCCTCACACTATTAGAAAAGTAATGAAGACCATATATTTTTAATTTTATCAGTAAACTTGAACCTCTTAGTTACTAACTTCTGTTCACAGAATGGAATAAACACTAACCCTTTCTCTGATTCATTGCTACAAATTTTCTCTCTCTGGTTTTGGCAACTTCAGCCTCTATGCCCCAGCAGCTCTGTGTGTGTGTGTATGTGTGTGCCTGTGTGCGTGTGTGTGTGTGCTTAGTCGCTCAGTCATGTCTGACTCTCTGTGACCCTATGGACTGTAGCCCACCAGGCCTCTCTTTCTATGGGATTTTCCCAGCAAGAATACTGGAGTGAGTTGCCATTACCTCTTCCAGGGGATTTTCCCAACCCAGGGATTGAACCTACATCTCCCGCATTTCCTTCATTGGCAGGTGGATTCTTAACCATTCAGCCATTCAGCCACCAGGGAAGCCCCGCCTGAGCAACTACTCAAGCATATAAATTGTATAAGTAAAATCCAAATCTCTTTAACCTAAGACTGTTAGAATAAGAAAAAGGAGCTATTTAACATTAAAATCCATATGATAACACTTACTTGATCTATTTTTCTAATCCTAAAAATACTATTAATAACATCACATTACTGAATATATATCTGTTCAATCAGCAGATGTTTTTGAAGTGTTTACTCTTTATAAAGTACTGTGACACACTCTGTTGCTAGAAAAATTTCTAAGAAATAGCACCAGCCCACAACTAACTAGAATATACTAAATCAATGTCAATATGTTTCATAGGGATAGAGAAAAACAAGTGCATAAGTGGACCGAGGTGAGGGAGAGCTGAAGACAGGGACTAAGTAAAGATTCACCAGGGAGCAATATTTAAGCTGCCTCTTCAATGAAAACTGGCCTGGTGGACAAGGCAAAAATAGTATTGGTGGGGCTGGGGCAGTCAGTCTATGCAGAGAAAATCACTCACAGAGGCAAATGCAAACACAGATAATTATCAATGATTTGTTTAAGAAATTGTCAATAGTTCTATCAATTATGTTTCAGGAACATGCTACAAGGGAAGAGACAAGGTTGGAAAACAGACAGGGCTCAAGAGAAAATCAGAGGTTTATTCATGAGGCGAAAGTAGTCCTCTCTAATATTTGTGAGGCAGGAAGGGAGAATATAAACAAAAATTTTCAGGTCATGTATTACAAATTTTAGAAGTTGTAAGTTGAGCTTTTAAAAAATCTTAAATACAGAAAACATGTGTACAGGTGTACAACCTGAGGTTCTGACTGATGTAAAAAGTGGCCCAGGTCAGGTCTGACTAGTCCTGAAAACATGTCTGCATTGAGCAAGAGATTATAAAGCAAGATCTGAAAGGTAGGGTGTGCAGAAGCAAGGGCTACTAGTGGGCATATCACCTTAATCCAAAGACTGCCTTCCTGAGAAAAAGTGTTAGGGGAAAAACACTGAGTGAAGCCACTCACCCTGAATAGGCATCATGGTTAGTAAGCATGTGCATGAGTTATTTGACAACAGGAGGTCCTGTTAAGGAACATGGAACTAACAAGCCACAACCAACTGGAAGAATTAGGGAAAAGTCAAAGGAAACAACACATGTCCTACCACCTCCTGGAATCCTCCTCATTGGAATCCATCTTGGCTGAGCAACACGTGTACCACCAGGAAGGAACCTGAGTCAGAATGAGTGGCCAGAGGCAACCCAGAAACTAACCTGGTCACCATGAAACCCAATGCTGTGTGCCACGTGGCCAAGCAATCTTCCTGGGTTCCCTTAACCTCTTGTTCTGCACCAAGGCGCCCCTTCCCAATAAAGTCTCTTGCTTTGTCATCACCTGTGTCTCCTTAGATAATTCATTTCCACGTATTAGACAAGAGTCCCCTTTGAGGACCTGGAAGAGGTCCCCCTTCCTGCAACAAAAGGATGTAGCCAGAGAGGGCCCTATGGTTCCCTCTAAATTTCAGTGACATGGGCAGAAATGCCTCTTGCTTGAGCCTGAGACTGACAGCCTTAATTAGGTCCTCATTACAATAATAAGCAAGGCCGGGAAAGGAGGGACCCTCCTGCGTCCAAAGCCTTGCAGATGAGAAGTACTCATCAAGCACCGACACTATGACACTTCTGATCAAGATTAAATAAGGACAAAAATCTCTCCTCTCCTCGGGGTGAAAATCAGGGAAATATAACCCCCAGCCCCACCCTCCCCAATGAATATTCCGCCCTTTCATTTTTACATGCCACATAACTGGCTTGCCAAAGAAACTGGGTAGCTGCTCACCCAAGGCTGCCCTCTCTCCCTTTGAGAGTGAACAGCCCTTAAATAAATCCTTGCTTTACTTTCTTGACCTCCCTCTCTGGTCTCTAAATTCTTTCTACAATGAGACAAGAACCTCTAGGGCATCTTTGGTGAAGCCACCCAGGAGAATTCAGTAAGGCTCACTCAGCCTCTAGCCCCTCCTTGTACTTGAGAGGTGCTGTCTTACTTCTCACCATTCTTTCTCTCTCTCTTCTCCCATTTTTGGATCTATTGCCACAAAAAAAAAAAAATGTGATTGCCGGTCAAGCATTTAAAAGGTACCAGGGCGCTCGCCATGAGAAATTTCCCCCAAGGGGATGAATGGAACATCAAACAGACTAGAGAAAGGATAGATCTGTCTGCCCACCTCAACATAATTTCCATGCAAAATTTTTAGGCATACACATAACATAACACAGCCCAGTCTCCAAGACTACCTTTATAGGCTTATTGTTGGTCCACCTATGCCTGACTATCCTTGTCTTGTCTCTGTTTCACTATCTCACTATTAATTTCCACTCTTCTTTCATTACTTTTTCCCTTGAAAACTGGGGGGAAAAGACATATCTGTCAGCATTTTCCAGTCTGGCAGCTAGATCTTTGATGTAGCTCTGAACTTTCCTAGGAATGGCTGGATATTTTAGGAACTGGATTCCTAGGCTTGGTCTCTTGGCAAAACCATTGTATGAGGCCTTGAGGGAATGGACCCAGAACCTCTACAATGGACAGGGAATTTACAAAGAGCATTTTACCCTGACAAGTGCTCTAGCCCTAGGGACCCCAGATCTTAACCAGCCCTTTACTGCACAGTATTTACCTGTATAGGAAAATAGGGAATAGTGCTGGGAGTTCTCACCCAAAAAAGTAGAAAAAAAAATTAAGTATTAAGATTATATGTATAACATGAAAGTTACTCAGTCGTGTCTGACTCTTTGCAACCCGTGGACTATGCAGTCCATGGAAATCTCCAGGCCAGAATGCTGGAGTGGGTAACCTTTCCCTTCTCCAGGGAATCTTCCCAATCTGAGGATCAAACCCAGGTCTCCCGCATTGCAAGATGATTCTTTACCAGCTGAGCCACAAAGGAAACCCAAGTATTAAGCTTGTTTACTCCTAAAAATGTTATCTTAAGGGATGGGGAGGAGGCAGAGAAATTCCATCCTAAAGATCAATGTGCAGCCAACGTCCCATCTTTTCCCTGACACTGTAATTTTAGAAAGCAACGATTTTACCTTTGAAAGGGTAATTTTTTTTCGATATCCTTGATTCCAAAAAAAAACTTTTCTCCACCAGCTTTCTTAGAACATTTCCTTAAGAAACCTCTTATTCATAAATCCTTTCTCTGTCTCTTTGATACATATGTAAATCATTTTAAGGGACAAACAAACTAGGAAAACCCAGGAAATTTTTTCTTAAAAGCCTGGGAGCCATCTCTTTGAAATGTAAATATTAAGGAAAGTCTGTCTGTCTAAACTGGAGTTTCTATCTCCTTGTCATCGTAATTTTAGTCCAGCAGCCTTGTTCAAAGCTATAGCCACCTGCTTATCATAGAGATACGGAAGTTTTATTATTCCTTTAAATAAAAGCAATTAGCTAACCCAGCTGGCTACCCCAGTTACCAGGTGAATTTGAAGTAAACTATGAAAGAATACATAGCAAACAATTCTGCCCAAGTCTTCTTCCAAAAAAAAATTATCATTAATCCTGAGAGCATGTATGTAATGGCTTACATATGCTTGTTGATATTCAAGGATGGGATTTCATTGTGTTTTCATATCACTAGAAGATTACTTGCAGTGAACATTCCAGTTTGATTTAATGTTTATTCAAAAATAAAACTCTGTTCTTTTTTTTCTATATTTGAGGAAACAATTTTCTAGGTTGACAAGAATTCTATTTTCATTTTTTCCTCAACACATGGAACAAATTTTTGTTGCCATAAAAACATAAAATAAAACAATGGTCTCATCAGTGCCAACTGTGTTCATGCTAGTGGTTTTCCCATCACTTGATCAAATCCCGGGAAAGCAGTCGTACTGCTAGATGGATCTTCATAGTGGAAAGAATTAGAGAGATGGAATCTCTGCTGTGTTCATTTGTTCAAAAGGGCTCTGGGCAAAATCATACTTTACAACATTATAGAGACTGGAACTCCCATCACAATGCAGACTCTCAGTATTAAGGAGCTGGCTTGGAGCATGTGTGTTGAGAGGACTTTTCTCACCCAGAACTGAGTGACCAGGTCCAAAACCAGTCTTCCTTAGCCCTTTATCCCCAGATATGTTACTAATTAATAACATTAATTAATTTTAATTTTAATATTATAAATTCTCAGGAATGCTGATGACAGACAGCTTTGAACATCCTACTCTCAAAAGCACATATATCTACTTTGAGTCAAATTTATGTATCCAACTTTAGGACAGTTCTGAAACTTCTGAGTGGGGCTCTTCCATCAGTAATCAGGAGAATTAAATATTCTCTAACACTGTATATACATATACAATTTTCATATATTGAAATTATACATATATGGGCTTCCCTGGTGGCTCAGCAGTAAAGAATATGCCTGCAATGCAGGATACACAGAAGACATGGGTTCCATCCCTGGGTTAGGAAGATCTCTTGGAGGAATACGTGGCAACCCGCTCCAGTATTCTTGCCTGGAGTATCTCATGGAGAGAGGAAAATAGCAAGTTACTGTCCATAGGGTTGCAAAAAGTCAGACATGACTGAAGCAACTGAGCATGCACATATATGTGTGTGTGTGTGTGTGTGTGTGTGTGTGTGTGTGTGTGTGTGTGTGTGTGTATATATATGTGTATATATATATGTATATATATATATATATATATATATATATGGCACCTGGTTGATACTCAACAAATACTGGTTGGGTAAATCCTAGTCTTCCGGGAAGAAATGAATGATTGCTATGTTGTTCAGTCACTCCGTCATGCCCAACTTTTGGCGACCCCATGAACTGCAGCACTGCAGACTTCCCTGTCCCTCACCATCTCCTGAAGTTTGCCCAAGTTCGTGTCCGTTGCATCGGTGATGCCATCCAGCCATCTCATCCTTTGATGCCCTCTTCTCCTCTGCCCTTTCCCAGAAGAAATGAATGATGCCAAGACTAAAATTAAAGCTTATTTTTTTCCTGTAGAAAACCAAATTTCCAAAAGAAAAGGTCTTTAGCTATCCTTGCATTTCAAATTAACTCCACCATGCTTCTAGCAAGAATCCTCTCTCTATATAGCACTATGCTATATGTATGGGGATAATATAGTAATTAAGAACATAAACTGTGGAATCAGATTGCCTGGGTTTCAAATAATAAACCTCTGCATTTTAGTTTCTCATAAAAGAAGATGATATCTATCTCATGTATTCTCTTGTGAGAATTAAACAAGGCAGTTCACATACATTTAGTTAATATTTGATGTGATAAATACCTAATAAATGTTAGCCGCAATGATTATAAGGCTTCCCTGGTGGCTCAGTGGTAAAGAATCCACCTGCAATGGAGGAGACGTGGGTTCGATCTCCAGGATGGGAAGATCCCCCAGCAAAGGAAATGGCAAGCCAATCCAGTACTCTTGCCTGGGAAACCCCATGGACAGAGGAGCCTGGTGGGCTACAGTCCATGGAGTTGCAAAAGAGTTGGACATGACTGAGGGATTAAACAACAATATAATGATTACAAGAAGAAAACTTATATTCAAGTGATGCTATTCAAGGATTCATCTTGCAGAAAGCAACTGTTGGAAAAGTTTAGAAGTACTTATATTAATACTTGAAAAGTAAAAATTTTAATAAAATATATTAGGAGCGTGTATAAACCTCTTTTCTTGTAGCCTAGGTAATTAGAATGACTAGATTAGAGGAGAAGAGAAAAAGCAGCAGTAATAGCCTGATTCACATAGATGGGGGAAATCAAATATGGGCTCAACAACAATTTTATATTTAAAGTTTTCACACTTGGAGAGAAGTCTTAAGACTTTTGATAGGGCACACATAGGGGTCTTTCAGTTTGAGATAGATCGTTCTTCCTACTTAAGATAGATTTATGATACTTTCAGGTAGATCACATTTTCTATTAATACATAGACAAATTTGATGAATGTGGAAATAAAAATGAATCTTCAGGTTGCAGTTCTAAATGATGTAAGAGAATTTGAATAATATAATTTGGGTGTGATTGGAAAATCAAGCTCATATGGACCCTTTGCTCTTTTCCTTCCCCCACCAAAAATTACTTAAATTTTTGTGTGTTTTGGCGGAAAATTATGTTGTAAGAAAGTATAATCACTATAAATTTGAATCAGTTCAGTTCAGTCGCTCAGTCGTGTCCGACTGTTTGCGACCCCATGAATCAATCGCAGCATGCCAGGCCTCCCTGTCCATCACCAACTCTTCTTTTAATACAATTGTAGTGACTGTGAAAATACATAGTCAGTGGCTCTGTATGAACAGCTTGAAAATATATATAATGAGCTAATATGGTTCCTGGTTTTTATTTTGCAACTTAGCTAGGTAGTCATAGAGCAGAAAACTTACTTTTTTCTACTTCATTTCCATCTCAGGCTCCAGAAGAAATATGCCAAAATTGTCTTTCTTTTGCAGAATGTCCTGGGGGATCAAAGCTATAAATCCTGCCCACCACAAAAATAGTGATAACTTTTCACAGTCAAAATAGTCAAGGTGAATTTATGACAGGGAAACTCAATTTTGTACTTCTTTCTTCTCCTTCCATAAACTCAGTCTTTGGGATTGACTATCCAGAAAGGGGAATCATTCTCTTCATGTTTTATATGCCCTGAAGATGAAAGTTTAATGACCTCAATTTCACATATGACTGTGAGACAACAGACTACTTCTTAATAAATATCAGCAAAATTCACAAAGCTACTGTTTTGTGTTGTTGCTTTTATGACTTCCAGAAATTATGTGCACTTATTTCAAATTAACTGTATCACACTGCTTCTCACTTTCACTTCCTTACTCACCCTGTTTCTCATCCTTGGAATTCCTTTTCACTACATAAATGTATACAAAGTCTATTTGTGGATCTAGACTTTATTAAAGTTCTTTCCTCTTCAAAAAGTCTTCTGGGTTCACCTAAACTTGAAATAGTTTCTCTGTCCTCTCTAAAGCATTGATTTTGATACTTATCTCATGTATCTAACTAACACATCTAGTTTCTCTAATGACATGCTGCCTGGGAAAAATCACATCAGGCAATGTTATGTGCAAGTGGACATGTTAGATTCTCCAAATGAGCTGTCAACTCCTCCAAGACAGAAGCAGGCCTTATACTTTGAGTGTATGCCACAGGATACTGGTACTTTATTTCTCTATGCTCCAGAACCTAGAGGTACATCCATGGTGGGGCTGAAGATCCTTAAACTGCAGAGCTGTTCCCTGACAAAGGTGCCTTTCTGAAGCTCTGAGTGTTCCCCCACTTAGGACAAAAGGGAAAAACAGAAGGCTGAGTCATGTGTTGGAGATTAAGAGAGCTGCTGTACTCTGGGATCCCTCTCTGTTTTGTGATGACCCTGGGGTTGTGTATGATTGCAAGAGTTGGCAGGGAAAATTTCCCATATAGCAACCTGCCCTGGTGGCCTCTTTGTGCATCTGGATCCCATTTTGTCTGAAGGACTGAATGCGTTACTTCTCCTCTTCCAAACGTAAGACAGATCTAGAATTCAGGTCCCATAAACACTTTCCTCTCCACAAAGAACATGGTTGGGGTGGCATGGGGGAGTGGATACGTGAATGACATGGCAGAATGTTGAAGAAATGACTGAGTAGAATGGGCTCGGTGTCAGAGTTGATGTTCCTAAGCAGGAAGTCCTGCTTCTGTAAACAGAGGAAACCCTAGACATGGAATGACCAATATGGGGATGTGAAGATGGTAGTAGCTCTTCTAAGCTGTGGTAATAAAAATATTCAACTCTGTTGAAGGAAAGGTGGGTTTATGTTTTCTTTTTCTCTCTGTAAAATGTTACTAGAAAATGTTGGTTGTGTGAAGTGATAATTAGAAATCATGAAGTCAAAAGTCTAAGAACAAAAATATTGCAGAAGCATTGATATGTCTGACAATTAAAAAGTAGTAAGAATGAAAATATTTTTCCTGAAAGGATTTGTGATGTCATGGTGCTTGCAGAACTTTTAAAATTTATATTTCCTGGTAATTTCCTTTTACTAATAAGGAAATAAGCATTTATTTTTGTTGCTAAGTTTGTATTCTTTTTCTTAATAAAGATGCCCGGTTATTTAAGGTGTGAGTCCTAAAGTGCATATACGATGCCAGAACTTCATGCTCCCTTGAATCTTTCATCTGGATGTCCCAAATGTTCTTCACAATCAATATGAACTCATGAGCATACCCAGCCACAAACTTCCCCTTCATTCTCTGTCTGTTACTGGATAGAATGGCTCCACCATCACCATCCTGGCACCCAGGACCCAGATCAAAGGAAACTCCTCCAAGAGAAATTCTCAGCCACCCTAGTCCAAAGATGAGTTACTTCATCTTCTGATGAAGTTGCCCCTAGTTCCCTAAAAGAACAGCCATCACCTGGGCCCTGGATCCAACACTTGAACCTCTGTTTATTTATTTGCCATCTTTCTAAACCACTCTCTTTATTTAAGGATTGATGCTGTTGTTGTTGTTTAGCCACTAAATCATGTCCCACTCTGTCACGACTCTATGGATTGTAGCCCACCAGGATCCTCTGTCCATGAGATTTCCCAGGCAAGAACACTGGAGCGGGTTGCTATTTCCTTCTCCATGGGATCTTCCCAATGCAGGGAGCCTCATCTCTTTCATCTCCTGCTTGGTAGGTGAATTCTTAACCTCTGAGCCACCAGAGAAGACCTTTATTTAAGGATAGAGTCAACTAAATCTTACCTGTTAACCATCTCATTAATTAATGCATAGGTTGACATTAGTTGGTAGTAATTAACAGAATAATGATTGAATGATTGAATGTAATATTTCCTAAACTTCTTGCAAAGGTTTATTCCTAATTTCTTTTGTTCATTGGTACATTTACTCAGAACACAAACTTTGATCATCTACAAGGCACCAGGCACCATGCTAGTTACTGAGTACATACTATTGAATAAGAATCAGTGTACATTTAATAAGAATTGTATACTTTTAAGGTTATTTCAATTTTCAGAGAAAAAAGCACAAATTGACAATTACAAAGAAATTTGATATAGTCTGGATAGAGGAAAGTCAAAAGATGCTGGAAGCACATCAGAGGAGCAGCTTAAGAAATCGAGGATTATCAGAGTATGCTTCCTAAGAAATGAGACCGAAACCACTGCACCACCAGGGAGGTCTGTAATTCTTTTATACGAAGGGTAGGCAGGGAGCACAAAACAGTGAGAAAGGCTTGATTGCCGAGGTGGGTGAGCCCAAAGATGATACATTTATTCTTTTACTATCACTCTATCCATGGCATACTTTTGTTATCAAATGATATTTGTCATGTGGCCAGTTCCATTACTATTGTTCTTTGGGCCTTGAAATCATGACTATCCTTTAATCACATCTGTATTTGTCTCACCTAGCACAGTTTCCACTACTATATTCAATAAAGATCTGAAAAACTGTTTTGTGCATATTAAATTGTTCAAAAACATTTCATTATACATGCATGGAATTGATTTAGCATGTGTTTAAGGTCACCATTTGCATCAAAAATTCTAATTTAATACAAAATGATAAGCCAATGTAATGAATAGACATAAAAGAAACTATATCAGTGCATTTGATGTAGGAAAAAAGTTTGTTTTTTATAGGAATATTGTTTGTGCCTTTGAAGCATGCTTTATATCTGTTTCTATCTTTATATGCAACATGCTATCATGAAAAATTAATCAAGAATTAGAAAATGAAGATTAGTTTCTATGCTCAGGATAGATTAAGAAGATTATTTGGATACTCTCTCCTTCTAACTCTTTGAGTTTTATGTTCCACACCTCAGCTTCAAGAATGTCTTCTGTCACACCCCCACTATCAATCTTCCATTGTATGAAGAAAACCAAACGATTGCTAAAGTTTTTGGTAAGGCAGCCGACATCTATCTATCTAAAATCCCATGGCTTTGAATAAATGACAACAGTATATTTAAAATAAGAGTCGGGACAACAACCATAACTTATTCACCCATACCTCTCCCAGAAGACCAAGTTCACTGCCTGGTCAACAAGAAGTCTCAACAAATTTTCATTTAGTTGAACTAAACTGCACATTGGATTATTCTGAATTCTCATGAGTAGATGGTGTTTATGTCAACGATTCCAATATTTCAAGGCACATGAGAGAAATAATCAATGTGAATTTTTGTAACAAATCTAAACCTAAGCTGTTAGACCCAGCTTGTTACAGAACACACAGGAATTGTCAGCATCAATATTTTTTCAGTTTTGAAAATTAATTCCAGGGGCTGATTCCAGGCAAAATGTCTTACACTTGCAACCTATTTCCTCCATCTGGGGGCCTCTAGCCTTCCTGCCTGTTACCCTCTCACATATATAGCATTCACTCAACTCTGGACATACAACATTACAAAACCTATCTCTTCTGTTCTTTTCATAGGTACTTTGAGTATACTAATGATTATATCTACTCTTCCTGGAATTTCAGGCCCTATTTTATCATTGTATCCATTGTCAGATTGCATCATCTCATTCTCAGCCTAGCAATGAGCATCCTCACTTTTAAAAGGTACTTAAACTCAAGAGAAAATGACTGGCTTCAAAGAGACATCTCTTAAGATGTGTGAAACAATGAATCAGATCAGATTTTATGAACCTTTGATTTGACATGTTTTTTAAACCGTACCATCACTGCCTCTGAGCTTCGCCTACACAGTAGTTCTTCACCACAGAAACCTATGGAGCATCTTGTCAAGTAGCCATTCCTTCCAGTTTTTTGACTTGCATTTTCTTAGAGTTCGCCGTGGGGCTTGTTGTCAGCCAATGAAATTGGAAACCCCAACATGTTAAGTTCCTTTGCCAAGAGTTACTTTGATAAATTACTCCAGGATGTAGAAGAAGAAATACAACACTGTCAGAAACTGGCCTGGCATTGCAGCACATTTCCTAAATGAGAAAAACAGCACCAGGAATTTTTTGGACTATGCTCAAGGTTGTATTTGACCTACGTTTTCGAGAAGGTGATTCTTTTCTTTAAAAAATATTTTTCTCTACAGTGGAAAAAGAACCAGTGGTTTCTCATAAATAGACCATAAGCTCCTTTTGCCATAGACATGAATTTGTATTCCAATCCGTTATTTGGCAGTTTTTCTTCTTTTAATTTGGAGGCTATTGTGTGTCTATGCAAGTCAATTTCTTTTTTGTTAAAATTGACTCACTTCAAAGGTTTTGAGAAAATTTAAATTAATGTGTGTCTAGTTCCTGGGAGCCTGGTGGGCTGCAGTCCATGGGGTCGTGAAGTCGGACACGACTGAGCGACTTCACTTTCACTTTTCACTTTCATGCACTGGAGAAGGAAATGGCAACCCACTCCAGTGTTCTTGCCTGGAGGATCCCAGGGACAGCAGAGCCTGGTAAGCTGCCGTCTATGGGGTCGCATAGAGTCGGACAGGACTGACGCGACTTAGCAACAGCAGCAGCAGTTCCTGGGAAACCCTAGGTGCAAAATAAGTGTTTCCTGCATTTCCTTAGCCTCATTTTCAAATATTTTCTGTATCTTGCCTCAGTTAAAAAAAAAAATTATACCTGAACACCTACTGTGTACTATGTATAGTATCAACTTCTGGAAGGGATGCACAAAATTGACTGTGCTGTTGTCCACGGAAATATTCATTGTAAAAAACGTAAGAATAGGGCAATGGAAACTGACATGAAGAGATGTGGATGGATTCATGAAATATCTAAGTGGTAGAGTTGACTAGACTTGGTATTGAATGAATGGGAGTATGAGGGTAGACAAAAGAGAGGATACTGTAAAGAAGACCTCAAGGTTGATATATCAAGCCAGTTGTTGGATGGCGACACTTTTCAATTATTTTTCTTATTATATCCCTTTTTCTATTGGATGCTTTATTCCCTCAAATGAATTGGAAGCCCTACTTAAACGCACAGATCATTGTGCAAAATTATTTAAATCCACCAAAATACTCTGTAAAATAAGCACTCAGTAAATGCTTGATGAAGGAGTAAATTGTAGAGAAGAATACAATTGGGGTGAGCGAGGTCTGCCAGGGATCAGTGTCCTTTGTTATTAATTAGTTCAATTCCTTTAAATAATACCAAGATCTCCACATTCACTCTAATAGTGAATAAAGCTTTTCAACAAGTTTTCAAAGCCAAAATGATTGACTTAGGCTTTGCTTTTATTTTTTTTCTTAATAATGGCAAACTGAAAAAAAAGAAAATCAAAATGTATCCAGGTATTGGGAGGAGAAAAATTCAAGAAACAGTGTACATAAAGGAAAATTATTTTATAAACATAATAATATCTTACAATAAATATACTGAAACGTAGTAATATCTTACAATAAATATACTGTAAATAAATGGTTATTTACTAAGATACTACAATTCATATATACAAATGTATGCATACACACATGTCTATATTTTAAGGTCTCCCAGGTGGCACAAGTGGTTAACAATCTGCCTGCCAAAGCAGGAGATGCAAGAGATGTGGGTTCAATCCCTGGGTCAGGAAGATCTTCTGGAGAAGGAAATGGCAACCAACTTCAGTATTTGTTGCCTGGAAGATTTCATGGGCAGAGGAGACTGGTAGGCTATAGTCCATGGCATCCCAAAGAGTTGGACATGACTAATATTATTTAAACTATGAATTTGTTTTTGTTTATTAATATTGATAGTACTTTAACTACTATGACAAAATTATGTAATCCATTTGAGTCCAAAAGGAGGATTTCAAAAATCAAGCAATAGAGTTATTTCTTTATTTTCTATAATGTGCTACTCTAAAGAAGCCAAAAGACTGAAAACATAGTTATATTAGTTCTTGAATTTTTAATAGGTCTTTAAAAAAACATGAACTTGATGAAGGAATTTAAATAGCTTTTAGTTTCCATTTGGAGGCAGACTAGTGGATAGATTAGAACATGGTGATGACTAGGAGTGGCATTCTAATCATCACCACAGACTTACTTTCTGAATGAACAGAAATATACTTTAATTACCACTTACAGTTCTTGCCACTCTGAGATGCTGTCCGCTAGGTAGTAAAGAACAGTCATTCATGTATAAACTAGCCACTGGAGGCCAGACGTTGTGTTTGTAAATGAAGACAGAGGGATAAGTGAGGTATTATTTCTGGGTTACGGAAGCTTACATTTGTGGGGTGATAGCCATGTAAACAGATAATTATAAGAAGATGAGATCAAGCTGAATTCAGGCCCACAGAAGACATCAATCTTGCATGAAGCTCTTCTCTGCTGAGTCATGACTTAGTCTGGCACTCTTTCTCAGCACTGTGGTTCAGGCTGCTGCTCTGCATCCTTTGGAGTTGGCATGTGACCTGATGTTGTATCTGCATCCTTTGAGGGTGGCATGTAAACTGATGCTGTATGTGGTTAATAAGAGCTTCTTATTACATGGATGGAGGCAACTGGAGAACCATAGACTCCATATCTGATGCCTTTTCAATCTATTTCCTCCCAAGTAATTTTGACCACACTACATGAGTGAACAGCATCTAGTACCCTGAGACACATATGACCCCATAAATGCAAGCACCTTGAGACCAGTCCTTAGTAAATGGAATAAATCCTTTTGTAAATGTCAGTTTCCCACAAAGCAAGTTGGGCCACAGATGGATAAATGAGAAGTCTTACTAAATTTTCAGCAGAACATCTGTTATTTTGCATTACTCACATCCTCACTTTTTTTTTTTTTTTTTTTTTTGCTTTTTCTCTCTCTCTCTTTTTAAAAAGCTGCACCAGGGCACTCAGGGCTGGTGCACCGGGATGACCCAGAGGGATGGGATGGGGAGGGAGGTGGGAGGGGGGTTCTGGAAGGGGAAAACATGTACACCCATGGTGGATTCATATCAATGTATGGTAAAACAAATACAATATTGTAAAGTTAAAAAATAGATAAACTAATTTAAAATAAAAAAAATAGAAATGTACAAAAAATAAAAAGCTGCACCAAGTCACTGGCAATCCTTTCTATTCTATTTAGCCAATTCTTTCTATCCACTTTTGCATATTTGGCACACAGATTTTAAATTTCTTTCACAGATATCCTTAACAGTGAAGTATTCGGAAGTCATTTTTGCAGATGGATTAAAGAAGAGGATATGCTGTATTAAGTCGGGGCTGAGAGCACCTATTGTATTCATTTCCTGTCTGATGTGCTGTGATGCAGACAGGACTCAGTTCACATGTCAATATCAGGTATGTCTCCAAAGGAGTAGAATTCCTGCCACTGTGTAAGTTGTTCTCCTCACCTATATTTTATATTGTTATTTGAAAAAGGAATTTTTGAATCATAAGACTTTTCTGAAGTAGTCTACTCTTTCCTAGTCTGAGTTCCAGGGACTTGAAATAATTTAGGAGATTCTAAAAGTAAGAGACAGAACGTATGGAGCAATGACTCTGGAGTGTGAGGGAATCGAAAAGAAAAGCACCAGGCTACCACTAAGTTGCCCATATTTTTTTTTACTATATGTGTGAATAAAAACATAGTTGCCACCTGAATTCAAATTGAAAGTTGTCTTCCATGACAGCTGAAATCCAGATTCCCTCTTCAGTCCAGAAGATGTAAGATTGAAATGGAAGAATTATATTTTGCTATTAATCAGGCTTTTTTTTCACCTGTTTCCTTTTATTTTTGCTGTGTGTGGCTGCTAAAAACATTTAAATTACCTTAAAAAATTATTGGAGTATAGCTGATTTATGATGTGTTAGTTTCAGGCAGACAGCAAAGTGAATCAGTTATACATATACACATATTCACTCTTTTTTAAGAATTTTTTTTCCAATACAGACCATTATGGAGTATTGAGTAGGATTCCCCATGCTATAGTGCTTCCCAGGTGGTACAAATGGTAAAGAATCAGCCTGCCAATGTGGGAGACTTAGAAGATGTAAGTTTGATCCCTGTGTCAGGAAGATACCTTGGAGTATAAAATGGCACCCCACTCCACAATTCTTGCCTGGAAAATTCCATGGGCAGAGAAGCCTGGCAGCTGAGCACACTAGCCCTGGGCTGTACAGTGAAAGTGAAAGTCGCTCAGTTGTGTCTGACTATTTGCAACTCCATAGACTGTACAGTCTGTGGAATTCCCCAGGCCAGAATACTGGAGTGGGTAGCCATTCCCTTTTCCAGGGGATCTTCCCAACCCAGGGACTGAACCCAGGTCTCCCACATTGCTGGTGGATTCTTTGCCAGGTGAGCCACCAGGGAACTGTGCTACGTAGTAGGTCCTTACTAATTACCTATTTTATATGTAGTAATGTGTATATGTCAATCCCACTCTCCCAATTTATCCCTCCTTCCCTTCCCACTGGTAACCATAAGTTTGTTTTCTACATCTTGGTCTCCTGTTTTGTAAATAAGTTCATCTGTACCCTATTTTTAGATTCTACATATAAGTGATATCATATGATACTTGTTTTTCTCTGTCTGATTTAATTCACTCAGTATGACAATCTCTAGGTCTATTTGTGTTGCTGCAAATGGCATTACTTTCTTCTTTTTTATGGTTGAAGAATAGTCCATTATATATGTGTACCATTTTCTTTATCCATTTCTCTCTGTTGATGGACGTTTGGGTTGCTTCCATGTCCAGGCTATTGTAAATAGTGTTGCAATGGACATTGGGGTGCATGTGTATTTTCAAATTATGGTTTTCTCCAGGTATTTGTCTTGGAGTGCGATTTCAGGGTCATATGGTAGTTTTCAGCATCCCAAGTTGTGCTTCTGCTAAAGAACCCTCCTGACAATGCAGGAGACATTAGAGACGTGGGTTCAGTCTCTGGGTTGGGAAGATCCACTGGAGGAGGGCACGGCAATCCACTCCAGTATCTTGCCTGGAGAATCCCAGGGACAGAGGAGCCTGGTGGGCTACAGTCCATAGGGTCTCAAAGGGTTGGACACAAATGAAGCGACTGAGCAAGCACGGACACATGGTAGTTCTGCAGTTTATGGAGCTGCAAAGAATTGGACATGACTGAGAGATTAACACTTTCACACTTTTCAAGGTGTTATTGAGTTTTTTATGAAACCTCCATACTGTTCTCCATAGTAGCTATACCAATTTATATTCCCACCTACAAAGTAGAGGGAGGGTTCCCTTTTCTCCACACCCTCTCCAGCATTTATTGTTTGTAGATTTTTTTGATGATGGCCATTCTAACCACGTGAGGTGATATCTCATTGTATTTTTGATGTGTTTCTTTACTAATTAGCAATGAAGAGCATCTTTTCATGTGCCTCTTGGCCATCTGTATGTCTTTAGAGAAATGTCTATTTAGATCTTCCACCCATTTTTTAATTAGTTTTTTTTGTAAATATTGAGTTGCATGAGCTTTTTGTGTATATTGAGACTTAACCCCTTGTCAGTTCCTTCATTTGCAAATATTTTCTCCCATTCTGTGGTGGTTTAGTCGCTAATTCGTGTCCAACTCTTACGACCCTATGGACGGTTCGACTCTTATGACCCCATGGACTGTAGCCCAACAGGCTCCTCTGTCCACAGGATTTCACAAGCAAGAATACTGGAGTCGGTTGCTGTTTCTTCTCCAAGGAAACTTCCCATCCCAGGAATTGAACCCAGGTCTCCTACACTGTAGGTGGATTCTTCACTGACTGAGCTATGAAGAAAACCCACTCTGAGGATTGTCTTTTTATTTTGTTTATGGCTCTATTTGCTGTGCAAAAGATTTTAAGTTTAATTAGATCCCCTTTATTTTCATTTTTATTTTTATTACTCTAGGAGGTGGATCAAAAAAGATCTTGCTGCAAGTTATAGCAAAATGTTCTGGCTATATTTTCCTCTAAGACTTTGATAGTATCCAGCCTTACATTGAGGTCTTAATATTGATTCTTAAAATCCAAGAACATGGTATATCTCTCCATCTGTTTGTGTCATCTTTTATTTCTTTCATCAGTATTTTATAATTTTCTGAGTACAGGTCTTTTGCCTCCTCTAGGTAGGTTTATTTCTATGTATTTTATTCTCTCTGATGGGATGGTAAGTGAGATCTGATATTAATCTTAATAATAAAATATTCTCTAGTTAAGAGATATTACTAAAATTGGCCTTGTTTTCTAGATTTTTTTAAACAGTAAAATGGAATTTTTTTTGTACTTCTCATCTTAAAGAGTGGAAAATCATCTAATTTAGGTGTCTGCCAATGTTGTCTATAAACCAGCTTCACCGGAATCACCTTGAGTGATTTTTAGTGATCCTAACCCTGGATCCTATTTGTATGCATTCAGATTCATTAGACTGTAATTGCGGCCAAGTGGTCTGTACTCAAATGTTCACTGAGAATTTCTGATGTGTGCCTTTTAGCTCAACCTCCACTCCTATTCATCACTGTCTTGGAGAGGTCATTTGCTTTATTTGCTTGAGTTTTATGACAGGAGACTCACTGCTCTTCAAACTAATGTATTTTTTAATTGAAATAATTATTTCACTAGTTCAGATTTTATGCATGCTGACAGAAAGAAAAAATATCTGTGTGCTAGACTATTCCAAACACAATATAAAATATTGAACATGCCTGAAGCATCACCTTCAGAGGAATTAAGGAGAATATAGACCCAACCAAGCAACAAGAATTTCTGTCCATTTTTTTGAGCACTCATATCCAACACAGGACTGGAATCTTTACATTTATTCTCTTTTTGAATTTTGCAGAACCAAATGAAGACCACTCAGATGAGAACCAATTGGGGTGATTTATGCAGAGTTTACTATTTACCAAGCCACTGCTACTTGCATCTGTCAAGACGCAGAGATAGGCAGGAGCATGGGAGACTTTATAGTGAAAAAAATAATAATAATAAAAAGGAAGTTTTCCGGTTTCCAGTATCTTCTGATTAGATGTCATTGGCCAGACAGTAGGGCTGGGAGAACTAAGGTGGGATAGCTAGTAGCTATGAATGCTTTAGGGAGCGTATTTGGCTTTGTATGATTAAGCTTGCATTGGAAATAAGGGCAAAAGGTAGGGAAACTGTAAATTATGGACCAAGTTGATCATCCTGGGCTGATTGTTATAGAAGTTGTGGTTTGGCATCCAGGACTGATTGCTACTGAGGTTGTTGGTCAGAGTCCTGTTATCATATATGGTCTGTTCAGTGTCTGTTTGTATATATAATCTCTCAGTCTTTACAACTACCTGTGAGGTTGGTTTTATTATCACCATTTTAAGTTGAAAAGAAACAGAGGTATAAATACATTAAATAACCTCCCCAAGATCTTAAGCTTAGGAAATGGAGGAACTGTGATTTGAAATGTTAGGTAGTTAGAATAGGAAAAAGGATTCCAAAATGATGGTGGCTAAAAGACTAGGAAGGGAAAAGCCCGTGAAAATAGAACAAAGGAAGTTCCGAGAACCAGAGGGTGGACCTCAGGTAGAACAAACGGCACTCCTGGCTAGCCCAATTTACACAGGGCAGGCCCAGGGGGGAAAAAACATATAAAAAGAGGAGCCAAAGGGCCAGGGGTCTCTCTCTCTCTCCGCGTGTGTGCACTCTCTGTCTCTCTCTGTCTCTCTCTCTCTCTCTGTCTCTCTCTCTCTGTCTCTCTCTCTTCTCTTCACGTCTTTTGGGTCGGCATGCCCCCACACCTGGAGGATGTATTTTCCTTTATTTTCTAAATAAAACTGAGGGAGCTATAACACTGTCCCAGAGCTGTGATGTGCCAAGGGCTTTAATGTCCATTGCTTCAAATTTTTGTTGAGACCAGACAGAAGCGAGGAGATTATGCCCACCTGACAAAAATAAGGTCCATCTGATTGAAAGTTTTTGCTCTTAACCACTACTTTTCTTGTTTTACAATAGAAAATGATAATATTTTAAGATAATGAAAAATACATCTTTATATCTGAATTTAAAACGGAAGATTCTGTTTTTTCAGATTTTTTATGTCAGTATTTTTCAGAATTAAAGGTTTATTTTTTTTACTTTCGTGTTTTTCTTTCAGCCTATGTCTACAGTTTTCTCTCTTTGGAAGATTATCAGGTACTTGAGAAAAGTAGCCTGTTGGAAGAACTCTGGAGTCGAGGAAGAAAAAGACACCTTCTCTATTTGTGGTTGCTTAGTCGCTAAGTCATGTCCAATTCTTTTGGGACCCTACGGACTGAAGCCAGCAAGGCTCCTCTGTCCATAGGATTTCCCAGGTAAGAAAACTGGAGTAGGTTGTGATTTCCTTCTCCAGGGGATCTTCCGGACCCGACGATCGAATCCATATCACCTGCATTGGCAGGAGGATTCTTTACCACTGAGCCACCTGAGAAACTCACCTTCTTTATACTGTTATATATTTTCATCATGGCCTTCTCTTCATTTTTCCTTCTTCCATAAATAAAGTAAAATGTTTAATATTTTCTATAAAAGTATTAATTTCCTCACATCATTTAATTGGCAGTTTCTGAAAGTAATCAAAGACATTTTTTAGAACTATCTGAATTCATTCTATAATATTTTTCAGCGTAAGTTCTTATAGGCAAAGTAGAAATAAAAAGAAAACATTCAGGCTCAATTCATAAGTTTCATTGAAACTGACAACTCAAAAATATTAGTTTGATGATTGAAAATGGTCAGTGATTTAAAAATGTTCATCTTTTTAATACTGTTACAAGAAAAGAGATTTCAAGTGAATAGTATGTTTAGTAAATGAATCTAGTTTTAAATCAGATGTGTGCAACAGAGTTTCTTTAACTTAGATGAGTATCCTTTTATTAGCTTATGAGGTAAAATTGACAATAGTATTAAATAGTGTAATACAAAAAAGAATTTCAAGGATGTTATTTTCACTTCATATATTTCTATGCTTGTGAATATAAGCCTTAAAAAAATAATATTTCTAAAAGGACATTACTTGTAAAAAGTTTTGTCAGTTCAGAGTAATTTTAGATGTCTGTCTTAGTATTCAAGAAAAAATTAATTTTCCTCATCTGATCCTCAAATTAATTCCATTACCTGCCAAAAAGCTTATTTAAATCCAGGGAACTTTCATCAACACTTTCAGTAGCAAAGGAACCTTTAACTTTGAAGTATATAATAGGGGTGATTATACATCTAGTCTTTCCAATTTCAACCTCCTTCTTTTTTAAAAAGAAAGGACAAAGATCCACAATTTTAAAATGAATTTAAACAAATTACTTGAAAGATAGGCATGACTTATTTAGTTAGATTTTCATAGTCAGAATGTAAAATATACCATAAAATTTTTGGGAACTTAAAAATAAGATATATGTGTTCAGACACTCAGTTGGGTCTGACTCTTTGAGACTCCATGGACTGTAGCCCACCTGGTTCCTTTGTCCATGGGATTTCCCCAGCAAGAATACTAAAATAGGTTGCCATTTCCTGCTCCACAGGATCTTCCCAACTCAGGGATCAAACCCATGTCTCTGATGTCTCCTGCATTGACGAGCACATTCTTTACCACTAGTGCCACCTGGAAAGCCCAAAAATGAGTCATGGTAACTCATACGATTAATACGTTAGCAAAGCCAATCCTTTACAATAATATTATAATTATAGTAAACTTATCATCAAAATAGGTGGTCAATTATATGTCCTTCTTTTGAAATAATGCTTGAAACTTGGGTCTATTTCCTTTCTCATTGAAGAATGAATCTCCCCAAAATCTAATTTACTTCAAAGAATAGCATAGATCTCCTTGTATATATTAAAATAGATTTACCTTAACATTAGGACCAAAGCAGATCTTATTAGTTTCAACATAAATTGAAGTAAATTTAAAAATTATTTGATGAGGGCATTATTTGTATATGACATTAAGATTTCAACTGGGTATTTATTTAGTTACTTAGAATTTGGGAAGAAAAAAGATGAGAATCACATAACAGGAATATGCATTTTCAAAATGTAACTCCAGATCAGTAATGTATTAAGTTCAAGAACACGATTTTTCACTGGGATGAGGGGAGATTGATATGAGAGGAACTGTTGGAAAGGGTCAAGAATGCCCTGCTATTATTGTTGATATTGTCACAAAGTCATCATAGGTTGCATTAGGTTTATGCCTTCTGGAGAGAGAGGTTGAAACTACCTTTGGATCCAAGAGGAAATCCATTCGGTATGGAAATTCTGACTGCTAACAGAAAGGATTTGTAAAGTTACCTTTACAATACAATTTTCTTTTTATTGATTTGTTTTTTAAAAAAATGTGTATTTATTGTGAATTTGGCACACACAGGACATTGTGAAATATATAGTGGAAATAGACTATGTTTAGCATCATTATATGCAAATTATTAGCTTTAATGCAAAGTGGATTAAACAAAGGTTTTGGGAACAAGCAACGAGAATTAATTAGATTCAGTTGGGTCAATGACCCCATTGGAAGAAAGCATAACTTCAGATACCTGGGTTTAAATTTCTGCTCTATTATTTACTACCTTGGATAACACTTGTAGCACTTTTGACTCCCCGTGTTTGATAAAAGCATATCTGGGGCTATATCACCCAGTTCAATGTTCTGCTATGAAAGCCCATGGCCCTTCTTCTGGCACATGTGACTATACCTTGTCCAATACCAACAAAATGTTTTATTTTGAGAATTTTTTTTGACACTCAGAAAACTAAGAGCATGACATCCAGTCCCATCACTTCATGGCAAATAGATGGGGAAACAGTGAGAAACTTTATTTTCTTGGGCTCCAAACTCACTACAGATGGTGACTGCAGCCTTGAAATTAAAAGACGCTTGCTCCTTGGAAGAAAAGCTGTGACCAACCTAGACAACATATTAAAAAGCAGAGACATTACTTTGCCAACAAAGGTCCATCTAGTCAAAGCTATGGTTTTTCCAGTGGTCATGTATGGTTGTGACAGTTGGACCATAAAGAAAACTGAGTGTCAAAGAATTGATGCTTTTGAACTGTGGTGTTGGAGAAGACTCTTGAGAGTCCCTTGGACTGCAAGGAGACCCAACCTAAAGGAAATCAGTCCTGAATATTCATTGGAAGGATTGATGCTGAAGATGAAACCCCAATACTTTTGCCACCTGATGTGAAGAACTGACTCATTGGAAAAGACCCTGATGCTGGGAAAGATTGAGGGCAGGAGGAAAAGGGGACAACAGAGGATGAGATGATTGGATGGCATCACCGACTCGATGGACCTGAGTTTGAGCAAGTTCTGGGTGTTGGTGATGGACAGGGAAACCTGGTGTGCTGCATTCCATGGGGTCACAAAGAGTTGGACATGACTGAACTGACTGATTTCTTCACAGAAATTGGATATTGTGTTGGGCCTTCCATAGTGGATATAATTATGAAAGGAGACAAAACTGGCAGAGAAAGAAAAATTGGTTTATTGACCCACTCTAGATTTACAATCTGAGCTACACTCCATTTAATTAATAGACAGTTTAATTTTAAAATGATTTTAGTGCCATTTTACTAAAGACCCTGATGCTGGGAAAGTTTGAAGGCAGGAGGAGAAGGGGATGATAGAGGATGAGATGGTTGGATGGTATCACCAACTCAATGGACATGATTTTGAGCAAGCTCTGGGAGTTGGTGATGGACAGGGAGGCCTGATGTGCTGTAGTCCATGGGGTCACAAAGAGTTGGACACGACTGAGCAACTGAACTGAACTGAAGATGATGGATATGTTAGAAAGAATGAAAGTTTTGTAACAAACAGGAATTTGTAAATCAGCCATGAAGTCACTAATAACAATGATAAAGATGGTCATACTAATAGCCAACAAGAATTTAGAAATTACAAAGTAAAAGAAGCTTACAATGCACCTAGTATGTCCTATGTATTTGCATGTATTACTTCAAATTAAATTATTTTAAATTATCTTTTGAGCTACAGAGTCTCTAGCAACTTCCTGCTTCATTGACAGGTTTGTGCAACTCTGAGCTTGTTTTTTTTTTTTTTTATGTCCTTCACTCAATTTTTATTCTGGTGGCATTCATGTTTAGAGCATTCTGTATGTTGTAGAAGATAGAAGAGAGCTGGAAAAATGGTGAGGCAAATGGGACATTCATCTGGAAGTAAAAATTCAGTTGAGACAAGTACTATTCTAAGGTACTATTTCTGAAAAATAGTAATGAATGCAAAAGCTCCATGATGAACAAAACTAACAGCTAAAAAAAAGGCACGATAAATAAAAGCCAAACTGGAGTCTGAGACAAAAGGACAAATCAGAAATGCCAATATTTATCATGAAGCTTTCCATTCATTTTTATTTCTTAAAATTGTATATTAAAATAGTATCTTATCTAAATTACCAAGTTTTTTGTCTTCTCATAAATCTCATGCCTAAGGCAGTTTTCTCACTGCCTAACCCCAATGCCATTTCTGTCAAGAGGTATTTTATATAAAGTTTTTATCACAATTGGAGTGGCCTAAATATTTCTCAAATGAAGTCTTTTGGCATAGAAGTGAAAAATTACTAATTTCTTGCATGATACTATCAGGATAACCCATAACCCTGTCACAAAACTATATATTGTCTCTCCAATATGTTCTTTTTCTCCTAGGTACTAGCAGGAGAAGCTGTGTGTAAAATGGAATCTAAATCTTGATTCAGTGTATGCGAGTTATGTAAGCATTGTACAAAACAACTGAAGGATCCCAATAAACTTACTATGTTTTTCTAAGTATTCTAATTAATATCTAATAATTGTATCTAAATAATAAAAATTTGTGTATGTTTTTTGTGTTACTGAGAATTAAGGAAAAGCTAAGTGAAATTGAAAAATAACCAAAATCAATTTCAGTCAAGAATGGGAGCAGGTAGAGAATATAATTTTGACCCTCTGCATGGCCAGGACATCAATTTTAAGTAGAAATTGATCAGAAACCAGACAAGAAATTCAGTCAAGGCTTTTTTAGGGCTCCTGCTGCAGCAGAAGTAAATGAGAACAAAGGACAAGTTCCTTTGCATGCTTGCTCCCAGGGGAGACTAGCTGATTCCTTACATGGAGGGGGTGGGGTGGGGTGGAGGGTAGGAGTGTGTCCAAGGGCCAGGTCAGAGAAGTGGCTTAGACTTGCCCACCCCTTTGTGGTGTTGTATGCAGGGGTCATACTCAGTACCCTCTTTTTTGCTTCTGGCTCTTCAGTTCTAGTTGGGCTTTTTTGGTCTTTTTGTCTCTTTTGTCCAGAATTTGCCCCAGCTACACATGCATGTAGTTATTTTAGTCCCTTATGATTTCTTTGTATTTTTTAGCTCTGAGAGATGTTTGTCCAGGTGCAAGCATTGGAGCACCACAGCAAAGGGTTTCAAGTCCCAGGTCTGTCTCATACAGAAAGCCTGAACCAAAGACAATAAAGTAAAAATAGAGAGTTATCTTCAAACAGCATGGCAATTGATAGCTTAAGGAACATGTCTTGTCTGTTTTATCTTGAAGCCACTGAATTGATGCTGCTAAATATTATGTTTTATATTAATAAAATCTTAAATCTATGTCATGCACCTCAAAAAATATTTTGAGTGGGTGAAGAGATCTACCTAATTTATATTTTATAAAATTTCACAGAATGAGAGGTAGGTTTAACTTATCAAGACTGATTCCCTGAAGGCTGTGTGTCTGTGTGCTCAGTTATGTCCAAACTCTGCAACCCCATGGACTGTAGCCCACAAGGCTTATTTTCCATGGAATTTTCCAGGTGAGAATACTGAAGTGGATTGCCATTTCCTACTCCAAGGGATCTTCCCAACCCAGGTATTAAACTCATGTCTCCTGTGTCTCTTGTATTGGCAGATAGATTCTTTACCACTGCACCACCTGGAAAGCCAACACTGAAGGCTGGTCTCCAAGAAACAGAAATTACCTCCTGCAGAGCTCCATAGATATCTGTGTTTAAAGTAGTCATGACTCTATAAGACTTGACTCTCAGCCTCCCTGCTGGAAGCCAGCGGAGGAGCTGGTGCTAAGAGCCAACAATGAATGGGATCTGGTATGGTAGAGGTGGAGTTGATGTCCCACCAATAATATAACTGCTTAATTATGTCTCTGATTCCACCAGGAAAGGGTTTGGACTTTGCCTAATCATGTGGCTTGGAAGCCACAGAGCTCAGAGTCTGTTTCTCTTCTCCTCCTCCTTAACCCCGCTCTGTTAATATCATCATTTCTTTTCCTGCTGACTTCGTAGATTTCAGAATCACCCCTATGTTTTGAGCCAGACCTATCCTCCTTGGCTTATGAGCAAGGAAATTGTGCTACTTTGTTGTTTTTGTATTTATCTTGGTATTTACAGATTTCTCTGTTCTGAGATAATAGCAATTATGAATGAAGAGCTTACCTGGTGGCTCAGTGGTCAAGAACCCACTTGCAATGCAGGATATGTGACAGAAGCTGTGGGTTTGATCCCTGCATCAGGAAGAGTCCCTGGAGAAGGAAATGGCAACCCACGTCAGTATTCTTGCCTGGAAAATCCCACTGACAGAAGGGAATGGTGGACTACAGTCTACGGGGTCACAAAAGAGTTGGACGTAACTTAGCCACTAAACAACAACAACAAATGAATGAGTTTTCTCATTCATTCTTTCTAAAGAAACAATATTATGTGTGGATAACTTGGACATTTACTCACCCCTATTTGTGTAAACTTTTCTGGTTTCCTTTTTCATACCAGAGCCTTTAGGAATTTTGATTAATTTCTTATGGAAATTTCTAGACAGAGACAACTACTGATGAAAAATGTTGACTTTTTTAAATCAGTCCTAGAGATTAACATAAACTCCAGGTTTGTAAATCAGTAAATCCCTACTTACACTAAACAAATAATTTGTTAGCTTTAAGTACCAAAATAAATATGGCTAGGATAGAAGTAACATTTGCAATGCTATAATAAATAATTGAAAGGTAACACAATAAAGCAAAAATAGAGTATAAATATTTATTACTTGTTTCTAAATAATGTGTTAGAAGATAATATATCTCCATTACAAAAGAAAATCAGTAATGTTGCTTTCTATTGGCACGTTTACATTTGGAAATTATCCTTTAATTAATCTGGACAATACAAAAGAGTTGAAAATGTCTGCATTCAGTCTTGCATTTGTTACATATCAAGAAAAAAATCTCATTAGAACCTTGATACTGTGAAGCAATTTAAAGATTTTCACTGTAAGACGACTGTTTACCCAGATTTGAGCTTTATAAATGAATAAATTGGAAGTAGATTGAATAACACTTAAATCTAATACAAAATATCTCTTTAACTCAATATCAATTACTCCTTTTTACTCTCTGTAATAGAAAAACATAAAAGACCATGTAATTACCCTCAAAGAGCATATCTAGCATGGGGAATCCCTGATATGTCTATCAACATTTAAATATTAATCAATGATAAATGCAATCAACACGATCAGTTCAGTTCAGTCACTCAGTCATGTCCAACTCTTTGTGACCCCATGAACTGCAGCACGCCAGGCTTCCCTGCCCATCAACAGCTCCTGGAGCTTGCTCAAACTCATGTCCATCCAGTGGGTGATGCCATCCAATCATCTCATCCTCTGTCATTCCCTTCTCCTCCTGACCTCAATCTTTCCCAGCATCAGGGTCTTTTCCAATGAGTCAGCTCTTCGCATCAGATGGCCAAAGTATTGGAGTTTCAACTTCAACATCAGTCCTTCCAATGAATATCCAGGATTGATCTCCTTTACAATGGACTGGTTGGATCTCCCTGCAGTCCAAGGGACCCTCAAGAGTCTTCTCCAACACCACAGTTCAAAAGCATCAATTCTTCTGTGATCAACTTTCTTTATATTCCAACTCTCACATTCAAACATGACCACTGGAAAAACCATAGCCTTGACCAGACGGACCTTTGTTGGCAAAGTAATATCTCTGCTTTTTAATATGCTGTCTATGTTGGTCATAATTTTCCGCCCAAGGAGTAAGTGTCTTTTAATTTCATGGCTGCAATCACCATCAGCAGTGATTTTGGAGCCCAGAAAAATAAAGTCTGACACTGTTTCCACTGTTTCCCCATCTATTTCCCATGAAGTGATGGGGACCAGATGCCATGATCTTAGTTTTCTGAATGTTGAGCTTTAAGCCAACATTTTTACTCTCCTCTTTCACTTTCATCAAGAGGCTCTTTAGTTCTTCTTCACTTTCTGCCATAAGGGTGGTGTCATCTGCATATCTGAGGTTATTGCTATTTCTCCTGGCAATCTTGATTCCAGCTTGTGTTTCTTCCAGCCCAGCATTTCTCATGATGTACTCTGCATATAAGTTAAATAAGCAGGGTGACAATATACAGCCTTGATGTACTCCTTTTCCTATTTGGAACCAGTCTGTTCTTCCATGTCCAGTTCTAACTTTTGCTTCCTGACCTGCATACAGGTTTCTCAAGAGACAGATCAGATGTTCTGGTATTCCCATCTCTTTCAGAATTTTCCACAGTTTATTATGATCCACACAGTCAAAGGCTTTGGCATAGTCAATAAAGCAGAAATAGATGTTTTTCTGGAAATCTTTTGCTTTTTCAATGATCCAGCGGATGTTAGCAATTTGATCTCTGGGTCCTCTGCCTTTTCTAAAACCAGCTTGGACATCTGGAAGTTCACAGTTCATGTATTGCTGAAGCCTGGCTTGGAGAATTTTGAATATTACTTTACTTGTGTGTGAAATGAGTGCAATTGTGTGGTAGTTTGAACATTCTTTGGCATTGCCTTTCTTTGGGATTGGAATGAAAACTGACCTTTTCCAGTCCTGTGGCCACTGCTGAGTTTTCCAAATTTGCTGGCATATTGAGTGCAGCACTTTCACACTATCATCTTTCAGGATTTGAAATAGCTCAACTGGAATTCCATCACCTCCACTATCTTTGTTCATAGTGATGCTTTCTAAGGCCCACTGGACTTCCCATTCCAGGATGTCTGGCTCTAGGTGAGTGATCACATCATTGTGATTATCTGGGTTGTGAAGATCTTTTTACTACAATTCTGAAGAAACAATTTTCCTATAAATGAAGAATAAAATGAAGGTACAGATAATAACTGTGACCTCAGAGAGAGAAATCCTCACAAGAAATATTGAACTCCCAGGCTAAGAATATTGCTTATTGGATCAAATGTCTTTCTCTTTCTTGGATTCTTCCTTAACAGCTTTATTAAGGTATAATTGATATACAAAAATTTTCTTATATTGAATGCATGCAATTTGATGATTTTGAACATATTAAAACACCTCTGATAGCATCACCACAATTAAGGTGACAGACATATTAATCACCTTCAAAAGTTTCCTTGTAGCCATTCCTTTTTCATCTTGTTTTTGTTATAAGAACATGTAACATGAGGTCTACAATTTTAACAAAAATTTTAGATGCACAGTAGAGTATTGTTGACTATGGGCCTTACTGTTTTTCAGTTGCTCAGTCATGTCCGACCCTTTGTGACCCCATGGACTGCAGCACACCAGGCCTCCCCATCCTTCATCATCTCCCAGAATTTTCTCAAACTCATGTGATGCCATCAAACCATCTTGTCTTCTGTCATCCCCTTCTCCTCCTGCCTTCAATCTTTCCCAGCATCAGGGTCTTTTCTAATGAGTCAGTTCTCCGCATCAGGTGGCCAAAGTATTGGAGCTTCAGATTCAGCATCAGTTTTTCCAATGAATATTCAGGATTGATTTCCTTTAGGATTGACTGTTTTGATCTCCTTGCAGTCCAAGGGACTCTCAAGAGTTTTATCTAACACCACAGTTCAAAAACACAAATTCTTTGGTGCTCAGCCTTCTTTATGGTACAACTCTGACATCTGTACATGATTATTGGAAAAACCACAGCTTTGACTAGACAGACATCTGTAGGCAAAGTAATGTCTTTGCTTTTTAATACAGTTATCTAAGTTGGTCACAGCTTTTCTTCCAATGGGTCAAGCGTCTTTTAATTTCATGGCTGCAGCCACCATCCACATTGATTTTGGAGCCCCCAAAAATAGTCTGTCACTGTTTCCATTGCTTCCCTATCTATTTGCCATGAAGTGATGGGACTGGATGCCATGATCTTCATTTTCTGAATGTCGAGTTTTAAGCCAGTTTTTTCATTCTCCTTTCACCTTCATCAAGAGGCTTTTTAGTTCCTCTTTGCTTTCTGCCATAAGGGTGGTGTCATCCGCATATCTGAGTTTATCAATATTTCTCCCAGCAATCTTGATTCCACCTTGTGCTTCATCCAGCCTGGAATTTCGCAAGATGTACTCTGGCTATAAGTTAAATAAGCAGGGTGACAATATACACCCTTCACGTACTCCTTTCCCAATTTGGAAACAGTCCATTGTTCCATGACCAGTTCTAACTTGCTTCTTGACCTGCATATAGCTTTCTCACGAGGCAAGTAAGGTGGTCTGGTATTCCCATCTCTTGAAGAATTTTCCAGTTTGTTGTGATCCACACAGTCAAAGGCTTTAGCATAGTCAATGAAACAGAAATAGATGCTTTTCTGGAATTCTCTTGCTTCTTCTATGATCCAATTGATGCTGACCTCTAGTTTGATCTCTAATTCCTCTACCTTTTATAAATCCAGCTTGTAAATCTTGAAGTTCTTGATTCATGTACTGTTGAAGACTTGCTTGAAGGATTTTTAGCATTAATTTTAGCATGTGAAATGAATGCAAGTGTGTGATAGTTTGAGCATTCTTTGGCATTGCACTTCTTAGGGATTGGAATGAAAACTGACCTTAGGCCTTGCAGTATACAGTAGATCTATAGAACAAATACTTTGGCGTTGCCCTTCATAGAGATTAGAAAGAAAACTGACTATAGGCCTTATATTATACAGCAGATCTATAGAACAAATTTATTTTGCATAACTGCAACTTTACACAACTTATCGGCTCCCTGTCTTCCCCTTCTCTCAACCCCTAGTGACTACTGTTCTATTTTCTGGTTCTATGGCTTTAACTATTCTAAGTACCTCATGTTAAGTGGAATCAGGCAATATTTTTCCTTCTGTGACTTGCTTATTTCACTTACCACAGTTCTCTAGATTCATCCATGATGCTGCAAATGGCAGAATTTCCTTATTTTTTAAGGTGGAATAAAATCCTATTTATGTCTATCCCACATTTTCTTTATCAATACATATGTTATTGGATACTGGTGTTGAGTCTATAACTTGGCTATGGTGAATTGTGCTGCAATAAACATGGTACCACAGATATCTCTTTGAGATCCTGATTTCAAATCTTCTAAGTATATTAACAGAATGGGTTTGATGAACCATATGGTAGGTCTATTTTTTTTAAGTTTTTGACTGTTTTCTATAGTGGTTACACTACTTTACCATCTTATCAACAGAGTGAAAGTGAAAAGTGAAAGTGAAGTCGCTCAGTCATGTCCTAACTCTGCGACCCCATGGACTGTAACCTACCAGGTTCCTCCATCCATGGGATTTTCCAGGCAAGAATACTGGAGTGGGGTGCCATTTCCTTCTCCAGGAGATCTTCCCAACCCAAGGATTGAATGGGGTCTCCCACATTGTAGGCAGACACTTTACTGTCTAAGCCACCAGGGAAGCTCATCAACAGAGCAGAAGGGTTCAAATTTCTCGACTGCCTTGTCAACATTTGCCAATTTTGTTTTTTTTCTTTTCTTCTGTTTTTCTTGCTGTTATTATTTCTTCTCTGTGAAAGGCGATGTCAAGAGAATGAGCATATAAACCACAGACCGAAATAAAACATTTTCTAAAGAAACATCTGATAAAGAACTATTATTCAAAATATACAAAGAACACTTAAAACTCAACAATGAGAAAACAAATAATCCAATTTAAAAAGGGCCAACGATCTTAACAGACACCTCATCAAAGAAGAGATACAGATGACAAGTAAGGACATGAAAAGATGATTCACATCATTTGTCATCAGAGAAGTGCAAACTAGAACAACAATGAGATACTACTGCATACCTATTAGAATGGCTAAATTTCAGAACATTAACACCATCAAGTTTTGATATGGATGTAGAGCAACAGCAATGCTCATTTGTTGCTAGTGGGAATGGAAAATGGTACAGGCATTATGGAATACAGTTCAGTGATTTCTCACAATACTAAACATACTCTTACCACGTGATCCACCAATCCAGATCATTGGTACTTACCCAAAGGAATTGAAAATTATGTTCACACAAAAACTTTCACAAAGATGTTTATAGCAGCTTCACTCATAATTGCCAAAACTTGGAACCAACAAGATATCCTTAGAAGGTTAGTGGATAAATAAACTGTGGTACATGTAAGTAACAGAATATTATCAGCACTAAAAAGAAATGTGCTATCAAGCCATGAAAAGACATGGAGGGATATTGAATGCTGCTGCTGCTAAGTCACTTCAGTCATGTCCGACTCTGTGCGACCCCATAGACGGCAGCCCACCAGGCTCCACCGTCCCTGGGATTCTCCAGGCAAGAACATTGGAGTGGGTTGCCATTTCTTTCTCCAGTGCATGAAAGGGAAAAGTGAAAGTGAAGTCGCTCAGTCGTGTCTGACTCTTAGCGACCCCATGGACGCAGCCCACCAGGCTCCTCCGTCCATGGGATTTTCCAGGCAACAGTACTGAAGTGGGGTGCATTGCCTTCTCCAGGAATATTGAATGCATGCTGTCAAATGAAAGAAACCAATCTGAATAGGCTATACACTGTATGATTCAGGCTATAGTACATGGAAAAGACAAAATGGCAGAAAGAGTAAAAGAATTGGTGGTTACCAGGGATGGTGGAGGAGGGCAGGAATAAATAGGTAGAACACAGAGGAACTTTAGGGCAGTGAATAATAGTAATGAATGCATGCCAGTATGTTTGTCCAAACTCATAAAATGTATCACACCGAGAGTGAACCCTAACAGAAACTGTGGACTTTAGGAGATTATCAAGCATCAATAGACAGGTTCATCAATTCTGATGAGGCATGTTGATGATGGAGAGAGCGATCCATATGTGGTGATGGGGAGTATATGAGAAAGCCCTGTACTTTCTCATGCAGTTTTTCTGTGAAACTAAAGCTGCTCTAAAAAAATAAAGTCTTAATTAAAAAAAATGCTATTTTGGCTTTTTATGAGAACGTGATATGGATATAAGAGAAGGGGAAGCATAAAAATATATGTAGATTTTAGGTACCAACACTTAACATATGAACATTAACATAATTAGATTGAAATCTGAATTCTGAAGGATTGCTTCCTGCTTTTTTACTTTACATTTTAATGACTTCATTTCCATTCAAAATTAGCTTTGTTAATAAATCTGACTAGTCTTAAATTTATAGTGGGTGAAATATTTGAATACTTTTGCTACTGAATAAACAAGAATTTACTTCAACTGCCACATTTATTATATTTTGCTTTTAGAAACCTTAATTAGCATATTTTGAATTGCACACTGTCCCTGAAAAAAATGTAACAGTTTACACAGTTGAAACTGGATTTATCAAAGTAATAATTGACTTTAGTTTTATATTCCTATATCAGTGAAAGAGGTCCTAAAATATTGATACATTTGAAAGAGAAAAAAAAAAAGGATAATTCATCTGATTGCATCTCCTTCTACCTCTGAAATAGTGGCTAATAATTTCCAGAGTATAGATAGTTTCCTTTTTTAAGCAAAACACATATGCAGACTTCAAGTCATGGTCAGTAAGGCAGAGATGTGAGTTTGTTTGTTCTTTTTTTAATTGGAGAATAATTGCTTTACAATATTGTTGTGGTTTCTGCCATACAGCAACATGAATCAGCCATAGGTATACATATGTCCCCTCCTTCTTGAATCTTCCTCCTACCTTCCACCCATCCCACCCCTCTAGATTATCACAGACTGCTGGATTTGAACTCCCTACATCATACAGCATATTCCCACTGGCTATCTATTGTACATGTGGTAAAGTTTATGTTTCCATGCTACTCTCACAATTCATCCTGCCCTCTCCTTCCTCCACAGTGTCCACAAGCTTGTTTTCTGTGTCTGTGTCTCCAGAGCTGCCCTGCATAAAGGCTCACCATCTTTCTAGATTCCACATATTTCTGTTAATATATATTTGTTATTCTCTTTCCGACTTATTTCACTCTGTATAATAGTTAAAAGAGACACATGTACCCAATGTTCGTTGCAGCACTATTTACAATAGCTAGGACATGGAAGTAACCTAGATGTCCATCAACAAATGAATGGATAAAGAAGCTGGTACATTTATACAATGGGATATTGTTCAGCCATAAAAAGAACACATTTGAGTTAGTGCTAATGATGTGGGTGAACCCAAAGCCTGCTTTTTTTTTTAAGGATGTAAGGATGTTTGTATGTTGGAGTAGAAGAATATTAGGATCCCTAGATGGAGAGACAAAGGAGAGAGGAGGCAAAGATCCTGGTAGAAGCTAAGGGTAAAACTGGTGTAGGGAATCTCAATATGGAATTAACAAAGCCATTTGAGAGCATGTATGTCCCATATACAATTTTATGTTCTTAGGCTGTAGAGATACAATATAGGTTTAAAGCTTAACTCTTTGAAACAGGTCATAAGATATCCCAGTTATCATTCTCATTACACAGCAACACTGGAAACCACATGTTCCAGACAGTGTTGCTTCAGGAAAGAGGAGCTACCTGAACCACCGTGATATTTAAGGCTTAATTATATTAAAACAGTGTGATTACAGGGTGTATTTGTTAATGCAGCAGACCTTGCCCCACTTGATTAATGCTGTAAATACATTGGGGAATGGTGGGATTAAAGTAATATCTAGTGATGACAATTGAAGCAGAAAAGCCAAAGGACCCTTGAGATGGCAAAATAACCCATAAACTGAATACAGTCAGGAGAATTGGTACTTTGGTGACAAGGAGAAATTTAAATTTCTGTGGAGTAATTTAGGAATGATGCTACCTTCATTGCATTATTTGAGCTGGTGTTTAACACACAAGCACCTCAGTGCTGACTCTGTTTCAAGAACAGTAACCTAATTTTACCGAGGTCTTTCGACGTGTTAGTTACTGTGTTAAGCACAGAATATTGGTCATTCAGCCTTCAACTTAAGGCTGACAAAACAGTCCAGGACAGATGTCATTAGCATTACTTAAAGGTTAGAAAAGTGAGGCTTAAAAAGTCAAATAATTTGCTCCAAAAGGAGTAGATCAGAACACTGGTCTTTTCACTTGAAAGCAGCAACTCCTAATCACAGTACATACTACCTCTCTAACCCATAGAAGTACTCCAGAGAAGTTAGCCTAGGATCTTCTAATCCACAGTCAGACATATTTTGCATTGCACAACTGTTCTTGGGTACTAATGTATAGATGCTTTTGGTAACTCTCTCTTCACATTCCATTAATATGTTATAAAGTGTAAAAGTGAAAGTGTTAATCACTCAGTCGTGTCTTACTCTTTATTCCTTTAAATCATATCTGAATAATTAACAGTGAAGAAGGTTGATTACTAGCTGATTTTTAAGTCTCACAACTAGGCAATTAAAAAACAGTGTCTAGTCTCAAAATCATCACCTGTAGACACTGCCTTACAATTTTCTAATACCTTGACATTGATTTGTGAGTAAAATCCAGACTCCCTCACCATGGTATTTAAGAATCTGAGTAATCTACTGCCTGGCTATATTCAACATTATTTCCTTCCCACTCTTTCATCACTTACTACACTCTAACGATACTACCCCATTTTTTCTAATCATTGAATCCTCTAAACTCATTCTCCACTCTGGTCCTTTACATTTGCCATTCCCTGTGCCTGAAAAATATCATTTTCCTGGGTTTTCAAATGGTTAGTCCCTTCTCAATATTTAGATAAGAGAGATATTTTTACTGGTCTACTAATTAGTTGGCTTAGATATTTTCTTTCTCTTTGAATCTCTTTGAATCATTATAGCATCCTACTAGTTCCTTCATTGACTGATGAGTTGAAGAAAATGTTTGACACATGTTCATTTTCTTTTTGTATTAGAATTATAATTTTACAATTAAAATATCTTAAATTTTGTTTTCATTATGTGTTGGGTCCTATTTTAAGCACTTTATATCTAAAAACAAGTTTGATCATTTTCATAAAACAATGAGGTAGTTAATATTATTCCCATTTTACAGATGAGGAAAATGGGCACAAAGATGTGAAGTAATTTGTTAAAGTTCACATGGGCTTTAAGTGACAGAACTGGGATTTCAATCCGGGCAATCAAGCTCCATAGTTTTCTTTTTGACTTCCATATCCAATTATTTTAGAGATGACAAATAGCCAGGTTTTCAGGCCATAAGAATTAATGAGATTGCTTTGCTAGAGACTATGGATAGAGATAGGCTTCCCCAGTGGCTCAGCAGTAAAGAGTCTGCCTGCAGTGAAGGAGTTGCGAGAGACACAGGTTCGATCCCTGAGTTGGGAAGATCCCCTGGAGGAGGGAATGGCAACTCCCTCCAGTATTCTTGCCTGGAAAAACTCATGGACAGAGGAACCTGATGGGCTACAGTCCATAGGGTCGTAAAGAGTTGGACATGATTGAAGCGACTTAGCATGTATATGCATGCATGGGTAGAGAAGAAAAGAGAGCTGAGGACCAGTTCTATCAGTGAAACCATGAGTGGAGAGTGTGTCAATAAGGAAGGGATGGTCAGCTCTGGGGTCCAGGTAGATGGAGACAGGAAAGGAATCTCTAAGTTTTGACAACACAGTTGTTAATTATTTGACAGTGAAAAGAATTTTTTAGTGGAATGTAGAGATGTTATGATGAACTGGATTGAAGAGAGAATGTAAAACAGAGGTAAAGGGGAGTATACATAGGGAAGACTTTAGAAAAGATACTTCTCTTTCAGTAAAGAGGAGTGGATAAACTGATGAGGTGTTTTAGGGAAATGCAGTATGAATATGCCATATATAAGTTTTGTAAATTCAGTTCAGTTCAGTTCAGTCACTCAGTCGTGTTTGACTCTGTGACGCTATGGACTGCAGCACGCCAGGCCTCCCTGTCCATCACCAACTCCCAGAGTTTACTCATATCCATGTCCATCGAGTAGATGATGCCATCCAACCATCTCATTCTCTGTCGTCCCCTTCTCCTCTCTCCCTCAATCTTTCCCAGCATCAGGGTCTTTTCCAATGAGTCAGCTCTTCACATCAGGTGGCCAAAGTATCAGAGTTTCAGCTTCAACATCAGTCCTTCCAATGAATATTCAGGACTGATTTCCTTTAGAATGGAGTGGTTGGATCTCCTTGCTGTCCAAGGGACTCTCAAGAGTCTTCCCCAACACCACAGTTCAAAAACATCAGTTCTTGGGCGCTCAGCTTTCTTTATAGTCCAACTCTCACATCCATACATGACTACCGGAAAAATGATGGCTTTGACTAGATGGACATTTGTTGGCAAAGTAATGTCTCTGCTTTTTAATATGCTGTCTAGGTTGGTCATGACCTTACTTCCAAAGAGTAAGCCTCTTTTAATTTCATGGCTGCAGTCACCATCTGCCGTAATTTTGGAGCCCCCAAAATAAAATCTGTCACTGTTTCCATTATTTCCCCATCTATTTGCCATGAAGTGATGGGACTCGATGCCATGATCTTAGTTTTCTGAATGTTGAGCTTTAAGCCAACTTTTTCACTCTCCTCTTTCATTTTCATCAAGAGACTCTTTAGTTCTTCTTCATTTTCTGCCATAAGGCTGGTGTCATCTGCATATCTGAGGTTATTGATATTTCTCCCGGCAATCTTGATTCCAGCTTGTGCTTCATCCAGCCAGCATTTCTCATGATGTAGTCTGCATATATGTTAAATAAGAAGGGTGACAATATGAAGCCTTGATGTGCTCCTTTCCTGATTTGGAACAGTCTGTTCTCCCATTTCCAGTTTTAACTGTTGCTTCCTGACCTGCATACAGATTTCTCAGGAGGCAGGTCAGGTGGTCTGGGATTCCCATCTCTTTAAGATTTGTTAATTAGGTTGCTCAATTAACAAATGTTCAATCTGCTAGAACCATTCATTAATGGTAGAGGTAATACATATCTTATGTGAGTTTCTAATTTTCTTCTTATAATTCTGTCAATATTACTTTATAGATTTCTAAGATTGTTGGGAGGTATCAGATGGTGAATTTTATGACATCTCATGAAATGAGCATAGAAGTAGGAGCCACTAAGGAAGTACAAAAGGCAAGGATGAGCATGAGGAGGCATGTGGTACTCAGATTTTTCATCTTTCCTTTGAGAGGGATGTGAGGGTCAGTGTGCTGCTAGACACGTGAAGGAGATGTTCTCTACATGAAGAATCTTGCCCCTCCACTACTCTACCATTGTACAAGATAGGTAAAAACAGACTTGGATGTGAGATATAAACAATCAGGAATAAGGTTCCAAGCTGCATGAGTGTGGAAGATAACAAAGAGAACTGAATGAGAAGATCAGTAACAGGAGCTGGCAACTTTGAAGGAAAATGGACTTAGGCACTTGGGGCAAAGGGATTACTAGGCTCCTTGAGAAATTAAGTTCAGTACAGTACCTCCCTTTGAGGAAGAAGATATTCTTGATCTTGGGAGAGGCATTCTAAATAGGACCAGCTACAAAATGTTCAGGGCCCAGTGCTAAATGGATATGAGAAGCCCTTAGTTCAAAAATTACAAGAACTTCAAAATGGTGACAGCAGAGCCCTGTGATTTAGTGCTTGATTAGTGTGCTGCTCTTCTGAATGTGGGGTCTTGGACAAATGCACAGATCATAAATCCCTAAAGCTGGCCCTGATCCTGAGTTTCCAGTTCTGCTTGTCCCTCACCCACAAGACTTTGTATATGCTTATAAATGCAGTTTTAAATTAATATTTTTTCCTTTTTATCATTAGGCAGCATTCCTCTTTATCTCTAATGATGTTTTTTTGCCTTAAGTTGTTTTGTCTGATCAAAATACAAATATAAAGCACTTTGTTTTGTTTTTGACTGCTTGTGAGATTTGCGTTCTCAAAAATTTTTTATCATTGTTATTGTTGTAGCTAATTTTATGTCTAATTTATATATTAACAAAGATATTCACTGTTTTGTTCATCTTCAGGCATAGATGTCTGTTTTACATGACCTAACAATTTTTTATTCTCATTCAAAAGGATATTTTTTCTACTGTATTTCTGCAATTAACTTGGCATTCTGAAGAATCAACTAATATGAAAACATAATTTATTTTTATAGCGGTGACTACAAACTATCTGAAGGGTTTTGGAAAGAAAAGATGGCCTTATACATTCAGCTTAACTTTCAACTTAAAAATATTTTAGAAGTTTAACAACAACGATAACAAATCTGAACATGCTGAAAATGAGTGATTTTACTTGGACCCATCCAAGAGCTGAGTTATGGGGCAAATTTCCACTCGTAATATGGAGAGATGTGTTCACCCACAAGGACAAAGCCAATATCTATTTAAATGGAGCAGAAGCTGCTAGAACCCTAAACTTGTCAGATCACTTAGAGTGTAATTTTGAGAAATTACTGGAAGCTGAGTGTGAACTAGCATGAGAATATCTCCTGGGGGGTGGAGAGCAAATGTAGATCTTACTATGAAGACAGTATTTTTAGATGAGTCTTACATTTAAATCAGTACAATGAGCAAAGCAGATTACCCTTCCTAATGTGGGTGGGTATTATCCCTAGTGGCTCAGATGGTAAAGAATCTGCTTGCAATGCAGGAGACCCAAATTCAATCCCTGGGTCAGGAAGACCCCTTGGAGAAGGGAATGGCAACCCACTCCAGTATTCTTGCCTGGAGAATTACATGGACAGAGGAGCCTGGTGGGCTACCACCCATGGGGTTGCAAAGAGTTGGACATGACTGAGCAACTCACACTTATTATCTAATCAGTTGAAGGCTTTAATGGAGAAAGACTGAGGTCCTCTCAAAAAAAGGAGATACTTCATCCAGACTCAAGCAACAACATCAATACTTTCCTAGATCTCCAGTTTGCTGATCTGTCCTACAGATTTTGACAATGATTAAGAAACAAAATAAGGAAGAGAGAATAGACAGCTCTCCTGTACATATTCCAAATAATTCATTAGGTTATCCACCCTCAAAAAGGTAGAACATAATTTACCACTCTACAATATACCTGGTCAGTACTCCTCAATATAATCAAGATCATTAAAAACAAAGAAAGTTTGAGAAACTGTCCCAGTCAAGAGGAGCCTAAGAAGAAATAAAAACTAAATGTAATGTGGTGTCCTAGATTGTATCCTGAGATGTAAAAGGAATATCAGTAAAACACTAAAGAAATATAATACATAGATTTTAGTTAATAGTAATGCATCAATATTGGTTTATTAATTTTGGCAAAGTACCATATTATGGTATATGTGTGTATGCTCATTCATATCTGACTTTTTGAGACCCCAAGGACTGCAGCCCACCATGCTCCACTGTCCATGGGATTTTCCAGGCAAGATTACTAGGGTGGGTCGCCATATCTTTCCCTAGAGGATCTTCCCAACCTAGGAATCAAACACACATCTCTTACTTCTCCTGCATTTTCAGGCAGATTCTTTATCATTAGTGCAACCGGAGGTGCCCATTATGGTATATGGTGTGTTTCATATTATTACACATAGTATGTACTCTATATAAAGTCTTAATAATAAGAGAGACTATGTATGGTACATGTACTGTCTGTACCGTCTTTGTAATTTTTCTGTAATTCCAAAAAAATTCTAAAATATTTACTTTTTTTAAAAAAGGAGGTATTTGATTCTACATTTCCAAACCAAAAAAAAATGATCTCATAGGTAATTTTTATTTTTTAGTGTTGTCATTTCTAAGGAAACATATTTTTATCAGTGGCTTTCTTCATTCACTTATTGTAAGGCCTGCAGTACAGGAGACCTGGGTTCAATCCCTGGGTTGGGAAAATCCCCTGTAGGAGGGCATGGCAATCCTCCAGTATTCTTGCCTGGAAAATTCCATCGACAGAGGAGCCTGGCCAGCTACAGTCCATAGGGTCACGAAGAGTCAGACACGACTGAGCAACTAACACACACTAGGCAGTATATTAATTTGATGCATTTACATATTGTGAATTGATTACTACCATAGCATTAGCTTCCCAGCTGTGCTTCCCAGGTGGTGCTGGTGGTAAAAAATCCACTTGCCAATGCAGGAGACCATAAGAGATGAGAGTTCGATCCTTGGATCAGGAATATCCCCTGGATGGGGCATGGCAACCTGCTCCATTATTCCTGCCTGAAAATTCCATGGACAGGGGAGCCTGACTGGCTAGGATCCATAGGATTGCGAAGAGTTGGACACTACTGAAGTGACTTAGCAGGACATACCATTAGCTAATACTTCTGCCACTTCACATAATTACCATTTCTTTTGTGTGGTGAGAATATTTAAAATCTGCCCTTTTAGCAACTTTCAAGTGTATAATAGTAGATCCAGTTACATATATAGTGAGTGTATGTATGTATATATATATATATACATACATATATTTGTATTGCTAACTATGGTCACCATGCTGTGCATTAGATTCCCAAAACATATTCATCTTATAAGTGAAAGTTTGTACCCTTTGACCAACATCTCCCCATTTGCCCTACTCCTTAGTCCCTGATAACCACCATTCCTACACTATCAGAGGTTCTTGTTTAAAGCAGCTATGCCGTCTATGGGGTCGCACAGAGTCGGACACGACTGAGGTGACTTAGCAGCAGCAGTGTCTACTAGCCAATTTTTATTTAGGATATTCCAAATTTTTCTCTAGATCTTATCAATTACCAACTGAGCTGTGTATTGCTTCATGTCAAACTAAAATACAACCAAAGATTGATATTTCCTGGGAACTTAAATTTTACAGTAATTGGCTATTTTCAGGTAATAACTTTGCAATTACTTCAATTAGAAAAATTCATTAGCTCATTCAGTGGATGTGAGGGAAATTCCTTACATTTCTTTCAGGAAGATTGTAACATTCTGACACAGTGTTATATGCAAATTGGTTCAAAAATATCAAGTCAATATCAAGACTGACTCAGAAAACATGACTGTGTTCAATTGTTTTCAGTCTAGGTGTCTTGAAAGTATTTCTTGAAAGTCTGCCTACAGTTGTTCAGCTCTGAATAAACTGTTTTGTAAAGTATTTTTTAATTTTTAAATGTAAACTAATTTAACACTAACAGATATGAGTCCAATTTTTACACTATTGAATTTAGGTTCACTTCTTCCCTAAAGCTTACTGATGTATATTGTGATAACTAGATTTTCTCTAAATTGTTAAAATCTGAAATCTTATAAGAAATGTTAGACATTATAAGTTGCATTAAACTTTAGATCTTACAGAAATGTTGTTGTAAAATGACTACCAGAGCCTGATTGTTTTCCAGTGACTCTTTGGCTAGGTTAAGAGACTCAGAATTAATAGATGAGTTGATGCTTTCTATTTTCAGTTTTTACTGTCCTAACACAGTTCTATTCATTAAGGAAAAACACCATAGTAGGTAAGAGGTGCAAATGAAATTGTACCTGACTACGATTATACTCCCTTCCTAATACAGAGATGAAGTTCCGTGTCTGCCTGTGAGAGGCAATGAATGTGCGTCCAAAATTCTTCAGCAGATTTAGCCCCCTTTTCAGCAAAGAGGTTACAGCTATAGGTCAATCCAAGAGACAAATTAGAAGTACTTTATCTATTTAATACAGGCCAGAAAGATCAAGGCACCCTGTCCCTTAGAAAAAATACAGTTCAATGAAATTGAACATATTTAGCCAACATTTTGTGTAGTTGGAGCATCCATTGGTACATACAGAATTGGTAAGTGTACATATAAGTAGCTTTTTGTTCAGTGAACATCTGTTTGTAATCTAAATGTGCTTGGTTAATGGAAAGGGAGAGAGCAGAGAAACGGTAGCATCTGTCTTTTGAAGATTTACCTTTGATATTTAACACACAGTACACAAACTTCCACTGCCATCTAAGCATAATTTCTAAGCCCTAAAAGCATTCTCTCTTTTAAAAAGTGAGAAAGGATAATCATATGTATTCATGAGGAGCTAGCAACTATATTCTCATTCTTTAAGAATTATCTATGAATCATGTAAAAATATGAGACACAATCCCTGTCCTTGACAGCTTTGTGTTTAGAAAGATAAATCTAAATAGCTGACTTAAAAAATGAACAGCTCAAATATTGTTTTTTTTGCAATGAGTAAATAACTGAGGAAAGAGTGTATAAAATTTTGAGTTAGAAGAGCTGGGATATCCAATATGGCAGAAATGGCAAAATGAACTTGAGCTCATTAACCTCTCTGAGTACCGTTTCCTCTGATACAAAAGAGATAATGTTACTACTGCATATTTCATTGGACTCTATCTTGAAACACACATTGAGCATTGATGTGTAGGGAACAAGAAATACACATTGAGCATTGATGTGTAGGGAACAAGACATGGAAAGTTTATATCATCCACTCTTGTAATCTTCAGATACACAAATCTATTTGTATCAACAGGGCTTTGATTTTATTCCCTGATTAAGTATTGTTAGAGGTGAGAGCGCTGTCGGGAGAGCCATACCTGGTGGGTGAGCTTCACTACCTTTAACCACCAAAGGGCATATAGCTTGTCTGTTTTCTTCCATGATAAATCCAGAGAGTCTGATAATATAAGATCATCAATAAATATTTCTTTAAGAGTACATTAAAGTGTTTGTCACCAGAAGTTCAGTTACCTAGTTATCTTCTAGTCACCATCTCAGACATCTCAGAACTGCCTCAGGGACCACAGCATGACTCCATGCACTGAGAGTGTCATGTAAGTGTCACATTTGTCTTTAAGTTTTGTAGGTTGATTCCACAAAAACAAAACAAAAGCGAAGTCCTGTTCCGTTTAGGAGGACAGCAAGAAAAGTGATGGAAGCTAAAGCAAAGGGGAAAGGAAATTATCAAGGGAGAGAGTAATAGGCGGAGACAGACACGAGCGAAGGATCTCACACTGCTAAACGTTGAGCTGTTTGGTATAAACTGCAAGCCTAGTTAGGATTTACTGAAAAGGAAGCAGCGCTAGGAAAGGAGAAGTGAAAACCTAAACTCTGTTCTAGGATATTATCAGTTCAGTTCAGTTCAGTCACTCAGTTGCGTCCGACTCTTTGCGACCCATGGACTGCAGCACGCCAGGCTTCGCTGTCCCTCACCAACTCCCGGAGTTTACTCAAACTCATGTCCATTAAGTCGGTGATGCCATCCAACCATCTCATCCTCTGTTGTCCCCTTCTCCTCCTGCCTTCAGTCTTTCCCAGCATCAGGGTCTTTCCCAATGAGTCAGCTCTTCACATCAGGTGGCCAAGTATTGGAGTTTCAGCTTCAGCATCAGTCCTTCCAATGAATATCAGCAGAGGACATTATCAGTAGAGGTCTAAAAAGGTGACAAGTGGTCATAGAAGAAATGAACAAAAGCCCGACTGAAGACAGAGAGACAAGTCTATTTCCCTGTAATAAGTAGATTCAAAAGAGCAGAAACAGATTCTTGTCTCAGATTTCTCCTTGTTCCTAACAGGTTTTTGTTTGTTTGCGTTGTTTAACAGATACTGCAAGATCTCAAATGGTCCTTCATAGCACGGCAGAACCATAGCGCCTGCACTGAATGGAGGTTAAAATCAGTGGTGCAGGAAGGAAGAGAAGAATACATCCTGCAGAGCAACTGGAAATAGCATCAGTCAAGTACTAGAAAGTCAAAATTGTTTGGAAGGTGGTATGATTTGAAGAGAAGCTAAGAGCCTAGGAAACCACTGAAGATTATGAGTTGGAGAAGCAGAATAAGAAATATAAGTCTTCAGGAAAGTTAACTGCAATAGTTTAAAAGCAAATACTTGAGAAAGAAGAGGCTAAAAGCATAAAGGTAGGAAGGAAGGCCAATCCAAATAAAGGAAAAGTATTCATGAATAAAGAGGAAGAAAAAGAAAGTAGCTATGAAGGGACACATTTTAAAGGAAGTGTAAATATACTTTACAGTACAAAATTACAGAATGAAATTAAAGATGATGTCATGATATTGCTTCTGAAAACATGCATATATTTAAAATGAACGTGAAAGAATATTTTTCATATTTTTAGAGATATTCACTATTCACTGGACTGCAACAGATGTTTAGCTTTTACATAGTAAATGCCATGTGGCCTCAAATTATTTGCCTTTTCTTAGCTATTATGTACTCTTGCAAAAAAGTGCTCTTCTTCAATACAATTTGATTTTAACTCTTTACTGACCAGTAGGGAGAGTGGAGGAAGAATTGTAAGAAGTTATAATTAAAATATAGAATGGTTGGTTTAATTTGTGTATTTAAATATCAAATATCTGAACTTACTAAAAGAGATTGATCATTCATTAATTTTAAGGTCACAAATTTCTTTTTGACTAGGGTTATTAGATTCAGCATATAAAGTTAACAATGAATAATTTTTGGTATAAGTCTATCCCAAGTGTTTCAAATATTTGTCATTAAAAACAAATTTATTAAGTATCTTTTGTGTCTGTGTGTGTTATTCCTAACACAGATTTGTACATACATAATGTAAAGTTTAGTTTCAATGTTTTTTTCCCCCTAATATCATCAAGACAATGGCTTTATCCATTCAGGTAAAATTAAAAACAAAACCAGAAAAAAAAAAGCTTTGGGGGTACATGATATTACAAACGAAAGCTGTGACTATTTTTGATAGGGAAATGTCAAATGTTGATTCCATTCTAGGCTGAAACATTATACAACACAAAACTGAAGATTTGGGAGCTATTATAAGCCTCAAGATGCCAAAAACATTAAAATTTTAAAAGTATATGTTCAAATAGTTTATGAATCTTTGAAAGAGTAAATTTTTGTACATTATAGAATTTAAAGTCAAGTTAACCCTTGGTATGAGAGATGGATTCTTTGTCCCAAATGGATCTATCTCAGCTTTACACACCTTTTTATTTTAAAGTGCTGTGGATGTGATTTTTGGCAGATGGAATTTTGAAAAAGCTGGAGTTTAGTTTGAAATATACCGACATTTTCTATTTTGAAGACAGTGAGGTAATAATCTACAGAAAAATAATTGCCAATAAGACTGTGAAGTTCAGAAGAGTTAGAAATTTAAATGTTTAAAGACATAAATATATATAGTTATATAACAATGTTTTACAAGGCTGAAGGTTTGAATCATTTAAACACATCAGCATACACTGCAAATCTAAATAATTTATTTTCAGAATTGGGTTTTCAAAAAAAAATAGCTTTTAAAAGACTGCATAGTATTTCTAATTCCATGTAATAAATTGTAAATGATATTTTAATCTAAACCTGTACACAACACAATAGGTATTTTCAAGACTACATATGACTTTATGAATTGTCATATACATTTGCCTGGTATAAAGATATGTTGGAAACTTCAGAATGACAGGTTGCCAATGTCCATCATCTAAAATTAAAATTACATCTGCTATCATCTGCCATTTCTGAACACCAAATGCATGTCAAAGTCTGTCATATTCTTTGTTTTTAAGAAAAATAAATAGATGGCGGAGACAAGAAAATGAACAGTTTTCAAGCTTCTATAAAACAACTTTCCAAGGAAAATATTCTCATGTACGTTTTAAACACATTTGGCTCCTTTTCTGGAAAGATGAAATTAATGACTTAGCATATTTGTCTTACTGGGTGGAAGACTGCTTTGAAGAGAAACTGTGTGTGCTCCTGTATTTCACTGGTGCCCTTCTACCAGCTCATTGCATTTCATCATAAAGCAACACATCTGGTATATTCTCAGCATACTGGACATACAGCAAATGTCTACAGACTAATTGAATGCGTTAGTTCCCAGTGTAGCACATTTGTTACAATTGTGAGTACACATTAGCACACTATCATCACGCAAAATCCATAGTTTACACTAGGGTTCACTCAGTGTTATACAGGCTATGAGTTTGAAAAAATGTATAATGACAAGTGTCCAACACTCTTGTATTTTACAGAGTAGCTTCACTGCCCTAAAAATTCTTCATGCTCAACCTCTTCATACCTCCCTCCCCACTAATCTCGGGCAATCATTTATCTTTTTACTGTGTACGTAGCTTTACCTTTTCCAGAATATCATATAGTTGGAACTATACATTACAAAACCTTTTCCAGATTGTCTTCCACTTAGTAATAAAATACATTTGTCTTCTTCACATCTTTTCATAATTTGATAGCTCATTTCTTTTTATTGCTAAATAATACTCTACTGTCTGTAAGCACCATAGTTTATTTATCCACTCACCTGCTGAAAGACATCTTGGTTGCTTCCAGATTTTGCCAATTATGAGTAAGACTAGCATAAAGAACTGTTTGAAGGTTTTTAAGTTTTCATTTCCTTTGAGTAAATACCAAGGGCTACAATTCCTGGATTATATGGTAAGAGTATGTTTAGTTTTATAAGAAACTGCCAATCTGCCTTCCAAAGTAGTTGTACTATTTTGCATTCTTAGCATCAATAAATGAGAGTTCCTGCCACTCCACATCATCACCAGCATTTGATGTTTTCAATGTTCCAGTTTATGGACACTCTAATAGATGAATAGTGGTATCTCATTGCTAGTTTAATTTGCATTTCCCAGTGGCAACCCACTCCAGTACTCTTGCCTGGAAAATCCCATGGTCGGAGGAGCCTGGTAAGCTGCAGTCCATGCATGGGGTCGTGAAGAGTCAGACACGACTGAGCGACTTCACTTTCACTTTTCCCTTTCATGCACTGGAGAAGGAAATGGCAACCCACTCCAGTGTTCTTGCCTGGAGAATCCCAGGGATGGGGGAGCCTGGTGGGCTGCCGTCTATGGGGTCGCACAGAGTCAGACACGACTGAAGCGACTTAGCAGCAGCAGCAGCATACGGCATATAATATGGAGCATCTTTTCATGCACTTATTTACTATCTATATATCTTCTTTGGTGGGATTGCTACTAATGTCTTTGGTTGTTTGCTTTCTTATTGTTGATTTTTAAGAGTTGTTTGTATATTTTGGACATATGTATGTGTGCTCAGTCACTCAGTCATGTCCAATTCTTTGAGACCCCATGGACTACAGGCTGCCAGGCTCCTCTGTCTATGGAATTTTTCAGGCAAGAATACTGGAGCAGGTTTCCTTTCCCTACTCCAGGGAATTGTCCCAACTTAGCGACTGAACCCGCATCTGTTGAGTCTCCTGCATTGGTAGGTGAATTCTTTACTGTTAGCGTCACCTGGGAAGCCCATATTTTGGATAGTAGTCTTTTATCAGATGCACATTTTGCAGATGTTTTCTTCCAGTCTGTGGCTTGTTTTCTCATTCCCTCACATTGTCTTTCACAAAGCAGAAGTTTTTATTTAATTGAAATCTAGTTTATCTATTCTTTCTTTTATTTATCATGCCAATTTTTTGTATCTAAAAAGTTATTACTATATTTGTAGTCATGTTGGTATTCTCCTATGCTGTCTTCTAAGATATCCACAGTTTTACTTTATATATTTAGTTTTTTGATCCATTTTGAATTAATTTTTATGAAGGATGTAAGGTCTGTGTCTAGATTCATTTTTTTGCAGGTGGATATCCAGTTGTTCCATTCTTATAACCTTTTGTATTCTTTAATACTTTGCTACTCTTACTCTCACTAGGTACCGGACACTAAATAAGTACTTTGCCATCATTATTTTATTTAATCATTGCAACAATTCTATGCACAGACACTATTATTACAAATGAGGAAGCTGTTCATTTTACAAATGAGGAAGCTGTTTATTTTACTTTTTAAACAAATACACAGTGCCTTTTATTGCTAAAAGTTACACTAAACATCTTAGAAATATTAACTTGCTTGACCTTCATATCAATCCTCTGAGATAGGTGCTATGATTACTGATAATTTTCAGATGAGAAAACTGAGAAGCAAGGAGGTTAACTATCTCACACAATGTCATACTCTGAGTTACTGGTGGAGCAAGAATTGTTCAGTTAGTTGTCTAAGAATGCACAGCTAAAAATTGATGAACAAGATCTAAACCAAAGTCTAACTGCAGTATCACCATTTAGACTTAAGTAAGAGTGGTCTCTGTCCCAGGTTGTTTTCTTTATAGGGCCCCTCTCTAGCTCTCCTCTCACCAACCCCCATTCCATGCCCCTGGATCATATTCCTGCTTTCAGAACCATACCACTAGCACATATCACCTGCAATTGCTCTTTCCAGCCAACATACTTGATCCTGTTTCTGTTGCTTAGGTGTCTCTTAAGACCTTAGTGCATCATTAGATGTGACACCACAGGTGTGAGAGGAATCTGGGCAGAGCTTGGACATGCGAGTGCAGGATTCTCACACACGCATGTGTACAGGAGTCACCTTGTGATTCAGGACACATCAAGAATGAGAAGAAAAGGGGTGGGGCATGGTTCAGAGGAGAGCAGGCTCCTCTCTCCAGGATGCCATGTTTCAATGCAAAGCTCCAAAGAATTTGAGCATTTTAAATTTGAATATAGCCTTCTAGGTAATTATAGATTCTATTTAGGAAGGTAAGAAGACAGAACAAATTTTATCAGTTTTTCTTTTTTTTTAATTTTGTAATATTCATCCATTTAGATCTGTGGCCTCCATTTAAACTTTTGCTGGTCCCCAAAGATGTTAGGAGTGGACCTATTCATTTAATTCAATAAACACTCATGTGTAATTCTTAGCTATTCAACTTCTTCCACAATTTTATACAATATATTGCTTTGAAATGTGGCAGCCTGAATGCCTTTAATACAAATTTCTGTGGCTCTGTGTTTTTATAGATGGTCTCAGGACTTTTCCTAGGTATTCCATTATGTTAGCAATCCATCTTATTTAAAACATTTTGAGTAACAGTAAAGAAACTGTATACCATTTAATCTGAAAAATGTTTACACTTTGCAACAAAATATAACTTCAGAGAAGAAAAAATCAATATTAAATTAGCTCAGTGTTTAGCAAGAATATGTGGAGTCAAAGATACTAAGACTAGCCACAAAGAATTCAGAAGAAAAGACAATTACAAAAGGTCAAACTTTCTTATTAGAGATAGAATTCTCAATTAAAAACAATATTTTCATTAAAGTTAACATACCTCCATTTTGAAAAATGAGTTTTGAAAAGCCTAGTCAAACTTGAGTAAAAATGATGTTCATAACCAATCCAGTATATTAAAGCCAAACACACTAGGAAAGGAGAGAATGATTATCGAAAAAGTTAAAAAACTTTTAGTATTCCATTAAAAAGTTTTCTAACTGATCATTATTAATAGCTTTTCTATTGAAAGATTTTTATTTTATGAAAGTGAAATGGAATGCTGGTCATATCTAGTTCTGTAAAACTGTTCCAAATTATACAGGGAGAGGTCAACTAGATAGCATGTTAAACCAGATTTCAGTTCTTTCTCTCCTTATACTCTACTTTTCTGGCATGCTGCTATTTCATGGTCCAATTCAGCTGCCTGGTTAGAGACAATGGCATTGAGATCTGTCTATCTAAGTCTCGGTCTTTGCAAGTAAGGGTCATGGCTCATTTCTACTCTATTGGGAAAGTTCCAGTTGTTGAATTTGAGAGTGACCCCTGGACCTGGGCCCACTGATTTCAATTTTGCTTTTATATTCACATTTATTAAAGTTAACAGCTTTATTGTGGTATCCAATATTAGCATTCCATTGATTCCAAAATACCTTGGACTAAGCTTGATACAAAGATCACAGAAGTAGAAAGTAGGTTATATTCTTACCTCCATTCCTGAAATTTAGCCCCTGCCACCCACCAGCATCCTCAATTTTAATTCCCCAATTATTATATCTAAATTTCGGTGCTGTAGTCTTTTTAATGTCCCAAATCACTAAATTAACTACCAACAGTAATAGCTACGTGTGCATGCTAAGTCACTTCAGTTGTATCCAACTCTGCCACCCCATGGACTATAGCCCATCAGGTTACTCTGCCCATGGGATTCTCCAGGCAAGAATACCAGAGTGGGTTACCATACCCTTCTCCAGGGGATCTTCCCAACCCAGGGATTGAACCCAAGTCTCCTATGGCTCCTGTATTAGTGGCAGATTCCCTACCTCTGAGCCACCCAGGAAGCCCCTAGTAATAGCTCATTTACTACTAATAGCAGTGTGTGTGTGTGTGTGTGTGTGTGTGTGTGTGGTATGTATAGCAGGTGGCATTCCAGGCAAAGGAAGCAGTATGTATAGCAATGATTTTGATTATTTGCAAGCAAAATTTTGAGCTGTGGCAAAATATACTTTTGATGAGAAACTTTTCATCATAAAGCTGGTGGAAGATGTGGAAGGCGGGGAGAAAGGTGGGGGTGTGGGGAGTAGAGACTTGGAGATTATTGAGATACAGGCAAAGCCCAGCTTACTGCCCAGCACTCATATTTCAAAGATGTTATTTTTGCCTGTACTTATCTAGTTAATCACAAATTTCACTGTAAAATAAAAATACATTTTACAATAACTTTTAACAATAAAAAGTAAGAGTATTGATTTAGTGAAGATACATCCTGGAAATACAAAAGGAGAGATAGTGAGGGATTTAGAAATAGATTCTAGAGAAATATAGGAAGCTTTGCAATTATTTCTGAATTGAGAAATGCATAAAGGTGATCCAATATACTCATTTTGGAGGTTCTTATTGAGTATAAGCTCTCTTTTCTAAACTACTAGCTTCTCAGGATGCAGTTGGCTCTAGTTTGAATATGTGTGTGCTCAGTAGCTTAACTGTGTCTGACTCTTTGTGACCCCATGGACAGTAGCCTACTAGGCTCTTCTGCCCATGGAATTTTTCAAGCAAAAATACTAGGTTTCTATTTCCTACTCTAGTTTGAATAAATGTATCCTTTTTCTGTCTCTTGTTACCAACAGCATATATAGATATGCCTCATTCTTATACAGATAAATCAGATTACTTTGTATTTGCATTAGTGTAGTAGTGTTAGTCACTCAGTCGTGTCTGTTTGCGACAACATGGACTATAGCCCACCAAGTTTCGCTGTGCATGGTATTCTCCAAGCAAGAATATTGGAGTGGGTAGTCAATTCTTTCTCCAGGGGATCTTCCTGACCCAGGGATCAAACCCAAGCCTCCCGCATTGCAGACAGATTCTTTACCATCTGAGCCACCAGGAACTTACTTCATTTATTAACAAGTATTGGATCATATGGAATAAGGACTAGCCATATTATAACACAGTGTTCAGGGTTGATCAGAGAGACCTTATTCCACTCATTCAGAGAGTGTAGGCTAACCTCAATACAGTAGCTCTCTTCATAAGCCACCCACCCATACACACAAAACTCTTGGTAACCCTCTCTCTTTCTCAAGACTGAGGTCAGATCAGTCTGAAATTTGTTCTCCATGACTCTGACTGTAAAGAATATTTTAAAGTACTCCAAGAGGAAATTTGAATCAAACTTGGGTCAGAAAACAGCTGACCCGTCTTTGGGTACTCCCACCCATAAACATGAGCACACTTGAAGGACAACCACAGCTCTCCAGAGAAGTTCATCACAAATAACCTCTGTCCTTTTGACCTTCTTAAAATGTTAGAAGTGAGTAAAGGGGTTCTTTGTTGCAGAGCAGTTTGTCTCTTTCCTTTTGTTAATGGAAATATCAGCACTGGGTTCTAGACCACTTTTGTTGTTCCCAGTAGGATGAAAAAGATATCAAAAGTTATCATTTGAAATCAATTGAATGAGAAATTTATGAAGTAAAAGCACATTTACAGGAAGATCATAGATCAGGAAGAGAACTAGGAATCTATTTTTTCCTCTTATTATAATTTTGTTAAGATTGTCTTGTAATAGTTTTTAGTGAAGAGTAGTCCTTGTATTTAAAGTAATCCTAAGTCAGCTAACAGTGATACTGAGATAGTTAAGCCATAAAACTATAGCTACTAAGACATTTAAAATTCTATTGCTTCTAAACAAGAAGTATAATCCAATTTGAAAAATGGAGGTTCTTGCTTTTATAGATTCATAATCCCTTACTGAAATCCTTGAGGGCAGATTGTTTTGGAGTTCAGAACTGTTATGATTTTTAGAAAAGGAGTAAGTGAATAATCTGGGTGTTATGCTATACCCCAGAGGGCTCCGAGGCAATATCCTCTAATGTAACGTATTAATATTTGAGACTATTCACAGTAAGTGGGAGAAATAAAGGCCATTAATAGATTCAGATCAGTTCATTTTAGGTTTTGCCACAAAATAAGTTATGAAATATTTTAATATTCTGACACTTTTAGATTTCAAAATTGTGGATACGGGTTCATGGAGGCATACCACTTTAAGACAGAAAATTGGTTGACCATAAAACACAGAACATTTAAGTTACAGAGATATAGGAAATCTCCTGGCCCCTGTAAATAGAAAATAAAGCCATTCTCCCATGAGAAATAGCTATTTAAAGTTTGGAAGAAACTTAAACTCCCTTGTCCAAAAACAGAAAAATAGTCTCGTCTTAAATGGCCTCATAGCAAGTGCACGTAATAGTCCAGGATCAACATAGTGTAAGGGAGCAAAACTTGCCATCTACAATGTCTGGAGAAGGGAATGGCAACCCCTTCCAATATTCTTGCCTGGAAAATTTCCATGGAGAGAGGATCCTGGTGGCCTAAAGTCCATGGGGTCACAAAGAGCTGGATATGACTGAACGCAGAGCATGTAGGGCCCACACAGAGTTATCTACCAGTGTCTGGCACCTAAGCACTTCTTGTTCCAATTGAAGAGTGTCTGAAAATTTTCTTTAACTGAATATTAAAGTTCTGCCAAGCTTAAGAATTTTCTTTCTTGTCTGGGTCTGTCCTTCACATTGTAGACCTTCTAGAATTTCTAAACCCTACCAACCCAAGGCCAGTGGCACCACTAGTCACTTGAGTACCATATAGAATCCCAGAGATTTCCTAAATATACTCACTCAGTTTTACAATCTATATCAGAAAGTACTGTCCTAGAGTGAGCTAAAAACTTAAAATTAAGACACTAATGTTAATATGGCTTTGGCTAAAATTAAGCTGCTAAGAAATAGCATTTGAGTTCCAGCTGTAAGAATGGCAGAGCTAGTCATCAACACTTTTTTCTGCAAAAGAAAGGAGCTATTGGTGATCAGTGCTGCCTTCTTCAGAACTCTGTCTTCAATGGGATTACAAATGATTCATTTACTATTCATTATTATTATTACTGCTGACTATTCAAGTAGTCATGTACAGATGTGAGAGTTGGACCATAAAGAAGGCTGAACAACGAAGAATTGATGTTTTCAAACTGGATTGGTGGAAAAGATTTTTGAAAGTCCCTTGGCCCAGAGGAGATCAAATCAGTCAACTCTAATGGAAATCAACCCTGAATATCCATTGGAAGGACTGATGCTGAAGCTGAAGCTCCAATATTTTGGCCACCTGATGCAAAGAACCAGCTCATTGGAAAAGGCCCTGATGCTGGGAAAGATTGAAAGCAGGAGGAGAAGGGGGAAACAGAGGATTAGATGGTTGGATGGCATCACCAACTCAGTGGAAGAGTTTGAGCAAACTCCAGGAGATAGTGAAGGACAGGGAAGTCTGGTGCACTGCAGCCCATGGGATTGCAAAGAGTTGGATATGAATTAGCAACTGAACAACAAGAACGATGAGAAATAAATTTCTGCTGTTTTTAAGCCACCCAGTCTATGGTATTTTGTTATAGCACTCTGAATGGACTAAAGCATATCGGGGGAAAATAATAGAGGCATTAAAAAAAGGAATATTTAATTAAGTGATTACTGCTAAAAGTATAGGCTGTAACAAAGTAAAAAGAGAAGGAAAGAAGCGAAGAAGGGAAGAAAAGGAGAAAGAAAACAGAAAGCCAGGTAAACAATGAATGAAAAGAGAAGGTTGATATGCTAAATCAACAGAGTGTAATATAACAAAATCATTCAAAATTATGAAGTCTCTTAAAACACAGGAGAAAGTATAACTTTACAATCAGAAATGCTATGACATAATGATGTAACTATTTAAAATGCATATGCATGAGGATTAGAAAACTCAGCAGTGGCCACAGGACTGGAAAAGGTCAGTTTTCATCCCAATCCCAAAGAAAGGCAATGCCAAAGAATGCTCAAACTACCGCACAATTGCACTCATCTCACACACAATAAAGTAATGCTCAAAATTCTCCAGCCAGGCTTCAACAATACGTGAACCGTGAACTTCCAGATGTTCAAGCTGGTTTTAGAAAAGGCAGAGGAACCAGAGATTAAATTGCCAACATCCACTGGATCATCGAAAAAGCAAGAGAGTTCCAGAAAAACATCTATTTCTGCTTTATTGACTATGCCAAAGCCTTTGACTGTGTGGATCAGAATAAACTGTGGAAAATTCTGAAGGAGATGGGAATACCAGACCACCTGACCTGCCTCTTGAGAAACCTGTATGCAGGTCAGGAAGCAACAGTGAGAACTGGACATGGAACAACAGACTGGTTCCAAATAGGAAAAGGAGTATGTCAAGGCTGTATATTGTCACCCTGCTTATTTAACTTATATGCAGAGTACATCATGAGAAATGCTGGGCTGTAGGAAGCACAAGCTGGAATCAAGATTGCCGGGAGAAATATCAATAACCTTAGATAAGCAGATGACACCATCCTTATGGAAGAAAGTGAAGAAGAACTAAAGAGCCTCTTGATGAAGGTGAGAGAGGAGAGTGAAAAAGTTGGCTTAAAGCTCAACGTTCAGAAAACTAAGATCATGGCATCTGGTCCCATCACTTCATGGGAAATAGATGGGGAAACAGTGGAAACTGGCTGACTTTATTTTGGGGGGGCTCCAAAATCACTGCAGATGGTGACTGCAGCCATGAAATTAGAAGACACTTACTCTTTGGATGGAAAGTTATGACCAACCTAGACAGCATATTAAAAAGCAGAGACATTACTTTGCCAACAAAGGTCCGTCTAATCAAGGCTATGGTTTTTCCCGTAATCATGTATGGATGTGAGAGTTTGACTGTGAAAAAAGCTGAGCGCCAAAGAATTGATGCTTTTGAACTGTGGTGTTGGAGAAGACTCTTGAGAGTCCCTTGGACTGCAAGGAGATCCAACCAGTCCACCCTAAAGGAGATCAGCCCTGGGTGTTCATTGGAAGGACTGATGTTGAAGCTGAAACTCCAATACTTTGGCCACTTCATGTGAAGAGTTGACTCATTGGAAAAGGCCCTGATGCTGGGAAGGATTGGGGGCAGGAGGAGAAGGAGACAACAAAGGATGAGATGGCTGTATGGCATCATCGACTCGATGCACATGAGTTTATATAAATTCCGGAAGTTGGTGATGGACAGGGAGGCCTGGCGTGCTGCGATTCATGGGGTCGCAAAGAGTCTGACACGACTGAGCGATTGAACTGAACTGAAGGATTAGAAACCAACCAACTTTCATTTGTGAGACTGTCATTAGGAAAGAAAAATTATGGGAGCTATTTTCTTCCTTTGAAAATATTCTTTAATTTGCTACATTTGCATGTTCAATGATTAAAACAATGTTTCAATTTAAGGTATATATAGTGAACTAATTTACAAACTGACACAAGCAAAGTTATTCTTTACCATGAAAACTATGCTCATTAAAATAGTTTACTTTTAGATAAAACTTTCAAAAAGAAATGTCACAATAGGAGACAAGGAAGCAAAACAGAGTCATTTCTAGTATAAAGAAAATAAATTTACATAATGCAATTTATACAAAATAGACTCAGTTTAAAGAAATATCTGCCCATGATAGGTTACAGTCAATAGTGTATCTGAAAACAAATAAAGTAGGCAATGGAATGCTAGTAGCCTAAATAAATGAATGAATGAATAAAAATTGATTTTAGCTACTTTTATCCAAGTGCTTATCTGGATATATTTTAAACTGAGATTAAAGATTATCCATTCTCACAGCTTTAGGGAGAGACTCTTATACCTATGCAAGTGGAAAATGACATATGATGATTTGCCAAACTTTCTGAAATAAAAAAGATTAAAACACAGAGAAGAGTGAAATTAAATATATCTGTACATTCATGAAGAAAGAACATAGGGACTCAATGAAAATTTCAGAATCCCCTTTCTAAAGTCCAGTTAGAATCATTTTCTCCCCCTCTCTCTCTTTCTCTAGCTATTACTGCCACAGCTGCTGACAGAGGTTATCACCATGACTTTCACTTTAGTCATTTATATTCCCAGAAGCTGTATTAGTCATGCAAACCAAGAAATGGGAAAGCTTTAGAAGAAACTTTAGGCCTAGAGGAGATGTGGCCCCATAGTCTCAGGCCTGGTCATGTATTATCTGGTGAGTCTGAGCATGGGGTCACTTTAGGTCACCTAAAATATGTCCTCCTATAGTTGAGGAAACTGAAGCCAGAGGTTAAGTATTTTCTTAGCTTTGATTCCCTTAAGAAAAAGGCATGACTAACTATTGAACGTCCATTGTGAGTTTTCCATCTTGCACACATGATATCAATGCTTCTAAACAATCCCTCTCTCTGAAGTAAGTATTGTATTCTTCATTTCTCACATGAGGATATTGAAGCTAGTTTCTGATGATTCCCAAGTATATTTACTCATCAAGGAATAAAACTGGTTCTTTCCCTCCTGAATAATTCATTTTTCTCTCCCTCTTCCTATTTTTTTTTGGTTCTCCAGCTTTACATTAAAACACTGAAGATGTGAACATCATTAAAACATTTAATTTCCATTAGTCATTTGTTACCAGAATACCAATAAACACCAGAAGGCTGTACCTGAGTTTCTACTTGTCAAAACCGAAAAGTCAGTCTTCCAGCACAGATAGTACAGATAGATACATTTGATAGAAAATAACAGAGTAAAGACTGCATGAGCCATGGCATGTAAGTTTCAACATACTCGTTCTGGAGAAAAAGCGCACTTCCCTGTGAACATACTCATGTTTGGAAATAGAAGAAAGGCACAAATTATACTGAAAGAGAATCATTATCCCCATATTCCCAGTTAATCTTAGCAGTATCTGTGCTATACAGAATTAAGACATCCCTGACAGATATGCTATTCCTTGTTTGTTAATTAATAAACCAAAATGTAAATAAAGGTTAGAGAAATAATTTGAGATATACACATGATTGAAATGGGCTTTCCCAGGTGGCACTAGTGGTAAAGAACCTATCCGCCAATGCAGGGGATGTAAGAGACATGCGTTCGATCCCTGGGTCAGGAAGATCCCCTAGAGGAGGGCATGGAAACCCACTCCAGGATTCTTGCCTGGAGAATCCCATGGACAAAGAAGCCTGGCAGGCTACAGCCCATGGGGTTGCACTGAATCAGACATGACCAAAGCAATTTAGCATGCCCAATGATTGAAACAGTCTGGTCATGTTTTAAATCAAATGTACTCCAATATAAAATAAAAATTTTAAAAAGAAAAATCCAATCATTCATTTTATTACTAATTTATTAGCTGGGAAATGGTGCTTTTGTTATTAGCACAGGTCAAGAAATGGTATAATTAATTTAATTATGCACTTTTACACATGATTAATTAAAATTATGTTACTCAAATATAGACCAACCAGAATAAGTTCCTCGCTGTGTTATGTAGACAATGGTCAAGCGCATGATACATGGGTATACATGGGTATATTCTCAAATCCATGGCTAATATCAAATTATTTTTAAATTTTCTCTCTCCATTCCCAGAAACCTAGGGATTATGCCTCTACTCACTTCCTCATCAGCAATCTAACTGGTTTCTTTGATATTTCTAAGTTGTTTCAGTAAATTCTAGTTATCATTATTACTAACTCATTAATTCAAAATGGTGCACATATGGATGAAATTTTCAAAACATGCGTGGGCAAGGATCTTATAATAGTCATCTTTTATCACCTGGGAGAGAATGAGATAGCCTTCAATGTATGTGAACATACATATACAACCTTTAGTAGGGATTGCCAATTTTATTCATATTTATCAATGAAATGTTTCTTACAGTTTGTAGAAGAATGTCTCTTCCATTTGGGGTGAATGACCGTCCTTTTGTGAATTTTAAAATCACATCATCACTTGAAGAATGATCTTGATCTCTTAAGAGACTGATGCAAAGTTAAGAATTTACTTAGCTATAAACAGATAAAACCCCAACAAATAATGACTTAACATAATAGACGTTTGATCTCAGACTTCTAGTCTCCAGAACTGAGAGAAATAAATTTGTATTGTTTCTAAGCTATCCAGTCTGTGTTGTTTTGTTATGTCAGTCTGAATGGATTAAGAAAATTGATCTTGGGAAGTTGGGGTGCTATTCTAACAAATAGCTGTTTCCTCCCTTTTGAACTTTCCTATCATGCCCCCTAGGGTCAAACAATTCTTTCCTTGTCTCTTATTGTGCTCCTGATTTTAACAAAAAAATGTTATGTCCTTCAGGGACTAGAGTCAGAAGAGATGCTCATTATTACCTGAGAGCTGAGATCTGTGCTAGGAGGCAATCCTGAAAGTCCTTATCCTCAGTGCAATCACCCCCTAAAAGGCACCCAGGGCATGATTTCAGGGAAGTTGATATCCTACATTACAGTTACTTCAAACAAACAAGTCACCAAGCTGCCCCTGGCAGCCTCAAACACAGGGGCAGTCAATTATTTCACTTCTTTCACAATCCACTAGTACATCTATTAATGAGCATTTTCAAAACTTGAAAATGTTAAAAAACCTTCAGGGATGAAATCAAATCCACTGTAATTATATGACTTCTGAAACTTAAGTCCCTTTAGCAAAATCCTGGAAACCCTAGTCCAATGCAAATGTATATATAACCTGCAGCTACGTATATATATATATATATATATATATATATATATATATATATATATATATATACATATATATATACATATATATACATATAACATCCACAAAGGAACCCATTTTTCCCAGCCGTAGGGATTAGGTGCTTGAATTCCTTGAAAGTGAATTTAAATTAGCTAGACTGCTCCTCATGATAAGAATTCAATGATTCACTACACAGCTAGACTCACTGTAGATCGTTAAAGTCAATATGTAGAAGAGAAATGTAGGCTCTTCCAGAGAGCTGTGTCAGGCTCTGCCAAAGGTATGTTTTGCTCTGAAAAGCATCTATGCTGAAAGACTAGAGAGCTATTATATTTCTGATCATTTCCTCCAGTTTCTTGGTCCCAGTGACTGCCAGCCCTAATAATGTCATTACAAAAACTGTCTCCTGGGAGGCTGCTGGGATTTTTGTTCTGCAGTCTCATCTGGTACAATTATTTGCAAACTTCTAGTGGTAAATTAGCTTACCTATCAATTTTTCTACCAAACTGATTTAGTTATAACTAATTGCAATGAGCATAAAATTTTAATAAAGGAAACTTCACCCAGACTAAATCCACTAGTAATTAAAAAATTCCTTTAGTGCAACCAAGGAGTCAATTTTGCACTAATGGCTGGTAGAGAGTGGATTTTCATTAATTTGTGTGTGTGTGTGTGTGTGTGTGTGTGCAGTCACACACACACTAGATAGCCACTGTTTCTTCATTTCTTCACCCATCTCCTTCTTGACCTCTGCCTTCAGAAGCTGACTTGTTCTACTGCATCAGAGCTTTTTCTTGGCTTCTACTTGGATTTCCCCAATAGGCAGTCCCAGCAGTTGCTCAAAAGAAGCAAGAACATAAGATCATGGTACTGAGTCCACTGGCTGTCTGTTTTCAAGTAATCTGTGTCTCTTGGTTAAAGACGTTTGCTCCTATCAAGACAAGGATCTTATTTGACTTTGTCCCTGTATTAATTTTATTGTGTCCTTTCCCAGAGTTTTAAGAGAGTCCTCTGTAGTTGGAGAAGCTGTGAAGCTCATGCCATTGATCATTTCCAAAATCCATTGATAAAATGGCAAAAAGTGAAGAGACAACAACTTGGGAATACACTCATTCATAGAAAGAAAAACAAGGGCTTCCTTGCACCATAAATGTCACATTGAAGACTCTAAGATTTGGAATTATGTGGACTTGGGTACTGTGTAATAATGCTATATTATTTAATGTCTCCAGTCCTCAGCCATTATCGTCTATAAACTGGAAATCGGAATAAGCCAGTATCTTTCTCATAAGATTTTTTGATAATTAAATGCATTAGCATATAAGAACAGAAATAACTTACTGTATAACTTAGTATATAAATAAATTTCCTGAAACACAACCTTTGCATTTATACATTCTCAGCTTATCAAAGAGTCCAGTGTCTGTAACTTGCTAAAGCCTTCCCCAGATATGATCAGAAATCCAAGTGCTTACTCTTCTCCAAAGTTTATGTTTTCTCTCCTTATCTCTGGAACTAGAGCTTCTGTGGTTGCTCAGATGGTAAAGAATCTGCCTGCAATGCAGGACACCTGGGTTCAGTCCCCAGGTTGGAACGATCCCCTGCAGAAGGAAATGGCAACTCACTCCAATACTCGTGCCTGAAGAATCTCATGGACAGAGGAGCCTGGCAGGTTACACAGTCCATGGGGTTGCAAAGAGATGGGCACTACTGAGCGGCTAACTCTTTCACTTTTCAGAGCTCAGATATGCCCCGTGAAGGCTGGGGGGATCGGAAAACTGCTTCCGCCACATGAAGATGGTTCGTCTAAAACAAAACACTATGTTATGTGAACTGCACAGCTAGTGTCAAAGCCAAAGGCTGATTAACACAAATGATATAAGACAAGAATTCCAAAGAGATCCTCTGCTTGCTTCTGCAGTCATGTCTGAAATGTGTGGCTAGATCTGAATCCCCTGCTCCAGACCTTGCCACAGGACTAATGCAAGTGCTTGCCCCAAGCCACAGTGGATTTCTCTGGAGCTGGACAGAACTTTCTCTACCCCCAGGGCTGTGCTCAGCAGAAAATAGTACTGCCTTGAAGCCCAGTTTGGAGTGGATGCAGCATAACACGGAGAGAGGAGAGAGGATAATATTCCCACATCCCCATTCAGGAATGCCACTGCTTTTTTAGCATCCTTTCATTTTCTGGGCCCTGTCCTAAGGAGACAGTAAAAACTACTCACTTAATTCAACATATATCACCCTCAGTTCCATTTGGTTTGAGTTCTTCTGGAGGCAGGTTGTAAAGATCCTGAGGGATCTAGGGGAGTGGAATGCAGGTTGAGTACATTAACAACTCTAGTGGTTATAATGCATCAGTGAAATTAGGCCTTGTGCCCAATTTGTTGCTAACTATATCATGTTATACAAAAGCATAAAAATAATATCATAAATGGGTTGTCTGTGGTCCCAGATAACAATACAAAAAATATGTAGTGAAAGTGAATCCACTACATCTTCTTCATATGTGTCTCCTATCACAAAGTATTGTTGTTTAGTCACTAAGTCGTGTCCAACTCTTTACGACCCCATGGACTGCAGCACAGCAGGCTTCCCTGTCCTTCACTATCTCCAGGAGTTTCTTCAAATTCATATCCATTGAGTTGGTGATGCCATCCAACCATCTCATCCTCCGTTGACCCTTTCTCCTCCTGCCCTCAGTCTCTGTCAGCAGTAAGATCTTTTCAAATGAGCTTCAGCATCAGTCCTTCCAATGAATATTCAGGGTTGATTTCCTTTAGGACTGACAAAATATAGCAAACTATAATCAAAGCAAAGAGTAGAAACTACAAAAACAAACCAAATATGAAAAAAAGAAAACATCTTTAGTTTTTGCTGTTGGAGGAGTTCATCCAAAGAACATGACTCCTGGTTGACCCATAAGCTGGATCTGGGCAATATGAAGCTCCTTGCCTCCTCTCCTTTCCTTGAAATACACATTCTGCCCACTGTTCCCATAGTGGAGCCATTTCAAGGTCACAGCCTTGAGAGAGTGGTGTGACACTGAGAACATCTAGACCAAATACATGACTGAACCCTACTAAGTCTTCTATATATAAAGAATCTGTATGCCAATGCAGGAGACACAAGAGATATGGGTTTGATCCCTGGGTCAGAAAGATCCCCTGAAGCAGAAAAGGGGAACTTGCCCCAGTATTCTTGCCTAGAAAATTCCATAGAGAGAGGAGTCTGGCAGGCTACAGTCCATGGAGTTGCAAAGAGTCAGACAGGACTGAGCATGCATGCACATAAACTTTCAAGTTTCTAGTTGGGTGGATGCTGAGATCTACTCATCTTGTGGCCATCCAAGCTAAGTATTGTATGTAAGTTCCCTTGATTATTAAACCTGCCACCTGCCAATCAGGAGTGTTCTGCCTCTCTCTTCGACCTTTCCTTCCCATCTCTGTACAGAAGTCAGTTGCAAATTTTACCCAGATTTTGAACCAAATCCCCAAGTTTGCAAACCATCAACTGCCTGATTATTGGTCATTCATTTGGCCACGTGTATTTGCAATCCTTTTTTATTAAGGGCAATATTTCTCAATAAAGACACTACTGATAATTCTCTGTTGTCATGACTTGTCCTATGCACTGTGGGGATGTTTAGCAGCATCTCTGGCCTCTATCCACTGGATATCAGAAGTAACCTCACAGTCCAGCCAAAGCATAACAGTAAAAAATTGTCTACAGACATGACCAAATGCTTCCTCAAACATTCATTTAAGAAATCCCTACCTGGACTTCCCTGATGATCCAGTGGTTGAGAATCTGCCTGCCAATGCAGGGACACAGATTTGATCCCTTGTCCAGGAAGATTCCATATGCCTCGGGGCAGCTAAGTCCATGAGCCACAACTACTGAAGCCTGAGTGCCCAAGAGCCCATGTTCTGCAACAAGAGAAGCCACTACAATGACAAGCCTGTGCCACAACTAGAGAGTAGCCCTCACTCACCACAACTAGAGAAAGCTTGCATGCAGCAACAAAGACTCAGGGCAGTCAAAAAAGAAAAAGAGAGAGAGAGAGAAATTCCTACCTAATGAGACAAATATAATTTCCTACTAAGTGAAAGTCACTCAGTCGAATCCAACTCTTTGTGACCCCATGGACTATAGTCCATGGAATTCTCCAGGCCAGAACACTGGAGTGGGTAGCCTTTCCCTTCTCCAGGGAATCTTCCCAACCCAGGGATCGAACCCAGGTCTCCCACATTGCAGGAAGATTCTTTACCAGTTGAGCCACAAGAGAAGCCCAAGAATACTAGTGTGGGTAGCCTATCCCTTCTCCAGCAGATCTTCCTGACCCAGGAATTGAACCAGGGTCTCCTGCACTGCAGGCGGATTCTTTTCCAACTGAGCTATCAGTTCAGTTCAGTCGCTCAATCATGTCTGACTCTTTGTGACCCCATGAACCGCAGCACACCAGGCCTCCCTGTCCATCACCAACTGCCGGAGTCTACCCAAACCCATGTCCATTGAGTCAATGATCCCATCCAACCATCTCATCCTCTGTCGTCCCCTTCTCCTCCTGCCCTCAATATTTCCCAGCATCAGGGTCTTTTCCAATGAGTCAGCTCTTCGCATCAGGTGGCCAAAGTATTGGAGTTTCAGCTTCAACATCAGTCCTTCCAATGAACACCCAGGACCGATCTTCTTTAGGATGGACTGGTTGGATCTCCTTGCAGTCCAAGGGACTCTCAAGAGTCTTCTCCAACACCACAATTCAAAAGCATCAATTCTTCGGCACTCAGCTTTCTTTACAGTCCAACTCTCACATCCATACATGACTACTGGAAAAACCATAGCCTTGACTAGATGGACATTTGTTGACCAAGTAATGTCTCTGCTTTTTAATATACTGCCTAGGTTGATCATAACGTTCCTTCCAAGGAGTAAGTGTCTTTTAATTTCATGGCCGCAATCACCATCTGCAGTGATTTTCGAGCCCCCAAAAATAAAGTCAGCACTGTTTCCACTGTTTCCCCATCTGTTTGCCATGAGCTATCAGAGAATTACAAATTCTCATTTTCCTGTCTTTCTTTGCAGTTGAGGTTCAGAGATGTAATCCAGTCTCCTCAATTACATGTACTCATGCTGGTCTTTGAATAATATGTTAGTAATGCAAAAACCAGTGACTGCATAAGATCCATTCTACAAAGGGTGGTATCAGTGATAAGCTACACCATGTATCCGAAGATAGTGCCATGGACCAGTGTTGATGGTTTCTGCATAGTATACTCTGGTACACATCACCAAGAGAGAACAATGATGTCTATACCAGACAAGTTCTTCAGGGTCATTTGGAGCAATGTTCTTGACTAACAGTTTCTAATCCTTTTAAGAGACTCTGAGAGTTCTTTCAACAAATTTTTTGCTCAAATTGCTGTTATTATTACTATTGCTTGCACTTAATAATCCTGACTGATACAGTCACTATTGCATAGATTCAAATGTTTCAGGAAACTCTGACAATAGCTATGAAATATCCATAATCTGTTTCCAAGTAGATGTTCTTATACTCCCCTTTAGAGAGGCTGGTCAACCCCTTACCGATGTCTGCGTATTGGAAGAGAAACATCATAGATAGATATTTCATGTTGTGTTAGAGAAACAGATTCTCTGATTCTGATAGATGAAGATGACTTTTTAAGGGAAAAGCTAGTTTGAAAGAAGAAATGTGCCCTTTGCTATACTTTTGCATGGATTTTATGGGTTTCTGTACAATTTAACACTGTTATTCCTAAAAGATGATAACTGGTCCAGTGCCAAGCACTAAAAGGCTCTCTCTCAGAAAAGGCTTCTTTAACTTGACTATAGGAAGCACTGTATATGAAAATTTCCTAATCACATTTTACCACTTTCTGAAGAGAATGTTGCTTTCGCTGGTGATTTTAGAATAGGAATTATTCTGTAGAAAATCACATAGCAGAACTTTGTATTCAGAGGCCTATAAATCCACTTCTTAACACAAGATACCTTCTGTGGTTCAGAGCTTAGGGAAAGGGGAATTGAAAAGATGCTGGGATGTTAGAAAAAGGACTCATTTATCTCTCTGAAGTTGTGCTTTTAAGCCAGGATCACACACTCCTTAGGGGGTAGGAAGGTATCCAATAACAACCAGCCTTGGGCACCCTATCCTTTTCATGGAAATACACGTGATTCTCTCACTTGACCCATACTCTTGCTTCTGCTCTCCCATCAGGAACTTATGATCTTTCATGTTTTATCTTTCATTCTAGCCTCAGGTGTACTTGAATGTTATGGTTTTTCCTTGTCTTTGAATCCCTAAGCTTCCTGGAAATTAACTTGCACTCATGCAGAGAATTTTTTCTCCTCTGGGTGATTCAGATGCCCACTTCTCCTTAATCCAGCTCTAGCCTGCTACATTCCGGCATAAATCCACCAAAATAATGTTACAGCCCATCCCCCAAATCAAAAAGAGTATCAAACACCAATTTTATCAGTGAGAAGTCCTGCTCCTGAAAAAACAAAGGCTTCAATAATCACTCTGCTATACACCTGAAACTAATACAACATTGTTAATGAACTATACTTCAATATAAAATTTTAAAGTTAAAAACAAAAACAAAACCCAATGACCAATGTGATAGTATTAGGAGGTAGGGCCTTTGATAGGTGCTTAGATCTTGAGGGTGGAGCCCTCCTGAATGTATTAGTATTCCTGTAAGAGCCCCCTGCAGGACTTCCCAGCCCCTTTCACTATGTAAAGATACAGTGAGAAGTCAGCAGCCCAGAAGAGGGCCCTCATTTGATGACACTGGCACCCTGATCTCAGACTTCCAGACTCCAGAATGGTGAGAAATAAATTTCTCTTGTATTTTTTAAAATAAATAATAAAAGTGAACTGAACGATACAGGCACTTTCCATCTCCTCAGATCAGAAGACTGGAAGTAGGAGGGGCCAGCATAGAAGTGGCCATTCAGCAGTGATACCTAAGACGCCTCCCAACATCTCTGCAGCCATGGCTGCATCGGCAATTACTCTCAACTTGACTGTGAGGTTGCTGCCACAGCTGGGACACAGTAGCATTCTGATCAGGAAAAAAAAACCCAAAAAACCCACAACAACAAAATGGGGGGTTTCTACTTGCGTGGTTATCCGAAAGGGAGATTTTCTCAGGACATCCATCTCAAACTTCCCTCATTGCCCTCCAACTCCCAGACAATGAATATCGTGCTGCTGGACATCTTATCACTCAAACCCATTTGGAATCCTGTTAGCAAGAAAGGAAGAGATGCCTTTAGGTGTTCTGTCAACAATGTCTGCCAGCCTCGCATTCAGCAGGAGTAGAGAAAGGCATGGCAGGGGATGTGCTATCCTTGTTCTTTGTATGTTTTTCTCAAAAATAATAACCAGAAGAGAGTCAGAAATTTGGAAACAGAATTTGAGTTTTATTCCAAGAGGGATATTCAGTTTTAGCACCTGTGTAAATTGTAGTATGCAGTCCTAAATAGGAATCTCCCGGACACTTCCTTGGCAGTCGGATAATGAAGACTCCGTGCTTCCAGCGCAGAGGACTTCGATGCAGATGGGTTTAATCCCTGGTCAGAGAACTAGGACGCTGCAGGCTCAGGCTGCTTGGCTTGGCCAGAAATAAAAAGAAGTGGGGGCGGAGGTGGGGGTGAGGGGGGCTTTAATCTTGGGGAAAAAAAAACCGAATCTCCTGCTTGCAAGAAGATCCTTTTGGATAAAGTCCCACAAGAAATCCTCTTTAGTTACCAAGACCAACATCTCTGCTCTTGCTTTCCTTCATCATAGTTGCTCTGCAACAGAAGGCAGGAGAGACGACAGCTGCAGCAGAGCTGGGCCGTCCACAGGAAGGAGATGAATCAGGCCACTGCTTTTTTCCCTGCAGGACCCTGGAGCACAACACAAGATGCGGTGAGCACTGTGGTGGAGAGAAGTGAGTCATAGGCCGATGGAAACCTTGTTTCCTATGAGCCCTGCAACCCCGAGGAGCCGGGGCCGTGGGTGGGTGGGGGGATAAATGTCAAAGAAGAAAGAAGAATTCAGCTGAAACCATTCTGACTATAGGAAACACTGCTGACTTTCTGGGATATTTGCTAAAATAAAAGGCTTTAGGATAGACATCTAAAGTAGAATTTATCACAGACCACAAAGTCCTCAGTCAATACCTGCAGCCCTATAGCATACTTTGCAATTGCCGGTGTGAATGGACTGGGTGGGTTGAAAAAATCCCCACACCAGAGAAACTTCTTTGTGAAGTTTCACTTTCTTGGTTTCACCTGCTGGAGAAAACAATCTTGAACCTGAGTCATCAGGCTTATTTCATCTGAAATAAGTTGATTTCATTCATCTTAATGTTAAAAGAAGAGTACAACCTTGTTAGTAGAGATTGATTTTAAAATAGGTAAGGATGGAAATTGTAATAATGTAAAAATGTACAGGAAACACTATCATTATTGCTTTATTCATCAGATTGAATAAAATAGATGATAATAGTACTGATCATTTGTTTCTTGAACAGTATTCTCTGGTGTGCTAAACATACTACTTTTATGCTTTACCTCTGTGTGCATGCTCAGTTGCTTCAGCCGTGTCCGACTCTTTACAACCCTCTGAATCATAGCCCTCCAGGCTCCTCTGTCCATGGGATTCTCCAGGCAGGAATACCGGAGTGGATTGCCATTCCCTTCTTCAGGGGCTCGAAACTGCTTCTCTTCTGTCTCCTGCATTGGCAGCCAGATCCTTAACCACTAGCACCATCTCTAGTGGTTTTAAAATTCCTATCTTGGAAATAACTAATCTGAGGCTCCAAGTGATTTTCCCATGACTATGCAACACGGCTAAACCGCCACATGCGACAGTTAAGAGATGGAGCTGGTCTTCAAATGCAAGCTTGTCAGACTTTAAAGCCCTTATATTTGATATTTCCTAATATACTCTTTCCCATAAAACCACTTAGACTTCAGGCCCACCTAAAAATGTCAAGCATGAGGAAGAAGGATAGAGGGAAGAATCATAGAGATGAGTTGCCTCTTATCTCATGAAAGGCACAGAAAGGGATGGGGCGGAAGACTGATAAAAAGTTATCTTCCATACAGATGGCTAACAAACACATGAAAAGATGCTCAACATCACTCATTATTAGAGAAATGCAAATCAAAACCACAATGAGGTACCATTACACACCAGTCAGAATGGCTGCTATCCAAAAGTCTACAAGCAATAAATGCTGGAGAGGGTGTGGAGAAAAGGGAACCCTCTTACACTGTTGGTGGGAATGCAAACTAGTACAGCCACTATGGAGAACAGTGTGGAGATTCCTTAAAAAACTGGGAATAGAACTGCCATATGACCCAGCAGTCCCACTGCTGGGCATACACACCGAGGAAACCAGAATTGAAAGAGATGCGTGTACCCCAATGTTCATCGCAGCACTGTTTACAATAGCCAGGACATGGAAGCAACCTAGATGTCCATCGGCAGACGAATGGATAAGGAAGCTGTGGTACATATACACAATGGAATATTACTCAGCCATTAAAAAAAATACATTTGAATTGGTTCTATTGAGATGGATGAAACTGGAGCCCATTATACAGAGTGAAGTGAGCCAGAAAGAAAAGCACCAATACAGTATACTAATGCATGTATATGGAATTTGAAAGATGGTAATGGTAACCCTATATGTGAGACAGAATAAGAGACACAGATGCACAGAACAGTCCTGTGGACTCTGAGGGAGAATGTGAGGGTGGGACGTTCTGGGACAATAACATTGAAACATGTATATTGTCATATGTGAAGCGGAACACCATTCCATGTTCTATGCATGGGACGGATGCTCGGGGATGGAGCGTTGGGATGACCCAGAGGGATGGGATGGGGAGGGAGGTGGGAGGAGGGCTCGGGAGGGGGAGCACATGTGAACCCATGGCTGATTCATGTCAATGTATGGCAAAAACTACTACAATATTGTAAAGTAATTAGCCCCCAACTAAAATAAATTAAAAAAAATAAAATAAAATAAAATATCAAAAAAAAAAAGTAAGTTGTCTTCATAACTTGAGGACTAACTATTGAGAAACACTGCTCTAAACAGTGGACAAAAGTAAACCAAGGGAATTAAAGCAGCATCTACTATTTTCACTGATGAATCTTAATGTTGACAGCATTCACAACACTCCTCACAGCATTATCTTGAATTTCTAAATTTTTCTCAATCTAATTAACTAATAGAAATGTCTTCAAAATATGTCTGGGTGTATCTGTAAGGGTGTTTTCTGATGAGATTAACATTTGAATCAGTCCTTCCAGGAGAATAACACTTGTATCAGTCCATCCAGGAAAGTAGATTGGCTTCCCCACAGCAGATGGGTATCATCCAATCTGTTGAGGGCTGAATAGACCAGAAGGTAGAGAAATTTGGAATTCACCTTTCTTGTTTCCCTGCTTGCTGGGGCATCTTATCTGGCCCTCTAGACTAGGATTTAAAGCATCACTCCCCTGGTTCTTGGGCTTCCCTTGTGGCTCAGCTGGTAAAGAATCTGCCTGCAATGCGGGAGATCTGGGTTTAATCCCTAGGTTGGAAAGATCCCCTGGAGAAGGGAAAGGCTACCCACTCCAGTATTCTGGCCTAGAGAATTCCATGGACTGTTTAGTTCATGGAGTTGCAAAGAGTAGGACAAAACTGAGCAACTTTCACTTCACCCCTGGTTCTTAGGCCTTCAGACTTACCCTGATTTATACCACTGACTTTCTTGGGTCTACAGCTTGCAGACCACAGGTCATAGAACTTCTCAGCTTCCTCATCATGTGAGGCAATTCTTAATAATAAACCTTTCTCTCTGTGTGTCTCAGCCCATATTGATCCACAAAAATCACAGGTTACAAAGTATTTCCTAGTCTATGATCCAGACACCACTGAAAAAACTGAAGTCAACCATGAGTAGGGTTCACATTTACCCTATAAGTGGCACTTTGGGGTGCTGGGGCTGAAGGGGATAAAGTTTGTCAGCTCAGGCAACAAGGATATGAGTTGAGACAGAGTTTCCTTAAAGGAAAACCAATATTGTTTTTACCTGAAGAAGGGTAAAAGAGTTTGCTGAACAAGCTAGAAAAATAATACCTATTTCGAATTGAGTAGATGAGCTATAGATAGATTGGTAGATGAGAGAGAATGAGAGAAGCTAACCCATAGAATGAAAATAAAAGTGTGACAGAATGTCAATAGCTACTTTATCTGGATGATCATATTATTAGTAGTTTTTTGGAGCTTCCCCTTGTGTGGTGGGTACTTTGATTCTCAACTGCCAGTCCACTCTTCTTCATTCATTTTGTTTGTCTATAATATTTTTTTCTAATTTTTGTTGGATTACAGTTGATTACAATATTGTGTTAGTTTCAAGTACACTCTTCTTCATTTTGGAGGGTTTGGAAAGTTATCATCTAAATCCTCAAAATGCTTTTGTAGCTAGTGTTCTGGAGGCAAACTACTTACCACCAAGGGCAGGATGTAAACTACACCATGTTCCAGGAGGGCCTTGAATATCCCTGGCTTTTGGTATGGGGGGAGTGGTGGTCTTGGAACCAGTCCTCCGCAGATACTCAGGGAAGGCTGAAACTGCATCTTTACTTGTACCATTAAAAGGAATAATTAGGGTAAACAGGCTTTCCTTGTAGCTCAGTCAGTAAAGAATCTGCCTGCTAGGCAGGAGACCCGGGTTTGATTCCTGGGTTGGGAAGATACCCTGGAGAAGGAAATGGCAACCCACTCCAATATTTTTACCTGGAGAATCCCATGGACAGAGGAGCCTGGCAGGGTCTCAAGTGTCAAACACGACTTAGCGACTAAACCACCACCACCAGTATTTCAGAGAGATTTGGAAGGCAGAAAGAAGAAATGGCTGTTTTCCTATCACTCTTGGCTCTTGCTGCTGACAATTTAGAAATGCAAAACTTTCCCATAGCTGCACTCCAGTGTTTGTTTCAGGTCTGTGGATATTAAAACACAGAGTGACTTCCTAGTCTGGATTTCTGTTATTCAAGTCACAGCTTCACCTTGCTCTTTCTCCAGAGTAAGAGGCGGTTGTCACAGCAATGAGTAGTGGCCACCTCTGGGACTGTAGCTCGCCTTGTGGTTCAGCTCTGCGTTACTCTGGGAGCCAGTCCAGAAATCCTGGTCCAGCACCTGTTCTTTCCACCCTCTCAAAATTGTGTAATCACCTAATATCTTGTATCAAATTCTTTTTTGCTTAAAATACTTGGAGTAATTTCTGTTTTCTAAATTCAACTTCACTGATTCACCTGTATTTTATTATATTGTGACTATAAGTATAGTCAAAGCGATGGTTTTTCCAGTGGTCATGAATGGATGTGAGAGGTGGACCATAAAGAAGGGTGAGTGCTGCAGAATTGATGCTTTCAAATTGTGGTGCTGGAGAAGACTCTTGAGAGTCCCCTGGACAGCAAGGAGATCAAACCAATCAATCTTAAAGGAAATCAGCCCTGAATATTCAGTGGAAGGACTGATGCTAAAGCTCCAATACTTTGGCCACCTGATGCGAGGAGGTGACTCATTGGAAAAGACCTTGATGCTCGGAAAGATTGAAGGCAACAGGAGAAGGGAACAAGAGAGGATGAGATGGTTGGATGGCATCACTAACTCAATGGACATGAGTTTGGGCAAACTCTAGCAGATAGTGAAGGATGGGGAAGCTTGGCATGCTGCAGTCCATGAGGTCGCAAAGAGTCGGACACAACTTAGTGACTGAACAACAACAAGTATTATATCTTGTGTAACAAAAACATTCCTTTTAAATTTCATGCCATTTCTCTTCAACACAAATTCTTTATTTAAAATAAGATGGTCTCTTTACTATTCCCAGAAATGCCCTTTGTTTATCATTACATGCATGGTCCCTCTGTCTACTCAAGCTTGGCTGAGAGAAATCATGGCATATAGGTAAGAGCAAAGAGTTGCAATATTTCTGCCATATCCACTAGCCCAGTAAAGTAACAACAGTCCTAGGGGAAATGGTGGCATCCAACATGGCAGGAGGAAACACAGTGAGATGGAGCTCTGAACAATCCCTTGGGCCTAAAGAAAATTCTAGGTAAAAAGAGACTTTGTAGAAGGCTAGAGTTTCTGCTGGAGCTGGGAAGAGCAAGATCAAGGATGATTTGGAAGTCTATGTTTATTTATTCTGATCCCTATGTGTGATTTCATTACTATTCTTCTCACAAAAGAGCTCTGAATTTTGACAGTGTACACTGGAAGTGAATGTCATCTTAGACTCTGTTTGGCTATGATTCATTTCCTCCTCTTTATTCTTATAGAAGAAAGTGAACAATAGATTGTATTATTCTGTGTCCTTCTTAGATTTTCTTTTTAAAGATAAATGCATGTGGGAAAAATTTGACCCACAATAAACTGTATCAAAAGGGAGATTCAAATCTTCGTGTTTGCGGCTGTTCCAATTGCACAGAGAAAACTGCTGCTACTAGATTGGATAAAGACTTTCTGATATCTTTTGATGTATTTACATCATCTTTTTAAAATGGAAACACTATTTATTCACAAATAATGAACACAAATTTGTTCAAAAGGATGAGATCCAAGATTTAAAAAGCCAAGTACTGAAAATATGACAAATTTTCACAATAGGTGGAGAAATGTCTGTAACTTCGACATATTTAATCATAAGCTAGCAGTCAATTTGACGAGGGACAGAAAAGGGAATTCAAGGACCATTTGAACACAAATGTCCATACTATTTGCTAATCAATAATATTTCTTAGCAATATATCATGGATATATTTCCATCTCAGTGTATATTACACTACTTTATTCTTTTAAAAGCCTGTATTGTGGCCCATTTTATATATGTAGTGTATTTAACCTATATCCTATTATTCAACTGAGAGATTATTTCCTTATTTTGGTTCATGAAAATGTTATTTTTGTACCTCAGTATACTTGTAATTAAATTGCTGTGCAGAAAACTCTTCAAATGCAGGTTTGGTTTTCAATCTACCAAAAACAGTTAAGAACTTTTCGTGTATCATGAGGCCTGAGGGTAAATTAATATTTTTGTTTGTAGTTTAATATAAAATCTGGATTGAGGCATAAAAGTTAGGAGCTTGTATATTAAGTGTAAACATCTTGATCACTCTTCTATAGCTGACTGAAATTAAGGTTCATGAAACAAAGAGCTCATTAACAACTTACATTTACGGATGAATTTGAGAAGATATGTGAAATGCAGAATTTACATCACCCCTCAAAACCAAACTTTAAAAGTGTTATTGTTCCCAAAACCAAATGTATTCTCAAAAGTTTATCAGTAAATGTTATCAGTGATCCAGTAAATGTTAAACAAAGAAAATGTAATTTGAAATAGATAATTTCAGTTATCAGGGAAAATAATACATCTGAAGCAATTCCAGTTACATTTTGTTTCGCGTGTATCCCAGAAGAGATTGACAGTGTAAATTTAAGATGAAATTAGTGGTACATGTTAGGAAGCTACATATTCTTGCAAGTTCTAAACACAATGAAACTTATTCCCCAAAACTTTAAATTCCCCAAACTCCATTCAACATTGGTCTCAGGATGCAATCAGCATGGCAAAGAGAGAAACAATCTTTTGAACAAATTATACCTTCATAGCATCTCAAAGCTCAAAGGGATTGAAAAGGCCATTTAATTGCCCTGCTGGTCCTTGACTTCACTTTTCTGCCCTTCACCAAACTGACTACTAACTTAGGAGCAAATATGTGTTAGCTATAGGCATGTCTCCACGTATTGTAAGTTCAGTTCAGTTGCTCAGTCGTGTCCGACTCTTTGCGACCCCATGAATCACAGCACGCCAGGCCTCCCTGTCCATCACCAACTCCCAGAGTCTACCCAAACCCATGCCCATCAGTCGGTGATGCCATCCAGCCATCTCATCCTCTGTCATCCCCTTCTCCTCCTGCCCCCAATCCTTCCCAGCATTAGGGACTTTTCCAATGAGTCAGCTCTTCGCATGAGGTGGCCTAAGTATTGGAGTTTCAGCTTCAACATCAGTCCTTCCAATGAACACCCAGGGCTGATCTCCATTAGGATGGATTGACTGGATCTCCTTGCAGTCCAAGGGACTCTCAAGAGTCTTCTCCAACACCACAGTTCAAAAGCATCAATCCTTCAGCGCTCAGCTTTCTTCATAGTCCAACTCTCACATCCATACATGACCACTGGAAAAACCAGAGCCTTGACTAGATGGACCTCTGTTGGCAAAGTAATGTCTCTGTCAAATATGCTGTCTAGGTTGCTCATAATTTTCCTTCCAAGGAGTAAGCGTCTTTTAATTTCATGGCTGCAATCAGCATCTGCAGTGATTTTGGAGCCCAGAAAAATAAAGTCTGACACTGTTTCCACTGTTTCCCCATCTATTTCCCATGAAGTGATGGGACCAGATGCCATGATCTTAGTTTTTTGAATGTTGAGCTTTAAGCCAACTTTTTCACTGTCCTCTTTCACCTTCATCAAGAGACTCTTTAGTTCTTCTTCACTTTCTGCCATAAGGGTGGTGTCATCTGCATATCTGAGGTTATTGCTCTTTCTCCCGGCAATCTTGATTCCAGCTTGTGCTTCTTCCAGCCCAGTGTTTCTCATGATGTACTCTGCATATAAGTTAAATAAGCAGGGTGACAATATACAGCCTTGACGTACTCCTTTTCCTATTTGGAACCAGTCTGTCGTTCCATGTCCACTTCTAACTATTGCTCCTTGACCTGCATACAGGTTTCTCAAGAGACAGATCAGCTGGTCTGGTATTCCCATCTCTTTCAGAATTTTCCACAGTTTATTGTGATCCACACAGTTAAGGCTTTGGCATAGTCAATAAAGCAGAAATAGATGTTTTTCTGGAACCCTCTTGCTTTTTCAATGATCCATCGGATGTTGGCAATTTGATCTCTGGTTCCTCTGCCTTTTCTAAAACCAGCTTGAACATCTGGAAGTTCATGGTTCACGTATTGCTGAAGCCTGGCTTGGAGAATTTTGAGCATTACTTTACTAGTGTGTGAGATGAGTGCAATTGTGCGGTAGTTTGAGCATTCTTTGGCATTGCCTTTTTTTGGGGATTGGAATGAAAACTGACCTTTTCCAGTTCTGTGGCCACTGCTGAGCTTTCCATATTTGCTGGCATATTGAATGAAGCACTTTCACAGCATCATCTTTCAAGATTTGAAATAGCTCAACGGAATTCCATCACCTCCACTATCTTTGTTTAGTAGTGATGCTTTCTAAGGCCCACTTGACTTCACATTCCAGGATGTCTGGCTCTAGGTGAGTGATCACACCATTGTGATTATCTGAGTCATGAAGATCTTTTTTGTACACTTCTTCTGTGTATTCCTGCCACCTCTTCTTAATATCTTCTGCTTCTGTTAGGTCCATACCATTTCTGTCCTTTATTGAGCCCATCTTTGCATGAAATGTTCCCTTGGTATCTTTAATTTTTTTGAAGAGGTCTCTAGTCTTTCCCGTTCTGTTGTTTTCCTCTATTTCTTTGCATTGATCTCTGAGGAAGGCTTTCTTGTCTCTCCTTGCTATTCTTTGCTATTCTGCATTCAAATGGGAATATCTTTCCTTTTCTCCTTTGCTTTTTGCTTCTCTTCTTTCCCAGCTATTTGTAAGGCCTCCTCAGACAGCCATTTTGCTTGTTTGCATTTCTTTTCCATGGGGATGGTCTTAATCCCCATCTCCTGTCCAATGTCATGAACCTCCGTCCATAGTTCATCTATTGGAAAAAATTTGTCCTATTTTCAGATACTCAGTTTTATAAATCTTGGATTTCATTTTTTATGTACACTTTTGGTCTTAGATCACCACTATGGGTCCACAAAGAAAAAGCTTCACCCTTCTTTCACCTGACAGCCTTGTAGATGTCTGAAGACAGCTCTCATCTGCACCCTAAGCTTTCTCTTAAGGGTCACCATCTTGCCAGTGGAAGATTTTCTGAACCCATAAAATCAATTACACTTTCCAGAGTCCTCTGATATAATACAATCCACATTTCCACATAATCCAAGTCCACTTGCCAGAGTCTCTGGGCATTCATTCCATCAATCAACTAATATTTATTGAGAGCCTCCCACATGTCAAGTATGACATTCTCACTCACTAGAATTTCCTTCTCCATACGAACAGTACAATAGCTGAGGCCAGAGGATGAAGGAGATGGGGTAACTGGGAAGTAATGGGTGCATGTGAGAGGTATTTAGTAGGCAAATGGTGAGAATCCAAAAAAGAACCAACACCAATTTTTAGAATAAAAATTTTGTATATATTTGTTTGAAAGTTATGAAGCAGTTTAATTTTATTTTCTATCATTTAAAAGTGATTAGAGACTTGAACATTGGTAACAGAATGTACAAAAATGTTAAACAGTATTTCAGAAAAGGGTTCTCAAAAGACAATAAATGAAATGTTTCGGAACTTTTTTTCCCCTAATTTGGTCATGTCATAAAATATATTTGCTAATCTAGATCTTCTAATTCAGTGCTTCATTTTGCTGAGGGAGTCTTAGTGGAAGAATGGAAGAAAAGGAGCAAGGAATTTAGAAGTGAATGATAAATCCTTATATTTTTTAAAAAAATATAATTTTGAAACATATGAAATTAGAGAAACAGTCAAATTTTAAAATTTTACATAGAATCTTTTTTTCTTTGAAATAACTGTGAGTTGTAAAAGTAAAGTAGAAAAGTATTTCTTCCTTTCATGAGCTGGTGAGGATTCCTTGATTGTAAAAATAATAAATTTGAAGCTTAAAATTAAAGAATTTCAAACAGTATTGTTAACCACGCCCTGACTCAAATCCTGGAGTTCACTAAAACAGAAGTTGCCGATTTCAAATGCAGGTCTTAGTTTTTAAAGATTGGTCACCTAGCGCCATCTTCCGGCTATACAATAATTTTTGCTTTCTCCCTCGCTACAAACTTGTCATTGAGTAAAATGTATGATTGTGGCGCCACCTGCTGGACTTTCTTTTTCTAAACATGAACACATTCTGAAGAGTGCGCTCAGAAATTTGGTGCTTATACTAGCCCGGTATGAATTCTAGCCACTCTAGAAAAAAATAATAATATTTGCAAAGTAGCTAGACTTTATGATTCTAAAAATTATTCTGAGTTATTCATCATACTATTTTAATATTATAAAGATGTATTCTAATGATTGATTCTGATGGAGAAAGAAGCTTTACGTCCCTTTGGTAAGCCATTCTCTATTTCCTCTTTTTCTGTCCCCATGCAAACTTCAGCCACATAAGAAATTATCCCCAAATAGTTTTAAAGAAAAGTAAAATAATACTTGAGCATGCTTTATACTATTTCTTGAATCTTACAACTCTAAGAAATAAATAATTAGCCCCATCTTATGGACTGGAGAAGAGTGAGGTGGTTTTTTCATTACTACTTAATGGGATTTAAGTAAATGTGGATTGTACTATATAAATATAATTGTTAATATCTTGTAAACAGTTTTCTAATCTCCATAAATATGTTTCTTTGTCAGAACTTCATTAGTTCTTAGTAGAGCTTACTTTATTTCCTTTGTTAATGATCCACAGACTGAATGCCACACTTCCTGTTTGTCACCCTGTGCTTCTTACTATGTGGGTATCTCTAAAACCAACCGTGACATTCACATTTCACTCGTTATATTTGGATACAAAAGTCTGAGAAAAGAAATAATAATTTGCCACTGTTCTAAAGTGTTGATTAGATTCAACCTAAAAATAAGAATGCTAAAACCTCTGAGCTAAAGAACAGATGCTCCATTAATTTATTGATACTAATCATATTTAATGTGTTTTAACCTTAACCTGTGAGTTGTTTAATAGTGTATTTTAAATGTTCTTTTCCCTGGTCCTATATGTAAACTAGTTAGACTCCTCCTCAAAGGCTGGCAGTGAGGACTCCCTCTTAGGTAGTGGGACAAATCATAGTGGGACAATGCCTTCTGTGAAACACTGATTCAACTCTTAATGTTCCTGTGATTGCATAAAAATTCAGAAGAACAATATGTATTTATTTCTGTGATGTTAAATACACAATGCACTTTTGGCAGGCTAATTAAATAAGAATTTAAGACAAGATGGAATCAGACCTCTTAAAATAACTATTTTTCTTACCTAACAAATAGATCTGTGTTCTATTTGGATAAATTCTCAATCTCCATTTCTATATTATGTATTTTTATTTGTGCTCTCAAAATATCAATTTGGGGTAGAAAACTGTGTAATAGTGAAGTAGAAGTGAAGTCGTTCAGTTGTGTCTGACTCTTTGCAACCCCGTGGACTGTAGACTACCAGGCTCCTCCATCCAGGGGAGTCTCCAGGCAAGAATACTGGAGTGGGTTGTCATTTCCTTCTCCAAATAGTGTCAACTTAAAAGACTATGCAGTGTGAGAGTTTTGAGTTAAGTTTTATTGGGTGCTAACTGAGGAGGGCAGCCCAGGAGACAGCCCCTCAGATAGCTCTGAGAAACTGATCCAAAGAGGCAAGGGAAAAGCTCAGTATGGATGTGACTTTTGTAAAGGGGGTTGCAGGGGGGGAGGCGGGGAGGGTAGGTGCAATCAAGTACTCTTTTTTTTTTTTTTTGGAAGAAGGTTTCTGCTAGTCACAAGAGACAGTCATCCTCATGAAGGATTTTAGTGTTTTTCTAGACATAAGGAAATGGCAACCCACTCCAGTGTTCTTGCCTGGAGAATCTCAGGGACGGGGGAGCTTGGTGGGCTGCCGTCTCAGGGGTCGCACAGAGTCAGACATGACTGACGCAACTTAGCAGCAGCAGCAGATATAAGGAGACATAAGAATTGGGCTCATAAAACCAGCTCCTGAAAGTATCTATCTAAAGACCAGTCCTGCCAGTTTTCTCCTGAGCACAGAGCACCTCATTTCTGCTCTCCCCCAAAACTCCTTTCAGGGGGTGCTGAAGGTCAGCAGCTATAGCAACATATGATTCAACCCTTGTGAAATAGATGGCAAGTGCCAGTTTGTGCTTGACAATAGTCAGAACTAGAGAAATCATGAAGAAAAAGACTTGTAATCCTCATGAATATGAATACAATTGTTTGTTCATAACACAGGATGACAGTGTTAGCATTGTTATCCTTCTCATCCCAACTTCCTTAGGATTTAAGATGTTAAGACTTTCAAGTACTTTAGCAGAGCTCTTTCCATCTGTAAAACTTAACTGTTAATTTTGTTCTAAAATTAAATTATTTGTGCTTTTTTTTCCCAATAAATAAGTCAACTGAAAATTAAACACACAACGTAAGAGCTGAAAATTGAGTTTTCTTCAGGGTTTCATTGAGGGCTATAGCCTGAGAGACAGCAACAGAAGTTTTTCTCTCAGTCTGTGAAGAACACCCCTGATGGGGAGATAATCATTTAAGTTATGCTGTGAACCTTGATCAGGCTTCCCAGGTGGCTCAGTGGTAAAGAATCCACCTGCCAATGCAGGAGATACAGTTTCAATCCCTGGGTCAGGAAGATTCCCTAGAGAAGAAAATGGCAACTCACTCCTGCACTCTTGCCTGGGAAATCTCATGGACAGAGGAGCCGGTGGGCTATAGTCCATGGGGTTGCAAAGAGTCAGACACGACTAAGAGACTAACACTACAGTCCAGGGGTTAAGATGAGTCAGACAGTGTTGAGCAATTGAGTATGCATACATGTGAAAGTTGATCACATCAGCAGGACAAGTCTTTTTCTGTGTGGTGTATGTTGTTGATGCTCTAAAGATCCAGAGTACTCTTATGTGCAAAGATCTGCTTTTTAGGATGAAGCCAAAAGAAAGGGTCATATAACGTAGACTTCCATAAATCAGAAAACAAATGAGTAACCCAGAAGAACAGGTCCCTACATGTTTCTCTAGGCTGACTATATGTAATGAAAGGCAGATTTTTGAGAGATGAGAAAATGTTAATCAAACAAGGAGGCCATAGCTGGATGAGTCTCTAATGCCACTGAAGCCCATGTAAGCAACCCAAAATCTAAGCTTGTAAATACCTCAGGGTTACAAAATCAAGAGGCTAAGGACAAACACTCTCAAATAGCCAACTAGGCTTTAAACTGCAGACAGTCAAATAACCTTTGTTTGCTTCTGCACTTTCTCTGTGTAAGCCTAGCCCCTTAGCTCCTATCAGCCAGGGTTCCTTAAACATTTCTGATTTGGCATTGCCCCATTAAAATTAATTATTGCTTTAATAAGCTCATAAAAACTTCAATATGCCTCAGTTTATCATTTAACAGCATGATCCTTTGAAGTGTGTGTGTGTATGTGCACATGTGCACGTCCCTGATGATTTAATAATAAAGACTGGGATTATTTCTGGTAAGGAATTATGTTTGCAGTTCTTGCCAATCATTTTGAATAGTAATATACAATTGATAAAAGGTTAAACACTTCCGCTAAGAAAGAAAGAGGGACATCCCTGAAGGTCCAGTGGTTAAGACTCCGGAGATCCAATGCAGAGGGCAGAAGCTCGATTCCCACTATGGGAACTAAGATCCACATGCCACATGGCATGGCCAAAAAACTAAAGGAAAGAAAGAGACAATTTAGGAGGGCAAATATCCCCATCAGCTTTAAAAAAAAAAATCAGTTTAACCATTTAAACGTTTAGAGAGGTGGCTGTAATAGCCCAATGTCTACTTGTAGTGGTGGTGGTGGTTTAGTCACTCAGTCGTGTCATATTCCCGTGACCCCATGGACTATAGCCTGCCAGGCTGCTTTTGCTTAACATTAATTTTCTTATACATCCTTGTTTAAAACCACACTACATAAAAAATATATGAGTCAGAAATATTGCTAATTTCCATACCCACAGTTCATTAAACTGTTTTATTCACATGCATTTTCTTCTTCACATGCATTTTCAACATCACTGTCTTAACTGTCACAAGAGCTTTTTTTTGAGCAATTTCCAATAACTTTCACTTTTACTTTCATCTCAGTGCCTCAAAATACAGCAATTTAAAAAACCTAGTTTGATGCTATTACGAGTTACTGAAAATTTATCCAAAACCTAGATACTCTTTCATATAACATTACAATAGCTGCTTTTTTATTTTCATTTTTCTTCATATGTGTGTTAAATATCTCCAAAATATAGCCATTTATTCTGTTAGTTTGTAAAGTGATTTTTTTAAAAAGCTTTGTTAACAAGACTTTCAGAACTTCAAAATTTGAAGTTGTACTTCAGTACTTCAAGACATAATCACTAAATCTCTGTGTTTTTACTGATTTGGCTAGGTGACCTCAGTAAGTATCTAAAGCTGGAATTCATTAAGGCCAATTTCTAGCTAATGCATTTTCCTAAAAAAACTTTGTTTTTCAAAATAAAGTTAGTGAGAAGGAGCTCTGAAATAGTCTTCATAAGCATTCTGACATAAAGTAACTCATTCTTTCTGACTGTACTTTGGGACGGGTGTGAGAGGTGCAGAGAATCAGCTAAGGTAAGGAGACTGAATCGCAGATCAAATGCTTAATTTACGAGAAAGTGTGACTAGATGGAAGCAGGGTTCATGGCATATCCTCTCCCGAAAGCTCTAGAACCTGGAGGGTTAAGTGGAGAAAGAAGGAGAGAGACAAACTGTGACAAAAGGAGCAGTCACCACTGGTTTGGGGTCTTCCAGCTGATTTACTTCCCCCTTTCTAACCTCAATGTGCAATTCCATTTCGTTTAGTGAAAAAGTGAAAGTCGCTCAGTCATGTCCAATCCATGGACTGTATATCCATGGAATTCTCCAGGCCAGAATACTGGTGTGGGTAGCCTTTCCCTTCTCCAGGGGATCTTCTCAACCCATGGATCGAACCCAGGTCTCCCCCACTGCAGGAAGATTCTTTACCAGCTGAGCCACAAGGGAAGCCCAAGAATACTGGAGTGGGTGGCCTATCCCTTCTCCATCAGATCTTCCCGACCCTGGAATGGAACTGGGGTCTCCTGCATTGCAGGCGGATTCTTTATCAGCAGAGCCATCAAGGGAAGCCCTTCATTTAACCTCACCTTTTAAAATCACCAGATTCCACCCATAGCTTTCTTATCACCCAAGCTAATGTAAAGGTGACTCCTCATAAGGTCCCTCCCTGCCTATAGTGCATATCTTGTAGATTCTGACTTCTCTCTTCTCTCTCCTCTGTTCACTCATTACCTACACATTAATATAAAAGTAAATAAGGAGAAGGTGCCTGCCAGCCTCTGATTTCTGATGCCTTGTGAAATTTCTCTAGTCTAAGCCCTTTACCTCCTCTTCTGCAGATGCTTGTTTTGCCTTGTTTTTTCATCACCAGCTAGCAGCTCACTAACTCTGCCAGCTCATCCCTGTGCCCAGGCTCAGTCAGAGAGACCTGTCTTATCTTTTGGTCCAGAAGGAATTCAGAGACCAGAAATAGTGACATATGATTTATGTCATACCAAAATGGATATGTGATTAAGAGTGCCATAAAGAAATTGCCAAAGACAATTTCTCACAGTAAAGACAAAACGTGTCACTTGCTCCTTCCAACATTCTAACTGCAGTAACTGATTAATTGCTTTCCTTGCAAGGGCCCAGTGACCTGGAGACTCAATAGGTGTGACCCTAGCTCTGCACCACAGAGGTGAGGAGCCCCAGCTCTAGATGGTGGAAAGGACAAGCAAGCCCTTGTGAGATAAAGGAGAAGGAAGTAAAATCAACCCTTACCCAGAGCCAGGTTAACATATATGGTAGCCCTAAGGATGAAGATAGATGATGCCCATGCTATATGTAATTTGAAATCAAAAGGTAAAATTTTATCTGTGGTAGGCTAAAAATTGTTCTCAAAGATATGCCCATGTACTAATCCTTGGAAACTTTCCAGAAACTTTAGCATCTTTGGAAAGTGAAGTGAAAGTGTTATTGCTCAGCTGTGTCTGACTCTTCAATCCCATGGACTGTAGCCCTCCAGGCTCCTCTGTCCGTGGGATTTCCCACACAAGAGTACTGGAGTGGGTTGCCATTCCCTTCTCCAGGGGATCTTCCCCACCCAGGGATTGAATCTGGGTCTCCTGCACTGCAGGCAGATCCCTTACCATCTGAGCCACCAAGGAAGCGCAAGAATACTGGAGTGGGTAGCCATTCCCTTCTTGGGGGGTATCTTCGTGACCCAGCGATTGAACCTGAGTCTCCTGCACTGCAGGCAGATTCTTTACTTTCTGAGCCACCTGGGGGGATTGGAACCTAATGAGCAATGCTTTATTTGGAAAAGGGGTCTTTGCAGATGTGATTAAATTAAGAATTTTGAGATGAGATTATCCTGGGTTATCTAGGTGGGCTCCAGATACCATCACAAGCATCCTCTAAGAGGCAAAGATTAGACAAGCATAGAAGATAAGGATGAGTGAAGATGAGCACAAAGGCTGGGATGATGTGCCTTCAAGCCAATGAATGCAGGCAGCCACTGGAAGCCAGAAAAGCCAAGGGACAGTCTACCCCCTTGAGAGAGAAAAGCCCTACTGACACCCTGATTTCAGACTTCTGACCTCTAGAATAAACTTCTGTTGCTCTAAGCTACCAAGTCTGTGGTAATTTTTTCAGCAGCCATAGAAAATTAATACAATAAACTATGAAATAAGTAAAAAACAGTCCAACAAAAATGCTGGGTTTTTTTTTAATCCCTAGTTTAACTCCTTTTATTGATCTATTTATGCAATATTAACTCTAGAATTTGATCTAAGTCAATTTCTAAATCAGGGAGAAGTTTACTGAACAAGCTTCAATATAGACTCATAGCATAAAGCACATTCAGATTCCAATAATATATGTAAAAAAAAAATTCATGATATTGATGCCGAAAAGATGAATATAATCAGAACTAGCTAGTATTTGAGAGAATATATAACTAAATAAATTCTACAAAAAGGTACTGGTGAATAGTTACTGATAAAATATCAGTGCAGCTTTCTGTGCTGAGATGTAGAGCATCCTTCTTGGCCCTGTGCCATGCAAGGTTTTTATTAAAATTTGGATGATGATATAACACAGTGACCAAGTGAGCAGATGACACGGAGAAGCTGTACTGTAGAGAACAAAAGGATTCTGGACAGGATGAAATGATAGGTTGAATTTAAACAGATATAACTTAATATGGACATATTTGAAGTCTCTAGTTTCACAATTTCACTACACAGGTACAGAGCAGGAAAAACCTACTATAAACTTCACTCATAAAATAATAATAAAAATGATATTAAATGCTATTATGTCCCAGATATTTGATGATAGATAGATGATTGATAGATAGATGTTTCTCCCACTTTGTAGAGTAGGCTCAAGACAACCTACACAATTTGCAGGTCCTAGGGCTTCCCTGGTGGTTCAGTGGTAAAGAATACACCTGCAGTAAAGGAGAAGCAGTTTTGATCCCTGGATCGGGAAGATCCCCTGGAGAAGGAAATGGCAACCCACTCCAGTACTCTAGCCTGAGAAGTCCTATGAACAGAGGAGTCTATAGTCCTTGGGGTTGCAAACGAGTCAAACACGACCAAGTTACTTAACAACAACAAGGTGCCAAATGGAAATGCTGAGCCACTTGCTTAAAAATTAAGAATTTTAAGACAGCAAGGACAGAACATCAATCTTTCTAAGCACTGAGTCCCAGTGTGTGACTGCACAGATTGTACACCATGGAGTCACCCCTACACTAGTATTATTTTACACGGGACTCATTCATACAGGAATCTGGCTTGTTCGGTACTAGAACTCCAGTATGAAGCATAGACACTGGAACAGAAGAATCATTCAGTGGATATAAATATATGTAGAATGGAAGAAGGGTCAAAAAGAAAGAGCGATGAATCTGTCAACATCTGATTTACTAAATAGACAAATAGCATTTTATCCCAGAATGGTAACAGAGTGTTTGTGCATAAGTTGCTTCATTTATGTGGAAAAGCTTATGGGTTAATATTTTTAAGAATTTGTACTGTATTTGTATAAACTTACAAAGTAAAATCTAATTATGGAAACATCAAACATGATAAGCTTTTTAAAAATGTGAATGAAATTTTTAAATGCTTCCATAAATTCAGTTTCTAGCTAACAAGTTTGGAAATACTTGGGATGATAGCAAAGAAAGCTGAAGAGACACACACCTGAAATGATTTCATTTGCAATACATGAAAGAAAATACTTAATATTTAAGCAAAGGAAAATTATGTAGGCATTCAATTTTATAAATATTATCCTGTTTTACATGATATATATGTAGCATTGATTAGTGCTATATTAGTTTAACTGATTTATCAGTATATATTTATCAAATATCCAGAGAAAGGTAGTTAAAAATACCAGCTGCAGTGCAGAAATAGTCTCACAAGCTAATCTCATTTGCATTATGAAACAGCCATTTAAGATATAAAACAAAGATCAGCAGATTTTGCTTAGAAAATGAGACAAGTAATTGTATGTGGGAAAAATCTTAAATATCGATATTAAGAGTTAATGATGTAATTTATGACATGTGAAGTCAAGTGGGCCTTAGGAAGCATCACTACAAACAAAGCTAGTGGAGGTGATGGAATTCCAGTTGAGCTATTTCAAGTCCTGAAAGACGACACTCTGAAAGTGCTGCACTCAATATGCCAGCAAATATGGAAAACTCAGCAGTGGCCACAGAACTGGAAAAGGTCAGTTTTCATTCCAATCCCCCAAAAAAGGCAATGCCAAAGAATGCTCAAACTACTGTACAATTGCACTCATCTCACATGCTAGTAAAGTAATGCTTAAAATTCCACAAGCCAGGCTTCAATAAGTGAACCATGAACTTCTAGATGTTCAAGCTGGTTTTAGAAAAGGCAGAGGAACCAGAGATCAAATTGCCAACATTCGCTGGATCATCGAAAAAGCAAGAGAATTCCAGAAAAATATCTATTTCTGCTTTATTGACTATGCCAAAGCCTTTGACTGTGTGGATCACAATAAACTGTGGAAAATTCTGAAAGAGATGGGAATACCAGACCACCTGACCTGTCTCTTGAGAAACCTGTATGCAGGTCAGGAAGCAACAGTTAGAACTGGCCATGCAACAACAGACTGATTCCAAATAGGAAAAGGAGTATGTCAAGGCTGTATGTTGTCACCCTACTTATTTAACTTATATGCAGAGTATATCATGAGAAACACTGGGCTGTAGGAAAGCACAAGCTGGGATCAAGATTGTTGGGATAAATATCAATAACCTCAGATATGCAGATGACACCACCCTTATGGCAGAAAGTGAAGAACTAAAGAGCCTCTTGATGAAAGTGAAAGTGAAAGAGGAGAGTGAAAAAGTTGGCTTAAAAGCTCTAACATTCAGAAAACTAAGATCATGGCATCTGGTCCCATCACTTCATGGCAGATAGATGGGGAAAGAGTGGAACCAGTAGCTGACTTTATTTTGGGGGGGCTCCAAAATCACTGCAGATAGTGATAGCAGCAATGAAATTAAAAGACACTTACTTCTTGGAAGGAAAGTTATGACCAACCTGGACAGTATATTAAAAAAGCAGAGACATTACTTTGCCAACAGAGATCCGTCTAGTCAAGGCTATGGTTTTTCCAGTAGTCATATGTGGATGTGAGAGTTGGACTGTGAAGAAAGCTGAGCACCAAAGAATTGATGCATTTGAACTGTGGTGTTGGAGAAGACTCTTGAGAGTCCCTTGGACTGCAAGAAGATCCAGCCAGTCCATCCTAAAGGAGATAAGTCCTGGGTGTTCATTGGTAGGACTGATTTTGAAGCTGAAACTCCAATACTTTGGCCACCTGATGCGAAGAGCTGACTCATTTGAAAAGACCCTGATGCTGGAAAAGATTGAAGGCAGGAGGAAAAGGGGATGACGGAGGATGAGATGGCTGGATGGCATCACTGACTGGATGGCCATGGGTTTGAGAGGACTCCAGGAGTTGGTGATGGACAGGGAGGACTGGCGTGCTGCGGTTCATGGGGTTGCAAAGAGTCGGACATGACTGAGTGGCTGAACTGACTGAAGGTCATACTTCAGTTCAGTTTAGTCGCTCAGTCGTGTCTGACTCTTTGTGACCCCATGGACTGCAGCATGCCAGGCTTCCCTGTCCACACCAACACCCTGAGCTTACTCAAACTCATGTCCATCAAGTCAGTGAGGCCATCCAACCATCTCATCCTCTGTAAGCCCCTTCTCCTCCTACCCTCAATCTTTCCCAGCATCAGGGTCTTTTCCAAGGAGTCAGTTCTTCACACCAGGTGGCCAAATATTGGAGTTTCAGCTTCAGCATCAGTCCTTCCAATGAATATTCAGGGTTGATTTCCTTTAGGATGGACTGGTTTGATCTCCTTGCAGTCCAAGGGACTCTCAAGAATCTTCTCCAACACCACAGTTCAAAAGCATTAATTCTTCAGTGCTCAGCTTTCTTTATAGTTCAACTCTCACAACCATACATGACTACTAGAAAAACCATAGCTTTGACAAGATGGACCTTTGTTGGTAAAGTAATATCTCTGCCTTCTTTTATGCTGTTTAGGTTTGTCATAGCTTTTCTTCCAAGGAGCAAGCATCTTTTAATTTCATGGCTGCAGTCACCATCTGCAGTGATTTTGGAGCCTCCCAAAAATAAAGTCTGTGACTCTTTCCATTGTTTCCCCATCTATTTGTCATGAACTGATGGGACCAGATGCCATGATCTTCGTTTTATGAATATTTGGTTTTAAGCCAGCTTTTTCATTCTCCTCTTTCACTTTCATCAAGACTCTCTAGTCCTTCTTCACTTTCTGCCATAGGGTGGTGTCACCTGCGTATCTGAGGTTATTGATATTTCTCCTGGCAATCTTGATTCCAGCTTGTGCTTCATCCAGTCAGGCATTTTGCATGATGTACTCTGCATATAAGTTAAATAAGCAAGAATACAACATACCGCCTTGATGTACTTAAAGTATGTCATGCTTAAAGTAATATAAAATAACATCTAGTTATTCAGCAATAACTACTGTATTTAATCTTGAATCCTCCACATATAAGTGAGGAAGATTTTATATGCATATTGATGGCACTATATATATATATGTAGATGGCACAAAGGGATCCCGCAAGCAATAAATGAGACAAACACTGTATAATATATTGGGACTTCCCAGGTGGCACTAGAACCTGTAATTCCATAATCACTAGCATATTAGAAGTTTTAAAGTAGTCCAACAATAAAGATACTTATTTATCTTTTTTTTTTAACCATTTGCCTCTTACATTTACCATAATGTCCAAAACGTACTTGAACTCAGCACTCATTTTTAGGTAGAAAGGAATTGTGGTTTGTTTACTTGTTTTGTTTTTTTCATGTATAATTACCAATATTTTGGGATGGTGGTATTTTCTGGAGTTTACTTGGAGAATTTCAGCTCTATACCAATCAAATGTGAGCATATAGGAAGACTACTGACATTTAGTATTCAGGTGTGTTCGTAATTTATTTTACAGTTAAACTGCATAGATTTTGGCCAAGGCAATTTTTATGCAAATATACTGTCCAGATTCAGAAAGTTAATACTCTTTGCCCCTTTGCTCTTGGTCATATCACTGACTTAATGGACATGAGTCTGAGAAAGCTCTGGAAGATGGTGAAGGACAGGGAAGCCTGGTATGCTGCAGTCCAAGGGGTGGCAAAGAGTCAGACACGACTAAGCAACTGAACAACAACAACAATATCACATTTTGAGATTTGAGTGAGGTGCAGAGCATTGGCTGTCTGTAGTGTGATATGGATTATCAATATGAATAGTGGGGAGTTGAAGGACTGCAAAGTGCTTTAGGGCATGATGGTTGCTGTGCCCTTACTGATCCATTGTTTTTCGGCTCTAAACCCACTCTTCCATATTCTACTTTGTAAAGCCAAGGTTGAGACTTCGCAAATTTATTTTTCTCTTTAGAAATAAAAGAGCTGAGGGGTGGGATGCGGAGAGGGGAAGGAGGCTCAAGATGGAGATGATATATGTACAATGACAACTGATTTGCATTGCTGCACAGCTGAAACCAACCCGACATTGTAAAGCAATTTCCCCCAATTACAGAATAAATTTTAAAAAAAGAAAGAAAAGATCTGGAAATTTATTCAGCTGGATCCTTGTAGGTTCAGCCAATAGTGGGTACTGGATGGAGACTGGAAAGCAGGTGGAGGGCAGAATGATGGAACCCAAACCTGTCCCCTTGGTCTCATGTCAGCCTAGCAGTGACACTTCACCTGGCCGTGGCAGTTGACCATCAGCAGTCATCTCCAGTTTCTAAGTTATCTCTGTGTGCCCAGAATTGATTTTATTGTGCAGTCTAATCTTTTAATAGTAGTTGATGGCCTAGCACAGTATTTAGAGCACAGGCTCTGGAGGCTTATCATGGATATAAATTTCAGCTCCCTCTCTAATTATTTAATGTTGGCCAAGTTCAAGTTATATATTGAGGAGGGCATGGCAACCCACTCCAGTATTCTTGCCTAGAGAATCCCCTGGACAGAGGAGACTGGCAGGCTATAGTCCATAGGGTCACACAGAGTTGGACACGACTGAAGCGGCTAATTATGTGGGCAAGTTATTCAACATACTAGTGCCTGGTTTCCAAGAGGATGATCAGCATAGATCCCCCTGCTGGGTTGCTATAAAGAGTTAATGGGTTAAATAGGCATAAGTTCATCTAACAGCACTGAGTATAACCTCTACAGAAGTGTTAGCCATTATCAGGGTGCGAAGCAAGACTTGTTCTGCTTCTTCTAAAAGTGACCTGGAGATGGTGGGTTCTGAGATTTTAATAGAGGACAGACAGTTTGAAGGAAACGCTGCAGAGCCCCCAAAGGAAGTGGTGCAACATAAAAGAAGTGGTAAGCAGCGGTGAGGACCCAGTTTAAGTCAGAGATCGTGAATGTGCACTGCAGCTGTCTTTAAGATTTCTGCCTTAAGCCTGGCTGCTGACCAGGAGAAGACAAGTGCTTGGATGGATCCAACGGGAAGCTGTGACAGAAGAATCATGAAGTGATGGAACTGAGAAACGCTGAGGCTGAAGCGAGGGACCATGGAATGTAAGCTGGATGAGTCAAGAAGGGAGGGGAACTCCCTGGAGGCAAGAGTAGAACGATGAGGTCTGGAAAAGATGGAAAATCGGTGGGTGTTAAGTGGATGTCAGAGCAAGGGAACCAGAAGCATAGCCCATCTTGGGTGGGCTACAGACTCCAGCTTCCTTGCACTGCGATTGAAGACCGCTAAGGGAAAGGGCGCCCCCCCCCCCCCCACCGCGGGCAGGATAAAGAGAATTGTGATGGAACAGGGCGGGGCTCGCGGGGGCCATAGGGGGCGCCCCTCTGAGGACGGGGAGGGGGACCGGCGGTGGGCGCTGCGGCGCTGCAAGGCTCTGCAGCATGTGCCTGTGCTGTAGGGAGGACGACACTGTCCAAGTCAACCCCGTGAGTCCTCCCAGGCCCTCGGCGCCGCCTCTGCAGCCCCGGGCCCTGCGCCTGCCCTCCGCCTCCGCGGAGGCTGCCTTGGCCCCTCGCGCTGCTTGCCTGTGCAAGACGCCTGGTGCTTTGGAGTTGGGAAATCCTGCGGGGGTTGGGAGGGGTGGGTCGTGGGAGGAGGCCGACTGGATCCTGGGCTGCAGGACCTACAGGGAGGTGGAAAAGCCCCTTCTCCTGCCTGCCGGGGCCAAGCACGTGCTGTCTTCTGTTGGTTGAATGACTTACTGACCCAGCGTGGCAATGTTCAGTACCAACTGAAACATGCTTGTTTGGTTTTTCTTATACACCCTCTCCTTCCAGAATAAATCTCAGTAGTCCCGGTAGTGTGGTTCATAGATTTTTTTTTTCTTTTTCTCATAATACAATCTCATCTTCCACCGTTCACTTTGCTATTCTTCTTCTGATCCTGCCTCTTGCAGTTGAGATAGTAGGCATCTATTACATAAACAGAAAATAGTAGCACAGGCTTCCTATTATAATAACTGAATTTTTCGCTTGTTCATGCCTTTTAAAAAATTTTTTTAATCTTACATGTTACGTAGGAAAGCTCGAGATGGCAGCATCCTGCAGAAGTCACTGAAAGGCAGGTAATGTTTAAATAAATAATCCTGGTTATTTCAAAAGTGTGACTTTATCGCGTTCCTTTATGTGTGCTGATCCCTAATAGGACAGAAATTTTACTAGCTAGGCCCTTCTGTGTTATCTTTGTTGAGACTCTGGGATCTTGTGACTAGTATGAGAATGAGTCTTAACTAGGATAACCTAAATGGTTTATTTTTCTCCTTTTTTTAATGTAACATTTTGTATGTGGACAAGGATATATACGTATGTGTGTATATATATATATATATATATATATATATATCTCATATAAAATTTTAAACCAGGGTAATAAAATATATCTCCAATTTAAGAAAACATATGGGTATCCTTGAACTTATCTAGAGGCTGCTTCTGTGCTCAACCTGAGCCCTGCATCTCTCCCAGAGGTAACCACTACCTTGAATTTTATTTTTAGCAATCTAATCTTTTCCTTCAATGCTCCTGAAAGTATATTGTATTCTTGGTTTTGAACTTCATAAGCATAGGATCACACAAAATTCATTGTATGATTTACCCTTTCTTCTTAACATTGTTTTCTAAGATTTGTCTGTAGTGTGGTATATAGTTATAATTCCTTTGTTTTCACTGCTATTAATATTTCACTGTGGCACATATCACAGTTCATTAATCCTTTCTCCTGTTAATGGATATTGGGTTGTTTCCAAATTTTCCTATGATGACCAGTGCTACTGCGAACTTTAGAGTACATTTTTTTTTTTTTTTGCCCATAATCAAGGGTTATGCCCTTGATTATTTGGGCAAGAATAAAAAGATTGGACCCTACCATTGTTATGAAAAATAATGCCACATTGTTTCCAAAGCAATTGTACTAATTTCACATTGGCAGTGGAAAAGTTCCTATTATTTCTGTCTTTTCCACCCTACTACTCTGTTACCTTATCTTCCAAGCATTCTAGTTTCACCTCCTAGGTCTCTGCTACTTTTAGATGCCAGCCATGCAATAGGGACATAAAACTCTGCGTGACATTCATTATTTAAGAGAACTACAGAATGTGCATGTATTTTGTATTCTTACTTCTATAGAGAAAAGCTCTTTGGGATTTTAAAATGAACATTACCTTTAAAATAAAAGTAAACACATATATCCACGAGTCTTAGATCTGTCTTATTACAGTTCAGTCGTTCAGTCATGTCCGACTCTTTGCAACCCCATGGACTGCAGCACGCCAGGCTTCCCTGTCCATCCCAATGCCCAGAGCTTACTCAAACTCATGTCCATCAAGTCAGTGATGCCATCCAACCATCTCATTCTCTGTCAGCCCCTTCTCCTCCACCTTCTGTCTTTTCCAGCATCAGGGTCTTTTCTAATGAGTCAGTTCTTCACATCAGGTAGCCAAAGGATTGGAGTTTCAGCTTCAGCATCAGTCCTTCCAATGAATATTCAGGACTGATTTCCTTTAGGATTGACTGGTTTGATCTCCTTGCAGTCCAAAGGACACTCAAGAGTCTCCCCCACACCACAGTTCAAAAGAATCAACTATTCAGTGCTCAGCTTTCTTTATAGTCCAACTCTCACATCCATACATGACTACTGGAAAAATCATAGCTTTGACTAGACAGAAGTTTGTTGGCAAAGAAATGTCTCTGCTTTTTAATATGCTATCTAGGTTGATCATAACTTTCCTTGCAAGAAGCAAGCATCTTTTAATTTCATGGCTGTAATCACCATCAACAGTGATTTTAGAGCCCCCAAAATAAAGTATCTCACTGTTTCCATTGTTTCCCCACCTATTTGCCATGAAGTGATGGGACCAGATGCCATGACCTTAGTTTTCTGAATGTTGAGCTTTAAGCCAACTTTTTCACTCTCCTCTTTCACTTTCATCAAGAGGCTCTTTAGTTTTTCTTCACTTTCTGCCATAAGAGTGGTGTCATCTGCATATCTGAGGTTATGAATATTTCTCCCAGCAATCTTGATTCCAGCTTGTGCTTCACCCAGCCCAGCATTTCTCATGATGTACTCTGCATATAAGTTAAATAAGCTGGGTGACAATATGTAGCCTTGACGTACTCCTTTCCTAATTTGGAACCAGTCTGTTGTTCCATGTCCAGTTTTAACTGTTGCTTCTTGATCTGCATACAAAATTCTTCAGAGGCAGGTCAGATAGTCTGGTATTCACATCTCTTTCAGAATTTTCCACAGTTTGTTGTGATCCACACAGTCAAAGGCTTTTGTGTAGTCAATAAAGCAGAAGATGTTTTTCTGGAACTCTCTTGCTTTTTCGATGATCCAATGGATGTTGGCAATTTGAACTCTGGTTCCTCTGCCTTTTCTAAATCCAGCTGGAACATCTGGAAGTTCACAGTTCATGTACTGTTGAAGCCTGGCTTGGAGAATTTTGAGCATTACTTTGCTAACGTGTGAGATGAGTGCAATTGTGTGGTAGTTTGAACATTCTTTGGCATTGCCTATTTTTGGGGATTGGAATGAAAACTGACCTTTTCCAGTCCTGTGACTACTGCTGAGTTTTCCAAATTTGCTTGCATATTGAGCACAGATCTTTCACAGTATCATCTTTTAGGATTTGAAATAGCTCAACTGGAATTCCATAACCTCCATTAGCTTTGTTCATAGTCATGTTTCCTAAGGCCCACCTTGACATCACATTCCAGCATGTCTGGCTCTAGGTGAGTGATAACACCATTGTGATTATCTGGGTCATGGAGATTTTTTTCGTATAGCTCTTCTGTGTATTCTTGCCACCTCTTCTTCATATCGTCTGCTTCTGTTAGGTCCATACCATTTCTGTCCTTTATTGAGCCCATCTTTGCATGAAATATTCCTTTGGTATCTCTGATTTTCTTGAAGTGATCTCTAGTCTTTCCCATTCTATTATTTTCCTCTATTTCTTTGCACTGATCACTGAAGAAGGCTTTCTTATCTCTCCTTGCTATTCTTTGGAACTCTGCATTCAAATGGGTATATCTTTCCTTCTGTCTAATAGTGCCCAGTTAGTGAAGTGGTAATCAAAATAAAGAGTTTCATTTGAAAACCCTACTGAGGCTCCGAAATGTTTTCTTCATCTATAAACCACACATTTGCAAAAATTTCCCCCTATTTCTATGTAGCTGTGTAAGCCATATCCACTGATTATGTTTATCTTTTTTGTGGATACAAACGAAAAATGTCAGCAAGCTATGTTTTTAATACTGTAAAAAGTTTTCTTTCCTTTTAATTTTTTCCCAAAGACCACAGCTAAACGTATTGAGCATATGAGAAACCTATGGAAACAGAAGAGGAAATTTAATAAACGGTTTGCAAGGCCTGCGCCTGTTCCAGAACCAGGACTCCTAGTAAGTGCTCCACTGAAATTAACTTAAATTAACAGATCCTTAAATGCAAAGCACCTCGTCATTTTTTTCGTTTATGTAACACTCTAAATTCTGTTTTTCCCCTTTCCTTTGAGAAATCAGTAACTACAGTCTGGGAAGTTACCTTAAAACTCCTCTAATCAAATTCTTAACTGTTATTTAAGTCTTCTTTGTAGTTGTCCCTTGAAGATAATGTGGTCTAATGGAAAGAGTGTGATCTTTGAAACCTTGATGGTCTGAATTCCTTTGCATGTATTATTAACTGTAGAAAGTTATCCACTTAAATCTTCTCGATTATATTATTTACAGAATAAGTCACATAGTTCAGTTTAGTTCAGTCGCTCTGTCGTGTCCGACTCTTTGTGACCCCATGAATCGCAGAACGCCAGGCCTCCCTGTCCATCACCAGCTCCCAGAGTTTACCCAAACCCATGTCCATCGAGTCGGTGATGCCATCCAACCATCTCATCCTCTGTTGTCCCCTTCTCCTCCTGCCCCCAATCCTTCCCAGCATTAGGGTCTTTTCCGATGAGTCAACTCTTTGCGTGAGGTGGCCAAAGTATTGGAGTTTCAGCTTCAACATCAGTCCTTCCAATGAACACCCAGGACTGATCTCCTTTAGGATGGACTGGTTGGATCTCCTTGCAGTCCAAGGGACTCTCAAGAGTCTTCTCCAACAGCACAGTTCAAAAGCATCAATTCTGAGGCGTTCAGCTTTCTTCACCGTCCAACTCTCACATCCATACATGACCACTGGAAAAACCATAGCCCTGACTAGACAGACCTTTGTTGGCAAAGTAATGTCTCTGCTTTTAAATATGCTATCTAGGTTGGCCATAACCTTCCTTCCAAGGAGTAAGCGTCTTTTAATTTTATGGCTGCAATCACCATCAGCAGTGATTCTGGAGCCCAAAAAAAGTCTGACACTGTTTCCACTGTTTCCCCATCTATCTCCCATGAAGTGATGGGACCAGATGCCATGATCTTAGTTTTCTGAACGTTGAGCTTTAAGCCAACTTTTTCACTCTCCTCTTTCACTTTCATCAAGAGGCTCTTTAGTTCTTCTTCACTTTCTGCCATAAGGGTGGTGTCATCTGCATATCTGAGGTTATTGATATTTCTCCCAGCAATCTTGATTCCAGCTTGTGTTTCTTCCAGCCCAGCATTTCTCATGATGTACTCTGCATATAAGTTAAATAAGCAGGGTGACAATATACAGCCTTGACGTACTCCTTTTCCTATTTGGAACCAGTCTATTGTTCCATGTCCAGTTCTAACTGTTGCTTCCTGACCTGCATACAGGTTTCTCAAGAGACAGGTCAGGTGGTCTGGTATTCCCATCTCTTTCAGAATTTTCCACAGTTTATTGTGATCCACACAGTCAAAGGCTTTGGCATAGTCAACAAAGCAGAAATAGATGTTTTTCTGGAACTCTCAGTCCAGTGGTTAAAACAGCCTTCCAACACAGGGGTTGCAGGTTTTATCCCTGGTCAGGGAGCTGAGATCCCACTCTCCTCATGGCCAAAAAGCCAGAACATAAAGAGTAGAAGCAGTATTGTAACAAGTTCAGGAAAGACTTTTAAAATGGTCCACATTTTAAAAAATCTTTAAAAAAATGTAAGTTCTTCCCTGTAACACGTTATATTGCCTCCATGAGCTTTTTACATGTAGTACCAATTGTATGCCTAATAACCAGTCATAAATCCAATGACTTTCCTTCCACTGGAAAGTCCTTTAGATATTTGAAGAAAGCTGTTACCTCCCGTCTTACACAGGTTGTTTAGGGTAAAAACCCCCAAATTTCCTCATCCATTCTTCTTTTGCCTTAGTAGTGAGCCCTGACCTTATTTAGGCAATCTCTGGAATCAGATTTCATTGTAGAAATATTAGAGGTAGGTTGTATTTCTGATCATTAAGATTTTTTTCTGTTGGTTTTCTTTTTTAAAGAAAATAAACCTCACTAATGAATAGCATTGTTAGGTAGAAACTTCAGCTCCTTCTAAAAGAAACTCAACTGCCATGGTTCAAACAAATAGTGCTTTTTCCTCCAAAAGAGAACCCCTGATCTAAGCAGTCTAGGATTGATATGGTGATTTTTAAAACCACCAAAGAAGTTTCAGGCTCCTTCTGTCTTTTTGATTGTTCACATTTTCACCTGACTTTTACTCTCATGGTCTCAAAAAAAGCTTCTACAATAGGTAGAGATTGCATCCACATTCCAAAAGAAGAGGATACAGGACAAAGGGAAAAAGTCTACACCTGTTGAATCAGCTCTTGTTGATCAGGAGAGTAACCTCTGTATATGTGTGTGTATATATATATATATTATCTTGGCTGAGGTGATGGTTTTGTGGGTGTATGCTTATCAAAACATTTTAAAGTATACACTTCAAATAAATATGTGTGGTTTGTTGCATGTCAACTATGTTTCAAAAAATCTAGTAGACACCCCACACATACAAACATACACACACACACACACACACACACACACACACATACACATCTTTTATTCACTATTACACTATCATACAGGAGATTTTCACTGCCCTAAAAATCTCCTATGCACTATACATTGATCCTTTCCCTCTTCCCTTACCCGTCTCAATCCCCTGGCAATCACTGATCTTTTTACTATCTCTATAGTTTCGCCTTTTTCCAGAATATCATATGGTTGGAATCATAGAGTATGTAATCTTTCATACTGGCTTCTTTTACTCAGTAATAGACACTTAAGTTTCCTTCATATCTTTTCATGACTTGATAAGTCATTTCTTTTTACCCATTGCATGGATCCGTTCACCTATTGAAAAACATCGTGGTCACTTGCAGTTTTAGCAATCATCAATAAAGTTGCTCTAAACATTCATGGGCAATTTTTTTTTTACACATAAGCTTTCATTTGGGGAAATACCTAGAAGCACAATTGCTGAATCATATGGTAAAACTGTGTTTAGCTTTGAGGAAAAAAAAATGGCAAAACTGTCTTCCAAAGTAGCTGTATTATTTTGCATTCCCACTAGCAATGAATGACAGTTCTCTGTTGCTCCTTACCATTGCCAACATTTGATGTTATCAGTGTTTGCGGATTTTAGCCATGTAGATAGTTGTGTAGTGATATTTCATTATTTTAATTTGCAATTCGTTGGTGGCTCAGAATCCAGCTGCAATGTGGGAGACCTGGATTTAACCCCTGAGTTGGGAAGATCCCTTGGAGGTGGGCATGGCAAACCACTCCAGTATCCTTGCCTGGAGAATCCCCATGGACAGAGAAGCCTGGTGGGCTACAGTCCATGGGGTCGAAAAGAGCCAGACATGACTCAGCGACTAAGCATATTGACGATCATTTTATATGTTTATCTGCCAACTGTGTAACTTCTTTGATAAGGTGTCTATTCAGGCTTTAGCCCACTTTTTAATTGTTTATTTTTTATAGTTGAGTTTTGAGCCATTTGTGTTTTTTCGTATGTATTTTGCTTTAGCCCACTTTTTAATTGTTTATTTTTTATAGTTGAGTTTTGAGCCATTTGTGTTTTTTAGATGCCAGCTTTTCGTATGTATTTTGCAAATATTTTCTCCCAATCTGTCCTTTGTGTTTTCACCTTTTCATTTTTTCTAATAGTATTTTCCCAGAGCCAAAGTTTTTAATTTTAATGAAGCTTAACTTATCAATTATTTCTTTCATGGATCATGCTTTTAGTGTATCTAAAAACTCAGTGTGAAATCCAAGGTCTTATAGAGCTTCTCCTGTGTTATTTTCTATAATTTTTATAATTTTATACTTTACATTAAGTCTATGATACATTTTGAGTTCCTTTCAATGAAAGGTATAAGCCAAGTGTCTAGCCTTTTTTTTTTTTTTGCATGTGGCTGTTGTTCTGATTTTTACAGCACCATTTCCTGGTCAAGCTGTCCTATCTATATTGTATTACCTTTGCTCCTTTGTCAAAGTTCTGTTGACTATTTGTATCTGTGCGGGTCTATTTCTGGGCTATCTATTCTGTTCCATTAAATAGAGTATTTACCTGTTCTTTTGCTAATTCCACACTGTCTAGATTACTGTAGCTTTATAGTAAATCCTGGATTTAGATTAGAAATATCAGTAAGATAAGTGTCAGCCTTCTAACTTTGTTCTTCTCCTTCAGTGTTGTGTCAGTAATCCTTGGTCTTTTTGTTTATTCATATAAAACTTAGAATCAGTTTATCAAAATCCACAAAGTAACTTGCTGTAATTTTGATTGTATTGTGCTAGATCTGTAGATCACTTTGGAAAGAACTGACATGTTAATAATATTGAGTCTTTTATAAATGAGCATTGTTTAGCAGATTTATTTAGGTCATCTTTGATCATTTTTTTTCATCAGAGTTCCTGATCTTAGCTGGAAAGCATCTAGTTACTCATTATTAAATATGAGGTTAGCTGTAGATGTTTTATAGATGTTCTTTCTTAAGTTTTAGACAATCCCTCTCTATTCCTACTTTTCTGAGTTTTTTTTTTTAATCATAAAAGGGTGTTGGATTTTGTCAAATGCTCATTCTGCATATAGTGATATGATCACATAATAGAAGATCAGGGAAAAATCTCTGCTTCCATAGTGGGAGGGGGAAACTACCATTTTGAAATACTTAAGGTTCTTTGTTCTCCTAACAGGGCATACTCAAGGGAACTGGTTGTGAGAATGTTTGACGATTTCAACTTTATCGAGTTATCCCACTCTCTTAAATATCTACATAGCTCCTCTCTTGCTGATACACCTGTGTTTGTAATCCCGCCCCCATGGTCATGATCTCTCTGATATGCATTAAAATATGCTTGCACAAAATACCTTTGTTGTTAGTCACTCAGTTGTGTCTCTTTGAGACCCCATGGACTGCAGTATGCCAGGCTTCCCTGTCCTTCACTATCTCCGGAGTTTGCTCAGATTCATGTCCATTGAGTCAGTGATGGCTATCTAACCATCTCATCCTCTGCTTGCCTCTTCTCCATTGCCATCAGTCTTTCCTAGCATCAGGGTCTTTTCCAAGGAGTCATCTCTTCACATCTGCGCAGTCATTCCATAGCAAAGTTTAATGATGTGGGATGTGGGGGAGAAGGGAGAGATGATTCCTGAGACCACCTTGCTGTAGGATATGACTTCTGAGCCCTTTAACTCATGATTCATTTTCACACAATTAGTTTGGTTAACTTTTCCATCCCTTTTCCAGTGCAGATATCTCATGCCATTGGTTTCCTCTTTTTGTGACTTGTCCTCAATTCCAAACCATTATGGCTTTCTGTTAAAAAAAAAAAAACTCCCTTTTCTTTCTTGAGAGGCCAGATGTGTCTTATAGAAATGTCTGCAGAATGTTCTTTATCAATTATCCTACCAGCCATTTGAGCTTCCAGAGACAACTGATATCTCTCAGAAATACAAACATAAAAAATAAAATGCATGATCCATGAAAAGCCTGAGTTCAATCTGGCACTTAGTATTCATTGTCCTTAATACAAAATTTCTGAAATTATGTTCAGAACATCCAGTTATTTTCTTTTGGCGGCAGTAGGCCATTATGAAAGTTTCTTTTTTCCACAAAAAGAACATGAGGGGGCTCAATGTTCCAAAGTATACACTAAAATTTTGTTTGGTTTAATTTCCAAACCACTGTGGACTGATCACTTTGTAACATACAATCAAAATGCTGTAGCAGTGTCAAATTTTTATAAATGAACATAAATGCTTATTCTCAATTTCTCTACTGATCTTGTTGCAAAATTGCAATGAATGTAATGGCTTGTAATGAATGTAAAACTAGCACCAAAACCAGACTGCACAGAATAATACTGTTTTGAAAAATGAAAGTCACTCAGTTGTGTCCAACTCTTTGCAACCCCAAGGACTGTCCTTGGAATTCTTCAGGCCAGAATACTGGAGTGGGCAGCCTTTCCCTCCTCCAGGGGATCTTCCCAACCCAGGGATCAAACCCAGGTCTCCTGCATTGCAGGTGGATTCTTTACCAGCTGAGCCACAAGGGAGGCCCAAGAATACTGGAGTGGGTAGCCTATCCCTTCTCCAGCAGATCTTCCCGGCCCAGGAATTGAACTGGGGTCTCCTGCATTGCAGGTGGATTCTTTACCAACTGAGCATATCTTCTTTCACTTTTTCTTCTCCTTTATTTTTTGCAAATTGTTGTGTTATAAGCAGCACCCCTACTAATACCATTTTCTCTTTTTCTTTCTACTTAAATTAATCTTTGGCCTCAGAAAAAAAGTATATCAACAGTATTTGTACAACTTAAATGATTTGAGATGAAGATAAAAGCCTGAGTCCATACATATAAGTGCTTTACTTAAACATGGATTGTGCCCAGTGGAACAGAAGATGCATGATGACATTAGAGCACCCAATTGGGAAACATTTGAAAAAAATCATTTGTCTGTTTATCTCTGTAACAAAACTTTTCTCCTAATTATATTGTTAATTATCATATTCACACATATTAAAATTATCCTGAAGTATTAAGATTAAATTTCTGCTGATAATGACATACATAAGCTTTCCATTTTCACTTATGTGTCACTCTTATTCACTTCATTTTGGGACATTTCAAGACTTAAAACACTCAACAGGTAAATTTTTAATTCAATCACAGACCATAAAACTTGAAAAGAAAAATCCTTGTTTAACATCTCTGTCACATCCATTATATTCAGAAATTCCTCTACCCTCTCTCTAAACTGTTATTTTTGGTTTATACAGGTTTTTTTCTACTTATAGAATTTGTTGCTTGACTCATAGAAAAAAAATGTTTATATCATATTTATCCCCAGATATGATTTATTTGGGGCTTCCCAGGTGTCACTAGTGATAAAGAACCTACCTGCAAATGCAGGAGATGTAAGAGATGCAGGTTCGATCCCTGGGTCAGGAAGATCCTCTGGAGGAGGGCATGGCAACCCATGCCAGTGTTTTTGCCTGGAGAATCCCATGGACAGAGGAACCTGGTGGGCTACAGTCCATGGGGTCGTAAAGAGTCGGGCATGACTGACACGACCTAGGATAGCACACATAGCATGATTTATCTGATAATAGTTTGCTATTATCATAACTTATATCTGGCTTCTATCTGACTTTTAATTTAGAATATTATTTCTAATTCTTTATACAATTATTTTTCTGTAAGAAAGACTTCTGAGACTTTTCCCAGAGAATTTATAGTTTGCATAAATCGGTGCTTTGTACATTTTGATTGAATTTATTTTTCTCTGTGTATTTTAATCTCTTCTAGTGGACATAAAGTTGAAGACTGTGTGGAAGAAATCATGCCAGACCGCAGATTCTAACATCAAGTGGCATTTTGGAATTTGATGTCTTTCGAAAAAGTAAAGACAGTGCTCTTCCAGTTCAGCAAAATAAACACAGTGCAACCATTTAACATCTAAGCTACAGGGTCTAGAATTTTATTAAATACGATATCTTACTACCACTTTCTCTAGTAATTTGAGATTGCTTCTTTTCAACAAATAATAATATGCATATGCCTTTGTAAATGATGTATTCATGCTTACATTTTTGCAACTGGACTTCAAACTTTTTTAGAGATTAAGAATTATACTTTACTAATAGGGGAAAATAAATTTCCTCTGCTGTATATTTATAATGACTTGTGTTTAAACAAGATGTTTAAAATCTTTAAACAAGTCCTAGTAGAGAGTTTACTTTTGGCTTGTTTTTTATTGAAGTATGACGTATTGAAGTGTAGCTGACTAACAGTATTAGTTTCAGGTGCACAATGTAGTGATTCAATATTTTTGAAGATTATACTCCATTTAAAGGTACTATAAAATATTGGCTGTTTTCCATGCACTGTACATGATAACCCGGTAGCTTATTTATTTTATACTTCGTAGTTTGTACCTAGGAAAGCGTTTCAATACAACTAATGTCTGTATCATATGCTGATATTGCAAATAAGCTATAATGTAATTAAAATTTTCATTTAAGTTACTAGTAAAATTTGAATACTGAATTTTACTTTTATGCAAGAAATAAATGATAACCATATCTGTCTGTGAAATGCTTGCTTACTTATATAAGTAATTTCTAACATGGAAAAGGAATTATCACTATTATTTTCTGATTAAAGAATAACCAAGTATGGAATGAACAAGAATATTATATTCAATGACTGATTTGTGGTTTCTTAAATAAAATTTAAAGTGAAATACAGGAAATTCTGCTTCTGGGCATAATGGAAGTACCAGAATTATGTTTCCATAGCAAACAACTAAAAAATAAGACAAAATTCTAAAAACAATGGTTTCAGAAAATAGATAAAAGTCGAAAAAGGGTTGTGATTCCTAAGAGAAGAGAACCAAATGAACTCCATTTACTGCCTGAGGAGCACTCCAGAGCATTCCTTTATGCAGGGAAGAGGATCATTGTCAGGGGACGTTTAACTTTAAGGAATCCACTATGTTTCACTTTTCTTCCTTTGTGTGCCATTTCTCAAGGATTCTCTGTTCCTTATCAGTTCCTATTCTGAAACGAGTACAGCTGAACGCAGTTTTCAGGACTGAGATCATGAGAAAGGGTATCTGCTTGGAACTCCCTTCTGTGAGGACTGAGATCATGGGAGAGGATATCTGCTTGGATTCCTTTCAGTCACTCCCTTCCGTGATTTCTTTCAGCATCAGCGACCTTATTTGTATTAGACTATCCATTTTGTTGCAATTAACGGCACTTCATCCTGTGTAATCATTACCAAAGATATATAAGCCTGCATTTCTGCTAATAAAACACCCTTGCTGCACTAGAGACCTGGGTCCCCCGTGTCCTTCTTTCTGTCTCTTTCTTTTCGTCGACTCTGATCCACCAGGTCCCGGCCTGACAAGAAGACCACAGATCATAAACAGAACACAGGAGTTTTCCTGATTGAGAAACAGAGATAAGGATTCAGGCAGTCTGGGGTAACTGGAACCTGTAGGGCAGAAATTCAGGAAGTAAGAAACTGCTGAAAGTAATTGGCAGATCTGTATTATGAGTTGCATTTAGTCTGTGTTAAATGCTAAGCCGCATGTGTATAGGGTGAACTCAGCAAGGTCAGATCTGTTTACTTTTTTTGTATCATCCATGTGCGGTATCCAGTATCCAGTCAAAATTACTAGGCATGCCAAGGAACAAAAAATTATAAAACATTAAAAAGGGGGGAATCAAGTTAATAGAGACACCAAAATGAAGAGAGGATGGAATTAGAAGAATCGGTTTAATCGTCTATTATAAATATATTGACTATGTTCAGTAGTTTAAAGAAAAATGTGAACACAGCAAGGAGAAGAAAGGAAGACTAAAAAGAATTAGATGGAACTTTTAGCACTGAAAATATCTGAAATTTTAAAAATTCACTAAATGATATTAACAGTATATTAGATGTAAACAAAAGACATTGAAGGTCACTCCAGTATTCTTGCCTGGAGAATCCAATGGACAGAGGAGCCTGACGGGCTACAGTCCATAGGGTTGCAAAGAGTCAGACGCTACTGAGCGACTAAGTATGAAAGACATTGAAACTGAAGATACAGCAGATAAAGCGATAGAAACAATCCAAACTAAGGAGACAAAAACACTGGGAAAATGATTAGCTGCTCACTGATCTGTGAGACAATATCATGAGGTCTAAGACATGAGTAACTGGAGATATGTGAATGGGGAAGGATGGAAGCAAAAAAAAAAAAAAATGCCCAAAATGTCTCCAAATTTTATGAAAACTAACCCCACAGATTCAAAAAGTGTAATGAACACCAAGCGAAATGAATTCCAAACCTTAGCAAATTATCTCATAATCAAATTTCTGAAATACACTGAAAAAAAGAAAATACCAGGAACATGGGACACATTAAATGCTGAGAAATAAGGATAAGAAAACCACAAAGGTCATTACAAACCATGTGACCAAAATGACATCTTTAAAAAACTGATTTAAAACATTTTTAAAAATCCTGTCAACCTTACGTCTTATTTGAAGCAAAAATCGCCTTCAAAATTGAAAGCAAAATGAAGGTGTTTTTTTCTTTTTTTCCAGAAAAGGAAAGCCCCCAAAATATCTAGCACTGCTGCTGCTGCTAAGTCACTTCAGTCGTGTCTGACTCTGTGCGACTCCATAGATGGCAGCCCACCAGGCTCCCCCATCCCTGGGATTCTCCAGGCAAGAACACTGGAGTGGGTTGCCATTTCCCTCTCCAATGTATGAAAGTGAAAAGTGAAAGTGAAGTCACTCAGTCGTGTCCAACTCTTTGCGATCCCATGGACTGAAGCCGGCCAGTCTCCTCTGTCCATGGGATTTTCCAGGCAAAAGAGTACTGGAGTGGGGTGCCATTGCAGGCTTTTTTTTCCAGAAAAGGAAAGCCCCCAAAATATCTATCACTAGCAGACTTTTCATTATAGGGGACTGGAATGCAAAAGTAGGAAGTCAGGAAACACCTGACATAACAGGCAAATTTGGCCTTGGAGTACAGAATGAAGCAGGGCAAAGGCTGATAGAGTTTTGCCAAGAGAACGCACTGGTCACAGCAAACACCCTCTTCCAACAACACAAGAGATGACTCTACACATGGACATCACCAGATGGTCAATACCGAAATCAGATTGATTATATTCTTTGCAGCCAAAGATGGAGAAGCTCTATACAGTCAGCAAAAACAAGACTAGGAGCTGACGGTGGCTCACATCATGAACTCCTTATTGCCACATTCAGACTTAAATTGAAGAAAGTAGGCAAAACCACTAGACCATTCAGGTATGACCTAAATCAAATCCCTTATGATTATACAGTGGAAGTGACAAATAGATTTAAGGGACTAGATCTGATAGAGTGCCTGATGAACTATGGACAGAGGTTCGTGACATTGTACAGGAGACAGGGATCAAGACCATCCCCATGGAAAACAAATGCAAAAAAGCAAAATGGCTGTCTCAGGAGGCCTTACAAATGGCTGGGAAAAGAAGAGAAGTGAAAAGCAAAGGAGAAAAGGTAAGATATTCCCATTTGAATGCAGAGTTCCAAAGAATAGCAAGGAGAGATAAGAAAGCCTTCCTCAGCGATCAGTGCAAAGAAATAGAGGAAAAAAACAGAATGGGAAAGACTAGAGATCTCTTCAAGAAAATTAGAGATACCAAGGAAGCATTTCATGCAAAGATGGGCTCGATAAAAGACAGAAATGGTATGGACCTAACAGAAGCAGAAGATATTAAGAAGAGGTGGCAAGAATACACAGAAGGACTGTACAAAAAAGATCTTCATGACCCAGATAATCACGATGGTGTGATCACTCACCTAGAGCCAGACATCCTGGAATGTGAAGTCAAGTGGGCCTTAGAAAGCATCACTACGAACACAGCTAGTGGAGGTGATGGAATTCCAGTTGAGCTATTTCAAATCCTGAAAGATGATGCTGTGAAAGTGCTGCACTTGAAAGGCCACCAAATCTGGAAAACTCAGCAGTGGCCACAGGACTGGAAAAGGTCAGTTTTCATTCCAGTCCCAAAGAAAGACAATGCCCAAGAATGCTCAAACTACCGCACAATTGCACTCATCTCACACGCTAGTAAAGTAATGCTCAAAATTCTCCAAGCCAGGCTTCAGCAATACGTGAACCGTGAACTTCCAGATGTTCAAGCTGGTTTTAGAAAAGGCAGAGGAACCAGAAATCAAATTGCCAACATCCGCTGGATCATCGAAAAAGCAAGAGAGTTCCAGAAAAACATCTATTTCTGCTTTATTGATTACGCCAAAGCCTTTGACTGTGTGGATCACAATAAACTGTGGAAAATTCTGAAAGAGATGGGAATACCAGGCCATCTGATCTGTCTCTTGAGAAACCTGTATGCAGTTCAGGAAGCAACAGTTAAAACTGTACATGGAACAACAGACTGGTTCCAAATAGGAAAAGGAGTACGTCAAGGCTGTATATTGTCACCCTGCTTATTTAACTTATATGCAGAGTACATCATGAGAAACGCTGGGCTGGAAGAAGCACAGGCTGGAATCAAGATTGCTGGGAGAAATACCAATAACCTCAGATAGACAGATGACACCACCCTTATGGCAGAAAGTGAAGAACTAAAGAGCTTCTTGATGAAAGTGAAAGAGGAGAGTGAAAAAGTTGGCTTAAAGCTCAACGTTCAGAAAACTAACATCATGGCATCTGGTCCCATCACTTCATGGGAAATAGATGGGGAAACAGTGGAAACAGCGTCAGACTGTATTTTGGGGGGCTCCAAAATCACTGCAGATGGTGATTGCAGCCATGAAATTAAAAGACTCTTACTCCTTGGAAGGAAGGTTATGACCAACCTAGATAGCATATTTAAAAGCAGAGACATTACTTTGCTAACAAAGGTCCATCTAGTCAAGGCTATGGTTTTTCCAGTGGTCATGCATGGATGTGAGAGTTGGACGATGAAGAAAGCTGAGCGCCGACGAATTGATGCTTTTGAACTGTGGTGTTGGAGAAGACTCTTGAGAGTCCCTTGGACTGCAAGGAGATCCAACCAGTCCATCCTAAAGGAGATCAGTCCTGGGTGTTCATTGGAAGGCCTGATGTTGAAGTTGAAACTCCAATACTTTGGCCACCTCATGCAAAGAGTTGAATCATTGGAAAAGACCCTAATGCTGGGAAGGATTGGGGGCAGGAAGAGAAGGGGTCAACAGAGGATGAGATGGTTGGATGGCATCACCGACTCGATGGACATGGGTTGGGGTAAACTCCGAGAGTTGGTGATGGACAGGGAGGCCTGGCGTGCTTTGATTCATGGGGTGGCAAAGAGTCGGACATGACTGAGCAACTGAACTGAAGCAGACTTGCAGGGCAAATTCTTCAAGTAGAAGAAAAACTGTCAGATTATTGGACCTTCACAAAATGAATAGCTCTGGAAATGATACACATGAATGAATACAAAATCATTTAATCTTCTTTTATTTTTTAAAAAATAAATGTTTTAAGAAAAAAATCAAGTATTGTGGCAATAATAACATGCAGGTTTAAAATTTATGACAATAACAAAGTTCCTTCTAGGAGGAAGTTGAATTTCTCCTATACTTCTTAGTTTCATATAGTCTACCTCGTCAGTTACTCTAATCATAGTCATATTTTTAAAATGCAAATTTCAGGAAGGTAACTCTTACTGAAAGAAAAAACAAAACAGGAAAAGATAATTTGGAACTTGACTTGTCAAGGACAAACACAAATCTTAAAGTTTCTAAAACATTTAAGTGTCTTTTCTATAAATATTAATAAAAAGATTAGTCATCTAAACAGGTGACCTCGATTTGTTCCATCCACCAGAAATACAATTTGAATCCAAACTCTTATAACTGATGGGTTTTATATTAATGTAACTTATTCATGGCTGAAATTTTAGAGTGGAAACTATGAGGTGTTTGTTTGTGTCTGTGTGTTTGGATTGTAGAGGTGTGGTATTGCCAATATTAATTTGTAAAAGAGCTCTTTTTAATTGGCTTAAATGAAATTAAGCACATATAAATACTCAGAAATACAAAGAAACTAATTCACGTGAACTTCTGAATCACATGATCTAGAGTTAATAAAGTAAATGAAATAGATTAAATTTTAGTGAATGAAAATTTTCAGTTTGTCAGTTTAATTAATACAGACATCTCTTTAGGGTCATCAACATTAAGTATGATACTTTTGTTGTACCTAGGTTTACTCGAAATCAAATAAAACCATATTATTCCTGCTACAAAATTTGTCAGCAAGAGAAATAACTTGCTATGAAAGCTTTAAATAAATTAAAGGTAAATGAGATAGTTTAAGTGAACTCTTTAGGAATAATTATGTTTTGAGTATATCTGTCTAAAATCGTTTCTCCAGATTTATTGGTAACTTGAAACTGCTTAGTTAAATTCAATGATGGGAATTCACTGAATATCCAGATCATTTCCAAATAGAAACTGTAACATTACTAAACAAAAGCTTCCTTTTACAGAGAAACTAAAGATATTCAGGATTATTAATAAATATATTTGGTGCCACACTGAGATATTTTCTTTACGGAACACCTAATTGTTTTAGAAATTACAATTAATATTCACAAGTTTGCCTATATACAAATTGCTAATGTACATGTTCATAATTGCTTGCTCAGTTTTCATTAGAAACTAAGGTTTTTAAGGTTAAGAATCACAATTAAAGTATCTAATTTAAACTACTAAAAATTAATAAGGAAAACATCTTTGTATGCAAGGAAAAAGAAGGTATAAAGAATGGAAATGCATTTTGTTAAGGGAAAAGAAATGATTTTTGTCCTAAAGCTGTTTATTTCTAAAAGGGAAAGAAAATAAGGAACAAAATATGGATATAGAAAGTTGTAGATTATCTTTAGACAATGCCTTAGAAAGGCATTCTATGTGTTGGTCAGGGCTGATAAAGAGTAGAATAAATTTAAGTGAGTAAATGAATTTTAAGTTGAAAGGTAAAATATTACAAAACCTGAATTTGGCTTTCTCTCTATTAAGGAGACAAAGTTTTTGGAAAACATTGATTCTTCTTTTGTAACTAATTGTAAAGTTTCTTTACCTTTAACCAGTAATCTGTTACGACTTGCAACATTTGCTTCTTGAAATCTTTTATTGTCACTTTGGTTAAGTGAATAAGTGTTGTTCTACAGTGACATATGACCCTATAATATTTGATCAAATGTTTTGAAAAATTTTTGATATTTTTGACAAGCTTTCCAAATTTCAAATTCTAATCAAAGTTCTTTTGACCTCTAGCTAACTTTGGGATACTTCAGAGAGAACATCTGAAAAATCTGATGAAGAGAAGTATTAAACAAATTAGGGTTACTTTGTACATGAAATTATATGTGAGCATTATCAAATGAGTCATGATAAAATTTAGTTTATGTTGTAAGGGTAAATGTTATTAATATAGATATTCTGGAAATTATGAACCTCCTAAAAATCTAATATGTCTAAGTAAAATATTAACAGCCATAATTCTAGTAATTATACTGAATTTTGTAACTCATAGTAGTAACCAAGTTTCTTTGTCAACTGCATTGTAATCAGATCTTCAATCATGTCTTTTAAACTCTTTTGTCATTTATAGATGGTCACTGTTCTACTCTGATTCTCTTGCAATAAGCACTTCATATTCAAAAGGATTCATAGAAAGCATTTTTTGACAAGTGCAGTTTTCTGATAACTTTTAGACCATAGCAATTAACTAGGTAAAACAATTAAATAATTTTAAAGAACCACTTGGTGACTTCATAAAGCTGTTAAGAGAAGATTAGGATCAAGAACCCAGTATGCTGGCATCAAGTTTTCAATGATATGTCCACTTGGCTGTGATATTTGTTAACTCATACCTTAATTCATCTAAGTAGATGCTCAGGTGATTCTTACACCTATTACATTTGAGAAGCATTCACTCTAAATGTTTATGAATATTTCAAACATTACTGCTACTCTTGGATGGAAAAATGTATCCAACCCACCAGAAAATAATGGACATCTCAACTAAAGCTGCATTCATGCGGCTCAATTCTAAAACACAGTGATAGATTTCACGTTCTGCCCTCTCTACTGGAGTAGCACTGAGAGGCACTTACAGAAATGCGTGCTGACATCAACTTGAAAACTTGGTTTTAATTTCTTGGAAATCAGAGTCCCTTCTCACAAAAGAGATAACAAACTATCTCGAGTCATGTCACTCATTTATACGGGGTCAGCCAACTGGGAGCCACAGAGTTTTGCAGGCTATAGCCAAACTTTTCCATCCCTCTTCACGTGCTGCCCTCAGCAGGTGTTTCTTGAGTTCAAGGCCTGGTCCTAGTGGAGCCTCTGGAGGTATGGGTGGGGAGTTGTCTCAGAGGGGCGGGGGCTAGCTGCAGGGGCGGGGTCGAGGCGGGGCCGGAGTGGAGCCCGGCATCAGTGGGGCGGAGCCGAGCCCAGGAGGAATGGTGGGGTGTGGGCGGAGCCGCGGGGCGGGGCGTGGATGTGGGCGGAGCCGTTGGGCGGGGTGGGGCGTTGCGGCAGAGGGGCGGGGCACCGAGCCGCCCGGCGGGGGGCGGAGCGAGCGCCGCAGACCTGGGACCCGCGTTTGATCGCGCAGTTCTCACGGCCCGGTTTGGGCGGACCGCGGAGCAGACCCCTGGCCGAGATCCCCATGGGGCTGTGTTTTCCCTGTCCCACCGAGGCCGCGCCTCCCTCGCCGGACCTGGTGAGTAAGGCTGCCTGCCCGCTTCCCCGCGTCAGCCCGCCGGCGCCGCGCGCACCTGTTCCCGGAGGGGCGCGCCGGGAGGCCCGAGCTCCGGCCCCGGGACGGGCCGTTGGACGCGGCGGCGCGGGCCGGAGAGCCGCCGGTGGGGACCCAGCTGGCAGAGACGGGTGGCTGCGCCCCGAGGGACCTCGACGTCCTGCCTGCGGGATTTGGGCGCTGCTTCCGCGGCCGTCTCTCTCCCTCTGAAGGCGGCTCCGGTGTCTCTTCACCTTTCGCCGCCGGCAAAATCGGGAGTTCTTAGGAGACGCAGGCGCACGCGGACGGTGCGCTGTGGGGACCACTCCTGGAGATGCTGTAGATGAAGTTAATATGTGAAAAGACATCCCTCTTTCTCCGTGAACTGAGGCGTTTCATCTTGTAGGAGATGTGCATTTTTATGTGTCTGTACCAGCTGTTTAAAGAAGGTGCTCAATAAAGTCTCGTATATTTCTGCTTTTTATTAGATATTGTATTAATGAATTTCTCTTTAGTATTTATCAAAGTTTTATTTTAAAAAGCATTTTGTGCAGTACAGAGTATACAATTTGTAAGGTTTAGCAAATTTAGCTGTTTGCACGTTTAGCAAATAAAAATACAAGGCGCCCTGAAATTTGAATTTTCAGCTTAACGAGAAATGCATCTTAAAAATATGTCGATTTGTCCCCATGCAATGTTGGGGACATACTTGTACTAGAAAGTATTCGTTATTTATCTGAATAATTGCAGATGTATCTAGGTGGTTTGTGGTATAGTACATGTATACTTTTTGTAGCTTTCTATTTTTAACAGCCTTTTTACTTTAATAATCCTTACAGGAAATTGCTAACAGAAAACCTAAATTCCTCTCTTCTATTAATATTTGGCTAAAAATTCGTTGAAGGAAATGAGTTGTTTAGGGAAGTACATTAACTCTTCAGCTATTTGATCTTAAGTACTAAAAATGACCTGGAAGTTGATATGAGAAAATTCACGTTGTCTTTCTTGCTACTGTTGTTTTTAAGTGTTCTTAATTTTCTTTATCTGGCTGTTGATAAAAAAACTAATGTGCCAGCAGTTGTTAAGCCCTCCACACCACCTCCAGAGATAACCACATGGCAGAATACTTGAATGTCACTTTATCTTTGAGGCTTTTCTTCACCACTCTAAATAAAATAGATCCTCCACTCTAGCATCCACCCATCCTTCCATTTTGACCATACTCGTCTTTGTGTTTCCCAGAAGCACTTCTTCAGTCTAATAAATGTATATTTATTTGATTATATATGACTGTTTGTCCTCATTGGAATGTAAATTCCATGTGGGTGGAAATATTTCCCTGTATTATTTCACTGCTGTATTCTCAGCACTGGGAATAGTTACTAGGTATGATCGTTGCTCATTAAGTATCCAAAGAATGAATAAGTGAATGAATGAATATTTTGTGGAAAATGAAATTATTAGCACAGCTCCCAAGAGAATGCTGCTTACTGTCTTACATATTTAAATAATTTATAACTTGTGAGTAATCCAGGTCGAAAAATAATATTCATGATGTCCCAACATGGAACAGTATATCTCAAATATCCTTCAGTCCTTCTTGTCCTACACAATGAGATTCATTCTCTTCACTCATGAACTTTTTCTGAAAATACCAGGCTGCCTCAAACTCCTTTTTAATTGGCAGTACCAACCATGTATTTCCCTGCTTGTATTGTTCAATGTCATTTGTTTTATTATTGCCCTGACTAGTTTGTTAGCGCTTAAAAAAAAAACAAATAGATTATTTCATAGGCCAATCTGTGTATGTATGTATGAGATATAAAATGTGTATATATAGGTAAAGATATATGTCTCACCTTGTGCTGATACACTGATTGGGAGAATGAAATTCAGAAAGTTGAGTATTTTATAAATGTTATAATAATGGCATTCCTAGTGGGACAGTTGGAGCCAGTACTGTTTTTATAAACTATTATATTACTGGTAAGATAAAGTATAAAATATCAAGGATCATGTTTGGTTTTGTTTAAAACCATATTTCCTACACATTTTTCCTAGGAAGAAAAAAGAGCAAAGCTTGCAGAGGCTGCAGAGAGAAGACAGAAGGAGGTGAGAGTAAAATAAAATTCGACCTTAGATGATTAAATTTGTGCTTTGTTCTCTGTAAATGTCTATTACTGGTAGTATTCCCTAATGAAAATGATATCTGATATCTTACAAATTTAAAGATAAACATTTTTCAGAATGATTTCTATGTTTCAGTAAATTCATTTAAGCATTTATGTCATTTGTGTGTGTGCTCAGTCATGTCCACTTCTTGGTGACCCCATGGACCGTAGCCAGCCAGTCTCCTCTGTCCATGATATTGTCTCCACAAGAATCCTAGAGTGGGTTGCCATGGCCTCCTCCAGGGATTTGTTATTTAATGTATGACAATTACCATACACATGTCTTCAGTTATGTGAGATGCCCCTTTAATAACATTGTTCCTTGAGATGAAATGACTGTGCCTTGTAAAGCGCTGACAGATGTGAAGTAATTTTAGGGGCAAAATGTGTATGGTTGCAAAATACCAATGAAGAAATTGTAGTATGTTTTATGTAAAACTGTTTTAGAAATAGTCTAATTCTTTGTTGCCAAAAAGACCAACCCTCTCCCCTTCTGCCACATCGAAAGAAAAACCTGAAAGGCAAAAAGCAAAAGACACCTTCTGGACACAGAAAACTAATTTTTGTTGTTTTTCTACAATTTTGTTGTTTATCAACAATTTTCCTGAAGGCTGCATCTCGGGGTATTCTGAATGTTCAGTCTGTGGAAGAAAAGAGAAAGAAAAGGGAAAAAATAGAAAAAGAAATGACTACATCTGGACCCCCACCAGAAGGTGGACTTAGAGTAAGTATTAAAATTTATTGAAGATTTGATTTACCTGGAGTTTTTGAATACTCAAGTAGCAATCCATTCAATAATTTCCTCCAGAAAATGATTATCAGAGAAATGTGAATTTAAAAGCATGAACAATATTGGAAGAAGTGTCAGTTTATTTGAACATTTCAACATTCATTGGAATAGATTTGTTTTCTTTTTCCCAAAATGAAAATAGATTTTTCTTGTTTATCTTAACCCTATATCTTAATACTTCATACTTATGTGTGTGTATGTGTATGTGTGATCAGTCATGTCCAACCGGTTGCAACCCCACAGACCGTAGCCCACCAGGCTCCTCTGTCAATGGAATATTCCAGGCAACAACACTGGAGTGAGTTGCCATTTCCTCCTCCAGGGGATCTTCCCAACCCAGGGATTGAACCTGTGTCTCCTGCATTGGCGGGTGGGTTCTTGACTGCCGGAGTCCTGCTCCAGCTGGTCCAGGGGTTCCCTCAGGATGGACGGCGTCGGCAATGCGAATGAGAAGACAAAGCGAGTCTTGGTGTTTCCAAGTGTCTTCTGACTTGATTGTTTTTAAGACAGCTTTTGTATTTTTAGTGGTTCATAGAAACAAATGTAAAGTGTAGAGTCACACCAGATCAGCTTAATGGGTCAGCAGTGCTGACCCTGACCGACAGCGTTTGCATGTCTTAGTTCATTTTGTTTACATCCTCTTCCGGCCTGGGGGCCTGCTAACATCTTGTGACTCTCCTATTGATAAGGGTTGATCAGTCAGAACGCTTTTGTATCAGGCACAGCAGGAAAGAATTCATCAACAGAAAGTTTTAAGGCAAAACCTGTTTTCAGTAATCTATCCTACGCCTTGAGCTTAACAGAAAGAAGGTGGTTCCATAAAGTCATAGAACAGCAAGCTGAAGGTCAGTTCTAAGTAAGAATCATCAGTCAAATCAATTATCTTATTATTTGTATTAAAGCTAAACTTCTATTTATATAAATCTCTATTATGCTTTCACTATATAGGCCAAACACGTCAAGAGCAAAAACATAGTGAGTAAATACAAACTAAGTAACAGTTTCATAAAGCAATATTTCTTATATTTCGTAATAAGCCTTTTTTCCTGCGAAGGGTTCTGTGCCCATTGGGGCTTTTTGTGCGGAGGCTCTCAATGCTGTTTTATTGTTAAGGAGCAGTCATGCACATTAGCTGCAAAGGCACATGTACATTTATTAAACAAACCAATATGCCAGCAAGAGGAATTTGGATTAGTATACTCTATATCCTAGATAATTTTATTAGGGTGCTACCGTTCAGGGGCCTTGTCGATTGAGGTTTCAGATTGATCTATTTTAGAAGAGAATCAGGAAAAGCCTTTTGTCTAGGTCACAGAAAATAAGAAGAGGTTTATTATAACAAACATCAGAAAGACAGATATCATCTTTAAGGTGAGCGCCGAGGCAGTCTTCCGAGAATCCCTGAGGCCTGAGAAGCCGTACTCGATCAGTCCTTCTCCTCATGACTCTGTCATGGGTGGGATCTCGTGAGCTGGCTCCTGGCACTTTACCACTGGTGCCACCTGGAAAGCCCCCATACTTACATAATTAATGACAATCTTAACTGTGTAGAAAACTTAAGCAATATGGAAGGGTACAAAGAAGAAAGTAAAAATCACCCAAATTCAGTATCATTTTGACATCATTTCCAATCTCATTTTATGTGTCAATTTTATAAAATTGGGTTGTACTATAACCTGCTTCAAACTCTCTTAGTTTTTTTCACCAAATATAAGTTTCTGAATGACTTGAAGTCACATATAATGTTACAAAAAAGGATATTTTTTGTATGGTCAGAAGGTACTTATTTTACATGTTCTATGCTGGGAAAGATTGAGGGCAGGAGGAGAAGGGGATGACAGAGGATGAGATGGTTGGATGGCATCACTGACTCAATGGACATGGGTTTGGGTGGACTCCGGGAGTTTTTGATGGACAGGGAGGCCTGGCGTGCTGCAGTTCATGGGGTCGCAAGAGTCAGACACGACGGAGTGACTTTCACTTTCACTTTCACCCTAACAAATTTTACATCAGCTTTTGAACTCTTAAGAGAGAAAGGGGCTTCCTTAATTAAAGCTGAAGTTTCCATGCGATGAAGACTATAGATTAAAAATAAGTTAGGTCTTCGATTTCTTGTCGCTTCAGAAATGCGCAAAATGAGAGACATTATCAGTGTTAAATTCAGTACCTTTTTTTCTTTGACCACCTGCATTGCTCATCGAGAGCATACAGTGATGTTCAAAAGTTTTGGCGGCTCAGGACTTCCCTGGTGACTCAGCTGTTAAAGAATCCGCCTGCAATGCGGGAGACCTGGGTTTGATCCCTGGGTTGGGAAGATCCCCTAGAGAAGGGAAAGGCTACCCACTCTACTATTCTGGCCTGGAGAATTCCATGGATGGTATAGTCTGTGGGGTCGCAGAGAGTTGGACACCACTGAGCAACTTTCACTTTCAGGGATAACAGAAAGGAAGATACAAGATAGTAACTTTAATCCTCAAACCCTTTGGCCTGGGGTCATTTAGGGGCCGCTCTCCGGCCTTGAGTGTCCTGTGGTATAGCTAGATTCTTCCTAACCTGACTCCATAGTATGAGGAAAACAGGACCCTCTCTGTCTAAACACGCTCCACATATTCATCTGCTGACTGCCTCTTACAAGGACAGTTGGCATTGGCAATGCTTACTGTGTTCTGGAAAGGCAGCCTTATTTTATGAAGTCAGTGTAATGATGGCATCAGGACACAAACTAGCATCAGTTCAGGATATACCAGCAGAGGAGTTTTGGCAGATGCAATTGGCTCATGGGCAACTTTCACAAAAGGCCGGACCTTGGATCTGACGTTGTACCAATCAGGATCTCTGAGAGTGGGGCTTGGCCGTCAGGACTTTTAAGCTCCTCAAGGAATGTGATGTCAAACCAGATTGAGAATCACTGCTCTAGTGTTGGTAATACTAGTCCTAAGGGTTATTTGGTTGAAAATAGAGTACCATGGTAAAAAATGTTTAAAAATGCTGAATGAAGTGAAAGTCATTCAGTCATGTCTGACTCTTTGCGACTCTTTACAGACTCTTTGGATTATATAGTCCATGGACTTTATAGCCTTTCCCTTCTCCAGGGGATCTTCCCAACCCAGGAATCAAACCCAGATCTCCTGCATTGCAGGCAGATTCCTTTCTAGCTAAGCAACGAGGGAAGCCCCAAAACACTGAATATTATGTTATATATTGAATACCTTCCTTGGATATTAAAAAAAGCACAATACTTAAATCTGTAAGAAGTCCTAAAATAAAGGAAAGTAAGTTTACTTGAATTCGTCCTTAATTTTTAAACTTTATATAAATAAAAATTTTTTTAAAAAAGTATGTTATACCCAATAATGTTTCTTAATATACTTGGAAAACACTACTCTAGAGACTGGTAAATATGTCTAGAATTATCCCAATGGCTTTTTCAGAACTTACTATTGCAAAATTGAATAAACTTGATTAAGCAGAATACCACGTGGAATAGTTTCTCAAGTTGAGACAGTCAAAGACTGTGTGTGTATGTTAGTCGCTCACTTGTGTCCGACTCTGCAACCCCACGGACTCCTCTGTCCATAGGATTCTCAAGGCAAGGATACTGGAGTACAGGTTGCCATTTCCTTCTCCAGGCAAAGACTTTGCCAGATCATTATTTAATAATTTCTTCCCCTTCTTCACACTCCCCTGCCTCAAACAAGAATTCCAATTCCTTTATTTTTACTTTGTAGTTTCATTGTTTTTGTTTTGTCTTGTGATGTTTTGTTTTAGTGATTATCAGGTGTTTGGGACCTAGCTACCCCTCATTAACCTATCGAGATATTTTCTTTCTTTCTCTGTGTACACCTTCATGTATTTTACTTCAGACTTTTGACTATAATGTAAAATTTTACTAGTCACTGGTCCTCACAAAGATCACTTTACATTTGTATAGCCCAAATTCCTCTTTTACCTGTTTGTTCACTATAATATTGTAACATAACTTTTTAAATAAAATTTACTTTCCTCTCTATTTTTATCTTTTCTAGTGGACAGTTTCATAAAGCATAGCATGAATGGAAGAGTCTACTGCCAGTAACTAATATCTGCAATCAAGTGGACATCCTCAGTTTAATTTCTTCTCTTTGAATAAATGAAGATTCAGACCTTGTAATTTTAGTGCTCTCAAGTGCAGTGCTTTTTCAAAATTGAATATTGAAAATGCTTTTGATTGTTAGAGTTAGAAAATGGCCAGACCTTTCATTAAATTCTTATTTTCCCTACCTTTGCTCTTCTGCAGATGGTGGTAATTTGCCACTTTTTAGTAGTTAAAACATGGACCTAAATAGTGAATATATATTTGTATATTGCATGGAAAAATTCTGCATATGTCTCAGATATTTAAAATTGCACTTGTATTTTCCCTTCTTTATGAAATGATCTAGCTTTTTATAATTTGCCGCTTAACCTTATATCTCATTATTTCATTATTTGTGAAGACTTTTGCTTAATCTTGTGGACTTAGTGCCTTTTAAACTGATCATCAGGGAAAATCTTGAAATATCATTTGAAGGGCTTATATGAAGGAACACTGTAAATTTTTATAACTTACTAAGAAATTAATATTTATTTCTAGAGAACATAAAATATCTCCTAATTTCTATTTCTGTAGCTTATAAAATTAACATACTCTCTTTTACATTATAATAAAGTTTTTTTTTGCTTGCTGAATTTAAAATTATATGTTAGTGATGTCATCAGAGGGCAGTGATGTACAGTATACAGTATTGGATTTAACTCTATAAAGATTTTTGTAGTAATTGAATGAGTTAAACTAAGAATGGATGGGTTATACTTAGTGCGAATGTGTTTGTCCAAATTTTATAGGTGTTTTTATTCTTTTTTATTTATTAAAGAATGCTTATAAGATTTTTACAGATGTGAAATTGCCAAGGCCAGTATGAATGTATGAAAGAAATATGTAAGTATTGTATTTAAAAATGTCTACTTTAAACATAAAAATATTGCAGGGTACTTCTGTGTGATGCATTGCCATAAACTTGTTAGATTTTTGTTCATTGGTAACATTTATTATAGCAATTTTGGTCTTTTGAGTTTCTTGATATATAATCTAAAACTCTATCTTTTAATTTGGTTGCTCTTTTGGATGACAGGGCCACAGTCTGAGCCCTAAATTAGAATTTTCAGGTATTAAATGAAATAAGGATTGTAGATTAAAGAGACCAACTCACCTTATCTACAGAAAGGAAACTGAACTACTGTCTTGCTCATCCCTCCCACAGGTCTTGTGTTATATTTCAGTATATGATGTATTTTAATTTTAAACACTTCCAATTACAATTTAGATCTCTTGACTCCTCAATTGGAAAAATCACTTTCTTCGATTATGGAAGAAAATATTCTGTGACTATCCAGGCAAGATATGTAGTTATAGACAGGTTAAATTTTCTTTATCCTTTAGAGAATTGGTGGTATGTTTGTTCAGAAAGGATAGTGAAGTCATTGGATTGTATTTTAGAAATAAAATTCTTGACTTTATGAACATGATTAATTTTTTGCAAGGCAGAAAGGAGAAAAGAACATTAATAGATGAATGGGTATGCAACCAGAGTATACAATTCCTAGAATGTGTGCATCCTTCCTTCTGTTTTAATATAGAAAAGACAGTTTTATCAGTGTTACAGCTTATAGTTTGGGTTAGTGTAGACAGAAGGCTTACATCTTGGAGATAATGCCCTATTTCTAATAGTTTATATCCAAATACCATGCTCATTTACTGTTGAACCAAGAATGCTTTGCTGGTGAATTGCCTTCTAGTAACAGTGGATATGCCCTTCCAATCAACCATGGCCTGCCTCCTTAGGTTTAAGCAACTGTCCCCAAAACCACATGGGTTGCATGGCTTACGGGGTGATATTCAGATATTAGGAATAGCGTTAGGAAGGGGAAGGAGAAAGGGGAGACTGGATGCCTGATAGGAAACCAGGAAGTGACTACTTAAAAAAAAAAATATGTACACACACATACACATTCTCAAGGAATCTTCCTCAAAGTTATAAATCAGTTTCTGATGAAACCTTAGCTTAGAGCCAATTTCCTATAATTGATAATTTAAATAGGAAAGCACTATAATGCTCAATATGTCACCCAAACTCCCCAACCAAATTACTAAAATTAAACAGTAAAATGCTTATATGTATTGATAACTATCACATTAAGATATTAAGTGCTTAAACCTCTGCTTGTTGATTCTAATCATCAAACTATTAATATGGCTGATAACAAAAAGTTGTGTATTTACTACACAGCCCCTTTGTTGACATGCTGCATGTTTTTTAAAACATCTGTATGTGATCTGTTTGTTTCACTGATTGTATTTGGAATGTAATTAATACTTTTCCCACACATGGATTTGTTATGAATGCTATATTGGCTTACAGGGTACAAATATACATTTTCCTAAACAAAAAACTGGCTTTGGCCGTTTCTGTTGAACAAATTTTTTTTATTTTTACTACATCTTAAATCATTTATAGGTTGGCATGTTTCTTTTCCTATACTCTAAAAAAGAAATGCTATTATTTGTCTCCTGTTTTTTAGAGAAATACTAAACTTCATAGTGAGTCTGTGTATATACATATATGAAGTATAATCCCAACTTTGCACAGAATGAAGCAACACACCTACAGCTAAGAGGTGTCATGGGTAAGATTTTTGTTCATCATTTTTTAATGCTACTGTCAGGCCATTTCTGCAAGCTATGGATCTATTATCCCACCTAAGCTAAGACAAACAGACTTTAAATTACAGAGGAAGTGATGCTTGGCAATGATATGGCCCCAGTATGTTGGTAATGTGAATTCCAATATTTGTTTAGTATTTCCAATAGTATTCTGCTAGCAATATGCAAAGTCTTGTGGCATTTGGATAAGGAGAAAAAAGAGTTCCTGTTATATGAATAACTTTAGCTTTTACAGAGGATTATGACCAAAAGCAATTTAATACACCTTAAATGATATCTTTATTTCTACATGGAAAGTAGTTATAGAATCTTCATAGAGTTCTATGAGAATAAAATATACTTACTATTTATAAAAGAAAAATGAGAAAAGTTTTAAAAAAAGCTTTCCTAGGCTTTTATTCTTGAACTTCACTCTGGCATGCAGAGTTTAATGGTTTCTCAGATTTTTATTTTGCATTAAGTAAAGATAGAAGATGTATATGGCTGGACACATATGTATAAACTTAACAGCAGCATTTTTAATAATAAAATAGAGTATTTTCTAAAAAAAAGTAAATGTTCTAGCTATCATCTTTGGTAACCTCAGATATGCAGATGACACCACCCTTATGGCAGAAAGCGAAGAAGAACTAAAGAGCCTCTTGATGAAAATGAAAAAGGAGAGTGAAAAAGTTGGCTTAAAGCTCATCGTTCAGAAAACTAAGATCATGGCATCTGGTCCCATCACTTCGTGGGAAATAGATGGGGAAACAGTGGAAACAGTGTCAGACTTTATTTTGGGGGGCTCCAAAATCACTGCAGATGGTGATTGCAGCCATGAAATTAAAAGACACTTACTCCTTGGAAAGAAGGTTATGACCAACCTAGATAGCATATTTAAAAGCAGAGACATTACTTTGCCAACAAAGGTCCGTCTAGTCATGGCTATGGTTTTTCCATTGGTCATGTATGGATGTGAGAGTTGGACGATGAAGAAAGCTGAGCACTGAAGAATTGATGCTTTTGAACTGTGGTGTTGGAGAAGACTCTTGAGAGTCCCTTGGACTGCAAGGAGATCCAACCAGTCCATCCTAAAGGAGATCAGTCCTGGGTGTTCATTGGTAGGACTGATGTTGAAGCTGAAACTCCAATACTTTGGCCACCTGATGCGAAGAGTTGACTCATTGGAAAAGACCCTAATGCTGGGAAGAATTGGGGGCAGGAGGAGAAGGGGACAACAGAGGATGAGATGGTTGGATGGCATCACTGACTCGATGGACATGTGTTTGGGTAAACTCCGGGAGTTGGTAATGGACAGGGAGGCCTGGTGTGCTGCGATTCATGGGGTCGCAAAGAGTTGGACATGACTGAGCGACTGAACTGACTGACTGACCTCAAAAGAATTGGCCATAAGCTATGAATTTTCCTTTTCTGCTCCAACAATTCAAGTTATTTTCACTGGTAGCTCAGATGGTAAAGCATCTGCCTACCATGTGGGAGACCCGGGTTTGATCCCTGGGTCGGGAAAATCCCCTGGAGAAGGAAATGGCAACCTACTCCAGTATTCTTGCCTGGAAAATCCCATGGACTGAGGAACCTGGTAGGCTACAGTCCATGGGGTCGCAAAGAGTCAGACACGACTGAGCGACTTCACTTGCACTTTCTTAGAAGAAAAGGTAACTCTTGTTGGTTTTGATTTAAATAATATCTGCGTAAACAGATCAGTAAAAGGTAGGTAGACATGCATGCCTATCTGAGTTGATATTTAACGTTATTCCTTGGACATCTCCAAGCAAGCATCTCAAATTCCCATGATAAGTGTATTTGCTTTAAGTTGATTGAGTTGTGGTACAGTTTTCTCTGATTTTCTCAAAAGCCACTGACACAATCAATTTGCATTTATAGCAGACTTTGAAACTAATGTGTTTAGTGGAGTAGAAAAATGCAAATCATTCTGTGCTGTGCTGTGCTAAGTCACTTCAGTTCTGTCTGACTTGCAACCCCACAGACTGTAGACCACCAGGCTCCTCTGTCCATGGGAATTCTATAGGCAGGAATACTGGAGTGGGTTGCCATGCCCTCCTCTAGGGGATCTTCCAAACCCAGGGATCGAGTCCAGGTCTCCCACACTGCAGGCAGATTCTTTACTGTCTGAGCCACCAGGGAAGCTCAAGAATACTGGAGTGGGTGGCCTATCCCTTCTCCAGGGGATCTTCCCAACCCAGAAATCGAACTAGGGTCTCCTGCATTGCAGGCAAATTCTTTACCAGCTAAGCTACCAGGAAAGTCCAAATCGTTATATAGAAAAAGTCAATTCTGTCTTCACAATACAAGTAATAAATAATCCTGAGGCTTCCCAGGTGGCGCTAGTGGTAAAGAACCCACTGCAGTACAGGAAACATAATGAGACCAGGTTTGATCCCCGGGTAGGGAAGATTCCCCTGGAGGAGGGGCTGGCAACCCACTCCAGTATTCTTGCCTAGAGAATCCCATGGACAGAGGAGCCTGGCAGGCTACGGTCCATAGGGTCGTAAAGAGTCAGACACGACTGAAGCAACTTAGCGCACAAGAACAGTGAACAATCTGAATCTTAAAACATTGTAAATCATACAATATCATCACATAGGATAAAAATACTTAGGAAAAAGAAAACGAAAACATCTGAATTAGAAAACTACAAATACTGCTGAGAACTTTTAAAAAAAATATATGAATGGTGAGAGCATTGCATGTTCATGGATTGAATGACAGTTCTGTCAAGATGGTGTTCTCAAATTGATCAATAAATGAAACATCCCAGCAAGCTCTTTCAGAGAAATTAATGAATTGATCTAAAATTCATATGGAAAATGCAAGATTTATGATAGCCAAGACAATTTTGATAAAAGGATCTAGTGATTTTCACTAAGAAGTCAATGAGTAAGAGCCATCTACACTTAGTCATTTCCTTCTGAATATAGTCGCATTTCTCCAGATTTTTTTCAGTGCCATTCAGCTAGCAACTAGACCCCAATGTCAGTTGGGACTGTGTTCTTAGCCACTTAAAAAGACCATTGTAGATGTGTAGACAGAATAATGCCACCTTCCCCAGAAGATGGGACCCATCCTAATTCCTGGAATCTGGGACTATGTTACATAACACAGAAAAAGGTATTTTGTAGATATGATTCAGTTAATGACAATAAAATGGGGAGATTATATTGGATTATCCAGGTGGACCAATCTAACCATGTCTGTGTGCTCAGTTGTGTCCCAACTCTGCGACCCCATGGACTGTAACCCACCAGGCTCCTGTGTCTATGGGATTCTCCAGGCAAGAATACTGGAGTGGGTAGCTGTTCCCTTCTCCAGGGGGGTCTTCCCAAACCAGGGATCAAACCCAGGTCTCCTGCATTGCAAGCAGATTCTATACAGTCTGTTGTTTTAAAAAGGTTGTGTCTGCTTTGATTAAATCATTCATGTGACAGAGATACTTCTTCCCTGGCTTTCTGAAGCAAGAAAGGTAGATTTTGTTGTTGTTGAGATATGAAGAAAGGACAGATTAACTCTGTCTATTCAGGGCGGCACTCAAAGGACTGGTTATAAAATCTAGACTTTCTGCTAAGAGAACAAACACGACCACCACTCAGCTGCCCAAAGCGAAGAAGTGCTAAGTAACCGTAATTAAATTCTTCCTGTAATTCCCAGGGGAAGTTGCTCTTTGCAGATCTTTATTTCAGAATGAAGCATTGATAATGGAGACAGGGGAAATTTTTCAACATTTATCTTTTTAATTCTTGAATCAGTGAGGACAATATCTTGCTGTTTATGGGTACAAAACAGCCCTGTCCTAGGTATACAAGGGTATACATAAGTCTGTAACATCATTAGCTACGGTAAAATTACTAGACAGCACAGCAAAGTAGGGTTAACTAAAGATACATTTTAATAAGAAAATGCTTTGAAATAACATGAAGTCAATGGACATTTGACTGTACAGTTTATTCTGTCAAAATATAAATGTATGTCAGCTTATGTGTGTGAATTACAGTTTCAACACAGCCCCAAGCCTAGGATTGTGTGAAACAACTCATGAGCCATTCTCTAAGGGGTGTTGTGAAAACTTCCAAAAGTACCCCTGATATTTGGTCAGAGCTAAGGGATAAACTTTAAGGCAATCTTCCAAGTGAGTGTAAACTTTTCTAAAGTGGCCTTTCCAGTAAAGGATTACTGTCATGAATACTCTGTACTTTATAGTGCTGTTGGATATTTTTAGTAGCACGTCATCACACTAATTGTCACTTTTTAAAAATCAGCTTTAAAATCCTGCAATTATAACTTTTTTAAAAAATGTCTGGGGTGCTTTTATTCTGTAAACTGCAGGCAGGCACTTTCTGTTGATTTTACTGTAAATCCTATTTTCTTCTAATAATTTTTATCTTTAGCTAGAATTATATTGCTAAGATTGTGTTCTAAATACTGTGTTCATATATTGAGAAATAATAATTTGCCTACAATTTGTCTAAATCTAAGTTGAAAATTTCTTTTTAGAGGTCATTTTCTACAGAAGCGTTCAAAATAAATAGTGCTACTCTTTGAGCATGTTTCAGCATGATGACATTTTTCTGTCTTTTTCCAAAGTAATTTGTAGATCATATGAACTAAACTGACTACTGGAGATGTAGATACAGGCCATTATGAGAGTCCCCTCGTAGTGACCACCTAGTTTCACTTAATTTCCTTCTTAGCCTTATAATTGGCAGAGACCACCAGGTAATTATCTGGATTCATGTCCTTAAGGGTTGGAGATTTGCTCTGGACGGGGGATGTCTTGCCATCCACACGGGATATCTGCAGCATCCGGCAGGGGTCGTGTTTCAACAAATACCCTGCAAAAGTTTCCCATCCTCCTCCCACGCGGACCATAACATGCTTGTTGTGCAGCATCTGGGGAATGAAAAGAGAGTGAATGAGTGAAATTCTGAGAATTCCTGCAGTATCTCAAATCAGCTTCCAGCTCTAGCGTTGTTACTGTTTTCTGTTTTGTTTTTCAAGCCCCCATTGTTCTTCCACTTCTTGTGCCGTGTCTGAGTCAGCATAGAGTTTATGAGAGAAGCTTTGTCTTTTCCATGCAAGTGGATCATGCACGGTTGCATCCCTGGGTTGCAGCTTTGCCCTGCTATGAGAATCAGTAGGTACAATCCCCTGTTGGTTCAGTGAGTCTAGAGGCTCCTCGCTGACACCTGAGGCTGCATCACAGCCTCCTCCTTGTCCCATTTCCTGCTTGCTGCCTCAGATAAGAGCTCCTTTCTCCCCACTTGGTTATTCCCCTCTGAGCCAGGACTTAAAAGACCATGGAAATGCCTGCTGTGAAATATATAGAATATAGAATTGGAATAAAGAATACAGATATATACATGTGTGTGTGTTGGTCGCTCAGTCGTGTCCGACTCTTTGCGACCCCATGGACTGTAGCTCGCCAGGCTCTGCTGTCCATGGGATTCTCCAGGCAAGAATTCTGGAGTGGGTTGCCATTGCCTTCTCCAAGATCTATACATATATGTATGTATTTATATATGTAAATTTATGTGTGTATATTTACAAATATATATGGATTCCTGGGTGGCTCAGTGGTAAAGAATTCACCTGCCAGTGCAGGAGATGTAGGAGACATGGGTTCGATCCCTGGGTCAGGAAGATTCCCTGGAGGAGGAAATGGCTACCCACTCCAGTATTCTTGCCTGGAAAATTCCATGGACAGAGGAGCCTGGCAGGCTACAGTCCATAGGGTTGCAAAGAATAAGACACAACTGAGTGACTGAGCACACATGTATGCACAAATATATATATATACACACACACATATATTATAAATACATATGCATACATTTCACAGTGATTTGGTTATACATATATATGTACATACCTGTATTCTTTTTTCCAATTCTATTCCATTATTGTTTATTTTAAGATATTGAACATAGTTCTCTATGCTACATAGTCAATCTTTGTTGTCTGTTTTTGGAATATAATGTTAATGATCCCACAAATACTCAATGGAAAATGGAATGGAAGATGCACTCAGAAAAACTGAGATCTTCCCCAGTCACCCAACTGTCTGAGGCTTTTGAGAAAAGACATTGTGGAGTGGCCAAATAGTTATGTTTGTCTTTTTTCTCATTCTTCCTAATTACCATAGAATACTTCTTCAAAACAAAACCAAAACAAACAAAAACCTTACTTTCAGCTGCATGAACCATTTAGAGCTCCAGGTTAGCAAGACTACAGATTGAAAAGGTGAAACATATGTGGTTATTTCTATCTAGTAAAAACATGTCTGAGTTGTGGAGGATTGGCACAGTGAGCCAAAGATTTGATCTTGGTGAGAATAAGGGGGAGTACCACATGTTCACCAAAGACCCTGCTGACTTGTCTCCTGCCCAAAATATTATGAACAACAATGGCAATATAATCTTGGGAAGGGGCTATAGGTTTGGGAGGAGATTTGGGAAGCAGTTTTTCAGGTCAGGCTTCCCTGGTGGCTCAGACAGTAAAGAATCCTGCAATGCGGGAGACCTAGGTTTGATCCTGGGTTGGGAAGATCCGCTGAGGAAGGGAAAGGCTACCGACAAGGTATTCTTGTCTGGGTAATTCCATGGATAAAGGAGCCTGGCAGGCTACAGTCCATGGGGTCCCAGAGAGTCGGACACGACTGAATAACTTTCACTTGACTGACTGTGCCTCCCCAGGTCCCGCCAGTGGTACCATGTTCCTGTTGTGTAGGATGAAGATAGTGAGACCCAGATTTTTGAATATGATTTCCTGACTCCCAGTCTAGTGCTCTTCCCACAAGTGTTCCTCCTTATAAAATCCATCAGAGTGTTTGTAATTTTACTGGCCTATTTTCATTTCACAAGTTCCTGAGTATGTCTCTACTTCCTGTTTTTACAACTTGGAGTTACTGAGAGAAAAACTGAAAAGGCCAATTTCAAAATAGCACTTTGACCCTTTCTCCGGTTGTTCCAACAGAGCTGCTTTTGCTTATTGTTGGAAGTCCTGGCACCTCCTATCCTTGCAAATTACCTCTAAACATCATTGGCATGAATGTCCCTGGCAGAATGCCCAAATTCACTTGACTATCAGCTATCTGTTTCACCAGAAAGAAACAACCAGTCAGAAGAATTTTTAAACTATCAGTGAATTCTGGAAAATAGTGACAGAAATGCTTTTCAGTCTGGAGTATATAATCTTTGGTACAAACTGCTTGCAGATTCTTTCATAAATCCATAGGACCATAGAAAGTATATCCAACATGAGACAGAGTCATTTGAATATGAATAACACAGGAATTAAATTTCTGCCTACCTCGTCTTCCATATTCTTCCTATAGCTAATCAGCAACCTGCTGCTGCTGCTGCTAAGTCGCTTCAGTCGTGTCCGACTCTGTGTGACCCCATAGACGGCAGCCCACCAGGCTCCGCCGTCCCTGGGATTCTCCAGGCAAGAATACTGGAGTGGGTTGCCATTTCCTTCTCCAGTGCATGAGAGGGAAAAGTGAAAGTGAAGTCGCTCAGTCGTGTCCGACTCTTAGCGACCCCATGGACTGTAGCCTACCAGGCTCCCCTGTCCATGGGACTTTCCAGGCAAGAGTACTGGAGTGGGGTGCCATTGCCTTCTCCGAATCAGCAACCTACATTTTGCTAAAGAAAGCCATTGGTCAAACTGGGCAAAGTTTTAATCATGGGCTGAAGATAACAGAGCTATAGGTGTTTATAGCCTGATTATAGAGATTTGAATCCCATGCCTTTTCTTAGAACATGGTCAGTCTCAAGAAAAGGAAAAAAAAAATGCCCACCTGATGTCCATAAACAAATTCATTATTGTTTAACCTAAAAGCAAATCAACCTGCTAGAAACCAAATTACTCTCAAGTCTTCCCCTAATAGTATAAAACTGTATAAAACTCCAACTTTGGATTAAGTGTATACTCTTCCTAAATCAGGGTTGAGCTGCTGAGCTCTGCTGGAGGAATTCTTTTCACCTCAGAAATTAGTGATATTAGACCAATTATAATTAATTGATCCTTTATTGTTTTGGTCAGTTTCATTTCTTATTCCTCTCTATTATTCTCAAACACACTACACATTTCATCCTCATCAGCCTACCATGACTCCATCTTTGTCAGACATGGCTTCCTCTCTCTCTTAGTATCTCCAAGGACTAATTCACTCCAGTCTACATTCATCCTTTCCCCTGCCTTTCTGAAGTCACAGAAAGAAGTCCTTTGGTCCAAGGTCAAGTCCTCTCCTCTGTCCGAATTCACATTACCATTCATGAAGAACCCAGCTACGTTAAACATCTCCCTCTTGTCTCCACTTTATTGTATAATGGTCCTTACCCTCCAGGAAATAAGTGTATCCAAGCCCTTTCCACTTAGACAAGCTCTTCTTTTTCCATCCCAGTCTACTTTCCTTTCATATCTTCTCCTTACATCTGAGCTTCCTGACAGTTAAGTTTACACTCAGTGTCTTCACTTCTAATTTCCTGTTTACTGCTCAAGCAACAGTAGACTTGCTTCTATTCAACTGACTGCATGAGAAAGAAAACCAGATGGCCTCTAGAATTATCAAATCCAATGGATGGTCTTTAATCCTGTCTTCATTGATCATTCAAGTAAGATATCTGCCAGTATTGACACTCCTTCCTTGAAATTCTCTCCTCTTTTTCTCTCTATGATAAGACTCTTCTGGATCTCCTGCTACCTGCTTGAGGGATCTTTCTCTGCTTCCTTTTGCATTTCTTCTGCCTGTTTTTACGTTTTGCTCTTCCAAAAGTTTCTGAAGCTTTCTGTCTTTTTTCTACCACTTTTCTCAGTCTGATCATGCTCTATGTGCAACCTCATGGTTTTCACTACTTTCTACTTTTTTTAAGAGCCTCAGAACCAGCACTAGGGACTATTTATTTATTTATTGGCCATGCAGCATGTAGGATCTTAGTTCCCCAACCAGGAATTGAACCCACACTCCCAGCATTGGAGGCATGGGGTGTTAACCACTAGACCAGCAGGGAAGTCCCACTACCATGTACTTTGTTTTCCAAACTATAACTTTGCCCCTTGCTTCTTCCTGGAACTTCCAAATGCAAAGGCAGCTTGTCCTTTTCCTTCCACTAGAAGACCACACAAGTCTTTTCTCATAGGCTTGGTGACATGAGCATTCTCTATACCCAGTCGGATACTGAAAGCATTCATTTCTCCCTAAATGTTTCTCAGGATCTTTGCTACCATTGTCACTGCCTAATTCAGCACCTCATCTCTTCTCTGGTCAACTGTAGAACTCTCACTGCTCCAGCCTAGCTGTGTCCAGTCTGTTTAGTAAAATAGCACAAAGGGAATTCCATAAATGCAAATTTGGTTATCTCTGACCCAAATACTTTCACTACTTCCCTGTCTCCTGTCAGCAGAGTCCCTTTATTTACATACACTACTCTCCACGACCACTCCTGCCAGGCCTCATCCCTTCCCAGACAGAGCTCTGGGACCCACAAAACTTGTATTTCTATATTCCCAGATGACATACTCTTTCTTTTACGCTTTTGCACATTTGCCCTGAAATGTGAAATGTCCTTTCTGTGGAATGTCCTTTCTTGTCCTCTTTCCTCCACTAGAAGACCCTGCAAGTCTTTTCTCATACGGTTGGTAACATGAACATTCTCTGTTCCCAGTCAGATACCAAAAAACATTCATTTCCCTGGCTACTGGGACCACAAACATCCCCCCCAATTCAAACATCACCTCCATCTGAAAAACATTCCATGATCGTCTCCTTCACTGATAAGGGAATCCTTCCTTATGATGTGTCCTGTTTCGTTTACACATGATCTCATTGCTTTTTCATTCTACCAAATTGTAATTGCTCACTCACCTGTATGTCCCTTTCAATAATACATGAGTTCTCTGAAAACAGTGATGATGTATGATATATTTCCCATGTTTGGACTCTCACAGATGTGAGCTCAGAGCAGTGTCAACACTGTAATCATATAGTACTACTTTTCATGTGTCCTTCCATACTACTTACCTTGTCTAACATAAGATATCAGTATCAGTATTACTGCCACTTTATAGTTAGTGAAACTGATGCTCTTAGAAGAACTGATGCTGTTATGCAAGATCACAAACAAATCAGTGGCAACACTGGGACAAGAACCCTTTTATCCATTATACCATATCCACTATCTACTTACTCTGTAAAGCAGTTTCTAGATTTGGATTTTCAATCTACTTAGTGACTTCCAAGTCACTAATTTAGCACAAGCAAGGAATTATCAATGCCAGAAATAGTTATAAGTTGCTTAAGTGGATTAAATGCTCATATAGTATAATTTATAGTTTTGTTCTAATAAACTCTAAATAAATATTGCATTTAATTTCAGAAAATTAGCCTCTAGGGATCCTAAGAAATAAATATGAGTCAAGTACACGTAATATATTTATAGATATATACCTGTTGGCACAAGAAGAACTGGGCTTTGATTCTCTGTTCAGTGTACATATTACGGCTCCTTTGTTTCTGATGCTTCATAATGTTGAAAAGGTTTGCATTCTCCATTCCAAAAGATAAGTCCTTTTGATTAACAGTGCCAGGGCAACGTGTGGATTGAATATTCAGTCTAGTCTGTTATTGCATTTCTCTCGAGTAAAGAAAAATAGAGCCGCTACAAATACCCTCCAACACTGCATGTTGCAAAGCAGTAGTTTCAAAGTTAGAGCAGATGGGTCAAGGACACACAGGTGGTTCCTGAGAGCCAGGCTGGAAATCACATCTCCTTTACTCCCAATCTATTCTTCCAAAAATTCATATTTTAAAAATGAATCCAATCTTGAAAGGTGAGGGAATCACTTAATATATTGATCCAGCAGTGGTTTATAACACTCTCAGATAAGTCTTTTGATTTACTAGATTCAGTGCACATATTGTTAGACTATGATATGTTAACCTACAGCCCCCTTTCTTGTACTACCTTTCAATCTTATTTTCCTAACACAGTGAGGTAACAAATTATCCCATAAAAAACAACTTCTGTAGCTCATCCAGATACTTAAAGAGAAAAAAAAATGGGTTGAAAGGAAGTAAGTTAATTCTCCTATATCAACTTACAATATAATGGAAAATTCAAACGTTGTAGAAATGATTAATCAAAAGCTTCCTACAAATTTTGAGTTCACAGCAGGGGGTCTAGTGGTCAGGTTCTTATGATGTGTGATAACAAGACTTCAGGAAAATTATTTTTCCTTTCTAATTATTGGAGCAACAGACTGGAATCATATTATGTGTAGTTATTAAGAACTTAAAGCAAGAAAAAGTAGGTATATTTCTTCTTCTTGGGAACATTAATCAGTCATTAAAAACAATTACAGCAACTCACTTTTTGTTGACAAGGCACAGTTGATATTTATGTATAGATCACAGAAAATCATGTGTTTTACTAAATAAAAAAAAATGGCCCGATAAAACAGTCAGAAAATATTGTGGATTTATTGGTAACATATTTGTGTTTAAGGTGACCGGGCTATGTAGAGCTGTTATACTACACAAACAGAAAACAAACAGAACACCATCAACAAAAAGCACTAATAGAAAATGTCTTTTAGGTAAGCAGAGTTCAAAGTTAAATTCTTTATGTCCTATGTGATAGCTTTATTTCATAAATTCCCCAGCATAGATCTGCTTGTGTGTTCACCTCTGTCCTAAATCACCATTCCTGTGAAACGCTTCGGGTGTCACCACCTCGTGGGGGAAATACCGATACAGCTCTTTCATTCTGATTTGAGTCTTGTGTCCGTGACCTTGAAGACCCAGGGAAGCAGGAGTGTCTGTCAGTGTCTGAATACCAATGTCATTAGACCTGGAGGATGTGAAAGTGTTCCAACGCAATGCCCTCACCATCCCTCACACTTCACCAATCCACCCTACAGTCCAGGGCCGCAGTGAGCTTTGTAAGAGGAAAATCTGGCCAGGCTCCTGCCCTGCCAAGGACCTGTGGGTGGTTCTGCACTGTCTCCAGTCTTTCTCAGTCATGTTCATTTCCAGTCCTCCTGAGGAATATGACTCATTCTCATCATCGCAAAAGGCTGTAGGAACAATTCTGGGAAAGCAAGAGTGTGAGTGTACAAGCAGGCCTGGGCGAGTGTGTTTGCGTGTGTAGGGCTGGAACAGAATCTTGCATATCTAGAATGGGCAGAACTACACATAATTTGAAGAGACAATTTGTGAATGAGTCTGAAACCTGCCTCCCTTACCTCTGTCTCTCTCCTGCCCCCATGAGAACAACTGGCCTGAGTCATCAAGCACTTTATAGTCCTGCTATTACTTTTTTTCCCACCTTCTTTCTCACAATGCCTGCACGATCACATACAGTTGTGCAGGTTGTACATTGCACAACTCTGCAGCTATACTGTGGTCCTATATTTCTGTGCCTATAGTTCAGTTCAGTCGCTCAGTCGTGTCCGACTCTTTGCGACCCCCATGAATCGCATAACCACCCTCCAAATTATTTACCCAGCAAATATTCTGAACTCCTTAGAATACCCTGAAAGGTTCATGCCTTTCTACATGTAGAGGACTGTACCAGATTCACCAGGAGAATCAAAGTAGGTCTCTTCAGTTGACCATTCAACAAATATTTGTTGAGTGCCAGACAAGTTTATTCCTTGCTAAATTTTATACCCTGAGGACCTAGGACAGTGGAAAGTACACAAAGGGCACTCAATAAATGCTTGTTAAGTGGATGAATGCACAATGTTAACACCTGCTAATGCTCCACCCATGTGTTGCTGCCTTTATTGAATATTTCTGCATTTTCTGACCTTTAGATTACCTTCTTTGGATCTTGAGATTTTCCTGCACAGACCTCAGGCAAGGTACCTAGAATACTTTATTGCTTATTTCTTGACCTTCTTTCTGACCACCCTAAAGGGTCATATCCTATTTAGTTTTGTGCTCAGTCGCTCAGTCGTGTCCAACTCTTTGTGACCCCATGGACTGTAGCCTGCCAGGCTCCTCTGTTCTTGGAATTGTCCAAGCAAGAATATTGGAATGGGTTGCCATTTCCTTCTCCAGGGGATCTTCCTGACCCAGGGATTGAACTGGGGTCTCCTGCATTGCAGGTGGATTCTTTATTGTCTGAGCCACCAGGGAAGCCCTCAGCTTTGTATATATGGCAACTATTACCATATGTAATATGTAAAAGACATGAGTTATTCATGGAAAGATAAGAAAAAAGAAAAGACAAAATGATTTGTCTTTAACAGAACGAGTAAAAAAAAAAAACAGGTTGTGAATGATAATCCACATCAAATATTGCTTAGAGAATTCCTTTGAGAGAGACATATGAAGCTTTAACAGTGATCATATTTTTTTACATATTCATTAACCCTTTTATTTTTCCCAAATTCTTAGTTGCTATTATTATTTAAACTTTTAATTTTATACTTGAATATAGAGATGGTTGGCCTTCCTAGGTAGTGTTAGTGATAAAGAACCTGTCTGCCAATGCAGGAGACATAAGAGACATGGATTTGACCCCTGGGTCAGGAAGATCCCTGGAGGAGGGCATGGCAACCCACTCCAGTATTCTTGCCTAGAGAATCCCATGGACAGAGGAGCCTGGTGGGCTACTGTCCACTGGGTTGCAAAGAGTTGGACATGACAGAAGCAACTTGAGCAAACACACATAGAGATTGGTTGGTGGCATCACTGACTCAGTGGGCATGAATTTGAGCAAACTCCGGAGACAGTGAAGGACAGGGAGTCCATGGGGTCGCAAAGAGCTGGACACAACTGAGCGACTGAACAACAATAAATAGATGATTAACCACGTTGTGATAGTTTTGGGTGGACAGCAAAGTGACTCAGCCATACATATTCATGTATCCATTCTCCCCCAAACTTTCCTCCCATCCAGGCTACCACATAACATTAAGGAGAGCTCCTTGTGCTATACAGTGGGTCCTGGTTGGTTAACAGGGATCATATTTTAAAAGGGGATATTGTGTTGAGAGTTAATAGAGCAATGAACAGGAGAGAAAGCGGAAAATAAAGATGGAGAGAAGAAGGAAGTGTCCTGAATGAATCCAGAAGTATACGATTCTCTTCATTATCTCTCTTTACAAGTTCTCATAACACTGGGAATGCATATGTCCTTTCAAAAAATATGTTTTTACAAGCCATCATAACGAAGCTCTGTTTCATCTTTACCAGACTGCCTAGGTATGGATACCACTAACTAGCTGTACAACCCTAAGACATTATTTAATCTATCTGTGCTTCAGTTTCCCATCTGTGAAATGATTATAATTTAGAGTGTTTTGGATAAAGATATTAATATGTGTAAGCATGTAGCCACATTGCCTGGGGCATGACACTCAATAGCAACCTGCTATTATTATAATTATTATCAAAAGAATAATACTGTTACAGTGATGATGATGATAAACTTCTTATGGATTTTATTTCAGTTAGTTCTTGGAGCTACTCTAAGCAGCTTGGATTATTATTGATATTTACAAATGAGAAAATGATAGCTCAGAAAGGTCAAGTGAATTGCGCAAAGTCACTTAGCCAGAAAGTGACAAAGGTTAGATTTGAACTTGTGTTTCTCTGACCTTAAAGGTAATACTCATTACCACGAAACTATACTGCGTAAAGGGGCTTTCCCAGGAGTCATGGTTTTCTGGGTTCTTACCTAGACTCTTCCCATGGACAATACTTCTTTTCTTTAGGAATAGCTGTTGCCATTTTATAATGTCTCCATTCATGATCATATCAAGACCCAGAACAGAATAAGGAACTTAATACATGCTTGGAAGAATTTAACCCATACAAAAATACTGAAACTTAGCTACACTGTACATTTAGGCTCAATCCTGGGCCCCATACTCTGAAAGGAAACTGCAGAGCAGAAACCTCTGACAGCTTGCAAAATACTTTCACTTAAATTATTTTGTTTTGTTATCACACCTGCCCAGTGGTTTGAGAGGTTAATATTACTGTTTCCATTGCACAAATGGAGAAGTTCTCCCCTGGTAGCTCAGATGGTAAAAAATCTCCCTGCAATGCAAGAGACCCAGGTTTGATCCCTGAGTCGGGAAGATCCCCTGGAGATGGGAATGGCAACCCACTCCAGTATTCTTGCCTGGAGAATTCCATGGACAGACTACGGGGTCACAAAGAGTCGGACATGACTGAGCAACTAACACTTTCACTTTCAGAGAGGTTAGGTGGGTAGCTCATGGGTACACAGCAAGAACACAGACCTAGTCTTCTGATTCCCAGTTTTGTGATTTTTTTTGTCTTCGGTAATAACATATATCAGGGGGAATATAATCCTCAAACCCTTATTTGAAGGGTGAACTGTTGCAGTGTCCTAAATGGTAAGAGCCAATTGTCCAGCATGAACAGGGCCTTGAATCTGAAACTCTCTGGCTCCTAAGGCTGACCGGAAAAAAAAAAACAACCTGGTCTACTTCTATAGTTTCCTCCTGGAGGGGTAAAAAGTTTAATCTTCAGACTCAATATGGACAAATGACTCTCAGTAACTTCTTTCTAGAAGCAAATGTGAGAAGAGCAACTAGCAGATGAATGTAATGATCAACTGGCAAAAAGTTCCCTCTGCATCTGTCTGGAAATATGTGTAGGAGCACCTACTGCCAATTGCCTGTCAGTTCTCATCACCTCGTTATGTAAGGTCTCCATTTTCCCACTTCTGCACCAAATGAAATTGAGAATCCTTAGCCACAATCTAATTACCAGTCTGTGGCACCATTTCAGACATGGAAGGCAAAGTTATGATAAATATTTAATAGAACACTCAGCACAGTGAAAGCAATGAGCTGGAAAGTGCTGGCGCTGGAAATGCACAGTTGTCTAGAGGGAGGATTTGTAGCTGGGATGTCTCCAACTGAAACTAGACTTCATCCAACCGAAGGATGCAACAGCTATTCAGGAAGGGGACGTGGGCTCCAAGAGGCAATGAAAACCCACCCCTCCCATTAATCAAATGGGGTCATGTTTGACTCAGTCTGAACTCCCATTCTCTCTTCTAAACACCTTTCCCAAAAGCCAACAGTGCTGGGAGAGCCAAAGGTTAACATTTGCTGACAATGATGTACACCACTGGTCTCCAGCCTGGTGTCCTCCAGGTCCTGAAAAGTAACAACAGTGTCTGGCATCTAGACACTGGAAAAATTGCTACTTTACCACTAGTTTTAATGTATCTTTAGTATTTTGGTAAATCCATTAAAACAGAAAATAAAGTATTACTAAATACATTCAGATCTTTTATGTTGACAACATACTTGAAAACACAAGTCTCCTTTCTCTAAAAGCCCCATTGAAATGAGAGGCAGGCATAAAAATGTTTTGAAGCCACCAGGGCAAAGGACATTGAGAGGATGTAATAGAAGACAAGAACGGTCAAAGACAGTTTTAGAAGATGGAAAAAAGGTAAGTGAGTCGTAACTAACTAAAGGTGGAGAGAGCTGAAACTAAAAACCTGAAGTGATAGCTGACATAAAGAAGCAAGTCAGATTATGCCTTTAAACTACAGGAAACTCAGGCTTTAAAATCATCAGGTGAGGAGAGAAATGTAGCTAAAAGAAAGGAGAGAATTGGCTGAAAGTCAGTGTAAGGATCAGTTAAGAATTGATGCTTTTGAACTGTGGTGTTGGAGAAGACTCTTGAGAGTCCCTTGGACTGCAAGGAGATCCAACCAGTCCATCCTAAAGGAAATCAGTCCTGAATATTCATTGGAAGGGCTGATGCTGAAGCTGAAACTCCAATACTTTGGCCACCTGATGGGAAGAACTGACTCATCTGAAAAGACACTGATGCTGGGAAAGATTGAAGGCGGGAGGAGAAGGGGACGACAGAGGATGAGATGGTTGGATGGCATCACCGACTCAATGGACATGAGTTTGAGTAAACTCCGGCAGTTGGTGAAGCACACAGGGAGGCATGGCATGCTGCCGTTCATGGGGTCACCAAGAGTCAGACATGACTGAGCGACTGAACTGAACTGATCCCAGATTTACTGCATCCCACTCCAGAGGTGCTATGCTGTGACTATTACCCTGGTACCAATGGCCACATCATCACAGCAGGAGACTGAAGGTTCATCTTTGTAGGAACGGAATCAGAAATGACTAGGGGATGACTCCAGCACAGGATGGAGAGAGGGACAGATAGATGATAAAGCCAATCCAGCAAAGTGTTCATTGTCGAACCAGATGGTAGTTCGATGGGTTTTGACTTCTCGGTATTGCTTCAAAATTTTTTCACGATAAAATGTGAGAGGAAAAATCCATCCCAAATCTGAATCCAATCTGTTCTCAGCATCGCCACTGCCACCTCCCTCATCCCGTTTCTTTCCTCTCACCTGGATCGCCGCAATAACCTTCCAACTGCTCTTCCTGCTCCTGTTCCACCCGTCGATACATTCTCAGCAGAGAAACTAGAGGGATCTTATTCAAACAGAAGTCACCTCAGGCCACACCTCCACCCAGAACCCTGTGTGGCTCCCCATTTTACCGGGAACACACTTCAGAGACTTTCCAAAGGCCTCCAAGTTCCTGCATGACCCGGACTCCTGTTACCGCTCCGACTTCATGTGCTACTACTGGGCCCTTCACACGCTATGAGGCAGCCACTCTGGCCTCCTTGCCATTTCTCAGACACTCCAGGCCTCTCCAGGCACACTCTTGACTTAGTGTTCCTCCTGTCTAACCGAGGAACTAGACAACTCGAGGGCTAGCTCTGCACCTTTATGACCTTGCTAACCTCTCATCTGCTCAATGAGCCTACCCTGTATTACTTAGTGAAAAGCAATGAAAGTGAAAGTTTTAGTTGCTCAGTTGTGTCCAATTCTTTGCAATCCCACAGACTGTACCTCACCAGGTTCCTCTGTCCATGGGGTTTCTCAGGCAAGAATCCTGGAGTGGGTTGCTATTTCCTTCTCCAGGGGATCTTCCCAAATTGGGGATGGAACCTGGGTCTCCTGCATTGCAGGCAGATTCCTTACCATCTGAGCCACCAGGGAAGCCAATCACAAATAAGGGGAAGGGATAAGTGGGGAGTATGGGATGGACATGAACACACTGCTGTATTTAAAATGGATAACCAACGAGGTCCTACTGCATAGCACAGGGAACTCTACTCAATGTTATGTGGTAGCCTGGATGGGAGGGGAGTTTGGGGGAGAATGGGTACATGTATACATATGGCTGAGTCCCTTCGCCATTCACCTGAACTATCACAATATTGTTATACCTCAATACAAAATATTTTTGGTGCTAAAGACTGTGCTTTCACTCCAGGGGATGCAGGTTGGATCCTGATAAGGGGACAAAGATCCCACATGGCACAAGGGCAAAGTAAAAATAAATAAATAAATTGGGCCAAGATACTAAAAAATCAAAAAAGTCCAAATAAAAATAAAAACTCCTGCAGTCTCTACTCTCAGCACTCCCAGCTTGCCTTACCTTGCCCTAGTTTTCCTTTCCTGCCCCAGTAGGACATTTGTCACTTTATAGCAAGCTCTGTAACTTACACATTTATTGTGTTTATTGGACCCATCTCAACTAGGATTGCTAGATTTATCACTTTAAAAATACAGAACATCCAGTTAAGTCTGAATTTCAAATGAGCAACCTCTCAACCTAAGTACATCCCCTGCAAGTTTAGCACATATTCATACTAAACGGTATTGTGGTTTATCTGAAATTCAAATGAAACTGAGCATCCTATAATTCATCTGGTGGCCCTACACACACACACACACACACACTCACAGAAATATGAGGTCCTCAAAGAAGCCAGGGATCCTCTGCTTTGTTCTCTGATATATCCTCAACTCCCAGAACACTGCAGGTTTCAGTGCAGCGCAATTTTATGTTAATTAAGTAAATATATGCTGAAATGAATGATTACATTTTTCTCAGAATGTGAGCTAAGAAAACAAGGGAGTAATTGTCAGAAGATGTGTGATACAGAAAACAGGAAACCCAACACCAAAACAAGTTTTAAAAATGTCTCAGATGACGCTGTGAGGCTGACCTGCAGTGGGGGATATACATGGAGGGACCAGAAATGAAACCCATAGATGAACTGGTGTGTCTGCCTGTGACATTATCATGGTGATGGGCTTCCCAGTTCTCTCAAGGGATCTGATAGGGGTTTTTAACTATACTTAGGCCAAAAATTAAGACATTATCAACTGCAAGCAAAATAAAAATGGTTACGAAAAGGAAAAGTAATCGTAACACACTACAGTATTTATGTGACAGTTATAAAGCAAATACCGAATACAGTACTGATTTAACTATCAGTGTGGTATCATCTTAGCAAATAGGAGGAAAGGAAGTGTATGGGTGCGGTGCGGTTAAGGGGACCATAAAATTGCTAAAGTGCCATCTTACCACTCTTGCTACCTTGCTGTTTATGGGTAGACCACAGAAAATGTCTAACATTTAAAAACTAAGGAAGAATAGCTTAACTACATAGTTTAGAAATTTGGAGACAAATGAAAAGAAGAAACAGCTTCCAGAGGTGAAGCTAGCTGCCTCTAGGGAGAACTCAGGGGAATAAAAGAGTGGAAAGGCTAAGAGGGATGGGGCAGTTTTGCTGTTTTCCGTTATAACTCTTTCAGCACCATTTTATTAAAAAAAAAATATATATATATATATGCATTTCTTCACAAAAATTAAAATTTCATTTAAAACCCTCAGTTCCGCTACTTAAGGAAACAAAAACAAAAAGGGAAACATAGAATTTCTAGAACACCAACATAGGAAAAATATCCACAACATTATTTTAATGCTATGAGACATTTATACTTTTGCAGACTCGCTGACCAGAGAAGGCCATGGCACCCCACTCCAGTCCTCTTGCCTGGAAAATCCCATGGATGAGGGTGCCTGGTAGGCTACAGTCATGGGGTCACTGAGAGTCAGACACACCTGAGCGACTTCACTTTCCCTTTTCACTTTCATGCATTGGAGAAGGAAATGGCAACCCACTCCAGTGTTCTTGCCTGGAGAATCCCAGGGACGGGGGAGCCTGGTGGGCTGCCGTCTATAGGGTCACACAGAATCGGACACGACTTAAGCAACTTAGCAGCAGCAGACTCGCTGACAGGCTCATATACTTCACTATAAACAGATGCAGTTTTACCTGAAATCACTACACATTTAATGATGGTTTTTTTTTCCCCTTTGACATACTTCAGGAGTACTAGGTAATGAAAGACGATTCAGACTTGAGGTCCAACCTGGCTACCTAATTGCAAATGTTTACTAACATTTCATTAGGACTTACAAAATCCTTTGCACCACCATTTCATTTGATTCTCCAACGTCCCTTTAAGAATGATTTTCATATTATTCATATTTGGATTTCTCCCAACATAAAACAGCAACATCATAAAATCCTCAGATAAGATGATGACGTGAACTCAGGAAGGAAAATCCCTGTCATTTGCATTGTTTCCCTATAGTCTGTTTTATCCTCTCCTATTCCTGCTGACTCTTCAACTATTATAAGTCTACATTTATAAGCCTTAGCATTTCTCTTCCAGAAGCTTTCTCTCCAAGGTCATGATCCCTGATCCTTCCTGCTTCCCCCTCCACTCTAATAAGATGCCAGTCACTGCCTTGCCTGTAGGCTTCCCTGATAGCTCAGTTGGTAAAGAATCTGCCTACAACACAGGAGACCCTGGTTCAATTCCTGGGTCTGGAAGATCTCCTGGAGAAGGAATAGGCTACCCACTCCACTATTCTTGGGCTTCCCTGGTGGCTCAGCTGATAAAGAATCTGCTCACAATGTGGGAGACCTAGGTTTGATCCCTGGGTTGGGAAGATCCCCTGGAGAAGGGAAAGACTACCCACTCCAGTATTCTGGTCTGGAGAACTCCATGGACTCTATAGTCCATGGAGTGAGAGTCGGAAACTCCCAAGCAACTTTCACTTTTCCTTGCCTGTGACCCTCACTATCTCCAAAACCTTCTCTGAGGCACACAGACACAGAAGCATTGCTCTTCCTTTCAGTTTTTCATGCTATTTAAACTATTCAAGAGCCGAGAAGAAAAATACACACCGATCTCACCAGTATATAGGGACTTCCTAGGTGACTCAGTGGTAAAGAACCCGCCTGGCAATACAGGAGCTGTAAGAGACCCGGGTTCGATCCCTGGATTGGGAAGATCCCCTGGAGGAGGAAATGGCACCTCATTCCAGTATTCTTGCCTGGAGAATCCCATAGACAGAGGATCCCGGTGGGCTCCTTTTTACCTTTTCTTTTCTTTTTTATTGGAATGCAATTGCTTTACAGTGTTGTGTTAGTTTTTGCCGTACAACATCATGAATCAGCCATAGGTATACATATATCTCCTCCCTCTTGAGCCTCCCATGCATCCCCCTATTCCACCCCTCTAGGTCATCACAAAGCACCAAGCTGAGCTCCTTGTGAATATAGCATTTTAAAAACCCTTCATCTTTCTCTTCCACACAGTTACACTCCTTGCTATGTGTTTTAAATAGACTGTGTTATTCTGAACTCATAAGTCTCTCTTTACTGAATATTCTATTTTCAGCCTTCATTTTCCAGTAGGAGGAGGTGAAGTTTAGAGCTCACTTCCAAGTTATTCAGTCTTCCTAAAGACCAAGTGCAGAACAATTAACCCATTCATCACTGACTGTATCTATCCATCTTTGCTTCAGGGACTGGTCACATGTTAACTTATAAATGAGCCTACTGTTCCACAGGGCCACCCCAAGGCCCCCATAGGGAGAATGATGCAAACTCTCTTGATAAAAGTCACACATAACTAATACCCTAGGAAAGGATTACTGGACACTGCTCAAATTCTTTGTTTTCACACAAGAACTTTCAAAGCTTGCATATTTTGTTTGCCCTCAAATTCATTTGCCTTCGAGAATTCGGGTATCTCTTTTTCTGTCACAGTTTACATGAAGTTTTTCACCAGTCCATCTTTTCTTTGTACGTTTCCATAATTTTATATATCTCTTCTCTCAGTTCTGTAATTGTCTCATGATTTTTAAAAATCTTTCATACATGCATGTATGTGTATGAGAGATGTGTGTACAGGTGTGGTTCCGCAATAAAAGGCACAGCAATGATTTTAACACTTTTATCCCATCTGAGATGCATATATATATATCCGTTACCATGTCATTTTTTTCTTCAACTATTGATAGACATTGTTTGTCTAACTAGGACCTGGCTGACACAATGGAATACTTTCCATCTAGTTTAGTCCATCGCTCTCAAATAATGTGAATTTTCTTATCACAAAACCCACAGAACAATTCCTCAGCCATGTGGGTTCCTTGGCCACGTCCTTATCTCTCCTCAACAACCCACTGCCATGTGATGACACGTTCCTGTTGTATTGGGTTGACCAAAATATTCATTCGGGTTTTTCTGTATCATCTTTATGGAGAAAACCCAAGCAAACTTTTTTAGTCAATCCAATACAAGTATCTTCCCATACTTCAAGAACTTACCTGCACAGCTTTACCTCTCTCTGCATGTCAAGGAGAAACCATGATTTTTCTGATTAAACTCTTTCCTGTGTCCTTTTATTCCAAGTTAAATTATGATGTTGAAGGAGCAATTATACCTGTTCCTCAGTGACTAGATCTGTCCATGGGACCCCCAATGGTCATCATTCTTCTTCGATAATATTTTTCAAATGTCCTATGGGTGATACATGTGTTTTCCTTCCAGATCATTTGATCTTTTTAATTTAACTCAATTTTAATCATCTCCCACATCCCTTTGTCAGGCTTATTCTGATAAAGGTTTGCAGAGGATGTTATGAAAGCATATTGGAGATACATACCTTCAGCCTAGTCTTGAGGGGCAAGAGTTCTTGCAAATATTTGTTGCAGTAAATGATCTGAGTCTTAAAGAAAAGTCGAATTTTGCTGGATAAAGAAGGGACAGAAGAACATCCCAGGCTAAGGGAAAAGCATGTGCAAAGTGACAGACACATAAAGCAGCACAGTCTGAACATGACACTGGGTAGTTCACTGTTGTTAGTTGATCAGTTGTGTCTGACTCTTTGCAACATCACGGACTGTCACCATGATGGCCACCAGGTTCCTGTCCATCGGATTTCCCTGGCAAGAATGCCATTTCCTCTTCCAAGGGATCTTACTGACCCAGGGATCAAATCACATCTCTAGCATTCGTGTACCTGACTCTTTGAGACCCCATGGACTATACTGTCCATAGAATTCTCCAGGCCAGAATACTGGAGTGTGTAGCCTTTTCCTTCTCCAGGGGATCTTCCCAACCCAGGGACTGAACCCAGTTCTCCCACATTGCAGGCAGATTCTTTATCAGCACTGGCAGATGGATTCTTTACCACTGAGCCACCAGGGAAGCCAGTTCACTGTTACCATGGCTAAAATGTGAGAGGGATGAGGAGGAGACTGTTAGGAGATGCAGCTAGTGAGGTAAAGAGTGACCAAGTGTAAGATGACCTTGAATTATATGCACATGGGACAAAGTGGACCACTGATGGGTTTAAAGCAAGATACTGGCATGACAAGATTTCTCTCACCTGAAGACCTCCAGCAGATCCACAGAAAAGCCAAGGCTTGGAGTAAAAGAGTTCGGGTAAGAGATTTTTACAGTATTTAGGAAAGAGCTGAAATGACTGAGGCTTGGACTGAGATGAAGAGAAAGGGAGGACTTTTACAAACTCTGAGTGGGGGTGATAATATGTTTGCATTTTTTACAAGCTCACTCTCGCTGCCCTGTGATGACTACATAGAAAGGAAGACAGAGTAGATGAAGCAGGCCAGTTTGGAAGCTATTGCAGTGGTCCAAGTTGAAGATGGTTGCCTGGGCTGGTCGGATGCGCCTGCTAGAATAGTTCTCATAGTGTCCCAGTTACCTCATTCTCACCTTGTCTCCTCCCTACACCCCTCCCAAGCAGGATCAATGTTGTTCTCTTCCAGAATACACCATAGATTCACAGATGGGAATTGTCCTCCTCTCTGATATGACATAAGACAGATGAAACGGGGTTGCTATACATACCCCATTCAGGGGAAAAAAGTGAGACCCAGGAGGCAAACTGCCTTGCCAAATATTTCATTCCTTTAGAGCAACTTCCAGGACAGGTTCTGTGGTCCATGCTTTTATATCATGCCAGGTTAGAAGAACACTTTGTCATAATTAATGTGTTATAATCAACCTTCACTCTAAACTGTCTCTAGTTTATAACTCAGTATGCAACTGGGTGTAATGGGTTGGCCAAAAAGTTCATTCAGGTTTTTCCATGACAACATGCAAAAAAACCCAATGAACTTTTTGGCCAATCCAGTATAAGATGGTTTAATTTTCTAGTCTAGGGGTTGATTGTATGGTCCCAGGAAGTAGGGTTTTTCTCTACTGGAGCTGATTGATTATTGACTAGCAGTCGATTTTCTAAAAACATCTCTGTCCTGTTAGCGTCATTCCTGATAAATGACACCTAATAGGTTCACACATTCCTCTTCTTCATCTGTCACAATAGTAGTCAAAATAATTATGTAAACCTTTATTTAACTTCTTTCTCTATCACAACTTTAATCTATTTTGGAAAAACAGGTTAACTAGCATTACCTTTCTAGTGACTGGCATGATCCCCCACACAGAGCACTAATTAAAAACATCTATTAAACAATAACCAATAATTATTGAGTACTTACTAATTAGCAGACACTGTGCTAAGGAATTTAAATGTGACATTTATTTTCATACTAATTTCTTGAAGTAGACATAGCTACTCTCTTCAGTTTAGAGTAGAAGAAAATTAAAACCTAGAGATGTTAAGTTATTTAATCACAAAATTTAGAAAGTAGCAGAACTGGGATTCAAATTCAGAGCACTTATTAATATATGATACCGCCTCTCTTGAATATATGAGTGAATGAAAAAAATCAATCAATCAATAGATGGATTGAATTTGCTAACAATTCACTGGGCATCATATAATCTGTCTCCAACTAGTGCAAATGCTAGACTTAATGAAATTGGGTAATTTGTAGAGATATGGATGGACCTGGAGTTTGTCAGAATGAAGTCAGAAAGAAAAAGCAAATACTATATATTTGATTGAAGCCATGAAATTAAAAGACGCTTACTCCTTGGAAGGAAAGTTATGACCAACCTAGACAGCATATTAAAAAGCAGAGACATTACTTTGCTAACAAAGGTCCATCTAGTCAAGGCTATGGTTTTTCCAGTGGTCATGTATGGATGTGAGAATTGGACTATAAAGAAAGCTGAGCACCAAAGAATTGATGCTTTTTGAACTGTGGTGTTGGAGAAGACTCTTGAGAGTCCCTTGGACTGCAAGGAGATCCAACCAGTCCATCCTAAAGGAGATCAGTCCTGGGTGTTCATTGGAAGGACTGATGTTGAAGCTGAAACTCCAATACTTTGGCCATCTGATGAGAAGAGCTGACTCATTTGAAAAGACCCAGATGCTGGGAAAGATTGAGAGCAGGAGGAGAAGGGGATGACAGAGGATGAGATGGTTGGATGGCATCACCGACTCTATGGACATGAGTTTGAGTAAACTCCGGGAGTTGGTGATGGACAGGGAGGCCGGGTGTGCTGCGGTTCATGGGGTCACAAGGAGTCGGACGCGACTGAACTGAACTGAATGCATACATGTGAAATCTAGAAAAATGGTACAGATGAACCTATTTCCAAGACGTGAGTAGAGACACAGACGTAGAGAATGGACATGTGCATGGGGCGGTAGGGGGTGGGGGGATCGACAAATTGGGAGATTAGGATTGACATATACACATTATCATAAAATAGATAGCTAGTGGGAACCTACTTAAAAGCACAGGAGGCTCAATTCGGTGGTCTGTGATGACCTTGATCGGTGGGATGGAGGTGGGTGGGAAAGAAGTCCAAGAAGGAGAGGATAATGTGTGCGTGTGTTTGTGTGTGTGTGGAGATATATATATATATATATGTATGTATATATATATAGAGAGAGAGTGAGAGATCTGATTCACTTTATTTTATAACAGAAACCAGCATGGCATCGTAAAGCAGTTATACTCCAGTTTAAAAAATATTTTAAAAACTAAGAAGCATAAAAATCACCTATTTGTATGTAATTACCATAATATGGTTTCACATTTGTGCTTCTTAACCCAAGGACATTTGGCAATTTCTGGAGACATTTTTGGTTTTCACCACTAGGAGGGGGAGTTGCACTGGTATCTAGGAGGCAGAGGCCACAGATGCTTCTATACCCCCTCCTACAATGCATAGGACAGTCCCCTGCAATAAAGAATTGTCTGGTCCACTATGTCAATTGCGTCAAATTTAAGAAACCTTGTTCTCTATCAATGGCTGTTCACATGAAGCCAAATCATATTGAAACCACTCCTGTTTAAGAAAAAAAAAATTCTCATCAGATCACACAACATGCAAAACTCACCAAAGAACACTTTCCTATAGAAATAACTGTATATGAATTTGAGCAAACTCTGGGAGACAGTGGAGGACAGAGGAGCCTGGTGTGCTACAGTCCATGGGGTCACAAAGAGTCGGACACAACTTAGTGCCTGAACAACAACATAGACACAATAGGCCTGGTAACAGAGGACAAGCAGCGACACCATTCCTCCTTCCTGTAGATCAGCAATGCTTTGCTAAAATGCCAAACCGAGGAGGAAATGGACACCATGTCACGTCGTAGATATGCCCTGACACCTTACAGACAGACAAGCCGCCTGACCAGCAAGGAGCCAGTAACCCATTCTGCTTGGGTCGGCAGGTATTCACTATTACATACTTGAAAAGGGAAGGGAAACAAATTCCTACAGATACACTTCAATGTTATTTAACATCTGTTTCAAAACGATTAACAAGGTACCAAGCTAGTTTCCAACCCTGAATACCAGGCAATGAAAGGAAGGCATAGCAAGACTGCAGTTGTTCGATCTAGACTCTAGGTGGCAGAAGCACATAAGTGCGTGGCTTCACCCCTGAAGAAATATTTAGTGCTGCATTGTTTAAATTCTCTTGGAACAAAAGAAGTAAACATGCTTTCCCCCAACAATTCTCACCAATGCCTTGTATTTCTTTTACTGGACTTAAAATTATTAAGCTGCCTTTGTTTCCTGAATAGTGTAGCCTGCCAGTCTCCTCTGTCCGTGGAATTCTCCAGGCAAGAAGACTGGAGTGGGTTGCCATTTCCTTCTCTGGGGATCTTTCGAACCCAGGGATCAAACCTGGGTCTCCTGCATTGCAGGCAGATTCTTTACATCTGAGTCACAGGGAAGCCCCCTGTTTTCTGAATAAATCTTTTGTATTCTTGAATAGCTGTTTCTCTATGTAACAAATATTTAGTGTACTTGTGAGTATGCATGCATACATACAATTATATATATGAACATAAATTGCATATATTATATGTAATTATATAAATTCTACATCTGCCATTTATAATAATGATGTTGAACATAATCCAATAATATTTGTCACTCTTTGTTGAGCATTTTCTCACTTAATACTTTTAATCATCTTATGTGGAATGTATTAGCTTTTTCCTTTTGTAGTTTAATTTCCAAGGATGAAAAAGATCAAACAGCTTGGCCAGGGTCAGACAGCATAATGAGCACCAGAAGTGAGATTCATATTATACATTTCAAAGAACCCAAAGTCTGTGAGCTTTCTGAAGTTAGGGATTTTATCCTAATTTCTATTCTTCCTCACCAAACATAGCTAAGTGCTACAACTGTATTGCATCAGTTGCAAAAACAGTCTGTGCCCATTTCATGGTGTTAGGGAAAAATAATTCATATGGGAAAATGAAGGTAAATACTAGGATGCATGTTAAAAAGATTACCAGGCCCCACCCCAGACTAATTAAATCAAGCATTTCTCATGAAGGGGAGTTTTCTTAAAGGTCTCTAGGTTATTCTAATATGCAGCAAGTGTTGAGAATCCATAGGGTAGTGACAATGAGAGTCAAATTTTCAGTACTTTGAGAAGCCTTTTCTCACTTTTTGATAAGTCCTTAAAGACAGAACTGAAAATGCCAAATAGCTGTGGAGAAGGTTATGAAGGTGATGTTTGCCACTGAAGGAGACACAAGTTTGCATCCCACCAAAGCCATTAACATCCCATCCAATTTGTGGTCTATTCCCTTTGTGATTTTGTGACTTCAGTGACAGAGACAGTAACCTATTTTTGTCTATTTCCATAAACAGCATTTCCATGCAAGGGTGACATTCATAGATGTTTGGTGCGGTGGTAAAGTATCTGCCTGCCAATACAGGAGACGCAAGATACATGGGTTCAAATAATTCCTGGAGAGGGTGTGGAGAAAAGGGAACCCTCTTACACTGTTGGTGGGATTGCAAACTAGAACAGCCACTATGGAGAACAATGTGGAGATTTCTTAAAAAACTGGAAATAGAACTGCCATACGACCCAGCAATCCCACTGCTGGGCATACACACCAAGGAAACCAGAATTGAAAGAGACATGTGTACCCCAATGTTCACTGCAGCACTGTTTACAATAGCTAGGACATGGAAGCAACCTAGATGTCCATCAGCAGATCAACGGATAAGAAAGTTGTGGTACTTATACACAATGGAATATTATTCAGCTATAAAAACAAGAATGCATTTGAGTCAGTTCTAATGAAGTGAATGAAACTGGAGCCTATTATACAGACTGAAGTAAGTCAGAAAGGAAAACACTAATACAGTATATTAATGCATATACATGGAACTTAGAAAGATGGTAATGACGACCCTATATGCAAGACAGCAAAAGAGACACAGCTATAAAGAACAGAATTTTGGACTCTATGGGAGAAGGTGAGGGTAGGATGATTTGAGAGAATAGCATTGAAACATGTATATTATCATATGTGAAATAGATGACCAGTCCAAGTTAGATGCATGAAACAGGGCACTCAAAGCCAGTGCACTGGGACGACCCTGAGGGATGGGATGGGTGGGAGAGGGGTTCGGGATTGGAGACACATGTACACCCATGGCTGATTCATGTCAATATGGCAGAAACCACCAGAATACTGTAAGGTAATTAGCCTCCAATTAAAATTAATTAATTAATTTAAACATATAAAAAAGATATAAGGGTTCATTCCCTGGGTCGGGAAGATCTCTTGGAGTAGGAAATGGCAGCTCACTGCAGTATTCTTGCCTAGAAAATTCCATGGACAGAGGAGCCTCACTGGCTACAGTTCTGTGCTGTACTTAGTTGCTCAGTCGTGTCTGAGTCTTTGCAACCCCATGAACTAGAGCCCACCAGGCTCCTCTGTCCATGGGGAGTCTCCAGGCAAAAATACTGGAGTGGGTTGCCATGCCCTCCTCCAGAGGATCGTCCCAACCCAGGGATCGAACCCAGGTCTCCTGCATTGCAGGTGGATTCTTTACTGTCTGAGCCACCAGGAAAGCCAGGGGTCTCAAAGAGTCAGACATAACTGAGCACACACACATGCAGAGTGGTAGATACAGTCAGAATCATTTCTGTCCTACATCACTGATTATATTCTAGGACCTCAGCAACAAGTCCAAGGTACATCTTGAGATATAATTAATTATTAATACTAACTCCAAATTTACTATTATTGAACACAGATCCTCGCAAATAATGAATAAGAAATAACCTTTTGCAGAATGAGTAAGCAGATGAATGGACTTAGAGTGACTTATCAAGTGAACAAATCCCTGGCTGGTCTTTTAGTTAATCTTCAAAAACCCACCTCAAGACTATTTCGTTATCTCTACCAATATTTCTATCTAACCACTTGTGTAAAAAACAAAGACTGATGTTGATAGCTCAGATAAAGTTCTCCTTTCCCTGTTTTTTTTTTTTTTAAAAAACACCACCGATGTAAATGTAGAACTGAATTCAGAAATGAAGGTCTGAGAAGCTTTGTGATTGTTTTAACATAACTATGAGATATAATGAAGAACATTTCAAGCTATTCTGAGGTGGTGCAACAAAGGTGGCTTGCCTTTGGGAAGATGAGAGAATAGGGTTTCTTTGTTCTTTTGTTTGGTTTGCTTTGGCCAAACTATGAAAAACTATGTCATTCTGCAGGACTTATTCAAGAAGACTGACTCCTATGTATTGTGCTCATTATGTTCAGAATCTATTCTGAACTACATATGACTAACTCATAGTCAATATCAGCGTGACAGCAATTTCTGGACATGTTGCCATGGTGACATCTTCCAGGATTATAATGCCAATTCCCACATAAAAGTAAAACAATCCATGTTGCTTGTTTCTTTGTTTTGTCATTTATATTCCCGTAGACTCCTCATCCTGAATAGTGGCACTCAGGAAGTTAACAGTTCTTCCAATGAAGGTGGCATAACATCCACTACTTTGAATGGCAGAGAGCTCAGAGCAAAGACTGCAAGAGCCGCCCTAGAGTAACGACAGTAAAGGTGGAGACACTCTTAGCAGAGTCCCCAAAGAACCTGGTAATCTGTACAAAGTATCAAGGCACAGCTGTGGATATGCTGGGAGCATTCCCCGATTCCCAAGACATCAGCAAAGTCCTTTACTCAGCACGTATATTATTCTGTCCTGTATGTAATATTGTTCTTAAATATTAAGCAGGTGGCAATTCAGTGTCTTCTGGCAGGTCCTGTTATGAATAGCTCTGATACAGCAAGAATGTGTCAGGAGTAAGGAAAAGCAGTTTCCAATGAGGATACTATGTCAGAGTGAATCAGAGAGACTGAGTGAGTGTGTGAGAGGGGACGGAGTACCCTCCCACCCAGAAGGTGGAAAAAGAAGGGTTAGAGGGCACTAGATACCTTGCGCCACTGATCGTCTTTATCCACGCAGCCTGCAAGGATGGATTTTCTGAGTGTGTGGGTCATTTGGCTTCTGTGTTTTTCTGTCAGCAGCAAAGATATCGTGAAGTGTGAGTCTGTGATACACAGAGTAGGTTGGACTTAGACGACAAAACAGCCACAATTCCTGCAGGCCAAACAAGCTGTCCTTGACATTCAGAATCCTGAAGATGAAGCATTTACAGCATAGCAGGAGAAATTTGGAGTTTTAAATATCCCCCCACCTTTTTATTCTCCAAGAGTAAGAATGTTCTGGCAATTTAACCCTAGCCTTTTGCCTAAATCAGGTTTACTGGAGCCTTCTGTGGCCAGGCCAGGAGATGAAATATGGTCTGCAAATGACTGTAACCCATGATTTCATACCTTAGAGTTAGAGGCAACAACTTATTGAGAAAGAGTGTCAAGAGAGATGTCTCAGAAATGAAGGTTACATGCCCTTAAAGGAGAGTGAAGGTGGAAGAGAGATAGAGGACCTAGACCCTTGTGAGAACGTGTGTGCAGGACTGGGCTTGATCCCCAGGCCTAGTGGAGGAAGGACAGAGCCAGCTTCTAGTACACTCAGAGGCTATGGCCAGGATGGTGAAGAACCTAGCACACCTTGGTTGTGAGAAGGGCTGAGTGGACTCCATATAGAGTGATCAGCGGCCACTTACAGTTTGTGTGTGTGTGTTAGTCGCTCAGTTGTGTCCAGCTCTTTGTGACCCCATGGGCTATAGCCCGCCAGGCTCCTCTGTCCATAGGATTCTCCAGACAAGAATCCTGGAGTGGGTTTCCATTTCCTTCTCCAGGGGATCTTCCCAACCGAGGGATCGAACCTGAGTCTCCTGCATTGCAGGTGGATTCTTTACCATGTGAGCCACCAGGGAAGCCACTTACAGTTTAAGTAAGTTCTGCTATATGCCAGGCTCTTTAGATGCAACAGTCCAGAAGGCAGATATGTTTATATCCATTTTGTAGATAAGGTAACTTAGGCTCACTGAAGAGCAGCAACTTGCGAGACAGCACTCTCTGTGTAAGGCAGAGGGCTGTGGAGGGGAAGTCTTGGTTGGGTGGTGAGGAAAGTAAACTACCTGAGCTACAAAGTACCTTACAGATCAGTATCCAATGCTTTCTTTTACACAGATGGTGACAAGAAGGGTTTAACAATACCATGACTTGCTCAAGATGGCTTTGCCCAGATCACCTGAGTCTCATCTTTGTCGGGTCTTCAAACAGTGCTACCCAATTGATTTTCAACTAAGGAACTGTTTAACTTTATTTTTCTTTTAAACCCCCATGTTTTGGTAGAATAGGATAACTTTGATGATAATGGCGGTGATGATATCCATTCTTTATTAAGTGACTACTAGTGCCCACTATTAAGCGAATTGTCCTCTCTACCTCTCACAATGAATCTGTCATAAATATCATTAATCCCCTGTGTATAGATGAGAAATTTGATTCTCATAATAGTTGCATGACTTACTCAAAGTGACAAAACAGTACCAGGGCTACATCTTATATTTTATTCTAAAATCTGCATACTTTTTCCATATCATGCTAAGAGAATTTATCTGCAAAACTTATTCATTAAGAAATAACTTATTTCCCATTTTAACTAAGCAGAAACAAACAAAAGTTCTATTTAGAATATCCATTGACGAATACAAAGAAACCTAAATTACAAAGAAAGGCAATGCCAAAGAATATTCAAACTACTGCACAATTGCACTCATCTCACACGCTAGCAAAGTAATGCTCAAAATTCTCCAAGTGAAGCTTCAACAGCATGTGAGCCAAGAACTTCCAGATGTTCAAGCTGGATTTAGAAAACGCAGAGGAACCAGAAATCAAACTGCCAACACCCTTTGGATCATTGAAAAAGCAAGAGAGTTCCAGAAAAACATCTCCTTCTGATTTATTGACTATGCCAAGGCCTTTGACTGTGTGGATCACAACAAACTGTAGAAAATTCTTAAAGAGATGCGAATACCAGACCACCTGACCTGCCTCCTGAGAAATATGTAGGCAGATCAAGAAGCAACAGTTAGAACTGGACATGGAACAACAGACTGGTTCCAAACTGGGAAAAGAGTACGTCAAGGCTGCATATTGTCACCCTGCTTATTTAACTTACATGCAGAGTACATCATGAGAAACGCTGGGCTGGATGAAGCACACGCTGGAAGCAAGATTGCCGGGAGAAATATCAATAACCTCAGATATGCAGAGGGCACCACGCTTATGGCAGAAAGCTAAGAAGAACTGAAGAGCCTCTTGATGAAAGTGAAAGGGGAGAGTAAAACTCCTGGCTTAAAACTCAACATTCAGAAAACTAAGATCATGGCATCCAGTCCCATCACTTCATGGCAAATAGATCAGGAAACAATGGAAATAGTGATAGACTTTATTTTCTTGGGCTCCAAAATCACTGCAGATGGTGACTGCAGCCAAGAAATTAAAAGACACTTACACCTGGGAAGAAAAGCTATGACCAATCTGGACAGCAGATTAAACAGCAGAGACATTACTTCGCTGACAAAGGCCCATCTAGAGCCTGGTGGGCTGCCGTCTATGGGGTCGCAGAGTCGGACACAACTGACGTTGACTTAGCAGCAGTAGCAGTCAAAGCTATGGTTTTTCCAGTAGTCATGTATGGATGTGAGACTTGGACCATAAAGAAAGCTGAGAACCAAAGAATTGATGCTTTTGAACTATGGTGTTGGAGAAGACTCTTGAGAGTCCCTTGGACTGCAAGGAGATCCAACCAGTCCATCCTAAAGAAGATCAGTCCTGAATATTCGTTGGAAGGACTGATGTTGAAGCTGAAGCTCCAATACATTGGCCATCTGATGCAAAGAATTGACTCACTAGAAAAGATTCTGATGTTGGGAAAGATTGAAGGCAGGAGGAGAAGGGGACAACAGAGGATGACATGGTTGGATGGCATCACTGACTCGATGGACACGAGTCTGAGCAAGTCCCGGGAGTTGGTGATGGACAGGGAGGCCTGGCGTGCTGCAGTCCATGGGGTCACAGAGTCAGACATGACTGAGCGACTCAGCTGTACTAAACTGAAATTACAGTTAATTTAGGTCAAATTATTATTACTTGTATAACAGTTTTCATTTGTATATTTTTATGCAAATAATATTATTTGTATAATAGTTAAATTAGTATAATAATTTTACCTAAAGCCTATGTTTTGGTGAGCTCACGTACCCTTGACATTGGTGAAAGTTCAAGTTCCATTCTGCTTTTTGAGATACTGAATTTAGCCTATGAATTCCCATTTCTGACAGCACAAGACATGAGGAATGATAACTCAAGGTGAGAACTACTTCGTTACATATTATTGAAAATAATTCCTGCTGATTTTATATTTTCGGACTTTATATCACACTGAATTAAATTATAAACCTCAAGGAGTTTATTCACACATTTTTAGCTGAAAGCACAGGCCAGCATTTGTGATTCGCTTTCCATTCAGCTTCCCAATAAAAATCTCTGAGTTGCTGAAAGCTTACGAATCTCTTTCTATAGAAACAAAGGCTCTATAATCCACTAGGGCTTTAGTCTCTGAGAGAAAAAAAAAATTACAAAAGAGAAATGATAGATGAGCCTTGCTAGAAATTTTAATTAAACCTCTGTGACTGAAAAATTCTGAATCAGGCCAGTGGCAGCTGCACTCATACGTGACCTGCTACCATGGCAGAGGTGGGGACACATGTCAGAAAATAGACATCCTGTGAAAATGGTCACAGTACCCTTGAACTTCATTTCACCTGACTCTCCATAAGGTCCAGCTCTGAAGGGCCTGTGGGAGACCTCCCTAGCTCAGAGAATAAGTCAGAGTACAAAGAAATCGGCTCTTGGTTGCTCAGTGACATGAGAGTATAGACCACAGTGTGTCTTTAGTGTGTATGCGCTATGCCTTGTTTGTCAGAAGACAGGATGCCCTGTCACTCTGCACTGCTTGCTGCAGTAATTAAGTAATTAAAAGCCCTGACCATGGAAGAGTCCACATGCAACTTCTCAAAGAACTAGGATTAAAGAATACAGGCTATCCACATAAACAGTATAATAAATGCTCCTCTTCTGTTGCAGGCTTTACCAACAAGGCATTTAGGAGACGCATGTTTTCTTATCCATGCTTCCACAAGTTCACTCCCAGGTTTTGACATGCTCTGGGGGACAGGAGGAAGAACTTGAACTTGATATGACATGAACATGGTTCCATCTTGACTCCCTCACTTATTAGTTGTATGACTCTAGTCTGTTAATCTCTGCATCTAGTTAGCCTTGGGGATTGTTTGTGATAAGGTCAAATGCCCTTAATTTAAAGTGCTTGGTAAATAGCCAAGCATTAAATAAATATAAAGTGCTGTAAGTAGTTTTTCCTTTATTTCTAAATCACACATGCTCTCCTTTAACATATGTACTGAAAGTTAAAGACTTATATGGCTGATTGAATTTAATCTGGCTCTAAATTATAGTTAAAGTGCTTGCAAGTCAAACATTTCATGAGAAAAGCATGCTGTTCTTTACTGCAACCATCCTTGTTGTGAGAGTCTTCTGTACGGATCCCACTGAAATAGCATAACAAAAACCAAAACCACTACTCAAAAGACTAGATCGTTTTAGTATCATATGAAGTAACTCTTATGCCTTTAATTTTCATGACAAATTATAGAATCAAAACCTTAACTCCAAGGCCATAGTTAATGCTTGATAATCTGCTAAGTGGTCATTCAGATATGCCTTATCTCTGTGTTGTGTACCCCAATTTCCTGAGAAAGACATGGTGGATTCCAAGACACTCTTATTTTCCTCTGTGTGTTAGTTGCTCAGTCGTGTCCAACTCTTTGCAACCCCATGGACTGTAGCTCAGAAGGCTCCTCTGTCCGTGGAATTCTCCAGGCAAGAATACTGGAGTGGGTTGCCATGCTGTTCTCCTTCTTTCCTCTAAGGCAGTAGAAATATAAGTTGGACACACAGCTGCCTGGAATAAAGACTTATTTCTTAGTTTCTCGGGCAGGTAGATATGACCACATATCTAAGTTACAGCCAATGAGATGTAAGCAGAAGAGTCAAGGGAGTCAGGGAATTCTGTAAATGTCCCTTTTTCATCCTTCCCTCCATGATTCTGCTAGAAGCACAGAGCTACCTAGAACCATATACCTGAGACCCACCAGCAGCGACAGCAGTGTTGAGCTGGAGAAACTGAGTCCCTGAGAACTTTGAGGAGCAGAGTCATCAAACTAGGGCTGGATTTTTCCGATGGAGAAATAAACTTTGTATCTTTCAATTGTTGATGGTTTTGCTTGTTTCTGTTACAGCCAATTTACAAAATTACTTTTCCGCAGCTTCATTTTCAGAGTCCCTCAACTTTCAAAAATCTTGCAAAAAATTTTTCAAAAATTATGCTTAAACGATTTCTGTTTATTTTAGTGCAATACATTTGATAACTATCGATTAGGCAACTTTGATATGCAAGAACAAGTATCGGAAGAGTATGTTGTACTGAGGAACCAGTGAGCAACTCCAACACATGTCACACCTAAGATGTTAAATGTTGAAAGGAGGGGAAGTTCCAGGGTGCTTAACAGAAAAGCTTAATCTATCAGGGCCCAGTGTGGGGAGGAAGGAAGGTTTGTTGGGGGATGAGACATTAGCAATAACAACTAAAAGATGAGATGTTAAGTGATGGGCAGAGAGAAGAGGTGCATTTCAGAAAATGGAACCGTATTTCCAAAGGCCCTTGAGCAGGAACCAGCAGAGTGTGTTGAAAAAAGAGAAGTCGGTTTAGTTAGAACAGAACAATGACGACACCAGTGAACAGGGAGTCAAGGTCTAAAACTTCTAATTCTATTCCTCATTGTCTCTCCATCACCTTCTAAGCTACAAGGATGGGCCCCAAAATGAGAAAAATGACTAGAGTTCATAAACAAGAAAATTCTAGGTCCTGCTTTTCATAATTTTCTTGTGGGCGAGGAGATAGAATTTAAACCCACACCATAGAATCAAAGTATTCCCTGATTCTAGTTTTGTTTTTTTTTTCCCCCAAAAAAGGATAAGCACTGAAGTAAGAAAAGATAACACTTAATGGGATCATTGTTTTGCCCTGGTTTATATAAGAATGAACAGACCCAACTAAAATATGCAAGTCATCCCTCTCAACAGAACTCTGCTTGTTCCCCTCCGCTTCCAGTTCTTCTCATTTACAAAGATAAATAAATAGACGAAACGCTCTTTGACAGAATCTGGCTTCTCAGAATTTTTGGTTTCCTACTTCAGAAAATATTAATGCATTTCACTGAGCCAATGTGGGCCGACATACATTTACCGTCTTTCACGGTACTGAGAAGAGAGAAAGCTTATTAAAAGGATTAAATAATCCACAGAGGACACTGGAGGGTGGGTGTCTCATTTGAATTTGCTGTGATGTCCACCCATAGACTAACAGCCAACCAGGACCACAGTAGGTAGGCACATCCAGAGTGTTCCCATTTCCCAGAACTGTTCAAATATAAGGTAAAAAAAAAATTGCTATCCTGCTTTTCAAATAAGCCAAGCTTTGTATTTGCTTTTCCCTTTACCTCTAAACAGCTTTCCCTGTTATTTCTCAAGTCTGGCTCCTCCTTAATGTTTAAGTCTCACTTCCAGTATCATCTCCTAGGAGAGGTCATCCCTTAGAGCTTTTCCTAGAATAACCTCTCCTGAATCCCACTGCTTTATTGTACATCAAGTGTTTCCTTCTACATTCACTAAACCCCAAATTACCTTGTTATATGTGCTTACTTGGGCTTCCCAGATGGTGCTAGTGGCAAAGAATCTACGTACAATGCAGGAGACCCAGGTTCAATCCCTGGGTCTGGAAGATCCCCTGGAGTAGGAAATGGCAACTCACTCCAGTATACTAGCCTGGAAAATTCCACGGGCAGAAGAATCTGGTGGGCTATAGCCCATGGGGCCACAAATAGTTGGACATGACCAAGCATACAATTCATTGTTGACCAGGGGATTTTTGCAGAAACTAATACTTGTGTCTGGCAATTTTTTTTTTTCGGCTGGCCCCAAATTAATTCTGCTATTTCACTAACACTTTGCAGGTTTTTACATTTGATAGTTACACCTGACACACCTGTAAAGTCCTCTAATTTTCATGAAATGTGGTTTTCAATCCACTCTTCTGTATAAGAGAGCAAAGGAGCATTCTCCAGTACCAGGAGTTTCATTTTCACTTTTCATATCAGAATCAATCACTAAGATTTTTCCTTTTTGTTGGTCTAATATTCACACTGAATCAAACTATGTTCTGAAGAACTATCATCTTCTGAGATATTAGTATATATGTTGCTTGGATAATCAGAGAAAACACCTGCATAAAATTCACAGAAAAATTATTCTTCACTTAAAATTTTGCAAATGTCATTTTTGAAAATTTTATGTTTACAATATAATCAAGTACAATATAATACAATAAAATAAAACCTAGTGGAGCAAAATGTGAATAATAACAATCATAGATTGTATAATGAACCCCTGATCAATTCTAAGCTCTAACAACCTAACATGATGGTTTATTGTGTTGTATTGTATTGTTGTGTGTGTGTGTGCTCAGCTGTTTGACTCTTTGCTACCCTATGAGCTGTAGCCTGCCAGGTTCCTCTCTCCATGGAATTTTCCAAGCAAGAATACTGGAGTGGGTTGCCATTTTCTACTCCAGGGGAATCTTGCCCCCTCCAAGGATCGAATCTGCCTCTCTTGCGTCTCCTGCATTAGCAGGCAAATTAGGAAGATTCTTTACTACGAGCGTTACCTGGTTTAAAAATGTATTGATATGTCCCTGGTCAATAATGTAAAATGTATCTGTCTCTTCTAGAAAGTATACTCCTTAAAGGCAGTGACCTTGTCTTACTACTCAAGTATCAGGATCGAAAAAAGAATTTGTGGAGTATCTGGTGAATGAATGAAGAAACGGTCAGTTCTTTAAAATGGGTATTATCATAATTCACATTACAGATGACTCACAGAGATTTTAAACAACTTGATCAAGGTTTTACAGCAAGTTGATGAGTCACTTGACCTCAGAGAATCTTTTGAGCTATATATGTTTCTTCTCTTAAGCTTTTTTTGGGGAAAAAGCAATGTATATTAAGAAAATCATCATTTTCAAAATTCTAGTTTCTTCTTTGACTCTTCCCTCTGTTCTATCAATATCCAATCAAGTCCATTCTTAAACAACTATTTATATTGTCCATCCTTTTTCTTTCTATTCTCTCTGCCACCATTTTAATTAATGGTCACATTCTGTGAACTATGGGATAGCCTCCTACTTAGTTTCATTGCCTTTCGTTGCCTCCTACTTAGTTTCATTCATTCTGCTCCAATCTATAACTATATGTATGTCTCTCTTGGATTAACCGCCTTAAACTTTGACTTTATTATGCTATTGATTCACATCTCCAGTTGCTATCTGTTGCTATTAGGTTAAAACGTACATTTTTTGGCTTTTACTTTCAAGGCCCTCCACAGCTGTCCTTTCTCACATTATTCTCTCCTTAAACTCTCTACATGATCTCCAGTTAGATAGCCCTCTCACTATTCAAACATCTCTGGAGTTCTTCTTATTCTTCAATGATTCTTACCCTATTATTCTCCAAAAAATGCTTTTCCACATTCAAATTGCATTCATTTCTCAAGACACTGGAGAATTTCCACCTTCTTTTAGAATGTTTTCCAGATAACTCCAGTGTACATGGATCCACCTGTCTCCAAATTCGTTAGTACCTAGAACAGTGCCAAGCTCATTGTAGGTGCTCAGAAATTTTTGTCCAGTGAATTACTGAACGTGTAGCTGAAGTCATGCTCTGTCTTATGGTAGCTTTTATTTTGTCTTATTTTATCTATGCTATTAACTCTTGTGTCCCTTTCCAACTGTATCTTTGAAGTCTGAGATCATAGACTCCTATGCAGCTCTTCATACACAGGAAGCAATGCCTCTTGTCTGACAGATTACCCCTCATGCTTTAACCAAGTGAGCCTAATGTCATACTGTATTATTGATAAACTTACTCTCTCTGATTTGCTTTATGGCTCAGGATTTAACAACTACTACACACATAACAACTGACCCTACAGAGAGGAGACACTGAAGATTCAAAGTATATCCCTCCTTTTTCTTCAGTTAATATTTCACCATCATTAATATACTGTGAAAACAGATTACCAATCTGAGCTATTTCTTGTTCAAATTCTAGCTGCAATTTTTTCTAACTTTTCTGATCCTCATGAAATAATGACCTAATAGTTATGGTGTGCCAACAGCATAAGGGCAACAAGCTAGGCATAGAAACCAGTATATAACAGGGTCCATACACTTCAGGGCAGCATCTACAAAAGACATACCAACCAATGTCACTTCTTCTCAATACTATGTGAGTATTGTCAGTTAATAAATGTCATGGAAATTCAGAGGGAGTATAAGTTAATGAAGGCTGGGGCATTACAGGAAGATACCTGAAACTCTCTTCAACAGCAGTGTAATAATTATTGAATCTACGTACATGTCAGCCTGGTCTATATGGTCCCTACCTGCTATAAATATGTAATCTGAAATTTAACTTTAATAGCTTTACCTATGCTTTTAAGAGAAAGATAAGTAGATGGTATTGACAATTTTCTCTTTAATCACTTGGACATTGATTTAACCCAATCACAAAGAGGCCTTCCCAACCACTGTCACCAAAACAGCAACACATAGTACCTCTCTTCCCCATTATAGTGCTCTGTCTCATTTCTTACTAGTCTATGAGAATAGTTAAATTTATTTATTGACCTATGTCAAGAGTCACCAAAATATAGCCCATAAAACAAATATGAACCTCATTCTACTTTTATAAATAAAGTTTTATTGGAACGCCATCATGTTCACTCATTACATATTGGCTAAGGCTGCTTTTGTGCTAACACAACAGAGTTGAGTAGCTGTGACAGAAACCGTATGGCCCCCAAAGCCTAAAATATTTATATCTATCTTTTTACGATCTTATCCTTGGCTTATAAGTTTCTTGTCTGTTTCCTCATTCTCAGAACATGAAAAGAGAGTTTTTGTTTACTGCTTTAACTGTGACATTTGTACCTGGGACATAATAGGTGGTTCATGGCTGTTGCTGACCATTCTTGGGGACTTAACAGGAGGAGGGTAAATAGTGTTAACATGGATCCATGTGAACTCAGCCGTGCATCTGGAATCACTGCTTTCTGGGTATACAGGTAATGAACTCATATAAAAAAAATGTGTAAATGGCCAAAGAATACTCTAGGGAGGATTCTTGGCCCAAGGAACAGTTTTCATAGAAAATACCTAGGTCTCACTGCTGGGCTTACTGGGGGCAGGGCACTGTATTTTTTATAGCACTGCTATGCTAAATGAAACATTCACTAAATCACCAGGCAGGCCTGGAACTGAGAATCTGGGTAACATCTGGAGAGTAAGAGTTTAGGGTAACAAATTCCTAAAAAACTTGTTGATAAGAACACCAGCCTGTGCCTTTTTATTAATTTATTGTGTTCTTGTCAACTGATACTACCCAGAGGTTTTAAAGAAAAAAAACAAAAATAAAAAACAACAGTTATGAAAATACCAATTTCCCATGATTCTCTTTTAGTTTCTAGATGTAGCTTAGAATTTTATTCTAAGTAAACTTCTCACCAAAGAAACTTTATTAACAAGTGGGAATTCTGACCTATTGAAATGCAGCCAATTCCTCTACGCTAGGCAGATGTGTCAGAATAAGCCAATGTCAACATGTCAATTTTCCAATATGCTGTTGAAGGTACAAAGATGAACTTAACAGTGTCTCAGTGTTAAATAACTATATACTAAGATAGAGAGCTTTGTCTGGTAGGTCATAATATGTATTATATCTGGAAGTTTTATCAGACAGGTCTCCAGGTTGAGCTGACACTGTCATGGCGCATACACTCCCCAAGCCAATATGGTTGGATGCATTCCACTAATTTTACATCATTTCAGTTCATTCTCCACACTATAGCCTAAGCGATTTAAAATATAATTTACTCCTATCTCTTCCTTTCTAAAAATTCCCCAGAATCTCTACATCTCCTTCGGGAGAAAGCCAAAGCTTTCATAACACAGGTAGTCTGAGATGGCTCTGTGTGTCTGCTCACATGTCTCGCCTTGCCACAAGCCTCTCATCTCTCCCTCGTCCCCTCGACCTCTGCTCTGAAGGCCGCACTTCTAAGAATTTTGGTAATGTCTCCTTCTCTCTAGCATCCCCATCATCACTTCTATTTTCTCCCTATCTCTTTTCTCTGGTGCTTCTGAGCCTCTGTGCATGATGTTTCCTTTCTGATTCTGATCGAAACATTTTCCCTTCCTTTTTTTTGGCTAACCTCTGCTTATTATTGGAGTCTCATCTCAGACTTTTCTTTCTCCTGATAGCTTTCCTGGATTTCTGAAGTCCAGATTAAATAGAAAAACCCTGTGGCAAATAACGTACTATTGGGAACACCACCTGCATATCTAACCCCATTAAATGCATCACATGAAAGATTAATGAAAGGTAGAGCTCTAACTTAACTGTGAGGTCTTCCCTGATGTGATCTAAATTCTTCAAATCAATAGATTAAGTACAGCTTTAAGTATTCCCCCAACTCTCCCAAGCAATTATCTGTCTCTTAGATAAATCTATAATTGTGTCACTATCAAAAAAATACAGGAATTGTTCTTTTAAAAAAATGGCAAAAGTGCTCTGTTTAAAATGACACACTATAGAGACTTCTCTGGCAGTCCAGTGGTTAAAACTGCACCTTCCAATGCAGGGACTGTGGGCTTGATCCCTGGTCAAAGAGCTAAGGACCCACATGGCCAAAACCAAAACATAAGATGGAAACAATATTGCAACAAATTCAATGAAAAAAACTTTTAAAATGATCAACATAAAAAAATATTAAAAACTAAAGAAAATGACACACTAAATGTATCTTAATTAAAGACCTAAGATTTGTTTGGAAAGCCTTTCACTTTAAGGAAATCAAAGATGATGAAGGCAAGCCATGTGTAATAAATAGCTCCAGTGCCTAGGAATATGAGAAAACACCTGTTATTCTGGAGACATACTTGTAATAGAGTAAATAGGATTGGAGATAACAATATGAAGTTGCATTAAAATAAAAATGGAGCATTCACGTTTTTAACTAGAAATGTCTGGGCAGCAAACACTGGGTGGAGGCATGTTAAGCACATCAGCACCTCCCTTACTAGCTCTGGTTATCCGGATGTTGCTAAAATTTAAGTGCCATAACCTAAAATGATGCTTGCCGCATTTTTTGTAATCTGCTGTGGGTAGAGGGTATCTTGGGAGTAAAGAAAATCAGTCTAAGAAGTGCCAATAATAGGAGGCAGGAAAGGTGATTTTGCTTCAGAGAGAACAATAATTTACACCAAACAAGTCCTAAAGCGGGTGCCTAATTCCAGGCCTGTACAGACCCAGCAAGATCTGAAGGTGGTGTAGATATCTGAGACTGAGATCAAGGTATGGATGGCATTAGGTATAAAGAGCAAAGATGACTAGAGTGTAAGTCCCACCTGTGGAAAGAGGTCGGAATGAGGCAGAGAGAACTGAAAACTGGGGAAAGAATCAGATGATGAGACTCGGAAATGAAAACAGCTTGGCAAGCCTCCCTAAGAGTCGGAAGGGCCACAGGGCTGAGATTCTGCAGGGAATAGTGTGAGAGCAAAATGGGACCTCAAGCAGCGACTGCAGCACCCAGGAGGAGGAAAAACTAGGGGCTTGGCATCTGTTGGGCTCCAGGTATTTCAGCCCTGGGGTCCAAGCTTTCTAAACTGTGCTTGTCACAGCCTAGCAAAGTCTCCCTGTTCTCTCAGAACCTCCTGTGTTCAAGGGTGAAAGGACAGATAACTCCCAAGAGGGGTTGTACCCACCAAATGTAAATCTTAGCTCCAAATATTTGCTTTGGGCACTAGAAGGTCTCTGAGCAATGACTCCAGAGATCAAGTCTTGATCTTGATTATAATGCATTTCACTTCGATTAAGACAATATTATCATCCTATATTTGTATTTAGATTGAAAGAAAAATGAGATACCAAGATGAGGACCCACCCCCCAAAACTTGACAAAGTCTGCTTTCTTCCCCTGCTCCTCTTCCCAGGGGAAAATGGGAAGGTAAAGAAAAGGAAAGAAGAGAATTCTGTACTGCTCTAACACTCCCCAAAAGAGATGTAAACTGCCTCCCAAAGAACGAACCTGCGAGCTCCTTTACAAACCTCCTACAAAATCTACACTGCCTACTGAAATCATACCAACTTGAAGTATTTTCTATAGAGATGCACCCTAAAATAGGAAGCACCGTGATGAGGGTTATCAGACAACTACATTCCTGAGGTACTCATGCCTTTTAAAAAAAAACACTTACGAAAAGTTTTCGGTTTTGTTTTGTTTTTTTAAGAGAGAAGCAGAGAGAGGTATGGCAATTTAAGTCATGAACACAGAGAAAACTCACCAGGCAACATCTTCTTCTTCAAGACATCTAAAGAGTGAAAAGGGAAACTTCACATCCAGCAAGCCAGAGTGGTTCAATTGATTATGGTGATAGATGGTAGTCAAGGCTGTCATAGCCAGGTCAGAGCAGTAGATTTGGGTTTCATATTTAGTAGAAACTTGCTTCACAAGTCATTATGCAATGACTTTTCAACAGGTCCATGGAAAGTTATGGCTGCTGGTTTTCTACCACCCAACATGATCATGCACTCTGATATTCTAGGATATTTTCAGGTTCATTGAAGAGATTTTAGAACTGACTCTAAGGAAATTAATTTCCTGTTCCTTCTTGCCAATTATTAATGTGGATAACCAATTAAGTTACATGCCATTGATAGAATTATCACTAATGTGGGACCAATGACTTATATAGTTAAGCATGATCTTTACAAAGAAACACAGCTTACAGACAAACAACATCCTTGAGATTTCTAAAAGTTCTTTGCATATGCCACATACTCATGTATTTGATGAATGAGTGCAGAAATAAATTACAAATCAATAAATGCATTTAACAATACATTTTTGAGATCTAATTTAGTTCTCATAATGTAGTTTCAAGATATATCCATCCTGTTTAAAGAAAAATTGACAAAATGGGACCTTTCTAACAGTTATTTATGTGAAATTGACAAGACTTACTCAAGTAAGCTATTATTTGTGGATCATAATTATTAATACTTAAAAACTAAAAATGAGCCAATATTTATATCTACACTGACAGCCTCAGGGCTTCAAATTCGAGACTTACTCCATTTCTATCTCTGTCACTTTTCTTATAATAAACTAATAAATCACATGTATTTATTAAAACCCTGCTGATACATCTGGAGGTTGGATACAGTGTCAGGAGCCGAAATTTGGCAAAGATTCATGGGGTTCATGTGTTAATTCACAAAAGGCAATTTGTACAATGGGAATAGAATGGAAATATTCTGAAATCACATGGCACTTCATTTTTATTCCACAAGTATATTATTTTAAACATTTTCAAACAAAGGCTAAAATGACATTGCATACAGAAACTAAACCCAGGTTTATACTTTCAAATAATTTTGATAACAAGCTCAGTAAAGGAACACACTGGAGCAAGAAAAGACAAAAATTACTAGGTTACTGCCTGCCACCCACCCACCATAAGCCCTAGGTTGCTATTTTTATAAACTGCTATGGGAACACCAAAGGAGAAGCAGTATTTTAAAACTCTCACTGAAAAAGAAAAAAGCAACAGGTACAAAATTCACTTTTGGATGCTCAACTTCCCTCACTTGATGGAAGGCCGAGTCCACAGTGAAAGCAACGTGAAGATGTTTTCCCCTAAGTTTTTAAATTACTAAATCATTACTTAAACTATCTAAGTGATTACCTTCAATGTCTGCTTTGCTTTGGCTATGGAGACATAGTCACAACCATGAGGACCCTACTGAAACAAGAAGATATGAAGTTCATAAAATGCTCTCTGTCTCAACAGCAGAAAGGCGCATGAATGTTACCTGAAAATGCAAACTGTGATCTTTTTTGACAAGATTAAAGAAAATCTTTACTTTCGTGTTATAATGACTATTCTTACATTTCTTCTTATCCTAAAGTCAAGGGAAGTTTTAATGCCTAATAACCCACATTGAGTGATAACTAAGGCATACACAGTCTGAGAATTGGTAGACATTTTAAAATAAAAATGTTTGGAACTATCCATTTTGGGGGGTCCTTCGGTCTCCTGTTACTTGCTGAATTCTTGCTATAACAAAAAGAGATACACATAAGGAAATAATTTTTCCCCAAAACAGACATCAAGTCTGTGTCTCGATTCCACAACTGAAATATACCAGGCTCTATAGAACATTTCATGAAACTGTAGAGAAAATTGTTATGTAAATGCAGTCTATTTTCTCTATGAAACTTCCTGTTTTAGGTGAATATTCCTGCCATCTTGTTTTGACTTTCCTACTTACTTGACCTCTTGCATTTATTCAAGGTTTCACCATTATATTTCCACTCAGGAAATTGTGGAGAAGGCAATGGCACCCCACTCCAGTACTCTTGCCTGGAAAATGCCATGGACGGAGGAGCCTGGTAGGCTGCAGTCCATGGGGTGGCTAAGAGTCGGACAAGACTGAGCGACTTCACTTTCACTTTTCACTTTCATGCGTTGGAGAAGGAAATGGCAACCCACTCCAGTGTTCTTGCCTGGAGAATCCCAGGGACGGGGGAGCCTGGTGGGCTGCCGTCTATGGGGTCGCACAGGGTCAGACATGACTGAAGCGATTTAGCAGCAGCAGCAGCAGCAGAAAATTGTGTGACATGTGAGTGTATTAATACTTCCTTATGTTGAAATTTAAAATGTACCTAAGTAGTGTATTTATGCAGATTAGAAATCTCACAATGGTCACATATTCACCAGGAGATGCCTAGTTTATCTGAAAGGTGATTGGTTGAAAGTCCTTCAGTTAGAATTGAAGGACATGTCCCAGATTCTCTGCCTAAGCATCAGGGTTTCAAAGTAAAGTTATCCTTTGGAAACATTCATTTTCCCTCCCATGATTAGATGTTATTATGGCTGCAACTTATTATTCGAGGTTATCTTTCATTTTATCCTTAGACTACTTCATCTCTACCTTTCCTCCAGCTGATTTGTGTGTGTGTGTGTATGTGTGTGTGTGTGTGAGATCCATCAGATCTACAGATGTTGTACATGAAGAAAGATTCCACTCAGTCTTTGCTGCCAGTATGTCAATTAAACATTCAGGCTTCTTTGGAATTCTTCCAGTGCTCATTGTGGGATTTCTTTTTGTTATAAGATGTTGAGTAAATACAGGAGATAGATGAGCTACCCAAGGTTGTATAAGAGCTCATTCCTTTCTTGGCTTCTGAGAACACTTCTAGCTCCTTGTTGATTGTAGGTTGATAGGGAAATTAGAAGAAGGTAGAAAGATACTTTATAAACATCACCATGGGAGCAGGATTTTGTGACATATACAGGTCCACAGTGCCTCTGTGCAAGGCTGAAGCCTACTTTAGCCTTAGGGGGACAGGCCAATAACACTCATAAGGTTCTGTGTGCCATATGTTTTCATAATTTCTCTATTAACCGAGGACTTTAAAAGACCATGATTATTAAAATAAGAGTCCCAGATGGGTAACATTATCATGGCTAACACATTGGTGAGTGATGACAAATTACTGTGTTACTATTTATCTGGGTGTTGCAGTTTGGAATGGGGTCCTTGGGGACCTTATGCCTAATGCCAAAGTTAGAAGAGAATTTGAAATCCCAGGTCTGCCCTTTACCTGCCTTCAAATGAGGCCTCGAAGGTACTGTCCAATTAACTCTGCCCCACATATTCCGTGAGGCTGGGTTTCAAGAAAAATATGAACAAACGAGCATGTTTAGAGTGAAAGTTAGAGACTGTTAACTAAGGTGTCAGTTTCTGTGAAAATGAAAAAAAATGTAGAGCTAGTTAAAAAAGAGAAAGCATGAGAAAGTTCTTTACATGGTGGTATTTCAAGTAATTATAATTTTTCCATGGACTTTATAGCCCCCTAAAATGTGATGTCTGTAATACAAGCTAGATTATAAAACCTCTGGGCGAGAGAGAAGGTATTTCTCCATAACAGCCAAGAGTGTTGGAAGGACAAGGTGTGAGTACAGTGCAGGAGGCTTAGAAGTTGGCAAGAGAAGCTGGTATGTAAAAGGAAATCAAAGTAAGAGAAAGCTACAGCTAGGAAAAAAGTCATATAATGTAGTGATTTTTTGCTGGTGTTCTTTTAGGGAAATGGGGTAAATATCTCTAAATAACTCACTGTAATTTATTTATTTATTTGGTAACATAGGACTTTCATTAGAGTAAAACAAATTGAGTACATATCCTAACATTAATATTAAACCCCAATTCTTATATCTTGCTCCTCCCCAAATCCACACAAGGAATCTCCTCAAGGTCTTAGAATGCCTCTAACAAGATGGCAGGAAATGACGGAATATATCCTAAACAACATACAATCAAGCTTCAAATGAAAATGTTATTACTACTGTAAGTGGAACACACCATTCTAGTGAAGAAAAATTTGAAATGAATCAGTAAGATTTCTTCAATAAAAGTCTTGACAGTTAGATGATGAAGGTACCATCCGGGTCCAGAACCAAGCAAGATTCCATAATTTACTGAGGAACTGAAATGCAAAATGTCAACTATTAGAAGGGAAAGACAAGGCAAGGTCTATCGTGACTGAGTCTGCAGAAACTTAACTCACTGACTTTATGAAAAAGATACCACAAAATAAATGAATCCTAATTTATTATATTCAATGTTGTGATGGTAAAATTGCTACCATGCTATGTTCAGTGCAAACTCAAGATAGCTACAGTTATAAAGTATGTTTCTTAATGAATCTGGTGGCATCCTATTTATGCAACTTGGCCCTTGGAAGGATGATACACAATTTATAATGACAGATATTTCACAGGTTTGTTCTCTGGCTGCTAGAAGACTCATCAATAATTTAAGAACATGACACCCTTTCTGTAAAATTGTTTCATGCACTTTCGCTTTGTAAAACTCATTTTAACGGAGAAGGAAATGGCAACCCATTCCAGTACTCTTGCCTGGGAAATCCCATGGACGGAGGAGCCTGGTAGGCTACAGTTCATGGGGTCGCGAAGAGTCGGACACGACTGAGCGACTTCACTTTACTTTTCACTTTCATGCACTGGAGAAGGAAATGGCAACCCACTCCAGTGTTCTTGCCTGGAGAATCCCAGGGACGAGAGCCTGGTGAGCTGCCATCTATGGGGTCGCACAAAGTCAGACACGACTGACGTGACTTAGCAGCAGCAGAAGCATATCACCATAGAACATGTAAACCAACCAAGAAATGTTCTTGTTGGAAGACTAAAAAAGGAAGAAAGAAAAACCTTATAAACTTTACAATCACATTATTATGTAATGCAAGGCAAATGATTCTTAAATCAAAAACAGAAGAAAAAACAAAGGGTTTCATTTATTCCAAAAATTTAAAAAAACTTCAAAGGGGAATTTTACTGTGTGATATTTTCAGTTCAGTTCAATTCAGCCACTTACTCGTATTCGACTCTTTGCGACCCCATGGACTGCAGTACGCCAGGCTTCCATGTCCATCACCCACTCCCAGAGCTTACTCAAACTCATGTCCATCAAATCAGTGATGCCATCCAACCATCTCATCCTCTGTAATCCCCTTCTCCTCCTGCCTTCAATCTTTCCCAGCATCAGGGCCTTTTCCAATGAATTGGTTCTTCACATCAGGTGGCCAAAATATTGGAGTTTCAGCTTCAGCATCAGTCCTTCCAAGGAATATTCAGGACTGATTTCCTGTAGGATGGACTGGTTGGATCTCCTTGCAGTCCAAGGGACTCTCAAGAGTCTTCTACAACACCACAGTTCAAAAGCATCAATTCTTCAGCGCTCAGCTTTCTTTGTAGTCCAACTCTCACATCCATACATGACCACTGAAAAAACCATAGCCCTGACTAGATGGACCTTTGTTGACAAAGTAATGTCTCTGCTTTTTAATATGCTGTCTAGGTTGATCATATCTTTTCTTCCAAGGAGCAAGCATCTTTTAGTTTCATGGCTTGCAGTCACCATCTGCAGTGATTTTGGTGCCCCCACCCCCCCAATAATAAAGTCTTTTACTGTTTCCATTGTTTCCCCAACTATTTGCCATGAAGTGATGGGACCAGATGCCGTGATCTGTTTTCTGAATGTTGAGTTTTAAGCCAACTTTTTCACTCTCCTTTTTCACTTTCATCAAGAGGCTCTTTAGTTCTTCTTTGCTTTCTGCCATAGGGGTGGTGTCATCTGCATGATATTTCTCCCAGAAATCTTGATACCAGCTTCATCCAGCCCAGCGTTTCTCATGATGTACTCTGCATATGAGTTAAATAAGTAGGGTGACAATATACAGCCTTGATGTACTCCTTTCCCTATTTGGAATCAGTCTGTTGCTCCATATCTGGTTCTAATTGTTGCTTCTTGACCTGCATACAGATTTCTCAGGAGGCAGGTAAGGTGGTCTGGTATTCCCATCTCTTTAAGAATTGTCCACAGTTTGTTGTGATCCACAAAGTCAAAGGCTTTGGTGTAGTCTATGAAGCAGAAGGAGATGTTTTTCTGGAACTCTCTTGCTTTTCTGATGATCCAGGGGTTGTTGGCAATTTGATCTCTGGTTCCTCTGCGTTTTCTAAATCCAGCTTTAACATCTGGAAGTTCTTGGTTCCTGTACTGTTGAAGCCTGGCTTGGAGAATTTTGAGCTTTACTTTGCTAGCATGTAAGATGAGTGCAATTATGCGGCAGTTTGAACATTTTTTGGCATTGCCTTTCTTTGGGACTGGAATGAAAGCTGACCTTTTCCAGCCCTCTGGCCACTGCTGAGTTTTCCCAAATGTGCTGGCATACTGAGAGCAGCATTTTCACAGCATCATCTTTTAGGATTTGAAATAGTTCAACTGGAATTCCATCACCTCCACTAGCTTTGTTCATGTGATTCTTCCTAAGGCCCACTTGACTTTGCATTCCAGGATTTCTGGTTCTAGGTGAGTAATCACACCATCGTGGTTATCTGGGTCATGGAGAACTTTTTTGTATAGTTCTTCTGTGTATTCTTGCCACCTCTTCTTAATATCTTCTGCTTCTTCTAGGTCCATACCATTTCCACACAATTTCCTTTATTGTGTTCATCTTTGCATGAAATGTTCCCTTGATATCTCTTATTTTCTTGAAGAGATCTCTAGTCTTTCCCATTCTGTTGTTTCCCTCTATTTCTTTGCACTGATCACTGAGGAAGGCTTTCTTATCTCTCTTTGCTATTCTTTGGAACAGTGCATCAAATTGGTATATCTTTCCTTTTCTCCTTTGCTTTTCGCTTCTTTTCTCAGCTATTTTTAAGGCCTCATCAGACAATCTTTTTGCCTTTTTGCATTTCTTTTTCTTGGAGATGGTCTTGATCCCTGCCTCCTGTACAATGTCACAAACCTCTGTCCATAGCTCTTCAGGGACTCTGTCTATCAGATCTAATCCCTTGAATCTATTTGTCGCTTCCACTGTATAATCGTAAGGGATTTGATTCAGGTCATACCTGAATGGTCTAGTGATTTTCCCTACTTTCTTCAATTTAAGTCTGAATTTGGCAATAAGGCGTTCATGATCTGAGCCACAGTCAGCTCCCGGTCTTGTTTTTGCTGACTGTATAGAGCTTCTCCATCTTTGGCTGCAAAGAATATAATCAATCTGATTTCAGTATTGACCATCTGGTGATGTGTAGAGTCTTCTCTTGTGTTGTTGGAAGAGGGTGTTTGCTATGACCAGTGCATTCTCTTGGCAAAACTCTGTGAGCCTTTGACTTGCTTAGTTTTGTATTCCAGGGCCAAATTTGCCTGTTACTCCATGTATCTCTTAAATTCCTACTTTTGCATTCCATTCCCCTATGATGAAGAGGACAACTTTTTTGAGTGTTAGTTCTAGAAGGTCTTCCAGGTCTTTATGGAACCATTAAACTTCAGCTTCTTCAGCATTACTGGTTGGGGCACAGACTTGTATTACTGTGATATTGAATGGTTTGCCTTGGAAACGAACAGAGATCATTCTGTGTTTTTTGAGATTTGTCATTTTTGAAATTTGTCAATTGGTGGAGCGTTCTGACAAAAAGTGGTCCACTGGAGAAGAGAATGGCAAACCACTTCAGTATTCTTCCCTTGAGAACCCCATGAACAGTATGAAAAGGCAAAAAGGTATGACACTGAAAGATGAACTCCCCAAGTCGGGAGGTGCCCAATATGCTACTGGAGAAGAGTGGAGAAATAGCTCCAGAAAGAATGAAGAGATGGAGCCAAAGGAAAAACACCACCCAGTTGTGGATGTGACTGGTGATGGAAGTAAAGTCCAATGCTGTAAAGAGCAATATTGCATAGGAACCTGGAATGTTAGGTCCATGAATCAAGGCAAATTGGAAGTAGTCACACAGGAGATGGCAAGAGTGAACATCAACATTTTAGTAATCAGTGAACTGAAATGGACTGGGAGGGTGAATTTAACTCAGATGACCATTATATCTACTATTGTGGGCAAGAATCCCTTAGAAGAAATGGAGTAGCCATCATAGTCAACAAAACAGTCCAAAATGCAGTGATATTTTAAATATATGGCATTTAATATATAAAGAAATATAATTTAACCCTGGATCAGCCACTTACTAGCTGGATTACCTTGGGAAAACTTAAATATCTATTATTTGCAGTTTGATCATCCAGAAAATGTATAAATTAACAATCACAGTGATTTTTTCAAAAAGTAGTAATGAAAAAAATGTGTGCTAAGTTGCTTCAGTTGTGTGTCTGACTCTTTGGACCCCATGGACTGTAGCCTGCCAGGCTCCTCCATCCATGGGGTTCTCCAGGCAGGAATACTGGAGTGGGTTTCCATGCCTTCCTCCAGGGGATCTTTGCAAGCCAGGGACTGAACCTGGGTCTCCTGCATTGCAGGCAGATTCTTTACCATTCTGAGCCAGCAGAGAAGCCCCAGTGAAAATATGACATAATGTATAAATAAGTACAATTTGGCTTTCCAAGTGGCGCTAGTGGTAAAAAAAACCCACATGCCACTGCAGGAGATGTAGGAGACAGGGGTTTGATCCCTGGGTTGGGAAGATCCCCTGGAGGAAGGCACTGCAACCCACTCAGGTACTCCTGCCTGGAGAACACTGTGGACAGAGGAGCCTGGTGTGCCACGGTCCACAAGGTCACAAAGAGTCAGACACAACTGAAGTGACTTAGCAAAGCACACACAGCACAAGTATACTTTACAAACTATACAAAAGAAATACTCTACCCTCCATCAAGTAACACAATTAGGAAAACGTATTATTTAAAAATTACTCAAAACTTTTGTTTAGGGAAAATGATTTCAAAAGGATTAACTGCTATGCCAAAAGTTTTCAGATTGTACTTTGTCACAGTCTAATTTAGACCCTTTATTAAAAATACTAAAAGGTACAAAAGGCAATTTCATCTCTCCAACCCAACATATCATGGTCAGAAAATCCTTATATATATAGCAAAATTAATTGGATTTAATATTGATAACATAAAAGCTAACTGGAAATGAAAATATATAATTGTAGTAAACTGAGAATATCCCTTTGCTCATTCACCAAATAAATCATTGCTTTAGGAAGACTTTTCAAGTCTGGTCAATATATTGAAAAAAAAATCAATAACTATGTTGAACAATGTGAAAACCATCCTGGTTTTTCTGAATTTGTGTGTGTGTGGGGGGGGGGGTGTGTTATTGCTTTCTAAGATTGTTTCTTGGGTAATCTCTTCTAACAGGCATTGGCTATTACATTTCATGCTTTACCAAACCACAAATAAGCAAATTAGGAACTACACATTAAGTACATGTCAATTATCAGTGGATGTTGAAAGCTGAGCAGCAATACTCACAACACAACATGCCAAAGACTAGACAGTCTGAAATAGAATGAATAGCATATAGTTAAAAACATAGGCTCTGAAATCAGATATGTTGAATTCAAAGCAAGATTTTAACTCCTATAGCTGTGTGACATTTGGGGAGTAATTAACTTCCTAATACTTGGTTTCGTTTTTCCTTATTGTCTATATATATAAGAGAATTCACAATAAATTTGGTACAATGAATTTATCTCAATGGCAGGAAGGTACAGCAATGCAGAAAGTGGGAATAAAAATCATAGGTCCTGTCTATTTCCTCAGTTGAAGTTGTTTACTTTTCCAATGTTTTTGTAAGTTTAAATAATTTTATTTGTGGCTAGTAAAAAATATTATCCATTTATTCTAGATGTAGTGGAATGGCAAAACAAAATGATTCAAGGTGAAATAGAGTCAAGCATGTATTGTACAACTTAAAGGCATGGTAAACTTTGCTGATCCAGTTGGAGATAAGTAAAAATGCTTATCAGTTCAGCTAAAAGGTAGACATAATATTAAAAATAAAAATCTACTCACTCCTAAGTGGCAAATATTGGCAAATTCTCAAAGAAAAGAGTTTTTGGTTTTGAGCTCTTATTTATTTATTGTTCTTCACACTTGATATACTTCTCTAACTTAAATAGGAATATAGAGAATGGCCCAGATATATTACTCTTAACAATTCTTTTAAGAAATATCAAGCTGTATTTTTTTTTCTTGCTTTAAAATTAAGTGTCAAATGTCCTGTTGGGTGCAATCACGGACAAAGTCTAGCTCACATTTTTCTATGTTTAAAGGTTTTCATTCTCAAGGAATAAATCTCAGAAAGGTTAACATCCATTCAGTTGAATTTTTTATAGCTGTGGTCAATCACTATTTGTTTGTTTTGCATTCATCTAAGATATATACTTTTCTCTGAAAGAAGAGGTTAAGAAGACATTAACATTTGCAAAGTCCTTTGAGAGATGTGTTACCAAAGTGTAAATTATATCCTATTGGCCCAGCCTCATTGCACATGAATAAATTACAAAGAAATGAGAATGTCTTTAATGGAGCAAAGATATTATTAAAAAGAAATCTTAAAGTGTTTGAATACATTTTAAGTGTTCTTGCTTGCTTTTCCTGAATAGTGTTCAGGTTTGAGGCAGTTGGGCAAAGAAAGGTACTCAGTCTGGAAATATTCATGCCCTAATAATAGCCATGTTTCTCTCATCATGGATTAGAACATTATAAATGTTTTGAGATTTTATATGTGTATCAGAGGCAAACATGACCATTTTTTCCCTAAAAATAATATAACCCATTAGATAGTTTTGAAATCATAATCGCTGCTCCCATAAATTGCTAAATTATATGAAATATTTATATCCTGGCTATTCAAGCAAATGAATTTTCAACATTCAACTACTAAGTAAGGGCTGTTTATGCAATGTTTCCACTAAGATAAAGGAGTTTTATTCCTTACTACTTGTTTAAAACTCCTTTTTATTTTTACACAAGAGCCCATTTTTCATTACCAGGAAAGGTATGCAATTTGAACTATGTTACTTTTTATTCACAGTAAATCAATATATGTCATAAGAGCAGAAAAGAAAGTCACATTACTCCCTATCATTGGACCTTCCCTTAGAGCAAGTCCCAGAAGACATTGCCAGGTTGGGTTGCTATAGCAACAGAGCTCTGGTACCTCTTTTGCTTGGCTTGTTATAGTGAGTTGTTTTCTATACAGAGGTATAACCCTGAAGATTTTTTACAATAAAGAAGAAATTACAAAGAATCAATAATAATGTGTGTGGCCTTTCCAGTGATCTATGATGGCTTAATTCAAAACTAGTATAATGAAGGTGACTGCATAACATCCCCTTGCTGAGTTCCAATTAAATTATTCATTGCCTTTTCGTTAGGCTTCCTAAGTAGTCATATTTCTTAAAATATGAAAAAAAAAAATTCAGACTCTTCAGAGTGTTAGAATGAAAACAGATACGGTTTACCCAATTATAAAAATCTGCTATTAAGATGTCTTAAAATAATATTAATCCACTTAAAAATATCAATAATTAGTAAAAAGACAAGAAAACTATATTAGCAATGTAAAAAATTATCTTTTGACTTCCCCTAAAAAGATATAAGATATAATGATGTTTTCTTCCAAATATCAACATGAATCAGCCATAGGTATGAACATGGGAAGCCATAAGTCCCTTCCCTCTTGAACCTCCCTCCCATCAAAAAATCTGTAAAGCAATTATCCTTCAATTAAAATAAATAAATAAATAAGATATAATGGTGGGAAGTAAGATAACTTATTGTCTTATACAGGCCATATAAACCATTTTGAATAGTGTCTGACATACAGGTAAACACTTAATAATTATTGTTATAATTTTTATTACTACCACAATACAGTCAGGCAAACAAATTATATCCTTTGCCTTATACTGCATAGTACTATTGATTATGCAATAGTAATACCTTTTGTACCTGAATATTTGTAAAGTAAAAATGATATAAGGAATACACTACTATAGAGTTGAGCCTTAAACTTATTGAAAAAAGGTGAAAGTCCTTTTTACAGGACTAACCTTGTGAATAATATTCTGGATCTAATGGACATGCCATAGGCAGGCAGCTTAGAATGGAGTGTGTTATGGATTTGGGAGTCAGGACCTAGATTTTGTGCATAATACTATTTACTTAAGACCTTAACCTTAATTCTTTGTCTTTTCATGTGTTAAAAAAAAGGATAAAAACAATTTCCCAGCTCAGTGGTAGAGAAGTCAGTGAGACAATGTACATAAAGCACCTGTTTTAATGCCTGATGCAAATGATGTTTATTAAATTTTAGCTGCCTTTCCAGTTTTCCAGGCATTTCCTTGAATCATAATTTCCAAATGGAACTTACATATAAAACAGTATAAATTCAACGTTTCTTAGAAATACTTTGATATGTGCATGCTTGTATACTCAGTCTTATCCAACTTTTTGCAACTCCATGGGCTGTGTAGTCTGCCAGGCTCCTCTATCCATGGGACATTTCCAGGCAAGAATACTGGAGTGAGCTGCCATTTGCTACTCCAGGGGATCTTCCCAACCCAGGGATCAAATTCATGTCTCCTACTTCTGCATTGGCAGACAGATTCTTTACCACTACGCCACCTGGGAAGCTGCACTTTGATATAAATGGATTTTAACTCAGGCAAACTGTAGAAAAAGTTCATACAATTTTATGTTACAAATTATTTTTTAATTGATTTGATTGATAATGTCTTTGCCAAAGTATGTTTTTATGACCTCCTAGCCCAGGATAATGCCCTGGGGGAAAAGCGTGGCATAGGGACCAATTCCATGGTCAGATACATTTAGAAAATGCTACATAATATATCTCATTCTCATGATTAATATATCACATTAATATATTCAGCCCTCCAGGAAATCTCAGATAATCCCAGATAAATAAATCAGTATTATTTAGTGCTAAAGAGTATAAATTCAGGAGTTGAACCTTTGAATCCTACTTTCATCTCTTCAGTTCAGTTGCTCAGTCATGTCCAACTCTTTGTGACCCCATGGACTGAAGCACACCAGGCTTCCCTGTCCATCACCAACTCCCAGAGTCTACTCAAACTCATGTCCATTGAGTCAGTGATGCCATCCAACCATCTCATCCTCTGTAGTACCCTTCTCCCTCCTTCAATCTTTCCCAGCATCAGGGCCTTTTCAAATGAGTCAGTTCTTCACATCAGGTGGCCAAAGCACTGGCGTTTCAGCTTCAGCATCACATCTTCCAAGGAATATTCAGGACTGATTTCCTTTAGGGTGGACTGGTTGGATCTCCTTGCAGTCCAAGGGACTCTCAAGAGTCTTCTCCAACACCACAGTTCAAAAGAATCAATTCTTCGGCACTCAGCTTTGTTTATAGTCCAACTCTCACATCCACACATGACTACTAGAAAAACCATAGTTTTGACTAGATGGACCTTTGTTGGTAATGTCCCTGCTTTTTAATATACTGTCTACGTTGGTCATAACTTTTCTTCCAAGGAGCAAGTGTCTTTTAATTTCATGGCTGCAGTCACTATCTGCAGTGATTTTGGAGCCCAAGAAAATAAAGTCTCTCACTGTTTCCATTGTTTTCCCATCTATTTGCCATGAAGAGATGGGACTGGGTGCCATGATCAGTTTTCTGAATGTTGATTTTTAAGCCAGCTTTTTCACTCTCCTTTTTCACTTTCATCAATAGGCTCTTTAGTTCTTCTTCACTTTCTGCCCATAAGGGTGGTGTCATCTGCATATCTGAGGTTATCGATATTTTTCCCGGCAATCTTGATTCCAGCTTATGCTTCATCCAGCCCAACGTTTCTCATGATGTACTCTGCATATAAGTTAAATAAGCAGGGTGACAATATACAGCCTTGACATACTCCTTTCCCAATTTGGAACCAGTCTGTTGTTGCATGGCCAGATCTAACTGTTGCTTCTTGACCTGCATACAGATTTCTCATGAGGCAGGTAAGGTGGTCTGGTATTCCCATCTCTTTAAGAATGGTCCACAGTTTGTTGTGATCCACACAGTCAAAGGCTTTGGCATAGTCAGTAAAGCAGAAGTAGATGTTTTTCTGGAACTCTCTTGCTTTTTTGAAGATCCAACAGATGTTGGCAATTTGATCTCTGGTTCCTCTGCCTTTTCTAACACCAGCTTGAATATCTGAAAGTTCACAGTTCACATACTGTTGAAGCCTGGCTTGGAGAATTTTGAGCATTACTTTGCTAGCATGTGAGATGAGTGCAATTGTGTAGTAGTTTGAACTTTCTTTGACATTGCCTCTCTTTGGGATTGGAATGAAGACTGACCTTTTCCAGTCCTGTGGCCACTGCTGTGTTTTCCGAATTTGCTGGCCTATTGAGTGCAGTTCTTTCACAGCATCATCTTTTAGGATTTGAAATAGCTCAACTGGAATTCCATCACCTCCACTAGCTTTGTTCGTAATGATGCTTCCTAAGGCCCTCTTGACTTCACATTCCAGGATGTCTGGTTCATCACACCATTGTATTTATCTGGGTCATGAAGGTTTTTTTGTACAGTTCTGTGTATTCTTGCCACCTCTTCTTAATATCTTCTGCTTCTGTTAGGTCCATACCACTTCTGTCCTTTATTTTACCCCTTTTGTATGAAATGTTCCCCTGGTATCTAGTTTTCTTGACGAGATCTCTAGTCTTTCCCATTCTATTGTTTTCCTTTGCATTGATCACTGAGCAAGGCTTTCTTATCTCTCCTTGCTATTCTTTGGAACTCTGCATTCTAACGGGTTATCTTTCCTTTTTTCCTTTGCCTTTTGCTTCTCTTCTTTTCACAGTTATTTGTAAGGCCTCGTCAGACAACCATTTTGCCTTTTTGCATTTCTTTTTCTTGGAGATGGTCTTGATCACTGTCTCCTGTACAATGTCACGAACCTCTGTCCATGGTTCTTCAGGCACCCCGTCTATCAGATCTAATCCCTTGAATCTATTTGTCACTTCCACTGTACAATCGTAAGGGATTTGATTTAGATAGTATCTGAATAATCTAGTGGGTTTCTCTACTTTCATCACTTATGGAGTCACAAAGAATCAGACACGACTGAGTGACTGAACTGAACTGAACTTCATCACTTATTTGCTTATAATCTGGGAAGTTATTCAACCTCTGTGTTTCTCAGCTGTACAATGAGAATGGCAACTTTGCAATGAGAAGTTAAAGTGAGATATATCACAGGTGCTAAGATAGAGGCTAATAGAGTCAATTATCAGTAATAAGAGTTATTTAAAAAACCTGTTTAAACCCAAGACCATATCCCTTCTTCTTTATGAATAATATTTTTTAACATCTTCTAGAACTATAAATCCTTCAAACACATTTTGAGCAACACTAAAGTTAGGGTGGTGGTAAATTGTAATCAAGCGAAAAATTATTCATCGTATTAGTGCACAAAGCACAAAAAAAGTCAGCTACTTCACCACATGTGAGCCCACTGGCTTGCTCTCATGCCCTACTATCAGAACAGGAGAGCAACTGTTTTAAGTGTAAAGATCTTACCCCCATGGAAGTTCTGTTCACTAGAGTCATATACATCCACTTCACGCATTAGCACAGGTCAGTTTATTGTATTAGATTATTTGCATGCCACTAAAAACTGAGCCTTGAAGGAAAGGGATATCAATTGATAAAAACCTTAATGACTATAAAGTTTTTAGTCATTAAAACTTTATCAGAGAGAAAACTGAGCACATGGCTCACTGATGGGGTCTGAAAAGAGAAGGGACATTTATATTAATATGTTTATACATTTCCTAGCGCTAACTGAAAACAATTTGTGTGAGTTTCCACAATGGAGAAATAAAATAGTAAAGAACAATAAGGAAAGATGAGAGTTTCATTCAAGGAAAACTATGCTACAAGTTCACAACAAAACGCAGAGCCTTTCCTGATCTAAACAACACCATGGCGCCAATAATCTCTACTCTTGTCAAAGCTTAGGCAAAAGACCAGAAAAATGAGCAGTGAGCTAATTAATCTGATTCATTTTAGAAGTCCGTTTACTTATTCTCACATTTGCAACTGTATAAGGTTGCTGACTTCTTTTAAAGAATCCTTATTTTTTGATGTCATCATCAGAAATAAAGAACAGAAAAAAAATTATACACTCATAATTTAATACCTTCTGAAAATTAAAAAATATTTTCAATTATTACTATTCCCTTCAAGTCTTAATCATATTTGATTTATACACAGGTATTTTTATATGTAAATATAATTTCAAAGTCTGTTTTCCCACTTAATTGTATCTTCAGTTTTTTCTCACAATGATACAGAGAAGTCTTTAAAATAATCATTCCTAGTAACTCAATGGTTATATTCTTCCATGATCAGATATGCAAGTGATTTCTAATTGTACTGTTAAAAATCAGATCTCTTCATTCATACAGTTAGTTCTTTCCTTTAGATTAGTGGTTTCAAACTTTAGGATGCATCAGAATCATCTAGAAGGCTTGTTAAAGCACACGTGTCTGGGCCCCACCCTCAGAGCTTCTGATTGAATAGGTCTGGAGAGAGGCTCAAGAATTTGCATTTCTAACCATTTCCCAGATGATACTGCTGCATACCCGAGGACCAGTTTTTTAAATTATTGTTAGATTATTTACATGGAATAGTATTGTTAAAATATTTACCTGGAGTTGCATTGGGGTTGACAAATCAAATAGTATAGACATTTTCATGGCATCTAACACATATTTCTGAAAGCCTTCCTACAAGCTTATACAGCTTTATATTGCCAAGTGATTTTTCAGCACTTGAAGCCTGGGTAGCTACCAACTAACTGAATGAACGAAAGAACAAAGGAAAATTCTTACCTCTCTCCTCCACAAGATCATGACATTAGGCTGAAAGCCATCTGTTTACATTTTAAAGATACACAGCATGGCCAAATAGAAATGCCTAAATCTCTGTTACTACAGAAGTCAACAAGGAGGTTTCATCATCACTCCAAGGTCAGTGAAAAATAATTGATATATTTAAACCTTGGAAGAGAACAAATTTGTATCTGTACCATAGACAGAAATTGACCACATTTAGCTTTGTTGGTCTATTAGGTAGTTCAAAAACAGTGCTGCTCATTGGAAGGTATAAAGCAAAATCTGGGGTTTTGAGAAACTGTTTTTGATAAACCAGAAACAACAGAATTCCCACTGTAGCAGGGGATTATTAGCATATTTGCTAAAAGCGACAGTCAAAAACCTTGGAAATAATCCCTTGGACTAAAGGATTCTTTATATTGGGTAGAGATTCTGCCCTCACCTTTAGATACTTGTGCGTATAAACCAACATATCTACATAAGCATATAGATGTATTTACATAAGTAAACATTAGATAGCCATGTATGCAAAGTATCCAATCATACATTGGTTTCTACAAACCCACAGATAAGGCATATGCTTAACAAAGATATCATCTGCAGAAGTGTCTTCTGGCCTCTTTCTCAGTAATCTGTAATTCTTAATTTTTCATTCTTATTGGTTGTTATTATATTGACTAAAATGAGTAATGAGAAAATGTGTTCACAACAACAAAACATACATAATAATCATAAACCATACATAAGTCAAGTCATTGGGTGTTGTCAATAAACTTTGGAATTTGGTTAGATGTGAAATTGTTAACTCTAGCTTATGCTGAGAACAGTAAATCAGCAGTAAATGTGTTAGATACAGAATTATTAAAAGAATCGTGTAATTATGGCTTTCTAAGGGATAGTGCTTTCTATGTCAGTGTTTTTTAGGGATTGTTCTCTCTTGATCTTAGGAAAAGCAACAAACATTTTGAGAGACTAAATTATCTTGATGATTAACAAAGCAGATCACAGCCTGAAATGTTACTTTATTAAGTCAATAATTACAATCAAAAATTGTTCATGACATCTAGTCAGATTTTTAATTAGGATGACTGAAAAATGGCCAGAGGTCACCAAATCATTCATTGGCACAGGCCTCCTATTTCTTTATTCTAACCCAGAAAACTAGTAAAATAAAGTCATCATTTAATCACTCTGTTGTAATGAGTTTTGACTTTCCTCACCCCGGTTCATAATCCAAACTTTTTCAAAAGTCATATTCAAATAATTTGAAAGTTATCGGGACCTATGGGTTGATCATTTCCCAAACTTAAGATATGGAAAACCAGGGCAGAATAGTGTTTTTCATTACCCATTGAAGCAGATTTAGTTCCTTTAAAACTAAATGCCTAGACCAAAAAGGAATTTGTTTTCTCTTCTTTTCCTCATTCAATTTTTGTTTGGTGTATATGTAAAAAGATAAAGTTGTATTTATTTAGCCCTCAGCAGTAATTATGTATGATAATAAAAATTTCCATACCTCATGTCTTCAAACCCAATTGTAAGCGCCACCTGGGAAGTTCCTGCTTACTTACTGGTCATATTTTCCCTGTAATCCCCAACTCAAGTTCTGTATATGCTCAGGAAAACAAGCTGTCAAATGAAAAGTGAAAATTTACCCTAATAAAAAGGATCTTCTCTCCCACACGGTATCTTCCTTGAGAGAGCCTCTCCACGCAGAACTTGCTTGGGCATTTGCAAGGAGGATCTTCAGAAATCCGCTTCACCTGAAATAGAAGAGCTGGCAAGTTCATTCTCTTTAATAAGATTCTATTTAGATTAATTTGTTTCACGGGTTCAAAGGCCCCTAAATCATTAACGTGTTTAAATGTGTTCTCTATCAGACTATGGACATGATGTGAGCACAGAAATATCATATTAAATCTTAACTATGTAAAGGTCAGGCCCTGAAGGCACTTTGTGCAGGCCAGTAACTGCACTAAGGCCTAAGCGGGCTGATGGCAATGATAATGCTGGAGGATAATCAGGAGCAAATCAACTGGCAGTGTAGGGATGATGTGCTGTGTTCTCGTGCTTAGTGAATTAAGAAGATTTTGTACATTGTGTTGCCAAGAAAGTCTACTGATGGCTAGGACAGCATCTATATTAACATAGTTAATTTTACCCATTTTCAAAATAAATGAAAGTGTATATTATTATTTTAAAATGAGACTACTGCTTCACCTTATTTTGAACTCTTTTTGTCATCTTTAATTCGTTCAGACTAATCTGGCAATTCACTCCTCAGTAATTCCCATCTTCGAAGACCTATTCTCATAGCAGTATCTTACAGTTTATATGTATTTTACAGACTCCATGTCTGAATATCAAATTTTCTCTGTTTTATCTCCATGTGCACGCATGCTGCATCATTTCAGTCATGTCTGATTCTTTGTGACCCTATAGACTGTATGTAGCCCATCAGGCTTCTCTGTCCATGGGGTTCTCCCTACTCTTTAAAACATACATATGCTGCTGCTGCTGCTGCTGCTAAGTCGCTTCAGTTGTGTCTGACTCTGTGCGACCCCATAGACGGCAGCCCACCAGGCTCCTCCGTCACTGGGATTCTCCAGGCAAGAACACTGGAGTGGGTTGCCATTTCCTTCTCCAGTGCATGAAAGGGAAAAGTGAAAGTGAAGTCGCTCAGTCGTGCCCGACTCTTCGCGACCCCATAGACTGCAGCCTACCAGGCTCCTCCCTCCATGGGGTTTCCCAGGCAAGAGTACTGGAGTGGGGTGCCATTGCCTTCTCCGAAACATACATATACTAAGTGATAAACGCAAAATGCTTATAAATAGTTGTGACTACTAAAGACAATATATAGTCCCTGATCTTAGGAATAAGGTTTGTTTATGTTTTCCTTTGTTGGGAACCTGCCATGTTGTGTCTCATACCTGTCCTCTCTTAAAGTAACCAACCAACCAGACGATAGAGGCTCCCCTGATAGCTCAGTTGGTAAAGAATCTGCCTGCAGTGCAAGAGACCCCAGTTTGATTCCTGGGTCAGGAAGATCTGCTGGAAAAGGGACAGGCTATCCATTCCAGTATTCTTGGGCTTCCCTGGTGGCTCAGCTGGTAAAGAATCCACCTGCAATGTGGGAGACCTGGGTTCAGTTCCTTGGTTGGGAAGATCCCCTGGAGAAGGGAAAGGCTACCCACTCCAGTATTCTGGCCTGGAGAATTCCATGGACTGTATCACTCATGGGGTCGCAAAGAGTCGGACACTGCTGAGTGACTTTCACTTTCACAACCAGACAATGCAAAATAATACATTGTGTATTGAGTCAAAGTTTCCACAGATGGCAGATCTAAATCATGCTCAACTGACATTTGAGAAGCTGCATAGAATAAATTTAGATTCTGAAGGTATTGGCTTGGACACTCCTCATCCAAATCCTTACTTCCACGAAGACATGATTCCTAGAATTTTGTCGTCAAAGAAATTCAATCATTTCTTCAAATAGTTTGATGTCTGACTTTAGTCAGCACTCCACTAAGCAAAAACTGTGGGAAGGGTAACATAAGAACTCACTTGCATGCTGGAATAAAGGACTTACACCACTTGGTTTCCCTATAGTAAGTGAGGCTCCAGAAAGCACGAAAGAATAAGACATTAGAGGGGAAAGCTAGAAAAAGTGGGAGAATCCTGAAGCAAGATTTATCTTACGAGCTATACAATTATGGAGTCTTCACTGGTGGTCCAGTGGCTAAAAACTCTGCACTCCCAAGGTAAGGAATGAGGGTTTGATCCCTGGTCAGTGAGCTAAGATCCCACATGCCTCAAGGGCCAAAAAAGTCAAAACACAAAACAGAAGCAATACTGTAACAAATTTAGTAAAGACTTTAAAAATGGTCCACATAAAAAAAAATCTTAAAAAAAAAGAACTATACAATTATGTCTCATGGATGCCTAGAAAGGGGAACCAACACTACTGCTTGGAAAAAGAGAACCAATTTCAGCATATATATTTTCATCAGCTCCCTCTATAATTCCTAATTCTGTCAACGTATAAAGCTACAATTCTTGTTACTTATTTGTGTTACAACACACATTGTTCACCATATGTCTCTTTCAGAGTGTGATTTATATATGAGATATACTTCATTATAGTTTTAAATCCTTGTATATGTATTTAATATAACATGTGTTTTAAAAACTGAATAAATATATATGTAAATAAACTGATGCTGGATTCAAAGAATTTTGAATACAAGTGAAATTGCTAGTTAGTAATTAGGCCCATGTCTTTGTAGTGCAGTTTTTCTTAGCACCACAATAATTCCATGAGAAAAGAAAGAAAGAGGGAAAGGAGGGAGAGGAGAAGGGATGGAGGAAAGGAGGGACTTCGGCCACCCACTCAAAAAAAAATCCAACAATCAGCATCATAAAAGCACATGGCCCAAACTTTAAGAGACTCATGCTTGGCATAGCTTTTCTGCAGCTTAGTAATTGAGAAAAGAAAGACAGGAAAAGGGAGAGGCTATTTAAGTGGTCGGCCACCCACTCTCTGCTAAGAAATGCACATCACAGCTTTTCTGCAGTATGTAGTGGTTCCTCTGACAAGTATGTATTTCCATCTTGAAGTGTTTTTAGACAAAATACAGAAACAGTTGGTATCAAATGAAATAAAATACAAGAAACATTTTCTCAAGTGGTCTGTCCTTCTCTGATGTCTTCCTAAGCTTTGAAAATATACTTGCTTTTTTTTAAATCAAGGGCTTTTGTGTAGTTGTGTGAGAGCTGGAGGCAGAAATGGAATAGACAAGGCCAGACTGTGGGTAATGGAAATATATTGTTAAGTAAACAGTGACTGATGACACCTGTGCTTCTTATATTACCTTGGGATAAGTCAGTCTGGCAGGTGTTCTGTTTTTGGCCAGGAACCCAGCCAGTATTCTGCTGAAATGGGATTTCAAGAGGAGCCTGATTACTCAGAATTATACTATCTCTCATCCCCAGACTGAGGAAGTTGATGGAGAAGAGGAAGAAAGTAAGACTGGTTTCTTAGAACTGTATTCAACTCATTGTGTGGGAGCAGGCTCAACACAAGGGAACTAAACCCACCCCCATCGTTTTATCACAGCTGAGTCACTTTATCAGGACATCTGGGGAATAAATTAATCTGAATGACTCCACTGTGTTCTGTTCCTCTTAGGATGTCTTGCTTGATTAAAGAAGGTGGGATGTATTACCCACATTAAGGGTCACCTATTTTTTCCCCAATTTTCCACAAATCTCCTAAGTAGCAAACAAGGAAATGTGAAGACGCATTGAAAGTTTCTAAACTGGCAGATATTGCTGGAACTATTCACTGGAATATGACCTTTTAACACAGGTTTGTGTCTCTCTTTTATTTTTTTCTCCTTCTTTCTTTACTCTTTTCTCCATTTTTATCTTTTTATTCTTCACTATTCTTCTTTATTCTTTTTTTTCCTTCTTTTTGATGTAAATAATTTCTCTAGAGTATAAATATTCAATATTATTAAATAAACACAGGAACTCTGCAAGCAATATTTTATACCCCCATTCTAAATCACATGTTGGAGTATGTGAATTGCAACTTCCCAATGGCTATCTATGCCTCATATGCAGGGAAGCAGTTGCCATATGAACTATTTCCTTTTCATATTTGACATATGAAGCTCTGCTTCAAACCATTAGTGAGGCCGAAATGGTTTTTCTTTCTGTTCTACCGTCCCTGAAATAAAACACTTTGGTGAAAAACTCTCACTTAAACAGAATGCAAATATTTCAGTGCAGTTTCCCCAGTGTAGAATGAAGGAGACTTTAAGAGGCTTCTGTGGCCAAAGAAGCATGGAAAATTCCAGGTTAAATAAGATGTTATTATAGAACTCATTAGTGCCTTTGATATGCCAGAATGCATTGCCAAACTTTAGGTAGGGACTATAGTAAGCTGTATTTCTTAAACTAACCTATCCACGGAATTAGTCATGCCATGGGCCATCTGGTGGTGTGAGTGTTTGATTAAACATTCTTTGAGAAATGCTGGTTTGAAGACTGCACACACAGCATTCTAGCTGGCAACAATACATAAGAATCCACTTAGCACATTTCCTACATTCGATGAAAACCCCCTAACTATACAGACGGTTATGTTCCCAAACCCTGAAAAACTTTAAAGGGAGTTTAAAGCTTCTCGAAAGCCCGTTTGTTGTTTCCAGCTGTGGCAACAGAACTTGGCATAGCAAGAGCAACCACAGAATGAGTCTTGCCATTTTGAATACAGTCCCTAATTCACGTACGTGCTCTGAACTGGATTATTGGTAAAACTTTTCCAAAATCCCTTTCATAGTTGTTTCACCACCTTCTTCCCCCGTCCTTCCCCCCTTCTCAAGGAAGAGGGGTAGCCACACAGGAGACAAGCTGGTGAAGAAAAGGAACCATTCTAGCTACTTTGCCCAGGCTCAGGTAAACAGCCCCAAGGGGCAAAATCTCCTCCTCCTTCTGCTAAGTTACAGCAGAGTTGAGAAATGCACATTTTTCCAGAGCACACAGCCATTTCAGATAAACGGAAAAAGGGAGAATCTTTTTTAAGCTTTGATTACTCACATTAACGATGTATCCAGTTAGCCTGGCACTAGATATAGCTGAATAAAATATGGTCCTCGTCTTTGAGAACAAAGACAGTACCTAGAGAAGGACAGGTATTTATGCCCAATATGATAAACACTTCACTAAATGTATAAACACACTTGAGGAACCAAGGATACATTTGTCAGTTTTACCAGGAATGAGAGATGCCAAGAAAACTTCCTATAGAAGACCGCACACCTGAATTTTAGAAGATGAAAGGGTGTCTAAAAGTAGCAATCAAAAATGAGCAGAGTGAGGAAAGCAAATGAGGAAAAACACAGGGTATAAAATAATCCTTGGGCATTTGGGCTTAGAGGACAGGTTTACAATAGATACATTACTATGCAAGAATGAACCCAGAGTGTAAAAAAGGCTGGGAAAGACAAAATGGGCCACAACATGGAGGCCTTATGTGACACGTGCATGAGTTTGGGCTTTACCCTGGACATTATAGAGCTCCTATAAAACTTTAATCAATTCTGAATTCCTTTTAGGTTGGTCTTTCGGGTAGCAATAATGCTTGTGGAAAATTACGAGAACAGAGTGGTCAACAGTGTCAGATACACTGGAAAGTGGTCTCATAATTTGAGGACTAAAATATTTATTTGATTCACTAATTCATTCATAAGGAGGTTAAGGGTGATGCTGGCCAGACCTCTGACTATAATGCATTAAAGAAAGTGAATGAAGGTAACAGCTTAGAGGAAAAGGACTAAGATCAAACAGAGTAGCCCCAGAAAAACACTTTTATAAGAGAAAGACTAAAAGGAAGATCTTACTCTAAATGAAGTCTAATCAAAAAATTATAATTGAGAAAAAAGAAAAATTCTTATCAATATATAATGTGCCATTACATACTATTAATACAAAGTTAATCAACTACCTTACAGAATAAAAATGAAATAGTAGGATGCAAGGCATGTGACTGATCTTTAAAAACATTCCTGTGATTTTAACATCCTTTTAGGTGCATTATATCGAAATGCCCTGCCTATCCTTTAATTTCTGAGTGGACTGAACATAGGAAAACTAAATTAGACTGGTATTGGGTAAGATAGCTTGATGGGCTAAATGTATATGTGCTGCCCTTAGCAGAAATGGGAATTCTCAATCTGTCAGACAAATTTTTATATTTCTATTCATCTAAATCTGCAATATAGGTTATAGTGTCACATGAAAGAGAATAAAAGGTGGGGAAAATCTTTCTATATCCAGCAGCGCCAATCAATCATTTCCCCAGATCTTTTCAGTTCAGGCCCTAGGGAAGGAAACTCTCAGCTAAGAGCCAGTTGTCCTTTTCAGTTCTGCCTGTTCCTCATAACGGGCATTATGGTTGGTGCTAGCTTCTAAGAACTCTCCCTGAGTATGTGAGACATACTGTACATATTGTACCAAGGGATCTTATCCGTGTATGTGAGACACACTTTAGTCTAACATCCCCAAGGTTTCCATTTTTCATAAAACCCAGCAGCAGTTTTGACATTTACACTCAAAACATATGTGCTGAGAAGTAAACGCATACGTGTAATCAGACACACCACTAATGACCGAGAACAACTTAAGAGACAACAGAAGTAGCCAGAGAATTTTACTTCATCCTGTTTACTGTTACACCCAGAATCTGTTTTCTGTATGAGGATGTAATGAAAATATTTCCTAATCTGCCAAAGACGGTGACTCAAGGACTCTGTTAAGTAGAGGGACGGTGACCTCAGAGATTTAGACAAAATTGGGTTGCAATCTAAGCTTCTCTCTTCCTCTCAGCAGGTAATTCAACTTCAAGTCTCAGGTTCCTCAATAAGAAACCTGCCTAAGAAGATCACTTGAAGAACAATGGCAGACCACCTCCCACCCTAGTGCAGAGTCAGTAAAGGACATTTATCTTCTCCATTGCATTTTGCCTGTCCTTCTTTAACAGTCCTTAAGATCCCATGCCTTCTGACTTCTCATCAATGAATAAGGGAGCAGGAAACCAACAGTATCAGGCTTAAGTGTTTTCAAAGACAATTTTCAGGAGCTGGACTTATTGTCCTAAGATTTAAGGTACTACCCAGCAGAATTAAGTGATGCTGTACTTTTAAATAAGATAAGTGGCTCAGTTTTGAATCTTGAAATGAATTGTAGCACTATAAACTTTCTCATAGGACTCTAAAAGAAATTTCAGTAACATTGGAATAGGTAGAGGTGTGAGACAGACAGGAGACTGAATAGAATGAGTTTTGAAGTTCAAAAAGGAGCAAGTACTGGTAAGAAACCTGATGAATTTTACTTACTGCATCATCCAATAAGTTTCCTGTACTCTTTTTTCCAGAAGACTTTGAAGAAGGAGAAGGTGAAGGAGAAGGGGCGGAGAGTGTTTCTTCTTGTTCTATCTCTTTTTCCAATTTTATCAAACCAGGAGGCTCCACACCATACCTTTTTAAAAGACACCAGACATGTAAACATGCATAACTTATGATAATGATACACTTGACATACACTGCATTAAATTATGAACACCATAGGACCAAACTGCTAACTTTTCAAAATAACTCTAATTTCTTTTCTGCCATTCTGGTAGGTACTTAAATTGGCACCCTTTTAAGCAGGAAAAAATATACATACATACATACACATACATAAATATACACATATATATGCGTATAAAAATTTTATATGTATACATACATACACATATACACACACACGTATGTTTACATATTTACAGCTATATGTGCTCAGTGTCCTCAGCTGCTTAGTTGTGTCTCTTTTGCGACCCCCTGGACTGTATGTAGCCTGCCTGGCTCCTCTGTCCATGGAATCTTCCAGGCAGAATACTGGAGTGGGTAGCCATTTCCTCCTCTAGGGGATCTTCCCAACCCAGGGATCAAACCCATATCTCTTGCGGTTCCTGCACTGGCAGGCAGATTCTTTACCACTGCACCATCTCAGAAGCCCTCCTGGTTCATAGACTGTGTCTTTTCGCTGTCGCCTCATGTGGCAGAAAGGGTAAGGGGTCTCTGTGGGGTCTGTTTTATAAGAGCACTAATCCCACTCATGAGAACTCCGTCCTCATCCCCAAAGCCCTGCTTCCTCATATCATCATAGGAGATGTTAGGTTTCAACAAACCATTTGGGGGGACACAAACATTAAGCCCAGTGTAAAGTCCTAACTTCTAGTACCTCAGAATGTGACTATATTTAACAATAGAATCTTTACAAGGAGGTAATTAACGTAAAATGAGGTCATTAGGGTGGGGCCTATTCCAATATGTCTGGTATCTTTATAAGAAGAGGAAATTTGGACACAGACAAATACAGAGAGATGTCCATGTGAAGATACAGGAACATGACCATCTACCAGCCAAAAGAGACACCTCAGAAGAAACCAACCCTACTGACACCTTGACCTCAGAACTGTAAGAAAAGAAATTTCTGTTTAAGCCACACGATCTGTAGTACTTTGTTAAGGCACCCTAGCAAACTAATGCCGTCAAGAATTTGCCAAAGTTTCATTAGTCACTGGCATACGGCTATAATTTTTAGAGGAAACCTATACTCTAGAAAACCAAAAATGTTAAATTTTATGTCAAAATATCTGTCGAGCAGATTTTTAATTTTTAATACATCATTTTATGATGAAATGTCATTAACATTTTAACATAATTTTATTGTAATACTGAATAATTCTCCAGAATTTATCTTTTATACTTTTTCTTTTCTAAATGAGATTAAAATCTGTTAATAGTAAAAGGAGATGTATACTTTATAATATAGTACACAGCATATAAATAAAATCTTAAAAGTATATAATAGTTTATTATATCTCAAAATTTAGTACTTAATGAATCAGTTTCTATATACTGCTTTCAATCACTTTCTATTAATTGCTTCCAAAACTTGCAAAGGTGTAAAAGAGGTTGAGGATATCCAAGTAGAGGCCGATAGCAGCTAATACATACTCTTTAGGTGACAGCCTATACATCAGTGATTGTGTGTCATAGATGATGAATCTGCAGAAAAGAAGGGCTCCTACAGCAGCCAAGGGGCTTCCCAGGTGGCATAATGATAAAGAATCTGCCTGCCAATGCAGGAGATGCAGGAGACACGGGCTTCAATCCCTGGGTTAGGAAGGACCCCTGGAGAAGGAAATGGCAACCCACTCCAGTATTCTTGCCTGGAAAATCCCACGGACAGAGGAGCCTGGCGGGCTACAGTCCCCGGGGTTGCAAAGAGTTGGACACGACTAAGTAATTGAGCACACATACACAGAAGCCAAGACTAACTTCACTGTTTCACCATAAAAAATCATCTTCAAGATTCCTGACAAGCACAAAATCCACAAATCAGAAAACGGGCCTGCTCCAAACTTGCTGTAATCTCTCTTAGTTGGTAGGGTATACACAGTTGAATCAGAAAACACTGCATGGGTCAGTATAAAATCTTGCAGGACAATATATACATCACAGAAAGTAACAATGAAGGCCACAGTCAGAGCTTCCAACAGTATAAATACAAAAAGCAGGTATGGGTTAAAGGGATGCTTATGTCTGTTTAAAGTCATGGCTAAAATCAGACCCAAAGATCCAAGAGAAAACACCAAAATTAAGGCCAGACTCTCACGTACAAAGGTCCATTTGGTATTAAAAAAAATGTGGATGTCATTGTAGTTAAGTTAGTTATAGCTATATATGAAAATATATATGAACAGACTCATAAGAACCTGCAAAAATTAATTAAAATTCTCCATGTAAGACATTGATGAGTCAATAACATGAATTACCATGTTAATTTTGTCTTCAAATTTCAGATTTACTGGCTTTAATGATATCAGTGCTGTAACTGAACTCCTATTTTGAATATAAATTTTTTAAAGATGGAAATAAAGTCAGAGTCAAGTTGAAAATAGCAATCTTTCCAAATAAAAGTTCTTAAATGAATTTATAGAGAAGAAATTCACTGTTAATTATATACCTTTATGGACTCAGAATAATGTAGAACGGGTTACACAGCATCATCGATTACACTCTTAGGAACAACATAATGAAAGCATTTATAGTGTTAGTGAAATAGAAAATGAATACATAGAAACAAAAATAATTTAAAATCACAATATGTTAAAATTATATGCTGTAAATTATAAATGTCATAGCAGTTTAAAGACAGAGATATAGTTGTTAATAGCATTTGTCTCTCTCCTAATCATATTTTCCTTAGAGTAAATTTGAAATTGATTTGATTTCCTAAATGCATATCAATTGTATATTATAATGCCTAGATGGAGGAGACCAAAGATAATTCAAGAGGATCTTTGAGTTCATGTAGTTATATCCTTTCACTTTTATAGAATAAATAAAACAGACCCAGAGAAAATACAGAACTAGCTAGGAGCAGGACAAAGACACAATACAGGTTTTCTGACTTCAGGTTTTCTCTGCTATTTTAATCAGGTGATCACATGTTAAAAAGAAGAGGAAAAAATCCCTTGGCAATTAAAAAAAAATTGGCTATGGATTGCCTACAAAGTAAATAATCTATATAGAGAGAATAAATATGTTGGCAATATGTCCAGTACCTTAGAGTGAGTGAATAGTATATTAAAAACATCGTTAAATGTAAAAGTTTAGATTATTGCTGTCCTGTTCTGATGGTTTGTTAATTTAACTGACATTACACACACGTCAAGTGCTCTTTGAGAGCTGGAAAACAAACCAGAATTTGGTACAAAACAGTTTAAACTGTTTAAACTCAAATAATAATTGCTGTTTTGATCACTGCTTCTAGTGAACAGAGTAATTTTTAGTTACATAAATCATTAGCTAAAAGACTTTAGGCACTATTTATCACATTTCAAACCTTTTAAACAGATTAGCCAGTTAATAGGACGTTTGTAGAAATGCAATTGTTAGGACATTTGTAGAAACTGCAGATTCTGGAACAGTAGAGACCACAGTCTGATTCACAGCTGCCTCAGCAGCTAGTACAAATCCTGGCACACAATAGATACTTAATAGCTACTGCTTGAACGAAAAAAAAAACTCTGGATTCTCACATAACAATGTGTTCAGGTTCCAGAAATGAATTATATTTCATTGTTTTGGATCTTTAAATGAGCATCACTTTAATAAAACATATCAACATTAAATGTAAATAGGTGCCTTACCCGTAAAAAGTGTTCTTCTAGAAGACTTTAAAACTTATTCAAAACTAAATACATTTTTAACTTTCTAGAGCTCACTAATTACACTTTACTCGACCCAGTATCTCATACTGTTGACAAGTACTAACAATATTCACTTGGAGATCTGGGTACCATTCTTCCCTGAGGCAGACTTGAGCTAACTGTGCCATTAACCTACTCTTTAAATTTAGCAAATCACCTAACCTCAAAGAGTCTGTTTTCTATCAGGAACACAGAGATGAAAGTGACCTGTCCTAGAAGTCTGATGTAGCAGAAGAAGGGGAGAGAGGGGGGAGGAAGGGAAGGAGGGAGGAAGAAGACAGTTAAAAGAATAACTGTAAACTGAACGTCTTCCATGTGTCTGGACCACTGGGGCATCTTGATATACATCATTTCTGAGTCTCAGTTTTATTTCACTAAAAAATGAAAATTCGAATTCCTGTGTTTCAATATAGTTAGAAGGAATGAAAACAGGATCCATTACACACCCAGCACAGCCCTGTCTGACACAGGGCACCACCTCTATTGATAACTGATGTAGCAAAGCTTGCACAACCAGGAAACTGCCAACACTGAGGTCCTTTTGACAAAGTTTTAATTTTTTAAAATATATTATGCCATCCAATGACATAATGAAACAGGCTCATAATTAATATGTAGTGTTATTTATTATGAAAAATGGGATACTCCTGCTGTATCAGTAAACATGGATGTCACAGTCATCAGCAATTCCTGTCCTTTAATATGAGCTCCTGAGCCCTAAGGGCACTCAGGAAGGAAAAGATCACCTGTGAGCCAATAGCCATTAGACTGCAACCCCAAGGAAGCTCAGGATGTGAAAAACAGGATACTGGCCCCAGATAGCTGAGATGCATGTGAAAGGAAGGGTTTCAGTGAGCTCAGACTTTGCATCTTCCCATATAGAGAAAAACACTCAATTCCTTAACCTGAGATATCTGGCTTCCTTTAATTAAAAATAATCTTTTGATGTTCAGTCTGTGTGCGTGTGTGCTAAGTCACTTCCTGTCATGTCGGATTCTTTGCTACCCTATGGGCAGTAACTCGTCAGACTCCTCTCTCCATGGGATTCTCTAGACAAGAATCCTGGCGTAGGTTGCCAAGCCCTCCTCCTGAACCAGGGATTGAACCCAAGTCTCCTACGTCTCCTGCATTGGCAGGCTGGATCTTTACCATGGGCCACTGGGAAGCCCATGATGTTCAGACTACTTGCCCTTTGGGGTAAAACTTCTATATAACCTGGCTCCTCCCCCTGCCTCCTTGGAGCAATACTCTCAGAGTCACTTGAGATGTTGTCTCCCAGGCATGAAATCCTAAAATTCCCAAGGCATAAAATGTAACGCTCAGCTTTTAGGTTGTGAATATTTTTTAAATTTACAATATTGTTATATTACTATTGTTTGCATCTTTTACCAAAACCTCACACAGGCTTCCTTTAAATTAATTTTCTCAGAATTGTGGGATAGCAGGAATATCTCAGTGCTGAAGCATAGCAGAAGTTATAAATTAATTTTTGCTACTAACTTGCTTGATGAACTTCAACAGGCAACCCCTTTTAATCCCTCTAGACTTATTTAAATTCTTAGTTCCAACAAGGTATAACATTTTGTTATATTTAATGTTCTTAAGAGAATAATGTTAACTGGGCTGTGATGCTAGAGGAATTTAACACACTAGAATTCACAGCCAATTAAAAGTCAATCATAAGTGAAAACATCATATTGGAAAATAAAAATTAGGTCAGTTGGAAAATATGATTTCATTTGTAATTGTAGGTGGATTCATGCCACCTTTTAGAAACAGGTTGGTTGGGTTGAACAATTTTTTTTTCCTTTTAACGTTTTAATAAAATGAAATAATATGAAAAATATTATTAAGGCACCAACAGGTTCCACTCCATGTCCAAAACAAAATAAAGTTTGAATGAAGTAGAAAACAACATCACACATGGAAAACTGCCCTGGAGATTTTTCTTTATCTGGGAATGCTGAAAATTAGTTATGCCACTGAACATAGAAAATCAACACTAAGCCCCAAATCTCTGCTTATACTGGCTTTTGAATACTTCAAGCTGCATAAGGTACAGTCAGCCAATCCTGAAATACACACTTAAGTACGACTCATTGGCTTCCTGTCTGTCTGGAGATGTCAACAGGCTGTAAATCATGAAATTCCCCTTGGGTTGGGGCCCTGCACCTGAAGCCAACTTAGTCACTAAAAGGTCTTTTTTTTGCTCTCCAAAAAGCTGCTTCATTCTGGTTTCCATGATTAACCCTATCCCACGCTACATTTTTATTTTGTCTAAATGGTTTTCAAAAATGTACACTGTTGTCTATTCTCATTCAACTACAAGATTTCAAAGCTTTGTAGGAGAAGGAGCAACTGTTGCTTTCAAACTGAGTAAGGGTCAACTACTGTTGCCTGCCTGATTTCCCTTGGGGCTCAGCTGGTAAAGAATCTGCCTGCAATGAGGGAGACCTGGGTTCGATCCCTGATTTAGGAAGATCCCATGGAGAAGGGAAAGGTTACCCACTCCAGTATTCTGGCCTGGAGAATCCATGGACTGTATAGTCCTTGAGGTCGCAAAGAGTCAGACAAGACTGAGTGACTTCAACTTTCACTTTCACTGTTGTCTATTCTCGCCCAACTACAAGATTTCAAAACTTTGTAGGAATAGGAGCAACTGTTGCTTTCAAACTGAATGAGGGTCAACTAAAGACAGCAAGAAGGTTGGATCTGCTAAAACCAAATCTTTGTATCTGTATACCCCAGTGATATGAAAGTAGGGAGGATACTAAAAGGGCAGTGTCGTATTATCATTTCTGGTCACATTCAAAAAGTGCTAGGGAAAGGGTCTTATGGTTAATAACTTTATGATGAAATCTTACGAATAGACTTTACATTTTTCTGACATAGGATATAACTTTTGAGATTGGTCTAGATGAAATAATTGAGCCCCCAAACTAAGCCCTGAACTAGAAAATTTACTCGAATTATTTACTAGATGATAATTTTCAAAGAAAAGACATCTGGGGCCTATATTATGAGATCTAGAGGGATAAAGTTTAGACATCCCCCTTTCTTAAGGCATATAACAGATCACTTACAGATTCTTGCAAGATAGTTTTTGCCCCATTTTTATTCTACTTTAAAGTCTGGATGGAAGTTTCACTCATATGAAAACCAATTTTATTCTTAGCAGTAAGAGTCAAGTTCTTTAAATAGGATGAGTTAACTAATAAGCCTGGTATAAGAATATTTTCTTTTAAGTAACATTTCATTATGTCACAAATTAAAATAGGAGGAAATATTACAAAGTATATTTCTTTTGAATGGTCATAATTTTGTTCAAAATGAAGCACTCAGAAGTAAAAATAAAAATCTCCCCTCTGATGTTGACTATTCATCATAGCTCCAAACAAAAATAACGGAAGTTCTTTTTTACTTTTATCATAAAGCTAATCTTAATTTTTCGGTCTTAAAAAAAAAGGCTGAATTCATAGTAACTTTTTTAAGCAATGAATATCAAAACACTCTCATTAAAAAGATTTTTGAGGTTTTATTGACCTGTTTTTGCTGAGTGTTTTATTTTGCAGAAGGCAAACATGCATATTTTATACACAGAAACTGACATGGTTTCTGAAACATTAACGGAGGGATTTCACAGTGATGATACCTCTTTGTAGTTGAAAATAAAGGGAAGTTTTACCCATGAGAGCAAAAATAAGTGGTCTCATTCTCCGATTTCAGAACTCAGAGAAACCCACAGCTCTCAAGAGAGCTTCGCAGAGGGTTCCCAGGCAAGGAATATGGCAGAGAATTAGAAACATTTAGTTAATCATTTCTGAAGTGCTGTTGATGCTTTTAAAAAATATTTATGTAATCTTGAGAAATAAATATTTAGGATCAAATATAAAAAAGCATTATCTATCAGTAGAAAAAGTACAAAATTCGCAACAATGTGTTGGGATTTTGTCATGGTCAAACTTCATCTGTTGTGTGTACAAATTAATGTTCTGATTCTTGAGAGCTCTCCAAACATCACTTCTAGTTTAGGCTAATGCTGTCTTAGTTCAACAATGCTGTCCTAATTCAACACCATAGAAAAGTAAAAGGGAAATGAAGCACCCATACAATAACCTGGATAAAGGTTTACTATGTCAAAACAAAAATTTTGGAGTAAAATAAGATGAGAAAGATGAATTTCCCTTTTTTATTCCTTCAACTATTATGCTTAAACACAGGACTAAGACAGTGTTGTTTGGGTGTACCGGGTTACTGTTTTTAAAGCACAATTGAATGTCCAATCTTCAAATGTGTCCAGAAACTTACACAGACATTTATACTTAAATGTTCATTCTATCTATTTGGTATTCGGCTGTTTAACTTTATGCTGCATACAAAAGTAACACCCTGAATAATCTCTCAGTATATTTTCTCTTTTTCATGGTAAGTGTACAATATTTCATAGCACTCAAGTAGGTAAAGAAGATAAAGAACAAAATTTACAAGTCAAACACTGAAATGTGTTGCCTTAATCCTTCGATCACTGCTTTGTGAAATTAGTCAAATTTTTATAATGCAAATAATCTCTGCTTTTACTAGTACACATGGTCATAAGTGTGGTTAGAAATGTAGCCCCCCTTCTTATCAATAATAATGAAAATAATAATAGTAAAGGCAGAGGAAACCTTTGGAGTTGATAGCTGTGTTGATGGCATAGATTGTGATGTTAGTTTCATAGATGTATACTTATAACCAAACTCAGGAAGTTGTTTACTTTAAATATGTACAGCTTTTTGTATGTTAATCAAATCTCAATAACATGGCTTTAAAAAATAAAGGGAGAAACCCCAAATCTCAATTTTAAAATATTTGAGGAAAAACATATACAAAACACTTCATATAATGCTTCACTTTCAAATTGACCAGGCCACTATGATTCCCTTTCCTTAACCAAGATGTTGTTTTATATACGATGGCAAGGAATTTTTCACCCCAGACTGAGAGCTAAAGGAAAGGTGATTGCTAACGGGATTTTGTCATTGGGGGGCAAACTTTTCCTTTGATAACTCGATCATCCTAAAAATGTTTAGTTCAGTAGGATTCCTAATACAGTGTTCAGTTATTAGAGTAAATTCAAAAAATAAGTAAATGATGTACACTAAACAGCAGGAAAATGACAACTCCCAGCTAATTCTGTAGAAAGTGGTCCTCCTTTTTACCTCCATCAGTTCAGTCGCTCAGTCACGTCTACCTCTTTGCAGCCCCATGGACTACAGCACACCAGGCTTCCCTGTCCATCACCAACTACTGGAGCTTGCTCAAACTCATGTCCATCAAGGTGGTGATGCCATCCAACCATCTCATCCTCTGTCGGCCCCTTCTCCTCCTGCCTTCAAATTTTCCCAGCATCAGGGTCTTTTCCAGTGAGTCAGTTCTTCACATCAGGTGGCCAAAGTATTGGAGTTTCAGCTTCAACATCAGTCCTTCCAACGAATATTCAGGGCTGATTTCCTTTAGGATTGATTGGTTTGATCTCCTTGCAGTCCAAGGGACTCTCAAGAGTCTTCTCCAACACCACAATTCGAAAGCATCAGTTCTTTGGTGCTCAGGTTTCTTTATAGTCCAACTCATTTCATACATGACTACTGGAAAAACCATAGCTTTGACTAGATGGATCTTTGTTAGCAAAGTAATGTCTCTGCTTTTTAATATGCTGTCTAGGTTGGTCATAGCCTTTTTTCCAAGGAGCAAGCATCTTTTAATTTCATGTCTGCAGTCACCATCTGCAGTGATTTTGGAGCCCCCCCAAAATAAAATCTGTCACTGTTTCCATTGTTTCCTCATCTATTTGCCATGGAGTGATGGGTCCAGATGCCATAATCTTAGTTTTCTGAATGTTGAGGTTTTAGCCAGCTTTTTCACTCTCCTCTTTCACTTTCCTCAAGAGGCTCTTTCGTTCTTCTTCTCTTTTTGCCATAACGATAGTGTCATCTGCATATCTGCGGATATTTCTCCCACCAAACTTGATTCCAGCTTGCGTGTCATCCAGCCCTGAATTTCACATGATGTACTCTGCATATACATTAAATAAGCAGGGTGACAATATACAGCCTTGACATACTCCTTTCCCAATTTGGAACCAGTCTGTTGTTCTATATCCAGTTCTAACTGTTGCTTCCTGACCTGCATACAGATTTCTCAGGAGGCAAGTAAAGTGGTCTGGTAGACCCATCTCTTGAAGAATTTTCCACAGTTTGCTGTGATCCACACAGTCAAAGGCTTTGGCATGATCAATAAAGCAGAAGTAAATGTTTTTCTGGAACTCTCTTGCTTTTTTGATGATCCAACAGATGTTGGCAATTTGATCTCTTGTTCCTCTCCCTTTTCTAAAATCAGTTTGAACATCTGGAAGTTCACAGTTCACGTATTGCTGAAGCCTTGCTTGGAGAATTTTGAGCATTACTCACATGCTTTACTAGCATGTGAGATGAATGCAATTGTGTGGTAGTTTGAGCATTCTTTGGCATTGCCTTTCTTTGGGATTGGATGAAAGCTGATTTTTCCAGTTCTCTGGCCACTGCTGAGTTTTCCAAATTTGCTGGCATATTGAGTGCAGCTCTTTCACAGCATCATCTTTTAGGATTTGAAATAGCTCAACTGGAATTCCATCACCTCCATTAGCTTTGTTTGTAGTGATGCTTCCTAAGGCCCTCTTGACTTCACACTCCAGGATGTCTGGTTCTAGCTGAGTGATCACACCATTGTGGTTATCTGGGTCATGATGATCTTTTTTGTATAGCTCTTCTGTGTATTCTTGCCACCCCTTCTTAATATCTTCTGTCTCTGTTAGGTCCATACCATTTCTGCCCTTTATTGTGCCCATCTTTGCATGAAATGTTCCCTTGGTATCTCTAATTTTCTTGAAGACATCTCTAGTCTTTCCCATTCTATTATTTTCCTCTATTTCTTTGCATTGATCATTGAGGAAGCCTTTCTTATCTCTCCCTGCTATTCTTTGGAACTCTGCATTCAGATGGGAATATCTTTCCTTTTCTCCTTTGCCTTTAGCTTCTCTTCTTTTCTCAGCTGTTTGTAAGCTATTTCTCAGCTATTTGTTTTACCTCTCTAACAACTTTCAGAATCATGCCTATTTAACCCACATATTTAGGTTATCAAAGTAACAAAATGGAATATGCCATGTCAGAATATTCTAATGATATAATTAAAATAAACAAGTAAACAAAAAGTTTTCTGCCTAATCTAATACACAGGAACTCTAGACAACCTCTAGCATTTCAGGGGTAGCAGCTCATTTACTGAGATTCTACTTTGCATGTATTCCTCCTTCTATATTTTTTAAACTTGTTATTGGAGTATAGTTGATATACAATGTTGCATTAGTTTCAGGTGTGCAGAATAGTGAATCAGTTATATATATATCCATTATTTTTAGATTTTTTCCCATATAGGCCATTACAGAGTATTGAATAGAGTTCTCTGTGCTATACAGTAGGTTCTTATTAGTTAACTATTTTATATATAGTAGAGTATATATGTCAATCCCCATCTCCCAATTTATCCCTCCCACCTTATTCCCTGGTAACGATAAGTTTTTCTACATCTCTGACTCTACTTCTATTTTGTAAGATCACCTTTCTCAGGGATATCTGCTGAGTCCTCTGACTCAAAGCTGTTTGTCCTGCAGGCCAGCAGGATCAAGCATGGTGGAGGAGCGGTTTAGCCGAGTCCTAGAAGCAACATTTACCTTTGTCTTGCTCCCTCTCAGAACCCAAGATACTGACAGAAGGAGAGTGCGGTACTAAGGACTGTCAGACACTATGAACTAAGCCTGAGGAGTAGAAGCTTGAGTGGACAGAAGACTAGAGGACCCACTCCAGAGGCTGTCACACACAAAGCTGGGAAACTTGTAGCAGGGAACAGGGACATCCCTGAGTATCTCAAATTGATTTTTTCACTTCTTGTTGAGTGGAGCCTCATTTCTATTTAATTAGAATTGCTTTTAAATAAAAACAATCTTTCTCTCGTCCAATTACTATGGCAAAGTAAAATCCATACCTGATGAACAATTTATTAAGATTATGTTGACTATGAGGTTTTAAAGAATGTGGGATTACTTCTGATTACAGCTGATCTGTTGGATCAAAAAAAAAGGGCTATTCATTGACAGCAAGTTTTCTGCCCATTGCTGTAATTTCCTGACGTACACAGCTTGTATTTTATTTTCTGTGATTTTCTTTATAGTTTTCCTTTTGAGAATTAACACCCAGAGCAAGCTCTTACTTTATCTTATTAATTCATCTTATCTCAACAGTACAAGTATACCCTGGACTGGATAAGAAAATATCACCTAATTAATTCTGAAGTTTTATCTTGCATCAAGATTTAGTCAAATATTTATATCTTCTTTTATAATTCTTTGGGCTCTGTAAAACTGTCAGAAGCCTTGTTTGATGAAAGGAAACCAAATCAAGTCAGCTGGGCTAATAAATCCCTTCCCCTGATTATTTAGCTATGGTTATGATTTCTACAAGTACTTTTGGTTTTTCTTTTCTAGAAGAAAAATATTCCAAAGATGTCTTTACAGATGAAGGATTATATCCTATGGTCTTTTTCCAATCAAAATATGGAGAGTAATCGTAAACCTATTCATTCACTCAGGAGTAGAAACTAAAAAGAACTGAGGGATAAGCTGCAAAATGGGGAAAATGAGGAAAAAGGAACAAAAGAGGAGTCTGACAATTATTAAAGACTAGACAGGAAGAGAGCGGTGAAGGAGTTGGGAGACAGGGAGAGAATAATGGGAATCAACTTTCCACAAAGGGAAGCGTAATTGTCACATACGATTTCACGTAAAATATCCTCTCCAATCTCCCAAGAAAGAGTTGCAGGGAAAATATATTCATTTAAAAGATATTTAGAAAATGTTTAGACATAGTGAGTTTGACAATAAGGTCACAATGTGAAGAATGTTGGTAGTCCATTTTTAGTTTGAATAGTTGTTCTCGAGATATTCATACTGATCATCTTTGAAGAAGTTGCTCCTCAACACCTAGGTTAAATATCCAGCAATGCAAAACCAGCAAGTTTCTGAGTTGCTTGGATACTGAGATGGTCCACATCTTACATAGCAGCAGTAGTATGACCTACCTGGCTGCAATCCGGCCAAGCTCTAGCAAACAGAGACACACTTCTCTGGGTTGCTTGTGGAGGACTGAAAAACAAGATGCAGGCGGACACTTTTACAATAGAAGGGATTGGACAGCAGCTCAATGGAGAACATGTTTGACCCCCCTCACCCCTCAGGGTCCCAGTAAGTGAGCTAGTCTTCATTCTGATAGTCACAGAAACCATCTTATCCCACAGTACACTTAGATCTACTGAAGTCCTAAAGCAGTTTTCAAAACTCTTAGCCCAGCTTCCCTACCAAAAGTCATGAGCCTCAGGAATCTCACTCTGAAAACATTTTCTTCAATTTGTCAATATTTGTAAGCGAATATTGAAAACACATGTAGTTATAATTCTGAAATGAATAGTTGATGAATACTTAGAAACAGCAAACAAGACTATGAAGCAAAGGTTGTTTAAAACTCCTAACTCTATCTTCATCAGTGATTTTAGCAGAAATAATGCAATGAATAAGGATTAAAAATTACATATCACAGCCCTTTGTTACCCTCCAAACAATAATGTAAGTTGAGCTCTCTGAATCTTGATGTCTTCTCCTAATTTGATTATATTTTAGAAGGAAACACTTTCAACTGACTGAATTTTGTAAATATGTACAATCAGCCAGTTTTGGCCATAAAATGAGCAAATCAGAAGATGGTTCTTCGCAATAGTATTTATTTTCTAATATAATCTGATTACTTAATAAATTTGCTTTACCAATTTCTTTGGACACATTCAGTAATGTTGACAAATCATACTTGCATGTGTTGACCCTACCAGAGGAATATGTGCTGCTCATATTTTTTTTCTTTTTAAACTAAGACTAGAAAAATTTTTAAATGTTATTATATATAGTACCTAATAAAGACAACAGATATTAGGGGAAATGATTGTATTGTGAATATTCTTTACATAGATACAATATCCTGATAAAAGAAAATACGTGCTTATTGATAAACTTTAAGAAAAATAGCAATATTGCTTCTTTTTTGTGTGTGTGTGGGTGGGGGAGAGCCTTCCCTGGTGGCTTGGATGGTAAAGAGTCTGCCTGCAATGCAGGAGAACCGGGTTCAATCTCTGGGTTGGGACGCTCCCCTGGAGAAGGGAATGGCTACCCACTCCAGCATTCTTGCCTGGAGAATTCCATGGGCAGAGGAGCCTGGTGGGCTACAGTCCATTGGGTCTCAATATACTGATAAAAGAAAACAGTAACTTATTGATAAACTTTAGTATAAATAGCAATATTATTTCAATTCTTTTTTAAATTTATTGATTTTTGGCAGTGCTGGGTCTTCATTGCTGGGCAGGCTTTTCTCGAGTTGTGGCAAGTGGCAGCTGCTCTTCAGTTACAGTGCATGGGCTTCTCATTGCAGTGGCTTCTCTTGTTGCAAAGCATGGGCTTTAAGTAAGTACACAAACTTCAGTTGTTGTGCCCTTTGGACCCAGTAGTTGTGGCTCCAGAGCTCTAGAGCACAAGCTCAATAATTTTGGTACACAGGCTTAGTTGCTTTACAGCATGCGGGATCTTCCCAGATCAGGGATTAAACCCATGTCTCCTGCATTGGCAGGCGAATTCTTCACCACTGAGCCACCAGGGAAGCCCTGCTTCAATTCTTAAATACAGACTTTTATAATAATTTAATTTCCCCACATTATTTCTATTCCCCCCCCAACTTAAATATCTAATTTCTTCTCTCCACAGGCTATGGCAATGGCAATATTTGCCACTGACACCATAATGGAATTTGTTGGGGGCATGTGGTGAATAGAATAATATATTTACTTAGATTATGAAAGTATATGACTTTACTTGGCTTTAAACAGACAAAAAAATATTATCTTGCTATAAAATGTAATCTTTAAAGCTTTTAAAATCAGTTCTAATATTACAGCAATACTCATTAAAAAGAATTATATCTGAATTACAGAATAATTCTATTCTTGGTAATATAAATTTGAGCTTCAGCTAACACTTGGTGAATAGTCATAAAACCCAGATTGGGGACGTCTAATATTACTTCTAACTGAAGGGGCTTTTAAAAAAAGATATTTATTATCTCTAATTTCAAGTGCACCATTAGATGACTCTGGTTGAATGATACACCTTTTGATATATTAAATCAACTTCAGTGTAATGAAACATATGGACTACAATACCGTATAGGAATCAATTTCAAACAGAGAACAACAACACACATCACAAAACAAAAGCAGATAAACGAAAATCAATCTTCCTATCTAGTTCATCAATTTCTTCTGATTTGGACTTTTTATCCTCTCAGTGAGCTTCCCTTGTAGCTCAGTTGGTAAAGAATCTGCCTGAAGTGCAGAAGACTTGGGTTCTATTCCTGGGTCAGGAAGATTCCCTGGAGAAGGAAATGGCAACCCACTCCAGTATTCTTGCCTGGAGAATCCCATGGACAGAGGAGCCTACGGGGCTACAGTCCATGGGGTCGCAAGAGTCATATGAGACTTAGTGACTAAACCACCACCACCACCACCCTGTCAGTGGTACAAAATAACAAATAGGAAAAGGGAGTACATGAAAGTTGAGGAGAGGAAGATGCTCAAGGCCCTGCTAACACTCTCATCTTCCATGAGAACTGTGTGAAGCAAGTAGTTAAAGCTTCAGGAGACTTGGATATAATCTTGTGCATTTTGTGATGGAAATAGTGACAAAATACGAAAATTATTAGTGAACAGACTAAACTGTGCCCATGAGCAGTCAATGCCAATCACATAAAGCAACACCTGACCCAACTATCATGATTCTTTAACCAAATTACTGTGCTTATTTCAAGGACTCTATAAGCATTGGAAGTAAACAGATATATTCTATGGAAAATAAAATTAATTCTGAAGAAAAAAAATCATGTGGGTAATATGACAATGTGGTATGTAGGATGCATTGCTATTGCATATCCAGCTATCAATTTAAAACAGCTTTTGCATGCCAACACTCAAATATCAGTTCTACCATGGACTCATTAGAAAATCAGTTTGGAAAACTGAAAAGTAACTACATGATTCTCCTTTTTATATCTTTAATATAACCAGGTTATAAAACTTAGAACAAATGTCTCACTCAGCATATCTTAGGAAAATTATAATAGAAAGATTATGTTTTACTTCCCAGTTTTCTTGGAAAATGTTTTCTTTAATAAAGCAGTTGCTTCAAAACATACCCATAATATTGTCTCATCATGCCTTGTCCATAATGGCCACAAATATTAATATCATGTTTGATAAATAGTAAGCAATGAATGAGTTAAATCTGCAGAGGGGCATAACCTAGCACAATAACAAGAACAGAGTAGTTAGTTACTTAGTAAATACTATGTCCCAAAATATCAAGGATGATAACCATCATGGATCACGACCATATCATATGGTTATGATAGTGGTTGGTGACAGTTAAGCTGAATAAAAGTTAAAATCTTACCTAACATCTTTAGAAAATGCAAGAATTTACACTACGTTAATGTTTATTCAATTGTAAAAGCAAACACTCTTACCTTATTCTATAAAATTAAATTCAAGAGTCTTTAAGTATTATCTGTGCAATGTGCTATGCTAAGGCACTTCAGTCATGTCAGATTCTTCACGACCCTATGGAGCGTAGCCTGTCAGGCTCCTCTGTCCATGGGATTCTCCAGGCAAGAATAATGGAGTGGGTTGCCATGCCCTTCTCCAGGGGATCTTGCCAACCCAGGGATCAAACCCAGGTCTCCTGTTCTACATTATACCAAAGAAGTGACTGTGTTTGGTTTTTGCACTCTAAACTGAAAGTAACAGATGGAAAGAGTATAGTGGCCACGGGATTAGAGCCACAAAAATCTGGTTCTGCATGTGAGCTCTAAAATTTACTAGTTTCTAATTTGGGGAGATCATAAAATGTCAGTTTTCTGAGGGAAAATAATGGTGTGTATCTTGCAATATTTTTGTGCAAGTTAAAATATTATTCATTGTTATTCTTAGCCAGTGCTTGGCAGATAGGAAAGACTTCCCAAAGTTAGCTTTCTTTCTTCATTATTATTATTTTTTGTTGTATATTATTAGCTTAAAGATTATCTTTATTTGGCTTAGTTAATATTAATGTTAATAACTAATAACATGTTTTCCATTTTTTTGTGTGCAGCTATCATGTGAAAGCCACCTTACTAAGCAGTAGAAGAAATCTCAGAATTTAAAAAAAAAACTACTTTTGATAATTTAAGCTGTATAATTTAAATGTATAATTTTAAAGTTACTATAATGAGTATATTTTGAATATTTTGTCATGTTGTATCAAAAATAGCTAATTCTAAGTTTAATCAAATCTAAGGTTAAGTAGGTCAACTTGGCTGGCATATATAGAGATATAATGCATATATTCTATTATTATTACTGTTTGTGCTAGGTATAAAACTTAAGTAACAATTATATTAGAACATGTCATTTTATGAAACACTAAACATCTTACCATCGATTTTCCTTCATTTATGGGAATAAAATAATTTAGACAAGCTCATTTTCAATAAGTTACCTAAGCTGATTATATATATTATATATGTGGATGCACATCTTTATCAGGATGATTAGAAAGAAAACTTTTAGTATATTGCATTTGAATTAAAGACTATGTTGTTATATGTACTACTCATTTTTGATATTTTATTGATTTGTCTTTTCAAAAATATAAGGAAATTTCTAGTTATACTGAGGCCTATGGTAAGAAACATTTTTTTCATCGTACTGCCCTGTCAATAATATGGTCTTTTACTTTGAGCTCTGAGTAGAAGGGGTCTTCCCTGGTGGCTCAGCAGTAAAGAATCTGCCTGCAATGCAGGAGCCGCAGGAGACATGAGTTCAATCCTTGGGTTGGGAAGATTCCCCTGGAAACCCACTCCAGTGGGAACCCATTCCAGTATTCTTGACTGGAGAATCCCATGGACAGAGGAGCCTTGCGGGCTACAGTCAGTCCACGAGGTCACAAAGAGCTGGACATGACTGAAGTGACTTAGCACTCACCCATGCACTCATGAGGGGAAGAGAGGATCATTCGCTATTGCCTTTTCTTCTCTGAACAAATTCTCTTTAAAACAAATAAAAAGCTGTCTTAGTCACTGGTGATTTTTATGCAAAAGGTTTTACCACTGGAGGCTTCTTTTAAAATAATCAAAACCATTTTGAAAAAACGTATAAGGCAGAACCCTTCTGGGAAAAGTAACATAAATCCCTATTTAAAAATATGTGGCAAGAGACTCAGTCTTATAACCTAGATTCTATAAAAATCTCATGGGCATCAAATGTCAAATGGAATGCTGCTAGCTCCAGGAATAGAAAATGAGACCTTCCGCTAAAGCAAGGGGTAGAGTTTCAATGTCACGGAATCTGCAAGGATAAAATACATTAAACCATGAATGTATAGTTTAGCTATATATATTTAGTTTTAACAGATGGACAAAAAATGAAAACACAAAAATATCATTATCTATTTGTTTTAATATATATTAGAAGCAATAATACTCATGCTGCTTTTGAAGGAAATCTATATTTCAGATATATGTTTGAGAAGAAATTTGAAAAGATTGTATTTTTGAGTGAATATTAAATTGTGAAAATATCATAAATTAATAGCTTCCACACTGTCCTAGAAAAGAAAACAGGTTCTCATACTTAGAAAGTGTGACATAGTAGAAGACATAGAAAACTAGACATCAGAAGAATTGGGTTCTAGTCCAGGCTACATAATCTCATCTCTAAAACTTGCCTTCTACTTACTCTTTCTTATGAAGTAATTTTATGGGTAAGGGCATTTGGTATATGGCAAGCACTCAACAAATTTTACACCTTTGTACTTAAGTGATGATCTGCAGACCAGTAGCATTGGCATCAGCTGGGAGCTCGACAAAAATGCAAATTATTGGGTCCCATCCCTGACTTATTGAGCAAAATTTAAATTTAAACAGGCTCTCCAGGTGATGAATACGCACACTAAAGTTTGAGAATCATTACGCTAATCAATGTTATGATTATTACCATATATGTCAGTTATAATTCTATATCTATTCTGGTTAAAAATACTCAAATGTGATTCGATACATGGAACATGCTCTAGAAATGTTTAGGATAACAGTTATGATAGTGATGATGATGAATGGAGGAGAAAACAATCTGTGCACTGGATTAGCCCTTAATGGGTATTATGGCATTTATCATCTGTCAGGATCTATAAGAAACAAAAGATGCCTGCCAAGAAAGTGAAGGGCTGGCTCTCTTAAGTCATGTCACTCCCTGTAACTCACACACAGAGATCTTTGCATTTAAATGTAGGAAGCAGTTAGCAACATAGGTGCTTTAAAAAACGATCTGAGAGAGGCTAAAGAGAAGAAAAGGCAACAAAGCATAAACCCCACAAACTCATGAATGCTGAGTGTGTATGTATCCAGATTTCTCAGAATCACTGTTCACAGTGAAAACAGGATACAGCATCCATATAATTTATATAAAAAGGAGAATTCACTCATAATCTCATCAGTAACGGAAGATGTATAGAATAAAATGTAGTTAAGTGCCTTTGCCACCAAGTCAAAAAATGTCCCAGAGCAAGGAGTGCCCTTTCTGTCTCAACACCCAGACCTGATGTGAAATTGATGGGTTAAGTCACTATCACTCAGAGCAGCAAGTAAGAGTCTCTTCTCATTTTGTTTCATTGATACTTTATTTTTCCTTTTACTTGAAATCATATGAACTTCTAAAATTAACTCATACAAAACATGACTTTCTGTAACACAGGAGGGACGTGATCTTCAGAGGAAAGTGAAGCTGAATTTAAATCCTGCCTGTGTCACTGAGAAGCAGTGTAATACTGGGCAAGTGATTTAATTCTCTTGGTCCTAACCCAGCATTTCCATTTATAAAATTAGCGGTTGTTGGGAGATTAGAGATAGTAGCACATATGCACTGCTTGATTACCATTACTGAACATATAGCTATTATTACTGAATACTGCACAGTGACAATTTGATTCTGAAAAAGCTAGAAGGCTATCCACTTTCCTGATTCAACCCTGACTCCATCAAATCCTTGATATACCTATTACTCCTGGAAGATATTTAGTTTTCTCATTCAGATACCATGCTACATTTGTGCTGACATAGGGGTAAATGGCTAAATTTGGAAAAAGTCTCTGAGCTCAAACTCAGAATTGAGATGTTGATAAAGTACTTTATAAGGATAGGTGTTACAAAACCCAAAGTCTAAAATAAATTGTTCCTGGGAAGAAACAATGTGAATATAAATAACCCAGAGTTGATCTGGTATCCAGAAATTATTACCCTATATTAATATTAATAAAAGTAGGTTTCTTTCTACAGAAATATTCTTCCAGTCCTCAGACAACAGCAACAACAGCACAGCACAGACTACAGCAACCACCACCACATGGGATGATTTATCAAACTCTGGCAGGCAGGCATAAATTCTTTTTCTGATGCAGTAGGTACAGTATTGTAAAGTAATTACCCTCCAACTAAAATAAATAAATTAAAAAAAAAATTCACGCACAATCCTTTTTACTTTTGTGCAGTGGGATCAAACCCAATACTGCAGGGAGGTCAGTGCCTGACCAGTGTTCAATAGGACAAAGAATTGTATAAAACTATTCTTCAGAGTCACGCATCAAAAAAAGACAGTGCCACACAGCAAACACCAATACAGAAGATAAAAATGAAAAACAAATCACACACATTTGCATGCTAGCACAGCAGATAGCAAACCCTTTTCTTGCTGAGTAGATTCTTTCTCAGAGAAATAGATGAAGCATAGTCACTGGCCTCCAAATCCTATAATTATCCAATAACAGTGATATTGACACAATTACAGCAAGCAGAATTTGCACATTTTTCAAATATTCCCTCCCCCATCCTTTTATTTGTCTCAACTTTCCAGCTCAACCAGAATGTACATAAGTAAAGAAAAATAAACAGCTCGGGGGGAAAAATTAAGCTAACTTAGAAATTTCTGATTGGGGGCTAAAGTAAATTACAAATAACACATCCTCCATGCAAGAATATCATTAATTTAAAGAAATAGTTTCTACCTAAACTATCTTAGAAAAAAATCATACAAGAGCATCAATTTTAGGACCCATAACATTTTTTTTTTACATTGAGAGTAAGTCATATATTTCTGGTCCTAATGTACAACAGCGCTTATAATACACTGATGCAGAAAATTCACTGATGTCAATAAATAATTCTCTATGCAATTAGATTGCAATTAAGATTGCAGTTATCTTAATATGAGTAAAATTGTTAATGCTTCAGATTACACACCATATCTGTTTACTGCTTAAAGTGTGTTAATAGAGAATTGAAGCAGAAAATATTACTTACAATTCAATTACTATTTGTCTTACTTTCAAATTCTGAATATAGCATTTTATTGTCATTTACTAGATGTAAATGCTGAGACCTCATGTTCATATCATAATTTTCCCATATTATTAGCCTCAAAATATTATGAATATTATTTTTCTTGGTATCTATGAATGACTACAGTTTGTTTAAGCTACCACCAAATTATCTTCAGTTCATTCATTTTTTTTAACTCATAAAAAATGTTTCAATAGACATTGTATTACCTATCTCTACTTCCTTCAAATAAACTTTTAGAAGTAGAACAACTTGATAAAAAGAACATGAGCACTTCTGAAGTCTTTAATAAATAATGTCAAATTACCCGAGAATACAAAAAAAGGCAAAAAATTTCCAATTATTTTTCAGCAATATATAGAAGATCCCACCTGCCTCTATGTTTGATACCTTAGTAATAAGTCAAATGCAAATCCAGTCTATGAAAAGTTAGTGAGGATTAAGAATTGAATATTTAGTGTTGACTTTCCTCTATACTCAACACTAAATATATAATTCTTAATGCTTGCTAATTTTTCCTAGTTTTTATTTGCATTTGACTTATCACTAAGGTATCGAAAATTTTTCTCTCTCTTCTGCGCTTTTATAAGTCTTTTATGAAAAAGTTTTTTATGACATGTATCCACTTTTCTATTGACTCATCTCTGAAATACTAGTCTGGGATATTAGTTAACTCAGTCTAAGAACTGACATTTGACAGAAGAAAAGTTCTCTTTCAAGAATGTCTTAGAAGATAAACGGCAGGTTATGCTCTGTATGTGATTGCATCATGTGGCATAGAGAGTTATCTGCCAAGAATCAAAGCAACAAGCACGAGAGAAGCATATGGAATCAGATGCTGTCTATAATCCCCAGTTCATCCCTGGCATCTTTCCCCACCCACTGAGATTTCTTGTCATTAGCTGTCGTGGAAAGAGAACAGACAGAGTGAGTCATGAATTAAGATCCTCTCACAAATAATCGTACAAAAAAAAGCACTGCCACAGAGGGTAACGTATCAGTTGCCACAAAGATAAGAATGCTTTATGCAGGCAGAGACCTTTGAACAGCTAAAGACAGAAGCCTCTTGGTACACACTCAGTACAGTGATCTACTTTATCATTCATTCAAACAGATTTTTTCCCCTTCATCAGGGCATCTTTTCATTTTATTTGCTGTTCAAAACACTGGGACACAAAGGCTGCTCTTCATCTTGTGTGCTACTGAAATGAAATCTTGAGGTAGGGAAAAAAGAAGAAACCCTTGTCCTGAATTCCCTTTCAAATGTGAAGTGTGAAAAGACCTCAAGCAGAGTACACAGTGTTACTGTTGCAAGAAAGTCAGTTCTGCAAGTGCAGCGGCCAAGGCCATCGGTCGTGGCTCAATCACTTCCTCACCCACAGTGAATAATAAGAAAAATCCAAGGAGAATGAGTTCTACTTGGGGAAATGGAATTTCTCATTGTCCTTCCTCGTGATTATCATGAACATCTATGGACACAGCTGTTTCCTTTCTCTGAAAAATCCTAACGTCAATGGTGTCGTATTGGCTCCTTTCTTCCGTCTCCACAGGACCTATTATACGTCACCTCATGTCCTATTCTAAGCAGCAGAAATTTCAAATTTACCTTTTAATTAAGTGGCAAACTAGAAAGCCAAATTATCTGATCTAGTTTGGTACTGAGAGGACTCAAGATTATTTAAAAATTTTTATAGCCTTGAAAAGTTGGTCTTATTAAACTTTCTTGGCTATATAAATACATTTTAACTGCAAGGTAGGGATTTCCCTGGTGGCTCAGATGGTAAAGTGTCTGCCTACAATGTGGCAGACCCAGGTTCAATCCCTGGGTAGGGAAGATCCTCTGGAGAAGGAAATGGCAACCCACTTCAGTACTCTTGCCTGGAAAATCCCGTGGATGGAGGAGCCGGGTAGTCTACAATCCATGGGGTCACAAAGAGTCAGACACGACTGAGCGACTAAACTTTCAATTGCAAGGTATAAGCAAAGCTATACTATAGAAGATAAGCAGAATCAAAATATTTTAACAAAATACTTAACAGTTATTGCATGTAGCATGTAAATTACAACGGGTTTTCTTTTTTATTAAAGTCAAATAGGGTGAAGAACTCGACCATTTAAAAACTATTCTTGACATAATTTGATATGCTACACAGTGTGTATTTATGTACGAGGACCATTATCATATAAACTGAATTATGCCCTATTGTTTCAAGATAAAATGTACTATTTATTATCAAAATGGGGTTTTAAAAAGTCATCCAAGCTTCTTGGAATCCAGCTGAAAGTTTTACTAGTTCAAGTAACAAAAAAACTTATGGATAGTAAGAAAATTGAGACAAGATCATATTTATATTCATAGTTTCTCGTAGTCCACTTGGCCTACAGAAGTCACTGAAAAATTCTTTCATGAATGGAAACCTGTGCAATGAACAAAGTAACAAACAATAAATCAGTTTCCCCATGTGGCAATGTAGGAGGACTCTAGGATTTTAAATCATGATGTTATTTGTCCACACCTGAAAAGTGTACTTCTTGTGACTAATAGTACACTTAGTATTTTTTTAAATACTGAGTGTATTTTAAATACACAATACAAATTGATTTTTTAAAAACTTATGTGTGTATGTATGTATATGTGTGTGTGTATACCCACAGACATTTAATAGCTCTTTCATGGGTTTTTTCCACAAATAATTTTGTCTCACTCCCTTCCTATAATCCTCCACTCACATAAACCTATAAACCTGAAAGTTAAAATCTATTTGTAAAATTACCAAAGCCCCGAAAAAGAATTATATCCATATATATCTTCCACCAAGTTTTTTTTTTTTACTTTGATGTGAGGAAATGGTAAGAACGTTCAAAGTCCATTCATACAACGGGCATTCACTTAGCACACTGTTGTATAGAGTACACTACTGTGCAATTATTCTGGTTTATTTTTTCTTTCCGGTATAAAATGTTCTCCTAGTCTAAGTTCATGTTATTCTCTTCTCTGCTGGGAGACTTCTCAGAAATTTGATGACAGTCTTTTCCGTACCACATTAACTTCTCTTAGTACAAATACAAATTTCCTTAAGCACATAAAATGAGTGAGACTTTAGCTGCCATACCATCAGTTTCCTAGGTTCAGCAGGGGAAGGAATTCTGTTTTGTGAGGCTTCAAGGCAAAGAACATTCTCAATGTTAGGAAGGTAATTTATATACTTGTTCTCTCTGAAGGACGCTCAGCTTACTTTGATCCTAATATTTGGTATTACGTGGTTTTGTAAATTGATTTTTAAAGCCTCAGGCAAAAGAACCAAAGCATTTCCCCCACCCCCTAAACGTCTCCTTTCTTCACTTAGTTCCACCTTACTAAAACTGGTCTTTAATTCCAATATTTTCCATTATAGAGTACCACTGGGGTAGATCTTATATAAAAGATTTGAACATTTAAGGGTACCAAATAATGTCAAAACACTAAATGGTCCAATGTTATGTTTTCTCCCAGGGAAATGCAAAACCAGGCTCTGTGGTCTGGAAGTGCATTTGCCAAAATTCAATCATAAAACAAAACAGAAACCCCAGAATTATCTGGGTAAGCCTAAGCACTAAGGTATGTGCTAAGACTCTTTGAGCCTGACTCTTTGAGACCCCACCTGTCTTTTTATTCCATCGTTTTCAATTCGCCCTAATCTCTTGCTTGTTTGCCTAATTTTTAAATAGCAAAAAAAAAAATTTCACTCACTAAAAATAAGCTTAACTAAAAAATGTTTCAACAAAGTGCTTATAAGCAATAGTGTTTTCATAATTTTTTAGAGGTGAAAAGACAAAAGTGCTCGTGATGGATGGCTGGAACACATGTAGCTATTCTTCTAGTCCAGGTAAGAGCCTGGTGGTAAAAATTTAACCCTACATTTTCCAAGACCCCCCCCCCCCATTTTGCATTGCATATGCTTATTTTTAGCCAGGAAAGTATTCTGCTACTTATGTTTCTGTTATTTTATGCACAAGGTGACCAAGAGTAAGAGGGTGAATTTTTCTACCTTTAAAAACTCAAGTTTACAAAAACCCTACAAGTTTACAACAAACCACAGTTTTTAAAAGTTAACAAACTGTGAAAGGAATCACACAAAGAAGTTAATTTTGAGAGTTATACTGACAAACAATAATTTTAATATCATATCAACTAAAATTCTAAAGGAAAAATACATACCCAAGCCTTCCGATTCAAACAGACATGTTTCATCTACTCCTAAATCTCGGCACCAGGATAAGAAATTTGCTGTATTGTCTCTGGCAAAAAAGGAGCCTGAGGGTGCACTGGCTTTGCACGGAATCTTCTTCAAGGGTAGATTCTGAAAAACAAAAAATTCTTACTCTGGTGGAATATCTGGCAGTCATCACAGAGACACATTAATGTTTTCAATAAAATGCTTTGGTATGACCTCACAGCAGTAAATAGATTTGTGAATAGCTATAGGAAAGGATATGAAACACAAATGAAACTTAGTTGGTAATCAAGAGAGTATGAAAACCTATGCCTGTAAACATAAACTTGCCTGTTTAATATCCAGAAGTAAATATACATAAACCCTTTCCCTGGCTCAGACGGCCACTTTCTTTCTCTTCTACTGTTTTTTATGGCGGGGGGGTGGGGCTTCTCTTTCATCTGTGTATTCTGTCAGTATTTCTCATAAAGTATGTATAAATGTATTTCTCATTTGTGAAAGAAGAATGAAACACAAATATGCATATGAACATAGATAAAATGTAACATACACACCTCCATTCTTACGTGCATACAAAGGCACACAATAAGAATTACACAAGGATTATAAAGCCAAAAGAGAGCAATAGAATTGTCTAACATCCAGAAGACTCTATCACCAATACCAAGAAAAGGAAATATTAAAAATTTTTATCTTTCAACAATAACATTCTACCTTCATTCTCTCAGACTATTTCCTTTTAAATCACAGATCATTGCTCTATTATGTAATGCAAAAATAATTCTGGTTGGATTTCTGCTATCTGAACTTGAAACATATTTACATTCTGCATCATTTCTCTTCTAGGATAAGAAAATGCTTAAGATAAGGGAGTGTGTGAACCTGGACAGATTTTTCTATTATTAACCTCAAAAATTTTAGCCCTAGAAAGCTCCCTTACCATACCAAATGTTATAAAGAATTGCATGAGGTATTTTTGTTCCTTTAATAGAATATAACCAGTTTTCGTGGCATTCCATGAAGTCACAGAGTTTGATTCTACGTGATGTGAAAGCCTGAGCCAAGTATTTGATGATTTGGGTTAGACAGAGCTTTGCCTCTGAGAGCAAAAAAGATCAAGGGAGAAGCATTTTATGATTTAAATTCATATATAGGATTACTCCTTCTATGTGAACAAGAAAATATAAACAAAATGCTGTTGACTGTTGAGGTCATTTACAAATATGGTTATAAAAAATGAAATGTGGTCTTCGTGTATTGGTGAAGCCTGCAAATTTCAAACTATTACTAGGTTTTTCCTGTCCAATGATTTTATAGTTATATAACTAATATATTCAGTTACTAAGTCACTCAAAGAGTGTGCCTGTCTAATATCCAAGATCCATCTCTTTGTTGCTAAGTTTGTTTTAGGCTTAGACATAATAAAAATTTTGCATGAATATACATATATTTATATAGATACATATAACAATGTGCATGCATGCTCAGTTGCTCAGTTGGGTCTGACTCTTTGCAACCCCATGGACTGTAGCCCTCCAGGTTCCTTTGTCCATGGGATTTTCCAGGCAAGAATACTGGAGCCTACTTTAGGAAATGACTTCTTGACCCAGAGATTGAACCCACCTCTCTTGCATCTCCTACATTGGCAGGCGGATTCTTTACCACTAAGCTACCTGGGAAACCCACATACAATAATACCCCTTAACCAATTTGGTTAAGTAGTGGTTTTCAAAGAAATGTTTTCCTATATGAATTGTAAAAGCAATAAAAAATAGCATAGTATTATATCACCTTTATAAAATATTCATGAACATCAATTAGTCAATATTTAGTAAAACTAAAATAGATATATCCTTAAATCTAGCAATTTACTCCGAAGACTATATCTTGAAAATATAATAGCATTTCATATTTGTATTATATCTTGCAAAAGTAATAGTGCTTTAAAATACATGAACAAGTATATTTGTTGCAATGCTGATTGAATAGAAAAAATAGACATAAGAGTGTGTCAAGAAAGCGATGGTTGACTAGTACATAATATACAAATACAGTGGAACTCTGTGCAATAATTTTAAAAAAATAAGATAAATGTATATGTGTTGAACCATAAGACGTTCAGTATATACTCTTAGGTAGATAATATACAAACACATATATACACCACAATTTCATTTTATGATGTGTGTGTATACACACACATACACAGTATAGATGGCCATATATGCAGTTAAATTTCATATAAGTATGTTGGATTATAAATATGAACATTGTATTTATTTATATAACATTAATTTATGGAAAATTCAAGCAGGGTATCCATCAAAATAGTAGTTATTACCTTTGAGGAAGGTGATTGATGCATAGAGGATCATTTACGTCTTACCTAATTCCAAAATATGTACTAAGATTTTGAGTGACTTTTACGTTTTATCAATATTTTCGATTAAATTCACTTCTAAAGTCTTTTAATTCAATATATTGCCTCTTAAGTGAATCACCTGCTAGGGGTTGGGAGTCCAATTACCTGAGTTCAAACCCAGTTGTGTCACCTTCTTGCTATAATAGTTTTTGACAGATGACTTAGTGTTTCTGTTCCTCAGTCTCCTCTTCTATTCAAAATGTATAGGGGGAAAAAGTGCATCTCACTGACTATGTGTGTGTGAGTGCAAATTAAATAATAAAATTCAAGTGAAGGAATAAGTGTTCAATAAAGGTTATTATCACTGCCATCAATGTAAGGAAAAATATATTGAATTGCCTATGACTTCCTTCTCTCATATTTTCTTACAAACATTTCAGTTTTTTCTACTATAGGTATAAAAATTCAGGAAAAGATTGGCAACCAATTTATTTGAATCATTCCCCTAAACTTGAATTTCATCTTTTAAATAGTTTTCCAGTAGAACTTTCTGTGATAATATTGGTAGAAATGTTCTATATCTGTGCTACCCATTGTAATAATCACTAGTAATTACTAGTGGCATGTGGTCATTGAGCACTTGAGCTGTGGTGATTGTGACTGAGACTAATTTCTAAATTATATTTCTTTTTAATCAATTTATACTTAAATAGCTACATGTGGCTTTTGGCTATCATATTAGGGAATTCATAATAGGGAAAATAAAGCCATTATTTGAAGGTTTAGAAAGTCCAATATTTGACCACTTGACTACTTTCCCTCTAACTAATATTGTCCCTGTTCCTTTCAAGTCCCCTCAAATCCAGTAGTTCCCCTGGGTAGAGTTACCGAGATACTCAACTATGTTCATCACTTGGAAAGAGTTTACTTATGTGCTACAGAGTACAACATGTGCCTGCCCTAGTTACCATGCTGTGGGTGTTACAGCTTCAGAAGGGCAATAGTGATTAATTATACTTAGAATACTTATAATTTACACCTACAGAACCAGGATATTTTTCATCATTTTACAGCCACATTGCCAGATATACAGTGCTTCACACGTCAGCAGTCCTGACTTTTGTTTCTGAAACACGTGGTAGGTGGGGAAGGAACGAATTAACATTTTGAGTGCCTCCATGCTCTAAGCACACAAAACATATACTTTCATACAGATTATCCTTTTAATTCTCAAGAAGTAATGCCATGAATTAGGTATATAATAGTATCTCCATTTTCCAAGATGGAAAAACTGAGCTCACACATAGTTGAAATCAAATCATTCAGCCTCTTATACCCATACACTTCTAACTGTTCCATGAAAGCTCACTATTGCCTGGAATTTAATATATTTCAGCATTTGATTTATTTCCAAAGGTTTTAGCCAGGTAACATTAAAATAAAGAATTATGTATTTTCTTTCACCTATTAAACTTTGAAAAAATGGAGAGAATGGTATCTTTAGTTCTCCATAGGCAGTGAACTGAAAATTTAATACTAGTAGTTTATTTTTTTAACTTTACTAGTAGTTTAAATAATCCATTTTTCACAAAAGTTTGAGACAAAATATTCCCCTTGATTACATTAAGTAGACGTTTTAGATATAAAACAGAAGAGATATATAAAAAAAGAAATGGAAATTGCCAAGAACTAATATCTTTCCTTTTCCAAAGGGTATATAGAATGTACTTTCAAATATGCAGGCAATAAAGTCACTCTTTCCATGATGGAATCAAAGTTTCCACTATATCCCCTTGCTCCTTTTAGTTTTGCCACATATTTTATTGAAAAAAAAAGCTCTCAATAAAATTATTTCATTGAACATTCACAGTACCAAGGTAAATGAAGATAACTACCAAGTGGCTTTAGAAAGGATGAAAATATATTTTTCAAGACCAAATTACTGAAATTAAAAATGGGAAAAATTATTTCTGGTACCATCAACCTCTTCTGGGGACTCTGCAATAGATTTCATGCCTCAGACAGAGTGAGCTATGATTTAGGACAATAACAACTGATCTTATTGGCACTGAATTCAAAATCAATCTTTCCTATCCTTTCTCTCTCCAAGATACATTTCACTCTAGAGAAAAGGTCCCACAGCAAAATTTGGTGTAAATTTCATGCTATAACAATATAAGAATATTTACATAAATTAAAAATTATTAAATAAGGTTTCTCAGTAAAATTCTGGTGAAAGTGAAACTGTTAGTCACTCAATCGTTTCCAGCTCTTTGCGACCCTGTGGACTGTAGCCCACCAGGCTCCTCTGTCTATGGGATTCTCCAGGCAAGAATACTGGAGTGGGTTGCCATTCCCTTCTCCAGGGGATCTTCCCAGACCAGAGATTGAGCCCAGATCTCCTGCATCGCAAGTGGATTTATTACCATCTGAGCAGCTGGTACGCCCTGTAAAGTACACCTGGTACACCCTGTAAAACCATAAAGACATCATTTAAGTTAAAAGCTAGAAAAAGATGTTAAGTATTTTGAATTCTTTGAAATTATTTCTGGTATAAAATAAAATGATACTGGAAATGAAGGTCTAGTGCTCAAAATTCAGGTTTAAAAGATGAGGTGGACAATAAAATGTTAAGATGTCAATTAATTGAAAACTTATGTCCACATTATAACCTGCACACACATATTTACAGCAGCTTTATTCATAATCACCAAAACTTGGAAGCAATCAAGATGTCCTCAGTAGGTGGAGAAATAAACTGCTACATATCCAGAAAATGGAATAATATTCAGGGCTTAAAAAAAAAGAGATCTATGAAAAAACACAGTGGAACCTTAAATGTATATTACTAAGTAAAAGAAGCCAATCTAAAAAGATTTCATATTGTATAATTCCAACTATATGACATTCTGAAAAAGGTAAGACTATAGAAACAGTTTTATCTTTGTTACCATCGGGTTTCCCTGATAACTCAGTTGGTAAAGAATCCTCCTACAATGCAGGACACCCCATTTCGATTCCTAGGTTAGGAAGATCCACTGGAGAAGGGATTGGTTACCCACTCCAGTATTCTGGCCTAGAGAATTCCATGGATTGTATAGTCCATGGGGTTGCAAAGAGTCAGACAAGATTGAGAGACTTTCACTATAGAGACAGTAAAATAAATAGGGGTTTAAGAGGAGGGAGGTAGGATCAGGTGATTCATCATGAGATTCATCACACTGGGTTTTTAGGGCAGTGAATATATTATGAATGATACTATAGTGGCATATATATGTCATTATACATTTGTCAGACCCCATAGAATGTACAATACCAAGAGTGAACCCTAAATGTTACAATGGACTTTGGGTGACTATGACACATCCATGTGGATTCATTGAGTATAACAAATATACCATTCTTCTATACTTTTTGCTCAATTTTGCTATGAATCTAAAACTATTCCAAAAATTAAATTCTATGAAAAATTTATTATGTAATTGACAGTTATTTAAGAAACACCAGATGCTTTACAGTGGAGAAAATATAGGAAATTCAACAAGAAATGCATTCTTTCCATTTTTATTTGCATTGTGCCTAATTTTACATATACATCAACATGGGAATCATTATCTAAATGCTATGTTACTATAAAAAGCTTCTGTTCTCCCAACTAATGGTTTACATATGACTAGACAGAGATTAGCTTAAAAATTTCTGAGGTCTAGTCCTACACTTGAAAATTCAGTTAATTGGTGAGGCTCTCTAAAAATTTTAAATAGAAATTTAATCTGATTGAATTCAACCAATCATTATTAAATCACAACTCTACCCCAGTTCTAACATTAGGTACTGGAGACAGACAAGGCCAAGGTTCATTTCTGGAGACTCTCAGTTTCTTTGAGAACAGACTTAAAATCAAGGTATTATATGGTAAGAAATACAACAGAAGCTTAAGTATTTAAACAGAAGTTTAAACTTAGTTCTTTGGAAAATTTTAGGATGTGTATTTAACTTTGGAGAGAGGTGGATCAGACATCATTATAAAAAAGCCTCACAAAGGAGCAACATTTTACAAAATTGAGGGATTTAAGTTCTTACCAAACCTAAAAAGTGAAAAGCAATGCATTCCATAAAGTGAAAATCTGACAGAGACTTAGGTGTTATGATGAGTATAGAATGCATGTGGAGGAGGAAATGAGACCAGAAAAGTCAATTAGCCCAGGATCACAAGGGTATTGTATGTCTAACAAGAATTGCTAATATTGTCATCTCAACCGCAAGTTATAAACTCAAAGGCCCAGAAGAAGTCAGGCAGATTAAATAACAGAATGAAGTGGCTAGCTCTAAGGGACTATAAGAAGTGGTGGAGACTGTGGAAAACTAAAGAGCTCATGCTCTATCCAGGAGGGGCAGCCGTATTTACTTAGTTCTAACTCATTCCTTCCACAAAGAAATACAGTCACAATTTCTTGTTAGATCTTCCAATTTTTTCAGAATAATTTGGAAATCTGGATAGTTTAATGTGAAAATACTCCGGATTTAAACGATTAGATCTATAGGCAAATATATGTGGTTGCCAGTTTAAAATCTCCGTGTGCATAGTGGGGAATAATTAATAAATAAATAACATTTTAAACTAAGAAGTACTAAATCAATTATATGCACACTTTGGAAAATTAACTAGGTCTTTTGTTGTCAAAGGTGGAAGGAAGGAATAAAAAAAGTTTATTTTAGACAATTCTACAGAAGTTTGGGCTTCCCTGATGGCTCAGACCATAACAAATCTGCCTGCAATGCAGGCGACTTGGGTTCTATCTCTGGGTCAGGAAGATCCCCCGGGGAAGGGAATGGATACCCACTCCAGTATTTTTATCTGGAGAGTTCTGTGGACAGAGGAGCCTAGTGGGCTATAGTCCACGGGGTCGCAAAGAGTCAGACACAACTGAGCAACTAACATTTTCACTTTTTTTTTCCACAGAAGTGAAAAACAGTGATTTTTCTTTTGCCACTTCCATCTTGGAACACCTCTAAATCACAACTATAGTATTCAGACTGAAAGAGTGATGTCTGAATGGAAGGAAGAGAAACATTCTATGAACATGAAAGATTTCTTAAAGAAAGGAGTGTTAGACTGTCAGGTGTGATAGTCCCTCAGAGTCTCAACAAAATTAACAGTAATTGTTAAGTATTACTTCTAGAATCTCAAACAAATTGATGATACTTCAAAAAATGTTTTTGAGAGTGTATGTCAGTTTTCTGTGTCCTTTCTATAATCAAGAAATTACCTTAAGGAAATAGACAGGAAAATTCTTTTAAAATGTATCTTAAATTTTTCCTTTCCAACAACATTTTGTACATTCTTAAGTATGATAATTTATGACTATTGGCAGCAGATTTCAAGTTCACAGGGTTCTAATATTTTGGTGAAAACCCCTTTTTACTACCCATCCATATGATATCCAATAAAGAAAAGCATTTTCAAAATTCAAAGATTGCCTTATGGATGGATTCCAGGAAACTCTTTATTTTAGTGCTGATTTCTAAACACTTTTTGAGCAGACTTTTTAAAAATAATTTATGGGACTGCAGAGTAGGGGCATTGTAAATGCCCATAATGGTATGTCCATAGATGCTCAGTAAATTTGGAACATAGGGATTTAAACTTTTAGTAATTCAAAGAGGAAAGTTTTAAGACTGCAAATCACCAGCAATAAGATGGTGATCAAGAATGCTTGTTTAATCTATTTAACCTTTGGAACCTCAGGTTCATCATCTGTAAATTCTTATGAGAATTAAACAAGATATTTTGGAAAATGCCCAATACCAATCCTAGACCATAGTTTATCTCCAATTAACGTTATTGTTTCCAAATACATGTCTACTTTCAGTCTATTTAGATGAAATACCCTGATGAGAGTTGAAAAACAGTTACATCATCACATCTGTAATTAATAAAATAAGCCCACAAATACATAAGAAAAGTTTGAGATTTTACATTCATGAAGAGAAGTGTTAGTCGCTTAGTCATTTCGGACTTTGCGATCCCGTAGCCGCAAGTCTCCTCTCTCCATGGAATTCTCCAGGCAAGAATACTGGAATGGGTTGTCATTTCCTTCTCCAGGGGATCTTCCCAATCCAGGGATGGAACCTGGGTCTCCTGCATTGCAGGCAGCTTCTTTACTGTCTGAGCCACCAAGGAAGCCCACTTATAAAGACAGAGAGCTCCTTATAATATGGCTTCCACGGTTTGTATTAGTCTGGCTTCTACCTACTGACCTTAGGACCATAGTCCTTCACTCTTCCATAGCCACACTATGGAAAAGTGGCTTCCACAGTGGCTTCTATAGCCTTCCTTAGGCTTCCATGGTCCACAGTGGCTTCCATGGTCCATAGTGGCTTCCATGGTCCTTCACTCTTCCATAGCCACACTAGCTTCTGTTCCCACCTTCCCATCCTCCCCATTCTCCATCCAACCACACAGCCCTTACACAGAACTGTTCTCTGCCCTTTCTACATCTCTGTCCAATTACCTCCCAATCCCCCATGATGGATCAGTTACTCCAAAACACCACCCCTCAATTCTGCTTTATAATTGCTTAAAATCCACAATATTCAAGTGCTCTTGCTATATCCCCATGTGAGATTAACTGATGAGCAACTGTCTCCCACCAGATGGTTTAGTCCAGGAGGAAGGGAACAGTGTACAGTTTTGTTCACCATCTTATCTTCAGCATCTATCAAATAGTGCTTATGGAAAATTTGTTGGATAAACACAAGTCTGAGTGTTACCAAAGAATTTGTCCAGCAAAGGGCAACAGAATAGAATGGTTACAAGCACAAACTTTGGAGCCAAGCTGCCTGGATTTGAATCTTGAATCTTGATTTACTACTTATGTAACTTCAGGTATGCAAACCAACTTCACTTCATGTGAAATGGCGTTAATAATAGTGCCTACATCATAGGGCTGCTGTGACGGACATATGAGTTTACATGGAAAGTTCTTGAAATGCTTGACATGTAGTAAGGTATAAATATATGCTTGTTAGAAAATGGAAACAAAGGGAAGTTTTTAAAAAAATGATATAAAATTCAGCCTGTGGCTTCAGTGAACTGTTGGGGGTTTTAATGATCACTAAAACATATAGACATGGTCTCAAAAATATTCCTCATTTCCACTTGTATATCTTACCATCCAAGATAACTATCAAATTATATTTCTCTCCCAAACAGAACTTCCTTCTGTTAGTTTTGTCCCCACATCATCATAGTTTTTCAAATCTCAAAAAGCACAGTATTGTTTTGATTCATCCCTCATCCCTTCTTACTGTGGCAAATAAGTCATCAATCCAGCTCACTGCTGTTTCACATATCCTGCTCTGTGTGATTTAGTATTGACACTCTTACTCTAAACACTTTAATATTTTATGTATGAACAAAGGAAGAAAGTTCACAAAATATTCTTCCTATCTTTAACCTCCAATCCTTCTAACAAAATCTGAACATCATCATATCAACTTTTCTAAATTTAATGCTTTCACTCTCCAGCTCACTGTCTGCAAATGATTCAAATGCTTAAGCCTTGTAGCTTTGAGGCTCATCAGCTTAATCAGTCCATGTGCCAAATTCTCTTCATGAACTCTTCACATCAATCAAGTGTTCAGTTCTCCTAGAATATGCTTATATCTTTCCAACTTCAATATTTGGCTCATTAACCACAAAGTTACTTTGTATTCTCCTTTTCTCTCTGTCCATCTATTAACACTAGGTCTGGGAGATTCAAATTTCACTGCTTCCATGGAAATTTCCTGAGCACTCTGACAAATTGACTTGTTACCTGAACCCCGATAGAATCGCCTATCTGTATCAGTAGATGCCAGTGTACAATGATGTGTTTCAATTTAAGAGTTATGTCTACAGATGTTTGTGATTTAAAAAAAAAAAAAAAACTACTGATCTAACAGTTTATAACAATATCTTTTAAGGACTATGGCAATTAAGGCATATTCAAGATTAATGCTAGAGTCCCCCTCTTACTCTTTTGCTTATATTTTTCTTGAGCAGAAATAAAAGGTGTGGTATGGCAGAGAGCCCACAGTGCTTCCTGGGTACCCATGGGGGCATACTGCACATTATGTAGGAACCCATGATCTTCCCTCAACTCAACTCTTCCCCTGCCTTTTCAATTGTAAAATAAAACACTATCTTCCATTTCTTTATCTATGAAATCCCGAACCGGTCTGCCTTACCTATTCTATCTAATCCATCACCAAATCCTGCCAAGCCCACCAAAACCATCTACTTCTTTCCAGTATTTCTGCTACCATCCTGGGCTAAACGGTCAATAACTTTCTAAGTGGGTCCCTGGTCCCATTTTCACCTCTTCAAATCCATTCTTCACACTGCTAATGTTATCTTTTTAAATACTGGATCATGGTCCTGCTTAAAACAGTGAAATGGTATAGTTTTGTTCTTAAAATAGAGGCCAACATCCAACAAAACTTAGCTCTGGTCTCATCTCTTGATGTGCTACCATTAAGCTCTAGTATCCCTACATTCATTTACCTTTAGTTCCTCAGAGTCATTCTTTGACATTCAAGGGCTTTCATATGTGCTATTTTCTACACTTTAAACATTCACTGACTAACCATGGGCCTGACTAATGCCCATTCCTATTACAGAATAATAGAGAAATATTTCTACAAGACTAAGTTAGGTCTTCTTACTTGCTCATGTACTTGGACTTTCCCATACTTAGACATAACAAAGCTATAATTTACTGCTGGCTTAATTATTAGCTTAAAGTTTTTCTCCCTTCCCTGCTACTCCACAAGTTACTTTGTCCTGCATATTTTAGGTGTTCAATAAATGTTTATTGAGTAATTGATCAAGTTTCATCAATGCCATATATGGTGATACAAAGTTTGAGAACCATTGATACATGCCACTTATTGAGTACTTTGATATCTGCACTTTTATACATTCATATTTTATTTTCATAACTAGACTGTAAGTCTTTTGAGAGGTGAGAGTAATGCTTTACTGTTTTCCTTTTTAGTTATGAGCATCTTGAACATAGTTACCATTCAATAACTGTCTATTTGGTGAAAACTCTAGAAGTACAACCTTAAAAGGTACTTTATATAGAGTGGTGAGGTGTCAGCCAGAGATGACATCTGAACAGAGATGTGAAGGGAGTGAGGAGTGAGTCATACACACATGTGAGGAAGGACAACCCTAAGAAGACAGAAAAGTAAGTGCAAAGGCCCTGTGGTGGATGGTACCAAAGAACAGCAAGGAAGCTCGTACGACGGCAGCAAATCGGGTGAGGGGAAATTCATAGGGAATTATATCAGATAGATAGCTGGGGAATGGAGCACATAGTGCCTTACAGACTGTTAGAAATATTTCAGCTTTTACTCCAAGTATGTCAACGTGCCACTGGAGAATTTTGAGGTACGAGTTGAGATGATGTAACTTAAGTTTTAAACTCTTTGATGATTTAATCCATGTAAAAAGCTAACTTGACTGGCCCAGGGTAAGAATTTAACAAATGCTTGCTTCATTATCCTGTCACAGGGAATTCATTTAATCTGAGGAAAAAAGGTCAGATATTTACTTTTCAGTCTTTAAACAATAAAGCAAATATGACAACATGGAACAAAATGCAGTATTGTTCCTCTTTTATAATTTATAATATAGTTTATATGTATATAATTAGACATATATAAATGTATACACAAATTGCTACTTATTTCTTATATGGAGCAGTGGTGCTAGCAAGCTATTCATTGGACAAGCAGCCTATGCTGGTGTGAAATTAGACATGACTAGCAAAGTAATATAAACATTGAATACATACTAGACAGCTTCATGCATGATATGTAATGCATTTTCAAACTACTAAGTGAAACAATAGAAGGTATTCATGTAGTCAGCCCCTAAAAGCTTAAGATACATTTGAAAAGCTCTATATATTGTAAACTCAGTTACCTCATCTAAAAAACATTATGCCATTAGGCTGTAATGTACCAGTACCACCTCTCTTGGACCACACACACGTCAATATAGTGAGTACTTATATTTTAAATCACCTAGCAATCTCCAGACATGTTTAAATTAAAAAGAAACCCTTTTCCCCTGATTTTCAGCCCCTTAAAAATGTTCTTATTATAAAATCTGGGAATGTTCTCCATTAATAAATGGCATGCATAATCATTATTGATTTGTTTAAATGACCTGAATTTCTCCAAAGCATTCAGTAACAGCTCATTTTAAATTAATTAATTTTCTACTTGCCATATGGTGAGAGTGACTTTTCTTGACACAATATTCTATATCCACAGTGCTTTGAAACAGCAGTGACCACAATGAGTGCTATCAAATATCATGAAAATAGTTCCCCAATTACACTATTTTTTACAATTTTGTCTTGCCCATGTGCCTGAATGCGGTTAAAATGCAGGATGTGAGCATGTAAGTGAAAGAGATGATATCATCGTGGAAAAATTTGATCAGGTTTGCTTTTATGCTCAGGGGGCAACATTCTGTTGGTGCTCTGATACAGATGAAAAAATGTGTATGTCTATGCTTGTATGTGTGTGTGAGTGTGAGCTTCCTTCTTTTAATGCAGAATTTGATTTTAATTTTTTTTCACGTTTTCTGGAATTTCAATTCATCATGCTTTATTTTTTATCTTATGCTTCACATATCTTTAATGCGACCCTCATTCACACTACTAAATACTATCTTACACTTGGAACTTTTGAAACAGTTTTCCAAAAAGATTTGAAGGAGAGGCCTTTATCAGCAGATCCACATAAACTTGTAACCTCTGAAACTTGGCAAATTTACCTGGCCTTTCTTCTTCTCCCCCTCATTTTGGATTGTGGAAATTCTGTCAAGTTTTACAATGGGGCTAAAAACACCCTCTCTAACATCTCTTAGCACAAAAAGCTCATCAGATGTAAACTCCAACGTAAAAGAAAACAGTAGAACTTGGGGAAAAATGACTTGTTTTTGTTCATACAAAAAGGTCAGCACCTACTGGTCTAGGTAAGTAAGAAAGAAGGTAAACATAACAATAATAAATTATATTTTACTTGATCTGAAAATCTACCTACTACCACATACATACATGTATTCTCCTTGCATGCATGCTAGGTCACTTCAGTAGTGTCTGACTCTTTGCAGCCCCATGGACTGCAGCCTGCCGGATTCCTCTGTCCATGAGATTTCCCAGGCAAGGCTATGGAAGTGGGTTGCCATATCCTCCTCCAGGGGATCTTCCAGACCCAGGGATCAAACCCATCTCTTTATGTTTCCTGCATTGGCAGGCGGGTTCTTTATCACTAGTGCCACCTGGGAAGCCCTTTATAATCTCCCTAACAGAGAGTAAATTCCTGGAGTAGACTATATTCCTTGAAAGTAAATTTCTTGGGTCTATCTTTATGCCATACTCTTTCTCACCAACAACACATATATACATAAATATACAAATGAATACCATCATATCCTGTTCGTAACATAAACTCACCAATTATCTATCAAATTTTAAAATGACATATATCAGTAGGACTCAATTATTATGACATATTTATAGTTTATAATATTCTATATTATTGAAGGCTGGTAATATGTGAACTTGCTACCCTTTATGACCATTTTTATCTTTCTGAGTTACCTATTGATGAATAAAATAACACAACTTTGGAAATCCAATAGCAATATTTATTGCTTATTATTCATGAGCACTGAAATTCTCTGATTCCCTCTTACAGTTTTACAGAAACTTTACTTTTACCTTGATTGTTAAATAGTGTTTTGGTAGACAGCTAATTAAAGGCTGAGAGGAAACAATAGTTCTTATATCCCCATTTCACTCACCAACTGTTTTATTGGACTAGAGGGGCAGCTATTGAGAAAAAGATGCAAAGAAAAATAAGAAATAAACATGGCAATTTCATTTTTATGGCTTCTTCTGTGATTAAAAAACACAATCCTTAATTGCTGTAACAATACTTCATTTCAGGTCAAAAATATCTCTTGAGAACCTATTACATGAAAGGCCCTACAATTATTCTTCCTCCTAATACTCAATGGTGAGCAAACTCATAAAACTACTGGTTATCACTCATCTCATCTTTATTTTATTTTTCAGGAACTATGGAAAACATTATAAACAGGTATTAAAATAAAATCCTTAAAGTGAATTAAATATTTGGATATTAATATGTTCATTGTATCATCATTTTTAGTTGTAGCTAATGCTCCAAACTCAAATAATAAATATGACATGTGAATATATAATAACACCTACAATTAACTAAATAACCAACCTCCTCCAACATTCCCTTACTAACTAGTTTAGTCCTCCATGGTCTATTGCTTCAGACCATCTCTTGTCAGCACTTTTAATGTCCTCAAACCCTTGTTCTTCCACTGCACCACCCTAAAATTCTCCAGTCTCCTGCTCTGTCCATTCCTTAGAAAGTCAATTTTGTTCCATATGATTTTGTATTAATAGGTCAAAGACTTTTGAGCTAAGCAAAACCAGCAGAGGAAGGAATTTCCAACTTGATAAGAGCTGAAGTCTTAAGGATTAAAAATCATCTCATAATAACATCTGGATCTACAAGTAAATGTCTGCATTAGTCCATTGATTCACTCATTCACTTATTTATTCATCCAAAACATGTCAACTGAGCATCTATATGTCAGTTATTATGATGGACCCATGTATGAATAAAACACAAACCATGTTTTCAAGGATCTTAGAGTAGAATAAAGGAATAAAGAAAGAACAAGACAAGACAATAGCTAAATATCATAAGATGGTGCAGGTGCTGTAACAGACGAGAGCCCAGTGAATGAAAGGAATGCCGATCTCAAGCCTTTACTGTAAAGCTTCCTTCTAATAATCAAAGTGACCTCAACTGTTTACTAGGCTTTAGGGAAACAGATATGCCTTGTGGGGATCAGGAGATAGACAGGTACCAGACCTAAGTCCATGTTACACTATGACTATTTTGCCTTTGAACACATCAGTGGTTAATTTGATTTTATTTTTTTTTTCCTGAATGTGTATTTGGTATGGGTATTCTTAGCAGTTTTCAGAATTTTTATTCCCTGAGATGGGGAATAAATTCATATTTGATAGAAGGACCAATTAAGATATCACAATTTTGAAAAAAATTCAGGAATTCATACTACTATCCAGATGTAGTTGTTCCAGATGTGGTCTTTTCACTGAAATATACCAATAAATATTCTGGTACTTGGCATGCATCTATTGGTACGGAAAATGTAATTTTCTTAATCCTGACAAATAGAAAACTTCAGAAGCAGTTTACATATACTTGACAAAAATAACAGAGCACTTACTATCTTGCACATCAGCTTCAGCTCTGTGACATAACCTATAGGGACCATGAGGATTTCAACATCCCACAAGATATCAAACTCTTCTGCTATCATGATATTTTACTGATTTGATATTGAAGAGCAGGGAAAGGAGGAAAACTAGATGACTTCATAAAATATATTCATTCTATCGGGTGTAAGATAAATTCCATGAGTATCCAGAAAGGGAGTTTTGCCAATGAAGAAAAGTTTCTGGCGCCAGTAGTGTAGACAATGTAGGAAAATTGCCTTGTTTGTAAAGGACATCATGCAAGAGTTCCTAGCTAGCTATGGTTGTCTTATGGAGGTTGAATCTCAGTTTTAGGATACTAATGCCAATGAAACTTGAATGATTTATAATGAACTTAGTGCCAGATAGTCAACTTGGCCATATTTTCAGTTGTACCCAGCAATACTCTACCATGGAGTAAAAGTGTCACCTATGGGATTAGTTCAATCAGTCCTGAAGATCCAGGTAAATTCCATAAGCATTATTCACTTCCTACCCTACCCACCTTTTCACGCTACTTTTTTTCCTCAGTCTGCACATATATATCCACAAGTCCCCTATGCCTAGTTGACAATGGGTGAAAAAATGTCAGGAACGTTTTCATATCATTCCATGTTATACACCAACATTTATGCTATAGCACATAAGCCCCACTCAGGAGTATCACTTTTTGCCTGGAAAACCCTATAAATAGAGAAGCCTGGCAGGCTACAGCCTATAGTGTCGCAGAGAGCCAGACATGACTGAGCAACTAAGCACGCATGCACTGTAAGAAGGTATAGAACAGAAAAAAACTCACAAAGATAAAAACTTTAAGCAAGACGTTTCATTATCCCTAAGCTAGAGATGAAAATTTGTCCAGTGTTCAGGGACTCAGAGAAATAAGGACAAGAGAATTTAACTTTATAATAGGAAATAATTGACTTTATTTAAAATTTGAAGATATTTATATTTATTTCCTTTAGGTCCAAGGAATTTGACTTTATTACTGACTTTCCTATTTTTTTCTTCTCAAACCCAGGCAGCAAAATAACCCATCAAAAATCATTTATTTCCATATCATTCTACCTATATTTCCTCCTTCTTGTCATGATTTAGGACTTCCCTGGTGGCTCAGACGGTAAAGTGTCTGCCTACAACCCAGGAGACCCAGGTTCAATCCCTGGGTCGGGAAGATCTCCTGGAGAAGGAAATGGCAACCCACTCCAGTATTCTTCCCTGGAAAATCCCATGGACAGAGAAGCCTGGTAGGCTACAGTCCATGGGGTCGCAAAGAGTCAGACACGACTGAGCGACTTCACTTCACTTTGTCATGATTTACTCTGTTGGTTTAATACTGGCAATATATTGGCATTTCAAAATCATGGATTTCTTAAGAAATATTCAGTTATTTTAGCTGCATAGCTAGATACAGACTCCTGTAGAATAATCACAGCTGAGGTTTTCTTTTCAAAAACCTTTTATCACTTCTACCAAACTTTCCTGTTCTGTCAGAGTCATCAGCCATACACACAAATTTCTCAAGTTCTCTGAATTCAATCTTGATAAGATAGTCTCTCAACAAAATGTGCTATTGATTTTTGAGGGGAAAAACCCTAATATTTATGTCATATTTAATTCCTGGATGATACAACACCCTGAGGTACTGTGATCTCACAGCTCAGAGAACCAGGTATTCTTGATGGGCAAATGGACTCTGGGTATTCAATCTGACTAGGATGTTCTTTCCCCTTTGCCGTAAACAAGGGCTGGATTCCACATTTAGATGCTGAATGCTCAGTTCCTTCCTTGGAGCATAATGCAGCATTTACCACTTAACAGAACTTCTTTTTTTTCCTTTTCCCTTCATGTACTTCAAACCTGATCTAACCACCCAGGGCTCTTTGAAGTCAAAGAATGCTCTGAACCTAGGGAAACTCTGATGTCTAGGGTAGAATCTCTTAAGATAAATGAGACAAACAGAAAGGAATGTTAGGAGAAAAAGAGAGGTTGAATCTTTTGAGTATTTTTGCACCATGTCAATGCCCCCAGTGGCTCAGAGAATCATGTACACAAATCAGCAAGTCATGACTGGGAAGAAAAACAGTAAATATACCATAAGAAGGGGTTCCTGCAATTGAACTCTTTAGACCAGGACATGAAAGTTCATATATTGATGTAATGATTATTTTGTTTTGATTGGAGATGCCAGGTTGAGTCAGGCAACTAAGGGTCAAAAGGCATAAAACCTAACCTTGGACTTATCACTGGTTTTGGTTTTCACATCTCAGTAGGATATTGGAAAGTTAATTCTGTTCAGATTTTTGCTGTTAAAGTTCCTCAGCTCTTGGATTATTAAAATTTATTTTTATGATGATTTGATCAGATTACGGTATATATAAACTAATCAAAACCAAATTATACATTCACTTGCAGCCCACTGGACTCAAATGCTTCTACCCAACTACGGCCTAATTTTGTGAAATCTCTGCATTGCTCCCATGCAAAATGAGAAAACCCAAAGGCTAAGATTAACTACTTAAAGCTAAAAACATAGAGTGGCTAATTTTTAAATTGATCCACTGATGCTTGGAAAGAGTCATAGGATATAATTTATTTTCATTCAGGGTGTTTTATTAAGTCAGAATAGGCTATGAGTCATGCATTTATAACTAAAATATTAAATAAGTAAACTGTCTAACCTATTTATTCAATTTACTTGCAAATATTTATAGTGTTTAAATCACTCTTAACACAGACATGCTTCACACATACCAGACATAACTTACTCACTCTAATGTGTTTACACAGCTGTAAAATTCCCAAATTAACTATCAATCAGGAAAAGTAAAAATATTACCATGAGAATAAGAACATGAGATTTAAGCTGCTATAAAAAAATTACTAAGGACTTCCTACAACGTGACCTTAGACAGAATCAAAATTGTTATTGATTTTTTTTAAAGTAATTCTGTTTTAACATCTTCCTAAACATAATAGTTTCACTAATTCAGCAAAGTGATTGGTCAGCTCATCTATCTTTTCCACAGCTGTTCTTAAATTTCAAAATTCCAAGGTGGAAAATAATTACTTACACATGTAAACAAACTTAATATTGTGACCTTAATATTGTAACCTTCAATTTGAAAGTCTCCTTTTTTTCCTAAGGGAAATAGTCCATTTAAACTCAACTACCTGGGTTTTAGTAAGTCTATTCTGGTTTAAATCTAGATTTAATAATAACAAAATGTTGTAGAATCTCATATAACAACTATATCTGTTTATAGACAAAGATGGATTGAAAAACCATGAATTGTGACAAAATTATATTTATGAACAATAATAGCTATGAAGATATTAGCCATTTGGCTTTTCATCTTTTGGAAAATTTCTCGTAAAACTCAAAAAAAGAAAAACTAGCTGTCTTTGCATTTTTCATAAAATAAAGCACATGCTATTTTGATTTAAGCTGCTTTGGAAGTAAGTTGTGAAATATATGAATTTTGCCAAGGGCACAGAAGGCAATTCAGTCAAAAGCAATTGTGTTAACTTCTAACTCAGAGTGAATTTGACTTTCTAAGCATTGAAAGTTAGGTCATAATGGGTTTTTAAAGATCTACACTTGTTTAATTATGACAGTTGAGCTTTTATGCTAAAATATGTTTATCACAATCAAAATACATTTGAGTTTTTTATTCACTTAAACAAATGACTTATGGTCAAGAAAGTACTTCAAGTTGTTTAATAAAATCTTGTTGCAGTTTTACTCACTTTGAAAGGAAAATTTCCTTTGTTTCTTTTTATGGTTTATAGTTTTATTATAAAAATAATATAATTTGAAATAAATGCTTCAAAGGAAATAGCTAGCAAACTCTTGACCTCTACCTATCCTCAGTATTACATATTTTTATGGAGATTTGGGGCAAATATACATATATTTGGATATAACAGCTACATGCTAATTCTAAACTTTCACAAAATACTTTTTCTTCTGATTTCCTCTAGTTAATCTAAAATTCTCATCAGGATCTTTTAACTCTCTCAAACGGGGAAGAGAGGTAACATCTATCATGAGCTTTTTACTGTCATACTCTCTGGGAAGCACAGATACATGCTTTTTAATCCTATTTTACAGATAACGTAGCCAAGGCTCAGACATACCCACTCAATAAATACTAAATCTAGAACCCAAGCAAAATGTGTTCAATATCAAAGCCTTTGTGCAATAGAGTAACGCTGTGGGGGCTGTCTTACACTTGACAGTCTTATAATTCTATTCAGGGATCTTAGTTTCTGTTTTAGAAAGCAGAAGTCTACAAAATAAAACCAAAAAACTGTACCTTGTTTACTCTTTGTTAATTGGAAGAGTTCAAGATCTTAATATGGAGACAATGAGCTTTCTTTTCTCAACAATGAATAACACAAATAGAGGTTGCAGGATCTAGACAATACTAAGGTTATGCTTTCAAACAAGTCTGCCCACAACACTTTTTTTTTCCTCTGTTAATTATTTTAGAGTGAATTGTCTATACACATTGTCCAACTAGGCATCGTGTTTTCTCATTAGTGAACAGAAGTAGAGGCCAATTACATTACAATGGAAGCCACAGAGAAAAATAGGTGTCCTAACAGTTCTAACATTAAATTTGTATTTTCATAAGCAATTTCTTCATGTCTAAGCTATGCACAGAGAACCAAAATGAAAGAGCACTTGATTTGGAAAGAGGACCTCTATGCCAAGTTCTTGCTCCATCATTTACTAGCTGGGTGATCTTTCACAGATCATCTAATCTGCATCTAAATGCAGAAAAATGAACTCAGTGGTTCCCAAACTTTGCTGCACATCAGAATCACCTGCAGAGTTGTTTAGATACCCCAACCTTCAGATCCTCTCCATATGGATTAAATTGGAATGTGCAGGTAAAGGAGCCAGGACCCATAGTTTTTAAAGATCTTCTGGTGATTCCTTGGCCCAGCAAGGTTTGGGAGCCACTGAACTAAGTAACACTTTCATAGAGCTGTTTTTAAGATGAAAAAAAAAAAAAAAAAAAAAAAAGGAGGGGCTTTGTATATTATGTAATGCTTTACAGAGTGATATAAAAAACTAAAGAAAAATTTATCCCCAAACTAACTACAGTGCTATAAAAAGAAATATACTGATTCAGGGAGCTTGATCTTTTCTTTAGATTTTTAGTTCAGTAATTATAAAGAAACTTTACATAATCAGCATTTCTTTTTCTTTTGCCAGAGTTGCAGAAAGTTTTTTTCTTTCTCTTTTAAGCTGTCTTAATATTATTTTAACCTCATTTTTTCTTACCTCTTTTCCTTCTCTGTGTAAAATTAAGAAAATTTTCATCTACATTGTTCCCTTCAAAAAAATCTAACACCACACTTTTATTATGTGTTTATAATAGCTAGGGAAAGTATTAGAACAATGTGCAGAAAAGAAATCTGAACAGTCAGAAAGAAAATAATTTGTCCACAGCTACTCAGTTTAATCTACTGCTTACTTAAAAAGAGCAAAACATTACATATTCCAGATATTTTCTTCCAATATACAGCCATAATAATTCTATTTGGAAACAAAGACCTATTCAGTATGTCTTCCTTAGCCAGATTTTGTTCATTGCCTGATGACATGTTATTTCTCTGCTACATTTTAAATCAATATATCAGATTCAACCAGTTTATATATAGTATTTGTTTCCTATTAATGCCATAAATTTCTATAACCTTTTATTTAATTAAACTTAACCAAAAGGATCATCTGTAATTAGAATGCAAATAACATGTTACCTAATTGGAAAGCACCCTCCATGTTTTGTTGTTAATAGAGGAATTAATGCATCTATTCACAACAAAATTCTCCAATTAAACTCAATTTGTAAGCTGTTACAAATGCAATCTGCCATCTGACAGTGAGTGATTTTGCCTTGGGATCTTTTACCTTGGTGGGCTTGGTAGCGTCCATGCTCTCTTTGAATTTCTCCTGCACAATTTCTGCAAGTTGACAGAGCAAGGCACCATTATCCAACTTCTCCATAAAAGTCTCTGCTGTAATTTCCTTCCCTGAAATAACAAAAAGACGTGTTATAAAAGCACAATCATTCCCCAACCCAAATGTGACATTCATGCCAACATATTTGATGCAGTTTTAATCACCAAAATTCCATTTCCAGCTGAGTTACATATCTGGGATAGGAGATCACTGAAAAAAAAAAAAATGGCTTCTTTGAGATTTTATGTTTTCCTTTGGTCTCAATTTGATCTGTTTATGAGCCCAATTCTTTTATCTCCTCATATCTAGGAAAGGAAAGTGAAGTCATTCAGTCATGTTCAACTCTTTGTGACCCTGTGGACTGTAGTCTACCAGGTTCCTCCATCCATGGGTTTCTCCAGGCAAGAATACTGGAGTGGGTTGCCATTTCCTTCTCCAGGGGATCTTCCTGACCCAGGGAACAAACCCATGTCTCCTGCATTGCATGCAGATAGTTTACCATCTGAGCCACCAGGGAAGCTCCCTCATATCTAGAAAAACACTAAAATCCTTCACAGTGGCCTGTTTCTCATGACTAGCAAAAAGTTTCATGAGACTAGCAGAAACCTGGAAAAATATGTACTTGATTGCATGTATTTCCCTTTCACCAAAATCACATATGTACTGACCTTTCCTCCCTGCCTCTTTGGAGCAGTCTCTCAGAGCTATTTGAGGTGCTGTCTTCTCCGCCGCAGTCCTCATTTTGCCCCAGATAAAACTTAACTCACAACCCTCACTTTGTCCATTTTTTAAGTCGACACAATAATGCAGGTAAAGTTAATACAAGTAATAAACTCTCTATAAGAAAACACTATCCTTCTAACCATTCCTCCCCTTTCTGACCCAGTGCTTGAAGTATAGGATTATTAGGTTCATATCTCTGGGTTTTTTTTGCCTCTCCTCTCAAACATCCATAGCTTCAATTACCACTGTTATGAACATGATTCAGTTATCCTTCCCTGACATTTCAATGGGTAGAAGTTGTTTTTCTTCTTTCTTACATGCTCCCTATTTTCTTTCTGACTGTTCAGATTTCTTTTCTGCACATTGTTCTTTTTTCTTTCTTCTGTTTTTCTTTCACTTTGTAACAGCTTTATTGGGATATGATGCTCATATCTTACAATTCACACATTTAAAGTACATAATTCAATGAATTTTAATATATTCACAGAATTGTACAATTACCATCACAGTCAATGTTAGTTCATTTTTGTCAACCCCCCAAAGAAACTGTATGCCTTATCTCTCCTGATTGCTTCATCCCCTCAGCTCTATAAAACCATTAATTTCTTTCTTATGTGTTCCTCAAAACTCCCTTCCCAAAGCACTTTCCTTTTCCTAGTTTTGTAATTCTCAGAATACATGCTTCCTTCTGTTTATAGAACCATAATCTTAATAAAAAATTCATAATCTGATACCTAAACTCTATCAACAAGAGCAATGACTAGTCTTCATATCCTCAACTTCTGCCTCCAGAACATATCATAATCACCACCAAAGTTAACATTGCTAAACACAACCTTCACTGAGTCAATCTTTGTCTTTGTGGCATGGTCCCTAATCTTCTCTTCTACCTAAAAGATAAAACATATACACTTTAATCCAGTATACTTAGTCTTCTCATATGCTGCTAGTCCACCTTTCTATTTGAACTTCCTTACACCTTGCTCCTGGTCTGCACCCTGCCTTCCCAGGTCCATTAACAGACCTTGCAATTTCCACTCTGATGCCTTTGTTCTAGGCATGGCCTCTGCCTGCAACACCCTCTTATCTTTTATCTGCCTAGCCAAATTCTACTTTTAATCAGAAATCCAGAGAGATTCTCCGAGCATACAATTGATCGCCTTTCTATATGTTCATACTCATGAGTATCACTCAGTCTGACACTCATCAAACTTCCTTTATGGCTGATATGTTCTGCATAAAGTTCCTGTCATCATCAGTACATTAAAAACTTTTTGAGGTATATATCATTTTGCACGTGTGTTCCTAGAGAGGTAAGCAGAATGTCACTTACATAGAATGCACCTAGGAAACTTGTTCAGTGGGCATGTGAATTAACAAATGAAGAAACAAACTCGTAAAACTCTGAGAAAATGTTGGGTATTATTTTTGTGAAAAGTAGTTAAGTTAAAGCAAAAAAATAAAAAGGAGGTATTTTTAAGTTTTACACACAGAGTCATAGGATTACATTTTATCTTGAGACAAAGGTATGTAGCTCAATTCTGCGAACACTTAAGATAAATATAAACCAACTGGAACAAGAGATAAACTACTGGCTTAAAGTTAAACTCACAATGTCTAATTTATTTGGTCTTTAAGAAACATCTGTTTTAAATTATTTTTTTTATAGTTTGGGGGGGAAGGACAGGTAAAAGAGGAAAAAGAATTACTTTTTTTATGTTCTTTTTTCCCTACTGGATAGTTCACATTTTAGCCCTCAGTTAGGATAATGATTTCTGCAGGTGGCAAAACATCAGTAGCTCTAAGTACTCACCACAGAGATAGTCTATACAGAACTATTTCTATTTCAAAATTGTATGCGTTCAACTCAATTAAGGAATTAAAGTAGTAGTCTCAAGATACAAAAAGCCAGCATAATAGAATTTTTATTATATATTCACCATATTGGATTGCATTTTCTAACAATAATAAGAAAGTTATTTTACAAACAAGCATAAAAAATAAATATTAGAAATATTTTTTAATATGTCAAGGTAAAAAAGGTAAACTTTACCTAAACTTAAAGATTCTATTATAATGTTAAGTGACAAAGGTACAGTAAATTTAAAAGAACTTCTAAGTCATAAAAGGAAAAATGACATTCATTAAAAAGTCATTAGTTAATTTACCAAAAGATATGATTTTTACTTTTTCTGAATTATACCTGAAAAAAATTTTTGTTATCCTGCTTTTCATGAATATTTGAGGACTTTTACATTGAACATCTGTACCTAATGAAAAATATATTAGGTGCCAGCTTTCAATTCCATATATTTTATAGCTCCAAAAGGTGGGACTTTTTTTTTGGCTAAAGCAGACACTATTACATACTTTATAGTTGAAATGTATGACTCAAATGAAGGAAAAATGCAAGCAGAGAATTTTTTTAAACCTTCACATATAACATATTTTCCATCCAACAATTAAGAATCATAAAATATATATTTTAAATATAGCGTATAATTTTAAGAAATAAATTATAATCCTTATATGGGATGATATATCATCATACTTTTTGCATTAATATTACCAAAAATATATTAAAAACAGAATATAAAGTTGGATGAATTTAATCACAACAAACCCAACAGAATAGACTATGAATTACTAATTATAATTTCTCAAGTGAAAGCTATACAAAGTTAAATCTCTGTTAGGCACAACCAGATCTTTAATATAAATTGTGTAGCTGGCTTGAGACATCAGCCAGCTACATGGCTGGCTAATGCTTTGTTTTGTTTTGTTTTGTTGTATAATTAGGGAAAGAAGGGGTAATGAATAGATACAATTAAATCATGGTGGAGTACCAGCCCATACTGGGTTGTCTATATTATTGACTTGAAGGTTAACCCAAAATAGCCAAGCCTAGAAGAAATATCTTTACTTTCTGGGTTCATAATTCTGGACTTGGATCTTCACACCATCAGTAAAGTCATAACCAACAGCATGCCAGTAGACAGAGATCAGGGAGGTTGGTTAAATATTGTGATCAGTCACTTCCTCTTAAAATACGAGGGCACAATGATATTAAATAATCATCTGAAATATTTGGTCAGGTAACTAAGATCAGCATACATACTTGTACATAAAGGTGTATTTCTCCCAGAAATGTGTGCTAGCCATCATTTCCATAAAGATTATCACTTTTATCTTTTATTTTGCTAGGAAAGAATGTTTTCCTTCTAGTAAGTTAGCAGTTTCCTAAAATACGACAGCATCTAATAATGATATTTAACATTTGAGTTCTCACTATATGTCAAGCACTTTTCATGCATTCTGGTTTCTAATCTCACAGAACTACAGAGTGTTTATATTGTATCCATTTTACAGATGACGAAATTGATGTATTTAGATTAAATAACTTGCTTAAGCTCACACACTGAATCTGGCTCTTTAACCCAAGAAGTCTGGTTATAGAGTCTATGTTCTTAACCACCATGTTTGGTTAGTTAAATAAATATTTGCTAAATATACAAATGACTATTTCCTATAATAGTGCATTCTCTCTAATGCAGTTGTCTTTTTCTTTGTAGAAAACTTCACAGAATCTTTCTCTCTAGAAACTCCCTCAGAAAAAAACAAGACAGAGTGGGGTTGAAGATAGTGGTGCCGAGAAATGAAGAGCAGTCCACCTTTCAGATTGGTGAATGATGGAGAATACCATTTAGGCATGCTCTGATATGGAAGGGCTTTTTTATGTGCCGCTAGTGGTAAAGAACCCACCTGCCAGTGCAGGGGGACATGAGAGATGCAGGTTCCGTCTCAGGTTGGGTAGATCCCCTGGAGTAGGAAATAGCAACCCTCCAGTATTCTTGACTAGAGAATCCTACGGACAGAGAAGCCTGATAGGCTACAGTTCACAGGGTCACAAAGGGTCGGACATGACTGAAGCAACTTAACACAAACACATGCATGCTCTGATATGTAGCCTGATTCATTGCATAAGAAAACTGGTATATTTTATCTTAAGATAAACCAGATATGATCAAATTCTACTCCAGTCTCTACTGCACCTCTCAATCATGGTCTACTTCTCCAGTTAGAGAACTCAAAGCAACTTGTCTGCTATCTTAACACAAATTAGTGTTCTGAGACTGAAATGTAGAGGTTGTAAGATAGGAAATGATTGATTATACCCAGAAACCCTAGATCAGCACCTGCTCCACACAGATTCAGAGTCTACCCCTCACTTGTATCAAGAAAAGACAGTCGCTTCCACTGGAAAAGTTGGGTGAAAAGGCTTAGGGAGTAACTGCTCCGAAAGGTGTCAACTTGTGAACATAAACTTGATTCTTTAAACTTCTGAACTAGCATAAGACACCACCTTTCCTGAGGAATTTTTATTGACTACATCAAGAACATTAGCTCTCTGCAGGACAAGTACTTAGTAAAATGGCTTTGCAAAAAAAGAAAAGAGAGCTGTTCCTACATTGTTAGACAGCAGCAACTCCACTAAATAGGTGCTTAACTTTTTAATGCTAGAAATGGGATTTTTAGAAATAAATGAAAAAAATAAAAATATTAAAATACATTGGCCAAAAAGTTCATTCAGGTTTTTCCATAAGATGGTACAGAAAAACACAAACAAACTTGTTGGCCAGCCCAATATATTGATCACAGTAAGCACATAACAACTGAATTTTCTTTTATGTGCATGTAGGAAAGTCTAAGAAAGGGGAAATCACTATAACATCAACTGTCATAATGCATTTCTAATTATAAGTAAAATCAATTTAGCTTAACTTGATTTGTAATGTATCTTTTGATTTACTCAAAGTCCCTGCATATATCCAAACATATACGCCTATATTCTAACAATTTAAAATCCTTAAGAACAATATCAATTTCTGTGATGTTTAACACCTACAATCTTTTCTCAAAAGTATACTCCCATGTGACTCATGTGGTGTTATTAAACAAATAATTGAAGAAAAAGGTAGACCATCATTTTCAAATGATTAAAGAAATACAAACTAAATAAATAATTTGAGAACATTTATGTTAGTATATTTATTTCAAAGTTAAGTCAACAACAGTCTTCAGTAGACCATCAACAATGATGTGTTCATGCATGCTCAGTCACTTCAGTTGCATCCTACTCACAACCCGCCAGGCTCCTCTGTCCATGAGATTTTCTGGCAAGAATACTGGAGTGGGTCGCCATGCCCTCCTCAAGGGTATCTTCCCCACCCAGGGATCAAACCTGTGCCTCCTGCGTCTCCTGCATTGCAGGCAGATTGTTTACCACTGAGTCACCAGGGAAGCCTAAGCCCCCAAATCATGAAATACATAGGATGTGTCTCATCTATTTAAAAGATAAGTAGTTGCTATAATCTGGGACTATTAATTTAATAACATACTGCTTATTCAAAGCGACAAGTTTTTCCCCAAAGTTTATTTGTATAATCATTTGATGTTCAAATATGTCCGGAGGACATAATTAATTAACAAATCATGAACAAAAAAAAAAACCAGAAAGCCTAAAATAAAAATGAAATGTATATATTTAATATATAGCAAGGGACAATGGCCAGATAAATGTTTTAGAGGCAAGACTCTTTTGCTTCAGGTTTCTTTTGCTGTCTTTTCTAAATATTGGTCATAAAATTCCACAGTGCCAGCTATTAGAAACCATACTTGGACTACAAAGATATAGGAGTAGTCAGTAAACATCACCTGGTGATTTTCTCATGAATCAGGTTGGTATGCTACCCCATAAACAAATCCTAACTATTATGACAATCTATTCATCTTCATTATTTATCATAAGACAGGTTTATATCATAATATAAAATTTTTAGTCTCCCATTGCCATGTGTGTATGCTTAGTTGTGTCTGACTCTTTGTTACCCCATGGACTGTAGCCCACTAGGCTCCTCTGTGGAATTTTCCAGGCAAGAATACTCGAGTGGGTTGCCATTTCCTACTCCAGAGGATCTTCCCAACCCAGGGATCAAACCTGTGCCTCCCGCATTGACAGGCAGATTCTTTTACCACTGCATCACCAAGGAAGTCCAAATTTTAGTCTAAAAATTAGCTATAGCAAATTTGCTATTGTTACTTTATGGCATAAAGTTTAATATTGGTCTATGAATCAGTGAAACAACTTTCTTCTCTAGCAAATAATTTTTATCCACCCAAAAACCCAAATGCAAAATGAGTGTTCTTTAAGAAACTCCATCTTTTAATGAACACTTGATATGTAGGAACAAAAAATATGAATTCAGAATATCATTAATATTTCTTGAAAGACATAGAAGGAAAAAAGTTACATTTTAGTCAAGTATTAGTAAAAAGAAATAAGAAATCTTTCCACAAGTAAGGTCCAAACTACAATGGTAAAATCTTGTTAAAAGCTTTAATTTAGTATGTGAATTTCTACCTCACCAAAAAATTCAAATACTTTATTGGGAGATCGGATGAATTTTGAAACTACTTTCAACCTTCTGTCTCTAGGCTTCAACCAACTAGCCCTAACCTTCAAGAAGATAAAAAATTAAAAATTGAAAGAAGGTTGTATAATAAAATTTGCAAATATTTCTGAGGTGACAAAAAGGCTAGTAAAAATAATTTTAAAATTTGCTTTAATGGCTCCTTTCTAAAATATATGAATGTCAATTGTATCTATTATGTGTAATAAAAATATTTTGTATCATAGCCACATATTTTTCTTACTTCCTTATTATCACCATTCTAGAAAATAATGTATTTTATTACCTCTGAATGCTTTATCATTTTAAATAATCTCAAGCTATTGGTCTACTTTCCAAGTTACCATGAGGATATTTACTTAAAATCTATTACTTTCTACTTATATAAATTCAAGTTAACAGAAGGTGGTTCTTTGAGATTCTAAGATTTTTTTTTTCCTGAAAAAATTTCACAAGCTATTGGTTGCATTTGTGTTACCAACAGCTAGTATTGAAAATATTAGCCTACTTATTCTTTAAAAGAAAGATTATTCATTTATGTAAATTGGTTTCTCCTTGCTTATGCCTATTGATGATTTTAAACTGGGTCTTAAGAGATGGATTTCTTGGAAACTTAGACGTTTGGAACTGGAATGGACATTAGAGATCGTCTACTCCAATCCATTCATTTTATGGTTGGGGACACTGAGCCCAGAAAAGATAGCTGAGTGACTTTGGGCAAGTTTCCTACCAAGTGCCAGAGCCAGAACCAGAAGCCAGGTCTCCTGACTCCCAGTTAGAAGCCAGGTCTCCTGACTTTTAGTCCAAGGATATTTCCATTACACATACACTGACTCTCTATTCTTTGAGGCTGTCTTGAGCTGCTCACACTGATCAAGCTACTTTGTAAATGATCACATTCACCAAATAAAATGCTTCTGATGAAAAATCATGGGACTTTGAAACATACCTGTGTAATCAGGCTGTACTCTAATTAATCATGATTTCTCCCTGCCTAGAACATTTCAGGGATTCATCATTGATCATGCAGTAAATTATACGCTCCTCAACCTGTCTTCAAAGCAAGCAGTATATGCTCTAGCTCCAACAAATCTCATAAATCTCCCTGCCCCCCTCCTTTGATCTATGCCATTGACACAGCTTTCATTCTGTTCTTCCAGTGCACCAAACTCCTTCCTATCCCGCACATACCATTCTCTCTATCAAGGATCTTTCCCATGACTTGTCTGCTTAGCTATTAATTATTCTTTACATCTCAGTTTCCAATATGTGAAGTAAAAGTCACTCAGTCATGTCCGACTCTTTGCAACTCCCTTGACTGTAGCCTGCCAGACTCCTCTGTCCATGAGGATTCTCCCAGGCAAGAATATTAGAGTGGGTAGCCATTCCCTTCTCCAGGGGATCTTCCCAACCCAGGGATTGACTCAAGTCTCTGGCATTGCGGGCAGATTCTTTACTGTCTGAGCCAACAGGGAAGCCCCCTAAAAAGGATTTCCCCAAGCCCTCATTTGTTTATTTGCCTCACTCCCACCTCCTTTTTTTTACATTCTTATTACAACCTATATCTTATACAGTTTATAGCAAATCCAATTAATTATTCATTGTCACTTATTTAATAGTAATTTCATATTCAATCTACCCCAAGCTCTATAAGAATAGGCAATCTGCCTATTCTTAATCACCACTCCACCCTCTAGTACTCAGCAGACTGCTGCAATACAATAAACACAATAGCTAATATTTACTATAGTTAGCTGATTACTACATGTCAGACCCTGTTCTAAAACCGATGATCTCAGTTGACTCTACAACAATCCTCCTGAGGTTGGTACTAGTAGTATACTTATTTAACAGATGACAAAACCCAAGCACAGTGCATTCAGATACTTGTCTGGTATCACAAAGCTAGTAAGTTATGGAAATGAGATTTGAATTCAAGCATTCTGATTCCAGAGTCCATTTTATTCAAATAATACATTGTGCTGCTGCATACTCAAATATATGTTGAATAAGTGAATGAACTTACTCACCAAATCGAATTAATCGTATCACCAGACTGAATAAATGGAATAACTCCACCACACATAGAGTTTATGTCAGGCACTATTGAGACATTACTTTGCCAACAAAGGTCCATCTAGTCAAGACTATGGTTTTTCCAGTGGTCATGTATGGATGTGAGAGTTGGACTATAAAGAAAGCTGAGTGCAGAAGAATTGATGCTTTTGAACTGTGGTGTTGGAGAACAATCTTGAGAGTCCCTTGGACTGCAAGGAGATCCAACCAGTCCATCTTAAAGGAGATCAGTCCTGGGTGTTCATTGGAAGGACTGATGTTGAAGCTGAAACTCCAATACTTTGGCCACCTGATACAGAAAGCTGACTCACTGGAAAAGACCCTGATGCTGGGAAGGATTGGGGGCAGTAGGAGAAGGGGATGACAGAGGATGAGATGGTTGGATGGCATCACCGACTCAATGGCCATGGGTTTGGGTGGACTCCAGGAGTTGGTGATGGACAGGGAGGCCTGGCATGCTGCAGTTCATGGGGTTGCAAAGAGTCGGATATGACTGAGCAACTGAACTGAACTGAATTCTAAGTAGTGTACATATTTTAATTATTTAATCTCACTGCAACCCTACTCTCATTACCACTTTACAAAAGAGGAAACTGAAGCATAGAGATTAAATAACTTGCCCAAGATTGTACTGTTAGTAATTGGCAGATCTGGGGTTCAAACATAGGCAGTTTATTCGAAGTCTGTGCCTTACTTTATATACTGCCATGCTTGTGAGAGCCCATATCTGAAAACAGCTTGAAGTCAATAAAATGCTAATATAACAATAGTCAATGAACACACAAAAGAGGGAGGAAACCCATTTGTTTAGGCTAAATTGAGTTCCTCTGTATAATGGGGATAAATGTTTTTCCCTTGAATAAATGAGAGATGGCCCTTCCTTCTGGTGGATACAGTTCCATAGCACAGTGAAGGATATTTCTGGGGAGTGATGGATGTTAAGGATGCCTTCTACATTTCTCCTCTCATCCCTTAACTGGGCTCCCTCACAAAGGATACCACCTGCATTAATATATGTAGTAGCTCTGGTTAGATGACATAAAATTGTTGAAAGCATGAGGAAAAAGGAAATACCCAATTCTAGGATAAAGGCTTAAAAAATGAAAAAAGCAACATAAAAATCCAGAGCCACGGTGAGCAAAAACAAAAATCTTGCTAAAGTGTGCTCAAACCTCGCCAAACTTGTTAAAATTTCAGATTCGCAGGGTGCTCTTCTCTTAAACTCTTTCGTTTCAGCGGCTAGAAAGGAGAATAACAACACTTACCTTGAAGGAATCCTTTCAATAATAAGATCATGTTGGTGAAATCCTTTCTGTAAGTGATAAAGCACCATGCAAATCCTATGTATACTCAATATTCAAATCTTATATTTTATGAACTCTCAGGGCTTAAATCAATTTTGACCTCTATGAAAAATTACTAGTGAAATAGTATTGTTTTTTTTTTTTTAATAAATTTATTTATTTTAGTTGGGGGCTAATTACTTTACAATATTGTAGTGGTTTTTGTCATACATTGACATGAATCAGCCATGGGTTTACATGTGTTCCCCATCCTGAACCCCCCTTAGTATTGTTGTATATGATGATCCTTTAACTGTATGATTCTACTTTGCACATGGTTGAAATTGTATCCTATGACTATGCCAGCACAGTAGAAACAAAACAAAACAAAAGGCAGCCTTAGCATGAGGCAGTATTTTTCTCAAAGACTGTCCTTTTGGAAAAGTATTTAAAAATGAAAGTGCAATGAAAAGAAAAATTTTAGTTCAAGGTTGGATGACTCCAGTCAGCTCATTTGGACAAAGGAGAGGAGTCACTGTTCCAGAGTCTGGGTTTTCAGCAGTTTTAGAGAGTTGGACATGACTTAGCGACTAAACAACAGAAGATGTATTATAAAACGAGGGCAAAGAAATCGAGTTTTAGAAGCCAGGTTTCACAGACTGTGGCTCGTGTGCAGTGTGGAAAGAATAAGCCAAACTGGCCAGTTGCATGAAAGAAAAGTAAAAATAAATCAGATCAGCAAGCATGTAGATAAAATAAGCAATTTGACCACATAGTTCCACATTTCAATGCATTATATTGGAATAACTAAGCACAGTTAATGTAAGAGACATTGGGAAATTCATTTAAATTTTCCATATGCTTCAGGTATCCCAGATGCAAAATGAAACCGATGAAAGTTTTTCTTTCTAAGGTGCTGTCACATGCCTAGGAGAAGGATATTACAGGAGCAGGGAGAATGAACTTGTTATCTTTGTTGACAAAACGAGGTCTTATAACCTTACCTAACAGATTGGTTAACCACAAGGCCAGATCTTCTTTCATCGGCAGCAAATTAGCTTCATGTCTGCTGGCCAGCCACTGGCTATACTGATGCATATCAGAAAGGCCAGGTCCACTGCGTACCTTTGGGCTCAGAGCAGTGCACATTATTTATCCACTTGTAATACCTGTTTTGGAAACAAAAGAGCAATTGCTTTTTATACAGACTTCTCTTGTTAAAATCTTGCCACCAATGGCACAGTAAGGAACAAGATCTGCAGACATTTGGATGACAAGTCAGATTATTAATTATTAACCCTCCCACCCCCCACCCCGGAAACACCATTTGCTCTATCAGTACTGGCCCTTGTCAGTTTTGAGCAACAACTTGGTCAGAAACAGCAGCAATCAAAGGTCAAATAGAAAAATCAAACAGTAAGCTCTATGCTTATGTAAAACATCATATCTGGAAAAAAGTCAGTTTTGAAAGCAAGAAATTCCATTAAAAGTTTGGTATCCAAATTGTAAACCTCCATTGTTTGGGTTAATTTTTGAAGCCATAAATTTCCACAGAATTTTAGGACTGCATTCTAGCAATGAGAGTATTTAGAAAATTTCTTATCAACATATGATCACTACTCTTCAAACTATTACCTATGAGATTAAGCATAGTACTTGGTTCTTTACAGATGGCCAAGCAATCATATACTTACACTTTAAAAGAGTTGGGTGGGACACAGGGGAGCTTGTACTTTTTTTAAAATTTTTAATTGAAGAATAATTGCTTTACAATGTTGTGTTAGTTTCTGCTGCAAAAACATGAATCTGCTACAAGTATGCATATATAGTTAATGGAAATAAAACCCAAAGAGGAATGGTGACTCAACCAAAATCATATGGTTAGATCATGGCAGAGTCAGGTTTGAACTTGGGTCTTCATACTCTAAGACCATTCCTGTTTTCAGAATGACACATTTTATAATAGTATCATCAAGTACCCATATTATAATTCAGGAATTATACCTTAATTCTAATAAATATCATCACAGGTTTTCTTTTGTCTTACTTTGTACCTTCCCACTTCATAATTTCGCATACCAGGGTTTATTTGTAATCATCTTTATATAAAAGTAATTACATATATCTACACAACAAGAAATAAATTCACTCACCTATGAGTAACACAGTCCTCAAAGTGGGTTGCAGGTGAAAAAAAATGTATAAATATATAGTTGGCCTTGAATGTAACACTACATTCATTTTTTGCATTATTTATAAGACCTAAGACTATAGATATAATAATAGGGCAGTAAAGTAATATACTCATAAGTTTAACTATGTGTTGAACTCCATTCTATATGCAAATAGTGCCTATAAAATAACCAAATGTATTATGACTGAATAAAAAGAAAATGTTTGCAACTGGCAAGAAGTAAGGTTTATATGCTATAATGGGGTTTTCAGCTATATTTATTACTAATAGTACTTTAAGTTTACTGGTATAAGTTGTTTATAGCCTTGTTGGTTTTAAAATTTGAAACTTTACATAGCATTCTTTTCCAATTAATCTCAAACACTTCTCAGCCTAGGTTAATTTTTGTCTTTTAAAGATAGCTTTAAAAAAAAATAAGACATTGGTATTCACAAAAATGTAAAATGTGATGGTCTTCCAAACATTTTGCTGCAGCCTTAGAAAAAGCTGCTGGGAGCACGAGTAAACACCTAAAAAGTGTCATCAATATATAATTTAAAAGCATAATTTCATTTCCAAACAAATTATGCTTTGAATAATTTTTTTTGCAAAAAAAGAATTACTGTAAATTTTCTTTGAAAATATCTTCTATAAATCTCTAAAGTGGTAACTAGTGAAAATGTGCAATATTTTAACACACCTTGCCCTATTCTATTAAATTGTCATTACAAGTGCCAGGATATTGCAATTGTCTATTTTCTTTTGCAGTTTATCATGACACTAATTCATATAAAGTCCTAAAAGTTTTCTCCAAGACCTGTGATTAAACCAGAAACCTAAAATATTTTTGCCCTAGTTCTTTAAGAAATAGGTGCAATCCCAGGAAAACAAAACACCTCGGAGTAGGTGTTTAGGATTCTACAAGCTAAGCTAGCCTCAGAAACGAACATTTTAATAATACATTTAAGCACATGATTCATACATTTAAATAACTAATTGAAATTTTCAAAGGGTTACCTCTAAAATGCCTTTCTTCTCAAGACAATCTCCCACTACTTTCCTGAAAGTGAGAAGTGGGAGTTCAGTAACTTTACCTACATCCTATTATGGGCTCTGCAACTTCCATTGAAGCATCCGAGTCCTATTCTGCTTTGTAAAAGCAAGAAGACACCTCAAATTCTTAAGCTCATTGTCCAGCAGAGAATTCATCAAGGGATAGTTTACAGTAAGCCTAATGGCATGTAACAGTTTCAATGAGCCAGAGGGACACAAGCTGTCCCCTCAATACTTCTGAACAGTGAAGTTTTTATTTTCCTTGACAGTGGCACATTTATTGCTCAGGTACTCTGTCCCGTATTTTGCCAGAAATGTAATTCAAGCTATCTTCTAATATTTACAGATGATTATTAAGTCAAAACAATAATTCAGCAATGCTTGTTATGCTGCTTTGTGTATAATCAAAATTATATTAAAAAAATGGAAAAAAAAACAGAATTATATTTTCCCAGGTGACAAAGGTGGAGAAAGAAGGTTTAGTGGGTAATTGGCATCTGATGGAAGTTAAACGATCAAACATATGCCAAATATGTAGACACCTAAAGTTACTCATAGATAAGTAGGAACTTATCTTGTTTAAGGAACTCTTCTTGTTTAAGTCCCTTTTGAAAAAAACTTAGGATTTTTTAAGGAACTCTTCTTGTTTAAGGAACTCTTCTTGTTTAAGTCCCTTTTGAAAAAAACTTAGGATTTTCATCCAAATTCTTCTGATCCTTTTTTCACATTTTAAAACACCATTGAAGTTGGCTTGACTCTATGGTTTAGCTGAGAGTCACTACATGGTGGTCTTGGATTTAAATAAGGCTGAGATATGAATAGGAAAGATGGGCATGGACCCAACTAGCAGGACCAAAATTTGGACTGTGAAAGAATTACCCATGGTGAAGCAGTTTCCAAATGAAAGGATTAAACTGGGGTGAGCAAAGGTCAAATAAATTTAAATTACCCAGATAAAAAGATCACTACAGGATTATAAATGTTTATAATTTTCAACAAATGTTTAATCCATCTGAATGAGTTGAATTAGCTCACAAAGACCAGATTATCAAAAAAAGGTCATTTCTGATCTTTTGAATACATTCAAAAGTATGTGAAAACCACTAGAGATGCCAAGGGGTAGCTTTTAAAGATAGGAAATGAAATGATGAATGATACACTGACTTGAAAAAAAAATAGGTTTTGAAGAAAGAAAAAACTTTTTTCTAGAACATATCTAAATACTGGAAGATGTTACTATTAAGATTTCTATAATCTAAATATTTTAAAACTTGATAAGTAACTTTGGTAATACAAAGCAAAATCTATGCTTTGAAAAAAAGGAGTAAGTATTCAAAAGCTTCTTCTATGTCTTCTACAAACTTTATGGGCCTATCGAAAAATGGACAAATCAATCCTCAGGATTTGGAACTCAGAAAAATAAAACTTAAAGGGAAAAACATGCAGAAATTTAATACAAAATTCTTCAAAGAATGTGTGTGTGTATTTTTTTTTCTTTCTTTCCATAGAAGTGATTCTGGAATAATCATTATGAATATGATGAGACTTGAACTAGCCCAGGGGGAAGAAGAAAAAATTAATGACTCCATAAGTAAAATATCACATGTTTAAAGACTCGGTTGAGTCTGTTGTTTCAGAATCCCAGTTGAAGACATCAGTTTTAACTCCGAAGAAAAGTCACCTAGACTTTTTTGCCACCTAGAGGTATTCTTTGATTATAACCAAAATGGTTTCTGATCTATCTCTAGTCTTTGTTGATGCTATAAAAAAAATCACAATATTGCATGGAAAATAAATTGGAAAGAAAGAAAAATAAGAACAAAGTGATAAACATACCCCTACTGTCTGATATTTAGTTCTGTTAAGAAGCCTTATTAGTAGAATATTAGAGCTGGAATCAGAAGTCCTGAGGTCAAATACTAGCTGTACCACCTCGCTCTTTAGTAGTTGTTCTATTATATTCTAGCCCTATGACTTTTTCTCTTTGTACTTGAGTTCTCCAGTATGTGTAATGGAGGCTAACACCCTACATATACTTGTGAAAATGAAATATTTGTGTCAGTATTTGGCATATATTTTATATTCAACAAATACTTGCTAAATTGAAATCATCACCATAGGAAAGATGCCAAAATAAAGCTTCCATTGACTTACCTTAAAAAGAAAAGAAATTTTGTAACAAAATAGGGATACTTTGTAGAACTCTAAATCGCTAAGAAAAGACAAAGCATAAGGGGGAGAAATGAAAACTGACAAAATATTGATGAAGAATTCCTGGTAGTCCCAGTGGTTAGCACTCTGTACTTTCACTACTGAGGGTGTGGGTTCAAGAAATTTTGTAACAAAATAGGGATACTTTGTAGAACTCTAAATCACTAAGAAAAGACAAAGCATAAGGGGGAGAAATGAAAACTGACAAAATATTGATGAAGAATTCCTGGTAGTCCCAGTGGTTAGCACTCTGTACTTTCACTACTGAGGGTGTGGGTTCAATCCCTGGTCAGGGGACTAAGATTTTGCAAGAGGAATGGTACAGCCAAAAAAAAAAAAAAAAAAAAAAGATAAAGTATTGGTGAAGTAAAACCATAAATAATTGAAAATCCCAACTCTTCTTCATATCGAGAGGTATGAAGACCCTAAGATGATGAATGAAATGTTGAGCTCCAAGATGGGTAATTTAAATGTGTTTTTGACAGCAAATTTTGGTAACATATTACACTTCATTTTAGCATCAAAGACTTATAAGCCATTAAGAAAGGGGAATGCCATATCTCTTAAATTAAATGTGACAGGATGTCACCCCCCAACACACACACACACACACAGATGCCTAACTGTGGCCATTTAAAACAGAGTAATGAACCCACAGTCAGGGGTCCTGTCACTAAAGGCCACCTTTGTTCTAATTTAGAGCATTGACCTCACTTCTGTCTAGTCAGTTTTGTGTGTTATAGGAGTAAAGCATGAAGAAAACAAAGTTGATAGGCCAATAACACTCTTTTAAAATGAAAAAAATAAAAATAAAAACACCTTAAGCCAAACACCCTTCAAATTTCCCAACACAGAAAATGCTATCTCTCAAGTTAGACTCAAAGAATTAACAACCAAGGATGGCTCTAGATGGCTCTTTCATCATTCCGAGTTCTTTACATTTATGGGATTCATTTTGGCTGACCAATAATAGCTCTACAAAGCTATATATTCTCAACCAATGTCAGGAATGCAAAATTTTACAGAGAATATAAGTCCAAAATTTAATCAGAAAGGTAATTTTAGATCTTGTAAATGGACCTTGGCTTCTGGCTAAGGGGAGTGAGCAACTTGTCTGAAATTGAAAAGTGCCAAGTATAAAGGCAAAATGACACTTGTTACTACTTTTTCTAATTATGTAATGAAATCTTTAAACTCAAATGGATCTTAGATTTACCAGCCAAATTCCTGGTAATTAAAAAGGGACTGTAGGCTTAAGATGTTTTGGCCAAAGTAACAAGTCTATTTAGTCACAGTCATTAAACATATCCTACCCAAGCCCTCCTGCTAGGCTATGCTAACACTCAAAGAATGCTAACTCTCAGGAGTCTGTTTCTTAACCTTCAGCCCCATGATGACTTGCCTTGAACCAAATGATGGTACACCTGCAATAATAATTCCTTCTTAAATCATGACCAAAAAATTAAGACTGAGTGGAAATCAATTTCTTATATTTTCTTGGCATAAAAGATATTTAAAGTTTTGCTGTTTTTTTTTTTAAATCTACTAAACCATTCTTTCAAACAATTTAGCTCCAGTTTTGGGACTCCTACCAGATAAATTTCAGACTTTACTTGAATAGAAAGCCATCTGAAAGTCATTAATCAATTAGGATATTTAAGGACTTACATCCAAATTCATCTAAGTTGAACCTTAATTCATAAAAAGATGTTATTGTGTGTGTGTTTCTGTGTGTTGTTTGCAATAAAAAAGAGATTTGTTTTCCATAACTATAATGTAGTTGAGATTTAGCAGAGTTCTACATTCTGTTGAATATATATGTACTCTCATGAAAGGGGAGAGCGTAAGGAAAAACTCAACTGACTTGACTCTGAAAAGATTTAGGACAGAAACATTACACAAACATCTTACTCTTTTTACCAAGAGATATTTTCTACCTTTCTCCAGTTCTTTTCTGTAGTCAGAAAACACTGAGTGGAAAATCTTGATAGCTGTTTAGCAGAAATTAAAGGAAACAGCAGGATCTCTGTACCACCATATCAAAACCACAGATACCAAAATAACCTTACCATAGGCTCCAATTTTAACTCCCCCTGCAAACAAATTTGTTAGAGTCTCATTGTTTGGCTTCAACCAAGGTAACTTTGGCCTTCTAAAAGCTCCAAAAGTCTATAAATACACAGCAGGCTTACGGACTTGAAGCAACTTTCTAAAATTATGCATAACATACTTAAATATAAGAGCTGACATTGTGCCATAACTGCAAGTTTAACTAAGATTTCCTACCAAGATACTAGGAAACTCAGTGGCAATCACACAACCTTTTGCACCAGATGAAAGTGTGTCTTGTGAATTTATTTCCCAGCAAAGTACAGTCCACATCACAAAAGTATGGTGGTTAGTGCTAAAATGAAGAACTAAACCCCAAGTTTAGCAGCACACAAGCCGAAATGCAAGCTTTCAGAGTCTAACTCGGGGAGCATATGCAAAGGCTGCAGTGTGCACTGCAAAAGGTGCCTGTCCCATGCCTCAGATATCTATCCCTTACCTTGTCTTAGGCACTGAGAACCAGAATGCCCATGTTGGAGAGGACCACCACAGTCACCACCTCCTCCTCCTCCACAGTTAGGGGGGAGCATTCCTTGAGAAGGAACTCATTGATCAATTTCAAAGACAGGCTGGGCAAACCAGATTCCAGCTGGAGTTAATCAGTGTCCACACTGCTAAGAGGCTGGGAGAGAAAGGCAGTAAGCAGATGGGATGGTTCTCAGCCTGGCCTCTGTGAATCTCAGGGGATAGGTGGGGAGGGAAGGTGGACTTCCTCTGCCTGGCTGGCACCTCCGGACCTGTCTGAGCCTTTATTTAACACTCGGAGGCCTAATGGGTGTTCTGTGCACATGCAGATCTTATTTCCTGGGCAAAGATCTACCAGAGTTGATCTGGCTTTGTTGGAGAGGGATCTTGGGGAGAGGGAGGAGATGACAAGAGAGATGGTAAAGTTTTGCAAACGCTTGACTGTAAGAGGATGAAGATGCAGGGGCTGAGAGGATGAAGATGAAAAGGGTGGTAGGGAGGAAAGGTTTTGATTTCCAAAAAGGTTAAGGGGAGAAAAATGGACAACCACTCCCCCTCCCTAACTCCAATTGTACTATAAGGTAGAAAACAGAATCTGTTAACCTCTGCTTTTGTTTCCTCTCTGTTCAAGACAGGAGAAACGTCGATGTCTGGGCTAGGCTGTGTGTGTGCTTAGTAGCTCAGTCGTGTCCGACTCTTGGCGACCCCATGGACTGTAGCCCTCCAGGCTCCTCTGTCTATGAGGATTCTCCAGTCAAGAATACTGGAATGGGTTGCCCTGCCCTCCTGCAGGGGATCTTCCCAACCCAGGGATCGAATCCAGGTCTCCCTCATTGCAGGCGGATGCCTTACCATCTGACCCCTCAGGGAAGTCCCTGGGCAAGGCTAATGGCAATTTATTCGGCTTATAGAATTTAATCTTTCCAGGATAGTTAATGCCTCCAAAGCCAAGCTGGATCCTCGACTCCCCAAACAATTTCAGATTCCAAAACCTTGCTCTTTGGATGCAAAAATCTCCCCAAAGGGGGTTGATTTATAGGCTAACCTAGCGTTTGTTTATCCACGTAATAAAAGCTCAACTCTGTCAAACTCATCAGTGGGACACAGCATCACCCCAAATCGCGCGTGTCGCACTCTTTCCTCCCATTCCGGCTTCCTGACTCAAGTAAAACCCTCAGGATCAATCCACTAAGACCATCCCCCCTCCTCCCTCCTCTCCTCCATGAGAGACAACGCTGAGCAGGCACCCTTCTGCACGACTGCCTAAGTGTGCATTTACGATCGTGCTAATTAGAAGTCCCCACTTCGGTCGCTGGTTGGCTGAGCCGCCCCCAGCAGAGGCTTCTCTAAGCGGCGGTCGCTGGGACTCCTCCACAATAGGGATGAGGAACACATGGTTGCTTCTGGGGAGTCAGAGGGTCCCCCACCGCAGTGACCACCCACCCAGCGCCAGAGCCCGTCCCGCAGTCCGCAGCTCGCCACCCTTCCCAGCCGCGTCCCCGAGGTTATTTGCCAGGACGCCCCAACGGCCCCCGCCGTCCCCCGGGCTGGGCTGCAGAGTGCGCGCACCGCGGCGGCAAGGGGGCGGCGGCGGCGGCGTCTACGAGCGGGGCCCGCCCGCCTGCTCACCCCGCGTCCGGAGCTGGGCTGCTGGCGGCGCTCAGCGGCGCCGGGGCTGCGGGCTGGGCTCGCGCGGCGTCTCGGGGCCGGCCCCCTCCCGGCGCGCGTGCTGCAGCAGCGGCTCTCCGTACCCAGGCAGCCCGGCGGCGGCGGCGGCGGCAGCTCCAGCCGCTCGGCCCCTCTTCATACTTCTCTGATGGCTCCTCTCGGTGCTGTTTGGGAAAACGATTTGTACCCCCGCCCCGCTGCCAGAAACAGATTTCCTACATTTCATCAGTCCACACAGACCGAGCGGAAGTCAAATGCTTACTTTTTCTGGTGGACAGCAAACGCAGTTGACACTGATTTACCCTTCAAACGGGGAGAGATTGTATTACAAGCCCTTGGCAGCAATTCCGAGGTTGGGGCCAAGCTCCAGCCCCCTCCAGGTCCCCCAAACACTAACCTAAGAGAGAAGGGGGCGGGAGAGGCGGGGGGGGGGGTGCTGTGTGGAGATCATATTTAACTAGGGGTTTTTCACAGAGTCAATGGCTTTAGCACAATATTAAAATTGGGTGTTGGAAAAGTTTTGCTTTCCTGGCCAGTGATTTTTGCAGACTCGGAGGCATGAGCTTTCCAGTAACTTCGGCCACTCTTCGTTCCAAATTGAACAGTTTGATTTCTTACAATTCCCTTTAAATATCAGATTGTGTAAGAGGCTGTTATTCACAGCGGCTGTTTTCGCTTTACACAAGGAAATACAATTCCACCCTTCCTTCTCTCAGCCTGGGCTCAGGATTACGTTGAATGTCATAGACAATTTTCTCCAACTGTTGTTTATTAGGGCACTATTCTGAGATGAAAAGTCTTCCTATGAAGCAGACAGACGTGTAAGTGTCTGTCTCCTTCACCTCTAGTAGGCATGCGACCTGTTGAACTCAGGGTCCTAATTCCCTCCAGTTACTCCTTTCCGTGGAACGCTGTTGAAAAGGATCGCACTTTTTGTTGTTGTTGTTGTTTATATGTTCATCGGTTTCACAAGCATCTCCATCCAAGGATGGTATGGCACAGGTATTCTAATCTTGTCTTGGATACCATGTTTAAAATGGTGAAGCTCAGCTGGTAACGAATCCGCCTGCAAATGCAGGAGACCCCTGTTTGATTCCTGGGTGAAGATCCCCTGGAGAAGGGATACGTTATCCACTCCAGTATTCTTGGGCTTCCCTGGTGGCTCAGATAGTAATGAATCCACCTGCAATGCAGGAGACCTGGGTTCTATGCCTGTGTTGGGAAGATCTCCGGGAGCGGGGCATGGCAACCCACTCTACTATTCTTGCTTGGAGAATCCCCATGGATTCTACAGTCCATGGGCTTGCAAAAAGTCAGACACAACTGAGAAACTAAGAACAATGTACCACCACCCCACCCCAACCTCCCCCACACCTCACACATACAAAATAGCAACTACCTATGCATGGACAACAGCCAAGTGATGTGGATAATTTTAGATATAATTGGAAAAATGCATTTTGCACTTATTGTTGCTTTCATCTGGAAATGGTTATTTGCTCTAAAACAGCTAGAAACTTCATCAGTTCTCTGGTTGTAGTAGCAGGGCAAATCATGAAGAAGGGGAGAAAACAGATGGAAAAGTTTGGTGAAACTGAACTCCAAGCTTTTTATTTTAGTTCAATTGGGTATTGCAGTTAGCTCCACATTTCTCCTTGGGCTTCCCCATAAAAGGTGGGCGGGGAAGCCATTCCTCATTTTAAGTAGAAAAGGCATCATAAAAAGGCCTTACTGCTTAGATATGCCTCAACAAGAACAACAAAACATCCAGAATGGATTACTGGTGAATTTGAGTAATCACTGTCAAAATAACATTTTTTTTCAAAATTTAACCAGATAGATATGAGTGTTCCTAGAGCCCCAACAAAGAACTGTTAGTTTCTAAACCTATAAAATTTAAGTAAAATCAAACATCCTTGACAATTTTTCATGATCAAAATATCACCAGCCAATAAATTAAGTATCTCCAAGGCATATAATTAAAGTTTAAAAAGTTTAACACCTAGATTTTCAAAAGCTCACATTCTCTTCTACTATCTATATAAATTTTCTTGTCACATCATTCAATATTGATATTTTAAAAAGTGAAGTGCAAAGACAATAATTTTGTTGATTAAGGGAATTTGTTAAACCCAACTTGGGACAATCAGGAGGCTTCCAGAAGCACTGGGAGAGGATCATCATTCAAATTACTCCCTTTCAGGCCTCTTTCTTCCAGGTATTTTACATTTAAAATTCTGCATTATATCAGACCCTCTGTCCTTTGAGCAAAAGCCAAAGAAAAATAGTAGGAGAAATACGTATTTTCTCCCTTAGTATCTAAGAGTTGATACTGAATACTGAACATTCTTTTGGTGACAAAAGAGAAGTAACACAAAAGATTTCTGAAGAGGCAGCAAAGTTGCATTTTCATTTGATTTTTTTCCACTTGATCTTTATTTTGTGTTTTTGAAAATCAAATTTCTACTTATGTATTCCAATCAGTCACTTATAAAAATTTGTCAGAAAACCTTTTTGTCCAAGAATTGTCTTGCCTTGTTCTCAACCTAAACACATTTGTCTTAGGAAATCCTAGTGACTCGATGATAACTTCCCTCATGTGAAGGTGAAGGAAGCTAATGTCTCACCTAATGGAGTGAAAAGTCTCTACATTCTTGAAACATAATGGCATAAGTGGGGATGTAAACTGATAACAACCATTATGGAAAACAGTATGGAGTTTTGTTTAAAAAACTAGGAATACATCTACCATATGAACCTGCAATCCCACTACTGGGCATACACACTGAGAAAACCATGATTCTAAAAGACACTTGTACCCTAATGTTCATCACAGCAATATTTTTAATAGCTAGCACATGGAAGCATCCTAGATGTCCACAGACAGATGAATGGATAAAGAAGTTGTGGTACATTTATACAATGGAATATTACTCAGCCATAAAAAGGAACAAATTTGAGTCAGTTGTAATGAAGGTGGATGAACCTAGAGCCTCTTATACAGAGTGAAGTCAGTCAGAAAAACAAATATCATATATTAACATCTATCTATGGAATCTAGAAAAATGTTACTGATGAACCTAGTAGAGAATGGACTTTGGACACAGTGCAGGAAGGGGCGGGTGGGATGAATTGAGAAAGCAGCATTGACATATGTACATTATCATGTTTAAAACAGATTGTTAGTTGGAAGTTGCTAAATAACACAGGGAACACCTGGCACTCTGTGATGGCCTAGAGAGGTGGGATGAGGGGAGGGAAGGGAGGCTCAGGAGGGATGAGATATATATATATATACACACACATTATATATATATAGCTATACATATACATATCTACTCACACACACACATGCACACACACATAATTACATATATATACATGTATATATATATATATAATTATGGCTGACTAGCAGAAACCAACAAAAAATTGTAAGGCAATTTTCCACAAATTAAAAAAAAAGTGTTCAGTAAGTGTAAATTATTGTCTAGACAATAAAGACAATCTAGTTAATAAGAGTAAAAAAGTCAAACCAAATTTAAAGAAAACAAACTTTTGTTTTCCTTTTTAAGTTATCCCAGTTTTGAAGACTCTAATATTGAGAATTCCTGGGTTACTATGTTTCAGGTGTCTGAACTTTCAATGCTTTCTTGAACAGGAACCATGCCTTTTTTCTAGATGTAAGTATATATACATATGAGTGTATATATACATATATGTTTAAAGTGAGCAGTACAATTATTTTTTTTTTCCTTATTTATGGGCTAACTTCCCCTCACTCCTCAACCCTGACTCCCCACTCATGGAAATAATTACACTCACTTATTCTAAAAAGTGGGACAAACCTTCAATACATGATGGAGATTACTGAGAATTTTGAAATAAGTTAAATAATGTGGGAAGAGACACTGGATTAAAGTAAAATAAATTTCCAAAGGTGACCAAGGCATTCTTACACCCCTGAATAGCTTCAAAAGGGCACTTAAAGATGACAAGTGATAGCTTTAGATGTAAGAAAAATGATACAGAAAGCAGCATAAAGACATGCAATGGTGCTGAACAAATGTAATAAGTGGATGAATTCACTAACTTAAAGCAATGTAATAAGTGAAAACATTTATTTATGTTTTATTGAAATAATTTATTAAGTATGTAAAATATATTTTCCTACCTAGCTAGTGTCTTGACCTATGATATAGGCCTTCAACTGCTTTACATTGAAATAAAAATTTTCAAATGTGAGACAAACAAAGTAGATTTTATAAGTCTTAGTATGAAAATTACAAGTACTGTTAGGGATAAAAAGTCAGTGTTATTACTTTTCATCATTGTTCATATATATAACTACAAAGGATAAATTAAATGGGAGAAATTTCTCAGGAAAATTTTAAGATTTACTCTCAGTTTGATACGCAACTTACTCTCAATGGAGAACTTTAAACTTTGTAAGTATAACACAACAGTAGCACAGATATCCGTTCCCTACTGGGCAAAACCCATATTTTTGCAAAATGTGTGTTATATATGAGCATATGTCTTCTGATTTTTACACAGGGGATAGATTGAAATCATTTCATGAAATATATCATTTACTTGTCTAGTTTAAAAATATCTTGCGAAATATATACGGTTATGTGACTTTTCTTGTGTAGGTCAGAGTTGTGTTTTTTATTTTTTCCAAATATTTGTGTGGTTTGTTTCTAAATCTTTTATTAAAATATCATGCTATCCTAATTGAAAGAAGTTTGAATTTGATATGTCTAAATGAAATATTTTTATAACTTTGTCTTTTTTTTACACTGCTCTCATCTCCAGTATCTTAAATACCATTAAGCCTTAGAGTAGGCACTCAATAAAAAATTGTTGAATGGATAGATAATCATTATAGAAGAAGCCAATCTGTTAGGAGGCTTACTACTTAATTGGTTAGATTTTTATATATTGTTTTGAATTTAGTAGTTTGGAACTGGAATAGAAAAAAATAATGTTAAAATAACATTATAAATGATGGTTTCATTTCCAAGCTTGAATCATTTCATCTGGTTAAATGCAACTAGATTTCAGTAAAACAGATGCATGCCTGTGTGCCAGGCTTATAAATGAGGTCAGTCTGTATCACTTGTCACTTCATTAAAAACCAAGGTTGATTTGGACTCAAGGTTTAATCATAACCAATACTATGAGTGAGTGAAAAGTAATAGAAAATATTACTACTTCAGGGGCTTTCAAACCTTTTTTTTTTTTTTCACCATGATCCACAATAAGAAATACATTATGGAACAGACTTATGAAACCACACTCAGAACACAACCAAAACATGTTTCACTACACAGTACTTATCTTCCCCAATTAGTGCACTCTGATATTTTTCTGTTTGGTTTTAATCTTTTTTATGCCATTCAGTTGAAAAGAAATGGTGTTGCGAAACTACTAAATTTATTTCACAACCCACAATTTGAAAAAAAAATATCTGACTTAAAAACTAAACTGAGGAGAAAATCAATCAAAATTGAAGCAGGACATCAATGAACAGATGGTTTCATTATAAAGAACAAAACAGATGTGCATACATATATTCTCAGCAGTAGACGACATGATGTAATGTCCGTCACAATATCTCCAACACTGTACACCTCACACGTCCATGCCTTTGCTCATGCTGACTCGAATATCTTTACTTTTTACTTTCTCCCTTTGAAGAAATCAGATTCCTTCTTCCATGAAGATCAGCTTAATCATCACCTTCTTTGTGGTTCTCTTGATCTCCCTGGTAGAACCTTGCGGTGCCTCTGGGTCCAGTGCTCTGGGATATTTTCTATTTCTTTTATACCTCACTGAGGATGTAGTATCGTGATTGTTTTCTTATGCATCTATCTCCTGTACTAAATTGTAAGTCCCTAGAGAACAGGAACTCTCTAGGGTTGGCGAGGTTCAAGCAAGTTGATGAGACAGATACAGGAAGGGGGAAATGTGCTCATCAAAAGGGAACTAAATGGACACCCCTCTGTAAAGATGGCAAAAGCTATTAATTTTGCATCATTGTGGATAGACACATTTAAATTATAAGTGAAATTTTACTGTCACACTTCTTGGGACTCTATTGCAAGTAGACATTGGTACAGTTATCTATTTGTTTTTAACCCTGATAATGATAAATTTAGAATGACAGGTTTTCCTCCACTTGTAAAGGGGCTACTTGTGTCATTTAAGTTGAAAATATTGTAAGTTAAAAATACATTTAATATACCTAACCTACCAAATATCATAGCTTAGCCCAACCAATATTAAACACGCTCAGAACACTTACATTAGCTTACAGTTGGACAAAATCATCTAACACAAAGCCTGTATTTTATACTGTATTTTATAATACAGTATTGAATATCTCATGAAATTTATTGACAACTGTGCTAAAAGTGAGAAAGAGAATGGTTGCATGGGTACAGGATGGTTGTGAGTGTATCAATTGTTTACACAAATGGTCACATGACTGATGAGGAGCTGTGGCTGCCCCGTATCATGAGAGAGTAGCAGAGTATCACCAGCCTGGGTAAAGAGATAAAAATTCAAAATTTGAAGCCTGCTTTCTACTGAATGCATTTTGCTTTGGCACCATCTTAAAATCAAAAATTCTTAAGTTGAACCATCCAAAGCTGAGGACCATCTGTATTTTGTTGAAAAATGAGAAAACTAGCTGAAATTTCCATTACTGAAACTAACTTAACACAAACATGGAATCTTTGCTACTGCTGATTTATATGAAACACTTAGAGAAATGAGTCATAAACTTATCAAAGGGCTTTCCTAGTACCAAAGAGTAGAGTGAGCAACACGCCAAGAAAGGTAGTACACCTAAATTGAAGTGAAAGAACTGTGCAGGAAAGGGTATTCTCTTGGCATTAGGAACTGGTGCCCTCCCACTGTTATCACCAAAGCCACATGGACTCTAGAGCCATTTGCAAAGAGATTTCAGTGACCATTATTCCCACTGAAGCTGCCGAGGAACAGACATATTAATTGTGCTAATAATAGTCACTGCAGTTAAAATAATAACTGAGTCCAGATTTGGAGATAGACAAAGCTCAGAAGAATTGATGCTTTTGAACTGTGGTGTTGGAGAACAATCTTGAGAGTCCCTTGGACTGCAAGGAGATCCAACCAGTCCATCCTAAAGGAGATCAGTCCTGGGTGTTCATTGGAAGGACTGATGTTGAAGCTGAAACTCCAATACTTTGGCCACCTGATGCGAAGAGCTGACTCATTTGAAAAGACCCTGATGCTGGGAAAGATTGAGGGCAGGAGGAGAAGGGGATGACAGAGGATGATATGGTTGGATGGCATCACCGACTCAATGGACATGAGTTTGGGTAAATTCGGGATTTGGTGATGGACAGGGAGTCCTGGCGTGCTGCAGTTCATGGGGTCGCAAAGAGTCAGACATGACTGAGCAACTGAACTGAACTGAAAACCAGGTCAGGTTCTAATTTCTTCACTTACTTGCTGAAAACTATAGGCATATTACTTAACCTTTCTATCAATTTCTACATCTGTGAAGTAGAGTTAACAAACAACCCCTCTCATAGGCATTGGTTGAACATTATATAAAATAATAATAATATTACACGTAAAATGGTGGTGGTGGTTTGGTTGCTAAGTCATGTCTGACTCTTGTGACCCCATGGACTGTAGCTCCTCTGTCCATGGGATTTCCCAGGCAAGAATACTGGAGTGGATTGCCATTTCCTCCTCCCAGGAGACCTTGAACCTGGGTCTCTTGCATTGCAGCTGGATTCTTTACTGACGGAGCCACCAGGGAAGCCAAAAATATTTAGTTTACTGTCTGACATATTGGAAGTGTGAAATTAAGGTAGTGTCCTCAGTCATGTCCTACTCTTTGTGACCCTATGGACTGTAGCCTGTCAGGTCCAGGTTCCTCTGTCCATGGAATTCTTCAGGCAAGAATATTGGAGTAGGTTGCCATTTTCTCCTTCAGGGGATCTTCCCGACCCAGGAACTGAACCTTTGTCTCCCGAATCTCCTGCATTGGCAGGTGGATTCTTTACCAATGAGTCATCTGAGAAGCTCAGAAAAAAAGGTTAGGTATTTTATTATTAACCAAGGAACTAAATCATCTTATTGACTCATTATAAAGAATCCCCTGGGATAAGGAAGTTCTCATCGTTAAAAATAGAGAAGATCAGAGAATTTTATGTATCCTTTCTCTGACTATGATGTTTCATTATATACCCTTTAGATATCCACATTTTGTTCATTCATTATTTAATCATTCATTCTTCTATCTCCTCTGTGTAATTTTTCTATATAGATGAAGTTGCAGGATTAGATCACAGGTATAATAGGAAAAATGAGCCATTAAACCACACAGGTAGGAATCAGATTCATGTCTGAGTTTGACTGGTTTGAAGGTCTGGGTTCATTTCCCTCCTTCCTCCCTTCCTTTTTTTATTTCTTTCTTTCTTCCTTCCATCCTGGCTTTCTTTTTTCTTTCTTTTTAAGGAGGGATAAGAGTCTACACATTAAATGAATTTATGTTCAAATGTTTGAAAGTAATAATAAAATACTCTGAAAGAAAAAGTCAAATCAATTTTTAAAAGAGAATACTGTTTCTGTTGGGCTTTCCTGGTGGCTCAGTTGGTAAAGAATTTGCCTGCATTACAGGAGACCCAGGTTCGATCTCTGGGTCAGGAAGGTCCCCTGGTGAAGGGAATGGCGACCCACTCCAGTATTCTTGCCTGGAGAATTCCATAGACAGAGGAACCTGGTGGGCTCTCCCATGATCTCCTGTGGTCATGGGATTGCAAAGAGTCAGACATGACTGAGCAGCTAACACACATTGTTTCTGTCAGGTATCCTAACTCAGTTGAATGTTCCACATCACATAGAATTAAGTCAAATCCCTTACAGCAGTATGAGAAGGACCTCACACAACACAGCAGGAGACACTGAGAAATGGCTTCTGAGTAGGAAAAGTCAAGAGAAGGTTTCAAACTCTGCATAAAATCATCTATTTTCTTTTGGATTCAGCTGTAGGAGAGGATAGATGGGAGTCTAGGCGGCAGCTATTTAATTGGCTTCTGCACCCTGAACAGACTAAATAGCCCAGAGACTGAAAGAGACTTATTAAACAGAATTGGTTCATCCGATTATGGATGCTGACATGCCAAGATCTGCCGGGTGAGCTGGCAGACCTGGAGTCCCAGGAAATCTAATGATGTAGTTCCATTCTTAAGACCAGCAATATCTTCAAGAGCCAGGAACAGCAAGGTCTCAATTTGAATCTGGATGCAGGAAAAGGGTAATGTTCCAGTTCAAAGTCCAGTCAGGTAGAAATTCTCACTTACTCTGAGGAGATTCAGGCTTTTCCATTCTATTCATGCCTTCAACTGATTGGATAAAGCCCACCCACATTAGGGAGGTCAATCTGCTTTACTCAGTCTACCAACTGAAATGTTAATCTCATTCAAAGAGCCACCAGAAGAATGTCTGACTAAATATCTGGGCACCCTGTGACCCAGTCAGAATGACACATAAAATTAACCATCACAGGGAAAATAGATGGAAAGCAGCCTTGGTGCTGATTTAAATATTCTAATCCTTGATTCTCAGCAATCTAAATTTCATCATACTCCATGCAAATTAAGATGCTAGGATGAAAATAATCATGAATTAGCTTGAAAATAAAAAGAAAAAAAATGAAAGTAGTATTTCACTGTGGTGATTTAGTTGCTAAGTCATGTCCAACTCTTGTGACCCCATGGACTATAGCTTGCTGGCTCCTCTGCCCATGGATTCTCCAGGCCAAAATACTGGAGTGGGTTGCCATTTCCTTCTCCAGGGGATCTTCTTGACCCAGGAATTGAACTCAGGTCTCCCGCATTGCAGGCAGATTCTTTACTGACTGAGCTATGAGGGAAGCCAGTATTTCACTGTATTCTAGTTGAAATGAAGTATAGTGACTGAGTTCTGACAAATACTTTCAGTACATGTTTAAGCATCAAAAGATGCTAATGAATATAAAATAAATGTAAATGTTCAACTAATCTTGCAACATAACAAATGTTCATGCATGCGGATGTGCTTAGCAGTGTCCAACTCTATACAACCCCATGAACTGTAGCCCCCCAAACTCCTCTGTCCATGGAATTTCCCAGGCAAGTATCCTGGAGTAGGTCGCCATTTCCTTCTCCAACAAACAAATGTAGCCACTGTTTATTTACATATATGAACTAGGATTTTTATCTCTTTACATATATTAAATAGAAAATCAATTTATATCTTGTATCTCTTCACATATATTGAATAGAAAATCAAGAAGAATCTTTTTTCTGAAACATCTTTCCCTTTAAAGTACCATTTTTTCTGCTAGCAACAAATTAATGAGGCATGCCTTGTTTATTTCTGAGGCAAAGTCCCTAACTGCATAGAACTTATATTTTACCAAAGTGAGACAGAAATTAAACAAATAATCCAATAAAATTAATATACAACATATCAAGTGACAATAGATGAGCTCTGCAGAAAAACAAAGTAGGGGGTAAAGTTAATGGAAATTTCTGAGAGATGGCATATGTTATAGGTGGTCATGGAAAGTGAAATCTGAGCAGATCTTTTGAATGGTTATTCTTTTCTCTTTGCGTCACATTCTTTTCTCCCAGTTTAAACATTCTATAATGAAGAAGATGAATTATGTGAGCATCAAATCCTAGTCTATAATACATCACACATGACATATTCCACTACGAATTCTATTTTAAATTATGATTTAAATTTTATCAGTGATGGATGACGAGGCAGTGTGCTAAACAGACAATGAGGACCCCCAAATTTTTACTGTAAGGAACGCTACAGTTTACTGAAATGGAAAAGATTTTGGAAGAAGTCGTCTTGTTTTGTTTTGCCTTATCTTGTTTTGAGTGGGGTGGAAATTAGGTTTCTAGTTTTGCATAAACTTGATATTGCTACTTGATATCCAAAGGCAGCTCTTGTGTGGTCAGCCAGAGACTGGTAAGAGTGTGAATCAAAAACAACAGTCTTTTAAAGGTAAATGTTGTGTGTACACACAAGTATTCAGTTTCTATTCCTCCTCTTCACAAATACATCAGATTATATAAAGGCTCTCAATACTACCTACAATCATGGAGAATTGCTGAACAAAAGTAGAAATATTCTCATTTCTAATTGCTTAGTTACCAATTGTTTTAGAACTCTTGAGGAGACCTAGTTCATTCCTAAACTGTGATTTTCAGTTCAGTCACTCAGTAGTGTCCGACTCTTTGCGACCCCATTAATCGCAGCATGCCAGGCCTCCCTGTCCATCACCAACTCCCGGAGTCCACCCAAACCCATGTCCATGGAGTTTATGATGCCATCCAACCATCTCATCCTCTGTCGTCCCCTTCTCCTCCTGCCCTCAATCTTTCCCAGCATCAGGGTCTTTTCCAATGAGTCAGTTCTTCGCATCAGGTGGCCAAAGTACTGGAGTTTTAGCTTCAACATCAGTCCTTCCAATGAATATTCAGGACTGATTTCCTTTAGGATGGACTGGTTGGATCTCCTTGCAGTCCAAGGGACTTTCAAGAGTCTTCTCCAACACCACAGTTCAAAAGCATCAATTCTTCGGTGCTCAGCTTTCTTTATAGTCCAACTCTCACATCCATACATGACCACTGGAAAAACCATAGCCTTGACTAGATGGACCTTTGTTGGCAAAGTAATGTCTCTGCTTTTTAATACACGGTCATAACTTTCCTTCCAAGGAGTAAGGGTCTTCTAATTTCATGGCTGCAATCACCATCTGCAGTGATTCTGGAGCCCAGAAAAATCAAGTCAGCCACTGTTTCCACTGTTTGCCCATCTATCTGCCATGAAGTGATGGGACCAGATGCCATGATCTTAGTTTTCTGAATGTTGAGCTTTAAGCCAACTTTTTCACTCTCCTCTTTCACTTTCATCAAGAGGCTCTTTAGTTCTTCTTCACTTTCTGTCATAAGGGTAGTGTCATCTGCATATCTGAGGTTATTGCTCTTTCTCCCGGCAATCTTGATTCCAGCTTGTGTTTCTTCCAGCCCAGTGTTTCTCATGATGTACTCTGCATATAATTTAAATAAGCAGGGTGACAATATACAGCCTTGACTACTCCTTTTCCTGTTTGGAACCAGTCTGTTGTTCCATGTCCAGTTCTAAGAGTTGCTTTCTGACCTGCATACAGGTTTCTCAAGAGGCATGTCAGGTGGTCTGGTATGCCCATCTCTTTCAGAATTTTCCACAGTTTATTGTGATCCACACAGTCAAAGGCTTTGGCATAGTCAATAAAACAGAGGCAGATGTTTTTCTGGAACTCTCTTGCTTTTTCGATGATCCAGTGGATGTTGGCAATTTGATCTCTGGTTCCTCTGCCTTTTCTAAATCCAGCTTGAACATCTGGAAGTTCTTCATAAAATGTTTTAGGAATAATGGATGATTATGGACGAACGTATAAAGCTCATATAATTGGCTGCTGCATTTGACAACCAAGCCTTGGGGAAGAAAGAGTATGAAGAAACAGTAATCATGACCTAAAGGTTAAGAAAGAAAATAAGCTCATAAAGAATTTGTGATTCAGGAGATAACCTGCTTTTTCCTTCCCTATGGCTTTCTCTGTTCTTCTTTCCCTTCTTTATATTTAGAGTTTCTCTATTCTCTTTTCATGTGCATGTGTGTGTGTATGTGACAGAAGAGCCTGGCAGGCTACAGTCCATGGGGTTGCAGAGAGTCAGACATGATTGAGCGACTGAGTACACATACATATGGATATGCTCATTTCCCTTTCTGGTCAAAGAAAATATACTATAGTGGGAATTGACTGTTTTTATGCTGTCTTGACCCAGTTTCTAGGCTCTGGGTTGAGAGTTTAGTCAGTTCCCCTCTGAGCAGCCAATTATGTCTGCACTCTGACCACTTCCCTTATTGGGCTCGCATACTCTGAACCACAGTGGACTTCCCCTAATCTTCATGGGGCCAGGAATTAGAACCCGGGAGATCCCCTCGCCAATACCCTGGGGGTCCACAAAAGATTTCAAATAAGCCAGTTCACAGGGAGCAAAAACTAACTCAGCCCAGCAGTTTACCATACAGATGCTGCCCCCTACAGCTCCAGCATGCTGGTACCCTCTGCCAGGATAAAACTGCTCCTGTGGCTCTGCCTGGCAGCCTTCTCTCGCTTGGAGCTGCAACACAGGATTCTGACTTTCATCTATCCAAGGGTCAAGGTGTTTTGATCTGTCCTGCTATGAAAAGAATCCTTACGTTTTATAAAAACAAGAAAAAAGGGATGGAGAACTCTGTTTTATCCTCACTACTTCCCTTTCTTCACGTCTACAGTCCTAGAATCCCTCTCCTCTTAAATAATTTCTAGATTTTTTTCTACTTCCTTGTCCTTTCTCTTAAAATGTTCCTTCCTTCTCACTATCTTCTATCTCTCACTATAAAATTTATTCTAGATGCTTTTTAAGTTTTTTTTTTTGTTAATTCCAGTAATTCTTTATAGTTTACCTGGATTACACATGTCTTTTTGTCCTCCAATATATGAATACACTTTTTACTTTTAATTTCTCCTTTACACAATTCTGCTTTATTTTTTCTTCCTTTTTTCCCCACCTCAATCCTATTTGCATCATCAGATAGTATTTTCAATGCTCTATGCCTAAGGCAGATCTTCTTAATTGGTGCTAGTGTCTGTCATGTACTGAATTAAGAACAATAGCGAAGGCGGTTACCCAACTCTCTTCATTAATGACATGTGTTGCTGCAACTCACAAGATGATGGAAAACTTGAAGTTTCAGAAAATACAGCCAAGTTTAAGACCCCAAAAATCTAAACCCAGAATCAGAAGAGAGATCAGCAACTAGTGTATGCTATGATTTTATAGTTTGTAGAAAGTATAGATGACGATTGAAATAAAAAATTTCTAATTTGTTTTCAAACATTTTTAGTTTCTTGTTCATGAACAAATTTGACCGGTAGTTTTTTATTCAGATAATAGGACAATGAGACAGAAGGTAGATGAGCAACCACTCCCCCATCCCCATCCCACTCCCCACCCCCACCCCCCCTGCTCCCCCCACCCATGCCAGAGTAAAGCAATTGTAGACTCATTCCCTGTGGATCGAAACTCCATGACGAGACTGGCAGGACAATTAAGGAAGAAGGCTGGGCCCTGCCTAGACCACATATTTCTTGTTCTCAAAGTCAGGAGACTGCCGAGACTACACACGCACAGAAAGGCTCCTCGGAGGCCAAAGGGGAGTGATGTCAAAGGATGTTCTCGGCCCATGTCTTTTGGGTAAAATCCATCTTGGCTAAAGAGATGCATACCCACATGTGGGAGGATCCTCAGGTGTGCCAAGTATGGACTGTGAAACAGGAAAATCAAGATGATTGGCCAAAGGAAATCCAGAGGAAATGCCCCATAAAAGCAATTCAAACCACTAGAAGGATGCAACTCAATGACCTTTTCTCTCTCCGAGTCCACCCATGTCTATCCACGTGTTGTACCTTTTTCCCTCTTAATAAATACTTCACTTGCTTCACTACTTTCCCTCTTTGTGGGAATTCTTTCCTGCAAAGCTGAAGGGCCAGGCCCCTTGTCACTGACCAGTGGTCTAGTGGCTACCATCCGGTGCTTTCACCACCACGACCCAGCCCCATCTCCACTGGGAACACAAGCCTGCTCCAAGCCACTGCAGGCCGAGGCCACCCTAGACCAACACCTCGTAAAGATATTTTTACTGTCTAGTAAATAAAAATATTTCTATGAAACGAGAAGAAAGTATGATCCAAGGAGCACAGGAAGTACAAAGATATACTAGAGACATGATGTTTACATAATACTCTGCTTCAGAATTATTAATTTATAAAATCTCATATACTCAGTCTTAAGTATTGCACTAATTTTGCTAATTTCAGTAGTTAGTCTTAAATATATGGGCTAGAGACATGGAAGCCAAGGAAATACAGCTAGGCTCTGTACCAAGAAAGTATATGATTTACATCTTATGGTTTGGTTTCTTTGCTGAACCAGCAGAGGAGGCATTTATGAGACCTGCCAGAACGTACAGTAATTTTTTCAATGAAGTGGAGTTTATAAGTGGAACCAAATTATACATGAGAATTATACAGATGTCTCCATAAATAGAGACACTCATTTTTTCTAAAACAAATGCCAATTTCCACAATTTGGGGAGCTTATGATTTCAACAAAATACAGTAATTTTTGTTTTTATTCTTGCTTTCAATTTTGGAGTTAAAGAATGGGTGGAGACTCTAGTAATGTTTTTGGAATGCCTCTTGCCATATCATAAACTTATCTCAGAAGGTTTCCTATATACTTTTTTAACTATTAGGAAAATAGTTTATTAAGAACCTAAGTAGGGTACTATGGGACTACAAAGATGAATCAAACAAACTATTTCCCTTGAAGAATTTTCCTTGGGTGAAGGAAACAGACAAATGAAGAATTAGGTTAAGGCAGATTCTAAAGAAGTGCAAACAGAAGCAAGATCAGCATTGTCTCTGGAATCAGGGTAGGTGTAGTTGTGATAAGGGTGACCCTAGAGGATAAGGTAGAGGAATTGAATCCAGGCATGGAGGTGTGAAAGCACACAGTTTTCAGGGAATGAGAGGCAGTCTGGGGAGGCTGGGGATGCAGATGATAGAGGGTAGTAATGAGGATGAGGCTCTGATAGAGATTTTTTTTTTTTTGATGTGGACCATTTTTAAAGGTTTTGTATTGACTTTGTTACAATATTGTTTCTGTTTTAAGTTGGGTTTTTTTTTTGGGGGGGGGAGGACAAGGCATGTGGCACCTTAGCTCCCCAACCAGGGAGCAAGGCCACACCCTCTGCATTGAAAGGTATAGTCTTAACCACTGGACCACCAAGAAGTCCCAGATTTTAGGTGGTCTTGAATAACCTACTAAGTTTAGACTCTTAATAGCGTAACTCAAGTTTCAATTCAATTAATTTTCTAATAGATTTGGTTATTAATTCAGGGGTAAACATCACACAACTACATTTTTTCCCTCTGATGAAAATTTCCATTTTCTAACCACTAGAAAGAGTTATAAAACTCCCCATTGACCGTAACTCTTTATGGTCTGTTCTTTTGTTTCATAATGTAAAGATTGAGGAATGCACTTCACATTGAGAAGGAATCTGCTTTAGCAGGAAAAAAATAAGTAAAAATTATATTAATTACTTCTCATCACTTTGACCTACATGTTCTTACAGGTTATTTTACACTTACTTAGAAAGAAAACCACTTACATAATTTCAAGCAGAGGGGTTTAAAATATTATTGGACCATTAAGTGATAATGACCTTGTCATGGTCCAGGCACAGGTTGGAAAAGAATTTCCAGACATGAGACAGAATGAGAGGGAAATAAAGTTTATTAGAATAGGAGAGGCTGTTAGAACAGCGGGCCAGCTCAAGGGAGAACTGACATTGAACAGAGGTCCTTAGTCCACTTTTATACCCAGGGTATAAGGAGTGGAACAGGGGTCCTGCGGGTCATGTGCTGATTGGATGAGCCACGTTTGCTGGGTGGGGGAAGAGTAGGGCAAATACCTTCTCCCTAAGGGGTAGGAGGGGAGACAGGTTATACTGTTCCATTAATAGTTACAACATGAGGAAGGGAAGGACGATAAGGGTCTGGTTTTTCTGTTCCTGCATTCCAAGACCCTTCTTGGTTTTATCTGCTCTTTTGTCCTCGGGTCACCACAGACCTCATATAGTGTTCAGCCAGGTTTTGACTTAAGCACCTTCACCTGGGTATCATCTAAGGTTCCAGTAACAACTGTTGTATAACAAACCACCCCGCATTTAGTGATGTAGAATAACCACCATGTAATTTTGCTAATGAATTCTATGGAAAATATGAGACAGAGCTCTGCCTGGATGGCTCATCTCTGTCCCACTGAGATCAGAGAGAAAGAAGCAATGAGGAACTAATGTCAAAAGGCAGAACAGAGAGGGAGAGGCAGTGGGGAAGAAAAGTGAAAGGGTCTTCAGTTTTGCAAAACATGTCCAAGGGAATGACCAGCCTTTGGAAGGGGTGTGTTCATCTCTTCTATTCACAGGTGGGCAGAGACAAACTATCTCTCTAGGAGCTGGACAAAAGCACTTTAGTTTACAGTCAAGCAGAGGGGCAGGGTCCTCCAGGCAAGCCATTAGTTAAAAACAAAAGCAAAGAAAAGCAAGTCAAAGGAACAGTTTTCAACATGGAGTCAGAATTGGCTTTCTCCTGGCAACAGCTGAAGAAGGAAATGGCCACCCACTCCAGTACTCTAGGCTGGAGAATTCCATGGACAGAGCTAGGCTACAATCCAAGGGGTCACAAAGAGTCAGACATGACTGAACGACTAACAATGCAACAGTAGGAAAACTCAAACAGTTAAGGATTGGAACAATCTGTAGGCTTTGGCACTCTTCTATCTGCTGCCTGGGGTTAGATGAATGAAGGCTTCTCCTTGCAAACTGGCCTTCTATACAGCATGATGGTCAGATTCCCAGAGGGAGTGCCGTTAGAGGAATGTCCTGAGAGCCGGTAGGCAAAGAGAACCAGGTGGAAGATGCCTGGCCTTTCAGGATCTAGCCTCAGGAGTCACACGGCATCCCTTTTGTCATGTATTATTAGTCAAATTGGCCACGAGTTTATCCTTTAAATATCTGGATGGAAGACCATCAAGTATTTTCAGGCCATGTTTAAAACTGCCACACCTAGTATCTTAATCCTAACTCAGTGAGTGACAGTCGCTCCGTTGTGTTCGACTCTGAGACCGCATGGGCCATAGCCTTGCCAGGCTCCTCTGTCCACGGAATTCTCCAGGCAAGAATACTGGAGTGGGTTGCCATATTGGTTATTTGAAATTTTCTTCTCTCTTAGACTGGGTCTTGCTGATGCAGGTTCTATTTTGACTGGGTTGTTTGTTTTGATTATACCAAGTCACATCATCCCTTGTTGGTCACATCATTAACAGATTCTATTTTATTCATTATTTTAACCCTAGGGCATAATTTGGTATATAGCACGGGTTCAAAAAAATATTAGTTGAAAAAATGAATAAACTATTTCCCAAAAGGATTTTGCTTGCCTCATTTTTTTGTTGTTGTTTTGCCAGCCCTGATGGGTAGAATATCCTTTTCATTCCTCTGCCTACCAATTCATATATATATGAATATATATGGGGCTTTTCTGGTGGCTGAGAAGGTAAAGAATCTGCTTGCAATTCAGGAGACCCGGGTTCGATCTCTGGGTTGGGAAGATTCCCCTGGAGAAGGGAATGGCAACCCATTCCAGTATTTTTGCCTAGAGAATCCCATGGACAGAGGAGCCTGGTGGACTGCAGTCCATGGGGTCACAAAGATACAATATTTCAATGAGAAAGAAAATTCTCTAATATCAATTGTATTTAGTAGCTGTTCTAGGTGCCCTGCAAACGTGATTGTATTGAGTCCTCATAACAACTTTATGACAAATATTATGATCTCCTGTTTGTGAATGAATGGACTCAAAAGTTTAAGTATCTTGTCTGAGGTAAATGTAACAGCAAAACAAGCATTAATCCCAGGTGTTAATCCCTAATTACAACTTTGTTGAATTTAACACTTACTGAACACCAACCATGTATCAGTGGTTATGTTAGGAACCAAAGGTATAAAACTTAGCCCTTACTTTATAGGAGCTCAAAGCCTAGTGAAAAGAAGTCTAACCATCATAGAAAGTACATATTTTTTCCACCCTATCACCTTGCATTCCTCTGTCCTGTAAGGTACTACAGAAAGTACTCTGGACATTAAAAATACCAGTCAAGACACTTGTCTCATTCAAAAAGTTTAAGCTGGAGCAGAGACGCACAAATCCACTTGAAAATGTAATTGGCCTATGTATTCTTGCTCTTTTTGTAGAACAGGGGCCTGCGCCATGAACGACTACTGAATTCAATCCGGGTGGCAGCAATACGACCAGCATGGAGATGGATCCAGTTGGTTCATGTCATTAAACATTTGGATCATAAAACAAACCTAACTTCTACTGAAAGACAGTAAATGGTAAACGACAAATTAACAATCCAACCACAAATGTTAAAAGAATCTGGAAGTGAAACAGATTACTTTCAGCTGGAACTACCTGGAAAGGCTCATAAAAGAGGGAGGATTTGGTTTGAGTTTTGGAGCATAGAAGGAAGTGTTTCATGTGAAGCAGAAGAGAAGACAATGATTCCAGGTCCAAGAAACATCAGGCACAGTAGTTGAGAAAGGAAAGAACAAGACTGTGCTGGGCTAGAAATAAGGCTGGGGCTTCCCAGGTGGTGCTAGTGGTAAAGAACCCACCTGCCAATGCAGGAGACATAAGAGCCATGGGTTCAATCCCTGGGTCGGGAAGATCCCCAGGAGGAGGGCATGGCAACCCACTTCAGTATTCTTGCCTAGAGAATCCCCATGAGTAGAGAAGCCTGGCGGGCTCCAGTCCACAGGGTAACACAGTGTTGGACACAACTGACACGACTTAGCACACACGCACAGAAACAGGCTAGTTTAGTAAAAATTAGAGGTAAAGTGTATTTTTAAAGGAAACATTATAAAATAAAGCCTGCATATGTTTCTATTTTTGAGCTCATGTGCTGTGCCGTCAGTCATGTCTGACTCTGTGACCCCATGGACTATAGCCCACCAGGAGCCTCTGTCCATGGAATTTTCCAGGAGAGAATACTGGAGTGGGTTGCTGTTTCCTACTCAATGGGAACTTCCCAACTCAGGGGTCTAACCTGTCTCTTGCATTTCCTGCACTGTCAGGCAGATTCTTTACCACAGCACACCACTTAGGAAAACCTTTTGAGCTCCTATACTACACAAAATATTAGCTCCCTTTCACTGAGTGCTTTGTATTAAACAAAGCTGGTGAGTCTTATTCTAACCATCTATGGAAACAAATGAGAGAACAGAAATAGAAAATAATAATAATAATAATAATAAGTCAGAAAGAAAGAAGGAAGACAAAAAGAAGGAAGGAAATTTTAGCATTAGAAAGCAAACTTGGCAGTGTACAAATACTATTTAACTAAGCCACTTACCATGGGTAGAGCATAAAGTAGGCTTTTTGATTTGGGGATTATTGTCTAAAAGAGATGCCATAGGAAAACAATTTAGCATAGTCAATATCTTATGACTCTATTTCCAAATACTCTACTTTTCTCAAAATAGAATTTTCTTTTGGCAGTTCAATTGCCTATTTCTTTTAATGCTGTGCTGGCAGTTCTTCCAATGTTTTATCATCTGGGTATCAGATTAGTATTCATAGTTTATGTTCCACAACCATATACCTAATGAGATTATAAAAAGCAGGAATGCATAGATTTAAAGTTGAAAATACTTGGACTGCTAGAAGTTTAGTGCTAGATTTAGTGTCCTCTGGGCTCTAAAAAGTAGAGAAGAATAAGGGGAAATTTGGCAGCCATTACAGGCAATAAAAGGTAAATGGATCTTAAAGCACACTGTTATAGGTATTCAGTCATCCTGTTAAATTAAGCTTCTCCTCCCTTTTCATTAAAATCTGTAAACAAACTAAGTAAAATCATCACATCAGAGAGCTGGAGAAGAACATAATGTTCTCTTTAATCATTTCTTGTTATACAGAATTGCAGATATTAACTGATACTCTGGTTGCCTGGAGGATAAGAACACCAAACTGTTTTCCTCCTCACTAAGAATGTTATGCTTTAAAACTTATAATATGTATTAACATCTTTTTACTATAAGACTTGGCATTTTTATTTGTTTAAATTATATTGCTGCTTGCCATCCCTAACTTTACCATATTTTAATTATTATTTAGGAAAATGTATCTCTGAAAATTTTCTCAATACTTCCTATTACACAGTCAAGTTTAATCTACTACATATATATATTTATGTGTGTGTGCGTATATATATATATTTTTAATCTTGTCTTTATTATGATTACTACCTTCAACTTTCTGCCTTAGAATCCTCTGTAAATTTTGTCTTGTTCTGAACTTCTGGCATGTTCTAACATGCTGAATTCGCCATGGAATACTGAAACGTCTTCAAAAGGATCCAGCTTTTACCAACATCCTGGTAACAGAGATGATGTTTGGTTGTATACATTTCCTCCTCTACGTCCAGCACCAATAAAACGCATGAATAAAAGAATTACTAAAGTAGGGGAAAAGTGAAGATACTCCATAATCTAAGATAACCAAAAATAGGGAGTTTTACCCAATGGATCTGTGTAAATAGGGATAGGCAAACTGCTAGAAAACACCCTTCGTTAATTCACTCAAAAGAAAAAAGGGAAAAGAAATATTAACTATTGCACTTTTGCTTTAAACATTCTTCTTGCCCCTTAAGTGGAGTGCTTCATCAAATCTGGTGGAATATTCCCTTTAAAGCCTTTCTTTATGCTTAAAATCTGGTAACTAAATGATAAAAGCATTACCAAAAAGAATTTTTACATACCCATAAAATGTCTCTGTGACATAGTGAATTTTGTTTTAATCACTTATTTGTCTTATTTCAGCCAGTTTGTTTTGAAATGCTAGGAACCTGTGGGGAAAATACTCCTTGACATTAATGATATTAGCAGACTAGCTCAATCTAAGAACTTAGATTAAGTCTGGAAATTATTTAAAAGTTTCCTGATTACTTTTCCACCATATTTGCTACCCAGTGAGAGAATATTAATTATGAAGATCAATTCATTTACTACCTTTTTAAAGAAAGTATAAAATGAGTTGTGCATTTGCATGTATTAAAATGCCTATTTTTCTTAGCTTTCCTTTTTAATATATTAATTCTCTTAGGACATTTCTGGTTATATGTCTGGAAACTTCAGCCATCCAGAAAAAAAGAAGGTTGGGAAATAATGAAAAAAATGTGCTGAAAGAATTCACATAAAATTTTGGAGAGTTGAAAATGGGAACAACAGACACAAAAAGTTATTGAACCAGGAAAAAAAAAAAAAAAAAAGGCCTTCCTGGCAGGTACTTATATAGCAATACGCTGATAACTGTGGGATAAAAAAAAAGGCACCCAGACATTATTACAGTTCTCCTCCATGAAATCAAAATTCTAACTCAAAGAGAGAATCTGATTCATATTTTATCTTTCTGGTTTAGACATTAGGAAAAAAAATTACCAGTTGTAAAAGAAAAATGAAATCTTAAAAATAAATTTACTTCAATTATTTAGTTCAAGTATCTTCTTAGGAATTACATCTTATTTACTTCTATGCAAATACACACATAAACACACATACAGAGGAGGGTTCACAATCTGTGTATTGATATATAATGCTAAAACTATATAGAATCAGTTTACATTAATATGAATCTCACCATTGGCCCTTAGATACCGATATTTTCCAATAGGTGTCCAAGCAGTGGAAAAAATATAAAAATGATAAGTCAGATGAGTTTCTTCCAGTGGGATTATTTACTTTCTTTCTGAATATTAGCAATCCAAGTGATATTAAGTTAAATGTTAAGCTTCTAGGAATTGGATGAGAGATTTTTTAAGGAAGGGGAGAAATTCTTGTTTAAATTCTGCCTTTTGAATAACTCAATTCATATTTTTCATTATTCTCATGCAAACAAGATTTCTTCTGGAGTTACCATAGTATTCACTAATCACTAATAAAATACTCTATTGCCTAATTTGCTAACCCAGGGGATCCTGAAGGTGTGAGGAAAGACAGTAATCTGAGACTAAGAAACAAATTCATAAGTTTCCACTGAGCCGTGATTGGCTCTTTTTCCCCTTCTTTTCCACTTATAGGCTTTAGTTGAAATCAATACCAATTCACATTCCATTCCAAAGGTAAAGGGATTTCACTCAATCACTTGACTATGCAGAGTAACTTTGATTCTTCCCTCCATTAAGATCTAATGATTCTTCTTCAGAAGGAATTTTCAAGTCTGAGCACCATTCCCCATCCCTTCTTGTTTCCTCTGCTACTTCCTTAGTGAAACTGTCATTTTGTACACCTGAACTACTGCAATATTTCTCTAGTGGACCTCCATTTATAGCCATTTGTCTCAGCTGGCTACAATCAATTCTCCATGTTGCTTTATAACAGGTATGATTATGTCATTCTTGTGCTCTAAAACTTGTCAACAGAATCTGAATGCCAATTGAACACAGACCCTATTCCTTACTGTAGTATTCCAAGGTCTTCACAATCTGGGTCCATCTGCAAACACTCCATTTTCCACACATAAGACAGGAGGCTTTAAGAATTATAGATTTCACAAGCTTATAATCTATCTTTTATCTAGCTATAGATATATGTATGCGAGCTAAGTAGCTTCAATCGTGTCTGGCTCTTTGAGACCCAGTGGACTATAGACCGCCAGGCTCCTCTGTCCATGGGATTCTCCAGGCAAGAATACTGGAGTGGGTTGCCATGCAATCCTCCAGATCTTCATGACCCAGGGATCATATCTGCATCTCCTGCAGCTTCTGCATTGCAGGCAGTTTCTTTACTACTGAGCCACCAAGGAAGCCCATAGATATAGGCATATATCTACAAATGTATACCTATAAACATATATAAATTTTCTAAAGTAGATGTCTAAGAAAATAGCTGCAATCTTTTTTTTTCAAATAAAGAAAACACAAAATTGCCTTTAAATATCACCTTTATTAAGAAATACTTTTTCCCTTCACTTAAATTTACCATACTTATGAAAACACTTCACCTTTTTCTGTCATCTATTTTTCATATATCACTATAATAATGATGATTTTGTCATAGATTGGCAGGAGTGTCTGGCAATGACAGGTATTTGGGAATCACTGCACTAGACTAGTCATCATTCCCTAAACACACACTGATTGATAATATTATGACTCACAGACTTATATTAATTATGAGAATGGTTGAAAACACAGATGACTGTGTCAGTCAAGACCTTGGCAGGAAACCAGCACAGTCAGCAGGGATTCTGAAGGTAATTTAACAGAGTAGAAGCAAGGTCAGGGTTAAGGAAATCAACAAGGTATGTTAGAGCATCCAGGGATTAGCAACAGCAGGAAGTCCCTGGGGCTGCAGGGAATACTAGATGGTATCAGAGGCTCAAGGAATTTGTAAATGAAAGAACCAGAATCCTGAGCCCTTAGCAGAGAGCAAAGAAAGAAAAAAGCTACATTCCTCGACTCTTTCTGATGGCCAACGCCTCTCATTGGTCAATTCAGCAGCAAGCCAGAGGGCCAGGGGGACAAGGCTGACAGTGTCAGTAAGGATCAGGCCAGTTTTCTGCACAGAACAGGGAAAAGAACAGAGAAAATGGCTAGGGAAACATGGGAAGGGCAAAAGGAGACTCTCTAATCAACTAACTTTCTTCCTAGCTGGCCTATTTGTAGAAAATTTAAGGCAAGCTAATTTGAATTGCAGTGGTCTTTATTTTGCCCCCTTTCCTTAGCTAATTGTGTTTGAATGCCTATGTTGGAGCAGTGCTATCCAATCTTTATGTGTTATGGCACTTATCAGTCAACCAAAGAGAATTCCATATGCATAGAAACAGTCCTCAATTTACAAGAGTTTCACTTATGAGTTTTCAACTTTACAATGGTGCAAAAGTGATATGCATTCAGTAGACTCATACTTTGAATTGTGATCTTTTTGCGGGCTACAGCTATGTGGTCTGATTCCCTCTCCTGATGCTGGGCAGTTGAGGTAAGTGACAGCTCCCAGTCAGCCATGTGATCACGAGGGTCAACCATCAATACTCTGACAGTCACTCTGTACCCATAAAACCATTTTTTTTTTAACATAGTGCGCAATAAATGTCATGAGATACCTGACATTTTATTACAAAACAGGCTTTGTGTTACATGATTTTGTTCAACTGTAGGCTACTGTAAGTGTTCTGAGCACATTTAAGGTAGGTGCGGCTAAGCTATAGTGTTTGGCAGGTTAGGAGTATTAAATGCAGTTTTCCAAATTCGCTGACATATTGAGTGCAGCACTTTAACAGCATCATCATTTAGGATCTGAAATAGCTCAGCTGGAGTTCCATCACCTCCACTAGCTTTGTTTGTAGTGATGCTTCCTAAGGCCCACTTGACTTCACACTCCAGGATATCTGGCTCTAGGTGAGTGATCACACCATCATGGTTATCTGGGTCATTAAGATCTTTTTTGTATAGTTCTGTGTATTCTTGCCACCTATCTTAATATCTTCTGCTTCTGTTAGGTCTATACCATTTCTGTCCTTTATTGTGCCCATCTTTGCATGAAATGTTCCCTTGGTATCTCTAATTTTCTTGAAGAGATCTCTAGTCTTTCCCATTCTATTGTTTTCCTCTATTTCTTTGCATTGATCACTGAGGAAGGCTTTATCTCCCGTTGCAATTCTTTGGAACTCTGCATTCAGATGGGTATACTTTTCCATTTCCTTTCCTTTCTCTTTTTTCTCAGTTATTTGTAAGGCCCCCTCAAATAACCATTTTGCCTTTTTGCATTTCTTTTTCTTGGGGATGGCCTTAAGATATTTTTAAGCTTATGATTGGTTTAATGGGACAATCCCATCACAAGTTGAGAAAGATCTACATACAAAAGGCGTGGTGAAAAAAATTCTTTTTGCATTCTCTTTATATGATATTTTAAATAGAGATGATTCTACATGTTAAATTTATATGAAACTTCCTAACAATATTTAAAACTAAAATTTTCACATAGGAAAATTAATCATGCTTTCCTTCATATTTTTTTAGTCTTGGTTTTGATGCTTGAAAGGGTCAGTCACAATTTCTGAGCAAGACCTTAACAAAGTTCTCTTCTTATTCTTAAGACACCTGACTAGAAATGTTGTTGATAAAATAGGTAAAACCATTTTTATAGCCTTTTAAAATTTATATGGAATGTGGCTGTATTTAAAGAAAAGATCTTTTTTCCTTTCCTTTTAAAGATAATATAATGTTAAACATTACTATAATGATGGAAGTGAATTTCAAGTAAAAAAAAAACATCAAGTCAGGTGACCCAAAGTTTTAATCAAGTTCTAAATTTCAGAATAAACATGCATTGTCAGGGCAGTCCTTATGCTGCTAGCTTTGAGGGCACTGCAAGTGTCTCAAATTTGTGAAAACAGAGATTTAGGGCCACCATCTAGATCCATGCCCACAGAGCTCACCCTCTAATCCTTCCTCCAACACCTTCCTCTGAACTCACAACTGTTTGCCCTGTCTCTCTGGACATTTAGAAAAGAAAGTGAAAGTGAAGTTGCTCAGTCCTGTCCAACTCTTTGCCACCATATGGACTGTAGCCCACCAGGCTCCTCCATCCATGGGATTTTCCAAGCAAGAATACTGGAGTGGGTTGCCATTTCCTTCTCCAGTGGATCTTCCCAACCCAGGGATTGAACCTGGGCCTCCTGCATTGCAGGCAGACGCTTTACCATCTGAGCCACCAGGGAAGCCCTTTAGAACTCCTCCGTTAACTTCGTGATGAGCTGCAATGTGCACTCTCTCTAGTCATTGAGTAGATGCCCAGGTGGCAGACCACGTCCAAGGAACTAGAATGGATTATCAGATCTCTCATGATCTCAGCAATGACTCCAGTCTCCCAGACTCCACTCAGACTCCCCAAGGCCAAAGGAGATCAATGTTTCTGACATACAATTGTAAACTTTCCCACTGTACACTGATTGGAAAGTTTAAGACACAGAACATTTGCTTAGTTATAGTCAGGTACCTTTCTGAAAACAATTCCAAAGACTAAAAAGATCAACATTGTTTTTGCTTTTTTTTGTATAAGATATATAAACATAATATTTTTGAGATTTGGTACAATGTTCTACAATCTGATCAGAGACTAGGTATAGGAACATAGGGTACAAGATAAAGCCATTGGTTCCAGGACTTCATTGTCAAATTACCCTGTACACATCTAATGTTCTCTGTCTATTAAAATTCATTTGATGACTTCCCCCCCCACCTTTGTAAGGGAAGCAAGTAAAACAAATAAATATTGATTTTATATAACTAACTCCCACTAAGACATACAATCCACAGAACTGTACAAAAAAGATCTTCATGACCCAGACAATCACGATGGTGTGATCACTCACCTAGAGCCAGACATTCTGGAATGTGAAGTCAAGTGGGCCTTAGAAAACATCACTACGAACAAAGCTAGTGGAGGTGATGGAATTCCAGTTGAGCTATTTCAAATCCTCAAAGATGATTCTGTCAAAGTGTTACACTCAATATGCCAGCAAATCTGGAAAACTCAGCAGTGGCCACAGGACCGGAAAAGGTCAGTTTTCATTCCAATCCCAAAGAAAGGCCATGCCAAAGAATGCTCAAACTACTGCACAATTGCACTCATCTCACACACTAGTAAAGTAATGGTCAAAATTCTCCAAGCCAGGCTTCAGCAATACCTGAACCGTGAACTTCCAGATGTTCAAGCTAGTTTTAGAAAAGGCAGAGGAACCAGAGATCAAATTGCCAACATCTGCTGGATCATCAAAAAAGCAAGAGAGTTCCAGAAAAACATCTACCTCTGCTTTATTGACTATGCCAAAACTTCTGACTGTGTGGATCACAATAAACTGTGGAAAATTCTGAAAGAGATGGGAATACCAGACCATCTGACCTGTCTCTTGAGAAACCTGTATGCAGGTCAGGAACCAACAGTTAGAACTGGACATGGAACAACAGACTGGTTCCAAATAGGAAAAGGAGTATGTCAAGGCTGTATTTTGTCACCGTCCTTATTTAAATTATATGCAGAGTACATTATGAGAAACGCTGGGCTGGAAGAAACACAAGTGGAATCAAGATTGCCAGGAGAAATATCAAAAACCTCGGGCATGCAGACAACACCACCCTTATGGCAGAAAGCGAAGAAGAACTAAAGAGCCTCTTGATGAAAGTGAAAGAGGAGAGTGAAAAAGTTGGCTTAAAGCTCAACGTTCAGAAAACTAAGATCATGGCATCTGGTTCCATCACTTCATGGGAAATAGATGGTGAAACAGTGGAAACAATGTCAGACTTTATTTTTTTGGGCTCCAAAATCACTGCTGATGGTGATTGCAGCCATGAAATTAAAAGACGTTTACTCCTTGGAAGGAAGGTTATGACCAACCTAGATAGCATATTTAAAAGCAGAGACATTACTTTGCCAACAGAGGTCCGTCTAGTCAAGGCTATGGTTTTTCCAGTGGTCATGTATGGGTGTGAGAGTTGGACTACAAAGAAAGCTGAGCACCGAAGAATTGATGCTTTTGAACTGTGATATTGGAGAAGACTCTTGAGAGTCCCTTGGACTGCTAGAAGATCTAACCAGTCCACCCTAAAGGAGGTCAGCCCTGGGTGTTCATTGGAAGGACTGATGTTGAAGCTGAAACTCCAATACTTTGGCCACCTCATGCGAAGAATTGACTCATTGGAAAAGGCCCTAATGCTGGGAAGGATTGGGGGCAGGAGGAGAAGGGGACGACAGAGGATGAGATGGTTGGATGGCATCACCGACTCGATGGACGTGGGTTTGGGTAAACTCCGGGAGTTGGTGATGGACAGGGAGGCCTGGCGTGCTGCTATTCATGGGGTCGCAAAGAGTCGACACAACTGAGTGACTGAACTGAACTGAAGACATATAATCACCTCTAAGAAAGTTTGCGTTGTCACAAAAAGTGGCAAGTATGTTTGTAAAGTTTCTATAAGAAATCTGTCTTCAAACGTTGTGTCAGCTTGTTATTTATTGTTGCTACTAGAAAATATAGAGAGACCTACTCAAAACTTAGTCTTGAATCAAGTAACTGAGTTAGGATCAGGTGTAACCATCGCCCATAGTATTTGCCCTCAAAGTGATTGCAAAATGCCAAAGCACTTTCCTTCCATGAAACTGATTCTAGAATGAGAGGAAAAAACCCTCTAAGTCTGCCCTCCCTGAAGATGTAGAGTCCAGGTCTGCTTGTTCCTATAAAAAAATATCATTTCCACAAGCAGAGGACTGAAATAAGTGTCAATATGTGAATATAATATTGTTCAGAGTAATACAAAGGGGCATCAGAATACTGTGTTTTCACTGGTGTCCCAGTTCCATAGTGTCCTATAATTTGACATAATGCATATCTTAAAATAACTAAAAATATGAGACCTAACCTAGAGCATGGCACAATTTGATTTTTCAAATCTTAATAGTCCATAGAAAAAGAATGCATTAGAAATCTCTCAGGACCAACAGTAAATATGGCAACATCAAGCTGTGTGTTTCTTTGCTAAAATTTTTTCCACTTTTAACCATAGTGTTGGTGGTTGCTCTTTTATATTAGGGAGAAACAGAATTTGGAGAAGACATAAGATATTCACTTCGGAGGTTTATATAACATTAACAATAATAGCAGTGTTCAGAGAGTGTCTTTATGCCCCATATACCGGTATTCTGAAGAGCTGGTATTACTTGGGTATATTTAGTTGAAAGCAACAGAAAATAAAACTGGCAAAAGAAATGGGAATATATTGTGTTATAATCTTAAACAGGGTTAATTTGAGAGTTGTCTTAATCCCATGTATTCCCTGTAATTCTGAGATTCTATTGGTTCAGGGAAAGAGACGGATGTGGTAGCTTTGGGCTTCATATAAATATTCAACAGCATCAAGAGGAAGAAACAATTTTTTAAGTATGCTTGATACCCAGCTTGTATACAGCTGCACTGTCCAATAAGACTATCTCTTCATATTGGTCAATGTTCATGATCTACCAACTTTGAAGAGTAAGAAAAGTAATCATATAGGCCTCACTGATTAGAATTGATTCACCTGGTCATTTCCAAACAAATTTCTGTCCTTAGGAAATACTACACATTGGTCCGCTTAAGCCTGGGTTTCCTAAATTATTAAATTAAGAGAGGGCTTTTAACACAATTAGCTCAAAGGGGCCTACTCTTCCACTGTGAGCTGCAGTCAGTACTCAAAATTGCATCTTTATTATGCAAAGAGAGTAAGGGTAATGATAGAATGGATACTAAAAGACAGCCAAAATACTAAAGATGGCATTTTCACTTTTATCATTTAATCCTCACCAGGATCATATGACGTAGGCTTTTTGTGAAAGCCTTTTTTTTCTGATGCTTGTTTAGGAATGCTTAACTCCCACACTTAAATGCCACTTAGTTCAATTAGTTTGGTGAAATAAGAGTCAATTTAGCTATTCTGCCTTGGAAATTACAAAAACAAACAAAAAACAATAGTGAAACTTTGAAATAAAATTTTAAATCCTTTAATATTTTAAGAAAGTGTTAATCCTGAAGTTTCACTTAACCTAGAATTCAAGTTCTAATAATGAAAGGATAAGGTCAAGGCCCAGGCTTTAGCATAGTGTCTGGCATTAATTACTTGGGTCAGTACCTTTCTACTAAACTTAAATGAACCAAAATTTTCATTTAATAAGATTTTCTTATATATAACAGCACGTCTCTGGCTTTCCCCAATTATGATAAACCTTAACACAGATTTACTCACGCAAAACTCAGGAAACTTCTACTAGAGATTTTTTCTAAAGCGAAAGGAAGCACGGAGACCTCCGTAAAGAGCAGCAGCAGCATCTCCCACGTGGATCCGGTAATTTTCCAGTCCTAGCCCTTTATTCAATCCTCCTTGCTTAAAAGCCCCCTCAACATCCACGGTGAAATGCAGGCCTTTGCTTAGGCTTAAATTTCCCGGAGTCCAGGTACCCGGATTAAGGCCGCTGTGAGATTGACAGGCATTTCACCCAATAGCATTGCAGAGAGGCGTATCATTTGACCGACGCACCAATCAGCACGCAAAGAGTCTCCGTCGCCACGGTGAAGGAGGAAGTAAGGCCCTGCGGCGCCCCATGGACTCGCTCCTGGAGCACCTGGAGCGTTTTTCTGAGGTTCTGGCTGTTTCCCGCACAACCCACGTCCACACTTGGGACCCTGCAACCGTTCGCAGGGCTTTACAGTGGGCCGGCTACCTGCGCCACATCCACAGGCGCTTTGGCCGCCATGCCCGTATTCGCAAAGCTCTGGAGCGGCGACTGCAAAACCAGTGGAAGCAGGAGGGTGATTCTGGGCCCGCTCCAGCCTCGGGCTTGGCGAACTTCCAGGCTTTGGGGCACTGTGACCAGCTGCTGTCTCTGCGACTGCTGGCGAACCCGGCCCTCGGGGATGCCTCCTTTCATTGCCTGCTGCAGCAGCTCTTTCCCGGCCCCGGCGTTCCGGACGCCGAGGAGGAGGCGCTCCAGGGCAGCCTGGCCCGCTTCGCCCGCTGTCGGGCCGCTGCCCACATGCTGCACTTCCACGCCTACAGAGAGAACTCGGTCCTTCAGAAGGACTCACTGATGAAGACGCAGGCGGAACTGCTGCTGAGGCGTCTGCAGGAGGTGGGGGAAGCCGAAGCGGGGGGTCCTGGCAGGCTTCTCAGCCGCCTGTGGGAGCGCCTGCCCCAGAACAACTTCCTGAAGGTGATGGCGGCCGCGCTGTTGCTGCCGCCGGCGTCCCCCCGGCTCGAAGAAGAGGAATTCGGAGTAGGCAGTCCCAGAACACCGGGAGACGGGGGTGACGAACTGCTTCGTTGGCTTCTGGGGAAATCAGATGTCGTGGTTGCGTTTTGCCGCAACCTCCCAGCTGAGCTTTTAACTTCCGTGGCGGGGTGCCATCCAGAGCTGTCCTCTGTCTATCTGGGATTGCTCACAAACTGGGGTCGCCAACTGCACTATGACCTTCCGAAAGGCCTTTGGATTGGAACTGAGCCCCAGGATGTGCCCTGGGAGGAGTTGTTCAACAGATTTCAAAGCCTCTGTCAAGCCCCTCCGCCTCTGAAAGATGAAGTTCTCACTGCCCTGAAGTCCTGTAAGGCTCAAGATGGAGATTTCGAAGTCCCTGGTCTTAGCATCTGGACAGACCTGTTGTTAGCTCTTGGGAGTAGTGTATAATATTGCACTGGGGAAGAGACAAGTTTTCAGCCCAGGCCCCAGTTCTCCGTGGGCAACATTGTGTTATTGATTACTCGAATGTATGGTTTACAAAATTAAAATTCTTGTGTTCGCACCACATCTCCTGTACTTTCTTGTGTCCAAAATATTATTTTAGGTCCTAATATATAATAAAGTAATTGTAACTTAATTACAGATATGTAAAGTAACTGCCTTGTAGTGCCATGGATTTTCTGGATAGAGGAGGGTAACATTGCAAGTATCCTACCTGAAGCCATAGAATTAACAACAGTTGTGTTTTAGAAGGTTCATTTCTAATAATCCTAAAAATATATGTGCTTGTCACAGAAGAAGTAGTTTTCCAGTGACCAACAAGACACTGTTTTTACGTTACTAATGTCTTACTTTTGTAGTTTTGTTTTTTTTTTTTCAGTCTTCAGAAGTGAAGAGATGTCTTTAACCAACAATATGTGTTGTCAGAAACGGTTTGGAAAGCCAGCTGGCCTAGTTGGACTTTAAACCCTGGATTTTGGCCTTGTTAACCAGACATTCTAAGAAGTTAACCAGCCTTGTATGTCTGGTTCTCAGTTGCCTCTCTTTGGGACCCCATGGACTGTAGCCTTCCATGCTTTTTTGTCCATGGAATTTTCCAGGCAAGAATGCTGGAGTAGGTTACCGATTCCTACCAGAGGGGATCTTCCCGACCCAGGGATCAAACCTACATTTCCTGCATTGGCAGTTGGAAATTTTGTTTTTCATTTATGCAAATTGAAAGACCAATAATTTAAAGCATTGCCTTAAAGACAAGGAAAAAAGTTTTTAAAGCATAGTAAATACAAATCTATGCCTCTGGATATTAATTTAGCATTCGATGGCTAAAGAATCAAACTTCTAAATTAGTGCTGCTTCTGCCATTGAGGTTAATACATCACAACCTTGGCGTTAGAGTTGCCTTATGTTAAATCAAGTTTTGAGTATAAAAATAAAGTTCTCCCATTTTTCCCTTGATGATTGCCCTATGGGGGCAGTTTAGAATATTTGTTTAGTATGTGTCGGAACCTAATTTTGTGAGTTTACCCAGATGTTCCACACCTGGCAGAGTGATTCCCAATCAACAAACTTAAGAATAATGTATTCATTTTTATTAGGGGGAATACTACTTCCTGTTCAAGATGTTTTCTTCCATATCCATGTTAGTTAGTGGCAAGTCTTCAGGAAATGTAAAAATCAGAAAGTTGATTTGAGCAAAAAAATTTGTATAATGTAGAATTTTTTATTCTGTAGTGAAATCTGGAATAAAGTAATGTTCCACTAGCAAGTATACTTACCCAGATAGATGATCCTGTGTTAACACTAACAAGTTTGTATTTCCTGTGATTTGATTCCCTTTTCTAGCTCTAATCCATGTAGGCCATATTTTAGATTTAATTTGCCATGAGTACAAGGATAAAGACAATTCCTTCTGTTCATTACCTGAAGGTCTTTTTTCAGGAAACATAACTCAGTGAACAGTTCTATCACACAACTCATAATATTGACCCATAACCATAAAATTTAGTTTTAAAGAGTGAGAGTTTGTAAACTTATTTCCCTATTGCTGCTGCTACCTTGCACTCTTATTTAAGATAAAATGATGAAAATTGTTATAGATTTCAGTAAAGAAAAAATTTTACATCTATTTTTATGCTTACCATATCTTATTTTAGGCTCCATGCTATGTTCATTACATAGGTAACCATATTTAGTCTTTACATCAAGATTGTATTGTTATAAATCTAGATATAGGCTAAAAAAAATTAACTACAATGCCCAAGAGCACACAGAAAATAAGCGACATGGGAGTAGAAGCTAATCTATATTTCTCCCTGACCCAGAGCCTAGAACAGTGCCTGGCATGGCTTGCAGGATCTTAGTTCCCAGACCAGGGATTGAACTTCGGCAGGGCAGTGAGAGCCCTGAGTCATTACTGGGCATCCAGGGAATTCCCTTTAATTTCTATTCTTTATCTTATTTTTTTTTTTAACAGTTGCAAACAAATGTATTTTCTTTTCTTTTACATTCAGTTCAGTTCAGTTCAGTCGCTCAGTCATGTCCGACTCTTTGCGACCCCATGAACTGCAGCACGTCAGGCTTCCCTGTCCATCGCCAACTCCTGGAGTTTACTCAAACTCATGTCCATTGAGTTTTGTATTAATTATATAAAATAAAGTTTGCAATAACAATTTAAGGGTTAAAAAATATGGAACGCTTCACGAATTTGCGTGTCATCCTTGCGCAGGGGCCATGCTAATCTTCTCTGTATCGTTCCAATTTTAGTATATGTGCTGCCGAAGCGAGCACTCTTTATCTTATTTTAAACAAAGTTCAGTTCAGTTGCTCAGTAGTGTCCAACTCTTTGGGACCCCGTGGACTGCAGCATGCCAGGCTTCCCTGTCCATCACCAACTTCCGGAGTCCGCCCAAACCCATGTCCATTGAGTTGTTGATGCCATCCAACCACCTCATCCTCTGTCGTCCTCTTCTCCTCCTGCCCCCAATCCGTCCCAGCATTAGGGTCTTTTCCAATGAGTCAACTCTTTGCATGAGGTGGCCAAAGTATTGGAGTTTCAGCTTCAACATCAGTCCTTCCAATGAACACCCAGGACTGATCTCCTTTAGGATGGAGTGATTGGATCTCCTTGCAGTCCAAGGGACTCCCAAGAGTCTTCTCCAACACCACAGTTCAAAAGCATCAATTCTTTGGTGCTCAACTTTCTTTTTCCAACTCTCACATCCATACATGACTACTAAACGAAACTTGGTCAGCAAAGTAATGTCTCTGCTTTTTAGTATGCTGTCTAGATTGGTCATAGCTTTTCTTCCAAGGAGCAAGCATCTTTTAATTTCATGGCTGCAGTCACCATCTGCAGTGATTTTGGAGTCCGAAAAAATAAAGTCTGTGACTGTTTCCATTGTTTCCCCACCTATTTGCTTTGAAGTGATGTAACTGGATGCCATAATCTTAGTTTTCTGAATGTTGAACAAACAAAGTTGAACTTAAAGTTAAGTACTTAAAAAGACGATACTGATATAGGAATTTTATTATCACTCCAGAATCTATGTCTGGGAAGAAAGTGAAAGGAAGGAATGGGAAATTGAATAAATGAATCCAGGATACTTATGAGACAGCAGATAAAATGACTGCATACGTATGTTGTTTTTTGTTAATATTACGGAGGACAAAGATCAATGTTCTGTTAGAACTTCCCTCAGGCTGGCTGTGTATTTATTAAGTATATTAAAATGTTTTAAATCTAAAGGCTGTTGTCTAAGAGCTGGCTACTTACTTAGGTTCTGATTCTAATGGAAAATGTGTAATATTTGACTTTGAGTGTAAAATGTGTAATATTTGAGTAAATAAGGCTTTGCATTTGTATGCTGTCATATAGTATACAAAGTTCTACAATTAAATAATCTTAGCAGAACGTCTTAATATAACTGTTAGGGTAATGTGCTGTGAACTTCAAATTTTATGAATCAAAGAGTTGAGACTACAGTTCAATTTGTCATGAATTTGAGCAAACTTTGGGAGATAGTGGATGATAGAGGAGCCTGGCATGCTGCAATCCATGGGGTTGCAAAGAGTCAGACACAACTTAGCAACTGAACAGCAACAACAAATAATGACTCTTAAGTGGTAAAATCAACAAGGATCTGGATCTCCTCTAACTTAAATTCACTCCACAAATCATTTTTGGGGAGGTAGACTGATGATGTGAAAATCAATACAGAACTGGCACATGGGAGAAAATATATTTATCAAACATTATTTAAATTCAGGTTATTATCTATTATTATAACTTTTACCTGGTTTATTCACTTTCAGAGTCAGAGTCTCCTCATCTATAAAATGGAAAAATTCTAGCTTGTGGTTGTCTGGGGGAATGGCAGGGGAGGGTTGGATTGGGATATTTGGGACTAGAATGGGTAAACAACAAGGTCCTATCATATAACACAGGGAAGTATATTCAATATCCTGTAATAAATCATAATAGAAAAGAATATGAAAAATATGTGTATATCTTAATCACTTGGCTGTATACCAGAAACAAATAAATATATTATTAATCAACTATGTGTATGTATGCCCAGTCATGACTGATTCTTTGTGACCCCACAGACTGTAACCCACCAGGCTCCTTCGCCCATGGAATTTTCCAGGCAAGAATACTGGAGTGGGTTGCCATTTCCTACTCTAAGGGATCTTCCCGACCAGGGATCGAACCTACATTTCCTGTGTCTCCTGCATTGGCAGGCAGATTCTTTACCACAGAGCCACCTGGGAAGTTCCCAAACTATCCATGGTGGTAGTGGTTTAGTTGCTAAGTTGTGTCTTGACTATTTGCGACCCATGAACTGTAGCCTGCCAGGCTCCCCTATCCATGAAATTTCCCAGGCCAGAATACTGGAGTGGGTTGCCATTTCCTTCTCCAGCTATACTATACTAATTCAACTATACTTCAATTAAAAAAAATTCCCCAATATGATCTTGGTTCAAGAAATTTTATCAGTTATTGTATTTATTATATTTTGAGCACTTTTATGACATGCAGACAAATACAGAATTGTTATAATAAATTGGATCTTTTATTTACAAAATTTTTAAATAACATTTTATTTTGTATTTTCTTAAATTTTAAACTTTTAATTTTGTATTGGGGTATAGACAATCAACAATGTTGTGACAGTTTCATGGGAACAGCGAAGGGACCCAGCCATACATATACAGGTATCCACTCTCCCCAAACTCCTCTCTCATCCAGGCTGCCACATAACATTGAGCAGAGCTCCATGTTCTCTACAGTAGGTCTGCGTTTATTTATTTATTCTTGGCTGTGCTGGGTCGTCATTGCTGCCCAGGCTCTTCTCTGGTTGTGGCGAGAGAGGGCTCCTCTCTAGCTGTTTTTATTGCAGTGGCCTCTCTTGCTGTGAGGAATGCATGGGCTCTAGGCTGCTAGGGCTTCGGCAGTTGTGGCCCGTGGGCTCAGTATTGCTGTTTCTGGGTTTTAGAACACAGGCTCAGTAGTTGCGGCACATGATCTTGGTGGCTCCACAGCATGTGGGATCTTCCCTGACCAGGGATCAAACCCGTGTCTCCTGCATTGGCAGGTGGATTCCTTACACTGAGCCACCAGGGAAGCCCTGAACCTTTCATTTTGTAGTGACACTTTCTGCTGTAAAATCTTGATTTTTTTCCCTCAATGTTTCCTTTCCTGCACTTTTTCGAATGTCTCTTGTGATTCTGATTAGGCCTATATTAGATCTTCTTACACTACCCTTATTCCTACAATCTCTCTTTCATAGTTTTTATCCCTTACCACACTATGCTTATGTGGAAACTGCTGTTACCTCCTAGAATACATTTCCCTATCTTCATGTTAGGAATCGTATCTCAGTCCCTGATGGCTCAGGGGTAAATAATTCACCTGCAATGCAGGAGACACAGGAGATGTGGGTTCGATCCCTGGGTCAGGAAGATCCCCTGGAGAAGGAAACTGGCAACTCACTCCAGTATTCTTGCCTGGAAAATCCCATGAACAGAGGAGCCTGGTGGGCTATAGTCCAAAGGGTGACAAAAAGTTGGACACGACTGAGCGACTAAGCATGGCATGGCTCAGCCCCAAGTTTCCGCTAGAAGTGGCCACCCAGCTAGAGAGTAAATTTCCCAGTCTGTCTTGCAGTTAGTTACGTGTGGCCATAACACTAGATTCTGACCACTTGTGTATAAGCAGAATTGATAGGCACAACTGAGGGTTCATACTCCAGAAATATGAAATCATTTGCCTTTAATGCTCTGTTTGTCGCTTCAAACTGGCTGGAAAGTCATGTGGTACTGGTGAGCTACCTCGAATCACAAGGCTGAGAAAGCCTGGAACAACTGCTGAGCAACATAAGGTCAGTGTTCCGAATGGCAGAACAGCGCCCGCTTGTCCCATTTGTCTTGTTACTAGAGAGAGAAGTACGTTTCTTTTTACCCTTCTCTTATCCAAATCACTGCTTTGAGGTGTAGTTTTCACATCAACTTTGCCTATATACTCAGTAAATATACTGGTATATTCTTATTAATCCGCTCTTATCTATCTGATGTTTAAGTAATCCATTATGTTTTAAATTTCAACAAAACTTATTTTTCCTAGAAGTTTTCTTTGGCTCTTTATCCCCTCAATTCTGTCTGGTTATTTGGTATAACCTGATGTTACATGTTTATTTTTTGTGATTCCATTTCTTTTACATTGTTACTTTATATTCTGTATTAATAATTTCAAAACCTAAAGTCCCTGGGGATCTAATCCTGTTTGTTGCTTCTATGATTCTCACTCACAGTAATTTGTTTCTCGACATATATTGTGATTTCAGATTTGTTTGATTTAATCTATGGATACCAAGATGTCTAAATAGGGTATTCTTTCCCCACGAGGGCATTTTCAATAGTTTCTGTCAGTAGTGAACACGTGTAACCTAAGGGCACTTTGGCAAGGTTTCTGGCTTAAAGCAAAGAAATTTGACTTCAATTTCCCTACCTCGTGGCTTGCTCAAAGTATAAGTTATAAATCTGATTTGCATACTATTCACCTCTTTGTTTTTGGAGATACATATATTTGACGGAGAAAGATAGTCTGGAAATTTCCTTTATTTCTTAAAATTTCAACAAAGCATTCGAAGCATATATTATTGAGAATCCAAATGTTGACAGCAGTTGAGTCCTGCTGAACATACAGTCATAGCTTTGCCAAAAGCAGAAGGCCTCATTTTCGCTTTAACCCTTGCTGCCCTGAATTTTCCCCTCAATACTCCTCTTCAAGAAGTCAAGGTCACCATCATCTTTATCATCCCAATTCAAAGGACATTCTTCTGATCTCAAGTAATTTGACTTAGTAGCATTAGATGTTTTGACCACTTTCTACTTTTTGAAACTAGGCTTGAAATTCTGTTCTCAAAACTTGTGTGACATTCCACTATCCTGGTTTCCTCTTACATTTCTAGCTATATTTTTCTCATTCTGATTTTTTTTTTTTGGCTCCTTCTCCCTGAATCAATCTTCCCCAGGATTTCTCAGAATTTAATAGTCTGCTTCCTCTCTTGTACATGCTCTCATCTCAGGTGATCTCATCCCTTTTCCACGGCTTTAAATACTACCCGTATGCTTTCGACCACCCAGTTTACATCTGCAACCCAGAGCTCTCATCAGAACTTCAGGATGAAGTCCTCACTTCAATGTCTCACAAGCCTCTCAAGCCAAATATATGCAAGACAGAATTCTTCATATCCCCACAGAAGCCTACTTATCACTATGCATTTCTCAGTAAATAGCCAGAAACCTGGGGATTATTCTTGAATCCTTTCACTCACTTAGCCCTCATAGGCAATTCATTAACATATTTCACCTTATCTAAATTTCTACTCATTACTCTAGGATAGGACAGGGTGACCATAGATTCTTATTTTCCCAGGACAGATGGGGATTATGCCTGTTGTCCTGGCATAACTGATACAAGTACAGTATGCTTTTTCATTCTCTAAAATGCCCTGGTTTGGCTGATAACTCATATGCTCACCCATCTATCACATCTCTGCCAGATCACCATAGTGAGCTGGCTTCTCTATTTGCTTTTTAGCATATTTTACAGTCCATTCTCCACTGACAAGCTCAAGTAGTCAATTCTCAGTCATGTTCACTGAGAAATTTAAAGTCAATGGGAGAAAACTTACACAGACTTTTATTACTACGTCTATCTATACTAGCGTCTGTACACACATCACCTTCTGTTTACAGTAATAAGCTATTCTATATTAAAACAATTTCTACACACTCCAGCCTCATGGGAATTCTTTCAGTTCTTGGAGTAGAGAAGCTGAGCTTTTTCCTGTCTTAGAAACTTTTCTTATAATGTTACTTCAGCCAAGAATGTTCTCACCTTGTCTTCACTTCACAGCTTAATTGCATTCTCTCACCATGATGCCTCTATCTAGACATGTTTCACCCTGTTATTTTCCTTCAGACCACCCATTTTCCTATAGTTGTGTTGTTCATTTGTGTCTGTCTTTTCTACTAGAGTGTAAGTTTAGGAAGGACAAAGCTGTTGTGCTTGAACATTCAAGGCCTTCACACTATACTGACATATATTATGTTAATGTGAAAGTCGCTCAGTCGTGTCCAATTCTTTGTGACCCCATGGACTATACAGACCATGGAATTCTCCAGGCCAGAATACTGGAGAGGGTATCCTTTCCCTTCTCCCGGGGATCTTCCCAACCCAGGGATCGAACCCAGGTCTCCAGCATTGCAGGCGGATTCTTTACCAGCTGAGCTGCAAGGGAAGCCCAAGAATACAGGAGTGGGTAGCCTATCCCTTCTCCAGCAGATCTTCCCAACCCAGAAATCGAACTGGGGTGTCCTGCATTGCAGGTGGTTTCTTTACCAGCTGACCTACGTGTATTTGATACCTATTTATGAATACATAGGAATGGAGCAAACATTTGATTACAGCATCACCCTTTAGGTCATATCTTTAAGAAATATAAACCATGTTAGTGCTGGCTACGAGAAGTATAAACCCAAACAACAAGAGTGGGGTCCCCAATATATGGTAATATTTCCAAACTAGAACCAATCAAGCTGAAAAATCTCCAAAAGCTTCTGTGCTGCATTTGAGTTGGATCAACATTCATCAATGTCAAGATTTAGTTGCTGTGGTTAAACTGCCCAGTTATACCTCTTTTATGCAGTTTTGAGCTCTGAAAGAGCATATCAAAGCTCTAAAATAGTAACCAGTTTATAAATAGAATGTCCCATCTTCCCTAGCAAATTGTGGATATAAGGTATTCATATTAACATAAATTAGTTAATGCATATGCTCTAGGAAGAAACCATTGATTTCTCTCAGGAATTAATTGGAAATGATCAATCCCTGTGTTAGCAGTGTGGCAGTAGCATCATTTATCAGATGCTAATTGTCATAGTGGACCTAGAATACCCTTTCGGCTTAGAAATACGGTAGCCCTAAGGGAAAGTAGCTTGAATAATTACAATAATTAATGTGCATACAACTGTCTCTTGAAGCTTCATTACTCTCAATATTGGGGTAAAGTTTTGAGTTCAAAAGAGCTTTCAGTGTTTTAAAGTCTTATTGTGCCTTTGTTCTTTTATGTCATGAAGGACCAGGACTAAACCATAGATATTTTTTGGATGTAGTAACTCAGAAGTACAACCATAGCGATATAAAATGTGAATAATCAGTTTATATTTTATATTTATACATATAATACAAACAGTATTATCATGTTCTTAATGAAGTCTATGATAATCTCAATGTCAGGCATATATTTGATATTTGAGTTTTATACATCAATATTTAAAATAAATTTTTTCTAAAGTTAAATTTGTTTATCACTACAAAAATGCTTCTCACCTCTTATATATATATATCCTTTCAATTTGATATTTGTGTTGCAAAATGTACCTATTTATTCAATAACCTACTTATATCTATGATTTAATGCACTAAAATGATATAAACCATTTTAATATATGTTTTTATGTTATAAACCAAATGTTTTATTTCTTAAAAAATACATCTGGAAAACAATGTGAGGGTATAGATATACGCATAGATGAATAATGGATATTTTATCCTCCTTAATTGTTCAAAACTCTGAGGGCAGCTGTTGAAATAATCATCATTATACCAAGCATCTGACACATTATCAATACTTATTTGGTAAGATATTCTGTTTGAAGCTATACATGTATTTATGAGCATTGACAATGTGCCACAGTGGAATAAGAATACAGCATATTGTTAGCTTTTACTGAATAGAGAAGTAGTCATGGACAAGAATGAATAAATGTTCTTTGTTAATATCAGACACATTAGGTGCCTTAAAAAATGTTAACTGAATTTGAACCACAATAGATGTTAAGATAAGATTTCAAATAACCTATCACTAATAAATTGACTACTAAATGCAGATATGAAAAACAATGCAGATTATACATTCTTTTATAGTCTTTTCTAGAGATAGATCTCAAAATTTTGTAAGAAACATTCTTGGCAGAAAGAGAGTATGTTTTCTTTTTTCGCATTAAAAAAAATCATATTGACAATCTTTGATGATCTTCAAAAATATTCAGTAGTGTATGTAAACATTAATAGCCAAGAGAGGGAGAAGGCTGAAGGTACACGTTCTCTGGTTTGTTTTTCCAATAATTGCAAAAACATGTGTTCCTGACACTGCTGGTTTGAAATTGTTGTTGGAAACATAAAATAAATTACAAGTGACTAACAAGAGCAATTTACAGAAGATACACGATCTAGTTCACTAGTCAGCAGGCATATGGAATTACTATAGTAACCATAACTAATGGAAGGCAGGCGCCGTTTTCTAATTATAGCTAGAAGCACTGGACCTGTGCACTGCACCAGTAAATTGGTCCCGGTAGATTCGAATGTTTTCACTGTTTGTCATTATAGACGTTAGCTAAGGCAGGAGATTTGAAGAACGGCAGTTTCTGCAATTTGTTAAAGGTATTATACCCATTTCTAATCTAGTTCTGTGAAAAGAATATTACACTTACTGTTACAACATTGCAATTAAAAGATATTTTTAATTTCATTTAACAGTTAAAGAAATTTTAAAAAATAGTGTTTTTTTATGATGGAAGAACTAAAGTATATATGTGGAGACAAAAGGGGAAATAAATAAAAACCTTGTTAAATGGTTTCTTTTATGACTAAGAAATGGTACATTTTCAAATACTGAAAGAAAAGATATGTCAGCCCCAAATTCTATATTTGGCTAAATTATTTTTCAGGAATGAAGGAGGAAATCAAGACTTTATACATATTATAAAATATATATATGTAATTTAATAATATATATAAATGTGCTTAGTTGCTCAGTTATGTTCAACTCTTTGTGACCCCAAGGACTGCAGCCTGCCAGGCTCCTCTGTCCAGGCTCCTCGTGGATTCTCCAGATAAGAATACTGGAGTGGGTTGCCATTTCCTTCTCCAGGCATATATATAAATAATAATATATAAAGAGCTTCCCTGACAGCTCAGTTGGCACATATGATATCTCAGGGTGAGAGATGCTGCCTCCTGGGGTCGAAGTTCTAAATGTTGGTGGTTTAGTCACTAAGTCATGTCCAGCTCTCGCGATGTCATGTGCTATAGCCCACCAGGCTTCCCTGTCCATGGGATTTTCCAGGCAAGAATACTCGAGTGGATTGTCATTTCCTTCTCCAGGGGATCTTCCCAACCCATAGATCAAACCCAGGTCTCCTGCATTGTAGGGGGATACTTTACAGAAGTCCTAAAAATTCCCACCAAATAAAACATATTTCTCACCTTCAGGTTGTGAATATGTTTTAAGTCTATATAACTAATCACTGAACAGATGATTTAGTGACCACTTGCAAAAGGATAGAATAACCAGTGGCTGCCAACAAAGATTCACTAAGAACAAGTTGTGAGAAAAGGTTACTTGATTTATGTGAGGTCTTCTAAGCCAATGGACTTCTCTGGTGGCTCAGACAGAAAATAATCTGCCTGCAGTGCATGAAACCTGGGTTCGATCACTTGGTTGGGAAGATCCCCTGGAGAAGGGAATGGCTACCCACTCCAGTTTTCTTGCCTGGTGAATTCCATGGACAGAGGAGCCTGGCAGGCCTCAGTCATGGGTTCACAAAGAGTCAGACATGACTGAGTGACTAACACTTCCTTTTCACTTTCTAGGCTAATACTCTTGGCAATGCCATGAACAAAGCTTATGACTGGGGCAAGAGACTTGGCAAATTATATCATACAATTTCTGTGTGCCAGATGGAAGAATGTGTGTTAGTTGATTGTTGGTTGACTCTATTGATTGTATGAAGTAAATCTCCTTCCACAACTTACCCTCTGCATACTAGACTTATTCTGTTATATGTCTTTTTTACTTTAATAATAGTACTTATCACTATTTGAGATTACTTACTCATTTATTTGATTATCCACTTAATTATTTTTTCACAGGACTATATGAAGTAGGTGCCATTATCTTCCTCATTTTATGGATAAAAACTGAGGAATACAAAGGTAAATAATTTAGTCAAGTATATATATCTATGATTACAGTATGGTGTCACCTTCCTTTGAGAGGATTAAAAACAATGAGTTCTTAAGGATATATGAGTGGATGTTCAAAACTCAGAAACGCATACCAGATATTAGACTTAAGATTCTTAAATTCCCTTAAAACCTCCACCAAATGGTAAAGATTTTTTTGGGTAAGCGAGCTGAGAGAAGTATACTGTTTAGAATTTTCAGTCGTGAAAATCAAAGTGACTGGGGAAAATCTAGGACTGATATTAATTAAACAATCATCATTGCATTATTTAAAAGGCTATTTCAATGATTTAGATAAAATTCATGAAATAATTTAAATAGTTGAGATGTTTTAGTGGCCTAATGATGCTAATATAAAAATAGATATGTTCCAAAAGGTAGTCAGTTAAGATATATTTTATATATAAATTGAGAGGTTAAGGTTCTGTAGACAGCTGAAAATATGAAATTAGAATTTAAAGAGTTAGAAATAGGTATATAGCATTTGACATAATTAGCACTGAGAAATGATGGGCATAAGGCTGGATTAGCTCTGTAAGAAAGTTGGCATAAAAGTTCTGTACTTAGCCTTGGGCTTCTGGTCTTCAGCACTTATATCTTATATGCTGAGAAAGTCTACTAGAGTTAGCTTAAAAGAAAGAAGAAAGATCTTAGGAGCTGACGTACAGAAAGATGAGAGGGCAAAGGGACATGATGTCTTGAAAACTGGAAAGAATATATTAAGAAGAGGATGGTCCAAGGTGTCATCTGAAAATAGAAGATTGAAAGGAATGGAAGTTGCCTTGGATGTGACTAAAAGAAGGGTTTTTGGTAAACTGAGAACCAGTAATTCCTCAGGGATTGAGAGAAGACAATTTTCAGAAGACTAAAGAGAACATGCCAATGCAACAAAAAGGTAGGAAACAGATCACAGATCACTGACTGACTTACTAAGAACAGAAATATTACCGATTGTTTGCTAAGAACCCTGTATTCAGAACCCTTCTGAGGAACAGATATTATTTCTTCATCTGAAAAAAAATGAGTATAATAGTACCTACCAACAGAATCCTTGTAAGGATAAATAGTATAGTATATGCAAAATATTTAGAATACTGTTTACACATGAAAAGCACTCAGTGAGTGATAAATGTTATCATGGAACCAAAGTTGTAGGAGGCAAGAAATAGTGTGTTAGGGTATGTATTTTTGTGAATACACGTATTTAGCATAGTTTTATGCATATATGGAAGGGAGAGCGTAATGGAGATTTATAGTTTATGCCTTCTGGAATTCAGTATCTCTTCAAGTAACAGCACCCCATTCTTTGCTTTAGGAAAACTACACTTTTTCTTTGTTCAAAGTCCAGTGGGGCTCTGGTTAAGGTACTCTGCTGTTGTCTAGGCCAAAATACGAAAAAAAAAAAATTGGAGTCAATTCACTTTAATTATAGTGTGCTGATGGACTTGAACTCATCCTCAGGATTTTTAGAGCTTCCCTGGTTTCTAGCCCTTTCTTGTTTTTCTTTCAACTATTTCCATAAGTCTGTGAGAGATTCATATGCTTTGGATATGTTATCTTTTCCTTGGCTGATAAGGGGCAATCTCTGTTGTTTGTGACTGCATAAACTTATCTGCTATGAAGAGGAACCAGGAAGGAGTTAGAGATTTAAGACATTAGGGAAACACTAAGAGAGGAGAGAATTCAAGGCAGTGGATGGAAAAGATATTTGGGAGCAGAAAATAAGCTCCTTTTCATCTAAGATTAGAACATCAGAGAGGGGAGAACACAGGCATGAGAATGACGAGAGACAAGAGAGAACAGAAGACAAGACTGTTGAAGCGAATGGTTTTAGAGAACTTACATGAGGACACACAAGTGGATAAATGGCTTTGATCTCGGTAAAGAAAAATATTATTGATACATAGTCATCCGCAGTAAGTGAGGATGATGGGAAGGAAGTAGGACCTTAAGAAGAAAGAAAGCTTGAAATAACCATAATGAGGGGACATCTGTAAAGCGAATTCATAAAACCAGAAGGATTTTTCAGGCTTTGGCAGGACAAAGGGGAAAGAGCACTGGGTATGCAAAATATATACCTTTTTTTCTCATGATAAAACCACCCAATATCTGTAAGCCTTATGTAATCCAGGTTCCTTGCTCTTTGGCAGCAAGTAATGGTGAAAAATAATGACTTCACATCAAGCAAGTTGAAAAATTAGATTTTCAGTTCAGTAAGATGTTTGCATCTAAAAGAGTGATGGAATCTTGGGAATTAGTGGCATAGTACCACAGTGATCTCACAGCATGTTATACCCTAAAGAAACAGGAAAATAATCACATCCATGTCACATCTGTCAGAAAGGTGCTGGGAACGTTATTTATTACCTAATGGCTGCCTCTGTCATTGAAATATCAAGGAGATTAAAAGGAAAAACTTGAATTATTTATATTCAACACCATAACTTTAGGAAAAATATCTTTTAGTTCTTACACTTGATTTTATCTCAACTCTTCAGTCCAGAGCTGAGCAATAAAACCTTCGTGATGATGAAATGTCTTATAATGACAAAGATAACACAAATAATCTGTGCCATTCAGCGTTGTAGTCACTACAGTGTTGTAGTCACACGTGCTAAGTGAGCACTTGAAATATACTAGTGTACTTGAGGAATTTAATTTTTCATTTTGTTAAACTTAATTATAATTAAGTTAAATTTAAATAGTCCTATGTGATTAAGTAGTTACTGTCTTGCAGAGCACCGTTCTAAATCATATATACCTTATTCATCTAATGTTATTCTAAAATCATACATGTATGATACAGTATTGGATCATACAGTATCCAAGAACAATCCAAATGGATGGTATGGATAATAATCAAGAACAGCTAAAATAGCTAGGATCTGATTATAGTTTCAGTTGTTTGCAAAAGGAGTACTAATTTTTGTCACATATGCTAGTGCTGCCATGTCTTTCCAGTTTAAGCTAAAAAGAAAATAAGTCTCTAAATTCTAAATTAACAAAGACAACTATTATCAAAACCATTACAATCACAAAAGATAAATATAACACATGTACAATATGTTTGAGAATTGTACAGTATGTATCAATGCTTAAGAAATAATTTCAGTATAAAATGTCAGGGATCCAGGGACATTATTCAGATATTTCTATCCTGTTTCATATACCTAGCCATGGTTTCTCTGCTTTCAGAAATACGCAATCAAATGAAGGTAGCATAAGTAATTTTAAGGTAGAATTGTAAAGGACCTACATCAGAGTATAGATGAAGAGAGATTAATTCAATCTGGGACATCCTGATAAAATTTTAAGTGGTGGACACAAAGATTTGTTCCTGACCATGTGGATATTATATGAGTTATTATGCTAGAATTATAAAATATGGAAAATAAGAATTTATATCTTCTGAGGTTCTTACAAGAACTATTCAATTACTCAATTAACTTCCAATTTCTTAGAGTTACACAAAAAAGAAAAAAATCAAAGATATAAGTCTTATAAGACTTAACAATGAATAAATAAGTAGCTTATCAATATGAAAAATACATATTTTCTATATCTATAGTATTTTTCATGAAAGTGGGAAACTTTTCAAAGTTACAAGAGAATATTTTAAAATTGTTTTACTTAATTTACACTACTGATTTTTCAGGGAAATGATTGACTCTGGCTTCCCTGGTGGCTCAGAGGTTAAAGTGTCTGCCTCCAATGCGGGAGACCTGGGTTCAGTCCCTGGGTCGGGAAGATCCCCTGGAGAAGGAAATGGCAACCCACTCCAGTATTCTTGCCTGGAGAATCCCATGGACGGAGGAGCCTGGTAGGCTACAGTCCATGGGGTTGCAAAGAGTCAGACACGACTGAGCGACTTCACTTCACTATCTTTGGGGGATTTACTGATTTGATTGATATATCCACTGAATAGATTTTGATGAAATGTTGAAATTATATTTTGCTTTATCACTAAGAAATTTGCCCCTAGAATTTATATTTTAAGCAGCACAAATACATATATTAATTACTATTGTTTGGGGTATAACAATAACAGAAAAATATATAAAAGGCACATGCAGGTGTGAATAATAGAATGCAAAATATTACATATACATTATATACAGTATATGATATACATATGGATTTCCCAGGTGGCACAGTGGTAAAGAATCTGCCTGCCATTACAGGACATGTAAGAGATGCGGTTCAATCCCTGGGTGGGGAAGAGCCTCTGAAGTAGGAAACGGCACCTCCGTCCAGTATTCTTGCCTGAAAATTCTATGGGCAGAGGAGCCTGGCATGCTACAGTCCATGGGACCACAAAGAGTCAGACACGACTGAGTGACTGAGCACATGATGGGTATAGAGACCACTGCAATGGACTTTTTATAGTAGAAGACAGAGATTGGCCCAGCTGTGAATACCACAAGGAAAAGGGAGAACTTTATAGTCAAGAAGCAGGATTGGGGGAGGGGTTGGTAGATGAAAAATCACTAGGAGTAAACATCAGTGGTCAGGGGGATTCTGGCTAACCAATGAGTAGGCTTCTGAACGCAGGTCAGGGCGATCATGTATCACCTGAGGAACGGTAGGAAGATGAGGAACCAATCCGGTTATTGTTGGGTGATTAGCTATCAAGATTACGGTAATCTGGCTAAACTGACTTAGCAGGATACTTGCTAAAATTGAGCTATGCAAAAATAAACAAAAAAGCCTAAAGGTCAGGTCCAAGGTGAGAAGAGAGTTCAGAGGAGCCTGATTAAATTTAGTCAAAGAGAGAATCCTTATCAGTTAGGCTGAATATAATAAGCATGAATGCCATCATCATGAAGTTTATAGACAAGTGGGGAAGACAAATGTGAAATGAACACACAAACTCACATATGTAGGCAAACATACATGGAAGGAAAATATACGCAAAACGAAAATGTGGGATTTCCCCTAAATAAGACTATACAACCAGTTTTTGCTTAGAGAATCTCAAAGCACCAGTATTATTAGGGATACAAGGGTAGCTTTTGATAACAAATTTCCTAATCTGGTCATTGTTTTTCTTCATGTAATTCAACATATTTGCCTTTTGTAATTGATAAGTAATGTCTTCTTAAGCACAATTCCTTTTTAAATGGGCAATCATTTCTGTGTTCTGATTGCTCTGATATGTTTGTGTTCACATGAAACAATTGTGGTAAAGAACTTGAGAACTTTGAAACATGAGATTTTTTGCTTTTTGATTTCTATAATAAAATTTTGTTTTGTATAATAAAATTGCACTTTACTGAAGTCATGAAGAAATTCCAGCGATAAATATAATGTAATATTTTGTGTAGTTTTGTTAAAGTTTTCCATATGTATTATATATTTTATTATGCAGACTATATGTATTATAATAATATATTAACTAAATAATAATTGAATCAAGTCACATTTCTCTAAGCCATTTTCAAGAGAAGTAATGACAGACTCTTCAGTTCATTAGTGAACATATATATTTATTAATTAACATTTTTGTTTATCTTATGTGATGCATATCCTAGATTATATATGAAGCACATTTTTATAACTTGATATATTATCTTTTAAACTTTACCTTTGATAATATTTTTACTTAAATTAATGACAGTGAATTTCCACAGCATTGATTTAATTGCGCTCCTAATGTGCCTATCAGTCTGGAAAAGCTTACCAAGCCATTTAGCAATGCAAGTAATAAAATTTAAAATGAAACCTGAGGGCATATTAAAATATACACAACATAATAGATTATTTGAACTATGTTCTAATTTTTAAGGATGTAATTAACAAAACTTATTTTTCTATTCTACACATATTTCGCTTTTGAGTCATTTTTCTGGTACATACGTCTATTTTTCTAGGGAAGACCAATGATTATGTGAGAGATGACATATTTCTACTGAGTACATGTGAGTAATACAGAGTGTAGAATTTAAGAAAAATTTTTGGCCCCAAATTTCCAGTGTTGCATGCCACTTGTCAAATCTCTTCATATTTTAACTGCTGAAACAGCTTTTTGGTGAAGCCATGCAAACCATTCGTCACTATGATTCAATGCTGAGTGAGAGTGTTGTTTATACGTAATTCTGACTATACGTTTCTAGAATAAAGAGGTGGCTAGAGAAGAGTTCGTGAAGACTATTCAAGTTGGAGACAGGTTCTACAACTGCTGTGTTTCCTGAACTACATGAAGCCAGTTATTGAAAAGTTCACTACCACATTAAACATAGCACACACATGACTTTAAATCAAGAAAATACAGTTAGCACTTTCTAAAATATATTATAATTAAATTTATTATGGTATATATTTCTCCAGTAAAACAGTTCAGAATCTTTAAACTGTTGAGCAACTGTGTTGGTAACAATGAAAACAGAGCATGAGTCCATTGTAAATATGCCCAACAAGTACACGCAACAAGCTTTATAAATCAGTGCATAATATTTTGCTCTTAATCATCTTTTAAATTAAATTAAATGACTATATCAATACATAACATCTATTTGACAAACAAACCGAGTCTTCCTTATTCATTTTGTTATTCATGGATTTAATTCTTCACTCAGTCAGTCAATACCTTACCATAACTCTTACTGTGTAAGGCCCTGAACAAGAAATTAGCAAATGCAGAAGTGTGTTTATTGTATAGTGTAGGCATTTACTTATAAAACTATGTTAACACTTAAGTTACTAAATTCCAACAGTGGAATACAAAATTATGCAATTTAGAGTTTCTTGTCACTAAAAATTATAGAAAGCAATTTCATCCACTCATAACTATGAGACTTTAAGTAGGTTAACAGCAATTAATAAATAATTTGTTTTGACGATGGAAGTTTAACCAGGACCCTAAGCTATACATTTGCTGAGTGCTTAGTTTTATGTCAAGTAAGCTTTTACTTATTTGATTTCTTTCTTTAAAATTCTATTTATTAAAATGTTTATAATTACATAAATAATAAATGGAATGCATGGAAATCTTAATCCAGTTGTTTGTTCCCATCTGCAAGTACTGGAAATAAAAGAAAAGCAAACCAAAAAAGAAAAAGGAAATAACTTAAAAGCCGGCTTTAAAAGGATAAAAGCTAGAAGAGGATGGAATGTCATACTAAACTTTGTCTTTTGTACTGAAATATTTGCTAATCGTGCTTCCCTGTCAAGAGCCTTGGGAAAAAAAAGACATGGCAAATACTTACTAATGTCTAGTTTCAACATAGGGAGAAAAAGACTGATCTTTCTGATTTTGAGAGTATTAAAAAAAAAAAAAGCTAACTTAAAATTAAGATCAGCTTTTTTTTTTTTTAATGTAGAATACTAAACCATGCTGGGTGAATCATTAAATTCTCTACATTCCATTTAACTCATAGCTCAGTAAGTATGAGGGCTTCCCTGATAGCTGAGTTGGTAAAGAATCCGCCTGCAATGCAGGAGACCCCAGTTGGATTCCTAGGTCGGAAAGATCGGCTGGAGAAGGGAAAGGCTACCCACTCTATTATTCTTGGGCTTCCCTTGTGACTCAGATGGTAAAGAATCTGCCCGCAATGCAGGAGACGCCGGTTGGATTCCTGGGTTGGGAAGATCCCCTGGAGAAGGGAAACGCTACCTTTCCCTGGTCGGTAGTCTGTCCTGGAGAATTCCACGAACTGTATAGCCAATGGGGTCGCAAAGAGTCGAACGCGACTGAGCGACTTTCACTTTCCGTAAGTATAAGAACAAAAAACCATGTGAGGTTTGCAATGAAAATATTTCTTTATTGAATGTGATTTTCTCATTACTCTCATAAACTATCAAAAGTAACGAAACTATTAAGTTCTCAAAATCAACAGCAAAACCAAATATCTTGATCTACAAGAAGTATTATCATGGAAAAACTGAAAAATGGAAAACTGAATTTTTTTACTTTAACCTGGATTGATGATAATTCTCCTTAATTGGTAATAAGTGCTGCCTGAAAAGCTGAGCTAAGGATTTTGAAACTACCTGAGGGCTCCTTGTTTGCTAATTGACTACTCCACTGGGATGAGGGAGTAGAAGCGCATGCACCAGTATTTAACATTGCCTGTGTGCTAAGTTGCTTCAGTCGTGTCTGACTCTTTAGGACCCTGTGGACTGTAACCTGCCAGGTTCCTCTGTACATGGGATTCTCCAGGCAAGAATACTGGAGTGGGTTGCCATGCCCTCCTCCAGGGCACCTTCCTGACCCAGGGATGGAAACTGAGTGTCCTACATCTCCTGTATTGGCAGGCAGGTTCTTTATCACTAGCGCTGCCTGGGAAGTCCGCATAAATTTTCACTAGTATTTCTGTGATGATTCAGTGCCAGAAAGTCTCTGTCCTCAACTTAGTTCCACTGAGTCACATCATAAGTAAAGATCACGCATATCTTTACATAAAGTGGATGGTATGGTAGGGCTAGAGTTCTGTGACTGAGCAGGGACAATGGTTCAGAAACAATATTGGTGAATGTGATTATTTTTCTTTTTACCTGGCATATGGTTCTTTTATTGAGGTAAAGAAATCCCTCCTGCTGATTTAGTTATTTTTCACATTTATAAGGTGTAAGGATAGGCTCATATGGTAGATCCATAAAAAGCAGTCAATTGCAAATAACTTATAAAACATGATTTATTTATATTAGTTCCACATTTTCCTTTTTATATAAAACGTGTTTTGTACATTTTGCCAATGTTATTGTATTCTATCATTTACAATTTACAAAGGTTGTGGCTATGCTTTGTTTTTTAGTTTAAAATGAAATTTATTACTTTTAGCTTTAAAGGCACTTTCCCAATGGGGATACCATATGACCCAGTCAAGGTAGGCTGCGTTCCTACTCTTGCTGGCCTTGGCTGACTGTCATATCCGTTGATGAACCTTTTCATCAGCAGAGTGCAATAAGCAGTCTCTACCTTAAGATCTCAGAGTGTAGCCATGCATGGAATTTCAGAGTCTGACTGTTCAAGTGAGCTCACCTAAGGTCCTGCCTCTCACATCTCAGTAGAGTTCTTAATATTTTCATTTTTAATTTCAAAAGCAATTTAAATCCATGAAAACAGCAAAAATAATAAAATTCAGCTTCACATGGCTCTGTCACCTATACCCAGTTTCTCTTCATTTTTCAGAGTTTTTAAAAATTTGGTGTGTATTTTTTTGAAATATATAAATCATGTGATACATATTGTCCAGTCACTTGCTTTTTTCAATTAATTATGTATATATGTCTTATATATATTTTAGAGACATTTTCATCTTTGTTCATATGGACCTAATTCATCACTTCTAATCACTGCATAGTATTCTGTAATGTAAATATATAAAACCATTCCTATAGTAAGAACATTTAGATTTCCAGTCTATTGTTATCGTAATACTACGACATACATTCCTTTGCAGATATTATTTTATAATGTTAAATCTGCAGGATAGCTTCTGGGTCCCAAGCATAACTATTATAAACTTTAAAGCTATCTCCAAATTTCCTCCTCAAAAGGCTATACTCATTTACAAATATACAGATATCACTTGATCCAACAACTCTATTCTTAAGAAATTATGCTGCAGATATAGTCACATCTATGTGATACAATTTATGTATACTATTTTTATTGTGCCATTATACTCAGCCATCAGTTATGTCATGTCTAAACACTATGAAGCCATACAAAAGAACAAGAAAGCTCTCTGTCTTTGGGTAAAAATTAAAGTACAGAGCATTATATATTTACTTGTAAATGTATAAAGTATTCCTGTAAAAATTCATAGAGGGTTTGTCAAATCAATTGTCTGTAAAAGATAAACTGTTTGCAAAAAAGTAGGTGGGAAGGTTTATTATATAGTATTTTGACCCATGTGAATATATTATCTATTCAAAAATTAAATAAAACATATAAAAACTAGCATCAAATTTTATATGAATGTATTCTTATCTTACATGACAATCTTTCACTTTAAAATGTATTTCCCTGATTATTAGTGACATTGAGCATCTCATATACGGTAATTACCCATAGGTATTTCTTCTTTAGTGAAATAGCTTATCCTCTATACCCTATTTCACAGAGTTTTAGCCTTCTTTTATATTTGAAATGCTAGTATTTTATGTGTTAAAATGTTCTGAATACTTTCTAGATTGACTTATATTTTAGCTGTTTTTGTAGCATTTTTAATCAAATAATGTTTTAAGTATTTAAAAGCCAATTCTGCTTTTTCTTTACAGTCTCTGGCTTACTTAGAAAAGCTTCCCCTACATTAACATTATCAAAAATATCTTTCTCTATTATCCTTTAAAATTTTATAGTTTTTGGTTTTTATATTTATTATGCATATTTTTGTTTATATTTAACTTACTAACATTTAAAGTTGACCTTTATACCATCTGTAATTTAGTTTTTCCTTGGATATAAATGGAGCTCCCATTATCCGGCCACTGTTCAATAAGTAGTCTATATTTTCTCCGTGGATTTGCAATACTAACTTTTTATATCTTAAAATCTTCATGCAAATGCTTCTAGATTCTCTATTCTGCTTGACAGATCTATTTGTTTTCACTAAAACTGCTGCTGCTACTGCTGCTAAGTCACTTCAGCGTGTCCGACTCTTAGCGACCCCGTGGACTGCAGCCTACCAGGCTCCTCCGTCCATGGGATTTTCCAGGCAAGAGTACTGGAGTGGGGTGCCATGGCCTTCTAACTACTCTGTTTTAATTGATGTGTCTTTATAGTGTGAGTTGATATCTTGGAAGATGCTTGCTTGCATTCTTTTTATCAAGATTTTTTTAGCTATTCTGTCACATTTTCTACTTCTTTCATTTGAGAAATATGATCTTACATATATATGTATATACCCCAAGTATATATGTTATACAAATGCACACACACACACACACACACACACACACACACACACACACTTCATTTGTTGGTTTCTTAGCTGTTTGAGGGTTAAAGATTGCTGGACTTTCCTGGCTCAAAGAGTAAAGAATCTGCCTGCAGTGCAGGAGACCCATGTTTGTTCCCTGGGTCAGGAAGATCCTCTGGAGAAGAGAATGGTTACCCACTTCATTATTCTTGCCTGGAGAATCCCATGGAGAGAGGAGTCTGGTAGGCTACAGTCCATGGGGTCTCAAAGAGTCAGACACGACTGAAGACTAACACTTGAACTTACTTTTCACTTTCTGAAGAGTGCCTTACCTAACTGAAATCTCAAAATTTCAAGGGAAAATATTCTATATTTCCTGTCTTTGGGAAAAGCCAATGTCCCTTTTGCTTCCAATCTTAGTGCTTTTGGTAACAAGTACAAAATTCATATTCAACTATTTTTAGTTTCTCACTTCAGATTCAGTTTATGTGGAATGTGAAATATGGGGCTAGAGTTGAGTGCTTGAATTAACAGAACATTTTAGTGTACGTTTATTTTTACCCTAAGACACTTCTTTCTAGGGGCTTTCCTGTGGTTCAATCAGTAAAGAGTCTGCCTGCAATGCAGGAAACCCGGGTTCCATCCCTGGGTCGGGAATATCCCTTGAAGAAGGAAATGGAAATCCACTCCAGTATTCTTGCTTGGAGAATCCTTTGGACAGAGGAGCCTGGCAGGCTACAGTCCTTGGGGTTGCAAGAGTCGGACATAGTGACTAAACCATCACTACTTTTTCTATGTTCAGCCTCTAAGATTCTGCCAGTCAAGTTATGAAATTTAAATCCACATAACAATTTTGGACATCATTCATTAGAGCACTAATTCATTTCTATGTTTTCCATGATCATTCATGAATTTCAGAAAGTGGGGCTGCAAACAAAAGAGGCAAACAATTTTTGAAGTCATGTTGTTTCAGACATTCATCATTCTAATCTAAAATACTAGGTTTTAAGCAACTCAGCTATAATTACCAGTCATCCCAATTTCACATGTGATATATATATATATATATATATATTTCATCCTGATTTCTATATATTTGAGTGCTTACTAACATTTGCCTTATCTTCCTTACTTTCACTGCTTCTCTACTAAAGAGTAATTTTTAAAAAATGAAACAAAAAATAAAACAACGTAAAAACTTTTGCTAAAAATCATCCTAAGTTTCAGGAACCATTGGCATTTCTGTTTAACTTCTCACAGTAAGAAGCCGTAAGCACCAGAAGAATCACAGAGATGAATACTTTCGTTGTTAGCAGTTGTCCTGGGAAGGTCTAAACAATAAAGTTTCCCTTGTAATTTAATATTTCAGAGTCTGGCATCTCTCATTTTTGTGTCCCCTCCCTTCCTTCTGTATGGTTTGGCTTCGAGCCTCTCAAACCTGTGGCTCTTTATGGAAGATTGCTTTCAGGCACTGGGGCCTGCTTTGCCAGCACTTGTGGAGAATTAAAAGTGTGTGGGGATTTAAATTTATGTCTCTCCCACTTCTCTGGGGAAGCCTGAAACCAATGAATAAAACTGCAGCTCTCTCTCCTCAAATCAGTACATCTCTGAGACAAATTTACACTGCAGGAATTTCCTGAAGTTTTCTTTGGTGAGACTGCCTGAGAGCCAGCCCCTCTTTGTATGGCTTTCTCCTTTTCCCCAGTCAGTTCCCACCCTGTCACACGTCTTCCTGAAGACATCTCCTTCCTAAGCCCCTTACCCATGAATCCTTGATTGAAGATCTTTCTTGTGGGCAACCTGACCTAAGACATGACAAACAGAAGCATTTTGAATGCAGTTTTAACATTTTGTTCTCATTTTCCATTTTCCCCATTTAACAGATTGGCTTTCTATATGTTCTTTAGCCCTTCTTTTTTTTCTCTCTCTCTCTAAAACTCTGCTTTTTTCAGTAATTACCCATATCTGGTGGAGAAGGAAATGGTAACCCACTCTACTATTTTTCTCTGGAAAATCCCATGGACAGGCATGAGGTTGCGAAGAGTCAGACATGACTGAGCACGTGTACACACACACACACACACACACACACACACACACACACCCCTATCTTGTGTCTCTGCCTTTGTTTTTCACTCATCATGCCTTCTCACTGAGACCTACCTCACAACTCTGGGCTTCCTGCATTTGCTAGCAATTTCTACGGGGGGTTGGAAGAAGCAGATTTGGCAAGATTAGGCTTGAGGTTTAACTTCAGTCAGCCTACAAAGAGTTTCCCTAACATTCAATCTTAGGCAGAGGAGGAGAAAAAGTCAAGAGAATGCATAGCCACCATTTACTGAGTACTTGCCATGCATCAGGCATTCTGCTAAATTCTTATGTATGTAATGTTATTTATAAATGATATCCATATAAAATGTTGATACTGTTACTGATTTTTTATATATAAATTATGGCACAGAGAGATTAATAATTTTCCTGTATTTACTCCACTAGTAAATACAGGAGAAGAATTTGAGCTCATGTCTTTCTGACTCCAATTCATGGTTTTAATCACTATGCAGCATCACCTCACATAAATAAACCCTTTAGGAGTGACTTAGATGCTTGATTCTGAAAGTATAGTCCAAGGAACAACAACATCTAAACCACTTGGGAGCTTATTAGAACTGCAGAACCTTGGGCCCCACCAAAATCTCCTCAATAAGAATCTGAATTTTAACAAAATCCTCAGGTAATCATATTCACATTTGTTTGAGAAGCACTTGGCTAGGACTCTTGATATCATAAACCTAGATGGAAATCAGACTGATAGCTATGTCATTCATTTCATAAATGTTCCTTGAAATTTGACTCTGGGCAAGCTTTGTACTTGAGAGAAGTGCTAAAATTGATCCATGCCTTTAAGGTGTTAAGAACTGAGTTGGGATCAAATGAGTCAGCCAATGAAAAATTTCAACATTCTCAGCCAGATTGTCCCTGTGAAGTATGGAGTCAGTCACACAGGAAGTGGAGAAATCTACCATCAAGAAAAGTTTAAACCTGATTTTCGTTAATCTCACTTTTTTACTCAGATCTTCCTCACATTAGGGATCTCCTGTGTTTGCTTTCAATCACTGCAAAGGGTAGGAGGACTCTAACTGGGCAAGATGAGGCTTGGGCTTTAGCCTCACTTAGCCTCTATGTATATCTGTCTATCTGTCTATCTGTCCATCTATCTATCTATCTATCTACCTATTGCTTGTGTGAAAGTCACTCAGTCGTGTCACTCTTTATGATCCCCTGGGCTGTAGCCTGATAGGTTCCTCTGTCCATGGAATTCTCCAGGCAATAATACTGGAGTGGGTTGCCATTTGTTTCTCCAGGGGATCTTCCCGACCTCGGGATCAAACCCCGGTCTCCCTCATTGCAGGCAGGAGGTCTGCAATGATCTTTACTGTCTGAACCACCAGGGAAGCCCCCATCTATTATCTATCTCTTATCAGCCTATTAGGGCTTCCCTGGTGGCTCAGTCGGTAAAGAATCTGCCTGCAATGCAGGTGACTTGGATTCGATCCCTGAGTTGGGAAGATCCTCTGAAGAAGGAAATGGCAATCCACTTTAGTATTCTTGCCTGGAAAATCCCATGGACAGAGGAGTCTGGTGGACTATAGTCCATGGGATTGCAAGGGGTCAGACACAACCGAGTGACTAACACACACACACACAATCTATTAATTTATCTATCCCTTTATAAAATATTTTAAAACAGCTAGTGAATAGGATATCTTACCTTGAATCTCAGGTCAGAATTATTTATGTTTTAAAGGACTAGCATTTTATCACTCATTTACAGTTGATAAAGGGACTTGACTGATCAGGTATGTACCATACTTATACAGTAGGGGGTCTTGCTTGCACCATGATAAACCTGCTTAAAATGGAAACTCGATATCTATTTTAAAGAGAGAATAGCATTAAAAATAATGAAAACTCGCTTATTTCAAGAAAAAAAAAGGAGTCCTAGTCATTTCTGTACTTGCTTTTACTAAACTCCCTTGTGGTTTAAGCATAATTCCTGACAGCTCTAAAACTATCTTACACAAGTAGGTCAAGGATTTATGCAAATATTATCTTTCTAAGTGTGAATATTTACCTTGGACACTGCTAGAATATTTCTCTCCGTTTTATAGTTTTAAGGCTTGAGTTACCAGATGTCCATAAAACTACTGGATTACCAAAAGAGTCATGGAAAAAAAAAAGCACAAAACCTCTCTTCCCCATTCCTCAGTCTAGAATCCAAGGTGAAATTTTTGATAACATGATCACTGAGAACTCAAGAATTACTATTTTCTTGTCCATGACCCAAGAAATTGCTAAGCTCTACATTCAAAAGATAGCAGAATAGATGTTGCTTTTTTATTGACATGTGAAGTACTTGATATTACTTAATGCAGCATTTTGATAAAGCTCAAATGGAAAATCAGCTTAGGTTTGTGATCTAAATAGAGTCTTCAACTTTTGTTTTAGCCCAATTGAAAATTTACCTGTAGCTGATCTCTGAGTGAGAAGAAATGCAGTACTATGCATGCAGAGAAGAAATGAGGATCAAAGAGTGAGATGAATCTGCTCTGAAGAAATGAGACTAAGGTTACTCATTCAGCAGCAGAGCATGCATTTGGGCACATTAACTGCCCAATTAAAAGACACTTACTCCTTGGGAGGAAAGTTATGACCAACCTAGACAGCATATTAAAAAGCAGAGACATTACTTTGTCAACAAAGGTCCATCTAGTCAGGGCTATGGTTTTTCCAGTGATCATGTATGGATGTGAGAGTTGGACTACAAAGAAAGCTGAGCGCTGAAGAATTGATGCTTTTAAACTGTGGTGTTGGAGAAAACTCTTGAGAGTCACTTGGACAGCAAGGAGATCCAACCAGTCCATCCTAAAAGAAATCAGTCCTGATTATTCCTTGGAAGGACTGATGCTGAAGCTGAAACTCCAATACTATGGCCACCCAATGTGAAGAGCTGACTCATTTGAAAAGACCCTGATGCTGGGAAAGATTGAGGGTGGGAGGAGAAGGGGACGACAGAGGATGAGATGGTTGGATGGCATCACTGACTCAATGGACATGGGTTTGGGTAGACTCTGGCAATTCATGATGGATAGAGAGGCCTGGCATGCTGCTATTCATGGGGTCACCAAGATTTGGACATGACTGAGCGACTGAACTGAACTGAACTGAACTTTGCCACTAGCTAGTCAATAGGGCTCCATCAGTATCTGTAATCCACACATTCTATTAATAATATATATTTGTACATGTACGTGTGTGCTCAGTCGCAAAGTTGTGTCCAACTCTTAGTGACCCCATGAACTGTAGCCTGCCAGGCTCCTCTGTCCATGGGATTTTTCAGGTATGAATAATGGAGTGGGATGCCTTTTCCTCCTCTAGGGGAACTTCCCAACCCAGGGATCGAACCCACACCTCCTGTGTCTCCTGAACTGACAGATTCTTTACCACTGAGCAACCTGGGAAGCCTATATATGTAAATACATGCATATGTATATTCTCATTTGGAAAATGCAAGAGTTTTCCTGGCTTTGGAGGATAACTGAGAACTCTCTCTCAGGATGATGACAGCCTGTTCAAGTAGAATTTTTGACATCTCAGTCTAAAGTACTTTAAATTAATTGATTAATTCCACCAAAATCAGGGTCTGACTCAAAGATATTGAGTAGGATCTTAACCATGCAGTTTATAAAGTGATCCCTCTTACAATTTAAAAAAAATAAAAAGGAAAAATAAATTAAGTAAAAAGAAAATTGTCTTTTTCTAACTTTAAAGTCATAAACATTTACCAGTTTTAGAAATTAATGTTTGTTTTTATTCTTTAAAAATTCAGGAATAATGAGTTTAAGTTAACAGATGTAACTAGAAGCCTTCATCTCTCCTCTTGGCCCAAATTAAAAACTTACACCTCTCTGGGTCTGTGAGCAGAAACAGATTTAAAACAGTATATTCGGTTCTTATAAAATCACTAGAAGGGCTAGAGGAGCAAGTTCTAGCTTTGGCTCTCCAGAAAAGACTCCTAGAATAAATTATTGCAAAAATGGCTTATTATGGGAACTACTATCTCTTCCATGATAAGGAAGCTGGAGAATCGGGAAATCATTATACCAACTACTGGTTCTTGTAACATATTACCTCATTTACAATCCAATCAGGAAGCTATTGCTTCTACCACATCACTGCCTCCAGAAAATCATTGCTTAGCAGTGATACGGAGGTCAGGAGGAAACTACAGGAAAGGTTGACTTCGGATCCATGCTTTACCTGCTGATTTGAACCTGTAAAATAAATGCCTGAGACCTTGATTCCTTATAGTTCACCCACTTAGAATCAATATCAGGTCTGGAACCCTAAGGCATCTTCAAAGGAGTTTTAGAAGTTCCATTTTCACCTTTCCAGACTCTGTGTACAAGAAAGCACTACAAAAAACAAGATTGGGGAAGATGTCAAGTGAGTCAATCAAGAGAACAGGATATGGTCCAGTCTCAGAGAACCCTGCTACAAAACCAAGTATGTTTTAATGATTTAAAAAGTGATACTTATACAGCTATTGTTTTCTTATTTCATTTTCTCTAAAGGAAGTTAAAATGTCAAATTGTTAAGTTAAAGTTCAGATACCTGACAAAAATACATAGCTTGGTAAGTTTAAGTAACAGAAAATATCAGTGACAAAATTATAGAAACCAGGAATAGGAAATATGTTTCAATTTCTAAGTATACTGCTTCCTTAGTCATTATAGAAAAGCATATGAATGACTAATGAAAATGTCTTCTATTCATTACATGTTCTATGATGAGTCTGGGCATTTAGGAACATCTTTTAATTTTTCGTGGTGTAATGATTTCTCTACTAACTATTGGAGCAGGAATTTCAACTATGTTAATTACTGACAATGCTGGATAAACCTGGGTAATATTTTCAGATGCAAATCTGAGCCATGAATCTGTTTTTTCACATTAGAAGACACAATGTTAGTCTGTTTGGCTAACAACCCTAGTCCACAATTCTGAAATATATAGGGTAGATGTAAATATCTTAATTGAATTCATTAATAAAATTATTCATGCCCTCATTTTTTCCCAAGTCTTTTATTTTGCCTTTGATTAAGAATTCTTTGTTCCCTATGCAGACAATTTAAGGAAGTAAACCAATGGATTTATAATCCCCTTGGGTAAAATGGTATCAATGTTCCACTATTTGAAAAATTGAAGTGCTCTTTTAATTATACAAGTTAATCTGTCATTCCTCAACCTTTTAGTGAAACTGCATAATATTTTCTACAACTTCATATTCATCATAAGCTTAGTATCATACTAAGGCAAAAATATCATATTCCCAAAAAGATATAATTAAGACCTTATCAACCCACACAATAAAACAGTCACACTCTAAGATTTATACTGCCTCACAGATTCTAAGAGACCTTTATTCTTCAAGGTGGCTTGCTTGATGTGGAGCTTTGCTATAGGGATGCATCTATTAAGAAGGAGAATTATAAAGGATGAGCAGATCTATACATGTGAAGTTTTAATATTCAGAACTATCGTAGATAGTCATACAAGATCACTGGAAGAAAACTGGTAAAAGGCCAACACGAAACTAGAGGTGGATCAAAAGGAAGTAAGCACAATGTGTGCATCCCGCGTCTCAGGCTCTTTTTTGACAGATCTCTCCGAAGTCTTCACTTCAATTGGCTCTTCTGGAAACAAGCTACCTATACATTGAGTCCGCTTACATTCTATTGCATCACTGTGTTTTGTATTTGCATGCATTTCCCCACTGTCAGAATTATCTTATTCATTTATTGTCTAATTGTATATCACCTTCCAGTAGAGTATTATCACTACAAGCACAGATGCCTTGGGTCACTGGTTCCTTGTTTATCTCTCTGGGCCCTAGAACAAAGACTGGTATACAGTAGTCACTCAATAAATATTCCCTGAAAGAATGAGTAAATGGATTCTTAGCCGGGTGCTCTCACTTTCTCTGTGAAAGTTTTACACATACATCCCTATACACATAAATTAATATGACGCCTCCCAGATTATCTTCAGTTGAGCTTCAACTGAAAATTCCATAAGGGTGTTCCAATACCAACTTAGATCCCTTGGCTCTATTGCATCTACTGAAACCAGTCAATAAAATTTCAAAACGAATAATTTGACAATTCTGGTGAATGCCAGTGTTACAAATAAAATGTGCCTCATGATTAGATGCTCTGAGAGGGTTTGTGTCACATCTGCTATTTATTGGCTATTGCTAATGAATTGGGTCTTCATACCAAGTCACCCTAGATCTGTAAAGTATTACAGAACATATATTTACATAGAAAATAATAGTAACATTACAAACCTTGGCTTACATACATGGAAAATTCTCTCCCAGGGTTTTACTTTTCCCATAACAGGAATTATTTTTCCTGCACAATGTTTCTGGCCCCAAAAATGAACATTCCATCTTACCCAGCAATGATTCTCCATTGTTGAGTTTGGGTGTCCATTCCTTTCTTTGCATATCCATCTCCAGATTTTATCCTTACTATTACTCATACTTCTATTAAATTTCTAGTATAATAGTTACACTTTTCAAATTGAGATGTTTTCAATGGGTGGATTGTATTTTTGATGGAAGATTGCCTTAGTAAGAGTGAGGATATCATTGAATATTTGATAATGGCAATTATATAGTTCTGAAAGTCATCCATCTGGACACTGGCTCCCATTTTAGGTAAAGAAGAAAAGAATTTTTAGATGTCCATGAAAGGAATTTTAAAAATTATACCAGAAAAAGGGCAAATGCCATGTGGAATAGCTAATTTCTTGGAAAAAAACAGACAGTAAGAGAAAATCTGATAATTAAAATATGATTACTTTGTAGTCTAAAGTATTGATAATTTTTACAAAACTTAATTATTTTAAAGATCTGTAGTCAATTTTGAAGAAAAAATTATTCTTAACTTTTATTCAGACATTTTCATTATTAAAACATTTTAAATAATTCATAAACATATTTAAAATTCATTTATAAAATAGACTATTATTCCCATCATATTGTGGGACTTATGAGGATCAAAAGTGTTCATCTGAGTACTCTGTCTAAAAACTACATATTACCTGTGCAGGCTCAGAGTAGGAAACTGAGAGATACATTTGTTATGCCTTGAGAGTTCAGATCTTATATCTATTTTTTAAGAGCTTAGAATTTGTAGCTGAGTTAACCTGGCTTCAAATCCTGGTCCTGATAATCAGATTTTGGACAAGTTCTTTAACTCTGAGTTTACTGATTTATAAAATAAGAAAAACTGTAATACCCACTTCAAAAGGTGCTGTCAGGATCAAATGAGAAACTACTAGCACAGTAACTGAAACAGAATAAACTATCTCTTATCTCAGCTGTTATGATTGTTGGCTTTATAATTCCTTGTGTCCAGAAAAAGTTGCTCCTAAACTACTCTTCTTTGTAAAAATCAATCATAAAAATCATTATGATCCATTATAAGATCTTTGGATGAGGGGCTAAGTATATGAAACTTGAGCTAACCTTAGCAGTTTAAGATTTATCGATTGGTACAAACGAGGAGAGGAACTGTCAACTACCTCTCCCTACAAATTTGTTTTATCTTATACCTGTCCCAAGTCACTCACTGGGACAAACTTCTGTAAGCATTTGAATTTTGAACCTAGGTGTATAAAATAAATTCATGCACTTAGCAGCATAATAATATATGCTCTTAGAATATATATATATACATACACATATGTAAGACTATATTTATATGTGTATATATGTGTGTGTGTGTGTGTGTGTGTGTTAGGCCCTCAATTGTGTTCGACTCTTTGCAACCCCATGGACTGTACCCACAAGGCTCCTCTGTCCACGGAATTCTCCAGGCAAGGATACTGGACAGAGTTGCCATTCCCTGTACTCTAAGAGATTCTAAGCCATATGCATGTGTTATGTTTTTTTTTTTTTAAATATCAACAGAAGCTATAAGGGCTTGGTAGAATTATGGTAGTAGAATTATGGTTTTTTGTTTCATTTTGATTTTTCTTAAATAACAAAAGTTTACAGGGAATTCTCTGGTGGTCCAGGGGTTAGGCCTCTATGCTTTCAGTGCTGAGGGTCCAGGTTCAATCCTTGCTTGGGGAACTAAGTTTTCATAAGCCTAATGGCATAGCTGGAAAAAAAAAGTGGTGAGAAAGTTTATAAATAGCAACATTTAAGAGACTTATCTCAAAGTGAAAGTGTTAGTCCCTCAGTCGTGTCTGACTCTTTGCAACCCCATGGACGGTAGCCCACCAGGCTCCTCTGTCCATGAAATTCTCCAAGCAAGAATACTGGAATGGGTAGCCATTCCTTCCTCCAGGGAATCTTTCCAATCCAGGGATTGAACCCAGGTCTCCTGCATGGCAGGCAGATTCCTTACCATCTGAGCCACCAGGGAAGCCCAATGGTGCTTATCTTCCTATTTCATTCTCCTGGTCCCAAATGCATGATCTAGTCATAAATGATGGAATGAAAATTATGAAAACATTTGTCTTCTATTATCTCCACTCTTTCATTTGTTTCACAAAATTCTGCTTATGAAATCGGAGATAAACAATGCTAATTGTATAACCATGTGTTCGTTCATGAAAGCTATAGCCAGTTGTTAAGTGCCGTGGGTTTGCAGATACCAATTTAGTCACAGTTTTGCGTAGAGGAGGGCTGGTCACATTATAAACTGCATTCCACATGAGATACATATTCGCCCTTGGAAGCTTGGTGTGCACTGATTGAAGACACCAGGGTTTCTCTGGTGGAATATGGCTTAGGGTTGGTGGTTGACTCAGGAAAACACCCAGAAACTTGACCCAGTTCTCACTCGTTTAACACAGGAGCTATGGATAGAAATGCTTTGAAATGAGCTATGGATAGAAATGCTTTGAAATATGTCCGCTAATCTATAAATTGTAACAAATCAACTTTAGTGACCATCTGGAACAAACTTCCTGTGCACAATATCATTAAAAGTGAAAACATATTATCATTTGAAGACATATGACAAGAACTGATTTTCAATTAGGGAAAAAACTTGAACCATATCTAATTAACTATCTAGTTTCAGTTTCTTGCAAAAGAATAGTTTGATGCAGTGATAGATATTTCATGGGTTTGAGGTGCACTTCAATATGGGCTCTGAGTGGACTCACCATTGTTTCTTAAATTGCACCATAAAACATTTCAGTACCCTATGCTATATGGAGATCTGTTGGGAAGGCATTCAGCTAATGAGAAAAGAAAAAGGATAGCTTAGGCTTTTTTTTACTTGTGGAAAGTGAGCCAAATAAATTGGTAAGCTGATGTGCGAGTTCATTGGTTTCACAGTATTAAAACTCTTCAGACTTCAATAGTTAAGATTTATTGAGTTTTTCTTTGCGCCGGGAAATATGCTAAAAAATTAAAATGTATCATCACATTTAGTCTTCTTAAAACCCTGTGAAGAAGGTACTATTATTACCTTCATTTCACACACAATGATTTTCAGAAAAGTAAAGAAACTTACCATGAAGCTTGTAAGTGGCCAACCTGGAATTTGAGGCTATGAAGTCAAACTGCATAACACGCACGTGCTCTTAACCAGAAAGCTATACTGGTTTTAATAAATGTTCAGTATAGCTGAAGGATATAGTACATAGCTTGATGAACTCTTTGAGGAGACTGATAACTTACAAATAAGCCTCTTAATTGATTTATAGAGACCTTAAAACAGGACCACTGCAGTTTCCTTGGGCCTCCCAGGTGGCGCTAGTGGTAAAGAACCTGCCTGCCAATGCGGGAGACATAAGAGATGTCAGTTCAATCCCTGGGCCAGGAAGATCCCCTGGAGAAGGGCATGACAACCACTCCAGTATTCTTGCCTAGAGAATCCCAAGGAGAGAGGAACCTGGTGGGCTACAGTCCATGGGGTCGCAAAAGACACAACTAAAGAGACTTAGCAGGTACACAGGTGCCTTACCTGGGATTCCCAGCCGTTTAACTGAAACAACCGTCTTCATATTTTCTAAAAGACCATAATCACTCTAAAAAGAATACAAGGTAAGAACTTTGCATGTGGAGGGACAATTGAGGGGAAATGTGCGCTGCTTTGAGTCATGGGAAGATTCCCTTTAATAACCGCTGCCATTCATTTGTAGAGTATCCTAGACTGAATTTAAATCTTGTCCTCATCACAAACCTACAATGGCAGGTATTGTTTTGATGAGAAAGCTGAGAGAGAGGTTAATCAACTTGTACAGAAACACACAGGACTCTGATAATTTGTCTCCTGTGGCTCTTCTCTATACCACACTGATAACTTATGATCAATCAAATAAAATTTAGTGATTTAAAGAAATCTTAGTGCATCTTAATTGGTCTTTCCAGGAACTTTCAGCCTTTGAACATCCTAGCCATACAAGGAGTGTGTGGAAAATTGCTGTACAGCCATTCTAAGAGAAATATTGATATGATCTAAAACTAATAAACAAGAAATAATTGAGACCAATAAGTAAGAACAGAGCTCTGTCTGACCCACGCTGGAGAAATCATAACCTTAAGGAATGGAAAAATAACCACAAAATCAAACATGTGAAACCCTGGAGTAATATATTCCCCACATTTACTTACTTTAATGTCCTCATAAAAGACACTCTGATTAAAATCATGGCTGCTGAGATACATGTTTCATGCAAATATGGTTCAAGAAAGGCTGGATAGTGAAAAGGATATGGATAGAATAGGATGCTGAAAGCTTAACCCATCTAATCAGTATAAAAACTAGGAAAAACAGAGCTGAGGATCAAAGTAACTTAGAAGTATTAGCAGCAAGATCCCGCAGAAACCTGATGATCATACTAATTGGAACTATTTTTAGATACTTTAGTATTGTTGAATAAGTGGTCAAAGATCGTTCAGGAAATGGAGGTTCTTCCAGCAGAAAGTATTAAGGAACACAGACTCTGGCTCAGATCAATTCCCCTCTTCTGTATTGGTTATCAATAACACATCACTCCACTGAGTATCTTAAAGCAATGATAATCATGTATTTACCTGGAAGGTTCAGGAGCACCTCGGTCAGTTCTGCTAAGGGTCTGTTATGAGATTATAGCCAGATGTCAGCTGCTGCTGCTGCTGCTGCTGCTGCTGCTGCTGCTGCTGCTGCTAAGTCGCTTCAGTCGTGTCCGACTCTGTGCGACCCCACAGACGGCAGCCCATCAGGCTCCGTCGTCCCTGGGATTCTCCAGGCAAGAATACTGGAGTGGGTTGCCATTTCCTTCTCCAGTGCATGAAAGGGAAAAGTGAAAGTGAAGTCAGTCACTCAGTCGTGTCCGACTCTTAGCGACCCCATGGACTGTAGCCTACCAGGCTTCTCCGTCCATGGAATTTTCCAGGCTAGAGTACTGGAGTGGGGTGCCATTGCCTTCTCCGGATGTCAGCTAGGGCTACAGAATTTGAAAGTTTAATAGTTGGAGGATTCACTTCAGGTGAATTATTTCAAGATGGATTTATTGTCTGGCAAATCAGTGCTGGTAGTTTGCAGGAAGCCTCAGTTTCTATCCTTGCAGGCATGTTCACAGCACTGCTTGATCGCCTTCATTACATGGCAACAGAGCAAGAATTCCAAAAGACCTAGGCAGGAGCTGTCATTTTTATGACCTAGCCTTGCAAGTCCCTCACCACATCTATAGTATTCTAATAACCACATATAACCGCCTTGCTTCCTTATGAAAGAGAAATATGGGAGGATGTGAATATGAGGAAGTAAGGACAGTTGGAGGCTGTAGGGGGCTAGCCATCCCATTTTCCAATCTCTTCCCCACAACCTTGAAAAGTGGCTTGTGAACTACTGCTGACTACCAATGTGAGAAGAGTTTGTGGATCTAAGCCAAGTTCAGAATTATAAAAACATAGTGTAAAAGATCTGTGATTGGTTGCATATGTCTAATTTAAATATTTAGCAAATCTTATCATTATTTTATCCACATTTTATATTAATTTTCTTTAATACTTTTTATTAAGAAAATTATTATTTTATTTCATTAAAAATATCTGAATAATATTTACCAGTGAGTGTATGTTAGTTGCTCAGTTGTGTTCGACTCTTTGCTATCCCATGGACTGTAGCCCATCAGGCTTCTCTGTCCATGGAATTCTCCAGGCAAGAATACTATAGTGGATTGCCATTCCCTTCTCCAGAGGAACTTCCCAACCCAGGGATCAAACCCTGGACTCCTGCATGACAGGCAGATTATTTACCATTTGAGGTACAGAGAAGTCCTAATATTTACCAGGGGTATCCTTTATTGAGCTCTTAACAATATGCCAGCCACACACCAAACACACAGAGGTATTGCCTAATTTAAATCTTACAATAACAATACCATCTTCCTTTTACAGGTAAAGAGGCAAGAAAATTTAAGGAAGATGTGCAAGGCACTGGAGCTAAGATTTGAACTTATATTGATCTGAATCCAAAAACTGTTCCTATTAACTTCTATGCTATTCTTTTAAAATTCTATTGTACTCTGATCACCAAATTTTCTGTCCTAACATTAGTGATAGAAAAGGGATAACAAAGTTACTATCAAAAAAGGGAGAGGTACAAGTTATAAGCAATAAGAAGAAAGACTGAGGTGAACTGGGGCATTGGAAGAAATGTAACAGAGCTAAAGAGAGTACAGCATGGGCAGAGGATATCAAGAAGGGAGATACGTTGTAGAGGAAAAACGTGGTTAAGTATGATGATCAGATCCACAGCCCCTTAAAACATCCAGAGAGAAAAAAGAGAATATCCAGGAATATCTGGGTTGTATTAGGTGCTAAAGGAGAGTGTGTAACAGGAAAGGTAGGCATGTACTTGGAATTCAGGCTAACTAAGGCTCAGATCTGGGTTGCACTACTACTACTTTCTTGGTGATCTTTGACCAGTTACTTGAATTCTTTGAGCCTTAGCATTTTAATCTTTAAAGTGGGAATGATAATGATAATATCCACCTATCTGAGTAGTTATAAGAAATAAAATGCCATTATTAATGCATCTAGGAGAAGGCTTGGCACATAGACATCCAATAAGATCAACATTTACTTTACTCCAGGAACTTTGCTAAGTACTTCATACACATTTTATTTTGTCATTAATACAAGTTTGGATTCTCCACTTTATAACGTAAGATCTTTAAGGACATAAGGGGAGGTGCCTATAATGTCAGAACAACTTAAAGCTGAGCTTAGTTAACCTAAATAGTAACAGCAAATAACCATTCTCCATAAGAACTCTTTCATCAGAAATGAATATATTCTTGTTTTTTTTAATTGAAGACTTTAAAATTTTCTCCTTTAGCATTGTGTAATTCCAAAATTACAACATTTTATTTGCTCTTTTACGAATATTTGTTAACTAATCCACATTCCCTGTCTTTCTCCCACTGAGTCATATACTCTGTAAGGGCAGACATTTCTCTCCCTGCTTCATGCTGGAACCCCCCCAGCATGCAATACAGAGCACAGTGAGGCCGCAAATATTTATTTAATTAAGTAAAAGGAGTTTGAAGAGTTATGCTAAAGAAAAGACATAAGTTGTTTTGTTATTATAAAACAACACACATATACATGAGGTTTTATCATTAATTTTTTATATTATCATATGCAGATATCATTTCAGCTTTAATCTGAGCTTATAAAATGGATTTGGACTTTTCTCTAGAGGAACATTAGGCAAAAGTCAGAAAATAAATATAATCTTTCATGAATAATCTTTTTTTTTCTTTTTGAAACTGGCATTCTTTTATTTAAAATCAATTTTATAGCTTTATTGTGATATACTTGACAAATCAAATTGGAAGATATTTAAAGTGCACACTTGATGATTTCATGTACAAACCAATTGTGTTTTAACAGTTATAGCAGTGTATCATACCCAGTGCAGAAATGGCAAGTATGAAAAATTGATCTATAGGCCTGATATATTTAAGCAATCACTGGAGGAGTTTGCTGTACATATTTAAGTCCTAGAATGCCTCCATAGTCTAGTCAAAACAACGGAATCTAGCTCTTGTTTGACTCTCAGTAAAACCACCTTGTTAAGCTCTGTGAGCCAGCATTGTGTTAAACCATGCACATTTCCTTTTCCTTCTCCATTTCCTTTGCCATTTCCTTCTCCAGGAGATCTTCCTGACCAGGGATCAAACCTGCATCTCCTGCATTGGCAGGCAGACTGTTTGCTGCTGAGCCACCAGGAAGCCCATGGGGCCCATTAGAGAAAGCATATTTTGACATAAAGGATTGAAAGTAGCCTAGAGAATAGCTAGGATTTTGAACATCAGAAAGAGACAAGGAAGAAGCATTTATTTTTTATGTTTATTGTTTATTATCTTATTTTAAATAAAGTAATCCTTACTCAGTGCTGAGCAACTGACACAGAAGGTTGATTTGGAGACTACTTTCCAGGTTTTCAGCATTGAGAGGTTATGTATCTCTCTCTCCCAGGGGCTTCTCAGGTAGATCAATGGTAAGGAATCCTCCTGCCAATGCAGGAGGCACAAGAGACGTGGGTTCGATCACTGGGTGGAGAAGATCCCCTGGAGTAGGAAATGGCAACCAACTCCAGTATTCTTGCCTGGAAAATCCCATGAACAGAGGAGCCTGATGGGCTACAGTCCAGGGGTTCACAGAGGGTCAGACATGACTGAGTACACACACATATATGTCTCCAAACCCTTGAAATGGGATGTGTCATTGTACCTTACTGGAGACAACATGTTTTAAGTTCAGTTCAGTTCAGTTCAGTCGCTCAGTCATGTCCAACTCTGCAACCCCATGAATTGCAGCACGGCAGGCCTCTCTGTCCATCACCAACTCCCGGAATTTACCCAAACTCATGTCCATCGAGTCAGCAATGCCATCCAACCATCTCATCCTCTGTCGTCCCCTTCTCCTCCTGCTCCCAATCCTTCCCAGCATCAGGGTCTTTCCCAGTGAGTCAGCTCTTCGCATGAGGTAGCCAAAGTATTGGAGTTTCAGCTTCAACATCAGTCCTTCCAATGAACATCCAGGACTGATCTCCTTTAGGATGGATTGATTGGATCTCCTTGCAGTCCAAGGGACTCTCAAGAGTCTTCTCCAACACCACAGTTCAAAAGCATCAATTCTGCGGCGCTCAGCTTTCTTCACTGTCCAACTCTCACATCCATACATGACCACTGGAAAAACCATAGCCTTGACTAGATGGACTTTTGTTGGCAAAGTAATGTCTCTGCTTTTGAATATACTATCTAGGTTGGCCATAACCTTCCTTCCAAGGAGTAAGCGAATTTTAGTTTCATAGCTGCAATCACCATCAGCAGTGATTTTGGAGCCCCCCAAAATAAAGTCTGACACTGTTTCCACTGTTTCCCCATCTATTTCCCATGAAGTGATGGGACCAGATGCCGTGATCTTAGTTTTCTGAACGTTCAGCTTTAAGCCAACTTTTTCACTCTCCTCTTTCGCTTTCATCAAGAGACTCTTTAGTTCTTCACTTTCTGCCATAAGGGTGGTGTTGTCTGCATGCCCGAGGTTATTGATATTTCTCCTGGCAATCTTGATTCCAGCTTGTGTTTCTTCCAGCCGAGCGTTTCTCATGATGTACTCTGCATATAAATTAAATAAGCAGGGTGACAATATACAGCCTTGATGTACTCCTTTTCCTATTTGGAACCAGTCTGTTGTTCCATGTCCAGTTTAACTGTTGCTTCTGCGCAGACTATCGCAGCCGCCTCTGTTTTAAGTTAATGTTGCATTATTTATTTTTATGTACAGAAAAATTAGCCTGGTGTATGTATATATATATATATGTATACATATATATATGTTGCAAATTCATAAACAATTGCTTTTTCAAGCTTCACAGTGTGAATTTTTTTAAAATACTATTTATATTTCTGACTACAAGAGCAGTACTTGCGTTCAATCATTACTCATTTTCTGAAGATTGACGAGGTGGCTTCCACTGGAAGATACAATGTAAACACAACCACCATGAGTGCTTACAGTGGAAGGGAGTGATATCAGCTGGATAAGTATGTGGTTTATTAAAGTAAGAAGGTAAGACATTCATGAGACAGGATATCAAGATAATTGTGGATGTCCTGAATTATGCAGCAGTGTGGGGGACACACTCTAGGTCTATGTATCATGTAAAAGGGAAGAACAGGAAAAAGAGCAAGGGCCCGGCTTTTAGGTAATTTTACTGGTAAGAAAATGAGCTTAGTTTTTCCTTTCCATCATTGGGACCCACATTTTTAAATTGAGAACTTATTCTGGTGTGGCCAGGATAAAGTATTTTTCATCTTGCTTTAGTCATTTCACTGTGTGTATATACTACTACCCAACTTAAGCTGCTAATTACATATTACATATCCAACAAATAGTCACTGAACATCTACCATTCTTGAGTGCAATGAAAATACAGTCAGCTCAGTTGCTCAGTCATGTCTGACCCTTTGCGACCCCATGAACCACAGCATGCCAGGCCTCCCTGTCCTTCACCAACTGCCAGAGTCTACCCAAACCCATGTCCATTGAGTTGGTGATGCCATCCAACCATCTCATCCTCTGTAATCTCCTTTTCCTTCTGCCTTCAATCTTTCCCAGCATCAAGGTCTTTTCAATGAGTCATTTCCTCACATCATATGACCAAAGTGTTGGAGCTTCAGCATCGGTCCTTCCAATGAATATTCAGGACTGATTTCCTTTACAGTTGACTGGTTTGATTGCTTATTTGTCCAAGGGACTCTCAAGAGTCTTCTCCAACACCACAGTTCAAAAGCATCAATTCTTCAGTGCTCAGCTTTCTTTATAGTCCGACTCTCACATCCATACATGACTGATGGAAATGCAGTGGGAAATAAGAAAAAGTGCCTCTACTAGTGGAATTCACAGTGTTGTTAAATTGACAAATAGCCAATTATTTCAGGTTTGAAAGGTTTTTGACATCAGAGATTTAAAAGGAAAAATATGTGTGTTAATTCTGGGTCTCTTTGAAAATAGCAATGAGTGTAACTATTTTATTTAAGTTTAATCCCATTAATCTGCAGAATTCCAAGACATTGCTGTGACTATTTTTACTATGGTGATTTTTTATTCCCTCTGCAAACTTTGTAGATTAATGTTGAACAACAATCAGCATCAGGCTTGCAAAGAACAAAAAGCTCTATTGGGGTTGTAGAAATTGTAACTCAGGAGACACAGATTCAGGTAATACTGAAAGAGTGTTCTTGGTGAGAGAAAGTGTCAGGGACTTACAAAGGCAGAAGTCATGAGGCTCTACTGTGACGCAAGGGAGGAAACATTTGTCCTTAAGGGATGACTGTCAGGAGTTGTTCTAAATAAGGGTCTGATGAGTATCTTGAGTTTCTAGAATATTTGGAAGATGATTTGGAGCCTATGTTAAGACAAGAATCACTGAAGTTCAGATTCCATCCAGGCTGAGAAGTGCATAATTCCTACTTCCTCAGTGGTCTCTCGGCTTCCCATTCCAGAGAGCTTTCCTAGCAACACCAACTCCATTTTTATTTTCCTTTCATATTAGTTTTAACACAGTATAGTTAAGTAATGGCAAAATGATAGTTTTAAAATTATTTTTTCTGTCAGCCTCCCTCCTCCTGACAAACGTATCTAAGGTGTGATTTAAATGTAAATCTTAAACCCACTGCTGAACATGGAGGTATCTCTGATGTGCTTGCATTTAAATAAATACTATAGAAAAGTAAGGCATAGAGAGTTATTGTAATAAAATGATTTGGTGATGAGAAGAAAATGAAACAGCTGGGGCAAGATGGAGCCATGGACTCTGGGGAAAATCAAATTCATGTCCATACTAATGTTCTTACTAGCTGGCTCGTTGGAAAACAAATATAATTTATTAGATAAATTTGCTTCAGTGAATGTTTTTCTTTTTTCTTTTTCTTTTTTACAGGATCACTGGTGTACCAATATTACATTTGGGCTCAAATGCAATATGGTGTATCAATATTACAAGGATAGAATAATAAAGATTTTTAATCATATTAATTACTGATTTTTTTCATTAATTTGAAAAGTTATTTAAAAAGAAGTGATTACTTACTGTTTCATTTGTATTGATGAAAAAGTGAAACCCAATATCTAAAACATTATGAGTTTCTTTTCTTTTTTGTGCTCAGCACATAATAATTTATAATGCATTTCCTTCTAATTAAACTGAACTAAAATTTCAGCTAAAGTACGCATAGGTGCTCTATTGTTTTGTTTAAATAATGACTGGACAGTAACCCAACTTTTTATGCAATACAGAATGGTGAGCAGGTCTGGAAGGCTGCCATTGAGATGGGCAGTGACTTTTTAAAATTTAAATGGAAAGTTCTAATTTGGTGACCTTGCTGTATAATGTGATTTTTTTTTTTTAATGTGTGCATGAGATTTTTATTTTTTCACAGGGAGGTGAGGCCGTGTGCTATGGGGTTTTCTCAGGAGGCCTGTTCTCCTGGCTGGATCTGTATGACAGGTTTAGACATTAAATGACTTTAAGCTTGTCAAAGAAAGGTTATTAAAAATGTCCCTGGCTTTCAGGCTTCGTGCTCAGTAGGAGCCCAAATGCAATCCTATGGGGCTGTCTTTCTATTTAGTCATGTCATTTGGCTCTTTGCCTATAGCAAAAAATGAGACACCATCTGTTATTTCTCACTAATGGCTGTCGGTCCTGAGCTCGCCTGGCTCACTATGCATTTTCTTTTCTCATCAGTGGCTGGACACAGCTTCACTAACATGGCTCTATTGAGAAGTGCGCTTTCTCATCAAATGGGCTTAGAGATGTGGAAGCACTCACACACACTGAAACCTTATTCAAGTAAGGTGTTGTCATTATTTTATTAACACTGCGAAATCTATGTAATTTTTTGTATTAAGGTGATCCAGATTATATGTGGAAGCTTCCATTTTGCTGATAACAACAATAGCTCATATTAATTGAAGGCTTACATGAGTTATCCCTTTCATTTCCCCCAAACCCTAGACCTAGACATTATTCCTTCCATTTTATAGGTTAGAAAACCAGCGAGACAAGTTTATGAAGCTTGCTCAGTTCCACAGCAATAAAGGACAGAATGAGAATTCACCCGGTTCAAGCCTTCCTCCAGAGCCATACCTCTCAAACACTGTACTCTTGCTTCTCCAGGAAACCTGCTGGGCTCTTTAGAGTTATCACCTGAAGCTTGAAGCTTAAAACTACTACAAATTAGAAGCAAGCAATTTTCCCTTGGGTCATTTGGCGCAGTGGTAAAGAATCTGACTGCCAATACAGGAGACGTGAGTTCAATCCCTGGGTCAGAAAGATCCCCTGGAGGAGGAAATGGCAACCCACTTCAGTATTCTTGCCTGGAAAATTCCAGGGGAGCCTGGCGGGCTGTAGTCCACAGGATTGCAAAGAGTTGGATGCGACAGCATGCACTCATGAGGGAAGAAACACCTTCTGCTTAGCTTTGAGAACCATTGTGAATTTCTAGATTTGCAGTTGGCGTCATTAAAAATTCTCCTCAGTTTACAGATGGGGATTCAGAACCCAGGGAAGACCTGCGAGTCAGCCTGTTGTCAGGCTCTCAAAAGCAACGTTCACTTGAGAAACCCTGGGCTGAAACAACCTTGTCATCAGGGCCATGATGTCTTTTCCATTTCAAAACCTCAGTGAGACAGTGCTCTGGGGACTAGCATTTGTTATATAGCAACAGATAACTGTTGCACGAGACACAAAGTTGGGTAAATTTTTCAATTAGATATATATTTTCCTCCAAGGTATACACTTTGTTTTTGTATGCTTTAAAAAACCTTCTGTATTGGTTTCAAAAGTGGGAACTGCAATTATTGAAATAGCTAAAAGAATAAATACCAATTTGTTTCTTTCTGTAAGTTCAAATAAGGATTAGTTCATGAAGACTTGACTACGATTAATGTGAAGCTAAAAAAGTGGTTAGCTACCTTCTTGCAATGTCATTTTTGGCAATTTTTCGATGGACATTTACTGTTGAATTAGGTGAACTGTAAATTCTTATGACATGTTCATCACTAATCAGAATGCTAGACTTATAGTATGTTAAGAGAGGGTGAGCAAAAAGAAGAGTCCACCATCAAATACGTTTGGGAAAATTATCTTGAAAATATATGCCTCTCTTTACTGAAAAAAAAAACAGTAAAAGAATTTTGATCTGTAACATATTGATGTGCATTGTACATCTCCAGTGGCACAGTATTGTCTAAACTGGTATATCCACGGAAACTCACTTTTTGACAGTGTCACATGAAGTTTCTCAGTGAACATGCATTGGAAAATATTTATCATCTCAATTCATATTGATGCTTTGTTCTCTCCCCAGTTACAGCCTCATCTACCTCTCACTTCCTCAATGGTCCAAAACTCCATGGCTTTGTTCATGTCTTATTTTCTCTCATTTCCCAAATCAACTGACTGACAATTCCGATACATTTTTACCTCCTAACAAGCCCTTGGAAGCTATCTGTCTTTCCGCTTCCACTGTCCCTACTTCTACTCATGTTATTATGGTGTCTCGTCTCTATACGAGAGTCATAGCTTCCCAACCCATTGCTCTGCTTTTGATCTACACATTATGGCTGAAAAAATTTTCCTAAAATATAAATTGGGCTGGGAAGATCAGTTAGTTTTTCTATGGCTCCACAGGTTCTCCAAAGTGATCTATAAAACCCAGCCTCTTCAGCAAGGTTTTAAAGTCTTCCATGACCTGACACAGACTACAACTCTCATTCTTCTCATGTTTTAGCCCCATTGAGCCTCTTGTGGTTTTGCAAATAAAAGGGGACTTTTTTTTCAGGTATGTATGTTTCTTCTGTTTAATCTACCTAGAGTGTCTGCTTGCCTGTCTACGTTCCTCACTGATAAAATTATCACTCTTTCTGCAAAGCTGTGATTAAACTTTTTTGTAAAAACTTTCTGGCTTCTTCAGACCTGGTTATGGATTTGGCCTTTTGTTAGTGCAGGGTTCCTTAGCCCTGTGTCTATGGTTCATTTCTCTGGGAAGAGGTCTGTGGAGACTGTGGTCATCAACTCTAGACATGGCAGCCAAAGGCCCCTGCTTCCTGGTGTTCGTGATGTTGTGTAGTCTGCTACATTTTATCAAGATTGATCTGTGTGACCAACAGAATACTGAGTAAGTAATGGTGTGTCACTTGTGGTGCTGGGTCATAAATAGCATCAAGGCTTTCTCCTCTGTCTTTTTCAAGAATCAATTATTCTGAAGACAACCAACCACCATGTCATGATCAATCCTACGAGGAGGCTCATGTGGCTGGGAACTGAGTGTTTCTGCTGCAGCCTATAGTGAAATCCCTGAGGCTGTCTTCCAATAGTCACGTGGGGTAAGCTACTTTGGAAACATATCCTCCAGCCCCAATCAAGCTTGCAGTTGACAGCAGCCCCCAGTGGGTAGCTTAACTGCAACCTAATCAGAGATTCAAATCTAGAACCATCTAGCTAAGCCACTTTCAGATTCTTGACCTTTAGTAATTATGTGAGATAATAAATGTTGTCGTGTTAAACTGCTAAGCATTCAGGCAAATATTTGTTTATAGCAACAATACACACCATCGTGTTCTCAAAATGGTCCATGACTCAACAAGGATTAAGAACCTCTGGCACACATATTGTTCTAGCTACTGTTATTTGCCATTGGGAATCATTTAGTTATTGTGTACTTACCAGGTTCTTCCTACTGTAAGCTACCTGAAAATAACAAAATTGCATTTATCATTGTATCTCAGTACCTACCTCAGGGCTAGAAATATAGTAGACAGGTTTTTAAAGGATCTGTTTAATTAAAATAAAGTTTGCCTTTCATGTAGGGATTGAGGCAGATGCCAACTTGTAGGAAAAATGCAAGTCACTGGAAGACCATCTTAAGGGCTTTTGATTCTATGGAATGTTTGCTGGGAAGGGCCAGAGAATTTCAAGATATTTCAGACCTTTAAAGGAATTCTCTCAGTAAAAGAGATATTTTATATATATATATATATATATATATATATATATATATGTGAAAAAAATTGGCATGTTAAAGGACTATACCACTTTTCCTTGTCTCCAAAAATAATTTGAACTTATGTCTTCTATGATGTTAGAGGAAAAAACCCCCCATTCATTTTGAGGTGATCAGGTCAATAGTGAATAAGAACAGTATAAATTAAGTATGTCCTATGTCTTCAGGCTAGTCTGTGTGTGTATGTGTGTGTGTATTTGTGTACTTCAGATATTTGTGGCTAGGAGGTGATTAGAAAATGCTGTGTTTCTATAAAACCTAACATCTGACTTGAAGGCATTCTTCTGGGATTCTATAAAAGGCACAAGGTTTTTGCATGGGATTAAAGCATATATGCACAAAAATGGAAGGTAATTTATAATTCTCAATAAACTGATTTAGATATTTCATATCAACTTTAGCTTATATTATAAAAACCCATTCTTGTACCTTATAATAAAGAAGATAATTTCATCTTCCTTGTTGTTTTTGCAAGAGAAATAATTCTTCTATAAAAAATGAGTAAACAGTCTAGCAAGAGTAATTATATTCACTACACAATGCACAATCAAATAAAATTCTAGAAATTCCAGGTAATTCAAAAATATTAGATAAAAAATAATTATAAGGCAAGAATGGACTTATCAAAACAGAGCTGCACTACAAACACTTTATGTCCATCTGTATTTTTTATTCAACAGTTGAATGAAAGCTTGCAATTTTATAGGGAAAAATTGATGCTCTCTTGTTGTTCTCTTGTTTTCTTATTACATTTCAGGTGTAAGCAGGTTACTGACACTTGTCATATAAAATCATGAAGAGTGAGTCAGTGTTTTCCACATTTTTATATCCATTGGGAGGGGGAAGCAAAGAAGGAAACAGCTTTCTTAAAATGTAAATGTTGTATTCCCAAGACTGTACAACTCTAGCCAGAACTGAGATTTCTGAAAGTCTTTCAATTGATCAGAAAGGAATCTCCAAGACTTTATTTTGTCTTTGGGGAATTTTTAATGGCATTCTTGCACCAGACGTTTGCCCCAGTGCACTAGCTTGCTTTTTGTTGTTGTTTGTTTGTACATTTTTAATGGAAAGAAAGGGATTCACTAAGCCTTACTGAGATGGACTTAAATATTCAACAGGCCTGACACCCTTTTATCATCTTTAAGAAGTTCTAACCAAGTTGTGGTCTAGCTTAGACTTAAACAGTTAAGGAGACAGAAGTTTGCTGCCTTTGCAGTATTGACTCAGGAGGTTCTCCCTTATTTTAAATTAAAGCATTTCCCTACAGCTTTCACCTGGTGGCATTGTAACAATTTAGTCCCCCTTCCAACATAGGCCACCTGGAAAGCTCCCACCCTACCCAACTCCACCCCACTCCTATCCTGCCACTGCAGTCTGCTCCATTAGACAAAATATGCAACTTCCTTGGCTCAGATTTTTTCCATCTCTTAATGGGCTCCTCTTTCCTGATTCTAGAGCTTAGTGCATGCTGTTTGCCCCTTTTGGAATGTTTCCCCTTCCTGCACCCAGGAAACTGTTAACTCACCCTTCAGAGCTCAGCCCAACTGCCACTTCCTCAGAGAAGAATCTCATGCTGTCCATAGAGTCCCAGGGATACTCTATTAAAAGCACGCTGTACATGTCCTTCCTTGCTCTCATTACAGTCAGTGATTTTATATCTAACCATAAGATAAATGTCTGTGTTTCCCAGCAGACTCTATGTTCTACAGGGCAGAGCACTCTGGATTCTCAACACTGCCACAGCTCCTTCAATAAGTAGTTGTTGAATGAATGAATGAATGAATGAATTCCTCAAATGTCATGGGGTGTGAACAACTCTTCTTTTTAAAAGTAGAGTTTCCCAGGATGGTTTTAGCTAGCAGAGCGTGGAATGGGTCTGTCACCTCTCTAAATATTAGGATTATTTTAAATGTAACCCATGATCTCATTTGGCTTCTTTGGTGGCTCAGTGGTAAAGAATCTGCCTGCAATGCAGGAGACTCGAGTTTGATCCCTGGGTCAAGAAGATCCCCTGGAGAAGAAAATGTCACACCACTGCAGTGTTCTTGCCTGGGAATTCCTCATGGACAGAAGAGCCTGGTGGGCTACAGTTCATTGAGGTCACAAAGAGTTTGACACGACTGAGTACATATACAGGGATGATCTCATGAGCACTGTGGTAGCCACCACATCCTGCATCATTCTGGTGACACATAGAAAATTGGTTTCCTCCAGCGGTGCTATTATATTTTCACCTTTACACCTCTTCCTGTTTTCTAAATCCAAGCAAAGGAACCAAGTCAGACTGAAACCAAAAGCACCAAGGGTCTTGTCTTTTGCATATGAGCAATGTTCTCCGAGAGCAAAAGGAAGTTGATTTAGTCACCACTATCTCCTCCCACACACAGGGTTTGGTCAGGATTCTAATTAGAACTATTAGATTTCTAACTACTGACTGAAAGGCAGGTTCTTAGTTCTATAGGATGTTTGCATACTATGTAGGCTGACTCGCAGAAGCTGTGGAAGGACAATCTAATTAAAACTTAGTTTTAAAAATTGACTCAATCCAGTATTAGGAGAAAAAACACAACGCAATGTCCATAGGAGCATCTAAGTTCTACATAGTTTTTCTACTAAATTTCCTGTTTGCTTGGAAGCACTTAAAATTCAAAGTGGGAGGTAAATAAAAGGTACAAGGACATGAGAACCCAAGAGAATTGCTGGGGCCACAGAAATTCACTTCAAACAAGGATGATGGTTATCATGACCATATAACTAACCTTTGAGAATAAAGTGTGTGTAAGAAGGCAATGGCAACCCACTCCAGTACTCTTGCCTGGAAAATCCCATGGACGGAGGAGCCTGGTAGGCTGTAGTCCATGGGGTCGCTAAGAGTCAGACACGGCTGAGCAACTTCAGTTTCACTTTTCACTTTCAGGCATTGGAGAAGGAAATGGCAACCCACTCCAGTGTTCTTGCCTGGAGAATCCCAGGGACGGCGGAGCCTGGTGGCCTGCCGTCTGTGGGGTTGCACAGAGTCGGACACGACTGAAGCGACTTAGCAGCAGCAGCAGCAAGGGATTCCTTTAGAATAACATCAAGCCAGTAATGTAGCCTGGGTAAACTAGAATGTATGAGCATTCTAGTGAAGGCTTAATTCTCAGTCCAGTCTCTTTTGACACTGTTTAACTGTTTCTTGCTTAATTTTTGTCATCTGTACAGAGAACTAATGATATTTACCTTATGAACAATGCCTAACGCACTATTTGACACAGTGTAGATGCTCAGTTTTGATCATTGTTAGTCATTCTCCACATCTTCCTCTGAATCTCTTCAGTACTGACTCAGAAATTAAGGGCTTGCTCCTGGAAAGGGAGTAGAGGAGGGTCAGCAGACACTGCAGAGTGTCGGCAGAGACTGAGAAATCTAGGTCTGCCAGGTCAAAGAGATTTGTTTTTTAGCCTGGGTATGTAGGGGCCGAGTATTGACTTTCTAATTTCCATCCAATTGTAGAACACAAGAAATTGTCATTGGTCTACTCATATGCCCAAGACTAATCAGAGAGGCTTAGAGTGTTGCAATAGTCCTTGGGGGGAGGTATTTTTAATAACTCACACTAGAGGTCTAAAATAACAAATGTTGCAGCTGTTTGATTTATAAGCCAAGTATTCAGGGAAAGCTGCATAGGAAAAGGAGCAAAGAAGAAGGAATGATTGGTCCATAGATTTGGAAGCCCAGGCCCCATCCCAGTGGAACGCTCCCAGGCCATAACACTCAATTCTCCCCAAATCACACTTCATTTTCTTGGTTCATGTATTCAGAATTTTCATTGTTCTTTATATTCTCCAAATACTTTTTCCAAACATTAGAGTTTTGAAGGCAAGTTTCCAGGGAAGGGAGAGAAAACACAAAATGGACAGTGGCAGATTGTTTTTATTTTTTCTTTGAGAGTTTCCAGATAGATTGCCAAATTTAAAAACACAGTGACATGCAAAGGATGCAGAAATCAGATGATATATGAGCCAAGCGCAACAAAAAGTAGCTGTGAAAAATGGGATTGTTAGCATCTTCCCTGGGGGGAAATCAGAGAATAAGGGAAATTTCAGGACTTGCTTCCAACTCTTCCTCACTCATTATTCATAAAATGAAGCTGATACTGAGGCCCTGTGAGGGTGGAGAGTGTCAGTGATCAAGCAACTGAATTCACAAGTTCACTGTTCCTCTAGGGGTAAGTGGAGGGATTTCTGCCTGACCTTTGGGGAACTGGGCGAGGAAAAAAAGTGGAAAACTGCTTGTCTGCTCTCCTCTGTCCCTTGTGGTGAGAAGTGGAATAACTGATGATTAAGAGTGAACTTGAGCTAGGCTGCTGGGTTCCAATCTCTGCTTTTCCCCTTATTAGCTGTGTGGCATTAAGCATTTTATTTCACCTCTTCACACCTCACTTTTCTATAAAGTGGGAGTAATTCAACCTCAGAGGATTTTTTGGAGGAACATGCAAAGTTCTTAGGACAAAGTCTCTCTCCAAGTAAGTATTCTGTGAATGTGACCTGTTAATATTATTGATGCTGTTATTTATCTCTCTCCTTATCCTCAATTTAGAGGCAGCAAAAGTCAATAACCTGGGGTTTAATGGGCCCTACCATTGATTAACCCATTCCATAAGCAAAGCCAAATCTTATCTCTATGGGCCCACTGTTTAGCACAGTGTCTGGGATATGACATTTTATAAATGTTTGTTGAACTGAACAGTTGTACATCTGTATGTGCGATATAGAAAAATGCACCACTTGGGACCTCAGTTTGGCAGGATCTTGGGCTTACCTAAGATATATAAATGAAAAAAATCTCAATACAGTGCTTACCTCTGACCACAAGAGATGCATTGTGATGTGTTTATTTTACCCTATTTGTTTCTGTTATGTCCTGTTCTAGCCTAGTGGTGCTGAGTTTACAACTATAATAGGCAATTATTAAGCACCCTCCCCAGTTGCTGGCATATTGATTTGCTCGTATTGAGTGTCATGGTTCCCATTTTTGGAAATGGAAAGCTTGATCTGTGTCCAAATGTTTATACGTGGAATCTGAAAAAAAAAAATAGGGTACAAATAAACCTACCTACAAAACAGAAATAGAGTCACAGATGTAGAGAAAAAAACTAATGATTACCAAGGGGGAAATGAGGGATGAGATAAATTGGGAGATTGGAACTGACATATGCACATTACTATATATAAAATAGATGACTAATAAGGACCTGCTGTATTGCACAGGGGACTCTACTCAATACTCTCTGGTGGCCTGTATGGAAAAGAATCTAAAAAGAGTGGATATATGTATATGAATAACTGATTCACTTTGTTGTACAACTGAAACAACACAACATTGTAAATCAACTAAACTATAATAAAAATTAAAAAACAATCTTTTGGTTCAGAAAGATGTTAACTTTACTGATGAGGTGGAGTACAAGAAGTTCAATAGAAGCCAGGTTACAATGGAGATTTAGACCATCCCCAAAATAGCCTAGCATTGTGGAAGCATTTGGCTTAACCAGCTGTTTCTTGAACTCCATCAACCTCCCCACTAAAGAGGTTAAAACCCATTGAGATTAATGGAAGAACAACAATGACTTCTATTTAAAAATTCTCAATCACTAGGAGATGGTATCAAAATTATCCAAGGGGCTGAAGTCATTACATTTCTGAAATCATAAATTTGCATGTTAGTATGAGTTTGTACTAAAGTTTTATATAGGTAGCTCTCTTACTGCCTTCTCCCTTCCAACCAAAGATTTTATCCGTAAAATTGGTAAATGAACCATCTGGAACCTTGCATGGTGATGTCATTGTGCCAGAGCCTTTCCTCGGGTTAGGCTTGGAGGGTGGGTTTTGAGGGATGAGTCAATAAAGAAGTAAGTGATCAATTGCAATTGCAGAAAAATAAAATTTTGAGTTCGGTGACCTAGTCTGGATTATATGAAGAAGGGGAAATTCATTAAAAGGTAGAGCACATCAGAATGAACCATTCATCCATAAAATCCAAACATATGCTAAGAGGTTGCCTTTCCATCTGTGCCTCATGGATTTGGTTTTAATATGGTGTTCCATTTTGAAGGATTTGCTCAATTCAGCAGTTTGAAAATGATTCACAAAGGAAAAGCTTGCATAAAGAGTTCTTGTTTATGTTTTATTAATGGCATTTGCCAACACTCACATAAAAATGAAAAAAGCCCCCTTGCAACATAACAATCTTTTGTTTTTCAGGTTGCTTTTGTGATGGCTGTTTTGGTCTTTATTTTAGGCTTCTTGAGAGTTTTTTTTTTCTTTTTTTAGTTTGAACACAGTCTTAATAGAATTAATCATTTTTGTCTGCTGACTAAACTCTACCAGGAGGCATCATCTGGCAATTGTCCCCTGTGCCTCTAATTGCTTAATTAACATTCAAATCCAAGGTTTTAGGAAAGGGTTGGTATTATTATAAGTTATGAGGTAGTTAATTGCTGCCATGACACCTTTGAAGCTGTCATATAGTATCTGTAAAGAGATTCATGGGAGATGGGTTTAGGTTGAGGTAAAATGAAAAATCACAGATCTTTTAATAAAACATTGTGAATAATAACTTATAGAATAGTATTCTTCTTCTAGAAAATTGATATCCAACTGTTAAATGTGTAATTTGGTACTGTTTATTCAATCCAAAAAGTGAATAGTTCTTTAAAAATATCTATAGACTTATAAATGATTTTATTTTGTTTTAAGCGATATTTACCCAAAATGGTGAGGTACCACTGAATTTAATTTTATTTATGAATTTAAGAGAATTTAATAAACAAATCAGCTTGAAAAAATATGGCACAAGAGAATTTAGTGATGCTTCTTTAGCGTTAAATGCCCTATAAACAGGTACAACTTTGATTTAGTAAAATATTTTGGTGGACAAATATCATCCCCTAAAAATGATTTCAGTTACTTCTAACTCCTTTAGAAACAATTTAATCTATAAATCTTTTAGATTTTGCAGTTGAAAAGTAGAAACAATAGTTTAAAGCATTATTTACACAGACTCAAATCAGGAAAAAAATTTATTGGGAAAACGCAAATCAATAAAGAAAGATAAAGATTACAATGGATATATGGATAAAGAGCACAGATACATATGTCACAAAGGTGGAAATATTAAACTAGACTGTGTAAACAATCTAATAAATAATTAAAGAAGTGAAAATTTAAAAACAGAGCAATGTTCTTTACATCCATTAACTTAACAATTAAAAGTAGAAATATTTTAAAAAGTAGAAATTTTAATGCTATAAAATTGTGGCAATATGTGTATATTCATCATTGGGCACGCCGTATATTGATATAACACATTTAAAAAGATAATTCATAAATATTTATTGCTACCTTTTATATCTCTCTCACTAGACAGATGCAGCCATCAAGCATTTCAGGTAATTTAGCTTACATCTTGTGTTTGATCATTTTTCCAATGAATTTTTTCAAAGGCACTAAAATATTAAATGCACAAACATGCGTTTTTTTGGTATTATCCATTATTACAAAGAAATTAGGGACAATATTAAGATCAGAAAGTGAAAAGTGAAAGTGCTAGTCATAAACTGTAGTCCATCAGGCTCCTCTCTCCATTTGATTCTCCAGACAAGAATACTGGAGTGGGTAGCCATTCCCTTCTCCAAGGGATCTTCCTGATCCAGGGATCAAACCTAGATCTCCTGTGTTGCAGTTGAATGAATTCTTTACCATCTGAACCACCAGGGAAGCCAATTAACATCAGAAAATGGGGGAAATTAACTCAGTGGTACTATTGGTCAGCTGAGAAAGATAATAATAACAACTATAACTAATATTTTTAAAATGATATAGGTGAATAGTGAAAAATGAAATTACCTTCTGCCAACTATAAGAAAAATATGCATATTACAAAAGAGCATAGAGGTATAAAAATGGTTGCTGTGTAGGGGTAGTGGAATTAGAGGTGCTACTGAGGAGACTGCTTGCTACAGAGGAGAAGGAAACATCTAGGTTGGGCCTGCATTTGCAAGAGGTACTTTTTTATATACTGACATAGCTTCTCTGAGTTTCAGTTTTCTCTTTTACAAAATGAGGTTACATCTGGTTCATAAAGTTGTTGGTATTCAGTGACATAAAGCAAGTAGAGTGTTTAACGGTGTCTCCAAACCAAAAAGTGATACCATGTTATTCATGGCACTCCTGGCATCAAAGAGGTTGTGAAAGAAGTTGAATAACAACATTCATGAATCATTAAAACTTCTTCTTTACTTTAGATGCTGTGGTTAGACACTGGCATGAGTGCAGTTAATAGCAAAAGCTCTGGATCATGGAAATAGACACACAATTTTGTTCAATTCTGAGAGGTAGATGCTAGTTACTAGTATAGCCCTTTCTGTACCAAACTAAGAGAGGCTAAGAAAGTTACTAAAAGTAACACAACTAGTAATAGTCATTAGGTGAACATTACTAACTGCTTATTTTATGTAATAAATTATCAAATCACTTTATAGATGTTTAGTCATGTAATACTGACTAAATATTGTCTAAATACGTCACTGATGCTGTTAAAAAATGTTTGAAAGCTATGAAATTTCCCAAAGAAAGATAAATGTTTGTACCATATTTGCAATGTTGTATACAGCTTCAAAGGATTGACAGGCCACTGTCAGAACCTCTCTGGAGGAGGGCCTATATCCTATGATAATAACCACAGGCAGAGTGATGACAAGTGCTGTGTGGTAACAATTCAGATAAAATACCTATCACAGAGAAGGGCTCTGATGAAATAATATTTTAGTGAAAACTAAAGGAGATAAAGGAAGCAGCTGTGTAGCTATTGAGAGAAAAGTTTACCAGAGAAAGGAAATAGCACATGTGAATACCCTGGCATGGGAATTGGTATGGCTTTCATTGACAATCCCATACATGATAAAAGTATCAATCGTTATTTAATAGTTGTCTTGCTAGCATCTCCTGAGTACTAAGAACTAGGTGAGCACAGGTATAAAAGAGTCCTCGCCCTTGATGGATTTAAAATAAAGGATGAAAAACATACATTTTAATTTATGCATTGTGCTGTGTTGTGCTAAGTTGCTTCAGGTGTGTCCGACTCTTTGCGACCCCATGGACCAAGCCCACCATGTTCCTCTGTCCATGGGGTTCTCCAGGCAAGAATACTGGCATGGGTTGCCATTTCCTACTTCAAATTTATGCATTATAAACACCGCACGTCTGAGTGACTAAAAACCACAATTATTTATTCTTATAGGTCTTGAGTCAGTGGGTCTGTTGGGAGTTGCATGAAGGTAGGCTGATCTTGACTGGCTTGCTCATGCTCTTGTTAGTTGGCTGGAGTCCTTACCTTAGGCTGAGCTTGACTTAGCACTTATTGTGGAACAGCTCTGCTCCTGATACCCCTCATACTTCCTTTGGAACCCATCAGTATGTTCTTTTCATTGTCTTGGGAGAAATGCAAGCAGGAAGCCCAGTAACTTTTTCAATCCTTCAGGGCCCAAGACATATGCCTAAGATAAATACTGCCTTAAATTTTGCACCCTAGGTAGCTCATTCAAGCACTTTAATCCTGGTCTGTCATCCTGCTCCTATACATACCATTAGCCAATGCTAGTCATATGGCTGAGCCTAAGGGAATTAACTCTGTTCACATTGGGAAAACCATATGAAGGTATAAAAGCAAAAGCAGAGGATATGGATAGAGCGAGGGTAGAGAATTGGGACCACTTAAAGTGATCCATTAGTTCACCATAATAAATACATAACCCAGCGATTTTCAGAATATGGTATCCATTCCACTGGTGGTATGAGAAATGATTTTTCATTGTGTTTGAAATGAAAACCATTCTTTTTATGTTAATAGTATATATTTTTAATGTGCTGAATAAAATAATAGGCCCCTGGAGCTTTTGATTGGATTTTCCAAGTATTACATGAGATGAAGTTAAAGTAGTGAGTCAATATATGCAAATTATATAGCTAATAATGGCATGAGTGTATGGTTCTATAGGAAAAAGAAACTCAAGAGAAAGATACGTGAATGAAGTTTGGAAAACATTACTGGTTGTCACATAAACAAACCAAGTGCTTGGGAATGAGGAGTAGGGAAAAAATGGAAGGTTCCATGGAAGAGAAACCATTAGAATAGCCCCTTAAATGAGCTGGAATTTATAAGGCAGAGGAGGGAAGGAAGTGTAGTTCAGATGGAGAAAGCAGCATATATAATGGTCCAAAGAGGTAAAAGTACATGACAAGCAGTATAATAATGCATCCCATTGATTGGATATCCAATGGGCCAGACCCAAGGCTAGACTCCTTCTGCACAGTATCTGTAATCCCCTGGGTGATTAGAGAGCCTCGACTCTTTCCCTTAAACCACAAGCAAGGTCAGCACACAACAGGCTCATGGCAAGAGTCCCCAAACTGTCCCCCTTTCCAGTGTATCTATTGCTTCATTTAAATCTGTATATGATGGTTCTATTTGATAAAGAAGATACCTGGGACCTACAGATAGTCTATTACTTGCTTCAAGCATGTGGTGAGTTGGTTACAAAGCTTTCATTTTAGTTCTCTAGAGTCTTAAACCTAGGATGCTTCCACTGGACCACAGTAAATGGTTGTGCCTCTGTTTCAACCTCAGATACACATGCATGTGTGCACTTTTAATGTGGTGAAATAATTTTCCCTTCCCTCTTAGAATATCCCAAGAGAGAAGATCATGCTGTTTCCTAGAAAGGAAGGAAATAAGTGTGAAATCAGCTCTTCTTGATATGGCACCTAGTTCTCAAGGAGACAAGAACTCTGAAGAGGTCCAAACCCCCTGCTATCTAACTTTTGAGACTGAGCCAGGGACTGCAGAGTGTACAGACTTTTGAATATTATCCATTATGATAAGTCTCTGGGACAGCAGATCAGAATCGTCATGACTCTGCTTATTCATTAGTTATTTCCAAATGCGCCTTAAACACCAAGCACTGTGATGGGTGTTCTGGCAGTGTGAGGGATGATCAGGGAAGCTGAGTCTTCCAGAAATTTACAGTTGATGGAGATACAAACTCTCAGAAAAAAAAGATTAGCAGTGGGAAGGAAATACAAGAGACTCCCAAGGAAGTTTTGAGAGCCAAGAAATGAATAATCAGAGACCTAGAAATTAGAACTTATTACAGGGAGGAAAAGCCAGAGGTATGATAAGAAGGTAGGAAGCAACTGCATAAGCATCTAGAATGAACATTTATCAATGTGTGTGCAAATACATCCTTTATATTTATGTCCATTTTTGTTTTATTCACAAGTACCTACTCTCATCCCTGACAGTTTTTATTGTATAATACTTAAAAAAAAATCGCTTCTTACTGCACTATGAGAAGATAACAATAAACTCCACTTCTGTTAAAAATAAAATGATCATGATCAAAAGCCTTCTGAAACACACAATATTTCTATTTAAATTGAAATGATCTACTATTAAAGAAAGGCAGTTATTTTTCTCCAGGTATTTTCTGGGTAGAGAGGGGCAAAGTTCTTACATGAATTCCACCTTTTACATGAAACATTCTCTTAGTCATGTTTTGAAATCCACAACTGATGGTACATTTTTCAAAATAACAAAGACTACTGCTAATCCTAGCGCACGCCCAGGTCTTCTAGTCTATCTCATTCTACCACTAGAGTGCACCACAATATTTATTACCAGCATGGAGAGCCCAGGGACTGTGGTTCAAATATAGAGTCTCATTTTTTCTTTCTATTTGACAATTCAATCACATAAACATTTACATGTCTCTGAGAGCTCGTGCAGTTTAGGATCACCGGTTGATAGAAAAAGAAAAAATCCAGTTGTTTGAATCAGATGAGGATTATGACTTCAGTGATCAAAATTTCTAATGATTCGCTCTTTTGGTGTGTGTGTTTTGAATTGTAGGTTTGTACTGGGAGTGCAGAAGGGAGTCTGTTTGGCAAATGTAATAGAACAGCTTGAAATATGCAGAGTTGTGGTATGAAATTTGGCAAAAGATCCTTTTAACTTGTCAATGAGTCAGGGGTGTTGGGCAAATTTCTAAAACACTCTAGGAAAAGTACAATTTTTAAAAGTCAGACTATTATCAGTATGTGCATGCATGCTAAGTCACTCCAGACTCTTTGCGACCCTGCTGACTGTAGCCTTCCAGGCTCCTCTGTCCGTGGGATTCTCCAGGGAAGAATACTGGAGTGAGTTGCCGTGCCCTCCTCCAGGGGATCTTCCCAACCCAGGGATCAAACCCTTGTCTCTTTAGTCTAACCTGCCTTGGTAGGTGGGTTCTTTACCACTAGCAACACCTGGGTATATTTTTATATTATTTAGTCTAGAAACATTGTCTTAGCACCTAGTACATGCTTGATACTGGATGGGCTAGTTTCTAGGATTAATTTCATAGGTTACTGATTTGGCATTCTGATTGAAAACTACAAAATACTCTGCTTCCAAAAGTATTTCTCCTGAAATTACTTCCCTGTTAATATCCTCACCTTAAATTTCATTATTAGAGAGTCATCACCTTTGAGTAAAGTAATAATTCCATGATACTTTAAGAAGAAAAATTTACCCAAAAAGGTTAACCCTTTGAGCTATTGGTGATGATAATAGCAGCTAACTTTTATTGCAAGTCAACATAAGTAGAAAATTTTCTGTGTTCTTCAAATGCATTAATAAATTTATACAAGGTAGTTGCTAGCATCATTATCATAATTTTATAGAGGACAAATCTGAAATTCAAATAGGTTAAATAATTTGTCCTTGTTTGCATAGCTACTACATTGAAAAGCCAGATAAACTCAGGCAGTCTAGATTCAAAACCATGTTTTTAACTGTTATTTTTATATGATAGTAATTACCAAATTTATATCTCTAGTCTACATAGTTCCTCTAAGTTTCAGACATGTGTATATACCTGTCAATTTCACTTGGATGTCTCAAAGGCATCTCAATGATAATGTGTCTAAAATTGATCTCTTTATTTCCACAACCATTCCCCAGAAGTCACACATGGGTACACCCTAAAACAAATATTCCATCTTCCTCACAACTCTGTAAATCTTTCAGTTAAATTAAACTCACCACTACAAGACATGACCATGAGAAGCATGTCTAACTCTTTTTGGTCTCTCAACCTCTATACCCAAAATATCTGCAGGTTCTGTTAGTTTTACATCTAAAATGTATTCCAAATTTGTCCACTCTCCCCTTAATTAATCCAAGCCATCAGCATCACTGCAGTAGCATCCTATCTGGTATCTGTGTTTCCTCTCTTTACCTCTCCGTCACAACTCTATCCATTTTCTACATGGAAATCATTGTTAGCTTTTGTAAGCATAAGTTTAAACTGTTGCACCCCTCTGTAAAAGCTTTCAATGTTTTACCTTTGGATTTAAATATATATTCTTTATTATGACACAAGCACACTGTCTTCCCTGTTTCTAATACCATCTTTGGACTCTCTCATTCCTTGCTCGCAGTGTTCAAGTTAGAGTCCTATTCTAATGATCCCATGTTAAGTTCACAAGGACACAAGATGTCTGCATGCATTTTCCGCTCTGGTATGCTTGATTTCCTAACTCCTTCCTTGGTTGGCTCTTTCTTATTCTTCAGGTCTCAGCTTAAGCATTGCCCTCTTCTATCTATCCTCCTTACCCATACTACCAAAAGTAGGATCCATTTTCCTCTATTCTATCTGTTGGCCAAAAGTTCATTTGAGTTTTTCAACAAAATGATATGGAAAAAGACAAATAAAGTTTTTGGTTAACCAAATAGCACTTTGTTTCTGTATTTTATAACACTGACCACAATGTATAATCATTTTGTTACTATTTGTGTACGTATTTATTTTATTTCTCCCACGTCAATGTACATTTCATGAAGTCAGGGAACTTAGATCTCTTATTCTTCATTACATCACCAGTACCTAACCAAGAACCTGGCTTCCAGGGAACGTTCAATAAATTGCTGCTGAATATTCTATTTACAAGGGCTTCCCAGGTGACTCTATTGATCAAGAACTTGCCTGCCAGTGCAGAAGAAGTAAGAGACATGGGTTCAATCCCTGGGGCAGGAAGATCTCCTGGAGGAGGGCATGGCAACCCACTCCACTGTTCTTGCCTGGAGAACCCCATGGACAGAAGAACCTGGTGGGCTACAGTCCATAGGGTTGCGCAGAGTCGGACATGACTGAAGGGAGTTAGCATGCCTGTAGGCATTCTATTCACAAAGAACACACACCTGAAAAATCAAGGACATAAAAAAGGCTAAAATTCAAAGATTGGTACAAGATATACTAAGCAAAGACAAACCAAAAGAGTTAAAGAAACTGTTAAGAACAGAAAACACACACATACACTAACTTCAATAGAAAAAAAATACAAATAAATAACCCACAACATTAATTGATTAAAGGAGATAACACGATCATATTTAATAAATGAAGGAAAAGCCTTTGATGAAATTGAATGCTTATTTATGATAAAGACTGTCTAACAACCCACTCCAGTGTTCTTGCCTGGAGAATCCCAGGGACGGGGGAGCCTGGTGGGCTGCTGTCTATGGGGTTGCACAGAGTCAGACAGAACTGAAGCGACTTAGCAGCAGCAGCAAACTAGGACTAGAAGACTATTTCCTTAAACTGATAAAGGCATCTTCAATGCATTTTCAGCAAGCATATTTTTTTAAAATAACAAAAGCTTAGAAGTTTTCTTTTCACATTCACATGCAAAACCAGTTTGTCCACTATCACTGCTCTAGACGCTGTGGTAATAATTTTTTTTAAAATGGAAATATTAAAATTTGGAAAGAAAGATCTTGTCAATAGTCACAAGTAATGTGAATGTTTATTTCATAAGTAAGTCAAAAGATCTTGCCTTGAGCAATTAAAATTCATAAGAGTTTAGGTAGTGGATTTGATGACATTAATTTTTTTGAAAATATAATCATTTTTAGATACAACACCAATGGCACAATCCAAGAAAGAAATAATTGATGAGCAGGACTTCATTAAAATTAGAAACTTTTTTCAATGAAAGACAATGTGAAGAGAATAAGATGAGCTACAGACTGGGAGAAGATGTTAACAAAAGACACAGGTGACAAACGACTGTTATCTAAAATGTGCCCAAAACTCTTAAAATGCAGCGACAAGAAAACAAAGCACCTGATTAAAAAGTGAACTAAAGATCTTAACTGGCATCTCATGAAATGTGGTATACAGATGAATAATAAATATACGAAGAGGTGTTCCACATCATGTGTCATCCGAGAAATGCAAATTACACGACAAGGAGATACTACTACATACCTATTAAAATGGCCAAAATTCAGAACACTAACTACATCAGATGCTGGCAAGGATGTGGAACAACAGGAACATTGACTCATTGCCAGTGGCAATGCAGAATGGTCTATTCACTTTTTAAGATAGTTTGGTATTAAAAATAAAAAAACTAAGCATGCTTTTACCATATGATCCAGTAATTGCACTCTTTGGTACTTACCCAAAGGAACTGAAAACTCATGTTCACAAAAAATTCTGAATATATATATATGGGCTTCTCGGGTGGCTCAGATGGTAAAGAAACGCCCAAGATGCAGGTGACCTGGGTTTGATCCCTGGGTCAGGGAGACGTTCTGAAGAAGGGAATGCTACCCACTCCAGTATTCTTGCCTGGAGAATCCCATGGACAGAGGAGCCTGGTGGGCTATACAGTCCATGGGGTGGCAAAGAGTCAGATATGACTGAACAACTAACATTGGGCTTCCCTGGTGGCTCAGATGGTAGATAATGTTGCAGGAAACTGAGAGTTTCTATTTTTGCTGTGAAATAAGAGGACATGCCACATATCATAGGTGTTGGATACAGTGAAAAGGAGAATAGAGAAGCAGGAAGTTGGAGGAGAGCTCAGAAGGTTTAAATCACTGCTGTGATGACAGGGATGGAATGCTGCCTAGGGGAAGATAGAAAACGATCAGAACTATGGGAGGGAATGTTTCCAGCCCCAGACTCCTCCACTGAGCAACTTTTTCTCCAGCAATGCTCATAAGTTGAGGACTAGATGTTGAGAAGGCAGTCTGTGCTGAGAATTTAATCAATTTAAGCTTATCTTTCACATATTTATTAAGTACCTAGTTAGTGCCAGGGAAAGAGATAATGATGGAGAGAGGGGAGGGGTGGTTCAGAAAACAGTGAGGCGTGGTCCCAACCCTGAGTACTCTGTGATCCCTGAACTGTTTACTACCTGTCCAGAGGCTTAAGTGGGACACAGACAGAGCTTTATAAAATACAAGGATGTGAAAAAGGAACAGATGGACAACTTGAGGGTTCAGAAGTTACTTCAAAGAAGAGGTATAGAGAGTCCACTATATTACAACCTCTCAGCCGGGAGTTCTGAATATTTAACTTAATCCTTAGCACAAGTCTATGTGTTGAATTAATATTCCCTTTTTCTGATGAGGAAACATGCTCAGAAAGGAACATAATTTAGGGGGTAAAGCAGTTCTTCATGGGCTTGTAGGTATTTAGAACACACTTTGGAAGCTCTGTGAGGTTTGGCCAGATGAAGAAGAGGGATTGGCAATGTCAATTTCTGGGTTATTTAGGGAATGGCAGATTATTCTCTTTGATTGAATTATAGGAATGAGAGATGAGACTGTTTGGGTCTTGGGTACTAACCTTAAGATTTCATCTTTTATTTTGCAAGCACTGAGAAAGGATGGAAGTCTTTTGAATAGAGATTGAAGTCTTTAAAACTTCAGTGGCCTTAGAAAACACAAATTGAGAAAAGGAGAGCTCAGGCATTGCAGACCAGTTGAGAAGACATACAGATCTTCCTTGAATTACCATGGGATTACGTCCCCATAAAGTTGTTATAAGCTGAAAATACATCTAACACACCTAACATACTGAACATCACAACTTAGCCTAGCCTATCTTAAAAGTGCTCAGAACACTTATATTAGCCTAGAGTCAGGCAAAATCATCTAACCCCAAACATCCTATTTTATAATAGAGTGTCAAATATCTCATGAAATTGATTGAATACTGTACCAAGAAAGAGAAACAGCATGGTTGTATGGGTACAGGATAGTTGTTAGTGTTACCAGTTGTTTGCCCTCGTGATCCTGTGGCTGACCCGGAGCTGTGCCTGCTTCCACTGCCCAGCATAAGTGAGAGTGACTGCATATTGCTAGCCTGGGAAAAGACAAAAATTCAAAATCTGAAGCATGATTTCTACTGAATGCATATTGCTTTCACATCATCGTGGGACAAATCATAAGTCAGGGACTGTCTGTACAGATATCTGAGAGGGTGGCAGGGAGAAATGAGACCAGGGGGCTCTTCCTTGGCTCCCTATCTATCTAATCTTTTGCCTTGGACATGCCACTTAGCCTATTTCGGTCTTGATTTCTCATCATAAAAGAGAAGAGATTGGAAGGGACGACCTCAAAGGATCCTTTTGAAGAATATAGTTCTGTGATTCTAAGGTCCTGAGCAGGAGTGGTGGCAGTAGGAAATAAAAGTATGGAGTAAAGGGAATAATTTTCTCAGGGCCTTCTGAAACTTTTGCTGCTGCTGCAAAGTCGCTTCAGTCGTGTGCGACCCCACAGATGGCAGCCCACCGGGCTCCTCTGTCCCTGGGATTCTCCAGGCAAGAATATTGGGGTGGGTTGCCATTTCCTTCTCCCTCTGAAACCTCTAGTACAACATAAACATAAATAATTTTACATTGTCAACTGCCAGTTGGCACCTGCCGGTCAACTACAAACTGGCGCTTGCCAAGAGCATTTGCCAGCAACTGAACAACAACAGCAAGGGCATCTGCCTCTCCTGCTGCAGCTGCTGACCGACAACCCCTGAAAGGAGTTTAGGGTGGAGAGTGAGGCACTCTGCGCTCCAGGGAAACTGGTGGAATAGGTATTTAGATAGTTAGATATTTTCAGGAGAAGATTTCATGATCTCAATCCTGGTATCTCCTCATATCTAGAAAAGCACTCGATCCCTTTATGGTGACATCCGCTCCTTATGACTAACAGAAAACCTTTGTAAAACGAGTGCTTGATTGCATTGAATTTCCCCTTCACCAAAATCTTTACTTTGACCTTCCCCCACTGCCTCTTTGGAGCAGTCTCTCAGAGCTGTAAGAGGTGATGTCTCCTGGGCTGCAGTCCTCATTTTGCCCCAAGTAAAACTTAATTCACAATGCTCACGTTGTGCATCTTTTTAGTCCACAACGCTGCCTCCATATATAACCTCCGCATCAAGTAAGTTGTTATCAAGTCTCCTCTTGCACCACAAACATGCAACTGGACAACAAACATGGACACACATATATCAATTGCCCCTCCTACTCAGAAGATGGGATGAAACAATTTCTGTTTATTCCTCCTTAGTGTCTTTCTACTCCTCCTTTCACACTCAGATGTATTCTCTTTTGTTTAGTAAGTGTACCTGTTACAGGGAAGAGCAAATCTGACTACCTATTGGACCTTTTTCTTTTAACGTTTGTTTCCTGTTGCTTTTATTTGCTAAAAGGATACTGTCTATACATAATAGCCTGCCTCAGGAAACCCTACTCCTCTGCCTGAATGCCAAACCAAGGTGCTTCTCTTCAGGGAAACATCCTGACCCTGTCCACCTGTGAATGGCTGCAAGAAAGAAGAAATTAACACATCTGCTCCTGGAGGCAGGCCATTCCAGGAGATATTCGCAAGATTAACGGCCATTTAACTTTACTTCCTCACCTCATCCCCCTGCTGTGTTCTGTAAAAGAAACTAACATCCAGGCCCTGATAAGATGGCTATTTTGAGACACTAGTCCACTATGCTCTTGGTCTGCCAGCTTTCCTAATAAAGTCATTATCCTTTATCTCAGTATCTGTTCTCCTTACTTACTGGTCTATCATGTGGCAAGCAGAGCGAGCTTGGACTCAGGAACAAAATTATACAAAATCATACTCGAGATATTCAAAGATCAATTCATGACTTAAGCCTCTTTACCCCCCTCATTGATAAATTTTCTTCTCTTCCTGTGTTCTACCTTGAAACTGACTGCCATTCACCCAGATATTGAAGTCATCATGACTGTCTCCCTCTCCCTCCTGCTTTCAAGACCAATCACCCATCCTAGAGACTCTGTCTCTGCAAATATTTCCATTCAATCTTTCCCTCTTACTCCCACTAGTGGATTTTCTTCTCATTTTCCATTGGGGTCATTCCAATTGTAACCTAATTCATTTTCCACTGCAACGCATTCACTCTGAGTTGACAAACTTATTTCTAATCATTTTACTGTTATACTTAAAACAGTTCCAATATTTGACTTAGAAGTTCACCTCACACTTCACCATGTTATTTATATTTGCATATGTATCACTATTTTCTTCATTGTTTCCAAAAATTACTTTAAAATAGGCTTTATATATATATACGTGTGCATATATATGTAAGAGTTTCCAAGGTGGCTTCAGTGGTAAAGAACTCACCTGCCAATGCAGAAGACTTAAGAGACACAGGCTGGATCCTCTTACATTTATATATAGGCATATAAATGTATGTGTATATATATGTGTGTGTACATACACATACACATGCATATATACATTACATATGTATATTGCATATATATATATGTACACACACAGAAACATACTAAGAGTTTGGAGGCAGTTATTTTGAGATAATATTCTCTAGTAAGCCTGGAGAGCAGACAATTTAAATTAAGAACAATTCCAAATATTTCTAATCACCCTTGATCAGAGTCAGGTTTATGTCAGGCGAGTGTATGCTCCTCGCTTCTGTCTCATCACAACAAAGATTTGGAGTGACAGACATTAAAGCCCTTGGCATGTCACAGCTCTCTGGTCTTGGACAGACCATGTTATAGCTCTCAGGTCTCGAACGGACCGTGTTACAGCTCTTGGACAAATCGGTGCTAGAGCTCAGTGTTACAGCTTTATTTTATTTAGACAATAGCAGGAAAATCCATCCTCGAGGACTGAGGCCATGTTGACCGTCGACCCAAAGACACGAAGAGAAGGAGGCCCCAGCGCGCAGGGGAGAGAGAGAGAGAGAGCTCTTTGGCTCCTCTTTTTAAATGTTTTTTTCCTCCCCCTGGGCCTGCCCTATGCAAACTGGACTTAGCCAGGAGTGCTGTTTTACCTGAAGTTCTCACTCCGGTCCTCGGACCTTCCTTTGACCTTCCTTTGTTCTATTTTCGCGGGCTTTTCCCTTCCTTGTCTTTTAGCCACCATCATTTGGGACTCCTGTTTCCTGTTCTAACTACCTAATAGTTTACATACAGGGAGGAAAGATGAGGATCCTACCTAGCATATTTGGCTATTTGGCCAGGATGCCTCTGAAGAGAGGTTGCTCAAAAATGCCTAGGACTGAGGTCCAAATTTTCCTTAGGAAAGAGACTTGGCCCCATATAAGTAAATGAGTAGCCAAGGCTTAATGTTCTACACTACTCAATATGCCTGGAAATTTTTTGAAACAGGTGTCACTAATCACAGGTTTCTCAAGAGGCAGGTCAGATGGTCTGGTATTCCCATCTCTTTCAGAATTTTCCACAGTTTATTGTGATCCACACAGTCAAAGGCTTTGGCATAGTCAATAAAGCAGAAATAGATGTTTTTTCTGGAACTCTCCTGCTTTTTCGATGATCCAGCGGATGTTCGCAATTTGATCTCTGGTTCCTCTGCCTTTTCTAAAACCAGCTTTAATATCTGGAAGTTCACGGTTCACGTATTGAAGCCTGGCTTGGAGAATTTTGAGCATGACTTTACTAGCGTGTGAGATAAGTACAATTGTGCAGTAGTTTGAGCATTCTTTGGCATGGCCTTTCTTTGGGATTGGAATGAAAACTGACCTTTTCCAGTCCTGTGGCCACTGCTGAGTTTTCCAGATTTGCTGACATACTGAGTGCAGCACTTTCATAACATCATCTTTTAGGCATTGAAATAGCTCAACTGGTATTCCATCACCTCCACTAGCTTTGTTCGTAGTGATGCTTCCTAAGGCCCACTTGACTTCACATTCCAGGATATCTGGCTCTAGGTAAGTGATCACACCATCGTGATTTTCTGGGTCATGAAGATCTTTTTTGTACAGCACTTCTGTATCAAATTGTTAAAAGTAAGTCAATTGACTATTGGGAGACTTCTGTCATAAAAAATTTAGTTTTAGAAACTTGAATCATTCTTTCTGAAAATAATTAGAGTGTATAACCTATTGCTTTCTAAGGCAACCCTTAGTATGATGTTTCATGATCATATTATTGTCATAGAGAAAAATATTTATCTTTCCTATTCTCAGTGGCAGAATGATATGCATCTATTTAATACAGAAATGCCAAGTCCTTAATATACATGCTAAAAGGAGAATAAGGAAGAAAGCACAACTTGGTTTTTATATTGTTTGAAACTTTCATCCAAGAACTTTACTCTGTGTTATTAATGTTAATGAGCATGTCTGATAGGGCAGTGGTAAAGAATCCACCTACCAATGCAAGAGATACAGGTTTGATCCCTAGGTCAGGAAGATTTCCTGGAGAAAGAAATGGCAACCCACTTCAGTATTCTTGCTTGGAGAATCCTACGGACAGAGGAGCTTGGTGGGCTATAGTCTATGGGGTCGCAAAAGAGTCAGATAAGACTTAGTGACTAAACAACATTAGATTAATAGTGAGCTTATAAAAGCTAATTCCATGTACAACTCTCCTTAGACTTTTATCTGTATCAATATGAATAGAACATCTAAGAAAAGTAACTTTTTAAAAAAAAATTTACTCAGGTACTTAGTATAAATATAGTTTGAGTGTAAATGCAGTAGATGCCTTGATTGTATCTTGAAAAATATACCAAATTAAACATTTCTCTTGAGTGATGTGAATTCAGTTCAGTAACTCAGAATTTCCAGGTTCATGTAGCTTCTACAAATTCTATTTACTTTTTTCCTAAAATGTGCCTTGTGATGGCCTACCTTGATGATTAAAAGTGTGCTTTCTGAAGGCATATGCTCTTAGTTTTAGTTTTGGGTCAGCCAATTCCCTACTGTGGTCTTAGGCAAGTTACTTAAACTCACTAAATGTCAGTTTCATATTTGGTAAAACTTAAAATAACCACAATATCTATTTCATGAACTTATTAGGAGGATTCCATAAGACAATGCATATTGAAAATTGAGTGTAGAGCCTGGCAGACTAAAGTGTTTGGTACATGTGAGCTGAATAAATGAGTAAGTTAAATAAGCAATTAAGAAAATTCAAACAGATTCCATTTTCTCCTCTAGCTTTGACATCTGTGATCTGCATCAACCCTTACTAAAATAGCAAAAGGGGAAAATCATAAAAGTTATAATGAATAATGTATCCTGTGCACTACTGTGTAAAGTTACTAAGGACAAATTATGCATGAAGAATTCAACAGTTCTTTTCACTAAGTGACACATTTAATGAATAAAATGTCTTCAGTTAAAATCATTTCTGTGTTCTTCAAAGAAATATTGGCTGTAGTGCTTAATAAATGTTATTTTAAACAAAGCTATAAAGACATGCTTAATAGTTTCCAAGTCAAAGCAAAGTCCACAAAAGGTAAGCTTTAAAAATTTGGAACTTGGAACATCAATTTTATAAATTTAATGATTGTTTTCAAATGGCAATGCTGATAGAATTCATTCAATATTTACTGCCTACCATTAATGATAAATTTTTTTCAGTATTGCATATCCTACATGATTGATTTCATTAAAGCCTCATAATAGTCCTGCGGAATTGACGTTATAATCCTTTAACAAATGAATACATTACGACTGATACACAGACTAGAGTATTCTTTTCTTTTTTAAAAAACTGAAATATAATTGACTTCCAACTATATTACTTTCAGGTGCACAAAATAGTGATTCACCATTTTTATACACCACAAAACTATCACTATTATCACCTGTCACCATACTAAGTTATTACAATATTATTGACTGTATTCCCTATGTTGTACATTATATTCCTGTGGCTTATTATTTTGTGACTAGAGGTTTGTACCTCTTAATCCCTTTTCCTTTGACTGTGTGGATCACAACAAACTCTGGAAAATTCTTCAAGAGATGGGAATACCAGACCTTACCTGTCTCCTGAGAAAACTGTATGCAGGTAAAGAAGCAACAGCTGGAACCAGATATGAAACAACAGACTGATTCCAAATTGGGAAAGGAGCATGTCAAGGCTGTATATTGTCACCCTGCTTGTTTAACTTATATGCAGAGTACATCATGAGAAATAATGGATTGGATGAATCACAACCTGGAATCAAGATTTCAGGGAGAAATATCAACAATCTAGATATGCAGATGATATCACTGTAATGGCAGAAAGCTAAGAGGAGCTAAAGAGCCTTTTGATGAAAAGTGAAAGAGAAGAGTGAAAAAGCTGGTTTAAAACTCAACATTCAAAAAACGAAGATCATGGCATCCAGTCCCATCACTTTATGGCAAATAGATGGGGAAAAAATGGAAACAGTGACATTTTCTTTTCTTGGGCTCCAAAATTATTGCAGACAGTGACTGCATCCATGAAAATAAAAGATGCTTGCTTCTTGGAAGAAAAGCTATGACAAACATAGATAGCATATTAAAAACCAGAGACCACTTTGACAATAAAAGTCTGCCTAGTCAAAGCTATGGTTTTTCCAGTAGTAATGTATGAATGTGAGAGTTGGACCATTAAGAAGGCTGAGCACCGAAGAATGGATGCTTTTGAACTGTGGTGCTGGAGAAGACTCTTGAGAGTCCCTTGGACTGCAAGGGAATCAAACCAGTCAATCTTAAAGCAAATCAATCCTGAACATTCATTGAAAGGATTGATGCTGAAGCTGAAACTCCAACTTTGGCCACCTGATGTGAAGAGCCAACTCACTGGAAAAGATCTTGATGCTGGGAAATATTGAAGGCAGGAGGAACAAGGGGTGATAGAGGATGAGACGGTTGGATGGCGTCACTGACTCAATGGACATGAGTTTGAGCAAACTCCAGGAGATAGTGAAAAACAAGGAAGGCTGGCATGCTGCAGTCCATGGGGTCACAAATAGTCGGACATGATTTAGCAACTGAGAAACATCAATCCCTTTTTCCACATCCCCTTACTCTACTTCTCTCTGACAACCACATGTTTGTTCTCTGTACCTATGAGTCCATTTTAGTTTTGTTATGTTTGTTCAAGTGTTTTGTTTTGTTTTGTTTTGTGTGTGAAAACATGCAGTATTTATTGCTCTCTGTCTAACTTATTTCAGTTAGCACTATAACCTCTATGGGACCAGAATTTTCTTGACTGCAATGTTCTGATTATTCTTCTATACTTTAGTCTTCAGTGTATAATGTTGTTGTGGAACCTATTTTTTTTATTATTATTATACTGGATAAAACATCTGATAGTTTATAGATGATTATGAAATAGATTCCCCCTTTAAGTTCAGTTCAGTCGCTCAATAATGTCCGACTCTTTGTGACCCCATGAATAGCAGCACGCCAGGCCTCCCTGTCCATCACCAACTCCTGGAGTTTACCCAGACTCATGTCCATTGAGTCAGTGATGCCATCCAACCATCTCATCCTCTGTCGTCTCCTTCTCCTCCTGCCCTCAATCTTTACCAGCATCAGGATCTTTTCCAATGAGTCAGTTCTTCACATCAGGAGGACAAAGTATTGGAGTTTCAGCTTCAATATCAGTCCTACCAATGGACATCCAGGACTGACCTTCTTTAGGATGGACTGGTTGGATCTTCTTGCAGTCCAAGGGACTCTCAAGAGTCTTCTCCAACACCACAGGTCAAAAGCTTCAATTCTTCGGCGCTCAGCTTTCTTCATAGTCCAACTCTCTCATCTATACATGACCACTGGAAAAACCATAGCCTTAACTAGATGGACCTTTGTTGACAAAGTAATGTCTCTGCTTTTTAATATGCTGTCTATGTTGGTCATAACTCTCCCCCTTTAAAAACAAAGTTAAATGGAAATCACCACTTGTATATTTTATGGTGGAAATGTAAGTTGGTAAAATTATTCCAAAGGACCATTTGACAATGTATTTCTCTCCATGGTATGATTGTATTTTTCTGCCTCCTTGAAGTTAGACTTTGCCATGTGAGTTGATTTGGCTGAAGGATTTTAGTGAGCTAAAAAGAAACTTGAAAAGTCGTCATGTGCTTTGCTACTCTCTCCTTACTGGTTCAACAACAAGCAGTGCCTAAGATAATGACTGCTCTGACAGCCTGGTCCCAGGGTGAAGATGTCATGGAGAAGAACTCAAGCAACCCACTGATGATCCACTGTTGTGAACCACTATCATAAGCCTCTGTTTGAGTTGCTGCGAACTCAATATAAACTATCACAAAATTTTCACTGAGAATTTATCCTAATAAAATCATTATATGGTTCACAAAATTTTAGTTGACTTTACCTTCATGTCAGTGAACTTGGACTTAAGCTCAATGCCTATTTAAATGTTCCAAAAAATTATAGTACATTTAAGTACATCTAGAAATTCAAGATGAATTAAGTTTAAAAGTTCAAATCTTAATTATTATATAACTTATATATTATATAATTTTAAGCTTCCCTGGTGGCTCAGATGGTAAAGAATCTGCCTGCAATGCAGGAGATATCAGTTCAATCCCTAGGTTGTCCCTGGAGAAGAAAATGGCTACCCACTCCAGTATTCTTGCCTGGGAAATCCCATGGACAGAGGAGCCTGGTGGGATACATGGGGTAGCAAAGAGTCAGACACGACTGAGAGAACAATTTCAATTATAATTTTAATTCTTATAAGTAAAATATTTCTTTCAGAAACAATATACAACACAGTGTTCATAGGGTTTTTTTTCTAGATGGTTTGCATTTGGTTTTAAATCTTTTTTTTTCCCCAAATTTTTATCAGTAAGCTTTTACAGAATAATCATGAGAATATCAGCAACAGTAACAAGAAAAAAAAAATCTTATACTTTCTGATCTCTTATACTTTCTGGCTGTTCTTTTTGCATTATATCATGCTATGTCATTAACGGTAAACATGTGTATTTCTATAATGAATGGAGAAGAATACATGAAGTCTTGCTTTTGGCCACTAGGACTCTATCCTCTTCTAGAACCAACGATTGGACACTACTTTGAGGGGTCCAATCATAATGATAGCAGTTTTCTCTGAAAAGTTTGCAAAACTGGAATCTAATGCTCTGGCAAGCTAAGCAAAGATTTTGCCTCTCTGTCTTTGTTTATTGGCAGTAAAAAGAAATGTGATATACTCAAGAGTAGGAGCAAACTATCAAAAATCTGTCTTCTCTGGTTCTCCTAAAATTGTTAAGGTCAAGAAAAGCAAAGAAAGCCTCAGAGATTGTCACAGACTAGAGGAAACTGGGAAGACATGATAACCAGATATGGTGGGGCATACTAAACTGGATCATGAGAGGGTAAAAGGACAGTAATAAAAAATTAGTAAAAATCCAAATCAATTCAAAGTTTAGTTAACAATAGTGTACCAGGGTCAATTTCTTGGTTTTGGCACATATACCAGACAGGGTAATGTAAGGTGTTAACAATGGAGGAAGTGGATAAGGAATGTGGTAGGCAGAATAATGACTTACCAAAAAGCCCATGTGCCACATTCTGGAACCTGTGATTATGGTAAATTGTATAACAAATGGAGTTCGGGTTGCTAATAAGTTGATCTTATAATAGGGAGAAAACCCCAGGTTGTCCAGGTGGACATGGTGTAATCACAAAGGTCCTTAAAAGAGGAAAAGGTAGGTAGAAAAATCAGTCAACTATGCAGTAAAAGAAAGACAAGATTGGGCATTGCTGGCTTTGAAGATGCAAAGTGACCACACATTGAGGATGTATGGAAAAAGGCAAGGAACTGAATTCTTTAGGGCTTCCAGAAGGAACACAGACTAGTCGGCACCTTAATTTTACCCAATTAGCTACATTTCTTACCTCGATAATTAAAAATTTATTTAGTTTCAAGCCACAGAGTTTGTGATAATTTACTATAATATCTGTAGAAAACTAATATAAGAGGTATACAGAAATTAGCTGGGTTATTTTACAACTGCTCTATAATTATGGTCCTTTTAAAATAAAAAGTTAATTTATTTTTTAAATAAGCAGTGTGCCTTTAGGAAAAGTCAGATTTCATTTATAGACCTGCAATCATTCAAAGGATTCCTCAAAAGAATACTGAACTCTCATATATGTTTGAATTTTCTGCCCATGACCCTGGTTTCTTGGTCTCATCTCCTGTTCAGTCTCCTTAGTTCTGACACCTCAGTTGGATGCAACTACCAGTAGCTAGAATTTGACACCCCTCCCACCTCTCAAGGATCTCTGAACCCCGCCTCTTCCCTAGTTGTGGCTTTGTCACATCTGCTTAGGTGCTAGCAGCTCAAATAGTTGCCACCACCTCCCATGAAGTTGGCAAAAACAACCTTTTTTAAAGTAACACATTTACTAAGGGGTAGAAATTCAGGAAAGAGCTGAGCTGTGTTACCATAGCAACCGGACAGAAATGAACACATGCAGGCAACTCATTTGTTGGGGCTACAGAGTATCACAAAACTGGGGGATCATCAAACTGTTTTGAACAGTCCTCCTTCCTCACCAGACTTCAGCCAGCCCTCTGGTTTTGTCCTATGCTATCATCTTGATGTTTTTAGGTGGAAGACAGTATCATCTTTAAAGATACAAAGAATAAATGTACCTTAGGGAGAAAAGAAAATCACCTTCCAGAAAGAAGGCGTTCTCAACCGAAAGCTTTCCTCAGCTTTTGCTGTTGCACGTTTGTTTTTCTTTTTGTTCTTCACATCTTCAACCTGGTTACTTTCTATGTACAGGGTCAGCCTTGGCCTGATACAGGCATTATGGAGAACAGTATGAAGTTTCCTTAAAAAACTAAAAATAGAGCTACCATATGACTCAGCAATCACACATCTGAGCATATACCCTGAGAAAACCATAATGCAAAAAGATACGTGTACCCCAATAGTCACTGCAGCACTGTTATAAGAGCCAGGATGTAGAAGAGATGTAGATGTCCATCAACAGATGAATGGATAAAGAAGATGTGGGACATATATACAATGCAATGCTATTCATCCATAAAAAAAAAGGATTGATTTATTTATACAGATGTAGATGGACCTAGAGTCTATCAGAGAGTAAAATAAGTCAGAAAGAGAAAAACAAGTATTGCTTATTAATGCATATATATGGGATTTAGAAAAATGGTACAGATGAAACTAGTTCCAGGGCAGGAATAGAGATGCAGATGTAGAGAATGGACATTTGGACACAGCAAGAGAAGGGGAGAGTTGGATGAATTGAGAGAGTACCACTGACATATATACACTAGCACATGTAAAATGGATAGGTAATGGGAACCTGCTGTGTAGCACAGGGAGCTCGACCTGGTACCTGATGACCTAGAAGGGTAGGATGCCCAGGAGAGAGATCAGAGGGAGATCCAAGAGGGAGGGTATATGGGTTACACATATAGCTGATTCACTTTATTGTACAGCAGAAAAGAGCACAACCTCATAAAGCAATTATACTCTGATAAAAATAAATAAAATTTTTAAAGTGCCTGTCCACAGATTCCAGGAAGTCTTCTCTATCCCAAATTATTATTCCCAATCTTATTCCAGGTACCTGAAATGCCAGCAGTGGTGTTTTAGGCTTGGGTTAGAATTTCATCTCTACCATATGTATGCACTGCATGCAGGTTAGTATACCCAGCAGAATACTCCTGGGTATAATCTTTGCCTCTAGGTTTCTGTGTAGCATCAATGCCAGATATCAGGTCCTCAAGTTACTGTTGATTCTCCTCTTCTCCTCTTCCTTCATCTTGATAGTTTTCAACTATACCCTATGAAATATGGGGGAAATAAAGAGGAAAGACAACTAAGTTCATGAACTCTCAACTTCAAACATCCCTAGGGCTACATGAATTCAAATCTTCATTATATAGATATGGAAACTGAAGCCTGTGGATATTATGAGCTCTTCCAGAGATCAAAGCATCAACTACTGGCTGACTCAGGATCAAAAGCCAGGGTTTCCAAAGCTTTCTATTTCCTCCTCTAGCAGAGAAGGTACTAACTAACACTATGAGTATAAGGCATATGGTGGTAATTAGTTGACAAATCCCTAGAAATACACAGAAAAGACATAGCCCAAGGGAAAGACTGGATCCCTGAAAGGAGAATTGCATATGTGCATGCTCAGTTGTGTCCGACTCTTTTTCTTAATTTGTTTTTGGCTACACTGGGTCCTTGATGCTGCATGTGGGCTTTCTCTAGTTGTGGTGAGCAGGGGTTACTCTTTAGTTGCATGTGGAATCTTCCTGGATTGAACTCGTGTGCCCTGCATTGGCACTGGACCATCAGGGAAGTCTGTGTCCATCTCTTTGCTACCCTATGGGCTGCAGCCCACCAGATTCCTCTGTCCATGGAATTTCCCAGGCAAGAATTCTGAAGTGGATTGCCATTTCTTCCTCCATGGGATCTTCCCAACAAAGGGATCATACCCACGTCTCCTGCACTAGCAGGAGGATTTTTTTTTTTTTTTTTTTTTACCACTGAGCCAACTGGGAAACCTCTCAAAAGTGGATTAGGAACACATCAAATATCATGAGTCCTTCAAAGGTAATTCAGTTTACTTCACGCATGGTAAATAATTACCATGCATCTAATTTTCTGGCTCCCATATTACTTTTTATGTGCCCCAGGAAAAGAAACCATGGTGATCTTGATTATTTTTGTAATACCAATGCCTAGCACAATATTTGTCCCATATTACAGTCAAGCATTTCGTTTGTATTTTTCCTGATAATTTATGCTTCTATAGTGAAAAACCTCCCTGTAAAAGAAATGCAATTAATTATTGTGACTCTATACACTTATATTTATTCATTCAATATTTAATCATGCATTTTAAGTTCTCAATATGGAAATTAAAGTATGATATTATGTATGGTGTGTATCACCATGCATGTAATCAAAAAATATTGAGTGTAATTAATAAATCTAAAAACAAAATACTGTTTTTTGATAGTTTCCATCATAATTTGTCTTATTTTACATGATACCATGAGATATTTTTTTTTGATTAAAATAACCAGGTTATATCAGATTAACTCTGTGGAAGAACAAAAGAATACCTGACTGGCATGGTCTAGAATTTGCAGGTCTTAAGACACTATAGTATCTTGAAGGAAGAAATTATTCATCATTCTCTAACTTCATCTTCACTGGGTCAACATGAACGTAAAAACATGCCAAGAACATTTGTTTAATCTTATTAATAGTGGAGAAAAATAAAATATGCTTAACAAAATTTCTTGGATACAATTTATAAGGAAAGACTGCGTGTGGTCATCGGTTATTCCTTATTCTCTTTTCTAGATAATCTGCTGCCTCCTTTAGTATGGTTTTGTTTGTATTATTGTAAAAACATCAAGGTATGGGTCTATGATTTGTTTTTCACCATAAAATCTTTGCTGGCATATAGGGAAAGGAAAGTAGAAGAAATAGATTTCCACAGCCCCACTCACATCAGTCTAAATCTTAAAATAATATGTCCTTTGGCAATCACTAAATCTTGCTATTGGTTTGAAGCAATAAATCTTCCAAGGCATTGGAAAAAAAAATGAAGGAACACCATTGTAGTAATGAGATTACTCTGAAAATAAAGCGGTGGATTAGTAAAATCTAATTTGGAAGTGATGAAGTACATGTGATGTCCAAGTAATTATTCCTGCACAGTCTCTGTCCGTGGGGAGCTCAGAGTTATTGGACACTGCACTGTGTTAATGATGCCACTGCCTGACATTTGGGTGAATATGCTCACCGTCTGCTGTGTCTCCTCTTCTATTGTTAATACTCACCACTGGGTCCTGCATTCATGATGCTGCCACAGACACAGCCAAAGCTGAGCCTCTGTGTGTGCGTTTCAAGTGTCTGTTCCCTTTTAAGCCAATGTTGTTGTTGATTTTTTTTCCATTTTAAAATCTGGGCTGAGACAAAAGTGCTACCCTGAACACTGTTACATGTGCATCAAAGATCCAATTACATTTCTCTGAGTTTTATTTAATTACCAAGACCAAGTAGATTATTTGAGTTCTCTTTGTACTCCCTTGTCTTTCAAAAGCATAAACCTAGATCCACACTTGGCCAAAAGCAGGTTTTCAGGTATGATTACCTCTTGGGATCAGTAGAAATATTTCTAACAAGTTGTTCTACATTATATTTTGATAATGGGAATCTCTATTATAAGACATAGGAAAGTGCTTTTTCTGATACAGAATTCTGTAGCTTTAACACACAACTGGTCGCAAAAGAATCGGACATGACTTAGTGACTAAAACAACAACACAGTACATAACTAACCTGTCTCCAGTGTCAGGATTGCTTAGGGAAGTTGAGGATTGAACAAACCCGAAGTAAAGAAAAGACAAATTAGGAAAAGCCATTTTCCTTTCAATCCATAAGAGTTTAATCAAGCTTCCCGTATAAAAGACATCCCAGGAGACTGCCATCAGATAGGTTCAGGAAGGACTTCTCAGAGGAGGAGACACTTGACTGAGTGGGTTACCAGAGGCAAAGGCAAAGTTGGAGAGGAGAGAAGGAAGTCCCAGTCAGGAGAATGACTTCAGCAAAGGCTCAGCTTGGCATGTTGAGAGTTAGACAGTTTTTTTAAAATTTCAGCTACCAAATTTAACTAGAACAACCTAAAATAAAAATAATTATAAAATCTATGGAGTGTCTCAAGATTACAGTCTTACCACATTTCTCTCTCTCCTTATTTGCACGTCCATTCTTCTCATTCTCAAAAAAACTGGCTTCTTTCTCCTTGTACATGACAAGAAACATATCCAAGATAGACCCTGCACATTTTTTCTTACACTTTGAATCCTAAGTCCAAATGCCCTGGAGAAGAGATACTTTGGCCCAGTTTGGGTTAGATTATTTTTCCTGGGCCATACAATAGAGGCTGAGGGAAGGAAAAAAATTAAAAGTTACGACATAGCTGCTGCCACTGCAAATGTAAATTTGGGTGGAGGAGCGATTCCTAGAAATGGAGTATTAATCAAAAATCCCATGATGTCTACTATACACATTTTTATTTAATTGCTTCATTCCTGACCATTTGAAGGCCACAGGAATCCTATTAAAAAAAAAAAACTGCTTTCTTTGGAAAGAAATAGCTCTAGTTTGTACTTCCCACTCTTTGCAGCAAATGTCTACCCCCTATTCTTAATTGGTCTTCACATATACTGTGATGCTTAGCTTCATGCCCTGATTCTCTCTGTGCCCATCCTCTTTGGGATGCTGGCTGATTTGGAAAGTCCCACTTGACTAAGAAACAGTTTATTTGACTAGAAAACAGCCTCTCTGACTGCTCCAACTTGAGGCTTGATGCAGATCTCAATTTTGGCAACTTTATTCCTTCTATCTTGAGTGTTAATCCTCCAATCCATGACTACATCAAGTCTGAATAGAAAGGTGCTATTTAATCAGGATATTCAGGATTGACAACTCAGAGAGATGGTAACATGTTTGGAACCAAAAGAAGGGGGAGAAAAAACAAAAGAAGGGAAAGTGGTGATCAGAAAATTCAAGAAAGTGAGGTGGGCAGTACAGCACGCGTCAGTCATGGGACAAGTTAGAGATTCAAGGTATCAAAATCCAAATATAGCACATACAGTAGAACTGCGATTTTACACTAGGTGTGTCTGATCACTAAATCTACAAGCTGTCAACTATGTAACACTGAAAAGAAAGGGAAAGTGAAAGTCACTCAGTCGTGTCTGACTCTTTGCGACCTCATGGACTATTCAGTCCTTGGAATTCTCCAGGCAAGAATACTGGAGTGGGTAGCCTTTTCCTTCTCCAAGGGATCTTCCCAACCCAGGTCTCCCACATGGTGAGCAGATTCTCAACCAGCTGAGCCACAAGGGAAGCTCAAGAATACTGGAATGGGTAGCCCATCCCTTCTCCAGAGGATCTTCCCGACCCAGGAATCGAACCGGGGTCTCCTGCATTACAGGCGGATTCTTTACCTACTGAGCCATCAGGGAAGCCTGTAACACTGAAGGCTAATTAAATTCTTATTACCTCTGAGACATAGTGTGGAATTTGTATCCTAATTATTCTGTAGCAGTTCTCTGTGTGTGTGTGCATGTGTGTGTGTGTGTGTGTGTGTGTGAAAGAGAGAGAGAGAATGAGAGAGACTAAGCCACCATTAAGGGAGAATTTTTGAAACACCTCTGCCTAAATAGTAGAAGTATCTCTTCTTTACTACCTTAGCTGTCTTTCCAAACAAGTTTTCCCAGCTTGCCCTTTGGTATTCATGAAGTAGAAGCAAAATAAGCAAATCTTTTATTCTAGACCAGGTCCTTTTTTCCATTTCCCATTTTTCCCTGGTGTAAATCCAAGCAATTATTTCATAGTAGAAATAGTAGAATATTGTTTCTGCTTTCTGTATAGGCTTCTTAAAAGGCACAAACGGTGGGTACAAGCTACCTCATCATATAGCCATCCTGACTATGTATCCCACTCACGCAGCTCAGAGTCTGACTGATTTGCCCACTCGCTGGTTTTGGAGCCCTGCGCTGGAGTCATGTAAACCAAGTCACGTTAACCAAGGCTGCCTGCCAGCAACTAGTCAGCTTCCCTCAGCCCCTCCATGTGAGCAGGTAAAAAAATAGCTCACTTAGACTGACACAAGAAAATATACACACACAAACAAACACACAGACACACCTGACTTGGAGATCAGTTTCTTTATTTTTAAAAAGATTTTGTGGTTATTGTGAAATATGTTTCACAACTTTATCTCTTTTAAATCTCTCAGCAAGACAGAGAGGAGAAATCGTGACCTCCGTTTCGCTGATAAGGGGTGTAAAGCTCAACAAATTTAAGAGGCAGTGTGGTGACATAGTTTATGTCAGAAGCAACCTGGACTTGCATCCAGGTGCCACCTAGAAGCTGTCTTACCTTAACACATTAGTTAACTTTTCTAAGTCTCAGTCTACTCACCTGTGCAATGGAAATAATACAAAAACTTACAAAACAATTTCTTTGCTTCTATGGGGTTGTTCTAAGGATAAATAAAACTGTATACACACACTCTGTGCCCATCATCTCATTAAAGTTTCCAAATAGTAGATACTAATTTGTGGATGAGTCAAGAATTGAATTCAAAACAATGTTCTAATCCCTCTACTCTATTGAGTCCCTCTAATTGCTTAACTATTCCAGAAGATTTGAAAGCAATGGAGTAATTTTGCAAAAAGAATTAGAGACTGCTCTGCCTTAATCGGTTAGCATCATATTTCATCCTTTTCAGGGGCCACTGTCTCTATCTTGTCCTTTAGCTTCATGCTTTTAGCATAAGCAACTCTAAAGAATGTCTCTCAACCAGTCCTGCTAAACATCCCATACTTCCCTTCACCCTTTATCTCACTGAATCCTAGCCGTGTAGTTTAGCCCACTTCATAATTGTTTTTAAAAAAGAGGTTAAAAACACTTAGTGGGTGACTTGTTGAAATTAAGCCCTTCCTTTTTCTGTTTGTTACATCACACAACATGATGAGACATTGTCAGCAAAGATTCTCTTTCCTCCAGTCTGGAAGAGTATCAAGTTATCAATCCATGACCCATTTGTAAAATATTTCAAATAATTTGACTGATGATTGTACATTTTCAAAATGAGGGGGAAAATAAGCCACTCTACAAAATTTTATAGTGTTGGACATTCCTGTAACACGTCCAAGCTGGTAATTACAGTGTCTGGCAGCTAATCATGGGGAATGTACCTTAATTAAATCAGATTCCTTATAAATATTCCTCTTTAACACACTGAAATATCTGGCCAAACCAATTTTCTGCACAGGAACATGCTCCAAAATATCATAAATCTTAGCCTTGGAATCTCTAACAGCATTTGACTCCATGAATGACTCTCAGAGCTTCCGCTTTAATCAACAACAGGAAGACTGTAAGACTCTGAACAGTTGCTAAGAAACAAAGAAGACTTTTAAACAACAACTGCATTTTAGGAAATAAACTATATTCTAGGAATACAGAGAAGACTAAGAAACCACTGTGTGTGTGTGTGTTACTCACTCAGTCGTGTCCAGCTCTTCGTGACCCTGTGGACTATAGCCCACCAGGCATCTCCATCCACGGGATTCTCCAGGTAAGAATACTGGAGTAGGATGCCATTCCCTTCTTCAGGGGATCTTCCCAACCCTGGGATTGAACCCAGGTCTCCCACAATGTCAGCAGACTCTTTACCATCTGAGCCACCAGGGAAGCCCAAGAAATCATGGGTGCTCTTAAATTTAATATCGGAGCCCCACATGTCAATAAATGATTGTAATGGAGAGTGGTCAGTGCTCTGCAGAAGCGTGTACGGTATGCTGTAGGCAAAGAGGTAAGTGAGCAATGTCAGCGGAATGAGGAGAGGCAGCTATGGTAAAGTTACTCCCAGAGCGGCTCCTTAAGGCACTATGAGAGCTCACCAGGACAATGGAATAGGAAAGGGAGTAATCAGATACGCCAAGACCTGACTCAACATGGTATGTTTTAAGAAACTAAAGTCCTTAGGGTCTTGGGGTCGGAGAAAGAAGAGTGGAGATGAGCCTAAAGAGAGTGGAAGTACACAGAGAGAGGCACAGCCTATCTGGGGGAAAGTGGAAGCCATTTAAAGGTCATCTTCACTTTCCCGTAAATTGCAAAGTCTTTAAACCAGGGCTCTTCATCTGGTTATCATGGGTTACATAAATCCTCCAAAACTGCCCAAAATACTGCATAGGGTCCTACGTAGGGGTGTTTGGAGTTCCAAGTAGGGTGGTGATAGGAGAAGGCAAGAGGGCTCATAGCTTCCTCAGGGTGTCCAAGTCTCCACGACTTAGAAAGGGACTGATATAATAAGACTCATTCATGATCCTAGAGTTTCTTGGGGATAGTGGATTCCAAGGGGATTTGGAATTGAGGGAATTGCTTTAGTCTCTTTCAGCATCCTAGACTGTCCCAAATTTACCATAGAAAGTAGAGGTGATGCCCTAGTAGAGGTAGATGCCAATCTCAATCCTGATTGGCCCAGGAGAGAAGTGGGTGGGACAGAACTAGCATCATTTGGGGCCTCAGGACTATTCTCACTCCAGCAGCCCCTGTGTGTACCTTCCCATATATCCTCAACCTCTTCTGGAGCTTGGCTTTCCACAGCTTGAGCAACAGGCAGGTTCACTCCTGCTCCACTCAGCCCACTGTAGCTTTAAGCCTGGAAGCAATAAACACAAACTAAAACAAACAACATATTTCTTAATGACAGCCTTTTAAAACATCAGCTCTACTTTCTAGTCAGTTGATAATCAAAACATCTGCACTCTGAGCTCCTGCTGTAGAATATAAGCTTTAACTCAATTATAATCAAAAGCTTGTTTATAAGAAACAACATGCATAGAAAACTACCTTAGTAATCTTCCACCCATTTTTCTCCTATGAATTGTTGACATTTTGAACAAAGGGAGTACCTGGACTATGCTGTTTTAACCCTTCTCAATAAAAATGCTTTTATTAAATTGCACCTGATATAAAGTGATTAACTTTCCTTCAAGTGTCTTTCAAGAATTTGTTGTAATATTGATTATAGGCATGTGAATGAAGATGTTGATCACTATTATATCACTGAAAATCCTCTTACTGAGAACCCTTAATGTGTAGCTCCAGAAAAACTTATCTCAGATCTCAGTGCTGGATAAAATATACTGCTGATAAATTATACAGCTTATATCTTATGTCTATAGTGAATGTTAAATCTTGCCTTGTTTAAGTTTGTGCTTCAGCTGCTAGGAAATTCAGAATCAAATATATGACATTTTTCCAGCAATGATGTAGAATTCTATAGCATATATTTTGGGAACAACCCTTCTTTATTTCTTGCTCTAATTTTTCTGTCACTTCTCTTTGTCTCATATTTATGTCACCCAGTAACTTCATATGTACTTGTGTAAACTGACAATTTGGAACAGATTGGATGTCACTGATGTACACCACAAGTGGATAATTTTTAAAAGTAAGTTTTGCTTTAAATTCATGAACTGAATATGAGCTAAACAAAACTCTAGGTGTCAGACCCGAGCATTATGTTTCATCTTTAAATTCCAAATACCTTTCATCTGTAATCACTCCTCAGAGGTGTCTTTCACAGTTCAGTGAAGCACCGAGGGGTCACGGCAAGTGACCTGTGAATTTACATCCCCATAAATAATAATTCACAAACAGGCTATGTCTCCAGTTCTCACCCTAAGCACAGGGGAGCCTCACATGGGTTAAATTAACCAGCCGGGAGAACATGTGAGCTGAACATATGGTGAAGTGTTTTGAGGTTTAGAAAAACAAGTTTCTGGTACAAACAGAGTCTGGCATCTGAGACCCCACTGTCAGCAGGAAAAACGATCTCCTTTTCTACCAGAATAAAAAGAGAGAGAGCTTTCAATTATTTCACCTCTGTAGCTGTACACAATGAAATGGGAGGAGAAATCGCACATTCATAGAGAGGAAAACAACTTCCCTAAGTTCCTCAGGGAAGTCAGAGAAGGCTGCAGAAAGCATGTAAAAAGTAGTTTACAGCTCTGATTGGAAGTGAAAAGGGAAGAAATCGGAAGTGAAGCACCACAAATTAAAATTAAATTTGCTGTTCCCACCAGCTCTCTAATCTCCACATTGGCAGACCATCCCCCACGCTGTTCTAATTGTGCCAGTTCAGACCTAATGAGTTGGGTTTGGGACGTACTGAGGCCTGTAAATGAAACCGTTTATCATTGTAACACTCTTATTAGATATTTGATTGAGCACTTGTTTTGAAAGCTTAGGAATAAAACAGAGAAATTGGCATTGAAGTAGCATCTTCTGTATTAGAGGAAAAAAAAGAGAGAAAATATGCTTGCCCTAGGAAATAGTGAATTGTTAGCGACCCTGTTTGGCTGACTCTTTAATTTGTCTTTTGGAAGATTTGAAACTGGGAATTAATTTTTATTTTGTTAGACAGGATTGACATTTTAGTTTGGTTCTTGGTTGGTTCCAATATGTGAGAAATATGGGCAGTTTCCTGTAGGAGCTGGGCAATTAGGCAAATATCTTATTTTCTCTATTACCAGTGCTATAGAGTTGTGATGATAATTAAATGATATAATATGAGAAAAGTACTTAGGGCAGTGTCTGGTGCATGACAAACCCTTCTCATGTGGTAGCTGGTACTATTCCTGTGCTGACAGCACTTACGCTCAACCTTCTGGAAGTGGAATAGCAAATCAGCACGTGTTTGATATCATGACATCATTCTACATCCTTCCAAATGAATAATTAAAGAAAGGCAAACTAAAACAAGGAAGTAAAATGCTTGTAACACTGACAAAGAATTAAACATTTGCTGGTACTTAGTATTACTGAAAGTAAAGATACTTTTTTAATATTTATAAGTAAGATGCTTACTGAAACATTTTTGGTGGGCAACTGGCAATATCTGTCAAAATAGTAAATGCACATACACCTAAACCTAGAGATTCCATTTCTAGAAATATTGTTTAAGAAATAATTTGTGCAAAAATAATTTGCACAATACCAAAAACAAGTTATAGAACAATACACATAAAATGTATGAATTATATTAATTTTTCTGTAGTATTCACATATATAAATCATTATAACTATCATATTAACAAGTTAAAAAGTAAAAACTATATGATAATCTTAATAGATTCAGAAAAAACACTAGATAGAATTCAATATCCATCAGTGATAAATAAAAAAATCTCAGCATATTAGAAATAAAAATATGCTCAACCTGATAAAATATATCTTTGAGAACCTATAACTAACATCACAACTATGGTGAATATTTTCTCTCTAAGTTTAGGAAAAAAGACAAGAATGTCATTTCTCAACTTTTATTCAGTATCAAATTAGAAGACTTACAGAAGACATAAAATTGTATTATATCCAGTTGACACTAATGTTTACATAGAAAACCCTATGGAAGCCACCAAAAATGTTACCAGAATTGCTAAGTGAGTTTATAAATATCATGAGTACAAGAAGTATAGAAATATATACCTATGTACATGTATTTTAACAGGTAAATCAACTGTATTTCTCTCTATTAGCAAAAATCATAAATTTTACTGAAAAACAATAGCAATGCAATTATGAAATACTTCAAAATACATTCAACAAAGTAAGTGTTTTTATCTGTGAACTGAAAACTATGAAATATAGCTGAGAGAAATTAAACAAAATCTAAAAAATATTATCAGACCCGTAGACTCAAGATCATTAAGATATATGTTCTGTCCAAATTGATGTGAACAATTCATATTAAAATCTCTGCTGACTTTTTGGGTAGAAATTCATAAGCTAACTAACACCTATATGAAAATGTAAAGGACATAAAGGAACAAAAATAAGTTTGAAAAAGAATAAAGTTGGAAGACTTGCTCTACTTGATTTTAAGACTTGATACAAAGCTACTGTAATCAAGGTAGTGTGGTATTAATGTAAACATAGAATATACATTGTGGGCCAGAATAGTCCAGAATTAGGCCCCCTCTAATATTCTCTATTGATTTTCAACAGTCACCAAAATAATTCAAAACACAGTCTTTTCTAATTGTGCTGGAAAAATTGGATATCCAAGCACACAAAAAATGAACCTTCATTATTACTCTGTAAGACATACGAAGATTAGCTTGGATAATAAAACTAAATGTAAGCATCACACTTACAAGGACTTCCCTGGTGCTCTAGTGGTTGGTACTTCACCTTCAAATGTGAAAGGTGTGGGTTCGATCCCTCGTTAGGGAGCTGAGATCACACAAGCTTCATGCCCAAAAAACCAAGAAATGAATAGCAGAAGCAATGTTGTGACAAATTCAATAAAGACTTTAAAGAAAGGAGATGGTCCACATCAAAATGATCTTATAATTAAAAAATCACAGATATGAAACTAAGAGGAGAAAACCTATGTGATTCTGGGTTAAGCAAAGACAGCTTATCTAGAACACAAAAAAGCAATAGATAATAAATAAAATAGCTATAAATTAGATGCAATTAAAATTTAAAAGTTATTCTTCAGAAGACATTGTGAGGAAAATCAAAAGGCAAGCCACAGATTGTAACATTTGGAAAACGTATACCTATCTGATAAAGGATTTTTATTCAAAATATATAAAGAATTCTTACCAATCAGTAACAATAAAAAATAATCTGATTAAAATTGAGCAACAGTTTTGAAGAAACACTTCACCAAAGGAATACTGGAATAGCACATTAGCATATAAAACATGAACAGTTATTAGTCATTAGAAAAGTACAAAATAAAGCAAACAAAATGAGACATCACTATATAGCCACAAGAAATGCAAAAAATTAAAGAGACTGACAACGCCAGCTTTGGCAAAGATATAGACCAACTGGACCTTTCATACATTGCTGCTGATGAAAAACGTTTTGTAAGTTTCTCACTGACACACACTTACCAAACAAACCAGCAATTACATCTCCAGCTATTTGCCCAAAAAAAGTGAAAACGTATATACGCTAATATTTGTGCTTGAATGTTCACAGTAATTTTATTTATAATAGCCAAAAACTGGACAGCATCCAAGTGTCCATAAGATAATAGGTGGATAAACAAATTGTGGTATATCCATACAATGGAATAGTATTTGCTAAAAAGAAATGAACTATTAATATCAATACATGTAACAACTTAAATGAACCTCAAGGATATTTTGCTGAATGAAAAATAAAAGCCAGTTACAATAGATTACAAGTTGTATGATTTAATTCATTGAATTTCTAGAAAAGGTAAAACCAGTAGAAATAGAAAGCAGATTCATGGTTTATAGAGACCAGTGGTATGAGAAGGAAATTGATTGAAAAAGAATACAAGGAGATCTTTTATAACAATGTAAATATGATTGTGCCAATGACTATGTTAACTATGCATATTTATCAATATTCATAAAATGTTCACTTAACACTGGTGAATATTATTATATTTAATTTAAATCTCAATAAAGTTGATTCATTTTTTGTAAGATTTTTTAGATATGGACCATTTTTAAGCCTTTATTGAATTTGTTACAATATTACTTCTGTTTTATGTGTTTGTTTTTTGGCCACCAGGCATGTGGGATCTTAGCTTCCAAACCAAGGATTGAACCTGCGTCCCTTGCACTGGGAGCCAAAGTCTTAACCACTGGACCACAAGGGAAGTCCCCTTAATAAATCTGATTTAAAATAAGGTATTTAAAATGTTTTGATTGTGGAAAGATAATCAGGATATAGAATTAAGTGTCAAGATCATTATGGAACAATGTGCACAAAATGATATTTTTATTTTAAAAAATCTACATGCATACATATGTACCTTTCTAGAAGTATAAGCAGCTGAGCTATTTCAAATCCTAAAAGATGATGCTGTGAAAGTGCTGCACTCAACATGCCAGCACATTTGGAAAAATCAGCAATGGCCACACGATTGAAAAAGGTCTGTTTTCATTTCAATCCCAAAGAAAGGCAATGCCAAAGAATGCTCAAACTACTGCACAATTGCACTCATTTCACATGCTAGCAAAGTAATGCTCAAAATTTTCCAAGCTAGGCTTCAAAACTACATGAACTTAGAATTTCCAGATGTTCAAGCTGGATTTAGAAAGGCAGAGGAACCAGAGATCAAATTGCCAACATTCATCGGATCACAGAAAAAGCAAGAGAATTCTAGAAAAACATCTACTTCTGCTTCACTGACTGTGCTTAAAGCCTTTGACTGCGTGGATCACAACAAATTGTGGAAAATCCTTAAAGAAATGGGGATACCAGACCACCTTAACTGCCTCCTGAGAAATCTGTATGCAGGTCAAGAAGCAACAGTTACAGCTGGACATGAACAACGGACAGGTTCAAACTTGGGAAAGGAGTACGACAAGGCTGTATATTGTCACCCTGCTTATTTAACTTATGTGCTGAGTATATCATGAGAAATGCAGGAGTGGATGAAGTACAAGCTGGAATCAAGATTGCCTGGAGAAATGTCAATTACCTCAGATATGCAGATGACACCACCCTTATAGCAGAAAGCAAGTAGGAACTAAAGAGCCTCTTGATGAAAGTGAAAGAGGAGAGTGAAAAAGTTGGCTTAAAACTCAACATTCAAAAAACTAAGATTATGGCCCTGGTCCCATCACTTCATGGCAAATAGGTGGGGAAACAATGGAAACTGACAGACTATTTTCTTGGGCTCCAAAATCACTGCAAATGGTGACTGCAGCCATGAAATGAAAAGATGCTTGCTGTTTGGGAGAAAAACTATGACAAATCTAGTCAGCATATTAAAAAGTAAAGACATTACTTTACCGACAAAGGCTCGTATAGTCAAAGCTCTTGTTTTTCCAGTAGTCTTGCCTGGATGTGAGAGTTGGACCTTAAAGAAAGCTGAGCACCGAAGAATTGATGCTTTTGAACTGTGGTGTTGGAGAAGAACCTTGGGAATCCCTTGGACTGCAAGGAGATCCAACCAGTCAATCCCAAAGGAAGTTAGTCATGAATATTCATTGAGAGGACTGATGCTGAATTGAAGCTCCAATACTTTGGCCACGTGATGCAAAGAGCTGACTCATTGGAAAAGACCCTGATGCTGGGAAAGATTGAAGGCAGGAGGAGAAGGGGGCGACAGAGGATGAGATGGTTGGATGGTATCACTGACTTGATGGACATGAGTTTGAGCAAGCTCTGGGGCTTGGTGATGGACAGGGAAGTCTAGCATGCTGCAGTTCATGGGGTCACAAAGAGTTGGACACAGCTGAGTTATTGAACTGAGCTAAAGTAAAAAGGTATTTACGTCTTGTACAAACAAGGAGCTTTTGAGGGTGAGGAAGGGGACTTTTAATTTTTTTTTCTCATTCTCTTCTGTACTCATTGAATTTCTTGTTACCATACATGCTCCACTTTAATGACAAAAGGTATAAATTAATGGAAAAATCAATAATGAGTGACTGGTTTGAATATTAATGCCATATTTTTTTCATTAAAAATCAGGAGATAGGGACTAAGTACATGGTGTGAAGTAGAGATTTCCCCAATAGAAATACTTGGTAATCATGAATTTTAGTTATAGTTATATGTATAAATCTAACTATAATTGCTTATTTTCATGGCTTTATATTAAAGATAGTGAATTATGTTTTGTACAATTTAGAAACCCTCTTGACACACACTTGGATGCTGCAAAAATAAGAATGGTTATCCCTGATTTGTGACAAGTCAAGCAAGCACTCACCGTAACAATACCCATTAACTTTGGCTTAATGTACTAGTAACCTATCATTTTGGTATAAAGATTAATTCAGAAAAAAAGAAAAAGAAACACTTGTGCTATAATTCTGATCATGACTGATAGCACTCTATTGTGAGATGCACTAAATATCTAATTTAAAATGCGGCATCTAAAATCAGCATTTCCAAGAGAATATTTCATGACTTAGTAAATCTTGGAAACACAATAAACAAAATTCAATGACAGACCTTAGACATTTTAATAGACTTATGACTCTGAGAATTTTCAAAAGAAGTATATGAATTTCAGCGTTTTCCATACTTTCTTGACTTTTGAACCTCTCATTGGCCAATAACTTGTTAGCATTTTGCAATTATATTTTTAATAAATACTGTGCTACAATCATCTCTTGAACATCGGAGAAATTAAAGAGTTGAAAACAATGGTCATTGACTTTTTTTCAGGTAAGGTAACTTATTCTCTCCAGAAACATTTTGGTCATAGGTCAAGTTGACCTGTTTTATTACCTTGTAAACAAGATACAGTGGGAAAAGCATGGTCTTTGCCATCAAATAAATCTGGGTTTTAATCTGGCTTCCATCAACAGATTTATCTGATGGCTTTTTGAGCTTCAGTTTCTTCATTTATAAAAGGGGAATGTAGTGCTGACAGGCTTCACAGGTGGTGCTAGTGGTAAGAGCCTGCCTGCCAATGTAGAAGACATAAGAGATGCAGGTTTGATCCCTGGATCGGGAAGATCCTCTGGAGGAGGGCATGACAACCCACTCCAGTATTCTTGTCTGGAGAATCCCATGGACAGAGGAGCCTGGTGGGCTACAGTCTATAAGGTTGCAAAGAATAGGGCACAACCGAAGTGACTTAGCATGCATTCAGTACTGACAAAGCAAGGACATAATGACATATTGCAAGCACCTATCATGGTGCCTGGATGTGGTTATTTTTTTGCAAATGAAGATTCTCCTTATTTTACAGCCCATTTCTTCAGTAAATGGTAAACTCTATGAAGCAGGTACCAGTTCTCTCGTGTGTTCATTTAGGTCTCTATTTTAGACACTGGCACACAGCTGGAGCCCAGTATACATTATTGTTGTTGTTCAGTCGCTCAGTCATGTCTCTTTGTGACCCCACGGATGGCAGCATGCTAGGCTTTCTTGTCTTCCACTATCTTCCAGATCTTGCTCAAACTCATGTCCATTGAGTCAGTGATGCCATACAACCATCTCACCCTCTGTTCCCCCCTTCTCCTCCCACCCTCCATCTTTCCCAGCATCAGGGTCTTTTCCAATGAGTTGGCTGTTTGCATCAAGAGGCCAAAGTATTGGTTACATTAATTGGCTTGATGTAAATCGACTTTCAGGGTCAGGTAAAAGACACGTGACAGTACCCAAATTTTATTCTTTCCTTTTTCTCCTTCTCTCTCTTCTGCTTTCTTTCTTTTTTCTGTCTCCAGCTTCTTTTTTCTTCTTTGTTGTTTTTGCCTCTTTCTTTTTATTTTCTCTCTTTTTCTTTTCCATTCTGCGATCAACTTTTCTCTTTAGTACTTTTTCTGGGCTGGACTTTGTTGAATAATCTTTCCTTTTCTTCAAGAGGAGATAAAAATTAATGTTTTATGGTTTGTGTATGTGTGTGAAAATAAACACAACTAAATAAAATTTGTCAGCTCATTGATTTATTCTTGTTTATTTCCTGTGTGACCCTTTAAGAACTTGAAATCTTCTGGAAAAGATTGGCTCAAAAAGAAAAAAGGAGCCTCATCTTGGTTGTACAATGTGAAAACTAAACTAATTATGCTGATTTTTTCTTAATGTTGACTGGCAATTTTGGCCAGGAGTCAACAAAAACAGCATGCCTAAAAGATACAAATCTAGTTCTAGAAGAAGAGCTGAATTCTCTTTTTGAAACTCTACTTTTCTCCTCTTTACCAGAAGAATAGATACTGCAGACCTCAAAGGGAGGAGAGGTCCAAATAATTCTAATGGGAATTATTATCTCCCTGGTCTCTTGTCTAATGGTTGTGGCTTTAGATGATTAGTAACTCAATGGGAAATTCATTAGTTTTGGATCACAGCCCAATCCCAGAAACATTTTATTTTCACCTTCGCACCTTTTGAGAAAATTCTGCTCTCAGGTGCCTGGGGTTTGGATCTGAGTGAAACTGTCATATCTTAATTATATTCAAAGCCACCCTCTTGACTTTTATTTCAGCTGTGACATTAGCCTTCACACTTGGATTGGCTTGAATTCTTCTGGCTTGAGAGGGAGAATTTCATGTGTTTTCTTTTCATCTGCAGACATCTGTATTCTGTTTAACTCAGGATTGTAAAACACATGGAGTAGGAAGGGCTGGAGTACATTGTGATCACTGTGGGACTTGTTCCTTCTAGGCCAAAAGCTACAAAAATCCTCTTACTAGTGCTTTTAAAAAATATCCTCATAATAAAGCCCAAGGACAGAGAATATCAAATTATTGCAATTATAGTTTTTAAGACTCCTTCTCTTTAAAAACAAATATTTTACTCATTCCTCACTGTGTCCATACCTGCTGTATAAACTGAATTATTTAGAAAAAAATATATGTATAATTTTAAATAATATATAACCTCCTTTGGTGCTAAAGAGACACACATACTACTTCATAACAAATCATATGTACTTACTGAATGTTTGCTTGTGAATGTGGAAGAATCGGTCACATAACCCGTACAGAGTTTTCTAATCCATAACCTACATTTTTATATGCTACCTCACATGATTCTCATTGCAATTTTATAGAGGAGGTAATGGGCATTATAAATAAAATATATGACACTAAAAGATTAAATGACTTGTGAAGGCTGCATATTAGTGATGAGTTAGGCTGAGAAAAGATTTTTTTGTGTCTTCTTAACAACTATGTCTACAACTTCATGCTGCCTGTTAAAAATATGGTCACTAACTTGAGGATATAAAAACAACTGAAAAGATAAATAAAATAATAAAAAATGAAAATCTAAGAGAAACTATGACACCCCACTTTAGCTCATTTAATGAGGTATTGTCAGTCCATTAAACTTGATTTGTGCTTCCAGTTTTTGTCCAAGATTTTTGGCATTAAGTTGGGCATTTGAGCAAATCAAAACCGCAATGCGGTACCATTACACACCCGTCAGAATGGCTGCTATCCAAAAGTCTACAAGCAATAAATGCTGGAGAGGGTGTGGAGAAGAGGGAACCCTCTTACACTGTTGGTGGGAATGCAAACTAGTACAGCCACTATGGAGAACAGTGTGGAGATTCCTTAAAAACCTGGGAATAGAACTGCCATATGACCCAGCAATCCCACTGCTGGGCATACACACCGAGGAAACCAGAATTCAGAGACGTGTGTACCCCAATGTTCATCACAGCACTGTTTACAATAGCCAGGACATGGAAGCAACCTAGATGTCCATCGGCAGACGAATGGATAAGGAAGCTGTGGTACATATACACAATGGAATATTACTCAGCCATTAAAAAAAAATACATTTGAATCGGTTCTATTGAGATGGATGAAACTGGAGCCCATTATACAGAGTGAAGTAAGCCAGAAAGAAAAACACCAATACAGTATACTAACGCATATATATGGAATTTGAAAGATGGTAACGGTAACCCTATATGCGAGACAGAATAAGAGACACAGATGCATAGAACAGTCTTATGGACTCTGAGGGAGAAAGTGAGGGTGGGACGTTCTGGGACAATAGCATTGAAACATGTATATTATCATATGTGAAACAGAACACCATTCCATGTTCTATGCATGAGACAAATGCTCAGGGCTGGGGCATTGGGATGACCCAGAGGGATGGGATGGGGAGGGAGGTGGGAAGAGGGTTCAGGATGGGGAGCACGTGTAGACCCGTGGCTGATTCATGTCAATGTATGGCAAAAACTACTACAATATTGTAAAGTAATTAGCCCCCAACTAAAATAAATAAATTTATTAAAAAAAAAAAAAAGTTGGGCATTTGACATCTTCACTAGCCTTTACCCTGTAGAAACAGCCATAAAACCCATCTTATACAGCATTAATAAATAGTAATAATGTGTTTTAACATTAGTAGGAGTTCCTGCTGTTCTCCAAGCTAATAACATTCCAACTGGAGTTGTTTAGTGAATTCAGTTGATAAACTAATGGAGGGCCAGGATAATGGCCACACTGGAATATCATGGTTTTTAATAAACAACTGAAGAATCTAGGGACACAGTAGTATGTCTATGTAGTATGTTATAGTAGTACGTCTACTTTAAAAAAAAAGAAGTCTCTAAAGGACCTGAATATCACCTTATATTTTTAAGTGAGCATCCCTTGGAAAAGAATATAGATTTAGTCACATACTCTCTATGTTTGAAAAGCAGTGATAAACATTTTGAGTATTGTCAGAAAAGATAAGAAATATAAGATTTGTATATAGGAATATCCATATTATTTTTCAAAATTATCCTTTACAGTAGGTCTCTTACATTTTGTAATGCTCTTGAATTATTTGGTAGTCATTGAACTTTCGAGCTTTTCAAAAGTCATTCAAAATTTTGTACCATTAAATTTCAGTTTCATGGAAGGATAATACCAAAAATGTAAAATGTTTTTTTTCCTGTATATAACTTCTAGCCCAAGAGAAGACATGCATAAGCTGAAGTTTGGATTGAATAATGAATTGGGATTTCTTGGAAACTGGCCAATTCACAATGAAATAGTAAATACTCTGGGTTGCTTTGATATTCTTTGATAAATCAACAGTGCTCCTCACCATGGATTCTGATAGCTGGCTCTTGCAGTCTTAAGAATCAATTATTTTCCATGATAGATTTCTCTGTTAAATGAATCTGGCATGTAAATCTCAGCCTTGAGAACCTCACCTGTGTATTTGTGAATTTCCAGTGATGAGAAACAACTCAGGCAAGAGTATGTAAGGGGAATTCTGTCTTCGGTTTTTTTTTTTTTTTTTTTTTTTACTAATTTATGTCTTTATTTATTTATTTTTTTAATTTATTTATTTTAGTTGGGGGCTAATTACTTTACAATATTGTAGTGGTTTTTGCCATACATTGACATGAATCAGCCACGGGTCTACACGTGCTCCCCATCCTGAACCCTCTTCCCACCTCCCTCCCCATCCCATCCCTCTGGGTCATCACATTGCCCCATCCCTGAGCATTTGTCTGATGCATCAAAACTGGAATGGTGTTCTGTTTCACATATGATAATATACATGTTTCAATGCTATTCCCTCAGAACGTCCCACCCTCACTTTCTCCCTCAGAGTCCATAAGACTGTTCTATGCATCTGTGTCTCATATTCTGTCTCGCATATAGGGTTATCGTAACCATCATTCAAATTCCATATGTATGCATTAGTATACTGTATTGGTGCTTTTCTTTCTGGCTCACTTCACTCTGTATAATGGGCTCCAGTTTCATCCATCTCAATAGAACTGATTCAAATGTATTCTTTTTAATGGCTGAGTAATATTCCATTGTGTGTATGTACCACACCTTCCTTATCCATTCGTCTGCCGATGGACATCTAGGTTGCTTCCATGTCCTATCTGTCTTTTTTTTTTTTAATTTCTAGATAAGAAACAACAAAATGATTGGATGAGAGTTACCTGGGAAAGAATAAGGCAGATGTGATGGAAATGTGATGACGTCTATTATTGTCAGAGTGATGGTCCTTTACAGGCGTTTTATAAACACTTACTGAATTAAAAAAATATATAAATGAGTGACTAAATGAGCCAGGTCTTCTCAGATTAGAGAAGGGAACTTCAAAAAGGAAACTTGAAAGAAAAGTGTGAAGGAAAATTTAAAGAAAAGGGATAGGATGAGAGATTTTATGACCAAGGAAATGTAACTTTTGAGAGTTTAGCTAAGCTACTCCATGGTGTTGTTGCTTCAATATGTGTTTGTTTGGCCAAGAGACCTACAGTGGCCTGAAACTGACACTTGCCTCTTCGTGCAGTCCCCAGAGTCACATGCAAATCAGAACATGAGTTACTGATATGACTCTGTTGTACAGCTTTGGAAAGAAATTCAAGATCCCTGACCAGGGCAGCATTTTTCCAGGCCAGAGGTGGCAATGCCAAATAGTTCAAGATATTGTATATAGGCAAAGTGACTGGTGGATATGGTGAGCAAAGGATGAACTTGGGTAGAAATTGAACAAAACCTAGAAGGCATGGGCAAATGTCAGATTTATCTACCATGAACAGTTCTCTTTTCATTATAGAGTCCATCAAAGTCTTATTTCAACTTTCAAGGTTTGCATCCTACAGATTTCTCTCGATGAACTCTTGTTTACCCTAGATTATTTGCTCTTTATTCAAACTACTTGTAAATGTAATTGCTATTCCTTCCAATTGGGATGTACTTCTTACTCTTCTTTTCCCATCTGGAAAACTCCTACTCACTCCTCAGGGTCAAATTCAAACGTCATATTCAATGTTACTTTTATTCTTCTTCCTGATCTTCCAGCAGAAACATTTTTTTCCTCCAATATAGTTCCCATTGTCCGTGTGTGTGTGTGTATGTATGTATGAGTCACTCAGTTGTGTCTGACTCTTTGCGATCCTTTGAACAGTAGCCTGCCAAGCTCCTCCATCCATGGAATTCTCCAAGCAAGAATACTGGAGTGGGTAGCCTTCCCATTCTCCAGGGGATCTTCCCAACCCAGGGATCAAATCCAAGTCTCCTGTATTTCAGACTGTTTGTTTACCATCTGAGCCACCAGGGTAGCTCACATTTCCCACTATGACCTTAATAATCTAACTGTGTCATTTTGTGATCACATATTCACATCCTTTCCTACTAAATTAAGATGTATTTGAGTCTTTGTGTCATCAGTTCAGTTGAGTTGCTCAGTCGTGTCCGACTCTTTGCGACTCCATGGACTGCAGCACACCAGGCCTCCCTGTCCATCACCAACTCCTGGAGTTGACTCAAACTCATGTCCATTGAGTTGGTGATGCCATCCAACCATCTTATCCTCTGTCGTCCCCTTCTCCTCTCACCTTCAATCTTTCCCAGCATCAGGGTCTTTTCAAATCAGTCAGTTCTTTGCATCAGGTGGCCAAAGTATTGGAGTTTCAGCTTTAACATCAATCCTTCCAATGAACACCCAGGACTGATTTCCTTTAGGATGGACTGGTTGGATCTCCTTGCTGTCCAAGGGACTCTCAAGATTCTTCTCCAACACCACAGTTCAAAAGCATCAATTCTTTGGTGCTCAGCTTTCTTTACAGTCCAACTCTCACATCCGTACATGACTACAGGAAAAACCATAGCCTTGACTAGATGGACCTTTGTTGGCAAAGCAGAGACATTACTTTGTGTCATACTTATATCTGAATCTTTGGCATCTAACATAATGCTTGACATAGAGTAGGTCTGATAAATACATGAATAGATGGTTTGAAGTAGAGATGGTGAATATATACCTTTGAATCACTCTTATGTACTCTTATCTCACTCATTCATTCATTCAATCAAGCATGCATTTAGTCAGCAAAAAAAAGGTGTATTGAATACCTCTTATGTTATTGCCTAGAAATATTCTTTACATTACTAGATTGAGAGGATTGATTCTTTTCCCCAACATTCAATACTCACCATTCTCCTCTAAACCATCCTCAACATTATGAGCTGTCCTGTCTCCCAGTCCACAGTAGCTACTAGCTTTCTCCCACACTCTACCCTGGCGGCTATTGCTGCTGCACAGCTTAGTAGCTGAGTTCTCCAGGGAATCTGTTTCCAGATTTGATTTATGCCTGAGTGCAACTGTGTAGCCATTTGGAGGTAAGGTCAATAGTTCTGTGAGGGTTTCTGCTCTTTGATGCTGTGGAGGGCCAGCTATGAGCAATGTGGCAAACTGGATCTAATAGAAGTTAATGAAGCTAGCATACATTTCCCTGGTAGACACCTCAGCTACAGTTCTTCATTTATTTGAGCTAAGACGCTTCCTGCTTAGCCTAACATGGCTCAGAGGAGATGGTATTGACTGCTAGGAGTGAAAAATAGGGCAGAGTAAATGAGTACAAAGCACTGTGAGTGTACTTCATAACCATGTAAACAGTTCTCAACCAAACAGCATAATAACCCTCTGCCATAGGAAGACGATCCCGTCAACAGAAAAGGAAAGTGAGGTGCAGAGATACTGAAGTTAGCTCCGCAGCCAGTAAGTGATAATCAGATCTAACTGATTTCAAAGTCCAAGGGTGCACCATTTTTTTTTCCTTGTGAACCACCTACCATTCTAGGAATGTAGATTTCAATCCAATATAAAGCAAGATTTTCCAAAAATTAGTTATCCAATGAATATATGTCTTTAAAACTTAGGGAACTTATTAAGTAGAATTCAACCAGAGGTCAGAGGAACATGAAAGAATAGAACTGTCAAGGAAGTTGGAAAATAAATTATTTATCAGGATGTTATTTTATAGGTTCCTCTCTTTGTCTAAAATTCTATGATCATTTATCAATTATGGGAAGATTGACACACCTATGCATGTATACATAGGAGATCTTCATGGCCTTGAGGCAAATAGTAACAAGCTTAAAACTACATGTGCTTCAAATGCAAGTATACATAATAATTACAATATTATGGCTATTAACACTACTACTAACAGTGGAACTTCTGAACTATACCAGGAGATGTGCTTAACATATTTCATACACTAACTCATTTAATGGGCAAAATAATTATAGCTACTTACAAGGATGTTATATGAAGTAAATTAATACATATAAACATAGGACATAATGTTTGTTCAAGACTTATGTATAGTAATTGTTGAACAAACAATTGTTCTTACTATTACCATTATGCCTTGTACCAAGGAATATAATAGAATACCAATAAGCTACCAAGATAATGATCTTCATTGTTCTAAAATAAACTTTCATGATTCTACTAAAAAGGTAATTTAATAAGAATTCATTGAGTACTTATTATGCTATAACAGTAGTTGTGAAGGACATAGGAGTATATGAAAAAGCACAGCATAGGAAAGTCAGACTATAATGTAGTGGAAAGGACCTGGCTTGGAATCCCCAGTATATGACATACTATTTATGTGATTTCAGGCAGGTGTTTTAACCACTTTGGGCCACAGATTTCCCATTCATAAAAATGGGGATAATAGTGTCCATCACATAAGATAGCTGTGAAGATTAAATAAAATATTTCATAAGTGTGGATGCATAGTAAGAATCCTATTTATGTTAACCATTTGCTTCATTTATATAAATGACAAAAATGCCAAAATATAGATTAGATTACACTGTCTGACAATTATTATGTGCATTTATGCACACATTAAAATATGTGAGATCTCAGTTCTAAAAAAGGTAAGCTCAATATGCAGTTTACTCTCACTGGAAGTAGCCCACACTAACAGCTCTCTGAGGACCAATATCACATCTCTCTCATTCCATATTTTACTTTCTAGGCTCCACACTGTGCCTATTGCAAAGTCCTTGTTCAATGCATTAATTGAATTAACGAAAAAATATAAAAATGATGGTTATAAAGTCTACTGTGGCAATATGAGACATCTGTGTTACTCTATTCAAGAGAAAATTACCCAAGGAGGGAAGGTGGAGGTGGGATGAAATGGGAGATTGGAATTGACATACACACATTATTGATACTATGTATAAAATATATAACTAATGAGAACCTACTGCATAGCACGGGGAACTCAACTCAGTGCTCTGTGGTGACCTAAATTGGAAGGAAATCTGAAAACGGTGTATATGTTATGTGTATAGCTGATTCACTATGCCATACAGCAGAAACTAACACGACCTTGTAAAGCAGCCATACTCCAATAAAAATTTTGAAGAAAAGCTTGTGCAGGTGATGCAAAACAATAAATCATGACTGGATTTTAACATCAGCCCATATACTTCTACACCAAAAGAGATGCTTGAATGAAACACAACATTCACTGTCTAATTGAAGAAGTTGCCCAACTGTATTGCCTACAGATTTCAGCTATGGATTTTGCATAAAAACCCCATGTCAATCTCTAAGACAAAACGAAACACTGCTGCTTGGGGAACCTTAATCTCAGATAGAGAAGAAGTTGGAACTCTTGCCAAAATGCTAGTGGTGTCGGTAATACATAAATGTAGCATTGTAAATGCAGATTCCCAGGACACACTCTCTAGAGATTGACAGTCCATCTGGCATAAAGCCCCAAATGTTTCTTATTACTATGTACCCTGAGTGAGTCAACATATTAGGACTCAATTTTGAATTTTATAAGTTTCATGCTTGATGGTGAGTAAAATCTGGGGCAAGTTTGTGATCACAGATAAAATAACGTGTGTGCATTTTATGTAATTCATATTGCTGGAATATGACATATACTTATTTTTTTTTAAAAAAACAGTGTATAATAATATAGAATTTCCTTAATATTAAAAAAGAGAACATTGCAAGATAGCATTCTAACTACAGATTACTAAATCCTTACACTAAAAGGAATTAAAAGACAAAGAAAGTTGATGTGCTAACACTGTCACATGTTTTGCTTTGACCCAGAGTCTTACTTCATCTTAAATACATAGTGGTCCAATGGGCTTATATTCCAGACAAGGAATGAAGCCTGGAGAGAAGTTTCTTATTTCTTAATCTCTTGGGGTTTTTTCCCTACTAGACCACACTGCCTCATTCTAGTTCTTCCTTACATGCATCCTTCACTCTGCACTTGCTCTCTTTCTCTCTCTCTCTGTCATATATACAAACACATATACATACATACACGCACACAAGTACTTGCTTTGAGTGAGTTTTATTTTTCTCTCTTTATCTAAAATTTCTTCATAAGTTAAGGAAAATAATCTCTCCATATTGCCCATCCTAAATATGTATTTGAAGACTGATTTCCTTTGATGAAACTAGAATAAAGTCTCAAAAGAAAAGATTTTTAAGATCTGAAAAGAGAGAAAGAGTAGAGGCCATTTCAATTGATGAAAATTCAGCAACTTTCTCATAATAAGTATTTACACTACACTTACCATATCAGCCTCTAGGAATAGAGCAGTAAACAGAAACTTACACTGTCCCTGATTTCAAGAAACTTCATAGTAGGAGAGGTGGGCATTAATTAATTAGTTTGTACAAGCAATCTACACAGTCAAAGGCTTTGGCATAATCAATAAAGCAGAAATAGATGTTTTTCTGGAACTCTCTTGCTTTTTCGATGATCCAACAGATGTTTGCAATTTGATCTCTGGTTCCTCTGCCTTTTCTAAATCTAGCTTGAATATCTGGAAGTTCATGGTTCACATACTATTATTGAAGCATAGCTTGGAGAATTTTAAGCATTTCTTTGCTAGCATGTGAGATGAGGGCAACTGTGCAGTAGTTTGACCATTCTTTGGCATTGCCTTTCTTAGGGATTGGAATAAAAACTGACCTTTTCCAGTCCTGTGGTCGCTGCTGAGTTTTACAAATTTGCTCGCTTATTGAGTGCCGCATTTTCACAGCATCATCTTTTAGATCTGAAATAACTCAACTGGAACTTCATCACCTCCATTAGCTTTGTTTGTAGTGATGCTTCCTAAGGCCAACTTGAGTTTGCATTCCAGGATGTCTGGCTCTAGGTGAGTGATAACACCATCTTGATTATCTGGGTCATGAAGATCTTTTGTGTATAGATTTTCTGTGTATTCTTGCCACCTCTTCTTAATATCTTCTGCTTCTGTTAGGTCCATACCATTTCTGTCCTTTATTGTGCCCATTTTTGCATGAAATGTTCCCTTGATATCTCTAATTTTCTTGATGAGATCTCTAATCTTTCCCATTCTAGTGTTCTCTATTTCTTTGCATTGATCTCTGAGGAAGGCTTTCGTATCTCTCCTTGCTATTATTTGGAACTCTGTATTCGGAGCTTTCCTTTTCTCCGTTGCCTTTCACATCTCTTCTTTTCACAGCCATTTGTAAGGCCTCCTCACACAACCATTTTGCCTTTTTGCATTTCTTTTTCTTGGGGATGGTCTTGATCACTGCCTCCTGTACAATGTCACGAACCTCCGTCCGTAGTTCTTCAGGCACTCTGTCTATCAGATATAACCCCTTGAATCTATGTGTCACTTCCACTGTATAATTGTAAGGGATTTGATTTAGATCATATCTGAGTGGTCTAGTGGTTTTCCCTACTTTCTTCAATTTAAGTCTGAATTTGGTAATAAGGAGTTCATGATCTGAGCCACAGTCAGCTCCCGGTCTTGTTTTTGCTGACTGTATAGAGTTTTTCTATCTTTGGCTGCAAAGAATATAATCAATCTGATTTCGGTGTTGACCATCTGGTGATGTCCATGTGTCGAGTCGTCTCTTGTGTTGTTGGAAGAGGGTGTTTGCTATGACCAGTGTGTTCTCTTGGCAAAACTCTGTTAGCCTTTGCCCTGCTTCGTTTTGTACTCCAAGGCTAAATTTACCTGTTACTCCAGGTATTTCTTGACTTCCTAACTTTGCATTTCAGTCACCTATAATGAAAAAGGTATCTTTTTTGGGTGTTAATTCTAGAAGGTCTTGTAGGTCTTCATAGAACTGTTCAACTTCAGCTTCTTCAGCATTATAGATTGGGACATAGACTTGGATTACTGTGATATTGAATGGTTTGCCTTGGAAACAAACAGAGATCATTCTGTCATTTTTGAGATTGCCTCCAGGTACTCCACTCCAGTGTTCTTGCCTGGAGAATCCCAGGGACGGGGGAGCCTGGTGGGCTGCCATCTATGGGGTTGCACAGAGTCGGACACGACTGAAGCGACTTAGCAGAAGCAGCAGCAACTGCATTTTGGACTCTTTGTTGACTATGATGGTTATTCCATTTCTTCTAAGGGATTCTTGCCCACAGTAGTAGATATAATGGTCATCTGCATTAAATTCACCCATTTCAGTTCATTTTATTTCACTGATTCCTAAAATGTCAATGTTCACTCTTGCTATCACTTGTTTGACCACTTCGAATTTGCCTTGATTCATGGACCTAACATTCCAGATTCCTATGCAATATTGCTCTTTACTTCCATCACCAGTTACATCCACAACTGGGTATTGTTTTTGCTTTGGCTCTGTCTCTTCATTCTTTCTGCAGTTAGTTCTCCACTGATCTCCAGTAACATATTGGGTACCTACCGACCTGGGGAGTTCATCTTTTAGTGTCCTATCTTTTTGCCTTTTCATACTGTTCATGGGGTTATCAAGGCAAGAATACTGAAGTGGTTTGCCATTTCCTTCTCCAGTGGACCACATTTTATCAAAACTCTCCACCATGGACCATCAGTCTTGGGTGGCGGCATGGCTCATAGTTTCATTGAGTTAGACAAGGCTGTGATCCAAGTGATCAGATTGGTTAGTTTTCTGTGATTGTGGTTTTCAGTCTGTCTGCCCTCTGATGGAGAAGGATAACAAGCTTATGGAAGCTTCCTGATGGGGGAGACTAACCGAGGGGGAAACTGGGCCTTGTTCTGACATCTACTTCTACTTTATTGACTATGCCAAAACCTTTGCCTGTGTAGATCACAACAAACTGTGGGACATTCTTCGAGATGGGAATACCAGATCACCTGACCTGCCTCCTGAGAAATCTGTGTGCAGGTCAAGAATCAACAGTTAGAACTGGACATGGAACAACAGACTGGTAAACTGGGAAAGGAGTATGTCAAGGCTGTATATTGTCATTCTCTTATTTTAATTTATATGCAGAGTACATCATGAGAAATGCTGGACTGGATGAAGCACAAGCTGGAATCAAGATTGCCAGGAGAAATATCAGTAGACTCAGATATGTAGATGATACCACCCTTATGGTAGAAAGTTAAGAACTAAAGAGCCTCTTGATGAAAGTGAAAGAGGAGAGTGAAAAAGTTGGCTTAAAACTCAACGTTCAGAAAACTAAGATCATGGCATCTGGTCCCATCACTTCATGGCAAATAGATGGGGAAACAGTGGAAATAGGGACAAACTTTTTATTTGGGGGTGGAGGGGGGGCTCCAAAATCACTGCAGGTGGTGATTGCAGCCATGAAATTAAAAGACACTTGCTCCTTGGAAGAAAAGTTATGACCAACCTAGACACCATATTAAAAAGCAGAGACATTACTTTGCCAACAAAGGTCTGTCTAGTCAAAGCTATGGTTTCTCCAGTAGTCATGTATGGATGTGAGATTTGGACTATAAAGAAAGCTGAGCACCAAAGAATTGATGCTTTTGAAGTATGGTATTGGAGAAGACTCTTGAGAGTCCCTTGGACTGTCAGGAGATCAAACCAGTCCATCCTAAAGGAAATCAGTCCTGAACATTCATTAGAAGGACTGATTTTGAAGCTGAAACTCCAATACTCTGGCCACCTGATGCGAGGAACTGATTCATTTGAAAAGACCCTGATGCTGGGAAAGATTGAAGGTGGGAGGAGAAGGGGATGACAGAAGATGAGATGGTTGTATGGTATCACCGACTCAATGGACACGAGTTCGAGTAAACTCTGGAAGCTGGTGATGGACAGGGAGGCCTGGTGTGCTGCAATCCATGGAGTCGCAGAGAGTCAGGCACAGCTGAACGACTGAACTGAACTGAACTGAAGCAACCTACAGTTTCACACAGATAACAGTTGTCTAACATGGTTCTTTGAAAGCATACAATAAGGGAACTTTTCACTAGGATGTGGTGCTTGAATTTGAGGTCTGAAGGACAAATAGGAGTTGAGAAGGTAAGGAATGCGTGTAAGATGATGAATGAAAGCTCAGTGAGGAGACACTCTGATAGAGTGATGGGAATATCGTGGTAAGGAAAAGAGTGGAGAATGAATGATACGGGTGAGAAGGAGGCCAGATTATGAAGGATGGTGAGGATATAAGGAAAATGTTAACAAAAACAGGAGCTGTTAAATAATTGTGAAAATAAAATAATAGAAAATATATGTGTAATATATTTATACAATAAATTATACTTATGTAATATGAACCAGAGAAAGTATGGACATTTAACTGAATTATCTGTATGTTTACAGATGTAAGAAATAGGCTCAGAGATGCAAGACATCTTCCTGGAATACACCAATGGATAAGTGCTGACTTCAACGCATGCCAGCCTGCATTTCAGGAAAGGTTTTCCAGAAGAGGATTAAAGTGATGACAGCTGCTGATGGCTTGTAGAATGCACTGGAGGAACCACAGCCAAGGGCTGATTCTGAATCCAAATGTGAAGAAATCTGGGCCTTAGACCAGAGTATTGGTCATGGGAATGGAGAAAAAGCGTCAAAGTCAGAGGGAAAACCAAAACCAACAAAACAACAACAAAACAGATGACTGGGTAGATTAGAGAATGAAAGCCAAAAATTAGCTATGGCTTTACTATACTGAATTTGGATGATTTAGAAGTAGAAGGTCCCATTGTCTCTAGAAGAAAATTTTGATAAGAAGCTATTTTTCAAAGAGGGAAGTGTTAAATTAGTCTGTTGAAATTAGATTGGGCTAGCAAGACTATAAAGCTGATTTTAAAAATGAGGTTAGTAGCTTATGGTTCAAATTTGTCTGAAATGGGCTTTCAAATATTCATCAGTATTTGTGAATGAATGCCAAATGTATTCAACTAATACATATGTTAAAATGCACACTACACATCTTACTTTTGACTAATGAGATTTCAAATCCACCCTGATTCACTCCCGTTTACAGAAGGAAATTAAAAAATTGATTGGTTACTTCCTCCGCTGCCTGTGGACACCTTGATTGGCCAGCTGCCGGTGGCTAGGCAACCGGGCGGAGAATCTTTGGAACAAGTAGCAGACTTCATCACAGCAGGAGCCATGAGGCAAGAAGCTCTGGGATCAATTAAAATGCCAGGCTTTTCCAGGCTGGTTTCCAGCGCATCTGTGCATGAGTCCACATAAATTTAGGGAATTAGAGATCAGACAAAGGTAAACATTTCTGTGCTTTGCTTAGCATTGATTCAGAATGAGAGGGTGAAATATGCCACAGCCATTCAGCCTGGAGGGGGTTTACACCTTCAGCTGATTTTTTCCCCCTCAATTGCTTTATTATTTTAGGTAGGTTGTAATCGAAGGCTGCTTAAATCATCTGTGTGTTCCTTTGAGGAGGGGAAGAGAAAAACAAAGGGAAAACCAGTTCTTACTTTCATAGACTAAACAGTAGAATATGACTCATTCTTTAAATTCATAGTCACACTTCTCAAAGAGAAAATTATTAATGTTCTTTATTTTCCAGCTGTTTGGTCTTCTGAGCTTAGTTTAGATAAAAAGCTCATTCGTGTCCCCACAGAGAAGGAAAGACATTTTCTCCTTAAAAGTCTGTAAAAGCCTGACCTTTGCAGAACCTTCTCCACTTTTATTTTTTTGTTTTCTTATTTTGTCTCCCCCTTGGAGTCCATAGTTATGGCTGTTTTCCTAGGTAGAATGTCTTGTCTTGCCTGTGTGTGGGGAAGGATTGACCTTCCACAGACTCTTTCATACCTGGGCTGAGGTAAGAGGTTGGAGGTGAATCTCTGAGGTAGCAAGCATCAAATGAAAAAAGTTCACAGAGATGGGGAAAATGCAGACAAGAAATTGGAAGTTAGGCAAGTTAGAGACTAGGCAAATATCATGAAGTGCAAATGATAATATTTTAAATTCTATAGAAAAAGACAATCACAGATATGGCATAGAATTACATTTTATTAAATAACAGAAAGAACCAGATAGTCATTCGCTTTGCTTCACTAAGCGTAATACTCTGGAGGTCCCTCCAAACTGTTGCAAAAGACAGCATTTTTATGGTTTTTTTATGGCGGAATAATATTCCATTATGTATGTATGCATATGTATATGTGCATATATATATATACACCATATCTTCTTTATCCATTCATCTGTTGATAGATACCTAGGTTGCTTCTGTATCTTGCTAAGTTGCTTCTGTTGTATCTGATTCTTTATGCCCCACAGACTGTAACCCGTCAGGCTCCTCAGTCCGTGGAATTCTCCAGGCAAGAATACTGGAGTGGGTTGCCGTTTCCTTCTCCAGTGCATGAAAGGGAAAAGTGAAAGTGAAGTCGCTCAGTCATGTCCGACTCTTAGCGACCCCATGGACTGTAGCCTAACAGGCTCCTCTGTCCACAGGATTTTCCAGGCAAGAGTACTGGAGTGGGGTGCCATTGCCTTCTCCGAAGGATAGAGCATTTGTCCCTTATGTCTCCTGCATTGGCAGGTGGGTTCTTTACCACTAGCACCACCTGGAGAAAGACAAATACTCTACGTTATCACTTATATTTGGATTCCAAGAAATAAAACAAGTGCATATAACAAAACAGGCACAGACTCAAAGATACAGAGAGCAAACTAGTGGTCACCTGTGGGGAGAGGGAAGTGGGAAAGGGTGAGATAAGGGTATGGGACTAGCAGACACAAACTACGGGGTACGAAATAAATAAGCAACAAGGAAAAATTATACATAGGGATATATAGCCATTATTTTGTAATAATTGTTAACAGAGTATAATATAAAGTTAGTTGCTCAGTCGTGTCCTACTCTTTGTGACCCTCAGGCTCCTTTGTCCATGGAATTTTCCAGGCAAGAATACTGGAGTGGGTTGCCATTTCCTTCTGCAGGGGATCTTCCTGACCCAGGGATTGAATTCATGTCTCCAGCACTGCAGGCAGACTCTTTACCATCTAAACGACCAGGGAAGTGCAAACCACCAGGGAAGTGCAAGAGTATAATATAAGCTATAAAAATATTGAATCACTATGTTGTACACCTGAATTAATATAATATTATAAACTAACTATATGTCAATAAAAAAAAGAAAAGAAAGCCATCAGCTTTAGCTACATATTTAATGTGGAATTAGACATGGGGGCTTTGAAGTAACTTCATGAACTTGACCAACTCATTATCTCCTAGTCCCCAAGCCAGTAACAAGTGTTGGAAAAGAAAATCTCCAACATTATTTTTAGATATATAGTTGTCAAATTTCATGAATTAATTTTTTTAAATTTTAGTAAAAAGGTAAGTTTTTTTAGTATGAGAAAAGAAATCACACAAATTGCAAGTTTGTAACCACTTACAGGTACTACAGTTTTAGAAATATTAAATCATTCTAGTGATTTGAACCACTTATCTTATGAACTGACCCACTGTAATATAATGTGTTCTGTCTGAAACTTTACTTTTCTGATAATAGCTACACCTGTTTTATTTTTCCATGGTATGTCTTTTCTCATTCTCTTACTTTCAACCTTTTTGAAAATCTTTCATTTTCAATCATTTTCTTATGAACAGCCTATAAGGCATAATGGAAAATCTGTGTCTTTTAACTAGAACAGTTAATATTTTAGAAAAGCAAGGAAAAAAAGAATATTTATTGAGCATGTAGGTCTGAGTTCAGTACTGTACATCTATTTTATTTTTTTAATTCCCACAACAACCCTGAGAGGAAGACACCATATCTATTCTGCAAGTGAGGAGCCTGATGTCCTGTAACATGCCAAAACTTCCACGGCAATGAGTGACAAGCTCCTGCCTTTCTGACTGTCAAGCCCATATTCTTTCTGCCTCATCACATATAATTTTCTCACTCTCAAGAAACCTTATACAATGAGGATAATCTACCTAAAGTTAGACTTAATCATTCATTCTGTATGTAACTTAAGCATAAGTATAATATAATGTAAACTTGTAATGACCACTTCCAGGAAAAAACAAAAGTTTAAGAAAATTTCAGTTTAACTCTCTCCTGCCATTTGGTCTTAACAGAGACTGTAAGACAAAGGTCAATCTCACAACAGAAAACAATATGTGAAAAAGTTAAAACTTGGACTCTTGAGTCTAATGTTCCAACTCTAGGTACCTTCAGAGTAATGTCATACAACTCTTGCCAAGTACGCAGTGAAATATATTAGAAAGAGAGCTAGTGAAGTTTTAAAACTCAAGCAACTTGTAGAAGGGTACTTTAATTTTCTGTCATCCACAAGTGCATGTAATTAATGCTGCTTATATGCAGTTGGCATATTTATGACTTGAGTTCTTTTCTTATATCCACTCTTCATTTTTTTCCTACCTATTAGCAGCACTCAGACACATGGGAGCAGCTTCCTGAAATTCAGTGGGAGCTGAAAAATTGTCTAAAAAGACATCAATAAAATAATTTCTAAAAAGCAGTGATTACTTCTGCCACATTCTTTGAGGTGATATAAATCAAATTTAGGAAATTTGTAATTAGTTTAGAAAAATTCTGCTTCTTTTTTGAAGATATTATTTTGTTTTTTTTCTTAAAAAGGGAGTATATCAATAATATGACTCTAATTGGTAAATGATTATAAATTGTGAATTTAGTAGGATATAAATGAACCGAGTATAACAGCATTAACTATTGAGTTTTCAATGATTATCTTGGGTATGTTCATTGCAGCTGTAGTTAATTTTGCACAAAATGAATATGTAAGAGGAGACTTCTGATTTTGGCAGCATAAATAACTCATCTAACATAGATTCTTCTCTTCCATAACATATAGTAATGCTAGATAAAAATTTAACAAAAATAAGCATATAAATAAAATAAGTAATTGAACTCAGAAGAAATAATAGAAGTCCCAGTTTTCAGGAAACATAAGGGAACTCATAGTGAAAAAGGAAAGTGATCTCATTAATTCTGCAATATTCTGAGGAGGAGAAAATCTTGATATAGGTTCTACAATTTAGGAGTCTAGGGTTTATTCCTTCCCTAAGAGCTGAAGAGTAGTGACTTAAAGATGGAATGAGGGCTCTTTATAAATCTAAATAAACTAAATAAACACAATTACAGCAGCCTCCTTCATGCAAAAGGAACTAAAAAAAAAATCTCAGTACAGAAAAAAGACATGGAATCTTGATTCTGAGTGGGGAAAAAAAAGGAGTTCCATTAGAAACCAAAATTTTGGTTAAAAGAAATTTAGGAGAAAGTGTAATGGTTCAATATTCATGTCATACAATTCCTTAAATGAGTGAATAAAAATAATTGAGAAGAACAAATAATGATTGAGAATATTTTGTATTTTTTTGGCTGTGTGGCATATGGATCTTCGTTCCCCAACCAGGGAAAAACCCAAGTTCCCTGTATTGGGAACGTACAGTCTTAACCACTGGACCACCAGGGAAGTCCCAGAAAAAGGATAGATATTAAAATCATCCATATTGGGGGGAAAAAAAGTATAACTTACTTAATGCAGTTAAGATTATTCTATATATAGAAAACAGTAGAGACATTTTTTAGTATATGAACTCACAAATGAGATCAGCAAGATTGCAGGATACGAGTCCAATATATACATATTGTTTGTATTTCTATATACTAACAATGAACAATCTTAAAATATAATTAGAAAATAATTCCACACACAATAACATCAAAAAGAGCAAAATACTTAGGAATAAATTTAACAAAGTGAGTAAAAGACTTGCACACTGAAAACTATAAAACTATTCAGAAAAATTAAAGATCTAAATAAATAAAAGGTATTTCATGTTCTTGGATCAGAAGACACAATATCCCTAAGAAGAAAATTCTCTAAATTGATATGTAGATTCAACATAACCACAATTAAAATCCCAGAGAAAATTTTGTAGGAATCGACTAACTGACCCTATAATTTATATAAGAATGCAATCTCCCTGAAGAGCCATAACAATTTCAAAAACTATGAACAAAGATGGAAGACTCATTCTACCCAATTTGAAAACTTACTAAAAGCTACAGTAATTAAGACAGTGTGGTTTTACATAAAGATAGACATCTAGATCGATGAAACTGAGAATATAAAAATTAACCCTCACATTTATAAATGATTGGTGTTCAACAGAAGCAGCAAGGCAATTCTATGAGAGAAATTCCATTGGGACAATTGTATATTTATATAAAATAAAATTAATTTAGAGCCATACCTTACATCGTACACAAATCTTACCTCATGATACAACTTCTAGTAGAAAACACAAGACATCATAGGTTAGGCAAAGAATTCTTAGGTAGGAAAGTGACAACAAAATTCATAAAAAGAAGTATGTATAGTGGACTTAATCAAATTTTAAACTTTTTATGCTTCAAAATATACCATTAAAACAGAAAAGATTTTTAAAAAGGAAAAGATAACCCATCCACAGCACACAGATATTTGTAAATCATGTATTGATAAAGGGTTTTTGTAGGACTATATAGAAAACTCAACAATATGAAAACACATAGCAATTAAAAATGGTTAAAGGCATAAGTAGATATTTTGCTAAAGAAGATAAATGGCTAATAAGCACATGAATACATGCTCAATATCATTAGTCATTAGGTAACTGCAAATTAAAGCTACAATATGATAATACTTCACACCCACTAGAATGTCCATAATAAAAAAGACAGGTAGCATCAAGTGTTGGTGAGAATGTGGGGAAAATGTAGCTCATTTATGACTAATACGAATATAAAAATGGTACAACCAGTATGGGAAATTATTTCAGTTCATTTCAGTTCAGTCGCTCAATTGTGTCCAACTCTTTCTGACCCCATGAACCGCAGCATGCCAGGCCTCCCTGTCCATCACCAACTCCTGGAATTTACCCAAAATTCATGTTCATCGAGTCAGTGATGCCATCCAACCATCTTATCCTCTGTCGTCCCCTTCTCCTCCTACCCTCAATCTTTCCCAGCATCAGGGTCTTTTCCAATGAGTCAGCTTTTTGTATCAGGTGGCCAAAGTATTGAAGTTTTAACTTCAACATCAGTCCTTCCAATGAACACCCAGGACTGATCTCCTTTAGGATGGACTGGTTTGATCTCCTTGCAGTCCAAGGGACTCTCAAGAGTCTTCTCCAACATCACAGTTCAAAAGCATCAATTCTTCAGTGCTCAGCTTTCTTTATAGTCCAAATCTCACATCCATACATGACTACTGGAAAAACCATAGCTTTGACTAGATGAACCTTTGTTGACAAAATTAATGTCTCTGTTTTTAATATGCTGTCTAGGTTGGTCATAACTTTTCTCCCAAGGAGTAAGCATCTTTTAATTTCATGGCTGCAATCACCATTTGCGGTGATTTTGGTGTCCAAAAAATAAAGTCATCCACTGTTTCCCCATCTATTTGCCATGAAGTGATGGGACCGGATGCCATGATCTTAGTTTTCTGAATGTTGAGCTTTAAGCCAACTTTTTCACTCTCATCTTTCACTTTCATCAAGAGGCTCTTTAGTTCTTCACTTTCTGCCGTAAGGGTGGTGTCATCTGCGTATCTGAGGTTATTGATATTTCTTCCCACAATCTTGATTCAGGCTTGTGCTTCTTCCAGTGCAGCGTTTCTCATGATGTCCTCTGCATATAAGTTAAATAAGCAGGGAGACAGTATACAGCCTTGACATACTCCTTTTCCTATTTGGAACCAGTCTGTTGTTCCATGTCCAGTTCTAACTGTTGCTTCCTGACCTGCATACAGGTTTCTCAAGAGGCAGGTCAGGTGGTCTGGTATTCCCATTTCTTTAAGAATTTTCCACAGTTTATTGTGATCCACAGAGTCAAAGGCTTTGGCATAGTCAATAAAGCAGAAATAGATGTTTTTCTGGAACTCTCTTGCTTTTTCGATGATCCAGCGGATGTTGGCAATTTGATCTCTGGTTCCTCTGCCTTTTCTAAATCCAGCTTCAACATCTGGAAGTTCACGGTTCACGTATTGCTGAAGCCTGGCTTGGAGAATTTAAGAAATTATTTGGCAATACCTTAAAGAGACAAACACAAACTTGCTGAATTATTTCAGTAGGGCTGCCATAAAAATTATTGTCTATGGGAAGTTTAAGAAACAGAAATGTATTTTCTCATAGTTCTGGAGCCTGGAAGACCAAGATCAAGGTGTGGGCAGGTTTGATTTCATCCAATACCTCTCCTCTTGACTTGCTGCTTGCTGCATTCTCTCTGTGTCCTCACATGGCCTCTCCCCTATGACAGGCATGCTCAGTGTTTCTTCCTCATCTAAAAAGGACACCAATAATGTAAGATTAGAACCCCATTCTTATCACCTCATTTAATCATATTTACTTCTTTCAAAGCCCTATATCCACATATAGTCATTAAGAAACTTGGAAGAACATAATTCCATTCACAATACCTACTATCGGACACAACTTGGTGATTGAACAAGAAACTTGTTCCACTCTTTCTTATCTACCAAAAAGAACTGTAAATATATGTTTATGCAAAGATTTGTATGTGAATAGTTATAAAAGTGTCACTCATAACAGCCATAAACATGAAACAATTCTAATGTCCATAAGTTGGTGAATGAATAAACAACGTGTAGTCTATCCATTCAATGGAATCATACTTAGCAATAAAACAGGAAAAAAGTTCTGATCCTGCCCCAACATAGATGGACTGCAAAAACATTATACTGAGTTAAAGCAACCACTATTTGATAATAACTTAAAATGAATTATAATTTATAAAAATCTTGAATCTGTTTCAAGTACATCACTGTATGTTGTACAGCAACTAGTGAAATACTGTAAATCAACTATACTTCATTTTTTTTTAAAGCAGCCAGATACAGAAGACTACATTTTGTAGGATCATATTTGCATAAAGTATCCAGAAAAGACAGAGCTATAGAGGAAAAAGTCAAGCTAAGAGTTACCTGAGGCTGGGTGGGGAACTCGGGATTAAACTGCATAGGCACACAAAGGAACTTTTGGGAATGATAAAAACTTCCAAAACTGGATTGTGGTGATGGTTGCAGAATTCTAGAAATGTACTGAGAACCATCTATTTGCATGCTTACAATGAGTAAATTTTATATTATGTAAATTATATCTCAATAAAGCTATGGGGGAGAAATTTCAGGAAAGAAATAGTGCAGGAATTCATGGTAGAGTTGGTTCATGAACCCTAACACTTTCTCCTTCCTCATATGTCACATTCCTTTTCGGAAATGACATATTTATTTTACAATGGCTTAGAGTCATTAAAAAATACTTTGAAATGAGCTATTGATCATGAGACCTTGGTTTTCAGGACAGGTCAAACATAGTCAGAGGTGACTTTCTATTGTGGAAACATTTGTTATTTGGAATCATTTTTCAGCACTGGTTTTGATTCAAGATCACAAAACTAATTTCTTTCAAACTTTAAAAGGATGTTGTTAAGCATTAGATCCTCTCCCCACCCCCAAGAGCCAATTAGAAGCAAAATATACCACACAGTTCTTATTCTCATTAAAGATCAAGGCTACACCAGAAATCATACTACAGGTAAGATGTCAATTAGTTTTAAATTGCATGTTGATGATTGCATTCATTTATGACTTTTCCTTCCAGATTTTTTCCCTTATGGGAAAAACAATAAACAATGGGCTGTTCTTTGTTCTTTGATTGATATTCTCATTTCAGTCAGAATTTTTCAAGCAACTGTAGAAATGTTAATGTCACTGTGATGCTTTCTCAAAGTCCAAAGTCTTCAAAATCCTTTTGGATCTGGTCCCACTTCCCAAGCCAAAAGTTACTTCCAGCTTTATGCTAGGAACACTTAATTGTAGTTTTTGATTTGTACTGTGCCACATAAATTTCATATAATTTGGATATATCCTTGCATCTAAAGCCAGTTGGTGTCTTGGTCCAAACCCTAAGCTGAATTAACTTACCATGAACTCTGTGACCCCAAAATCATATCAAACCATAATATCAGTGCCCAGTTTGCAAAATCAAAGTAAGGCATGCAGCAAGAATGCATTTCTGTGTCAGCTAATGAGTCATTACTTTCTAAAGTCAAAATCTCCTAACAGACAGACATTTTTAATCATTTCATTGTTACATTGCAGGTTTCAAAGTTCAAATTATAATTGCCACAGGACAACCAAAGGAATCAGAACTTTTTTTTAATGTCTCTAAAGTGCATGGAAAAAACTTAGATGCCAACTAATAGAAAACATTTAAAAAAAAACTAGATATAAAGTTGTTTAGTATAATTGAATTAGGACCTATTTCTAGGTTTAGTTTCAGAATTACTTTTCATCAACTGTCACCTTAAATAAATCATTTCAATCTCTAATCTCAAGTTTCTTCATTGGGCAAAGGATGTAAGAATACTTACATTTCGGGATTATTTTGAGGACTGAGAAAGATATCATAGGGAATTCTTAAACTGAGATATTTGAACCACCTTCTGACTGATTGTGAAATCCTTAAAACTGCAAGAGAACTTTGGTATACAGGGTCTCCATAGTTTTCATCAGTTCTCGGAGGAGTTCGTATGCTCAAAATTCCCTGAGATAGGATACATAGGTACTTGGTAAATACAAGTTTGATGATAACTTTTGAAAATATGTTTACGATATCAATAATCTCTTTCCTTCTCCTTTCTGGAACACATGATCAGATTAAAATTGAACACAGGATAGGAGTCCATTCTGAAGCCTCTTTTATGCCTCTTGTGTAGATGTACTTAACAGACAATGAGAGGCAGTACAACTTGGAGATCAGAAATGTGACCTGAGGGCCTGGGCGTGGCTCCCCAGCTTTAACCAGTGTTTGACCGTGAGCAAAGTCTGCTCCAGTTTCCTCAGGTGCTCCAATTTCCTCATCTGTAAAGTAAGGACAAGAATAATAACCACCTCATAGTTTATTCTGAGCAAGAATGTGAGAAGTGTTCAAGTCAGTGACTGTCTCATGGTAAACAAAGAGAACAGAGAAATATGTGATCTGAGCCCTCCCCTCATGGAACTCAGTGGAAAGGAGACTATTAAAATGTTTTAGCCCACGGGGTCTCCATCCCATTGTGATTTTCTTTGTTACCACTGGTCTTTTGTTACAATTGATGTTGACTAGATGTGGAAATATAAGATAGTTTAACCTAGAAATATCTTTTTATTTTCGTAAAAGATAATGTCCTATCTTCTTTTTTGTTGTTGTTGTTACTTTTTTTTAAATTAGTTTATTTATCTATTTTTTAACTTTACAATATTGTATTTAATGTCCTATCTTCTATATAAGAATTCTCTGCTCCTATACCCTTTTATTGGCCACTGAACTTATGTCAGTTCAGTTGCTCAGTTGTGTCTGACTCTTTGCGACCCCATGGACTGCAGCATGCCAGGCTTCCCTGTCCATCACCAACTCTTGGAGCTTGCTCAAACTCATGTCCATCAAGTCAGTGATGCCATCCAAACATCTCATCCTCTGTCGTCACCTTCTCCTCCTGCCTTCAATCTTTCCCAGCATCAGGGTCTTTTCCAATGACTAAGTTCTTCGCATCAGGTGGCCAAAGTATTGGAGTTCCAGCTTCAGCATCAGTCCTTCCAATGAATATTCAGGACTGATTTCCTTTAGGATGGACTGGTTTGATCTTCTTGCAGTCTTTTGTATAATCTTATTAATCTTTGAGTATGTTAAGAGCTATTAGAATAATTTTATACACAATCAACTTTAGGTGAAAATAATATCAGTAATAATTATTATTAACATTTATTTAATGATTACCATGTGTCAGACTTATGCTAGAAAGTTTATATCCATGAATTTGCTTAATTCTTGGGATAGTTCTTTAAGATAGACACTGTTTTCCCCATTTTACAGATGAGGAAGCCAAGGTAAATTAGGCTAAGTTACTCTCTCATAGAGCAGGCATTATTTACTAGATCTGAGGTTCATATTCAAGTTGATCTCTTAATTAGTAATTTTGCATTGTTGTTGTTCAATCACTCAGTTGTGTCCAACTCTTTGCGACCCGTGGACTGCAACACAACAGGTTTCCCTGTCCTTCACCATCTCCTGGAGTTTGCTCAAACTCATGTCCGTTGAGTTGGTGATGCCATCCAACCATCTCATCCTCTGTTGTCCCTTCTCCTTCTTTCTATTTTAAGTTTTATAACAATTTTATTTTAGGTTTTATAATTTAAAGTATACTTTACAAAGGTTATTCATAGAATACTGCCTTTGACAATTCTACCATTTTTTAAATGCCACAAAATAGTTAAAAGTAAGATAGTAAATTAGTTAAAAGTAACTTAGTAAATTCTAGCAAGATGTATTGGGTTCTCCAGAGAAGCAGAATTAATATGTATGTATACAATAGTCCCCTGCTTATTGGTGAGGGATACTTTCCAAGACCCATAGTGGATGCCAGAAACCTCCGATAGTACCAAACCCTGTATATTCTATGTGTTGTGTGTGTTAGTTGCTCAGTTGTGTCCAACTCTTTGCAACCCCATGCATGGATGTAGCCTACCAGGCTCCTCTGTCTATGGGATTCTCCAAGCAAGAATACTGGAGTGGGTTGCCATACCCTCCTCCAGGGGATCTTCCTGACCCAGGGATCAAACCTGAGTCTCCCACATTGCAGGTAGATTCTTTACCATTTGAGCCACAATTTATACTTTATTGAAGAGCTTGAAAAATAGTGATGGAGTCCAGGTGGGTGAACCTATGAGGGTGGAAATACAAGAGGGAAACACCTGGAAACAGGGCACTTGTGCTGTGACCAGAGCTATCTCCACTCTGATCACCCCATTCTGCATGGTCAGGAGATAAACACAGGCATTGCTTGTATTTGTACCATGACCTTTCAAATGTAATTTTACCCTAAAGGTAAGATCCATGGATGTAACAAAACAGCAATAAGCTGAAATTGCATTTAAACTATATTCATTCAGGGAAATTATGCAGGTTAAGAATTAAAAAGCTTACCTTGTTGGCACAGCAACTAAAGACCTTCAGATGCACTGGGTTTTACTCTTAAAGATGGGAACAGGGGTTCACTTCAGACTGGTTTGGGACAATGCTCACCAGGGATAGAGGGGAGTCTGAAACACTTTAGGTGAAAGTTGCTCAGTCATGTCCAACTCTTTGCGACCCTATGAACTGTGTAAGAAAGATCCCATGGAATTCTCCAGGCAAGAATACTGGAGTGGGTAGCCGTTCCCTTCTCCAGGGCATCTTCCCAACCCAGGATCAAACCCAGGTCTCCCACGTTGCAGGTGGATTCTTTACCAGGTGAGCCACAAGGGGAGCCCAATAATACAGGAGTAAGTAGCTGATCCCCTCTCCGGGGGATCTTCCTGACCCGGGGGGCAAACCGGCATCTCCTACATTGCAGGAAGATTCTTTACCAGCTGAGCCAGCATGTGTTTTTCTATATATACATACATCTGATCAATTTTAGTTTATTAATTAGACAGTAAGAGAGTAATAACTAAAAATATAACTAATAATAAAATAGAACAATTATAACAATATACTGTTGTACAAACTCTCCATCTTAACTAACCACTTATCACAGGTAGTAACCATAACTTTGCAGTTGAGATATGACAGCACACTAGCATGAATTTCTTTTCCCTCCGTGATCTCACAAATAGATTTGTTCCATGCTCAGCATACATCCATTTTTCTTTTCCTTACTAAGTCAAGAACTTTCACCTTTGCACTTAAAGGAAGCGTTTCTCTTTGATATATCTGAATTGCCAGCATCACTGCTCTTGTGCTTTGATACCATTATGAAGTGAATAAGGGTTACTTAAACACAAGCACGTATATTTAACTTATATGCAGAGTACATCATGAGAAATGCTGGACAGGATGAAGCACAAACTGGAATCAAGATTGCCGGGAGAAAGATCAATAACCTCAGATATGCATATGACACCACCCTTATGACAGAAAGCGAAGAAGAACTAAAGAGCCTCTTGATGAAAGTGAAAGAAGAAAGTAAAAATGTTGGCTTAACACTCAACATTCAGAAAACTAAAATCATGGCATCTGGTCCCATCACTTCATGGCAAATAGATGGGAAACAGTGGAAACAATGACAGACTTTATTTTTGGGGGCTCCAAAATCACTGCAGATGGTGACTGCAGCCATGAAGTGAAAAGACACTTGCTCCTTGGAGGAAAAGTTATGACCAACCTAGACAGCATATTAAAAAGCAGAGACATTACTTTGCCAACAAAGGTCCATCTAGTCAAAGCTATGGTTTTTCCAGTAGTCATGTGTGAATGTGATAGCTAGACTATAAAGAAAGCTGAGAGCTGAAGAATTGATGCTTTTGAACTGTGGTGTTGGAGAAGACTCTTTAGAGTCCCTTGGACTGCAAGGAAATTCAACCAGCTCATCCTAAAGGAAATCAGTCCTGAATATTCATTGGAAGGACTGATGTTGAAGCTGAAACTCCAATACTCTGGCCACCTGATGCGAAGAACTGACTCATTTGAAAAGACCCTGATGCTGGGAAAGATTGAAGGCAGGAAGAGAAGGGGACGACAGAGGATGAGATAGCTGGATGGCATCACCAACTCATGGAGATGAGTCTGAGTAAACTCCAGGAGTTGGTGATGGACAGGGAGGCCTGGCGTCCTGCGATCCAAGGGGTCTCAAATACACATGACTGAGCAACTGAACTGAACTGAAACACAAGTGCTGAGATCCTCTGGCAGGCGATTGATAACTGAGATGGCTACTCAATGGCCAATGAGGGGAAGTGTTGGACAAAAGAATGCTTGAAGTCCAGGGCAGGATGGAGTCAGATCTCCTGAAATTTCATCTCACTACTTAGAACAATCTGCAATTAGAATTTGTGAGTTGTTTATTCCTAGACTTTACCATTTATCATATTCACAGCAAGGTTGACCATGAGTGAAACCCATATATATATATGTATATATATATACACACACATATATTGATCCAATTTCTTATAATAAATATCTTTATATGGAGAAGGCAATGGCACCCCACTCCAGTACTCTTGCCTGGAAAATCCCATGGACAGAGGAGCCTGGTAGGCTGCAGTCCACGGGGTCGCTAGGAGTCGGACGACTGAGCGACTTCACTTTCACTTTTCCCTTTAATGCACTGGAGAAGGAAATGGCAACCCACTCCAGTGTTCTTGCCTGGAGAATCCCAGGGATGGGGGAGCCTGGTGGGCTGCCATCTGTGGGGTCGCACAGAATCGGACACGACTGAAGCGACTTAGCAGCAGCAGCAGCAGCATGGTGTGGTGGTTCAGTCATCAGTCACTAAGTCATGTCCAACTCTTGTGAACCTATGGACTGTCATCTGCCAAGCTCCTCTGTCCATGAGATTTCCCAGGCAAGAATACTGGAGCAGGTTGCCATTTCTTTCTCCAGGGGATCTTCCCAACCCAGGGTTTGAACCCATGTCTCTTGCATTGGCAGATGAGTTCTTTACCACTGAGCCCCCAGGAAAGCCATACAATAGCTTACATTTATACATATACACAGAAGGAAATTGCAACCCACTCCTGTATTCTTTCCTGGAGAATCCCATGGACAGAGGAGCCTGGTGGGCTACAGTCCATGGAGTCACAAAGAGTTGGACACAACTGAGCAACTAACACACATACATATACATGGGGTTTCCCAGCTGGCTCAGTGGTAATGCTATCTAACTCTCTCATCCTCTGCTGCCCTCTTCTCCTTCGTCTTCAATCTTTCCCAGCATCAGAGTCTTTTCTAATGAGTTGCCTCTTCACATCAGGTGCCAAAGTATTGGAGATTCAGCTTCAGCATCAGTCCTTCCAATGGATATTCAAGGTTGACTTCCTTTAGGATTGACTGGTTTGATCTCCTTGCTGTCTGAGGGACTCTCAAGAGTCTTCTCCAGCACCACAGGTAGAAAGCATCCGTTCTTCAGTGCTCAGCCTTCTTTCAGAGCTCAGCCAGCTCTCACATCCATACATGACTACTGGAAAAACCAAAACTTTTTTTACTTTACGCTTATTAGTATCTGAATGCCTAATCTGTTTACTTACTAAAGTCTACTCTCTGTGAAGTGAAAGCACTTAGTTGTCATACAATAAACACTGAATAAATAAATGAGCTAATGGATTAATTCATATATTCTTGTTGCTTGAAAAGATCACATGAAAACTCTTTGGGAAAATTCTAAATATTTTTTGTCTATAATGAGTTTTTAAATCATTTCTTCTATTATGGGAGGGAATTAAAAAGATAAAAACTCCAAAATAAAGAAGGTGACTCAGTTGGGAAAGAATTGGCCTGCAATACGGGAGCCCCAGGTTCGATCCCTGGGTCAGAAAAGTCTCCTGAAGGAGGAAATGGCAGCCCACTCCAGTATTATTGCCTGGGAAATCCCATGGGCAGAGGAGCCTAGTGGGCTACAGTCCATGGGGTTGCAAGAGTCAGACATGACTTAGTGACTAAACCACAACAGGGGTGGAAGTGTAGTGAGGGGTTCAGAGAGATGGGGAAGAGGATGACAGGCTAAAGCTGTTGGGAGATATTTCTCCATGGGCTGCTCTTGTTTTTCCACTGCTTGCAAGCAAAGGTATTGGCTGCCCTATTTCCACATTTTCTTTTCAAGAATGTTTGTATAACAGATACCCTTGGAAGATAGAGGCAATGTCTCCATTCAGGGCACCAGACAGGTTTGATAACTGTCCAGGATACCAAGGGTGATGTCTTCTTCCTGGGAAAAGGTCATAGAAACTCCAGACTCTAAGTCACAATAATTAGATTAAAAATCTGGTTCTGTCACTTGTTAGCTAGATATTTTACCCCCTTTGAGCTTCAGGTTTCTGATTTTATAAAATCATTTTAACAAAATATACCTGAGAAACACTCCTGAGGAATAAACAAGATGACATAATGACTTGTACCATGAGGAGGCACACCTTAGGTGCTCATCTACTATTTTTCTTTACTTCATCTTCTTTCTTCTCTGCATTCCATCCTTCATTCCTCAAACTGTCTTTGAAAAATCAAGCTGTCTTGAAAGAGCTCAACCCAACTCCAGTCGTAAAGAAACTGGTATTCATGGAACTCATAAGAATATAATTAGCCTAAAAATTTCTGGACACAAAAACAAATAATCATAAGCACAAAATAGAGATTATAGAAGCCAAAACAATTGTAATCAAACTCCTCTATCACAAGATTTGTCCCCAAATACCTTCTCTGCCTTATCAACTATACACAGAACACTCAGTGGGCTTATTGAAAGAGAAGAGGGAATGTGTCAGGGTAAAATGGGTTCAGTGTAAATAGAAAATCCAACGAACCATAGCTTTAAAAAGGAAAGGATTTATTTGGCTCATACAAAGGGAAGCCCAAGGCCAGTTAGTTTCAGTGTAATGATGGCATCAAAGATCTTTTTAATCTGCTGTCCTTAACATGAAAGCTTTCAGCCTCAAGCTTGTCTCTTCTCTCTAACATCAGATGAACTATGGGAACCACGCTCATTCAACTCTGGTAATTTGATTTCTTCCTTTAAATTTCTTTCAGGTTTCCTTAACAGCACTCATGGACCAAATATCTCATGTTCAGTCCCAGAACACTCACCTGCTTATCACTATCATAAATGCCGCCACAGTCTTGTGCCAATTTTTCTCTATCAGAAGGGTCTCCGTATCTCATGGGTGATGTTCCCCATACTCATGGGGCAAAAATCAGCACACAGCTCTTTCCTGTTCATTTGCCCTTCTTGGTAGAACGTATATTACATTATGTTGCTCTGCTGACTCTTATGCTTATTAAGTTGAAAGTCAATAGATTTTTGCCAACTCCTTTTCTTTCTCATAGAATATGAAGAATACTTTCCTCTGTTCAAGAATAACAGATACTTAATGAAAGGAACGACAAGCAATCCCATCCCCCTTGGCACAGACTTCATGTGGGAACATGTCAGCCCCAGATTTGGGTCCACTGGAGAGAACAGAGTAAGAGGAAAAACACAGTATTTCCCTCAGCCTCAGAATTAGGCAACTGCTTGCAAGTCAAAAGATACAATTCTTTTTTTCAGAAAACAAGAATGTTCTGCCTATGCACTCAGGGTAGTTGTATCAGCTTCAGAGGGAATCAGAAATCTGTCTCTCTGTGCCACCATCATAATTCATTTCTCTTGTTTCATAGTTATGGCTGCCAAATCTTTTGGCCACCATTTAGGGGGATTGAGTAGGAGCTTTCTTCCCAGAAATTCCCAGCTGATTCCCTCCTATATCTCTTTGGTAAGAACATTTTTATATGGTTACCACTAGTTACAAGATAATCTTGGGAACAGAAAATTTAGTAGAAAATTTGTCTTCTATTAATACTGAAAGAGAGGGTGGATGTTGGGTTGTTAACTAGCGATGTCTGCCATGTGATAAACTGGGAAGTGGAGACTATGATAGCTTTTATAAACTATTAGCTATTATCACATATTGATTTTCCTTTTTTTTTTGCTAAATCCAATTAATAGACTTCAAGTACCACTTAAGTTTTAAAACTGAGAAGAAAATCCCATATTTCTTCCATTACTCTCTGATCAGTTCCTTCATACCCCAAACTCCTCCATTCCTCACCACTGGGTGCCTTGCCATCATACCCAAGTCTTCAGCTAAAATCCATTGAAATCCATAGTAGTCAAAGAGTTAAAACCAGAGTTCCTAGAAAATTCACCTGTAGGTGATTAGCTAAAGTAATCTGCACAAGTAAGATATTTCACTACCTGCCACATAATGTTTCTCCAGTCCCAGCCCCTGTTAAAATAAAATATCTTTAGTGGAAGCCAACTCATTACCCCATAAAATTACTACAGCATATGTGCTTGAAAATGCAAGACAGATATTCTTAACTTGGCATTCCACAGTGAGCCACAGAAATGTTCTCCAAGAAATGATTTCATTTGGCTGGTTTTCTCTTTAAAGTCACATTTTTGGCAGGCAATCCCAAAGACAAAATTTTGAGAGCAAATTGGTCTATGGAATAGAACTCAGGCTTTTGGTTCTCGTTTATTTGAATAGCTTACCTGACCTGGGTACCTGATACAATGTTCTTGGACCCTGGTACCCTGCTTTCTAGCTGTAGATCTTTTCTTCCCAGCTTTCCTCTGACCCTCCATATTCAGTATAGTTGATTAGTTTAGCACACATATGTGGGGTTATAAAACGGCCTGGATCTGAGTTGCTACTCTGGCACTTAATAGTAGTATGACTTTGGACAAATTACGTAGCCTCATTTTGCCTCAGTTTTACTCATAAGTATCACAATAACATCTACCTCATAGAGCTGATAGGAGGACTGAATGAGTTAATATATTAAACTTCTTAGAATAGCTCCTTGCACGTAGTATTAAAGTATGTGTGTGCTCAGTAGCTCAGCCATGTTCGACTCAGTGTGACCCCATGGACTGTAGCCTGCCAGGATCCTCTCTCCATGGAATTTTCCAGGCAAGGATACTGGAGTGGGTTGCCATTTCCTTCTCCAGGGGATCTTCCCAATCCAGGGATCAAACTCTCATCTCCTATGTCTCTTGCGTTGCAGGTGGATTCTTTACTGCTGAAGCACAGGGGAGAAGCCTAGTAGTAGCTTTTATTATTATCATCCTGCTGGATAACAGGACATGACCCAACTGAGCCAACAAAATGACCCCCAAAGTAAGCCTTTCAAAACCAAATAAAAGTGTTTCATAGAATATGTGTGAAGGGGACAGATATTGGTAGAATGAGGCTGAGTGATCATGGAAAGTTGCCTGGAATTCAAATTCTCTATTTTTCCTCTGGATGCTTGCCTGCTAAGTCACTTCAATCATGTCCAACTCTTTACGACCCCACGGACTGTAGCCCACCAGGTTCCTCTGTTCATGAGATTCTCCAAGCAAGAATACTGGAGTGGACTGCCGTGTCCTCCTTTAGGGGATCTTCCTGACCCAGGGATTGAACCTGTGTCTCTTACATCTTCTGCATTGGCAGGCTGGTTCTTTACCACTAGAGCCACCTGGGATGCTCAGCGATTACAAAATTTTAGAGAATAGAAGAACCTCAGAATTTATCTCATACAGTTATTTAATTTTACAAAGGAAAAACAGATACAGGAGTTAATCTAAGTTTACTTCTGTAATTAGTGAAGAGCTGGAATTATAAGCCAAGTGTCCCGAGCTCTGGTGCTGTAACCTTTTATTTACTACACCAAGTCAAGAAAATATATTCATTCCCTTTCAGGTGACAGTGGGAAGAAGAGAAGAGTAATCTGACATAGGTTACGAATCCCAGAGATATGCACTTACTGAGAGGCTCATTCCAACTCCCCAATATGACCACAACATCTTGAAATCTTAGAAGTCTTTGGGCTTGGATCTCTGTTGCTGTTTATTCAGCTGATTCTCCATTCTTTCTGTGAAATGTGAAACTTTTGAGAAAAAAAAGTAGTGTTTAGGCAGCTTGAAATCTTCAATGTAGGCCAAAAAATGTCAGGATTAAGTTTTCCCTTTTGGAGACCAAATTGACAATCTTATCTCGTTCCTGTTCCCATCTTTGCTCCAGGTATACAAATAATGTCCAGCTCCATAATATACATTTGTAAAGTATTTTCTTTTCCCAAATTGTATCATCTCGCTTAAGCTTCCCAGCAATGCTTCTAGTCTCAGCACCCCCGCTGTTGACTGATGAGGAAATCAAGGCCTAAAAGGAATTCGGTGACTCTCTTCCAAGATCATATAATGAGCAAAGGGGAAGCCCAATTGAAAAACAACTGAACAACAACAACGGAGCAGATTTTCTGAGTCATTCCCTCTTTCAATTATTTTTACCAAATATTAATGGGTGCTTTCCAGCTGTACCAAGTGAAAAAGCCATTCAAAGCTCTAGCTTTCGAAAATTTTTTACTTTATTAAGGTTTTTGTTCTTTTAGAATAATTTTATGTAATTTTTAAATGTTATATTCTATTTACAGCTGTTACAAAATCTTGGCTGTATTCTGTGTGTTGTACAATGCATCCTTGAGTCTGTCTTACACCCAGTAGTTTATATCTCTCACTCTTTCACCCCAATATTGTTCCTCTCCCTCTCTCCATTGGTAAAGCAGTTTGTTCTCTATATCTGTGAGTCTGCTTCATTTCTGTTATATTCACCAGTTTGTTATATCTTGTATATTTCACGTATAAGGGCTATCTTTCAGAATTTTTCTTCCTTTATCTGACTTATTTCACTTAATATAATGTCCTCCAAGTGTATCTATCTTGCTACAGATGGTAAAATTCTGTTCTTTTTTAAGGCTGAGTAGTAGTCCATTGTGTGAGTGAGTGTGTGTGTGTACCACATCTTTATCCATTCATCTGTTAATGGATAAGGTCCCTGTTTTAGGAAGCTTATCTTACACCCAGTTCATTTAACTTCCTTTCTAACACATAGTAAAACTGTTATTCATTGCCACCAAAGAGCTTGCAAACTAGTCAAAAAAACAAAATATACTAAGTATGAAGAAATAGGAATATACATAATATAAATTAATATAAAACAACTTGTAACTATGCTAAGTTGAATAAACTTGTAACCAAATCATCAGAATGGTAGAAATAACTGAAAAAGACTCCTTAGAGAAGGTCAACATCACTATTTCCCTTCCAGACTCTCTGCCCTGGTCACCACACAAACTAGCCCTGCCACACCAGACCACTTTTATATCTTAGTACTGCTGCTGCTTCTGCTAAGTCACTTCAGTCATGTCCAACTTTTTGCGACCCTATGGACGGTAACACCCCAGGCTCCTCTGTCCATGGGAGTCTCCAAGCAAGAATACTGGAGTGGGTTGCCTTTTCCTCTTCCAAGGGATCTCCCCCACATGGGGATCAAACCCATGTCTGCATTGCAGGCAGAGTCTTTACCACTGAGCCACTGGGGAGCCCCTTCTTAGTACGCCCCATGCAATTTTATCCTGCCAGGGTACTATTCCTGTTCCTTATACTCCTTCCCCACAATTTCTTTATAAATAATTGATTTACTTCTCATTTTATTCATTCTTCAAGGGCTATTTCAAAAGTTCTCAAGACTGATAAAAGTTGCTACTGTTTAGGAACTTTCTTCTAGTAATTAGGGCCTTCTGACCATGAAAGAGAAAATAGGGAATAAAACAAAAATTTCAGTTTATAATAACTCAGAAAAATTTTCATCCCCATGAAGTAAAGAGATTTTATAAGAGAGAATGATACAATGTTTTAGGTTCAGTCACTAATTCATCAAAATTTTATAGGATCACCAAATATTCTCTTTTTCTGAGTAAAGATAGATCATTCAATAATACAAGAGCCATCCTCTTGTGAAACTTTAATTACGGCGGAAAGATAGACAATAAGTATTATGATATTTTTATGCATTTATGCTCAGTTGGCTCAGCCGTGTCCAACTCTTTGTGGCCCCATGTACTGTAGCCAGCCAAGTTTCTCTGTCAATGAAATTTTCTAGGCAAGAATACTAGAGCAGTTTGCCATTTCCTACTCCAGGGGATCTTCCTGACCCAGGGATCAAATCCACATATTCTGCATCTCCTGCATTGGCACGTGGATTCTTTACCACTGTGCCAATGAGAAGTCATATATATATATATATATACATATGTATGCTATATATGCATATATACAACAACAAAAATGATGGGGCACTGGGGAATATGCAGCCTTGTTAGTGTTATAAATGCCCATAAGTAGGGATATAGGCAGAGAAGCTGTGGTTTTAAAGAATTCATTAAAAACAAATGAAAAAGGAAAAGATAAAATCAATATCCAAAAGTCCAAATTTCTGAGGATACAAACAATTCTGTAAGGTAATTTTAAAATACCTAGACCTGAGTGGAGAAGGAGATAGAGCTTATATTCATTGTCTGTTTAATAAGCATGAAGTTGCCTCTAAATCCTTAGCATACTATAAAAATAGTTGTTCCCTACCTTATATCATCATTGTAACACTTACTTGTACTTATTCTTTTTCACACCTAATATTTCAAACCTATCTTCCCTAAGGTTGTGAGTTCCTGGTGGAGTAAGACAACTTCTAAATCTCTTCTGTATTCCCTCATCACCTGACACCTCTATCAATATAAAGAAGCTCAGTACATTTTTGATAATTCAACGGTTCCTTAATGCAGAGCTCATAGAAATGCTGAAATTTCATTTTTAAGTAATAATATCATATAGAATGCATACTATGTGAGCTCATTCCAGTAACCTGTGACAAAATTTTACATAAAGGAAGGATTCTCTTCTGGTTTTTAAATAACTGAAATTTACTACATATCTTAGAAGTTTGACTGCTGAGTTTCTGAACTAATCTTCATTAATTACATTTGAGCAACTGCTGTAAATTGCATACATTTGTTTAAAAAAAAATACCTTCTTTCACATTATTTTTCAAATATTAGCTTCTTTAAAAAATCAGTTCCTGGTACCCAAAATTTGATTTTACTGTCCTTCCTGTTTGTTCCCTGAGCAACCTGGTTTAGATGACTCAGTTTAAATGGCTCAATCTTATTCTGATAAATAGACGATATATGTTGGGTTAAATAGCAAAAGAATTTGTGATGTCCAACACTCTCCCTGACTTCAAGCTCTTACCAGGAAGTTAATCAATAAAATAATGTTTGCTATATATCTTTAATACAATAAAGAGATATGTATGTTGTAGACATTTGTAAAGTAGCATACATTATGCTGAGAGCATTTGTACATATTATTTCATTTCATTTCATCCTCAAGAACATTCCCTCCAAATCCAGTGATCCTTTCTACATTCTTCATGACGTCCATTTCAAGCTCAAGACAATGAAAACTGAAACCCAAAATGATGTTTGTGAAGGGTTCTGGAAATAAATATATTTTAAACTACTAACTTATGTTTGTATACCCTACTCATTGAGTCTAAGAATTCCTTGAGAACAAGGGTGGGGAGGTGGGCAATTTATTTAGGGTAGTCTTTTTAGCCTCCTACCTTCATGGTCAGAACATGCTGTGTACCCAATAAAAGACAAGTTTGAATTTAAGGCAGGAGTATCATTCCTTTAGGAATATTTTCAACAGCAAAACTACATATATAAGAAAAGGTAGTTTATTTTCCAGCTAAATAAAAACTTTTCTCGCCCTAGTATTTCTCTCCTTCAACTCTTTGTTTAACCAAGATTTATCAAAAATATAGCCCATTAATTAAAACCAAGTTCTCTTGCAGACTCTAATATTTTACTTTCTCTTTTTTCTTCATCAATAGCTTTAAAGTCAGCTGTATTTTTATATTCAAAGTGGAATATATTACCATGTTTATCTTACTGTTTGTTGGACATTTTAACAAGCAAACTTGATTCATTATCAAGCTTTTAACAGAAAATGTTCTTGCAGCTGCTGGGTGATCTTGGGAGAATCAGGACTAGCTCGCACAATTAATTTCTGAAGCTTTATACCTGTCAAAAGAGAAATAGCAAATGACTTAATGTCTGGAAGAATGTCAGTGTCCAGACTATCATTATCTGCCAGTAAGCAACCTTAGTCTCTCTTTTGCTCCAAATGAGGTAAAAATAAAAGATTCTGGATCTGTTTCTACATGTTCCCCTTTTCAGTGATAAAAATTACTAAATTATTGAAGTCTCAGTTGGCTCTATAATGGATATATTTTAAATTGTGTATTCACTTGTATTTAAAATATCATTGTACCCTTACAAATTTAAAAGGACTTTTAAAAGTCTTTGGAAGTGCAGGTTTAGATTTTTTGTCATTATTGAGTTATTTGATATGGAATGAAAAGATTTTTATCTGTTTTAAGCAAATGAAGATATAAAAGCTGTTGCCATTTTCCCTGATTCACTATTTAGTTGCCATTATACAATGAGAAACAAATTCATCATCAAACATCTCTATTTAAACATCAACGGTCAGTTCACAAGCAAACAGAAATGAATTCATGAGTCATATGGAACTGCAGGTTTGGATCTCATGTTGAATCCATCTCCAGAATTCCTTCTGAAATTTGTGAAATCATTCTGGGAAAATCATTTGTGATCTAAACAAAGAAAATAGTATGTTGTTGTTAGTTTGGTTTTTCCCTTGGAAGGATATCCTTAGCTTCCTGAGGAGTATAAAAGCAGCTAAAGTCCAGTAGTCATGTATGGATATGAGAGTTGAACTGTGAAGAAAGCTGAGCGCTGAAGAATTGATGCTTTTGAACTGTGGTGTTGGAGAAGAGTCTTGAGACTCTCTTGGACTGCAAGTAGATCCAACCAGCCCATCCTAAAGAAGATCAGTCTTGAGTGTTCACTGGAAGGACTGATGTTGAAGCTGAAACTCCAATACTTTGGCCACCTCATGCAAAGAGTTGACTCATTGGAAAAGACCCTGATGCTGTGAAGGATTGAGGGCAAAGAAGAAGGAGACGACAGAGGATGAGATGGCTGGATGGCATCACTGACTCGATGGACATGGGTTTGGGTAGACTCCGGGAGTTGGTGATGGACAGAAAGGCCTGGTGTGCTGCGATTCATGGGGTCGCAGAGAGTCGGACACCACTGAGTGACTGAACTGAAAGTAGCATCAATTCAGGTTGAGTTCTTTACCCCTAAAGCCAGCCTAAAGGCCAGGACTGCACTGTTGAATTATTCTCTTACAAGGAGTTCTCTGATTAAAGTGGCCATTTGTGTATTTCCTTCAAATTTTTAAGTTTTATTTTTTAAATAAAACTTCCTAGAATTGTTTTCATTGTTGCTGTCAGATTTTATATCTGCCAAGCTATATTCTCTGCCTCCTTAAAACATCTCTGTCTCACTACAGTAAGCTACTTGCTACCTTTCAGTCCCTCAAGGTGGGCGCACACATGTCCCACGAGAGCCTGAATAGGTATCAACAGACAAGGAAATCAAGGCTGTATCACCCCCCCCCCACCACAGAATCGTGAATTTAAGGGTCTATGAAAGTGTGAATCACTCAGTCATGTCTGCTTTTTTTGCGATCCCAAGGGCTGTAGCCCGTCAGCTCATGGAATTCTCCAGGCAAGAATACTGGAGTGGGTTGCTATGCCCTTCTCCAGGGGATCTTCCTGACCCAGGGATTGAAGCTGAGTCTCCTGTATAGCAGGCAGATTCTTTATCATCTGAGCTACCAGAGAAGCCCTGAAGGGCCTTTAAGGACCACCCAGCCCAAGTTTTTATTGTACAGACGGAAAACTCTGAGGACCAGGTTGATTCAAGCACTTCTGCAAGATCACAGAGTCAATTAGACAGAAACCATGTTTTCTAAGCCCCGAGATCTGTTGTTTCTAAATCGGTTTGCCCTTAGACCTTCTCCTTGACATTCTCCTGTTCTCCTGTGAAGGGCTGGCCTCTCCCAGGTTCCATTATTAGCTGACTTCCATTAGTTTAAGCCACTGGGAGACAGAATGGAGGGAGGGAGAAAGGGAGAAGCAAAGAGGGTCTTCACAATATCCATGAATGGCAAAACCATAATAATTTATCTTCTATCCATAAACATGATGATGAAAATCAAGATCTGATTTTTACATCAGGGATGCAAAACTTCATGTAATAGTTCATCTAAATGAGTAAAGCTGGCCCAGGAGGCACCACAGAGAGTACTCAGCCCACCTAAGGGAGGCAGGCAATTGCACAGCTCTAACTACTGTCATGTGAAAAAGCAGCCTTATGCTGCCAACAAGTCTGTGTTTCTTTTTTCTTAACTCAAATAAGATATCCAAAACTGTAAGTGAAATTTTCTTGTATCTGAATGATAGAGAACATTTTATTATTTCTTGTTCATATCCTGTAGGCCAAACACAACCTAGCTGTGGGAAGAACATGGCAAACAGTTTGTAGTCCTCATCTTAAGCACAACAGCTCACCTGAGAAGGAGTTGTGCATTTCAAGTTTTCACAGGGACTTCCCTAGCAGTCCAGTGGTTAAGACTTTGCCTTCCAACGCAGGGCAGGATGTGGGTTCAATCCCTGGTCAGGGAGCTAAGATTCCCACATGCTTTGTGGCCAAAAAATCAGAATATAAACAGCAAGAGTATTGTAACAAATTCAATAAAGATTTTAAAAATGGTCCACATCAAAATAAAATAAAAAGACAAAATCTTCACAATGAAGTGCAAGGTTAAAACAACTCTGGGTGTTTCCCTTCTTCCCCTGCCCTCCTCTTTGAATGCTTGTTATTTCCTATCATCATTGTATCTTTCTAAATCATCTCAGCACAGGTCCTTAAATAATTCTACTAGAGCAGGTATGTTTAATCACGGACCAAGCATGAACCTGCAGAGCCTGTGGGAGTTAAAGGGGCAGCATTTGATAAAGAACATGAAACCAAGTGGCTAAAGAGTAAACAAATCCTGCTGTAACTACATGGCATACCTTTGGTTATTATCTACAAATAAACCTGGTAATGAGGTTTGGGGTTCCTCTTGGTTGCATGTTGATGATAAATTCCCCCAGGAACTGACTCCAACCCATTAAGCAAGCTTGCTCCTGCCACCGTGGCTGTTAATTTGACAGGACACTGTCACATTAAGTAGAACAAACATGTTTTCGCCCAGTCGGCCATCCAGAACCGACATGGCTGTTACTCTAACAACTGGATGCTGATTGGAATCACTCACCCCTCCTGACCCTCCATCAGGAGGAGGAGACTAAGCTCAGACACTGATTGAGGAGTTGCTTCTTGGGCACATATGGGTAACATGGTAAGGACAGCCATGCATTTTAAGCCCTTTAGTTCCCTGTCATGTTCATCCTTCAGACATTGTCTGTTTCTCATTTTCATCAGTGGGGCAATAGATTCTGAATAAATCACTGTGTTTATTAATTTTATGGGTCTACACATCCATCTTGGAGTGCTGTTGTTTTTAGCACTTACAGCTTTATAAATGCAAAACAGCCGAAGGCACAAAAAAGGATTATATATATATATATATAATCTTATATATATATAAAAAAACCCTAAAAGAGACTCAGAAATGTAAAATTCCTTGAATTTTAAAAAGGAAGAAGGAGGAGGGACTCTTTTTTTAATCTGTGTAACTTGGAGACATCTCAGTTTTCAAATGACCAACCCATTTGCCAGATACACTTCTTTCTCTTATTGAAGTATAGTTGATTTACAATATTGTGCTAATTTCAGGTGTACAGCATGGTGATTTGGGTTGGTTTTTTTTTTTTTTTTTCAGATTATATCCCATTACAACTTATTACAAGATATTGGGTAAAATTCCCAATACTATCTAGTAAATCCTTATTGCTTATCTATTTTATATAGTTTATGGGATTAACTTTATCATATATGCTCCTAAAGTCTTCCATAAATCAGGCTCACAGAAGCCAAATCTGATATTTAACTCATTTCTAACTTTTGGTTATATTAAACCTGCTTATTACTATGTGTACCTAAGATTTAACAGAGTTGGCTTTTCACCCAGTAACTGATATGTCATAGATGAAATTTAACCTGTGCAATCACTAGGCTCTCATTTAACTGTGCCTCTGAGTCAACCTGAGCTTATTTTGTGCCCTGTTCTGGAATCTGCTGGTTGAAAAGAACTTAAAGGACATTTATTCAAATTGTTCACCAGCGTCTCTTGTCTGCTCTGGAACATTCCTAAGTGGGAATCTGATATTTTCTTGAACACCTCCTGCAATGGAAAACTCATTATATAAGTTACTACCATAGAGAATTCTATTAAAAAGTTATTCTTTTATTTTTTTTTAAATTTTAATTAATATTTCTGGAGTTTAATTGCTTTACAATGTTGTGTTAGTTTTCTCTGTACAGCAAAATGAGCAAAATGAATCAGTGATACATATACATATATCCCCTCCCACTTGGATTTCCTTCCCGTTTAGGACACCCCAGAGCATTAAGTAGAGTTCCCTGTGAGATACAGCATGCTCCCATTATTTATCTATTTTATGTGTGTGTGTGCTCGGTCCTTTCAGTCATGTCCAACTCTTTGCAACCCCATGGACTGTAGCCTGCCACACTCCCCTTGTCCATGGAATTCTCCAGACAAGAATACTGGAGTGAGTTTCCGTGCCCTCCTGCAGAGGATCTTCCTGACCCAAGAATCAAACCCGTGTCTCCTGTCCTACTGCATTGCAGACAGATTCTTTACCCACTGAGTCACCTGGGAAGCCCCATTTTATACATAGTATCAGTAGTATAATTGCCAGGACAGGGAAGCCTGGCGTGCTGCAGTCCACGGGGTTGCAAAAAGTTGGATGTGACTGAGCAACTTGACAACAAAAGCAATAATATGTAGGTGTCAATCCCAATCTCCCAATTCCTCCCACCTCAGCTTTTCCCCCTTAATATTCTTTTACCTGGAAAAAACATGTTGGCACAAAGCTTTCACTTCTTGGTTTTAGATCCTCTGGTCATATGGCATAGGTCAAATTCCTCTTTTGTATGAATTTCATTACAATTTTTGAAAATAGTTATGGCATTCTTCTGGCTTCTCTAAACTAAACATACATCTTCTTTTAGCTGTTTCTCCTAAATGAAGAGCCAGCAAATTGTGGTCTGAGGGCTCTATCTAGTCGATCACTTTTTTATATAAGAAATTGTCTTAGAACATGTTCATTCACTTACATATTGCCTGTAGTGTCATTCACGTTACCATGGCATAACTGAGTAGTTGTGACAGAGACCTCAAGACCCCCAAAACTGAAAATGTTTAATTATCTGATCTTTTATGTATATAAAAAATTTTGCTGACCCCTGTCCTAGACCATGACATGTCCTGTCCCCTCATCATCTTTATTTTCTCCCAAATGCCTTCCAAAGGTATTTGAGACCTTCCAAACCCTGAGAAGCTTGTGTCACTTTTTCTGGATACACTTTCTATTAAAGCCAACAAAAATCCACTGCCTTACAAACATTATCCATATAAAGCACAAAAAATCCTCAGTTAAACCAGTGAGATTAGCTCTATTTGCGGTAGAAAAATAGGTTTTTATAGTTTTTCTTCAAATCTATTCCTATTTTAATGTATCATTGAGTCTTTAAAATAGATTTTTGAGTACCTAGTTTTGCATAGCATTATTCTAGACATTGTATGAGTTGCTAAATAAGCCAGAGCCATTCCTCACATGAGCTCATGTGGTGCTGTATAGAGGAAACATTTATAAAATAACTTGCTTTGCTTCCTTTTCTCCCTTCATTAGATAGCTGAAGCACTATGACAGGTTCTACTTTGTTCTACTATCTCTCCCTAGTGCCAATAGCAGCACCTGGCACATAGTAGATGCTCAGAAAATATTGATTTGAAGAGGGAATTAATTAGAAGAGGAAGACAAAATATCAACATCTAACTATCAAATTATGTGTTAAAGACTGTATGAAAAATAGGAACTCTTGGGTAGAGATAGATCAACAAGGTCTGGACACAGAGCTGGAGGGTAAACTAGTCATGTACTCTAACTTCTCTAAAAGTAGAAACCCTGTTTGTAGTTTTCAGATTAATATTTTCTCATCTGCACCAGAATCTTCTATTTTCCTTTCATAAACAAGAGATTCCTGGCACCGGCCACTGATCTACTGAATCAGAATCTCTGGATGCCAAGCCCAGCTATAAACATTTTCAGCAAGCAGTACAAGAGAGTCTCTTGAACCTTCAAATTTGAAAGCTACTGATACTACTGTCAACAAAAAGTGACACAATATCTATGCAAATGACTCTAGCGATGAAGACATCCCACTTTGATAACTTAAGTTGCTGGGAAAAATTAGCTATCAAGCTGCGATCACCTTCTATAATTTCCCATCATTGGTCCCAGTTGGATCCTTTAGAGATGTACGGAGCAAATTGTACTTTTTTTTTTACTCTTCCACATGACAATCTTTAAAGTGTATGAAGAGTCCTATGAGTTTTTTTTTTTTTTTCCTTAAAATTAACCATTTGTTAGATGCTTTTATGTTTGTTTTTGTTGTCCATTGGCAGGGCTATCCAGTGTTTATTGGTTACTCCAAGATTTTCAATTTGCTGTCAGAGGAAACTAGCATTCAGAACAGAGTAAGTGGTTCAAGAATTCACAGACAAAGCGTTCTTCCTTCTACTCCGAGCAAAACAGTCCACTACTGCCCCGCTTCTCATCCATACCTGAAACCACACTGTGTGCCTCCCACTCGAGCCCTGATGTTGAATCTCAACAGACTCATTGGAAAGGGACAAGAGGAACTTGGCCCATAACTCATGGATTCCAGCCTGCACACTGTTCTTGGCACTCTGCTGATAAGTTCCCCATATTTCAAAGTTCTTGTTTTTATTTTTTTAAATGTGTCTCCCAGGACAGACTAGTGTAATGGTCAGGCTGTAAGTCAGAAGCAAACTTAACCACTAATTAGCTTTGCAGCCTTAGGTGATTATTGGTTAACCTTTCTTAGCCTCTATTTCTTTGCTCTGTAAAAACAGAGCAGTAAAATCAGGAGTTGATATATATAAAGTATCGAAAATTGTACCTGGTATATGGTGAGTTTTCAGTAAATGCTGGTTACTATTACTACCCTCCTGGTAGAATGAGAATATTACTTTTCAGCAGTCCTGTGAGCATTTAAGTTTTTATTTATATTCCTGTCTCCTCTTGCCAGTGATGAACCTCTATGGCAGGGACCACATTTGACTATTTCTAGCTTCAACTCTTCAATGTCCATGAGGGAGAGCTCAGATAATCCAATACTCTCTAAATAAATTTTCCATCTTTTCAATACTTGAGACTTTGCCAACCCTCTACTTCATGATTCTTTAAAAAAAAAAAAGCCACCATTGTGCCAGCCCAGTTCTTGGGAACTGTCTTCTTAAATACATCTTCCACACCCTTGCCCTTGTTCTTCTGCTGAGTCTACATCCCTGTATTACACCTCAGCCTCTAGCTTGGTCACAAGGTTTTAGTTCTGCACTTGTCTGTGGACATAAGGGTGTATTTTGAGTTTGCTCTCTGAGTCTCTCTGATTCTGACCCCTGAGAACATCTAGGCTGCCTGCCTTACAGTCGCTAGAGTCTAGAGTTGCACTTCCTATCGGACATCTAGCCAGCACTCCAGGCATGCCCGCCTTATCACCCCAGAGAAGAACAAAGCAGGAGAATGAGAAAGGTGCCATGATACAGGGTTGGCTGTATATCAGTCTGATCTGACCTCATCATGTCATCTTGGTTTCAATTATTGAGCTATGCAGATAGAGGGTGAGAGTAACACATCCCTGATATTTCATTGCATCATTAGTGATGAAGTGTCGATATGACTGATTCAACAAAGCACGGGGTTTATGTAGATAAATTCCAGAAAATGTCACTATTGTCGGCTCTGGAGATCAGAAGAGATGATGATGCTATTGGGTTTTAAAAGCAAACCACTGGTGCTGACTTTGACCTTCTTCATCTTTGTGATGGTGGCCCAACACCTAATCAGTCTTAGAATGGGAGTGTGATGTTTTACACAGAAGAGGTTGGCGCAATCCAGCTGAGTGGGTGGGTTGATGGAAAGTGACTCTGGCATTGCTGAGATCAAATGGAATTAAGGATTCATGAGAGTGCTGCGCCAGCAGGCAGGCAGAGAGCTCGGGTGAATATAGAATGAGTCACAAGGGAGACCCAGCTGGGCTCCATGTCCCAAATAAGCAAGGAATTACTTTTTGATGATGCCAAACTATAAATATCCTCACCTCAGAAAACCAGGTTCTCCTTTTACAACATCAGGAATGTGCAAAGAAAACTTCGAGGCCAAATACGTACGTTATAGACAGCCATAACGCTTTCCATAAATAATGTTGCCACTTCGAAGCCATTCTTGAAAAAAATTTGAACGTATTTTTCCTAAGCTGTTATTTTAATGGTATTTTAATCATACTAAAAGTCATGGATAGAATTCAGACAAATCCCATTTCTGCGGGCCACTTACCAGGTGGTGAAATTAAACGAATTTTCTCTGGTCCTACTCTGAGTTCGGCTATGGGATTTCTGTCACTTTAGTCTCACGCGTCATAAAAATGAGTGTGATTCAAGGTTTCCCATAGTGCTTGTCCCTCCAGCCCCTTACATTCTTGAATTTTGTTCTTTCCTTAACTGAGGACAGAAAGCAGGGAGATAACAATTGTATTCTTGCCAGAATTTTCTTTTTTTTTTCTCAGAATTTTCTTGAATGCACTGAAAAGAATGTGCTCAGAGTCCTAAGGTTTTGAATCTTTGACACTGCTGAGCTGGTCAAGAGCAGCTCTCACAGAATCCTCACTGCAGGACTTTACGTATTCATGCAGGTCTTGCTCACAACCTAGGAAGCTGTTAAGTACAGGATCTTCAAGATCCATCCAATTCTACTAAAGGCAGGTAAGCCCCATTTTCAGCAACACAGTGCCCAAATTATTTGCCAAAATAGAGGAAACTGAAATCCTGCTTATAATCCAATCCTGTTCTGTATCCATTGTGTGCCAGGAGGAAATAGCATGCCTTAACATGAGCTATGTGTCTAAATGCTCTAATTACATACAGAGACACATACATCCATAAATCTGTTGCAACACTGTAGTCTCACCATTGCAGCTTTCAATATAATGTGTCAAAAAAGGGAAATAAACAAGATCTAATTTAGGGGGAATAAATTATGCATGGAGGGGCCTGGATCAACATGGCTGTACTCGAATATTTGGAAGCTGATTAAACCAAAGCAGGTCTGAGCTTTGGACTACGTGACCAGAATTTTATTAAAGCCAACTGTGCATTCTCAGGGCAGAACTCATTTGCTTTCTCTGATCTCTTCCAGTTTCTGACCGTTCTCTCTGTGGTTGTTTGTGAACTCAAGGGAAGGAGGCAGTGCTGCTGCCTACTTCATGTTCCTATCTGTACAAACATCTACTAAAAAAATTCCAGTGCCCTACCAGACAAATGCAAATAAAGTATTATCTATTTGATTAATCACAGCAATATCATGGAACATTCATCTTTATAAAAAAGAATAATTGGCTTTCCAGAATTTTCTAAGCGTTGTCATTGTTTTCCTCATTTTCATGATAATGCAAAGGAAAACTATGTTATATGAATCTAACACTTCTCTTTTCCTTAGATGTAATTTACACCATGTTAAACTTAACTCCCCTTCAATACTTTAAAATTGCACGGAAGTCTCCTCACCTGGGATTTTTATTACATAAATAAAACACTCTCAGAGCGTAAATGTAAGTATGTATATTTTCTCTTCTCTGAAAAGAATTACAAATTGGAATGGGTACTAGTGATATATTTTTATTTTTTCAATCTTTTCTCACAACGTGTCTGTACATTAGAATTGGGTTTTGGCCTTACTGAAGTCGATCTGTGAATGTCACGTGTATTAACGAAAAAATTGTTAATTTTTTCCCTTAGAATAAAAGAACCTGAAAAATGGCTTAGATCTAGGCATGAAAATAACAGAAATGTTAATATCTAAGAAAGTGAATGGAATACCAAAGTAGCACTAAAGGCCTTGAGATTTAGCAAAAGGGAAAAAAGCCTCAGTGTGTCTTCTCAGCTCTCCCTCCCCTCTCTATTCTTTGCACCTACCTACCATTCTATACCTGTCTGGCAAGTCTCAATGTTTTGGAAGTCCTAGACATGGCAACAAGAGAAGAAAAAGAAGCAAAAGGAATCCACATGAGAAAAGAGGAAGCGTCACTTTTTGCAAATGACATGATACTATGCATAAAAATCCTAAAAGATGCTATCAGAAAACTACTAGAGCTCATCAATGAATTCAGAAAAGTTGCAGGATACAAAATTATTACACAGAAACCTATTGCATTTCTATTAATAGACAATAGCAATGGAAGATCAGAAAGAGATATTTAGGAAACAATCTCATTTACCTTTGCAACAAAAAGAATAAAATACCTAGGAATAAACCTACCTAAGAAGGCAAAGGACATGTACTCTGAAAACTATAAGACACTGATGAAAGAAATAAAAATTACACAAATGGAAAGATATACCATGTTCTTGGGTTGGAAGAATCCATATGGTCAGAATGATTATCCTACCCAAGGCAATGTACAGAGTCAGTGCAATCTCGACCAAATTACCAAAGACATTTTTCACATAACTAGGATAATTTTTTAAATTTGTATGGAAACACAGAAAGCCCCAAATAGCCAAAACAACCAAAAGAAAGAAAAACTACAGTACATGGGGTCTCAAAGAGTTGGATACGACTTAGCAACTAAACAACAACAAATATTAATACATATGTATAAAGCTATGTATATGTGTATCTGTTGTATCTCTATCTATCAAATCAGGCACTGATAAGTGCTGTGGAATGAAGAATTTAAAACAGATTAATGTGTTCCTCTGTTGATGGACATTTAGTTTGCTTCCTGGCTATTGTAGATCGTGCTGCAATGAAGTTGAAGAGGTTGGAGTAGAAGGAACGAATTACTAGGGCCTTGCTGACTACTGTAAGTGCTTGACTTTGAGTGTGATGAGGAACTGTTGGAGGAATTAAAGAGAAAGAGTGGCAAGATCTGATTTTACATTTTGGAATGAGCACTGAAACAGCTGGATAGAGAACACACAGGAGATGGTCAGTGAAATCTATAGATAGAAGGCTATTACAATAATCCACAAATAAACTGTAGATGACTTGGACTTGGGCAGAAGCAGTGGAGGTGGTGAGAAGTTGTTTGATTCATTTTTATCTTGAAGGTAGAAGTGATACCATTTCTCCATAGATTAGTCATGTGCAGACTGGCACAAAAGGGAGTCATAGACTTGTTCACAGCCTCAGAAAGGAGAAATAGTTGGCACTCAGAGAAAATTGTAGTAGGAACAGAAGAAGCAGGTTCAGGCTGGCAGGAATATTCAGAAGTTTAGATTTGGGCTTCCTAGGTGGCGCTAGTGGTAAGGAACCCGCCTGCCAATGCAGGAGACATGAGATGTGGGTTAGATCCCTGGGTCAGGAAGGTCCCCTGGAGGAGGGCATGTCAACACACTCCAGTATTCATGCCTGGGGAATCTCTGGTAGGCTACAGTCCATACGGTCGCGCATAGTCAGACACAACTGAAATGACTTGTCATGCTAGCAATTTTGCAAATGCCTTTTAAGCATCCAAGTGAATATATGAAGTGGACACTTGAGTAAGAACTTGGAATTCAGGAATGAGTTCTGGGTTAGATATACATTTTGGAGTGATCAGGATAGAGAATGGATTTAATTTATGGGAATGGGTGAGAACATCAAAGAAATGAATGTAAATAGAAAAGTGACCCAAAAACTGAGCCTTGGGGAAGTCTGAGAATATGACATTATAATAATGAAGGGGAACCAGGTAGAAATGAAGGAGTGATTAGTGAGAGGGGAAGAAAGCCAAGAGATAACATGTCACAGAAGTCAAATTGAAACAGTATTTCAAGAAGCAGTACATGATAGACTATGCCAAATGTAGCTGAGAAGCTAAATGTGGTAGAACTTACTTAATTTTCATTGAATGACTGGGAGCCTGTTTCTAGCTGTGGTTATTCTAGAGTATCAACCAGGGACACCTTATTCTCATCATGGACCTTGGAGTCATGCAATGCATGTGCAGATACATGTGGCAACCTGAGCCAGTTATAAGGGGCCAGCAGAGCCTTTCTGCAAAGCCTCTTAATTCAGCATCGGCAGGTGACTGGATGGTAGTCAGAGGATGTGTTTAAAATGTCTACAAGCACTTTCTCTCTCCTTCACCACACACACACACACACACACACACGTTTGTCATTCTAAATACAAAGAATGGCATATTCACCTTGCCCATCTTCTGAAAAGCCTGAAATGGACTTTTTATGGAAAACGGCACTAGTTGTTGATATAACAGTTGTGTCATCATTTATCAACTGCTCACGCATATTGAGTGATGAACAAGTACTAGGTTTTATTTTAATCATTTTATATATACTTTTGCTAAATCCTCATGACATCCTCTGAGGTTGGTATTAGTATCACCATGATTCTCAGAAGAGGTATTAAGCCTTAGAGAGAGAGTGGCTTATCTCAGGTCACACAGCAGGTAATGGCAGGCTCTGCTTCCACACCCCCAAATTGAGGGCTTCCCTGATGGCTCTGTGGGTAAAGAATTTGCCTGCAATGCAGGAGACACATGAGATGCGGGTTCGATTCCTGGATTGAGAAGATCCCCTGAAGGAGGAAATGGCAACCCACTCCAGTATTCTTACTTGAAAATTCCCATGGACAGAGGAGCCTGGCAGGATATCGCCCAAAGGGTCACAAAGAGTCGGACACGACTGAGCAACTAAGCATGCACAAGGGCCTCTCAGCCAAGACATAAGACTAGAAATATTCAGTTTTCCTAAATTCCCTGTTCCTTGGATAATACATGTGTTTTGAACTGTCTGTTACCAACTGTTCCTTTTCATGATTCCCAATAAGATTGAATTATCTGGAACCAACCCCAGTATTTTCCTGATGCTTGAGATCCAGACAACAGCTGACTTTGATATCTCCTTAGACTGTTAATTATTGCTCAAAAAGGCTATCTCATGGTCAGATTGACCAAGGAGTAGCTAAGAGTCACTTGAGTAGCAGTCCTCTGTTCCTTCAGGACTGTAAAACTGACTCAAACAAGGTTCTTAGCTTGCATTTCTGGAATCATATCACCACATCACCACATGATCACTAGTCTCTGAGTTCTCTTTTTTTGTCACATGCTAAAGGTTAGACACCAGACCTCCAATAACTGGACAGCAGTTGGAACTTAATTATCCTCTTTATTATAACAACTATCAATTTTGCCAAGAAATAATATAATTAGTTTTGTGTAAGTGACTGGTGGCTGAGATGGCTGCTTTATTAGGAAAAAAAAATCCATAAATTTGAGATGCCAAGTCATTTGCTAGAGAGGGAAAAGAATCATTCAAAGTCCTGAGTAAACAGAAAGAAATTAAAAATGCCTGTGATACTGAAAACAACTGGTTTAGAGTCCCCTTCCTCCCCACAAAACAGACATACATATAAATTTAGCTTATATGTTTGCCTCCTTATTCACTGAAGAGATGTTTTTTGGAAAATCTTATTTCATGGAGAATATGGTGGAGTGACATTAAGTCCCCACATTTAATGGATACCAGAATACTTTTCTTGGACACTTTCCGTTATTCTTTATGCTTTTTCATTCCCTGTGACAACCTCTATTACTTCAGGTAAATCTGTGAAGTGTTAGGGAAGAGAAGGAAAAACTGACTCATTCTCAGCAAGGCAGGTTGTAGAATTAGATTTCCTACCTGTCTAACCATCGTGATAGTCTGTGCTGAGTCACCCATAACCTCATCTGGCCTCTCCTATTCCTCACCCAGAACCTTCCATATCTTTGGGAGGAATTTCACTGGGATCAAGCATGTTGTTTCTAGCTGTGATTCAATATTTGTGTGCATGAGTGTGTGCGTGTGTGTGTGTGTTCTCCACAGGGAACAAGCCTAGGTTCCCCACTTCATCAGCAGAATAGTCTTCATCAAAGAGAATTTCGTGATGTAGTTTGAACCTGGGCTCTGATCCCATCTTTGCTTGCTCAAGGACATCAGGTAACAAAACCACTGGGTTTAAAGTCAGGTACAATCAGGGTCAAGTTCACATTCTACGGTCTCATTCCTCAGTCATTTTAGGAAATAATCTACACCTTGAGCTTTGGTTTTCTCACCTGATCTAGGCAAATAAATAGACCTACAACATGTGAAATGTATTATATATAACAAGTGCCCACATGGTCACAATTTTAATTTAGACATCAGTGAGCATGAACAGTGGTATCTTCAGTCACTTTCTTTAAAATTATCATCCTGTTCTAGAAAATAAAGCTACCAAGCTGCATTTTTATAAAGTGAGAGAACTTAACTCATAGCTGGTTCTGAATTTAGAAACCACCTCAAAACCAGGTTAAAGCAGTAACATGAAGTGTTTTTTCCTACTGTTGCAAACTGGAGAGCCTTATGGACTCCAATCATGAGATGGATATGTTCAAGTACCTCAAAGAGACTGACTGCCACAACGACTGAGGGTGAATAAATATAACAACAGTTAACATTTCTGAATGCTTATTGTGTTAATCTACTGCTATATAACAAACTATCTCAACACTTAATGCAGCAAGTATTTATTATCTCACACATTAAAAACATTAGAATATAGTTGATTTACAATGTTGTGTTAGTTTTCTGCTGTACAGTAAAGTGGATTATTTATACATATATCCACTCCTTTTTATATTGTTTTCCCATATAGGTCATCACAGGTATTGAGGAGAGTTCCCTGTGCTATACTGTAGGTCCATGTTAGTTATGCGTGTATTTGAGTGAGGGTCAAAAATCCAGAAGCAGTGATCTGGGTAGTTCTGGCCCAAGGTCTCCGTCAAGAGATGGCCATTTCAGTCATCTGAAGGCTGGAGGATATGCCTATCAAGTCCTTCCCTTGGTGGTTGACAGAAGAATTCAGTATCTTGTTTGCTTTTTGCTGAAAGCCTTAGTTACTCACCACATGTACTTCACCATTTGTCAGTTTACATGTCCTAACAACATGGCAGTTGCTTCTGCCAGAGCCAGAGATCCAGGTGAGTAACTGACACAGTGCCAAGTATCAGGGAAATGGCCCACCACTTCCTCTGCAATCTACTTATTGAAAGTAAATCACTAAGTCCAGTCTGCTATTCAAAGGATGGGAATTGAGCTCTACCTGTTGAAAAAGGAAAAAAGGAAAAAAGGAAATTGAAGTCACTCAGTCGTGTCCGACTCTTTGTGACGCCAAGAACTGTAGCCCTACCAGGCTCCTCCGTCCATGGGATTTTCCAGGCAAGAATACTGGAGTGGGTTGCCATTTCCTTCTCCAGGAGCTCTTCCAACCCTAGGGATTGAACCCAAGTCTTCCGGATTGTAGGCAGACACTTTACCATCTGAGCCACCAGGGAAGTTGACAAGAGGAAATCAAAAGATGTGTGAACGTATTTTAACTCCATCTTCCTTAATATGCTGAAAATTAATCTGAGTATGCAATGTAAATTATTCCTATGTAGTTTGCATCACAATCCTCTTCTATTAGGAATTATTATATCTTCCATTTCACAGAGGCTTGGAAAATTTAAGATACTCACTTAGGGATGGGGTAATTCTGGGATTTTAAGCCAACCAGTGTGAATTGAGAGCCAAAACATTTTGAATTATGAAAAAAAAAGATGAATTCCCTTTGGTGAAAGTCTTAATAATTTTATTTTAAATTAATACTCTATATACAGAGTATCTGACAATGCCTTAGTAAATAAAACATCTTAGAGTAAGCAGAATATATCAACCTCTGACAATGTCAAAAACGTTAGTCACTTAGTCATGTCCGACTCATTGGGACCCCATGGACTGTAGACCACCAGGCTCTTCTGTCCATGGGAATCTCCAGGCAAGAATACTGGATGGGTAGCCACTCCCTCCTCCAGGGGATCTTCCTGACAAGGGATTGAACCTTGGTTTCCTGCTTGACAGGCAGACTCTTTACCGTCTGAGCCACCAGGGAAGCCCTAACTAAGAATTTACTGCTCATGAATTAGAATCCATTGTGACAGGAAAATATAAGTCTACAATATTTTACTGTATGGGTTGTCGTTCCTTCTCAAACAACATCAATCCCAGAGGAATAATTTTTAAAATATAAAAAATATTTAAGTAATTTGACTCTTTGTTCAGTTTATTCAGCCAGGACCATTAAAAGTTCTGAGTCTAAGAGTCTACAGAGTCTGGTGTGAAATAATCTTTGTATCTGTTTCACCCTCTCTGTTCTTCGTAGTCTCAGATTTATTTCCAATTATCCCATAAATGTGAGCGGCGGGGGGCGGCCCCATCGAGAAATGACTTACACTGTCATTTAAGAGTTGCTTTTCTGCCAACTACGGTTTAAGTTTAATTTACTAGGAGATAGAATTGCAGTTGGTGAGCACGTCACAGCAGAAGGGGCAAGAGGCAGTGATCCGGATCACAGCTCCAGTAACAGTCAAGGAAAAAAATGTCAGCAAGATATTAATCAAATAAATAATAGATGAGAAGGGGAGGGGGAAGGGAGAGAGGGAAGAGAGAGGGAGGGAGGGAAAAGGAAGATGAAGGAAGGAAAGAATGAATAAATGAATGCGGAAATGTGGGTCTGAACATTAAAGAGGGCAAAGAATGGTGTGGGCAAAGGTCTCTGCTGAGGCAGAGAGAATAATGGTCTCACAGTTTCATACAAAGCCTTTCAGGGCCTTCCACTGTCCAGAGCAAGGATGGGAAAAGGACTGTGTATTGCCCGGCTCCTGCTGCCTGACCTCCAGACAGCAAACAGCTGAGAGTTGACAGCCAGAGCCTCCCAAGCTCAGTAAGTTCCTCATTTCTAAAGAAAGATCTTGGACACAGGGCACAGAATCCTATCCCCTCTCCAATCATCCTTTGCTGCTTTGGACAGTACAGATTTTATGCTGCTATGTCAATAAAGGGGGATGTTCTAACTCAAGGATACTGAATCCAAAGCTCCTCTGATAGCTCAAAATAGGTAGGTTCAACAAAACTATTATAATGCGGATTAAACGAGATAAAGCAAGTAAAGCATTTAGCATAGTATCAGAGTGTCACGGCTGCAAACATTGTTATTAATATTTTTATTGTTAACCATGTTTCAGGCTTTAGGCATTCATATTTCCAGCAAATGTTGCAAAGTTAAAAATGAATGTGTAGTTTAAAAGATACAGGGACTTCTCTGATGGTCCAGTGATTAAGTATCTGTCATCCAGTGCAGGGGACATGGCTTCAATCCCTAGTCGGGAAACTAAGATCCCGCATGCCATGGGGCCACTACTGAGCCCGCACGCTGCAACTAGAGAAGCCTGTGCACTGCAACGAAGATCCAGCACAGTCAAATAAATAAATAAAATTTCTAAAAAGATATAAAAATTCAGGCTACTGAGATTATTAAGTATGCTCAGTAAATAACACATCTGTAGTCAACCCAGGAGCTGAACAAACAAACAAAAAATTAATAAATAAGGCCAAGGAGTGGAAGAGGGATGCCCAATTATCACATTATGAAAGACAAAAGTTACACCACGTCAGCTAATGTGTGTACCAGAGAATTAGGCAGACGCCCCCCTACCCCCAGTCACAGCCACGCTGAATTGGGGTGAGCCTCCTATTCTGCCCTTCAAGGGGCAGAACCCACACCTGAATGAGCAGAGCAGAAAGACTGCCCCCAAAATAGAAAGCAGTGTCTGAACTGAGTATGCTTATGTCCCAGTCATGCCTCTCAAGTGTATGGATCAGGTAAGTCACTTTCTCCTCTGGGTCAGGGTAAGGAAGAGACAGACCAGGAGCTCCTGTCACCCAGAAGGAAACAGCTAGACCTGGAGAGAAGTATTTCCCCATTAGAGTGACTTCACCGAGAAATTCTGTTCAAACTCCAGGCCAGAACGTAAGGTCTGGAAATAGAGACACAAAAGATAAATCTGAAATTTCTTAAACTCCCTAGGTTACAATATGGTAGAGACTCTATAACATGTTCTGTTTGTTTTGGTGATGTAGCTTCATTTTTTTAACATTACATTTTTATTGGGGAGTTTGTCACCTTCTGAAAGCCTAAGAATTACTGTATGAATAAATAATATCTATATATTTACCAACCAGGGAAATAATTGTGTGATCAGTGATCACAATCAGGGAAATCCCTAGTATTATACCTGAAGATCTGATTTTCAGTCCAATCTCAACCATTTTCTAGCTAAATATTCTTGACCAGTCATTTAAACTAAACCTCAGTTGTCACATCTTTAGAATGCAGAAGTTAGCAGGTTGCCTAAGGTGTTTCATATAATGCTGGTCAGATCACTAAAGGATATCTGTAAACACACTTTGAAGGTACTGTGCATGTGAGTATGACATCTCTAAGGGCTTCAGATATATTTTAACAGAAAAATAAAAGGATCTTTTACCTTGGAAACAGGCAAAGGGAAAGAAAAGTATCATTGTTTTAGCAGTATGCGACAGAAAAGCAGAGACAGAAAAGAGAGATTTGTTTTCTCCCATTCATAAATCCATTAATTTTTCATGATGGGCTCAGCCTTGAAGAGATTTCACATATGAGAGGCATTTCGGGGACTCAGTAAGTCCCAAACAATTGGATATTTTCTATAGATGAAAAGCCACAATGTTTATTCTTTTTTAAAAAGTCAGAGTGAAATCTACCACATGTAATGGTTTTCATCCAAAAATGAAACAAAAGATGTGCTACTGCTAAGAGCTTCAAGGTCTAGAATGCCTATGTGCTCCTTATTATAATTCCTTTCTTCAAAATAGGCATTGTGCGTCCCTGAAGGACAAGCCTTGTATTCTCTTAGCTCTAGGAATTGATTAATGTCTCAGGATGTAGTGTATATTTAAGCCAGACTTGTGGCCTATTAGTAATTCACAAACCATGACGGTGCATAGTTCTGTGCTTAACTCCATTTTGCATTACAAAGTGTTTATAAATCTGCCTCCATTCCCAGAATGGTATATAAACACATCAACAAATCGCATGTGTATTGAGGGGAGAGAGGCAGAGGTTATGAATTGAGCACAGCCTCAGGCTGTTCAGTGACAAATTAAATATATCACCCTGGCCGCCGAGGACCCTACCAGCAGTTGGTCAGAATGAACTGTAGATAGATTGAATCTCTCTTATTGGAGACAAGTCAGCAGCTCACCCAAATATTATAAACTAAATCTACCACACTAGAAAAAAAATTACACTGTGTGAAAAGCAAGCCTCTTATTTCTGTATGACTGTAGTCTTATGATTTCATTAGAAGACAAAGAGGTTTTATGGCAAAAAGAAAATCAGGAGACAAGTGGATGAGGGATGGGGGGACATTACCTAATTTCTAGCCTTATCATCTTGGAGGTGAGTTTAGATTAATTACATATATAAATAGATTAATTTTAAAATAGATATACATATTCTGCTCCGGGGGCTTCCATGATGGCTCAGCAGATAGAGAACCTGCCTGCAATGCAGGAGACACAGGAGACGTGAGTTCGGTCCCTGGGTTGGGAAGATCCCCTAGAGAAGGAAATGGCAACCCTCTCCAGTGTTCTTGCCTGAAAAATCCCATTGACAGAGGAGCCTGGTGGGCTACAGTCTAAGAGACAGACACCACTGAGCTACTAATCGTGCACGCAGCACATTCTGTTCTGGAAGGTGAATTCTTTCCCTTCTCATCTTTGGTATCTTAACTGGCAGCAAGAAGAAAATAGAAAAGGACCCCCTAAGCAAAGGGCTCATAAACTTGCTCTCAACTGGCCCCCTCTCCCAGAGATTAACTATCTAGATTCTAGTTCTCAACAGGATTTGGTCACAGGCAAACCTCATTTTCTCTTTTAATTCAAGGTTATACAGTTGGACTAAGAAATACAAGTGGTCTCTTTTTGTTCAGTGATTGGTTGAAGATATACTTTGTTATGAATCGGCTACCCTAAAAAAGAAAACCTACAGCTAATTAGAAGGTTCGTCCCTTAAAGTTTTGGCTTATAAAATAAGGTGTTGTGTGATATATAAATTTTACCACAATAAACAAAGGAAAAAATTAAAAGGCATTTTCTTTCAGAGAATCACACATACTAATCAGAGACAGGGAAAGTTTTCCGAAACTAGATCATAGAATTACAGACCTTCAGAATTGTAAGGGCTCTTAGAAAATTCATCCAGAGCAGAGTTTCCCAGTATGTAATTCTACTGGGTGAAGCTTTTGCAGTAAGAAAGCGTTCCAGCGTCATAGTGGTCATTAGTTCTGCTCAACACCCCGTCCAGTTCTCCTCTCCTCTACGCACTGTTTCCCTTGTAGTTGACTAAGGTCATATGACAAGTTCTGGCCAATGAATTGTGTGTGGAAATTATATGCATTATATTTGGGCTGTAACATTCAAATGTCTGGTTTGAGACCATCCTAAATTTCTTCACTTCTTTCTGGCAAAACGACCTGCAGTTTTCATGATGATGTCTACTCCATCAGCTACATCCCTGAGTAAAATTATAAGAAAAAGCCCCTCTCCACTGCCATTAAACCATATTGGAAATGTAATGAGAGGAAATCAGAAGAGGAAGAGGGAGAGATAGAAACAGATGCACACAGAGAGAGTGAAACTTCCTTATTTTAAGCCCATGAGATTTAGATGTGTTTTTTCTCTCAGCATAACCTACTCTATCTTACCCAATACAATGACTAGTTAAGTTTGAAGAATACAGGTCTTTTTACTACTGAAATGTTACAGGCTTAAATGCTAATAGAAAATATGAATCTTCACAAGAAGAATATATTGGGAGCATTTCTCATATTCATTCTACCACAGAAGTTTTGTTTCTGTGTGTCATGCAGAAGACTGATTACCATGTCAAAGATCATGGTATTCCATAGGGCAATTAGGGAGAACACCTTTGATCCATACTCTTCAGTTTATAAAACAGTCAAACAAAGCTCTAAGGAATGAAGTCTTCTCCAGGTCATCCCCAGGGACGTGGTCAGTTAAGTGGAAGACATAGGAACTGATGCCTGAAGTTCCCCTCTGGGGACCTGGCAAATTGGGGTAACTTCACAGGTGAATCTAATTTTCTCACCTTTTACATTAGTCTTTAAAGAACTAGTCCAGTGGAAGCACCCACACCACCATACCATATAAATTAAAATCAATATCAAGTCACCACTGGTCCACAGAAAGGTAAAACAAAGAAACACTCATCAGAAAAGCTTAAAAATTCCCAACCAAGATGAAAGTCAAGACACAACATCTTGTGGGAATATAAGGACAAACCCTCTCTGCTGGTTTTCTGAACCAGGATCCTACAGTCCTCTGTGACAACTAAGTTCTCTGGCTGAAAACCTGGCAGTGATGACCTCACGACACACTGCTTTTCCTTAAGAAAAAGGCTTTGGCCAAAAGTGATATTTCAACCTGAAATGAAGGGGAAGATATCTGACTCCCTGGGCTTGTTGTTAAGCCACTGATGATACCTCTCTGCTTTGAAACAATTTATTTTGACTGGTGCTGGAGGTCCTAACAAAACCCCAGTAGTCAGAGTGATAGCTTTGAAATTGTAGGAGTACATGTCTACTGCAACACCATTTGGATTTAATCAGAGCTGGAGGAAAGGAGTAAAAACTGCTTGAAAAAAATTTGGAAAAATAAACAAACAAAAAAATGTAAGCTACTACATGAATGTTGCCAGAAACTGATTTTAAAAAGCTCAGAGAGCGAAGTCAGATAGAGGAGAAATAGCATATGACATCCCCCAAAAGAACTGCTACAAATGAACTTACAAAAGAGAAAGAGACTCACAGACTTTGAGAACAAACTTATGGCTACTGGAGTGGGGGGGTGGGGGGCACAGGGGAGGAACATGGGAGGGATAGTTAGGGAGTCTGGGCTGGCCATGCACACATCACTATATTTAAAATGGATAACCAACAAGGACCAACTGTATAGCACATGGAACTCTGCTCAATGTTATGTGCCAGCCTGGATGGGAGGGGCGGTTGGGGGAGAGAGGATACATGTATGTGTATGGCTGAGTCCCTCCACTGTTCACCTAAAAGTACCACAACATTGTTAATCGACTATACCCCCTTACAAAATGAAAAGTTTAAAGTTTGGAAAAAAATAAATATTCTCTGTGGCTGCTTTGAAATCAGCCAAATCGTATTGGGTTTGTCACTGGAGTAAAATGAGATCTTTAGTTTAAAAAGTAATGAAGTGTAATTGGAACATAAATAATTTTCAAACATTTTGGTCTAGGCCTGAACACTACTAGCATGTGAATAATTTTGAGTTATGCCCCAGGGAGCGTACTGGTAGACACAGGTGGGGAGCATGCATTCCAAATGTTGCCTTGAGGGTTCCAAGCCTAATGATGAGCGCAGACAAACCTCTGCTTTTTCAGTCAAAGAGCCTCTCCAGAAAGCCTTATGCTCTCTTGCTTTCTCCCACAGAGAACAGTCTCTCTCAGCCACAGAACAGGAGCAACTCAGCTCATCAAAGCTTTCTCTGCCTCAGCAAACATAAATAATCCCAGAACTTAGCCTGAGAGCTGCTTCTCCACCAAACAGGAGGTGAAACTAGGATAAACAGGACTTGAGAAAATAATGACTTGGAAGCTACTATATCAGCTTCCTTGGAGGAGTGAAATACAGAGGGAGCCACCAACTAGTACACAGAAGGAGACAGTAAACTAAGCCTGGACACTGCAGGACTCTCCTTCACTGCTGCTTTTTGGTATCATCCCACTCCTCCAGAAATAGGACACCCAGACTCACAAAGGTACTATTTGTCAAATAGAAGTGGCTACACAATGACTGGGTTTCCCTGGTGGCTCAGTGGTAAAGAATCCACCTGCCAAGGCAGGAGACCCGAGTTCGATCCCGGGCTCAGGAAGATCCTCTGGAGAAGGAAATCGCTGTCCACTCCAGTATGCTTGCTGGGAAATCCTATGAACAGGGGAACCTGGTGGGAACCTGTTGCAGGGGAATCTGCAACACAGTCCAAGGTGTTGCAGAAGAGTCGGACATGACTTAGCGACTAAACAACAAGAATGGCTCAACAACTAAGTATCTGTCTACCATATCAAAAATGTGATTTAAGGAAAAATGTGGTTGGAGCCTCTTTCCTGCCTCCTCAGTTGTCTTGTTGTTCAGTAGCTAAGTTGTTTCCAGTTCTCTGAAACCCCATGGATTGCAGCACTTCAGGCTTCCCTATCTTTCACTGTCTCCTGGAATTTGCTCAAACTTATGTCCATTGAGTCAGTGATGCCAGTTGATGGATGATGTTAGTTGCCTAAATCTTACAAAGAGGTTCATCCCTAAGTAAAAAACTATATCATCCTTCCAGCTCCTTTTCTTCCTAGTAGTCCAGTTATTTCATTTCCTCTTTGTCTTTGATTTGACAAATACATTCTCAGGAAAATGTTTTGGATTTAATGGCTTAAACTTTCCCAAGTTGCAGCTTCTAAAGAGATCATGAGAATCCTGATAATCCAAAAGGATGAATCTGGGCTTTCTAGACTCATAGTCATTGATTGATAGAAGGAGTAGGGAGGTCTGCCTGCAAACTATAAACTGAGAGTACCATGTATTCCCCAGGTTCTTTCATTCATTCACTGTCTCATTCATTCACATAACAAACATGTTATGAATTCCAATAAGCAGACCACTGGGTTCATTATTGACCCCATCTATCCACATCCATACAACATGGGAGACCAAAAAGGAACAGACCCCAATTTAAAGAAACTTGGAGTCTGGTAAAACAGATAAGCATGTAAACAAAGCACAAAGATACAAAATATATGATAGTGGTAAAAGCAACATACTATGTTTAGAAACCAGAGAGCAGGTAATTCTGATAGGAAGATGCAGGATTTATTCAAGTACCTGACCTACCTCTTGAGAAACCTGTATGCAGGTTAGGAAGCAACAGTTAGAACTAGACATGGAACAACAGACTGGTTCCAAATAGGAAAAGGAGTATGTCAAGGCTGTATATTGTCACCCTGCTTATTTAACTTATATGCAGAGGACATCATGAGAAACGCTGGGCTGGAGGAAGCACAAGCTGGAATCAAGGTTGCCGGGAGAAATATCAATAACCTCAGATACGCAGATGACACCACCCTTATGGCAGAAAGTGAAGAACTGAAGAGCCTCTTGATGAAAGTGAAAGAGGAGAGTGAAGAAGTTGGCTTAAAGCTCAACATTCAGAAAACTAAGATCATAGCATCCGGTCCCATCACTTCATGGGAAATAGATGGGGAAACAGTGGAAACAGTGGCTGACTTTATTTTTCTGGGCTCCAAAATCACTGCAGATGGTGATTGTAGCCATGAAATTAAAAGATGCTTACTCCTTGGAAGGAAAGTTATGACCAACCTAGACAGCATATTAGAAAGCAGAGATATTACTTTGACAACAAGGGTCCGTCTAGTCAAGGCTATGGTTTTTCCATTGGTCATATTTGGGAGTGAGAGTTGGACTATAAAGAAAGCTGAGCGCTGAAGAATTGATGCTTTTGAACTGTGGTGTTGGAGAAGACTCTTGAGAGTCCCCTGGACTGCAAGGAGATCCAACCGTTCCATCCTAAAGGACATCAGCCCTGGGTGTTCATTGGAAGGACTGATGTTGAAGCTGAAACTCCAATACTTTGGCCACCTCATGCGAAGAGCTGACTCATTGGAAAAGACCCTAATGCTGGGAAAGATTGAGGGCAGGAGGAGAAGGGCATGACAGAGGATGAGATGGCTGGATGGCATTACTGACTTGATGGACATGGGTTTGGGTGAACTCAGGGAGTTGGTGATGGACAGGAAGGCCTGGCGTGCTGCGGTTCACGGGGTCGCAAAGATTCGGACACGAATGAGCAACTGAACTGAACTGAAGTAAGAGTATCAGTGGGGCAGTGTCGGGGGACAGACCTACTGAGGTGAATAAATAGTATGAGGGATGCACACATGGTTTGAACATGGAAGCAGAATCTGGCCAGAGCACAAGAGGTCAGATCCCTGGATGCCATGCTAAAGAGTTTGGAAAAGTCCATTAGTAACTGTGTTCATTAGGGCTGCTATAGCAAATTAACACAAATTTATTGACTATAAACAACAGGAATCTATACTCCCATAGTTCTGAAGTCCAAAATTAAGGTATCAGGATCTCAATCTCTCGGAAGCTCCAGGAAAGAATTCTTCGTTGCCTCTCCCTAGCCAGCAAGTCTGGACATTCCTTTGCTTATAACTAAAATGCTCCAAATTCTGCCTTTGTTTTCATGGCTGTCTGCTCTATCTCTGTTTCTCTGTTTTCTCTTCTTATAAGGACACCAGTCATTGGATTAGGGCCCACTCTGATCCAGGAGGACTTCATGTTGACTAGTTACATCTGGAAAACAGTATTTCCAAATAAAATCACATTTTGAGGTTCCAGGTTTACATGAATTTGAGGGGAATACTGTTCAACTCAGTACAGTGGTTGATGTCATGCACCACTTTCGAGGTTCATATCCAAAGGGTCAGATAATCTATTACAGCTTCAAGGAGGCAAAATCTGTGTCTAATTAAAATCTTCCTAGTAAAGACAAGTTCACTAACTGTTTCAAAAGTAGCGTAAACTAAGCAACCAGTCAAACATAGACGGATGGAGGAAGAGGGAGGGATCAAATATAACTCAGGTTTCCAATGGAGGTGATAAGAAAATGGTAATAAGATGAGAGTCCCCAACATTTGATAAGTGCTTCTGTTATGCTAGGCATTTTTCTAACTTCTAGGTAGCAATGGTGCCTCAGACAGTAAAGAAACCTCCTGCAAAGCAGGAGACCCAGATTTGATCCCTGGGTTGGGAAGATCCCCTGGCGAAGGGAATGGTTACCCACTCCAGTGTTCTTGCCTGGAGAATTCCATGGACAAAGGAGCCAGGAATGCTACAGTCCATGGGATTGCAAAGAATCGGACACAACTGAGCAACAGTTTCACTTTCTAACATCTGGTACTTCATTAATGCTTGTAATCCTAGTGACAAGAAATAGTCTACCATTTTACAGGTGATAAATTGTTTACCCTTTCGCAAAGTGATAAAAGAGAGGTTAAACACTTTGCCTAATGGGCAATGATCACACAACTAATCAATGGGCAAGCTAGAAACGGAAGCTAGATAGTCTAATTCCAGAGCCGGTGACATTAACCACTACACTAGAACTACTTGGTGGTACTATTTTTAACTAAGAAAATCCAGGCATGTGTGCTCACTCACTAAGTGGTGTTCTACTCCTTGCATCACCATGGACAGTAGCATGCCAGGCTCTTCTGTCCCTGGAAGAATACTGGGTGCATTGCCATTTCCTCCTCCATCCTATACAACAGGGTCTTTTTTTAAGTCTCCTCTTCTCACTCCTTGAATTTATTCCTCTATCCACAGTAATCTGTCTCCCACCCCCAATATTGTACTGCATTTCCCCTCCTTGATGATCAGTGCTAAACCAGAGGGTGGCTTCTAGTGTTGTATTTGATGATGACCTTCTTGACACTTACTGTCTTGGTGGTTTGGAGAACATCACCTTTTTTTGGTTTCCTTCTTACCTCCATAGTTTCTTATGTCCCAGTTTCTTTTCTGAGTACTGATTTCTCCGTTTATAATTTAAATCAATGACTATCAAATGGGACATTATGAATCACTAAATAGAGGATGCCACGGGGATAAGGATTTTGATAGGCAGCCTCAAAAATGGCCCTCAGGGATCTCTGCCTAAGAGTAATCATATTTATTGTGATTTTCCATATACAAATTTTACTTGAACAACTATTTCTACAATTAAACAATAGTTTGAAAGCCACCAAATGCTCTAAATGTTGGTGTTACACAAGGTTCCATCTTTGGCCAGTTTCTCTTTTTACCGTACCCATTCTCCTTGGGAAGTCATGTCTACATCCAAATTGGTAATCACTTTCCCCTACTTGAATAGTTTTGAAATGCACATCCTAGACTTACCACAAAATGTAATCACCCTATGGTATTCATCTCCCTCATTTGATCCCTTCCTCTTGAGGCTGGACTGGTGGACTGAATTTACTGATTTACTTCTAATGATGGAAGACTGCAAACCTCAGGCCTGAGATTAGGCTATAGTCTCAGAGGACTGCAGCTTCCATTTTGAAATGGTCCTCTCTTGCCCTCTCTTGGAAGGTTCAACATGGATAAGCCAGTTGCTATACAGATAGGCCTGTGTGAAGAGGGACAGAGGCCTCAAAACCCAGGTGAGTAAATTTAAAAGAAGATACTCGGCCAGACAGACTTTCAGATAAGACCAGGCATGGCCAACAAAACTGGACTGCAACCTGAAAGACTGAGCTAGAAGCACCGAGCCAACGCCTCACCCAGATTTCTGACCTACAGCAACTGTGAGATAATAAATGCTTGAAATTGGTGTTTGTCAAGGTTCCTTCCTTGGCTTGTTTCTCTTTTCACTATTCCCTTTCTCCCTGGGGAATATGCCTATGTCCATATTGGTAATTACTTCCACCTATTCTTATAGTTCCAAGGGCACATTCCTAGACTTATCTCAAAATTTAACTGACCATCGGCCATCCCACTTAAATATCCCATGAGCCCCTGAAAGTGACAATGACCCAAGACTAACCTTATAAACATTCTTACAAAATGTATTTTCTGCTTTATTTCCCACTTTAATAAATGGTGCTACCACGACCCAGTTCATCTTTAATTTCTCTCTCTCACTCCTCACTGTTCTTTCAATAATCTCTTAAAATCCCATAAAATCCACTTCTTTGCTGTGCCTTGATCTATTTCCTACATCTTCACTATCACTCTTAGTTCAGGCCACTGCAATTTCTGCCTTGAGTATTTCAATACCCTCATAAACAATCCACATAATACAGAGGTGGAGAGGTCAGGTTCTTATTTCAGACTTAATTCTAAACCTCAGAGCATTTGAATCCCACCTCTGTTATGTACTTGCTGGGTTATATTTGACAAATCATTTAATCTGTCTCCTTTTAATTATATCATCTTTAAAACAAAGGTAATAGTAAACAGAGTGGTAAGTGCATGAATTCTTACTTTGCCATTCAGTATCTGGGTGCAACTGGACAAGTTACTTTGTTGATCTCTTCCTCCATTTCTTTTTGTGTCTTATGGGAATAATAATAGGAATCAAAACATGAAACTATTGTAATGATGGAACATACTGACTGCTGGCCAAATGTTTTCTGTTGTTATTCATTGTGCCACTTTTAAATCCATTCATTATCTTGCAAAGTGAGATCTCTAAATCTTATGACATTCCCCTGCTTAAAGCTCTTTGATGGTCCACTTATTATCCCTTTGCACAGTATCCTGCAACCTTCACAATTTGGCAAACCTCTCACATTTTATCTCTCTCCATTATTCCCCACTGAACTTTAAATGCCAATCTGACTAAGCTACTTGACCTTCTTCAAGGGCCAAGTACTTACATGCCTCTGTCATTGCCAGTGTTGTCCCTTCTACCTTAAATACTCTTTCTATCCTACTGACCTGGCTCACCCGTCCTTTCTGTATTTAGCTGATGCCATCAAATTTTCCAGGCAATTTCCCCAACCATCATACACATACACACATATATACACTAACACACCCATGTACACAAGTAGATCCTCCCATAAGCATCCATGGGTCTATGCACACCTCTATACCTATATCTAACATCTAAGGAATTGTAACTAACTGTGTACATTTCTGTCTTTCCCCACTAGACAAGAGCAATGTACTCCAGCAAAGGGCGGGAACATTGTAGGCGCTCAATAAATATTTAATCAAGAAATAAATGGAGCTCTAATCTGATATTTCTTTTTTTCTTTGAGAGAGTGTATGAACTTTCTGTATTTTGTTGACTTTTATAGTACTGGCTTGTTATGGTATGCCAACAACTAGAAACATTCTCGGTAAAGATCAAACAAGGGCATGGTTTCTGGACAATGAAGAACCCTGGGAAGTTCCAGAAACTTTGGGCCCACCTGCCCAACCCTAACCAGGTGAATGAAATCACAACGATCTCTGCAAGCCTGTGTATTTCAGAGCTTCAGAGAGGTGCACACCTGGCTAGAGTCTCCTATGTTTAACTCTCCACTCCCACAAAATTCCACAATTATTATGAAATAAGCTTCAGATCAACAACACTAGGGAGGTAGGGTTTTTGTCTCATCTTTCAATGACTCTCTAAGTAGTCAGGTGCCTTAGATTGGGTCACCACTAGCCAGTGTATTGATTTCCAATTGGTGGGAGGCGCAAGGTCTGTATCAAGGTCTGTAAGTGTCAAAGAGACGAGAGACCAGAGCGTTTCTTGCCTTTTTAGATATAATCAACCAGTTGTTAAGTCCCTGGTTCTTAAAAATATGTAAGAATGGAGGAAGTTATGCTTTTTTATTTCCTATATAATTTTCAGTTTTAATATAACCTGAAGAAGTAAAATGACTGTTGAGAAATGCCATGTACTTCTGGTAGAAATGGGAGAGACTTAAGGTCTCAGCAACAAGATGAGCATGTCTGTATCACTAATGAGAATTTTTACGGAACCCACACATTTCGTAAAGGTTCTCAATCTGTGAGACCACCAAAGACAGTTTCTCAAAATAGAATCTTTTTCTGTACCTAGGAAAGAGAAATTAAGGGAAAAGTATACCTGTAAAGCTGATCAATAAAGAAAGGTAAAGAAAGAATTCTCTTTATATTTCTAGCATAGAGAAATGGAATTATTTTTCAAGAATATAGTTTCATCACTAGAGTAAGGCAACAATAATCAGAGTAAGACTGAATGAGATCAGAATAAGTCTGTAGTGCTTACATATTAGGATCTTGGTCATTTTCTTTGGCACAAATAATTTTTCCAGAGATGCTGGCTGGAAGTTTCTATGCTGCTGCAGAAATAGGAAATAGAAGCAATAAACAGGTGCCTGGAACATTTCATGTAAGAAAATACAACTCAGAAAAAGTGAGAGCAAAAAATAGGCTGAAGTGTTGACCCCACTGAGAAAAGAGATGTTAATTTCAGTTACTAACTGTGAAATTATGTGTTCTCTGATTGTGGGCCCAATAAAGTGTATACAGGGTTACACGTTATAATTCAACTCACCTTGCACCAAAAAAGCACTCTAGAATTCAGAGAGAAAGGACATAATGTTTTCAAAAAATGCTTTGCAATTTTATCTTCGAATCTATGATCTATCCTTCTTAGAAAGCTCCTTTTAGAAGACAGTGACTTTATCTGAATGCAAATGATATATTAATGAAAGTTTGTCTTGCCTGAGAGAGGATATTCTCAAGGTACAGGTATAGCAAAGGGCTGATACCAAGATAGAAAGAACAATGGAGGAGTGGACAGGTGCTTTGAACAGATACATCTCAAGGAAGGATATATGAATGGACAATAGGCACAAGAAGGAATTGTTCACTGGGGAATGCAATCTAACCCACAATGTGATACCATTCCCCTCACCCTCAAGAATGGCCAAAATCTACAGGACTGACAACACTAAGTGTTGGTGAGAATGTGAAGCAACTAGAAACCTCATACATTGTGATGGGAACATAAAATGATTCAATAACTTTGGGAAAAATTCTGATCACTTCTTATAAAATTTAACACACATTTAGTCTATGACCCCTCAATTCTACCCCAAGAATTACCCAAGATAAATAGAAACGTATATTTACAAAATACCTTGCCATAGATCATTGACAGCGGCTTTATTCATAATTGGCCGAATCCCAGAAGCAGTCCAGGAGTCCATCAACAGGAAAAAGAATAAGCCATGACATATTCATACAATGGAATACTACTCAACAATATATATGCAACAACATATATGAGTCTCAAAAATATTACGGTGAGTGAAAAAAATCTATTCAGGCAGGTATCTCCGGAGAAACAGAACAGGATCAATATGTACACACATACATAAAGAGGTTATAAGAACTGGCTTATATATTTGTTGAGGTAGGCAAGAGCTGGCTGGCAAGCTGGAAGCATAGACTGCAACCTTCAGGCAGAATTTCTTCTTCTTCAATAAACCTCAGTTTTTGCTTCTCAGGCTTGCATCTGATTGGACAAGGCCTACTGACATTATCAAGGGAAATTTGCTTTACTGAAAGATAACTGTGGATGTCAACTGTATTTCCAAAATGCCTTCACAACAACACACAGATGGGTGTTTCATTACATAACTGGGTACTATAGCCTAGACAATTTGACACAAAAAATTAACCATCACAGCTGCTGCTGCTGCTGCTGAGTCGCTTCAGTCGTGTCCAACTCTTTGTGACCCTATGGACTGCAGCCCACCAGGCTCCTCCATCCATGGGATTTTCCAGGAAAGAGTACTGGAGCGGGGTGCCATTGCCTTCTCCGCCTCCATACCTAGGCTACTAAAAACCTTCATAATAGATTTCCTTGCCTCTGGTGAAGCACTCCTCCATTCAACTGCTTCCAGAATGGTTTACCTAAAACTAAACTTTCATCATTTCTTTATCTTGCTTTTAAAATCTTTCAACAATGAGCCTCACTTTCAGCATAAATTTCAAACATCTTGGGGTATATTTACATTTCATACAGTAAGTAAATCCCTTTCCACCAGCTTACCTTGGAACTTAAAAACTCTGCTGCTTTTTGTTTCAGTGGGGTTGAGTTCAGACTGAATTCTTGCCTCTCTCTTTAATTGTAAGAGCCTTGAATAAAGTCATCCATGACTGTTTAACTTTGGTACAATTTTTGCTTTATCATTCGGTAATTGTCATTTATCCTTTAAAGAGAGCTTAAACACCACCTTTTTTAGGAAGACTTCCTTAAGGATCTCCAGGCTTCCTTCCTCCAGTCTACAACAAAGATTTGGTTGTCTTTCTTCTAAACTTCCACACTTGGTACACACTTAATACAAACCATGTTTCTTTTTATTTGTCTGTCTCGTCTCCCAGAATGGGAGCTCCTTAATATACAAGTATGACTTGCATCTCTATATCTCCCACTTACAGAACAATTTTGAGTCTATGATGAACTTCAATTAATGGTGGTTGAATGAATTATAATCAAATGAACAAAGATATAAGGTCTTGTCATAACATGATACTGACCAAAGCATGACCAGCAGGCTACATTCTGCTTATTTAATGTCGGAAAGATCTGAGGCAATCATGAAAAACAAGTTATTTGGTAAATGTAACATACACAAAATGTGGGCTGAGCAAGAATGAATATCCCTCTTCCTTCAGGAATGTATCTCATTTTATGTCCTCTACTAGTTTCTAGCATTCAGGGATCTCAAATGTCTCTATACTTACTAAGCTAAACATTTAGTTTGAGAAACATATATACGTTAAAATCTTTTTAAACTTTGGATAAAAAATAATAGTATTCCTTAGCTCAATTGTTTAGGCTGTAGATTTGGTAAGCTGAATGTTAGAATATTGTGAGTTTCATGTGTGCCTTGACAATGTTATCCTTAAAAGGAAGACAGTAACCTCACTTTTACTCCTCAAGACTTGTACATGTTAGAGAAAACAGACTTAAAGGTTTATAGAGCACATCAACTTTACCACATTCATGAAGAACACAGCCTACCATATATTGGGTGCTAATTAGAGGAAAGACATGGAGCAAAGCACTTTACAAGCACTATTTCATTTAAATATCAATTCTGTGATTTAGATACTGTGATTATTTTAATTCATTAAGCTCATCTTATTGAAATCTTCCTTTGCTTACTTTGTCCCAGCCATATGACCTTTCCAGTCCTTGAATTTCCCATCTCAGAGCTTCTGGCATTAGCTGTTTCCTCCATCTGCTCTCTATTCCTTGAGTCTTTGTTTGGCTGATTCCTTCTCATCCTTCAGGTGTTTCTCAGCTTAAATTTCACCTTCTCAAAGATGTTTTTCCTGATTACCCAAGTTAAAGTTGCTGCCTACTCTTCCCAAGCTACTCTCTACCACTTCCTCCTGATGTAACTTCCCTCTAGCAGAGGTTCTCAAAACATCCTCTGCAGTCCAAAGGGGACCTCTGAGACTCCTTTAGGGAGTCCATGAGGAGAACAATATTTACATACTAACACTAAGATGATATTTGCTTTTTTCACTGTATTGACATTTATACTAACAGTGCAAAAGCAGCTGCAGATACAATCCTTAGTGCCTTGCTGCTGCTGCTGCTAAGTTGCTTCAGTCGGGTTCGACTCTGTGCGACCCCATAGAAGGCAGCCCACCAGGCTCCGCTGGCCCCAGAACTCTCCAGGCAAGAATATGGAATGGGTTGCCATTTCCTTCTCCAGTTCATGAAAGGGAAAAGTGAAAGTGAAGTCGCTCAGTCGTGTCCGACTCTTAGCGACCCCGTGGACTGTAGCCTACCAGTCTCCTCTGTCCATGGGATTTTCCAGGCAAGAGTACTGGAGTGGGGTGCCATTGCCTTCTCCCCTTAGTGCCTTAGTATGAATCAAATCATTGGCATTAACTGTACTAGTGGCCACTGTATTCCTTAGTGCCATGCAACCACAGGACACAAAGACAAACAATAATTACAAGAAAAAACAAGCTTAAGGATATCCTTGATGAAGTAATAAAATGTACTAATTTTATGAAGCCTCTACTCGAGTATATGCTTTCTCAATATTTCATGTGATGAAATGGGTAGTACACATAAAACACTTCTGTTGCACACAAAGTATGATTTTCTCAAAGAAAAGAACTAAGATGACTGAACTGAGAACATAATTAGCTTTTATTTTTTCATGGAACAGCATTTCTATTCAAAAGCACAACCTAGAAACTTGGGTATTTGGCAGACATTTTCTAAAAGTAAACCAAATGAATTTCTCACTGCAACGAAAACAACTGACAATATTTGTTGCCAGTAATAAAATTTGAGTTTCCCAGAAAAACTCAGAATTTTAAAAATTTGTACATGCCACCACGAGCTTGAAAGCTTCCAAATACTTAAAGACTTTTCTCATAACAACTGTGGTGATATTAACAAATGTGATTTTTTTTTTATGTTGTGTGTACACATAACTCAGTGAACCAATGTTTTCCAAATGACCAATGCATGATGTTATAAAATCATGAGTAGATAAAAAAATCCATTGAAAGTGAAAGACAGACCAAGGTTATTATTATAACAGAATATGAAAAGTTTATTGATATGACTTTGGATTCTACATTGCAATTAACATTTAAGAAACTGCCACTTGACAACTTTTATTCCTTATTTACATTCTATTCCATATTTGTAATTATTGCTATTGTGTGTCTCCAACCATCGATTATTAACCATGAGAATAGGGTCTGCATCCATCTTATTCATGGGTATCGCCTGTGCCTAAGAGAGTGCCTGGCACATACTAGGTGGGTGATAGATACTTAGTTGCATGAATAAATTCCCATTTTAAAGTTGAAGGAATTTAGTCTTAAAGACATAATGTTATGTACCCAAGGTACTAAGGATCTACTAAGTGACTAAGGAGGAATTCATTTGTGTCCAACTGCAAAGCTCATGTTCTTAATTAAGTTCCTCCAACAAACTGCCTCTCCAGTGAAGATGTGGAGAGGTCCTGTCACTCAGATACCTAGCTTTAATGTCAACAGACTCTGAGCTTTTGTGAACTTTTATAGCTTCTTATGTTTGATATGAACTTATTTTAGAACAACAGGAAAACAGTATTTGAATCCAACTTCTCATAAACTGACCCAGAGTTAGTTGTTCTGAAAAACAGCCCCAAACTTCCATCCACTCCCATGAGTAGGTGTGGAACCAAGGCCATGGAAGTTGCATGAAACAGTTTTCATTTCTCCAGCTTCATCCTTGGCTCTTTCTTTTCTAGAATCCCAGATGATGAGGAAAGGCACAAAAGAAAGAAGGCCTGCAATACTAAATTGAAGACTTTAACTTTCTAACCATAGTAGACATTTTTCCAAAGCTGACAACTAACTCACACATCTTTCAGAGGTATGCTTTGATAAATGGTGACCAGCTACACCAAGCAGGGCCACTGTTGAGAGATTGAAGCCACTAAAATGGAAGCACATTCTGGCAATTCCAGTGCTTGGCAGAAGCACAGAGCCCAGGTTTTTAGAGAACAAGGACCTTTGGAAAGGTTCTTGCCAGGTCTCTTGCAATTTAATTACTTTCCATTTCTAGATGACATTTAAACCAACAACAAAATATTTTATTGCTAAATTATTTCAGATGCTGCATGGCAGCAACCAAATTAAGTGCAACTCAAGTTGTCCCTAAAGAAGATGTGTATGTGTGTGTTCACAGGTAACGTAGCTGGGAAGCTAGAGAATAGAATGAAAAACAGCCCCATGCACTCCTACTCTCTGCCCTCATGGTGGTCAGGGCAGTATTATTGGACACCAGTTCCAGTGCTCATGGAATGCTTGAGTGCTTCATCAATGTTGACCTTAAGCTGTGAGTGGCTACTCAGCATGGTAAGATCACCAGCTCCTAGCCCAGAGCAGATGATCAATAAATAATCATTAAATGACTAATTTTCTACAATGCCAGTATGTATTTCACACATTCACCATGAGTATGCATCCTTTAATCTGGAAACACTATGGTTGTACTGAAGACCAAACAATTCCTACTGTCTGTTGCGAAGAAGGTTAAATTCATAAATTATGGCGGTTTATATACTTCTGCCAGTAAAGATGATAATATTTTACCTTTAGAGAGATCTGATATCCAGATCACAGCTGTCAGATGAAAATATTGACTCAGCTTACAGCCCTAATACAAATATAAAATAGTAGCATCTACCTCTTCCAGAGGAAATTCAAACATATTATCATTTGGGGGTAGGAATAGGGGAGAATAATAAAGAAACCAGATACATGACTCGGATTTAAATAATTCTAATTAATACTTTTGCTAATTGTTTTCTCTAACTTTGATATTATTTGTTTTATTTCTAGATTTCAATCTATGTTACATCCAGACACAAGCACAAAATAAATGCTTCATAAATGTTTGTTGAATTAATTTGATACAATGGTTCTCTGAGTATGGTCTGAGGACCCCTCGAGATAGTGGTGTGCTGGAGAAACTTCTCTTATCTCACAAGCAACAACTATCACATTTCTGAGAATTTTATGAGCCAGCTGTTAAATATGACAGTCATTAAAAATTAAATTATAAAAACTTGCAATTAAGTTATAGAAAAATAAAGGTAATAAGTACTCAAAACCCATCATTTCCTAAATATCTTACTGCATTTTAGTATTCTAAGTTCTTGAGGTTATTAAATCTATTGTAGTTCTATGTAGAAACATCTAACAGTGTGCTACTATGCATTTCTCCCCAACTCTTCATTATCATTCATTTTGGGAAGATTTACAGCAGAAATATTGGCAGATGCTACCAATGGGGCTTTTCCTTCCTCCTTGATGAGCTGGTTATCATACTATTTACTATCACACGACTTCCTGAGAGTCCACAATACTCTTTCAGGTGGTCTACCAAGTCCTCCTTCTTAATGTGAGAGAATAGATTTTCTACATAAATATTAACCAAAACAAAGATTTGAACAGATTGAATGCAGAAACAGATATGAGATTCCAACTCTAAGCTAGATATTAAAGTAATTTTTAAAAAATGTAAAATTATGCCCTTCTTCTCACTAGCTTTTATTGTTGTTGTTGTTCATAAAAAAAGTGTTGTGTTATGCTAAAGACAAGATAATAAGCCCAAAATGGAGTTGCTTATGCTAAACTCCACTTCCCCAAGTGAATACCTAATTACAGTTTCAGCTCCCACAAAAATGAAATCTTAAACCAGTCAATCAGGATCCTTCTCATCAGCATTAATTAGGCAACTTGCCGGGTAAACCCCTACAATAATAAAGTAACTTTGCAATAATCAACCTGCTTTTTTGCCTAGTGCAATCCCCTTACTCTTTCTCACTTTGACCTAAAAAAAACTCTACCTTGTATACCTGGTCAGAATGCCTTTTTCTCTGCTAGATTGAATGTTGGCTGATTCACGAATCAATCACTGAATAAAGCCAATAAAGATCTTTGTAATTTGCTCAGTTGACTTTTTTGTTTTTAATAGTTAATGTAATAATGTAATTTTTTTCATTTATATACTAAGTGGATTCATTAATACTTATTCTAATATGATAAACAGAGAAATGGCAACCCACTCCAGTATTCTTGCCTGGAAAACACTATGGACAAAGGAGCCTGGTGGGCTACTGCCCATAGGGTTGCAAGAGTCGGACACAGACTGAACAACTAAACCACCAATACAATAAACACTGACAGATATGTCAGAAAAGTAAAAGCTCTTTGGGGTCTTCAAGAATATTTTAAGAGTGTGAAGGGGCCTGAGATCAAAAGTTTGAGAATCACTAATTTAATAATGCTGTAAATCCCATATAGTGCTATTTGACCTAGTGTAGTCGAACTAGAAAAGGAGGTCTACATTCTCAGGCCTTTGTGACCTTGGGAAATTAATGATTGATCTTTTCAAATCTGTATTTCTCCATTTGCAAAACGACAGAGCCAGATAGGATGACCTCAGTGAACCTTTTTTTAGCTCTTAGATTCTGTAACTAGGAGAATTATAAACGAGCTTTGCCTCTAGTTTGAAGGCAGTGGAAATCTTTTTGCTTTGTCATCTTTTTTATACCTCCAACCCTCATCATCACTGTCTTTAACAATCTTTATCCGCCTAAGCTCCTGCTTCCCAAAGGATTTAACGTTAGATTACATCACCATAATTACAGAAGTCACTGCTTCCAGTGTCAAAAACTCAGACCACTCTTGGACTAAACTATGTCATAGAGCAGACACAAAAACGCGGTGCAGACCAACAAAATGCCACGGTTTAGTGTCACTCCATCCATCAGGTGGAAAATGAAATTCCTAAAGCAGGCACTGTGACCGAATTTAATAAAGCAAACTTTCACCCAGGACCTGCTTTGCATCTCCCACAGCAGCGGAGTGACATGAGTGTTTTCTCCTTTCTGGGCAAGTACCACAAATTAATATCTGCTTGCCATCCTTTAAAGTGTGTGAATTATCCCTCTTAATTCTAGGCAAGTCCACGGAGGCTTGCCTTCCGAACTCACTGCAGCAAAATGCAAATGATGTCTGTAATAAAAAAAAACCCTTGCCAAGTGAAACTGCAGCCTTCACTTTCATATCACATCTGCGTCTCCTTTGCTCTAGCGTACCCACAGCCAGAGCGAGATGTGAAATCGCATCCCAGTCTGCCGGGAATTCAATTTCCAGATCCCCTCCCGGCACCAAACAAACGAGCAGAAAAAGCAAGCCCGCGGGGGGCGAAGCTGCACGGGAGATGAGAAGGGTCAAGGGCGCGCGGGGGTGAGCCGGCTCTGCGGGGCGCCCGCCTCCCATCGCGGGGCTTGGACGGATCTGGGTACCACTGAGCCCTGGGCCGTTAGGGGTCCAGGAATCAGAGCCGCGCTAAAATGGCTGCCGGCGTCGCGGCTGCCGGAAGAGGGATGCTCAAGGCCAAGGACAGGCTGCCCTCCCAAGCTGCCCGGCCGCCAGGGAGCGTCCGCCTCCCAGCAGCAGGCGAGACGCGGCCAAGGTGCCCCGCGTTTGGGGCACCTCCCAAGGCCAAGGCGAGGCGACCCGCGCGTTCATCTAACTCTGCAGAAGGTCACCCCAGCACCGCCCTTCTCTGCGCTGCACGTGCGGCTAGGCATCGCCATGGCAACCCCCTTCCCAGCGCCCCCCCGCCCCCGCCTCTCATTATTGAACACCTGAGACGCAGAGCGTCTCTGAACTTGTTACTGCGCAAGTTAAAGCAGCCCTCCGAGGGCTTAGTGTCCTAACTATTGTTCTTTGTGCAACTGATTGCTTCTTGCAGTTAGAAAAACCTACCCGTGCTTTTCCAACGTTCTCCCCACCACTCCTGGGCGAAGCGTGTCAGTGCATCTGATCATTCTCCTCCAAGGAAGTGCAACAGAATTACTGGGGGCAGGAGTCAACTTCAACCCCAATTTCCTGACACTAATCTTGGAAGCATGTTACCGTTTGGAGGCCTCAGTTTCAAAAGACATAGATCATTAATAATTCAGATATGGTTATTATAAATTATATCATATATTGATAATTATAGGAAAACCTCTCCCTCTTGCACCTATAAATGTTTGAAGATACAATATTCTGTCTAGCTACAGCCGATCAGAATGCCCAGTGAAATGGCATTCTGGAAAGTAAATTGATAAGCAAGTATTTCTTTTAATTGTGAATAATTGAAAATGATGACCCCTTAGGACAAAATCGTATGCTCAATGATCAAAGAAATGCAAATTATAATAACTATTCAGTAAAATATGCTATTTAGTAAAGATTCTTTTTTGTTTGTCTGTTTTTGATAATAGCCAGTGTTGACAAGGGATAGCAAAACTCATATACCGGCTTAGTGATGGTGTAAACTGATACAATCTTCCTGAAGGCAGTTTTTTCAAAAAATAATTAGAGCTGTGAACAAAATATAGCTACAAGTTGCTCATAGCAAAAATGTTTATGATGTATTTTTTTTAACCCAGCTAAACTTACACAGAGGATTGGATAAAGAAATCAATACAATGAGATATTGTGTATGTTTTAAAAATGAAATAAAAGAATTCCTAATTCCTTGAAAGGTTCTTTAATGATTTATTGCTAAATGAAAAGTAGATATTAAACAGTAATTAATTTGGTCTAATTTTGTTTTATGTAAATGTATTTAATAAGGAAAATGTTAACAATGGTTATCTCTGGGTGGTGAAATTACAGATGACTTTATCTTGTTCCTTACTCTCTGACAGTGGCAGGCACTTTTTAAACTTTTATATATTTTATATATTTTTATATTTTATGTATTTATATATAACAATTAAAAAACAAAACATATTTTGTCTGATGTTTTATAAGTAAATAAATATAAATATTTATAATAATATAATTATAATCTATTTACACCTAGGCTATAGTTAAATATATTTTCCTCAAAGGAAAGTAGATTTTAATAGAGAAAAGATATCTGGATTACTCTAGTCATTTGTTCCTTGCCCCTGCCCCCTCAGATATCTGAGCACTTGCATCTGATTTGGAAAGGAAATATTTCTTCAATTCTTTAGGTTCTACCAAAGGAAAGAAAAATGAGTTTCCACTGAGTGCATAATGACATTAAGGAATACTCAAAAACATTTTAGTGTCATACATCTTCATTAAGGATTAAGACTTTCATTTTGTTCTTGTTCTCTTGCTATAGAATTGCAAATTGAAAAGCAGTTGTGGGTTTAAAGTGGAAATTCATGAGTGATGATGCGAGGCCTGTCTCCAGTGCCAGATTGTACACAAAGCAGAATCTTTCAAAATAGCCTTCTCTGTGGTCGCTGCACCCAGGCTGCAGAACAGCAGGGAACCGCCCATCATCCCATTCACACAGGACTCCATGATCTTCCAGGGAAATTGCTCTCTTCTCACCATGGGGAGAGTACATCTGATGTGAGAAGCCCTGCAGAAGTACACTCAAGGCACCTCATTTCTAAAGAACCCAGGCCTGACCAACGGTTGCAATGCAACCAGTTAAAGCTTGAGAACTGTTCCTTGTGAATAATCCTGAGGAAAATAAATCGTAGACATGGGCAAAGATATAGCCACAAGAATGTTTGTTGTTATATTATTTTATAATAGTAAAATCTTACCACGTAAATGTCCAAGAGTTAAAGAAATCACATTACAGCTAAATGGTAAAGCTGTATGTTGCCATTAAGACTGAAGACAGGAAAGAATATTCAGTGAAGCAGGAACAGCTCAGTGCAGCGTTAAGTGGAAAGAGGCATGTTAAATATAGAATGTACAGTGTGACTTCATTTTTATAAAATATTTCATATTACACACTATATTTAATGTTATGTACATAATTGGAAGTAGAAGCTCAAATCCAAAATTATGTATTAGCAGTTATTTTTATTTTAACATCTTTAATAAGTCCATTAAGAATATGCTTTTCATGGTTAAGGAATTATTAATAAGGTATTAATGGGAAAAAATGTGATTTTATTAGAGGGAAGGGAAAGGTACTATGGGCTCTGATGACTTTTCAAACATGCATTTGCAGGCACCTGGAAACACTTTCAAAGCATACATTTTATTAGTTCAGCAATTAGAGGATGATACACTGCCTTAGTCACATTACCCACTTCATGTATCCATTCCTCTGGACTAAAGTACTTGGACCATGTCTTTCTCTGCAACCTAATTGTTAGAGCAGATAAGACACCAGTCAACTTAGCACATCTGTTTACGACATTGAAAAGATGAAGTCAAGTTAAAGGTTGCCTAATAAGCACATTCTTTGCATTCTCAGAGTGCACACATACTCTGGATGCTGGTCTGATTTTCCTTAAACTTCTCGTTTATAAATGGAGAAATGGTCGACCATATGACTCTCTAATTGGCAGTCCATAAATGTTAACCCATCAGTGTGCAGGGCCAAGCTTTTCAGACTTGAAAAATCTTTATTGCCTGGCTCCTGCCAACCAGTGGAGCACCCGGTCCCAACTCTGCCTTTCCACCTCCTGAGCTCAGTGGTAGTGAGACAACAGCAGCTAACACAAAACTCACTTATTACATCCTTGACTTTGTTCTAGTTCTCTCAGCATCAGACTTAAGGAATTTCCTCTCTGTTCCTATATGTACCTTAGCTATGGCACTAATGACATTGCTGTAAGGCATATTGATTTACCTACTTCCACCATTAATGTGAGTCCTTCAAAGCCAGGATTCAAATATCTGTTACTCTTCATATTGCCAATGCCTCCCATAGTATCTGACATACAGAAAGTTCTTAATAATTGATCTATGAATGAATGATTACAAAGAATACCATAGAGTTCTGCTTGCCCAAATATGTGGAATTCAGTTTCCCATCATGACAGTCACTCTTGCTCCATTAGAGCAGGTGCTGTATAGATGAACACTGGACTAGCAGCCAAAAGACCAGTGTAATGTCAACTTTGCTCCCAAAGCACAGTCTTTGCCTTGCTGGGCTCTTAAGTGTTCAGTGTTGGGACTTCCCCGGTGGTCCAGTGGCTAAGAATCCATGCTCCCAGTGCAGAGGGCCCAGGTTCAATCCCTGGTCAGGGAACTGGATCCCACATGCTGCTCTAAGAGTTCGCATGCTGCAACAAAAGATCCCTCTGCTGCAATGAAGATCGATGATCCCACAGGCTCCGACTAAGACCCAGAGAAGCCAAATAAATAATAAATATATTTTTTTAAATGTCCAGTGTGGACCTATCCTTAGGAATGGAAAGAAAAATGTTAGGCAAACCTATTAAAATATTATTGGATATTTATTTTGACAATTTTGAGCTATTCCATTTGCATAAAGGGCCCAAAAAGGTGGGACAAGAGGATAGCTAAGTCATAATGGGTTTAGGGCTCAGCATGTAACCAAAAAGGAGTTTCACTTTGATGAGGCTATGTAGCCAGCAGTCTGAAAACATCACCAGAACTTTCTACTCCAGGTAGTTCACACTTCTTTTCCTCACAATCTACACCAGGATAAGCATGAAACTCATGGTCTGTTGGTATCAGTATTCTTCAACAGGGAAAGATTATTTGTGCTGATTTCAGTGAGATCACTAGTAGGACTGTGAAGCAGTAGAAGGTAACTAATACTTATACATTAAAATCGAAACATAATGGATGTTTAACACAATGTTTTTATTTGATCATTACCATTTGCATCATCTTATGGTCCTCCTGCAATGAGGGAGACCTGGGTTCAATCCCTGTATCGGGAAGATCCCCTGGAGGAAGGCATGACAACCCATTCTAGTATTCTTGCCTTGAGAATTCCCCATGGACAGAGGAGCCTGGTGGGCTACAGTCCATTGGATCGCAAAGCACAGCACAGATGTTCCTGCATTTGTGTTAAGCTATCCCAGTTTGGGGATGAACCTAGGAATAAATAAATACATAAGATGAAAATAAAGATACCTTTGATTCACTTTGGGGGTCTGGTCTGAGCTTTGTTTTGGACTTCTAAGTTTATTTGTGACCACGTTTCTCAGAGAATGTTGGGTATCCTCATGAAATGCCAAAAAATGCCTTGAAAGAAAGTATCAAAAACCCAGGAGTGAAATAAAATTAATGTCACCTCCAAGTGTTTCCTACATTCTGATTATACACATTGAGGCTTGGCTATTTCCAGGCTCATTTGACTACCAAGGGAAACTCTAGCTTGTGTTATAGTACTATTGCATTTTTAACTAAAGGTTCTTTTCTGAAGTTTTGCAAAGTCTCATAGATGTCTAGTGACTCCTTGTGGAGTTTTCTTTCTATGTGTAAAAGTTCACTAAAAAATTGAGAAATTTAAAAAAAAAAGTTGGAAAATCATAAGATGTCAGAATTAAAGTGGCCATAAAGACTTTAATGTAACTTTCACCCAATTGGGAATCTATTTTGCAATAACTGTGAAAGGAGGTTGAAAATGTCTGGTGACAAATAGACATCTTGTGGATTATTACCCCTTCTCTGCTTCTCTCATGGTGAAATAGACTCATAAACAATATTGCACAGAAGTAACCATTTCAGCAGGATCAAATGAAAGAAATAAGAAGAAGAGAAGGGAATCTCACATTTTCAAAATCTATAACGTACATTGTGATTCTATCAGGGAACTAGATCCTCAAGATATTTTGGTCTCAGCTGGTACCCAAATATTCAGTAACCAATGTTCCCAGTACAATGAGCTGTCTATAAAATCCACTATCCCCAAGTCCCCTCTAAACTGTCCTTCTACTCTGAAATATCATCTTTAAGATATGCTTTTGGTATTTTATTAATATCTAACAATCTTGGTTGTATGCATTTGTCATTTGGGTCTCAGCACCTAGGCCTCTTCCCTAGCACTCTATTTGTCTATTGGGGAACAACTTCCTCCCACCTTGGGTATAGGCAATGTGGGTGGTAAAATTTGTTTCCACTTCCTACTCTGGTATTCTTGCCTAGAGAATCCCATGAAGAGCAGAGCCTGGTGGGCTACAGTCCATGGGTTGCAGAGTGGACATGACTGAGCGACTAACACATGCACAAACACATACGCACTCTTGAAGACTCAGTACAATCAGGTGGTTATCATAGCCAATTAGAAAGTTTCTCCAGGACACTGAACTTTAGCTAGGTATTTAAGACCCCGAGAAGCCTATTTGAGATTGTCATTGCTACAGTGGTACCCCACTAGACTCTTCTAGTTATGAAACCATGTCCACACCACACAGAGCTATCTTGAATCTAGGCTAGTTCCAAGCCTGATCCCATTATTTTGCGGCATTCTCAATATTTTTCTAGTATGGTTTCCATTTTTATTGTGGTGATGGTTTGGTTGAACAAATGTGTGAATATAACAAAAACGTTTAACCATACACTGTAAATGGGTAGGTTATTTTGTACATGACTTGCATTCCAATAAAGCCCTTTCTGTAAAAAAAAAAAAGAAAAAGAAAGAAAAGAAAGAAAGAAAGAAAAGTCAACCAGAGTTGGTTTCTACTGCTTGATACATAACAAGATCGAAAATATTTAAGCTGTAAAGGATTGCACATTCTCAAGTTTCTTCAACAGTGAGCTCACCAAGAAAAATTAATGCGGCACTAGCTTTTAATGAGGGTTCAATAAGTCTGGCAAATACAGTCTTATTCTGAGGGGGCAGGAAACCAGGAGCTACCACATAGGAGAGATTTTAGATGTCCAGATTTGCCCAAGGACATTGAATGATGGGGACGATGAAGTCAGAGGGTATGGATATATGTTGTGGTAGGCTGTGAGGGGAGGTAAGTTTTATTGTCATTGGTCCTAAATTCATATTTTATTTGAAGTTATATACTTAGTGCCGAGTTGATTACTCCTCTCCTATTATTATCCACGCTATTATTTCTAATAACAAGTGTAGTAATGGGAGATAAAGAGCACACTTGTGAAAAACACATAATTAACTATTGCTGCACATTGCAAACCCCAGGATAAAATCTTTCTGTGTTTTATATTATTTAAAATTCACAACAACCTTTCACCTCTACTGACAACAACTCAGTGGCTTTTCTCAAGGTTACAGAGCCAAGAGGTAAAAGAGTCAAAATTCAAACTCAGATCCATCTGATTCCAAACATCAAAGTATTTCTTTTTTTTCCACCCTAAAATGTTCCGTCAGCTTTCTGAAATGAAATCTTCAGTCTTAATTGGGGGTAAGAAGTAGGTAATTATATATACACATAAATCCTGACCAATAAAATATTATTTTTCAATTAAATGAATATGGTGAGGGGTATTCTGAACTTTTTCACAAACAAACACATACACACACACGCACAAACACATACATACACACACACACAAACACACCCTAAAATTCCCATATTTTCTAAGGATATAAGATTCATTTAGTCTACCCTGGCTTACTTCTTAGCCTCATTTTTTCTTTCCTGCACCTCGTTTCCTCAATACACCATGAATTACTTACATGCTATGTTTACTGAAGTTTACAAAGATTTTTCTTCTCTCTGCTCAAAATACTCTTCCTCCACTGCTTCTATTTTTGTTTAATTATTTCAAGGAAAATGACTAGTTAAATCTTCCCTTAACTAGCCCTTCACCATGGATCAACTAAACACTCCCTACCTTCTGCAGATTTCTAAAGTATCCTGTGTCTGCCTCTAACACAGGACATTTCAGTCTGTATTATGTTGGTGGCTCAGTTCTTCCTGCCACTAAAGGGCAGATTCTTGAGTCTAGACACTGAATTTATTTGTCTTTAAACTTCAGTCCCTGGCCAGTGCCTGGAATACATTAAGTACCCAATAAATGCCTGTTGATGAATTAAACAATCAATCACTTAGTAGTCTGGAAAACTAAAACTTATTTTCTTAAGTGTAATAAAAGTTTACTGTATGATAGAATGTTCTGCTTAAGCAATCTGTTTAAGAGATTATCTATACCATAAATGTTAGCAAAGAACTATCATATCACAAATGCATGAAAACTCACTAAATATAGCATAATTTTTCTTGATGAAATAGTTTTGGATATTATGATGGTTGGGGATATAGTGGGTCCCCATTGGTTGTCATCAATACGATGCTTCAACATCTTTTAATAAAGAGATCTGGTTAGCTGTGTTTCAAATACTAGGGAACTTATTACATAGTGTTGTCACTGTTGTGATCCCAAGTACTGATCCAACCTGGGGGGAGGGCAATACTTATTTTAGAAGGAATTACAGAGATTATACTCAATGATTTTCTGATTATCTTAATCTTTGATATTGTCACCCTGATGCATTGAATTTAACAAATATGTCAGCAATAGGCTTCTCTTGTGGCTCAGCTGGTAAAGAATAAGCCTGCAGTGTGGGAGACCTGGGTTCGATCTCTGGGTTGGGAAGATCCCCTGGAGAAGGGAAAGGCTACCCACTCCAGTATTCTGGCCTGGAGAATTTCACATACTGTATAGTCCATGGGGTCGCAAAGAGTTGGACATGACTGAGTGACTTTTACTTTCAGCAATATTTAAGTTGACCTAGGCCAAAGATCATGCTTGAAGGCTAAACCAATGATCTCGTGCTTATATTTTCCCAATTCACTTATACTATTTTTATCAACCAAATCCCAACTCTTGCTTTGATATCCTGACTTGATATCATATTTTGTCCCTCCCATTTTATAACATTTCAGCCTCTGTCCCTGGCATTGAGGACTTCAGTAATCAGGAAGGGTTTTGGCTAAAGTCCTTCCCTAACTTTACATCCCCTGTTGCCTATGGCTATGGGGAGACTCTACTTCAATTGGGAGAGTCTTTCTTTGCCTGGAACAACCCCCCCCCCCCCCACACACACAAACACACACCAGCTTCTTCCAGGGAGAATGGAAGCACAAAGAGATTAGACAGGCAAAGTTTTGACAAGTTTGTTATTCCTTTTTGCCTTCATAAATATGGGATCGGTCTTTTATCATAGGATCCCAATTGACTCTCAGCCAACATTGAATGACAGGCAATTAACAGTGAACTTTTCATGGGGAAAATTTGTGTTCTCAGCATTTCCTGAATTCTAATCCTTACTTTGAATACTTGTGTGTGTGCAAAAGCAAGACAGCTATCTTTTGTGTCTTTATGTCACTAGCTGTAAAATTGATTATAAGAATAGCTATCTCCTAAAAGAGAAAAAGAAGAAATATCCCTAGATTAACTTGTTCATAGAATGTTAAAACAGAATTTAAAAGGACTCTATATACTAAAATGATGGCTCACTCCTATTTCATTTGGGGGAACACCAAGAAGTCTTGCTGGGACTTCAGTGAGTCATGCGCATATGTGTGTAATGCTATGAAATATTTATATAGTAAGTTATGTCATATGAGCTAGACATAACTTTTAGCAAAAATTATGACTATTATGTGTGTGCCATATAGTCACAACCATGGGTGTCCTAGGGTGGGGAGGGGGAAAGACAAGAAGTCATAGCAATGAATTTCTGTTTCTCAGTTTCCCCTCATGCTTGTTCCTCAATCATTCCTGTTTTTAAAGACAAGCTGTAGAAAATATCAAATATTTAGAAATATATATTGGAGAATTTTAACAATTTGAGCCAATACTTGCCTCAGAAAATCATTGCTCATTTTGGAAGCAGAATGTTCCAGTTTAGTTCACTGAGCTCCCAAGGGCCACACCAGTGTAATTTCAGAACCAACTGTGCTCACAGCCCAAAACCAGCCTCTAAAGCAACCGTTCTTCCTACTCCTTTCCTTTAAATGATCTGCAAGTGAAAATAAGATGGTTTTACCCAGGTGGGTATTGAGATGCTAATGTTTCCAAAGAGAATAAATCCAGAGTTTAACATAAATACATAAAATGTACATTTCTCATTTTTTATAGTCTTTTAAATGTTGACATAGAACATCCAAACTGCACTCATTCATGGAATCGGTGCCTAATTTGAACCATATTTTCCATTGGGGAGATGATTTTATATGGAAAAGGAAATAACTCTCTCGGTCCCTCTGTGTATATTGAAAGAGAAATCTGGGGCCTTTATACAATCTATGCTCAAGTTTTGATTAAAAGATACCATGGAAATCCCACGAGAGCTCAGCCCAAGGTAGAAGATTTGATTTGAGCATATTGAAAAAAGATTGGGTGCCCAAATACCAGTCTTAAGTATCTTTTCTTACCAAACTATATAATAAACAATCCACATAAATGTAAAAACCAGCAACTTCCTGAATAATAGTCACATCTGTTTTCCAGTCAAACTTAAATCCCCTATCTGTAAATTTAGTGAATAATTCATTTTAGAGCTAGAAGAGAATTCAGTCCAATTCCTTCATATTCCAGATGAGGAAATTGAGGCACAGAGACTTCTCCTTAATAACATTACTAATCCCTCCAGTCTCAACTAAGAGTAGTAACTCCTTGGGGAAAACTTCTCTGATTTCTGCCACCACCGAAAACTTAGGTCACCCTATTTTATACTCACAAATTGCTCTGCATATTTCTTCATAGCACTTAATGTAACTTGCAATTTTTTTTGCCATGATATTTTGGTTTAGGTTCACAATTTTCATTGCCATAAGTGAAAATCCATGAGGCTCCATGACTGTTCTCTTACTGACACATGCCAGGACCACAGAGGACGCCCAGTAAAAGTTTGATAAATCAGTGTTCAAGGAACATACAATGACATAAATATGTATACTAATTCATCTATAAATGAAAGAGCAGACTGCTGCTGCTAAGTCGCTTCAGTTGTATCCGACTCTGTGCGAGCCCATAGACGGCAGCCCACCAGGCTCTGCCGTCCCTGGGATTCTCCAGGCAAGAACACTGGAGTGGGTTGCCATTTCCTTCTCCAGTGCATGAAAGGGAAAAGGGAAAGTGAAGTCGCTCAGTCGTATCCGACTCTTAGCGACCCCATGGACTGCTGCCCACCAGGCTCCTCCGTCCATGGGATTTTCCAGGCAAGAGTACTGGAGTGGGGTGCCAGTGCCTTCTCCAGAAAGAGTAGACTAGAACATCTTTAAAATTTGTACCAACTAAGAGAATTTTATGAATGCTCAGTTAAGTCAGCTATTCTCAGGAAAAAATGGAGAAATGAAGGAATGAGTAAATTCATCTACCTCTCAAGACCCATAAGTTCAACGTATAGTAAACACATCCCATTCAAAGAGTGGAAAGTACATTGAGAGATTGAGGGAGCAAGTTTACCTTAGTTTTAGTCACTAGTGAGACTTCACACATCAGAGCCCTTAGGGTGAGCCAGTGTCTGATCTGTGTAAATTACAAGTTCCATACACAAAGCACTCACAAAATGGGGCAGATGTAATTGGCATCTTATCTGATAACACTGAGGGAACAGATGTAATTGGCATTTTGATAAAAATACGTATGTTCTTGGGAAGAACCATTTTGAAGCATGCTACTGAGTAGATTTAAACTGAGATGCAAATAAACACCTCTTTCATCTTTGACCTCCAGAGAAGCTTGATTTATTAAGAGTGTAGGGAAATGGAATGATTTGATTCCTGGTGTTAGCACGGGCATTGAAGTAGAGCCACAGAAGGACAGGAAAGTGGATTGGTTTTCATCCATTAGCCTCATCTCTCTACAGCAAGCCTACGGGCTTCCCCAGCACAAGAGAGAAGTGTTTATTGAATTTCAGAACATAATTCTTCTGCTTGCTGCCTCCCATTCTGTGACTCTCTTGTGAAGAAAGAACACCTTTTTTTTTTTTTTGGCTTTTTTTTTGTAATAAATTTATTTATTTTAGTTGGGGGCTAATTACTTTACAATATTGTAGTGGTTTTTGCCATACATTGACATGAATCAGCCATGGGTTTACATGTGTTCCCCATCCTGAACCCCCCTCCCACCTCCCTCCCCATCCCATCCCTCTGGGTCATCCCATTGCCCCAGCCCTGAGCATTTGTCTCATGCATAGAACATGGAATGGTGTTCTGTTTCACATATGATAATATACATGGAAGAAAGAACACCTTTTGAATTAAGAAATGGGCAAGAGTGAGAAAGAGGTGAAAAGTGGACTGACATTTTGAACATGGAAAAAAGAAAGAAAAAGATAATGATTATGACTGAATGCTGCCTTGTATTGTGGATAGTTCAGATTAGAAGGAAAATATTTACAATCTTTACATCCAGCCGTACTTAGCAACAATCAGGGAATAGTAATTAAGAAGGCATAAATGTTGGCTATGTCAAGTCTATTTCTGGCTTGAGCAAGTAAAATAGTTATACAAAGATTATAATATTTAGCCACTTATTCCTCAGACTTTAAACTTCATTCCATAACCATGTGTTAGGACCTGAGCTTGTGAACTAGGACAAAAATACAGGATATATACCAGCCTCCATTTGTCATTATTTGTTGTGCCATCCAGCCAAACTCATTAGACTTGACTATGCTGGCCATTTTGAAGGGTCTGCATATCAGCTGTTTGCTAGCATCTACCTTTTTATTCCTTCATTCCTTCTTGCATTTCTTGACATACTCATCTCCTCAAAAAGTTTTTGAGAACCTTTCAAATTCCAGGTACTGTTCTAGAAACCTAGACTATAAGAAGGCAAAGAAGGAGGAGGATAAAAAAAAAAGAAAGAGAAGAAGGAAACAAAGGAGGAGAAGCAGAAAAGAGGAAGAGGAGGGGAAGGAGAAGGAAAAGAAGAAGAGGAAAAATTAATTAGAACCTCCAGGGTACTTTGTTTCGTTGAACACTCACTCTGTGTAGTAGTTAAATTTATGTGTCAACTTGATGAGTGTATGGTGCCTGGTCGCTTGGCCAAACACTAGTCTGGATGTTGCTAGGAAGGTATGCTGTAGCTATAATTTAATATTTAAAATTAGTTGGCTTTAAGAAGATTACCCTTGATTATGCAAGTGGGCCTCATTCAATTAGCTGAAGGCCTGAAAAGCAAAAACTGAGGTTCACCAGGAGAGAAGGAATTCTGCATCTAGACCATAACATGGAAGTCCTGCCTGAATTTCCTGCGTGCCAGTCAGATTTCAGACTGAAGATTATAGCATCAATTTTTCCTCGAATTTCTAGCTTGAAGTTCTTCCCTGCAAATCTTGAATTTGCCAGCCTCCAGTCATGTAAGCTAGCTCCTTAAAGCCTCTGTCTCTCTCCTTCATAGAAGATACATTCCTATAATGTTTTCTATTTACTTAAATATCTCATTTAATCTTTGTAACCAGAGGCAGATCCAAATATTATGCAGTTTGCAGGTAGGAGGCCCTTCATAAGAAAAGCAATACAAAATTACAAATATAAAATCAGGTATTCAATTTGGAGAAAATCTGCGCAAATGATGACTTGAAACTTATCCTTTACTTGTATCATGGTAAATCCAGTTCTTCTTATAACAACCTATGAGAATAGTACTATTATTTTTTTTCAACTAATATATAAAGGAAATGAGATTTAGGAGAATGACTTGCCTCATATCTTGGAGCTTAGGATGGGGGAGTGTAAAAATCTAGGCTAAATTATACCTCATGTTTAATGCTCTTTAGGCTAAGTATACCAGGAAACATTTCAAATTGGAAGTTTCTATTTGGGGTTGAAGAAAGGCAATTCTGAGAGGTCTGCACCATCCTCACCATCCTCATAAAAAGTTTGATGTGCCTTTTTAATTTGTAATGCCAAAGTGTACCATCACAACTCCCGACCAAATACAGAACACAAAGAAGCAATGTACTGTGTGTTGTATTCGAAGGCTTGAAACTCACATGATGCTGGCACATTAGGATTTATGGGCATGAAGTGATAATTGAACATTAAAAAAAATTGAAGGAAAGTGGAGTGATTTTAGTACTTATGGGAATGAAAACACATTTCTTTTTCTCTTAGTCCTCATTCCCAACCAATGTTATATATTAAGATACTTGGCTTTAAAACAAATGCATATGTACCTACAATAAGCTTTGAACAAATTTTAATATTTTGACAATTTGTTTCAATTTTTTAAAATAAAATATTACATATAAAAGTTAAACCACCATGGTATACCCTTCTCAAACACATTTCTCTTCATCTCAATAAATATTTGTTGAATAAATGAACAGATGCAATTGCAATAATATCTTCCCCCCTTTCCTTCTCAGTCACTCAGTCGTGTCCGACTCTTTGTGACCCCATGGACTGTAGCCCTCCAGGCTCCTCTGTTCATGGGATTCTCCCAGCAAGAATGCCAGAGTGGGTTGCCATTCCCTTTTCCAAGGAATCTTCTTGACCCAGGGATCAAACCTGGGTCTCCTGAATTGCAGGTGGATTCTTTACCATCTGAGCCACCAGGGAAGCTGTGTAATACAAAAAATTATAGCCCAAAGGTCAAGCAATGCAGAATTTAAGGAATATTGAGAAGAATCAAACAGTTAATAATAGAAAATTCTAGCCAGCATCTACTTTTGTGTAAGTATAAGATTATTATACAGAAAACTTGTTTTATTAAAAGTATCTTCTAGAAAGAGAAGAAAATATAAAGAAACAGACTATGTTAGAGATCTAGTTAAGGTCCCTCCTTTTACAAATTAGAGACTGAGACTCAGTCTTAATAAGTAACGTGTCCAAGACATATCTCAAAGGTAGAATCAAGACTGATTCCTAAATCTGACTTCTATTCTAGGCTCTTGTTTACCTTATCTGTGTTCTCACATTTTATGACCTAAACATATTATTTATTCACTAGCTTTTTACTTTAAATTTGGAAAATTAACAAGTAATGAAATGTCATCTACCCAACAACTCCCTAGTTTCCATCCTCTGCTTTACTAAAACACCAATAAATGAACACACCTGCAGATTTAAGTGAAGAAACTTAAGGTGGATGTTCGGATCTATCAAAAATGTCAAATAACTTTATTGGGGCATACATTCAGTTACTGTAAAACCCTACTAGGAAACCTTGAATCAACTCAAGCTTGGTCCATTCCTTAATCTATGACCAGCTTGCAGGTGCTGAATGCCTCTGTCTTTTTAAAACTGTAATCAGTTGAATCTCCCCACATCCATTTTTAGAATCATAGAATCACATCTCTTTAATTTCTAGTGAGATCTATAGATTTAGCTGATGACTAAACCACCAAAGTTTATGAAAAGTCAGCATCCATGTGTGAAAGTCACTTTTAGCATGAAAGGTGTGATATTTTATACTCTGTTGGAAAGAAGAAGATGATATAGACCTTGGTAACAAAATCACATCAAAGTTGTGTGACCTACAACATCTAAAGAACTCTGGTCTTTGAGTTCTGCTCTGGTTTTCATGTTCATGTAAGAATTGCCTGCAACCTCTGGCTGGCCTTGAACACTGAAGAGATAGAGAAATGAGCTGTTTCCCACCTCATCAGGGTTCAGAATTCTTCAGTGAAGGGAAGTAGATGTCTGGTCTGTACCTGAAAAGAGACTTTTATTAAATTAAATCTCCATAATAGGCAATGGCTCAAACTCCGAGCCAGGAACGCTTGGTTTGGAATCCTGACTTTCATATACCTTGCTAACTGTATGGAGCCTGGGCAAGTTGCCCCTTCACTGTAACTTAGTTTCTGTGCTATGAAGATAATAATACTAACTAGCTCATTAGGTTAAGAGTTAATTAGATATTTCATCTAAGGTTTGTGGCATTGTGTATGTCTCCTGGTCAATGTGCACCAAAGGTGGTTTATTATTGAGTGCTCTATAGAATCAGTAACTTAATGGCCTCTCTAACTCCCATTCCTTTCTGGAAACTTTTCTACCATCAAAGTCACTTCAGAAGCCACCATGTGAATACATTATGACCTCACTCCCTGGCCACTGTTGACAATATAGGGGTGGGCGTCTGACCAGTCGTTTTCTGAGAATTTTGGAACTAGTACTGAGAGAAGCTAACTCTCTTTGAGTCACATCTGCCAAAGATAAAAAACAACTCAGAAGCTGGCTTCTTAGAAAGTCATGATCATCTACGCTGAATACAAAGCTGGTGTTCAGCCGTATGGGGATATAACATCCACTTGCAAATGGAAATAGATATGAAAAGCAATAATGTCCTAATGGCATTTGAATTTCTGACTGTGGTTGGTTCTGAGATGCATCATATCCATGTACTTCATAAGGTCTTCATGGTCAATGGCATATCCCAATAATGCTGCCCTTTCTACTTAAACTGGCTGAAGCTGAGTTTCTATTTGCTAATAATGGCAGCACTTTATATGTGCATTCTCTTATTTGTTTTTCAGTAACGCTGAGATAAGTGCTATTATCCACATTTTACAGATAAGAAAACTGAGGCTCAGAGAAGATAAGTGGTTGTCCAAGGTCAAACCACCAATAAATGGTGGAACCAGAATGGGATGTGCCTCCAAACTTTTTATTCCTGCTTCTCCCTTCCATTCATCACGTTCCTGCCTATTCGTTTTGTTCTCCTCTTTTCCTTCATCTAACTTCTCTTGGTCCTTCAGGTGCCAGTCTGTCATTTTTTTCAGGAAAGTCCTTGATTCCGAGGACTGGGTAAGTGTTCCTATTTGATGCTCCAGAGCCTCTGTTCTTTCCATTATCATAATATGTATCTCCTTGTACTTTGAATGTCTATCTTCCTCTCTGTATGTTCCACTATATTATAAACTATTGAAAAGTAGGAGAGGTCTATTTTCCATCTTTGTATCTCATACCAGGAACAGCCCCTGGCAAAAAGTATACATGCATTTTTTTAATTAATTAAGTAATTGATGGAGGAGAGCATGGCAACCCACTCCAGTATTCTTGCCTGGAGAATCCTATGGAGAGAGGAGCCTGATAGGCTACAGTCCAGGGGGTTTCAAAGAGTCGGATGTGACTGAAATGACTGAACACACATGCAAGCAATTCATGTATTTATTTTTTGTGGTTAAGCTGGGTCTTCATCGCTGTGCACAGGTTTCTCATTGCGGCAGCTTCTCTTGTTGTGGACCAGGGGTTCTAGGTGAGTGAGTTTCTGTAGTTGGGGCACACTGGCTTAGTTACTATGCAGCACGTGGGGTCATCCTGAACTGGGGATCAAACCTATGTCCCCTGTATTGGCAGACGGATTCTTAACCACTAGGAAACCAGGGAAGCTCCTGTATTTTTAATTGAGTGAATAAAATATATACATAGAGGAAGAAGAAGGGGAGACTTCCATGTCACCAAAGTGACACAACTGGGGGAGCCACTCACTTTCTCGTACAGAAGATCAGCCCAATAGTCAGAACCTTGCTTTCTTGGTCTGGATGCTCCTAGCTAATGAGTTAAGTGTTATGTGCTCAATCGTGTCCCACTCTTTGTGACCCTAGGGACTGTAGCCTACCAGGCTCCTCTGTCCATGGAATTTTCCAGGCACGAATACTGGATTGGGTTGCCATTTCCTATTCCAGGGGATCTTCCCAACCCAGGAATCGAATCCGAGTCTTTTGTGTCTCCTGCAATGGCAGGTGGATTCTTTACCGCTGCACTACCTGGGAAGACCTCCTAGCTAATAAAATAATACAGATCATTTTGCTTACATCCCCCTCTCCCACTCCCTGCCCAATTCCCTGAAGCTTTGCAGTTCTGCTCTAATTGGAAGGTGAATATGAAAGGGACAAATAAAGATAATTTTAAACATTCTGAGCCACCTCACAGCAGTTCTGCAGCATGGAAAAATGTGTTTGGGGCTAATGATTGTCACAAAATTTCTGGCTTTAAATTCAGTTCTGTTGTCCTTGTAATTTTCAAGGACAGAGCTATTGTTTTTCATTTTTATTTTAGAATATCAAAAATACCTGGTTTGAATATTTTTTCTTAACATCCAAGGAAATGTATGCATAAAAATAGCATGCACACACACACACACACACACACACACACTGAAAGAGAATGCATATTTTAAATAAAATAACTAAAACCTAAAATAATTACAATATTATCAATGGTTTCTCAAAATTAAATCAATCACTGCATGAAAAGGTTAAAGAATAATATTCAAGAAGATACACTTTTAATGAGCATAGTCTGCACCTAATTAAACTTTTCTCCTCAGAAATGCTCTCAAGAAAAAAAAAGAAAAAATATATTGAAATGGATGCTAAAATGAGTTTTCAGATATGAAGCTTTTAAATTTTTTTGGTATTTGACTTGCCAAGTCTCACGTCTCAGCTTGATGAGAAGACAGGGTGCCTTTTTGTAAGAGACCATACTGAAAATGGTTTTTGAATCATTAGAACTTCTGGTAAAATTGCCTATTTTGGACAGGTGAACCGTTCTGAAGCTCTGAGTCTGTCAGGATCCTCATTAAATAAAATCCTGAAATATCAAACCCTCATGCAAGTTGGGACCAGCAGCTTTCAAACAGCTGCTGAGCAGTGAGGAGCAGACTTTGTGGCCAGTCGCCATCCAAGTTGTTCTTTGAAAGCATTGTCTCCCCAGCAAAATCGAAGGAAGGGGACAAGAGCTCTTGAGCACTACAGAGGCCACAGCAAACAAAAAGACAAGTAGTGTGAGGGCTTTCAGAGGTGGGTAGCTTAGCTCCACACCACATGGGATGCTGTCTTTCTTCCTGCAGAATTGGGGGATGGGGGAAAGAAAGAAGTCAAAGAAACACAGAGGGTCTACGTAATTAGACCAAAGCTCTTATAACACGGAGACTCGAGTTTTAGTCAAGAAACAAATTCACCAATCGCTGTCAAAATCTCTTTTCCACAGGAAGCTTTTTGCTTCTCAAGTCCAGAAGACTTACTGTGTTTAAAAACTTCCACTAGCTGTTTACCCTCCATTCATCTTTCTTTTCACTGAAAGGTGCCATTTCTAAATGTTGGTGTGAAGGACGAATCTGTTCAAATGTAGCTCTTCATTTGCTGATTATAATAAGGAAAGGGTGAGTTGGTTTACAAATACAATTTATCATGAAAGGTGCTAACTCAAAGAGATAAATGGAGTGGATGTTTGCATTTATCGCCGTGAAGATGAAAGGAGTTATTTGGAAATGAGCGGCAGAACTGCTCCAATCAGAATGCAAGTGAAAATCAATAATTCATTCTCATACATCTTCCTGCACTTTGCTGGCAATTGCAGACAAAATTAACGGCAACCCTGACAGCTGGAAGGAATGACTCTACCATGTTTCCCCAGGAGGGCTGCACCATTTCAGTCTCAGTGACATAGTCTCTACATTTTTCACACTTTTGGCTCCAGGAACTTATGAGTCAGATATTTCCTGTGACTTAGCTTTATCTATAGTCTGGGCAATTATTATTTTTACCTAGCCAAAAATAATACGTTTCTGTCTGAAAAAAAAAAACAAAACAGTCACTCCTTGAGTTTACCAGAAGCAAAATTCAGTAGAAATCATATCAGTCAAGACCACTTAAGAGCTGTAGGAAGGGCCATCAATATTTTACAAGGTTTGTGGGCTATGGTGAAGGAGGGGTCATCAGGTGTCATAAGCAGAGATCACTTGCTTGCCAAGAACAGAAACCCATTAAAGCAAATCTAGGAAGAACAGAGTTCAGAACAGGGAAAGAAGAAGCAGTCTCATGAGCACCTAAGGACAAGAAAATGTCCTAGAGTAACTAAAATGTTGTCAGAAACTGCGTTTTCTTTTGAGGTCATTTCATGGAAGGAGAGTGGACCCCCATTTACAATTTAGTTTTAATGCTGAGAAAGATAATACCACACACACTTGTCAAGAGACTATGAAAAGATTTGTTTTTCATATAATGATACTATCTGGGAAGAGCAGGGCAGAGTTGCAGGAAGTTCCAAAAATGACTTGAGAAAGCAGGGTGAGCAAACGACTTTGGAGTTTATCATAGCAGGGGGTGGAACTGGAGTCAGGGTTCTCAAACTGGGCCTTGCATGTTTTGGACTTCCTACCAATGCCAAAGGAGGGGGCACCTGGTCTTCCTTACCAGCTTGCTTAGGTGTAGAGTAGAAGAAAAAGGAGGGGGATGTTTAAAAACATTAAAAATGATGCATATATGTGGAATCTAGAAGAATGGTACAGATGATATTATTTGCAAAGCAGAAACAGAGACATAGATGTAGAAATCCAATATACAGATACCAAGGGGGATAGGAAGTGAGTGGGATGAATTGGGCAATTGGAATTAACATACATACACTATTGATACTGTGTGCAAAATAGATAGGGCTTCCAGGTGGTTCTAGTGGTAAAGAACCCACCTGCCAATGCAGGTGATATAAGAGACGTGGGTTCAATCCTTGGGTCAAGAATATCCCTTGGAGGAGAACATGACAATCCACTCCAGTATTCTGGCCTGGAGAATCCCACGGACAGAAGAGTCTGGTGGACTACAGTCCATAGGGTTGCAAAGAGTAGGACAGGACTGAAGCGACTTAGCATGCGTGCATGCATAAAATGGATAATTAATGAGAACCTACATATAAGTCAAGGAACTCTGCTCAGTGCTCTGTAGTGACCCCAATGTGAAGAAAACCCAAAAAGAGAGGAGATATGTGTGCACATATAGCTGATTCATTTTGCTGAACAGTGGAAACTAACATAATGAAAGCAACTATACTCCAATAAAAATTAATTTTAAAAAATTAAAAGCAAAATTGTGGGCCCAGTCTTTATTATGCTGTCCCTCTCCCATTGAGAGGCTGGGACCTCAGCTTCTCTCTGTGCATCTGTTCCTTTATCTTCTTTGAGGATGTGCTCCTCTAAGTCTCTTGCTTCCTGTGTGTCTCTGGAGGTTGTTGTTAGCAATGGAAAAACTGTAGTCTTAACTCTCAGTGACCTGTTAATATCAGTGCCTACCACACGATAAGTGGCTAAACCTCTGTATCTAAATTCAGGAATTAGAGAAAGAATGGGAGACAGGAAAACAAAGAGACAGAGGTATCAAGAACGAATCCTATGTTTGGATTTCCCCTGGGCAAGGTTTCCACTCTGACACCTTCAATTCTGTCCAATGAGGTCAAGTCATGTAGTCCAACTATGGCCACTCAAATGCTCTCTTTCTAAAGGTCTTATAGGCCAGGTCAATTTTAATAGAAGGATTGCTGACAAGGAAAATATTATGGCATCTTGGATTCATTAAGTCAACATCATGAATTGCATTGCAAGATAAAATTGGGAGACCATTGTCTTAACATTGATCACAAAAGATAAGAGGACAAAAAGAGATATGGGCAACTAAGGACATTATAATTCAGTGCACAGCGTAGTATGCTATACAAATTAGGCATGGAAGTAACCGATTGATTACTGACTGAATGAGGTCAGAAATAAAGAAAGGTCAGTCATATTAGTAAAGAGAGACAGATAGATCCATCATTCAATAAATGATTATTGAGAATCAAATCTAAGTATTTTTCTAAGCACTAGGGATGTATCATTAAACTGAACAGAACATGAAGCTGTGGTCAGGAAAGGGAGATAGTTAATAAATAAATAATTCATAATATAATGTGATATATATATAGTCAAAAGAATATTTTTATGAGATGTAAACAGTAGAGTTCTATGTAAGTGAACTGGTTGGCTTAAGTCAATAACCTTCAAAGCCAAATGGTATAATCCCAACTGGGAACCAAACTCTGTATCACTCAGAAGCTCCTTTTTTTCCCCAGTCTTTCTTGAGGGAGACTCTTAAAATTATTCAACCTGTGTAAATGATTTGTGGTTAAATTGGGAAAAGATGAACTCTTTAGAGTTACCCAGATTTCTTTGGGATTTGGGAGAAGTGATTTGTAACCATATGGCTTCTTATATAGGACTCTAAACAAATTTGAAGGGTTGACCATCATCACATGGATGCCCTCAACAAACACACGCACACTAACATTCAGAACTTCATTGTCTGCTCCATAGAAATTTTCCTGTCCCGTAATTTATCTTTACAGACTAACTCCTCTCCTGATGAGCTGGCAATGTTTAGAGGAAAAGACAGAGAGTACTTCCATTTCTGTCTGTATTTTTTCCTACACAGACCAATTAAATGAAATACAAAAACACCTTTGTCTGAAGGCAAGAGTGAGCTGCTGGGGCAGCTCAAACTTGAAGTACCGAAGTCTTGGAAAGATTTGAATTTCACTGAGGTGAGTCTAATATCATTTCTCCAGTTAAAATATGACCTGCGTTTCTTTCCAAATTCAGGCCTGTGGCTCACATTAAAGAAGATGAAGTATTATTAAGATTAAATGCAAGTGGATATTGATGTGTATCCTTGGTATCTCAGCCTCTGGTGATGTTTGTTTTCTTTCCTGAGCCCTCCATAAGCTGTGATATCCAGGCCCAAGAAAGTCATTTGAGGTTCTAATTTGTACTTGGAATTCTGGGATGCTTCAGCCCCAGGGATACAGCTGCGTTTTGGGTATACTCCATAATATCTGCCTAAAATACATGAAGTTTCAAAGAGCAAGTGTCAAAGAGATTTTTTAAATCCCTCTGCTGTGTATTTATGGCAATCTAATTAAAATAGGAGACTAAAGCAAGGAACACAAGATATCAGAGGACAACACTTATGTTCCCATCAAATCAGCTATTCTGCAGGGTTCCCATCTCAGTTAATGAACCCTCTATCCAACTTATGCCAGAAACTTGAAAGTAATCTTTGATATCTCCCCAACACTTAGCTCTATTGTTATTAACTCTTGGCAACTCTACAACAAAAACATCCAATTTTAATCAAATCCAGTTAACAATGTTTTCTTTTATAATGGAGCTTTGTTGGTGACTCAGATGGTAAAGAATCCACCTGCAATTCAGGAGACCTGGGTTTGATCCCTGGGTTGGTGCCGGAGTCCAGCTCTGGCAGCCAGGGAATCACCCTGAAGGGATGAACGGGGTCGGCGAACGAAAATGATGCAGTCTCTTGCTCAAAGCACTGGGCTGCATGTTTATTTTAAGCATCAGGTTTTCTTTTATACTTTTACAAAAACATTAGGTCAAAGGTATGACATCTTCAGTTTCCCCTCACCCATATTTACTGCTTCCATAAATCATCGTTGTCCTTCAGAGTTCCCTCTGAAGTGTCCTTGTGATAACATTGTAACTCAAGTTTGTCTTTAGGCTGTATACCACATTCCTCAGTTTATTTCTTATCTCTTTAAATCCTGCTATCCCCTAGTAACTTAAGCTCATCATCTCCTAAAAAGGCTTTTACCTATTAGTATTTCTAAAATACCTAGTTTCCATAAGCTATAGTAAAATATGCCAACACTACAACATACTTTAAACTTATAGTTTCTAACTATTCTTAATTATTCCTAACCCCTAAACGCAGCAAACTTCTTTTGCCATAAACATTCCCCTTACAGGCAGGTTTCAGATAACAATGTTTCCCATGGCCTCAGGCTGCAGCCTATGTGCTCACCCTGAAGCATTCTTTGTAAAGATCCTTGAACAAATGTCAACAGTTAACTTTATGGATTATAACATTCTTTCCAGTCAACTCAACCTGAGGAAGGAAAGGACAAGTCAGAATCACAAGACCTAACTCCTTCATCCCGGGACCATGCCTGAGGGATGAGGAGAAGGGGTTGGGGCCGTGCCTCCATTTTGTCAGTAATGCGTATCGCGGCTCCCGACAGGTTGGGAAGATCTCCTGGAGAAGGGAATGGCTATCCAGTCCAGTATTCTAACCTGGAGAATTCCATGGACAGAGGAGCCTTGTGGGCTACAGTCCATAGAGTCCCAAAGAGTCAGACACAACTGAGTGACTTTCACTTTCACTTTCTTTTATAATGAGTGGTTTTTGTATCCCTTTAAGAAACATTTGCTTAATTCTCCTGTACCTTTTATAGAAACTTTATTATTTAAACTTTGGCATTTTCCTTTCAGATGTCAATTTACCTATTTTGCTTCTTGAAAAAAAAATCCTTTCTCTATTAAATTAAAAGTGGCAAATTTGTAGTCAATCAGATGACTATATATGTGTGACTAGGTTTCTAGGCAATATGCTCTATTTCACTCATTAATTTGTCTATTTGGATCTGGCTTATTTATGTGACATTCATCCACATTAGTGAATATAGTAATATTTATTCTTTTGTTGCTGTACATCATCCTATTGTATGGATATATTGAATTTATTCAGTCTACTATTTGCACTCTTTTGTTGCTTCCACTTTTAGCTATTATGATTAATACTGCTCTGCATGTTCTTATACATATCTTTAGGTACACATAAACACTCTTTTCTGTTGGATATATACTCTGGAGTAGAATTGATTGGTCTTACAATATCTTTGATTAACTTTAGCAGGTATTATTAAGTGGTTTTCTAAAGTGATTATACAGATTTATATTCAAATCATTAAAGAAATAGACCCAGTTGCTTCACATACTCACCAGTATTTGGCATTATTAGGTATTTTACTTTTAGCTGTCCTGGTGTGAAACAGTGATATCTCATTGTAGTTTCAATTTGCATTTCCCTGATGACTAATGATGACATAAGCTGACGTCCTCTCAGGAACACACCAAAATCATGACTATCTCCAGAAAAGCTAGCAATGAAAATGGATGAAGCCTTGCAGGAAAGATCTACAACTAAATACATAAAGATGTAAGATAGGAGGAAATCAGACTCACAACATACTCAAATTCTATATCCCCTGGGTAGGTGACCCACAGACTGGAGAATAATTATATCACAGAGACTCTCCCACAGGAGTGGGAGTTCTGAGCCTGACATCAAGCTCCCCAGCCCCAGTCCAGTACCAGAGCCTCCAGAGCCTCCAGAGCATTTGGCTTTGAAGGCCAGTGGAGCTTAATTGCAGGAGCCCCACAGAACTGGGGGAAATACAATCTTCCTTCTTAAAGGGCATACACAAAAACTCACACACACCCAGACTTACAGCAAAAGGAGTTATTTGGTAAGAGCCTGAGCCAGACCTACCTGCTGGACTTGCAGAGTCTCCTGGAGAGGCAAAAGGGTAGCTGTGGCTCACCCTGGGCATGTAGTCATGGGTGCTAGATACACTGGGAAATATTCAGCCATGTGAAAACAGTGGCTGCCATCTTGGCTCATTAGTACCAAAACTTGGCCCCACCCAACAGCTTGTAGGTTCCAGCACTGGGACACCGCAGGACAAACAACTAACTGGGTAGGGGCACAGCCTTACCCATCAGCAGACCAGCTGCCTAAAGACTAAAGAGCCCACAATTGCCTCTAAATACAACCCTGGACATGGCCCAGCCCACCAGAAGGCCAAGACATGGCTCCACCCATGAGTAGAGAGGTACCAGCCTCTCCCACCAGGAAGCCTACACAAGCCTCTAGACCAGCCTCACCCACCAGGGTTCAGACACCAGTAGTAAGAAAACTTCAGTCTCTCAATATCCCCCAGACCTGACCCTGGAACCAGGTGGGTCCTGGCCCTGCCCTCTAGCAAGCCAACAGAAGCTTCAGGATATCCTGGACCCCATACCTAATCCTCAACTGTGTCAAGAACAGGTGTCCACCCACCAACAACCTGAAATAAGTTCTGGGATCCCCGGGCCCAGAAACCAGATTCCAAGAACCAGCTCCGCCTGCCATTAGTCCCGCACTAAGACCAAGGCCAGGCTTCACCTGCTAGGGAGTGAGCCAGAGAGTCTCTTAGACCCTGACTCAGTCCTCTAGTGAGCAAGCACTAGCTTTGGGGTCCCCTAGGATTCTGCAGCCACCTTGTGAGCAGGCGCCACTAAACAGCTGGCAGCATCCACACAAGTCAGGGCCTGGCAACCAATCCAGCTAGGAGCCAACCAACCCTACCAGACCACACACATAGTTAGCCCATCGCAACAGAAGGACCCAAGCAACCCTCTTGGGGGAACCCTAGAGCAGGTAGCTTAGGCAACGAAAAGGCAGTGCACTACTGGGAAATACACGACACCTCCTATGTAGGGCCACTTCTCCAAGGTCCAGAAATGTAACTAACCTACAAAAATACAAACAGCAAAGTGATTCAGTTATACAAATACATGGAGCTATTCTTTTCCAACACTTGGCTGTCCACCTGAGACTAACATGACATTGTTAATCAACTATACTGCAATATAAAAGAAAAAGTTTACAAAATGCAAATAGCAGCTTAGATCAAATAAGGCAATGGAGGAAGATGTTCCAGATGAAGGAAGAAGATAAAACCCCCAAAGAAGAACTAAGCGAAGTGGAAACGGTCAGTCTACTTGAGAAAGAGTTCAGAGTACTGTTTGTAAAGATGATCAAAGAATTTTCAGGAGAAAAATGGATGTACAGAGGGAGAAGTTAGATGTTTCTAACAAAAAGTTAGAAAATATAAAGGCTGTCCAAACAGAAAAGAAGAACACAATAACTGAAATGAAAAGCACATGAGAATAAACCAATAGTGGACTAAATGATTCAGAAAAAGACACTCAAACAATTGTAACCTCCACTATGGTCCATCCACAAAGTTGTTTCAACACTGCAGCTACTCTAATAATCCATTCCTGTCCCTCCCTACCTCCAATGCAGTTCAGTTCAGTTCAGTTCAGTCACTCAGTCATGTCTGACTCTTTGTGACCCCATGGACTGCAGCACGCCAGGCCTCCCTGTCCATCACCAACTCCCAGAGTTTACTCAAACTCATGTCCATTGAGTCAGTGATGCCATCCAACCATCTCATCCTCTGTCGTCCCCTTCTCCTCCTGCCTTCAATCTTTCCCAGCATCAGAGTCTTTTCAAATGAGTCAGCTCTTCACATCAGGTGGCCAAAGGATTGGAGTTTCAGCTTCAACATCAGTCCTTCCAATGAATATTCAGGACTGATTTCCTCTAGGATGGACTGATTGGATCTCCTTGCAGTCCAAAGGACTCTCAAGAGTCTTCTCCAACACCACAGTTCAAAAGCATCAATTCTTCCACTCTCAGCTTTCTTTATAGTCCAACCCTCACATCCACACATGACTACTGGAAAAACTATAGCTTTGACTAGATGGACCTTTGTTGGCAAAGTAATGTCTCTGCTGTCTAGGTTGTTCATAACTTTTGTTCCAAGGAGCAAGCGTCTTTTAATTTCATGGCTGCAATCACCATCTGCAGTGATTTTGGAACCCAAGACAATAAAGTCAGTACTGTTTCCTTCGTTTCCCCATCTATTTGCCATGAAGTGATGGGACCAGATGCCATGATCTTAGTTTGCTGAACGTCGAGTTTTAAGCCAACTTTTTCAGTCTCCTCTTTCACTTTCGTCAAGAGGCTCTTTAGTTCATCTTTGCTTTCTGCCATAATGGTGGCATCATCTGCATATCTGAGGTTACTGATATTTCTCCCGGCAATCTTGATTCCACCTTGTGCTTCCTACAGCCCACCGTTTTTCATGAGGTACTCTGTATACAAGTTAAATAAGCAGGGTGACAATATACAGCCTTGACATACTCCTTTTCCTATTTGGAACCAGTCTGTTGTTCCATGACCACATCTAACTGTTGCTTCCTAACCTGCACACAGATTTATCAAGAGGCAGGTCAGATGGTCTGGTATTCCCATCTCTTTAAGAAGTTTCCACAGCTTGTGGTGATCCACACAGTCAAAGGCTTTAGCATAGTCAATAAAGCAGAAATCGACATTTTTTCTGGAACTCTCTTGCTTTTTCGATGATCCAACAGATGTTGGCAATTTGATCTCTGATTCCTCTGCCTTTTCTAAATCCAACTTGAACATCTGGAAGTTCACGGTTCACGTACTGCTGAAGTCTGGCTTAAAGAATGTTGAGCATTACTTTGCTACTGTGTGAGATGAGTGCAATTCTGTGGTAGTTTGGACATTCTTTGGGATTGCCTTTCTTTGGGATTGGAATGAAAACTGACCTTTTCCAGTCCCGTGGCCACTGCTGAGTTTTCTAAATTTGCTGGCATTTTGAGTGTAGCACTTTCACAGCATCAACTTTTAGGATTTGAAATAGCTCAACTGGAATTCCATTACCTCCACTAGCCTTGTTCGTAGTGATGCTTCCTAAGGCCCACTTGACTTCGCATTCCAGGATGTCTGGCTCTAAGTGAGTGATAACACCATTGTGATTATCTGGGTCATAAAGATATTTTTTGTATAGTTCTTCTGTGTATTCTTCTTAATATCTTCTTAATATATTATAGATAGTGGCATATATATATATATATATATATGCTACCTTTTCTTAATATCTTCTGCTTCTACTAGGTCCATACCATTTCTGTCCTTTATTGTGCCCATCTTTGCCTGAAATATTCCCTTGGTATCTCTAATTTTCTTGAAGAGAACTCTAGCCTTTCCCATTCTATTGTTTTCCTCTATTTCTTTGCATTGATCACTGAGAAAGGCTTTTTTATCTCTCCTTGCTATTCTTTGGAACTCTGCATTCAAATGGGTGTATCTTTCCTTTTCTCCTTTACCTTTCACTTCTCTTCTTTTCACAGGTATTTGTAAGGCCTCCTCAGACAACCATTTTGCCTTTTTGCATTTCTTTTTCTTGGGGATAATCTTGATCACTGCCTCCTGTACAGTGTCACAAAGTTCCATCCATAGTTCTTCAGGCACTCGGTCTATCAGATCTAATCCCTGGAATCTATTTGTCACTTCCACTGTATAATCACAAGGGATTTGATTTAGGTCATACCTGAATGGTCTCGTGGTTTTCCCTACTTTCTTCAATTTAAGTCTGAACTTGGCAATAAGGAGTTCATGATCTGAGCCATAGTCTGCTCCCGGTCTTGTTTTTGCTGACTATATAGAGCTTCTCCATCTTTGGCTGCAAAGAATATAATCAATCTGATTTCGGTGTTGACCATCTGGTGACGTCCATGTGTAGAGTCTTCTCTTGTGTTGTTGGGAGAGGGTGTTTGCTATGACCAGTGCGTTCTCTTGGCAAAACTCTATTAGCCTTTGCCCTGCTTCATTCTGTACTCCAAGGCCAAATTTGTCTGTGGGCCAAGAGGTGTTACTCTACATTCAAGGTCAGGAGAGGCCGTCGTGAGTAGATACCCCTTGTCCAAGGTAAGGAGCAACAGCTGCACTTTTCTGGAGCAGCTGTGAAGAGATACACCACTTCCAAGGTAAGAGAAACCCAAGTAAGACAGTAGGTGTTGCGAGAGGGCATCAGAGGGCAGACACACTGAAACTATAATCACAGAAATCTAGCCAATCTGATCACACGGACCACAGCCTTGTCTATCTCAATGAAACTAAGCCATGCCGTGTGGGGCCACCCAAGACGGATGGGTCATGGTGGAGAGGTCTGACAGAATGTGGTCCACTGGAGAAGGGCATGGCAAACCACTTCAGTATTCTTGCCTTGAGAACCCCATGAGCAGTATGAAAAGGCAAAAAGATAGGACACTGAAAGATGAACTCCCCAGGTCGGTAGGTGCCCAATATGCTCCTGGAGATCAGTGGAGAAATAACTCCAGAAAGAATGATGGGATGGAGCCAAAGCAAAAACAATACCCAGCTGTGGATGTGACTGGTGATAGAAGCAAAGTCTGATGCTGTAAAGAGCAATATTGCATAGGAACCTGGAATGTTAGGTCCATGAATCAAGGCTAATTGGAAGTGGTCAAACAGGAGATGGCAAGAGTGAACATCGACATTCTAGGAATCAGGGAACTAAGATGGACTGGAATGGGTGAATTTAACTCAGATGACCATGATATCTACTACTGTGGGCAGGAATCCCTTAGAAGAAATGGAGTAGCCATCATGGTCAACAAAAGAGTCCGAAAGGCAGTACTTGGATGCAGTCTCAAAAATGACAGAATGATCTCTGTTCGTTTCCAAGGCAAACCATTCAATATCACGATAATCCAAGTCTATGCCCCGACCAGTAATGCTGAAGAAGCTGAACTTGAACGGTTCTATGAAGACCTACAAGACCTTCTAGAACTAACACCCCCAAAAGATGTCCTTTTCATTATAGGGGACTGGAATGCAAAAGTAGGAAGTCAAGAAACACCTGGCGTAACAGGCAAATTTGGCCTTGGTGTACAGAATGAAGCAGGGCAAAACGCACTGGTCACCTAGACATGTCATAAACTCCATGACATACCTACCTATGTTTGGAACGATATCTGCTAGTTTGTGGCCACATAGTCAATATTTGTTGGATAGATGGAATTCAGGCTTTTAGACTTAGATGAGAAGGGAAATGCTTTCTCTTTCTGGACTTTGATCTCTTGAACCTGACCTCTGAGATGGGTAGATACTTTTAAATAGTTGAAGAAAAAAGGTAATCTTTGCACAGGGACCTCAGCTAAGAGGAAGCCAGGGAGTTATTCTTAGCTATTGCCAGCAAATCAGGCTTATAATGAGTGTGGGGCCTCCTAGAAGATGCCTGAGGAATTTCTGAGCCATGTAGCCTCTAATAAAACTATGAGCCCAGAAATTTCCAACTGGGAACGTGAGGGCCAAATTGATCTGGAGATATTTTGCTGAGCTAACACTGATTGTTAAGCTGCTATTATGATTGCCAACATTAGAAAAAATTATGAGATTTATGAGAAATGGAACATTTCCAGCCATAGCAGTAAACAAAGGATGGTCACAGTCATCAGCAATTACAGCCACCATGGAAGGTGATCTGATGAACCCCGAGGGAACTCAGGAAGGAAAAGAATACCTGTCCTCTCGCAGCTATCAGACTGCAACTACTCCCCAAGGTTGAACCCTGAGGAAACTCAGAATGTGAAAACACAGGATTCTGGCCCCAGAGAGCTGAGGTACATATAAAAGAAATGAATTCAGTGATCCCAAACTCTTGCATCTTCTCATGCAGAAAAAGAGCCCTAAATTCCTTCACTTGATATTTGGTTTTCTTTAATTTACGGTAATCTTTTAACATTCAGACCACCTGCTCTTTGTTGCAAACAAAGCAGTTTATCTGGCTCCTTCCCTTGCCTCCTAGGAGCAGTTCTCTCAGGTTTATTTGAGGTATCTGCCTCCTGGACTTAAGTCCTCCAAGTTTCTGCCAAATAAAACATAACTCTCAACTTTTAGGTTGTACTTTTTTTTTTTTTCAATTGACACGTCACATAAATATCTGGATTTTCAGCCTCTTGAAAAAAAAAAGGCATCATTCCCACATGACCACTGTCTACTGCAACTAAGGATCTGCTGCCCCCTTTCTGCTGGGCATGAGTCTTCCCTGTCACCATATCCACACCGTATCCACACTAGGCTTCCTCTTTCTTTTGCATAATATGCTTGGTCCCTATTTAGTTTCTAAATCCCAGCAGTGAGCAGTTGAAAATCTCTGTACTGAAAACTTTATCTATAATCTTGGATCCTTTCTTGGATGAATCTTTTATAACAAAATCTTTAGTTTGTCTTGTGCTGTGCTGTGAATGACTAGATGGAGGATTAGAGTGGTAAACAGGAGCTTGTAGAACCATCTCATAACTTCACGCAAGGTGTAGTCTGCACAAAGGCCAGACTCCTGTTATGCCAAGCAATCGACCCTGACATCAATCCACCTAAACTGATAGGGACAATGTCCCTTTCAAATCTCATCAGCCCTTTTGTAATCCATTTGCCATGGGCAAGCCATGGATACAAGCTATGTGTGACAGAGAGCCATACTCCCTCAGGCCAGTATGAGGGTAGAACGCTGAAACTTCTTCTGCTGAAACTTCCAGAAAAAGCCCTGGCAGTGACCCATGGGTGCATCAGCTCCCTGGTACCAAAATAGTAGAGGCCCTTTCAGTGACTCAGATACATACGGGAGCCAAAGGGAAGTTCCCCTCAAAAAAGTTGGATGCTGAGTCAGGAGGGAACTTCAGGTTCAATGGTTATGTGACCTCATTTGACCCCAGAAAGAGAATGACCTATAGGTATTCTGGTTTTATTTGATCTTCAGGTAGCTTTTCAGTTGCATATATCCTGGATGTCTCACAGTGAGATATACACAGATGTTGATTCTTAAATAAATACTTGCACCAAATAATTACTCTACTCCTGCAGTGACTGCAGTTGCCATTGAGTAGCTTTACTGAATTTTCTGAGCGAGGTTAAGCACAGCAGTAACAACATTTTGCAAGAGACATGTCATCCATAGGAAAGAGAGTATTAAAAATAACTGCTCTGTGATCACTAATTGAACAAGCTCTGGAAAACAGAGAGCCTGGTAGACTCTCTTAAGACCAGAGGGAGGTTGTTATAGATTGAATTCATAGGCAAAAGTCCTAACCTCTGGTACTTCAGAATGTGAGTTTATTGGGAAATAGGACCATTGCTGATGGTAACTAGTTGAATAAAGATGAGATCATACTGGACTAGGATGGGTCTCCAATCCAATGTGACTGGTATCTTTAGAAAAGGAATTCACGTGAAGAGACAGACAAACACACAGGGAGAAGAATGCCATGTGAAGATTGGAATTATGCTGCCAATATGCACAGGAAATACCCCAGACTAGGAGAGATACCTGGAACAGCTCATTCCCTAGGGTCTTCAGGAAGCACATGGTCCTGTTGATTTCAGAAATGCCTTGATTTCAGATTTCTGACCCCCAGAACTGTGAGCCAATAAACTTCGGCTGTTCTGAGCCACCCAGTTTGTGGTACTTCATTACAAGAGCCCGAAGAAACTAGTACAGAGGTGTTCTGAGCTCCTTGCATCTCAATTCTGTATTTATTAGGTGGGAGGCACAGTTTTGCATAATGTGGGAATATATGGAAAGAAATAAAACATGATCCCTACCTTCAGTGAGTTCGCTGAGGAACACTAATTTAGGCACAAACAATGAGACAATGATAAATAAGGGCTACGTGGAAATGAAAGTAACTTGCTGTCAGTGGGCAGAGGAGAGCGTGATGTACCAGCCCAATTCCCTTCCTTCTCAGCGCTCCTTTGCTCCTCACCCCACACAGGGATCCCATGCAGTCACATGGCTGCTCCTGCCCACCCCCACTCAAGGGTCTCCCTACTGAATCTACCTTTCCTGGAGAGCAGCTTTTCCCAATTATCACCCCTCCTAGAACTTATTTCACTTGAATCTGTCCCGTCTAAGAATGAGTACTGTGGTGTATCTGAATTAGTACTAGTCCAGGGTTCTAATCCCAGATGGACAAATCAAATACTCTCCGAGTCTTAATTTCTTTTTTTAAATTTGAAAAGAAAGTGGGGAATGGGGATAGCGATCCTTCTCCATTCTACTTTACATCACTGGAGTGAGGATCAATAAGAGAGAATGTCTGGAGACACTCAGAACACCTGTAATATACCATAAAGTATTCATAGTTAATAGTGGTCTTATATATTTGCATCCAGTTAATACTTCCCTTTTACTGGGAGCCTCTGGGTGTTACCATTATTTAAATGGAGAGACTTGAAACCCCTGCCTTTGCTTGACACTTTATAAAAATTTACAAAACATGCAAATCAAACCACCTCTCATAACGTTTATTAGAGTTCAGTGAAATATGTGATCCCCATTTTGCAAATGAGGATACTGAGCTCAGAAAATGAAGTGGTTTGCTTATATGTGATTAGAGGTGTGACGTGGAGGCAAGTCTAATACTTGTCTTGTTGTACTTGGCAAACCCCAGTAAGGGGGATATTTAGGATCACCCAGCCCTTTCTATGTTTTTTTGTTTGTTTTTTTTTTAAAGTAAATCTTAGTACAGGCAACAATAATGTCCACTGTTACTGATGAAGAAATGTGATTTTGACCTTGAAAGCTCTCTAGTGATACATCAAGTTTTCATTTATGCTTCTAGACACATCATAAATAACTGTGCTCTATCAAGAGAAAAAAGCATACGGTGGGGGAAAAAGCACAACAAAATGATGGGGAAACAGCCAAAGCTTAAGGTGAATTTACCCTTAAAACGAGTGAGTCTATCGTTCCCTTGGTTGAATGCATCAATTTCCTTGAGGAAAGAGACTAACTTAAGAATATTTCTGGAATAAATATGCTCCTTGACATGAAAGAGAATGTGTATAAACCTTTAGTTTCATACAGAATTCTGAAAAAGAACAAGAGAGCATTATCTCATAAATATTGTGCATGCTTTTTTCTATCTAAAGTTGTGGAAGCCAGGGACAAGTGGATTACCCTGGCCTGGAAACATCATTCAAGGTGCAGAAAGTGTGAATTGCCTATTTGTTAATATATTTTCATTATTCACATCTTGCTCTGTGGTTTGAGTTGTGGGTGGATAGATATGGAAATAAATATACCAAGCTTTTGTCTTGATATCTGTAAATACGCCACAGTCCCAAAGTCATGCCATCTCTCCACACCACCTCCCTCCCATATCTTCCTTGGCATTCTTGTACGGAATCTTCCTCCAGTCTCTCCCCTCTCCTCTGTAACATCCTACCAGATGGAGTAATCACTAAGCATTCAGGCCCCACTTAAAATTCCCTCAACTATAAGATAACATCTGAACACCATACCGTGGCATCTATGGCACTGCAGAGCCAGCTTAATGCCCTATCTATCTTTATATCCCCTATGCACACTTGATAGTCCAATCACACTCATTCCTCCAGACACATGCCATGGTAGATACACCCCCAGCATCTGCTAATGTTGGGCCTCTGACTCTACACCTGTTCTCCGTTTATAAGGTTGTGTGTGAGTGCTCGGTCACTCAGTCGTGTCCAACTCTTTGTGACCCCACAAACTGTAGCCTGCTAGGCTCCTCTGTCCAAACTACTTACCTGGAATTTCCCAGGCAAGAATATTGGAGTGGGTAGCCATTTCCTACTCCAGGGCATTTTCCCAAATCAGGGATCAAACCCACGTCTCTTGCATCTCCTGCTTTGGCAGGCAAATTCTTTAGCACTGAACCATCTGGGAAGCCCCTTATAAGGTGGGCAAATAACTATTCCACTTTCAAAGTCCAGTTCTATGTCTTCTCTCTCCAACTTCCTTTCTGGAAAGGAGAGTTAATTTAATGAGCGCAATATTCTGCCTACCTATATAATTTTCTGTGCATATCAAATATGATCATTCATTTTTCCATTCATTATTAGTTGAGTTCTTTATTTATGTTAGACCTTGGATATAGCATAGAGAACAAAAGATAAGCTTCATAGCATTAATGGCTTAGCAGATATACATACTAAAGTTATAAACAAACACATGTCTAAGGGCAAATTGTGATCAATCATACATAAAAGTGTTCTGAAAACTTTAAATGGCATAAGGAATAATTGTGAATATCTTCTGATATGCAGGATTTGCTGCCCAAATGAAAGATTATATATACACAAGTTCTCTTTCATTTGCTCTGAAGACATTCCATATCTATTTCTATGTGTATCCTTCTTCACCTCTAAACCATGAATTTCTCAAGAGCAGAGGCCATATTTGACTTATTATTGTGTCCTCATAGTGTAATAAAGGCTTGTACATAGCTTAATAGATGTTGGATGAGGTAATGAATAGGCAAACACTGTAGCTCTTGCAAAAACATGTTTTAGCATGCTAGATTTAACCTTTAGTTGATTAGCATTTCTACATATTAGTTAAATTCCAGGTACACTCATTAACATTTTGGGAATGCTAACACTAAATATTAAAATACTTACCAAGATCTTTCCTTCTTGGAGTCTTTGCACATACCATTTCTTCTTTTTGAATCTCTCTTCCAATACTGCTCCGCCAGGCTAACTTCGTCTCACCTCTGACGTCTCACATTGTATGTCACATCGCTGAAGAAATTTTCCTCAATGCATTGACTGGATAGATCAAGTCCCTCATTTGAAATCCTCAGAGCACCTGCATTTCTCTTTCATAACATCTATCACAATTGTAATAGATTTTTCTGTCCATTACCATCTGTTTTTACCATCTGTCACCTCATTGTATTAGGTTCTACGAAGGCAGGATTCATTTAGTCATTTCCTCCCCCTATATTCCTATACTAACGTAATGAAAGAGTGGTTTTTTAATCTCAAGAGCCCAGTTGTGAATCCCAAGATATGAGTTCAAGTTACCCTTTTAGCACTAACTAGTTAGATAGACTCGAGCCTGTCTCTTCACTCTTCTACTGCCAACTTCCCTAACTATAGAAAGAAGTGATTTGAACATGCATTTCGATCTTTTCCAGTACCAGGACTCTATCGCATATTTCAATAAATCAGTACAAGGTGAGTATGACCTGTTATGGGAACTTGAACTCAAACAAATATTTCAATTCACTGCAGGGCTTTTAGATAATAAGTGGTTTCATGAAATTCTCAAATCTCAGATCAGGATGAAAGGAGAACCACGGAATCAAGGCCACCAGGATGAAGCAAACTTTCAATAGTGCCCCTCCTCTTGGCTATTGAGATGGGTGGCTAATTTTTTTAAAAGTCACTAGAAAAGTAAGCAGAAAATAAACAGTTAGTCTTCTATTTAGCAGAATTTTCAGAACAATTACAATGTTTCACCAAGTTAACTTGAGGAACTCAGCTATTTGTCAGTGAGAATGAAGTCAGAAAATTTCAGAGCTTCAGAGCTGGGAGGAATTTCAAAAACCATTCAAGATAACCTATCCCTTTATCCTCCAGATGAGAAAGCCCAAGCCCATTGAAGCAACATGATTTGCCTTGGGTTATATGAAGGAGGCAGTGGTAAAGAGTTTGAATCCAAACAATTTTTTCTTTTTTTTTTTTGCTGCGATCCCATTGCAACTGGAATTGAAAGGGTCAATGAACCTTTTGAATGGTGATGTACTAATTTCCACCCTGAATTCATGGAGAGAGACATGCTCCTCCACCCACCACACTCCTTTTTTTAATCTTTGAGAAGCAGTCTGGTAAAATATGATGAGATCTGTCAGAAAGATGACTTTCATCTGTGACATTTATTCTCATGCACACTTTTGTTGGCTTTGTGAAGAAGGACTTCATTTGGATTCATAAATCTGTTCATAAATGTGTATAATTCTACCTTTACCTTGACTTTATAAAATAAAAACATTCTCCCAAAGCTATTGTATTAAATTCTGTGGCCTCAGAAAATTGTCAAATGCTCTTGAAGATCATGACAATACCTTCACTGGCAGCCCAGATATGAAAGGAAAAAAAACTGGAGAGAAATAAGAGTAGTGTTCTCTGGGAATTATATCTTATCTGGTTTTCTTGCTTTAGTACTTCAAAATAAAGAAAATTACCATGAAAAATATAATAAAAAGCCACATGTGAATTCTGAAAATAAACCGATATTGATTTTTCTCATATATGCTTCAGATCTTTGAAATTAAAAGATGACAATTATAAATTTCTTTTATGCTTTTCCCAGATCCATTTTCTTTCTTGGTCTCCAGATACAACCTTAATGAATACTTTTGTATCTTTCCAATCTATGAATTTAACCTTTTACTATACACAGTATATAGTTTCTTAAATTTGTATAAGTATACATTATATTTTACATAAATAGCAATGGTGTTTAGTTTTCCACACTTGTTTTGTGTCACATAATTGATACATACAAATACAAAAAAATAATTTAGGGAACACATCTGAGTAACTCAGTAATGGTCAAAAAAAATTTCTCTAGAGATAGTTTCCAAAATGGTTCATTTTGATGAAGCTGGCATTGAAGTTACACTTGAAGAGTTAATATCTAGTATTTACTTAGTATAATGAGGAGGGGAAAGGACATTTGTTAAACTCTTTACATGTGTGGCTTGCTATACTAATAAGCTCTGTTATTCGATTAGATTGCAAAACCAGCTACTAATAAGGTATTAAATTGTCATTTTACAAATGAAAAAATTGAGCCTCAGAGGAGTCAAGTAACTTCCCAAAGTCATACAACTCTTCAGAGGCAATGGATGAAGAGCACAAATCTAGAGCCATATGGCTTGAGTTCACTTTCCGACTTCACTCCATTAGTTGTATGACCACAGATAAGTTACTTCTCTGTGCCAAAGTTCCTTCATTTATAAATGGGATTGATAGTAGTATCTACCACAAAAGGGTATTGTGAACATTATATAATAATGTTCACAGGGTTTGAATACATAAACCCCTGAGATTAGTGTCTGGCATTTAATGAACTATAAATAATTCCTATTACAATTATTGGGCTTTCCAGGTGGTACAGGGGTTAAGAATCCACCTGCCAATACAGGAGATGCAAGAGACAGGGTTCAATTCCTGAGATGGGAAGATCCCCTGGAGTAGGAAATGGCAACCCGTTCCAGTATTCTTGCCTGGAAAATTTCATGGACAGAAGAGCCTGGCGAGCTACAGTCCATGGGGTTGCGAAGAGTCAGACATAGCTGAACATGCAGGCATGTGTATCATAATTATTATATTTGATCACTCATTCACCTCCTCCTTCAAAGTAAAATCAAAGGTAATAACACCAAAACAAACCAACAAACAGTAAAAGATGAAAACAAAAAAAAATGAGGAAGGGAGATACAAGCAGCAATTGAGCAAAAAAAATATCTTTAAGTTCCTTGAGAAGCAGACAAAGGCACCATGGGGTGGGGAGAGGGGTCCCAGGTTCTTTACTATCTAAGTGTTGACAGTGTTCTAATACATCAGGAAAGGAATCTCTCAAACTCTTAGAAATGCAAGGATCTTTACCTAAAGCATATTAAGTAGGGTAATAAAACGTTATTGAGAAAGCGATTTAACAAAACTGGAGAGGTTTCTTCACTTTGTTTGCTCTTGGTGAAAGCCTAGGGTTTCATTCAATAAAAGCTGCTGAATTTGGACAAGGGTCAGGGTGACAGTCCAGGTGATGCCACTTTCAGGTGCCTGCTGCACCCAGGGGAAAGCTTGGAGAAGCTGGAGCATTTTAAAGGACTGTATAGCATAGACCAACCTTCACAAATAAAGTGTTTTGACAGCTGTTGAGGTTTGAGGACTTGCATGAGGATGGAGAGAAAAGCAGAAAAACCTGCTAATGATAACACTACAGCAGAATTAAATGTCAATAGTCACTGTGTGCAGTTAAAAATTAGAGAAGCAGTATGTTAATGAAGAGAAAAAAATGAAAAGATAAAATATATAGGTCCTTAGAAACCCAGGGGAGAAGCACAAACAGAAAGAAATTTGGAGAAGAACAAAAGGATGAGAAAAATCTTTCTTACCGGAAACTTAAAAAAAATGCTGTGGGAGCACATTGAAGGCAGCTCACTTTAAGTCTTTGGGAGCTTAAGAAAAAACCTTTCTGAGGGAGGTTGGTGAGTTTCTGGTGTCCAGGAGCCTCTGTGTGGTCAGACTGGGCAACTGGAGTACCACCAATACCTCCAGAAGGAGAACTAGATTTTAGGGTCCAAGAGAGAGGGCCAGTTTTCTCCCCATTGTATCCTACCCTGACTGCACAGTGTAGTTGCTTAATAGACATTTATTGAGTAAATAAGTGAACTAGTAAATGAACCCCAGAAAAGCTAATTGTCAGTAGCTCTAGGAACAATATCTTTATTGTTATTTCTATATCTGTATCTAGACACAGAAACAGTATCACACTTATAGAAGTTAAAGGTATTAATATAGATGTATAGTATTTCCTGTTTCCCCAAAACACCACTGGAGCAGGAAGGCAAAGGTAAAGAGGTGCAAAAATGAAATATTCATAATAACGAAGGTATTGCATAAATAGAGTAAGTATAGCCCATGTTATGTAATAGAATATTAACTAAAGAACTCTAGTATTCAAATAGGAAAATATGCATGCCATACTATTAAATGAAAAAAATAGTTGGCAATAGTAGATCAAGTATGACTTCAAATTTGCAAATCACAAAGTATATGGGTGTTTCCTATGTATTTTTCACAGAAAATAGCCTAAAATGTTAACAGTGCTTTGATTACTCTTATTTTCATGTTTTTAATACTGTTCTTTCTTTAATGAAGATCCCCTCCCCTTATCTTATATTCATAATCAGAAGAGTAATAAGACTTAAGAGCAAAAAGTAAATTACTCTCCTGCTATAGTCAGATAGTATGTATTCTTGTTCTAATTCTGCCTGGGGACTCTTTAGGAAATTAATTCTACTACTTAGACTCAGTTACCTTACTTGGAGAATAGAAATACTAATATTGATATGTGGCCTTTCAATTTTACAAAGAAGATGTGTGGATGAAATGAGAGAATGCATGGAAAACCATTCTGCAAATTGCAAAATACTAGATGCATAGAACAGTATAGATGGGGAAGGGCACTGGGATGAGGAGGAAAATGAAAGAGAAGATGACTTTACATGTTTGAGATCAGAGTAAATGAGTGTAGCCCATGATAACATTTAAGGCATCATTAGAACAATTTTCTTATGGGAACTGAAAAAATTATAGGGTGTTAGATTATGACATTTTCATTCCTGCCATCAAGTTCTATAAAGATGGCATGTGGGCCTCCTTAAAAATTAAACTAGGTCTCTGCCTGTTGTTTCATTATGCACAAGATTACAGGAAGAGAACATACACTCCCTCACCTCACACTCAGAGGTTATGTGAGTAGTGAATACGAGGTAGTGGTTGAACCAATAAATATTCTTATTTAATTCCTTAAGTAAAAATCTGCCTAAAAAACAGAGGCAAAAGTATAACTAATCATAATAACTTCTTTCCAAATCCATAATATCCTCTGTGTCCTCTTGATCAAGTCCATTTCTCTTGTTGACCTTCAGGGTCCTCATTTGTTAAATAGGAGGTGTCAGCTAAGTCATCCCATAAGTCCCTTCAAATAGTAAGTTCTATGAGTCTCAGTTACCAATCTTATGCAATGATGATCATCCCTTCCTACATATCTGTAAAAATGATGGTCATCCCTTCCTACATATCTGTAAAGTAGAGAATCGGAGCAAATGATCATCTTTCTAGTGACACAGACATTCCTCTGGCTTCGCTGAGAAATCTTGCTCAATGTTTGCTGATTTGGCTGACACATTATACTAACATGTCATGACTCAATTTAACTTTGGGAAAGTTATTTAAACTTTTTGAGCTTCGATTCCTTCATCTGTAATCTGGGAATAAAAAGAGTACCAAGTTTGGAGGGTGCTTATGGCGTTACATAAAATAATCAACACAAAATGATTAAAGCAGTTTCAGCACAGGGTATGTGTACAATGAAAAATTCAGTAGTATCACTGACCTGATAAGTTTTGAGTTTTTTTCCTAATTTTTTAAAGCATAGCACTAGTTGTGAGAAACCAGGTATTGAAAGATAGAATTTGACTTAGAGACCTATTTCTTGATATAAAACTCTCTTTGCAGAATCACATCCCACACAATCTAAAGAATGCCATATTCTTCCATTAAATCTCAAGTGGCTGAAAAGGCTAATCTTGAGCCTACGTTTGACTTCACTGAGGTGTATGCAAGCTAAACTATATAAAGTTAAGCTACAACAACAACAAAAATGACCCCAAATTAATGTATTGTTTTTGTGCAAAAGGATAAATAGAGCATTTTATTAACACTTTTTTTTTGCAGCAACAAAATGATAGTCCATATCTTTTCATTCAACACAGTAAAAGCGATGATCACATTACATCACTTTGAGACACAAAGCAAAAGATATTTTTATTATCTTAAGGTCAAGAATGGTTTGCGTTTTTAAAACAAACTTCATGTTTTATATTTGCAGTAGCAGGGCCTCCAGTCACTAGCACAATACAATGAACAGATCAAATATCCAGAATAGACAATTAAACACACCAATAATATTTTAAGTTGAATTGGGAAATGTATCATTGTCATTTTCAAACATTATAAAGAGGTCTGATGTTAACTTTTTAAAGGAAGAAAATCATTCCAACCACCCGAACAGCTACCACAAGCAAAATCAAGATAATATACAGACAGGAAATTTTATGCATTGCACTTATTGCTCGGTACACAAATGTTGCAATTTCTGTTGAGTTATATTAAGAAATGACAAGCAAAATGCCTCTGCCCCATCTAAAATTCTATGACTCTATGAAAGTAGAAATTGCAGTCCCCTAACCCAACATTAGGTGTATGCTATTTTTGGTTTTTTGTGAAGATCATTTACTATGTATATGCGTATGGATATGTATAAGATATACAGATATATATAGATATAATTTTAATATAATTTGTTGTCCTATATATTTAAGACAAATATTTTAGTGGGAATTCAAAATATGCTACTGTCAGATTTTATACTCAATGGAAGAATGTTGCCAACATCTGATGCATCCAACATGACAACTTCACCTTTTTTTAACAGGACTGCTGCATGATATCTTGCAATACAGTGTAACAAATATGTAAGTGCATTTTGCATGATCAAGTAGCTTTGGCTTCCTAACCTTTGTAGGATGGGATGTGCCAACTGTTTTAGTTGTGCTTTATTAAATGGTGATGAGTTTTAACTCATATGAATCTAATGAGTAACTACTTGCTTCTACAATTTGGACCAGTCAACCTTTAAATCACAAATGCAAGAATGGATGACTTGAATGGAAATGATGGAATTTCACAACTTCTATAGATTGCACTTGATGGTAACTTCATGAGTTTCTTTTGATTTCATTTGTACAGCAAGACTTGCCTGGTTGATATGTGTACATGTTTACACCACATCTTTTAAAATTTTTGTGCAATCACAATTAATTTAATCACAAACACTAAAAATAAATCCAGCAATTAGCTTTGTTATGAATAATCATCTCGGTCCTTATAGTTGTATGAGTCTTGTACTTCTTCTTGTACAAATTCCTCTTTCTTTTCCCAACCATTAGGCCAACCTCCATTGGCCTGTGTTGTGGCACCATAAGACTTAGCAGTACCATAATTTATATAATTTTGAGTAATGTCCCCTGTTTCTTCATCGAGCTCATCTTCATGGATAAATCCACATTTCTCTTCACTTGTTTCCTCAGGGTCTGCCCAGGGTTGCTTCTCTCCTGAGGCGAATATTGCATAAAATATAACTCCACCATAGTGGACTAGGGCAGCGATCAGGAAGACATACTGCCACTCTTCACGTGACTGCAGTGACAGAAAGTGGCACTGTGAGAATAAACTCCCTGAGTTTGAAAAGCCTAACATCTTCTCTGAATGTTCCATCATCAAGCGTTTCCTAAAATGCTATCTTCAGGGGAAACCCTTGTTCTGATTATATTAAACAAACACTGTGAGAGAAATGTTCTATAATACTGTGACTTTCATTATTTAAAGCTTTTTAATCTAAAGTTCTGAAATAGAACTTCAAAGATATTTATGGTCTGCTAATTTTTTAAATATTCATAATCTCTCTTTCAATTCCGTTGAGTTACTTAGTTTTTTATCCCACTTCTTTTATTTCCTTTTGGTAAACCATCATTTAAAAGGTCTACTTATAAAAACAAATACTAATAACAATATTCTTGCCACCATAGAAGCCCTAATTTAGAAACTATACCTATAAAGACAAATACTGATAATAACATTCATCCATCAATTACTACAGAGAAGTTTAAATTGATGTTTACAAATAAAGTTGAGATTTCCATTTGTCTATTCAAATGAGCTAGGATGTTGTTGTTTTGCCACCCCAGGGATACCAGAAATATTAGAAGGTGTTGAAAGTATAACTTTTATTGGTTGGAGAAGCAGGCTCCCTCAGAGTTCTGAAAGAGATTCTCTTCTGAGCCTCAGTTATCTCCCCCACTCAGAGGTGTGGTGACTGGACCACAAGCAGAATGCCAAAGGGAACATACAAACGCTTTTCCCAATCATGAGAGGGAATATTCTACAAATGAACATCTCTTTTGCTCTGTCTTACCTTATTCTTTGTCATTGCACCAACAATAATAGGGCAAACCATTCCTGACAATGTGCCAACACCATTCGAAATGCCCATTAAGATACTGGCATATCTTGGAGCAATATCCAAGTGGTTGACATTGAAACCTGAAATACACATGGATGATGTGACTCAGAGAATCCCAAACCTTGCATAAGTAGGTGACTACAGAATATCCTCCACCACCCTTACCAACCTCCTTAAAAGACATCAGGTTCATAGTATGTGCTTAATAACTATTTCTGATAACTTAGCTCAGGGATATAATGAGAATAGAAAAAGGTATGATTTGTTATCCAATACTTAACATGTGATGTTTACTCCACAGAGTAGAGGAGACACTCACTTATAAAAAAAAAAAAGATAAGCATGGGGTAAGTAAGTAGTGAATAGTAACAAATCCCAATGTGTTAGTTGCTCAGTCGTGTCCGACTCTTTGCGACCCCACAGACAATAGCCCACTAGGCTCCTCTGTCCATGGAATTCTCCAGGCAAGAATCCTGGTGTGGGTTGCCATTTCCTTCTCCAGGGGATCTTCCCAACCCAGAGATCGAACCCAGGTCTCCTGCACTGCAGGCAGATGCTTAGCATCTGAGCTACTTTCATGGTTGCTATTTTCTAGTGGAAATATGTTGAGTAAAACTTTCTCAACAGTCAAAACGTTAAAGAGGAAAGTAGAATATAAATTTCTTTTTATCGCTAGCAAAACTCAGAATGTTACAAGTATATATTTTTTTAAAAAAGTTATCTTACCAGAGATAGCAAATCCACTGAATCCTACTGCAAGTACCAGGAATGAGATTGCTACCCCTCTAGTGTGAGAATAACCAACAACCAGAAGCAGCGTTGCCTCCATGCCAAAACCTTCAGAAACAGACACATGAAAATACCTCAGAAATTTATGTAAATGTTTCCAGTGAGTCAAAACTATTAAAAATGATCACCCTTATTTGACCTAGCAAAACACTTCAGGGATTCTATCTTCAAAATAATAACAACAGTAATTTATTCACAGAAGTTAGGGAAGCCTTCTTTGTGTTTTTAGAAAGACAACAAAAACAACCTTAAGTTTCAATAGTAGGGAGGGTCCAGTTAGTTATGCAATTATATAAAACTAGAAGTTATGAATACATGAAGATGGGAGAATGATTCTGAATGAACATTGAAGGTACAAATTTAATAGCATATGTGATATGTACAGAAAAAGTTGATTCATGTCGATTCGAACTTTGTGAAGTAAAAACATGTTCTTAACATCACTTTACATACTTACCACCACAATTCATGATCTTCCTTACTGTAGTAGTTTTGAAAAAGAATTTTTGCTTGCTTCTTATGTTTGTAGAAATTCAATCTGCACATTGACAAAGCCTATTTTAAAATTTGTTTTTAATTCACAATGAAGATAAAACCTTCAGTTCAGTTCAGTCGCTCAGTCGTGTCTTGGCCCAATCTAAAACTTAATCTGCCATCATCAATTCAACATACAATTTTTTGATCAACAATTATGTGTAAAACACCGTCCTCTGGGCATGATGGGGGCAGAAATTGTGAATAAAATGCATTTTAATTGTGTATTACCACACATATGGACTTAGCAAATTTCATATACATAAATATATAAGGAAGATTTTTACTAAGTATACTTTGAAGAACAATTCCTAGAAAATGGTAAATACTAGATAAATGTTCATTATTTGTATAAATGTGCCCTTCCAACCTAGATTACTGAAGGATTAAGAAAAGATTCTGTTTTATTTTACAATGCTGTATACTGTGGTGTCATGACCATGGACTTGGGATGATTAATGACTAATTGAGATATTAAATGACTCTAACATAGCTTAAATATCCAAGCAATTTTATTCTTTCTTTCACTCCAGACAGAAACTTTTAATATTATTATCTTCATTGCAATGATGAAGAAACTATGACTTAAAAGGATCATGTCATTCTCAAGAGGTTGAGAAGTTTCATATATGAGTATAGGCTGAGACTCTGTATGTGTGTGTCTGTGTGTGTATGTATATCCACATATGAAAAAGTCATTGCATTTACGGTTTTATCTGTAGGATACTCAGTTTAAATAAGGTTGATTTAAACAATCCTCTGTATAAATACTTTAGTTCACTTAAATTTTCCTGCACTTCTGAAGCTTGGTCTTTTTTTTAAATTAATTTTTATTGGGGTATAGTTGCTTTACAATATTGTGTTACTGTATAGCACAGGGAACTCTACTTAATGCACTGTGGTGAAAGACAATCTTAATACTGTTATTTATAGGTCAGAAACCTGAGGGGACAATTATTCAAGAACAGGACCAAGGTTATGTATCAATACTCTCTTGTGGATCTTGGATTTAGGACCATGTCAGCCTGGATCCAAACCTCATATTTTATTGCCTCCATCACCTCCTTCTCACATATTTTAAATAAGTCAGTAATTTTTTAAAACCAGTATAATCAAAATCTTCAGGCTGATTTGTATATGTAGAATTTATCAAGATTGTAATTAAAATAAAATAAGTGAATTAGATCAACATATATGGTGATTATATTTAGGTTTTTCAAAATATCGTTTACTCAGGCATTTTCTGTTAATTGGAGCTAAGGGTTACAACACAGTTTCATTAACATCAGTTGGCTCTCTCACTCTCCCCGATGAGACCTGACTTTATTAATAGCCTCTCAGTGTCATACTTGTCCTAGATTGTGAAAATGGACTCACACCTCCAGCAGCCTTTGTTGAGAAGTATAACACCTCTCAGAGCTCCTAAAGGCTACCCTGCAATGTTTGATCAGCTCCAGAGAGAAGAGCCCTGTCTAAAGCAGTCATTCTTCTCAGGCATGGAGGAAGCGGTTTCCTTAGAAACAGGGATTACAAAAGAGCTCTTAGAATAGCTATTCCTAAACTCGGGTTTTCTTCAGTTTCAGCTCTCAGATAGTCATTCAAAGAGGCATAATATGAATAGCGAGCCCAGCTGGACTTATGTAATGACATGAAGAGAAGTCCATGGCCAGTGCAGACAAATGTATTCAGCAAAGCACTTGGCACAGAGATGGCATTGAGCAAATATTTGCTTCATGTTTAAATGAATTTTGGTTTTCCTGAATTTGAATGGCACAGTAAAGAGAATTGAAACATAAATCGAAGGGCTTAAACTTAATTCTATCACTTATTGTTAGCTTGGCCTTTGATAATTTAAATACTTTCCCTAGCTTCTGTTTCTCCATCATCTCAATAGAAATGATGATAGTTATTCAGTTGGTTGACCATACAGGTTATTCATGAATATGAGAAGACCTTGTAAATTTCAATATATTGTAGTATTTTATGTTCATTTAACCCTTACAAGAATCTTAAAATGATTATATTTTCATACCTACAAATAAATGTCTGTAGCATTGAGCATGCTGTACTATAGTTGGAAATGTTTTATTTTTGTCTACACCACCAAGCTGTGAACACTTGAGGAACCACATTTTTATTTCTCAATATAACACATAAATCTTCACATATCATGTTGAATAAATGCTTGCCAAATGATTAAACTGGATCAATAACACACAAGAATGTTTTCAGATATCTTTGCTATCCTCAAATCTTTTAGCCAGACAGATTTCTGAGGGTGTCAAAGCAGAGTTAGATTGATAATTATATAAATACAATTCCATTTAAATGAAATATTTTTTTGTTCACTGATGTATTGCTTTTGACCTGAAACTTAAAGGGAATTATGCTTGTTTACAAGAAAAAGGCTATGTTGTTGCCCGTCCCAACCAAGAGGTAAACTCTGTGAGGGCAAAGACTAGGTCTGTTTTGTTTATATCCCAGCAACAGTTTTAGCAGGCATTTAAATGTAGTAGGCACTCAGATGCCTAACATAAGTCTTTGTTTACTAGAATTCATCTGTAATTCTAATTTTCAAGATAAAATTTAGGAGATAAAATATTGGCAAAGGAACTTAATAGTCACTAAAGTACAAAAGTGATGCTCTATTTAAAGAAGGATAATTTTTACATACCTTGCTGATTTCAAATCCAAAGACTTCCTCAAAATATGCTGGCTGACTAATAAGCAATAAATAAAAAGTCCAGCTTCTGCAGAAGTTTGCAACAATTATTGCATAGACTGGCATAGATGTAAAAAATTTTCTCCATGGAGTCTTGAATTTCTGAAATTCAAGAAAAAGAGCCATTCTGATCATTTTAAATATTTCCTAACTTAAATGAGAATCATAGATACTTTGCATTTTTAGGATGTGTATGCTGAAGCATGAGTAGGAGATAGGCAGGAGGTAGTGAGTCGTTAACGGCAACAGTCCAGTTAACCTTAGCTGCATAAATAATTGTTGGAAGAAGAAAAGAAGATACGGTTCTCCTTCTGATTAAATTGTTTCAGTTTTAGAAATATATAAGATTCTATTTTTATCAAAAAGTAATTCCAAATGCACACACCCTAGTTTCCAAGATTTGTGTTTTATTTTGTTTTGGCAGTGATAGATCAGGCCTCAGCTAAAACTCGCTGCCAAATCAATGACCTTGTTGGTATCTGACATATGTTATATAAAATGTTGAAAATTCAATGCAGTAAGGAGAAGAAAAATAAGAAAAATGTGCGGTATTCTAGACCCCATCAAAAGTTAATGACAACATTACCTAACTACAAATTCTCTTGGTAGCCAGTGGATATCAGTATAAACTCGGTGACAATGGAGTACAAGATTCTTTAAACTTTACGTGGTATACATCTGGGTTAAGCATTTGGCCACCCAGCACACCATAACTAGCTATTTAAGATATGCAAGACATTCAAAATTAACTTAAATATGATTGGCTTTGCTTATGACACTCATTAAAAAATTACACCTGGTATATTTAAAGATGCTGTGTATGCCCAAACACAAAGCAATTATCTTCCCTCAAGACTAATATTTTTAGACCTTAAAAAATCTCTCATAGTTCCAAACACTTTCTCGATTCTTTATTTTGAACACAAAAACACTCTTTGGTGAAGGAACAATAGCCTAATACAAATGCTTATCACTAGTTTGGGATTTTTTTTTTAGTATTTTTTATTTATTTTGGCTTCATTTATTTTAATATTATTTGTTTATTTAGGCTGTGCTGGGTCTTCGTTGTTGCACAGGCTTTTCTCTAGTTGCGACAAGTAGGGGCTACTCTCTCGATGTAGTGCGCAGGCTTCTCATTGAGATGGCTTCTCTTAGTGAGGAGTATGAGCTTAGTTGCTCCCCAGCACACAGGATCTTCCCAGATCAGAGATCAAATGCATGTCTCCTGCATTGGCAGGTGAATTCTTTCCCTCTGAGCCACCAGGGAAGCCCTGTCTTGGAGTCTCAACCTGATAAGTTAGTTAAAGAGGTGGCAAACAGTTTTTTACAAGATTTAGTCATTATTGCTGGGTGTAGAACCTCATAATTACTAGTAGTGGTTGTGAATCTAATGAAACTTTTTGCAGATCACTTTAAGGCGATATAGCAGGAGGATACATTGTGGTGATCACAGGGAACAAATCAAAAAACAAAAACCTGTCCTAATAATAAATAGTGAGTATTTTGGCTTTAGATAAAAGTTTCTAGTGACACCATCATAGATGGATTCAAAAAGTGCAAGTTTAAAATAATTTTTTCCTGATAAGTTCTAGAAAAATGGTGCCAGATGAATATACTTATTTCAAAGATAATAAAAATGACCAAATACAGGAACGTCTATTATAGCATTGTATTTTAATAAGTAATAACTTCAGAAGATTTTAAGAAGAAAATATTTTTCTTGCTGAGAAGGTGTTGTTTTTAATTTATATCAGGATCATCTTCATTAGGTACTTTTTCTTCAGGCCACAAAGCACTTCTTCAAATGTAAGAGAAAGTGTCTAGTCATCTCTCTTAAAAAATTGTTGGCGGCTGTAGGGGGACTTAGGATATTTTGATAACATTCTAGTTACTGAACTGGTTGTTTGCTTCATAGGTGTGTTTAGTTTATAAAAATTCAGCAAGCTATTTTCTTATGATATGTATGTTTTTCTGTTTGCATATTTATTTTGTAGAGAAAAATAACAGATTTAAAAGACATAAGAATCAACTACAATATGTGATCCTAAATTTGATCCAAACTCCACAAACAATGGCTTCAAAAGTCATGAGTATTGATTAGATATTAGGATTGAACTGGGCATCTGAAATTTCAATATGATCTAGTATTGGATAATGTTAGAGAATTACTTTTAGTTGTGTTAGGTATGATGATAGTACTTAGATTATAAAGGAGAATATTATTTTTCTAGAGAAGCATGTATTTGTGGGTAAAATATGAGATCTCATTTACTTTAAAATTGTTCAACAAAAAGAAAAGTGAAATAAATAAGGCAAGATGTTAAAAACTTTTGTTTCTATGCAGTGGATATATGGACAATCCTGTTACTTATTCTTTCTCTTATATGTTGAACTTGACCACAATAAAAAGTTCAAAATAACTAAATTACAAGTCCTATTCCCACTTGATCTCATTTTTAAATTTACTTCAGGAAAGTAAAAAAAAATCAGTAAGAAGTAAAATATTGTGTTTAGAAAAATAGTAAAGTCTAAGAAATGGGGAGTTTGAGCTTACCTATACTATTTTATCAATCTACCGATTATTCTCTTTTGAGTCATTTCCAGAAATTGGTTTTCACTTAGACTAAATTTCCTGCTGTTTTAAAAATATATATACCTCACCTCAACACACAATATCTCAAGAATTGGTAAATAAAAGAAGCATATTTTATCAATGATGATATGGGCTGATCAGAATAGTCTGGACCAGAACTTGAAGCTAAGCACTGAACCCAACCCCACATCATCACTTGTTTCTTGAGTAGCTACCATCAGAAAAAAATTATCAGTCTATTTACAGAAGAAAACAGGAAGGGGGATGTTTTAATGCCAGTCTATTTAGCTAATGGAACAACCACAATGTAAGGTTTTTTTTTAAGTACTGGCTTAATTTCGAATGTTACCCAATATGGCATTTTCTTATTCATTAAAGGCCAAGATGCCCTCAGCAACAATGGGTGACAGACCTTTTTTCCTAGAATGAGATGCCAAGGACAGGTGTTCCCTAACAAATGAAGCAGAGAATCAGAGCTAAAATCAAATACAACTGAAACTGGGGGGGAAGCATAACGCGTAAGAGATACTGGTTCCTCAACAAATGCACCGTAACTTTCAACTCTTAGCACAAGGAAATTGAGTCGATTAGGTTTTGAATTACTAAAACTGTTTACAATATTTTTGCTTAAGGGTTTTATTTTATTTTTATATCATCAGATGGGTATTCATTAGTTGCTATTTATGATATATTAATATGTGTCCAAAAATATTTGTATTACTGACATAGAACTGCATTTCTTTCTCTGTCAGCAAATCCTGCCCAAGAAACTAAATTATAATCAGAAAAAGGCTTTACAACATTATAACACTTGATCTTCATATGATAATCCTAAAAATGGTAACATTTTATCAATAAAAGGGTTATGTTATATTAAGAATATTTTTCAGATTAGCTACCTATGGTTGGCATGCTAATGTTTTAGTATTTACTAAATTATGTAGAAATGCACATGTATAAAACTTAGATTTAGAATATTCAATGAATAAAAATATCTTCTTTCATGACTGTGTTAGGTGATTTTACATTTCCTGTAATCTAAATTTAGCAAATATTGGTTGAATTTTGTTTCAATTAGCTATGTTGAGCTATTTTTAAAAATTTACTGAGATTTACAGCTACAGTATTATAGCTATAATCCAGTTAAAATTTGAAGGTGCTTAAGAAAAGTTAAAGAAAAAAAGAAATCATAGATGGAAGAAGGAGCAATCATTTCCAAGTCAGGGAATACGCATGGAGTTAAAAAAAAAAAGCAATCATGACTGATACCAAATTAGTTTTGCTGAATAGGGACACATAAAACAATCTGCTTGGCCGAAGAGAGGTGAGATGGAGAACAAGAAGAGGAATATACACCATAATAAAGTTCTTACTTCCATTGCACCTAAAAGATTTGCACTCTCTCCAATGCTTTCTTCTATGTACCTACGTTCTTCATCTGTAATAGTAGGATGCTTTGCAGGACTCTCGTAGGACACCAAAAGCCAAAACATGTACCAGATCATTCCAAAGCTTCCTGAAAGTAAGAGTTCAAAAGGAGGAAGTCAAGGAAATGCATACTCCCCTAACTATTTCCAAGTAACAGTCAGTAGCTGGGATAAAACTACAGTAATCTTGTGACAGGATTATAAAATGTGAATTAGAGCTTATGCTTCTCCAAATGAATCTAGCCATCTCTACTTGTCTTTTGTCACTAGACTTCATTCAATCTGAAGACTGGTGCTGTAGTTTAATCTTTGTCACTGTTAAACAATGCTGAAACACAGGAAACTCACAATAGATAATTATTGAATGGTATAGTTTGGAACATGTTCGTACATTCAACAAATATTTACTGAACAGCTACTTTTCCGGGTACTCTACTGAATGAGAGAAATATGATAAACAAGAGAAAATTCCTGTCCTCAAAAAATTTTGCTGGGAGTAAATCCTTTTATTTGTGTCTGTATTTAATATGGGTAGTGGTCTGCATTTCCAGGGAAAATGAATGCTTTTTCCCCTCTCCTGTTAGCACTTCCATATCTAGTAATGTGTGTGTGTGTGTTAGTCGCTCTTTCATGTCCGACTCTTTGTGACCCCATAGGTGATAGCCCACTAGGCTCCTCTGTCCATGGAATTCCCAGATCTATTAAACAGACTATTAAATAAAATCTAGAAGAATTTTCTTGGGCTTCTCTCATAGCTCAGTTGGTAAAGAATTGGCCCGCAATGCAGGAGACCCCAGTTCATTTCCTGGATTGGGAAGATTCCCTGGAGAAGGGATAGGCTATTCACTCCAGTATTGGTGGGCTTCCCTTGTGATTCAGCTGGTAAAAAATCCGCCGGCAATGTGGCTGACCTGGGTTTGATCCTTGGGTTGGGAAGATCCCCTGGAGAAGGGAAAGGCTACCCACTCCAGTCTTATGGCCTGGAGAAGTCCATGGACTAGTCTATGGGGTTGCAAAGAGTTGGACACAACTGAGCAACTTTCACTTTCAATTTTCAGAAGACTATTTTAGCCTGAATAGATATGGTACATGAAAAATGGGCTTCTATAATTAATGTGGTAATATTTAACAGTTTATGTGACTGTATACCACAGCATATACTATTGCCTATTGATCATTGTTTGGACAGATGAAAGTTATAAATTCCAATACAGTAAACATGCTACTGCAAGTTATATTTCATCCCTTTATTTAGTACTTTCACCATTAAAATATCCCTTTATTGTGCAATATAAATCTGAAGTATTAATAACAGAAAAAATTCACATAATGTATTCTGATTCTCATCAACTGGCCATTTCATTTTTTCCTCATACTGTTCTATTTCTCTCCTGGGTAACAATCTAATTCCTGATCACTATAATACTGTATTGTTTTTTTTTTTTTTGGTGGGGGGCTAGTCAGTCCCTAAGTGCTTCTTAATACCATAAGTTCTGATGTACTGTGCCTTTTTAATTATTGAATGTGATAGCAAACACAGTTTGGAATTAGATGGTGTGTGACAATTTGGTAGAGTGTAGTGGTTGTGGAATATGGTTTTCCCATATTCAAATCGTGGCTGTGTCACTCATTAGCTACATCTTCTAATCAGTGACTAAATCTCTGAAAATCTCTACTACCAAATGAGATAATTCATTTTTTTAATAAGATTTTTGCAAACAGAAGTTAAAGGAGGCAATACATAAAGAAACTAGCATAGTGGATGGCACAAGATAAGCACTCAATAAATGAGAACTCTTGTAATTGAGTAATAATTATAATTTCCACTAACTGAATACATCTGAAGTGCTAGACACTCAGCTAGTTGCAGTACATGCATTATCTTTTTAAAACTTGAGCTGCCATATGGGTCTTATCTCATTAATTTTTAAAATATGAATATTGAATATGTGGCTCAAAGACCAATCTTTTGTTATATACAGCAAGTAAGCAAGTACTATTATATTGATATTTGCAGATTGTGCATATGTGTTAAGTCACTTCAGTCACTGTGTACATCTCTGCAACTCTATGGACTGTAGCCCATCAGGCTCCGCTGTCCATGGGATTCTCCAGGCAAGAATGCTGGAGTGGGTTGCCATGCCCTCCACAGAGGATCTTCCTGACCCAGGGATCAAACCTGCATCTCTATGTCTCCTGCATTAATAGGTGGGTTCTTTACCACGGCGCCACCGGCAAAGCCATTCAATGATAAGTATTAAATGAAATGTAACTTGAAATAACGAGGTAGGTTTTCTTGGGTCCTTTGTGGAAAATTCATATTCTTAAAGTCACATCACATCTTCAATTAAATAATGGACTAAGGCACAAATCAGAGAATTTAATGGATGGCCATACTAATTTACTATTTACCTTGTAAGTAAGTGCTTTAAATATCTTTGAATTATAGGCTTTAAAACAAAATCGAACAAACGCTATGGATTAAAATCTGTTAAAAAAATTTCCCTAGAAAACAAAAATATGTTCAACTGCATGTATAGCTCACCATTTAGGGTATTCATGAACCCAAAACCCAACCATGGCTTTTGAACCAGGATAAGATCCTCCACTAAAGGTATATTTAATAACATTCTACAAATACAAGAATTTGCTTTGATGAGAACATTTCAAAATGAAAATGGATCATAGCACATTTGGAAGCAGCCAAATCCTGTTCTGTTCTCCCACATGACCTCATTAATCTTTCAGATTCTCCTGCCCATGTCCCAAACTGGTATTAATCAGTGACAACACCAGTTGGAATCCAGATCTCTTATCTTTCTTCTTTCCTCTTTATTAAAAAAGTGTATCTGAGTGAGAGACTATGGGATACTTTCAAGAAGTAAGATTCCATGTTCCAGTTAGAAAGTGAACAGAAAGGGAGTTTGGACTCTGGGCTTCCTGTCATTTTTATTTCCACTTGGGGGCTTAATCTTCTTTAATTCTGGGGAAATGTGGACTAAAAGATACTGCCCCTGCAGCGACTGCTAATATTTCATCACAAGATTGAATGCTTGCATTAGCACTAATATGGCCTTTCAGCTTCCTACCCCATTGAGTCTCAAGGAAATAGAATCAGGGAAATGACCAAGAAAGCAAGAGTCAAAAAGAGAAGTTGGTGCTGCCTAGCTTCTTCCTTTTAATCAGCTTTGAATCAAGAGCTAATTTAAATTTTTCATAATCAAGGGCAACACATACTGTACATTACAAAGTTTCCATCAGCAATGTGATTGCTTTTAAAAATAATAAATAACATTGCAGAGAAAATCACAGAGATAGAATATTACCCTTGATCTTAGATTATAAAGAAAAGAATCAATGAAAAAACAATAATGAGTAAACACAGAAGTATATTCATTGATCTATCACGCTGCTTTAGTTTATGCACATTTCTTTTAACTCTACTGTACAGAAATGCAACATACCATAGACATAGAATACGGAAGACCAGCCAGTATACTGCACAAGAATGCCAGCTAAAGGCATTGCAATCACAGCTCCAGCATAGGAACCTAAAGTAGAAGAGAAAATGAGAGAAAGGTAAGTGAAATCAATAGAAATTCTTGACTTCACCTCATTTTCCTTGGCTGGATCTTACAAACACATCCTTGCACACTTGGATGCACATGCACTCTCATCCACACACTTCAAACACATATCCAGGAGAACAAGACTACACAAGCGAATATAACCTACACACCCAAGTCAGGGATATAAAAATAGTACAACACTATAATAAAAAACAAATTCAAAAAACTCTAATGAAAATAATTAATGAATATATTTGAAAATCCAGAAGAAATGAATAAACCCCCGGAAAAATACAAAATGTTAAGAGGGAGTAGAAGATTTGAGTAGACCAATAATAATTAGAGAAATTGAAATGGTGGGTCAAAACCCTTTTCTCATGTACACATACAGACACACCCCAAATGGTTTCACAGGTGAGTTTTACCAACTTCCAATTCTTACAAAAGTTGTTCCTAAGCTTTTATGCACATAAATATATCTGCACATAACACTCACCACAAAAGGAGGTGGTTGCCAATCGACTCCTCTCTAAAGGGGGAGCCCATTTGCTCCATATTCCATGACATGCTGGGTAGGTGACACCCTGTGGTAGGAGAAGACATATCAGCACTGTTTAGAATCTTGGATTGTAGGAAAATAAGTACGTTCACTTCTCTGACGTGATGCTGTTTTCTTAGAATGGGCACAGGGTCCCCAGTTGCCATGTGAGGGCCTTTCTTTGCTGATTCCATAAAATTCCATTTTAAAAACCTTCAGCCCAGACCAGGTAAGACATGACCTCTTTTTAGTCACTTGTTCAAATGATTCCCACCCTTCAAGACTTCCTTCTACCTCAGTTTTCTTCTGATTAAGGCCGAAGAAAAGATCCTCTATTATTCAGTTCATCTGCAATTCTGAACAATTTGAGAGACATTTTTGTAAGGGGTTAAACTTAGTGATTCCCAAATAAAAGGAACCCCCTACAGAAGAAGGTGCAGCTTAGATCCTTGAAGGTTGCTATACTTCCTGAAATTAGCATCTAAAACTTAAAATCTTTAAAATATTCTTTTTTCTATTGTTTTGATCCTATTACTTTTTCTTTCTTTTTGGAAAGACAAGAAACTGTTTTCAGTGCCTTAATACTTTATCTGACGTACCTACTCCCACTGTATTTCATGGAAAGAGAAAGGGCAATAAGTATGACATTCTCAAGTTTTTAAATGATATTCCTTCAAAGACTACAGGTTGATGGAGCAAAAGTGAGTCATTAGAGTTGATGCCCAAAGAATACATTCAGTGAAATGGTTTTTTTAGTGAAAATTCAGATCATGATGTAAAGCCAACAGGGACTTGTTATAAAACTTTCCAAACGTATTAATTCAGAGGATGGACTCAAAATTTTTATCACAGCACATTAACAAAAATGCCTGTTCTTTTTTTTTTTATGTCATTCACTAAACACTTCATCATCACTCAGTTCCAGAGAAGTGGGGGTAAACAGTCACAGTGGTAGTTTGTCATCATTTAAAGATATCTGGTTTCTAACTTTTCCAATTTTTTTAGCACTGTGTAGACACAACCTAATACAATATATATTTTTAGGTCAAAACAAAGATAATATTCTGATTCTTATTAGCATGCCAACCTTAAAATGCTGTCATCCTGTAGTTCCATACCTCAACAAGTCCCTGCAGTATCCTAACAAAGATGACACACCCATAATGCACTCTGGCTGCTGATGGGATTAGCATATTCAGGGTAGAGGTAAGAAGTATGGCAGCTCCGAAAACCCTGAAAAATAAAAGGAGTTAACAGATCTACATTTCTCAGATCAAGTTAATTACAAGCAATTTCAAGATAGACTGTTTTTTCTTTTCTTTTCTTTTCTTTATAAAAGAATCAGAATGTTCTGAACTGGATTGGCCAGCCATTGCAAATAAATATTGGACTATCTTGAATTGCTACAAAATTTGAAGCACAAAACTCAAATTTCAAAAAATGAAGATCATGGCATCTGGTCCCATCGCTTCATGGCAGATAGATGGGGAAACAATGGAAACAGTGAGAGACTTTATTTTGGGGGGCTCCAAAATCACTGCAAATGGTGACTGCAGCCATGAAATTAAAAGACATTTGCTCCTTGAAAGAAAAGCTATGACCAACCTAGAAAGCATATTAAAAAGCAGAGACATTACTTTGTCAACAAAGGTCCATCTAGTCAAAGCTATGGCTTTTCCAGTAGTCATGTATGGGTGTGAGAGTTGGACTATAAAGAAAGCTGAGCACCGAAGAATTGATGCCTTTGAACTGTGGTGTTGGAGAAGACTCTTGGGAGTCCCTTGGACTGCAAGGAGATCCAATCAGTCCATCCTAAAGGAAATCAGTCCTGAATATTCATTGGAAGCACTAATGCTGAAGCTGAAACTCCAATACTTTGGCCACCTGATGCGAAGAACTGACTCCTTGGAAAAGACCCTGATGCTGGGAAAGACTGAAGGCAGGAGAAGGGGACGACAGAGGATGAAGTGGTTGAATGGCATCACCAACTCGGTGGACATGAGTTTGAGCAAGCTCCAGGAGTTGGTGATGGACAGGGAAGCGTGGTGTGCTACAGTCCATGGGGTCGCAGAGTCGGACACAACTGAGCCACTGAACTAAACTGAATAAATCTGTTTATACTTAATTTTAGTCACTTTCTTCATAGATATAATTACAAATTGTAAATAGTTAATTAAGCACTGAATATGATTTGAGTCTATATATCTTCTATAATGTAAGCTGCTGAAGGGCAAGAGCTTGCTTTTCGGATACACTGTTGTATCCCTAATGCCTAGCACAGTGACTGATACATTGGAGATACTCACTGAAGAGCTGCTGAGGAAATAGTTGGTGCCTAAATGGAGTTGTGTCTAGTGTGATACCTTGAAGTATGGAAATTATAACACCATTCATAAAATTTTATGAAGGGAATCATATGTAAATGCTCCCCAGATCTCATGATCAGCTCCCATAGGACATATTTTTAAAATAGAAATAATTAATACTTCATATATCTACCTCAGGTTTGTCCTTCTGTGTAGGTGGTTGAGTGGAGGGGTTCTGGGTACACCTCTTTTTGCATACATATAAACAATTCAAAATAGAATTGCTAACACATTTATCCATCTGCAAGTAAAAATTATATTCCATCATTAGCCAAAAAATCTTTCATAATGTAATATTAAGCAAGAAAAATATCCCCTTAACCAGGTAACTTTAGGAATTTCTCTTACAGAGAAATCTGGGGCCACATTGTCTCTAGTGAGCTAAGCTGTGTGTTCTCAGTAAATTTTTTCAAGGCAAACATTGAGCCTTGAGTTCAGTCAAAATTGGCTGCCTCACAGAAGTTCTCATTTTTCCAGGAGCATATTTAAATGTAACTGTGAAAGATGTGAGTTTCTGAAAGAGCCTTGATCATTATTAATCTGCTACTGAAACTTGAGAAATGACTTTATGAAGGGCTGAAGTTCATCAGCTTTCTTCTATGAATCATAGACTGGGTCACAAACTTTTGTTTACTTGCTATAGCCTAATAATCCACCTGTTCTCAGTGGCTTCTCTTCACAGAGGTAAACAGTCACTCAAGAGGTGAATATTCTCTTCTGTTCTTCCTGTGTGCTGTTTCCTGAATAGGTATCTTTGGTTCTGAGTCAGAGTAACTTATTTCCTAAATGTTTGGCACAAAATAGAAACTGTTTATTTATAGAAATGATTATCCCCATTAAAATGCCCAGCGATATTAAACTTCTGCCAACTATGGATTTATTTTCCAGAAATTAAATGCAAAAATCCCCTATCCTGTCTTTAAAATATAAAAACTCAAAATTGTTATTAAAATTGATTAAAAATGTATTTTCATGCTTATTTTCAGTTGAATTTTCACCGGTCTCAAGACTGAAATCCACACGCTCTTATGTGCAAACTCCAGAAGACTTTGGAGGTTTCCTTTAGGGCTGAGAAGAACTAGATACAAGGGAGTGTACGTAGCAAGTTTCCTGGACCTAGTGGGAAATGGTACCCGATCCCAAAGGCCAATGTCTTTCCCCTGTTCTGGGAGTCTGAATGTTGAACCTGTGCACCAGAGAGGGTGAAAGCAGAGAGAGAAAATGACACAGGAGTTTTGAGCTTATGGGTAGGTTTCTGTATACTGGAAAACTACTCTTGTTTCTGTAGATCCATCTTACTTTACTTATCATGCTCAATAAAAATGAGACTGAGGCTACTTAAGACATCAAGGATAAAGAGAACCCGAGCTACATAATGCTAACGGAGTTTCAAAAGTGTTTATATGAGTTATACATCCAACTACCCCATTCAGCTCTTTGGAAGAACTCCTTCAAACTGTTGTCCATGAACCAGATGCATTAGAATTCCCTGGAGTGCTTATTAAAAATGCAGACTGCTTACTTCAGACTTTCCAAATGTGCTAAGAGTGAAGCCTGGAAATCTGTTGTAATAAGCAGTCCAGGTGATAATTTTGCATGTGCATGCTAAGGTTTGCAAATTTACGTGTGTGTGTGTGTGTGTCTTAAACAGGTTTATGTAATATGTGGTTTCTTTTCTAATAGTTATTTTGAAAGAATGATGCATGACATTTATTTTATAGCTCTCAATCATCAGTTTCTTTCTGCCTGTTTAAAAGAGTTTAAAACACAGCTGTCTCTAGATAAACTGGAGAGAGATTAATTTTATCTTTTTTTAGTTTAGGGTTTTTCAACCTTCACACTGTTGATATTTTGAGATGAACAAAATTCTTTATTGTGGGAAGTAGTCCTGTGCATTGTATGATGATGTAAACAGCACCCCGACCTTTATGCGCTAGATGCTGGTAGCACGTGCCTCCAAATGGTGACAACAAAAAACGTCCCCAGAAATCATAAAATATCCCTGGGGGAACAAAATCATCTGCCAGTAAAGCTAAATCAATCATGAACTATTTCTTACTCAACTCACACTGTAGTCAGAACTAAATTTAATGACTGGTGGGACATCATGCTTATACTTCACATACCAAAAATCTAACAACCCAATGACATGGCATTATTAATATACTCATTTCTAGATGAAGAATCTAAGCCTGAAGTAAGTGATATCACTTGCCCAAGTTGTTAAGCAGCTCTAAGTAGAGGAACCTTGTTTCAAATCTAGTCTATATAATTCCAAGGTCAGTGGATTTTGTTGCTGGGATTTACATCTAATTGTACACATAATATATAGTCAGTAATGTGTTTCAGAAATAAAATTGCAAATTTAAATTCTCATCTTCACAAAGTTACTTGAAATCACACTATTCCTGAGGTTAAAAATGTCAGTAGATTACTTTCAATGTTTACTTTCCATTCTTACCCTGAATAATGTTTCTAATTATATAATCTGTGACATTTCTAAATGCTTCCTAGTTTTAACTTTCTTAATTTGTTTAGCCATCCTTTTTATTATTAGTGGCCATTGCACTATAAAAATGGATTTACTTTTTCTAACTATTTAAAAATATAATTCATAAAACTTTTCAGAATTAGTTATTTCTAATTTTATGAAAATGGTATCTAAATCAATATCCAAGTAATTAAAATTATGATTATCAAAATTCTTGGCCAATATTGAAAGTCTTTACATTTTTCTTGATGTACTACAGACAGTCAAAATTGAAACAGCCACTTCATTCAACATTGATTTATGTTTTCACACTCTGAACCTCTATGAGACTATATTTAGGGTACTGTGTTGAGGAGGAGAAGGGAGCCAAAATTTACAGAGCACTTACTATACTTTCTCCACCTACATTAATTCATTTAATCCTCACAACAACTCTGAGTTACACTTTCCTTTCATTTTACAAATCAGAGACTAGAGACAGACTGTGTAAGAAAAAAAAGCAAGCAATAGAGCTGATATCTGAATTCCAAACTCTCTGACATGGAAATCTGTAAATCTCTGCTCTTTTATCTATAAGATGCAACTTGTTGTTATTGCTGTTTACTGGCTAAATCGTGTCTGACTCTTTGTGACCCCATGGCTTGCAGCCCACTGGGCTCCTATGTCCATGAGATTTCCCAGGCAAGAATGCTGGAGTGGGTTACCATTTCCTTGTCCACGGGATCTTCCCAACCCAAGGATCAAATCTGCGTCTCCTGCATTGGCAGGCAGATTCTTTACTGCTGACCCATCAGGGAAGCCCATATGATGCAACTAGGCACCTAGAAAAACACAAGGATGCTCTAGGTGTAGTAGAAGAGCAAAAGAAAGACAACTAGCCGAAAAGCAACATACGCCAAAGGCCATAACAAGAGTACAAATGGGAAGCAAAGGAGGGAAAAGTCCATTCCAGCTTGCATGACAAGGAAACAAGTCCTTCAGGAGAAAACTTTAAAGTTGGGCTTTGGAAGATGAATATGAAAAAGGATGAAGAAATTCCAAAGAGGAAATGAATTAGCAAAGTTTCAAAACATGGAAGAGATTACAATACACATCCAAAACAAAGGCAGAATTGAAAATGGCTGAACACAGTGATCCATGTGAGTAGAAGAACATCATGAGTGAGATGATGAACAGGGAAATTGTAAGGAGGGTTTAAGTGGCTGTGGATACAACAGGAAAGGCAAGAGATGAAATCATAAGTCCATGGCATCTGGGAGATGCTAGAGTTTAGGGTGACCACAGAGGGAAAGCAATTATGCCCCTAAAGTTAAGTAAACATGAAATGCTTACTGAAATTGAGGGGGTAGGAAGTGATGACTTCAGGGAGACAGAAGGTGAGAAGCACGCATGTAAGTTCAGATAAGAGGAAGTCTTGCAGGGGAGTAAAGTGGTCAAAGTCACTAAAGTGGTAGAGGAAAAAATGATGAAATCAATATTGTGCAGAAATTTTTTTAAGATTCTAGCTTTGTTGGTTAATAACTATATGACTGGAAAGCTACTTAACCTCATTAGGCTTCTGATTTCTTGTCTATAAAAAGGAATGTAATGGTCTAGATCATGTTTACTAGGGCCAGACATCTAAGATTCGAAGTCCATTTCCGTCAGTTACTACTTGAGTGATCTTGAACAGTGTACTTTACTTTCTATGCTTCATTCCTCATCTACAAAACAGGGATATTTATAGAACCTACGATTTATTACCAGTTAAGGACCCAGAAGAATGTCTGACATATCCTAAGCATTTAAAAGGTATTAGGGGTTGGTCAATGATTGTATTAGTCTATCATACTTCATAGGATTGTTGTGAGGCTAAATGAAACAATATACCTAAAAGGCTTAGACTGGTGCCTGGCACATAAAAATAAATCCATAAATGTGAGTCAGTCCGGGAGAAATAATCACAACAAATGGTATTGTGCTAGTGTGTGCCAGTCACTGTTCCAGATTCTCATTTTAAACTAACAACTATATTAGAAGGCTACTACTACCATTCTTATTTCATGAATAAAATAACCAAGTCCCCATGAGTTAAATAAGTTGCTGAAGTCACATAGACACTTCAAGTGAAGAACTATGTCTTATAATGACTCAGTCTGGTTGTAGATTCTAAATACTTAACCCCTAAGCTATATTGTACTTTAACAGTGGCAAAACTAATACTAGTCCTAATAGTGCCAGCAGCAGCAGATAAAAGAACAAAAACTCTGAAAGAGCAAAATATTATTGAAAGATGAATGGTCAAGCAGTGGGGAGTGAGAGAAGAATTCTATTCTGTCCCTCCTATGGTTTGTCTGCTTATTTATTTAGTGTAGTTGACTTACAATATTATATTAGTTTCAGGTGTACAACACAGTGATTACATATCTGTATAGATTAAAATTCATGCAAAGTCATTATAAACTAATGTCTATATTTCCTGTGATGTGTTTTATGTCCTTGAAACATTTACTGTATACTTAGTAGTTTGCTTTGAAGTAAGTAGTTAAATAGAGAGCTCATTTGGGGAGGGTTTTGTCCTTTTATGAACAAAACCTAAGCTCCAGAAAAGAAGTCAAATAGGAAAACTGAGTATGGAAAAGAAGTTCTGGAATGTAACATAGTTTAGCACAATGATTTCCAGAGTACCTCATGTATGAACATCACCTTAGGGAACATGTTCAAACACAGAGGGCTGAGCCAGAGCTTCTGATTTCCTAGCTTGGCATGGTGCCTGAGCATTTGTATTTCTAACAAGTACCCTGGTGGTGTTGATGTTGCTTTTATTGATATGAGAATAACTGATTTAGCAGTATTATGCTAGATATCCCCCCCCCCTAGCCTTTGCAAAAGAGACAGATCTGGGGCAAGGGAAAGGCCAGAGAGAACAGAGCTTGTCATAGCTGAAATAAGAGCCTTATCTTTTGTTATAAAGGGAAGCAGCAAGGGTGAAGTGGAAACACCTCCTGGAAAGCATGATCTCCTTTATAAAATACATATTATAAGGAGATCATTCAATCAAGGCCAAAAGAGAAGTCCTCTGACCTGGTTTTGACTGTCCTCACTAACCAAATTGGGGGCTTCCCTGAAAGCTCAGTTGGTAAAGAATCCGCCTGCAGTGCAGGAGTCCCCAGTTCAATTCCTGGGTCAGGAAGATCCTCTGGAGAAGGGATAAACTACCACTCCAGTATTTCTGGGTTTCCCTTTTGGCTCAGCTGGTAAAGAATCCACCTGCAATGCCGGAGACCTGGGTTTGATCCCTGGGTTGGGAAGATCCCCTGGAGAAGGGAAAGGCTACCCACTCCAGTATTCTGGCCTAGAGAATTCCATGGTCTGTATAGTCCACGGGGTTGCAAAGAGTCAGACATGACAGTAATTTTCACTTCACTTCACTTCATTAACCAAACTGATTGAGTGGCTGCCATATTTTTCTTCAGGACATATAAACAGTAGGACATAACATTAGTTAAGAATACACATTCTATGGTTACACTGTATGAATTCAACTTCCAACTCTAATTTCTTACTAGATCTGATCTTGTGCAGTTATTACCACTTGAATTCTCTAAGCCTTACCTTTTCCGTTTGTTAAATGGAGATAATGTATCTTCATACTTTAAGGGATTATCATGAAGATTAAATGAATCAATTATGAAAGGAGACAGTACCTGGTTAACAGTAAGTGGTTTATAATATCAGCTATCATGATACAGAAACTCCCTAACATTCAACAGAGTTCTCCAGAGAACTGTTATTGTCTGTCTTTTTCCTCTAGAATGTTTTTGCTCTAATTAATAATGCTATTTCTGTGACCATGGATTCAAAGTTGTCCTGTAACATCTTGAAATTCTAGAAGCTTAAAGTGCCTGAATCTTAGCTCCTATTCTGACAGCATATGGTATAGACTGAAATACATCAGTCCGTCAGTCTGTGCCTCAACAGTCTATTTAAAATATCTGACAGGAAAGAAGCAAACAAAAATTGACAGTCTCCTTCAGATCAGTTTTACTTGTCTAGGTATCCCCTACACACTTGCCTTCAGTACCTACTGACCATACACACACACATGCACACACATACACACTTTTCTTTTCCAACTGTCTCTCTCAGATATTTCTAAAGCACTGTAGATCACTTTCAAAAGACTTAACCCAAGATCCTCCACACTATTTGTGTCTCTTGGACAACACAGTCTAGGTCTTTTATTTCTTCAAATTCCTGGATGGTAGCAGAATACTTTGCATGTGGCATGTGCCTAAGAAACATTCACCAGCTCCTTTTGTATAAAGATTTTAAATCCAGGGAAGTGATATCTTCCCTTCCCTATATGTAGGTGATAACAGGTCTTTCTTTCTTGAGCCTTCTTTATCCCAATAGCCTTTAAGATCAATTGACCATTTACTTGTTCTTGAGTCTTTAATGCAGACAAACTACTGTTCTGGGTATTCTAACAATCCTAGAAAGCTGAGTTACTCTCCTAGAATAATTGTAGGATAGTAGTTCTGGACTAATAGAATTGAGAATATTCCTGTGGATAAATCTGCACTTGAAATAGCAAGTGTTTGGCCCAGTCTGGCCTCATCCTTAAGTCTTCCAAGCAACACTGTGGAATCTATTAAAATCAACTGCCATTACACTTTCTTTTCAGCACAACATCTTCATCAGCTTCTGAAATGATTGCCTTTAAGCTCTGCTTTAAAAATGAAATTAGGTGGTAATGCTTCAGAGGTGATATACTGTCCTCCTAAAGAATTTCTCCATTTATCAGTATTTAATGTAGTTGTGCTTGTTGTATTATGCCTGACAGTCATCATTTTTGTTAGGCTTGATGTTACAGAAACAAACAAATATAAGCATTGAACATAAAGAAGTTGAAGAAATAGTAAATAGATTATGTACTAAGAAACATTTACTATTCATGTGTGTTTTGTTTCCCTAGCACTAGTCTCTACTTTGACACACAACTGCATTTGAAAATAATACCTACCATCATCTGTTTTTCAAGTTTATCTTCTGATCAAAAGACTTGTCTCCCTTTTACCAGGTAGTGATCTTTGGGAAAATTACTCTGCTATTCTGTTAGTTCTCTGATCAGTAACCCAGTGTCTTTCAATATATAAGAACGTCTTCCTTATAGAGTTGCTGTAAGGAAGGATGATGATATATAAGAAGTTTAGTTATATGTATATTTATTAATTTGTTTAATTCTAATTGAAATTGTATCTGCCTCCTGAAATGGAGAACTAAGGCAATTATGAAGACAATTTATATTTCAAATCCCCTCTCTTCCCACCTCCAATACAAATATACAGTTTGTACTCTTTAGGGGGAAGAAGAAATTTTATACCTGAATGATCTACCTCACATTGATTGAAAAGCTCTTCTGATAATCACTCACCTCCCTCTCCACTTAACATGATTAGAGTGTCTCTTCTGTGTTGCTACTCAACAGAGCTGGCTTTCTATTTTCCCCCATTTTAATATAAGAGCTAGATTTCTTGATTCATTTTAACTATGGGTTAGGAGAAGGTTGTCCTCTACAATATCATATAAGTTAAGCAGCCATGCTACTGCTTGACTTCAGGAGCTCAGAAAATATTTATTTTTCAGGTTAATTTTTATAACCCTTTTGTCTTTTGAAATTCCACTATAGCTTTTTTGCAGGTGGGTTTTCAATGTCTCTCCATAGGTTAAATGTTCAACTGTAAAATGTAAATAGTAATGTATTTTATCTGAGAATATTTTAATGAATTGATGATTATGGAATAGACATTTAAGATTTTATTCAATATAATTAACATATTACACATTTGTAAAATTAATCCAATTTCTGATCCATAGCTTGAGTTTTCCATTTGTTTTGTTTTTTGCTTTATAATCCATTTCAATTAAGAAACTCGTGTAAGGTCTGATCACAGCTGCTTCTAAATAAAGGTGAATAATGTGAAGAAAAGTAAATATTATATTTTACATAAAAACATGTTGTAGAAATAAATTTCCCCAAATAAATATAGTTTAATTTTAAAATAACTTGCTTAATTTTCTAACTTATAAATGTGCATTCTCAATAATATCAGACAATATTTATATCAGTATATGTAATATCAGGCAGTATATTTATATCAGTATTATATATAAAAACAAGCCATCAATGTAAATTCTAGCAAATTATACTAATTTTTTAGCAATAAACTAAACTAAAACATTGCTTTATCTAACAATAGTCAAAATATGTTATTATTAATTAGATAAATATTGATGAACTTGAAATTCAATGTAATAAGATGAACCTCAACTAAAATTATATTTTGTTCTGTTTAAAGCCCTTCTCCTTATAACTGGCAGCTAAGGTGCTACCTAAAAAATATCCACTCCTGGTGTAAATTTTGGTGTTGTGGGGTTGAGGAGCAAAGCAAAGAAATATGCAAAAGTAAATATAAACAAATCTTAACTTTTCTATGCCTGAAGAACAGGATTAGAAATTAATTCATGCTCTAAATGTATCAAAGAGCATCATTACAATATCTGTGAAATGAAATAACAGCCATTTGCTTATTAAGATTGCTTTTCAAAATGATGAACTGCTTGAAAGCTACTTAAAATTGTTTTCCTCATGATTTCCTTTGCAGTAAATGACATACTAAGATGAATTTGATTTGCTTATTTTCAAGTTAAAACCTCATTTTGCTTGTTTCTCCTCTGTTATACACACACACACACACACACACACACACACACACACACACACACACACACCCTCCAGTGTTCTTAAAGTAATTATATGTAGAGAATATAATCATTTCAAACTGTAAGACAAAAAAAGAGGAAAGATGTGTGTGTCTGTGTAGTGTGAGAGAGAGAGAGAGGATGTTGTGTGTTATAAACAGATTACCAGAACTGAGAAACATACAGGATCCCTGATACAGAAACGTCTGAAAAAGCAAATGCAGTTGCTGGAAACCAGCATCACAACCTGCCTGATGATTAACATTCAGTGTGACCCAGAGTGAGTTCACTGTGAAATTCCCAGTCATCTTCTTTTTTCTATGACCCATAGCCACAAACAACCTCACGTATCAAGCCCACCCGACAAGCATTTGCCTGGAAGAGGTGACAGGAACACTGGTGACTTGTCATTTCTACAGATGATATCTATTTTTCTGGAATCAATCAATCAGTTTCCATTTGGGCAGGGGCTTGTCACTTAACAAGGATCTAGTGTTTCTCACCCCAGGTGGGGCACTAATCCTCTTGGAGAGGATCTGTAGGAATAGACTGAGCCAGGCTGTTTAATGGATTTAATCTAATCAAATCAGGGCTCGGGTGCCTCCCTTTGTCACATCTGATGCGCCCATTCCCAAATTAAAAAAGGAATACACAAGTGCAAGCCAGCCTTCTGGGTCCCTTGGTACCTCATTATGTTGTAAAAATGACTTCATCACTCATGACAGAGAAATTAGACAGCCCCAACAGCGGCATATGGCAGTGGGAGAATCATTCTACCAGCTCCCCACCTGATTCTCTCCTCCCTCAAAATCATGTCCCTCCCCACAGAGGCTGCTTCTGTACTGCAGTAGTAGGATGTGGCAGCCGTAACAGAAGCCAGACCTAGTAAGGGCGGGAGGAGAGGAAACTGGAAGGCTAGAGAAGCCCATGTCAGCAAACCACGTGCAAACCCTTAGGGACCCCTCCTCCCCGATACATCTATTCATCTCCTAGAAAGGGTATTTCTTTTGTCAGAAGAAAAGAAGGCCTTTTCTGCATTGCCCCAGATACCAAACCTACAGAGCCCACAATGGGGAAATGGCTAGATGTTTGATAGGCAGCCACATGACTGAAATAGAGATAGTCACCTCTGGCCCTAAAGGACTGGATCACTACGAACCAGTTCCCTCATAGCAAGATGGTGGTATTTTGCAGCAGGCTTTATGGTCACAGTCTGAATTATTTTCTCACCAAAAGGAATTTGTAAATGCTTCTTCTCACTGGAAGAGTTAAGAAACCCTGCAAGCAATCAGTGTTGCAATGGATAAGTAAGTGTAGGGACAAAAGATGATAGACAGGTGAGAGACAGAGAGAGAGTTTGGTGATGAGACTTAAGAATCTATTTCTAATGCTTATTATAATAAATTTCTTCATTATTTTATTTTTGTTAAAGAAAATGACAGAACAGTACCAGTAACATTATTTCTTTCTGGCCTTAAAATATGAAGACATTGTGTTTAAAGTATCTTTGTTCCTCTTTCTGAAAATCATTCTCACAAGAGGAGTTTTCATCATCAGGCAAGCCGGAATATTTACGTAAAGTATATCAAATTCCATTTTTATAAATGAAAATGCACATTAGTAAACAGTTCTATAATCTGTACATTAGAATTTGTTAATTTTTAAGTATAAATCCTCTCTTCTTTATAACGGTAGTACAAATTGAGCTGTATCAATTAAAGTTGCAAGCAAGAACATCTTCCTTCTAGACAAAGGGTCTACTATCCTAGTCATGCTCAAATCTCTACAATCTTCTAGAAGCTCAAATTGCCAAAGGGCTGGGTCAGTAGAAAAATTTCTAAATGCTGTGTCTTTTTCCTCCAGAAAAATCACACTATTTGTCTAAGTCATTATCAAGTTTGGATTTTGCCTTTTGCAGGGAAAAGAACAGAATCACTTGTGTTATGGCTAAATCATTTGGGAGCCAGTACACACACACGCAAATACAGTATGTTTCTCTTGCCACAAAAATCTAAGAATCCCTGGGGACTGCTAAAGGCTTCTCTCTCTAATTCATGGATTTCTGTCCTGGATTTAGGGCATGATAGATTGTAGCCACTCATTCAGAGAGTAGAGGGCTCAACTTGCTACTGAAAGTCAATTTTGTGATAAACCATATAATATCAGGCAGAGATGTCAACTTTCAATGTAGAGAGGTTGTGGTCATGTATTATTAGACACCCAAGTTTTAGTCACAATCTCTTTGTGACTTTGAACAAGTCACCACCTCTCTAATTTTCTATTTTCTTTCCCAATGTATAAAATGAGAAGATCAAAAGAGTTGAACCCTCAGTTCAGTTCAGTTCAGTTCAGTCGCTCAGTCGTGTCTGACTTTTTGCAACCCCATAGACTGCAGCATGCCAGGCTTCCCTGTCCATCACCAACCCCCAGGGCCTACTCAAACTCATGTCCATCGCGTCAGTGAGGGCATCCAACCATCTCATCCTCTGTCACCCCCTTCTCCTCCCGCCTGCAATCTTTCCCAACATCAGGGTCTTTTCCAGTGAGTCAGTTCTTTGCATCAGGTGGCCAAAGGATTGGAGTTTCAGCTTCAACTTCAGTCCTTCCAATTAATATTCAGGACAGATTTCCTTTAGGATGGACTGGTTGGATCTCCTTGCAGTCCAAAGGACTTTCAAGAGTCTTCTCCAACACCACAGTTCAAAAGCATCAATTCTTTGGCACTCAGCTTTCTTTATAGTCCAGCTCTCACATCCTTACATGACTGTTGGAAAAACCATAGCTTTGACTAGATGGGCCTTTGCCAGTAAAGTAATATCTCTGCTTTTTAATATGCTGTCTAGGTTGGTTATCGGAGAAGGCAATGGCACCCCACTCCAGTACTCTTGCCTGGAAAATCCCATGGACAGAGGGGCCTGGTAGGCTGCAATCCATGGGGTCACTAAGAGTCGGACACGATTGAAGCAACTTAGCAGCAGCAGCAGCAGCTGGGTTGGTTACAGCTTTTCTTCCAAGGAGCAAGCGTATGTTAATTTCATGGCTGCAGTCACCATCTGCAGTGATTTTGGAGCCCCCCAAAATAAAGTCTCTCACTATTTCCATTGTTTCCCTATTTAGTTGCCATGAAGTGATGGGACGGGATGCCATGATCTTAGTTTTCTGAATGTTGAGTTTTAAGCCAACTTTTTCACTCTCTTCTTTCACTTTAATCAAGAGGCTCTTTAGTTCTTCACTTTCTGTTCTTTCTATTATCGGGAGTTCACTATATGCTACAGATACATGTAATGGTCAGTTTGTTATCTGAATGAAGACCTGTTTTCTCTTTAGCAAAAGTCAAGTTAGAAACCCAATAATACTGAAAAGATAAAATGTTCCCCTAGGAACTGACTCTCTTTAAATAAAGAATAGAGGTGTGGGAAATAATCTTTAATTTTCATCAGAGAAGTCTAACCTCAAACTTATATGGATTTCTCTAAGCACATTTATAATGCCTGGCTAGAATTCAAAGATTCCATATACTGAAATTCTACAATCCCTATACTGTTGGCTAAAAGTATTTTTTAAGACAGCTGTTTACAAGCCTTTACATGAGACTTATGGCACTTTCGGCAAACAATAATTTTAACTATGAATAATGTGTATGGGAAAATAATTTTAAAGGCAGAAATATGATATGAGAAAAGAACTATTTTTATCACAAGACAAATAATCTTTTTGCATTACTAATTCTTAAGGAAAATTTAAACACAAGTGATACTGAATGATCAGGGCTTTATTCTTTCATTTTTTTCTAAATATAAAATGCTATTAGAAATAAATAACAGTCAACAATTATTGAGTACCAGGCATGCTTAAGAATTTTACACATATTCTCTTATTTAGCTGTCATGATACTCCTACCAGGTAAATAGTTTAACTAACTCCTTTTACAGAAATACAAATCGAGGCTCAGAGAGGTTAAACAATGTTTCATGCCATTCGGTTATTAAGTAGTAATTCAGGAGTCTGAACACAAACCTATTGGCTTTAGAATCTATAGCTAAAGTGCAAAACACTTTGTTGAGATGTTTATTTCATTTACTCAACAAGTATCTATCATGAGCCAGGCTCTTTGAGATGCTAGATATACAGTGGTGTTAATATACGACAAAACTACTTGCACTCGAAGAGGTTACATTTTATTGTAGAAAAGCAGTTATTTCTTAGTTATAGGTCACTAAGAAAAATACTGGTATGATAGCTGGCAGTAGTGCTACCTAAAAAATTAAAGCAGAGAAATCAGGAGGACAGGAGCAGAATAGGGAATGTTTTCAAATAGAGCTTAAATAATATTGCCACCTAGACAGAGGCAAGAATAATCTTTGTGAATACAACATCATCCACTAAAAACGTAACGCTGACCCAACTTCCTTTGATAAATCTGACCTTCTTTGGTTACGCCTTTGCAAAAATTTTGTTGTTTCTTCCATTAAGCCATTGACCAGGCTCCTCATCACTCTCTAAATGCAAGATAAAGATAGTTTTTAGTAATTTCACAAATTTTACAAATTTAGTAATTTGTAAGTATCGGAGTTACCAGAAGCCCTATGGTCTTATTGTTTAAAGACAAAATTAATTTGCCCTCAATACTTTTTAATCACTGTATTAAATATGTTCTCATCTAAAAACATTACAGATTTTGTAAGAAATCTTCCTTTGATTCTCCACTCTAAAACCCTCAATGGAGTTGACTAAATTCTCCTGTCCAGTGTGTGCAATAGCCCTTTAAGGAAAGGTAAAGAAAAGAATGGTTGAGGAGCTTTCCTGGAGGCCCAGTTTCCTTCCCCCCACAACTCCCCTACCTCCTCTTCTCAATGAGCAGAAAAGCAAGAATACTGAGAATTGGACCAGAAAAAGAACAAAGAAATCTGTATTCTGACCAAGAGTGGGGCTGTTTTTGCTTAATTCATAAAACGGAGAAGCCAAATCATTGCTGTTTGTTTTTCATTGAGAAATCTGCCGGGAGGTGTAACCAGAAGCCCTTCTCTCTAGGGGAGCTGTCTCCACAGGCGTCAGTTCCTCTACTCCAGTTCCACCCACAACAGTGATGGCAAATACTTCCAAAGTGAGCTTTTTTTACACCAAGAGAGAAAGGACTCTGTCCCCAGCATCCCACTCAAGGGAAATCTTGTTCTATTATTAAATCATCTGTAGGGAAGGCAGAATGGGTACACAGTGCTTGTAGGTGGGAAACTGGTCTTGCTATGTTGATTTTGCTGTTTTGAAAATGGAAACCTACATCTTTCAAGCCAATTCTAAAAATTTCTAAAACTTTATGTTAAACAAAAGTCTTCTAAGATAAAATTCTACATAGCATGTACAGGACTAATTGGACATTTACCAACTAGTCAATGAAAATGTCTCTGAGTGATTAAGTTATGTATGATTTTTATTGTCCTTTCTTTTTAGTATGCTTTCCTTATTTGATATGTAACACTTTTATAACCAGAAAAGGAAATGTTATACATTTTAAGCCTGTTTTCACAAGAGATTTCCAGTGTATATTTCTCATTGTATGCTTTTAATAATATTTTTTAAAATATTAAAAAATAAAGCAGATGATCAAAATCTTAAAAAGTGAACATGTTCACTTCCTTATCTGTTCACAATATTTTACAATAAATTCTGACTTTGTGTTCTCAGACTTGGAGAACACAAAACATTGTATGTGAAAATATTGTTTCTCTCTCCTAAATATCTACTTAAAGATAATGTGGTTTTGGATCCAAATAAAAATTCTAAACTTCAGGACATTTTCTCTTGAGGAAAATCTTCAAATAAATTAGAACCTGAGTCAGCATCAGTCTTTTCTTTACTAGACATGACACAAGTGATAGCAATGAGCTTGCAATTTTTTTTAACCTAGAAAAACCTGTTAACTGACCTCCCAGTGTTAGAAAGAGTGAAAGCTAAAGCATCCCTGATGTTTTTTCCTGGCAGGAAAATGTTAGCATTTTAACATTTGGCAAGCTGAAGGTTTTGATTCTGAAAAAAACTTAAAGGCATAGCCATTATATTTTTATTTCACCTTTTATTGAGTTTCCTTTTATTTTTTTCGTGAATTGATGCATGCTTTTCCACTGAAGTGAAAAACATTTTACATATGTATGTTTGGGGTATCTTTCTGGGAAGTTTATTTTGTTTTGGAAAATATTTTTAGGAAAAAATTCTTGGTACTGCATTAGGGATATAAAAGTCAAAATGTAACATATTTATTGCCAGTAATATTTAAGAAAATATTCCTTTAAATTTTTCTGCCTTATATCAATTTTTAAAATTTATCCCATCCATAAAATAGGGTTTTCTACACAGTTAATAATTTTCAGTTTAAACTGATACCGTTTTTAAAAGAATATTTGTTTTTTATCCTGTTCAGCCTGAGTATTAGCCATCACAATGTTAGGGTAAAGACAGTATTCGAGAGGCATTATTTCTAGTCTATTGCACTCTTCTTAACATTTTGAGGAAAAAAATCCTCACCCTAGGGTCAATTAAGCCAAAAACAAATTCCCAAGAATCTCTCCCTAGGCCTTGGAGATTACTGAGAAATTTGGGGCAGGAAAACACCTCTCCTGAATGGGACTGTAGTGACAAAAGCCAGGGAAGGGGGTTGGGAGATGTCACTGAGGGATGAGAGACCAGTTTAGGGAAGCAGAGAGGAAATTAAGACTAGAGAGGTGCCCAGTTCTAGATTACTTCCCAGGAAAACTTAACCTTTGGTGGAGAGGGAGAGAGGGGAAGTCCTAGGTATAGGCTCTGAAAGAAGACCCAAAATCTTTATTTGGGGTCTCTATGCAGCAAATGGACTTCCCTCTTGGTTCAGAGGGTAAAGAATCTGCCTGCAATATGAGAGACCTGCGTTTCATCCCTGGGTTGGGAAGATCCCTGGAGAAGGGAATGGCAATCCACTCCAGTATTCTTGCCTGGGAAATGCCATGGATGGAGAAGCCCAGCGGGCTAACCCCCATGGAGCTGCAAGAGTCCGACAAGACTTGGCGACTTAACCACCAACCACTATGCAGCAATACCAGGAAAGGCGAGAGCATCTGTTATTTCTCAGCTTAACACTTCCCTCCAGCTTCCGGGGGTATATAAGTCCCACCTCTCTGCGCCCCCGTCGGGCCCCGGAGCTTTACCTGTTGGCTGCCAGCCGAGAAGCGATGTAGCCGCCCGGAATCTGGGTGATGATATAGCCCCAAAAGAAAGAACCGTGGATCATCCCTACGGTTTCCGGGTCCCAGTTGAATTTGGCTTTCTATGGGAGTAGGGAACAAACAAACAGGTGGAGGGAGATAGTTTAGTCAGGGCTTTGGGCTGGAAATTCGCGATCAGTAGCTCTCGGCCGAACGGCTCTCACCGCCCAGGGTATTCCCTGACTTCTGGTCGTGGGGATGGCTTAATGTTCGTTTCCTAACAAAATTAAATCTATACCTTCTTACGGAGAAGAAACGCCTCTTTTCACTGAAAACCCGTGCTCGTTTGAAATGGATTCATAGCGAAGCTGGGCGCCTTGACTTTGCTCCCCGACGACTGCCTGGCAGGTCGGATCGCCTCTATGAACGGCGAGCCGGCAGGGCTTGAGTTTGGGAAATGAGGACTCTCCGCGAGGAGATTCTGTTCGCTGGCGGGGGACAGAGACACCTGACGGGAGTCCATGTAGCCGAGGCCGACCTGTTCGGCTGCAGCGGTGGAATCGCTGGGAGGATGGAACCCAACTGGGAAAAGGCTGAGGAAGAGTGGGTGGGGAGCTTGGTATGGAACTCGCGAAGTTGGAGGAGCTAGTTGGAAGGATGGTGGTCCCTGCAAAGTGGGGATGGGCCTGGGCCAGAAAGATTTGGAAAAGCCCAGGGAAACCGGGGGAGTCAGTGGAGACGGAGGTGGCGCTCAGGGGTGGTCTGAAGAGCAGGAGAGGGGTGTGTCTGAAGGTCCGGGCCTAACTCCGCCCTCGCCAGCGTGACTTGCCACCCAAGGTGAACCTTACAGTAAACTGTGACTAACTATCCTCACAGGAAGGGTGAAAGAGCCCTTATTCGGTGTAGGAAACTGGAGACCCTTTTTCTGCCCCTTTGGATAAAACTCTGAAACCAAACGCACTTCGCAGGATCTCCGAGAATAACCCAGGGCCCATCAGTGCTCACAGTATCCCATCCACAGCCCATCCCGAATTTATCGTCCCAACCCCTAAACCTTGCTCTGCCCGACTTAAATTCGCTCAGGTCTCTATACAGGAAGTCTGCGGACCCGCGGGTTGCTGTGACCTTGACTTTGACCTCCCCCCACCCTCTCGCTAGGCACCACTCAAGGCACACCGTAAGATTACGGGCGGGAGGGACTGGATTCCCGGTGACCCTGAGCCTGTCAAGCTCCTCTTTGTCCGCCAGTCAGGGCGGCTCCTAAAGACCTCTCGGCTAAAAGTGTCGATATGTGTGAACAGTTGCTTTGATTTGTTTTTCGGTTTTGTTTCATTGTGATAATTAAGAATGTTGGCGAGAATTGGAGGGAGTTGGGGAAAATAATAACTGATCGGCTGCTCTATTCCTCCGGGTAAAAGAAAAATAGTTCGATTTAGATTCCGCGGACGGTACTGAGGATCAACTCCTTGTATGAAATCGCTATCCTCAAAAAGCTAGTGAGCTAGGTACTATTTTCCACTTTGCAGGGGAGAAAAAGAAGGCCCAGAGAACAGAAGCGGCGTGCTCCACCGTGAACAGGGATCGATAATATTGCCGCGGCCCCATCTAGAAGGGCGGGGCTAGAGGGGGCCTGGAAGGGGCAACCACGCCCTCCGCATTCGGCGGGGAGAGCGAGGCTCAAACAGGTGAAGTGGGTCTGCGACACCACCGGGCCAGCCGTCGCGTACCTCCTTGATCACCTTGCCCCCGCGGTGAATGGTGCTGTTGTTGACCATGTCCACGATGGCCACGCCCAGGTTGCAGCGGATGCCGAAGGAGATGCAGAAGCCCAGGCCGCTCATGATGGCGATGATGTAGCGACGCGGCAGGCCAAAGCACGTGCAGTCGCACAGCGGCGCCTTCTTCTCAGGCACCTCCAGGGGCTTCCCATCCTCCGTCAGCTCGATGGTCTCCCCGGCGTCCTGCTTCTTCTCCAGCACCCTGCGCGGCACAGCGTGGGGAGGCAAGGACGCGGGGGGTTAGGCACCCCCCGACGCCGGGACCATTCCCAGTTCCCGGAACCCGTGAGATCTGGGGGAGGGGCCCTGACCGCCTTCCCCACCCTCGGAAGTTGGGGAGCTGGGGCCACACGACTTCAGGGACTCCCGGGCTCCCTCCCCGCGGCCGCATCTCTTCAACTTTCAATATTTTATCTTCTCTGGCAGCCAGTCCCCCTTCCCTCGGGGATTCACCCCACAGCGCCTTGATTCACATCCATCGTCTGGGCCTGACTTTCCTGTGGGGTCTGCAGTTTGGAAAGGAAGGGTGACCCGAACGGCGCCTTTTCAGCACCTGTGTAGATGCCTCCCAACCGCAACGCTCTACCTGAGTCGCTTTCATACAGCCTCCAGTCTCCCAAAGGCTGCTCCGCCGCGGCGGGCCCAGGCACACTCCTGCACCCGCGTACCCCTTCCTTCCAGGCTAAGCTAAACACCCCCGGACGGAGGACGCAGGGGTGAGCCCAGGAGCCCCCGGGGACCAAGGCCTGTCCCGTCCAGGGCCCACGCGGAGGTCTGCGAACGCTCCGTGAGTGTCACGCCCTCTCCCTTCCCGTTCCTCTAGCCCCAGGATGCCAGTTCAACGTTTACTCTCCTGTAACACAGCTTACTCTTTTCTCTCTTTTTACTCGAGTTTGAAACAAAGGCCTCCGCCGCATATGGCCGACACCAAAGCTGCCTACTGCCAGAACATGAATAATTAATTATTCACAATCTTGCGTCATTACTATCTCAGTTACAAACACCGAAATATGTCCTGGGCCCATTTCCAAAGACAATGCGACTCCCAGACACACGAACGCGCCCCCAAATCAACTCCTGGAAGATGTCCCACATCAAGGTAGAAGATCTCACATTTATGTTTCGGTTTGTGTTTTGTTTTTTTTTTTAACTTGCATAGTGTTTCACAAGATTTCACCCCTCTGATTCAATCGCTGTGGGCTTTGTCCTTGGGGGAAGGGGAAAGTAGAGTGATGGAATGGTTTAACTAGAAGCTGATAGTGCTGCTCTGGTCCACAGTATATCCGTGAAATTTCTATTAAAAAGAAGAGGAATGTGAAGGGTAACACATCATGAACCTTTGAGATGGATATTTAAACAAAGAACCTTTCCGTTTACAATTTGCAGATGTTTTCCAATCCACCATGTATCGTGCCACACAGAATCATTTTCACACACACGGGGAAAGCAAAATAGATCAATTTCAAGAATACCTAGCTTGGGAGACAGCTGTCAAGCAATTTGAGGCTACCAGGAAAAAAAAAAGTCAGACTTGCAAATTCTACAAAATATAAACTGGGGAATAGGTCATAAAGCTATCTGTAGCTATGTTAGTACTTATTCCTAAAGTCTAATTCCAGCATTAGAGCACATGGCAATGTATTTATTCTAGGCGAGTAAAATTCCATTAATAAGATTTTTTTCCACATTGACTTCATATGCTCATATATGCAAAGTTAAACTCTGCACCTGAACTCTCCACTGATGGCGGTTGGGCTAGGAAAGAATAGCTCTTTCCAGGGCATCCGTGGAACTGCAGGGCCCTTGCAGTATTTACTGCCGCATAGGTGCATGATGGTGCCTACAAGAAGCCCACCAGAGCTGGAGAGATTGGGAAAATCGGGACTTGCATTGGTCATTTTCTTTACATTTCCTATACATTTCCAAAGGCTTCAATTTACCAAGTTTGAAGATTAGCACTCTCTTAGAATCGTTTCTCCTTTTGTTTCTACCCTTTCTTCTTGATTTTGCTTCTATTATTAAGAAAATGTGTATTTGTGTCATATTCCTGAACAGATTTAAAGTTGTAAAATTTACAGAATAACTAGTACAGTGACTACAGAGAGGATTTAAAATTTTAAATCGTTTCTAATACTTCCAAAGTAATTTGGCTGGTTATTATTATGGCTCTTCTTATAAGCACTGTGATATTTCCCACACAAGAAATAGACATCTAAGAGAGATCAAATAATTAGAAATACATATACATTGTTTCAGATTTAAAAAGAGGAACTGCTTCCGCTATCAATTATTGATATATTTTGATTCTTTCTTCAGTGCAGAAGGAAGATTCCACTGGGGGATTCTCTACTCAAGTGGTTTTGAAACTAAGACCCAGCTTTCTTTCTGTCACTACTCTTGAGAATTTTATTAATTTTTTAGGTGGTTGTGTTCTTTATTCCTTTTTCTGCATTAAAGGAATTTAATTTGGTGTCACTATAAGCAACAAAAGAAAGGCTCTTTGAACAGGTGCTGGTCATTTTTCAATTGTAAAAAGGATAAATCCTCAGTAGGAAAGGATAAGAATCTGCAGGTACCAAAACAAAAATCACACACACACACACAAACAGCAGACAGGTTAATTTAGTGCAACATTCCTGAATTAATAAGTAGGTTTCCAGAGCAGCCTCACTTCAGCAATGAGCAAAAAGAAAGATTTTCCGATCATATTACAATCTCTAAGCAACCAGGGTTTAAGGAAAAAGCTCTGCAGATTTTTTGCATGCTGAGTCCCAAGCAAACATAGGTTTGCTTTCCCTTACCTGTAGATCTGGCCGAGGGATTTTCCAGCAAAATTCTTTAGCCCCTCTTTTCCTGGGGTCAAAATCCTTTGTTTTACCGACTCCATTCTTGCAAAGCTTGGTGTCGGCTCTTGCCAGATTTAAATAGAGATCGCTATGAAAGGCGAGAGTTGCGCATATTGTCTTAATCGTTTAAGGTAGTTGTAGGTTTTTTTTTTTTCTCCTCAGCAGAATGGTATCGGTGTGCCTCTTGCTAGAGTGCGAGTGAGAGAGGGGAGGGAGAGTGAGAAGGAGAATACAACAGAATAGCTGCATGCAACCCACGGGTTTCCTAATAGGAGAGTTGGTAGATACAATCAGAAAGTCTCATTGGAAGGGGAGGATCCGGTGGCAAAGGGCGCACGCAGTGCCATGGTATTTGAGCGGGTGCAGATGAGTCCTTGTCCTGGAAGTCAGTCCACTCGAAAACAATGTAAATCCTCGGTTTTAAACGCCTTGCTGCTGACAAATCCTCCGCCTTTCTAACGCGGGTGGAAATATCACAGAACCCTTGTGTAAGGACGAAGTCAAAAGAATAGTACTTTTTAAAATGGTGCCTTTGCTGTAAGGAGCAGAGCACTTCCGAAACTCATGGGAGCATCTTAGGTCTCAGGTGAGCGATGCTGCTGTTAGTTTTTCCTTCTTGCCCATGATCTCCTCCCATCACGCCAGCGCAAACTCTGCTCTGCGGTAGAGTCGAATTAAGATGGAGAAAGCTTGCTGCTCTTTGAGGACGTGAGTAAATAACAGATACACTGTTCTGATTTGGGCAGCGTCAGGGAAGATTTTTTTCAGCACCGCTGACAGCGCCCGTCTGGGCGCTTCTTGGCAAAATGGTTCAGCACCACGGACAGAGTAAGTCTCAGTAAAAGGGGCGGTTTCTTTTGACTGGTCATGTTGCCAACTTTCTAGGGGAACTGGAAGGATGGCCCTGACCAAGGGCCATGCTGGGGATTCAGGAATGGATGCTATGGAAACCAAGTGAGAAGATGTCATCATCGCCAGGGTTTGCAGGGAGAATGGTGCATTTAGCTCTGCAAGGGAGAAAGATTTTATTAAAAATTTACAAGTTGCTTCTAGTTTGCTACATTTTGCCCAGCATGCTGATGCCAACTCTGACTGTTTCAGGGAAGGAAGATTACAACATATTTTACTTATGTTTGTGGAATTTGGGGCACCTGGGCTCCCTTGAATATGAATTATATATACACAAACTGCATAATTATACTGTTCATGTGTTTTGTTTTAACCCCTGATAGGTAAGAGAAAAAAAAAGGTAGAAAGGAAGAAAGAGAAGGAGGAAGCAAGAAAGAGGTATAATAGAGACAAAAGAAGGCAGAGAGAGGGAGAGAGAGAGAGAGAGATTTATTTTTTTTTAAAAAAGAATTGTTCCTCAGTGATCTTGGTTAAATAAAAGACAAGCAGTTTAATATAAATTCCTTGGAATTGTATGCTTCTTCACTTTTAACTAATTTTCAGCACACACTACTAAAATATCTATATATTGAGGACATTTGTAGCTAAAGCTTGTGCTTTTTAACAAATTATTGCTGATGATATTTTCAAGATTTATTTAAAATTACTTACAATCTTTTCAAATATAACTTTTTTATTTTGTAACATCTTCTAAAGTAGAATTACAGAGACATTCGTGAAAGACATTTGCTCTCAGGTATGTAAGTATGGCACCAATGAATCTATTTCATTAAGCAAAGTGAGGAAACTATGCAAGATTAATGTTAATTAATAATGCATTTGACATGAATCACAAACCTCTTAGATGTAATTCAGGCAAATAGTTACAAAACAGATTGTCCTTGAACTACATTCTCAAAGTCAAAATCCTTGAATTTCCTTTAAACCAACAGGGGGAGTAGATTTTTCTTAGGGATTTTGGTAACAAATCTCAGAAATATGGATCTAAATAAGGAATCATGTAAGAATATTCCCCACATAGGCCAAATAATACAATGAATATGCATGTACTGAATGGATAGTGGAAAAATTTCAAAAGTAGTTGAAGCCATCTGCTATTATTAAATTTAACACTTATCAAATTATATTTTATTATGAATTATAATAAAGAAAAGGATACTAAGGGCATCTTTCTCTTATTTTGATGTGTATTGGGTATATAATATATATATATCTTTTGATGTGTATTTGATGTATATAGTATATATATCTCCTATTAGTATACTAAATAAGACTTTCCTAAAACTCTTGAATGCCTCAAAACAGTATCCATCCCCAAAGGTGATCAAGTATAAAAGAAGGGGGAAAACATTAAACTACCTTCTTCCAAATAAACTACCTTCTTCCAGTTCATCAGGACTTGACTCATCTAGTGCTTTTCAAAGTATCTATGTTTTTCAAATCTTTCATGACCAAATTCATTAAATTTCATTCATTTAGGGATTTCAGTGATCTTGAAATTCCAGAAAATTATATACAAAATATAATTCAGATAAATATCTGTGAAGTTAAGATGGTGATATAAAAAATGATTTTTGTAAGAATTCCTGCCTTAGTTTCAGCCCAAATGGCTAGAGATCTACATCACTGGCAAACCTGATTGCTGAGTGTCTCATATATATGAGACACAAATCCAACACAAAAGCATTGTTTGTGGTGTAAAATAATTACATTCACCTCATTGAAATCTTTGTCATTTGGCTCTCTTCTCCATTCTCTTGAAGTGTTTGAATCAGAATTACTGCTAATATTCATTTATTCATTTTAAAGTTAATTATTTAGTGCTCAAAATTTCACTAGATTCTGGGACTCTTCCCTGAAAGATCTCACAAACTGTATGGGAAATAGACACATAAATATTACAACTACTTACGGGTGAAATTGGACAAGTCAAGTAACCCAGCCTGGAAGTGAAAGTGTACAGAAAATATTTCAGGAAGTGATGTTTCCTTGTCTGTCTTAATACTTGAAGAGAAATTTTGTTCTATAAAAATGATGACAGTCCAGGACATTGGGTGGGGAAAGATGGTGGCACTTAGAGAGATCCCAGCTGAGGAGATATCTTGAGCAAATTCATAAACAAGGGGAAAATGTTGTATGTGAAGAATTACAAGAATTGTTACTAGACTAACATTTAGGCTATTCTTAGGTTAATAGCTACACCCAATATAAGAGACATATATTCAGATGTTACTTACTAATCCAACATATTTTCTTCATGCATGCTCCCCAAATCCAAACATTAAATATGTACCTTTGTGACCTTAATATCGCCAGCTTTCAGTTTATGCAAGGAAGTATTAGTAGTTATACAAATGGTATTAATTTAGGAACACTGAAAAAGTCTTCCATTCTCTGGACATCTTCCCTTACCCTTAATATCTTCCATCCAATTTTAGCCTTGAATCGCATTATTAGACAATTCTTCTAAGAGAATTGTCTCCTGTTTCCAAGCACTGTTATCAATAAAAGGAGGTTTCATTGACTATAACTAATGTGTGTAGTGTTATAATTTATGAATGACTTTCATTTACATGATCTCATTTATTCTTTATAATAATTCTTCAAACTAATTTCATTCCCAGTTTTTTGTTTTTTTTTTTAATTTATTTCCAGTTTATTGAGGAAGGAAATGAGAGTTAATGATTTGCCTGGAGTCATGAAACCAGTGATGAAGAAGCAGCATGGATTAGAGTAGTTTTTCACCATTTAACATCTTAAAATACAGATTCTGACTCAATAGTTCTGCAGTGGAGACCACCGAGGTGCAGCAATTCTAACAAGTTTCCAGGGCTGCACCCCTGGATCACAATTTGAATATCAATGGTGTAGAGTAAGAAGTGTGAAATCAGCTGACTGTGTTTGGATCCTGGTTCTGCTGATTATCACCCCTGCAACTTTGAATCAGTTACTTAGTTTTAATAAACTGATTTTCTTATTTGTAAAAAATGGAGGCTTGCACATAATCTCTATCATCCTTTCCACATGTAAAAGTCTATGACTTTTTCATTAATTTATTCATTGATGTAGAACAGTATTTTTTCATTTCTTCTACCCTAAATTTTTTTTAATTATATTTGAGTTACATGGCTAATAATGAACTGAAAAAAAAAATCCAATCACATAGAGCAATATATTCCTTTCTGAAAGTTCTATCTTATATTTTAAAGAAGTCAATTTATTGCTTGTGTTTTACTAAGTATTATTGTTTTATAAGCAACTGTTTAAATAATTGTCATCATCATAATCAAATTTTGTATTCTTCAAGATTTACGTAAGATATTACCCCATAGCAGTGTTATAAGTTTGCATTTGTTTATATTTTTGTGTTAGGAAATGCTTTTGAGAGATCATTTAAATGTCTTGCAAATGTTGCCCTCTGGTGGAAGGATATGTTTTTATTTTAGAAACAATTGTCTTTATGTGTTAATAATTAAAACTGTTTTTTTTCCTTCCTTCTCTTCTTCCTTCTTTTTTTCTCTTCTCCTTCCTTTTTTTTTTATTTTAAATATTTATTTATTTGGTTGCACCAGGTCTTAGTTGCAGCAGGTGGGATCTAATTCCTCGAAAGAAAAGTGAAAGTGAAGTCACTCAGTCCTGTCTGTTGGACTCTTTGCAACCCCATGGACTAGAGCTTATCTGGTTTCTCCGTCCATGGGATTTTCCAGGCAAGAGTACTGGAGTGGGTTGCCATTTCCTTCTCCAGGGGATCTTCCCAACCCAGGGATCGAACCCAGGTCTCCTGCCTTGCAGGTAGATACTTTACTGTCTGAGCCACCAGGGAAGTCCTGACCAGGGATCAAAGCCCGGCTCCCTGCACTGGGAGCACAAAATCTTAACCACCAGGGCAGCCCCTTCTTCTTTTCTTCTCTAGTCTTCCTCTCCCATGTCCTCTTACTTCTTTTTTGGTACTTGTTAAGATCTACACCTAAAAATATGAAGTATCCTTTGTGAGCAATATGTTTGCAATTGTCTGACCAAGTACATAATCTACTTAGAAGTAATTTGGTTGTCTGGGAATCCCTCAGTTAATGAAAGAGTCATTATACTTCACTCTGTTAAGATTTAGAAATGACATGGCAATCATGGGTGTAAAAATGGGTTCATGTTTTTACTCACAATAGAATAAGTTGTGATAACTATAAGTTTTTTGAAATAGAAATGTTTGATAAGTTTCCTTTTTATCATAATTAATGTTATTTATCAATCACTGGTAAGGTGTTTTTAAAGCAAATCTATTTTGAAAAATATTTCAAGGAGACTAATTTTGAGGCTGTTTTGAATCCAATATTTTCCATTTATTGTCAACAAATATTCAACAAATGTTCATTCAACAGATATCCCACCCACTGTGGGCTGGGTGCTTTCCTGGGGTATAGTAAACCAGTGGACTTAGTACAGTTTATAGCTTTCTATACCTGTTGTACAGCTTGCACATTCTTAAAGAGAAAACTGCTTTGAGAAGCTTTTCTATAGTATGACTTTATTTGACTTTGCATTCTTAAACCAATGTTCATTCTAATTACATACTTCTTTCAGGTTGAGACTATGCAAATAAGCCCTAGGATTCATCTGTGACTTTTTTCTTACTAAGGGTTTTAAGTGGACAGTTTTTAGTTCAGCTTTATTTGACTTTACTTTGCAGTGTTAGCTTTAAAGACATTACCAATAAATTATGGTACAATTTCTTGAGAACCAGAGATAGAAGAAATAATTTAGTTTGTCTTACTACATGTGCACATAACTCAGTACTCTGCACTTCTATATTTAATGGCTTAATATGAATTATTTTTTGATTTACCTGTGATCTGTCTGATTAAAAACTTGGAAGTAGGAAGTTTTAAATAAATGTAAGCTGTAATCAAGTATATATGCATTAACTACCAAAATACATGTATATTAGTCTTTTCTATGTGCATCTTACTCTCTATAAATAACTTACCATTAGAAAGATATATACATTTTATGCCATTTCTTTCTTTGTATACCCAAGGGGAAAAAATCCTTATTCACTTTTACAGCATTGTGCCTTGGAAAAATCCACCTGTTAAAGTTAATGAAAACCAACTATTGTTCTTCTAATTCCAGGAATGTATTCCTTGTTTCGAATCCCATACTATATACATAGCGCAATGGGATATATTGCAAAAGGATTTTGAAACCATTAGCTTCTTTTAACTCTCAAAATTTTTTTCTTAAACTAAAAGGTATGATTGAATTAAAAATATTGGGAAAAATTAATAAATAAGAGGTGCCACTTGTAAAGAGAATAAAAGAAATACTTCAACATGAAGAAGTCTAAAACAGAGAACACCCTGCCTTAATGTATTTTACAGACTAATGAATAGACTAAGTGACAAGTATTATATGGAATATTTTTATGGTCTGATGAAATATTACCTAACTGAAATCTCTCTCTGTTAGAGGGACGCTATTTTGCTTTCATCATCATTCCAGATTATGGGGTATTATATTCCTTGAAGGAAAGCATATAACATTATTGAAAGCTCTCACTTGGCTGCACACACCCAGAGATTGTCAGTTTGACTTCACTCTGCTTTCTAAGTTACTTAAGTTATGAGAGGCAGAAGGTCAAAAGCTTTCACTTTTAGAATATTTACAGTGACACTTTCCAAAGTAAATATATGAATACACAGTTTGGTAATAGTATAGAATATTTAAAATATACAATATTTAACTGCTGTAAGCATACTCTGGTCATAATTTTGGAGAAGAAACAACAGAAATGTAGTGAAATGCAGTGGCGTCTATTGCTGTTTTCTAACTGCTGTCCTCTAGTGGTCAAATAGATAATTTTCCCTGCGCTAAAAGGGCTAAGCTAACAGCAGGTTGGAGAAGGAAATGGCAACCTACTCTGTTGTAACCACAGCGTTCCTGGAAACAAACTCACTCAGAAGGACAATGCAGATAGTGGAGTGCAGTTTATTACACTGGCGGGTCCAAGGAAGAGTCTCTTAGCCAAGGACCCCGACCAGTTTTATGGAAATCTTATATACCCTAAATGTATGCGCCCAAACCCACCTCCCCAAATTCCCTGAAACTAGTCTGAAAAGGAAAAGAAAGATACAATCAAAGTTAACCCGTGATTCATATGCTTTAAGCCTAGGTAGTTAACAGTGGACAATTATCAATAGGCCTGTGGTCGTACCCCAATAAGCATAATAGAATGCATGATTCTATTCGGTCACACAGATAATTGGGTATTCTTTTAGGGTGAGAGTCTAGGTAGGAGCCCTGGAGCTCTTCCTTCCGGGGGCCTGGTTTTCTAGTTGGTACGTTTCCATAGATACTGGGCATATAGCTCAAAGTCCACAGTCCAGCCCAAGATGGAGTCCTGGTTTCAAGATAGAACCTGTTCTGTCTGTTTCCTCCTTCAACTCCAGTATTCTTGCCTGGAAAACCCCATGGACAGAAGAGCCTGGCAGGCTCCAGTCCATGGGGTTGCAAGGAGTTGGACACAACTTAGAAACTGGACATGACTTAACTACTGAGTATGAGCAGGAGATTCACCATTACAGCATGGTGAGAACCGTAATGGGTAAGTTTTACTGTGTAAGTTGGAGAGACGGTAATCATTCACTGAGACCCTGAGTGTCAATACTTTCGGTCATTCATTGTGCTCTGACGGACTAGAGTGACTTTCCAAATTTTTGAGTCAATGAATCCTGTAACCCGGAAGGGTTAATTTTTAATTTATGCTGGATCTGCTTCTGTGACTTCACCCTCATCCTGCTGTGTTTTTTTTGTTGTTGTTACTGTAGGCATACATAATGACCTGCCTCAGGGAGATAACCTGAGCCTCCCACCAGTGAAGGACTGTAAGGAAATGAAACTAACATCTTCCTCTTCTGGAGGCTCGCCCTTGAATAGTCTTTTGTTTTCTCACCCTCTCCCTATCTCTGACCTATAAAATAAACTGGCAACCAGGCCCCTACAAGATGGTTATTGTGAGGTTCTGGCCTGCCATCTTCTGGGTCAGCCAGCTCCCTTAATGACCTGAACACTTCATCTGAGATTCACTGACTTATCTTGCAGAGGGAGCTTGGACTCAGTAACAATGCCGTTTAATTAATACTCAAGCCAATTGGAGTTAGATTTTCCATCACTTGCAACTGAGAGTATTATGATTTATCATCTTTGAAAGTATCCATGAATGGATAAACAGATGAATGAAAAAAGGATGAGTAAACAAATCTGAAGTTTAGAATACAAATTAAAAACACTAGAAAGAGGGAAGAGTCATATAAGAGTAATTATAGAACAAAATATTAGAAAAGCAGAATGGGGTAGCCTTAAATTTCAAGTTAATTCAATGAAATCTTTGTTAATACTGCTAAGTCTTAATTACATGCTCCATCTTTTGCTGGATACTACAGAAGAAGAAATAAATAAGACACATATCTTGCTCTCAGAGAACTCAGATTTTAATTAAGAAATTTAGATTTTTTCCTTATGAATAATTGGAAAAAAGTTAATCATAAGTAAAGAAATGATTTTATCAAGCACAGTAATGTTCTTAGAAGTTTATCAGGCAACAGTATGATGAATTGTATATGGAGAGAAGATAAAGCAAAAGGGTCAGAAAGTAACTGCTGCAATATTTGTGAGTGAGGCAATAAAATATTTTTTCAAAAAAATAATCTCCTTTCCCCTTTTATCATCAGACTTTTAACTCATTCAGGGATTGAGGAAAAATTACCCATAGACACACAGATATAGAACACAACAGCCATCATTAGAACACTTGCTTAGATCAGTTTGAAAATTGTGGACTCAAATGGCATTGGGAGATTGCTTTTGTAAGATAACTTAATTTCTAAAAAACATATTTTATTTCTCCCTAGCCCACTCTCCTGTTTCATCCCTGGCATGATCTCAAACATTAAAAAGGAAAGTTAGCACTTTCATTTAGTGAGTGGAGAAAAGGAAACTGTCAAAGGAAAATGGCATCCGTTAACAACTTACTTTTCTGCCCTTGTCCGTTCAGTTCAGTTCAGTTCAGTTGCTTAGTCATGTCTGACTCATTGTGACCCCATGGACTGCACCACACCAGGCTTCCCTGTCCATCACCAGTTCCCGGAACTTGCTCAAACTCATGCCCATCGAGTCAGTGATGCCATCCAACCATCTCATCCCCTGTCGTCCCCTTCTCCTCCGCCTTCAATCTTTCCCAGCATCAGGGTCTTTTCTAATGAGTCAGTTCTTCCCATCAGGTGGCCAAAGTATTGGAGTTTCAGCTTCAACATCAGTCCTTCCAATGAATATTCAGGACTAATTTCCTTTAGGATGGACTGGTTGGATCTCCTTGCTGTCCAAGGGACTCTCAAGAGTCTTCTCCAACACCATAGTTCAAAAGTATCAATTCTTAGGCACTCAGCTTTCTTTATAGTCCAACTCTCACACCCACACATGACTACTGGAAAAATCATAGCTTTGACTAGACAGACCTTTGTTGGCAAAGTAATGTCTCTGCTTTCTAATATACTGTCTAGGTTGGTCATAGATTTTCTTCCAAGAAGCAAACGTCTTTGAATTTCATGGCTGCAGTCACCATCTGCAGTGATTTTGGAGCCCAACAAAATAAAGTCTGTCACTGTTTCCACTGTTTCCCCATCTAGTTGCCATGAAGTGATGGGACCAGACGCCATGATCTTAATTTTCTGAATGTTGAGTTTTAAGCCAAATTTTTCACTCTCCTTTTCACTTTCATCAAGAGGCTCTTTAGTTCTTCACTTTCTGCCATAAGGGTGGCGTCATCTGCATATCTGAGGTTATTGATATTTCTCCAAGCAATCTTAGTTCCAGCTTGGGCTTCATCCGGCATTTCACATGATGTACTCCACATATGTATGTACCACATATGTATGTACTGCATATGTATGTATGCACATGTACCGGCATTTCTCATGATGTATTCTGCATATAATTTAAATAAGCAGGGTGACAATATACAGAATTCATCCTCAGGACAGAAGTAGCTAACAGTGGGTCTGATGTGACTGACTCCTTTCAGACTGAGATGACTTAGGAGCAAGTGAACCGCCATTCATTAACCACTTGTTTTTTCCTTTGGGGAAGGTCCTCAGGGCTGAAATGAGTCTTGAAACAATATCAGAACATGCAAGCTGTGTGTAAAAGAAGTTCCTCCATTTGAGTGGAACTCAGCTTTCTTATAGCGCTTCCTACCTCAGAGTCTATATGATGAGAAGAGGGTAGGCGGTGAGAGGAGAGCCATTTTCAACAGCTCGTGATTTCCTATCCTTGTTGTTCAGTTGCTCAGTCGTGTCTGACTCTCGACCCCATGAGAAGCAAAATTTTGGTAATAGCAAATTAAAGCACTTTTCTATCATAGCAAGTAAGACAATACAAAAATATCTCTAATGCATTATACAGTTTATATTTAGTCTAGCTTTTGTTAAAGAATCCACCTATAATGCAGGAGACCTGTGTTTGATCCCTGGATTGGGAAGATGCCCTGGAGAAGGAAATGGCAACCCACTCCAGTATTCTTGCTTGGGAAATCCCATGGACATAGAGTCCATGGGGTTGCAATAAGTCAACAACAAGACTGTTTAATGGAGTATTTCCTGCCAAAATCAGTAAACAAAGACATCACAGTTATTAGGGATTGCAGCCCTCTGGTGTGACCTGGTAAGCCCTAAAGGAATTCAGGAAGGAAAATACCTGCTATCTAATAGCCATCAGACTACAGCCACTCCCTATAGATGGGGGGTGTTAAAAAGCAGGATGCTGGCCCCAGGAAGCTGAGATGCCTATGAAGGAAATGATTTCAGTGAGCCCAGAAGCTTGGATCTTTCCATACACAGTGAAAGTGAAAGTCGCTCAGTAGTGTCCGACTCTCTGAGACCCCATGGACTATAGAGTCCATGGAATTCTCCAAGCCAGCAAACTGGAGTGGGCAGCCTTTCCCTTCTCCAGGGGATCTTCCCAACTCAGGGATTGAACCAGGGTCTCCCACATTGCAGGCAGATTCTTTACCAGCTGAGCCACAAGGGAAGCCCATACACAAAAGAAAGCTAAATTCCTTGAGATATCTGATTTTCCTTAATTAACAATAACCTTTGATATTCTTTGATACTGCTTCCCTGGTAGCTCAGATGGTAAAGAATCTGCCTGCAGTGCAGGAGACCTTGGTTCGATCCCTGAGTCAGGAAGATACCCTGGAGAAGGCAATGGCAACCCACTCCAGTATTCTTGCCTAGAGAATTCCACGGACAGGCCAGGGGGTCAAAAAGAGCTGAACACGACTTAGCAACTAACACTTTCTACTTTTGATATTGATTCTCGGCCCCTTTGTTGCAAACTTCTATATAAACTGACTCCTTCCCCTCTCTTCTTAGAGCAGTTTCTCAGAGCTACTTGAGATGCTATCTCCCAGGCTTGAAGTCCTAAACATTCCTACTGAATAAAACAACTCTCTAACTTTCAGGCTGTAACTATATTTTTTAAGTTGGCACAACTTTTTGACTAAACCACCACCACCATCTTTGACTCATTTCACCTACTGACAATTCTTGCTAATAGCTGACACCACTTTTATGGGGAAGATTGAGTGATGTGTGTGTGTGTGTGTGTGTGTTAAAGGATAATCCTCATATAGAATAATTAAGCACTCTATGTGTCAGCTATTAAAACCATTACACTGCTTTTGGCTGCTTTTCAACTTTTGACTTGTTCTTTGACATTCTCCTTTGAAAGATGAGGAATTAAATTTAATTCTGCTTCACATCTCTCCCTCTCTTTCTCCCTCTCACTTGCACACACTTGCTATTCCCCATCCTCTCAATGATATTATTTAAATCAAAATGTGATGTTAACATAACAATCAAAATAATAATAACAAGCAGCACTCATATGATCACACAGTTCAGTGGCAAAGTTAGAATTTCAGCTCAAGCCTTCCACCTCGCCCCGTTCTCAGCCAAGCTACAGGGCTACTCTGCTTGCATTCCTTTCTTATACACTATTTTCTTTTCCTTAGTTGCTCAGAACCGTACCCTTCTGTGTGTTGACGTTGTTTTATTATGTTTCTATATTCCTGTCATTAATCCATCTCAAAACATACCAAGAGAACTAATTTCTCCTGATATAATCAAGCTCATGAGGTAATCGATCAATTTGGCTTTTCCATGGATACATTTCTCCTGGAGCTTTCTGCCCTTCTACTTCAATCTAGACTAGATGCTTTCCAGTTTTGTTATATAGATGCCAACCTGGAGTCCTCGGTCACCATCACTCTGAAAGGTCTTTCCAACTCTTTTCTGTGTCACCTTCTTGCTTTCTGGATGCTGCATCCTTCCTGGATTACATACTCCCATGGTTCCCTGAAATAAGAGTCTGTTTATATATAAACAGGGGCCTGCTATTTATTTAATACAAGGCTTGTTATTTGAAACCCTGCAGATATGAAAGTTGATTTTTTTCTACCTTCACACTTGATTGATAGTTTTGTTTCTATGAGTTTTAAGTATAACATTTTTTCCCTGATAATTTTGATCATATTGTCTCATTGATTTCCATCTTATAGTGTTCCCATTGGGAAGATTAATTCCATTCTGATTCCTGAAGAAGTGTGTGTTCATGTGTGTGTATTTTTTTTTTTAATCTTTCTATGGAAACATTATGATACTCTATCTTCATTGTTTGGAAAATTTAATAAGGGACATTTTGTATTCTTTGTGCTTGTCACTAAGAGACAGAGTCTTTCATGTCCTCAAATCAGGAAACATTCTTATTTAATCTTCCTGATGATTTCCCCTCCTCCTTATCTACACTGGAGTCCTCTAAGAGTTTTCCTGGAGAAGATCACACATCTAGTAACCAGCATTCTGGAAGCTGAATAGGGAAAGGAGCTGGAGATAGAGTCTTACTATTCAGTATGAAAATTTTCATTTTTCCTTTTAATTTCAGTAAGGCATCTCATCTCACCCCAGGCTTCAATTATACCTCTCTCTTGAGGTCTGGAACCATATGATCACCTTGGAAAGATACATTTCCATATCCTTTCATGATAGGTGAGTTCATGTGCCTGTCTGGGTAGGTCTAACTCCTCTTTATATACAATTGCAGCAGATCACCTGTTTTTAACCCTGAGTCAACCACCTTGCTTTCCGAGTTATCTGTTCATTTCAACTCCCAAGCTTTTCCTCACTTTGTGCATGAATCAGATGACTTCTGGTTGGCTTCCACTGGAAGGCATTTGGAAATCACCCTTCCTCGCTCTCTAGGTCACTTTTCTCTTGTCCATCAGCTTTCCATCTTCTAAAAGCTTGGTAACATCTTCTAAATATTGTTGCCTGGTGTCCCATTCTTTTTTTCCTTGGGGCTTTATAGCTTTTTAAAAAACTTTTTCATTATCATTTTAGTGAGCCACTAGAAAAAAATGAACACAAATGGTATGTTCCATTATCCCAATTTAATTGGAAGCCTGAGTCCTTTTTATATTTAAAACAAAACTCAGTTGAAAACTTATGTCCACAAAAAAACCTGCACTTGAACGTTTTTAGCAGCTTTATTCATAACTAACCATTAGAAATGGACATGGAACAATAGACTGGTTCCAAATAGGAAACGGAGTACGTCAAGGCTGTATATTGTCACCCTGCTTATTTAACTTATATGCAGAGGACATCATGAGAAACGCTGGGCTGGATGAAGCACAAGCTGGAATCAAGATTGCCGGGAGAAATATCAATAACCTCAGATATGCAGATGGCACCACCCTTATGGCAGAAAGTGAAGAAGAACTAAAGAGCCTCTTGATGAAAGTGAAAGAGGAGAGTAAAAAAGTTGGCTTAAAGCTCAACATTCAGAAAACTAACATCATGGCATCCGGTCCCATCACTTCTTGGCAAATAGATGGGGAAACAGTGGAAACAGTGGCAGACTATTTTTTTGGGTTCCAAAATCACTGCAGATGGTGACTGCAGCCATGAAATAAAAAGACGCTTACTCCTTGGAAGGAAAGTTATGACCAACCCAGATAGCATATTAAAAAGCAGACATTACTTTGCCAACAAAGGTCCATCTAGTCAAGGCTATGGTTTTCCAGTAGTCATGTATGGATGTGAGAGTTGGAATATCAAGAAAGCTGAGTTTTGAAGAATTGATGCTTTTGAACTGTGGTGTTGGAGAAGACTCTTGAGAGTCCCTTGGACTGAAAGGAGATCCAACCAGTCCCTCCTAAAGGAGATCAGTCCTGGGTGTTCAATGGAAGGACTGATGTTGAAGCTGAAACTCTAATACTGTGGCCACCTCATGTGAAGAGCTGATTCATTTGAAAAGACCCTGATGCTGGGAAAGATTGAAGTCAGGAGGAGAAGGGGACGACAGGAGATGAGATGGTTGGATGGCATCACCAACTCAATGGAGATGAGTTTGAGTAGACTCCGGGAGTTGGTGATGGACAGGGAGGGTGTGCTGCAGTTCATGGGGCTGCAAAGAGTCGGACATGACTGAGTGACCAAATGAACTGATTCATAATTACCAAAACTTGGAAGTTATCAAGATGTCCTTCAGTAGGTGAATGGATAAATAAACTGGAATATTATTTACATTGATGGAATATTATTTAGCACTAAAAATACATGAGCTATCAAACCATAAAAAGACACACACATGTGCGTGCATCTTCAGTGGCTCAGTCGTGTCCAACTCTTTGCAACCCGATGAACTGTAGCCCTTTAGGCTCCTCTGTCCACGGAATTTTCCAAGCAAGACTACTGGAGTGGGTTACTACTGACTATTCCAGGGGATCTTTCTGATGCAGGGATCAAACCCACATCTCTTGTGTCTCTTGCATTGGCATGTGGGTTCTTTACCACTTCAGAGGCATATTAAGTGACTATAACTAAGTGAAATAATTCAGTCTGAAAAGGCTACAGACTGTGTGATTCAAATTGTATTAAACTATATGACATTCTGAAAAAGGCAAAATTATGAAGACATTAAAAACAATGGTTGTCATCAGTTATGAGGGTAAGGGTGGATTTGAGGGGGAGGGGTGAATAGTTAAAGCACAGAGGATTTTTAGGACAGTGAAAATATGAAATCATATTGATGGATACATGTCATTATACATTTGTACAAACCTATAGAATATAGGAGACTGAGAACAAACCCTAAAGAAACTACACAGACTTTGAGTGATTATAATGTGCCAATGTTCATCAATTCTAACAAATGTACCACTCTGGTCGGGGATGTGGACATGGGGGAGGCTATGCATATTGGGGGCAGGGAGTATATGGGAAATCTCTACATAATTCTCCTCAATTTTGCCGTGAATCTTAAACTTCTCTTACAAAAAGTCTTAATTAAAAAAAAATCCCTTCCTTTACGGTGTAAAACTTTAAGCAGGCCCATGTTTCTCTTTTTCAGGCATAGAAAAAACACAATGTTCATCACATAAAAAATTAGTTGTCTGAGCTTATACCAGTTCTAAATTTCCTCATTCAGATCAGGGTTAGATGAGCTCACGAAGAACGTTAGTGTCTCCTCTCTAATGAAACCCACCTCTTCATCTCCATCTTCACTATTAATCATTCTCGCTCTCACACACCAAGAACACAGGTCGGGTGTTACAACCTTTTCAGTGGCTCACTGTCATATTATCCTTCCAAACTTTTTCTTCACTCTAGATGATAATACTACCCAAAATATCTTGGCTTTTTTTTCGGTTTACTATCCGTTTTAGTTTCCTGTTGCTGTGGTAATAAGTGAACACAGCTTAGTGGCCTAAAACAACAGAATATGTTATCTTAGGGTTCTGTAGAAGTGGGACACAGTCCTTAGGAAGCTAAATTCAAGCTGCCAGCTGGGCTGCATTCTTCTAAATGCTCTAGGAGGGAATCTGGTCCTGGTTTTTTTTTTTTTTTATTGTTGTATGTTTGTTTTAAATAAACTGCTCTGTATTTTCAGTCAACCGTATTCCATTTTTCTGTGTGGAGCCCATGGAAGAAGAGCTTGAGACCATCTACTGGTCATTCCTACCCGTTCAGTGGCCTGAGCAGTGAGAGTTCCAGACCAGTCGCTGGGGGGTGGCTCAGCCCTGCTGTCTGCCCTGGAGAACTGGTGAATGGGCACAGAGAATGCCCGCCGTTTCAGACTGGTCTGTAACCTCAGGCTGGGCACGCATGCGTGCTAAGTTGCTTCAGTTGTGTCCAACTCTTTGTGCCCCCATAGACTGTACCCCACCAGGTTCGTCTGTCCATGGAACTTCCCAGTCAAGGATACTGGAGTGGGTTGCTGTGTCCTCCTCAAGGGGATCTTCCCCACCCAGGGATCAAGCTGGAGTTTCTTGTGTCTCCTGCATTGGCAGGCAGATTCTTTACCACTAGCGCCACCTGGGGAGCCCAACCTCAGGTTGAGCTGTAAATGCAGTAAACCCAGGAGCTGGAGCAGTGCGCACACCCTGAAATTCCTCCTGGGTCACAGCCTTTCCAGCAGCAGCTTGTGCTTCCTTTTCCATATCTTCAGGATTCTGTAGAAGTAGAGATATGCTCTCTTATGGGTGCTCACATGGTACCACACGTGCACAGAACTTCCTGGGCCAGTGTCCATCACATCAGATCCACTGTTGTAGAGGATGGCATGTTTGCAAAGTACAGAGGAAAGTCTGACATAGTGTGATGGCAGGGAGGTTAACATAAGACAGCTCTGTAAGAGGCTAGTAGTCAGTCCTGGGATCAATAACCACTAGAAGGCATGGCTCCTGGAAGGCTCCCTGGATCTGACTAGCGAAGTTTCCAGAAGCAAAGTGACCAGCAATTAAAGTGGCTCTGGCAGCAGCAGCAAACTTCAGCCCAGCCCCACAGCCAGTATTCCTAGAGGATATGATGCTGATATCAGCCAGATTTTCAATGACAACAATCATACAAGCCATCAGCAGAAGCTTCTCCCAGGTCTTCAGATTTATGCTGTGGACACCATCACTTATTTCCTTTTGTAGAGGTACAGCTATTTGGAAGCCACCTAAGTATATTCCTGCTGCAAGAAATTTGAGAAGAAGAACCCTCCTCCTTCATTTGCAGGATATCAAGTGCTCCAGGAAAGTTTCCCTTTAAATTATGATGTGAATCTTAGACATTTTCATATGGATCCCTACTTGGGTAGCACAGAAAGGCTCAACAGGTGTTTTTAAATAAAAGAGCAGTTGGGGTTTGGCCTAAGAGTTGCTTTCTGAGGAATGTGAATGCATTTTGTCCCTCTCTCTCTTAGAACATCTGGCTCCTAAATGGTTCTTTGGTCACCAGTCTGTGCCAGTGGCCAGTCTGTTTTTCACACTCCTGTGGGATTCATCTCCCTGAAGCAGCAATTGGATCATTCTGCTTCGTTTGGCACAATCCTTGTGAACTTCAATCTCTTCAAAGAATAATTTCCCAGCTTCTCCTGACCTTTGCTCATAGGTCAACAACTGGTCTGAATCTACCATTCCAAATCCATTTCCCTGTTTCTTTTTCAGTGTACTGTACATCCCAACAAATTGGAGCACTCTGTTACTAACAAAAGGCCCATTTTCTGTTTTTCTGCCTTTATGCTCACCGTTATGCCCACAACGTCCTTTTCCTTGCCTTTCATTCATCAACGCCCAACATTATTCATCACTCATGACCCAGGAAATAAGTGGTGGCATCTACAACATAAATCTGAAGACCTGGGAGAAGCTTCTGCTGATGGCTTGTATTCTCTTTAAGTTCCTTCCTTTATCCTCTCACTGGAAATTGAGATCCCACCCTGGCATTGGCAAAACTATACAACCTTGAAGAAGGTAGTTAAACTTCATCATGCTTCAGTTTCTTTATCTGCTAAATGCAATAAGTTATATATACCTTTTGCATGTTAAATAACGTATGTAAGTAATCACTCACAGTACCTGGTACATATACTTAATTCATGAGAGTGATTATTACTATTATTATTATTATTATCATTAATCTATACTTTTATATGACATCTATCAGCTCCTGCTTTGCAGTCTTTGAAAGTGGATACCGTATTTGCATCAGGTGCACCTTTCATAATTCATGTCAAGAAATCTGACAAACAGTATTAGCAGTGAATAAGGATGAATAAATAAAGAAATCCTCCTAAACTTTATTACTAGGCTCCCCTGTGGCAAAGAGTATTACATTATTTCTCTTGGGCTGCCAAAATAGATTACCACATATCGAGTGGCCTAAAGTAACAGAAATTGACTCTCTCACTGTTTAGGAGGCTAGAAGTCCAAACTCAAGGTGTCAGCACCGACGGCCTGTGAGGGGAAAATGGCCTCATATCTTGGCTAGTTTCTAATGTTTAACGGGGTGGCAGAGGATAAGATGGTTGGAGAGCATCACTGACTCAATGGACATGAGTTGAGAAAATTCTGGGAGGTAGTGAAGGACAGGGAAGCCACGCGTGCTGCAGTCCATGGGGTCACAAAGAGTTGGATACGACTTACGACTAAACAGTGAAGAGGATAGATGTGTTCCTCAAATCTGTGCTCTCTCTCTCCTTTCCCTTCTCCGTGTCTCTGTGTCCTCTCTTACTACAAAAACATCAGCCACTGGATTTAGGGCTCAGCCCAAATCCAGAACGATTTCATCTTAAGATCCAAATAAGGTCCCCTTCCAAAGTTTGAATAGCGAGTTTTGTGGAAATGCTGTTCAACCCATGACAAGTTTCAGTTTCTGTGTGAAATAAGGATAAATAATAATATCTACCTTAAAGTGTTCCTATGTGGATTAAAACAGATAAGCCTTATAAAGGACTTAGTATAGTCTAGTTGTTTTGAATCAGTCAATAAATATTGGCTTCTTCCTTTATTAATTTAGTTTTATTTTTACAGGGTGGGTCCCTTCATCTGGAAAGCTCACCACCCCTCACACTTTTTACTTGACTAACTCCTTCTAAACAGTTGTGCCTCAACTTAAGTGTCACTTTGTCAGGGCTGTTATCTGACATTTCTGTAGAATCTAATAGTCCTCAATCCCCTTTCTCATTCTTGATCACAATTGTGTAATGACTGGTTAATTATTATGATCAAATAGTAATTGAATGTACTTTAGCTAATTAAACTTTAGTATCTGGCTACCCATGGAGGTATATCCTCTGCGGGAAAGAGAACTCTCTTTAGTTTGATATGGACTCAGATTACCTGGGATGAATCCTACCTCTTTATCCTTGAGTAAATCCGTTAATCTGCTTAAGCCTCGGTTTCCTCATATGAAATGGCTCTAATAACATTACTTGCATGAAGCAATTGTATGGATCAAATGAAATCCTGTATGTAAAACACAGCTCATTGTACCTGTTACATTCAAGTGCCTAAAAACTGCTGCTAAGTATTAATATTATTTTCAGCTCCTGACATCTAATTGAGGAAATGAATTAATTAATACTGAATGAATGAGACAGGTTATTGGCCAAATCTAGGAATTCAACCTGTGCCACAGAACAGTATGGCAATTTAATATGTTCCGTGACCTTGTCCTTATTAGAGATTTTCTCTAACCATAGGAGCTAGAAAGCCCAAGGGAAGAGGTGCCTGACACCACTGCCCCGAATAATTTCCTCCATTATAACCTTTACAATCCCATTAAAACAATAATTCAAAACAAAAAAAAAGGTTCATAGAATCCAATTTGTTTTTCAGCCCCAGGGTGGTCTTTTGGGGATGGACAAGGACAGGAGGGCAGTGAAAAAAGATCAGCTAAGTCCAGGTCCTTAACAGGTGAAGTGTGTCTGGAGGCAACAATGCTGTAGTGTGAGAAGGGATAGAAAGTCATTAGAACTTTGCAGCTTTTACTGTGCTTCTCTACAGTTTAGAGGAGGAAAACCAATGTTGCATGGACATAAAAAGCAGCTTCAGTATTAAAAAGAAAATTATTCACTATCCTAAGAATATATTGCTCTTCATAGAATAACCATGCCCACTGAAGAGCAAGCAGTATTTATTTCCGCCTTGTCTATACAGCAGAAGAGATAATTTCATGGTACACCTTTGCCATTAGACTGACCTGGTTTGAAACTCTGGTGGAAATATCACTTTCTTTTTAAAATGAATCAGGAATCATACAGGTTTTAAGTTTTCTTTGGAGGGTAGAGGGGCTGACAGTTTGATTCCTGAAGTCATTTTATATTTCCTTAAATAGAGGAAATTGAAACAATGACTTTTTTTTTTTGGTTGAGACACATACTTTTAGAAATTAAAGATTATTTAGCTCAAATATCTTAATTCACAAATGATAAAGCTGAGGAGACGAGAGATTAGGTGATTTGAGAAGGGTCACGCTGCAATTTGGTATTTTGGATTCAGAATTCAACACTAGATCTATGCCACAGGTATCAGATCTCTTTCCCCTGTGCTTGGCTCACCTCCTATGGGCGGCTATTTCACTGAAGGATAAGATGCAGCATCAGGCAAATCCTGGACTAAAAGGCCATTGAAAGACTTCACTGGTGGCCCAGAGGATGAGAATCCACCTGTCAATGCAGTAGACATGGGTTCGGTCCCTGGTCCAGGAAGATCCTACATGCCAAGGATCAAAGAAGCCTGTGTGCCACTACTGAGCCCACGTGCTGCAACTACTGAAGCCCACATACCTAGAGCCTGTGCTCTGCAACAAGAGAAGCCACTGCAATGAGAAGCCTCTACACAGCAACTTGAGGGTAGGCCCCGCTTGCTGCAACTAGAGAAAGTCTGTGCAAAGCAACAAAGACCAAGCCCAGCCAAAAAATAAATAAATAAAGTGAGAAAGATTTTTTTTTTTAAAAAGAAGGGCATTGAAGATTTCTTTTTTCTGCCGAGTTTCAAGTTCACAGTTCTATTATCCTCTACAGGTTAAGAGTGCAATGTTGGCTTTTGTTTGTATGATGACCCAGGAAATACGGATTCTCTCTCTCTTTTAGTAACAAAGAATGCTTAATAACTGGGAATGACTGGCAACACAATCTATCTATCTATATAGATAAAAGTGGTTTCATTTATAAACATACACTACTTTTAGATGTATTTGCTTATTTTTAAAGAATTCTGGCTTCCTTTGCTCCACCTCTCTCCCTGCTCCTCCCTCAAGAGACTTGATCCCCCAGATGAAATGTAAGACATCAGTTAGGGCACACGTACCTATGGGCCAGGTTACCAGGTTAAAGCATCAGGAACCTCTTTGTGTTGTGCCTTTTGCACCTCTTCCATTAATGCAACTGAGAGAGGAAATGAAACAGATTTGGGCTGCAGTGGTGACTGATTCTCAACAGTGGTGAGGTAGAGAGACGTACAATCTCAGTTTGGCCAGGGCGTTCACGGTTTGCCAGTGAAAATCTTGTGTTGCCAGGAACCTGCTCAATACGAGGCAAACCGGACAGTCGGTTAGGGCAAACAGCTATTGGGTTAGCCTCGCATTGAGCAGGCAAACTCTCCTATCAGGGAAACATTCTTGTTGCAGATTTAATCATACACTCAAGTTTCAATAAAACCAAGTCCTAGAACTTAGCACTAAGCAAATGCAGTGGCTAAAGTTTCTGGTGTGTTTTGGTAAATGGATTTTGATATTTTCTTCTCAAAGCTGAACTAAGGGTCTTTTCCCCACCCTTCCGATGGTTTCACGAGCTGCTGAATATACTGCAAATTACTTTTAAGCTTAAACTAGTGACAGCATACTTGTTATTTTCAACTCAAGTCCCTGACTAATATACCCTTTGCCTGCTTCAAATCCCATCATGACACCTACAGATAGAGTAGCCATCTTATAATAGGAAATAATGATAATGAAGATTAAAAAAAAAAAGCAGGTAAGGATGATAGAATGGAAAAAAAGAAAGAGCTGTGTTCTTGCTGGTATGATTAAAACAATGAGAAAGTCCTGCAACTGCCTGTCTCTAAGAGGTCCTTACCTGAGATAATAAATATCTGATCCTAAGTCATTGTGCCCCAGTTAAATAACTATCTTAACTGATTCAGGTTCACATTAAGAATGCTATTATGTAACCTGCTTTTTTGCTGACTCACTCGACAGTATGTGAATTCATATTTCTCTGCCAACAATATAGATTGACAGCATCTATGATGATGGTGAAGCCTAAATTTCCTTGGATATCCTAATCCTCATTTCCCACTAAAACTTAATCTACCTGTATTTTGAGCTGTTTTAGAATTTTTATATTACTGTCTCATATAAGTTTCTCGGTAAAATTTTAATAAAATTTAACAGTAAAAATATTAAGTTATCTTTGACTGTTTGGATAACCAAAATATATAAAATAGCTTTACAATGGTTTTAAAAAAATTGCTATTGAAAAGTTGGTGAATAATTTCTGCTCATTTCTGCTGCAGGACAGATTTCTGAAGAAGTAACGAATGACTTTAGTATTTTTTGCTCCTTCAAAACTTTACTTCCTGACTGCAGAATTGGTTCTAAAAGAGGCAACTTAGAATGTCTTCTATCTCTTCCAAACAAGGAATGAGATGGCTTTCAGTTGTGAAAAATTTCACTGGATTACTCTGACCAAATGATTAAAAGGGGCTGGGAAGTAAAGAAAAGGAATGGAAAGAAATAAAGGGAGAGTGAGAGAAAGAATAAAGGAACAAAATTAACGAAGGACATAGGAAAGAGCAATACAAACTGGAGTTCCAGTATGAAAAGCAAGTAGTTATGAACACACATTATCTGACTTATTTATAAGCTAAACCCCCATTCATCATCTTATTTAAAAACTTACAGTTCACTCTTATAATTTTTTCTTCCTTCAATGTGTTAGTGATTCCACAAAATGCAAGGTGACCTCTGTCTTCCCAGAAGGAGCATTTTGCCAAGACAAGAAACTGTCAGCAAGCCTGTTGCTTCCAGCCTGCATCTGCCTTCATCCTAGAATCTTCCCAGCTGCAACGAAGGACAGAGACAATGCAGACATAATGTTACCACATACTAAGCCTTTTTCTCTCAGGGTCTGCAGTCTATTGGAGACTCAACAAAGGGATTTTCTGCTGACGTGCTGGAGTTGTCTTCTGGTACTGGAATCTGAAGCCACCCTATAGCATAGCCCCTTGTCAATATCTTTAGTTCCTCTCAACCTGCTGTCTCTAAAATCTTGCTTCATGCTGTTTGTGAGAATAAAAAGTAATCACTTCTGATCCAGTATGTCAACCCATGTAATTGGTCTGTTCATATTTTCTATTTCTTCCTGGTTCAGTCTTGGAAAATTGTACTTTTCTAAGAATTTGTCTGTTTCTTCTACATTGTCCATTTTACTGGCATATAATTGTTTGTGGTAGTCTTTCATGATTCTTTGTGTTTCTGTGGTGTTGGTTGTAACTTTTCCTTTTTTAAATTAATTTTATTGGAGTATATTTGCTTTACAATGTTGTGTTAGTGTCTATTGTACAACAAAATGAATTAGCCATACATAGACATATATCCCCTCACTTTTAGATTTCCTTCCCTTTCAGGTCATCAAAGTGCATTAAGTAGAGTCCCCTGTGCTATACAGAATATTCTCATATTATAGGATCTGACTTCTCTGGTAGCTCAGCTGGTAAGGAATCCGCCTGCAATGCAGGAGACCCCAGTTTGATTCCTGGATTGGGAAGATCCACTAGAGAAGGGATAGGCTACCCTCTCCTGTATTCTTCAGCTTCCCTGGTGGCTCAGCTGGTAAAGAATCTGCCCACAATGCAGGAGACCTGGGTTCGATCCCTGGGTTGGGGAGATCCCCTGGAGAAGGGAAAGGCTACCCTCTCCAGGTTTCTGGCCTGGAGAATTCCATGGATTGTATAGTCCATGGGGTTGCAAAGAGTCAGACATGACTGAGTGACTTTCACTTTTCTTTATAGGACTTAGAGGATTAACTTTTTCTTTTTAATTTCTGATTTTATTAATATGAACATGCTCCATCTAGGCTTTAAAAATTAATCTATTTATTACACAATCATTGCAATAAAATTCATATAATAACCAATGTCAGAAAGTTAAAAATGGAAGTCAGGCGAAGTCACTTCAGTTTTGTCAGACTCTTTGTGACCCTATGCACTGTAGCCAGCCAGGATCCTTTGTCCATGGGATTCTCCAGGCAGGAATGCTGGAGTGGGTTCCCATGCTCTCCTCCAGGGGATCTTCCTGGGGGATCTTCCAAACCCAGGAATCAAACCCATGTCTCTTATGTTTCCTGCATTGGCAGTCAGGTTCTTTACCACCAGTGCCACCTGGGAAACCCAAAGGTGGAAGTATGCTTTCCTTATTTCCTTCATCCTACTGTTTAGAAGCTACTGTTGACAGTTTGGTGTGTACCCTTACAAAGATACTTGCAGGTCAATACATATAATTTTTTACACATGTAAAGAGAATATTTCAAAAATTATTTATGAACTTATCCATATTTTTATGTAGACAATATTCACCTTAGTCAGAACAAGATGTTGGTCCAACTGGAGCAGTTAAGAATTTTTCAAAAACAAAAACAAAGTGAAGAGAAAGTATAGGGTAATATGCAGCTTCTAAAATCCATGATAGAATCTTACAGTAGTTTAATAATATTGAAATACAGGCATTATGTATAGTAAAAGTATTTACTTAATTCACTTGGTTTCTCAAATGGTTAAACAGTAATTTAGCATATGACCCAATAATTCCACTTGAGGTGTTTACCCAACAAAAATGAAAAATAGTTACACAAAAAACTTGTACATGAATGTTTAAATCAGTATTATTCATAATAGCCAAAAGGTGGAAACCATCAAAATGTTTATCAACTGACAAATGAAACTTGATATAGCCATACAATGGAATATAACTAATCTATAAAAAGAAAAAAACAATGGGATATGCTACAAAATGTATGAATTTTAAATCATTATGCTAACTGAACCAGTTATGAAAGACTACATATTATGTGATATAATTCATATTAAATATTTAAAATAGGGAAATCCAGAGAGACAGAAAGTAGAATAGTAGTTGCTTAAGACTAGGGAGGGGTGAGAGGCGGGGCTAAGATGGCAGAGGAATAGGACGGAGAGATCACTCTCTCCCCCACAAACTTATCGAAAGAACATCTGAAAGCTGAGCAAAGTTCACAAGACTACTTCTGAATGCTGGCAGAGGACGTCAGACATTAATCAAGTCAGCGCATTATCTTCAGAAGGAGGTAGGAGAAATTATAGAAGATAAAAAGAGAGACAAAAGAGTTAGGGACGGAGACCCGTCCTGGGGAGGGAGTCGTAAAAGAGGAGAAATTTCTAAGCACCAGGAAACCTTCTCACCGGCGGGTTTGGGGGAAGATTTCGAATCTCGGAGGGCAACATAACCGGGAGAATCAATAAATAAAACCCACTGATTACGTGCCTAAAGGCAACTTCCAGTAAAGAACCCCAGACGCCCACATCCGCCACCAGCAAGTGGGGGCTGGGCGGAGAGGAGCGGGCGGCACTGCTTAGGGTAAGGACCGGGCCGCTAACGTGAGATAGTAGCCTAAACTGTGGGACAGCCAGAGAGAGAGAACTACCACGCGAAAAACCCAAAGCTAAGGCACTGCCGGCCCGCTCACAGAACAAAGGACTGAGCGATACAGGGGAAGAGCTAGCCGGCTGCGGACCGCCCCATCCCCCGTCGGACACTGCGGGCAGGCGGGACCAGCCAGAGCCGGAAAGGGGCGAACTCGGCTCCAGAGAGGGCACCCCCTACCAAACTGCAAACAGGCTCCCAGTTTCTAAGCAAAGACAGCCTGAGATCCCGGAGGGTCTACAGCCGCTGGGAGGGTCGCAGCCAGAGACCAGCTCCCCAGAACTGACACAAAGCACACAGGAGCCGGAGCCGGGCGCGCCCGTAAACCGTAAACCGAGGCGGGGACCAGGGAGGTGATAAGCCGCACCTGGGCGGTGCGCTCGCCAAACTCCTGGCTGCCTGAGCTGCTCCGACCGGGAACGGCGCAAACCGCCGGCCCAACCGAGTCTGCGCCTTTGTGGAGTACCCGGGAAGCGCGCCCGCGAACCGAGGCGGGGACCAGGGAGGTGATAAGCCGCACCGCCCAAACAGGGGAGTGAGCGCTCGCCAAACTCCCGGCTGCCTGAGCTGCTCCGACCGGGAACGGCGCAAACCGCGAACCCAACCGAGTCTGCGCCTCGGTGGAGTACCAGGGAAGCGCGCCCGTAAACTGAGGCGGGGACCAGGGAGGTGATAAGCCGCATTGCCCCAACAGGGGAGTGTGCGCTCACCAAACTCCCGGCTGCCTGAGCTGCTCCGACCGGAAACGGCGCAAACCGCCGGCCCAACCGAGTCTGCGCCTTTGTGGAGTACCCGGGAACCTGAACCAGAGCAGTTTAAACCTGGGAAGTGCGCGCATATCTGGGCCCACCCCCCGGCAGAGTAACCTGAAGCCTGAGCGGGGTAGACGGGGAAAGCACACACGCCGTGAGCGAGGGTGAACCCAGTGTGGCCGAGACACTGTAAGCTCTCCACACACACGCCAGTGATATTGGTTGCAGTGGTCCTCTCTCCCCACAGCAGGACTGAGCAAGTGAACCTAAAGAGACCACCTCCGCCCCTTTGTGGCAGGGCGGAAATTAGACACTGAAGAGACCTCCAAACAAAAGCCAAATAAACAGAGGGAAGCGCGTTGGAAGGGACAGGCCAACAGATTAAAATCCCTGTAGTTAACACGGACTGCATTGAAAGGGGCCTATAGATCTTGAAAAGTATAAGCAGGAACAAGGATTTATCTGAAACTGAAGAGACCCCACACGGCTCACAACTGCTCCAGAGAAAGTCCGGGATATATATTTTTACCATTATCATTTATTTTAGTTTTTTTATTATTATTTTTTATTTTTTTTTCTTTCTTTTTTCTTTAAGACCTCTATTACACCTTTAATTTTCATTTTCATAACCCACCACTACCTTGAAAAAAAAAAAAAAAACCCTATTTTTAAAACAAACTGTGTACATATATCTTATACTTTTTGCGTTTTCTTTTTTTTATTTTATTTTATTATTTTTTTTTTACTGTTTTTTCCTGTTTTTCTTTTTTTTACTGTTATACTGTTTTACTGTCTTTTTTCTTTTTATACTGTTTTCTGTTTTCTTTTTTTTATATTGTATGATTTATAAGAGTCTAACCTCTACTCCAGATTTTTAATTTTTGTTTTACATATTTGATATCAATTTTGTGCATTTAAGAATACAATATTTAGTACCCATTTTTACTCAAGAGTGTGATTACTGGCCTGATTACTCTCTCCCTCTATTGACGCTCTTTCTTCTCCCCCAGGGAACCTCTATCTCCCACCCTCCTCCTTCTCTTCTCAACCCAATTCTGTGAATCTCTGAGGGTGTTCTGGGTACCGGAGAACACTTCGGGAACAGAATACTGCCCAGATCTCTCTCTCCCCTCTTGATTCCTCCCTTTCTACTCATCCTCACCTCTACTGCCTTCCTCCCCCCTCTCTATGTATCTCTGTGAACCTCTCTGAGGGCTCCAGACTGTGGAGAGCACAGAGGGAAGTGCTTACTGGATAGACTGCTCTCCCCACGTTTGAGTCCCCCTCCTCTCCTCCTGGTCACCTCAACCTCCCTCCCCTTCACCTCTCCATGTAACTCAGTGAACCTCTCTGGGTATCCCTCACTGTGGAGAATCTTTTCACCATTAACCTAAAAGTTTTATTATTGATGCTGTATGGATGGAGTAGTCTTGAGGCTACTGCAAGAATAAGACTGAAAGCCAGAGGAAACATTAATTAATAAGAGATCTTCCAAAAGCCTCCACATATACACTGAAACCAAGCTCCACCCAAGAGCCAATAAGTTCCAGAGCAAGACATACCACGCAAACTCTCCAGCAACGCAGGAACATAGCCCTGAGCATCAATATACAGGCTGCCCAGAGGCACACCAAATCCATAGACATCTCAAAACTCAATACTGGACACTCCATTGCACTCTAAAGAGAAGAAATCCAGCTCCACCCACCAGAACACCGACACAAGCTCCTCCAACCAGGAAACCTTGACAAGCCACCCATCCAACCCCACCCACAGTGTGAGGAACCTCCACAATAAAGAGGAACTTCAAACTACCAGAATACAGAAAGGCCACGCCTAACACAGCAATCTAAACAAGATGAAAAGGCAGAGAAATACTCAACAAGTAAAGGAAAATGAGAAATGCCCACCAAACCAAACAAAAGAGGAGGAGATAGGGAATCTATCTGAAAAAGAATTTAGAATAATGATAGTAAAAATGATCCAAAATATTGAAAATAAAATGGAGTTACAGATAAATAGCCTGGAGACAAGGATTGAGAAGATGCAAGAAATGTTTACCAAGGACCTAGAAGAAATAAAAAGGAGTCAATATATTTTGAATAATGAAATAAAGGAGATAAAAGACACGCTGGAGGGAACCAACAGTAGAATAACAGAGGCAGAAGATAGGATAAGTGAGGTAGAAGATAGAATGGTGGAAATAAACGAAGCAGAGAGGAAAAAAGAAAAAAGAATCAAAAGAAATGAGGAAAACCTCAGGGACCTCTGGGACAATATGAAACGCCCCAACATTCGAATCATAGGAGTCCCAGAAGAAGAAGATAAAAGGAAAGGCCATGAAAAGATACTCGAGGAGATAATAGTTGAAAATTTCCCTAAAATGAGGAAGGAAATAGTCACAGAAGTCCAAGAAACCCAGAGAGTCCCAAACAGGATAAACCCAAGGCGAAACACCCCAAGACACATATTAATCAAATTAACAAAGATCAAACACAAAGAACAAATATTAAAAGCAGCAAGGGAAAAACAACAAATAACACACAAGGGGATCCCCATAAGGATAACAGCTGATCTTTCAATAGAAACTCTTCAGGCTAGAAGGGAATGGCAGGACATACTTAAAGTAATGAAAGAGAAAAATCTACAACCCAGATTACTGTACCCGGCAAGGATCTCATTCAGATATGAAGGAGAATTCAAAAGCTTTACAGACAAGCAAGAACTGAGGGAATTCAGCACCACCAAACCAGCTCTCCAACAAATGCTAAAGGATCTTCTCTAAACAGGAAACACAGAAAGGATGTTTAAACACGAACTTAAAACTACAAAGTAAATGGCAACGGGACCATACTTATCAATAATTACCTTAAATGTAAATGGGTTGAATGCCCCAACCAAAAGACAAAGAGTGGCTGAGTGGATACAAAAACAAGACCCCTACATATGCTGTCTACAAGAGACCCACCTCAAAACTAGGGACACATACAGACTGAAAGTGAAGGGATGGAAAAATATATTTCATGCAAATGGAGACCAAAAGAAAGCAGGAGTTGCAATACTCATTTCAGATAAAATAGACTTTAAAATAAAGGCTGTGAAAAGGGACAAAGAAGGACACTACATAATGATCAAAGGGTCAATCCAAGAAGAAGATGTAACAATTATAAATATATATGCACCCAACATAGGAGCACCACAATATATAAGGCAAATACTAACAAGTATGAAAGGGGAAGTTAACAATAACACAATAATAGTGGGAGACTTTAACACTCCACTCACACCTATGGATAGATCAACAAAACAGAAAATTAACAAGGAAACACAAACTTTAAATGATACTATAGACAAATTAGATTTAATCGATATTTTCAGGACTTTCCACCCCAAAACAAGCAATTTCACCTTTTTCTCAAGTGCACATGGAACTTTCTCCAGGATAGATCACATCCTGGGCCATAAATCTAGCCTTGGTAAATTCCAAAAAAATTGAAATCATCCCAGCCATCTTCTCTGACCACAATGCAGTAAGATTAGACCTCAATTACAGGAAAAAAACTATTAAAAATTCCAACATATGGAGGCTAAACAACACGCTTCTGAATAACCAACAAATCACAGAAGAAATCAAAAAAGAAATCAAAATATGCATAGAAACGAATGAAAATGAAAACACAACAACCCAAAACCTATGGGACACTGTAAAAGCAATGCTAAGGGGAAGGTTCATAGCAATACAGGCGTACCTCAAGAAACAAGAAAAAAACTCAAATAAATAAACTAACTCTACACCTAAAGCAACTAGAGAAGGAAGAAATGAAGAACCCCAGGGTTAGTAGAAGGAAAGAAATCTTAAAAAATTAGGGCAGAAATAAATGCAAAAGAAACAAAAGAGACCATAGCAAAAATCAACAAAACTAAAAGTTGGTTTTTCGAGAAGATAAACAAAATTGACAAGCCATTAGCCAGACTCATCAAGAAACAAAGGGAGAAGAATCAGATCAACAAAATTAGAAATGAAAATGGAGAGATCACAACAGACTACACAGAAATACAAAGGATCATAAGAGACTACTACCAACAGCTATATGCCAATAAAATGGACAACTTGGAAGAAATGGACAAATTCTTAGAAAAGTATAACTTTCCAAAATTGAACCAGGAAGAAATAGAAGATCTTAACAGACCCATCACAAGCACGGAAATCGAAACTGTAATCAGAAATCTTCCAGCAAACAAAAGCCCAGGACCAGACGGCTTCACAGCGGAATTCTACCAAAAATTTAGAGAAGAGCTAACACCTATCCTACTCAAACTCTTCCAGAGAATTGCAGAAGATGGTAAACTTCCAAACTCATTCTATGAGGCCACCATCACCCTAATTCCAAAACCAGACAAAGATGTCACAAAAAAAGAAAACTACAGGCCAATATCACTGATGAACATAGATGCAAAAATCCTTAATAAAATTCTAGCAAACAGAATCCAACATCATATTAAAAAGATCATACATCATGACCAAGTGGGCTTTATCCCAGGAATGCAAGGTTTCTTTAACATCCGCAAATCAATCAATGTAATTCACCACATTAACAAATTGAAAGATAAGAACAATATGATTATCTCAATAGATGCAGAAAAAGCCTTTGACAAAATTCAACATCCATTTATGATAAAAACTCTCCAGAAAGCAGGAATAGAAGGAACATACCTCAACATAATAAAAGCTATATATGACAAACCCACAGCAAACATTATCCTCAATGGTGAAAAACTGAAAGCATTTCCCCTAAAGTCAGGAACAAGGCAAGGATGCCCACTTTCACCACTACTATTCAACATAGTTTTGGAAGTTTTGGCCACAGCAATCAGAGCGGAAAAAGAAATAAAAGGAATACAGATAGGAAAAGAAGAAGTAAAACTCTCACTGTTTGCAGATGACATGATCCTCTACATAGAAAACCCTAAAGATTCTACCAGAAAACTACTAGAGCTAATCAATGAATATAGTAATGTTGCAGGATACAAAATTAACACACAGAAATCCCTTGCATTCCTATACACCAATAATGAGAAAACAGAAAGAGAAATTAAGGAAACAATACCATTCACCATTGCAACAAAAAGAATAAAATACTTAGGAATATTTCTACCTAAAGAAACAAAAGACTTATATATAGAAAACTATAAAACACTGATGAAAGAAATCAAAGAGGACACAAACAGATGGAGAAATATACCGTGTTCATGGATTGGAAGAATTAATATAGTGAAAATGAGTATACTACCCAAAGCAATCTACAGATTCAATGCAATCCCTATCAAACTACCAATGATATTTTTCACAGAACTAGAACAAATCATTTCACAATTTGTATGGAAGTATAAGAAACCTCGAATAGCCAAAGCAATCTTGAGAAAGAAGAATGGAACTGGAGGAATCAACCTGCCTGACTTCAAGCTCTACTACAAAGCCACAGTCATCAAGACAGTGTGGTACTGGCACAAGGATAGAAATATAGATCAATGGAACAAAATAGAAAGCCCAGAGATAAACCCACGCACCTATGGGCACCTTATCTTCGACAAAGGAGGCAAGAGTATACAATGGAGAAAAGACAATCTCTTTAACAAGTGGTGCTGGGAAAACTGGTCAACCACTTGTAAAAGAATGAAACTAGAACACTCCCTAACACCATACACAAAAATAAACTCAAAATGGATTAAAGATCTAAATGTAAGACCAGAAACTATAAAACTCCTAGAGGAAAACATAGGCAAAACACTCTCCGACATAAATCACAGCAGGATCCTCCATGACCCACCCCCCAGAATATTGGAAATAAAAGCAAAAAAATAAACAAATGGGACCTAATCAAAATTAAAAGCTTTTGCACAACAAAGGAAACTATAAGCAAGGTGAAAAGACAGCCTTCAGAATGGGAGAAAATAATAGCAAACGAAGCAACAGACAAACAATTAATCTCAAAAATATACAAGCAACTCCTGCAGCTGAATTCCAGAAAAATAAACGACCCAATCAAAAAATGGACCAAAGAACTAAACAGACATTTCTCCAAAGAAGACATACAGATGGCTAACAAACACATGAAAAGATGCTCAACATCACTCATTATTAGAGAAATGCAAATCAAAACCACAATGAGGTACCATTACACACCAGTCAGAATGGCCGCTATCCAAAAGTCTACAAGCAATAAATGCTGGAGAGGGTGTGGAGAAAAGGGAACCCTCTTACACTGTTGGTGGGAATGCAAACTAGTACAGCCACTATGGAGAACAGTGTGGAGATTCCTTAAAAAACTGGGAATAGAGCTGCCATATGACCCAGCAATCCCACTGCTAGGCATATACACCGAGGAAACCAGAATTGAAAGAGACGCGTGTACCCCAATGTTCATCGCAGCACTGTTTACAATAGCCAGGACATGGAAGCAACCTAGATGTCCATCGGCAGACGAATGGATAAGGAAGCTGTGGTACATATACACAATGGAATATTACTCAGCCATTAAAAAGAATACATTTGAATCCGTTCTATTGAGATGGATGAAACTGGAGCCCATTATACAGAGTGAAGTGAGCCAGAAAGAAAAGCACCAATACAGTATACTAATGCATGTATATGGAATTTGAAAGATGGTAATGGTAACCCTATATGTGAGACAGAATAAGAGACACAGATGCATAGAACAGTCCTGTGGACTCTGAGGGAGAAGGTGAGGGTTGGACGTTCTGGGACAATAACATTGAAACATGTATATTGTCATATGTGAAGCAGAACACCATTCCATGTTCTATGCATGGGATGGATGCTCAGGGATGGAGCGTTGGAATGACAGAGAGGGATGGGAGGGGGAGGGAGGTGGGAGGAGGGTTTGGGAGGGGGAGCACATGTGAATCCATGGCTGATTCATGTCGATGTATGGCAAAAAACTACTACAATATTGTAAAGTAATTAGCCCCCAACTAAAATAAAAAAAAATAAAAAAAAATAGATAAAAAAAAAAACAAAACAAAACAAAAAAAAAAAAAAAAAAGACTAGGGAGGGGATGATAGCTAAATGGTACAGGTGTACTTTTTGCAGTGATGAAAACATTCTAAAATTCATTGTACTGATGATAACATATATCTGTGAATATACTAAAAGCCATTGAATTATACACTCTAATGACTAAATTGTATGTTGTATGAAAAGCTTTTCTTTTGATTCCCACCTGACAAATTAAGAGCCAAGCTTACAGGCATCAACCATAAGAGTTCTTCCAGTTCATAGAGAAGACAGCTTTCATTTGACATTAAAAAAAAAAAAAACCCAGGAAGATTGGATTTAGAACTAGGAAGAAGCAAAATATGACAAGTAGGAAATGCCACTGCTCATGGCTTTGGAGGATGGCAAGAAGAAAGATCAAGTCAACAGGAGAAAGGCATATTAATCAGATGTGGATCATATTTACACCTTCCTAGACTTCAGTGGGTGAGGAATACACGTCCTAATAATGTGAGTAGATGGAAGCAGATGCTATCAGTACCCCACCAAAGCCTTCACTCACCTAGAGTTTACCTGTAGCTTCAGTAGACAATTTCCATAAAGACTGTTGGTATTCTAACCCAAGTACTTGTAACTCTTCACCTGAATTTTTCTTTTTTTTACTGCTACAGGAATGTCCTTGTCCTAGTAGGGCAAGTAGAATTGCATAAGAGTTACTCCTAGAAGCAACCCTCAATCAGTGAGTGATGGGAATCAGTGGATAAAGATCCCAACTTGTCCATCCCTCAGTGTAATAATTCTAAGCTTTGCTTTACGCAGTCTCTGAAGACCCTCAGTGAGGCTGAACTCTAATTTCCCATAAAGGTAACCCCCCTGATAAACATTTGCTTTACTCTCTGTTTCAGTTTCTCACTCGCTGGAATTGCATCCTAAATATAGTACTTTACCCAAATCTTTATTCCAGACTGCAATAAGCAGGGGAGACATTGAAATGGGAGCAATTGCCCCCATTCCAGGTGGGGTCCCTAGGAGGAAACTAGGAAGTTACACAGAAGACTTCACATTAATTTGGATCAATCCAGCATAACAGCCAAGGAGTAGATATGCCTGATCAGAAAGAACATCTAGTTCTCTTCCTCAAGGCTTCCTCAATTTTTGTTACAGGGGGTCCTAAGTGGAGAATCTGTGACACTACCAGTTCGTGCCATACCTAGCAGAGGCTGAGAGCAGCAGGCCACTGAGCCAGGGGCAAGGTGGGGACATGAAATAAACCTAGGGGCTTTAGTTAGCAAAACCCGGGGGAGAAGGGAGATGGCAAGTGAAGGGTGTTGCTCCTCTCAAGGAGTGTTATCCAAGCCACTACCGCAGATTTACTTGCCATATGATGTCAGTAGAAAAGACTACAGGTTCAATGGCCATAGGATGCTAGGAGCGCTCCGAGTGACCAGACCTACAAGGGTTATTTTGCCAAAGAACAGCAGAAAGCAGCTCATACACTAAAATCAGCCTGAAACCAGATACCCTTCTCCCATGCCACATTTCCTTCCACGAATAAATTGTAATAGCATCTCGCAGTGGAAACAAGATGGGAAACAGGCTCTCTGAGAAACTGAGCATTTTTATCCAGGAATTACTGAGACCCAACTAAAAGCACTGTTTAGGTCTTTGAAGCCAACAAAGTTGGACACCTGGTAACAGAAATTATATTTCTCCCAGGCTACCAGCAGGTGGCGATCAAGATAAGAGTAATTACAAAAAAAAAATAATATTTTGTGGCTTATCTCAGTTTCTAATGTGAGTTAAATTGTGAATTTAACTATACACAAATGAGATGACAGTTTTGTAAAATCTCCATATCAATTTCAGTGAATGATTGTGTTGTATCCCATTAGGTTAACTTATTTAATCATTTCTTCCTATTACTTTTAGGTTATTTCCAGTCTTTGTTACAGATAATGCCATAATAAATTGAATGTACTTGAGTTATCAACATTCTACACATATTTTTCAATACACAGTTCACAAATTTGAATCTCTGTAACATCAGTTTCTAGAGTGAAATTGCTGGTCAGACAGTGTGTACTTTGCTATTTTTAACTTGATTGTGGAAAATGTCAATATATGAAAGTAAAAGAACAGATCTTAAAAACACATATGTCCTCACTACTGAATTTCAACAAATGTGAGCATCTGCAAATCTTGTTTTATTTATATCTCTTTCCATTTAACCCCTCTTCTCCAATGTATTTCCAGTTATATAATCACATCATTCCAACTACAAATATTTAGAATACATTTCTAAAATAGGTGTACTCTCAACATTATAGCAATAACACCATTATCGTACCTAAAAATTGAAAATGATTCCATCATCCGTTCTGAGATGAAATCATTGTTCAAATATATGCTTCCCTCATACTCTGCTGCTGCTTCTGTTGCTATTCCCTAAAAGTAATCATTGTTCTGACTTTTACTATCATAGGTTAGTTTTTCCCTCTTTTAAACTTTATATACATCAAAAACATAGACATGAAAAAGTACTCCTTTTATTGACCTTTTATTTTCTGTGAAATTTATCCATGAGTAGTCCATTTTTCATTACTATTAGTATTCTGTTTAATTAATAAATTACAACTTTATTATACTGCTGCTGAGTTTTTAGATTGTGTCTAGTTTAGAGCATGATTAATAAAGCTGCTACAGTCTTTACATGTCTTTTGGTGGACGTAAGTATTTAAAAATTGCTCCATCATAAGGTAAACTACTGAGATTTTGTAGCTCAGACCAAACAATTTTCGGTTATAGTAAAACTTTCAGTCTCATTAGCGATGTCTGAGAATTCCAGATACTCTTCTCCTTTTCAACACTCGGTATTAATCAGCCTTTTCATATTCTAGTGAGAGTGTACTGGTCTAATCAGCATTTATAATAAATAATGATGCTGTTTACCTTTCCATGTTTTTATTGGCAACTTGGATAGCCCCTTTTGTGAAATGTCTGGTTAGTCTTTTGCCCACCTGTAAAACTGAGCTGTAAGTAATATTTACTTTGCAGGACTTCTTTGTACATTCTGAATATGTCTTTATTTTGGAAGTATCTTCTCTTATCCGTGGAGTGTATTTTTACACTCAATGTACTCTTGTTGAATAGAATTTCCTAATTTTAAAGAAGTTAAATTTATCTGTATATATTTATCAGTTATTGTTTTGCCTGTCCCAAGTCATGAAGACATTCTCCTGATTTTGTATTTTCTTCTTAACCATTTTCTAGGTGTTTATCAATTTCGCTATTTTTTTCAAAGAATCAACTTTCACCTTTGTTAATTTTCTCTATTGTATGCTTGCTTTCTATTCCATTGATTTCCAATAATATTTTTATTATTTGATCTTTTCTCTGTTCTTTGGCTTATTTTGCTAATTTTCTGCCTATATATTTGAGACAGTAGCTTAATTGATTTTTGTAATTTATTCTAAAATATATATAGTGTTAAGATCTCTATATATTACTCCTAAAACAGTGATTTAACTATTTCTCACAAATTTTGAAATGTCAACATTCATATTCATTTTCAAATGTTATCTAACACCCACTGAGATTTCTTCTCTGATCCACATGGCATAAACAACTATGTTGCTTCATTTCTGAACATTTGGGAGGGAGATTTTTGAGTTATCTTTCCACTGAGTTTGTAGTTTAATCCACTATAGTCAGAGAACATATTCTAAAACATTTCAGCACTCTGGAATTGTGTATGGCTAATGGTCCAGGATATGTTCCATTTTGACTGATGTGCACTGGTAAAGAAGGTGTATTTTGCCATTGTTGGATGTGTTATAATTTTTTTGTCACTTGTCACATTGATTGAATGTATCAGTTAAATTTTCTATATCCTTACTGCATTTTTCTTGCCTAGTCTATCTGTTATTAAGAACATTGTAACATTTCCAAATACAGTTGTGGATTTACTGTTCTTTTTAATTTTATCAACATTTTAAAATATGTTTTCCTCAGTGTTATTAGATAATACATATTTAGAAGTTACATCCCCAGGTGGGGCTAGTCATAAAAAATCCACCTGCCAATGCAGGAGACTAGATTTAAGAGACACGAGTTTGGTCCTGGTTTGGGAAGATCCCCTTGAGGAGAAAATGGCAACCCACTCCAGCATTCTTGCCTGAAAAATCCATGGACAGAGGAGCCTAGTGGGCTACAGTCCATGGGGTCACAAAGAGTTGGACACGACTGAGTGTCTTAGCATGTGAGCTTTTTAAATTACCATTATTCATTATCAGTTCAGTTGCTTGGTCATGTCTGACTCTTTGCGACCCCATGGACTGCAGCACACCAGGCCTCCTTGGCCATCACCAACTCCCGGAGCTCATTCAAACTCATGTCCATCGAGTCGGTGATGGCATCCAACCATCTCATCCTCTGGCATCCCCTTTTCCTCCCTTCAATCTTTCCCAGCATCAGGGTCTTTTCCAATGAGTCAGTTCTTCGCATCGGGTGGCCTATTGCCCTAACTGTCTGGGAGAGAGTGATGAGAATAAAGATAGAACACGAAATCTGGTGCAATGGGTCAAGGGACCTGCAGCCTCTATGGGACTGAGGTACAGAGTCCACTCTGAGTCCAGCTTTAATTCCTAACTGCAGTCTACAAGATTTTCTCAGATCTTACCTTTCTCAAGACAAATGCTATGTTAATCTGCTGCTAAGTCGCTTCAGTCGTGTCCGACTCTGTGTGACCCCATAGACGGCAGCCCACCAGGCTCCCCCGTCCCTGGGATTCTCCAGGCAAGAACACTGGAGTGGGTTGCCATTTCCTTCTCCAATGCACGAAAGTGAAAAGGGAAAGTGAAGTCGCTCAGTCGTGTCCGACTCTTCGAGACCCCATGGACTGCAGCCCACCAGCCTCCTCCATCCATGGGATTTTCCAGGCAGGAGTACTGGAGTGGCGTGCCATTGCCTTCTCCAGCTGTGTTAATCACCTACTCCTAAATGTCATGGACTATACTGACATAGTCCAGATCTCCTTGTGTTTAACCCAGGCCATTCCCTTCTGGGTTAGTCTCGGGAACATTAGCAAGTGGATAGGCAGCGTTCATGTCTGGCGCCGACCCAGCGTTCCAAGGTCCATGCTTTCATGATCCTAGTCATACTCCCGTCTGGGTCTGGCCTTGGGGTTTGTAACAAAGCAATTATTTTAAGGAAAACATGAAAGATAATCATTAACATAGTCTTTTAATATATGCTGTTTTCTAGGTGCTATTTCTGTGAAATTTCTCAAGGCTGTGAAAGTACATTATTAGGAATTCTCACTACAGTGGCCAAAGTATTGGAATTTCACCTTCAACTTCAGTCCTTCCAATGAATATTCAGGACTGATTTCCTTTAGGATGGACTGATTGGATCTCCTTGCAGTCCAAGGGACTCTCAAGAGTCTTCTTCACCACCACAGCTCAAAAACATCAATTCTTCGGTGCTCAGCTTTCTTTATAGTCCAACTCTCACATTCATACATGACTACTGGAAAAACCATAGCTTTGACTAGATGGACCTTTGTTGGCAAAGTAATGTCTTTGCTTTTTAGCATGCTATCTAGGTTGGTCATCGCTTTTCTTCTAAGGGGCAAGCGTCTTTTAATTTCATGGCTGCAGTCACCATCTGCAGTGATTTTGGAGTGATTTTTCATTATAACAGTATTACATCTTGCTTCCCAATCTTGTCTAATATATGCATAGATCTGTTTTGTTTAGTGTTTCCTTAGCATATGTTTGGTCCATTCTGTTAGTTTCAACCTGTGTTCTTATATGTAATGTTTCAAAAGGAAGCTCTGGAATTTTATCAGGGGTACTTATTCTTGGAAGGACCTAAAGATAACTTTTTCCTAAGCCCTGAATGTGTTGAATGCTCAATTGAACTTTTCTTTTCAGCTATTATTTTTGCTTTTGGAATCTTCTATTTCTTTAAGATCAAATAATCACCATAAACACAGGTTTAACTCCTGCACATTGTTTTTTCTTTCCTCTCCTAGACACTGGTTCTGTAAGGCCACAAGTTCCCCTTTGCCTTGAAATTTCCTGATGTTTTCAGTCAATTTTTTAAACACTTTACCTAGCTTCTCTAGTTGTTCTCAGGGTTCAGTAACCTGAACAAGAACCAGGATTTTATTATGGGAAGTGTAATTTCTTGCTGCTGATTAAAAACAGGATGAGTCTAACATATTCCCATTAAGAATGCTTTCTGTATGCTTTTCATCAATTTTTTCCTCTTAAATTGATTTTTTCCTTTCTTTTCCTTTTCTTAAAAAAAATTTATATTACTATCCTCTTCTTTTGATGCTATTTTTGTTATTTTAAAATAGCCTAGTTAAAAACTACACATTGTCCCTAAAAGCCCATGAGAAGTTTTACTGCACCCATAATATTTGAGCTGCACAGTATTTTCAGCACCATATACCTGAAATTATTTTGTAAATTCCATTATATGATCTGTGAGTTACTTCAAAATTTGTCACATTATTTTCCTAGTTATTTTTTATTATTGTTTTATAGTTTGATTTTTATTGTGAATGAAGAAAATTATATGATTGATTTTAGCCCACTGAAATTGCTGGGGGTTTTGGTTTGTTTTTAATGGACTGGTATTTGGTGTGGTTTGTAAATGTAGAGTGTGCATGAAAAGAAATTTCTATTCATCAGATATTGAGTACAACATTTCATGAAGGGAAGTCTGCTTTTTAATCACATTGTTCAAATGACCAATAGTTTTTTAGTTTATTTTTTAATATTTTTGTCTCCATTATAGTTTGTACTTTGCCAACTTGGTGAAGCTGCATTTACCAGAAGTGTTTTCTTTTATATGGTGTCACGTTAGATTACAAAAGAGACAGATAGAAGGGAAGCTGCAGCTTTCTTTCTGAATGTCTTTGAAGCCAGTTATGGGGAAGGACGAGGTTTCCCCGCTGGCTCAGGGGTAAAGAATCTGTCTGCAATGCATGAGACGCGGGTTCAATCCATGAGTCAGGAAGATCCCCTGAAGGAGGGCATGGTAACCCATTCCAATATTCTTACCTGGAGAAGCCCATGGACAGAAGAGCCTGGTGAGCTTCAGCCCACAGGGTCACAGAACTGGACACACGTGAAGCGACAGAGCACAGCACATGGGGTAGGATGCACAGAAACAGACCCAGTGGGTTCTACTTGTCCAAGCTCTTTTCTACTCCACATTCACATCTTTCCAGTCAGCAAGTGGCCCCAAGGCCCTGCGTGAAGCTTGACTGAGAGCTCAGGGCAGTAGTTACACAGCAGGCGAAGTTTTACGCAGACTCCTTCCTGAGCGTCCCGCGTTCGCGCATGCTCCAATGTGTCCGCGCATGCTCCAATGTGTCCGCACATGGCGATGTTTCAGCAGAGCTGAACGGTAGGTACCTTTCCTCTGACCATCCAAAATTTCCCTCCCAGAAATTACTTCCTAGTTCCTTCCACAATACAAAAGGCCTATCTTTATAGCGAGTCTTCTGTTCTACAGTATTACTTCCTAAATTCCATCATATGATCTGTGAGTTATTTCAAAATTTGTTACATCATTTTCCTAGTTATTTTCTATTATTATTTTCTTGGATTTCTAGCTTGATTTTTATTGTGAACAAAGAAAATTACATGATTGATTTTAGCTCACTGAACGTGCTGGGGTCCTGTTTATATCCTGAGAATCAACTTGTAATTGTTTAGATTGTGATGCATTTCTCACCCATGTGCAGTTTTATTTTCTTGAATATATTGGTAAAAGCACATACTTAATCTTATCTCTTTTAAATAAGATTTTCCATAGTTATTTTATGTAATTATTTTCCTAACTACACAGGCCTAGGGTTCTGAGGGTGTAAGATTTCAGCCACTTCTTCACACTGCAGGATTAGAACAGTTTGACAAATTGGGAAGCCCTGAATCTACATACCTTTGCATATTTTTCTCTGATAGGTTGGAATGATAGATGTTTGGGAGTTATTACATAAAATGCTCTTGGCTAGTGAATTTGTTACTTTTACGAAGTTCTTACCAGTTTTATATCCCACCCCCCAAAGTAACCTGGAAGATTTTTAAAAGCTCCTCTCCCATAGACTATATTCCTAGGGATATGGGATAGAAACAAGGGAAATGCATATCTCACAAGTAGCCCAGACAATTCCAATGAAGCTTGTTGTGGATTTCTTTTGGGGAAAGATGGAGTTAGAAAAAATTTTGTAAAATATCTCAACACACTATTTTTCTTCTTGGGCTTTTCTGTTCATTTTAATCATCTTTCAAAGCAGGAAAGATTAAAAAGGCAAAACAACAAAAAATTACCACCTTCTCCATTTTTTTCTGGACCATTCAGACTCTTTCTTCAAGGAATGCGCATTGCTAAATGTGATAAACTTGTAATTTTGTGAATTAAACATGTTCCATATAATGCATTTTAATGTTTCTAGACAACCAAAAATGATTTAAAATCCTCTTAGAACAGTCAAATTCAGAAAAAAAAATTATTTTACTATAAGAATAAATTGAGTTCATGTCAAAATGGAGCTTAAAATTAAGTATTACTTTATTCATCATGCCTATTTGAATCTCTTGAGATGAATGAAATTTATGTATATGGGCTTCCCAGGTAGCACTACTGGTAATGAATCTGCCTGTGAATGCAGGTGACATGAGACACTGAGTTAAATCCCTGGGTTGGGAAGATCCCCTGGAGTAGGAAATAGCAACCCACTCCAGTATTCTTGCCTGGAGAATGCCGTGGACAGAGGAGCCTGGCAGTCCACAGTCCAGGTCATCGCGAAGAGTCAGACATGACTGAGCAACTGAGAAGAAAACATAAGAGCAAATTTTCCTGTGTACCTCATACCACCCTTTGCAAAAAAAAAAAAAAAAAAGAGAGAGAGAAGAAAAGAAAGCACTTTTCTTCTTGGTTAACACCATGAATCATTCATAGGAAAGACATACCTAGTCAGTTTGGGGGGAATGGAAGCAGGTATCTCATGCACATTGAAACACACTATCCTTTTTAATATTCTTCTGAATTTTTACATAATCCTGAAATAACTGATGTGATTGAATTATCACACACAAATTAGGGAGGTTAAATATCATCTAGAAAAAAATAACATAATAGTTACAGTGATTCATGGGAGCAGGCTGCTCTAAGCCTGGCCAATGGTACATCTCACAATGCTATTTTCCTCAATGATCAGTTCAGTTCAGTCGCTCAGTCGTGTCCGACTCTTTGCGACCCCATGAACTGCAGCACGCCAGGCCTCCCTGTCCATCACCAACTCCCGGAGTCCACTCAAACCCATGTCCATCGAGTCAATGATGCCATCCAACCATCTCATCCTCTGTCGTCCCCTTCTCCTCCTGCCCCCAATCCTACCCAGCATCAGGGTCTTTTCCAATGAGTCAACTCCCCGCATGAGGTGGCTAAAGTATTGGAGTTTCAGCTTCAACATCAGTCCTTCCAATGAACACCCAGGACTGATCTCTTTTAGGATGGACTGATTGGATTTTCTTGCAGTCCAAGGAACTCTCAAGAGTCTTCTCCAACACGACAGTTCAAAAGCATCAATTCTGTGGCACTCAGCTTTCTTCACCGTCCAACTCTCACACCCATACATGACCACTGGAAAAACCATAGCCTTTACTAGATGGACCTTTGTTGGCAAAGTAATGTCTCTTCTTTTAAATATGCTATCTAGGTTGGCCATAACCTTCCTTCCAAGGAGTAAGCGAATTTTAATTTCATGGCTGCAATCACCATCAGCAGTGATTTTGGAGCCCCCCCAAATAAAGTCTGACACTGTTTCCACTGTTTCCCCATCTATTTCACATGAAGTGATGGGACCGGATGCCATGATCTGTTTTCTGAACGTTGAGCTTTAAGCCAACTTTTTCACTCTCTTTCACGCAGCCTTCCTTAATGATACTCTTTGATAATTTTGGTGGTTTATTCACTCAGTTGTGTCAGACTCTTGACACCCCACTGACTGTAGCCACTAGGCTTCTCTATCCATGGGCTTTCTTAGGCAAGAATACTGGAGTGGGTGGTCATTTCCTTCTCCAAGGGATCTTCCTGACCCAGGGATTGAACCTGTGTCTCCTGTATTGCAGATTCTTTACCAACTGAGCTACCAGGGAAACATAATAACTATCACTAACTAAAAACAGCTATTAGAGAGGTTCTTTCACAACAGATTCACCCTCTGAATCAGTAGTACAAATTCCCTACCCACAACTGGAGTAAATCAACAGAGATCCCAGGGTTACACAGGGCACCTGACATTACGAAGTCACTTTGGAATCAAAAGTTTTATTTTGACAAGTAAGAGCTTTTAACTTGAAACTTTGACTTTTCTCTCACCCTCATTAGATGGCTTAGGAAAGAGACACAGCTGCACCATGCACCTCCCAACACCTCTCTCCCCACAGAGGTACACAATGCTTTGTAAGGAAAGAACTCTTCATAAGGAAAGAACTCTTAGCTCCTTCTTCCTCTTAGCCTCCTCTTTATCTTCTTTCCTTTTTCTTTTCCTTGATAATTTGCTTGATGGCTTAGGTAAAAGAAAACTGTTAAAGTGAAGGGATCATAAAATATCACAAAAATAAGAGAGAATTCCATTTCTTAAGCCCCCCACCCCCTTCTTGATGGGTTCCTCTAAAAGTAATGTTTTGAAGTGGATTCTGCTTCTTTTGTGCACAGAAAAACTGATGAAGGCAAAGATTTGAGATGGCATTTGAAGTTTAAACAAAATTTTTTTTTATTTTGTACTTAATGTTATCTTGAATAAAATCTCAAATGATTTCTGGAACATTTATGGAAAAAAAACAGCTATGGGTTTGAGTGAATGATAAACATTTGCCATGCTGATAAATATCAACTTGTATCTGGTAGTCAGATGCTCAATTCAGCATTCTCACAATAACTAATGGGTTCCCTGTGGCAAATCGAGAGAAACCCGATTTCCTCACCTCGAGAGGACTGACTACCATGTTGCACCTCAAGAGGAACCCCCAGAGCTCTGTGGCAACTCGAGAGGGATGCCGAGTTTCCCACCGCAACTGGAGAAGAACCCCGAGTTCCCCACCTCCACTCTAGATGAGGCCTGATTCCTCTGCAGCGACATGAGTTGAATCCCAAGTTCCCCGTCGCAACTCGAGAAGAATCCCGAGTTCCCCATCGCAACTCGAGAGGAACCCCTAGTTTCCTGCCATATCTTGAGAGGAACCCTGACTTCCCTGCTGCAACTCGAGAGGAACCCTGAGTTTCCCCTCGCAACTCGAGAGGAGGACCGACTCCCCTGCTGCAACTCGAGACAGAGAAGACAAATCTATCTGAACCGCTTTGGCATCTGATTTTGTTTATTTTTTAGGAAAGTAACCGATACTTGTATTTCCTTTTGAAATGTGAGAAACTTCTTGGTAGAAAACTGAAGGGTGAGTACAACGCATTTTAAAAGTAAAATACCTACCTCATAGGAACTATTTACTTACCTTAAAAACTACTTCCTCCCTTGCTAGTTTCTCTGTACATCCTAGAAACTCAACACTTGAATTGGTTTCAGATTGCAGTGTTACAGATAACCTTGTGAATTAAATTTGTCTTTATTTATCTTACATCCTAGCTCTGCAAACACTTTTCAGCCATAATAATTAAAGCTTATATACAAGAAACCAATTTCCATGTTCTTCCTTATTTTTATTAGCACCCAGGAAGGAAGCAATATGAGCTGTACAAAATGTACAACACTGCAGTTTGATTTAACAGAGATATGGCATCTGTGGCTAATTTCATAGTATCACTAACTGGTTTGCTCAAGCAGGAAAATACATCTCTTCCACAAGTGAAATCATTCTTCAGTACTGAGAACATTTAAAATTATGCAAAAATACTCATAAAATCTACCTACTGGATGACAAATTACTGCCAATATTGGGGTAACCATCTCATGGTTTTATAAAATTCATAATCCTCAGTTCTAAATGCTTAATATTGATCATTAGTTAATATTACCTTCCATATACTTAATATTGGAAATTTTATAAAAACTATTAGAATCAATAATGAAATGCTACTTAAAAAAAAATCTTAAAAGTTTCTTGTTTTGTGTGCAATTACAGAACACTACTCTTTTGAAACTGAAGTGTAATTTGAAACTAGAGATTCAAATGTTGTATAATTAAACATCTCTCTAGAGTGTTTGAAATATATAGTATTTTTAAGAGAAAGAAGAACAAGAACTGGAGTACCTGTGCCATAGGCTAAAGCATCAGAGAAATAATTCAATGAACATACTTTTTTTTTAAATTTAGCTATCAAATCCATCACCGCATTCTTACTTGGTTGATCCACATTTCGTGTTAACTCTGTGATTGATGTTAAACTAACAATTTCTCTAAAAGAAGCTCACATCTGAGATGTTACATCCTCAGATCAACAGTACAACCACATTTTGTGGGTCAAAGGCATAGGAACAAGGCACTGAGCATTGTACAGCAGAGCATCAATAGAAAAAGTTGTAAACTCATTAAAAGACTGGAGACTGCTTTAAACAATGAGATAAAATTTCATAAATGACTTGTACCTAACTTACACAAATAGTTAACGCTCAGATTCACTTCATGATGCAAAATAGGCATTGTGGAAGAAAGATGATCTTTAAAAACAATTCAGCGATTTTTTAGACTGAATTCAGTAAGTTAATCAATATACATTGTCTTGCATTCTTAAACTACTAAGAAGACATAATCACTTCACTAAATCTTGCATTTACTTAAAGACCTGAAACAATCTAATACCTTCTTAATGCTGTTTCCCAGATAAGACAATCCAGTCTTAAAACCACTGCTACCAAAGTGTTATATAAGAACTGAGTTGTTAGTCCTTGGCTGAAATCCAAATGTTGAGCCTCTTAAAAAATCAATTTTGTGTTCACCTGGAAGGACTATCTGGAATTCTGACGGAAGTTTACCTTATTCAGGATGATTTCAGAACAAAGCTCTGCCATGGTATCTATCCAGTATTTTTAACATGTAAGTTTTCCTATCTTATCTGATTTTGGTTTTTCATCTGCATAGGCTAAAATGGCAGGATATATATATGGCTCAGTAGACCTCTTCACTTCTAGTCTTTTTGTCCCAATACTTTTTCTGATAGGGTAGAGATATAACACAACCCGAAAGAAAAAAGACCATGAAAACGTGCGCCTTCACTGGAAGGCGATAGGAGAGCCCATGTCCAGTGTTTAATTCCAAACTGCAACATCCCATGATTTCCCAATATTCTGATTTCACACATGCATTTAACAATCATTTATAGAATCCCAGGAACAACATCTAGGGAGGGTTCAGCCAATGAAGCAGACAGGTGTTCTTCCAACCTCCATGAAGCTGTGCAAAGGCCTCCATAAGAGTGTATAAAAACTCTTCAGTTTAAAAAAAGAAAAAGAAGAAGAAGAAAGGGTAAAAGACACATGGCTTCTGGCTTCTGGCTCCAAATCCAGATAAACTGTGAAGCCAGACAGGCAACCAACCGCTTGTTCATTGTGTTAATTAGGTTGTTGATTCAGCCAGATTTGCTTTGTTTTCCTCGATAGTGATACGCGTGGCAAAATCGGAAGAATTCATCCCCAAGTTCTCTTTTAGTTTGTTAAGTTCAAAGTCATGGAGAATCTTGACAGTCATCAACTTTTCTCGCTTGATTCTTTCCAGAACATCTTTTGGAACATCAGGGATCATCCAGGCCAAGAAAAATTTAATTAAAAACACAACATGCTAGAGGAAACATAAAAGAAAATCAGAGACACTGTTTAGCTATCAAATGTTCAGCAAAATCATTTCATTCATTCAATAAACTGTGCTTGACACAGTAGATAGAAGGAAAAGCAAGAAGATTTAGTCCTTGGTCTTGGAACTTTCCTATAAATCCAACATTAAGCAAATAATTAAGTATATACTAAAATATGTAATTACAGAGATTCCAGTTGAACTTGGTTATTGAATATACTCTTCATCTATGCTTCCTCTTGAAAACCTAACCAAATATTTGTAAAGAAATTAAAAAATTGTATTGTTCACAAAGAAACAAAAAAAAAAGGGAGGAAGCAGTGAAAACAGACTGGAGAGTGAAGAAAGCTGGCACTTAAATGTGCAATTGGTGATCCCGTGATGGTAGAAACCAAGACAAAAGCCAATTTTGTTTCGAATCATCAAAAAAAGTTCAGGAAAGATAGTGCTAAGGACTGTGAAGTCATAATGTGGGTAGAGTTAAAAATAAGAGGATTATTTAAAAATCTGTATAAGGGGCAGATGAATTTTCAGAACCTCTCTCTGATCCACATTCAGGTATTACTTCTCTCCAACCCCTGCCCGGCAGCAACTGAGTGCTTTATTTTCTGCAGAAATTAAAACAGAAAGCTGTGCAGTCAGAGGCAGCAGATGGCAGAAGATGAAGATGCGGCATCATACTGAAAACAGGACAACTCAGTGCAGTTCAGCATTCTGAATCACGAGATCTCTAATCCCTCCTTCCCTTCTTGGCTCTCAACACAGCCACGAAATAGCTCAACAAGCAGGAGGTTGAATGATTTTTTTTTTTCTCTAGAAAATATACCTAATCAGAGAAATTAGAATTATAGATATCAAAATTTTGTAGGTCTCAAATGAAAAGGCCCCTTTTTCAGCCTATAGTGAAACCCACCCAAATGATCTTCCTCCTGTATGCACACAAAGCTCATGATCAGGTATCATTGCTTCCCTCTTAAATACCAGCAGATTGCCAAGAACAACCAAATATGTAAGGAAGACTCTAACATGGAAGAGTAAGATGGAAATGGACAAATAGGACCTATTGTCCATTTAGGATATCTAAGAGGATATAGAGAGAATCATGGGAGCAAGAGAACAGTAGCATAACAAGACAAAGATACAAACTGGACTATTTATAAGAGAGAAAATAAATGATAATTAGAATTTCAAAACAGCTGTTAACATATGAATAAGAAGTCTCAGAAAGATAGGACAGAGAAAAGAAGGAAATTATCAAAGAAATAATACAAGCAAATTTTCTCAACTTAAAGGGTAATAATACTTGCAGATCCAGGGAGTTTAGTGAGTGTCCAAAACAATGAATAGTGGACAATATCACATGACTATCTGGTGAAGTTTCATGAAAGAAGGTCTAGTGAGAGAATCCTCAAAGTTTATTGACATATAAATGGATCATGAACAAAGACTGGAAAATCAGAATGGTATTGTATCTTTATAGCAACACTGGAAGCTGACAGAAAATTTCAGGAATACCTAAATAAAGTTTATTCAAAATTTTTCAGGGAAAATGACTTCTATTCTTGAATTCTATACCAATTAACCATCTATGAGGAAAAAGAAGAAATTTTAACATTCAAGTTCTCAAAAATTGCCCATTTTCCTCAGAAAATTAGTAAAAGATGTGCTTCATCTAAATAAATTAGTAATTCAAGAATGGAAAAAACACAGATTACAGAAAATACTGTATTTAATACAAGAAAAGTTAAACTCCCAGAATGATGGTGAGTCAGAACCTGTAATGAAAGTCATAAATAAACAAAAACAAAAATTCAGAAGAATTCTCTTTGTAATTTACCAGGCTGAAAGGTGATCTAAAACACTGATGGAAAATGTGGGGATGAAAGTGACAAATTCGTAAAGAACTGAGAGGGGGAGAGATTTAAATTACATACACAACCTCAAGTAAAATTAAACAAAAACTGAATTTGTGTTTTCTTGCCTTAGACTCATCTAGCCTATTATTGGCCTTTACTAATGCTCAAAATCCTTCAAGCTAGGCTTCAGCAGTATGTGAACCGAGAACACCTGGACCCAGCCATCCTGGAGTGGGAAATCAAGCAGGGCTTAGGAAGCATTACTATGAACAAAGCTAGTGGAGGTGATGGAATTCTAGCTGAGCTGTTTCAAACCCTAAAAGATGATGCTGTTAAAAGTGCTGCACTCAATAAGCCAGCAAATTTGGAAAACTCAGCAGTGGCCACAAGACTGGAAAAGGTCAGTTTTCACTCCAATTCCAAAGAAGGGCAACGCCAAAGACTGCTCAAACCACCACACAGCTGCACTCACTTTACATGTTAGTAAGGTAATGCACAAAATCCTTTAAGCTAGGCTTCAACAGGATGTTAACCAAGAACTTCCAGATGTTCAGCTTGGATTTAGAAAAGGCAGAGGAACCAAGATCAAATTGCCAACATTCACATGCAAGAGAATTCCAGAAAAACACCTAATTCTGTTTCATTGACTATGGTAAAGCCTTTGGCTGTGTGGATCACAACAAACTGTGAACAATTCTTAAAGAGATGGGAATAGCAGACCACCTTACCTGCCTCCTGAGAAACCTGTATGCAGGTCAAATAGCAACCGTTAGAACCAGACATGGGAAATGGACTGCTTCAAAACTGGAAAAGGAATACATCAAGGCTGTATATATATTGTCCCCCTGCTTATTTAATTTCTATGCAGAGTATATCATGGAAAATGCTAGGCTGGATGACTCACAAGCTGGAATCAAGAGCCAGGAGATAAATCAATAACCTTAGATATGCAGATGACACCACCCTAATGACAGAAAGCAAAGAGGAACTAAAGAACCTCATGATTAAGGTCCAAGAGGAGAGTGAAAAAGCTGGCTTAAAACTCAACATTCAAACAACACTAAGATAATGGCATCCAGTCCTATCACTTAATGGCAAACAGATGCGGGAACAGTGCAAACAGTGACAGACTGGGCTTCAAAATCACTGCAGATGGTGATTCCAGCCAGGAAATTAAAAGACACTTGCTCCTTGGAAGAAAAGCTGTAACAAACCTAGACAGCATATTAAAAAGGAGAGGCATCACTTTGCCAACAAAAGTCCCATTAGTCAAAGCTATGATACTTCCAGTAGTCATGTACTGATATGAGAGTTGGACCATTAAGAAGGCGGAGCATCGTAGAATGATGCCTTCGAATTGTGGTGTTGGGAGAAGACTCTTGAGAGTCCATTGGAGTGCAAGGAGATCAAGCCAGTCAATCCTACAGGAAATCAATCCTGAATATTCATTGGAAGGACTGATACCGAAACTGAAGCTCCAATACTCTGGCCACCTGATGTGAAGTGCTGACTCATTTGAAAAGACCCTGATGCTGGTAAAGATTGAAGGCAGAAGGAGAAGGGGTGACAGAGGAAGAGATGGTTGGCTGGCATCACCAACTTGATGGACATGAGTTTGAGCAAACTCCGGAAGATAGTGAAAGACAGGGAAGCCTGTTGTGCTGCTGTCCACGGGGTTGCAAAGAGTCAGACACAACTTAGCAACTGAACACCACCAATAACAATCAAGTGAATAAGTGCCTTATATTTATTTGTTGTTTAGTCGCTAAGTCGTGTCCAACTCTTTTGCGACCTCATGGGCTGCAGCCTGCCAGACTCCTCACTCCATGGGTTGCCACTACTTCTATTCAGTGGGTTGCCATTTACTTCTCCCGAGGATCTTCCCAATCCATGGATCAAACCTGCATCTCCTGCATTTGCAGGCAGGTTCTTTACCACTGAGCCACCATGGAAGCCCTACATTTATTTATTTCTCCCTTATAGGCCTCATGTCTCATGATTTGTGGCCCTCAGTTTAAACCTTGGTCAAACACCCTCTCTGTATTGGTTCTCTTGTCTTGTATCCATAATTATCCTAGTTATTCTACAAGGAAGGAAATGTAATATAGTGGGAAGAGTGGAGGTTTGGCAGTGAGATATCTGGCATTGCAACTCAGCTTTAATATTAGCTGATTATCTTTAAACCAACTACTTAATTTTGCTGACTGTCAGATTTATTTGTCAAGGGTGAATAATAGGCTGAACGTAGAAAGTTATTATTATAGCCTCTGGAACTGGTACATAATAGGTGTTCAGTAAAATTGGTGAGTCCTCTGACCTCAAGGGAAGAGGTCTTAATTTTTCTTTTCTGTGACCTCGGTATCTTCAACAATAGCAAGGAATAACAGGCAATCCACTGTACTTAAAATATTCCTAACTTACTTTTTATGACAACAAATACTTCCTTCAAAACACTCTACTGAGATAATGCTAATTTTCCGCGCAACAGAAAATTTCTAATTTCTTTCTTAGAAATATATGCCTCAAGGGTGAAAAGAGACTTACTGGCATGAAAGTTAAGAAAGGCTTACCTCCATGACTATGATGAAGGTCATCCTGGCAGCAAGGACGTGCCAGTACTGAATATTATGAACATATTTATCCTCACTGTCAGGAGGATTTCTGTAATCTCTGTACCTGAAAAAATGGAAGTCAATGCAAAAAATAAGCTACAACTTCAAACAAAGAGACCTAGCATAAATTCATATTGTTTCTTGTAAGAGACCCTTTTAGTTGACCACAAAAGTCAAGTCAAAGGAAAATAACTGCTATTACCAAACATTTATCTTTCCTATACAAATAACAATCATAGCCATATGTTAGTAATATAGAGTATAGATGTAGCAGGAGACACAAGTGAAGCTTCTCTCTTGCCATGAAGACAAGTTTCTCAGGTGTTAGCTAAATTGACTCTTTTCATTCCATTCCCTTTCTTTCTATTCCTTAACAAGTCAGTTCTACCGTCTCTCCACTGACACCAACCGTCTCTGGTCATTAAATTGAAGGAACATTTTAATTCACATCTTATTTTATGTCTGTGAAGAACAGAACTTGACACTGTTGACCATTCTCATTTTCTTGAAACTCTGTTTTCTTTTGGTTTACATGACGCTGCATTTGTTTTTGTGTTACTTATTATCCTTCAGGGGTTTCCCTGGTGTTCAATTTGTGAGTTCATTTTTTTTTTTTCTATAATGTGTCTAGATATTGATGTTCTTCAAAGATTCAGCCCAGCTAGGAAATGATGGCATCAAGAAATCTGGCATTTGTTACGATTCCTCTCTATATCAATATGGAATAGGACTTTCCTGGTGGTCCAGTGGCTGGGAGTCTGCCTCGTCAATGGGGACACAGATTCTATCCCTGGTGTGGGAGGATCCCACATGCCCCATGGAGGCTAAGCCTGTGTGCCAAAACTACTGAGCCCATGTGCTGCAACTACTGAGCTAGCGTGCCTAGAGCCCAGCCCTGCAACGAGAAGCCACTGCAATGAAAAGTCCACCATAACTAGAGACTAAGACCCACTTACTGCAACTGGAGAAAGCCCACGGGCAGCTAAAAATAAATAAAAAATACGGAATATAAAAATGTGTTGCAGGTAGACAAAAACAGATATTGCTGTTTTTATTGGAATCCCAAATGAAGCAGTTGTTTTAAGGTTTAAGTTTAAAAGCTTTGATGTACCATACATACGTGTGTGTGTGCATGTGTGTGTGTGTATATATACACATATGTGTGTGTATATGTATATATGATCTTTAAATCCTAAAGTAAAAAGATCCTCACAGTTCATGAGACATGGAGTGTGAAAAGGGCAGGTTTACAAATCCAATTTCACACTCCCTACATCGAAAAAACCTTTCAAATGGGATGGCTAATGAACCAACTATACTGTTCTTTCTCTCTTCTTCACTCTCTGTTTGGGGACACATAGTTAAATTCAAGTAGGCTGAATGCACATATAATATGACCATGCTGTGTGATCTATAGACATTAAAGCTTGAATCAAGGGGACATTTGCTGGAGAAAATTTTTCCAATACATTTAGAAAATAAGAAACAATTTAAAATTGACATTATCTTTACTGATAGTATTCTCTTACTTTTGAGTATTCTACTTTTTTCAAATCAGAACCATACAATGTGTGAACTTTAGAACTGATGTACTTTATCCAAGATTTTTACTGCCCCAAGTAAATTTTTGTTAAGACATGAAGAAAACAGAGAACTTAAGAAATATATTTAAAAAGCAAAATGAAAACAAGAGAAAACCTGCAAGTGCTGAAGTCTCGTTTTTCCGAAGGTACAGTGTTGTTTGGAAAATCGGCTATGAGGAATACTGATAGGCTGTTATTGATATACCCTCTCATAGGCCAAGTTTCGTCTACTGCGTAGGCATAGTAGTAAACTAAACGGGGAACCATGTCCGATGTAAATGCAACAATAACAGCCTAAAGGACAAAGCAAGAGGAAAATCATGAGCTAATAATGCAGTCTTACGAAAGTCTGATTTATATATCATTCAGATCTTTGTGCCTTAAGGATGCAAAATTACTAGTATGCTATTACTAATCATGTTAACATATGAGTCTTTGACCTAAAACATGAAATTGTTCATTTATGGTGTATGATCAGTATTACAAGATTTCACAGCTAGAAAGACTTACATTGAAAATTTAACTTCACTATTTGTCTCCAAACACACCATATCTGTATGTCTCTTTTCATCTTGCCTTGCTATTTCTTACATTTCTTACTATTTCATAATACAATTCTACTCTCTTTAACCAAATTTTACTTGCCTGGATCAATTTCATAAGATAGGACAGACTCTGTGTGTGTGTGTGTGTGTCAGGGGGTGTACAGGGAATGAGGAATGGAGAAACAGTAAGACCACGTACTGGTAAATTTCCCATAGCTCAGTGCAAATACCGTAGGAATGGTATTTTCCCAACTTTTCCTAAGCTCTGGAATAGTGTAAATGTCATGTTTCCTTTGGGTAAGATGAGTCAATTTAAAATCATTTTGCTCTGCCATCTACATTTTTAGTGATGGATTTTTAAAATATTTTAATATTGCTCCTGTAGCTACTGGTACATTTCATGTTTTATACCACTTACTGAGCACATTTTGGCAGTTTTATTTTCTAAAAAAGTGACAACGTCAAACAGATTTTAAAATGTATTAGAATATATACATATATGGCATTCTTAATATTTTCTCACCTGTACATTGTAATTCTTTTTTGAGATTGTCAGAATTTTGTTTATCTTTTCAATGAACCAACTCTTGCTTTATTTAGCAATTATATTACCTTTTGTTTTCTAATTTGATTATTTCTGCATATACTGTTATTCTTTCTTTCTTACCACTTTCTATTGATTAGTTTTATATTTTTTCTTAGTTTCATATAACAGGCTCAGTTGATACTTTCCTTATTTTCAATAATAAAAGCATTTATTGGTATATACTTTTTATAAATATGGTTTTAGCTGATTTGTAGGAGTTTTCATTTTAATTAAGTTCTCCTTGTAATTTCAATTTTATTTCTTCTTTGTGCAATAAGCTTTCTTGGAAGCATGAATATTAAGTGGCTAAATTTTCTTTTTTGGCTATCTTATTATCAAATTCATTTTTTATGCCATTATTGTACATGAATATGCACTGTAAAATTTCAGCTCTTGGGAATTCAGTTTTATTACCATTTTTAATAAGTGCTCGAGGCAATGGCACCCCACTCCAGTACTCTTGCCTGGAAAATCCCATGGACGGAGGAGCCTGGTAGGCTGCGGTCCATGGGGTCGCGAAGAGTTGGACACAACTGAGCGACTTCCCTTTCACTTTTCACTTTCATGCATTGGAGAAGGAAATGGCAACCCACTCCAGTGTTCTTGCCTGGAGAATCCCAGGGATGGCAGAGCCTGGTGGGCTGCCGTCTATGGGGTCACACAGAGTCGGACACGACTGAAGTGACTTAGCAGCAGCAGCAGCCATAAAAATAACAGGTAAGTGTTGTATATTCGGTTTGTACTATATAACTTTATGTATAATCAAGCTTTAATTGTACTACTTAAATTTTTTATACCGCTACTTATTTTCTGTCTACTTTGTCACGTGGTATGGGTATCATGGTATTTTAATAAGCATGTTTTACAATCTTCCTTGTATTTCTAAGAGTTTGCATGTCATAGATTTGTCTGTGTTGTTTAGCACATAAAAGTTTAGGGATGTTTTGTCTTTATGAAGGTCACCATGATGAAATCAATGTAAATATTGAGTTAAACATTATTCACAATCTCTCTATCCCCAAGAAAAAAAAATCATCAAGTACAGTTTCCACTGAAATAGGTCTACTTACATTAGTTGCAACAGAAAGGACAGCCATTCCGTAAAGAATGTCTTGCCAAACACCTATGCTATGAGCCTTAGCAGCTACAGGTCTCCTGTACTGAGTAGTAAGCTTCCAGGCATCCACTCGAATCTCTATTATATTATTCATGAGTGCAAGAAGAGGGGCCAAAGGAAAAGAGGCCACAAATAATGTAACAAATCCAAACTGGGTAACTGTGGGGATAAAAGAGAAATTCAAAAACTCATCATTGTGGAAGGGAAAAGGGGGAACACTCGGCCTAACTCCTGCCACTTCCTTCACTCTGAAGGCATCTACACCAGCAAAACACGCCAGGCCTCCTTCCAGCTGCTTTCTTCCCCTTTCCTAGAGGAGGCACACTGACTTATTTGCTTGCTAGAATAGGAAGGAGAAATTAGTCATGCACAGCTCAGTTCTATCCCTGCTGTTTTTTTTAAGATCTGCTTGTCTGAAGAAAGCATCTATTCTTATTAGATAAGATAGTCTTCTTATTCATAAAACACAGTCTTTTATTATTATGGCCTATGTTTAGGTCTGCCAGTCTAATATTTACATTGGTATTGGCACATATGTGGGGTAATCAAGCTTTCTATTTTGCTAACCTATGTACTTTTTAAGATCAGAGATAATGACTGACTCATCTGTATGTTCTGTGTATATAAAAGTACTCAACTATAAGCCTTATGATAAATGCATTATTTAAGATTTGAAGATGCTAACAGAGGAGAAGGTAGTATAAACAAGATATTTGAGAATAAGTCAGAAAATGAACCTAGAACGAGGTATTTTTTTAAGGTCCCGATCCTCTGTACTAACTTGACATCTTTCTAAATAAGTTTTACTCTCTTTCCTCACTAAGGCTAAACACCTACATAAGCTGGCTTATTTCTCCATGATTCTTCCTTTGTTTCCATCAGTGCTTGGGGTAAAAGAATCCATGTAGCTGGCAGACTGTACTTCCCACAGGAGAGAACCAAAAAACAATGAATGAGACAAAGATGACTTTCCATTGTAGGAAAAAAGAAAAAGGAATCTTCCACTAGTCCTTTATTTTTAGATAGATCTTGAGTGTTTCTGGATTTCAGCATTTCTCATAATACTTTCTCATTAGCATCAGTCTTTTCATCTACTAATCCAACAGAACAAACTGCCTCCTTCCTAACTACTCTACTGAACCAAGAAACAAAAAATTAAGGTGAAGTATTATGCAGAAACAGCTTGAATTTCTAGGTTCAAATCTCAGATCTTTACCTATAATCTCTGTGGCCCACAGCAAATAACTTCTCCAAGCTTCAGTATTCTTTCAAATAAAATACAGTGAATACTGTTCTGTAGAATGTTTTAAGATTAGAGATACAGTATGTAAAACAACAAGAATAAATTAACTCTTAGTTGTGTCTCAATAAATAATAGTTAATCTTGTTATGAAACACTGATTTCATCTTTTACTTTCAGTTATAACCTCTGACACATTTATGCAAAAATTCACTTGAAACATAAACAATTATTTAAAAATTACAGTCTTATAACTCCACAAATCAAGGATTGCCTAGTTTTATAACTGTAGACATCTTCCTATTTGCCCAAATATACCTATTTTAACTCAGGTATCATATGTACGTATTTCAGTAAAGAATTGGTAACAAATTCAGGTCATCTCATTTATTCTACCATGACTTTTATGGACCATGGAAATAAGCTGGGAAAACTGTCCTCTGTAATTTCACCAAAACAGCAGAGAAGGTCATTTGAGAGGAAACACTCTGAGTAGATTCCACAATCAGTCCTGGGGTTATCTCCCTTAAAATTTCACCCCAACCTCTCTTCAATCCTTAGAATATTTTATGCATTTCTTATGTCCAGTTTGGGTTTCCCTTGCATATCTGCTTTTAGCTTCATTCTTTTCAGCCTGAAAAAAGGATATACACTAAATGTATGTCAGACTCTAGTAATGTTTTTCATTGTATTCCCTCTATGAGCAATCACTAAGGCCAAAAAAAAAAGCAGAAAGCTATTTAAACTAATTTGAGACAAGTATTAAAAAGTGATCCTTTATTTCGTTCAACAATATTAACATTAATTTCATAAGAAAAATATCTCTGAGATTGCTGTTTTGAAACTAAATTTCACCCTGCATTATATTTGGGGAAAACAGAAATACTGAGCCAATTTTTTCCATATTTAGCCACCAATCTTTTCATCCACTATCCAATGATTTATTGAACACCTACTATCTGCAAGGTAGGAAAAAATATTAAGAAATGAAAAACACTTATTTTACTCAGCTTCTTTCATGTTTCAAGGCAGAGGTTGAAAATTACCTGTTTCCAAATACTCATAGAATAACTCAAGAGAACCAAAAGTTTCAAGGTCATGATCCTGCTCCCATCGACTGTATAGCTTTTCAGAGTTGGTTCGGGTTTTTCGGCGTCTCCACCAATTCAGAACCAAACTGTTGGAAGTGATAAAAGTAAACATATGATATAGGATTTAAGAAAAAGGGGTCAGAGAATCAGAGTATTAGATCTAAAAAATGGAGGTGAGGGAGGGAAAGTAAGTTTGGATCACAGAACAAGTAGAGAGAGACATGACTACAACTAACGTCCAAGTCAAAATCTAGTGTTCTGTTCACATCTACTTGCTAAGGACAAAAGATCTTTATTTGGGTGATTAAGAAAGTAAGACAACCCTGCCTCTGCAGGGAAATGCATTTACTCAGAGACAGTTCTTTAAAGAGCACATGGAGAAGAGGTCACCACAGGACTGTTTTTATATATTTAATTCACTAACCTTAATGATGTTGTTATACTAAGGCCACTTGGGGGAATGAGAAATGGGTTACAATAAAAAATGTATGACAAGGGAATACAGAAGTTTATCTAGCACATGACAATAAATGCAATAATCCTAAATAAGATATTACCTAACTCAATTCTATATATAAATATATACAGAATATATATATATATAATATAATATATCATGATATATTGGATTACTTAAGAAAGAAAAGACTTTTTCAAAACTAAAAACTCAATCCATGTAAGAGATCATATTAACACATTTAAGGAGAAAATTATAAAATCATGGTGACTAACACAGAAAAATGCATTTGATGTATTTCGATAACCTATTAAAACCTATTTATGATGGAAAGGTAGGAAAAGAAGAAAATTGCCTCAGTTTGACCAAAAGCATCTACCAAAATTCTGGGCTAAACATAATTCTTAATAGGGAAAAATTAGCAGAATTCCCTTTAGAATTAAGATTAAAATAAGAGTGTATATGATCACATTCAAGACTTTATTGGAGATCTTAGCCAAACAATAAAAGGAAAAAGAAAAAGTCAAAAGAACTGGAAATGAAAGAGTAATCTATGATTACAATCAGTAATGTGAATGGACTGCCTGCCTAGAAGGTAGGCAAATGAAGGTAAACAAATAATAAGAGTTTATCAACATATTGCATTCCTATATATCCACAAAACATAGTAGAAAATATAATTTTTAAAAGGTACCATTTACAATAGCAATTGAAAGTACCTAGTAATGGATTTGATCAAAGATTTATAAGACCTGTATGCCGAAGTTTAAATATTTAAAGTCATTAATGTCCAAAATAAATGTTCATGAATAAAAAGACCTGGCATAATAAAATGTCAGGTGTTTTTACTGAAACAATTGAAACGTAATTCCAATCAAAAAGCCAAAATACTTTTCCATACTTGAATTCTGCCAAGATGTTTCTAAAATTTATACAGAAAGATGAAAGACAAAGGATGGTGAAGATGTTTCCATAGATAAAAAATAAGTAACTTGCCCCACCATATATGAAGAGTTAATTATAAAGCTGTCTTAACTAAGGGAGTTAGTAGTACTGGTGTGCCTGGTGCTAAGTCACTCAGTGGTGTCTGACTCTTTGCAACCCTATGGGCTGTAGCCTGCCAGGCTCCTCTGTCTATGGGATTCTCCAGGCAAGAATACTGGAGTGGGTTGCCATGCCCTCCTCCAAGGGATCTTCCCAACCGAGGGATTGAACCTGTGTCTCCTGCGGTTCCTGCACTGCAGGTGGATTCTTTACCACTGAGCCACAAGGGAAGCCCCGTGGTATTGGTGTAGGGATAGACAAATTCTGGAACAGAATGCAGGCCGATTATAACCTTGCATTTGCTGTTTGGCAAAAACAGTGTTGCAGATCATAGAGTGTGGGGAAAAGGGATTTTCAATAAATGGCAACATGAAATTATGTACTTAAGAGATGAAATTGGACCTTTATAGCAAACATGAAAACCCCTTCCATAGTATATTAAGAATTTAAAAGAGAAAGGCAATAGTAATGTTACAATATTAAAAATATTTAAATATAAGTACATGAGAATTGGTTTTTGAACTTGAGGTATGAAAGGATGTATTGAACAAGACTTTAAAAATGCTACCCCATTAAAGAAAGAGTTGATAAAAACTCTACTATATTAAAAGTATAGACTTTTGTCCATCTACAGAAGTGGTTCCAGACTGGAAGTGATTTAGCCCACACAGGGACATTATTTGAAGTATCTGGTTGTCATAACTGGGGAGAAGGTGGGCTACTGGAATCTAGTGGGTAGAGTTCAAGGATGCTGCTAAACATCTTACAATGCAAAGGGAGCTTCCAATATCAAACGATTACCTGGTCCAAAATGTCAACAGTACTGAAGATGAGAAAATGATTAAGATACTATTAGAAAAACTTGTGCTGGGATAAGGTATTTGCAGCACATATAACCAAAAAGCAAGCAAACAAAAACACAGTAACCAAAGTTATAGAGTATTCCTACAAATCGATTAGAAACAGTATAAACAGACAAGGAGAAAAATGATTAAACAACATGAACAGCATCTCATTTGTATGGTCAAAAGACTTATTCACGTTATTAATCGAGGAAATGCAAAATAAGAGCAAAATGAGATATTATTTATACCCTCCAAACTGGCAAAAATTAACAAATAAGCAATATAAAGCATTGTGTCAAATGTGTTAATTAAAAGGAACACTTATATGCTGCTTATATCAAAACTGAAATACAAAGAAAAAATGGAAAGATAAAAAGGGAAGAGAATCCCTGAGATTTTTGAGACAATACCACAAGATGGGCATGCATGTAACTGGAGTCACAAAGGAAAGGAGACCACCCAATTTGAGAAAGAATTTTTTCAGGAATCACAGAAGCACATCTATGTGTTCCATTCTAGTTACAAACTTCTTAATTCCCTATCTAGTAACCATTATCTTGAATTCTGTAATCACTTCCCTGCTTTTTCCAAAAAAGAAAAATGGTTATATCATCAATGATCCTTTTGAGTTAATTTCTGAATGAAGAGTCAGGGTACATGGAGTTTTGTTATTCTGCATATGTATGCCCAGTTGTTCTAGCACTAGCTATTGAAAAAATGAGTTTTCTTTAATGAATTGTTTCTGCACCTTGGTCAAAAGTAAAATAGCTATGTTTGTGTGGATTTATTTCTTCAGTCTCTGTTCCATGTGGTTTATATGTTTATCCCTTCACCAGTCCTGAGGTGATTAATATGGTTTTATAGTTAAGTCTTAAAACCATGGACAGTGAAGCCTGGAGTGCTACCGTCCATGGGGTCGCAAAGAGTCGGACATGACTGAGAGACATCGAATAGGGTAACCTCTCCAACTTTATTCTTCTTTATCAAATTTTCTTTGACCATTCTAGTTCATTTGCCTTCAATATAAATTTGAGCGTCTGATTCTCTATATCTACTAAAATCCTTCTGATATTTTGATTGGAGTAACATCTATTTATTAACTTGGGGGATAACTGGCGTCTTTACTAAGCTGAATCTTCCAATCCATCAACACAATATTCCTCTCCACTCACATAGATGTAATTATTTTCAACAGGATTTGTGGTTTTCAGCATACAAATTTTCCACACTTTTAAGATCGGTATCAAAGTGCTTCATTTTTCTGAACTATCAATCGCTGTACTGACAATGTCTCTTCCATGTCATACTCTCATTTCTTCAGTAGTTCTTCCAATGAGGGTCTATGAATGTAAACTCTTATTTTTTTTTCATGTCTAAAAATGCCTTTATTTCACCTGTACTTTATGTAGTAATCAAAATGCTTCTAAAAATCTAAGGTGAACTTTTTTTTTCACTAAGAATGTTGAGAATACTTTTGCATGTGATGTTATTAGTGAGAAATCTGTTGAATATAGGTGGCATTCCTTTTTCTTCTGAAAGATTTTAAGACGCTTTTATCTCTGATGTTCTATAGATTGACCATAACATATCCAGTTATGAATTTTATTTATCTTGCTTCATAGTTTGGATTCATTTTCATTTCTGGAACTCATGCTTTTATTCATTTCAGAAAATTTTCAGCAATCACCTATTCAAAGAATTTTTTCCTCCACCATTCACTCCTTTTTTTCCCCCTGAAGCTACTAGCATATTAATGTGGAAACCACTTTATATAGCTCCCCTGCCACTTTAATTTTATTAACCTCGTTGTCTCTCTGTTCCACTGCACAATGCGAGAATTTCTCAGTACTGTTTTCCAATTCACTAATTTACTCTTCAATTGTGTCCAGTCTGTAATGGATCCCATCTATTGTGCTCTTTATTTAAAGTATGATTTTTCACTTATATATATTTAATAATTGATTCTTTTTGGTATTCATTTGTTCTTATTTCATTTGTATCTATATTTATTCAAAATATTTCCTGATCTTTTTTATTGACAATATCACCTCCTTCTATATTTTTAGACTTTGTCAGAATCTTCCACCTGGAGTAAGTTCACTTTCTAAGAACTGATTTTGTCAGCGACCTTTGCAGCATTAAATCTCATTTAAGTTTTCAAATTTTGGTTTCTAGGCTTAAATTTACTTGTTTTTCTTTTCTTCTACTGCCCTGTCTGTCTCCTTTCCTCTCTGCGAGTGTTAATTTTCCTCTTCTGTTTGGCTTAGGGGTTTAACTCCATTCTGCCCTCCAGGTTCTCAATCTAGAGCTAGGATTTAAAATAACAACTTGGCATTAGCTTGGCATTATTTCTCTATGGCAATATTAGGGATGTGGTGTATCAAATACTGTTCGAAAGGATGACATCTATGTTCTTCCTTTGTCGGCACATGAACTAGCACCCCAGGAGTACTCTGAAATGTTGGGGTGGGTGAGAGCAGAGTGGGAGGGTGCTTTCAATCATCTTTCATGAGTAAGTGAGAATAAACCCAGTCCCTGGATTTAAGTACTGTTAAACTGGCTAGTCCCGTCTTAATGCTCCACTTTTAGTCTAGTTCATCCTATAGGTGTTAATACCCCAACAGTGTCATTTCCTAACTCTGAGCCCTGCAATATTACAGGCTTATAATTCTATCTCTTTTTATCCATGGGAATTTTCATCTTACAACTGTCATTTTGGTTTGCTTTCTTTCTTCTTCTTCTCCTTCTTCTTTTTTTTAATAATGCACTCGTTATTGCTATACTTTGGGGACAGAGAGTGATCCCTTCATGTGCCAGCATTTAATTCATAGCCAGTTTTTGTGCCTAGATGTATAACTAAGCAGGACCCTGTGGAGCCTTCCTGGGACAGACTCCTCCTCATATCATCTGCTTTAGTTCCTCTTTGAAGGAATAGATAATATTATCTGAGGCACATTTCCTGAGTTGTTTTACAGATACGAAAACCTCCACCAAATGGAAGATGTTAACTACTTGATGACCATGAGCATATACCCCCAGGATTCCTGGAGCCTTAGGATTTATAAGGTTTATCCCTGTGACATTGCCCTGTTACCTCACCATCAACCAATCAGAGAACTGTGCACGAGCTCATCACATATCCTATGACCACTCCCAAGGTCACCTGGACTTTGAAAATGCTTTCCCAAAGCCCATCGAGGAGTCCAGGCTTTTTCAGCACTAGCTGTCCCAGACTATTTTATGGCACGTTACAATAAACACTGCACTTTCCTTTACCACAATCCAGTGTCGGTAGATTGACTTTACTGCGGGCAGGCAAGTGGACCCGAGTTTGGTTCAGTAACAGATGTGTCCACAACACACAGATATTTTCAAAGAGTTTAACTTCCAGTAATTTTGAGAAATAAAATGCAACTGTAGAATAATTTACAGAGCATATAACATTTAGATTTCCCAGTGAAATATTCACAGGAGACAGGGATAATTATCTTTCCCTAAACTTCACTCAAGCAAACAGAGATGCATATTTAAAACTCTGTATTACCTTTATATACATTTGACTGTTGATTCAAAGTGGAATAGCATTGAATATGTATATTACCCCATGTAAAATAGATGACCAGTGCAAATTCAATGCATGAAGCAGGGCACTCAAAGCCAGTGCTCTGGGACAATCCAGAAGGATGGGGTGGGGAGGGAGATGGGAGGGGATTTCAGGATTGGGGGAAACGTGCACTCGTGGCTGATTCATGTCGATGTATGGCAAAAACCACCACAACATTATAATTATCCTCCAATTAAAATAAATAAATATTTTTTAAAGTGAATTTTTTGTTGTTGTTGCTTTTGACTTAGATGTTAGCTAATAAAGACACCATGATAATCAAAGAATTCCACCTTCTTTCAGAGGAAATCTCTCATGGTTACTTAAATCAAGCAAAAACTTGTAAGCCATACATACGGATAAATGGCCTCTTTAATGTTTCCGAAGATCTGTTTCCCAGTCATTATGATGGTCAACTGGGTTGTCAGTTCTACTAGACAGCCTGCAGGATCACACTAGCAGGAAGAAAAAGGAGAAAAATTAAGTGAATGATGAAAGATGGACTTCTGCAACAAAAGAAATCTCAAACCAGATGGTGAGAATCTGAAGATTTGCATTGGAACAGATATTAAATGATACAAAGGGATATTTAGTTCCAAGTCTCAAGCATAATTACAGTGGTGGTGGTGGTGGTGGTTTAGTTACTAAGTAGTGTCCAACTCTTGTGACCCCATGGACTGTGCCTGCCAGGCTCCTCTGTCCATGGGGATTCTCCAGGCAAGAATACTGAAGTGGGTTGCCATTTCCTTCTCCAGGGGATCGTCCCCACTCAGGAATCAAACCCAGGTCTCCTGCATTGCAGGCAGATTCTTTACCGACAGAGCTACTAAGGGAAGCCATCTAGCTGCATTCGATTCAGCTGTGAAATATGTTAAAAGAAAAAAACATATTTCTGGGCCTTATTCTTAGAAAATTCTGAATCTTTCTATCTGGGTTAGGGCTGGAAGTTGGTATCTTCTTCATGTGATCTGGTTGCAAGCCAGATTTGGGAATCACTGAGCTGGTCTAATTCTACACCCACGTGGGGAACACTTTCTGCTGTACTTCTAGGAAGTTATCATTCATCCTTTGCTGGAAGCCTTCAGGAATATAGAACTTACTTATTCCAATTCACAGCTCATATTTTATATCAAACAACAGGTACAATACAACTTTCTTTCCCCAAACAAACTGGAGAGTCTATCAGATAGCAGGACTCTAAGACCAATATGCTCCATGGACAGAGTCAGTGTCTTAGACTTTTCTTGAAACTTGATAAAATTTGAGTAAGTGTGGGGCACACCAAAAGGTAGTGAATTAACAGTGAGTTACTGAAGCCATAAATATCACCTCTCTAGAGAATTCTTACCTCTTCACTTCTCCACACACCAAACAAATATGTGTATTTTCCAGGATATCCTACATACTTCCCTTTAAAGAAAGCTACGTAGAAGCAGGATGAATAATAATTTACAAACTGAAACAGGAACATTTTCAAGGTAAGACTGCTCTCATACTCCTGGTGAGTCCGAGGAATTTCTGATAAAAACAACAACAACAACAAGGTTTAATAACGCACCTTCCTGTTTCTTCTTAAAATGCTTTACTCCCTGGGACAAGGAGAGCTAGTCATATTACTCAGAGCCTGTTGAAATGCTCCCCACTCAGTTCCTAACTGACCAATATTAAGTAGCTATGGATGCGTACTAAGCTTTCTAGGACAGGCTTTGCATTAATCTCATCACCAGAGAAGCCTGGCAAGCTATCATTAGTATGTTTAGAGGGGTGAAGTACTTGCCTGGGGCAAGTATGGAATTCAACATGGAATTCAAACCCTTACCAGACTGAAGAGCCTCCTGCTCATCTCCATGATTCCCAGGATATCACTACGTGTGTGTGTGTGTGTGTGTCTGTCAGTCACTCAGTCGTGTACGACTCTGCAACCCCGTGGACTGTAGCCCACCAGGATCCTATATCCAAGGGATTCTCCAGGCAAGAGTACTGGAGTGGGTTGCCACTTCCATCTCCAAATCACTACATCATATCCTGTAAACATTTCAGATCTCTCTTGTCTGCTTCCAATCCAGTTTAAACAAAGTAAATCATATAAAGGGTAGAGGGTGATTTCCACACTGAATTGTGTTTCCCTCTCATGAATTAAATGGGTTTATCAATTTTTAAAACAATGTCATGCAAACAGTGGCAGCAATAGTACACATTTCCCCCTCCTTCATTTAAAGTGGATGACCATGATCTATCGCTTAATGAACTCCAAAGATAAGAAAATGTTAAGAATCTCTTCACACCACAGGAGAACGGCGTGAGCCATGAAAGAGTAAGGGACCATGTTTTTCTGAGATGATGATCTTCCAAGGGTACGAGCTGATCCAGCCAAAACCATGACATGTTCAGCAACATAGAAATGGTAACACATATTCTGAAGACACAGATAACTCCTCCACTTTACTAAAATATAGTTGTATTCCTACAAAATCTCTAATGTGAGTACAGGTGATTTTTCTCAGTGATGAAAGCTAAGGTATTTTTAGGTGCTTGGGTTTTAGGTGCTAATATATACTTATATATACACACATACACACACACACACATATATGTGTACACATATACACATACACACTGTTGCGAACTCCAAATCTGAAAAGAATATTTAATGGCAGTGACATCCCAGTGTTTACCCTGCTGCTGCTAAGTCGCTTCAGTTGTGTCCAACTCTGCGACCCCATAGACTGCAGCCCACCAGGCTCCTCTGTCCCTGGGACTCTCCAGACAAGAATACTGGAGTGGGTTGCCATTTCCTTCTCCAATGCATGCATGCATGCTAAGTCGCTTCAGTTGTGTCTGACTCTGTGGGACCCCATGGACAGCAGCCCACTAGACTCCTCTGTCCACGGGGTTCTCCAGGCAAGAATACTGGAGTGGGTTGCCATTTCCTTCTCCAGTGTTTACCCTAGTGCTGAGTAAATACTGTGCTGCCTTTTTGGTTACCATTGGTCCAATGACAGTGCACAGATTTGGAGAAGAGGCAGAAGTCTTGGACAGTGCAGTCACAGAAGAAGCTGAGGCAGGAGCTGAGTCTCTGATCTCATCTCCAGCTGGGGGCAAGGTTAGGAAACGTGTGCTACTCTCCCCAGCTGAACCTCCCACTCCACCTGGGACCTCTTCACCTTCCCTCATGGCTTTAGGAGAAATTTTCAAGAGAATATAATCCAGGTCTTAAGACATGGCAACTGAAAAGAAAAGCACTAGCTTTTAGATTTATTCAGGAGGACCTGATTGTTCTGCTTTTCCGACGGAGGCTTTCAAAATCCAACACCTTCCAAAAACCGTATACAAGAAATAAAAATTATCTGTGTCTTGAGAAATGTTTGAGGATTTTATTTAGGCTTCAATTAATCCCATCAAGGAAGGATTAAGGCAAGAACACTCAAAAAATATCTATGGAGGCCTAATTCCTTTTAGTTCTTCCTGCTTCCATTATAATAGGCTTGAATGTAGCTGTTACGGAATTCTGAAGTACCAGGCTATGCGTCTACCGATAGAGCAAAACTGTCTTGAAATGTGCTTTGAAAAGTGAACTCCCTGGGGGCTGATCCAGAATGAAGGTGTAACATTGGTAGGAATCCTTTTTCTGAGTCATACTAATGATTTGGCCAGCTTACCCATTTTTGTAATCCAGGCAGATATCTTTTCATAAAAGAAATTCAAGATCAAGATGACAATAAAGTTCAAGCATGATCCAGTGAGAGATGTGGTTATCTGGGGAGTGAGGAAACTTCTGACGTGCTTTAAGGATGCTTCACTTTCCATGAAGCTAGCAAATGTAGCAAAGACTGACAGGCGGTATACAATCACAGCTACCATACACGCGACAACCAGAGCCATCTGGGGAAGGGAAACAAAAACCGGTCACTCTGGTCTCTGTATCTGTGCGACACATACATAGCTGAAACATACTCTTCTCTTCAGCTCATATATTAAGTTTAGCAGATCTGACGTGGAGAGCAAGCCAAGACAGTTCCTCTCACTATTGTTATTGTTTACTTGCTCAGTCATGTTCAACTCAACTCTGTGATCTCATAGATTGTAGCCCACCAGGCTCCTCTGTCCATGGGATTTCCCAGGCAAGAATACTGGAGTGGGTTGCCATTTCCTTCTGCAGGGGATCTTCCTTACCCAGGGATCAAACCCACATCTCCTGCTTGGCAGGCGGATTCTTTACCGCTGAGCCACCAGGGAAGCCCCCTCTCACTGTAGATGAGAGCGGGTATAAATGGCAGGAAATGAAAACTAGGAAAGTAAAAAGGTTAGAGATAAGGCATATGGTAGCAGCTGAGTAAGTAGAAAGTAGAAAAGTACTCATTGCTCATCCTCTAAGTCCACCCTCTTGAACAAGTTGGAAAATTAGCCAGCAAGCCAGCATCTGACTGTGGCCTTACCTGTTCCTGGGTAGCCCTCTAAGATTTTTCCTTTTTTTTGCATTTTTAAAAGATTATAAAGAAGAAGACAATTACGTGCAAGAGACTATTTGTGGCCCACAAAACCTATAATATATACTTTACAGCAAATGTTTGGTAACCTCTGCTTTAGTTAAGTATGTATTGTGAAGATTACATACTTTCTCAAGAAAAATATGTTTAAAAATTCAATTTTATTTCCACTTATAATATTGCCATTAGCAGTCTGATATGCCTGGTAGTTTAGATATCTGTATAGATCCAGTATAAATTTTATACCTTCCCATACTGCAAAATCACAAAGATCTTTATAACAATGATTAAAGAATTTTATTGTGAAAGTTGAAGAACTGAATAAAATTAAATGAGTACTAGAAATAAATGACAGTGATCTTACTGGAACCACACTCTAGAATATTTTTCATTTAGGGTCCCCAATTGATTATAACCCCTTTTAATTCTATAATCTCTCCTAAAATGATTGTTATATCATCTAGGAAAATACACATTTACATAGAAAAACCAATGCCTTTAATAAAAAAGGTTAAAGATAAAAAAAATTATGGGACAACATGGAGTAGTGAGGTTAATTAATAGTCTACAACTGCCAATTATTTATACTTCAACAGGCTAATATCTCAGAGGGTAACTTTGTCTGTTTCCTAAAATTAAAGGTTAACTGTAAGAGGACATAAATTTGGAAAGCGAAGGCAGGAAATAGGTTATGAAGATGGAGGAAACTATTAGGTAAAAGGCATGGAGAAAATCTGACTCCCTAACAGTGGGATATACTAATTAAATTCTTTAAGTAGAAGATGTAACATTTCCTTCCATTATTTTGGCAAGAGAATGAACCTTAATGGTATTGTATAGATATTCTAGATGAATATAAAGACAAATTAATATTTGAAAAAAAGAACGAAATAGTCTGAAATCAAATTGTTTGTTATACTCTTCTGATTTCAAGTTATCACCAAATTAACGAAGAGATGGGGGAGGAGGAAGAATAGGCTTTAATATAAAGCACCTCTCTCTCCCCACAACTCTTTTTCCAAGGTTTAATTATGACACATCCATGTAAATTATAGTTTATTTTATGTAAGCGCTCCAGTCAAGATAAAAACAAAATACTGTGAAGGGGGAGGGAAGAGAGGGACACAGGCCATTGCAGATGAAACTGTTGAGGTAACCCCAATATGATCTGAAAGCAAATAGATGACAACAGTTTTAAAGAATGCTCACCCATAATGTCACTGTGACTCCTGATAACATGTACCATGGAAGACGGCTATATAGAGGCAAGTAAGGTTCCATCTCCTGTAATTTTGAAGAAATCAGAGCAAAATTAAAAATCTACCCTCAAAGTTGGGATTCCAAGTAGTAGTCAAAATCACAAAGCCCAGTTCAAGTAGCTCTGAATCAGTGGATTCATCGTAGCTCATGGAAAGCTACATTCTAGTAGTGGTTCCTTACATTTAGGTAGGAACCTTTAAGGCTCCTAGATGGAATATTCTACAAATGATAAGAATTATAAGATACACATTATTTCCTGAGTGTTGAATTCTAGTGGTATTCAGCGCAACATAGACAGGAAAAACAAAGTCAAAACCTGAAGGCTGCTGCTCAAGTGGATATGCTTTAATGACGTTAAACTTTTCTAATTGAGTTAAACTGAATTGCGCAGGTAGCCCAAGAGCTCTACTGAACTTCAGGATGTGTGTGCATACATCTGATGATGTACATGTGTATATCCAATGTTTGTGTCTTTGTATGTGTGTGCATATTTGTGTGTACACTTGTGTGGGTTTTCATGCATGCATATGCATATTCCTAACAGACTCAAATGTAAGAGGTTAGGTTGTGCTTCACGACTAAAGAAGCATTGAAATGAAGTTAAAAAAAACAAAAATAAAAACAAAAACCCATTTCCAAAGCCATTAAAGCTAAGTGAAGTGGACGATTCACAGTAAACTAATACATATGTTTTTTTTAACTGGTTTCAAAAGTAAACATTCAATACATCTTGGTTTTAGATCAATAGTTTTTGGCAAAGCCAACTGAACTGCTTTTATATTCTTTTTTATCCCATGAAGTATGAACAGATATACATCATATCATTATTAGGACAATATTTCTTTTAATATATTTTAATTAATTTCAACTTGTCATCCAAATTGTTAATATATTTTCTGAGGTGATTTTTCTCTTCATTCATTTATTGAATTTTTTGTACAGTTTCAATGCAATTTAATAAATCTTTAGTGAATGCCTGAACTGCGAGAATTTTGAGTGTTATACATAAGAATAATGTCCTGAACAGAGTAGGGAATTGTACTGAAGAGATTTTAGAGGCTTTCTAGTCTCCCTTTAATAGCATCAGGTAACATGGTGATTATAGAGTATGGCAAGGCAAGCACTCTAGGAATACGCAGCCAAGAGTTTACAAAGTACCTTTCATTTTCATGTGAAACAAAAATGAGATACCAAGAAGTCAAAAAACTCAATTCACAACATACAGCCAGTTTGCCAGTTATCCCAAAATCTAGACTTTCCTTTCTAGACACCCGTGCAATTATCTTCCCATTACAGTCAATTAATATGGTCTAGATGGATAAACTTCGGTCTAATAAAGCCATCAGTGATAAGCTCATTACCTTAATACAATACCATTTTAATTTTCACACATTAACTTAGTATCATTTCCATATACATATGTGTGTGTTTCATATATATACATATACATACAATTTATATATAAAGTCCACAACATACACACTATTTTCCATTTTATTTTATTTCACTTAGTATTAAAACTATGTATTTTATGTATGATGGCTTGGATCTGCTTCAAAATAATCACAGATGGCATTAGTGGTAAAGAACCTGCCTGCCAATTCAGGAGACACAGAATATGCAGGTTCGATCCCTGGGTCAGGAAGATCCCCTGGAGGAGGGCATGGCAACTCACTCCAGTATTCTTGCCTGGAGAATCTCATGGACAGAGGAGCCTGGGAGGCTACAGTCCACAGGATCACACAGAGTTAGACATGACTGAAGTGACTTAGCACACACGCATGCACGCTCAATCTAGTGGGGGGCGGGTTGGGGGGGTGGGTGTGTAAAAGAAAAAAGAGTGCCCATGAATTAATAATCATTGAAGCTGGGTGATGACTCCATCCTGGGACTCATTACACTTTCTACCTACTTTTTCATGTGTTCAAAATGCATATTAGAAGCAAGTAAATAAGTTTATGTGATTTATATGTTGGAGAATGTTCATATTTAAAGGCAGATTAAAATACACATCGTTATTTGAGAGGCCTCCCACAGGCAGTGTGTACGCTGAAACACAATGCCTATTTCAGTTTCCTAATATACCTGAGTCACTGCATTCATTTTCCTTTTTGTACACATAGCTTCAAATTCAGGTCTCAGCTGGAGCTGCTGCTGCTCCTCTTCAAAGTCTACCAGGTCCCACTCATACTCCAGTCTGGCTTGTCGTTGCTTCCAAAACTCTAAAAACAATGTGACTATGGGCAAAGAAATATATAAAAACAAATATAAGAAGGAGATGGCAGAATAAATGAATAAGAAGTCAGTAACGGGGTTTTCTTTCCTTCAGAAAAATCATTTTGGTTGTATGATGGTTATTCTGTTACTATTATGTTTGATGATAAAATTATAATACTATGAGTTTTAGTATAATACTACAAAACAGTATTGAAATAACTCTCTATATAAATACAAATTAGTTTCTTAGATAAACATAGAAAATTTTTTTTAGGCACACTACTCTCTCTTTCTTCATTCAGATAACTTGAAATAATATTTGAATGTGACATTTTACTATCACCTTGATTTTGTTTGCACGTGTTTTACTGAAATCATTCAAGCAACAGTACCACTTTCTCAGGCTTAGGGAAATTTAAGGAAAATATAAGAGCCATTGCACAGCACAATATCTTTCTTTGTGCCTCTGTGCTTCTCTCCTCTGCCTACACCTGTTGTTCTGTCTCTCTCTGTATATGTATAATATATATTATTATATATGGTATAATATATAATATATATCGTTTTTTAAATAAACTATCATTTAAAGAATAATATATTTACAGAAAAGCACACAGACATGATCAATACCCCCAGAAACTCTCCCTTAGAACCCTAAGGCATAGATGTAACTGGTTTATATATATATATATGAATATATAAAACACACACACACAGCAGTTTCTTTAACCATCTGTCTATCAATGGACATTTAGGTTGTTTCCCCTCCACACCTTGGTTAATGTATTAATAGAGAGTATTGCAGTGAATGTAGGAATGCTAACATCTCTTTGAGATCCTGATTTCATTTATTTTGGGTAAATACCCAGAAGTGGGATTGCTGCATCACATGGCAATTCTACTTTAATTTTTGAGGAACTTCCACACTGTTTTCCAGCTGTACTGTTTAACACTCCCATCCATAGTATATAGGAGCTCATTATAATTCTCAACATCCTCATTAACATGTCTTTTTTTTTTTGGTAACAGTCATCCTGACAGGTATGAGATACCATCTCATTGTGGTTTGATTTACATTTCCCTGAGAACTAGACATTAAGTTTTTTTGTTTTTTTTTTTCCATGTTATCTGTTGGCCATTTGTATAACTTCTTTGGAGAAATGTCTGTCCAAGTTCTTTGTCCATTTTTAAATCAGGTTATTCTTTTTTTTTTTTTTCTTTCTTACTATTGAGCTACAAGAGTTCCTACTATTGAGCAACAAGAGTTCCTCATATATATTGGAGATTAACCCCCTATCAGATACATGGTTTGCAAATATTTTCTGCCTTTCCATGAGTTGCCTTTGCACTCTGTTGATTGTTATCTCTGCTGTTCAGCAGTGCTTTAGGTTGATGTACTCTGGCTTATTTTGTTTGTTTCTGTTGCCTGGGCTTTGGTGTCATCTGCATGAAATCATTTCCCAGTCCAATGTGATAAAGATTTTCCTTATGTTTTCTTCTAGGAGTTTTACACTTTCAGGTCTTATGTTTAAGTCTAATCCATTTTGAACTGACTTTTGTGATGGTGTAAGATGTGAATGAGGGGCTTTCCAGGTGGTGTTAGTGGTAAAGAACCTGCCTGCCAATGCAGAAGATATAAGCAACATGGGTTCAGTTCCTGGGTCAGGAAGATCCCCTGGAGAAGGGCATGGCAACCCGCTCCAGTATTCTTGCCTGAAGAATCCCATGGACAGAGGAGCCTGGCGGGCTACAGTCCATGGGGTCACAAAGAATCTGACATGACTGAAGTGACTTGACGCGCACGCACACAAGATGCAAATGAAAAATGTTGTCTGTCATGTCAGTAAACAAAGGATGTTTCTGTCATCAAGCTACTACAACCATCCAGATGATGAGCCTTGAGCAAACTCAGGATAGGAAAGAACAGAATACTGACTCTATAGAGTTAAGAAGCGAACAGAAGTATTGAGTGTGCATGCACAACTCAGTTGTGTCTGACTCTTTGTCACCCCATGGACTGTAGCCCACCAGGGTCCTCTGTCCATGGAATTTTCCAGGTAAGAATACTGGAGTAGGTTGCCATTTGCTTCTCCAGTGGATCTTCCCAACCCAGGAATCAAACCCGCATCTCTTTATTTTTTTCTGCATTGGTAGGTGGGTTGTTTACCTGCTGCGTCACCGGACAAGAGAGCTAAGGTGCATGTCAAAGGAATGATTTCAGTGAATCCAAACTCGTGCATCTTTCCATATGTAGAAAAGTGCTAACTTCACTAATTTGAGATATCTGGCTGTCTTTAATTAACACTAATCTTTTGATGTACCAACTACCTGGTCTTTCTTGCAAAACTCCTTTTCACCCTGGTTCCTCCCTTACCTCTTTGGAGCAGTCCCTCAGAGCTAGCTGAGAGTCTGTCTCCCAGGCTTGAAGTCCTCAGAAAGTCTGCTAAATGAAAAATAATTCTCAACTTTTAGGTTGTGAATTTTTTTCAGCTGACAAAGATAAGGATCTAATGTCATTCTTTTGCATGTCAATATCCAGTTTTCCCAGCACCATTTGAAGACTATACTTTTTTCATTTTGCTTTCTTGGAAATCCTGTTGAAGATTAGTTGCTGCTGCTAAGTCGCTTCAGTCATGTCCGACTCTGTGCGACCCCATAGATGGCAGCCCACCAGGCTCCCCCGTCCCTGGGATTCTCCAGGCAAGAACACTGGAGTGGGTTGCCATTTCCTTCTCCAATGCATGAAAGTGAAAAGCGAAAGTGAAGTCGCTCAGTCGTGTCCGACTCTTAGCGACTCCATGGACTGCAGCCTACCAGGCTCCTCTGTCCATGGGATTTTCCAGGCAAGAGTACTGGAGTGGGGTGCCATTGCCTTCTCCTGAAGATTAGTTAACCATATACAAAGGGATTTCTTTCTGAACTCCATTCTGTTTTATTGATCTGCATGTCCATCTTTATGTCAGTACCATACTGTTTTGATTGCTGTAGCAAACAAACAGTTTCTAACTGGTTTTCCGCCCAGGGCTAAATGCAGAAGCAGCAGACACAAACACCCATCTTCCAATACTTCCTTGAAAGAGATTAATTTGCAAACTTCAAAAGCTACTGCTGTAGGGTCCAACTTCTAAACCGCCTGCATCCAAGTGCTGACTGAGATCTTCCCCTTTGGGACCTTGATGGGTGTTGGCACAGCCCCAAATACTGGGAGCCACTGAGAATGAAGAAGGCAGCTTGGCCAATCACAGGCCACATTTTCAAGGCTAGGAGAGGTAGTTATTTTACCTAATGCACAGAAATCAACACAAAGAGGCAAGCTAAATGAAAAAACAGAGGAATAGGTTCCAAGAAAAAAAACAAGACAAACTTCAGAAAAAGACTTTAATGAAATGAAGACAAGTGCTTTACTTGACAAAGAGTTTGAAATAAGGGTCATAAACATGCTTACTGAGGTACAGAGGACAATGTGTGAATAAAGTAAGACTGTGAACAGAGACAGAAAATATAAGAAAGTAACAAACAGAAATCAAGAGTATTATCAGGAGCATTAAACAGAGCTGAAGAATACAAGAATTTTATGGCAAAATTCAATAGAAGTGTTTGGCAGCTTGATAGATCAAACTGAGAAAGAATCAGCAGACTCTAAGAAAAGGAAGTAGAATTCATCCAGTCAGAGGAGCAAAAATGAATTAAATAAAAATGGAAAATGATTTTAAAAAAGTGAAGTTAGCTTAAAGGATTTGTGGGACAATATCAGGCAGACAAGCATTTGCATTAGAGGAGGTCCTAGAAAGAGAAGAGCGAGAGCGAGAACATATTCAAATAACGGGTAAAAACTGAACATAGGGGAAAAAACCAAATATCAGATCTAGGAAACCCACTGAGTTCCAAAAAAAAGATGAAAACAAAGAGAAATGCACTGAGACACATTATAATTAAAACTTCACAAGTTAAAGACAAAGAGAGAATTTTATAAGCAGGAAGAGAAAACCAAGTTATGTACAAGGCAACACTTATAAGACTTTTAGCAGACTTTTAGCAGGCCAGAAGGGAGCAGCACATTACTGGGGAAAAACCAAACCAAACCAAACCAAACCTGAGGATCAAGAATACTCTACCTAGAAAGTTTTCCAGACAAGTAAAAGTGGAAAGAGTTTATCACAACTAGAGTAGAAATGGCAGCCCAATACAGTGTTCTTGCCTGGAGAATCCCAGGGACAGGGGAGCCTGGTGGGCTGCCGTCTATTGGGTCGCAGAGTCGGACATGACTGAAGCGACTTAGCAGCAGTAGCAGCAGAGTGGCTTTTGAAGAAATGTTAAAGGGACATCTTTAAACTAAAATGAAAACATATGAAAGTATAAATGTTACTGGTAAAGGTAAATATATAGTTAAATTTAAAATACTCTAATGTTGTAATGGTGGTGGGTAAATCACTTGTAAATCTATTATGAAGGTTGAAAGGCAAAAAGGAGTAAAAATTACTCTAACTACAATAAAATTGTGTAACTATAATAACTGGTTATATAATATATATATATAATAATTGGTTAAAGGATACACTAAGAAGATATAAACTGCAACATCAAAAACATAAAACAGGACAGAAAGTAAAATTATAGAGCTTTATATGTATTTCAAATTAATTTGTCTTAGCTGGCAATAGAATGATATAATTACAAGATGTTTTACATAAGCCTCTTTTTAATCACAGAGCAAAAACCCATAAAAGACATGCAAAAGATAAAGGAATCTGAGCATAACATTACAGACAATTATCACACCCCCGAAGAAGAAGGCAACAGAAGAAGAAAGGAACAAAGGAATTACAAATCAATTAACAAAATTGTTGCTGAAGAACTTAAGTCAACCATTCTTCAGTAGTTTGGCATTTGAAGCAAACTGGAAAGGTGAAAAAGTTCTATAAGTGGGTGCCTCATGAGCTGAGCACAAATCAAAAAAATTGCCATTTTGAAGTGTCATCTTCTCTTGTTCTATGTAACAACAACGAACCATTTCTCGATCAGATTGTGATATCTGACAAAAAGTGAATTTTGTACAACTCAGTGACTGGTCTGAGAAGAAGCGCCAAAGCACTTCCCAATGCCAAGCTTGCACCAAAAAAAAGGTCATGGTCATTGTTTGGTGGTCTGCTGCCCAGCTGATCCAGTACAGCTTTCTGAATCCCAGAGAAACCATTATATCTGAGAAGTATGCTCATCAAATCGATGAGATGCACCAAAAACTACAACACCTGCAGCCGGTACTGGTCAACAGAAAAAGGCCAACTCTTCTCTATGACAATGCTTGACTGCATGTGACACAACTAACACTTCAAAAGTTGAACGAATAGGGCTGTGAAGTTTTGCCTCATCTGCCATATTCACCTGACCTCTCGCCAACTGACTACCACTTCTTCAAGCATCTCAACAACTTTTTGCAGGCAAAATGCTTTCATAACCAGCAGGAGGTAGAAAATGCTTTCCAAGAGTTCATCAAAATCTGAAGCATGAATTCTTACACTACAGGAATAAACAATCTTATTTCTTGTTGGCAAAAATGTGTTGATTGTAATGGTTCCTATTTTGATTAATAAAGATGTGTTTGAACCTAGTTATAATGATTTAAAATTCACTGTCCAAAATTTCAATTACTTTTTCACTAAATTACTTTTACTGTTAAGCTAAAGGGACTTAACAGGCACTTACAGTGCATTCCATCCAACAGTAGCAGGATAAATGTTCTTCTAAGTGAACATAGAATGTTCTCCAGAAAAGGTCATATATTACCATCACAAAACAAGACAGTAAACTTCAAAAGTTTGAAAACATATCAAGTATCTTTTCTGACCACAACGGTATAAAACTAGAATTATATGAAAAATAAAAATGGGAAAATTCACAAATATATGGAGAATAAAGGGCATGCTACTGAACCAACAATGGGCCTCGGGAAAATGAAAAGAGAAATCAAAAAATATCTTGAGACAAATGAAACTAGACATACAATATACAAAAACTTATGGGATACACCAGAGGCAGTTCTAGGACGGAAGTTCAGAGGGATAAATGTCTTCATTAAGAAACAAGAAAAAGCTAAAATAAACAACCCAACTTTAGACCTTAAGGAACTAGAAAAAGAAGAACTAAGCGAAGGCAGTTGGAGAAAGGAAATAACAAAGATCAGAGTGTAAATAAACAAGACAGGGGCAAAAGACAACAGAAAAGGTCAACGAAAAGATAAACAAAATATAAAAACCTTTAGCCATAATTACCAAGAAAAAAAGATAAGGCTCAAATAAATAAAATTAGAAATTAAACAGGAGACATGCACCTGATCTAGTCGGCGATGCGTCACCGACTGGATGGACGTGAGTTTGAACAAGCCCCGGGAGCCGGTGGCAGACAGGGAAGCCGGGCGGGCTGTAGTTCATGCAGTTGCAAAGAGTCAGACAAGACTGAGCGAATGAACTGATCTGATGCACCTGATATGACAGAAATACTAAGGATCGTAACAGACTACTATGAACAATTATACGGCAACAAAGTAGATAACCTGCAAGAAATGGATAAAGTCCTAGAAACATACAACCTATTGAAACTGAATCACGAACAAACAGACAATCTTAACAGACCAACTACCATTAAGGATATCAAATCAGTAATCAAAAACTTCCCCACAAATGAAAGTCCAGGCCTCAAAGCTTTAACGGTGAATTCTATAATATAGGTAAAGAAGAAATAATCCTTCTCAAATTCTTCCAAAACCTAGCAGAGGAAAGAAACCTTCCACACTCATTTTAGGAGGCATCATTAACCATACAACTAAGTCAAACAAAGACAATACAAGTAAAGAAAATTACTTGATGAATGTAGATACAAAGAACCTCAACAAAACAGTAGCAAATCAAATTCAGCAATATATTAAAAGAATCATACACCATGATCAAATGAGATTTACTCCAGGGATATAAGGATAGTTCAATACCCATAAATCGATCAACATGGTATATCATATTAACAAATGATTTTTAAAAAAAAAAATCCCATCTCAACAAATGCAGAAACAGCATTTAACAGAATTCAACATCCACTATGATAAAAACTCTCAAAAATATGGGTATAAATACAATGCACCTCAATATAAGGCTATCGTGAAGTGATATGTTCACCCCCACCTTCACTGCAGCTGCTGGGTGGTCCATGTATGGTCGCTCCTGTTTGTTATGACGTGGGAGGCTAGTGTTGGTGTACAAGCTCTCTCAATGGAAAGAAACGAAAATTATTATATCTGTTGTAATTTGTAGACATACCTATCACTCATTTCTGATTCCAAACAAATGACAAGAGGCAGGATCTGTCTGGCACATGATGAAGAGATGTCCACACACTAACTTAACCAGAGGAGGTTGGAGAATTGTGGGTGAGACCTCACTGTCCCCTGCCTTCTCTTTCAATCTGGGCTTTGATCTTCAAACAAGCGGTCAAGCAGAAGTGACAGAAACCCATAAACCCCTCTGAGACACACACACCCTCACAAATTTAGGTGTCCTTTTGACTGAATCAAGCTATGCTGCTCCTTTGGCCAGTTTTTAAATGCACATACTTGTGCTTTGTTAAAGGCTGCTAAAATGGGGAGAAAAAAAGTGTACCTTTTCCCAAAGTCCCCCAAATTTTGAGACATGTCTTAGAAGTCTTTAGGCCTATTCTTGACAAGTTACTCTTACAGAAAATACTTTCCTCACCAACAACAGGAGAAACTTCATGACACTTCTACTTCCCATGGGATACAAAAGAGAAGAGACACTGGGACATTTGCAAAATTAAGGGGAATTCCACTTTATATGGGAGCTTTTAACCAAACTGAATTTGACACGGGGAACTTAAATTCCAATGTTGATATATGAGCCCTCAGAAATTTTTGAGTCTTGTTCAAGTTTGTGGCCATGACTCAATATCCTCCAGCCACCAAATACTTAACATTTATTCTCCTGAATTAAGCAATTATTGAGCCTATTTTTACGCAGTGCTAAGAGAGAATGTGATCTGAATACATACGAGGTTTCAAAAATTAAAGTGTTTTTCAGACAAATGAGTAGATGATTAACAGGGACCTTTCTGGACCAAGGACTAACAACCACTCCATTAAGGTAGTGATGCTAGCAAAGACATAAAGACATAAAATTACTTTTGGTTTGTAAGGTACTCCAACTGTGTATGATGGCCATATAACACATAACACAGAGAAAGTTGTTTTTATGTAACTATCTACTTACCCCAAATTCCCATGAACATGGCAAAGAACACTGTTGACTCATTGTCAAATAAATGGGAGACCTGCAAAACAACGTCAGAAAGACTACTTAGTATCAAATGCAATACAAAAGGAGGTAAACTGCAAGTCTTAAAGCATACCACAATACATACATACCTTTGAAGCCAAACAGGTTGAATTTAGTCTCCAATAGCCACACAGTTCATCACAGAGTGGGCACATGATAATCTGACCCCCAATCTCAGGATCACAGATCTCAGCGCTGCAGAGAGAAGAGCAACATTGCTTGGTTTTGTTTTTTTTAGGTTTTTTTTGGCCATGCCTTGTGGCATGTGTTGCTTAGTTGCTAAGTGTCCAACTCATTGGCGACCTCACGGACTGTAGCCTGAGGTTCCTCTGGCTACAGGTTCCTCTGTCCAAGGGATTTCCCAGGGAAGAATACTGGAGTGGGTTGCCATTTCCTTCTCCATGCCTCATGGCATAAGGAATCTTAGTTCCTCAACCAGCGACAGAAACGATGTCTTGTATAGTGGTAGTACACAGTCCTAACCACTGGACTGCCAGGGAATTCCCAAGGGCAATGCCATTTTAAAAGATGTGTTTGGTATCCACACATTTGTTCTCAAGGGGGGAAAGAGGTATGCATGTGTGCTAAGTCACTTCAGTTGTGTCCAACTCTATGCAACCCTATGGACTATAGCCTGACAGGCTCCTCTGTCCATGGGGATTCTATAGGCCAGGATACTGGAGTGGGTTGCCATGCTCTCCTCCAGGGCATCTTCCCAAGCCAGGAATCAAACCCGCATCTCCTACAGCTTCTGCATTGCAGGCAGATTCTTTACTGCTGTGCTACTGGGGAAGCTCTGAAAAGGGGTGGGGTAGAAGGAACTGGGAGGTTGGAATGACTCATATACACTAGTGATACTATGTATAAAATAGACAACAGATAGGAACATACTATATAGCACAAGGAACTCTACTTAACACACTGCGGTATCCTAAATAGAAGGGAAATCCAAAAGGGAGGGGATATATGTAAATATATGTATGGCTGATTCATTTTGTGATGCAGTAGAAGCTAGCACAACATTGCAAAGTAACTACACTGCAACAAACATTAATTAATAATAAATAAATAGATAAATAAAACATTCCAAGCAAAAAAAAAGTGACGTGTTTGGGTAAAAGTCCAAAGCTATTCTTATTGAAACACCTTTATACAATTTTTCACATATGGGACTAGGGCAATATAGCAGCAATTTTTGTAGATCAAATCATGCTTAAGGAACAGAATCTTTACAGCCCATTCTTAAATAGATTTTACATAAAGTACCAAGTGAGAGGTAGCTGCTCTGTTTGGGTCTTTTTCAGAAATATCAATTATCTGCTGTAATAAAAAACATTCTGACACAAATTCCAGAAAAATACAATTTTGGTTAGCATAAGATTCTCTGTTTGGGCAACTCAGTTGCACTTACCTGCTTGGGGTGTTATGAATTGTTAATAAACCATAAATAAAACAAGCTAAGCCAACCACAGCTGCAAAAAACAGCATTTCTGTGTAAAATCCGAGAAAGACGAAATAGATGCCAATTTTTTCTCCATAATAATCCCTGTGAAAGAAGGTAAAAATAAAATCAGAGGCTGCAAGAACAATGCACTTCAGAGAGTCTTGGTTTTCCATTCAGACACACTTGTATTCTAGCTTTGGCCCCATTGCCTTCTAGCCTTGTAATTTTGACAAAGTTACTCAATGTTCTAAACTAAAGTTTCCACATCATAAAATGCAGGATGATGCTTATCCATAGACTTGGTGTAAGGATTGAAAGAGACAACACATATAAATAAGAAGCCAACTGAGTGGAAGTTAAGATTTATTTTTAAATAATCAGGTAATTTTAAAAACTTTGAAATTTTAAAGAGTTTAAATGTTTTGAAATAAAGTACAGAACATGCTTCTAGCAATTAACAAATCAAAATCACATTCACAATGTGTCCCAAGACTTCTGCTTTATCTCTAAGACTGAAGAAAGTACTGGGACCACAATGGATGCGGGCAGTTTTACTTATGAACTTTTATCTTCCTCTAAATCTGGACCTCTGATGGATCTTACAGAACAGTAAGGAAGGAATCAAACCAAGGAATCAAAAATAAGTGTGCAATAACATTCCAAAGAATAGACAGGTTCAGCTCTTGCTTTACGAGTTAACAAATGGCAGCATTAGTTAGCACAAATGTTCAAATTTTATAATTTTTTTTTTTTTCTGCTGTTTTTTAAACTAACTCTTCCCTTAAGGAATCTCTCAAAGACCCAGAAAACAAGGTTTTTTCTGCCTCAGAAAACTAGACTTCTTTAAAAAAATTAAACACAAAACAGGTTACTCTTCCCCCTTATTCATATAGAGTTCAGCTCAACAAACATGTGAAGTCTTTCCACAGCTTCCTAGTCAGAAAGATGTGATTCTTCTTGGATGCTAACAGTATGGTATACATAAATCTATTATACTATTTATGATTCAACTGTAATTTCCACACTCAAAAAACCACAAATCTAAACATAAAGGGTTTAAATTTTACATAATACAAACTTAACATAAACTTAATTTCCCAATGAGAAGGTTTTAAAATATTTTTCTCACTCAATATTAATTTTATTGAACCTCTCATCCTTCAGTTTTCAAAATTTTAATATTTTCTAACAAAAGAGGGGTCTTTCTACTTGTGCCATATTATATTCTTCTCAGTGATGATAAACATCTTTACATGGCTGTTTTCCCTTGTTCTGCTTTTCAAATTACTATAAACCTGAAATCAAACTATTATTCCATTGCATTCCCTTGCTAATTTACTTACAACTTCCTTAGGTTCACTCACAGCAGATGAGTAAACTTGCTTTTTCTCCCTTCTTTTTTGCTGAAGAATATAGCAATTATTATGATTGTGCATAACATCAAAATAAAAATAATAAAAATATCTGAATATCAGTCTATGAGTTCCCTGGTGATTTTCTGGTTAGGTGCATGGCAGTAATATTGATGTTTTACCTTAAAATTACTGATTCTATAGTTTTAATATGTATAATATATAATTTATAATAGCAACAAAAATATAAAATACTGAGGATTAAACTTAAGAAGGTTTTATAACTCTACAATACCCTTGAAAAACCCACAGCAGGCTTAAACAAAGACACATTTTTCCCTTGACATAACTTTTCTTTGATTAGAATGTCTCACGATGAGACTACCAGCCTACCTAAGTTAATTTATAAACTTAATGCAATTTCCATAAAAACACCAGCCACCTTTTTTAGTAACAAGATAGACAAGTTGAGATTAAAGTTTATATGGAAGGATAAACTTGTAGAATGTACAAAGAAACACTGAGAATAAGAGCTATGACGAGTTAGTAGCCCAACTAGATATTAAAATACACTAGAGCTAAGCCACTACAATTAAAACAGCGTTCAAATCACTTTACTATACACTTGAAACTAACACAACATATAGCAAATCAACCATAATATAAAATAAAAATTAAATTAAAAAAACAGCCTGCTACTGGTGCTTGGATAGTTAGCAAGATCAGTTGAATAGACAGAACATCCAGAAATCAGCTTGAGTACATACAGAAATTTAGTATATGACAAAGGGTTTCCCAGGTGGCATAGTGATAAAGAACCCGCCTGCCAGAGCAGAAGATGCAGGAGACACAGGTTCTATCCCTGGGTTGGGAAGATCCCCTGGAGGAGGAAATGACAACCTACTCCAGTATTTTTGCTTGGAGAATGCCATGGACAGAGGAGCCTGGAAGGCTACAGTCCATGGGGTTGCAAGGAGTCGGACGCAACTGAGTGACTGAGCACATGTGATACAGGTGGTACCTCAAATCATTGAGGCAATGATAAACTTTTTAATAATATTAATATTTTGGGGACAAGTAGATAAAAGTAGATCTATTCTTTGAATAGAAAGGCATATTTAACTCTGTAAGAAACTGTCAAAATTGTTGTTTCAAAGTTGCTATACTATTTTGTATCCCCATCACCAACCTTTGAGATTTCAAGTTGCCCCACATCCCTAATAGCCCTTATTGATGCCAATCTTTTCAGTGTTAGCTATTCTAGTGGGTGTGCAGTGATATTTCAATGGCATTTTAATGTTTATACCCTTAGTGAATAAAGATAGTGTACATTCCTGGAGAGTACCTTGGACTGCAAGGGTCAAATCAGTCAATCTAAAGGAAATCAACCCTGAGTATTCACTGGAAGGACGGATGCTGAAGCTGAAGCACCAGTACTTTGGCCACCTGATGCAAAGAGCAAACTCACTGGAAAAGACCCTGATACTGGGGGAAATTGAAGGCAAAAGGAGGAGGGGGCAGCAGAGCATGAGATAGTGAGATAGCTTGACTGACTCAGTGGATATGAACTGGAGCAAACTGCAGGAGATTGTGGAGGACAGAGAAGTCTGGTGTGCTGCAGTCATGGGGTTGCAGAGAGTCACGACTTAGCGACTGAAGAGCAGCAACATCTTTTGACATACTTACTGGCAATCCATAAACATATTTCTTTGTTGACAAATCTTTTATAATCTTTTTTCCATTTTATTTTTATCATTGAGTCGTAAAAGTTCCTTAAGTATTCTGGATAAAAGTCCTTTATTGATATGTGTGTTGTGAAAGTATTTTCTCCAGCCTATGGTTTGCTCTTTATTTCTGTAACAGTGTTTTTTAAAGAGCATACATTCTAATTTTTGAAATTAAATTTATATGTTTTTAAAATTGTGCTTTTTGCATTTTATCTGAAAAGTCCATGCCTAACTCCAGACCACAGTTTTCTCCTATATGTTCTAGAAGTTTTGTAGTTGTAGCCCTTATAATTAGTTCTCTTATTTCAAGTTACTTTAAATTTTTATACAGGAACGAGTCAAGATTCATGTTTTTCATGTAGATAGCCACTTGTTTTAGTATATTTTGAAAAGACTATGCTTTCCCCAATGAACAACAGGCACTTTTATTGAAAATCTATATATATATGGATCTATTTCAGGACTCTCCTTTTATTAAATATTTTTCTTTGGAAATAATTTCAAATATAGAGGTAAAGTTGCAAGAATAATTAAAATAATACCTATGTACCCTTTAATTCTTTTATTATAAATACAATATTGTTCCATTGCATTTTATCTTACTTCATATATTGCCCCATATATATGTGTGTATGGACTTCCCTGTAGCTCAGATGGTAAAGAATCTGCCTGCAAGGCAGGAGACCAAGGTTTGATCCCTGGGTTAGGAAGATCCCCTGGAGAAGAAAATGGCAATTCACTCTAGTATTCTCGCCTGGAGAATGCCATGGACAGAGGAGCCTGGCAGGCTACAGTCCATGAGGTCACAAAGAGTCGGACACGACTAAGTAACTAATGCGCACGTGTGTGTGTGTGTGTGTGTGTGTGTGTGTGTGCGTGTGTGTGTATACACACTGTCCATGGGGATTCTCCAGGCAAGAATACTGGAGTGGGTTGCCATGCCCTCCTCCAGGGAATCTTCCTGACCCAGGGATCAAACCCAGGTTTTCCGCATTGCAGGTGGATTCTTTACCGTCTGAGTCACCAGGGAAGCCTAAGGATACTGGAGTAGATAGCTATATATATATATATTTGAATTACTTACAAATAAGTTGCTTGAATACATACTTTGTGGTCCTTTACCTTAAATACTTCATTGTCTATTAGTAAGAATAAGGATACTGTCCTACATAATCACTGAGAAGCAACCCTAAGGATAATGACTGCTTTCTGCAATTCCTTTCTCTGTGATAACATGGTGTTTTCTTTCCTGTCTTTTTGGTTTACCTGGTTAAAAACTTCACACCTACTCATTAATTCTTTACATAAATTTTGTTAAAATTTTAACTTTATTTTAAAGATTATCTCATCACTGAACTGGAAAAGCAGTACAATTTGCTATAAATGAAAAGCTATAATACGATGAAAAATTTTAAAAAGTTATTAAATTTAAGTTAGATACTGCTATCTAATGAAATATCTGAGCTTCCACTTTGTTCTAAAAGAAAATCAGAAAGTGCTAACAAGGTATTGATCTGAGATGTAATGTGTTTTTCTTTATCAAAGGTTATAAGTATAAACCTTTGGGGAATATTTGTAGCAGAAATATCTGTAGACAGCTAAGTACTCTCAATATATTTTCAACAATGTAAAATATATAAGCCTCATTCTGACAACTTTGCTTATTTGAAAGTATACTATGAAAACATTCTCCAAGGGCACAATGTCTGCAAATGTTCTTAACAGCACTGATTGTAATAGTAAAAATTTTGAAACAGGCTAATCTTTTTCAACAGAAAACTAGACAAAACAGTTATGCAAAATTTATAATATGGTACTCTGTGTTCTGTTAAAAAGCACAAGATAGATCTGGGTGCATTCACAGGGAAGTATTCAAATAATATATTATTTAGTGATAAAATAAAATCCTAGCAAAAAAGTAAGTAAAGATTCCCTTGCTCCAGGAAAAAAAGTTTGCGTATGTATCTTGTTACGCATGCAAAATAAAGCTGAATGGCTATCACCAAATCAAGCATAGTTACTTTGGTGGAGTTCAAGGGAGGTGGAATTTCACTTAAAACTTTGCATACATCTTTATTGCTTAGAATTTTTTCAGATACATGTCCTACTTTTATAACTTAAAAAATTAAATGACTACTAATCAGAACAACTAAAATACCCATCCAATGAAGAGTTCATATAATGATTTATAGACACCATTGTTTATATGCTAGCTGTCTTTTATTTATTCTTAAAAATTTCCCCTTTAATGAAACTGTTGGAATAACATTTCAGTTGACTTGCATATATGCATCCAAATTGGTCTTATAAAAAAGAGGCTGTGGTGCTGTGCAAGCAGAGCAGTTAAAACATAAATCATTGAGTAAAAATACTGCAACCAGGGGTTCTGTCATTTGATTGTTTCTTTACTGAAACCACAGCAGGAGTCTCCTAACACCCTGTATGTATGTAGCATTGTCATGGTTCAAAGCAAGAACCTACAACCAGAGTCTTCTTGCACAGCGAATGAAACTAAGAATTGAAATAACAGAACAATTGCCTTCACAGCTGAGATCGATACACACAAACAACTATATACAACCTTTCTGTTATCTTCTAAATTCCTGGACTCAGAGAAAAACAAACGAACAAAAAATAAATATATTAAACACTAAGGGCTAACCCCATTGTAAAAAATATACATATATCATTTAATTATCAAATAACCCCAAAGGGAAAGTACTATTGTTTTTTTTTTTTTTAATAAATTTATTTATTTTAGTTGGGGGCTAATTACTTTACAATATTGTAGTAGTTTTTGCCATACATTGACATGAATCAGCTATGGGTTTACATGTGTTCCCCATCCTGAGGAAAGTACTATTGTTATTCCTATTTTACAGATGAGTCTCCTAGAGGTTGAATAACTTGAACATGTTTATATGTTTCTAAGAGAAAGAACTTGGATTTGAACCTAATCTACCTAAATACTAAGGCCTAACCTCTGAAGCATCGAGCTCTCTCTGCATAAGGTTAAGATCGCTCTCACAACAGCATTTTTCTCACAAATCAATGACTAAATGGTAGTTTAGATACAAAACTGGGAAGATGGGAAATACAGTGGGTGAAAATAGTAAGAACAATGGAATGTGATGCCATTGTGAATAAAAATGATATAATCAAGTTGTATTCAGTTTGATTTTGCATAAGAAACTTACCTAATCAAATTAAAAGGCTGCTCCTTGTAAAAATAGGAAAACCGAGCCCAGTTCTGGTGGAGTATGTTCCTTTGATTGACAGGATTAGGAGGTTCTGATGCCTTCCAATACTGACCCTACAGTAGGCAAGAAGAAATTACTGAACAGCAAAACAAAAGACAAAGAATAATGAAGGAGCACTGCTTTTATACGAAGGTGAGTGAATGAGGCAAATGTTTGTTTTCATTTTTCAATTTGGATTTTCATATTCCATCGATGTAAATTACTATATCATTTAGTATATTATGGGCTTCCCTGATAGTTCAGTTGGGAAAGAATCTGCCTACAACGCAGAAGATCTGGGTTCAATAGCTGGGTTGGGAAGATTCCCTGGAGAAGGGAAAGGCTACCCACTCCAGTACTCTGACCTGGGGAATTTCATGGACCGTATAGCCCATGGGATCGCAAAGCGTCAGACACAACTGAGCGACTTTCACTTTCACTTTAGTGTATTATACAGTGTAGTATATTTGCTACACTCTGTAACAAGTGAAAATAACAGTGCTTTATTTATTAAATTCTCACACCTGGCTATCTAAACCCACAAATGGAGGCCTGAGAGTTTACTTTAACTCAAGCTGCTCCTCTGATGTGGAATGCTCCTTTCATTCCTACTCAAGCTCCAGTAGTCACAGCTCAGGGATTCCTACAACTATGACTGGCTGGGACTTAGAAAATAGGCTGACTTTTTAATTTTATTGATGAAAAAAACAACCTCAAGCAAAGTTAAGTGAATGATCCAAAGTCACCGGCTATCACCGACACCCATTTCCCCAAAAAACTTAATTAAAAGATATAAAACAGTAATTAGCCCCCAACTAAAATAAATAAATTTATTTAAAAAAAAAAGATATAAAACAGACTTTTAGCACTTTAGTTCAGTTCAGTTTAGTCACTCAGTTGTACCCGACTCTTTGGGAACCCATGGACTGCAGCACACCCGGCTTCCCTGTCCATCACCATCTCCCAGAACTTGCTCAAACTCATGTCCATTGAGTTGCTGATGCCACCCAATCATCTCATCCTCTGTCATCCCCTTCTCCTCCTGCCTTCAATCTTTCCCAGCATCAGGGTCTTTTCAAATGAGTCAGTTCTTCGCATAAGAACATACTGAAGCATACTGGAGAACGTAAGCATACTGGAGCTTCAGCTTCGCCATCAGTCCTTCCAATGAGTATTCAGGACAGATCTCCTTTAGGATGGACTGGTTGGATCTCCTTGCAGTCCAAGGGACTCTCAAGAGTCTTCTCCAACTCCACAGTCCAAAAGCATCAATTCTTCAGCTCTCAGCATTCTTTATGGTTCAACTCTCACACCCATACATGACTATTGGAAAAACCATTGCTTTGACTAGATGGACCTTTATTGGCAAAGTAATGTCTATACTTTTTAATATGCTGTCTAGTTTGGTCATAGCTTTTCTTCCAGGGAGCAAGCATCTTTAAATTTCATGGCTGCAATCACCATCTACAGTGATTTTGGAGCCGAAGGAAATAGTCTGTCACTATTTCCACCATTTCCCCATCTATTTGCCATGAAGTGATGGGACCAGATGCCATTATCTTCGTTTTTTGAATGTTTAGTTTCAGCCAGCTTTTTTACTCTCCTCTTTCCCTTTCATCATGAGGCTCTCTAGTTCCTCTCCTCTTTCTGCCATAACAGTGGTATCATCTGCATATCTGAAATTATTGATATTTCTCCCAGCAATCTTGATTCCAGCTTGTGCTTCATCCAGCCTGGCATTTTGCATGATGTATTCTGCATAGAAGTTAAATAATCATGGTGACAATATACAGCCTTGATGTATACCTTTCCCAATTTGGAACCAGTCCGTTGCTGCATGTCTGGTTCTGTTGCTTCTTGACCTGCATACAGATTTCTCAGGAGGCAGATAAGATGGTCTAGTATTCCCGTCTCTTTAAGAATTTTCCACAGTTTCTTGTGATCCACACAGTCAAAGACACTTCAGAGCCTCAATATTATTTCACGCATAAGTTTGTCCCCCATTTTTAGGTACCAAGTAGCTGTATTATTGTTATTTAGTTGCTAAGTTGTGCAACCCCATGGATTGTAGCCTGCCAGGCTCTTCTCCCCTTGGGATTTCTCAGGCAGGGATACTGGAGTGGGTTGCCATTTCCTTCTCCAGGGGAACTTCCTGACCAAGGGATTGAACCCACGTCTCCTGCATTGGCAGGTGGGTTATTTACCACTGAACCACTAGGGAAGCTCCAAGTAGCCTTATTTATATAAAGTTAATCAGGTTTTAGGAGAGCTCTGTCCAGGGCTTCTCAGATGGTGCCGTGGTAAAGAATCTGCCATCCAGTGCAGGAGATGCAGGAGACACAAGCTTGAGCCCTAGGTTGGGAAGATTTCCTGGAGTAGGAAAAGGCAACCTACTCTAGTATTCTTGCCTGAAAAATTCCAAGGACAGAGGAGCCTGGCGGGCTACAGTCCATGGGGTCGCAAAGAGTATGACCTGACTGAGTGACTGAGTACACATGCAGAGCACTATCTATATATATTTGTTCAATATTGTTTCTTTAACTGTTTGCCTAAAAAAGCAAACTGCTGAAGACAACATGGAGCAAACACCTAATTTAAAATTAAACACATATGAAAATCTCTGTATGACAAGGTATAAGATTTTATATCATCCAGATTCCAACTTTCGTCTCCTGTAGCTAGTCCTACTGAATGTTGAGAAATGACAAAGAAAAAAGTAGCCTATTTGGATATCTTAAAAAAAAAAAAAAAGAGTTTCTTTAAAGCACTAAGGGAAAAATCTAGTACCTAAACCTGTATTGAGGAGAGGATAAAGAAAAAGAAGTAAAAATTAACGGTAAATGATAGCTCTCTCTAGCAACAGCCCAGTAAGACTGATTTTCTAGTGAGCATGGAGGACTCTACAAGAAGGCTAGACGTATGGATTAAAATTGTTGGTTACTGAAGACAGTTTGATAGTTAGAAAAGAATCAATGCCCTGAAAACAAACAATTCTCAAAATCTTTGAGGGGAAAAAAAAAAAAAGCAACTTCCTGGTGGCACAGTGGATAAGGATCTGCCTGCCAAAGAAGGGGACAGCCCTTTGATCCGTGGTCCCAGAAGATTCCACATGTCATGGAGCAAGTAAGCCCACGTGGCACAACTGTGGAGCCCGTGTGCCACAACTACTGAAGCCCGGTTGCTATAGCGCCCACAAGCCACAACTACTTCGCCCGTGTGCAGCAACCGCTGAAGCCCACATGCCCGAGAGCCCACACTCTGCAGCTACTAACTCCACGTGTTGCAACTACTATAGCCTGGGCACCTCGAGCCTATGCTCTGAAATAAGGGAAGCTACCGCAACGAGGAGCCTGCACGCCGCAACGAAGGGTAGCAAAGGGTAGCCCCCACTCGCCACAACTAGAGAAAGCCTGTTTGCAGCAAGAATGACCCAGCGTAACCACAACTATAGATAATATCAAATCCCTTATGACTATACAGTAGAAGTGAGAAATAGATTTAAAGGACTAGATCTGATAGACAGAATACCTGATGAACATGGATGGAAGTTCGTGACAGTGTACAGGAGACAGTAATCAAGACCATCCCCAAGAAAAAGAAATCCAAAAAAGCAAAATGGCTGTCTAAGGAGGCCTTACAGATAGCTGTGAAAAGACGGGAAGTGAAAAGCAAAGCAAAGATATACCCATTTGAATGCAGAGTTCCAAAGAATAGCAAGGAGAGATAAGAAAGCCTTCCTCAGCGATCAATGCAAAGAAATAGGGGAAAACAATAGAATGGGAAAGACTAGAGATCTTTTCAAGAAAATTAGAGATACCAAGGGAACACTTCATGCAAAGATGGGCTCAATAAAGGACAGAAATGGTAGGGACCTAACAGAAGCAGAAGATATTAAGAAGAGGTGACAAGAATACACAGAAGAATTGTACAAAAAAGTTCTTCATGACCCAGACAATCACAATGGTGTGATCACTCACCTAGAGCCAGACATCCTGGAATGTGAAGTCAAGTGGGCCTTAGGAAGCATCACTACGAACAAAGCTAGTGGAGGTGATGGAGTTCCAGCTGAGCTATTTCAAATCCTCAAAGATGACGCTGTGAAAGTGTTGCACTCAATATGCCAGCAAATGTGGAAAACTCAGCAGTGGCCACAGGACTGGAAAAGGTCAGTTTTCATTTCAATCCCAAAGAAAGGCAATGCCAAAGAATGCTCAAACTACCGCACAATTGCTCTCATCTCACACGCTAGTAAAGTAATGCTTAAAATTTTCCAAGCCAGGCTTCAGCAATACATGAACCGTGAAATTCCAGATGTTCAAGCTGGTTTTAGAAAAGGCAGAGGAACCAGAGATCAAATCGTCAACATCCGATGGATCATCGAAAAAGCAAGAGAGTACCAGAAAAACATCTGTTTCTGCTTCATTGACTATGCCAAAGCCTTTGACTGTGTGGATCACAATAAACTGTGGAAAATTCTGAAGGAGATGGGAATACCAGACCATCTGACCTGTCTCTTGAGAAACCTGTATGCAGGTCAGAAAGCAACAGTTAGAAATGGACATGGAACAACAGACTGGTTCCAAATAGGAAAAGGAGTATGTCAAGGCTGTATATTGTCACCCTGCTTATTTAACTTATATGCAGAGTACATCATGAGAAACCCTGGGCTGGAAAAAGCACAAGCTGGAATCAAGATTGCCAGGAGAAATATCAATAACCTCAGACATGCAGATGACACCACCCTTATGGCAGAAAGTGAAGAAGAACTAAAGAGCCTCTTGATGAAAGTGAAAGAGGAGAGTGAAAAAGTTGGCTTAAAGCTCAACATTCAGAAAACTAAGATCATGGCATCCAGTCCCATCACTTCATGGCAGATAGATGGGCAAACAGTGGAGACAGGGGCTGACTTTATTTTTCTGGGCTCCAAAATCACTGCTGATGGTGATTGCAGCCATGAAATTAAAAGACGCTTACGCCTTGGAAGGAAAGTTATGACCAACCTAGACAGCATATTAAAAAGCAGAGACGTTACTTTGCCAACAAAGGTCCATCTAGTCAAGGCTATGGTTTTTCCAACGGTCATGTATGGATGTGAGAGTTGGACTATAAAGAAAGCTGAGCGCAGAAGAATTGATGCTTTTGAACTGTGGTGTTGGAGAAGACTCTTGAGAGTCCCTTGGACTGCAACGAGATCCAACCAGTCCATCCTAAAGGAGACCAGTCCTGGGTGTTCATTGGAAGGACTGATGTTGAAGCTGAAACTCCAATTCTTTGGCCACCTGATGCGAAGAGCTGACTCATTTGAAAAGACCCTGATGCTGGAAAAGATTGAGGGCAGGAGGAGAAGGGGACAACAGAGGATGAGATGGCTGGATGGCATCACCGACTCGATGGACACGGGTTTGGGTGGACTTAGGGAGTTAGTTATGGACAGGGAGGCCTGGTGTGCTGCGGTTCATGGGGTCGCAAAGAGTTGGACACAACTGAGCGACTGAACTGAACAGAATAGTTTTTGAAAAGATGAAAGTTAATGAAACTCTGATTTTCTGCTTGCTAGGAACTGAAAACATTTTTTAAAATCTTCAAAAAAAAAAAAAGGAAAAAGAATGAACCCATCGGTGAAGAACGATGTAGAAAGACTGCATTGCAAAATGTTTATTAACCTACTATAGATCTCTCTACTTGATCAAATGTCTTGGCATTGTTTACAATACATAATCCCCTAGAAATTCTTGGGCCCAGGTGAAAAAAAAGTGTTGTGTGTGGGGGGGTATGGGGGGGTTTCTCTAACACAAGTTAAATTCACCTCAGTTGATACTTGTATTGAGAATTGCCACTTACTGTGGAAAATTCTGCTATACCCTTGTAGCTAACATACAAAAGATAATCAACTAACCAATGTTGAACATACTTAGAGTCAACAGTTAACACTTGAATAAATACTGACAGATGATTAGAATTTAGAGTCAACAGTTAACACTTGAATAAATACTGACAGAAGATAGATGAAAAAGAGAGGTTGCCTTTTGGCTTTTGGAAACCATGAGAGCAACATAACTTTCAAAAACATGGGCAATGATTTAGATGTCACTTGTTTAAACAGAAATACCTAATTCTTCTATATTCTAAAGGTATGTGTTTCTTGAAAAGAGATCATCATCAAAAAGCCTTTATAAGTGTGGAAGAGTTAAACAGGAACAAAGGAAAGCAAAGCTCTAGGAAATGATCCTAAGTAGTTCACATGAATTTAGCCAAATAATGCCTGCTGATAAGAGGTGATGAAATTTAAACACTAAATATCCAAAAGGAAAGATTTCTCTCAGATACTCCCAGAAACCAGACTGTCTCGGCTGACAAGCCAAGCTGTAGGTTTGGTTGAATGAGTGCATGATACAAATGTCACTTCTTTTTTGAACTCAACATTATCTGCCAGGCCCATGGACTCCTTCTGCACAATCTCAGCTATTTGAATCTTTCTTATGGACTGAAGTCTTTAGCTTTTTTTGCATTTGTATTTACGCTTTACTTCCCAGAAATTCCTAGCCTGTGAGCCTGGATTCATGGCATGTTCCAATAATACAGAACAGAATGCTCTGCAGAGATGCATGCTCCGTTGCTCAGTCAGGTCTGACTCTTTGCAACTCCACGGAGTGTAGTCCACCAGACTCCTCTGTCCTTGGAATTTTTTTACATTATAACTAAAACCAATTGCACATTTGATGAATGAATACAAGAATGCATGCAATTTAATTCCTTTACAACTTCAAAACTTTACAAGTAAGAGAAAATCTGATGAATCTGAATACAAATTTTCAGAAGCTATGCTCTAAAATGTTCTTTTATTGATAATATAACTTCCATTTTCAGTATGGGTTCTAAAGAAAACTCATGTGTAAATGTAAAGATGTTTTCATAAATTTCCATTGAAACCTCAATGTGGAGAGGTATTGACTATGTGTTTCAGCATAGTTCTCGGCTTGGACCTACGGAGTCCAAGGGATTTTCCTCAACATAAGTGAGATTAAGCAACCTGTCATGAAAGAGGAAGCACATGGAATATTCTTTCTCCCAATAAGTAAGCCTCTGAATGTGGGAAAGCAAAAACAGGCTCAGTATTTCTAAACCAAGCATATACTTACATCATGGAGTGGAAAGGCAGATGAGTAAGTATGAGAATTTAGCAGTCGTTCAATGCCAAACCTTTTCTTCCCATCCTCCACGCCAAAAGGACACCGTGAGAGAATATAATAAACCTATGAGGTAAGCATAGATACGCCTTTGAGAAATTTATGCTTTCCACATTTTTCAAAATCACAATTTAACAATGTCTACTTTTTCTCAGAAGGGCATGGCAACCCACTCCAGTATTCTTGCCTGGGGAATCCGCATGGACAAAGGAGCCTGGCAGCCTACAGTCTATCAGGTCGCAAAGGGTCAGACATGACTGAGCGACTACACACACACACACACTTTTTCTCAATGCAGATACAGGCTCTGGTAATGGAAGGAATCTTCCCCTTGCTGTTTGGGGGAAGATGCAGAAGGTGGGGTTGTGTCAAGTTACAGGTACTTCACCTCCTGGGTATGAGAGCTCCTTATTCCCTAGGGAGAGAGAGAATGGCTCATAACTTATATTTTCTTCTCGTGTCCCAGGCTCCTCTGGGAGTTCTTTGTACCAGAATTCATACTATAATTGGGGCTTTAAGTAGGAGTCTAATATCACTGCTCCTAACAGCTGAGTTAGGGTAACGGGGAGTAGAATTGACACTTGGCCAAGTTGTCTTGAATGCTTTCCAATTCATTACTCTGATGTTTTATACAGAGTCTTTTCCTAATATTAACACAAGATGATGAATTTATTAACTCAAGAAGATCATACTTCTCTATATAACTACTATGGGATCATTTATGTATTTTTTATTACTTTTATCCTTTATAAAACTCTATATTTTCCTTGGGCTGTGTTCTTGTATATTTGTTAATTGAATCTCATCTGTTTTTTGTCTTTCAGAAACTTCAGAATTTCTGCTTTTCTGATTTTGGCCTTTTTAGCACTGTGTAGGTCTATTTCTCTTCCCCTCATCTTTTAAACATTTTATTATCTAAGGAATTGCTGATTGCAAGGTCTGTCATCGTTGAATCATTATCTAATTTGGTTATTCATTTTAAGGGCTGTTTAATACTACGTCTTGGTAAATAAATGATAATTCATGTGAGGTAGTTTTAATTTTATAAATAATATGATAAATATTAGCTGTTTTATATACTTTGGATTATTTCCCTAGGAAAGACTCACCAAAAAGAACTCCATATTAGGGAGCTAACAAAGTGGAAAACTTTATTCTTCCAGATATTAAGACTTATGATAAAGCTATGTTAATAAATACAGCATGGTATTGTCAAATAAAAACAAATTTAGACTTAGGAAAGACTTTAAAGGATTATAGGAAGAGGATGAGGCTACTGTGATAGAGAGATATGGGAACACGGAGAAGCCAGCCAGGTTCAGGAAGTGTCTTTCCTTGTGTTAAGGAAGGGCTAGTCTACATGCCAACACTGACTCAGGTTACAGTTTAGGTTCTTTTGGGGAAGAAGGAAGTCCAATTGAAGTTTTGTTAATTCACCTAGCAAGTACTTTGTTTCATGGGATTGATGAGGATAAATAGTTCAGATAACAATTTATGAAACAGAAGAGGACTGTGGAAGGCCTGTGTCTAAACTTCATTATCATAAAGTAATAACAAAAGGAGAAACTGTAAGGGTAAGTACAGATCTAAAAGTATAGATCTCAGCCACAAAAAAGAATTCAATTTTGCCACCAATATAACACTGATGAATCTGAAGGGAAGTACGCTACGTGAAATAAGTCAGAGAAAGACAAATACGTAGATTATGATATGTAGAATCTAAAAAAGATGAAATAAAATGAATGAATATAACAAAACAGAAACAGATTCACAGAGAACAAACTAGTGGTCATCAGTAGGGAGAAGGAGGTGGGAGGGGAGAGATATGGAGAAGAAATAGGAGATACAAATTATTATATACAAAATAAAGAGGATACATGGATATATTATAGAGCACAGGGAATATAACCAGTATTTTATCATTTAAATGGAGTATAACCAGCAAAACTATTGAACCACTACGTTGTACAAAAAAACATTGTCTAGGATATAGTAAGTGCTGTTTAAATATTTGCTATTATTAACAGTAAGAGTATTTTAAGGAAACTCAAAACTATTTTGCACATTTGAGATGCCACTGTTTTAAGTATATACTTGCAAATATGACTAAGAATACAAATTTGGATACATACATTTGGTATATGTCAAAATAGTAAGAAAGAAAGAGAGGAGGGAAGGAAAAAAGAGAGAATAAAGAAGGATGGAGGGATGGAGGAAGGAACGAAAGAACAGACATTTCCCTGGTGCAAAACCTTAGAGCATTTCCTTCAGAGACTTACAAATTCTTTTTCTCTTCTCTCGGAGATGTATGCAAATCCTTTTAAAAGCTAAATAAATTTCTTGCCAGTTCTCTAACTCAGAAGCGTTTTTCTTAAGTTTTCTAGGAACTATCTCTTTAAAACGTAAACATTAAGAAAGACAGCATTGCTGTTTCCTTGTCTCTATATGGGAGTGTAGTCTAGGCATCTGGTTCCAAGTTGTAACTACCTGCTTCACATAGATATATGAGAAGCTTTATTATTATGAACACTTCAATTAGTAGATGAACTTAGAATAAATTACGTGGCAAATAGTACAGCCAAGCCTAACAGAGAGATCATCTGTGAAATACACATTGTGAGGCTCAAATACCATGATGATTGTGAAGATGCTTTGCTACTGCTCTGCTAAGTCACCAGTCGTGTCCGACTCTGTGCGACCCCATAGACGGCAGCCCACCAGGCTCCGCCATCCCTGGGATCCTCCAGGCAAGAACACTGGAGTGGGTTGCCATTTCCTTTTCCAATGCATGAAAGTGAAAAGTGAAAGTGAAGTCGCTCAGTCCTGTCCGACTCTTTAGCGACCCCATGGACTGCAGCCTACCAGGCTCCTCCGTCCATGGGATTTTCCAGGCTAGAGTACTGGAGTGGGGTGCCATTGCCTTCTCCAGAAGATGCTTTGAAAAGTATGAAATCCTGTACCAATGAAAGATACTCTTGTAACACTGTACAGTTTATACGTACATGAACAGTGTTTCAGTTGCAGATAGGAAGAAAGGGTCTTTTCTACATCAATTTTCCAAATAACTTCCTGAACACAGCAAGAAGAGTATTGCTCCACTATGAAGGAGGGGAAGTTATTGAGTTTTAATGCTGAATTAACCTAAGGTATTAGCACTCGTGACAAAAACAAGTAAAGATAAATGAGTACTGACCTTTCTATACCTGAACAAGTTACTAACTTATTCCTATAAGTTCAATGGCCTATTGCCAGCAACTTTTTAAAGCATTTACAGTTTACAGAGAGCTTCATGTATGCTCTTTCATTTGATCTTTCCAATAATGCTAGTCTTTACCATTCTGTTTTAAGACAGATTATCTTATTTATAATGTAGACTTGTGAATTGAAACTTGGCCTTTTGATTTCATGCCATGTGCTCAACATCCCCTTAAATGTTGCCTCTTAGATCTGCTGTTCCTGCTGCTGCTGCTTTTTAATCCAGGTAAGATAAGGGAGAGAACTCTTAGTTTGTTGATTTCCATTTTTATTTAAATTCTAGGTATTACATTTTGTTTAATATTCCTGTCCGTGAATTTTTCAAAAACCAGATCTAGGGACTAGAAGAATGATTATTTCAAAATCCTTCTTAGACACTTAGGGGTGGTGAATCTAAAGGAATGAAGTCTCTCATTCCTCAAGGAAAGAGTAAGTAATCTCAAGATGAAGACTCTTGTCATTGTTAGAACCCTGGTGATTTCATTAGTAGGTAACAGATACATGCTGCTGCTAAGTCGCTCAGTCGTGTCCGACTCTTAGCAACTCCATGGACTGTAGCCCATCAGGCTCCTCTGTCCATGGGATTTTCCAGGCAAGAGTACTAGAGTGGGGTGCCATTGCCTTCTCCGAACAGATACATGGGGAAAGACTAAAAGAACCTGAATTTTTTCCCTCTAAAGTCAGATCAATAATAATAGGATCTCACACTTAGTAAATCCCTCATATATTCCAGAAACTATTCAAAGTCATTCACACCTTAACTCATTTAATTCTCAGGGTAACCTATGAGGTGGACATTACTCTTATCTTAACAAGAAGAAACAGGGGCAAAGAAATGGTGGGAGATTTTTAATAAGAAATTTAAAGATTCTAGGACTACAAACGGAGAGGAAATATTATTATTAAAAAAGACTGAAAATGGTTTTAAATGAAAGGAAAAAGCTCTGATGTTTCTCAAACACTGTCTATTGTGGACAAACTAAAATAATGCCTGCCATTTCAATAAACAAGGAATGCTGCCTGCCACCAAGCCATTAACCGCTGCAGCCATCCCACAGTGGGGAACTCAGGACAGAGAAAAACAGGGTACAGGTCCTACATAGTTAAGAGGCATATCGAAGAGGCATATTGAGGATGCAGCCCAGACTACTGTATCTTCCCATACCCAGAAAAGCACTAAAATTATTAACCTGAGATATTTGCATTTTGTGATTAGCAGTAATCTTTTAATGCTCTACTACATTTTTCTTTTTTTTCTAGCAAAAACTCCTTTTTATCCTGGGTTCTCCATGACCTCTTTGCAACAGTTCCTCAGAGTTATCTGAGAGGCTGTTTCTGGGCTATAGTCTATGACAGTGTCCCTGAATAAAACATAATTCTCAACATTTAGGTTCTGCTTTTTTTTCCCAGTCAACACCATATATAAAGAAATTAAAACATTTCATTTCCATTTGGAATGACCAATATTTCTCCTGATATGCACTGAATATATAAAACCAAATGCTAAGATTATAGAATGATTTGACAGAAATCTTACAACATCAAAATCCTCTAGGTCTCAATTAAGTGATTTCCCCGATATTGCATGAGGCCTCTCTTTGCTATATTCACACTGTCAACTATTCACTTTTAAACAATTTGAGAAGTAGGGAGGTTGACAGGGTTAAGTGGTCCAAGACAGACATTCAAACCTGCCCAATGCCATGGAAAACATAAAAATTTACACAGAAACATCCTGTAGTCATAGTATTACACATGTACACATATAAAAGCACACTTGAAGGGATGTACCCAAAGGTCTTCTCTACCTACAATTCTGTTTCTTGATGAGGATGGAAAGAAGCTTGACTCATCTTTAATGAGGAAGAGCTCTTGCCGATGTCTGCTGAACTGGGCAGTGAAATATTCTGGAGTAGGGTGCTTCACATCCCTTGGGAGCTTCAGAGGCCCAAGCATAAAACTAAAAGGGGATTTGTCAGCTCGGGGAATATCACTCTCCTTAACAGGCATTTTGATTCCCAACACTTCAGCATAAGTAACTAACACCTCCCAAGGGGCATGGATCTTGACAAAATAAGTCCTTCCATCTTCGGAGTTCTGTATAAAATGGAGGCAAAATAGTGGAAAGATTACTAAATTGATTAAAGAAAGAAAAATTTTACAAAACCTCAAACAAATTAAAGATGTCACAGCATTTTCAATTTTTTGAAAAATTTCAGCAAAATTTCTAGAAGAGTAATGCTTAAAACAGTGGTACATACCTTCTTGTTTAGTTGCTCAGTTGTGTCTGGCTCTTTGTGACCCCATGGACTGTAGCCCACCAGGCTCCTCAGTTCACGGGATTTCCCAGGCAAGAATACTGGAGTGGATTTCCATTTCTTTCTCATATATATGATATATATATATATATATATGTATATGTATATGTATATATGATATATATACATATATATATAAGTATAATATGTGGGTTTTCCTGGTGGCTCAGAGGTAAAGAACCTGCCTGCAATGCAGGAGAGGCACAGGTTCAATCCATGGGTTGGGAAGATCCCCTGGAGAAGGAAATGGCAACCTATTCCAGTATTCTTGCCTGGGAAATCCCATGGATGGAGGAGCCTGGAGGGCTAGAGTTCACTGGGTTTCAAAAGAGTCAGATACCACTTGGCAGCTAAAAATAACAACACGCACAAACATGTGTATACACACACACACATTATGCATGTGTGTGAGAAACAGAGAGACAAAGAAATACAAAGTGAGAGTCTTTTTAAAAATATATTTCAGGGTCAATGTACACTAGCCTGATATCCACAGAAACACATGCGGTTCTGGACAATCTCTTGAGTTTTTAACAACTAGCTATTAGCTCAGAACTGTGCTTAGGATATATGAGAAATACACACAAAGTATAAGATGTACTCGTTCTTCTTACCCAGTTTCAATGTATTGCCTATACCTAGAAGAAGAACTTCAATCGTTCTTCTGTTCATTACAAAGGAGAACAGTTCATTACAGTTCATTACTGAAACAACAGTTCATTACAAAGGAGAATAGTTAAGTTTCAGATAGAATATGTGGTATAATTCATATTTATTAGAGTTTAGTAAGAAAAAATTCAGTGATAAATACAAAGTAGAGAATATTAATTTAGAACTAGAGTATTAGAGTTTCATGGACAGGGTTGGATCTCAAATAGGTCTTTAAAAGCAATTTGGAAAGAAATTCTAGACAACAAGTAAATGGTAGGTTAGGAAAAAAAAGTCATATTACTGAGCAGAAAAATTGTCTAGGCCTTAACCAAAAGTTTGTGTTGCAAGATAGCCAGGTTAACTAGTTAAGGTGTTAGATTATAGGCCGCCTTCAAAATGAGATGGATATGAAACAAAAACCACGTCTTTACTTTGGATCCTGAAGAGAACTATGCATGCCTATTTTTAAAGTGTTCCACTCATCACGCATCATCTCAATTTCAGACCACTGACCTAGTTATTTACCTGTAATATCACAGGCCCTATCAACCCCAGTGTACATGTCGGTAGCCAGAAAAGCTATTATTTTGCTCCCAAACACAAAAGTCTAATCACTTAAAGGTCAGAGTACAAGGAAACAAAACTTAAAAAATCAAGACTCTGGTATAGACTAATAACTATATTTACCATTTTATCTTCAATTTCCAACTCAAGACCAGTTTTTCTGAGATTTTGTTCAAATTCTTTTCTTCTTTCCTATGGAAAAACAAATCAGTAGAATTCTGTAAAATACTTTTATTTGTCCAGTGATAAACAGACTTGTTACACAATGACTGGGCCTTCAGATGTTCCCTGGTTGTATGTAAAAGCATTCTATGTATTACCACCATCTGAGTGCCATGAATGGCTTTTCACCTGTATTATAATTCACACTATAACTATAAAAATCAATATATCTAGGAATAATCTCCAGGAAATATGCAGGAATGCTCTCTGAAAAAAAATACAGAAAACTTTACTAAATTAACATAAAACATTTTGATAAACAGAGATATATTATACTTCTAGTTGGGAAGACTCAGTCCTACATCAGACACTTTAAACAAATGACATATTTAATGCAATTTTCAGCCAAAATATTATCATGACATTTTAATCATGAAGAATAGTTTCACTCAGAAAAAGTAAAATTAAATTTAATTCAATTAAATGCAAATAATCATTATTTGTGAGCTTTAAAACAATAATTAACTGTTCAAAATGCTTTTGGCTTTAACTGTAAGTGTGGAAAATTGTAATTGTGATTTAAGTATAATTCAAGTATGATTTAACCCTTATGTAAGTGTGAAAAATTGCAACTATGACTTAAATGTAAAAAATTATGATATAACTATGAAAAATAGTAAATTAAATTTTAAATGGTTTTACTAGGATATCACAGGACATATCTTCAAATGGATATGTCCACCTTGAGAGATCTTCAAACTTTACAAGGAATATAATTTTAATGTATTCTTTTTCTCCAACATCCAACATTTACAACATGTGAGAATATGTTTATGAACAATTCTCCCCTATCTGATACTTTTTCACAATTGCCCTTCTCCTATGTTACCAAAAGAAAAAGCAGGCTGCAATCTTCCAGGAAAGCAAAAAATGAAACAAAAAACAAGGGGAGAGAAGGACAAAGTACCATTATCAGTATTAAAAAAGTGAGTAAGTTCAGTTCAGTCACCCAGTTGTGTCCAGCTCTTTGCAACCCCATGGACTGCAGCACGCCAGGCTTCCCTGTCCATTACCAACTCGTGGAGCTTACTGAAACTCATGTCAATGGAGTCAGTGATGCCATCCAGTCATCTATCTCATCCTGCCTTCAATCTTTCCCAGCATTAGGGTCTTTTCCAATGTGTCAGTTCTTCGCATCAGGTGGCCAAAGTATTGGAGTTTCAGCTTCAGCATCAGTCCTTCCAATGAATATTCAAGACTGATTTCCTTTAAGATTGACTGGTTTGATCTCCTTGCAGTCCAAGGGACTCTTAAGAGTCTTCTCGAACACCACAGTTCAAAAGCATCAATTTTGTGCTCAGCTTTCTTTATAGTCCAACTCTCACATCCATACATGACTACTGGAAAAACCATAACTTTGACTAGACGGACCTTTGTCAGCAAAGTAATGTCTCTGCTTTTTAATATGCTGTCTATGTTGGTCATAGCTTTTCTTCCAAAAAAAGTGAATACCTCCTCTCATTACAGTAACAAATGCTTTTGTGAGACATGTGGACACCAGTTCTCTGACTTCAGTAAAACTGAAAGCTGAGCTAAGTATTGTTAGGTGATAGACCATTAAATATTACTTTTATGAAAAATCACTTTGCAATTTCCTGCTGTAATTCAGGAGTTCACCCAAAAAGATTAAAGCTGCTAAAACAGTACTATTTCTATTCCAATCTACTTATTTATCTGAACAAGCCTAATTTATACTAACATAAAAAAAAAGAATATACTTGAAGCTGAAGCGTCTCATTCTAGGAATAATTCTCAATCATCTACGAATAAAGGCAATTTGGTTGGGCTTCCCTGGTGGCTCAGTGCTGAGGAGTTGCCTGCCAGGGCAGATGACACAGGTTCAGCACCTGATCCGGAAGGATCCTGCATGCCACAGAGCAACTAAGTTTGTGTGCCACAACTATTGAGCCTGTGCTCTAGAGTCTGGGAGTAGCAACTACTGAAGCCCACATGCTGCAACTACTGAATTCCATGCACCCTAGAGCTCATGCTCCTCAACAAGAGAAGCCACCACAATGAGAAGCCTGAAAACCACACAAGTGAATAGCCACTGATGACCACAACTAGAGGAAAGTTTGTGCAGCACCAATGAAGACCGAGCACAGTCAAATATGAATAAATCAACAAAATTTTTAAAAGAAAAAGAAGATATAGTTTAAAGCCCCTGTATTCATTTCGTTAACTGATGCATTTAGGATGAATTTACTTTTGATGTTTGATAATTACTTGTCAAATATTGTAGTATTTCAAGTTTTACCAATTATGCACTTGTATAATTGTATTAAAAAACCCTCAAAAAACAAAAGAAAAAGCTTAAGGCTTAGACTGTTCTGATGAAGAAATAAAAACCCTTCAATGTACATACACATTTGTTGTAGCAAACTTGATTAAACAAACGATAGAAGCTTCCTAAATATAAAACACTTAAATTAGGAAAAAATTACACAGAGAAAGTGGAAGGAAAAATTTAGGTGGAGAAAAGTAAATGATGTAAAATTTGAAGTGTTAAAAAAAGAGTTTCTTCATATAATTTATTTTTTAAAATAAATGATGATGGGTGCCAAATTGCCATGACATTTACCTTCTAGGGATATAAGCTAAAAAGTGATTTAACTGGACCATTTACAATACACTATAAACTGTCCTTTGCAACTACTGAAATATATGGCAAGTAACTGTAGATGAGGAAGACTTGTAGATGAATCAGGCTTTGGGGAGAAGTCCAGGAGTTCATTTTAGACCTGCTGAGTCTGAGATTCTGTAAGACTTCTGAGTAGAGATACAGAACAGCCATATGGGAAAGAAGTATGAAGTGGAAAAGTAAACAGAATTAGCACAAACATGGTCTTAAATTTTAACACTGTGAGACTGGGTGTGTCATCAAAGAAATCAATGTAGACTGAGACAAGGAGAGGATAAAGGACAGAACCTAAGGCACTCTGCTAAAAGAGATCAGGGAGAAGAAAAGGCGGAAAAGGAGTGGCTAGTGAAATAAGAAGAAAACTGAAAGAATGTGGAGACTTGGAAGCCAAGTCAAGAATGTGCAGCATAGGGAAAGGAATGATAAGTGGTGGCAGATGCTGCTAACAGGTCAAGCAGAATGAGGGTTGAGACTTGAACACTAGATTCATTTATATGAAGATGAGGAGAGTGGGTGAGTTTAAGGCCTGATAGGAATGAGTTTAAGAGAAAATTGAGCCAAAAGGAAATTGAGATACTGACAGTAGCTGGCAGGGAAACTGAGATCAAGAGAAGGTTTTTGTTCTTGCTTTTTTAATTTTTATTGTTTAAATATGGAAAAATTAAGAGCACATTCACTGGTTGAAAGAAATGATTCAGTAAAGAACAACACAAAATGCAGTTTAAGGGAGAAAGAATGACAAAAACAACGTCCCTAAGTAGGCATACTATAACAGGCTTACAACTGCTATTCTTAGAGAGGCCTGCCTACAAGGTTGGTTCTGGTGTTTGGAAACTGGTTTTGGGGAGTGTTCCTACCACTCTCAGAAATACTAAGAGTGGCTGACTTCACTTCACCTATTTTGTGCAAACTATGTCATTTATACTGAACAACTGCTTCCCTTCAGGACTATGAAATATTGGTATGAGCTCAGCAGAAGGTGACAAGTAAAAACCTACAGCACTGCATCATTAATAAGCTTCCCCAGCAGTCAACATTTCCAGTGCAATGTCACACATTGTTACTGGAAAAATCAAGTGCATCCCATGACTCCCGTCCACCTGGGGAGAACTCTTACAAGCTTGCTCCTGGTTTTCTCTGGATTTTGTCCCATGCATCTTTCTCCTTTTGCTGATTTTGCTTTACTTATTTCATTGCAATAAATCATAGCCATTGAGTATGGCTGCATGCTGTGTCCTGTGAGGTCTTTTAATGAATCAGCAAACCTGGGGGTAGTCTTTCTGATCCCTAAAAATGGATTCAGGACACAAGCAGGGCTCTTGGCTTTAGATAGAAGGATAGACAGCTCATCTGTGGTAACAGAAAGAAAGGTAGATTACACAGATGAAGATACTGGTAGATGGACAGATATGGTAATGAAAATTCATATTTCTCTTCTACTTGCTTCAGTTTTCTCAGTGACTTAGAAAAGTGGTCAGCCAAGCTTGAAAATAAGGAGGATACATCCAAGATAAGAGAGAGAAAAGGTTATAAAAGAGTCATCCAGCAGATTGGGAAACTGAATAATTTAAAGAAGTAAAGTGTGACTGCCAGATAGCATTAAGGACCTAGTTGAGGTCCACTGGCACAAATACAAGATCAAGTCAGTAAGTGAGTTATATGTCTTTCTTTCTGCATGGTTCTGGCATGCAGTAGGTAGACAGTTGGGTTTAACTAAGTTGTTTTGCAAAGTTAAGTATGATTGAGAGAGGAGCAAGGGGTTTGATGGCATATGCCATAAAGTATAATTTGATATGAGATTTAAACTGAACAAGCATAAAAAAGAGCATAAAGATAAGGAGCAGCAGTAAGAAGACTAATGTAATTATATTTAATCTGGTCCTGGTGCAGTTGAAGGAAGAAGGGTATTGGTCAGACAGCTGGGTACTTGGAACGAGACTGTAAAGAGTTGTAGCTATTAGTAATGGCAAGTTCTAGGGAAATGAAGGGCTGAATTAGAGACTAAGATAACTGGAAAAGGGAGTTCAAGGAACAGAGAGGCCAGGATGCCAAAATAATCATCTATACATGCATTGAGATTATAAATAATTAAAAAAGGAGCTTGGGTATAGAGAGTAATAGTGAACCAGGAGCTGAAATTGTTGAGAAACTTTTTGTCAACAAAATCTTCCCTGTTGGAAGATCAGGGACAGAATAAGGGCAGCAACAATGCTGGGTAGTGATAACTGATGAGATTTGAAGCTCAGGAGTTTTAGGGCTAAGCAAGGGAAGACGGACTGGAATCAAGATACAAGGAGAGTAGGCATTCATCCATCTCCAGAAAGACAGTCTGCAGGGGAAAAACCGCCACCACTTAAGAGGGCTGCTGGGGAAGGAATCAAATCCCCAGGAGAAGCTAGGCTTGAAGAGACATTCAGACAAGAGCTGAAAGTGATGACAGTGAATGAATTTTAGTGGCCTGGTGGAAGAGTTTCCAGGGAAAGAGTAGAGGAAAAGGACAGAGAGAGATATGTACAGGGACTTACATCATGTCTCTAGTTTTTTACTTTATGGGACATTTATTTCCTGTGTTAAGCATGTTAGTAAATGTGTGTTTATATGCTTACCCACTGCTGTTGTTGTTCAGTCACTAAGTCATATCCAACTCTTTGAGGCCCCATGGACTGCAGGACACCTCAAATATTTAATGGCTCAATCAGCAAAGAATCAGCCTGCAAAGCAGGCCACCTAGGTTCAATCCCTGCGTCAGGAAGATCCCCTGGAGAAGGAAATGGCAACCCACTCCAGCATTCTTGTCTGGAAAACCCCATGGACAGAGGTGCCTGGCGGGCTACAGTCCATGGGGTCGCAAAAGAGTTGGACACAACTTAGGCAGTAAACCAACCAACCAATATTTATTAAGCATCCATTACTCTCCAACTACTCCTCTAGGCATTTGAGTATACAGTAACAAACAAGATAAAGTCTTTGGTTTTGTGAACTTTATGGTGTTGGAGACAGTAAACAAGTAAAAAAAAAATAATGTACGTTTAGAAAGTGATAATGTAAGTTCATAAAGAACATAATGTCAAGGCTATTTCAGACAGAATGGATTAATGAAAGCTGAAATGAAATTGAATACAAAAGATAAATACTATATTCATACATACACCTCAAATTCTGGTGGTCACATTTAAGAACAAAGGTGAGCTACAAAAAGAAGCCACTGTTCAAAATGGTAGAAAAAAAAAATGAAATTACATATGCATTTTTGGGTTGCATATTTTGTAGTCTTTCCACTCAGTTTCTGCTTCCAGAAATACTCTGGGGCCGCTAACTTTTACAAAATAATTCAGTGGAAACTTCCTTGTCAAATTATGGAATGTACTTCTTTTTATTATCCCCATTGCTCTCTTGTAAGTACTTACCGCCTTCAGTTCTGCTTCTTTCTTTATGTCATCAACATAGGAAAGCACAAAATCAATTTTCCTAATCCCATCTCTGAAGAAGATAGAATCTTTGCTTTGTTCATCTTTTTTAAACTGCAGGAGACATGAATGGCACAGCTTTAAATTAGTTTTATTTTCAGATGGCAAAAACATGAAAGAAATTAAGTTAAAATTTGGTCACCATCTAATTTCATTTTCCGGAAATGACAGATGAAGACAGAGTTTTCATCAATGGAAGATCATGCTTATTTTAGAATGTCACATCCATAAAGAAGTTACATATTAAACAATGAAGACTCAAGATGAAACTAAGCATATTGACTACATGCACATATAATAAAAATGCTACAATTATACCAAAATATAAAATGAATAAATGTATATATTGATCCCAAAAGCATATTCAGAGAGAGACTTGTTACTTCATTAAGCAAAATACCAATTAGTCCAACAAATAATTCATGGTCACATACTACTTTAGGGGTATAATTAATTATAGACTAATTAATGAATCTCACTGCAAGAACAAAAACATAATTAATGCTCGTGCTATGTTTTCATAAAATTTCTACTTTTTAATTAACTTTTTGAAGGGTTAAAATAAAATCAAGATGCAGCTAAAAATTAGAAAGCAAGTTAGCTTGCTAGCTGGCTTCAATTCAAGTAAACTCACATACAAATCTCCTTTTCAACATCAATTATTTAAGTGAGCCAAAATCAATCCATTGTTTAAATCTGTGTTATCAATTCTCTCAGTAAAATGGTCAAACTTGCAAATTTACCCTTCACATGTATAGGTCATTAATTCCTCCCCTTTCAAAACTACAAAAACATCAGAGCTTCAAAAACAGGAGATTTTAAGTTTCACTGATTTGGTCCTCTTGGGAATTTATATGTAATATGTAATAGTTAATATTTGGAACAGTCCACATATAATACCTAGAATGATGTAAATAGATGATACAGTGCATATCAGAGATCTCTCTAACCCTGTGTTGCACATTTATAACATAGACAACTTTCCAACTGCTTGAGCCAACTAGTGAATGGGGAACTGGGTTTTTAATTTTCATCACTGGTATTTATTTCAGTGTATGAGTTTCTTTGATGGTATTCTATGCTGTTTTTCATTCAAGTCAGGCCAGGCAAATCACCCATAAAAAGGACTGGATGTAGATCAGTCCAAGTAAGAATAAGGAAAAAAATCTCATGTTTGATCTGTGGTTTATGAATAGAATAACTATTTTATTTATATGAATGCATAACTGGTATGTCTCAGAAAGAACTAGCTCCCAATGCACAGGAGGAAATGAGTGAAAAAAGAATGAAGAAACAAAAAATACTCAAGGAGTGTAGAGATTACATATCAAGACTCAGTCATTTAAATGTTATGTCTGAGTTTTTTGCACCCCAAAGGATACATAGTCATCTCTCTTCTCATAAAAGTAAAAAAAAAAAAAAAAAAGTGAAAAATTCAAACTGTTATCATGTTATAGATCTTGATTATAAATCACTAAAAAAAGTGAACAAAATGAAAAATTATTTGAGCTCTTGTAAGTTGTCACAGAATTAGCACATTTTAAGAAATAACCACACTGGGAAAGGGAAAATAATACTAATTAGATTAAATACAATCAAAGCAAAAAATTAGAGGGAAAAATAATAATCTTTTTGCTCTAAGTCTGGGTCAGTCATATTTTGCCTGGTAGAGTTTTTTTTTTTTTTTAAATGACATATATTGGTAAGGATTCATATTGTTTGTTTGAACAGCTAAATTTAGGTCCACAAAGAGAAGTTCTGGTGACAGAAGATGTGCATATAGAAATCAACAAAAATCACACTCAGAGTTTTTTTCCATTAGGGAACAAACAAAGTAGCTAGACTATTTAATCCAATTATTTCCTGAATGTTCAGTCAAAATGTGCTATGCTTAGTTGCTCAGTCATGTCCAACTCTTTGCAACCCCACGGACTGCAGTCTGCCAGGTTTCTCTGTCCATGAGCATATGTCATTCCCTTCTCTCAAAAGTGAAAGGCTACCTAGAAAAACCCAAATCTCTATCATTATGTCATTCCCTAACTATAAACTGTAAAAAAATTTTTAAATACAGAGAAATCACCGGTAGCCCCGTAAACACTATGAGGTAGATGTCCTTAGGACTGTTCACAGAAACTGGTTGAAGCCATCTGGGGCAGAAAAACATGGTAATTTTGTTACATGTAACTGAAAACTATGAAAATATCTCATTCTTTCGTTTTGCACAAGACATGACATTAAGATCATTTTTTTTGCAGTGCGTGTGTGTATCTTTTTATTTATATTTGATTGTATTTGTTCTTGGAAATGCCTGTTTATAGTGAGGCAAACATCTGGGTGGCTATTGAATGAGGTAGTTATTCTGAGGTTCATAAACTTGGATTCTTCATGGGAATTCATAAACTTCTGAAACTGTATGTAAATTGAAAGTGTGTATGTGCAAGTGTGTGTATTTGTGTGTTTGCAATTACATTTTTTTAAAGAAGAGGTTCCAAAGCTTAAATCAGACCCCAAAAAGATTATGAATCACCATTCTAAAATCTCAGTTGCCTGGGGAATAGCAACCAATGACAAAGTCCCTCAAATTAATAACATTCATTCCAACAAAAATGACTCAGGCTAGCAATGCATCCATCCAAAGCACAGGCAGTATCATTCCGTACTGGTTACCAGAAGACGCCGCCTCAGGAACAAATTGTATCGCTTGGCAGACTGTGAAGCAATCAATAGAATGTTAGCAAATCCTGCCCAGAATTAAAGAAGATTTCCTCCAGAAAAGACATGCAAAACAAACAAACAAACCCCAGTATGATCGCTCATGTGAATATGCATGAATATGTGTAATACTTAAGATTTGGAAGGTGGGAGAAGACAGTAAGAGGAAAAGAAGAACAAAAATAGGAAGAAGACAATAAAGAAAAAATGAAAAAAAAAAAGGGACTTTGAAGTAGATTTCCCTAAATCACTTTACAGTAACTTTAAATAATACACATTTGTGGACCTGGATTAAGAAAGAAAGAACAGAAAAAATAATGAAGGAAAACATGAGAATGGAAATGTAAAGTAAAATAGATGTAGTAGAAATTCTGTTATGTATGCCTGTATACATCAGGAAGAGAAAGAAAAATTATTACAGTTATTCTGGGACCATGTATGGTATAAAAAGCTCACTCAATAGGGTAAAATATTTCATTACTGAAAAAAATACTGAAATTGCCATTACCATATAAGTGTGTGTGTAATTACTTTTTTTAGAAAGAGGTTCCAAGCTGTAATCAGATCTAAAAGCTTAACGATCTTTCATTACAATTAAAATATTTCACTATCAGAATACTGGGGGGGAAAAGTCACTTAATTACTTAAATGCTGAGTTGTCTTCCATCTTCAGTTACCATTATTTTTAGAATACGAAAGCAATTCACTAAAAAACATCTGGGATAATCAATAATATTTGAAAGGAAAACAAGCTATAGCACAAAGAGGCAAGTACTATATTTCATAGTATAATAAAATTATAAATTATCTAATTAAATTATCAATAAAGAATTTCAGTTCTTGCCATGCAAAGTTTTGTTTAAACTGTTGTTTTTCTGGAATATGCTAGAGACCCAAGCAACTGATGACTAAGCTGGGAAGTCTCAGCTCTGTAAACTGAAGAGCCTACTACGTATACATGAGTTAATACTGCCGTTACTTAAAAAAAAGACAGATACATGATGGATGGTGGTCACTGTGTAAAGCATATTATTTTGTGTTGGGCTGAAATATTTCAACTTAGCACTTTAATTTTCTTGGGATCCTTCATGAGATCCACAAGTTACTACTTTTCTCAGATGTTTTACCAGAAGTCATCACAAAATTGTTAAGGGAAATGAAACACTCATACTCTAAGAAGCTATATAGGACCATATTATGCCTTTCATGAGTCCCTTTTTCTATTAAAATTTTTAATAAAAAATAATAGATGTGATTAAACTTTGATTTTAAAATAACTTAAAATTAAAACATTTCCATGGGCTCCAAAAAGTATTTTGTGCCTCCCATGCCTAAAGAATAAGTTGGCCCTGGAGTCATGGTTTAACCAGTACCACCACATTAAGAATGCTGAGAATGCAAGGTATAAAAAGTTACCTAAATGACCGGTAAAAAGCCTTCTGTGATAAATACATCTAATGTCAAGTTACTTTGCAGCCTTTCCAATACACGATGTCCCCACAACACAAAAAAAATCAGTGAGCTCAGCATCAACAGTTGGTCCTGAAAAAGTACTGACTTAATATGTTTTAAAATTAATTTTAAATATATTAAATGAAGATCACCAAAGGACTTGATTACAAAATGATACAATTAACATTCCATAGACTAAAAATTTAGAATTAATAACTTTATTATATATTTCCATCATGTGCCAAATATGTTCACTTTTCATTATAAAATAGTAACACTAAACCTACTAAAAATGTATTTTTAAAATCATTCCTATTTCCTTGCTACTTTAGTAACTATTCAGTGTATTTACTTCTAGTTTTGTCCAAGCACTGAATTTTTTAATACAATAAGTGGCTACATTTAATGCACACATTTTTCTTGCCTTTTTAATAATATTACCATGATATTAAAATTAGTTTTCATATTATTATAAACTTACCATAAGCATAACTTGTCTGTGTCTTTTCAATTTATTAAATTTAATCTAATTTATTTGTAAAAAGATATGTTAGAGCCTCTTCTCTATAAATAGAATTGAAAACTTTTATTACTGGTGCTACACAGAAGTTGGCAATAGTATCTTTCTTTCATTACACATAACTTAAACACCTTAAGTCCTAACTTTTGAATTATTATGCCAGGTGTTTTAAATCTGTATATTTTTAAAATCCAAGATAGAGATACGAGAGAGAGAGAGAGCAATGTCCAATTGGAAATAAAAAAATATATATTTACATGAGGATCAAAAATATGAAGCATCTATGGACAGATTTAACATATGTGTATAATACTTGTACATTAAAACTGAAAACATTGCTGATATATACTAAAACATATCAAAACAGAGATATATTTTATGTTCATGTATTGAAAGATCAATATTGTTAAGATGTAAATTCTCCTGAAATTAATCTATAGATTCTAAGCAATACCAATCAAAAAATCAATAATAATTTTCTTAGACTTGTCAAGCTGATTGTAAAATTTATATGAAAAATGTAGATTCTGAGTAGCCAAACAATTTTGATAAAGAAGAGTAAACTGGAAACAATCTGATTTTCATACTTTTACTATAAAGTGAAGCAGAGATATTACTTTGTCAACAAAGCCTTCTAGTGAAGGCTATGGTTTTTTTAGTAGTCATGTATGGATGTGAGAGTTGGACGGTGAAGAAAGCTGAGCACTGAAGAACTGATGCTTTTCAACTGTGGTGTTGGAGAAGACTCTCGAGAGTCCCTTGGACTGCAAGGAGATCCAACCAGTCCATCCTAAAGGAGATCAGTCCTGGGTGTTCACTGGAAGGACTGATATTGAAGCTGAAACTCCAATACTTTGGCCACCTCATGCGTAGAGTTGACTCATTGGAAAAGACCCTGATGCTGGGAAAGATTGGGGGCAAGAGGAGAAGGGGCGACAGAGGATGAGATGGTTGGATGGCATCATCAACTCGATGGACATGGGTTTGGGTAAACTCTGGGAATTAGTGATGGACAGAGAGGCCTGGCATGCTGCGATTCATGGGGTCGCAAAGAGTCGGACACGACTGAGCGACTGAACTGAACTGAACTGAGAGTAATCAAGACAGTGTAATATTGTCAGAAGAATAGACATATGATGGGGCAAAGCAGAGTTTAGAAATAAACTCACACCTACATGGTCAGTTTCCACAAAGGTTCTACGAGGAAACAATAGCACGTGCTACATATGCATAGTAAAAAGCAAATAAATTTAATTCTCACCATAAATCATCTACAAAAGTTAACTCAAAATGAATCCCAGACCAAAGGTAAGAGTTGAAAGTATAAAACTGTAGAAAATCTGAGAAAATCTCCTCTCTTTGGTACAGACAAATATTTCTTAGAGCACAAAAAAGCATGGTTCATTAAAAAAAAAAAAAGAATGAGAATCTGAACTTTGAAACTTTGAAACTTTGTTTTTTTAAAAAACAGTGTTAAGTTAAAAAAAAAAAAAAAGGAAAGTCACAGATTGGGAGAAGATGTTTGGAATACACAAAACTGACGAAGGTCTTGCCTTCAAACTTTTTAAAAGTTAGTAAAAGATAATCCAATTTCTAAAATACAGAAAAGATTTGAACATATAGTTAAGAAGATGTATGAATGGTCAATAAGCCCGTGAAAAGATGTGTAACATTATCATTCATCAGGGAAATGAGAACTGAAACCATGAGATATCATTCACTCAACCACTAAATTAAAAAGCTGACAATATCAAGTGCTGGGGAGCTCGGAGAGCAACAACTCTCATGCATTACTGGTGGGAATGAAAAATGCACAACCCCTTTTAGAAACATTTTTGCAATTTCATATAAAGTTACACATTCTCTTTCCATATGACCCAGAAAACTTATCCTAGGAAATTAACACAAAGAAAAGAAAATATATGTCTATATAAACACCTCTTACATGAATATTCCTAACAGTTTCATTTATAAAGCTGAAAACAATTCAAATATCCACCAAACAGGTAAATGGATAAACAAATTCTGGTATATCCATACAATGGAATATTACTCAGCAATAAAACAAAAGAAACAAAAAAATTATGGAGATATTCAACAAGATTCAATTTATCAGTATCACATGGAGTTATGGATGAGTTTCAGCAACATTGTGCTGAACAAAAACTCCAGGAGCCAGACATCAAATATAGTATATACAGTATGATTCCACTCACATGTCACTTTAGAAAAAAAATTTTTTTAAAAATCAGAGCTTGCCTAGGGCAGGGGCAAAACAGAAAAAAAGGAAGCTTTTTTCCTGAGGTAATGGAAATCTGTATCTTGACTGCTGTGATTTGTTAAACTTTGTCAAACTGTACACCTAAAATGCATTTTATTGTATGTAATGTATAAACAATAGTGATGATAATTTTTAACTTGAACAGCTAGAAGAACAGATCGTGTGTAATTGAGATATGAAAGATTTCAATTGAGCAGCTTCTTGTCTGGGGAAAAAATACATTTTAGACACATAAATATTGGAATGTCTTTAGACACTCAAATGCATACAGTGGGGAGAGACTTAGATATTTAAGCCTGAAGGTCAGGGGAGATGTCTATACTAGAAACTTCAAATTGAGTGTGGCAACATATCAATGGTAATTAAAACCATGAAACTGAATAAGATCCCCAGGGGACAGAATTAAATGTCTTCAGTCCTAGAGCAATCCTATGTAAGTAGATACACGGACCAATTAGAAATACTAAACTATATTCATGCTAATTGCTTCTGGTTCATTTATTCAAATGTACATTCTGGATGGTTTGCACCTATGCCATGCATGTCATAAAATATTTGAACAATTGTCCCTGAGGTGAGTAAAATCTACACCCCTCTAAAACCATTAACAGCATGTTGGTTGTTATTAAGGCATGCCTCTAGTGCACTTTCTAATACCCATTCCTCCTCCTTTAAATCCTAATAGCTTTTCAAATTATTCCCCTTAAATACAAATGGCACTCACTCTAAGACAGGTTCTTTTAGGTATAATCTTCATTTTTCTGTATCTCATTTAATGGTTTTAGCATCCTTCTAACCTAGCTATTCAGTAAGCCATTTAGGTATTGATGACTTCCTGGTGGCTCAGAGGGCTTCCCGGGTGGCTTAGATAGTAAAGAATCTGCCTGCAATGCGGGAGACCTGGGTTCAATCCCTGGGTCGGGAAGATCCCCTGGAGAAGGGAATGCCCATTCTAGTATTCTTGCCTGGAGAATTCTATGAACAGAGGCTACAGTTCATGGGGTTGCTGAGTTGGACACAACTGAGCAACTAGCACTTTCAACAACACTTAGGTATTCAATCAAATCCACTGTTGACTGTGCTGTGCTGTGCTGTGCTGTGCTGTGCTGTGCTTAGAGGCTCAGTCATGTCTGCCTCTTTGTGACCCCATGGACGATAACCCACCAGGCTCCTCTGTCCAAGGGGATTCTCCAGGCAAGAATACTGGAGTGGGTTGCCATGCCCTCTTTCAGCAGATCTTCTACTTTAACCTTAAAATAAAAGGCTAAATTGTGTGAATTCTTCCGAAGTTATAGAATCATTAGTCAGGAAGTTCTAGCATAATAATGGTTGGATTACATGTTTTTTCCCAAAAGGGAAATACATCCAATGATATCCAGCTGATATCTTTGGTTTGTCTCAGCAGATCCCTTTTCTATCCATCGCTACCCTGCTTTTTTCTCCTTGGGAGGGTGACTGGTTATAGATATCAAAGAGTTCCTCTCATCTCTGGCTTCCTCCAGATGACTGGAAGGAGGGAGGAGAGTGTAAATTTCTTCCTTTCTGAGGCTGGATTCAGGAGAGCTCTAACCCTCCCTCCACTGAAGTTCACTGACTGTCTCCTGGGTTCTAACAACTGTCCCCTCTCAATTTCCTTCCTGGGCAAGGAGGTGATAATAAATATGTAAACAGTCCCCCAAAAATAATCAAGGAAAAAAAAAGAAAACCTAACAGCTTGACAGGAAAATAGACAAAATATATAAACAGAATGATCCAGCAAAATAAATGAAAATGACCATAAATGTAGAAAAAAGATAAATGTCTCACTCATAGTGAGAGGCATGAAAGTTTAAATTATCCAAGGATACAGCAGTAAATGAAAAAGCTCCACTCTCTATACCTCTCTAACAGACAGGCAAACATCTGAACTCAGCAAACACCGTTAGTAAGGCTATGGAGAAAGAGAACACTTGCATATTTCTTAGAAATGCAAAACAGAGGGAAATTTGGTAATATATGGTAAAATTACATATGCCTTTATTTTTGATGGTTAAATACTATTTAGAAAGATACACTTGGCCAAAATATTATAAGCCTGATTCCCAAGGGTTAAAGACTAAAAAAAAGAAAAGATTTCCAAGATTAAAAACAACCCAAAGGTCCATCAGTAAAAGACTGGATGAATACCTTATCCTAAACCCACACAACTGAATACTATGTCACATACTAGCAAATGAGAGTGAAATTGATACACAATACAGAGGGAACTCCAGGATGTTTTTAAGTGAAAACCATGGAACAGGTCAATATACAGAGTATGCTATCTTCAGTGTAAGAAGCAGGAGAAATGTAAATACAGATATGTATTTAGACATGGACACAGAGAAAAGTAAAGGATGCACTGGAAGGACAAACTAAATAAAAATGCTTACTACAGAAGACTTAAGAGGAAAAAAAGGAAGAAGAAATTTTTCTTTGAAATGCTTTGATTCACAGTTTCAAACGGAGATGGATTTACCTTCAAATAATAAAGTCAAAGTTTCAGCGCCTCTTACATCAGTCTCTTCAAGCATTTAGGAAGCATTCTAGCTATGTGTTCGTTCTCATGGTCAAACATTTTTGTAAAGATTTTAAAGTAAATTATTGTCCTATTATTCTTCTTAAAAAATGACACCAAAATAACATAAGCTTTAGGCTCCACTTAACCTTATTTGATCTATGGTTTTCAACTTGGGAATCAGGTAAGTGTTTAACATGGTCAAAAATAAACATAAATTAAAATAAATTAAAAATTTTTTTTAAATAAAATTTCCGGTATTTTATTTTGATCAACCCCACAACCTTCATTCTGGAACATAAAGATCAGTATGCTAGCCAAAAGGAAAACATTTGTATCAAAATTGTCAGTAAGAAAATAACTCTATTTCCCCACCTTCCCAAATGGTATCTTTTAGTTACTAAGCAACTAATAAAAAAAATTTTGAATGCCTTTATTTACCTCTTAATTGACATTCAAATTTGCTAAATAAATTGTACTTCTTCATGATTATTCTTAGGTGTGTACCTACAGGTAAGACAAGAGATGTATGGAGAAAGAATACTAAATTAGACCTTGGAAACCTCAGTTCTAATATAGTCCAGGATATATTAGAACCTCAGTTCTAATATAGTCCAGGATATATTAGAACCTCAGTTCTAATATAGAGATGTATGGAGAAAGAATACTAAATTAGACCTTGGAAACCTCAGTTCTAATATAGTCCAGGATATGCCCCCTAAACATATGTTTAATTTTGGTCAAATCATTAAACTTCTCACACCCTTATTTTCTCATCTCTAAAACTGAGAAAGTAAAATGCAAGCAAAGTGCTATGCTTTATGCACCATTCTAACTCATGTGCCTAATGACACCTTTTTCCTCACAAGCAATAGATTGTTTGCAAATAAATTATCAAATATCACGTATATGAACTTGAAAAATAACTGTGAACTAAGAGTCATAACTGCTGATTATACAAAGATAACCCATCATGTCCATGCAAGAAAGTGTGTTACTGATAGCTACTTACCCGTGGTTCTTGACAGATGAGAAAACTGGACTCTCTGCTTCTCAGGTCCTAATAGCACGATGGAGAAGACATAGCACTGTTAATAACAATGCAGTGGAGAGCACACAACTGTCATTAACAAAAACTCTAGATTCTCTATGCAAAATCTAAACCTACAACTCAGGGGAGCTATGAAACACATGAAATTGGATGCAAAATTCTGTATGTACATGAGGTTTCCCAGGTGGCACTAATGGTGAAGAACCCACCTGTCAATGCAGGATACGTAAGAGATGTGGGTTCAATCCTTGGGTTGGGAAGCTCCCTTGGAGGAGGGCATGGCTACCCACTCCAGCATTCTTGCCTGGAGAATCCCCATGGACAGAGGAGCCTGGCAGGCTATGGTCCATAGGGTCGCAAAGAGTTGGACACAATTGAGCAACTAAGCACAACAGGGATATAACTTTTCTTCTTTTAATTCTGATTTTATTTAGGTTCTCTTGTTTTCTTAGTCGAAACTGAAAGCTTATAAATTTTATTTATCTTTTCAAATATCAGCTCTTAATTTCATTGATCTTTTCTATTGTCTTTTTAGTCTCTATGTCATTTATTTCTGTTCTGATCTTTACCTACTTTTATGAAGAGTTTTTATCATAAATGGATGTTGCATTTTGTCAAATGGTTTTCAGTATCATATTCTTTTTATCTTTGATGTGATCATATGATTTTTGTCTTTTATTTTGTCAACGTGATGTATTATGCTGATTGATTTGCATCCCATCCTTGCATCCCTGGAATAAATTTTCACTTGACCATGGTATATGATCCTTTTAATGTATTTTTGAATTCTTCCTGCCAATATTTTGTTAAGGATATTTGTATATGTGTTCAAGAGGCATATTAGCCTGTAATTTTCTTTTTTTGTGGTGTCCTTGTCTGGTTTTTGTATCAGCATAGTTCTGGCCTCATAAAATGAATTTGGAAGTGTTTCCTTTTCCTCAATATTTTGGAAGAGCTTGAGGACGATAGATATTGTTTGGTAGAGTTCTCCAGTGAAGCCATCCGGTCCTGGAATTTTGTTTGTTGAGAAGTTTTTGATTAATTATTAAGTTATATATCACCATAAGAAAGGTTATACATGACAAGCCCACAGTGAACATCATGCTCAAAAGAAAAGCTTTCAGCTTTTTCTGTAAGATCAGGAATAATAATAGGATGCTCATTCTTGACACTTTTAGTTAACACAATATTGCAAGTCCTAGCCTGATCAATTAGGCAAGAAGAATAAACAAAAGGCCTACTACATTTAAAAGGAAAAGTAAAACTGTCACTATTTGCAGATGGCATGAGTTAATATAACCAAAATCCTGAAGACTGCCCCCCCAAAATTGTTAAGAACTTATTATTAAATTTAGTAAAGCTGCAGGGTACAAAAATACACAAAAATCAGTTGCACTTCCATACACACTAGTAAAGAGTTATCATAAAGAGAAATTAAGAAAACAATCCCATTTACAATTGCATCAAAAAGAATAAAGTACTTAAGAATAAATTTAACCAAGGAAGTGAAAGACCCGTAACACACTGCTGAAAGATACTGAAGACACACATAAGTAGAAAGCTATCTATGCTGATGGATTGGAAGCTTAATATTGTTAAAATGTCCGTATCACATAAAGCAATCTACAGATTAATTCAATCAACCATAATTCCAATGGCATTTTTCACAGAACTGAATAAACAATCCTAAAATTTGCCTAAACCCACAAGACACTGAAAACCCAAGCAATCTTAAGAAAGAAAAACAAATTTGGAGGCATCATGCCTTCTGATTTCCAACTATATTATAAATATATAGTAATCAAAACATAATAGTATTAATATAAACACAGAAACATAGATGAACAGAACAGAGAGCCCCAAAATAAACCCATTACATATGATCCATTAATTTATAACAAAGGAGCCAATAAAATACAATGGGGAAAGGACAGTGTCTTCTTCAGTAAGGGGTGTCAGGGACACTGGATAGTCACATGCAAAACAATGCAACTAGACCACTATCTTACATCATACACAAAAACTAATTAAAAATGGATTAAAGAATTGAGTGTAAGATTGTGAATCATAAAACCCAGGAAAAAAATACAGGTGGTAAGCTCCTTGACATCAGTCTCAGAGACAATTTTTTGCATCTGACTCTAAAACCAAATGCAGTAAAAACAAACAAACAAAAAAAACCAGTGGGATTACACCAAACTAAAAAGCTTCTGCATAGCAAAGAAAATCATTAACAAAGCGAGAAGGCAACCTACCAGATGGGAGAAAATATTTGCAAATCATACACCTGATAAGAGGTCAATACCAAAATATATATACATATATATAAAATACACATACAACTCAATAGCAAAAAATCCAAACAATCCAATTTAAAAAATGGGCAGAGGATCTGAATAAACATTTTCCCAAAGAAACACAGATGGCCAACAGGCACATGAAAAGATGTTCAACATCACTAATCATCAGAGAAAGGCAAATCAAAATCACCGTGAGATATCACCTTACTCTTGTAAGAATGGCTACTATCAAAAAGATAAGGAATAACAGTGTTGGCAAGAATATGGAGAAAAGGGAACCGCTATGCACTGCTGGTGGGAATAAAAAATTGGTACAGATACTATGGGAAACAGTATGGAGATTCTTCAAAAAATTAAAAACAGAACTACAACAGGGTCAGGCAATCCCACTTTTGGCTATTTATCCAACAAATAAGAAAATACTAATTTGAAAAGATATATGAAGCCCTAAGTTCACTGCAACATTATTTACAATAGTCAACATATGGAAACTACCTGAAGTACCTATGAATGGATAAATCAATAAATAATATGGACATACACACACACACATGAGAAATGCTGGGCTGGAAGAAGCACAAGCTGGAATCAAGATTGCTGGGAGAAATACCAATAACCTCAGATATGCAGATGACACCAACCTTATGGCAGAAAGTGAAGAAGAACTAAAGAGCCTCTTGATGAAAGTGAAAGAGGAGAATGAAAAAGTTGGCTTAAAGCTCAACATTCAGAAAACTAAGATCATGGCATCTGGTCCCATCACTTCATAGGAAATAGATGGGGAAACAGTGGAAACAGTGTCAGACTTTATTTTGGGGGGCTCCAAAATCACTGCAGATGGTGATTGCAGCCATGAAATTAAAAGACCCTTTGTTCCTTGGGAGGAAAGTTATGACCAACCTATACAGAATATTAAAAAGCAGAGACATTACTCTGCAACAAATGTCCGTCTAGTCAAGGCTATGGTTTTTCCAGTGGTCATGTATGGATGTGAGAGTTGGACTGTGAAGAAATCTGAGTGCCAAAGAATTAATGCTTTTGAACTGTAGTGTTGGAGGAGAATCTTGAGAGTCCCTTGAACTGCAAGGAGATCCAACCAGTCCATCCTAAAGGAGATCAGTCCTGGGTGTTCACTGGAAGGACTGATGTTGAAGCCGAAACTCCAATACTTTGGCTACGTCATGCGAAGAGTTGGCTCACTGGAAAAGACCCTGATGCTGGGAAGGATTGTGGGCAAGAGGAGAAGGGGAACGACAGAGGATGAGACGGTTGGATGGCATCACCGACTCGATGGATATGAGTTTGGGTAAATTCCAGGAGTTGGTGATGGACAGGGAGGCCTGGCGTGCTGCAATTCATGGGGTCACAAAGAGTCGGACACGACTGAGCAACTGAACTGAACTCACACACACACACACACACACACACACACACACAATGGAATATTTCTTAGCCATAAGAAAAAGAATAAATTTTTGCCAATTGTTACATCAATGGAACTTGAGGGTATTATGCAAAGTGAAATAAATCAGACAGAGAAAGACAAATGCTGTATGATTTCACTTACACGAGGAGTCTAGAAAATAAAACAAATAAACAAAATAGAAGACAACTTACAGACACACAGAACAGACAGGTGGTTGCCAGAAAAGAGGTGCTTGGAGACAGGCCAAAGGTTGAAAGGTGTCAGGAGGTATCAACAGTCAGTTTCAAATAAGTCATGAGGATATAATATATGATACAGTGACTGCAGTCAATGGTATTGTATTGTATATTTGCTAAAAGAGAATAAATCTTAAATGCTATCATCACAAGAAAAAATATCTGTGACTCTGTATGATGATGGATGGTAATTAGACTTATTGTGGTGACATTTAGCAGTATGTACAAATATAAATCATTATGTTGCACACCAGAAATTAATATCAGATTATATGTCATTTATACCTCAGTAAAAATGCACTAATCAGATACTACTAACTCTAACAAAAAAAGCCATCAAACATTATTCCTTGCATTATAGTCAAGCAGACTGTTAAGCTAAATATTATTATCTTGCATATCAAGTCTCAGCATATCTGAGTTTACATCACAGAAAGTCTCAAAACAAATCCAAACTTATGTTTTCTCTCCTATAACACCTAGAAAGATTCAATATTAAGTTTACATGAAACACGGAACTTGCTTTACTTAAAAATTAATAGGTTGGAGGACAAAACATGAAGAATGTAGTATGAACAAATAACCGAAGGACAAAGACCCAAGTATTCATATGAAGAACATATCTAACCTCGCCTCAATTTTTGTTCTGACTTATAAGAAGCTAACACATGTTTAACTTACCTCACTTGCTTTGGAATAACATTCTTCTCTACTGACTCGTCTGTCTAAATTAAACAACAAAAGAAGTCATGTTAAAATGGCCAACTGATCACAATATGTTAAAACTCTGAATAGGGAGAATTCAAAATTTAAAAGATCATATTATCTGTGAACAGAACAATTTTAATTCTTCCATTCCAATTTAGATGTCTTTTATTCCTTTTTCTGCCTAACTGGTCTGGCTAGAACTTCTGGTACTATGCTGAACAGAAGTGACAAAAGTGAATATCCTTGGATGACCAATAAAGTTAACTCATAAACAAAAGCTCCTTGAAATTCCTAATAATTACTAAAAGTATAAAGGGGTTCTGAGATTTAAAAAAAAATTTGACAAATGCTATCTTAGCTATAAATTCAGTAGAAATGCATGCACTATGGGAATGGTACAAGAATGTTCATAACAGTATTATTGGTAATAATCAGAAAACCAAGGTTTCCCAGGTGGCTCAGTGGCAAAAAAAAAAAAAAGAAAAACCCGTCTGCCAATGTAGGAGACACAGGAGATGTGTTTTCAATTGTGGGGCTGGAAAGATACCATGGAGAAGAAAAAGGCTCCAGTATTCTTGCCTGGATAAAATCCCATGGACAGAGGAGCCTGGTAGGCTACACTCCGTGGGGTTGCAAAGAGTTGGGCATGACTGAGCACACAACACTCAGAAAACCAGCATCACCCCAAATATCCAGAAACAATAAACTGGATCAATACAATGTAGTATAATCATACCATGTATGGTATTTAGCCACAAAATTGAATTAGTTTTAATTAGATGCAAAAACATAACTCTCCCAGAAATAGTTCAGCAAAAAGGCAGAAATAATTAGCAATATTTCAATTACATAAAGTTTAACTATGCAAAACCCAAAGTATCTTGCTTACGGATGAATACTTCAGGGTAGGTAAATGTTGGGATACAATTAATACAATTACTCGCCAAAAAAACACTCCAGTTTCCTAAGCTCAGATTGCTGTCCTGTATTGCAAACCACACACCAAATATTCAGGCCTTCTCTGCACTGACCTGTGACAACCTGGGCTCAAGAAATTGACATATGCTGCTACTCTGGCTACTGCTAATGCTGTGAATAGTAAACTGTTCTTTGTCTCCCTTCCAGGTGTCTCATAATCTTCTACCAGTAACCATGAAACTGTAACAGGCTACTCTATCAACTTTCAAATGCAGTCAAGTCTCAGACTTTTCACAGTTCTTGCCATTGACTGTCAGTAGAACGATAATAATGGTGGTGATAATTGCTAAAGTGCATTGATTCTCTATTGTTAAATTTACAGTACAGTAGAGAAGACAGAAAAGAAATGCAAAAAAGGCAAAATGGTTGTCTGAGGAGGCCTTATAAATAGCTGAAAAAAGAAGAGAAGAAAAGGCAAAGGAGAAAAGGAAAGATACACCCATTTGAATGCAGAGTTCCAAAGAATAGCAAGGAGAGATAAGAAAGCCTTCCTCAGTGATTAATGCAAAGAAATAGAGGGAAACAGTAGAATGGGAAAGACTAGAGATCTCTTCAAGAAAATTAGAGATACCAAGGGAACATTTCATGCAAAAGGGGTAAAATAAAGGGCAGAAATGGTATGGACCTAACAGAAGCATAAGATATTAAGAAGAGGTGACAAGAATACACAGAAGAACTATACAAAAAAGATCCTCATGACCCAGATAACCACGATGGTGTGATCACTCACCTAGAGCCAGACATCCTGGAATGTGAAGTCAAGTGGGCCTTAGAAAGCATCACTACGAACAAAGCTAGTGGAGGTGATGGAATTCCAGTTGAGCTATTTCAAAAAGATGATGCTGTGAAAGTGTTCCACTCAATATACCAGCAAATTTGGAAAACTCGGCAGTGGCCACAGGACTGGAAAAGGTCAGTTTTCATTCCAATCCCAAAGAAAGGTGCTGCCAAAGAATGTTCAAAGTACTGCACAATTACACTCATCTCACATGCTAGCCAAGTAATGCTCAAAATTCTTCAACCCAGACTTCAACAGTATGTGAACCATGAACTTCAAGATGTCCAAGCCGATTTAGAAAAAGCAGAGAAACCAGAGATCAAATTGCCAATATCCGTTGGATCATTGAAAAAGCAAGAGAGTTCCAGAAAAACAGCTACTTCTGCTTTATTGACTACATGAAAGCCTTTGACTGTGTTGATCACAACAAACTGAAAAATTCTTAAAGAGATGGGAATACCAGACCACCTTACTGCCTCGTAAGAAATCTGTATGCAGGTCAAGAAGCAATCGTTAGAGCTGGATATGGGACAACAGATTGATTCCAAATCGGGAAAGCAGTACCTTAAGGTATACTGTCACCCTATTTATTTAACTTGTATGCAGAGTACATCATGTGATATGCCAGGCTTGATGAAGCACAAGTTGGAATCAAGATTGCTGGGAGAAATATAAATAACCTCAGATATGCAGATGACACCACCCTTATGGCAGAAAGCAAAGAAGAACTAAAGAGCCTCTTGATGAAAGTGAAAGAGGAGAGTGAAAAGTTGGCTTAAAACTCAATATTCAGAAAACTAAGATCATGGCATTGAGTCCCATCACTTCCTGGCAAATAGATGGGGAAACAATGGAAACAGTGGCTGATTTTATTTTTGGGGGCCCAAAATCACTGCAGATGGTGACCGCAGCCATGAAATTAAAAGACACTTACTTCTTGGAAGAAAAGCTAGTCAAGGCGATGGTTTTTCCAGTGGTCATGTGTGGATGTGAGAGTTGGACTATAAAGAAAGCTGAGTGCTGAAGAGTTGATGCTTTTGAACCGTGGTGTTGAAGACTCTTGAGAATCCCTTGGACTGCAAGGAGTCAAACGAGTGAATCCTAAAGGAAATCAGTCCTGAATATTCACTGGAAGGACTGATGCTGGGAAAGATTGAAGACAGGAAGAGACGTGGAAGACAGAGGATGAGATGGTTGGATGGCATCATCAACTCCATGGACATGAGTTTGAGCACGCTCCGGGAGTTGGTGATGGACAGGGAGGCCTGGCGTGCCACAATCCATGGGGTCTCAAAGAATCAGACATGAATTAGCGACTGAACTGAGAAGAGACAGACTCAAAACTGTGATAAATGCTATACAAGAGACAAAAAGAGCAAACAGAGTGAGAAAAGCAAGGAGGGATGCGGTTTAGACACAGGAACTCAGAAAATCTCTCTGAGGGGGTAATAATTATACTGAGATGTGAAAGTTGAGAGGATACAAGAAACATAAGAACATGCAAAGGCTGCAAGACAGGAACAGTTTTTTAGGTGTTGAGGAAACAAAGGCCAAGTTAGAGATGAGTAGGTAAATGGCAGAGAGGTATAAGAAGGTGTTGGAAAGGCATGGAGTGGGGAACCATTTGTGGAGGACCTTGTATGACTAGATTTCTTCTTTGGCGAAATAGTAAGCTATGAAAAAGTATTTAAATAGTATTTACATTTAAATTTTATGAAAAGCACTAGTTGCTGACTGGAGGATGTGTTAAAAGATAGTGAGAACTCAGAAAGGAAACAAATCACGAGAGGTTGCTGCAATAAATCACAAGAGATGATGGGGGTCTGGCCTGCAGTTGGAAACCCTGCAAATGAAGGCACCTAAGTGGACTGTAAATATCTCAGTAAAAATGGAAAACAAATTGCTATCAAATTGCAGCTGTGCAGGTGGAGAGACAAAGAAGATGAAAGATTCCTAGACTTGAGCAATTCATGAATCCATTTACTGAAATGAGGAAGATTATTAATGGTAGGCAATTAATACAGCAGCTGCTGCTGGCTCCCCAGAAATATCCTTTCTCTTCCTTGTTCTTTACTAAGAAAATATTAATTATATGGTGCAGCAATGAGCTCTCACAAAAAAAGAACAAAAAAACACATTTCCTAGCCTTCCTTGCAATCTAAGAATATAGCATAAATTCAAAGCTGTGTGCTGTGCCATCCTAAGTCACTTCAGTCTCATTCAACTCTTTGTGACCCTGTGGACCATAGCCTGCCAGGTTCCTCTGTCCATGGGATTCTCCAGGCAAGAATACTGGAGCGGATTGCCTTGCCCTTCTCCAGGGGATCTTCCCGACCCAGGGATCGAACCTGCATCTCTTACCTCTCCTTCATTGGCAGGCGAGTTCTTTACCACTAGTGCTACCTGGGAAGTCCAAATTCAAAGCTACCAAATATCATATAAATAGCTTTAGTGTCTATACTATTTTCTAAGATGTGTGTAAGTATTAAATGAAAATGCATGTAAATTGCTGCATGCAGCCAGTCGCTAGCACAGAGGAGATCATGAATGTTATTCTTGTTGATACTGTTATTATTATTAGGATATATTCTATACTTTTATTAATTTTCACAACTATTTCAAAGTCTTTGGATAAGTTGAAGAGTGTCAGAATAAAGATAAAAGAATATACTTTGTATTCAGGTCTTTTTGTTGCAGGATCTATTAAACAGTTAATAGCTAGTGTAAGCAAAGTACTAAACTAACATGCTGTAGATATAGCCATATCAGTTAACTTTTCTGAGTATAGGTTTTCTCGTCTAAAAGATTAAAATATAAGTAAAAATTATTTGACATATATAAAATGCCACACAGTATTATCATCAAAGGGTTTTACTCATGAATACTGTCTAGATGTACAGCTCAAAATTCCACAATGTCTTGACTACCTCTCATTGGACTTTCCAAAAAAAAGGAAATCAATCTAGCAAACTCTTACAATAAGAAGATAAAGAATAGAAGCCTAAGAAAATGCATGCCTTGTCTGTCAATGTACTGTACTTGCACACTGGCGTAGGGAGGCTTTTCTTTTCTTGAGGACAAAAACAGTCACTGTTATGCATAGAATTAAACACAGTTCCAAGCACAGAGCAAAAAATGTACACCTTAAGCTAGAGTTATAGAATATTTTATAATTCCATATTTTAGAAAAGAAAGTAGAAAAACTGGAAACACTAACCTTTACTTCCTCTCATTATTTTTGCTGTACTTAACATACAACAAATAGTTTGAAAAATATTTTCAAACTGTTATCAGAAGTTGATGCAAAGTGTTTATTTCAGAATGTGGAAGTGAAGTGAAAGTTGCTCAGTCGTCTCCGACTATTTGCAACCTCATGGACTATATAGTCCATGGAATTCTCTAGGCCAGGATACTGGAGTGGGTAGCCTTTCCCTTCTCCAGGGATCGAACCCAGGTCTCCCACACTGCAGGTGGATTCTTTACCAGCTGACGATATAGTTCCTTCAGATTATCTCCAATCTGTAATAGTTCTCTCTCAAGCTTTTGCCTTTCAATTTACTGATTCCTCACCCTGGACCTAACAACTGTTTCTTTTTTTAGCTCATTCTTGCTTATTTTTCCACTTTACAACAGTTTTGACATCTTCCTTTCAAGCCTCGCCAGAAACCTCCTCATCTGGCCCCTGGTTAGCCTCCTCCCTGCTCCAATAGCACCCTGGCCTTAGCTCTTTGGGAAACATAGCTCCATCTGGGCTTCCCTGGTGGCTCAGCTGGTAAAGAATCTGCCTCCAATGCAGGAGACCCTGGTTTGATTCCTGGGTTGGGAAGATCCCCTGGAGCAGGGATAGGCTACCCACTCCAGTATTCTTGGGACTTCCCTGGTGGCTCAGAGGGTAAAAGAATCTGCCCACAATGCAGGAGACCTGGGTTCTCTCCCTGGGTTGGGAAGATCCCCTGGAAGTGGGCAGAGCAACCCACTCCAGTACTCTTGCCTGGAAAATCCCCATGGACAGAGGAGCCTGGTGGGCTAAAGTCCATGGGGTCACAGAGAGTCAGACACGATTGAGCGACTAAGCACACACAGCACAGCCCTGTTCCCCCACCCTAAGTAAGACTGCAAACTCCCCGAGAACCAGGTGGAGTGCACTTTGTAAACAGCATCCCTTTCAGAAAAGCAGAGATATTAAAGAAGATAGATGCATTTCCTCAAACACCACGCTCCCTCTCTCACACAGCGCTCACCTTCTTGCACTCTCTCTCTCTCCCACACAGTTAGGTGTTCGCACATGTCAGAGACCCAGATACACAATCCACACCCAGATCCACACCCAGAGAATAGGCAGTTGACACAACTGCATAGTCTACAAACCTCCGTCAACACAGAGGCAGTATCTGAAGAGGCAGGATTTGAAGCCAACAACTCTAGATCAGCTTCTTGCTATTCCTGCAACTGCCTTTCAAGTCAATAGAATTGATTAGGCCACTTTTCCTGCGGCCTAGAAACCAGAACTACCAAAGGTTCACTATAGATCACTATCTCTCTCCCTCTCTCTCTAGTCTCTAAGTCGTGCCTGACTCTTGCAACCCCATGTACTGTAGCCTGCCAGGCTCCTCTGTCCATGGGATTTTCCAGGCAAGAATACTGGAGTGGGTTGCCATGCCCTTCCCCAGGGGATCTTCCCAACCCAGGAATCAAACTCAGGTCTCCTGCATTGCAGGCACATTCTTTACTGACTGAGCTATGAGGGAAGCCCTATCGATCACTATGGAGAATCATAAAACATGAGTCAAAATTTATGCCAGCCCAAAGACAGCTTTGAGTTGATTGGATCTCCTTGCAGTCCAAGGGACTCTTCACTGAAAGCACATTATTAATACACACTCAGTGAACCCAGAATCCAAAAATAGCCCTTGGATTTACCAAATGGTCTTCTCAGTTTACATTTCTTCCAGGAGTATAAAGTAACATAAACATAAATACAGCCACAGACAAAAAAACTAATATTTCAATCAGAACTTGCTAACAATGTCGATCAGTCAACAGGTCAATTTCAGCAACATTGACATTTTACTAGCAGCCTTGCTTTACATAACAATTTAATGTTCTATTACACATTGCCCTTATAATTTCACTTTAAAAATTATTATATTGCGGGAGAACAGTTAATTGGAGATCACTGATTATTTCTGTGTTCAACTGTAAAGAAAATAAACAGAAAATATAACAAATCCTAGAAAAATCTATTATGTCTGAAAGGCACAGTGTAAATATTCTCTCTCCAGGGAGAAATTTTATCACATGTATATCAACTGTTTAACTTTCTCTTCAAAGGTGATTTAGAAAATATGTAATACACAGATTCAGGCTTACCTATATTGGGGAATTTACTCTAAGAAATCCATTTTAAATTAAAACACAAGAATAAAAGTAGCTCTTAAAATTTTATGCTGTAGGGGACTTCCCTGGTGGTAGCTGTATTTCCCTCTATATTTAATTATTTCTGTTTAAAAAGGGAGGAGTTGCTTCAAGTGATACCATCAATAAAATGGAAAGAGAACCCACAAATGAAAGAAAATATTTGCAAACCATATACTCTGAATATATAAAGAATTCTTACACCACAATAATTAAAAGGCAACTAACTAAATTTTTTGAACAGGAAAGGGATTTGAATAGACATTTTTTCCAATGAAGATACATGAATAGTTAATAAGCACGGAAACAGATACTCAACACTTTTGGTCACTGAGAAAATGTAAATCAAAACCACATTGAGACAGCACTTCACAACCACTGGGTTGCTATAAATAAAAAAGACAGACAATCACAAATGTCAGTGAAGACGTGGAGAAATTGGAGTCACTATATACTACTTGTGAAAATACGAAAATGAGGCAGAAAACAGTTCAGCAATTTCTCAAAATGTTCAATATACAGCCACCATATTATTCAGTAATTGCAATACTAGGTGTATATCCAAGAAAAATACAAACATATTTTCATACAAAATCTTGCAATACATGTTCATAGCAGCATCATTCACAGTAGCTAAGGAAGTGGAAACAATTCAAATGTCCACCAATCGATAAACAGATAAAGTATGAATATATCTATGCAATGGAATATTATTAGACAATAAAAAGGAATAATGCACTGATACAAGTTATAACATGCATGAACTTCAAAAACACTATGCTAAGAGGAAGAAACCAGTTACAAAAGATCACATGTTGTATGAGTCTGTTTACCACAAGTGTTCAGAATTGGTAAACCTAGAGACAGTGAATAGATTAGAGGCTGCCCAGAGCTGGGGGTACCTGAGGTGGGGAGGGGGGTGAAGGGAGAGCGACAGCTAAGAGGTTTCTATTTGGGGTGATGAAAATGTTCCAAAATTAGATTATGGCCATGATAGCAAAATTGTAAATATACTAAAATTGGAACTGTACCTTTTAAGTGGATGATTCTTATTGTATGTAAATTATATCTCAAGCTGTTAAGGGGAGGAGGAGGATGCATAATAAATAAAATAAAGCATTTTATTTCTTTGGTGTCTTTGAAGACTAAATAGTATGACTTCTTAGATCATTTATCACTTTACAAAAAAACCCCCACTGTCTCCATGTTCAGATCTAACACTTAACAAGACATGAAAGTCAAGTGTCAGTGAGAGAACTGAATATCATTGAAGGCCCTGGAGACAGACCCAGGAAAATACGTGCATTTTCAGGAACTAACAGACCCACAGAATATGGGTCCGGGATGGCCACAAGGGGAGTTTCCAGAGGTTGGCCCTGTCTCTGTCCCATCCTGTCCCAGAGGGCTTGGTATTTCCCTGGACCCACACCTGTTTACCTTCTGGCTGGTTCCTGGGGCCTCTGGCATAGCTCAGGAGGAAAGCCCAAGTATCACGGGTAGGGGGAGATGGGAAACCCCGGAGCAAAGGATGGACAAATATTTTTCCAAAGAAACTAAAAATTCAATGAAAGCTTGTGAAACAGCAGCCTCCCCAGGTGCATAGGAATTTCAAACTGATGGACCCTAGGGTTCAGTCTGCTCCTCCCATAATTAACAAGGATCTCAAAGCTTGAGCAGTAATTGGCAAATAGAAACAGGCAACAGGACTCGAGGGCCCACATTGGGAACTGCTGTCATGCGCCCTAAGCTTGGGCTCTCCCCTTGGTAGGAGGCTCATTCTTTCCTCTGCCCAAGTTCAGAGGCCGGGGAACCTCGGTTCACCCGCCCAGCGAGCCCGCCTCGCCGGCCGACACGCGTCCGCGTCCGGGGGAGCACGGAGGGCGGGTCGCACGCCACAGGTACTGGCCGCTCCGGTGCGGCGCAAAAACAACAAAGCCTCGGGCGCCCACGGTCACCCACCCGGGCAGGGACCGTGCGCCTGGCGGGCGCTGTCTCGCGCGGGGCGCAGCGCATCCACGAACGTCCCCGGGATCCGGGCGGCGGGGCCGCCAACGTCCCCCCGGGGTCCCCGCGCCACGCAAGCCGGCTCCCACCTTGCTGCTGCACCATCTCCAGGACGTCTGGGTCGCCCATCTTCGCCAGCTCGTTGATGACGCTGCCCGAGGGGGAGCAGACGGTCGACCACTGCGACTGGCGGCGAAATTTGGCCTCGAGGCTGAATCTGACGGTGGGCCGCCGTGTTGCGGACGGGATCAAGAGGTCCTCTTTGTAAACGTCGTCCTCCTCGGGTTCCGCCGGCCTCGGGGGCGTCAGCCCGTGAGGCTTCCTCTCCTGCCCGTACTTCCACTTGTTCGGGTTCTTGATGCTCAGCTTCAGCGCCCTCTCCCGGTAGCGCTTCTTGGGCCGCTCCCAGTACATCTCCCGGATCGTGCTGGGATGCAAGTTTCCCGGTTTCCACCAGGACTGTCGGTTCTGGCCCTCCCGCGGCTCTCCCCGCCTCTCTCTCCGCCCCGCCAGCTTCCCGCCCCTCGGCCCGCCGGGCTGCGGGCTACCCGGCTCCCTCTCGCTCCCGCCCCCTGCCCCACTCGGCCCGGGCTCCTCCGCCTCCCGTTCCCCCTCCGGGCCCGCGGCCGCCTCCCGGCCTTCTTGGTCCGGCAGTTCGCTTCTCAACGGGCCTTGCTGGTCCCATCCCACCGGGTTGGCGCCCGTTCCGGGCTCCTGGTTCTCCTGGGCTGCCACCTCCCCTCTCTCCGAACCAATCTCTGATGCCAGCCGACGGGCGAGCTCCGCCCTCAGCTGGTCTGCCTGGTCCTCGTCCATCTATCTGCCCGGCCCTCCGCCTAGAATGGGCGGTACTCGGAGAGAACCCCTTCCCGGTTGAGGAGTTATTTTTTGTCGGATGAGAAAAAGCTTGCCTTCCTTAAGGGGACCCCACCCCTTAAAAGGCCCGCGCGTGGCCAGTTCTGCGAGATTCTAGCAGCGCCTCCTTCCGGGATCCTGTACAGGGTTATTTGCAGCTGGTAGGGTCAACTTCCGGGATGCAAATAAGTTATCTAACACGGTTGGTGGTGGTTTAGTCGCCAAACCATGTCCGACTCTTGCTACCCCATAAACTGTAGGCTCCTCCGTCCATGGGATTTCCCAGGCAAGAATACTGGACTAGGTTGCCATGTCCTTCTCCAGGGGATTTTCCCGACCCAGGAATCGAACCCAGGTTTCCTGCATTTCAGAGAGAATCCCGTCTCGCACAGTTGGTGGAAAGTCGTTTGTCCTAAATTCGAATTCAGCCTCTGCCCCTTAGAAGTTAGATGGCATTGGTCAAGTTTCTTCAGGAGACATTGGCTTGTTTCTTCAAGAGAACCATTAATAGGACCCACCTCGGGGACTTGTGAGGGGCACATTGTACAGTGTGGTCGTAGTGAGTTAAGAATTCAGATACTCTCAAGACGAAGCCATTTTGCACTGAACCCTGCTCCATCTCAGAGTTTCTTAGTGGCTTGAGCATTTCAACCTCAAGCAGAGTGAATGGTCACGTGCTCCTCTGAATTGATTTATGTCTTTGAGACCTTAACAACTACCAGCCCTCCAATAATTGGGAGATAAAAATTACTGCCTAAGAGAGGAAAAATAGATAACTGGTGATGAACTAAGGGTGAGGTAGCCATCTGAGCTGAGGGTCTGGAGAGTGCTAAGGAGGGAGTGACTGAATTGGGGGCAGGTATGGGCTGATTTAAGAATAAGGAGGACATAACCAAGGAAGACTTGACCTTTTTGAATTTTCATGTTACTCTATTTTTTCCCCCTTCTATTGACATTTTTGAACATAGAAGTATCTTTTACAGATGAGAAAATAGGCCTGAGAGAAGTGTTTTGTTGAAGTCCATGGTTAACTGTGAAACTGAAAATCATCTCTTTTTTTCCCTATGCCTTGTTATCTGTTCTCTATTTCAGACTGTAGGCAATTGCTTACTTGATGTGTTTTGGAATGGTGTTTGAAATGTTGGTATTCATAAGTTAAGCGGTAGACTTACATGTAATTATAATAAATTGGTAGTTATCTTACAAGTGTTGGTATTTACCTCTTGATTAATCATTGTTTGAGTCTAATAAAATGTTTACCATGTGATTTGTTTTGTGTTTTTCCCATACTCCAGTACTCTTGCCTGGAAAATTCCATGGACGGAGGAGCCTGGTGGGCTACAGTCCATGGGGTCGCTAAGAGTCAGGCACGACTGAGCGACTTCACTTTCATGCACTGGAGAAGGAAATGGCAACCCACTCCAGTGTTCCTGCCTGGAGAATCCCAGGGACGGCAGAGCCTGGTGGGCTGCCGTCTCTGGGGTCGCACAGAGTCGGACACGACTGAAGAGACTTAGCAGCAGCAGCAGCATATACCAGGTACTCTGCTAGGTGCTGTAGATATTGTGATTTAACACATAGTACCGATTTTGCTTTATGTAGATTAACTAAAAATAAAAACAAAATAATTTTTCTATAATTTTATATAATTGTATATTTAATATTTCTTGATTCTGCACCATATTTGAAGTGACATGTGAAAAAGACATTTCATGATAATTTTGTGCAAAATTGAATATTTTGATGCTGATTTTGCTGATATTCATCTTCTCTAAGCTTTGTTAACAAAAAAGTTGAATCTTTCTTCTGTTCTTTTGATAAAGGTATGTATTTTCTCCATAACCCCTGAGATCTTGAGAAACTTTCTTTGTATTTGTATCACTGAAATACTTTATTTTGCTTATCCATTCATAATTTTAGAATCTGTCAGTTTCTTCCATTGCTGCACCCTGCCTCTTTAAACTCAATCTTCAACCATATATTTCCAGAATTATGTTATGAATAATGAATACATATTCTTTTAATGTAATTGAATATACGTTAAGTGTTGCATTGAGACCAAAAAGTTATCTTTTAGCCTTCCAAATTATTTCAGCCTTTGTTTCAGTGTAATTGCATCATCTGGTAGTGCCTTTTTATTTTAATTTGCCTTTTGTGTCCTATCCTAAGGGTGGTATGCAAGTGTCTAAATGACAATGGAAACACAGCTGTAAATATAAAAATTGTGATAGTTTGGGTGCTAAACTGTCAAATGATTGCTTAAAATACTTGTTTGCCAACTGGTAAGTAGGCTTCCCTGGTGACTTGGTGATAAAGAATCTGCATGCCAATGCAGGAGACATGGGTTTGATCTCTGGGTTAGGAAGATCCCCTGGAAAAGGAAATGGGAATCTACTCCAGTATTCTGGGAAATCTCATAGACTGAGGAGCCTGGTGGGCTACAGTCTATGGGGTCTGTAAAAGTGCCTGACAAGGCTTAGCAGCTAAACAACAATAACTAGAAAGTAAAAGTATGGATTCTCTGTAGAAAAGGCCCTTTATGAGTGTCAGTATATAATACATGCAAGCCTGGGCTGTATGAAAGTTAAATATATACAAATGAGCAACACCTGCATGTGAATATTTTTTTATTCTAGCAGCCTCATTAAATAGATGGGTTTAACACTAAAGAGGACAAGTTCATGAGCTACACTCGAAGCCAGGAAAGATCTTCGAAAGTCATGCAATAAATCCTTCTCCCTGCTGGTATTTAAAGCAAAGATACGGTGCCTCCAGTCTGTGGTCTGGATCAGTCTGCTTTCTTGGTATCTCTGCATGCCAACGCTTCAACTCCTACAGTAAGTGTTCTCCTTTTGGGCTACTTGGCGTTTTTTAACTCCTAAAATTTTAAGTGACGCTAGTGGTAAAGAACTAGACCACCAATGCAGGAGACTTAAGAGACATGAGTTTGATCCCTGGGTTGGGAAGATCCTCTGGAGGAGGGCAAGGCAACCCACTCCAGTATTCTTATCTGGAGAATCCCATGGCCAGAGGAGCCTGGCAGGCTACAGTCCATAGAGTCACAAAGAGTCGAGTATGACTGAGGTGACTTGGCACACGGCACACAAAACTTTTATTTAGTCCATATATTTTCAACATCATTACAATCCACATAAAATGGCCTGCTCTCAGGTATGAATCTTTGAATCAAGAATCGAAAGACCTGCATATCTCTGTCTGTCCCTTAATAAGCTAAAGGGCATGATGACCTTGAACAGATGATTCTGTATCCCTCCTTCCTTGCCTGTGACTATTAAGGCTCTTAACCTGTTCCACCCATCTCCCAAAGTTGTGAAAGTCAAACAAATCATATGCACGAAAGGACTTTGGAAACAGTAAAAATGTAACAAACATGAGAAAGGTTTATTGACTGGCAGAGGTAGTTATAGATTTAACAGTAGGTAGGGATACTAGTTGTGGGGTATTGTTCCCTCCACCCAACAAAACGCCATTTCAACCATTTCTCTGAGATTTACAGGCATTTTCTGACTCTACACAGGTTCCTCACCACTAAGCACTGGTGTCAGTGGAGGGAGCCAAGTCTCCTTATTTGCAATATTTAAATATTGCAATATTTGTTTCTTTGAATCCTGATTATTTAAGTCCTGGACTTTTTCAATGAGCCCTAGTCCTATCTACTAGGACTGCCTACCATCTGGCATTCTTCCCTCTCCTAGAAAAACTCACTTTACAGGCTGGCCTCTGGGGCAATTATGATCATCAGAAACACCAGTACAATTTTGAGTACTCACATGCAACCTTACCATTTGCCAATGTAAAGACCCAGGGTGGCATGTCTACTGTGCCCTATAACTAGAAAGATGCAGTTGGTTCCCAGGCTAGAGAGATGGGGAACTGTCTGAGCAAAAGATGAGAAACAAGAATGTTTTCATCTCTCTCATGACGCTTGCAACAGCCCCTGAGATCATAAATGATGCCCTTCTTCTTGCTGACTGCAATGACTTTTTTTTTTAATCAGAAGATAATTGCTTTACAATGTTGTGTTAGTCTCTGCTGTACTAACAGCATGCATCAGCTGTAACTATTCTCATATATCTTCTCCCCTTTGAGCCTCTCTCCTACTCACCGCCCCCCGCCACCATCCAACTTCTCTAGGTCACCACAGAGCACCAAGCTTAGCTCTGCCAGTGACTTTCTATCACATGTAAGGGGAAATCTAACCACCTTTCTTACCAGTAGGATTGCAGCACTATCCTTACATGATCTAGGCCTAGTTCCCACCTCTGCTCTCATGTTCCAACCATGCTATCTTGTTGCTGTTCCGCAAACCGAATAAGAATTTTCCCATCATTTCCCAAACACTTTGTACTCACTGTTCTCCTCTCCCTAAAGATCTTTACACAGATGTTTGATGGTTCATTCTCTTCCCATCATTTTTCTATCCAAATGCACTTCTTTGGGGAGAACTTTGCTGACCAACCTGAGACAATAACCTCACATCACTATCCTCTTAGCCCGAAGTATTTCTTTAGAGCGGCTCTCTCTTTCTGATTTTGTACATTTAATTGCTTGTGCATATTAATTTTTGTATAAGCTCCCTGGAGGCTGAGGTTTTCTCACTTTTCTCTTCTCATATATCTGTGGCACTTAGAATGGCATAGAAAGGTTCTCATAAATATTTGTTGAATGAATGATTTTTCAAAGGTTTATCATCACATTTCCTATTCCCTGAGTCACTAGCTGTCTTCTTCATTGCCCCTTACTTTCCTGCATCTGGGAGAATAATTGGATTACACACTTGCAGTGGCTTGTGGCTCAATGCCCTTCTAAGAAATAATTTTCTAATTCTGAAAAAAAAAAAAAACCCTCTAAGATTTACATAAAGAAACAACTAGAATCAGCAGAGATAGAGACAATAGTTAGGACTTTGCCTCGCTATCTGAGCACCAATCTCTTGGCTGCTCTTTGAAAACAGAGTAGACCTTTGGCAAGCAGTGATGGCAGCCACAAGGGAAGCCCAAGAATACTGCAGAGGGTAGCCTATCCCTTCTCCAAGGGATCTTCCCAACCCAGGAATCAAACCAGGGTCTCCTGCATTGCAGGCGGATTCTTTACCAACTGAGCCATCAGGGAAGCCAAAATTATAAGAAGAGAGCAAAGACCCAGCTGTGTTCTAGTGCTACTATGTTCCTGTAATAACAAGTGTCCTTTGGTGTAAAGCAATCACATCCTCTTATTTAAATGCCAGATGCTTAGGATTGTTATTTGTCTTTGACATATACATACACAGGAGATAAAAAATCAAATGAACCCATATGGTCTATGCTGGCTGCATCAAATGAAAATCTGGATCTTGGACCTTGAATGGGGATACCTATATTACTGTATTTCCCTTTCCTCTTTCACAGATAAAGTTTTCCATCAGGAAACCTACACCCACTGGGTCTACATTTTCTTTACCCTTTAGAACCTCGTCACTCCAATGGAAGAAACTGTTCCCTTAAAGGTTATCCTTCATTGCCTTCTATCAGCCGTTATATCCAGCATGTCTTTCCAGATCTTCACAGCGGACCTGTGCCACTCTGAGTCTCCATCCCTAATTCTGACTCACTCACTCTTCTGGAAGCATGGTATGCGAGGGAGAGCAGGCACATTACAGTCAGACATTCTGGATCAGGCAGACCTGTCCAAGTCTGAAGTGACTGCGTAGCCTTTAGCTAGTGGGTAAACCTCTAATCCTTAATTTCCTTATCTCTATAATAGAAACAATCATATCCACCCAATAGTGTGTTTATGAAAAATCATAATGCTAAGTCCTTGGCACAAAGTATGCATGAAAAGGATGTCAGTTTTCACCTTTCTTTTGTACTTTCAGCAAATTCCTTGAAATTGAAAGATGAACTTCTTTCAGCAAAATCTCCCTTGTTATTCTCATTCACTCTTTTCTCTGTTAACTGTCTCTTCTTTGAGGCCCCCACTCAAATGTCCAGCTTCACACGGAGTGCTCATTGAAAAGTTCTAAGTCTTAAGTCACTTGCATGTTTTAATATTAGTCATCTAATTTGAATAAGTACAAGGCTGAATCAGTCTTCCTCCAAACTAATTCAACTTCCCAACTCTACCACTTATTTCAAAATCACCAGGATTATCTGAAGCAGGTGATTAGTAATTAGAATAGACACTGTTATTCATGTAAGTATTAATTAATGTGCTTTGGCTATATTACTACCCTGATTGCTCATGATGATGTGAGGTAGGCACTCATCATCAGACATCTCTGTGTGTATTGCACAGCTTGGCTCACCGCTTCTTTTAAAATTAACTATATTGAGGTATAATGTTTATTAGTAATTATTTTGATAATTAAAATCACCAATTTTAAGTATACAGTTAGATAACTTTGTGACACATATAGTTATGTAACAATCACCACATTCACAATCTAGAACATTTGCCAAAACTATTCCACACATTTGAAGTCAATTACTTTATCAACCCACTAGCCTCTGGCAATTACTGATATTCTTTCTATCACAATTTTGTGGCTCACCTTTTTATTCCAGTTTATACAATAGCAATTAGTTATGCATATGTGTACTTTGAAAGAATCTTACTTTGACTCTGTGGAGTATCACATCCTTTCTGCCCTGGTGTTTCTCCACCACCATGAAATGGGTTTTCTATTCTTGTCCACTCCACACTATTCTGACACACATGCAAACCTTTAAGTAGGAGAATGTTAACATAAGGCAACTCTGACCAACTGGGAATGAAGGATAAATACTCCCCTTTTCCATGGCCCCTTGGAGAGGCAGTTTAACATAATGAGGTGCATTTAACATAATGCTTCAAGGGTTCTTCAGAGGGATCTACCTCCATTTGCCCTTGGATTGCCTTGTCCTCCTTTCATATTTGTTCACGTTTGACTCTTCCCAGCCTTCCTTAAGATCATTTCCCAGAAAAATCTTCCTGTATAGAAGTCTTACCTTGGGCTCTGCTATTAGGGGAAACCCAGGCTAAGACAGAATTATTATTTTTATCCCTGTGTAAAAAATGTATTTTGTAAACTAAGGCTTAAAAAGATTATCAGTCCACAATTGCATAGCTATTAAAAGAGCAAGAGCTTGGACCCAGAACAGCCTGATTCCACGATTTGTGTTCTTCATCACCACATAGCTTTTCAAGGTAGAAACTAAAATCAACTTTGATTCTGTGCAGTATTTTCATAATGTACATCTAAACTGCCCGCTTTCTGATATTTATTCTTTTGAAATGTCTCACTCTTCAGTTACTGAAAATGATTTCACCCAGCTGGAAGTCACACTGGGTAATTTCCTACTGCTTTCACTTTATAGCCTCCCTTTTTGCTTACTATGGCAGCCTGATAGTTGATTTTCTTTCTTCTCATCACGCTATATTGTTCATGGTTAAGTGTGTTGGCTCTGAGGCCTGATGAAACTGATCTCAGATCTTAGCTGTCTCAGTTCTTAACCAAGTGATATTTGATGAGATTCTTAACCTCTCTGAGCCACAGTTTCTCTATTTATAAGATGGATAAAATAATTCCTAACTCACACGATTGTTTAGGTACAATAAATATAATAATGCATATGTTTTCACTTGTTCAAATATTAAACCATGGGATGCCATCTTCACTTTATTGCATTTATTATTATTGGTGTTGAGTTGATTTTAAGTAGTTAAGTTTTGAGAAGCTGGAGCCTTGTATTGTTAACTATATATTCATTCTGGGATTTCCCTGGCGGTTCAGTGGTTAAGATTCCATGCTTCAACTACTGGGGGCACTGGCTTGATGTAGTTGGGGAGCTAAGATCCCACGTGCCACACAGCACCATCAAAAAATTTTTAAAAGTAAAAAAAAAATATATATATATATATATATTATATATATTCATGCCTTTAATTTCTATGAAGGAATTTGTTTTTATTAGTCTAATATTTTTATAATGTATGAAGCAAACAAAAGATTTCTGAATTTTGAAATTGTGTGTTATGCGTAAAGATGTCAATACAAATATTGCTTGAAGTAGTGGAAGGAATTCTGAAGACCCAGCAGACTCACATTATTGATTAAAATGCTCCATTTTGTAGCATTCAGATGATCTTCAGTGCTGTGGCAATGAAATAAAAGCTTCCAAGAAATAGTAATTTCCCATTAAAAGATGATTTAATGCTTGGATTTAAATATGCTGTCATCCAATTCATATTCCCTAAAATAAATGACACCCCCAATTGAAATTTTAAAGGAGTCCTTGAAACTTGGGTTAAATAGAAAACCAAACTTGACTGAAATGCAGGAGGTTCTAGTTAGTGAAAGCGTACAATTTTGTACACTAACATTGTCAAGCCTTTTATAAAATATGTTTGTGCAAACTTTGTCTATTTTCAAAGTACCTAATTTGGTTACAATTTCAACCATAAGTACAAAGAAAATGCACTTAAAGTGTGTCACTCCCTCAGTGGTTACATCTGGCATTTTATGTACCTAATTAAGTCCTCTTTCTAGTACTCCACCCAATGGCTATGTGGTTATAACCAGAAGCATAAGAAGCGTCAAGAATATATTTGACTGTCCCCAAATCATGAGCAAACTTGTAACTGAGCCTGCTGTGGTTTGTAATTTCATGTTTTAAGAAGAAAGTTCTTAATCACATTCTTTATTTAGTTCCCCCAAGCTAGATACTTATTTGTAGTTGCAAGCAGTCACTCCCACCCTGCTTGATTACACACTTGCTGTACATTAAGGGGAGGACTCTATCCCAAAATTGCCAGAAAAGTCATCTGCAAAGACAAAGAAATGGGAGTCTGTAAAAGAAAAACAGGCTGCTTCAAAAGTTAACTGATCAATATCTGCTCTACGGAGGTCAGAGAAGTTCCTGGAGATGGACCCCAGGGCAGAGAGGCACTCTGAACAGATTTTATATCTGTGATTATTTCATTATTTGTTCACTGATCTCACCTCTTGTTCCACAAGGACTCGAACCGTGTCCCTTACTCATCATTGCATCCACCAGAGGCAAGCATAGGGCTCGACAAATGGGTATTCAGATGAATTGATATCCAAATGAATCTCTCCTTCATTGTTTTGCTCTCTTATCCTTTCTTTCATGAGGATTTTTTCTTCCTAACTACACCGTAGTCATCTGAGAGCAAAGACCATATCTTATATTTCTCCAAAATCCTTTCCAATGGTATTCCATTCAAATCAGTGTCCATACCTATGGGATGTTAAGCTGTGGACTTGAGAAAGTAAAGGAAAGGTGAGGTAGCAAGAACGAGAGTAAACAGTTGTGATGGTTTATGCACGGCACGTCTCTAAATATACATTGAATTATGTGCAAATCCCAAATTTGATCTGTAAACTCTGTATTAATTTCATATGGCTTCACCCAGCTACTGGAAATTGAGAAAAGCTGAGAAACCAAGGGAAAGACTCGCGGCATTTGAGTAGGCAAACTGAAGTCTAAAGTGTAGCTCTGTTACTTACCAGTTTTATAATCTTGCACAAGCTTCCAATTCTTGTTGGGTTTCAGTTCTCTCAGTTGTGAAATGGGGCTATGTCTTTTTTTGGAGGGCTGTTGTGGAGATTAGGTGAGTGGAGAATTTAAGACTCTAACCTATTAAAAAAAAACCTGTTACAGACCAATAAATGTATCTCCTCTTCCCAGTCATTTTGTGCAAGTATTGTAACATCTCTGTAACTTAATCTGTTTATCTGAAAAACAGGCGAAACAGATAAAGAGATTAAATATGAGTCAGAGTTCATGATCATAAACACCATACTATAATTTTAATTAGTTTTTATAATGGCTTTAAACTCAACTCATTTAAAAATTAACAGTCTTTCATACAATATTATATGGCACTTATGTAGGACACAGACAGAAAAAAGGATATGTGTGTGGTGTGTGTGTGTGTGTGTTTGAGACAGAAAGAGAAGGTGAAGTTTTCTGTGTCTGGGCTTGGTTCACCTGTTTTTTTCTTCTCAGTCTATGAATGAGTGGCTATTATGTGTCACGCGTCATAAAGCTTTGTGTGCCTAACCTTCATTTAGTTAAGCTTATCTCTGAGTCAGAGCTCACATATCTCTCACACTATAGGGTTAGCTGTTTTGAATAAAAGAAGGTTAATAGTAAAAGAACATGTATCATTTTCTGCATATTTAGGGATCTTTCAATCATTTTATTCAACTAATTTTAGTTCTGACTCTGGCACGGGTCTAAGGACTTTATATATCATTTAACCTAATACCTCATACAATATGTACCCTTCTCCCTCTTCTCATGAGGAAACTGGGGTGCAAAGGGTTTCAGTAACTTGCCCATGGTCACACAACAGGTAAGTGCTAAAGCCAGGATTTACATGGAGGTAGGTAAGCTCGGGAGATTATGCTCTTCCCCTCTGTTCTTTTCGGCCGCCTAATGGTTTACTAACGTCATACATTACAGCTGGAAAGTCTTACTGCCTAGCACGTGTGTTACAGCAAAAGTGATTACCAATTCGTATTATGTAGATGACCGTGGAGGATGCCCTGACAAAAATAACTCTCTGACGGCCTGTCATTGCACCAATAAAGTTTCATTTATTTGCATCACAAGTTACCTCCTTTAAGATGTATGATGGTTGGACTGGGGCCAGGAAGGAGAGAAACAAACCCCAAGAGCATTGAAGAACTACTCAGAGGGCATGACTAGATTTGGTGCCTCAGTAAGAGAAAGAGAGAGGTGGCAGAAGGGAACCTCCTTGTTAGGTAAATTGTCATCACCATAAGGCCCTATTTGTGAACAAGCAAACTGAACATCAGAGAGGTTAAGGATTCGCCCATTGTCACAAAGCTGGTAAGTAGCACAGCGTGGGTTGGAAATTGTGTCTAACTAAGCCCATGTTCAAGTGCTATTTCCTCCAATACCCTTCTAAGGAAGAGTAGAAAAGGGGGAAGTGGTGTATCTAGGGACTTAAAAGGTGAACTAGAAGAGTTTGGAGAAAAACCTCTTTCTAAGTTTCTCAGGGTGGCCTGTTCTTCAACTGTTTTTTTTTTCTTTTTTTTTTTTTTTATGAATTCATATCAACTTATTATCCCTTATATTCTGCTCTACTTGAAACGACTCACTGTGTTGATTGCCTGTGTTGTACAGCGTACTATGGTGGTGGTTTAGTCGCTAAGTCATGTCCGACTCTTGCAACCCCATGGACTGTAGCCTACTAGTCCGTGGGATTCTCCAGGCAAGAATACTGGAGTGGGTTGCCATTCCCTCCTCCAGGGGATCTTCCCAATCCAGGGATCAAACCTGGGTCTCCTGTGTTGCAGGCACAACGTACTGTGCTTACTGCTATATATGTATGCAGTTGGCAGCATGGAGTAGGGGTTGGGTGGAGAGATTTTTTTTTTTCTCTAAATCAAGGAGTTTATGATCTGGATAGAGAAATAATATGCACATGTTTTCCTAGATAACACCCAAAATTTCTGAGCCCGACCGCAAGGCTCTTCCCAAGTGGATCACAGCCTTCCTCATTGTCCTAGAGCTCTTGCCTTCTCCTCACTTTAACCTCATCGAGACCAAGCTTCTCAACATGCAAGCCTGTGCTTTGTAAGTACAATTTTCTGGAATATGTTTCTCATTTGAGGGTACTCCTCTCCTTCCTAACTCCTAACATACAGGATGATAAAGTAGCAGCTAATGACCAGTCTCATGATATGTTGCTGTTTAGTTGCTGAGTTGTGTCCGCAACACAACTCTTTGTGACTCCATGGTCTGTAGCCTGCCAGGCTCCTCGGTCCATGGGATTTCCCAGGCAAGAATACTGGAGTGGGTTGCCATTTCCTTCTCCAGGGGATCTTCCCAACCCAGGGATCCAACCTGTGTCTCCTGCATTGGCAGGTGGATTCTTTACCACTGAGCCACCAGGGAAGTTTGCCAATTAGATATACCCATTTAATTTTTGGTAACCTGAGCAAATGGGGTGCATGCATGTACACACACACACACACAGATCTGAATTCCTTTATGATAGTGGTAAATGGACTCCAACAGAGGGGCCATACTCAGATGTGTCACGATGGCAGCAGCAATATCTAGGATGGCAGGTATCTTGGCTAGACCATTCCTGTCGTAAGACGGTTATTGTCCCTCCTGTTCCAGGGCCCTTTAAAACTGCGTTGACTCCTATCTCTTTCCTAAGCCTGGCCTTCTTGTGAAATGTTGAATCTCTGAATCCTAATAGTCTTTCATTAAAGCCCCTTCTATTGCGGTAATCCAAAATGGCAAAATGTCCATTCTCTATCCTCAGACTATGAAATCTTCTCTCAAGCATTTCCTGATATCTATGATCTGAATGAAATATCCTCTTCTTTTTGAAATGTGCCCATTACTGTATGAGGTATATACATTGAAAAATATAGGTAAGAATTTGAAAGAATATCATTCTCCAATAGTATATATAGCATAGTATAGTATAGCATAGTTCAGTATAGTGTAGTATATATTAGGTCCTTTCATAGAATAAGAAAGAGATACACTCAGGACTTAACTAATGAAAGTTTATTATAGTTTATTATAAGTATGTTACAAGTGATCTTCTTGGGTGTTCTACTGCTTCTTTCTCTCCTTTATATTCCCCCCTTTCTCTCATTCATTCATTCAACAAATATCACTGAGCATCTTTGGTATTGATTAGTATTGTTCAAGGCTCTGGGGCACTACAGTGGTCAAGACAAATAAGATCTCTATTCTAATGAAACTTCTGGTGTCTAGGGAGAGAGAAATAAACAGGTAAAAAAAATTAAATGATCACTTTCAAAGGGTTATAGTGACAATGACAGAATAACATGATAGAGAATTATTGGTTAGGGGCAGATAGTTAATGTAGGGACAGCTAGAAAGTCTTCTTTGGGGAGATGTTGTTTAAGCTGAGGTTTGAATGATGAGAAGAAACTAATTACATAGAATAGAAGAGTAATCCAGGTAGAGGAAGTCATACACACAGAGGCCATATGGTATGTTCAAGTTCAGGAAAGAGACCAGTTTGACAGGAGAGGAGGTAGAAGGGGCAGGTAGGTGCTTTTTTGTTAGACTCTAAGGGGTCACTTTGAAATGTGTGAATTTTACCCTTTCATTTTTTATAGATTATCCTCTCCATTTTGTGTTTTGGGCTTCAACCTTCCCAGTTAGGAAGGACCCAATTGAATAGATTACTCATCACCTTTGTTACTTGTATTAATTAAGAGAATGTATACTCATCTGATAGATAACCCTCAAAATCTTAAGTCACTTAGTACTGAGTGAAATGGAAGTACGTTTCTTACTCCATGAAATTCCAAAATGGTGTTCCTGATTACTGTTAGGGAGCTCTATTTTACTTAATCATTCAGGGACTCAGACTGGTAGATAATTCACCATCATCAACCTGTATCTTTCAACTTTGCCCTGAATGTAGATATCCAGACTGGAGTGTGTCAGGGAGTTCAGAGAGAGAGGTGAATGGGTGACCTCATGAGAGAGTTTATGGGCCAGATGGGAGTGATGTACAACATTTCTGCTCACAGCCAGCTATGTGACCACACCAAACTGCAAAGGAAAGTGGGAAACGCTGCCTGCACGGTGCCCAGGAATAAAGGGAATCAGTTCAGTCAACCTTGGTCTGTGTAGTGAATTGTCTGAGGCTGCCTTTCTTGGTAGGTAGCAGAGCACAGTGTAACTGGCAGCCTTTCTAAGGCTTCCTACCCATGCTGTGTGTGTGCTGTGCGCTAAGTTGCTTTAGTCGTGTCTGACTCTGTGAGCCTATGGACTACAGCCCTCCAGGCTCCTCTGTCCATGGGATTCTCTAGGTGAAAATACTGGAGTGTGTTACCATGCCCTCCTCCAGGAGATCTTCCTGACCCAGGGGTCGAAACTCTGTCTCCTGCATTGCAGGTGGATTCTTTACCCACTGAGCCACCTGGGAAGCCCCTCCTACCTATGAAAGGTGGATAAAGACCAAATGTATTTTGAGAATCAAAGTTCAACTAAATATAATTTTTTCTAGAAAATGGAAAACACTAAAAATTTGATAATACAAACTACAAAAATCGCCTTGCCTAGCTGGGATGAACGAAAAAGGAAGTGATTCTCAGCTGAAGGAACACTTCCATAGGACAGGTAGTGGGTTGAATAGTGTCCCCACCAATAAGTTCAGTTCAGTTCAGTTCAGTCACTCAGTCGTGTCCGACTCTTTGCGACCCCATGAATCACAGCACGCCAGTCCTCCCTGTCCATTACCAACTCCCGGAGTTTACCCAAACCCATGTCCATCAAGTCAGTGATGCCATCCAGCCATCTCATCCTCTGTCGTCCCCTTCTCTTCCTGCCCCTAATCCTTCCCAGCATCAGGGTCTTTTCCAATGAGTCAACTCTTCGCATCAGGTGGCCAAAGTATTGGAGTTTCAGCTTCAACATCAGTCCTTCCAATGAACACCCAGGACTGATCTCCTTTAGGATGGACTGGTTGGATCTCCTTGCAGTCCAAGGGACTCTCAAAAGTCTTCTCCAACACCACAGTTCAAAAGCATCAATTCTTCGGCACTCAGCTTTCTTCACAGTCCAACTCTCACATCCATACATGACTACTGGAAAAACCATAGCCTTGACTAGATGGACCTTTGTTGGCAAAGTAACGTCTCTGCTTTTTAATATGCTGTCTAGGTTGGTCATAACTTTCCTTCCAAGGAGTAAGCGTCTTTTAATTTCATGGCTGCAATCACCATCTATAGTGATTTTGGAGCCTCCCAAAATAAAGTCTGACACTGTTTCCCCATCTATTTCCCAGCAATAGGTATTAAGTCCTAACCCCTGGTACTTGTGAATGAGACCTTATTTGGAAATAGACTCTTTGTAGATGTAACAAAATTGAGTATCTTGGGATGAGATTGTTGTGAATTTAAAAGTTATTTTACATGGGGCTTCCCATGTGGTGCAGTGGTAAAGAATCTGCCTGCAGTGCAGAAGACAAAGTTTCAATCCCTGGATTGGGAAGATCTCCTAGAGAAGGAAATGGAAACTCACTTCAGTATTCTTACCTGAAAAATTCCATAGACAGAGGACCCTGGTGGGTTACAGTCCATGGGGTCGCAAAGAGTCAGACACAACTGAGCACAAGCAAGAGCTACATGGAAAGATAAAGCAGAAAAGAAGTAGATTTCCACGTTAATTTTATCCCCAGTCAGTACTTCCAGTGTACTCTCATGTCCTCTCTGTCAACAAGGTATCTTCCCTTCTCATTTCCAGGGATCCTCAAAGAACACCTGTCAAACACTCTCAAAATTCATTCACTCTCTCTGTCCGGCCACAAATAACATATAGTGCCTGCTACATCTCACTTGATTCTCCCTTGTCAAAACCCAATGTTTCACAGTTGCTTGAGGAAATCTCAGTGCACCTGTGATTATACGCATGTAGCTAAACTAAAGGTGCTGAGGTCCCTGGAGGTCGAAGCAGGAGTTTTAAAATTTGTTTATTTGGCTGTGCTGGCTTTTAGATGTGGCATGCAGGATCTTTCCGCTGTGGCATGTGGGGATCTTTTTTTAATTGCTGTATGTGGGATCTAGTTCCCTGCCCAGGGATTGAACCCAGACTCCCTCCATTGGAAGCTCAGAGCCTTACCACTGGGCCACCAAGGTGGTCCCCTGCTGCTGCTGCTGCTAAGTCACTTTAGTACTTTCCAACTCTGTGTGACCCCATAGACGGCAGCCTACCAGGCTCCTCTGTCCCTGGTATTCTCCAGGCAAGAATACTGGAGTGGGTTGCCATTTCCTTCTCCAATGCATGCATGCATGCTAAGTCACTTCAGTCGTGTCCGACTGTGTGCGACCCTATGGACAGCAGCCCACCAGGCTCCTCTGTCCATGGGATTCTCCAGGCAAGAATACTGGAGTGGGTTGCCAATTCCTTCTCCAATTTAATTGCTAAGTCACGTCTAGCTCTTTGGAACCCCATAGACCATAGCCCACCAAGCCTCTCTGTCCATGGGATTTCCCAGGCAAGAATACCAGAGTGGTATTCCTTCACCAAGGGGGTCCGCAACACTGGGTATTTTAAGGAAGGGAGGGGAATGATACTCTGCTCAGTTTTCTAGCAACTGAGTCCCACAGGGGCAGTGCCAGTTCCTCAGCTCTCACTAGGTCCCTCATGGTAGGGGCTCCTTCATACACTGGTCCTAACTCCTCTCTTGCCCAGGAGCTCTCATATGACCCAAGAGGTGAGATGGGCAGCAAACATGGTCCCAGTGCCTCTATTCTTGCCATCTTTTTTATTGACTTGACACCTCATTCTTGAAAAAAAGAAAAAGAAAAAAACTGTTCTTCCAGCCACAGAGAACTTTTGGCAAGAGAGAGGACTGTCACCTAGCCATACACACCTCTACTCCAGGTAATACACAGATCACATAAGGAGAAAAGTAGAAGGAAAAAAAGAGGATTGTTGGTGTAGAGCAAATTTACAGCTGTCAGATATCACACCTCCTCTCCTGAGGTTGATCCTATTGTGCTAATGAGCCATCAAAGATTTTGAACTTGTAGTTCAGCTTTTATGTGACTTGCTAACGTATTTCCAATGCCTAGGGGAGGTTCACTTCTCCTAGTCTTGGTGGGGTATTAGTCGATGAGATATGAGGCATAGCTGGCAGACTTTGGCTTGGTTCAACCACAGAATTTGGGTTGAGGATGGGAAAAAAAATAGCATCTGGTGATGGCAGGAGCCCTGTAAAAGAGTCTTCAGGAAAAATGCCAGCTTCCATTTATATCTGCTCATTTTGTCCCTATAGAGGCTAAAAGAAGGCCTAGAGCAAGAGAATGGATTCCAACTGCAGCTTAGGAAGAAAGCCAAGGACAGTAATAGAGGAAAAGGAGAATGAGTTAGTTTGAGGAATGTGCTTAGGGTTAGAAACAGAGAACTAGAAGGTGTTGGGGAAAAAACTGTGACATGTCAAATGTATACACATATATATTTATTTCATGGGGTTGCTTAACAGAAATTTACTTTCTTACAGTTCTAGAGGTTAGAAGTCTAAGATAAGGTGCTAGTAGGTTCGGTTTGGTTCAGTTTCTCCTGAGGCCCTTCTCTGCCTTGCAGATGGCCATCTGTTCTCTGTGTTCTCACATGGCTCTCCCTCAGTGCCCACAGGCCCCTGGTGTCACTCTGTGTATCCAGGTTCCCTCTTCTTACAAAGATGCCAGTTATATTGGACTAAGTTCCACCCTTTCAGCCTTATTTTAACTTTTTAATTTTTTAAAGGCTACATGGAACAACAGACTGGTTCCAAATAGGAAAAGGAGTATGTCAAGGCTGTATATTGTCACCCTGCTTATTTAACTTATATGCAGAGTACATCATGAGAAACGCTGAGCAGAAAGAAGCACAAGCTGGAATCAAGATTGCCAGGAGAAATATCAATAACCTCAGATAAGCAGATGACACCACCCTTGTGGAAGAAAGTGAATAAGAACTAAGAGCCTCTTGATGAAAGTGAAAGAGGAGGGCGAAAAAGTTGGCTTAAAGCTCAACATTCAGAAAACTAAGATCATGGCATCTGGTCCCATCACTTCATGGAAAATAGATGGGGAAACAGTGGCTGACTTTATCTTTCTGGGCTCCAAAATCACTGCAGATGGTGATTGCAGCCATGAAATTAAAAGACGCCCACTCCTTGGAAGGAAAGTTATGACCAACCTAGACAGAATATTAAAAAGGAGAGACATTAGTTTGCCAACAAAGGTCTGTCTAGTGACTATAAAGAAAGCTGAGTGTCGAAGAATTGATGCTTTTGAACTGTGATGTTGGAGAAGACTCTTGAGAGTCCCTTGGACTGCAAGGAGATCCAGCCAGTCCATCCTAAAGGAGATCAGTCCTGGGTGTTCACTGGAAGGACTGATGTTGAAGCTGAAACTCCAAAATTTTGGCCATCTAATGCGAAGAGCTGACTCTTTTGAAAAGACCCTGATGCTGGGAAAGATTGAGGACGGAGGATGAGATGGTTGGATGGCATCACCGACTCAATGGACATGAGTTTGGGTAAACTCCAGGAGTTGGTGACGGATAGGGAGGCCTGGTATGCTGCGGTTCATGGGGTCGCAAAGAGTCAGACACGACTGAGTGACTGAACTGAACTGAACTATCTCCAAATACAGTCAAATCCTGAAGTACTGGGGCTTAGAGCTCCAACATATAAAATCTGGAGCAAACACAATTCAGGTCATGACAGATGTATTTTCAGGATAATGAGAAAGCATGATTTAATGTACAATTGAAGCACTAATTCATGTTAATCTTTCACTATCCCTTAAATACTTGTTTGGTAGAAGTAAACAGTGCCTACCCCTGGATGGTGTTTGGAATGAGTCAATACTTTTCAGCTTTTAAAACCTTATTACATTCATGTTTACAAAATATTATTTCAGTTCAGTAGTTATAATTTCTCATTTTTAGATATCTATCAAGTGATTCAATTGTTATTGAAGGATAAGACCTCTTGGACTTGTCTGTTGTCCAGGGGTTAAGAATCCACCTGCCAAGGCAGGGGACATGGTTCAATCCCTGGCTGGGGAAGATTCCATGTACTGCAGGGCAACTAAGCCTGTACACTGCAACTACAGAAGCCTGAGTGCTCTACAGCCCACGCTCTGCAACAAGAGAAGCCACTGCAGTGAGAAGCCAGTGGATTGCAACTAGAGAAAGCCTGAAGGCAGCAATGAAGACCCAGTGCAGCCAAAAATATAAATAAATAAAAAATTTTTAAAAAGATAAGACTTCTTACTTCCCTCCATGCTAAGGTCGGTAGATGGCAGTTGCTTGCCTTTAGGAAAGAGCTTGTATGATTGACCTCTTCACCCCTCTGCCCTTCTCCTAATCCACTTGCTAACTGATGTTTCTGGTTTCTAGGGGGCAAAGCTGAAAAGAAAGCTAGTAGAAGTGAGAAAAGGCACTGTTTTAATCAACTTGTGCTGCTATTACAAACACCACAGACTGGGTGTCTTGAACAACATATATCTATCTCTCACAATTCTGGAGACAAGGAAGTCCCAGATCAGGGTGCTGGCCAGTTCAGTTCTTGGTGAGGGCTTTCTTCCTGGCTTGTAGACAACCACCTTCTCACTGTGGTCCCGTACGGCCTTTCTTCAAAGTATCTGGGAGGACACAGAGTGATCTCTCCTCTTCTTATAGGGGCACTAATCCCATCATGAAGTCTCCATCCTCCTGACCTAATCTAAATCTAATTATCTCCTCAAGGTCCTGCCTTAAAATATAGTCACACTGGGGGTTTGTGTTTCAGCATAGGAGTTTTGGGGAACACAAATATTCAGCCCATAATAGGCACAGAGGCATCCTGGCTAGGTTGTATGGCTTCTGATCTCAGTTGCTAGCAAATGTTATTGGATCCTTAGTGGCTACCATTGGTGAGCACCTCTGTCCAGCGATTCCCTTCATCTGATGGCTGCCTCCTTATTCCAGTGGTTGCTTAAAGCACGTTCCCTTAGCCCCCAAGATTGTACTGACTGTATCCAGCTACTTGCAGCTAGGGCTCCTCTGCCCTTCTAGACAGCTTCGTTGGCAAGCCCTAGGATAACACAATACTGCCTGTTGCTTTTGCATGGTTTACAACTGGTTAATGGGAGAGCTCTCTCATCCCCTCACTTCAACAGAGCTTGAGAGTTCAGTCCTATCCCAGTGTAACTCTCTCTACTTTGCACCATATACTATATTGGCACAAATCATTTAGTGGTCATCAAGGTTTCTTGATTACACTAACAATTTTACTTTGAAACAATTTATTATTTTTTAAATTGGGGTATAGTTGCTTTACAATGTTGTTAGTTTCTGCTGTACAACAAAGCGAATCAGATATTTGTATACTTATATCCCCTCTCTCTTGGGTCTTCCTCTCACCCCCAGTTCAGTTCAGTCCCTCAGTCATGTCTGACTCTTTGCGACCCTATGGACTGCAGCATGCCAGGCTTCTCTGTCCATCACCAACTCCCAGAGCTTGCTCAAACTCATGTCCATCCAGTTGGTGATGCCATCCCACCATCTCATCCTCTGTCATCAATCTTTCCCAGCATCAGGGTCTTTTCCAGTGAGTCAGCTCTTCACATCAGGTGGCCAAAGTATAGGAGCTTCAGCTTCAGCATCAGTCCTTCCAACGAATATTCAGGACTGACTTCCTTTAGGATGGACTGGTTTGATCTTGCAGTCTAAGGGAGGCTCAAGAGTCTTCTCTAACACCACAGTTCAAAAGCATCAATTCTTTGGCGCTCAGCTTTCTTTATCTTTTTCAGTACTCTCACCTCCAGCCTCATTCATTTGTCTAGGTCACCACAGAGCAATCCTATTACTGGGCATATACCCTGACAAAATCATAATCCAAAAAAGACATGTGTGCCCCAATGTTCACTGAAGCACTATTTAAAATAGCCAGGATATGGAAGCAACCTAAATGTCCATTGACAGATGAATGGATCAAGAAGATGGGGTCCATATACACAGTGGAACATTACTCAGTCATAAAAAGGAATGAAATTGGATCATTTGCAGAAATGTAGATGGACCTAGAGTCTTTTACAGTAACATATTAAAAAAAATATTTATCTATTTGGCTGCACTTGGTCTTAGTTGCAGCATGTGAACCCTTAGTTGCAGCATGTGGGATCTTGCTCCTGGACCAGGGATCAAACCCACTCCCCCTGCATTGGGAGCACAGCACCTTAGTCACTGTACCACCAGGGAAGTCCCTCATAACAAATGTTAAGTCTTGTGAGTGGTCCTATGAGCTTCAAGTAAAGGTTTAGCCAAGGTCTGGGTTGGGGTCGGGGGGAGGGAGGACTCAGAGTACAGAGACAGCTTTCTCCAAGGAAATCTCTTCCATAATTCTTCTGCCTACTCTCTAATCCTATATTTTTGATTTGGTTGCAACTTGCAAGAATCAGTTAAAATTTCTTATCTATTTTATTTTGGAATCTGGTCAAATCACACATGCACTTACCCAAAGAGAATCTGTGAATGTGAGAGAGAGAACGGGAAGGATGAAAAATATTGAAAGAGATGGAGATAGAATTAGAGTGCTGTGTTACTTCAGTCATGTCCAACTATGTGCAACCCTATGGAGTTTAGCCCACCAGGCTCCTCTGTCCATGGGATTCTCCAGGCAAGAATACTGAAGTGGGTTGCCATGCCCTCTTCCAGGGGATCTTCCTGACCGAGGGATCCAACTCAGGTCTCCTGTGTCTCCTGCTCTGGCAGGAGGGTTCTTTACCACTGCAACGCCTGGAATAAAAGAACAAGGATAAATAGGGAGGCTGGGAAAAAGGAAAGAAGGAAAGGGAAGAGAGAGAGAGAATGAGAGAAATACGCTGAAAATATTAAAGGTATTTATGTGGGAATTGTGTAAAAGATGATTTAAGTATTCCTCTTCATACATTTTGTATTTTCCAAATAGCTTAAACTGATTTTTAAAATAAAATTTTAATTTTATAATAGCTTTAGGTTTACAGAAAAATTGCAAGGATAGGAAGAGTTCCACTATGTCCCACAACCAGGATCCTGCATTAACATCTTATATTAGCAGAGTATTTTTGTTACATTAATAAATCAAAATTGATATATTATCATTAACTTAACTTCATATTTGTTTAAATTTCCCTACTTTTTACCTAATGTTCTATTTCTATTCCAAGATCTCACTCATAATATCATATTATATTTAGTAGGTCATGTCTCTATAGAACCTTGTTAGCTCTATTTTCTTATTATTTCCTTGTTTTTGATGACCAGAACAGTTTTGAGGAGTATTGGTCAGATATTTTCTAGAATATCAGTCAGTTGGGACTTGTCTGATATTTTTCTCATGGTTAGATTGAAGTAAAATATTTTGAGGAAGAAGATCACAGATGTGCTATTTTAATTCCATATATCAAGAATAAGTACTATCAAAATGACTTATCATTATTGAGGTTAGTCTTAATTACCTAGATGAGAGAGTGTTCAGTAGATTTCTTTACTGTTAAGTTACTCTTGTTATGTCTTTTTCTACTATCCTGTTTGACAGAAAGTCACAATGCATAACCCACACTTAAGGAGTAAGGAGTTATGCTCCACCTTCTTGGGAACAAAACTGCATAGATTATTTGGAATTCTTCTGCATAGGAGATGTGTTTCTGGTCCCTCATTTACTTCCTGGTCCCTCATAGGACTTTCCTGGTAAGCGTCTGCCTACAATGTGAGAGACCTGGGTTCAATCCCTGGGTCGGGAAGATCCCCTTGGAGAAGGAAATGGCAACCCACTCCAGTATTCTTACCTGGAAAATCCCATGGATGGACCGAGGAGCCTGGTAGGCTACAGTCCGTGGGGTTGCAAAGAGTCGGACACGACTAAGCGACTTCACTTTCACTTTCTTTCCTCATTTACTTACTCAGTCATTGCTTGTACCTGTAATGGACATTGACAATTGTCAATACCTGCAGTAATATTGTAAAAAATGAAGTAAATGAAAATATTTCTAATTTGACATCATACTGAAATGCATTAGTAACTACAGAAGAACCTTCATATGAACTATTTCACATAAGCTAAATATAACCAAGTATAATTAGCTTTGTAAACATATTTTTTCAACTAGTACAACTTGGAGGGACAAAAGGACTAACCAAATAACTTTAAATAATATTTTAATAACTTTTGAACCATACTGTTAGTCTAAAGACAAAAAGAACTATAAACTAATTTTGAGTTCTACTTGGTAAGTTTGTATTTCATGCTAGTAAGAGGGTAGCAATTCAGAAACTACTTTTTTGTGTATTGCCGTGTTAAGCTAATGAGGAAAGACACTGATGACCAGAGCTGTAGATCTTGGAGAGGGGAGATACCAGTATGGAATAAAGGAAGGCTACAAAGAATGCCATAGTATTAGATTAGAATTTTCCAGGGTTGAAACAGGAAAAGTACAAATGAACTTGGGAACATTTTATGGTGCCCTAAAGTAAGAAAGTGATCAAAAAAAAAAAAAAAAAAAAGATGGGGTTGTGTCCAAAGGACAAAGGGCAAGCCTGAAGGGGCTGGTGGCCAAAGCTGGCACAATTGAAATATCAAAATAAAAAATTATAGTAATGAATTATAACCCATTGATAAGTGAATGGGAGAGAAAGGAAATCTTTTTATAGTAGAAGATACCAACTACTAAAAGTAGAAGGGATGATGGTATTAGAAAGTCACCATTTTGTGATTATGATAGCAATAGTTGATTTAGGCATGAATCATCAAAGAATGATAAAGCTATAATGTAAATTTTTTAATAGGATATGTACATATCTCAAAGTTTTTCCCAGAAATTACTTACTAGTCACCAAAAATGGGAATCTGATGTGATTCACTGAGAAGAAAACATTACTTCATTAGTATCCCAGACAAAATTGTATCTTGAATTGAATTATAAGAACAACAAAAAAAAAGAGAGTCAAATTGTTGCGAGACATTATACTTAAATAACTGACTTGTAGACTTCCAAGAAATAAATGTTGCTGAAGATAAAGAAAGCCTAATAAACTGTTCTAGATTAAAGGAGACTAAGGGCTTCCCTGGTGGCTCAGACAGTAAAGAATCTGTCTGCAATGTGGGAGACCTGGGTTCCATCCCTGGGTTGGGAAGATCCCCTGGAGAAGGAAGCGGCTACCCACTCCAGAATTCTTGCCTGGAGAATTCCATGGACAGAGGAGCCTGGCAGGCTACAGTCCATGGGATCGCAAAGAGTCGGACATGACTGAGCGACTTTCACATAAAACATAAACACATTATATTATTCAATGCTGGTTAAGTACGTAAGAAAATAAGTATTCTGATATACCAATGATAAGCATATGTCTTGATGGATGATTGGCTGACTGGATGAATCGAAAGACAGGTAAACAGATAGCAATATATCATCTAATCTGAATACTTTCATTTCTTAAATGTATCCTAATAAGAGCTGTTTTAACTTGTATCTTTTCAGAAACTTTGATTTTTTTTTTCTAAAATAAAATGTACAAATATTTCTTTTCTCTAATTAGAAGATTGGTTTTTTCCCATTCAAGAAAATTTAGAAAAGATGAAAACTTTTAAAAGAAAATACACTGTATCTGTAACTACATAAATCGAACAACCATTAATAAAAGAACATTTAAAATTATATTGAGAATATATTATGTATATAATTTTATTTCCTATTTAAAAAAATTATGTCATAATGTTGTCAAATATCATTTAATAATTTCTGAATAACTAACTTTTAATGACAGCATAACATTTGGTCTATGACTGAAACAGCAGTTTATTATACCATTTTCTTTAAGGTATAAGGTGTGTTTCTACTTTGTTACTATTGTGTTTCTCTAGCAAAGGTCTGTACATTCATATTTTACATCTCTCATTTTCTTAAGGTATACTTAAAGAGAATTTTCAGCTTAAAAAAGTCTACCTACCCAAACATATGCATCTTCATATTGTTTTATGGAATTTGTTTTTTGGTACTTGTCTGTTTTGTTTGACCAATGTAATACCCTTTCCAGTGGTGTATGACAGTGTCTGTTTTACTAAGCACTTACTAGTGTTAATACTTAAATTTTGGTTCTGTTATATACATATTATATATTCATATATATATATATATAATAAAGAGCACACAAAGCAAGAGAGAGATGAGAGACACACATCAATGTATTATACTAAAGGTATAAAGATGGACCTATAACTGGAGATGAAAATAGAAATATAGGCATAAGTTTAGATGGAGGAAAAGAGGAAGGGAAGGAGAGAGACAGAGAGAGGATAGCAATGAAATATATGATGTAGATATAAATTTCCCTTCATTTTAAGATTCCTGAGAAAGAGATCATCTTTTCTGATTGACTTTTATTATAATTATTCTGATAGTAATATGATTCTCTAGGTTAACATATGTACTTGTTCCCTTATCTTAAAGTAGCATATGTGTTCTATAGAGAGAGAATTTTTTAAGAGTGGATATAGTATATTATTTTAATTTAACTTTTTCTTGCTCCCTCTAGTGAGAAAACCTATTTATGTATGCTTTGTAAAAATTTCTGGCTTCTTTTTCAGTATTTAGTGCCCTCTGGTGTTTGAAAAGAAGGGATAGCAATATATTTTACCTCCAATTTGTTTCCTGCTTTTTAGGATTACTTGGCATAGGTGAATTGTATCAGTACACATTGAGCTAATGCTTGAATATTTTCTTATTAACTTCAGAAATAAAAATGAGTGACAGCCAGTTATTTTGGGAGAGTTCTGGCATTAAAAAGCATCTGGCATTTTCATCTGGCAAATGACAGAATGAAAATTGCCTGGGAAACTTAGTTGTTGGAATGGCTCTCCTTTACAAAGTCATCAACTGAAATATTCACATTCAGTCTGTAAAGTCTTTTTCTTAATAATGTAGCAATAATGTGAGAATGAAAGCATCAAGAGGGGAAGGAAACTACCAGGGAGAAGAAAGAAGGAGAAGGAAAAGAACCATTTCTATTTGTTGTCAGTGCTAAGCTAAGTTGCTTGAGTCATGTCCAACTCTTTGTGACCCCACAGACTGTAGCCCACCAGGCTCCTCTTTCCATTGAGTTTTCCAGGCAAAAATACTGGAATGGATTGCCATTTGTTCTTCCAGGTGAGCTTCCCAGCCCAGGGATCGAACCTGTGTCTCCTGTGTCCCCAGCACTGGCAGGCGGGTTCTTTACTACTAGGGCCACCAGGGAAGCTACTACCATAGTTTTCCTAAGGGATTTCTCTCATTTTTCCATCTAATATAGAGAGTCTGCACTCATCACCTTTGCAGCTTTGGATTATTTCATTAATTTAATGTGGGCTTCAGTTTTTATCTGCACACTGAAATTTACCCAGTTCAGTAATTTTCAAACATTTTGAGAGGGAACAGGAAGACTAGGCACTTATAAAACATGGAAGTCTAATGTAAAACACAGAGAAAACCAAAGTTAATCTAGTTCAAATGGAACACAGAGCTCGGGAATTGTTTGGTTCCCTGCCAGTTGACTTCTAGTTTACCTCCTAGTTGACTTCTGGATCACCTCTAAGTCTTTCCAAGTTCTTGAGGAACACATTTTGACCAGTAAGGGCAGCAAAAGGGAAATTCACAAAACCCCTCCTCTTCACACGTGGTTAAATGTTTTCCTCAAATGCAGTAAGTCTGCTCTCTGTACTGATTTTGTATTTCAGAAACTAGTGATATTTCTTTCATTATTTATGTACTTAACAAATAGTTAATGAAAATCTGACCTTATGGTGCTTTTGAATTGATGCTTTTGAACTGTTGTGTTGGGGAAGACTCTTGAGAGTCCCTTGGACTGCAAGGAGATAAAACCAGTCAATCCTAAAGGAAATCAGACCTGAATATTTATTGGAAGGACTGATTCTGAAGCTGAAACTCCAATACTTTGGCCACCTGATGGGAAGAACTGACTCACTGGAAAAGACCCTGATACTGAGAAAGATTGAAGGGGAGGAAAAGGTGATGACAGAGGATGAAATGGTTGGATGGCATCACTGACTCAATGGACATGAGTTTGAGCAAGTTGCAGGAGCTGGTGATGGACAAGGAGGCCTGGCGTGTTGCAGTCCATGGGGTCGCGAAGAGTCAAACATGACTGAGTGACTGAACTTAGACCTTATGGTAGGTTTTGGGGACAGAATAAATTTGCATGCTCCCTGTCCTTGTAAGTATATAGTCCTATAGGGAAGATAAAGATTAATGAAATGATAATATAAAAAATCATTTATATCAGGGGCTTCGCTGATAGCTCGGTTGGTAAAGAATCCACCTGCAATGCAGGAGACCCCTTTTCAGAAGATCTCCTGGAGAGGGAAAGGCTACCCACTCCCATAATCTGGCCTAGAGAATTCCATGGACTGTATAGTCCATGGAGTTGCAAAGAGCTGGACACAAGTGAGTGACTTTCACTTTCAATATAGAAAAATATAACATTATGAAGGTGACACATTTAATGAAGGAAAGGTCAATGCTACCATGAGAACATATGACAGGGAGATTTGATCTGGACAGGAATATCAGGCAGGCCTTCTAGGGGAGATGAGTGTAGCGGGAACTAAAGACAAGTTGGGAGTTATCTGAGTAAAGCAAAGAAGTAGGAGTATCTCATGCAGAACACAGGGTGAGAAGGAGTGTGGCATACTAATTAATTGAAGATGGTCAGTGTGGCTAAAACAAAGAAAACAAAGGCCAGAGGAGGAATGGTATGAGCAGGGGCTGGGACAGAATCGTGTAAACTACTCAAGGATTTTGATCTACATCTTAAGAGAAAAAGAAAGCTAGTCAAGTGTTTAAGCAGACATCATTCGATCACTCTGGCTATAGTATAATGTATTATTCTGGTGCCTTGGACTGGAATGTGTCCATGGAGATAGCGAAAGTAGATATATTTAAGAAATTCTTAAGGCAAAAATTGACTTAACTAGGTGATGGATGGGAGAGGAAAGAATCTAGGATAATCCCAGATTTCCGTCTTACTCAATTGAAAGGATGAGACATGTATCATTGAAAGAAGGATAAAGCTTTTGGAGAAGGAAGGCTAGTCATGATTGTAATTTGGATATATTGTGTTTGAAGAGATTTTGAGACAGTTTGCCAAGTTGACTATTGGAAATTCATACTTGAAATACAAGGAACCGATCTGAGCTGGAGATAAGATATGGGAGTCATCTATGTTTAGGGAGGAATAGACACATGGGCATAGATGATGCTTCCAAGAGAGAACATGAAAAATGACAATATAGTAGTGTCTCTGATAGAACTTCCAGGAGCTTCAACATTGTACAGCTAAGTAAAAGAGACAAAAAGAGTTCAAAATTAACAGCTGTAGCTGCAACCAAATCAAGATAATATTGTGTCCTGGCATCCTGAGGAAGAAATTATTTCAAGGAGTGCACAGAAGAATCAAACAATGCTGAGGAGTTAAAGAAGATAAGGCCTGTAAATACCCATTGGATTTAGCAATAGGAAGTCTTGAGGGCATTTTATGAGACCTGTTTTAGCAGAATGATAGAGGTAAAAATCTAGACTGCTGTAGTTAGAGGAGTGAGTTGGAACATTTCTTTATAGAAGTTTGACCTTAAAGATGAGATCAAAAGATAGGCTATTAACTGGTACAGGATATAGAATGGAGAGAAGGGTTTCTAGTTTTTAATTTTTGGCTGTGTTGCACGGCTTGTAGATCTTAGTTTCTTGCACGGCTTGTAGATCTTAGTTTCCTGATCAGTGTTCAAATCCTCACCCTTGGCAGTGAAAGCACAGAATCCTAACCATTGGACTGCCAGGGAATTTCTGGGATTTCCATTTTTACATCAGAGAGACTGGAGGATAGTTTAAACACTAATAGAAGAATGGGAGAGATGTTGCAGTATATAAAAAAGAAAAAGATTCAGGGGGATAATCAGTCATGCCATTTTCCAGAGAAGAGTGACGATGATGAAATTGAAAGCATAGATAGAGGCACTGACCTCAGGCAAGCGGCTGCACTTCTACTTCAACCAAGGAGAAACACTGTTAGCTTAGTTCAGTATATATGGCAAATTTGATTATTTGGTGGCAAGTGACAGGAACACTTGTGTGTGTATGTGTATGTGTGTATATATATATTTATGTATAAATACACATAGTTCTTGTGCTTTTTCTTAAATGGTGATATTGTCTGCTCAGACAGTAAAGAACCTGCCTGCGATGCAGGAGACCCAGGTTCGATCCTAGGTGGGGAAGATCCTCTGGAGAAGAGAATGGCAACTATACTACAATGCTAAATTTTAAGAAGGGTCCCTACCGGAGTTGAGGGCAGCAAAAGCTTGCTGAGCATCTAACAGGGCAATCCCGTCTCTCGCCAGCGCCCTCTACTGATAAAGCTTAACACTGTGTCCTCTGACAAAGGAAAAAAAATGTTTAAAGGGACCAGCTCTATTTTCATATAGCAAGAAATGAATTATGAATTTGGCCCTGAAAAGAAATAGATTGTTAACTAGAAAAAAAAAGCTATATGATAGTTTATTTTACTATCTGGGAGGTTAAGCGACTTACCTAAGTTTACACAATGAGGAAATGGGACCAGGTCCTCCCAGGTCTTCCAATGCTCAATCCAGTGTAAAATATATATGTTACACCATGAGTTCATCCAATTTAAAGTTGCTTTGCCCCTCCAAATTATGTTCTTCTGAAAGGATTTTCTCGCGTTAAAGTGATAACAAAAACAATGGCTTTATACATTGGGCAGAAACTATGTGCTCAACAGAACCTGGTGAAAAGGTGAAATTGGCCTTATTTTACAGATGAAAAAAAGTAGGCTTAGGGAGGTCAAATGATTTGCTTAATGTAAGACACTAAGTGACAGGGTCGTTTTCTGATTCCCAAACTTGACTTCTAAACTTTATGCTAGTTGACTCAAATATTTTCTTCATTACAGTCAAGAAATTCTTACGTAAGTGGAATGGGATTGTTCCTAGGATTAGGGGAAGGAAGATAATTATGGAGCAATTACCAGAAGGAAGATCCATCTATCAAGTGAAAAGTACACCAGCATACTTGAGTGCTTACCTGCATATTCAGGGGTGGGAATCTGAGGTGGGGGCTTCCCAGGTGTTAGTGGTAAAGAACCTGCCTGCCAATGCAGGAGTTGCAAGAGAGGCTGGTTTGATTCCTGGGTCCGGAAGATCCCCTGAAGAAGGAAATGGCAACCCATTCCTGTATTCTTGCCTAGGAAATCCCATGGACAGAGGAGCCTGGTGGGCTACAGTCCACCGAGTTGCAAAGAGTCTGACACGATTGAAGTGACTTAGCACAAGCACAATATGAGGTGGAGGGGTTGTTGGCAGGTGTCAGTGGAGGAAATAATGTGTTTTTTTTTTTGAAAGCTGGGAAGAAACTAGAAGGCAATGGGCAACTGGGATATTGGGCTAGCACTGCAGGGGGCAGGAGGTCTTTACCGATCACCAATGCTTCTTTCACAGCTGGTTAAAAATACAGCTTTCTGCTTACTCCCTTCCCCTGTGCTGCCCCTGTGCTAAGCTGATAGAATGTATGTGTGTACACGTGGGTGTCAGTATTCCTCCTCCCCCTTCTGCCGTCTGGGGTCCAGGAGCCACTAAGTTAGCCCAGCACCTCATTTTACAGATGAGACACTGAAAGCACGGAGAGCAGACAAGATTTACCGCGCTCCACGGAGGGAGGGAGGGAAACTTGGCATTCTCCTCCTCTATTTCGGGCCTCACAAACACAGATGCTAATGAATAGGATACAAATTCTGCTGAGTTGTCGAGTTTCTTCTCTGCTTTTTTGGCTTGCTTTTTCAGCTGTATACTATAAATTATATTTTTATATTTGGAAGTGGGTAGCTACATCATTTAAATGAAGAGAAGGGTATGGATCTTGAGCAACGACTGTGGTTTTATAATGCCACCACTAATCACATCTTTTAGTGCAGAAGGGCCTGGAAATGTTCCCAAGTTGTTCTGAATACATGCAATATAGATATAACCTTTTTCATAGAGCATAACCACTCAAATGTGGTTTCTTTTGAGTCCTTGGTTAGAGAATAAATTTTTAGTGAGATGAATGAAATATCACTTGAGGTTGGGAAAAGAACACTTTAATATTCTTGAATCAGCTATATTTAAATCAATCAGTCCAGTAAAGGTAGATCTCCAGTTCGGTGTTCGTTGGCAGGCTCAGAGAGGCTGCTTCTGAGCCTCTGAAGTTATTTGCGCGTGTTTGCTCAGGGAATGCAGAGATTTTCCTGTGAATTTACAGAAGAAAAATGCATAAATAATGGTTACCACATTTACAATAGAAAGAGAAAAACAAACTGTTTTGTACAATAAAAAATACAGAATTCTACAGAAATTAGAGTTCTACAAAACATTTTGAAGACTAATAGAACTGAGAAATATCTTAGATATATTCTCATCCAGCCTCTTAATGTCATAGAAGCGGAACATGACAGTTGACTTTTTCTTTCGATAGATAATTATGCCTTCAAAAGGTCTTCTTTTAAAAAAGATTTTTTCCAAACTTTAAACTTTTTATTTTGTATTGAGGTACAGTCGATTAATGGGCTTCCCAGGTCATGCTAGTGGTAGAGAACCTACTTGCCATTGCAGGAGAAGTAAGAGACGTGGGTTTGATCCCTGGGTCAGGAAGATCCCTTGGAAGAGGACACAGCAACCAACTCCAGTGTTCTTGCCTGAGAATCCCTATGGTCAGAGGATCCCTGGGAGGTTACAGTCCATAGGGTTGCAAAGAATCAGACACGACTGAAGTGACTTAGCATACACACATAGCTGATGAACAATGTTGGAGTAGTTTCAGGTGAACAGCAAAGGGACTCAGCCATACATATTCATGCATCAATTCTCCCCTAAAGCCCTCTTCCATCCAGGCTGGCATATAACACTGAGCAAGAGTTCCATGTGCTATACAATAGGTGCTTGTTGGTTATTCATTTTGAATGTAGCAGTGTGTACATGACCTTCAGTTCAGTTCAGTCGCTCAGTCGTCTCTGACTCTTTGTGACCCCATGGACTGCAGCATGCCAGGCCTCCCTGTCCATCACCAACTCCCAGAGCCTACTCAAACTCATGTCCATTGCATCGGTGATGCCATCCAACCATCTCATCCTCTGTCGTCCCCTTCTCCCGCCTTCAAACTTTCCCACAGCATCAGGGTGTTTTCCAATGAGTTGGTTCTTCACATCAGGTGGCCAAAGTATTGGAGTTTCAGCTTCAGCATCAGTCCTTCCAGTGAATACTCAGGACTGATTTCCTTTAGGATTGATCGGTTGGATCTCCTTGCAGTTCCTTCAGTAATGTAAGATGTACCATATAGATCTAGAGCTGAAGTTGTAATTACAAAGAACACCAAATCAAAACCACAAACTTAGAGCTAAAAGGGACCTAAACCATACCTTGTCTAAACTTCTCATTTCTAAATTGGGAAAGAGAGCACTGTCAAAATGGAGGCCCTTTTCAGCAAAACCGTAGATGAAACTCCAATACTTTGGCCACATGATGGGAAGAGCCGACTCATTGGAAAAGACCCTGATGCTGGGAAAGATTGAGGGCAGGAGGAGAAGGGGACGACAGAGGATAAGATGGCTGGATGGCATCATCGACGCGATCGACATGGGTTTAGGTGAACTCCAGGAGTTGGTGATGGACAGAGAGGCCTGGTGAGCTGCAGTTCATGGGGTCGCAAACAGTCGGACACGACTGAGCGATTGAACTGAACTGAACTGATAGATGACTGTTTCTGTTTGTCTGTTAGTAGCATTGATGCTTGCCAGGTGTGGGACTTTAGGCACTACCATCAGTGAGGTTCACTACTCTCCTTTGTAAAATTGGGATGATAAATCTTTATAGGATTTTTATGAGGATTAAATAAATGAATAGTTAGAAAAGTGGCTTTTAAAATGTGAAATACGGTCTATTTTTATAAGTAAATATGAGTACACAATATACTAATATATAAAAGCAATATACATATTGTTGCTTTTCATTATTCACAGAAAAACACCCATATAAATTGAAGCACTATGTAGAGCTCTTACCTTCGTGCAAGGAAGCTCAATTTTTAGAAGAGCTGACTTCAAAGAAAATGAAGCAGAGCAGGACCCTTATGGTCCTTACCCGAGCCGCCCTCTCTCCATATCCTCTGCCTGCCTTTAGTCTGTGGAAACTTTAGTTAAAGAATAAGTTTAATCAGAGTAGTGAAGTGAAAACACGCAAAAGCAAAGGAAAACAGTCCGAGACAAAATAATAGTACTCATTAATGTACTCATTAAGCATAGCAAGGACCTTTAGTTCTTTCTCAAGGGTTATAGATAATATTCTGAGCCACATCCTGTGACTGAAACCCCAGGTGGAGAAGTTACCTACATGACGACCAGACTGTACCCAGGAAATGAGCTGCCACAATTCCGAGAACTGACTGCAAAGAAATGGAAACAAATCAACCCTGGAACTGAAGATTAACTGTACCTAAAACAATCAAGATGACCAATTAGGTGACTGTTAGAATTGACTGTCCTGTTTCTGCATGCATCCTCCTCTTTCTGTCTATGAAAGCTCTTGCCCCACTGGTTGCCAGTGGCAGGTGTCGGCCTTTGGACAGACTTCTGCTCTCCCCTCCAGTTGTGGCATCTGAAATAAAGCAAACTTTCCTTTCCACCAAACCAGCTTGTTTATTGTCTTTTGAGTGGCAGGTAGCCGGACCCCACACTCCTTTTGGTAACAAAAACAGCCAGCATTTAAAGCAAATTTGTAACAAAGTTTATGTTATAAATTGATAGGAATCAGCATTGCAGGAGTGAAAAGTCTCTGCTGTTGTTTTGAAATGTACTAAAATGTCATCTATTTTAGTGCTAATGAGCAGACTATGGGTCACTTTTAAATTATGTTGTCAATGATCTGTTTTGCTTAGTGCACCTTCTATTATCATAGCAAAAATTTATTTGTCAGAGAGAACGAACAGAATATGAGACAAGTTTATTGTGATGAAGGCAGCATGAAAAGTCCAACTTGGGAGAGATGTGGAGAAGGAGCCTCGGGGAGTTTTGCCCTCTCCCCATCACTCCTACCTTTGTCCTTCTCCCTTAAACTTTATTATGTTATTTATTTTTAGCATTTAATAGCCATTTGATATATATTTACATACTTGTTTTTTTGTCTGTATCTTCCCAAGAAATGTAAGCACCATGAGAAAGTAAAAGATACAGAAGAAGAGTGTCTGGACATACTAGGCAGTGGGTAATCATTTACTGAATGAACATCAAAAGTCAGAAGATGGGCGAAATTAAGTTTTTAGATGTAAGCACTTACTCTTTTTTTTTTTTTTTTTGAGATTCCAAACACAGTTTTTACTTTCTGTGTTTTGCTCTTTCCAAAACTGCACAACTCAGATGGGACTTGAACCCAGCCACAATCCAGATTGGGTCTTGAACTCACGGGCTGCGACTCCAACCCACTGTCTTTCAATTGAGATCTTGCACACCTGGTCCCAGGACTTAATGAAGTTCAGGTTCTTTAGGTTTCAGCACAGAAGGAATTCAGCAAGAGACAAAGTGATAGTAGGTTAACAAGTGGATTTGTTTAGATAGACACACATTCTAGTAGATAGAATGAAGTCAGTTTCAGAAGGCAAGAGTGTCCCTGGGAGAAACGCACTGCACACAGAGTGTGGGCCGCTTCAGAAGGCCAGAGGCCTTGAAACTTGGGGTTGTTAGTTTTTATGGGCTGGGTAATTTTTCATAGGTTAATGAGTGGGGTGGGGATTTCCAGGAACTGGGCTACCGCCCACTTTTTGGCCTTTTATGATTGACCTCAGAACTGCCATCACCTGCTGGTGTGTCATTTAGCCTGCTAATGCATTCCAATAAAGAGACTCAAGGTCTCCTGGAGGTCAAATCTCTCACCATCTTGGGCCTAATTGTTTCTAACTGATTCTGTCTAGTCTCACAGCTCTGGCATTCTTTAAGATGTGACCTGACCCCTTTTCTCCCGTCTCAGTTCCATTGGAGGGAACTTTAACAGTCCTAAGGTCTGATGCCTCTGCAGGTGTCTCCACATAATTCAAGTGCAATTCAGAGTAAAATTTCTGTACTCTTGGAAACGTGTGTTCATTTTTCAGCTCTAACTGCAAACTCACCCTGTTCCCATCTTGCAGATTGTCAAAAGTCTTTCTGGTGTATTAACTGTCTTTCTGTCATGGATGTGTGCTGCTTCTGTCCAGGCTTTAGCCTTTTTGACATATTCTCACGAGGTTGCAAAGATGCAAACGAAGGGCTCCTGACCAAGAGAGTCTTAACATTCCCCTCAGTCTGGCTGAACTTTGGCTTCTTCTGGAGCCCCAAACTTTTCTGGGAATACTTACTTTATTCTTTTTTCAAATTAAAAAAAATTTTGGGGGGGCCATGTCATGAGGCATGTGGGATCATCCCTCACCAGGGATTCTCCCCCTGCATTGAGAGCACCACTGGACCTCCAGGCAAGCCCGTGGAGTATTTACTTTAGAAAATCTGTAATCCCAAATCCTTCCCCCACTCCTTTGAAATGTAAAAAGCCAACTGCTAGTTTTACAAGCCTAGTATGCTGTCTTTGTCAAGGACTTGAGAATCATCCCTTTGAAATGTAATTATGAAGAAAGGCTGGACCCCTATCACCCAGTCCCTGGTAGGCTGAGACTATCTGCAGCTGGCCCCTTGCTGCAAATTGTAAAACTACCTCGTGTCCTTAAGGTACAAGAAAATTTTCATTTCCTTTGGATTTGGCTGCTTAGCAAACACAGATGGTTTACTCTTTCCACCCCAGATCTTAAATCTTCTCCAACTGTTTTTCTCAAAGGAGCTGGGTATCCAGATTTGGTCTCTGGTCTCTCCCCTGTTGGGCTTCCCAGGTGGCTCAGTGGTAAAGAACCCTCCTGCCAACCAGAAGACATGGGTTCGATCCTTGGGTCGGGAAGATCCCCTGAAGAAGGAAATGGCAACCCACTCTAGTATTCTTGCCTGGGATCATGGTGGGCTGCAATCCATGAGGCCACAAAGAGTTGGACATGACTTTGACTAACCAGCAGTAGCAGCTCCCCCTGGTTGTGGGTGAAAGTGAAAGTCGCTCAGTTATGTCCAACTCTTTGTAATTATTATACAGTCCATGGAATTCTCCAGGCCAGAATACTGGAGTGGGTCCCAACCCAGGGATCAAACCCAGGTCTCCAGCATTGCAGGCAGATTGTTTACCAGCTGAGCCACAGGGAAGCCCAAGAATACTGGAATGGGTAGCCGATCCTTTCTCCAGCAGATCTTCCCCACCCAGGAGTTGTACCGGGGTCTCCTGCATTGCAGGTGAATTCTTTACCAACTGAGCTATCTAAGTCTGTTGTGGGTAATGGTATTGAAATCAGTTTCTCTCTGCTCATCTTGTCAAGTGTGATTTTTCTTTAAGACACCTCTTTTCTATACTTGTTCTCAAAATCAGAACTATTTAATGTAGATGTGTAGATCCCAGTTGGGTTCTTCCCCATGATATTTAACTCGATGGTAAGGATTTTATTTCTAGAGATAATCCCTTGAGTTTGCAATTTTTTTCTTCTTTTGGGAGCTTCATGACCGTGTTTAGAGATATGGTTCATCATTATTACTCTTACTTACATTGGCAGTGACCATTTAATAAAGTAGCTACATTTCATAGCTACTTTAACATCAGAAGGACTGATGCTGAAACTGAAACTCCAATAATTTGGCCACCTGATGCGAAGAACTGACTCATTGGAAAACACCCTGCTGCTGGGAAAGTTTGAAGGAGGGAGGAGAAGGGGACTACAGAGGATGAGATGGTTGGATGGCATCACCAACTCGATGGACATGAGTTTGAGCCAGCTCCGGGAGTTGGTGATGGACAGGAAAGCCTGGCATGCTGCAGTCCATGGGGTCCCAAAGAGTCAGACACTATTGATGGAACATTTCATTGTGCTTTATATACCTTTATATATTACTTATATAAATCTCCTGAAGGATATGAAATACAGAAAGTTTTGCTTGAATTACTTTCTTAGTATATTAATATTGGGTGGGGGGCAATTTTCTGATTCCAGCTTTTGGTAAAAACATTTTTGGGAAATGTCTAATCAGAAATCTTATAGTTCAGGGTAATTCCATCCAGATCAGATCACTTGATAAATAGGAACCATGTAAATCAGTATTTGCTGATTACTTAATGAATCAGTCAAAGGCCAAGAAGCCACTCCTTTGGCAAGAGAAACTATGGAAGCAAGGCTTATGAATTATTCTCTTCCTAAAGTTTTGCTGAATACAAATATGATATATAAGGAAAGGGAAAAGTGAACTTCAGTTTAGCCCCCAAAGAGCTTAAGCACTATTGATTTTCTAGTGATGCTGCAAATTTTTGGTCTCAAGATTTTGCTTAGGTTTTCCTCTTTTTTCCCTCCCCTTGGACTTAGAGAATGCTTGGTTAACAACAGGCTCTTATTAGGTGAATGGAAGGGAGTCTCTGTTTTACTTTTATTTTAAATTCATAGCTGGTAGAACCAAGGCAAAATAATTAACTGATACATTTTTCTTCTAAAGATACCATGGGAATCGTGTTACCGGGATGAGAGTGCATTATGTAAGTTAAATTCTTCACTGGAAGGGAGGAGGCCATTTTCTGAGGAAAATTTAGTTGTAAAAATACAATATTAGTAACGTTTATTGGACAATTTTATGTGCCAGGATCAGGCTAAATACTTCACATGAAGTGTCACCTTTTCATCTTCATACTGACAACATACATTAGACTCTGTTATCATCCCCATTTCACAGAGGGGTATGTGTTACCCACCCTTTTGAGTTGGACTCCAACAAGGGTCCTCCTGCCTGGTGACATTGGAACCAATACAAGGAGAGCAAGATCATCAGATTCAGAAGCAAAGAAAAGCACTGCACGAGGATCAGCAAATGAAGAGGACGAGTTCCTGCTTTAGAGTAGGAGTGCCCAACCTCCAGGATCTAATGCCTGATCATCTGAAGTGGAGCTGATATAATTATAACCGAAATAAAGTGCACAATAAATGTAATGCGATTGAATCATCCTGAAATCAGCCCCCTGGTCTATGGAAAATTTGTCTTCCAGGAAACCAGTCCCTGGTACCAAAAAGTTGGGAACTGCTGCTCTAGAGCACAGGTTTTTTGAGGGGCCCTGGGCAGGACTGCTTTATAGGGTTTGGGGTGGGATAGAGGGACGGAGACTGTCTTTGGTGGGGGTGGATGGGCGGAGGCTGTCTTTGGGGCGGGGTGGAGGGGCGGAGACTGTCTTTGGGGCGGGGCGGAGGGGCAGAGGCTGTCTTTGGGGCGGGGCGGAGGGGCGGAGACTCTTTGGGGCGGGGCGGAGGGGCGGAGGCTGTCTTTGGGGTGGGGGGGACGGAGGGGCGGAGGTTGTCTTTGGGGTGGGGCGGAGGGGCGAAGACTGTCTTTGGGGCGGGGTGGAGGGGCGGAGGCTGGCTTTGGGGCGGGGCGGAGGGGCGGGAGGCTGGCTTTGGGGCGGGGCGGAGGGGCGGAGGCTGTCTTTGGGGCGGGGCGGAGGGGCGGAGGCTGTCTTTGGGGCGGGGTGGAGGGGCGGAGGCTGGCTTTGGGGCGGGGCGGAGGGGCGGAGGACTGTCTTTGGGGGCGGGGCGGAGGGGCGGAGGCTGTCTTTGGGGCGGGGGGCGGAGGGGCGAAGACTGTCTTTGGGGCGGGGGTGGAGGGGCGGAGACTGTCTTTGGGCGGGGTGGAGGGGCGGAGGAGGCTGTCTTTGGGGCGGGGTGAGGAGGGGCGGAGGCTGTCTTTGGGGCGGGGTGGAGGGGCGGAGACTGTCTTTGGGGCGGGGTGGAGGGGCGGAGGCTGTCTTTGGGGCGGGGCAGAGGGGCGGAGGCTGTCTTTGGGGCGGGGTGGAGGGGCGGAGACTGTCTTTGGGGCGGGGTGGAGGGGCGGAGTTCCCACAGGGCTCTACAGGTGCGCTGCTTAGAGCCTTCCAGGTACTGGGCAAGTGTCTCTGCCCAGGGCGGCCGCCATCTTGAGCTGAGCTGTCCGAGTTGGGTGCAGACGTTTCCACTCGGAACCCTGGTCTGAAGTGTCCAGTGCAACGCCTCCACATGCAGTTCCCTAGGAGCAAGTGAAACTAGATGAAGCACGAAGGAAAAAAAGGTTAGACTCTTTTTATTATCCAGTCTCTATTTTTATTTCTGAGAAACTATTAAGGGGCTTTGCTGGCAATAGATACTCTGGTTATCGTCTTGTCCTAGATGACGGTCATGGGCCATCCCACTGCCCCATTTTCCCCCTACTGTCAGCTCTCAAGAGTTGGAGGTGATAAGTCTAAAAAGAAACACAAGAAGGAAGTGACTAAAGGTTAAAGGAGGTGAGAGGTTTTACCAGGCAGAAACCCTGTTCAAGAGATCAGAAACGGAGAGCAGAGAGCTAGTTCACTGAGTGAGAGTGAGGAACTTGGATTAGAATTATGTGCCTCCCACCATGTGCCTCACATTTACAATTAGGAGACGATTAATTTTCAGGTGAGGTTAGGATGGAAACTTAAATGGTTGGCTTTTCTTGCCTTTCTTTGCTAACCTGCGAGAATTGAATGTGTTTCTCCTCATCCCCTGGATGGCTTGAAGATTATGTCTTCTTTTCCCTCAAAGAAAGAGGAATAAATTAGAGTCTGAGTTTAATGAGCCACTAAAGTCGACAGAATCAAAGTCCGATGGTGTAAAGAGCAATATTGCATAGGGACCTGGAATGTTAGATCCATGCTGCTGCTGCTGCTAAGTCGCTTCAGTTGTGTCCGACTCTGTGCGACCCCATAGAAGGCAGCCCACCAGGCTCCGCTGTCCCTGGGATTCTCCAGGCAAGAACACTGGAGTAGGTTGCCATTTCCTTCTCTAATGCATGAAAGTGAAAAGTGAAAGTGAAGTCACTCAGTCGTGTCTGACTCTTCACGACCCCATGGACTGCAGCCTACCAGGCTCCTCCGTCCATGGGATTTTCCAGGCAAGAGTGCTGGAGTGGGTTGCCATTGCCTTCTCTGGTTAGATCCATGAATCAAGGAAAATAGGAAGTGGTCAAACAGGAGATAGCAAGTGAGAACATCGACATCTTAGGAATCAGTGAACTAAAGTGGACTGGAATTTAACTCAGATGACCATTATATCTGCTACTGTAGGCAAGAATCACTTAGAAGAAATGAAGTAGCCATCACAGGCAACAAAAGAGTCTGAAATGCAGTACTTGGATGCAATCTCAAAAACGACAGAATGATCTCTGTTCATTTCCAAGGCCAACCATTCAATATCACAGTAATCCAAGTCTATGCCCCAACTAGTAATGCTGAAGAATCTGAAGTTGAATGGTTCTATGAAGACCTACAAGACTTTCTAGAACTAACACCCAAAAAAGATGTCCTTTTCGTTATAGGGGACTAGAATGCCAAAGTAGGAAGTCAAGAAACACCTGGAGTAACAGGCAAATTTGGCCTTGGAGTACAAAGCGAAGCAGGTCAAAGGCTAACAGTTTTGCCAGGAGAATGCACTGGTCATAGCAAACACTCTCTTTCAACAAAACGAGGCGACTCTACACAAGGACATCACCAGATGGTCGATACCGAAATCAGATTGATTATATTCTTTGCAGCCAAAGATGGAGAAACTCTACACAGCAGCAAAAACAAGACTGGGAGCTGACTGTGGCTCAGATCATGAACTCCTTATTGCCAAATTCAGACTTAAATTGAAGAAAGTAGGGAAAACCATTAGACCATTCAGGTATGACTTAAATCAAATCCCTTACAATTATACAGTGAAAATGACGAATAGATTCAAGGAATTAGATGTGACAGACAGAGTGCCTGAAGAACTATGGACGAAGGTTAGAGATCTCTTCAAGAAAATTAGTGATACCAATGGAACATTTCATGCAAAGATGGGCACAATAAACAACAGAAACGGTATGGACCTAACAGAAGCAGAAGATATTAAGAAGAGGTAGCAAGAATACACAGAAGACCTATACAAAAAAAGATCTTCATAACCTAGATAATCACGTTGGTGTGATCACTCACCTAGAGCCACACATCCTGAAGTGCAAAGTCAAGTGGGCTTTAGGAAGCATCACTACGAACAAAGCTAGTGGGGGTGATGGAAATCCAGTTGAGCTATTTCAAATCCTAAAAGATGATGCTGTGAAAGTGCTGCACTCAATATGTCAGTGAATTTGGAAAAGTCAGCAGTGGCCACAGGACTGGAAAAGGTCAGTTTTCATTCCAACTGCAAAGAAAGGCAATGCCAAAGAATATTCAAACTACCACACAATTGCACTCATCTCACACACTAGCAAAGCAATGCTCAAAATCCTCCAAGCCAGGCTTCAACAGTAGGTGAAACATGAACTTCCAGAGGTTCAAGCTGGATTTAGAAAAGGCAGAGGAACCAGAGATCAAATTGCCAATATCTGCTGGATCATCGAAAAAGCAAGAGAGTGCCAGAAATCATCTACTTCTGCTTCATTGACTATGCCAAAGCCTTTGACTGTGTGGATCACAAAAAACGGTGGAAAATTCTTCAAGAGATGGGAATACCAGACCACCTTACCTACCTCCTGAGAAATCTGTATTCAGGTCAGGAAACAACAGTTAGAATTGGACATGGAACAAAAGACTGGTTCCAAGTAGGGAAAGGAGTCCATCAAGACTGTATATTGTCACCCTGCTTATTTAACTTATATGCAGAGTACATCATGTGAAATGCCAGATTGGATGAAGCACAAGCTGGAATCAAGATTGCCAGGAGATATATCAATAATCTCAGATATGCGGATGACACCACCCTTATGGCAGAAGGTGAAGAAGAACTAAAGAGCCTCGTGATAAAAGTGAAAGAAGAGAGTGAAAATGTTGGCTTAAAGCTCAACATTCAGAAAACTAAGATCATGGCATCTGGTCCCATCAGATCATGGCAAATAGAGGGGGAAACAATGGAAACAATGAGAGACTTTAATTTTTTAGGCTCCAAAATCACTGCAGATGGTGACTGCAGCCATGAAATTAAAAGATGCTTGCCCCTTGGAAGAAAAGCTATGACCAACCTAGACAGCATATTAAGAAGCAGAGACATTCCTTTACCAACAAAGGTCTGTCTAGTCAAAGCTATGGTTTTTCCAGAGTCATCTGTGGATGTGAGAGTTGGACTATAAAGAAGGCTGAGTGCTGAAGACTTGATACTTTTGAACTGTGGTGTTGGAGAAGACTCTTATGAGAGTCACTTGGACAGCAAGGAGATCAACCAGTCCATCCTAAAAGAAATCAGTCCTGAATATTCATTGGAAGGACTGATGCTGCAGCTGAAACGCCAATACTTTGGCCACCTGATATGAAGAACTGACTCACTGGAAAACACCCTGATGCTGGGAAAGATTTAAAATGGGAGGATAAGGGGATGACAAAGGATGAAATGGTTGGAGGGCATCACCCATTGGATGTACATGAGTTTGAGCAAGCTCTGGGAACTGTTGATGGGCAGGGAAGCCTGGTGTGCTGCAGTCCATGGGGTCGCGAAGAGTCAGACATGACTGAGCAACTGAATTGTACTGAAAGTCAACTGAGTAAAGTGAAAAAGAAGCCTAGGATTTCTCAAAAGAGGCTGAAAGGATGGGAGATATAGAAGGCAGAGAAAGGCTTCCCTCAGGTAAATACTTAGAAAGTGAGGGAGGTGTTGGAGCCTGGGCTGTGGAGATCCAGCCCTGGACTCCTGGTACTGCCCTGGAGATGCTACAGAAGTTCTGAGGAGAAGGGCTGTGGGAAGAGTCCAGGGAGGGCAGAGTCACTGCCCCTTTGCTTCCCTTGGCTAAGTAGGTGAAGATGGTGAAGATTCTTCCCTTTATCTTCATTGTATTAAGTCTAGCAAGGGGTAGCTTTTGTCTTTCTTAAGCCAGAATGTTCTTGGAGGTAATAAAAGGGGCAGAGCTTAATGGCAAGGTGCCTGTGAGAATTGGATTAAGAGGATCTCGCCATCCCATCCCACCCCAGGGAAGGTCAGCCTCTGGACTAACCTGAGCCGGTTCCCTTTCTGAATGTTTTTATCTCATGACCTGAATGGTGGGTCTCTGTTTTGTTTTGTTGAGGTGGTATTGTAACTGAAAGTGGGGTTCTGCTGCTCGCCGCTCAAAAGCCAATAAAGAGACCCGGTTGGTGGAAAGGAAAGTTTGCTTTATTTAGGATGCTGGGTGGGGGAGGGCAACACCTGTCCAAAGGCAGACTCTCCCCTCCCCCGAAAATCAGGGGATAATAGCTTTTATAGACAGAGCGAGGGGGCTCCAGGTAGAAACAGCACAGTCAGTTCTGACAGTCATCTTGAAATTGGTTATCAGTGGTCTGATCATCAGTGTCATCTTGACTGTTTTAGCTACAGTTGGTCTTCAGTACCAGGGCCAGTTTGTTTCCATTTCCTTGAGGCCAGTTATTGGAATTGTGGCAGATTATGTCATGGCTACAATCTGGTTGTCATGTAGTTAACTTTTTCTACCTGGTGGGGGTTTCAGTATCGATAAGACAACTCATAGGTTATGGCTCAAAATATTATTTACAGCCCTTGAGAAGGAACTAAAGGTTCTTGGCTATGCCTAATGACTACATTATTTGGTCTCCTTTGACTGTTTTCCTTTGATTCTGCATTTTCTCACTTCTCTGATTAAACTTATTCTTTGGCTAAAGTTTTTGCACAGATAAACGGCAGACAGAGAATACTGGGGTGCAAGGACCATAGCATCCTGCTCCATTTCAGTATTATTTAGTCCAATACTCAAGGATTCCTGATGTAACATAACTACATTCTGAATTTAAGCTAAATATATTGCTAGTATAGTAACGTCCTTATAACTGAATTTTCCTGCTTTTTTTGGCTTATGACTGTAAGAAGCACTAAGCTAAAATAGTATACTCCGTGTTCTGAAGGAAACAACCCGATTTGAGTTCTGCAGTTTACCCACGGTGAGGCCAAGACAAGTGGCAGGCCCCTCTAGGCCTCAGATTCTCCCTTCGTGAAAACGTGGAGGGTGGGCTGGTTGCTGGATACAGCTGCAGTCAGGTCTTATGACTGTGGATCCTTTTATTCTTCCATACAGAGTCAGTTATGCAGCTATTACCCACAAGCTGCCAAATGGGCCAGTTAATAAAGATGAAAAAAATCTAATGGTATTTATAATTACCCTGGGGATCAATTCAGATCAACAAGAGAGTAGTAAATCTAATAGAACTGAATATTAGAGAAGTTGTTAATTTGCTGGCCTCTGCTGCTGTGCCTTTTTTTTTTTTTTAAACTTTTTATTTTATATTGGAGTATAGCCGATTAATGATGTGGCAGTGGTTTCAGGTGAACAGCAAAGGGACTCAGTCATACATATACATGTATCCATTCTCCCTGCTGCTGTGCTTTCTTGATTGAGGTTTTGAGTGATGGAAAAGGGAATGAGCAAAGCAAGCCTGGGAGGTAGGAGAAGCCAGCTGCTGTCTATTTGCACCAGGATTGTCGGAGCTTGTTATGAAAAAGATATCGTCTTAGCTACACACCTGGAAGCAGGAGCGCTCCTTTTGAGTATGGTATATAGTCAATACGAGATGAAAAGAGTCAAAAGATCTGCTTTGTTATTATTAAAAAAATAAAGAACAGTTTTACTATGTAATCAGTATTTAACTATATGCTCGGATCGAGGACTTTTGCGACCTGATCTCATTTCATTTATACTTTAAGTTCTGTGAAGTAGGTATTTTTAGTCACTCTAAATAGTTTGAAAAATAGTTTAGTGACAGGGAAACTGAGATACCAAAAGTATAAATTATTTGTCCAAGTTGATCCAGGAGTTTTTGCAATAAATAAAGAAGCTATCATTTCGGGTGGAAATATAAAGAAAGTGGCCCTCACATCCCTTGTTTATCCCCACTTCTACTCTCCTTTTATCATTTCATTTGGAAATGAAATCACGTGATGAACTGTATGCAAGCAACCCCTAAGGGGGGGGAAAGTCCCAAAAGGGTAACAATTTGAGAATGTTTCTGTGAAAGTGGAGAGGAACAGACTCTTGATGTAGGGGTGGGGAAATGCCACAGCTGATTATGTAGACACATGTAAGACTTAGACTTTTTTTCCAATACATTTCCAATTCTGTATCTTTTCATCTTTGGTCAAAGTCCTGACACCAATCCCAGTAGCCAGACAATGGTTCTCTTCCACTTGAGCAATTTTTCCTACAGTGTGGAAAGGTTTTGATTATAAAGTCATCCTAACACTTGAGGAAAGAGGAGTGAGACATTAATATTTTAAAGAGACAAAGTTAGCTTTCTGACTGTGGACTCAAAGCAGAATTTTTACTCACAAATACCCATCTCCCTTCTACTGCCTTCACTTCACCTTGATTAAAGGGCTTGAAATAATTTTACTCTTCACTAAGTCCTAGTTAAAAAGAGAAATTCAGTATTGCATATTTGAAAGTTGCTAAAAGGATACATCTTAAAAGTTCTCATTACAAGAAAAAAAATTGTAACTATGTATGTTGATGGTTGTTAGCCAGACTGTTTTTGGTGTTCCTTTTGTGGTATGTACAAATGCCGAATCATTATGTTGTACGCCTGAAACTAATAGAATGTTATGTGTCAATTATAACTCAATTTTTAAAAAGAGAGAAATTCAGAAGTAGGGGGCAGGCAAAATGTTGGTTAGTGCTAGAATCTAAGCCTTGAAATATAAACCTTAAGCTAACTTTCCCAAAATAAATCCCAGAAAATACGAGTTTCACAAGTTGCTCTCCAAATTAAAGGCTCTGTGGTCAGATTCCTTTGGGGATGTTACATTCTCTGCTAGCGTCAACGAGAGGTTACTAGCATTTGGGGCCAAACAATTCTTTGCTGTGTGGTATTGTCCCAAGTATTTCAGGGCATTCAGCATCCACACTATCTGGCCTTCAAGCGCAAGAAGGGTCCACAGCTATCATAATGATAAAAATTTGCCCTAAAACATTTCTAAATGACCCTTGATGGAGGGTACCAAATATCATGGAGAACAAACATAGCTATCAGCTTATGCAAATTCACAGAGAACTTTTTTTTTTAATATATTAAAGATTCTGGGAAGAATTCCTTTTAAAAATATTTTTCATTTAATTCAGCATATCCCAATAAATAGAGTTTCCCCTCTTTTCTCCTTTACTCCCCACCCCCACCCTTTGTGTTTTCTTTTTATTTTAGAACACCAAGTGAAATTCCATGAAACACCTCTTGAAAAATACTGCTTTAGCAAGAAGGACCAGGACAGGAATATTAAAATGTGAAAAGATATTAATGATCAGCTAATATCTGTTGTTGTTGTTCAGTCCCTAAGTTGTGTCTGACTCTCTGTGATCCCATGGACTGCAGGCTCCCCGTCCTTCACTATTTCCCTGAGTTTGCTCAAATTCATGTCCATTGAGTTAGCGATCCTAGATGCTATCTCACTATCTCATCTTCTGCACCACCTTCTCCTTTTACCTTCAACCTTTCCCAGCATCAGGGTCTTTTCCAATGAGTCGGCTCTTCTCCAGAGGTGGCCAAAGTATTGAAGCTTCATCTTCAGCATCAGTCCTTCCAATAAATATTCAGGATTGATTTCCTTTTGGTTTGACCTGTTGGATCTCCCTGCAGTCCAAAAGACTTTCAAGAGTCTTCTCCAGCACTGCAATTCAAAAGCATCAATTGTTAGGTGCTCAGCTTTCTTCATGGTCCAACTCTCATATCCATACATGACTACTGGAAAAACCATAGCTTTGAGTATACGAACCTTGGTCAGTAAAGCGATGTCTCTACTTTTTAACATGCTGTTTAGGTTTGTCATAGCTTTCCTCCCAAGGAGCACACATTTTTTAATTTCATGGCTGCAGTTACCATCCACAGTAATTTTGGAGCCCAAGGAAAGAAAATCTGCTTTCACTGTTTCCCACTATTTGCCATGAAGTGATAGGAACAGATGCCATGATCTAAGTTTTTGTAACATTGAGTTTTGAGCCAGCTTTTTCACTCTCCTCTTTTACTCTCGTCAAGAGGTTATTTAGTTCCTCTTCACTTTCTGCCATGAGAGTGCTATCATCTAATACCTGGCACCCACTGTTCACCCCTAAATATGCCCAGTTTGCCCCACAGCTTGTGGGATCTTTGTTCCCCTGCCAGGAATTCAACCCTAGCCACCTCAGTGAAAGCTCCGAGTCTGAACCACTGGACCACCAAGGAGTTCCCTAAAATTTTTGTTTTGAATATAATTACCACTCATGATCTTTTGAGCCTTTGGGACCTATCTGTTTCTCTGTGAGACCAACTCCCCAGGTGTCAGGCTAACTGGCTTTTATTTTATTTGATGCTGATAGTAGCTCATTATGCAATTTGAGCTGTTCAGGTCTCATTCCACTAACATGTCATCACAAAAGTGGTCGAGTGGCAAAGAGGGAATGGAACTCCCAGGCCATAATCTTTATGCTGCTCTATTTTGTTATCTCTTAATAAAAGAGCTACTAAGATGGGGGAATAGAAGTAATTGCAATGGGCTATGAGAGGTGGGTGGAGGAAAGAAGTTGACATATCATAACAGACCAAATAAAGCTTTGCTTTTAAAAAAAAAAAAATCCAAATGCAGTTTAAAAGGAGGTTTACATTTCCTAAATTCTAGCCTGCTTTCGGCAGGTCTTGATAAGATTATATGGTCTTCTCTTGAAGGACCTCAAATATTCCTTTCATCCCTTTCTTAGTCACATATAATACATTTTTCTTCTTCTATTTGACTGATTAAGTTTTCTGGATACTGCTTGCTTTCTTCTGCAGCTGTGGCAATGGATTCAGAAAAGACACAGTAACTCTAAACTATATTCTTTTGATAGTTTTTCTTCATTAAGAAGACTCTCTACGTGTACTATCCTCATGTTTAAAGCACCAAATGATAGGAGCTATCTCATTATAAGCAATTAAGTCCTGAATTACAGTTTTCTTAGCATACTTTCCCCAAGCACGTTATCTCTTTTTATGTCAATATAACAAGATACATAGCTTGGAAAGGGTTTGAGGTTTGAGGATGTGAAACAGTCAATGGTAGTTTTTAGAGAAAGTGATTTTTAAATTATGTGTCAAAGCAGAATTCCGAGACTCAAATACCTGGTAGAATTGGAACACAGAGCAATAATGAATGAAACTGGCCAAATATCTAAAAACTAAATGCTTATGCTTGATGATAATAAACAACTGACAATTGGTCAATGTGGTCTCATGAAGACGTTAAGTGGGTGAACATGTCAATGATAATGGACTGAATCTCACTGGTTCTTGGCTTAGACTTAGTTCTATCTTCATATCTGTCTTTCCTGTCAAACTAGAATCTTCCAGTAGCAGGCACCATTCAGATGCCTTTCCTCTCTCTGGAGTTGGTTTTCAGTGTGCAGGGATCAGAAGTGTTTTAGCTTCTAATTCTAACAGTTAAAAGAGCCAGCAGGGGGAACCCATAGACTGTATGACTTTAAAAACTAAAGGAAGAGATTTTTTAAAATTTATACAATATAACAACTTTTAAAGCAGTTTTGAGGACTAGCCTCCAGCTTTCTGGCCTCCAGTTTGAGTTTTATCTATATACTAACCCTCGTTTAAATATTGTTATGCAAATCATCATTTACATAATTGGAAACATTGAAGCAAAATCTTTTCTGGAACTTTGGTCAACACATGAATTGTGGCTTAAATGCTGAAAGTAATAATCATTTCTTCATCTGGACTGATACTGAAGCTCCAATACTTTGGCACCTGATGCAAAAAGCCAACTCACTGGAAAAGACCCTGATGCTGGGAAAGATTGAAAGCAGGAGGAGAAGAGGATGACAGAGGATGAGAAGTTTGGATGGCATCACCGACTCAATGGATGTGAGTTTGAGCAAACTCCGGGAGACAGTGAAGGACAGGGAAGCCTGGCATGCTACAGTTTATGGGGTTGCAGAGAGTCCGACACGACTTAGCAACTGAACAACTGCAACAAATCTGAATTTGTCTAAGTGCTTCCTCAGTTGAGAGAGTGGGTGATGTGTCTCTAGTGTTATTCATTTTGACACAAACGGATTGATATCAACCAGCATTTTATTATAAAAAATCTTGCTATGTATGGAGCATTGTATTCTGTACCATGGTGCTGCAAAATTTTGTACTATTGGTTTGCTGTCCTCAAAGAGTGTTAGGGATGTTTAGGCTAGTTCTGAAAGCATGTGCATACACACACACACACACATAGAAGTGGCTAACTTAGTATAGTCTATCCCATGGAAAAGTCTTATGCAGAATTGTTGCCAGCAAATACTTTTTAAATTTTATCCTGTTATGGCATGTGTAAAAAATGATAGTACTTGAAGGTACATTGGGGATACTGAATAGGTCTAGTTGTATAAAAGATAAACAGTTCTGGCTTCCCCAGGCCACACCTGGCCTTGAAGAAGGCTGTGGGGATGGGTATGTGGGTAGACCCTCAGTCCACCGGTGGCATGGCAGAGTGCTATGAAACACTGGCTCAGGATCCTCTGTTATAGGTTTGTAAAGAGAAATGAGATAAAAATAGAGCCAACTTCAGGGATGGTTTCTCCTATATATTTTCACTTTTTACTCACATTGATTTAGTTATTTCCCATTAGCATTTGTCAACAAATCAAATCTTTTATGATTTTTCTTCACTTAGAAAATATAGGATAAAATGAAAGACTTGGTTTTCCAGAAGTGTTCTTTTCCAGAGTTCTAAGGACAATGTCTCTTATCTTTAGAAAAGATGAACTCCTTTCCCATGTACGCATTCATCCTACTGTATGGGCTGGTTCAGGCTTGTTTGCCTCACTCACTTAAGTGGCATTAGCGTTAAAGAAACTGCCTCCCGATGCAGGAGATGTAAGAGACACAGATTTGATCTCTGGGATGGGAAGACCCCCTGGAGGAGGGTTTGGCAACCCACTGCAGTATTCTTACCTGGAGAATCCCATGGACAGAGGAGCCTGTGGGCTACAGTCCATAGGGTCAAAAAGAGTTGGACATGACTAAAGCAGCTTAGCATGCATGCAAACATTATTATGGAGGAAGAGAGATCAAGCAGGGAAAAACAGAATAAGGCCACTGTTAATATGATTATTATTTCTAAATTAAAGCCTGATGAATACCGCCTCTGAGCCATCCACCTCTGTAGTCATTTTTTTTTTAATGGCTGCTACTACTTTGGAATAGAATAATGTTGAGTTATAATCAAGCATATTGAAGCCTAATGATAGAGTTATTAGTAAACTGAGAAGAGAATGGGAATTTTCATCTTTATGCAGAACAGTACTAAATGATCACATTGTTGAGTAGTAACTGTCCTTTGCTCCTCTCCTTCATATCTAATCAAGTTAGATTACACCTATTAAACAAATGTACTTCACACTTTGGCCCTCACCACAACACTGTATAAACAAAATTAGAGGTAGAAAGGTGAGGAATCTCTCTTTCCCTCAATTTGGAAAACAAAAGTGTAGAATTTTGGATTTTTGATGATTAACACAAGCTGCCAAGAATTTCTGGTTATATCCTAGTTTGAATTTAAAAGGGTGAGATAAAGCCTCTTAGGAAAAGGGCAATGTTACCATAATGATTCATAGCTCTGCTTCATCATCCCCTCGTGCTTTCATTCCTCTTCCCAACTATATTTGTTAATATGCTATGGTTTTGAGAAGGGGATTATATTAGCTAGAAGTAACAAAAATTGTTTTGAATTTGAAAAATTATAAAACCTTTAAGAATGTTTTCAATCTGAGTTAGACTGGGACCTAGAAGATACTGCTTAAGTGTGTGGAATGTTGTAAAACCAATATAATTTTCCTACATTTTCCCAAGCAAATGTGGCTGCCAGTCTTAAGAATTTCCCCAGACATCTAGAGCTCATAGGTCCCAGGGTGAGAGGTCCTCATTGTTGTAACAAGGACTCCTGAGCAGTTCCCTGCAATCTGTTCCAAAATCTTTCTCAGTGGCCCCTAAACCACTCTCCCTGTGAGGTCAGGATATTTGCATTCCAGAAGAGAACTCTGCCTCATTTACTCTCCATTGAACTATTTATGTCAGCTGTCCTAAAGCTCCTCACTTGAAGAATTATCACTCTTTTCTCTTGGATCATCAATCAGAACAGATTCACAGCAAGATTTTATATGAATCAAAGGAGAAAGTCTTCATAGGACTGATTGAAAAAATAAACATAAAGATCAATTGTAGATAAATTGGAAAGCAGTAACTACAGCCTTTCCTGGGTGAGATGAAAGTCATTTGAGATATTTAAGTCTGTGGGGAAGAAGGGTGAGAGGTAAATGAACCCCAGCTTAGCCTGTCTACCAATCCTTGTAATAATTCCCAACTTGAGATCCACAAGGCAACTATGCAGGTGCTATCTACATTCCTCCAAATATATATATTTTTAAATCTAGTAAAAATTGCATGTGTTTTGCTATAATGATACTCCATAGGTTAAAGACAGAAACCATAAGCTTTGGTCTAGGAGTCTATTTGCTGAATTATTTAGTAATTTATTTAAACCTATTATCTGTGGCAGGTTAAAAGTCCCAACTGACTGTTTTGGCCTTGATTACAATGGTGCAGGAAGAAGAAAGAAATAAAAAAAAACTCAAGAAGTTATTAGTTATAGAGTGAGAAGTCCTTCACAGAATAATAGAGTTAATAAAACTAGTTCTGAATAACTAGTTTTTAAATAGTTATTTAATATAATAAATAGCACTTAAAGTTTTATGAATTCTCATTTGTGTATTCCAAAGCTCCAGTTAAGTAGATACAATAGAATGAACCCTTAACACTAGAGAACAGAAATCATTCTCCAAAGGTGAAACAGAAACTGCTTCTCTGACCGCTATTGCCACAACTTGGTACCAACCCTCTCTGGAAGGTATTGTAATGTTCTCATGGTAATGTGGTTACAATTGTAGTCTTCAAACAAAGATTGCTGGATTTCAAATACTAACTCTAACCTGTATTAGCTGTGATTCTGGAAAAGTTATTTAATCTTATTCTCTGCACCTGAGTTTTCTCAGTTTTTTTTTTTTAATGTGAATTAGAAAATGGAAATAAGAAAACTATCTTAGATGAGAATAAGAAACTTATCTAGTTTGGGTGTTGTTGTGACGATTACTGAGTTAACAGATATAGGTAGTTATAAGAGGGTCTGGAATAAGGAATATTCAATAAATGTTATCTATTATTACTATTTCAAATAAGATTGATTCACAAATCCCCAAATCCACAACTCTTATATGGTAGATTCTGGACTTGAATCCAGGTCTGTGTGACGATAAATCTCTAAACCAAAGTCAAGTTTTCCTATTCACACATCTATGTTCTAACATATAATACAATTAGAGAATACTTGGAGGCTGTTAAGCTGTAAATATTTATTTCTGAAGGTATGTGACAGAAAAATTCAGAGAAAGTCGTGTCTTTTGGGCATGTTTAGTATGGGTGAGGATGTCAAGGAGGTCTTTGAAACCATTAGGTAGCATTTCCAGGACTCTGAAGAGCTCAGGGACCACAGTCCTTTATGTCTCAATGCAGAAATGAATTCAGCAAGAGGCAAAGTGATAGATAAGTGATTTGTTAGAATAGGATGCTTTTAAGGTTCTCAAGTGGGCAGGCAAGTGTTTAACTGCCCTGAGTACTCAGTGGGTTACATTTTTATGATCAGAGGGAGAGAGGGGAAGGGGAGAAGACCTTCTTTGTCTTTCCTGAGGAGACATCACGTTCCCACCATCAGTTCCTCCCCCAGGTAGGGCAGGGAACTTTACTTTCCCTCCATATATGGTTGGACCAGGACTGTCACAGTACTTTGGACAGTCTTTTCAGGTCTTAGTACAATGAGATTCTTTCATTTTGAAAAGTCACCTTCCCATAAATGATTTTTTTGTGTGTGCACAGTGCCTGTTTTGGGGATCATTAGTAAACTCTGGGAATTGGTGGTGGACAGGGAGGCCTTGTGTGCTGCAGTCAATGGGGTCGCAAAGAGTCGGACATGACTGAGTGACTGAACTGAACTTGATGACACCACTGGGAAGGTTGTAGGCCTTATTATCTGCTATTGTTTTATTGTTTGGAGAGCATTGTGCAAAAAATATGTCTTATGGGTCAAAGAACATGTTTTGAGGGTTACTAACTCATTGAGTTGACTGGGCAGGATGTAGGTCTCTTGCCACCATTTTTTGTTTGTTTGGGGGCATGTCTTCTGCTTCTGTTGCATGGTTTTGTTGCTAAGCAAGTTAGCTTTGGTTTTATCATAAAGCAAGCAGTCTGACTTTGATGCTAAGCAACTTGTTTTACTTTGTGAGTCAAGCAAGCCCACGTTGTTTCAGAATTTTCCCATTACTTTCTTGAGTGATCATGAGTCTTGCTGTGGTCTCCCAAAGCCCCCTAAATTTCCCTCTCTGTCTACAGTTCCCTAATGGGATTTCAAACCTAACTATTTGATCATTCTATAATGTCCCTAACACCTTCATGAAAAGAACGGATGTTTGATAGTCACGGAGAGGTCAGGTCAGGACTTATTCCAGGTTGAAGGACTAGCAGAGCAAAGGCACAGAGAAAACAGACTTGGCAGTTACAAGGACAGAAGGAGACTAGCCTTCTGAAAATCCATTTTTGTCTTTGTAGACAATAAGAAGATGATCAGATAAATAAAATGAGATCTAACTAGAGAGAATCTTCAATATCAGGTAGAAGAATGTGGAATTAATGTGATAGATACTATGGAGTCATTGTAAATGATTCAATGTGGGATTAAATTGATTAAAATCGTGTTTCAGAAAGATTAACCTGGCAAAAAAGTAATGAAACCATGAAGAAGATTGCTGCAATGATGTAGGCATGAGATGACAAGGGCTTAGACTTCAGTGCAAGTGAGAATATGGAGAGAAAAGGATAAACTTAAAATTATAAGACATGATTACCTATAAAAAGTCAAAGTGACTTGAGGCCTACCGTCAAAAAATGAATGTAAGGGCAGATATGATTTGCAATCTTTGGTGTTTAGTTTGCATGGCATCTTAAAAAATAGGTAATTTTGAACAGACAATAAATTTCTAGCTACTTTGCAAGATTTGGAAGGTCTGGTAATGCATTAGAGTGAAGTAATGGTAGCCCAGTTAAAATGAATTATGTTCTCTGAATTTTACCGTATCCTCCATCTGCCACACTTCTAAAACTTGTTTAGACCATGTGAGCATTTAGTTTTGTGACCCCTGCTTTAGACTTTTGGTTTTGATGTTTGGAATGATGATGTTGGTGGTGATAATACGTGAATGGCTGGCAAGAGGAGCTCACCTTTCTCAGCCTCCATCTTTACATTCTTTCTCTCCTGCTACCATGTCTGGGATTTATAATGCTGACCTACCTTTTCAGACATCTCAAGTATGAGAATAGGCAATCGCTATTAAACCTATACTAGTTTTATATGTATTTATCAAAACAAACTTTGTTTTAATCTCACTTGATCCTAACATACACTTCATGAACTACTTCCCCCCTTTTTCTAGACAAGGAAATTAGATTAAAAAGTAGACTGGTTCAAGGCAAAAAAATTAGCAGATCACAAAGACAATAGGTCATAGATTTGTCATAGGATGTAGTAATTATTGAGAAATCATTTTAAATTTACTTATGAATTTGCTTGATACTGAATATTTAAAAGATTGCCAAGCACTGTGCCTAATGCCTATAAAGCACTTAGAATGTTTCCTGGCACATAGAAGATGTCAGCTACTATTTGATTACTCAGCAATTAAAACAACACATTGATAATGGTGTGGGAAAGATGAGACAAAGGAATACAAAACAAGTGATTACAAGATAGAATGGGAAAATGTTTACCAGGAATCTAGCATGTCATTTTGTATTTTAGAAGACAATTATTTTCAGTTCTGGCTGAGCCACCCTTGTCTTATGGCCTACTCAGTTAAAATATGTGGAGAAAATGTAGAATTCCTTAAATTTACTGAGTGAGGGCCAGTCGGGGAAGGGTAGGAAAGAGTTATAGACCCATTTTTTGTATGATTCTCTGACTTCACTATTTATTTAATAAAGTTCTTTCAAAATTATAGGATGTGATGTTAGGGGATCGTTGGTTCATATCATCATTAATCACTTGATGGTATCAGACTTGGAATAATTAAGAGACTTTCTCAAGGTCACAAATCTAGTTAGTGCATAACTGGAAATAGAATCCAGGGCTCCTGACTCATAAGCCGTGGCTTATTCAGTTAATTCACATTTCTTAACAATGTATATACCAAATCCTAAACTCCCTGTCATGCTTTTACAAATGTTTGCCAAAGTAAAGGAAATGAAGGAAAGTTAGTCTCTATTTTATGTCATCCAGAAAATTCAACTTTGATTACCTTAGACCCCTAAGAACTTGGCATTTTTTACCATCTGAAATGCAAGTGGAGCAAGTGATCTCAAATGCTAATCTGAGCACTGACTTCTGTGTTGATGATGAGCATGACTTGTTAATATCACTGTTCATGGGACATATTCTGGGAAAGTGAAATTGTAAAGGACCACAATCTTCAGTGCTTTGTTTTCAAAGCTGAAATAAAGATGGAAAATTCCAAACAAACTTTCCTCCTCTTCCCATCATCAGAAAATTTTAAATTAACATTAGTGGATAATCATACACAGTTTGCTGTTGAATGCCTGCCAAGGAGATAGAAGATAAAACATTCTTTGACAAGACTGTTGAACGTGTCAAAAGGATGAGAATTTTTCTGCGTGTTTTTAGAGAGCAGTGAATTAAAGTTACTTATTTTACTATAAGAATTGTCCTATGAGCTGCCTAGCTCTAACTACAGTGCTTAGGCAACAATAGATATCCAGTAATATTTGCTGATTTTTACTTCCAATATGCCTGAGAGTATTGTCTCTGTCTTGGTACTTATTGTCCTATATTGCCTTTTAATATTACTTTGCCTCAGTGTATGCTGTAAGCTACTTGAAGTTAGGGACTTTATCTTGTTCCTTTTTATATCCATAGACCTAACAGAACTTGTCACATATTTTCATTTAGTAAGTATTATGGGAAGAAGGAAGGAAAGGAAAAGAGAGGAAGAAAGCAATTATATCATAAGTATCCAAAAATTGAATGCAATAATTTACAATAGAGTTTTGCAATCCTGGTTCAATGACCATTTACTGGAGCTGTTGTATAGATGAATAGAAATTTCTTCAGGTGATAAAATCTGCCAGGTGTTATAATCATAGAGTGTTTGAAAAGCTATATATGTCTGTTAAGATTTCAGTTATTTAGAAATTCCATTCAAAATATGGTATTTACTTGCCTCCTAGATTGTAAAGCTGTTATTTAATTGTCATAACATAGCTAATGAAAGCCTTGGCATTGGATTTAGATGCATCCTTGACAAACATGACACTTTAATTCTGAAACATAAATGCTCCATTAGGCTTACAGTTTTGTAACTACAGGAAGAAGACATTAAGTTATCCTTGCTACAAAAAAAGGAACACTGAATTTGCTAGAACTACTTTTAATTATGTTAAATTGAAGCAAAATTTATTACTGACAATCTGTAATTGTATCTACATTATATCTGTCACAGAAGACTTCTAGGGAAAGAATATTCTCTAATTTGTAACACAGCCACTTAGTACAATATATATATGTCTTAAACTCACTTCAAGCTCATTTCAAAGTAATGCTAAATTTCATCGTAGTTTCATGTAAGAACTGTTTCAGAAACATATGGAAAAGTAAAGGCGATAGTTATCATTATGAAAGGATTATGACATTGTGAGGTCAGTGGAAATAGAGAAGAGTCTTTCACAAATGACCCCTGAACAATGTCATTGTGTGTAGTTTCTTCCTCTGATATACTAAGTCTACTCTGGCTTTGCCTGGAGTGACTCAAGCCAGTTTGTGAGCAGAATATTTTGTTACACTTCACAGGAGATTCAAAATCAGCATATATGATTCATGTTTGACATTACCTCTGAGAAAGATGAGCAGACGCAGTAATTCATTCGTTGCCATTCTGTTCAACAATCAGTTGATAAATGACCTTGTCACTCCAACTTCTTTGATTTAATACATGCCTCATAATGGGGTCAACTTTACCAAAGCTAACTCTTACAGTTGTTTATTCAGGCTTATGTGTGTTTTTTTTTCTGATAAGAAAGAAAGGGGGAAGGAGAGAGAGAGACAGGAGGAAGCAAGTGAAGAGACAAATGAGGAGGAGGAGAAAAGGAAAAGGCGAAGAGGACAGTCTAAAGCAAGAAAAGAAAAAAAAAAGAGGAACGATGAGATGATTTTTTTTAAAAAGATTTTGCAAATAGAAATACCAGAACACAAATAAAGAGGTTTAAAATAGATTAAAGTAATGACTGATGACACAAGGTTTTAGGTTAGAATACTCCTGGCTACATATCCAGTTAAAATGCCTAAAACAATAGAGAAAATATGTTATCTCCTAGAACAATAAACCTAGAGCAGTGGTTCACAACCAAGGGCAATATTGGGAACAGTTTTGACACCAGGGAATGTTTAGCAATGTATGGAGACATTTTTGCTTGTTACTATTGGCTGAGTGTGCCAATAGCATCTTTTGAGTGGAGACCAGATATGTTGCTAACCATCCTATTAACCCTACAATGCACAGACAGCCCCCTAGAACAACAACAGAAAACTATAGGGCTGAAAGTGTCCATAGTGATGAGATTGGTGATCCTGGTCTAAAATAAAGGTAGGAAGGTTCTAGCGTTGTTGAATTCAGGGCCTATATGATACCAACAGAGATCTGATTTCTTTTCATCCGTTTGTCTTCCTGGCTTGTCCTCTCAAGTTGACCAACCTCATGGTGTCAAGATAGCTGCCACAGTTTCAGGTGTCACTTCCAGAGGACAGGATCTCCAGGGATAATAAGGGAGTGCTTTGCTTCACTTGAACTTTCCAAACCTCCCTTATTGATATTAAAGCCCATCATTATTTACTCCTTGAGCTTGGAACAGGTTTACATTTCTCTGAAACATATGGCTGCCTGATAATGGAATAAAATCAGTATATTTTATCGAGGAAGAAAGAGAACAGTGGTTGTTGGATAGAACAGCTTTGTTTTCCTTGAGTTCTGGAACCCTGATGCTTTAATATGCGCCAGGAATAGGTAAGTTTGAAGGCAAGAAGATATTCAGTTATCTTGACAGGGCACTCTTTCTCTGGCTAGTGGTGGAAGGACTTGGGAAAATAATATATTCCTGGCCTTTATTTTTCTGTGTTTGCATCACCGCTTGATGCTTTTATACTTGACATTATTTCTTTAGTTATGCTAATACCCTAAATTGAATTACACTCTCATCTTGCTGCCATGGAAGCTATATTTTTTCTCTGTATATTGACATTTTATACTGCTCTTAACCATGTGGTTATTTTATAGTTTTAACTCTCAGAAAGTAATATTTGATTTACTTAAATAAGACCTTTACTATTGTCTTCCCTTACCCATGTATTACCTATAGCATTAACACTTCAGTTCTTATGAATCCTGAAAAGCAAGATAGAGCTTTTGCAAGGTAAACTTGTTTCAGTGTTTCCCAGTCTTATAGCCATGACATTCTTCTTTTCTTTCCTTCCTTCATTCCTTCCAGGATTATTATATGTTTTAGAGTATAAGAATGAAAACCAAAACTACACAAAAAACCTTTGTGTTTCACTAGCCTATTTCTAGGTAGATAGGATTATTTCTTTAAAACTTGTAGCATATTTAAATTAATTAAGCACCAATCATGTTTCTATAAAGTCATGACAATGGTAAGGATTTATTGCACAATGATGACATTCAAAATGCCAAGAAAGGTGTTAAAGTTGATTAGCAATATTGTTTCATTATCAACCTCTCCAGACTTCCCTTTTTACACTGGCAAAGGACTTAATGTATCCTTTTGAATGGCCTGAAAATTCTACTACATTTTGCCATGACTGGATCAGAATACAGAATTCCAATACCAGGTAATTGGAATCCTGGAAGAAGTCACATAATGATGTGTACTGACAAGCATAACCAAGTGCTTCCTTTTCCTCTCTCACATCCAGAGCAGATATCATATTTGATTGTGACACTTGACTTCATTAACTTTGTAAATAACTCTGAATGCTTTGATAGTCTAGATCTGCACTATCTAATGCTGTACCCACTTGACACATGTGATTATTTAAACAAAATACTAACAACTTTTTGAGGTTTTTTGACATACAATAAATTGCATAATTTAAAGTTTACAATTTGAGTTTTAAGATGTATGTACACCTGTGAAAAATAGCACAATCAGGAACATATCTATCATTTTCCAAGGTTTTTTGTGCCTACCATACTCTTGAATTCAAAATAAGTTACAAAGCTATAGTAATCAAAACAGTATGGAATTGGCATAAAAACAAATATATAGATCAATGGAACAGAATGAAACAGAATAAAGAGCCCACATATATATGGTCAATTAATTTAAAAGAAAGAAGCCAAGAATATACATTGGGAAAAGCATAGTTTCTTCAATAAGTGGCTCTGGGAAAACTGGACAGCCACATGCAAAAGAATGAAACTGAACCCATATACTACACTATACACAAAAACAAAATCAAAATGGATTAAAGATTTGAGCCTAAGACTTGAAAGCATAAAACTCCTAGAATGAAATGTAGGAGATAAGCTCCTTGACATGTCTTGGCCATGATTTTTTTGACACCAAAACAAAGACAACAGAAACAAAAATAAACAATTGGGACTACCTCAAACTAAAAAGCTGAACAGCAAAGGAAACTATCAAAAAGTGAATAGGCAAGCTAGAGAATGGAAGAAAATATTTAAAAGTTATTTAGCTGATAAGGAGCTAATATCCAAAATTACAAAGAATTCATACAACTCAATAGCAAAAAAAAAAAAAAAAAAATCCCAAAACAAATCAAACCCCTTCCCCCAAACACATCCTTCCAATTATCCCATTAGAAATTGAACAGAGGAACTGAATAAACCTTTCCCCAAAATAGACATGCAGATGGCCAACAGATACAGGAAAATGTGTTCAACATCACTAATTATCAGACAAATCAAAACCATGATGAGATACATCTCATACCTGTGAGATGGCTACCATCAAAATGACAAGAAATTACAAGTATTAACAAGAATGTGAAGAAATGGGAACCCTGTGCATTGTTGGTGGAGATGTAAATTGGTGTAGCAACTACAAAAAGCAATAAAGTTTCTTTAAAAAATTAAAAATAGAACTGCCATATAATCCAGAAATTCACTTCTGGGTGTATATCTGAAGGAAGCCAGATCACTTTGTTGAAGTGATATCTGCATGCCCATGTTTATTACAGTGTTATTTGCAATAGCTCAGTAGCCAATATATGGAAACAATGTAAGTGCCTATCAATTTCATAGATGTGCTTTGTCAGGTTGAGGGAGATTCTTTCTATTCTTATTTTGCTGAGAATTTATCCCGGGTGAATTCTGAAAAATTTGTTTCTGCATCTGTTGATGTAATTGTACCCATTTGGGTGGACTTGTTTGCTCATATAATGTACATTGACTTATTAAATATTAAGTCAAATTTATATTCTTGGCATATATCCCACTTGGATTATGATCTGTTGTCCATTCTATACATTGTTGGATTAAATTTGCTGAAAATGTGCTAAGAATTTTTGCATCTGTATTCGTGAGGGATATTGTCGGTGATTTTGTTTTCCTCTAATATTTTTGTCTGGTTTTGGTATCAGGGTAATTATGGTCTCACAAAATGAGGTATAAATGTTTCCTCCTTGTAAATTTTTCTGGAAAAATTTGTATGCAACTAACAATCATTTTATTTTTAAAAGTTTAGTAGACCAGTGAAGTCGCCTGAGCTTAGTTTTCTTTGAGGGAAGTATTTTAACTATAAATTAAATTTGTTTAGTAGATATAAGGATATTCTGCTTTGCTATTTCTTCCCGGGTGAACTTTGGGTCTTTCAAGGAATTTGTCCACTTTATTTAAGTTGTCAAATTTACTGGTGTAAAATTTTTTATTAAATTTAGTGCAAAGAAAGTAAAGTTCAATACAATTTAAAATTTAATTTCTCAACCACACTAATAAACATTGAGGACCGATTCTCATTAAGTATACATGGCTAGTTGCTACTGTGTCAGTCAGTACAGATATGAGATGTTTCTATCACTGCAGAAAGTTATATTGGAAACACTAGAGATAGCTATTATGAATTAATATGTTTCAGTTTTGATGAAAGTTTTCCTATATTTTACTTATCAATTAGGACTCAAGATTGGAAATAGATCCGCTCAAACGGGAAGTGAAATATACATTACCCAAAACCAATTCAGTTCTCAGAATGTTTTTATTTTTAATTAGATTTTAAATCTGGAGGATAGATATTAAATCCATATATTCCTTGGCTTAGATTTTATTCACTTTTAAGATGTTGTGCTGTGCTGAGTCACTTCAGTCATGTCTGACTCTTTGCGACCCCATGTACTGTAGCCCACAATCTCCTTTGTCCATGGGATTCTCCAGGCAAGAATACTGGAGTGGGTTGCCATTTCCTATGAGTTTATTAAATAGTACAGTCTTGGGACTTCCCTGGTGGTCCAGTGGTTAGTAATCTGCTTGCCAATACAGAGGATATGGGTTCCATCCCTGGTTCAGGAGAATTCCACGTGGCACAGAGCAAATGAACTGTGCCCTAGAGTCGACATGCCACAGCTACTGAAGCCCGGACAACCAGAGCCCACGGTCCTCAGCAAGAGAAGCCACTACGATGAGAAGCCTGCATGCTGCGACTATAGAGAAAGCCTGCGTGCAGCAATGAATATCCAGTGCCATGAATATCCAGTGCAGCCAAAAGTGAAAAAACAATTTTTTTTAAAGAATACAATCTTTTCAGCATTCAGTTCTGCAGTAAAACTGGCCTAGCCTAATTGACTTGATAAAGCCTACGAGAGAGGAAAGTAAATTAAAAATAAAGAAACAGAAGGAAAAAAAAGCCCATGAAATTTTTAATCTCTAATTTCTATACTTTGACAAAAACCTCTAACTCTGTATGTTAGATCTCAGTACAGTTCTTTTCACAGAGAATTTTTCTGACTCGTTATTGAAAGAGATATTTGGCATGTATTTATGCTTAAATGCATTCTGGATATCCTAAAATCTGTAGATCAGAATTTATATAGTGGAACCATCAGTTGTTATAGGGACTGATATTTCAGGCAATTGCTCGGAGCAGAATTTCCTCATTATTTCATTGGCATTTCTAAGGGATTTGTTTCAAGTGGCTTTCGCTGTTGATGACTGCATGTTCTAATTACTCCCAGTGAAACAGAAATAATCAATTATATTTAGCATCCTGACCTAAACAGTGGGTGTTTTTTCAGGACTGGTTATTTTGGAATGGAAGAAATGGTCTTTATAATTTGGAATAGGTGAGGACCTTTGCTTTTCTTACCTAGAAGAATAATCAGAGGCTTCTTTTCTATTCATTTAATTAGCATTTTTTGATAGGTTTAAAAAAAAATCCATGTTTTCAGACCCAAGACATGTGTTTTTAACAATGAGATATTTGTTTATTTAGTTCCTTGAGGTTGGCTAAATTAGAACTTTGGTGCAAAGCAGATCTGGAATTGAATATCCTTGGCTGTGTGTCATGATGGATCTGACCCTCAATTTCTGAGCTCTAAAATTAGTGATTAAACATAGCTCACAAGGAGATAGTAAAGCATAATAACTAAGTGTTATCTTAGACTGATGTGTGTATATAATCTTAGATCTACTTAGTGATCTGATCTTGAAAACTCTTAAATCTAAGTTTACTCATTTGCAAATGGACATCCTAGCATATTATGTGCCCAGTCGCTCAGTCGTGTTTGACTCTTTGCAACCCTATGGACTGTAGCCTGCCAGGTTCCTCTGTCCATGGGATTTTTCAGGCAAGAATACTGCAGTGGGTTGCCATTTCCTCCTTCAGGTGATCTTCTCCACCCAGGAACTGAACCAGCATCTCCTGCATTGGCAGGCAGATTCTTTACTATTAAGCCACCTGGGAAGCCTAATGTTATAAGGATTAAATGTATTCAATAATAGCATTCGTAAAGTACTTAGCACACTGCCTGACTTAAAATAGTGAAGTTATCCTCCTTTTCCTCACTAGCTTATAATAGTAAAGTAGATAGTGCCTATTACTTAATAGATGTTTTAAAATTTTTACTTCCATCCTACTTTTAATTTGGATTTTACTTTGTGAAAGACTAAGTAGATTCAGCTCTTCATATATTTTTCTTAATTTCAAAAATCTTTTGCTTTCTCTCTTTTCTTAGTCATATTTGAATAATCAGTTCTGGAAATATCTACAAATACTATCTTAGTGGTATCCAGATTTTCAACTTTTGGCTTTGTCTATATATAAAATATTAAATATTGTACATATATGCCTAAGTAATAAGAGTTTTCATGAGTTAGAAGTATTATGGAAAACCTGTTTTTTCTTTAAAAATGCTTATGTTTTCTACAAGAAAAATGTGTGAATTTAAAATACAAAGAAACAAATATTCTTTACAAGAGAGGGAGGGAAAGCAAAAACAATTCTAGTGGCCCAAATGGGCATAACAAGTATTCAGTGTACCTTTTGCAATGCAGTTTTATCAAGGTTGATTTCTTGTCTGAATCTTCTACATCTTGCACATTGAGGATGAGCAGAAAATTTTGAGTCTCCTTGATGGAATGGCTTTGTCTCGTCTTCTATAATGAGAAAGCAAAGAGAGATGAAACTAAACATCTAAGTCCTAGCTAGGTCCCAGGAACTTTGGCTAGTTAAACAGCCTGACAATCTTCTGGGAAAGTGCATCATTTCTGCTGCTCTCAATCTGTTTTTGAGCTCAAAGTGTTATGGTAGAAGACCTGATATTTGAGGTTTTTATCATTACAGGTCATCTTTACAAATTTCCTGATATGGGGTGGGAAATTCTAATTTGAGCTACCATCCATTACTATACTAGACATATTGTGGCTGTTACCTGTAATGATCCCTGAACTGTGCTATTAAAGGTAAGGTGTTACTCTACAAAGTTTAGGAATAGTAGTCTTGCTGAAACAAGCAAATACCTTCTATTATATTAATATTCCATTTAAATAACAAATAGCTGGCCTCTGACTCTGCATCATCCTCTTATGTATGTCTGGGGAGGAGGGCTTGCATGCTGGTGAATATTTTTAGGCTCCTTCAAGCAGCCAGAGCACTAGTTATTGCAAGATCATTTTGACAGCTCTTTTTATATCTCAACACTTGATGCTTTTTGTGAGTGCTTTGTAATGGCAAGGATTATAATTTCCACCTCTAATACAGTTATAAAAGCCTGATGCATCTTTTCAGAAGAGAACTCGACAATAAAAAGGGAAAATTGAAGTAAATTAAGTCAGGGAGTTTTCGAGCCATCAAAGAAAATATTGTATACCATCATGACATTTCAACCCCAAAGTTGGTACTGAAGCTTATCAATGGAGCTGATGAGCTGTGGCTGAAAAATAAGTAAGGGTTTGAGCCACTCAAATATCTTCCTAAGCGGCTTGCCTTATCACAGTCTATCCAAGCACCTAATCAAGGGCATTTATTCCTGTGGTTGCAGTAAAAGTGGAAATATCAGTGGAGAGCAATTGGTTATTTGAATTTGCTCAGTGTTGAGCAGGAAATCTTACAGAAATCTTAAGCTTCACTGTTCTCACTTTCATAAGAGCTCTATCCTCTAGCTAACTTCCTCATAATTGAAAGTTTTTTGCAAAAAAAAAAAAAAAGTGCAACACTAGTAGTTTCTCTCTTCATATGGTTGTGGGAAGAAGGATTAGCTTAAGTCGATATGTGAAAAAGATTATAATGCATAAACTAATTGTTAAGATAATTGCTATGCTCTAAGAGTGATTAGCAACTTCATTTTGTCTCTAAATGCTCTTTCCGGCTGTATTTACTAGGGGAAATATTTCTATGACCATGGACAGAAACTTGCATATTTCTTATGACTTTACTCCTTTGCTGTTGTTCGGTTGCTCAGTCATGTCCAACTCTTTGCAACCCAATGGAGTGCAGCACGCCAGAGCTTCCTCAAACTCATGTCCATCTCATCAAGTCAGTGATGCCATCCAACCATCTCATCCTCTGTCATCCCCTTCTCCTGCCTTCAATCTTTCCCAGCATCAGTGTCTTTTCCAGTGAGTCAGCTCTTTGCATCAGGTGGCCAAAGTATGGGTGGGAAGCTTCAGCTTCAGCATCAGTCCGTCCAATGAATATTCAGAATTGATTTCCTCTAAGATTGACTAGTTTGATTTTGCAGTCCATGGACTCTCATGAGTCTTCTCCAGCACCATGGTTCAAAAGCATCAGTTCTTCGGAGGTCTGCCTTCTTTATGGTCTAACTCTCATATCCATACATGACTACTGGAAAAACCATAGCTTTGACTATACGGACCTGTATTGACAAAGTAATGTCTCTGACAAAGCAATGTATCTGCTTTTTAATGCCTTACACTCAGATAATAGCTTTATGATTCCTTAAAGTTGTAAATGTGGCTTTAATTTATTAGAGATTGTCCACTCTAAGATATTAATTAAGCATTTCAATATTCATTCAAAGGTAAGACTTCCCCCTTGCTGGTTCATGCTGAGAAAACAGTGAAACTTAAGATTTCCATCTTTGGAGTCCTTATACTGCTTCTTCTACTTGGAATGTTCTGTCTCTTCCTTGCTGATATTTCTGTGACTTACTCCATTATCTCATTGACATATTTGCTCAGATTGTTACCTTCTCAATGATGCCTACCTCATCTATCTTGACATTTATGACCCCATTGCTCTGCTTTTTATTCTCATGTTTATTATGTATGTCCCCCACACCTCACTAGCATGACAGTTCTATGAGGGCAATGATTTATGTCTGTTTTGTGTACTAGTATATCCTCAGAATCTAAAACAGTACTAAACACTGTCTGGGAGCTCAATTGGAGAAGGCAATGGCACCCCACTCCAGTACTCTTGCCTGGGAAACCCCATGGATGGAGGAGCCTGGTAGGCTGCAGCCCATGGGGTCGTGAAGAGTCAGACACGACTGAGTGACTTCACTTTCACTTTTCGCTTTCATGCACTGGAGAAGGAAATGGCAACCCACTCCAGTATTCTTGCCTGGAGAATCCCAGAGACGGAGGAGCCTGGTGGGCTGCCGTCTGTGGGGTCGCACAGAGTCGGACACGACTGAAGCGACTTAGCAGCAGCAGGAGCTCAATAATGGCTTCCTAAGTGTGCAATTTCAGTGAACTAAAATGGACTGGAATGGGTAAATTTAATTCAGATGACCATTATATCTACAACTGCAGGCAAGAATCCCTTTGAAGAAATGGAGTAGCCCTCACAGTCAACAAAAGAGTCCGAAATGCAGTACTTGGATGCAGTCTCAAAAATGACAGAATGATCTCTGTTAATTTCCAAGGCAAACCATTCAATAAATATCACAGTAATCCAAGTCTACGCCCCAACCATTAATGCCGAAGGCTAAAGTTGAACAGTTCTATAAAGACCTTCAAGACCTTCTAGAACTAACACACAAAAAAGATGTCCTTTTCATTATAGGGGACGGAAATGCAAAAGTAGGAAGTCAAGAGATACCTGGAGTAACATGCAAATTTGGCCTTGGAGTACAAAAAGAAGCAGGTCAAAGGCTAACAGAGTTTTTCCCAGAGAACGCACTGGTCATAACAAAGAGGTGACTCTACACAAGGACATCACCAGATGGTGAATACCGAAATCAGATTGACTATATTCTTTGCAGCCAAAGATGGAGAAGCTCTATACAGTCAGCAAAAACAAGACTGGGAGCTGGCTGTGACTCAGATCATGAAGTCCTTATTGCAAAATTCAGACTTAAACTGAAGAAAGTAGGGAAAACCATTAGACCATTCAGGTATGACCTAAATCAAATCCCTTGCAGTTATAAAATGGGAGTGGCAAATAGATTCAAGGGATTAGATCTGACAGACAGAGTGCCTGAAGAACTATGGACAGAGGTTCGTGACATTGTACAGGAGGCAGTGATCAAGACCATCCCCAAGAAAAAGAAATGCAAAAAGGCAAAATGGTTGTCTGAGGAGGGCTTACAAATTGCTGAGAAAAGAAGAGAAGATAAAGGCAAAGGAGAAAAGGAAAGATATAAGCATCTGAATGCAGAATTCCAAAGAATAGCAAGGAGAGATAAGAAAGCCTTCCTCAGTGATCAATGCAAAGAGATAGAGGAAAACAATAGAATGGGAAAGGCTAGAGATCTCTTCAAGAAAACTAGAAATACCAGGGGAACATTTCATGCAACGATGGACATAATAAAGGACAGAAATGGTATGGACCTAAGAGAAGCAGAAGATATTAAGAAGAGGTGGCAAGAATACACAGAAGACCTATACAAAAACAGATCTTCACGACCCAGATAATCACGATGGTGTGATCAGTCATCTAGAGCCACACATCCTGGAATGTGAAGTCAAGTGGGCCTTAGGAAGCATCACTATGAATAAAGCTAGTGGAGGTGATAGAATTCCAGTTGAGCTATTTCAAATCTAAAAGATGATGCTATGAAAGTGCTACACTCAGTATGCCAGCAAATTTAGAAAACTCAGTGGCCACAGGACTGGAAAAGTCAGTTTTCATTCCAACTGCAAAGAAAGGCAATGCCAAAGAGTGTTCAAACTACCAACCACACAATTGCACTCATTTTACATGCTAGCAAGGTAATGCTCAAAATTCTCTAAGCCAGGCTTCAACAGTACATGACTGTGAACTTCCAGATGTTCAAACTGGATTTAGGAAAGGCAGAACAACCAAATATCAAATTGCCAACATCTGTTATATCATCGAAAAAGCAAGAGTCCCAGAATGATATCTACTTCTGCTTTATTGACTATGCCAAAGCCTTTGGCCACGTGGATCACAACAAACTGTTGAAAATTCTTCAAGGGATAGGAATACCAGACCACCTGACCTGCCTCCTGAGAAATCTGTATGCAGGTCAAGAAGCAACAGTTAGAACCAGAGATGGAACAACGGACTGGTTTAAATTGGGAAAGGAGTATGTCAAGTTTGTATATTGTCACCTGCTTATTTAACTTATTGGCGGAGTACATCAAGCATAATGCTGGGCTGGATGAAGCCCAAGCTGGAATCAAGATTGGCGGGAGAAATATCAATAACCTCAGATACACAGATGACACCACCCTTATGGCAGAAAGTGAAGAAGAACTAAAGAACCTCTTGATGAAAGTGAAAGAGGAGAGTGAAAAAACTGGCTTAAGACTCAACATTCAAAAAGCTAAGATCATGGAATCTGGTCCCATCACTTCATGGCAAATATATGGGGAAACAATGGAAACAGTGAGAGACTATGTTTTTGGGCTCCAAAATCACTGCAGATGGTGACTGCAGCCATGAAATTAAAAGACACTTGCTCCTTGGAAGAAAAGCTATGTCAACCTAGACAGCATATTAAAAAGCAGAGATATTACTTTGCCAGCAAAGCAAATTCATCTAAGCAAAGCTATGTTTTTTTCCAGTAGTCATGTATGGATGTGAGAGTAGGGCTATAAAGAAAGCTGAGCACTGAAGAATTGATGCTTTTGAACTGTGGTGTTGGAGAAGACTCTTGAGAGTCCCTTGGATTGCAAGGAGATGCAATCAGTCCACCCTAAAGGAAATCAGTCCTGAATATTCCTTGGAAGGATTGATGCTGAGCTGAAACTCCAATACTTTGGCTACCTGATGCGAAGGACTAACTCCTTGGTAAAGACCCTGATGCTGGGAAAGTTTAAAGGCAGGAAGAGAAGGGAATAACAGAGGATGAGATGGTTGGATGGCATCATTCACTCGATGGACATGCGTTTGAGCAAGCTCCAGGGGTTGGTGATGGACAGGAAAGCCTGGCGTGCTGCAGTCCATGGAGTCACAAAGAGTCAGACATGGCTGAGTGACTGAACGGAAGTGTGCAATGGTAAAGAATCCACTTGCCAATCCCGGAGATACAGCAGACATGGGTTCAATCCCTGGGTCGGGAATATCCCCTGTAATAGGATATAGCACCCCATTTCGGTATTCTTGCCTGGAAAATTCCATGGACAGAGGACCACAATGAGTCAGACACAACTGAGCGACTGAGCACACACATGAACAGGAGTTCAATAAATATTTATGGATTGAATTTGGTGGTGTGCTTTCTTATGTTTCTGGAAAAGTTCCCAATACCAGGGATTTTTATTGAACAATTCCTTTGACCTAGGCATTGTCTGGGTGGAAACTGTTGACTCCTTTTCACACTCTTAGGAATCCCCTGTCCACTCTAGCTAGTGGGGATGCCTACATTTTTAAGTAGCCCTATTCATTAGGACCAAGATGACCTCAAGTGACCCACATTGATCCAGGGAAATATTCATTTCTTGTCTCAACAAATTGAAAATGCAGGTAAAGCCAACTTTATCCTGCTAACTTGGCTTGCTTTATATTCCCAGGTTTGAGTCAAACTGAATTCTGAGTTCTGCAGAGAAACAAAACCAATAGAAGAGTGCCACTAATCTCTGCAGTCCCTCTCGTAATGTGGTATTATTGCTTTTGGTTTACTGTTTTCCCAGGTAGAGACAATTCTACTTAGGTAGAAGATTCCACTTGGCCTTTCCTACCATAATTGCATATACTCTATAAGTCAAGAAATCTACATGAGTATTCTTGATTCTGTCAGTTACTGAATATTTCTGTTTCAATAATGCACTGCAAAACTGGGGAAATAACTAGAGGATGGGTTTGGAGACTGTATTATTAGGGTCACTAGAGAAACAGAGCCAATAGACAATATGTATATGCACACATACATATATATGCATACATGCATACATACATACATCACATATTTAAATATATATTTATATTAAATATATTTAAATTTTTTAAAATTATGTATTTTGAAAAATTGACTCATATGATTGTGGAAGCTTGGTGAGTCTAATATAGCATGAGGGAAGCTGGCAGACTGGAGGCTTAGATAAGAACTGTATTTGAGTTCAAAGGCTGTCTGCTAGCAAACCAGGAAAAACTAATATTGCAGATAAAGTCTGAAGGCAGTCAGAAGTCCCTCTTGCTTAAAGGAGGTCAGCCTCTTGTACTTTTCAACTGATTTATGAGGACCAACCATACTATAGAAAGTGATCTGTTTTACTCAGAGTCCACTAGTTTAAATGTAAGTCTTATCCAAAAGCACCCTCACAGAAACATCTGGAATAATGTTTGACCATATATCTGGGCACCGTGGTCCAGCCAAATTGACACATAAAATTAGCCATCATGTTACCCACTGGATGTACTCTGAGACAGACCTGAGCTAAAATTCCAGTAATCACCTGAATTCTATAAACCTTTACTCTAATGAATCCAGCAACTTTTTGAGTCTCCTTGAATCAGTGTCAGTTCAGAGCCAGGGTTTACTAATCTCTCTGAAGCTTCTGATAATTTTCTTTTCTCCACTGTACAGTCACCTTGGTAACAGACCTTCCCTTTGGAAAAAAGCTAGAAGAAAGATTAATAGTATACATTTTTAGCAGCATAGCTGGATCCTTCCTTAAGGGGACCTGGTCTCTCTTTCTTTAAAGGTGTTCTTGATCTCTAAACTGACTCAAGTTTGGGAATTTTTCAAATCTGTTTATATGGTTCAAGCTAGACTTTGGTGTACATGACCTTGAACTCTTCCAAGTTCTCTAAACTGGAGTAAGAATTAAGTAGACTACTCATATATTTAACTTCTAGGGACACCGTGATCAATCAACTAATGTTAGAAGATCTCTGTGAGGCAACTATTAAGACTACAGCTTTGACTCTGCTGTCTACTAAAGTAATATCCCATTTTGCCTTTGGAAATTAAATTCCTGTACTTGGTCCCTGGTGCCCTGGGATACAACTGTCTTCATTGCATTTAGATTTCTCAAATCAAAAAATTCATCCTTAAGATTCTGGCCCTAGAAAACTACTCTGTGTAGCAAAATCTGTATTAGTCAGGGTTCTTCAGAGAAACAGGTTCAATAGAATATACACAGAGATATAAATATAGGTATAGATATAACATATACATAGAGAGATGAAGAGAGAGATTTTCAGGGATTGGTTCACATAATTGTGGTGCATGGCAAGTCCTAAATCCATAGGGCAAACTGGAGATATCAACTAGAGGTGATATTATAGTTTTGAGTCTGAAGGCTGGAAACTCAGGCAGAATTTTTATGTTGTTCTCTGGGGGCAGAATTCTTCCTTTGGGAATCTTCTATCTTTGCTCTTAAGGGCTTCAACTGATTGGATAGAACCCACTCATACTATGGAGATTAATTTGTTTTATCCAAAGTCTACTGTTTTAAGTATTAGTCACATGTAGAAAAAAAATACCTTTACAGCCAAATCTAGATTGAATTTGACCAAAAAACCAATGAGCTCTACAGTCTAGCCAAGTTGACAAATGAACTTAAATATTGCATAGGCCTAATTATCTGGGGAACCTTAAGGAATACAATTCTGATTCTCTAAGTGGTACCATGGATGTGCCTTTAAGTAGACTTGAGGAAAAGGAAGTACCATTTTGTTTTTCTTCTCGGTTAGGGGTTGAGAACTTAATGTAAAACCTTTTTTTCCCCATCTTCACAAATCTTCTCTTTGGCTCTCTGAAACCGTTTCCTTTAATCATTTTTGTTGAAGTATATGATACAAGTCCCCAGTTAAGTGTACAATCTAATGAGTTTTGACAAATATATTTAGTCATCAAACTACTTACTTCTGTGATCTTGTGTAAGTTGCTAAAATTGAATTTTTAATTTAAAGTTTTTTTTCTCATCTTTGAAGGGCAAAGTAAAATCTAAATTCCTTTTAGAGTTACGTAAAATCAAAGAGATATGGCCATAAATCACCTAGTATAAGGAGTGGCACATACTAAGATCTTGATTAATGTTGGTTCCCCATTTGTCCTCCTACCGATGGCAGAGGCTAAGTTTCATATATTTTAACATGCCTTAGCAACTCATAGGAACGAGGGACTAGAAGATGTTGAGTAAATATTTGTGGAGTGAGCAAATAAGTCAAGTGCTATAAACACACAGAAAAATCAATTAACTATAAATTCATTAAGATCATCACATTTCCTTCCCATCATTTCTGCACTTACCAAGCAACTTTCTCATATTAATTTATTTCCCAAGAAATCTTGCCCACTAGAGAAAGAATACACTATCCACTTGAGAATTTTGGTCCATGAGGCAATAATATTTCTCATTATCAGTGAAGAAATTAGATTTCAAGTTGCTAATCAATATGTAGTGAGTTTGATTCACATGAATTAGTCCCCAAGAATCTAATAAACCTTGAATAAATGAATGAGAGAGCTTTTGACATTGAAAAGATAAGAATCAGGTCTTTGCCTATGGAGGTTTTGCAAGGAATCATGTAAGATACCAACAACCTTCTTACTGAGAAGCTGGTAAATCTGAGTGTAGCAATGTCTGTACAGAGATACTAGGGTTGGGCCTACCCTTTTTCCAATCACCTTAATATTGCTTTTATTTTTTGAGGAAAATTGCTACCAAATTAAATATAAACTCTTTAAAAAGTATGCAGGGCCCTAACACAAGCGGTTTCATCAGTCATTGACTGCATTATTTTCCACTAGGATCCCTCTGTTCACTTCGATCATAACAGACTACTTTATTAACTTATATTAATACTTCTTTATGCCTTTGTTTTTTCTCAGCCTTACAATGTCTTCTTTTCATCTTTACCTGAAAAGTAAATTAAACAAATTTCAAGGCCTGATTCAAGTATGCTTTCTCCCTGGAGCTTACCTTGATGAGGTTAGTTTTCTTTAGTAGGTCTTTGAAACTTTTATCAGAGTACATATGACATTTATAAAACTTGTATAACCTATAAATTCAGACAGGACTTTAAAAAAAAGTGTATTTGCTTTTAATTGAATGATAATTGCTTTGGTTTCTGCCATACATCAACCTGAATTAGCTGTAGGCACACATATGTCCCCTCTCTCTTGAACCTCTCTCCCACCTCCCTCCCTATCCCACCTCTAGGTTGTTAAAGAGCCCCGGTTTGAGTTCCATGAGTCATGTAGCAAATTTTCATTGGCTGTCTATTTTACACATGGTAGTGTACATGTTTCCATACTACTCTTTCCATTAGTCTCACCCTCTCCTTCCTGCTCTGTCCCCTGTGTCCGTAAGTCTGTTCTCTATGTCTGGGTCTCCATTGCTGCCCTGCAAATAGGTTCATCAGTACCATCTTTCTAGATTTCATATATATGTTAATATATGATATGTTTTTCTGACTTACTTCTCTCTGTGTAACAGGCTCTAGATCCATCCACCTCATTAGAACTGACTCAAATGTGTTCCTTTTTATGGCTGAATAATATTCCATTGTATATATGTACCATGGCTTCTTTATCTATTCGTCTGTCAATGGACATCTGGGTTACTTCCATGTCCTAGCTATGGTAAATAGTGCTGTAATGAACATTGGGGTACATATGTCTTTTTCAGTTTTGGTTTCCTTAGGGTATATGCCTAGAAGTGGTATTGCTGGGTCATATGATAGTTTTATTCTGAGGTTTTAAGGAATCTCCATACTGTCTGCAATAGTGACTGCATCAATTTACATTTCCACCAACAGTTCCAGAGGGTTCCCTTTTCTCCACACTCTCTCTAGGACTTGTTATTTGTGGATTTTTTGATGATGGCTGTTCTGACTGAAGAATTTTGAGCATTACTTTGCTAGCGTGTGAGATGACTGCAATTGTGCAATAGTTTGAAGCATCTTTGGCATTGCCTTTCTTTGCAATTAGAATGAAAACTGACCTTTTCCAGTCCTATGGCCACTGCTGAGTTTTCAAAATTTGCTGGTATATTGACTGCAGCACTTTCACAGCATCATCTTTTAGGATTTGAAATAGCTCAACTGAATTACATCACCTCCACTAGCTTTGTTTGTAGTGATGTTTTCTAAGGCCCACTTGACTTTGCATTAGAGGATGTCTGGTTCTAGGTGAGTGATTACACCATCGTGGTTATCTGGGTCATGAAGATCTTTTTTGGTATAGGTCTTCTGTGTATCCTTCCACCTCTTCTTAGTATCTTCTGTTTCTGTTATGTCCCTATAAATTTCTGTCCTTTATTGTTCCCATCTTTGCATGAAGTGTTCCCCTTGTATCTCTAATTTTCTTGAAGAGATTTCTAGTCTTTCCCATTCTACTGTTTCCTCTATTTATTTGCGTTGATCACTGAGGAAGGCTTTTTTATATCTCTTTGCCATTCTTTGGGACTCTGCATTCAAATGACTATATCTTTCCTTTTCTCCTTTGCCTTTAGCTTTTCTTCTTTTCTAAGCTATTTGTAAGGCCTCCTCAGACAACCATTCTGCCTTTTTGCATTTCTTTTTCTTGGGGATGGTCTTGATCACTGCCTCCTGTACAATGTCATGAACCTCTGCCCATAGTTCTTCAGGCACTCTATCTATCAGATCTAATTGCCAACATCCATTGGATCGTAGAAAAAGCAAGAGAATTCCAGAAAAAAAAACATCTGTTTCTGTTTTATTGATTACGCCAAAGCCTTTAACTGTGTAGGTCACAACAAACTGTTGAAAATTCTTCAAGAGATGGGAATACCAGACCACCTGACCTGCCTCCTGAGAAATCTGGATGCAGATCAGGAAGCAACAGTTAGAACCGGACATGGAACAAAAGACTGGTTACAAATGGGGAAAGGAGCTTATTTAACTTATATGCAGAGTACATTATGCACACTGCTGGGCTAGATGAAGCCCAAGCTGGAATCAAGATTGGTGGGAGAACTATCAATAACCTCTGATATGCAGATGACACCACTCCTATGGTAGAAAGTGAAGAGGAACTGAAGAGCCTCTTGATGAAAGTGAAAGAGGAGAGTGAAAAAGCTGGCTTAAAACTCAACATTCAGAAAACTAAGATCATGGCAACTGGTCCCATTACTTCATGGCAAATAGATAGGGAAACAATGGAAACAGTGAGAGACTTTATTTTTCAGTGTTCCAGAATCACTGCAGAAGGTTACTGCAGCCATGAAATTAAAAGATGCTTGCTCCTTGGAAGAAAAGCTATGACCAGCCTAGACAGCATATTAAAAGTAGAGACATTACGTTGCCAACAAAGGTCCACCTAGTCAGAGCTATGGTTTTTCCAGTGGTCATGTATGGATGTGAGAGATGGCCTATAAAAAAGTTGAACGCCGAAGAATTGATGCTTTTAAACTGTGGTGTTGAAGAAGACTCTTGAGAATCACTGGAACTGCAAGGAGATCCAACCAGTCAATCCTAAAGGAAATCAGTCCTGAATATTCATTAGAAGGAATGATGCCGAAGCTGAAACTCTAATACTTTGGCCATCTGATGCGAAGAACTGACTCATCGGAAAAGACCCTGATGCTGGGAAAGATTAAAGGCAGGAGGAGAAGGGGACGACAGAGGAAGAGATGGTTGAATAGCATCACAGACTCAATGGACATGAGTTTGAGCAAGCTCCTGGAGTTGGTGATGGACAGGGAAGCCTAGTATGCTGCAGTCCATGGGGTCACAAAGAGTCAGACTTGACTGAGCAACTGAACTGAACTGATTCTGACTGGTGTGAGGTGATATATCATTGTAGTTTTGATTTTCATTTCTCTAATAATGAGTGATGTTGAGCATCTTCAGTCATTTCAATTTTTCATATGTTTATTATCCATCTATATATCTTCTTTGGAAAAATGTCTGTTTAGCTCTTTAGTCCACTTTTTGATTGGGTTGTTCATTTTTTGTGGTATGGAATTGCATGAGCTGCTTGTATATTTTGGAAATTAATCCTTTGTCAATTGTTTCATTTGCTATTACTTTTTCCTATTCTGAGGGTTAGCTTTTCACCTTGTTTATGGTTTCTTTTGCTGTGGAAAAAGCTTTTAAGTTTAATTAGGTCTCACTTATTTATTTTTGTTTTATTGCCATTATTCTAGGAGATGGATGATAGAGTAATTGCCATGATTTATGTCATACAGTGTTCTGCCTATGTTTTCCTCAAAGGGTTTTATGGTTTCTGATGTTATATTTAGGTTTAATCCATTTTATCGTTGTGTATGATGTTAGGAAGTGTTCTAATTTCCAGACAGGACTTTTTACAATGCAGTGAAAACTAGTTGTGGTAATCAGGCTTCTCAGTTCAGTTCAGTCGCTCAATCGTGTCCAACTCTTTGCAACCCAATGAATTGCAGCATGCCAGCCCTCTCTGTCCATCACAAACTCCCAGAGTCTACCCAAACCCATGTCTATCGAGTCGGTGATGCCATCCAACCATCTCATCCTCCATCATCCCCTTCTCCTGCCGCCCCCAATCCTACCTATCATTAGGGTCTTTTCCAATGAGTCAACCCTTCACATGAGGTGGCCAAAGTACTGGAGTCTCAGCTTCAACATCAGACCTTCCAATGAACACCCAGGATTGATCTCTTTTGGTATGGATTGATCGATCTCCTTGCAGTCCAAGGGACTCTCAAGAGCCTTCTCCAACACCACAGTTCAAAAGCATCAATTCTTCGGTGCTCAGCTTTCTTCACCGTCCAACTCTCACATCCATACATGACCACTGGAAAAACCATAGCCTTGACTAGATGGACTTTTGTTGGCAAAATAATGTCTCTGCTTTTAAATATGCTATCTAGGTTGGCCATAATCTTCCTTCCAAGGAGTAAGCGTCTTTTAATTTCATGGCTACAATCACCATCAGCAGTGATTCTGGAGCCCAAAAAAATAAAGTCTGACACTGTTTTCACTGTTTCCCCATCTATTTCCCATGAAGTGATGGGACCAGATGCCATGATCTTAGTTTTCTGAATGTTGAGCAGTCTGTTGTTCCATGTCCAGTTCTAACTGTTGCTTCCTGACCTGCATACAGGTTTCTCAAGAGACAGGTCAGATGGTCTGTTATTCCCATCTCTTTCAGAATTTTCCACAGTTTTATTGTGATCCACACAGTCAAAGGCTTTGGCATAGTCAATAAAGCATGTTCTTCTGGAACTCTCTTGCTTTTTCGATGATCCACGGATATTGGCAATTTGATCTCTGGTTCCTCTATAAAACCAGCTTGAACATCTGAGTGCATATTGCTTAAGCTTGGCTTGGAGAATTTTGAGCATTCGTTGGCATTGCCTTTCTTTGGGATTGGAATGAAAACTGATCTTTTCCAGTCCTGTGGCCACTGCTGAGTTTTCCAAATTTGCTGGCATATCGAGTGAAGCACTTTCACAGCATCACCTTTGAGGATTTGAAATAGCTCAACTGGAATTCCATCACCTCCACTGACAGAATGTGGTCCACTGGAGAAGAGCATGGCAAACCACTTCAGTATTCTTGCCTTGAGAACCCCATGAACAGTATGAAAAGGCAAAAAAATAGGACACTGAAAGATGAACTCCCCAGGTCAGTAGTTGCCCAATATGCTAATGGAGATCAGTGGAGAAATAACTCCAGAAAGAATGATGGGATGGAGCCAAAGCAAAAACGATATCCAACTGTGGATGTGACTGGTGATAGACACAAAGTCCGATGCTGTAAAGAGCAATATTGCATAGGAACCTGGAATGTTAGGTCCATGAATCAAGGCAAATTGGAAGTGGTCAAACAGGAGATGGCAAGAGTGAACGTAGACATTCTTAGGAATCAGCGAACTAAGATGGACTGGAATGGGTGAATTTAACTCAGATGACCATTATATCTACTACTGTGGGCAAGAATCCCTTAGAAGAAATGGAGTAGCCATCATGGTCAACAAAAGAGTCCAAAATGCAGTACTTGGATGCATTCTCAAAAATGATAGAATGATCTCTATTCGTTTCCAAGGCAAACCACTCAATATCACAGTAATCCAAGTCTATGCCCTGACCAGTAACACCAAAGAAGCTGAAGTTGAATAGTTCTATGAAGACCTACAAGACCTTCTAGAACTAACACCCAAAAAAGATGTCCTTTTCATTATAGGGGACTGGAATGCAAAAGTAGGAAGTCAAGAAACACCTGGCGTAACAGGCAAGTTTGGCCTTGGAGTACAGAATGAAGCAGGGCAAAGGCTAATAGAGTTTTGCCACGAGAACGCACTGGTAATAGCAAACACCCTATTCCAAAAACACAAGATAAGACTCTACACGTGGACATCACCAGATGGTCAACACCAAAATCAGATTGATTATATTCTTTGCAGCCAAAGATGGAGAAGCTCTATATAGTCAGCAAAAACAAGACTGGGAGCAGACTGTGGCTCAGGTCATGAACTGCTTATTGCCAAATTCAGACTTAAATTGAAGAAAGTAGGGAAAACCACTAGTCCATTCAGGTATGACCTAGATCAAATCCCTTATGAGTACACAGTGGAAGTGACAAATAGATTTAAGGGACTAGACCTGATAGACAGAGTGCCTGATGAACTATGGACAGAAGTTTGTGACATTGTACAGGAGACACGGATCAAGAAAATCCCCATGGAAAAGAAATGTAAAAAAGCAAAATGGCTGTCTGAGGAGGCCTTACAGATAGCTGGGAAGAGAAGAGTAGTGAAAAGCAAAGGAGAAAAGGAAAGATATTCCCATCTGAATGCAGAGTTCCAAAGAATAGCGAGGAGAGATAAGAAAGCCTTCCTCAGCGATCAGTGCAAAGAAATAGAGGAAAACAACAGATTGGGAAAGACTAGAGATCTCTTCAAGAAAATTAGAGATACCAAAGGAACATTTTATGCAAAGATAGGCTCGATAAAGGACAGAAATGGTATGGACCTAACAGAATCAGAAGATATTAAGAAGAGGTGGCAAGAATACACAGAAGAACTGTAGAAAAAAGATCTTCATGACCCAGATAATCATGATGATGTGATCACTCACCTAGAGCCAGACATCCTGGAATGTGAAGTTAAGTGGGCCTTAGAAAGCATCACTACGAACAAAGCTAGTGGAGGTGATGGAATTCCAGTTGAGCTATTTCAAATCAGGCTTCTAGATGACTCTAAAATGTCTTCATCTTCTGGTATTCATTTCTTTGAGCATTTTTCCCCCACTGAATTAAGGCTGACCTTGTGTGACCTATAGAAGATGGCAGAAGTGATGTTATGACTTTCAAGTTTAGTTGGTTAGGTCGTAAAAGATATTTCAGCCTTGGTCTTAGGCTCTACTCTCACTGTGAGAGAAGCTTATTATCATGCTACAAGGGCACCCAAGAAGCCCTATGAATTGGCCCTCAAGAAAGAAACTGAGACCCCCTACCCTAGCCTGCAGCCAGCATGAACCTGTCAGCCATGTCAGTGAATTATCTTAGAAAGGGATTCTCCATTTCAGTCAAGCCATTGGATGACTATAGCATCATTCCTATGGGCAATAGTATGAGAGACTCAGAGCCAGAAAATTCCATCTGAGCCATGTTATGTTGTTAACTATTAGAACCTGTGAGAAATAATGTGATTTTTGTTGTTTTAAGCCATTAAAGTTGGGATAATTCATTATGAGCATAGTAAGCAATTGTTAATTAATATGCTAATTCAAACTAGTTCAAGGACACAAAAAAAATGCATCTATTGTTCACATAAAGAAAAAGTCCCGGGGCATGGCTTTAAAGATGAATGCATTGGGGGCGGGAAGGATTGGGAGTCTGGGATTAGCAGATGCAAACTGTTATATATAGGATAAGCAACAAGGTCCTACTCAGTAGCACAGAGAATTATATTTAATATCATGTGATAAAACATAATGGAAAAGAATATGAAAAAGTATGTATATATATGTGTATATATATATATATATATGAGTCACTTTGCTGTGCAGCAGATTAATACATTGTAAATCAACTATACTTCAATAAAAATTTTTAAAAAAGGATGGATATATTTAGATACAAGCAATTGTTGCTAGGAGTATGATTATTCCCATATCTTTTATAGAAGATAAATGATACCTTCTTTTCCCCTTTTCAGGTTTCTTTCTTCAGACAGATTCTTCTTATGATTTTGCACAGATGAGTAGGAGTAACTCCAGATACACATTCTAACATGTTAGCAACTCAGAGAAGCAAAGTGTCTCTTTTCCAAGAGTTTAAGTGAATATTTAATATTGTCTTTTTAGCTTGCTTTGCGTTGGTTACACTTGAGGCTAGAGGATAGATCTGTGGATGTTAGAACAGTCATTCAATCACCCTTGAAGCTAAATGATGGGGTCAGTTCAGTTCAGTTCAGTCACTCAGTCGTGTCCGACTCTTTGCGACCCCATGAATTGCAGCACACCAGGCCTCTCTGTCCATCACGAACTCCCGGAGTCTACCCAAACCCATGTCCATCAAGTCAGTGATGCCATCCAACCATCTCATCCTCTGTCGTCCCCTTCTTCTTCTGCCGCCAATCCTTCCCAGCATTAGGGTCTTTTCCAATGAGTCAACTCTTTGCATGAGGTGGCCAAAGTATTGGAGTTTCAGCTTCAACATCAGTCCTTTCAATGAACACCCAGGACTGATCTCCTTTAGGATGGGCTGGTTGGATCTCCTTGCAGTCCAAGGGACTCTCAAGAGTCTTATCCAACACCACAGTTCAAAAGCATCAATTCTTCTGCACTCAGCTTTCTTTATACTCCAACTCACATCCATACATGACCACTGGAAAAACCATAGCCTTGACTAGATGGACCTTTGTTGGAAAAGTAATGTCTCTGCTTTTAAATATGCTATCTAGGTTGTTCATAACTTTCCTTCCAAGGAGTAAGCATCTTTTAATTTCATGGCTGCAGTCACCATCAGCAGTGATTTTGGAGCCCAGAAAAATAAAATCAGCCACTGTTTCTATTGTTTCCTCATCTATTTGCCATGAAGTGATGGGACTGGATGCCATGATCTTAGTTTTCTGAATGTTGAGCTTTAAGCCAACTTTTTCATCCCCCTCTTTAACTTTCATCAAGAGGCTCTTAGTTCTTCTTCACTTTCTGCCATAAGGGTGGTGTCATCTGCATATCTGAGGTTATGGATATTTCTCCCTGCAATCTTGATTCCAGCTTGTGCTTCCTCCAGCCCAGCATTTCTCATGATGTACTCTGCATATAAGTTAAATAAGCATGGTGACAATATACAGCCTTGATGTGCTCCTTTTCCTATTTGGAACCAGTCTGTTGTTCCATGTCCAGTTCTAACTGTTGCTTCCTGACCTGCATACAGACTTCTCAAAAGTCAGGTCAGGTGGTCTGGTATTCCCATCTCTTTCAGAATTTTCCAGAGTTCATTGTGATACACACAGTCAAAGGCTTTGGCATAGTCAATAAAGCAGAAATAGATGTTTTTCTGGAACTCTCTTGCTTTTTTGATGACCCATTGGATGTTGGCAATTTGATCTCTTGTTCCTCTGCCTTTTATAAAACCAGCTTGAACATCTGGAAGTTCATGGTTCATGTAATGCTGAAGCCTGGCTTGAAGAATTTTGAGCATTACTTCACCAGCGTGTGAGATGAGTGCAATTGTGTGGTAGTTTGAACATTCTTTGGCATTGCCTATTTTTGAGATTGGAATGAAAATGGACCTTTTCCAGTCCTGTGGCCACTGCTGAGTTGTCCAAATTTGCTGACATATTGAATGCAGCAATTTCACAGCATCATCTGTTAGGATTTGAAATAGCCCAACTAGAATTCCATCACCTCCACTACCTTTGTTCGTAATGATGCTTCCTAAGGCCCACTTGACTTCACATTCCAGGATGTCTGGCTCTAGGTTGAGTGATCACACCATCGTGATTATCTGGGTTGTGAAGATCTTTTTTGTACAGTTCTTCCGTGTATTCTTGCCACCTCTTAATATCTTCTGCTTCTGTTAGGTCCCTACCATTTCTGTCCTTTATTGAGCCTATCTTTGCATGAAATGTTCCCCTGGTATCTCTAATTTTCTCGAAGCATACTCTATAGTTTATGACAGGTAAGTAACATCTATCTTTTCTTGCTTTACCTTGTTTTGACTCGATACACACTTCCATTTTTGACTCCCATCCCGCATCCATCTGACATCTACTCTAATTTTTTGTATATAGGCCTTTGGATATGTGTATCTCAACTGAAAATCCATGCAATATTGTTATGTAGGTTCACATATAAGCATTCACTGAAAATCCATGCAATATTATTATGTAGGTTCACATACAAGCATCCATACAATATTTTATGTATGCATGTGTTTTAATTTACATGAATAATATTATGCTTTTTTATTTCTCTAAATCAATCGTACAGTTTAAAAATCTTTCTTTGTTGCTGTATGTAGCTCTAATTCATTGTTTCTGACAATTGCTTAGCATTCTAAAAACAACATTTTATTAAAGAAAGAGAAAAACTGACAATTACTACTTTAATTTCTCACTTAATGACCCTAGTTTTTATCCTATTGGGTTGATTAGTATTAAGGGAGCAAGAACAATACAGGAAAGAGGTGAAGTTAGAGGAGACAGATTGGGTGGAATGTAACTGGGTGGAAGAGCTTTTAGAGTTGTATGTATTATTTGTTCATGTTCTATTTATTAATAGTTTTTGACTTTCAGTGGTTCAGTTTAGGGTTTTTCATCTTTATGGTAGTGTGAAAGCAATGTACATTCAGTAGAAACCATACCCGGAGTTTAAAATTTTGATCTTTTCCTAGGCTAGTGATATATGGTACAATACCATCTTGTGATCCTGGGCAGTTTCAGCAGACCACAGCTCCAAGTCAGCCATGCAGTCATGAGGGTAAACAGCCAACACACTTAATGCTTTCTGTACCCATACAACCATTTTACTTTTTACTTTCAGTGTAGCATTCAGTCAATTATAAGAGAGATTACAATCCTAAAGGAAGTCAACCCTGAATATTCATTGGAAGGACTGATGCTGAAGCTGAAGTATTCCAGTACTTTGGCCACCTGATGTGAAGAGCTGACTCATTGGAAAAAACCCTGATGCTGGGAAAGACTGAGGGCAGGAGGAGAAGGGGATGGCAAAGGATGAGATGGTTGGATGACATCACTGACTCGATGGACATGAGTTCGAGCAAGCTCTGGGAGATGGTGAAGGACAGGGAAGTCTGGCATGCTGCAGTCTGTGGGTTTGCAGAGTCAGACACAACTGAGTGACTGAATAACAACAAAACACGCTGTACGAGATAATGGCTTTGGGTTAGATGATTTTGCCCAACTATAGGCTAATGTAACTGATTCGAAGACATTTAACAGACTAGGCTAAGCTATGATGTTTGCTAGGTTAGGTGCATTAAATACATTTTCAACTAGCAATGTGTTTATGGGGATATATCCCCATTGTAAGTCGGAAAACCAAATTTGCCACCCCAAAATATCTCTTTGGCATGTGGATTATTTCGAGCTGAAAACAATCAAGGCCCAAAAGACTTTGGGAAGAATGTTGGACCTTGCCCCTTACTGCCTGAAGAATTTAGGTAGAGGGTCTATTTCAGGACTAGTGCTATCACCATAGGTAAACTATAGTATGAACTAGTGTGGTAGGCAAAGAGAACCCAGCAGTCTATTTGTTAAAAATTCTTCTCTATGTCCCACTGTCTTTTCAAGGCTCAGCAGACATTTATTTACCAAGCAGTTGCCTTTCCATTTCATGTGAACTGCCTTTCTCCCCTTTGTAGCCCCAAACCCCTACCCCACCATCCTCTTTTGTGTTTAGCTGAAGATGTTATTTAAAGGGAGAGTTTCAGCCATTTTGGAAAGTTACTCAGTACTCTTGGGTCTCTCGCATGTATTTTGTTGCTCAGTTGCTAAGTTGTGTCTGACTCTCTGTGACCCCATGAACTTCACCATGCCAGGCTTCCCTGTCCTTCACTATCTCCCTGAGTTTGTTCAAACTCAGGTCTATCAAGTCAGTGATGCCATTCAGCCATCTCATCTTCTGTTGCCTCCTTCTCCTCTTGCCCTCAATCATTCCCAGTATCAGGATCTTTTCCAATGAGCTGGCTCTTTGCATCAGGTAGCCAAAGTATGAGAGCTTCAGCATCAGCCCTTTCAATGAATATTCAGGGTTGGTTGCCTTTAGGATTGACTTGTTTGATCTGCTTGCAGTCCAAGGGACTCTCAAGGGTCTTCTCCAGCCCCACAGTTCAAAAGCATCAATTCTTCAGTGCTCAGCTATCTTCATAGTCCAACTCTCACATCCATACCTGACTACAGGAAAACCCATAGTTTTGACTATACAAATCTTTATCACCAAATTGATAGCTCTACTTTTTAATATACTGTCTAGATTTGTCATAGCTATTCTTCCAAGGAGCAAGCATCTTTAAATTTTACTTTAATTTTAATTTCTCCCCCATATATATATATATATATGTTATCAAACTTTGTTTGATTTTCTCTTTTTAATCTGTGCCATTTCAATTTAATTCTTAGACTAGCCAGAAAAACCTAAAAGGGTAGAGGAAAATTTCCTTCTCTCCAACAGTATCTAAGATCATAAGGACTTCATTAGGCTTTTTAAAAGGTGGCTATTAAAATTAATTTGTATAGGCTAAGGTTATGGGGTGCTTTTTATCGTGGGAATTAGCTAAGTAAACTCAACTCTGAAACATAAATCCTGTGGTGAAAAGGGATATAAAGAGAATATTTATAAAAGGAAAAACATATTAACATAAAAGAAATGCCTTACATAGAGAAAAGAGTTTAAAAGTGTATATTCAGTGTTTTGCAGGAAAGGAATAGAGTATATTGGATCAAACTGGTGTATCTCTTAACATTTTGCATGCTTGTACGCTTACTAAGTTGCTTCACTCATATCCAACTCTTTGCAACCCCATGGATTGTAGCCCGCCAGGCTCCTCTGTCCATGGGATTCTCCAGGCAAGAATACTGGAGTGGATTGCCATGCCCTCTCCAGTGGATCTTCCTGACTCAGGGATCAAACATGTGTCTCTTTTGTCTCCCGCATTGGCAAGTGGATTCTTTTACCACTAGTGCCACCTGGAATGCCCTAACCATTCTCGGGTATAGTTAAGTTTGATATATTGCATTTGCTAAGGTTTCAGTAGCTTCCTAGGACTAAAATATTTCTTTGAATTTTGTTTTTATCAATCAACCTACTTGGCACCATTATACTAGTAGAAAGTGAGGTTAGATATGACATGTGGGAAGGTTGGGAAACTGGGATGGAATACAAGCGTTACTCTCATCCATTATAAAGCAACACGGTGGCATTTTGAATGCTAAAATGGCCTCATGTGATTAACTTAGTGTTTGGCTACCACTGAATATTGGATCATACTTGGATAAATAAGAATATGCAGCTTCTGAAATTTTAAGATGGGAAACTCATACTCGGAAAATATGGTGTCTTGAGAGATGCAGTCCCTCAGAGGTTTTGCAGGTAGCCAGCTGATAATCTTGGATAATAATCCCAGTATGCATTCCCAATATTGAAATCTTTTCTATTTAATAAAAAAATAAAATCAAGCACATCAAATTTGCGTTCTGATTTTCCGTCTTCTTTCTTCCCTCCCTTTCATTTAGTAGATATATATTGAATGCCTACAGTGCCAGGCACTGTTCTAGATGCTTCATAAACAAGGCAGATATGTTTCTTTATATGAAATATATAGTCTAGACAAAGTAGAGATGAAAAAATAAGAAATAGGTAAGAATTTCAGAAAGTGCTATAATGAAAAATCAGGATAGCATAATAGAAACTAGCTAGAGGTAGGAATGGTCTACGTTGTATAACTGATATGAAAAAGTCTCTCAAAGATAGTGCTATTTTATTATTACTTAATGAGGTAGAATGAGCCACGAAAGTATCTGGGTAAGAATATTCTGGAGAGAGGAAACAACTTGTGGAAATGCCCTGAGGTAGCAGCAGCAGCAGCAGCAGAAACAAGCTTGGCATTAAAAAATTTAAACCTTTGCAAATTTAAACCAATATGGAATTAAATCCAGATTTACAGTACTTTGAAAATTCTAATTGCATGTTCAGACTTTAGGGTAACACAACCTGATGTGAAGTATTAAACAACCTGTTTTATTTTGGGGCTGGGGTGTATGTAACAAGATTCATCTTATTTATATGTCAGTTTTAGAGCAGATTAAAATGTTATTTCATGGAGATTTCTTTCCATGTTGTAATAAATGTGTTATCCTTGGTTGGTTTATGCTGGTATTGATAAAATAATTAGGTCTTATATGTCAATTTATATTAGCTTAGGTGCAGATTGGTAAGCCCAATTCACAGTTGGCTAAAGTAGAAATTTATTGACTCAAAGGATCCAAGGAATGGTTCAATGTAAAATTGTAGAAAGGGAAGGAATAGAGCTGAGTCTTAATTACTATCAAGATGCACTCTCCTTTTTTATTTTTTTTATTTTCCCCTACTTGCTGTTTGAGTTAACTTAATTTTTCCCAACTGTAGATGGATTTCTCCTGGCTGGCAATTAAAAGGCCAGTAACAGCTTCTGAATTTTGTATTTTTAAGCTTCTGCTTCCAGCAGCTACTCTATCTCAGATTCCCATAAATCTCAGGTAAAGGCTCTGATTGTCTCAGCATGTAGAAGTAAAAGCTGAAGCAGAAGTCAAGTAATATAGAAGCATGGCAGTTCTACTGGTGCAGTTCAAAAGACAAGGGATTGCTTTTGCCTGAAATGAGTGGAGAGTGAGTGGGTTGGGAGATGCTGTGCAGTTACGACACGTTGATATTCAATACCCTGTTGTTTACCAATATCCACTTGAAAACCAATATACAACACTAAACCTGCTCCCAGTATGATTCTGCTCTTGTCTACAGCAACAATAACAACAACCAAAAGACAAAAAAAAGGACCAGTAAGCTCTTTTAATTGTTCACCTTTAATCACAAATTTCAGTTTGTTTAGAAACAAAGTTAATGTGAACAGAGTAAAAAGTCTTAACGTCCTAAAACTACCCAAGTCAAGTTTTTGAGATAAAAGGAATTGTTCCAGATCTGAAAAATAATAGAGGGACATGGCTGTTTTGAATGTCTTTATGAGTCACTGTACCAGAATTATCACAGAAACTCCACTCTATGTTGATTACTTGTGAATGAAAGAATTAGTTATATTTATTCAGAATATACCTATATCTCTGATTATTTTAAGCTAAAATGTGTGTATGTTTCCCTTTCAAATTTGAATTATCTGGGGAATTGCTTCAATTCTATGCTTTACGCTGCTTGTGATGTTTAATTTTACGTGTCAGCTTGACTGGGCTAAAGGATGCCCAGATGGCTGGTAAAATATCATTTCTGAATTTGTCTGTGAGAGTGTTCCCAGAAGAGATTAACATTTGAATAAGTAGACTGAATAAAGAAGATTACCCTCATCAATGTTAGTGGGCATCATCTAATTCATTGAGGGCCTGATTAGAATAAAAAAGCAGAAGCAGGATGAATTTGCTTAAGATGAGACATTCATCTTCTGTCCTCAGACACCAGGGCTCCTGGATCTCAGACGTTCAGACTCAGATTAAATTACAACACTGGCTTTCTTGGTTCTCCAGGTTGCAGATATAGAGATTATGGGATTTCTCAGCCTCCATAATTGCATAAGCTAATTCCTATAACAAATCTCATCATATAAATATATATCTCCAATTGCTTTTATTTCTCTGGAGAACCTGGCTAATCCTCTGCTTCACAATAAAGATTAAGAGATTATGTAGCTGATTTGATCATTGTAGATAAATGTGACATGACAATTCATGTCCTAGACTGAAATTCTTCTATTTGCCATTCTCTTCCAACAAGTTAATCACCAACTGTGCTCTTTGTGTGTGCATTGTGCTTTTATCTAGGATGTTTTTACTTTGTACACAGTTTAACTTAAATCATACAATAAAGATGATTTTGAATATTACCCTAGCCTTCAAACCTCACATTTTTTTTTTTTTTTACTGATTACCAAAACATCTAAAGATATTTAGTGCCATTAGGATAATTTAGCATTTTAGGGAATTTGCAGTTTATTTTTGGATTTGTTTCACTCTTTTCGGATTCTAATGAAGTGGCAGCAATGAACAATAAGAAATTATGCAGCACACAATTTAAAGTAATAATCACATACCAATTACCTTCAGGGAGCAATCTCATTCTCCTGTTGTGTGCCCTTAGCCCCCCTAATCACATCATTTTGGAAGCAGATAAACTTTATGAAGATTTAAGGTGTTTCAAAATACCATTTTATTTTTTTTTTTTCCTGTTAAGCTCCCCCTCACTAATATAGTCTAGGAAATTGGGAGAACAAACAGATAATGTTTGTTCTATAGAAACTTTTAACCAAAAATGTACTTCTTTGAGATTATCTGTTTAAATAACTGAGGATTGGTTTGTGCTTATTTTAACAGACATTTTAAAAGGTTATTTTTTTTTTTTTTGGTACACTCATTTCTTACAGCATCAGTCATGAGGCATTTACACTAGGTTTTCTTAAATGATAATAGAGATATGGCTAATCTCAATTATGTTAGTTCCATTGTACCCCAGACCCTATTCAAGGAAGATGATCCCTCAGAACTGTCTCAGGTGATTGATGCTTTGTGAGGCATTCACTCCTCTATACCGGTTTAAAGGGCTTCCCTGATGGCTCAGCAGTAAAGAATCCACCTGCAATGCAGGAGATCCATGAGACACAGGTTCAATCCTTTGGATGAGGGCATGGTAACCCACTCCAGTATTCTTGCCTGGAGAATCCCATGGACAGAAGAGCCTGGTGGACTACAGTCCATTGGATCACACAGAATAGGACACAACCGAAGTGACTTAGCATGCACACATGCACATAGGTTTAAAATGATTTCTACGTTCTGGGACAATAACATTGAAACATGTATATTGTCATATGTGAAGCAGAACACCATTCCATGTTCTATGCATGGGACGGATGCTCAGGGATGGAGCGTTGGGATGACAGAGAGGGATGGGAGGGGGAGGGAGGTGGGAGGAGGGTTTGGGAGGTGGAGCACATGTGAATCCATGGCTGATTCATGTCAATGTATGGCAAAAACTACTACAATATTGTAAAGTAATTAGCCCCCAACTAAAATAAAAAAAAATAAATAAATAAATTAAAAAAAAAAAAAAAAAATAAATAAATAAATAAATAAAAATAAAATGATTTCTAAAACTGTAAAACATTTTGTAAATGAGGAGGAATTGTTCGTTGTAGCTCAATGCCCCAGACTTATGATTCAAAGTAGACTAAAGAAAGGCAGTGTAAAATAGATAGCTGGTGGGAACCTGCTACAAAGCACAGGAAGCTCAGCTTGCTGCTCTGTGATGAACTAGGGGGGTGGGGTGGCAGGGGTGGCTGGGTGGGGGTGGGGGTGTTCCAGGAAGGAAGGGATATATGTATATGTATAGCTGATTCACTTCGTTTTTATAGCAGAAGCTAACACAACATTGTAAAGCAATTATATTTCAATACAAAATAAATTTAATAGCAAAAAGGAAAAGAAAGAAAAAACAAGGACAGTGGTCCTTGGTGAAAGCCTATTGTGTAAACTGATCTAAGTCTCTTAGGAACAGAAGCCTCTGAGGTTAGAGACAGTAGGCTTTGTACAGTTCCCGTGCTCACAACCTCACAGTTCATGAGATGTTCCAGGATCTCCTACCATATTCTTATATCACTTGTACATTTACTTCTGATCAGGCACAAACTATTGTTTCTGTCATGCATCACCCCATTCCATGGCTGCAAGCACTCCAAATGTACCATGCTTGAATGATTCATTCTAAAATGGACACTGGGTGAATCACCTTCTAACTGGATAAGGTGATAAAAGTATCTGTTAGACCAGGGGGACCCAGGTCCTAAAGAAGTTCTAGACCTAAAGTGATGTTTTCAAGGTGTTGAGCACTTGGCTGTTTTGGGTATCTGGTTCATGAAAAAGCACTGGAGCTTATAAAATATTTCTAGTCAACAAGAGATCTTGAGCACCTCTTATTTTTACTAATGGGGGAAATCAACATTTCTTTTGTAAATTAACACCTGTGTTATTAGAATATATTTAGCAAAAATATTTGAAATGCTAGCATAGTCACTTTGGAACATCGATCCTTGATTGCAGTACTTGAAGTACTAAGTAGCTGTCCCTAGGGTGCAAATTAAAGTTAATTTGCACACATAAACATTCATAGTGTACACACCCACAAACACAGATCTACATAATATACTATTATTTATATGGGAGTATTTTGATATAAATTGACTTGAAGTGAAGTGAAAGTCGCTCAGTCGTATCTGACTCTTTGAGACCCTATGGACTGTAGCCCGCCAGGCTCTTCTGCCTATGGGATTCTCAAGCCAAGAACATTGGAGTGGGTTGCCATGTCCTCCTCCAGGGGATCTTCCCAACCCAGGAATTGATCCTCTGTCTCTTATGTCTTCTGCACCGGGAGGAGAGTTCTTTACCAATAGCGCCAAGGCAAGAGGAATTTTTGGGGTGGGTGGAAGGCAGGCACAGGAATCAGCAGAAATGTGTGATTTAGCTACATAGTATCAAAAATAAGCAGATATTAAATTTGGCTCTAGCCTTCTCCTGCTCTTTCCCTTGGATTTCATCAAAGGTATCAATTATGTGACAGGTTAGACAGATGCCAAACTGTAGATTAAGAGAAGTATTGAAACATAATCAAATCTCGATGACTGAGACACTTACAATGTAAATATATGTATAAATTATATATTTATAAATTATATAAATATAAATATATATAAAAAAGAGCATACTATTTTGTATGGTTTTTCCAGTAGTCATGTATGAATGTGACAGTTGGACTATAAAGAAAGCTGAGCACAGAAGAATTGATGCTTTTGAACTGTGGTGTTGGAGAAGACTCTTTAGAGTCCCTTGGACTGCAAGGAGATCCATCCAGTCCATCCTAAAGGAGATCAGTCCTGGGTGTTCATTGGAAGGACTGATGTTGAAGCTGAAACTCCAATACTTTGGCCACCTGATGTGAAGAGCTGACTCATTTGCAAAGACCCTGATGCTGGGATAGATTGAAGGCACGAGGAGAAGGGGACGACAGAGGATGAGATGGTTGGATGGCATCACTGACTCAATGGACATGGGTTTGGGTGGACTCTGGGAGCTGGCGATGGACAGGGAGGCCTGGCGTGCTGCGGTTCATGGGGTCGCAGAGTCAGACACGACTGAGCAACTGAACTGAACTGAATTTTGTATGAACACTAAATTTCTTCAATGTAGTATATCTCTTATTAGCTCTCTAAAAGTGAGATTCCAGGATATTCTTTTTACTTGTGTGATTTCTCAGTTTCTGGCAGAGTTAAGTGAACCATGGAAACAGCAGATGGCACATGGCAAGATGTCCATTCTAACAGTTTCTAGGAGTGCCTCTTCCTTGACTTTGTGAGGTGTTTGAGGACAGGAACTGGCTCTTGTTCATTTTTGTATCTCCACTACTGACTCCTTAAAGGTTTTTGAAACTGTATATTGAATAAAAGAGTGAATGAATAAGTATATGAACCAATGAAGGATATATATAGATGTTAGTTTAGAGAAATGAAAGAAAAGTAAAATGGTGGGGGGAAAAAAAACAAAAACAAATGAAGTTATTTAAATCTTTGGCCAGTAGGTGGGTATATTAGATTCTGTCTTTTTTTTTTCTTCTGGAAATAGCAAGATGAGCAAATTTCTACTTCCTCCTTTAGAAGCCTGCATCCTTGAAGTTTAGTAGAGTCAAACAATTAGCCTTGTGAAGATGCCTGGAAAGTAACTTTAAATATAAAAGTGAAAATTTGTTATGTTACTCTTTAATATTTTAAGCCACCAGGGACAATGATGAGGTATGACTTGAAGGAAGTGAGAGAGTGAGGAGTGAGGATGTCAAGGTAACTACTATTTCAGGCAGGTGAGTTGCAAGGGCTCAGACCCTGAGACTAGTTCTTGGAGAGATGATTAGAGCAGACTGAATTGGAGGGAGTAGAGAGAGAGGCTGTTAGACACGGAAAGAGATAAGTACTTGGTATTCACTCTGAATGGGGTTAGGAAGACTTTAAGGACTTTGAATAGAGGAATGTAATAATTGGCTTATATTTAAAAAATATCCTTCTGTCTACTGTGATATCAGGATAGAGAATAAGAATGGAAATCAGAAACCTGCTAAAGGGCACATGGGGAATTTCCTGTGGGAGGAGATGGAAAATAGATGAAAAAGACCATCTCAGGAAGGGATAAACACAGGGAACAATGCCACCAATGTGACAGGGGCTAGGGGCTGGATGGCTCCTTGTCCACTTTGAATAAGGTTATCGGGTTGGTCTTTCTTAGGAAGTAATATTTTAGCTTAGATGTGAAGATGAGAAAACTCAGCTTTATGAATACACAGGGGCAGAGGACGCTTGGTCAAAGACTAGCAAGTGTGAGCATTGCTCAGACTTCACACTGTGTTTAATGAATTTTCAGTTGACTCAAAATTTGAAGCTTTTAATATGGTTTAGATTTGGGAGATGTGTGGTAAAGTTGAAGTGCACAGGCCTCAAAGCCAAGCTAATTTTACTTCAATTCAGAATCTTCCCCTGATCAATGATATGACCTAAGATCAGTCACTAAACCCCTCTGAGCTTCACTGGTCTCATTTTAAAATGGAAATAATAAAGCCTACCAGATAGGATTAAATGAGGTAACATACATAAAGCATGATGTGCTTTAACTCCTAATGTGTATTTTGTATCCTTATTAAAATGAAAAAAAAAAAAAAGAATAATATGGGCTTCCCTGGTGGCTCAAATGGTAAAGAATCTGCCTGCAATATGGGAGACCTGGGTTCGATCCCTGGGTTGGGAAGATCTCCTGGAGGCGGGCATGGCAACTCGCTCCAGTATTCTTGCCTGGAGAATCCCCATGGACAGAGAGCCTGGTGGGCTACAGTCCATGGGGTCTCAAAGAGTCAGACATGACTGAGCAATACAGCACACAAAATGAATAACGTGGTATCACAGCTGAATAACTCAAAGATATTGTTTCTTTGTAGTAGACAATTCTAACCTGGCATGGCATGCATGTGTGTTTAGTCATTTAGTCATGTCCGACTCTTTACATCCCCATAGAGCACAGGGAATTGCTTTTCCCTACTGCTCAGGGCTTTGCTTTGTATGCAGATGGGTTCTATTGACTTTCTGTTTGAGGAAGGGGTAGGTTTGGAGTTGACAGTTGTACAGCAGAAATGCTGAGTGGGCCACGTTCTTGAGTTTAGCCTTCCTTATTGTTAACATAAGAAACCTTACAGTTCCTTAATGATATGCTGGCTTAGGATAGAAGATTCTTTGATAACAAAAAGAGGAAAATATCTCCAGGCACAAGTCCAGGAAATGCAGAAGCTTAGAGGCCACGGTGATTCAGAGTTCTGTACTGTCTGCAACGTAAGTTATTTTTATTTAACACAGAACTTTAGTGATCCATAATTTCAAATGCAAATATTAAATAAAAGACTTAAAATTTATGTTGGTTATTTACTCTGAAAAATTTTTTAACAGTTCAGTAGTGAATATGATTCTCTGTCTAGTGGTTCAGAAATGTAATCTTTGTTTTTCTGTAACTCAGTATTCTGTTTCAAGAGCTCATTCCCCTGATGATAGGAGCTAAAATCTCAATCAATTCAAGGTCCTGCCCCTTCCCCCTAGGATGGTCGCTGAATTCCATAGCTCCTGTTGCAGGGTACAGTGTTCTCTGGCCCCTGACTGTCATCTGTACATGCAGATGTCTTCTGTGATATCAGTCATCTGGCCTAGTCCTGGGCCATTGATTCCTGAAAATTGCTGCTGTGCTGTCCTTTGCTCCAGGTCGGCTCTTTATGCTGCCTCTGAGCCCCTTCTGGGAACATGGAAAACAATCGACTGCTCTCTCTGTCTACTCTGAAGCTATGGGAAACCAGGGTAAGGGATGAGGCCGGGGGCTGTACAGGCATGTACCCCATAGCAGTTTCTACTTTAGGATTTCTGGGAAAAGTTTCTCAGAAATATCACCCCTCTCAGCTTTCTTCTATTCCCTCTGACTTTTATTTCTGTCTAGGTTTTTATATCTCAAAAGTTACAAACTGAATGAAGCATTCTGTTGGATTGTTCCCATCGCTGGATTAGTAAAGACAAGAAGCCTAGTTGCTCTAATTAGGAGAAGGGGTTGGGTAATGAGAAATATCTTGGATAAAAACATTGATTAATATTTAAAAATAACTTTGCATTTCCATCACTTATGTACAAAAATGCAGTTGGTGAAATAATCTCTTATCAACTTTAATCAATGCTATTCATAAGGGTAGGGGAGTGAATACTCATTGCCACCTCTATGGTGCATCTACTTAATTTGATTCCTCAGTGTTCTTTTAAAGACAAACTTTTTGAGGTGACTCAGATCAGCAATATTTAAAGAATTCCTCTATCTCATATTCTTAGTTTTGTCTAAATCATGTCCCCTAGTCAAAAGGAGTATCACAAGCAAGTTGGTTTATATTTATTTTGTACTGCTAAAACATGGCCCTAGAGATCATAAAAGACTTCAAAATATACTATATTACAGTATATAAGATATACTATATTAGCACTGCTGCTGCTGCTACTGCTGCTGCTAAGTCGCTTCAGTCATGTCCAACTCTGTGCGACCCGATAGACGGCAACCCACCAGGCTCCCCCGTCCCTGGGATTCTCCAGGCAAGAACAGTGGAGTGGGTTGCCATTTCCTTCTCCAATGCATGAAAGTGAAAAGGGAAAGTGAAGTCGCTCGATCGTGTTCAACTCTTCGCGACCCCATGGACTACAGCCCACCAGGCTCCTCCGTCCATGGGATTTTCCAGGCAAGAGTACTGGAGTGGGGTGCCATTGCCTTCTCCGTGTATTAGCACTATTTTAACCAAAAGCCACAGAAATCTAAACTCCTGAAGCTAAAGGGAGAATATATAGGTTTATGTATCTTGAACCACTTGATTCTGCACATCAAAATTAAGTCACATATATCGTACTATCGACATTTTCATTGTTGTCTGTCTCTTCTGTTTCCATCTTTCAGCTCTTCTTCCTTCTACATGTAGGTTCAGTTCTAAGCTTTTCTGTCTAAGAAAAAAAGAAGCAGGTTCCCTCCCTCCCACCCCATCAGTCTCCAAGTAGCAATTATCTGGAAGGCTTATACTTCTTTATGCCATGTGTCCATTCTTAACCCAATCACTGTAACTAGAGACATGAAGTACTCTGATTGACTGGCCTTAATCTCATGATCATAGCTATAACTGAGAGCTACACCAAGACCATGTGGAATGTGAAAACATTGATTCTTAATAGAAACAGCAGTTTTCCTGATACCAGAAGAGTAGAGAACAGCAAAACAGATCACCACTACAAATTAGCAAAAGCAGGTAGGTTGAGGCTGTTTATGTGCTTCTTTTTAAATCTGTTTTGGGAGTTATGTGCACATTCATGATTGGTTCATGTATCATGAATGAAGATGCATAATACCCAAAGAACCTTATGGGAAAAGATAATTGCTATTTCCATAACTCTCAACAAGGTTTTTACCTTGTTTTCTGAAGTACTTTATGGAATTTCTCTTAAGACATACTTTATTATTTTACCCTTCCTAACTCCTCCTGCATCCTATGTCACCATGTACAAGGGTGCTTTTGTGGCTAAGTTTGCACAGTTGGTTGAACAGGCTATTAGTGGGCCAGATTAGGTGTTGATAAAAATCTATTTGTGTGGGATTTGATCTAGTGTGTTAAAAAAAATATTTCTAAGTTTCTTTGGAGGTAACCTCTTTCTAGAGTTAAAAAAAAAAAAAAAGAGAAGCCTAACTGCAAAATCTTTCATAATATATCACACTTATATCTCAGAATCTAGTTCTTCTTCTTTACTCTGTTTCTGTGGCATGATGCATGCTCCTGCCAAAGTCCGAATTATCAGTAGCATGGAGAAAGAGACTAAATCAGATTTACTGTAGCATGTGGATAAAGTACCTCCAAATCAGGCAGAAACTGTCAATATCATTGACCTCAGGGGAGATATGTGGGTTTTGTTACAGTGTAGCTGTAGGTCCTTAAGCCAGCAGCAAATCATCAATACAGCAGCAGAGAGGGATTATCTCATGACCAGAATATAAAGTGGCATCTCTGATCCAGACTTAGGAAGAGCTGTAACAGTTCCAAGTCTGTACATGGAGAACTGAATATGAGGCCAAAGAAACTGAAATTCTAGCCTCAGCTCTTTTCTCTGCATGTCTGGGAGTTCTTGTTCAACCACTGAACCTCTTTCTCCATCACTTTACACTTTGATATGTATATGGTGATAATAGTTCTCATGGAATCTGGACTAGATATTGCTGCTCTTTTATTTACGGTTATACAAGACCTTGATGCTGGGAAGGATTGAGGGTGGGAGGAGAAGGGGATGACAGAGGATGAGATGGTTGGATGGCATCACTGACTCGATGGACATGAGTTTGAGTAAACTCCGAGAGTCGGTGATGGACAGGGAGGCCTGGCATGCTGCAGTCCATGAGGTTGCAAAGAGTTGGAGATGACTGAGCGACTGAACTGAACTGAACTGATACAATTTCCATTAATAATATTGTGATGGTTAGTTTAATGTGTCAACTTGATTGGAAAAGAAAGCCTGGATATCTACAAGACATATCTGAATGTGTCTATAAAAGTATCTCCAGAAAAGATGAGCACTTAAATCAGCAGACTGAGTAAAGATAGCCCTCACCAAGGCGAGGAAAGGCATCCAATCCTTTCATCCTTTGAGGATCTAAATAGAACAAAAAGGTGAAGGGAGAGGCCAATTTTTCTCGCTGCTGGAGCTGAGACATCCATCTTCTCCACCTCTCTGACAATAGGCCTTTGGGTTCAGTCCAGGACTGAGACCGATGCTCTGATTCTCAAGCCTTCATACTTGGACTGAATTATGCCACGAGTTTTCCTGGTTCTTCAGCTTGACGACTTCAGCACATCATAAGACTTCTTGGCCTCTGTAACCACATGAGTCAATACCTGTAACTTATTACACTTCCTATGGATTCCATTTTTCTGGAGAACCTCGACTAATACAAATATCCTTATCTAATATTTCTTATATCATGTGTGTACTTTTGCAAAGACTTTTTGCATTTGCAGTGTCATTTAATTTTTTAACAAGAGAGTATTTTTATTCCAAGTTTTAGAAGAAGAAGAAACAGAGAAATACATAAGTGAGCTGACTTCTTTGCAAGCCCTAGAATACCATGAAAAGTTACAGGACTCAAACTTCTATCTCTGTATTTTGACACATTGCTTGTTCTTGTCTTTCTTTTGAATTTTGTGATTATATACTCCTCTCTTTGCTAGTAAAACCTTCTTAAGTCTAAAGCTATGAGTGTCTCTTTCTTCTGTATCTTCCATGTTTGTTTGTAAAATATATGGAAGCTAATATTTAATGAGCATTCACCACAGGACAAAACCTATGCAAAGTGTTTGACATTCATTGCTTCATTCATTTCTGGCTGAAACTCTGTAATTGAGGGACTATTCTTATTCACATTTTACAGATGAGGATTTGGGGCCTTAAAGAGTTTAAGAAACTTGCTTACTGTCACCCACTGCTTAGATCAGCTCTTAGGTACTGTGAGATACTGTCTGCCTGATCTACAACAGCTGCTTTCTGGTATCACTTTCCAGCTACTTCAGAAAAGATGGGTTAGGTAGCTATACCCCTAGGAGAATAATTTTCTTCATCATGCCAAGTTTTCCCCTGGATTTCCACATTGGTATCCTTACCTTCCTTTAGTTAGGGCATGTCAACTGAACATATCTTTCCCACTTTATTTGTCCTCAGTATAACAGAACAAACTGCAGAAAAATCTTTTTAATTCTGTTTTACTACTTCACTTGTTATAGTCTTCCTGGGGAATATTGCTCTTTCACCTAAAGCTGATAATTCCCGAATATGGTATTGTGAGGTATATAAAGTTCAGTTCAGTTCAGTCTCTCAGTCTTGTCCAACTCTTTGCAACCCCATGAATTGCAGCACGCCGGGCCTCTCTGTCCATCACCAACTCCCGGAGTCTACCCAAACCCATGTCCATCGAGTCGGTGATGCCATCCAACCATCTCATCCTCTGTCGTCCCCTTTTCCTCCCGCCCCCAATCCTACCCAGCATTAGGGTCTTTTCCAATGAGTCAACCCTTCGCATGAGGTGGCCAAAGTATTGGAGTTTCAGCTTCAACATCAGACCTTCCAATGAATACCCAGGATTGATCTCTTTTAGGATGGATTGATTGCATCTCCTTGCAGTCCAAGGGACTCTCAAGAGTCTTCTCCAACACCACAGTTCAAAAGCATCAATTCTTCGGCGCTCAGCTTTCTTCACCGTCCGACTCTCACATCCATACATGGCCACTGGAAAAACCATAGCCTTGACTAGACGGACTTTTGTTGGCAAAGTAATGTCTCTGCTTTTTAATATGCTATCTAGGTTGGCCATAACCTTCCTTCCAAGGAGTAAGCATCTTTTAATTTCATGGCTGCAGTCACCATCAGCAGTGATTCTGGAGCCCAAAAAAATAAAGTCTGACACTGTTTCCACTGTTTCCCCATCTATTTCCCATGAAGTGATGGGACCAGATGCCATGATCTTAGTTTTCTGAACGTTGAGCTTTAAGCCAACTTTTTCACTCTCCTCTTTCACCTTCATCAAGAGGCTCTTTAGTTCTTCTTCACTTTCTGCCATAAGGGTGGTGTCATCCGCATATCTGAGGTTATTGATATTTCTCCCGGCAATCTGGATTCCAGCTTGTGTTTCTTCCAGCCCAGCGTTTCTCATGATGTACTCTGCATATAAGTTAAATAAGCTGGGTGACAATATACAGCCTTGATGTACTCCTTTTCCTATTTGGAACCAGTCTGTTGTTCCATGTCCAGTTCTAACTGTTGCTTCCTGACCTGCATACAGGTTTCTCAAGAGACAGGTCAGATGGTCTGATATTCCCATCTCTTTCAGAATTTTCCACAGTTTATTGTGATCCACACAGTCAAAGCCTTTGGCATAGTCAATAAAGCAGAAATAGATGTTTTTCTGGAACTCTCTTGCTTTTTCGATGATCCAGCGGATATTGGCAATTTGATCTCTGGTTCCTCTGCCTTTTCTAAAACCAGCTTGAACATCTGGAAGTTCACGGTTCACATATTGCTTAAGCCTGGCTTGGAGAATTTTGAGCATTACTTTACTAGCATGTGAGATGAGTGCAATTGTGAAATAGTTTGAGCATTCTTTGGCATTGCCTTTCTTTGGGATTGGAATGAAAACTGATCTTTTCCAGTCCTGTGGCCACTGCTGAGTTTTCCAAATTTGCTGGCATATCGAGTGCAGCACTTTCACAGCATCACCTTTGAGGATTTGAAATAGCTCAACTGGAATTCCATCACCTCCACTAGCTTTGTTTGTAGTGATGCTTTCTAAGGCCCACTTGACTTCACATTCCAGGATGTCTGGCTCTAGGTGAGTGATCACACCATCGTGATTATCTTGGTCGTGAAGATCTTTTTTCTACAGTTCTTCTGTGTATTCTTGCCACCTCTTCTTAATATCTTCTGCTTCTGTTAGGTCCATACCATTTCTGTCCTTTATCGAGCCTATCTTTGCATGAAATGTTCCTTTGGTATCTCTAATTTTCTTGACGAGATCTCCGCTATATATAAAGAGGTATATAAAGAGGTATATAAAGAGGACTGCTGATTTAGAAAATATATGTACTAATAAGTTTGGAAGACAATAGAAGTTTTTTATTGGAGGATAATTGCTTTATAATCTTTTGTTTGCCTCTGCCATATACCAAAGTGAATCAGTCATAGGTATACATATGTCCCCTCTCTCCTGAAACCGCCTCCCATTACCCAACCCATCCCACCCCTCTAGGTTGTCCCAGAGCACTGGGTTGAGCTCCCTGTGGCAAACAGCAAATTCCTACTTGCTATCTGTTTTACATATGGTGATATATATGTATGTTTCTATGCAATTCTTTCAGTTCATCCCACCCTCTCATTCCCCTACTGTGTCCACAATTCAGCTTTTTATGTTTACGTCTCCACTGCTGCCCTGCAAGCAGGTTCATCAGTACCATCTTTCTAGATGCAATACACAATCGTCAGAAGAAGAAGAAAATAGACTTTTAACAATAGATCTTGGCATGGCCTTTGGCATAATAGCAAATATTGTTACTCACTAATAAAATCCTGGTTGCTCAGACGGTACAGAATTTGCCTGTAACACAGGAGACCTGGGTTCGATTCCTGGGTTGGGAAGATCCCCTAGAGAAGGGAATGGTTACCAACTCCAGTATTCTTGTCTGGAGAATTCCATAGACAGAGGAGACTGGCAGACTACGGTCCATGGATCACAAAGAGTCCAGACATGATTGAGTGACTATCACTTTCACTTTCAAGAAGATCCAGTATGAGGCCTTACTCAAACCTGTTTTTTGTGGAGCCTTTTTTTAGAAGAACATCTTGCAGAACTAATGTTCTTCAAACCTAACTTTGGATATTCTGTGAAGATTTCTAATTCCTCATTAGACCCATACTGAGCTCCAAGGATATATTTCTAAGTTCATACTTGATATCTAGATTTGAATAACACCTAGCTGTCTCAAATTAGCACCAGATGGTTCTTTTTCTTCTATTTTTCTGGTTAACCACATACATTTATGTGGAGTATATACAAAGAGAGGTGAAGGGAGAAAAATAATTGAATAAAAAATAGCTGAAAAGTTTCCACATGTGATGATTAAATCTATAAACATACATATCCAAAAACTCCAATGATTTCTAAGCTGACTATATGTAAAGAAAACTACCTTAAGATACCCCGTAATCAACTTGCTGAAAACCAGGGATGAAAAGAGAATCTTAAGAGCAGCATAAGAAAAATAATACATTACAGACTAAGGAAGAAAGATGGTTCACAACCAGAAGACAATATAGAATGACATGTTTAATAAACTGAAAGAAAAGAACTGTCAATGTGGAATTCTGCAACCTGAAAAATAAGCTTAGAAAGTAAAGGAGATATAGGGGTTTTTTTTTTTTTCAGACAAATAAAGCTGAGAAAATTCCTTATCAGCAGATCTGCACTCAAGAAATTTTTTAAAAAAATTTATTTTATATTAGACTATAGTTGATTAACAATGTTGTGTTAGTTTCAGGTGTACAATGAAATGATTCAGTTATACATGTATCTGATCTTTTCCAAATTCTTTTTCAATTTAGATTATTACAGAGTATTGAGCAATGATCCTTGTTCTATAAAGTAGGTCCTTATTGGTTATTTGTTTTAAATGTAGCAAAGACAGTTCTTTAGACTAAGGAAAATAATACAAGATGGAAATTTAGATATACATAAAGGAATAAGTCTTTAATGATTATACAGTGGAAGTGATAAATAGATTTATGGGCTTAGATCTGATAGATAGAGTACCTGAAGAACTATGGACAGAGGCTCATAACATTGTACAGGATGTGGTGATCAAAACCATCCCCAAGAAAAAGAAATGCAAAAAGGCAAAATGGTTGTCTGAGGAGGCCTTACAAATAGCTGAGAAAAGAAGAGAAGCTAAAGGCAAAGGAGAAAAGGAAAGATATACCCATTTGAATACAGAGTCCCAAAGAATAGTAAGGAGATATAAGAAACTCTTCCTAAGTGAGAATGCAAAGAAATAGAGCAAAACAATAAAATGGAAGAGACTATGAATCTCTTCAAGAAAATTAGAGATACCAAGGGAACATTTCATGCAAAGATGGGCTCAATAAAGGACAGAAACGATATGGACCTGAAAGAAGCAGAAGATATTAAGAAGAGGTGGCAAGAATACACAGAAGAACTGTACAAAAAAGATCTTCACCACCCAGATAACCATAATAGTTTGATCACTCACCTAGAGCCAGACATCCTAGAATGTGAAGTCAAGAGGGCCTTAGGAAGTATCACTACGAACCAAGCTAGAGGAGGTGATGGAATTCCAGTTGAGCTATTTCAAATCCTAAAAGATGATGCTGTTAAAGTGCTTCACTCAATATTTCAGCAAATTTGGAAAACTCAGCAGTGGCCACAGGACTGGAAAAGGTCAGTTTTCATTCCAATCCCAAAGAAAGGCAATGCCAAAGAATGCTCAAACTATTTCACAATTGCTCTCATTTCACACACTAGCAAGGTGATGCTCAAAATTCTCCAAGCAAGGTTTCAACAGTACCTGAACTGTGAACTTCTAGATGTTCAAGCTGGTTTTAGAAAAGGCAGAGGAACCAGAGGTCAAATTGCCAACATCCACTGGATCATCGAAAAAGCAAGAGAGTTCCAGAAAAACATTTATTTCTGCTTTATTGACTATGCCAAAGGCTTTGACTGTGTGGATCACAATAAACTGTGGAAAATTCTGAAAGAGATGGGAATACCAGACCATCTGACCTGTCTCTTGAGAAACCTGTATGCAGGTCAGGAAGCAACAGTTAGAACTGGACATGGAACAACAGACTGGTTCCAAATAGGAAAAGGAGTACATCAAGGCTGTATATTGTCACCCAGCTTATTTAACTTATATGCAGAGTACATCATGAGAAACACTGGGCTGGAAGAAACACAAGCTGGAATCAAGATTGCCGGGAGAAATATCCATAACCTCAGATATGCAGATGACACCACCCTTATGGCAGAAAGTGAAGAAGAACTAAAGGGCCTCTTGATGAAAGTGAAAGAGGAGAGTGAAAAGTTGGCTTAAAACTCAACATTCAAAAAACAAAGTTCTTGGCATCTGATCCCATCACTTCATGGCAAATAAGTGGGGAAACAGTGAGAAACTTTATATTCTTGGGCTCCAAGATCACTGCAGATGGTGAACGCAACCATGAAATTAAAAGATGTTTGCTCCTTGGAAGAAAAGTTAGGACCAACCTAGACAGCATATTAAAAAGCAGAGACGTTACTTTGCCAACAAAGGTCCGTCTAGTTAAAGCTATGTTTTTTCTAGTAGTCATGTATGGATGTGAGTGTTGGACCATAAAGAAAGCTGAGAGCTGAAGATTTGATGCTTTTGAACTGTGGTGTTGGAGAAGACTCTTGAGAGTCCCTTGGACATCAGGGAGATCCAACCAGTCAATCCTAAAGGAAATCAGTCCTGAATATTCACTGAAAGGACTAATGATGAAGCTGAAGCTCCAATACTTTGCCCACCTGATGGGAAGAACTGACTCATTGAAAAAGACCCTGATATTGGGAAAGACTGAAGGCAGGAAGAGAAGGGGACGACAGAGGATGAGATGATTGGATGGCATCATCAACTCGATGAACATGTGTTTGAGCAAGCCGCAGGTGCTGGTGATGGACAGGGAAGCCTGGTGTGCTGCATTGCATGCGGTCACAAAGTGTCAGACACGACTGAGTGGCTGAACTGAAATGAAAGGAATAAAGAACACAAGAAATGGTAAATATGTGGGAAATGGTATAACACAATTTTTCTAATTTTTAATTTCTCTAAAAATAATTGTTTAAAGCAAAAAAATAGTAAATGATGTCTACAACTATAAAGATATGAAATGTAGCATAATACCACAATGTAGATGATGGAGAAAATGAATGTCTATTGGTCAACATTCCTATACTATATGTGCAGTGTCAAATATTATGTGAATATAGACTATGATAAGTTAAAATGTGTGTTGGAATTTCCAGGGTAGTCCAGTGGTTATGACTCCGCACTCTCCCTGCTGAGGGCCTGGATTCGATCACTGGTCAGGGAACTATGGTCCCACAAGCTGGCAGTTAAGGAAAAAAAAAAAAAAAAAGAAAAGAAGAAGCTAAGATATATATAGTAAATGTATGCAGTAAAACCCTAGAGCAATAGTTGAAAGAAAAATACAAAGAGGTAGGGCTAATAGCTCAATAAAGAAGATAAAATGGAAACATAAAAATATTAAGTTAATTTTTAAAAAGATAGAGAAAGGGAAAAGGCTATTCTAATAATCCATAATGGAGATGATGTAACTTATTTTCTAGTTATGTTGGATATTGTAATAAGTAGTATTGTTTTGTCCAGGTCTCAGTCTATTAATAACTAATGTCGTACCTAGACTTGCCCTTGTCCTGGTGATTCTTTTATGACTGAAAGTCACCCTTAGCAATAAACATCAGGAAACTTTGGAAGAGACAAGTTTATTATATAAAAATCTTGCAAATTACACAGTCCGTCTAGGGTCACACAACAAGATTGCCGGTACAGAGAGAGAAGACATGTGCAGGTCTGGGCTTTTGCTTTTATTCGGGTCAAGGGTGCAGACCTAGAGTTTTGAGGGCTCACTCTTTATTGGTGAATTTAAAACATATTGGAAACTTAAAGGCCCAAGAAGAGAAAAAGCAAGTGGCCCAAATGTTTAGTTATAAAAATCAACCATGATCGCTAAAACAAATGGTGGAGAGCAGCCCAGAGAGTTTAGTAACTTAACCAAAGTTACCAAGCTAATAAGTGAGGTGCTGGTATTGAAACTGGATGATCTGACTTCTGAGTCCAAGCCTCATGATCTTCTAGAGGCCAGTTTTCTCTCATTTATTTTTCTATCCTTTTCAGCCCTGACTCAGGCCAGCTGAATCTGGACTGTCATTACAGGGTGGATATATTCTTGACCATTTTGTGCCTCACCTGGTTTTTTGCTCAGAGTGAAACCAGGGGGAAAGAACACAAACATGCAACGATCCATCTTTATTCCTTACCTCTCAGCTCTGGTGAACAGACTGCCTTTGTTGACCTAGCTATGGGAGAGGCAAGTCTCAGCCCAAGTGCAGATTTCATTGTTGGCTCAGTTGGTTTCAAAGATCCAGCTGGCCTGCTGCTGCTCAACACTTTTCCGTGGCAATCACAGATGCTGGTTCTTAGGAGGGGAATGTCCCCAGCTCAAGTCACAATTCGAAAAGGATGTTGCTTGTGAACCCAAGGTTTCTAGGCAACAGATAAAGAGCCAATTGAATGTTATTGGCTGCACATCCTGTCCTGCTGCTGTGTCCATGGCACTTATTATAGAGACTCTTGGCTACTTTTCTACATGCCCATCTGCTAAGATGGCAGCATGCCCTCTTGTTCTGTATTTGGATCTCTACCCATGGCCATGACAGACTGCCAGACTATGACAAACGCCTGCAGGTCAACACAAGTGTTAGATCTTTTTCTAGCTATGTCTCCTCTGGCGGCCACAGACCTTGTAAGACATGATGCACACCTGTTGAACGTCATCTGCCAGATGACATGGCTATTTGGGAATGGGATTAGGAAATGGCAGCTGCCATAAAGTCAGCCTTCACCACATGTGAAACTTGGGAGTGTCAAAATCCCCCATATTTTGTGGGAGGACAGGAATATGTTAGAGGGCAGGAGGAAAGTTCAAGACAGAAAGGGGTGCCAAGTGTTTATGAAACCTCAGACAAACACACACCATGGAATAATAGGTATCATTGTCAACCTTCTCTGAAATGTGTAGCTTGATGGAATCAGAATTTCACAAGATTGAGAGGAGTCTGATGAACTCATGAGTCTTTATAATAGAAAAATAGAAAATCTAAATTCTTTTTTTTTTAATTAGTTTATTTATCTATTTTTTAACTTTACAATAGTGTATTTGTTTTGCCATACATTGACATGAATCCACCATGGATGTACATGTTTTCCCCTTCCAGAACCCCCTCCCCCATCCCATCGCTCTGGGTCATCCCGGAGCACCAGCCCTGAGCGCCCTGTATCATGCATTGAACCTGGACTGGTGGTTCGTTTCACATATGATAATTTACATGCTTCAGTGACATTCTCCCACAGCATCCCACCCTCGCCCTCTCCCATAGAGTCCATAATACTGTTCTATTTATCTGTGTCTCTTTTGATGTCTCACATACAGGGTATCTTTACCGATTAACTAAATACCATATATATGTGTTAGTATACTGTATTGGTGTTTTTCTTTCTGGCTTACTTCACTCTGTATAATAGGCTCCAGTTTCATCCACCTCATTAGAACTGATTCAAACGTATTCTTTTTAATGGCTGAGTAATATTCCATTGTGTATATGTACCACAGCTTCCTTATCCATTCGTCTGCTGATGGGCATCTAAGCTGCTTCCATGTCCAGACTATTGTAAACCGTGCTGCGATGAACATTGGGGTACACGTGTCTCTTTCAATTCTGGTTTCCTCAGTATGTATGCCCAGCAGTGGGATTGCTGGGTCATATGGCAGTTCTATTTCCAGTTTTTTGAGGAATCTCCACACTGTTCTCCATAGTGGCTGTACTAGTTTGCGTTCCCACCAACAGTGTAAGAGGGTTCCCTTTTCTCCACACTCTCTCCAGGATTTATTGCTTGTAGTCTTTTGGATAGTGGCCATTCTGATGGGCGTGAAATGGTACCTCATGTTTGAAACCTGTAAGAAATATCTTCCAGGAGCCTTGGTTCTAGGCATTTGAAGCTCAGACAAGTGCACTCATATGTATTGCTTGTGAGCTTCCTTATTTTATTATAAGCTGTAGCAGTGATCTCAGTGGGGTGCAGAGGTACAGCATCCTCAGATGCTCTTACTCTTATGCATCAAGAATCAGGGTGAAAAATCATTTGATTTTTAAATAAAATGTTAATTCTGTGATAATTCTGATATCAAAAACTTTAAATATTGATCAAGAATGCTATGGATTGATATATTTAAAGAACATAATTTGATGAAACACTGTAGTATTACATTGATTTGTGATATTTAATTCTTTTTTTGATGAATATTACCACAAAAAAGGTATCAACATTTTTTGCATCAACATTTTTGACTTCTATATGCTGAGTATTATATATACATATACACATTTACTTTTACACCAGCAGCTCTATGAGATAAATACCCTTAACCCATTAATAATAATAATGTAGAGTAATAATTATCACATAGTATGTTATTATTAAATAATGTATTAGTATTGTTAGTTTCAATAACCTAAACTAATTTTGTGAAGTTATCGAACACTTTTGATCGCTAAACACTAATACTCTAAGCCTAGGAATAATCAAGGGATTTTTAAAGTATAGGTGGAGTACCAGGCAGACTTAAAGCAAATTTGTTTACAGTTCTGTTCTGGTAAAGACAAATATATTTTATAGGTTTCTCAGTGAAAAGAGACTTTTAGATTTTACATATTTAAATATATATTAGATTCTAAGCTATACATTGGCAAAAATCATTTTTATCTTGCTCATTATTATGACCCTAGTGCGAATTTGTTGAATGAATAAATGAATGGTGGGTTCAAAGGTAACTGGCAATCACCTCCAAACTTATTTGTGTAAAATTGATATGCTCATGAAACACACACACACACATACACATTTGCCCCAGGAGAAGGTGCTAACAATAAATTCCTTAGGAGGATAATATCAAAACAGATCATTGGGAGTATAAGAGAGACAAAAGCATGAGCCCAGACTCTGCAATGGGGACAGAGAGCAAGAACTGACAGAATCGTGCCTTCTGAAGAAGGCTTGAACAAATATATTCTCCCGTGAGATGGGTGTTGTCAGGGCAAACACGAGAGAGGAGAGGTTTGGGGCCACTCCAACATATGCAACAGATGCCCTGGGAGGCAGGATGATGTCGACAAGAGCATGAAATACTTGACAATATTTTTTTTTTTAAGAAATACTAAGCTCAAAACTCAGTCTCAGATCTGGAGGGCTCTCGGACAACTGTTAAGAATGTGGACAACTGAGTCCTACTTGGCCTTGTTGTCATCACTGCCGTTTTCTTTGCTTCTTCACAGACCTTCAATGCTCAGAATATAGTAAGTACACGGTGAATGCAGACTGATTAAGGAAATGAATGTGTTACCAAGTTTCTCCTGAGGCAATGACTCCTCAGAAATAGTAACATCTTCTGCTGTGTAATAGGAAATTAATGAAGACAATGGCTTCCTCAGTAGACCTAGAGACTGTGATTAGGGACTATTCATTTTTTAAAGGCTAGGATAGAAGCAAAGTCAAATTAAATGATAGATGCCAGAAGAGATCTGATTTTCCGCGTTCTGGGGACATGTATTTCCCTGATTCTTTGGTATTGCATTCAAGTTCCTATTAGTTTCTGTGTTCATTACTGAGATTTAAATGATAACATTCCAGGTGACATTTCCTACTAGAATTTCTAGTTAGAAAGTGTAGCTAATCACTCAGCATCTCCCAAGTAATGCTTTCCCAACTTATTTACATTTTCTAAATAATTAATAAACCTGTTAACGAAATAGCTTTATTTTCCAGGAAGTAAGACTTTTAATAGAACTGTGATGTATGTACCCTTCCAGGTTTTCCTTTTCTTTATTCGCATTTCTTTGTAACCTCCGTATAACTGGCAGCCACCAAGAGCTGAAAGACCCGAGTCATTCACTTGAAGTATTGGGTTGGTAAAAGCAGAAAAGGTTGTTCAAATTCTAAAGAAGGATTCTAAAAGTATCTTTATTTCTGTCCCTGGACTAATCTACTGTCTGCAGGGTAAATGTGACAGTTTTTGTTTTGTTTTATACTGCAGTGTTAGTCACTCATGTCCAGCTTTTTGTGTTCCCGTGAACTGTAGCCTGCCAGGCTCCTCTGGCCATGGGATTCTCCAGGCAAGAAAGCTGGAGTGGGTAGCCATTCTGACAAAAGCTTTGATTGCTGAAATATCCACTTCAAAGAGGCATTGACTTCAAAGACGGCCATCTTGAATAAACAGACTGCCAGCCACAGGTCTAGTTAAAGTGCCAGGTGAGCTATTCCTGCCTGGCCCCTGCCTTTATTGTTTAGAGACATTGGTTGATTTAGATAACTGACCATTTGAGTCCCTTGCTTTTACTCCTCTCTCACATTAAATTCCCACTTTTATATTTTACACTCACCAATGAAGAGCAAGTCCATGAAACCCTAGGCTCCCTACCCTTGAATCCAATAAAAGCAGAACCCCAAGTTCCTTCTTTCTTTAGAAAGAAAAAACAAAACCTAGGCTCTCTCTCCGCTCTATCCACAGCCTCTCCATGTGCCCCTAGGAGTGCCTTTTATGCTCAAGTACCTATAGGTAAGAAACCTTTTTTCCCCTCCAAAGTTTCTTAATGGTTAATGCTGAGGGCATCTTACAATCTAAATAAGAACTACAAGAGCGTGTCCACCCACAACGTTTGTGATAGGCTTGGACCAGCACACAGTCCTGTTCAATTATTGAATCAGATTCGTTCCCTCTTCTCTATCTTTATTCATGTCACTTTCTACATCTGGATGACCCAATTCTTAGTTATTCTTCAGCACTGAATTCAGTTTCTCGTGGTACTGTGAAACTTTCCAGGCTCTGAACAATCCGTGTTGTATCATTTGTTCACTCATCACTTATCAAACATGGGTAGGCAAGCCATTGCATTGTATTTACAATTCCATATAGTAAGTGCTAGTATAGAGGGTTGGAAAAAGTGCTTTGGAAATAAAGCAGAGGTCCATCTTCCTTCCTCCTGTTTATCATTTTTGATACTTACATCTGGTCTGTCATGTCTCTTTCATTAAATTTAACTTTGGTAAATCAAAGTTTTGCTTTCATGACAAAAAATACAGGAGGGCTAGTAAGAATGAGAGGAGTGGAAGGTACAGATATAAGGTTAGTTATTGGCTAAGAAATGTTGTTGATCTGTTAGTCCAGCTGGGATTTAAGGACTAAGATACTAGATGGCTTTTGTTGGTTTTTTAAAAATTCTGTTAGGGAAAAAGATGAAATCTAGTTCTTGTTAAGTGCACTTGAATGCTAAACACAAGTGTGTGCACATCTACCCACCTACCACATTCCCTGCCCCTTGTAAACACATACATTTTGAATGGCAAAGAATCACTGTGTGGGTTTGGGCCTTACAAAGTGAAAAAAATCCATACAGATCTCCAAACATCACTAATTTATCATATTAGCTGAGTCTTGATGTTTCACTTCTTCATTGCCATTAAAGAAAAAGGGAAGAAAAGTGGTTCATCATGATGTGTGGAAAGGACATACCAGAGAGTATCAGGGAAACTGCTCTTGAGACTTCCAGAAAACTAGGTGACTTTCTGTGGCTCCTTTCTTCAACACCTACTTGCCACAAAACAAATTGTGTAGCTAATAAAACAATGCTGGCATTAATTGGAACACTTGTGATAACAATGGTTCTATGGAACAGTTTGCTGGGATGGAAAATCAAGAATCCCCTGTTTTGTGGTTATGTTTTTACAACTTTTCTTTGAGGAAGAAGTGAGCTCCTGAGGTCAAAGGACTATAGTGGAATGATTTTCATGGGTGCTCAGAGAAGTACAGGTGGGAAAAGTCCTCTTAGGAGTGTGGTTTTCAACAGATTAACTGTGGTACAAAAATGCCAGGCAAACTCTTCACTATTGGGCCAGCTGTCAAATTTTAATTGTGTAAAATTTTCTTTGGGAGCAACTGAGTACATATAGTATTAGCTTGACTTACAGCAGGTGAAATTGAACTGAGGACTCTGTGTAAGCTTTTATATAGGTGAGTCCTTGTTGCTAGATGGCAAGAAGAGTGGTATGAAATAGAAATGGCTTATTTCCCTGGTGGTTCAGATGGTAAAGAATCTGCCCGCAATGTTGGAGACCTGGGTTCAATCCCTGGGTTGGAAAGATCCCCTGGAGGAGGATTTGCAACCTTCTCCAGTATTCTTGCCTGGACAATCCCCATGGACAGAGGAGCCTGGCAGACTGCAGACCATGGGATCATGAAGAGGCGGACACAACTGAGTGACTAAGCACAGAAGGGATCCCTATCAAGTAAAGGAGGCAATATAGGCAAATATTCAACTCAATAATGACCGAGTGCTGAAAGGGGACTGAGAAAATAGCGGAATACCTGTGCATAAAATGTAATCTTCAAGTACAGATTCAAATTCTAGAATTTAAAGTGTGGCCAAGAATATAAAAGATTGGAATCACTCTCTCAGCATTCATGGAGAATTTGTGAGGTGAAGAAGTTAGCTTTAGGAAGGAGTATGGACATACAAAATTATGATGTTGGGTCATGTTCCTTTGTCATATATAATATGTAATAAGATAAGGCCTCTTATTGTTGCTCCATTTCATGGTCACCAGAGCCCTTGCCAGTGAATAATGGTGGTCATCAGGAAGCCAAGCTGGGAAGGGTATGACTTGTTGCAAATTCATGATGTCCATTCAATTTTTTATTCAAGAAATACATAGTGATTTAAATATGGGGACATAGGACAAAGTGTCACTTTAAATATGCTAGTGTCCTGGGGAGAAAACAGATGATTAATCACTAGGTACTCTGTTATAAATACTGTATGAAGAGGTAAATCCTTGATTCTATGACACTTCACAGAAGGATGCCTGACCATACTAACAGTATGGTGGATGTCAGAGAAGTCTGCAAAGGAGAGGATTTTAAAAGGAAACAAAGATGAATAAATTAGCAGGGTAGATTGAAGGTTTGGGTGCAGTGTGGAAGAAGCCTTGTTAAAGAATGGAATATTCCAGGCAGAGGCAAAATTAAGATATATACCCTATTAATGGGCAAGTTTCATTATCCTCTCCAGAGAATAGCAATTTAAAAAAATCTTTACAGTATGACTTTCTTGTTGTTTAGTCACTAAGTCATGTCTGTTTCTTTTGTGACCCTGTGGACTGTAGCCCCCCAGGCTCCTCCGTCCATGGGATTTCCCAGGCAAGAATACTAGCGTGGGTTGCCATTTCCTTCTCTAAGGGATCTTCCTGACCCAGGGATTGAACCCAAGTCTCCTGCATTGGCAGGCAGGTTCTTTACTGCTGAGCCACAGGGAAGCCCGCAGTATGACTAGGTACATAGTTTACCTTATGACATGTATAAGACTGATTTAATTATAATTTATTTTGTCTCCTTGATTGATTATAAAAATTCTTATTCTTCTAATTATCCCAGGATGACTCTTTTAAGCTTGGCTTTGTATAAATGAGTGAAGGCAGTTGGTAGATTAGACAGTTTTGCCTTGATGAAATTGTCCAATAATCAAAAACAGCTGAAAATCATGCTAAGCAAAATCAAGAATACATTGTCTTAAAAGGCTGGGTACATCTGATTTTGTGTAATGGTGTGAAATTAGCACTGGAGTTGGGAAATCTGTGTTCAAATCCCAGATAATCTGCATGATTTCGGACAAATATGTGATCTCTCTATGAATTATATTATCTTATCCCCTTTTTGAATAAAAAGAGACCTAGACTTGATAATTAATAAAACACTTTTCAGTTTTAATATCAACAACAGACTGGTTCCAAATAGGAAAAGGAGTACATCAAGGCTGTATATTGTCACCCTGCTTATTTAACTTATATGCAGAGTACATCATGAGAAACACTAGGCTGGATGAAGCACAAGCTGGAATGAAGATTGCCGGGAGAAATATCCATAACCTCAGATATGCAGATGATACCACCCTTATGGCAGAAAGTGAAGACGAACTGAGAGCCTCTTGATGAAAGTGAAAGAGGAGAGTGAAAAAGTTGGCTTAAAGCTCAACATTCAGAAAACTTAAGATCATGGCATCCAGTCCCATCACTACATGGCAAATAGATGGGGAAACAGTGAGAGACTTTATCTTTTGGGGCTCCAGAATCACTGCAGATGGTGATTGCAGCAATGAAATTAAAAGACGCTTACTCCTTGGAAGGAAAGTTATGACCAACCTAGACAGCATATTAAAAAGCAGAGACATTACTTTGTCAACAAAGGTCCGTCTAGTCAAGGCTATGGTTTTTCCAGTGGTCATGTATGGATGTGAGAGTTGGACTATAAAGAAAGCTGAGCACCGAAGAATTGATGCTTTTGAACTGTGGTGTTGGAGAAGACTCTTGAGAGTCCCTTGGACTGCAAGGAGATCCAACCAGTCCATCCTAAAGGAGATCAGTTCTGGGTGTTCATTGGAAGGACTGATGTTGAAGCTGAAACTCCAATCCTTTGGCCACCTGATGCGAAGAGCTGACTCGTTTGAAAAGACCCTGATGCTGGGAAAGATTGAGGGCAGGAGGAGAAGGGGACGACAGAGGATGAGATGGTTGGATGACATCACCAACTCAATGGACATGAGTTTGGGTAGGCTCTGGGAGCTGGTAATGGACTGGGAGGCTGGTTTGCTGCAGTTCATAGAGTTGCAAAGAGTTGGACACGACTGAGCAACTGAACTGAACTGTTGTTAATTCAATCATCTTGTGATGACTTCATCTACCAACATTAAAAAAAATCTGCTTTCCCTTAATAAATGTAGGCTAAAAATAGAAAAGTAGATATAGTGTGATGGATAATTTTCTAGACTTTGAAACTGAATCGTCTGAACTTAGGCTTTAATAGCTTTGGGAACCTACCCTTAATATCCTAAAGATGGTGATAATAGAAATACCTTATATTATAGGACTGTTGTGAGGATAAATGGACTAATGCATGTAAAGTTTTTACCCAAGTACCTAGCATACAATAAGCACTCAATAAATGTCCTTTGTAAGTGTTAGCCATATTTTTGGAGGTATTTACTAAATATTTGAGATTTGGATTAAAAGAATACTTACATAAAACTGGCAAAAGTTTTTAAACTGGCAACTAGTGAGTTGGATATTTTATAGGCACTTTGGGTTTTAATCCAACATTTATGTAGTGAATACAGGAAAAGTCTCAGTCCTTGTCTTCCAACATGAGGGAAAGTAATAATGAATGAGGAAGTAAGTCTGGAAACATTTTTATACTCAAAATGTCAATGACTAGTCTTAAAAGAGGGGAGAAATCCCTTGAAATCTGAGATAAATATACTATGACTTGTGACAGAAGGATGCTCATGTAGCATATACAATCTAAGGGCCAACTCTTCTTCCTCTATTTTTACTTAATATTACTTATATTATTGGAAATCTCCTTAAAGCATGATTTGTTTTCCAGGAAATTCTAACAAAGTCTAGATTATTTTGCATTAGGAAGTGAGAAGATGTGTACTCTGTTTGTTTTGGGGAATGAGGCAGGCTTGAAGATCAAAATTTCAGCTCTTGATTGAGGTGCCACTATAATAACCATGTCTCTGAACCACATCAAGTGTATTGCTAGAGTGGAAAATCAAAATTATAATCACAAAATGGTTGAGATCGTGATTGGAAACATCATGCCAAGAAAGGTATAGATACAAAAAGGAGGAAAAACAAAAAGTTGACCTGGGGGTAGGGACTAGGAAAGACAATGGTTGATTAATTAAGCATGGTGATTAAGAAAGAGCTCTGTTGTCCCACTGATCAAGATTCAAATTTGTGATGTCACAAATATGAGGCATTTGTGGGAGCTCAGTCAATCCTGAAGGAAATCAACCCTGAATATTAATTGGAATGACTGATGTGGCCTGGTTCCAAAATAGAAAAGGAGTACGTCAAGCCTGTATGTTGTCACCTTGCTTATTTAACTTACATGCAGAGTTCATTTCAGTTCAGTTCAGTCGCTCAGTCGTGTCCGACTCTTTGTGACCCCATGAATTGCAGCACTCCAGGCCTCTCTGTCCATCACCAACTCCCAGAGTCTACCCAAACCCATGTCCATCGAGTCGGTGATGCCATCCAACCATCTCATCCTCTGTCGTCCCCTTCTCCTCCTGCCCTCAATCCTTCCCAGCATTAGGGTCTTTTCCAATGAGTCAACTCTTCGCATGAGGTGGCCAAAGTATTGGAGTTTCAGCTTCAACATCAGTTCTTCCAATGAACACCCAGGATTGATATGCAGAGTACATCATGCAAAATGCCGGGCTGGATGAAGCAGAAGCTGGATCAAAATTGCCGGGAGAAATATCAGTAACATCAGATAGGCATATGACACCACGCTTATGGCAGAAAGTGAAGAAGAACTAAAGAGCCTCTTGATTAAAGTGAAAGAGGAGAGTGAAAAAGCTGGCTTAAAACTCAACATTCAAAAAACAAAGATCATGGCATCCAGTCCCATCACTTCACGGCAAATAGATGGAGAAACAATGGAAACAGTGAGAGACTTGATTTTCTTGGACTCCAAAATCACTGCAGATGGTGACTGCAGCCATGAAATTAAGACACTTGCTCCTTGGAAGCAGGTCTCCTGCATTGCAGGCATATTCTTTACCAGTTGAGCCACAAAGGAAGCCCAAGAATACTGGAGTGGGTAGCCTATCCCTTCTCCAGCTGATCTTCCCGACCCAGGACTTGAACCGGGGTCTCCTGAATTGCAGGTGGATTCTTTACCAACTGAGTTATCAGGGAAGAAATTATGTTAAGTAGTTATTAAGTTAATAGTTTTAAGTAGTTATTAAGTTAATAAGTAGTTATTAACTACTTAAATAGTTATGATAGTTACATTAGGGTAGTAGAATTGCTTTTTTCTTGATGTCTAAGTTTTTCTGTTATGTGTCTCATTTTTTTTGTAATCGAATTATAATGCTGGTTCTACCACTTACTAACCTAAATACCTTCAATAAGTTATTTATTTTTTCTAAGCCTGAATTTAGTGATTAAAAAATGAAAATAATAGTGACTCCCTCATAAAACTGTTTGAGCAGTAGATGAAGGGATGCCTGTTAATACCTTGACATAAGAGCTGGCATCAGTAAGTACTGAAGGTATGTTGTTTTCATAATGCATCTTTATAGTAGAGGACAAGAGTCTTGAGGTAAAATAACAAATTACACATTATAATTAAATTAATTTAATTTGTTCATTCACTTTTAACTTATAAGTTCTTTCGAGAAGTATTTATCGGGCATCTATTATTTTATAGCATTATTTTCGGTGATAGGGATATTAAAAACATTTAAAAAGCAGACAAAAATCCTTGCCCTCGTGAAACTTAGATTCCTTATAAATTTGTTTTGATGCACATACATTCAATAAAATGGAAATAAATAAAAATAAAATTTACAAAACCAAGCATCAGTGAACATGTCCCACTATGGGAAATATATTGGGGTGTGAGGGATTTTCTTGGCACTTCTCAGGACATGTGATTGACAATCAGTTTTCACAGGTCACAAGAGGAGTCATGTCTCATGACATACAGATTTATGCTATACAGCGTGGGAAGTGTTTAGAACACGTGTCTGAGATGCTGACATATTTCAACTGGGCTTGAAGTCCTGTAACAATGCTCCATTCTTCCTTGAATAGAATAGTTTCCAGGTAATTTAAAATCTTTCTGACTCTCCTAAATTCTGTTTAGGCAATGTGTTATCACTATAAGGAGAAAAGTGGGGAGGGGGAAAGACCATCAATAAACAAGAACAGGGAATAATGAATCAGAAGTGGCACAAATGGGTGAGAAGAGCTCAAATTTAAAGGAGTAAGACAGCTGCCAAGCCTGAAAAAGGGAGGCCAAAGATTTACACCTATGAGGTTTTTAAAAAACCTATCAGGCAAACTAATTACAAACTACAAATTTTAATTGGAGTTAATTGGATTGGGTAGTTGAATGAAAGAAATAGGGGATGGAAAAAACCTTTCAGTTTTCCTCTGCTACCAAACACACTAACAGGTGATGAAGGAGATGCAGTTAATCAAGTCAAAACCTCCGCTTCCCTCACTGAATCCTAGAATGTCAGAGTGAAAGGGTTTTAGCTCAACCATCGAACACTATCATTTGTTAAATGGGGACATTAAGAATAACGATTGATCAGTGACATGCTCAAGGTCATCCACAGTGCCAATCAGTGGAAGGACTTGTGTTTGGTTCCCAAGCTAGAACTTTTCCAAGTACAAACCATTGTACTAAGGATGTGTCACTGTGGGAACAATCAGAAGAGATTTTAAAGCCATGCAGGAACCATATATGCTTATTAATAACTGTTTTGATCAAAGAATCACACAATTAACATAAAAATTGGAAGGAAAAACAGCAGCTGGGCACTCCTTGTGTGAATGGGAAATGGTTATAAAGAAATGAGTGAGAGCAATGAGCTTTTTTTGATTATAAAAGTGAATGGAGGTTCAACTTGCTTTTATCCCCAAGGTGGCCTCAGATTTCTCTGTTCTCCTCTTTGAAGGACACGGTGTGCTGAATTGCATAATGACTGTTTAGCAAAGTGATTCACCCTCTCTGTTTTGGTGTAAATAAAAAATAATTATTTTGACAAAAGACACTAATAAAATTCAATGGAAGAAAGGAAAGTCTTTCTAATAAGTAGCATTTGAATAATTAGATAGCCAGTGGAAAAATAAATAAGCTTTGACACCTACTTCACACCATAAATGAAAATTAATTTGAGGTAGATTATAGATCTAAATGTAAGAGCTGGAAGAAAATATAGGAAAATGTCCTTGTGACATTAGCATAGGTGAAGATATTAAGCACCAAGAATAAAAATGATAAATTTGACTTCATCAAAGTTAAAAACTGATGCTCATCAATAAGTACTGGTGAAAAAGAGAAAAGTCAAACTATACACTGGGTGAAAATATTCATAATAAAGTACACGATACTGACAAAGGACTCATATTCAGGAAATATATAGAATTCCTATGAGTCAATAAGAAAAAGACACCATCCCTACACTCAGTAGCAGAAGAGAAATATACCCTTCAAAAAGGGTATATTCAAATGAAGCATAGACTTATGAAGAAGTTGTTTGACACTGTTATTCATGAGAGAATTGCCAATTAAAACCACAATATCACTACACTTCCATTCACCACTTATATATATATATCTAAGAGAAAAAAGCTGATATATCCACAAAAAGATTTGTACAAAATATTTATAATAGCTTTGGTTGTAGTAACCATAAGAAGAAAACCACCTAAATATTTATCAATAAAAGAATGAATGATACATAACAAAGCTAACATGGATGAATATCAAAAACATTTTGAACACAGTAAGTCAGACACAAAAGAGTGCGTATTATATGGTTATGCTTATTTGAATTTCAAGGACAAAGGCAGAATTAATCTATGGTGATAGAAATTAGAGTAGTGATTTCCTCTGTCTGATTTGGTTGTGGTCATGTTGCCTGGGATGCACAGGAGGGAGCTTTCTGGGATATGGATGTGGTATAAATCTTGACCTGGGTAGTGGCCATATAGTGCATACAGAGATAAAAATTTGTAGAGAAGTATGTGGAACAGATACTTGCATTAGACTATAAGTAAATTATATCTCAATTAAAAAAATTAAAATAGAAAAGCAGAAGGAAAATTTGAAATGGTATAACAGAGATCATGGCAGCTTTGGGACCCTTTTTCCCACCAGATATTGGAGACGTTTCCCTCTGCCTCGCTCCTTCCTTCTTTCTCCTCCACCTCCTCTCCTCCTCCCTTTCCTTTTCCCCTCTTTTCTCTCCCCCCAACTCTTCTTCTGCCTTTCTTTATAAGATGCTTATATAGGTGAGCTTTTCATCCATTGGCTGAACCCAATTTAGGAGAAGAAGGTGACGTGAAAGAAAATAAGCTAGGCAGGTTTACCATGTGATTTATTACCCAAAGCAGGACACTTCTGAGAATGTAAAGATGCTCTAAAGTAACTATAAATATACATATATACTTAAACTTTATTGAAGTATAGCTGATTTACTGTGTTGTGTTAATTTCAGGTGTATAGTATGGTGATTCAGTTTTATGTGTGTGTGTATTTTTTCAGATTCTTTTCCTTTATAAGTTATTATAAAATATTAAGTATAGTTCCTCATGCTCTGTATATGTCCTTGTTAGTTATCCATTTTATACATAGTAGTGTTATCTATCTATATACATGTATTTTAAAATACTTGTTCATTATGCCCCAAATTTCATAATAATGCTTAAAACTGTTTTCAAAATTAGTTAGAAATAGATGTGATCGATTGTTAAAACAAATATCACTCACCCTTCATTTCGTTGACTGAGCATTAAAAAGATAGGCAAGTATGATAATTGTTCTTAGCACATTTTCACATGCTTGAATTGGTTTTGTGGCTATATCTATCTTTAATATTGTGTCAATGATATTTATCTGAACAATGTATTTTAATGTAGACTTATTGAAGTTTTGATGAAATTGCCTATAGTCTTCTGGTTAGCACATTTGAGAGAGTCTTGTCTTGTGTCTTGTGTGCGTGCTCAGTTGTGAACATGCTCAATTCTTTTGTGACCCTATGGTCTGTGGTCTGCCAGGCTCTTCTGTCCATGGGATTTTCCGGGCAAGAATATTGAAGTGGATTTCCATTTCCTCCTCCAGGGAATCTTCCCAACACAGGGATCAAACCCATGTCTCTTGTGTCTCCTGCATTGGCAGGCAAATTCTTTAACATTGAGCCACCTGGGCTCAATGAAAGAGTGAACATCTTCAGTTGACTCTTTGGTGGACTGTAATTTGAGAGAAAATAATCTCTTGACTGTGTACAATAATCTTGGTAGGCTTAGAACAAATTTCTCTAAATGAAGCATTTTCTCAATTCAGATTTTTGTAATTTTGAAGAACAGCCATTTGATCTAATCATACAGTCATGCTTCACACAACAATATGTAAACACACAGTTGCCAATGTTAAATTGTCATTTTCAGGCACATTCTTTTTAATGACTAACTTTTGAAGTATAGACATCTATGTTTCTTCTACAGATTTATGTCTTCGTGTGGTCACTGATGTCACTCTGGCCTCCATGGTAGATTGTAAATATTGACAAATATTTTATGCAAGTAACATAAGCACCAGGCTTCCCCAGTGGCTCAGAGGTACAGAATCTGCCTGCAATGCAGGAGACCAAGAGACATGAGTTCGATTTCTGGGTCGGGAAGATGCCGTAGAGGAGGAAATGACAATCCACTCCAGCATTCTTGCCTGAAAAATCCCATGGACAGAGGAGCCTGGCAAGGCTATAGTCTATGGGGTTGCAAAAAGTTGGACACGACTGAATACCCACTTATGCACAACATAAACATGAATTTTTGTGAGAAAATAAAACTCAGTTCTAGACACTTTATCATTTTTTAACTCATTTCTGCCAAGGCATTTATTGTAAACTAAAGTATTACTTAAAAATCACGCAAACAGTTTTAGATTTGTACCACATAGAGCTGTTTTCACAAGAGCATTCCAAATACTCTCTGGTCTATGGTAGGATTGCTTAGCCTTTATATCCCATGCATGTTGTAAGTACAAGTCAACCATAGTATCTTTTGATTCCCATTAACCCCACTAGCTGGTGGTCTGCTAGATTAATATATTTTGCATGCCATGGAACAATAAAATAAGCTAATGTGTTGAGTAGCTAGCAGCTATCACCTCTATTACTTTAAACCAAAGGAGTTAACTGTGCCTGGCTACTTAGGTCTGAGATCACTTTATTTTATGAATGACTGTCCTATATGCTCTTCTTGAAATGGAGCTCCTGAAAGTGATCACGAAACCAGAGAGGGATTATCACTGGCTATATTTCAGATTTATATTCCTGTTACAGTGAGTGTTCTGTTGATTGTCCACGCAGCTCACACACTACTAGGAGAAACTACGGCAGAAGCTGAGAGTACCAAGTGGAGGGAGGCCTGCCAAATCCATTCCAGTGTACTTTCATACAATTATGAATAATGAAACTTCACAAAAGTTGAAAACTATGAACAAATCTTTAACTGGATAGGAATTCAGACACACCAGTGGGGACTGTTTCAGGTAAGCTGGGACTTATGGTTACTCTAGGTCAGGGGCGCAGGTCAAGGTGCAATGTTTATCACCTTTAGAGTTGCCTGGGAATATATTGAGCCAAGGATGACAGATTAAAGCATAGTGAAAGGGAGGAGCAAATTGACTAGGGTGGCTAGAACTTGCATCAAGCTGTAAGAAGGCTGATGAAGTATGGGAATAGGCTTTGTGATCAGTATCCAGTTCATGGAAAGGCTGAGGATGTGTTGTGAGGAGTATGTGGCAGGGCATATAAGACTGGAAGCTAAATACATGAACACTAAGCCTGAGGTGGAATATAAAAGCTTTAGCAATAAGCAAATAGCTCACTTATTGAGATCTTGCATGGACCAGACACTCTTCTAGGTCTCTAATTGACATGACTACTGGGTGAGATTTGTATTCATTTTTCCATGACACAGATGAAAAATCTAGAAATCAAGGAATAAGAAAAAGCATGAGCGGAAACCTACATCTGTTTCACCCCAAAACACACATGCTTTCTACCATGCCTGTCTAACAACAACCTATTTCTTCTACGTGGAATTACAATACTTAGGTTTTATGATTTGAAAGCAATCTGGAGCTTCCCAATCCAGCATTTTTATACTCCCTCTCAAATTTGACCTTTATATTAACCTAGGTTGGATTCAAAGTTGAGTCACTTGAATATATAGGAATCGTGATTGCTTACACCTTTAGAATTTACATCTGTTTCACACTAACTCCCTACCTCCATCCTGAGGTCCTTTGACCTACTGCAATCTACTTTAATCTATTTCCTCGTGAAGTCTGGATGTACTGTCAATCCCTGTTCCACTACCGAGCTCCCTTCTCTTGTGTTCTATACCAAAGAAATAAAAGTTTCCTTCTTGAACTTCGGCTTTTAAAATTTCTGTTGAAACCAAAATTGAATCCTAATGATTGGACTCTTGTGCAGTCCCTTTGTTGCTGCTGTTCAGTCACTAAGTCATGCCCGACTCTTTGCAACCCTGTGGACTGTAACATGCCAGGTTTTCCTGTCCTTCACTGTCTCCCAGAATTCCCTCAAACTCATGTCCATTGAGTTAGCGATGCCATCCAACCATCTCATCCACTGTCACCCCTTTCTCCTGCCCTCAATCTTTCCCAGCATCAGATTTTCAAAGAGTCGACTCTTTGCATCAGGCGGCCATAGTATTGGAGCTTCAGCATCAGTCCTTCCAATGAGTATTCAGGGTTGATTTCCTTTAAGATTGACTGGTCCATTTAAGGAAATTCTTCCCCCCGCTCTCAAATGACATAGAAAAAGCATCCTTAACAAGACAACAAAAAGGGTTCTTAGCCTATTAATGGTTTTTGACCTGAGCTTAACTTTGTCCTATTCCTGAAATATCAGATATCTTACTTCATTGTTAATCTCTCATTTATTGCTTTACCTTTATTGGAACTTGATATTATTTTTTCTGAATATTAATAAGACTTCCCCTTGATAACATTGTTTATTTTCTCCTTGAAACCCCTATAAATTGGTACCTCCTATTCACACAATTTGCTTCAGCCTCACAGACCCAATGGCCCCCGACTAAATACAACATGATTCAAACTTGAGAGTTCTAATTGAGTGGCTATCCACAATTTTTTGACTTTAACACGAAGAAAATTCAAATTCAAATACTACCCTTGCCCCAAATAGCTTCAATTTGGTTATATCTGCTGTATCTAATGGCCTGAGGAAAATGTGCTTATAAAGAACAAGTAGGGGGTTGAAGCTTAGGCCTTGTCTGTGTCCACATAAAGAAAATTAATGAAACTATAAACTTTTAGGGCCAATGACCTGGCAGACGGCAGATAGAATTTATTCTCCTGAAAGGCTGATGATATTATTAAACAACATCTGGCAGAGACTTAAAAAATCTGCACCCTTCTTTAGGTCCTCATTAGCTGTGGAGGAAAATAATTTTCTCATTTATAAATTTCAGTAGGAATAACTACCTCAATGCGCTTCAGGGCCAGTGTCATGGGCTGGGAGACAGATGGACAGCAGGAAAAATCTGCATCTGCCTAGTTGGGGGGCTGCATGGGCCCTTGCCTAAAGAAAAGATAAAGAAAAGATGGAAATGGTCCAGGTGAACAATTCAGAGCCTCACCTTGGCCATTTCTTTACTTCAAGGGTAGAAACAACTATACTCTTCTATGATCACTTGCATTATCACTCTTTGCTTACTCTTTTGGTTATAGAATAGTTGTTCAACTTTGGACAGCATTTGCAATTTCTTTGCACTTGTGTTTAACTATACATAAAATCTAATATATGTTAATATATACTAAGTAATATATATAATTTATATTTTGTATATAATTATATATAGTTTAATCAAGGATGATTCTTTGTTGTGGGAGGCAGTCCTGTGCATTATGTTTAGCAGCATTTCTAACATGTAGTTGCTCATAGCCCACTCTCTCCCCAGTTTTGACAACCAAAAATGTCTCCGGGCATTGTCATATGTCCCTGGGCCAAAATCCTTCCTGATTTTGAAACACTGTACTAAATATACCTAAATTCCCTTCCTTGTTGTATATTCTGTCGTCTTCTGTTGCCTAGAGAGATATTTTTTGCTTTTTCAATAGATAAGAACAATTTCTAGAAATATAGTTCAGGAGAACAAGGTGAAGATGAGGGGAACAGTTGACCTGAGCTTATAATTAATAATTTAGGTTTCTTTGGGAAATCTAGATTTGGGAATTTGGTTATTTCTTTTGTATTTTAATTTTGAACTTTAATTTGTATCTATTTACTTTGGCTGCACTGCATGGCTTGTGGGATCTGAGTTCCCTGACCAAGGATCAAACTCTGTCCCCTGGCTGTGGAAGTGTGCAGTCCTAAACACTGGACTGCCAGGAAATTCATGGTTCTTTTTCATATGAAGCTTATTTTCTTATTTACAAAGTAATATTGTTTTTTACTAAGTTAAACTGCAGAAAAACATCATGAATAAAGAAGTCAGTCTAACCCAAATAACCAAGGAAATTCACTTCAACATTCTGGCATGTTTCTTTGTAAGAATTTTTTTTTCAAGAATGACTTAAGTTCTTCAATTAAAAAGTTACAATCATATTTATTAGACTTTTCACCTTTTTGATAAACTTGCCTGAGAATGATTTTTAGGGGAAATTATTCACACAGTATTAATCTCAATGAACAAGATATGTTAGCTTCATTTTAGTGTCATTGTGAAAGGAATTCCAAATACTTCCACTTTGGCAGATTCAGTGCTGTGCTGGGTTTAATCTCTATAGCAGTCGCTGCCAGCAACACTATTCTAATGATTTGGATGTTACATTTCTGTATACCCCCATAGGAACATTGTCCAGACTTTCTTCACACATTTTTTTCACTTGTGTGTTACTGTTTTGGGTTTCTGGTCACTTAAGTGAGTGACATAGACTTAGCTCTTGTATATTTGAGAATATCTTTTTTCTGTTATCGATGTGTAAGACATAAATTGGCTGACTGTAGTCTCTGAAGATCACATTATTTCCCTTCTCAAATTCTCTATAAATTACTTCATTGTTTTCTGACATTAAGCATCTTAAGGTGGGAACTGAGCCAAGCGTGGTTCTTGGTTCTTTTTCGATTAACTGCTTTTTCTGCATAAATGCTTAGAGGATTTTCTTTATTCATCTAATTCAGAGATTTTTCCAGGATATGTATAGATAGGCATTGTGCTTTATTAATTTTTATTGTAAAATATTGAGTTCTGTATATACAGATTTTAGGGCTTCCCAGGTCACTAATAGTAAAGAACCCACCTGCCAATGCAGGAGATATAAGAGACATGGGTTCCATCCCTGGGTCGGGAAGATCCTCTGGGTCGGGAAGGAGGGCATAGCACCCCACTCCAAGATTCTTGCCTACAGAATTCCATGGACAGAGGAGCCTGGCAGGCTACAGTCTATAGGGTTGCAAAAAGTCAGACTCGACTAAAGCAATTTAGCACCTATAGAGGTTTTATTTTGTTTTTAACCTGAGAAAGTTCTCTTCAGTTGTGAGCAGAATTTTAGATTTTTTTCTTTTGCTCCATCTCTTTGAATTTCTCCCTCAAAATGCTGTTCTAGTTACTTAGCCTAGAGTGTGGAGGTGGATGGTGAGAGGACAATTAGGATGACTCTATGTCAATTTCTTCAGCTTAGTCCTGGTTTATGTCAGTTATCCTGGTGTAAATATCAACTAAAATATTAATATTCTCTCTCGAAAGTGACCAGTTAGGATTGTGTTCATTGCTATTGGCTGCTCACCCTGGGCTGGATATGACTCTTCATTCTGTGGGTGGTAAAACTCTGTCCTTCCTGCCCTATGGCAGCCACATGGTAGGAATTCATCCCCTGAGGGCAAAGCGAGGACATGTTGACGCCCCTGAAGAAGAGAAAATAGATAGGGATCCCTGGGTCTCCTCTCCTCTGAGCCCTTCTTTCCCTTCATGGCAGAGGAAACCCTGTTGAGCATGTCTTTGTGATTCATTAATCCTCTCACACATTTGGAGCTACAGTACACAGAATGATTGAAATGAAACGATAGAAAAAGAGGTGAAGCAGGCAAATAACAGCAAAGTAAGTTTGGTATGATTGTAATATCAAACAAACAGAAAGAAGCTAAGGCAAAAAATGCCAGGCATCAGTGAAAATTAATACATACAGATAAAGATCTGGAGAAGGGAATGGCAACCCACCCCAGTATTCTTGCCTGGAGAATTCCATGGACAGAGGAGCCTGGTGGGCTACAGTCCAACGGGTCACAAAGAGTCAGACACGACTGAGTGACTAACACAGAGAAAGATCAGAATATCTAAATTTCTCGAATACCTATGCAGCTAACAATAGAGTCTCAAAACATTCAAAGTTATACTTTAGATAATATTTGGGAAGATATAGATAAAATACTTAGTGTAGTTGAAAGATTTTAACAACTCCTTTCAAAAAATTAAATCAACATGACAAAAAATAATAAATATGCATCAGTTCAGTTCAGTTGCTCAGTTGTGTCCAACTGTTTGTGGCCCCATGAATCGCATTACGCCAGGCCTCCCTGTCCATCACCAACTCCCGGAGTTTACCCAAACCTATGTCCATTGAGTCGATGATGCCATCCAACCATCTCATCCTCTGTCGTGCCCTTCTCCTCCTGCCCCCAATCCTTCCCAGCATCAGGGTCTTTTCCAATGAGTCAACTCTTCGCATGAGGTGGCCAAAGTATTGGAGTTTCAGCTTCAACATCAGTCCTTCCCGTGAACACCCAGGACTGATCTCCTTTAGGATGGACTGGTTGGATCTCCTTGCAGTTCAAGGGACTCTCAAGAGTCTTCTCCAACACCACAGTTCAAAAGCATCAATTCTTCGGCGCTCAGCTTTCTTCACCGTCCAACTCTCACATCCATACATGACCACTGGAAACACCATAGCCTTGACTAGACGGACCTTTGTTGGCAAAGTAATGTCTCTGCTTTTAAATATGCTATCTAGGTTGGCCATAACCTTCCTTCCAAGGAGTAAGCGTCTTCTAATTTCATGGCTGCAATCACCATCTGCAGTGATTCTGGAGCCCAAAAAAATAAAGTCAGCCACGGTTTCCACTGTTTCCCCATCTATTTCCCATGAAGTGATGGGACAAGATGCCATGATCTTAGTTTTCTGAACGTTGAGCTTTAAGCCAACTTTTTCACTCTCCTCTTTCACTTTCATTAAGAGGCTCTTTAGTTCTTCTTACTTTCTGCCATAAGAGTGGTGTCATCTGCATATCTGAGGTTATGGATATTTCTCCTGGCAATCTTGATTCCAGCTTGTGTTTCTTCCAGCCCAGCGTTTCTCATGATGTACTCTGCATATAAGTTAAATAAGCAGGGTGACAATATACAGCCTTGACGTACTCCTTTTCCTATTTGGAACCAGTCTGTTATTCCATGTCCAGTTCTAACTGTTGCTTCCTGACCTGCGTACAGGTTTCTCAAGAGACAGGTCAGATGGTCTGGTATGCTCTATGTAAAATGTGCCTATTGAATTTTACACCAACAAACACAGACTACCCATTCTCCTGAATACACATGCCAAAGTCACAACACTATATCTGTACTAATATCTGTATTAAGACAATCTAATGTCTCATATTGGGTCCTCTAGTAACAGAATCTGAGGTAGAGACTTTTATGTAGACTATTTACGGGGATGTGCTCTTAAGAGAGATGCCTGTACATAAATGAGAATGGCAGGATTAGACAGATGGAAGCTGACCCACAGTAAGGTTGCAAGTGAAGCTCAGCTAACCCCAATGCGAGCTCTGGGATTGGAAAGCACTTTCAGAATTTTTCCATACTCAGCTAAGTGGACTCATATCAGTTTAGTAAACTACCTGCAAGCTGCACCAGAGAACGAGCATCACCTTGCCAGAGACTTTTCCCTGCATCAGAGGGTGATTTGCAGTAATGGATACCCTGGAAGCCATGGACAGCTGATATTCCCAGCAGCTTGGGCATAGGTGAGTCAACTCTGAAGAAATCTGGACAGGGAACAATCGTATTCATCACATTAGATCAAAAAGGAAGACTCATACATTTAAAAGAATTGGTATTATGTGGCTTATGTTCTCTGTTAGCGAGACAAAAATGCATTAATATTAGAAATCAGTAACCAAGGAATATCTTAAAAGTTCATATGCTTTGCAAGTTAAAACAAGTGATAAAATTATCACTTGGTTAAAGAGGAAATAGAGAAGATAAAATAACAAAATACTTAGAACTGGATGATAGTAAAAGCACCATGTGTGGAAATTTTCAAGATGAATGTAAAGCAGTATTTGGTTAAAAAAAAAAAAGTTAAAGCTGTGACTATGTCTATGAGGAAAGAACCATAACTTCAACAAAAGAAGCTAGAAAAATTGTCTAAGAATAGACATAGTGATTCCCTGGTGGTGCTAGTGGTAAAAATCTGCCTGGTAAGGCAGGAGACACAGGAGACATGGGTTTGATCCCTAGGTTGGGAGGATCCCCCTGGAGAAGGAAATGGCAACCCACTACAGTACTCTTGCCTGGGAAATCCCAGGGACAGAGGAGCCTGGCAGGCTCCAGTCCATAGGGTTGCAAAGGTTTGGACATGACTAAATAGACAGACAGGCTTCCCTGATAGCTCAGTTGGTAAAGAATCTGCCTGCAATGCAGGAGACCCTGGTTTGATTCCTGGGTCAGGAAGATCCCCTGGAGAAGGGATAGGCTACTTATTCTAGTATTTTGGGGCTTCCCTTGTGGCTCAGCTGGTAAAGAATCTGCCTGCAATGTGGGAGACCTGAGTTTGATCCCTGGGTTGGGAAGATCAGACAGACATAGAGAATCAGGAAAGAAAGAAATAGTAAAGTTAAGGGTAAATCAAGGAAATAGGAAATACAAATAGATAAATAATACAACCAAAGCATAGTTTTCTAAAAGTCTAACATTATTGATAAAGCTCAGGTAAGACTGAGGGGAAAAAAAAAAGGACAAGAGGAGATAATACCTTTTTAAAAAAAATACAAGATGACACAGCAGGAAGTAACAGTATCTATTTTAAGAGATGAATCAGTAAAATTATTATTATAAAGCATTAGTCAATACATATGAGAAATAAAATAGACAAAAAATTTAAAAATGGAATAATTGACAGAAGGAGAAATAGAAAAAGAGAACACTGGAAATGAAATGATAACACCTTCTCCACAAAAACTTTCATACACAGAAGTTAGAGAATTAATATTTATCTAATACAAGTTGTTCCAGAAAATAAAAATAGGAAAGTTATCTAAGATATCTTATGAGGTTGACATAGTCTTGATCCTAAAGTTGAGTGAGGGCAATATGAGAAAAAAATAACTAAAAGAATAAATTTACTTTTAAACGTATCTGCAAATATATTAAGCAAAATATTATAAGACCAAACCAACTAGCCTAAAATAAATATACTCATTAAGTATGTAAAGATGACTCAGCTTTAGAAAATCTATCAAGTTCCAAACAACCCAAAGTACACAGAAGGAGTTCCCCATCTCATAGTATGAAAGTCAACAATATGTGTGTGCATACTAAGTCACTTCAGTTGTGTCCGACTCTGTGTGACCCTATGCACTGCACCCTGCCAAGCTCTTCTGTTCATGGGATTCTCCAGGCAAGAAAACTGTGAGATGAAAAGACATGAAGGATAGAATAAAAAAGGCCAACATATATCTAACAGAAATTCAAGAAAGAGAGAATGTGGAAGAGGCAACATTTTAGGAGATAATAATTGAAAGATTTTTAAAAAGATATATATTCTCAATTTGAAAATCATATTGAAATTTTAGAAAGATGAGAAAGATGTAATTTAGGCAATTCATAGTAAAACTTCAGAAACCAAAGGTAAGAGGAAAATAATAATTGGTAAAAACAGGAAAGGCCAATTACCTACTAAGGAATACAATTTTATTTTCTTCAGTAAAAATTGATGTCAGAAGATGGTGAAAAAAGATCTTTATATATTAATGGGACATTACTCAACTAGAATATAGTACTCAGCTAAACTTCCTCTTTAAGAGTAATGGTGATGTGATAAAGATATATTTAGATGAAGACAGTATTTCATTCATTCTCAGACCACAGTTGATAAAGACCAAGTATTTCTCAGGACTCTCTAATAAGAGAATGGATTTCATGATAGTATTTAAGTATTGGTTTTAACGTTTTATTTTTTCCAAGGTTCCTACAGAATCATTTAATATTATGTTACTTTATTATCCAGATTCATCTAAGAAACTGTATTGACTTTAATAAATTCCTCCCCAGCAGCTGTCTTTTAAGATCAATAAAATAGAAACAGGGAAACTTCAATGGTCTTCACATGAACATATATTTCAGTCCTCAGCATTTCTCACTGCTTAATTACTAACGCTGTCAATTACTTGCCTATCCCACTGATCTTACCTCTTTCCCTTTTGCTCATTATGCTCTATTAGGCCTTCCTGCTGTTTAATCTTAGATCCATTCTCTCTGCCTGGAATCCTCTCTACACTGTCTTGCAAAGCAAATCTGAATTTATTTCCAATCTTGTCATGGAACTTTCTGCTTTCTTTCTTAGAAATGTAGTCCTTGTCCACTCTAACTGGAGTAGACACTCAGTATTTTTTTCAATTACCAAAACTTGCCTATCTTTCGGCTGAAACTTCATGATAATAGGTACCCTGTCTATTGGTTTACCGTGATGTCTGTGTCTATAAAATACGGGAGAAGGCAATGGCACCCCACTCCTGTACTCTTGCCTGGAAAATCCCATGGACAGAAGAGCCTGGTAGGCTGCAGTCTGTGGGGTCGCAAAGAGTCAGACACGACTGAGTGACTTCACTTTCACTTTTCACTTTCATGCATTGGAGAAGGAAATGGCAACCCACTCCAGTGTTCTTGCCTGGAGAATCCCAGGGACAGTGGAGCCTGGTGGGCTGCCGTCTATGGGGTCGCACAGAGTCGGACACAACTGAAGCGATGCAGCAGCAGCAGCTATAAAATATAGAATGATGTTAGATTCATAGTAAGTAATCCATAGTTATTTACTGACTACATGAATTAATGAATAACTTAGCAAACTGCATTCAAGTGCAGGACTAATAATAACTTGATTTCTAATACACAAAGAACTTCACATTTATTACCACATTTAGTCCTTATGACAATTCTTAGGAATAGGGACAAAGAATAAAGTGAAAAAAGACCACTCTGGTTGGCAGAGAGATTAATTATCCTCATTTTGCTGAAGAGAAAAACAAGAGTGTAAGTGGTTAATAGTTTACTACTGGTTTACTACAAGGCAACAAAAGAAGAGAAGTGAAAGGCAAAGGAGAAAAGGAAATATATACTCATTTCAATGCAGAGTTCCAAAGAATAGCAAAGAGAGATAAGAAAGCCTTCCTCAGTGAACAATGCAAAGAAATAAAGGAAAACAATAGAATGGGAAAGACTAGAGGACTCTTAAGAAAATTAGAGATACCAAGGGAACATTTCATGCAAAAATGGGAATAGTAAAGGAAAGAAATGATATGGACCTAACAGAAGCAGAAGATATTAAGAAGAGGGGACAAGAATACAAAGAAGAGCTATACAAAAAAGATCTTCATGACCCAGATAATCACGATGGTGTGATCACTCACCTAGAGCCGCACATCCTGGAATAAGAAGTCAAGTGGGCCTTAGGAAGCATCACTATTAACAAAACTAGTGGAGGTGATGGAATTCCAGTTGAGCTGTTTCAAATCCTAAAAGGTGATGCTGTGAAAGTGCTACAATGAGTATACCAACAAATTTGGAAAACTCAGCAGTGGCCACAGGACTGGAAAAGGTCAGTTTTCATTCCAATCCCAAAGAAAGGCAATGCCAATGAATGTTCAAACTACCGCACAATTGCACTCATCTCACACGCTAGCAAAGTAATGCTCAAAATTCTCCAAGCCAGGCTTCAACAGTACATGAACTGTGAACTTCCAGCTGTTCAAGCTTCATTTAGAAAGCCAGACGAACTAGAGATCAAATTGCCAACATCTGTTGGATCATTGAAAAAGCAAGAGAGCTCCAGAATGATATCTACTACTACTTTATTGACTATGCCAAAGCCTTTCACTGTGTGGATCACAACAAACTGTGGACAATTCTGAAAGAGATGGGAATACCAGACCACCTGACCTGTCTCCTGAGAAATCTATATACTGGTCAAGAACAACAGTTAGAACTGGACATGGAACAACAGACTGCTTCCAAACCAGAAAAGGAGTACATCAAGGCTGTATATTGTCACCCTGCTTATTTAACTTATATGCAGAGTACATCATGAGAAATGCAGGACTAGATGAAGCACAATCTGGAATCAAGATTTCCAGGAAAAATATAAATAACTTCAGATATGCAGATGACACCACCCTATGGCAGAAAGCAAAGAAGAACTAAAGAGCCTCTTGATGAAAGTGAAAGAAGAGATTGAAAAAGTTGGTTTAAAACTCAACATTCAGAAAACTAAGATCATAGCATCTGGTCCCATCACTTCATGGCAAATAGATGGGGAAACAGTGGAAACAGTGACAGACTTTATTTTGGGGGGCTCCAAAATCACTACAGATGGTGACTGCAGCCATGAAATTAAAAGATGCTTGCTCCTTGGAAGAAAAGCTATGACCAAACTAGACAGCATATTTAAAAGCAGAGACATTAGTTTGCCAACAAAAGTCCGTCAAGTCAAAGCTATGATTTTTCCAGTGGTCATGTATGGATGTGAGAATTGGACTATAAAGAAAGGTGAGCACCAAAGAATTGATGCTTTTGAACTATGGTGTTGGAGAAGACTCTTGAGAGTCCCTTGGACTGCAAGGAGATCCAACCAGTCCCCTAAAGGAAATCAATCCTGAATATTCATTGTAAGGGCTGATGCTGAAGCTGAAACTTGAATACTTTGGCCATCTGATGTGAAGAACTGACTCATTGGAAAAGACCCTGATTCTGGGAAAGATTGAAGGCAGGAGGAGAAGGGGACGACAGAGGATGAGATGGTTGGGTGGCATTACTGACTCAATGGACATGAATTTGAGTAAACTCTGGGAGATGGTAATGGACAGGGAGGCCTGAGGTACTGCAGTGCATGGGGTCACTAAGAGTTGGACATGACTGAGCGACTGAACTCAACTGAACAAGGCACAAAAAATGTCCATGTCTAATTCCTGGAACCCGTGAATATGTTGCCTTACATGAAGAAGAGGGGCTTTGCAAATAAGATAAAAGTTAAAGACCTTGAAATGAGATCCTTATCCTTGATGATCTATATGGCTCTAATTTCACCTTTCCCAGATGAGATCAGCGTCAGAGGGAATGTTAATGGGAAAGAATGGCTGTTGTTGTTGTTCAGTCGTTCAGTCATGTCCAACTCTTTGTGACCCCATGGACTGCAGCACGCCAGGCTTCTCTGTCTTCCCTGTCTTCCCTGGTTGGAAAGATACAAAATTGCTGGTTTTGGTGGTGGAGGAAGGGGATCACAAGAAAAATAGCCTGGTAAAGTCAATGCAATGGATTCTCCCCTAGAGCCTCCAAAAAACATAGCCTTGCTCAGATCTTGATTTTAGCCCAGTGAGACCTGTATCAGCCTTGCATCCTGCAGAATTATAGGATAACAAATTTATGTTGTCTTAAGACATTTGTTGTTGTTCAGTCGCTCAGTCGTGTCCGACTCTTTGTGATCCCATGGACTGCAGCACACCATGCTTCCCAGTCCTTCATCATCTCCCAGAGCTTGCTGAAACTCTCATCCACTGAGTCAGTGATGCCATCCAACCATCTTATCATCTGTCATCCCCTTCTTCTCCTGCTTTCAATCTCTCCCAGGATCAGAGTCTTTTCTAATGAGTCAGTTCTTCACATAAGATGGCCAAAGTATTGGAGCTTCAGCTTCAGCATCAGTCCTTCTAATGAATATTCAGGATTGATAGATTTGTGTTAATTTGTTACAGCTGCAATAGGAAACCGATACGTGGCTGAAACTGCACTCAGATCAGCTGACTCCTACTTTGGATTTCTTCACACTACACTACACGTCATCTTTTCGTTTTGTTTTTCCCAAACTTTAAACTGTTTATTTTGTATTAGAGTATAGCTGATGATAAGGGTGAAAGAGGAGAGTGAAAAAGCTGACTTAAAACTCAGCATTCAAAAAACTAAGATCATGGCATCTGGTCCCATCACTCATGGCAAATATAAGGGGAAAAAGTAGAAACAGTGACAGATTTTATTTTCTTGGACTCCAAAATCACTGCAGACAGTGACTACAGACACAAAATTAAAAGACACTTGCTCCTTGGAAGAAAAGCAATGACAAACCTAGACAGTGCATTAAAAAGCAGAGACACCATTTTTCTGACAAAGGTCCATAGAGTCAAAGCTATGATTTTTTCAGTAGTCATGTATAGATGTGAGAGTTGGACCATAAAGACGGCTGACCATTGAAGAATTGATGCTTTCAAATTGTGGTGCTGGAGAAGACTCTTGAGATTCCCCTGGAAAGCAAGGAGATCCAACCAGTCAATCCTAAAGAAAATCAACTCTACTCATTGGAAGGACTGATGCTGAAGCTGACATCCCAATACTACCACCTGATGTGATGAGCTGACTCATGGGAAAAGACCCTGATGCTGTGAAAGACTGAAAGCGGGAGATGTCTCTCCCTGTATGATCAGGCCAGAACTGTCATAGCACTTTGGAAAAAATATTTTCAGGTCTCAGTACAATGAGCATCTTCCATTTGAAAAGCTGCTGCTGCTGCTGCTGCTAAGTCGCTTCAGTTGTGTCTGACTCTGTGCGACCCCATGGACTGTATCCTACCAGGCTCCTCCGTCCATGGGATTTTCCAGGCAAGAATACTGGAGTGGGGTGCCATTGCCTTCTCCGTTTGAAAATCTATCTTCCTGCAAAGGATTGTTTTTTTGTGTGCACAGAGTCTGTTTGAGGGTCAGTAGCTTACGGAGCTCACTGAGCAGGATGTGGGTCTCATGCCATCGTTGTTTTATCATTTAGAAGTATGTTCTGTGCTTCTCTTGCATGGTTTTGTTGCTAAGCAAGCCTGCTAGGTTTTGTGGTTAGCAAATCTACTTTCTGGAGTAATCATTAGCTTACAGGAGTTTCCCATATTTTTCTATTTATAATCTCCTGAGATTAACTATTTAATCACCTATTTTGTCCCTTCATTCTGTTCCTGTAAGTTTCAGGTGAACAGTGAAGGAACTCAGCTATACAAGTATCCTTTCTTTCCAAACCCACTTCCACCCCCCACATCATCATCATCATCTTTAGTGATTCAAAATTCTCCTAAACTCGATGGCAAACAGATTAAGTATGGACTGAGCAATTCCATGATAGGGAAATGTCTCCTAAATCAGAGAAACTGCAGTATACATATATAAAATGTATGTGGCACATTCTTTAAACTGAGAGCTGTTTTTCCTTTAATTTCCAGAAAAGATAATAGCATCATGAAGCAGGGCTATGTAGAGCATCTAAGGAAGAGATAGGAAACTTAGCAGTATGATTTGAAAATTTCATTATATTCATCATAATGAGAAAAGAGTTCCATGCTTGTTATAATCTATGTCATTGTAATATAATATACAGCATTGTTCTGGAGAGCAATTCAATGCAGCCAAATAGCACTTAAAAAAAATTTTCAGGTGTTTCTTGCATTTTCATGCAGCTTATAGAAGACAGGCTTAGCCAATAAGGAAAAGAGGAAAGAGAATAAAAAGGAAAGAGAATAAAATGAATGAAGAAAAGGTCAAAAGGGTTGGAAAATGTTAAATTCAAAGTATCTATAGATGTGGAGCAATGCATGAGTGTTTTGGGTAAGGATGAATATGAAAGGTCTGCTTTGTAGATTACCATATTTCTGAAATAAAGCAGTTAACATGGTCTTCAGAGGATTTTATTTTAAAAAGTAAAATTATCATTAGGAGAGCTCCTAAAGAAATATGTAAATTAAATCACATTTAACTGTGTGAATTATTTCATTGAAATATATAGCTATTACTCAATGATAGAAATGTTTAAATCCTTAAAACAGGGACTATTACAAAAAATCCTGAAATGCAATCATATTAAAATGACAAGTGATTTTGTGAACTGAGGTTTCTTCAGTATTTATGTATTTTAATACATGTGCATACCACCATCCCTTATCAGGAGATATGGTGGTAGTGTTGGTGTTAGAAATTATTTTAAAAATTATTATTTAAAAACACTTCAGGATAAACAATTCAGTTTGTATGTATATAAGTTAACTCAAACCTGCACCTTAGTGATCATTAGTTAAATTGTAAAAAAAACTCCCTGGAGGTGTGTTTAATTGGAAACTAGGGCACCTTACTCATAAATATACACTGTCAAGTATGATGTTTTTGGAACATAACAATAGTGTGATCAAAATCAATACAAGAAGGTTTATTAACTATCAAAATGAATATCAAAAACTATCTTTTTAATCGGGAAATAAGTGGTGTTGAAATGAGTATTGATATCAATGGCATGTTTCTGCAATTTGGATGAATTTGTATATTCATACTAAAACCAAATTAGTTTCCAGTTTGGATAGAGCAAGTGATATACTAAATGCCTGTATTCTTTTATGAATTACTTCTCTTGATTCCGATACTATGCTGGCCTCTAAGATTACAGAGATGAGTAAACTATACATATTGTATGTAAGGAAGTCATTGTCCAATAAATCAAGTATTTGAGGGGAAAATAACACAGAATATTCAGCCATAACTTAATAAGTTCATTTCCTCAAATAGCAACTCTTATGAAAGGTATCATTATTAGAAGGTATCATTATTAGTAGTAGCTAATCATTATTAGAAGGTAGCTTTCTTTCTTTCCTGTATTCTCCCATCTTCTGCCTACTCTACACCTATTCATGTATTAGAAGGTTACTGAATGCAAGTCTGCATTGAATGACCTTCCTCATATTCCAGAATTCAGCCTGTATTTTTCTTTAAGAGTTGTAATTTAATGTCAAGTAGTGGTGCTTGTCTGTTCCAGCTGAAATAAGAATGGAGACACTTATACACTGTTAGAGATTTAGGAAGCTTCTGGATGGTTTGGGATAGGAGCCTGTGCTGGTTTCAAGTCAGTGGAAGTTGTACCCAGTAGACACTGGAGACAAGTATCCACAGTTTACCCCTGCAATACTTTCAAGATCGGGTTGCCTGTAGTATCTCTTCTCAATCTCCTATCTCTTTCCCCACACCAAAATGAAATGTTAACTTGCCTTCTATCCAATTATAAGAATGAAGAGTATGTGAAGAAACTCACTTTTAACAGAGCACTACTCCATTTCTAGTTATTGCAGGGAAGTGCATATTGAATTGTAATTCAAATGTAGAATAAATAATGCAATGGGAATAGATGTACAGTTAGGTTAGAACACAATTCCATAGAGAAGAAACTCCCTAGCTCTGTCTGCAGGAGGGGAAGCCTACAGAAGGGGGTTGCATTTGAGTTTGAACTTGATACATGAATAGGTGTAGAGTAGGCAGAAGATGGGAGAATACAGGAAAGAAAGCTTATTACAGGCAGAAGGAGCATCATACAAAAGCTATGATGTGGCGGGAGCACAGACTCTCAGGGAAGAAATGTGTTTATTTGTGTGTTTTGGAGGAGAAGGGGGAGTTAAAGCAGTAAACACAGGTTGAAGTACATTGTTTTGAAAGATGGTGTGTGTGGACATGATCTTCTGTCCATGGAGAGCAACACACCATTCTGTGCTTTTTGGAGTAGAGAAGATGAAAGAGCACAAAGACTGGGAACATGTATTCCAGAGCAAAGATGATGACAACCTGGATTAAGTTAAATGCTTATTGAGCAGTAGGTTTGCCAGTATTAGAAAAAAAAATTTCAAAAAAAAAGCAAAAACAAGATGCCCAGTGTAGAATAATGATCAATATAAGGCTGCAAAAACAAAGAACTTTATTTGGGGTCTTAGGAATTGCAATTTGGGAGACATAGGTTTGGGTAAAACCAAATGAAGGTGAAAGAGGAGAGTGGAAAAGCTGGCTTAAAGTTCAACATTGAAAAAACTAAGACCATGGCATCTGGCCCACCACTTCATGGCAAACAGAGGTGGAAAATTGGAGACAGTGACAGATTTTATTTTCTTGGTCTCCAAGACTCCAGTGACTGCATCCATGAAATTAAAAGACACATGCTTCTTGGAAAGAAAGGTATGACAAATTTAGAGAGTGAATTAAAAAGCAGAGACATCACTTTTCCAAAAAAGGTCCATATAGTCAAAGCTAGGATTTTTCCAGTAGTCATGTATGGTTATGAGAGTTAGACCATAAAGAAGGCTAAGCACCAAAGAATTGATGCTTTTGAACTGTGGTGCTGGTGAAGACTCTTGAGAGTCCCCTGGATAGCAAGGAAATCAAATGAGTCAATCCTAAAGGAAATCAATCCTGAATATTCATTGGAAGGACTGATGCTGAAGCTGAAGCTTCAATACTTTGGCCACCTGATGCAAAGAGACAACTCTGGAAAAGACCCTGATGCTGAGAAAGATTGAAGGCATAAAGGGAAGGGGGCAGCAGAGAATGAGATGGTTAGATAGCATCACGGACTCAGAGGACATGAAATTGAGCAAACTCTGGGAGATAGTGAAGGAAAGGGAAGCCTGGTGTGCTGCAGTCCATGGGGTTGCAAAGAGTTCGGTAAGTCATGCCCTGTAAGACATGACTTACAGATTGAACAACAGCAAAAACAAAAAGAATGCTTCAAGTCAGGGTTTTATGAAGATAAAATTCGCAAGTCTGTTCAAGAATTATGATTGACTCTGATGCAAGAAAGGAGGTATTTGTCCATAAGGGCTAGGTTAATCCAAATTATTTTAGTGTAAGCATCCTATAAGTATCTTGAATTTCTGGAACAGTGGATACAAGTTCTGGATACCTGCATTAAAACAAGTGTTCAAAAGGTACAACCCCATCTGGGCTGAGTTGTGCATAAGTCATACTTTTTCAATGGCCTCCCAGCTGATTTTTAGAAAACTCTCTTAGCAATAAAAACTCCATTTGGACTTTCCTTTCATACAAATTAAACTTGAATTTCAAATAAACACAAATAATCTTTTAGTATGTGGATGGCCCGTGCGATATTTGGGACATGCTTACACTAAAAATTGATGTGTTGTTTATGTGATAGTCAGATTTAACTGAGTATTCTGTAAGTTATCTAGTAAGACTAATATTAAAGGAAAGAAAAGAGTTTATAAAATTGGTCTTTTGTCTAACTTTACCTCTGAATGCAGCAAAGCCTTTCTTAAATTGTAATAACATACACAATTCAATACACACTTAAATATTCTGTGTCATTTGAATATAACTAATTCTGGTAATATTTTAACAGCATCCTTTTCTTTGAAAACTTTGGGGGCCTTTTTTTTGATTTGTGAAAATGCATTCTTCCTATTCTTCCTTAAAATGCTCTCTCTCTGCCTATATTTAATTGCATACATAACATTTATTGAGAATGGATTGCAGGAAAGCATAATAGTGTCAACAGAGTTGGCAATGCCCTTAAGGTCATAGAAGTACAATGTGGGTCTGTGGGCTGAAATCCATTTTCACTTTGAATATTTTTAGGAGGAGAGTGTGCCCACACTTCCATGAATGCTTCAGAATGAAGGAATGATTATTTTTATTTGTAAAGTCTGTAGTCATATACTGCTCAAGTTTTTCTTTAAATTGTATATGATTTAATATATAGCTATTTATCAGAGTCAATCAACCAGCAAGAACTTTTTAGAGGCTGTAAAATGAAGTCTCATTTAATGATCACTTACTGAATACTAAGAAGCATTCTGTGTGCTTTGCATCTGCTTTGTCTGCATCTGAGATCATTTCTGCGAGGTAGATAGTATTGGTCCCACTTTGAAAGTAAAGGAATTGAGTCTCAGAAAAGGAACATAATTTGCTCAAGTTCACACTGCTTGGCAGAGTAAGATATTGAGACTGTATCATTATTAATATACATTCTTGGTTCTTTTGAATTACTCCAGGGCAGGTAGTCCTCAACTAGAGTGATATTACCCCTTAGGAGACAGTTGGTAATATCTAAAAACACTTTTGATTGTCATGAATGACGGGGGAATATGTGTTTCTGGCATCTAGAAGGTAGAGGCCAGGATGCTCCTTAAACTCTACAATGCACAGGACAGCCCCCGCAATGAATAATTTTCCAACCCCTAATCTTAATAATCTTGAAATGGAGAAATCCTGGTCTAGAGTGCAGAATCATAGCAAATGCTATAGTGACACAGATTTAGAGTAAAATTTTAAAAAGACATTTCCAACAACCTAATTTAACCCATTGTGAAGCAGACTATGTGCAAGACTGAATTTCCCATCATTCTGAGTATCCAAGTGCAGGTTGGATAAAACGAAATTAGTTTTCTTGTTGAGGATATTCAGCTACTAGGTGAGAGTTTGGAACTAAGCTGTTATGATTTTTTTCATGTTCTACATAACCGATAACCAAACAATTTAAAATTTATTTGTAAAACATATTAAGTAGATTGAATTTTTCCATGTTTTCATGTAATCTACCTTAGAAGACAATTGAAGAAATACAGCTCCATGTATTAAAAACTTACATTGGAAGAATAAAATGACACTGCTAAATCAAAATCAGTAATCATAGAAAAAGTACAGAATATTTTAATAAAATGTAATCTGAATTATATACGTCTGTTAACATTTATGAAGGTGAAAGATATCTTTCTTTCAGCAGTCACAGGGGACCATCTCTGAAAATCAATATTCCAATGTCTTTATCCATTTTCTTCAATATTTCCAACTAGTTTTATCCAGATTCTCTTGTATTTTGCTTGGAATCTTACTTCGAAATCTTCTGTCTCTTTCACTTCAGGTTAGCTTAAGATATAGATCATTTCCATCTTTTACATTGAAGCCTAATGGTTATCATTCTTTAAGTAATGCATTGTAGCAAATTTACTAGAACAATAGGATTTTGCTCTGCTATCTAGCCTGCGTTACAAAGTATAGATCATTGCTTGTAGCTAGCGAAAGTCTTCATAATGTGGATAGTTTGATCTTTGTCATTTTATACTGAGTCTCTTATAAAATATTTTCATTAAATTGATGCTGGTTTATGTTTTCTTCAGCATGGCTGATAGTTTGGCTAGCTTCAGAACCTTGGCAATATTAATATGAATAAAACACCAAATGAAAAGAATTATTTAATGAAATGTGACTTTACTAATCAAATATTGGAGAAAGATACATCACATGCTAGAACAACAAATAACAGTTTCTGACTTTAAAAGCTGGCTGTTAAAAGATGTAAGGAAGGAGCACTTAAGGAATGGTAGACACATCACTTTGAAAATCCATTCCTCTGTAAAAGAATGAGAATAATGGCTAAAAATTCAAAATCAACATTTCCAGAACTTTGGAAATTAATCTAAGTCTTGCAGCAATCTGAGGAGAATTTATTCAAGAAAAATTGCTAAATTTATATAAGAACATCAATTTTTTAAAATAAATTTATTTATTTTAGTTGGGGGCTAATTACTTTACAGTATTGTAGTGGTTTTTGCCATACATTGACATGAATCAGCCATGGGTTTACATGTGTTTCCCATCCTGAACCCCCCTCCCACCTCCCTCCCCATCCCATCCCTCTGGGTCATCCCATTGCCCCAGCCCTGAGCATTTGTCTCATGCATCGAACCTGGAATGGTGTTCTGTTTCACATATGATAATATACATGTTTCAATGCTATTGTCCCAGAACGTCCCACCCTCACCTTCTCCCTCAGAGTCCACAAGACTGTTCTATGCATCTGAGTCTCTTATTCTGTCTCGCATATAGGGTTATCGTTACCATCTTTCAAATTCCATATATATGCATTAGTATACTGTATTGGTGTTTTTCTTTCTGGCTTACTTCACTCTGTATCATGGGCTCCAGTTTCATCCATCTCAATAGAACCAATTCAAGTGTATTTTTTTTAATGGCTGAGTAATATTCCATTGTGTATATGTACCACAGCTTCCTTATCCATTCATCTGCTGATGGACATCTAGGTTGCTTCCATGTCCTGGCTACTGTAAACAGTGCTGCGATGAACATTGGGGTACATGCAAATAAGAACATCAATTTTTGACACACTTAACTCACCACATTCTCATTCCCAAATTCCCAGCTCTGTGATAGCATTGAAAATAGGCAGGCTTGCAACCCTGGCAGCTGTGAAAAACAACAGCTACTTAGTAGTGCCTGGAAGGATGGAATGGATTTGAAGCTCCTGCACAGCCTTATCTTCAGAGAATGTATCATTATTTGATTTGTCTTGCAGCTCCTTAGAAAAGCCCCATTCACAGTGCTTGTCTTTATTTGACCTAACTCAGAGTTCACTCAGTGATAAAAGCCTTAACTTTAGTGGTTTTGTTAAAAATAATTATTGGCTATTGTTTAGCATCACTGTTGCCTGAGATCCCAATACCTTTTGAGACAAACAACAGGTGGAATAAAGTGCTTAAAAGGAAATCTTTGACCTTTTTTCTCAAGATGGCTCTGGATATTTTGTGGTTCCATATGAATTATAGGATTATTTGTTCTAGTTGTATGAAAAATGTCAGAGATATTTTGTTAAGGATTGTCTTAAATTTGTAGATTACTTTGGGAGAAGGAAATGGCAACCCACTTCAGTATTCTTGCCTGGAGAATCCCGTGGCCATGGGATTGAAAAGAGTTGGACACGACTTCACTTTCACTTTCACTTTTGGGTAGTATGGCTATTTTAACAATATTCTTCTAATCTAAGAGTAAGGGATAGTTTCCCATTTCTTTGTATCATCTTCAATTTCCTTTATCAATGTTTTATAGTTTTCAGACTATAGGTCTTTCATGCCCTTGGTTAAGTTTATCCCCAGGTTGTTTTATTCTTTTTGATATTATTTAAAATGAGATTTTTAAAAACTTTCTCTTTCTGATAGTTCATTATTAGTGTGTAGAAAAGCAGCCAATCTGTATATTCACCTTTTATCTTACAAATTTAATGAATTCATTTATTCTGATATTTTTGGGGTGGAGACTTTAGGGTTTTCTATGTGAAGTATCATGTCATCTGCAAATAGTGAGACTTTTATTTCTTCCCATTCATTTTGGATGACTTTATTTTTTTTTCTTGTCTAATTGCTGAATCTGGGACTTGCAATATTGTGTTACATAAAAGTGGTAAGAATGGGTATCCTTGTCTTATTCCTGAGTTTAGAGTAAAGGCATTCAGCTATTCACTATTAACTGAGTTTTTCATGAATGGCCTTCATTATATTGAGATGCGCTGTTCCCTCTATACCTACTTTAAGAACAAATCTGGAGGTATCACTCTCCCAGATTTCAGACTATCCTACAAAGCTCCAGAAATCAAAACATTATGGTACTGGCACAAAAACAGACATGTAGATCAGTGCAACCAATTAGGGAGCTCAGAAATAAACCCATGCACCTATGATCAATTAATCTATGACAAAGGAAGCAAAAATATACAATGGAACAAAGACAGTCTCTTCAATGGGTGGCACTGAGAAAATAGGACTGTACATGTAGAACAATGAGTTTAGAACATTTCCTTACAAAACATAAAAAATAAACTCAAAATGGATTATAAGCTGAAATGTAATACCAGAGACCATAATACTCTTAGAAGAGAACAGAGAAGACTCTTTGACATAAATCATAGTAATATTTTTAGATGTCTCCTAAGACTAAAGAAATTAAAGCAAAAATAAGCAAATGATACCTAATTAAAGTTAAAAGTCTTTGCACAGCAAAGGAAATAATTAACAAAATGAAAGAAAATCCTACAGAATGGGAGAAAATATTTACATATGATATGCTCAACAAGATGTTAACATCCAAAATTTATAAATATCTCATACAACTCAATAGGAAAAATCCAAACAACTCAATAAAAAAGTGACAATCAAACTAAATAGGTGTTTTTTCAAAAAGGAAATGCAGATGGCTAACAGGAACATGAAAGGAAGTCAGCATCACTAATTGTTAGAGAAATGCAAATCAAAACCACAAGGAGATATTACCTCACACTTGTGAGAAGGGCTATCATCAAAATAGTCTACAAATAACAATGTTGGTGAGGATGTGGAGAAAAGGGAGCATTTGTGGGAATGTAAATTGGTACAGCTACTGTGAAAACACTATAGGCTTTCCTCAAAAAACTAAAAATATACCTATCATATGACTCAGCAACTCCAATCCTAAGTATACATATTCAGAAAAAAATGAAAATACTAATTTGAAAAGACACATGCTCCTCAATGTTCATAGCAGTGCTATTATAATAGTCAAGATATGGAAGCAACACAGATGTCCAACAACAGAGAAATGAATAAAGAAAATATTGTATATATATATGTTTGTGTGTGTGTGTGTATATATATAATGGAATGTGTATATATATATATATGTATATATATATATATATATATATATATATATATATATATATATAAGATGGAATATTGGACTTCCTTGCTGACTCAATCAGTCAAGAATCTGCATGCAATGCAGGAGACCTGAGTTTTGTCCCTGGGTCAGGAAGAGCCCCTGGAGAAGAGAATGGCTTACCCACTCCAGTATTCCTGCATGGAGAATCCCATGGAGAGAAGAGCCAGGCAAGCTACAGTCCATGAGTTTGCAAACAGTTGGACAAGACTGAGCAACTAAGCTCACATAATGAAATATTACTCAGCCATTAAAATGAAGAAGGAAATGGCAACCCACTCCAGTATTCTTGCCTGGAAAATTCCATGGACGGAGTTGTCTGTCACGCTACAGTTCATGGGGTTGCAAAGAGTTGGACACAACTGAGCGACTTTCACATTCACATTAAAATGAATAAAATAATGCCATTTGCAATAATGTGGATGGACCTAGAGAATATTAGTCTAACAAAATAAGTCAAATGGATACTGTGTGATATCGCTGTGAAACCTAAAAAACAAATAAACAAACATATGAATCGATATGCAAAAAAGAAACAGACTCATATGTATAGAAAACAAAGCAGTGACTTCTGGAGAAGAAAGGCAAGTGCAGAGGGGCAAGATATGGGTATGGGTTTAACAGATACAAACTGCTATGCCCAAAATAGATAAGCAACAAGGATATATTACATAGCACAAGGAATTATAGCCATTATCTTTAATAAATTTTAATGAATATAATCTCTAAAAATAATGAATTACTATGCCATACACCTGGAACTAACATAATATTATAAATAATCTATACATAAATAAAAAGTTAGAAAAACATTGGGGGAATATGATTTCCATAGGGAGTATTGAAAAGTTCCAAAATATTCCTAGGGCTCTAGAAGGCCATATGCACATGTGGGGCTGTGGATATGCCAATAGAATACCTGAGAGGTATTCTCTAACTTCTGCCTGATACTGAGTCTCTGTGCCAACAGAATATGGAGGTTAAGGCAAAATTCTAAATTGCTGGAACATTGGAAGCATTCCCTAACATACATACAAAGCATCTCAACAAGCAGTGAGAGGCTCCAAGGCATTTGATGAGATCCCTGTCCAATTGTTGGCAGATTACTAAGCTGAGCAGAGACTTCAGTAGTTGTATGCAACAAAGAATACAGATGTGCATAATTGGTTCAGGAAAGTCACTAAAGAAATAAACAGCAACAAGAACAAACAGCGGTAACAACAAACCCTGAGGAGAGGGAATCTGATTCTCAGAGTTACTATATCATATTATTTAATATTTTAATAGCAATAGACCATGAGGGACTACAAATGGGGACTTACTAGGCAGAGTTTAAATCAGCTATTATAAATACATTCAAACAACTAAAGGAAACCATTTCTTCAGAAGTACAGGAAAATCTTAGAATAATGTCTCACCAAGTAGACAATAAAGGGCTGGAATTGACAGAAAAGAGCCAAAAGGGAATTATTCAGTTAGAAAGTACAGTAACTGAAATGAAAAATTCACTACAGGGACTCGACAGAAGATTTGACCTTTCAGAAGAATCAGTAAATTGAACGTACATTAGTTGAGATTATCCAGTCTGAGTAACAGAAAGAGAAAAAGAATGAAGGTGAACATGACCTCTGATCTCTGAGAAACCGCAAGTACTCCAACATGTACATAACGGAAGTCCCAGAAGGAAAAGAAAGAAAAGGGCAGAAAAAATATTTGAAGAAATGATGGCTGAAAACTTCCCAAATCTGACAAAAAACCTTAATATAAACATTTAGAAGCTCAACAAACTCCAACTAGGATAAACCAAGAGGACTTCTACTTAAACTCAAATATCACACTATTGAAAGACAAAGACAAAAAGAACCTTGAAAATAATGAGATAAAAACAACTCCTCAAATATAAAAGATCCTCAGAAAGTTAACTGATATCTTTTTATCAAAAACTATGGTGGCTAAGAGGTAGTGTATAACAAAGTGCTGAAAGCAAAAAACTGTCAACCAAGAATTCTATAATATACACAGTGACAGTGAAAGAAAATTAAGACAGTCCCACATAAGTAGAATCTGAAAGCATTTCTTATTAGTAGATGACCTATGAGAAATATCAAAGGGAACCCTCAGACTGAAATAAAAGAATACCAGACAAGGCTTTAAGTCTGTATAAGGAAATAAAAAGCATTATTAGCAAAGGAAACATAATTAAGGAAGCAGACTAGATGGGTAGAAAGGACTAGCCTTACAAAGATTTTTCAAAAATAAAGATCACGTTTCAAAGAATCCTGAACAAGGAAAAAAGCTAAAAAAAAAACCCTCACATTTTTTACGTGTGGTCCTAAGAAACATGAAGAAAAATTATTGGCATTCGATTTTATTGTCTGAGATTATGTATCAGCAGCAATTTCAAGTTTTTCACGTATTTTTTTGTTTTCCACAATTTGCCATAATCTATATGACTTAAAGAACTGACTTTTCTAACAAAACTAAACTAGATGCTCTTCTAAAAAATCATGAAGAAGTAATAATGGCTTTTCAATAAACTGACTGCCTTAATCAAGAACTCTATTTGCTCATGTTTTATTGATGCTAACTTTTTTTTGATAAAACATTTCATCATTCAATTGAAGAATAGGAGCTTCAGCTAAGTAGAAAGTTACTTGGGTATGTGATAATCCCAAGTCTTTCAGTTTAGAAACAACTCCAAATGTAATAAAGTCTTTGCTTTCTACTGCTTATGATAATAGACTAATGAATTTGGACCATAGTTCAGCTTTTAATATTTCTTCTATTTGATCTATTCTGCCAATTAATAATAGTCTGAATGATTAGAAATAGAAGAAACCAAATGAATTTTAACTATCTTGAATTGTGGTTATTATCAAAGTAAGACTTTGTCTCACTTTTAATAATTTATAGTCAAGTTACCAAATTCTAAGAAGGATTTATTTCCTTTTTTTAGTCAAATGAACTGTATAATCTAACTACATAAGTAGCCATTTAGTACTGATAAATAAAACCTTTTGAATAATTTATAATTGTAATTATTCAGGAAGAAAAATGTCAAAATAATCCTTTATATTTTTCTCTCTGGAATCTGGATAGGAGATTTCCAGTATTTTGTTACATGTGTTACCTTGTTAAACTAACATAAATTAATAAAAAATATTCCTGAAAAACAAAAACAGAAGTTGTCAAGTTATGCTTTAGGGAAGTCTGAAAACTTTTAATAAGGAAGAAATACAGCTACCCAAAGGTTATGCAAAACACATTTCTAGTAAATCAATCTGCTCAACCAACAAATCAATAATAAGCTACTACTTTGTAAACAGAAACCAAATAAAATGGCAAATATCCAGGAACAGTTATAAAGTATATATGTCAACTATAAAAATTTATATAATTCCTAGAATAAGCTAACTCTTCTTCCTAAAAGGAACCAATTGTCACTTCCTTTCCAGTCTTACTTTCTTACCTACTTCCCCTGCTAATATTTTAACCCATAGTCCTCAACTTTTACCTCAGTTTCAAAGTTTTAATCACAGAAGAATCTATTTTAAAGAACTCTTCCTCCTAATTTAACTTGGTACCAGTACATCAGCCAGAAAACATTAGTGGTACTTAAAACTTCATTTTCTATAGGTAATTATTACTTTATCATTTGAAATTGATTTTATTTACTACTATTTGAACTCTTTTACTCAGATGGTAAAGAATCTGCCTGCAATGCAAGAGACATAAGAGATGTGGGTTTGATCCCTGGGTAGGGAAGATCACCTGGAGGAGGGCATGGCAACCCACTCCAGTATTCTTGCCTGGAGAATTCCGTGGACAGAAGAGCCTGGCAGGCTACAGTCCATAGGGTGGCAAAGAGTAGGACATGACTGAAGCAACTTAGCACACACACACATATATACATTCACAGTTGTTGTTCAGTTCGCTCAGTTGTGTCTGACTCTTTGTGACCCTATGGACTGCAGCATGTGAAGCTTCCCTGTCCTTCACTGTCTCCTGGAGTTTGCTCAAACTCAAGTCCATTGAGTCGGTGATATCATCCAACCATTTCATCCTCTGTCACCTCCTTCTCCTGCCCTCAATTTTTCCCAGGATCAGGGTATTTTCCAAAGAGTTGGTTCTTCGCATCAGGTGGCCAAAATATTGGAGTTTCAGCTTTAGCATCAGTTCTTCCAATGAATATTCAGGACTGATTTCCTTTAGGATTGAGTGGTTTGATCTCATTGCAGTCCAAGGGAATATCAAGAGTCTTCTCCAGCACCACAATTCAAAAGCATCAATTCTTCTGCCTTCAGCCTTCTTTATCATCCAACTCACATCCATCTCTGATTCTGGAAAAACCATAAGTTTGATTAGACAAACCTTTGTTAGCAAAGTAATGTCTGCCTTTTAATACACTGCCTTCCACATTCAGAGTAGAAGCTATGAATGGAGTTTCTGGGGAAAATTTCACGTTTACTAATGTGTTAGTCAAGATTCAGAATCATTCTTAGTTCAGGTGTATTAATAGTGTCTCACTATTTTTTTTTTTTGGTTTGGCATAGATTGTTACAATAAGTACGCATAGAAAACCATGTAAACTCACAAGGTAAATGGTTTATCCTCCACAATAACCACAGATATTCTGTTGTGACCTTCCAGCGCCTCGGTATTTTAAAATTTATGTTTCACAGAAAGTCAGTCAAGCAAATAGGATTATAATAATACATTTTTAGGGAAAGGATTTTTGTCTACCTTTTCTATTAAAACAAACAAAAGTACATTTTCCTCCTTGGGAAAAGAGGTTAAATCCTCTCACAGTGAACTCATAAAGCAAACTCAGATTAAAAACCACTGAACATGAGCTACAGTTGAAGTCTGGGCTAATCTAGAATTATAGACACATATACAAAGGGAAATTTTTTCTTACAAAATTAGTTCAGTTTCCAACCATCTCAGTAGAAAAGCTCTATGTAGATTTGGCCTCAGTTGCTTTTGTCAGAACATGCCTCAAGGGTCGACTAATTTAAAAAGTGTATTTTGTTCTCCACCTGCAATGCAGGAGACCTGGGTTTGTTGCCTGGGTTGGGAAGGTCCCCTGGCAATGGCTATCCATTCCAGTATTCTTGTCTGGAGAATTCCTTGAACAGAGGAGCCTGGAGGGCTACAGTCCATGGTTAGGCCACTTATTAAGTTAAAGAACCCAGGAGATAGAGCAGTTCTTTGGGAAGAAGATTCATTCATTTGGTACTTCATTCGTAAACCTTGTTCCTCTATTTTCTTCCTCTCTGATCTCTTCCTTTCCTTAGAAAAAGTGGCACATTGCTTAGCTATTTCTTGTTTTTTAACTTGATTATAATCTCCTGGGAATTTTATATGTAACAATGGAAGCAGTGACAGGCTTTATTTTCTTGGGCTCCAAAATCACTGCAGGTGGTGAGTGCAGCCATGAAATTAAAAGATGCCCCTTGGAAGAAAAGCTATGAGAAACCAGACAGCATATTAAAAAGCAGAGACATTACTTTACCCACAAAGGTCTGTATAGTCAAAGCTATGGTTTTTCCAATAGTCATGTATGAATGTTAGAGTTGGACTATAATGAAAGCTGAGCGCTGAAGAATTGATGCTTTTGAACTGTGGTGTTGGAGAAGACTCTTGAGAGTCCCTTGGACTGCAAGGAGATCAAACCAGTTAATCTTAAAGGAAATCAGTCCTGAATATTCATTAGAAGGACTAATGCTAAAGCTGAAGTTTCAATACTTGGCCACCTGATATGGAGAACTGACTTATTGGAAAATATTCTGATGCTGGGAAAGATTGAAGGCAGGAAGAGAAGAGGATGGGAGAGGATGAGATGGTTGGATGGCATCACCGAGTTGATAGAGTTTGAGTTTCTGCAAATGGCTCACATGAGTTTGAGCAAGCTCCAGGAGTTGGTGATGGACAGGGAAGCCTGGTGTGCTGTATGTAGTCCATGGTGTAACAAAGAGTTAGACGTGACTGAGTGACTGAAATAAACAGATAATCTCCTTATGTTTGGACACTGTCTTACTCTTCAGCACCTTTCACAATTTTATCATTCAAATTCATTTTCCTTTCTCTCTCTTCCTGCAAAAAAAGGTAAAATGAACATCTTGTTTTATTCCAAGTCTTGACTACTGACTTTAGCCCAGTTCACCAATTAAACTAGGTGAGAAGCTTTAAAAATAGGCCACAAGTTTTTCTCTCCTACCCAAGGTGTTGCCATATCTTGTTATTTCATTACCTTCAGTGTCTGTCGGGTTCAACCCCTCTTTGAGTCACAGCTTTAGCTTAGATAATTTCCTATCATCTCTCACGGAGTGTATTGCACACTCCTAACAGCTTTCTTCTGCCCTCCCTATTCTACTCTTACCCCCATTCTATCTCCTCTCTGCCTCCAGAATTACATTTCTAAAATATATATGTGGTAACAATGATGGTAATAATCATTGATGTTTATGTAGCATTTATACTGTGTGAGAGCTGAGATTGTGAGCTAAAATCATTTTATCATTTCTGTCTCCAAGCAACACTATAAGTTTGCTAAGAGAATGGAGAGTGATAGTAATGTTCCAGTTTTTATGGATTGAGAGCTAAATGGCTAAGTTAATTACTTTATGTCACATTGCTGAAATTTCAAATATTTTTTAAACCACCATGTCACACTCTAGTTGTCACTTCTCTACTTTAAAAATTTCTGTATATTACACAAATAGAATCCAAATATTTCTTAAGCAAGGCATACAGAAATCATCTTGTTCTACCACAGGTCTGCTCTCCCAGTTTTATCTATCCCTTTCCTTTGTTTTTATTTGCTGTTTCTTCCTATTATTCCTGTATACTATGTTATTTCTCACCTGTACATCTTTTCAGTGTTCTCTCTACCTTAGGTACCATCCACTCTTCTTCAACAAGCAGTTCCTTTAAGCAACAGTTGCTTTGCAATTTCCTTCTATGCCCTAGTAGCAGTTTCTGAACGATGCTATTGCTGTAGCTACCTCATGAGATTACTTATTTAACTTGCTTTATATAGTAGAGTAGTGATTCTCAACATGTGGTCCCAGGGACTGCACAAGATAAAAAATTATTTTTGTAACAATAATAAGACATTATTTACCTTTTGAATTCTCATTTTCTCATGGGTGTGCAGTGGAGTTTTTCAGAGGCTACGTCACAGGTGATGTCATAAAAAATTGAATGCAAGGGTAGGTAAGAAAATCTAGCTGTCCTCCATTAGGTAAGAGATTAAGTAGATTTTAAAACTATAATCAGTGCCACACTTGTCAATATTTTTTTGAAAATATAGTTTTTTTCACAAAAATGTTATTTTTGTTTACATGTGATAAATTTAGTAATGTTATTTAAAATATTTACAAAGTATCTCAATTGAATTTCTAATATGATAAATATCAATAAATATGTCACATATAAAAATGTTTTCTAGGGTCCTTAATAATTTTTAAGAGTGAGAAGCAGTCTTGAGATCAGAGTGTTGGGTTTGCAATAAAATAGTATATACACTTATGGACATGAAGTGTATGTATTGTTCGTCCTTATAAGGCATGAGTTTAGCTCAGAGACACCCCAAACCAGTAGCTTTTGTATGTTTCATTTGTTTGGCAAGAGAAAGGTAAAGTTAGAATAGTTTAACATGAATTAGGAACCTACCTGAATCAGCCATTTGATTAAATAGAATCACCATATAAAAACTGATGTGGAGCCTAGCAATGATTGTTGGTTTCTTTATTGTTTTTGAATGCACTTGTCAATGGGTGTCAGGTGTTAAGTAGACAGTACCACTATGCAATACACATGATGATCATTTTGTTAACAGTTAGCTAGGATGCTGTGTAGACAAATTTCTAACAGAAGTGCCACACAGTAGTGTCACAGGATTTTAGTTGAAATGATGATGACAAACATTTAAGTTGAAAAGGCTTCCCTGGTGGCTCAGATGGTAAAGCATCTGCCTACAATGCGGGAGACCGGGGTTCGATCCCTGGGTCGGGAAGATCCTCTGGAGAAAGAAGTGGCAACCCACTCCAGTACTCTTGCCTGGAAAATCCCACGGACGGAGGAGCCTGGTAGGCTACAGTCTATGAGGTCGCAGAGTCGGACATGACTGAGCGACTTCACTTTCTTTCATACTTTCACATACTAGTTGACTCTAAGTTTGACCCATATGAGAAGTAATATACCATATTTGATGCCAATTGCCCTTTGCTTCCCTAGGTCTCATTCACTCTCTTTTAAAAAATTGAAGTTTAGTTGATTTTCAATGTTGTTTTAGTTTCTGTTGTTCAGCAAAATGATATGCACACATATGAATATATTATTTTTCATAATCTTTTTCATAGTGGCTTATTATAAGATATTGAATATGGTTCCCTGTTCTATACAGTAGGACTTGTTTTTTATTTTATATATATAGTAGTTTGTTAATCCCAAACTCCTAGTCTTACCTCTCATACCCCCTTTCCCTTTTGGTAACTATAAGTTTGTTTTCTATGTCTGTGAGTCTATTTCTGTTTCATGAGCAAATTCATTTGTATAGAATTTTATATTCCAGACATAAGTCATATCTTATGGTATTTGTCTTCCTCTTTCTGACTTAACTTCATTTAATATGATAATCTCTAGGTCCATTTATGCTGCTGCAAATGGCATTATTTCATCCTTTTTTACGGCTGACTAGTATTTCATTGTGTATATACCATATCTTCTCCATCGATTCCTCTGTCGATGGACATTTAGTTTGCTTCCATGTCTTAGCTATTGTAAACAGTGTCAGAATGAACATTGGTATGCGTGTATCTTTTTAAATTATGGTTTTCTCCATGTCTTTCCCAGGAGTGGGGTTTCTGGGTTGTATGGTAGATCAGTTTTTAGTTTTCCATTTCTTTGAATCATCTTTAAGTTCCCTTTTCACTGCTTCATAGTTTTCAGCATATCATTCTTTCACCTCTTCCATCAGGTTTATGCCTAATTATTTTTTAATGCACTTTTTATGTGAGACAGAATAAGAGACACAGATGCATAGAACAGTCCTGTGGACTCTGAGGGAGAAGGTGAGGGTGGGACGTTCTGGGACAATAACATTGAAACATATATATTGTCGTATGTGAAGCGAAACACCATTCCATGTTCTATGCATGGGACGGATGCTCAGGGATGGAGCGTTGGGATGACACAGAGGGATGGGATGGGGAGGGAGGTGGGAAGAGGGTTCGGGAGGGGGAGCACATGTGAACCCATGGCTGATTCATGTCAATGTATGGCAAAAACTACTACAATATTGTAAAGTAATTAGCCCCCAACTAAAATAAATAAAAAATAAAAAAAATAAAAAAAAATAAAAGGGATTTTTTTACCTCATTTTGATATTTCATTGTTAGTATAAAGTGATTCACTCTTTACTAGACATGTGGGAATACCTGAGACAACATATGAAAACTTTATTGGTTCTTTGTAAATATTTATCATTATTATCTGTTTTATTTGAATGCAAAACAGAAAAACACACATAGCTGTCCAGCCTAAACTATGTCTAACAGTGTCTAAAGAACCGGTACATTGCCACTGATGAGTACAAGCTACAAAAGGTGGTCCAGAAATTTAGACTCTAATGTTCAAGACACATTGCATTGTATGTTAAAGAGGCTAGTTCATTTTGTACTTCTTAAGTATTAGACCATAAGTGGATCTAGAAAATTTGGTTTTTATATTAACTATTCAAAATCTCCCAATATAGATTAGAAATAATTTGACAATGAAATGAAATATGGTCATGTTTCTCTCTAGCTAGGTGCACAAGCTTAGGTTTTAACCTATGATTGCAAAATTTTGCAAAACTTAAGCTTTCTCTGTCAGTGAGGGTCAGCCAATCATTACACTTCTTCAGAACCACTCCTGCTTGCCTCCCCTGTGCTCTTGAAATTATTATATCTTGACCTTTTGGTAATAGCCACCTTAACAGGTGTGAAGTGATACCTTACTGGGGTATTAATTTGCATTTCTTTGATGAATGGTGATGTTGAACACCCTTTTATGGCCTAATTGCCATTTGTATGTCTTGTTTGGAAACAATTCTATTTGGGTTCTTTGTCCACTTTTAGTAGGGTTATTTGCATTTTTGCTATTGAGTTGCATGAGTTCCTTGTATATTTTGGATATTGACCCCTTATTGGATATGTGGTTTACAAATATTTTCTCCCATTCTGCAGGTTGCTTTTTCATTCTCTTGATGGCTTCCTTTGATGGGCAAAATTTTTTATGTCACGTTCTTTTTCATATTTTTTTTCTGAACACTAATTTGTAAGACTATTCTCATTTTTTCCCCATTTCTTGTATATTTGGGAGATTCCTTTTGGCTTTTCTGTAAAAAACAAAATATCCATTGTAAATTTCTTTTCCTTTTCTGTGTCATCTTATTATATCTGCTCATATTGCCTTTCAATGTTCTCTCTGATTTCTTTTAGGCACAGAAGGTTTCTGATGTGTGTTAGTTCTCAATATCCTCTCCACCCTTCACTGGTTTAATGTTTAGAAGCAAATGAGCCATTAAGATAATAATCCCTGTACTTACTTTTTTGCCCTGAGGCTTGTTAGCTTATATTTCTATTCACTGAATCTAGTCATTACTTTCATCGAGTCAAGTTATTGCAAAGGTTTTTAAAGTTTTTTCTTCCCTTTCTGACGCTCACCATTCTAACTATTTTCATTGACCCTTTGCTTCAGTCTCATTGCCAGACATAATTACATTTCTGCTTCAGGATGGATGAAGGGCTAAAATTTCTGGCTCTGGAAATCAGAGTCAGCCAATATTCCTTACCACATGTATGATCTTGGTTAAGTAATTAACTTTCTCATATGTATAATAGAATAGTAATAGTAAAAATAGTGACAAAAGATAATATTTTTTAAGCACCTACCTTGTATTATGTATTTCTGTACAAAAGCCTATATAGTGTTCTGTTAACCCAATGAATTATTTACTATTAACCTTTTAGTTTTACAGGTGATAGAATTGAGGATCAGATATATGGATTTACTTATATTGGAGTTGTTGGAAATACTGTGGAAATTAGTCTCCAGTGACCTATGTAGCATAGGAGCACATAAATTGTATTGGCTTAAACCAGTCAAATCAATGTTAACTACTTTGAAATTAAGCAGTATTATTTAGTGGCTAGAAAACAAGCTGCCTCTGAGACAGAGCAACTAGAGTAATTGAGTATCTACAGCATACAGCTGACCATAATGTTCAAAAATCTTCTGACATGTTGTTTAGCACCTGAGTCTATGAGGTGGAGTAGCCTAAAGCTACCTCTACTAAGACATTTTCTTGAGAGGTACAAAGAGTAGGAAGTAGACCCACACAAGTAGTTGTGTGGGAACACAATTTACTCATTTCCTATACCAGGGAGATGTTTGTGACCTTTCAGTCCTACTAGCCATTATTCCCAAGAAGGCATAGTTTGTGTTGAAGAGATTTTTCATTATAGACACAGCATGGAGTAAAACCCTTGTTTGGTCTTCAGCACAAATCTATTGAAGGAAAAAAAAAAAACAGTGAACTTCAGATAAGTGATCAGACAACTTAAGTTTGCATCCTAATTTTTTTTTTCCTATGGTAGAGATGTAATTTTTAAAATTTGTTGTATTTGCTTCAAAGAAATGGAAATAATCGTTGTCCTGTCTCAAAGGTTTAGCATAAAGATTAAATGAGATAATAGATGTGACCACGTGTGTGAAATTTTTAAATGCCTGTTATTAATTGGGATGAGTTTTAATCTATTGTCAGCTTTTTAACTTGCTTCGTTACCAATGATGAGCCCCATTAATCTTTGCCTGCATTGCTGTTCCTTCCTTTCTCTCTGTAGAATATTCTCAGTCTCTAATCTTGATTCTATATTAAACCATACCTTTGATAAATGTCTTACAAAAAAACTTAAAATGTCCTGTGATTATAATCCTGCAGTTAAAAAATTCAGTAATAAAATAATATTATGGCAACCCACTCCAGTACTCTTGCCTGGAAAATCCCATGGATGGAGGAGCCTGGTAGGCTGCAGTCCATGGGGTTGCTAAGAGTCAGACACGACTGAGCGACTTCACTTTCACATTTCACTTTCGTGCATTGGAGAAGGAAATGGCAACCCACTCCAGTGTTTTTGCCTGGAGAATCCCAGGGACGGGGCAGCCTCATGGGCTGCCGTCTATGGGATCGCACAGAGTCGAACACAACTGAAGCGACTTAGCAGCAGCAGCAGCAGCAGCTTCAAAGCATCATTGGGGCTTTTGAAAATAAGGTAGTAGTTAGTGCCATTAATTAAGATTCCATCCAGTTTCTAGTTGGGATTGATTATGATGTTGAAGTTTTATTGATACTATTTCCTAGACATCACCTTCTAAAGGCTTTAGTTAGATTACTTATTTAATTCTTTCAATAATCCAGTGAGGCAAGTAGTATTGTTTTTAAAGATGAAGAAATTGAGGCAAATGGGGTTAAGTAGCTTTCATAGTAACAGATTTAATAAATGACAGAGACAGAGGCATCAAACCCAGCTTATTTGGCTCCAGAACCCATACTCATAATTACCATCCTATATGGACTCTCTCATGCTAGCACACCATACTTCCTCCTTCATTGTGTTGATATTTCACCCATCAACCCATGATGTTCAGACTACCATGATGATAACCCACTGTTTTGAATAGTAACAAGTCTATCATCAGTCCTCTGAAATAATGGGGATCTCTCTTGGATCACTGAGTCTCATTAAGATCTTTATTAATCTATTCACAGCCCGTGGTACTTTGGTTAAATGCTGTTGCTCTTTGGTCTAACATACAAGCACCCATAGAAGTAGAAAGGTATCAGTTCAGTTCAGTCGCTCAGTCATGTCTGACTCTTTGTGATCCCGTGGACTGCAGCACGCCAAGCTTCCCTGTCCATCACCAACTCCCGGAGCTTGCTCAAACTCATGTCCATCGAGTTGGTGATGCCATCTAACCATCTCATCCTCTGTCGTCCCCTTCTCCTCCTGCCTTCAGTCTTTCCCAGCATCAGGGTCTTTTCAAATGAGTCACTTCTTTGCATCAGGTGGTCAAAGTATTGGAGTTTCAACTTCAGCATCAGTCCTTCCAATGAATATTCAGGAATGATTTAGTTTAGGATTGACTGGTTGGATCTCCTTGCAGTCCAAGAGACTCTCAAGAAGATTCTTCTCCAACACCACAGTTCAAAAGCATCAAGATTAATGGCCTTTTTACTTTGCTTCCTCCCCTCCCCTCATCTCTGATCTATAGGAACCTGATATCCAGAGATATACCTCTCTTGAGTAAAAGGTAGACAATACTGCCATGGAATCATATCTCAAGATAACTGTTACTTATTAGGAGCTTTTATTAATTTTTTTGGACAATATGAGTACAGTTATAAAAGAGACTTTTAGTTTCAGACACAAGCCATATTATGTTGTTGTTGTTCAGTCTCTTAGTCATGTCTAACTCTTCGCAACCCCACTGACTGCAGAATGCCAGGCTTACTCCTTGGAAGGAAGGTTATGACCAACCTAGATAGCGTATTTAAAAGCAGAGACATTACTTTGCCAACAAAAGTCTGTCTAGTCAAGGCTATGGTTTTTCCAGTGGTCATGTATGGATGTGAGAGTTGGACAATGAAGAAAGCTGAGCACCGAAGAATTGATGCTTTTGAACTGTGGTGTTGGAGAAGACTCTTGAGAGTCCCTTGGACTGCAAGGAGATCCAACCAGTCCATCCTAAAGGAGATCAGTCCTGGGTGTTCATTGTAAGGACTGATGTTGAAGCTGAAACTCTAATACTTTGGCCACCTCATGCAAAGAGTTGACTCATTGGAAAAGACCCTAATGCTGGGAAGGATTGGGGGCAGGAGGAGAAGGGGATGACAGAGGATGAGATGGTTGGATAGCATCACCGACTCGATGGACATGGGTTTGGGTAAACTCCAGGAGTTGGTGATGGACAAGGAGTCCTGGCATGCTGCAATTCATGGGGTCACAAAGAGTTGGACACAACTGAGCGACTGAACTGAACTGACTGACTGGGAAAACCATAGCTTTGACTATATGGACCTTTGTCGTATAGTAAAAATCATATTATGGCTTCCCCATTTATCATTGGAAGTGTCTCAATTCCTTTATTATAAAGTGGGTAAAAATTATTCCTTTGAAGGCATTAGTGAAGATAAACAAAGATAACACATGTGAGGTAATTAACACAGAGTTGGGTGTCAAATAACTACCATTTATTGGGTTCTCACTATTTGACTGTCACTGTGCTCAGCATTTCACATGCATTATCATATTACATCTTATATTATCATATTATATCATAACTCCTCATTAAATTGAAGTGCTTACTGTTATTGATGTGAATTTCATTTTTTATCAAAGGATATTTTTTTAATTTGAGGGTAATTGCTGTACAATGTTGTTAGTTTTTGCTATGCAACAACATGAATCAGCTGTCAGTTCAGTTCAGTCGCTCAGTCGTGTCCGACTCTTTGCGACTCCATGAATTGCAGCATGCCAGGCCTCCCTTTCCATCACCAACTCCCGGAGTCCACCCAAACCCATGTCCATCGAGTCGGTGATGCCATCCAGCCATCTCATCCTCTGTTGTCCCCTTCTCCTCCTGCCCCCAATCCTTCCCAGCATCAGGGTCTTTTCCAATGAGTCAACTCTTCGCCTGAGGTGGCAAGTATGTATATATCCCCTTCTTCTTAAACCTCTCTCTTGCCCCAACCCACCCCTTTGATCATCCCAGAGCACCGAGCTGAGCTCCCTAGAGAGTAGTATTTGACATATTTACACTACCATGTATAAAATAGATAGCTAATAGGAAGTTGTTGATGTGGATTTTAAATTATTGGACAATTGAGCTTTGGATTTTTTTTCTTTTAAGTGAATGTGAAGTCGACAGGCACACTGAATTTGGATGTAACTGATTTTATAGGGGCTCTTCAGAATAAGACTTTATATACAGTATTGATCTGATGAAATGAAATTTAAAAGATAAATACAGAAAAAATAATAGGACAATCATATCAAAGAATATTGGACTTTAGACTTGGGAGAATGTTACTCCTGCAAATCCAACTTCTGACAAGACTTCTCTCTAGAATATTTATGGTATTTCTTATATTCTATGCTGAAGGCAGAGATAAAGCCTTCCCCTTTTCTTTTTTGGTTTGCATAGACTTTCATCATTTCTTGGAAAACAAGAAATGGGGAAGAAGTATCAATACTGAGTTTCCCACTAGGTGGCAAGAAGGCACTACATTAATTTACAGCCTTTCTGTGGGCAACATAAAAATAGGAGAGAAAAACCATGTCAGCTGTTGACTGCCTTGGAATGAATATAGATAAGCATCTATATGTGTGAGTGTATGTATATATACATACATATATATATATATATATATATATTTCTGCAGATTTTGCCTTTGGAGAGAAACTGATTTGTAATGATTACAAATCAGAAAGTGTGAGAAAGAATTATTGAGGTAAGTCAAATTAGGGAATTTTAAAACATGTAAATGTTTAAACTTATCTTTGAGGGAGACAGAGTAGACAATTCCAAATTGGTACTTTTAGTGCATTTCCTGGCTGTTTTTCAGCTTGTTAGAGCATCTCTTGAGCCTTCTGTTCTTATTTAATTCAGCAGCCAAATATGCTTCTGAAAGGGAGGAGATACCATGATAACTCTGGATCTCTGAACTTGATTTGTCTTTGTTTTAAAATGTTTTAACATTTTCAACATTTCTGGAGTTTCTTTTATAAAAAATCGCTTATATCACAAAAGCTCTGGACCATGACTAGAGCTAGTACCCCATGTACAAAACATTTTTAAGCCATTTTGATTCTCTGCCTAAGGGGAGGTGACAGTAAACTTGGACAGGGAAATCCTTGCAGTCTTTACAAAGAAGTCTGGGCAGGGAGATTTATTTGTTTCTTCTTGTTGAAAATATGAATGGCGACTAGAGTAGATGGAGCAGGAAGTACAGTGTCTTCTCTGAGCTCCCATTCTCTCAAATGACAACTAAATTTGTTAGTATAATTTAATTGAATATAATTTTAATAGAATATTTGGATTCACTTGAGAAGTTAGCTTAATCTTCTCTCAGTATTCTTATCTGTTCATCATCATTTAGTTGCTAAGTTGTGTCTGACTCTATAATGCCTTTTGGAGCCCTCGACAGACCTCTTTGGACTGTGGGCCACCTGGCTCCTCTGTCCGTGGGATTTCCCAGGCAAGGATATTGCTGCTGCTGCTGCTGCTGCTAAGTCGCTTCAGTCGTGTCCGACTCTGTGCGACCCCATAGATGGCAGCCCACCAGGCTCCCCTATCCCTGGGATTTCCAGGCAAGAATACTGAAGTGGGTTGCCATTTCCTTCTCCAATGCATGAAAGTGAAAAGTGAAAGTGAAGTCGCTCAGTCATGTCCGACACATAGCGACCCCATGGACTGCAGCCTACCAGGCTCTTCCGTCCATGGAATTTTCCAGGCAAGAGTACTGGAGTGGGGTGCCATTGCCTTCTCCAATTCTTATCTGTTAAATAGAAGTAATACTAGGACCTCCTTCAAAATTCTGCCATGAGGATTAAATGAGATAATGAGATAACAATAATAAAAAAGGATCTTGATCACTAACAATGTCTAAGTGCTTGCTTTGCACCAGCTAATGTGTGAGGCGACAGTTTAAATTCATTCTTGAGACCAAGACACATATTTACAGATTTGGGTCAGGAAGTTAATCTTCCTACATAGCCCCTCCTTTCCTCTAGTGTTCGTTTATTGTGGTCACACACAAAATAAAACATAATGAAGTAAAGCATACACCAAGCAAACTAACAAACTAAAACAAAGAAAGAGTGCAGGTGAACTGAGTTCAGGCACATTCAGGCTTACTCCGACATTCCCAGTTGTATCAATATTTGAATCTCTTCGGAAACTTGTGGCTTAGTTTCCAATAGGGAACCCCCATCACAAAGAAATCTCTAAGACCTCTTTCTGGCCCATCATGCTATGACTAAGATCCCGACAACTACCATATTTAGTGAAACCTATCCTGACAAATTGCAACTTACAGCCTTTGACTCTATGCCTACGTGTTCCCTGTGGTGATGGCCCTATTTAAATTTACCACTTTTCTCTTGATACTTCCTATTTCCTTACTCTGATTTATTTTTTCCCATAATTTAACTTACCATATACTGTTGACCCTTGGACAAGGCAGGGTTAGGTCAGTCTATCCCCAACACAGTCTACCCAGATTCTAAAATCTGGGTTTCTTATCCATGGATTCAGACAACCTCTGATCAAATTGGATTTTTGTTACTGGAAAAAAAAAATCACACTGAAGTGGACCTGTGATATTCAAACCCATATCATTCAACGGTCAGTTGTAGTTTGCTTATTTGTTATATTCATTTGTCTGTCTCCTTCAGCTAAAATATAAAATTATTGAGGGCAGTGATTTTTGTTTGTTTTTTCAATTCTGTGTCCTCAGACCCTAGATATGTAATCCTCATCAAATATTTGAGTAAATGAATCAAGAATTTAATAAGTAACTGAAGGGTGAGGGAAGAAAAGGCAATAGAAATATCATGTACTTCATATTCTATTGATTTTATGATTCTAGTTGTGCCTGTGAGTTGATTCTATTTTTTACTAAACTGATGTCAATTTATTGAATCATGTGGTATTTTGTATTGCAACCCCTGGAAGTTTACACTTTGTGTGCCAGACAGACAATAAACAAATGAGTTAAAGAATAATCTTTGAGGATAATCAAAAAGTTGTCTAGGATTTTACATAGATGTTAAGCACTGCAACCTATTTGGAATCTGGTTATCCTGAAACTGTGTTTTATATGGCAGTCTCATTGCTTATAATGTATTTTTACGTCATTTGACTTGGCTTTGAAAATGTGATGGAGCTCACAAGGGGTAATAAATCCTCTCTTCTCTAAAACATCACAGTTGGTACCTTGATAATAAGTTCATAAAGAAAATAATCAAGATGTTTTCAATTAATGGGGTGGGGTTTGTAGGGGATACAATCTCAGAAAACCTTCTCTGGGATGGAAACTTTTGAAACTGAGGTAAGGAGTGTAGGAAAACGGGAATGAGCCATTTAAGCAACAATATGAGGGAAGAGAGTCCCACACAGAGGGACCAGGGCTTGCAAAAGCTCAGCAGTAAAGACATGAATCTGGAGCAGAAATGTGACTAGTGTGGAATGAGGGGAGAGGACTATATGGGATAAGGTTTTAGGGATACAGGAGGAAATTATGGCAGTAGGTTGTAGGCTACTTGTAGAATGTGGTGTTTCTATTTATTCTAAGGGTGAATGGGAAGACATCAACTAGTTTAAGCCAGCAGGTAGCATAATTAATCTAAATTATGAAACAGTCCCTCTTGTAAGAAAAGATAGTCTGATGAGGAAGAAGAGAGGAAGTGGTCATTTAGGAGGCTGCTGAAATGGTTCAGGTGAGTGATGATGGAGGCTTAGACTAAGGTGGTGGTAATGGAAAAGGAAGAAGTAGGGATTGGAGATACATGTTGGGGGTAGAAGAGAGAGGACTTGCTAATGGATTCAGTGTGAGAGTGAAGGGGAAAAGACTCAAGAGTGAATCTTGAGTTTTTGGCCTGATCAACTAGCGGGATATTGGAACCACCAACTAATATGCAAAAGACTGGGAAAAAAGCATGCAAAAGAGAAAATCACCTAGATGAATGTCTGGCACCTATATCAGTCATTTAGGAAATGGCAGTTTGCTCATCCTTTATGTTAGATGTAGAGTATAGAATGTATCATATGGCTCTGGTATTCTTGACAAGGAGAATATTAATAAAGTAGTAGGAATGGAAGCCAGTTAGAATGTTACTCTCTCTGGAAAACCTTACATTTCTCTCTGTTACCCTGTCTAGGCTCACTCTGCTCGCTGCAACATAGGCCAGTGAATCTGATAGACAAGGTGTTGAGGCAAGGAAGAGACTTTAATCAGGGATACGGCAGACTGAGAAAATGGCAGGTTAGCGCCTCAAAATAACTATCTTTATTGGGGTCTGGATGCCAGGTTCTTTTATAGATCAAAGATGAGGGGAGGTGACAGTCAGACAGAGGGGCAAGATTCTCTGAGGCAAACCATTCTGTATGATTATAATAACAAAAGCAATGAAAAGCAAGTCAAAGAAACAGTTCCAACATGGAGTCAGAATTGGCTTCCTCCCTGCAACATCTTCATCACATAAAGAAAGAAATATTCCTTCTAATCATTTGCATTATGTCACTATTATGGCACACTCCACACTGAATTTAATTTATTTAGTCACTTTGCTACTTGTCTGCCTAGATTGTGAGCTTTTTTGGAGGAACAGAGATCACTTAGCTTTCAATCATAAATCCATAATACCTGGCATATAGTTAGTGCTCAAAAGCAAATGACTGAATATTTGTGTGGTTAACATGAATGAATTATCAGAGTCATATGCTTCTCAGAGGTTTCCTGTGAGACGATATTTGGTCTATATCCTCTGGTTGTTAAACATTTGAAAGGTAATGCGTGTAACTGAAGTGCTAGAAAACCTTTTAAGAAATCCAGATTGGTATGGTGCTGAAGTGGCCTCAAGATTAGCTTTCATAATAAATGGCTTTGGGTTTCAGAATACTGTGTAGTTATAAAATCCATGAACTATGAGCTCAGCCTTACCACCAGGAATCTTTCATACTTGGCAAGGTTTCAGAAAGGAGCTGGTTGTCTTTGTTTTTGTCTACAACGTTGTACTGTGGCTAGAAGAACTGTATGTGACTTCCTGTGGCACCTCAAATACCTTAAGTGTAGGGTCAGAGGCTTCCCTGGTGGTCTGGTGGTTGACAGGCCACCTGCAATGCAGGCGGCACTGGTTCAATCCCTAGTCCTGGAGGATCACACATGCCTTGGGGCAACTGAGCCTATGTGCCACAACTACTGAAGCCCACATGCCCTAGAGCCTGTGCTCCTCAACAAGAGAGTAGCCCCAGCTTGCCACAACTAGAGAAAGCCCTCCCACAGCAATAAAGACCCAGCACAGCCAATAAATACTTAAAAAAAAAATTAAAAAGTGTGATTAGAGAAAAGGTTGACACCTGAGAGTCTGCGGACAGATTCTGAGATTAAAATGACAGTTAAATGTTTTTACCCATATTTTTACCCAGGGCTGAATTCTTGTCTGGCCCCCCAGAAGGAGTCTACAAAAAACAAACAAGCAAGCTAAAGGCTTTGCATTATTTCAGTTAAATCATCATTATAAAAAGATGGCTGCAGGCAGCCCCACCCCAGTTTCTGTCTCATGCTGAATATCTTTGTGTCTCAGTGACATTATATTTAAAGCAGCAGTAAGTGACACTAATTTATCTCCTAGGGCATGATTCTTAAATTTTAATGTGCATAGTAAGCACCTGGGAAACTTGTTAAAATGCAGATTCTGATTCAGTAGCTCTGGGGTGGGACCTGAGATTCTCCACTCCCATAAGCTGATGCTAATATAGCTGGTCCACAGATCACAATGTGAGTAGCAAAGCTCCAGAACTATATAGGGTGAAGGAACATCCAGATTAAAGAAGAGAGTTTGTGAAAACCTTTGATTTTTAATAGTTGCTCAATATTTTGTCCTATGAATATATTATAATTTAGTTGATAAATTCCATATTTTGAAAATGCACTCCTTGGCTTTTGTAAACATCATTCTAATGAACTTCCATGTACAAAAATATTTGTTTGTCTTGCTGGTTATTTATTAATTTTTGGTTATATTCAGTTCAGTTCAGTCACTTAGTCGTGTCCAACTCTTTGCAACCCCATGGACTGCAGCACACCAGGCTTACCTGTTCATCACCATCTCCTGGAGCTTGCTCAAACTCATGTCCATCAACTTGGTAATGCCATCCAACCATCTCATCCTCTGTCGTCCCCTTCTCCTCCTGCCTTCAATCTTTCCCAGCATCAGGGTCTTTTCCAAGGAGTCAGCTCTTCACAACAGGTGGCCAAAGTATTGGAGTTTCAGCTTCAGCATCAGTATCAGTCCTTCCAATGAATATTCAGGACTGATTTAGTTTAGGATTAACTGGTTGGATCTCCTTGCTATCCAAGGGACTCTCAATAGTCTTCTCCAACACCACAGTTCAAAAGCATCAATTCTTTGGCACTCAGCTTTCTTTATAGTCCAACTCTCACATCCATACATGACTACTGGAAAAACCATAGCTTTGACTGGATGGACCTTTGTGGGCAAAGTAATGTCTCTGCTTTTTAATATGCTATCTAGGTTAGTCATAACTTTCCTTCCAAGGAGTAAGTGTCTTTTAATTTTATGGCTGCAGTCACCATCTGCAGTGATTTTGGAGCCCAAGAAAATAAGGTCTGTCATTGTTTCCATTGTTTCCCCATCTATTTGCCATGAAGTGATGGGACCGGATGTCATGATCTTTGTTTTTTGAATGTTGAAGTTTAAGCAAGTGTTTTCACTCTCCTCTTTCACTTTCATCAAGAGGCTCTTTAGTTCCTCTTCACTTTCTGCTATAAAGGTGGTGTCATCTGGATATCTGAGGTTACTGATATTTTCTATATTACTAGAAGTGTAGTTGATTTTTCAAAGGTACACGTTTTAGCACATATTCTCAAATTGGCAAGAATTTTCAAATGAACTCTTAGATGAAGTTATTATATATAATTCCATCTTTGCAGCTTTTCCTGCCTACAGGTTCCTGTGACATTCTGACACCATGACATTTTTAGTAACGCCTTAAGTAAAAGTTTATTCCTTTTATCTGACCATGCCCCTTCTTTTTATGCTAGTTAAATATTTTAAATGTTGAGTTTGTGAAGAATCACAGCTGTTGCTGAGGAATGAATTTATAAGTGCATTCCTCTCACAGAATACAAATACTGTATATGACACATAGATAATCAAATCAGACAGAATGACTTCACTGCTTAAGATTTGCACCCAACTCAATCAGTTGATTAAACATCCAGAACAGCTGGCAGCTGACAGGAATGACTTCTTTTAGAATAACATGGAATCTCTAGATTCAAATATGTAGGGGAAATTTGAAGAAAAAATTCCTTCATTACAGCTTAATGCATACAATAATAATAATTTGGAGGCTTATTGTGTTTTCAGCAGAGTAAAATTAATTTATCTGAATAGTGCATTGTTGATCTGGTTCTCCACATGAGGACTAGTTTGTTTTGTCCTGGTTTCTGACAGGTCTTGACAGCTAAATTCCAGATCTCTTCTGCTCTGAAATGTCCGAAAGCAAAATGGGAGAGCATGTGCTCTTTTGAAAGTCATACTGCTAAGGCAAAACCTTAGAGTGACAAGAAAATGTTTTTGGCGTTAGTACACTTACACCACAGTATCTATGTAATATAGATTACTAGGAGGTTGACACAATGATAAAATGAGAGAATATAAACGAGAATATCTTATAAACTGAAACATGGTAGTGGTACAATGATTATCTTGAGGTACAGTAGAGGCACAGAAACTATGTGAGGCAAACACATTACTCATCTCCTTGTTGCCAACAAATGTCCACATTGTTCTTCCAATGGGAAGCTTCCACTTATTCTCTGCTTCAAAACTAACCACAAATCTCATTTCCTCCAAGTTTTCATAGACCTCTCAGCTCTTGGTGATTATCCTTTCTCACAATTTATACGATGTAATTTTCTGCCACTTACTTATTATGTACTCTGGGTCAAGAAAGCCACTAGTGTTTAATGTATTTATCAGCTATTTGGATAAACATATTTATCAGAGTTGAGGTCTTCATTCTCCATCCAGCCATAAGATTTAATCATAAAAAAAAAAAAAAAAGATTCAAGATGTACTATTACTTGAGCACCAAAAATGTAAAGAAGTGAAATGATTGATGATCCCTTTAAAGAAATTATAAGCTAATTCCGAAGGAAAGTATTAGTTTAGTAGAGCTGTCATTAAAAAGTACCATAGATGAGGTGGCTTAAACAATTCCGGATGCTAGAAGCCCCAAAACAAAATTGGCTTCTTCTGCAACCTTTCTCCTTGATCCTCTTCCCACTTTAACATCATTTTTACTGTGTGCATATCCTGGTGCCTTTTGTATATCTAAACTTTTTCTTATAAGGAGACTAATCAGAGTGGGTTCAGATCTACTCTAAAGGTCTTATTTTAACTTAATTACCTCCTTAAAGGCTCCATCTAAAGAGCCTCTTGGTGAAAGTGAAAGAAGAGAGTAAAAAGCTGGCTTAAAACTCAACATTCAAAAAACAAAGATCATGACATCCAGTCCCACCACATCATGGCAAATAGAAGGGGAAACAATGGAAACAGTGACAGACTTTATTCTTTTGGGCTCCAAAATCACTACAGATCGTGACTGCAGCCATGAAATTAAAAAATGCTTGCTCCTTGGATGCAAAACTATGACCAAGCTAGACAACATACTAAAAAGCAGAGACATTACTTTGCCCACAAAGATCTGTCTAGTCAAAGCTATGGTTTTTCTAGTAGTCATGTATGGATGTGAGAGTTGGACTATAAAGAAAGCTGAGCACCAAAGAATTGATGCTTTTGAACTGTGGTGTTGAAAAAGACTCTTGAGAGTCCCTTGGACAGCAAGGAGATCCAACCAATCAATCCTAAAGGAAATCAGTCCTGAATATCATTGTAAGGACTGATGCTGTAGCTGAAGCTCCAATACTTCGGCCATATGATGCAAAGAGCTGACTCATTGGAAAAGACCCTGATGCTGGGAAAGATTGAAGGTAGGAGGAGAAGGGGACGACAGAGGATGAGATGGTTGGATGGCATCATCAAGTTGATGGACATGAGTTTGAGCAAGCTCTGGGAGTTGGTGATGGATAGGGAAGCCTGGTATGCTGCAGTCCATGGGGTCCCAAAGAGTCAGACATGACTGACTGAGCTACTGAACTGAACTGAAGGGCCTCATCTCCAGGGATTAAGACTTCAACATGTATATCTTAGGGGGACACAGTTCAGCCCACAACAGAAAGATAAATCCAGAAGGGTATATAATAAAGGGATGGCAAAAAATTAACAATAAAAATAAACAAAAATACGTAAAGTTACTCCAACAGGGAAGAGTCAATTTTGACTCTTTCATGCTAGATCTGTTTCTTTGGCCACTTTTGTTATTATAATCACACATAATAGCCTGCCTCAGACAATCTTACCCTTCTGACTGTTAAGTTAAAATGCCTTGTTCAGAACCCTGTCCACCTGTATATAGCAGGAAGGAAAAAAATTAACACATCCCTTGCCTGAAGCTTGCCATTGTAGGAGATACTTGCAAGAATAAATAGCCTTTTTCTTTGTTTCATACCTCCTCCACATCTCTGATCCAAGAAAGAATTTGGCATGCAGACCCCAATAAGATGGTTATTTTGAGACACTGGTCTGCCTTCTTCTTGGTCAGCCAGCTTTCCAAATGTTGAAGTTGCATTCCTTGCCTCAACGCCCTGTCTCTCAGATTCGTTTGCCTCTCATTTCACCACAAGATGAGCTTGGACTTGGTAACATTATCAGTCCAGATTATAAAGACTGGACTTGTTTATTTCTCCAGTGGGTATACAATTCTAATTGATCTGAGCTTACACTTGATAAAGAGACAAATAAAAAAGAATATCAAATAACACTCTTAATTTATCATTGAACAGAAAATAAATCTCCAACATCTCTTTGACCAAGATCCTAAATGGTTGCATCATTAAACCAAAAATTCCATTGTTGTTGCCACCAATGGAAAATTACTTGAAGGTCATGTGCAAGAGAGAATCAAAAGCAAATACTCCAAGTAAGAAAACAATAAAAAGTAAGCCAAGATAAAGCAGCAAGGATCATGTTCTGTTGCTGCTTGGGATTCACTTTGGGAGCTAAGACTTGGAGCAGCTCATGATGTGCACTTCTCAAGTCACTGAGTTTAATTGGCTTTGTCAGATTAGTCCACTTAGGTATTTTGATAGAACTGAAGAGGAAAAGTTAAATTTTTATATAACCTCCTGCTCACTCTACCTCTGTAACTCAGCTTGCTCCTTGCAAAGTCTGGATCACGTAGGTCACGTAGTCTCAGAAAGTGGGAACTTAAATACTAGGAACTGGAGCTTATCTCACTCACACTTGTCCCGCTCTTTGCAATTGCCCAGCCCCTGCAAACCTGCTTAATCATGCCTGTCCATGTAGAGATCAGGCATCCCCCTCCTCCTCTTGGCTGCTGTTCCCCCGAGCATGAAACCCCTTAGTTTAAACCAGCCTATTATCAGCTAGTGTTGGCCACTATAGTCTGTCAATAAAAACTCTGTAACCCCTTTTTTGGGGGCTCAGAGCTTGGAGTGTTAACTCCTCTGGGCCTGCCAGCATAATAAACCTGGGTTTTCCAACTCTCAGAGTGTGGTGCTTGGTTTCTCGATTACTGGTTTCTGCAACAGAACAACCCACAAAACTGCTTGAGTATAAGTATCAAAAAATTAAAGCATGGCCCTCCTATCAAATGAACACCTGTCAAAAATTTTATTCAACTCACTAGAGAACCATTAAGAGGTTAAGACTAGTTCAGGGTACATTTATATACACAATTTAAGGAAGAATTATTACAATGAGATTGCTGGATTAGATGCAGAACTGATTTCCCACAGAGCAAAAAAAAAAAAAAGTAACCTCTGGATTCACTTTTTGCACAGAAACATTGCATCTTTGCCAGACATAATTTTATAAGCTAACATGTCAGATCACTGCATCTAGAACCTCAGTTTAATATAGTAAAATAAAGTTATATTTTTAAGGGACTGAGATATATACTTACAACAGTAGCAATTTAATGAAGAGGTCATATCTCCTAATCAGATGAGGATACCTGGGGAATACCTGGGAAGATAGAGTTTATACTGTATGACAGTCTTTCAGTTCTGATGAAATTATGCCAAAAAAATAAAAAGCTAAATTTCCAAGGAGGGGTCAAAAGGTATAGCTACAATTTCTCACCATGAGAGCACTAGCCTGAAATCTCTGTCTTGGCCACCTTTCAGGGAACATATAATGGACCATTGACAAAAGGGTAGGAGAGGGCAAACATCGGTGGGGCAGATGGAGATGCTGAAAACTGCCTGAAACTACATTAGCAGAGACCCATCTTTCTCCTTGCATATAGTGTGGTATTTTTATCTGGTGTACCTGTGTTTTCCCTTTGTTACAATAATGGCTATCCTCTGGCATAATTGATAAGTGGTTGTTGTTCAGTTGCTCAGTAGTGTCCAACTCTTTACAACACCATGGACTGCAGCATGCCAGGTTTCCTTGTCCTTCACCATCTCCCGAAGCTTGCTCAAACTCATGTCCATCGAGTCGGTGATGCCATCTGACTTGATGGCAAGAAGAAAAGGGGCAGGAAGAGAAGAGGATGACAGAGGATATAGTGTGGTATTTGTATACCTGCCTTCAGTCTTTCTGCCTTCAGTCTTTCCCAGAATCAGGGTCTTTTCCAATGAGTCAACTCTTCTCATCAGGTGGCCAAAGTATTGGAGTTTCAGCTTCAGCATCAGTCCTTCCAGTGAGTATTCAGGACTGATTTCATTTAGGATTGACTGCTTTGATCTCCTTGCAGTCCAAGGGACTCTCAAGAGTCTTCTCCAACACCACAGTTCAAAAGCAGCAATTCTTTCTTCAGCATTTAACCTTCTTTATGGTCCAACTCTCATATCCATACATAACTACTGGAAAAAACATAGCTTTGACTAGAAGGACATTTGTAGTCAAAGTAATGTCTCTGCCTTTTAATATGCTATATAGGATTCTCATAGCTTTCTTCCAAGGAGAAAGTGTCTTTTAATTTTGTGGCTGCAGTCACCATCTGCAGTGATTTTGGAGCCCACCCAAGAAAATAAAGTCAGTCACTATTTTCATTGTTTCCCCATCTGTTTGCCATGTAGTGATGGGACAAGATGCCATGATCTTTGTTTTTTGAATGTTGAGTTTTAAGTCAGCTTTTTCACTCTCCTCTTTCACCTTCATCAAGAGGCTCTTTAGTTCCTCTTCACTTTCTGCCTTAAGGATGGAGTCATCTGCATATCTGAGGTTATTGATATTTCTCCCGGCAATCTTGATTCCAGCTTGTGTTTCTTCCAGCCCAGCGTTTCTCATGATGTACTCTGCATATAAGTTAAATAAGCAGGGTGACAATATACAGCCTTGACATACTCCTTTCCCAATTTTGAACCAGTCCATTGTTCCATGTCCGGTTCTAACTGTTTCTTCTTGACCTGCATACAGATTTCTCAGGAGGCAGGTAAGGTGGTGTAGTATTCCCATCTCTTTAAGATCTTTCCAAAGTTTGTTGTGATCTACAGTGTCAAAGGTTTGGCATAGTCAATAAAGCAGAAGTAGATGTTTTTCTGGAACTCTCTTTTGCGATGACCCAACGGATGTTAGCAATTTGATCTCTAGTTTCCCTGCCTTTTCTAAATCTAGCTTGAACATCTGGAATTTCACAGTTCATGTACTGTTGAAGCCTGGCTTGGAGAATTTCGAGCATTACTTTGCTAGAGTGTGAGGTGAGTGCAATTGTGCGGTAGTTTAAGCACTCTTTGGCATTGCCTTTCTTTGGAATTGGAATGAATACTGATCTTTTCCAGTCCTGTGGCCACTGCTGAGTTTTCCAGATTTGCTGAGTGCAACACTTTCACCGCCTCATCTTTTAGGATTTGAAATAGCTCAGCTGGAATTTCATCACCTTCACTAGCTTTGTTTGTAGTGATGTTTCCTAAGGCTCACTTGACTTCACACCCCAAGATATCTGGCTCTTAGGTGAGTGATCACACCATCATGGTTTTCTGGGTCATTACGATCTTTTTTGCATAGTTCTTCTGTGTATTCTTTCCACCTCTTCTTAATATCTTCTGCTTCTTTTAGGTCCATATCATTTCCATCCCTTACTGTGGCCATCTTTGCATAAAATGTTCTCTTGGTATCTCTAATTTTCTTGAAGAGAGCTCTAGTCTTTCCTATTCTATTGTTTCCCTCTATTTCTTTGCAATGATCACTGAAGAAGCTTTCTTATGTCTCCTTGCTATTCCTTAGAATTCTGCATTCAGATGGGCATACTTTTCCTTTTCTACTTTGCCTTTTACTTCTCAGGTATTTGTACGGTCTCTTCAGACAACTATTTTACCTTTTAGCATTTCTTTTTCTTGGGCTTTTTCTTTTAAATTTATTTTTTTTATTGAAGGATAATTGCTTTACAGAATTTTGTTGTTTTCTGTCAAACCTGAACATGAATCAGTCATAGGTATACATATATCCCCTTCTTTTTGTACCACCCTCCTATCTCCCTCCCCATCCCATCCCTCTAGGTTGATACAGAGCCCCTGTTTGAGTTTCCTGAGCCATTCAGCAAATTCCCATTGGGTACCTATTTTACATATGGTAATATAAGTTTTCATGTTACTCTTTCCAACCAAATCACCCTCTCCCCCACTCTCCCCATGTCCATAAGTCTATTCTCTGTGTCTCTTTCTCCATTGCTGCCCTGTAAATAAGTTCTTTAGTACCATTTTTCTAGATTCCATATATGTGTGCTAGAATACAATATCTTTCTCTTTTTGACACACTTCACTTTGTATAATAGGTTCTAGGTTCATCCACCTCATTAGAACTGACTCAAATGTGTTCCTTTTTATGGCTGAGTAATATTCCATTGTATATGTACCACAACTTCTTTATCCATTCATCTGTCAGTGGACATCTAGGTTGCTTCCATGTTCTAGCCATTGTAAATAGTGCTGCAATGAACAATGGGATGCATGTGTCTCTTTCAATTTTGGTTTCCTCAGGGTATATGCCTAGGAGTGGGATTGCTGGGTCATATCATGGTTTTATTCCTTTTTTTCTAAGGAATCTCCATACCATCTTCCATAGTGGCTGTATCAATTTACATTCCCACCAACAGTGCAAGAGCATTCCCTTTTCTCCACACCCTCTCCAACATTTGTTGTTTGTAGACTTTTTGATGAGGGCCATTCTGACTGGTGTGAGGTGCTATCTCATTGTGGTTTTGATTTGCATTTCTCTAATAATGAGTGATGTTTAGCATCTTTTCATGTGTTTGTTAGCCATCTGTATGTCTTCTTTGGAGAAATGTTTGTTTAGGTCTTTTTCCCACTTTTGGATTGTGTTGTTTGTTTTCTGGTATTGAGTTGTATGAGTTGCTTGTATATTTTGGAGATTAATACTTTGTCAGTTGTTTCATTTGATATTATTTTCTCCCATTCTGAGGGTTGTCTTTTCACCTTGCTTATAGTTTTCTTTGCTGTACAAAGAAAACTTTTAAGTTTAATCAGGTCCCAGTTGCTTACTTTTATTTTTATTTCCATTACTCTAGGAGGTGGGTCATAGGGGATCTTGCTTTGATTTACGTCATCAAGTATTCTGCCTATATTTTCCTCTAACAGTTTTATAGTTTCTGATCTTACATTTAGGTCTTTAATCCATTTTGAGTTTATCTTTGTGTATGGTGTTAGGAAGTGTTCTAATTTCATTCTTTTACATGTAGCTGTCCAGTTTTCCCAACACCATTTATTGAAGAGGCTGTCTTTGCCCCATTGTATAGTCTTGCCTCCTTTGTCAAAAATAAGGTACCCACAGGTGCATGGGTTTATTTCTGAGCTTTCTATCTTGTTCCATTGATCTATATTTCTGTTTTTGTGCCAGTCCCATACTGTCTTGATGACTGTAGATTTGTAGTATAATCTGAAGTCAGGAAGGTTGATTCCTCCATCTCTATTCTTCTTTCTCAAGACTGCTTTGTCTATTCAGGGTCTTTTGTGTTTCCATATGAATTGTGAAATGTTTTGTTCCAGTTCTGTGAAAAATGCCATTGGTGATTTGACAGGGTCTGCCTTGAGTCTGTAGATTGTGTTTGGTAGTATAGTCGTTTTCAAAATATTGATTCTTCCTACCCAGGAACGTGGAATGTCTCTCCATCTGTTTATGCCATCTTTTGATTTCTTTCATCAGTGTCTTATAATTTTCTGTGTACAGTTCTTTTGTACATATAAGTATGTTTATGATTTCTTTCCTGATAATTTTGGGGATTTTTGTTCTTTTTTCCAATTGTTTTAGGTGTAAAGTTAGGTTGTCCAATGTTTTTCTTGCTTATTGAGGTAGGATTGTATTGCTATGAATGTCTGTCTTAGATATGCTTTTGCTGTATCCCATAGGTTTTGAGTTGTCATGGTTTCATTGTCATTTGTTTCTAGAAATTTTTTGATTTCCCTTTTGATTTCTTCAGTAACCTGTTGGTTATTTAGAATCATGTTTAATCTCATTATGTTTTTGTTTCTTACACTTGCTTTCTTGTAATTGATATCTAGTCTCATAGTGTTGTGGTCAAAGAAGATGCTTGATATGATTTCAATTTTCATAAATTTACTGATGTTTGACTTGTTACCCAAGATGTGGTCTATCCTGGAGAATGTTCCACGTGCACTTGAGAAGAAGGTGTATTCTTCTGCATTTGCATAGAATGTCCTAAAGATATTAATGAGATTCTTCTCATCTAATGTATCATTTAAAACTTGTGTTTTCTTCTTAATTTTCTGTTTTGATGATCTGTCCATTGGTGTAAGTGGGATGTTAAAGTCTCTTACTATTATTGTGTTACTGTCAATTTCCCTTTTTATGTCTGGTAGTGTTTGTCTTATGTATTGATGTGCTCCTATGTTGGATGCACAGGTATTTACAATTGTTATATCTTCGTCTTGGATTGATCCCTTGATCATTATGTAGTGTTCTTCCTTATCTCTTGTAATATTATTTGTTTTAAGGTCTATTTTGTATGAGATGAGGATTGCTACTCCAGCTTCTTTGCTTCCCATTTGAATGGAATATATTTTTCCATCCTCTCACTTTCAGTCTATACGTGTCTTTAGGTCTGAAGTGGGTTTCTTGTAGACAGAATATACATGGGTCTTGTTTTTATATCCATTCAGCTAGTCTGTGTCTTTTGGGTGGAGCATTTAATCCATTTATATTTAAAGTAATTATTGGTATATATGTTCCTATTGCCATTTTCTTAATTATTTGTGGTTGATTTTGTGGATCTTTTTTCTTCTCTTGTATTTCTTGACTGTGTAAGTCAGTTTAACATTTGTTGTAAAGCTGGTTTTGTGGTACTGAATTCTCTTAACTTTTACTTGTTTGAAAAGATTTTTATTTCTCCATCCATTTTAAGTTAGATCCTTGCTGAGTACAGTAATCTTGGTTGTAGGTTTTTCCCTTTCAGTACTTTAAATATATCCTGCTATTCCCTTCTGGCCTGCAGCATTTCTGCTGAAAGATCAGCTGTTAAGTGTATGGGGTTTTCCTTTTGTGTTACTTGTTGCTTCTCCCTTGCTGCTTTTCATATTCTTTCTTTGTGTTTAGTCTTTGTTAGTTTGATTAGTATGTATCTTGGTGTGTTTCTCCTTGAGTTTACCCTGTATGGGGCTCTTCCTGCCTCTTGGATTTGATTGACTATTTCCTTTTCCATGTTGGGGAAATTTTCAACTATAATTTCTTCAAAAATTTTCTCATACCCTTTCTTTTTCTCTTCTTCTTCTGGGACACCTATAATTTGAATGTTGGTGCATTTGATACTGTCCCACAGGTCTCTGAGACCATCCTCAGTTTTTTTCTTCATTTTTACTTTATTCTGCTCTTCAGAAGTAATTTCCACCATTTTATCTTCCAGCTCACTGATTCATTCTTCTGCTTCAGATATTCTACTATTCTTTCTAGAGTATTTTTAATTTCAGTAATTGTGTTGTTTGTCTCTGTGTGTTTATTCTTTAATTCTTCTAAGTCTTTGTTAATTGATTCTTGCATTTTCTCCATTTTGTTTTCAAGGTTTTTGATCATCTTTACTATCATTATCCTGAATTCTTTTTCAGGTAGTTTTCCCTATTTCCTCTTCACTTATTTGGACTTCTGTGTTTCTAGTTTGTTCCCTCATTTGTGTCGTATTTCTCTGCTTTTTCATTATTTTTTTTAACTTACTGTGTTTGAGGTCTCCTTTTCCCAGGCTTTAAGGTTAAATTCTTTCTTCCTTTTGGTTTCTGCCCTCATAAGGTTGGTCCAGTGATTTGTGTAAGCTTCTTATAGGGTGAGATTTATGCTGAGTTTTTGTTTGTTTGTTTTCCCTCTGATGGACAAGGCTGAGTGAGGTGGTAATCCTGTCTGCTAACGATTGGGTTTATGTGTTTGTTTTGTTTTTTCTTTAGATGAGGCATCCTGCACAGGGTGTTACTGGTGGTTGGGTGATGCTGGGTCTTGTATTCTAGTGGTTTTCTTTGTGTGAGTTCTCACTATTTGATACTAGAGTCGGACACGACTGAGTGACTTCACTTTCACTTCAACCTTTATGCATTGGAAAAGGAAATGGAACCCACTCCAGTGTTCTTGCCTGGAGAATCCCAGGGATGGCAGAGCCTGACGGGCTGCCATTTATGTGGTCGCACAGAGTCGGGCACAACTGAAGCAACTTAACAGCAGCAGCAGCAGCAGCAGCAGGGTTAGTTTGCTTGTAGTCTAGGGTCTTGAATTTGGTGTTCCCATTCCAAAGGCTCAGGGCTTGATCTCAAGTTTTGCATGGGTCTATATATTCTTTTCCACTTGTCAGGTACTCCTGTCTGCTCTCAGCTGGTGTTCTGCATGCACTTCTTTGTCTGAAGGTGTATTCCTGGTGTATCTGTGTAGAGAGATGCACTCCACATCCACCTACTCCTCTGTCATCTTGTTAGGGATGGCTTTGATTGCCACCTCCTGTACAATGTCATGAACCTCCATCCATAGTTCTTTAGGCACTCTGTCTATCAAATCTAATCCCTTTATATATCTATCATTGCCACTGTATAATTGTAAGGGATTTGATTTAGGTCATTCCTGAATGGCCTAGTGGTTTTCCCTACTTTCTTTAATTTAAGTCTGAATTTTGCAATAAGAAGTTCATGATCTGAGCCACAGTCAGCTCCTGGTCTTTCTTTTGCTGAATGTATGTTGCTTCTCTATACAAAGACTGCAAAGAATATCATCATCTGATTTCAGTATTGACCATCTTTGATATCCATGTGTAGAGTCTTCTCTTGTGTTGTTGGAAGAGGGTGTTTGCTATGACCACTGTGTTCTTTTGGCAAAACCTTTTAGCCTTTGATCTGCTTCATTTTGTACTCCAAGGCCAAACTTGAGTGTTACTCCAGATATCTTTTGACTTTCTCCTTTGCATTCTAGTCCCCTATGATGAAAAGGACATCTTTTTGTTGTTGTTGTTGTTTGAATGTTGGGACAAGTGGTTGGGACCATTAAATTAGCTCATGGCGAAACTTATAGGTGAAAAAACAAATCTACATAGCCTGAAGGGGAAGATGCAGGTCATATTCTAAAATTAATGACATTGATAGATGCTGCTCAGGACCATAAATCAGTAGTTTTTATAGAGGGGTTATTTTTCTGTCCTAATTACGTATGTCTTTAAGTCACAATTCTCAGTCCCAATAACAAGAGCAGTTTTCCCCAAGTCTTAAGTATGATTGTGTATATATTTTGTGTATTCTTTGTCATCATTCATTGTTTAATCACTTCCCCCCAAACACGTAACTTTTGTAAATTGTCTATGCATCTCAATTTTTTCTTTGTGATAAAGATGGTGCATTTTGAAGCTTTTGTGCTAGGCTTCATTTCTTCATAAATTGCCATCTCAAAATTCAGTTTATTGACTGCTATTGGCATTATCAGTACTTGAATCAGCATTGTCAAACTAGAGTGTATGTGAAAGAAGAAAGAAAATAATCAAATAAATCTGGTACTTGATGAGATGGAATATTTCCTGCCATATGAGTGAACAAGTATGTCACAATCTTCAGTGATTGCAGACCTCCAATGTGAGTTGGTGAGTCGTAAGGGCACTCAGGAAGGAGAAGAATACCTGCAATTCAGCAGCCATCAGAATGTAGTTATTCCTTACAGTAATCCCCAACAGAGCTCAGAATATGAAAAATACAAGATACATCATGCAAGATGCCAGGCTGGATGAATCACAAGTTTGAATCAAGGTGCCAGGAGAAATATCAACAGCTTCAGATAGATAATACCACTTTAATGGCAGAAAATGAAGATGAAATAAAGAACCTTGAGGAGAGGGAAGAAGCTGGCTTAAAACTCAACATTCAAAGTAAACTAAGATCATGGCCTCTAGTCCCATCATTTCATGGCAAATAGATGGGGAAAAAGTGAAGCCAGTGACAGATTTCATTTTCTTGGGCTCCAATATTCCTGCAGACAGTGAATGCAACCACAAAATTAAGACACATGATTCTTGGAAGAAAAGCTGTGACAAACCTAGACAGCATATTAAAAAGCAGAGATGTCACTTTGCTGACAAAGATCCATATAGTCAAAGCTATGGTTTTCCCGGTAGTCATGTTTGCATATGAGACTTGGGCCATAAAGAAGTTTGAATGCTGAAGAATTTATGCTTTTGAATTGTGATGCTGGAGAATACTCTTGGGAGTCCCTTGGACAGCAAGGAGATCAAACCAGTCAATCCTAAGGGAAATCAACCATGGATATTCATTGGAAGGACTGATGCTGAAGCTGAAGCTCCAATACTTTGGCCACCTGATGTGAAGAACTGACTCATTGGAAGAGACCCTCATGCTGGGAAAAATTGAGGGCAAAAGGAAAAGAGAACAGCAGAGGATGAGATGGTAAGATAACATCACTTACTCAATGGACATGAGTTTGAGCAAACTCAAAGTGATAATGAAGGACAGGGAAGCCCTGCATGCTGCAGTCCATAGCATTGCAAAAAGTTGGACAGGACTTAGTGACTAAACAACTGGCCCCAGGATAGCTGAGGTGCATATTAAAGGGATGATTTTAGTGAACCCAGACTCTTGCATCTTCCCATGAATAGAAAATTGCTAAATTCCTTAAATTGGAATATCTGGTTTTCTTCAATTAACAATAATCTTTTGTTGTTCAGACTATTTGTCCTTTGTGGCAGAACTTCTGCATAACCTGGCTCCTCTCCTCACCTCCTTGGAGCAGTGTTCTCAGGGTTACTTGATATGCCATCTCCTGGGCTTGAAGTCCTAAAAATTCCCACCAAATAAAACATAACTCTCAACTTTTAGGTTTTGAAAATTTTTTAAGTTGACATTGGCTCCAGAAATTTTGGCAGGGGAAAGGGGTGTTAGGTAGATGTCTAAATTCTGAAAGTCAATATGTTCAAAAATTAGAAAATACTGGAAGGTATAGTATTTTATGATCTTCCTATTTAGGTCAGCTAATGGGGGTTGCCTCTTGTGTACTGAGAATACTATAGTATTTGGACTAAGGGAGTTGAAAATGGGGTGGTGTATAGGGATGGACAGAGGTTGACTTCTAAAGAGCTTGTGAAAAAGCTTACAGAACATTTTAAACATAGTTTTAATATCCTCTACTTCAATGAAAAAATCAACTCTGATAAGTAGGTTGTAGCTGTTAACTATAAGCAGAGGCAGAACAAATGTGATTTCTGGAATTCTAGAATATCCTTTCATTTCTCTCAAACCCTCTGGTGCTGCTAGAAATCCTATTGTTAGGAGTGTTGGTCCATATCTGATAGCCATTTGCTAATAATGGGACTAGCCTGTCTAAGGGGCAGGGGTGTAAGCTGGAGAAGAATATCTAAACAGTTGATAAAAATAGAAAGCTCTTTTAAAAAAATTATGTATTTTTGACTGAAGGATAATTGCTTTACTGTATTGTGTTGGTTTCTGCCATATATCAACATGAGTCAGCCATAGGTATACACATGTCCCCTCCCTCTTGTACCTCCCTCCCACCTCCCACACCATCCCAATCCTCAGCTGCTGTTGCTGCTGCTAAGTCGCTTCAGTCGTGTCTGACTCTGTGCGACCCCATAGATGGCAGCCCACCAGGCTCCTCTGTCCCTGGGATTCTCTAGGCAAGAATACTGGAGTGGATTGCCATTTCCTTCTCCAATGCATGCATGTATGCTAAGTTGCTTCAGTCATGTCCGAATCTGTGCGACCCTATGGACAGCAGCCCACCAGGCTCCTCTGTCCACAGGATTCTCTAGGCAAGAATACTAGAGTGGGTTGCCATTGCCTTGTCCACCCACTCCTCTAGGTTGTCACAGAACCCCGGTTTGAGTTGCCTGAGTCCTACAGCAAATTCCCACGGGCTATCTGTTTTACATACGGTAATATATATGTTTCCATGCTACTCTCTCTATTCATCTCACCTTCTCCTTCGACCCCCTGTGTCCACAAGTCTGTTCTCTATGTCTGGGTCTCCATCGCTGCCCTGTAAATGGGTTCATTGGTACCATCTTTCTAGATTAAAATAGAAAGCTCTTGAATCACATAGCAAGATCCATATTATGATATCAGAGGGCAGATGCACTATAATAGCGGGTCAAGGAGACAAGCTGAAGAGCAATACAGGCCAGTACCTGTCCTAGGGATATTGGCCACAGCTGTATTGGCTCTCACGAGCTTCTTGCATTTGACATTGGACAAATAAACTGGATTTTAAAGGCCAGAAAGATGAACAGTCTCAGATTATGCAATATGCCTTGGTAAAAACAAAACCTCCCAAAAGGGGTCATTATTAATCTATGATTTTGTATGACAATGTTTCTCAGATTCTTCCTGAGAACAGGTTTGGAGGAGAGGCTAGGTAAAGGACAAGTAGACTCTGAGGGTTTCACAGAGGCTTTCGTGGGTATCTCTAAGGTAAAGAAGGGTGTGAAACTGGAAGGGTGAAGTGGGTAAAGAAGACTCTATCTATTTCACAGTTTTTCTTAAAGCAAGCCCTGTTCTTCAAAGCTGGAGATCTTGCCTGGTGCAGTGGAGGGACTGTGAAAAGAGCTATATTCAAATTCCTTTTGATTCATCATCAAATGCAGTGTTTTCTCTGATGGGTAATGAAACAAATCCTGCCTACCTTACAGGATATTTGAAATGTTTAAATAAGGTTAAAAACAAGATTACCGCTATTCAATAAATAGTTCTTTAAGCAGAATAAAAATAGAAAAGGGTTATTATCACTCTTACTAACAATTAGGTCATTCATTTGTTCAACTAACATCTACTGAGTATTTCCTACTTGTGAATAGTGAATAACTCCTACCCTAAAGACAATAATTATTTAAATATCATTATTATGTAAACATCCTGCAAATTTTCTAATTTGCACATATAAAAGCCTTATTCATAATAAATTTTTTTTAATTTAAAATTTGTGGCAAAATTTCAACAAATGAATTATGTTGTGCATTTTAACTTAGTTAAGAGCCAGAACAAACATTATTAAGATCATGCCAAATGAAAGTATAATTCAGTTCAGTTCAGTAGTTATTTTAAGATATCAAAAATAACCAAACACTAGGAGCTGCCAACATGATTATCTTAGGTCCCTGGTCAGAACCAGAGGAAGTGTAAAGGCAATTGCAGAAACTGAAAACTAGAACTTTAATTCAAAGGCAGCTTCTGGGAGCAACTGGAGTCTTGAGTGAAAGACAGTCTTGGACTATGTATTTGAACAGATGACACACCCAAGAGCAACAATTTTAAAAATCACCCTTAGGCCAGATGGCAATGTGATACATGGAAATTTCCCCTAGTTCTATCTTATCCTGGGATTGTGGAACCAGAGGAGGCATGGAAGTGAGCCATCCCCTTTGCTGCCTTGTCAGATCCAAGTGCCTTTGTTTATTCTAGCCTTTTACTATTTTGAGCCATTAGAGGCAGGAGCAACACAAGATGGTCTTTAGCTCCTAGAATGAGCAGGCATTTCTGACATGGAAGAAAAGCTCCCTGTTCACTTGAAGCAGTCCTCATTACAAACTCATTTCCCCCTTAGAGATTCTCTCATGAAGAGCATTCTTGTGCCTACCCTGTGACCTGCAAAAACCAAGAAGGCAATCGGAGGTGATCACCTCCACCCATTCAAACACTGACCCATCACCCGTGGTGAATGAGGTCAACTGTCAAGTTTAAACAATTCTGTGATTTTTCTGAGAATTAAAATCATGCCTTTGCTAAAGAGGATAGGTTGTAAATGCATCATCAAAGAAGCACTTCCTATGCTATGATTATATTATGGAATGATCAGAAGACAACACCATAATGTGAATAGGGCATGGACTTCAAAGGAGACACATTTCAGGTTTTGAATCTCTGCTACTCCCTCTTCCCAGCAGTCTTTGTGAAGATACTCAGCTTTTCTAAAATGTTAGTTCCTTCATTTGTGAAGCAGAGAGTAATGACTACACTGTTGATATGTTGTAAAGTTTGGGAATTGCCTTGCAAATACAATACTGTCATCCCCATCAGAGCCCATCCTTCACACTTCAACCAGGGATGTTTTTCAAGTCTCACAAATGGTCCCACACTGTTCTTGTGATTAAGTACACACTCATTAATGAGATTTCTGAGGCTCTGCATGGTTTGAACAATGTTTACTTCTCCTGCTTTGCCAATCGCTGCTTTTCCTGATACTCTGTAATTCAGGTATTTTCAGCTAGATTCCCAAACATGCTTTGACTTTAGGTATTTTTGGGTCTAACCTCATGTCCCAGTTTCTGTCCCAGTTCCTCTTTTATTCAACTATATTTTTACTCCTCCTTTTTAATTTTTTTAAATTCATTTTTAATTAGAGGACGATTACTTTATAATGTTGTTTTGGTTGTACTCATCCTTCTGAAGTTACTAGTTTTTCTTAGACTTCTTCTCTGACTTTTCTAAGTGTGGGTTAGATGCTCCTCTCAAAGGTCTTTCCACCTCACAGCACTTACTGTACTTAATGTGTGTGTTGGTTGCTCAGTCGTGTCCAACTGTCTGCAACCCCGTAAACCATAGCTCGCCAGGCTCCTCTGTTCATAGGATTCTCCAGGCAAGAATACTGGAGTGGATTGCCATTTCCTTCTCCAGCATGCTGTACTGATTGTAACTGCCTATTTACTTGCCTGTCTTCACCTAATACCTCTATTACAAATGCCATAAAGTCCCATAAGATCAGATATGGTGGTCATTAGTGGTCAGTGTCTGGTGAGAAGCTGCTTTTGGTTCATAGAGAGCTATATTTTTCCTTCATCCCTATACAGTAGGAGTGGTTAAGGAGCTCTCTGGAATTTCTTAATAAGGACATTAATCCCATTCATGAAGGCTCCACTGTCATTAGCTAACAATCTCCTAAAGATTCAAACCATCAAGGTGGGGACTAAACTTCAGCATGAATCTGGGAAGGCACGTTCAGTCTACAGCAGTTTTTAAGTGGGATCTGATGATTGCTGGTCTGAGATTCACTTTTTGGCTTAGGTAGACTTCCAGGCCCCACCAAACCAGAACCAGAATTTCTGGGAGTTAAGTTTGAACATTTGCATTGCTAACAAGATGCTAAAAAACTCATATGCACACTAAGCTTTGACAGTGACTGATAGGGTATGTATTTGAATGAATATTTGATGATGAATTCAAACAAAACCAGATTCCTGTTTTCAAAATGCATCCCAGTCTCTGGCTCCGCCATTGGCAAATGCAGAGCAGAATGCTGTGCCAGCTTCCCAAGATTATTTTAATCAATTATGTAATACTTCCCTGGTAGATGAGCAGTTTCCTCCAGAAACCCCTGCTTTGTGCCATGCAAGCATGCCCTGCGTGTGTGAGACTGTAACATCTGCATATCTAACACAGCAGTTAATTATTTAAGGATACTCTCTGCCTTCTCATTAGTATGGTGGGCTACACATGCAAAGCTCCATACACTTGTTCTTGTACACACAGAACACCTGCGCTTTTGGACACAGGCCTGGGCTCTATAGAACAGGTACAAGGGAGAGATGAGTCCTTAGCATCATAAACCAGCCCTATTTTGTGAAAATGTAAACCATATATTAGGTAATATTCCTTTTCAAGGCTGTCTCCCCATTTTTATATCAGATTGTTTTTTTAGGGGCATATATTATGTAGTGAATCTTAACAGGATGTACTTTGTGCTGCTTCCATATAAATTTATATAAAGAATAGCTCATTAGATGGTTAGTAATGACCTATCTTAGGGGAAAAATAAGAAAAAATAAAGCACCCATAATGAAGAAAATATTACTGCTCACAAAGTCTGTCGGGGTAGAATGAAAATTAGGAGGAAAAAATCTAAGATAGGCCTACTTTCTAGAAAATCTGTTTTCAAAGACATTGCCAGCTTTGCAGCATGCTCAACTTAATTATTGGATTTGCATTCTAGGGTACATTTACTACTCTGGTATGTTTGAAGATCATATACAGTAAAATCTCGAGCGGGATATATAATTCTGCACTGCATTTCAGAGACAGGGAGTGAGCAGCAAACCACAAGACGCAAGCATGTGTCAGAATTGGATTTTTTAAAACAAGATATGCTTTAGAATCTTTAGATTCATGCCTTCTGCAGGTGTTAAGAATTTGTGCTTGTTAAACAATTGATAAACATTTAGTGAGTGCCCACTGTGTGTTCAGCTCACCACACCAAACACCAACCATATCTGATAAAGAAAACAGTCATTTCATAAGCAGTTCAGTCTGGTAGGGGAAACAGGCAGCAAACAATCAAGATAGGGTATGGGAAGAATAGAAATGAAGAGTATGTGAGTGCTGATGGGAGCAAAGAGGAGAAGAGGTGAACTCAGGGTTCAGTAAAAGCGTCTCGAGTCTCTTCTTACATGAGTAAGAAACAGAGCTCCTAACCTTCTATCAGTTTTGTGCCCTGTTTAATCAATTTAAAAGCCCATTTGTAACCCAGAGTCAGGGAAATCTTATATCCCAAATGGAGAGCTTTTATCGTAGCCTGTGCAGCCTTGGTCACAAGATATTCAGGTAATGGAGAAGTTCCTTTCAGGGAGCATTTCCCTGAAATATATTTCTTTCCCATTTTTAAAACAAGAGATGTTTGTAAAAGCAATCTCTCCATAGCAGACAGAGTGAGTCCTCATAAATTCCTCAGTAGTTTTTGAGTGTATAAATTTCTGCTAATAGGAACTTTGTTTACAAGTTGTACTGTAGACAGGAAAAAGTCCACAAGCCTAGATGGTGAATTTTGAACAAGTGCAGTTGCAGAGCCTGAGTGCTCTCCAGAACCAACTCAGACCTGATATTAACTCTTACCAGCCAGAACCGGAATATGAAGAGAAAGACAGCACAAAAGCAGAAGAGATAAGAAAAGATGATCTAGATTGAGACCCAAGTACTAGTACACCAACTTCACAACTCCTGGTCGTACCCTATAATGATTAGATTGATAGAACCACATCACTCAAAACATAATACACATTATTTTACTAACTACCTGAGCTCAGGTGTAAGCAACAACTTTTTGGTTAGAACCTTTGTTCAAAGTGGACTAAATGCACCACTTGTTTAACAATTTTGAGGTGACAAGTAAAGACAAAAATTATTGTCTTGTATAAAATTATTCCCATTTTACAGATTAAGAAACTAGATTTCTGAGCAATTAAGCTGCTGGTCCAATATTTAAAATTTAAGAAATCTTGTCCACTTTTAGACAGGAGGAAGCAGACTTGGAGAGACTAAGTGACTTGCCCAAAGCAGTATTAAAGCTAATAAACAGAAGAGGCAGTGTTTTAATTCAGATCCTCCTACACCCTGATTAGTGTTCTTTACTCTTGCAAGCTCAAGAGTGATGATGTAGATTAGGATTTTTTTGTTTAACCTTTTGGATAAATTGCATAGTTTATTTTACCGAAACCCAGTTATCATTATAGGGAGTCTTCATTTCAAAGCTATCATCCATACAAAAACTAGTACAGTACTCCCTGGGGCTTGATTTGCCCAATTTCAGTCTGCAGTGAACATTCATGATTGCTTGTGAAAAGTTACTAATCTGGAAGTTAAGAGCTGATAAAGGAATTGCTGACACATTAAGTCCTTAACTCCAGCAGCCCTGGGAGCAAAGTAAGGCAGATTACCCCACAGACAGGCTGTAGATGTCAGGTTCGCTGCATTTTACAGAGGTATAAAGTCAGCAAGAGGCTGTTTTGGCACTTTCTTAATTTACTTTTTACAAAGTCATTATGATAATGTTAATCTTTTAGTGTTAGGAATCTCTTTGACAGTTTTATATACCTCTAGCAAAGGCCTCAGAAAATTCCCTTTTGTATATTTCTGGAAAATACATATGGAGTACTTTTGTGGAGGTTAAACACTTGCAAGTAAAAATGAGGAAAAATAAAAGATTCAGTAATCTGAGAATAACATTGTCTTTGCTCATGCCTCCTGTCTTCCCACAGTGGTACCTCCACTGATCAAAATAAGGATCTGCTGTTTTCATAGCTGGTGCTTAAGAGCCTCTGATAAATAGAGAAATATGGTTATGGACCAAAGAACAAAGAATCCTAGAGATGGAAGGCATTTAGTTGTTGGAAATGAATTATGGAATCTTTTTGTATGCATGTTTGTTTATAATTCTGCTGTGCTCATAGCACACTGCTGAATATTAATGATTGAACCTTGTTATCTGGTGACTGCTGAGGACACAATAGGGAATGGGAGGAAGATTTTCTAAACATTCTTTAAGGTCATGAGACTTAATATTAAAACAATGAAGCAGATCATGCAAGCAAGCAAGAACATTTAACAATTCATCTAACTTTTCCCTCTGGGGCTTTAACAGCTAAAGGTAGAATAGCTTGAATGCCCTGACATTGGCATATAGACTTTCTTTTAATAAGTTATATCTATTAAGGTGGTTTCATATTTTGAACTGTCTTGTCTTATTCTTGGTTTCCTTCTGGTATGAGTTAAATATGTTGTACTTTTTTTAAAAAAATGAGATAACAGTTCTGTTTTTGGAAATCTAAGGTGGTTAGAAATTATTCACAGTTGCTGGTTCTGTTTCCCGAGGATAATGTACTGCAAATAAGGTAAGATTCCAGGAAAGTTAGATTCAAGAATGACCTCTATAGCTATACAATGAGGATATGGGGTTTTGAGGTGGTAAGTATTGAACTTCTAGAAAAGTTAGAAGCATCACATTTCTCTCTCCCATACAGTTGTCTGACTTCATAAAACTAATAAAATGCCCCAAGTGACTGTGATCTGACTATATTTGAATGTCCTAGATACTCCAGAAACTACAGCTGCTAAAGGAAGAGACCCAGAACATAACAGAGATTAGTCCAGTTTTCATGGAAGCTACCATTTATCGTGTGTCCACCATTTGCCAGTGGAAAGTTGAGAACTTCATTAATTACCCCTAAACTTTAAAACTGTCCTGAAGAATACATGTTATATTTTTAACTTCCCAAGTGATAAAACTGAAACTCAGAGTGATTGTTATCTATCCAAAGTATAAGTTATATACCCAAGGTAATGAGTAAGTGACTAGAAAAGCCAAAATTTGATACCAGGTCTATCTGATTGCCAAACATAAGTGCATCATAGTAGCATAATTTTGTGTGATTATGTTGCCAACACTTTTGAGTCTGGCCCCCATAAGGGTTCTCCTGTCCACTGTCTTTCAAGGCAACAGAATGAGATTGAGTTTGGTTTAAAGAATGGAGAGGTGTGAACTGATGCTCTAGAGCACATACTCTCTGGACAGGCCATTGTCAGAGCTGCTTTTTCGGGTTCTGCTCATCAGGGAGTGAGTGGGTAGAGTTCACGTGGGGCAGACACGTGCTCAGATCACAGAGCCCCACCCAGAGCTTTTGCATATAGCACACCAAGCTGAGGTGTTGGAGCAGCCACTTTGCACTAGGAATTCTGTCCAAAGTGCTGGGTGTAAGGTCCTTACAGCTGTACCCTGGGAGCAAGTGAAACTAGACAAAGCACAAAGGAAAAGAAAAAAAGCAGGTAGATTTTATTACCCAAATTTTATTTTTATTTCCTAGCAATTGTTAATGAGTTTTACTAGTGAAAATTTGGGCATTTAAAAAAAATTTTTTTTAATAAGTTTTACTTGGTGTGATTAGTCCAAGAAGAAAGCCTGAAGACCAGTTTATAAAATCTATGTCACTTAATTATCAATCATCTATCTCTATCATTTATCCATCTGTCTGTCTGTCTGTCTATCTATCTATCTATCAGCAGAATGAGAGGCCAACTAAAGGCTACTTCAACAGAAGTACTTTATTTGGGTACTAAACCAGTCCTTAATGGTCATGAAGGAAGAGTGACATCACCAGTCATCCATGAGTGACTCACTCCTAAATACCATAAGCACTGGCATCCCTTGAGTGGATATGCCTGGTGATTGTTATAGAATGAGATCAGTCATGGGGTTTTGCCACCTGAGCCAGCCTGCCAGGCTACTCTTGAAAACAAAAAGAATCTCATTTATGCCTGGGAGCCAGAATCTCACCCAGAGTAAATCAGCCTCACAGTCTCGTTTGTCAGCCTGATGGTTTTAATTGTTAAATCGGAAGTTTAATTTGCCATGCTTGAATAACAATCCAATTCCGGAAAAGTATATGCATCAAGTGATCAATGGAGAACAAGTATACAAAGTTTATTGTAACTATCCTTGAATCCTGGTGTAACTCAGAATAGGAAATTTCAACTTCATATATTTCTCTCATTATTTGATATCTTAGATATCTATGGAAAATAGCAAATTTTATCAAGTTAGTTCTTACTTTATTCTTACTTATTATAATCCAGCTACACATAAACACACATATGTTCTTACTCATTGTTTGAGTTTTCTCCTGATTGAATTACCAAAGGTCATTTATTGAACTTTTCTGTTTAATCTGCACAAGTAATGTTGTGATGTGTTATCTCCATTTTACAATGAGGAAAGTGACATTCAATTCCAATAAATAAACAGCTCTTAATAGGTTACAGATCTAGTCCGTGTCAGTGTCAAGATTCACATCCAGAGTCTGTCTTTTAAGCCCATGTATTTTTAAAAAACCCACATTGAATCCCATGCAAATTGTAAATAATGAAGAGTGAACAATCCATTAAGAGAGTGTGTGTTAGTAGCTCAGTCATGTCTGACTCTGCAACCCTATGGATTGTAGCCCATCAGGCTCCTCTGTCCATGGAATTCTCCAGGCAAGAATACTGGAGTGGATTGCTGTGACCTCTTCCAGGGGATCTTCCCAACCTAGGGATAGAACCCGGGGTCTCCCACATTGCATGCACATTCTTTGCCATTTGAGCCACCAGGGAAGCATCCCATGAAGAGACTGTCATGGTAAAACAATATGAGGAAACCTTGTCACATTAGCAACAACTAAAGAAATTGTCCGTATTCATCCTAGCTAAGAGAAAATGCAGAGAAACATAACAATTGTCTTTGATTTTATGAAAGATAATCACATGGGAGAGAAACAAGACTTGGCTTCTGTGACATCAGTAGTGAAGACTCAGAAAGCAGTATATTGTGTTTGGTAGAAGTGTGGGCTTCAAGTATGAGGGACCAAAGTTAGCCTCCACATTATGCACAACTTACAGCAAGTACGATAACTTTTCTCATTTCTTTATTTATAAAATTGTGTATCATAAAAGTATTAAAATTTGGTGGAACTACTCAAAACATGGTTTCAGTTCAGTTCAGTCGTTCAGTCGTGTCTGACTCTTTGCGACCCCATGAACCGCAGCACACCAGGCCTTCCTACCCATCACCAATTCCCGGAATCCACCCAAACCCATGTCCATTGAGTCGGTGATGCCATCCAACCATCTCATCCTCTGTCCTCCCCTTCTCCTCCTGTCCTCAATCTTTCCCACATCAGGGTCTTTTCAAATGAGTCAGCCCTTCGCATCAGTTGGCCAAAGGATTGGAGTTTCAGCTTCAACATCAGTCCTTCCAGTGAACACTGAGGACTGATCCCCTTTAGGATGGACTGGTTGGATCTCCTTGCAGTGCAAGGGACTATCAAGAGTCTTCTCCAACACCACAGTTCAAAAGCATCAATTCTTTGGTGCTCAGCTTTCTTTATAGTCCAACTCTCATATCCATACATGACCACTGGAAAAACCATAGCCCTGAGTAGACGGACTTTTGTTGGCAAAGTAATGTCTCTGCTTTTCAATATGCTGTCTAGGTTGGTCATAATTTTCCTTCAAAGGAGTAAGTGTCTTTTAATTTCATGACTGCAGTCACCATCTGCAGTGATTTTGGAGACCAGAAAAGTAAAGTCAGCCACTGTTTCCACTGTTTCCCCATCTATTGCCCATGAATGAGGTTATTAATATTTCTCCCGGCAATCTTGATTCCAGCTTGTGCTTCCTTCAGCCCAGCGTTTCTCATGATGTACTCTGCATATAAGTTAAATAAGCAGGGTGAAAATATACAGCCTTGATGTACTCCTTTTCCTCTTTGGAACCAGTCTGTTTTTCCATGTCCAGTTCTAACTGTTGCTTCCTGACCTGCATACAGGTTTCTCAAGAGGCAGGGCAGGTAGTCTGGTATTCCCATCTCTTTCAGAATTTTCCACAATTTATTGTGATCCACACAGTCAAAGAATTTGGCATAGTCAATAAAGCAGAAATTTAGATGCCTTTTTTTTCTGGAACTCTCTTGCTTTTTTGATGACCCAGCGGATGTTTGGCAATTTTCTTCTGCTTCTGTGAGGTCCCTACCATTTCTGTCCTTTATCGATCCTATCTTTGCATGAAGTGTTCCCTTGGTATCTCTAATTTTCTTGAGGAGATCTCTAGCCTTTCCCATTCTGTTGTTTTCCTCTATTTGTTTGCACTGATCACTGAGGAAGGCTTTCTTATTTCTCCTTGCTATTCTTTTGAACTCTGCATTCAAATGGGAATATCTTTCCTTTTCTCTTTTGGTTTTTGCTTCTCTTCTTTTCCCAGCTATTTGTAAGGCCTCCTCAGACAGCCATTTTGCTTTTTTGCATTTCTTTTTCTTGAGGATGTTATTGATTCCTGTCTCCTGTACAATGTCATGAACCTCTGTCCATATTTCATCAGACACTCTGTCTATCAAATCTAGTCCCTTAAATCTATTTGTCACTTCCACTGTATAGTCATAAGGGATTTGATTTAGGTCAAACCTGAATGGTCTAGTGGTTTTCCCCACTTTCTTCAATTTAAGTGTGAATTTGGCAATAAGGAGTTCATGATCTGAGCCACAGTCAGCTCCCAGTCTTGTTTTTGCTGACTATATAGAGCTTCTCCATCTTTGGCTGCAAAGAATATAATCAATCTGATTTCGGTGTTGACCATCTGGTGATGTCCATGTGTAGAGTCTTCTCTTGTGTTGTTGGAAGAGGGTGTTTGCTGTGACCAGTGCGTTCTCTTGCCAGAACTGTATCAGCCTTTGCCCTGCTTCATTCTGTACTCCAAGGCCAAATTTGCCTATTACACCAGGTGTTTTTTGACTTCCTACTTTTGCATCCAGTCCCCTATAATGAAAAGGACATCTTTTTTGGGTGTTAGTTCTAGAATGTTTTGTAGGTCTTCATAGAACCGTTCAACTTCAGCTTCTTCAGCATTACGGGTCGGAGGATAGACTTGGATTACTGTGATTTTGAATGGTTTGCTTTGGAAACAAACAGAGTTCATTCTGTCGTTTTTGAGATTGCATCCGAGTACTGCATTTTGGACTCTTTTGTTGACCATGATGGCTACTCCATTTCTTCTAAGGGATTCCTGCCCACAGTAGTAGATACAATGGTCATCTGAGTTAAATTCACTCATTCCAGTCCATCTTAGTTCGCTGATTCCTAGAATGTCAGTGTTTCCTCTTGCCATCTCCTGTTTGACCACTTCCAATTTGCCTTGATTCTTGGACCTAACATTCCATGGTTTAGCACTACATAATCAAGACCTATCAAATAAATGTGCACATCCAAAAATGGAGTGAAATTACTCATGGCCGTTGACCTCCTCATCTCAATTAGATTAGGTGACTGACAGAAAACTAAAGAGGGTTTCAAACATCAGACCGAAGAGACTGTTGATTAGATTAGATCAGCAGTTTCCAGAAATTTTGATTTCACCAAATAGTGAAAGTTTAAACAATGTAATGCCCATTTTACCAAGTAAACAAAACAAAAACAAACAAAACAAAAAGGAACAAAACAACCAAAGTTAATTTATCTGTAACTATCATTTAATAAAAGAAAAAATTCATAGAATTTGAAGTATGTAACTTTAGAAAAAACTACATTTCTTAAATTGAATAAATATATTTTTATTAAAACTTTACTACAATACCGTTAGTCTTCTAATTTTGCCTTGGTCCGATGACAACCTTGTTATGCATGACTATCTATCTGTGGATGACTATCCGGGACTATCTATCATTGGAGTAGATGGCATTGAAAGTTGTTTCAACATTGACATTTTGAAATATTAAACTATGTTGAAAGTCAGTGTATCTTCTTTCTTCTGATAGTGTCACTAGTCCAAATTGTTAGAGGCAAATATACCTCCATGAGAATATCCCAGGCATGCTTTCTGTAGCTGTTTATATTATTGTAACCAGAGATGGTTAATTAATTCAGGCCATACCTAATTCACCAGTTTAATTTAAATCATCTTGATGAAGGTGAGGCCATGTTTAACTCTGACCCTGAAGCAATTTGTCAGAGCCTCCTACTTTATTTTAACCTAAGGTCTCACGTTAAGATGATGGAATAATGGACTAAACAAGGGATTCTAAGAAGGCTGAGGGAACATCTAAGTATCTAATGTGAGTTGACAAATTCATAAAAATACACAGCACAGGTCACTCTCCTAAATTTCTACGCCCAAAGAAAATAGCATTTCCATATCTGAAGTCAGTAAATTCCATTCATACACAGAGCGGTTTTGTGCTGTGAAATCGTCTTCCATGTAAATGAACAAAGGAATTTCAAATTTCTTATGTCATAAATATAAATAACATCTTGGAAGTGACTTCTAATTCAATTGGCATATTTTCAAATGACGAAAATGAAACCCATAGCTATTAAGTGTCTTGATCAAGGTCACACAGCAAGACTGTGTTCAAACCAGGAGTTTAGACTTTCATCCAACAGTCTGATGATCTTTCTGTCAGATCATGCCACCATTCAGATTTCCAAAGCTCATCTGTGATGTTTTCAGAAAGGTATTATTTCTAAAAATTTCAGAGATTTCAGAAAAATAATCAATGTGGTTCAAAGTATACAGGTAAAAATATTGGTAACTTCAGTTTTAATTCTGGCTGTGCCACTTGCTAGTTGTATAATGTTGAGCAAGTGACAATCTCTCAGAGCTTCGTTTTGTTATTGTAAAGTGATGACGTCATGTCTACATGATAGTATTTCTGTGATAAGTGAACGATGTAGTATGTATACAATTCTTAGCCCAGACTTAGGCACATTGTCAGTGCTACCTAAATTTTCATTTTTATCAACATTTATGTTTCCTTCAGAAATGCCAGAATTTCAATCTTCAGTGCTAAATCTTTCACTTCAATAAAGGAAAGTAGAGATAGTAGAGTGGCTCAGGTGGTAAAAAATCTGTCTCAAAGCAGGAGACCTGGGTTCGACCCCTAGTTTAGGAAGATCCCTTGGAGAAGGAAATAGCAACCCACTCCAGTATTCTTGCCTGGCGAATCCTATGGACAGGGGAGCCTGGTGGGAAGAGCCCATGGGGTCACAAAGAGTCTGACACGACTGAGTGACTAACAATTTCCCTTTCACACTTTCACTTTCAGAGATAGTGGAAAATGTCCATGGCAAAGGATTGGAACCAGCTTATCAATACTAATAAAAGATATGAATATGTTTGTATATCTAAGCACACTGAAGGCAAATGAAATGCCATAGAGTGCTTTCTAATCTATTCTGCTAAACACTACCCCACCCATGCCAAAAACCTGGGGCTTATCCAAAATTATGTCCATTCCTTCTGCTCCTTCTACAGATTCAGTCTCCATGTTCAGTTTTAATCCCCAAATGTCTTTTGCATCTGTTTCCTGCCTCCATTTTCTGGGCAACAGCCTTGGTTTAGGTTCTCCTCTGCTCTCACTGGACTTGCTCCCAAAGCCCAATCACCACATTCCTACTTTGTCCTATACTCCTATGTTTCACCGCTACAAAAATAGTCTAATGTTAAAATCTAACCTTGCATTTCTCTGCTCAAAATTCACCAGTGAATTCCCATCGCCTACAAAATGACTCAGAATCTTGGACAAGGCATGCACAGGCTTTCCCTGAGTTTATCCCGTCTAATCAATCTGAAGTCACACTGCAGTACCTAGCTCAGCGCTTAGCATGTGGTAGGCACTTCAGATATGATGCGTGAATGAATAGATGAATATGTAAATGAATACTGAATGAACAGATAAAAATCTAGCATATATTCATTCCTCTGGTCTCCTTTTGAGAACATAGTTGCTTTGTGACCTGGTAGAAATCAATGCAGCATGCAGTAGTTTCAGGCTTCATTCAGAACATTTCTTCCTTCAGAATATTTCTTCCTTCCAGTGTGTTAGTGTATAACTTCTAGACTCTTAAGGTTTTTTATGGAACTCAGTGTTATAGAAGAGCCAAACTTTTTATTCAGTTTACTGTGACTATTTCTATATGATTAAATAACCTACACTAAATGATTACAGAGTATTCAATCCTGTGGACATATTGTAGTTGACTTAACCGATTTTCCTCTTGTAAGAACTTTAGATCATTTGCATTTATTTGTTTTGTAAAACATGCTCAGGTGGTATGCATATTCTTTTAGGGAAAATAATCGTAGAATGAATGGAATTTCTTTGTTTTTGAAGCTTTTTCTGTATATTGCCAAATACCCTCCAGAATGGTTTTAACACTTCTACCAGCAGGTTAGGACAGTGCCAAGTAAATATTTTTAAGGATAGAAGATTAAGTACCACAACAATTATGTGGGGAGGGGGAGTGTATTTTTTTTGTCTTATGATAAATCTACTCATAATATTGGTTCATTTGATGCCTAGTAATTCTGCAGTTGAGTTTCAATGCTTTTTCAATATCATTTTCTCTCTCCCTTCCTCTCTCTGTCTTTTCATCCTCTTCTTCCATAATGACCATTTTTGCTCTTCTTCTAGGATTAATAAATCCACAATTATGTCTTTTTCCTGCTTAAAAAATATGATTAATCAATGACTGTTCTTTACTATTTTGGGTATATTCATCTCAAGTGGTATTCAGAGTCCTGTCATCTTTGGATTATGCACAGAGAAACCTGCAGCACTAATCAATGTCACCTTTCAGATAAAGGTTTTCTAAATTTTTAATTATGTTTAGCCATCTCAAATAATTGTTGTTTATAAGAGCCAGAAAACTAAAGCCATTGAAAAAAGCATTTTTCCCTTCCCAAACCATGCCTCACTCTAAAATCTTTGCAAAATAAACATTTCAAAAATAATAGATACAAAGGATACATCCCTCCCTCTTCTCCTGTGAGAGCAATAGTCTGAGACCTTGGGCTTAAGGGTAGAATAATATTTAATGAGTCATGTAAAATATTAATTCTGCTAAGCTGTTATTCCTCTAATGATCCTAAATTTTTTCATTAGAATTGACATAGGGCTTGCAGTTACCTTAGTGAAGTATGAGTGTAAAAGAAGCACAAGGACCTTGCAGGCGCCCAAACTCTCAAAGAATTGCTCAGTCCACATCCATTGCCTCTTCTGTAGGAGCTCAAGGGACTCAGTTTGCGTATGTTCTCAATTTCCTTTCAGTGGCCACCACTAACCTGCCCTTTGGGTCAGGCTAGTTTTCCCAAGTCTAGCTATACGAAAATGCAGTTTCCCAAGCTCTACTCCTTTAACAAGTTTCAACAGAAACAGCCAGGGTGGTAATAAAAATAGCAGAAACTATCAGTTCAGTTCAGTCCAGTTCTCAGCTGTGTCTGACTCTTTGTGATCACATGGACTGCAGCATGCCAGGCCTCCCTGTCCATCACCAGCTCCCGGAGCTTGCTCAAACTCATGCCCATCAAGTCGGTGATGCCATCCAGCCATCTCATATTCTGCCGTCCCCTTCTCTTGCCTTCAATCTTTCCCAGCATCAGGGTCTTTTCCAATGAGTCTTAAGTCTTAAAATCATGATGTTATAGCTGCAGTTTCTTAAGTGGTATGGGAGAGCAAAATGTGCCACTCTAAAAAGTGTCACTTTGGCTTAAGGTTTAATTTAGGCTGATTATTTTTTATTGTTTTAATTGGAGCATGATTGCTTTACAATGCTGTGTTAGTTTTTTCTGTACAACAACATGAATCAGCTCTATGTGTGTATGTATATATACACACACATATGTGTGTGTGTGTGTGTGTGTGTGTGTGTGTATACCCCATGATCCCACTCCTCTAGGTTATCACAGTGCACTGAACTGAGCTCCCTGTGCTATATGGCAGCTTCCCACTAGATATTTGTTTTACACATGGTAGTGTATTTATGTCAATGCTACTCTTGCAGTTCACTCCTTTTCCCCCTGCTGCATCCACATATCTGTTCTCTACATATGTTTCTGCCCTACGAACAGACTCAGCTGTACCATCTTTCTAGATTTCATACATGTGCCTTAACATATGATGTTTGTTTTTCTCTTTTTGACTTATTTCACTCTGTATGACAGATAGGCTAATTATTTTTAAGAAACAAAAGACACAGAAAGAAACCTTGACCTTTGCCCTAGCTGCTTAAAGGAATTTAGGTAGAAGGTGTGTTCCCAAAACAGAACTATTATCAGTTATCCGCCAAAGCATATGAGCTAGATGTGGTGTGGAAAATTCTTAGAGCTCAAACCCCATGCTATGTCCCACTGTCTCTGTGTGGCCCAGAAAACATTTATTTACCAAACACTTGGTTTTCTATCTCCATGTGAAATGCCTTTTTCCTTTTTGAAATTCCAAACCTTTACTCCTGAGAGCCTTTTTTGTCTTTAGGTGAAGATGATATTTAAAGTGAAGGCTTTGGTTGTTTTGTCAAGGCACTGTTTTCCTCGGTTTCTCCCAAGTGTACTTGTAACTAAACTTCTATTTGCTTTTCTCCTGTTAATCTGTCTCATATCAATTTAATTCTTAGATCAGTCAGAAAAATTTTCCTCTCAGAAAAATTTCTTCCTCCCTGGAAGTGGTAATCGGAAAACTTAGTAGCCTTTTGTATCTTTGTCAATTACATCTTAACATGTACCTTGGCTTTTCTGTTTCACCCATAGGGAATGGATGGCCCCATTAAGTTTCAGTTTTAAGTGACCATAAAATCCCATGTTTTCATTAAAAAGGGTCTCTAATTTGGTCCATTCTCTCTATCTGGCCACTGGTAGGTTTGCCTGTTTGGGTACATTCTGTATATCTTTAACATGAGTTACAGAGGAAAGAAATTTTCCATTAGGAGAAAACTAAAATCAATAGAACCAGCAGGATCCTTATATAAGATCCTAAAAGGGATTGTGCAGTACTTAACAATGAAGGACAGGTCCTGTTAATTCTGGACCCTTTGTGTCAGGGAGTGAATGATGATAAATTCCATTACTGTGAATGTCAGTTAAAGGGTTGATGAGAAAGCTTACAGTAACGCCGCAGTGAAAGTGCACACTCAGAAGGAGAGAGTCTTTTTCTTTTGCCCTCTACCTTTAATAACTCTAGCTCTGACCAAAGTTAGCTGATTTTTAGAAGTTCACAGGAGCACAGCTGTCCATTATCATGAACACAGAATATTCATGAAACCAAAGGACCTGGAATGCCTCTGATTTGTAATACATTTCCTTGGTCCTAAAATAAAGTGAATTCTTCCCTTTCTCATAAAACTCATTTTTTTAAATGATATCTTTTGTTCTGTTACATTAGTTTACTAAAGTCTATGTCTGCAATTAAGACTGAATGATATTAATGTGTTAATAGGGAGGAACTAAGATCTTTTTTTACCACGGAATACAGGTAGCTAATGGGCGACTAGGTAAATGGAAAAGATCAGGGTCATTTTATAGAAAGTTCACCTCCTTATTCATGATAATCAACCCCAATCTAAAGGAAGTAACACTTCCTATTTCTTATATCTCACCTAATTTTCTCCAATCAGTGAGTCAGAACAAACTGGCCATCAAAGAAAACATTAAGGATCCAAACATTTGAAAATTTACATAATTTGTGGAACTCAGCTGAGCTTTGCGTATCTCAGCAAAGGCTGACACATTTTAATGGAAAGATCACACTTCATGGTGACATGACACATTGAAAGGAAAGCCATGGGGACAGAGATATAAGGAGTACTCAGGCTTGACTATCTCAAAACTGGAAGATACAGTGATTAAATTTAAACAGGCTAGCAAAAGAGAGACTGGGTAAAAATCAAAGATGTAAAGGGAGTTCAGATCATTGTAAACACTATCATCCTCTACCAAGAATTTTCAAAAGGAAGAAACCAACTATAGCAGCAGCATGTTTTACTAACAATTCTACTTTTTAAGGACAAATATTTTTGATTAAAAAGAGAGTGCTACTCTTCTGCTGGTTTTATGGCAATACTGTTTTTTAATGGCAGTGCATTAAAGGAGGGAAAAGAAAACAAAAATCAGAATTTAAGGGTTACTAACATTATCTGATTTTCCATAGTAAACAACATATTAGAGTCCTCTTTTAGCTTTTAGCACCTTGGATGTCAAAAAAGTAGCAATCAGAGGTAAACGGCATAGCAGTAGCTTGCCTTACAGAATACACTGATGCATTTCTCAGCTCTAAGACTTTGGATTTGAACAAGCGTCAGTATTTGGCACTAGCCTGGCTGAGTTCATTATTTTATCCCTTGTGAACAATAAAAACACCTCCTCTAATTTCTCCCCAAATAATTATTTCAGGAAGTGATAGGTCTTAGAACTTAAGAAACCAGACCGAGAAAGGTCACATCTGCAAACACCTGTGATCATGCTCCTGGTGACTTTAAGGTTTTTGCTTCATCAAGGAGAGCATTTGGAGACAGAGAGGCGGGGAGGTTAAGAAAGTAAAGTGAGGATTTACTTAAGCAAGAACACACTCTCAGAGGGATAGCAGGCCAACAGGTGAGGAGCTGCTACCACTTAACAGAGGCTCTGCTTCTTTCTGTGTTCTTTATACTTCACATGTTTCAGATATTTTAGGCACCTGCCACATCTCATAGATATTCGAGTTTGTGAATGGAGAAACTCTTCACAAGGCAGAACAAAACAACGTTCTGTCTAATTTCTGGTTCTTTCTCTGTCAGTCTTTCTCTCTCTCCTTTTCTTCTTTGTTTTTCCTATCCTTTGGTTAATACAGCTCACTGTCATTTCCCTTATTTCTTTTTCCTTTCTTCTTAATCTCAAGCCCCATTCTAGGCAGTTAGTTTCCTATCCATAATGACTGCCACCAAAAGGGTGAACTGGGTTACTGAGGTGGAAAAGGAGAGTTAGGAAGAAAGGAACTGCCTAAAATACACATCACTTATTCTGTCTTTGTTGATTATTATTTTATTCTCTGGGAAATAACTGAAAATTTCTAGTATGACCTTTTTGAAATAATTAATGAACACTATGTTGCTGTGTTTTTCTTTCCTTTTTGCTTTGATCAGTTGGAAGCTCAGGGTTAAACTCCACACTAGTAGCAGGACATGTTATTAGCCTAGTTTTTCAGTATAATTACTTGTTCCATCAGTTGTGCAGCTGTCATCAGTCTCAACACCAGATAGAGTACATTAAGGCAGCTGGATGTTCAGTGCTACTCCTTCCATTGAGAAGATTAATTCCTCTGCTCTTGAATCAAGGTCCGTATTAGTGACATGTTTGACCACTAGAATGCAGCGGAGGTCATGCACTGGGACTTGAAATCAGGTCATTCACAAGAGGCTTCACAGTTTCCATATAGGCCTCTTAGATTACAAGGGAAAACTACTTATCATGTAAGAAGTCCAACTACTCAAAGACTTGTAAACTTTCAGGAAGCTGCATGGAGAGAATCCATGAAGGGAAAGAGGGAGACCCATCAGTCTCAGCTATGCCAGTCATTCCAACAATGCTAGACATGTGAATGAAGGAATCACTTCGGTTCTATCCTTGGCTGGTAGGCATAGGGAAGACTCAAGGAAACCCCCAACAACTTGAGACTCCACATATGTATTGCCCAAGCAATTTAGGGTGTTCAAACCACCCCAGCTGAGATGCCAGTCACTGAGCAGAGATAAGCCATCCTATTGTTTCATTTCAAAGTTCTTGATCATACAATTTTATATAGAATAAAGTGGTTGTTGTTTTATGCCATTAAGTCTTGGAGTAGTTTGATACAGAGCAATGAATGACTGAAACTTTTACCATATGTTGCTCTTACTGTAAACCACTTCACGTCCTTTTTAGAAGTAGATATTTAACTTCTAAAAGACAATCAGTAGTTTTACTGATAATTAAGGAGAAGAATATCCTTCAGGTGCTAATTATTGTCATTTAGGTTTATATTTTTCCTCCTTTAAAAATTGTATATCTTTCTCTAGATTTTAGATTGGCAGGATAGTTACTTGTGTGAACTTGCAGAAGTTGTTGGTGTTAGAGATAGTTGACATACAAGAACAAATTAGTTGCAAATGATGAAGGACAAAAGTCCTGGAGTGCAGATATGGGAGAAGGCAGAATCTGAAGAGAAGGAAAGGAGTTGGATAAAGTTAGCAGAATATAAGCTTCTGTTCTCTGGTGGTTGATGATTAGTTTTGAATATTTTGTGGTCATCTGTTAATTCTTCAGGATAGCACCTCGTCTTATGCTAATCTTCACTATAGATTATAGAGGTGAATTTTCAAACTTTCCTCAATTCAAGGAATTTTATAATGGTATTGTTTAGTTGCTAAGTCATATCCAACTCTTTTGTGACCCCTGGTGGCGCTGTAGGCCACCAGGCTCCACTGTTCATGGGATTTCCCAGGCAAGAATAATGGAGTGGGTTACCGTTTCTTTCTCCAGGGGATCTTCCCAACCAAGGGATCGAACCCGTGTCTTGTGCATTGGCAGGTAGATTCTTTACCAATGAGCTACTGGGGAAGTCCTATAATAGTGTATATATTGTGCAATTGTATAATGTACATGTATTAATTGTGTGTGTGAAAGTGAAAGTTGCTCAGTTGTGTCTGACTCTTTGCGACCCCATGGACTATACAGTCCACAGAATTCTCCAGGCCAGAATAATATTGGAGTGGGTAGCTTTTCCTTTCTCCAGGGGATCTTCCCAACCCAGGAATCAAGCCCAGGTCTCCCGCATTGCAGGCGGATTCTTTACCAGCTGAGCCACAGGGAAGCGTATTAATTGCATGTGACTCTAAAGAAGAAAGAACAAGTTAGTTGCTTGAATTATGCAAAAGCTCTCTGACAGTCTCTTCTCTGTCCCTTTAGTGCCATGTGGTGGCACAGGGAATACATCCCATTGAGTTTAACAACCCCTAGTCATGGTATTTGTCATAAACTATGCCAGACTCTCTGGGTAGCACCATCTATGGTTGAATGATGATATACAAGTTCCCATAAAGCAGCTTCTCATTCTTAAAGTTGTTCTGAATGTAGAGACAATTCTTTTCAGTTGGACAGTTATGATTTTGCAACATGAATACTACAATTGTGGAGCTTATGCAAGTAGCTCTTCTGACACATACAAAAATAAACAAGATATAAGATATAGTCCATGGCAAATTTTACTCCATCTCCTGATCATTACAGTGATGAAATATTTCAGTAAATCACAGTCTTTACATCTTCCTTGAGTCTTTTGCAATCTCAGCTATTGCAACTGTATAATGTACATTGATTTCTGCTTGAAATTCAATGGCAAGAAAAGCTGTCAAATCATTTGGCACCTGAGTACTAAGTAAAGAATCTGTCTCATTTAATAAGTTTATTTTAGACAAGACCACAATTATTGTTATGATCCTGCATCCCTTTCTGCTCCTTTAGGGGCAGGGAGGAGATTATAAGTGAGTTTTCAGAAGAGACAATGCAACTGTAGTCTGGCTGTTGCTTTTCTTGACCATCTCTGGGATCTGCAAGGCTGTTCAACAGTCCGCCAGTGAAAGCCACTTAATTATCTGCTGCATAATCATAAATACACAGTAACTTTCTATGCCTCAGAGATCACTATTAAGTAAAAGAAAATTTGGTACCCCCCCCCCCCACCATTTCAAACTAAAGTCTGTGCTGCAATTACTGAAGGCAAGCACCTTAGTGCTATAATTTTCCACCCAATCACATCTCATTAGCATTCAATTTTGCTAAAGCCGCATGACATAAAAAGTCACTAATAAGCTGCTGCATTTTCTAGGGTATTGGCAAAAAATGAAATCAGATACAACCACATTAATGTTCTGTGATGAGAACTTGCTAATAGGATTAGAGACAGCCAAAAAGATTAGGAGGAAACCATCTGAGAAAGTCACCCCCAGTGTTAAGAGAATCAATTAGCCAAGCTCCTTTGAGGACAGAAGATGTACACTGACCAGGGGCTTGTGAAGAGGGGCAGAGGGGACAGGATTTATTTTTTTGTTATGGAGGTAATGTGGACTTCCAAGTATAGAGTCCAGAAAAGATCCTCTTCATTTCTGTTAGTACAAGATAATGACTCAACTGTCTTCAAAATCATTCTGGCTTCCCTACTGACTCTGTGTTATCTCAAAACAAGCTAAACCTGTTTTCTGTATTTTCATCTGAGCAGTAACATAACCTGGCCTGTGGCAGTACAATGTACAGAAGTTTTAGACCCATCTCTTAAGTCTCAAAGCTGGAAGGGACCGTTGTGGGAAGTGTGGTTCCCTGAAAATATTCAGGTGACAATTGGCATTTACCCCCTCATTAGGCTCATGTTTTTCTCCAGTGAAACTTGTTTGTCCCATTTTTAACCTGGCATGCCCAGGTCCCAAACTTCAATATCTTCTTTGAGTGAAGTTCCTGAAAAATAGATAAATAGTTCACCAACATTCAGTATAGTGTCTTCACATCTAGAAACCTTTGGCCAGTGAGGATGTATGAGGTTGGAAGAATACACTGTCACATATCAGGAGGGTCCATACAGGGCAGGTTACACTGATGCTATACAAGTTCTTGCTGAAACTTGAATTCTAAGAATAAGAAGGTCAGATTTGAACCTGAATCTCTGGTTATATGAGATGATTGTGATGGTAAATGTAGTTTTGAGCTATCCAACTGTCAAAGGGAGTCAGGTGGTCTGAAAAACTTGAAATTCAATAACAAAATCCACCAACAACACTTCATGGTGATCGTTCAGCCTCATTACAGCAATCAATACTTGTTGTGAATAGGTATTTAGTCAGAGGCCTTTATATTCAGTACGGTCTTTTTTGGATTCAGGTATAGTCGTATACTGTCTGACCTTTGGTGAGTTTGTTTAACCCCCACTAAGCCTCAGTTCTTTCATCTGTACTAGAAAAATAATGAGAGTGTCTACCTCACAGAGAGTTGTGAAGATTAAATGAGACAGCACATGTAAACAAAGCATGTAAACAAAACAACGCCAAGATCCTGAATCAGTTCAGTTCAGTTCTGTCACTCAGTCGTGTCCAACTCTTTGCAACCCCGTGGACTGCAGCATGTCAGGCTTCCCTGACCATCACCAATTCCCAGAGCTTGCTCAAACTCATGTCCATCAATTCAGTGATGCCATCCAAACATCTCATCCTCTATCATCCCCTTCTCCTCCTGCCTTCAATCTTTCCCAGCATCAGGATCATTTCCAATGAGTCAGTTCTTTGCATCAGGTGGTCAAAGTATTGGAGTTTCAGCTTCAGCATCAGTTCTTCCAATGTATAATCAGGACTGATTTCCTTTAGGGTGGACTGGTTGGATCTCCTTGCAGTCCAAGGGACTCTCAGGAGTCTTCTCCAACACCACAGTTCAAAAGCATCAATTCTTCAGTGCTTAGCTTTCTTTATATTACAACTCTCACATCCATACATGGCTACTGGAAAAACCATAGCTTTGACTAGATGGACCTTTGTCGGCAAAGAAATGTCTCTGCTTTTTAATATGCTGTCTAGTTTGGTCATAGCTTTTCTTCCAAGGAGCAAACATCTTTTAATTTCATGACTGCAGTCACCATCTGCAGTGATTTTGAAGTCCCAAAAAATGTCGGTCACTGTTTCCATTGTTTCCCCATCTATTTGCCATGAAGGCATGAGACCAGACGCCATGATCTTAGATTTCTGAATGTTAAGTTTTAAGCCAACTTTTTCACTTTCCTCTTTCACTTTCATCAAGAGGCTCTTTAGTTCTTCTTCACTTTCTGCCATAAGGGTGGTATCATCTGCATATCTGAGGTTATTGGTATTTCTTCCGGCAATCTTGATTCCAGCTTGTGCTTCATCCAGCCCAGCATTTCACATGATGTACTCTGCATATAAGTTAAATAAGCAGGGTGAAAATATACGGCCTTGACGTACTCCTTTCCTGATATGGAACCAGTCGGTTTTTCCGTGTCCAGTTTTGACTGTTGCTTCTTGACCTGCATACAGATTTCTCAGGAGGCAGGTAAGGTGGTCTGGTATTCTCATCTCTTTAAGAACTTTCTATAGTTCGTTGTGATCTGCACACTCAAAGGCTTTGGCATAGTCAATAAAGCAGAGGTAGATATTTTTCTGGAACTCTCTTGCTTTTTCAATGATCCAACAGATGTTGGCAATTTGATCTCTGGTTCCTCTGCCTTTTCTAAATCCAGCTTGAACATCTGGAAGTTCACGGTTCACATACTGTTGAGGCCTGGCTTGAAGAATTTTGAGCATTACTTTGCTAGCCTGTGAGATGAGTGCAATTGTGTGGTAGTATGAACATTCTTTGGCATTTCCCTTCTTTGGGACTGGAGTGAAAACTGACTTTTTCCAGGCCTGTGGCCACTGCTGAGTTTTCCAAATTTGCTGGCATATCGAGTGCAGCACTTTCACAGCATCACCTTTGAGGATTTGAAATAGCTCAACTGGAATCCCATCACCTCCACTAGCTTTGTTTGTAGAATGCTTCCCTAAGGCCCACTTGACTTCACATTCCAGGATGTGTGGCTCTAGGTGAGTGATCACACCATTGTGGTTACCTGAGTCATGAAGATCTTCTCTGTACAGTTCTTCTGTGTATTCTCACCACCCTCTTCTTAACATCTTCAGGAAGGTCCTGAATAGTCCCTTCTATTTATAAGATAAATAGTAGATAACACTTCAGAAAGAAGAAATAAAGTCCCCTGGAGATATCAGCTGGGTACTGAGTAGCTGACCTGACACTAGCAATTAGTCTGCGGTCTTCTCCTGTTGAACAGGAATAGGTGAGGTGGATAAAGAAAGTAAAGACATAATCTTGCCCTTGAGATCTTATATTCCAGCAGAAGAGACAGATGCCTAAAGAATCATCCTACACAATCATTCCTAGATGCCTAAAGCATCATTCCTAGAGAACACCAGTTAATCTTGGATTGATTAGGATGAAGAAAAAAAAATAAAGATGGTATCATGCATCTTGGGGTGAAATAAAATCTTTCTAAATTCTGCACCAAGTCCAGGTGGCTCAGCCAGAATAAGATGATACTTCTGAGGGCTCAGTAACCATTTTGGCCTCAGTATTTCTATTTTGTAATGGATATAGAAGTGTTTTTGTCTTTTATTGGCAACTTTACTTGTTGTTGTTCAGTCCCTCAATCATGTCCGACTCTTTGTGACCCCATGGACTGCAGCCTCCCAGGCTTCCATGTCCTTCACCATCTCTTGGAGCTTACTCAAAGTCATGTGCATTGAGTTGGTGATGCCATCCAGCATAAATGCCAACTGCTTCACTGTGTATATATTACCTCACTTTAGTGTCATGAATAACGCTATTAAGTAATTTTGTTATTTCTTGTTAGTTTATTTTTATGAGGAAAGTGAGGCTTAGAAAATTAACTTCCCAGGTGACACATCCTGTAGACAGCAGAACAGATGTCTGTCTGACTTCTAAATCTGTGATTTATCCACAGTCAGCACTGCCTACATTTACATTTACTGAAAGTCTTTTTTTCTTTCTTTCTTTCTTTTTTTTTTAATAAATTTATTTGTTTTAGTTGGGGGCTAATTACTTTACACTATTGTAGTGGTTTTTGCCATACATGGACATGAATCAGCCATGGGTTTACATGTGTTCCCCATCCTAAACCCTCCTCCTACCTCCCTCCCCAACCCATCCCTCTGGGTCATCCCAATGCCCCAGCCCTGAGCATTTGTCTCATGCATAGAACATGGAATGGTGTTCTGTTTCACATATGATAATATACATGTTTCAATGCTATTGTCCCAGAATGTCCCACCCTCACCTTCTCCCTCAGAGTCCATAAGACTGTACCCCAGTGTTCATCGCAGCACTGTTTACAGTAGCCAGGACATGGAAGCAACCTAGATGTCCATCAGCAGACGAATGGATAAGGAAGCTGTGGTACATATACACAATGGAATATTACTCAGCCATTAAAAAAATACATTTGAATTGGTTCTATTGAGATGGATGAAACTGGAGCCCATTATACAGAGTGAAGTAAGCCAGAAAGAAAAACACCAGTACAGTATACTAATGCATATATATGGAATTTGAAAGATGGTAACGGTAACCCTATATGCGAGACAGAATAAGAGACACAGATGCATAGAAAGTCTTGAACATCAGAGTCTCAGACACTTCTACTTTAGCTGTTAGGATGTGCAGAGGCCACCAAACAAATTTCTTACAGTTTAGAAACCATCATTAAGATGTGACCACTCAGAGTACATGGCTTAATATTGTCCCACTCTAGTTTGCACAGGGCAACTGCGTGCATGGACTTGACTGAAAACTGCAAAGTTGAGAATGTGGTACAGTCTGGTGATGAATAAATTTGTTGCTGCCTGTTGAATCTGGGAGATGGAATGTCTTCTGAGAAATGTGACAAAGTATTTCATATTTATGATCTAGATGAGGAGCCATCAGAAGTCCTATAAACACATTTGGTATTTCTCACTCAGGTTTTTATAGCCTGGTAAGTTGAACACAGTGGAAAACTGCCAAACCCTGAGGCAGTTGCAAAGGGACTCAGGAAAGGGAACAGGGTTAGGCTGGAGCCCAGGGTTGAGAGGAAGGAGAGGAAAGACACAGGTGACTGAATTTTGCTCTGGCAGTCTTGTGGCTGGATGACCTTCAGTGACAGGAGCTGGTGTGTCAGCTGGAGACAGCGCAGTGCTGAGCTTTCATGCTTCATGATTCAAGGCTCCAGCTGATTATTTTCCAGGGTCAGTGGAGGTTCTGTGCTCACCAAGGCAGGGCTCACAAATTGGCTAAGTACATCATGGGAACACGTGCTCTTCCTTAGGGATTGTGCCAGAGGCTGCATTTTTAACAACAGGGATTTTTATTAGAAAGTTGATAATTTTCTTATGGTCATTTTATTCTAACTGCAGCCTCCTCTCCAGAGCCAGCAAGGGAGGAGCGAGGTTGGGGAGTAGAAAGAAGACAAAGAGAGGTTTCCACTCTGTCCTCGTGAATGTTGACATGTACGTTACTGAACATTCTTAACAGGCCTCCGAGAATATTTGAACAGACTGACACCAATGTGACACAATTTACAGATAAAGCGAATGTGTGCTAAGTCCTGAGGAGAGGGATAGGGGTGGGGTGAGGAGGAGAATGCACAGGATAAGTAAGAGAAGAGTTTCGTGTCCTCAGATTTTATTCTCTTCCAGAGAAGACAAAACAGATACAAGAATGACAGGAGTAGAAAGCTGACCTAAATGATGGCCAGGGGAGGGTTCAAACATGGTCACAGAATCTCTGCTAAGCTCATGCACACATTACCTCGTTCAATCTGCCCAACAGCCCCGTGCAGAAGAGATCAGTATCAGACTGACTGTACTGGAGGGGAATTGAAGGCTTAGGGAAGTCGCTAGCTAATCAGTGGTTGAACCGGACTTTAAAGGCAGCACCTTCACTCTTCAAAACAGAATGCATCTCAGGTGCCTCCTGACTTTGATGCTACACAGGCAAATCAGGAAGTAGAACTGGAATTTAAGGACAGTGTGATCCTCTATTCTTTGAGGGAGGAAGGCCTTCTGATGGATGTGGTATTTAAGGCTTCGGCTATGAATCATGAATAGAACTTTGGAAGCAGGAAATGCAGAAGTATGTAGCATAGGAGCAGGGGAGGATCGGGTGTTATGGTAAAGAAAAGAGGTGAATAACCCGATTAATCCTTTCAAAGATAAATTCTATTAAATATTATATATAATAATAAGATTTCAGTATTTCCTAGTGATACTTTTTCCTAGTAATTTTTGTTGTGAATGTGAACTTTTTAAAAATATAAATATATTAAAATGTAACGTAAATAAAATGTCTTCTAATTTCTAAGCTGCTTGAGGGCAGAGATTGTGATCTATGTTATCTTCTTTTCCTTATGTTTTATACAGAATAAGCTCATTATGATTTTTTTGACAATTCTTAAAATTTACAGCTGAGAAACATTGGGAATACCAATCCAACTCTCTTTTTTCATATACGGGAACACTGCAGAAAGAAAGGCTACCTGACTTGTTCAAGGGCAGAGGGGGTTTCCCAGCTTTCAGATGATGATGATGATGATGGAGAAGAAGGCGACAAGGACAAAGAGGACAAAGAGGAGGAGGAGGAGGAGGAAAGGAAAATGTGCTTGATGTAACTCACCCTCTTTCAAATCACAAGTTCTTTGAAATGGCTTTTCTGAGGATGATCACAAATTCATCCTGATCCAACCATATGACCTTTTATTTTTTACAAGGCCTCTATTATAATAAAGAAAGTGAGCTGTATGGGGTGAGAAACAGCTTCTCATTGTGAAAGAGCAGAAGCAAATTTGTTTATTTAGGGAATGAACAGATAACCCCAGCTGCCTTCAAATATGAATTCTACATCAATATAACTCTCATAGAAATTGTGTCTTAGAAGATCTCAAGGCACCTCCTCAAGCCCCAAACATCAAATTATTGCCTCCTTGAATGCTTCTCATCCATGTCTATCGATTCTGGAATCTTCCAGTCATTCTCCTGTATCTTTGATGTATGATAGTCCCTATATCACAGAGAATGGTGAGAAGTGCCCAACACAGTGCCTGGTATATTGTATACTGTCAGTAAATATTTCTTCCCAGACATGTACTATACCATTGGCCCATCCTGAGCCGATTCCTGTTATTGCTCAGATCATTTAAACTCATTCATGCATACTTCAAATTTTTGCTCTTTAATTTCTTTCACACCTACTTTTTCACATGACTTTCACATTAAGCCTTCAAATGCAAGCAGGGCAGATACCTGTTTTTGAGGTGATCAAATAATCCTAGAGAGATTAAATGACTTGCATAAAAGATTTTATTACAAATCAATCCTGAGGCAGAAATCGGAATCCAAATCTCCCTGATTGCTAGCCTTGGCATTTTTTCCCATAATTATATTCAGACTCTTCTCAGAAATTGACTTTCCCTCATTCAGGTATCCGAGTCAGTTTATACTAACAGAATTATGATTCTTGTTTGGCTATAAAGGAGACCTTGCCCAGAGTGGTTTCAGCCCACTGATTCTATTTCTGACAAACATCGGCAATTGATGAAAGTGAAAGAGGAGAGTGAAAAAGTTGGCTTAAAGCTCAACATTCAGAAAACTAAGATCATGGCATCTGATCCCATCACTTCATGGCAAATAGATGAGGAAACAGTGGAAACAGTGTCAGACTTTATTTTTTTGGGTTCCAAAATCACTGCAGATGGTGATTGCGGCCATGAAATTAAAAGACGCTTACTCCTTGGAAGGAAAGTTATGACCAACCTAGATAGCATATTGAAAAGCAGAGACATTACTTTGCCAACAAAGGTCCGTCTAGTCAAGGCTATGGTTTTTCCAGTAGTCATGTATGGATGTGAGAGTCGGACAGTGAAGAGAGCTGAGTGCTGAAGAATTGATGCTTTTGAACTGTAGTGTTTGAGAAGACTCTTGAGAGTCCCTTGCACTGCAAGGAGATCCAACCAGTCCATCCTAAAGGAGATCAGTTCTGGGTGTTCATTGGAAGGACTGATGTTGAAGCTGAAACTGCTATACTTTGGTCCACCTGATGCGAAGAGCTGGCTCATTGGAAAAGACCCTAATGCTAGGAAGGATTGGGGGCAGGAGGAGAAGGGGATGACAGAAGATGAGATGGCTGGATGGCATCACCGACTCGATGGACATGGGTTTGGGTAGACTCTGGGAGTTGGTGATGGATAGGGAGGCCTGGCATGCTGCGATTCATGGGGTTGCAAAGACTCGGACACGACTGAGTGAATGAACTGAACTGAGTGACCTAACTTTGGTTAGTGTTCATTTAATATATTCAATGCGCACCATCCTGCCTCTTGTTTTTGCTGTTGTAAATCCTGATTTTTCTCTAATGTCAATTTCTGGGCATGACTTCTCATTTAGGACATAAATGATGAGATTAACCTGAGTTTGGGGCCCATTTGCCACTGATACTATTTGTTTTCCTTGATTCTTGACAGTTCCTTCCAGTTCTGAGTTGCATTTCTCTACATCACAGAGCTGTCATTCAGTCATCTCCTTATGCAAACCATAGGCCCTGAAAAGCCCAGAGGAATAGTTTAGAATGGCACTTAGGTGGCATTTCTATTCTCATTTTGCTTGTGTAATAAAAATATGCTATATAGTAGGGAAAGGAATTCCTGTTGGAAATAGTAAATGAGACAGTTGATCCAGAGTATGGTCTTAGGTCTCCAAGCATGAGATAAACCATCCCCACAAGAGCCAGTTATTTTTCTGAAATGTAGATCTGAAAACTTGTCCAGATAACCTCAGATGGTTTAAGTCAGTTCCTGAGAAGAAAAGCAATGAGAATGCTTTGTAAACACAAAATCACTTCACAAAGTGGGAAGTATCCTCAGCATAAGGAAATTGAAGACTGGAATTGTTGTAACTTCATCCTGGAGGGACGATGCATACAGTGATTTTGCTTGAATTGAACTAGTGGTGGAATCGAACTGTTTAGTCTTGAATTCTGACTCTATAACAGTTTACTAGCTGTACAGTTTGGGGCAAGTTTCCTAGTCTTTCTAAACCCCAATTGTTTGCTTCATATTTTACACACATAATAGGAAGTTAACAAAAGCAATTATAGACTTATTATAAAAATCAAATGGGTTAAAACACTTAGAAAGTTGAAAGGCCTGTGGTAACTGCTCAGTAAACATTAGTACCCAAATCCAAAAATTTGTATAAAAATTTTAAACAAACCTGTGACTGTGGTAGAAAATAGATGAGAAAACTTGTCGAGTTGAACAGTGGTTTAAGATTCATATAAAGTTTATCCAGGTCCAGTTAAGGCTCCATGCTTCCACTGCAGGGGGCACAGTTTCAATCCCTGGTTAGGGAACTAAGATCCCACATGCCACATGGCCAAAGAAAGAGAAAGTTTACTCTGACCTGTCGATGTCTGCTGAAGAGTCTAGGAGATTTGCATGCACGGTCTATTTAGACACACAGTACCGACAATGAATGCTGAGGTGAAAGTAAATGGAAACTAGACATGGGGAAAAGGGATTAGCTCCCCTGTAGAGGTTTCTTAGACATTTATCTAGACATATCACTACACTTACATGGAGAAATTCAAAATCTTAAAATTCAGGTAGAAAAATCTCAGGCTGACTCTATACCAAGTTGGCTTAATTTCAGTTGAACAAAGTAAGATTATTCTGCTTTTCACACTTTCCTGAAACTAGTGGATAATAAGTAAAGTTATTCATATTTGAAAGCATAACATTTAAAAATTCAAGAAGATTAGAAATCAAAGCAATCTTAATCCTATGTAAAGAGTGAGTAGTCATTTGCCTAAATACCATCAGTCAAACTAGAGCAAGAAACTAGCTCTTCCTGAGTGTATGTCAAGTAACCATCATGCCATGTAATTTGTTGTCTAGACATGCTTATCTGGTGTGAATAAATCTTAATTCTGATTTTACCATACATACTAAGATAGAAACTAGTATAGTTGATCTTTATCTTTTAATTTCCTCATCTGTGAACTGAAAATATTGCTCCGTTGTTCAAGGAAATGCTGTTTTTCACACTTCAATTTCAACATAGAGTAATAGGAACTAAAGTTTATACTTTCCTCCAGTGAACGTGTTTTTACCTTAATTCTCTGCTGTGCAGCTGACAGTCAGTAAAATGTATACATTGTCTTTATAGCTGTTTGTGGTGATGGTTTAATGGTAAGTCATGTCCGACTCTTGTGACTTCATGGAAGGTAGACTGCAAACCTCCTCTGTCCATGGGATTTCTCAGGCAAGAATACTGGAGTGGGTTGCCATTTCCTTCTCCAGAGGATCTTCACAACCCTGGGATTGAACCCGTGTCTCCTGAATTGCAAGCAGTCTCCTGCATTGCAGGCGGATTCTTTACCAACTGAGCCACCAAAGAAACCCTTCTTTACAGCTGACTCAAACTTAATATTTTGTATATGGTCCAAAGAATTGAGGCCGTGTAGCAAACGGAATGAGAAGGGACCAAATGCTGACATAGAAGGCTCTTGAACTTCCCTCATCCTATGGACACAACAAATGTATAGGTACATGTGCTCACTCTTCCTGACCCAGGGATCAAACTCTCGTCTCCTCCGTCTCCTGCATTGCCAGGTGGATTCTTTACCACTTCAGCCACCTGGGAAGCCGCTATAGGTACACACGGAGCAATTTCCTCTGAGAGAAAAAAACAAAACCTGAGTGACTTCTCCACATTAGAAGATTGAAACAATAACCAAAGACCTCTCAACAAACAAAAGTTGAGAACCAGATGGCTTCACTGGTGAATTATGCAAACATTTCAAGAGAAAGAATTCCAATTCTTCTCAAACTGTTCCAAACTATAAAAGAGTAGGAAACACTTCCAAACTCACTTTAAAAAGCCAGCATTACCTAGATACCAAATCCAGATAAGAACACCACAAGGAAAGAAAGGTAACCAACCAGTATCCTTGATGAACACAGAAGCAAAAATTCTCAACAAAATAATACCAAGTGAAAGTGTATTAAAATGATCATAAAGCATAATTAATTGGAATTTATCCCTACAATGTGAGGATATTTCAATTATGCCAACTGATAAATGTACTGTACTCCATCAGTAAAATGAAGGATAAATTATATGATCATCTCAATAGATGCAAATAATTTTGACAAAATTCAGCATTTATTTATGACAAAAATTCTCAACAAACTGGGTATAGAATAAATGTACCTCAACGTAATAAAGGCCATATATAATAAATCTGAAACTAAAATTGCATTAAATGATGAAAAGTTGAAAATGTTTCCTATAAGATCAGGAATAAGACAAAGATGTCCACTCTTACCAATTTTATTCAACACTATAATGGAAGTCCTAACCGGAGTAATTAGGTAAGAAAAAGAGTTAAAAGACATCTAAATTGAAAAGAAAGAAGTAAGATTGACTGCTTACAGATAACGTGATATTATAGATAGCAAAACAAAAAGACTCCATCAAAAAAAAAACCTGCTAGAACTAATAAAATGAATTCAGTAAAGTTGCAGGGTACAAAATAAAGACACAAAAATCAGTTGCATTTCTTTTTTTAAAATCATATGTCACCATACAAAGATATTACATTATTATTGACAAAATCCCCCTACTCTGTACATTTGCTACCCATGACATTTATTTTGTAACTGGAAGTCTGTACCTCTCAATCTCCTCACTTATCTCTCGTATCCGATCCCGCCTCCCATGCCGCTAGCGACCCCCTCTCAGCTCTGTCTGTGACCCTATTTCTGTTGTGTTATTTGTTCATTTGTTCTGTTTTTAGATTCCACACATAAGTGAAGTCATATGGTATTTTTCTTTCCCTGTTAAACTTATTTTACTTAGCATAACATCCTTTTGGTCCATCCACAGTATATAAAATGGCAAAATTTCATTCTTTTTTATGACAGAGTAATATTCTATAGTATACATATACTACATCTTGTTTATCCATTCATTTGTCTATGGGTACTTAAGTTGCTTACATACCTTGGCTATTATAAATAATGCTGCAATGAACATAAGGGGTGCATATATCTTTTGTAATTAGTCTTTTCATTTTTTTTATGTAAGTATCTAGGAGTGGAATTTATAGATCAAATGGTAGTTCCAGTTTTAATTTTTTGAGAGACCTTAACATTAATTACTATAGTGGCTACAGTGATTTACATTCCAATAATTTGAGAGAGTTCCTTTTTTCCACATCCTTGCCAATACTTGCTACTTCTTATCTTTTTAATAATAGCCGTTCTGAAAAGTGTGAGTGATATCTCATTGTTATTTCTATACACTAACAACAAACTGAACAGACATTTCCCCAAAGACATACAGTTAGCCAACAGACACATGAAAAGATGCCCAGTGTTTCTAATCACCAGGGAAATGCAAATCAATATCAGACATTTCTCCAAAGAAGATATACAGATGGCTAATATACACATGAACAAATGCTCAATATCACTTATTGTTAGAGAAACGCAAAAAAACTACAATGAGGTATCACCTCACACTGGTCAGAATGGCCATCATCAAAAACTCTACAAACAGTAAATGCTAGAGAGAGTGATGAGAAAAGGGAACTCTCTTGTACTGTTGGTGGGAATGTAAATTGATACAGCCACTATGGAGAATAGTTTGGTGATTCCTTAAAAAACTAGGAATAAAGCTACCATATCACACAACAATCCTACTACTGGGGATATACCCTGAGAAAACCATAATTGAAAAAGGCACAAACAAATATGCCAATGTTCACTGCAGCACTCTTTACAATAGCCAGGACATGGAAGCAACTTTGAAGTCCATTGACAGATGAATGGATAAGGAAGTTGTGATACATATATACAATAGAATATTATTCAGCCATAAAAAACAATGAACTTGAATTGGTTTTGTAGAGGTGGATGAACCTAGAGCCTTTCATATAGAGTGAAGTAAGTCAGAAAGAGAAAAACAAATATTCTGTATTAATGTGTAAATACGAATCTAGAATAATGGTACTTTTGAACATATTTGCAGGGCAGCGATAGAGACACAGAGAACAGACTTGTGGACACAGCAGGGGAAGAAGAGGGTGGGACAAATTGAGAAAGTATCATTGAAACATATATATTACCATGTGTAAAAGAGACAGTGAGAATTTGTTGTATAATATAGGGAGCCCAATTCAGTGTCCTGTGACAACCTAGAGGGACGAGATGGTGTGGTAGGTGGGAGGGAGGTTCAGAAGAGGGGGCACAAATGTATCCTTATGGCTGATTCATGTTGATGTATGGCAGAAACCAATAAAACATTGTAAAGCAATTATCCCCCAATTAAAAATAAGTTAAATTAAAAAATCAAAATGAAATATCATCTCACAATTGTTAGGATATTTATTATCAAAACATAAGAAATAAAGAGTGTGGGCAATGATGTGGGAGAAAGGAAACCTTCAAGCACTGTGTGTAGGAATGTAAACTAGTGCAGCTACAATGGAAAATCATATGAAGATTCCTCAAAAAAATAAAATAGAACCACTATATGATCCAGTAATTCAACTTACGAGCATTTATTGAAAGGAAAAAACAGTAACTTAAAAGTGTATAAGCACTCCCATGTTCACTGAAGCATTATTTACAATGACTGAAACATGACCTAAGTGTCCATTGACAAATGAATAGATAAAAAAGCTATTGTACGTGTATGAAGTGGAACATAATTATGACATAAAAAGAAGGAAATCCTGATAGTTGCAACATGGATGGACTTTGAGGATATTATGCCAAGTGAAATGTCATACAAAGAAAAACAAATACCATATAATCTTACTTATATGTGGAATCTAGAAAAAAACAAAACAGAAGCAAAGAAACAACCTTGAACTCATTAATACAGAGAATAGATTGATGGTCTCCAGAGGCAGGGAACAGGGGATAGATGAAGGGGGTATAAATGTGGTCAAAAGGTACAAACTTCCAGTTATAATAAAATAAATCATGGGTATGTAAAGTACAGTTTGGCGACTATAGTTATTACTCCTTAACTATACATCTGAAAGTTGCTAGGGCTTAAAAGTTCTTAACACAAGAGAGAAAACTGCAACTCTGTATGGTTACGAATGTTAACTCCACTTATGTGGTGATCATTTCACAGTATATACAGACATCAAATCATTATATCATATCTCTGAAACTAATGCATTGTTGTATGACCATTATTTATTTTTTTAAATCAACAAGAGTTCATAATTGTTTGTAAGGATGTAGAGGAAAATGAACCCTCGTGTACTACTGATTGGAATGTAAACTGGTACAGCCACTGTGGAAAACAACATGGATGTTCCTCAAGAAATTAAAAATACAACTATCTTATCGTTAAGCAATCCCACTTCTGGGTATATCCAACGGAAACAAAATCAGTATCTCAAAGAGATATCTGCAACCCATTTCATTGCAGCATTTACAAGACATGGAAACAACCTACGTGTCCATCAATAGATTAATGAATAAAGAAAATATGTATACACACAATGAAATACTATTCAGCCTTAAAAAAGAGGGAAATTCTGTCATTTATGATAACATGGATGAAACTGGAAGCTATTATACTTAGTGAAATAAACCATACAGAGAAAGAAAAGTATTGTATGGCATCACTGACATGTGGATTTTTTTTTTAAGTCAAACTCATAGAAACAGAGTAGGATGGTGGTTGTCAGGGTCTGAATTGTGGCGGAAATAGGAAGAGTTTGTCAAAGGGTACACATTTTCAGTTATATTATGGATAAAGTCTGAAGATCTCATGTATAGTATGGTGACTATAGTTGATAATACTGTATTGTATAATTAAAATTTGCTGAGAGAGTAGAACTTGTATTCTCATCAAAAATAAATAAATATATGAGGTGATGGATATGTTAATTAACTTGGTAGAAATCATTTTACAATGTATGCACATATCAAATCATCTCATTTTCACTCTAAATATGTTATAATTTTATTTGTCAATTATACCTCCATGAAGCTGAAAGGAAAAAATGAGGTCTTGTCTTTTTATTCATCATAGATGATTTTTTTGAGATTTTTTTCATAGATTTTGAGAGCTTTATGCTATGTCCTGAGTATATCCCAGTGTGATTTTGAAAGATATGGCCTGAGTGTTGATCCCTATCTCATCATCTTCTACTCTTCATCCCAAAGCACAGATAAACTGAACTACTTTTAGAATTCCAGCAACCTTTACCCTCATTTCTAGCTGATGACTACTTAGTCTTCAAGACAACTTAGAAGAGTTTTCCAGAAAGCCTTTCTTGATTTCTTTCCTAGCTCAGCACCCTGTCCTTGACCTGACATGGCACTTATTACACTGAATTGCAGCTGACATATGAACTCATCAGGGGCTTCCCTGATGGCTCAGACAGTAAAGAATCTGCCTGCAATGCAAGAGAACTTGGTTTGATCCCTGGGTTGGAAAGATCCCTTGGAGAAGGAAATGGCTACCTACTCCAGTTTTCTTGCTTGGAGAATCCTATGGATAGGGGAGTGGACTATAGTGCATAGGGTTGCAAAGAATTGGACATGACTGAGTGACTAACACTTTCACTTTCACTCATCATTCTGCCAAACTGGATCATGAGTTCCCTTAGTGAAGGAATTCTCTTTCTTAATATTATACCACTAAAGTCTAACATGGTGTCAAATACATAGTAGGTTCTCAACAAACATTCATTGAGTGAAAGAGTGAAGGAACATAAGCATGTGAAGAAGGTAAAGTTAATTGTCTCCCAATGGAGTTTTAGAGAGTTTGATTCAATTCAATGATTTTCTAGAAAGAGCAAATACTCTCCCTAGTCTTGTTTCCCTATTAATTTAACCACATTTTATTTGTCAAGGGGACCATGAACTAGACCTGGGTTTGGGACGCAGTGGTAGAAGTGATCTTTCATGGCAGGTTCTAGAATAGAGAGGGAGATACATCCAAGCAAGGTACATTTCATCTGTACCTGGAGATATTGAGAGGCTGAATAGTATTTACTCCTAGATTTATTTTCAATGATTTACGCCTAGATGTAAATTATTGTGATCTGGATGAGCACATGGCTATTATCCTAGATTGGGAGGTTTGGACAGATGAGGTCTGGTACTTAATAGGTGTACCCTCCATGCGGAAGAGCTAAGCAAACCAATATTTGCTTTGGTCCAATAGGTCTGGGTTTAGGGAACCACAATAATGATATTGTTGTTGTTGTTTAGTCATTAAGTCATGTCTGGCTCTTTTCAACCTCATGGACTGTAGCCTGCCAGGCTCCTGTGTCCGTGAGATTTTGCAAGCAAGAATACTGGAGTGGTTTGCCATTTCCTTCCCCAGAGCATCTTCTCAATCCAGGGATCAAACGCAGGTCTCCTGCATTGCAGGCAGATTCTTTATTGCTGGGCCACCAGGAAAGCCCACTATAAAGTTATAGCTCTGTTTAGTATTCATTTTTTTTCAACTATATCATATAGGTAGAAATCACTACACATATTGTATTACTGGAGAACAAGCTTACCTTTGATTACTATCCAGAAAGTTTGTAAGATGGATCCATCTCTTGAAATGGTGTGATTTTATGGAAGATTTCTAGTTGCTGCTTATCTTCTCCTGCTTTTAAATTCTTACTTTGTCTTCTGGAATTTGTGTCCTACTGATTGTGAAATTTTAGACCAGAATATAAATGGACCTTGCCTAAACAGCAATAAAACCAAACCACACTTAGTCATCACCTAAGAACAGGAAATATATTTTATTTCCATCTTCCTGACAGGAAGGACTATTTTTAAGCCTTTACAAGAAGTGATTGTACACTGCTACATTCAAAATGGATAACCAACAAGGACCTATTATGTAACAGCACATGGAACTCTACTCAGTGTTATGTGCCAGTCTGGATGGGAGAGGGGTTTGAGAGAGAATTGGATACATGTAATTGTATGGCTGAGTCCCTTCACTGTTCACCTGAAACTACCACAGCATTGTTAATCAGCTATATCCCAATACAAAATAAGAAGTTTAAAGTTTGTAAAAAAGTGATTATAATAATTTGTGAGTTCTTCAGGTTGGAATGCATTATCATATGGTAACTTTTAAAATAAAGACATACTATACATTCTGATGGAGAAGGCAATGGCACCCCACTCCAGTACTCTTGCCTGGAAAATCCCATGGACGGAGGAGCCTGGTAGGCTGCAGTCCATGGGGTCGCTAAGAGTTGGACACGACTGAGTGACTTCACTTTCACTTTTCACTTTCGTGCGTTGGAGAAGGAAATGGCAACCCACTCCAGTGTTCTTGCCTGGAGAATCCCAGGGACAGCGGAGCCTGGTGGTCTGCAGTCTATGGGGTCGCACAGAGTCAGACACGACTGAAGCGACTTAGCAGCAGCAGCAGCATACATTCTGAATACACCTTTAAAATATCTATTATTCAGTATATGTCTTCTGTGAGGTTAGAAGTCAACTAATTCTTTTAATCAAACTTTAGAAATGCAGGCTAATATCTTTCAATTTATAGGAAAGAACTTAGGTAGAACTGAAACAAAGATTTCTGCCTTTCTCATTCTATTTATTATCCATTAAACCATGTTCCATCATCAGCAATTAATTATGATAGCCAGTTAGCCTAATAGCAAAAAGTTTTAAAAATCCCTTCTCCATATTTAAGTCATTATAATGTCATTTTTCTTTCTAATATGTCTGAGTGAAAAGTTTCCTTAGAGAGCGAGTTAGGCCTTCATTTAAATAGTAGCATGCAGTGGAGATGAAGCGACTGGGAGGAAATCTATGGTTAAATTTAGGCTTAATTGTGAGTTTAGGGTTCCCTACTGCCACATGTGAATTAAACCTCCATCCAAACCTCTGCTTTTTAGAACCCTTTCTATGCTTGATTCATTCTACAGTATTGCTACTGAAATCACTCTCCATTAAGAGCTGGAGGGATTCAGCTATTAAATCTTGTTTGGAAGTTACAAGCAATTTGGAAAACCAAGGAGTGTAGCGCACAAGTTACTTCTCAGAGAAAAGTTCACCAGAGCTCAGAGATTCTGCTTTTAAGGAGCGACCACAGTTTAGTGGGTCTTTAAAGGAGGAAAAACCTCAACTTCTGGATTTTTCCACTTTGATCCACTGACCAGCTTCCTGAGAAATTAACTCTTGAATCCAGGTAAGTTTTGTCAAGGCTGGAGAAACTTTATGATTCAGTTCCTAAGACTTAAGATGCCAGTGATCTCAGGAATTGTACTTCATTAACAGAAAATATTAGACACTCAAAGCTGAGTGTGATAGGGAAGAGCGAAGAATGAGCCTTTGAGTCCATTTTTCTCTTTTATAAATACAGAAACACTTTCTTCTATAACATGTACTTTCTCACATTTGATTCATTGGTTCTTGGTCTTCAGATCAATCACCATCTCTGAACCATATATATATACACACACACCATATATATATATATATATATAATTTGAACATTTTCCTCTAATTATATATATTAATTATATATTAATATATATTATATATACATTCTCTAATTATATATATATATTTGAACATTTTTCTCTAAAGGGTCATTTGTCCCAGAATGTTGCCCACTCTCCATTTAGAATCCCGTTGCTTAGTTTTTTTTTTTTTAATTTATTTATTTTAGTTGGAGGTCAATTACTTTACAATATTGTAGTGGCTCTTGCCATACATTGATATGAATCAGCCTTGGGTTTACATGTGTTGCTTAGTTTTAATAGCTGTTGCCATCCCTCAGTTGCATATCACTTCGTGTCTTGTCTTGCTCTTTTCCCACAGTGAGTAAATTGCTTCTTTGTACTTTGATATCATTTTGCAGTGTCTGAGGTACACTTTTATTTATTTCTCTTATGTTAGAAAGAATCCTTTGATTTTCTTCTTTTTGCCTTTGAAAACTATCTAGAAGACCTAACTTGTCACTTTAATAGATGAGTAGATGAGAAGAAGAATTTTAGCATGTCTGAACTGAAGGGTTGGAATTCTCAAATTCCCTTCCTTTTATGGATGAGGAAACACTGTCCTGGAAGGAGTGAATGACTGGTGAACGGCAGTTAATACATTGATGGCAAAACAAGTGCTTGAACCCAGATTTTCCAGCTGTTGTATTTTTCTGGGTTTCCTCCTTAATGCACGCATTGTCTCCTTTTCAGATTCTTTTCCCATATAGGTCATAATGAGTAGCATTCCCTGCGCTATACAATAGATTCTGATTAGTTATCTATTTTATATATAATAGTGTGTATGTGTCAATCTCAATCTCCCAGTTTATCCCTCCCATGCCAAACTGTAATGACCTGTATGGGAAAAAAAAGGCTAAAAAAGAGTGGATATAGGTATATGTATAACTGATTCACTTTGCTCTACAGCAGAAACTAACACAACATTTTAAATCAAATTTTATATTCCAATACAAATTAATTTAAAAATGCTAGCTTTCATAAAGTTCACTTTCTGTACTGATATGATAATTAAGAACAGTCAGGCATTGTATCACTTTTATCAGCTGTAAAGAATATGTGATTATAAGGCAATATGACTTTTTAACAAAGAAACATAACAGAGTTTGTACACTGAAATGAGTCACAGATCTTTAGGTTGTCCCCTGCTGTTAGTCACTAAGTTGTGTCCAACTCTTGCAAGCCCATGGACTGTAGCCTGCCAGGTTCCTCTGTCCATGGGATTCTCCAGGCAAAAATACTGGAGTGGGTTGCCATAGGAAGTATATAAAATTATCCAAGTATTGTGAAGTTTGCTTAGAACATTGTTTTAAATGGAGATGATTCAAGTACTAGAAAGATGAGCAGAAAAAGGTACAGTTTCTAATGCCCCTGAGATCCCATTATGAACAGGTGAGTTGTATTAGGAAAAGGAGAGATTTCTTACTCTTCTCATGTTAAAAACACAGAGCTGATCTGAAGTGCTACACTCCCTGGGAGATGCTCTTTAGAAGCAGATATGAGTATAGAAGCCTAGGAGTTCAAGCCTTTGGTACCTAGAATTGAAACTTCCATGTAAAGAATTGTTCTTGAGGTTTGAGCATCCACTTTGTTCAGTCTTCAAATCAAATAACCTGGGAAAGCTGCAGGGAATAAATCGCAAAGGTTAAGGTTTTCATATACCTCCAGTTAACTTAAAGAATCTTACAGATGATTAAAATACACACATAATCCCAAATTTATGTACTTTATACCATTCTTCTCTTACTCAATAAATAAGAAAATGATTTGTTTCATTCAGTTCAGTTGCTCAGCTCTGTCTAATTCTTTGCAACCCCATGGACTGCAGCATGCCAGGCTTCCCTGTCCATCACTAACTCTCGAAGCTTGCTCAAACTCATGTCCATCGAATTGGTGATGCCATCCAATCATCTTATCCTCTGTTGTCCCCTTCTCCTCCTGCCTTCAATCTTTCCCAGCATCAGGGTCTTTTCCAGTGAGTTAGTTCTTTGCATCAGGTGGCCAAAGTATTAGAGTTTCAGCTTCAGCATCAGTCTGAAGTGAATATTCAGGACTGATCTCCTTTAGGACTGACTAGTTTGATCTCTTTGCAGTCCAAGGGACTCTCAGGAGTCTTCTCGAACACCACAGTTCAAAAGCACCAATTCTTTGGCACTCAGCGTTCTTTATAGCCCAACTCTCACATCCATACATGACTACTGGAAAAACCATAGCTTTGACTAGACGGACCTTTGTCAGCAAAGTATGATTTGCTTAATATAGAAGAAAAAAGCAGCTGTTGATTTTCACTAGGAAATAATATCGAGTTGAGTAACAAAGAGCAAGTTATTTTTAGACTTGAAGTGATATCATTTTTTTTTCAGAAATAACCTAGTTCAATCTCTTCATTTTAGAGATGGAAAATTGACACTGAGAAAAATGATATGATACGATCAGAGAAGGCTAGTCACAAAATTGGAATGAGTCTGGATATGTGGATGTTGTGCATCAGTATAGGGTGTGTGTGTGTAACCATATGCTTGTATGTGTGTGTGTAGTAATTTCTCAATCTAAGTCAAGTTATTAGTTGGAAGGGGCTTTCTAAGTTTTGGTATACCATGGAGATATACACTTACATGTATAATTGCTCTTCTGCTTGTATCAAATCTTTTGGAAGAGCTTTTCTCAGTTTTATAATTTCTATGCATTATCCAATGACCTTGAAATAAAAGGTAAATATGATATTTAAAATCTACATATAATTATATCTCTGGGTTTCTCAGGTATTACAGCAGAGAACCAAATACTTAGTCTTTTCTTAGGAAATTGGTAATGGAGAAGGAGGTCACAAAAGAAGGAGGGAAGAATCATAGGAAAATTCATTTAAATCTAGCATTATTGTTCACTGGGAGTACAATGATTAAAAACTTAGGTGTTTACTTAGATGCATAATTTAACTATTATTTTGTAAACTTGCTAGGTGTTCCAATCTCTGATGCGTTCTCAGCAAATGTTATAGTGGGTTGGGTTGTACAACTATAATCCATGATTGAGATTAGCAAGAATGAGGATGGAAACTTGGAATCAAGAAGAAAAGGCATATGATATGGGAAGCAATAGGCTCCAAGAGAAAAAGGTAGGAGAGATTCAGAGATTTCACTTTCTTGTCAGTTCTCGTGCCTACCCACACTTCTTAGTTACTATGCCTCCTAACCCTCTCAACTCCTCCTGTACTCCAGACTGCAAATCAGTGTGTTAGTTTGAAGATTTTATTGACAAGGAAACTGAATCAAGAAAGACTGAGTGACTTGCCTGAGAGCACCAAGCATGGACCTTTATAAAAATGGTTCTGGAGTCTTTGTGTATCCTAGCAAAAGCCCACATGGCCTCACTAGCTTTGTCCTTATCTCACCTGTTTAATGGAAGTTCCAGTACCCTCCATGTAATACTTACTCTTTTTTATCATTATCAGTTAGACTGTCTCTTTATTTCCTCAGTCCTCTGCTTAGTCTAGTTATGATACGGAAACTGTTTCCCATGAATATCCACTAAAATGGATCCTGGGCTTAAATGTAAAACATAAAACTAAACAACTTTAAAAAGTAGAAATTCTTGGGGATGTAGGACTAAGCAAGGAGTACAGATGATGAGACAGTTGGATGGCATTTCCGACTCAATGGACATGAGTTTGAGCAAACACCGGGAGATAGTTAAGCACAGGAAGCCTGGCCTGCTGCAGTCCGTGGGATCACAAAGAGTCAGGTATGAATTAGTGACGAAACAACAACAAATTAGTTCCTAGATGTGATATCAAAAGCTCTAACCGTGAAAGGAGAACTTGTTAAGTTACAGCTTCATCAAAATTTAAAACTTTTCATTGTGACTGATACTATTAAGGGGATGAACGTACAAGCTACAGAATAAGAGAAAATATTTGTAAGTCACATATTCAGCATATCTAAAAAGTACGAAGAACTCTGAAAACACAAACATTATGAAAGACAATCCAATCATAAAATGAGCAAAAAATATGAAGAGATATATCAGCAAAGAAGATACACAGAATGAAAATAAATGAGAAGGAACTCAACATCTTCAATCATTAGGGAAATGCAAATTAAAAGCACTATGTGATGTCACCAAAAACTCATCAGAATGGCTAAAATAAAATATAGTGATAATACTATGGAGAAGTGGTATATTATTTGGCTGGGGCTGCCATAAAATACCACAGGCTGGGTGGGTTAAACAAAAGAAATGTATTTTCTCACAATCTGGAGGCTAGAGGTCCAAGATCAAAGAGCTGTCAGAGTTGGTTTATGGTGAGAGCTCTCGGGCTTATAGATGGCCACCTTCTCACTACATAATCAAAAGCTATTTCCCTAGTGCATATACAGAGGATATTGTGCTAAGGACAAATGGATAAATATCTATTTAAGAAAATTCACTAAAACTTGATAAAAACAGTGTGAGCCTATGACATTTGAACCCATTCCTCCTTTCTAGCTCAGCATGACAGAAACTTCATTCCAAGAACCTCCTTCACGGATTACAGCCTTGTTGTGGCAAAGGGGTTTGTGTAACTCAATGAAGCCATGAGCCATGCTATTCAGGGCCACCCAGGATGGACCAGTCATAAAGAGGAGTCCTGACAAAATGTCATCCACTGGAAGAGGGAATGGTAAACCACTCCAGTATTCTTGCTCTGAGAACCCCATGGACAGTATGAAAAGGCAAAAAGAAATGACACTGGAAGAAGAGCCTCCCATGTCAGAAGGTGTCCAGTATGCTCCTGGGGAAGAGCAGAGGGCAATTACTAATAGCTCCAGAAAGAATGAAATGACTAGGCCAAAGCGGAAATGATGCTCATTTGTGGATCTGTCTGGTGGTGAGAGTAAAGTCCGATGTAATAAAGAACACTATTGTATAGGAAGCTGAAATTTAGTTCCATGAATCAAGGTGGTAAATTGGACCTGGTCAAACAGAATATGTCAAGAGTGAATACTGACATTTTAACAATCGGCAAACTAAAATGGACGGGCATGGAAGAATTTAATTCAGATGACCATCATAACTACTACCGTGGGGAAGCATCCCTTAGAAGCAATGGAGTTCCCCTCACAGTCAACAAGAGAGTCTAAAATGCAGTACTTGGGTGCAATCTCAAAAATGACAGAATGATCTCTGTTCGTTTCCAAGACAAACCATTCAACATCACAGAAATCCAAGTCTATGCCCCTACCACTAATGCCAAAAAAAGATGATGCTGATCAGTTCTGCAAAGACCTACAAGACTTTCTAGAACTAACATCAAAAAAGGATGTCCTTTTCATCATAGGGGACTGGAATGCAAAAGTAGGAAGTCAAGAGATACCTGGAGTGACAGGCAAATTTGGTCTTGAAGTACAAAATGAAGCAGGGCAAAGGATAACAGAGTTGTGCCAAGAGAATGCACTGGACATAGAAAACTCCCTCTTCCAAGAGCACGAGAGATGACTCTACACGTGGACATCGCCAGATGGTCAATATCGAAATCAGATTGATTATATTCTTTGCAGCAAAATGGAGAAATTCTTTACAGTCAGCAAAAACAAGACCTGGAGCTGACTGTAACTCAGATCATGAGCTCCTTATTGCAAAATCCAGGCTTAAATTGAAGAAAACCACTCAATGTGGATTCTTAGTAGGAAAACCACTAGGCCATTCAGGTATAACCTAAATCAAATCCCTTATGACTATACAGTGAAAGTGACAAATTCATTCAAGGGATTAGATATGATAGACGGATGTCTGAAGAACTATGGACAGAGGTTCTTAACCTGGTACAGGAGGTAGGGACCAAAACCATCCTAAAGGAAAAGAAATGTAAGAAGGTAAAGTGGTTGTCTAAGAAGACTTTACAAATAGCTAGGGAAAGAAGATAGTTGAAAAACAAGGGAGATAGGGAGATATATACCCAACTGAATGCAGAGTTCCAGAGAATAGCAAGGAGAGATAAGAAGGCCTTGATTAATGAACAATGCAAAGAAATAGATGAAAACAAAAGAACAGGAAAGGCTAGAGATCTCTTCAAGAAAATAAATATCCAGGGAATATTTCATGCAAGGATGGGCACAGTAAAGGACAGAAATGATAAGGATCTAACAGAAGCAGATGAGATTTAGAAGAGATGGCAAGAATACACAGAAGAACTGTACAAGAAAGATCTTAATGACCCAGATAACCAGGATAGTGTGGTCACCCACCTAGATCAAGACATCCTGGAGTGTGAAGTCAAGTGGGCCTTAGGAAGTATTACTACAACAAAGCTAGTGGAGGTGATGGAATTCCAGCTGAGCTATTTCAGATCCCCACAGATGATACTCTTAAAGTGCTGCACTAAATATATCAGCAAATTTGGAAAACTCAGCAGATGCCATAGGATTGGAAAAGTTCAGTTTTCCTCCCAATCCCAAAGAAGGGCAGTCTCAAAGAATGTTCAAAGTACTGGACAGTTGTGCTCATTTCACATGCTAGTAAGGTTATGCTCAAAATCCTTCAAGATGGGCTTCAGCCGTGCGTGAACTGAGAACTTCCAGATGTACAAGCTGGGTTTAGAAAAGGCAGAGGAATCAGAGATCAAAGTACCAACATTTGTTGAATTATAGAGAAAGCAAGGGAATTCCAGAAAAACATCTACTTCTCTTCATTGACTACACTAAAGCCTTTGACTGTGTGGATCGCAACAAGCTGTGGAAAATTCGCAAAGAGATGGGAATACCAGACCACATTACCTGTCTCCTGAGAAATCTATATGCGGGTCAAGAAGCAACAGTTAGAACTGGACAAGGAACAACAGACTGGCTCCAAATCGGGAAAGGAGTACACCAAGGCTGTATATTGTCACCCGCTTATTTAACTTCTCTGCAGAGTATATCATAAGAAATGCCAGGCTAGATGAATCACAAGCTGGAATCAAGATTGCAGGGAGAAATAACGATAATGTCAAATATGCAGATGGCACCACCCTTACAGCAGAAAGAGAGGAATTAAAGAGTCTCCTGATGAGGGTGAAAAAGGAGAGTGAAAAAGCTGGCTTAAAACTCAATATTTCAAAAACTAAGATCATGGCATCCAGGTCCATTACTTTATAGTAAAAACAAAGGAAAAAATAATAAGCAGTAGCAGACTTTATTTTCTTGGGCTCCAAAATCACTGCAGATGGTGACTGCAGCCATGAAATTAAAAGATGCTTGCTTTTGGAAGGAAAGTTATGACAAAGCTAGACAGCATATTATAAAGCAAAGATAACACTTTTCTGACAAAAGTCCATATTAGTCAAACCTGTGGTTTTTCCAGTAGTCATATATGGATGTGAGAGTTGAACCATAAAGATGAGCCTCGAAGAATTGATGCTTTTGAACTTTGGTGTTGGAGAAGACTCTTGAGAGTCCATTGGACTGCAAGGAGATCAAACCAGTCAATCCTAAAGGAAATCAACCTTGGATATTCATTAATATCAACTGATTCAACTGATTGAGTTGATATTCAACTGATACCAAAGCTAAAGTTCCAATACTTTGGTTACCTGATGCAAAGAGCTGACTCATTGGAAAAGACCCTGATTCTGGGAAAAAATTGAAGGCAAAGGAGAAGAGGGTGGCAGAGGATGAGATGGTTAGATAGCATCACTGACCCAGTGGACATGAATTTGCTCAAACTCTGGGAGACAGTGAAGGACCGGGAATCCTGGCATGCTGCAGACAATGGAGTAGCAAAGAGTCAAAGATCACTTAGCAACTGAACAACAACAATAGCCAAGAACCCAGAGATTTCTCTCCCTTAGCTCCTGCTCAAGAGCTGCTGTATCTTGTCAGGAGGGAAGGCCTCCTACATCTGTCATAACCCACCAGTATACTGTGCAGTGAAAAAATTCAGGCAAGTTTGACCAAGAGGTCATGGGCTCCCTCCCTCCACCTTGCCAACATTTACAAGGTAGAAGCTGGACCTCAGGTAGGTAAGCTGAAAATACAAAGGTCCATATGACCCTAGCCCTATCTCATTCACAGAGTAAAGTTCCCACACTAGGAAAGGCAAGCGGCTATGGTCCCTGCTTAGAAACTTGCCCTTAAAACATGGCTGTTTTAGGTAAAGCAGACCAATGTCCCTATCCCTGTTTCCTGAGTCAAGGCTCAGAGATTTTTTCCTAGAAGTACAGGCAGGCCCTGAGAACAGAGAGCTCTCAAGCTCTTCTCAAAGGAAATTCAAGCCTTAGAGAAATCTTAGAAAAAATGAAGATTTGGGTGATAAGCAAGCAATAGGCAGTTTACATTTCCATGAGAAGTATAAGATAAACCATGGGCTGCCTAGTTTACCAGAGAGAAGTAGGGAAACAGAGAGCTAAAACAAGCCCTCAGATGTCAAAGTAAACCTCAAAATCAGTGGTCTCAAGAGTGAACCTTCCAAAAGAGCAAAATGTAATTAAATCAGGCTATGTGGAAATTGATGACCCAGAAAAATCAGCCAACAATTAGTGATGTCTAATATCTGCCCTTGATCAGGGAAAGTGATAGTCAAAGATATCGCTCGGAAAACATGCCTGAAATTGCACCCTCTGAGGAACGACAGGAGAGGACTCGCATTGTAAGGCAAATAGCGTCACTAAAATAGTCCAGTCTGTCACAAAACCAACAAACACCAACATCAAGCTTCAGAGTTGGGTGGTAGAGTGGGTGCTGGGTGGGAATTGGTATCCAGAATTGCTATAATATATTATCTAAAATGTCCAGTTTAGAACCAAAAATAACAAGATATACAAAGGAACAGGAAAATGACCAGGTCAAAAAATAGGCAACTGCCTTTGAGGAGATACTAAAGTTGGATTTAGCAGACATCAAAGCACTTGTTATAATTTTCAAATAATTAAAATATATTAAAAAGTTCAAATAACTAAACCATACTTAAGTAACTCAAGGCACAAAGGAAGTAGGTGGGTGCAGAATTCTACTGGATGAAGAAAATGACTCCAGATAGTAACTCAAATCCATAAAAATAAATGAAGAGAACCAGAAATAATAGGAGGAAGATTACTTGGAGGAAGACATGGAAACCCACTCCAGTATTCTTGCCTGGAGAATTCCATGGACAGAGGAGCCTGGCAGGCTACAGTCCATGGGGTCGCAAAGAGTCCGACATGACTGAAGTGACTTAGCATGCAGTATACTACAAATGCTGCAAATATGTGCTTGTTCTCCTTTCTCTCAGTTTTTCAAAAAGACAGCATACTCATACTAAGTGATAATTATAGCAATGTGTTGTTGAGTTTGCAACATAGATAAAAAAGGTAATATGTAAAAAATAATAGAATGGAAAAACAAAGAGAATAAATCTATAATGGGACAATGTTTCTATATCTCACTGAAATGAATTTAGTGTAAGTCTAGAGTACAATCATATATAAGCCCTAGAGCAATTGCTAAGTAAACTTCTATAAAATATATGGTAAAACAATTATTAAAGGGATTTAAGCATTGTGTTGGAAAATATGCACTTAATGAAAAAAAAACGGCAAAGGAGATATAGAGAAACAAAAATGATATGAAACATTGGAAACAAAAAGTAAAACAGCAGATAAACCTATCTATATAAAAATTTTAAAAGCATGTAATTCTTACTATATATCTCGATTAAAACTTCAAAATAAAATTCTGATTTTGTATATATGATGACTTAACCAATCCAAAGTTATCTCCCATATTTTATACCAACATAAGCAAAATGTGATGTTTAATTTTTAATTTTTAAAAATATTATAGAGTATGAATCTATAAGAAAATTGTCAGTTACAGATTCTTTTTCTTTGCAGTGAATCACACTTTTCAAAGCAGTGAACAAATTACCAATGCTACATAGTTAGGTAGAAAAAGGAAAAATGAAGCATTTGAATACTTAATTTTCAACCAATTTTAAGATCCATTAATAATAAAGGCCCGGAGAAGGCAATGGCAACCCACTCCAGTACTCTTGCCTGGAAAATCCCATGGATGGAGGAGCCTGGTAGGCTGCAATCCATGGGGTCACTAGAGTCAGACATGACTGAGAGACTTCATTTTCACTTTTTGCTTTCATGCATTGGAGAAGGAAATGGCAACCCACTCCAGTGTTCTTGCCTGGAGAATCCCAGGGACGGAGGAGCCTGGTGGGCTGCCATCTATGGGGTCGCACAGAGTCGGACACGACTAAAGTGACTTAGCAGCAGCAGCAAGGCTCTAAGCTGAAACTCAGAGTGGTTAAATGATTTGATCACAGTCACATAAATTGAGTACAGAATCATTTCCTCAATATTCAGGAATGGCCAAAATAGAAAGAATCATAGAAACCATTTAGTCTCACTCCTTCACTTCACAGATGATAAGGGATAAGAAAACAGAGGGCTAGGGGTTATTTTTAGTCCATATCATATTATTTCTTACTAGTTAGACTTATCCTTCAATTTCAAGTTTCCTGGGTCTTAATCTCTCAATTTTCCATCCATAATAAATGGGAAAGTTGCAAAAAAAAAAAATTCCATTGTAATTATCAGGTCAGCAAAGGAACGATCCTGATAGATTTTCTGTAGTTTGAATCAAATTTCAGTTTATTTAAGGTGTCTGTCCTGAGGATCAAGAGCAATAAGGAACAATTGAGCTGAAAGGAAGTGAGGGCCATAGATAATATTGCAGAAAGGTCAAGGCAAATGAAGACTGAGAGGAAGTGTTTGAATTTTCTCAGAGAATTTCACTGGGGATGTTCACAAGCTCTCTGGGAAGAAATCAGGTGAAAATTTCAGAAGTAATGCTTGGTGGTGGAGCTTTGGGAGGTGAGGGGATCAGATATGGAAACCAGACTTCCTTTCTGATACATGGGCGTGTAAACCAGAATGATCATGAATAATGTGTAGAGGAGGACAGCAAGCAAAATTTATATCTAAGCACAGTTCCCTGCCTATATGCTAGAATTGAGGCCTTAAATACTATTAATAAGTTGGCTCTTAGATGGTAAATGTCAGTAGGAAAGTGGAGCTGGAGGTACTTCACTCAATGGTCTCATCTTTATTTTTTCCAGAATCTTGTTCCACTGAGCTATTCTACAATCCAAAAAGAGATGGTACAGTTTTATAGAAAATTTAAAATCAGAGTAGATTCTAGTCCTCTTTTTACAAACAAGGGTAATTTTGGGAAAGTCACTATCTCTCAAGGTTTAGGTGATTATAAGTAAGTTTTCTCATTTCCAGACTTTCCAGCAATTTTAATATTGTGATGTGCATTATAAATTTTTCAAAATACCTATAGGTTGTGGTTTGCCAAACTTATTTGATCAAGGGAACTCTTTTTAGAAAGATCAACTTATTGAACACTTTGTTATCAGTGCAAACTTCAGAAAATTCTCCCAGAATCTTTTGCTTCATTTTAAAATTTTGTTATAAACATCTGTGTCCTCCCTGGACTTGGAATTTCCATATGTTACATGGTCATCTTTCCAACAAGTTGCTCGGTATAAGCATTATCCCTAACTCCTCAATATGCTGAACTAGAAATGATCAGTCATAGATATTTAAAATCCAGTGATGTCTCATAGTGGAACAATGTCTTCTCCTTAATCAGTCATGAGCTATGTGGGGCTTTATACCAAGGATTTTTGACAGGATCCTTCTGCTACCAGGGCACAAAGGAGCTGGTTCAGGGAGCCAAGACTTTCCTTTTTTGGTTTCCAATGCAAAGGCTACGCCAGTCTGGCTCTTGGATTGTGACATGTAATATTCTGTGTATTGACAAAGCTTAACAGATTACCCAACAGAGGGAAACACTGACTTTTCAGTTTTGCTGACTTTTGATGTGAAGCAGTCTTTTTTTCTTCAGTCTTCATTCAAACCTCTCAGTCTAGTATCTGAATTTCTAGCCCTCCTTTTAGTCCAAACTCCCTTATCAATTTGTCTTGAAGAACTTCCTTTGATTTTCAATTCATTGATTTATCTATCGAGTCATTAATTCATTCAACTATTGTTTTCTGCTAGGAGAACAGAGAGACATATATGGAGGCTACCATCTTTTGGTTTAATAGGAGAAAAAAGACATGCAGAATACATTAAGTAGATTTAATGTACTAAATAAGTAATGCTATTAAACATGCAGAGATGAGGATTTGAAGGAAGATCTTTCCAAAATACATATCTGAGAAGGCTTTAATTAATAATAGAAGATGCCTGATCCAGAGTCTGCAAAGAATGTGAACGTCTATGTGCCAGTATTGAGGATACACCCATGAATAACCCTAATAATAATAAGTAACATCTATTGAGTGTCATGCACTCTCTCGCTCACCGTGTTCTTGCTCACAACAATTAGAGAAAGTAAACAGTATTTTATTTTCACTTTGCAAATGAATGAACTGAAGCATTTAAGTAATTTATCTGAAGTCACTGAGTCAGTTAAGTGGTAGAGCCAGGCTTTAAATACTGGAAGTGTCAGCCCGAGGTTTACCTCCTGACTCCACTTTATGAAATTATACTCTCCTGCTTCCCTCTACATAGTTTGGATCTCATGGTACTTAGAGTCTAAGAGAGGAGACAGGTCTGCACAGGTGATTAGGATGCAAATATAGATGATAACATCTGGGATATGCAAAGTATTTTGGAGCAAATAAGCACATTTAGCCTAGACATAAAGGATCAAGGAATTAGATTACATCTAATCTGGAATCTGAATGATAAACAGGAGTCTGCCAGGTAAAAGAGAGAATGAACAGAAGAGGGTATTGGTAGGGTCAGGGCAGGTAATTCAGCAGAGAGAATGGAACATACAGGGAATAGTGATGAAAGAGCATGGATGGATGAGGGACTATTCTGCGTGACTCCAGGGGAGAGCTGTGGCTGTAATGACATTTATTACATAGATTTGTTGTGGGAATTAACAGACATATGTTTAAAAAGAAGAATCTAAACCTGGGAGGGCATAAATTGTTCTTTGACTTGTTTCCTCCTTTGTGTTCACTTTTAGTTAGTGGTTATAACATTCATACTCAGTTTTTTTTCATGTGTTGAGATCCTCCTTGATCATGAGTCAGTGACAGTCATCCCAAAGCTGTGCTGTCCCCTACTATTTTTGGAGTCTAAAACCTCAAAAAAGTGGAAAATCAAGATGAAATCTATTGAATCATTTTTTCCCTGGAAAACACAAGGCAGAGATAATGAAAAAAATGCAATATTGGGGGCCATACCTTCTGAAGAGATCAAATAATATAAGGAAAAAGGAGAGGTAGAGGAAAAGCAAGACAAGAAACAATTTCTCCAGCTTGAATGATGTCATATGCCAAGATAGGGCTCTGACACTGCGCAGCTTCAGAGGGTGACAAGTCTGTTGGACCTATACAGTTGTGCAGTGTACAATCTGTACTTCCATACGTGATAGTGCTAAACCATGGCTAAACATGGCATGCAGTCATGTTATAATACATTTGGGGGAGAATTTTCTATTAGTGCTGTTCAACACTAGAGTGAGTTAGATTGAGTTATATTATGAAAGAACAAGATCTCTGTTACCAGAAGTTTCCAAGTAGATGTAGATGTAGATTATCCTTCTATCAAAGATGTCAAAGAAATGAGGGAATCTGAGCTATATTACCCAAGATTTATCCTGACTCAATTCTAAAATTTTCATGTTTCTGTGATATTGATATGCCTTTTGACTTTTTCTTTTAAATGTGTGTGCATCTCTCTCAGTGTGTATTTTTTATTAATAATTTTTAAAAGGTAGATAAAGAGAGGAATTCCCTGGTGGTCCAGTAGTTATTATACAGAGCTGTCACTGCTAAGAGCCTGGGTTCAATCCCTGGTCAGGGAACTGAGTTCCCACAAGCTGCCTGGTGCGGCAAAAAAAAACCCCAAAGTTTCATTAGATTTATTTTTAAAATGTAGGTAGAAAAGTATAAGTATAAAATGTATCTTTAGCTTTACACATTGAGTGACCTATACTTGCAGAAAAATTAATGAAAATATGTACATGCCACTGGTAATTATTTTTCTTCCAGTTCTTTTTTGGTGCCCATCTGTTGTCTTTTCCTCTCCATGTGACACTCAGATAATGTTAATACTTCTATCCCCTTCATACTATTTATATATCTTAATTATAATTAAAAATGTTTTAATGAATTCATATAACTCTATACAAAAGTCACCTATATATCTATCTGTAGAGTGAGGGCTTTTATGCTGCTTTAAGAGTCTACAAGTTATCTAAAAAAGAATCTCAAGATTAAATGCATGTATTTACTGTAGTTATTGATAAACATGCCTGTCTTGTTATTGAGCAGTACAGCATTTTAGTAATAAAAGCAAAACTCATGACATCCTATAGGGCAGCAGTCCCCAACATTTTTGACTAGGGACCAGATTCGTGGAAGACAATTTTTCCATAGACGAGGGTGAGGGTGGTTCTGGCAGTAATGTGAGCAATGAGGGGATGGTTCAGGTGGTAAAGTGAGTGATGGGGAGCAATGGGACATGGCAGGTGAAGCTTCGCTCACTCTCCCACCGCTCACTTCCTGCTGTATGGCCCAGTTCCTCACAGGCCACACACCCATAGTGGTGCACAACCTGGTAGTTGGTAAAAGTGAAAGTCGCTCAGTCGTATCTAACTTTTTGCAACCCCATGGACTATACAGTCCATGGAATTCTCCAGGTCAGGAGAGGGTAGCCTTTCCCGTCTCCAGGAGATCTTCCCAACTCAGAGACCAAACCCAAGTCTCCTACATTGCAGGCAGATTCTTTACCAACTGAGCCACAAGGGAAGCCCAAGAATACTGGAGTGGGTAGCCTATCCCTTCTCCAGCGGATCTTCCCGACCCAGGAATCCAACCGGGGTCTCCTGCATTGCAGGTGGATTCTTTACCAACTGAGCTATCAGAGAAGGGGATCTCTGCTATAGTGGATTGAATGGTAATACCCCCCAAAAGAAGTGCATGCCACAACCTCCAGAACCCATGAATGCAGCTCTATTTGGAAAAATGTGTTTTGCAGATATGATTCAGTGAAAAATTTTGAGATGAGATCCTCCTTGTGTATCCAAGCGTGCCCTAAATCCAATTTGCTGTTGTTTAGTAGCTGAGTCATGTCTGACTCCTCCAGGAGTTTATGGGACTTCCCAGGCAAGAATCCTGGAGTGGGTTGTCATTTCCTTCTCCAGGGGATCTTTCCTATCCAGGGATCAAACCTGGGTCTCCTGCACTGGCAGGCATATTCTTTACCACTGAGTCACCAAAAGTGAAGTGAAAGTTGCTCAGTCATGTCCAACTCTTTGCAACCTCATGGACTATAGCCCACCAAGCTCTTCTGTCCATGGAATTCTCCAGGCAAGAGTATTGGAGTGGGCAGCCATTCCCTTCTCCAGGGGATCTTCCTGACCCAGGAATCAAACCCAGTTCTCTCACATTGCAGGCAGTTTCTTTACCATCTGACCCACCAGTGTGCTTAACTGCTCAGTTGTGTCAGACTCTTTGCAACCCCACGGAATGTAGCCCTCCAGGCTCCTCTGTCCGTGGGGATTCTCCAGGCAAGAATACTGGAGTGGGTTGCCATGCCCTCCTCCAGGGGATCTTCCCAACCCAGGGATCAAACCGAAGTCTCCTGCATTGCAGGCAGTTTCTTTACCATCTGAGCCACCAGGGAAGCCCCTAAATCCAATTACATGTGTCCTTAAAAGAGACAGATGAGGAGATGACACAGACACAGAGAAGTAAGTTTTGTAAGGACAAACCAGAAATTGGAGTTTCACAGCCACAGCCAAGGAATGCCTGGAGGCACCAAAAGCTGGAAAAGGGAAGGAAAGATTTCCCCTTAGAGCCTCCAGGGGGAGTGGAGCCCTGTAAATACCTTCATTTTGGATTTTGGCCTCCAGAACTCTGAGATAAGATACTTCTTTTGTTTAAGCTACCAGTTTGTTAATAGCAGCCTCAGGAAACTATATACTGCTACATATATTTTTACCATCATCAGAACTGCCAGTTGTTCATTGTCATCTGAGGCACACAAAGGTGACTTTAGGAGCCTAGATAACAGCTATATAATATTAGATTTTGTTTATCATGAAACTTAGTTTTAAGAAATCACTTCTGAAATGTGATGTGTTTCCAACAGAGGAAGTTTGTCTTTGCTCCAGAGAATGAAGCTGCTCATACTCACACATAGGGTTTATGAAAACATTCAAATCCATTCCCAGCACCAGGAAAATTGAAGGAGCCCGAGCATACAAAAAACAACATTTAAATAACCCAATGTCTGGATTATCTAATAAAATGTAGGGCTTCCCCCTTCCCTCGCCCCTTTCAAAATTATTACATACAAATAACAACCCAACTTGATTATCAACAGCACGTCCTTATCACTTTCACTCACGCAGAGCAGAGCTTCCCATAAATATTTATGGAAAATTTTTCCTTTTTACGCATTCAAAATCCTTGCTTGATGGTCTGGTGTTAGATTTCCGGCACTGTTCAATGTCAAGGGCACTGCAGCTTCTTCTGAACAAAACATCCTGGCTATCTGCAGAAATGCAGCTGTAGATGCAGGCTTAGTAACCTTAAATCAAGAAGGCCCATATTTGACAGACTGCTGCATGTTGACAGACAAGCGTGCACGCTCACACACACACACACACACACACACACACACACACACACACAGACATGTGTGTGTGCAGTATTTCCCATCCCAGTCTCTGTAAGTCTGTCACTGGTGCAATATCTTTAAGTACAATATGTAGAGAGAGCCACAATCTGTGTGCACCCACAATGTTCCTTGCTGCAGAGAAATTTGAATGTGTCTTGAAATCACGTGCATTCCTTTCAAACACAGACAAGTATTAAGTAAATGACACTTCTATTACACTGATTGACATTTCATTATCTAAATGCCTAGCCTTCTTTTGGCTTTGGGATAATTAGTTGTCAGTTCCCTGAAGCAATTACATTTTCAGTGTTACTCCAGTTCTTCAAAGGGCAATGGGGACATTAAAAAATCTTATATTTCAGACCAAACAAAAGTCCTGAGAAAAATGTCCTGTTCTCAGATGGTTCTGGAAAAAAAAAAAATAAAAGGCTACTGGAAAAAAAAAGTAGCCCTACATCTCTTACATTAGCTGTAGGAAGAACAGAAAAACAAATTACTTGAATCAGTTTCTCATCAGTGAAGTACAGAGGTTAGGCAAGATCACAGAGCTTTTTTTTCTAAAAGTGAGAGTTATAATTCTGAGAGTCAGTGTTATCTGTCACAATGCTGAACAAGAAGTTTTTATCAAAGTGTGGTTACCTCATCTAACCTCTAAACTTGAAGAAATTGTTGTTTAATTTCATGTATCTATGTGTTTATGTGTTCAGCATCTCCATCTCTCTCTCTATATATATAAATATATGTGTGTGTGTGTGTGTGTATATATATATATATATATATATATATATATATATATACACATAATGTTTTTGTTGATAATTTCTTCTCAGTAACTTCATACCACATGTAGAAAAAATATTATTTCTTTGGTGCCAGGCTTATCATTATTTTAGTATACATGCTGCCGAATTCAAAAATAAGCTGAAGTGAACACCGGGTTTATTATTGAATTTTTAAGTAGCTTTAAATTTGCTCTATAGTGATCTATATAAAGAGAAAGCTCCAGGAGAATGGATGGAAATGAAGATACAGATAATATACAACTGTCAAAGATGCATGAGAATGCACAGGGTCAGTCTTGAATGGAAGTGCTTTGAGATTAGAATTAATTTAAGCTGGTGATGGCCACAGGTATAGTAATGAGACATTAAGAGGGGAAAGAAGAGACTGACTGAAAGAGACTTTTACCTGAGAGATCAATGTAGCACATAAGTGGAGTGGCCTAGAGCAAGGACTTAGGTGGAGGTGAGTATGTGCCCAAGAGGATACAGCCATAGGATGCTGGAGCAAACTGGGTCCCAGAGACTATCAAGTCTAATCCCTTTCATTATGTCAACAAACACAAATTTAGTTTTTACTATGGGTTATATGTTGAGGATTCAATGGTAAGCAGGAATACCGCGGACCCTGCCCTCAATCATGACACGTAGCTAACTAGTGGAGAAACAGAGTCTGTGGATCAGTCATGTGTGTGTGAGTGTTAGTCACTCAGTCATATCCAACTCTTTGCAATGCCATGGATTGTATCTTGCCAGGCTCCTCTGTTCATGGAATTCTCCAGGCAAGAATACTGGAGTGGGTTGCCATTTTCTTCTCCAGGAGATCTTCCAGACCCAGGGACTGAATCCAGGTCTCCTGCATTGCAGGCAGATTCTTTACCATCTGAGCCACCAGGAAAGCCATCAGTCATGATACGTAGTCAACTAGTGGGCGAATCTAGGGGAGTAAGTTGCTCCAGATCACAAAGTTGGTTTGTATCTGAGTGAATTCTAGAATCTGGGGCTTTTGAATTTCTGAAATAGCTGGCAGTAGCTGTGATGCAAGAGCACTTATGTATCTATGCAAACCACAAAATGTTTTTGTCTTTTCATCTGAATAAATGTGTGGCCTTGGCCATCCTTCCCCAAAGCTCACTCAGCTACTTACAGAACTTCAGGTTCATGGAGTACAGTCATATAAGTCTTGGCTAAAGAATACAGATTCAGCAACTAACCATGCAAGCACAGCTTTCTGAAAACTGTCCCAGAATTTAGCTTGATTGCCCCCTACTCCAATTATCTACCATCAGTTTTACCAACTGCTGATTCTTTTTAATATTAATTTCTTCCAAAGGGCCTGTTCCCTGCAAGGTGCTCTCAGTCTGCTGAAATGCAGTTGATTCTGGAATAAAAGCTTAAGGTCACTGAATCCCCATCTATAAAACTTGCCAGATCAAGTGTTGGCAGATATTTGGAAATGAGGTGTCAGGCAGCTGACTTTTCTTGAGTGTGAATGTGTGTCTGTGTATATTCCTGTAGGGAAAACAGGGTGGGTAAGAACATACTCTTTGTAGATTATTAGGATTAGAACATTTACTGAATTTCTTTGGAAGAATATCATGTAGAGTTTAAGGAACATCTAATTAATCCCAGGGACGGGGGAGCCTGGTGGGCTGCTGGCTATGGGGTCGCACAAAGTTGGATATGACTGAAGCTACTTAGCAGCAGCAGCAGCAGCAGCAGTTAGTTGCAGAACCAGGGAAGTAGGTAGATATTCTCATTCTGATCCCAGTGTTTATCCCATGTTTCCTACTGGTCATTAAAGTAAAATTTCACATTGCCTCAGATAGATAAGCCAATGGTGAGAGCCAAACTGAGCACAAGAGAATGAAATGTCATTAAAGAGATGTTTTGGTGTTAAGTGCCCCTCAAATGTCCTTGGTGAGTAGCAGCTGTCTTTGCTTAAACACAGGTCTAGTTCTTTACTGGAAGATTTATTAAGTTAAAATGTAAATGAATGACTGCCTTTTAATTTTTATTCAAGCAGAAAAGCTCTCAATGAGAATAGTCTACACATATAACTCAGTTACAGTGCCCAGTCCTTACTAGGTGATCCATGAATATTAGATGCATAAATAAGCCAATAAATAGTGCTTTCCAAGTGGTGCAATGGTAAAAAACTCACCTGCCAATGCAGGAGGCACAGGAGATGTATATTCAATTTGTGGGTCAGAAAGATCTCCTGGAGGAGGAAATAGCAACCCACTCCAGTATTCTTGCCTGGAAAATTCCATGGGCAGAGAATCCTGGCTGGCTATAGCCCATGGGATGCAGAGTCAGATACGGCTGAGGGACTGAGCACGCAGATAGGCCAAGAGTAGTAATGAGGTAGTAATGAGGAGGCACAATAATATGTAAAGAGCAAAGGACTTAATTTGGGATATCAGGCCATTTACTTAACATCTTTGAGGCTCAGTTCCTTTATGAAGAAAATTCAGGTAGCAATACCCATCACTCAGGACCATTCTGGGAAATAAAATAAAATAATATTTTGAAGTCCTCACTCTCACATTAAATGCTATAAAATATGCTTTAAAACTACTAATATCTTGCTGTAATGCCTTTGGCTTTCAGGAGAAGTAGACTGTTATTTTACGTAATGGTTCTAGAAAGTGGATATGTGGACTGACTGCATGTGAGTCACCAAAAGAACTTGGAAAAATATAGATTCTCAGATTTTACCCTAAACCTAGAGTTAGAAGCTCTGAAAAGGGGCCTGAAAATATCAGTTTCTCTTTATAGCACACTAGGGCACTCTATGGAGAAGGCAATGGCACCCCACTCCAGTACTCTTGCCTGGAAAATCCCATGGATGGAGGAGCCTGGTAGGCTTGCAGTCCATGGGGTCGCTAAGAGTCAGATACGACTGAGTGACTTCACTTTTGCTTTTTACTTTCATGCATTGGAGAAGGAAATGGCCACCCACTCCAGTGTTCTTGCCTGGAGAATCCCAGGGATGGGGGAGCCTGGTGGGCTGCCGTCTACGGGGTCGCACAGAGTCGGACACAACTGATGCGACTTAGCAGCAGCAGGGCACTCTAATATGCAGCTCCATTTAGGAACTGTGATGTGTGTGTGTGTGTGTGTGTGTGTGTGTGTGTGTGTGTGTGTGTGTGTGTGTGTGAAGCTCCCTTAAATAATAATACCCAGATTCTTCTTCTGGAGACTCTGTAATTATTATTATGATTGCTCTTTTTCCCCCGAATACAGATTGTCCTATGACTAATCCAGTGCCATTTTACATATTATAGGTTTTTGATAAATATTCTCAGCCAAGTAATAAACATGATTAGGTAAGTAATATATTTGGCCAAAAACAAATTGATATTTGCTATTTTATTTCTAAGAAAATTTAGGAGGTGCACATATACATTTCTCTGGGAGACTCTTATATGTTCATAATTTGAGGTGACTATGCTACAGGCAGATGTAACTAGATTTATGGTTTGTCTTTGGAAGTGAAAAATTTAGCTATTTTCCCACCTTATAAATGACTTCTATAATTGCTTGAAAAACAACAATGCCTACCATTTGTTGGTCAATTACCAACTAGATTATATATGCCTACTTGATTAGAAAATAGGTTGTTCTTTCCTTCTCATAGGGCTTGATATTCATGATTTTGTTTTAATTTTGCCATAATTTCCACTACATACATGCCAGATTGACACCAAATGAAATTCCTAGCCATAATAAACACATATTTTTTTGCCAGTTAACTTAAAACATCATTTTTCATTGGGGCATAGTTAGACTTTTTAAAGGGATTATAAGGTTACCTAAGGTCTAGTTCATGACGTGACACTGTTTCTGTAGCTTTGGCCTAAGCATTTGGCATCTTTGAAGATAAATTTTCTCATGAAATGAAATGAGAGATAATAGTAGACGATTTTTAAGTTTCTTCCATTTTTGACCTGATAGGATTCTATTGGTATGAGTTGCTTTAACACTGTAGGTGAAAGGAATCTAGAATAAAAGGAGCGTATAAAATGAAACCATACATGTCTCTACAATAGAGTAAATATTTTTAAAAAGAGATTAAGCCTTACAGGTTTATTAAATTGAGAAAGAAAAAAAAAACTATAAATCTCACTGAAAAGATGTCTGTGATTTATTGCCATCCAGAGGCTCAATTATAGGCTACTCTTGGAGAGTTATTAACTACAAAGCATCCCAACAATAATGGGTAATTGCTGTAGAAAACCCAGCCTGGCATAGCTTGAATGTGTCTGATTCCCATTCATAAGCCATCATTTTAAAAAGATACATCATTGAAAAGATAAACATAAAATATGAACTCTATAGTCCAATGAAATGACTCTCTCATCAAAATTGTAATTGTGTCTTAAATCTACACAAAATGTCACAGAGGGAGCCAGAAATGTATCCAGCCAAGAGAAGATTCTGCTTTGACTTGCATTTTCCTCAATTTCCCACCTGATTCTTTCTTCCCTCTAGGGAAATATGGACTGTGATAAGGAGCATAATGACCAGCATAATGTGGTGGCCTAGTCATATCCCTTTAATCCAATTAGAAATCCATTCAGAGCCCCTGCTCGAGCTATCTATGGCAACCACTTTTCCTCAGTCAATTTATGCTCAAATCCATCAACACCATTTAATGTGCCCTGCTGTTCAGGGTCATTCAGCATCTTCTCTGTTAGTCTCCCAAGCACTGTGCACATCAACACATCAGCACACCCTCCATCACCTCTTGATAAGCTTTCTCCATAGCGTTTTCTCTCTCTTCTTATTCTTTGTCCCTTTTCCTTCCCTTTCCTTCCTGCTTTTAATTATAGAAAAAGGAAGTGCTTATTAGTTTTGAAGTAAAAAGAAGGAAATAGGTGATCTCTACATACACACGCTAATATTATTTTTAAAAATTGGACAGAAAATGCATGCATATATGTTCTTTATTTTCCAAAATGTTACCTTTTATTCCTTTATCTTTCCATCTGATTTCAAGCCTTTGCAGAGAGCTTGTGAATCCCTGCAGCCCAGTTAACTTGGCAGGAAATACAGCTTTCTCAGCATTAGAAAGCACTGATACGATGTGTACAAGGGATTATCTCTGATGGAGAATTGAAAGATAATTGGCTCTTTGACTCTGGGGAAGGTAATTCTCTCTGAGTCTCATATGAATAATGAGAAAATTAGTCTACATGAGTTATTTTTGAGTGGGCATCTCAGGCATGAATTAAAGGGCAAAGAAGGGACAGGTGGTTTGGGCTTTGCAATGCTTATTATGGTTTCATTTGAAAAAAAATTAAGACTGAGAAATTTTAAAGGTTCTTTCTAATTCTGTAATCTAAAATTTGAGAAGTCAGAACAAAAGTGATAATAATAACCAAAAATAACATCTGTTAATATTGCTTCTTAGTTTATACAGCATTTGAATTCATGATGTAGAAATAAGTAAAGACCACCTAAATGAGACACTGTAAGGTTATTTGTTTAGAACTCACTGTAGCCAGGAAGTCAGCCACCATCACCTATGTTTGGCAGAGATTCCAATTCAGGTAGAAGAGTAGAAAAGCTTTATAATAGGGAAAAGATAAGGCTTTAAGTCAGCCCGGAAAGAGGCTGCTGGCCTGGGGAAGCTGTAGGTAAACTAATAGAAGTAGGGTATCCTATGTGATTGGTTAGGGACTCATGAAAAGTGAAAGTCACTCAGTCGTGTCTGACTCTTTGCGACCCCATGGCCTATACAGTCCATGAAATTTTCCAGGCCAGAATACTGGAGTGGGTAGCCTTTCCCTTCTCCAGGGCATCGTCCCAACCCAGGGATTGAACCCAGGTCTCCCGCATTGCAGGTGGATTCTTTACCAACTGAGCTACGAGGAAGCTCATATTTGTCTTAAATTGATCCTAAAGTTGGAAGTGAGGGCAAAATTTTAGGAATCAATTCTTTCCTGGTTATGTGGGCCTAATTTCTACAGAGATTGCTATCTGGCTTCTTAAACTAGTTGTTAGTGATTGTAGTTTGACTTCTTGAACTAGTTACTGTGAATAGTACATTGGCTTTCTGGGTTGATTGCTGTAGGCTTTGGGTCAGAGTTCCTTTTTTACGTAGTCTGGTTATTTCTGTATTTAGTCTGTCAGTGATTTCATTTGAGCTCTAAAACAGCAGTGTAAAGGGAGATGACTGGCTTTTATTTTTCTTTCCTCTATTAACACTCTCCACTTGAGAGCTAGTTTTCAATTCAAGGCCTGTCTGTGTAAAGTCCCTATCAGTTTTATCTGAGAAATCCTCTACCTCTGCTGGAATTTTTAAAATTGTTTTCCTAATAAATAAAATATTAGGATGATTAAAAATATCTACCTTTCACACTTCCAAGTGGAGGTTGGAGGGAAACTTCTAACCAATATTATCTGGTAGGCTGCCTTCTGCCACCAATAGCAGCTCTCACAGGATCTGTGCAGCTCTGCTTTTGGATACTAGGATGCTCCAAACTATGCTGCCTCAGTGATACTACTTGAGTCTTTTGAAGCCAGCTGCTACCGTCACCTATGGTGCAGACTCTTTACAGGACAGGTACCAAATCTGCCAGAGCTGCTCTAGGAGAGTCACCTTGCCTTTACCTCCAGCACCAGCCTCTGGCTCTCCCCTTAAATTTTATTTGTCAGGCCATACAATGACCCACGTCTTCTGGTTTAAGTGGAACAACCCAAAGGGCACCATACCATCAAACAAGCAAGCAAACAAACCCCCAAACCTAATTTTGATATCTCATTTTTCTTCAAGGCAGGTATGCAAACAAACCCTATCAGTGACTCCAGGTTGCATAATTTCTTGTCCGGTTGCACATGAAGATATTGAAAGACTCAAGGAAAGTAAAGTGATTTTTAGAATTTGGGCCTCTGGGCTTTGGCTTGAACAAGTATATGCCATTCTACCTCATTTCATCTTGAAATACGGTACCTTGATTGAAAGTATCAGTTACATCCATTAGGTAGATGGCAGGTCCAATTTATCTTCAGGCAAAAGAGAAAATCTCAGTTTGTACTTCTTTCTCTGGATTATCTAGACCATCTTGTTTTGAGTTGAGCTAACTGAGCTTGCAAAATTTCTTGGATAAATTTATGTTGAGTAGTACCATTATAGATTTTTTAAAACACTGGTGACTTTTATCCTTTCAGTATCTTTGAATTTGACTTGCAGATCTTCCTCTCCTGAGGGAACATCAGGGAAAGCCGGAGTCTTTCAGAATTTGTGAAAGAACCTCAAAAATGTTGGCAAACTTATTCTCTGAATCTAGCTGTGTACAAATTTCTCTGTCAGGTAAACCTGTTTTTTACCGATAAATCGAGTCATAAGGCAGGTTGTGTGCTCTAGTCTGACAGTATAGCTTTTTGGCAATGTGTTTCCTATGAATGGATACCATGAGCCTCCAGCAAGTGTTCAATGATGTGAGCCTACTTCTTTGATGAAACACCTTGTGTTTTTGCCCCTTGGTGTTTGGGGTTGCTCAATGTAATGTCTACTTCCATGACTCCAAGCACACCTAACAAATATTTTCAAGCACCTTCTTGTACCAGCCTGTTCATTAAGGACACTAACCCTCTCTTTGAAGTGAAAATAATTCATGCCTCTTTTTTTCCTGCCAGGAATAGCATTATTCCTTTTTACCTAACATTCTCCTATCATCCTTCAAAACTGGCTCAGATTAGCTGTGACTTACCTGGGTTTCATTCATGCCCCAAGATAAATATTGACGTGACTCTTGACTTGGAACTTGCACCAAGGTCTTTTCACTACATGAGTTAACTGTGTATGTTAAATTTCTTCCCTATGTAACATAGCATCAGTTCAGTTCAGTAGCTCAGTAGTGTCCAACTCTTTGCGACCCCATGAATCACAGCACGCCAGGCCTCCCTGTCCATCACCAACTCCCGGAGTTTACCCAAACCCATGTCCATCGAGTCGGTGATGCCATCCAACCATCTCATCCTCTGTCGTCCCTCTCTCCTCCTGCTCCCAATCCTTCCCAGCATTAAGGTCTTTTCCAATGAGTCAACTCTTCACATGAGGTGGACAAAGTATTGGAGTTTCAGCTTCAACATCAGTCCTTTCAATGAACATCCAGGACTGATCTCCTTTAGGATGGACTGATTGGATCTTCTTGCAGCCCAAGGGACTCTCAAGTCTTCTCCAACATCACAGTTCAAAAGCATCAATTCTTTGGCACTCAGCTTTCTTCACCATCCAACTCTCACATCCATACATGACCACTGGAAAAACCATAGCCTTGACAAGACGGACCTTTGTTGGCAGAGTAATGTCTCTGCTTTTCAATATGCTATCTAGGTTGGTCATAACCTTCCTTCCAAGGAGTAAGCGTCTTTTAATTTCATGGCTGCAGTCACCATCAGCAGTGATTTTGGAGCCCAGAAAAATAAATTCTAACACTGTTTCACTGTTTCCCCATCTATTTCCCATGAAGTGATGGGACCAGATGCCATGATCTTAGTTTTCTGAATGTTGAGCTTTAAGCCAACTTTTTTACTCTCATCTTTCACTTTCATCAAGAGGCTCTTTAGTTCTTCTTCACTTTCTGCCATAAGGGTGGTGTCATCTGCATAGCTGAGGTTATTGCTATTTCTCCCGGCAATCTTGATTCCAGCTTGTGTTTCTTCCAGCCCAGCGTTTCTCATGAGGTACTCTGCATATAAGTTAAATAAGCAGGGTGACAATATACAGCCTCAACATACTCCTTTTCCTATTTGGAACTAGTCTGTTGTTCCATGTCCAGTTCTAACTGTTGCTTCCTGACCTGCATACAGGTTTCTCAAGAGACAGGTGAGATGGCCTGGTATTCCCATCTCTTTCAGAATTTTCCACAGTTTATTGTGATCCACACAGTCAAAGGCTTTGGCATAGTCAATAAAGCAGAAATAGATGTTTTTCTGGAACTCTCTTGCTTTTTCGATGATCCAGTGGATGTTGGCAGTTTGATCTCTGGTTCCTCTGCCTTTTCTAAACCAGCTTGAACATCTGGAAGTTCACAGTTCACGTATTGCTGAAGCCTGGCTTGGAGAATTTTAAGCATGACTTTACTAGCGTGTGAGATGAGTGCAATTGTGAGGTAGTTTGAACATTCTTTGGCATTGCCTTTCTTTGGGATTGGAATGAAAACTGACCTTTTCCAGTCCTGTGGCCACTGCTGAGTTTTCCAGATTTGCTGGCATATTGAGTGCAGCACTTTCACAGCATCATCTTTGAGGATTTGAAATAACTCAACTGGAATTCCATCACCTCCACTAGCTTGGTTCGTAGTGATGCTTTCTAAGGCCCACTAGACTTCACATTCCAGGATGTCTGGCTCTAGGTGAGTGATCACACCATTGTGATTATCTGGGTTGTGAAGATCTTTTTTGTACAGTTCTTCTGTGTATTCTTGCCACCTCTTCTTAATATCTTCTGCTTCTGTTAGTTCCATAGCATTTCTGTCCTTTATTGAGCCCATCTTTGCATGAAATGTTCCCTTGGTATCTCTAATTTTCTTGAAGAGATCTCTAGTCTTTCCCATTCTGTTGTTTTCCTCTATTTCTTTGCATTGATCACTGAGGAAGGCTTTCTTATCTCTCCTTACTATTCTTTGAAACTCTGCATTCAGATGGGAACATCTTTCCTTTTCTCCTTTGCTTTTCGCTTCTCTTCTCTTCCCAGCTATCTGTAAGGCCTCAGACAGCCATTTTGCTTTTTTTGCATTTGTTTTCCATGGGGATGGTCTTGATCCCTGTCTCCTGTACAATGTCACGAACCTCTCTCATCAGGCACTCTGTTCATCAGGCACTCTGTCTATCAGATCTAGTCCCTTAAATCTATTTCTTACTTCCACTGTATAATCATAAGGGATTTGATTTAGGTCATACCTGAATGGTCTGGTGGTTTTCCCTACTTTCTTCAATTTAAGTCTGAATTTGGCATTAAGGAGTTCATGATCTGAGCCACAGTCTGCTCCCAGTCTTGTTTTTGCTGACTGTATAGAGCTTCTCCGTCTTTGGCTGCAAAGAATATAATCAATCTGATTTCGGTGTTGACTATCTGATGATGTCCATGTGTAGAGTCTTCTCTCGTGTTGTTTGAAGAGGGTGTTTGCTGTGACCAGTGCGTTCCTTTGGCAAAACTCTATTAGCCTTTGCCCTGCTTCATTCTGTACTCCAAGGCCAAATTTGCCTGTTACGCCAGGTGTCTCCTGACTTCCTACTTTTGCATGAACAGTATGAAAAGGTAACATAGCATAATCACCATCATTTTCAGTTTCCACAGCTCTAGTTGAGGGACTTGATTCTTTTGGGACAAACATGGGGGAGTTCATGCCTAAAGATCCTGTTGAAAATAATGGAGATTATTTTTGCCAAGCAATTAAGAAGCAGATAGTTAGTTCCATGATCCTAATACAACATGCAAAAATGGAAGACCAGCCAAAAATTTGGCTGAGTGAAAGACACAGCCAAGGGCAGCCCTCCTGGGATTGCATTCGCCCCTGGGGATCTGAAATAGTGTGCACATACACTTGGCTGTATCACTCAGGACAATCAGAGCAGGATGAAGGCAGTTTTGAAGGGATGCCCTGAGCAACACAGAGAACCATCAGCAAAGAGAGAAAACATTTCTAGCTCAAGGGACTTAAACACAATATATGAACAAAACATGGCTGAACAATGTGATACTCTGAACCTGGGGCAATGCTTAGAAAGACAGTTTTTTTTCCTAAAAAAAGTCACCCTCAGGAATTCCCTGGTGGTCCATTGGTTAGGACTCCATGCCTTCACTGCTGAAGGCCTGGGTTCAGTCCCTAGTCTGGGAACTAAAATCCCACAAGCCATGTAGTGTGCTCCCCTACCCCCCAAAAAAGCAACACAGAAGATGATAGAATTAGAATATTCCATACAAATAGTCACCTTCAGCATTGGTGGTTGGAAGACTGTATATGTCCAAGGCTGAGCCCTCTGAGAAGTGACTAGAGAGGAAATTCTAAGCTTATAGTCTTTGGTTGAATGTGATGTAAATTTGTAAGCTTTCTGAATTATAAAATGATCTCCAAGCTACACACATATCCAGAGGTCATAAGTAAGGATTTAACTGACCAATTGGACTTTGGCACAACTTTATACCAATAGGTGCTTATGCAAAGCCAGTGGTGAACCTCAGGAATTTAGGCTAACAGACATAAAGAAGAAAAACAGTCTGAGCAGAAATATCACAGGTCTCACACTGCAGGTGAAATGGGCTTCACAAAATCATTCAGCCAAGTTACCAAATAAATAAATAAATGAACAAATAAAGAACAACAAGTTGCAGAGGAAAATGAAAGTTGCTCAGTCATGCCTGGCTCTTTGTGACCCCACGGACTATCCAGTCCATGGAATTCTCCAGGCCAGAATACTGAAGTGGTTAGCCTTTTCCTTTTCCAGGAGATCTTCCCAACCCAGGGATCAAACCCCGGTCTCCCACACTGTAGGTGGATTCTTTACCAACTGAGCTATCAGGGAAGCCCTTGTAGAGGCCAGGGGAATCTATATATAACACAAAGTGCCTAGCACATGGCCTGGCTTATGTCAATCACTGATTTTGAGTCAGATTGTCTGAGACCTAACATTGCTCTTTCACTGACTTGCTGTGTGTTCTGTGCAAGTTGCTTCACTCCTCTGTGCCTCAGTCTCCTGTATTTCAGTGATAATAATAGCACCTATTTCGTATGATTTTTTTGTGAAGACTAAAGGACTCGTGCATGTAAAGAGCTGGCACAGAGTCTGTACTCAGTCAGGATTAACCATTGCCTTGGTTACCTTATTTGCCCCTGTTCTACTTATAATAAGTCCTCGTTACTGAGATTTCCCTAATAGATTGCTATCCTTTTTGGATTGAGTGTTGGTGCTTTAGAAATGTCAGTAGTCTTGGGAAGGTTTGTCTACTAAGTCACGGGCTCACTGTAGTAAATATATCCATCATTTTATCATTGTCATGGATCAAAAAGGCCAAAAAGGAAGAAAGCAATGCCAAGGTGGAAAGATGTGAGCCAAGGAGGTTGCTACTGCTGCTAAGTTGCTTCAGTTGTGTCCAACTCTGTGCGACCCCATAGACGGCAGCCCACCAGGCTCCACCGTCCCTGGGATTCTCCAGGCAAGAATACTGGAGTGGGTTGCCATTTCCTTCTCCAGTGCATGAAAGGGAAAAGTGAAAGTGAAGCCGCTCAGTCGTGTCTGACTCTTAGCGACCCCATGGACTGTAGCCTACCAGGCTCCTCCGTCCATGGGATTTTCCAGGCAAGAGTACTGCAGTGGGGTGCCATTGCCTTCTCCGGCCAAGGAGGTTAGTGGGCACCAAAAATAAATTACACTGACTTGTAATTTCACTTAAGAGAAAGCCCCCCATGCTCATCCTAGTGGGATGTAACAAAATTGTACAGGACACTGGCATTCAATTCCAAAGTTCAAGTCTCTTATTTCTTTGACACTCTATGTCCTATTATTTGTTGTTAGGTAAGCTAATCCTGTGGTTTATTTTTTGATTGTGAAGAGAAATATATACTATACTAACAGACATCTCTAGTTGGCTGCAGGATTGCTTAGTTTAGCATTTCTTGCAAGCCAAACGTTAGATCAGCATCACCATGCATGATTTCATTGGCTGGCATTAAATATCCAAATTTCCCAAGAGCTTTCCTGACCACAGAACAGGCCTTGCTAACAAATAAACTTAAATGCTCTATTACAAAGGAAAAATGCGGAGAAAAAGGAAGGTTACCTATTTCCTTTAAGCTCTGCTTAAGTAAAAAGAAATACAATTTTTCCTCACTAGAATTTGGTTTCCTTGGTTTTAGCCAGAAACACGATAGTAAATACAAATTACCTCAGAGCACATTAAAAGACATCCCATTCACAAAGGTTAGCAGTTGCATTACAATTTTAATAAGGTTCATAAAAGTGGCTTGATGTGCTTATATGTGTTTTCTTTTTGAAAACAAATTAGCCACTATTTTCTTCTCCTGATTGGAGTTTTATGTTTCCATAGAAGCCTTATTTGTTTTCTTATTCTCATATTTTATTAAAGAAACAGGAAATTTTTCCTTGTTTATTTTCATTTAGGAAGAACTATTCTAAAAATTTAAACATTCGCAAAACAAAATTAACAGAATGAGAGGCCTACAAATACATCTCCAAAGCTTAACAACTTTTCTGGATTTTGTCACACCTGCTTCACCTGTCTCCCTCTATTCTTCTTTTATTTTTTCTTGAAGCATTTAAAAACAAATGTCAGGTGTGTTATTTCAACCTACAGACTTCAGTATGTATCTCTAAAACCTATGAACATTTTCTTACATAACCATAGTATTGTTATCACACATAACAAAATTATTGCTCATTTTTTGTGATATCTAATACCTGGCCTATAATCAAAATTTCTCCATTTTGTTTTTTGTTTTTTTTTTCTTTTACTGGTGGGCGGTTTAAATTAGGATCCAACTCAGGTCCACCATTACATGCTTCTTGTGAATCTGAGCCTCTTTAATGCTAGAATAGTATGTCTAGTTTTTATTTTCATGCTACTGATTTGCCAACAGAAGCAGAAGATATTAAGAAGTGACAAGAATACACAGAAGAACTGTACAAAAAAGATCTTCACGACCCAGATAATCACAATGGTGTGATCACTCACCTAGAGCTAGACATCCTAGAATGTGAAGTCAAGCGGGCCTTAGGAAGTGTCACTACAAACAAAGCTAGTGGAGGTGATGGAATTCCAGTTGAGCTATTTCACATCCTGAAAGATGACGCTGTGAAAGTGCTGTACTCAATATGCCAGCAAATATGTAAAACTGAGCAGTGGCCACAGGACTGGAAAAGGTCAGTTTTCCTTCCAATCCCAAAGAAAGGCAATGCCAAAGAATGTTCAAACTATCGCACAATTGCACTCTTCTCACACACTAGTAAAGTCATGCTCAAAATTCTCCAAGCCAGGCTTCAGCAATACATGAACCATGAACTTCCAGATGTTCAAGCTGGTTTTAGAAAAGGCAGAGGAACCAGAGATCAAATTGCCAACATCTGCTGGATCATCGAAAAAGCAAGAGAGTTCCAGAAAAACATCTATTTCTGCTTTATTGACTATGCCAAAGCCTTTGACAGTGTGGATCACAATAAACTGTGGAAAATTCTGAAAGAGATGGGCATACAAGACCACTTGACTTGCCTCTTGAGAAACCTGTATGCAGGTCAGGAAGCCACAGTTAGAACTGGACATGGAACAACAGACTGGTTCCAACTAGGAAAAGGAGTACATCAGGGCTGTATATTGTCACCCTGTTTATTTAACTTATATGCAGAGTACATTATGAGAAACACTGGGCTGGAGGAAGCACAGGCTGGAATAAAGATTGCCGGGAGAAATATCAATAACCTCAGATATGCAGATGACACCACCCTTATGGCAGAAAGTGAGGAAGAACTAAAGAGCCTCTTGATGAAAGTGAAAGAGGAGAGTGAAAAAGTTGGCTTAAAGCTCAACATTCAGAAAACTAAGATCATGGCATCCAGTCCCATCACTTCATGGGATATAGATGGGGAAACAGTGGAAACAGTAGCTCACTTTATTTTTCTGGGTTCCAAAATCAGTGCAGATGGTGATTGCAGCCATGAAATTAAAAGACCCTTACTCCTTGGAAGGAAAGTTATGACCAACCTAGACAGCATCTTAAAAAGCAGAGACATTACTTTGACAACAAAGGTCCATCTAGTCAAGGCTATGGTTTTTCCAGTGGTCATGTATGGATATGAGAGCTGGACTATAAAGAAAGCTGAATGCTGAAGAATTGATGCTTTTGAACTGTGCTGTTGGATAAGACTCTTGAGAGTCTCTTGGACTGCAAGGAGATCCAACCAGTCCATCCTAAAGGAGATCAATCCTGGGTGTTCATTTGATGGACTGATGTTGAAGCTGAAACTGCAATACTTTGGCCACCTCATACGAAGAGCTGACTCACTGGAAAAGACCCTGATGCTGGGAAATATTGAGGGCAGGAGGAGAGAGGGATGACAGAGGATGAGATGGTTGGATGGCATCACTGACTCAATGGACATGGGTTTGGGTAGACTCCGGGAGTTGGTGAGGTTCAGGGAGGCCCGGCGTGCTGCGGTTTATGGGGTCGCAAAGAGTCGGACACGATTGAGTGACTGAACTGAACTGAAGTGATTTGTTTATAAACAAAACAAAACCTGTAACAGTTGATCTGAAGAAAGTTCCACCTTATAGATGTGACTTTTTTTTTTTTTTTCTGTCCTTACCATTTCCTGCAAACTAAAAGTAGCCTCTGGAGACTGACATTCCATTAGAATCAAGTCAAGCATTTTTCTACAAGTATTGCATAGATGGCACTGTGTGTCTTATACCCATCACATCAAGAGACACAAAATGCTTGGTTATCTCCCTTCTTGTGATACTGATTTGCCAGTGCTTTCAAGTTGTGACAGCCTCATCCTTCCATCATTCTTTTCCTCATCAGTATTTCATGTAATGGTTCCTGACCCTAATGATCATTGACAGAATCAATAATTGCACAGGAGGTTGCAAACAATTTTTATACAGATTTTTTTTTTATATATAAAATAGGGCAACTTATGTAACCTGAGGGCTTCCCTGGTGGCTCAGAGGGTAAAGCGTCTGCCTGCAATGTGGGAGACCCAGGTTCGATCCCTAGGTAGGGAAGATCCCCTGGAGAAGGAAATGGCACCCCACTCCAGTACTCTTGCCTGGAGAATCCCATGGACGGAGGAGCCAGGTAGGCTACAGTCCATGGGGTCACAAAGAGTCAGACACGATTGAGCGACTTCACTTTCACTTTCACTTTATGTAATCTGAAGTACAATTCCTAGAGGAAAAACATTTCATTGTTAAATTTTTAGAGAAAGGATTTTGGTGTCTGTTACTTCTACTGTGACCAATTAATTGGGAAAAGTGTGGTACTCTTTCTCTCCCCACCTATTTCCTTGTCTCATATATCATCATGAATTTACAGATTTTTATATAAGAAATGAGTTTGAGTCAATTTCAGCTATTCTTTCTGATGCTTAAATCGAATCACTTTGCATTTTTGACCAGTTGAAGTCCCTTTGTGTTGGATGCTATATCCTTTTGACATGCCCAGTAAGTCTTATAATCTCCTTTCTTTCTGACACAAATGATATCCCAGACTTAGCAGGTACCTATTATTTCTCAAATCTGCAGCTAGCCCTTACCTTTGGAAGTCTCAGCTCTACAATTTTGGCACTAGACTATCTTAGTGTTCCTGAACTTTATTTACTTTTAAATCTTTCCTACTGTGAGAGCTAGTAAATATTTATTTGGGAGGAAACAATAATAAATTTATTCTGATGTGCCTATTTCAAATTTACTGCTATTTCTATAGCACATAATTAATTTTTCTAGAGCATAAACTCAGCATTCTGGCCTGGAGAATTCCCTGGACTACATAGTCCATGTGGTCGCAAAGAGTCGGACGCAAATTAGTGACTTTCACTTTCACTTTAGAGCATAAACCATGCTTTCAAACTTCCTTAGCATGTTAATTTCCATCCATCATCAAAGCTGGCTTGAACTTTGTTTTATTTATCCAGGGTAGTACTCTCATCTAACCCACTGTATTAATTCATAGATAGATAATAATACTTCATTTCCTACGCTAAATCTATGCCTGAAAATTGTTGTTCAGTCACTAAGTCATGTCTGATTCTTTGCCATCCCATGCACTGTAGCCCACCAGGCTCCTCTGTCCATGGAATTTCCCAGTCAAGAATACTGGAGAGAGTTGCCATTTTCTTCTCCAGGGGATCCTCTTGACCCAAGGAGTGAACCCAGGAGACATGAAAATCCTCATATTTGCTATTTCTCACTAATTCGTGATGATGCTGTACTATTTTACAGAACCTTGCCCACTTATATTGCAAACTCTTTTAATATTATAGTGAAAGTGTTAGTTGCTCGGTCGTGTCTGACTCTTTGCAACCTGAAGGATTGTATCCTGACAGGCTCCTCTGTCCATGGAATTCTCCAGGCAAGAATACTGGAGTGGGTAGTCCCTACCTTCTCCAGGGTATCTTCCCAACCCAGGGATCGAACCTGGGTCTCCTGCATTTCAGGCAGATTCTTTACTGTCTGAGACACCAGCAAAGCGCTCTTTTAAGATCGGGGCCCATTAAGTATCTGAATTTTTAATCATAGAGCAACAAGAAAATCAAGAAGGATTTCAATATAGACACTCCCATTTGGTGAAGATGTTTAGGTAGTAAGCATTTTTAGTTGATTAATAAACATGGCCATCATCAGGGTACCATAGCTATCATTTATTCACTTAATGGCACTATAAATGTCTTGAGCTGGGTTCTGGGTGTTCAGAGATAAAAAGAGTATTTGTTTTATAGCTTAATTTAGATGATGGAAACTAACAAGTTAATAAGCAAATTCAATATAATATAATTATTTTGTAGAGATTTGCAGTTTCCTTGGGATTACTGAAGGGCTCTAGTTCAGAAAAGAGGATCACAGACATCTTCCTAAAAGGAACAATACTTGAGCCAAATATTAAAGAGTAAATAGGAATTAGCAAAACACAAGGTGTTGACGAGGGAAAGTTTTTGCAAGAACAGAGAACACAAGTGGTGAAGGCACTGAGTGGAGAAACACGATGGACTTGTAGAATTAATTGTTCTCTGCAGTGTGGATATAGGAAGCAAGTAGGTATGTAGCCACTGAGTCTAGAGAGGTAGGCAGAGACAAGACCAGAGAGATAGGCAGAGACGAGCACTTGTGCCAACTTCAGGATTATTTTTTACCTTTTTAAGCAGACTACAGGAATTCCAAAAATAGGAAATATAATGACCTTATTTAAAGATTTTTTGTGGTGAAATATGCTGACTATTGAATCTAACATTCATCCATTCTTTTACTTAAATAACTGTTAAGCATCCACTGTGTCTTGAGTGCTATACAAGGCACTGAGGGTTCAGCGCTTACAACAGACGTGATCCCTCATGGATCTCAGGCCATGAGATGTGTACTTCGATCCTTTAACATCTTCTAGCCTTGCCTTCACCTGCATCATTGGACTGTATCACTCCAGTTGACCTACAGACCTTATAAGATATCTATCTTAAAAAATACAAAAGAACAAAAGACAATTTCTCCTTTTCAGGCTTCTTAGCTGGCTTCCCTTGCTCTATGCTATGCTATGCTAAGTCGCTTCAGTCGTGTCCGACTCTGTGTGACCCCATAGATGGCAGCCCACCAGGCTCCGCCGTCCCTGGGATTCTCCAGGCAAGAATACTGGAGTGGGTTGCCATTTCCTTCTCCAGAGCATGAAAGGGAAAAGTGAAAGTGAAGTCGCTCAGTCGTGTCTGACCCTTAGCGACCCCATGGACTGCAGCCTACCAGGCTCCTCCGTCCATGGGATTTTCCAGGCAAGAGTACTGGAGTGGGGTGCCATTGCCTTCTCCGTCCCTTGCTCTACTCAGACTCTAAAAGTTGAAGTTTGACATGGTCTATAATGATCCCCTGCCTTTATTGATCTGTACCTTTTTAAAAATTGATTGCATCTAGCATCATAGCCTAAATACTTTCTTGTTCAGTCGCATTTAAGAACACTGGCTGGTCTTCCAGAGAATGGGCTATATCCCCATAGCCCATTCTCTGGAAGACCAGCCAGTGTTCTTAAATGCAAACCTTGAAAAATTCCACAGATTTACGCCCCCCTTCCCTACTAGCATCTCTTCTTTGTAATTGTAATGAAATTCTTGTTGGCTTCATAACACATCACTACCTGAAGCATACTAACTGGATGATTTCAGCAGGGATATTAGAGCTTTTAGGGCTTCCCTGGTGGCTCAGGTGGTAAAGAATATGCCTGAAATGCAGGAGACCCAGGTTCAACCCCTGGCTCGGGAAAATCCCATGGAGAAGGGGATGGCTACCTACTCCAGTATTCTTGCCTGGAGAATTCCATGGACAGAGGAGCCTGGTGGGATGCAGTCCATGGCATTGCAAAGAGTCAGAAAGGACTGAACGACTAACACACTATTAGATTTTTGGAGAATGTTAGTGTTTAAAATGGCTGGGAAGAATATGAGAAAGATAATTTGGGGGGCTGACATTAAAGATACATTTGAGAGTAGTGATTATGCATTTTATGACTCAAAATCTATTTTGTTACATGACTTTTACCAGCAATGCTTGATTACTGGGATTCTGGAATGAGAAAAGATTAGTGGAGTTTATCTAGTGTTTAGACTTTAGGATATTGGTAAAAGTATTATTAAAATAATGGGTAATTTTAACTTTTTGGTCATTGTGTAAAAGAGAATGAAAATAATCATGACGAGTGTTGTGGATGAAAATCATATAAAGGGAAAAATGAATTAGAATCATAACAATACTGAGCATTTATAGTTTTTTTGATATAAAGTGGTAGTAGTTATATTGATTTTAGTTTAAGGAATCTTGTTTTATTTTTATAAGTATCTAAGTAAAAATGACCTTTGACTCTTATAAAGCAGATGTTACTGTCCCCAGCTTACAAATGAAGATATGACAGCTACAAGTCTCATGGATATCCCAAATATGTTAAGAAAACTAGAGGAAAAAGGAAAATGGGATTGATTCCAAATCTCTTTATTTATTTAATGTTTCCTTTTACAGGACGAGAAGATTCTGATATACTGCACTTCATTAATTAACATGATTTTAATTAATCTGAGATATGTAAAATACTTATCAATTAATCTAAGTTAAAACAAAATTAAAACTCATGTATTAACATAGATGTTTTAATAAAAATTATTGTCTCCAAAAGAAAAAGGGAAAATAGGGACATTGTTCTAAATATTTGTAAATCTCTAGATTCATAGAAGATAACTGGATGCTAGTAACTGCCTCTGTAGTCATTGTGTTGTGCTCGCACACAATGAAGTAAGCTCTGGGAGGATTTCACTGTACACATAAGAAGGAATAGTTTTGATTCTGTAACCCCCTGACGGGGTCTCAGGGACCTCTAAGTGGTCTACAGACTCTACTATGGCTTCCTTTCCTTCAGGAAGTGTTCTTTCTGGCAAAAAGAATTCAATCATCTTCAATGTTGTTCCCACTTCTTGAACCTCAAGTTAGTGCTAATTTTATTAATTGTATAATAAGTTGTTGACACATCCATTTTCTCTACTTAGCTGTAAACTTATCTGTGTTCTACTCCCACCAGGTCCTAATACAATGATTTATACCAATTAAAATACCCAGTTTCTAAAAAGTAGTATGGTTTGGGCTATGTTGTTAGAATTGGGAAATATTAGTTTCATGATATTTGGGGCTTCCCTGGTAGCTCAGCTGGTAAAGAATCTACCTGCAGTGTAGAAGACCTGGGTTCGATCCCTGGGTCGGGAAGATCCCCTGGAGAAAGAAATAGCAACCCATTCCAGTATCCTTGCCTGGAAAATCCTGTGGACAGAGGACCCAGATGGGCTGCACTCCATGTGGTCTCAAAGAGTCAGGCACAACTGAGCAATTAGCATTCATATTTATATTAACTCAAAGAAATGCATAGATACTTATTTTTGTCAGGAAATATGTTACTATGGCTTTAACTCAAGCCATTAGTAATGAAAATCTAACTTTAGGTGAAGTAGTGTTCTGAATTTCACATGAATAATTTCACATGAATGCAAAAATAAATTCATGAAAGGAATAACATTTCATTTGGAAGATGAGAGGTGCATTTTAGTGTGATATGAATATCAATTTCAGGCAGCAAGATGTGGCAGAAAAGGCATGAGATTTAAAGTACACACATTAGAATCCTGTTTTAGCCTTCTCTGAAAATTAGTTCTATCATTCGTAATATAGGAATGATAATGACTTCTTCATAGGATTGTTGGGGTTGGAAACGCTATGGAATTAAAGGCTTCTACCTGCAAATGACACACTTCTGATCATATTTTACTGACTTTAGCAGTCATATACCTAACTTTATGGGGAAGGAGAGATATAGTCCCCCTATGATCATAAAAGGAGAAGAATGAGAAGTATTAATGAGCAACCCTTATGTATACCATAGTGTCTTAAAAGTTAGAGACAGATTAAAAAGATAATAACAGACAATCTAACAACACTTTTCAAAACACGTTGTCCAGAATTCTAGTTTGAGAAGGACAGTGGTAGGTATTCTCGGAATAAGAGATCCCTTAGTCAAATGAATTTTGCAAGTATTGGGGTATTTAAGTTTCAAGGCTCTTCTGTAGGATTTTATGTAACTCCAGCATGCTAAAATGCAACAGGGATTTACGAGGTGGAAGATAGGAACTGCGGTATGTAGCATTTTTAAATCTTGCTGATCCTAATATCTTTTTTTATTTGTTCACGTTCTAAGGATCATTGTTATGTTTGTGCACATAATCTCACATTTTGAGAAATGATGAGTAAAATTAACTGAAGTCTGATGATAAACGGAATGTTTTGAGCCTGGATGAAAGCACAAGGATTCTAATTTCTTATGGTGGTTGACTATAAAGGCAGAATAAGTAGAAGCCTCAATTTTGGGATGTTCAATCATTGAGAACAGAGTCCTAGTGAGTAGAAGTCCTGGTGAGTTAGTAAAGTCACTTATTAGAAAGATGACCAATGAGATACTTGCTAGAAACAACTAAGAACATTGATTGTAGATTTCCATATAGAATGTAGTAATATTTTAGTAATATTTCAGCTGGACTAGAGCTCATGGTTTAATCCCAGAGCCATGGTATAACTGTGGCTGGTTGGGTGGTCTATTTTTCTCTTGATGCAGTGATGGTTCTCTTTTTTTCTGCTAATAGTACACCGTTAGTGGCCTTGGTAAAGATTTCACTCTAAATGCTGTGTCTCAAGACTGATACCATAACTGTGTGAATGAAATAAGAAAGTAATGACTCAGAAGTGGTGTCTCTCTATGGACCTGTACTTGGTAGAAAGGGAATCAGTGCGGTACCCACCCCTGACAAGTTGTTAGCTTTCCAATTAGCATGAAGAGGATTGCAAACATCTTCTTTTCAGGATTTCTAAACAAAGAACAATAATTAGTTTAAAGCCCGAGCCTACTTGCATCAACGGATGAATGACAAAACACAGTCTTGGCCCATAGTATAGATATGTCTGAATCTGAAAATAAGAAGCCGTATGGAATCAGATCAAATTTCATTAACACTTGGATTATATCTATAATTTTTAAGCATAGTGTTGGAAAGTATATACCTTAAATATATGTTACAAGTAAAGGTCATACTACTTTAGTGATAACTATTTGCATTTTAATAGTGTTAGTCCCTCAGTGTGTCCAACTCTTTGCGACCTCATGGACTGCAGCCCGCTAGGCTCCTCTGTCCATGACATTCTCCAGGCGGGAATACTGGGGTGGGCTGCCATTTCCTCCTCCAGGGGGCATTTTAATAAGTCATTCCCAAATTATTGGGATTCACTGCTTATAAATTCTAAGTTTTTAAAATCAGAAGTTCCACATTTATTTAAATAACTTAGAAAAATAATGTCTGATTAATATGTTGTATGAGTATATTCTGAATGATTCTTCCCGCAGAATTGATTAATATTTATTTTGACCATCTAGTTTGATATTATTCAGAGCAACATGGTCTGTTTCTTTTAATATTAGTTTTCTCATTCAATATCCTGGGCACATAGTATCTGAAAATCAATTCCTGAAATTATGATAAGCTTTTCTCTGATCAACTTTTCAGTCAGATTAAAAGCACTTGCTGTAGAACTCAAAACATGATTTCATATGCTATTTTGTTAGAAATTAGATAGTTTTTCCACTTTACATTTCAGAGTCACTTATTAGATTTCATTTTGTTGTTGTACTATGGTCAAATCATATTTATCAACTTTGCTTTATTTATACCACATTTTAAAATGAGGAATGCTCAGTATTTCTGGGTGCTCAGTCTTCTCTTTTGGGAACCTGACAGAGATATTTGTTTACTCTTTTATAAGACTTCTTTTAACTAGGAATTTGAGTTACATATTTTATTTGAGACCATAGATGTGAAAAATAAGTAAATCTAAGCGACATCCACAAATTTATGAGGCATGGATATTTAAAACTATTTAAGGTTTTCAAACTTCAAAATTTGAACTTCAATCACTGATTACCACAATAATTTCTGAATGTTTGTATCTCACAATATATCATAATATGTATATCATGAAATTTCAATATGATATTAGGTCTGCAACACTGACCAATTTATATAAGCTGAAATTATTATCTGGGCATGATCTTCCACAGTAGTTTTACTGATATGTCTCTGTTTTCATAATTGCTTTCAGGCTTTCTATTAATACCTACAGAGACACTTTTAATTCTTAACTAGTGCAAGGCTCAGCTCATCTTCATTTTCTCATGTCCTCAGCTTTTAATCAAAGAAGGCAATGGCACCCCACTCCAGTACTCTGGCCTGGAAAATCCCATGGATGGAGGAGCCTGGTAGGCTGCAGTCTATGGGGTCGCTAAGAGTCGGACAGGACTGAGCGTCTTCACTTTCACTTTTCACTTTCATGCATTGGAGAAGGAAATGGCAACCCACTCCAGTGTTCTTGCCTGAAGAATCCCAGGGACAGGGGAGCCTGGTGGGCTGCCATCTATGGGGTCGCACAGAGTCGGACACGACTGATGCAACTTAGCAGCAGCAGCAGCTTTTAATGAATTCCGATAAGCCCACTTTCTGGTTTCTAATTAAGTTTACTTAGCCTACCCATTTTTCTATAAAAATAGCTATGCCCAATATACAATCTAAAAAATCTCTTATGCTATCATTGGGTATTCTGATATTCTTAACAAAGACAGGAAAATCACTTGAATATTCTAACTCCTCTAGACTAAATCAAGATGAAAGCTATGTTTCCATAGCAAGTTCATTTCAATAATTAATATAACTATTTAGATTATTTGGCACCAATTCCTTCCAAAATAAGATTTAAGCTTGAAGTAACTTCATTGAAATTTGTGTTATAGCTGTTCTTTTTCCATAATTAGTAGAATAAATGCATTCATATTATTTTTCACATTATATATATGATCACAAATCTAAAAGCGTATGAAGTTTTGGCCAACCATATGCAAGAATGAAAATAATTGGATTTTCTAGATATCTCATAGTACTCTTTTTGTTCTTAACTCATATAATTCAGACAAAAGTATTTAATTAATTGAAATTACATAGCTTTGAGCTAAGATGACAAATGAATCTCATTAGACATAAGTTGGGAATTATTTTTTGCACTGTGTAAAAGGTAGTTAAAAGGAGTAAGATGGTAGTTCTGCACTAAAAAAGTTGAGAACCTAGTGAAGAATCACTGATAAGGTCTGACCCTGACTAAAATAAAATATTCTCAAAGATGATTTCCCCTCCTTTGCTTAGGGTCATTGGTGGCATTAGTGGTAAAGAATCCACCTGCCAATGCAGGAGACATAAGAGACTCGGGTTTGATCCTTGGATTGGGAAGATCCCGTGCAGTAGGAAATGGCAACCCACTCCAGTATTGTTGCCTGGAAAACTCCATGGATAGGGGAGCCTAATGAGCTACAGTCCATGGGGTAGCAAAGAATAGGACATGACTGAGTGCACACACCCACATTGGTCAAATTTGTCTTCTATTTATCTTCATGTCAGAAAATAAGGTGCCATAAATGGGCTCATGATCTTCTCCATCTGTATGGCTAATCCCTCCCTCCCAATGTCTTATTATTATAAGTACTGTTTTGATTTGGTTTTTAATAAAATCACATTTACTTATTTTTAAAATTTACATATAGTAAAAGTCATTTTTTGGATGTGCAGTTCTATGAGATTTGGCAAATACATAGTTGTATAATCACCATCACAATGAAGAAACAGAACAATTTCATCACCTCTAAACCCCGCCCTCCACAAAGCAAATAAAATCCATTATAGTAGATGAAAGTTTACCTCTCCCTTAACTCCTGGCAACCATTGATCTGTTCTATATTCCTACATGACTGCCTTTTCCAGAATGTCATATGCATGTAATTATATACTATGCAGCCTTTTGATCCTGGCTTCTTTCACTTAGCATATGGTATTTAGGGTTTATCCATATTGTTGCATTAATCAGCAGTTTATTCTATTTCTGAGTAGTGTGTCATGAGTGGATAAGCAGTATCTTTATCCATTCCCCCAGTAGAAGGACATTGGATTGTTTTCTGTTTTTGATGGTTAAAAATAGAGCTGCTAAAAATATTTGTGTACAGGTTTTGTATGAACAATGGTTTTCATTTCACTTGAGTAAAAACCCAGGAAAGTCTTTATATTTTTAAAAGTCTTAGCTTAACTGCCATATATTCAGAAAAAATCTCTATTATCCTTTCTGAGACAGACAACATGTTAATTATCCCTTTTTTGTTTCCTTAATAATGTTTATCACAATTTATTGACATAATGCTGTAGATTTAGTTGTTTTATGATTAAGTTTTTTCTATGTCTCTCAGTAGAATATAAATAATAATAAGCACCATGAGGGTAAGGATGATGCTTGTCTCAGACATTAACCTCCTAGCACCTAGCTGGAATAGTGAGTTTATATCAAGTGAATGAATATAATAAAGGAGAGAAGGAAGGAAGGGAAGGAAGAAGGGAGGAAAAACAGAAAAGGAAGAAAAAGAAGCAAATTTGTCTGAATAATGCTGCCACTTGGAAGGTTTGTGAGCTGTCAATCAACAGGCTGGTTGCATATCTCCTTGTTTACCTAACAGGTCTCCATTTAAAAATTCCATCTTCTTTGCCATCTATATTTCATGTTATCTATTAATGAATTTTTCAGCATATTCCTACATATTACTTCAAGTATTCCATCTTAACTTTTTCTATTAATGATGAACTTTTTTTATTAATGATGAACCAAATAATCATTTTCAATAAATGTTCTGTTCAAATGCCATGTTTTCTATGAACCTAATCAATCTTGACCTAACCTGTCATAATATTTTATTTGAATCTTTGTTATAAGAAACCACTTTCTGGTCAATGTTTTATAGGCCTTCAGGTATATATCTTACATTTTCTGCACTGTAGGCTTCCACAGACATATAGCTAGTTCTTTTTTTTTTTCATCCTTTAAAGTATATGATGTCATGCCTTAAACATAACATGGATTCAATAACTTTGTTTTAATTATCCATCCATGTACTAACATATCAATAAACATTAAATAGCTCTAATTTTCACAAAGATTTTTAGAACATGGGTTTTAACAAGGTCTTTTATTTTTTAAGGTAGGAAACTAATCATATGATTTTATAAATGCTACTTCATACCTGATAACATATAATATTACAGCAGGCAATTCCAATCCTTATTTGCAGAGCATTGTGTATACAGGTATTTAGCGTCTACTCCACACAAACATTAAACATTAGGAAAATAAATTGCTTTATTACTCTTTACTTTTTTTTCTCCTCTGAGTACCAGTACTATAACAATTCTGTCAAACCAAGATGTTTAATTATGGCACCTTTGCATTGGGAGGTTATTAACGTAGACAAAACTGTTGACACATTGTAGCTAAAATACAGCAGAACAAAAAGTTTAATCAGCTATAAAATACCAATGAATTAATTTTAAATATGATGAGCCATCACAGGAAAATGACTATTGATGTAATTCTGAAAATAAGATCTTGGGTAGGTAATTTTGCTGAATAAGGAAACGTGGGCTTATAGCACTCTGTCCTAAAGGATAGAGACAGGCTGTAAAATGAAGAGCTTGATGTTCATCTCTGTAACAGAAATAATTTGGTACCGTGCCATGAATGGTGAGCTTGCAAAATGCACAGTGTGAACTAACATAATATTCCCTTGCCAGGAGTAAGTTCATAGCCAGAACTCAAGGCTTGATGAAAAATACCAGACGTTCATATATCCATGGAGTACAATCATTATCATTTTTGACTTGCTCTTCGTCAATTTATCATTATACCAATAATGTGAGCTCAACACTTTTTCTTGCTTAGGGTGTTTGCACTGTTTTTTCCCTCCTTCTGAATCACTATTTCCTTTGACTGTTGCAATATGTATTCTTCTCATCATTCAGGTCTCAGTTCAAACGTCACCTTCCCAGGAAGGGATTCCATGGATACTGCTGCTGCTGCTGCTGCTGCTGCTGCTGCTAAGTAGCTTCAGTTGTGTCCGACTCTGTGCAACCCCATAGACGGCAGCCCACCAGGCTCCTCTGTCCCTGGGATTCTCCAGGCAAGAATACTGGAGTGTGTTGCCATTTCCTTCTCCACCTAGAGGGTCTATCATGCCCTAGATAAAATATTAGGCGTTTTAGACATATTACACTCTAACACATCATCATCATCATAATAACAAAATCATTGAACATGTACTCTGTGCCCACCACAAGTCTAAAATCTTTCATCTTATTCTATTTTTCTAATTAAATCTTCACCATTAAACTTATGATGTAGGTACTATTATTATTTTCATTTTATACTGATGGAAATGGCTTCTTTGTAGGTATTAGTCTCTCATTTAAGATGGAAAAGCCAAGGTTAAAAGAAACTTTTTCAAGGCTAAAAATCTAAGCAAACAATAGAATTTGAATCTAGATATTTTATAATCTATGCTTTGCTCTTCTCCTAACAAATTCATGCACATATACATGGACTCCCTGGTGGCTCAGATGGTAAAAAATCTGCCTGTAATGTGGGAGACCTGGGTTCAATCCCTGGGCCTGGAGGATCTCCTGAAGAAGGGAATGGCAACCCACTCCAGTATTCTTGTCTGGAGAATTCCATGGACAGAGGAGCCTGGTGGGCCACAGTCCCTGGGGTTGCAAAGAGTTGGACATGACTGAGTCACTAACATTTTCACTTTTCTGTGTGTGTTTGTGTAACCTACATGTATTTTTGTGAGGTCTCCTCTAGTCAAGGACTGTTATTCATCCTTCAGAGGTGAGTAATGGAAGCTTCTTTAATCAACAATAAAAAAATGTTTTGAGTGCCTGCCCATATAGTAAAATTGAATTTGTTTTTCTAAGAGTATACAAACAGCATAATGGACAAGATAAGCCACAAAGAGTTTACTTTAAGCGGTACAGTGTAACAAGAATAATTAGAGAAGAAGATTAACTTGATTATGGTATTTATTGTTTGGTATGTATGTCAACTTAGGACAAAAGTTTGGGAGAAATTGTATGATGCAGGCCATAGTCAGTAGGGGAGGCTTCATAGATAGGTGGATGAGTTAGGACTTGAAGGATGGGCAAGAACAAGAAGAACAGAGAATATTTCAGAGGAAGAATAGTGGCAACAAAGGTTGAGAGAAAAGGAACAAGAAGCTGAGCATTCAGTGTGATGGTATAAAGGAGAGGAGAGGTTAACTGGGTTGAAATTGAACATGTGAGTCAGGAGTGGTAAGTGGCTGTTTGCACAGTTAGGTGGGACCAGGTTACACTATTAAATAGGCATTCCTTTTTCTTACTCTCCTTTTCTACTGGCATCTTCTTCGTGTGGGTGATGAAGGCAGTATGTGGAAAGAGAGACTGAAGGAGAATCTGACTCACGCTCTTATAAGTAGAGCAGATTGACCATGAGTGTCTTGAGGGAATATTTACTAAGAGTAGTTTGACAGAAGTGAGACCCTCCTGGGGATGCACATTAGAGCTAAGGACAAGCTGTGTTTCTGCGGTGGTGGCAGGGAAAATTGCCAATTCCATTCATTGTGCTTCTGATTTCTTTTTTTTAATGGTTAATTGCTTAGATATGGTTTTCAGCTTTACTTATGAACCTAAAGATTTTTATGTGGAGAATGCACTTTTATGGACTAAACAGACTAAAAAAAGTCTTACCCTCTAAAATTAATTCTGGCAAGAAAAGTCAGTGTGTCATGTAAGCTGTTTGGGAGGCATTCTATCAACAAGAAAATTTGCTGTTGCCATAGCTTTAGCAGTACAAAGATAAATTGATGTTTACAAGAAAATTATCTTGATAAACAGAAATTCTGAGTCTTTGCCAAGTGTGCTTTATTTTGTTCAGAATTTTAAAAGGCAATTAGTCTATAATTGATTCAACCAGTATTCGATAATTAAACTTTAGAAGAAGTACTACATGTCCCATGCTTTCTCTGTTATATATTTTATTTAATCTTAATATCCTTGTAATTTTACTAAAATTTTTTTACTAAAAAATCTGAGGTTTAGTCCTTTGCCCAAGGTTACAAAGTGAGTGAAAATAACTGGAATTTAAGCTGTATTCTCTGACTCCATGTCTCATGCTCTTCCTGTCCATAGTATTTTTATTTTCCAAAGTTATGGAATTCTCCTACCTTGTTAGGTAATGATAGGCTTTCCCTTCATCTCTTCCTTACTCCATTCTTCCCTTCTTTCTACAAGGCAATTAATGAGATCTAAATCCCAGGAATTATTTTAGGTACTATAGACACAAAGAAAGTAAGATATTGTCCTAAACCAGGAAATTTTTACTAATCTATCAGCAGGACTAGATATTTAAATGATAAATGTGATGGAATATTAACAATGCCATGATTGTGTACATTGGTGGAGCCAAAGCAGTGACTCATTTTGCAGAGGGGAGTCATAGCAAAAGTGATAAGTAAGCTGGGTTCCATGTTCGATGCATGAGACAAATGCTCAGGGCTGGGGCAATGGGATGACCCAGAGGGATGGGATTGGGAGGGAGGTGGGAGGGGGGTTCAGGATGGGGAACACATGTAAACCCATGGCTGATTCATGTTAATGTATGGCAAAAACTACTACAATATTGTAAAGTAATTAGCCCCCAACTAAAATAAATAAATTTATTAAAAAAAAAAAGATAAGTAAGAATTTTTTTATAAAAACTAGCAATAAGAGCAAGTGACATCCTCAGCCCAGGGAAAAGCATGCATGAAGGCACAGAGGTTTCAGGAAAACTGCAAGCCAAAGTCTCACTTTTGCCAAAGCATGTGAAGAAGAACAATCTATGCAGACTCATAAATCCTTTCTTGGGTAATTAGCTTTCTGGAATATTACCAAGCAGCAGCACATTTTCCTTTCTTAGCACTCTTGGGAATATCTGAAAAGCAAGATATAGTTTCTTGTCACAAAACAATATTAACATACTTAATTTGCATCAGACTCCATGTAACAATGCCCATATTAAATGCTAAGTAAGTTAATTGCTTTCAGACAGAACTTTATTCTAAAAACCTTGTTAACCTTATCCATAAACCTAACGCTAACGCTAATATTGAAGAGTATTCAAGGCTTAGGGGTGCATGAACAGTTTTTGCTCTGAAGCATGAACAGGACCAGGAAGTCTCTTTAATTTAGAAGTTCTTCAGTGCATCGTAACACTATGTCTTCTTCTGTGTACGGCAAACATTTTTAAAAATTAATTCATTAATTTTAATTGGAAGATAGTTACTTTACAGTATTGTGATGGTTCTTGCCATACATTGACATGAATCAGCCACAGGTATGCATGTTTTCCCCTGTGCTGAACTCCCCTCTCACCTCCTTCCCCACCATATCTCTCTGGGTTGTCCCAAAGCACTGGCTATTGGTTCCCTGCTTCATGCATCGAAGTTGCATTGGCCATCTGTTTTACATATGGTAATATACATGTTTCAGTGCTATTCTCTCAAATCATCCCACCCTCACCTTTTCCCACAGAGTCCAAAAGTCTGTTCTTTACATCTGTGTCTCTTTTGCTACCCTGCATGTAGGATCATCATTACTTTCTTTCTAAATTCCACATATATGCATTAATATACAGTATTTGTATTTCTCTTTCTGACTTACATCACTCTGTAATAGGCTCTAGGTTCATCCACCTCATTAGAACTGACTCAAATGTGTTCCTTTTTATAGCTGAATAATATTCCATTGGGTATATGTACCACATCCTCCTGATCCATTCATCTGCTGATGGACATCTAGGTTGCTTCCGTGTCCTAGCTATTGTAAATAGTGCTGCAATGAACATTGAGGTACATGTGTCTCTTTCAGTTCTGGTTTCTTCAGGGTGTATGCCCTGTGGGATTGCTGGGTCATATGGCAGCTCTATTTCCAGTTTTTTTAAGGAATCTCCACACTGTTCTCTATAGTGGCTGTACCAGTTTGCATTCCCACCAACAGTGTAAGAGGGTTCCCTTTTCTCCACACCCTCTCCAGCATTTATTGTTTGTGGATTTTTTGAGATGGCCATTCTGACTGGTGTGAGGTGATAACTCATTGTGGTTGTAATTTGCATTTCTCTAATAATGAGTGATGTTGAGCATCTTTTCATCTGTTTATTAACCATCTGTATGTCATCTTTGGAGAAATGTCTGTTTAGTTCTTTTGCCCATTTTTTGATTGGATTGTTTGTTTTTCTGGTATTGAGCTACGTGAGCTGCATGTATATTTTGCAGATTAATTCTTTGTCAGTTGTTTCGTTTGCTATTATTTTCTCCCATTCTGAAGGCTGTCTATTTACCTTGCTTATAGTTTCCTTTGTTGTACAGCACACACTTGTCTCTTCTTTTCCAGCAACTCAAGGAGACTCAGACCTCCTGGTTTTTATGTTCATTGTCTTGTCAACTGTCTCCTAGGAAAAAGTCCAGATATAGAAACACAAGAGTCATAATGGCCCAACATTTTCGTGGAAGGAAATCCTTTGCTTCAATCTCTTGGTCACCGTTTTTCCCACTGACATTTTCTCCCTAGGCTAGGGTGTCACTGGACTGTCCAGGGGTCTTTCTGCTCATCTTGGTGTTACAACCTGTGTACAGACACATTACACATGAACCCTGCCGAGCTGGTACAGGTGTGTTCAGCAGGTGTCTTCAGCTGTGTCCCGCCTGCTGTCAGAAATAGCCTTTTATAGCACAGCTGCCTGGGCTTCACCACAGTGGGAGGCACAAGGGAAAACTTCTGTGTTGGATTAGTCACCTCTAACTGCCTCATTAGGTTTGACACCCACAGTGAACAGATTGATCTCAATTTAGACAAGATTAAGGTTTTAAAACCATTTCCACCGAACTGCTTTAATTTGGCACCCTGTTTGGGGGTGCTGTGTTATGGTGGACTTAGCTCCTTCCTTTTCCAAAATATTTTCACTGACTGAGATGGTTGGGACAAGCTTCTCACTGTCACTGTTGAAACTGCAGGTAACTGCAAGGGTTTTCTACTGAAGTGGGCTTGTGAGCTATTCTGAGACTCTCTGCAAGTAAATTGTATGTCCGCTAAACATGTCTTCAAACAAGCTATGTCTCCTCTTGCATGTGCTCAGTCATATCTGACTCTTTGCAGCCCCATGGACTGTAGCCTGCCAGGCTCCTCTGTCCATGGGATTCTCCAGGCAAGAATACTCGAGTGGGTTGCCATATCCTCCTCCACAAGATCTTCCCAACTCAGGGATCAAACCCGTGTCTTCCGCATTGGCAAGTGGATTCTTTACCACTACATTGGCAGACAGACTTTTTATCTCTCCTCACCAATTCGCAATTCTAACTAAACATCAAAGTGCAGAGAGATAAGAATTTGAAAGAGCAGAGTCTCAGACTATGGAAGTTGAGAGATCTAGACTCCAATTCTTGTTCCATTCTCTTACTGTGTGACTTAGGACAGACTGGCATGGGTACATTGAGACAGAAAAACTGGTTTCTGGCTTATTCAATTTGTCTTCTTTATTTCATCCCAAAGAAAGATGTTATCTGTAGAAGGGAAGGTGATAATTATCGTTTGAGAACTCTTTCTGTGATCAAGTACTTTAATGGTAATCAGTGACATCATATAGCACTCAACTCTGTCCCAGGCATTCATTCTTCTACCTGGTTAATAGATATGAACTCATTTAATTGTCATAATGCACATGAGGAAAGCATTATCGTTATCCCTATTTTAGGGATGAGAACAGTGAGGCACAGGGAGATTAAACAATGAAACATATATTTGCTGGCTTAAGAGACACATGTCTTCATTACCTGGATGTGGTATAGCGTTGTGCACTCATCCTGCTCTTCTTCCAGCTCCACCTCTGGGCAGCTGAAAATGTTTCCTCCCACTGATGGGAATTGCTCTCAGGGTGGAGAGGCTTATGGACCAGTGGACATTCAAAGGGCAGGAAAGGATACTAAGTCTCACTGGCTTTCCCTGATTCCACTCTGGACAGAGCCAGGCAGAACCCAATAAGGGTATATGCTGTATGTAATGAAAATTGCTTAAAATGGGATGTGTTTTTCAAGCCAGGAATAAGGTAATTTCATTTTAGGCCTCAGTATTGTGTGATGAGATACATATTATGTTCCCATATTAAAGTTCACAGGGATCAAGTATGGAGGATCTCATGTGATGGGACAAGTGTGTATTCTCAGCACACTATAACTTTTATAAGTGAATTTGTTAAGGTTCCAATTCTGCTTATTGTACCCTTGAAAGCACTGCCTTCTCTGATCTCTTATGATCTGTTAAAGACAAGTCTTAGCTTTAGACATGAATCCATAAGTGCTCACTAGTTTTTACAAACGTTTACATACCTAACTAATGATCAGTGAGTTAACAATCAGTGAGTGCCACAAATTTGAGACTATTCAAAAGATTTTGGGTGACTCTGAATTATCAAGGTTAAAAACAAAAGCAAAAAATAAAAACACTAGAGCTTCCCCAAATCTGTCATGATTTTTTTTTTCTAAACCATAAGTTAAGTTCTCTAAGCTGAAACATCTCTGTTTTGTGCCAGTCTCAGCCTTTTGATGACAGGTCCCTGTGATTCTTAAAATGATTGCATGATATTCTAGGCAACAGCCGTCAGGAAACCTTGAGAAAAGTGTTTATTACTTACAGATCCTGGAAATTACATGGCATGCCTGGGGCCTAAGTGGGGAGGGGGAGAAAGAGAAAGAAACTGGGGTTCTACTCTTATTATGGTCAAGGGTGGGGGCCCAAGGTTTCTCAGGCTTACTCTTTATTGGTGAATTTAAAGCAATGGTCCCAAATGGTCAGTTACAGAAACCAATCAAGATCTTTAAAGCAAAGGAGTATGGGGGATGGAAGGGTAGGAACTGCTTCTTCACAGTGGTGTGGCTGGCAATGTGTTTTTTCAGGATTATCAATATTGAAGTGGATCCCTCTTTGAAGCAGATGCTTTGACAATCAAAGCTTAAGTTGGGCACTTGCGTTGCAAAAGGAAAAGTCAACTGTCAGGGCTCACACTACATAGCTTTTGATGGATTTGCTGCTTGTTTTTTACTTGTAATGCCATGTTTCACATCTGTGTTGACAATATATCACATCACTTTTGTGTTAACAATGGACACATTCCAAAGCATGTAAACGTTCAAGGTTATTTTGGAATGGCCTTTGAGTACACTATACTTGGGTTGGAACTATTGATCTATTTAAAAAAAAAAAATCCCTTCACCTAGTGGCTGGAGATGATCATTTTTGCCTAGTGACAACAAAAGACAATCTATGGCCAATGATGTTTATTGGAGTTTCAACTTGGTTTGTAGTATATATAATTTAGCAGGTATTATACAGGAGGGCTCAAGGCAGTAAAATAAAATGTTTACTGACCATAAATTAAAAGGCATTGAGAGGCCTGGACCACTGATCCATTTGTTTCACAGCCACACTGTCCCCATCTGTGCCATAGGTTCTGGCTACAGCTAACAGTGGTTGGGTTAAACACGCTCTGAGGTTTGGAACTTGAGTCAAATTGTTTTCTTATTACTAACACCCTGGCATCTCCCTTTACACTGCCCAAGGGTCACCTCTATCATGTTGTGTGTCTTCCCAGCCACCACAGTGAAAGTGTCTATCTCTGTTTGCCTGATCTTTGTCACCATTTCCAAATTCTTTAGGCTGGTGACATTATATTTCATGTCAGTCTTAACTTGGTCAATCAAAGGGTGATAAATTACATACCTAAAATCACAGACTTTCATAATAGTTCTACTTCTATAAAATTGCTAGCAGTCCTAAAGACCCTATTGAAATAGTTTTCACCTACTAATTCCAAGTTATACTGAAAAACTTTGGCCACTAGATAAATGTGTGATATATCAGAGCTGATGCTTGAAAAAAAAAATGTTTTCTCTTGGATACTAAAGCAGAAGTGGGTTATTTTCACTGTCAATAGTTTTATTCGTCTGATTGAGATTAGAGAGAGAATAATAGATCCTTCAGTTGATACAACTAAATGTTAATTATATTTGTTTGGCTTGTGTCATAATGTTGTATGGCTATAGGAGGGGGAAAATGAGAGGTCAAGATTGAAAGAGAAGTAAAGATTGTTTTGCATGTTACTACTATGAGGTAATCTTTTGGATTCTTTTCCAGCTTTTATATTTAAGATTCCATCATTCCATATTTCCAATTCGGGGTAAGGGCCATGAATTAAGTTCAACAAAAGAAACTGACAGTAATTCAATTCAGGTGAACCAAAAGACAAGTTCAGCATGTTCAGACAATGCAAAAAATACATGCAGATACTATGGGTACAGGAAAGTTCAAGGTGATAAATCCAAAACAAAGTCCTCAAAAGAAAACACAGTAATAAAGAATCAAAGCTATTAAAATAAGGAACAGACAGGAACATAGGCAAAAATTGGTCATTAAAATTCAGGAATGAAACAGCTGTGTTTTATGTACAGACTATTAACAGTCAAACCTTCTTTCTTCCACTCTCTGACTCAGAGAGAGTCACGCTCATCTCTTATGTCTCCTGCACTGGCAGGCGGGTTCTTTACCACTAGTGCCACCTGGGAAGCCACTTAAATAGTGCTGGTGTGTGCCAGACCCTGGACTGAGCTTTGAACATATATGAGCTAGTTTAATAATCTGCATATCAATACCATGTGGAGTTACTGTCATCATCTCTATTTTCATCTGAGGAATGTTGGATTAAAAATGTTGACTAACAGGGACAAATCAAGAAGTTAGAGTAGAAAGACCCTGAGCTTGCCTCCCTCAAAGAACTCATCAAAACTACAGCTGTGTATATAGCGGCTCTCTCTATAAATAACTTGAAGACTAGCAGAATGGCTCTTCGACAGCCAAGAAAGAAAGAACTTCATGGAGTTCCAAATTGCCAAAGAAATCCTGATTTAAAAAACACTAGCGGTGTCATGCCCCCTGAGTTCAGACTATACCACAAGCCTATTTTAAGCAAAATACTAGCACAAAAACACACACATAGATCAACAGAACAGTATGGAGAGCCCAGAAATAAGCACATCCACATATGGTCAGTTAATTTATGACAAAGGAGGCAAGAACATACAATGAAGAAAAGTCTGTCTCCTCAAAAAGTGGTGTTGTGAAAGCTGGAAGCTGCATGTAAATGAGTAGATCTGGAGCATTTCTCACGTCATGCGGAAAAATCAACTCAAAATGGATTAAAGACCCAAATGGAAGAGCTGAAACAGTAAAACTTCTAGAAGAAAACAGAGACACCGTGCTCATTGTCGTTGGCCTTAGCATTATTTTTGTGGATATGTTTCTTTAGGCAAGGAAAACAAAACCAAAAATAAACACTTGTGACCTAATCAAATTTAAAAGCTTTTGCACAGTTAAGGAAACCACCAACAAAACCAAAAGGCAACCTACTAGATAGAGGAAGATATTTGGGAACAATATGTTTGATAAAGGGTTATATCCAAAATAAAGAACTCATACAACTCAAGAGTCCAGTTAAAATGTAAATATACATACGTACAGAGGACCTGAGTAGGAATTTTTCCAAAGAAAACACATGTGACACAGATACCTGAAAACATGCTCAACATCAGGGATCATCAGGGAAATGAAAGTCAGAACCACAGTGATTTCTAAATAGATATTATTGTCAAAACACCTATTATCAAAGGCAAGAAATAATGAGTATTGGTGAGGATGTGGAGAAAACGGAACCCTCATGCACTATTGATGTGAATGTAAATTGGTGGAGCCACTGTAGCAAATCATTTGGGAGTTCTTCTCCCAAAATTAAAAATAGAACTGCTATACAATCCAAAAGTTTCACTTCTTAGATTTGAGGAGAACAAAAACACTAATTTGAAAAGATACACGTACCCTGATATTCATAGCATTGTTGTTTACAATAGCCAAGATATGAAAGCAACCTAAGAGTCTATCAATAGATGAATAGATAAAGAAGTTGTGGTATATATATATACATATGTAGATGTATATATATATGCAATGGAGTATTACTCAGCCATAAAAAATGAAATCTTGTCATTTTTGACTACATGGGTGGACCTGGAGTGTATTACGTTTAATGAAGTAAGTCATATAGAGAAAGACAAATACAGTATGATTTCACTGATTTGTGTAATCTAAAAGATAAAGCAAAACAACAAATATAACTAAACTGAAAAGACTTATAGACACAGAGGATAAACCAGTGGTTCTCAGAGGGGAGATAAGTGGGTGGAATGGCAACATAAGATAAAAAGGATTAAGAGGTACAAATTACTAGGTATGAAATAAATAAGTTACAATGATGTACAGCACAAGGAATATATATAGTCAATATTTTGTAATAGCTTGGCAGTATAAACTATAAAATTTTTGAATTGCTATGTTTTACATCTGAAACTATTATAATATCATAAGTCAACCATACATCAATTTAAAAAAAGGTTAAATAACTTGCCAAGTTTCACAACTAATTAATGTTAAAGCAAGGACTGCTGGAATGCATGACTCTCATGTGGACCCACTACACTGAATTGTCTTTACATTATATACATTCTCTTTACAGACTATAGGTACCATGCTTCCCAACCTTGGGTTAATATCAAAATCACCTGTGGTACTTCTTAAAATTATGGACACTTGGACACTACTCTTGTGAATTCTGATTCAGTAAGTCTGTATGGAAACCTAGGCATTGGCATTTTAACTGAATATCTTAAGTGCTTCTGGAGCCAAATGAAGTCTGTATTTTATCAGCATTTTATTAGCAAGAGACTTTTTGTCATCGAGGGTTGAAAAAGTAGTCAGTGTCTAGATTATAATCTGAAAACACAGAGAAAGTCCCACACGTTTCAGAACATTCAAAGCATCTTTAGATCCAATCCAGCTCTGCTGCGGCCCTAGGACCCTGCATAAATGTACCCCTTTTGGGGTTTGAGAGAAAGGGGCCCTGCTTTCTTGTCATCCACTTATTGGATATAGTCTTGCTATGGACAGGTTGTTTGGAATTACAAAGTTACCATCTGCTTCCAGAGGCCTCAGCATGTGCCTTGCTCAACGCTGGGTCTCACCGCGGTCCACCATCTAGACCATGGGGCACTGTGTGGAACGACCAGATGCTCCGGTGGTCTCTGAGGTGGGTTATTTTCTCCAGATTGGAAACCACAGTGTCCCACATCTTCCATTCCTTTTCCAAAAGCTCACAAGCCTGACTTCAGAAAATAAAGTTTCATCTTCAGGCAGTGCCCTCATTTCTATGTCTCTAGCAACTAGCCTCGTCTGCTAAAACATTGCAGTCTACTTAGTACTGCCCCAGCACCTTCCATGGTTCCCTTCTGACCCCTGTAAGTTGTAAAGGCTAAACCTTCTACATCTTACTTTGAAATAATGTTCTTTTTTAAATTTTATTTTTACCTGGAGAACAATTACAATATCATGATTGTTTCAGCCATACATCAACATGAATCAGCCATAGGTATATATGTGTCTCCTCCTTCTTTAATCTCCCTCCCACCTTCATCCCCTTCCCACCTTCGCATCTTCCTCCCCTTCCCACCCCTCTAGGTTGTCACAGAACAACAACCCAACCAGGCTCTGGGTTTCCTGTAATAATATTCTTGATTTTGCTTCATTGTCAAACAGTCTTCTCCTAAAGCATCCTTCACTATCCCAAGGATGTTAAGCTCCATCCTCACTCTCCTCCCTGTGGCTCCTTCATATGGCGGGAATCTGGCAAACCACTGGGCTTTCAACCCCTTCTTACTGTTCCACAGCACCAAGCTGTTGGCTAGAAAATTTGTAGAGCAGTTGGTTAAAAACTCTTAAATCAATCTGGCTTTTAAAAACTGGAGACTGCCTTTGGCAACAACATTCTCAAGCATCCTGCTTGGCTGGTATTTTTAATTAACACAGCTAAATGCCTTGTAGTATTAGTCCAGGCCAGCAGGACAAAATTAACAGAGATACAAAGGCAGAAATGTTGACAGGGTTGAGAACCAACTTGGGAGAGGTTGGTCTTAATCTTATTGGAAGCTTCAAGTTTCTCTAAACCCTTCAAAACATTGCTCCTTTCAGACCTTGAGACTGAAGTTGCTAGTCTTTAGTAGCCAAGTTCACTAGGTGATCCAGCTCTGGGGATTTTGAAAGTGAAAGACTAGAATTAGTTTATGCCAAACACCTCTCAATCAAAAATAACTATTCAGCGTTTAGTACCTACTGGCTTAATAACTATAAATGATAGTATTTAAAACTGATGAAGTATCATTAACATTTGAAATTTTTTCATTCACCAAACAGCCTTGGAAGTAAATAATATTTAGGATAGGGAAACAAACTCAAAAGCTTGAAGTGAACTTCTCAGGGGATAAAGATGTAAGTAAAGAGTAGAGTCAAAATTTAATTCAGCTTTTCCTATATCTGATTACCTATAATGACACTCTGACTGCATTATATCTGTTTTAATGAAGATTATATCCAGTGAGCAAATTGCCAGGTGGAGAGTGCTTGCTAACTTCAAGAAAAGGGACAACTCGTCATAGCACACATGATCAGAGTCCATCCCATAGAGAATATGCAGGAGACATGTCTTCTTCCATGGCCTAATTTAAGCTTTCACTATCAGGGACTTTGGCAATGATAGCTCTTTTCATTCCTTCTTGGTGAGAATTAGCTTGGACTGTCTTGAGAAGGTGTATCGGTGTTTTTAAAGCAACAAAATAGAGAGAAAAAAGGAACAAATAAAGAGTCAGGCTTCCAGATTGAGAATAGAGGAGTTCCCTCTTATAGCCAGCATTTGAGTTACAAATGCAATTAAGACTCAGGCTACTGGACCCATTCCTTACCAGGAATTCTCCTCCTTACAGTTAATATTTATAAAATGTTCTAGTATGAAGATAGAATTAGAAAGTAAAATCTTAGCTAGAGTTCAGTGATCTAGATCAGCCTTTTTGTGAATTATTTTTCTTTCTGAACTATTCTCATTAAGAGAAAGAGACCAATCTCAAGACGACAAGCTGACAATTAAGATAAAGACAAAATAAGATGTTACCAGTATCCAGGTTATGTCCTGGGCTTGGCACACTCATAGCCTAACTCTGCCCCTAAATTAACTGTCTGCTCATAGACACATCCATTTATGCTGCTAAGTCTTCCCTCCTATTTGTCCGTAGTTGAAGGAGGCAGCTGTGAGGTGAACTGGTATCTGGGTACTGCAACTGAGATATTGTCATGTATATTTAGTGTTTCAGTCTGCTCATCTATGAAATGAAGATATAATCACTGGTTTCAAAGACTTATTTGGAAGATAAGTTACGATAATAGTTTCAAAACTTTTGTAGCCTGTAAAGTAATATGCATTTAATAATGATTGATATTATTTGAGTAATTACTAGGTATCAAGTACTATTCTAGGATACCTACATATACACACATCCATGTATATAAAGTTTTGAATATTAATTCATTTAATCTTCACAAAACCAACGTGTGCTAGAGAATATTATTCATCTTAACTATGAAGAAACTAAAGTGCAGGAAGTTTGTATGCATATAAGAATTATTGTTCATTCAAAAGTATTTAAGTGCATACTTTGAAGTGAGTACTTCTCTCCTTTTATCTTTTTCTCTCTTAACTCCTCCAGCCTCTTCCTGTATCTCCTACCTTCTTCCCTTTCCCCCTTCTTAAGACTATAATGAAATAATGCTAAACTCAGTGGCAAAAGGTCTGTTGTGCCCAGTCCTGGGGTTAAGTGATCTTGAGCAAGTCACTGTGTCTCCTGTATCTATCGTCTACCAATCTCATAGGCTGGTTAAAGTGAAGAGAAAGAGAAAATGAAAGGAAGATACTCTCTAACTTCGCAAGCTTGTGTATAAGTAAGGAAGTGAAAGTGTTGTTATTCCTACTACAACTACTAGAAAATTTCTAAAATCCCCTCTCTCCTGACCCTCCAAGTGTCTATGACTCTTCATCTCACACAGCATAGAAGTGACGTGTAGGATGATGACTCAGGGAACCATCCAGACTCCGAGAAAGCAGACCAGCAGAGAGGAGTGCAACCTCTGGCTAACCAGAAAATGAAAACAGCTATGCCATGTGGTGAACAGTCTGTTGTATGAATGCTTTTAGTCTGTATTGAGTAAGTGCAGATCTGCCTGAGAGCCTGATAAGGTAGGAGAGAAGACAAACCACCAAATACGAAGAGATCTATAACAGTTGTGATAGCAATTTGTTACATTCTACTAACTGAATTAAGTTATGAACTCTTACCAGGAAAAGAAATTGAGACTGCTCTGAAAGGGCAGGGAATAAGTCAGTTAAATTTGCCCTGTGAAGCACTCATCTGTTTGCGTGGTTGCTGAATACATGCTTATTGATAATGAGCACGAAACAATTAGAGACTGGGAGAATGGTGATGAGCCTTGAATACATTGGTCAGAGAATTTTTAGTTGAAATTCTAGTCTACTTAACAGATTTATGAAAAGCCTTGGTGATTTACTGGGAGATAGTGAACGGCAAGGAAGCCTGGCATGCTGCAGTCCATGGGGTCACAAAGAGTTGGACATGACTGAGCAACTGAACAACAACAGCTGGTGGTTTCCTTTTAACTTGGTCACAGAAAGTCTTGACCTTGTGACAGGCACTGGGCTAGGCTCTGGTGATACAGTGAACGACTGCTGTTCTCAAGACGTTAGTATTTTGCATATTAGTTGCCCTGTTTATAATGATACATAAAGCAGAGGAAAAAAACCCAACATTGATGGAGTTTGGAAATTCATTTGTTAATAGAAATTTTCTAGAATAGAATGAGAAGAAAAAACCCAAAGACCCCAGGGAGTGCAGCAAATGCTCTAGGCTGTGATTCAGTGAAACGATACACAGAGAAGGGTTCTTCGGTGATGATATTTCTGCACCCTTCTGAGCATCTGAGTCTTATCAGTTGGAAGGATGTAGGAAGTAGCTTTATTTCTATTGAATAATGAAGATTCTCCACATGCGTTTGTGTATATGGGGGGGGGGGGAGCGGGATTAAGCCCTTGTTTCCAAGTTCAGTTTAGTTCAGTCACTCAGTCGTGTCCGACTCTTTTCGACCCCATGAATTGCAGCATGCCAGGCCTCCTTGTCCATCACCAACTCCTGGAGTTTACCCAAACTCATGTCCATCGAGTCGGTGACGCCATCCAGACATCTCATCCTCTGTCGTCCCCTTCTCCTCCTGCCCCCAATCCTTCCCAGCATCAGGGTCTTTTCCAATGGGTCATCTCTTAACGTGAGGTGGCCAAAGTATTGGAGTTTCAGTTTCAACATCGGTCCTTCCAATGAACACCCAAATGCTTTTATACAGAAAGTTAATTAGTAAATCAGAAAAGGTTCAATACACGAATAATTTTGAAAAATGTTGTGCCCCTGTGTTACAGAGCTCCTTGGAGATTACTATGTCAATGGACCCTGAGAATCATTAAGAAATTTGAAATTCTACTAGAATGCATAGGACCAGGGCTAGCCTGGAGTTGATCAGCGTTATCATTGGAACCTATGACCAGTGTCACAATTCCCACCGGAGACCTGAAGACTGAAAGAATTTTGTCAGCACTTTAGTGAGTTATTTGTATATGTGCTTACCATCTGGAGGAATGTAATATAATTGTCACTGAGGCCTTAGGCCCTCCAGATTCCCAGACTAGTGCTTCATATCATAATTTTTCTTCTACTATCATGAATCAGACTTTGACATCCTACACATAACATTTCATTTAGTCGCAATGATGTATTTGGTATACATCAGCAAGAGACTATTATGGTTTCAAGGTGTGTATGCATGCATGTATATTCTCTTTTCAGAAGACAGATCACCAGCAGAGCCCCCTGCTATTGTGTGAGTGGTAAATGCCACAGTGAATAGTCATTTATTGTATCCCAAATTGTTACTGGCATTAATAACTCTGGAGCTATGGCTGTATTTGTTGTGTCAGCCAGACATATTCCCACTATTAACTTTTGAATAAGAGCAGCAGTTTGTCTAATGAAAAATAATGACTTTAAAGAATTTAAAACAAAGAACTCCAACTAATTTGATTCCACAGAGAAGCCAATAATAGAGAAGAAGAGCATCCTCTCCAAGTTCCCACATTTCCTGCAGCACTAGTTTTGAATGACTTTATTAGCTCTATCTCTGGGAGACAGTAAAATTAATATGAATATCTTTTTCCTTCACTCCTCAGTTATCTGAGGATCTTAACAATGTGTTTGAAATGGTTGCTTGTAGCATTCTATTGGATAAATTAACTTAGTGTGTGATGCATCAACTAACAAATGGATCCCAACTTATGCAAATCTAATGTTAAAGACATTGTGTGTATGTGTAATAGGAGGGATAGTTTCATTCCTCTGAGTAAATTACGAGAAATAGAAAACAATTGCATTCTCAGCCCAATAGGAGATTTTTTTTTTTTTTTTGCTTATTGCCATGCAGATTCTAAATGTGCAGGCGCAAAATGGCATCTCAGCTTAAAAGGCAAACCAGTTTGATTGTATGGATTATAAAGTCATTTATTTATGTACCCATTTGTATACAGTCTTCATCGCTACAACATCTGGGAGGCTGACATTACTTAAAAAATGCAATTAAATTTGAATACCTCATACTGGAACCTTATTATAAACTTGTTATTTCCCTTTCCTTAATTTCACCCCATTACTCCTAATTATAGTTTTCTATCATAAACAGTTCTTCAATTATTTCCCCCCCCTGGGGAATTTACAACCAAAGATGAAACCTTTCTTTTTTCCTTCCACCCCTATTTTAGCCTCCTGAACAGTAGCAATGAGGCACATGCAGCCATACTTTCTATTCTATATATGTAGAACATGTCTACGAGAGGTTCTCCTTAAAGAACAAAAGTCCTGCTCAGATGAATGTAATGTAAGTAAAAGTAGGTTCAGAAACAAATGAGGCTGGCGGTTAACTTGGCTTTTAATTTTCTTTAGAGGAGTCCAGGTAAATTTGCTCATTTTCTCTAAGACCCTGTTTTTTTATTTGTAAACCATGCATACAACTTTGTTCTATATATTTCACAAAGATTTTGGGGTTTTTGTTAATTTCACACACAAAAAAATTTGTTAGTTTCACAAAGATTTTACGTTTTGAGTTAATAAACCGGAAAAAATGCTTTAAACCATAGTGCATGCTAACTCGCTTCAGTCATGTCTGACTCTTTGCAGCCTTATGGACTATAGCCCTCCAGGCTCCTCTGTCCATGGGGATTCTTCAGGCAAGAATATTGGAGTGGGCTGTCGTGCCTTCCTTCAGGGGATCTCCAGGGATAGAACTCCAGTCTCTTGTATCTCCTGCACTGGCACGCAGATTCTTTACCACTAGCGCCATCTGTGAAGTTCTAGAGTCTCATTTAAACGTTAGAATTAAGTGCTATATAGGTAGTGTTTACAAAGCTCATTCTCTGTGCTGGGCACAATGCTAATGAATGTATGTATGTTCTTTTATTTTCTCCCCCTCACAACTCTTTAATCCCCATTTACAGGTAAGCTAAGTGAGGCATAAAGAGGGAAAAATAGTCTACCGAAAGTAGAAATGCACAAACATACAAGCAAGAAACAGGGTTGGAATTTAAATATAGGTCTTTCTGATGCCATAATTTGACTCACAGTAGCAGAATTGGAAAACAGATTGAAAGAGTCCACCATCTATATTTAAGAAACAGAGCTATATGGGTGCACAAAAGGTGACCAGGTTAAGGATATTATCTATAAGTGAGCAATGAAAAATGTGGTACTGAACTGAACCTTCAAGAGTAGCCTGGGTTTGGAAATATGGAATTGGTATGGTGATGATTAATTTTATGTGTCAACCTGAACAGCCATGGAGCCCATATTAATCATTGTTTCTGAGTATGTCTGTGAAGGTGTTTTTGGTTGAGCTTAGCATTTGGACTGGTAGACTCAGTAAAGTAAATTGCCCTCCCCAATATAATAGGCCAGAGAAGGCAATGGCACCCCACTCCAGTACTCTTGCCTGGAAAATCCCATGGACGGAGGAGCCTGGTAGGCTACAGTCCACGGGGTCGCTAAGAGTCAGACACGACTGAGCGACTTCACTTTCACTTTTCTCTTTCATGCACTGGAGAAGGAAATGGCAACCCACTCCAGTATTCTTGCCTGGAGAATCCCAGGGACGGCGGAGCCTGGTGGGCTGCCGTCTATGGGGTCGCACCGAGTCGGACACAACTGAAGTGACTTAGCAGCAGCAGTAGCAGCAATATAATAGGCATTATTCAATACATTGAGGGTTTGAATAGGACGTAATCAGAGGGAAAAAAATATTTGACCGTCTTTCCTGTCTCACACTGAGCTAGGATATCTCATTTCATCTTCTCCTGCCTTCCAACTGAAATTTACATCATAGATTCATCATTCTCAGGCTTTCAGATGGACTCAATCTGCATTCCACCACATAGTATTCTGGGTCTTCAGCTTCAAACAGCAAATCATGGGACTTCTCAACCTCCATAATTGCATGAGCCAATTTTTCATGAGTCTCTTTGTGTTTATCTCTCTCTCACACTCCCCTGTCTCTACAGATATAGATATAAATCTATAGTCTATGAACCTATCTATATATCTATACTAGGTGGGAAAAAAGTGGAAATAGTGAGAGACTATTTTATTGGGCTCCAAAATCATTGCAGATGGTGACTGCAACCGTGAAATTAAAAGACACCTGCTCCTTGGAAGAAAAGCTATGTAAAACCTAGACAGCATATTAAAAAGCAGAGACATTACTTTGCTGACAAAAGTGTGTCTAGTCAAAGCTATGGTTTTTCCAGTAGTCATGTATGGATGTGAGAGTCGGACCATAAAGAAAGCTGAGTGCCAAAGAACTGATGCTTTTGAACTGTGGTGTTGGAGAAGACTCTCGAGAAGAGTCCCTTGAACAGCAAGGAGAGCCAACCAGTCAGTCCTAAAGGAAATCATTCCTGAATATTCATTGGAAGCACTGATGTTGAAGCTGAACCTCTAATACTTTAGCCACCCGATGTGAAGAACTGACTTATTAGAAAAGACCCTGATGCTAGGGAGGATTGAAGGCAAGAGGAGAAGAGGACAACAGAGGATGAGATGGTTGGATGGCATCACCGACTCAATGGACATGAGTTTGAGCAAGCTCCAGAAGTTGGTGATGGACAGGGAAACCTGGCATGCTGCAGTCCATGGGGTCAGTTGCAAAGAGTCAGACATGACTGAGTGACTGAACTGATGAACCTATCTAAAAATAGATAGATATAAAAGACCTATCTTCTGTTGTTTCTTTTTCTCTGGAGAAACCTAATACAGATATAAAGAGAATAAGCAGGTCCTCCACTGTGGGAGAGATCAGAGATCTGGAAATGATTTAATTTTGCTAAAAACCAGGGTTAGAAATTCTGGACTTTCTTTAGTAAAATAAAACATGAATCCATTTTAGAACTAATATTATCAAAATTATTATATGAAGAGGAGGTATAAAAGAGGAGTAGAAGGAAGAGGAGGGAGGAAAGGAAGAAGAAGAAAAAGGAAAGGAAACAAGGGGAAGGTCTGAAGGAAAAGAAGGGAAGAAGAAGGAGGAGGAGAATAAAAGCAACAGGAACAAAACCAAAATAAAACATGGCATATGTGGGCTCTGTTCTGATAGAGAATACAATTTCTTTATCTTGCCAACACTCACCCCCTACCCACAACCCCCTCCTCTCTAACACATAGTTGTAGGTAACTCATGCCTAAATACCTTATCCTAAAGCCATGACCTGAATAACTAGCCCTGTGCTCTTATTGCCTTGTGCTAAGGATGAAGCCTCAGGGTAGGTTTAGTTTGAGAGAAGTCAAGAGGTGGGAATGTTCATAATGTAATGGCAGCTCCTGCAATTTTGTTTAGAGGAGGTAGATGGTTCTGTATAGTGAAATACTAGGGATTTTAAGTTGTCCTTTTATGAACAAATAAAACAGAAGTGATGTTTCTGGGCGTTGATAGAGGAAAAGATTTGGAGACAGTTTTCCTGAGATAGGATGAGTCAGATCTCAGGAACATGATGAGAACCTGTGACCTACTGAGATAGATGATGGGCAGACTTGAAGCCCATGGAGGTCTGGTGTTCAGCATTAAGATGTTTTCTGATTGGCTCTGCAATTCTGCTTTGTTTTCCCTCAATCTTCCATTAAACTCTGCATAGACAGCTATTTTATAGCTATTGATGAGAAAATACAGTCCAGGAGAGGGGCAATTTGTTTAGGTTTTGGAGAAACACAGACCAGAGAGAGTTGGAGAAGCTCAGAATCCTGGCAAGGTGGCAGGTCTGTCTGAGTGAAAGTGTTAGTCGCTCAGTCGTGTTCAACTCTTTGTGACCCCACCAGGCTACTCTGTCCATGGGATTTTCCAGGCAAGAATACTGGAGTGCATTGCCATTTCCTTCTCCAGGGGATCTTCATGATCCACGGGTCGAACCCAGATCCGCTGCATTGCAGGCAGACTCTTTACCATCTGAGCCACCAGGGAAGTCTCTCAGTTTGAGAGAGTTTAAGACCTGAGGTGGAAGCTGGTACAACCCTTGGGGCAGTAAACAAACTGCAAGCTCCTTGACTCCAGGAATTCTCAAACATCTGGCAAGACATTGGACTTCTTACATTTTATGAGATTAGGGTCTGGAGTTCTTTCATTTAGATGTTAAAGCAAAGGGGTATCAAAACATTGGAGGATTCAGCAATGCTTGGGCTATTCAAATAACACCTGGGAGTATCTATAATCCTCCCTGTTCATTGCTGTATTATTTATTTACTCCTCTAAAAATAGGGTTTTAAATAGCTTCCTTTCATATCACAGATGCCCTGACTGTTGACTCTCGGCTATTGATGACAACACTTTTCTTCAAATCGCCAGCATCTCACTCTGCACCAAAGTGTAGGTTAGGCACTGGGTTACTGGCTAAAGGCAGGAAGCGTTCTGTTTCCACTTATTATTGAAAAATGTTTTGACCTGAATCTATTTGAAGTCTTTTCTCTTTTTCTTATTTTACATGCTATTTGGGAAACTTATGTTGGAAATTTATATTTCTTCCCGATGAGAGTAATTCTCTTGCAATAATAACCGTGCTATTTTCATGAGTAGGACACCCATTTATAGTCTGGATACATTACAGTGAAATCCTGGCTGAAATCATTCCCTTTCTCTGGTTTGCCTTAGGCAAAAGACCCTGACCAAAAGATGCAACACAGAAGACGTTTAGGATAGATAGAAATGATCTAATTACATAAAAATGCAATATCTGCATGTTGATTTACACCTTTTTAATGTTCTATAGCTATTCTTCATCCTTATAAAAGATTTAATTATTTGGTAAGTGCAGGTCTTAAATAGTCACCGAGATTCATAGCAATTAGAAATAATTTATTTTTTGGAAGACCCTTTCATCCTTGCAGTTTTATGAAGATAAATCATTTGACCTTGTCCTCATAGAGAAGATAAGCCCCAAGAGAAGTGTGACCCGAAAGTAGCATCAGTTCAGTCAGTTCAGTTCAGTAGTTCAGTCGTGTCTGACTCTTTGCGACCCCATGAACCGCAGCACGCCAGGCCTCCCTGTCCATCACCAACTCCCGGAGTTTACCCAAACTCATGTTCATTGAGTCGATGATGCCATCCAACTATCTCATCCTCTGTCATCCCCTTCTCCTCCTGCCTTCAATCTTTCCCAACATCAGGGTCTTTTCAAATGAGTCAGCTCTTCGCATCAGGTGTCCAAAATATTGGAGTTTTAGCTTCAACATCAGTCCTTCCAGTGAATATTCAGGACTGATTTCCCTTAGAATGGACTGGTTGGATCTCCTTGCAGTCCAAGGGACTCTCAAGAGTCTTCTCCAACACCACAGTTCAAAAGCATCAATTCTTCTGCCCTCAGCTTTCTTTATAGTCCAACTCTCACATCCATACATGACTACTGGAGTAGCATGGCCTCAGCAATTGCTGGGCTAAGAAGGCTGTTTGAGTTCACCAGTGAGGACCCCAAACCACATACCTTCTATACATTCAAGGCTTTCTCAAAGTAGTAACTTGTGAATGACACATTTAGAGTAAGAACCTTTCTCTCCTAACTTACGGGCAAGTGGTGTTTCCACTGCAGAATTCTGCTCCTGTAACCAGGCATCTAATGGCTTCATTCAGGATGCTTGAGCAACATGTGCCTCACTTTTCATAAATTAACGTGCACATCAACCACCATCCCTCAGACTTTTCCTTAAGTGGATGATTTGCCTGTCTTTTGTCTTTGCCATATTAATTTGCCACAGAGTGTTTTTGTGTTTTTAAGTTATTTTCCTCTTCAATATCTTCAGACAGTCACCCAGTGTTGAAGAGGTAAATCTTAATTTCATTCTGTCATTCAGAATTTTCTATAACCTAGCAAACTGGAAATTTAGCCTTGCCTTTCAGTCATAAAAAGGGCAGCTTCCAATATGGAGCACTTAATTAGTACAGGACACTCTATAGCTACTTAATCCTACAAAACAGACAGTAGTGTTATTCTTACTCTGATAAAGAGCAGCAGTGTTAGAGAAGTTAAGTAGCTGGACCAAAGTTACTGAGTAGGTAGTGTTCAAACTCATCCTGTCAGATCAGTCCAAGGGCTTCACTCCTGAGCTGTGTTCCTTCTTGTCAGCAGCCTGTCCCACCCTTTCAAGTTGGTCTGGATCCATCCTTCCCCACCATATACTTGCCTCATCCTCATATTTAAGCATCTGGTTATCATCTACCAGTCACCAAAATCATCCCTCTGTATTTTTTAACCTGTTCTTTCAAGGCCTTTATGAATTCCCTATCCATTATGGTAACAAATTATCATATGTTTAGTGGTTTACCACAGATTTATTATTTTATAGTTCAGGAAGTTAGGAGTTCAAAAATGGGTCTTACAAAGCTAAAATCACTGTCAAGGCTGTAGCACTTCCAGAGGATCTGGGGTTGATCAATCCCTTGCCTTTTCTAGCCTCTAGAGGCTGCCTGCATTTCTTGACGTGTGGCAACTCCAATCCCTGTTTCTATCTTCCTATCTCCTCTGATCATCACTCTCCTGCCTCCCTCTTTCTTTTATAAGAGGGCTTGTTAATATATTGGGCCCACCCAGATAATCTAGGATAGGCTCCCCATTTTAAGATGCTTTAACATAACTGAAAAATTTATTTATTTTGCCATGTTGCTTTTCAGTCACTAAGTCATGTTCAATCTTTGAAACCACATGGACTGTAGCACACCAGGCTCCTCTGTCCTCCACTTTTATCTCCTGGAATTGGCTCAAATTCATGTGCATTGAGTTGGTGATGCTATCTATCCATTGCATTTTACCATGTACAGTAACATATTCACAGTTTCCAGGGATTAATACATAGACAACTTTGTGAGATCAGAAATCTGCTTACTACAAAGACCAATTCCAGGCCCATCTCCTCTCTCCGGGTTCCTCAAAAGGCTCCAACAGCAGGCTGTTCTATTCTGTATCTTACTACTTGTATCCTCTCAGTTTGAAAAATTTCCCTTCCACTCTGTTGTATGATTTTGGACACTGGGCTCCATTTGTTATACGGTCAGATTGTCTCAGTGGAAGTGAGAAATAGACTTAAGGGACTAGATCTGATAGAGTGCCTGATGAACTATGCACAGAGGTTCGTGACATTGTACAAGAGACAGGGCTCAAGATCATTCCCAAGAAAAAGAAATGCAAATAAGCAAAATGGCTGTCTGAGGAGGCCTTACAAATAGCTGTGAAGGGAAGAGAAGTGAAAAGCAAAGGAGAAAAGGAAAGATATACCCATTTGAAAGCAGAGTTCTAAAAAATAGCAAGGAGAGATAAGAAAGCCTTCCTCAGTGATCAGTGCAAAGAAATAGAGGAAAACAATAGAATGGGAAAGATTAGAGATCTCTTCAAGAAAATTAGAGATACCAAGGGAACATTTCATGCAAAGATGGGCTCAATAAAGGACAGAAATGCTATGGAACTAACAGAAGCAGAAGATACTAAGAAGAGGTGGCAAGAATACACAGAAGAACTGTACAAAAAAGATCTTCATGACCCAGATAATCACGATGGTGTGATCAGTCACCTAGAGCCAGACATCCTGGAATGTGAAGTCAAGTGGGCCTTAGGAAGCATCACTACAAACAAAGCTAGTGGAGGTGATGGAATTCCAGTTGAGCTATTTCAAATCCTGAAAGATGATGCTGTGAAAGTGCTGCACTCAATATGCCAGCAAATTTGGACAACTCAGCAGTGGCCACAGGACTGGAAAAGGTCAGTTTTCATTCCAATCCCAAAGAAAGGCAATGCAAAAGAATGCTCAAACTACCACACAATTGCTCTCATCTCACACACTGATGCAGCTTAACAGCAGCAGCAGCACACACTAGTAAAGTCATGCTCAAAATTTTCCAAGCCAGGCTTCAGCAATACGTGAACCGTGAACTTCCAGATGTTCAAGCTGGTTTTAGAAAAGGCAGAGGAACCATAGATCAAATTGCCAACATCCACTGGATCATCGAAAATAGCACGAGAGTTCCAGAAAAACATCTATTTCTGCTTTATTGACTACGACAAAGCCTTTGACTGTGTGGATCACAATAAACTGTGGAAAATTCTGAAAGAGATGGGAATACCAGACCACCTGACCTGCCTCTTGAGAAACCTGTATGCAGGTCAGGAAGCAGCAGTTAGAACTGGACATGGAACAGACTGGTTCCAAATAGGGAAAAGAATATGTCAAGGCTGTGTATTGTAACCCTGCTTATTTAACTTATATACAGAGTATATCATGAGAAACACTGGGCTGGAGAAGCACAAGCCAGAATCAAGATTGCTAGGAGAAATATCAATAACCTCAGATATGCAAATGACACCACCCTTATGGCAGTAAGTGAAGAAGAAATAAAGAGCCTCTTGATGAAAGGGAAAGAGTAGAGTGAAAAAGTTGCCTTAAAGCTCAACATTCAGAAAACAAAGATCATGGCATCTGGTCCCATCCCTTCATGGCAAATAGATGGAGAAACAGTGGAAACAGTGACAGACTCTATTTTTGGGGGCTCCCAAATCACTGCAGATGGTGACTTCAGCCATGAAATCAAAAGATGCTTACTGCTTGGAAGGAAAATTTTGACCAATGTAGACACCTTATTAAAAAGCAGAGACATTACTTTGCCAACAAAGGTCCGTCTAGTCAAGGCTAGGTTTTTCCAGTAGTCTTGTATGGATGTGAGAGTTGAACCATAAAGAAAGCTGAGAGCCAAAGAATTGATGCTTTTGAACTGTGATGTTGAAGAAGACTCTTGAGAGTCTCTTGGACTGCAAGGAGATCCAGCCAGTCCATCCTAAAGGGGATCAGTCCAGTGAACACTCAGGAGTGTTCGTGTGAAGGACTGATGTTGCAGCTGAAACTCCAATCCTTTGGTCACCTGATGTGAAGAGCTGACTCATTTGAAAAGACCCTGATGCTGGGAAAGATTGAAGGCAGGAGGAGAAGGGAACAACAGAGGATGAGATGGTTGGATGGCATCACCGACTCAATGGACATGAGTTTGGGTAAACCCTGGCAGTTGGTAATGGACAGGGAGGCCTGGCGTGCTGCGTTCCATGGAGTCACAAATAGTTGGACACGACTGAGTGACTGAACTGAACAGATTGTCTCAGCTGCAACCTTAGTATCTACTCCAGGGATAACAGACAGGTTTCATCTCAAATGTCACATCCATGAAGCTGGTAGAAGCAGCTCAAGTTTCTGCACTGGGAAGGATTTTGAGGCTCCTTCTGGTTTCACAGCCAAGAAGGCTGCAATCAGTTAGAGGCAAATGAAAGCAGCCATGAAACTGCAGCTTGGGGTCCACATGTTGTCCCTTCGGATCTTCTCCCTTCTCTCTCCCATCTCCCATCTTCAAAATGAAGAAAGGCAGCTGGAAAATGACAACGAGCTTTAGCCTTTACATAAAGGGTCTACTATGCATCTGGCACTCTTCTGGTATATCATCCAACTTAGTTTTTTTGACCCTTATGATAAATAGATGTTAAAAGTAGAAGAAAGGCTTCTAAGAATTTCAGAAACCTGTTCAAATGTCAGGTAGAAGAAACAGGGACACAAATAGAGATCTATCTAATTGCAAATCCAATTCTGTTCACTATAATACACTTGGAATTTAAATTATTTACATGGTCAAATGAAGCTAGAGCTGGAATTAAAACGATAGTAACTGAATTTCCCCAAAATTCATAGGTCACAGAAACATGGGACACACGGCTACAAGGCCAAGCACTTAAAACTGGGATTCTGACAAGAAATCCAAGGTGTATATTTGCTACAACCAACTATAGACACACAGGCACAGTTTATTTTTTGTTGTTTCACTACGTTAAAAATAATAGGACGTCATTGACTTTTCCCAAGTGAAGAGATGACTGATATTTTGGCTTTGAAATCTTCCTTTCTTTTACATACACCAGGGTATTTGACTTTATTTTCTCTTTACCGTTTTCCCAAAAATCTGAATTTTCTGTGTCTTCTTTTCCTGTCTTTATTAATCTGAATTGATCAGCATACTCTAGAAACTGGAGTTCTGACAGAGATGTCAGGAACCAGCCATTCCAGATCTTTGCCCAAAGGTAGCTGGACTAGGGAAACATATCCCTCAAGCCAAGAACCCTTTGCTAAGGTGCCTCTCATTGATAAAACTGCATGCAATGAGGTCAAAGTCAATTTCCAAGCAATGGATCTTGCCACTGTCTTACTTAAAATCCTCCAGTGCTCCCCCCTTCTCTCTGTAAAGGTCACGTTCCTTTTCTTGGCCATCTTGCCTTCCTTGGCTTGCATGCTATTGCACCACTAACCTCGTCTCCTACTATTCTCCCCTAACCCCCCTATCCCCCTCACCCTCTTCAGCCCTGCTTGCCAGCTTCTTTGCTGCTTTCTTTTTTTGTCTGGTTCTCCATTTCTGTTTTACCCTGAATTCGATCCTCTGGGTTGGACTCCCTTCCTGCCATGTTCAACGTAGTTGCTTGATTTTTTTTTTTTAATGCAAATTGGACCATGTCATTTCTGCTCAAAATACTCTAGTGGCTTATTTTCATCCAGATAAGAAGTTCTGAAACCTAATTAACAGCAGCTGTACATCCTATAGCTGTAGATCTGTCTCACCACCCACTCCACCCCCCCAGCCAAGATTCCAATAGACAACAGATTTAATTTATGCATTAGATAATAAGCTTCTTATGTCTCAGCCAAACCTAGCATCATGCTAGAGACACAACTCTTTTTTTTGTGTGTAATTTGCAGTGTAAGAAACAACAATTACTACATGAGATGAATCAAATATCATTCTTACTTTAGTAATGAGAGAAGTGAGATTCACAGAATCTGGCTTGCCCCATATCACACAGAAATGTTATAAGAACTCAGCATTATAGCTCCAGTAATGTACCATATGTAGCAAAAGGTACACCACATAACATCTTATGATATACTATACAACATATCAATATACACATTTTATGGTATACCATATAACATCTCAAAAGAATAGTCATCATAAATGCAATATGTAGGACATCAAGTGTCTATTAATAAATGTAATAAACTATCAAAAATAATATTCATATTTTTATTATCCATTAATTAATGCATTTATTTTATATGAATTATAAAGATAACACCAAATTGATCAATTATAAATGAAAATAAGGAGGCAGGCTTGTAACTCTTTCAAATTCCAACTCTTGTCTCTTTTTCGTTTGGTCCTGAGGATGATTAGAATGTCCTAATTTCTATTTTAGTAAGTGGGTTTTCAGCAAGGTTCCCCTGAGGCCTAGCAAGTTCAGACAGATAGAAAAGAAGAGGCATCTAGGAAAATGTTAGATGCCAAGGAATTAATCTAAATTCCCTTTTTCACAGCCATTCTTCAGTTTATTCCCAACTTTTGGATACCTAATCTATTCATAAAATGTTATGATTCCACTCTGTTTATTCTTACTGATACTTTCCTAACTAGAAACAAATGAGATCAGGTATAATTCATTAGGGTGTGTGATACAAGTTCCATTTGGTAGGACTAAAAAAAAGGCTACATGGAGGGGGTTCCAGGAACATAAGGAATTAATTTTTTAAATTGGCAACTCTTTATAAATGGAAGAAAGCAAGCCTCCTCTGCCTACTGATGCTTTTCTATTAAGGCATCGTTTAGAAACTCTAGACTCCATCATGAAAGGAATCCTTGGTGGGCAGGGTCATTAATCAACACTTGTAATATTAAGAATCAGTTTGGATTCTTTTGTTCCCATAAGAACAATCTTCTTTCAAAATATGAGAAAACAGTAAAGATATGTATCATCTCATATAACTGGAGTACCAGAAGGTGGACTCTGAAATGGTGTTACGAGTGAATCAGTAGAATCACTAAAGATCCTGGTTCTTTCTATGTTTTTATTCTTCTGTCTTTGAGAGGTTTTTTTCTCTATTTATATAGATAGATGGCTATATCGTTTGAACAATTACATTCAGAGAAGACAACATCCAGGTTAAGGAATAGGATGGCCTCTTTCTGTGACTCCCTCTTGGGAGTGAGGAGATATTCTTTAAATTAACTCCCACCTCAGTGCTGTTCCTTCATGCTTATTTGGTCACAAATGTGTCCCATGAATATCCTCTCTATAGGTCAATTATTAGCAAGGGTTAATGGGGGGTTGAGAATGAATTACAATGTCCATCAAGTGCTATTTCAGTTTTACCCTGAGCCAGAATCACACTACTCTATACTCACAGCAAGATGGAGCAGATTAAAGAAGGACCAGTCTAAGCCTATAACTAAAGGTAGATAAAATTGGGTATCAGGTTATGGCCATAAAAAACCATGGTTAGACTCACAATGATGTAGTGTCTTCAACAGGTTGGTAGAGTCCACATGGGTGAAACTGACAAATTCACCTGGTCATGGACACTGGCTTCCTGAAGAATGTGCCTTCATTTGCAGCCACATGTAAGGCCATTTTGATATCCTAGAGTATGTGAAGCTTTTAATCTTTTACTTTCTTTTCAGTGAGGGATTGACCTCTGTCAAATCACTAGATCTGTGGAGAATGAGAAGCAGTATGAAAAGTTCCTTTTCTTTGATGTTATCAACTCTGTGTGTGTGTGTAAAGCCTGACTAATTTAGAGGAAACAGTATCCTTAGTTCAGCTGTAGAACAAGAAGAATTGTCTTTAATCAAGCTCATACGAACATAAGCTCCTTTTGATACCAACAGGCAGAGAAATTTAATAATTAATAATTAGTCTCCCAAACTTGCCTACCCACAAATACATACTGATTTTTGTAACTGAAGCCACACATACTCTCTACTCAAGCATGGATTGAATTGGAAACTGAGGTTAAGAATAATGGTGACTGTTGGGTACAGATGTGGAAGAAAATACCATCAGGAAAAATAATGTCCCAGTTAGGAGGGCTGACACTTCATACAACAAACCCAACTATATGATGCATAATGTTGGCCATATAAATAAAGAAAATATTTTCATGATCCATCTGGATGCCCACAGCACATCACTGAATCATATGAAACTAATTCATCTAATAACAAGTGCTTTTAACTGCTTAACAACTTACTTAATCATCGCCTGGAATTATCATCTCTATTCTGAATTCAACCTTAGGTTCTTAAAGTTGTATTACTTTAGGATGAACATATTCATTTATTTCATTTTAAATGGATCAAGTTTATATGTAGTAGTCCTTATTTTTGAGAATGTTTTTATCCTAAATAAGACTTAAGAGAAATGTAAGAGGACTTAAGGTGAGACTATCCAGCAAATTAGCTCATTTCTTCTAGAAATATAGAATGTGTTGACTGATATGAATGGGATAGAAATGCACAAAATACTACAAAGCGGGATGTAATAATTTTATTGTTATTAATAATATTTGACTCTCAAGTCTGTCATCAGCACTGGGAAATAAATTCTTCCCTCTTCAGAATCTTCTTTCACTCCCCTTAATTACTAATCTCATATTTTTCAATTTATCAAAAGTACCCAGTACAGTGGAAGAAAGATAATAAGACAGAAATCTGCTCTTGAATTGTTCAGTTTTGTCAACATGAATAACGTTTTGACCCCATTTCAGAGTTACATGGGAATAAGAGGGAATTCATAACAGTGAAAACCTTGTCCACAGCAGTGGGGAGAAACAGTGTTGTTTGTGTCTTTGTTTCTGGTATTCCAAAGGATATCCTTAAGAAAATCAAGTTTTCCTTTTTATAAAAAACCCTGATTTCAGACCCTGGGTCTTTGGTGGAGCTAGTTATACAGTTTTATTAATCTAAAAAGAATAAAGCTGACTATATAATTCCTTCGAAGAGCTTCTTTTTCAAAGAGGTAATATGAACAGAATGGGACTTCTCTTACAGGATATAAGGACTGAGGACTACCATATGAATATCAAAGAGGAATATGGTGGAAGATTATAATGTGTCCTGTTTCAGAAAACTAAATCTTAGTGTAAACTTCTGAGGAGATATGGTTGATAGTGGAGGGAGGAGATAAGAAACAGCTTGATGAATCTAGTGAGTTTTTAGTGCTATACTGTAACATTAATTTGCAGAAGGCTACACTTTGATTCTAAGAGGCTACTTTGATTTCCACATAGATGTCATAGTCGTTTCAAACTGAGCATGCCCAATATTTAACTCTCAACTTACTCTATCTTCAAAGTGGCTTCTCTCCTAAATTTCACTTGAATAAATGGCACAATTGCTACAGCCAGAACCCCAGAGTTTCTTTGCTTTATCTGTTTTCCTCATACCTGACTTCCAATTTGTTAAAAAGTCTTGTAGTTTTTAATCTTTAAAACACATCTTGGATCTGATTGCTACTCACCACTTCCATGGCTAACACATGAAATAAAATCTACCATCTTCTCTCATTTGGATTATTATGATCCCAAATCTTGTCCCTATTCCTACACTTATTTCCTAGAGTAAATTCTCCAAATAACATTTGAGATGATTGTTTAAATTGAAATATAGTTGTTGTGTAATATTATGTTAGTTTCAGGTGTACAACATAGTGATTAAACTTTTAAATACATCATGAAATGATCACCATGATAAGTCTAGTAACCATCTGCCCTCATAAAAAGTTGTAGTATTATTGAACATATTCCTATGCTGTAATTACATCCTTGTGCTTTGTTTATTTTATAACTGGGAATTTGTGCCTCTTTATTCCCTTCAGCTATCTGGCTCCTCCCTCACTCCTCTCTTCACTCTGGGAATAACAAATTTGCTTTCTGTATCTATGAGTCTGTTTCCATTTTGTTTTTCTTATGTAATTGATTTAGATCCCATATGTGTTTTCCTCTGTGTGATTTATTTCGCTAACCATAATACCCTTTAGATCCATGTTGTTACAAATGGATGTTGATATTGATCAGAACCACTATATAATGGGATGATTTGAAAACTATTCAAAGTTCTTAGAGGGTCCCATATCACCTATCTCTTTCTCATCTCTATAAAGCTGTTCACAACTATCTTCCCTCATTTGTTCTCTTTCAGCAACACCAGTTTTCTTGATATACCCTAAATCCAAAAGCTCATTCCTAGCCCAGAGTCTTCTCTTTGTCTGGAAAATTCTCTGCTTCTTTTTATTTTTTTAAATCTCTATTTTCTCTTGATAAGAAACTATATGTTAAGTAGTCATTTAATACAGTAATAATCAATAATGACAAAAATTTGTACTTCTGGCTAAAATAGCATAACAGGGCCTATATTATACCCTTGTTCTTGAAACAACCTAAATAATTGACAAAATATATGAAAATTGGCTCTTGAGTTACTGGACCGCAGGTAGCAGAGGACAATAATCACTGAGATACAGGAAAAATCAAGGAAAACCCTATGATTCCCATAGATCAATGTCTGGAGGTAATTTACAGGTTGCAGGGCAGAGAGGGTGAACTTAGGCAGAGTCCATTTTATACAGTGAGCTAAGAAGATTAAGCTAGGAATCTTTCAAAGCCAAAGTGGCAAAAGTTCATAGGACATAGTGTCAGAGAAGGGAGAATTCTAGAGATCTCTGTAGAGTCCTGCTCAAGTAATCAGTTAAGCACTGCTGAAGACATGTTTAAAGAAACTACTCATAGTTAGAGAATAAGATTAGAAGAACAAAATGCCCAGATCTTATAATAAGTTGGGTATAGAGTATGTTTACAATAAACAGAGTTGAAAACTTCATAGATCATAGAACACTGGACTAGTAAAAAGAGTCTTGCTTAGTATTTGGAAACATTAGCCATGAACTAAACGGTGGTCTGATCCCTCTTAACAGGTGCTAAAAGTAAAATTCAGAAACATCAAACAAATTCCAAGTAACTTAATCACATATCAAAAGAAAGCTTAAGGAGATTTTTGAAATATCAAAATACTCAGCATCCAAACAGGTAACATTCACAGTACTTTGCATCCAATAAAAGAAAAAATTACTAATCACACCAAGAAGAAGGAAATTATGGTTCATAAAAAGAAGTATAAGTAGAAATGGATCTAGAAATGATACGGCTAATAGAATTAGTAGTCAGTCAACAATATTAAAAGTTAAAGTGAAAAAGTAAGTGTTAGTTGCTCAGTCATGTCTGACTCTTTGAAACCCCATGAACTGTAGCCCACCAAGCTCCTCTGTCCATGGAATTCTCCAGGCAAAAATACTGGAGTGGTAGCCATTTCCTTCTCCAGAGGATCTTCCTGACCCAGGGATTGAACCCGCATTGCAGACAGATTCTTTACCATCTGAGCCACCAGCGAACTATATTACATATGTCCTGAAGCTAGAGAAATGTTTGAACGTGACATGTTCAGAAACAGAGAACATTATTATGTTTATATTATGTCAGGATTTTATCTTCACCTTTAGTTCCAGCATTTAACGAATCTGCCCGCAATGCAGGAGACACAGAAGATGCAGTTCAATCCCTGGGTTAGGAAGATCCCTGGAACTAGGAAATGGCAACCCTCTCCAGTATTCTTGCCTCAAAAAACCCAAGGACATTGGAGCTTGACAGGCTATAGTCCAAAGGGTCACAAAGAGTCAGACACAACTAAGCATAGTTCTAAGAAATATGATTATGATACATTTTAGTATAGCTAAACATTATTATAAACATTATTATGTTTATAATAATAAAACAAATGAAACTTCTAGAGATGAAAAGTACAATATCTGAGATAAAAAATTATACTGAATTGGATTAGTGGTAGGTTAGATATTGCAGAGGTAAAAAAATCAGTATATTTGAATACTTAGCAAGGAATATTTCCAAAATAAAATTCACAGAGGATGAAGAATGAGATTAGAAAAAAAAAAAAGAGTATCAGTAAGTTGTGAAACAACTTAAAGCAGTTTAATAAACCTTTAACTGGAGTCTCTGAAGAAGTTTGGGGGTTCGGGATATTGAAAAATATATATATGAAGGCATACTGGTTGAAAAATACCAATTTTGAAAAAAGGTATAAAATTGTAGTTCCAAGAGACTAAATAAACTCTAAACAATAAAAATGAAATGAGCTATACTAAAATGTATCATAATCATATTTCTTAGAACTATGCTTAGTTGTGTCTGACTCTTTGTGACCCTTTGGACTATAGCCTGTCAAGCTCCAATGTCCTTGGGTTTTTTGAGGCAAGAATACTGGAGAGGGTTGCCATTTCCTAGTTCCAGGGATCTTCCTAACCCAGGGATTGAACTGCATCTTCTGTGTCTCCTGCATTGCGGGCAGATTCGTTAAATGCTGGAACTAAAGGTGAAGATAAAATCCTGAAAGCAGCCATGGAACAAAAAAGAAACATATATAAAGGAAAAAAGGTAAGGAACATGGAAGAATTTTTAACTGGAAACAATGCAAGTGAGGAGCCAGCTGACCAGCTTATTTAAATCAGGAACTAGACAAGGAAATCTGCTTTCAACACTTCTCTTTAGCATACAGTGGGGATTCTAGTGTAGTCAAGAAAGAAAGAAAGAAAAATGCATTTGAATATGAAGGAAGAAGTAAAATTGTCTTTATTTGTAGGTGACATGATTTCTACAGAGAAATGTGGCTTAATCTTCAAAAGAGTTGTGGTGGCGCTGGTGTTGCCAAGTACTGTCCAACCCTTTTATGATCCCATGGACTGTAGCCCACCAGGCTCCTCTGTCCATGGGATTTCCCAGGCAAGAATACTGGAGTGGGTTGCCATTTCCTTCTCCAAGGAATCTTCCTGACCCAGGGATGGAACGTGTATCTCCTGCATTGGCTGGTGGGGTCTTTAACACTGAGCCACTAGAATAGCCTGTAAAAGAGCTACTAGGAAAATAAATGACTTTTAGCAAGGTTGAAGGACACAAAATGGCTATGTAAATATAGAAAAAAATATATTAGAAGCTTCCCTGGTGGCTCAGACTGTAAAGAAACCACCTGAGTTGGATATTACTGAGTGACTAACACATATTGGAAAAGAATATTTAGAAGTTGAAATTTTAAAATGTCATATAGTATATATTTATATATTTGTAACAATTTGGTGCTAATAATTTATAAAACACCAAGAATTGGAAATACTTAGGATAAATCTATCAAAAGATGTATAGGACCTATACACTGAAAAGTGAAAGAACTTGGAGAAAGAAATTAAATTACTTAAAGAATATTGGCATACCTCAGAGATAACTCAGTTCCAGACCACCAAAATAAATTAGCCATGTGAATTTTTTGGTTTACCAATGCATATAAAAGATATGTGTGCACTCTATTATAGTCTATTAAGTATGCAATAGCATTGTTTTTAAAAAATTATGTACCTTAATTTTTAAAAAAATTATTAAAAAATGCTAACCATCATCTGACAATGCAGGGTTGCCACAAATCTTGAATTTGTAAAAATATGATGCTTGTGAAGCACAAAAAAGTGAAATACAATAAAACAAGTTATGCCTGTAGATAAACATTGTTCATTGGCAGGAAGACTACATTTTAATATGCCAAATTCCCTTGATTTATCTATTGATTCAAAGCAATCCAAGTAAAAATATGAGCAAGTTCTTTTGCAGAAATTTAAAAGATCATTCTAAGGTTCAAATGGAAATGCAAAAGATGTAGAATATACAAAACAACTTTGAAAGAGAAGAACAAACTTAAAGAAATTACTCTACCAGATGCTAAAGCTTTCAGTAAAGTTGCAGTAATCAAGGTAGTATGTTATTGGCATTAAGATACTTTATCAATGCAATAGAATAGAATCCAGAAAACAGACTTGTATGTGTATGGTCAACTGGGATTTGGCAAAGTTGCAGATTTAATTCCATGGGAAAAGATAATGTTTCAATAGTACTGAAAAATTTGGATACCCATATGCAAAATTATTATATTCCATTTGTTACACCATATGTAAATTTTCAAAGGACTAATCACGATCCTAAAACTATTATTTCTACAAGGAAACAAGGGAGAAAATTTTTGTGATAGTAGGTTAGGCATTTTTTCTTAGATATAACACCAAAAGCATGATATTTTAAAATGACAGATTCATAAATTTGACTATAAAAATAATAACTTCTGCTTTTCTAAAAACAGCCTTAAGAAAATGAAAATATAAGCCACAATGGGAAAATATTTGCAAGTCATATATCTGAATACATATTCAGAATATACAAAAACAATTCTCAAAGCTCAATAATATAAAAACCCATTTAAATGTATAAAATTCTTAACAGATACTTAATCAAAGAAGTTATATGGATAAGTACATACCAAGATAGCAAACATCATTAATTATTAAGTAAATATAAGTTAAAACCACAATGAGATTATTGCCATACATTTGTTAGAGTGGGTAAAATTAAAGACTGACCTTACTAAGCATGGGCTAGAGTACAGAGCGTGCAGAGTCATGTTGAGGTACTAAATTGCATCATTAATTTCACATTCTAATATTTCATTGCTGGAATATGGAAATACTATTGATTTTTTATGTTGATCTTATATCCTACAGGTTTGCTATATTTACTAAATACTTCTAGAAAATTTTTTTAAATTCCATAAGATTATTTATCTGCAATTTTTAAACAGATTTTGAGACTTTATCTAGATATCTGTAAAGAGCCGTATGTTTGACTGGTGATATCTGATACAAACATATAAGTAACGGTAGTAGCATACATATACCTAGTTTTAGTACCAATTTACCCAAATTTCCCCTTTATATAAATAAGTAAATTAAGCCTCAGAGAAGTGAAGTGAATTGCCCAAGTGCGGTAGGATTAAAACAAAGCCTGTGTGTTCTCATTCCACTTAATGCAATTTTTACTATGTTTCCCACTATCGTCTCATCAAAGCTCAGCTGAAATCCCATTTCCTCAGAAATAATTCAAGCTTAGTCTTCCCAAATAGTATTCCTTTCTCCTTTCCTTATAGATAAATGGCCCTAGATCACATCTGTAATTATGACTCTATCTTGTTATCTTTTTCTCTAATTACTACAAGGCAATCCTCTTAGATGAAAAGATATTTTACAAACTAAATTGTCATTTATTTCTAAACTTAAAGTGATATTCCTCATAGAGATGTCTAAATGGCTTTTCAAAACGTAGATTAAAGGTTTTACTCACAGTATCTTTTAACATGTTCATTTCCATGTCCTATATCCATGTTTTCTATAATTTCTACTCCTTTGCACTAATTGGAATGCTTTAATATGGAAGGCAGTCACTGAATATAAAAGCATTTTTAGATATTTAGGCTTCAAATTCTTTATAAACCAAATGATTGGGTCTCTAATGTTAGAAAACTCATAATGAAACAGGTTTGTAAGACATTTTTAGGCAGATGACTTCCCCAAAACACTAAATGCGAGATTGATCAGACAGCTATCTGTTCCACCTATTTACAAATTTTTATGCCTTAGATACTCTTTGCAAATGTGTACTATGGTCTAGAATTCTCATGACTTAATGGAGATTATGAAATACAAATAATGTCATTATTATTATTATAAAATAATAATAAAGTATTTAAAGTTGAATTTAAAGTAAGGAAATTGTGCACATTATATGTAAGACTACTAAAACTGCTTATATCATTGGCCTGCATGATAAATTCTGTTGAAGTTTTATGGGAGAACTTTTCAATATAAACCAAAAATGTATGCAATCAGATATTTGAAATCAGCTTTGACTTAGCATTTAAAATATACAGGAGTGCACAAAAGAGATGCTGGCTTATCATGTGAATAAAAAGAATTTCCAAAACTAACTAAAAAGCATATTTTGTTTTGCAAGGCCACATATACATGAGGAAATAGAATATCCATACAGACAAATGACAAAATTATACTCCCAGGTTATTCCTGAATAAAAGTGAATAGTAGTCTAGTTTCTGTTGCAGGATCTCTGTGTCTTTCTTCTTATCAAAACCAGGAGCTCACTTTTGTCATTGCGTACACAATATCCTCAGAGAAAATTTAGCTGAAGTGTGCCAGTGAAAGGACTTGTAAGTCATATAGATCATCACTTTATCAGTGTTGGCCACCTTCTTCCCTCTCCACTAAACTCCCCTTCTGTAGTTCTCCCACATAAAACACATGAAAATCAATTTCTCTGTAGCTCTCTTCAGTAGAAAGAAAATGGACTTTATTAATAAAGAATCTGGGGTCAATTCTTGGGGCTCAAACACTTAAAATCTATGACCCAGGTAAATTACTTAACCTCTCTACTCTCCTTATTTGCAGAGTATGGATGATAATATCTGTTTTGCATATATTGTGAGATTAATAATAGTACAAATAAAAATCTTTAAAACTGATGATTATAAATAATAATAGGAGCATATGTTTTTGTGTACATGGGAACTAACTGAATATTTTAAAATATTACATGAAGAATCAATATTTCATTTTGATTGCTATTTTGCTCTTTCTCTAGCCCTCAAATGCTACAGTATTTGCTTTTATTGGCCTTTGAATGGATGTGCGATATTCGGTGTTGTGTTGACCTATTGCAATGTTTGTGAGTTTTCAGTTATAGAGTAAATTTACTTCTTTATAATTCAGGTGCCAATGTACAAGGTCAATGACCACATTACAAACTCCCTACATGAAAGCTATTGAACTGTAATATCCATCAGTAAGTATATAGGAAATGATTTGACCTTTCCTTGAATAGTAGTTACTGAATCAAATTATTTTTCAGCTTGAAAATAATTGCAGATCTCAGATGGCTCTTTAAACCACTGCCTTCTGAATTCACACCAGTTCTTCCTGCTCCCTCTGCCACTCTTGGTAATTCTAAGGAGCAGCACACAGAATGTGCAAAAGCAGCATGTGCTAATAACACGAAAGACAGTTTGGGGTTCAGATGATCTGAATCTAAACTCTGGTTCCATTTCTGTCTTACTAATTGGATAGTGTCTGTCAAGTTACTTCCCTGTATCTTAGTACTAATGTACATTTTAAATGAAATAATATATCTTAAAAAAAAAAATGTTGTTCAGTTTTAGTTCCAATATATAAAGAGCTTGGAATTCATCACCCCAAGCCTTTGTAACAGGAAAAAGTTAGTCAAACTGAAAGTCAGTTGATTTTTTTTTAATCTGTCAGAGAACTGAAATTGTTGGATAAATCTCTACCCTCAAATCTGGAGCGATAACCAATGAGACACAGCTGAGATCTGCTTACCTGAAACAGAATCCACTGGGGCCATAAACTGGGAGGAACACTGAAATAGTACTTTTTATCAGTTGCTGTAGGTTGAGTGTGGACTTAGTTTGAGAGTAAGAATCTCCTAGTGGCCATGGCATTGAAAGCCTCTACAATTTCATGGGCTCTACCTCTACGACCAACAATAGGCTTCTGTCAGGGAGATCTAAAAAAGCAAGAAAGATTCCCAACTGGGGATTCCCAAGTGTCAAGGGCAAAACAAGATATAAAATGTAGCTTGTAAAACATTGTAAAATATATCCAGAGCCTTTTGCATAGCAAAGACCCTCTCTCGAGCAGAAAGGACTATGTTGAAGCCTTATCTCAGTGAGGGAAAGAAATTCCTCTTAAACCAACTCCCCTCCAGCCTTCTTATTTCAGCTAAGAGAAAGAAAAATACTGATATATTTTCAATAATGGTCAAGGCTTCACAAAAATAGATTAGTAATACAGCTGCTGCTGCTACTGCTGCTAAGTCACTTCAGTCGTGTCCAACTCTGTGCGACCCCATAGACGGCAGCCCACCAGGCTCCACCGTCCCTGGGATTCTCCAGGCAAGAATACTGGAGTGGGTTGCCAGTTCCTTCTCCAGCGCATGAAGGAGAAAAGTGAAAGTGAAGTCGCTCAGTGGTGTCCGACTCTTAGCGACCCCATGGACTGTAGCCCACCAGGCTCCTCCGTCCATGGGATTTTCCAGGCAAGAGTACTGGAGTGGGTGCCATTGCCTTCTCCGAGTAATACAGCATCCAGGGAAAAGACTGGGGAGAAGAGGAGGATAAAAGCTAAATCACTGGAGAAACATTTGTGAAAGCTTATGTTGCCAAGATACAGGCCCTCTAAGAGCCTGAGTTTTAATTTCAAGGTTATAGAAAGTTCTCTTTCTGCAACACTTTAGTACCATGCCAAAAAGTCTTCAGTAAAAGTACAGTGGGTTTCAGCAGAAAAGCATGTCTCTGAAGAGGAATAATTAGGGAAGCCCAAAGTTAGGAGGAAAGAGAGAAAAAATAAAAGGTACTAGAAGACTGAAGCTTCTGGTGTCTATAGATACAGGAAATATTAATCTCAGCCCAACATCTATTTAGGCTAACTAAATTACACTGAAAATATATTTAACCTCAATTCCTATTACCCAATACGATATGACTACTTTTTCTCAAAAAATCACAAGGCATGCCAAAGAAAAAGAGAAAGAAGGTAGAGAAAGAAGAAGGAGAAGAGGAGAGGGAAAGGGAGAGGAGAAAAAAGACTGAAGATACAAAGCAATCAGTGGGACCAGACTCAGATATGATACAGATGTTGGAATTAACAGACAGGAACTTGCAAATAACTGTGGTTAATATGCTGAGAGCTCTTATGGAAAAAGTAGGCAATATGTAAGAATAGATGAGTAATATAAGCAGAGAGATAGAAAATCAAAGAAGAATCAATAGGAAAGGTAGAAATCAGAAACATTGTTACAGAAATAAAGAATGCTTTTCATGGACTCTTAGGTAGGCTGAGCACAGCCTAAAAAAGAACCATTGATCTTGAGGTGGAAACTTCCCAAATTGAAATATAAAGAGAAAAAAAAAAGCAGAAAATCTAAGAACTGTGGAATAATTATCAAGAGGTGTAGTATACATATAAGTAAAATACCAGAAGAAGGAAAAGGAGCAGAAGAATGTTTGCAGTAGTAACGGATGAGAACTGCAAAAAACTTAATGACAGATACCCAAGTGCAGATTCAGGAATTCAGATAACATCAAGTAAGATAAATACCAACTCCAGTACACATACACACACATACACACACACACACACACACACACACACACACACGTATGCACACACACAACCCTATGTATAGCCTATTCAAACTTCAGAAAACCAAAGAAAAGAAGGAAATTTAGAAAAAACAGATGAGAAAGAATCTTATCTATAAAGGAACAATGATAAGAATTATAGAGGACTTCTTTTTTTTTTTTTCAAAGAGTAAAGTAAAAAATTATTGAAAAGAAAATTACAGTCAGAAAGGCTCATGGGCGAGCTCGGAGAGAGAGGCACACTTTTGGGAAGTTTAAATCCTTGACAAGGTGGCAGTTCTCTGGGTCTTTGTCTTCCCTCAGGCCATTCACCTTCCTTTGTTCTCCCCTGCTTAATTTGTTTCAGGACTCTCCCCTGGGGTGCACCCACACACTTTAGCCAAGACTGATCTCAAAGTGAAGGCTCTGGGAGGAGCAAGATTCATTATGACCTGGAATTACCCTCTGACTTTTGACTCCAAGGAGCCTTTCTGTGCATGTGTAGTGTGTCCCTTATCTTTTACTCAGACAGGTTTTTTTTTTCTCTTCTTCTTCTCTTTGTCCTTGCCATGATTATAGAGGACTTCTAATTAAAAACCGTGTCACAGTAAGTAGAGAATAGAGTGAGATATTTAAAATAGTGAAAGAAAAAGAAACTATATCCAAACTAGAACTTCATATCCAGTGAACACATCATCTCTCATGAACATAGATGCAAAAATCCTCAACAAACTATGACTGAGTCTAACAAACTGAGTCTAATAATGTATGAAGTTAATTATACACCACAACTTAGTGAAATTCTCCCAGGTTTATGATACTGGTGCAACATTTGAAAGACAATAAATGTAATCAATTAAATCAATAAGCTAAAGAAGAAAAATCATTTGATCATATTAACAGATGCAGAAAAAGCATTTAATTAACTTTAATACCCATTTATAATTTAAAAACCGCAAACCAGAGATGATAATTTCCTCAACTTAATAAAGAACTTCTACAACAAACCTGTAGCTAATAATATAGTTCACTGTGACAAACTTGAAACTTCCCCAAAGGAAAAGGAAAAGATGTCCTGTCTCATCACTTTTCTATTCAGCATCATACTGGAAGTCCTAGCTAACACAATAAGACAAGAAAAGGAAGTAAAGGATATACCAATTGGGAAGAAAGAAATAAAACTCTTTCTGTTTTGCAGGTGACATGATTATGTCAAATATCCTAAAGAATCAGCAACCTGCAGCTAATAAGCAGTTAGAGCAAGGTTTCAGGATACAAGGTTAATATACAAAAATCAATTTCTTTCCTATATACCAGTAATGAACAATTGAAATTTAAAATTAAAATTGCAATATAATTTATACTATCCCCTCCATGAAATACTTAGGTATAAATCTGGCAAAATATAACCAAGTTGTATATGAAGAAAACTACAAAACTCTGATACAGAAATCAAAGATCTAAATAAATGGAAAGACATTTCATGTACATGGATAAGAAGATTCGATATTGTTAAGATGTCAATACTTCTGAATTTGTACTATAGACTCAACACGATCTCTATCAAAATCCCAGCAAATTATTTTGTGCTGCTGCTAAGTCGCTTCAGTCGTGTCCGACTCTGTGCGACCCCATAGACGGCAGCCCACCAGGCTCCTTCGTCTCTGGGATTCTCCAGGCAAGAATACTGGAGTGGGTTGCCATTTCCTTCTCCAGTGCATGAAAGTGAAAAGTGAAAGTGAAGTCGCTCAGTCGTGTCTGACTCTTCGCGACCCCATGGGCTGCAGCCTACCAGGCTCCTCCGTCCATGGGGTTTCCCAGGCAAGAGTACTGGAGTGGGGTGCCATTGCCTTCTCCAAATTATTTTGTAGATACTCACAAAAATTTCTAAGACAGTTTTATACAAAACTGCAAAATTTTGGAAACAACCAAGATTCTTTTCAATAGGTGAATGGATAAACTGTGGTACATACATACAATGGAAAATATGTCAATACAACCCACAAGAACACATGAAGTAAACTTAAGTGTGTATTGCTAAGCCATTCTGAAAAGTCTACATACTACATGATTTTTACTGTATGATATTCTGGAAAAGGCAAAACTATAAAAGAGAATAAAAGATCAGTGGTTACCAGGAGTTTGGAGGGAGGGAAGGAAGGGTGAAAGGTGGAGAACAAGGGATTTTTAGGATGCTAAAACTATTCTTATGATAGAATAATGATGACATTATACTTAATGATGATGATATACTTAATAATGATGATACTGTATTTATCAAAACCCATAGGACTCTATAACAGATGAACTCTACTGTAAACCATGGACTTCATATAATAATTATATATTAATGTTGGTTTATTAACTGCTATAAATGCACCATGCTAATGAAAGATGTTAATAATAGAGGAAACTGGATGTGTAGTATTTGGGAACTCCCCACAACATCTTCACAACTTTTCTGTAAAACTATTCTAAATTACAAGGTTTATTTTAAAAAATTACTTGTGTTTTCAAATATGCTGATAGTAAATTTTGAAGAAGTATTAGTTCCCCTTGACTATACAGATTATATTGTACATAGCCAAAATTCAATTCAGTATACTTGCTGTTGTATGAAATGATTATGGATAGGAATTTCATAGTAAATTAAATACAAAATTTAATAAAGTATAATTATATAGTATAAAGAGATAATAGATTAAAAATTTGATAATGGGTAGTTTGATAGTTTAATTTTTTGATGACTCAGATTGCACTTGAGAATCTTTTGAAAGTCTCTAAGTCATCATTATGAACATCAGTTATTTCTGTGGCAAGCAGAATTTCCCTTATAGAGACCTCTTATTATGGGAATGCCAATTTTAATTTGTTTAGGAATATAGATTCATTAAGAGCATTCCAGATTTTTTAAATTATGCACATGAAAACTAAATCAGCATAAAAAATAAAGGCCATCACTAAAATTCTTTATTTGGGAAGCTAACTGTGCTAACATTTCCCTATAGTAGTTAGTTGTCTGAACAGAACAGGGCTGAGCAAAAAGAACTAGAGGTAGCCAGATATAGAAAAGCCACTCCTGTCATCTTGGATAAACAAGGACACATGGCTTGCAGATTTTGCCTGAGTCTATTTTGAAACATGCTAACTCATGAAAGTGTTCTTTTCATTGCAAATTACATAGCAGGATCCCTCTGAATTGCTTAATGGGTGGGGTGAGAAAGCTCTTTGAACTCTAGTTCCGCAGGATGTCTTGCTATTGTGTGTGATAACCTAACAAGTGTTTATCTCTGCCATAATATAGGAACTCAACTATTTTTCCAAAGAGGATTTGCTTTTTCTTTTCTTTTTGAATGCTGCAAGAGCACAAAAAGAATCTAGATGTAGGGCATGAAAAAAACTGGATAAGCAAGAGAAATTAAGTCCATGTGAGAACTAAGAGGATTACTTCTGCTGCCATCTTTGAGACTTTCAAAATCCAGGGATGTTCTCATGTGTTTGGAAGTAGGATTTCAGTTGAGAGGAAAGCTTTCATATAATTCTGCAAGGCTGAGGGTTGTAGGAAACTAGTAATATTTGAGATTACTGACTTAATAGGATTTTTGTCAATTATTAAGAATTTTAATCCAGTTTACTAAACTCAGTGTATCTGACCAAACTGTTGCTGTTTAGTTGCTCAATCATGTATGACTTTTTGAGATCACAGGGACTATAGCCCACCAGGTCCTCTGTCCATGGGATTTTTTTAGGCAAGAGTACTGGAGTGGGTTGCCATTTCCTTCTCCAGTTTTGATCAAACACAATGATTCTACTGTCTACATAAAATGATGCTAGGGTTTTCTCATTTGTAACCACAAAATCAGAGACTCAATTAAATGGAAACAGATTATCTCATGTCTCCAAACCAAAATAGCTTTAGTCCTTTAAGATGCTCAGTTAGTGTGGAGGATTCAGAGGAGGCAGCCATGAATTGAGTTACTTCTAAAAACCCCATATAAGGGCAGTTGCATTCCTTTCAATCAAAAACAAATAAGCAAAAACCAGAAAACCAAAGATCATCTCTTCCTTTAGCTAAGCAGAAAATCTGTAATAGTTAATGTTCCTCTTGCTCTAGATCATGCTCATCCTTATCTTTGGCCATCAGGAGAAAGAAAATAACTTGCAGACATTTTAATGGGAGATCATTTCACCATAACATGTTATTTAGACACACAATTAAAAATATAAAGCTTTTTTAGCTCAAAGGCAGATAAGCTACTAACCATAAAATTAATGCTCTGTGAATGCACAGACACAAAATATAATTATATCCTAGTCACTAAGCCAATATTTAAAACTATTAATAGATCTTTCTTGGTCTCCCTTGCCATTTCAGATAAGGTCTATATCTTCATCTAACTTAATAATGCAAAAGCTAGTTAAATCAATAAATTACTAAGATCTTTTCCTTACTGCTCTAGTTAAGGGATTGACACTATTTATATTTTAAGCCTATTTGAATTAACACCAGAAAAAAAAATGTTGCCATATTTGTACAATAAGTTTTTGTTTATTTTTTCCAGTTCTCTTGAATTCCAGCTTAAAACTCTATTGATATTCAGCCATTACTGGATATATTTGGCAGCCATTTTTTCCTGCATACTATATGATAAGTCATATTATTTTGTTTTAGGACTTCCTCCTTATGGACTATCTGTGCTAAGACAGAGAGCATGATTTAGTGAAAACATCAAAGAACTTGAAGTATGAGAGACTTGGGTCTTAATTCTAGCACTGTCACTTCTTAGTTTAAGACTTTGAAAGTGAAGTTGCTCAGTCGTGTTCGACTCTTTGCAACCCCATGGACTGTAGTCTACCACGCTCCTCCATCCATGGCATTTTCCAGGCAAGAGTACTGGAGTGGGTTGCCATTGCCTTCTCCAGAGGATCTTCCTGACCAGGGATCAAACCCGGGTCTCCTGCATTATAGGCAGATGCTTTACCATCTGAGCCACCAGGGAAGTCTTTAAGACTTTGAGGAAGTATCTAATTAGAGTGCCCTCATTTATAAAATGGTGATAATCTACTTCCACCAGAGGGTGAAGTTGACGATAGCCTGAGTTCATGTGTATATTGTATTAATACAATGCCTGACATACATATGCCCCAGTTTATGGCAGTCATTAGTACAATGTTGGAGAGAATCATATTCAAAATATTTAAAATCAGAGACACAGGTACATCTCCCTCAGTCTTAAACAACTAGACAGCTCTGCTGGGTTGTACCAGCTGAATATTAACCCCAAGTATTAGGAAGTAGAAAGTAATAAATTTGAGAAAGGCCGTTGGGATAAATTTAGTGGAGGCCTCATCTTATGTCAGAGACTTAAGAGTGGCCTCCCAGGCCCTTCTCCACAAGTTCAAGTGCAGAAACCTGCAACCCAGGAGTAGTTTGTTTCCCAAGGTCACAGAGATTGAGAACCACATTTAAAAACGGTGCCTATCAGACTCCCAAATTCTTGCTGCTTCTGCCTCACTAGAGTTGTTGATTTTATGCAACTTCCAGATTCTAAGGTGGCCTTCAGTATCCATGTCCATGGATTTCAAACTGTTCCTTGCAGTACTAGGTTTCTGTGGGAACGATTAAAATTCTTCTATGAAAGTTGTAGTGGAAGCTGAGAAGGCAGAGCTTATGTGTTTCCCAGACCGTGGCTCTCAGTTCAACCAGAACCTTCATCTTTTTCATTTATATAGAAAGACTTTATCCCTTTAAAAAGTCACTCTTCTTTTCCAAACTGTATTCTGTGTTCCTACTCATATTCAGATAGAGCCTCAACCTAGGTCCTTGTCCCTACACCCAGGGTTTTTTCTCTTTCCATGTTACTGCTTTGCTGACTCAGTCTGGAATTTGCACTCAGCAAATCTCATAGGCTAACATCTTATGTTTGAGCCTAAGAAAACATACTCTAATTCTGGTCTTATTCTCAGAATTTCATGTGACATAGGGTCTTCTCTTCTCAATTTTCACACCTTTGACTTAATCTTTAGGTACTTCCCACAATGGCTAAGATCTTGACTGTGTACTTAGCTTTTCTTGGCTTATTGATATCAAATAAAACTACATATTTTATCATTTTAAGTCAGATCTGATAGCCATCATCTCTGATACTTTAAAACTGGCCCTATTAGACCAGGACATCATCACCTGCAATTAAGGTGGGTTACAACAGATTTTTTTTTTTCCTTCTAGATCTATCCTTTTTTCAATTCTTTGATTTTACTGGGCCTCATTTTGGCCCCTGCCGATAACTCACTGAGCACTCCACTGAAATGTTGATATTATCTGTGCTGAATGCAGTCTGGTGAGAGGGGAGGGCACTGACAGTGCACCAGGAGCGTTTGTGGCAACAGTTGTGACTGTTGCGGCTGAACACGGACACGTGACAGGTCACAGACATGCCCATCATCATATAAACAGCGTTAACCACAGAGACCATCCAACTTGTGGCCAACTCCTGATGAAGCTTCCACATTAAAGGGTTCAGTGCAATTCAGGAGAAAATGTGATTAAAGGCTAAATCAGCATCTGACCACTCAAACCTTAGAATCGTGAACTATAGTCTCAGAGATGGGGAAGAAGCCACTCTGGCCAAAGAGGAGAGGCAGCTGCTGATGTACTCAAGTGAGTTGGCCCCTCCCACATCTGTGCCTGCCATCTGTCAGTCCTCAATACTTGAAGTTCATAATAGGCAGTATTTATAGTAGCTTAACAATATTTTTTTTCCCAGTATTCCTTGCTTTCTGTGCTACCATCTGGATTGTTTCTACTGGCACATATATCTGTTCACTGATTTTTATTTTTCAGTGTCCAATCAGCTAAAAGGGGCTTCTCAGATGGCTCATTGCTTGAAGAATCCACCTGCCAATGTAGGAGACATGGGTTGATCCCTAGGTCTGGTCAGGAAGATGCCCTGGAGGTGGAAATGCCAACCCACACCAGTATTCTTGCCTGGGAAATCCCATGGACAGAGGAGCCTGGCAGGCTACAGTCCATAGAGTCACAAACAGTAGGACAAGACTTAATGACTAAACAACAACAATCTGTTAAAAGTTCATTTAGTGGATTGTTCATTTTATTATTCTATTTGATAATTCTAGAGCTTCATTTGTTTCTTTTTTATGGGTTTGCTTTTTCTGATTTCTACTTTCATTATAATGGTATCTAAGTACTTAAGTGTGACACTTTAATGTCCTTATCTGCTAATTCCATCAGCTGTGTTGTCACTGTATTTGTTTTTGTTAACTGTTTATTCTCTGGGTTATGGGTGACATTGTCCTATTTCTTAGCATATCTGGTAATTTTAAATTTTATTTTGGACAGAATGACTACGGCATTGTTGAAAGAGGGAATTTTATTTTCTTCATTTAGAGAATATTGAGTTTTTTTCTAACAACCTATTAATTTAATGGAGGATTAGTTTTATACCATTGAGGTGTAATTTTAATTTTTCTTAGTATTCATGTAAAATAGCTGTCATTCTAATGCTAGTATAGCACTGCTACTAGGTGTGGCCACAGGACTGGAAAAGGTCAGTTTTCATTTCAATCCCAAAGAAGGGCAATGCCAAAGAATGTTCAGACTACCACACAATTGGACTTGTTTCACTTGCTAGCAAGGTCATGCTCAAAATTCTCCAAGCTACACTTCAACAGTATGTGAACCAAGAACTTCCAGATGTACAAGCTGGATTTAGAAAAGGCAGAGGAACCAGAGATCAAATTGCCAACATCTGCTGGATTATTGAAAAAGCAAGGGAATTCCAGAAATTCATCTACTTCTGCTTCATTGACTACACTAAAGACTTTTACTGTGTGGATCACAACAAACTGTGGAACATTCTTCAAGAGATGGGAATACCAGACCACCTCACCTGCCTCCTGAAAAACCTGTATGCAGGTCAAGAAGCAACAGTTAGAACCGGACATGGAACAATGAACTGTTTCCAAATTGGGAAAGGAGTATGTCAAGGCTGTATATTGTCACTCTGCTTATTAACTTACATGCAGAGTTCATCATGTGAAATACTGGCCTGGATGAAGCACAAGCTGGAATCAACATTGCAGGGAGAAATAACAATAACCTCAGATATGCAGATGACACCATCCTTATGGCAGAAAGTAAAGAGGAACTAAAGAGCCTCTTGATGAAGATGAAGGAGGAGAGTGAAAAAGCTGGCTAAAAGCTTTTTCAACACTCAAGAAATGCAGATCATTGCATCCATTCCATCATTTCATGGCAAATAGATGGAGAAAGAATGAAAATAGTGACAGACTTCATTTTCTTGGGCTCCAAAATCACTGCAGATTGTGACTGCAGCCATGAAATTAGAAGACATTCCTTGGAAGAAAAGCTATGACAAACCTAGACAAGGTATTCAAAAGCAGAGACATTACATTACTGATAAAGGTCCGTATAGTCAAAGCTATGGTTTTTTCCTGGTGGCTCAGATGGTAAAGAATCTGCCTGCAATGCAGGAGACCCAGGTTTCATCCCTGGGTCAGGAAGATTCCCCTAGAGAAGGAAATAGAAATCCACTCTAGTATTCTTGCCTGGAGAATTCCATGGACAGAGGAGCCTGGTGGGTTACAGTCCATGGGGTCGCAAAGAGTCTGACACGACTGAACGCTGAACATTTTCACTTTCATGGTTTTCCAGTAGTCATGTATGGATGTGAGAATTGGACCATAAATAAGGCTGAGCCCTGAAGAACTGATGCTTTCAAACTGTGATGTTGGAGAAGACTTGAAAATTCCTTAGGTGGCAAGGAGATCGAACCAGTCAATCCTAAAGGAAATCAACCCTAAATATTCACTGGAAGGATTGATGCTTAAGCTGAAGCTCCAATAATTTTGCCACCTGATGCAAAGATCCAACTTATTGGAAAAGACCCTGATGCTAGGAAAGATTGAAGGCAGGAGGAGAGGGGATGACAGAGAATGAGATGTTTGGATGGCATCACTGACTCCTGAGTTTGAGCAAACTCCAGGAGATGGTGAAGGACAGGGAAGCCTGGCATGCTGCAGTCCATGGGGTTGCAAAGAGTTGGTCACGACTGAGAGACTGAACAGCAGGTGTGGCCTTGGTAGGGTATCAGGTAAATAATGCCTGGGATGTTAAATTTAAGTTTCTCCAACTCTCTCCACTTTGGTTGATTTCAGCCTTATTCCCCAGTTTTCCATTCAGTTCATAGCCTCCCAGAAGCTGTTCTCTGCCATGTCATGCAGTTTCACTCTTCAAATACTCATTTTAATATTTGGCCAAAGCCTCAAAGTCACAGCCGTGCAGGTGTATGGAACGATTGTATGCTTAGAATTCTCTTCTACATTACCTAATCTTGCAAATTCTGGCTGCCTGATCATATTGACCCCTAAACTATGATCTGTACTTACACAGTTGAATGAGACAATTGTGCTTTCTGTTTGAGCTCCACTGCCAGTGCTTTGAAAAGCAGATCTAACTTTGCATGTTTGCTTTCTCTCACATATCACTGTGCTGTTTTCCAGTGCTTTAAAACTATTGCTGCATTTATTTTTTTTTCTACATTTTGAAGTGTTTTTGATGGGAGGATACATGTTAGAAGTTTTCCTTCTGCCTCTCCTATTATCTAGCTATTATAGGGAATTCTAGCTAATTTTTCATATCCTTCTTGCTGTAGATTCTTATGATCTGGATAAAAATCTATATGCCGTTAACATTTTTATGTAACCTGCTTTACTTGTAAAATTTCAATAGTCCAAAGAAATTGAGGTCTACAAAAATTAGATATTGGTTTGGATGCCAGAAAGTCAAGATGGTGATTCAGTATTTGAAGGTACTATCATCCAAAAATACAGTAAAGAATATTATAATATTATTTAAAGCAACCATATTCAATATGTAACATAAATATATAATGAAAATGATTCTGGAAGGTAGACATATTAAAAACCCTCCCTCTTGCTGAACATTGATGAGACCCAATTCCTGTGATGTATATTGTGTGTGTGTGTGTTCATTCACTCATTTTGTTTTGTTTTTTTTTGTAAATTAATTAATTTATTTTAATTGGAAGCTAATTACTTTATGATAGTTTTTAGTGGTTTTTGCCATACATTGACATGAATCAGCCATGAGTGTACATGTCTTCCCCATCCTGAAACCCCCTCCCACCTCCCTTCCCATCTCATCCCTCAGGGTCATCCCAGTCCACTGGCCCTGAGCACCCTGTCTCAGGCATCTAACCTGGACTGGCGACCTATTTCACATATGGTAATATACATGTTTCAATGCTGTTCTCTCAAATCATCCCACTGTTGCCTTCTCCCACAGAGTCCAAAAGTCTGTTCTTTACATTGGTGTCTATTTTGCTGTCTCGCATATAGAGTCATCATTACCATCTTTTGAAATTCCATATATATGCATTATTATACTGTATCGGTGTTTTTCTTTCTGACTTACTTCACTCTGTATAATAGGTTACAGTTTCATCCACCTCATCAGAACTGATTCAAATGTATTCTTTTTAATGGCTGAGTAATATTCCGTTGTGTATATGTACCACAGCTTTCTTATCCATTCATCTGCTGATGGACATCTAGGTTGCTTCCATGTCCTGGCTATTGTAAACAGTGCTGCGATGAACATTGGGGTACACGTGTCTCTTTCAATTCTGGTTTCCTCGGTGTGTATGCCCAGCAGTGGGATTGCTGGGTTGTATGGCAGTTCTATTTCCAGTTTTTTAAGGACTCTCCACACTGTTCTCCATAGTGGCTGTAACTAGTTTGCATTCCCACCCACAGTGTAAGAGGGTTCTCTTTTCTCCACACCCTCTCCAGCATTTATTGTTTGTAGACTTTTTGATAGCATGTATTCTGGCTGGCGTGAGATAGTACCTCATTGTGGTTTTGATTTGCATTTCTCTGATAATGAGTGATGTTGAGCATCTTTTCATGTGTTTGTTGGCCATCTGTATGTCTTCTTTGGAGAAATGTCTGTTTAGTTCTTTGGCCTATTTTTTGATTGGGTCATTTGTTTTTCTGGAATTGAGCTGCATGAGCTGCTTGTATACTTTTGAGATTAATTCTTTGTCAGTTGCTTCGTTTGTTATTATTTTCTCCCATTATGAAGGCTGTCTTTTCACCTTGCTTATAGTTTCCTTTGTTGTGCAAAAGCTTTTAAGTTTAATTAGGTCCCATTTGTTTATTTTTGCTTTTATTTCCATTACTCTGGGGGGTGGGTCACAGAGGTTCCTGCTGTGATTTATGTCAGAGAGCATTCACTGCTGTCCATGGAATCAAGCAGGAGGGGACATGGGTAAACCTATGGCTGTCATGTTAATGTTTGGTAGAAACCAATGCAATGCTATAGAAACCAATTATCCTTCAGTTAAAAAAAAAAAAAGGAATACTGGAGCTTGTTGCCATTTCCTACTCCAGGGGATCTTCCCAACCCAGGGATCTAACCCGAGTCTTTTTGCATCTCCTGCATTGGCAGGTGGATTCTTTATCACTGAGCCACCTGGGTAGCATGATCTATGCTAAACTTGATCAAAAAGAACAATTTTGAAAGGAACTTGAATATAGTCTCTGTAATTTCTTTTGACTTCAGATGTATAAAAGCAATTTCCCAGCTTCAGTGATTGAACATTGACTTGGCTTTTGTTGTTGTTATTGTTGTTACCCTCAGATTCTCAGGAGTTTGCAACCTTAGGTCCTATATTATTGCACCATCTCCCTTATTTGCAATTAATTGTTTACAAGTTGCCTCTGGATTGTGAGATGGCCAATAAACATTACTTGAGCAGAACCAAGCTCTTAGGGCCCGAAGGATTTTAGTGCAATTTAAAACCTGCCAAGTAGCTCTAAAACCATTGCCAAGGTATTGACAGGAAATTCTAGCTTACCATGTCTTCAACCAAAGTGTTCTAGGAATATAGAGGTGTCAATAAAATGTAATGCTTTTAAACAAGGTGTTCCTCTTTCATGCACTCTATAAAGTACTTTTCAAGGACTAATGTAATTATTAACAAAGCACAGCACTTTCTTTGGATAACACTATTTTTGTGATGCAGATTCTGGAAAAGTCAGTCCCAGATTTTGAAAATAATGTTGTAATTGAAGCAATCAGCAGGACAGAGCTACTTCCTAAAAGTGGAGAATGGTGTTGTTTATTGCTTATTCTAATAAGGATTCTGCTGAGCTTCTCCATAGAAAATGACATTTCAATCATTGTGAATCTTGCTCTTCCATGTGTAAACCTGGAGGAGAGTTTGATATGACCATGACTCATAAGTGAAATACATACTTGACATCGTCTTTTAAGTGTTTGAGATTAATTCAAAAGATGGAGGAATCTGGCAGCTGGATAATGCCTGTCTTCCTGTTTTCTTCCCTCCTGTCTTCGTCCTCTTTTCTTTATAATCTAGAACCTTGGTGTGCTGCTGCTAAGTCGCGTCAGTTGTGCCGACTCTATGCGACCCCATAGATGGCAGCCTACCAGGCTCTGCCATCCCTGTGATTCTCCAGGCAAGAACACTGGAGTGGGTTGCCATTTCCTTCTCCAGTGCATGAAAGTGAAAAGTGAAAGTGAAGTCGCTCAGTCATGTCTGACTTTCACGACCCCATGGATTACAGCCCACCAGGCTCCTCCGTCCATGGGATCCTCCAGGCAAAAGTACTGGAGTGGGTTGCCATTGCCTTCTCCTATAGAACCTTGAGGTATCTATATACATTACTCCTACCCAATTTATCTCTTTTCCAGCTAGACAAAGTAAAGATATTGGGTGGGTTTGTTTTTTTTTTTTGCTTTTTTTTTTTTTATGCTGATGCTTATGAGTGCTTGAAATGATAAAAGTAAAGTTCAAAGCAGTGCTATGAAATCACTGAATGCCAAAGCCAACCTCATGTCAATGTCAGTTTTTGAAGAAATGAATAAAAATAATTGTGATATAGGAGGCCATCCTAACTTTAAATTATTACTATTTTATTATTTTATAGCTGTGCATCAGCCAGCGTTCCACCAAGTAAACAGAATCAATAGGAGGTATATATTAAAAAGTCATTGAAAGATACTGGTTTTAAGGATTGTGGAGAATGTCAAACCAACTCTGAAATCTACAGGACAGGCTGTCTGGAAGGGTAGGCTAGAACTCTCTGGGATCAGCTGAAGTTTCTACGCACAGCTAGAATTTCTTCTTGCTCAGGGCTACCTCAGCTCTGCTCTCAAGCCTTATCCACTCATCAAATTCAGGACCACCCAGATTATCTAGGATAAACTCTATTACTTAAGTTAACTGATTATGGACCTTAATCATATTTAAAAAGTACCTTTAGAGTAATACCTTGATTGTATAACTGGGACTATTGCCTAGCCAAGCTGGCACATAAAGTTGAACATCACCATTGCATTACAACATTCTTCATTTTTTATACTAGATTAATAATAATAACTATATACTTTCTATATCAAAATAAAAAGTTGAAAATTCTGAATTGGTCTCAAAGATAATGTAATGAAAATTTTACTGTTCCCTAAAAGCCAAAAGTCTAGAAGCTACTACTGAAACATAAGATTCTCCTTCATATTACTATTTCATAGATGGGAAGATAAAAGGCCAAAGAGATATTCTATTAATACTTCATAGGTAACATATAGTCATTATTTTTATTAAGTTTAATTTTCTAGTGTATTGGCTTACCTTGTTACCTTTTACCTTAAACCATTTTATATTAGTTTCCTATCACTGCCTAACAAATTATGACAAAATTTATTATCTCACCATTTCTATGGATCAGAGGTCTCAAAGCTGAAATCACCAGGCTGAAATCAAGGTGTTGACTGGAGCTGTGATATAATCTGGATTTGGAGATTTTCTTAGAAATTCAGTGGTTGTTGGCAGAGTTTAGTTCCTTGTAGTTGAGGAGTAAGGTCTTTGACTTATAGAGCTTCCCACTATTCCCTGAAATATGTCTTTCTCTAAAACATGGAAGAGTACTTCTTCATGGCTAGCAAGAGAGTGTTGGAACGTTCTAATCATACTAACTTCCTCTATCTCTGACCATTAGCACTACCTTTAATGTCCTCATTTGTTAGGTAAGGTTCACCAGGTATTACCTCTCTTTTGATTTAGTAGGAGTTTCTCTGGTGGCTCAGCAGTAAAGACTCTGCCTGCAGTGCAGGAGACACGAGTTCAATCCCTGGGTCAGGAAGATTCCTTGGAGGAAAGAGCAACCTTCTCCAATACTCTTGCCTGGGAAATCCCATGGAGAAAGGAGCATGGTGGGCTGCCATCCATGTGATTGCAAGAGTCAGACATGACTGAGTTGGACTCAGTAACCACAACAATAACAAATTAGGGGTCTTCAGTGCATCTACAAAGTCTCTTCACCTTTGGCAATTGACATAGCACAATCAGAGGAGTGTTATACCATCATATTTACAGGCCCTTACCTACATTCAAGGGAACGGGATTACATATTACATGAACACAAGAGGGCAGGAATCTTGGGGGTCATTTAAAAATTTTATTTACCACGCAGAGTCAATTACTTTTTTAAATACCATATTATTCTCTACGTTAACTTGGGGCAAGGTGAAAGAAAGAGAAGGAAATTTAATTCACTTCAGTCAGTGCATTTGGGAAGGCACTGAACTGAATAAAATAGGTTAAAATTGGGCTTATTAAAGCAATAATCACCACACAACATTATGTAATGGATTTTGTTCAATTAAATCAAGGTGTAATGGAATCTAGATAGGATTAAGCTAGAAAAAGTACAGAGATTTTTACAAGCTCTAGAGATAATCATAAGAAAATGGGATATAGATCATAGAGTGACATTTTTGCATCATCTCAGGCTATGAAAGTTGGCAGATGGATTTTCTAAAGAATATGGTCTTTTCTCATTTGGCTGCCATTCAAATACACAGTTGCTCATCATGATTTTTTTTTTTTTTAATACGAGACTGAATCGATGAGAATAGAACAAAGGTCAATTAGAATACAGGTGAGCTGCATTGGTCTCCATGTTCAAAGGTCAACAGCCCATGACTGATTCTTATCTGCCCTGGGTTTCATTCCTCTCAAAAGGAGATTTACCAAGGAGCTAAATAAGCTTAAGCCTCAGGGCCTGCCAGTTGTCCCTTCCAAGGCCCTAGAGGCCTTCATGATATGTTCACACAGGTCATCAACTTTCATAAAAGATGGACTCAGAAATTTAATCAGTGTCTTCAGAGAGAAAAAGGGCTGAAAACAGATATGAAGTGCACTTACAAAGGAAAATAGTCTGAAATTTAAGTCTATAGTTAAAACATAATCAGAATTAACCTTATGTGGCAATTTATACTTTCATAGTTGTTTTCCCATACCTGGTGCTATGTCATTCATCTAGAAGGATGAAGCAGGGATAAATTACAGAGATTCTGTGATGTATTTGCTGATTGTTCAGGATCTCACAGATGGAAACTCATGCCTTCTATCACTAAATGACCATGTTCTTTCCACTCCTGCAATGAATGGTCTCTCATCGTCTCATAGTAAGAAATGAGTTAAAGTATAAAAGTAAGGAGGGAATTGAGTCGAGAGTAGATTATAGTGAAGGTCAGGTAGAAAACTGGCATTTCACAATGTCCTACCTCTTGTTATAGAATGACTCTTTTTTTAATTCTTAATATATATATTTTTTATTGAAGTATAGTTGACTTACAATGTTCCAGGTGCACAGCAAGGTGATTCAGTTATACACAAACATATATATTATTTTTCAGATTATTTTCCATTACAGGTTATTAAAAGATACTGACTATAGTTTCCTGAGTTATATGGTAAACCTTTGTTGCTTATTGGATATCTATTTGGTTTGATGAAATATGTATATTATCCATACTATGTATACAAAAACTTTTCTGCTATGCTTGATAAAGGCTTGAGAAAAAAAAAGAGAGAGATGGAGAAGTTGGAAAACATAAACTAAATGAAACGGGAGCACTGAAAATGAAATAGAAAAAGTGAAATAAACTAGATAAAAGTAAACAGACAGCATACAGTCCAGTGGTTTTTAAACATGGCTGCTCATTAGATAAACATATCAGGAACACTGGAGAAAAAAAAGTAATACTTGGTCATTTGTATTTTTCAAAAAATTCAAAGATAATTCTTATATGCATCTGAATTTTAAAAAGTGATTACAGGTTTTTCTATTAAACGGTAGTTTTGGTGGTATAGAATTCTATTATTTTTCTGTAGACCAGTCATAGTACCATGGTATTAAGTAAGTAATAGTTACAGAAACACAGTAGTAAAAGTTTATGCGTTTTCAAAATAGATAGCCAGACAAAAAATAAAAGATATTTACAATTGCAAGCCATAATGGGAACATGATTAATGTAACAATGTAAAATAATTACATACAACTTGAGGGATCAAGCAGAGTGATGTGGTAAATGGAAGTGCATTCATAATACATGTTTTCACCCACCCAGCCAGTCTGTGTCCTGTGATTGGTGCATTTAATCCATTTACATTTAAGGTAATTATGATATGTATGATCCTGTTACCATTTTCTTAATTGTTTTGGGTTGACTTTCTGCAGGTCTTTTCCTTTTGTTTCCTGCCTAGAGAAGTTCCTTTAGCATTTGTTATAAAACTGGTTTTGTGGTGCTGAATTCTCTTAACTTTTGCTTGTCTGGAAAGCTTTTGACTTCTCCATCAGATCTGAAGGAGAGTCTTGCTAGGTAGGGTATTCTTTGCCGTAGGTTCTTCCCTTTCATCACTTAAAATATATCCCACCATTCCCTTCTGGACTGTAGAGTCTGTTGAGAAATCAGCTGATAGCCTGATGGGAGTCCCCTTGTATAATAACATACAAACATACATGTTGTTTTCCCCCTGTTGCTTTTAATATTTTATCTCTGTCTTTAATTTTTGTCAGTTTGATTTCTGTGTCTTGGTGTGTTCCTCTTTGAGTTTATCCTCCATGGGACTCTCTATGCTTTGTGGACTCGGTTGACTATTCCCTTTCCCATGTTAGGGAAGTTTTCAGTTATTATCTCTTCAAGTATTTTCTCAGGTCCTTTCTTTCTTCTCCTTCTGGGACCCCTATAATGCAAACGTTGGTGCGTTTAATGTTGTCTCAGAGGTCTGTAGAGTGACTCTTTCTGGCCATTTTCATTTACTGATTGATTGATTTTGGTTTCACTGGGTCTCTGTTGCTGTGCATGGGCTTTCTCTAATTGTAGAGAGTGGGGGCTACTCTCTAGTTGTAGCGCACAGCCTTCTAATTGTGGTGGCTTCTCTCGCTGCAGCGCACAGGCTCGAAGGCACCTGGGCTTCAGCAATCGTGGCACATGGGCCCAGATGCCCCAAGTCATGTGGAATCTTCCTGGACCAGGGATCAAACCTGTGTGCACCTCATTGGTAGTGAACTCCTAACCACTGAACCACCAAGGAAGTCCCTTTATGGACGTTTTCATTGAAGAAATGGGATAGGCTTGGTGGAAGCACTGTCTCTGAGTTATACAAACATTAGAGGGTTGTACCACCAAATTAAAAGAAGTGTTTAGAAGATGTGACCCAAAGCAATATAACTTGGGGGAAAAGAAAAAGAGCTATGGAGAGAAGTCAAAGGTAATAGCCAGGGAAATGGTGAAGAATGCAAAGTCCAAAGGTCAAGACAAGACAGAAATGAGTCATTAAACATTAAGGCTGTATCAAGAAAATCAGTAACAAGTTGGAATCCCACATTAAGAAAAGCAAAGGAACAGTTTCAGGAATAATACTTTTGAGGTAATTATGTGCTTGCTCTGGCCTATAATAGTTTGCCCAGGAGAATGGAGTAGATGTTAATGTGACTTGAAGAGACACTGGGGTTCAGTCAGTAACTAAATATTTCTAAGAACAACAGTTTTCTAACACATTTTTGAGTCACATACCCCCTTTTGCAAATGATTCTTGTGCAAAAATCTAATATAAATAGATAGATAGATAGATAGATAGATAGATAGATAGATAGATAGATAGATAGATAGATAGATAGATAGATAGATAGATAGATAGAGGGAGAGAACCCTTATGTCCTGTAACAGTAACAGAGCTCAACAGGAAGAAGGAAGACTTTTTGTGGCAAGGACTCAGCCAATGAAAAACCATAGACTCTTTGTTTCCTATAACCCTCACAATTTCCTTTTCCCCTTTACAAAAATTTGTGGTGAGGGGTGGCATAGGGGAGCTTGTACATAGCTCACTCTGGCTGCACTCAGAATTGCAATTCTCCATTGATCTCAAATAAACCAATCTTTATTGGAGAAATGTCTTGCAATCTATTTGTTTAGGTCGACAAGAATAAGACTCAGGGTCTGGCTAGGCCTTATTTTCCCATTTGTGATGAAAGGTATGATTTTACAGTACCCCATAATTTCTTAAAATTATGTCAAACACCCTGATGGTTGATTAAGATTTATCTTGTTAGCAATATTTATTTTGGAAATTGCTTTTGATGAATTATTCTCTTTGTCAGGCTCAGCATGAGGTATATAAAAACAGACATGCATTTAGTCATATAACCATTTTCTTTGTCCCTCACTCTGGTCCAGTCTCATTGGGTTCTTCTTGGGTTCTTCTCACACAGGCCCACCTTATTTCTATATCAGACTGACTCCTTTTTCCTCTTACATATTCTCACTGGCTGGCTCCTTCATCCCTCTCCATCATCCACGACTTGGTACACAGTAGACACTCAACAAATTCCCTGACAGCTCAATTGTAAAGAATCCGCCTTCAATGCAGGAGACCTTGGTTCAATTACTGGGTTGGGAAGATCCACCAGAGAAGGGATAGGCTACCCTCTCCAGTATTCTTGGGCTTCCCTTATGGCTCAACTGATAAAGAATCCTCCTGCAATGAGGGAGACCTGTGTTTGATCCCCGGGTTGGGAAGATCCCCTGGAGAAAGGGAAGGCTACCTACTCCAGTATTCTGGCCTGGAGAATTCCATGGATTATACAATCCATGGGGTCACAAAGAATTGGACACAACTGAGTGACTTTCACTTTCATTTTCAAACAAAAGCATAAATAAACTTAAAATGAAGACTTAACTCCTAACACCAAGAGCTAGCTATGTTGGGTAGAAACAAACTTATAAACAATAATGTAATATTTTTAAATCCTGTAGTGAAGATAAGGCGTCAAGTGCTATGGATACACAGAAGTGATGTATATGCCAGATTCTTCTAGGCAAGGACAATAATATTTGAGTTGAGTTTCGATGGATGAATAGAATGTCACCCAAGAGGTAAATAAGAGGATGTTATTTCAGGTGAAGGGGAAAATGTGTCCCAAAATACAGAATTGGGAATGGTCAGAGGGAGAGTTTCAGTGGGGTTGGAAAAGTTACTGTGAGGTTCAGGATTTTGGAAACAATGTAAAAAGTATGGACTTTCTAGTGCAATTGGTAGAGTTTTAAAGGATTTTAAGTGAAGAAACAACATGATTACATTCTTGGATTAAAAAAAAATGTTGTGTCATAGCTGAGAGAATAAGAAAAATGGTCTCCAGCTTCTTCTCAGGGAAGGGTAGCTGAATTCAATCAAGAGGAAAAATATCCCCTTGAAGCAAGTTGAGAGCCAATTGCACCATTTTTTCCTGTGAACATGTACATCAGTTCAGTTCAGTTCAGTCACTCAGCCATGTCTGACTCTTTGAGACCCTGTGAATCGCAGCACGCCAGGCCTCCCTGTCCATCACCAACTCCCTGAGTCCCACCCAAACCCATGTCCATCAAGTCGGTGATGCCATCCAGCCATCTTATCCTCTGTCGTCCCATTCTCCTCCTGCCCTCAATCTTTCCCAGCATCAGGGTCTTTTCCAATGAGTTAGCTCTTCGCATCAGGTGGCCAAAGTATTGCAGTTTCAGCTTCAACATCAGTCCTTCCAATGAACACCCAGGACTGATCTCCTTTAGGATGGACTGGTTGGATCTCCTTGCCGTCCAAGGGACTCTCAAGAGTCTTCTCCAACACCACAATTCAAAAGCATCAATTCTTCTGCGCTCAGCTTTCTTTATAGTCCAACTCTCACATCCATACATGACCACTGGAAAAACCATAGCCTGACTAGACGGACCTTTGTCGGCAAAGTAATGTCTCTGCTTTTTAATATGCTGTCTAGGTTGGTCATAGCTTTCCTTCCAAGGAGAAAGCGTCTTTTAATTTCATTGCTGCAATCCCCATCTACAGTGATGAACATGTATATAATGAGCTTAAAAATATGAACCAAATAACAAGTTCAGCTGACTTAATGATTACCAGAAAAAAGGGTAAGGAAGATGATGCCTCTAATCAAAAAAGATTTTCTGACTTAAAGGCAAATACAAGTCATGTTTTTTTAGGTTTACCTATACCAGTTCTCAATTCCTATCAATCAGATGTTTTCTTCTATATTCTTCAGCATGCCAGGTTCCAGCTTTAAGTTCAGGATTTCTGATGAAAACACAGACAGGGCCTGATCTGTATGCTTACTAACAAATGCTGCTCAATCTTCATAGTCTCGTATGTCTATTACACATTTATAATGGTATATAATAAAGGAATGATCCCTCTTCTCTGCCTGCCACTACTAAAGAGAAAGTCTAATCTTCTAATTACTCCCCAATATTTACTCAATGGATAATCATCATTAGATTAACTTTCAGTCATGCAATGTGTAATTAAAAATGTAAATCAATAACATGTAATTGTGGCTGGCTACATTAACACTTTTAAAAACAGTTTAATACCAATTGGATGAAAAGCCATTTTTTGGTGTTTATATTTAACACAGTTGTAAGGGTTCTTTTCTAGTATAGGAAAACTATAATAACATACATTGAATTGAACTGTCTGATTAAAAAAATCATGCAATAGGTACTTTTATATAAAAGAAACTGGGCATTAAATAGTTCACAATTTTTAAGTAACTTCTCTAGGATTTGTGGTCCCTTTTTTTGCAACCCCTGGCTTGAAAATAGGCTAGGATCTTTTAAGACTGTTTCCCGAAAGATCATCTTTTCTTCTCCTTTTCTGGAATGTAGATTCCAGTTCTGGCAAGTCTTTCAGTTTAGTTCAGTTCAGTCACTCAGTTGTGTCCGACTCTTTGGGACCCCATGGACTGCAGCACTCCAGGCCTCCCTGTCCATCACCAACTTCTAGAGTTTACTCAAACTCATTTCCATTGAGTTGGTGATGCCATCCAACCATCTCATCCTCTGTCTCCCCCTTCTCCTCCTGCTTTCAATCTTTCCCAGCATCAGGGTCTTTTCCAATGAGTCAGCTCTTTGCATCAGGTGGCCAAAGTATTGGAGTTTCAGCTTCAGCATCAGTCCTTCCAATGAATATTCAGGACTGATTTCCTTTAGTATGGACTGGTTGGATCTATTTGCAGTCCAAGGGACTCTCAAGATTCTTCTCCAACACTGCAGTTCAAAAGCATCAATTCTTAGGCGCTCAGCTTTCTTTATAGTGCAACTCTCACATCCATACATGAGTACTGGAAAAACCATAGCCTTGACTAGACGGACCTTTGTTGGCAAAGTAATGTCTATGCAAGTCTTTAGGATTTAATAAAACCAAATCAGAATGATATATCTTTGAAACATAAATCAGATAATGTTACTGTCTTGCTTGAATATTTGCCATTGATTTCTCATTATATTCAGAATAACATCCAATGTCCATAAAATACAATTCCAATATAATGGGTTTTAAAAAATTACATGTGAGAGTGTGTTTGTGAAAACATAGGAACGTATAGTTTTTTTGCTTAGATCTGTTAGTATAGTATAGTAATATGCATGCATGCATGTATGCATGCTAAGTCGCTCAGTCATGTCTGACTCTTTGTGACCCTATGGACTGTACCTCACCAGGCTCCTCTGTCCATGGGATTTTCCAGGCAAGAATACCAGAGTCGGTTGTCATGCCCTCCTCAAGACAGTAATATAGTTACCACTAATAAACAAATACTGCATTCTTCTTCTTGTGATCTGGGGTTCTATTAAAGAAATATTTTTTGTAGCTTTATATGTGATATTGGTTCTATAATTTTCTTCCTTTCATCGATTTATATCAGGTTTAGGTATTAATGTTAAAAAGGAATTTTAAAATGTCCTTTATCCTCTAGGCTCTGGAACAATTTATGTATTATTGTAACTATTCAGTGTAAAGTCCCTCTGTGCCTGTTGATTTGTTATCCCTTAGTAACACTCTGTATCTTCAGTGAAAATTGGTGTAGTCAAGTTTACATGTCTACTATGGTCACAATGATCTGTAAGTAGTCTCTTAATAATTTTTAAAGTTTCTTCTGTTTCAATAGTTATTTTCTTCTTGTCATTTCTTATTGCGTATACACACGTCTTTTCTTTTTCCCTTGATTAAGTACTAGTTTGTCTACTTTGTTAACCAAAAAATGGGATTTTGACTTATTAAATTGCACTAGTTGATTTTTCTATGCTCTGCCTTAACAATTTTTGCTTTTAATTTATGCTGTTATAAATTGCTATGTTTTCTCTTTTTTTTCTGGCATTTTAGTTGGAACTTAATTCACTGTTTTTTTTTATTATTTTATGGTTATTGAAATTATTTATGTTTATTTTAATTTTTCTTTGGTCAATTTTTAAATAGGTCCCAGTGATTCTGATATATGGGTGTCTTATGACTAATTTTTAGATACTTTATAATTGTGATTTTTCATTCTGCTTTCAACCATGAATTATTTATTACATCATGCCTTTTTAATTTTTAAGTTGAAGGGTTTTAGTTTATATATCGCTGTGTTTCTAGTTTTGTTACATTGTGATCAATGTACACTAATTTTACTCTGTTTAAGTTCCTAATGCTTTCTCTTTGCCTCCTATATGACTAACTTTGTGACTGTTCCAAATATTTTGAGATGAAGAGATGTTTTCTATCATCAGGACACAGTTCAATATATAGACATAAAACAGTCTTTATTGACTATATTATTCAAGTTCTTGATATTTACTTTCTGGCTATATTATGTCTTATACAGTGTAGAGTCAAAAATCATTCTACTATTAATGTATTTTAATACACTATACTCCCTATAGTTTTTGCCTTACTGAGACATTTGCTGTCCCTTTTTCTATATATATTCATAGCATATCATTTTCTGAATTGTAGCTTTTATAATTAAAAAGTATTCTTTTTTAATGTAAATTCTACTTTGAAATCAACAGAGCAATACCTGTTTTACTATTTCTGTTTATTTCTGAATTATTTTTTAAGTGTTTCTCTTTATAAAGAATGTATCTATTGAGATGGATGAAGCTGGAGCCCATTATACAGAGTGAAGTAAGCCAGAAAGAAAAACACCAATACAGTATGCTAATGCATATATATGGAATTTGAAAGATGGTAACAATAACCCTATATGTGAGACAGAATAAGAGACACAGATGCATAGAACAGTCTTATGGACTCAGAGGGAGAAGGTGAGGGTGGGACGTTCTGGGACAATAGCATTGAAACATGTATATTATCATATGTGAAACAGAACACCATTTCAGGTTCGATGCATGAGACAAATGCTCAGGGCTGGGGCAATGGGATGACCCAGAGGGATGGGATGGGGAGGGAGGTGGGAGGGGGGCCCAGGAAGGGGAACACATGTAAACCCATGGCTGATTCATGTCAATGTATGGCAAAAACTACTACAATATTGTAAAGTAATTAGCCCCCAACTAAAATAAATAAATTTATTAAAAAAAAAAGAATATATTTGTGTTTTTCCTAGTCAAATTTGAAAATAATTTTCCTTTTTAGAGATGACTTAAGCCGCTTCCCATTTTTGGATATGACTGATAACATTGTCATGCTATTTAAAAATCTTCAGGTTAGGAAAAATGATCAATCAAATGGCTAAAATACTTAGCAGAAGTTTTAATCTGTTAAATTAATTCAGAGACTGAATCTGACTCTCTTCTAGACTCCCCCAAACCTTAATTATTCTAGTGAAACATCTTATACTTTAGAAAGTAAGCTGTATGTGTGTGCATGTGTGTATGTTATTTTCATGTGCATCTTTAGAGCAGCTCTCCACTTCCCTCCCCCCAACAATATGTGCTACTTGTAAACAGTCTCTTTATGCACACACTCCTCCCCACGATTCCTTATTCTGAGGTCACATACATACAAATATCTCTAGACTGCCAGGTACATGGTAGGTGCTAATTAAATATTTACTGAATTAATTAATGCATGAATAACTCAGAGGAACGAGCTTCTTCAAAGTTAATTATTTTATTAAATTATGTGAATTCATTGTTCCATTTGCCTGTAAAGTTATAGATGTAAACAAGTGATGTGTCTGCCTGATTTGGGCATAACATGGTCTAACTGTTTTAATGCATTCCATTTTCATGTAATGGTTTCTGCCTGTAACAATTTTCAGCATTATATGAAGTGTCTAGATATAAACCTTCATTTGTTAAATTCCATTGTCTGTACTTTTAACCTTACCACAAAATCACATCTCATTTGAAAAAAAAATTATTCTATTTCTTTGGATCCTCAATGTATTCATTATCATCACACTTGGCATATGATTCAGATCCTAGCCTCAGCCTTATTATTTTGACTAACATAATTACTCTTTTCAATGAACTCTGAGAATATGAAATTATGTTGATTTACTGGCTCCTTAGAAAAGCTCAGGAACCTCTGGCTTGATCGTGAGACCTCTCTGGCATGCTTTTCCTTGCATTTCATGCTCTGATTTTGTGTCTAGAAAGGACTTTAGAGGTTTTAACTTTTCCTTTGGATCATTAATTTCACTAAGTCATTTGGATAGCAGGGTACTTAGAGCTTCCTCAGCGATTTGAATGAAAGAAGATTTCGAAAGGGCCTCAGCTGAATGCTTCTTAGACTAAGTTGAAGGCTTTCATTAGAAACAGACTACACTGTCCATGGAAGATTTATGAGTATATGATTGAACCGGGAATGACAGATATGATTATAGATGAAGCTTTCACAAATGTGTGGGTGAAAAGACAATCATTTTCTAAGTGCAATGAATGATATTAGAAATTTAATTAAAATGAAAACAAGCTATTAGAATAGAACAATATACTGTGTCTATAGTATTCAAGTAGAGCATTCCAACCCACCTGGTGAAATAATGAAAACTTATAAAAAATGAATATTACCTTAGTAATTATTTTAAAAATAATTAAGATTGTTTTATTATTAAAAGGTTTATTCAATTCATTAAAATATTCACAAAATACTGATCAGTAGAAGAAGAAAAATGAGATTTTGGTACTACAACATTCTAAATGTTTTAATGAATGTACATGTAGTTGTCTGCATGGCTTGTTTTACATGTAAGTGCCCACATTCATATGCGTACCAGGGTGTACATTTTTATCTTTTCTGACTGTCCAATATCTGTACATTTTTACTGTATTTGAAGAATTCCTTAGCTTTCAACTCTTGATGAAAAGCAGAACTTGTCTTTAATTGTTAGGCTGGAGATGCTTTATCGCTTTCCCAGATTCTCTGGCAGAAAGTTTGTAGGGAGGTAACCTAACCTTAGTTAATCAGATGCAATCACTCAGTATAGTTCATCTGGAAATATTGATAAGAGAGATCATTCTTTCTGTCAACAACAGTAGAAGCAGCAGTCCCAGTTTCCACTGATTGTAACACTGACAAAGCAAGTTTCAGTTTCAAATGTTGATGAACTATTTCAGTAAAGGCCATTAGCCACCCTATGTGTATGAACTGTTCTCTCACCATGCAATTATTTTGCAGTTTCCTAATGACTAATGATATTGAGCACAGCTCATGTGCTTATTGGCCGTTTGTACAAGTTCCTTATCAAATACATGGTTTGCGAATGCTTTCTCTCATTCTGTAGGTATTTGAAGCATAAAACTTTTAACTTTGTTGAAATCCAATTAGTCTATTTTATTCTCTTATTGCTTGTGCTTTGGGTGTCCTATCTACTAATTCATTGCTGAATCTGTGGTCATGAAGATTTATCCATGCTTCCTCTTAGAGTTTTCATCCTATACTACAGCTTGTGTATGGTGTGAGGTAGGGGTCTAAATTGATTATTTTTCATGTGGACACCTACTTGTTCCACATCACTGATTGAAAAGCCTGTTTTTTTCCTGTTGAATTATATTATACCTTTATAAAAATTCAACTACCCATAAATGTGAATGTTTATTTTCAGATATACAATTCTGTTGCACTGATCTTCACCTCTATTCTTGTGCCAGGACCCCCTTGATTACTACAGCTTTGGAGCAAATTTTAAAATCATATGTATGATTTTTCTAAATGTGTTTTTCTTTTTCAAGATTTCCTTGGCTGTTCTGGGTCCCTAACATTTCCATATAAACTTTAGAATCAGCTTTTTAATTTCTGCAAAAGAATAAAAATAATCTGGGATTTTAAATTGAGTATGTGCAGTCTACAGGTCAATTTGAAAAATACTGTCATCTTAAGTACATTGTGTCTTTTGATTCAGGAATGTGAATATTTTTCCATTTGTATAGTTACAGTATAATATCTTTCAACAATGTTTTGTAGTTTTCAGCATATAATTTTTCTGTGAAATTTATTCATAAATATTTCTTGCTTTTGTATGCTATTGTATTCGGAATAGTTTCAGATTGTTTGTTGCCAGTGTACACATAAAATTATTTTTTCTTACTTTCTTATCAAGCTTGTATCCTGCAACCTTGTTTAAGTCATTTACTCTAAAACTATCTTTAGTTGATTCCTTTGAAGACCATATCGCCTGAAAACAAAGTTGGTTTTACTTTTTATATTCTTAATCTTGTGTCTTTTATTTCTTTTTCTTGCTAAGTTATCCTCCCTAGAAATTCCATTGCAATATTGAAAGGAAGTGACAAGAGTGGAAATTCTTACCTTTTTCATGATCATATTGTAATTTACCATTAAAAATGATCTTAGCTATGAGTTTTCTGTAGGTGTCTTTTGTGAAGTTGAGGGAGTTCCTTTTAATTTATAGGTTGTTTACAGTTTTTATCATGAAAGCATAGTGAATTTTATCACATTCTTTTTCTCCATCTGTTGAGACAATCATGCAGTTTTTATCCTATGATATGGTATATTACATTAATTGACATTCAGATGTTAAAACAAATTTGCAATTCTGGAGTAAATACCACATAATTTGGGATTATAATTCTATTTACATGTTGCTGGGTTTTATCCACTATTTCTTTGAGAATTTTTATACGTATGTTTATGAGAGATATTGGTCTTTAGCGTCCTTGTGATATCTTTTGTCTGGTTCTGGTATCAGAGTAATACGGCCTCCTAGAATGATTTGGGATGTATTCTCTTCTTTTCCACATTTTTGGAAGAATTTTTAAAGATCGGTGTTAATTTTTCTTTAAATATTTGGTAGGAATCACCAGGTAAGCTATCTGAGCCTGTGATTTTTTTTCTGGGAAGTACTAATTTAATCTATTTATTCTTTAAAGGTCTATTCACACTTTTCATTTATCCTTGAATAAATTTCTGTTCTGTTTTTAAGAATTTGTCCATTTTAGCTAAGTTATCTAGTTTGTTAGCATAAATAGTTCATAATATTCCCTCATGTTCCCTTTTATTTCTAAAAGATGGATAGTGATGAACCCTTTCTGATTCTTAAGTACTCTGAGCCTTTTCTCTTTTTTGCTTGGTAAGTACAGCTTCAGTTTTGATATTTTTACCAAAAATTACTTTCAGTTCGTTGAATTTATGGTTTTCTATCTAATACTTCTTTTCATTTATACTGAAATCTTTATAATTTCTTTCCATCTGCTTGCTCTAGTTTTACTTTGCTCTTTTATTCAGTGTCTTAATATGAGACATTAAGGTTATGGTTTGAGATTTAATATTTTATTCAGCTATAGCCTGCTGTACATTGCCTTTGAAGCATGGTTGCTTTCAATGCACCTTATAAATTTTGATATGCTGTCTTATCTTTATTCATTTTGAAGTATTTTCATAATTTATATTATGACTTCCTAATTGACCGATTGGTTATTAAAAGAGTATGTTGCTTGATTTACACTATTTATGAACTTCTTTGGTTTATTTCTATTATTTCCAATTTCAATCTATTGTGGTTGGAGAAAACATTTTGTATGATTTCAACCTGTTTAATTTTACTGGTTTGTTTTGTGGCCTAACAAGTGATATATCCTAGAGAATATTGCATATGCTATTAGGAATGTATATTCTACTCTTATAGTTTTTCAGTTCAGTTCAGTTGGTCAGTCGTGTCTGACTCTTTGCGACCCCATGGACTGCAGCATGCCAGGCCTCCCTGTCCATCACCAGCTCCTGAGATTTACTCAAGCTCATGTCTGTTGGGTCAATGATTCCATACAACCATCTCATCCTCTGCCGTACCCTTCTCCTCCTGCCTTCAATCTTTCCTAGCATCTGGGTCTTTACAAATGAATCAGTTCTTCACATCAGGTGGCCAAAGTGTTGGAGTTTCAAATTCAGCACCAGTCCTTCCAATGAAGATTCAGGATTGATTTCCTTTAGGATGGACTGGTTGGATCACCTTGCAGTCCAAGGGACTCTCAAGAGTCTTTTCCAACACCACAGTTCAAAAGCATCAATTATTTGGCCCTCAGCTATCTTTATAGTGCAACTCTTACATCCATACATTACTCCTGGAAAACTGTAGCTTTGACTGCTGCTGCTGCTGCTAAGTCGCTTCAGTCGTGTCCGACTCTGTGCGACCCCATAGACGGCAGCTCACCAGGCTCCGCCATCCCTGGGATTCTGCAGGCAAGAATACTGGAGTGGGTTGCCATTTCCTTCTCCAGTGTATGAAAGGGAAAAGTGGAAGTGAAGTCACTCAGTCATGTCCGACTCTTAGTGACCCCATGGACTGTAGCCTACCAGGCTCCTCTGTCCATGGGATTTTCCAGGCAAGAGTACTGGAGTAGGGTGCCATTGCCTTCTCTGGTAGCTTTGACTAGACGGACCTTTATTGGCAAAGTAATGTCTCTACTTTTTAATACGCTGTCTAGGTTGGTCATAACTTTTCTTCAAAGAAGCAAGTGTCTTTTAATATCATGGCTGCAATCATCATCTGCAGTGATTTTGGAGTCCCAAAAAATAAAGTCTGACACTGTCCATTGTCTCCCTATCATCTATCTGCCATGAAGTGATGGGACCGGATGCCATGATCTTAGTTTTCTGAATGTTGAGCTTTAAGCCAACTTTTTCACTCTCCTATTTCACTTTCATCAAGAGGCTCTTAAGTTCTTCTTCACTTTCTGCCATAAGGGTGGTGTCATCTGCATATCTGAGGTTATTGATATTTCTCCAGGAATCCTGATTCCAGCTTGTATTTCTTCCACCCCAGCGTTTCTCATGATGTACTCTGCATATAAGTTAAATAAGCAAGGTGACAATATACAGCCTTGACATACTCCTTTCCCAATTTGGAACTAGTCTGTTGTTCCATGTCCAGTTCTAACTGTTGCTTCCTGACCTGCATACAGATTTCTCAAGAGGCAGGTCAGGTGATCTGGTATTCCCATCTCTTTCAGAATTTTCCACAGTTTATTGTGATCCACACAGTCAAAGGGTTTGGCATAGTCAATAAAGCAGAAGTAGATATTTTTCTGGAACTCTCTTGCTTTTTTGATGACTCAACAGATGTTGGCTATTTGATCTCTGAATCCTTTGCCTTTTCTAAATCCAGCTTGAACATCTGGATGTTCAAATACTGTTGAAGCCTGGCTTGGAGAATTTTGAGCATTAACTTTACTAGCATGTGAGAGGAGTGCAACTGTGCGGTAGTTTGAGCATTCTTTGGCATTGCCTTTCTTTGCAACTGGAATGAAAACTACATTTTCCAGTCCTGTGGCCACTGCTGAGTTTTCCAAATTTTCTGGCATATTGAGTGTAGCACTTTCACAGCATCATCTTTTAGGATTTAAAATAGCTCAACTGGAATTCCATCACCTCCACTAGCTTTGTTCATAGTGATGCTTCCTAAGGCCCACTTGACTTCACATTCCAGAATGTCTGGTTCTAGGTGAGTGATCACACCATTGTGATTATCTGGGTCATGAAGATCTTTTTTGTATAGTCCTTCTGTGTATTCTTGCCACCTCTTTTTAATATCTTCTGCTTCTGTTAGGACCATACCATTTCTGTTCTTTATTTTGCCCATCTTTACTTACAGTTTTTAATATTGTTCAAGTTATCAATTTCCTTCCTGATCTTTTGCATACTTGATCTACATGTGTACTCAGTTGCTCAGTTGTATCTGATTGTTTGCGACCCCATGGGTTGTAGCCCACCAGACTCCTCTGTCAATGAAAATTTCCTGAGAAGAATTCTGGAGTGTGTTTCAATTTCCTACTCCAGGGGAATCTTCCCGTCCAGAGAACAAACCCACATCTCCTGCATTGGCAGGTGGATTCTTACCAATATGCCACCTGGGAGCCCATACTTGCTTTATCCACTATTAAAATTAGAGAGTTAAGCTTCTCAACATTTATTGTTGCATTGACCATTTTTCTCTTCAATTATGTCAGATTTTGCATTATGTCTTTTGGGGCTATATTATTAAATTTATGTATGTTGTTAATTGATATATCCTAATAAATTCACCACTGTTATTTCTATAAAATGTCCTTTTTGTCATTAGTGATAATTGTTGTCATAAAATCCATATGTCTGCTATTAGTACATTGATACCAACTCTGTTGTGGTTCCTGCATGCACTGTGTATTTTTTTCTGCCATTGTAGATTCAACCCGTTTATATATTTGAATCTAAAATGTATCTTTTACAGAACACACTTTTTATCAATTCTGCCAACCTCTGCCTTTGAACTGTAGTTTTAATTAATTTATATTGAATATATTTCTGATAAATTAGAATTTACTCTACACTTTTAATTTGCTCTTTATTGTTCAGTCACTTGTGTCCTATTGTTCCTTCTTACTGATTTCCAAGTGAATATTTTCTAGTGTAATATTTTTATTCCTTTAATGTTTTTTCACTATTTTAAAATTATATTCTTAGAATTTGCTTTAGGGCTTACCATATACATTTTATCTTATCCCAATCTTCAGATTTATGTACTAAGGTGAGAGATATAGAGATACAAAAAATATAGCTACTGTAAAGCTCTGTTCTCTCTACTTCCATTCTGTGCTATTACTGCTGTACATTACATCTGTAAGTGCTACAGACCCTACATTACATTGTTATAATTTATTATTTTATATAATGTTAATTATTTTAAATAAATTGAGAGAGGAATTGGAGCAAACATATTTACAGAGTTTGTAGCAATATTTTGTTTTATCATTATTATTATTTTTTACCATTTCTGGTTCTCTTTACTTGTTCCTATGAATTCTAGTTAGTTACCACATGGTGTCATTTCCTTTTTCCAGTACAACTTTTTTCTCACCTTTAATCTTTTTCCTCCTTCTCTCTTTTTTCTTATTTTGGTATTTCCATTGTTTATAATGCACTCAATGATGGCCCGTAATTCTTTGGGACTGTATTCATTTTTTATTAACTAGTTGCACCAAAATCTGTTGTACCTGAGAATGCCTTTAGGTTTAAACTTCCTCATTCTCTATTCTAAATAGAGTTATTAGAAGAACTTTCGAGCCCTGTGTCCTTATCACCTGCCTTTCCAAGGCCATACCTTGGTACCATTATTCAATTGACTGCTTCTCTCAGTGACATTCCTGGTTTTCAATCAGGGAACTGGGTAGGGTGGCAGGCTTTAGTCTCCTTAACTTGCCTGTTTCTGCATGAAACCTCCATCTTACAAGTGAGGTGGGGTAAGTTCAACTGAGGACTCAGTGTTATAGGCTTCCCAGGTGGCACAGTGGTAAAGAATCAGCCTGACAATCCAGGAGACACCAGAGATGTGAATTCGATCCCTGGGTTGGGAAGATCCCTTGGAGTAGAAAATGGCAACCCACTGCAGTATTCTTGCCTAGAAAATTCCTTTTCATGGTGTCACAAAGAGTCAGACATGACTGAACACACACACACACACACACACACACACACACACACACACATACACATACACATACACACACACATTCTTAGCCTGTCACACTTGGCATAAAAGCCTCTGCCCTATGAGTAAGAGCTGTGGAGAAGGGGAGATCCCTGACTTTTCAATTACATAAACCTTCAGTTTTGCCTTGGCAACATGGAGCTTGAAGAGATGAGAAATGATGGCAAATTGTCTCTCCCATGGAGATACCATAGTTCTTGAATGAAAACTAGGGGGAAGTGGGAGACCTATTTTCTTGATCTCACTTAGGAACTTCCATCAGGCTGAATAGGGGTGGGGAGAGTAAGTCATCGCTCAAGAGCCACAGTCTTTTACTATTTTTTTAAATAAGCTTTAGATTTCTTTCAATAAATATTTATTCATTTGCATTATATCCTGAGGAGATTTTCCAAAGATTAAATAGTTGATATTGTTATTGTTCTTTTTATAAATTTTACCAGTTAAGGTTTCTGTTATCGCTGTTTTGTTTTTGCTGCAGAGCGGTTTCCTGGAGTTCTTCCCTATCCGCCCACCATTTTTTTTTTTGCCACATTGTGGAATCTTAGTTCCCTCATCAGGGATCAAACCCATACCCTCTGCAATGGAAGTGTGGAGTCTTAACCACTAGACTGCCAAGGAAATCCTCTTAAAGTTTTGTACACTGTCATCTTAGAAGCTATTAACCAGCTCATTTCCATTTAATAATTGCCCCTTCTGCTTAAATTAGCTAGAGTTGGTTTCTATTGATCACAGCTAACAACTTCCAATCACACACACACACACACACACACAGAAATGCAGAAAACTGACAAACTGAGATTCATCATTAGTTTCTGTATAAGAATTTTTTAAAATATGTTCCCTTTGATTAAAAGTAATTAAGTCTTATGTCTGTATGTGTAATTGGTAGGTAGTTGAGGATTTCGTCTTTAACAAACTTATAAAAAGGAAAAAGTAAACTTCTGAGAAAATAATTCTTAGATGTAATTTCTGTCTGCTAATGGTAGGCAGAAGACCTATGCCATTGAATAGTTTTTTTAGGGATCATAAAATGTAATGTTCATGTATAAATATATATATTTAAATTAAAAGGGCTTCCCTGATAGCTCAGTTGGTAAAGAATCCACCTGCAATGCAGGAGACCCCAGTTTGATTTCTGGGTTGGGAAGATCTGCTGCAGAAGGGATAGGCTGTCCACTCCAGTATTCTGGCCTAGAGAATTCGATGGACTGTATAGTCCATGGGGTCACAAATAGTCAGATATGACTGAGCGACTTGCAGGGAGAGTAAGTGGTAGCTTAAGAGCCACAGTCTTTTACTATTTTTTTTTTAATTCCTGGTGAAGAAACTAAGATTCTACATGCCCTACAATATGGCCAAAAAATAACCCCCAAAAATGGGATAGGGAAGAACTCTATGAAACCACTCTGTAGCAAAAACAAAACAAAAACAACAAAAACCTTAACTGGTAAAATTTATAGAAAGAACGATAACGAGTATTTAATCTAATGGTAGGCAGAAGACCTATGCTATTGATAGCTTTTTTAGGGATCATAAAATGTAATATTCATGTATAAATCTATGTTAAAAGGAATAATGCTATGTATATGTTACATATTCTGATTTCTAAAATTTAATACATTGTGAACATTTTATAATTTGGTGGTAGTTAATGTTGAATTTGGAGATTCATGGCCTTTTTAGCATTTTGTATCTATCTCCTGGTGTGAATTTAGTTAAGCTCAGGTACATTTTAGGAAAGGAGAGTGTCCATGGTGTTAATCTGATTCTAAGAATGATCTGTAACCCACAAATGTCTAAGAATCAAAATGTACAGGGATCATCAAAATAGCTGCATGATATTTCCTTTATTGGGCTTCCCAGGTGACTTAGTGGGTAAATAACTCACCTACATGCAGGAGACAAAATAGATGCATGTTCGATCCCTGTTTTGGGAAGTTCTCCTGGAGGAGGGCATGGCAACCCACTCCAGTAGTCCTGCCTGAAGAATCCCCATGGACAGAGGAGCCTGGCGGGCTACAGTCTATGGGGTCACAAAAAGTCGGATATGACTGAGCGACTGACACACACTTCCTTTATTGACATATGGTAGCTTATTTAATTAATTCTTTATATAGGAACAAGGTTGGTTCAAATTTTTACTCTAATAGTTAATATTATCATGAACAATCATTTTTCAGGTCAATCTTCTAACAGATTTTCCTTTAAATTAAATTTTAGTATTGAAATTGCCTTGAGAAAGCATATAGATATTTTGAGGCTTTTAATGCTTGCTTGCTTAGTTGCTTCAGCCATGTCTGACTCTTTGTGAAAGTATGGACTTCAGCCTGCCAGATTCCTCTGTCCATGGGATTCTCCAGGCAAGAATACTGGAGTAGGTAGCCATTCCCTTTTCCAGAGGATCTTCCTGACCCAGGAATAGAAACCACATCTCCTTTGTCTCCTGCATTGCAGGCAGGTTATCCATTGAGCCACCTGAGAAGCCCAAAGCTTGTAATATATTTTGCTAAATTATCCTCCAGAATGATTTCATCACCTTTGTTGCCAGACAGTCTTACTGCCTAGCTAACTTGATAGATTAAAATCATTTTTAGTGCATGTAGTCACTAGCTAGTGAAAGCTAACCATCCCAATTACACTTTTTGATATATGTTCCTCTCCTGCTACAGATATGATGCAAAAACTCTTCAACTGTACTTTTTCACCTCAATACTATTAAAAGCTCAGCTTCAAATGCAAAGGATCTCCTACATCTGATGGCAGTCAGCCACATTTATTCCAGTGCTTACCTGCTGTGGATCCATGCAGAGTCAAGTCTGGCCTCATCATCCTTAGAATTCCTCATGACATACTCCTTGAGGCAGCTATCTGCAGCTACACGACAGAATATACACATTACAACCTTGGCAGACAACCCCTGGCTTTGGCCTGCTGCTGGGGTACAAACACTTTTACACCATCTCAGATCCTCTGCTGTGACAAAAATGTTGTCAGAAAAATGGAAAGCCAGACTGGGTTATGGCTACCTGCCTGTGTGATATGTTGATATCAATGGCAAAGATCTGTAGGCCTCCAAAACTATTTCTGGTAAAGATACATAATCTTTTCCATTGTAATACTCATTTTGAAGAAGAATTTTAAAGAACCAGGTTTAAGATCTTTAGTTATTCATATTTCAAAGTGACTCATAGGTTTTCTTTGTGTGTGTGCCTGGACACACAATAAAGTCTTTTGGTGTTATTACAACTTGCAGTTTCTAGGCATGAATATTTTTAATTCATTGGTTTTCCATTTCAAATATGAGTACATTAGCATTATTGATGAAAGAGTTTTGAACAGAAACCTATGCTCTCTCACTTGCTTAAAAAAAAAAAACAACTCTTTCCCTTTCTTTTTAACACTTCAAACAACTCTGATATTCTCAGGTTCCATCTCATAGAAAGTTGGAATACAAGAAATGACATTTTTTTTTGGTAACTCTAAATGAGAGGCCTATTTTATAATACTTCAGTGGAATAGGCTGGACTGCAAGAAATAAGCTAGACTACCAGATAATAATTATTTGATTTGAAGAACAAAGAAAACTTTCTGAAAATCTGATTTCTGACCAACACTTTCAGTTGTAAAACAGTGTTTAAATTCCTACTTCTCAGGATTTAATGTAAAATAAAAATTCCTAAACACGTTCTTGATAAGAATTTTCAATTGTCTGTTTATCCCATGTTCATTCTCATTGTGGTCCCTAAATTGCTGGAAGAAGCAAGTCCATTTAAAAAATTGGAGTGAAGTAATTTTCAGCTTGTGTTTATTTTAGAAAACTTTATAGAATTTGCTTAATTAGTTGAATAAGAGTAAAGTCTCTGAAAGACTTCATTGTGTGTCAGTAGAGCATTGTGTTTGAAGGCACAGTCTCTGGAATGGTGCAGACCTAGATTTGAACCACAATTCTGCCAAAAGCTACCAGTATCTACCTTAAATACCTTACTTCATTTCTCCGATTCTCATTTTCCAGGTATATCAAAAGGGTCTGTTAATATTACTCTTATACATTCTTTTAAGGATTAAATGAGATAATGAAAGTTGTTAAGTGTTTAGGATACTCTCTGGAACACAGATGGCTCTCCATAAAGGGCAGCTAACATCCTGGAACACAGTAGGTGCTCAATAAAGATTTTGTTTCATGATAGAGCACCTTTCCTAAGAAACCAAGATTGAGAGTAAATTTCCAAATTCTTCTTTTCATATCACATAGAATATTTATATATTTCTTGGGAGGCCTTCTTTCTTGCCTACTGCTTTCCATTGCTGAAATCTCATGCACTGAGAACTTTCAAACTTCCAGAAATACTTTCAGTGGCACCATTGCTAATCTTCAGTAAGATTTATTAAGAACCATGGTAGGAAAGACACTACAAAAACTTTCTCTGGGACCAACAGCTAGCCTGACTGCTGCTGCCTCACATTTTATTTGCTTTTACTTTACAGCTCTTTGCAGGAAACCTGGGTTTGATCTCTGGGTTGGGAAGATCCCCTAGAGAAAGTGAAAGAAAGAAAGTGAAGTCGCTCAGTTGTGTCCGACTTTGCAACCCCATGGACTAGCCTACCAGGCTCCTCTGTCCATGGGATTTTCCAGGCAAGAGTACTGGAGTGGTTTGCCATTTCCTTCTCTAGGGGATCTTCTCGACCCAGGGATCGAACCCAGCTCTCCCGCATTGTAGGTAGACGCTTTACCGTCTGAGCCACCAGGGAAGATCCCCTAGAGAAGGGAAAGGCAACCCACTCCAGTATTCTGGCCTGGAGAATTCCATGGACTGTATAGTCCATGGGGTCGCAAAGAGTCGGACACGACTGAGTGACTTTCACTTTTACTTTGAGTATCTAGGGGGAAGCAATATGGAAAAAATACTGAAATTTACATTCATCTATCTTTTTAAGAATTTTTAAAATACTTTACTCAGCATCATCTTGTGTAATCCTCATGAGGGACTTGTAAAGTCTCCCATTCTACAGATGGGAAAAATTGAGATTTCAAGAAATTGTGACACATGGTTAAATATGTATAGAGGGTTGCAGAGCCTGTGTCTGCCAACTTCCAGTTCATTGCCCATACCCTCCATGTTAGCTCCTAAATTCCTCACACTTACCCAGAAGGCAGGAGGGTTTCTTCCTCTGCCCGGTGGTCAAATGTCCAATCACAATCATTCCCTTCCAGATAAAGCACTGATTAAGCAGTACGTCTCCCTGGGAAAAGTAACCCTGAATTGTGACCTTTCCTTACGATGTTAATGTGAATGAAGAGTCTGAAAGCAGATTCGCAGGTGAAATAAACAAATAAGCATGAAGTCATTGTATCCATCCAAGTTGGTCTAGACTTTTATTTCCCTCACAAATTTTCATAGAAGCCTAAAACAACAACAACAAAAAACAACTAACCTTTAGCGTTTTCCAGTTTTATGCCAGACTTTGTTAGTTTCACTATTTTTTTTCACTCATTTGATTTTTTGTCTCATATTTGTGAGGTAGTATTGTCATTTCCCACAATTCGTATTTAATATAAGATGACTGAGGGACAATGAGCTATTTTCCCAGAGCCATCTTTCTATTAAGTGTCTAGGTCAGGATAAGAATATAGTGAAGCTATATTCTAAATGTGAAGCTGCGATTGGTCTAAGAATATTAGATTGCTATTGTTTTCTTGCTGGGGTTTCTTGGAATATGAAAACAAAACAAGGTATTTCCCAGGATCAGGGTCTTTTCCAATGAGTCTAATGCAAAGAACTGACTCAATGGAAAAGACCCTGATGCTGGGAAAGATTGAAAGGCAGGAAAAGAAAGGGAGAATAGAGGGTGAGAAGGTTTGATGCCATCATCAACTCAATGGACATGAGTTTGGGCAAGCTCCGGGAGATGGTGATGGACAGGGAAGCCTGGAGTGCTGCAACCCAAGGGGTCGCAAAGAGTCAGACATGACTGAGTGACTGAACTGAACAGAGCTTTTTGTCTTAAGTTTTGGCAGTGTTGTTTGACAAAAATGTCAAGCTTTGGGCTGTCCTTTCCTCAGCTCCCCAGAATAAATGCCCTTTCTATGGCTCCCATAATGTATGCCAAGATGGAAGTCAAGACGTTCATAGTCTCACTCGCCTGTTATCATTCTTTGCAGATAATTTAATTTACATTTTCCAATCAATCCTCAAAGCACAGTGTTTGATATTATTATAGGAAAAAGAAAAAAAAATTCAAATACCCAGAAGTTTGAAGTAACAGTTCTTCAGTTGATCATACATTATATTGTGTAATCACTTAAAAACCAAGCCTTCGAAGCAAAACAAAACAAAAAATTTCAAACATATATTTCCCAAGAGTGAGGTGTTTTATAATCTTCCAAGGCTCCTCATCAAAAGAGGACAAAGTTCCTGTTCGATTCTTTACTATCTCACCAAAATTCTCTTTCTTTGCTAATTTTTTATTAATTCCACTATGACTTTGTTCTTGATATTTTATCCATTCTTTATCATCTTTATGTTTTCTTGTCTTTTGTTTAGAATTCCTTTGATATCTCTGACACTTCCTCCCATGAGACAAATCCTACTTATTTTTATGAGAATTAAGACCACCTGTGTGACATTACTTAAAGTATCAGGATTGAGAACTGAGAATAAGTATGTCAACAAGACAACTAATTATTATAGGAAGATTTTAAATTAATAAATAGTGTCACTGTTTGCTTCAGGATATTCCTGCATTATCAGTTTATCTGAAAAAAAATAGTTTTCTTGACTGGGCAAATAGCATGATCATCAAACAGTTTACTTATCAAGAGTTGCTTCAAGATGCTCACCATGCTGATCCACCAATCCTAAGCAATTGTGTCATATTTTCATCCTAATCTCAATTAGGTACCTACCTGAAAAGACCTGATTTAAACCAATGAAGCTTGTATCCTAAACCCTTTAAATATCTTCGATCCCTGCTTGTGAGAAGCAACTAAGTCTCGATCACGGTGTTGTTACTTCCATTGTTTTCATAAAATTAGCTTTGCTCATCTAAGGATATTATGCTTTTTTTTTTAAGTCTGCAGTCCACCATATTCAGAATTCTTTATTCTTTATTCAGAATTCTTTCAAAAGAAAAAAAGTAGAAAAAACAACTCAAATTAATTTAAAACTTAAAAGGGAATATCTCGGCTCAATAATTGAAGGTGACTAGAAAGTCAGTACTTAATAGAAAGGCTTAAACATGGTCTCCAGAACTCAGCTTTACTTTCTCAGATTTTACCCCCAGGTAGCAGATTTTACTTCCACTTCAGATTTTATTTCCCAGGTCAGCACTCTTATTGTAGAATGCATTGTTTCAGTTTGCTCTAGGCTTTCCTTCTAAGTCAGGTTTTCCCAGAAACAGACCTTGAGAAAAAGATTCAACTCCAGGGATTTTTTCTGTGAAGGTTATGTCAGTAGGAAAGTGGAGGACAGGACAGGGAAGGTGAAGAAACTGATGAGGAGTACATTATAAGTTAACTGCCACTTTGAGCAACTAAAGCTTTTAACCCTGAAGGGATACTTCAGGCACTAATGTAAAATATACTTCTCAAAATTATACCACCTAAAGGACCAGGGAGACTTATCACTGCACGTCAACTACTATTAGCCATTGTTTTTAAGAAGCAAGTCCAGGCTGATGTCATTGAGATTAGAGCAGATGTAAATGGTTTTAGAAAGTTCTGAGGCAGCAACCATATGCAAATATACACAACTGGAAGTTGGCAAGCATGCAGTGAAGTCAGAGGCTCCAGGGGTATGGGCAATGCACCTAAAATAACTATTACTCTCAGATCCCAAGCTCTAAACCCTCAGCATGTTACAAAAGTACAATTATTTTTCTTAGGACCATATTATATCACATGCTTTGACCAAGATAATCACTGCAAAAACTAGAAGTATAGGAATGTCAGCTACAAATGGCAGAGTAAGGGGTCCCCAAATCCTGTCATTATAAAAGCAATGAGTATATTGGCAGAAATGATTGCAATCTTTTTTTTTTTTTAAGGACCTCTTTTTTTTTTTCCGCAATCATTTTTTTTTTTCAGAACTCTAAATATTAACTAGTAGTTTTCCACCACCTGGGGAGTACTTATTCAAGAAAACCATTTCAATATTGGTTAAGAATAGTGAGATGTGTAGTGGTTTAACTTATCCTATTCCCAGTTTTCTCTTTTGTGCTTCACAGCAACCTAGAAAATTAGCACTCCATAATCGTTCATAAAAGAAAAGAAAATGCAGTTTGGAACCACCGAAAGGAGAGAATGAAATCAAAGTCCCTTTGAGATTTGCCCAGAGAGCTGCTATTATTTTCCCTATTGAAAGGAAATTTAAGGTTACTGTATGATCCAGTGATTCTGCTCATAGTATGAGTATGTACCCAAGATAACTGATATCATCAGTTCAGTTCAGTAATTCAGAAGTGTCTGACTGTGACCCCATGGACTTCATGCAGCCTGCCAGGCTTGCGTGTCCGTCACTAACTCCTGGAGCTTACTCAAAATCATGTCCATTGAGTCAGTGATACCATCCAACCATCTCATCCTCTGTCATCCCCTTCTCCTCCTTCAATCTTTCCCAGCATCAGGGTCTTTTCCAATGAATCAGTTCTTCACATCAGGTAGCCAAAGTATTAGAGCTTCAGCTTCAGCTTCAGCATCAGTCCTTCCAATGAATATTCAGGACTAATTTCCTTTAGGATTAACTGGTTTGATCTCCTTGCAGTCCAAGGGACTCTCAAGAGTCTTCTCCAACACCACAGTTCAAGCATCAATACTTTGGTGCTCAGCTTTCTTTATAGTCCAACTGTCACATCCATAGATGACTACTGGAAAAACCATAGTTTTGAGTAGATGGACTTTGTCGGCAAAGTAATGTCTCTGCTTTATAATAGACTGTCTAGGTTGGTCATAGCTTGTCTTCCAAGGAGCAAGCGTCTTTTAATTTCATGGCTGCAGTCACCATCTGCAGTGATTTTGGAGTCCAAAAAAATAAAGTCTGTCACTGTTTCTATTGTTTCCCCACTATTTGCCATGAAGTGATGGGACCAGGTTCCATGATCTTCATTTTTTGAATGTTAAGCTTTAGTTTACATAAAATGTCCATTCAGGAAAATCCATGGAGACAGAAAATAGATTAGTGGTTTCCAAGGGCTGATTGTGGATGGCATTGAGGAACAACTGCTAATGGGCACAAGGTTTCTTTGGGGAATGATACAGTTAATCTGGAACTAGATATTGGTGATGGTTGCCCATTCCTGTAAATATGCTGAAGATCAATGAACTGTACACTTGAAAAGAGTGGATTTATGGTATGCATATTATGTCTCCATGTTTTTAAAAGTTGTAAACAATTTTTTATAATGCTCTGTATTGTCAGGCCTGGGTTATATCCCTACTCTTGAGGGATAAGGGAAGTCCCACAGTGAATTGATGGTAGGGTGGTTGCAAATTAAATTCAAGATGGTGTTATCAGAAAAAGGGGGGAATTGGTGCTGAGCTAGCCAAGACAAGAAACCCTTTTCTACTCTGGCCATCTCATCAAAGGCCAGTCTTACAAACCCTTTGATTGAGGCTCTTTGTCAGTGCTGCCAATTTTTTGGTGTTTTCATGAAAACAGCTACTTTCCCACTACAAAGTTACTACATGCTCTAATGTTTACTTTCAGTCTCTCTTGTGTCAGGACCGTACTGGTTTCTTATTTCTCCCAGCTTTCTGTACACCAAATCATGCTTTGTTTATAGCCAAAATAATGGCAACAATAATGTAGTACTCTAAATACCGTCCAAACAACTCAGATTTCTCCCTAGATTCTAATGCATTTAGTGTAAATTTGCCCTGAGTAGTGGAAGGGATACCCCCAAGTATACCCCCAAGCCAAGTTTCCATTAAATGCTCAGCTAAGTCCATCCTGGCTACACACGTACACGTGGGAAAAATGGTCAGTCCTTTTGACATACTCAATCATGTATTTTCAGTAATATGTCCTATAACTGCGTGTGTGAATACAGATGTTAAAAGAGAAAAAATTTAGCTAGCAAAAATAAACTTATTTATTCAAAATATAAGCATAAAATTGCTGTCAAAGCACTAAGTTAATGAATTTTGGTGGCCTCTACATGTTCTCTCTGTCTCTCAATCTTTCAATCTAGCTCTCAATCCCTTTCTCAAAAATCTTTTGGTACAAGACTACCTGACTTTCAGTCATAAATGCATAAGATACATATTGATACTAGTCTATCTCATCATTTGCCACTATAAAATATACAGAAATTTCTTATAACAAGTTAAAATTTATCAAAATTTACACACCAAAATTGTACATGATGCCATTCACAATCAAGAGAAAAGTAAACAAGGGTAAAGATGCAGAATTAATTCATAACTGCATAAAATTAATGGTAATACACATCATAGTCCTGTGATAATATTGTAGCCAGCTGTTGCTACTGCAGAGAGCTTGAGTGTTGTGAGCATCAGCTTCAAAGGCCCCAGATGCCAATCATCCCCCAGTAAGCTGGCATCTCTTCAGTAAATCTCTTATCTTGGCAATCTGATCTCTCCAGTTTCTCAAGATCTCTTCCTAAACCTGATCTCTCCCATTATCACGATCTCTTGCTGTTCTTGTCTAATTTCCATCATGTTTAATGAGATACTGTAAACCATGAATAACACCATGGGACCCATACAAAGTGCCACTAGTGATGTCAGGAGAGCTCCTAAGAAGCAAAGTCATGATATTACAAGAAAAAGCTGAATTGCTTGACATGTATTGTAGATTGAGTTTTGCAGCTGTGGTTGCCACCATTTCAAGAGATAAGTGAATCCCATGTGAGGACCATTGTTAAAAGAGCAAATTATGAAGTCATCTCTGCAGCTATACCAGCAAGTATGAAAACCTTGCACTTTTTGCAAAATACCTTCTTACCTCATACTGACAGTGCTTTTATGTGGCTGCAGGATTGTTATAAGAAAGAATACACATAGACTCTAATATGATTGGAGAAAAAGTGAAGTCATTATATGACAACCTAAAGCAAAAGGCAGGTAGAGAATATAAAGTTGGAGAGTTTAATCCCAGCAAAGGATTGGGACCATATAAAAAACTTTTAGAGAAATTTATAAGTCAGACAGAAATTACAATGTATTTCTATAAAATTTTTCCAGTATCCCTGCCCCTCTGGTATCCCCTTTTACCTTCTCTACCTCTTCTGCCTCTGCCATCCCTAAATCAGCAAAATCAACCCTTCCTTCTCCTCCTCCTTATCATACTCAACATGAAGATGAAAAGGATGAAGACGTTTATGATGATTCATTTCTACTTAATGTAGTAAATAATCATGTTATATGGTTAATAAACCTATCTGTTGTGTGTGTACATGTCTTTTTATGAAAATCTAGTAACTATATGGCAAAAACTGTTTGAGATGTTTTTGTGTCATCATCATCACCTAAGTATTCATCACTAGAACATCTTGTGCAAGATAGTCTGGATATTAATCCTATGACAGTCATAAGAATTACAAATATATCATAGCTTTTAGTTTACCTTTTCATGATTTGTAGTCTTTGGCAAATGTAAGTTCTTACCTCTTATGTAAGGTCATTGTCTCCTGTTTAATTTGATGTTTTATGTCAAGTTTAAGGATATAATAAAGAATGTGTTTCTCTAAAAATATAAAATTACATCTTCTAGTTAATAAATGTCCTGTTTCCTTCATTATGTTGCTCATGCATTAAATATTTCAACAACTAGCTTAAAGATCACTTCTAAAGAGATGTTAGTGATTATTTTTATATTAACTTGAAAAGATGGCTTACTGTAGAGTTATATTCCTTATCACTGACCCACCAGGGAAGCCTAATATTACCTAGTATCTCCTTACTAGTCATAAGAATTAAGTAATAAGACATATGTTAATTAAATTTGTGAATCATTTTGCTGACTCCTGACTCCTCTGAAGCAACAATTTCTCAGGTTTTGGTTCTTCTTGTCTATCTGACTCAGTTTAGCAAGGCTGATGGACAATCTACCTACTATGCCCAAGGATTAATTCTAAAATATCTTTCCCAACCTGTTGGGTTTTGTGGGCTTAGTTTTACCTCAATTCACTTTTTGCCAGAAACACAAGATATAAGTAACACCATAATCTAGTTTTATCAGTGACGCATTCTGTAAGTTTGACATTCTTCTGATTTAGCGGGGAAGGAATGAAATTCCGGTTCAAGAAAACTTCTCCCCAGTATTTTTTTTCTTTTAATTTCTTCCAAGTCTGAATCATCAAATACATCTATTAAAATGCTTTTCAGGTCTCCTCTTTGTAACACCAATTTCCTCCTTCATATTATTTACCTAAAGTTTCAAAGTGAGAAGTTAAATTCTGAAAGGAAATAAAAAAGCTCAAAATTCCATTAACACTTTGGAAAAATGTCTTCATGAAAGCTGAGTGAAATAGATTTGGAACCAGAGTAAGGATCAAATTAAGGGTATTTTTTAAAGCAATTTAAGGTTAAATATATGAAAATAGATTTTATTACTGAAAAAAGAAGACATCAAATAATATAAAAGACCATTTTTTCAAATGTAACGCAATACAGTAAAATAAGCAATTATCTTTAAATGTCCATTTTGTAGGTGCCTGGTACAGTTAAAAAGGAATACAATCATGACTGGTAATAGGAACTTAGAAACCATGTAGTTAATTAACTAAAACTATTATCTATTAGGTAGAATTTTCTAAAATTTCTCTGTTAATTGATATTGTCCTTGTTCAGAGACTGAAGTTTTCATCTCAAAAGAATTAAAAAAAAAACAACTATTGTCTCTAAATTTGATCTGGTCTTATACTTGAAATACAAAAGTGAAAAATCAAATCTACAGATTCTAAATGGATCTTCAGTGAAATTTTTTATTCTTTGTAGCAAATATGGCTTAAATTGTAATAATTTAGCAAAGAATGGGCCAAATTTGCTTTTAGAGACCAATTTCTACTGTGCTATTAAAGAGATTTTTACCTTTTGAGGAGCTGTTGGGAAATCAGGTTATACATGGAAAAAGGTGAAGGCAAGGATACTGGCGTCAGAACATAAATAAAACTTGTGCTTGAATAAACTATTTTCTCCTTTGTTTGCACCCACTTCCAATATCTTGAAAGTACAAGAGGTGCTTAGTCCTAATCACAAACAGCCAAAGATTGCTTATGGGAAAAAGGGCGGCCATAGAGCAAAAAATGGATGGATGGTGGAGAAGGATGCTGATACTGAATCACTGACAGAATGTTTGTGAGTGTGAATGCTTGTTTATATTTTTAGTCTGGGACAGTGAATTAGAAAGTGAATTTTTGAGAGCATTAGGGAAGAGGATGAGACTTTGTTCATATTTGTCTGTTGGCTCTTTATTCTACAATAGCTCTGCCACAAGTTGAATGGTAATCAGATATGATTTGATTTCTGCTTCAAAACCCAATCAAATATATTGTAGGAAAAGCACTACCTGAAGACCTGCCTGATTTTTAAACTAAAAAACTTGACTGTGAGTGCTGTTTTACTTAAAAAGAAATAAATGGCTATTGAAACACAATGTTTGCATATTTTGTGAATATATTCTACTCCAAAAAATACAATCAGACAAAGTTGCTGTAAATACACACAAATCATCACAATCTTATCATGAAATCTATGTGGGTTTGAATTTACAGGCCCTACAGAATGTAGGATTACATTCATTAAATTTAGAGGAGCCAGGTGTAAACATTTCATGTATATTACCTTCTAAAATAAGCTTTTTTTTTTTCCAGTCAATTTGATTCTTCATGATGCCCTGCCCTTAAATCTTGCCTTCTTGCCCAAGAATCCTGCCTCCTGTGAGTATCCTTCTTATTTCCACTTCTCCAGATTCGACTCACCTTTAAGATACAGCTAAAAAGCAATCTTCCCCATTAAACATTTTCTGACATCGAGTTCATTTATCCTTTTTTATGAATTCCTAGAAGCTTCATTTTCTGTACTACTAATCAAACACATGTATTTTTACTGTATACAGTCAAATTTTCTCTGTGTAACTTTGACCCCACAAAACTCAGTTCAGTGATTCTAGTTGGTATTGAAATACACAGCAATATTAAATTTTTTTGTGAAAGAAATTAAAATTTTTAGATCATAGGAATTGCTTTGTCAATCTTTAGATGCTGCCTCGGTTTCTTGGGGTTGATCAGTCTGCAAGAGAACAAACACTGGCCTGTTTGAAGAAATAAAGTGATGCAGGGACTTCCCTTTGCCCACAAAATATGTCCAGACCCCTCAGCATGTAGCATGGCATTCAAGGACCAGAAACAAGTTTATTGTTACTGGAGCTGAGTGAATGAGGGAAAGAGTAGCAGATGATAAGACCAAAGACCACGAAGTTATGCAAGATTTTGTAGGCTAAATAAGGGATATTGGCTTTAAGCCAAATGGTTTTGAGAAGTGGAAAAAGATTATTTATGTTTGAAATCATCGAAGAATTTATTTGGCTAAATCAAATTGAAGGATTAATCACTACTAACGAAGTCAGATATGAAACTGCAGGTAGAGAGGGCTGAAGGTAACGTTATACATAGATTTTTAACTGTGCAAGGAAGTCAGTACTTTTAATCCCTGCATTCTTCAAGTGTGCGTGTGCTAAGTAGCTTAGTCCTATACTTTGTGGCCCTATGGAATGTATCCCTCTAGGTTCCTTTGTCCATGGGATTCTCCAGACAAGAATATTAGAATGAGTTGCCATGCCCTTCTCCAGGGGATCTTCCAGACACAGGGTTCGAACCCGCATCTCTTACATCTGCTGCTGCTGCTGCTAAGTCGCTTCAGTCGTGTCTGACTCTGCGCGACCCCATAGACGGCAACCCACTAGGCTCCCCCGTCCCTGGGATTCTCCAGGCAAGAACACTGGAGTGGGTTGCCATTTCCTTCTCCAGTGCATGAAAGGGGAAAGTGAAATTGAAGTTGCTCAGTCGTGTCCGACTCTTAGCGACCCCATAGACTGCAGCCTACCAGGCTCCGCCATCCATGGGATTTTCCAGGCAAGAGTACTGGGGTGGGGTGCCATTGCCTTCTCCGTCTCTTACGTCTATATGTATGTATATTCTCTTACGTCGATATATATCACAATGGAATTTTACTCAGCTATGAAAAGACTGAAATCTTGCCATTTGCGACAATGTAGATGAGTTTTGAAGGCATTGTCCCAAATTAAGTCATATAAATACTTGAGATCTCACTTACATGTAGAATTTCAAAATAAAACAACAACAAAAAAATCTTCATTGGTATGGAACAGACTGCTGATCGCCAGAGGGAGCAAATAGAGTGTAGGGCAGTGGGTGAAGGTGGTCAAAAGGCACAAACTTCTAGTTATGAGATAAATAAATTCTGGAAATGTTCTGTACAGCATGGTAACTACAGTGTTGGAAAGTTGCTAAGACCGTGGGTCTTATAAGTGCCTACCACAAGAAAATAATGTGAAACTACGAGAGGTGGTCGGAGAAGGCAGTGGCACCCCACCCCAGTACTCTTGCCTGGAAAATCCCATGGACGGAGGAGCCTGGTAGGCTACAGTCCATGGGGTCACTAGGAGTCGCCAGGAGTCGGACACGACTGAGCGACTTCACTTTCACTTTTCCCTTTCATGAACTGGAGAAGGAAAATGGGCACCCACCCCAGTGTTCTTCTTGCCTGGAGAATCCCAGGGACGGGGGAGCCTAGTGGGCTGTCGTCTGTGGGGTCACACAGAGTCGGACATGACTGAAGCGACTTAGCAGCAGCAGCAGCAGCATGAGAGGTGGGAGATGTTAACTAAATTTTTTGCAGTAAACATTTTGCAATATACCCATGTATCAAATCATTATTGTGCACACCTTAAACTAATGCAAATTTATATGCCAGTTATATTTCAATAAAGCTGGGAAAAGGAAATAAATCCGTTAGTATTTTCATATTTTTCTTTTATGAAAGTCTGATGTCTAGGAACTGACACAATGTAGATGAGGTGCTGAATGATCCAAGGTTAGAATTTGCCAAGCAACTACATCAGAGGGAAAGGGAAAGGCAGTCAGGTTGGACAGTGAAATTTAAGCTGGTTAAGAAGGGAAGTGAGAACATAAGGAGTCCTGAGAGGGGGTAAAATGGAGGTTCAGTGGGCTGCATTTATATGGGTTTGAAAAATTGTTGTGAGTCTGGAATAGAGGCAGTAGACTAGAAAGAAAGGTGTTGATTATGGATGTGATACTTGGAATTACCATAATGAAAGCAATGTTAGTGACCGAAGTTGTGGGAATGGATTGTTGAATGGAGGAGATGATGAGATCATTAAAAGAGCATAGATTATTGAATCCATCAAAAGCCAAGATACTAATCTATATACAAAAATCTTTAAGGAGGTGAGAAAAGAGAAGATATGAGGTTGTAAATGTGAAGCTCTTGAAGCACTACTGTGTCAAGTCCCAAGAGGGTCAGGGCGTTTTTCTTGGGGATGCAGAGTCCCACCAACAGTGGGGTCCTACCTGTGGTGAGGCAAATGAATTTTATTAGCCTCCCCCCAGCCATCATCGTGTAACCTTGGGAAAAATCTCTCAACCTCTATAATCCTTAGTTTTCTTTTTACTATGAATCGGATAGATTTGTACCTGACTATAGGGTTGATTATAAAAATAAACTGGCACAACATATAAAGAACTCAGTATAATGGTTGACATCTAGTAAGCATTCAGAATGGGCTTCCCAGGTGGCTCAGTGGTAAAGAATCCACCTGCCAAAGCAGGAGATACAGGTTCAATCTCTGGGTCAGGAAGATCCCCTGCAGTAGGAAATGGCAACTCACTTCACTATTCGTGCCTGGGAAATCCCATGGACAGAGAAGACTGGCAGGCTACAGTCCATGGGTTGCAAAAACTGAGACAACACAAACACACAAGCGCTTAGAATATATTAGCTGTTATCATTGTTATTATCTCGTTAACAAAACACATGTCTTTTGAGGAAAGCATCCTGTTTCAATCACTTTGATATCTCCCTATGCAACTAGTATAGAGCTAGGTGTTACAAAGTTTTGTTAAATTTGTATAACTCACTCATTTCCTACTTATATTAGCCTTTTTTTTTTTTAAGAAAATGTCAATAAATGAGATATTTTAAGAAATACCTTAACTGCTAGGACTCTTAGTACCCAGCACCCTACCAAGAAATGCTTGGTTAGTTGCTTGAAAACACTAATTTCTGCCCATGCTTTGGAGTCTCTGTGAAACAAGGATAATGATACACTTCATGCTTGCAAATGCTTTTGAATCTGTTAGATGAGTGCAGCACTAGAATTAAATTTTCACCAAGTTGAAACTAGATTCTGTTTAGTGAAAGAAGCCTCATAAACTGTTGTTTCTCTATTTAGGCCCAAAGCAAAAACCTATAGTTTTAATCCTGGAATTGATATTTTAGCCAAGGAATTTTGTATTTATGTTCAGAATTGTCTCTTTTACCATAATATTTTATTATGTTGATGATCTACCCTAGTATGTAATTTACAGGCACAATTATGACTGGAAAATGAAAAAAAAAAAACTTTTACTTTCAACTACATCAAATGCCCCGATATAATGCCCTTATAATCCCTAATTTTCTTTTTGAAATATCAAGATTAATTTTGGAAAATGTCTTAGTCTTCTGTTTCTAAGACCAGACTTCTCTAAGTGATGAAATATAGGCCGGTACAAAGAAGAAAGGAAGTTAATAATTGTCATAGCAGGATATATTTATTGAGTTCTTACTGTGTGCTATTTACATAATTCTAACAGATTTAACTCTCGTAGAAGTCCTGATGATGAGAGGCATCATTTTTGGTTCTATTTTATCAATAACCAGAAAACTGAAGTAGAAAGTATATCACGTATGCACCCACAGCTAGTCAGTGGGAAGCCAACGTTAACACCCCAGTAGTAGGATTAGTGACCACATTTTCAACTAAGATCTATTCCTTAACACTATCTACTATTGCTTCTTTAATATAGGAATGGCCTTCACCTTGTTTCTAGGTGGCAGTAGACACATCTCTTGGAATTTTTTGTTTTGGGGGGTGGGATATAGTTGATTTACAATATTGTGTTAGTTTCAGGTGTGCAGCAAAGTGATCAGATATTGTGATATTGTATCACAAAAAATATTCAGATATTCAGATTTGGTATTGTGCTGTGCTTAGTTGTATCCAACTCTTTGCCACCCCATCCCATGAACTATAGCCCACCAGGCTCCTCTGTCCATAGGGATTCTCCAGGCAAGAATACTAGAGTGGGTTTCCATGCCCTCCTCCAGGGGATCTTCCCAACCCAGGGATCAAACCCAGGTCACCAGCCTTGCAGGCAGATTCTTTACTGTCTGAGCCACCAGGGAAGCCTAAGAATACTGGAGTGGGTAGCCTATCCCATCTCCAGGAGATCTTCCTGACCTAGGAATCAAACCAGGGTCTCCTGCATTGCAGACAGATTCTTTACCAGCTGAGCCCAATATATGTATATATACAATTTTTTTTTCAGATTCTTTTCCATTATAGGTCCTTACAAGATATTGAATATAATTCCCTCTGCTTTACAGTATGTCCTGGTTGTTTAAGTATAGTAGTGTGTATCTGTTAATCCCAAACTCCTAATTTATCCCTCCCCCCCTTTCCTCTTTGATAGGCATACATTTGTTTTCTATGTCTGTGAGTCTGTTTCTGTTTTGTAAATAAATTTATTTGTATTATTTTTTAGATTCTACATATAATTAATATCATGTGTGTGTGTTGGTTGCTCAGCCATGTCCAACTCTTTGTGACACCATAGACTGTAGCCTGCAGGCTCCTCTGTCCATGGGATTCCCTAGGCAAGAATATTGGAGTGGGTTGCCATTCCTTTCTCCAGAGGATCTTCCTGACCCAGCCATCAAACCTGGGTCTCCTGCACTGCAGACAAATTCTTCACCATCTGAGCCACCAGGGAAGTCCAGTTGATATCATGATATTTTTCTCTGTGTGACTTACTTCACTTAGTATGATAATCTCTAGGTCCATCCATGTTGTTGTGAGTGGTATTATTTCAGTTTTTCTGGCTGAGCAGCATTCTATTGTATGTGTGTGTTATACATATATATGTTGTGTGTGTGTGTGTATATCTATCTATCTATCTATCTATCTATCTATCTCACATCTTCTTTATCCATTCACTTGTCAATGGATACTTCAATTGCTACTGGGTCTTGTCAATTATAAATAGCACAGCTATGAATGTTGAGGTGCATGTATATTTTTGAATTAGATTTTTATCCAAGATATATGCCCAGGAATGGGATTGCTAGATGATATGGTAACTCTATTTTTTAGTTTTTTAAGAAAACTCCATACTGTTCTCCATAGTGGTTGTACCAATTAACATTTCCACCAACAGTGCAGGAGAATTCTCTTTTCTCCACACCCTCTCCAGCATTTATTGCTTACAGACATTTGATGATGGCCATTCTAACTTGTCTGAGGTGGTATCTGATTGTAGTTTTGATTTTCATTTCTCTAATAATTAGTAAATTTGAACATCTTTTCATGTGGCTTTTGGTTATCTGTGTATCTTTTCTGGAAATATGTCTCTTTAGATCTTCTATCAATTTTTCAATTAGGATGTGTTTTTTTGTCTTTATATTCAGTGCATGAACTGTTCATATATTTTGGAAATTGAGTCAATATTTGCAAATTTTCCCCCATTTTGTAGTTGTCTTTTCATTTTGTTCATGGTTTTCTTTGCTGTGCAAAAGCTCATAAGTTTGATTAGGTCCCATTTTTTAAATGTTTGCTTTTATATCTTTTGCCTTGGGAGACTAATCTAAGAAAGTATTGCTGCAATTTATGTCAAAAGATGTTTTGTGTATGTTCTCTTCTAGGAGTTTTATGGTGAAACATCTTATGTTTAACTCTTTAAGCCATTTTGAGTTTATTTTTTTTTTTGTCAAGTGTGAGGGAGTATTTTAACTTTATAATTTACATGAAGCTGTCCAGCTTTCTCAGTTCAACTTACTGAAGAGACTGTCTTTTCTCAGTTGTACATTATTGCCTCCTTTGTCAAAGGTTAATTGACTGTAGTTACATTGGTTTATTTCTGGGCTCTCAGTTCTATTCCATTGACCCATGTGTGTGTTTTTTCCCAATATCATGCTGTTTTGAGTACTGTAACTTTATAGTATTGTCTTAAGAATGGGAGAATAATGTCTTCACTTTTATTCTTTTTTACTCAGGATTGTTTTGACAATTCTGAATCTTCTGTGATTTCATATAAATTTTAAGATTATTTGTTCTAGTCCTATAAAAAATGTCATGGATAATTAGATAAGGATCGCTTTAAATCTGTATATATTGCTTTGAGTAAAATGGCAATTTTAACAATATTAATTCTTTCACTCCAGGAGCATGGGATATCTTTCCATGTCTTTGAATCATCTCCAGTTTCCTTTATCAATATTTTATAGTTGTCAGAAAATAAGTTTTTATCTCCTTAATCAAGTTTATTCCAAGGGATTTTTTTTTGCCGTGATTTTTAAAGAGATTATTTAAAAAATTTTCATTCTGATATTCATTGCTAGTATAAAGAAATGCAACAGATTTGTGTATGTTGAGTTTGTATCCTGCTAACATGCTAAATTCATGTATCAATTCTAACAGTTTTGTGTGGAGACTTTAGGGTTTTCTATACATAAACTATCATGTCATCTACATATCATGAAAATTTTTCTTCTTTCTTCCAATTTGGAAATCTTTCTTTTTCTCATCTGTTTTCTGTGGCTAGGACTTCTGATACTACGTTGAAGAGAAGTGTTAAGAGTGGGAATCCTTGTCTTGCTCTAGATATTAGCTGGAAACCACATCTTTTTATCACTGAGTATTATGTTGTCTATGAGTCAGTCATAAATAGCTTGTATTATATTCTCTCTATACTAGTTGATGAGAGTCTTTATCATTTGCTTGATTTTTCATCTTGGCAGTTGATTTGTCTAATTTTGATTGGCTCCTCTTTGTAGTTGCTAGTTCCTTATTACAGAGATCTTCATTTCCACAAGAAAGACTTTCTTCACTCCTTTAGCATTTTTAGTACCTCCTTTTGGAACTCAACCCTAGTAGACTGCAGAGATCTCTTTCACTGTCCTTTCAGGGAATTTTTCTTGCTCTTTTAGTTGTGGATGGTTCTGCTTTTTTTCATTTTACTTGTATTTCTCTGACTGTGATTTAGGAGAAACTTATCTACTGTGGTCTTAAATGGGTGTTTTATGTAGGAACATCACTGTGTGTACTCTGTATCCAATGTTTTTGAATTAGGGCTGGTTTTTGGTATACCACGTCTTTCCTCAGATTGTACTGATTGTTTTTCCCTTGATAAGGGGTTGGTATCCAGGGGTGTTATTGGAGTTGTTACTGGCTATTAGTATCCAGGACCTACAGTGGATGTTGGATAGAGTCTCCTCTTTGCTCTGTCACGGGCAGGGTCTGCTCCTCAGATTCATTTCTAAACTGTCATGTGAGATAGGCAGGATGAGAGTACTCCTGCTGGGAAAAGAGTCACTGTCATTTTCTCCCTAGGAGCTGTCCACCAGGACATGTGCTCTGTGACACTGCCTGTGACCCAGTGTATGAGTACATTGTTGTTGGCACTGCCCTCTGTCCCACTTTAGCTGTGAGCATGCTGGTAATGGGCTCAGATTTCAGGCCTACTTCCATGCGTGGGAACACCCTAAAGCTTGTGTGTTCCTAGATTTCCTAGTGGTTGAGCTATACTTCCTGTGAGCAAGCTGCAAATGAGGCTGCAATGTGGAGTCACACCCTTCCCTTGCATGCAATGACATTGGGGCTCCTTTGGCAGACCCAAGCTTTGTCCTGTGCACACCCCTACTTGAGTCTTGGACCACATTCCAGGTGCTTCTGACTGTCTCCACATAGTCAACTTTTCCCCAAGTCTGTCTGCTGAAGCCCAATTTTTAGCACCCAGCCTCTGAGCACACTAGCAAACATGTGTCTCAGGCTGGAAAGTGCAGTGATGTAGCAAAGACTATCTGTTCTTGTCTCTCCCTGTTGTGTCTGCTACAAACCAGCTGCTGCACTCTCCTCTGAGTTTTTGAAGCTCCCTTTCTGTCCTGACTGACCTCTCAGTCAGTAAAGGGGGTTCCCAGGGTGAAGAAACCTTTCATTTTTCACAGATCTCTCCCAGGCGTGCAGGTCCCATCCCTATTACTTTCTGTTCCTTTTGTCCTACTTTTTGTTCCCCTTTACCCAGTTACATGGAAATCTTGCCTACAGCTTTGGTTGTATGAGATCTTCAGTCAGCATTCAGTAGGTATTCTGTGAGAACTGTCCTACTTTTGGATGAAGTTTTAATGTGTTTGTGGGAGGAGATGGGTCCATGTTCTTCTACTTTGCAATCTCGATCTCTGCCCTCTCTTGGTATTTAGCATCTCTTGTGTCTTTATTTTTAAAAGAACTTGGACGTACAATGCATATAATAAAGTTTATTTTTATGACTGCTTTATTTTCTTTCTGAAGTGATGTCTACATGCGCTAGGAAAACATGAGCCTGTCTCCTGTTAAACCATTTAGAAAATAAACCATTCAGAGACTATTTATGAGAGTGGATTTCACCCTTTGAAAGGATGGTTAATTATTCCCTTATAGAAACATTGTTGAATGACTAAAGCTGAAAGCTTGCTGGGATAATTCTTTAAGTGTGATTGTGATAGAATTTCATTAATATAGGTAGCATTTTGTCTTTTAGAGATATGTTATAATGTTTGTTGTTTCTACGTAAGATATCTGAGAGGAGAAATCTACACACTTAAACATTGCTTCAAAGTGACCCAAAGCTTGAGATAACCTAATTTCAGTTTTTAAACACTTTCCTATTTCATTATTTTATTTGTATATGAAAATGCTTACGTGAAAATGAAAACATTATAGGGTTATAAAAAGATGGTTTCTGGATGCAGTGGGATGAAACACTGAACAGGAAGTCTTAAAATATTCCTTCAAATTAATACTTTACCTTTAAGTAGCTGATATTCTTGGGAAATTTTTTCTATCTCTCTAAAATAGAAGATTTAGAAATTCCACTGTCTTTTCTAGCATCTATTCTAGCATATGCTTTTCACAGACACTCAGGATACAATAAACATATCTATTGCTCTCCTTTTCTTTTTCATTTGGGTGTGTGTGAGTCTCGTATGCCTGTTGACTTTTCGAGAGTAAATAAGAACTTCAGTGTCTAGATGGTTTCTTCTAATGGCTTTTGAGGAACGTACATCTGAAAATTAGGGCTTGGTATTATTGACAAGAAAGCTAGCCATGCGATAATCTAACTGGCATATGGATACCATCATTTGCCATAACCAGTCAATACATCATCCATGAACTACCATGACTTTTATTTTCACAACTTTCTTGAATTAAATGTTAAGTGATTGGTCTATACCTAAATATGCATCTTTTTAACAAATAGAATTATGATCTTTCAAAAATAATCTCTTCTTTTGAAACATTTATTTTGGTGTATTAAACCCATAATCCACTAGCAAATAGATTTAAACAAAAAAAGTCTTTAAAATTTCAAAAGAATATTGTCAATGTTTTTGCTCTTGAACATTATTTTTCCAGATTCTTTTTTAAAACTTCCTCTCATTATCAGTCCAGGTTAGCATAACAGGAGAACCACAACTAAATACTTAAGGTTTACAACTCTTTTGGTAAATTTTTTTCCAAGGTATTTTCCAAAATGATCAATTTCCTCACTCACAACTTATTCCTAGTAAAGGATTAGTGAAACTAAAATAGATACAGGAGTTATTTTTGTGTACTATGGCTGGCTGGACAATGTAAGTGGACAGTTATTGATTATCTGTCTAAACTGATTGACACTAATTTTAATAAGCTGGGACCTTTAGCCCTTATTTCAACCAGCTGTTCATGAGTCCAGGACTTTATTCCTCCTTTAGAACAAATAGAATGATTTGCTGACTTTTTCTAAAGGCTTTCCATGGTCAGAAAAACAAATTATTATAAAAGCCCAGAAGCTGAATTGTGATTTTATAAAAAAAAAAAGCTTTTGGTCTTTTAATGTTTGATTTGCTGTTGACTGCATTCCAGATAATTAAAATGTTCTACTTCCAAGCCCCTAATGTGAACTAAAAAACCTCTGAGTATTTCACCTTAAGTAATGTGGATCATTGTTAATTATGAGATTGTATTTACTGATGCGGTGTAACAACGGCTGGTGAGTGAACAAATTACTCAAAACAAGTCTAAAAGCTATACTGGAAGAATGCAGCTTATACCTGTGACACTGACTTGATAAGAAAAAAATATGTATAACAAATGCATGTATTTTAAAGCCATACCATTTCCCTCTACACGATGATTTTTGAAAATGTCTTTGACAGCTAAAAATAAAATGATAAATGGGATGTCCAAATATAGACAGTAGTTAAATCAGCCAGCTTAACGAATCTCCCTCTTCCCACTACCTCTTCTGCTCCTTATTTTCATCACAAGATCCTGGACCAAAACATGAAATGAGCACTTCCATCGCATATGGTAGCATCAAAAATTAATATAGATAAGCTTGATCTTGAGGGGATAAATCTGTGTATTAAAGGAATAAATAATTAGAAATGTGCTGAGTTGGTTTCATCTTTCTCCTTTCTGTGAATCTAGTATTTAAATGAGATGATTGCATTCCAATTTGTTCTCCTACAAAAACAACTAATTTGATTGTATTTTTGCTTATTTCTTAAAGGAGATCATAATAACTAGTGCATTTCCCTGTATATGATAAGTAATAAAGATGTCCATTTTCATTTCATCCTTGCAAAACAACATGACTTGCCAAGTGCTTACACCTGCAACTATATTTTCTAACTCTCCATTTTCTTCTCTAATTACTCCTTGATTGTGGGGTAAATTCTCCAAGCTGTAGTGGGAAGGAAATCATTGTCTTTTTATCTTTTCCCTGGGGAATTTATTCCACTTGTTTACTGAAGTGTATGGCTGACTGAATAAAGTAATTCCTAATTAGAATATATGAAATAATCATTGGTCTATCTGGAGTCATAATTAACGCATTAGGAAAAATTTACTGTCAAGAAAATAGGTATTAGCATTAATGAGCTCATTTTATCTGCTTTAAAACACAGGATACCTTTTAGATACAGTGTTCATTAAAACAATAATAAAAATATGGCTATTTACTAAAATCATTAGTGTGCATCATTTGAAATATAGATTATTGCATCTAAACTCTCTTCTACATAATGTACCACAGTAAAAATAAGGTGATTTGACAGCTTATTAAATGTAACTGAAAGCTTTAAAAGAGGAAAAATTCCTTTGTTTTTCTGTAGTGCTCCTTTAATACTTGACATAATGTTTATTTAGTATTTTCCTGGTCTTGGAGTGAAAAAAAAAAAGAACCCTACTAAGGGAATTTTATCTTTACTTGTTAAGATAACTAAAATCTTTTTCTGCTTTAGGCATATGTTTTTGGGTAGGAAAGAGTAAGTATTTGAAGCTAAGGACACAGAAAGGTCAAAGCCCTCAAGGAAAAAGCTGTCTGCCAAAAGGCACATGAAATGTCCTTGGTTTGGAGAATTCACCACAGTCCACAGTCTGGCCTTCAGCCTTGTCAACTCAGAGACACAATTTTGTCAACGTATTGAGAACATATTCGTCTTTTCAAAGAGTTCCCATGAGTCAATCTCAAGTTGAGTGATGTGAAAAGCAAAAGCTATCCTATTGATTTACAATGAGAAATATAACTGTCATAAAGCTGAGCACATTTGCATCAATATGACCACTTCAATCTTCCACTAAGCAAATCTTCATGGAAGTCAAATTACAATCTGAGTTTGTTGGCTGAGCAAGGAAGAGGGCCAGGCTAGTGAGTGAGTTGTACTGTTTTGTTTTCAGTAGCACGAGGCATAACCTCTGATGTCTTCATGAAACCATTTCCACAATAGAGATCAGTTTGCCAGAGGGACTGGCATCTTGAGAGCTTGTATCAGGACACCTCTTCACAACGAATGGAGGAGGATAGACATTGTCAAGGTTTACCCCTTCCACACTTCTCTTCTGCTCTTTCTGGCAAATGAGCTGCTTCCTAATTGAAACATCCTCTATAGAGAAGCTAACCCCTTGGGTCAAGCCCTTGGAGGTTTTCCATCTTTTTAAGATGCTTTTATATATTGTGGATCTCTGGCATTAAACATTGCTCCTACATTTTAAATCTCAGAGGTCCTAATTTTTCACAATTACTTGTAGGAGACTCTTACTATCGACCCATGTTAAATATCTTCATATAAAATCTAAAAAAACCCAAACAAACAACTAATGGGAAAATTCTCATGAGAGTCTTAGTTATATAACTACCTGAGCTGAAAAGTCTAAAATACGTTTACCAGGAAGGTGTAATCACAGCACATACAGGCACACTCCATTGAGGGTAAAGGACATTGGCCTTCAGTATGAAACCATGTACAAACTCTGTATCCTTCCCTTTTGAAGTGTATTGCTGACTCAAGAGTTAATGATTGGGAAATGTGAAGATGTAGAAATGAAGAATAGCTGTTGAGCTGGGCAACTAGTAACAATTTAGACTGTAAATCTGCCACATAGCAGAATCACCGAACTCATAGCTCCCTGAAAGATATAGATAAAGGCCTGGCACACATTCCTAAGTTGTTTTTATAGGCAGACCCCATCCAGATGAAAACTGCTGACCACAAGACCATAAACTCTAGACTGGTTGAAACCAGGAGATTGATAATACTTGAACCTTTACCTCAATGCCAACCAATCCAAGAACTGTCCATGAGCTGATCATGATCTGCTCTGTGAACACTATATAACTCCTCACTACACCCTCCAGGGTGGGTCACACAGACTTAAGGGCATTAGCCCCCTTTGTCCCTTTATTCCTGGCAAAGCAATAAAAGCTATCTTTTTCGACTTCACCCTAGCCTAGATCTCCAAGTTTCTATTCTGCACATGTGAATAGAGACCAAGTTTCAGCAACAAATACATCCCCCACTCTGTCATTTCTGTACTCCTCTTTTCCACAGCTCTTCAGTCTCTCTCCTTTATCCCCTTTCTCAACCATCCTATCTCCACCCCAGCCCTTTTACACATGTCTAAGTCAGCTACAAGTTGCCACTTGCCAAGAGCATTTGCCAATGACTGAACAACAACAACAAGAGCATTGGCCATCTGCCTGTGCTGCTGCAGCTGCTGACCTTCAACACCCCCAAGTGGAATTCAGGGTGGAGAGTGAGGCACTCTGTACTCCAGGGAAACTGGTGGAATAGATCTTTATATCAGTTCAGTCACTCAGTTTTGTCCAACTCTTTCCAACCCCATGGACTGCAGCACAGGCCTCCCTGTCCATCACCAACTCCCAGAGCCTACTCAAACTCATATCCATGGAGTCAGTGATGCCATCCAACCATCTCATCCTCTGTCAGCTGCTTCTCCTCCTGCCTTCAATCTTTCCCAGCATTAGTGTCTTATCAAATGAGTCAGTTCTTTGCATCAGGTAGCCAAAGTATTGGAGTTTCAGCTTCAGCATCAGTCCTTCTAATGAATATTCAGGAATGATTTCCTTTAGGATGGACTGGTTTGATCTCCTTGCAGTCCAAGGGACTCTCAAGAGTCTTCTCCAACAGCACAGTTCAAAAGCATCAATTCTTCGGTGCTCAGCTCTCTCTATAGTCCAACTCTCACATCCATACATGACTACTGGAAAACCATAGCCGTGACTAGATGGACGTTTGTTGGCAAAGTAATGTCTCTGCTTTTTAATAAGATGTCTAGGTTGGTTATAACTTTTCATCAAAGGAGCAAGTGTCTTTTAATTTCATGGCTGCAGTCATCATCTGCAGTGATTTTGGAGCCCCCAAAATAAAGTCTGTCACTGTTTCCACTGTTTCCCCATCTATTTGCCATGAAGTGATGGGACCAGATGCCATGATCTTTGTTTTCTGAATGTTGAGTTTTAAGCCAACTTTTTCACTCTTCTCTTTCACTTTCATCAAGAGGCTCTTTTGTTCTTCTTCACTTTCTGCCATAAGGGTGGTGTCATCTGCATATCTGAGGTTATTGATATTTTTCCCTGCAATCTTGATTCCAACTTGTGCTTCATCCAGTCCAGCATTTCTCAAGATCTTTAGATAGTTAGATATTTTTAGGAACTGATTTCATGATGCCAATTCTTTCATCTCCTCATATCTAGAAAAGCAATAAATCCCTTCATGATATCACATCAGCTCCTGATGACTAGCAGAAAACCTTTTGTAAAATGAGTGCTTGATCGCACTGAACTCCCCCTTACTGACCTTCCCTCACTGCCTCTTTGGAGCAGTTTCTCAGAGCTATCTGAGGTGCTGTCTCCCAGGCTGCACTCATTTTACCCCAAATAAAACTTAGCCTTGCAACTCTCACAATACACATTTTTTTTAACCTCTCCTGTCATAGATCTTAGGAGGAGAGGGCTTCTGAGACGTTGGTCTTGTTTTCAGTAAACATTCTGACATTCTGCTCCATTGTCCTAGATTCCTGGAATGTGTGTTTAGTCTGATAAATTATCAGCACTCAGATCCAGGGTAGTGCAGCAATTAAATTCTGTTCAATATGCTTAAGGGAAAAACAACTGGTGATCATTAATCTTAAGCCCATGGGAAAATGGCCAGAGGGTGAGAAAGGGTGGTGACTTAATCCAAGGATCAAGAGAAGTCATGTCAAGTCATTTCAGTCATGTCACTCTTTATGACCCTATGAACTATAACTCACCAGGCTCCTCTGTCCATGGGATTCTCCAGGCAAGAATACTGAAGCGGGTTTCCATTTCCTTCTCCAAGTATCTTGACCTTTAAAGTGATTGGTTAGAAATAATATGATTTAAAGAAGGACATAAAAACTGCTGTAAGTCCCACCTTGAGGGGACTCTTTACCCCATCTCAGTGTCTATGCTGACAGCTTTGTACATTCCTCTTCTATAATAAATCCTATTTGCTTGCTAACATGAGCATTTGCTTGTTCATGGATTCCATCCTTTGGCTCTCTGGACAATAACTTGGATTCCCATCTCACTACCATTCCAAATGCCAGAATTCAAGTTCTAACTCTGCCACTAAGCAGCAACACATTCTGGGTCCAGGCACCTAAATGTTTCTGAATTTGTCTCCTTATCTTTAAATAAAAGATTGGATCTGGTAAATTTTTATGTGTCATTGACCCTTTGGTATGAATGATTTGGGAGAATTATTGAAAGTTAAACAATGTGAGATGAATTACTGATGGAATTGAGGCCCTGATCTAAATGTGACAGTGATTTGAAAGCTGTGTTCCTCTCTAGAAGCCAGCCTCCATTGAATGCTTGTGGACATTTTGTCTGTTACAAACTCATTGTACCTATTACATCCATTGCCTTTGTCTTCCCAGAATTCCTTGTTTCTCCCTCCAAGAATGTTCTGCCTCAGGAGAATCCAGTGTAGAATGTCTTTCCAAAAACAGCTTATGTTTCTTACTAATCTGAAATGACTCATTCAGCTATTGTTTGGCTCCTTGCTACTTGGTTTTTTAGAATCAGCCCACTTCCCAGCTTCAGTTCCTATTCCTTCACTACTTCTGTCTCAAGGCTTTATCACATGAATGTTCTTACTGTTCTCAACAGAATATTCTATGCCTTTCATGACTAAAAGTCTTTGCACCTGCAGTTCCCTCTCTATTCCTACTCCATTTTTATAATCTGACTTAATCTCAATAGTAAATGTCTGCACGGTACTGCAGACTTCCCACACAGTGTTTGGGTTGGCCAAAAATTGTTCAGTTTTTTCTATAAGATCTTATGGAAAAACCCAAATGAACTGTTTGGCTAACCCAATAGAATTAGTCATGCCTTCTCTTTGCTCTTGTACTACTATATGTATTCTCCAATAGAGAAAATATCACCCTGCACTAAAATTGTAGTTACACTGCTAGTGTAATAAGTAAAGTGCTTATAACACCAAGCAAAAATTCTTCTGGCTTCTTATTCTTCTTCTGTGGATGTTAGTTTGCATCTATACAACACAGTGACAGAGACCGACTTGAAATCCAGAGCCTTTAGGCTAGCTAACTATGCTTCACATACTAGACAACCTTGGTCTTCTGAAGCCACAATGTACATATATATATTCATAATTTAATTAAGCACTTACTGTATCTAGGGCACTGTATAGAAAAATGGTACATGTATTATCGCGCTCAATTTTTTCCCATTTGAGAGAGAAGAAAACAGGCTTAGAAAGTTTAGCAATTTTCCAAGGAACACACAGCAAGTGACTCAGTGGAACTAGGATCTTAACCAAGATGGATTAACTCCAGAGCCTTTGCTCATAACCACAACACTATCTCATACTCATTACCCGTACCTCTCTAAACTCCCATACCAATGCTTCTCTGTACTTCCTCTTCTCTGACTAATTTCCACTCCTCCTCTCCTTTCCATCCATTTCTAATATGCCCTCAGGAATCCTCTACAGTGAAAACATTCCTACTTTTGAAGATCTTTTGTTAAAAAATTGTTTTTATTGTATTGCTTGGGTCTGCAGTCATCCTTCCCCTGATGCTAATTAGAAAAACCAAGACTGTTAAATATTTCTACCTTTGCTTTCAAAATAAACAAATAAACTTTTTTATAGAATGTCTACTCTCCCTTTTGCTCTAACAAAAATCTGACTCCCTCTCTGTAAACCCAATCCCCTTTACACTTATTTCAAGAGAAACTGTGCCTCTTCCCTTGTTCCACATAACTTCTACTTCAACATGACTTACAGAACAACACTCCTCTTTTTTGTAAAATCCTCTCTTCATTTGAGGTGTATGTTGCCATGTTCTGTGACTCTTCACACTCCTTATTGGTGTCTAACATTGCTGCCTAACATATTTGCTTTCCTACTCAGAGATTTTCATCTTCTTAAGGGCCTTTAAACTCTATGTGAATAACCTGTTTAGCATCCAGCTCACAGTTTCTTCTCTGACTCACTCCACTGATCACTGACACATTCCTGTTTCAACTCTACAAATACTAAACTTCATCATTGAACCACCTTGTAGTTACAAAATCTTAATATTTTATTCTTCAAAGTTTAACTACAGCCTCCTATCCTTCTAGGTCTCCTAAGAAAAACTGACTTATTCTTCTACTTTATGTAGTCCTCAATGTCCTTCAGTCCTCTAACAGCTAATTATTCCATCTTTTCTCAGCTTGCCCACTCCACCTGGTCAGGCCTTCCTTCTACCAGACGTGGACATCATAGTTAAACATATAAATCATTTTTTTCACCAAAGCTATCAATTTCCACACTCTTATGTTTATGCTGCACCTTTTCAGTAACTGGAAACAATCATGCTATATCTGCACTTTCTGCTTCTGTAAATTTCAGAATATCACATTGAAATGATTACAAATACTCATCCCAGGGCAAGCTAGTCTTTTACTGAAATGCTATCCATGTACTAGCAGCATGCCTAAGGGATGTGCAGCCTATCTTACTTAAGATGATCTTCTTATGTCTACATGTATATTTATCATCAAAAGGGATTAAATTACATACAAAGAGGCAAGATAGAGTGAATCATTGGAAAAAATTCCACTGTCTACATTAATTCTTATATAGCCTTAAGAAAAATTTCCACCCTTCTCTACTTTTGCTGAAAGGTGAAATTATTGACTTCAAAATGCATATTTCATATGCATTTCCTTTCCACAAGTTCATGGGAATTTTTCCCATGAACTATTAGATGTGAAGCAGAATAGTGTTCCATTGAATTACTCTGGTAATTGCCTAAAAAATCTACACAGGTGTACCTGTGAAACACATGTGTACATGTGTTTTAGTATTAATATAATGTGTGCTACTTTGTGCATATGTATATTAAATACAAATACAGAATGTATGTAGAGCAATGTTTCCAAAATTGTAATGTAACCTGAAAAGTGGCAGAGTTCTAATGTTAATAAACTGAGAATCTGGATTCAATTGATAAACAGGATTCTTTAACTGCAGGATATCTCAATGCTTAGAATAAATTGGTGTGCATGTGAGAGAGATATAGTTGCAGTTTTCAAACTTTATTTCATAATGGAAAATTCTTTGAAAAATATCAGTTTATAAGACTTTACCTTCCATGGACTCAGTTCAGTTTAGTTCAGTCATTCAGTCGTGTCCAATTCTTTGCAACCCCATGAATCACAGCACACCAGGCCTCCCTGTCCATCACCAACTCCCGGAGTCTACCCAAACCCATGTCCATCGAGTCGGTGATACCATCCAACCATTTCATCCTCTGTCGTCCCCTTCTCCTCCTGCCCCCAATCCTTCCCAGCATTAGGGTCTTTTCCAATGAGTCAACTCTTCACATGACGTGGCCAAAGTATTGGAGTTTCAGCTTCAACATCAGCCCTTCCAATGAACACCCAGGACTGATCTCCTTTAGGATGGACTGGTTGGTCCTACTTGCAGTCCAAGGGACTCTCAAGAGTCTTCTCCAACACCACAGTTCAAAAGCATCAATTCTTTGCCACTCAGCTTTCTTCACCGTCCAACTCTCACATCCATACATGACTACTGGAAAAACCATAGCCTTGACTAGACGGACTTTGTTGGCAAAGTAATGTCTCTGCTTTTAAATATGCTATCTAGGTTGGTCATAACCTTCCTTCCAAGGAGTAAGGGTCTTTTAATTTCATGGCTGCAATCACCATCAGCAGTGATTTTGGAGCTCAAAAAAATAAAGTCAGCCACTATTTCCACTGTTTCCCCATCTATTTCCCATGAAGTGATGGGCACAGATGCCATGATCATAGTTTTCTGAACGTGAGCTTTAAGCCAACTTTTTCACTCTCCTCTTTCACTTTCATCAAGAGGCTCTTTAGTTCTTCTTCGCTTTCTGCCATAAGGGTGGTGTCATCTGCATATCTGAGGTTATTGTTATTTCTCCCAGCAATCTTGATGCCAGCTTGTGTTTCTTCCAGCCCAGCGTTTCTCATGATGTACTCTGCATATAAGTTAAATAAACAGGGTGACGATATATAGCCTTGACGTACTCCTTTTCCCATTTGGAACCAGTCTGTTGTTCCATGTCCAGTTCTGACTGTTGCTTCCTGACCTGCATACAGGTTTCTTAAGAGACAGGTCAGATGGTCTGGTATTCCCATCTCTTTCAGAATTTTCCACAGTTTATTGTGATCCACACAGTCGAAGGCTTTGGCATAGTCAATAAAGCAGAAATAGATGTTTTTCTGGAACTCTCTTGCTTTTTCGATGATCCAGCAGTTGTTGGCAATTTGATCTCTGATTCCTCTGCCTTTTCTAAATCCAGCTTGAACATCTGGAAGTTCACGGTTCACGTATTGTTGAAGCCTGGCTTGGAGAATTTTGAGCATTACCTTACTAGCGTGTGAGATGAGTACAATTGTGAGGTAGTTTGAGCATTCTTTGGCATTGCCTTTCTTTGGGATTGGAATGAAAACTGACCTTTTCCAGTCCTGTGGCCACTGCTGACTTTTCCAGATTTGCTGGCATATTGAGTGCAGCACTTTCACAGCATCATCTTTGAGGATTTGGAATAGCTCAACTGGAATTCCATCACCTCCACTAGCTTTGTTCGTAGTGATGCTTTCTAAGGCCCACTTGACTTCACATTCCAGGATGTCTGGCTCTAGGTGAGTGATCACACCATCGTGATTATCTGGGTCGTGAAGATCTGTGTATTCTTGCCACCTCTTCCATGGACTACACATTGCTAAATTGAATTATAAGTTTATTTTCTATAGTACATTATTAGCCACCATTTTTGATCCAGTTAACAGAGAGACAAGTTTGCCTAATGGTCAACCAACCAGTAGACTTGGTTAATAAATGTAAAGCAAAGTTATTCAAAGTAAATAAGAGACTTGGTAAACAAATTGTAGTGAATTCAGACAATGGAATACCATCATGTATTAAAAAGGAATGGACTAATAAAATACAAAGTAGTATAAGCCAATCTTGAAAATATTATTCTAAGTAAAAGCAGCCAGACAAACCTTTTTTAAAGGACTTTTTTCTTAGTGATTGCTTAATTGCCTATCATACTCCCCTTAATTTATCAGATTGTACTTCAAGTGAGATATAGAAATATCTATATAGCTCAAATCCTACGTAGCTCAAATCCCTCTTCTCCCTTCTTTTGATATGATTACTGAACACATTGCATTTATATCCTACAAACTCAGCAATATAATGTCATAACTATTGCTTTTATATAAATATATGTTTTTAAAGAAGCTGAAAGGAGAACATGTATATATTTACTGTTTGCTAGTGTGGATCTTCTCATTTACCATCTCACTCTTTTCCTTGTTCCTTTAGATTCTAGACACCATCTGATAGGGCTTCCAGGTGGTGCTGATGGTAAAGAACCCACCTGCCAATGCAGGAGTTGCAGGAGACACAAGGTTTGATCCCTGCATCAGGAAAACCCACTGGAGAAGGGCATGGCAACCCACTCCAGTATTCTTGCCTAGAGAATTCCATGGACAGAGGAGCCTAGCAGGCTATAGTCCATACACAGAGTCAGACATGACTGGAGTGACTTAGCATGCATGCACACCATCTGACACCATTTCCATGTACCTTTGTTTCCACCCTCCCTTTTTGATTTATTGTCAAATAGATTGCATATACATCATTTTAGGCCCAACAATACAATTACCTGTAAAATATATATTTATGGAATAGCTGTCTAAATGAGCTGAGAGAGGAAAGAGAAGAAACAGCAATTGCACTGTCTTCTGTAATTACCTACAGAATTACCTTTACTAGTGCTCTTTGGATTCAAATTAATGTCTGAGATCATTTGCTTTCTGAAGAATTCTCTTTAGTGTTTCTCTAAAATAGGTCTGGTAGCAAAAGTCTATCAGCTTTTATTTATCTAAGGATGACTTTATATTCTCTTTATTTCTGAAGGAGAGTTCAGTTCAGTTCAATCTCTCAGTCATGTTCGACTCTTTGCAACGCCATGGACTGCAGCACACCAGGCTTCCCTGTCCATCACCAACTCTCGGAGCTTACTCAGACTCATGTCCATTGAGTTGGTGATGCCATCCAACCATCTCATCCTCTGTTTTCCTCTTCTCCTCCCGCCTTCAATCTTTCCCAACATCACGGTCTTTTCCAATGAGTTGGTTCTTCTCATCAGTTGGCCAAAGTATTGGAGTTTCAGCTTCAGTCCTTCCAATGAATATTCAGGACTGATTTCCTTTAGTATGGACTGGTTTGATCTCCTTGCAGTCCAAGAGACTCTCAAGAGTCTTCTCCAACACCACAGTTCAAAAGCGTCAATTCTTCGGCTCTCAGCTTTCTTTATAGTCCAGCTCTCACATCCATACATAAATACTGGAAAAACCATAACTTTGACTAGATGGACCTTTGTTGGTGAAGTAATGTCTCTGCTCTAGGTTCTGAAGGATAGTTTTTGTGAATTTAAGCTTTTTGGTTACAGAGTTGTTTGCTTGTTTTTTCCCCTCCAAACTTTAAATATGACATTTATTTCATGAAATAGTCTTTCTTCTCCCTTTTCCCTCTCTCCTCTCTTTATGGTACTTCCATTATGTATATTTTGTTCTTCCTAATTGTATCCTTTAATTCTGAATCTGTGATCATTGTCCTTTATTTTTTCTCTGTTCTTTAGATTTCATAAACTCTATCAAACTTTCTTCAAGTATAGTTGTGTTACTGGGGCTTGTTTTATGACTTAACATATAATCTACCCCTCAGAGTATTCCATGTGTACTTGAGAAGAATTGGTATCCCATTCTTGGGTGAATATATGATTTTTTCTTGCTACACGTCACATCTACTGTAGAGCCGCTCTCATGGTATTTTAACACTGTACTTTTCAGTTACAAATTTTCATTTTGTTGTTATATATCTCTTTATTGATCTTCTCTTTTTAGAATCCTTGTCCTTGAACCTTCCTTTACTTTCTGAAGCTTGGTTACCTTTGCTACTTTACACACATCTACTATAGTCTCTTTGAAGGCTTTGTGTTTTATCTCTGATAGCCCTTTCAAAACCATTTTATGTTGCCTCTGTTTTCTTCTTTTACATGGATAAAACTTTCCTGTTTCTTTGCATATTTTAAAATATTTGTTGGAAACTAAACATGCTAGAAATGTGTTGTAGCAACTCTGAATCCTAATCTTCCTCCAAAGCCTGTTATTGTTGTTGCCTTGTATTTATTTATTTATGATGATTTGGCTGTTATGGTGACTTGGCTGAATTATTTTAGTGAAGTCTTCTCCCCTGCAGTGTGAAACCTCTGCTATCACTCCATGCAGGGCACAGCATGCGGTGAGAGGCTTTAGAAGGATTTTCTTTTACTATCTCTTTCCCCCATCTTTCCCCTTACACTAGCTGCCTCTGTTGGCATCACAGCCAGGTCTTTGCCTTCACTAATTGTTGGCCAGTAGCTTTATTGTTTCCAACAATGTGGTGGAGCATAATTTGCTCTCACTCTGGTCTAATTAAACAGGATAATGTTGCAGTGCTAGTTTTGTCTGCTTGTTTTTAATTTTATTGGAGGATAGTTAATTACAATGTTGTGCTAGTTTCGGGTGTACAGCAAAGGGAATCAGTTATACATATATCCAGTTATATACATATCTCCACTCTTTTTTAGGTCATTTTCCCATGTAGGCCATTGCAGAGTATTTAGTAGAGTTTCCTGTGCTATACAGCAGGTTCTTATTAGTTACCTATTCTGTATATAGTAGTGTGTATATGTCAGCCTCCATCTCCCAATTGCAGGGGTACTTTTTGAGGCCAGTCTTTCAGTTCATTCTGACTCCTGAAGAGCTTTGCTTAGCTGTCTCTTTCTATGATTCTCTGATAGACTCCTAGTTAGTGTATGATTTAGCTTATTGTTCTCATGGGGCTACCAGCCTCCTCTTAAATACTTGTCACTAGAAATCCCCCTCTTGCTCTCTTTCTCTTTTTGTTCAGCAGCATCCTCAGGCTTGAATGTCTCTGATCTCTTGGGGGCAATTGCCTGGCATTTATTTAGCTTCATAACAAGGAGCTGAAATATACTGAAGTATATTTACCAAATAGAAACCACATCTCTTTACTCAGATCTGGGATGAGACAGACCATAGTGTTCTTGGTTCAACCTGCCCGGAGGAGAGCTTCCATCTGCTGAGCTGCAGAAAGGGGAGAGTGTTCAATGACATAGTCTCTCAGTATTTTTACCTTGATTGAGTAGTCTTACTTGAATATATATATATTTTCATGTTCTATATGTCTTTAGGACTATTTCCAGAGATTTTAATTTTTAAAAATATTTTCCACCAGTTATTATCACTTCTTTTGAGCTCCTTACACCACCATTTGGAAAGTCAACTCTGAGAAAAGTTAATATTTTTTGAGGAATTATGCTTCCAAGCACTGAGATAAGATCTTTCCATATACTCTATCTTTCATACTTCTGTAATTCTAAGATGTAGCTGGTAATATTATCCCCATGTACATAGGGGAAAGCTAAGCTCACAAATGTTAAGTCATTTTGCCTGAGGTCCTTCAGGTGCCAAACCTCTGACTTAGACTAATCAATTCTAATACTCATGCTTTTCAGCATATCATCACTGCTGCCTCCCATGCTCCACTACTCTGCATAAAGAGTTAATTCTAAGAGAGCAAAAAGAGGACATAACTAGTGGATGTGTTTAGTGGCAGGGTTTTTCCATGAATGAGTTACTCACGATTGATATCTATGGAACTTGCCTATGTAACAAGAATTTAACTGAGTGGCTGCTAGGGAAGCCAAGCCAGCTGCTGGAAAATTGTGGCCTTGTTTAGAGAATCGGCCCCATTTTTATTCCTGCCAGAAGTCTTTAGGATTTCTATATTCTGATTTGATTCTACATTCAATGTATAATTGCAGAACAAGATTGGAAATGCTGTTTACAATGTAATTCTAAAGTAGTTTATACTCTCATATAATTGAAATGCCTTGCTTGAAACAGCTCACCGCACCCAAATATGCCTACTTAGCTAAGCAGGCGGACTTCCAAATCCATTCTTTACAAAATGTTACAGCAAGTAGGTGAACTATACCCTGTTGCTGGCTAAGATTTTCTAAACTAGTGTACGTTTATTAAATTTTTCAGTTTAAAGTGATCAGTCCTTCCTGTTCATTAGCATAATACTGTAAGGAGCTACATCTATAATTTTATTATCGAAAGCCATTCCTTGATTGAAGACATCTGTGAAAATATGTCAACTATTTTAAAGAGTTTTTCAAATGCAAATTTCAGTTTTCATTCCTCAAGACAACTCCGATAGTTGATATTGCCTATGTAATGTTTATGATCTTTGCAGGAATGAATTCTCCAATTTTTTTCAGGGTACATTTTGTAGAAATAAGTGATATGAACATTTTTTAGTATTCTCTAGCTTCCTTTCTCTTCAAAATTAATTTCTATGAAGCTTCAGCCTCTAAGCTTCAGTCAGAAAATATTTTTTGGTCACCTAAGATTTATAAACCAGGCTAAGCACTGGGTAAAATATGGAAGAAGTGAAAAACATGGTCCCTGCCCACTAATCACTAGTATATGTTATTTGGAAAATGACATGACATACATGAAAGAAGTACAAAATGTTCAAATTCTAGCACTAATATGTACTAGTGATAGAATTTCAATAAGATATTTGACATTTCTAGCTCTCAGTTTCTTCATCAATAAAATGAGCCTTACTAACATTTATTTTGAAAGTTTTTATGAAGTTGAAATCAGAAAATTTATGTAAAATGCGTACCATATCTGACAGAGTAGAGCTTCTATTTGCCAGTGATGACAGAGAATATATATAGGTATATACACACGTATATGCAATAATCACCTTCATATATGTATTTTATACATATAAAAAGAAAAAATAAATAATATACATTTTCAATGTCAAATTAAAAACTAATTATTAGCTAATTTCAAGTTCTGATTATTTCTATATTGTTGTTCAGTCACTAGGTCGTGTCCAACTCTTCACAACCCCATGGAATATAGCACATCTGGCCTCCCTGTCCCTCACCATCTCCTGGAGTTTGCCCAAATTCATGTCCACTGCATCAATGATGCCATCCAGCCATCTCATCCTCTTATGCCCTCTACTCCTTCTGCCCTCAATCTTTCCCAGCAACAGGATCTTTTCCAATGCGTTGGCTGTTTACATCAGATGACCAAAGAGTTGGACATGACTGAAACAACCTAGAATGCACCCATGCATGCCTGCATAAAATATGAATAAGTTCAAATATTTTAAACATCAAATAACTAATACTGTTCATGACTGAAAAGTCTAGTAAGTATAAATAAATGCATCCAACTTTAATTTACTAAGTTTGTTCTCATACTCAGACATGTCTGACTCTGCAACCCCATGGATTGTATCCTGCCAGACTTCTCTGTCCATGGGATTTTCCAGTCAAGAATGCTGGAGGGGGTTGCCATTTACTACTCCAAGGGATCTTCCTGACCCTGGGATCAACCAGTTCATCAAGTTAGCCAGGAGTTAATCTGATTGCATAACTGAGAGTCTTAGAAATGACTATGCAAAATGACAGAATAGGTTTTTTTGATATTCAGCAAGATGGAAAATAATAAGAGATAAATAATGGTACTAGAGTAGAAGTGTGGTTTCAGAGAGTCTCAGACTTAAATGTGGACTCTAATAAGCTGTCTGACTTAAATAAAGAAATCTCTTTCTACCTAGTTTCCTCATCTTGCAAAAGGCATAATATATATAAAATGCTTGCACAGAATCTAGAAGAAAACAATTGCTCAAAAATGTATTGTGCTTTTTAATGTTTTTTTAAAATTAATGATTGTATGGAAACTTGGTTTGCATTTCTGACCATGAAACATCAGTCAAAATAAATTCCTGGGTCTAATTTGTTCAGGAGCTCAGGTCTGTGATAGGCGGGCACAGAAAACCAGATTAGTTGCTATTAGGATGCCCTCAAGAAACATCCATTGGAGAAGGAAATGGCAACCCACTCCACTATTCTTGCCTGGAGAATCCCAGGGACGGAGGAGCCTGGTGGGCTGCTGTCTTTGGGGTCGTACAGAGTCAGACACGACTGAAGCGACTTAGCAGCAAGAAACATTCAGTGAATGGATACTGTGACAGATCTGTGGGCCACAGAAACTGTAAGATAATAATTTTATGTTGTTTTAAGTCACTAATTCTTTGTGGTAATTTGTTATTCAGCAATAGAAAATCAATACAAAGCTTAAGGCAAACAAGTGTAGATGCTCTATATTGAGCTTTATGTTTGAAGACATGAATAGGTGCAATATACAATAACTGAGCGTTTATACGCACTTTGTACATTTTTAATTAGAATATGATGCATCTCTTACACAGCTAATAAACCAAGGCCTCCAAAATGTGTGTACATGTGAAATAGGCTTTACTTCTGCTGTTCCAGAAGCTAGCAAGTTAGTGGATAGGACAGACATGTTCAAAAATTTTAAAATACAAAAAGCGAACAATAAAGATGAAACAGAAAGTGTTGAATATGTAATAAGAATAAAGGGCCTCATTTTTCCAGTCTCCAATTGAGACACTGACTCCACAGTATAGAAAAGAGACTTCAAAATCTGACTCCAGAAGCATTGCAACTATCAGAAGTGCCACTTTGGGGCTTTACTTTGACTTCAGCAGAAAACACTTACATCACATTTCAATTTGTGAACAACAAAGCACATCTTTTTTCTAATCTTTTGGATTTTACCCAGTAAAATTATTACTGGTCTGAAATGTCAAGGGTAATAGATTGCTTCACCAGCCCTTTTGGCTTACATCAAGAGCCCAAATGCAGCAGAATCTGATATCACTTTAAAAATTCTGTAAATAATACCGGAAAAACAGTGCCCAAAGAAAATAATATAAACAGTCATATGCAGAGGATGCTGCTGCAGTTCCTGAAACTCCTTTTTTATTCTCATCATTTGCAGTGGAATCTAATTATAATGTCCCTGAATGATAGGCTTTCTCAGAAGAAGAGTGGAAAATGGCAATAAAAAGCCTGCACTGTACTAATGGATGCAGATCATGTTTAAACCCCCCAACCTCCCATCACCATTAATTTCCAAGTCCCAGAGCTGCTGTAATTTATGATTAGTGCTCAATAATTTATTGCTGCCTTCCCAGGCCTTAACTTAGTGTTTCTTCCTCCTAAGTTCACTTACCAGGTAAAGGCTAACAAGTCAGAAGTGTATGCATTTAATGGGAATAAGTTGCCAATCCTATTGGTTTCTTTACCTAAAGACCTGAGATTTTCATGCTAGAAAAAAAATAGCAATTCATTTGGAAATTCTCATTTCTAAATAGGTTATGATTTGGAACAGGCAACCATCAATTATTTTTTAACTATTTTGAATAAAAGGTCAAGTCCATTCATTCACTCAAATGTCCATCCATTTATAAATTCAACATCTGCTGAGGACAAACTCTGCTGAGTGCTGAGGATATAAATATGGCTAATACATGTTTCCTGTCATAAGGCACAGTCAATTAAGAGAAGAGCATTATGCACCCAAGCCACTTAGGACCAACATGACAGGAGCTATAAGGGATTTAAAAGCGTGGAACACATATAACTGATTTAGACTGAGAGTGGAGAAGAGGGCTGTTTTGTGTAGAAAGTGCTTGGTGGGAGCTTTTTGTACATGCCTGTTATGAGAATACAGGGCCATTAGAATGGGTTTCTGGGAAATTGAGGACACACTTATTTTGCAGGTGTGGAAGCTTGATGTGCTTTCTGTGTGAAACAGTGGCTAGAAAAAACTGGGCAGATGACTGGCTTCCAAAACTGAGGGTGATGGAAGGAAGGTGAACTCTTCTTAATTACCCATACAACATTTAGAACAGGTGAGAGACTCACCCCAAAGGAAAAGAAGATGCTCAGCTTGGTCTTGGACATGGACTTCCCTTTCCAGAGGGTGTTACCTGACTCAACTTGGGATAAACAGGAGATGAGTTACTAAAATAGAGTGTGGTTTGAGTTCAGTTGTTTGGATAAAATAATAAGCAATAGGAAACATTTGGGTTTTAATACAAAGAGAATTAAGTCTATCATACACCAAAGGATGAATGGGGGGAGAAGGGCTAGACCATTGAACTTGTGAGGTCTTCTAGTCACTCCAAGTAAGCATAAACTGTAAGCCAAGAAGAGTGTTCTACTTAAGCAAATACAGCTGTGAATGTAGCTTACTGTTTCTAAGCATAAGCCCACTGTATATGAAAATCAAGAGCAACTTCCCACTCTTCAGTGTACACTCTGTTGAACACACTAGGGTAGCGGCAGGCTAGGAATCCCAGAGGCCCTTTGGTAGGGCCAGAGAGATTGGAATGCCTAAAGCAACCCTCACCCCAATCCCAGACAGTTAAGCATCTACTTGTACAATACCAATGTTGCCTTGCTGATATGTTATAGGAGAAAAGGGGATACAAAGTTGAAATTAATGATAACCATTATCTAGTTCAGAAACAGGAGGTATTAAAGCATGAATTTTAGACAAACTCTTTGGTGGTCAGACTTGACTCATTCTGGCGACAGTTTAGTTCAAACAAGGTATACTTCTTAGGTTATGTTTCCTAGAAGAGCCTGAGATAGGCATTCTGTTACAAATGATTCTTTTGTGCAAGAGGATGCTTTTAGAAGGAAACTTTAAGAAAGTTAGAGTGAGAGAAGATGAGCACCATGGGGATTGAACTGAAATTTAGTTTTGTCAGCCTCCATAGGAAAAGCGTAGAGCGTGAACAGTACTGCCGAGGTGGATCCCCTGCTGAGGTTAAGGGGTTGAGTTTTTTCACCCTCATATCAATCATTCATTGACCAAAGACCACTCCCAAGGACAACTTAATCTCTGTGCTATTTCTGTGTGAGGCAGTTCCTACTTGCCTCAAGCATAGCTGTGGTTGGGTGCACTGGAGCAGGAAAAGGGATGTAGGTGGGCATCAACAACTATTATTAAAATATGTAACAGGCTTTTTTTTTATTATTATGACTTTGGGCACCTTGGAGTTCTGGTGCAACTCTGCTCCCATCTCATTGGCTCTAGGAAGGACAACTTAGCAAGCATGAGGCAGTGTCAAAATTAAAAGTCTTGGTCACTCATTCCTTGGAAACTCCTTTACTTGGGCTGTTTAGTGAAGCTGTGAGAGCTGCCCACAATATTAGTATCATCTGCAGAAAGCAAAAGGCAATAGGGCCAAACCACAGAGTACAATTCTTCTAAGTACATCAAGCTGGGTGACTAGGGTGTGCTGAACTTCTTACAAAACTGCTTGAATCCTAAATGTTACAGAAACCAGGAAATCCATATGTCTTTTACAGGGGGATTCCTAGTCAATCTGACATCGTGAGCTAGAAAACTTGGGTTACAATTGTTTAAAAAAAAATCACGGGAAGGTTATCAAATTATTCTACAAAGATTTCAAATGTTTTAGAAGTTTGTTTATTACAAACTGATATGCTAAATTGTGCAAAGTTTTAGTGTGGTCACTAAACTGGACTTCCATGGACTACAGTTCATGGGGTCGCAAAGAATCAGATACAACTGAGCAACTTTCACTTTCATTTTGGGCTTCCCTGATAGCTCAGTTGGTAAAGAATCCACCTGCAATGCAGGAGACCCTTGTTTGATTCCTGAGTGGTGAAGATCTGCTGGAGAACGGATAGGCTACCCACTCCAGTATTCTGGCCTGGAGAATTCCATGGACTACAGTTCATGGGGTCACAGAATCAGACACGACTGATCACCTTTCACTTTCACTTTTAAAATTGTTTACTTATTTTTGGCCATGCTGGGTCTTCATTCCTGTGCGGGCTTTTCTCTAGTTGCGATGAGTGGGGGCTGATCTCTAGTTGCTCTGCGCAGGCTTCTCATTTCAGTGGTTTCTCTTGTTGCAAAGCAGGAGTTCTAGGGGCGAGGGCTTCAGCAGTTGTGGCATGCGGGCTCGGCAGTCAGGGCTCCCAGGCTCTAGAGCACAGGCTCAGTAATTGTGGCTTACAGGTTTAACTGCTCCACAGCATGTAGGATTTTCCTGGACCAGGGGTAGAACCTGTGTCTTCTGCATTGGCAGGTGGATTCTTTACGACTGAGCCACCAGAGAAGCCCAAAACAGACTTCTTAGTTGATTTTTCAGTGGAATAACTTGCATAACTTAGGCAAAAAATCATTTTAAGTTCACTATCTGGTGTCCTTGTGTACCTTTGCTACTGAAGACAATTTTTAACTTAGTATTTACTATATCTTACCCTAAAATGCCTAAAGAAACTTTAATGCTATAGACAGAGGAGGCTGGTGGGCTACAGTCCATAGGCTGCAAAGAGTCAGACACCACTGTGTTTATAGACAGCCAAACAGAGGGATGTCTTACTATCAGATGCAAAGAAATATATTGCTCTTTTGTCTTGGTTGCCAGGAAGCTCAAAGGTAAAATTTTAGCAAAACTCAAGTCAGTGTATGTTTTTGAAACAACTAGAATCCTGACCTCATCACTATATGATTCCTTTTAATAGTACAGGTCAATATCTGCATTTTTATTAATCCCATACTATCTTCTGATACGGCTTTCCAGGTGGCACCAGTGGTAAAGAACCTGCCTGCCAATCCCAGAGACACAAGAGATGAGAGATCGATCCCTGGGTTGGGAAGATCCCCTGGAGAAGGAAATGGCAACCCCCTCGAGTATTCTTGCCTGGAAAATCCTGAAGAGGAGCCTGATGGGCTACAGTCCATGGGGTCACAAAGAGTTGGACATGACTGAGCTGCACATTCACATCTTCTGATATAGGTAGGATATAAAAATAGTATGTATACATATATATTCTCTACATACATGTATATTTACATATAAGTTACATAGTTTTACATGTGCATGCATGCATACTCAGTTGTGTCCAACTCTTTTGCAACCCTATGGACTGTAGCTCACCAGGCTCCTCTGTCCATAGACTTTTCCAGATAAGAATACTAGAGTGGGTTGCCAACTCCTACTCCAGGGGATCTTCCCGACCTAGGGATCAAACCCATGTCTCTTGAGTGTCCTGCATTGGCAAGAGGTTTCTTTACCAGTGCACCACCTAGGAAGCCCTCAGTTTTTATGCATACAGTATATAAATAAGCTCATTTGTATATTGGGTTATATAAAACTTTGTTTTAATGTTCATATATTATATATTTCTTTTATTTTTGTTTACACAAAATATATATTTGTCTATATAATTATGTATATAAGTTATAAATGTATTTATATATGTATTAAACTAAACAAATATACATATATGTATTCTCTAAAATTTAGATCAGTCATATTAACAGCATTTGGCATTAAATATAAAGGGCCATTTTTGCAAGAATTAGACATTTTCATCAAATAAGCTTTTACTCAAAACCTCAAAGTATTAATATGTTTATGCTTTTATTAATTTTTTTTATACTAAGTGAACGTGAAAGTTGCTCAGTCCTTCCAACTCTTTGCAACCCCATGGACTATACCGTCCAGAATTCTCCAAGCCAGAATACTGGAGTGGGTAGCCTTTCCCTTCTCCAGGGGATCTTTGCAACCCTGGGATTGAACCTAGGTTTCCTGCATTGCAGGCTGATTCTTTACCAGATAATTAGTAAAGCAAGACCAAATGATGCAGGATTTCATACACAGTGACCACATAAACTGATTAATAGGTAGATGGAATGAATGATTGCTTGTTTTATTCATTTAGTAATTAATTTAACAAATACTGAATGTCAATTGCTAGACTTAAATAATAAAAAATGGGTAAGTCTCTGCCTTGCCTTTGAACTCCTAATATAGTGGGAAAGGCAGAGATAGAAAGAAATACAATGTAAGTAGCTGTGTTAAATGCAAAATGGCCATTGTGCAATGAGATCATAGGGGAGGGAATATTAATGGACACTAATTAGGTCCCCTTCAGATGCAATAATAATAGGTGTGAATGATGTACTTCAACTATGAATAAGGGTTAAATGCTTAAGTAAATCTCACATAATCTGTATAACAATTTTATGAAACGAGCTACTGAAAGTAAGTAAATTTAAGAAAAGTAAGTAACTTGCACAAAGTCAAACTGCTTGTATTTGTTGGCACCAGCCTTTATTCACAAATAATTCTGTCCCCTGCAGTTGTGGGAGCCTCTCTGGAGAGATCTTTGATCCAGGAATTTAAACATAAATAACAACTTCCCTAAATACAGATATTTCAAATGAAGACTGGATGAAAATGTATTATGATCTTTGACTGCAGAGCTAGCTAGAGTTTAACCAGTCAAGTGTTACTACTGATTCATTTAGTTTTTCATGTAAGTCCATTTTCATGCTTCATATTTTTCTAAGAAATAACCACTGTATAACAGTTATAATTTTTGCAGTAAGTTTTACATATTCTTTGATGGGGGAAAAAAAAAACCTCAACCACATATGAAATAAAATTCCAGTATTAATTTATACTTTCACTCATATTTTAATTGATTTTGCTGACTTCATCAGTATTTTTCCAAAGAACTAATATAATATTTGATTGTAGCATCTTCATCTACAAAGTTTCTTTGTTTTCTGTCTTGTGAAATTCTACTTTTGCATTTATTATTTCCCTCCTTCTCCTGCTTGAATTGAATGTGCTGTTCTTTTTTTTTTTTTTTACAGCTTAGCAACTTTCTGTTTGAATATGAATTTAGGGTTATATATTTTTCTTATAAAGATGGCTTTACTTATATCCCAAAGTGTTTAAGTGTTATGCAATCATTTTTTTAATTATCTAAATTTTTTATAATTTCTATTATATTTTGAGAATTGTGAATTACTTTGAAATAATGTAGGTATTTTCAATTTCAAACACAGTGACACTTTCTGACTTTTTCAATTAATATTACTTAGACATATTTGTCATGGCACCTAATTAATATATTGTGTTTTGATATTTCTTGAGATTTCTTTTTAGACTCAACATTAGGCTCTAATGTGTGGTAAATTTCATAAACGTTTCATGTATGCATGAACAATACTTGTACAGACGATAATGTACCTGAGGGCAGGAATTTTTGTTTTGTTCCCAGCAACAATAACAGTTTCTTACTTTATAGAAGGCTCTTAAAATATACATAAGTCTAATAAGTTTGTTGTCTACAATATATATATATGTATGTATATATATATTACATTATATATATATATATATATAATCTATACATATATAAATTCACCATGCTATATTTAAAGATGTAAAGTTTTTCAATTTTTTCCTTCTTCCCAGAAAATATAAGCACCCAAGGTTTTGCTTCTAATCTTCCATTGTTATTTTGTGGTTGCCTAGTATTTCAGTTCAATTTTTTTCTTATATTTTTATTTATATGTGTATTTAATTTTCACTCCAATCTTGAAGCCCAAAGCTCCAATTTTTATCTCATGCCTATTTGTTTTTCATCACCAAATTGTACCAATTGCATACCAATATATAACTGCAGGGAGAAATTTGTATTGTTTTCACTCTACAGCTAGTAGGTTTATTTCATGAATATCTATTAATAAATCAAGTTTGCAAGATAAATTTCATATACTTATTTTTCCATTTTAAATAAACTTTTATTCTTCTTGAAGTAATACTTGCAGATTATTTGGAAAGTTAAATAATACACAGAAGTTTAAAACAAATATAGCTGTCCTTATCACTTCCTTACTCCTGTCTTTGGAAATCTCCTCTCAATTATTTCTTTGGACTGCTTTTTATCTTACTTATTTTTAAAATTGCGAGCACACATATACATGCATATTTTTGAATAATCGAATACATTGAACGGCATAGTATTATGATATAAAAAGGAAAATGATTTTACCTTTCTCCTTTCACTCTTTTCTTTCACTTATTCAATATAATTGTATCATAATTATTTGTTGTAACCAACTATTTCTTTTTACTGATGGGCTAATTTTCCTTTCTTGAGCATTTTTTCATTATTCCCTGGAGTTAATACTTTCTAATGTTCTTGTCAGTTCAGTTCAGTTCAGTCGCTCAGCTGTGTCTGACTCTTTGCGACCTCATGGACTGCAGCATGCCAGGCCTCCCTGTCCATCACCAGCTCCCAGAGTTTACTCAAACTCATGTCCATTGAGTCAGTGATGCCATCCAACCATCTCATCCTCTGTCATCCTCTTCTCCTCCTGCCTTCAATCTTTCCTAGCCTCAGGGTCTTTTCAAATGAGTCAGCTCTTCGCATCAGGTAGCCAAAGTACTGGAGTTTCAGCTTCAGCATCAGACCTTCCAATGAACACTTAGGACTGATCTCCTTTAGGATGGACTGGTTGGATCTCCTTGCAGTCCAAGGGACTCTCAAGAGTCTTCTCCAACACCACAGTTCAAAAGCATCAATTCTGCGGCGCTCAGCTTTCTTTATACCACTCTCACATCCATACGGAGAAGGCAATGGCAACCCACTCCGGTAGTCTTGCCTGGAAAATCCCATGGACGGAGGAGCCTGGTAGGCTGCAGTCCATGGGGTCACTAGGAATCGGACACGACTAAGCGACTTCCCTTTCACTTTTCCCTTTCATGAATTGGAGAGGGAAATGGCAACCCACTCCAGTGTTCTTGCCTGGAGAATCCCAGGGATGGGGGAGCCTGGTGGGCTGTCATCTATGGGGTCGCACAGAGTCGGACACAACTGAAGTGACTTAGCAGCAGCAGCAACAGCAGCACATCCATACATGGCTACTGGAAAACCATAGCCTTGACTAGACAGACCTTTGTTGGCAAAGTAATGTCTCTGCTTTTTAATATGCTGTCTAGGTTGGTCATAACTTTTCTTCCAAGAAGTAAATGTCTTTTTATTTCATGGCTGCAGTCACCATCTGCAGTGATTTTGGAGCCCCTCCAAATATAGTCTGCCACTGTTTCCACTGTTTCTCCATCTATTTGCCACGAAGTGATGGGACCTGATGCCATGATCTTAGTTTTCTGAATGTTGAGTTTTAAGCCAACTTTTTCACTCTCCTCTTTCACTTTCATCAAGAGACTCTTTAGTTCTTCTTCACTTTCTGCCATAAGAATGGTGTTCTCTACATATCTGAGGTTATTGATATTTCTCATGGCAATCTTGATTCCAGCTTGTGCTTCATCCAGCCCAGCATTTCTCCTAATGTACTCTGCATATAAGTTAAATAAGCATAGTGACAATATACCACCTTGACATACTCCTTTTCCTATTTTGAACCTTGTATGTCTTGCCAAATCTCTTTACACCTTCTTATAATTCTGTAAAAATCTTTTAATCAGCATTTCATGGAGTCAAGTCTGTCTGATAAGATAGTCATTCAATCAGGAATAAGCTCTTCAGCTACTCCATCCTCTTGCTAGAAAAATAACTTTCTCTACCCACACAGTTGATGGATATTTTGGCTGGGGTTTTGGATTCTAGGTTGAAAGTAATTTTCTGCCTAAATTTTTAATTGGCTATATTGTCTTTAGATTTCCATTATTGCTACTAAGAAGTCAGAAATCACATATACTCCTTTGGTGTCATGTTAATCTATAAAATAGTCTTCTGTTTGCACAAATCTGTAGCTCCTTTTCTTTTCAATCATTTCACATGAGGTGGAACTTGAGATGAAGCTTTCAAAAAGGTTGAGTTAGTTAAGAAGAGAAATAAAATTCCAAGAGATTCTAGAACTGACTAAAGTAGAAATAAATTCTGAAGTTAGAAGTCTGAATCAACAGGTTAGAAAAAAAATATTATCCTTATTTCTAAGGATATCACTAAAATCACACTAAAATAGGAGATTGTGGCTTTGGTGTGTGTGTGTGTGGCAATAATTGACTTCCTAATACTAGACCTAATAATTGAGCATGTTTAAATGCCCGCTCATAGGCTATGCTGGAAAATGATGTACCCACACACAGCTCTGCTCTGTAACTCAGAACATGGAGGGAGAGATCAAAAGATGCTTCCTGGTAGCAGCTAGCACCCAAAGAAAAGGGGAGAAGGAAGAGATGATGACATGCATACCTACATACTACTGCTAAATATTTGTTCAGACTTCACTCTTTTTCTCAAGAGATGAATAATGAAGAGGCAGAGAAAAGCCTAAATATCACATTAACTGGTGTCCTTCCATATATGAAATAGTTTCTTAGGGCTGGTGCAACAAGTACTCAATAACTAGGTGGCTTAAAACAAGAGGAATTTTTCTCTCACAATTCTGGAAGCAAGCAGTCTGAAATCAAGGTATGTCCCTCAAGAAGCACTTCCTCAGAAGGCTCTGTTGGGGGAAATTCCACTCCCTTTGAAACAAACATGAGAATTTTTTTTGCAGAGAGACCCATCTTTGTTAGGATGTTTTGATAAACTTGTTCCAGGGACCAAATATAAAACTGTTGGTAGCTAGATTAAAGGAAGTCAGAAGGTTCCCTGTTAAAACTGGTGGAGGGCTTTCTCTTGCAGTTAAGAGAGAAACACAAGTAAAAAGGAAGAGCTTGAATCTGTGTGAAGAACTGATGAGCGGAAGAAAGATGGCATAGAAGTGATCCTGGAGTGGGTTGCTGAAAAGAGGCTTTGAGGGAGAAATTACCAAGAAGCTTTTGAAGTGGTTTCCTACGGGGTACGTGCTATGAGCCTTCTACCTCGCATCCCTCAAGGACTCGCAGCAAAGTCTGTGTAGATAAGGTATTAGAGGATAGAGGAATTGTTCTGCAAAGTATAAGGAGGTGATAATTGGCACAGGGCAAAATAAGAGAATATTCCCTTAGAAGCAGGAGTGAAAGGGCAGCAAAGTGTTGATTCTCAGAGACCAGTAGCAACAAGATTGGAGTACAAGATCTTGGAAATAGCCTCATAACAGGACAAACTAAAAATGTTGCATAAGATTTGAATTATCTATCAACAAAACTTACACTTAACTAAAGCAAATGAATATTTGCCATTGCAATTTTGGACAGAATAAAAGGAATTTGTTTTGACCTTCTTACAGTTTTATACAAGAGTAAAATAGCAGTTGTTCAAACCATGTCAGAGTCCAGAGCTTAGCTTTTTAGTAAGATTCTTGCCACTGACCTCAAACTATCTGTATCTGCACCATTTTCCCTCTTCTCCATAAACTCACTCTCTGCTTTCTCTATGTACAAATTAAAGTATCTAAGAGATGCTGGAGAACGTTGCTTTACATTGTATCTTGTTATTACTACATTTTTATGATCAACAGTAGCAAATACATCTTCCGCACTCTTTGGTAATATGATTATGTTTTGCTGGTCAGGCCTACATATTTTTATTGCAAGGACTTTTTCAAATTCTCTTCTCAAATCTCCAGCTTTCCCAACTTGTCACTCATCCTCAGCATGTCCTTAACTACTCCAAGGGGAAAATCAAAGTCATCAGGTAAAGCTCCCTCAATTTCTTACTCTTACAACCTTGACTCATTTCAAACCCATTGTCTCCTTAGTTTCTCCTATTAAAATAAGTCTATCTTCTTCCTTCTCCCTTCTACTCTTCTTGGATATTTGCAGGAGCAATTTTCCCTAATTTTAGCTTATCCCCTTTAACGTGCTTATTCCTGTTGGTATTTTAAAATGCTCAAGTCAGTTCTATCAAAACTATACCAAGCCTGCCTACCCCCAATTTTTCCTCCTTTTTGTCTCTCTCTTCCTCTTAAGAGCTAAGTGTCTATCTATACTTGGCATCTCCAAATTTCTCACCCACATCATATATCTCAACTCACTAAAGTAGTGTTTTGCTTCAACTATCAGTGTGCAAGTAGGCTTCCCCCAGGCTTCTGATGAGCTGGAGTTCATCAGACTCGTTCTCATCCAGGCACTCATTACACCATGTAACATTGTTTCATTGTTTATATCCCAGGTTCATATTATACATGAATTTGTTCGATTTTTCTAGTAAGGACTGTCTCCCACTCTAAACCTTAGATTCATGTGGTTAAGAATTATGGTTGTATTTGCTCACCATCATATCATCAGGACCTAGAACAGAGCCTAAAATATAAAAAGATGATAAAATTGCTCTTGTTGAAAACATAGGACTAGCTCAGGGTCAATATTAACTTCATTTCATGCCACAGTTAGGAGCCATGATGTAGATCATCCTTTACTGACAATGGCATTTGAGTGTGCAATGTGTACTGAAAAGAATTGACCTACAGGTATACAAATACAGATTTCAAGGAAAACTTTCATGGGAAGGATCACAAACTTACACTCATCCCATTTAAATATTTCAATTTTATTGCAATCTTGCTTTTATTCAGAAAACACTATGCATTTGTTCATTCATTCCTTTTTTGAATATTATTTAGCCCTTAATAACTGCAAAACATTTTGGCAACCACTGAATTAAATTTGCCTATGCTTCCTAGATAGACTGTTTCTGATTCTTTGCTTTAACAGAGAGATTCCAGCAGTACCTCTGTTACATTTTTCATAGGGCCTGTCTTAAAACAATACCTTAAAAGTTGACTTCTGCTTGACTCACAGAAGCCCAGATAAACGTTGAGAATGATGATGATTTAATTATCTTTGACTTGTGACTAAGCTTACTAACCCTCCCCACCCCCACCTTCCTTTATTTTACACAACAACAACAAAAAGAGAGGAACTATGTGTTGATTATAAGGCACTAATGTAGAACATTCATGCATTGCTATAATTCCATTCATGAATATGCATAGTTATGCATCAGTTGTTATTCTCAACAGCATAGAAGTTACCTCAACCAGTGCTACACTCATTTAGGATTAGAAAACAGATTAGGATATTGGAAAGCAATTGTGGAGAAAATATTGGGCAGAAGCCAAGCACTCTTGCTTGTGCTCCATATGAAAGCAGTCCCTAGGCCTTTCATCATATTAAATGCGGCTGCTGATTTAAGATACCAACAGAGGAGCTATTGCAATCTTTAGTGCCAGCTTGGAATAATGCTGGTGCTAAAGGTACGAAGCAATAGCATATAGAAACATCACAGGACTGGACAAAGTCTCTGACTTCAGACAGCCCTGACTTCAAATTCTGCTTCTGTTGCTTTCTAGCTAGGTTGCCTTAGGTAAATAATAAACTTCTTTGAGCTTCAATATTCCCAGTTACAAAACTGTAATGATAATGAATTGGGATGTTTCTGCAAGTGAAAAATATATGTACTTTAAAATGCTCATACATAGGCACTCAAATAATATTTATGGAATAAAATATAAACCTACCATACTCATGGCATTTCCTTTCACTCCATTTTGTGAATTATTGAGATATATGTGTGTATGCTATTGTTGTTTAGTCACTAAGCCATGTGTGACTCTTGAGATCCCATGGACTGTAGCTTGCCAGGCTCCTCTGTCCATGGGATTTCCCAGGCAAGAAAACTGGAGTGAGTTGCCATCCATTTCCTTCTCCAGAGTATCTTCCTGACCCAGGGCTTGAACCCACATCTCCTGCACTGGCAGGCAAATTATTCACCACTGAGCCACCAGGGATGCCCATATTTGTGTGTATGTGTTTATAGATAGATAGATAGTTAGATAGATAGATAGATGATAGGTAATTTAAAATTTTTACTTGGCTGTAAAATTTTGTTCTTGCTTAGTCAACTGGCAAATCATTTATTGATTACCTGCATGATAATAATTTCTGGCTCCTGGCCCCTCGACAAAACCCAACTGTTCTCGCTCATTTACTCTATCCTATATGCAGTAGATTTCTTCATGTGCATATTAAGATCACAGCTTCCCTCCTGAGAGCTTTTTGTTATCACTCAATTATCTAGCTGAAGTGCAAGCTCCTCCTATGTTCCACTTGGCGTTCCCCCACGCCTACAGAGAGCTGATTGGATCAGTAGAGAATACTTGACATACTATTGCCAGGTAGAATACAGGACTCTCAGCTGGATTTGAATTTCAAATAAACAATGTATAATTTTTTATTTATAAACATATCCCCAGTGTTGGGAAAGATTGAGGGCAGGAGGAGAAGTGGGCAACAGAGGATGAGATGGTTGAACGGCAACATCTACTCAATAGACATGAGTTTGAGCAAACTCTGGGAGATAGTGAAGGACAGGGAAGCCTAGCGTGCTGCAGTCCATGGGGTCGCAAAGAATCGGACACGACTGAGCAACTGAACAACAACAACAATAGGGTTACCTGGCACACATTTATTAGCTAATCCAGCAAGCCTAACTTAGCACAAAATGGGCCAGATTTCCTCCCCTAAGGATTTAGAATTAAAATATAAAAGTCTAGTTAGTTCACAGTGTATGTTGGGATTGGTAGATAACATGGATCTGCCATTGTACAATTAGAAATAAAGAAAGCCGGTATACAGAGGTAAAAGGGTGAATGACACAGATTTCAGGAGTGCAGATATGAGAGAGCACAGGCCACAAGGGGATGGAAAGCAATTTACTATTTCTTTGTTTCACTTCATTCTGAATCCAGACTATATATTGTACCTTCTGATATTGCATTCCATGAAATGCCTCATATTCAATACATTTCTTGATTTGCTTAAGCAAGTTTGAGTGAGGTTTTGTTTCTTGCAAACAATGTTCCCACCATAAAAATGAGTTTTCATTCATCAACTATATCCTGCCCCACCGTTCCCAGTGTGGTTCCGAAGATCCAGAATCAGAAACTGTATATGATTTGGCATGAAAGATTGCTAACATACAAGCCTTTGCCTGTGTATAGCAAACAGACTGTGAAAATTGTAATTACTGAGGATTAGTAAAATCTTATGTATTCAAAATTAAGAATGGCTTGAAATAATTTAGCATTTGAGAGAAAAAGAAAAAAAAGAGATGTTATTTGGAGAGAAGCTGAAATCTGGTTTTCTTTAACAAGTATTTTAACAATAGGATATAATTTCTTCTGAGTTCTGCCGTCCAATAAATGTATTTAAATGTTAGTGAGAAACTCAGCAGATTTCAGCCAGACTAGTCTTTTAGTTTAGTTCCGTTCCTAGCTCTTTCCCACATCAGATATTTTTGATTGCTGCTCTGCCTTCTGTTGAGTCTTTCTGGAGAATGATGACCTCATCTGAAAACTACATCTCTTTAATAGTTTAAGGAGCATAATTAATGCCCATGTCCTTCTGTTTCTCTTCCCTCCTTTACCTTGTGTTGCATTTTGCTTTGGGTGTTTCCCTAACCCAAGAAATTGAGATTACTATTGGCTCTATTAAGAACAAAAGTATTTATAGGATAGAAAATTCTTTGATATTTTGTGTATTTTTATTTTGACTACACATAAAACCATTGTTTAAGTGAAGATAGATGGGATCATAATAGAAATGATAAACATTGAAATATCAGTGATGTTATATTTTATTTATATATATATATATATATATATATATATCTTTGAGTATTTGTTTGCCAGACATCTACATTTTTATTAAAAATTAGAAGCTTATACATAAGAACTTATAGCTGTGTTTAAATAACTAACAATCTAATGGCAGAAACAGGCAGGTAAGCATGTAATTTTGAGTTGGCTAAAAAAGGAATGATGGAAAAGGTAATGCTCCAGTTGCCTGTAGAAACAGAGAGCAAAACAGGTAAAGAGGAGAAAGGAAAGCATCTTTTGAGCAGAGATAATAAATAGCAGATTCAAACTCTTAGAAGCATGAGAGAATATAGAAGAATTTGTAAACTAAAGCTAATTTGATATAGATAAACTATAATATTCATTCTACAGCATACATCGGGCTGTAGTGGTAAACCAGTGGCCAGATTAAAAATGGCTTTTTATGCCATGATTAAAGATGCACAATCTGTTCTTATTAAGGGAGGATTTTAAGCAGGAGAGAAGCAGAGCCAGATTTGCGTTTCTGTCATCCAGAGTTCTGACCTGGATGGCTGGGGGGATGCTGGGGCATTTCTCACTGTCTTTGTCTTTGCTTCTGTCTCTGCGTCTCTGTCTCTGTCTCTCTATATCAGTCTGTCTGTCTGTCTCTCTCCATCTTTCTGTCTCTGTCTCTCTCTCTCTCTCTCTCACTGCAGCCCAGAAAATTAAACTGGTTTGAGCAGAGGCAAAGAAAGTTGAAAAGAAAAGGTTAATTTGTTGTTAGATGTACTAATTTGAGATACCTTGAGATATCCAGGAAGAAATATCTAGCAGATGTTTTTGAACCTAAGTGCCTGGGGTTGAGGAAAAAGGACTATACACACAGAGATGAAAGTTGGTCATCACTGTCATACTCTGGCTGGTGAATTATTTTTGCAATGAGAAAATTTTATATAAATCTGAGTTATAGTAGCAATATTCTGAATATTTAGAAAAGAAATTATAACTTTGTAGTATAAGTAAATTTTAGAAAATGCATTATCATCTTATTAATTTTTAAACAGTATGAAGGACTGATTATTAACCATACCCTTCCTCTTTCTTGCCTCCTTTACGTCTCTTTCTTCTTTATGCCTTTTCCATTTTTCCCTCTTTCTGCCACAAACTTCCTTTCTTTTTACCTTTTTCATTCTACACACACTGTTTATTCCAGAATATGTCAAGTCACCCACTGTTCAAGACAGAAGCTGATTTTAAAAATTTAGAAGAAAGAATAACACTTGAGTTTATCAACCTCAAAGGCTTATAGGGACCTCATGGAAAACTCTTGGATTTATTAAAGGAAGCCCCTTGTCTATTGTTTCTCATGTTAAGAAAGCAACATAAACTTCAGTGTATAAGGAAGAAGAGAGAAGAGATGCATCCAAATTCTGGGCTTAATAAAAATGAGTATTCCCTTTACCAGTGTCTTTTAACATAGTCCCTGCTCTGCTATTTTAAACCCTGAGGCTTAGATCATAAGGACGGTCAAAGAAGTCATTGTGCCCAGCTGGCACAATATAACCTTTTCTAAGGTAAATGTTCACAATATTTTAAAAGTGCTAGTCCTGGACGAGTAGATTATAGAAACTTGACCTCAATTTTCCTTCTTTTCTCCTTGTCCAAGGCCCCAGGCTATTGTAGAAAGACCAGATCACATTCAAAAGTCTCTTTCAACTAAAAAAGTAGTACTCCTAGAGTATCTGTTCTTTTCAAAATGTTTCTTTAGGCCTTGTCTGAGGCTTTGTGAAATTAAAGGTACATTTTAGCTTGTGCATGTGCAAACAGGACTTTGAATTTCATATGCCCTTTTCCAATGGACTGGTTCGGGGCAGTTTATGACTTTCTACCCCTTGGGATAGTCCGAGCCCTGAAAGCTTCTATATCCTAGGGGGAGAGGTAAAGAAAGTAAAGAACAGTGACAAGGATCGACATTTGGTGAATGTCTTTATAGTCCAGGCATTCTTATGTTTTTACTTTTACACATGTCATCTCGTGAAACCTTGATTCTTGCACTGCCAGATAGGTTGTACTAACTCCAGATTAAAATAGATGAAGCTGAGTGTTAGAGTTGAGTGACTTATCTGAGGCCACACATCTTGTTAATGACAGAGCAGAAATTCAAACCCAGCTGTAGGTACCTCTGAGATGCTCTCACTCCCCACATGTCTGTGCTGAACAGCTGATGAAATAGTCTACCTAAGGAAGACAGATTCTCAAATAAATGTATCTGTGAGATTCTTAGCAAACCCTTCTGAAAGAATTGCTGAAAATAAGAGGAAAACATGCAAAAAACAAAAAGATGCTTCTGATATTTCCAGATGTTACTGTTTAACTGGCTGAGACAATGTTTTCTAATGAAAGGCAAGTTCGTAGCAAAGCAGTGATGACTTGGTGAGCAGCAGAAATGACAAACTTGTTATTCATCATCCTTAGATAATGTTTGTGTTAAAGAATTTAGAATACTTTGTAATTAACTACTTCAGCCTGGGAGCTTTGTCTTTTCCTATGTCCATCAGCTGACCTTTATTACTCCTGTGTGAAGCTAATACTGTTCATAAACTTTTATAGTCCTAGTATGCTTAACAATGGACTCTATGGGTATAAAAAAGAGGTCATTGATTTGTAACATGAACCAATTTGCATGGTATAAATACTTCAGCCATGGCTAATTTAAAGCTATCAATATAACATCACTAAACAGAGTTGGGAAGAAAGGCTCTTTAGTTCATTTTGTAGTATTTCTTTGTAAATAATGAAAAGCCATAGATAATATTAAAATTCAGCAAAATAATTAGGAGATGATAAGTTTTGAGTATTTATTAACTTTATTTTTAATGTGATTTATTTATATTATAAAACTTCAGTAATGGCTGTGCTTAAAAACTGGCTTTCAAAGCTTCTAAAAATTGGTTTGTTCCTACGCTCTGGCTTGAGATGGCTCTTAAACTCCACACGGATGCCTTCGTTCTACTTTTGGCTTCTCTGGGCTCATTTCCTCCCAGTTTGTTCCAGTCAGTGCTGCATCGTATTGGCCTGTTTGTCTGGTTTGTCTCCCAAACAGAATTCTGCAGTGTCTCACTCTTTCATTGTCTAGAGTGATAGCTATGTTTGAAAACTGTCTAATAGGTTAACTATCCCCAAAGCATTTATAGCCTTAACATGTGCGTAAAAATAGAAATGTCTTAATTGAGATCAACCGTTGACTAGCAGTAGGAATTTCAGACCATAACAGAGTAGTAGGTAAACATTTCTGACTGGTGATGTTTTCTAGCGACCTGAAAAGTACAAGGATCCCCTAGTTATTGATGCATAATACAGGTCCTGAATCCAGATATACTAATGCCTTTGCCAGTGATATTCAATTCTTTCTGTTTTTCATTTGCTTGTTTGTTGACATATAACCAGACTTGGATTTATAAGAAACCAAACTCAATAGTTTTGATGATTTTTCTGGGATTTATTGAGTTAAGTGGTCTTTTAATAGGTAGCTTATTTCTTTGATTGAACTGATATACTGCAAATATCATCAAGGATTTAAACAAACAAACAAAAAAACAAAACAAGTTTCAAACTGCATAATCTTAGATCTAGGTGGGATGTTATCAAGATATTGAGGTGAGTTGAAACCTTCCTTTATGTAGGACAGGACTTTGATTATCACCAACATACAAGAGTATTTTTCTTCAAAAAAAAAAAAAGTATTTTTCTTCAAAATTATCAAGAGGAAGATATTTAACAGTTTGCTCATGTTCAAGTTCAGGGAGGAAATGTTTTCAGCAATAGGAATTCCTTCTGTCATACCTCAGTCTCTCCTTTTGTAGTGTATATTTCATCCTTCACTCAGTGACAGGATTGAGAAGCACTGGACCTTGCCATCTGTGGTCAGAAAGCCAAGCCATTCCTTCAAGACTGTTAATTAGGCTGCTCATTACCCTCCCCTTTCTTTGTTTGAAAAAACTCAACTCCTTTAACTTTTCCACTGGAACTGTATTTGTATGTTTCCCTCTGCAAACACTTTAATCTCTTTGCAAGCAGCGCATGGTGGGGGTTTACTGCCACCATCACCACCCACCCACTCGTTTCCATTTATTTTGCATTTCACTTTTGGGATGCCATGAGAGGCAGCAACCTGCTGCCACCCAAGGAACTGAGCCACTCTGTGAACAGATTTATAGCTCTGTCTTTTCTTTGCTGCCTTTGAGACCCAAAGAGGAGACTTGGATCCCTGGTGCTAGGATGCATATTAGGAAAGTAATGGCGGAATGAAGTGACTGACAATAAAGATCAAAAGAGGATCTGCAGTTTCTCTTACAATAATTGTAGTGGTGATAAAATCACCTGTGATATGTTATAATCTTACTGTTAATATTAATGATGATGCTGTTTAGCAAGGCAAGCATTAAACTGATCCTAGTCACTTATTAGCATCATATTTAGTGTAATGAATCTCATATTAAAGGTCAGGAGATTTGGTTTAATCTTTGTTCTGTCTTGACTGATGACTTGAATGATTTAATTCCATAAATATTATCAAGCACTTACATTATGTAGAGCAATACGTGTGTCACTAAAAATAAAAAAGAAATGTCTTCTGTCTTCAATGTACTCATAATGTAGTGGGTCAAATCAATTAATCTCATTTCCAAGATTTGTAAAATGGAAGTTTGATAGTAATTTATCTCCAGGGTCACTTTGAGAATTACACTACCAGTATCCAAGTTGCATAACTTTTTAAAAATTTTTATGTATTTATTTTAATTGGAGGCTAGTTACTTTACAATACTGCGGCAGTTTTTGCCATACCCAGTTGCATACTTTGAATATTTCTTGTTAATTAGTTTCTTTCTTATCTTGTTTAAGAAGAAATACAAAAATTACTTTCAACAACAATCTTGCAACTGATAAACTAATGTGACCTTAAAATTTTTTCTAATGTATTCAAGCCTTATTAGCAAAGTCATCTACTTCTCAAAGACAAAAGGGCCAGAGGAAACAATTTGGCACAAAGAAAGGATTCAAAAATCCTTGCTATTATTATATTAATTAATAGATTTTAGAAGGGTGAAGTAAAGTAATTTATATAAAATACTAGCACAATGTTGTGTATACAGGAAGCTCTCAAATATGGAAACTAGTATTATTGAATTATCACTGCTCTTATTATTTTAAACCATAGTCATTTTGTCATTTAAATTCTTTAGAAACTCATGAGGTGAATTTTTGGTATATATAAAGAATTAGACTCATAGAGGATAACTTATTTGCTCAAGATCATACAGTTTCCCTCCCAACCAAACAATAATTGAAAAAAAAAAAAAAAACCTAGGGGAAAAGGAAAACATTGGATTTGGAAAGAACTTGGCCAACAATTTATTAAAGTGCAAAATCAGCCTGGCTCGTCAACCGTAGTCTCTGGAGTACCAGAGTTCTGCATGTAGCTGCAGGTAGGAAAGGCACACGAGTGCTATTTCCTTCACTTCTTCAACACACTCCTCAACATGGCCACAGGCCAGACACTGTGCTAGGTAGTGCTGGGTAGGGACATAGTTAGAGAGAACAAATACAGCCTCTGCTTCCATGAAGCTGAAAGTCTAGCAAAGGAGAAGTCTAATAGCCAAATTATTATCCCAAATTGCAACTGGAACCTGAAAGAAAGTATGTTTGCAAGAGCAAGGGGGATTTGGCCAAAAGGTGAGGGAATTTTCCTGTAAGTAATGACTGAACCAGCAAATTCTGGGGAGTAAATAGAAATTGTTTAGGTGAAGGGAGAGGGTGAGTTAGGCAATTCTATCCAAAAGAGTCTTACAGAGGAGGAAATATTTTGTATTCTAACAACAGGAAATCGTGACTGGAGTTAGAAGGCAACTGTCAAAGTGATGTGAAGACAAACTGAGAAAGCAAGGGTCTAGAAGAAGGCAGAATATAACATCCTATGCCTCTTGTTAAATATTTGGTCTTTTTCATAAATGCAACGAGAAAACAACAAACACCTACCTTGCTGGGTTACAATCAGATTTATATTTTGCAAAGTCAAAATTGTCTATGATGGGAAGAACAGGTTGACATGTATAGCTTTGTTGTTCAAGCAAAGAGTTTGAACACTATTCCGATATATGACCTTGTATGGTATAGGACTGTAACATATAGATGAAGACATTACCCATGTAAAATTCTTTTGCCATCATTAGGGCCTCTTATGACCCTGATGATATAAAGAAAATAAGATCATTACAATTCACCCACTCTTTTATTAACCTGATATCTGTCAGAATAGCTTCAATTTCATCTCAGCAAAGATTCGAATATCACAGTACCTCCAATAGTTCTGTGCTGCCATTACCACTGTGCATTCTTTTATTCATTTATTTATAAATGCAGCAAATATATACAGAGAATCTACATACAAACAACACTCTAGGTAATAAGAATTTATCAATCAACACGAGACAGATCACTCTTCCTTCAGGGAGCTTAACTCTTCATAAGAGTAAAGAGACAGTAGACGAAGTAAAGAAGGTAAATTTCAAATTATGAATCTGTCACATTATGATTAGTGCTATAAAGAGAAACTGAGGGGTGCCAGAGAGGAGATATGCCACAGAAGAAAGCATCACTGAGAAGGTATTTAAGCAAAGACCTGGAGGAGATATCTCAGTGAGAGGGAGCATATTTAATGAAAAGAAGCAGTATGTGGAAAGGCTCTGGGTTGAGAGTTGTTAAGAGAACATCAAAAAAGCCAGTGTGTTTAGAGCAGAGTGAATGAGACATAAAATATAGACAATGAAGTTAGAGAAATAGCAAGGTATGGGGACAGTGTGCTAGATCTTAAAGACCATTCTTTGGGATTTGGATTATATAATTTACACAAAGCCTTGAGAGATTTTTGAGTCAAGAGGTAATGTCAAGGTTAAATTTAATATTATAGCAATTACTCTGGCTGCTGAATCCCCAGTACTCTGCACAAGAATAATTATACATTACTGTGTACTATCCCAGTCTAACAATCAAACACCAAAAATACTGGTGGAGGGACTTTTGTGCGTAATTAGCCTTTTTCTCTTACCTATGTGATTAATCAAAATGGGCTGTAACTATCTTTAAGCAAGAATGCCTGCAGACCCAATCCTAGAGATAAAGATTCATTTTCTTTTTCTTTTTTTAAACGTAGTGCAGAAGATGGTCATTATGATAAAAAGCAACAAAAAAAAAGTCTAGATTTTTAAGTTCAGTTTGGTTCAGTCGCTCAGTCATGTCCAACTCTTTGCGACCTCATGGACCGCAGCACACTGGGCCTCCCTGTCCATCACCAACTCTCAGAGTTTACTCAAACTCATATCTGTTGAGTTGATGATGCCATACGATCATCTCATCCTCTGTTGTCCCCTTCTCCTCCCGCCTACAATCTTTCCCAGCATCAGGGTCTGTTCAGTGTGTCAGCTCTTCGCATCAGGTGGCCAAGGTATTGGAGTTTCAGCTTCAGCATCAGTCCTTCCAATGAATATTCAGGACTGATTTCCTTTAGAATAGACTGGTTTGATCTCCTTGCAGTCCAAGGGACTCTCAAGAGTCTTCTCCAAAACCACAGTTCAAAAGCATCAATTCTTCAGTGCTCAGTTTCCTTTATAGTTCAAATCTCACATCCATACATGACTAGTAGAAAAACCATAGCTTTGACTAGATGGACCTTTGTTGGCAAGGAAATGTCATTGCTTTTTAATATGCTGTCTAGATTGGTGATAATTTTCTTCCAAGGAGCAATCGTCTTTTAATTTCATGGCTTCAGTCACTATCTGCAGTGGTTTTGGAGCCCCCCAAAATAGTCTGTTACTGTTTCCATTGTTTCTCCATCTATTTACCATGAAGTGATGGGACCGTATGCCATGATCTTAGTTTTGTGAATGTTAGTTTTAAGCCAACTTCTTCATTCTCCTCTTTAACTTTCAAGAGGCTCTTTAGTTCTTCTTCACTTTCTGCCATAAGGGTGGTGTCATCTGCATATCTGAGGTTATTGATATTTCTCCCTGCAATCTTGATTCCAGCTTGTGCTTCATCCAGTCCAGCATTTCTCATGACGTGCTCTGCATATAAGTTAAACAAGCAGGGTGACAGTATACAGCCTTGACGTACTTCTTTCCCAATTTGGAACCAGTGTGTTGTTCCATGTCCAGTTCTAACTGTTGCTTCCTGACCTGCATACAGGTTTCTCAAAAGGCAGGTCAGGTGGTCTGGTATTCCCGTCTCTTTCAGAATTTTCCAAAGTTTGTTGTGAGCCACACAGTCAAAGACTTTGGTGTAGTTAATAAAGCAGAAGTAGATGTTTTTCTGGAACTCTCTTGCTTTTTCGATGATCCAACGGATGTTGGCAATTTGATCTCTGGTTCCTCTGCCTTTTCTAAATCCAGCTTGAACATCTGGAAGTTCACGTTTCACGTGCTGTTGAAACCTTGTTTGGAGAATTTTGGACATTACTTTGCTAGTGTGTGAGATGTGTGCAATTGTGCAGTAGTTTGAGCATTCTTTGGCATTGCCTTTCTTTGGGATTGGAATGAAAACTGACTTTATCCAGTCCTGTGGCCACTCCTGAGTTTTCCAAGTTTGCTGGCATACTGAGTGCAGCACTTTCACAGCCATCATCGTTTAGGATTTGAAATAGCTCTACTGGAATTCCATCACCTCTACTAGCTTTGTTTGTAGTGATGCTTCCTAAGTCCCGCTTGACTTTGCATTCCCAGATGTTGGGCTCTAGGTGAGTGATCATACCCTCATGATTATCTGGGTCATGATGATCTTTTTGCATAGTTCTTCTGTGTTTTCTTGCCACCTCTTCTTAATATCTTCTGCTTCTGTTAGGTCCATGCCATTTCTGTCCTTTATTGTGCCCATCTTTGCATGAAACATTCCCTTGATATCTCTAATTTTCTTAAAGAGATCTCTAGTCTTTCCTATTCTATTGTTTCTCTCTATTTCTTTGCACTGATCACCTAGGAAGGCTTTCTTATCTCTCCTTGCTATTCTTTGGAACTCTGTATTCAAATGGGTATATATTTCCTTTTCTCCTTTGCCTTTAGCTTCTCTTCTTTTCACAGCTATTTGTAAGGCCTCCTCAGACAACCATTTTGCCTTTAGCATTTCTTATTCTTGGGAATGGTCTAAGGAATAAATGGGGATAGTGGAATAAGCAGTGTATTGTTCAAACTTAAGGTACAGAAGAGTTTATTCTCAACATGTTTGAATATTTTCTTTTTAAAATAAGGTAAACAGAAGAATGAACTTTAACAAAATAGGTTTTAAGAAAAAAAGATGGCTGCCCCATTGCTTTCAAGTGAAATTCCTGAGTAACCTAAATGGAAGATCCCAAGGATTTCCATACAAGGATAAGCACAGTGTAACTGCACTTATAGTGGAGCCCTTTCTTTTCTCTCCTTTGAGGTTTTGTTACCTTTTTTTCTGAAATAAGACTGATCCATGTCTCTGACTAGCTCATGTTCTAACTCTGAAACTTTGAGCATTATATCTTAACGAACATGCTCTCTAGGTTCCTCATCAATTAAAGGGAGATAATATTGGGTTGGCAAAAAAGTTCATTCAAATTTTTCAATAAGATGTTATGGAAAAACCCAAAAGATCTCTTTTACCAGCCTGATAAAATATATGTCGCACTAGGACTTTACAAGGGTAAAATATTTTCAAAGTGTGTAGAGTAATGCTTGGTCTAGCAAGTGCCGTGTTGGAAGAGGATCCCAGAAATACACTGGGGGCTTCATGTTATTGGGTTAAATATTCTTTATTTTCAGGCATTTTTATCTACGTGTAAACCTACATATCTTGCTAAAATTTTAAACCAGTGTCGTTAAGCTTTTCATCATCAAATCACTATGCAGATGTAATGAGAATATTGTAATAAGTGTTCTATTCATTGAAAGTCTTCTAATTAGTTCAAGTATAATATAAATATTAACTCTTTAAATCTGTAGCATACCTTCAAACAGCTTTCCTAGTGGCTCAGATGGTAAAGAATCTGCCTGCAATGCAGGAGACCGGGGTCAGGAAGATCACCTGGAGAAGGGCATGTCTATCCACTCCAGTATTCTTACTTGGAGAATTCCAAGGACAGAGGAACCTGTGGGCTACAGTGCATGGGGTTGCAAGAGTTGTACACGACTGAGTGCCAACACTTTCACTTTCATACCTTCAACTAAGAGAGCCAAGATTTTTATCACCTTTCTATACCCAGTGTCACAGAGAGGTCAAGTGCATCATCCAAGGTCATGTAATAGGACTGTTTTCACTCTGTTGAATCTTTCGACAAAGATTGCATAAATGATATTACTATTATTTAATAAGATTCTTGTTTTTCTTTCCCAAGATGATAACTCTTTGGGAGAGTGATTTCTTTATATTTATTTTTTTAACAACAATGCCATGGCTGTTGCTTCCTAGACATTCTCTAAAGGCCCTAATAAATGTGTATGTGTGTGTGTGAGAGAGAGAGAGAGAGAGATATTGAGAGAGAGAGGGTTTCAGAAAGGGAGAAAATTGTGTTATAAAATGAAATAGAAAAATATTTATATCTTCATTATACATCTGTGCGATCTTCATGAGAGTCTCAAAAGTCACTTTCAATAATGAGAAAATAAGAGCAGTAACCCAGCCAGATACTTTATCTGAAAAGATAAGGGAAGTAGCTTATTTGCAGCAATGGCAGAATCCACTGGATAAGTGTCTTGTCAATGTTGAAAATGTTGTTCATTTAAATAAATTTTACATTCCCAAAATATAAGGGAATAAATAATTTCAAAATGAGGTTACAGATAAGGGATTTAATATCTGAAAAGACGACAGGCCTAGCAAGATTGAGAGCATCTAAGCAAATGTAATTTTCAACATATGATTGTGCTGTTAAGATCTGGAAAGGTTAAATTCAGAAGAGTCCATGGGGAAAGTGAAAAGTTCTTAGGTCAGAGTCTTATCAAGCAACACAAGAATGTATTAGGAGTATCTCAGGCATTGTCTATGGAATTAGCTTCTTTTTTTCCTTGGGGAAAATGCTTTGGGTGCTGAGGGGTTTTTTTCTGTTTTCTCACAGTTCTAGATACAGAGGATTTATCTTCAAGGAGTTGCTTTGTCTCTTTCAGCATCCTTGGGTAACTTCAAAGAATATAGAAGAATCTCAGGAGATTTGGGGGGCCACTTACATTCAGTGTAAAATGAGAATCTATGTGCCTACCCGTGCAAGATTTCCCCTAAAGATGTCTAACACAGAATGTTTTGTTGATTTCCCAAATCCTCGTCCATTTCTGACCCTGTCAATAGAAAAAGAGAGTGGCGTTTCAGGTTCTGTTTATTCAGTACCCTTATATTATTACCATCACATTATCATCCCAAATTCCATGCTGACAATAATCATCCAAAATATCAATGAGTTATCTTGTGCCAGAAGTGGTGCTTAACATTTTATATCTAATGTATAACTTAATCATCCTGAATACCTTAAAATCTTGTGCTATTGTTCCCATTTAACAGCTGAGCAAACTGAGGCTTTGACAGATTAGATAACATGCCATGTTTATACATCAACAACAGCCAAAGCTTGAATATGACTCCAGGTAGTTTCACTGCAGAGCTGATGGCCTAATACTGGCTAGTTTAGCCATCTAAGATGTGTTGGGCTGTTACTATATTCCTGGCACTATTGTGAGCCCTTCACATGTATTAACTTATTTAACTCTTCCCCCAAACATGGCAAGACAAATCTAATAGTATTCTCATCTTACAGATAAGGAAATAGAGACACAGGAGAAAAAAGTCTTTTTTTTGTGGGGGAAGGGGCAGGGTTCTACAGTTTGTAAATTGAGGCAGGATTCATATTCACAACATCTTTTTCCAAAGCCATGGGTCAGTTCTAAATATTAACCATCTCTGTATATGTCATTACTGTAGATACACTTAGGTTACATGCCAAATACATTAGCTATGAGACTCAATGGAGGAAAAAACTCCATTGAGTGCAAATGAAGAAGAACATTCCTTAGACAGGTCTTAGCTGCCTCCATAGAAGAGTCTTCGAGAGATCCAGGCATCCAACTACAGAAAAAAGCCTTCGTGCCCGAAGGACTTATGAAGAATAGAATACAGAATTTAAAAGAACTATGACTCTATAATGCATCATCATGTTCCTAAAGTACATAGTTCTCATCCAAAAAATTTTGTAGCTACATATGGTGATGAATGTTAACTGGACTTATTGTGATGATCACTTTGTAACATACACAAATTTAGAATCATAATGTCATACACCCGAAGGCAATATAATGTTATGTCAATCATACATCAATTAAAAAATAAAGAAAAAAAGTAAAGAAATACAAAGTCTCTGCAATACATCGTCGTGTTGCTAAAATACCCGATTATCATCAGCATACAAGCAAGCACTGACTGTAAGTTCATTCTAAGAATGCTCAGGATGGAGACAATTTACACATGAACAGCCACTAAATGCTCAGTGGCTGTGAGGATTGTTATGTAGAGAAGGGCTCTGTGGACTCAGCAGACGTCACAGGGAAAGATGTCTGTGAGGCTTACCATGAGTACTGTCACTGGGCATTGTAGGATGAGGAACTGGAAGGAAGGCTGTTTCTATCACGCGTGTCACTATCTCTTCTTTAAACATCCAGACTGCCAAAATCGCTACTAATCCGTGATGTTCTGCATATGGCTGGTTCCATTTAATTCTCTATCATCTTTCTCAAAGAAGTAGCTTCATGAACCTCTTAGTGCTTTCACCGGTATAGTTCAGAGAAATTTCCTCGCCAAGTCAAAAACCTTCCCAGTGTTTGGAACTTCCATACACTTCATTCTGGTTTCCAGTCTAAGAGATACAGCTCAACTCCCACTATTCAGAGGGAAGGTCATTGAACCATCAAATTATGAGCTCTGGTTAGGTACAGTTTTCTATAATCACTCAGATGAAACTTTGTCTCTCATTTCATACCCTGATGGCCGCCAGACCTGTCTTGGAAGCTGATGAAAATAGACTTGTAAGAAAGAGTCAGCTGTGCTACTAAAGGTATTGGCCTATCAATATACAAACCTGTCCTGTATTGGCTATATATATGTGACATATGTGTTAAAGATATAGATAAATGATAGATAGATTTTAGATCTTTTATTGAATTGTAGAACTAGAGGAGATACAACATAGAAGCAAAAAGGGATAAGGAAATATAACTAATATGGAGTATCTATCATATACCAAAAAAAAAAATCTGCTATATTCTTTCTATATCATGTCCAGTGTTCACAGTAATTCTGTGAAGTCAGAGTCAGGAGCACGGTCACTGGAGCCACACCATTTGGGCTTGAATCCTACTCACGGTATTTAACTAGTATTATGACTTTGAGCACATGCATTAACCTTATTATGTCTCAGTTTCCTCATCTAAAAAATGTGGATAATAGTGCTACCTACCTCTCAAGGTTATTGAGTTCTTAAAAGAGGGTCTGGTTTGTATTACACATTAAATGAATGTTAAGTATTGATTTTATTATGCTGGATTTTGCCGGCATTCACAAAGAATAGTGGTGACGAATGCTGACTGATTTTCAAAGAAGGGAATCTGTAATGATTCAAAAACATTCCTGAAAATTCAATTAAGAATTTACATTATTTCGCCTTGTGTTATTTACTGACTATCCATTCATCAAATATCATTGAACACCTACTATGTGCTGGGCACGTGGAATACATTAGTGACTAAAAGGAAACAAAGATCTCTACCTTTTGGGAGGTGGTATTCAACCTAAAAGGCTGGTGAAGGCAAATAGTAATCCATACTCATAATAAATAAGTAAAGTCTGTATTACATTGTAAAATAAATAATTGTTATAGAAAACAATAGAGCAAGGTGATGAAATCCAGAAGAGCAGGTAAAGTGCAGGTAGAGATTGTAATAGTCATGTGGTTGAGAGAAATCAGAGACAAATGACAGTTTTTCATTCAGACATCTGCCTGGCAAATAGTAAATGCCCCAACTGATGATTGCTAAGCTTAGCTAAACTTTGAAGAAGTAGGGAAATCTGTCTGCTTGTTACAGTAGGATGGAATTAAAGAAATCTGAACTTGAATACTGCTTACAGAACTTAATCAGCATGTGGCCTTGGGAGAGTCTTTGAACCTCAATTATTCCATCCACAGAGAGAAATAATAACATCTACAATGCAGAGCTGCTAAGAGGATAAATAAGATAATTTATGTGAAACGGTTTTCTCAGTGCTCACTGAGTGTTCTCTGGCCACAGTTAATGATAAACATAGCCTTGTGCTGTTGTTCAGTCGCTAAGTCACTAAGTCATTGTTGTCTGAGTCTTTGACAACCCATGGGCTGTCGCATGCCAGGTTCCGCTGTCCCTCACTAATTCTCAGAATTTGCTCAAATTTATGTCCATTGAATTGGTGACACTATCTAACTATCTCATCCTCTGCTGCCCGCCCTCTTCTCCTTTTCCCTTCAGTCTTTCCCAGCATCAGGGTCTTTTCCAGTGAGTCGGCTCTTTGCATCAGGTGGTCAAAGTATTGGAGCTTCAGCTTCAGCATCTGCTATTGCTGCTAAGTTGTTTCAGTTGTGTCCAACTCTGTGCGACCCCATAGATGGCAGCTCACCAGGCTCCGCCGTCCCTAGGATTCTCCAGGCAAGAATACTGGAGTGAGTTGCCATTTCCTTCTCCAGTGCATGAAAGGTAAAAGTGAAAGTGAAGTTGCTCAGTCGTATCCGACTCTTAGTGACCCCATAGACTGTAGCCTACCAGGCTCCTCCGTCCATGGGATTTTCCAGGCAAGAGTACTGAAGTAGGGTGCCATTGCCTTCTCCGTCAGCTTCAGCATCAGTCCTTCCAATGAATATTCATGGTTGATTTCTTTTAGTATTGACTGGTTTGATCTTGCAGTCCAAAGGACTCTCGAGTCTTCTCCAGCACCACAATTTGAAAGCATCAATTCTTCCATGCCCAACCTTCTTTATGGTCCCGCTCTCACATCCGTACATGACTACTGGAAAAATCATAGCTTTCACTATGGGGACCTTTGTTCGTAAAGTAATGTCTCTGCTTTTTAATATGCTGCTTAGGTTTGTCATAGTTTTCCTTGTAAGGAGCAAGCATCTTTTAATTTTATGACAGCAGTTACCATCTGCAGTGATTCTGGAGCCCAACCAAATAAAATCTGTCACTTCCACTTTTTCCCCTTCTATGTGCCATGAAGTAATGGGAACAGATGCCATGGTCTTCATTGTTATTATTATTTTTTTAATGTTAAATTTTAAGCCAGGTTTTTCACTCTCCTCTGTCACCCTTATCAAGGGGGGTTTTAGTTTCTCTTCACTTTCTACCATTAGAGTGATATCATCTGTATGTCTGAGGTTGTTGATATTTCTCCTGGCAGTCTTGATTACAGCCTTGTGTAGTATGCTCAAAATTGGGTATTCTCTTCAGGAACCTTGGGTTCAATATTTAAAGTCGGAACATCTTGGGAATGAGCTGTTATTTTCTTTTAGACATGGATGAAAAAGAATATTGTAGTTTTAACTTCTGGGCAAAGAATCAGAGATTGGAAGCCAGATTGACGCTTCTGCTGAAATGGCATATTGTGACTACTGCCACAAACCCAAAAGCCTGACACTTCACAGCACGGGCCCAAGACTGGGAAGCCATAAGCCACACCCCTCTTACAAGCCATTCCTTGGCTTATGCTTTTCACACATATTTACATTCCCAAGTTTAGGCTCTGTTTTAAAGTAAAAGCTCACTCTATGGGGGACTTGTTTTTGTTGGCCACCATTTTCCACTAACCTGAGAGAAATAAATGTGCCCTAAATTTCCGTTTTGAAAAAGTGAAGCCTATGGAGGAAAACAGAACAAATTGATTGTGTTCCTATGAAATCTGATGTTTATGCCCTCTATGCTTGCTGAGTGGGGAGATTGGGCAATAATAGATTTTCTATTATAAGTCCTGTAACAAAAATAAGTCCCTTACTCCCCTGGGAACAAAACCACAGCTAATAAGTGGAGCTGTGTTGGTTTGAGCACTCTGCACGGGATAAGGAGAGTAAATCTGTAAATGACTCTGCCCTTGTATTCTTTATTACTTAAATTACATAGTAGTTAACTCCCAACTGAAATTGAATATTTGTGGTAAGGTGGGACATCCCCATCCTATTCTTCTGTCAAGTTTCCATTTTCATTTAGATTTTAATTAAATTTCTTTAGGAATCTCTATTTTACTATAGACATTTTGAATAAAAGTACCTTTCTTCAATTATTTGTAATAGATTATCAGTGTTCATTAAAAGACCCAATTATTGTAGAATAGTTAAAAATAACTAGCATGCAATGTATCTGATAAATAGCAACTCTGGGAATCAAGCAGGATGTCCCCACAATAAGTCATGTGTTAAATTCCTAAAGGAGTTATTAATAGTTTATATTGTCATATGTAATTAAAGGTTATGTATTGCAGGAGGGTGGGTGGCTAGGGGAGAAGGCAAAACATTACACTTAAGCAGTCACTATGTCCAAGGCATTATGCTGGGCACTTTGTACGTAACTCATTCAATCTTGTAAGTAATATTAGTATAATGTCCCATTTGCAAGGTTAAAGGCCAAGTTAGAATAACCATTTCACAGAGCTGGAAATTGGCTATCCTGGGTTTTAAACTAGTTGACTAGCTCCAAAATGCTCTCCTCTTGCACTATATTTAAATAAATTATGTATTCTTAGACTTAGGTATGTAGTTTTATTTATATTTGTTTTTTGGGGGGGTGGTGCTTTCCTGATAGCTCAGTTGGTAAAGTGTCTGCAATGCAGGAGAAGCTGGTTTGATTCCTGGGTCAGGAAGATCCACTGGAGAAGGGATAGGCTACCCACTCCAGTAATCTTGGGCTTCCCTTGTGGCTCAGTTGGTAAAGAATCTGCCTGCAATGAGGGAGACCTGGGTTCGATCCCTGGGTTGGGAAGATCCCCTGGAGAAGGGAAAGGCAACCCACTTCAGTATTCTGGCCTAGAGAATTCTGTGGGCTGTATAGTCCATGGGGGTCCCAAAGAGTCAGACATGACTGAGTGACTTTTACTCACTCCTTTTATTTATTTTAATCAAAATAATGCAACAACACCAGTGGAGCCCATTCTTTCTTAGCTTGTGAAAGACATGAGTTTAACTATAATGTGTTTGCGATTTAGGTAGACTATACTATACACGCCTGTACACATACACATGAGTTGCTTTAGGAATCCAGTGGTACCAGCCTGCCATTCACGTAATGTAAAGTCACGCAATTTCCTGGGTTTTAAATCTTATCAGTTATATACCACACCATGAATGTAAAATGCTTTTAAAAATTCTTTTATTTCATTTTTATTGTGATAAAATTTAATATTTTAATCACTTAAAATCTACATTCCAGTGGCACTAAGTACGTGTACAATGTTGTACAAACTATCACCACTATCTGGTTCCAGAACTTTTTCTTTGCCTCAAAAGGAAACCTGCATCCATTAAGCAGTCAGTTCCCATTTGCTCCTCCCCTCCGCCCTCATTAACTACTGTCTACGTCTGTCTTTTCAGATTTGCATATTCTAAATATTTCATGTAAATGGAATCATACAATATGTGATCTTTAGTGACTGACTTCTTCCATGTAGTATAATGTTTTCAAGTTCATCTGTCTACATTGTACCATATATCAGTACTTCATTTCTTTTTATTGGTGAACAATATTCCATCATACGGGTATATCATTTATGTTTATCCATTCATCAGTTGATAGATATTTAAGAGGGGGACAGAAACTCTACATTAAATGTGTACATCAAGCTGAAGAATGCATCCGCATCTTCAAAGGGCTAAAATATGGCAAAATGGGCATCTTAAAATTGAAGAAATGGGATCATTTGCTGAAAAACAGTTTATTCTATGTCCCTCTGTGTGATATTTTACAGGGTTGAATCAGAGACTGGATTTAGTGGCTCTTCCAATAAATTTTTGTTTTATTGGTTAAATAGCAGTGTCTTTGTATGCATGTGAAACAAAATCATTAAGGAAAAAGAGCTAGTGAATAAATGAGCCAGATTTCTGCTTACATACTCGTCACCTGTTATATGGTTTCATAAATTCCAGGAAAGCCTTAATGTCCATTCCAGAAGCCAGAAAAAGCCTTGATTTAGTTTGAGTTCCTGCTGTGAAATATAAAATATAGAAAACTAAAATGTGCACTCTATTATACATGAATGTTCAAAGTGGCATTATTTGTAATAGCTCCAAACTGGAAATAACTCACATCTCCATCAACAGGTGAATGGATAAACAACTGTATAATACGCTTACCAACAATAAAATGAATCAGGCTATTGAGACATGCAACAGCATGGATGAATCTCAAAATGACTATGTTGAAAGAATGAAGTCTGATAAAAAGAAGTGCGTTATATATGCTTACATTTAGATAAAACTCTAGAAAATGTAAACTAATCTGTATTGACAAAAAGCCGAACAGCAATGAGGAGCAGGGAGAGACATAAAGGAGGAATTGCAAAGGAAAACAAGAAAGCTTTCCAGAATGATGATTATGTTTATTCTCTTGATTGTGATGAGAGTTTCATAGGAGCATAAATACATCAAAAATTTATAAAATCGTGCAGTTTAAATATGTGTAGACCTCAATAAAGCAGTTTTTAAAAACGTGATTAAAAATGAGTACATAAATGCATAAAATAAATACATTAATAAATAAATGCAGGTCCCAAATGATAGCTGTGAATGACCTTTCATTCAGAAAACACATAAACCAAATTACTATTAGCAAAAAGAGAGGGTGGAAGGCTAGCAATTAGTGTTTTTAATACTCATCACCAGGGCCCATCCTATTGACTGTGCTGAGAGTAAACAGTTACATATACACAATCTTCTGAGACAGTCATCTGGTAATGAGCAGAAGCCTGTGTTTATGCTCTCAGTGTTTAACCACAAACTTTCAGAAATATACATGCACTCCATTCCTACATGAGAATGGGGGGGGGGCGGGGAGGACAGGACAAATGGTTTTGTCTTAGTATCAGAAGCATATCAAGGTACCAAGCATACCCAACCCAGAAATAGATCTATTGTTATGCTACTCTTGGGTAGCTGTACATACCACAAATCTGGCTAATTCAGGGATAAGAAGTGACTTCTTGAAAGTCCCCTGGACTGCAAATCAAACCAGTCAATCCTGAGGAAATAAACCCTGAAGATTTATTGGAAGGACTGATGCTGAAGCTGAAGCTCCAATACTTTGGCCACCTGATGTGAAGAGCTGACTCATTTGAAAAGACCCTGATGCTGGGAAAGATTGAAAGCAGGAGGAGAAGAGGACGACAGAGGATGAGATGGTTGGATGGCATCACCGACTCAATGGACATGATTTTGGGCAAATTCTGGGAGATGGTGATGGACAGAGAAGCCTGGCGTGCTGCTGTCCATGGGGTGGCAAAGAGTCAGACACGACTGAGTGACTGAACAGCAACAACATTGACAATTCAGTTAATGCCAGTTCTTTGTAAATAGGCTGAGTAATTTGGAAATGGATAACCAATTTATGTATATAAAGACAGAAAATTGTTCAACAAAGTGAATTAACACTGAACATGAGGCTGATGTTTTCTGATTTTGCCCATTCTAAGCAACAGAATCTTGAATATAATAGCCAAGTATGCTGATTATATAGATAAGCAGAGTGTTCACTTAGTATAAGACTTTGTGAAGAACACAGAATTATTCATTGAAGATGAAGACACTGTATTGAGAAATATAGATGGTACCGACTCCTAGACAACCAGCTTTTAGTCACGTGTTTTTCTACCCTAATCTCCAGTTTCTTTCCACTTACAAAAGTGGATTCTTAACACACATAGCTAAGAATATAGATCTGACCCATTTCAAAACCATTTTGTATCCCACTAGGTTCAACATTCTGGGGCCTTGCCCTGCTTATAATGTCTGCTTCTTACATTAGGACCTTTAGTATGATTATTCATTCTTAGTCATTGCCTGTTTAATCTCCAGAATGGCTGTGTGCTGCTGGAGCACTCTTTCCTCAAAGTGAGTGTTTCGAACTCGTACTATCTTTAGCATCTTATTTCTCTTTTAGAATCAGCATTAATATCATATCTGCTGACCTGTCACTTCAATCTCCTTCAATACTCCTCGGCATATGCACACACACCACTTCAGTGGGAATATTCACATTCTGCTTCAAGTCTTGCTGAAAACCCATTGCCTATTGGGCAGAAATATGAACACATCGATGCCACAGTTCCTACTTGTACAACTCCATTTACTGTTCCCCAGGTGATGGCAGCTCAGGGAGTTACTGCTCTTTCACTTCAGACCTAACATTATGAGAGTTTTGTAAGCTTGAGCAGAAGTCTCTACTGTATAGTAGAGGTCAGGATGCTGAATGTCTCTGCATGCACTTTGCAAAGAGTAATTTTCTCTCAGTGTCGAATCCCAATATTCTAATTGTGTCTCTGTAATAGAAAGAAAGTGTGCTTCATCCTACAATGTGTTCCAAATGAAATTTTAAAAACCCACATCAGGCAAAAGACATAATGAACAGAAAATATTATCTGGGATTTCTGATGTCTTTGCCTCTTGATTTCCATTTGCTTTGGTAATTGGAAGGTGGAACAGATGGTGACAATCTATTGAATATCGTGTGCCCATTATAATAGCCCATTCTGCTGAGCAATTCCTCACAAGCAAAGGATGCATTAGAAGGGACCATAGCTTTCAAAAACCGTTGGTGAGCTCTGGGGCATGAACGATTATGCGAGGGGTACAGTGGGTGGTTTATGGCCCTTAGATGCAGCTGCTTTGTGAAACTTGTGACACCTTCTGCAATCCACAGAGGAGGAAAATGGAGACATACAAGTGGGCAGCTGGATTTGGCTGATTATTAGCATCATGACTCCAGCTTAGAAAAGCTCCCAGATCATTGCCCAGTGAGGCTAACAACTCCCCAAACAGCCCCCTATTTTTGACCCTGCCTGAGGATGAAATAAAACAATTCCAAATTATGGTTATGCCTCATATTTTGAAAGGAGATAAAGAGCGAGTTCAACCACCAGCAGCATCTGTACAAAATACAAATGAATGTGTTTTGTTCTGACTAATTTGATCACTTTCAAGATCAGACAACAGGTAGTTGTTGAAATAACCCAGCTTTCCACATCTACTTGTGTCATTGCAAAAACCCTCTCTAATTATTACAGCAAGTGCAGTAACTTAAAATGAAATTGTTATAATTCATAAAATGCCACAGGTGAATAGAAATCAAGGTACTTGTAAATACAATTCCTCTGTATATTTTCCAGTTTTCTGGGAGTCTTATAGAGACTTAATTAAACATTTTTTGGTTCTACTTGATAAGGTGGCATTTGCTATCAATTTATAGGTTTGAATTTTCAAGACAAGCAATTAAGAGGCTGGTTATTTCCTTCTGGGTATTTTGCATGTAATTGGAATAGCAGAAAGAGAAAAGAGGTAACAGCAAATTCGGCTGGTGTGTAAAAGAAACACTGTCTTTTCCCCTACCAAAGGAAACAACATTATACTAAAACAAAACAAAATAAAAACCTTCTCTGCATCCAATTAAATATCTGCTTAAAACTTATTTGTATTGCTTACATGTTCCTCCTAATGTGTTACGTGTGATTCTCAGCATCTTATTCAGCCTGCCTTTTCTTAATGGAATCATATCCTCTCTCATTATACATCCATGTTTATATAAAGTCTCCTTTTAAAATAGAATCAGGAAGAGGTTTATTTAATGTTCATTTATTTCTCTATTATAAAAGTCATACATGCTTATTAAATGAAATTAGGCCACCAAGGAAAAGAAGACAGATAAAAGCAAGGATTTATATGAATCTATTCATGTTAACATTTTGGTTATTTTTCCAGTTTTGTTTTTTGTATGTAGACTTACAAAAATACTTTAAATTCTAATTGAGATATACAATTCTGTAGGTTCTGTTTTGTAGTTAACTAGTAACCTACAATTTGTGAATGAATATTTCAATTACTGAAAACACTATATTGGTTAGAGAGAGTGTGTGTGCGGTCAGTCATGCCTGATCATTGACTACCCATAAACTGAAGCCAACCAAGCTCCTCTGTTCATGGAATTTTCCAAGTAAGAATACAGAAATGGGTTGTCATTTCCTACTCCAGGAGATATCCCCAACCCAGGGATTGAATCCATGTCTATAGCGTCTTCTGTCTAGGCAGGCAGAGTCTTCAGATAATATCAATTTTTTAAATTCATTGTATTATTTAACATTAAAGTTGTTTCTGAATGTTTTGGTATTACAAATAATCAGTTCAGTTCAATGCTCAGTCGTGTCCGACTCTTTGCGACCATATGGACTGCAGCACACCAGGCTTCCCTGTTGATCACCAACTTCCGGAGCATGCTCAAACTCATGTCCATTGAGTCGGTGATGCCATCCAACCATCTCATCCTCATCCTTTTTTCTCCTTCCTTCAATCTTTCCCAGCATCAGGGTCTTTTCCAATGAATCAGTTCTTTGCATCAGGTGGCCAAAGTATTGGAGTTTTCATGCTTCAGCATCAGTCCTTCCAATGAATATTCAGGACTGATCTCCTTTAGGATAGACTGGTTGCATCAACTTGCAGCCCAAGGGACTCTCACGAGTCTTCTCCAACACCACAGTTCAAAACCATCAATTCTTCAGTGCTTAGCTTTCTTTATAGTCCAACTCTCACATCCATATATGATTACTGGAAAAACCATAGCTTTGATTAGATGGACCTTTGTTGGCAAGTAACATCTCTACTTTTTAATATGCCGTCTAGGTTGGTCATAGCTTTTCTTCCAAGGAGCAAGCATCTTTTAATTTCATGGCTTCAGTCACCATATACAGTGATTTTGAAGCCCAAGAAAATAAAGTCTCTCACTGTTTGCATTGTTTCCCCATTTATTTGCCATAAAGTGGTAGGACTGGAAGAGGAGAGTGAAAAAGTTGGCTTAAAGCTTAACATTCAGAAAACCAAGATCATGGCATCCAGTCATATCACTTCATGGCAAATAGATGGGGAAACAGTGGAAACAGTGGCTGACTTTATTTTGGGGGGCTCCAAAATCACTGCAGATAGTGATTGCAGCCATGAAATTAAAAGACGCTTACTCCTTGGAAGGAAAGTTATGACCAACCTAGACAGCATATTAAAAAGCAGAGACATTACTTTGTCAACAAAGATCCATCTAGTCAAGGCTATGGTTTTTCCAGTAGTCATGTATGGGTGTGAGAGTTGGAGTATAAAGAAAGCTGAGTGCAGAAGAATTGATGCTTTTGAACTGTGGTGCTTGAGAAGACTCCTGAGAGTCCCTTGGACTGCAAGGAGATCCAACCAGTCCTTCCTAAAGGAGATCAGTCCTGGGTGTTCATTGGAAGGACTGATGTTGAAGCTGAAACTACAATACTTTGGCCACTTGATGTGAAGAGTTGACTCATTTGAAAAGACCCTGATGCTGGGAAAGATTGAAGATGGGAGGAGAAGGGGATGACAGAGGATGAGATGGTTGAATGGCATCACTGACTCAATGGACATGAGTTTGGGTAGACTCGGGAGTTGGTGATGGACAGGGAGGCCTGGCGTGCTGTGGTTCATGGGGTCACAAAGAGTTGGACATGACTGAGCAACTGAACTGAACTGGTGGGACTGGATGCTATGATCTTAGTTTTTTGAATGTTGAGTTTTTTAAGCCAGCTTTTTCACGCTTATCTTTCACTTTCATCAAGAGGTACTTTAGTTCTTCACTTTCTGCCATAAGGGTGGTGTCATCTGCCTATCTGAGGTTACTGATATTTCTCCTGACAATTTTGATTCCATCTTCATCCAGCCCAGTGTTTTGCATGATGTACTCTTCATATAAGTTAAATAAGCAGGATGATAATATATATCCTCTACGTACTCCTTTCCCAATTTGGAACCAGTCTGTTGTTTCATGTCCAGTTCTAACCATTTCTTTTTGACTTGCACACAGATTTCTCAGGAGGTAGGTAAGGTGGTCTGATATTCCCATCTCTTTAAGAATTTTCTGCAATTTGTTGTGATCTACACAGTCAAAGGCTTTGTCATAGTCAATAAAGCAGAAGTATATGTTTTTCTGTTAACTCTCTTACTTTTCCTATGATCCAGTGGATGTTGGCAATTTGGTCTCTCATTCTAAATCCAGCTTGAACATCCAGAAGTTCATGGTTCAAGTATTGTTCAAGCCTGGCTTGGAAAATTTTGAGTGTTACTTTGCTAGCACGTGCGATGAGTGCAATTGCATGGAAGTTTGAACATTCTTTGGCATTGCCTTTCTTTGTGATTGGAAAGAAAACTGACCTTTTCTAGTCCTGTGGCCGCTTCTGAGTGTTCCAAATTTGCTGGAATATTGAGTGCAGCACTTTAACAGCATCATCATTAGGATTTGAAAAAATAATACTCTGATTATTTATATTATTACAAATAATACTTTGATGGATAATTTGGTGTAGATCTTTATATGTTGCATTTATTTATTTAGAAGAAATTTCAAATTTAGACTCTATATCTTCAAAAGTGGTATCATTTTATATTTCATCAGCAGTTTATAAAAACTGTTGTGGGTATTACAAAGTTCTTAAATGTTCATAAATTTGATTAAAAAATGGTATCTCATTTTAATTTACATTTCTTTGATTACTAGTGAGGTTGAATAGTTTTTCATTTGTTTTAAACTATTGTTTTCTCTTTTATGAATTGTGTATGTTTTTTCCATATTTATTTGTTAGAAGTTTTCTATTTTCTCCCTTGCTGTCATATTCTCTGTAGTAGAAATGTGCTATCATGCATGATCATTTTACCTAACGTGTTGCCTTTCTTTTAATTTTTTGGTTATTTATACAGGGAAAGCTTTTAACTTACATGTAGCTAAATGTTAATTTTTTCTTTCAAATTTATTTTGTGGCTTTCAAGCTTAAAACGTCCCCACTGACTCTGATTTTCAGAAGGTTTATTGTTGCAAAGATTATATGAATTCCTTTTTAGGGGAAGTCATAGTTTATATACATGTAATATGTGTGTGTGTTAGTCACTCAGTCATGTCTGACTCTCTGTGACCCTGTGGACTGTGGCCCACCAGGCTCCTCTGTCCATGGAATTCTCCAGGCAAGAATACTGGAGTGGGTTGCCATTTCCTTCTCCAATTCAAATGTTAGTCGTAGTAGTTTAGTCTCTAAGTTGTGTCCCACTCTTGCGACCCCACAGACTGTAGCCTGCATGGTTCCTCTGTCCGTGGGATTCTCCAGGCAAGAATACTGGAGTGCATTGCCATTTCCCTCTCCATATACATGTAATATGCTATTCTTAATAAGCTATGGAAACCGAAATGGATTAATTCTTCCTCAAATGTTAATCAGCAGTCCCAACACCAGACACCAGTTACTGAATAATCTTTTTGTCACTGTCTAGGAATGCTTCCATAAAATACACACACACGCATCATAAACTGTTGCTTTAACACAGTGCGGTTTGCCCCATCATGAGGAATGGCTGCCTTAAGTTCAGGTATCACCAGCAATGAGTTTCTTGTCAGACTGCTCTTGTGTTGAGTCAGCTCTGCTCAAGGCCAACCCAAGTGAAGTGTATCAGAGTTCATCATTTCCCCTTGGGACCTACACACTGCATCTGTTGACTAATCCTAGCCATGCCATATCTGTCTCCAGTTTTCCCCATTCCCACCTCAGTTTTCAACCTTTGCTTCTGAAATGGCAACACACTTTCCAAATGACAATTTTCAAATAAACAAAAGTGCTCAAATAAATTAAAAACACCCAATACAGGCTGCTCTGCAACAATGACCAGGAAGAAATTCAAGACTGTTTTCTCCTTCTTCTTTCAAAATATGTATCTATTTTCCATTCCTCTAGGACAAGAAGAGAGTCTCTACTTGCCTATTGTTGTTGTTCAGTCACTAAGTTATGTCTTACTCTTTCCAACCCCATGGACTATAGCATGCCAGGCTTCCTTGTCCTTCACTGTCTCTTGGAATGTGCTCAAACTCATATCCATTGAGTTGGAGGTGCTGTACATCCATCTCATCCTCTGTTGCCCTCTTCTGGTTTTGCCTTCAATCTTTCCCAGCATCAGGGTCTATACAGTGAGTTGGCTCTTTGCATCAGGTGGCCAAATTATTGGAGCTTTAGCTTCAGCATCAGTCCTTCCAAGGAATATTCGGGGTTGATTTCCTTTAAGATTGACTGCTTTGATCTCCTTGTTGTACAAGGGACCCTCAAGTGTTCTCCAGCACCACAATTCGAAAGTATCAATTCTTCAACACTCAGCTTTCTTTATGGTCTGACTCTCACATCTGTATATGACTACTGGAAAAACTATAGCTTTGACTATATGGATGTTTGTTGGCAAAGTGATGTCTTTGATTTTTACTACACTGTCTAGGTTTGTCATAGTTTTCCTACCAAGGAGCAAGAATCTTTTAATTTCAGGGCTGCAGTCACCATCCACAGTGATTTTGGACCCAAGAAAATAAAATCTGTCACTATTTCCACTTTTTCCCCATCTATTTGCTATGGAGTGATGGGACCAGGTGGCATGGCCTTGGTTTTTTGAGTGTTGGGTTTGAAGCCACTTTTTTCACTCTCCTCTTTCACCCTCATCAAGGAGATATTTAGTTCCTCTTTGCTTTCTTGCTATTAGAATGGTATCATCTCCATATCTGAGGTTGTTGATATTTCTTGTGGCAATCTTAGTTCCAGCTTGTGATTCACCCAGCCCAGCATTTCTCATGATGTACTCTGCATAGAAATTAAATAAGCAGGGTGTCAATGTACAGCCTTGACCTGCTCCTTTCCCCTTTTTGAAATAGTCAATTATTCCATGTCCAGTTCTAACTGTAGCTTCTTGATGTGCATACAGATTTCTCAGGAGGTAGGTAAAATGATCTGGTATTCCCATTTCTTTAAGATTTTTCCACAGTTTGTTGTGATCCACACAGTCAAAGGCTTTAGCATATTCAATGAAGTAGAAGTAGATGCTTTTCTGGAATTCCCCTGCTTTTTCTGTGATCCAACAGATGTTGGCAATTTGATCTCTGGTTCCTCTGCCTTTTCTAAATCTAGCTTACACATCTGGAACTTCTCAGTTCATGCACTGCTAAAGCAAGATTGAAGGATTCTGAATATCACCTTGTTATCGTGTGAAATGACCATGATTGTACGGTAGTTTGAACAATCTTTGGCACTGCCTTCCTTAGGGATTGGAATGAACACAAAACTTTCCCCATCTTCTGGCAACTGCCGAGTTTTCCAAATTTGCTGAAATATTGAGTACAGCACTTTAACAGCATCATCTTTTAGGATTTGAAATAGCTCAACTGGAATTCCAACAGGTCCACTAGCTTTATTCATAGTAATGCTTCCTAAGGCCCACTTGATTTTGCACTCCAGAATGTCTGGCTCTAGGTGAGTGACCTAGATAACACCATTGTGGTTATCTGGGTTATTAAGACCTTTTTTGTACAGTTCTTCTGTGTATTCTTGCCACCTCTTCTTAATCTCTTCTGCCTCTGTTAGATCCTTGCCATTTCTGTCTTTTATTTTACTCATCTTTGCATGAAATGTTCCCTTGGTATCTCTAATTTACCTGAAGATATCTCTAGTCTTCCACATTCTATTGTTTTACTCTATCTCTTTGCATTGTTCACTTAAGAAGGCTTTCTTATCTCTCTTTGCAATTCTTTGGTACTCTGCACTCAATGGACTTCCCTGGTAGCTCAGATGGTAAAAGCTTCTGCCTACAATGCGGGAGACCCAGGTTCAATCCCTCGGTCGGGAAGATCCCCTCGAGAGGAGAAGGAAATAGCAACCCACTCCAGTACTCTTGCCTGGAAAATCTCATTGACAGAGGAGCCTGGTAGGCTACAGTCCATGGAGTCGCAAAGAGTCGGACACAACTGAGAGACTTCACTTCACTGCACTCAGTTGGGTATGTCTTTCCCTTTCTCCTTTGCCTTTCACCTTTCTTCTTTTCTCAGGTATTTTTAAGGCCTCCTCAGACAACTATTTTGCCTTCTTGAATTTCTTGTTCTTTGGGATGGTTTTGGTCACCACCTCCTGTACAATGTTATGAACTCTGTCCATAGTTCTTCAGGCACTCTGTCTACCATATCTAATCTTTTGAATCTATTTGTCACCTCTACCATATAATCGTAAGGGATTTGATTTAGATCATATCGGAATGGTCTAGTGGTTTTCCCTACTTTCTTCAATGTAAAACTGCATTTTGCAATAATGACCTCAGGACCTGAGCCATAGTCAACTTCAGGTCCTGTTTTTCCTCACTGTACAGAGCTTTTCCACATTGGGTGGCAAAGAATACAATCAATCTGATTTTGGTATTGACCATCTGGTGATATCCACATGCAGAGTTGTCTCTCATATTGTTGGAAATAGGTTTTTGCTATGACCAGTGAGTTCTCTTGGCAAAACTCCATTAGCTTTTGCCTTGCTCATTTTGGACTCCAAAGCTAAACTTGCCTGTTATGCACAGTATCTCTTGCCTTCCTACTTTTGTATTCCAATCCCCTATGATGAAAAGGAAATCTTTTTTTTTGGTTTTAGTTCTAGAAGGTTTTATAGGTCTTCATAGAAGTGTTCAGCTTCTTTGGCATTAGTGGCTGGGGCATAGATTTGAATTACTGTGATATTGAATGGTTTGCCTTTGAAATGAATGGAGATCATTCTATTTTTGAGATTGCACCTAAGTACTGCATTTCGGACTCCTATTGACTATGAGGGCTACTCCATTTCTTCTAAGGGATTCTTGCACACAGTAGTAGATATAATGGCCATCTGAATTAAATTCACTCGTTCCCATCCATTTTAGTTCACTGATTCCTAAAATCTCAATGTTTACTGTTTCCATCTCCTACCTGACCTTTTTATTTGTTCATTAATTATTTATTTTGTTGTTCAGGAGAGACAGCATAGAATAGAGTTTAATTAACTATTCATTGGAAACAAAATATCAGGTTTTAATCCCTAACTCTGAATCTTATTGCCTAGCAGGTTATTTAATAAATACACTGTTCCTGTTTTTTTCATTGATAAAATGGTGAAAATTAAAGTATCTCTCTCATAGAGTTGTTGTGTCCATATAATGAATTCATGAAGAGCTCAGAAAAATGCCTAATACATTAAAAAATACTCAAATAAATTTAGCTGCTATCATTCTCATCCTCTTCATTATTATTCTTCATTCAGTGAATAGATATTTTCTGAAACCCAGGTACTAAGTAATATATTAGAATTTATATGCACTTTCTTTCAAAGCTCTCAAAATCTAGAAGAAGTCACAGGTACCTAAATAAATAAACTGTGAGAAACCAGTCTCAGCTAAAGTTAAAACATTTATAGATACACAGAAAATTTAGTAACTGATCCTGAGGCTGTTACGTGGTGTATACATGTGTCTGTGTTGGGGGGAATGGTAAAGGAAACTATGAATGAAGATGTGCCATTTAAGTTATACGTTGAATAATAGGCGTTTGACGAGTGCACAGTATAATGTGTGGTTAAGTCTTCTCTCTCATCATAATCAATTGTATCCTCCACTGGCTTACCAAACACCTATAATTTTTAACCCTCAGCTTGATCCTGTATGCAGTGGGAAAGAGGCATAATATAAAATAGATTAGAATTATTGTCACCAATGACCATAGGAAATAAGGTTTACATACTTACAACAGTGAAGATATATATGCCTAGATACTTACTTTGGGAATAATTAAAAGAAAAACAGAGAGTGAGAAGGTTTAATTTTAGTAGAATATAAAAAGGGCCATTTAATATTATACAGAGGAAGACTTTTATTCTGTGGATGAAGAGACTGAAATGCAAGTTTATCTAAGCTCACACCTCTTACATGGAAGACTAGACATCAAATTCTGGTCATATAACACATGCTCAGAAACTCCTTGGGCAAAAGCTAAGCTGCTTCATATTTGAACCCTAAACTTTAATAAATTTTCTTCTGTCTTCTCCGTGTTTTAATAGTATAATACACACCTCTGAAACAGCCCCATTGCTTTAGTTAAGGAAAACTACTTTTATGATGTTCTAAGAAGCCATCTTTACTTTAAAGATTGCTTTTAATTATTCAATAATCGATAATAATAATCATTACAAGAAGTGCAAGGCCTTTGTTTCTTGATTCAAGTTAGGTATGCATGTTCAAAGAATGAAATAACCTTACATACCATTCTCTTACTCTGTGATGATTATTATTGGCATTTTATTTAAAAAATAACAGATATTTAAGGAAAAAGCAGTAACTTGCTCAAGCTTATATGATTGATAAGTGAAGGAGCCAGGCTTAGAACCCCTTTCTGCCTGTTAAAAGCATTTGTATCCTCAAAACTTCAATAAAGGACAGAAATGGTATGGACCTAACAGAAGCAGAAGATATTAAGAAGTGGCAAGAATACACAGAACTATACAAAAAAGATCTTAAATGACCCAGATAACTATGATGGTGTGATCATGCACCTAGAGCCAGACATCCTGAAGTGCAAAGTCAAGTGGGCCATAGGAAACATCACTATGAACAAAGCTAGTGGTGGTAATGGAATTCCAGCTCCACTATTTCAAATCCTAAAAGATGATGCTGTTAGTGTTGCACTCAATATTTCAGCAAATTTGGAAAACTCAGCAGTGGCCACAGGACTGGAACAGGTCAGTTTTCATTCCAATCCAAAGAAAGGCAACGCCAAAGGATGCTCAAACCACCTCAGAACTGCACTCATTTCACACTCTAGCAAATCAATGCTCAAAATCCTCCAAGCCAGGCTCCAACAGTACGTGAACCGTGAACTTCCAGATGTTCCAGCTGGATTTAGAAAAGGCAGAGGAACCAGAGATCAAATTGCCAACTTCTGCTGGATCATCGAAAAAGCAAGAGAGTTCCAGAAAAATGTCTACTTCTTCTTCATTGACTACACTAAATCCTTTGACTGTGTGGATCACAAAAAACTGTGAAAAATTCTTCAAGAAATGGTAATGCCACGTTACCGGCCTCCTAAGACACCAGAATATAGGTCAAGAAGCAACAGTTAGAACCAGAATTAGAATAATCGACTGGTTCCAAATTGGGAAAGGAGTACCTCAAGGCTGTGTTTTGTCACCCTGCTTATTTAACTTATATGTAGAGTATATCATGTGAAATCCTGGACTGGTTGAAGCCCACGCTGAAGTAAGATTGCTGGGAGAAATATCAATAACTTCAGATATGCAGATGATACCACTCTAACAGCAGAAAGCAAAGAAGAACTAAAGAACCTCTTGATGAAAGGGAAAGAGGAGAGTGAAAAAGCTGGCTTAAAACTCAACATTCAAAAAACTAAGATCATGGCATCAGGTCCCATAACTTCATGGTAAGTAGATGGGAAAACAATGGAAACAGTGAAAGACTTTATTTTCTTGGGCTCCAGAATCACTGCAGATAATGACTGCAGCCATGAAATTAAAAGACTCTTGCTCCTTGGACAAAAAGCAATGACAAACCTAGACAGCATATTAAAAAGCAGAGACATTACTTTTCTGGCAAAGGTCTGTCTAGTTGAAGCTATGGTTTTAAAAATAGTCATGTATGGATGTGAGAGTTGGACCGTAATGAAAGCTGAGAACAGGAGAATTGATGCTTTTGAACTGTGGTGTTTGAGAAGACTCTTGAGAGTCCCTTGGACAGCAAAGAAATCAAACCAGTCAATCCTAAAAGAAATCAGTCCTTAATATTCACTGGAAGGACTGTATCTGAAGCTCCAATAATATGGCCAACTAATGTGAAGATCTAGCTCATTAGAAGAGATTCTGATGCTGGGAAAGATTGAAGTCAGGAGGAGAAGGGGACGACAAGGACGAGATGGTCGGATGGCATCAATGACTCGATGGACATGAGTTTGAGCAAGCCTTCGGCAGCTGGTGAAGGACAGGGAAGCCTAACATGCTGCAGTCCATGGGGTGGCAAAGAATAGGGCAAGACTGAGTGACTGAACAACAACTTCAATATAGTGATTTGTGGACTTATTTCCTAATTTAACATTCTTCAAAGTTAAGTGGGCACTGGAGCTGAGTAAACCACTAACTTAACTTGGTTTATTTTCGGAAAAAGTTTCTGCCTTTTTCCAGCAATGTCCAAGATAGAAGCACTCCTCAGCTGGACACAGTTCAGGTCAAAGACCAAGAAAAAGAGTATGATCTTCACTGACAGAAACAATCATAAACCTCCTTTAAATCTGCCCTCTAGAGTAATACAGCTAGGGGAACATTTTACTTACTGTCTCTTGAGTAAAAGTCCATAGGCAATAAGATTTATTTTATCAACATCATCTCTAACAGCCAACTTCTCAAACAGGCTCACCTTTGCGAACAAACTGAAAAATAATCCCTAGATATCCTGATCATGTGTGAGGTACATTTCTTGTTAAAGGCATTAAATTGAACTTAAAGTTCACTTCTCTTGATCACCTCGCTAATATTTCCCCAGAAAGGGCACCCACAGCAGTAGTGAGTCTTATTATTTCATTATATTTCTGTCTGCAGTTAATTCTGTTTTTTCCCAAGTCATTCTTTCTAATACTCTCTCCATTTGTTCTGGAAATTGTTAAGAATGTTGGTGAGCTTTGGATGTATCAGAACGTTTTGTTTTAGAGAAGAAACAATTGTTAGGTCTATACAGTTAGACTATTCTGAGGGCTGTCACATGAAGAGGAAACAGATATTCTGTAGCAAAAAGGGTGGAAGGACAGAGCCTTAGGGGACCTGGGCAGTCAGAGAAGGAATAGTTGAGATCAAGAGAAGGAAATACTTTCCGACAAGCAGTGCTTTTCTAGACTGAAATTGGTTTCCTCATAAGATAAAGAGCCTTTCATCAAGAGAAGTGTGCAAGCAGACGAGAAAAGGTTGCCCGTTGGGAATGACATAGAGAATATTCCTGCATTGGTAAGATATTAGAACAAATAACATTTTAGAGTCCTCTCTGAGATTATGAGTCTATGTTGTAAAATCTGATAGCTAGACAACTCTACCTATGATATAGCAAGTGTATTCAAAATCTTTTTATATAAGCACCTTGCGGCCTATAGAGGCTAAATAAACTTGCTGAATTAAGGATGTGCTGATTATTAAATAAATGGAAGATCGATAATCCTTGAATGATGGCTATCTAGAATGTAGAAAGAAATAATAGCATTGAGAAAGAAGCCTCTCTCTTTTCCTTCTTTCTCTAAACAATACAGCAAGGCAATTTACAGAACTTCCTTTTGTAAAAAATCCCTTTATTCATTCCAGGAGGCTCCCTTGAAACAGAAGTGAAAAGGAAGGAGACAAGCTTGAGTAGCAGCTAAATTTACCAGGCCAAATTTTCTTGTTGGAAATAGCAACAAGTTATTCATGCAAAAGCTTCAAAACTTGAGTGTTGGAAATTGACTGGTGTCTTCAAATATTCCTAAAACACAATAAGTTATTTGTTGTTGTATAACGAAACATTGCAAAATTTGTGTCTTAAAACAACAGACTTCTTTCAACTCAAAATGTGATTTGACTTGAGTTTAGCTTGGTGTTTCTTCCGCTAGTCTCCTAGACTGTCTCACTGAGGTCAGCTGCCAGTCACCTCAGTGTCTCTGCTAATGGAGGTTAGTTGTAAATTTGTCATGGGGGAAACAAGGTCATGGTTTTCTCATCATCCAGCAGACTAGTCCACGCTTGTTTACATGGTGGTAGTGGCAGTTCTCTAAAGGCTGTAAGAGAGAGCAAGTTCCAAAGCACAAGCACCTTTCAGATCTCTGCTTCTGTAAATTTGCTATCATCTCATTGTCCGAAACAAGTGTCATGGGTTTAATTGTTTCTCTTAATTCATAGTTTGAAGTCCTGACCACCCCCTCAAATACCTCAGAGTGTGAACTTAATTGGAATTAAATTTGTTGCAGATATAATCAGTTAAATTAAGCTGAAATCATCTTGGAGTATACTGGGACCCTAATGCAATATGACCTTCTAATCCAATGTCTTTTTATTGATGTATAGTTGATTAACAATGTGCCAATCTCTGCTGTACAGCAAAGTGACTCAGTTATATACACACATTTAATATCTTTTCATTATGTCTTATCATAGGATATTGAATATAATTCCCTGTGCTATACAGTAGGGCCTTATTGTTTATTCACTCTAAATATAATAATTTCATCTTCTAACCTCAGTCAGTCTCCCTCCCCCCTCTCTGCCTTGGCAACCACAAGTCTGTTTTCTATGTCTATGAGTTTGTTCCTGTTTCATAGATAGATTCATTTATGCCATATTTTGGGGCTTCCCAGATAGTGCTAGTGGTAAAGAATCTGCCTGGCAGTTCAGGAGATATAAGAGACACAGGTTCGATCCTTCGGTTGGGAAGATTCCCTGGAGTAGGAAATGGCAACCCACTCCAGTATTCTTGCTTGGAGAATCCCATGCACTACAGTCCATAGGGTCACAAAGAGACACGACTGAAGTGACTTAGCAGGTATGCATGCATGTCATATTTTAGATTCCACTTATAAGTGATATCATATGGTATTTGCAATATGACCTTATAAGCATGACCTAATCCAATATGCCTTATGAAAGGGGGAAATTTAGAGACAGATACACACACAGAGAGAACACCATATAAAAATTAGAATTGTGCTGCCATAAGCCAAGAAATTCTCAGAAGCTAAAAGAGAGGCCGGGAAAAGATCCTTTCCTAGAACCTTCAAAGAAAGCATGGACTAGCTGACATCTTGATCTCAGACTTCTAACTCTCATAATTGTGGTACAATAAGCATTTGTTGTTTAAACCACCCAGCTAGTGATAGTCTGCTTCTGCAGCCCTAGCACCGTATCCTTACTGGTGGCTCAGTGGTAAAGAATCCACCTGTAGTATAAGAGACGTAATTTCGACCCCTGGGTCTGAAAGATCGCCTGGAGAAGGACATGGCAACCCACTTCAGTATTTTTGCCTGGGAAATCCCATGGAGAGAGGAACCTGGCAGGTTACAGTCCATGAGGTCTCAAAGAGTTGGCCACGACTGAATGACAAAGCACACATCCAAGGGCATTGACACAGGGAAGCCTGAGAAAACTGGGGACCAATTCTGCAATAAGATATCACAGAGGGTAAAAAAGGTGAATCAACACAAGACCATTGCTGGCATATTGAACTAAGTATGTACATTCAAATGATCGGGCTTTAAAAATAATTTTTCCATGTTCCTCTGTGTTGCTAGTCCCTTAAATTAACCCACACTTAGGGTCATTTGCTTTTTTTTTTTTTCTTCTGATTTTAGGGATCAATTTTTAAAGTTTAGTTTGGCTTGAGAATAATGTATTTACTTTGTCCTGGGTTAAAATTTATAACATAAAGTACATCCAAGAAATTTTAACTTTTATGGTTGCTCCTACTCTAAGGACAGATTTGATGTATAGATTGTTACCATGCAACAACCCTCTCCTTCTTCATATGTGCAGCATGCTGTGTCCAACTGTCTGCAACCCCATGGCCTGTAGTCTGCCAGACTCCTCTGTCCATGGGGTTTTCCAGGCAAGAATACTAGAGTGAGTTACCATTTCTTACTCCAGGGGATCTTCCCAACCCAGGGATCAAACCCAAGTTTCCTGTGTCTCCTATATTGACAGGTGGATTCTTTACCACTGTACCACATGGGAAGCCCCTTCCTTCTTTATGCATACCTTTATTAAAGCTCTAAGCATGTCATGGACAGGAAAGCCTGGCATGCCACAGTCCATGGGGTTGCCAAGAGTCAGACATGACTGAGCAACTGAACTCAACTGAACCATGTCAGATTATAATTCTTAAATGTTTGTGTTTCTCTCCTAATCTTATAAGCTCCTCAATGACATAAATCATGTCTTGTTTTTAATTCTGTCTTCAATGCCTAGCTGAAATATTCATTCAATTATAAGTTCAGAAAATGTTTATTTAGTGCCTACAATAAGCTAGGACTTGGGGGCATGATAATAAGAAGACAGACATAGTTCCTGTACTTACAGAGCCTAAATTCTTACAGAAAAGGCAGTCCTTAAAAGGATAACTGTAATAAAGTGTGGAAAATTTTACAGAAGAGGAAGAAAGTACTTTGCAAATGCTCATTCAAATTAATGTTGTTTGGCTGACAAAGCATTGCTTGGATAATTCTCATTAAGTTACCTCAGTAAGATTGGATATGACTCAAAATAGAACTTGAAATGACTTGTCTAGTTGAATTTGTGTGTGCAAAACTTCCTAATTTTTTTTTCACTTTTGAACTGACAATGACCCATTACACAATTGTCATGAGGAGCAGAGGTGGTCTGAGGACTCAAGAGTTCTTCAAATGATACTTCCTGCAGTATCACTGAACAAATCAATCACATGTAAGTAGCAGAAAGAACATCAGATTAGATGGAGCAAGGGGCAAGAGTAATAAACATGGACATTAACCAAAAACAGCTAGCAGATTAAGTCTGTTTATTTCTTACAGGAGCGCCCAGGTCCCTTCAGTCACAGAAGTTAATTGGGAGCAGGAGCAAAGTAAGTATTCGATTATTCATGGACATACATCAGTAACAAGCAATTACTGCATTTGGTTATAGGGATGCAGTTGGCATTGAACATGGAACTAGATATCTTTACAAGAACCAATACAACCTTCAGAAGAAGATAATATCAATGTCTAATTACCAGTTATTGCATCCACTCTGCATATCCTGATAATGTAATTCAACATTTCTCAATTCTTCTCAATCCTGGCTACACATTAGAATCACCTGGAATCCTAAAATTAAAACATATATGTGTGTGTATATATATATATATGTTAGACACCATCCCTCAAGGAATCTGATTTTATTAATTTAATTGTCCTAGGGTGGGGCTTGAAGCAGTGTTTTTTAAAATTCCAAAGTGAGACTTCTCAATGTGTAGCCAGGGCACAACTGGAACAACTGGAGAACAACTGGAGTGCCATTTGAGACCACCTTTAGGTTAAAAACAATGAGTAGAATCTCATTAACATTTATTAAACCTCTTTGCCGTTTATATTGCAATAATAGCCAAAATTCCCACTGGGGGTCATTGTTGGAGTACTTGTTGGTATTCCTAAGTTGGAACATGATCTATTGCTAACTCATCCCACAATTCTAATGAAGACATTTGACCTCTCAGATACTCACTTTCTTTGTTTGCAAAAAGGAGGAATTGGTCTAGGTCAGAGTCAGACATAAGTGCCTACCATTGAACTTAAAAGTAAAGAGTATGGACTCTGGAGTCAGGTGGCTTGGATTCAAGTACCTGTTTGTTCTGCTGATACTACCTATGTGAATTTAGCCAGGATGCTTAATTTTTTCTGCCTTAGTTTCCATTTCAATAAGATGGAAATAATTATACTGATTCATAGCATTGTTGTAAAGGTTAAGTGAATTAATATATGTAGAATGCTCACCAACAGTACCCTGCTAGTATGATTGCTATCATTTGCAAGATAGTATAGCCTATAAGGCTTACGTTTATATACACATGAGCTCGGGAAATAAATTGCTATAGTGTCTTACCCCATGTTAGTTTATTTTTTCCCACAGCCTTAATTTACTCGAGTAAAACTCTCCTCATAGAGGGTTATAGAGTTAAACAGTTAATACAGGTAAAACACTTAAAACACAGGCAAATAAAAGTATTTACTTAATAATAGAATTTAATAATCCAATAAATTCCACCTATTATATTTAAAGGTAGAGCAAAGCAGGTAAAGTAAATATGTGAAATGGTAGAAAGGTTCACATTTGTCCTCAAAGGGGAAGCTAATACCAAGCTTGAATTGAATTTTGCCATGTCAGATCTTATGATCTTTTTCAGAAAAAAAATTTTATCTAAAAATCTCTAGATTTACAATATTGACCACTAAATAACATGTCTGATGCTATCAGTTTGTAAATTCTGGTCTAAGTCCTCTGGGGAACCCTTTTCACTAGAGGAATATCTGCCTACAGTTTTCTGACCCTCCCAAATTGTGTGATTACACAGCTGTTCTTAAAAGGTGGTCCCTGGTCCAGCAGCATCAGCATCACCTGAGAACTTGATCTACATGGAAGGTCTGCCAGACCTTCTGAGTCAGAAACTCTCTGGATGGGGCCCAGGAATCCATGGCTTACCAAGCCCTCAAGGGGATTCCAATGCTTGCTCGGTCACTGAAACATTGATGCGATAGAAATAGCGTGGTCTTTGAAAGAGATTCAAAGTTCCAGCTCCACAGGACAGTAACTGTACAACCTTGGTCAAGTTCAGTGTGGTCTCTGAAGTGATGATTGAAAATAGAGTGGTTAGGAAGACTAACCACAGTTTACCCCTTTCAGCTGGGCCCTTCCTTCCTGTTTTCTTGAGAAATGCCACAATCTTTCCACCTGTTACTCCCTTACTTTTAGGATAATAATCCTGCCGATTAAAATGTTCAACTGTTACTAGGAGTCCAATTCAACTGCAGTCTACACATATATGAAAAGAATGTTTCCCTAAAAAACTAATCTCTAATGTATCTTGGAAAGCTCTCAAAATTCCAAAGCTGTTAAGCCCTAGTACCTTGGCTTATCTCTTTTCAGACTCTTTTTTACAGTGAATTTCCATCATGATTGTTAGGCTTCTTATCAGTGGGGCCATGAAGCAAGCACCTTTTATCTAATCTTGCTTTAGGACAGGCCTGATTTCATTTTCTTTTATTATGTTGCAAAACACCAAAGTAGTAAAACAGTGAACTTATTCAGTGTATAATTTAGACCATTATAGTCACTCATAAAGAAACAAGGACAGAGAACAGCTCTGGAATCCTAGGCCATGTGGATGATACAAGAAAAATGAAAGAGCCCTCACCTTCTGTTGTCTCCCACTTTGGGGAAAAGAGACAGAAAATGACTTGAGGGTTAAGAGAGGTATGGAACATGCATGCTCAGGGCTGCAAAAAACTGCAAAAGGTATCTAGTTCTATCATTTCCAAACATGAATATTCTAGGAGAATTCACTGGAAAGAGGTTTTTTTTTAAAGTATCTATTCTTGGGCAACACTGAAAAATCAACTGAACCATTGGCTGTTAAAGTGGAACCTCAGGATCAGAGTGTGATTGCTAAGCTCTGATACAACATACTGTTATTAGCATGTCTGAATCTAGTCATTTGCTTACTTAATAATTGAGCCGCATCAAGCAGTTTTCCAATCTCCAACTGGAAATTAGAGAGAGGGAAGTCACTGCCAGGAGAAGAATGTAGCTCTGGGTTCAGGCATGTGAGTTCTGTGCCAGACCGCCTCTCTCCTAGCCATGGTTCTGCCTCTGTAGCTGTATGACCTTCAACAAGTCAGTAACTTCTGTGGCCCTCTGTGCCTTAGCTGCAAAATTAGGCTAATGCATGCTTTGGTACCAGATTTAGTTTCCTTAAAATAATAGACTTGTAATCACTCACACTTGTACAGGCAAGAAGTCTGTAGTCAAAGCAGCAGCAGGACTGCACGTCCTCCAGAAACTCTAAGGGAGATGCCTTCCTTGTCTCTTCCACCTCTAGAGGCTGTCAGTTTCCCTGGGCTACCTTGGCTTGTGGTCACATCTCTCCAATCTCATCCTCCATTTCCATGTAGACTTCTCCACTCTGTGTTGCTTAAAAGAACACTTGTCATTGGTTTTAGAGCCTAACCTCGTCTCTTCATCTCAAGATACTTAACTAAAAAAGCCTATTCAGCTCTGTAGGTTCCCAATAAGGAGACTTTCACAGGTTCTGGTACTAGGATATGGACCCATCTTTGAGGGGCCCATTTTTCAATTCATTGCAGTACCTCAAATACTGACTTACAGTAAAAGTGCTTAGTATGTGCTCAGTACATAGGGAGTACTCTATAATATGATTCCTAGTATCTGATGCAGTCTCTTCCATATTTGGGGCACTTTGACCCTAGGCATTTCTATTTTATCTTGAGTTAAAATAACTCTCTATCACATTCTCTCATTGGCCTTGGTCCTGCTCTCTGGGTCAGTTAGCCAAATTGCATCTTCCACATGACAACCCTTAGATAATTTGAAAGCATAGTTCACATTTAAAAAAAATTGATGGCAAACAGTCCAGCTGAAGAGCCTTTTTCTCAGCAGCTTTCCCGAGAGGAAGTGTCTCTAATCTCCCCTCTTCTTGTTCCTTCCTTCCCCATATATATATCCAACATGAGGAAATATTTTTTATTGTTGTTATTTATTTGCTAAGTTGTGTCTTACTCTTTTGTGACCCCATGAACTGTAGCCCTCCAGACTCTTCTGTCCATGGGATTTCCCAGGCAAGAATACTGGAGTGAGTTGCCATTTCCTTTTCCAGGAGATTTTCCCTATCTAGAGATTGAACCCTTGTCTCCTGCATTGGCAGGCGGGTTCTTTATCGCTGGGCCACCAAGGAAGCTGAGGAAATATTAGGTTTGTTTAATATAAATGAGTTTAGGATAGCATTCCAAGGATCTTCATGATAAGTAAATACTCTGTTCATCTCCGAAATTTTCAATTTTCAATTTAATAAGGCTGCATCCAGAACAACGTATAGGCAGTTAATAATTGGAGTTATGATAATATGAACTTCCAGAGCTGAAACAGTGAATCTACTTGAACAAAATTAAGATGAAATGATCAAAAGAAATGGTAACTATCTAATTCAACATTACCTCAAACTTTAAGATTAATATGACTTATAAGTCTTGAGAAATAATCAATTTTGACAAAAGGTAACTTTTTGAATACAAGACGAGATATATGAATACCTAAATAAAAATGTGGGATCCTAATACTAATAATAAGCAATACTTTTTCAATTCCTATAATCCCATCACACAGCGTAAATATTGGACTCTGGATTGCATGAGGGATCTTTCAGGTATGAGAAAAAGTAACAGTTGAAATTTTAGACTAGTCCCATGCTAGGGTGCTCTCATTATAAACAACTGGTTTGTTGGTACCTATAAAACAAAAGTCAAATTAACTTAGGAACTTTTCTGAATGAGAAAAACTGGTTTAGGAAGCTTCATTGCTGCTGCTGCTGCTGCGTCGCTTCAGTCGTGTCCGACTCTGTGCGACTCCATAGACGGCAGCGCACCAGGCTCCGCCGTCCCTGGGATTCTCTAGGCAAGAACACTGGAGTGGGTTGCCATTTCCTTCTCCATTGCATGAAAGGGAAAAGTGAAAGTGAATTCGCTCAGTCGTGTCCGACTCTTAGCGACCCCATGGGCTGCAGTCTAACAGGCTCCTCCGTCCATGGGATTCTCCAGGCCAGAGTACTAGAGTGGGGTGCCAGTGCCTTCTCCAGAAGCTTCATTGAGGCCTTTTCAATGGGCTTTTAGTTCAGTTCAGTTGCTCAGTCGTGTCCTCCTCTTTGCGACCACATGGACTGCAGCACACCAGGCTTCCCTGTCCTTCACCAACTCCCGGAGCTTGCTTAGATTCATGTCCATCGAGTCAGTGATGCTATTCCACCACCCTATCCTCTGTCGTCCACTTCTCCTTCTGCCTTCAACCTTTCCCAACATCAGAGACTTTTCCAATGAGTCAATTCATCCTATCAGGTGGACAAAGTATTGGAATTTCAGCTTTAGCATCAGTCCTTCCAATGAATATGCAGGATTGATTTCCTTTAGGATTGTCTGGTTTGATTTCCTTGCAGTTCAAGGGACTCTCAAGAGTCTTCTCAAACACCACAGTTCAAAAGCATCAATTATTTGGCTCTCAGCTTTCTTTATAGTCCAACTTGCATCTCATATAGTCCATCCATACATGACTACTGGAAAAACCATAGCTTTGAATAGACAGACCTTTGTCAGAAAAGTAATGTCTCTGCTTTTTAATGTGCTGTCTAGGTTGGTCATAGCTTTTCTTCCAAGGAGCAAGCATCTTTTAATTTCATGGCTGCAGTCACCATCTGCAGTGATTTTGGAGCCCAAGAAAATAAATTCTGACACTGTTTCCACTGTTTTCCCATCTATTTGCCATGAAGTGATGGGACCAGATGCCATGATCTTAGTTTTCTGAATGTTGAGCTTTAAGCCAACTTTTTCACTCTCCTCTTTCACTTTCATCAAGAGGCTCTTTAGTTCTTCACTTTCTGCCATAAGGGTGGTGTCATCTGCGTATCTGAGGTTATTGATATTTCTCCCTGCAATCTTGATTCCAGCTTGTGCTTCATCCAGCCCAGCATTTCACTTGATTTCAATGGACTTTACAGATGCTTATTAACAGCAATTAAGAATATCAGCAGAAAAACTTTGCAAAAACAAAAAAGTTCTAGCTATTATTTCAATGAGGTATTTTTTTTTCTTTTAAAAAAAGGATTTACCACATATGCATTAAAAAAAAATTCTTTGGATGGTTGTATAAATTGGGATAAGTAAAATAGGCATTTATGTTGATTAAAACAAGATTTTATATTATAACCCTACCTACCTGAAGTTCGCTTCCCTGGTGGCTTAGACTCAAAAAAATTTGCCTGCCAATGTGAGAGACACAGGTTTGATACTTGGGTCGGAAAGATCCCCTGGAGAAGGCAGTGGCGACGCACTCCAGTATTCTTCCCTGGAGAATCCCCATGGACAGAGGAGCCTAGCAGGCTACAGCCCATGGGGTCACAAAGAGTCAGACATGACTGAGTGACTAACACTTTATGCCTTCATATTCCCACCTGGAGAATATTAAGGTATTCCCCAGATATCACCTGCCAGATGATCACCCTGAATGATAATTTTACCAAAGGTGACACTATCAGGCCATGGCCTCTACCATGATACACTGTCTTCTCTCAAACCAGTGAATTTTTCTTGCACTAAATTATTGTGTGTGTTAGTTGTTCAATTGTGTCTGACTCTTTGTGACCCCAGGGATTGCAGCCTGCCAGGGTCCTCTATCCATGGGATTCTCCAAGCAACAATACTGAAGTGTGTTGCCATTTCTTTCTCCAGAGGATCTTCCCGACCCAGGGATCAAACCCAGGTCTCCTGCCTTGCTGGTAGATTCTTGACCGGTTGAGTCACCTGGGAAATTGTATTCTTGGACAATAGCTTGTATATCAAGAAGTTTTTATATGTACAGTCACAGAATAAATTCATTAAAATGGATTTATGGAGGTAGAGGTTAGGAGAGACTGTCTCAAAAGAATAAATGGCATCATGAAACTATGTTTCACGCAATCTGTGATTTGTCTTTTGTTGTCAGTGAAAACATAAGCACGTTTACTGAGTTTTACTTAACTTCCTTAGTAAATTCAAGGTCATTGGATTGTGAGAAATATTTATCTTTTTACTGACAATATGACAAAGAATAAGATCTTCACTAGACGGTGCTTGAACTCTTTAGGAAAAGCTTCACTCTGACATCAGGGCTGGGGTGCTGAATCTCATTAACGTAGTTGAGGATAACTGTGAGATTTCAAGCATCATGAGGATGGACCCTGCTGTGCTAACAGCAAGTGGGACCAACTCAGCTCTTCCAAGAAAGCCTATTGTGAAATTGAAAGTAGAGAGAAGAGCAATCTGGCCTTTTAAGCAGAAGTTCAAACGGGGTTGGAAGTCAAAGAAAGTCATAGAAAGAAACTCATTATAAAAATCTATACCCCTTGGGTGATGCTTTTGTATACATTCATCAGCTGCACACAATATTTAATTAAATGTGTTCTCTCACCTCTAGCTATTTTTTACACTGAATTAAAGCTGCAGTATAGGACAGTAAAAAGGGGAATTAATTTAGGGTTCCTATTTTGAGAACTCTGTGTTGAATAAAGTCAAGTGCTAATAAATGCTGGCCAGGAATGACCTCCTTGTCAGGTAGGGGAACTCGTAGGTAGCTCAGACTTGAGAAAGCTCTAGGGCGTGTTGGGCTAGTACAGAAGATGGACTAGAATATGATAAAGTGATCAGTCCCTAGGGCGAGCAGGGCCCTTGAGGACACAGTCGATGTTATATGATGATGAAAACAACGTCAATAAGCTTAATTCTTCGTACAGGTAAAAAAAAAGAAATTGGGTCATTACCTCCAGAACACTTTCCCCTGCCCACCCGGGGTTAAACAATGGGCCCTTCCTACGTACAGCTTACCAAAGCTGTAATTTCCCTAAACTCAGTTGTTGTTGTTTTTCTTCCCCCTTTTCATCTCTCTCTATTGAAGGCAAGGAATACATATACTCTATTCTGGTATTGTTTGTTCTTACCACAATTTCTTCTCCATAATAGATACTCAGATAGTTATTGAAGAAAGGGAAGGCAGAAGGAAGGAGGGATGAAAGCAAAGAAAAAAGAAAGGAAAAGAAGAAAGGGAAGAGGGAAGGAGAGGAAAGAAAGGCTCCAAAATGTATATAGGTCTGGAGTCAGCATCAGAAAGGTCCAGGAATCAGTGAGTTTTTAAGAGGGAGATGGACATACAGATAAACACAAAGGTGGCCAACAACATGCTAATTTCATTTCAGATACATGGACATTGAATGAGATTAATGAAGAATCTTTCCAGGTTGAGTTAAGAACAATGAGAGAGAAATTCAGTCCTTGAAAAGGAAGAGCGCATGGGTGAGATGATGCCTGTGTAAGCTGACATCAGGAATAAGGTGGAAGGTCAAGTATTTTAATAAGGACATGGGAGAAGAATTCAGAATAGCACAAAAGCCAAGATTTTTTTTTTTAATTTTAACAGTATTTTATTCCTTTATATTCTCTCTCTCTTTTTTTTTTTTTGAGTTTCCTGAGCCATATAGCAAACCACCCGTTGGCTATCTATTTTACATATGATAATGTAAGTTTTCATGTTACTCTTTCCACACATCTCAGCCTCTCCTCCCCTCTCCCCATGTCCATAATCTATTTCCTATGTCTGTTTCTCCACTGCTGCCCTGTAATATATTCTTTAAATCAACTTACTTTCCAACCCCTTTTCCTTTATTTATGACATTAGTCACATACAATAAAATTTACCAGTTTAGAACTTCTGCTGCTTTAAAATATTGTCTTAAGAAAATGATAAAATGAGCCAACTCTTGGAGAAGATATTTGAAAATCACTTACCTGATAAAAACCAATATTCAGAATACATAAAGAACCCCCAAACCTCAGAAATAACCAAAAGATCCAATTAAAAATGGTAAAATTTCAAACAGTTCTTCAAAGATGATGTGTACATAGCAAACCATCATCTGAAAAAATACTCATCATCATTTACTCATTATGGAAGTGCAACAAAACAAACCCAGCAGCCCATTTCAGAAATGGGCAAAGGACTTGAATAGACATTCCTCCGAGGAAGATTACAAACAAATGGCCAACAAGCACAGGAAAACAGGCTTACCGTCACTAATCATTAGGGAAATACAAATCAAAAGTACTTTGAGATACCACCTCACACGCATTAGGATCAATCAGTTCAGTCACTCAGTCACGTGCGACTCTTCGCAGCTCCAGGGACTGCCGTATGTCAGGCTCATTAGGATGGCTACTATATATATATATATATATATATATATATATATATATATATATATATATATAATATAAAGAGGATATAGAAAACTTAGAACCATTGTGCACTGTTGCTGTGAAGTGGAATCAAATTCAGTATGTGCTGTGCTTAGTCATTCAGTCATGTCCAACTCTTTGTAACCTCATGGACTGTAGCCTGACAGGCTTCTCTGTCTACAGGGATTCTCCAGGCAAGAATACTGTAGTGGGTTGCCATGCCCTCCTCTGGGAGATCTTCCCAACCCAAAGATCAAACCCAGATCTCCCGTATCGCAGGTGGATTCTTTACCAACTGAGCCACCAAGGAAGCCCAAGAACACGGGGCTTGCCTATCCTCTCTCCAGGGGATCTTCCTGACCCAGGAAATGAACCGGGATCTCCTGCATTACAGGTGGATTCTTCACCAGCTAAGCTACCAGAGAAGCCCCAAATTCAGTATACAAAGTATTAATTTAAGTTGTAAAATAGGTTCTAATTGACTTTGTTCTAGTAGGAGCATATCCTCATCTGTCTACAGTAATTAAACCTAGTAAGTAAAAGAATCTTAGGCTAATATCATTTAAGCAGTAACTATTTAGAGTCTTTAAAGAATAATGGATGGCTGCTAATTCATTTGGATGAAAAGGTAAGTTGCTAGAGTTACCAAATTTTGTAAACTGGGAAACATCAAATTCCAAAGGCATGGATACTTGTATCAAGATGCAGCTGTAGGTCACTTCCCTAGTCTCCCCGCTGTCATGTTACTACAGAGGAGGCAGAAGCTTGACTAGGGAGGAGGGGAAGTTGATTTGTTGCTAACTTCGGCATGTTAACATTTTCTTGACTCTTAAACCCAACTTATGTGCATATGGTAGCCAGGAAAATATCAATGTCTTTAATCTCATTCCTCCAAGCAAGAGAATAAATTATGTTAAGACAAACAAAAAAGCCGTGGGATCAAATGGCCAGATCAAAGGTACAACTGCCAGGAGGGAATTAGAGACAGCATAAAGTAATATTATTTGTATGGTAAAGTTTACAGACAGAAACCTCAGTCTGGATTGGAATCCTGATTCTAGTATATGCTACTAGTGTAAATTTAGGAAGGTTTATTTCACCTTTTTTGTCAACTTTCTCAGTTATAAAATGATGTCCTTAAATGGTATGATTTTGTTGACTAAAAAAGATGTACAATTTGAGAGTTGCAAGTTGTTGTTTTTTGTTTTTTGTTTTGTGGCAAAATGCAGCCCAGGAGACAGCACTTTAGACAACTCGGAGAGACTTCTCCAAAGAGGCACTGGGGGAAGGTCAATATATAAGATTTTGGTGAAGGGGGAGGTCAATGCAATCAAGCACTTACTTTACACAAGGTTTTCTGCTAGTCATGAGCAGCTGATGTCATCATAAAGGTATTTAGAGCTTTTTCTAGATAGGAAGAGATGCAAGGATTGGGATCATGAAATTAGTTCCTGAAAATATCTAGCTATCTAAAGACTTGTTCCATCAGATTCCCTGGAGCACAGAGTGTCTCAGTCCACCCTGAACTTCCTCAGGGGGTGTTGAAGATCAACAGCTGCAGCAGGGCAGGGTTCAATCTCCACAGAGGCAGATGGCAAAGGCTCTTGTTGTTCAGTTGCTGGCAATGCTCTTGGCAAGTGTGAATTTTAGTTGACAGGCAAGCGCCAATTTGTAGTTGGAAAATTACTGTTTTATTTTTGTATAGTGCTTATTATGTACTCAAGTGTGTACTTTGCCCTATACAGATATGAATCTGTTTAATCCTGATACTGCTTATATAATACTTAGAAGAGATCATGGCACAAATTAGATGCTCAATACATTGTCATTACTCTTGTTTCCTGTTGTGATGGCCCTGTCTCATTTAAGAAAACTTAGAAAGTACATTCGGTTTTAAAGAAGGATAGAAAGGAAACATATTCTCATAAACTTAGAAAGAAAAACATTTCAAACATTTAGGCATATTTCCCTTATCCTTTTCCTTAATTGTTAAAAGTGGAGCTCATATATTTGGAAAAAATTTATCCTGCTTTTGACTTTCAGTTTGTGTCTTTTTTTTTTTCCTTTTAATTTTGAGATAATTATAGATTTGCATACCATGTTAACAAATAATGTAAAGATATCTCAGTCTTTGTGTGAGTTGCCTAAGTGGAAATGTCTTGTAAAACAAGAGCCAAATATCACAACCAGGGTATTGATATTGGTACAGTCAAGATACAGAACAGTTTCATCACCAGAGATGGCCAGTGTTGCCCTACTTGGCTACACTCACTGTTCTCCTGCCCAGCAGTTTGTACCCTCCCCCTGTATCTGCTCCCCGCCACCATCTTTAACTCTTGGCAACCATTTATCTATTCATTTCTGTAGTATTGACATTTCAAAATATAATATATATGGAATAATATAATATATATGGAATAATATAATATGTAACTTGTATGGACTGGTGTTTTTCACTCAGCATAATTTTTAAAAGATTGATCCAAGATGATGTCTGTGTAAATAGTTCATACCTCTTTCTTGCTGCGTGCCTTTTTACTGTACTATTCCATTATGTAGGTGGACCAGAATTTGTTTAACTATTCACTTGTGAGCTACATCTGGGTTGTTTCCAGTTTGGGGCTATGATGAATGTATTTGCTATAAACATTCATATACAAGTTTTGTGGAAACACAAGATTCTATTTTCCTGGAATAAATGCCCAGAAGTACAATCACTAGGTTGTAAGGTAGTTATATTTTAAATTTTTAAAAGAAGCTGCCAGACCATTTTTCAAAAAGGCTGTACTATATTTCATATTCCCAGCAGACATCTATGAATTTATTAACCTGGAGAATTCTGGACCTGAAAATTTCTTTTTGGAGACTTAAAAAATCATGAATACAATTTCTTTAATAGTCAGAGGATATAATTAGGTAATTAGAAGTCCAATCACTGTCTGGGAGACTGACCAATATAATTAAAAATTTATGGATGGTGAGAGAAGTAGAAGGCAATAGTAGGAAGAAAAAGAGGTTTGCTTTTCAGGTAGAAAAAAATGTTTCCCATCAGAAACTACATATAACTAGGATTACATTTTTTATGCAACATTAGATTATTCATGTTTGCATAACATTATATCATATGTATTTTTACATATTGACAAAAATTCTTTACAACATAGTTTTAACTAGGTATAGAATATTTTACTGTATAAGTATATTAATTTTGCCTTCTATTATTAATATACTTGTTATATTGATATATTACACTTATTTCTATAGTAAGCATATTCATTTATTTCTTATATTTTTTCTTTTGTTTAATTGATTTACATGAGATCTTTATTCATTAAATATAAATCTTAACCAAACTTCCTAGAATAGTATATCTTATTGACTCAGTATATCGTGTGACTCAAAACTTAAACATATTTCTTTATGAACAAGCATTTCAAACTTAAAAGACTTATTGAGTTTTTTCTCTGAAAGTTCTTCCTTTGCTTATTTACATCTAGAATTATTCATACAAAGAGAAGAAAATTACTGACTTTTTAGATTGTTTTATGATTTCATTTTTAGAAATGAATACTTTGAAACAGTGATTCTCAGATATTTTGTTCTTAGTATCTCTTTACACTCTTAAGATTATTGTTAACTTCAGAGAGCTTTGGTTTATGAGTTATTCTTGCCATATATACTACATTACAAATTAAAGCTGAGATGTTTACAGATACAGATATTTATTATTTTGTTATCTTAAATTATTACTAAAAACAATACTAACTCCTTACATGGTAACATGATTTATTTATTACTAGGGAAAATAACTATATTTTCTAAAATAAAAAAATACTGAAAAGAGTGACAATCCTTCAGTTTTCAAAATCTCTTTAATGTCTGACAATAGAAAACAAATAGATTTTCGTACTCTGCTTCAGGATTTGATGTCCATTCAATTAAATGATGGTAAGTTGCTTTGATCCAAGCTTGTGAAAAATATCTGGTCCCACAAATACATGTAGTTGGTAAGGTGTGGAATATTTTCATGGGCCATTCAGACAGTGGTGATATTTTTTGTTGTTCTACAGCAAGACTCAATAAACCAGTTTCTTAAATGTTGATTGTAGAGTAGAGACTGAAACCATACTAATTAATTTTCAAGCTCTGTTATGTCAACATCTGTTTATCTTTCGTGCATATTAAAAGGATACTTTTCAGTTCAGTTCAGTTCAGTCACTCAGTCATGTCCTCTTCTTTGCGACCCCATGGACTGCAGCATGCCAGGCTTCTCTGTCCATCACCAACTCCTGGAGTTTACTCAAACTCATGTCCATCAAGTGATGCCATCCAACCTTCTCATCTTCTGGCATCCCCTTCTCCTCCTGCCTTCAGTCTTTCCAAACATCAGGGTCTTTTCCAGTGAGTCAGTTCTTCACATCAGGTGGCCATAGTATTGGAGCTTCAGCTTCAGCATCAGTCCTTCCAATGAATATGCAGGACTGATTTCTTTTAGGATTGTCTGGTTTGATCTCCTTGCTGTCCAAGGGATGCTCAAGAGTCTTCTTCAGCACCACAGTTCAAAAACATTAGCTCTTCGGGGCTCAGCTTTCTTACTAGTCCAATTCTCACATCCATACATGACTATTGGAAAAACCGTAGCTTTGACTATAGAGACCTTTGTTGGCAAAGGAATGTCTCTGCTTTTTAATATGCTCTCTAGGTTGGTCATAGCTTTTCTTCCAAGGAGCAAGCGTCTTATAATTTCATGGCTGCAGTCACCATCTGCAGTGATTTTGGAGCCCAAAAGAATAAAGTCTATCACTGTTTCCATTATTTCCCCATCTATTTGCCATGAAGTGATGCGACCAGATGCCATAATCTTAGTTTTCTGAATGTTGAGTTTTAAGCCAACTTTTCACTCTCGTCTTTCACTTTCATCAAGAGGCTCTTTAGTTCTTTGCTTTCTGCCATAAGGGTGGTGTCATCAGCTTTACTCATATGTGATTTTGGAACTTAATTCATTACTCATTTGGAAAATACTGTCTTCATGACTTGTGTAGATGTCTCAAATTTGGGGGTATTTATTATACAATATCTCAACAATTACATTCATTATTATTGTAACTGACATCAGAAAAGTTTTTCAGTATTTGGACACAGCTATTGTCAAATTCATGATGATAGAATCCAGGTTTCCCCAATTCCAATTTTTGGTTAAAAGCTCAAACGTTGTCATTGACAAAATACATGGCCCATTGTTTTCCTTGATGTAACATGCTCATTTTTTTCATTCACTCTAGTTTGTCGTCAGTTGTTCTTTTAAGGTAAAAATGGTATTTCATGAAAAAACCAGCTAGGTCAGTTCTCAACTGAAGTAATCACAGATGTAATTTTCTTTAAAACCAGCATGAATTATACTTTCACATGGAGCAGAATGTTTTATGCATATTTTCCATTTGTCACACGGGATATTAAAAAGTCACGTTAGAAGGTCAAGATTAAATAAAGCTAATAATTTTTACTGCTTCATCAAGGAGATTCACAGGTGAAATTGGCTTTTCTCCCCCCTTGCCAGTGTATGGCAGTGAGAAATACACTTCTGGAACAATTGGTGCCACTTCCCTGAGTTATAATGAACATAACATTTTATCTACTATTGCTTTTGCAACTTACGTGCAAATGTCAACACAGTGAAAAAAATGTTAATTAAAAAACTCTTTCATTATAGTTTTTCTTCTTTAAAAAAAATGTTTTTAACCTCATAGATCCCTAAAAAAGTCTCAGAAACTTCTAGGTTTCATGAGACACAAACTTGAAAACTTCTATATTAACCTATTTATTAATAGGATTTTTACTGTATTATTTTACAGGAAGACTTGGGTTTTTTTCAGAATACTTAACCAATTTCCCTATTATTGCCAAGTGATTTGAGTAAAGTATAAGTAATAGTGAGTGAAAGTCACTCAGTCATGTCCAACTCTTTGTGACCCTGTGGAATTTACAGTCCATGGAATTCTCCAGGTCAGAATACTGGAGTGGGTAGCCTTTCCCTTCTCCAGGGATCTGCCCAACCCAGGGATCAAACCCAGGTCTCCCACATTGCAGGCGGATTCTTTACCAGCTGAGCCACAAGGGAAGCCCAAAGTTTAAGTAATTGTGAACAATAATCGACAGCATAGAAAAAGTCTCCCTCTCTCTTTCATCATATATATAAGACAGAGGGAGATTTTTTCTATGCTATCGATTGGTTTGTTCACTATTCTCCACTAGCATTATAGTGTTAATTACTTACCTTTTAATATACTTTAAAATGCAATGGGAGAAAGAATCCAATTACAGCTTAAAAAAAATATCAAAAGTGATTTTCTGGGCTTAATCACCCAGGAAAAATAAAAGTTATTTTCATGACTACAAAACAAAGCAAACCACTTCTAATTATAGTTGAGTGAAACTGACCTTTGTATAAGGATATATTTAACCCACTCAGAAGCTTAGTTTTTATTAACTGATTAATTGTAGACAAGCATAAAAATTAACTTGAATTTAAAACTGTGTAATATTTGGTTGGCCAAAAAGTTCATTCAAGTTTTCCAGTAACATGAAAAATCTGAATGAACTTTTTGATCAGCCCAATATTTTGTTCTTTCTTGGGATGACTGCTTCTCCTTTGCATGAATCTACCTTTATACCTCTTAATAGATATTTATAGTTTTCAACATGAAATTCTTGAATATTTCATAGTATTATCATACATGTATGCTTAGTTACTCAGTAATATCGGACTCTTTGCAACATTTTGGACTGTAGCCTGCCAGGCTTTTCTGTCCACAAGATTTTTCAGGCAAGAATACTGGAGTGGGTTGCCATTTCCTTCTTCAGAGGATCTTACCGACCCACGAATCAAAACTGTAACTCCTCTATCTCCTGCATTTCAGGTAGATTCCTTACCAGCTGAGCCATAGGGGAAGCCCTCATATTACTGTAATTATTTGTATTCCTCTATGCTGTTATTGGGTGTTCCTTGGTGTCTCAGTCAGTGAAGAATTACCTGCAATGCAGAAGACCCAGGTTCGATCCCTGGGTTGAAAAGATCCCCTGGAGAAGGAAATGGCAACCCACTCCATTATTCTTTCCTGCAGAATTCCATGGACAGAAGAGCGTGGTGGGCTACAGTCTATGGGGTCACAAAGACTCAGATGTGACTGACTGAATAGCACTAGGGATTCATCACTAATTGCTATTCTTAAGATTATTATTTTTACTCTTTCTTATAACTCTCTGTTGCTAATATAAAGTCTTTTTGTTTTTAGGCATAGATTTTATTTCAGGTATGATATTGGACAACCTTTTAATTGTCACCTTATTGGTTTTATTGAGTTACTGTTGTTCAGTTGATCAGTCATGTCTGACTCTGTGATCCATTGGACTGCAGCATTCCAAGTGTCCCTGTTCTTTACTATCTTCTAGAGTTTGCTCAAACTCATGTCCATTGAATCAATAATGCCATCTAACCATCTCATCCTCCATTGTGCCCTTCTCTTCCTGCCCTCATGCTTTTCCCAGAATCAGGGTCTATTCCAATGAGTCAACTCTTCGCATCAGGTGGCCAAAGTATTGAAGTTCCAGCTTCAACATCAGTCCTTCCAATGAATATTCAGGATTGATTTCCTACAGTACCGACTGGTTTAATCTCCTTGCTCAAGAGTTTTCTCCTGCACCGCATTTAGAAAGCATCAGTTCTTTGACACTCAAGCCTTTTTTTATGGTCCAACTCTCACATCTGTACATGACTAATGGAAAAAGCATAGCTTTGACTATATGGATCTTTGTCAGCAAAGTGATGTCTCTGCTATTAAATATGCTGTCTAGTGGTAAAGAACCTGCCTGCCAATGCAGGATATGTAAGAGATGCTGGTTTGATCCCTAGGTAGGAAAGATCCATGGAGAAGGGCATGGGAACCCACTCCAGTATTCTTGCCTAGAGAATCCCATGGACAAGAAGCCTGGCGGGGTACAGTCCATAGTGTCAATGAATCAGACATAACTGAAGCAACTGATCATGCACACGTACAGGTTTGTCATAACTTTTCTTCCAAGGAGCAAGCATCTTTTAATTTCATGCCTGCAGTCACCTTTCTCAGTGATTCTGGAACCAGGGAACTAAAGTCTGTCACTGTTCCCATTTTTTTTTTTCAATCTATTTGTCATGAAGTGATGGGACTCAATGCCATGATCTTAGTTTTTGAATGTTGAGTTTTAAGCCAGGTTTTCCCACTCTCCTCTTTCACCTTCATCAAGAGGCCCTTTAGTTCCTCTTTACTTTCTGCCATTCCAGTGGTGTCATGTGCATTTCTGAGGTTATTGACACTTCTCCTGGCAATCTTGATTCCAGTTTGAGCTTCATCCAGCCCAACATTTAGCATGTTATACTTTAGCCTTGACCTACTCATTTCCCAATTTGGAACCAGTTCACTGTTTCATGTCCCGTTGTAACTGTTGCTCCTTGACCTGCATACAGGTTTCTCAGGAGGCAGATAAGGTGGTCTGGTGTCCCCGTCTCTTGAAGGCAATTAACCCCCTTGAAAGTAATGATAACTCTTCCTGTAGTTTTAGAAAAGCTTGAGGGAAAAAAAGATAATTTTATTGCTTCTTACTTGATTTATATTTTACTTTACTTTCTTAAAACCTCTGACAATGTTGAGTAACATGGTTATTCTTTTCTATTTTCCTAGAAATACTTCTAGTTTTTCATTGTTAACCAAGAGATTGAGAGTTTGAGGGGAAAAAAAATTCATTGTTTTACCATGAAAGTATCTTCAGTCTAAAAACAGAGACACACGTAATTTTTTTTAAGGATGTTCCAGATATAACATGATTGAATATAATTTTAAAGATAACTTTCATCAAATAGGCAAGAAAATGATTGATTAGGTTAATGTTAGGTGGATCCCAAATTCTTCCTATGCAAATACACTCAGAAGACAAAGGAACTCTGTTTACAAAACTATGAAGGAAAATGTTTTGACTTCATAATTCTATACCTAGCTAAATGACTGTTTATGCAGTTACAAAATGCCTTCTACAATACATTAGTTATTTCCTAAATCTCTTCTTTTTAAATTGTTCTGAACTTTTAAATTTCATGAAATAAGTCTATTTTGGTGTAACATTACTTCTTTGAAACTTCAGAGAAGCTTCTTTGAACTGCAGATTCTTTTAATGTTTCTGGAATTTTCCCCCCTTTCTGTATCCTTGCAAATCTCTATTTGCCTTATAGTAGCTTATAGTGAAGTAGAAGCTGAATTTGTTTCTGATATTGGAGTCTGCTAAAATCTTTCACCTGCTAGATTCAGATCAAAAGAGGATATTTATTCAATTATTAATGTGGAGAACCAGCAGCTGCAGGAGTAAAATGGTATCAACAGTTCTGAAAAACAGCCCTAATTCTGGATCCTATTCCCTGCTTGGTGTGGTTATTTGTCCCCAAAGCAAAACTTGGGTGTTCTCTCATGCAACTGTTAGGTAGTTAGAATAGGAAAAAGGAGTCCAAAATGGCGGTGGCTATAAAACAAAGAAGGGAAAAGCCTGTGAAGATAGAACAAAGGAAGGTCCGAGGACCAGAGTGAGGACCTCAGGTAAAGCAAACAGCCCCCCTGGCTAGCCCAATTTACATAGGGTAGGCTCAGGGGGAGGAGAAAAAACATAAAAAGAGGAGCCAAACTTGAGCTGGGGGCTTCTCTTCTCTTCACGTGTTTTGCGTCGGCCTGCTCTCACACCTTGTGGAAAAGGAAATGGCACCCCACTCCAGTACTCTTGCCTGGAAAATCCCATGGATGGAAGAGCCTGGTAGGCTACAGTCCATGCGGTTGGGAAGAGTTGGACACGACTGAGCGACTTCACTTTCACTTTTCCCTTTCATGCACTGGAGAAGGAAATGGCAACCCACTCCAGTGTTCCTGCCTGGAGAATCCCAGGGACGGCAGAGCCTGGTGGGCTGCCGTCTATGGGGTCGCACAGAGTCGGACACGACTGAAGTGACTTAGCAGCAGCAGCTCTAACGCCTTGAGGTTGTATTTTCCTTTGCTTGGCAGTAAAACTGAGCTGTAACTCTGGTCCTTCCATCCCTTCAAATTTTTGCTGTGGCAAGACAGAACTGAGGAAATTGCACACTCCACTGACACAACTGGCAACATCCCAGGTGCTTCTGGTCAACCCAAGCAAGGTGAAATATGCTAAAAATGAACTTTGTATGATAATGAAGTGCCAATATAGTTTCATCAAATTATAGCAAATGTATTACCTTGGTGTGCGGTTTTAACAGTGGGGGAGGCTGTGGACAGAAGTCCATTGCACTTTTTTAAATGTCACTTCAGTTTAAAATTTTAAAAACAAATAATATAGATAAAAACAAAACTTAAAAGTGAGCCCCAGTAAAAGTAAACTTATAATACCAGAAGGATAATATTGGTAGGAAAAAAAGTAGAATTCAGATAGGTAAACTTTGTCTTATCTAATTACTAAAATTAGGTCACAAATTATTATGGAAGTTGTGGGACTTAATTGCCAATTTTTGCTTAGAATTGGAGAAGGAAATCAGCGAAGGCAATGGCAACCCACTCCAGTACTCTTGCCTGGAAAATCCCATGGATGGAGGGGCCTGGTAGGCTGCAGTCCTTGGGATTGCGAAGAGTCGGACACGACTGAGCGACTTCACTTTCACTTTTCCCTTTCATGTGCTGGAGAAGGAAATGGCAACCGACTCCAGTGTTCTTGCCTAGAGAATCCCAGGGACGGCGGAGCCTGGTGGGCTGCCGTCTATCGGGTCGCAGAGAGTCGGACACAACTGAAGGAACTTAGCAGCAGCAGCAGAAGAAGAAGGAAATGGCAACCCAGTCTGGTATTCTTGCCTGGAGAATTCCATGGACAGAGGAGCCTGTCAGGCTATAGTCCATGGGGTTGCGAAGAGTCAGACACGACTGAACTACTATCACTCACTCACTTTTGCTTAGAATAATTCTATTGGGACTTTCAAATAGAGGAAAAGATAGTACACTCTTCTTTGACCTTGTTTCCCTACCAAGGGGTCCACTCTGATTCTGATGAATTTCTTTCCATCCCCATCAAACCTTAAATCTGGAGGGTGGCCTCCCATCTGTATGGCCTTTCTCTTTTGTCCTTGTGGATCCTACCATCATTTTTCCCAAGATCTCTTTATTTTTCTACATGTGACATTTTCCTTATAAATATTTAAGCTTTTTTCAGGAGCCTACCATAATAAAAAAAATTCTAAATGTTAAATGACAAGTTAATAACATGAACACTTCGATAGACTTTTTTCAGTCTGTTTTCATTTTTTTTTCTTAATAAGGGTTCAAAATGAGCACAGTATACAAGATCAATGAAAGACAGCAAGAAAGAATTTGAATGAATAGAGGTAGAGAGCAGAAGGAAAAATTTTCCAACCCAGTTTCCTTCCAATTTAATAGGCCAGTGAATTGTCACTGATGGAGCATTTTGGTGTATTCATAATTTTGCTAATTAATGTTTCGACATTGAGATTGCTATGGTCCTTAGAAGCAATAGTAGAATCCATTTTGCCAGGTTAGGGAGAAATAAATTTATTGAGGGGCATTTGTATTCATAAAACTATTGGAAGATTTGGAGTAAGAAACTCAAGTCTGATCTTTTAAGAACCATATTTCAAGATGGAGAAGCTACTGTCACCTTCAAATCCATTTAGAAACACTCTCCCTCTGATACTTTTCATGTTAACCTGAGCTACAGTTTCCTTCTGTAGTTTATCTCTGAATAAAAGTCTGGGATGGGAGTACCTTATTGGTAGAAACTAAGTCATATGCTTGTATCCTAGCTGTGAGATAACCTGGGAAATAAAGTCTTACTTTTCCTTAAACTTAACTTTGGAATATAAGGATATATAATATAGAAAAATACTAAAATTTGGACAGAGTGTTCAAGTCTTTGGTAAGACAGATGTCTACTCCAAATACATGATCTTATTTCATGCTTTCAAGACCCTATTTTCATCTCCATTTTCCTAAATGTAAAGAAATGGTGGCTTTGAGAAATTAAATAGTACACTTGAGAGTACAGAGTTAGAAACAGATGGAAAAGGATATGAACTCAAGTCTGTTCACAATGTGAACACAATTCTTAGAGAAGAGCCTGAAAACCTCATTCAAGTCTTAGTTAAACAATAACATTTCTTTTAGGTTTTAATTTTTTTAAGCTGATTTCTTAGTCAAAGGAAGGAACTGAATGATGAATACTGGGGACATTTCTTACATTCCCAAAGCAAGAGACCTAGCAACTCAATAAACCTAGATATACAGATTTTCAAGTCCAAATTGATGCTAAATTAGAACCACTTCACTTCTCACTCTTAAGGATTGAACAGAACTTATTTCTGTAGTGGAAGAAGTAATTTTTATTTCCTAGGTGCACAGTTGGACTGACATAATTCATAATAGTGGAATATTATAATAAAAATGTACATTGTTATTGTGACTAATCTTTCTGACTTTTCCCCCAGTTTTAACTCCAATGTTGCAAAAATAACCTATGATACTTTTTCTAGAAATTAGTGAGTCTTTGTCCAGACTTAGAACAAGGATCCAATTACTCAAGACTCGGTTTTCCACTAATACTGGTGCTTGGTATCTCAAGCATATGCTGTTACCTACAGGGTATTTCTATTTTCTATATTGGTAAAACAAAAAACCTCAAAATCTTTAGTCAGAAACTCTTCACGTGATTGTTGGGTAAAATTTATGCATTAAACACTTCATGATTTTCTTTAAAAACAAAAACAAGAATTGTTACTCTTTGGCAGAATTTGTGATCAGTTAAGTCCAGATTAGCTCAATAGTAGATAAAGTAGAATGTAGAAAAGGCACTGGGGCTTTCCAGGGGGCACAGGAGACACAGGAGCTTGAGTTCGATTCCAGGTCAGGACGATCCCTTGGAATAGGAAATGCAACCTGCTCAAGTATTCATGCCTGGAAAATTCCACGGACAGAGGAACCTGGCAGGCTACAGTCATGGAGTCACAGAGAGTCAGACATGACTGAGCAGCTGAGCACGAGAAAAGACATTAGCCATTACTAAGGATAGAGCAGGTCTTTTAAGTTAGGGATAATCTTCTCATTTTTCTCTGTTGTTATGCTTTGAACAGTGTCCAGTAAGAGAAAAAGAACTGGACTTCAGTTACAAGACTTAATTGAGTTCCTAAGTATGGCACCTATGTGCTTTTGAATAACTAGCTGAAAGTCTCCAGGTGTAGACTTCCTCAATGAGACACGTGCAAGATAAAACTAGTCTTACTGTGAAATTGGACCAAAAGTGACTGTGTTAGTGAAAGTAATTGTATGTCCTCCCGCAGTTTTCTTCTCAGCATCTGCAGTTGTTCTTGCTCCACTGGAGAGAGAGAGAGAGAGAGAGAGAGAGAAATACTGCTACTACTTGTTTAGTTGTTCAGTCATGTCCAACACTTTTGCGACCCCCTGAACTGTAGCCCACCAGGCTCCTCTGTCCATGGGATTTCTCAGGCAAGAATACTGGAGTGAGTTGCCATTTCATCCTCCAGGGGATCTTCCCGACCCAGGGACTGAACCTGTGTCTTCTGCATTGCAGGTGGATTCTTTATCGCTTAACCACCAGGGAAGCCCCGACTACTACTATAAATAATAATAATAAGGAAGAGGAGAAGTAGAGGGAGAAAGGAGGAAGGAAAAAAGGAAGGAAGGGAGTGAGTGAGGAAGGAAGGACGCACCCTACACTGACTCTGACATATCACATTTCTTATCAGGTAGCATTCATCACTGGGATCCAACACCCTGGCCTCTTTGCTGTTTAGAACACCTTGAGCCTGGTCCCCTTCTCAAAGTGATGGACTTGATAGTCCATCTTCCAGGAAGGCTTTTTCTCTACAATATCTGGCTGACTTTTTAACCTAATTTAGGTCTCTGTCTAAAGACTGCTTCTTGGCACTTCCCTGGTTGTCCAGTGGTTGAGAATCTGTCTTCCAGTAAAGGGGATGTGGGTTCGATCCCTGGTCAGGGAACTGGGATCCCACACGTCACAGGGCAACTAAGCCCATGTGCTGCAACCACAGAGCCTCAACTAGAGAGGCCATGTGGCACAAGCTATGGAGTCCATGCACTCTGGAACCCGTGTGCCACAACTACTGGGACCAAATGCTCTGGAACCCCATGTCACAACTAGACAGAAGCCCTTGAGAGGCAACAAATACATCACATGCTGCAACTAAGTCCTGACACAGCCAAAAATAAAATATAAATAAAGATTGCCTCTGCTTGGAGATTGTCCCTAATAATCCATATCTGTTTTATTTTGTTCTCACATATTCTTCACCACTAGACATTTTATTATATATTTTTTATTCATTTTCTATTTCCTTCATTAGAAACTAAGCTCCACTAGGCATGAGTTTTTTTAACATTTTGTTCATTATCATATCCCCCACTAGCTCAAACAACACTTGGCATGTAATTGGCAGTTAATAAGTATTTATTGTTAAATAATTGGATTGAGTTAATAAAATTAATAGATTTAAAATTTCATTAGTTTTCAACTTGATATTAGTTAATGCCTTGGTAAATTCTGGATCTGGGCCAGTGGTAATTGTTTTATTTATCTCTTTACCAAATTGATAATGAATACATTTATTTGCTTAAATTATCTTCTAAAAATGCCAGTGTGACTCCTCATATGGGGAAGTTGAAGTGAAGTTGAACAGTTCTATGAAGACCTACAAGACATTCTAGAACTAACACCCAAAAAAGATGTCCTATTCATTGGAAGGAACTGGACTGCAAAAGTAGGAAGTCAAAAAACAACAGGAGTAACAGGCAAATTGGCCTTGGAGTACAGAATGAAGCTGGGCAAAGACTGCTAATAGAGTTTTGCCAAGAGAACACACTGGTCATAGCAAACACCCTATTTCAACAACACAAGAGAAGACTCTACACATGGACATCACAGGATGTTCAATACCGAAATCAGATTATTATACTCTTTGCAGCCAGAGATGGAGAAGCCCTATGCAGTCAGCAAAAACAAGACCAGGAGCTGACTGTGACTCAGATCATGATCTCCTTATTGCCAAATTCAGACTTAAATTGAAGAAAGTAGGGAAAACCATTAGACCATTCAGGTATGACATAATCAATTCCCTTACCATTATACAGTAGAAGTGACAAATAGATTCAAGGGATTAAATATGATAGACAGAGTGACTGATGAACTATGGATGGAGGTTAAGGACATTGTACAGGAGAAAGGGATCAAAACCATCCCCAAGAAAAAAATGCTTAAAAGCAAAATGGCTATCTAAGGAGGCCTTACAAATAGCTGTGAAAAGAAGAGAGTTCAGTTCAGTCGCTCCTTTGTGTCCGACTCTTTGCGACCCCATGAATCGCAGCATGCCAGGCCTCCCTCTCCATCACCAACTCCCAGAGTTTACCCAAACTCATGTCCATCGAGTCGATGATGCCATCCAACAATCTCTTTCTCTGTCATCCCCTTCTCCTCCCGTCCCCAATCCTTCCCAGCATCAGGGTCTTTTCCAATGAGTCAGCTCTTCGCATCAAGTGGCCAAATATTGGAGTTTCAGCTTCAACATCAGTCTTTCCAATGAACAACCAGGACAGATCTCATTTAGGATGGGCTGGTTGGATCTCCTTGCAGTCCAAGGGACTCTCAAGAGTCTTCTCCAACAACACAGTTCAAAAGCATCAATTCTTTGGCACTCGCTTTCTTCACAGTCCACTCTCACACCCATACATGACCACTGGAAAAACCATAGCCTTGACTAGACGGACATTTGTTGGCAAAGTAATGTCTCTGCTTTTTAATATGCTATCTAGGTTGGTCATAATTTTCCTTCCAAGGAGTAAGCATCTTTAATTTCATGACTACAAGCACCATCTGCAGTGATTTTGGAGCCCCCCCCCCCCAAAAAAAAATTAAGTCTGACACTGTTTCCACTGTTTCCCCATCTATTTGCCATGAAGTGATGGGACAGATGTCAGATCTTAGTTTTCTGAATGTTGAGCTTTAAGCCAACTTTTTCACTCTCCTCTCTCACTTTCATCAAGAGGCTTTTTAGTTCCTCCATCTCATCCTTTGACACCCTCTTCTCCTTCTGCCCTCAATCTTTCCTAGCATCAGGGACTTTTCCTATGAGTTGGCTATTCTCATCAGGTGACCAAAACACTGGAACTTCAGCTTCAGCATCAGTCCTTCCAATGAGTATTCAGGGTTGATTTCCTTTAAGATTGACTGGCTTAATCTCCTTGCTGTCCAAGTGACTCTCAGGAGTCTTCTCCAGCACCATACTTTTAAGGCATCAATCCTTTGGTTCTCTGCCTCCTTTATGGTCCAGCTTTCACAACCATATGTGATCACTGGGAAGACCATAGCCTTGATTATACGGACCTTTGTCAGCAGAATAATGTCTCTGCTTTTCAACACAGTATCTAGGTTTGTCATAGCGTTCCTGCCAAGAAGCAATCATCTTCTGATTTCATGGCTGCAGTCACCATCTTCAGTGATTTTAGAGCCCAAGTAGAGGAACTCTGTCACTATCTCTACCTTTTCTCCTTCTATTTGCCATGAAGTAATGGGGCTGAATGCCATGATCTTTTTTTTTTTTTAATATTTAGTTTTTTTTTAAGCCAGCTCTTTCACTGTCCTCCTTCACCCTCATCGATAGGTTCTTTAGTGACTCTTCACTTTCTGCCATTAGAGTGGTATCATCCGCATATCTGAAGTTGTTGATGTTTCTACTGACTATCTTGATTCCAACTTGTAAATCATCCAGCCTGGCATTTCTCATGATGTGCTCAGTGTATAGGTTAAATAAACAGGATGACAACAGACAGCCCTGTCGTACTCCTTTCTCAATCCTGAACCAATCAGTTGTTCCATACAGGGTTCTATCTGTTGCTTCTTGACCCAAACACAGGTTTCTCAGGAGACAGGTAAGATAGTCTGGTATTCCCATCTCTTTAAGAGTTTTCCACAGTTTGTTATGATCCATGCAGTCAGACTTTAGCGTAGTTGATGAAACAAAGGTAGATGTCATTTGCGGGATCATAGAGAAAGCAAGAGGATTCTCGAAAAACATCTACCTCTGTTTCATTGACTCTGCTAAAGCCTTCAACTGTGTAGATCATCACATAACAAACAAACTGTGAAAAGCACCTAGAGAACTTAGATGCTCCCCATTCCCAGGTTGCACCACATAATAATTGAACCAGAATATTTGAGGGTGATAGCCACATATCAGTGCTTTTGAAATCTCAAGTCAATTGTAATGTACAGGAAGCATCACTTTCTTAACCCAAATGAATGGAAGTTTCTAACACCAGAGAAAAGTTAGTGGCATATGTCTCTGTTTTCTCCTAGAAAGGTCCACACTTCAACATGTTCATGGTTCTCAGAAAGGAGCTAGTCCTCCTCTTCTCCTTGGAAAGTACAGTATATACATAACGTATACTTTGTATATAACTTAAATTAAACCTTAAGGGCATACTCTGTAGGCTCTGAAAGAAATATCCTTCTTACAGTCCCTACCTGTTGATATCCACCTTTTAAAGCCTTGTGCAAATGGTACCTCTTACTTGATATTTCTTTCCCTACTGGCATTGATCTTACCATAGTCAGTCTACTCATTAATCCTTCTCTCGTTCCTCATTTATCACAGTCTAGTATCCATCACCAATTGGGATAAATCACTTTGCTTGGGCTGTGATTTAATCATCTGTAAATAAGAGGGTTGGAACCTGAACTTGCAAGACTCTCAGCTCTCTTCTGCCTCAGAATTACTATGAGTTTCCTGTATCCTGCATACTCTCCCAGAAAACAAACAAACAAAAAAAGCAACTTTTATCACTGCCATGTATCTTAAGTGTCACAACACACTAGTTTTAACCTACTAACTGCTTTTTGGTTTCTGAGCTGTCAGAAGTAGAACAATTCCACATATACATATTTCTTTTCCTGAAAAATAGCAATCATTAACTGCGGTGATATTTAATATAGATGTATATATATATGTGTGTGTGCATATATACACCTATATATGTGTGTGTGTGTATATATATATATAACATAATATATATACATATATATCAGATATATACACACCATGCATATATAGCATATATATACCTACATATATTAAATATATATGATATATATACACATATATGTTTTATGTGCCAATTGGCAATTTGCATGACATTTTTACATATGTTTTTCCACTTTACTCATCTTAACAACATACAAAGTAGGTAGCAAGTATGAGTTATACTATCATTCAGATAAACAAAGACTCAAAAATTTCAAGTGATTTGCCTAAGGCTTCATATAAGCTTCATGACAAATCTCTGTCTAAAATAGATGTCTTCTCCTTCCTTAGTTCAGGGTTCTTTCTATTCCTTCAAAGATATCTCTGTATTTATAATATTACAAGAGGATAAATAAGACCTCTTCATGCTGTGATGTTCAATGTACTATTGTTTTTCCTCATAATTGGGAACCTAAGACCCCCCAGATGCCAAGGTTTTGGAGCTCTGTTTATGTGTAACCAGCTAGCAGAAACTAAAAACATGGTATTTGTGTGGCCTCCATTTATTGATAAATATCTAAGCCATGGGAAAGTGTCCTTCAGATTTCTATCACAAATCAAGCATATCTGACATTAACTATTCTCTGTCAGGCATTTCCTAGCTTGTGCTAGGAAATGCACAAAATTCTTGTCATCCCACAACAGAAATCCAAAATTGTTGTCATCACACAACAACTTCTCAGCAGGACACTTCATTTTCAAGTTAACAGTGATGTAGATGCTTCTTAAAAGGAGACTGGCTAGTTACTGCTAAGTGGAGTATGTAGAAGAGTAATAGATGACCCTTTGAACAACTTCTATTATATTGATGCTGGATTTTCAGTACAGTTCAGTTCAGTTAGTCAGTTGTGTCTGACTCTTTGCAACCCCATGGACTGCAGCACTCCAGGCCTCCCTGTCTGTCACCAACTCCTGGAATCTGCTCAAACTCATGTCCATTGAGTCAGTGATACCATCCAACCATCTCATCCTCTCTCCTCCCCTTCTCCTCCCGCCTTCAATCTTTCTCAACATCAGGGCCTTTTCAAATAAGTCATTTCTTCATATCAGGTGGCCAAAGTATTGGAGTTTCAACTTCAGCATCAGTTCTTCCAATGCTGGATTTTAGCCTTTATAAAGTGATTTCAAATCCACTATCCTCATTCAGTAAAAGAGGAAACTGAGGCCTCAGGTTAAATGCACAGTCATGAGATCAGAAATGGTGGCGCCAGGACAATTACCCCTGTTTTCTGATAGCTAAACTAATTGAGAGAGAAGGCAAAGGCAACCCACTCCCATGGACGGAGGAGCCTGGTAGGCTGCAGTCCCTGTGGTTGCGAAGAGTCGGACACGACTGAGCGACTTCACTTTCACTTTTCACTTTCATGCACTGGAGAAGGAAATGGCAACCCACTCTAGTGTTCTTGCCTGGAGAATCCCAGGGACGACGGAGCCTGGTGGGCTGCCGTCTATGGGATCACACAGAGTCGGACATGACTGAAGCGACTTAGCAGCAGCAGCAGCAAACTAATTGAGGAAAGAATGATGAATTGCCCATCCCACTCCATTCCAGTGATGAAAGGGAATTTCTTCTCTGTCTTTGCTCTCTTCTGGGCTTAGAATGATGTCTTTCCAAGTAAAGTCTTGCGGTATTCTATATCCAAATGCAATCAGAAAAATGTGCCTAAATCAAAAATCTTCAGTCTCAGCTAGTGCTTTTGCCTAATCTTAGCTGCCATTTTTGTACCTTTCTTTTTTTTCTTTTTAACCCTTTATTTGGACAACCACTGAGTATGATTTAATAAGCTTTGTCTAAATGTTGATTGTTAAATATAGATGAGGAGGAGGAAGGTAGGTGTGAGTATAAAGGGGTGTGTAGGGAACCTCATAGTGAGGGAACATTTCTACATCTGTTTAAAAATTAATTAATTAATTTTTGAATTTTATTGAAGGATAATTGCTTTACAGAATTTTGTTGTTTTTTGTCAAACTTCAACATGAATCAGCCATACCCCCTCCCTTTTGAACCTCCCTCCCATCTCCCTCCCCATCCCATCTTGTTTGTGGTGATGGTTACATGGATATAAGATCCATGATTATACCAATGTTTTCTTTCTGGGTTGATACTGAACTATATTATACAAGATGGTACCAAAAGGGGAGGCTGAATGAAGAGTACATCAGAACTTCCTGTGAATCTGTAGTTATTTAAAAATTTAAAAACTAAACATAGATGATGAATAAGAATTTATAATATAAATAATGATAATAATAATTATTTCATAGGAATGACATTTTGGCAGTGAAAATTCAGAGAGTTAAGCCATGAGTATCTTGGGATGTCTTCCTGTCATTTGGAGGGTGGAGTTGATATGTAGGGTTGGAATTCTCTGCTTAAAGCTGACTCTGAGTGTTTCTCTGGCTCTACTGGATAGTATCGAGCTGCCAAAATAAGTTATCTGGGCTCAAATCCAGGCTCTGCTGATTACTAGATAGGCAATGTCAGCGAATTTACTCTGCTCTTCTGCACCTCAATTTCCCCATTCATAATATAGGATTATAAATGTATCTTTCCTATGGAGTTATTGTATGGCATAAGTAAGTAATCACAATGTAATATATAAGTGCATCAAATCAGCACTTTGTACACCTTAAATATATCAATTATATCTCAATGCAAAATAAATTATGTGTAAAGCACTTGAAATAATTGTATGTAATATATTATACGTATTATATTTCAGTGAAAGTTAACTTTGACTATCATTGTTTTAATTGTATTTCCCCTGAGTAGAATGAACGTTGTAGTATTTTTGTGTTCAGTAGAAGAGTTAGGGAATTATTCTGAGTGTTAAAGGAGTTTTCCTCAATTTTCACTGAAACAACAAATCCTTGGGCCTATATAGTCCTTCTAAGGTGCTGTGAAGCTAAGGTTGAGCACACAAAAGGATCTAAGAGGTACAAAGTGGAGCTGGGTCAGCCTCTCCTGTATTCTAGATGATTCATTTTATTTGATCCTTTTTCTATGTTAAATCATCCAAATCCCCTTTAGAAGGACCTAATACATTAAACATTGTCTTCATTTCAAAGTGAGATATGAATAGGAATAATATCAATAACCTCAGATATGCAGATGACACCACCCTTATGGCAGAAAGTGAAGAAGAACTAAAGAGCCTCTTGATGAAAGTGAAAGAGGAGAGTGAAAAAGTTGGCTTAAAGCTCAACGTTCAGAAAACTAGGATCATGGCATCTGGTCCCATCACTTCATGGGAAATAGATGGGGAAACAGTGGAAACAGTGTCAGACTTTATTTTGGGGGGCTCCAAAATCACTGCTGATGGTGATTCCGGCCATGAAATTAAAAGACGCTTGCTCCTTGGAAGGAAGGTTATGGCCAAGCTAGATAACATATTTAAAAGCAGAGACATTACTTTGCCAACAAAAGTCTGTCTAGTCAAGGCTATGGTTTTTCCAGTAGTCATGTATGGATGGGAGATTTGGACGGTGAAGAAAGCTGAGCACCGCAGAATTGATGCTTTTGAACTGTGGTGTTGGAGAAGACTCTTGAGAGTCCCTTGGATTGCAAGGAGATCCAATCAATCCATCCTAAAGGAGATCAATCCTGAGTGTTCTTTGGAAGGACTGACGTTGAAGCTGAAACTCCAGTACTTTGGCCACCTCATGCGAAGAGTTGACTCATTGGAAAAGACCCTAATGCTGAGTAGGATTGGGGGCAGGAGGAGAAGGGGACGACAGAGGATGAGATGATTGGATGGCATCACTGACTTGATGTACATGGGTTTGGATAGACTTCGGGAGTTGGTGACGGACAGAGAGGCCTGGCATGCTGCAATTCATGGGGTCGCAAAGAGTCAGACACGACTGAGCGAATGAACTAAATATGTAGAGATTATAAGATTACATGCAAAAAATTTTAATCACAAAAGTTTTAACACTTCATCAGGAAGTACTTGGTCCTATATTAGCTAATGCCACTGGTCAATATCTCTTTGGAAATGGTGATGAGTGATGAAGAAAATAATTGAAATTTAAAAGATATTCTTGGAAGGTAGAGGGGTAGTGACACATTGAAGTGACCTGGGATGTTGTTAGATATCTAGACATTAGGGAAGACTGTTGATGAAGACTGTTGATGTGAAAATGAATGGGCATTAGAGGGTGGAAGAAACAGGGTTGGTGGAAGGTTCTGGTCTGGGACTCAAGAAATTTGTTTTTGAATCTTCCTAATGCTACCTACCTGTAAGTACAACAATCTTAGATAAGTTATATTTCCTTATGATTTAATATTATTATCTATGTAGCAAGAACAATAAGATCTATTTACCACACATTGTGAAATAAATTCAAATGTTTCATCTTGTGAAACAATGAATGGGAATATGCTTTGTGGACTATTAAATGTTTCTTTATCCTAGGATTTCCTTAATTACTTTTATTCAAACAAATTCTCCTTAATATAACAATATAGATACCCCCATTACTCTGTGTAGAGAACCTCTAAATTTGTTTTCATTAGACGTGACTTTAAAATCTGATCCTAATGATAAATGTCTAAAATTGGTAATTGGCTAACTCAAGAGAACATTATCCTCTTATATCTCCTGGTTAGTTCTGTAGAAGCATTATTTTATTTTGTAAAAGTCTTTTAATACTCACTACAAATAAGTCAGATAATGCTTATTTACATTTTACACGTGGGGAAAATGATATTCAGATAAGATAAGCTACTGATAATCACACAGCTGATAAATGGTTGATTTATGTTCTCATCAATCTCTCTATAAATCATTATCTCCCCACTGCTCTATAAAGCAGAGGTAGTATAGCTTCCACCAGAGTGCCATCTTTACTCAAATTATCTTGAGCAAAAATACATGGGACAAGATAGAACTTGCAAAGATTAAAAATATTAAAACTAAGACACTGATATAAAATAATTATTTTACATGTTTAAAAAATAGAATAAAAGACTAAAATGAAGTTTCAGCACAAAATTTTAAAAGACCCATGTAGGTAGGCAATACACTAATCAAATGAGCAAATTAACAGTGCTACTCATAAGATGTCAATATCATATCTCCCCTGATAAAAATTGAGATCACAATATCAGTTCTTAGTATTCTCACCAAAAATGTGCAACACAATCTGATAACACCAGAGAAATCTAAATGCTATGTGAAGACATACTTCAGAACAAATAACAAACCTATAAATAAATACTAAATTTGAATTAGTGATCTGCAGGACAGAGTATTTGGGAAGAAGTGCATTTATGTCTGTAACTTTCTTAGTAACATATATATAGAAAATAAGATGATGGTTAAATGGGTAGAATAATAGAAATGTGACAATGTAAATATGGCAAAATGTTAACAGTAGAATCTATTTCTGGGTATGTGGGTTTTCACTATAAAATTCTCACAATTTGTGGAAGTTTGAGAATTTTTATAATAAAATGTTGGAAAAAATAAAAGGATAGTGTAAATAAGAAATTAGTTTAAAAGTCTGAATAAGATTTCAATAAGAGAAAAGTTTAAAGAAAAAGTATACACACCTGAAGAGATAAATATATAAAAACCATGAAAGATAGATTAATAGACATAGAGGGCAGACTAAATCTAATATATATCTAACTGGAATTCTGAAAGAAGAGATAATTGGGTACAAGCAATATTTGAAGAGACTGGAAAAAAAAAATTTTTCCAGAACTGATGATGGAAACTAATGCAGATTCTATCCCATGTTGAAGACCAGTGAATCACTAGTAGAATTAAACAAAGACTTAAAGAAAAGAAAGATAACTACACACCCCAGTGAAGCTTCAGAAAACAAAGAAAAAGAGTAGATCTTAAAAAAGCAGTCAGGGATTTAAAACAACAAAAACTTGAATGAAACAAAACAAGAAACAGATCGCCCTCGAAGGACTGACGTAGAGTGAGAGCTGATTTCTCAATAGAGAGAATGAATGCCAGAATAATATTTTCAGTGTGTTGAGAGAATTTATTTTAATTTATTTACTTTCATTTTATTTTATATTTTGTCCTCAGCAAAAAACGTGTTTCGAGAGTAAGAGCAAAAGGAAGACTTTTCAGGTAAGGGAAACCTGAAGACATTTGGTCTGCTTAACTCTTGGTGCATAATAAATTATCCCAAACCACAGTGACTTAAGAAAGACAGCCATTTGATTATATCACATAGTTTTCTAAAGGTCAGGAATTGGACGGGGTTAGAATGATTCTTCTGCTCTTCAGACATCAAATAGGGCCAGCTGGTGATATTCACCTTGTGGCTGGGCGGGTCTGAAGGGTTCAGAATACTGCTCTCATGTTCCTATGCTTTTAGTGTAGGAGTGGAGCTGGAAAACTGAGCTTGGCCAGACCGACCCTCTCCCCAGGTAATCCTCCAGCCCTCTCCATGTGGTCTCTCTGGCGGGGCAGGCATGTTGTGTCGGCACAGAGCTCTTTCATGCTTCCTTCAGGTCAGCATAGAGCTCTCAGGGACCATGGCAGAAAGAAGGCTTCAGCTCTCAAACACGCCCCAAACTGGCATGGTTATCACTTCTTCCACAACCCACTGAGCAGAGCTGTCAGAGGCCAGCCCAGGCCCAAGTGAGAAAAATTAACTCCATTTCTCCACAGGAGGAATATGAAAGAATTTGCAGTCATTTCCATTTCTCCAGTGACTTCAATCAGACAAAACTTGATTCCAGATGTCAAGTCAAAGCTGTAAAATGTAATCTTATACAGAGAAACCAATAATATCTCAGTAAATCTCAGTAAGCATACATGATATGAAACAATAATAGTGTTGTCATGCTTGTAAAAAAGGAAAAGGAGAAAAAAACTAAAACATACAACAAAAAGAATATATGAGTAGGCAGAGGATGAAAAGAGTTTAAATATTCAGGAGGTCTTTGTATTATTCAAAAGAAATAAAAAGATGTTGATTAACCTGAATAGGCTTTCATAAAGGAAGTGTGCATATGTGAAAAGCTTCAGGGTAACTGCTAGAATATTAGAAATGGATGACATAGCTCTTGATCAGTGGAGGAAAAAAAGATTGAGAAGAAATTGTGTTAATACAAGAGAAAGGAATACAAGTGAAAATTACATAAATGGGACAAATAGAAACAGAAAGTAAGATGAAAAACAAATCCAACCATGTCAGTATTTATAATAAATATACACAAATTATGTTCTTTAAAATCTAACGATACATTGTTCATAAGAAACACAAGGAAAACAACAATAAAAATAGTTAAGTATATACAGAAAATCTCATTTGCCTGTGATGTATACACCTTAAAAATACAAGTTACAAAAAATACACAATTTACATTAATAAATAATAAAGTTTTCAAAAATAAATCCAATATAAACTGAGCGAAATATTTACAGGGTAACACTATATATTTTTAGTTTAAGACTTTTAAAAGGATCTCCAATTACTTATTGGAGATCTTTACCATATTCTTCAGCTGAAGGTAAAATTTTCCCAAAATGATTCTTAAATTCTATGTAATCCCAATAAAAAATCCCAAGAGATTTGTTGTTTGTTTCTTTTTAACTTTGTAGATGATTCTAATATTTAAAGATCAAAGGGCCAGGAAAAATTAAAGGACTCTTGAAGAAGAAGGAAGAGGTTATGGTTCAGAAGGCTAATCCTTTCAAATATCACAACTTATAAAACTTTACAAGTTATGTCACTATGATATTGGCACAGAGACAGGCAAAACCACTATCAGTTCAGTTCAGTTGCTCAGTCATGCATGACTCTTTGTGACCCTATGGACTGCAGCATACCAGGCTTCCCTGTTCATCAACAACTCCTTGAGCTTGCTCAAACTCATGTCCATCAGGTTGGTGATGCCATCAAATAATCTCATCCTCTGTCGTCCCCTTCTCCTCCTGCTTTCAATCTTTCCCAGAATCAGGGTCTTTTCAAATGAGTCAATTCTTCACATCAGGTGGCCAAAGTGTTGGAGTTTCATCTTCAGCATCAGTCCTTCCAGTGAATATTCAGGACTGATTTCCTTCAGGATGGACTGGTTGGATCTCCTTGCAGTCCAAGGGATTCTCAAGAGTTTTCTCCAACACCACAATCCAAAAGCATCAATTCTTTGGCACTCAGCTTTCTTTATGGTCCAACTCTCACATCCATACGTGACTACTGAAAAAACCATAGCTTTGACCTGATGGACCTTTGTCGGCAAAGTTATGTCTCTGCTTTTTAATATGCTGTCTAGGTCTGTCATTACTTTTCTTCCAAGGAGCAAGCATCTTTTGATTTCATGGCTGCAGTCATCATCTGCAGTGATTTTGGAGCCCTCAAAAATGAAGTGCTAGATGTCTAAAAAGAGGAGCTATTTAATATGGGGAAATGCTTACCAAAAATTTAGCAGAATTGGAAGTCTAATTCTGAAGTTGTGATCACACATACACACAAACAAATCAAAAACAAAAAAACTTGCTCATCCTGGATCATTAGCCATCACTGTTAATGGCACCTAATTATCCAGCTGCTCAGGCCAAAATTCTCAAAGTCATCCTTTTTCTCTTCCTTTCCCACATCACATCACGCCTACCAACAGCAATCTGTTGTCCTACTTTTAAAATTTATCCAGATCCCAACTAATTCTCACCACATCCTCTGTTACCTCCTTCTGTTTAAGGGCAACACATCCTCTGTTTAAGGGCTTAAGCCTTTGCCTTGAACAGGCTGTGGTCCCTACTGCTGCCCATCCCACCAACATGTGTTCTCAACACAGCAGCGAGAGATATGTACTCCAGCCTGTGTACGTTTGAACTGCTCTGCCCTCTTGAAACCTAATTTACCATGTCATTTAAGTTGGCCAGTGAAATGAGGATGGAAATGATGATGTGGTCACTTCTAGATGAATGGGCTCTCTAGTGGTGGGTGCTTGGTTGGATTAGTTTTTGTTTTTCTCACTGTGATGAGCACCAGTAGCACTCCCAGTAGTAGCTACTCCACCGATCTGGGACCTGAGTGAGAATGTGGACCGCAGTGCCCAGCTGCCTTGCGATGAGTGTAACGTGGGCAAGCGTTAAACATTCATGATGTGAGCCCACTGAGAATATGTGGTTATTTATTGCTAAATTACAACATACCTGATTGATTCTGATTGTTCGATACAGTGATCTTTTGACCATTGATTGATACAATGAACCTTTCAAAAAGGTAATGCAGATCATGTTATACTTCAAAGGCTTCTTGTCCGACAAACTTGGCCTCATGTTCTCTCTCTGAACTCATCATTTAACTTCTGCTTGATTACACTTTCCAGACCAATCTGAATATACCAGGCACGCTTCTGCCTCAAGGATTTTCCACTTGTTCTTCCTTTCATCTGAAGTGTACCCCCTACCCCAGCTATCCACATGAGTTGTTCCTTAACTTTCTTTATATCTTTTCTCTAATGTTAGCTTCTGAGTGTAGCCTTTTCTGATAATTTCACTAAAAATTAACTCTGGCCTCACTTTTCCTATCCTCTTTCTCTTTTTATGTTTTTCATAGCAGTGATCATCATAAAAAAAAGTACGTTTTACTTTTGTGTTTGTATTTGGTTTAGCTATCATCTTTCTCCTGCAACTTAAGTGAGAGCACCACAGACTAGGAATTTTAATCTAATTTATTTCCTCTGGATTCCTAACCCCTGTAACAGTGCCAGGAATACATTAACCATTCAGTAAATATGAGCTGAACAAATAAATGGCAGAGGTGGCACTGAAGACAAGGAAAGAGATTAGTTTTTATACTAAATGATGCTAGGACAAGTGATTGTATGCAATAAACAAAAAATGAAATTGGGTCAAAACTTCATGCCACATACAAAGTTAGTGCCAAACAGGTAAGCAAAATTAAATTTGAAAGGCAAAAGTATTCAGTTTTAAAAGCCTCTAAAAAGGCATTTTTGGGGGTCAGGGAAAGCTCTCATAAATAATGAACAAAAGACACAGAGCATAAAGAAATTACCTACCACAGAATTAAGAACTTTTGTTCATCAAATATCATAGAGATAATATAAACATACATGAAAAATAGGTGGAAATAGTTTCATAAAAATTAATTAAGAGCAAAACAATTCAGTAGAAAAATAGTGAATAGTAGACACTTTACTGAGTGAGAAACACAAATGGTCAGTATACATGCAAATATGTGCTCCTCTTCATGAGAAATCAGGCAAATACAAGTTACAGTAACAGTATTATTTCACTTTGCACCTTCCAGGGGCACAAATTGTCAATGTCTGCAATATCAAGCCTTAGTGAACATGTGGAAGACTGACACAGTGTACAAACACTTTAAAAAACAATTTGCAATATCTAGTAAAGTTGAAGATTTAAATACCCTATGACCCACAAATTTATATATGTTCAAAACATATATTAACATGTTACAAATATCATGAGTTTCGTATATTTTTTATATATATGCTCTTAGTCACATGCACCAAGTGATTCATGTGGGAATATTCATACTTAAGAGCATTCATAACAGAACTTAAAAACGAACAATACAAATATCCATTGACTGGAAAATTATAAATAAATTGTGACATGTTCATATAATAAAATCATATACAGTAATAAAAGTAAATTATAGTTAAATAAATCACAAAAGTCCACACAGAAAAATTCCATTTATCCATGAGCTAAATAAATTGTGGCAGATTCATATAATAAAATCATATACAGTAATAAAAGTAAATTATAGTTAAATAAATCACAAAAGTCCACACAGAAAAATTCCATTTATACATAAGTCAAAGCCATTTAAAATAAACAATACTTTGTTTAAACCTAAAATTACTCAGCCATTAAAAAGAATACATTCAAATCAGTTCTAATGAGGTAGATGAAACTGGAGCCTATTATACGGAGTGAAGTAAGCCAGAAAGAAACACACCAATACAGTATACTAGCACACATATATGGTATTTAGTCAATCGGTAAAGATAACCCTGTATGCGAGACATCAAAAGAGACACAGATAAATAGAACAGTAGTACAGACTCTATGGGAGAGGGCGAGGGCGGGATGATATGGGAGAATGGCATGGAAGTATGTAAATTATCATATGCGAAACAAATCGACGGCCCAGTTTCAATGCATGATACAGGTTTGCTCGGGGCTGGTGCACCGGGATGACCCGGAGGGATGGGATGGGGAGGGAGGTGGAAGGGGGGTTCTGGAAGGGGAAAACATGTACACCCATGGTGGATTCATGTCAATGTATGGCAAAACAAATACAATATTGTAAAGTTAAAAAATAGAAAATAAACTAATTTAAAAAAAAAAACTAAAATTGAATACAGTAGTTACTGTTTATTTCTGATGAGGGAAGATGCAGAATGGAATCTGAGAGGAGCAGACCAAGAAATTACAAAGAAAAATTTATTTCTTTAAAATGGTGATTAGAATACACATTTTCCTTTGTTTTTATTTCCTTTAATCTGCATGTGTTTTTATAACATTCTTTCATATCTATTCAGCATATAATTTAAAAAAAAAACATTTTTCTGTGTCTTTGTGCTTAAATGTCCTTGCATTTTAACATTTAGCTTTTAGAGAATCCTGAGTTTATTTGCCATGATAACAAACAGAAAGTCTTTTGATTGTCCAGTTGTTTCATATCTCTTTGGGCAGCTTGAAACCGTGTCACTCAGCATTATAAACTGCAAGCAAAAGCCTTTAGCGAAAGGCAACAAATCAGACATGCGAAACACCATCACTGATTAATTTATGAAAACAAAGTTTTCAGCCTACAAGAGCCAGGGACAAAACATAACAATAACTCACCAGGGGCCGTGAGCCCTGAAGTGTGGCTCTTGGCCATGTGTAACTATTTATCACTCCAGGTCTCAAATCTGAATGGTATCAATCATGCTGCTTGCCAGGGTGCCAACTGAATGTAAATTGGCCTTTCTGGGCATCAATAGGCCTCATTCTGCCAAGTGATTTGATAGTTCTTTTATTTTAAAACACTTAGGATGGATTACGGAATGAAAGCACACACTTTGGAGCCGTTTAGAAAAATCAATTCAAGCCATACTTAAGGACAAAGAAAAATCTTTCTGTTGTTTCTAGTGATGTATCTTACTCAATAGAATACTCCCACGGAGTTGCAAATACTTGTACAAGGCAAACTTCAACAGCGATGTGATTGTTAACACACATATCATGGCAATATTGGCACACTATGAATCTCTACATTCACTCCAGTGATGCTGAGAGTGCTCAAAACATTTTTAGAACATCTATTGGGGAATAGGTCCTCGAAACTTTGAATGAATTTTTACATTTAGGGGTGGATTTCATTGGTGCTTTGAAAACTGCCAATGTTAGAGAATAAAGGGAAATTTCAAGGGCAGGGAGTTCTTGATTTGGCTCAGAGATAGGAGGCAGCTTTGTGGAGAAAAGAGTATTGATTCTGTGGCTGGTTCATAAAGTGTTACTGATGCCAATTTCCCATGGCAAAGCAGATGTAAACAGGTCTCATTGGAAATCCTGCCTCTGCCACTTACTATCTCTGGACAACTGAATGTCAGGAAACTCTTCAAATGTCAACTAACTTCCATGAAATGAAGATAATTAAGACTATCTTAAAGGATGGTTGCAATTAAAAAAGCATACACGTGACTACTAACATAAAGGTATTCAAAAATTGGCAAATAAAAATTTAAAAAAATCAGAGTAGTAAATCTAATTCTGAAACCTAGAATTTAGGAAGTATTGAATAGCAGTTAAATACATGAGCTTTGAAGGCAGAATGACCTGAATTTAAATCACACAGTCTCCATATCCTAAACGGGTAATTTATATAGCTTTCAGAATATTATTTAGTATCAGAAAGACTTTGAAAAATGAATTATAATAGTATTTGTTGATTTATCATAATAATAATTGCATAAGTGTTTAGAATTTAAATGGAATTGGTGGTAAATTCAAGTAAAGTGAAAATTTTAAATATTTAAGTCTTATCTCATTCATAAATGAGAGCAGAGCCTTACAACAGAACGACTTAGAAGGCCTGAGCATGGGAAAAGCTAAAGAGGATAACCTCTTATTATTCAGTTCAAAGAATTGATGCTTTTCAACTGTGGTGTTGGAGAAAACTCTTGGGAGTCCCTTGCACTGCAAGGAGACCAAACCAGTCAATACTAAAGGAAATCAGTCCTGAATATTCATTGGAAGGACTGATGCTGTAGCTGAAATTCCCATACTTTGGCCACCTGATGCAAAGAACTGACTCCTTAGAAACAACCCTGATGTTGAGAAAGATTGAAGGCAGGAGGAGAAGGGGATGACAGAGGATGAGATAGTTGGATGGCATCACCGACTTGAGGGACATGAGTTTGAGCAAGCATAGAGAGCTGGTGATGGACAGGGAAGCCTGACATGCTGCCATGGGATTGCAAAGAGCCATACACAACTGATCAAGTGAACTGAATTGAATAAAGTCTTAGTTTTGTAGACAAAACCAGTTAAAGAGTACATTTATTATGTTTATTTTCTACGGAATCATCACCCTGAAGTTCTCCTGATGGTTTATTAGCTTATAATATACATTAAAATTTCTAAATGGCTATTTTTCCTAAATTCTGTGGAATCGGTTGAAATAAGTTTCAGGGAATTTTAGTTTAGTTTACATAAGTATGTCCAGGTATACTGAGATCTAAAGATAGGTCAAGATGAATGCAAACAGGTTTTTCCTAACGCCCATCAAAAAATAGAACCTTATAACAATTCCTGCAACATGTAAAAATAATTATACAAGTATACTTTTCATTAGTTTAATTCAGTTCTACCAAAGTAATGCCTACTGGAGAAGTTACACTAAAATACTAAGTTGAGTATTAAAGCACCAATGAAAAATAGTGTAAAGATAGAATTAGATAATCAGAGTTAAAGCTTTCTTAATTCCTTTCATTGCCTATCCCGTCTCTAGCAGATCTTCCCAACCCAGGACTAGAACCAGGGTCTCCTGCATTGGAGGCAGATTCTTTACCAACTGAGCTATGAGGGAAAGGCCTCTTTTGTTGTTTAGAAGTATAGAGAAGACTGATAAATTTTCGACATTATAAAATTAAGTGTAAATGATAAATCTCGAAGACAACTGCTTTAAAAACAGGGATAGAGAGCTGGAAAAGAAAAATAACTAAAAAAGAAATGAGAGCGCAAAATCCAAAAGGCGGCAATATAAAGGGACAAAAGCAAAAAAGCACAGCGAAAAACAATCAAAATGGAAACTACGAATTTTAGATTAAGAGATGTAAAGGCTAGAATGTGTAGTTCTATAAGGAAAAAAAAAAACAAAACAGGAAAAACTCCATGTGTACAATGTTAATAAGTATAATTGCCCTAACTTTTCTAAAAATCACAGATTTATTGAATACTTCAATGCATCAGAAAATTGTGTGGAATAATATGTTTCTAGCCGAACATCTGAGGAACTGATGCAGAAGCTGAAGCTCCAATACCAAAGTATTGGCTCTTCACCTGATGTGAAGAGCTGACTCATTGGAAAAGACCCTGATGCTGGGAAAGATTGAAGGCAGAAGGAAAAGAAGACAACAGAGGATGAAATGGTTGGATGGCATCACCAACTTGGTGGACATGAGTTTGAGCAAGCCCCAAACTCTTTGGTGGTAGAGTTGGTGGTGGACAGGGAGGCCTGGTGTGCTGTGGTCCATGGGGTTGCAGAGTCGGACACAACTGAGCGACTGAACTGCACTGAGTCAAACATATATGACAGTACATGCAAAGAAATTGACACAAGAACGTTGGTAGCAAAACAGTCAAAGAAACATTCAAGCAAATAACCTGAATGTCCAGAAGAAGAGACCATATACTGCTGCTGATTCAAACAATATAATAGTAACTATATGAAATTCCTTTAGAAAATGAAAAATAATCAGCTACAGCTATTAGCAGAAGAGACTCACATGATGGCATTAAGATGAAAAATATATTGGAAATAGTATATACAGTATGATACAATATATATAGAGCCAGACCACATACAAAACTAGCCAGTACATTGTTTATTCATGTAGCAATAGAGTAATAAATACAAAATTTAAAGATACCTTCTATTCCTGGTGAGAAGGTGATCCCAAAGGGAAATCAAATCAGAATGAAATCCCCTTAATATTAACAGTTATTTTCTTTTTCTTTTGTGGTATTGAATGTACCTGTTACATTATACATACATTATAGCTCTCTCTATATAAAGTATTTCATTATGATATAATGGTGCATAATTTACCCTTGTATCTTAGTGGTTAGGCTTTGAAATTATCTCCTTTAACTTTGATATGATTATTTTCAGATGGATGTTATAATTAAAATTTTTAGAGTAACTTTATATTTTATCAGAATAATAGTTGCAAACTAATTAAGTAATTTTTAGTAATATATTGGAATAATCATTTTTGACCTATTATATGATTTAGATTCCAAGTTAGCACGTTGTGTTTGCTGTAATTTGGGGGTATATTTTCCTCCTGATGCATTTTTGGATTTCTCCTCTGGCATTTTATTTTGAATACTCACAGATTTCTCTGATCCATGATAATGATTCCTCTTACGTGCCATCTTTGTGATATTTTGAAAGAAGTTGTGTACTTGCTTCATGAAGTGAATTGAATGATTTTACATCTTTTATATTTCTGGAAAAATAGATTTCTAGGGCAAAGGAATTAGAATCCCAAGTTTGAAGGATTCTACAATAAAGATATCTGACTTAAAATCTTTAGAAATAATTCTCAGATAACTTTTTAAGTACTTTTCATGAATTCATATATTCAGTTTTTCAATTTTATCCAATTTTGTTAAGTTATATTAGGAGAGTAACAGAACCATCTCCCTCCTGCCACTTTGTTAAGATTTTTATATTTCTCCGTGCCCACAGTATGTACCTTTACATCCTTTTTGCATGATTACTACCATCCCAGTAATTTCTCTTTTGGTTTATTTGTCCTTTCTCTTTTTAATTTTATATTTGCCAGAAGAGTATATATTTTAATATTTTTTTTCTCACAGATCCAGATCTGAAATACGTATTTAATAGGTAGACTATTTTTGTGGTTTGTGTTGGGTTTTTTTTTTCCCCTACTTTAGTCATTATTATTTCCTTCCTCTGGAATGTTGGCAGTCTACACCGAGATGATGTGGGTAATGGGTCCAAGGAGCTGTGCTGAACAGTATTTGTGAAAGAACCTCATCTGGTTCCTAAGTACTGTGTCTGCTGTGCCAAATGGGTGTGTCAGCCCTGACGTTTTTGGTCTTTGTGTCGTGCAACTGAATCTCATCTTCCTAATGCTCAGCCTCCCTCTCCCCCCACACAAGCAAGTGTACACTGCTGGGCAACAGTAAAAGTACTACAGCCTTCAACTTACCAGTGATCTTGGCTTAGAGGTTCACTCTTTTTTCATAAATACTCCACCAAGGAAAAAATTTACCTTGTCAAATGGACTCTTCCACACCTTTTTCTTTCCCAGCATCTTCACAGAAGTCCTTAGAAATTCTGTCAATTTTTTTCTTTTTTTCATCTTTATTGAGGATTAATTGGTAAATGTATTGTTATATTAAAGTGTGCAACATGATGGTTTGGTAAACATATACATTATAAAATGATTATCAAGATCAAGATAACTAACACATCTCTCATATCACCTCACATTTACATAGGTAACTCTTTTTCTTTCTTTCTTCTCTCTTCTGTGTGTGTGTGTGTGTGTGTGTGTGTGTGTGTGTGTGTGTGTGTGTGTGTGTGTGTGGTGTGAATGCTTAAGATCTCTTGTGGTTTTTTCCAGAAAAATGTTTTAATTTCCTTTAAAATCAGAAAAAAAATTAACTTTTAAGGTCACAGATTACATTTATCTGTATACTTATGCAGTCATAAAATATAATTTGTAGTAAGTTTGCTTTTATGAAAGAAGGGGAACATAAAAGCAAAATTGCCTAGAGGGCCAGGAACATCATCATGAGGCCCTGAAAGAGGGTATAATTTTCTTTGCATAAATTGTAGTGTCACCAAAAGAAAGAGGAGAAGGAAAGAGAAGAGAGAGAGAAAAAGCCACATGTCATTGTCACAATTTTCAAACAAGGTTTTTTTTCTTTTCTTTTCTTTTTTAGGTATTTGTATTACTGCACTTGATAGGTCATATCTTGGAGAAGGTCATTCATCTGGTAAGTAGTGAAGCTAAGATTTGGTTCTAATTCCCACCGTCTCTAATGTCCAAGCACCTAAATTTAGAGGGAGAAGCCCTGTTTCTAATCTAACAAGGCTTGTGTCAGGTCTGGGGAAAGGTAACTGATATTCACTGTGTACATCACATTGTCAAATGTCAAATGTTCTGAGGGAAGACTGAAGTAAGTAGCTTTTGTAGTTCCTCACTGAATCTCCAGCTTGAATCTCTGCCTCCTAGCAGCTGCATCTTGTCTTTTAATGCTTCAAGTTCTGCTACCAGTTTGATATCCTTAATAAGTCATTTCTCTATACATTATCAATTAATCTTTATTATTTATTGTCCTATAGCAGAGAATTTGTTTAAAAATTTCTTGGGTGAAAAAAATGAAAATTTTGCTCATTCAACTTACTTGTTAGAGAAAACCAAAGCCGAGAATGAGAAAGTTGTTATGGCTAACCAAACAAATGCACTTGTTCCAAATTTTCTGCCGTTTCCCACTGCACCTCAAGCCTTCCCACAACCTTCACTGCCAACGCATTTACAGCAAGAGCTTCAGTGGCTCTGGGTAACACAGATTATGGAGGAACCTTGACAGATCTCATTGGCATCTTTACTACCTCATAAAAGTCAGGAAGTAAGACAGTCTAAACCTGTATCAAAGAAGTCTCTATAAGTATTTTTACAAGCATCAAAATTAGAGTAACTTTGGTATCAAATCTCTCCAGTTGTAAAATCAGCCAATCCAAAATTCAGAAGCTTAAAACCTCAACCACTTATTAGTTCCATTCCCACCAGGCAGCCCACTCTAGTATTCTTGCCTGGAGAATCCCATGGACAGAGGAGCCTGGTGGGCTACGGTCCATGGGCTCGCAGAGTCCACAACTATTACTCATTCACTCTACCAGGCAGTTCTCGTGTGCCTGAAGCTTTCATCTGGCCTTCTTCATGCATCTGTGATCGCAGGTGGGATAGCTGATGGCTGAGTGTTGGCTGGTCCCACATGTCTTCCCTGACACATGTGAGAATTGACTTGCCCAGTCGCATGTCACAAGTTTCTTATCATCTAGCGAGCCTGCCCGTGCTTGTTTACATGATGACTCTAGGTTCCAAAAGCAGCAAGAGGGGACAAGCTTAAATGTGAAGAATTCAAGTCTCTGCTTGCATCATGTTTGCTATTGTTCCATTGCACTAAGCAATTCAGTTGATCAAACCTGAGCTAGTGTATTTGTGGATTCCGTAAAGGCATTGATACCAGCAAGAATAAACAAATTAGAGGCTGCTACTACAATCAACTGTCATCTTTTCCAAGCGATCTTCCCTTTGTTCTTCCTACCAACATAATATAATAACCATCCCTGGGACTTGGAGTAATGAGAACATTGTCAAAAAGTCTTGCAATGTTGCACTTCCATATGATCAGTATCTCCCCTCTTAGGCTCCACATATAAAACCAGAAAAATATAAAATTCCAGAATCTAAATAAGTGAGACATACATTCTTCATATATTTCAACTCACCCATTTTTTTTCAGAACCTCTAGTTGGGTTTTATATTTGGACTCATGTGTGTTTAACAGAATTTTAAAAGTGATGCTGAATGAGTATGTGTGAGTGCCCAAGAAGTGAACACACTCTGCCTGGAATAGGTGTATTGGTGTAAATTTACTGAGGTAAGAACAGTGCTAGGTAAAGGGGTTTTCTGTTGTTCATTGCAGTGGGGGAGGAGGTGCAGTACACATGGACGTCTCAAGTCTTAAATAAATGTCATGAGCAAGGCTGTGGTCCAAGCCCATCTCAGCACTCTATGAGGACTGATTGCCTTAGGCTGGTGGTTCTCAAACTCTTTGGTCTCCAGAGCCTTTGAGAAGTCTAAAAAGATTGTATGTTTGTGTGGGTTCTATATGCTGATTTTACTATACTGAAAATATTTAAAGCTATAAATTTTCAAAAATATTTATTAATTCTTTTAAACATAATAAGCCCTTTCTATGTCAACATAAGATATATTTTAATTAAAATTGTATTTTCTAAGACAAAACAAAATTAGCATTGTTTTACATTTTGCAAGTGCCTCGACTATCTGACATTGAAATACTCCTGAATTCTCATGTCTGCTTCTTCAATCTATCTGTGAATTACGTGTGTGATATTGCTTATCAGGAAGTCTCTGGAAAACTCCACTGTGTATGTAGGAGAAGATGAGAGTCAAAAAGACGAATGACATCTGGAATATTATGAAACAATGTTGATAGTTCTCCCCCAAGAGAGCTTTGGGATACTAAGGGATTCAGGAGCACAGTTTGGAACTGTGGCAGATTTCCAAGAAGCTCTGCAGGAGGCTAACTTCTGTTCTGTCAGGAAGCCTGCCTGGAGTCAGTCTTAGATAAGTTAATCCTGAAGAGAGAGACAAAAGAAATAGCCACTATGTACATCTATGGCTTTTCAATAGAAACATCCCTGAAGAATAGGTAGAGAAAGAGGCAGGAAGAGATGGAATATTCAAGAGGTTTTATTTTTTTTTTAATTTAAGATTCTATATAATTAATGATCTCCATATAGATATAAATAGTATTCTTCAAAAACAGTGAAGGTCCCAGAAGCCCACAGTCATTTAGAGGAATAGCCAAAATTAGAACTTGGATTTCCTGATTCACTAACCAAGTGTTCTTTCATGTATTTCATTTTTATACTCCTAAGAAGGGAATCAAAGCACAGCAATCAAATTCAGGAGTTTTGCTTGTGCCAACCCTAATTCTTACATAAAATCAGGTTAACTGCTACCCAAGGGTGCTACTGCAGTGTGTAATGGAGAGAGAAGCTTTGGCGATAGAATGGCATTGTTTATGAAAACTTGAGAAAGTCTCGTCACTTCTCTGAGTCTCAGTTTTCTCTATGTAAAATGCAGATAATAGCAGAAATGCTTACGATCTTCAGAAAGTACTGAGTACAGTGATGACATTTACTGAACATGCTTGAGTTCAGTTTCTTCCTATTCCTGAAAATGCCATGCTATCATGCTTGAACATCCAGTTTTGTTTCTAAAATAAATTCTTGCCTATCAATGAGTAAAGGCAAGAGCCACCAGAAAAGTAAAAGCTTTGAACCACATATGTTCAAAGTATTAATTCAAACTCTCTGTAGGGTTGAAAATAATTCAGAGAGGAAAAAAAGTCCCTGTTTCTCAGCCAAATGAGCAAGTTAGGGTTTGTTTACAAAACAAAAGAGTTTCTCTATAAATGGCCAGAGGAAGGAAGGTACATGCTTAGCCTATAAGGCAAACAAAATTTTGTGAATTTCCTACAAGTTACTGAATAGGTTGTCTAAATCCCCGTGAAGTCAGAGGAGTCCCTTCTGCTAACTCTCCATTTTACCTATGGGCACAGGTCAAACATAGTTTCCACATGTTTTATACTCATTTTACATCACAGGTGATCAAAATAAGTGGAAAATTCTACTGGCAATAAAGTAGAAGCAGGCACTGGTGAAGAGATGGAACTAATGTTCTAGAATACCTAACTTCTACCAGGCACTTAAAATAAAAGCTACCCAACAAATTTCATTAAGAATTCTACAAGGTAGATTTTATTGTTTTCATTTTATGGATGCAAAAGTGAAACTCAGAGATGTTAAGTAATTTGCCCAAGGCCCATAGTCCATCTATCTGGATCAAATTCTAGTGCATATTCCATTTTACCTCCTTGCTTCTGGGCATGATAGATACTGCAAATCAATGAAGGGTAGTCATGGTGAAAAGAGAAACTTGACTGATCTTTTGGCCCTAAGTGATAAAAGCAGAAGCATGTGTGTTTCAATTTATTGAGAAAGAGATTTCTGCTAAATATAAGGACAAACCATTCTGTAGAACAGTCAAAGGTAGAGTGAAACGCTTGGGAGATGAGTGTAAACCACTAAATTGTCAGCTAGTGACAAGGATATAAGTTGATATCTTTTGACAATAATTCAGTAGAGAATAAATGGGACAAATGAAATAATCTTTGAAATTCTACCTAATCTAGTAATTTTATTTCTATTAATAAAAAAGGGCTACTTTTTCCATGAAACACTTGTTAAATTCTCCTGCATGTAGTATCCTCTTTTATTTCTGAGTTCATTGAGCAAAGACAGGAATTACATTTAAAAAATGGAGATGGAGGTCTAGTTCCAGGCTATATGTGTCTGAACATGAAAAGAATTGTGGGATGAAGGCTGATATTATTTCTGAGAGACAATTGGTCTCAAATGGTAAAACCAACTAACAACAATGAAATCTGTAGTGTATTACTGTTTCAAATTGGTTAAATTTACTATCCTTAAATAGCTTTGCTGAAATCTATGTAACATACCATATAATCCATCCATCTAAAGGGTACAATGCATTGTCTTTTAGTATATTCACAGAATTGTATATGCATCATCACAACCAATTTTACAATATTTTTATTACTTCAGAAACCCTGTAGCTCTTACTGATCACCTACCAATTGCTTTACCTTGCAGTTATAGGCAACTGCTTATATATTTTTTGCCTCTAAAGATTTGCCTATTTTTTTAACACTTCATAGAAATAGAATCATAAACTAGGTAGCCCTTTGTGACTTCTTTCACTTAGTAAGTTTTCCAGGTTTATCCATATTATAGCATGTATCAATACTTTCTGTTTTCTTACAAAATTGCATTCCATGTATAGAAATACCACATTTTATTTACCCATTAATCAGTTGACAGACATTTGGGTTATTTCCAGTTTCTGGCTGTTATGAATAATGGTATCATAAAAGTTTATGCCCATGTTTGCGTGAACATGTACTTTCATTTATCTTGTGTATATTTCTTCTAAGAGTGGAATTACTGGTGACTCTGAAGAGTGGAGTTACTTGAATAGGGTAACTATGCTTAACCACTTGAGGAACTGCCAAAATGCTTTCCAAAACAGCTACTCCATTTTATATCCCACCTGCAATGTATAAGGGTTTCCCTTGTGGCTCAGTTGGTAAAGAATCCACCTGCAATGCAGGAGACCTGGGTTCGATCCCTGGAGAAGGGAATGGCTACCTACTCCAGTATTCTGGCCTGGAGAATTCCATGGACTATAGCGGTCGCAAAGAGTTGGACTCGACTGAGCGACTTTCACTTTCGCTTTCACTTTGCAATGTATAATGTTTCCAATTTCTCCATATCCTCACAAGCATTTGTTATCAGCTATTTTTATGGTTACAGTCATCCTAGTGGATATGAAGCAGCATCTCATTGTGGTTTGGGTTTGCATTTCCATGATGACTAGTGGTCTTGAGGATATTTTTGTGTGCATGTTAGCCATTTCTGCATGTTCTTTGAGGAAATGTCTATTTGAATCCTTTGCTCACTTTAAAATAGTGCTATTTATCTTTTTATTATTGAGTTTAAGTTGTTCTTTACATATTCTAGATACAAATCTCTTATGGGGTATATGATTTGAAGTAAATTTCATCCATTCTCTGAGCTCTTTTCCCTTTACTTATGGTGTCCTTAAAAGGATAATGTTATCTATTTTGAATGATATCCAGCGCTACTGACAAAGAATCTGTCATCCAGTGCAGGACACAGACACAAGAGACACAGGTTTGATCCCTGGGTGGGCAAGATCCTCTGGAGAAGAAAATGACAATCTGCTCCAGTATTCTGGCCTGGAAAATTCCATGAACAGAGGAGCCTGGCAAGCTACAGTCCCTGGGGTGGCAAAGAGTTGGACACGACTGAGCATGCATGTGCACACATGTGTACACACACACACACACACACACACACACCAGTTGATCTAAATCTTTTTTACCTTTTGGTCATACCTAAGACCATTGTCTAATCCAGAGTCACCAAGATTTAAACTATGCTTTTTCCTAATTATAGTTTTGCATACTGACATCCTGTTATCCCAATATCATTTGTTGAAAAGAATGTTCTTTCCCATTGACTTGTGTTAATACCTTTGTTGAAATCAATTGAATATAAATATGTGAGTTTATTTCTGTTCTCAATTCTCTATTCTTAGCTGTGCAAGTCCTGCAAGTTTGTTTTTGTTTTTCAGAATTGGTTAGGCTATTCTGTGTTCCTTGAATTTCCATATGAATTTTAGGATCAACTTGAAAATTCCTGTAAAAAACATCAGGCATTTTAATATGGATCGTTTTGAATCTCTAGATAGGTATCATGACCTAATAACTCTCCAAAGGTCCCACCTTCTCATACTATCACATTGGGCGTTAGGATTTCAACATACAGATTTTGTGTGTGGAGAGGGTCACAAACATTCAAGTGATAGCAGATAGTTTTACTAATTCCTTTACAACATGAATGCCTTATATTCCATTTTATCACCTAATTCCTAGAACCTCCAGTATGAATGTTGACTAGAAATAGCAAGAGCACACAGAAATCATTGTCCTTTGCTTGGTGTTAGAGAGACAGCATTCAGTCTTTCACTGTTAAGCATGCTGTTAGCTCCAGTTTTATTTTAGATAATTTTGTTAAGTTGAAGAAATCCCTTTCTGTTCCCAGTTTGTTGAATTTTTTTTCCTTAATCATGAATGGATGCTGAATTTCTCTGTGTCTACTGAGATTATTATGTGGTTTTTGTCCTTTATTCTGTTGAGGTAGTGTGTTACATTAATTTATTTAAAATATTAACCTATTTGGCATTACTAGGATAGATTCTACATGTCATGGAGTATAATTCGTTTTATATATTACTAAGTTCAATTCCTTAGTATTTTGTTGAGGGTGTCCAGCTATATTTATAACATTAGAGTAACAATTAAGCATTTTGCCACTGAAGCAAATTCTAGATAGGAAATCACTGTGTTAATATCTTTGGCATATTCTTCAAGATGATTCAGATAATATAAATTGAACTCAAATCACTTTTTAAATTGGAAATGAAATGTTGTGTTCATCTCCTTCAGTTGCTTAGTGTGTCTGAACCCCATGGACTGGCACTCCACTGTCCATCGCCAACACTGAGCGTTTTATTCAAACTCATGTCCATTGAGTTGTTGATGTCTTCTTCAGCACCACAGTTCAATAGCATCAATTCTTTGCCACTTACTCTTCTTTATAGTCCAACTCTCACATCCATACATGACTCCTGGAAAAACTATAACTTTGATTATATGGACCTTTGCTGGCAAAGTAATGTCTCTGTTTCTTAATATGCTGTCTAGGTTGGTCATAAGTTTTCATCCAAGAAGTAAGCATCTTTTAATGTCATGGCTGTAGTCACCATCTGCAGTGATTTTGGAGCCCCCCCAAAATAAAGTCTCTCACTGTTTCCACAGTTTCCCCATCTATTTGCCATGAAGTGATGGACAGATGCCATGATCTTAGTTTTCTGAATGTTGAGTTTTAAGCTAACTTTTTCACTCTCTTCTTTCACTTCATCAAGAGGCTCTTTAGTTCTTCTTCACTTTCTGCCATAAGGGCGGAGTCATCTGCATATCTGAGGTTATTGATATTTCTCCCAGCAATCTTGATTCCAGCTTGTGTGTCATCCAGTCCAGCATTTCACATGCTGTACTCTGCATACAAATTAAATAAGCAGGGTGAAAATATACAGCCTTGATGTACTCCTTTCCTGATTTGGAACCAGTCTGTTCCATGTCCGTTTCTAACTGTTGCTTCTTGACCTCCATACAGATTTCTCAAGAGGCAGGTCAGGTGGTCTGGTATTCCCATCTCTTTAAGAATTTTCCAGTTTGTTGCGGTCCACACAGTCAAAGGCTTTGGCATAGTCAATAAAGCAGAAATAGATGTTTTTCTGGAACTCTCTTGCTTTTTTAATGATCCAATGGATGTTGGCAAATTTGATCTCTGGTTCCTCTGTCTTTTCTAAATCCAGCTTGAACATCTGGAAGTTCACGGTTCATGTACTGTTGAAGCCTGAAGGATGTTAGTATATATTTTGACATAATCCAAACTACTTGTACCACCTATTTTAGTCCCTGTGATCTGGGAGACATGGTATGGATGTGCACACAGCAGAATCATAGAATATTTATTCATAAAGGGTGGTGGTTGTTGTTCAGTAGCCAAGTCATGTCTGACTCTTTGTGACCCCTATGGACTGCAGCACACCAGGCCTCCCTGTCTCTCACCATCTCAGTTCACTCCCATCATAATAAACGTGGAGAAACAGGCCTCAAAAGATCCTCAAATTCACACATATTTGAGATCTGGGATAAATATTAATAATTTCTGACTTGGAATGCCCCATTTATTAACATGTTTATAGCTGTGGACTCTAACCATGTATTTTTAAGCCAAGCTAACCTACCCAATCTTAGTATACTCATTCACAAATTAAGTCATATCAGATCACATTAAATAGAGTTCACAGAAATAACTCAGTACTCTTACAACTTGACAGATAGTTTATAACACTAGAGAACATGTGTTTTTGTACAAACTAAATCTAGGTAGGAATCCCACTTTGGGTACTTAAGAGCTGAATGACCTTTAGGCAAGTTATTTAGCTTCTCTAATTCCCAATTCCTCAGCTATAATTTGATCAATCCTAATATATGTGTGGCTGGTAAATTTCCTCAGAGGATTAACATATGCTAGTTAGTCATTCCTTGGTGTCTGTTGGGGACAGGTTCCTGGACCCCTGCAGATACCAAAATCCATGGATGCTCAAGTCCTTTGTATACAATGACATAGAAGAGTTGGTCCTTGTTATCCCCTGGTTCCTCATTCATAGACAGGGAGAGATGACTGTATATGTAATATTTAACGTAATATTTAACATAACGACTGGCATGAAAAAAATTGCATTTTGTTTTTGTTGCTTTTGCTATTTTTATCTACCCCTCCATGCATGTCTGGGTTCTTTGCTTGTTTCATCATTTTCCTTTTTAAAACCCAATCTGACTTTTAGACTTTTCAAACCCAATCTGATATCCCCTCTCAAATATTTGAGGCAGTTTCAATTCTTCTACTGTCTTCACTCTGCTTTACCTTCCCACCTTTCTGGGATATTCCACTCCTTGAGATGATATACAGACTAGTGCTTTGACTAAGTACTTCATCCACTTGTAGAAAAATGACCAAGTCATGGAGAAAGTAAGTCACCAATCCCACAATCAAGCACTTTTTTTCCCCCTCCGCTAAGTCCATGAAAACAGGAAATTGTAAAGTTGGGTTGTCTTCACTCTTGCTATTAATGAGGTGCTTCTTCACAATGGTATTGCTTCCATGGTCATCTTGTAAAATTAAATTGAATTTTATCCATTTCTCCAATCACTGACAGTGCAGATAGTCTGTTTAATTCCATTTTTTTTTCCAGGGAGATGCTCTGGTTAGATGTTAGCTGTTTCCTGTGTAATTAAAAGCACCTTTGCCTTTTTTCATGTCTCTTTTCTGCATAACTGCCTTGATCATGATCAAGAGTCCCTCTGCCTAAATGCATCTCTACCTGCACTGCATTAGGGAGTGATATGATACCATTTTCAGGCATATAGACTTGATTGCTCACGGCTTCCTTTCTTAGCTATAATCGTTGGCGCTGGGGAGGGTGTGCGGGAGACAGAGCCTAATTTTTATATCTCACTAGGAAGCAAAACCCAAGTAAAGCAATCTCTAATTCAGAGGCAGAGACTTTTCTGTTTCTGACTAGGTGAACAAATACAGAAAACTTCAAAGATCAGCTGGGATTTAAAAAAAAAAGCACAACAAAACAAAGACCTTCATTTTGCCAGGTCAGGTCTCACACAAAGTAAGTGCCAGATATAAACTTGCGGAAAGCAAACAGAAACATTAATGAGCCAGCCTGCAGCCCACATGCCGTTGATTGGGCTTTTCCTTGTGGTATCCAGCTTAATTGCACACATCTGGCTTGGTACCAGATCCCACAGCCCTCTGCAAATTAAATAAGATGATGATTTCGTTTAATCATAAATAACTAAATATGCAAATAATTGAGGAAGGATCCTTGATGGTGATGGAGGTTAAATCACCGGAAAATCAGGAAAGACTGAGCAGTAAGTGAATGATTTAAGAGAATTGAACATTTATCCAGTGAAATTTAAAGTTTGGCTTAAGACACAATTGACTTTCTTCACTAGAGAGAAAAGTATCCACAGACAAAGGGGAAGAAATGATCAGTTCAAACGTGAAGGCAAAGTGAAGGCTATTCATCTGTGGGGATATTTTGTTGAAATTAAGCATTTGACTTGGGGTAAGCATCAGTTCACTCTCATGTGACACTAGAAAGTTTAAGGGCTTTGCCTCTCTAGCTGTGTGACTACAGGCAAGTTACTTAAACTCTCTGAGATCAAGGCATCTTAGTTAACCGGGCTTAAACCACTTTCTACCTCAAGTGGTTATTTGGAAAATACATACAAGTTATATAGCGAATGTCAACAAATATCTTCAACAAATGTCTGTTTCCTCCCTCTTCCCTCACCCACCTTCCTTGGGACCAGTCTCCCCCAAGGACATATTTCTCCATAAAAACTGCTCAAATTTAATTCAGTATTCTTCCCTATGTTCATGCCCAAAATATTATTAAGGGCTTACAAAGAGCCAAGTTGTGTACTCAAGGCTAATGATTAAAATAGAATACTCTGGTTTTAGAAGCTCACATGATGATAGAAAGACATAAAAAAGTAACCAAATTTTATGTAATTCATTGTTCATTTAGTAAGTATCGATAGAGTGCCTGGGATGCATCAGCTACCTTTCTATATATTGAAAATAGAGCAGTGGGTAAGCAGATCTCTACCATTGTGGAGTTTACATTCTGGCAAGGAGGCAGAAAAAAAGTCATGTCCTTTTTGAAAATATTTATTTATCATTTATTTGGCCGCACTGGGTCTTAGTTGTGGCGCTAGGGATCTTTGATCTTTGTTGCAGCAATTTTTTTTGCTGTTGTTGTTGCAACATGTGAACTCTTCATTGTGTCATGTGGAATCTAATTCCCTGACCAGGGATCAAACCTGGGCCCACTGCTTTGGGAGTGTGGACCACCAGGGAAGTTCTGAAATCATATCTTATACTGAAGATGGTAAATGCTTGGGAGAGAAAGCAGAAAAGGAGAATAGTGATGGTAAAGTATTGCAATTTTAAATCATCAAGGAAAGCTCTCTTTGATGTGTTGACATTGCAAACATTAAAAGGAGGAAAGACATGGTCCATAAATATCTGGGGAAAACACTGCAGGCAGAGGGATGGGTCTATGTGAGGACCTTGAGTATAAATATGCCTAAAGTGTCAGCAACAGCAGGACTCCTGTGTGGCTGAAGCAGAACAAACAGGGGTGGAAGGAAGAAATAATCGGAGAAGACACCAAGACGTGACCAGGAGCCAGATCATGTACAGACAACGACAGTTGTTGGGAGTTTGGCTCTTACTCTGAGACAAACAGGGAACCGTCAAAGAGTTTTTGGCAGAAAAGTGATGGGCAGGTTTTAACTGGCTCATTCTGTTGGGTGACCAACAGACAATAAATAAACCAGAATAAAAGCAAAAAGACCAGTTAGGCTGGGGCAATAAAGTCCGTGGCTTAAAGAGAGTCACTGTGTTGAGACTGGGAGGTGTTGTCAGATTCTGGATGTGTTTTCCAGGTCAATCCAGGAGGACTTCCTGATAGAATGGATATGGAGTATGAGAGAATAGGCAAAGGAGAATCTGGCTGTTTTTACCTAAGCAGCTTTAAACAGAGGGTCATCACTAACTCAAATGAGGGAAACTGCAGGAAAAACAGGTATAAGGAAAGTGGGGACTCTCCAAAGTGCAGTTTTGAATATCTTAACTAATTCATGCTAAAATCTTACAGTGGGTATATGAGACACATGAGGGTGCAAAGCACATGAGGATGCAAAGCAGAAATACTTGTTTCTGAGTCAGAAAGAGCAAACTTGAGCTAGGTAGTTGTCTTAAAGTTCTGGAAAAAAAAAAAACCAACAAAACTCTCCCTTAGTTTTGGATTCCATCAAATACACTATTCTTCTAATGACCTCACCTCCTAGCCAATCTGACTTCCACGTTTCATTCAAGGTCTTTTACTTAAATTCATCCAGTATCTTTTCTTTCTCTGAAATCCTACAGAACTACCATTTGCTTTGCACTCTTGGAGCACAAAATCCAGCACTCCACTTAAATCTTCTCTGCCAGTACTCATTTGTTTTCTTAGACATTTCTCTAGTAGTTTCTTATACCCTCCATTACCTTCCCACCCAAGACTCCTTGAGAACAAAAGTATTTCTCCAGCATCCTTTCAACTTCCTTTGGGTCCCTTTGTAGTCTTCTTATTACTGGTTTTGCTCTATGCCAGGCTTCTAGCACGTGTCACAAATAAATAGAGAGTCAAATCAGACCCAACTTCTCAGATTTTCTTGCCCAGCTTCTTGCCTCTCCCTCCCAGGCCTTGGCTGTTTCTTGGCTACCTTTGTGCCTCAGTAGTGGGGGCTGCACACTAGCCACACTATTCAGTCACTAGGGCCAGGCAGGTGTAGACCAGAGTCTCCAATTTCTTCCGCCATGCCAGTGTGTGGATCTGGCTACCCCTCACCACCTAGAGGGATGATGCAACCCTGAGATGCAGAGCATCTTTCTCCCTGAAAAGAGAATTTTAGCCTGTGGGAGTCAGGAGATGGGAAGAACCCAGGAAGATACCTTCTCTACCTCTCCCTCCCTCTAGTGGACTGCTTTTCATTTTGTTTTTAATTAAACTTTATTTTCAGATAATTGTAGATTCAGCTGGAAGAAATAATACAGAGAGCCTCCTTATACCCTCTCACCCAGCCTTCCCCAGTGGTAACATCTTCATACAATGTCACAACAAGGAAACTGACATTGATAACCATACAATGACTTTATTCAGATTTCTAACACTCCAGAAATCATTCCAAGTATACCTGATGGATGTACTGGCCAAGAGATCAGCTAATTTTCTGAGAACACTAAAATATAACATATGTTAATTCATATTCATAACAATGTCTTCCATTAAAAGACCTATTTAACTTCATACAACCCAGAATTTTCCAAACATACAAAACCACTGGACTGTGGAATGCCTTCTTTGACACACCATATCTAATATCATCCTGGAGCACACACTTTGGGAAAATGTGCTTTGAATTACTCTAAAGAGTCACAGCCTAGACAAGTGAGATGAGCATCCGGGAGCCTCCACCACACTCTCAGTTTCTTTACTTTCACTCCCCTTCTTCCAGTCTGCCCAGCAGCAGCTCTGCAGGAGAGTGAGAGGCGGGCAACAGAAGCATGGGCCAGGCCTCATCACTATTGGTTGTGAGCCTTGCAGATTCTCCACTGAAGCAAAGTGCTGCGAGGCAGCATTGCCTGGAAGTGCAAGGATGAATATTTAGACCTGATTTACACGCTTCTGACAGTTGCTATGTTTATGGGCATCGTTCAAAGAGTAGTTGTAAAATTTCTGGGAAAAAACTAGGATTCTGTCTGTGTTTTGGCAGAGTTCTGCACTTTTACTACAACCACTGTGAACAGATGGATGTGGGTTCATGGGAACTCCAAAAGAAGGGTTGATGGCACCTTTGACCTTTTTCTGTATAACACCCAGTGTGGATCATCCTTCACATTGATGCCTACCCTGGTCGGCATCAGGCTCCCACCTACAATACAGAAACATGAACACAAGGGAGCTTCAGCCACAAAGAACATAGAAAACTTGTTTGTACTGGACCATGGATTAGCCCATTGACCATTAGTATTTTCCACCAGGGTCATGACTTGTAGAAGAACCACTCATCTTTGAGAAAGCATTTCTGATTTATCTCATCGCAGCCACTTTTTCTCACTCTTAAGGGGTTCTATCACTAAATATTTGGTGGCTGATTGGAGGTAGAGATTTAATTTTAGATACCTCTGAATTTGGGTAAAACATTAAACGTTCTTCCTCAAGCTTATATATTAAACCAGGAATGGCTTTTAAGGACATTTTAGGTTTTCTGACCACCGACTGATAACGTGTGCATGATTTGTAGTGTAGTACATAGAGAATATCATAGCAGGTCCCACCATAGAATGTTTTCAATTAATTATTTAAAGAAAGCATTCATTGAGAAAAACAGAAGCATTCTTAAGGTTCTGCTCACAATAACACAAATCTGAGACTATCATCCGATATACTTAGCCTGTCTATTAATATTGTTAGAACAGTAACAGTGGCAGTGGTGCTAACATCTGCTGAGACCTCACTCTGTGCCTCACTTTGTATACCTTAAAAGCTGTACAAGCATGTTCCTATTTATTTTCTAAAGCAATAACAATCAGCATTTATTTGGTGCTTGCTTACTGACACTTTCCCATGTACTACACAGAGGAAACTCTTTTAATTTCCACAGTATTCTTGTGAGATACCAGAATTATCCCTATTTTGCAAATTAGGGAACTAAGCCACTGAGAGGTTAATGTCATAGGAGGATGTTACAGAACCAGGATTTAAACCCACATGTTGTGACCCAGAGTCTATGTCCTTACCTACAATGCCAAAGAGGCTCTTAGATAACTGTGAGAGGCTTTATACAACATAAATAAACATTTAATGTTCAGCAATTTAGGCAGTCTGTGAGATTGGGCAACAGTGCTTTACTCCTGACTCTACATAAAAAGAACCAAGTTTCAGGATAATTAAATGACTAGCCCCAGATTACCTAAGTAGCAGGTGATTAAAGCCAGGCTTAAACTATGGTCCTTTCGTGGAAATTCCATTCACTCCCTGGCATGCCACCTTGCCTCTTTTTTTCTTCTTTCTTTTTACCTAATCTCCGTGTTCTTAAATTCTTGTCAAATTGAGGTTCAGAGTTACCATGGACCCACTACCTTGAGCCCTTTTCCAGGACCACAGAAATTCCTTAAAAAAAAGAGAGATGATTGGAAATCTGCTTCAACTGGGGGAAAACCTTGATGACAGAGACCACATCTAATGACACACCTTAGGACGAAATAGGAAAATCTATTGCCAGTAGCAGCTGGAATTCCAAGATACCATGTTACCAAATGCTGGAGTGTGACAGGGCAAATATGCTATAGGGATTTTAAAAAGAGAAGGTCCTTGTGAGCAGAGATGACCAAGAATGAATCACATGGGAGACATAGAATGATGTGTAGCCCTCATACGGGATGATTAGAAGAGGTGGGAAGGAGAAGCATTCCATCTCAGAATTGTATTTACCAGACTGTCAAGCTGAGAAGTTACGGCCATGTAGCATCTTAATATTCTATTGGACCACTTTTGTTGTTGTTTAGTTGCTCTCCTGTCTGACTCATTTTTGAACCCATGAACTGTAGCCCGCCGGGCTCATCTAACCATGGAAATCCCCAGGCAAGAATACTGGAGCTGGTTGCCATTTCCTTCTCCAGGGGATCTTCCCAACCCAGGGATCAAACCTGTGTCTCCTGCATTAGCAGGCAGATTCTTTATCACTGAGCCACCAGGGAAGCTCTTTGGACCATTTACTATGATTCAAATTACTGTAAAACTCCCTGGTACTCGAGTCGAGGCAGATCTGAATATAGCTGTAAATATGGCAGCCACAGATGAAACAGACCAACATTTTCTGACAGGGAAAGACTACTGATCTGGGTCATGGACCATAGCCCTCATGACAGTAATTAGCCCCTTGGTATTTCACTTAAATAAGCTCTTTCCTTTTGTGTGTTAAGTGTTATTTCATATTCTATTATTGGTGTCTGTTTGCATTGGGTGCAGTTGTTTCATTATTAATGTAAAGAAGCAATTCAGAATTTCATGATTCATTTTAATGTAGATCTTCCTTCTGTAAATTATTGATGAGAGAGATGATCAGAGCAATACCAAAACAGGAACTGATATTCTTCCTGTCAGTTCCTATCTTCCCAGTTACTCTTATTTTTAAATCCCCCCTGAGAACCTTCATTTGGTTGCAGATGTTTTGTATTCCCTGACTTCTTGTCACTTAGTGCTTTGGTTATAAGGCTACAAATCCTACAATAGCTTCATAAAGAAAATGAAACACCATTTTCCCATTTTTCTCCAACTATTTATAGGAAGAAAACCTGAGGCAGCAGAAATAAAGTTATTTCTATCCTCATGGGGTGCAGAGACCAGTCGCAAATGAGTTAGGAGAAATCCAAGAAAGGAAAACAACGTGCATCTATATAGCCCATTACACAATGCTTTTAAAATTAAAAACCAATGTGCCAGGGCTCGTATCTCAGTAAACTGTATGCTATCTCTCACTCTTCCTCTCTTGCTGGGCCATCCTCCCTTCTTTGTTAAATTTGTAATCACGTGGCCTGTTACATTTGCTAGAATGTCTAGTATAGGCTCCAGGCATTGCTGTGAGAAGAAAGTGAGATGGCAAGTCTCTCAGTACTACTGGGCACAACATTCTTCAAAAGCATATTTTAATTTTTCTGACAGAAGATTGAAGTAAGAAGTCAGAAACTATACTCCTCAGGAGCCAAGGGTAGGAATGACGTGAGAGGTATATAACAGACAACTTCAGCATCCTATTCTGGGCTTCCCAGAACAAGTGTTTGTCTCATTTGACTTTGGATCTGGTCTTGACCTCTTTGGGGCTTCCTGGTTCTCATTCTTGTATTAGCTCTACTTGCCTATCTACCTCTCCTGGTCCAACTTACAACAAAGCAGGAATAAGAGAAAAAAATAGATTTATGGATGTGATGCATTGATATTGGTGTTGAACTAGGGAAATGAGCTATGGAGCAGGGGCAAGGCCACATGTGTCTCTGGCTTGGGATTTGTTTGCAGCAATTAATTCTCCCCGCCACCCGCACCCACTTCCACCTTTGTCTCTCCGTGCGTCTGGTCCTACTCGTATTGTTTATGAGGAGTTCAGATCCATAGGGAAATCCTACGTGTGAGCCATCAGGCCTGACCACAGGCAGTTACAAGGCCTTGTGTGGTGGGCCTCATGGGGAAGCTACACCCCCCCACCTCCCCCCACACACACCAGGTTTGGTGCTGAGCCAGTGCACTGCAGTTTTCTGGGAAGAGCTGCAGTCAAGGACTCAGCCCCCCAGCCCTCCAGGCCAGCTGTGCTCCTAGGAATAGAACGCCAGCATCCCTAATTCAGGTCCCTCCATTAACGGGACACTACTGGCAGCCCTGACTGGGGCACCCACACCACCTCCTTCTCAGGGACCTTGACCAAGTTACTTTTCTCCCATCTGGCTAGTACCTTTCTACTTCTAGCCCCTTACTCCATCTTCTCTTTCTCCCCTGGGTTCCTAAAAGGGCAGAGGCCTTTGGTTTGATGCTCCTTGGCAGTGAGATAATCCATCTGCACATGTGCCATCTGACCATGTGCCTTTTTGTGGGGGAAAATGGAATACTGAGGAGCCAGTGCCCTTTTCTCTCTTACCTGCATTGTCACACTGAGGGAATGAAGGTTTTCTGATTACTTTCAGCTGGCTTGGCTCATCGCCCTAAGTCACCACCTTCATACCTTGACATATTGTCACAGGAAGGAGGATGGTCAGTTGAGCACCATGCCACTTTGGAAGAGCAAAAACCCAGGCCCATTCTTACAGCACTTCCCCAATGCTGGCAGACTGTTTCCAAACACTCTTCAGTTCACAGGGGCACCACTGGTCCTTCTGTTTAGCCCTAGATACCCTGGCTGAGCTCACCCAGTGGATCAAACAAGAAACCCAACAAAGAGGCTCCAAGAAAACAAAGGAGCAGTTCCCTAACCACTGCTCATGGTCCTCTGACAAGGAGACCAGAGACCAGTGGAGGCCCAGCTGAGTTATGTCCAATAGCTGGTATTAATTTTCAGCAGGCCCCTAGTGCTGGTGAGATGCCTGGTAGTACAGGAAGTTGTTGGGACTCAAGCCTTTGGTGAAAGAGAATGCAGTGCTCTAGGACTGCTTCATTCAGGGGCCCTAAGAGCCCTTAGAAATTTGGTTAGTCTACATCATATCATGGGCTTCCCTCATAGCTCAGTCGGTAAAGAATCTGCCTGCAATGCAGGAGACCTGGGTTCGATTTCTGGGTTGGGAAGATCCCCTGGAGAAGGAAATGGCAACCCACTCCAGTATTCTTGCCTGGAGAATCCCATGGACAGAGGAGCCTGGCAGGCTATAGCCAATGGGTTTGCAAGAGTTGGACACGACTTAGTGACTAAACCACCACCCCATCATATCATGCCTACATGATAAAGGAAGTCATCTTGTTAAGCTTAGTGAGGGAGTGCAGCCTCTTGTGGGTGGTGTTGTTACAGAGGTCTTCCTTCAGAGTACCCTGAGAGTGGCCACCACCACCGAGATGGCACAACTCTCCCAGCAGCAGCAGCAGTGACATCCAAGGTGGCACAGTCTCCACTTGGTCTCGCAAGTAGAGAGGCCCATTGGCCTCACTCAGGCTCCATTGTGCCACAGGGAGGAAGCTCCTCACATTCACCTCCCAGATTATCAGCAGACAGAGGCGATGTAAGAGTAGTAACTGGGCTTTCTGCACCCAAAGTGTTGCAGCTCTAGTTGTAGGTAGGAAATATGTACCATCTAACTGTGGGCTCTTGAGTGTCAACAACCTCTACCTCAACCCCATGAAAGTTGGGGCTGCACCCAAACTAGCTCACCCTGCCCCACTTCCAGGGGTCCCGGCTAGAAAAGAGCTGCCGATTGCCTGCTCTGAGCCTGTTCCATTCAATTCTCCACTCCTGCCCTCCCCTAGGTAATATGTGGCCAGAGACCAGGCCATTGAGGCCCAATGGGCAGCTACTTTAGGGTCTTTATGTGAAGGGCCTCTATGACTGACACAAATACTATCCCCTCTGCATCACCCAATGAGCCTGAAGTTAAGTCAGCCCTGCCAACCTTTATTTAGACCTTTCAGCCTTCACAAATAAACAAGACTAGGCTGACCTTCTTGGGCCTTGGGCACATTGTTGTGTAGGTGACTATAATCCCTGCATCCTCTGGTACCAGGATGAGGGGAGAAAAGATTATGCTCTTCAGGTTTAGAACTGAGGCCATCACCACTGGAACCCTTGCCCAGGACCAGCTATGGGTAGTGGGTTCCTTCAGGCCCCACAGTCTCCATTGTTATGGCCCCCACTACTTTTTTGTTGTAGGTATATTATCTCCACATTTTTGCTCACCTTCATCACTAAAGCCTGATGGAAAAATTTTGCAGTTAGGGTCATCATAGTGGGGAATGTGGAAGACTGTGGCCCTACCTGACTGTGCTCTGAGGCTAATGCATTGGTCATTTGGTTGGGCTAATAAAACATGTTGGCATATTAAATCAGCTCCTTGTGGGGATGAGACATTTGGATAAAAATCAGCTTTGCCCCTTACATAGTTTCCGTTGCCCATGTGGATGCTTATCAGAAAAGCTCTCATGTTAACCAAGCAGACTTCTTGGGCCAGTTAAATCTAGAAACCTAATTATATTCCACCCCAGGGCAAGCAGATTAACAGTCAGTTGCCTTCTGGATCCATGAGAGAATGACCCAGGGAAATTTGAAGTTGTCCTAAGACTGGGTTTGTATGCATGGGCTATCATTGTCATCAGAAGTTGCCAAAACAACATGGAAAACTGTCCCATCTGCCAGACCCTCGCATAGGCTAAAAATTCTGTCGCAAAGTCAGATCCTTCAGCCAGTCGATCAACACTCTCAATGTTCAATGAGTCTGAGTCTATGATTAGGCACCGTAAGCTTCTCACTTGGACTGTCCCTCAAGTATCAAGGTGTGGAACTGAGGGCCCAGCCTGAGGTCAAAATCCTATGTGTGATCCTCAGGCCTGACCACAAACAATATAAGGCTTTGCCTAGCACACTTCGTGGGAAGAACCTCCCCAGGCTTGGTACACAGTCATGCGCTGCAGTCATGCATTTCTTGGGAGTTGTGGTCAAAGACACAGCCTCAGACCCATGTGCTTATTTGCATTGCTGCATTCCTAGCCCAGGCATCTCTGTTCAGAAGCCTCCTTATCAGGGGCTATGGTTGAGATACTTTGCTCCACTTAGACTTGAGATAGGAAGAGGGCAGGGAACAACTTTAAGAGAATGATATAGCCCAAGGACATGATATAAACTGGTTAGCACCATCTAGGTCCAAGATGGCAGACCAGTCAACTTCCACTAGGTCTTGAGTCTCAGTACACACACGCTCATTGCAATTTGTCAGCATATGCTAAATGACAGTTCTGAGGCTGACAATAAAAGGCCAGAAATGGGTGGGGCCTGATTCCCAGAAATCCCCACTGCTTCCCCAAAATAGTTGGAATACTTCCAATAGCCTATGAAATTATCCATCCTTATAAAAACTGACAACACCATACCCTGGGGCCTCTTGCCTCTCACCTTCCTAGATGGCCCACACTCTGCCTATGGAGTGTATATCTTCCTGAATAAACCTTCTTTCTCTTTATTAGGCCTCACTCCTGAATTCTTTGCTATGCAAATCCAAGAACCCACACTTGGCGGCTGCCCCTGGGACTCACCTGAGACCTGGGACATGAACAGCCTCTTCCAGCCCCACTCTCTTTCCTGCAATAGACTCAGCACTCTTCCACTCCTAGCCCTTCCCCTCTCTCCACTCCCTAACCCCTAATTCATGAAAAGGCAGCAGCTTTATCGGATGTTCTTCAGCAGTAAGATATAAGCCTTCCACACCTCCCCTGACCTGTCTGTACTAAGTGTCATCAGACACCCCCCGCCCCCATGTAGTGCTAGTCTATGGGGGGAAATGGAACTCTGAGCAGTCAGTGCCTGTTGCCTTCTGCTGCTTGCCTGCACTATTGCTATAACAGTAGCTTGTCACTTTCAGTTTGGCTTGCTGTCTTTATTTACCATCGTCATGTCTGATTGCCCAGCAATTTGTTCCTGTATAATAGTTCCCATCACTCAAGATATGATCATAATTTATTTGATAATATGGATATAAATAATACTTTTTGAATCAATGTGCTTTTATTGAGCAACAATTATTCTCTGTGCTTAGTCGCTCAGTCGTGTCCGATTCTGCAACCCTGTGGACTGTCGCCCACCAGGCTCCTCTGTCCATAGGGATTATCCAGGCAAGAGTACTGGAGTGGGTTGCCATGCCCTTCTCCAGGATTATGCTCTAGATGTTAAAAAAAATAGTGATAATTTGTCAGTAACAAATTGGACATTATCAGACTAGTACAAACAAGGAAAGCATCAAGTGTAACCGGAAATGAATTTAATACCATAGAGCAAGGGAAATAGAGAGACTCAGTGATGGGATACATAAATGAATTGGGGAGATAAAAATGCTTCCAAGATAAGGTTAGAATGCCATGGAAAGAAAGCCAGGTAGGAAAATTGTTCTGGGCATAGGGAAAATTGAGTGTGGGAATAAGACATAAAAGAGACCATAACATTTTACAAAACTATTTTGTGGATTTGTTTCTATCTATGTTATACAAAATGTCATGCTTCCCTTCATATATATGTATATAGCTGGGATGCAGAGTTCAAGGGAGAAAGCAGTGAGCTGAATATAAAGAGATAGATGAGTTGATATCAGGAAACTTTATACTGTGGTGAAGATTTTAGTGTGACATTTCAATTCATAATGTTACAAAAAATGCCTCATTATAGATATTAAATTTTTTTAATATACCAATACACTTGATCCTCACAAACTCCCTTTCAGGATGATAGTATAGGAAATAGTATAACACTTTCCTTCTCTTTTTAAAAATCTTTTTATTTTGTATTGTGGTATACCCGATTAACAATGTCGTGATAATTTCAGGTGAACAGCAAAGGAATTCAGCCATACATATACATATATCCATTCTCCCCCAAACTCCCCTCCCATCCAGGCTGCCACATAATATTGAGCAGAGTTCGCTGTGCTATACAGTAGGTCCTTGTTGGTTATTCATTTTAAATATAGCAGTGTGTAGGGGGAAGGGATATTTAGGGAGTTTGGGATGGTCATGTACACACTACTATAACACATTGTTATAGAATGAAAAAATTAGATATCCAAGAAAATGTGTGAAAATGTGTGACCTGTATGACCTCCATGCAGTTACAAAGCTAATAAATGGTGAAGCTGGGAATCCAGCCCAAGTCTCCATATTTCTAAAACAGTATTTATTTATGGTCCCATGTTAAACTGCTTTCCCTAAGTCTGATAGAGGTTTGAAGAGATCCTTCTGACTTCTAGAGCGTGAAAAAGGGCAGTTTTTCTAGATTCCTTGTATATCACTAGGACAGCAATTCTACAACTCTGTTTCAAAATTTGGGATTTCTGGTGAGGATAGGGAAGACCAGCAAAGTCTCTATTGTTCTACCTCATTTCTATCAGCACTTGTGGCTGTATTCTCTGTGGGTCTTCTCTTATTCTAGTAGTGCCCATTGGACTATTAGAAATGAGAGACACATCGATTATTCCTGATTACTCCTGGTTTCTGCTCCCTTCTCTTCTCCTCCAATGGCTGAGTTGCTGGAGTAGAATTACTTAATCTCTCTGTGCCCACATATTATCAGAGGGTCGTTGGTTATTTGCAAATTCAATAGGATTTAGATGACGGAGTAGTTGAGGGCAATACCTTCAAAATTTTTTGGCTATAGCTCAGCTGGTAAAGAACCTGCCTGCGAGTGCAAGAGACACACGAGATGTGGATTTGATCCCTGGGTTGGAAAGATTCCCTGGAGAAGGAAATGACAACCTGCTCTAGTATTCTTTCCTGGAAAATTCCATGGACAGAGGAGCCTGGCAGGCTACAGTCCATGGTATCATGAGGAGTCAGACATGACTGAGGACATGTATCATGCATCATATACTAAGAAAAAGACCTTACATCATGATATAGTATATCCCTGTTGGCCCTTGATAACTGCTCTGAGATTTACTAAACCTGAAGTTGTGCTACTGAAATCTGCAGTATTCACCTACAGGCGTGCAAAAGGAACTTATTCTTCTAGCTTACATAAATGTCATTCAGCTGAGATCATCAAACTGAATATTGAGTATGAGGTAGGCAGTGAACCAGAGGATGTTGCTACAATGGCGATACATGAGGACCTCTGCCGTTTTGAGAAGAAGGACTAATGAAAGAAACACCTAGATGTATACAGAGAATTTCAATTTAATGTGATAAATGGATGTAATCAGAATACACAGGATGCTATGCTATGCAAACAGAACAGAATCCCAGGATTGGAATTCAAAATAGGCTTCCTTGAAGAGAACATGCTGGAGTTGAATCTTGAATAATCATGAATAACCAAGTGAAAACAAATGAGACATTTTGCAACAAAGAGGCATTCAAAAATTTATTATTGACTTATACAGCCATCCATAGACAAGGGTGTAGTTCAGGAAAAAACAAATTAAACTTGGTGAGGCTCTAGACTCATTAATATTTTATTCCAATTAAATATGAAGTATCAGGATCAACCACAGAAGCTCAAGAGGAAAAGAGGTACAGACAAGGTGCCCAGATGGGCTATGTGGGAAGGAGGATGGGGTACTAAAACCTAGTAACCAAAAGCAACAAGCATTTGTTATTTTTACACATTTTTGTGAGAGTCAGGAATCTGAGAGCTGTTCAGCTGGGTGGTTCTGGCTCAAGGTCTCTCATAAGGTTGTAGTTTTGATAATTGGCTGGGGCTGCAGTTGTCTGAGGGTTTTCTGAGGATAATCTGATGTCCTGCTCACTCACCAGGCCACTGGCAGGCTTACTTCCTTGCTACCTGATCCTCACCATGTGGGAAGTTTCCACATGGGCTGTCTGAGTGTTCTCACAACACGACAGCTGGCTTCTCCCAGAGTGAATATTCCAAGAGAGAGAGAGAACACTCATGTCCAACATGAAAGCCACAGTCTTTACAACCTAATCTCAGAAGTGATATACCATAACCTCCCCTGTGTGTTATCAGTCACACAGACCAGCCTTGGTACAACTCGAAACTGGAAACAGAGACTAAACAGCAGAATTTGGGGGATACGGGAGACTGTTTTGGAGGCTGGCTACCACAGCGAATTTTCCAGACCTGTTCAATGCAGTGCTGACTAAAGCCTAACTAGGTTACAATTAACAGAGACCAAGAGAAGAAGAAGGAGAGATAAATAGTATGGATAAGTCTCTCATGATGCTCTACAGAGGAGGGGAGCAGGGTCATGAGACAGTAGCTGAAGGAAGACCTGGCATCAAAAGACACTCATTTGTTTTCTCTTTCTTCAGCATCCTCCCTAGGATTGATCCAGCAGAGCAAGTTTTGGAGGTTTGAAGTCAGAGGGATGAAATACCTGTTTCAAGAATAACTGAGTTAGTTGTCGGCAGAGGTGACTTCTAGTTCTTGGTCTGCACTAGCTAACTGACCTTAGGCAAGTGACTTGACTTCTTGGATCTCTGTTAAATAATTGATAAAATGTGAATGACACTGCATCCTCTTCAAATCCTATTATATGGCTCAACTGATATCATGGCTGTGAAAGTGCTTTGTGAACAGGAATGAGCTCCCTTCATGTGAGGGAAGCCAGCAGCTATTTATCCAGGTATTTTGACCAGCACTCATTTCCCTAGGAGAAATTTGGCTTTGTCCGTAGGTACGCCCTCTGCACAGAAAATCTGTGTTTTGATCATCCAGTTTTAGATGCAAACAGCTGTAGCACAGGGCTCTCTGTTCATCTCGCAGTATAATGAAATGTGCTTCTAGTACTTTTCACAGAATAAAATTTCAGATCCACCATACCCAATTTCTAAAAAGTGGCTAAAATGTACTATGTATGGGCATTGACCAAAGGTTTTGCAGCTCATTCATTTTTCTCAATAATTTCTGGAAACATGTTAGACTCATCTTGGAAACTTTGAAAAAAATACCTTTCTGTGGGATTCACCTACAGAGGTTATAACTTAATTTATCAGGGATGGCACAGGTTCGTCAGCAGGTTTTTTTTTTTTAATTATTTATCTATTTTTTAACTTTACAATATTGTATTGGTTTTGCTATACATTGACATGAATCTGTCATGGGTGTACATGTGTTCCCCTTCCAGAAGCCCCCTTCCACCTCCCTCCCCATCCCATCCCTCCGGGTCATCCCGGTGCACCAGCCCCGAGCACCCTGTATCATGCATTGAACCTGGACTGGCGATTCATTTCACATATGATAATTTACATGCTTTAGCGGCATTCTCCCATATCATCCCACCCTCGCCCTCTCCCATAGAGTCCAAAATAGTGTTCTATACATCTATGTCTCTGCTGTCTCACATACAGGGTTATCTTTACCCATTTACTAAATTCCATACATCAGCAGTTTTTTAAAATCAACTCACGTTTCTAACATGCAGTCAGGGCAAGAACCATTGGTCTAAATTATGTATTATCTACCTCTTTCCTGAGCTGGGTCCTTAGAATCTCATTCTTTTGCTGCATCATATCATTCAGCCTCAAATTCTTTCTGGTAAATTGTAAGTGGTTTAATGGGTTTATAATTGGAATGATGGCTGCTAGCCTACATTGAGAGGCATTATGTGAAACAGTACTTTGAAACTTATATTTAAAATAAAGACTTCGTTCAGTATGTTGAAGGGTATCTTTTCTTTAAAAAATATTGGAGAAATCTCTTTTCTAAAGTCATTGTGTTCATTTTCCATCTTGTGGCCATTCTGAACCACATAGATAGTTATGTTTCTCTATGCCCATTGGTTGCTAAAAAGATTGAACACAGTTGTGTTCTCTAATGAAAGTTAAGAAGAAAACTATTAGTGTATTAAACTCCATTTTGATCCTACCTTGATATCTCTCCTTCCTTTTGCCTCAGTTATCTTCTCTATTTAAAGTTGCGGCATTTAAGATGTTTGCATTATTTTAACTATCTTATATCCTTTTGAGAACAAAAGGGACTGTGTTCAAACCAACCTATAAACAAAAAAAAATAAATAGAAGTTTCTATCGTTTGCGTTATGGGCTCCCCAGGTGGCTCAGTGGTAAAGAATCTGCCTGCCAATGCAGGAGGCACAGGTTTCATTTCTGGGTGGGGAAGATTCCTTGGAGAAGGAAATGGCAACCCACTCCAGTATTCTTGCCTGGGGAATCCCATGGACAGAGGAATCTGACAGGCTACAGTCCATGGGGTCGCAAAAGAGTCAGACGCAACTTAGTGACAAAACAACAACAAATTGTTTGGGTTATAAGGTAAAATATCTGATTTGACACTGTTTTTATATAAACCAAAAGATCTATCCTCCAATTTCAGAAGGAAATTTGGATGGTTTAAGTGCTTCTAAATTCTTGTCTCTATTAACTTTGAAAACACAATAACCCTGGCTTTGCAGAACAAAGAGAAAACATGTGACTCAAAGATAATCTGCTAGAGACAACCAGACTCTTCCTTACCCTTGCCTTTCCCATGGACGTTTTCTCTTTTGAAAATAGGTCTTACATGTTAAATAGGATGGACTATTGTCAGCTAGAAATAAGCCTAAGAGAGATATAAATCTCTTCTATTTTATCTTTGTTACTGTTCAGTCACTTGCTCCATTGTATCTGACTCTTTGTGGCTCTATGGACTGTGCATGCCAGGCTTCCCTATCCTCATCATCTCCCAGAGTTGGCTCAGACTCACGTCCATTGAGACGGTGATGTCATCCAACCATCTCATCCTCTGTCGTCCCCTTCTCCTCATGTCCTCAATCTTTCCCAGCATCAGGGTCTTTTCCAAGGGGTCAGCTCTTAGCATCAGCTGGCCAAAGTATTGGAGCTTCAGCTTCAGCATCAGTCTTTCCAATGAGTATTCAGGATTGATTTCCTTTAGGATAGACTGGTTTAATCTCCTTGCTGTCCAAGGGACTCTCAAGAGTCTTCTCCTATTTTATAACTTTTTTTTTTTTATATAGCTGGAGTCTCTTTTTTTGTTTTTGCACATGGGAGTTTTTTCTCAGAAGTGAATTTTCAAGTCTAATCCTAATTCAATTCAATCAGACTCTATGGAAGGAAGACCTTGGGTTAAATCTGTTCCATATTAATATGAAGACATAACTGGCCTATCACCAGATTACCAAGCAAAGTAGCCAACATGGAAGTTTTTTTTAGATAATTTAATTATAAAGCATAGCAAGTGTGTATATGTATGGTGGTGGCGAGTACCTGGTGGAGAGTTAAGTAAGTGGGCATTTTCAGTATCTTATCAGTATTTTTACACATGTCCTTTAAATGACCTATGCTTCTAATGTATACAAAGTGATATAATACAGGAAGTTTATGTAACAGCTCTAAGATACACTAAGTTGAATCTAGGAGTTGTGGGAAGAGTGAATCACAGCCTTATGTCTTTAGAAATCTTCCAGAATTAAGAAAAGAAAATCTTTCCATGAACGTCATTCTGCCTTTTTGGCAGAATAGAAGGCCGTCTGGCTGAGCATTTGGGCTTTGTGAATGAATAAGGAATCTCTTACCACGTATCATCTAACCAACACCTGCCAATAAATCTGAGCTTTCCATTTCTAATTGCCAGCCTCCCCGTGTTTCTGTTTTTTGTTGCTTCCAGTTTCCCCTAGCTGTGTTAATTGCAGGATTCCAAGTGCTTTCTACCACTGTGATGTTTGGAGTGTGATGAATGTCTGGAAGGGCTGCCAGGGACTTCTGGGGAGTGCTGGGGCTTCCAGAGGGTGTCAGGAGCTGTCGGAACCAACAAGATTCTATAACGTAAACTTTCATCCTTTCTCTTGTTAATACTACTCCAGTAGTGGACAAATGTCTATTCATATTAATGTTAAAAGAGCATCTTCAAATTCACCTACTTTTAAAAATATATATCTGTCCTGTTATGGAAGGGGTAGTTAATTCCAAATGTTTTTGCTAACAGTTCATCATTTTAAAGACCTCTTCCAAGTTTGCCTATCAAATACCTAACTTTGCCATATTCTCTTATGTGTTATTTTTTACTTCTAACTTTTCAACTTTTAAAAAATTTTATCTCATTATAATTTTTTGACTGTAATGGGTCTTCTCTTCTGTGCATACTTGGTCTTAGCTGCAGTGGGGTGGTCCTCTTCCCTGTGGTGTACAGGCCTCTGCTTCCAGTGGCTTCTCTCATTTCAGAGCACGGGCTCTGGGCACATGGGCTTCACTAGTTGTGGCACATTGGCTTCGTTGCTCCGAGGCATGTGGAATCTTCTGAAACCAGGGATAAATCCGTGTCCCTGCGTTGGCAGGCAGATTCTTAACCACTGGTCCAATTGAAATTGCACAATTCTTATAGAATTCTAACCAACACCAATTCTACTTACTTACAAGTTCAACAAGCATTCCTAATGGGCACCATTCTGTTCTGGGAGAATGACAGGAGCAAATGTTGGAAGACATGGTAAGTTGATAAAGATCTTCCCAACCCATCAGTCTAACTGGGGTCTCCTGCATTGTAGGTGGATTCTCTACCAGCTGAGCTACCAGGGAAGCTCATTTAATTTCATTTATCTGAAACTAAATAGGCATTTCAATTATTTAAACAATGATTAACAGTTGTTACGTTCTTGTCTGCATTACTTATTTGTAATTTGTTTGAAATACATGATTTTTTTTTCTCAGTTAATTTGAGTGATATTCAAGTGAAAACGTGCTGGCCATGTTTTCCAGCAGTTGTGTGGTCAGGGAAGGACTGTTCAATAAAGTGACCTTAGAGCTACATCCTGAATAATGAGAGTAAGCCAGCTATACATACAAAGATCAGCTAAAGAGCATTGCAGCTGGAGGGAACCACTATGGCATAGGCCCTTCAGTGGGGTAAAACTTCCTCTCCTTAGGGTAAGAAGGAAGACTGAAAGTTTGTAAGAAAGGGGGAAATGGGTAGGATCCAATGTTGGAAAGGGACATGGAGAAGTAAAATCCATGACATGAAGTTTGGATTTTATTCTGAAAGCCAAGGAAAGCCATAGGCAGGTAAAATTCCTATTGAAGAGACTCCCCAAATAAATTATATCATTTAGGGTCCCATCAGGAGGCAGAATTATTCAGTAGGCACAATTATTACCGTTTAGTGTAAGTGACAGGTTGATTAATTGTGACACCACTGCATGCCATGCATTACTAGCATCTCATTTCCTACTGGCAAGGTGCCTAACTCTGCATTCAAATGCAAGGACACTTCCAAACCAATTCACAACCTTGTCTTGGGTGGTCTGGGTTTTTTGGGTACCAATTTCTATAAATGTGAGAGGATATAGAAATCGCATAGCAATTTTAATGGAAGTAATTTACTATACAAGATGGTTAACTAGAATTCATCCAGCTAGGTGACAAAAAGGGTAAAAAGAGAGAGAGAATTCTAAGGAAATAACTGCAGGAAGCAGCCACTCTGGACTGTGCAACAAAGGCAAGAGGTAGGACTTATTAAAGCCTGAATGAGGCGCTACTTGGAGTTGAAACTCAGAACTACTGCTTGGCATGTACTGGTAGCTCAGGATACCAGGAGGGGTCTTGTGGGGGTAATGCTGCTATGGATATCTTTGAGAGGGCTCAATGAGGCTATTTCTGTGAGTGCTGGAAAGACCAAAAAGCAGACGCAGCTGCTTCTATGGAAGAAACTGCTGCCTCCAGGGTGATGGCATGACAATCACAAGAACAGGAAAACGAAAAGAAGGAGCAAGTCTATCCTTCTTCCTGAAAAAAGGTGATCTGTACACTCACAGTCCTGCCATCATAAAGCAGAGCCCAGTGATGCTGAAAGATGGAAATGGATTGCCTGCCCCCAGGAAGGTAATGCAGGACCAATCAGTGCAGCAGGTAAGAGCCATACAGTAAGAATCCTCCACTCCCTTTTTTGAGCACCTAGACATCTCACTGGAAACTAATTAACTGTTCTCCTTTTGAAGCCTCCTGAAGAGGCTTCAGAGCTCCGGACTAACTAACCCCCTCAATTCATGTGATTTTCAAAGGCAAATGTGTGTATTCTTAGCTTTCCTCCAGGTGCTATGAATCCAGACAAAGGAGGCCTGGATTATGGAAGTCCTCAGCATGGTCTCAGACAGAAAAAGGACCTTTCTCCCTCTCACGGCTCTCATTCTGAGGATCATCCCTGATCCTCAGTTTATTAGATTAGAGTTGTTGCACTGTCTGCTAATCAGAAAACACATGATTTAGCCTCAGGTGATCTTCTTAGGTAATTAGCTCAGGTACCTAACACCTGACTCTTTCTATTTGGAGAAGGTTTGATAATCCATTTCTTCTTTCAGAAGGCCTGGGGACTGCTGGGAATTTCAGTTATTACCCAAGCTAATTTTCATGCTTATAGGTGCATATTTAATGATCAGCACAGCCTGCTCAGTCTTTGGTCTGTGTTCAATATCATCACACAGAGACGTAGCTACCGAGTTCTTGCTGTTCTGAGCCTTTGTCTTGAGTCCAGAGACTCAGGTTCAAAAGAGTTCTTAAGAAACTTCTCAGAGGTTCCTGAGGTGTTATTGAGTACAAGCCAATTACCAGTTCACAAAGCTGGTCTCTCCATTTACAGCTCTAGAAGGAGAGCAGGAAAAGGAGGAAGCAAAGACATATTCAGCTCTTATTCTTTATCAGAATATCTATATCTATATATATGTATTTCAAAAAGACAGAAACTCTGAAGTTGGCAATGTTTTCTGAATGAAAAGCATAAGTAAGAATATACACAAAATTATCCAGAAAAGAAGATTGGATCCAGGAATTCAAGTCTAACTGGAAAAAAATAATCCACATACTTTCTACCATATCATGACACCTACTGCCCTGAAGAATGTGGTGAGTATGGCAGCACACGTTAACAGACATGAGACACATTGGATGCTTGTTTGGGTGTTATCTCAGTTCTTTAGAGGAGAAACAGCCCAGGTAAAAATGCTTGGCTGTCTGTGATGAGGCAATATCCCATGCATTTCCTTTTCTTATATATTTTTGTAAACACGACAAAGATTGCAGGGTAAATTACTTTCTTCTGTAAATCCTCTAGAGTGGAGATGTTGCTAAATTCTTAATTTGCAGGAGGCATAATTGCATTCCAAATGCCGGTGTGAGCTGTGGTTAGAGAAACACCGTACTGGCAATGAATGTTACTTGCAAGGCTGCACTAGTTTTAGTTGATTTTTCATGCTTCTCACAGGTAAAGTCTATATGCAATTTGCAAGCCTTCTCTCAGCTCTGTGCTGATAAAGGGGCCTGTGATTTTTATCTAACAGGGTAAGCAAAAGGTCGTCACGCTGCAGATTAGAAATACAGCTTCCTTCAAGGAACGGGAAACTCAGAGGTAACCACCCTGAAATCTCCCTCTGCACAGGTGAGGGGGCAGAACGTGGAGACAGCAGCAATGGCTCAGAGAATTTGCAGAGACAGCCCAGCTCAAAGCTTTCGTCAGGGTGGGGTGGGAGTAGACTGAGTGAGGCTAGGTGGGCACAGCAACAAGCTTACCTTTTTAATGTTTTCTAAAGGAAGTCACCAAAAGGGAGGTGATCCGGTGATCATATTGCTTCATTTTGGTTTGTAGATTATATTTTGCACACATTTTCCTTGTGTCTTCTTCAAAACCTCCCTGGGTAATAGAGATTGTTATAGTCAGAGGGTTAACTCTAAAAGAGAAGGGGCCAAACCACGTTCAAAGATGGAGGAGAACAGGCTCAGGAGACACCGTTGCAACAAAATAACGTATATATAAAAATATGTGGATATACACAAATACGTATATATGTATTATCTTCACAAAAGTCCTGGGAACTTGTCAGAGAAGACAGTATTATCCTCATTTGGAGATTTTTTTAAAAAATGAAATTCACAGGTCTTGACTAGAGCAGAGATTAAATAGCAAAGCTAAACTTTTGTCCAGAATCTCTGGCTCATGCCTTTTCTTTTATTAAGCTGCCTGAAGGTAAAGACCATTCATCATTATCAGAGATATCATTACACCAATCGCCACTAGCTACCAAAAGCTCATAGGCAAAGTATTATTAAATACACTTTCTGTACAGCCTCATTTAATCTTCACTAAAACTATACATGAGGTTGCTTGGTTACAAAAGTACATAAACCCCTCAAGAAAACAGGTCGAATGTAGCAACGTGGACCTGGAACCACAAAGCCCTTGAAGGAAACATCCATGAAGATAGCCATAGAATGCTGCTAAGAAACAGTTTGCATCAGATGCACCTGGGTATACAGTATGAAGTGTATAACAACCTGGGCAAATAGTTATCACCAGCTTGATCTTTCTTTTTCTTATCTGTAAATTGGGAAATTATATTGTGTGGCTTTGTTCTGTATATACTTGGCTAAAGCTAAGATCTGTATTTCCTAAGATCGTCTTCACAATATGGTTAGAGTTGGTCAAAAGAGGAACATACTTGGGATTAGGAAGGTGAGGTGAAGCAGAAGTCATTCCTTTCAGAAAATCAGCATGATCTGACATCATAGTGAATGAGTGTGGAAATGCCTGGCAGTGTCAGCATGCCCTCGCAATCCTCCCATTCCACAGCTGACTCCTCTTACTGGTGGCTGGCTTCGATGACCAGCAGTGGTAGCAGGCCAACAACCAAGTGCTTGGCTGTGGACTCACAAAAGCAAGAGATACAGAGAGGCAACAGGTTCCCAGAAAGCAACCCCCCTGGTAGCTCAGACAGTAAAGAATCTGCCTGCAGTGCAGGAGACTGAGGTTTGATTTCTGGATCAGGAGGATCCCCTGGAGGAGGGCATGGCAACCCACTCCAGTATTCTTGACTGGAGAATCCCATGGACAGAGAAGCCTGGCAAGCTACAGTCTAAGGGGTCGCAAAGAGTCAGACATAACTGAGTGACAAACAATTTGACTTTCACTTTCTGCAACTCTGCTTTAGTGGCAGATATGTTTGGCTTCTTGCATTTATCTGCAGGCTCTGATTTGTCTGCCTGTGCCAGGCATCAGGCTGACTGGTTAGCAGTGGTTTCTCTTATTCCCTCCCACCCTTGTCTTCCAGGTTTTCACTTTCCTGCCTCCTCCCATATTTGTGCCAGGTATAATTCATATAACAAATCTGCATTTCTTAATACTTACAATGACTCTGCTTTCCTTGGTTTTGACTAACTGAAATATCTCTGTAATCTTGTAATGACTGAGTACAGTGCTTAGTTACTCAGTTGTGTCCAACTCTTTGCGACCCTTTGGACTGTAGCCCACCAGGTTCCTCTGTCCATGGGATTTTTTAGGTAAGAATACTGGAGTGGGTTGCCATTTTCCTCTTCCAGGCCCAGGGATCGAATCCTCACCTCCTGTGTCTCTTGCATTGCAGGCAGATTCTTTTTACCCATTGAGCCATCAAGGAGGCCCAAATGATTGGAAAAGTTTACATATAACAAAACTCGTTATAAAGTCATGGCACAATAGATGTTACCTGCAATTATTATCATCTAAATGTTGTCTGAACCTCAACATAATTTGCATGCAGTGAAATGTATGGATCTTTCGGGTATGGTTTGATGACCTTGGCTGACTGCACACACCAATGTTCAGCAGTATGCTAGAACCATATTACAAGGACTGATCTATATAAAATTTTTGCAAGTCAGCTATTCAACCATTGGTAGGAGTATTAATACCAAAAGAAAAGTCTACAAATGATAAAAGCTGGGGCTCTTTGTTGCTGAGTCGGTTTGTCAGCCAGCACACCACTGTAAAATCTAGGTCTCATCAAGATATCAAATAAAACCTTCATGCCAGGAAGATTCTCTTGCTCCTCCCCTCTTATTTCAACCCTCTAGTTTCAACCAGAGCACTGACGTTGTTCTCTTACATTAATTTTACCTCTTCAGAACTTCACATAAATGTAATAATATAGTTTCTACCTTTTTGTGTTTGGATTATTTAGCTCCATATAAGGTTTTGAGATTCATCCATGCTATTCCAAGAAACAGTAATATCTTTCTTTCTGTTGCTATGTGACTTTTAATTTTTATAACTATGGAAAAGTTTTTAATCCATATCTCATTGCTAGACACTTAGGCTTCTTCCAGCTTTGGGCTACTGTTCGTAAAACTCCTATTAACATTCTTGTACAACTCATTTTGTGGACATAATATTTTTGTTTCTCATGAAAACCTATCTAGAAGATGAACCACTGGCTCATAGGGCAGGAATATCCTTATCTTTATGAAGAATTACCAGACCTGTTGCCAAAGATGTTGGATAATTTTGCACTCCTGCTAGTAAAACATATAAAAGTTCTGGTTGCTCTCATCTCAGCCAGTGTTTGTTGTCTCCTGTCTTTTTTTTTACTTTAGCTATTCTGCTTGGTATGTAATGGCATTTCATTGTGGTTTTAATTTTCATTTCTCTTATGACTAATGATGCTGAGCACTTTTTTTTTTCTCAATGGACATTCATGTACATTCCTTTGTAAAGTAACTGTTTAAGTATTCTGCCTGTTTTTATTGGGTTGTTTGTCTTTTTATTATCAAATTACAGGAGTTTATATATTCTGAATACATGTAATTCCTTAGACATATGTATTGTTAAATATTTTCTCCTAGTCTATGACTCAGTCATTTACTTTATTAATGTATTTATTGAGCACACAGTTTTGACTTTGATAAAATATGTTTTATCACATTTTTCTTTAATGAAAAGTCCTACCTATACACCTGGGTCCTGTTTGTAAAATCTTTGCCTATCCCTAAATTCACAATAATTTTTCCTATTATTTGTTTTCTTTGTGAAGCTTAATATTTTTAACTTTTATGTTTGTGTCTATACTCTTTTTCAATTAATTTTTATATATGGTCTATGAGGTATAAGTCAAGTTTCCCTTTTTTAAAATATAGCCAATTGTTCTAGAACCACTTTGTGAAAAGACTTTCCTTTCCCCATTGAAATGCTTTGTGGCCTTGATCAAAAAGCAATTGACCGTGTAAGAGCAGGTGTGCTTTTGGACTGTCTATTCTATTCCATGTCTCTGTCAATTTGTATGCAACTAGCACCTTGTCTTAATTACTCTAGAAGTTGTCCTTCAACTTTCATCATTTTGTTCAAGATTATTTTCGCTAGGCTAGGATCTCTGTATTTCCACATAATTTGTGTGTGTGTGTGTGTAATAAAGTTTTATTAAAGTATAAAGGAGACAGAGAAAGCTTCTGACATAGGCATCAGAAGGGGACAGAAAGAGTACCCCTTTGCTAGTGTTAGCAGTGGAGTTATATACTCTAAGATAACAGGATTAGCCAGAAATTTAATCCAGAGACTGTCCTCAGGTGGGATACATTATTGTTATATAATCCTAAGGAATGTAGAGAGAAAAGAAAAAGTTTGTCCTTTCTTCTTCCTTGAGAATTCCAGACCCCTCTCTCCTTGGGGACCCTTAGACTTCTTATCAACCTGCCTAGGAAAGGACTCTCTCATTCCCCCCCCGCCTTTTTTTAGGAGAATTATGTTGCCAAGGGAAAGGGGCATCATTTTCATTCCATAACTACTTCTTGCTCTTTAGGGGTGTAGTCCCTAAATTGTTGAGGCAGTATATTCTCCTAACCCTCATATTGAGGGTCTCTGATCCAGTGGCCCCAAGTAATAGTTGGAGGAGGCTATGGCACTCGTAGGAGCTCGGAAAACCATTTGTAACTTAAAAGCTTTTAGATGGTTAGAAAACCCCATTATACAGTTACAGACGTAAGGCAAAATATTCATTTAACCAAGTTAAAATCGAAATGAAAAGTCACATTATGTCCATAGTTACATCAGTCCATCTTAAGGTTGCTAGGTGTCATCAGTTTAAGAAGAGGCATCACATGCGATTGTTGTTGAAGGTATTTGCAGACTTGGAGAAAGTCTTTTCCTTGAAGTGGAGATGTCCACCACGGGAAGCCTTCCACTGATGAAGAGGGGAGTGCTCCACAGACCCAGCACTTAGACTGATTGTGAAATGCTGCGTAGGAGTGAGTCCAAGACAGGAAGGTATTGTCTTGAGGATCAAACAGCAGACTCAGGATCTTTGGCATCAGCAGAAGTAGGCTCACGTAGATTATCAGGCCCATCTGAAAAGTACACAGTCAGAGCATAGAAAGTAAAGACATAAAATGACGCCGCTTAGTTCTGGTCAGGGTGCCACCTCTTCACTCGAGTGTGATGTACCCACAAATCAATTCCTGGCACTTTGACAGCTATGGGAAAAGAAAGAATAACTGGGTAAGGGCCTTCCCAGAGGGGCTCAAGGGATAGGACCCCAGGCCCCAGTGTTTTTATGAGGACCTCTGTTCCTGGCTCAAATAGAGGATTGCTTGACTCAGAGGCTGGGTCAGGAGTCGTCTCCCAGAGTTCTGTTAATGCCTGTTGAAAAGCTGAGAGCTGAGTTACTGGTCCTTCTAACAACAATGACTGATACTTAAGAAGCCTACTGTCTGTCATCCAAATATTAACCTTAGAATTTAAGATTCCACTCACATCATGAGAAGTCAATACAGTAAGGTTTTGTCCATTAATTATTTTCACATAATTTTTTTAAAAACTTTTTATTGAAGTATAATTGTTTTAGGATGTTGTATTAGTTTCAGGTATATAGCAAAGTGATGCAGATATGGATATAGATATATATTCTTTTTTCAGATTCTTTTCCCTTCTAGATTATAATAAAATATAGAATATAGTTCCCTATGCTATATAATAAGTCCTCTTTGGTTATTTATTATATATATAGTAGTGTGTATCTTTTTGCCTTTTCATACTGTTCATGGGGTTTTCCAGGCAAGAATACTAAACAGGTTTGCCATTCCCTTCTCCAGTGAACCACATTTTGTCAGAACTCTCCACCATGACCCATCTGTCCTGGGTGGTGCTACATGGCATGGCTCATAGTTTCATTGAATCAGACAAGGATGTGGTCCATGTGATCAGTTTGATTAGTTCTCTGTAGTCATGCCACCACTGATTCATGCCTCTGCCAGAGTCTCCTGGATACTCACTGGCTAGTATGGGTCAGTCTCTAGTGGGGTCACTGCTCCTTTCTCCTGGGTCCTGGTGCACACAAGGTTTTGTTTGTGCCCTCCAAGAGTCTATTTTCCAGTTCTGTGTAAATTCTGGCGGCTCTATGGTGGGGTTAATGGCAATCTCCTCAAGAGGGCTTATGCCACACCCAGGTCTGCTGCACCCAGAGCCCCTGCCCCTGTGGCAGGCCACTTCTGACCCATACCTTTGCAGAAGACACTCAAACACTTAAAGGCAGGTCTGACTCAGTCTCTATGAGGTTTCCTGGTGTGCACAAGGTTTTGTGTGAGCCCTCCGAGCATCTCTGGTGGGTATGGGGTTTAATTCTAAACATGATTTCACCCCTCCTACCATCTTACTATGAACAAAGCTAGTGGAGGTGATTGAATTCCAGTTGTGCTATTTCAAATCCTAAAAGATGATGCTGTAAAAGTGCTGTAATCAATATGTCAGCAAATTTGGAAAACTCAGCAGTGGTCACTGGACTGGAATAGATCAGTTTTCATTTCAATCCCAAAGAAAGGCAATGCCAAAGAATGTTCAAACTGCTGCACAATTGCACTCATCTCATGCTCATCTCATATGCTAGGAAAATGATGCTCAAAATTCTCCAATCAGGCTTCAACAGTATGTGAACTGTGATCTTCCAGATGTTCAAGCTGGATTTAGAAAAGGCAGGGAAACCAGAGATCAAATTGCCAACATCCGTTGGATTATCGAAAAAGTAAGAGAGTTCCAGAAAAACATCTACTTCAGCTTTATTGACTACACCAAAGCCTTTGACTGTGTGGATCACAACAAACTGTGGAAAATTTTTAAAGAGATGGGAATACCAGACCATCTGACCTGCCTCCTGAGAAATCTGTATGCTGGTCAAGAAGCAACAGTTAGAACTGGACATGAAAAATCAGACTGGTTCCAAATCAGGAAAGAAGTACATCAAGGCTGTATATTTTCACCCTGTTTATTTAATTTATATGCAGAGTACAGCATGTGAAATGCTGGACTGAATGACGTACAAGCTGGAATCAAGATTGCTGGGAGAAATATCAATAACCTTAGATATGCAGATGACAGCACCCTTATGGCAGAAAGAGAAGAAGAACTAAAGAGCTTCTTGATGAAAGTGAAAGAGGAGAGTGAAAAAGTTGGCTTAAAATTCAACACTCAAAAAACTAAGAACATGGCATCCAGTCCCATCACTTCATGGTAAATAGATGGGGAAACAATGGAAACAGTGAGAGACTTTATTTTTTTTGGCTCCAACATCACTGCAGATGGTGACTACAGCCATGAAATTAAAATATGCTTGTCCCTCGGAAGAAAAGTTATGATCAACCTAGACAGTATATTAAAAAGCAGAAACATTACTTTGTTGACAAAGGTCCATCTAGTCAAAGGTATGGTTTTGCCAGTAGTCACGTATGGATGTGAGAGTTGGTCTATTAAGAAAGCTGAGCACCGAAGAATTGTTGCTTTTCAACTGTGGTGTTGGATAAGACTCTTGAGAGTCCCTTGAACTGCAAGGAGATCAAACCAGTCAATTTTAAAGGAAACCAACCCTGAGTATTCATTGGAAGGACTGATGCTGAAGTTGAAACTCCAATACTTTGGCCACCCGATGTGAAGAATTGACTCATTGGAAATTACCCTGATGCTCAGAAAGATTGAAGGTAAGAGGAGAAGGGGACAACAGAGGATGAGATGGTTGGATGGCATCACCCTCTCGATGGACATGAGTTTGAGCATGCTCCGGGAGTTGGTGATGGGCAGGGAGACCTGGCATGCTTCAGTCCATGAGTTCACAAAGAGTCAGACACGACTGAGTGACTGAACTGAACTGAATGTGTATGGGTTTCCCTGGTGGCTCAGATGGTGAAGAATTTGCCTGCAATGCAAGAGACCTGGGTTCAATTCCTGAGTTGGGAAGATCCCCTGGAGGAGGGCTTGGCAACCCAGTGCAGTATTCTTGCCTGAAGAATCCCCATGGACAGAGGGACTGGCGGGTTACATTCCATGATGTCACAAAGAGTCAAACCGACTGAGCAACTAATGTCAACATGGCAAAGCACAGGGTGTATATGTTAATCTCAAAGTCCTAATTTATCCTTTGTCCCTTTCCCCTTTGGTAACAGTATTTTGTTTTCTATGTCTTTGGGTCTATTTATGCTTTGCATATGAGTTTATTTGTATTTCATTTAGATTGCATTGTAAGTGATTACATATGATATTTTAGAATAAATTTGCTAACTTTTACAATAAGTAAAACCTGAAGATATTTTGATTGGGATTATGCTAAATCTACAGGTCATTTGCCTCGGGTTGGAAATGGTAACATACTCCACTATTCCTGCCTGGAAAATTCCATGGTCAGAAGAGCCTGGCCGGCTACAGTTCATGGGGTTGCAGACAGTCATACATGACTGAGCATGCATGCATGCATGCATTCACACACAGGTCATTCAATGCAAACTAGTACAGCCACTATGGAGAACAGTATGGAGATTTTAAAAAACTGGAAATAGAACTGCCATATTACCTAGCAATTCCACTGCTGGGCATACACACTGAGGAAACCAGAATTGAAAGAGACACGTGTACCCCAATGTTCATCGCAGCACTGTTTACAATAGCTAGGACATTGAAGCAACCTAGATGTCCATTGGCAGACAAATGGAATCAGTTCTAATGCGGTGGATGAAACTGGAGCCTATTATACAGATTAAAATAAATAAATTAAAAAAATAAAATAAAATACTGGGACTCACAATCCATCAAAATTATATATCACTCCATTTGCTTGGGTCCTATTTAATTTATATTGCTTTATACATTAATATTTCAGTGCCTCACATATGTTTTGTAAAGCTTATTTTTAATTTATTGCAATTGTATTTTGTTTTCCATTTGTTGTTGGTGGTGGTGGTGTGGTAATGAGGAGCTCAATAGATTGCCTATATTCAGCCTTGTCTCCTCCCAGGACTTGGTGCATAATTTGTAGGGCTATGTGCAAAATAAAATTATGGAGCTCTTTGTTAAAAGTTCAAGATAGTGACAGCAGAGCATTAAACCAAATATAGGGCATCTCTGAGCATGGCACCTAGTGCAACTACATAGATTATATGACAGTGAAGCCTACCCTGTCTCCTACAATGTTGCTAAATTCATTCATTAGCTTAAGAAGAGATATTTGGTAGATAACTTAGATTTTCTACATAAATTATACTTTGCCTGTAAAAAAGTATAACTTTATTAAATGTTCCTTCCCAGTCCACATTATTGTGCTGACTAGACCCTCCAGTTAACTTCTATTCAGCATAATGTTGAATGGAAGTGGTGAGAGTAGGCAGATTTGCTTTCATCCCATCTTCAAAGGATTATATTAAGTCTGTCTCTGCCTTTCAGTTGTTCATTTACATTTAATGTAATTATTGATATTGTTGGTTTTATGTTATATTACTATTTCTTTACTGTTTGCTACATCTCTTTTGACTTTGTCCAGGCTTTTTTTTTTTCATTAAGGCATATTTTGGTATCCTATGTTATCTTCTCTATTGGGTTATCAGTCATACTTGCTTTATTTTAAGTTGCTCCAGAGCTTAAAATATGTATCTTTATTGACTACAATCTAATCTCAAAAAAGATTATACCATTTTGCATGTAATACGAGATGCTTAAAGCAGCATCCTTCCATTTTGTCACTCTAGTCTTTTGTGCTTTTGTTGCCATACATCTATACAGACTTGTTGTTGTTCAGTCACCCAGTTGTGTCTGACTCTGCAACCCCATGGACTGCAGCTTGCCAGACCTCCCTGTCCCTTACCATCTCCCAGAGTTTGCCCAAGTTCATGTTCATTGCGTTGGTGATGCCATTCAGCCATCTCATCCTCTGACGCCCTCTTCTCCTTCTGCCCTTGATCTTTCCCAACATCAGGGACTTTTCCAATGAGTCATCTGTTCACATCACATGACCATATTACTGGAACTTCAGCTTCAGCATTAGTCCTTCCAGTGAATATTCATGCTTGATCTGCCTTAAGATTGACTGACTTGATCTCCTTGCTGTCCAAGGGACTCTCAAGAGTCTTCAGTACCACAGTTCGAAGGCATTAATTACTTGGCATTCTGCCTTCTTTACGATCCAGCTCTCACCACCATACGTGACCACTGGGAAGACCATAGCCTTGACTATAAGGACCTTTGTTGGCAGAGCAACGTCTCTGCTTTTCAGCACAGTCTAGGTTTGTCATCACTTTCCTGCCAAGAAGCAATCATCTTCTGATTTCATGGCTGCAGTCACCATCTGCAGTGATTTTGGAGTCCAAGAAAAGGAAATCTGTCAATACTTCCACTTTTCCCCTTCTATTTGCCATGCATTAATGGGACTGGATGCCATGATCTTAGCATTTTCTAACATTTAGTCTTAAGCTGACTCTTTCACCCTCCTCCTTCACCTCATCAAGAGGCTCTATAGTTCCTCTTAGCTTCCTGCCATTAGAGTGGTATCATCCACATATCTGAGGTTGTTGATGTTCATAGCTACACAAGCTATGAACCCTATATTATATTGTTCCTATTTTTACTTTAAGTGGTCAGTTATTTCAGTGACATTAAAATATGTATTTTCTTTATATATGAATATATTCCATATAAATTTTTATGCTTACACAAATTTATACATTATTTACATTTTATGTTTACCTTTATATGTATGCTTATGTGTAGTGTTTCCATATAGTTTTATTTACCTTTAACCTATAGAATACACTGACACATAACACACACAGTTCTACCCTACAAAATAGTTGCAAATATTGTACCAATGAATATTTTATTTCCCTGAACAATTTGCAGTGTAAGTAGCTAAATATAGAATTTCAGGTTTACAGAGTTTTTTTTTTTTTTTTGCTATTTTGTTAGCACTTTAAGGATGAAGATGTCATATCATAGTTTTTTTTCTCTTTTATATTATTTCTGATGAATAGTCAACTCTCATTCTTACTATTTTACCAACGAATATAATGTATTTCTTTTTCACCAATGAGAATTTGATCCCAATACCATTTTTTTCCAATAACAGTAAAATTTCTTCTCTAATTCAGAATTCTGGTTTTTTCAGATGAAAAATCCACCACAGTTTCTGTGTACCTTGTCACCTGTCCCAGGACTTACCCCTAGTGAGCTGAGACTCCTCATCTCCAGTGAATTTTGAGAAGCAGACAGCAAGGGTAAGTGGCAATGCCAGTGAAGATTATCTCCATTTCAACATGTTTGAGATGTTGCCTGTGCATTGTCAATATGCACAATCCAGAGAAGACCCTCAATGAATATGTGTGTATCTGCCTGTTGGGTAGCGATGTACCAATGTTAGGTGTCAAGGTTTTGGTGGGAGCAGTTTGTTGCAACATAAAGGAGTATTTTTTCACTGACTTTGACTTTCTTTAGGATGCCTGGTACATAGAGATAATAGAAAGTAAATTTGTGTCAGTTTTAATACCATTTGTAAATGATCTACAGACATAGCGTCCTCTTTATCAGCTCTGCCTCCTTGGATTTGCTACAACTGCCAGGTGCTCTCTTGTGCCTTCTTTAGGCATGAACTTTTGGAAATGATTCTCATACAGTTATTTCAGCTATGACCATGATCGCAGAACACTAATACAAATATTTAGGACAGAGAAACTGTTTCTGAGTGTTGAGTTACATTGAAAGAAATGTAACTAGGACCACAATGATTAGCATCTCTACAAAGATTTCTGGAGAAGAAAAGGAAACTGGCTCAGACAGGTTAATAAGTATTCATAATCAGTCAGATGAAGTATTGAAAATAGATTTAAGCCCAGATATGAATAGTTCCCAAAGTCTGTATCCCTAAAGCCTAGACTGTATGGCTCTTTTCAAGCCCCAGTTATCTGTGAAATTCCAACCACTTCTTTAATCTTCCAGGCTCTTAGTTTCAATTCCTGTAAAGTAATATTATCATCATGTCTTACAGATCCCACAGAAATTAGATGAAAAAAGATAGAGACCTTAATACAAGGAATGAAGTTTTCAATGGTTCTTAAAGAAGAGATTGTTTTTTCTTAATTTTTACATTCCAGGATCAAGGATTGATGGGAAAAAATAGGACAAGCTCGCAATCTGATCACTGTCAAAGCCTTTGGCTATTTCTCCTAAATGCATTTGCAAAGTGTTTCTCCACTATTTCTCTTTTCTGAGTTGGCACATAGCACCAAGCATCCTGAGTTGTTTAAAATAAGGGGACTTCTCAGGACTTTATTCGTGGAAGTAAGTTTTATTAAATCAGTTTTATTTCCATGAATAAATTAAAATTGGAAATGTTTTCCCCAAGTTTTATTGAGGTTTAATTGACATGTAATAGTGTGTAAATTATAAGGTGTACAATGTGTTATTTGATACACTTATTATTGATATAGAGAAATGATTTCCATGGTAGGGTTAGTTAACATTTCTATTGCCTCACATGGTTACCATTTATTTTTTGTAGTAAGAATAATTAAGATCCATTCTCTTGGCAACTCCAACTATGTAGTACAATATTGTTAACTATGATCACGATACTGCACACGAGCTCTTCAGAACTTTTTGTCTAATAACTTTAAGTGTATATACCCATTGTGAATGTTTCCTCATTTCTCTCACCTTCCAGCCCCTGGAAACTACCATTCAACTCACTGTTTCTGTGAGTTTGTCTTTTCTGATTCCATATATAAGTGAGATCATACAATATTTGTCTTTCTATATCTGACATTTCATTTAGCACAATGACATCAAGGTTCGTCTGTGTTGTTGCAAAATGCAGAATTTCCGTCCTTCTCATGACTTTAATAATATTCAGTTGTGCTCAGTGTATATGGTTGACCTTTGAACAATTAGAAATATTATTGTTTAGGGGTACCAAACCCCCTCGCAGTCAAAAATCGCAGTATAAGTTCACAGTCAGCCTTCCTTATCTGCAGTTCTATTATATATCCACAGATTCAACCAAGTGTGTATTGTGTAGTACTGTAGTACATATTTACTGAAAAAAAAAATCTGATTATGAGTGGACCCATGCAATTCAAACCCATGTTGTTCAAAGGTCAACTGTATATGTAGATATTTAAGTACATATCTCACATCTTCTTTATCTAACGTCTATAGATAGACACTTGGGTTGTTTCCATATGTTGACTACTGTGAATAAACTGCAATAAACATGAGGGTCAATATCTCTGATACCATTTTCATTTTATTTAGCTATCAGTAGTACCTCAGCTGGTAAAGAATCCACCTGCAATGCAGAAGACTCCAGCTCAATTCCTGGGTTGGGAAGATCTTCTGGAGAAGGGATAGGCTACCCACTCCAGTATCCTTGGGCTTCCTTGGTGGCTCAGCTGGTAAAGAACCTGCCTGCAGTGCAGGAGACCTGGGTTCGATCCCTGGGTTGAGAAGATCCCCTGGAGGAGGGTTAGGCTACCCACTCCGGTATTCTGGCCTGGAGAATTCCATTGACTGTATAGGCCATGGGGTTGCAAAGTGTTGGACACGACTGAGTGACTTTCACTTTTATATATCCAGAAGTGGGATTGCTGGATCATTAACATGTTAGTTCTATTTCAGACTTTTTGAGAAACCTCCATACTGTTTGCCATAGTGGCTGCACCAATTTATATTGTCACCAACAGTGCCCAAGTGTTCCCTTTTCTCCACAAAGTGTATCTTTGCCACACTTTTTATCTTTTGTCTTTTTGATAAAGGCCATTCTAACTAACAGGCATGAGATGGTAGCTCATTGTGGTTTTGATTTGCAATTCCATGATAATTAGTGACACTGGACAACTTTTCATGTTCCAGTGGGTCATGTGTATTTCTTTCTCTTAAAAAGTATCCATTCAATGGAGAAGGAAATGGCAACCCAGTCCACTATTATCTGGGAAATCCCATGGACAGAGGAGCCTGATGGGCTATAGTCTACAGAGACACAGAAGAGTCAGATATGACTTAGCAACTAATCAACACCAACAGCAAAACTAATACGAGACATTCAATGGCTCACAGCCCCTGAGACTGGATATCTTGTGAACAACAACAACAAAAGTATCCATTTAGATCCTCTGGCCATTTTTCAATCAGACTCTTTTTTGTTTTTGTTTTTTGCCATTGAGTTGTATGAATTCTTTTATTTTGCATATTAACCCTTTCTCAGATATATGGTTTACCAATTTATTTTTCTTATTCCATAGGTTGCTTGGTAATTTTGATTGCTTCTTTTGCTATGAAGAATATTTTTAGTTTGATGAAGTAGCAGTAGACCCACTTATTTATTTTTTCTATTGTTGATTGTGCTTGGTGTGTCATATTCAAAAAATATATATATTGCCAAGACCAATGTCGAGAAGTTTTGCCTCTGTGTTTTCTTCTATTTTATGGTTTCAGGTCTTTTATTCAAGTGTTTAATTGATTTAAAGTTAATTTTTGTGAGTGGTATAAAATAGAGATCCAGTTTTATTTTTCTGCATATGATTTGGTTTTTCTAACACCACTTAATGAGGAGAATACCCTTTCACGATTGAGTAGACTTGGCTCCCCTGACAAATATTAGTTGATTGCATACATAAAGATTAATTGCTGGGCTCTCAGTTGTGTTCCATGGGTCTATGTGTCTATTTTTCTCCAGTTATATATTCTTTTGATTACTACATTTTTGTAATATCACTTTAAATTAGGAGGTGTGATGTATCAAGCTTTGGGCTTCTTTCACTGAATTGCTTTAGCCATTCAGTCTTTTGTGGTTCCATACAAATTTTATAATTTTTTTTTTAATTTCTGTAAAAAAAATGCCATTGGAATTTGGACAGGAATTTACCTAAATATATAGATAGCTTTGAATAGTATGGACATTTTAATAATATTAATTCTAATTCATGAATGTGGGATTCTTTCCATTGGTGTCTTCTTCAGTTTCTTTCATCACTGTGTTACAGTTTTCAGTGTTAACTGTCTTATATGAAGTAAGTCATTCTTTTACTTACTCCGTATAGCCTATTTCAAGAGTTAAAAAGCATTTGTAAAAAGAGAGAGAAGTAACAAGACAGCATCACTTCAAAAAACAAAGAACAAAACAATAAGCTAGGTACCAAGAACTTCAGTACAAGTTTGATTTGATATTGTTACAATGGAACATTGTTGACTTGTTCACAAATTCAAGTTGAAAGACACACTATTTTTTTTTTTTGATTGTGTGATATTAGCTGCAGGTTTTTTCCATAGACATTCTTTCTCAGGTTAAAGAACGTCCCATCTGGTTCAAATTTACTGAGAAAAACAATTTTTTAAGCTCACAAACAGGTATTGAATTTTATTTTCAAAGGGTTTTTGCGTATATTAAGACGGCCATATGCTTTTTAGCCCTATTTTTTACTGTTAAAATAATGAAGCGTTAAACTAATCTTGCATTCTTGGAATAAACCCCACTTAGTGTTTGCCTTTTTATATGTGCTGGGATTTCATTTGTAACATTCAGGGAATTTTGTGTCTGTGTTTTCGCTTCTTAAGATAAATGCTTATTGATTTTTCATTTGCTCTTCTCTTCTAATAGACATTTAAATCTGTAAATGTCCCACTAGGAACTCCTTTATAATGGTATGTCACACTTTCATTAGTTTATAGTCATTTCAAAATATTTTATAATTTTCTTTTTGATTTTCTCTCTCATCCATTGGTAATTTAGAGTATTTTGCTTTAATATTAAGCATTTGGAGATTTTCTTTTTTTTAATCTATTAGTGATTTACAGTTTAATTCTACTGTTGTCAGAGAATATTCTATGACTTCATCCTTAAAATTTCTTGAACCTTCATTTATGTCACAGCATTTAGCCTATTTTGGTAAATATTAGTGATAAAGATTATTAATACCTTAAGTTTATAAAGATATATTTTGTAAATTAGAATATGATTTTAGAATATTGTGCTCTTCAATTATGTTAAGTAGATCAGTAAAAATATTTATGTGTGACATATGAGATAAGTGCTTTATACTATGAGCTAGAGAATGTCTCTCAGTCTCAGATAATTCTTTGTTTGGGTGGCAGTCCTGTGTATTTAGCAGTATCCTTGTCTCTACTCATTGGGTCTGGAAGCAGTTTTCTGGTCCCGATTGTGACAATCAAAATTGCCTCTAGATATTGCCCAATGTTCACTGAGGGGAAAAATCACCTCCAGTTGAAAATCACTGAGCTATATAAAGAAACAAGTTTTTATAAAACCAGTGTACCTATGTAGATACATTTTTATTATAAAAAAGTCTGGATTTTACTATAACAATATAGCTGCAAATTCAATAATAGTTACTATGTATGGTTGAAATAGCATATGACATCACTTATATGTGAAATCTAAATTATGATACAAATAAATTTATTTACAAAACAGAGACTCACAGACATAGAAAACAGATTTATGGTTACCAAAGTGGAAAAGGGATGAGTGAAGAATAAGTTAGGAGTTTGGGATTAGCAGATACAAGCTATTATATGTAAATTAGATAAACAATAAGGTCCTACTATATATAGCGCAGGGAACTATATTCAGTATCCTATAATAAATCATAAGGGAAAACAATGTGAAAAAGAATATACATTTATAAAACTGAATCACTTTGCTGTACACCAGAAACTAACACAACATTGTAAATCAACTATACATCAATTAAAATGTTAAAAACAAATAAAATATAAATAAGAATGAAAAGAGAACATGTGATTCCTATTCAAAATGTAACACATGAAAATGATCCCAAAACTGTGAAACATCGAGCAAATGCAAGGAATTCTTATGTGTCATAAGAATGGGAACCGTACGATATACTTTACTCTATGTTCTATGCCTAGGCAGATATCACAATTCAATATGACACAATTTTCCCACTTTGTTGTTCAGTCACTAAGTCATGTCCGACTCTGCGACCCCATGGACTGCAGCATGCCAGGCTTCCTTGTGCTTCACTGTCTCCCAGACTTTGCTCAAACTCATGTCCATTAAGTACGACATGAGTGATGCCATCCAGCCATCTCATCCTCCGTCATCCCCTTCTCCTCCTGCCCTCAGCAGCATCAGGGTCTTTTCCAGTGAGTCTTCTCTTCTCATCAGGTGGCCAAAATATTGGAGCTTCAGCTTCAGCAATAGTTCTTCCAGTGAATATTCAGGGTTCATTTCATTTAGGCTTGACTGGTTTGATCTCCTTGCTATCCAAGGGACTCTCAAGAGTCTTCTCCAGCACCACAATTCAAAATCATGAGTTCTTCAGCATTCAGCCTTCTTTATGGTCCAGCTCTCACATCCGTACTTTCGCACTAAGCCTAGATATTTCCTCAGAATCCTTTTCAACAGAAGAATCAAGAAAGCTATCACCAATAGATCAGAGTGAAGAAGTTCTTTGCTATCCCTGGCATATGGCCTTTAGATTCTTCTTTTCATATTCCATTGCCACTAATTTATTCAGTGATCTTCAAGAGGATTAAAGGGGAAAGGGCATCCAGGTACTCTCTCCAACAACAGGGTTCTCTGTTTGAGGATGCAAGGTGGACTGCCACACTGGTATGATGGTATTTGTGAACCCTCTTATGAACAGTGATACAGCTACTGCATCTGGGGATAAACTGACTTTTGAATATGAATCCACTCTTCTGGCTAAAGACTAAAATATTTTCCCAAATTCAAAAATAACCCTCCTAAACATGTGCACTGCAGACGCCAACCGTGGAAACATCTGTTTGTCTTAGTACAAGTGTTAATAGATTGTATAGTCAAGTATCACACAAACTCATCCATCTTAAAAATAGAATCAATAGCAAAATGTATGCAGACTCAGAGCACCTCCAATGGGAAGAAAGAAAATGATGGAAAAGTGATTCAGAGTTAATTGTATCTAGATAGCTTCCCCAGACAGAATGTCAGTTGCATGCAAGGAAGCAGTGGAAATAATGCCTTGATAAAAGAAAAGACACAAAGCAAAACATCCAAATTTCGCATCAAATCAGTGCAAAGTCTTTATTCAAGAATCACTGTAAAGCTGCATTCCTCCTCTTTATTATTTTGCTATGGACATTTTTCTTTTTTCATGAAATACAAGCCCAGAAAATAGTTTATATTTTGTCATGGAAATGACAAATTGATTAGAGCCTCAGAGTACTTCAGTGTTGTGAAGTAAAAGATGATTATGCATTATTCTGAAATAACTGCGTAGCTAAGAATTGTGGAAGCAATACCTAAATGACTATGGAAAATAAACAGGGAGAATTGTGAACTTTTTAACATGGCGTTTCAGCCTGAGCTCAAGTTATAAATATCAGCAAATACTCTGCTGTGCTTCATTGCATTCCTCTAGTGCAATTTGTTTAGTGCTTTGAGATATTAGACAGCCATATATTTTACTCTCACTGCTAGTAGCCAATTTGCAAGAAAGCAAGTAATATAAAAATGGCTATTTACTCTGTTACAAGTGGAACAGTCCATTATCACTCTTCACTGATGTTGTTACAAGGATAGCAAATCAATAATCAGTTCTCATTCCCTAACTCAGTAAACCATCTGCTTCCATTATTGTAAACCATGTTCAGTTTGGATACAAACTTTACTGCTGTGCTAGAAGCTGATTCATTGGATAAGGCCACAAACATCACCACAGGAAAATTATTTCTTAATTACCTTTCTCTGAAACTTAAATGGCTAAATGCTAGGGAATTCCTTTGCCATCGGAAAAACTGACATTATAAGACGTTGTAAATGTATCAGTGAAGACAAGGGCTTTGTCTAAAATAGCAAGTGACTTAGTCCATCTCACATAGCTTTTTCTCAAATACAATTGCTCAAGTAAACCTTGGCTCTACACAGGAAGTCTCTACAGGGAAAGTTAGACATTGCATCACAGCCTGTAGGACATTACTTCTGGAGCAGCCATTGAGATTGAAACTGAGGATAATTATCAATTAGCTCCACCATGCCAACAACCTGTTTTCACTTACCAAGCTCCCTTTAACTGCTTTTATAAAAACTTGCATGTCCTCCGAGCATCACATAGCCTAAACAATCAGATATTTGCCCAAGTTATTTATTTTTTTCCAGGAAGTCAGCTGTGTCTAGTTCTAACTCAAGCTAGTTAAGACCACCAACCCTCCCAATGGGCATACATGAGGATCTACTCGGTAAGATTTTTATGTCAGAAGGCCCAAACCTCTGACATAACATCCATAGTGCGATTTTCTGAGCACGTGTACCATTAAGAAACCTGTATTTTAGTTGCATCTGTGCTGAACAACAATTACTTCACCTTTTTCTTCCCTCCAATCACCTTTCGCCACGCTCCCCACGCCTCATCTTCATCCCATAAGTATCCCAAGCTCTCCGCCTTCCAGGAAGCAGATCTGAGATTTGTTCTCCCATCTCCTGGCTTGGCTACCTTGCAAATACACCTTTTCTCTGCTGCAAACCTCAGCACCTTGGCGACTGACTTGCCGCACGTTGGACACAGGAACCTGTACACAAAGGAAAAGGAACGAGTACACGATTCTGAAACTGAGATGGGAATCACTGGATGAATTTCAGGTAAAACATTCAATGGCCCCGGATCCAAGTGTATGAAATAATTTCTTTGGTTTTTATAACTCAGTTTAACTGATTCTAAGCCTCTATGCTGCTAGATACAGAAAATGTCAACTAGGAACTTCAAGGAGATTTACTAGATTCTGTTTTCTTAGACAATTCATGTTTTGAATTCTGTGGCACTCTCTCCTCCCAAGCCCCATTTTCCCCCCTTCCTCCTGCTGGGACTCACTACAAGTTCCGAAGAGGCTAACACCAAGGTTGGAGAAGGGCGTCCTTTCTAACCTTGTTACAGTGTGCTAACACCCTTTGAGACGCCACTGGCTCCATCTTGTCTCCAGCATGTCTCCCTCAGGCAAACAGTGTACAAAAATGGGGGTACAGAAGCACAGAGATGGGGCAAACTTTGTGACTTCTTGTCAAGTTCCGTGTTCTCGTTCAGGTTCTCCTTCTGGCCTGTAGGCTCCCTTTGGTAGCTAGCTATCTTCTGTGCCTCTTTCCACATGTGTGAAAAGAATCATTTGCCCTTGTGTGTTCACTTTGGGACTTCGAGTGTGACTCCTGACACTTGTTTTTGTTTGTTTGTTTTTAATGCAAGTGTCTGACTTTGTCAAGGCTCCTATTTCAATGAAGCATTCCCTTCAAAGATGGGGTCTCCAGCAAACATGTTTCCAGCCTTCCAACTAGATGAAGGGCCAGGCTACCTCCCCCAACTGAGGCTCCTTTGTTTTAGAGATCTTGGTTGATTTTCACAACTGACCATTTGGGCCATTTTTTCCTCTTCCTGTATTTAAATTCCCACTCTTGTGTTTTAAATATTCTCACTCAGTAAAGAGCCCGCAAAACCCTAGACCCTCACCCTTGGCCCCAGTCAAAGTAGAGCTCTAGGCCTGTGTGCACTCTCTCTCTTCGCAACCTGTGAGGCTCCAGGTGTGCCCTGTAATTTCCAGGTCTTGTAAGTAATAAACCTTTGGTTTTTTTCAAAGTTCTCTGATGGTGATTGCTGAAGGGTGTGTTGCAATCATAATAAGAATCACAAGGGCCAGTTCAAGCACAACACTGATTGTTGATAGGCCGAGACTAGTGCAAGACAGGAACACAGGTGGATCCAGAGCAGAGCAAGCATTCACACTGCCGCTCCCATCCATAGCAGCCATCTCTGCTCTATTGTTTTCCCATTACTGTGGCACAAAGGGCATTGGTAAAGCTTCTGACTATCAGAATGCCAGACAGGACCAGGGAGGCAACAGGTCCTCTTTGCACTGATTCACTGCATTGATTCATGAGCTATAGAGACAAACCAACAACTAGCCAGCACTCATTTCTTACCAGTTGCGTCTCTACCCCTAGTTCATGGAATCTATCTCTGGGTTAGATTGTATGGAGCAGAAAGGGGGCAAAAACTGGTCTTAACGATAGGTAGGGCTTCCCTGGTGGCTCAGATGGTAAAGAATCTGCTGCAATGCAGGAGACTGGGGTTCGATCCCTGGGTTGGGAAGATTCCCTGGAGAAGGGAATGGCAACCCACTCCAGTAATCTGGCCTGGAGAATTCCATGGACAGAGGAGCATGGTGGGCTGCAGATATGGGGCCACAAAGAGTCAGACACCACTGAGCAACCGGCACTTTCACTTTAATGATTTTGTACCTTTTCTAATACTTCCTGATTTATACCTGCTCAAGGATTTTAACTGTGGAAGTCAATAATTTGAAATGTTTATTCTGTTTCCCACCATAACAATTCTCACATGAGAGGTGCCCTTCTATCTAGTTGCATGAAGGAGTTTCACCTGGTATTTAGGTAGTGTAAGAAAGAACAGCTATTTAATACTTAGGCTGCTTCAGACAGAGTTAAGTTTTAATTTGTCACTTCTATGTGACATCTCAGAACAAGGAAGTCCTATCTTACAGTTTCTATTAAACTCAGCTAAAACCAAGTGATTGTTTATACTGTGTCCCTTATCAGACTGTAACTGCTTCAAGGACAAGCCTGCATTTTTTTTCCAGGGCTGCTTATTATCCCTTCATTTTTTGAAGGGATAATAAATGATCTTTATTTAAAATAAACCTTACATACTGAAGACATCATAATATATAAATATGTAGCTTAGACAATGATTATAGAATTAATCCCTATGAAACCACTATCAGAATTACATTTCCCCATGTACCCTTCCTGCTTACAAGCACCTTCACTTTATAGAAATATTACCTTGATTTTTAATTATATTTAATTAAGTATACTGTATATGTAATAATTCTAGTTTTGAACTTTATGTAGAGAGAATCAAATTTATGTTTCTAAGATGAACTCAGTGTGCAGTTATGTTCATTTATTTTTATATACAGCATACTTTGTACAAATATACTACCTTTTTTATAATCTGCACTACTGTTAGATCTGTGGTGCATTTCCAATTTGGGAGTATTTTGAGCTGTGCTCCTATGAACATTCTTATATGTACAGGTATCTTGGTTCACATAAACGCAAGTTTCTCTAGGTTAAACATCTGAGACTGAAATTCCTGGGTCATAGAATATATAGATGGTTAATTCTAGAGATAATGCCAAATAAATTTTTGTACGGTCATAAATATTTAGCCTTCGAACAGAAGTGTACGATTATTTCCACAACCCTAAACATCTGTTGCTATTTGTCTAGATTTGTCAGTTTGGTAGGGGTATAGTTATCATTCCTTGTGACTTTAATATGCAATTTCCTGGCTACAAATGAGGCTGAGCTTTCCTTTACATGCTATTGGTCTTGACTTTAGCCTTTGGTAAAATCCCTATTTAAGTTCAATTTTCTCTAGGGTATCTGTCTTTTTCTTAGTGGATTATAAAATGCTTTAATAAATTTTGAATTCATGCCCTTTGGTGATTACACATGTTGCAAATATCTCCTTTCATCTTTTCACATTGTTACAGTGTCTTATGATGAAGAATAATTTTACTTTTAATGCAAAATTATATTCATTTCTACTCTGTGCTTAGTGCTTTTTGTAGCTTGTCTCCACAAATTATGAAGATAGTCTCGTATGTTCATAGTCAAATTTTTGATCTAACTGGAATTTTTGTGTATGATATAGTGAATCAATTTTTTTTTTCACTTAATACCCAATTCTTTCAGTGCTATTTATTGAAAAGTCATCTCTTTTTCTATTGCTCTGCATTATCACTTTCATTAAAATTTGAAACCATATATGGGTGGCTCTGTTTCTGGGCTTGTTATTTTTATCTGTTGGTTTATTTGCCAGTATCACACTATCTTAACTGCTATTTCTTTATGGTAATTTATGACATTTGACAGAACAGTTCTTTTACCTTATTATTTTCCTCAGATGTATCTTTATTATAGAAAATCAAAGAATCATTTTGCAAACATACTGAAACATTTTTTGGAGGTTTTGTTTGTAATACTATTGCGCCCTTATACAAATTTGGGCAAAAATGATAACTTTAAAATATTGACTCTTCATATGCTTGAATAGTATTTCTCTCACTTTGTGTTTATTTTTTTAAGTAAAATGTATTATTCCACCTTAGAGGAATTCCACAATTTTTGGTAGGCTTAGTACCAGATATCGTAGATTTTGATGGTGCTGTCACACTTTTAGTTTTTTTTATCTTGTTTGTGACTGGAAAGTAGTATTAAATTTATCTATATTGATTTCATAAACAACAATTTTTGCATAACTCATAATAATTTAAACCATATAGTCTAATAATTTATAATTCACCACAGTGTCTTTAATTTGCCTCTTCTAATAATTCTTCTACTTGGATTTTCAGTACAATTATATCAATTAAAATTTTGATAGATTTGATAAATTTTTTAATTCTTATAGTTTTAGTATCATTTACATCCTAGTTTGAGGTTAAGATTTAAATATAAAGCTAAGTAGATGTAATGGTGAACATCATCACTTTGAGACCAGTTCCAGAAAGAAACTTTTAATGCTTCATCATTTAATATTGTTTGCTGTAGTTTGTTTATAGATACGTTTTGTCAGATCAATGAAATTCCCTTTTATTGTTTGTTTGATATTATCTTTTAATATGAATGGATCTTGAATATGGTAGAATCTTCCTACCTCTGTTGAGATATTGAGATTATTTTTTCTCCTTTAATCTGTAAATAAGATGAATTATACCAGTTTATGTGCTGTAGTTAAATCTGTTTTCATTCTTGAGATATTTAATCTGGGATAAGAAGTATTTTCACATATTTTAAAATTCAGTTTTCTAATATCATGCTTGGGATTGGTTATGAGTGATTGTAATGGAAAAAACAGTTTTTCTTCCGGTGAGTCCTTCTCCTGTGAGTGTCCTTTATTATTTACACAGAATACGTCTGATACCTCTGGTTGCCAAATACGTGGAGGTTTTCCCCCCACAGCAAGTGATTCTCCATGACACCAGTTGAGTGTCCTACAGTTTAACTCTTCTTGGAGATAGTGTTAGATCACACAGGCTAGGGGCTCAGTCCCACAAAACTGCTATTACTCAATTCAGAGGCCAATCACAAGTAGGTCCCCAGTTTACCCACAACTTCTGTCTAGTTGGCTATAAAGTGGAGGTCTCTATGACCCCCACCTTAGCTCAGTTAGTTTGTTAGAGTGGCCCACAGAACTCAGGGAAACACTTACTTTTGCCACTTTATTAAAGAATATGATAAAGAATACAGATAAAGATGAAGAGATACATAGGGTGAAGTCTGGAGAGTCCTGGGTGCAGGAGCTTCCATCCTGATGGAGTTGGGGTGCAACAACCTCCCAGGGTGGGTGTATTTACTAGCCTGAAAACAAGTGAAACCTCATACGATTGGGATGTTGTGGATGCTTTCTCAAATAGGTGTAATCAATTATTAACTACATTTCTAGCTTCTCCCTGGAATATGGGGGGATTGGGTTAACCTAGAGTTAATTTCTGAGAAGTATTTGAGGGTGCATTTACACTTTTAAATGAAGCACAAGCTGGAATCAAGATTGCTGGGAGAAATATCAATAACCTCAGATATGCAGATGACACCACCCTTATGGCAGGAAGTGAAGAAGAACTAAAGAGCCTCTTGATGAAAGTGAAAGAGGAGAGTGAAAAAGTTGGCTTAAAGCTCAACGTTCAGAAAACTAAGATCATGGCATCCGGTCCCATCACTTCATGGGAAATAGATGGGGAAACAGTGACAGATTTTATTTTTTGGGCTCCAAAATCACTGCAGATGGTGACTGTGGCCATGAAATTAAAAGACATTTGCTCCTTGGAAGTAAAGTTATGACCAACCTAGATAGCATATTAAAAAGCAGAGACATTACTTTGCCAACAAAGGTCTGTCTAGTCAAGGCTATGGTTTTTCCAGTAGTCATGTATGGATGTGAGAGTTGGACTATAAAGAAAGCTGAGTGCCAAAGAATTGATGCTTTTGAACTGTGGTGTTGGAGAAGACTCTTGAGAGTCCCTTGGACTGCGAGGAGATCCAGCCAGTCCATCCTGAGGGAAATCAGTCCTGAATATTCATTGGAAGGACTGATGCTGAAGCTGAAAGTCCAATCTTTTGGCCACCTCATGTGAAGAGCTGACTCATTTGAAAAGACCCTGATGCTGGGAAAGATAGAAGGTGGGAAGAGAAGGGGACAACAGAGGATGAGATGGTTGGATGGCATCACTGAGTTGATGGACATGAGTTTGAGTAAACTCTGGGAGTTGGTGATGGACAGGAAAGCCTGGTGTGCTTCAGTGCATGGGGTCGCAAAGAGTTGGACATGACTGAGCTACTGAATTGAACTGGAAGTATTCATATTCTCTACGTTTGTCAATTTTGATAAGTCATATTTATTAGTTTATAAGTGCTTTTAATATCTTTTTTTTCTTTTTGGACTGAAGTCTCTTTTGTGATGTTACTTTTTTTCTCTTTTGATGATGATTATATGCGCTTCTTCTCTTGTCCCTTGTATCTTGGTAAATCTCATCAGATGTTTGGTAGTTTACTAGTCTTTCCAAAGAATTATTGTCGTGTTAATTCTTTTTCTTAAATATTTGCGTCGTTTTCATTTTTTTCAGTTTTAAAAAATTATTTCGTTTTAATTTTCACAGTCTTTGATATCTTTTTCTAACTTCACGGTTTGGGTTCTTATCAAATTTAATCTTCTTTCTAATGTATACATATGTGATTATATTGATAATTTCCTTTCTACCGAATTCTTACAGCCTATAAATCTTAACATGCAGTATTATTTAGTTCAAAATATATTCTAATATATTTGGGGTCACAAAGGGTTGGACGCAACTGAGCCACTGAACAACAAGAACAGCAGTCTTCTAGTATGCATTGCTGGTAATAAGCAAAGCATATTAGAATTATGCATTGCTTAATAATTATGCATTGTTAATATCCATTCTGGTAATAAGATTTTCTTATTTTGACCTACATGCTATTTAGAAATATTCCTTAACTTAGACACATAGTAATTTTAAAAACTTCATTTTAAACCTACATGGTATTCCAACAATATATCAAATATAAATCCAATCTTTTTTAAATTGGATTTAATTGGTTTATAATGTTGTGTTAGTTTCATTTGTAGAGCAAAAGTGAATCAGCTGTACACATACATAGATCCCCTTTTTTTGGATTTCCTTCCCATTTAGGTCACCATGAAAGGTTCTCATTGGTTATCTATTTTTATACATAATAGTGCATATACATTAATACCATTCTCCCAATTCATTCCACTCCCCCGTCAGTATCCCTACATCCATTCTCTACATCTGTGTCTTCATCTCTGCTTTGCAAATAAGTTCATCTGTATTGTTTTCCTAGATTCCACATATAAGTGATATTATACAATATTTGTTTTTCTAAACTCACCCTATATGACAGTCTCTAGGTCACAGACATTTGGGTTGCTTCCATGTCCTGGCTATTGTAAATAGTACTGCAGTGAACATTGGGGTGCGTGTAAATTTTTGAAGTATGGTTTTCTTTGGGTATATGCCCAGGAATGGGATTGCTAGTTCTATTTTAGTTTTTCTTGAGGAGCCTCCATACTGTTCTTCATAGTGGCTGTATCAATTTACATTCCCACCAACAGTGCAAGAGGGTTTCATTTTCTCCACAACTGCTTCAGCATATATTGTTTGTGGCTATTTTGGATCATGGCCATTCTGGCTGGAATGAAGTGATACCTGCTTGTAGTTTTGATTCGTATTTCTCTAACTGTTAGTGATATTGAACATCTTTTCATGTGCCCGTTGGCCATTTGTATGTTTTCTTTGGAGAAATGTCTATTTAAATCTTCTGTCCATTTTTTGATGGGATTTTTTGTTGTTGATATTGAGGTGCATGAGCTGCTTGCATATTTGGGGGATAAATTCCTTGTTGCTTCATTTGCAAATATTTTTTCTCATCCTGAGGGCTGTTTTTCATCTTGGTTATAGCTTCCAATAAGTTGTGCTGAGAAGACTGGACAGTTGTGTGAAAGAATGAAGTTAGAACACTCCCTAACACCATACAAAAAATAAACTGAAAATGGAATAAGGACCTAAATGTAAGGCCAGATACTGTAAAACTCTTAGAGGGAAATACAGGCAGAACACTCTTCGCATGCTGCTGCTGCTGCTAAGTCGCTTTAGTCGTGTCCAACTCTGTGTGACCCCATAGACGGAAGCCCACCAGGCTTCTCCGTCCCTGGGATTCTCCATGCAAGAACACTGGAGTGGGTTGCCATTTCCTTCTCCAATGCATGAAAGTGAAAAGTGAAGTGAAGCCGCTCAGTCGTGTCTGACTCTCAGCGACCCCATGGACTGCAGCCTACCAGGCTCTGCCGTCCATGGGATTTTCCAGGCAAGAGTACTGGAGTGAGGGTGCCATTGCCTTCTCCGACTCTTTGCATAAATCATAGCAAAAGCATTTTTGACGCCTATCCTAGAGTAATGATAGAAGACCTAAACAGACATACAGATGGCCAATAAACACATGAAAAGATGCTCAACATCACTCATTATTAGAGAAATGCAGATCAAAACTATAATGAGGTGTCACTCCATACCAGTGAGAATGGCCATCATCAAAAAAAATCTACAAACAATAAATGCTGGAGAGAATATGGAGAAAAGGAACCCTCCTGCACTGTTTGTGGAAATGTAAACTGATACAGCCTTTGTGGAAAACAGTATGAAGATGCTTTAAAAAACTAGGGATCAATCTAGTCTTGACCCAGCAACCATTTGACCCAGCAATCCCACTACTGGGCATATACCTTGAGCAAACCACAATTCTGAAAGGCACGTGTACCCCAATGTTCACTGCAGCATGATTTACAATAGCCAGGATATGGAAGCAACCTAGATGTCCATTAACAACTAAATGGATAAAGAAATTGTAGTACATTTATACAATGGAATATTACTCAGTCATAAAAAGGAATGGATTTGAGTCAGTTTTGGTGCGGTGGATGGACCTAGAGACTCGTATGCAGAGTGAAATAATTCAGAAGGAGAAAAACAAATATGGTTTATTAATGCATATACATGGAATCTAGAAAAATGCTATTGATGAACCTAGTAGAGAATGACTTGGGGACACTGGGGGAAAGGTGAGGGCGGGATGAATTGAGGAAGTGACATTGACATATATACACTATCATGTGTAAAATAAGTTAGCAGGAAGTTACTAAATAACACACAGAGCCCAGTATGATGCTCTGTGATGACCTAGAGGGGTGGGATGGGAGGGAACATGAAGGGGAGGGAGGCTCAGGAGGGAAGGGAGGTATACATATAATTATGACTGATTCATGTTGTTGTATGGCAGAAATCAACACTAAATTGTAAAGCACTTTTATACCAATTAAAAAAAAAGAAAAACAAAAATAAATTGAACCTAATTAAAGCCAATCGTTAAAAAAAAAAAAGCTTTTGTGTTATGGACCAGCATATGGCCAATTTTTATAAATACTGTGTGTGCTTGAAAAGAATTTGTGTTAGAGGTTTAGGTATCCAATGTTCTATATACTTATTTTATTGAAACAAACTTCAATTTGTTTCTGTCCCACAAGTTTTATACTTGTTGCATTCACTTTGAAGGCTCTTCCCCATATGTTTTCATTGCCAGCTAGGGGCTTTCCAAGTGGCATAAGTGGTAAAGAATCTGCCTGTCAATGCAGGAGACATTGGAGATTCAGGTTTGATCCCTGGGTCAGTAAGATGCCCTGGAGGAGGCATGGCAACCCACTCCAGTATTCTTGCCTAGAGAATCCCATGGACAGAGGAGCCTGGAGGGCTACAGTCCGTGGGGCCGCAGAGTCAGAAATGATTGAGCATGCACACACTATGCTAGAAACTATGCTTTCTACTTTCAGACCTATTCTTACTGATTCTCCTCTTAGACTTTCCCTCCCGACCCTCTTCCAAAGCAGGCTTCATTTCTCACTTCCTTTACCCTGAGCTATTTTCCTTAAAGCACTTATCTCTGCCTGACATTACATAATGTATCTGTTTTATTATCTCCCTAACTATAATATAAACACCTTGAGGCAAGAACTCTTTCTGACTCATTTACCATTCTATCCCTAGAAAAGTGTCACACACTAAGTGCTTAATAAATGTTTTGCATGATTAAGTGAGTGAATTTAAAATAGTACTCAAGAGAGACCTTGACAAGCATATATAATAGCATCACTTACCCTGCTGTATTCCTTCAATAGAATTGACAGTGCCTATATAGGTAACGGGTAAGCTTAAAACACAAGTAAGCATGGAGGAAAAAATAGAGAACAAAACAACCCTGTCATCAGTTCAGTTCAGTCCAGTCGCTCAGTCACGTCCAACTCATTGCGACCCCATGGAGTGCAGCACACCAGGCTTCCCTGTCCATCATCATCTCCCAGAGATTGATCAAACTTATGTCCATTGAGTCAGTGATGCCATCCAACCATCTCATCCTCTGTCATCCCCTTCTCCTCCCACCTTCAATCTTTCTCAGCTTTGGGGTCTTTTCCAATGAATCAGTTCTTTGTATCAGGTGGCCAAAGTATTGGAGATTCAGCTTCAACATCAGTCCTTCCAATGAATATTCAGGACTGATTTCCTTTAGGATGGACTGGTTGGATCTCCTTGCAGTCCAAGGGACTCTCAAGATTCTTCTCCAACACCACAGTTCAAAAGCATTCATTCTTCGGTGCTCAGCTTTCTTTATAGTCCAACTCTCACACCCATACATGACTACTGGAAAAACCATAGCTTTGACCAGACTGATATTTTTGGCAAAGAAATGTCTTTGCTTTTTAATATGCTGTCTAGCTTGGTCATAGCTTTTCTTCCAAGGAGCAAGCATCTTTTAATTTCATGGCTGCAGTCACCATCCGCAGTGATTTTGGAGCCCAAAATAATAGTCTGTCATTGTTTCCATTGTTTCCCCATCTATTTGCCATGAAATGATGGGACCAATCCTGTTATAGACCAGCCCAAAGCAGGTGATCAATTAATATTTACTTAATGAATTAAATTGGAAATAAAGAAGAATGAAAAGAGGAAAGAAGGAGAAAAGGAGAGATTTAGTTGCAAATTAAACAAAGGATGACACTAATAGACAAAATGTGTCTCTACTTTTGCCTTTACTTTTTTGGTGAATCACCTGGCTTCTTCCACCTGCTTGCTACTCCCCAAGAAAGAAGGAATTACTAATATGATTAGTCAGTATGGAAAGAAGCTTAGCATATGCAAAGCTCAGCGCCTTCCTTCTTCCTTGAGTTTTGGAACTAGTCTACCCTGATCCTTCATGTATTAAATTTCATAGGGGTAAGCACTCTTTTTTGGGAGTTCTGTTATTATCTAATTCTGGAAATCAATTTTATGAAGTCCACTATTACTATGCCCTCAAGTGACATTCTGCAAACAGTTCTATTCATAATCATGTAACTTTTTTTGTTTTTAAAGTTTGCTTCTTTCCTATTGCTTAATTGGTTCTAAAGTAAAGCTGAGAACAGATGTGTCCATTTATTAGGACTAACTGTAGTATATTCTCACTATGTGTTATTAATATTAAGGTATCTCCTTCAAGTAAGACTTTCACAATGACAGAGATTATAGATTTCCATGAAAACAAAAGCAGACTGAGACAACTGAGGGAGGAAAGGAAAATAGATTCTGATTTCAGAAATTCAGCACATGTTTTATGCAAGCTTTTTCTCATTCCTTTATTTAATCATATTCAAATGTCCTGAAGCTGTTTGTGTAGGCAAAATGAAGTATAGAGATGCAACAATTGCTCAACAAATCTAAACTTATAGGCAAACAACAATGCCATACTAAGTATATGGTAAGGGTTTACTGGAACAAATCACTGTTCATGTTTGTATTCAGGTTATCTTTAGAAATAACCTATTTTCTTAAGTGTGGGATCCTTCATAGAGGCTTCTGACCAACTGGATTGGAGGCAATTCTAATGAACTCAAAGCCATTAAAGACATGGTGGTCAATAACAGTTTGGAGGAACGCAACTTAAAAGATCCTGGAAGTAAAATTAGGATAGTATCAGGTCATAGACCTGGGTAATGCAATGCTAATGAAGAAGTTTGGGAGGAGGGCTACTTCATGTGTGTATGTGTGGTGTGTGTGTGTGTATACACACATATTTTAATTTTCATTGAAATATTGTTGATTTATAATGTGTTAGTTTCAGGTGTACATCAAAGCGATTCAGTTATATGTATGTTTGTGTGTATACCCTCTGAAATACTTCACCTAGTATGATCTCTAGGTCCATCCATGTTGCTGCAAATGACATTATTTTATTCTTTTTTATAGCTGAATGATATTCCATTTCATATATGTGCTGTGCTGTGGTTAGTTGCTCTGTTGTGTCCAACTCTTTGGAAGCTGCCAGGCTCCTCTGTCCATGGGGACTCTGCAAGCAAGAATACAGAGTGGGTTGCCATGCCCTCCTCTAGGGATCTTCCTAACCCAGGCATCGAACCCAGGTCTTCTGCATTGCAGGTGGATTCTTTACCATCTGAGCCACCAGGGAATCCCATGCATATATGTACCACATCTTATTTATCTATTCCTCTGTTTATGGACACTTAAGTTGCCTCCATGTTCTGGGTATTGTTAATAGTGCTACAGTGAACATTCAAGTGAATGTATCTTTTTGGATTATGGTTTTACACTGGATAACTGCCCAGGAGTGGGATTGTTGAATCATATGATATTTCTATTTTTAGTGGTTTAAGGAAACTCTGTATTGTTCTATATAATGGTTGTGCCAATTTACAGTCACATCAGCAGTGTAGAAAGGTTCCTTTTCTCCAGCATTTATTGTTGGTGGATTTTTTGATGTTGGTCATTCTGGCCAATGTGAGGTGATACCTCCTTCTAGTTTTGATTTGTATTTCTCTAATAATTAGTGATGTTAAACAACTTTTTATGTGCTTATTGACTATCTATATGTCTTCTTTAGACAGAATGTTTATTTATATCTTCTGCCCATTTTTTGATTGGGTTGTTTGTTTTTCATATTGAGCTGTATGAGATATTTATTTATTTTGGAAATTAATCCCTTAGTTGTAATAGTTGGAAATATTTTGTTTTGAAGACAATGAAAAGTTGTCTTTTTGCATACTGTGCAAAAGTTTTTAATTAGGTCCAATTTATGTAATTTTTATTTCCAATACCCTAGGAGATGGGTCCAAAAAAATAGTGCTGCAATTTATGCCAAAGGGTATTGATTATGTTTTCTTCTAGTAATGTAATGGTATCCAGGCTTACATTTAGGTCTTTCATACATTTTGAGTTTATTTTTGTGTATGGTGTTAGTGTTCTAAGTTCATTCTTTTACACTTGGCTGCCTAGTTTTCCCAGCACCACTTATTGAAGAGACTGTCTTCTCTGCATTGTATTTCTTGCATCCTTTGTCAGTTCAGTTCAGTTCAATCACTCAGTCGTGTCCGTCTCTTTGCGACCCCATGAATTGCAGCACGCCAGGCCTCTCTGTCCATCACCGACTACCGGAGTCTACCCAAACCCATGTCCATCGAGTCGGTGATGCCATCCAACCATCTCATCCTCTGTCATCCCCTTCTCCTCCCGCCCCCAATCCTACCCAGCATTAGGGTCTTTTCCAATGAGTCAACCCTTCGCATGAGGTGGCCAAAGTATTGGAGTTTCAGCTTCAACATCAGTCCTTCCAATGAACACCCAGGATTGATCTCTTTTAGGATGGATTGACTGGATCTCCTTGCAGTCCAAGGGACTCTCAAGAGTCTTCTCCAACACCACAGTTCAAAAGCATCAATTCTTCGGTGCTCAGCTTTCTTCACCATCCAACTCTCACATCCATACGTGACCACTGGAAAAACCATAGCCTTGACTAGACGGACTTTTGTTGGCAAAGTAATGTGTCTGCTTTTAAATATGCTATCTAGGTTGGCCATAACCTTCCTTCCAAGACTAAGCGTCTTTTAATTTCATGGCTGCAATCACCATCTGCAGTGATTCTGGAGCCCCCAAAAATAAAGTCTGACACTGTTTCCACTGTTTCCCCATCTATTTCCCATGAAGTGATGGGACCAGATGCCATTATCTTACTTTTCTGAACGTTGAGCTTTAAGCCAACTTTTTCAGTCTCCTCTTTCACCTTCATCAAGAGGCTCTTTAGTTCTTCTTCACTTTCTGCCATAAGGGTGGTGTCATCCGCATATCTGAGGTTATTGATATTCCTCCCAGCAATCTTGATTCCAGCATCCTTTGTAGTAGATTAATTATTAATTAATTAATATTAATTTACTTCTCGGCTTACTATCTTGTTCCATTGACCTATATATCTGTTTTTGTGCTATACCATATGATTTAAATTCCTGTAGCTTTGTAGTACAGTTTGAAGTTAAGGAACCTGATTCCTCTAGCTCCATCTTCTTTCTCAGAATTTCTTTGGCTATTTGAAGACTTTCATGTTTCCATACAAAGTTTAAAAATTTTGTTCTAGTTCTGTGAAAAATGCCATTGGCAGTTTGATAGAGATTGCATTGTGTCTGTAGATTGCCTTGGGTAGTATGGACATTTTAAAAATATTGATTCTTCCGATCCAAGAATGTGGCATATCTTTTCCTCTAATTATGTCATCTTCAATTTCAACAACTTCATATAGTTTTCAGAGTACAGGTTTTTTGCCTCCTTGGGTAAGTTTATTCCTAACTCTTTTATCCTTTTTGATCAAGTGTTTGTGGTTTGTTTTGTGGGGATTTTCTTTTTCTTTTCTTTTTCTTTTTTTGCTTCTTTTTGAATCAGAACGTTTAGTGAAAGCAACACCCACAGTTGAAATCAAAAGTGTAAAGGTAGCCAAATACTAAATTTTTCAGGGGAAGAATAAATGGACTCTTCTTCTGAGTCTTATTTCAGACATCTTAGGGGTCTTTTTAGTAACTGCAGAAATTCTTCAAGAAGGTATCTACATCTAAATGCTTCAGCATACTGTCAATCCTTTAATAGCACATACTATTAAATCTTGCTCATGAACCATATTTTTTTCACTTGGAGCTGTCCATATGAAATGGTGCATGAGTTGCCATTTTGTTTCAATATGACAAAATATAAATCAATTCTACAATGAATAGTAATGACCTTTGGGAGCCTACTTTAGAAGTTTGTGGGGGTATATATAAGAAAGTTAATGATATAATATTTCAAGCTGTGGCATTGAAAGTAAGACCTAACTTTCTTAGGTCATTAAGTTCCAATAAAGATATCATCTCTTTATCTTCCTAATTTATATCCATGCCAAATGTTACTAGTGGCTATTGAAGGAAATGATGAACTTGTTTCTTTCTTGTACATATCTATACTCTGTCACCAACCATATTTTTGAAAATAGATGCTTGATTTTTACCATTACTGAGTAGGCAATATCTGTGGTTTGATTGAGAAAATAGGCCCCTGGGGCAAGCTGGTTAATTAGCAATTTGGGGAACCAGCCATGTACTGGTTTGGTCTCCCATTCCTTTTCAGTCCTTCTCCTGTTTTACTATTTTTTCTGAATGTCCTTTTCCCTCTGACTTACACATAAGTTGGATTAAAGAGGGGAGTCAGAAGACCAGACAGTGGTGGGCAGAGGGGAGGGAATCAAAGCTATTTCTCTTAACTCCCTACCTTGGACAATGTCCTCAGCAGTGCCTGTGTTTTCTGCGATGCCAACTCTCAGTAGGAGGGCTGGTCTCTATTTCAACAGGGTAGTCCCAGCTTTTTTTCTAGTTTCTGACAGTTGATCCTGGTTCTGATTTTTGTACTTTGGTAACACCACTTTCTCTTATTATCCCTCCCAATATTTCTAGCCGCTGCTAATTGATTTGATTTCCTCTGCTTAGCTTCAGAACTCCTCAAATACATGTGTAACTAATACCCTGTATTAAATTCTCTCTGCTTGAAATATCTAAAGTGGTTCTTTTTTTTTTTTTCCTCTCTTCACCTCTACTGAAACATTTAGAGGAGAACAGATGAAATGAGGCTGAGTAACATAGTGGAAAAATAATAGAGGTGAGAAGAAACATACTTGAAAAAATGTTTTCTAGTGTTGGAGGAGGAAAATCATAACCATCCTGATTGGTCAGTTGAAATTTTAACTCCTCTAATAAATTTAAGTCCCAGCTCTGCCTCTTAGGAACCCTGCAATCTTAGGCATATTATTTAACTTCTCTCTGTTTCAGTTCCCACTTTAGTGAAATAGTGTTGCCATTGCATGGACTTATTGTGAACATCAAGGAAATTACTAGCAATTCCTAGTTCATAACAAGTCATTAAAAATGTTATAATAAGCCCTCTACTTTTTTTTAGTGTTGTGGAGATACTTAGGAGTTTCATCTTTACTTTTGGCATACTTAAGCTCTCAGTTCAGTCCCTCAGTCGTGTCTGACTCTTTGGGACCCCATGGACTGCAGCACACCAGGCTTCCCTGTTCATCACCAACTCCCAGAGCATGCTCACCATGCAAATTGAGTCAGTGATGCCATTCAACCATCTCACTCTCTGTTGTCCCCTTCTCCTCCCACCTTAAATCTTTCCCAGCACCAGGGTCTTTTCCAGTGAATCAGTTCTTCGCATCAGGTGGCCAGAGTATTGGAATTTCAGCTTCAGCATCAGTCCTTCCAATGAATATTCAGGACTGACTTCCTTTAAGATGGACTAGTTGGATCTCCTTGCAGTCCAAGGGACTCTCAAGAGTCCTCTCCAACACTGCAGTTCAAAAACAGCAATTCTTCGGTGCTCAGCTTTGCACCTTATGGTACAATTCTCATATCCACACATGACTACTGGAGAAATCATAGCTTGGACTAGATGGACCTTGGTTGGCAAAGAAATGTCTCTGCTTTTTAATATGCTGTCTAGGTTGGTCATAGCTTTTCCTCTAAGGAACAAGTGTCTTTTAATTTCATGGCTGCAGTCACCATCTGCAGTGGTTTTGGAGCCCCCCAAAAAAGTCTGTCACTGTTTCCATTGGTTCCCCATCTATTTGCCTTGAAGTGATGGAACTGGATGCCATGATATTAATTTTCTAAATGTTGAATTTTAAGCTAGCTTTTTCACTCTCCTCTTTCACTTTCATCAGGAGGCTCTTTGGTTCTTCTTCACTTTCTGCCGTAAGTGTGGTGACAACTGTGTATCTGAGGTTATTGATATTTCTCCCAATATTTTGATTTCATCTTGTGCTTCATTCAGCCCAGCATTTTGCGTGATGTACTCTGCATATAAGTTAAATACCAGGGTGACAATATACAGCCTTGTACTCCTTTCCTGATTTGTAACCAGTCTGTTCTTCCATGTCCAGTTCTAACTGTTGCTTCTTGACCTGCATACAGATTTCTCAAGAGGGAGGTAGGGTGGTCTGGTATTCCCATCTCTTGAAGAATTTTCCACAGTTTGTTGTTATACACACAGTCAAAGGCTTTGGCATAGTCAATAAAGCAGAAATAGGTGTTCTTCTGGAACTCTCCTGCTTTTTCAATGATCCAACAGATGTTGGCAATTTGATTCTGGTTCCTCTGCCTTTTCTAAATCAGATTTGAATGTCTGGAAGTTCACAGTTCATGTACTGTTGAAGCCTGGCTTGAAGGATTTTGAGCATTACTTTGCTAGCATGTGAGATGAGTGCAATTGTGCAGTAGTTTGAACATCTTTGGCATTGCCTTTCTTTGGAACTGGAAAGAAAACTGACCTTTTCCCATCCTGTGGCCGCTGCTGAGTTTTCCAAATTTGCTGGCATATTGAGTGCAGCACTTTCACAGCATCATCTTTTAGGATTTGAAATAGCTCAACTGGAATTCCATCACCTGCATTAACTTTTTTCATGGTGATGCTTCCTAAGGCCCACTTGACTTCCCACCCCAGGATGTCTGGCTCTAGATGAGTGATCACACCATCATGGTTATCCAGGTCATGAATATCTTTTTTGTATAGTTCTTTTGTGTATTCTTGCCACCTCTTTTTAATATCTTCTGCTTCTATTAGGTCCATACCATTTCTGTCCTTTTTTGTGCCTAACTTTGCATGAAATGTTCCATTGGTATCTCTAATTTTCTTAAAGAGATCTCTAGACTTTCCCAGTCTATTGTTTTCCTCTATTTCTTTGCACTGATCACTGAGGAAGGCTTTCTTATCTCTCCTTGCTCTTCTTTGGAACTCTGCATTCAAATGGGTATATCTTTCCTTTTCTCCTTTGCCTTTAGCTTCTCTTCTTTCTCAGCTATTTGTAGGGCCTCCTCAGACAACCATTTTGCCTTTTTGCATTTCATTGCTTGGGGATGGTCTTGATCACTGCCTCCTGTAAAATGTCATGAACCTCTGTCAATAGTTCTTCAGGCACTCTGTCTTTCATATGTAATCCCTTGAATCTATTTGTCACTTCCACGGTATAATTGTAAGGGATTTGATTTAGGTCATACCTGAATGGTCTAGTGGTTTTCCCTATTTTCTTCAATTTAAGTCTGAATTTGGCAATAAGGAGTTCATGATCTGAGCCACAGTCAGCTCCTGCTCTTGTTTTTGCTGACTATATAGAGCTTCTCCACCTTTGGTTGCAAAGAATGTAATCAATCTGATTTCAGTATTGACCATCTGGTGATGTCCATATGTAGAGTCTTCCCTTGTGTTGTTGGAAGAGTGTGTTTGCTATGACCAGTGTGTTTTCTTGGCAAAAGTCTATTAGCCTTTGCCCTCCTTCGGTTTGTACTCCAAGGCCAAATTTGCCTGTTACTCCAGGTATCTCTTAGTTTTGCACTCCAGTCCCCTATAATGAAAAGGACATCTTTTTTTGGTGTTAGTTCTAGAAGGTCTTGTAGGTCTTCATAGAACAGCTCAACTTCAGCTTCTTCAGCATTACTGGCTGGGGCATAGACTTGGATTACCGTCATATTGAGTGGTTTGCATTGGAAATGAACAGAGATCATTCTATTGTTTCTGAGATTGCATCCAAGTACTACATTTCAGACTCTTTTGCTAACTATGAGGGCTACTCCATTTCTTCTAAGGGATTCTTGCCCACAGTCATAGATATAATGGTCATCTGAGTTAAATTCACCCATTGCAGTCCATTTTAATTCGCTGATTCCTAAAATGTCTATATTCACTCTTGCATCTCCTGTTTGATCACTTCCAATTTGTCTTGATTCATGGACGTAACAATCCAGGTTCCTATGCAATATTGCTCTTTAGAGCAATAATCGGACCTTGCATCCATCACCAGTCACATCCACAACTGGGCTTTGTTTTTGCTTTGGCTCTGTCTCTTCATTCTTTCCAGAGTTATTTCTCCACTGATCTCCAGTAGCATATTGGGCACCTGCCAACCTGGGGAGTTCATCTTTCAGTGTCCTATCTTTTTGTCTTTTCATACTGTTCATGGGGTTTTCAAGGCAAGCATACGGAAGTGGTTTGCCGTTCCCTTCTCCAGTGGACCACATTTTGACAGAACTCTCCACCATGACCTGTCCGTCTTGGGTGACCCTACACAGCATGGTTCATAGTTTCATTATGTTAGACAAGGCTGTGGTCTGTGTAATCAGTTTGATTAGTTTTCTGTGATTGTGGTTTTCTGTCTGCCCTCTGCCAGATAAGGATAAGAGGCTTATTAAAGCTTCCTGATGGGAGAGACTGACTGTGGGGGAAACTGGGTTTTGTTCCGATGGGTGGGGCTGTGCTCAGTAAATCTTTAATCCAACTTTCTGTTGATGGGCGGGGCTATGTTCCCCCCTTTGTTGACCTGAGACCAAACTATGGTGGAGGTAATAAAGATGATGGTGACCTACTTCAAAAGACCCCCACTCAGGGCTCACGGCCCTGCAGGTGGCCACTGCAACCCGCATCTCCACCGGAGACTCCTGGACATTCACTGGCAAGTCTGGATCAGTCTCTTGTGGAATCCTGCACCTTTCTCCTGGATCCCTGTGCACACAAGGTTTTGTTTGTGCCCTCCAAGAGTCTATTTCCCAGTCCTGTGTAAGTTCTGGCAGCTCTATGGTGGGGTTAATGGCGACCTCCTCCAAGAAAACTTATGCCACACCCAGGTCTGCTGCACCCAGAGCCCCTGCCCCTGTGGCAGGCCACTGCTGACCCATCCCTCTGCAGGAGATACTCAAACACTCAAAGGCAAATCTGGCTCAGTCTCTGTGGGATCTCCTGGTGTGCGTAACATTTTGTCTGAGCCCTCTGAGTGTGTCTGGTGGGTATGGGGTTTGATTCTAAATGTGATTTTGTTCATTCTACTTTCTTGCTGGGGCTTCTCCTTTGACCTTGGACGTGGCGTATCTTTTTTTGTGGGATCCAACATTCTCCTATGGATGGTTGTTCAGCAGTGTGTTGTAATTTTGGAGTTTTTGCAGGAGAAGATGAAAGCATGTCCTTCTACTCTGCCATCTTGGGAGATTATTACTTAAGCTCTAAATAGACATTAAAATTATCTAAGCATGAACTGTGAATGCCAAAACGTGACACATTAAACAGAATAAGTGACAAAATCTTACCCTTAGTGACAATTTTAGTAATACAATTGATTTTTAAATTTCACTCTATTTTCTTTATACTCAGAGTGAAGATTGGAGAGTGGCAATGTGTTCCCAAATTACTCACACCTGCCTTAGTTCCTATACTTTAGCTCCACTTTTTCTCAGTTCTTCCATTTAGTCAAAACATACTTCCTAACTTCACAGACAACATTCTGTTAGAGATTTTATCCGAAGTAGCAAAGACATTGGGACAGAAGCCAAGGTAAGAACAGTGTATTGTAAAGGATTACAACAAGAAAAGTTCTTGACTGGTCTTTTTTGGGGTATCTCCTATTCTCTACTCCCCAATAATGTTTTCTTTTTCTCCAAGTGTGATTGACTTACCCTCCTTTAGTTTTCTTGGCTTCTCTATTCCAAAAGACTTGAAATTCTAGAGTACTTTCCACCTCTGTGTCAAGTGCTAATGGACCAGGAATGCATCATAGCCACCAGGAGTTTACTTGAAAAGTCAACATTTAAATATTTTTCCTCATTTTCAACTTCAAAATTGGGTTGCCAAGTCATTTTCTCTGACTATTTTCTGATTGTTCCATACACTGACATAAAAAACCCCTCTAAAACTTGGCTTTCCTTCCCTCTTCAAACATCCTTCTTACCATTTTCCATTACCTCCTATCTCACAATTATAGGCAGTATGGAACTACCTGTGCTACCATGTCCCTTCTCTGTGGATTTTCTTCTATTGTTCTCATCTCCTGGAACCCTATTTACTGTGGGTTTTGTTTTGTTTTGTTTTTGGATACTTCTTTCTTAATTCCCAGGTAGCACAGTGGTAAAGAATTTGCCTGAAATGCAGGAGGTGTGGGTTCGATCACTGGGTCTGGAAGGTCCCCTGGAGGAGGAAAAGGCAACCCATCTCAGTATTCTTGCTAGGAAAATCCCTTAGATAGAGAAGCCTGGCAGTCCATGGGGTCACAAAGAGTCAGACGTGACTGAAGTGACTGAGCATCCCCATTCAGACCTCTTGACGTCTTCCCTACAGCTTTTCCCCTGAAGGGCTGAGTCACGTGCTCTTCCTTTTTACTCTCTCAGCTCCTTACGGTGACCTCCATCACAACCTTTAGCAGCATTGCTTTTAAATCGTCAAAGAAGATTCCCCTAATAATAACTATAATTCACTGAGCAGCTAGAAAGTTTATGAACTCCATAACGTATCTCTTAATCTTACAAAAATTCCTCAATTTCCCCCTCCTCATATACTTTAAACTCCTCAAGGACAAGGGTAAGTATTATTTCACTCTTTTCTTCCTTAATCAACTTAGTTGGTGCATAGTAAATACTTTTGGCTGAAAACCAAGTCAAACTCTGTGTTCTAAAAATTTGAACCCCAGAGCTTCAATCTAAATAATTTAAGCAATTGTTTTCATTGTCTTTCCCTTAAATTATCTGGATAATAGTATCTGGAAAGGGTAATTACAGCAACTCATATATACTGTTTTAATACCATGTGAGTTGTTTCCCTCCCTAAAAGGCAATATTATGGTATCTACAGATGATTTAATTCTATCCCAGGGAAAGAGTAGTCATCTGTTGATTCTTTGCCTTAAGACAATGAGATTAGGTTGTGGGTAAAATAAAATGTAGGTCAAACTCTCTTGTAGTCACAGATTGGGACCTCATTTAGCAAGGCTTCATTTGAGGAACACCTGGCTTTTGTTTTAATATCTCCAATGGAATACAGTTAACTCTGGGCACTCAGTAAATATTGACTGATTTGGCTTGTTTGGGTAACTCTAATAGAGAGCACTTAACATCTCTCATGAACATGGACATGGTGGGAACTGGGGTAGGCATGTCGAAGCCACCCAAGTATGGAAAATTTGAGTCAATCTACTCAGTTTTCCTTCTCTGTAGTGTTAAAGCACTTTATAGTCTTTATTATTGGAAAAGTGCCACCAAGATGTATTGTTTTCTTCAGAAATTCCCTCAATTTCATAACTGTACAGAATAGGGTACCCTGCATGTAACTTTCAAGGTTAAGTGTTCCTTTCAGGTTTTCCAAGGGAAACAATACCCAGCTTTTTCAGCAGCCTAATATTTATCAGATCAAATGACTTCAAATTACTTGACAGTTCTTTACTTGGATTTTTGGTCCTTCAGCAAATAGACAATCATTTCCTATCATTACATACTTACTTGCAACTGCCTATCTCTAATACACCCCTTTATCATCATTCCCCTTCCCTACACAGCCTACAGCAGAATCCAAGTGCTGAGTGGCTGTAGGATTTACCCAGCTTGTTAGCAGTTCATCATTCTTTTAGAATTTTCCCTGCAAAGCACCTTCAGATGTTGAGGTTACTCATTCATATTCTTGAAGGGGTAAAACAAACCAGATAAGCTGTGTATTTTCTTGATGGTTCATCAATATGACTAAGATGTTTTGAACTATGAATAAAAGCATCACCCAATCCCTGACAAGCTATTTATGTACTTGTCTAAGAGGAGGAAGCAAGAAGAGCCAGGGCATCAGCAAGGGTCAATATGAGAAAATCATCAAAGAAGATTCTCCTAATAATAACTATAATTCACTGAGCTTCTAGAAAGTTTATGAACTCCATAATGTATCTCTTAATCTTACCAAAATTCATCAATTTCCCCTCTTCACTCCTTTTAAAATAAACCAAGATTCTGCTATTTAGGCAAATTAGTAATTGTTTACAGTTGACTGAACTAAGAAGTAATGGGACTAGGATTCAAATGTAGTACTATCTGGCTCCAACACATGTGCCCTTTGCATTTTATCTTCTCTCCTACAGAAACAATTTGTTCTCATTCTTCTGCTGCCACCTTGTTCTCCAGTCTCTATGTGTAGGTGACATCATTCAAATGCCTCACTGTGGAAACAAAGTCATGCTCCAAGACCTCATCCCCAAACACTTCCATTAGACACCTCTTATATTAAAATGTATGTTACAACATCTGGCTGAGCAAATAATCAAACCTTAATTGATGCCATTTATTTCTCTCTGCATTTTCTATCATTATTGACCCTTGCCCTCCTACAAATGAGCTGACTGTGCCCTGATTATTCTGTCAGATGGTCAGGAGGCTTAATTGGGCTGACTCCTACTGTACTTTGACACCATAACCAGTCTCTATTCATACCCTGTTTCCTAGAGCTCCTTCAAAATAACTCAGAGTCTCTGTCCTTAACACGAGAAAAAGGAATGCCCAGGCTTAAAAGTTGTTTTATCTATGTAATGCTGTGGTTATATCCTTTCATCTGGATGTTTCTTTCCTCTGAATGTCTATAACATCTTTTTCTGTACCTTGCTGTATTCATTTTCCTTAATGATATTGTCCAAAATAGGTATTCAATAAAATAACCTATAAATGCCTAGCATAAATATAAATTCTTGAATAAGCAAAAGAATAAGCATGAACCATTGACTTGGTCTCTTTATACTGAGTTTTTTGAACCAAGACACATGTGTATGTTTAGGAGGGTATGTTTCAGGATGTCACTACCATTTCCACTATCTTTTGTTGTGCTCCAAAGCTTAAGGCAAATACACTGACTTATTTGCTTTTGAGCCCACCTCATAGTGTCCCTGTCTCACTTTTTTATTGTGCATTGAGTAGGCTGTTAACAAAGGCTGGTCAAACCTTTTTTCTTGATCTGAGTTCCTCAGCTTCACTCTCATATTTTGTCTTTTTCACAATATTCCATTTTCTTCATACTCCAACAGAGGACAATTTTACAAATTTTGTCCATTGTAGAGCACAAGTGAGCTTTCATATTTTCTATGATTGCTATGTAAAGTGACTGGAAAAATAAATCTCCCCCTGGAAAAGAAGTGTGATTAAACCATCTAGATCCAGAGCAGAGAGGTAGATGATGAACAGGCTTCTGCCAGGGACTGGACAGCTGGATGCATTTCACAGCTCATGATGCAACTCTAGTAGTGAGAACACATGAAGAGTCACAGGTCTGCAGGAAAGCAGCAGCAACATGGTTGCAGGCAGCCAAATGTAATTATCCACATCACCCAGAATATGAAAGTGAAAATTAACAGTGGTTAAATCCTGGAGTGAGAGGAGTCCTTTAGCCATGCATGTGTCAAGCACACGTTACTCTATCAAATGCAGGATAGCAAAGTTCCACTGAGAATCACAGTAAAAGTGGTTGACCTACAAGAACCAATATAGATCTCAGGTCTTGTGCAACTCAGTCTAAACCACTCAGCTGGACATAAAAGATCTGGTATAATCTTAACTCGTGCTATATTCCACTCACTGGCCACTCTTCAGTAGCTTAGTTCTTTCATTTCTCTGCCTTTATTCTTGGAAAGTCTTTCTGTCTCTTATTCTCCAAATCAACTTTAAGTCTTCCTCTTCGAGCGACTGACACTTTCACTTCACTCTCAGTATTTCCCAGCTACTCCGTATGGCTTTAGCTTTAGAATTAGAACTTAAACTCACAGCTGATTATTTTAAGGCAAGGTCATTTTACCATTTCCTCATCAGTAAAATGGGCATCATTATCTCCAACTTTTAGGAGTATGTCAAGTAAGAAATTATACAATATTTGTGTAATGCTTAGTATAGTCTTTGTCAGATAATGTGTTAATTCTATATTATTTCTCTTCCCTCAGCTCTAAAAATAAAGAGCCTGAATGAGTTGTCCATAAGATATTGATTTGATAATTGAAATGGGTTTCTTAGCTTAGAGTCTACTTCCTGAGCACAAAATGTCCAAAGATGGATTCTTTCAAAATATGTTTGAATGAAATGAAGGGAAGAATGTGTGTTAAACTATGATTATTTTAATTAATGAACTCCACTCCACAATCAAGAGATGTGATTGGCATTTGATACAGTGCCATTTGGTATAATAGGATTTTTTTTTCTATTTTTGTGGGCGAAGAGATATTTACAATGCATACGCATGTGTAATGCTTAAAGAACATTAGTCTCAAGCTTCATTGGGTACACTGTCCAGTATGAGGGGAAAAACTGAAACTGACTTTCAGAGGAGAATTCATGAAAATGTTAGGGTGTACTTAAAATTCCAGATAAATATCTGATTAGCTGTTTTTTGTTATTATATAGTCAGGTGTTTTTAAAAAGAGAAAGGAGCGTTTAACTATACATTCTACTTCTGAATTTTTGCAGCATCCGTGTTTGACTGTGAATGGACACCAAGTGCTGTCCAAAGACTGCTGAATAAAATGTTTTGTATGAAAATGAAACAGCAATGACCTCATCACTCCCTTCTTAATTTTTGTAACTGCTTCCTTAATTCCATCCAGGATTTTGATTCTTTAAGACCTTAAATTTACGTTTCTTTGGAAAATTACTGAAGGTAGAAGTTCTAGTCTAGGGGTATTTGTGTAATGGTAGAAAAATATCTTCTCTATATGGGAGTGAGAATTACATGGTATAGATACCTTAGTGCATAAGTGAGTTGTAAAGAAAGTTGGAATCACAACTTTTCAATTTATAAAGGGGTTAAGTCAATATATTTTTGGCCTTCCTAATCAATTAAGGTATAATAAACGAAATGGTAGCCCCTCCATAAAAGGTAAAGTCCACACTCTAATTCTCAGAACCTGTGAATGGTATCTTATTGGGAAAAAAAAAAGGTCTTTATAAATATGGGCTTCCCTGGTAGCTCAGTGGTAAAGAATCCACCTGCCAATGCAAGTAGCACAGGTTCAATCCTTAGGTCAGGAAGATCCCCTGGAGAAGAAAATAGCAACCCACTTCAGTATTCTTGCCTCGGAAATCCCATGGACAGAGGAGCCTGGCATCACAAACTGCTAAGTCACTTCAGTCGTGTCCAACTCTGTGCGAACCCATAGACGGCAGCCCACCAGGCTCCGCCGTCCCTGGGATTCTCCAGGCAAGAACACTGGAGTGGGTTGCCATTTCCTTCTCCAGTGCATGAAAGTGAAAAGTGAAAGTGAAGTCGCTCAGTCGTGTCCGACTCTTTGCGACCCCATGGCCTGCAGCCTACTAGGCTCTGCCGTCCATGGGATTCTCCAGGCAAGAGTACCGGAGTGGGTGGCCATCGCCTTCTCCGCTGTCACAAAAGAGTTGGACAAAGCAACTTAGTGAGTAAGCAACAGTAACTTTACAAGCACAATTGTTAGTAGCCTCAAGGTGAGGAGGTCTTCCAATATTATTAAGTGGACTCTGAATTCGATGACAAACGCCCTTATAAGAGACACACAGAATAGAGACATGCAGAGAAGAGGAGGAGGTAACATAAACACAAGAGTGATGCAGCCACAAATGTAGGACCAACTAGAATTATCTGAAGCTGAAAAAAGCAAGGAGGGATTTCTCCCTTAGGGCATCCAGAGAGAGAATGCCCCACTTTGATTTCAGACTTTTGACCTTAAGAATTGTGAGAAAATAAGTTTCCATTGTTTTAAGACATCAGATTTGCCATTATTTGTTACAGTATCCACAAGAGACTAATAAACAGGGCTAGTTCTAATTCTGATACTCTTCAATATAATATGCAGTGTCTTTTTACTTTCTTCATTTACTAAATCTCCAAGTCTGCTTTGTATTTATTCACTTTGTCTTATCTGCTGAATAGCAGAAATGAATGACAAACAATTCCTTTGCAGATGTAATGCAGCTACTAAGGTGCTCTGCTATTGTTAATAAGGTATTCTGTGTTTTCCTTTCTCCATTTCTGTAGATGATACTTCAAGGGGCTGGCCACAAGTCATAAGCTGTTGGCTGCCCTATCTTACCTAGGCTTCCTTGGTCTGCTACATTTTGTCTCATGAATTAGAATAAGGTTGAAACACGGAAGATCATGGGTCCAGCTGTCTTGTTATTTCACCAAACTTGCACAAATTCAAATCATCATCAGTGCCCTTGTGTGAATTAATCCATGTCTGTTGCCTGGGCAATGAACACTTTTTAATAACAATTAATCTTAAGCTTTCTAAGTTTTTTCTATAAACACATCATTTGTTTCAGAAATGGTGACTGATGATGCTTTCTAACAGAGAGGAGGCTGATGTTTCACAAGTTTAAGCAAGTGTTTCAGTTCCAGTAGAATTGAACTAATCAGTAGAAATATCAGCATGCACACTTTGCAGAAAAAGATTATACTGAAGAAATTCTTGGGCTTAACCTTGAATAAATGTCATATGATTAAAGCGAATGATAAATGGGAGCATGAGGTTAGGGTATAGAGAAAAGGAGTTGATTTACTGACCTATAAACTTTGAAGGAGTATTAGCTAAATTTGAGGGTGTCCTGTGTCTCTAAACCAGACAAATTGATTTCATCATATGACATCAGTCCATCAACATGCTTTGTATGCACTGTGCCTATATATACAAAGATGCAGAATTTAAGACATAATATCACACATTAAAATCCAAATTGATTGCTTCTCGAAACGATGAATAGCATGGGAATACAGGACCCCATTCTCAGCTGGCAATAGTTGGCTGACAATCTACTGAGCCCTGTGAGATACACATTATTTGTCATTGCCCTTCTTGTGACTCCCTCCATCTGACTCTGAGTACCTCTTTGAACTACATTATCCCTTATAATAGGCTTCCCACGTGGGTCAGTGGTAAAGAATCTTCCTGCCAATACAAGAGATGTGGGTTCAATCTCTGGGTCAGGAAGATCCCCTGGAAAAGGAAATGACAACTCACTCCAGTATTCATGCCCGGGAAATCCCATGGACAGAGGAGCCTGGTGGGCTATTGTCCGTGGGGTCTCAAAAGATTCAGACACAACTTAGCCCTAAACAACAATTCCTGATAACAGTTGATATTTTCAAATCTGTTTAAAGCTTTTGTAACTAATTTATAGTTCATTGCCCCAGTCCTTCAATAAGTCATTTTCAAATTTCATTTTTGAAATTATCTAAGAAAACTTCTCCCCTGGGAGTACCTGGTCCACAATAGAATCATCTCTGCTCGGTTCTCAAATATGATTGAAGGCAACATATATTGTTTGTAAATGTTATGGCGACAGTACTCCAGATTTTTGTTCTATTCTTTGTTTCCTATATTGTCTATTTTATTCTTTCCTTAAATTAATTTTTTTAATTAAGCAAAGATGAATATTTCTAAAGATAAAAGGTACAATTCACAAAGGCGATAGACATCACAAGCCATTAGACACCTAACAACAAAGAAACAAAGATACATAAAGAAAAATCAGAGGGAAAAAAATCAGAAGAAATATGAGGGGAAAGGAAAAAATATATAATCACAGTGAGACATTAATATTTCTCTGAAAATATTTTACAAGTTCAGAAAAAAAGAATAGCATCTTGAATGATATCAGTAATAATTTATAATAGATTTCTATTTATATTAATTTGTATTAATCTTATATCCTACACAAACATATTTAAATTTTTTAAATTAATTAACTTATTTTAATTGGAGGCTAATTGCTTTACAATTTTGTGATGGTTTTTGCCATATATTGACATGGATCAGCTTTGTATCTCATACATTGTTATTAGATGTCTATAGGAGATTTAGAAAAAATTTGACAAAAAAGATAAACATTACTAAATTTCAAAAAGAAAAATTTTTTGTGATTCAGTTATACCTATACACATATATTAGTTTTGAAATTATTTTCCATTATAGGTTATTATAAGATATTGACTATAGTTCCCTGTGCTATACAGTAAACCCTTTTTGCTTGTTGCACATCTATTTTTTTAAATTAGAAATCTAGCATTCTATTCATAGTAAGTCAAGTGAAATAAAAATGCCATAAATTTTTTAGTTAGGCAAAATTCTTAAGTTTTCTATAATATATATTATGCATATTTATATACGTATAAAGAAAGAACTGGCAACCCACTCCAGTGTTCTTGCCTGAAGAACCCCACGGAGCCTGGCATGCTACAGTCCATGGGGTAACAAAGTCAGACACGACTTAGTGACTGGACAGCAACAGTGTATATGTATACAGGAGATTTTCTACTATGCTTGAGAAAGAACAGCAAAAAAAAAAGATGGAGAAATTGGAAAACAAACTAAATGAAGCGGGAGCACTGAATATGAAATAGAAAAAGTGAAACTAATAAAAAGTAAGAGATCACCATATAGTCCAGTTGTTTTTAAACATGGCTGCTCATTAGAAACATCTGGAACTCTGGCAAAATAAAAATAAAAACCAATACCTGGACGTTTGTATTTTTCAAAACGTTCCAAGATAATTCTGGATTTTAAAAAGTGACTTCAGGGTTTTCTATTAAATGGTAGTTTTGGTAATATAGAACAACCCAAGTGATGTGGTTAAGTTGAAGTGCCTACACGCACATGTTTTCATCTGCTCAGCCAGTCTATGTCTTTTGGTTGGTGCATTTAATCCATTTACGTTTAAGGCAATACGCATGATCCTACTGTCATTTACTTAATTGTTCTTGGTTTATTTTCTGTAGGTAGGTCATTTCTTTCTCTTTTTTCCTGCCTAGAGAAGTTCCTTTAACATTTGTTGTAAAGCTGGTTTGGTGGTGCTGAATTCTCTTAACTTTTGCTTGTCTGGAAAGCTTTTGATTTCTCCATCAAATCTGAAGGAAAGTCTTGCTGGGTAGAGTACTCTTGGATGTAAATTCTTCCCTTTCATCACTTTAAGTATATCATGCCATTCCCTTCTGGCTTGTAGAGTTTCTGTTGAGAAATCAGCTGATAGCCTGATGGGAACTCCTTGTATGTTACTTGTTGTTTTTCCTCTGTTGCTTTGAATATTTTATCTCTGTCTTTAATTTTTGTCAGTTTGATTTCTGTGTCTTGGTGTGTTCCTCTTTGGGTTTATCCTTCCTGGGACTCTCTGTGCTTCTGGACTTGGTTGACTGTTTTCTTTCCCATGTTTAGGAAGTTTTCAGCTATTATCTCTTCAAATATTTTCCCAGGTCCTTTCTCTCTTCTCCTCCTGGGACCCCTATAATGTGAATGTTGATGCATTTAATGCTGTCCCAAAGGTCTCTTAGGCTGCCTTCATTTCTTTTCTCTGTTATTTCTATATTCTGTTTTGTGGCAGTGATTTCCACCATTGCCACCATGTCCTCCAGTTCATTAATCTGTTTTCTACCTCTGTCATTCTGCTGTTGATTCCTTCTAATGTATTATTCATTTCTGTTTGTTCTTTAGTTCTTGTAGGTCTTTAGTGAACATTTCTCGCATCTCTAAGTCTTTGCCTCCGGCCTTTTTCTGAGATGCTGAATCATCTTCACAATCATTATTCTGAAGTCTTTTTCTGGAAGGTTGCTTCATTTAGTTTTTCTGGGATTTTATATTGTCCCTTTATCTGCAACATAACTTTCTGCTTTTTCATGCTTATTAACTTTCCATAATGTGGTGGACTGTGTTCTTCTTGCTTTTTCTGTCTGGCCTCTGATGGAGGAGTCTAAGAGCCTTGTGTAAGCCTTTAAACTTACATGGGAGGGACTGGTGGTGGGAAAAACTGGGTCTTGCTCTGGTGGGGATGGCCTTGCTCTGTAAACGTTTAGTCCAGTTATCTGCTGATCAGTGGGGTTGCACTCCTCCCTGTCAATTGTTAGACCTGAAGTGACACAGTCCTGGAGTCTATGGTAGTCTATAGTGACCTCCAAGAGGGTTTATGCCAAAGGGGACCTTCCCAGCCTGCTGCTGCCAGTGCCCTGTCCCTGTGGTAAGCTTCAGCTGACCCACACCTCCACAGGATACCCTCCAACACTAGCAGGTAATTTCATTTCAGTCTCCTGAGGGGTCACTGCTCCTTTCCTCTGAGTCTTGATGCATGCAAGATTTTGTTTGTGCCCTCCAATACTGGAGTCTCTTTCCCCCAGTCCTGTGAAAGTCTAATAATCAAATCCCACTGGCCTTCAAGGTCAGATTCCCTGGGGATTCCCAGCCCCCCTGTCAGATCCCCAGGCTGGGAAGCCTGATGTGAGGCTTCAGAACCTTCACAACAGTGGAAGAACTTCTTTGGTATTATTGTTCTCCAGTTTGTGGGTCACCCACCTGGTGGATATAGGATTTGATTTTATTGTGATTGTGTCCCTCCTACCATCTTGCTGAGGCTCCTTTGTCTTTGGAAATGGAGTAATCTTTTTTGGTAGGTTCCCGTATCCTCCTGTCCATGATTGTTCAATAGCTAGTTGTGATTTTGTTGCTTTCATAGGAGGAGATGAGCACACATCCTTCTACTCTGCCATCTTGGACTGGAATCTTGTTCTATTTTCTTTAAAATATTTTAAGTTTCTCGAACTGCTTAAGTTACTGCTTGATGTTTTTGATCAAAAGAATATATTTTAGTTTTGCGTATAAAAGTAGCATTCCCATGTCCCATCTTTATCTTTGTTTGGTTCTTTACTTTCCTAAAACAATAGTTCTAAATTACTATGAAAGTGTGTAAATGTCCCTTTTAAAGTTGAATATTTTTATCACATGAGATTGGCACACCAACTGCAAATAACTCTGTGTTAATTTGCATTTATATGTGTTTAGTGTTGGTTGTTCATTCGTGTCCAACTCTTTGCACCCATGGACTGTATACAGCCTGCCAGGATCCTTTGTCCATGGAATTATCCAGGCAAGAATACTGGAGTGGGTAGCCATTCCCTTCTTCAGGAGATCTTCCTGACCCAGGGATTGATCTGGGTCTCCCGCATTGCAGGCAGATTCTTTACCTCTAGGGAAGCCTTTATATGTTTTTAAATATTTCTGTTTGGTGTCTTGTTTCCTGAAATATTTATTTCCTGTCTCAATAATAAATTGCATTTTTTCCAAAAATTCAGCTATTGAAAAGCTGCTGCAAATTAGTTAACTATCATTTTTCTGGTAATTTACCACATTTCTCCTCAAAATCTTTTCATTCCATTATGGCACTCTCTTAGAGAGTTGGTCACTACAATCTAGTGTTGTTGTAGTGGTGGTGGTGGCAGTGGTTATATTCTCAGATTAATCAAGGAGATCTTCCTCAGTGTTCAATTATCTGCATTTGAAACTATAACATAAGATGGCATCACAGTTATGAATCACAAAACTGATTATGGTTCCAACTTACAAAAACCAAGAAATCAAACGAGGATAGAGCAGATGCAGCAAATTGATGTAAAGACTCGGGTTTTGAGAAATGTTTTCTGAATTTATCTCTGAATATGCCATGCATTTCTACCAACAGAGTACAAGTGTCCCATTTTCTCCACATTGTCATCATTTGTTATTTGTGGTCTATTTGACAATACTCATTCTGACAAATGTGAAGTGACATCTCAATTTTGGTTTGATTTGCATTTCTCTGATTATCCATGTTGAGCATCTTTTCACGTGTCTGTTAACCATCTGTATATCATCTTTGGAGAAATGTCTTCTCAGATCTTCTGCCCATTTTTTATTCAGGGTGTTTGTTTTTCTGATATTGAGTTATATAAGCTCTTTCTATCTTACATCTTGTTTGTTAACCCCTTATGGGTCATATTGTTTGCGAATATTTTCTCCCATTCAGTAGTCTGCTTTATCATTTGTCGGTGGTTTCCTTTGAGTACCAAAAGCTCTGTTTAATTGGGCCTCATTTGTGGTTTTTTGTTGTTGTTCTTTAATTTGCTTTTGCTTTTGTTTTCTTTGCCTGAGGGGACAGTACAAAAAAAAATATTGCCAAAATGTATGCTAAAGAATGTTTTGCCTATGGTTTCTTCTAAGAGTTTTATGATTTTTAGGTCTTACATTTAGGTCTTTAATGCATTTTGAGTTTATTTTTGTATATGTTGTGAGGAAATGCTGTAATATCATTGTTTTACATGTGGCTATCTTGTTTTCCCAGCACCACTTATTGAAAAGACTCTTTTCCCCATTGTATATTCTTGCCTCCTTTGTCATGGAGTAATCATAAATGCATGGGTTTATTTCTGGGATCTCTATTTTGTTCCATTGATCTATGTGTCTGTTTTTGCACCAGTACTATACTTGTTTTGATTACTGTAGCTTTGCACTATAGTCTAAATTTGGGGAGCATATCTCCAGCTCTACTTTTTCTCACAAAAGGGCCTTGGCTATACAGCGTCTTTTGTAGTTCCAAATCAATTTTAAGATCATTTTTTCCAGTTCTGTGAAATGTCATGAATAGTTTGATAGGGAGAGAACTGAATTTTAAACTGCCTTGAGTAGTATGGACATTTTAACAATATCAATTCTTCCATTCCATGAACACAGTATATCATTCCATCTGTGTCATCCTCAATTTATTTTATCAGTATCTTACAGTTTTCCTAGTACAAACCTTTTACCTCCTTAGTTAGATATATATACTTATGCATTTTTTATGCAATGGTAAATGGAATTGTTAAATTCTTTTTCTGATAGTTCCTTGTTATTGTGTAGAAATGGAACAGATTTCTTTATATTAATTTTTTACCCTCAAACTTTACAAATAAAAAAAAAAAGCTCATTGATGAGCTCTAACAAAATTTTTGTGGCCTCTTTAGAATTTTCTACTCTAGTAACATGACAGTTTTACTTCTTCAATTTGCATTGCTATTATTTCTTTTTCTTGTCTGATTGCTGTAGCTAGGGCTTCCAGTACTCTATTGAATGAAAGTGTTAAGATTAAGCATCCGTGTATTGTCCCTTATCTTAGAGAAAATGTATCAGGTTTCCACCATTCAGTATGATGTTACTTGTGGGCTTATCAAAAACGATGTTCATTATGTTCAGGTATATTCCCTTAATATACACCTTGTAGTCAGTTTTTATCATAAATGGATATTGAATTTTGTAAAAAGCTTTTTCAGTATTTACTAGGATAATCATATAATTTCTTATTCTACAATTTGTTAATATGGTATATTACATTGATTTGTGGGTATTGAAACATCCTTGCCTGCATGCATATGTGCTCAGACACTCAGCTGTGTCCAACTCTTCGTGACTGCATAGACCATAGCCTGCCAGACTTCTCTATCCATGGGATTCTCCAGGCAAGAATACTGGAGGGGATTGCCATTTCCCCCTCCAATCTCTGGGATGAATCACACCTAGTCATCATGTATTATTCTTTTAATGTATTGTTGAATTTGAGCTTTCTAATGTTAATGCTGAGTTTGCTGATTGGTGGCCTATAATATTCTATTTCGGTGTGTGACATCTTTGACATCATATTTTACCTTTTATTTCTTTGTCTGATTGCTGTGCATATACTGTGTTGAAGAGAAGAGGTGACAGTAGGCAACCTTGTCTGTTCCAGATTTTAGCAATAGGGCTTTCAGCTTTTCACCATTTAATATATTGGCTGTGGGTTTGTCATAAATAGCTTCTATTGTATTGAGATATTCCCTCTATACCCACTTTAGTTAGTTTTTATCATGGATGGATGTTGAATTTTGTCAAGTGATTGAGATGATCATGTGGTTTTTGTCTTTTGTTTATGTGGCTTATCACATTGTATATGTTGAATCATCCTTGTGAACTTGGGATGAATCCCACTTGGTTGTGATATATGAACTTTTTTATGTGTGGTTGGATGTGTTTTGCTAACATTTTGTTCAAAATTTTTGCACTTATATTCACCAAAGATATTGGCCTGTAATTTTCTTTATTGGTAATGTCTTTGTTTTGGTTTTGGTATCAGGGTGATAGTAGCTATTTGTATGTTTGGTAGAATTTGCCTGTGAAACCATTTGGTCCTGGATTTTTGTTTGTAAGAAGTTTATTAAACTACATATTCTACTTCACTTCTATTGATCAGTCTGTTCAAATTATCTATTTTTTCTTGATTCAGTTTTGATGGGCTTTGTGTTTATAGAAACTTGTCCATTTCTTCAAGGTTGTCAGATTTGTTGGCATATAATTGCTCATAGTATTTCCTTAGGTTTCTTTGTATTTCTTCAGTATCAGTTGTTATGTCTCCTTTTTAATTTTGCTTACTTGGGTTCTCTCTTTTTCTTAGTGAACATGGCCAGAGGTTTTGGTCAATCTTGTTTATCCTTTCAAAGAACCAGCTATTGGTTTTACTGATTTTTCTATTGTTTGTTTTTTTTTAACCTCCATTTTATTTGTTTCCTCTCTGACCTTTATTATTTCCTTTCTTCTGCTGACTTTAGGTTTTATTTGTTCTTCTTTTTCTAATTCTTTTTTAAGTGGTAGATTAGGTTTTTTATTTGAGATTTTTCTTGTTTTTTAGAGAAAAGCCTGTATCACTGTGAACTTCCTTTTAAGAACTGCTTCTGCTGCATCTCATAGATTTTTTGTGGTTGTGTTTTTAGTATCATTTGTCTCAAGGGATTAAAAAAAATTTCTGATTTCATCATTGACCCATTCATTTTTTGGTAGTATATTATTTAGTCTCCATGTGATCTTTTTCCCCTACATTTAATTTTCTGTGGTTAATTTCTAATTTCATGCTATATGGACAGAAAAGATACTTGAAATAATTTCTATACTCTTAAATTTGTTGAGTCTTGTTTTGTGCACTAGTATATGGTCAGTCCTAGAGAATATTTTATTTGCATTTGAGAAGAATGTGTATTGTGGGTTTTTTGGATGTGGTGCCCTGAAAAGGTCAATTAAGTCTAACTGTTCTGTGGTATAATTTAAGATCTCTTTTGCCTAACGGACTTTCTGTCTCGAAAATCTGTGCACTGGTGTGATTGGGGTGTTAAAGTCTCTTACTATTATCATTTTCCTCTCAGTTTCTCCATTTATGTCTGTTAGTATTTGTTTTATATATTTTGGTGCTCCTGTATTAGATGCATGTATGTTGACAAGTGTAGAATCCACTCCTGCAGTTCAAGTGAATGGTGACAGTTCAGGATAACCCCTTAAACCTGTGCAGAAGGTGTCCTGCCTTCTGTGAACACATGGACATGGACAAAGGCTACAATGGCAGGTCCCACCCCTCCCTTCATGCACCACCCCCCCACCCACACAATGGCACCTGACCTGTAAGACAACCTGGGCTTTCTCCATATACACCCTCAGTTGCAATCACACCAGATTCCAGCCCTACTTTGCTGTTTATGTCCATGTGATCCCAGTCCTCTCCTTGGGTCAGATCTCCAAATCCTGAGTTCCAACACCTAGAACTTGTCCACACTAGTGGACCTGAGTCTCAAGCTAGGGAGTGCAGGAGAGCAGCAATGACCATCTGTGCAGTTCTCCCTCCAGTCTGGCTGCTGTAAACCAGTTTCTATATTCTCCTCTAAGGCTCTTTTTCTGTCCTGGCCAATCTTCTCACTGGTGGAGGGGCTTCCCAGGATGCAAGAAACTTTCCTCTTTCACAGCTCCCTCCCAGGATCACAGGTATCATCCTGAAATCTTTTTCTTTTTTTTCTTCTGTTATACCTAGTTATGTGGAGATTTCCTTTCCCTCTCAGCAGTCTTAGGTCTTCTGCAAATGTTCAGTAGATATTCTGTGAGAATTGTTCAACATGTAGATGTATTTTTGATAGTGGGAGGAGGTAAGTTTCATGTTCTACAACTCTGCCATCTTCATCATATTCTTGTCTGTAAAGCTTTTTGCCTTTCCATGAAATATGAATGAAAGCATTCCTGGGTAGAATATTCTTGATCATAGATTTTCTGTTTTATCACTTTAAGTTTATCATGACACTCCTTTTTGGCCTTCAGAGTTTCTGCTGAAAAATCAGCAGATAGCCTGATGGAAGTTCCTTTACTGTAACTTGTTGCTTTTTCCTTTCTGCTTTTCATATTCTCTTTATTTTTTTACATTTTAATTATGAGGTATCTGGGGGAGGCCCTCTATGGCTTGATCCTACTTGGAATATTTTGTGCTTTCTGGACCTGGATGTCTTGGAAAGGACCTAACCTTTCCAAGGTTAGGAGAGTTTTCAGCTAAAATGGCTTCAAATATGTTATCTACCCCTTTCCTCTCTTCTCCTTCTGGGAGAAGATGCAAACGTTAGGATGTTTGATGTTGTCACTTGTTGTTGTGGTTCAGTTGCTCAGTTGTGTCTGACACTTTGTGACCCCATGGACTACAGCATGCCAGAGTTTCTACCTTTACCATCTCCCAGAGTTTTCTCAAACTCATGTCCATTGAGACCATTGGATGGATGATGCCATCCATCCATCTCATCCTCTGTCATCCCCTTCTCCTCCTGCCTTCAATATTTTCCAGCATTAGAGTCTTTCCAATGAGTTGGCTCTTTGTATCAGGTGGCCAAAGTATTGGAACTTCAGCTTCAATTTCAGTGAATATTCAGGGTTGATTTCCTTTAGGATTGACTGGTTTGGTCTCATTGCTGTACAAGTGACTCTCGAGGGTCTTGTCCAACACCACAGTTTGAAAACATAATTTCTTCAGTGCTCAGCCTTCTTTATGGTCCAACTATCACATCCATACACATCCGTACATGACTACTGGAAAAACCATAGCTTTGAATATATAGAACTTTGTTGGCAAAGTAATGTCTCTGGTTTTTATATGCTGTCTATGTTTGTCATAGCTTTCCTTCCAAGTGTGTTAATTTCATGGCTGCAGTCACCATCTGCAGTGATTTTGGAGCCCAAGAAAATAAAGTCTCTCACTGTTTCTGTTGTTGGCCCATCTATTTGCCATGAAGTGATGGGACAGGATGCCATGATCTTAGTTTTCTGAATGTTGAGTTTTAAGCCAGCTTTTTCACTCTTCTCTTTCACTTTCATCAAGAGGCTCTTTAGTTCTTCTTCACTTTCTGCCGTAAGGGTGGTGTCATCTGCATATCTGAGGTTATTGATATTTCTTTCAGCAATCTTAATTCCAGCTTGTGCTTCATCTAACCTGAAATTTCACATGATGTACTCTGCATTTAAGTTAAATAAACAGGGTGAAATTATACATATTCAATATGACAATATACATCCTTGACATACTCCTTTCCCAATTTTGAATCAGTCCATTTTTTCCATGTCCGGGTTCTAACTGTTGCTTCTTGACCCGCATATAGGGTTCTCAGAGGGCAGGTAAGATGGTCTGGTATTCACATCTCTTTAAGAATTTTCCAGTTTGTTGTGATGCACACAGTCAAAGGCTTTAGTGTAGTCAATGAAGCAGAAGTAGATGTTTTTCTGGAATTCTCTTGCTTTTTCTATGATCCAGCAGATGTTGGCAACTTGATCTCTAGTTCCTCTGCCTTTCTAAACCCAGCTTGTACATCTAGATGTTCTCAGTTCACATGCTATTGAAGTGTAGCCTGAAGGATTTTGAACATTACTTTGCTAGCATGTGAAATGAGTGCAATTGCACAGTAGTTTGAGAGTTCTTTGGCATTGCCTTTCTTGGGGATTGGAATGAAACTGACCTTCTCTAGTCCTGTGTCCATTCCTGAGTTTTCCAAATTTGCTGGCATACCTAGTGCAGTGCTTTCACAGCATCATCTTTTAGGATTTGAAATAGCTCAGTTGGAATTCCATCACCTCCACCAGCTTTGTTCATAGTGGTGCTTCCTAAGGCCCACTCAATTTTGCACTCTAGGATGTCTGGCTGTAGGTGAGTGATCATACCATTGTGGTTTCCAGGTCATTAAGATCTTTTTGTATAGTTCCTCTGTGTCTTCTTGCCACTTCTTGTTAATATCTTCTGCTTCTGTCAAGTCCATACCATTTCTGTCCTTACTGTGCCTATCTTTGTATGAAATGTTCCCTTGGTATCTCTGATTTTCTTGAAGAAATCTCTAGTCTTTCATTTTCTATTGTTTTTCTCTATTTCTTTGTGTTGTTCACTTATGAAGACTTTCTTATATCTCCTTGCTCTTCTTTGGAATAATATACCCATTCTGGGTATATCTTTCCTTTTCTCCTTTGCCTTTCACTTCTCTTCTATTTTTGGCTATCTGTAAGGCCTTCTCAGGCAACCATTTTGCCTTTCTTTTTGGGGGGATGGTATTGATCACCACTTCCTGTACAATGGTAGGAACCTCCGTCCATTGTTCTTCAGGCACTCCGTCTACCAGATCTAATCCCTTGAATCTATTTGTCACTTCCACTGTAAGGGATTTGATTTAGGTCATTCCTGAATGGCCTAGTAGTTTTCCCTACTTTCTTCAGTTTAAGTCTGAATTTTGCTATAAGGAGTTTATAATCTGAGCCACAGTCAGCGCCCAGTCTTGTTTTTGCTGATTGTATAGAGCTTCTCCATCTTCAGCTGCAAATATAATCAATCTGATTTCAATATTTACAATCTGATGATGTCCATATGTAGAGTCATCTCTTGTGTTGTTGGAAGAGGGTGTTTTCTATGACCAGTGCACTCTCTTGGCAAAACTCTGTTAGCCTTTTCTCTGCTTTACTTTGTAATCCAAGGCGAAACTTACCTGTTGCTCCAAGTATCTCTTGATTTTCTACTTTTGCATTCCTGTCCCCTCTAATGAAAAGGACATCTTTTTTTGCTGTTCTAGAAGGTCTTGTAGGTCTTCATGGAACCATTCCACTTCAGCTTCTTTGGCATTTGTGGTTGGGGCATAGACTTGGATTACTGTGATCCAAGTAAATGGTTTGACTTGGTAACAAACAGAAATCATTTTGTCATTTTTGAGACTCCACTCATTTTGGACTCTTTTGTTGACTATGAGGGCTACTCCATTCCTTCTAAGGAATTTTTGCCCAAAGTAATAGATAGAAGGATCATCTAAATAAAACTCACCAATTCCCATCTATTTTAGTTCACCAATTCCTAAAATGTTGATATTCACACTTGCTGTACCCCATTTGACCACTTCCGATTTATCTTGATTTATGGACCTAGCATTCCAAGTTCCTATGCAATATTGTTCTTAATAACATCAGACTTTACTTTCATCACCAGATGCATGCACAGCTGGGCATTGTTTCTGCTTTGGTTCAGCCTTTTCATTCCTTCTGGAGCTATTTCTACACTCTTCTCCAGTGGCATGTTGGCACCTACCAACCTATTCATCTTTCAGTGTTATATCTTCTTGCCTTTTCATATTGTTCATGGGTTTCTCAAGGCATGAATGCTGAAGTGATTTGCCATTCCCCTCTCCAGTGGACCACGTTTTGTCAGAACTTTTCACCATGATCTTGGGTGATCCTACATGGCATGGCTTGTAGTTTCATTGAGTTAGACAAGACTGTGATCCATGTGATGTTGTCAAAAAGGTTTTTAAAAATGTTCTCACTGGTTTTTATTCCTTTTTTTTTTAAGTCAGATTCAGTGATTTCTATTACTCTGCCTTACAGTTCATTGATATGTTTTTCTGTATCTTGTAATCCAGCAGCCCCCAACCTTTGTGGCCCCAGAAACTGGTTTCATGGAAGACAGATTTTCCATGGACCAAATAAGAGGAATGGTTTCAGAATGATTTAAGCACATTATATTTATTGTGCACTTTACTTCTATTATTATTACATCTATTATTATTACACTTTACTTTTATTATTATTAAAGCTGTAATAATAAAGTTGTTCACTTTACTTCATCAGGCATTAGACTTTGGAGGTTGGGGACCCCTGTTCTAATCTACTATTCAATTCTTCAAGTGCATTTTTTATTTCAGTTATTGTATTCTTCAGCTCCCTTTTGTTCTTTCTTAAATCTTTTCTTTGATAAACATCTCAATGTGTTCATCCATTTTCTCTTAAGTTCTCTGATCATATTTACGATCATTGCCTTGATCTCTTTGTTGGGTTAATTGCCTATCTCCATTTCTCTTCATTCTTCTTCTGGGGTGTTATCTCATTCCTTCATTTGTAACATGTTCCTTTCACTATTTTTTTGGCCAAATTTTCCGTGTTTATTTCTATGTATCTGGTAGGTTCTGGGGTTGGGTGGTCGTGGGGCCAGGATTCCATGGTCTAGTGTTGGCCTGCTGGTAGATATTGTTTCTTGACATGGCTGGCTGCAGTTTCCTAGGTATCCCAAAGCTAGTGCTGACCTACTAGTGAGTGCGGCTGGATCCAAGGGCAGCTGGCTGAGATCAAGGTATCTCAGAGTTGGCATTGGACTGGTTGGCAGGACCAGAGCCCTTGGTGTCCTGGGGCTGATTCAAGCCTTATGGTATATTTGCTGGGTCCTGACAAGACAGGCTATGGGGCTACAGTGATCCTAGTGCTCATGTCCACCTGCTACTGGGAAGGTTTCAAGGTTAGGGGAATCTAGGACTGATGGCCACCACTGGTGGGTAGAACTCCTTGAGTCTTTGGGTGCAGACACCTGGGTGTCCTATTGGTCCACTGGTGGTCAGGGCCAGGTGCTTATACATTTGGGTTCAGGGTCCCAAAGTTTGTGTTGGCCAACTGATGGAAGGAATGAGATCCCATGACAGCTGGCTGAGAGGCCCAAGATGTCTCAGAACTGGTGTTGGCTTGTTGGTGAGTAGAACCAGGGCTGAGAGGTTCCTAGGGCTGGTGCTGTCTAGCTGGTAGGAGGGTGATTTTCTGCCACTGTAGACTGGGAGGTTGTGATGGTTCCAGGGCTGTTATCTCCCCACTGGTTAGGTGGACTTGAGTCCCATGGTTTCTAGTTGTAGAGTCCTCAGGGTCCTGGAACTGGTGTATCAGCCTGGTGGTGGGTGGGTCTAAGGCCCTGGGGTTCCTGAGGCTACTGCCTACTCATTGGTGGGCAGAGTTTGATTCTGGGGTCTCTTGCTGCAGAGCCCTGAGGGGTTCCTTGGCTAGTTCCTGTCTGCTGGTATTTGGAGCTGGGTCCCGTTGGTGGACAAGGTCAAGTCCTGGGGTGGCTGTGGGCTCAGGAGGTCTTAAGGCAACTTGTCTACTAGTGGGTGTGGCTTTTTCCCCACCTGGCTAATTGCTTGGCCTGAGGCATCATTGTACTTGGGCCTACAGGTTAGTAAGTAGGGGAAGCTCTCAGTGCTAATGAGCTAAAGGGAGGATTGGAAAAATGGCACTTGCCACCATCTGTGTCCATTGGTAGAACAGTCTCCAATAAATGACTCCCACCAGTATCGCTATCCCTAGGGTGAGTTCCAGTTGCCTCCTGACTATCTAGGAGACTCTCCAAGATCAGCAGGTAGATGTGACTCAGGTCTCTGCCTTCGGTCCTGGAGTGTGTGAGATTTTGTGTGCAACATTTCCAAGTGGAGTCTCTATTTCTCATAGGCATCTGGGTCTTCTGAAAGAAAGTCCTGATGCCCTTCAAATGTTCTGGGGCTCCTTTTCTTGGTATAAGACTCACAGACTGAGGAGGCTGATGTAGGGCTCAGATTCATTGCTTCTTAAGGAGAATCTGTGCAGTTGCAATTATTCTCCCATTTGTGGGTCACTCACCTGGACTTATGGGTCTTGACAATATCATAACTCCATCCCTCCCACTCATCTCATTATGGTTCCTTCTTGATATCTTCAGTTGTAGAAGATCTTTTCTATTATATTCTGGTCTTTCTCCTCAATAGTTGTGGCTGTGAGAGCTGATGAGCTCAGGATCTTCTTACTACACTATCTTGGCCTGAACTTATGACTGCTTTCTGGTGTCATTCATTTGGAAGGAATAAGAAAAGCTCACTTGAAATTGAAATTTGAAAAAAAATCATTTGAAATCATTATGATGATGGCAGAGAGAAAACTAGGATGGATTGGGTGGTGGTTCTAAGTCTATTACAAGTTAATTATGAACTCTGGGCAATCTACCTAATATCTGAGTGTTGGTTTCATCTGCAGAAGTGAAGGTGACAAGTTTTATCAGTGGCTTTCAAGCTGTGCTCTGTTGATGTCTGTGAGTTGTGGTGGGATATATGAAGGTATTCTAGCTCTCCAACCTTTATTCCAAGCAGAGATATTCTGCTTTTATCTGATTTTTATAGTAAAGCACTGAATAAATTTTATTTTTAAACCAGTCTTATTGCTTAAGAACATCTGAAAGCCACTAGAGTAGGTTGTTTTCACCACCCCGTGAAAACTTTTTGATGCTATAAAAGATTATGAATTTAAAAGAATTAATAGAAAAACTACCCTATGCAAGGCACTAGGCTGAATGCTAGAAAATAAAGATTGTATACAGCTTAGCCTATTACATAATACAAGGAAAATGTATATTAAGTCCTTAACAGTGACAATTAGTATAGTGCTAGAAAGCTTAGAAGAGGGGAAGCTCTGAGACTAAATAAATGTACACATTGCATATGAATACATAGTATATTAATATATATCAATTGCAAATAAATATGTAGATTATATATGGTACCTATATATAACATGATATATGTATATACATATATTTCATATGCAACTTAGAAGGAAATGAAGCAAAATTTATGTTTAATAGATGCTTCTTGCTAATATATAGGACTTTCATCTCCTTTCATATTCTACTCTCCTGAATCACAGTGCTTTTACAATATTGAAAACTGGAGGGTAGCTACATAATTGCTTATGCATTTACCATTGTTTCTTACCAATGTGTATGTTACAGTTGCAGACAATGGTTATAATCTGTAAGGAGATATGGTTGTCAAACACTTTTTGGTTCATTAAATGGATATCCATTTCACACTGTAAATCAGAGCACGAGACTTAAACACTTTTCATCAGGAGAGTCACCACACTTTTAAAAATAATGTTTTTCAATTTCTGGCTGGAGAAGATATTTCAGGCAGTAATTTATTTCAATAGGATCCCCTCATGGATTAAAGATTGCCAGCACCCTCTAAAGGACCACATAATGGTGATCTTTAAAGTAAAAACTAGTCTGTTCATCTTTCTATTTCCCCAGCAGAGCTTAATATAGTACTTTATGCATAAAGTACTCAATTTTTAATAAGAAAATGTCATCAATTATTTCATAGGAAGTAAACCTCTTATTGATAGGAGTTGGGAGTAGTTTCAATTGTGCTACTAAATATTAGTAACATTTTGTCAACTTAGCACAGATTAAATTTAACTGAACTGAAAAGAAAATACTGAGTCTTATGATTGTAGTTGTAAAACACCAGTTTTTAGGAGGAGCCATCTATGCTAATGGCTCTGCAGCAAAGTATGAATATATATAGATTCAATGAAAACTATTAAATTCTGGGAATTCCCTAGAAAAAAATGGAAACAGATATTCTAAATTCACACCAATATTTAGTCATCATTTACACCAGACACTGGCAAACGTTTTTGAGAGTCAAGATGGTGATATTTTTGGTCTTGTGTCTTTGTTGGAACTACTCAGTCCTGTCATTCTCTTCAGCAATAGAGAATATATAAATTAATGTGCATGGCTGTGTTCCAATGAAATAGGCAGATGGCCAGATTTGACTCAAGGGACCAGAGTTTGCCAGCGCCTCACTTATACAATCACAGATGATTCTTAATTTGCCTTTGTTTTTTCATTGATAATTGGCAGGTATTTTTAATGGAGGTTCCCTAAATATTTTCTAGATGATTTTCAAAATCTCTGTTCCAGGAATACATTTAAATACTTAAAATAGAGATGTGTTCTAATTTACCATACTATAGCAGTAGTTGTCAAATAGAGCTTTAACTGCTATATCATAATTTAGCACATGAAATTGATCTCATGTAGTGAATTCTGCTGCTGCTGCTACTGCTGCTGTTGCTAAGTCACTTCAGTCATGTATCATCACACAATATTGACAAATATCAATAAATGAGTCATATGAACTTGTAATTTTTAATTAATAATTATATTAATATTGGGGATTTAAAATATATTTAGCATGACTGACTTAACAACTTAGGTCTTTGATTTTGTGCACAAAATTTCATGAACCAACTTGATTCAGAACAATGATGAATTCAGAATCCTTAGGTATTAGAAACACTTAGATGTGGTTCACTTGAAACTACAACCTAAGTTTGAATTTTCAGCTCAGATACAATGCCATTTGCACATTTAATTCATTTTGTGTAACTAACTCAGTAACTGCCAACTTTTAAAATAATGGTAGTGGCTCAAATGAAAATATTCAGTGTTCTAAAACAGCTACTGAATATAAATGGCTTTCTTAAAATTATATCCTCTACCATATAAGATGTTCCATAATTTAGTCAAAAATATTATTGGGAAGGCATCAGGAGACCTGATTAACAATCCCAATGTGTTATCAGTCAACTAGATCTGAACAAATTGGTTGACTGGGATACATTAATTTACTCTTACATAATGTAGAAATAATACCCTGCACCTAGGCTATAATGGCAACTTGTGTGAATAGGCATGGAAGTCCCTTGTCAGTTATTAAAGTGAAAGTGAAAGTCACTCAGTCATGTCCAACTCTTTGCGACCTCATGGACTATACAGTCCATGGAATTCTCCAGGCCAGAATACTGGAGCAGGTAGCCTTTCCCTTCTCCAGGGGAACTTCCCAACCCAGGGATAGAACCCAGGTCTCCCGCATGGCAGGTGGATTCTTTACCAGCTGAGCCACCACGGATGCCCTGTAAGTTATTAAGTACTATATAAAACTGATGCAAACATACTTTCTCTTTCAATGCCAGAAAAGGCTGCAAGCATTGCTGCTTCTAAATTGTGGCTTAAGATTTTGTTTCATTTTGTTTGTAAGAGGGAGGGGAAAGTTCTTTTCAAAATAATTATTTATTTATGTCTGTGGTCTTTCCCTTCTTTAACATATCACATCATAATAGCTTTCAGCTGGTTTAAGCTGAGTGAGTGGGGATCTAAGTGTGTTCAACAGTTTGCAATTTAAGATGCAGCTAGGCTGTACATACACATATTAATACATTTCACAGGAATCTGAATATTAAGTATTCAGTGGATGGGACAAAAATCACAACAGGCAACTTTATTGTAGAATTTGATCCAAAAATCCAGAAAAAATAAATAAAAGGAGCCAAGTCTCTATTATGTTTGTACACAAAATAAACCAAAAATTACATCAACATTTACCATGAGATCATTTAAATGTGTCTGTAAATGATCTGATAATGGAAATGTGATTTACAACACGGGAAACTTTTTTTTTTTTTAACAATTATAGAGTTAAGTGCAATGCACTGTAGGTCACCTAGACTAGGTTAGCAAGAATGAGCAATATGGTAGGTCCAAAAGGCAACCTCCAAACACCTTCCTTCAGTGGAAACTTTGGTAATTGTCTGTGGTTTAAAAAAAAAAAAAACCAAAACACCAACTCCTTCTTCATCATGTTGAATGGTTATTTTGTCCATTTTTCTTCTGCGATGATGAGTCCATTTTAAATACTTCAATTATTATGAAGACACTCCAGATCCACAGAACAGCAGACACTTCCATTCTGTGCATCAAGACACAAGCATTAGCCAGAGACATAGAATACAAATCAATACGCAGTGTCCACTTTTACATTCAAAGTGATCAGCTACATTTTGAGACCAATTCCATGAATGCTATAAAAACGATTATTAGAAATATGCCAGAAGAGGAGTAAAATGGAAGGCAAGACTTATGAGACCCTGCAGGGTCCCTCTCGTTGGGTTCTGCTGGCAGTGAAACTTCATATACCCCACCTGAACTCAGACCGTGTTTGAGACTCCTCCGTATTTCCAACTTGTTTGTTCACACAGTTTATTCACTACAATTATTCTAATTGAGATTCTTTCCAAAATTAACCCTCTGAAAGATAAATTACCATTAATAAAACTAGTCAAAAATACCAAGAAGAACCTGAAAATAGCTCCAAAATGGCTTCCAGAAAGGCGGGAATATTAGGGGTAAATACAGACTCTCTCATGGTGACTATGAGAGGGAAGGTACATATCAATTATTAGGAATTCATAAGAAATCAATACACGTATTAATATTAAATATGGGCTTCCCAGGTGGCTCAGTGGTAAAGAATCCGCCTGTCAATGCAGGAGATGTAAGAGATGCTGGTTCAGTCTCTGAGTCAGGAAGATCCCCTTGAAGAGAAAATAGCAACCATTCCAGTATTCTTGCCTGGGAAATTCCATGGACAGAGGAGCCTGGTGGGCTATATAGTCCATGGGGTTGCAAAGTCAGACAACACTGAGCAACTGAGCATGTGGCACACACATGATGTGAATATACCTTTATAATTTTCCTAAATGAATTTCAAGACTGACCTCAGACAAATAATACTGAATACCATAGGTCTGTATATTCCCTGGTCATTGTGTTTGATGGGGCTGAAGGAATATGGGACCATGATTTTTGCTTTATGAAGTTTGATGCCCTTTTCCTATTGGGGCTGCATTTTAAGATGATACTGCTCAGAAAAAAAGAACCCACATTTATAACAGCATAAAAAGTTGTGATCCTTCCACTGATGCCTGAAACTGAGCCAGGATTTGATATAATCAAATGGATTAATATTTTTAACATGGTTAATCATGGGAATTTAAGCAGATATTTCGGCAGAAATTTGACCCTGCCTCAAGTCTACTACAGTCATAGCTCTCTCCATAAGCTTAGAAGGGAGGAAGGGGTCAGTTTTAATTGTAAGGACATGTGAGGATGCCTCATGGGAACTCCTCCAAAAAGACAAGAAAATAATCACAGTTAATTAATCTTGCAGCAGGAGCTTCAAGTCCCTGGATTAGGCACTGTGATAATTAAACAAAGCAAACAACTTCATAGATTTATAGAACACTTTCTTCTAACATAGACAGTTTCCTGAAAGAGCTTAAAATTTTTTTCCAGGATGAAAAAAGATCTTTTCTTTCTTTCCCATATTCAGGTCAAAATAGCTTAAATCAGCCATAATTGGGCCTATGGTCAATTATTTAAATTCCATATTTCAAAGGCAAGAGAAGACTGTTTTGTTCCATGTTCATTTGGAATTTGCCTTTATACACAATACAACTACCATCCATTCAGACAGATTAACCTCCAGCGAGAAGCAAATGCCTGCCTGTGTTTCCACGCCCCTTGGGACCTGTGCGTTCAGAACTATCAGGAGTGGACCTCCTGCAGGAGTTCTCTGGCACATGTCCGAGGCCTGGTTATCCTCAGGACACCCAATTACCTTGCATTTGCAGGTTGTGCAGGGAGATCCAGCCATTGTCCACACTGAGCCGCTAAGCCTTGAAAGGCCATAGGTGTCCAGGCAAGTTTTTCTGATGTCATAGGCGATATTATCAGCTAGGCAGGGGTCACTGACACAGCGGGGACAACATTCCCCTTCCAGGATAGTTGTGTACTCACAGCTCAAACTGGGGCAAGTGAGCGGCCAGCAGTCTACCTCTCCTTCCTGTGGAGAAAAAGTAAAAAAAAAAAAATGCCTCCCCATTAGGTTTTTGTACAATCCTGTTGCCAAAGTCCCAGGAAATCCTCAGGAATCCCCATGACTGTCCTCACTGACTGTTCCTACTTTAGCATCGTTATGTGTATGATGCTATGTGGGTATGACGTGTTTCCTCCTTAAAGGAGGAATACAGACATCATCTCCTCCAGGATGCTTTTGCAGGCTGCCTGTATGGTAGCCATGGAGAGAGGTAGGTTCCATCTCTCTGTGCCAGTGGCAACCCATTATTATTTTTTATAGTGATTCTTATTGATCCTTATTGTAGTTATTAATACAATTCCAGATTAAGTTTTGAGCTTTCAGATTCTGGGCTTTTTCCTTTATCTCCCTGATCCTTAGTACATTCCTTGTCAATAAATGCTAATCAAATGAACAAAGAGATGATATTTGGCTAGTGTATAAAGAGAAACTTATTTTTCTTAAGCTCAAAGGGGGAACCTGAGTCACTGTACTATTTCAACAACATCACAACACTGAGTTGCTTATGTTAGATTTAGAACTGAGGTTGTGCAATATCAGGAGAACCATTTCAGAATGGTTTTGAATGTTCTGTCTGGCTAGTGATACATCACTAATGTGCAGTACAGGGTTATAGTTTTGATGCAGCCTCCAAGTAGTCTACAAACTGGCAACTGTGGCCCCACTGAGCTGCATATAGCAGATTTGTTTCGCCACATAGTCTTTTCTATTATCATGACACTTATAATTAATGCAAACCCAAACTCAGCATCACAAGATTATGGCCTTTGATCAGCTTCATGATTGCCAATGTCTGTCATGCTCACGGGGCTTCCTAGGTGGCACAAGTGGTAAAGAACCCACCTGCCAATGCAGGCGATGTAAGAGACATGGGTTCAATCCATGGGTCAGGAAGATCCCCTGGAGGAGGGCATGGCAACCTATTCCAGTATTCTTGCCTGTAGAATCTCATGGTCAGAGGAGCCTGGTGAGCTACAGTCCATAGGGGTGCAGAGTCAGACATGACTGAAGTGACTTAGCACACACACCATGATCACTGTTACATCATCTGGGATCTGGCATGTGCAAATTATTGACATTAAATATAACCCACTATATTCTCAAGTCATCACAAAGTTATATTCATTAGCATCAGTTTTCCCAAAAAATATTAGGGTCTGGGATGGCAGGGGATACTCTTGAAACTCTGTAAAAATTTCATGTCTAAAATTAATACTCGTTCTTCTGAGTGCTGAAGACTGGCTTCTTAGAAATGCAATTTTTCAGACTGATATGTGAGCTAATTCTATAGCTGTGTTGAGTTTGTTCTTGAAAAGGAGATGTGAAAAATGGCTATGATTTGAATATATCTGAGTTATGCTCCTCAGCATTAGTAGTAATTAAGAAGGAATTACTTCTACTAAGATTATCTGCACATCCGCCAGGTGACTTTAGAAAATCCAGTGGAAATTTACAGCATGATGTCTCTGAATGCCTGTTTTTATGCAATATCTATAGACTGAATCATTAACTTTAGAAAATGTTACATTGCAAAATGCAGCTAACAGTTTCCATTACAAATTGACTTAGTTATGACTCAACTCCACTGGCTGTAATTCCCACAGAGATATAATATCATATTCACTATGATAATGTATTTTAAGTCTTTGCAGCATTAAGAATCTCTGTCTGTGGTATAATCTGAAACAGAAAGAACCAGTTCCAGAAATTAAGCTTCTTCTCTGAAATTTCTCAAAACTGATTATACCCTTAGTATCCCCATATTTAGATACAAAGGAATCCTTCATTTTTCTATATGAAGGTTTAGCTCTTGAGACCAATTTTTTGATCCAGGGAACATGAACAGTAGTTACTGCTGTGCATTAAGTACTTTCTATGTGTCAAATACTATATTTGCCATTCACACATATCTCTGATCTTCACAACAGCCCTACAAAATAGGTGCTCATCCACTTGTATACACTGAAGGAAAGAATGATCAAGTGAAATGCTGGGACTTGCCCAAGTTAATCACACAGAGCTTGTATGTGGGAGAACCAGGACTGGATTCTAGGTCTCTATGGCCTAGAATCACTATCATTCCCTGGTATTTCTACTATGTTCTGTTATCTCTCATACTGGAATCTTTATTGGTAATGTCACAAGAAATGAAAGACTTGGCTCTGTAAGAACTACAATTCCTGATCAAGGCCTCAAAAGCTTTCTGTCATTTGGGGGTTTTTATTGTACTGGATTTGCTAAAAAGTAGCAGTTGCAAAGTAACTTGGGCCAACTTTGTCCTATGTAAATGTCTTGCATGCTGTTTCAAACAGTGGAATATGAATGTCTTTTGGAAGAGCATTTGCCCCTTAACTAGCCACAGGACCCACATCTTCCTGCCCAGGATCACAAATAGCAGGAAACTAAAGTCCATAGAGAATATAAGGGATAACACACTCTGAAGGAAGACAACATACCAGACACCGGCACTGTTGGCAGCTGTGAGTCCAGTTGTCTCCACTCCGATAGAGCTTGTGTCCATTTTGGTCCAAACATTGGCTTGTGACCCTGGTGTCACACTCTGGGCAGCAGAAAAGGTCAACGCTTGGATTCTGGCAATCACAAGCTGTCCGCCGGCAGAATATCTTCCCATCCTGTTTAGAAGTGAGGTTAAGGAGGTTTCATCATTAGGGAAGCGATAAGCTGCATGAAGAAAACTGATCTTATAAGCACTTTACAGGGCACGTAGGACAGATTTCTGACAGTCACAGTAACCCCCTGACCACCTCCTGTTTTGCTCAAAACCGATGCACACGTGTATACTCATGTATACACAGCCTGTCTTTCCCTGCCCTTGCCTGCAGAGCAGTCCGTGTCGACAGGGAGACATTTCTAAGTTTAAAAAAGAAATGTTCTTGAAACTTTTTTCTAAATGTTTCTTAAAAATCATATTTCTAAGTAAAATTATAACTAAGCAGCTAAAAATGCATGAATGATCAAGGACTCATTTGCGTGGAAAATCATGCTGCTGTACTTTTCCCAGTTCACAGTGAATAACCTGACACATGCAAACGCATTCATCTAATTTTATCTCTGCCTCAGCTATGGGAGGAAGTCTGACTATACCCTTTTTACAAAAGAATTAACCAAGGCTCAGAGAGGCTGAATGACTTATCCAGTATCGCAGAGGTAGCAATTCTTTAAGCAGTATCATTAGGTTTCCTGGTTTCAAAATAATTTTACTTCTGTGAGATAGTTTTTAGGATGTTTATCACAGGTGCCACCTCCCACTTTGAGGTGGGAGTTCCCCAAATTATAGCAAAGTTTAATTTCTGGAGTAAAGACCTTGAATATTCATAAAGGATTGAAGGTCAATAGCATTCAAACATTAAAGCAATGTTTTGCAGTGTTTCTTTCCTTTTTTTTTTAAATTGGAGTATAATTGCTTTACAATGTTGTGTTAGTTTCAGCTGTACAACAATGTCTATCAGCTATATGTATACATATTATACACAAATCCCCTCCCTCTTAAGCCTCCCTCAAACCTTCCCTCCGTCACACCCTCTAGGTCATCACAGAGCACCAAGCTGAGCTCCCTGTGCTAGACAGCAGCTTCCCACTAGCTGCTTTACACATGGTAGTGTATATATGTCAATGCCACTCTCAATTTGTCTCACCCTCTCCGGTTCCTTCCCTGGGTCCACAAGTGCATTCTCTACATCTGTGTCTCTATTCCTGCCCCACAAATAGGTTCATCAGTGCAAATTTTCTAGATTCCATATGCATGTATTAATATATGATATTTATTTTTCTCTTTCTGACTTCACTTTGTGTGACAGACTTTAGGTTTATCCACATCACTACACGTGACCCAATATGACCCAGCAACCCCGCTACTGGGCATATACCCTGAGAAAACCGTAATTCAAAAAGACACAGGTACCCCAACGCTCCCTGTTGCACAATTAACAATAGCCAGGACACGGAAGCAACCTACATGTTAACTGACATATGAATAGACAGAGATGTAGTACATATATACCATAGAATTTCACTCAGTGCTGCTGCTTATTTATATTCTGCTGCTTACAGTAACTTCTCACCTCAGACAATGAACAGCTAAAAATTTAAGGTGAGACAAGTGGCCACCTTTTATGGTTAAAAGAGCTTTGCCAAATATTTACAAAACCAGAGCATCTCAGGGCCAGAATATACCTTAGAGGACACACAACCAAATTTTGACTTATACTTGATTAGTCTAGAGCAACCATATTCAAAAGTCATCAAAATCGGCGCTCTAAGTTCTCCAATCTTGAAGAACTCACCACATGGGAGGTATTTCACTCATGCAACTCTGTACCACTATGAATGCTACAAATTGGATTTTTCTTGCCCATCTTCACTGATCCTTGTTTTCATCCTTGGTAATCAGAGAACTCTTCATCCCTCTATCACATTTTTATTCTTCGTTTTTAGAAGAGAGCTCTTATGTCTCTTCTGAATCATCTCATCTCTAGAGCAAACATATCTAATTTTTTGGCGATTCCTCACAGTTTTAAATCTTTTCACTGTTTCCACTTTTTTAAAAAAATTAAATTATTTTTATTTTTAATTATAGTTGATTTACAAAGTTGTGTTATTTTTCGGCTGTACAAAGTGATTCAGTTACAAGTAAATATATTTTTTCTTTTTATTATATTATCTTCTGTTATAGGTTGATACAAGATTTTGAGTATAGTTCCCTGTGCTATAAAGTAGGTTCCTATTGGTTATCTATTTTGTATATAATAATGTGTATATTTTAATCCATAATCCTAATTTTCCTCTCATTTTCCTTTCAGTAACCATGTTTGTTTTCTATGTCTGTGCGTCTATTTCTGTTTTGTAAATAGGCTCATTTGTATCATTTTTTAAAGATTTCACACATAAGCAATATCATATGAGATCCTTCTCTGACTTACTTCACTTAATATGATAATCTCTAGGTCCATCTGTGTTGCTGCAAAGGCATTATCTTGTTCGTTTTCTATGGCTGAAAAATTCTGCATTGTATGCAGGTACCACATCTTTATCCATTACTCTGTCAATGGACATCTGAGTTGCTTACATGTCTTTGCTATTGTAAACAGTGCTTTAGTGAATATTGGGGTGCATATATCTTGAAGTTCAGTTTTCTCTGGATATATGCCCAGGAATGGGATTGCTGGATCATATGGTAGTTCCATTTTTAGTCTTATAAGGAACCTTCAGACTGTTCTCCATAGTGGTTGTACCAGTTTACATTCCCACCAACAGTGTAGGAGGGTTCCTTTTTCTCTGCATCCTTTCCAGCATTTATTGTTTGTAGATTTTTTTTTAAATAAATTTATTTATTTTAGTTGGGGGCTAATTACTTTACAATATTGTAGTAGTTTTTGCCATACATTAACATGAATCAGCCATGGGTTTACATGTGTTCCCCATCCTGAACGCCCCTCCCACATCCCTCCCCATCCCATCCCTCTGGGTCATCCCATTGCCCCAGCCCTGAGCATTTGTCTCATGCATCGAACATGGAATGGTGTTCTGTTTCACATATGATAATATACATATTTCAATGCTATTGTCCCAGAATGTCCCACCCTCACCTTCTCTCTCAGAGTCCATAAGACTGTTCTATGCATCTGTGTCTCTTATTCTGTCTCGCATATAGGGTTATCGTTACCATCTTTCAAATTCCATATATATGCATTAGTATACTGTATCGGTGTTTTTCTTTCTGGCTTACTTCACTCTGTATAATGGGCTCCAGTTTCATCCATCTCAATAGAACCGATTCAAATGTATTTTTTTTAATGGCTGAGTAATATTCCATTGTGTATATGTACCAGAGCTTCCTTACCCATTCGTCTGCTGATGGACATCTAGGTTGCTTCCATGTCCTGGATATTGTAAATAGTGCTGCGATGAACATTGGGGTACACGCGTCTCTTGCAATTCTGGTTTCCTCGGTGTGTATGCCCAGCAGTGGGATTGCTGGGTCATATGGCAGTTCTATTCCCAGCTTTCTAAGGAATCTCCACACTGTTCTCCATAGTGGCTGTACTAGTTTGCATTCCCACCAACAGTGTAAGAGGGTTCCCTTTTCTCCACACCCTCTCCAGCATTTATTGCTTGTAGACTTTTGGATAGCAGCCATTCTGACTTGTGTGAAATGGTACCTCATTGTGGTTTTGATTTGCATTTCTCTAATAATGAGTGATGTTGAGCATCTTTTCATGTGTTTGTTAGCCATCTGTATGTCTTCTTTGGAGAAATGTCTGTTTAGTTCTTTGGCCCATTTTTTGATTGGGTCATTTATTTTTCTGGAATTGAGCTGCAGGAGTTGCTTGTATATTTTTGAGATTAATTGTTTGTCTGTTGCTTCGTTTGCTATTATTTTCTCCCATTCTGAAGGCTGTCTTTTCACCTTGCTCATAGTTTCCTTTGTTGTGCAAAAGCTTTTAATTTTAATTAGGTCCCATTTGTTTATTTTTGCTTTTATTTCCAATATTCTGGGAGGTGGGTCATGGAGGATCCTGCTGTGATTTATGTTGGAGAGTGTTTTGCCTATGTTTTCCTCTAGGAGTTTTATAGTTTCTGGTCTTACGTTTAGATCTTTAATCCATTTTGAGTTAATTTTTGTGTATGGTGTTAGAAAGTGTTCTAGTTTCATTCTTTTACAAGTGGTTGACCAGTTTTCCCAGCACCACTTGTTAAAGAGATTGTCTTTTCTCCATTGTATATTCTTGCCTCCTTTGTCGAAGATAAAGTGTCCATAGGTGCGTGGGTTTATCTTTGGGCTTTCTATTTTGTTCCATTGATATATATTTCTATCTTTGTGCCAGTACCATATACTGTCTTGATGACTGTGGCTTTGTAGTAGAGCCTGAAGTCAGGCAGGTTGATTCCTCCAGTTCCATTCTTCTTTCTCAAGATTGCTTTGGCTATTCGAGGTTTCTTATATTTCCATACAAATTGTGAAATGATTTGTTCTAGTTCTGTGAAAAATACCATTGGTAGCTTGATAGGGATTGCATTGAATCTATAGATTGCTTTGGGTAGTATACTCATTTTCACTATATTAATTCTTCCAATCCATGAAATGGTATATTTTTCCATCTGTTTGTGTTCTTTGATTTCTTTCATCAGTGTTTTATAGTTTTCTATATATAAGTCTTTTGTTTCTTTAGGTAGATATATTCCTAAGTATTTTATTCTTTTTGTTGCAATGGTGAATGGAATGGTATTATTTCCTTAATTTCTCTTTCTGTTTTCTCATTATCAGAGTATAGGAATGCAAGGGATTTCTGTGTGTTAATTTTATATCCTCCAACTTTACTATATTCATTGATTAGCTCTAGTAGTTTTCTGGTAGAATCTTTAGGGTTTTCTATGTAGAGGATCATGTCATCTGCAAACAGTGAGAGTTTTACTTCTTCTTTTCCTATCTGTATTCCTTTTATTTCTTTTTCCGCTCTGATTGCTATGGCCAAAACTTCCAAAACTATGTTGAATAGTAGTGGTGAAAGTGGGCATCCTTGCCTTGTTCCTGACTTCAGGGGAAATGCTTTCAATTTTTCACCATTGAGGATAATGTTTGCTGTGGGTTTGTCATATATAGCTTTTATTATGTTGAGGTATGTTCCTTCTATTCCTGCTTTCTGGAGGGTTTTTTTCATAAGTGGATGTTGAATTTTGTCAAAGGCTTTTTCTGCATCTATTGAGATAATCATATGGTTTTTATCTTTCAATTTGTTAATGTGGTGAATTACATTGGTTGATTTGCGGATGATAAAGAAACCTTGCATTCCTTGGATAAAGCCCACTTGGTCTTTTTCAGAATATTCATTGTTAGTATATAGAATTATGACTGAATTTGGTGTGTTAATTTATAATCTCATGTTAACTGAATTTATTTATTAGATCCCATAAATTTTGGTTGAGTCTTAGGATTTTCTCTATACAAAATCATGTCATTGGCAAATGGAGACAACTGTACTTCTCCCTTTCTAGTTTTAATATCTATTACTGTTTTTCCACCCTTATGGCTCTAGCTAGGACTTCGTTTACCATACATATAGGGAGGGTGAAAATGAACACCCTTGTCTTGTTGCTGATCTCAGAAGAAAAGCTTCCAACATTTTAACATTAAGTATTATGTTAGCTGAGGTCTTATGTCATATGTGGCATTTATTATGTTGAAGTATGTTCCTTTGGTGCCTAAATTGCTAAGAGTTTTTACATGAAGAGTTGTTGAATTTAGTCAAATGCTTTTCTGCATCTATTGAGATGTTCATATGGGTCTTTTCTTTAATTATATAAACATGATGTATCACATTGATTTGCATATGCTGAATCATCTTTGCATCCAAAGGATAATCCCACTTGGTTATGGTGAATGATCACTTTATCACTTTAATATGCTGCTGAATTTTGTTTGCTAGTATTTTATTGAGAATTCTTGCATATATACATATCAAGGATATAGGCCTATACTTTTCTTTTGTACTATAGTCCTGTCCTGGTTTTGTTAAAAGGAAAATGCTAACCTTGTAAAAAGATTTTGAAAGTAAGTGTTTCCTCTTCTTTGTGTTTTTGGGAAGAGTTTGAGAAGGACTGGTGTTAACTTGAGTTTAAATATAGTTGATTTTACAACATTATGTTAATTTCAGGTGTACAACAGATTCAATATTTTGATAGATTATGCTCCATGAAAAGACATTATAAAATACTGCCATTTGCAACAACATGGATGGAGCTAGAGGGTATTATGTATGCTTAGTGAAATAGGTCAGACAAAATGCTCTACGTTATTAATTGTATGTGGAATATAAAAAATAAAACATATGAGTATAACAAAACAGACTCACAGATACAGACAACAAACCAGTAGTTACCAGTGGGGAGAGGGAAGGGTAGTTGCAACACAGGGGATTGAGAGATCCAAACTACTGTGTATAAAATAATTAAGCAACCAGGATATATTTTACAACACAGGAAAATATAGCCATTATTTTGTAATAACTTTGAGTATAATGTATAAAAATACTGAATTACTATTATACAACTGAAACTAACACAATATTTTATTTCAGTAAAATAAACAAGACACAATGTAACAACTCACATTTTCCCCTATGGATTCTCCACTACTAAATGTTTCTAGAAACAAGAATTCCACCACATGGGAGAATATTTGCTCATTTTATCAGTTAATAATAACAAAAGCAAGGAAAAAACACAAAAACACAACCTTAGGGCTTGCACAGCCAACTCCTGACATCAGCAAACACTCTAGACAGAAAGGTATTGATAATGGTGCTGGTTAAGTTCTGAGAGCAAAGTAAAGCATTTTTATGAGTAGACTGCAAGATTCTAGAAATCTAACTCTACTCTAGCCCCAGGCACAGGCTGACTCACCCCTGGTTTTCATTCTCTTCTCAGAATGAGCGCCATGCTGAGAACTGTAGGGCTTTATTGTTATTGTTTGCAGAGTGGGTTAGTCTCTCCTTACTTGAAGGAAATGCAAGAATCTGTTAGTTTCCCTACTATGGCCACCTTCCTCAGTTTCTGGGTGAAGGCTTATATGAGACCAGATCAAATGGCCAGTATTCCAGATAATTGCAAGGCACGAGTCTTCTACATTTTACCCAACTTCTTTGTTGCCATAACTATTGGGCCCTGACTTTAATATCACATTGTGAGTGATGGGTTATGAACATGCATTTCCCCAAACATCCCTCTAATTCCCAGAAAAACTCCAGTTCTGGTCTTGTGCAGTATTATACTTAGTTTCAGGATGAGTGCTTTTTCTTTTTTAATTCACCTCCCTTTTTAACTAAACATAACAAGAAAAACAAAAAACCTTCTGAGTGAAGCACAGAAAGGAAATCTGGCCTTTAAAGCTTTTTTCTTCCTCCTGCTGCATTTACCAACTACAAATGACAGTAGTTTAACCAATCTGATCACATGGACCACAGCTTTGTCTAACTCAATGAAACTATGAGCCATGCCATGTAGGGTCACTCAAGACAGACGGGTCATGGTGGAGAGTTTTGACAAAATGTGGTCCACTGGAGAAGGGAACGGCAAGCCAATTCAGTATTCTTTCCATGAGAACCCCATGAACAGTATGAAAAGGCAAAAATATAGGACACTGAAAGATGAACTCCCCAGGTCAGTAGGTACCCAATATGCTACTAGAGAAGAGTGGAGAACTAACTCCAGAAAGAATGAAGAGATGGAGCCAAAGCAAAAACAACACCCAGCTGTGGGTGTGACTGGTGATGGAAGCAAGTTCCAATGCTGTAAAGAGCAATATTGCATAGGAATCTGAAATGTTAGGTCCATGAATCAAGACAAATCGGAAGTGGTCAAACAGGAGATGGCAAGAGTGAACATCGACATTCTAGGAATCAGCGAACTAAGATGGACTGGAATGGGTGAATTTAACTCAGATGACCATTATATCTACTACTGTGGGCAGGAATCCCTTAGAAGAAATGGAGTAACCATTATAGTCAACAAAAGAGTCCAAAATGCAGTACTTGATTGTAATCTCAAAAACGACAGAATGATCTGTGATGATTGATTCCAAGGCAAACCACTCAGTATCACAGTAATGCAAGTCTATGCCTCAACCAGTAATGCTGAAGAAGCTGAAGTTGAACGGTTCTATGATGAAAACCTACAAGACCTTCTAGAATTAACACCCCAAAAAGATGTCCTTCTCATCATAGGGGACTGGAATGCAAAAGTAAGAAGTCAAGAAATACCTGGAGAAACAGGCAAATTTGGCCTGGGAATACAGAATGAAGCAGGGCAAAGGCTAATAGAGTTTTGCCAAAAGAACAAATTGGTCATAGCAAACACCCTCTTCCAACAACACAAGAGAAGACACTACACATGGACATCAAAGATGGTCAATACTGAAATCAGATGATGATATTCTTTGCAGCCAAAGATGGAGAAGCTCTATACAGTCAGCAAAAACAAGACCAGGAGCTGACTGTGGCACAGATCATGAACTCCTTATTGCCAAATTCAGACTTAAATTCAAGAAAGTAGGGAAAACCACTAGACCATTCAGGTATGACCTAAATCAAATCACTTACGATTATACAGTGGAAGTGACAAATAGATTCAAAGGATTAAATCTGATAGAGTGCATGAAGAACTATTGATGGAGGTTGGTGACACTGTACAGGAGGCAGTGATCAAGACCATCCCCAAGAAAAAGAAATGCAAAAATGCAAAATGGTTGTCTGAGGAGGCCTTACAAATAGCTGTGAAAAGGAGAGAGGTGAAAGGCAAAGGAGAAAAGGAAAGATAATACCCATTTGAATACAGAGTTCCAAAGACTAGCAAGGAGAGATAAGAAAGCCTTCTTCAGTGATCAATGCAAAGAAATGGAGGAAAACAATAGAATGGGAAAGACTAGCGATCTCTTCAAGAAAATTAGAGAAACCAAGGGAACTTTTCATGCAAAGACGGGTACAATAAAGGACAGAAATGGTATGGACCTAACAGAAGCAGAAGATATTAAGAAGAGGTAGCAAGAAAACACAGAAGAACTATACAAAAAAGATTTTCATGACCCAGATAACCATGATAGTGTGATCACTCACCTAGAGCCAGACATCCTGGAATGTGAAGTCAAGTGGGCCTTGGGAAGCATTACTAAGAACAAGCTAGTGCAGGTGATGGAATTCCAGTTGAGCTATTTCAAATCCTAAAAGATGATGCTGTGAAAGTGCTACACTCAATATGCCAGCAAATTTGGAAAACTCAGCAGTGACCACGGGACTGGAAAAGGTCGGTTTTCATTTCAATCCCAAAGAAAGGCAATGCCAAAGTATGCTCAAACTACTGCATAATTGCACTCATCTCACATGCTAGTAAACTAATGCTTAAAATTCTCCAAGCCAGGCTTCAACAGTACATGAACCGTGAACTTCCAGATGTTCAAGCTGGATTTAGAAAATGCAGAGGAACCATTTCAAAGAGATCAAATTATCAACATCTGTTGGATCATCAAAAAAGCAGGAGAGTTCCAGAGAAACAGCTACTTCTGCTTTCTTGACTATGCCAAAGCCTTTGACTGTGTGGATCACAACAAACTGTGGAAAATTCTGAAAGAGATGGGAATAGCAGACCACCTGACCTGACTCCTGAGAAATCTGTATGCAGGTCAAGAAGTAACAGTTAGAACTGCATATGGAACAACAGACTGGTTCCAAATCAGGAAAGCAGTACGTCAAGGCTGTATATTGCCACCCTGCTTATTTAACTTATATGCAGAGTACATCATGAGAAATGCTGCACTGGATGAAGCACAGACTGGATTCAAGATTACCGTGAGAATTATCAATAACCTTGTATATGCATATAACACCAACCTTATGGCAGAAAGCAAAGAACTAAAGAACCTCTTGATGAAAGTGAAAGAGGAGAGTGAAACAGTTGACTTAAAACTCAACATTCAGAAAACTAAGATCATGGCATCTGGTCCCATCACTTCATGGCAAATTGATGGGGAAACAGCGGACACAATATTTTCTTGGGCTCCAAAATCACTGCAGACGGTGACTGTAGCCATGACATTATAAGATGCTTGCTCCTTGGAAGAAAAGCTATGACCAACCTAGACAGTATATTAAAAAGCAGAGACATTACTTTGCCGACAAAGATCTGTCGAGTCAAAGCTATGGTTTTTCCAGTAGTCATGTATGGATGTAAGAGTTGGACTATAAACAAAGCTGAGGACCAAAGAATTGATGCTTTTGAACTGTGGTGTTGGAGAAGACTCTTAAGAGTCCCTTGGACTGCAAGGAGATCCAACCAGTCCATCCTAAAGGAAATTAGTGCTGAATATTCATTGGAAGGACTGATGCTGAAACTTCAATACTCTGGCTACCTGATGTGAAGGACTGACTCATTGGCAAAGTACTGATGCTGGGAAAGATTGCAGGAGGAGGAGAAGGGGATGACAGAGGATAAGATGGTTGGATGGCATTACCAACTCAATGAACAGGAGTTTGAGTAATCTCCAGGAGTTGGTCATGGACAAGGAGCTCTGGCATTTTGCAGTCCATAGGGTCGCAAAGAGTCAGACACGACTGAGTAACTGAACTGAGCTAATGACAGTAGTAGTAGTAGGTGAGAGTGTAGGTATGGGAGTAACTGTAAATCCTGTCTCTACTTGTCACCGGCACCTCAATTCTTTTTATCCAGGAAAATCTGCAGCTAAGTTTACAACACACCACTATGAAGTTTCTTTTTCACCTATATTGTAAGGACACACATTGCCACAGTGGCTGAGGGACATAATTGATCAGGACTATCATTTTACTTCTGTGTTACTTACCCTGTGATCTTACCTCTCTATTGCTCATTCAGGTTCTCACCTTTAGTTTCTTGAATCTTTATTTCAGTCTAAGTAGTATCTCTGCATTTAGTTTCGATCTCCCCAGTCTGTCCATCATGCTATTAATCAGACTATGATTAGGCCATATCAATCCTAAATGAAAAAATCTCTCATGACCCTCAGCTGCTCACAGGATAAAGTCTAAATTCCAAAGCCTGACTCCATCTCCATCCTTTATCTCCAGGCTCATCACCTCTTATAACCTTCCAACACTCTCCTTGCTCCTGATAGTCTAATCTCATCATTCACTTTATATTTCCTTTCATATATATTGTTATACTTCTGCTGCTTTGTTCTTACTTTTCCTTCTGTTTGGAATTCACTTTCCCCACATCTCTACTTGGATAAATTTCTCATCCTTTAAGAATGTATTCAAAGGTCACCTACTCTGTTAAGTCGTTCCCTATTCCTTTCTTCATTCTCCCAGAATAGATCACACTTCTTTCTCCTAAATTCCCACAACAAATAAATTGTTCATGACTCTACCGTAGCATGATGGGCGGTTAATTGTGTATCCATTTCCCCATTCATCTCCATGATAATCAATATAAATGTAACCATTCATACTAAAATGCTATATTTCCTGGAAACTAATAAACTCGAGACCTCTCCCTCTTGCCATGTAGCGCAGATAGAAAATAAAAGGTATCTCCATAAGATCTGTGACAAATTTATGAAAGGAAAAGCCACAAATGGGTATCTATGAAAAGAAATTGGGCTATAACATAAGATTTAGGGATAAAGCCTAAAGAGAGATCCATTTTTTACTCTGGGTTTCTGTGATTTGGAGGAACATGCGTCCCCCAAAATTAGGCAATTATTCTGTGCCTAATCAACTTAGTGGTCTTAAGGTGCACACAAGCATTGTCACGGTCAAGGAGGTACATTTCACCTAAACAGAACCCACATCCATTTGTGCTAGCCTAGCTTTATCACTGAACTCCAGTCAGCTGTGGATATGTTTCAAGGCTTCTTTTTCAATTGACATGAAACATTAGCTAACCTGATGTACTGATTTTTAAGGATGAAAGAACTCTGACCTTGCTTCTTTCAACAGTATGCCTTGAGCTGTGGTTGGCTTTTGTGATTCTGCTTGTGTGATTTGTTTATATTTGAATTGGAAACATCCAGAGTATAATTAAAAAGCCACCATTTCATAACTTAACCTTGATTTTACTTCTAGCCTCTAAGATGATGCCATAATAATAGTTCAATTGCATGCTTAAGTACTGGAAATATTTATCAAATCAGAATAGAATACTTAACAATTGAAAATAGTGGAAACAAAGGGGATTACAAATAAGTTCATTCTTTTGAAAATGATCTATGGAATTTGATTCAGGCTTCTTGGTTCAGCTCCTAAAACCAGCTTTCCTTTCATTCTACAACCTCTTGCAAGCTGTGCTATTCATGGGTAATTTTTCTTTTTAAAAAGACTTATGTAATGAACTCTGATCAGTACTTTCTTCATAAAGGAGGGATAGTGGAGACACATTATATTAACAAGATAAGATGACAGGGTTTGTTACTTCCCTGTGGCAATGTCAGTCTAATTCCCAGAAGTCATCAGAGATACTTTAGGAGTCAGAGCAGCATAAATCAACTCAGTCTGTTGGATTATTAGCACAGCCAATTAATGAGGTTTTGGAAAAATTTTAATGATTGGTAAGTGCCCTGCTTTATCATGGACTTTAATAAAATAACAACTGAAAAATAAATTTGGGTTTCATATTGGTCAAGACTCAACTAAAATCCCTTGCCTGTTCTCTAGGTATCAGGGACATAGAAAGCCTTAAAAATAGTATGGGGCCAGGTTGTAAGCCTCCACAAAGGTTTGGTAAAGCAATATTTTCTAGAATAGAATTAGTAAAGGAATTCATCTTCATTTTGCTGGCTGAATGGAGACCTAACTGCCAACCTCTCCCATAAGCCTTTCTCAGCCACTCTAACTCAAAACAAGCTTTTCTGTCTCTCAAAAACTTTTGCTCTGAGTCAGTGCCACATGCTTAAATATTGTACTTAATAACCTGAAGACTGCTTGAGGGAATGTCCTTACATAGTCATTAAAATAGTAGTGAGTTGAGCATTGAGCTCAATCCAGTTGGGTTGACTGATTACTTAGTTGGTTTTATAAATATCAACAGATGTCATATATAGAGTTACAGGACATGTAGCAAAAGGAGAAAACTAAGATTTGGAGCAAACAAGTAAACTTCAAATCCCAGCTTACAGATTTATATCTTGTGATATTAAGTGCACATTACTTGACCTAAAACTTAGAAACTCAGTTTCTTTATCTTTCAGAGTCATGCTATATTAAATGGGATGCTGTTTGTAAATTAAAGGATGCTTGGACCTAAATGTCCATTGATAGAGGAATGAATAAAAAAGATGTGGTACTTACATACAATGGAGTATGACTCAGCCATTAAAAAGAATGAAATAATGCTATTTGCAGCAACATGAATGGACCTAGAGATTATCATACCAAGTGAAGTAAATCAGACAAAGAGAAATATCATATGCTATCCCTTATATGTGGAATCTAAAAAGAAATGATACATATGAACTTATTTACAAAACAGACCCACAGACTCAGAGAATGAACTTATGTGTTACCAGCAGGGAAGGGTCGGGGGAAAGGGATATTAGGGAGTTTAGGATCAATATGTACATAATGGTATATTTAAAATAAATAACCAATAATGACACACTATGTAGTATAGGGAACTCTGCCCAATGTTGTGTGGCAGCCTGGATAGGATGGGAGTTTAGGGGAGAAAGGATACATGTATGGCTGAGTTGTTTTACTGTGCACTTGAAACTATCACAACATTGTTAAACAGCTATACTCCAATATAAATTAAAAAGCTGAAAAAAAGATTACAGATTTTGATTAAAATAAATAATTTTAATGTGCTAGGAAAAAAGACAAATATAACACTCTAAAAGTATTTGTAACCTATTGAACAATACATGACTAATAAAAAGTAGGATGCTTGGCATATAGGAGGTGCTTAATGACTGGGAGCAATGGACCTAAGTCTAAATATGGGGAACTAGGTTTATATACACTGGAGAAGGAAATGACAAACCACTCCAGTATTCTTGCTGGGAAAAATCCCATGGACAGAGGAGCCTGGTGGACTACAGTCCATGGGGTCTCAAAGAGTTGGATATGACCTACCTACTAAACAACAACAAAATTGTTTATATACAAGGAAAAATGGCCGTTATGGAGTAATGATCTAAACACTTAGTAATACAGCTTTCCTAAATATGTGCCTCCAGGTCTAGAGGTGTGACAGTCTTGAAGGCAGGTGAACAAATTGGGTGACTTTTTAAGGTTCATTTCTACTCTTTCCAGGGAGCACGCTGAATTTATCAGGAGACCAGCTCTCTACAAGGCTACTAAGCAAGTAACTTCTCACAGTTCCCATGCCCATAAAGCCAAAGATTAAACAGTCTCATCCAAACAGACATTAAAATAGAATGTAAGAGCTACAGAAAAAGTAATATCAAAGGAAACAGAATAGGCAAGATCAACAAAAGAAGAAATAAAGCACAAGGGAATCAAACACTTTAATAGGCCCATTTTGCAAAGCATAAAGCAAAGCTAGTCGATGACAGAATTTTGTTTTCATAAGCATTGAACTCACTTCCAAACAACTTAATGTAAGGAATTATCCAGCACTGAGCACAATGAAAAGACATCATTTACCAGACAGCCTCGTACTATCATTGTCATGTGTTCAGAATGTGTCAGAGGTTCACCTGTCTCTGGCCACTACAAGCCTCTGAGCCTTGCTTTTCTGGATGATGTCACCAGAAGAGTGAGCAAGTTCATGCAGGGGATCATTTCAGGGAAAGAGAAGTTTTAATCAGCAAGACTGTAAAAGTAGGAGATGAGGGCTCATTAAAGCTCTCACCCAACCAACCCTAAAGGCACTTCCGGCTCTCAGTAGGAGGGCTCGCTGGCTTCTCTGCCCTGCTCCGCCTGTGTTCACCAGTCCCTTTGCAACCTTACACCTCACCTCATTCCCAGCAAGTCTGCCTGCGACCCAGCATCATCATTAGCAGTAGTGGGGATTAGAACTGAATCCTTTTCAGGAACTACAGGAGACCCATGAATCAAGAACCGGGGGTGGAAATAGATGGGGAGGGAGAGCAGAGGGGGAAGGAGAGAAAGAACAGTGATAGTTTCCACTGCACCACACCAGCCTCACCTTGCAGGAACAGACAGAACACCTGTCTTCTTTCAGAGTCCACACCTGCCCGTTGCGCTTCAGCCCTCCTTCATGGGGGCAGTCACCAGAGCAGGAGGGTCCAGAGGGACAGAGGCAGTCGAAGCCCCCTGCCAGGTTGATGCAGGCAGAATCATTCCAACAGGTATGCGTTCTTAAGGCACATTCATCAATGTCTGCAACAGAGAAAGCAGGGAGCTTTAGACTCTAGCCAAGATGATTATTAGAAAGTCATAATCACTGACTGTAGCACTAGTTAACATCATCGAGTGTTTGCTTTGTGTCAGGTACTGTGCTAAGCTGTTTATGTGCATTATCTCCTTTACTCTGCAAAGTAGCTCTGTGTAGGACAATCTAATCTTATCTCTAGTTGGGAAATGATGGAGCTGAGCCTCCTGTAAATTAAATAGCATGCCCACTGTAGTATGGTTAATAAGTGGTCAGTCTGGGACTCAAACCCATAGCTGTCAGGCTCTAATTATTGTATTATTCAGTAGCAATCCTGAACTGGTTTTAGGAGATCTTCACGAACTATACCATCCAGAGGCAATAAATACTGCTAATTCATTAACAGTGTAGAGACACCCCATGGAGATCTGGGTCGTTTAAAAAAGGTGTGAATAGATAAGCCACTGAGTAGGAACAAGTGAAGAATGAGGGCAATCCTGAGCCAATTAGGCTGCCCCCAGATCCTGGGGCCAACGTTGAAAGAAAAGGAAATAATTCTTAGAGGATGCCTTGCCTAATCAAAAACTCATCACCTTAATGACTAGCAGCAGTTTTACTCACACAAGAAAACATCTTGAGGCTACAGTTGGGGTATGGCATGAATTCTGATGAAAGACACCATATATTTTGCTGTTTTTCATTGACAGTCAAGTATGGAAGAAAAACATAAATCCAGTAGCCCTCCTTGACATTCAGAGCTCTGGTGATCTTAGTTTATTTCACAAGTCATTCAACTAATTTCCAAAAGCCTTCTTAGAGCTACTAGTTGTTGGGTCGGTCAAAAGGTATACTTTTATCTACTTGCCAACAAATGCCTTGCTTCCATACTCAGAATAGACATTTGCAATTCTTTTTCAAGGATAAAATCTTGCATGGTCCCTCTTCAGCATTTTTCGTTGAAATTCAGAGAATATGGTATAATTAGTTTGCTAGAATTTTAAAACTATAGTGACTTTAATAACAATGAGAAACAATGACCCATCTTCCCTTACTGAGTATATGCACTATTAATGGTATAAAACTTGGCTTTATAGCCACAGTACAAAGTGGAAGATGTTAAGGAATTCCAATAATATTCCTGGAAGCTAGTTCATTATAAGATTTATTCTTTTATCTTTGTTCCACCAATTGTAGCCTCAGTCAAAACATTGACTTAATGACTAATTATTCCTCCTCTGACATCTGTGGAAATGATCCTAAATTATGCTATCTAGATTCCAAGTCAACTACATCAGACCTTAATTACTTCTTCATTACTCCTGGGTAACACATATGACCCTATGGTGCTCCTGCCTAGAAGCCTAGCTCATCTTCCCAGTCTTTTTCCTCTAATCCTTCCCAACAAACAAGTAGCAATGAATGCAGGAGTCAGGTCACACGTGTTTGAAACCAAACTCTTCCAGTTAATTGGTGCTTATTATGTGCTGATCATTTTGCACACTACACTGTGTATCCTTGGTCACATTATTTAGCCTTTCCGACCTTCAATTATCAACCGTATAAAACCATACCCACCTACTCTATAGTCTTTTGAAGGTAAAAACATAGATAACATAATAAGTACTCAAAAATATTTGTTTATTTAATGAATATAAATGATTAAGACCAACTTCAAGCCTCCTCAGTTAAGTATCTTCCAATAGGATTACAGTTTAGAGTGATTATTCACCCTCTCTGAACACACATTGCAATGATAGGTAGTGGTACATGGTTTACTGTTTAGATATATGCTATCTTGGAACAATACTAAAGTGATATTTTTTGCATTATTCTCACTCCTATATTTTTGCTGAATAACAAAACAGTGTCTTATACTTCTCTCATCACATTTATAATCTGGTTCGTAGGTCTGGAGATACAGATAGTAAATTGATGATAGCTAGCTAGATGGTTCATTACTTATATAATCATAAAAATAAAACTCAGGTTTCTTTGAACTCAATTCTGATTTTCACATTTCTTACCAGGACTATTGCGTTAGCCTCCTATCTGGTCTATACTGACTCCAGCTACTTTTCACTCTAATTCAGTGATTTTTTGATTGTGGGAAAATATATAAATTTTTGGAGAGCTTTTAAAAGGTACTGACGTTTTTTAGTGGTGGCTCACCACTAGAAATGGGCTTAATTGGTGTAAATTAGGATCTAGACATCTGGGCTCTGTCAGCCAGAGGAGAATACATTGCTCTAAATACCTCTACAGGGTAGGGGTGTTGTATTAAAAAGCAAACCTGTTCATGTCATTCCTCTGCCACATTTCCGTGGATCTCTGATGCACCTAATAGAATGTTCAATCTGCTAGCATACACATAAGCCTTGATTTGGCACTTCAGTTGTTACCTTCTGTCCCTTTCCCTTTCTCTTCAAAAGCAATGGGTGACCCACAAACAAGCCATGATGTTTCCTCTGCCTGTGACTTGGAACATGCCTTTTCTAATTATGGGAATCCTCCCCAGCCCCTCCTTATCTCTGTTTCTTAGCCTACATGGAATGGGTGGGGTGTAAATTAATTGAAAAGGTAAGCATTTCCCTTCTTGGGTGCTACCTTGACTCCCATGCATTCTTCAAAATCAAGACCAAACATCACCATCCCTCATTCTGCAAAACAGTCACTACTGGTTTTTTAATTTCTCTGTACCTTGCTCTGTATCCTTACATTCATTCTTGGGAGTTATATGTTTAATATATCCATGGCTCCATAGGTAGATGGTGAGCTCGTTGAGGGCAAGAACTAAATCTTTTTCCTTTTTCTCATTACGAAGTGCAAAAGAATATACTTTGGATGTGTAGCGTATTTATTTAACTTCCAGGCAAGAATACTGGAGTGGGTTGCCATTTCCTCCTCCAGGGGATCTTTCCAACACAGGGATTGAACCTACATCTCCTACATTGGCAGTCAAATTCTTTACAACTGTACCACATGGGAAGCCCATTTAACTTACCTAAATCCAGGAATTTTACAGACCAATACAACTATAAAAGACTGCTTTGCCAAAAGTTAGTCTTTGGGGTGTTCAATAAGCATGAGGCATAAGCACAACCCTTCTCTTCAGGGAACACATCTTATTGTTGACTTGTCATCTGGGAAAGCTCTTGGGTCTAGTTTAAAAGACAATAAATACTGAAAGCAGTAACCACGCTGAAATAGGAAAGCTACCTTTCCTCCTCCCTCCATATCCCAGTTGCCTGTTAAATGCTTAAGGGATCAATGGCAGAGAAAGACCCATCAACAAATCACCCCAGGAACTGTCTGGAAGATTAATTTCAACAAATCCACAATGGCAACAAAAGGATCTTTAACTTATGGTCTCCTCAAAAATACTCTCTAAATTGGCAATTAATGCCTGGCTATAACATGCTTTTTTAACATTTGGTTATTTTGCATTTAAGAAAGTTACAAACATATTGGCAGTGTTTTCCTCTCGTAAATTAAACCTGAGCAAAAAGATGAACACACCTAGGGGTGCACAATAAAAACAGGGTGCAAAATCTGGATTTGCTTTTGCTGCTCCAGAATGAAAGGATTTCACAGTTGAATATAGGACCATATTGCCTACAGAGTTCCATGTAATTGCTTTACTTATGACACAGAAATCTAATTCTGCTTCCATGCAATTTAACAGATTTATGGAAAGCCAGATGTTAGCAATTATGGAAGCTGACATTATTCATATTCTTGGTAATACAGACCTGTTTGCTCTGCACAAAGCCAACTTAATCTATTATACATATCCCAAGGCATCCAAAGGAAAGAGGCACCCTATTTACATATTGCAACTGTTGTTCTCTGCTGAGCAAACACAGACAGTCACCCATGATACTTAACCAAATCATCAGACAAGCCTCCAATGACAAAGAGACAATGAAACAAAAATCAGGCAAAATATTCCATACACAAATCTATAATCATTACAATGTACTTGTTTTTTTTTTCTTATTCTAAGTAATGTCTGTGATTTCCTTTTGTTTCTCCCTATAAATTCATTATTTAAAATGCTCCATGCTAGTATGAGGACATTTTCAATAAAATCCCATGGCTAAGCTTACGTTAGAACTAATTTTCCTGCATTGACAGTTTCACACTTGCAGAAAGTTGTTATTATTGTACTCAATTTTGCTTTAAATCTAGTTATGCCTAGACAGTCTGCTTTGTTATTTAATTTGAAGTTCTTATGTTACTTGCACTTGAAAAAAAAAATACTATTCAGAGACGTTTATATCAGTAGCAACCAAACCAATCCTAACCTAGCCCCAAACAATTTTCCTAGCTTTCCAAAAAAAAAAAAAAAAAGGCTCTGTGGAAGTTTTAATAGTATAACAACTGTAACGGTACCTGCCTCAGGAGCTGAAACTTCTACAGGTTGATTTCAGAGATCAAGGGAAATATTTTTTCCAGTGGTTTGGTAGCATTAAGTCAGAGGAATGACCTTTGCCATTACCCCATCTTCTTCCTTGAATAACTTCTGCAACACATTTTGACGTACTTTCAAACTCCAAACAGGTGATGTGTCAGAAAACAAAATTTAACCTGGGGTTTGAATATCCAGCTGTGTGTGTTCTGACTTGGAAATCATTACCAGACATTAGTAGTTTGGAAATGAGAACAGAGCTCGAGGGTTTATTACTGATAGACCTGATAGAGCGCAGAAGCCTCTCCCATAGCTAAGGCAGCATTGATTCTCTTGTAGTGGCAGAGAGAAAGCTACAGGGGAAAATGTATGCACTGCACATCGGCAAAATAAGGGAAGAAAACTGAGGAAATCTGAGGTCTGAGAAGGCTTGCAAAATATAAGGCTAGTGAGATTTAAGCATAGGAAGCTTCAGGCCCAGACAAGATAAGTGACAGCCGTGTTCTCTGTGTGCCAGTTACATCGTACTTTAATAACACGTTCCCCATAGAGCTCAGACTATTAAGAGTGGGGCCGACATACTCGGGACACATTGGAAGAGATACACCAGCATAGCAATGGGCTCAAACTCATCTCAATTGAACGAAACATGAGGTGTTCAGCCTGAAATGTAAAGACGGAAAGAAGAAATCAGTGAGCTACAATTTTGCCTATTTGAGATGCTATCATGTGTCTTTTAAGAAGTTCCAATGTCCCTCCAACGTTAACTCTTCAATCTTTATAGTTTCAGCCTCTAACCTTTCTTGAGATAGGAAAAAAAATACTGTCACTGTGGTATTTCTTATTGCTCAGTGTGTAATTGCGTTATTCTCTAACGAGTCCCCCTCTTTTCCTTTAACTGAGCTGACTCTATGAAGAGAGGAAAAGAACACGTGTTGTGACTCACTCTTTTCTAAATCCAGGTCTTATTCCTAGTGTTCACAACCAGCAGCAAGCTTCCATGTGAACCTCTTCAAAGCCTAAACCTGAAGGTTCCTAAGACCATTTGTTTGCAAAAGCATTGCTCTTTACTTAAATATCATTATTGATTATTTTAATTTGAGCTCTTTCCTTGATCTTTGTGGGATACGATGTTGCCTTATTCATCCTCTTACCTCTTCATTCATCCAATCACTAATAATCAGTCGTTAATCATTTAACTAATTACACATATTTGTTGAGGATCTCCTCTGTCCTAGACATAGTATTAGAGACTGGGGATAAAATGGGCAAAGGACACAGTTCTGTAAGTACGAACCTGATAGTCTTTTCCCATTTTTAAAGTTATTACCATTTTCCAAAGTTCCATCTCTGGTCATCTGTTCTCTTTCTTCTCAGTGGAAGCAGTATAAGATAAACCAATTTAAAGCTTGAGCTTTGAAATTCAGCATCGGTGGGTGCAAGTTTACATGATCTGTTGTCCCCAGTTTGCTTGGGACTGGAGGTGAGCGGTGTCCCTGAGATAGGTGACTTTTGGTGATAAAACTGGGAAAGTTCTAGGCAAATGGGGACAAATAAGCCAACTGCACCCCACTCCATCCCTACAATTTATTTACCCAACACCTGGAAAATTTACCTAACATCTCTGAGCCTTGGTCTCATCATTTGAAAAGTGTGGGTAAAAAAATACACCCTAGGATAATCTGGTAATTTGAGTAAGCACGTAATACAATGCTTACCATTTAGTAATTGTTCAGAAATTACTAGCTGCTATTGTTGTCCTTGGTTGTATTATTCTTTTTCTCTCCTGGAGTTTATCTCATGTTATGGATTCCACTAGTCTAATAATCCTGAGCTCTTACTATACAGCCAGCTCACACCTTCATCTGTTTACTGAGGAATTTCTACTTGAATTCTGAATTCACACATAAATTCTCATGGATTTGATCAGTACTTTGGCCAGCCAAACCCAGAAATGCTAGCATTCCAAATTCTTTCTGGGCCCTAATCAAAAATGTGTTGTATTATGTGACTAAACAAAAAAGATCTTCACGACCCAGATAATCATGATGGTGTGATCACTCACACTCACCTAGAGCCAGTTATCCTGGAACGTGAAGTCAGTGGGCCTTAGGAAGCATCACCATGAAAAAAGCTAGTGGAGGTGATGGAATTCCAGTTGAGCTATTTCAAATCCTAAAAGATGATGCTGTGAAAGTGCTGCACTCAATATGCCAGCAAATTTGGAAAACTCAGCAGAGGCCACAGGACCGGTAAAGGTCAGTTTTCATTCCAATCCCAAAGAAAGGCAATGCCAAAGAATGCTCAAACTACCGCAACAGTTGCACTCATCTCACATGCTAGTAAAGTAATGCTCAAAATTCTCCAAGCCAGGATTCAGCTATATGTGAACTATGAACTTCCAGATGTTCAAGCTGGTTTTAGAAAAGGCAGAGGAACAAGAGATCAAATTGCCAACATCCAATGGATCATTGAAAAAGCAAGAGTTCCAGAAAAACATCTATTTCTGCTTTATTGACTATGCCAAAGCCTTTGACTGTGTGGATCACAATAAACTGTGGAAAATTCTGAAAGAGATGGGAATACCAGACCACCTGACCTGCCTCCTGAGAAACCTGTATGCAGGTCAGGAAGCAACAGTTAGAACTGGACATGGAACAACAGACTGGTTCCAAATAGGAAAAGGAGTACGTCAAGGCTGTATATCGTCACCCTGCTTATTTAACTTATATGCAGAGTACATCATGAGAAACACTGGCCTGGAGGAAGCACAAGCTGGAATCAAGATTGATGGGAGAAATATCAATAACCTCAGATATGCAGATAACACCACCCTTATGGCAGAAAGTGAAGAAGAACTAAAGAGCCTCTTGATGAAAGTGAAAGAGGAGCTTGAAAAAGTTGGCTTAAAGCTCAACATTCAGAAAACTAAGATCATGGCATCAGGCCCCATCGCTTCATGGCAAATAGATGGGGAAACAGTGGAAAGAGTGGCTGACTTTATTTTTCTGGGCTCCAAAATCACTGCAGATGGTGATTGCAGCCATGAAATTAAAAGATGCTTACTCCTTGGAAGGAAAGCCATGACCAACCTAGACAGCATATTAGAAAGCAGAGACATTACTTTGCTATCAAAGGTCCGTCTAGTCAAGGCTATGATTTTTCCAGTAGTCATGTATGGATGTAAGAGTTGGACTATAAAGAAAGCTGAGCACTGAAGAATTGATGCTTTTGAACTGTGGTTTTGGAGAAGACTCTTGAGAGTCCCTTGGACTGCAAGGAGATCCATCCAGTCCATCCCAAAGGAGATCAGTCCTGGGAGTTCATTGGAAGGACTGATGTTGAAGCTGAAACTCCAATACTTTGGCCACCTGATGCAAAGAGCTGACTCATTGGAAAAGACCCTGATTCTGGGAAAGATTGAGGGCAGGAAGAGAAGGGGATGACAAGAGGATGGAATGGCTGGATGGCATCACTGACTCAACGGACATGGGTTTCAGTAGACTCCAGCATTTGGTGATGGATAGGGAGGCCTGGCATGCTGTGGTTCATGGGGTTGCAAAGAGTCGGACATGACTGAGTAACTGAACTGAGGTGACTAATAACAAAAGAATATAGTTTTCTGACACTCTATATAGTTCCCACGGTCACTGACTACATTTTTTTTTTTTATAGAGTGTACAAAGTTGGGTGTTCTACTGCAGATGAAGAAAACAGTTCCTTCTAGGTAGGAAAACAAGAGTAGAATATAAGCAGAGTAACCTTCTAAATTAACCAAAGTAGCCTGCTTTCTGCCATGAACAAGTTATGCTTCTTTAACTAGTGATTACATGTTTAAAATCAATACAATTCTGACCAGTGGAGAGAATAAATAAAAAATCTATAACTATTGAAATACTTACTAACCAGAGAATTTTACTGCATAGAGAGGCTACAGTATTGATGCTGACAACCCTAGAGTTATATGTTTTTACACATCTGCTTCTAGGTGGGAGGGTGGGTTGTGCTAGAGCTGCATTTGATGCCAGAAGAAGAACAGTGATGTTTTTATGGATTACTATAATGCCTAACACTGGTCTGTATACATTCTATTGTTATATTCATTGTGTGGCTTAATCTCCTTAACAAAATTTCACCCTTAACTGAAAAGAATAAACTGCTTGCCCTTTACTTTTATGTTACCTCTATGTCCTTTATGTTGTCATGTATGATTAGCTGGGAACATACTTTTCTATCTTCCTTATTCATTCAGAAGTAATATTCTGGTCTTATCTTTGTGTTTTCCACAGCACCTTTTAGACTGTCTTTCATCTACCTAAATGTGCAGACACAGGTGTTACATTTGAATCTGATCGAACAACCCTTGTCCTTTGGGGACCTCAGTGTTCTCTTTAATAAAGTATAGGATTTGTGTAAAATACTTTCTATGCTCTTATCCGTTTTCATCTTTATATGATTACTTATCACCTTCATAGGACTGAGCTTGTAACTCCAGTGTTAGAATATGACTGGTGACAGATGGAGAACAGGATGAAATGAATGGAAGAACCCAGTTTCAGGATTAAAAAAAGGGATTTCTTAGAATTAAATCATTTTCTTGGACATTTACTATTTATTGAAATATCCCTTGCCTCTCTTAATGAACATTTGCAAGCAGGTGCTGAAGAGAAAAAATAATGAAGGCAACAGCATGGTTTTCCTGTTTCATTGAAGCCTTGGCAATGTTCCCCTTAGTGACAAATATGCATGGGGAATCCAACCAGGGTGAAAACCAAAACTAACTCTTGACTTTAACAAATCATTCTCTCAAGAAAAAAGCGAAGTGAAGTCGCTCAGTCGTGTCTGACTCTTTGCGACCCCATGGACTGTAGCCTACCAGGCTTCTCCGTCCATGGGATTTTCAGGCAAGAATAACTGGAGTGGGTTGCCATTTCCTTCTCCAGGAGATCTTCCTGACCCAGGGTTTGAACCTGGGTCTCCCGCATTGTAGGCAGACGGTTTACTATCTGAGCCACCAGGGGCTGACAGATGAGAAACAATTTATCTCTTCTATGCCAAGAAAAAGCCTTAGGCACCGAGAGGTTACAAATCAATTTCATTTACCATCAGAAGCATCCTGCAACTTACAAAGAAATCAATGGTCAAAAACCATTGTCAATAGTACAGTTCTCAACCAGGTCTCATCTAAATAAGAGATTCAGGCTATGGCCCCTAAGAATTCAAAGACCATCTGTGTCTCTTACTTCTCCTTTCACCCCTCTCTTTATTATGGACCCTGCCTTCTAGGAAGTTTTCCCTGGTGGCTCAGCGGTAACAGGAGATGTAAGAGACCTGGGTTCGATCCCTGGGTCGGGAAGATCCCCTGGAGGGGAAATGGCAACCAACTCCAGTATTCTTGCCTGGGAAATCCCATGGACAGAGAAGCCATGGACAGAGGAGCCTGGCGGGCTACAGTTCATGGTGTCGCAAAAAGTGGGACACAGCTGAGCATGCATGCATGACTTCCAGGGAGGGGTGAAAGCTTTTCTAAAAGCTTTGTTCCAGTGAAGGGAGAGTTACATTGACCTAGGACAACAACCTGGGCCAACATGCCAAGAAGAGCAATATCCACAGAGAAGACTAACACACTATAAATAAATCTTAGTGTGATGTCACAGTGTCTTTTCTTGGATGAGTCCTTCTCTTGCATCTTCTTTCTCTCTTCATATTTCTTCTCCTAATAAACTTATTGGTAAAAATAGATTGGGCTTCCTGTTTTGAAGGGATATTCCCTGGAAAGACCTAGAGGGCTTTTGGGAGAGTCAAGGGAAAAATAAGGCAAAGAGTAGGCAACTTGAACCCACCCTGCCCTAGACTTTTGAGAGGCAAGTTCTGTTTATTTTAAATTTGTCATTCTGTGTTTTTCTTTCTTTTTTTTTTTTTTTTAACCTTACAGGAGGCAAAACCATAAAAGCCAAAACTAAGTTGGTTTCTGTGGAGCCCTATAACAAGGTCACTGGACAGAAATATCTGGAACTAACTGACCAAGCCCCATGGCAACTTTTGCCACAAGCCTCTGGATCTGAACCAGCCAGTTCCCTGACCCCACATAAGGTAAAATACCCATCTAACCAGTTACCTAATGCCACACTTCCAGGAGGAATTTTCTCTGTCTTGAGGCTATAAAAATTGGCTACTAGCCTGCAAAAGGGGTCGGCTCTCTTTTGAGCGGGCCCGCTGTTTTCACAGTGTCTCCCACTCTAATAACCTTTATTCTCCTCTCAATCTGCCTTGTATCTGAAAATTCTTTTCCAACCTGCACACAGACCACAATAGTTTGCAGAGAAAAAGCAAAGGAAGCCACACAGAGTCTCTCCTTGAGCAAACTCTAGTCAGGCTCCTCTGACTAGAGCCCTTTTCTTGACTAGGCCTCAACCTGGGCCTATAAACTGCAGACTCTTAGCACAAATAATTTTGTCCCCCCATGTTAAAAAAATTAAGAAACTTTAGCATATATTCAAACAGCTCAAGGCAGCATCCCTAAAGTAAGGACTCTAGCCCCGTTAAGTTCCCTCATGGGAAAGCACAAGACTGCCAAAAGAATTTTCCGTTTGTCCCAGCCAACACCTGAATGAAGATAGGCCCGTCTCCCCTCGTCTCTGTAGGTGAATAGAGACCTAATTGCAATACGAGCTGGCAAACAGACCGAGATGGGATTTGTATGGACCAACACCCTCTTTCTGCTTTTTATAAACTTCTGCTTCCCTGATTCGTTTCTTCTTCAGACTTGCTCATTTTCCTTTTAGAATGCTCAATCCCCTCTGCACAAATCAAAGCTGAGTTCAATTCACAGTGGACCCTCTTCTCCACTGCTGTAGCTTATTACTGATTAAAATCTGTCCTTGCTACTTTAACTTGAGTCTGATTTTATTTATCTTTGACATGACTCAGGCTGCCCAAATATAAACAAAAAGAATTCTTACAGTTCATTTGTGGTCCAGCTCAGCTCCTCAGAGTAAGCAGCAGTTAGGTAGGGGTCAATGTCCTCATTAATAATAGACATGGTTTCTCTGAGAGTCCTTTTATTAATTCACTTATTCAACAAATATTTATCGAGTACATATGATGTGGTACACACTATTCTAGGTATTGGGAATACTACAGCAAACAAAACAGACAAAATTCCTGCTCCTGGGAAGGTTACATTTTAATGGAACCGGCAAACAGTGACTAATTCTTTACATGTATCTTTTTCAGGAACCTGCAGATGCTTTGGTATTTCAGCCATGACTCATTTTATTGTCATGATTAACATGTCTTTGTGAAACAGATTTCTTTTTATTATGTATAATGACAATACTTTATTATATGTTATTGTTGAGTTGCTAAGTCATATCCAATTCTTTTATGTCCCTGTGGACTTACCCTAACAGGCCCCTCTGTTCACGGGATTTCCCAGGCAAGACTACTGGAGTGGGTTGCCATCTCCTCCAGGGGATCTTTTCAATCCAGGGATCGAACCTACATCTCCTGCATTGGCAGGTAGATTCTTTACAATTGAGCCACCAAGGAAGCCCTTTATTATGTATAATAACAATAGTTTATCATATTCTTATACATTTACTACTTAGAGTTTTCAGAATCCTTTCAAATCAGGATCTACTTTATCCTTTCAAAAAACTTAGAGTGTTAGCACAACTATCACTTTTCATTAAAAGAACCAAGCAGAGGGTCAAATGATTAATGCTTCCCAAATGTTTCTACCCAAATGTTTCTTTCTTATCTCCATGATAGGAAAGAATGAACACTCACTGCTCTGAAACTTGGCCATACATAAAGAGGAAAATATGGGTCTGAAATGATTTTGAGGCTTTATGTTTTTTGTTTTAAAAACTGTTTTTCCTGCTATTTTATCAACCCAGCCATTTATTCAGGATTGTTATGACAGAAAAAATCATTTTGCCCTCAAACCATGAGTAAAGTAACATTCTTCTAGATTTGTGTACTCTTTCAGCAATATCTGTACCTCACTATAAGAAATAGAGAAACATGGCTAGAACTTAGAGCTAGTATATTTCTGAATTTGAGCACAAATAGAGGCATCTTGATTTCAGGTCAGGCTTATCCCTCATTATGACATAACAGCAGGCTCCCAAGTCCACAGAGAATGAACTTTCTGCAAAGACCTAATGGTAACTCTCCAACATAGCAGCCAATACATAGACCCTCCAAATATTAACTGGTGCTCATTATATGTAAGGGCTTCCCAGGTAGATAGTGCTAAAGAATCCACCTGCCAATGCAGGAGACATGGGTATGATCCATGGGTAGGGAGTAGGAAATGGCAACTCACTCCAGTATTCTTGGCTGGAAAATCTCATGGACAGAGGAGCCTGGGGAGCTAACATCCAAAGGGTCACAAGAGTTGTACATGACTTAGTGACTGAGCATGCACACACTACATGTAAAAGTAATACTAAAACAACAAAAGCAAGATCCATCTTTAAAAAACATTGCAATTAATTGGAGCAGATTGAAGGCTCGCTGTCCACCCTTAATGTAACTGATTCACTCATTTCCATACCTACTGCTTGGACAATTACAGTAACAACTTTCCATTTTTCCTGCCTAGGTCTTTTCAAAGAGAAATTAGATTACTAGATAACACCCCTCTCTCATTTTCTCAAGGGCTCTTTAGTGGGAAAATGCTCCAGTTTGAATTGTCCCAAGGTAAGCATCACTACGAACAAAGCTAGTAGTGGTGATGGAATTCCAGTTGAGCTATTTCAAATCCTAAAAGATGATGCTGTGAAAGTGCTGCACTCGATATGCCAGCAAATCTGGAAAACTCAGCAGTGGCCACAGGACTGGAAAAGATCAGTTTTCATTCCAATCCCAAAGAAAGGCAATGCCAAAGAATGCTCAAACTACCGCACAGTTGCACTCATCTCACATGCTAGTAAAGTAATGCTCAAAATTCTCCAAGCCAGGCTTCAGCAATATGTGAACTGTGAACTTCCAGATATTCAAGCTGGTTTTAGAAAAGGCAGAGGAACCAGAGATCAAATTGCCAACATCCGATGGATCATCAAAAAAGCAAGAGAGTTCCAGAAAAACATCTATTTCTGCTTTATTGACTATGCCAAAGCCTTTGACTGTGTGGATCACAATAAACTGTGGAAAATTCTGAAAGAGATGGGAATACCAGATAATCTGACCTGTCTCTTGAGAAACCTGTATGCAGGTCAGGAAGCAACAGTTAGAACTGGACATGGAACAACAGACTGGTTCCAAACAGGAAAAGGACTATGTCAAGGCTGTATATTGTCACCCTGTTTGTTTAACTTATATGCAGAGTACATCATGAGAAACGCTGGGCTGGAAGAAACACAAGCTGGAATCAAGATTGCCGGGAGAAATATCAATAACCTCAGATATGCAGATAACTCCACCCTTATGGCAGAAAGCGAAGAAGAACTAAAGAGCTTGTTGATGAAAGTGAAAGAGGAGAGTGAAAAAGTTGGCTTAAAGCTCAACATTCAGAAAACTAAGATCATGACATCTGTTCCCATCACTTCATGGGAAATAGATGGGGAAACAGTGGAAAGAGTGTCAGACTTTATTTTTGGGGGCTCCAAAATCACTGCTGATGGTGATTGAAGTCATGAAATTAAAAGACACTTACTCCTTGGAAGGGAGGTTATGACCAACCTAGATAGCATATTTAAAAGCAGAGACATTACTCTGCCAACAAAGGTCCGTCTAGTCAAGGCTATGGTTTTTCCAGTGGTCATGTATGTATGTGAGAGTTGGATGGTGAAGAAAGCTGAGCGCCAGAGAACTGATGCTTTTGAACTGTGGTGTTGGAGAAGACTCTTGAGAGTCCCTTGGACTGCAAGGAGATCAGTCCTGGGTATTCATTGGAAGGACTGATGTTGAAGCTAAAACTCTAATACTTTGGCCACCTCATGCGAGGAGTTGGCTCATTGGAGAAGACCCTGATGCTGGGAAGGATTGGGGGCAGGAGGAGAAGGGGACAACAGAGGATGAGATGGTTGGATGGCATCACCGACTCAATGGACATGGTTTTGGGTAAACTCCGGGAGTTAGTGATGGACAGGGAGGCCTGGCGTGCTGCATTTCATGGGGTCGCATCGCAAAGAGTCGGACATGACTGAGCCCCTGAACTGAACTGAACTGAATATATCTAGGAATTGGCAGAAAACTGAATTTGAATCTATATTTTACTTATATGAATCCAAAAACTAACTGCTTTCGTAAGTCATATCAATTTCTCAGCTTAGAAATTAACTCTTTGTGTGGCAGAGAACCGACCTCTGTTCTTCACGTTCTCCGTCTGTAAAATGAGACATCATACCAAACCTGGAGAGTTGTTGTGAGAACTACAGGACAAATATTACCACACAGGAGCTGCTTGCTAATGATCATGATCAAAATTCACCTGATTTTGATGGCCTCACTTTTTCAGAAAACATTCCAAACAAAAGGAATAGGAGAACCAAAATTGCACAGGTGCAGATAATCACAATGATACATGTATGATAGAGAGTTTGAAACTGTGGGATATGCTATTTACAAAGCTATATTTTATATGAAAAAGAGCTACTTAAAAAGTATCAGAGTTTTCACCACAAAATGAATGTTTTAACGACTGTTAGCGACACTAATATTTATGAAATAGAATTCAAAACTTTCAACCCCTTAGCTTAGAATACAAGCCCCTTCATATTCTGGTCTCCACCTGTTTCCAGGGCTCCTTTCTTGCCTTTCCTCACCTATAACACGCTTGTATATATCATGGACTTCATCCACACTGAAAATCTCACCATCCTTTGAACAGAATTAGGTCTCTTCCATGATCCTGTCCCCTGTTAGACTAGTATCCCTGTCTGGAATACTTACCTTAATACCTACTTTGCCTAGAAAACATCCTTCTCATCCTATAGATCTAGTGAAAAAGATCACATTTTCTGTGAAAATTCCTGTATACACTGCTATCTCCACATGCTGCAACCCTAACAGGAGTTGGCCATTTTTTCCTTTAGTCAGTCTATCACTCTGTCTATGATAAACAGCTTTTTATTGTATGGAAATGTGATAGAGATGTAGGGTTTACTACTACTTCTGAACACACAAAGGATTACACTTCCCTGAACTCATGCATTCAGACTGGGCTGTATATCTATTTCCAGCCAACAGCTTGTAAGCAAACATAATGTGTGTCACTTGCAGTCAAATAATTTTAGCAAGACTTCCTGCAGTGCTTTCCCCCTGCTATATAAATGACTTCCCATGATCTAGATGGCACACCTTCATCATGTGTAGAGAGTCTGTTAGTCTGTACTGCTGAGTGATGTCACAGAAGATATTTGTCCATACCTACAGAGGACTTTTAAAAGAAACAAAGCTTTTGTTGTTTTCTTAATCTATGATTTATGATTATAATAAATTCTGATTTATGATTATCTTAATTTATGATTTTTCTTAATCTGTGTTTTCTTAAACAATCTTAATCTTTTTTTTTTTTCTTTAATCTATGTATTTAGTTGCCCTGCCCACCTCCTCTCTCCCCATTCGTGACGCTGTGCCTAAGACCTAACGTGAGGACTGGCATAGAGCAGACCCTCTCAATACATGCTCATTGAATAAACGTATGCTGACAGTGCTTTAGTGGGTTTGAGTACAATAGTTAAAATTCTCTGCTCGTAAACTGACAGGTAGATATTTCACAGTAGCATGAATAACCTCAGACTAAAACAATTCAATATTCATTTTAAAGAAGTGGTAGATGCTGATTTCTAAGTTGCAGCACAGATAAGATCTTTGGCTCTAAGACATTCAAACCATACATTTCTGTAATGAAACAATTGCTCGCACTGCACTTCAAGAAGCAAGAACCTGACAACTGCATGGAATTCAATTCCATGCAGTGCTCAGAAACTGAGAAAGGAAGGCAGGTGACTCCCCCGGAGACTGAATTGTAGATCTTCACATGGAAAGTCGGAGTAGTGACTGGGAACATTGAGGCTGGATCCTGATGTTTCAACAGTGGTTTTTACATTATTTGGAGTCAGTGTTATTCTGAGACCCCTAGTGAAATACAGTTCTGCTTCCTCCAAAGGAGGCATGAACACACATATACACAAACTTGCACACAGGTTCAGGGCATTCATGAACACCCTCTGAAGCCTTCCAGTGAAACAAAAGACAAACTGGTTTTCAAACTTGAGTGAACATCAGAATCCACTAAAGAGGGAGCATTAAAAAATATATCACCATGCCCACTCCCAGGTTTGCTTATTCAGTAGGCCTGGGGTGGGGTAGAGAATTTTCATTTCTAACAACTTCCCAGGTGATGCTGATGAAACTGCTGCTCTAAGGGTCACACTTCTAGAACCTCTGCCCTAAGCTCCATGAAACTCAGCTTCCTGAGTTCACAGGAAGTAATGCTAGATACCATTTTTAGAAACACTTCCCCCCTTAGGCATTCTATTGTCACTCATTTGGCACTAACTCTTCAAGAAGACAGGAAAAAAAATAGTCATTTAAAACTCATCAAGAGGATTTTGCATGGTGTTAGCGTCAAGATCCTGTGCCAGAAAAAATCAAAGTGCTTCTATTGTTGCTTGATCTTTCTGAATATGCCAAGTTCACATTGAAGGAGAAGACCTTACAGAAAACCCACAATTGCACTTTTTTAGGGGGAAAAATTCGTCATTTCTCTTTGTGTATCACACAACTGTTACTCTTTTGTATAGTCACTGCATGACCCCATCTCTGCCTCCAAGAAAGCCCTCCTCACAGCTACCATCCGACTTGCTTCATTTCCTCAGACTGCCATTGAGCTGACTCACACAACACAGAATCGTCATGGAGCGCCCCTGGAGACCTATATAGTCCTCTTTTATATCCCCAGAGCCTAAAGAGGCAGCTGGCTTCTAATTATTGCTTCTGAGTTGCCGTAGCCAGAGACATTGAACTACCAAGTCTTCATTTAACACAGTAGAAAAGAAAGCCATCTTCTAGATATCATTAAAAAAAAGTATCGATTAGGTTATAATACATGAAAGACATAAAATACACTTGTTCAAAGGAGAAAAAGGTGTCAAAAACATAAGGACTGGGACAATTTAGCTTTGGGACAAAACAGCTATGCCCTAATAAGCCTTTAGAAGATTACTCAATACATGACAGTAAATGTTAGATTACTCAATACATTGTTAATAATCACAGGAAAAGAATGCAAGAGACAAAAAGTCAAATGATTGTCTTATAGAAAAATTAATTAATAATAGAAATGAATAATAATATAAAAATTGCTGGTACTTAAGGGACAATTATGTCCAAAAACGTTTCATTGCAGAACTGAGAAAAAAAACACTCCCTATTTTGAACAGCACATTATTCAATGATACTGAACAAATAGGTTTTCCAGAAACATTATGGGGGGCTATATGCATTCGTGAGTTTTCAGTTCGTATATTCTGCAAAGTGCCAAATGCCACAGGATGCTTAAGAGGGGAAAAGGGTTTAAAGCCAAATAAATTCTGGACACTCTCAACATAAAGGCTCTGAAAAGTCCTGCCATTCATAAGCCATCTTAACTCTATATAATGTAGAATTTTCCAAATATATTTACGAGTAAAGCCTCTGCTGAAAAATATCCCAGCATTAGTGTCCTAAGATCCAAACTCTGATAAATGCTCTATGGAAAATATCACCCCAGTCTGGTTTGAACAATTCATGTTAACTGCAGGGAAAAGGAAATTTTCAATTAGTCACAATTACTTTGTTCTTGTTCTCTTTTGCCAGGCAGAAACCAGGCTGTCGTCAAAAATACAGGCCTGCAAAGCAGGGTTGTGCTTTCAGTGCAACTGGGAACAGGAAACTGCAAACAGCCATGCCCCAGCAGCTGAGCAGAGGGCAAGCCAGCTCCAGCTCTTCAAGTATCCCTGCTTTTCTGACTCTCAAGCTTTCACTCTGCCTGTCTGTGACCTGATACCTTGCAGCAATACTGGAAGTTCCCACAGCCTCCACCTCACAGCATGGAAATGCCTTGATGACTGATAACGCTCAGGTGACCTCTTTGATGACACCACCCTAGATCTCTCTCTTTTGTACAGATATGTGATGAACCTTAAAATACAATGGTGTGGAGTAAAATCTTTAATTCCTCTGTACACACACCTAAAACTAAATTTAAAAATTACACTCATCTGTACCATTTTTCTAGATTCCACATGTATACAGTAATGTATAATAATTGCTTTTCTCTTTTGGACTTACTTCACTCTCTATGCCAGACTCTACGCACATCCACATCTCTACAAATGACCCAGTTTCATTCCTTTTTATGGCTAAGTAATAGTCCATAGTATATACACATACCACATGTCTTTATCCATGGCGGGGAGACCCAGGAGGAAGGGGATATGTGTTTATATATAGCCAATTCTCTTCATTGTTCAGTAGAAACTAACACATTGTACTCCAACAAAAAAATGAAAAATTATGGGCTTTATACCAGGTGTGTATCTATTAGCACACAGTGAAGTATAAAATGAGGCAATTATCTGAATAATGATCACCACTGACACCTTAATTTAAGCCTTTCACAAATTACCTACAATTAATATACAGCTGACAGAAGCCTTTGAGGGAATAAAAAGAACATGGGCTCTTTCACACATGGCTGTGCTACTTGATCTATTTCCCCTCATTTGCTACCTATAAAGGATTTCTGAAAGTGAAATGATACACGGTTGGCATTCAATACATAAAAATATGGCTTTTATAGTACCATTTTTGCAGCAAGACTTTATTGGGCAATAAAGAAAGCAATATTCTTGTTGTTTAATATTTAAAAAATATTAAACATGTACACAGTTCTTAGTAAGGATATTGATGAACACTTTCTGGAAGAAGAAATCTACCAGTTAATAGCTGGATGACCAGGGGCAATTTAGCAAACATCTATGTGCCTCAGTTTTTGTTTGTCATGCAGAGATTATCAAAATTCCCACTTGACTGGTGGTTTTGAGGATAAAATCAGTTAGAAAATGTGAAGATTTTAGAAGAGTGACAAATATGAAGTAACCAAATAACCTTCCCTATTACTAATATTTATTTTTGTATCTATAAACTCCATAACCTTTCCATCCTTCAAGTCTAACCACCCCCATGCAATCTGGTCTGACTGTTCTCCATTTCTCCAACAGGATAACATTGCATAGTCCTGTTGTGTCAGCCCAGATAGGCTGAGGGTGACCAACGAACCTAAGGTTCACACCTGAGTTTAGTGAAATGAATATTATTCTGACATCATTTTGTGAAATTATATTTTTGAAATGCTTATCATCAAGGCCATTTGCCTTCCTTGAGAAGTCCCCCAAATATACCCAATTTAACTTATAGTTAAGCAGCTCCAGGCTTATATATGCATGGCTGGATGTGCAGGGAAGCAGGAAAACTGCAGAGGTCTGAGAGGACACATTTCTCATCTGATTTAACATTTGCAACTGTGTGCTAATACCCACTCTAAGGCCCTTTCTAGGGGACCCAGAATATCACCTCCACTAGAAGTTGGGACGTGTTCTTTCTCTGTCCTGTGTCCTGACTATACCAGTCCTTTTCCATATTATTTCCAGACCCAGGTGGTATCTGTCCCTGTTTCTCTGTCCATTCAAAAAGGCAATTTTATGCTACGCAGCTGAGGTCCTCTGAGTCCTCAAACAATAGCCCCGCATACTTCACACTCAGTTCAGTTCAGTCGCTCAGTCGTGTCCGACTCTTTGCGACCCCATGAATCGCAGCAAGCCAGGCCTCCCTGTCCATCACCAACTCCCAGAGTTTAACCAAACCCATGTCCATCGAGTCAGTGATGCCATCCAACCATCTCATCCTCTGTCGTCCCCTTCTCCTCCTGCCCCCAATCCTTCCTAGCATTAGGGTCTTTTCCAATGAGTCAACTCTTCGCATGAGGTGGCCAAAGTATTGGAGTTTCAGCTTCAACATCAGTCCTTCCAATGAACACCCAGGACTGATCTCCTTTAGGATGGACTGGTTGGATCTCCTTGCAGTTCAAGGGATTCTCAAGAGTCTTCTGCAACACCACAGTTCAAAAGCATCAATTCTTTGGCACTTAGCTTTCTTCACTGTCCAACTCTCCATCCATACATGACCACTGGAAAAACCATAGCCTTGACTAGACGGACCTTTGTTAAATGCATAAAGCTATTTAAAACAGCGACAGGGCCAGGTGGTATCTGCCTTTGGGAAGCCTCTTAAATAATAGTTCATTTATTACTTGGCTGAATACCAAATCTTAAGTTCTTTGGAAACAAGTGTCAATTTTGAAGTTAATGAGATATCATTAGATATTGTCAAGGAAGGTTGGGGGACAGGGGCTATTTCAAGAAAAAACTTTGACATGGAATGAAACAGTGAACAATGAAAATACTATTGTTGGCAAAGAGAGAAAATCCAATGAGTATTATGGGATGGATATGTATACCTCTGTCTCTTAAATTTTCTTAGCTTGAAATACTGTGGTCCACAGAGATATTTTCACCACCTGGCACATCTCTACTCTGGAACAGAGGGAAAGCACACCTGAGCCATTTTTTGCTTAAAAAACATTTTATGCAAACTCCTTTCAGATCAGAACAACTCATAAAACTCATGTTTCTTCCCTTTTTGCTCTGCCTATCAGGATATTCATAAATGTCTTGTTAACTCTCATGGTTAGTATGTTTCCTCTATTTTTCAAATATTTCTTTGTTAATAAGTCTATTGAATGTGTGTTCTTTGTGTATAGTAACTACTTTTAAGAGGCAGGGGATAAATGAATGAGTGAAAGATCAAACATAATTAGTTAAAAATCTGCTTGGCACCATTTCTCACACTCTTGATTCCCTGTCCTTTGCTTTCCTTTTGCACTCAGATTCATATCATCAGAAATGCAGGGAAGGTAATGGCATCAGTGGATAGCCAGGTGATACTACTGTCAAGGCTTAGATGCTATCAGATTAATTGTCAAGCACCTGTCACCTTGACATCCTGTCCCTGGTCTAGCTGGAGGGCCTCACTACACAGTCCTTGAGTCCCTTAGATAAAGCAATCCTCCAATCTCTTGATTCAAACGGAACATAGGAACTCTTTGTCCGGGTCTCACTTATATTCTCACTCTCTCTTTGTCTCATTGGCCCCCAACTGCTCTGCTTAGCATCTCCTCTGTCTGTGGGCTCATCACAGGTCCCCCCACTCCCAGACAGCTTTACAATGTTAACATACTAAAAGGAGAAGGTTGGGATCAAAGGCACCTGGGTTATGGCCTCTGTGTGCCGCTTACTGACTGGAATTTGGGATGTTATCTTAAACCTTGGGAGCTTATTTCCCTCATCTTTAAAATGATGATAGTAAAAGCAGTTCCCTCCTAAGGTAGTTATGAGAACTAAATTAGATAATGTATGAGGTTCCCTGACACGTAGTATAGGGGTTTGTTTCAAGATAATGGCTCACATTTACTAAGCACTTAAAACATAACTGCTGAATAGTTTTTTCCCCTATGTTAGCCTACTTAATCCTCACAGCAACTTATGAGGTTGGCACTTCTGTAAATTGCTCAGTGCCTGGCAGAAAGTAAGCTCTTGTTAGAATCACTGTTGCTGTCTTCATCGAAGAGACAAGAAGGAAAGTTAAATGTTGACTCATACTATCTACTTCTTGCTAGGATTTTTGCATACAGAAGCACTTCAGTTCAGTTCAGTTTGGTCGCTCAGTCGTGTCCGACTCTTTGTGACTCCATGAATTGCAGCACACCAGGCCACCCTGTCCATCACCAACTCCCGAGTCTACCCAAACCCACGTCCATCGCGTTGGTGATGCCATCCAGCCTACTCATCCTCTGTCGTCCTCTTCTCCTCCTGCCACCAATCCTTCCCAGCATCAGGGTTTTTTCCAATGAGCCGGCTCTTCGCATGAGGTGGCCAAAGTATTGGAGTTTCAGCTTCAACATCAGTACTTCCAATGAACACCCAGGGCTGATCTCCTTTAGGATGGACTGGTTGGATCTCCTTGCAGTTCAAGGGACTCTCAAGAGTCTTCTCCAACACCATAGTTCAAAAGCATCAATTCTTAGGTGATCAGCTTTCTTCACCGTCCAACTCTCACATCCATACATGACCACTGGAAAAACCATAGCCTTGACTAGACGGACCTTTGTTGGCAGAGTAATGTCTCTGCTTTTAAATATGCTATCTAGGTTGGTCATAACTTTCCTTCCAAGGAGTAAGCGTCTTTTAATTTCATGGCTGCAATCACCATCAGCAGTGACTTTGGAGCCCCAAAAAATTGTCTGACACTATTTCCACTGTTTCCCCATCTATTTCCCATGAAGTGATGGGACCAGATGACATGATCTTAGTTTTCTGAATGTTGAGCTTTAAGCCAACTTTTTCAAGCTCCTCTTTCACTTTCATTAAGAAGCTCTTTAGTTCTTCTTCACTTCTGCCATAAGGGTGGTGTCATCTGCATACCTGAGGTTATTGATATTTCTCCCGGCAATGATTCCAGCTTGTGTTTCTTCCAGCCCAGCGTTTCTCATGATGTACTCTACGTATAAGTTAAATAAGCAGGGTGACAATACACAGCCTTGACGTACTCCTATTCTTCTTTGGAACCAGTCTGTTTTTCCACGTCCAGTTCTAAATGTTGCTTCCTGACCTGCATACAGGTTTCTCAGGAGGCAGGTCAGGTGGTCTGGTATTCCCATCTCTTTCAGAATTTTCCACAGTTTATTGTGATCCACACAGTCAAAGGCTTTGGCATAGTCAATAATGCAGAAATGGATGTTTTCCTGGAACTCTCTTGCTTTTTTGATGATCCATCGGATGTTGGCAATTTGATCTCTGGTTCCTCTGCCTTTTCTTTTTTTTTTTTTAATTAGTTTATTAACTTTACAATATTTTATTTGTTTTGCCATACATTAACATGAATCCACCATGGGTGTACATGTTTTCCCCTTCCAGAACCCCCCTTCCACCTCCCTCCCCATCCCATCCTTCCGGGTCATCCTGGTGCTCCAGCCCCGAGCACCCTGTATTGTGCATTGAAACTGAACTGGTGATTCGTTTCACATATGATAATTTACATGCTTCAGTGCCAATCTCCCATATCATCCCACCCTCGCCCTCTCCCATAGAGTCCATAACACTGTTCTATTTATCTGTGTGTCTTTTGATGTCTCGCATACAGGGTTATCTTTACCAATTTACGAAATACCATATATGTGTGTTAGTATACTATATTGGTGTTTTTCTTTCTGACTTACTTCACTCTGTATAATAGGCTCCAGTTTCATCCACCTGATTAGAACTGATTCGAATTATTCTGTTGTGTAAATGTACCACAGCTTCCTTATCCATTCGTCTGCTGATGGGCATCTAGGCTACTCCCATGTCTTGGCTATTATAAACAGTGCTGCGATGAACATTGGGGTACACGCGTCTCTTTCAATTCTGGTTTCCTCAGTGTGTATGCCCAGCAGTGGGATTGCTGGGTCATATGGCAGTTCTATTCACAGTTTTGTAAGGAATCTCCACACTGTTCTCCATGGTGGCTGTACTAGTTTGCATTCCCACCAACAGTGTAAGAGGGTTCCCTTTTCTCCACACCCTCTCCAGCATTTATTGCTTGTAGAATTTTGGATAGCAGCCATTCCGACAGGTGTGAAATGGTACCTCATTGTGGTTTTGATTTGCATTTCTCTGACAATGAGTGATGTTGAGCATCTTTTCATGTGTTTGTTAGCCATCTGTATGTCTTCTTTGGAGAAGTGTCTGTTTAGTTCTTTGGCCCACTTTTTATTGGGTCATTTACTTTTCTGGAATTCAGCTGCAGGAGTTGCTTGTGTATTTTTGAGATTAATTATTTGTCCATTGCTTCGTTTGCTATTATTTTCTCCCATTCTGAAGGCTGTCTTTTCACCTTGCTTATAGTTTCTTTTGTTGTGCAAAAGCTGTTAATTTTAATTAGATCCCATTTGTTTATTTTTGCTTTTATTTCCAGTGTTCTGGGAGGTGCGTCATAGACGATCCTGCTGTGGTTTATGTCGGAGAGTGTTTTGCCTATGTTTTCCTCTAGGGGTTTTTTAGTTTCTGGTCTTACGTTTAGATCTTTAATCCATTTTGAGTTTATTTTTGTGTATGGTGTTATGAAGTGTTCTAGTTTCATTCTTTTACAAGTGGTTGACCAGTTTTCCCAGCACCTCTTGTTAAAGAGATTGTCTTTTCTCCATTGTATACTCTTGCCTCCTTTGTCAAAAATAAGGTGTCCATAGGTGGGATACCTATGGGATTTCTATTTTGTTCCATTGGTCTATATTTCTGCCCTTGTGCCAGTACCATACTGTCTTGATGACTGTGGCTTTGTAGTAGAGCCTGAAGTCAGGCAGGTTGATTCCTCCAGTTCCATTCTTCTTTCTCAAGATTGCTTTGGCTATTCAAGGTTTTTTGTACTTCCATACAAATTGTGAAATTATTTGTTCTAGTTCTCTGAAGAATACTGTTGGAAGCTTGATAGGGATTGCATTGAATCTATAGATTGCTTTGGGTAGTATACTCATTTTCACTATATTGATTCTTCTCCTCTGCCTTTTCTAAAACCAGCTTGAACATCTGGAAGTTCATGGTTCACATATTGCTGAAGCCTGGCTTGGAGAATTTTAAGCATTAGTTTACTAGCGTGTGACATGAGTGCAATTGTGTGATAGTTTGAGCATTCTTTGGCATTGCCTTTCTTTGGGATTGGCATGAAAACTGATCTTTTCCAGTCCTGTGGCCACTGCTGAGTTTTCCAAATTTGCTGGCATATTGAGTGCAGCACTTTCACAGCATCATCTTTCAAGATTTGAAATAGCTCAACTGGAATTCCATCACCTCCACTAGCTTTGTTCGCAGTGATGCTTTCTAAGGCCCACTTGACTTCACATTCCAGGATGTCTGGCTCTAGGTGAGTGATCACACCATCGTGATTATCTGGGTCGTGAAGATCTTTTTTGCACAGTTCTTCTATGTATTCTTGCCACCTCTTCTTAATATCTTCTGCTTCTGTTAGGTCCATACCATTTCCATCCAGCTGCACTTTGCTGGAGCAGGTGTGAAGAAATATCCCACGTTCAAGGTAAGAGAAACCCAAGTAAGATGGTAGGTGTTGCTAGAGGGCATCAGAGGGCAGACACACTGAAACTATAATTATAGAAAACTAGCCCATTGGACCACAGCCTTTTCTAACTCAATGAAACTAAGCCATGCCATGTGGGGCACCCAAGATGGACGGGTCATGGTGGAGAGTTTTGACACAATGTGGTCCACTGGAGAAGGGAATGGCAAACCACTTCAGTATTCTTGCCTTGAGAACCCCATGAGCAGTATGAAAAGGCAAAAAGATAGGACACTGAAAGGTGAACTCCCCAGGTTGGTAGGTGCCCAATATGCTCCTGGAGATCAGTGGAGAAATAACTACCGAAAGAATGATGGGATGGAGCCAAAGCAAAAACAATACCCAGCTGTGGATGTGACTGGTGATAGCAGCAAAGCCCAATGCTGTAAAGAGAAATATTGCATAGGAACCTGAAATGTTAGGTCCATGAATCAAGGGAAATTGGAAGTGGTCAAACAGGAGATGGCAAGAGGGAACATCACATTCTAGGAATCAGTGAACTAAGATGGACTGGAATGGATGAATTTAACTCAGATGACCATTATATCTACTAGTGTGGGCAGGAATCCCTTAGAAAAATTGGACTAGCCATCAGGGTCAACAAAAGAGTCCAAAATGCAGTACTTGGATGCAATCTCAAAACGACAGAATGATCTCTGTTCGTTTCCAAGGCAAACCATTCAGTATCACGGTAATCCAAGTCTATGCCCTGACCAGTAACACTGAAGAAGCTGAAGTTGAATGGTTCTATGAAGACCTACAAGACCTTGTAGAACTAACACCCAAAAAAGATGTCCTTTTCATTATAGGGGCCTGGAATGCAAAAGTAGGGAGTCAGGAAACACCTGGAGTAACAGGCAAATTTGGCCTGGGAGTACAGAATGAAGCAGGGCAAAGGCTAATAATGTTTTGCTAAGAGAATGCACTGGTCATAGCAAACACTCTCTTCTAACAACACAAGAGAAGACTCTACACATGGACATCACCAGATGGTCAACACTGAAATCAGATTGATTATATTCTTTGCAGCAGAGAAGTTCTATACAGTCAGCAAAAACAAGACTGGGAGCAGACTGTGGCTCAGATCATGAACTCCTTATTGCCAAATTCAGACTTAAATTGAAGAAAGTAGGGAAAACCACTAGACCAGTCAGATATGACCTACGTCAAATCCCTTATGATTAGACAATGTAAGTGGCAAATAGATTTAAGGGACTATATCTGATAGAGTGCGTGATGAACTATGGATGGAGGTTAGTGACATTGTACAGGAGACAGGGATCAAGACCATCCCCATGGAAAAGAAATGCAAAAAATCAAAATGGCTGTCTGAGGAGGCTTTACAAATAGCTGTGAAAAGCAAAGGAGAAAAGGAAAAATATTCTCATCTGAATGCAGAGTTCCAAAGAATAGCAAGGAGAGATAAGAAAGCCTTCCTCAGCACTCAATGCAAAGAAATAGAGGAAAACAACAGAATGGGAAAGACTAGAGATCTCCTCAAGAAAATTAGAGATACTAAGGGAACATGTCATGCAAAGATGGGCTCAATAAAGGACAGAAATTGTATGGACCTAATAGAAGCACTTATATTACAAAAAAATTCCATGAGGAAACATTATTTAATCATTGTATATGGAGGAAGCTAAGGTTTAGAGAGGTTAAATAGATTCCAAATGCAACTCAGCTAGAAAGTGGCCTAGTTGGAATCTGAATCCCAGCAATCCCATATGTACTTGAAACCTGCCTCTCCTGTATGTATCACAGTTACTTGCTAAGTCTTTATAAACCTCCACCCGCCACAGTGAGGTTCATCACATGGGGCATCTCCAGCCTCTACCTCTTTTTATTTCCACTCCTATGAGAACCAGGCACTGGGCAATGACAGCAAAGCCCAAATCATTCATAGACCACTTCAATCAACTCTGAAACATCAATCACTAAAAAGCAAAACCCCCTTCCCAAGAGATTCCAGTGAAACATTTTCTGGTTGTTGATGTTGCTTTGCATGTTCACGCCGATTGCAGCAGCTGCTCTGACAAGTAAATCCTCACCAGGCTGTTCACAGTGACCAGAGAGCAGACTCCAGAGTCTGGGAACTTACTTCATACAACCAAGTAAGTCCCATAGAGGAGACCATAATAGGGGGCTAAGAGGTGCCACATCCCAAAGAATAGCTACATGTCTGTAAGTATAAAGAATTGATGAAGACAACAAACTTAATCTGATAAGTTCCATAAAACAGGTGCAAACACATGGCTGTGACAACATATAAGAGGTAGGCAATTTTTATTATTATTAGAGAGCTATGACTGTGTCACTGTTAATTTAAAATTCTTTCTAATCACTTGTTCAGTTCAGTTCAGTTGCTCAGTCATTCCGACTCTTTGTGACCCCATGGAATGCTGCACACCAGGCTTCCCTGTCCATCACCAACTCCCAGAGCCTACTCAAACTCATGTACATCGCATCAGTGATGCCATCCAACCATCTCATCCTCTGCCGTCCCCTTCTCTCCTGCCCTCAATCTTTCCCAGCATCAGGGTCTTTTCCAATGAGTCAGTTCTTCGCATCAGGTGGCCAGAGTATTTGAGTTTCAGCTTCAGCATCAGCCCTTCCAATGAATATTCAGCATCTTTAGGATTGACTGGTTTGACCTCCTTGCAGTCCAAGGGACTCTCAAGAGTCTTCTCCAACACCACAGTTCAAAAGCATCAATACTTTGGCACTCGGCTTTCTTTATAGTCCAACTCTCACATCCATACATGACTACTGGAAATACCATAGCTTTGACTAGACAGACCTTTGTTGGCAAAGTAATGTCTCTCCTTTTTAATATGCTGTCTAGGTTGGTCATAGCTTTTCTACCAAGGAGCAAGCGTCTTCTAATTTCATGGTTGCAGTCACCATCTGCAGTGATTTTGGAGCCCAAAAAATAAAGTCTGTCACTGTTTCCACTGTTTCCCCATCTATTTCCCATGAAGTGATGGGACCAGATGCCATGATCTAAGTTTTCTGAATGTTAAGTTTTAAGCCAACTTTTCACTCACTTGTAGACCTTAAAAAATGACCTCCATCTATCCAGTAACAGACCAACTGAATTAGAATCTCCAGTTGTGTGATATCCCATCATAAGTATATTTTAAAAGCTATGCAAGTGAATCTATTGTGAAGAAAATTTAAGAATTCCTGGTTCAGTGAGTAAAACTTCATCAGGATTTTGACAGGTAGAAGCTGGGATAGAGAGATGGTCAGGGAAAAGCATACAATAAAGGAGTAAAGATTGCAGGGTTTGAAAAGCCTGGAAGAAATAGTTGAGGAGGCTTGAGAATCCATGTGAAGCATGAGAGGAAGCAGAGGAAAATAAAGATTCAAAGGCAGAAGCTAATCATAGAGACAGATTGACATCCAAGGGAGTTAGAATCTCACTTTCAAAATATGTAAAAATCCTGCTCTTCATACATGGCATTGTTAATTATATATTCTCATTTCCAAATGACCAAGATAACTATGCCTGGATAAAAAGGTACTGCTCAGAGCTTCTATGTTAATAAATATTGAGAATCACCGGCTTCCACCACCGCATCCAAACACAGAGTACACTGGACCCTTCAGTAACAAGGCATCGCTGTCATCTTCTTCAATAAATGTGAAAAGTGAACGTGATAATCGCTCAGTCGTGTCTGACTCTGAGACCACATGGACTGTAGCCCACCAGGCTCCTCTGTCCATGGAACTCTCCAGATAAGAATACTGCAGTGGGTAACCACTCCCTTCTCCAGAGGGTCTTCCCAATAAATACTAGCTAGTAAATCTTTGTGTGTCCATCTCTCCTGGAATTATAAAGATAAACAAGCAAATGAGAGTGAGACAGGGAGATAAAGGAGACTCTGATCAACTCCTCAAGAAGGATGATTCTGTCTGTCTCTACAAAACCTAAACTAGTCATTTCTTCAACTGTATGATCAGTATACTTTAGGAGAAAGAGGCAATAGGAAATCTTGCAAGGGTGCTGTTCTTTATGACATTGCTAACATTAGATGTTTACAGTAACTGATGAAGTCAATATAGCAGGTGTTATCCTCATCTAAGAAAATGGCATGGAGTGACATGTGACTGTTCCCTTAAAAGGCTACAACTGCCACATTTTAGTTTCCAGCATATGCCATCCCTGCTATTGTCTGGCGAAAACGCATAGCTGAGTGCACGTTCCTAAAACACTTAAAAGAAGACTGTCTTAGATGCCGCTAGTGCTTTTAAATGTAAGCATTAGTAGCTGATGTTATTTACAGCTTATTTTATGTGCTAATTTTCAGTGCTATAAGATACATTATTATGATTCAGAATATTTCAAGTTATAAATCCTCCAAGAACAGAGATCTTATCTTCTTCAAACCCATATTCCCAGAAGGCTTAACACAGTACTGGTATAATGGTTGCTCTTAATAAATACTTTTTTCTGAAACAAAAGACTCACATGATGTTGTGATGTTTAGCATCTTATGTTATTCACTGCAGCCTACGCAGCTAGTTGTGTCAGCCCCAATACAAAATAAACTTATCCTGATAGAGTTCTATCTATTCCTTCAATCATTTGACATATATGCATTCAATGCCTACATTGTGTGTACATGGTAAAGAAACGAATGTACAGTGGTGAAACACAAGGTTTCTGCCCTCCAAGAATCTGTACATTTGTGGCAGGAGACAGTTACATATATGCATATGCACAATACATATGAAAATAAAAAAATGCTATAAGAGAGAGTGATATAATGAAGCAACTACTTCAGATAAAACGTCAGGGAGAGTCTCCTCAAAAAAGTGGCATTTGAGCTAAGAATTAAATGAAGAAAGAAGTTTACAAATAATAAGAACTAGAGAAGGTGTGAAGAAAAGGGGAACTTCCTACACTTCTGGTGGGAATGTAAGTTGGTGTAGCCACTGTAGAGTGGGCTTCCCTGGTGGCTCAGTGGTTAAGAACCCACATGGCAATGCAAAAGATGTAAGAGACACGAGTCTGATCCCTGGGTTGGGAAGATCCACTGGAGGACGGCATGGAAACCCACTCCAGTGTTCTTGCCTAGAGAATCCCCATGGACAGAGTATCCTGGTGAGCTACAGTACATAAAGTCACAAAGACTTGGACATGACTGAAGTGACTTAGCATGCAGGCACACACTGTGGAATGCAGTATGGAGTTTCCTTTGAAAAGTAAAAATAGAACTATCATTTGATCTAGCAACTCCACTCCTGGGTATATATCTGGAAAAACAAAAACTTTAATGTGAAAAGATATGTGCATTCAACGTTCACAGTAGCACTTATTTGCAAAAGGCAAGACATGGAAACAACCCAAGTGTCCATCAACAAATGATCAGCTTAAGAAGATGTGGTATATATATGTGTGTGTGTACACACACACACACACACACCCAACGGAATATTCCTCAGTCATAAAAAGGAACAAACTACTGCCTTTTGCAGTAACATGGATGGATGCAGAGAACATTATAGTGAGTGATATGTCAGAGAAAGAAAAATAATATATGATATCAACTACATGTAGAATCTAAAAAAATGATACAAATGAAAAATTATTTACAAAACAGACTCACAAACATGGAAAACAAACTTTGGTGTACCAAAAGGGAAATGGAAGGAGGGAGGGACAAATAGGAATATGAGATTAACAGATACAAACTACTAAACATAAAATAGATAACAAGGATTTGTTGTATAGCACAGAAAATTATGTCCAGTATCTTGTAATAACTCTTAATGGAATATAATCTGCAAAGAAAAAAAAAATCACTATGCTATACACAGGCTTCCCAGGTGGTGCTAGTGGTAAAGAACCCGCCTGCCAATGCAGGAGACATCCAAGACGTGAGTTTGATCCCTGGGTCGGGAAGATCCCCTGGAGGAGGGCATGCTACTCACTCCAGTATTCTTGCCTGGAGAATCCCATGGACAGAGGAGCCTGGCAGGCTATAGTCCATAGGATTGCAAAGAATTGGGCACGACTGAAGCAACTTAGCACATATACATGCTATACATGTGAAATTAACACAACATTGTAAATCAGCTATATTTCATCTTAAAAACATGCAAGAAAACAGATATTGAGAATTCCAGACAGAGAGAACAGCAAAGGCAAAGGCCCTAAAACCAGGTGACTTCACTGTCACATGCAAGACATGAAAAGATCAGAAAGGCTAACATATATAAGAGATAAGCTCAATAAGTGGACAGGGACAATGTCACCTAAAGCCTGGAGGAAAGCCATGCAAAGAGTTAGAAATTTATTTTACGTTCACTGGGAAGGCATTAGAAGAATACAACAAGAAAGTGACATGATCAGATTTATACATGTATTTTGCCAAGAAATATTCTGAACCAACAGTGCTTTCAATTACCAAAAAAAAAAAACCCACAGAAACCTAAATGACAGTCAGACTCCTGTTCTTAGTAAGACTCATTTACAAAGCTATTTTTAGTGAGGAAATGAAAGGGAATTCAGATTAACAATTGTACAAATTTAAAATGTTACTAATAAAAACAACCCTAGTTCCTTGCCAAGGACTCCAGCTCACAGTGTCTTCCTGTGCAGAGCTGGAATCAGTTCATGGATGAAGAAAGTGCATCCCCGGGGAGGCAGAGCTCTGTTCCCCCAGGCACACCACTCAGCATGGCAGAGAGAAATCAGTAGGTGAGGTGGCCACGACATCTGTCATCCGAACAGGGACATTTATGACAGTGACAGGGCACGACTGATAATTACATCAGAATGGGCATAAAGTGGGATTGTCCCTGGCATTTGGGATGTAGGGTCACATTTGACCTAGGCTTGCATCTCTATTTGTACCAAATAAGCTATGAGGCCAGAAGCAAGGTGTTACCCTTTCTGTGACTGTGTTTCTTTATTGGACAGATGAACTATGGTTGCATTTTCTCATTTACTGAACACCAACTACCAAAGGGTCTCGCTGGAGAGACAGAAGAATAAACCTTATGTTTACAGACTAGTCCAAGAACAATAAGCTGAACAATAGAACAGCTACAGAAACATATGCCAGAATAGAAGCTCTAGAGTTAGCAGAGGAGAGGAGTGATAACTCCTATGAAGTCTTCAAAGGACGCTTCATGGCGATCTGGTAAAACCTGAGCTGAAGTTAGGAAAATGAATGGAAATTCATTTTCGAATTGACGTGATCAGGAAAAGAGAGGGTCATCCCTGAGTCAGAGCTCTGTTTCATTCTACCCAGAGAGGGTCAGCACGTGCAAAGGCATAGAAGTGTGCGACACCATGGCAGGTCTTAGGAAGTTATCAATTGCGTCAACGAGGTGATCTCTATGGTCTTTCATGAACAAAAAGCTAAGCATTCCGTATTTATTGATATCAAATACAGTTTTTAAAAGTGAAAGTTTTGTTTTTAGCCCCCAAATGTAATATCACATATATCAACATTCTATTTTTCTATCTGCAATAACAACAGCCATCTGATCTATTCCTATTCACGTAACATCTATCTGCTACGAGTTGCACATATACAGAAGTTCCTGGCCATGTGTAAAGGAAGTATATGAAGACCCAGGATAAATGCAAAGCTCTCCGTGAAGTTGTAAATCATTGCTTTAACAATAAAATGAATAGGGAAGGAGTATGGGGCAGAGTGCTAAGTACACAGAAACATATGAACATTTCTATTTTACACATGAGATAGCTGAGGTACAGTTTAGATAGGATCTTGCAACATACTTAGTCATGGCAGAGCTGGAATCTGACTGCAGGGAGTCTGGCTCAAGGGTCTATGCCTGCAACAACTACACTGCATGCCTTTCGACAGTAATACCAAGACTGCAGTGGACAAGCTATGTGCTTACTGTTCCCTAATTCATCTTTGCTTTAGAGCCCATTTCAGGGCAGAAGTTGAAAAAACACTGATTGGTTCTTAGCAGCAACCTTTAGGGAAAAAAAGATACGCGGTGAGCAGAGACAATGGATTTTCAAAATCAAATTTCCACTTTCTAATTCAGCATTCTGAACTTTGAGAACCCGTGGTCAGAATGCTTGCCCTCTGGGTCAGCTCAAATCAGCATTAAGAATTCATCTGAGTCCACATGACATGAAATAACTGGATTGGTTAAGGTTTTCATGGAAACAATTACATTCTTAATCAGTTGTTTGGATTTCAAGAAAGGTATAAGGTCTTAAAGGTGAACAACTCCATCTGTTAACTTCCTCTGTTCAGCAGGTAACAGAACCATAAGCAGAAAAGCGATTAAAGGAGACCTTGCAAAGATGATGGCAGCGGTAATAGCACCAATAATAAGGTTAATTTGATTCTATTATATTTGTGCATCAGCCCAAAGCTTATAATCTTTAAATATATGGCATCACATTTAAATCTAATAATATAAATATGTGCATTATTATCCACATTTTTATATATTCACAGATGAAGGCTCAGAGAGGTGCAGTGACAATTGTAGTACAAGAGCTGAGATTTAAACTGAACTTTCTATGTCCGGTAATATTTCCTTTTCTCCCACAGCTGCATCTCAAACTGCAAAAAATCCCAGCAAGTCATCATGGTTTCCTTCAGAAAGCACTAAACACCACAGCCTACAGACCCAGGCTTTGTCCTCTGACTGCCCTAGTTTTGGAATAATAGTTCTAAAACTCGACATTGCAAAATCCCTGGCCTGATCCCTGAATTACAGAGGGAGCAAATTTGAAAACTGATGCGTTTAACCAGTGAGGGGTCATATTTTAACACTGGGAGCTGAACAGACTACCAAAGCAGGCTGCCTTTCCTGCAAAGGTCCAGAGGGATGGAGAGCATGGCTGCAAGCTGCTTACCAATACAGGACTCCCCGGACAGTGAATAGGTCCCATCGTCATGGAAACCGCTTCTGCACTCACAGTGGTACCACCCTGGTAGGTTAACGCAGCGGGAATGGTTGTGGCACTCAATGATCCCCTCTGTACATTCATCAATATCTGCCTCAGAGAAAAACACACAAGCCCACCAGGACATTAATTTCTTTTGACACTAACCTTTTAATAAACACCTAACACACCTAACATGCTCATGTCAACATATTGATTAAAACCGGTTAGTCACCTAAAATGAAAGTTACTGGAAGAACCAAGTCCCATCTTTTTCCCCAGAATTCAAACAAACTAAAACTTCATTTTTTGGATGCTCTCTCATGAATTGAACAATGAGTGAGAGCTGATGGTCATGAAGACATTTCTAACTGCATATACTGAATCACCAAAAACCAAATTGAGGATGTCTGGCACAGGTCTGTCATTCAGAGAATATGATTCTTCTCTGAATTGATTCCAAAAGAGTAACTCCAGATATTACTTGGTATTCTTTGAAAATATCTGTGAACAAATAAGTCCAGGAAACTCTAGCTTAAATAGTGTTAAATTAATGATTTTTAGATTTCAGTCTTAGAGATTTAACATATTTATATGCCCTGCAACTTGGAGAGGAGAATCATAATATGCACTGTTTCCCATATTTATTTGGCTGAAAAGTGCTTTTTCTTTGGATTGGAGCTTATGAAACTAAGGTTTGGGGAAGCACAATTTGGGAACCACTGTTCTTTCTACAACTGCTGATTTACCTAATGACTTGATTTATGATAGTCAATCAGAGCTACTCATTCTTCAGTCATTCATCATTAAAGGAAGTATTCTAGGCTCTATTCGCTCTAGAATCTGGCTTCATAGAATCAGCGACTGCATGGATCACTCATAGATTCTCTAGCCCAAAGACTTGCCTCTGAGCTGAAGGAAAGTGACACCCCTGCAGAAAGATGAGTTGTTGATTGTCATGGTAGGCTCAGCTCATCTTACATAGCCTATACAGGTAATTATTTCCTGGAATATAGCAATTGCTGGCTGGGAATCTTCCCCTATTTTTCCTGGAAATACCTATACTACAGCAGTCTTATATAAAAAGAAATCAAATTAATACTAATATATAGCACATGATAGAATGAAAACCGTAGTCACAGAAAACTAATCAAACTATTCACATGGGCCACAGCCTTGTTTGACCCAATGAAACTATGAGCCATGCTGTGTAGGGCAACTCAAGACGTATGGGTCATGGTGGAGAGTTCTGACAAAACATGGACCACTAGAGAAGGGAGTGGCAAACCACTTCAGTATTATTGCCTTCAGAACCCCATTAACAGTATGAAAATGCAAAAAAAAAAAAGGACACTGAAAGATGAGCTTCCCAGGTCAGTAGGTGCCCTGTATGCTACTGGAGAAGAGTGAAGAAATAACTCCAAAAAGAATGGAGAGAAAGAGCCAAAGCAAAAACAACGCCCAGTTTGGATGTGACTGGTGATGGAAGTAAAGTCCAATGCTGTAAAGAACAATATTGCAAAGGAAATTGGAATGTTTGGTCCATGAATCAAGGTAAATTGGAAGTGGTCAAAAAGGAGATGGCAAGAGTGAACATCGACAGTTTAGGAATCAATGAACTAAAATGGACTGGAATGGGTGAATTTAATTCAGATGACTATTATATATTATACTGTGGGCAAGAATCCCTAGAAGAAATGGAATCACCCTCATGGTCAACAAAAGAGTCTGAAATGCAGTTCTTGGTTGTAATCTCAAAAACAACAGAATGATCTCTGTTTGATTCCAAGGCAAACCATTCAATATCACGGTAATCCAAGCCTATACTCCCAATCAGTAAGGCTGAAGAAGCTGAGGTTGAATGGTTCTATGAAGAACTACAAGACCTTCTAGAACTAACACCCAAAAAAGATGTCCTTTTCATTATAGGGGACTGGAATTCAAAAGTAGGAAGTCAAGAGATACCTGGAGTAACAGGCAAGTTCAGTCTCACATTGCAAACTGAAGCAGGGCAAAGGCTAACAGAGTTTTGCCAAGAAAACTCACTGGTTATAGCAAACACCCTCTTCCAACAACACAAGAGACAACTCTACACATGTACAATACCAGATGGTCAATACCAAAATCAGACTGATTATATTCTGTGCAGCCAAAGATGGAGAAGCTCTATACAATCAGCAAAAACAAGACCAGGAGCTGACTGTGGCTCAGATTATGAACTCCTTATTGCCAAATTCAGACTTAAATTGAACAAAGTAGAGAAAATTACTAGACCATTCAGATATAACCTAAATCAAATCCATTTTGATTATACAGTGGGGGTGACAAATAGATTCAAGGGATTAGATCTGATAGATCAAGTGCCTGAAGAACTAAGGATAGAGGTTCATGACACTGTACAGGAGGCAGTGATCAAGACCACCCCCAAGAAAAAGAAATGCAAAAAGGCAAAATGGTTGTCTGACGAGGCCTTACAAATAACTGATAAAAGAAAAGAAGTGAAAGGCAAAGGAGAAAAGGAAATATATAAGCATCTCAATGCAGAGTTCCAAAGAATAGCAAAGACAGATAAGAAAGCCTTCCTCAGCAATCAAAGCAAAGAAATAGAGGACAACAATAGAATGGGAAAGGCTAGAGATCTCTTCAATAAAATTAGAGATGCCAAGGGAATATGTCATGCAAAGATGGGCACAATAAAGGATAGAAATGGTATGGACCTAACAGAAGCAGAAGATACTAAGAAGACGTGGCAAGAATACAGAGAAGAACTATATAAAAAGATCTTCATGACCCAGATAACCACGATGGTATGATCACACACCTAGAGTCAGACGTCCTGGAATGTGAAGTCAAGAGGGCCTTAGGAAGCATCAACATGAAAAAACTAGTGGAGGTGATGGAATTCCAGTTGAGCTATTTCAAATCCTGAAAGATGATGCTATGAAAGTGCTGCACTCAATATGCCAGCAAGTTTGGAAAACTCAGCAGTGGCCACAGGACTGGAAAAATCAGTTTTCATTCCAATCCCAAAGAAAGGCAATGCCAAAGAATATTCAAACTATGGAACAATTGAACTCATCTCACATGCTAGCAAATTAATGCTCAAAATCCTCCAATTCAGGCTTCAACAGTACGTGAATTGTGAACTTCCAGATGTTCAAGCAGGATTTAGAAAAGGCAGAGGAACCAGAGATCAAATTGCCAACATCCGTTGGATCATTGAAAAAGCAAGAAAGTTCCAGAAAAACACTTACTTCTGCTTTATTCACTACACCAAAGCCTTTGAATGTGTGGATGACAACAAACTATGGAAAATTCTTAGAGATGGGAATATCAGACTACCTAACCTGCCTCCTGAGAAATCTGTATGCAGATCAAGGAGCAACAGTTAGAATACGACATGAAACAACAGACTGGTTCCAAATCGGGAAAGGAGTATGTCAAGGCTGTATATTGTCACCCTGTTTATTTAACTTATATGCAGAGTACATCATGCAAAATGCCAGGCTGGATGAAACACAAGCTGGAATCAAGATTGCTGGGAGAAATATCAATAAACTCAGATATGAAGATGACACTACCCTTATGGCAGAAAGTGAAGAGAAACTAAAGAGCCTCTTGATGAAAGTGAAAGGATAGTGAAAAAATTGGCTTAAAACTCAACATTCAGATAATTAAGATCATGGCATCCGGTCCCATCACTTCATGTCAAATAGATGGGGAAACAATGGAAATGTTGAGAGACTTTATTTTGGGGGGCTCCAAAATTACTGCAGATGGTGACTTGCAGCCATGAAATTAAAAGATGCTTGCTCCTTGGAAGAAGCTATGACCAAACTAGACAGCATATTAAAAACTAGAGACATTACTTTGCCAACAAAGGTCCATCTAGTCAAAGCTATGGTACTTCCAGTAGTCATGTATGGATGTGAGAGCTGGACCATAAAGAAAGTTGAGCACCGAAGAATTGACACTTTTGATCTGTGGTATCGGAGAAGACTCTTGAGAGTATCTTGGACTGCAAGGAGATGAAACAAGTCCATCCTAAAGGAAATCAGTCCTGAATATTCATTGGAAGGACTGATGCTGAAGTTGAAACTCCAATACTTTGGTCACCTGATGTGAAGAACTGACTCATTGGAAAAGACCCTGGTCCTTAGAAAGACTGAAAGCAGGAGGAGAAGGGGACAACAGAGGATGAGATGGTTGGATGGCATCACCAACTCGATGGACATACATTTGAGCAAGCACCAGGTGTTGGTGATGACTGGGAAGCCTGGTGTGCAGCATTCCATGGGGTCACAAAGAGTCAGACATGACTGAGTGACTGAAATGAATAGCACATGGGCTTCCCTGGTGGCTCACTGGCAAATAATTCACCTCTAATGGAGTAGCTGCAAGAGACGCGGATTCATTCCCTGGGTGGGGAAGATTCACTGGAGGAGGGCATGGCAACCCATTCCAGCTTTCTTGCCTGGAGAATCTCCATGGACAGAGAAGCCTGGCGGGCTACAGTCCATAGGGTCACAAAGAGTCAGACATGACTGAAGCAACTTAGTGCAGATGCACATAACACATAATAGATATAGTGTACTTCGAAGTCCTGTTCCGCATGCCCTGCCATTGGCATCAGTTCAGGGGCCATCAGTGACCTGTGGTACTCTGTCCCTGAAAAGTCCTGAGTTGTGTACAATGCTGTGAATGTAGTTTGAAAATGCCATTCTCATCTCATGGCAGTCCAGTCAAGTATGGAGAGGACAGATGCAGCTCTCTATTCCAGACAACTCCATCTTGGTCTTTTTCTGCCAACTGCCATCTTATTCCTTCATGGCTGGGTCATCCGCTTTAAACTGTCCTTTGGCCTAGAGCATCCCTTAGGTTTCTAAATGCCAGCAGCCCTCACGATCACGTGCTTCTGTGCACCTTCAGCCATTGCAGTCAGGTTGTATGTGCATTTAGCATACACCTCCAACAAAAAGATTTTCAACAGCTTTGTTCTCATTTCTGAAATTTTCTAGCTGTGTGGTTCAGTGGGACACACCTTGGATCATTAAAGTGTTCAAAAGTTGAAACAGAGAAGTGACCTGAGGCTATATCTCACAGAGGAGAAGGACTGGCCCTAAGTTATGAAGTCAGTTTGGCTACTTCTAAATGCAGGTCACCAAGAGGAACAGACATAACCCTAAGACTGATTTTCAGAGATAACACCTCTGTGTGAGGTGAAGATAAATCTCTGTAACAAAGCAGCAACACATTCTGCCTCAGGCATTTATTTCCAAAGCTTCCAGAAAGGCAGTCATGATCCCCACAGACCCTGCCGCTTCTAGACTAAGGACAATAGTTAGGTAACAACAATCTAGCCACAATTAATGTGTCAAGAAACCAGGAAACACAAAAACAAAAGCTCCCCAAATAACCAAAACAGTCATATGTTCTGGTTGGTCTCAGGGTCACCTGCTGCCCCATTGCCTCTCAAAACCAACTCAGTTTGGAGGTTAAATTGTCTGAATATCTTACAAATAATTCCCCTGCCCTCAATTAATAAGCAGTTTCTAAGAGGAACAGGAGTAGTGAATGATGTGCAAATTTTTTTTTTTTTTCAATTCACAGATGTTTTTATTTCCAAACTGAAATGAAGCAAGAGAGGCTAGTAAAAGCTTCCAGCAGGGTAGAAGCTATCTGTGTAGCATAGAGAACTCTTACAGGGAGTGAAGACAACCAGACAATTTATACACATATGATTACTTTACAGACACTACGGAATCCCTGGCTTATAGTGAAAACTAGGAAAGTAGTCCAGGCATCCCTTGCCTGGGAGCTGGGGACTCACTGGGAATGATCAAGGCTCATGACAGACCAGCACCTGGAAACAAGGCTGCACCTTTCTATTCCGTGGGTCAGGTCCATAACTAAAGCTAACAATTTCATTTTATATGAAACCAGGCTGCACTTGAGAGGTGCTCATATTTTCATCGTGTTCACAAAACTACCTTCTACGTAGTCACAGTAGTATTAAAAGCAACCACCGCAAACCCAAATACAGAAAATACTTGGAAGCTTTTCGGTGATACTGTGGGGACTTTAAAAATTGTAAATGGCTTGCGGCTGCCTTTGTCCTAAGAGATTTGTTTCTACCAGTCAGCACTTGCTACAGGCAAACAAACAAGACAGATGCTCTGAGAATGGGGTCTCTGTGAGTTCACTATGGAATCCGGCTCCCTGTCTTAAGGAATTCTGATAAATTACAGTGTGCCTGGCTGCATCATCCAGTGTCAGCCATCCCAAAGGAAACAAACAAACAAAACATTCATTTTTCCTTCCTATAACAAATCCTAGGGCTTTGTTTACATCTCAGTTTAATCCAGCACAGACCTGAAAATGGTGGACAGACGTTGGAGTATTCTTGAGCATGGAACCTATAGTATTCATTTCTGTATTCAGTGTCTGCTACGTAATAACTCATGGTAAATAGGTGGGGGAAAAATAGAACAGTGGCAGATTTTATTTTCTTGGGTTCCAAAATGATTGCAGATGGTGACTGCAGCCATGAAATTAAAAGATGCTTGCTGTTTGGAAGAAAAGCTATGGCAAATCTATACAGTATATTAAAAAGCAGAGACATAACTTTGCTGACAAAGATCCGATATATAGTCAAAGATATAGTTTTTCCAGTAGTCATGTACTGATGTAAGAACTGGACAATAAGGAAGGCTGAGCACTGAAGAAATGATGCTTTCGAATTGTGGTGCTAGAGAAGACTCTTCCGGGTCCCTTGGACAGCAAGGAGATCAAACCAGTCAATCCTAAGGGAAATCAACCCTGAATATTCATTGGAAGGACTTATGCTGAAGCTGAGGCCCCAGTACTTTGGCCACCTGATGCGAAGAGCCAACTCACTGGAAAAAACTCTGATGCTGGAAAAGATTGAGGGCAGGAGAAGAGGGTAACAGAGAATGAGATGGTTGGATGGCATCACCGAATCAATGGACATGAGTTGGAGCAAACTCCAGGAGATAGTGATGGGCAGGAAAGCTTGGAGTTCTGCAGTCCATAGGGTCACAAAGAGTTGGACACAACTTAGTGACTGAACAACAACAACATGATAATTTACATGAGAGACAAGGTCACACGATTGACAAATGGTGAGACCAGGTTCAGAACGAGCTAGAATCCATATGTGTCACTCTTCTATCACATCATGTCATTAACAAACAAAGAAAGAATGATTTACACAAAGACAATACATTTATTCAGTTCTCTAAATATCCACTGAGATGAAAATATGTGTCAAGGATGATGTTTCTGTTGTAGCAGATGCAAAAATGAAGACAATGTGATCCATGAAATCCAGAAACTCTTGATCAGGAAGAAGCAGTATATAATAGATTCTCATCCTTCAAACCCCAACTGATATCACCTTCTCCAATTCCTCCAGACATACAGCTCCTATCTCCCCTAGTGATTCAGTGTATACACACACATCTATTTAAGCACAGCAGTATTTCCCCTTTTGTGTGCATTACTGAAATGCAGAGTTTCTAAGAATTGAGAAAACATCTTAGATGTACATTTCATGTGATTATAAGGGACTGTCAAGTAGTTTGTAAGTGACCAATAAAAGTTTGTAGGAATGAATGAATGAATGAATGAAAGAGATTCAAAGTACCACAAGAGATCCTGCATTTGCAAATCACGGAGATACAAAGTCAGTTAGCAAAACTAAATATTATGGGGTTAGTATAATCTTTATATATTATTTACCTCTAAAAGACAACATGTAGTTTTTGTTTGTTTGGTTGGTTTGGTTTGTTTAAGACTTTGCTTCTGAGTCTAATTTTCAGAGATTTTAAGGCAGCACAGCAAGCAACAAAAGACACACAGGTAAAGTTGTCTTCAATCAAGAGTCTTATATGTGCCTTGAGTTTTTAATTTACCATGATGGCTACCCAAGGTTTTTCCATAGGATGTATCCTAAGGAACACATTTAATCCTATTTTGAATGTACAGTGAATTTGCTATCAAAAGTCATTGACAAACACCTCCTTGAATTCTTGCAAAATTCTATTTTATTCAGTTGGATGAATCTCTTCCTTCAGCTGATCTCTTCTCTCTTAGATTTCATATGAATTAGCTGAAGTTCACGGTGAAACAGTGGTTCTAGCTGCAGCTGGATTATAACTTTTCTACAGGTTTGTATGTTGAGTCATAAGGGAAAATTTTGATGCTTTTGCTCATTCAACAGAAGTTTATTGAGCATACTTGTATGAAGCTGTATTCCACCCTATGATTAAGAGATGAAAAGATAAAGCCTCTTTCCACCAGACATGTAGAGTCTATCAGGACAACTAGAATGTAAATATAAACATGAACATTGGCTTTGGACACCAATATGGCTTCAAACTCCTGTTCACCAACACATGAATGTATTGTTTAGATTTTTTCCAAATTTTTGCTTTCTCACCTGTAGATCAGGGATAATAAAATCAAACTTCATCTAAATGAACAAAAAAGACCCTTAAGCAGAATCTATTGCTTCTCCTATTGAATAGGTTATTAACGTTGACATCTATATTTCTGCTTAAAAATAGAAGACAGAAAAAAGTTAATATTAGCTTGTAATCAGGTAACTGGTTAGGACCTAGAGATGATTTCTGATCTTTAAAAGTGTTCATTTGTATTCTGAGACAGTTGTAATATTGCAAAACATTCAGGAATAGAATCTATGCATCTGTAGTATGGGTATGAGCATGCATGCTAAGTTGCTTCAGTCGTGTCTGACTCTGCACTCTCATGTACTATAGCCTGCCAGGCTCCTCTATCCATGGGATTTTCCAGGCAAGAACACTACAGCGGATTGCCATGCCCTCCTCCAGGGGATCTTCCCGACCCAGGGATTGAACCCGTGTCTCTTACATCTCCGGCATTGGCAGGCGGGTACTTTAGCAATAGTGCCACCTGGAAAACTCAAATCTATAATATATATCCCATAAAACTGGATTCTCTCCTCTCCCCCAAATTACATGAATTTAAGGAAGTGGAAGTAATACCATAAAGTGCTCAAGTATAGTGAATGCAAACCTGATTATTATTGAATATTTCCTGAGTTCCAGGATTTTCCTGAGCATAGCATATCTCAGAATACATGACGGAAACTAAAAAGACAAAAAAATGAAAAAGCGAGGCTCAAAACTACATGGAGGTATTAGCTCATACCAGTCAGAATGGCTATCCTTAAGAAGTCAACAAATATTAAATGCTGAAAAGAGTGTGGAGAAAAGGGGACCCTCCTGCTCTCTTGGTGGGAATGTAAATTGGTACAGCCACAATGGAGAACAATCTGGAGATTCCTTATAAGACTCAAAATAGAGCTGTCATAATGTCTGGCAAGCCCAATTCTGGGCATATATCTGGAAAAAGCCCTAATTCAAAAAGATACAAGCACCCCAATGTTCATAGCAGCACTATTTGTAAGTGCTATAAGTAGCCAAGACATGGAAACAACCTAAGCATCTATTAACAGATGAATGGATAAAGATGCAGTACATATATACAATGAAAGTTTACCCAGCCATAAGAAAAGAATGAGATAATGTCATTTACAGCAACATAGATGGACCTAGATAACATCATACTAAGTGAAGTGAGTCAGAAAAAGACAAATATATGGTATCACTTACATATGGAATCTGAAAAAATTTATACAAATGAGCTTATTTACAAAATAGAAACAGACTCACAGATACAGAAAACAAACTTATGATTACCAATGAGGAAGCGGGAGTGAGGGAGAAATTAGCTCAGGATTAACAGATACACACGACTATATACAAAACGTATATATAAAACAGATAAACAACAAAGACCTACTGTATAGCACAGGGGATTGTATCCAATATCTTGTAAATATTGATAATGGAATATTGTAATCTTGTAATGGAAAAGCATCTGAAATACACACACACACACACACACACACACACACACACGTGTGTGTGTCTGTATGTATGTATACACAATGAATCACTTTGCAGTACACCAAAAACTAACACAACATTATAAACCAACTAGACTTTAATAAAAAGTTAAAAATAAAAAGAGAGGCCCTACAGTCGGAATACGCTAGCTCTTCCATATTTTCTCCTTCTTCGGCTCCCAAGCGTGTATTCCAAGCACTCCTTTTCAGATGGGTGACGCCATATGACTAAGCTCCTGCTCTGAAGTTAGAAATAATGTAATTCCAGTATGGCTCCCAACATGTCTCCTATGAACCTCCATGCTATTTCTACCTTCTCCCTGGAGGCTGATGTACCAGGAAACTTGCAAGCCACATGCTGAAAACGGCAGAGCCTTGGTCTGCCTGGCTTTCTGCATGACTAGGCAGAGCAGAGCCCTTACAGAGACCTGAAACTGTCAGGGGCTCTTCATGTGAGCAGAGATGTGTTTCTGTCTTATTGAGCCAATTCACAGGTTGGAGCTGCTTTATTGCTACAGCCAGCTTTTCCTGTTTTCATAGACCCCTTTACATATTAAGGGGAAAGACTGTGCTCAGATCAGAATCACGTAGACACAGTTTCTGAAAACAAAAATAAGCAAACAAGACAAAACAGCACCAATGAAGATTATACAGGCAGGTAAAAAAGTGGTTTTGTGTTGAAAACCAAGAATCAAGATAATGTGCAAATGGGACAAAGCTTTGTAGTCAGATAACCTGAGTTGGAATCCTGGCTCTGTGACTTCCTAAATAGAAAACTCGGAGCAGGTTATTTATCTTTTTTCAGCTTTCAGTTTCCTTAGCTCTAAAGGAGAGGGCATTAGTTAGCTCACACTGTTGTTTTAAGGATTGAGTGAGATCAATGGAAAGCTACTCTACCAAGCTAGGCAGGCACTCATTATGCTTGCAGTCATTAACATTCTCTAATTTCTAATCCCGACTTGGTCACAGAGGAGCTGTGTGTCCAGGCCAAGACAGTCCACGTCTCAAGGATTCTATTGCTTTCATGTACAAGGCAAGGCCTCTGCTATAGCACACTTTGGTCCTCTTCCAGCTTTAACTCCCTATAAGATGGCAGATCTGGGCTTTGGGCTTATGTCTTCATCTGCTGCTAACGAGCTGAATGGTGCTATCCAGTTTAAGTGATCTCTCTGTACCCCAGTTTCTTCATTAGTCAGTTTTCAAGAGTAAAAATGAATGTTTTGTCTGCCTCACAAACGAAGCTTCAATAAGGCATGAACAACCTCCGGAAGTCAATTAACTGCTACACTGAATATATGGTGACATCATTATTACTGTTTCTTCTTTGTAAGTCCTGATTAGCAATAGTTTTGGTCCATTAAACTGAAAGGTGTCTGCTACTAATAATAGCATCAATGGCACTGGTGATATGACTCTTCTCCGCCTTTTGTAAATCTCTTTTTTACTGAGTCAGCACAAGAAAATCAGTCTCTTCCTGGTTGTACCTTCCTATTTTACCTCCAAAGTTTTTCTTTGTATATGATTATTCTCTGTACAAATCACTCCTAAATTCATCCAGAAAGAATCAATTTATCCCATTTCAACTTTCCTCTCTAATCTGAAGGGTTTCTGATCCACAGCTCTATAATGTGACTGCTAACGAAAGTTCATATACACATTTACTGTTGCCTATGAATTAGCTAATCTCAGAGGTCACTTCATTTCAAACTTATTCTCCCCAAAACATTATACACCATGTATCTTTCTATGTATCAATCTCATTTTCCTCTGCAATACTCCATCCTAGCTCTCATTCCTCACAATCAATGAATAAAAAGTCAAAGTTCTTCTAAAGGCTTATGAAACCCCACATGATCGGCCTGCTCTTATCTCTTTGAATTCATCAAACACTGTTCCTTTTGCTTATACTGGCCAAGACAGCCATAATGACTCCCCAGCTACTACTCAGGCATATCAGTCATGTTCCAGCCACTGCATATGTTGTCCACATATGCTGTTCCTCTTTCTAGAATGTTCTCACAGATATTTCCATGGCTTAATCTCTCAACCTCCAAGTCTGTACAAAAAAAATATCCACCTTCTCAGGAAGCCCTTGCCTGGCCACGGCATCTGAAATTACAACCATACCTACTTATTCCCTATCCTCTCTCACTAGGTTTTTATCCTTTGTCCTTACTGCCACCTAACATACTTTGTACTCTACATGCACATCTATATAAACATACTTTATACTTTACATGCATATCTTATGTCTGTCTTCTCCTAACCGCACTGGAAGCCCCATGAGGTGACATGGCAGAGCAGGACCTGGAATTCAGTGGGCATGAAAGGAATATTTGCTGGTGAAGCAAAGACAGAGGAAAGGAAGGAAGATTCACTGAAAATTCTTCCTTTGACATGGTTGAAAAATCTGCTCTGCATTCATTCTCTGCATTTGTTGTGCATACCATGCTCCAATTCTTTATTTTCCCAGACCTAAATGAGTGCAGTATCTCCTGGGTGGGATTTCCATCACTGTCCTCTCCAATTCACAGAACTATAGGGCTGATGTTCCCAAAACTAACTGCTCAGAAAATTTTTCATTAAAATCACAATAGCTTTTCTGGCATGTGACAGTTAATTCAGCTTGGGCAAGTTGCTTTTCAACTCAATACACTGATTCTTTTACATTTATAATAAGCAAAGATTAAACTAGACCAACGTTTTTCACCTAGTCTTCAACAGAACTCTAGGTTTCCATGGAGGCTTTCTTAGGTAGACCAGGTGAATCTCCAGATGGACCCACCTTGAGCGGCCATTAAGCAGTAATAAATTTCTATAGTATAATAACAACAACATGTCTCTAGTATAGATCTATTCAAGTTTCACTGAGATACACATTGTTAATTTAAAAAAATGAGCTAGATCATATTTACTATCAGTCTGAAATTTCTATGGTTCCATGTTTTTATTATATCTGGCTCCTATAGTATTTAAAAATTATCATTATTATAAAAACCTCCTATCAGGCATTCAAAGAGTCAATAATCTGACCTTACTTTGCCAACCAATTCTCTTTTACTTCTCAAAATTCTTCAGCACAAAACCTTGGCGCAACTCTGGCCTGGTTGCCTTAGTATTCCATATTCTATGGGCAAATGCATCTCATGCTTCCCACTCTGTAGTGACTCTTTTTTTAAATTAAAATCTAAGCACAGATTTTAATCCCACACAAAAAATAAAATCCTCTTTCTCTCCTCTAAATTCATATAGGGTTTAACAGTTCTATCACCTGAATTCCTACTGTGTTCTTTAACGTAGTTCTGAAATCTTATTTAACTTATATCCATTCTGTTTTAGAATAATCTATATTTCTTGCTATAGTTTCTCTCATTACCAAATAGAATGTTTGAACTACTACCGATTAATAATTTACTATGTGTCAGGCCCTCTGACAAGTGCTTTATATTCCCTACTTCATTTGATCCTCAGAACAGCTCTGACATAATTTGAACCACCTTAAACAGAAAATGGGGGCTTAGATGTTTAAATCATCTCCTCCCGGTGAAGTACCTGGAGAGCGGCAGAGAAGGATTTAAACCAAGGTTTATTTGACTCCAGAATACCTCCTTTATACCATACAGCCTCCTGCATATTTTGGAGGAAGAAGGAACTTGTCTTTTATCATCACCTGGGGCTTAGCACCATTTCAGGCCTAAAGATGATCTAACTTATTGTTAGCAACAAATGTGCAGGTAAAAGAATTGAGTACAGATTTCAGTCAATGCTACCACAGAGGAGACAGAAATTAGAGCTTGAGTCTAGCCAATTTAACTGCCTGCTATAATGAAAATGTATACCCTTCAAAGGGAAATTCTGCCTCTAGTAAATAGGAACATAATATTTGACATACAATAAAAAATGTTATACATCTAAAGAAATAAAATGTCACCATGTGAAAGAAAAAGCAGATAATAGAAACTAATCCCACTTATATCCCAGATGGTGGATATAGTAGAACTTAAAAAAAAAATATTCAAGGACTGAAATAAAAAGATACTGAGTTGAAAAATATCTACCTTTACTAAAGATTAAATAACAGCAGTTGGACTTACCTTCCTACCCCAAGTAACAGAACAAACCAAACAATATATATATAGGAAAAAATGGTTTCAAGATGTTGGAAATTAGGCAGTTAGGAAGAATGAACCCTGAGAAACATAAAAGACTTGAGAAGAGTCCCGCACTTGCCCTATTTGCTAGCTTGAGAGAGGTTTGGACCTGGTACAAGGTTAAGGGTGGGGGTAGAAAAAGAGGAGCCCAGTGGACTACCTAGTTTAAGGATGTGGAGCTGAGAGTTAAGAGAGAACAAGACAGCCAGAGCTTGCAGAGCAGAATAGTGGAGGGCAGGAGCTGTACATGGAGAACTCTGGAGTCCTGCAGGGTGTCCCATTCAAGTATTTAGCAAAGTACTGGTCAGCAAATGAGTGTCATGAAACTACTTAAGGCTGGAGAAAGACAATCAGAATAGATTAGAGGCAACAGCACCTGGTGGTCACCTAGGGAGGGGCCTACTGCCTGCTTCCAGAAGCTCGGCTGAAAATTCTCATAATTCACTGGGTAGTGCTGGATGCTAAGTTATTCCAGTCATGTCTGACTCTTCGAAACCGTGTGGAATGTAGCCTGTCAGGCTCCTCTGTCTGTCGATTCTCCAGACAAGAATGCTGGAGTGGGTTGCCATGTCCTCCTCCAAGGGATCTTCACAACAGAGGGATTGAACTTGCATCTCTTATGTCTCCAGCATTGGCAGGTGGGTTTTTTACTAGTAGTGCCAACTGGGAAGCCCCAAAGAAGTGCTGGATGGAGTACACTAAAAGGTCTTGCCTCAGAAGTGTAGAATAATTAGCCTTATATCAAATACAGCATTGGCCTCCGCTAAAAATCTTAACAGCAAGACTCAAAATGGTATAATTGTGTGTAAGTATCTTAACTGTGTCCCAGAAAAAAAAGTCAGAAATATTTCAAGGACTATAAAAATATTCAGTATCCAAAAGGTAAAATCAGCACTGACTGACATTCAAACAAGGTTATCAGGATGATTGAAAACAGCAAAATCTAATTCAAAATGAAGAGGAAGAAAATCACTTGATATCAAAATAAAACTGACAGAGATGGTAGGAAATAGGACGTTAAAACAGTTAGTATAATTGTATTCATGTAAAGAGTTAACTAGAAACATGAACTGGACTGGAAAAGGACTGGAAAAGGTCAGTTTCATTCCAACCCCAAGAAAGGCAACGCCAAAGAATGTTCAAACTACCATACAATCGCACTCATCTCACATGCTAGCAAGCTACTGCTCAAAATTCTGCAAGCTAGGCTTCAACAGTATATGAACTGAGAACTTCCAGATGTTCAAGCTGGATTTAGAAAAGGCAGAGGAACCATAGATCAAATCGCCAACATCTGTTGGATCATCGAAAAAAGCAAGGGAATTCCCGAAAAATATCTACTTCTGGTTCATGGACTACACCAAAACCTTTGATTGTGTAGATCACAACAAACTGTGGAATATTCGTAGAAATGGGAATACCAGACCACCTTATCTGCTTCCTGAGAAATCTGTATGCAGGTCAAGAAGCAACAGCTAGAACATGACATGGAACAACAGACTGGTTCCAAATTGGGAAAGAAATATATCAAGGCTATGTATTGTCTCCCTGATTATTTAAGATATATGCAGAGTACACCATGTGAAATGCAGGGCTGGATGAAGCACAAGCTGGAATCAAGATTATCAGGAGAAATATCAATAACCTCACATATGCAGATGACTCCATGTTTATGGCAGAAAGTGAAGAGGAACTAAAGAGCCTCTTGATGAAAGTGAAAGAGGAGAGTGAAAAAGTTGGCTTAAAACTCAACATTCAGAAAACCAATCATGGCATCCAGTCCCATCACTTCATGGCAAAAAGGTGGGGAAACAATGGAAACAGTGAGATATTTTATTCTCTTGAGCTCCAAAATCACACCACACAGTGACTGCAGCCAAGAAATTAAAAGATGCTTGTTCCTTGGAAGAAAAGCTATGACCAACCTAGACAACATATTAAAAATCAGAGACCTTTGCTGACAAGGGTCCATTAGTGAAAGCTATGGTATTTCCAGTAGCCATGTATGTATGAGAGTTAGACCATAAAGAAAGCTCGGCACCAAAGAATTGATGCTTTTGAACTGTGGTGTTGGAGAAGACTCTTGAGAGTCCCTTGGACTGCAAGGAAATCAAACTAGTCAATACTAAAGGAAATCAGTCCTGAATATTCACTGGAAGGACTGACGCTGAAGCTGAAACTCCAATACTTTGGCCACCTGATGTGAAGAACAGTCTCACTGGAAGAGACCTTGATGCTGGGAAAGATTGAAGGCAGGAGGAGAAGGGGACAAAGAGGATGAGATGGTTGAATGGCATCACTGACTCGATGGCCGTGCATTTGAGCAAGCCCTGGGAGTTGGTGATAGACAGGGAAGACTGGCATGCTGTACTCCATGTGCTCACAAAGAGTTAGACATGACTGAGTGACTGAACTGAGAAACATGAAAAAAGTTTATATATACTAACTATATATCATAGATAGCTAGAACATATAGTATAATATTATATATGCTATATATAAATGTGCCTGTGTGTTTATGTATGTCCAAATCAAAACAACAGAGATAAAAACTATAATGTATGAGGTGACAAATACACTGTATGAGGCTGTTGGCATATTAGATGTTGCAAAGTACAAGATTAGTGATCTTTAAGGCTAAAAATAGAATCAAACGTATAAATAAAAATTAAAAGAGAATCAGAGTATATGAGAAAATCAAGTCATCAATATATGTGCAATTGGAGTCCCTGAATAAGAAGCAGGAAGACAGGAAGAAAAACTTGAATCTTACCCAAAATTATTCCAAAGGCATTAAAAAGTATACGTAAAAGAAGCAGCTCACTGAGCCTCAGGTATGAGATATGAAGAAGAAAACAGAAAGGCACATCATAATCAAATCTCATTCAAATAGTGATAAAGTACAAAAAGTAGTCAGAAGGATAAAAAAAGACATGGTACATGCAGAGGAACAAAGATAAGAATGTCAGCAGATTTCTTTTGTGAAACAATGCAAGTGAAAAGACAGTGAAATAACAGCTTTAAAAGCATAGAAAGAAATAATAAAAAAAAACCTGTCAATGTAGGATTCTATACACAGCAAAAGTAAATTTCAAAGACCTTTCAGATATATAAAAGCTGAAAGAAATCACAACTAGCCTTTTAGCACTACATGAAATTTTAAAGAGAGACATTCAGGCAGAAGGAAAATGATAACAGATGAAAATATGGGTCACACAAAAGAACAAAAGAATACTGGAAATGGTGTCAGCATGGTAAACACAAGATTATTACTTTCATATTTACTTACTTTTAGTAAAAATTTTTAATTTTTATTTTTAGATTATTTTCTTGTTATTTAAATGTTTTTTAATGATTTTGACTATTTATTTTAAAAAGCAAAGTATTTGAAGGTTTATAACACTGTGAAATAAAATGTATCAATAGCACAAAGACCAACAGGGAAGAAATGGAAGTCTCTTCCTCTAAGTTTCTTTTATGTGAAGTAGTGTGATAGCGCTTGATGGTAGCCTCTGATAATTTAAAGATGAATACTATGAACACAAAAGCAACCAGGAGAACAACAGAATGAAGATTTATAACTAATAAAGAATCAAAACAAAATGCAATCTTACAAAACACTTATTGCAAAAATGAACATAAAAACGTAGACAGGGAACAAAGAACACATGGGACAAGCAGAAAACAAATAGCAAAATGACACACGTTAGCCACGCTGAGAATCACACGGAGTGTGAATGGTTTATGCAGCCAGAAGCGGAGATACAATAAAACCGTTTTTCAAAAATGATAGTAATATAGAGATATTTTCAGATAAACCGTAACTAAATCATAGCAAGCTGACTGGCACTACAAGAAACAAGGAAGGGAAGATGGCGGAGGAATAGGACGGGGAGACCACTCTCTCCCCCACAAATTTATCAAAAGAACATCTGAACGCTGAGCAAACTTCACAAAACTACTTCTGAACACTGGCAGAGGACGTCAGGCATTCAGCGACTCCTGGCTGCCTGAGCTGCTCCGACCAGGAACGGTGCAAACCGCGGGCCCACCCGAGTCTGCGCCTTTGTGGAGTACCCGGGAACCTGAACCTGAGCAGCTTAGACCTGGGAAGTGCGCGCATCTCAGGGCCCACTCCCCGGCAGAGTAACGTGAAGCCTGAGCAGGGTAGACGGGGAAAGCACACACGCCGTGAGCGGGGGCGAACCCAGTGTGGCCGAGGCACTGCGAGCTCTCCACACACACGCCAGTGATATTGGTTTGCAGTGGTCCTCTCTCCCCACAGCAGGACTGAACAAGTGAACCTAAAGAGACCACCTCCGCCCCTTTGTGGCAGGGCGGAAATTAGACACTGAAGAGACCTCCAAACAAAAGCCAAATAAACAGAGGGAAGCGCGTTGGAAGGGACAGGCCAACAGATTAAAATCCCTGTAGTTAACACTGACTGCATTGAAAGGGACCTATAGATCTTGGAAAGTATAAGCAGGAACAAGGATCTATCTGAAACTGAAGAGACCCCACACGGTTCACAACTGCTCCAGAGAAAGTCCAGGATATATATTTTTACTATTATCATTTTCTTTTTTTTAATTTTTTTAAAATTTTTTTCTTTCTTTTTTCTTTAAGTCCTCTATTACACCTTTAATTTACATTTTCATAACCCACTACTACCTTGCAAAAAAAAAGAAACCCTATTTTTAAAGCAAACTGCGTACATATATCTTATACTTTTTGTGTTTTCTTTTTTTACTGTTTTTTTCCTGTTTTACTTTTTTTCCTGTTTTACTGACTTTTTTATTTTTATACTGTTTTCTTTTTTCTTTTTTTTATATTGTATGTTTTATAAGAGTCTAACCTCTACTCTAGATTTTTAATCTTTGTTTTACATATTTGATATCAATTTTGTACATTTAAGAATACAATCTTTAGTACCCATTTTTACTCAGGAGTGTGATTACTGGCTTGATTACTCTCTCCCTCTATTGACGCTCTTTCTTCTCCCCCAGGGAACCTCTATCTCCCACCCTCCTCCTTCTCTTCTCAACCCAATTCTGTGAATCTCTGAGGGTGTTCTGGGTACCGGAGAACACTTCGGGAACAGAATACTGCCCAGATCTCTCTCTCCCCTCTTGATTCCTCCCTTTCTACTCATCCTCACCTCTATTGCCTTCCTCCCCCCTCTCTATGTATCTCTGTGAACCTCTCTGAGGGTTCCAGACTGTGGAGAGCACAGAGGGAAGTGCTTACTGGCTAGACTGCTCTCTCCACGTTTGAGTCCCCCTCTTCTCCTCCTGGTCACCTCAACCTCCTCCCCCCACCCCTTCACCTCTCCATGTAACTCAGTGAACCTCTCTGGGTATCCCTCACTGTGGAGAATCTTTTCACCATTAACCTAAAAGTTTTATTATTGATGCTGTATGGATGGAGAAGTCTTGAGGCTACTGCAAGAATAAGACTGAAAGCCAGAGGAAACATTAATTAATAAGAGATCATCCAATAGCCTCCACATATACACTGAAACCAAGCTCCACCCAAGAGCCAATAAGTTCCAGAGCAAGACATACCATGCAAATTCTCCAGCAACGCAGGAACATAGCCCTGAGCATCAATATACAGGCTGCCCAGAGGCACACTAAATCCACAGACATCTCAAAACTCAATACTGGACACTCCATTGCACTCTAGAGAGAAGAAATCCAGCTCCACCCACCAGAACACCGACACAAGCTCCCCCAACCAGGAAACCTTGACAAGCCACCCGTCCAACCCCACCCACAGTGAGGAACCTCCACAATAAAGAGGAACTTCAAACTACTAGAATACAGAAAGGCCACGCCTAACACAGCAATCTAAACAAGATGAAAAGGCAGAGAAATACTCAGCAAGTAAAGGAAAATGAGAAATGCCCACCAAACCAAACAAAAGAGGGGGAGATAGGGAATCTATCTGAAAAAGAATTTAGAATAATGATAGTAAAAATGATCCAAAATATTGAAAATAAAATGGAGTTACAGATAAATAGCTTGGAGACAAGGATTGAGAAGATGCAAGAAATGTTTATCAAGGACCTAGAAGAAATAAAAAGGAGTCAATATATAATGAATAATGAAATAAAGGAGATAAAAGACACGCTGGAGGGAACCAACAGTAGAATAACGGAGGCAGAAGACAGGATAAGTGAGGTAGAAGACAGAATGGTGGAAATAAACGAAGCAGAGAGGAAAAAAGAAAAAAGAATCAAAAGAAATGAGGAAAACCTCAGGGGCCTCTGGGACAATATGAAACGCCCCAACATTTGAATCATAGGAGTCCCAGAAGAAGAAGATAAAAGGAAAGGCCATGAAAAAATACTCGAGGAGATAATAGTTGAAAATTTCCCTAAAATGAGGAAGGAAATAGTCACAGAAGTCCAAGAAACCCAGAGAGTCCCAAACAGGATAAACCCAAGGCAAAACACCCCAAGACACGTAGTAATCAAATTAACAAAGATCAAACACAAAGAACAAATATTAAAAGCAGCAAGGGAAAAACAACAAATAACACACAAGGGGATCCCCATAAGGATAACAGCTGATCTTTCAATAGAAACTCTTCAGGCTAGAAGGGAATGGCAGGACATACTTAAAGTAATGAAAGAGAATAATCTACAACCCAGATTACTGTACCCAGCAAGGATCTCATTCAGATGTGAAGGAGAATTAAAGCTTTACAGACAAGCAAGAACTGAGGGAATTCAGCACCAACAAACCAGCTCTCCAACAAATGCTAAACGATCTTCTCTAAACAGGAAACAGAGAAAGGATGTTTAAACACGAACTCAAAACAACAAAGTAAATGGCAACAGGACCATACTTATCAATAATTACCTTAAATGCAAATGGGTTGAATGACCCAACCAAAAGACAAAGGCTGGCTGAATGGATACAAAAACAAGACCCCTATATATGCTGTCTACAAGAGACCCACCTCAAAACTAGGGACACATACAGACTGAAAGTGAAGGGATGGAAAAACATATTTCATGCAAACGGAGACCAAAAGAAAGCAGGAGTCGCAATACTCATTTCAGATAAAATAGACTTTAAAATAAAGGCTGTGAAAAGGGACAAAGAAGGACACTACATAATGATCAAAGGATCAATCCAAGAAGAAGATGTAACAATTATAAATATATATGCACCCAACATAGGAGCACCACAATATATAAGGCAAATACTAACAAGTATGAAAGGGGAAATTAACAATAACACAATAATAGTGGGAGACTTTAATACTCCACTCACACATATGGATAGATCAACTAAACAGAAAATTAACAAGGAAACACAAACTTTAAATGATACAATAGACAAATTAGATTTAATCGATATTTACAGGACTTTCCACCACAAAACAATCAATTTCACCTTTTTCTCAAGTGCACACGGAACTTTCTCCAGGATAGATCACATCCTGGGCCATAAATCTAGCCTTGGTAAATTCCAAAAAATTGAAATCATCCCAGCCATCTTCTCTGACCACAATGCAGTAAGATTAGACCTCAATTACAGGAAAAAAAAAACTATTAAAAATTCCAACATATGGAGGCTAAACAACACGCTTCTGAATAACCAACAAATCACAGAAGAAATCAAAAAAGAAATCAAAATATGCATAGAAACGAATGAAAATGAAAAACACAACAACCCCAAAACCTATGGGACACTGTAAAAGCAATGCTAAGGGGAAGGTTCATAGCAATACAGGCGTACCTCAAGAAACAAGAAAAAAATTAAATAAATAAACTAACTCTATACCTAAAGCAACTAGAGAAGGAAGAAATGAAGAACCCCAAGGTTAGTAGAAGGAAAGAAATCTTAAAACTTAGGGCAGAAATAAATGCAAAAGAAACAAAAGAGACCATAGCAAAAATCAACAAAACTAAAAGCTGGTTTTTCGAGAAGATAAACAAAATTGACAAGCCATTAGCCAGACTCATCAAGAAACAAAGGGAGAAGAATCAGATCAACAAAATTAGAAATGAAAATGGAGAGATCACAACAGACTACACAGAAATACAAAGGATCATAAGAGACTACTACCAACAGCTATATGCCAATAAAATGGACAACTTGGAAGAAATGGACAAATTCTTAGAAAGGTATAACTTTCCAAAACTGAACCAGGAAGAAATAGAAGATCTTAACAGACCCATCACAAGCACGGAAATCGAAACTGTAATCAGAAATCTTCCAGCAAACAAAAGCCCAGGACCAGATGGCTTCACAGTGGAATTCTACCAAAAATTTAAAGAAGAGCTAACACCTATCCTACTCAAACTCTTCCAGAAAATTGCAGAAGATGGTAAACTTCCAAACTCATTCTATGAGGCCACCATCACCCTAATTCCAAAAACAGACAAAGATGCCACAAAAAAAGAAAACTACAGCTCAATATCACTGATGAAGATAGATGCAAAAATCCTTAATAAAATTCTAGCAAATAGAATCCAACATCATATTAAAAAGATCATACATCATAACCAAGTGGGCTTTATCCCAGGAATGCAAGGTTTCTTTAACATCCGCAAATCAATCAATGTAATTCACCACATTAACAAATTGAAAGATAAAAACCATATGATTATCTCAATAGATGCAGAAAAAGCCTTTGACAAAATTCAACATCCAGTTATGATCAAAACCCTCCAGAAAGCAGGAATAGAAGGAACATACCTCAACATAATAAAAGCTATATATGACAAACCCACAGCAAACATTATCCTCAATGGTGAAAAATTGAAAGCATTTCCCCTAAAGTCAAGAACAAGGCAAGGATGCCCATTTTCACCACTACTATTCAACATAGTTTTGGAAGTTTTGGCCACAGCAATCAGAGCGGAAAAAGAAATAAAAGGAATACAGATAGGAAAAGAAGAAGTAAAACTCTCACTGTTTGCAGATGACATGATCCTCTACATAGAAAACCCTAAAGATTCTACCAGAAAACTACTAGAGCTAATCAATGAATATAGTAAAGTTGCAGGATATAAAATTAACACACAGAAATCCGTTGCATTCCTAAACACCAATAATGAGAAAACAGAAAGAGAAATTAAGGAAACAATACCACTCACCATTGCAACAAAAAGAATAAAATACTTAGGAATATATCTATCTAAAGAAACAAAAGACTTATATATAGAAAACTATAAAACACTGATGAAAGAAATCAAAGAGGACACAAACAGATGGAGAAATATACCGTGTTCATGGATTGGAAGAATTAATATAGTGAAAATGAGTATACTACCCAAAGCAATCTATAGATTCAATGCAATCCCTATCAAGCTACCAGTGGTATTTTTCACAGAACTAGAACAAATCATTTCACAATTTGTATGGAAATATAAGAAACCTCAAATAGCCTCAAAAGCAATCTTGAGAAAGAAGAATGGAACTGGAGGAATCAACCTGCCTGACTTCAAGCTCTACTACAAAGCCACAGTCATCAAGACAGTGTGGTACTGGCACAAAGATAGAAATATAGATCAATGGAACAAAATAGAAAGCCCAGAGATAAACCCACGCACCTATGGGCACCTTATCTTCGACAAAGGAGGCAAGAGTATACAATGGAGAAAAGACAATCTCTTTACCAAGTGGTGCTGGGAAAACTGGTCAACCACTTGTAAAAGAATGAAACTAGAACACTTTCTAACACCATACAAAAAATAAACTCAAAATGGATTAAAGATCTAAATGTAAGACCAGAAACTATAAAACTCCTAGAGGAAAACATAGGCAAAACACTCTCTGACATACATCACAGCAGGATCCTCCATGACCCACCTCCCAGAATATTGGAAATAAAAGCAAAAATAAACAAATGGGACCTAATTAAAATTAAAAGCTTTTGCACAACAAAGGAAACTATAAGCAAGGTGAAAAGACAGCCTTCAGAATGGGAGAAAATAATAGCAAACGAAGCAACAGACAAACAATTAATCTCAAAAATATACAAGCAACTCCTGCAGCTGAATTCCAGAAAAACAAACGACCCAATCAAAAAATGGGCCAAAGAACTAAACAGACATTTCTCCAAAGAAGACATACAGATGGCTAACAAACACATGGAAAGATGCTCAACATCACTCATTATTAGAGAAATGCAAATCAAAACCACAATGAGGTACCATTTCACACCAGTCAGAATGGCTGCTATCCAAAAGTCTACAAGCAATAAATGCTGGAGAGGGTGTGGAGAAAAGGGAACCCTCTTACACTGTTGGTGGGAATGCAAACTAGTATAGCCACTATGGAGAACAGTGTGGAGATTCCTTAGAAAGCTGGGAATAGAACTGCCATATGACCCAGCAATCCCACTGCTGGGCATATACACCGAGGAAACCAGCATTGAAAGAGACGCGTGTACCCCAATGTTCATCGCAGCGCTGTTTACAATAGCCAGGACATGGAAGCAGCCTAGATGTCCATCAGCAGACGAATGGATAAGGAAGCAGTGGTACATATACACAATGGAATATTACTCAGCCATTAAAAAAAAAATACATTTGAATCGGTTCTATTGAGATGGATGAAACTGGAGCCCATTATACAGCGTGAAGTAAGCCAGAAAGAAAAAACACCAATACAGTATACTAATGCATATATATGGAATTTGAAATATGGTAACGGTAACCCTATATGCGAGACAGAATAAGAGACACAGATGCATAGAACAGTCTTATGGACTCTGACGGAGAAGGTGAGGGTGGGATGTTCTGGGACAATAGCATTGAAACATGTATATTATATGTGAAACAGAACACCATCCCATGTTCTACGCATGAGACAAATGCTCAGGGCTGGGGCGTTGGGATGACCCAGAGGGATGGGATGGGGAGGGAGGTGGGAGGGGGGTTCAGGATGGGGAACACATGTAAACCCATGGCTGATTCATGTCAATGTATGGCAAAAACTACTACAATAATGTAAAGTAGTTAGCCCCCAACTAAAATAAATAAATTTATTAAAAAAAAAAAAAAAGAAACAAGGAAGGAAGTTGTTAAGACTGAAGGAGAAAGAGAACAGGTGGTATCTCAGACCCAGTGGAAGAAATGAAGCACATTACCAATAACAGATATAGGTGAAAAATACAGAAACTACGTAGATTATCTCTTTTTTATTCTCTTCTTTAAAATACAAATAACTTTAAATCAAAAATTATATCACCATTGTAGGACTCAGAATGGAGATGTAACAAATGACAATAGCAGCCAAAAGGAGAGGTGGGTGGTAAAACAGTATTATTTTGAAGTAGTATGTGAAAAATGGAACAATGTTGATCTAGTAAAACAATACCAAAGTAGACTGAAAAAGTAAAGGTGCATACTGTAATCTCTATAACAACTACAAAAAAAAAATGAAAAAAAAAACTAATAGAAGTATTTGATTAACCCCAAAAAAGAAATCAATAAAAGGAAAAGAGAAATTTTAGAAAACCAAAAATATCAGACAAATATAAAAGAAACTGAAAATGGTAAACCCAAATCGAACCAAATAAATATTTTTTTAATTTTTTTAATTTTAAATTAGTTTATTTATTTTTTAACTTTACAATATTGTATTTGTTTTGCCATACATTGACATGAATCCACCATATGTGTATATATATATATATATTAATATATATAAAATCTTGCAACTAAAGGCACAGGTTATTAGACCAGATAAAAAAGAAAGACTGAATTATATGTTGTCTTCGAGGGCCACACTATAAATACAAAAGCACAAGTAATTTAAAATAGGAAAAGATATAATTTCTACACATGAATGTTAAGATTGTTGGAATAGCTATACTTTTTTCAGCTTAATTAAGGGATAATTAGCAAACACAGTTGTAATATATTTAAAGGGTACAACATGATACTCTGATATATGCATACAATGGTAAAGGTTGGAATAGTTATATCAGAAAAAATAGGCTTCAAGATAAGAAAAATTAGCAAAGATAAAAAAGGCATCTCCTAAAAGAGACAGCTCATCAGGAATATACAGCAATCCTAAATACTGGAAGCTCTAATAGCAAAGCTTCAAAATATATCAAACAAATCCAGACATTTTAACATCCCTATTTCAGTAACTGATAAAGTCACTAGACAGAAAAAATTAAGAACATAGAAAAAAATAAGAACATAGAAAAAAATAAGAACATAGAAAAAAATAAGAACATAGAAGACCTCCATAAGTCTCATTGACATTTACTGAAATGACACCCAACTGCCGCATACATATTTTTACACAAGTGCACATAGGATGCTGACCAAGATAAAACAAATGTGGGTACATTAAACAAGCTCTAAAAAGTTCAGAAAACTGAAATCTTACTGAATATGTTCTCCGACCACTCAGAATTAAACTAGAAATCAAATAACACTAAGATATTTAGAAAACTTACATGTATTAGGAAATTACACCACTTCCAAAAGCCCATGAATCAAAAAAGAAATTACAAGGAAAATATGAAATATTGCAAACTGAATGATAATAAAAACACAACACGTTTAAACCTGGAGGAACTCAGCTACAACAATGCCTGGGAAAAAATAGTATGGCTGTAGTGCTCTTGTTTTTTTAAAAAATAAAAGTTTAAAACCAATGATCTAACTTTCCATTATAAGAAACTAGTAAAAGACCAGCATATAGATTTTTACAGTATAACTGGTCCTGCCCACGGGGCTGGAGTATGTGAGGTAGGGTCAGTGACAACTTCAGAACATCTAAAAGACTCTATTAAAAATAGAAGGAATATTTCTTTTTTTTTCTTTTTTTTTATTTATTTAATAAATTTATTTATTTTAGTTGGGGGCTAATTACTTTACAATATTGTAGTGGTTTTTGCCATACATTGACATGAATCAGCCATGGGTTTACATGTGTTCCCCATCCTGAACCCCCCTCCCACCTCCCTCCCCATCCCATCCCTCTGGGTCATCCCATTGCCCCAGCCCTGAGCATTTGTCTCATGCATTGAACCTGGTCTTAACATAACCTGAAACAGAATAGCCAAATGCAACTTTTTGATACCGAAAGCAAGAGGAAACAAAAATATGATTCTATACATCAAAACCAAATAAAGAGTGAAGGGCAAAGGCTGGAGGAATAATTGGGAAATGAAGACCTAGGAGAACAGAAAGCAGGTAAGCATGAAAGGTAAGGAACGAACAGGTAGGTGGAGAGAAGCCCAGGAATGAATGACATACTCATACATGAATAGTACGTTGATGCTGAAGTATCTTTTAACCTTGAGCCCTGAGTTTCAGGTTATATGTCAACCTTTCTTAACAACCTCCAGCTCCAAATAAACATACTATCTCACATAATTGAAAACTCCAGGGGTTCTAAGCTATGGGATTCAGGTACTCAAACAGTATCATCAGGATTTAGACTACCTCTCATCTGCTCTTCATCATACTAGCTTCACTGTAAACCAGAGCCCCTCCAGCTGTTCTAAACCCATCAATAAGAGCGATTCTTTATCAATGGAATTGTCAAAAATCTAGGATTTGTGCTTCATTGATCTCAACTTGGTTATTTGCTGAGTCTTGAAGTGGCCTCAGCAGTCAAGGACTGAGTCAATGTGGCCATGTCTGGATTACCAGTTCAACCCTGGAGCAAAACATAAACTCAACCTTCACCTGAGGTATATCCAAGAACAGAGAATTGAGTTCCAAATCAGTCAAGGTTGTATGTTACAACTGCAGCATATTTGAGATGAACCTACTGGCTCATGAATCCAGGTGACTTTGGACAGTCTACAACTTTTCCTTAGGAGTACTTCTCAGTCTAAATGGCATCTTCAATTATCTATTTAGTATCAGATCAAACTTCTTGATATATCCATTGTTATCAAGAAGGTAAAGAAAGATATCCGTGTCACTCTATGAACTAAGCATAAAAGATTCCCCTGAGGATTTGGGCAACATGGCGGAGTACAATTCATGCTAGTAAGAAGGACATAATGTGTTCTGGTAATCCTTTGGGAATCATTTCATTCCATCATTATCATTGTCACTGTTGCCCATCATCATCACCACTCACCGAGATCTCGTTTAGTAAGCCGCATGCTATTAACTACTCTAAATATTTTTCTGAATGCTTCTGTCAGTCTTATCCGTAGCAAGTATTTGGAGCGGAATCCCAGCCAACCATTCTGCCAGGTTCCTGTGCCAGTTATTCATCTACTTGCTGTCAATTCAGAACTTACCTTTCCTCTGTTGACTGCTGAGAGTAGTGTTTCTCAGACATTTTTGCCAACTAGCTTTCACCTAGGTGTGGCTGATTAAAGGCACTGGTGAGACATAGGAGTGAGGGGAAGATGCGGGAAACAGGCATTTTTTATCCTCTCTACCTTTGGAAGCATCTCTGACCATGGTTATGCTTTTCCAGCCCCAGCAGTAGGAGTGACTCCCTATAAGGCTAAATCTCAAGGTCACTCCTACTTATCCCAATTGCTTATTAAGCTCTTCTAACACTTTTGCAAATAATTCACTCTATTAAACTACCTCCACTGAATTACCTGCTGAAGTTTTTGTTTTCCTGCTAGACTGTGATTGAGACATCACCTTTCATCCCCTTCTGGTAGAAGAACTTTGAGTTGTTTACATAAAAGTGTGTAGGTGCTCAGTTGCTTAGCCATGTCTGACTGTTTGGACTGTACCCTATATAGTCATGTCTGACCTTATAGACTGTAACCCTCCAGGCTTCTCTGTAGCAATACCTTAATCTCAGAAAAGAAGAAGCCCAAGTCCCAGCCCCAAGGGTGGAGTCACTCTTGATCTAAATAAGAGGTCTTCAAAGAGTAATCCTTAAGCTAGCAGCATTAACCAGCAGGGGATATATTAGAAATGAAAATGATCTGGCCCTACCTTGGTGGCTCAGTGTCAAAAAATCCACCTGCTAATGCAGAAGATGAGGGTTTGACCCTGGGTCAAGAAGATCCCCTGGGGAAGGAAATGGCAACCCACACCCATATTCTTGCTGGAGAATTCCATGGACAGAAAAGCCTGGCGAGCTATAGAACACGGGGTCTCAAAAGAGTCAGATACGACTTAGCCACTAAACAATAACAACAACTCCAGTATACTGGATCAGATATTCTGGGGTTAGAGTCCAGCAATTTGTATTTGAACAAATTCTCCAGAATCATGGTAAGGACTATACTTTGAGAATCACAGGTCCACGAGCATAATGCTACCCTGTCTCGTTCCCAGTGGTTTGTCTAGATATGGGCCTGTGACTAAGTTCTGACTAATAAAAAGTAAGGAGAAGTCTGCTGGGGCTGTAAGTGAGAATGGCGTTGCCTTTCATAATGAAATGACAGAATTCCTGGCATATTCATTCCATTTGGCAAGCTAGATAGAGGTGATGGGAAGTGCATCCATCTTGGTACCACAGGAGAAAATACAATAAAACCACAGACACACCAAATGAGCCTCCTTAACCAATCCTGGAACTATCATAAGATTCAATTCAGACTTTTATTAATTAATTCAGACTTTTATTAATTCAGACTCACAATTAGTTGAGTTTTCTGTTACTTGCAGCCACAAGTAACAACTAAGCCAATAGAATATTTTTGTCTCTCTTTATAGATAAGAAAACCCAGTTAGAAAGAGAGCAATTAATTTCTATAGAGCAATCTAGTTAGTGTATGGTATGGTAAGATTTTAATTTGTTTTTCTGGTTTAAAAACTTCAGTAGGCTAACCTACCTTTCAATAGGTCACACTGTCACTCTTACCAAAATGCAAGTCTGCCCAATGTGACCAGGAAACTGAAAAGGCTGTATTTTACATTTTCCCCTTATGCCATTCATTATACCTAATTCTGAGTATCTTTATGGCCGTAAGAATCCTTGGTTAAGACAGTGGTGAAACCTTCCTGAGAAATGCTTTGTTTTCTTGCTTAAAAAGTACAAGACAGGTTGGTATTTAATTTATTCCTGTAAGATGTTAAACATATTCCTTTCAGGACAGGTCCATGTGTTTTTCTGTGAGTATTCCAACAGCTTGCATTATTCACAGAGGAGGTATTTATGGGGTCATGATAAATAAGATAACTTACTTCAAAATAAAAGAGAGGCTTCAGACTCCAGTAAACATCGAAAAGTTTAAGTAACTCAGTCCTTTAGAAAATTTCACTGTATTTCTGTCACCATCTGATTACACCCCCCCCCCAAAAATCTTTTATGCTGTTGCAGACAGGCAACCGTCATAATGAAAAAGCTATTTTGGAATAAAAGAATAAAAACCTTTATTTGTCAAATTCACAAAGTTTTGTCATTGGTGTTTTTGAAAGGGGAAAAAAGAAAAGCATCTTTTTTTTTTTCCCTCTTCCATGAGTTGGAGAAGAAATTCAGAAGAGAAAATTCAAGCACAATTTTTAAAGGCTAGAAGAACCTGGGTTTAAGATTTCTATAGGAACGCTTAAGCTGCTTTGTCTGGCTATAGCGCCATGGTATCCTGGATGCATTTGGTTTGAGAATGTCTTTGCCGGACTGAAGCTGTTCACCAAGAATCCAGAGCCAGAGCTGACCCCATGAGTCAGACTGAGAATCTATGATTTGGAAAGTTCAGAGCCAGGAACAAGTAACTAGAAGTGGATACAAAGGCAATGAGTCATTTCTCTTTGAACAACCATTAGACTTGAGAATCCACTTAGCGATCCAGAGAAGACAGACTACTGGATAGAGCAGATAACATGGGTGAGTATCACTCAGAAGCGGATTAGAGGATAGCATTACTGCCTGTGGTCGTTCATCATCCATCCCTTTTCAGTGCCTATAGAGAAACAATAGCTCTTTCCAGTTGTATGGGTTAGCCATGGTAATACTGGTAATGGCTAAGTTTGTCTAAAATCCTCATGCTTAGAAATCACCGACCCCCAGGAGAACAGAGGAAGGGAATTTTTATATGCTACCATATTCAAGGTCAAACATTCCAAAGATTAAGTATCCAGACAGACAAAATAAGTGAACGATGTAGCCCAGTAACCTGGAGTGAGTATATACCCTGCCTGTGGGGAGAAGCTATTACTTAGCTCCAGCCATGGTGGAATCCCAGTGAAGACTGTTTCTTCACTCAGTAGAAGGTACTCTGGTTAAGTCCGCCTGTAAAGTTACTTTAATTTTATTTCTTTAAAAAAACACCAGTTAAGCCAATACTGGACAGGGCATGGGAAATATGTTTTCATTGAATTCAAGCTCTCAGTTTGCAAACTGAGTCCACTGACCATCTATTTATACATAGAGAAATAGAAGTCCAATGAGAGAAGTAATTTATTTAAAGTCTCCTTGCTGGTTGGACAAATACCTAACAGCATAAATCTATATATCTACACCCCCTCTCTCCATTTATCATCTGTCAAGGGTCCTAAGACTAGATGATCAAATACAAAGAAGGGAGAGAATGACAATTTTTTCCATGTCTACTACATGCCCAGGCACTATAGTCTGCATGGCAACCCTGAGAAGCATGACTTACTCTCGCCTATTTTACAAGTAAGAAGCATAAAAAGTATGTGTCACCTTCCCAAGGCTACAGGATACAACATGATAGGGTCAAGATCCAAGTACCAAATACTGTCTAATACCAAATACTCTGTTTCTCCTACTATGCAATGTTGTCTCTTTCTTCAATCTTCTTCTGTGAAATTATAAATACCACCCATAGCCTCTTCCCTGGAGGACCTCAGAGTCTGCTGAGGGAGTCAGACATAGAAACAACCACCTCTCTGGGGGAAATTCAGGGCCAGTTACACAGATGAACTCTAGCATTTCTGGAGGGCACACCCAGAGCCAGGTGTTCAGGGAGCTCATCTCAGCAGAGCTTCACCTGCTTCTCCCCAACCTGCAGTGAACCAAAGTGGAGGTGTGAACATACTCTCTGCAGTCCCTAGAGTGTGCTCTGGCTTCACTCTCAAACTCAGATCAGGGAGTTCCTAACATAGTCTTTTTGATGCAAAATGTGCTCTTTTGCAAGCCTGACAATACTGATCCCTCAGGGAAGGTTCATCATTGAACCATATGCAACGTGCTCCCACACTCAGTATATTGTTTGACCCTCACACCCCCAGTGAATTGGGCACATTAAGATTCAGGTTTTCCTTCAGACCTGATGAAACTGAGACTCAGAAACTACTCAAGGTGGAAAAGCCCTGCTGAGGGCTTCTGCCTTCTGGGTCTATATTCTTTGTAGCCTAATAGGTTAAATATTCAGGCAGTTGGGGATAGAAAAGAGGTTAGTGGCAGGAATCAGGAGGTTAGTGGCAGGAATCAGGAGGTTAGTGGCAGGAATCAGGAGGAAGTTACCCCCAGAGACAATTAATTAACAGGCTATAATGGGATTTTATTCCTGTTCATGACTTTTCTACTAGCTCCCTCTTCATTCACAGAGCTTTCACTTTTCTTAAATCTTTTCTGTTTCAACAACTTTTATTAAGCTAGTCCTACTTGTCCCATGGCTTGTACCAAAGACTGAGATTTTCAAAAAGAAGTAGAAATACAGCAGGCTCAGAAGTTCACAGATTTTTTTACACTGAAGGCCACATGAAGGTCAGTACTGGAAAAAGGATGCAAATGTCTGAAGCATCATTAAAAACAAACAGAAAAGAGGATATATCAAACAATTTAGGTAACACGAGATTGCCAAGGAAAAGTCAAGTTACCCTTCAGAATGTTTCACCATTTTCTGGTTGCTTTTCCCTCAGTCCTGCTAAGAAGTTTCCTTATAGGAATAATTCTATCATCCACTGTCATCACCACAATCATTAGTATTGCTTTCATCACCTAACTCCTGGCTTCATAATAAAGACATTGGCAAAGGAACAAATGCATCAAAAATCAGTCATCAACAAAATGGGACAAGACTGAACACTGCAAAAAGAATAGCTTCCCAACTCCTAAGGCAGGGCTTTCCTGTCACCAAGAAAACTGCTCAAGTACCTACCTGTGCCAGGTCTGTTCCTGAGGTTTTAGAACAGACGACCTACACAGTCAGCCCTGGGACCAGAAGCAGTCCCCACACATTGCACGGTTTGTTGGCACAAACAGAAGTCTATTTAACAACTGAGCCAGGTGCCCACATTAAGACTCTGGGGATTTCATGTACAAATTTTATATGACTGGCATCTCTGAAAAATTTAATCTGGCAAACCTGGACCCAAGCTCCCACATGACAGCAATTGGTGAGAGATGGGCAGTGGTTGCCACCTTTAGATAGTGCACGGACTCTCCACTGCAGAGCAGTCCACACCTGGTTCTTCCCAAGTTGGACAGGTATAGACACCTGAGTTTGTGACACCTGTCAGAAGAGGCTGCCGTCATGCTGACAAGAGCACCATAATCTCTAAACTGTTTGGATAGTGCATCTCATATTATAAATATATTTTAGTAATGCAAAACTATATTAGTATTTCACATGCCAAATATGTGGCAGAAACCAACACAATATTACAAAGCAATTATCCTCCAGTTAAAAATTTTAAAAAATCATAAGGCAAATATTTAAATCAACAAGTTAAATTATAATGTTAATGATATTGTTATTCATTTCACAAAAATGTTTGTCTTCTCCAATGTATTATTTTTACTATTGGCAAAATGATGGAGTATGTCTGCTGATTCTGATACTCTCGCTTTTAAATTTTACTTATTTTAGACTGTACTGGGTCCTCATTGCTGTGTATGGGCTTTCTCTAGTTGTGGTGAGAGGGACTACTCTCTCGTTGTGGTGCATGGGCTTCTCATTGTGGAGCACAGGCTCTAGAGTGCACAGGCTCCAGTAGTTGCAGCAAATGGGCGCAGTAGTTGTGGCGCCTTGGCCCAGCTGCCCCGCGGCATGTGGGATCTTCCTGGATCAGGGATTGAACCATGTTCCCTACATTGGCAGGAGGACTCCCAACCACTGGACCGCCAGGGAAGTCCTGGTAGTTTCACTTTTAATCTTGCATTATTTTCTATGCTAACTAAATGACATCACCAGGTATTTGCAAGTAAATATTTTATAATTAAAGATCAGTAAAATTTTATGTCTTTATTTTTATAATAACTGATACAAATAGGAATTTGAATACTTTGATAAGAATGGCTTAATGTGGCTGTCATGGGGCACATGCCAAGTGCTGAAGGCAGGAGTGGATGTCCCATCACCATTCTTAAACACTGCCCACAGATGACCTAAACAGAGTGGCTCAGACTCTAAGCCACAGGTTTTAGAGTCAACCAGAACCTGCTTGATCTCTGCCTCTGCCCCATTCTGGTTATGGAACCAATTATTACCTGTTTCAGTCTATGGGACTGAAATGGAGAAAATGATGACTATATATCATTGTGATATTTAAATGAGATAAAGTCTGCCAATTGTTCATCTCAGAAATCAAAGCCCATGCTCAATAGCAGGTAACTCATATTTCCTTAAATCTTATTTTTTTCACTCTGTTTAGTATGTTTAACAACATTATTTTCTCTGATGGACTAAGAGTCAGAGGCATCTCTTTGAGAAAATTTGCCACTTTAAAAATTTGTGTTTCCTTACTTCCTTCTTTTCCTGGCCACTGCAATCTGTATACAAATATATAATTTTTTAAAATTGAAAAATATGCCTTTCTTCAATGGAATAGAAGAGAACTGGGTCATCATAATATGGCAAAAGTATTTTTTTTTCCCAGATAGCTAGTTACCACTGCCCACTCCCATACACATATACACATGTACTCTAAGGAATGACTTTTGGGGGAAAAAAGAGAAAACCCTTATTAATAATTGTAAAAACTCCACATTTGACTTCACTTCTCATTATTCAAGTATTATTTCCTAGGCATTAATTTTTTCTGTGGCGTTGACTACAATTCATTGAGTAAAATGATGACAGGAGAAAGAGGATTACAACTCAGAACCTAATTGAACAGCAGGAACAGACCGACTGGCATTGGCAAGTACCTCCTCTGCAGCAGATTCAGCGGACCTGCCTGAGGCCCCAGACTGTTACTAAATGTGGCCTGAATGCTTGAGATTACATTTGGTGTCCAATCATCTTGAATTCTCTTTTACTTATTTTCGAGAATATTTTAAAAAAAATTTTAGTTGGAGGATAATTGTCAAAATGTTGTGTTGGTTTCCGCTGTACATCAACATGAATCAGCCATAAGTATACACATGTCCCTCCTTAAGGAGCCTCCCTACCACCCACCCCCCATCTCATCCCTCAAGGTCATCACACAGCACCAAACTGAGCTTGAGCTCCCTGTGTTGCCCAGGAGCTTCCCACTAGCTATCTATTTTACACATCATAGTGTGGATATGTCAATGCTATTCTTTCAATGCATCCCACCTTCTTCCCCTGCTGTATCCACAAGTCCATTCTCTACATCTGTGACTCTATTCCTGCCCTGTAAATAGGTTCATCAGTACGATTTTTTCTAGATTCCATACATATGCATTAATATACAAAGTTTGTTTTTCTCTTTCTGACTCACTTCATTCGTATGAAAGACTCTAGGTTCATCCATCTCACTGCTACAGACTAAATTTTGTTCCTTTTAATAGCTGAGTAATATTCCATTGTGTAAATGTACCATATCTTATTTATCCATTCATCTGTCAGTGGACATCTAGGTTGCTTCCTAGATGTTGGAATCCTTACCTTGATTAGGCAAATCAGTGCCCTTAACCCCTCCTGCTTGCTCCTAAATGGCCAAAAATACTTTTCACTTATAATGCATCAGCTGGTATTGAGTATCAGCTATTTTTTAGAAACCTGTTTCAGAGTTCAAGGTAGTGAATCTGGTGAAGTAGAATGTAAACAGGCTTGTTGGTTTACATGCTTTAAATATTATTTCATGGCCATGTATTTTATATTTTCAGATGGTTTAGCATTGAATTTAGATTTTTTCTTTCCATGTTGTGTGGTTTTAGATTCTTCATTTTCATATTTAAAATAGAATAATTCTTGTCTTAAGACTTTTGTGACTACTAAATAAGACATACTACTATTTGTAGTATGTGAATAAAAAAGGTTGGTTTTCTTTTACCCCTTTATTACCAGTGGTACAGAGTTGAATAAGACTGGTTTTTGCCTTTATGGGTTTATATTCCTTGAAGGAGACAAGACACACATAATTACAATATTAGACAATATTACATTAATAAATGAATTAAGTATAGAATCAAAGCTACCATGTCATCCTCTCTAACAATAAAATTCCAGGATTACATACTCCTTGATAACATGAATTAAAATATAATGTGATTTCCGAGTGGCAGTTAGCCCTCATTCTCTGTCTAAGCCTTATTCTCAAACAGAGGTGGAATAAAGAGATTATCTTTGGGGGGAGATGGAAAGAGAAGAGAATGGAAGGTCAGCAGTAAACAGGAATGAAAACGAGTCCCATGTGCCAAGTATTGCCTTGAGTTGATCATCCGGGATCATCAACAGTTCTCAGTGGGCACCATCTCACTAGGATGCTTCTGGAACAAGCTACACATTTCAGCCAAGACAAGGAACTTGATGCAGATTCAATGTGATACTGAGGCCTGAGGAAAACTGCCACCATGTGACACAAAAGAGTAACAAGGCCTGGATGGATCTAGGTCTGGGAGTTGGCTCACCTGGGAAAGTTCATCTGAGTCTATTCTTCAATCATGTCATGAAACATTTTTTAATTTCACATATATTAATATTTTAGGCCTGCTTTCTCTGATGCATGGGTTTTACTATAGTATTTCGATTTCCCAGGTGGCTCAGTGGTAAAGAATTCACCTGCCGATGCAGGAGATGTAGGAGAGGTGGGTTTGATCCCCGGGTCAGGAAGATTACATGGAGGGGGGCACGGCAACCTACTCCAGTATTCTTGCCGGGAGAATCCCATGGACAGAGGAGCCTGGCCGGCAACAGTCCACGGGGTTGCAAAAAGTTGGACGTAACTGAGCTCGCAGATTCTAATAGAAGCTTTGAATTATATTATAATTTTCAATAAGATCTGGACCCTCCTTACCCTTTTTCTTATCCCAAACCTTTCTCCCTTCAGCTCACTGTACTCTAGACACTCACCACATGGCCTTCTCAGATCTGTCATCTATCTTAGAGATTCTTCACTAGTTGTTTCCTTTCCCTAGAATGTTTTTAATATACACAACCAGCTCCTTCTGTTACTTAGGTCTCAACTCAGATGTGACCATCGCAAAGATCCATTCCTTGACCACCATTTTTGAGGTGGCTTCATGGCTCCAGTCTCTCCCTGCTCCACTATTCTGGTTTCTTATCTTCATGGCATTAGCCAGTATGGGACATGATCTGGTATAGATGTCTGAATATTGTGTCTCTTCCTCCACTAGAATATAAACACACAAGGGCAGGGACTCCTCTGCCTTGTTTATCATCACAACCCCCACAGCATTCTAGATAGTTGATGGTGTGGATTGCAAGCTCAGTGGAAACTACTTTATGTGGGGCTCTTTCTCTGTGGGGCCAAATAGAGTAGGTCACTAGGAACTCTAGAGGGAAAGCACTAATAAGAAAGTTATAGGAAATTATGGTAAGTTGAGGAAAAGAACTAGGAGATTGTTCCTGTGAATACAATTGCTGGACTATATTGGAAGCAACATCTTACTAATAACAGTAATCAATAACAACAGCAACTAGCAGACATTGGGTGCTGAGACTGCCAAGCACTCCTCTGAGCATGTTACAGAGAGATGTTAGCTGGCTGATCTAATACTTACAAGGCACTAATGATACAGACACTATTTTTATCCTTACTTTACAGATGAGGAGATAGAGGCTTGGAGAAGTTATTTAACTTGCCCAACATCACACATGGGGTTCTCAAGGCAAGAAGATATTAAGAAGAGGTGGCAAGAATACACAGAAGAACTACACAAAAAAGATCTCCATGACCCAGATAACCATGATGGTGTGATCACTCACCTAGAGCCAGACATCCTGGAATGTGAAGTCAAGAGGGCCTTAGGAAGCATCATTATAAACAAAGCTAGTGGAGGTGATGGAATTCCAGTTGAGCTTTTTCAAGTCCTGAAAGATGATGCTATGCAAGTGCTGCACACTCAATATGCCAGCAAATTTGGAAAACTCAGCAGTGGCCACAGGACTGGAAAAGGTCAGTTTTCATTCCAATCCCAAAGAAAAGCGATGCCAAAGAATGTTCAAACTACTGCACAACTGCACTCATCTCACACACTAGCAAAGGAATGCTCAAAATCTTCCAAGCCAGGCTTCAACAGCACATGAACCGTAAACATCCAGATGTTCAAGCTGGATTTAGAAAAGGCAGAGGAACCAGGGATCAAATTGCCAACATCTGTTGGATCATCGAAAAAGCAAGAGAGTTCCAGAAAAACATCTACTTTTGCTTTATTGACTATGCCAAATCCTTTGACTGTGTGGATAATAACAAACTGTGGAAAATTCTTAGAGATGGGAATACCAGACAACCTAATGTGCCTCCTGAGAAATGTATATGTAGGTCAAGAAGCAACAGTTAGAACATGACATGGAACAACAGACTGGTTCCAAATAGGAAAAGGAGTACGTCAAGGCTGTATATTGTCACCCTGCTTATTTAACTTATATGCAAAGTACATCATGCAAAATGTGGGGCTGGATGAAGCAAAGCTGGAATCAAGATTGTTGGGCAAAATATCAATAACCTCAGATATGCAGATAACACCAACCTTATGGCAGAAAGCGAAGAAGAACTAAAGAGCCTCTTGATGAAAGTGAAAGAGGAGAGTCCAAAAGTTGGCTTAAAACTCAACATTCAGAAAACTAAGATCATGGCGTCTGGTATCATCACTTCATGGCAAATAGATGGGGAAACAATGGAATCAGTGACAGATTTTATTTTCTTGGGCTCCAAAATCACTGCAGATGGTGACTACAGCCATGAAACTTAAAAAATGTTTGCTCCTTGGAAGATAAGCTATGACAAACCTAGACGGCATAGTTTTTAAAGCAGAGACATTGTTTTGCCAACAAAGATCTGTCTAGTCAAAGCTATTGTATTTCCAGTAGTCATGTATGGATGTGAGAGCTGGACTATAAAGAAAGTTGAGCACTGAAGAATTGATGCTTTTGAACAGTGGTGTTGGAGAAGACTGTTAAGAGCCCCTTGGACTGCAAGGAGATCAAACCAGTCAATCCTCAAGGAAATAAGTCCTGACTATTCATTGGAAGGACTGATGCTGATGCTGAAACTTCAATACTTTGACCACCTGATGAGAAGAACTGACTCATTGGAAAAGACCCTGATGCTGGGAAAGAGTGAAGGAGGGAGGAGAAGGGAACAACAGAGGATGAGATGGTTGGATGGCATCACCGACTCTATGGACATGAGTTTGAGTAAGCTCTGGGAGTTGGTAATGGACAGGGAAGCCTGGTGTGCTGCAGTCACTCTTGCAGGGTTCAAGAGCTGAGTTTGGGGGGAAAATGTGCAGGTGTATCTTTCCATACTCCAGGAATTAATACTATGTTCTGCTAGACTGGGCTATGACAGTTCGGCAGATTTGGGCAAGAACAAATATACTGAAGTTTGTTCCCACAAATTGTCACTAGGTTTAACCCTCAACCTATGCTTATTCTTCAGTCCAACCAGATGATGTGTGAGAAGGAAGAAAAAGATAGACACCAAGGAAACAGATTACATTCAGCTTCCCACACAATTCAAGGGCAGAAATGGGAATCTGCCCAGTTCTGCTTTAAGAAAATGCCTTACACATTCTATAGAACACACTGAAATTGCATTTGGATTCTATGCTCTATTCCAGCATGGTTATTTATGGTGTTTATTGACTACAGACACTATTCACTGCCTCTCTGTACATTAATAAATACAGTTTCTAAAAAGCACCTATTGTGGCTTATGATCTATAACTGAAAACAAGATGTGACCAGTCGTGCATCCACCAACAGTACAGAATCAGGTAAAGTCATTCCGGCCCACTCCTAGAGGGCTGGAGAGGTCTTGTCATTCAACACAAGTGCCCAAGATGTTAATTAAGCCTCAGTCCTTAGACTTCTCAATGAGACCTCCAGTTCACAGGTTATCACTGTGTACATGAATTCACTGCCCCTCCTAACAGATCAAATACAAGGATTAATGATATAATCTGTTGTAGTAATCCTTAAAAGTTCTGGCATTAATTTTAATCATCATGAAGGCAATGAGAATACTAATAATCTGTACTGCTCACTTATACAGAGATCTGTCGTTTTTATGAAACATTATAGTCCAAAAAAGTGTAAAAGATAATGCTATAAAAGCACCTACATCCACCTTCCAGTTAAGGTAAAATATTACTAACACAGTTGAAGACTCCTCTGTATGCTCACCTGATTACATCTTGCCAGTATTAACCAGCATTCTAATTATAGTTTTATCATTCCCAGGTGCTTTTCTGTGGATGAATATCTAAACAATGTGAAGTGTTATTTTGCATTTTTAAAGTAATATAAACGGCAGAAGACTGCACACATATATCTGTTACGTTTTTTATTCAACATTGTTTTGACATTTACTAATTTGTTCAATTTCCTTGCTACTGTGTTATCCTCTCCTTGAAAGAAACATAGTTCCCTAATTTTTGCAATTGCAGTCGTGAAGTTTTAAGCATTGCTACTGGTATGTTCTTATGTACTTGCTCAAGAATTTCTCAAGAATGCCCCTATAAGTGAAATTATGGGGTCAGAGATTCACAGTGACCCTTACCAAAGTACAAAACAAGTCTCCAAAAAGCTTATAAATTGATTAAACTACATACTCCAGCTAAAAGTGTACATCTTCCCCCTGTAGATTCATGTAGTTGGCAAGACTTGGTATTGTCAGAAGTTTTGTTATCACAGTGAGTGTGAGACAGTATCTCATGTGATTTTATTTACATTTCCCAGATTATGACTGAAACTTATCTTTCCATATGCTTATTTGTTTTTCCTGTTTCTGTACGTTATGTTTACCATTTTGTCCATTTTATGTGTTTTTCTTTTTCATATAGATTTTAAGTTATTTATATCATCTGCATATTACCTTTGCTGGTTTATACATGTTGCAAATATCTTATTTCCAATTACATAGCTTATATTTTCACCTTTTTTGGAGGAACAGTTTCTTTGATGAACAGAAGTTAATATATGCTAATATAGAATGATTTTCAATCTTTTACTTCTCTGTATTTTTTAAGGGGGTGTTTCTATTGTTTCTCCATTCTATTCGAGGCTTGCTCTAGGCTTTTAGTACATATCTTGCAGTTGCTAAGATCGTTTTTCTCTTTTAACACAGTAAATGAATTGTATTGAAAGCTTTTTTAATGTGAGATGATTAAATATTTCTCTCCTTGCATCATTTAATGTAATGAATTATGTTGAAAATGAGGTGCTGATAAAACATTCTGGAATTTCTAGGATAAAAGCAAATGAGTCATGATTTTTTAAGTAATCATTTTGGGGTCATCTTCCTTATATTTCTTCTGAAAAGAATTTTTAAAAATATACGTGATATTAGACTGTGATTTTCCATTATTAAATTGATTTTGACTAGTCTGGTAATAAGATTTATATTATCTATGTTAAATGAAATTGGAAGGTATTTCTCTTTTTATTCTCTGAAATATTTTGTCAAGTTCAGTACTCTGTGTTTCCCAGATGTTCAACTGACCTCACTAAATGTCTATGCTTGAGTAGTGAGTATCTATAGGTATGCTTAGGTGAGTATAGAATTCTAACTAATTGAAAACTTTAATTTTTTGAATTTATTTTTATTCAGTTGTTGTAAATTATATTTTCCAGCAATATATGTACCTCATTTAAGTCTTCAAACTTTAAGAAAATTTTTTTCCATTTTAATAATTACTTAGTCCTTAAATCCCCCCTTTTTTTAATTTCTAATAGTGAATATCTGTGTCTTAACTGTTTCCCCTTGATTAATGCCAGTAGGGATTTGTTTATTTATTGGAATTTTTTAAAGAAGTAATTTCAGCTTTTGATGATCCTCAAATTTCATTTCTCATTTTACCTATTTTTGCTATCATCTTTAGTATTTTCCCTTTGTTTTATTCTGTTTTATTCTGCAGTTCTTAATTTCACAAGTTGCATACTTTCATCATTACTTTTAGCATTTGTTTTTAATCCTCACAAAAGATTTGACGTAGATCAAAATACCATTTAAGCTGTGCTCAACAAATTTAATCCCATATTTTAACTTCTAAATTATGTCTTGGGATCCAATAGTTATATTTTCTGAAACCCTTGCACATGTTATTCTGATGTTTATTAATTTTCTGACTCCCAGTCATATTATTTAGAGATTTTGAATAAAAGATGGTGTTCAGTGGAGCTACATCTGAGAACCAAAAGAGGCTTGAGCTGGTGGTAGGTGCCTCCAGGAAGAATGAGCTTTTGTTTTTACCCGATGTCACAAGATGATAAATCTTTAAAAAAACAAACAAACAAAAACCTTTGTTAATTTTTAGAATTCAGATTCTCCCAGCTCACAAAATAATATAAGTCCAACTTTTTCCTGGAATATGTTTTATGTAAAGGGAAGATATCCAACGAAGAAGAGAAAAAAACTGCTTTAAAAAACTGAAGGTGAATTTTGTTCACAATGTCTCAGGCATTGAGATGGAAAAAAAATATGTCAGTCCTGAGCTTGTATCCTGACTTTCCTTCCTCCAAAGTGTGATCCTGAACAAGTTTCCACATTTGTTAGAGTGTGAGCCTGATTCTTTGTGACCAAAACTATGGGGAATATTATACATGGACAGAGTGAAGATTAAATACACGTAGTATAAACCCACTGAAAAGAATGCCTAGAAAATTATGTATGTTCAATATGTGATGTCATTAACCTTGTCTTTTCTCTTTTATTTCTGCCCTGAGCAAGACAGAATGAGAGCTCCGCAAATGAAAGGACCTCCTAGTCTATTGTCTGTCTGGCCGTGAGCCTGAAACCAAGGCATCTATTCAACGAACACTTATTGACTATTCCCTCCATGCGAGGCAGTGAAGAATAGGATGGCATGGTAGGAAACATTAGAGTGAGTCTAACATCTCTCTCTAGGGTTTGGGAACTTAATAGACTCAGGCTGCTAGATGGTTTGAGATAATAATGATCGCTATTCTGTGGGCTTTGCATACCTTATCTTCTTTAATGCCTCTGTCAACTGCATTCAGCATTTGCCCATTTCCTGATGAGGAAATGGAAATCCCAAAGCACACATCAAAGTTGTATTAAAGCCCAGGTCATTTTACTCTAAATCCTACTCCAAAGTCTTAACTAGCGCCTCCTACTAAGTACAAAGTCATTATATTGTAGTATTTTCTTAAGTGCCTTGGGACCAATGAGGCCAGAAAGTCATAAAAAGGTTATCCCAAACATGATTGAGCACCATGATTTGAAGAGAGAGTGGATCTGTGAGTTGCTGGGCGAATCGAGCATTACTGTGTTGAGTGGCAGCCGTGCTGTGATTCTGCAGTTGTGGATCTTCATTTCAGCCCGATTGTTAAGTGTTCTGAGAATGTCAGAATAAACTCAGAAATTGGCAGATTGCAGCCAAATGGACAATTCTTTCAAGCATGATAATCCAACCCACTTTGGGTGCTGACCTTTCATTAAAAAAAAAAAATCATTAAGATAGCACACCAAATTTACAAAAGTATATTTTTAACACATGCACCAGCATGACTTTTTTTTAATTAGTTTTCAGCCCATCTTATCATATTAGATGCTTGTATTATGAGAGTCTGATATGCTGGTGGCCCTTAACTAACCAGATGGTTTGGAGATTTCTGTGTATGTACTTAGGGGAAAACTCAGAATTCCAACAGTCAGCCATCAATCATTTACTGAAATGCCACTGTGAGTAAGACCAAGGCACAGAAGATATATAGAGAAAAAACATGTTCCCCACATCTGAGATTTCATAGTGTTGTAGAGGAAAAAGAGACGAATAGATAATTACAACAATATTTTAAATGTTGAAGTAAAGGGAATGAGACAAGATGTTTTAGAAGAGAAGAAAGGGGCATTACTGATGGGTAGAGATGATAATTAAAGAAACTGCATAGGTGAGATGTCTGATCTACTTGAAAGGCAAGTAGAATTTTGCTTGATGCTGGCGAATACCCTTTTAAGAGTCACACTGCTAAGTCGCTTCAGTCGTGTCCGACTCTGTGCGACCCCATAGACGGCAGCCCACCAGGCTCCGCCATCCCTGGGATTCTCCACGCAAGAATACTGGAGTGGGTTGCCATTGCCTTCTCCAGTGCATGAAAGGGAAAAGTGAAAGTGAAGTCGCTCAGTCGTGTCCGACTCTTAGCGACCCCATGGACTGCAGCCTACCAGGCTCCTCTGTCCATGGGATTTTCCAGGCAAGAGTACTGGAGTGGGGTGCCATTGCCTTCTCCCTTAAGAGTCACAGGCTAAGGAGATACCATATGCAGAAAACCTGGATGCAGGATAAAATGCAGAGTGTTCAGGAAACACTGAGTTACTCAATGTGGCTGAAGCACTTGGCTTATGGAAGAGCAAGGTGAGTAAGAGATAAGATGAGATGCCTCTATAAAAGTCTTTAACGTAAGTCCATTGTTTAGAAGCAGGAAAATCATCTGGGAGGCCTTAGAACTGTGGTGCTCAAGAAGCCTCTTGTGAGTACCTTGGACTGCAAAGAGATCAAACCAGTCAATCCTAAAGGAAATCAACCTTGAAAATTCATTGGATGGACTGATGCTGAAATTCCAATACTTTGGCCACCTGATGTGAAGAGCTGACTCATTGGAAAAGACCCTGATGATGGGAAAGATTGAAGACAAAAGGAGAAGAGGGTGACAGAGGATGAGATCTTCAAATAGCATCACTGACTCAATGAACATGAAATTGAGCAAACTCTGGAAGATAGTGGAGCACAGAAGAGCCTGGCGTGCTGTTGTCCATGGGTTGCAAAAAGTTGGATATGACTGAACAACAACTGAACAACAACAAAGGAAACAGGTAGTTTTCTGAAAAGATGACATCCAAAGGCCAGTATGACATGGTAGTCTTAATTACCGAGACAATATATTGATAATTTTTCTGGAACTCTTTTTTTAATGCAAAATGTTTTTAACTCTGAAACCTACCATACTGAAATGATCAAAGCAAGAGATATCAAGGGTGATAGCTGTGGAATCTGCAGAGGAAGAGAGATCTAAGAGTGGAATTAATAGGATCTGGTGATGAGACAAGAGTGAGACACTGAGCATGACCTCGGAATCTCTGCTTCAAACTAGTGAATGGATGAGTTTAAAACAAATACTCATTGAAATTAAAATTAGAGTAGTGTATATTCTCTCTGGGAGCTAGGGGAAAGAGCAGACAAATGACCAAACTCACATGACTGGGAGAAAAATGGGGACAGAATGAACAATTTAAAACCCAACTTTTCCAAAGCCTATTATAGGTACATCATGATAAGCCCTGAGTTAATTAAGGCAAGAATTACAAAGGCACTCTGCAAGTTTTTTCAATTATGCACAAAAATTGGAGTCAGATGGTAGAAGATGCTGTGTAAGTAGAAGAAAGTAAACAGGCTTTGTGATCAAAAGACATAAGTTCCAATTCCTGCCCCCGTTTACTCATCTTTCTGAGCTTCTGCCTCTACAGCCAAGAATATGAAATAAGAATCCCCGCATGGCGCTGATATGAGGATCGACTGAGATAATGGATGTGAGTGCACCTGTAAACTACAAAGCCCTTGACAAATACGAGGTATTATTATGATGGTATTATCACAATAAAAGCTAAATGCGCTTGGGAAAAAGCACCCTAGCTTCCAATTATTCTGTCAAAATATTTATTGGATACCTACATGCCAGCCTGCTGCTCTGAGCCCTGGAGAACAAATGAGGGCTCTGCTCTCACAAAGATATGGAACCAGCATTCTCATGAAAGAGAAATAGTGACAAGCTATTCATGGATTCAGGATGCTTTTCACAAGAGAAAAATCCCCACTGAGACTGCAGCTACGTAGTTCCTGGATCCAGCACTAGGCAGGGATGCAATTCACCCTACCCAATGATGTCACAATATTTATTATGTCAAAGTTGCATGCATGCATGCTCAGTTGCTAAATCACGTTTGGCTCTTTGCGACCCCATGGACTGTAGCCCACCAAGCTCCTCTGTTCATGGAATTTTGCTAGCAAGAATACTGAAGTGGGTTGCTATTTCCTTCTCCAGAGGATCTTCCCGACCCAGGACTCAAATCTGCATCTCCTGCATTGCAGGTGGATTCTTTACCACTGAGCCACCTGGGAAGTCCATATCAGAGTTGGAATCAAGGGAAAAATGGAGGTGAAGAGGGCTGGAGGATTAATTACTGGGTATCAAAAAACAGAAGGAGAAGCCAAAGTCACAGTCATGAAACAGAATCCAAAATTAAGGACTAAATTGGGCAAGTGAAGTACTAGCATATGAGGACTCAGAGGAACTGAGGCAAAGTCTGAGACAGACATTATTTGCAGGGTCTAACTGAGGATGGGGTTCCCTGGTGGCTCTGCTGTAAAGAATCCAATTGCAATGTAGGAGACATGGGTTCAACCCCTGGGTTGGGAAGATCCACTGGAGAAGAAAATGGCAACCTGCTCCAGTATTCTTGCCTGGGAAATCCCATGGACAGAGGAGCCTGGTGGGCTATAGTTCATGGGGCACAAGAGTTGGAAACGACATAGGGAATGGACAACAATAACAACTGAGGGTAGCTTTAAATGACTTATTTATACTCAGCTACTCAAGTTGAGAAGCGACACAAATGTTATCTGTTCCCAGAAAGGCCCTTGGAAAGGATCTGGGCACAGAAAGGGACTAACCCCAGCCTTGTAATCAATGCATCATAGTCTGCCTGATCAGACCTTTCTGCTAACTCTCCAGACAGATATAAGCTGTCCTCTGAGCTGAATGTCAGTCCTTGGTGTTGAGGCATCCCCCTGTGCTGTTTAGAACAGTGCTGTCTGATAGGAATACCCTATGAGCCGTGAGTAAAATTTCCAATTTTCTGGAAGTCACATCAAAATGATTTTTTTTAAAAAGAAGCTGAATTAATTTCAATAATATATATTTAACTCAGTAGAGCTAAAAATTAGTGTTCTAATATGCAATCAACATACATTTATTAATGAAATACTTAGGAACACCTTAAGAAGCCAACTGTCACGCTATAACATTGATAATATCTTAGCATGATGTAACAACGAAAGTAAATAGAGTTGTGCTAATATATTTTACATAGTTTCTGTCCTAAAATTTTAACCAAATTAAAAATTAAATTGCTCAGTTGCAGTAGCCATATTTCAAAGGCTCAATGACCACACATGGCTAGTGGTTGGACAGCACAGGCCTAGAGTTTCAAAGGAGTGTTAGAATTTCACAGCAACTAAAAGGTCATCAGATTCAGTGTCCAGTTTGCTTTGCTTAGGATGAGAGATGAAGGAAGCTCTAGCAAGTGCCGTGCTTTGCACTGGCCCGTGTTGTGTCATTGTGCTTTAAAACAACCGTGCCTGTGTGCTCAGTTGCTCAGTTGTGTCTGACTCTTTGTGACCACATGGACTGTAGCCCCTCCAGGACCTTCCGCCCATGGAATTTTCCAGGCAAGAATACTGGAGCGGGTGGTTATTTCCTGCTCCAGGAGATCTTCCCAACCCAGGGATTGAACCCGTGTCTCTTAGTCACCTGCACTGGCAGGTGGATTCTTTACCACTGTGCCGTCTTAAGGAGGATTCTCATCCCCATTTCACACTGGGGAACCGGAGGCTCATACAGATAGGAGGATTTACCCAAGACACATGGACAAGTATAAAAGAACGGGACCTAAATCCAGAATTCCTGATTATTTTTGTTACTGAGAAACAGAAGGTAATTCCTATCTGCAGGAGAGTGGTTCTAGGATATGTGAATACCAAAATCCAAGGATGCTCAAGTGTTTTATATAAAATAGCATAGTGCTTGCATACAATCTATTCACATTCTCCTGTATACTTTACATCATCTCCAGATTACCTATAATACAATGTGAATGCTATGTAAATATATGCTGGTATGAAGCAAATTCAAGTTTCACTTTTCAGAATTTTCTGGAATTTTTTCAGGTAATTTCAATCCATGGTTAGTTGAATCCACAGATACAGAGCCTGTGGATATAGCAGGTTAACTGTACTTCATCATTTGATTTTTTGTTTTAACTCGATGTCTTAACATCCCTGTGTCTTATGTCATACATCTCAACTGGTATGTCATTGATACTGGGAGCTTCACTTACTCTTTGAGAAGATGGCAAAAACCTGAGTTTTTCTTCATACTCATGCCTGTTTCCTTCAACTTCTGCCTTATCATTCAAGATATGTTATGTCTGCTCTATCTTTGGGAATAAAGCATAGAATAGGAATTATTCTATTAACATTATAAATAACAGCCAGCTTTCCAAGGATCTGTTCATGATGAAAACCATGCACATTCGCTGTAAGTTCTGTTTTTTCCTTGTGTAATCACAATGCGATTACATAACTAGAAAAAGCCACTGTGATTTATCTGTTCACTAAAAGAATCCTAAAGCTCACAACTGCCTGAAAGGCAGGAAACCATAGTGAAGACCATGGAGATCAAGTTACTAAAAGGAAACATTCATTGTTGGCCTATTGTTGTTCGATCGCTAACTCATATCCAAACTCTTTTGCGACCCCATGGAGCCTGCCAGGCTCCTCTGTTCATGGGATTTCTCAAGCAAGAATATTTGACTGGGTTGACATTTCCTCCTTCAGGAGATCTTCCCAAACCAGGGACTGAACCCGAGTCTCCTGGTTGGCAGGCAGATTCTTGATCACTGAGCCACCCAGGAAGCCCAGCTTCCTTCAAAATCAAATTGAAAAAGATTCTGATGAATCAGGCTGCAAGAACACCAGGAGTGCTTAACTTCCCTAGGGCTATGTGGGATGATAATAGAGTTGCCTGAATCAGGCCAAGAGAGTCATAATCAGGGTGAGAATAAATGTGATAACCAGTTTTTAAGCAAATGTGCACTTCCTGCAGTATTTTGCAGTGAAGAGATTATGGGTTTAGGAGCCAGAAGATCTTACTTAAATCTGGCCATTTCCTTGTCGTAGCCTCTCTGTTCCTCAATTTTTCCATCTAACCTAGTGCCAGAGAATTAATAGAAGTTCTTCAATGGAGACAAGTTAGTTTCTTATCCAAGGTTGCATCCTCCTACTTTTTACTGATACTTCCTATTCACCTCTCCATTTTTGTGAATTTTTATCATACAATCTCCTACCTCTGTTATTAATATTATTATCAATAATAAATAATTGTATTATTTATTAATAATAATACCTGTACCTGTAGGAAATCAGTCCACTATAAATCAACAGAGGCCACCAGTATCTGCTTTCTAAGCCCCAGGCAAGTTTTGTTTCCAGGAGAGTTTACAACACACATGAGTAAGGTCAGAGGATTGCAAAGCTATAGTCACTGTTTCCCAAAGACAAGAGGCAGGATTGTTGATGACTGTTGTCCACCTCTGGCATTGAAATAAAACTTCGGGACTTGGCCAAAAAGTACAAAATATTGGAGGAAGGAGGAAGTGCAGTAAGAGGAGTTATAAAAGGTACACACATTGACTCTTTGTATATAAGACTTACTCTCATTATTCCATTTGTTGTTGTTTAGTCACTAAGTAATATCCCACTCTTTTGCATCTGCGTGGACTGTAGCCTGCCAGGCTCCTCGGTCCATGGAATTCTCCAGGCAAGAATACTGGAGTGGGTTTCCATTTCCTTCTCCAGGGCACCTTCCCAACCCAGGGACTGAACTCACATCTCCTGCTTTGCAAGTGGATTCTTTACAGCTGAGCTACCAAGGAAGCCCCAAGATGTTCTTTTCATCCTAAAAGATGGAGAGGCTCTAAACAGTCAGTAAAAACAAGACGGGAGCTGACTGTGGCTCAGATCATGAACTCCTTGTTGCAAAATTCAGACTTAAATTGAAAAAAGTAGGGAAAACCAATAGGCCATTCAGATATGACCTAAAAGATGATGACCAAAGAGATATTAATGATGCAGATAACCACGATGGTGTGATCACTCACCTACAGCTAGACATCCTGGAATGTGAAGTTAAGTGTGCCTTAGGAGCATCACTACAAACAAAGCTAGTGGAGGTGATAGAATTCCAGGTGAGCTATTTCAAACCGTAAAAAATGATGCTGTTAAAGTGCTGCAGTCAATATGCCAGCAAATTTGGAAAACTCAGCAGTGGCCACAGGACTGGAAAAGGTCAGTTTTCATTCCAATTCCAAAGTAAGGCAATGCCAAAGAATGTTCAAACTACTACACATCTGCACTCATTTCACATGCTAGCAAAGCAATGCTCAAGAATATCCAAGCTAGGTTTCAACAGCACATGAACTGAGAACTTCCAGATGTTAAAGCTGTATTTAGGAAAAGGAGAGGAATCAGAGATCAAACTGCTGACATCTGCTGGATCACAGAAAAAGCTAGAGAGTTCCAGAAAAACATCTACTTCTGCTTTATTGATTACGCCAAAGCCTTTAACTGTGTGGATCACAACAAACTGTGGAAAATTCTTAAAGAGATTGCAATACCAGACCACCTTACCTGCCTCCTGAGAAACCTGTATGCAGGTCAAGAAGCAACAGTTAGAACCAGACATGGAACAATAGACTGGTTCCAAATTAGGAAAGGAGTAGGCCAAGGCTGCATATTGTTACCCTGCTTATTTAATTTATATGCAGATTATATCACACAAAATGTTGGGTTTGATGAAGCACAAGCTGGAATCAAGATTGCTGGGAGAAATATCAATAACCTTAAATATGCAGATGCCCTTATGACAGAAAGCAAAGAGGAACTAAAGAGCCTCTTGATTAAGCTGAAAGAGCAGAGTGAAAAAGCTGCTTAAAATTCAACATGGAAAAAATGAAGATCATGGCATCTGGTCCCATCACTTCATGGCAAATAGATGGTGAAACAATGGAAACACTGACAGACTGTATTTTTTGGGCTTCAAAATCATTCAGCTGTTGACTGCAGCTATGAAATTAAAAGATGCTTTCTCCTTGGAAGAAAAGCTATGACAAACCTAGATAGCATATTAAAAAGCAGAGACATTACTTTCCCAACAAAGGTCCATATAGTCAAAGTTATGGTTTCTCCAGTAGTCATGTATGGATGTGAGAGCTGGATAATAAAGAAAGCTGAGCACGGAAGAATTGATGCTTTTGAACTGTGGTGTTGGAGAAGACTCTAGAGAATCCCTTGGACTGCAAGGAGATCAAACCAGTCAATCCCAAAGGGAATCAATCCTGAACATTCATTGGAAAGACTTATGCTGAAGCTGAAACTCCAATACTTTGGCCACCTGATATGAAGAACCAACTCATTAGAAAGACCCTGATGCTGGGAAAGATTGAAAGTAGGAAAAGCAGACGACAGAGGATGAGACAGTTGGATGGCATCACCAACTTGATGGACGTGAGTTTGCGCAAGCTCCGGGAGATGGTCAAGGACAGGGAAGCCTGCCATGCTGCAGTCCATGGGGTAGCAAAGGGTCAGAAACAACTGAGCGACTGAACAACAACAACAAAAGTTCCATGATAATTTTGTTTTGTTTGTATTTCAACAGATAATCTTTTTAAAATATCATGTCTTCAAGTAAAAGATACTGTCTTATAGTTACCAGTAGTATATCCAGCTAAGCAAAGTTTTTCATGGGAGAAGCAATAGATTTAGTAACGTTTCTTCAAACTAGGAACCTCAGACTATTGTCAGGAGCTTGGCCATATTCTAAGGAAATTGTGAGGATAAGAGGGAGTGGAAAGAATACTTTTCCATATCCCCTCACTGCCAGAATTTTAGTATCACAGTAAGAAAGAAAGATCTGAATATCACAGCTGCAGGATGACCCCATACATACACCTTTTTATGTTATTCTAGTTAAGTATTTTGAATATCTAATATGGACTCCTTTATCTGTTTATCAAATCCTCTTTCTTTAATATTCCAGAGATACAGATCATCCATATCATTATTGCCTCTTGGCTTTTATTGTTCTTGCAGAAATGAAGATACCTCTCTATAATGTAATTTCGATAATATAATTTTAGGTAATGTGAAAGCTTCAATGTGAAATGCTAATCATGGCTCTAGAACAGATGACATGTTCACAAATTTCCTGTTGGGGATGTACGACATAAAGGTCAAGAAGCATATAAAACGCTACAAAAATGGAAATCAAAAGCCTTCCTTCCTCAACAGATTTGAAAGAAGCAGTTTCTATCATCTACCTAAGAGATCAGTCAAACTATTAGCACGTAAAAGATTAGAGACCAGTTTGTGTTCTTTTTCCATGGAGGATCAGTGTAAGGAGAAGAAAAATTCCAGTGCACTCTAAAGAAATTATACTTTTGCTCTTTTCAAGATGGTTCTGGAACTTCCAAGTGTTCATGATTTGGGGGATAAGGATCCTAAGGTACACTAGCTCTCTGTTCTCTATTCTCCTAGTTCTAATTTGCATTCGGCTAGAATAATGATGCACAAACTTGACTGAACCTTACAAAATGGTAAAGCTCATTGACTATACTCAGAGATTTGGATTAAACCAATCTGGTTTAAGTCCCTGGCTTTGGTGGTTTTTTTTAACACTCCCCAGGAAATTCTAATGATGGAGAGTCAGTGAGTTCAAACATCAGGGAGTAAGAAATCTGCTCGCAAGAAGGTCACAATCTAGTGACAGACAGAAGTTATCCAGTTCCTAACGTGTAACTTCTCCTCCGATCAACCACCACCATTATAGTCATTTTTACAAAGAAAGATAACATTTGTCATGTTAGTATATGTCACATGCATCAACCCTAGGGCTAGAATGTTATCTCCATTTTTCAAAAGATAGGAATAAAAGCATTTCAGCAGACATTTGTCACACATTCACTGTGAGTTTGGTGCTGTTTTGGACACTGGGGGTCTAGCCTAGGTTAAGAGGCAAGATCACAGTCTATAGACAGAAGTCACAAAATGGCCTCAAGTACAGGAGGCAGAGTATTCTTAAAAATGTCCCACCACCAGTCATCCAGGTTCTGATTCCTATAAGTACAAAGGCAAGAGGTTTTCTTCTTGACTCTGGTTCCAATACCTATTGTTGTTAGCAACAGTTCTGTATTTACTCTGCTTGGCTCTTAGGAAATATCTAGCAGGTTTGGGGAGAATGAGGAGGCTATGTTTCCACTTTAATACAACCCTTCCATTACTCTTTCAGTTACTAACATCAATCACACTTGAGGACCTTTATTAAGTTGTGCTGCAATCTTCCCCTGCCCAGATTAAAGAACACATCTCCTCTAACCTTCTCTTCAAAGGAATGACCCCACAGACCTTTCATCATTTTCAATGATCTTTTCTGAGCTCTCTCCAATAGTCATTAAGTCTTGTGTGAATAGAAATGATGACTAATATGTATAAGCCCTTTATGAAAGTGTCTTTGTGAATTTGCCCTACAGGTTCCTTGGATCCAGCTAGACCTTATCTGCGAGGCACACTAGAGGAACACGATTTAATACTCATAAAGTCTGATTCTGATTTAAATTGCACTTATTGAACACTTACTATGTGCTGGGCAGTATCCTGGGGGACTGTCCCAGGTTATGTCACAGAATATTTACAGTGGGCTTTGGAGGGAAACACTGTAAATTTCTCATTTTACTAAGGAATAAACTGAGGCTCAAAGAGGTTAAGTGATTGGTGATCTGTCCAGGACCAAATGGCCAGGAGTCAGAAAACAAGCTGTGAAATAGAGATAAATGGCAGCAATCCAAAATAGTAATAAATAAATAAAGTCAAATAAAAATCAGTTCAAGGGCTATTTTCCCAACCATCAGGCCATCTTACTTGGTCTAGGTTGGAAATATTAAGGAAAAATGAAAACAGAGCCTTATAAGGGGAACAGAAGGCATAACATTACAGCTGCCTGAACTTCCTCCTTCTCCCTGTCCAGGGCTATTGGTCCAGTGAATGTACATGGAGGTGAGAAGGGCAGTCTCTCCCAGCACACACAATGGAGCTTTCATCAGGCAGCACTAGATAGCAGTCCTCTGAGTTTCCTGGTAGTCAGAGAGGTCTGAAAGCCATTTTAGCTCAAAGAAGGAATTACAGCCCAGGATTCTTTGTCAGAGAAGTGTGGCAATTTAGCATGTCTGCGACTGACACTGTCAAGCCAAATGGACAGTCTAATAGCTTCACTTACAAAAGAGTCTGCCAGGGTGTGTGACAGTCAGTTTCTTCCCAGACAGTGAAATTTTCTTTTCTCTCTGTCCTGCTTGACAAGGTCCTGCTGCCATCATCTCTCATTGACTGATTTACATTTCTTCCTGAATGAAAACAGGAAGGCCATTTGTAAGAACAGCAGCCCTGCTCCCTTCTTAGGAATGGCTAAAATAAAAGTCATCCCTTCAGCTTAGAATAGCTTAGAGCTTTGCTAAGTCCAAAGTTAAGAGTAAAAGTTTCAGGAAAACTTTTCATTGCATTTCAGAAAGGGAAGGATTTTTGGAGTTGCTCCAAAGAGAGTCCATCATTACCCATGTATTGTCTTCAAAGTCTCCCACTGAATCTTAGTTACATTTGGGAGACAGGAAAAAAAAAGTGAATTTTACATAAGAAGTTCCCAGACCATCGCAATTATTCAAAGAAGAGCTCTTCTCATTTTTGCATCAGAGTGAGGGACCTTGACAAGGAGAAGACTATCCAGGGAAGGGAGACTGATGAGTGGTAGGAAGAATATCATACTAGGGAAAGTTGATGACTTGGAGATGTTTATCTTGGAGAAAAGAAAATTTAAGACTGTGGGGAGAGGTGACAGTAGAAAAGTAGAAGGAGAATTAGATTTTTATCATTTTTGCATTACAGTCAATACTCCTAGGATCAACATATTATCATAAAAAGAAGCTGTTGTGGAGGCTTTATCCTTGATAACTGCCCTTGAGAGAAGTGCCCTTGTTCCAACTCTGTCTTCTGGTATGTCTTTCTGATGGTTTACAAAATGAGAAGTATGAATTGAACAGCCCTAAATTACACAATCAGTTACTTTTTATTATTTTTTCTTTCCATCTTTCTGGTAACAAGGAATAGGGCTCAATTTCCATGAAAGTGAAAGTGTTATTCACTCAGTTGTGGCCGACTCTTTGTGACACCATGGACTGTATGTAGCCCTCCAGGCTCCTCTGTCCATGGGATTCTCCAGGTAAGAACACTGGAGTGGATAGCCTTTCCCTTCTCCAGGGATCTTCCCAACCAAGGGATTGAACCCGGGTCTCTGAGCCACCAGAGAAACCCACCAATTTCTAATACTTCCTATTAATTCCTGTTAATAAAGAGACAGGCCCATAGTGATAGGAATCAATAGGGCATAGCCGGGATCAATAGTATTGTTTCACTTCTACAGTATGTGTTTTTTACTGAACAACCTTCTGATTAAGGCAGTTGATAATGGGTTTCCAGCTCTGGCAGTGATAACAAGTACCCTTGTTGAATAAATTTATTCAAATAAAAAAAGTTTAAAGAGGAATTATAAGCAGTTGACTGTATGGGTGCAACTCAGATCATGCCATGGATGTAGAAATATTTTTAAGGTATCGCTTGGATGTGTTAAGATTCAAAAATTCTTGAGTAAATTCTTGAGTACCTGACAAGATAGCATCTTGTGAGTGATTTTCAAACAGTGGATTGCTGACTATTTGGCTTAATACTCTGTAGTAATTTCTATACTGGAGAGAGGCCAGGACATAATGACCTCTGATGTATCTTCAAACTTGAGATTTTATAACCGCTTGCTTTACTTTCTTTGAACCTCTATTATTGAGCTTTTGTTATGCTAACACAAAAACCCAATTTATCAGTGGACAACAACAACAATAAAAGATTTATTTCTTGCAAATATCACATAAAGCCTGCAAGTCAGTTCAAGCTCTGCTCCCGGTTTGCTAGGAATCTTCCCCTCATGACTTCCCATTCTGGACATTAGGATAAAAGAGCAGCCCCTTTGCATAACATGCTTCTTATATTAGGGAGCATCTGCTTGGATGCAACCTCCATCCTATTGACTCATATGCTAATGGACAATGCAAATTACATGGTCAGTCATGCCAGTGGTACCTATAGGGGGCACTGCAAGTGATGTGGCAGAAGACACAGATGTACATTCCTTCTGTAGGGGTCGGGTGGGGGGAATGCAGAGCTATGAACAATATTACAATTTACCACAGAACCATTCAAGCTGAGGACATGTGGATCATAATTAAAATTTTCTCAGCAGGGTACAACTTCAAACATCAATACTTCCAATTAAAACCACACTGAGATATGACTCTGTCATGTCTCCACATAATTAAAAAAGCATAGATAAAATAAATAGAAAAGCTTTCAAGGAACTTGGGTTATGACAAATGTTAACATGAGGCAAAGGAAAAATTTAAGGCATTCAGATAGATTTTGCTTTTAGCTTTTTTTTTTCTTTTGTTTTTATAACTTGCAAGCTATAAGGCAACTGGCTTTATCAGAAAAAGCATGGAGACCCACAACAAGGATATGCTTGACACTGAAAGAATCCCTTTCTACTCTGGGTCTCTAAGATGTCTTCCAGCTCTGATATGTACTGAACTGAGATATCTGCTTCATTGACTACGCTAAAGCCTTTGACTGTGTGGATCACAACAAACTGGAAAAATCTTCAAGAGATGGGAATACCAGACCACCTGACCTGCCTCCTGAAAAATATGTATGCAGATCAGGAAGCAACAGTGAGAATTGGACACGGGAAAATGGACTGTTCCCAAATCGGGAAAGGAGTACGTCAAGGCTGTGTACTGTCACCCTGTTTATTTAACTTATATGTAGAGTATGTCACGTGAAATGCCAGGCTAGAAGAAGCACAAACTGGAATCAAGACTGCCGGGAGGAATATCAATAACCTCAGATATGCAGATGATACCACCCTTATGGCAGAAAGTGAAGAGTAACTAAAGAGCCTCTTGATGAAATGAAAGAGAAGAGCGAAAAAGCTGGCTTAAAAGCGATCATAGCACCTGGTCCCATCACTGGCTTGGGGAAACAAAAACAGTGACAAACAAAATTGCAGATGGTGACTGCCATGAAATTAAAAGACACTTGCTCCTTGGAAGAAAAGCTATGCAACCTAGACAGCATATTAAAAGCCCATTACTTTGCCAAGAGCAAAGCCTGGCATGCTGCAGTCCATGGGGTCCACAAAGAGTCGGACACAACTGGGTGACAGAATTGAACTGACTGACATATAGTAAACACGCAACAATTATCCTACAGATGATGACAGCCCAGATTAGGTTATACTGAAATGGAAAGTGGGCAAAACAAATACCTCATTATAACTGAGGTATTGTAGGAGAAGATATCTCCGTGTTAAAGTTTGCAACACAAGGCAGAAATTTACTATGGCATGCTCTTTAAAGTTATTTTGGTGTAGTGAAAAGGGAAATAGCTTTAAAGTTTAATTCCCAGCTGCTTCAGTTACGAGGCTGGCAATTTTGAGTAAATTTCTAATCTCTGTTGTTGACAATATACACCTCCGTAAAACATGGACATCAATACTTACCTCTAATTTAATGCATTTTGAATAAATGCCTATTACATACTGGGCATTGTTTTAGGCTTTGGGTACTTAGCAGTAAGCAAGATAAAAGTCTCTCTTCTCCATAGCTAGTGCTATATAACACAGGGGGGTCAACCCACTACTCTGTAACAACCTAGAGGGGTAGGATGGGGTGTGGGTGGGGAGGAAGGATCAAGAGGGAGGAGACATATAGATACTTATGATTAATTCACAGTGTTGTATGTCAGAAACCCATACAACATTGTAAAGCCATTATCCTCCAATTTAAAAGGAAAAAAACAACCAAAAGAAACTGACTCTTTACCTTGTGCCTGGCTTTATGGGTAGTCAAGTCTAATATAAAGACACTCGGTATGATAGGTATACATACGTGCATGCTCAGTTGCGCAGTCATGTTCGACTCTTTGTGACCCTATGGACTGCAGCCTGCTAGGCTCCTCTGTCCATGGAATTTTCCAGGCAAGAATACTGGAGTGGGTTGCCATTTCCTATTCCTGGGGATCTTCCTAACCCAAGGATCAAACTTGTGTCTCCTGTGTTTCCTGCATTGGCAGATGGATTCTTTACCACTGAGTCAACTGGGAAGCCCATGATAGGTATAACCACGCCCATACTATTACTAATGAAACTGAAGCCTTGAGAATTGACTTTTCTGAAGTCACACAGCTAAGAAATACAAACCAAAACTATAAGAAGCTATCACCTCATACCAATCAGAATGGTCATCATCAAAAAACCTACAAAACAATAAGGGCATGGAGAAAAGGGAACTCTCCTACATTGTTAGTGGGAATGTAAATTTCTACAGCCACTAGAGATAACAGTATGAAATACAAGTGCAAGTCGCTCAGTCGTGTCTGACTCTTTGTGACCCCATGGACTATACAGTCCATGGAATTCTCCAGGCCAGAATACTGGAGTGGGTAGCCTTTCCCTTCTCCAGGGGATCTTCCCAACCAAAGGGTTGAACCCAGGTTTCCTGCATTGCAGGCAGATTCCTTACCAGCTGAGCCACAAGGGAAGCCCAAGAATACTGGAGTGGGTAGCCTATTCCTTCTCCAGGGCATCTTCCCAACCCAGGAATCGAACTGGGGTCTCCTGCATTGCAGGCAGATTCTTTACCAATTGAGCTATCAGGGAAGCCCAGAGAATAGTATGGAGGTTCCTTAAAAACTAAAAATAGAGCTACCATATTGTCCACAATTCTACTCCTGGGCATATATCAGGAGGAAAACCTGGTTTGAAAAGATACATGTACCCCATCATTCATTTCAGCACTATTTGCAGCAGCCAAGACTTGGAAACAACCTAAATGTCCATCGACAGATGAATGGATAAAGATGTGGTACATGCATGCTATAGAATATTACTTAGCCAGTAAAAAGAATGAAATAATGTCATTTACAATAACATATTGGATCTGGCGGTTATCATATTAAGTAAAATAAGCTCAACAGAGAAAGACAGATATCATATGGTATTGCTTATATGCAGAATCTAAAAAATGATAAAAATGAACTTATTTACAAAACAGAAACAGACTTTCAGACATAGAGAACAAATTTACAGTTACTACAGTGGGAAGCATGGGGAGAGGGAGGGATACATTGGCAGTTTGGAAGTGACATGTACACACTACTATAATTAAAATACATAACCAACAAGGGCCTACTATACAGCACAGGGAAGTCTGCACAATATTCTGTAGTATTCTAAATGGGAAAAGCATTTGAAAAAGAATAGATAAATGTATATGTATAACTGAATCACCTTGCTATACACCTGAAACGAACATAAAATTGTTAATCAGCTATGTGCCAATATAAAAGAAGAACTTCAAAAGAATAAACATTTCTATTCTCTTCATAGTCATAATCTAGAGAGAAATCCAGACAGTAAACTAAAGTATTAACATATAGCATTATGTCAGGTGGTATTAAGTGAGACAGAGAAAACTAAATTGGAGGGAAAGTAGCCAAGATGAGTGGTGGGAGGAGATCTGCATTAGACGAGGGGGTAAGGGCAGGCCGCTGGGAGCAGAGACTATAGTGAAGGCAGAGAGAGAATCCCAGGCTTCGTTGGGGTTGACCACTCCAGGCAGCAGACACAGAAAGTGCACAAACCCGTAGGAAGCAATGACATTGGTACAGTCATTGAAGAAAGTCAGCATGACTAAGACAACTGAAGTGATGGTGATGGTGACAGGAGATGGGAACAAAATGGTAAGCAGAGGCCAAATTCTACAAGATCTAAAAGTCCAGGGTGATATTATGTTTTAATGTGAATAGGACGATAAGACAGGAAGTAGTGAGAGAGTCAATTCCTAGGCAGGTTGATAAGAAGTCTGGGGGTCCCCAAGCAGAGAGGGGTCTGGGGTTCTCGAGGAGGAGACAGGGGTCTGGAATTTCCAAGGAGGAGGAAAGGACAAACTTTTTTCCCTCTACATTCCTTAGGATTATATAAAAATAATGTATCCTGCTTGAGGACAGTTTCTGGAAGAAACCTCTGGCTAATCCTGTAATCTTAAAATGTAAATTATGGGAGTGAGTCTAGTAAGGTCTTTATAACCTCCAGACATTCTTTTGATTCATTGTAGTAACTAATTAAAAAGTATATAACTCCACCGCAAACACTAGTGGGGGGGCACTCTTTTTGCCCCCTTCTGATGTCTGTGTCAGAAGATTTTTCTATCTCTTTTATACTTTAATAAAACTTTATTACACAAAAGCTCTGAGCGATCAAGCCTTGTCTCTGGCCCTGGATTGAATTCTTCTCCTCTGGAGGCCAAGAATCCCGCATCTTTTGTAGTTCAGCAAAACCTTTCAGTAGGTTGTAAACGAGAAATATCTTAGAAACACTACATGACACGAAGTATTATTTAAGAAACTTAAGAAATACTTTAAAAGTCAAGAAATATCTATTTTCCTTCCCTTATCCTTGTCATGGTAAAGCATCCTTTTAGAATATCCGAAAGCACTTCCAGCCATGAGGCTCTTGGAACAGACATTTGTGCCATTTTTAAGGGATACATTTTCTCTTAATACAGGGTTAGTAGAAATAGTTATTTGATTTCTAAACCTGGTTTGATTCTAACAAACTACAGGATGTCCTCAAGCAAACCTCATTTCCCCCCAAATCATTCATATGCCAAAACAGAATTGGTTGCATGCAAATTATGTTGTCCACAAAAACTAGATACTGTTTGACAAAAGGGATGCCAAGTTAGCTAAGAGGACAGTTGTCTCTCTAATATAAAGCAAAGGTGAAAGTATTCCTTCCTTTGCTAAAATAAAAGCAAGTATTCTGGCAATCTAATACTGTAAGTAGAACTGAGATCACGTCTCAGAAATCTCTGGTTAAAATAGAAACGAGTCACCTTAAATGCATGCTATCATAGACACATGAATATTTTCATGGGGAAAAATCACCCTAGATGGTCCTTACTACCATGAAACACAGAATGGTTGAGTTTGATCTGGAAAATTGATGGAAAAGGGTCTGAGGAAGCTAGGATTCAAGGATTGAAGCATCCAGAGGCTTGGAAAGGAGGCGAGAACTGAAGGAAACATGACCCTTCTCCTCTCTCTGCCTCTACACCCCTCCACATGAAATCTCCAACACTCCTTTTTTGCCTTTGTCCACTTACAACATTGTGTCAGCGTCAGGTGTGAAACATAATGATTTGATATTTTTATCGATTACATACCAGAGAGAGTTGTTATGAAATACTGACTATATTCCCTCTGCTGTACATTATATCCCTGGGACTTATTTTAAAAATAGTATTTTGAACCATTTAATACTTATTAACACTAAATACTTATCACAAAAGGTATTAACACTTAATACCTTTCAACCATTTCACCTTCCCATCACCACTAGTTTATTCTCTGTATTTGTGAGTCTCCTCTTTTAACTGTTCATTTGTTTTGTGTTTTAGATTTCACATGTAGGTGCAAATATACAGCATTAGTCTTTGTCTGACTTATTTCACTCAGCATAATTCTCTCTGGGTCCATTTATGTTGTCACAAACGGTAAGATTATATTCTTTTTATCACTGAGTAATATTCTGTTATATATATGACACATCTTCTTCATCCCTTCATCTGTCTGTAGGCACTAAAGATGCTTCCATATCTTGGCTTTGGTAAATAACGCTGCTATAAGCATTGTGGTGCATATGTCTTTTTAAATCTGTGGTTTTGCTTCCTTTGGATAAATACCCAGAAGTGGAATTGCTGGATCCTGTGGTAGTTCTATTTTTAGTTTTACACAGTGGCTTCACCAATTTACATTCCCACCAAGAGTGTACTAGTACTCCACTTTTCCACATCCTCACCAATACTTCTTAGTTTTTTTGACAACAACCATTCTTATAGGTCAGTTTGATTATATTCTTTGCAGTTGAAGATGGAAAAGCTCTATAACAACAAACTGAGAAATATAACAGAGACATATAACAAACAGAGGAAGATTTTATTTTCCAAGAGGTATTCTGGAATATGCTCTCAATAGTTAACTGCAAACTTAGCCGTGGGTAAAGGCCAGGAAGTGATTTATGACTCAATAACAATCAAAAGAGTAATGTGCTTAGTGGCATAAGTTAAAATAATTCTGTAATGCTCCAAATCATTAAAGTTCAACAGTTTAGGTTAAGGGAAAGCAAGTTGTACTTGATAAGCAGACAGTGTCTTGGGTTTCTGGAAGCACAATCAAACTAATTATGAACTGAGCTAGAGGTAGAAGGGGCTTTGCTAATCAGGGAAAAGAGTGAATTGAACTTTTCCAGAGACTGATGGTATTAGCTGAGCCACAGCTGGGCAGAGGGTTCAAAAGGAAAAGACAGTGAACCTTGTGTCTTGCTTCTGGGAGCTTAGACAGCTCAAAATCAGGAAAACGCATATCAGTCTTGCTCTCCATTGACTCTAATGCTGAAGTCACTCCTGAAATTGAACTCAATTGACCTCCATGTCTCCAGGAAAAGGCTAAAATAAATGCTTTAAACTTTTTTCTATTTGTTGGCCAGAGTCAACATGGGCTTTTAATATGAAGTAAAAAAAAAATAATTTTATACTTCAATTACAGCTTTATATACTTAATTTTAGGCCAGCTTCCCTGGTAGCTCTGTGGTAAAGAATCCACCTCTAATGCAGGAACAGTGCAGGAGATGTGGGTTCTATCCCTGGTCCAGAAGATCCCCTGGTGTGGGAAATGGCAACCCACTCCAGAATTCTTGCCTGGGAAATCCCATGGACAGAGGAGTCTGGAGGGCTACAGTTCATGGGGTTGCAAAAAGTCAGACATGACTTAGTGACTAAACAACAGCAAAAACAACAAATACTTAATTAGGAGCCTGAATCTACTGGTTTTCACATATGCACACGTGTATGAATGTGTCTGTATGTGTGTGTTTGCTCATGCAGTGACGAACAGCACAAACTCGAGCGTCACACAGAATCGGTTCAGTGTCTGAGGTCTGTCTCTGTAACTACTGACCTGGGACAAGTTCTAAGGCTTCCAGAGCCTCAGTTTCTTAATTTCTATTTTGAGAATAATGTAACTTCTTCAGTGAATTGTGATTATTGAATGCGCTAATAAGTATAACATGCTCATCATAGTAATAAATAATAAATGGTACCTTTTTATGACTGAGTAATATTTCATTGTATATGTGCACCACCTCTTTATCAGCCAAAGAAAGGAATGACATGTATTAAGCTGCTGTGAGGTGCATGAGCCTAGAGCCTGTCACACAGCGTGAATGAAGTCAGAAAGAGAAAAACAAATGTCGTATATTAACACATATATATGGAATCTAGAAAAATGATACTGATGAACCTATTTGCAGGACAGGAATAGAGGTGCCGACTTAGAGAACGGACTTGTGGACACAGTGGGGGAAGAAGCTGGCAGGACGAACTGAGAGAATAGCAATGACGCATATACACTACCATGTGTAAAGGAGATAGCTAGGAGTAAGCTGCTATATAGCAGAGGGAGCACTGTTCAGTGTTCTGTGATGACCTAGAGAGGGTCCACGAGCAAGGGGATATAAGTGTATATATTGCTGATTCATGTTGTCACACAGCAGAAACTACCACAGCATTGTAAATCAGTAATAAATTTAAAAAAAAAAGGTAGTTATTATGATTATATAATTATATTATATTCACTTAGTCTTGGAAATTATTTTCAATTCATTAAAATCTATATCATTGAAGAGAAATGTCACGCCTTTATCATTTATTTACCAACATTTCTAGTTCACCAACTAGGAAACTTGGCTCCATGGATCAGAAAGGCCTGAGAATAAATCAGAAAGGAACACAGACATAAATAGTTTTATTGACATGTATTCTAGTGGGCAAGACTGAAATAGTGGTAAGCTTGATAATTTTATCTTGGGCTCAATTTGATTCATACTCCCCAGGCTACTTTCCCTTAACCTTCTGAATTCATTTTCAAGGCTATAATCTTTGCTCAAATACAGAAAAAGAGATCATTGAAAAGAGGGCCAAAAAAACAAAAAAAAAATCAGTGGCACACTATGTGATCCAAGTGTAGAGCCATATTTCCTTGAAGATTTTTGACTCCAAGGACTGACAAACCCTAGATAATGGCAGGAATGTAAATCTGGGTAGAATTTCTCTGAGGGTTTTGTATCCTTAAACAGATGTGCTCTTGTCTTAGGTTTGAGCCTGATCCTTTTTAAATATGATGATGAAGATTGAAGACAATTAACATTTTAAGTGACTATTACATATAAAACAGCTTGCTAAGTATTTTATGTTCATCATGTTTAATTTTTACAACAGATACAGTGAAGGTACTACCTGGTGGTTCAGACAGTAAAAAATCTGCCTGCAATACGAGAGATTCAGATTTGTTCCCTGGGTTGGGAAGATCCCCTGGAGAAGGGAATGGCTCCCCACTCCAGTATTCTTGCTGGAAGAATCCCATGGACAGATTAGTCTGGTGGGCTATAGTTCACAGGGTCACAAAGAGTCAGACATCACTAAGCGACTAACACTTTCAATTATTTTTTCGATACTATTTTTACCATTTTACAAATGAGAAAGTTGACGTTCAAAGAGTTTAAATCATCTGTCCAGGTGGCACAGCAGGAAGTGCCAATGCAGGATGTGAGGTCTAGAGTCAGAGCCCTTAGCTGCGGCACAGAACAACCCCTGGGTCAGGATGTTTTAGCTAGCACGTTCTGAGCATCCACTCTGCTCTACTGTGCCAGATGCCAGTAATATCAGAAAGAGTAAGGCATGACTTTGTTCCTGGAGGAGTTCACAGCCTAGCACAGGGGAGACACATTTAGATAAATGTCAGTGTGATATGGTAAACTCTGGTCATAGCGATCCACAGACTGCTAGGTAAATATATAGGACACGTACCATCGCTGACTTGGAGCGAGCAGAGAAATGTCACAGAATGTGTGGCATTGAAGTCTACAACTAACAAGAGAAATGCAAAGTACATATCAGGTGATGTAAAGGATGGATGCAAAAATATGAAAGGAAGTGTATTGGGAGACCTACTTATATGGCTGAAATATAAGGTTAAAGGAAAGAAAAGGCAAGAGATGAGATACTAAAGGTGGTCAAATCATAGGGAACCTAAGAGATCATACTAAGGACAGTGGACTTTACCCTTTTGAGTCTAGGCAAAGGGAGCCATGAGGCCTTTAATCAGGAAAGGGATGTGATTATATTTGAATTGTAGGATGCATTAATCTAGAGATAAAATCTTTTAGTAAGATTACTTTATCGCAGCTTTGAGAACTTGGTCATGTTGCTACACATTTTTTTTAAACTTCAATTCTCCATTTAAACTGGATTGACATACTTCTTGGGATTGACATATATCCCAAGATACTGTTGAGATATATTTATTGACTATATAAAACAGATAACTAAGGAGAACATACTGTATAACACAGGGAACTCTACTTGATGCTCTGTGGTAACCTGAAGTCCAAAAGGGAGGTGGTATATGTACATGTATGCCTGATTCATTTTTTGCTATACAGTATAAACTAAGACAACATTAAAAAGCAATTATATTCCAGTAAAAAATTACTTAAAAAAAGAGTACCTACTTTAAAATGTTGCAGTGAGAATTAAGTAAGTTCAAGTAGAAAACCACACGTGCAAGTACCTGGCATAGAGTCAGCCCTCACTAAGTGTTAGATAGTATTTACTTTTTTATGGATGAAGGCTGGAAAGCATTAATCAAATGCTACTGTTCACTAAAGTCTTCAGATGAAGAATTCCAAAAAAGGGGCGATGTGTCATCCTTGGTAACATTTGCATTCGGAGAGGCCCACTTTGCATTCCAATCTAATTTCAAAATGAGACAAGTAGGACAAGGTAGAAATGCACAAAGATATGTCCAATCTCTTTTCAAACAACATTGTGGGACACACTTTTACAGTGCCTCTGGATTCAAGATGCTACAACTCAACATCCTGCACTCAGACAGCAGACCTCACTTCTCTGAGAGTGGAGGATGGAGAGTTGCAGCTTCTTTGGCCCCTTTTGTAATTCAAGTGGAGGGGGGATGGGAAAGGAAGTCCATTCCTCCAGATTCTGACTCACACTACAGAGAGCTACGGCAAAGAAGATTACAGTGAGCAAAGTAGGGTTTAGGAATCTCACTGTTTTTTCTTTCAAAATTATGGAATTCTAAGCCTGGAAGCAGACCCAAGGGACACTCTCCAACTGAGGCTGCTGGACTTTCTTTCTGTTTAGATGAAGGGAGGATACTAGATACTTTTGCAAAAACCCTTCTTGCAAATGGAGTTCAATCCAATCATTTTCACTTCTAGGACTAATGCAAAATCTCCTGAAAACAAAATAGTCCTCTGATTGCATGGGGTTTTGTCTTCTAAGCCTCCTACTGACATGTTGCCTTCATCTAGAAATACGTGGATGTCTTTTGATGTAAAATGAGCAGGTCTCTGAAAATTACATTGATAATTTTATCTATAATTTGACTGAAAGTTATTTTCATTTCCATTTGGATAGAGATCCTCAGAATTCCTGGTAAGTACTATGAATGTCTGTTCTTCTTACTCATGGATGAATGGAATCTGGCTTTAAAAGCCCAGAATTCCCAACAGAAAAAAATACTTCCAGTGTGTCTGAAAGCAGAGAAATATTATTTCTGATCTGATGAGTCTGTTCACTGTCTCTCTAAGCAGAATTCCTCAGGAGAACTCTGGTTCATCTCTAAGATGAACCTGATTATTGTGTTCTGCAAATATGCTTTCAGGTAATAATAATAATAACCACCTCTATTAACAGAACTTGTCTCCAGGTGAGCATCCACTCTGTCTATCTTTCCTGCAGAGTATCCTGAGTCTTCTCTACTTCACCCACACCCCAGCTACACCTTTCTTGTCTAGAGATGGCTCTTAAATATTATCAACCTTGGTCCTTTAAGGTAGGGCTTTTAACCAACCCACTTCACCTTTTTTAAAATCTTTCTAGACAAGTAGTAACTTGATATTCAATTGAGAAATATAAAATTTCCACTGTAGAAGCAAATGGGGGATTGGAAATAGACAATTCACATTTTAATTGAAATGCAATTACTTAAAAGTTCTCTAATTCACAAGTTATTGACCTCCCAAAGATACTATTAAAATTATCATTACTACATAAGTTTAGGCAAAAGTACTTCATAAGATACAAGGCTAAGTTAAAAAGTGATTTATAACTAAGAATCAAGACCAGCAGTAATTAAAAGCCATAACCAACTTGAAGTACCTGTATTATTCAGTGAACAATCCTTCCCTCAAATTCTAAGATTTTGTGTGAATTGTGAAGTTTTTCAATATGGCCTGGACTTTGGTGGTAACCAGATATCTCCGTTTTCAAAATAGTGAATTGATTCTTGAATAAATTTGAGAAATGTTTAACTATACAATAGGAACAGTAGGCATTAGTTATTGTTCCATTGCTCAGTCATGTCCAACTCTTTGCGATCCCATAGACTTCAGCACACCAAACTTCCCTGTCCTTCATAATTTCCCAGAGTGTGCTCAAACTCATGTCCATTGAGTTGGTGATGCTATTCAACCATCTTATCCTCTGTTCACCCCTTCTCCTCCTGCCGTCAATCTTTCCCAGCTTTAGGTTCTTTCCCAATGAGTTGGCTCTTCACATCAGGTGGCCAAAGTATTGGAGCTTCAGCATCAGTCCTTCCAATGAATATTCAGGATTGATTTCCTTTAGGATTGACTGGTTTGATCTCCTTGCAGTCCAAGGGACTCTCAAGAGTCTTCTCGAGCACCACAGTTCAAAAGCATCAATTCTTCAGCATTCAGTTCATAACTTTGTACAGGAGGCATTAGTAATCCACAATAAATCTTCTAGTATATTTGTTCCTAATAGCCTTCACTCAATGCAGCAGAAGACAATTCCATTGCCAATGGTTTTATTTTTAGTCTATTAGGAAGCTTGCCAGAGGGACTTCAGATACATTTAGAGAATCTCTGTCCCAGAGATATTTTCAAACTGTCTTTACTGGTGTCTTAAATGCTGCAATGGGGCTTACAGGGAAAACAGAGTGGGCTAGAGAAACCTCTTATTGCTTCTCAGCTTTACCCAGACCAACTCTGCTTTCATGAGATAGAATCACAAGAGTTCCAGGTGATCCTCATTCATCTATTGCAGTGGTCCTCCATCTAATCACACCAAAGTGCCCTGTTATAAACAAGCCTTCTCTAAGGCTTTCTTTACTGATTTCCTGAAGTGAAATTTAAAATATACACTACCTACACATATAATCTTGAAAAAATCAACATAAACTCTAAACTAAAAATATAAACTAATTTACCATAAAAAACACATAATCAATATGTAAAAGGCTGGGCAGGGCTACTCTAGGAAACATATTAAAGCAGTTAGATACTTGCCCTTATAAATTTATATTTATGCATAATAAGTCAACATGCAATTGATTTACTTTTCACTTTTTCCTACAGTTGATATTTTAAAATACGACTGAAATATATTCACCTCTCCATCAATCAATCAATCATAATCACCAGGAATGTGACAACTGCAAATGCAAAAAAATTCAGGTGTAATTCTTTAGAGCCACAAATAACATAAGGAGCACTGCCATCACTGGCATGATTTTCCAAGATAAATTAGAGCCCCTCTTTTGTGCCAGGTACTGTTCTGAGCACGTGACATTACTGACTCATTTAATTCTCATGACATTTTGAGATGGGTACTGTTACTATTTCAAAATCACAGCTAAGAAAACCAAGAGACAGAAGGGTTAACTACCTTGGCCATCATCACACACAGCTAAGAGTAGGATCTGCGATTCAAAGCCAGAATGGTTGACTTTAACCCTTTCATTATGTCTCCAAGTGAGCAACTCCTGAAGCTCCCAAGAAAACAAACCAGTACACTCTTCTCCCAATTACCTGAGCTGTCGTATTTCTAGAAAATGCAGTGTATGTTAAAACTGTGTAATGAATACTACTAATATGTAAAATAAACTGGGTTCTAGGCTCAGATATTTCCACATTGCTCTTTCACCTACATCAGTGTCTGGGGAGATATTCATACCCATCACACAGAATACAGGACAAGTCTTCACTGTATAAAACCGTCATCTTCTGCATTGCAGGACATCTGCATCTCCAGCTCCTGCTCGCTAAATAACAAGGGTACCCCCTCTAGTCACTATGAAAACCCACAGATTTCCAAGACTCTTCCTAGTGGCAGGTTCTCCTCCTCGTGATCATTAACGTCAAATCCTGTTGCTTGGAACTTCAGAGGACAAGTTTAACCAGAGCAGCTCTCCTTTTATCCATTTTATGCACTGGAGTTTTAGGCAAGATTTAGCCCTGGAAAGTATGATCCTTTTGCTACTTACAAAAGTTTTAAAACTGTTGCTTCAGATTAAGACTCATTCTTCATCTCTTTCACTGGGCATGACAGAAAAACCTGTCTGTGGTCCCTACCATCTGCTCTAGCCCTCTCTCGCTCCAGGGCAACACAGTGCTAACGCCCCAATCCCCTGTAACTACAAGGAACTGGAGTGATGGAACCCAGGCACAGCTGGAAAACTCAGCCCCTGATGCTGCTTGTTGTCTCTCTGCTCTGATTGATGTCCACTGGACACGTGTACCCCTCATGACTTCAGCTGATTGGATGCCATGTCTGGTCCATGGAACCTCAGTCATCCTCTGTGATGCTGTGAGCCTACTCTGTCACCAGGGTTTCCAGCTGGAGGGCGTGCACTAGACTGGAAGCAAAAAATAAGCCCACTATTTCTAAGAGAGTCCTGAATTAGGAATTCGGAGACACAGTTCTCTGCCCCTAATTAGTTGTGTGACCTTGAGCAAAGTGTCCACCCTCTCTGGCCTTCAGACTCTTCAGGTGTAAAATGACAATGGATTTCAAGATTCTCAGAGCCTTTTTCATCTCTGACCCTCTTTGCTTCTCTGACTTTCACAATCAATTGTGGGTAGAAAGGTAGTGTGTACAGCTCCAAGGCAAGGTCAGCTGCACAGCCGGCTGAAGATGAGCAAGAAATACTTTTCTGGGGCTGTGGTTGCATTTATTACATGCAAGTAAGCTACCAGAAGCATAGGAAGGAGATGAGAAGATAGCTGCTTGAAGGAATGGATGGAATGGTATGAACAACAGTTACGATAACAATGCTTGAAGGGAAATGTGCTTTAGCTTGTGCCTGGATTTTATTGTCTACTCATCCAGGGCATCCTCCTTATAACAGAACATTGTCTACGAGGCTGCTCAAGGAATTTTAAAAGAAAGTGGAGACATAAAAAATGGCGCAGGAGAGAATTTTATAAGATGTTGATTGAAATGTCAAGTGTTGCTTTTCAGAAAGAAAATGAAAATGCCGTAACAAGTTCAGGACAGACGCCAAATGCGCGGATGGGCGAACTTCGCAGAAAATTAGGGGCTGAGTTTCCAGTGAGTCATTAGCATGTGGCTTATTAACAGGTCAGGGCTCAGAGGGGAAGCTTCCAATTTGAGCGCCAGCTCAGCGTCTTACTAATTGCATGACTTAGGGCACATTATGTAATTATTGGGGGTCTCAGTTTATTCACCAACACATTATTATTGCCAGTATTTTCTATAATTAGCTGCTGATATTTTGTATCAGAACTGTTTTCAAAGTTTAAATAGCAGTAGGAGTTTTAATATCTAAAATAGATGAAAGAGGAACTGCTTTAGAATCCCTGCTCCCTCCTTTCCACTAATCCCCAAGGCGGCACCTGGGTGATGTTTGAAAACTATCAAATTCCATCCTCCCTAAGACTTCTTCTATTCTAAGGTATACTCTTTCATATGTTCAACAAAGATGTATGGTGAACCTCACCCACACCAGACAGTGCTAGGCACTGAGTACACTGGGATAATTATGCCATCACAATTGCCTTTCAGAGTTTTTCCTGATACAAATGACAGAACAGTTTTCCTGTTTTGACATATGGTTAATCCATTTCACTGCTGGACAGAGATCCACCACCATGCCCCAGAAGGACAGGCAGAAGAGAGGTCTCTGGACCTGGACGCTACAGTACTCTTAATTGTACTCTGTGGTACAATGACTCTAATTTTATATGGGTTTTAGAAAATTACTCAGCAAATTAATTCTTGGTGAATATTTTAAGGAATCTTTTTTTTTTTTTTTTTTTTTTGCAGTAGTTCCTTTGCCTCATTCAGTCTATCTTAAATGGAACACAAACTGTCATTCCATCCAAGGAGAACTGCTTCATAAGAACTATGAAGTTTTAATCTTTGGTAACTTTGGGGAGTTTTTACCTTTGGCAACTTTGTAGAATTTTTCTATAGTGGTAGGAAAGGAGGTGAAGCATACAACTTTCAAAATTGTGTCCAGTTTAAGTCTCAGGGAATATGTACACTTGCCTATGATAGTAAATGAGGACAGTTTCTTGGATACATGTGAGAAAAAGCAGTCCCTTTAATGCTAAGTAGAGAAGTCACTACCTTTGACCAAATACTCAGCTTCTGATTGTACCATTCTCCCTTAAATTCACAAAGCCATAAACCTTGCTAAAATAAAGCACTGCATTTGACAACTATTTAGGCTAGGCTAAGGAGAAAGAGTGCTTATCAGTATCCATGAGGATTTAATAAGTAGATTCTTTCACATCAAAGTGGTTTAAAATTCCAAAATGGAACCCAGCAATGTCTGCTACCTTCCTAGCTTTGCATATGTGACCCAGTATGTTCCTCTTTCATTTAATTCTAATTCCATGAATCTACACACTGAATAAAGGTCCATGGCCTTATTTAATGAAATTCTCCTATTTGAACTGAGATGGCCATCCTCTTATTAGTCTTTTAAACCCAGAAGACTTACCCACACACAACAATGACCGACAGATAAAAACAAGCCACAGCCAGCAGCCAGCATTCTAGAAAGACAACCCACACTTCTAGTTTACTCTCAGCTCTTGTATTTGGCTTTGCTTCTCTGCTTTCCTAATGCTCTCCAGCCCTTAGGAATATGCCACTCCATGGGGACCTTTTCAGTTTTGTGGTTTTCACTTTATACTTGGCATCCACTGAACCACTGGGCTATGCTCTCTGTTCAGTCGCTCAGTTGTGTCTGGCTCTTTGCAACCCTGCAAACTGTAGCCCGCCAGGATCCTCTGTCCATGAGATTTTCCAGGCAAACCTGGAGCAGGTTGCAATTTCCTTCTCCAGGGAAATTTCCCCATCCAGGGATCAAACCCACATCTCCATGTCTCCTGCATTGGCAGGAGGATTCTTTACCATTGAGCCACCTGGGAAGCCATATTAGCTGATTGAATCCCGGAATAGAATTTTGAACAGAAGTCGTCTATCTTCAAATCATCTTCCATTGCTTCTTTGTTTCCTCAGGTAAGATGCTTAAAATTCATGCACCTCTGTCTCCTCTGCTTCAAATTGGTGCCAATAATGGCACTGACCCCTGAATATGTTGTAAGAATTAAGAGAGATTTTGTAGTTAAAAGTTCACAAGAGAGAGCCTAGCTCATAGTGATTATTTAATAAATGTTAACCTGATGCTGCTGCTAAGTCCAGCCTACCAACAATGGGTGGGGAATTGAAAGCTTGTATTAGTATTTCCTAAGGTGTTCTGAAGAACTTTGATTCCTGGAGTATTTAACAGGTTTTATGTCAGGGAAAGATCTGGCATTCTAGGTAAAAATTCTAAGATAAAGTTACATTGATTTGTTAAATGAAGAAACTTATCAAAAAGTGTGCTGTTCCTGATGCTTAAAATAGAAATTTAACAGTTAAAACTGAATTGTCACAAGGGCTGAGTATTAATCGGATATTGGATACTGATAACTTGGTGGTTTCATATATCATATCTTAACCTCTAGCGAATTATTAAGGACTTGCTTGGTATCAGGCATTGCATATTGCTTATTCAAACACATTTTCTTATTTTTCATATCTACATGTGAAGACAAGAATTATTCTTACTTAACAGATGAGGAACATACGGCTTAGAGACGATAGATGGTATCTTCATGTTATTTGGCACTGAATTCAAACCCAGAGCTTCTGTCTCTGATCTAGTCTTCATTCACTGGACTATTCCACTTCCCATGTCACTGAGCACTTCTCCTAACAATTTGAAGTGTTTTGTTCTCTGAAATAATTAGTGAGCTGTGAGCTGTTTCTGTATTACAGAAGTGATTGTTATCAATTATGGAATTATTAACAATACTTCCCATCTGCCTCTAGTTTCCAGCTAAGAATGTTAATTAAAGCACAAATCCATCCAAGAATTTGGAAAATTTATGACTGAGGATGTTTACCAATGAGTCTGGTAATAAATGCCCAGCATGTGTTCAGTAAATAATACAGATATTGATTTCACATCTCACTAGATGTCGATAATTCTTCCTTTAGAAAATTATATTACCTCAGTGACAATGTGAGGGGGCTGTGGGTGTTTCCCTTCCCAAATGATTCATCTAGTTCATCCATTGCAGCCTTTCCGATGAACAAACCTCTACATGACTCGTGTCCACACGTTACCTTGTACTTCTCCCATCATGTTCTTCCACTCATTTGTGGTCTTCTTTATAAATGCTTTCCAATGTGGTCCTGGAAACCCCTTTCCTGTGGTAATTAGCTCCCATTCCACGACATCCTCAGCCCTTCCCAGAATCCCTCCAACTACTGACGTAAACCCGTAAATTTTACAGTCTTTTGCCAACAAAGTGAGAATGAGTTGACATTCAGCATTCCTTGTGCATCAGCCAGTGTCCTAAGTATGACTACAGCTTTTTCTTCAAGAAAATCCCTCTCCCTGCACCCCTGTACCCCAATGCTATAAAGGCCAGGGTCACTCTCATAGCGTTCTCTGTTGACTCTGCGTCTTTATTTCACTGACCCTCAGCACATTCCTTTCATCGTCTGAGCCTCATGTCACTCCACTTTCCCACCTCTGCTCTGTCCCACATTTCTAGTATCTTCTGGTCATTCCATTTTATCTGCTAAGCACTTCGGAACATGCCTCCCACTCTCTCTCCACTGCTGATTTCTACCATCACAGAGATGATGTAAGCATTCATTTTTTTACATAATTTTGGGCAACTATTCTAACCACTTAACCATAAAACTTCGAAGTCCTCAGCCTTCTTGATGCCAACAAATTGTATCAACTTTCCACTTCTGCCCTTTTCTTGATCTCCCTGGTCCCCCTCAAATACTGCAGTCCCTCCCACCACCCTTCTCTTTTAACCTCTTTGTTCACCTCCTTCTGAAAATCGTATATTCGTTATTAAGCTTAGATCCCACATTCACCCTCATCTATTGTCAATGTCCTCAAATCCTCTTCTTTCATTGAATCTCCCTAGTAAACTATAAGTTGCCATTAATTCAACTTTCCTTTCATCTCCCACACCAACACATGCAACTGCATTTGAAGAAAACAACATATAATTTTGTAAACTGGTGGCTCTCCAAATAAGAGATCTTAAGACCTTTGGTATCATTCAGCCATTTTTTCCTTGTCTCTGTTCAGCTCCCTTCAATTTACCCACAGTGACTATTACTTAAGTTTTAAGTCTCTCTGTATCAAGGTTGTCCCACTCTCCTCTCAGCAGAAGGCTCTAAACTGGACTGTGGAGACAAATGGAACTGGACATGGAGCTTGGCTCCCCCATTTCCTAGTGCATATAACTTCTAACCTTTTCCATGCTTTGGTCTACTTATCTTTGGCTTCCCTCATAGCTCAGGGGCTTCCCTCATAGCTCAGTTGGTAAAGAATCCACCTGCAATGCTGGAGACCCTGGTTCAATTCCTGGGTCAGGAAGATCTGCTGGAGAAGGGATAGGCTACCCACTCCAGTACTCTTGGGCTTCCCTGGTGGCTCAACTGGTAAAGAATCTGCCTGCAATGCAGGAGACCTGGGTTCGATCCCTGGGTTGGGAAGATCGCCTGGAGAAGGGAAAGGCTACCCCCTCTAGTATTCTGGCCTGGAGAATTCCATGAACTGTATAGCCGATAGGGTCGCAAAGACTCAGACACAACTGAGCAGCTTTCACCTCAAAAGGTGACACAAAATTTGCCGTCAATATATGTCATTGATATTGTGGAGTTATGATGATAAAGAACTTGCTCTTATTTATTTAAACAACACAAAAATACTTTAATTCCCTTCCCCACATCTACAAATATCCTTCTATTTCTCCAGGTTAGAAAGAGGCATCTCTCTACCTAAACTAACCCTTAGGTCACTGCTGGGACCTAGTCTCCTTGAATTTATGCTGAAGCATTGCTAAACTTTCTAGTTTTTTCTATTCATTTATACAATTTTCCTTTGATAATGTTTCTATTTTCAACATTATATTACATTCTATACTCATTTTTTTTTTTTTTTAATTTCTCATTTTTTCACTAGGCAGTGTATTGCATGGACATTTCCCTTAACAATTTTAAAGTCTGAAAATAAAATTTTCAATGGCTGTATAATACCCTATGAATACACTGTAGTTTATATACCTATGCCTTCTTTGTTGAGAATAAGATTGTTTCCATTTTTTCTTTATTATAAATGATGCTGTGATTATTATCCTTGTGCACAAATCTTTATCTGCATCTCTGATTCTATTCACAGGGCATAATTCCATAAAAAGACTTAGGGAGTCAAAAACTATATTTTAAGGCTCTTTACACATGTTATTGAATTGCTTTTCAAAAAGATTATACCAATTTATATCCCCACCAATTTATACCCTATTGGTCTAAATTGCAAAAGAGATGGTCTCACCATACCCATGTTATTGTTAAGATTATTTCCTGCTAAATTTTCAGCCTCTCCTTCTCTACTAGTTCTTACAACAAAGGTTAAAATATATTTAAGTGTTTTATGTCCTAAAATTAATAATTTTCTACCCAGCACCTCTCTTTGGATAAGCATCTTCTTCCCTTTGCAGCTAGGATTCCTGGGGAGTAATTAGTCTTCAGCCTTAGTCTCTATCACCTAATCTTCTTTCTGTCATCTTAATCGGGCCTTCACTTCCCCACTTAGCAAATGTTACCAGTGATGTCCTAATTCAGTCTAGCAGAGTGTTCTTGTCATTTATCATATATTAAATTTAAGCACCCAACACTGTTAAATTTTTTCTAGGAATTCTAAATTCCTTTGCTTCTGAGACATAACTTTTTTTTCCTCATTTCTTCTTAACCATTATTTCCAAGGGCTGCTTTGTTTTGGACAACAACCTATAGCTGATAAACCCCCAAGCTTTACCTTTAGTTCAACTAATTCTATAAACCAGAGCAAGGGTGTTATATTAAAATATCTATTTGACTTCTTTAAGTAAATATCTTTGGGGACATAAAACCTAAAAGTCTGAAATTAAATTCATTCCATCCCCGCCCAAGCCTCCCACTCTTGCATTGATTGTTTTGGGGAAATGCACTATTATCCATGCCTATGTTTAAAATAGAAAGCTGGAAGTAATAAATTAACCTCACTGTTCACTGTTTACCAAATAGTCAATACAATCTTACAAAATAATGTTCAATCCTATAAAACTAACTCTTGCCCACCCTTCAGTATTTTTGTCTAATTACACTCAATTCCACTCACTCTGAGTTCTCACATTTCGTTTCTTGCAGATTATAGAGCCCAACAATCGGATTCATGCCTCTTAAGATGTTTCCCCCCTTAATGTTTCACCTAAGTGAAGTAACACATCACACTAACTTTCCCAACAAAGAATTATTAAATTTTCGGAATCAGCACCATGGAAGGTTCCTTAATCTAGACTTCTTGCTTGCTCGGCTAGAACTACCTTTTCTTTCCCTGTGGTTGAAATTCAATACTTGCCTATCTCTTCCGATATAGTTCTAAAGTAGTTCTCTCCATTTATTTATTTGTAAATTTTTTTGCTAAATTGTCAGCTCCTTAAGGGATATACTATTTCTATCTGTCTTTGTAATCCTAGTTTGGGGTATTTATCAAGAGTTTACAGAATTTATCCTGGCAAGATCAATATCTAAATAAGTAAAAATCTACAATACCATCAGAATAAAAAGAAAACCCCACCAAGGCAAATATTAATCAAATGGATAAAATTAGGTACAAAAACGTGTTTAAAGCCATCAGAATAAAAATACCTTCTATAAAAGGTAGTAATGATAAGAATGATCACCTATTTCTCCTCAAGCAACATTCAAGTCAGAAAGAAAATTGCTTAAAGTATTGAAAGGAAAAACTGTCAACCTCTAATTCTGCCTTCAGTGAAGATACCTTTCAATAATCAAGGTGTAAAAAGGCATTTTTATGCAAACAAAAGCTGAATCAATCACCAGCCAACTTACAGTACACTGAATGCTTAAGGAAATTCTTCACACTGAAGGAATTTGGATGGAAAAAAAAAAAAGAGTAAGGAGCTATAGAAGAGCTAAACAAGTAAGTAAATATAAAAGACATCTTTTCTCATTTCTACCTCCAAAAGATAAGTTGGCCTTAAAGGCCCAATATTTATATATTTTGGAGTTTGTAATATATGGAGAAATCAAATATATGACAAAAATAGCACAAAGGCTAGAAAGGAGAAAAATAGAAATTTGCTGTTATAAAAAACAAAAAACCCAAAAAACCTGTGATAAAGTGCTTGCGCTATATATGAGGCAATTCAATATTATTTGAAGGTAGACTTCGATACTGGAGATGGGAATGGCTATCCATTCCAGCATTCCTGCCTGGAGGATCCCATTGTATACTTCATAGGGTTGCAAAGAGTTGGACACAACTGAGTGATGAAGTATAGACTCTGATAAATTAAAGATGTATATTGTAAACCCTGAAGCAACATCTGAAAAATTAAGCAAAGAGTTATGGCTAATAAGTTAATAGTGAAGATAAAATGGAATCATAAAAAGAATCTTAAAGAAGGTGGGAACAGAAGAGGTATAAAGAATAGAAGGTATAAATAAAATATGAAGAGCAATACAGTAGATTAAAACCCTGCCATAAAACAATTATGTTAAGTGAAAATGGCCTAACCATTTCAATTGAAAAGCAGAAGTTGTGAGACTGGATATAAAAGCAATTCCCAATCATATGTTATCAAAGTATGTAGTTGAAATATAACAACAAAGACAGGGAAAAACCTACCGTGCCTATAATAATTAGAGAAAACTAGAGTAGCTATAGCAATTTTAGACAAAGTAGATTTTGGAAGCTGTAAAATTAGATATTGATCAAATTTGAACAATCAACCTGCTCTGTCATTTACAAAATCTTCCACACCAAATTCTCTTGAAGAGCCCACGGAACATTTAATAAGTTTGACTATATTCTGGATTCTTAAACAATTCTTAAGAAATTAAAAAGAAATTATATAGAGAATGTTACATTCTAAAATTAGAATTAAAATAGAAGTAAATAGAAATATATTTGAAATATTTCTCAAATTCTCAGAAATTAAGCACACACACTTCCATGGATCAGAAGGGAAGGCACAAGTAAAATTATACTGTATTTTGAATTAAATGAAAATGAAAACAGAAAATATGAAAATTTGTGGGATGCTGTTAAAGCAGGGATTAAAGGGAAATTTAGAGCATCAAATATACATATATATATATAAGATTTCAAACCAGTGACCTATGACCCAAACTTCTACCCTAAGAAGCTTTGAAAAAAACACATTCTACTCAGAGTAAACAAAAAGAAGGAAATACTAAAGATAAGAGCAACAATCATTAATACAGGAAATGGATAAGCAGTAGAGGAAAAGCAACAAATTCAAAGCCTGATTCTTTGAAAAGGACAATAGCATGAATAAACCTCTGGGCAGAATTCTGAACAGAAAGACCACACAAATTAAAACTATGGATTTTAGAGATATCAAATCGACAGTCAGAAAATATTATAAACAACTATAAATTAAACAACTTAGATCAACCAACTACCAAAGTCATTCAAGGAAAAAATAAACAACAAAAAGATGATTTGCACATTCAGCCAAAAGAGAGAATAGGGGCTAATTTCATCCACCTGATAGAACCAAAACATCTAGGCAAAATACAGGAACTGTTTTTAAGATATTAGACATCAGGTAACGAATGACAATGAACATCCCATGCTTTGATCTTTTAATCTTTCCTGAGACTTGTTATGAAGAGCAAATGAGGTTTTACATGTGAAAATTTCTAGCATAACAACAGAGACATTAATAAATGTTTCCTTCTGCCTCTCTCCCATTTTCCCTTCCTGGAAACAATTCACATCTCCATGTCAAGATAATTTAAAGTGTTACTGTGAAAGTTTCCCCCAAATACTTCAGGTCCATAACATATTCGAAGGAAATTAAATATCTTCTTAGACAATGCTGCCCACACAAACACAGACACACATGAGCACACACACACACATGCACCACAAGGCATTAATTAAGGAACTTCTTAAAAGGATTTTATTTCTTAAGGGAGAAAAAGCAGTCTCTCTAAAGTCTTTGTCAGCTCCAAACATTTTAGCACCTGTCAGGATGAATTAAAATACGTCATTCTCTCTTAGTCCACCAAAGATCATTTAACGTGAATTCCTGATCCTATCTTCCCAGAATCTTTTATTATTACATTTCTTTCTGGGGACTGAACATAAATGGAATTACCAAGTCGAGAGTCTAAATGCAGCCTCTGAAGAACAACCTGTTTATAATCTGGCTCACAGTTCTTTAATGATAATCAATATATTTAGATACCTCTCTTCAGGAAAAACTTAGGCTTTGCAGTCATAAAATACTGAGGCTAGATCCCAGTTCTAACACTTAGGAATTTTCTGAAGTTCCCAAACCAATGTCAATCTTTACTTCATAATCAGTAAAATGCTTTATCAACCGTGTTATGTTGTTCAAGGAATTAAATCAAAAGATACTAATGAATTGTTCTGTATAGCACATGACACAAAACCTCTCTTCTGTTCATTCCCCAACATTCATTTCTAAAAATATGTTTTGATTTAATAAAATGTATGCATTTAAGTAAGCAGTCTATTCTAAATTAAAAATCAGGGAATATCATTGGAACATGAAACCCAGAAAGGGACTATTCAAATATTTCATAAGTAATAACAGATTTGGAATTGACTCCCATCGTGTGCGGTTCCACCCTTCCTGTATGACACATTTTGCTTTCTTCCAGATAAGTTAGTCAACATATAGCCTTTCTTCTGACTCATCATGGAGACTTGAACATAATGGTGTTTCAGGATGGAATTTTTGTACCTTCAGTGACTTTGTACAACAGTAACATTCTCTGTTTTTCAGTTGTAATTCCAAAGTTGTTAAGGTTTCCAACACACAATTGCATCATTTCTAATTTTCATCCAGATTGCAATTAGTATCATCATATGACAGGCCAATTATATCAGTTTATGCCTTAATGGCATAAATCATATTTTTCTTCATAGTTGTAAATATCAATGTTCAAACTGATACATTTTAAAAAATACACTATAGCAGATAGAGCCTGGAAGACTTTTCTTTTAAATTAACTCTTTTGTTGTTTGTTTTCTTCTTCTTTAAAGCTTTGTAGAACATTCATTGGCAATCCCATAGATTTATCCCTCAGGGTGACTACAGTGAAATTATAATGAAAGAGAGAAAGACACAGATGGTTCACTTCTTTTTTAGCTATTCGATCATATCAAAGGAGTCTTTATTTTTGGATGAATATTTGTTTTTTAAATTAAATGAACAATAATAAAATGACAATAAATTTCTACTTTTTCTGACCTCGCAGAAGTAAGTCACAGAGGTATCATAATTATCCATTTTCATCAGTGTTAAAAAATCACCAGCAAAGAAAATTGGAGATGTATTTTGATAGCTTTTAAAAAATGATGAAATCATTTTGAAAAAGAAAAAAGATAGAGGGTTAACTGTACCTTGTTCCAAGGCTCATTGTCAAGTTACAATGATAAATTCATGTGGTATTGGTTTAAAGACAGACAAATAAATCAATGGAAAACAACAGAGTCCAGAAATAGACTCACTCACATATGACACTTTTACATGGACAACTAATATTTGACAAAGGTGCTAAAACAATTCAGGACAGAAAGGTAAGTCATTTCAACAAATGATGATAGAAAAATGAATATACATAATTAAAAGAAAAATAAAACTTTGATTTACACTTTTCCTCATTTAAAACATTAATTCAAAAAGTAGAATAGACCTAAATATAAAAATTAAAATATTAAAATTTCTAGGGGAAAAAAATGGAGAAAATTTTCGTGACAATGGGTTATCCAAACATTTTTTAGATCTAACATCCAAAGCACAATCTATAAAAGAACAAATGGGACTCCATCAAAATTAAAGATGCTTCCTCTTCAAAGAAACTGTTAAGAGATTAAAAAGACAGTCCACACTCTGCAAAGCATCTATCAGATAAAGGAATTTTATCCAAATATACACAAAACCTTTCAAAAGTCAATAAAGAGAAAACAGCCCAATATTAACAGTGTTCATAAAAGTTGAACAGAAACTTCACACAGGATAATATGATGTCAAATAAGTACATGGAAGGATGTCAAACACTATTTTGCTAATGACAGAAAAATGCAAATGACAGCCACAAAAATATACATATAAGATACCATTGCTGCTGCTGCTAAGTCGCTTCAGTCGTGTCCGACTCTGTGCGACCCCATAGATGGCAGCCCACCAGGCTCTGCCATCTGTGGGATTTTCCAAGCAAGACACCGGAAATAATAATTCTGGAGTAAAAAATATGGGGAAAAAGAAAAAGAAGACATGCACATTGTATGATTCCACTGATATAAAACTCTAGAAAATGCAAACAAATATATACTCAGAGAAACAGTTCAGTGGTTTTTCATTGGAGGGGAGGCAGAGAAGAGTAGGACAGTAAATCACAAAGACAGACAAGGAAACTTTACAATGATTGGTATTTTCACCAAAACACCTATATAGAAACTTATTAAATTGTATACTCTAAAAAGTAGCTGTTTTTTCTATGGCAATTAGACTTCAACAAAGTGTTAAAAATAAAATATATACACACGAATGTGTTAACTTGAGTTATCTCTGGTTGGAGGAACAAAATGGATCATTATCTTCCCTTTTAAACTTGATATCATCTCAGTGTTCTGCAATAAAACTGCAGCACATTTTAGAATCAGAAAAGAAAATACAATGGAATATTACTCAGCCATTAAAAAGAATACATTTGAATCCGTCCTATTGAGATGGATGAAACTGGGGCCCATTATACAGAGTGAAGTGAGCCAGAAAGAAAAGCACCAATACAGTATACTAATGCATGTATATGGAATTTGAAAGATGGTAATGGTAACCCTATATATGAGACAGAATAAGAGACACAGATGCATAGAACAGTCCTGTGGACTCTGAGGGAGAAGGTGAGGGTTGGACGTTCTGGGACAATAACATTGAAACATGTATATTGTCATATGTGAAGCAGAACACCATTCCATGTTCTATGCATGGGACGGATGCTCAGGGATGGAGTTGGGATGACACTGAGGGATGGGAGGGGGGGGAGGGAGGAGGAGGAGGGTTTGGGAGGGGGGAGCACATGTGAATCCATGGCTGATTCATGTCGATGTATGGCAAAAACTACTACAATATTGTAAAGTAATTAGCCCCCAACTAAAATTAAAAAAAATAAAAATAAAAAAATAAAAAAATAAAAAAAATAAAAAAAAAGAAAAAGAAAATAAATGGCTTTCCTTTTAAATGAAATAAAAACAAAAAATAATCAATTTCCATTTTGAAGAAAATTAAAAAAAGAGAAAAGGTGCTTCCAAATTTCATGAATATCATGTCCTGCTTCTTCGTAGGAGCTCTCTATTTAAACAACTGCACTCATTCAATAATATAAATATTGAAAATTATTAAGCATTTACATCCTAGTAGCTCATAATATGGAGAAGGCAATGGCACCCCACTCCAGTACTCTTGCCTGGAAAATCCCATGGACGGAGGAGCCTCGTAGGCTACAGTCCATGGGGTCGCTAAGAGTCAGACACAACTGAGCAACTTCACTTTCACTTTTCCCTTTCATGCACTGGAGAAGGAAATGGCAACCCACTCCAGTGTTCTTGCCTGGAGAATCCCAGGGACAGGGGAGCCTGGTGGGCTGCCATCAATGGGGTCGCACAGAGTCGGACATGACTGAAGTGACTTAGCAGCAGCAGCAGCAGCAGCAGCAGCTCATAATAAGTACACAAAAAAAGAAGTGTAGAATGAAAACAGACAAAAACAACAAACATTTCACTTACAGGGATAGGAAAGCTAATTGTAGCTAATTTCCACTTCAGGATCTTAAAGTATTAGTGGCCTCAGCCATGTACACGGTGTTTGCACTGCTGGGTTCATCTCCAGCTTATGTAAACTCTCCAGTATGGAGCTAACATGTCACTGGCAAGTAGACCCTCACCTCCAACGCTCTGTTAAGAGGCCCACTTCTTTCAGTCTAGTTCTTGCATTTTGTATCTCTGAACAAGAGATGCCTCTACTGAACCTCTCAAGAGTTCTATGCACTGACAAGTGTTCAATTAATATATGCAAAATGATCCAATATGCTTGATGTTGGAGGGACTATATCTAAATGTCCTCCCAAATTTAAGTGGAGCAACTGATACAAGTGGACTGCCCTGAATGGTTGCATTTCATGTTGAACTAAAATGAATTTAGTCCAGCTTTCTTCCGGTTGACCCGTTATTTACTGCCTTCAATAAATACTTATTGCCTGCTTCCTCTGAAAGGGTTGACGTGTTAGAGAGTAAAGAATCATCAATGACTGAGATGAACAGGAACCTTACAATCATAAAGCTTATTCTCTATTGCTGGATAAGACAAATCAGCAAGTATTTGGCCAGAGTTAATACAGAGTTGATTCAAAGAATTCCAGAAGCAAAGCTCTGAATCATAACCCTGGCAAATGAAAAAGGTTTCTTCTTGGAGTAGATTTATCTAAACTGACACTTGAAGAATGAATAGGCATTAACTGAGTGAACAGGGTGACTAGGTGAATGGTGTAAATCACTTAAACAATCAGCCCACTTTCTTTTCTATTTTAGTAAGTGAAACAAAAATATGTCTTTTCTGATGATGGGATCAGTATGAAGAAATTGAAGATGAACTTACATTATAGGAGCCTGTAGCTATCCTTTTGCTTTGCTAGTTATTTTAATTAAATCATTCCCATAAATTAAAAGAAAAAAAAAACTATCTAGGGGACGAGGAAAGTAAGGTAACATTTCTGGTTAGAAATACATTCCATGAAACTGGATTTTTGCTACCCAACTTTTCACAGTATAGCCAATGAAGAAACAGGTCAACTTAAATTTACTGCAGGGCTATCTGCTCAGCCAAAGCTACTGAAATACCTTGTTGAAGATGTACTGCCTACTGATACCAGATCTTACCAAATGATCGACAAGAAAAAAGAAACTAAGGTGGCAAAGTCTTAACGTACGTAATCTCAATCTTCAGATGATCTGGGAAGCATGTATCCTTATTCCCAATTTTAGAGCTAGAAAACCATGGCTTGAGAGTTATGATTTACATTCAGATCTAATGCAAAATTAACATCTGATAGCCTTTAATGATTGTGCGTATCAAATAAACACAGCATAGTGTGAGAATACAAAGCCGTACAAGATACTATCCTATCTCCAGATAACTATGTAATATAGTAGGAAGGATAAAACACATCAAATGACAATTCAGAACATAATCAAGTATGTCAAATGATAAATGAGTAGTAAACACACACACACAGCCCACGATGCGGGAAGATACAGTGGTTCAAGTTTGTCTAAAGAAACATAAATAGGAGGGATCTGAAAGACAGGCATATTTTTGAAAGGTGAACAGGGAGGACACAATTGAGACAGAAGAAACAAGTTTGGTTTGGGAAAATAGAAGCGTTCTGGAGAATAGAACCAGTTCAGTGTTGGTGTTGAAAATGATTCTAGTCTGTAACACATGGTGGGTAAGATAAAAGAGATTTAACAATAAAGGCATTTGCAAAAACACAGCAGGCTCTGTAGAGCTGTGAAGTAAGTATAGATAACACCTCTAATTTCTGCTTTCCATAAGCGTTTCACATCTTTAGCAACTCGCTCAGGTAATGTGATTCTCAGAGGTAAAAGCCCTTAACACACTTCTGGTCTGCAAGCAATAAATGAGAGTTGCAGACTCTTCTTAGGAAGACGAGCAATCATGGGACCCCGACACTGCTGAAACTACTCTCTCAAAGAGTGTTCACGGCTTTGTTCCTTTGGAATTTCAGCATCTTCCTTCCTCCCTATTCTTCTTGACTGTGTCACTGCCTCCTTCTGGACACACAGATTCTTTAGTTTCCAAGTCCTTTCATCTATGAATTAATAAAAATTTCTATACCTGATATGATTGATGTTCTTTCCATGCTCTCTACTCATGCCTCCCCTTGTAAGAAAGAAAGCAACTTAAAGGCAAATAATATACCTCATTTTTTTCTTTCCCAAGAATGTCTAGCTTTCTGCTCTAAAAATTGTATTAGTCACCAGAATGTGAGGCAGCTAACCCATGTAAAGTAATAGGAGACTGACAACATGGGTAATGTCTGTTGATAGAAAGGGTCATGAATGAGTGGTTTCAGGAAATCCCAGGAGGACGTGAGGGAGATCTAGTAAATGCTTCCTTCCTTGAAGTATGGAATGGATGAAAAGTATATGAGGGACATACCCAGTCCCTAAAACATTGAAGTTAAAATACGGTGTAGAGTTGGAATAATCATTTTCTTGGCTAAATCAAAGATGATACTATGTTAGCAAGAAAAGTTCCCCAAAACAAGATCCTTGGCTCCAGAGTCATCAGGTCACTGATTATGCTTTACATCAGTGAACACTGAACAAGGGGTTGCAGTAACTGCACATCCCCTTACCCCTTGCCCTGTAAACTAGCTCTGTGTGTCTCTGCTGGCCATGTGATTCCCCTCTGTAGATATGACTCCTATTAGTAATCAGAGATCAGTCTGCTTCTCCATCATCAGAGTATATTAAATACTTTTAGATGTAGAAAACCAGCTCACTCACTGCTTGGCCTACATTTTCTATACCCACCAGGTGTAACCTTCATTAAAATCTGTCTTGTTCTTGTGGCCTCCTCACTCCCTTATACTTTATAACATTGAGAAATAAAAATATCACTTGCCACATCAATAAACGAGAAATGACATGCCACAGTGATTTGGGGCCTCCAAATGTGAATGAGTGCTCTCAAAACTGAAATCCAGAGGATGCTGTGACCTCCCATGGTGACTGCTGAGGAGCTGGGGGAGAGCAAGAAGCAAGGTGAACAAGGAAACAGGATTGGCCCCGGATAGCTGAAGGGTGTGTGAGAGGAATGAATGCAGTGAGCCCAGAGGCTTGAGTCTTCCCATACACAGAATGCTAAAGTCCTTAATTTGATAACCTGATCTTTGATGTTCAGACTGCCTGTTTCCTTTGTTGAAAACTTTTATATAGCTTGGTTTTCTGTCCAGCCTCCTTGGAGCAGTTTTTTCAGAGCTACTGAGATGCTGTATCCTGGGTTCAGAGTTCTAAACGTTCCTACCAAATAAAATAACTCTCTACTTTCAGGTTGCAACTGAATTTTTTAGTCAATAACATCCAGAGCTGGGATCCTGTCTTAAGAAATGAAGACTAGAAGCTGAGTCAGTGTCTTCCTACCTATCTGACTGTCCACTGACCTTCTTCTTCCCTGTCACGGTGTTTCATTACTTCTTAGGTCTAGTTATTTCTTAGTAAACTTGTCTGTAGCCTAGATTCCCATCTGGGAATTCTCTCCATTCTCTCAAACACCCACCTTCACTATTTTGAACCATACTGCCTTCCAGTTCAATCTGTGTCCCACCTCAACCATAAGCTTTATTTGATGGCTTAACCTTTTAAATCCACAATATAGTAAGACAGGAAATGCTTATTTTACTTTCCTTGGATCCAGGCATTATCACTGATGTTACTGTCATAAAATTGAGCAGAAAAGGTAAAAAGGAGGATTAATAATTCATAACCGCCTTATGTAACCTTATCAAAGCACAGAAAGGGCACTGCTTAGTTTTAAAGGAATGCACTGATGCATTATAAAAACTCCATTCCTCATCACATTTAATTACGTGAGAAACAAGTAAAAAGGAAAAGAAATTATGTATTTAACCAAATAATAATAATAATTATATGTTGCTGAAATAGTTTCCATTCTTAATGTCAAACATTTAGTAAATCCAGTGAACTACGGAGAAGTTACACATTTTGAGCTCAAATGAAAATAGTGGGCAAGAGATGTTCTTTTCATCTGCAAACAATCGGTAGGATAAAGTTTTTTCTCTTTTCAGAAGGCTTTCACTTAATCATTTCCCTTTCATTTCTTTTATTTATAAATAAATACAAAATACCAGATTATCAATTCAAATAGCCTATTCTTAAGGCTGTGATTGTTGACCATAAGGACAAAGTTCTCAATGTTTGTTTAGTATGGTTACCTGAGTCTTTAAAAGGGAGATATTGAAGATTCTGCCAAAGTAACATATTTAAAGAGAATAAAATTGGGAAGTGATCATAGAAGTGGTTAAAACAAACTTTGGGAATGGCTTTTGGAGCTTCCTAATCCCAAAACAGATAGCTTACAGATAGCTGGGAAGAGAAGAGAAGCGAAAAGCAAAGGAGAAAAGGAAAGATATTCCCATCTGAATGAAGAGTTCCAAAGAATAGCAAGGAGAGATAAGAAAGCCTTCCTCAGCGATCAGTGCAAAGAAATAGAGGAAAACAACAGATTGGGAAAGACTAGAGATCTCTTCAAGAAAATTAGAGATACCAAAGGAACATTTCATGCAAAGATAGGCTCGATAAAGGACAGAAATGGTATGGACCTAACAGAAGCAGAAGATATTAAGAAGAGGTGGCAAGAATACACAGAAGAACTGTACAAAAAAGATCTTCACGACCCAGATAATCCCGATGGTGTGATCACTCACCTAGAGCCAGACATCCTGGAATGTGAAGTCAAGTGAGCCTTAGAAAGCATCACTATGAACAAAGCTAGTGGAGGTGATGGAATTCCAGTTGAGCTATTTCAAATCCTCAAAGATGATGCTGTGAAAGTGCTGCACTCGATATGCCAGCAAATTTGGACAACTCAGCAGTGGCCACAGGAATGGAAAAGGTCAGTTTTCGTTCCAATCCCAAAGAAAGGCAATGCCAAAGAATGCTCAAACTACCGCACAATTACACTCATCTGACATGCTAGTAAATACTCAAAATTCTCCAAGCCAGGCTTCAGCAATACATGAACCGTGAACTTCCAGATGTTCAAGCTGGTTTTAGAAAAGGCAGAGGAACCAGAGATCAAATTGCCAATATCCGCTGGATCATCGCAAAAGCAAGAGAGTTCCAGAAAAACATCTATTTCTGCTTTATTGACTATGCCAAAGCCTTTGACTGTGTGGATCACAATAAACTGTGGAAAATTCTGAAAGAGATGGGCATACCAGACCATCTGACCTGTCTCTTGAGAAATCTGTATGCAGGTCAGGAAGCAACAGCTAGAACTGGACATGGAACAACAGACTGGTTCCAAACAGGAAAAGGAGTACATCAAGGCTGTATATTGTCACCCTGCTTATTTAACTTATATGCAGAGTACATCATGAGAAACGCTGGGCTGGAAGAAACACAAGCTGGAATCAAGATTGCCAGGAGAAATATCAATAACCTCAGATATGCGGATGACACCACCCCTATGGCAGAAAGTGAAGAAGAACTAAAGAGCCTCTTGATGAAGGTGAAAGAGGAGAGTGAAAAAGTTGGCTTAAAGCTCAACGTTCGGAAAACTAAGATCATGGCATCTGGTCCCATCACTTCATGGGAAATAGATGGGGAAACAGTGGAAACAGTGTCAGACTTTATTTTTTGGGGCTCCAGAATCACTGCAGATGGTGATTGCAGCCATGAAATTAAAAGACGCTTACTCCTTGGAAGGAAAGTTATGACCAACCTAGATAGCATATTTAAAAGCAGAGACATTACTTTGCCAACAAAAGTCCGTCTAGTCAAGGCTATGGTTTTTCCAGTGGTCATGTATGGATGTGAGAGTTGGATGGTGAAGAAGGCTGAGTGCAGAAGAATTGATGCTTTTGAACTGTGGTGTTGGAGAAGACTCTTGAGAGTCCCTTGGACTGCAAGGAGATCCAATCAATCCATCCTAAAAGAGATCAATCCTGGGTGTTCATTGGAAGGTCTGATGTTGAAGCTGAAACTCCAATACTTTGGCCACCTCATGCGAAGGGTTGACTCATTGGAAAAGACCCTGTTGCTGCGTAGGATTGGGGGCGGGAGGAGAAGGGGATGACAGAGGATGAGATGTTTGGATGGCATCACCGACTTGATGGACATGGGTTTGGGTAGACTCTGGGAGTTGGTGATGGAGAGGGAGGGCTGGCATGCTGCAATTCATGGGGTCGCAAAGAGTCGGACATGACTGAGCGACTGAACTGAACTGAACTGAATCCCAAAACAGTACACAATGTTGGCAAATATATATAGATTCTCTACAATAATCTATGACAAAGTGGTAGAGAAAAGAGAAGCTTATAACAAACACCAGGGTTACAGGAAATGGAAAATGAGAGTAGAAATTTTAAAACAAGTGTAAAAAATAGATCTTGCAATTACAAAACATGTAACAGAATCAGAATTAGTAAGGCTACTTTGTTTTGTTTTCACCATTCCACATTTAACCAGAATATAGTTATTATCTAGAAAAAAGTACCATGTGGAAGGTGGCTGCTGTTCTAGGCAATCATTCTGTGAGGCATTTCCTGACTGTCTAGACATGCTCATTATTGTACTACATGTTGTGAGGGATCAAGACAGAGTCGGTTCCTGTTTGTGAGAAACAACATCTAGTTCGGGTATGGAAAACAGGCACGTCAAAAATGACCAACACTGACACAAGAGTATTCATGAACTCATGGGTTGGCAGGTGCTCCTGTAAGGCTTACTGAAGTCTCGGCAGTACTATCTGGTGGGTATGCGAGGGAAACTGAGAATAGATATCAGGGCCATCTGATGAGCTTCCAGGCTTCCTCTTCAATGGGAAGTCACTAATCTGACTCAGATGCCCAAAAGAGATGACACAACTTTTAACTTGATGTGAAGTTAACCCACTACTAGAAGGGAAAGGGGATTTGGTTGGAAAGGCACAGAAAAACATGAGCAAATCTAGACAGCAGATAAACTAAGGGAAATGATGTGTCTGTGACTAGATGTTTGGAGTATCAGAACAAGACCCGTATCATTCCTGAGAGTCTGAGTGATGAAGTTGAAAAGTAAAATCGAGTCATAGAAAGTTGTAGGAAAAAAAAAAAGCAGCTCTGATAAGTTTCACCTGATACCCAGCCTGGCTCCAATATTTAGATCAAGATATGCTGCTGAACATAAACTTTTTCACATAGAATTGCTCAGTGATTATGATAGAGTATGACCAAAGTAATATACCTTTTAAGTCATGTATGAGCACAGATAAAGATAAGAGTTCAGTGCAAACTGACAAAAAATTTAAACTGTTTCCACTTTTAGGTAATAGTGACTGCCGCTGCTTCTTCAGCAATTATGACTTTAGTGCTACTTAATTTTTATACTAATTCTTATACAAAAGAATTACTAAGATACCCCAATCATATATTTACCCCTAACTCAAAAAAAGTAAGGAATCCATAACAGAGTCATACAGCCCTTGAAACCTCCCCAAATTTAACATGAGATGACATCACACAAAGTCATCTTCTAACATTTTTTTTTTTTGCTGAGATTCTCAATCTTATGCAATGTACCTTGTTGCAGCAAATAATAAACCTAACTGAATGGGTTTATCCTGGTGTCCTTTAGTGAGGGGTATCAACAGCTGTTAGGATTTCAGATGAATGATGTAAGGTTTAGGACAAAGAATCAGGAAGCTAATAGCTCTAGGAACCAATAATTACAAGTATTTTCATTCTGAGTTCCTCAAAAAAAAAATGCTACTATAATAAGAGCTAACATCACCAATGTGTGAAATTCATTTTGCTTTATATTTCTGTAGTTATCTTTACAGACATCATTAGAGTATTTGCCTTCACAATAGTTAAAACCAGCCAAACCGGACACTGAAAGGCCAAAGCATTATTCAGAAAACTGGTGGACAGGCAGAAAAACATGAAGACTAGATAGTCCTTACACCCAGTACATTTATAGTCCACTTTGGATTGGTTCAAATTTGAGAAGGACAATGTCAAGGCTGTATATTGCCACCCTGCTTATTTAACTTATATGCAGAGTACATCATGTGAAATGATAGGCTGGATGAATCACAAGCTGGAATCAAGACTGCCAGGAGAAATATCAACAACTTCAGATACTTAAATGATACCACCCTTATGGGAGGAAACAAAGAGGAACTAAAGAGCCTTTTGATGAAGGTGAAAGGGGAAAGTGAAAATGCTGGCTTAAAATTCAACATTCTAAAAACTAAGATCATGGCATCGAGTCCCATCACGTCATGGTAAATAGATGGTGAAACAAAGAAAACAATGGCACTTTATTTTCTTGGGCTCCAAAATCACTGCAGATGGTGACTGTAGCCATGAAATTAAAAGACACTTGCTCCTTGGAAAGAAAGCTATGGCAAACCTAGGCAGCATATTAAAAAGTAGAGATATTACTTTGTCAACAAATATCCATCTAGTCAAACCTATGGTTTTTCCAGTAGTCATGTATGGATGTGAGAGCTGGACTTAACAAAGAAGGCTGAGCACTGAAGACTTGATGCTTTTGAACTGTGGTGTTGGAGAAGATTCTTGAGAGTCCCCTGGACTGGAAGGAGATCAGTCCAGTCAATCTTAAAGGAAATCAGTCCTGAATATTCATTGGAAGGACTGATGCTGAAGCTCCAATACTTCGGCTACATGATGCAAAGAACTGACTCTTTGGAAAAGTCCCTGATGCTGGGAAAGACTGAGGTCAGGGGGAGAAGGGAGCAACAGAGGATGAGGTGGTTGGATGACATTGCTGATGCTAGGAACATAGTTTGAGCAAACTGACGGAGATGGTGAAGGACAGGGAAAACTGGCATGTTGCAGTCTACGGGGTCACAAAGAGTCAGACACAACTAGGTGACTGAACAATAAGACAAAACTAAATTGACTTTCATTGTATCCTTTGAGTTTTAGTCTTGAGTTTACTATCTGCTAGACACTCTTACAAGCGCTTCCCAAAAGATGTTACCCATCTATAAAACAGCCCTACAAAAAGATGCAAGTGTTATCTCAATTTTGTTGATAGATACACTGGGTAGAGAATAGTAAAGAAATTATCCCAGAGAGTCCCTTGGACTGCAACGTCATCAAACCAGTCAATTCTAAAGGAAATCAACCCTGAATATTCGTTGGAAGGACTGACTTTCTCTTAATTGGAAGGATTGTAATAATGTCTTTTAAGCTGAAACTTAAGCTCCAATACTTTGGCCACCTGATGTGAAGAGACAACTCCCTGGAAAAGACCCTAATGCTGGGAAAGATTGAAGGCAGAAGGAGAAGAGGGCGGCAGAGGATGAAATGGTTAGATAGCATCACTGACTAAATGGACATAAATTTGAGCAAACCCCTGGAGATAGTGAAGGTCAGGGGAGCCTGGTGTGCTGCTGTCCTCAGGGTTATAAAGAAACAGACACAACTTAGTGGCTGAACAACAATATCACATTCAACTAACAAAGGTGGGTTCAAAGTAAAGAGACAAGCAGTTTGAGTTCAGAGTCCACATTCCTAACACCTTAACTTTATTCCTTTTTAGAGATGGCTAATAGCACAAGACGTGGCATGGTTAAACAAGAAAAACTGTAGAAGTAGTGCACTGAGCCAAAGGACAAAGGGAGAAGGGAAAAGGAGTAGGAAATAATTCTGGTCACTCAAAGCACAAGATTCGCCATTGGTGCTAACATAGAAGGAAATTTCTCTTAACTACAGCAAAAACTTCAGCAGATCAGAATTTGGATAAATGGATGTTTATTTTCTGATAATTAGACCTCCTCCTTCTCAAACTCATTATGGTAAATCTACATAGAATATGTAAATCCTAAGTTCTGCCTTAGAAATATTTTATAGGAATCAGAGTTGACTCTTTGTTGTTTAAGTATCTCGTATTATAATCTTTACCAAATATTTAGTGAATGTGCTAAACATCTCTGTATCAAGGAACAAAACAAATCAGCAGATCTCCCCTAATGAAATTTATGTGCTTCCAGCAGGAGAGAACCAGTAAATGATAATTATAATAAATAATTAGATGATACAGGATTTTGGAAAGTACAATACTTTTGGAAAAAAGAAAATAGAGAACAGGTAAAGGGCATTGGGAGAACCAGGAGTGAAGCAGAGGAACATGCTGTAGTATTAAAAACAGGTAGTCAAGACAGGCTTGTTTGAAAAAATAAAAGAAGTACCTTTGACACAGAAAAAAAAAAATAAAGACCTCTTTGAGAACTTAAGGTATGAGCATAAATTTGAAGGAAGTCAGCCAAGCAAGTTATAGGCGGGAAGAAAGTAGGTATCTCAAACATCCTTTAGAATCAATAGAATCATTAAATTATAATGTAGTTTGCCCCATAAGCTGAAAAAATCAGATTGAATGTTTCTGAATAGCAAAGTTGCCCAAAGATTTTCTTTTAAAATCTACATACTGTTTCCTCCCTAGTCATTTGCTTGTTTTTTCCCCAAAATTGTAATAATTTGATTATTGGAATATAATCTGTTAAAATATTGAATCATTATGCTGTAACCTGAAACTAATACAACATTGTAAATCAACTAAACTTCAAGAAAAAAAAAAGTTCTCAACTTTCCAATTTGCAAAAAGTAGAAAAACATGTCCTTAGGAAATCAAAAAAAAAAAAAAAAAGAATTCAAACTTTTCTCATTATTCATACAATGCTACAAATCCTATATATACTACAAAAGTCATGTAGAAAGTGTCTATAGCCAAGACAAACACAACTTTAAAATGTACCTACAATGTTGATATATAGTGGAGTAACCAAAGGAATGCAAGACTTATACAGAAAAGGTTACATTTCAAGTAAGCTTTTAAATTAAAAGGCTGGTCAAATAGAGAACGAATGTAGGGATACCAAAGGGAAAAGGGAGAGAACTGGGAGATTAGGAATGACCCATACACACTGTTGACACTATGTATAAAATAGGTAAGCAATGGGAACATTCGGTATAGCACAGGGGACTCTACTTAATGCACAGAAGTGACCTCAATGGGAAGGAAGCCCAAAAGAGAGGGGACATGAGTATACATATGGCCAATTCATTCTGCTAAGGCAATGGCAACCCACTCCAGTACTCTTGCCTGGAAAATCCCATGGACGGTGGAGCCTGGTAGGCTGCAGTACATGGGATCACTAAGAGTCGGACACGACTGAAGCAACTTAGCAGCAGCAGCAGCATGGTAGAATCTAACACAACATTGTAAAGCAACTATACTCCAATAAAAATTACTTTTAAAAAGAAATAAAATTTCTGTTTACCCACATAGGTCATTATAGAAACGTCTGATTTCCTCCAGAATAGAGTGCAGCTATTCTGGCATTTTGATTTTCTGTAACGAATGAATGTATTGGGGATTTCCCGGTGGCTAAGCAGTAAAGAACCCATCAGCAATGCTGGAGACCTGGGTCCAATCCCTGGGTCAGGAAGACCCCCTGGAGGAGGGCATGGCAACCCTCTCTGATGTTCTTGCCTGGAGAATCCCATGGAGAGAGGTGCCTGGCAGGCTACAGTCCATAGGGCCTTTGAGTCAGAAACGACTGAAGCGACTGAACGTGCACGCATGCAATTAATATATTATATATCCAAACCAGAGAGATATAGGAAACCTTTTAATTTGTCATTTAATCCAGCTGTCTGAGCCTGTGGGAAATGAGACCAGAGTGATTTTCATAGTATGAGAAACATGAAATATTGCCCTATGATTTTTAACTTATTACATGTGAAAATCATTGTGTTTGTACTGGGTTAAATAAACAATAAAAAGAACGTTGGTCAAGTATAGTCAATAGATTAACAGGCAGCATAACTAGGCAGATGTTATGCTTAGTTCTGATATCAAATTCTTAATATCTTTTATCTTTTCCATGCTTGCATCATAGACTCATGTTATCAGCCAGTAACCACAAAGGAAGCCTGATTCCTGTGTAGACAGATGGAAGAAGGGAGTATGTAACAAGCATCTCAGACGTTCAAAGTACTGTAGGGAAATTTTGCCTATTTTATTTAATTTTTAGCACAACTCGATAAGATGAATAAATATTATCTTTGTCATTTTTACTGTTCAATATATCAAAGGATAAGACAGAGAAGTACTAAGATCCTCTCCTGTGTCTAAAGAGATGATGCTACTCAGAGGTTTTAGGGTTCCTGACAAAGATACTCTCTGAAATTTTGTGAACCCACATCCCAAGTCAACCAAGCTGCTCAATTTATCTTACAGACAGATGAGAGGCTACCCTGCTCACAGTCTCTTCTAGCCTGTAAATATGCAAAGGCTTTGCCATCAATCCAGTCCAAAAGGGAAAATGGATCTTAATATATTTTCCTCCTCAAAAGTGATATCTAAATTATCTGGCATTTGAATTTCAAAGCTGATGCAGCTTAGAATGTCTGGGTTTGGAATAGCAAACCCCCTTGAAATAGCAAGTCATACCTTTGGTGTGCACTGAATTGAAGTTGGGGTGTTTACAGACAGAATTCAATCCAAGATAGGATTGAAGCTCCGTTGCCTGACATGGTTTCCATACCTCTAACAGACTAGTTTTACTTTCATATGCTGGTTTTAATAAAGTCATAAATTCCCATTTATCATTTGAAAAGCTAAAATATAAAAGTCAGATTCAAGCCCTGGTTTGAAAATTGGTGAAGATATCTGAATCATCTTTCATTCCCCCCCAACCTGTCAATGTTACTTTAATATCATATCCCATAAGCTTTATATCGTTGCCTGAACAATGTTTAACAGTTTTTAAATATTTTAAAAACATTTTTGACTTTCCTACTTAATGTTAAGTGTTTTAAAATCACTATTTTAGTGAACAAAGCAATCAAATTATGAAATCAATATCTTTCTTTTTGCATGAGCAAACTGAAACCACTTTCTGTGAGTGAAAGAATGGCACTCATATCAGTGTTTTAAAAATTCTATGTCATTAGGAATTATAGGACCAGAGTCAACATGCACTACTCTGGCTATGAATCAGACACTAAAGTATAGAGAGTTAAAATGGACGTGACTATGAAGCTATCACTTCCCACCCAGAAAATGCCAGTAGCACTGCTAAGCAGGTCTACACATCCAATGTGATGATGCATAGATTTTTCATAGATTATCACAGCCGAGAAAGTCACTCGATGTTGCCACTTTTTGCATCTTTCAGGGCTCATATCGCAATGGATGCATTTCAACAACTTTGGGGCCATATTTTATCATTTGTGAATTAGACACATTTTTCTTCTTTTCTCAGCACCAAGTCTCTCCTAAACAAAGACAGGTCAGCTACAAAGGGTGATCATTATGGTTCCTTTAAGGAAACAAAAGATTCCAAGTCATAAATCCTATAAAATAAATGCCTTGAGTAAAGAAGAATTATTTCTTTTCCACCCGAAACATTCTAACAGGAAAAAAATAAATGGGGAAGTTGGAAAGAAGTGAGCATTCCTGTAATGTTTGTCAATCAGTAACTGAATCCAAATCCTGTATACATTTAAAAGTAACAAGATCAGATATTCCCCCAAATAACAGCTTCATAGTATTTTAATTGGCTAAGAATGCCACCAGAGAACCCTTTGGTTTCACTTCTTTGCCACAGAATTATCTGACTAATGATTATTCTCCTTAAAAGATCAAAATCCCGGCTTTAATGAGGACACGAGAAAAATGGAAAATAAAGATGGTAGCCCTCCACGGTCTCAAGCCATCTCAGAATACAATACTTGCTCTCCATTAACTCTCCTTTCCTTCTCTCTCAAGGAAGTTTAAACTGTCAACTCTTTCTGAAGCTAATTGTTTGAAATACCCTATCTGTTCACTGAAAATCCATATCATTTTATTTTCAAGATGACAGTTTCCACCTTTAACTGTAAGTACATGTACCCCAGACTGTTCTAACTGGCCTCAGCACCAGCTGCTTGAGAACACAAACCAGGTCAGATTCATCAGTGTAACTGTCCCTTCTGGTCCCAAGCCTCACCCTGCCTTCTGATTTTCCTACATACCTTTACCAGACCTTAATTAACCAGCTCTTTCCATGCTGATGTCAGATCAACTTACTATAATAAACCACTCCTTTTAACAGCTCATTTTTCTCTAACTGAACCCTGACTGATGCATATCCAACTGATGTGCTTTTTGACCACATCCTTGGACCAATGAAAGATTAGAGACTGAAATGCAAGCAGAGATTTAAATGTTCTTCCATGAGTTGTCTGTGCTTCAGTCATCATCCTGGAAGAAAACATCTGCAGCTGAAAGATCAAAAAAATAAATAGATATCTGGCACATACAGAAGCCCAACCACTACTTGAATTTAAATCTAGTCATTTTTTGCTGAACCCATTAGACCCTTAGCCAACCTACAGAACTATGAGTTGGAAAAATAAATGTTTGCTGTTGTAAGCCATTGTGTTTTAGAATCCTTTATTACATAGAATCATTGCAATGATAATCTACAAGTACAGTCACAGAGGTTATTAAGTTTTATAATGATGGGATTTACACCCAGGTTTTCAAATTCAAGTCCAGGATGGCATTTACTCTATCTTGATATCTAATGAGTTGGTAAGCTTAAACATTGGGGTACAGGGAAAATATAAATTTTTAAAAAATTATTACATGATTCTCCTAATAGGCTGAAATGATTATAATCATTTTAGACAGTTGTATATGACTACCAATGCTTGGCAATTGTTTTGAAGAGTGTATCACAACTGGTCACAGGGATGTCAACTCCAGACAGCTGATAGTGTGAGGCATATTGTGTTTAGTGATCAAGACCACTGCCGTGATGCAGCTGAACAATCAGCCTACTCAATACAGTATGAAGAGACCTGGCTCAAGGTGTGCATAACTGTATCATGAACTTTGAAGTTTTGAAGGTGAAACAATGTAGGTATCTATTCAGAGATTCACAATTTGTGCTTGCATATCTCAAGAACATTTCAAACACCCACTTTTCTGAAAATCTGTGGAAGTATCTTCTTTCTTATATTAATCTGTGGTTTATGATGCTCATAAAATCATAATAATGGATTAGGCATTTGTTCATTTTCAGCCTAAATTTCATTTATTCAACCAATATATATTGTATGCCAGGGATTTTTACTAAATTCTGGGATAAAATGATGAATGAGACACAGGACACTGCCCAAGTAGATTGTATGCCAACTACATCCCACTGTACTGGCACTGGGAATGCAGAACTCAGTGACTAGTGCAGGAAACAGAACCATAAACACACATTTAACATTATGATGAGAAGTGCAATGGAAATCTTAATTTCAAGACTAGAATTATTGAAAAAGGAGGAATGGACTCCACAGTGAACAAAGGTTTTCTCTTTTCCAATCTAACTGCGTTTCTTTTTGTTTATTTCTAGCCAAATCCTTCCTATTTCTGATTTCCAGTCCCCAAAGAAAAACATGTTCTTTTCTTTTAGCTATGTCTTTTGGTATTTACCTTCACATTTATACATAGCTTCTTTTTAATGCTCATTTCTTGATGCGTCTAATTGCTAACATTTTCGATTGACTTTCTTGTTTGGAAGATGAGGACAACTTTTTGTTCTCTTGCATGTCCCAACATAGTTTATCACAAATTTTGTCAGCCAATTATTTACTGCTTACGTTTTTATGACTATAAATACACTATTGTTGATTCAAGTTGATTTTGTAATTTTTTTATCCTATCCTTTGAAATTTGTATCCTGTGTGGATTCTCCCTTTGTCAAATTCCCTGCACTCCATTGTTTAAATCCTCATTTTAGTAGGATACATCTCTAGTAGCTTCCTAAGAAAGAAAGCATGGAGGTACTTTTGGAAATTGGATTCAATACCTGCTGCTGCTGCTGCTAAGTTGCTTCAGTCGTGTCCAACTCTGTGAGACCCCATAGATGGCAGCCCACCAGGCTCCGCCATCCCTGGGATTCTCCAGGCAAGAACACTGGAGTGGGTTGCCATTTCCTTCTCCAATGTATGAAAGTGAAAAGTGAAAGTGAAGTCGCTCAGTCGTGTTCGACTCTTCATGACCCCATGAACAGCAGCCTACCAAGCTCCTCCGTCCATGGGATTTTCCAGGCAAGAGTACTGGAGTGGGTTGCCATTGCCTTCTCTGATTTGATACCTAGTAGGGTCTTTTTATCTTCATAACGGATATTTAGGTATCTGCAAAACTGTAGACTCTAAATAACTTCCCTCAAAAGTATCTTTTTGTTTGTACATGGAAGCAATCTAAATATCCATTGACAGATGAATGGATAAAGAAGACGTGATGTATTTACACAATGGAATATTACTCAGCCATAAAAAATGAAATAATATTTGTAGCAACATGGATAGATCTAGAGATTATCATATTAAATGAAGTAAGCCAGACAGAGAAAGACAAATATCTTATGGTATCACTTAAATGTGGGATTTCAAAAAAGTGATACAAATGAATTTATATACAAAACAGAAATAGACCCACAGACATAGACAACTAACTTACAGTTACCAAAGGGAGAGGAGGCAGGAGGAGGGATATATTAAGAGTTTGGAATTCGCAGAGCAGATACAAACTATTATATATAAAATAGATAAACAAAAAGGACCTACTGTAAAGCACAGGGAACATTATATAATATTTTTTAATAATCCATAATGGAAATAATCTGAAAAAAATATATATATGTATAACTGAATCATTTTGCTGTACATCTGAAACTAATACAACATTGTAAATAAACTATATTAAAAATTTTTTTTAAATAAAATAAATTATTTAAGTTAAAAAGGACTCAATACTATTGAGTTTTTAAAGAGAAAGAAAAAGTAACTATCTTTGTATTATTTTCCTATGCTTCTGCAGCTAATTTTCACAAATTTAAAAACAACACATATTTATTATCATACAGTTCTAGAGATCAGAAATCTAAAATAGGCGAGGGACTATTCCTTCTGGAGACCCTAGAGCAGAATCCACTTCTTCGCCTTTTCCACTCACTAAAGGCTGCCTGCATTCTTAGGTTTACTTCCTGACTCCAGCAATGGCATCACTTAAACCTTTGCTTCTCTGTTCAAGTCTTCTTATCTGACTCTGATCGCCCTGCTTCTTTCTTATAAGGATCTTCACGTATATAACTGGCCCATCTTCATAATCCAAGAAAATCTCATCTCAAGGTTCTTAATTTAATAATATATGCAAAATCTCTTTTGCGATGGAAGATAATATAGTCATAGATTTGGGGAATAGGACATGAGTATCTTTGGCAGAAACATTAGCCTCTTAACAATCTTCATTACTGATTAATATTTAGCTAGCCACAGAATAATAAACTCTTAACTTCCTTTAGGATTTCAATCATCTTCTCTGTCTTCTAATTCAAATATTAGTAGTGGGAAGTCAATAACATTTAGATTCTAAATATAGAATCTAAATAGAGAAGCTGAATGATTTTCTATTCTCTTCTAGAAGCTTTTAGAATCTTTTTTTCTCCCTACTGTTTAGAAATTTTCCAATAATGTGAATTTTTTTAGCAACCCATGAGCTATTTTTTAAATTTTAGTCAGTAAAAGAGAGAACACATGCCACTGTCATGCTGAAATGAGTTTCAACATTCCAGAGAGACAGTCTATTTCAAAACTAACATAGTCTAATATCATCTTTAAATTTTTTAAATTTTACACCATTTTAAAGGTTACTTTCAAATTACAGTTACTACATAATATTGGCTATATTCCTCGTGTCATACAACACATTTTTGAGCCTATGTTTCTCCTAACGTTTTGTACCTTCCTCTCCCTTATCCCTATATTGCCTTCCCCATGGTAACCTCTAGTGTTTTCTCTGTGAGTATGGTTTTTGGTTTTAGTCACTAGTTTATTTTTCAGATTCCACATATAAATGATATCATACAGTATTTGTCTCTCTTCGTTTGACTTATCTCACTTAGCAGAATGCCCTCCAAGTCCATTCATGTTGCTACACATGGCATTATTGCATTCTTTTTACAGAATATATTCCACTGTATATATTCCACATTGTCTTTATTTATTCATCTGTGGATGGACACTTAGGTTACTTCCATATCTTGGCAATTTTAAATAATGCTGCTATGAACATTTATGTGCATACATATTTTTGAGTCAGTGGTTTTGATGTTTTCAGATATATACCCAGGAGTGGAATTGCTGCTCGTTCTATTTTTTTGAGAAAACCCCAAGCTGTTTTCTACAGTGGGTGTACAAATTTACAATCTTACCAACAGTGTGCAAGGATTCCCTTTTCTCCATATCCTCGGCAACATTTGTTATTTGTGGCCTTTTGGATAGCAGCCATTCTGACAGGTGTAAAGTGATATCTCGATGTTTTGATTTGCATTTCCCTGGTGACTAGTGATGTTGAGCATCTTTCCATGTACCTGTTGGCCAACTGCATGTTGTCTTTGGAAAATCTCTCTTTCTTCTTCCAGATTTTTAATCAGGCTGCTTGTTTCTTTGACCTTAGGTTGTGTGAGCTGTTTATATGTGTTGGATATTAATCGCTTATCAGTCATCTCATTTGCAAATATTTTCTCCCATTCAGTAGGTTGTCTTTCCATTTTATCAATGGCTTCCTTTGCTGTGCAATAGCTTTTAAGTTTAATTAGTTCCATTGGTTTATTTTTGCTGTTATTTCCTTAACTTGAGGATGCATCCAAAAACCATCGCTGTAATTTATGTCAAGAAGTGTTCTGCCAACGTTTTCCTCTAGGAGTTTTATGATATGTGACCTTACATTTAGGTCTTTAATCCATTTTGAGTTTATTTTTGTATATGGTATTAGAGAATGTTCTAATTTCATTCTTGTGCATGTAACTGTCCAGTTCTCCTAGCACCACTTAAAAACTGTGCCTATATATGTAGTAAGTCCATGTTTAGTGAATACATGTATGGGAAGCTATCCATGTTCTTGCATTTTGAGAAATTTTATTCATTAAATCTTTGACAGTGTTCTTCTAAATTTTTCTGCTTTCTCTTTCTGGAATTCTATTATCCAGAATTAAGCTTCTGAACATATCTGATTTTCCTATTTGTCCTTATTTTCCTTTTTAAAACATTTATTCTCTTTTTTAAAAACTTTTTTCTTTTCTTGAGATATGTTCAACTTGACCTTCTAACTACTCACATAAACTTTTAGAGCTCTATCATATTTTTATAATTTCCAAAACTTTTTATTCTTTGAGCATTTCATTTAATACATCACATTATTGTTTCATAAATACAATACCTTTTCATCTTTCGCATCTTTTCCCTTGACCTTTTCTTCTGTTCACATTGTCTCTCAGTCACTAGGGTTTCTTTCATGTGTTCTGATTTTATCTGTGTTTCATCTTTTAGGCTTTCTTTGTTCCTTTGTTGTATGATATTCACATTCTAGTATCCCTAAAGGTCTTTTATTTTGAAGTGATTAGTGTTCTCTGAGAGAAATCTTTCAATCATCCTTGAGATTAAATGCCAACTACAAGTAGAGGGGTGGAATTTGGGATGCTGCAATTTTGGAGATTTCTTTCCAATCACATCCTTTGATTTATCTTGTACATCCTCATCCTGCCTTACACTGTGCTTGGTACACTCATGTATGAATCTTTTCTGGTACAATTTATCATAAGAGAACACCTTCAGGCTTCTGATAGAAGGGAAAGATGTAGCCCCTGCTTTCAAAAGGGAGGAAGAGACCTGAGGGATATTGTTATTCAGACAAGTTTTCATCCAGTCCTCCTCTGTTCATCTCTACACTTGATCTTCACCTTCAGAGGTAGCTTATGGTACCAGTCCCCAAATTTCTTTGCAAGTAACTACACAGAGACTTGAGTTTCATTTCTCTCTGATTTGCTGCCTCTTTCCATTTGTCTGTATGATTTTCACTTCCATTCTCGGCTGTTACTCTCTCTCTCCTCTTCCTTTCATACTTGTGTATTTGTATTTTTTCTTATCCTTTTACTATCATTCATATAATTTTTATTCCTTTCCTGGCAATGTATGGAGAGAGAAGATATTAATACATATGTTTAAGCTACCATGTTTAACTTGAATTCCCTGTTATTTAACATTAAGTGAATAGATCAACATTGCTGGTATACCTTTATTTTATAGAAAAGAATGAGACATAAAGACTTGTTTTTCAATACTGCAAAGTTGAGATAAACCTATATTATAGAGCACTGTAACCAAAGGACCATACTGTCTACCTATGCCCCAATCCTCTTCTTCACTCATCCAATATGAATCAGAAAAATGTGAGCAGGGGTCATTAAGGAGAAGAGTGGGTGAGCATATTCCCTCCCTGCTCTTGGGAAATATATTTGTCCTCTTAGGGTAGGCATGTGCAGTAATAAACAACCTAATATCTTGGTTTTTCAAAACAATAAGGGTTTAATTCTCATTTACTTCATGTGTTTGTGCAGGCTGTCTGTAGCTCTGATCTAAATTTTTATTTTGGACATGTCATTTTCACAGCAGAAAGAATAAAAGACATAACTGAGCCATGCAAGGGCTTCTGATCAGAAATGACACAAATTGATTCCACTTATACTTCATTGGCCAAAGCAATCCACATGGTCAAGTTTGATGTCATCAAGGTACAGAAGATAATTCATGGGGAAGGACCTAACAAGGAATGGCTTAGAAATCCAGAGGGAAAGGACACAGAAAAAGATAAGGCAAAATTTTTGAATAAATAATATAATCCACTAAGGAAGAAAAAAATATTCTTTTACTTTGTCGAACTGGGTCTTCTAGATTTTCTGTCTCAGAAAAGCATTTAACCTGATGCAAGGCCTCTAGTTGTCTTTAAATTAGAAAAAAGACTTGGTCTCTGCTCTCAACTATAAACTTGGACTCAGAGCTGCCTCCCTACAAATGGTGCCACTGCCTCAGGTTAAACTCCTGGAAAGAAACCAATAGTTTCTTACTTATCTTGGATCCATGATATGAAAGTAACTAACTGCTGCAAATGAATACTTATTAGACTCAGCTAAATTGAAATGAACTGAATGGCACTACCAGAGAAGACATAAGTTCAAATATATTTTTATTCATTCATTTGTTTCTATAAACCTCGTTTATTTAAAAGCCACTGACTGCCTAATATGCAGAAATAAAAGACACAGTGTCTGCCTTTATGGAGGACATAGGCTAGGGGAATTAAATTCTTTCATTTCCCTTAAAGTGTCTCAAAAAGATTTTTTGGGTCTTGAGAGCAGATATACTATGCAAATTTATCATAAAAGGGTGGCCTTAAGATGGGGGTTGGCAGAGCAAAAATCAATGAAATAGAGTGTATAAAGACAACAGAAAGACCAGTGAAACTATGAGCTAGTTCTTTGAAAAGATGAGCAAAACTGACAAACCTTTAGCTAGATTAAGACAAAAGAGAGAAGACTCAAAATCAGAAATGACAAAGGAAAAGTGGCAACTAATCCTGTAGAAATACAAAAGATCTAAGAGACTACTGTGAAAAAGTACATACAGAAGCTGAGCAGCCCACAGCAAGCGGGACTACATCAGTCTAAAACTTCTTACAGCAAAGGAAACCATCAACAAATGAAAAGGCAACCTATTGAGTGGGAGAAAGTATTTGCAAATAATATATCTGCTGAGGAATTAATAACCCAAGTACAAAGAACCCATGTAACTCAATAGCAAAAATGAAACACCAATTAAAAAGGGGAAGAGAATTTGAATAGACATTTTTCTAAAGAAGGCATATAGATAGCCAACAGGCATATGAAACTGGAGCAGGAACTGGCAACCCACTCCAGTATTCTTGCCTGGAGAATTTCATGGACAGAGGAGCCTGGCGGGCTAGAGTCCATGAGGTCACAAAGAGTCATACACAACTGAGAAACTAACAAACACACAGTCACATGAAAAGATACTCAACATCACTAACCATCAGGTAAATGCAAATTAAAACCACAATGAGATATCACCTCATACCAGTTAGAATGAATATTATCAAGTAGACAAGTGCTGACAAGTGTTGGCAAGGACATGGAGAAAAGGGAACCCTAGTACACTCTTGGTGGGAATGTAAACAGGTGCAGCTGCTGTAGAAAACAGCATAGAGGTGCCTCAATAAATTAAAAACAGAATTACCATGTGACCAAGCCATTTTACTTATGGGTATATATCTGAAGAAAATGAAAACACTAATTCTAAAAGACATACACTCTCCTATGTTTATTTGCACTATTACATTATTTATAATAGTGCTTCGTAACCAAGATACAGAAACAATCTAAGTGTCCACAATAGATAAATGGATAAAGATGTGGTATACATACACACATACACACACACACACACACACACACACACACACACACACACACACACTGAGATACTACTCAGCCATAAAAGAACAGTGAAATTTTGCCATATGTGTGGCAACACTAATGAATCATAAGGGTATTATGCTGGTGAACTAAGTCAAATACCGTATGATTTCACATGTATATGGAGTCTAAAAAATAAATGAACAAACACATCAAACCAAACTAAAATCAAACTTCACAGATACAAAGAACAGAACGGTGGATGCCTGAGCGGAGTAGGGGTGAGAGGGTAGGCAAAATGGGTAAAGGGGTTCAAGAGGCACAAACTTCCAGTTATAAAATAAATAAGGCATGGGGATGTAATGTACAGCTTGATGACAATAGTCAATAATATTGTACTGTACATTTGAAAGTTGCAAAGTAAATTCACCTTAAAAGTTCTTATCACACAGCTCCCCTGGTGGCTCAGTGGTAAAGAATTTTCCTGCCAATGTATGAGACGGGGATTCGATCCCTGATCCAGGAAGATCCCATGTACCATGGAGCAACGAAGCCTGTGTGCCGCAACTACTGAGTCTGTGCTCTAGAGCCCAGGAGCCACAACGACTGAACCCATGTGTTGCAACTACTGGAGCCTGTGTGCCCAAGAGCCCATGCTCTGCAACAAGAGAAACCACTGCAGTGAGAAGCCCACACACAGCAACTAGAGAAAGCCCAGTGCAACAGTGAAGACCCAGCACAGCCATAAATAAATTGTTAAATGCTCTCATCACAAGAAAACAAAAATGTTGTAAATTTGCAGGGTGATGAACAATATATAGACTGTGGTGATCATTTCATAGTGTAAACAAATACCCAATCATGTTTTACATGTGAAACTAGTGAAATATATGTCAGTTATACCTAAAAATATATAATACTGTTATTTAAAAATCAATGAGGACTGGCAGGTAAACCTCTATCTCAATTTGGTATAAAAATGTATCAAAATGCCACTTTTCATAAAGTAATAAAGAAGAGCTAGTTGCTTGTATATTTATTTTCTCCTCCTAGATAATAAGTTGCTTAAGGGTAGAGGCTGGGTTTTGTTCATCTATGTGTCATTAGCAATTACCACTGTGTTAATATGTGTTCAAAACATCTGTGAATTTGAATGAATAAAACTCTGCCTTCCAAACTCAATTTACACCTACACATTCTATTCCAATTTATTCATTTCTATTAGTTCCTCAATTGTTATACAGACCGCAGAGGAATCCTAGTCTAAAGTAGTAGATAACTGGGCTAAAATCTCAATTGACCACCAGGATCTGAAACCAGCTCAGTCAGTTCAGTCACTCAGTCTTGTCCAGCTCCTTGCAACCTCATGGACTACAGCACACCAGGCTTCCCTGTCCATCACCAACTCCTGGAGCTTGCTCAAACTCATGTCCATCGAGCCAGTGATGCCATCCAACCATCTCATCCTCTGTCGTCCCCTTCTCCTCCTGCCTTCAGTCTTTCCCAGCATCAGAGTTTTTTCCAGTGAGCCAGATCTTTGCATCAGGTGGCCAAAGTACTGGAGTTTCAGCTTCAGTATCAGTCCTTCCAATGAATAGTCAGGACTGATCTCCTTTAGGATGGACTGGTTTGATCTCCTTGCAGTATTACAAAAAAAGTTACTAAAGGCAGACATAAATTAATGGATACTAGCATCTGGTATATCATATGATATATGGTATATCAATAATAATATAATGATGATTATATAGTAAGGTGAAGGAGCAGGAGAAAGTGGAAGAAAAAGAGGAAGAGGGATGAGGACAAGGAATGGGAGGAGGAGAAAATAAACAAGCAGCAGCAGGAGCAGCAGACCCTCATATAACAGACACTACATTCTAGGCTCTTTACACATATCAACTCATTTAATGGTAAGAGGCAATATATCTTCCTATTTATCATCACATGAATGTGGAACCATGCTGCTGGGTTTGCCACCCTGCACTTGCCAGCTATGAGCATTTGGCAAATTAATGTCTTACTGCCTTACTTTCCTCACTCATAAAACTCATATTTTTTGAGTGAGGATTTGGTGGGTTACAAAAATGACCAACATGAAATATGCGACAATATAAACTAAAATGTACTCTGCACAACTGTGCTCCTGACTTCACTAAATACCGAAGGAAAACAAAGGACCTAGACTTTTTTATTTTGTTTTTGCCCACACCCTATGGTATATGGGATCTTAGTTTCCCAACCAGGGATGGAACCTGTGCCCCCTACAGTGGAAGCACAGAGTCTTAACCACTGGACTGTCGGAGAAGTCCCAGAACCTAGACTTTATTCCACATGTGCCCCAGCAAGTGAAGATCAGTCATGCTGCCCACAAGTTGCCTCCTGTGTCACTCCCTATGAGGATCACTCACCAGCCCCCTGGTTCAGAAGTATGGTTGTGAAGATCCAATTGCCACTGTATGTTTTATTGTGTTTCAGCAGTGATCTTGTATGTAAAGATCATATGAGCATCTTCCACCTTGAAGGTAAAGGGAAATCAGGGAAGATAAAGGATCTAATTCTTTTTCCGTCCCCTCAACTTTCTTCAGAGAATGTTGGCCTTATTACATGAATTCGGAATCAAAGGTCAATTTCATCCCCTTTCTTTTCCTTCATTTTCTTCTGCAAATGACTAATTAGTGCAGGGAGTACAGGCATGGAGGCTGAATGACTTTTGAAGGGGAAATGAATGCCCACAGTGGCCACCATTTATGAAGCCAGCTACTGCACTAATTAGTAGGGAGATGGCCTCATCCCAAAGTGAGAGGCAGTAAATCATCTCATCTGAGGTGGCACTCATTTTAATACATTGCCCTGCTATCAGGACCATTTTTAAGCTGTCTTTTCTTGACTTATTCCCAAGTAAGAACAAGGTAGGTCAACCACACTCAATTTGTGGGCAGAAAAACAGACAATCATCTTAGTCCTCAGGGGAGCATTAGTATGCACTTGGAGACACCTTGCATAGACTTTTATTTTCTCTCTGAAGAAAGGTATTTGTTTCCTAGAGTGATGTAACAGCAGGTCTCCAAGAGACCAAAACACTGTATAGCTCAGTCGTTGCAAGAGGTATCATTTTTTTTGCAGACACACACTGGCAGAAGCTGGTTTACCAAAAGGCTTCCCTCCATCATTCCCAACCCCTCCTGAGGTTGAAGAAGACACTCAATGTCAAGAACTGCAGAAACACCAGTTTCTAGCAAACGGAACCTAATTAGTGACAACTACAACGTCAGTTGGCATGGGTCTTTGAGTCCCAGACTCATGGCTCCTACTTCTGTTTCTAAACCTTGGTGCCAGAGAATGGAGAAACTCCATCCCTTTCCTATTGTTTAATCTTCTTTTAGTAATACAAATAGAAGGCAAATATTAGGCAAAAGTGTTAATCTCTCAGTTGTGCCCAACTCTTCGCAACCCCTTGGATTGCAGCACACCAGGCTCCTCTGTCTGTGGAATTCTCCAGGCAATAATATTGGAGTGGGATGCCATTCTCTTCTCCATGGGATCTTCCCAACTCAGGGACTGAACTGGGATTCCCACCTTGCAGGCAGATTCTTTACCTTCTGAGCCACCAGGAAATCCCAACATTAGGCAAGTTCAGTTGAGTTCAGTCACTCAGTCGTGTCCGACTCTTTGCGACCCCATGAATTGCAGCACGCCAGGCCTCTCTGTCCATCACCAACTCCTGGAGTCTACCCAAACCCATGTCCATCGAGTCGGTGATGCCATCCAACCATCTCATCCTCTGTCGTCCACTTCTCCTCCCGCCCCCAATCCTACCCAGCATTAGGGTCTTTTCCAATGAGTCAACTCTTCGCATGAGGTGGCCAAAGTATTGGAGTCTCAGCTTCAACATCAGTCCTTCCAATGAACACCCAGGACTGATCTCTTTTAGGATGGATTGATTGGATCTCCTCGCAGTCCAAGGGATTCTCAAGAGTCTTCTCCAACACCACAGTTCAAAAGCATCAATTCTACGGCACTCAGCTTTCTTCACCGTCCAACTCTCACATCCATACATGACCACTGGAAAAACCATAGCCTTGACTAGATGGACTTTTGTTGGCAAAGTAATGTCTCTGCTTTTAAATATGCTATCTAGGTTGGCCATAACCTTCCTTCCAAGGAGTAAGCGTCTTTTAATTTCATGGCTGCAATCACCATCTGCAGTGATTCTGGAGCCCCCAAAAATAAAGTCTGACACTGTTTCCACTGTTTCCCCATCTATTTCCCATGAAGTGATGGGACCAGATGCCATGATCTTAGTTTTCTGAACGTTGAGCTTTAAGCCAACTTTTTCACTCTCCTCTTTCACATTCATCAAGATGCTCTTTAGTTCTTCTTCACTTTCTGCCATAAGGGTGGTGTCATCTGCATATCTGAGGTTATTGATATTTCTCCCGGCAATCTTGATTTCAGCTTGTGTTTCTTCCAGCCCAGCATTTCTCCTGATGTACTCTGCATATAAGTTAAATAAGCAGAGTGACAATATACAGCCTTGACGTACTCCTTTTCCTATTTGGAACCAGTCTGTTGTTCCATGTCCAGTTCTAACTGTTGCTTCCTGACCTGCATACCGATTTCTCAAGAGACAGGTCAGATGGTCTGGTATGCCCATCTCTTTCAGAATTTTCCACAGTTTATTGTGATCCACACAGTCAAAGGCTTTGGCATAGTCAATAAAGCAGAAATAGATGTTTTTCTGGAACTCTCTTGCTTTTGCGATGATCCAGCGGATATTGGCAATTTGATCTCTGGTTCCTCTGCCTTTTCTAAAACCAGCTTGAACAACTGAAAGTTCACGGTTCACGTATTGCTGAAGCCTGGCTTGGAGAATTTTGAGCATTACTTTACTAGCATGTGAGATGAGTGCAATTGTGCGGTAGTTTGAGCATTCTTTGGCATTGCCTTTCTTTGGGATTGGAACGAAAACTGACCTTTTCCAGTCCTGTGGCCACTGCTGAGTTTTCCAAATTTGCTGGCATATCGAGTGCAGCACTTTCACAGCATCACCTTTGAGGATTTGAAATAGCTCAACTGGAACTCCATCACCTCCACTAGCTTTGTTCGTAGTGATGCTTTCTAAGGCCCACTTGACTTCACATTCCAGGATGTCTGGCTCTAGGTGAGTGATCACACCATCGTGATTATCTGGGTCATGAAGATCTTTTTTATACAGTTCTTCTGTGTATTCTTGCCACCTCTTCTTAATTAGGCAAAGTAAGGGATTAAAAGCCCCAGCCTGGATACTCAGTTGTTATCAGAAAGAGGGACATCATGGTGACAAAGTTACTATACTTTGGACCTTCTTGTAAAAATGGAAAAGATGGGGAGAAATTAAAAGAAGAAGCCAAACAAAGAAACAGATTAATAAGTCCAGCTTCATCATTACATTTTTAATCAGGATGTGCACAGATTCAGCAAGAGAAACTTGTCCATCAGACTGCTAAAAAATGAGACAGTCTGCTGTTATCAACCTCATACTGAGAAGTTCAGTCCCTTTTAAGTTTGGGAAAGAGGCACTTATCCCAACTCTGCTTAAATCACTTGTTTCTCAGGGTAACTGACTTCAAGGTTCCCATTGACAGTGCACGTCTGAACATGGCAGGCAAGCCAAGGCACATTTACCCAGGTATCTCTGGCCTTCCCATTCATAAAGTTGCTTAGAGGAAGGGCAAAGGAAGGTGGAGGAAATGATACTCCATACGTGCGTTCAACCACAAGTTCAGGTTCCTCAGTCAAAGCTCCATTCTAACAGCCAAGAGAGAGTGAATTCAGGAGGTACCCGGAGTGATTCGGGAGGAACTTTGGGGATTATCTTGGGCCTCTAATTTTTTTTTTTTTCATTTCCTAGAGATGCCCATTGTCGCGGGGTCAGGGAGTTCTTTATATTTTAATGCCTCATTCAGAAGTTGAACAAAGGGAAGGAGGAGATGCAAGTTGCTCTAGGCAGCATGGTTTTCATTAGAAACTGGGGTGGAGGGTAGGGTGTGGGGATGGGAAGGAGCCCTGCACTGAGATGGATTGAAAGTATTCCAGAATTATCTGTGGGGTCCTTAGCCCAAAGTTATGCTTAGAAAGGACTTGAAAACCAAAGGCTCATTTTCAAATTGCCCCACTTCTGATCCATAAAATATCCTTTAATATTCAAAAGATCCAATGAAAAACTAATAATACATAGGAAGAAAACAGTAATATATTTATGAAAGACCTGGAGATTTCTTATTAAAATAAAAAGAGCTTAGGAGAAGAGAAGGATTTATTGGACATAATAGAAACAAAATCACACCAGGGTTTTTCTTTTGCTACATCAGCAGTTCTTAGGTTGGGATCCATGGATTCCTAAGAGTCAATGGCTAGACATTAGCAGTCACTAAAACATTTTGCTCATTTTCAAACATATGTTCAAGGCATATATGCAAATATTTCTGGAGAGATTATTCAGAGCTTCCGTTAATTCCCAAAGTGGAGTGTGTACGTGTCATATGTGTGTGTGTGTGTGAAGCAAAGAGGTAAACAAACAAATATTCTGCATAGTTTATTCCTGCCAGCTCTCTCTTCCTTGACCCACCCTCTTCCCCACCGCCTCCTTCATAAAAATATTCAGATTAACTTGATTTCCAGAGACCCTTTATCAGATCCAGTGGCAAAGAACTCTCATGCATCTTCCACCTGCTTCAAGCTCATTAAACACATAATTAGTCTCTCTGGGCGATAGTAGCGGTTGCTCAAGTTTATGAATTTCTTTCTCCCTAATCTCTAATTCTGGGTAGGTTTGTGTCATAAGGCTTCAGAAAAGACCAGTCTGTCATTAAATGGAGGGCTGTAAAGATTTTACTACCATCGTGAGCCACGGAAGCTTTGATCATACTATTACTGCCTCTACAGGAGGAATATAAACCAAAATGCTGCTTATATGCCCCCACTGAGGCCCTCTGCCTCCTGACAGCTGATGAAATATGTCCTGCATTTTACCTCTGAAGGGACGGATGCCAATCATGATGGGTCCTGGGAAGAAATAGATGTTGATATCTGTCCCTAGCCTTAAAAAATATTTTCCCACATCAGAAGGAATTGATTTGCTATTGCACAGGGATGGCAAACAACTAAGACTTGAGAAGGATGGGTGACAAGGCAGCAGAGATGTCTTGAAAAAGGTATGCAAACAAATACAGGCCAAAATAGAGACTCGGAAGCTAGATGTCAGAAGACTCAAGTTCCTGTTTTAGGCCTAGGCAAGACATCTAAACTTTCTGGGACTCACGTTTCATAAACAATGAGGAAATAGGACTTGATGAAAGATTCATTTATGCTCACTCTTCTATGCAGTCAAATTTCTTCACAGCTACCTTTATATAAGAGCCTAACACACAGAACCAACAATACAAGTGAAGCGTCTAAGGTTTACATGGGGATAGATGTTGAAAGCCCATTTCCTGCATCTTAGCCCCACCCCCAGTCACTCTAGTGTCCCAGTTTCCTTCATACAGTTTCAAAACCATTATAATAGGTGCTTCATCTAGATTTGACCTGCTGGGTTATGGCTGATCCCTCATCCCACCTCTGAGAATTCCAGATGACGCAGCAGTCCTCAACAGCTGTCACTTATTGATACTGATACTTGTAACAGTGACAGAAAGCCACTGCAAGGGTCTAAGGGGTCCTCTAAATTGGCAGTCCAGAGTTTTATTAGCTTTAAAAGTTTTTCATTTTGTTTGGCCAAAGTACTGGATTACCCAGAGTCTTCCATTCCAGACTGCTCATTGAGGAAAGAGAAGGTATCATGATCATGGGCCAGCATCACTGCCTGAGATGCCTATGGAATTAGAGGTTTACTTCCCACAATCTGTGATACCTCCTAGTCAGAAAAGGATTGCAAAGTGCTGCAGGGACAATAGCCAGGCTCATGCAGGTAGGGCAGGGGAGACTCAGGAGAGATCTCAAAGTAGAACCAGACCTGGCCAACTTTCTCTCAAGCCTCTTTCTCTAGGCCCCGCCTTGCATTACTTCCCTGCCATGTCGCACCCCCACCACTCTCATAGGGATTTATACTGGAAGGGGTCATATTCCAGCTGCTGTGTTTCTCGGTTATTTTTGGTTTTTCTATTTCTGGAAGCTTCTCAAAGGAAATAAACTTTCTTAAGGTTGATAGGGTATTTCTTTGTGATAACTTCAGTTTCCTTGAACTCATTTCCCTCCAAACAAAAAGCACAGATGTTCCAGCCACAGTCTTTGCCTTCATGCCCTGAGTATAGACAGCAGAATCACAAAGACCTGGTCTTGATGTTTGTCTCAATTACTTATTGTGTAATCTTGAACATACCCAACTTCTCTAGACTTCACTTTCTTTACCTGTAAATAATCCTTCTCAAGGAGCTTGTCTGAGCATTAGAACAGGTAAGGAAAAAAAAACAAACACTAGGTTTAGTGCCTGGGACAGAGTAGGCACCCAGAAATCACAGTTACTATTATTTAATAGCAATTAATATTATTTTCTTTATGTCTATCTTTTGCTGAATACAATCCAAACAAAATTAATGAGTCTCTAATACCTAGGCTGGGTTCAGAAGAAACATTCTTTCTTTTAAATAACATTTTTTCTAACTATCATTCTGGAGAAAAGAACTAACTGAATAGAGGAGATACTGTTCTACTAGTTTTCTATCATCCAAGATGTTTTAGAAATATAAAGAAATATTTTCCTTGAATTTGAGAACCAACGTCTAAAGACTTGGAACAGCTGAAACAGTTGAAAATCAGTCATCACAAGCTTACCAACCACTATGATCTTGGGTTAAAGGCCCTGAAACAAATCTAAATGGGGGGGCACACGTTTTCATTATGGGAGAAACAACAGGACGAGAAAGATCATCAGTATAACCCTCACATTCTATTCATAGCCAAAATCATTGAGGAAGTTCTGTCAATGTGCTCCTCTGAAATCTGCCCACCAATGCTTAAAATCCTCACAAGGCACAGACTGATGTGCTGGAGACCTCTGCTGGCTTCATACCTGCATCACCACCCAACCCACATTACTCACTTCCCCAAAATCCCACCTCTGGTAGATCTTGTCTTAATTAAATACTTAGTATTTTGTTCACAGTAGATTTTTGCATTAATTTTGATTTTTAAAAATATTTCATTATACATAAAACAGAAATAGACCCATAGACATAGACAATAAACCTATGGTTACCAAAGAGGGAAGGGTGGGGATAAACCAGGAGTTTGGGATAAACTTCCAGATGTTCAAGCTGGATTTAGAAAAGACAGAGGAACCAGAGATCAAATTGCCAACATCAACAGCAGAGTTGCAGAAAAATATCTACTTCTGCTTTATTGACTATGCCAAAGCCTTTGACTGTGTGGATCACAACAAACTGTGGAAAATTCTTCAAGAGATGGGAATACCAGACCACCTTACCTGCCTCCTGATATATCTGTATGCAGGTCAAGAAGCAACAGTTAGAACTGGATATGGAATAACAGACTGGTTCCAAATCAGGAAAGGAGTACGTCAAGGCTGTACATTGTTACCTTGCTTATTTAACTTATATGCAGAGGACATCATGTGAAATGCCAGGCTGGATGAAGCACAAGCTGGAATAAAGATTGCTGGAAAAAATATCAATAACCTCAGGTATGCAGATGACACCACCCTTACGGCAGAAAGCAAAGAAAAACTAGAGTCTCTTGACGAAAGTGAAAGAGGAGAGTCAAAAAGTTGGCTTAAAACTCAACATTCAGCAAACGAAGATCATGGCATCTGGTCTCATCACTTCATGGCAAATAGATGGGGAAACAATGGAAACAGTGGCTGATTTTATTTTTTGGGGTTCCAAAATCACTGCAGATGGTGACTATAGCCATGAAATTAAAAGACAGTTGCTCCTTGGAAGAAAAGCTATGACAAACCTAGACAGTATATTAAAAAGCAGAGATAATGCTTTGCCAACAAAGATCTGTCTAGTCAAAGCTATGGTTTTTCCAGTAGTCATGTATGGATGCGAGCTGGACTATAAAGAAAGCTGAGCACCAAAGAATTGATGCTTTTGAACTGTGGTGTTGGAGAAGACTCTTGAAGAGTCCCTTGGACTGCAAGGAGATCCAACCAGTCCATCTTAAAGGAAATCAGTCCTGAATATTCACTGGAAGGACTGATGCTGAAGCTGAAACTCCAATACTTTGGCCACCTGATGAGAAGAACTGACTCATTTGAAAAGACCCTGATGCTGGGAAAGATTAAACATGGGAGGAGAAGGGGATAGCAGAAGATGAAATGGTTGGATGGCATCACTCGATGGACATGAGTGTGAGTAAGCTCCGGGAGTTGGTGATGGACAGGGAAGTCTGGCATGCTGCAGTCCACGGGGTCGCAAAGTGTCAGACACGACTGAGTGACTGAAATGAACTGAACTGGGATTAACAGATACACACTACTGTATATAAAATAGATAAAAATCAAGGACCCATTGTATAGCACAAGGAACTCTACAATATTTTGTAATAACTGATAAGGGAAAGAATCTGAAAAAGATATTACATATATATATATATGGTTTATATATAAACCATATATAAACTTATATATGGTTTATATTAAGCTATTTTTTTTGGTTTATATTAAGCATATATATTTGGGGTTATGTTAAGCTAATTCCTTCTAAGACTAAATTGCTGTGTATCAGACACTAGCCATAGCATCTCTAATCCCACAGAAATAGCACAGGCCTTTTATTTCAGTGCAGGGAGCTTACCAGACACAGTACACCATGGGAAGTTCATGGTAGACAACCTTATATCAAATATTCTCTCACTGAGATAAGATGCAAATCATTTTTGTGATCAAGCAGCATGAAGCTTTTAAACAGGTAGAGATCCTATATTATATCTTACTGATGACAAATCTCAATAACGATACCATAAACAGAAATCCACACATGTAACAAATCACACTTAACTGGGACTGATATCTGATTTATGTTAGTTTATAAATTATTGAGTCATGTGACTATAGGGTTGGAACAGAGCCCAGACCAGAAAATGTAAAAAAGCATAAAAAAAGTGAAAAAGACAGAGAAGTAAATCTTTCCTCTTCTTTCCTCATTTTCCATACCCACTCCATCTCTCAGTTTTAAAGCAAAACCTAATGGAACTTGAAATTTACTCAGAATGCATTCTCTCTGTTGGCAAAGCACTTTCCAAAGTAACTACAGGTTTTTCAGTTTACTATAGAGCAGAAATGAAATGAATGACATAGGTTTTGAATACGTGATGCACCGTAGACATTAATCATTTCGTTCTCTGAAACAGATTTATTTTCTTGTGCCTATATGATGGAACAATGAAAAAGGAAAAGCAACTGACATTTCCATTGTATCAGAAGACAAAAAATCCCACATGAGAAAGAAGAGGAAAGCATTGTAATGCAGAAAGTAACTAAAAGGAGTGATGAAACAAGATTTTTAAAAAAATATTAATCTGAAATATGTGATTATTATAAAAATTACTTTCAACATATATGAAATCTTAATGGGGTTATTTCATTTCTTAAGTTTAAAAAAGCAAAACTCATTTAAATGGCATTGTCTTTTCCCAAGTTTCATTCATTCTTTCTTTCTTGCATCCTTTCATTCTTTGTGTGCTCACTGTCATGTGTGTACACATATGTATATGAGAGTGACATACAGCACATTCCTTCAAATGTCAAGTTATAACCTGTAAGAAGATGACAGATTTCATCTAGGCCAGAGTCTGCTTACCAAAAATAAAATCTAACCAGGTATATTGGGAATAAATGTCATATCAAAGCAACAACCTTACTATAGGCCAGTTGGAAATCAATCCTCACATTAAAATGTGTTCTTTAATTTTTAAATTCTTTAATAGGCTAGTTGCCATTTTTAATAACCTAGCACCCGTATCTCTATAGGCAAAGCTACTGGAAAAAACTGTAGCAAAAGAACTCAGGGCCTTGGCGCTTTTGTCCTTTCTTTCTTTCAATTCTAAAACAGTGACCTGACCTATGGATACAGCATCAAGAGATAGGCAGGCCTCAGCAAAGCCTCTAGAACATTCTCTATAGTCTTGCTGAGTCCAGGGCCAAGTACCAGCTATGAAGAGTAACAGGAACTACTATAATGAGGATGCCAGTCAAATTCATTTGGTATGATGACTCCAGTCAGTTGACAGTGGTTTCCTTGAGTGTTACATTAGGGAGAATTTTGGAGGCAGTACCTGGGATCCCAGGAAAGCATGGTATGGTGAACTCATTCTGCCCTCCATGGGCTTCCCAAGTGGTTCATTGGTAAAGAATCTGCCTGCCAATGTAGCAGACACAAGAAACATGGGTTTGATCCCTGGGTTGAGAAAAGCCCCAGTAGTAGGAAATGGCAACCCACTCCAGGATACTTGAATGGAGAATTCCATGGACAGAGGAACCTAGTGGGCTACATACAATACATGGTGGTCACAAAGAATTGGACATGACTGAGCATGCGTGTGATGGACACAAATCCATATACATGTTAAGTAGTTGCCACTCCTATAAGAGCAATTACCAACCTCTTATCATTAGAAAAGGAAGTTCCATTAGAAGCATGAAGAAGCATATTCTAAGAGTCCAAGAGGAGAGATATCACATCTAACTTGAAGAACAAGAAGATGATTTCTGGAGAAAAAGGCATTTGAAATGGGCCATAGAAAGTTAATAGGATCTTAGCTGGTAAAAAAAGAGGAAAGGTCTTTTGGGATAGGAGGAAACTGTAGAAACAAAAGCACAGAAGCAGCAGTGTTCAAGGGCTATTTGGAAAAATAATGAGTAACTTTGTTCAGTAGGAGGGCAGGGTAAATGCATGGCCTGAAGAGAGATGAGGCAAGACAGTTAATTTGGGGAGACACTCGGTAAGGCATGAGTGCTGGTAGAAAAGTATATTATCGGTCTTGGACGGTAATGGGGATTCACAGAAAACTCCTAAGTCATAAAACCAGAGTTTGGCTTTGGTACCGTAAGTCAAACCAACAATTCACAGAAGATATTTGATGGAGATTTTCGGAGAAAATAGAGAAGTCTGTCCTTGTTGCACTTTAAATGAGGGGGATCGGGAGCCTGAGTTAAAGGTAAAATGAATATTTCAAGAGAAAACTCAGATGATTTATTGGATGTCAATAATGCAAAATAAGTAACTTTTTAAAAAGATTAAACTTTGATAAAAAGTAGCATTAATAAAGGAGATAGTTCAGTAAGATGGCTAAGTGCCTAATTCTGGAGTCAGACATAGTTTTAAACGACCTTGAATAAAATGCATGATTTCCCTAAGCCTCATTCCCTCATTTATGCAAAGAGTATAATTCTTATCACATAAGGGTGTTTTGACATTGAGACTTTAATTGAGGTACAGCACTAGGTGATACCGTAATTGGTAGAGTAATCAATCACTCAATAGGAGCTTCCCGGGTGGCGCTAGCGGTAAAGAATCTGCCTGCCAATGCAGGAGATAGAAGAGATGTGGGTTCCACCCCTGGGTCAGGAGCGGGGAATGACAACCCACTCCGGTATTCTTGCCTGGAGAATCCCTTGGACAGAGGATCCTGGCGGGCTATAGTCCATACGGTCACACAGAGTTGGACACGACTGAAATGACTTAGCATGCACTCAATCGCTCAGTAATCTACTTCTTGTGCTAATTATTGTTATTAGAACATTCAGGAAAAGAAAAGTCTGAACTGGGAATAATTTGGTTACAAGGGACAAAATCCTACTTAAATAAATTCAAGGGAAAATATGGATGATGAAAAACATAGAGAATTTTCAATGAACCTGATGATAAGTACTGCTGGTATTCCCAAGAAGTAGGTGAGCTTTAAGAAATTTACTCTTTCCATATCTTTCTCATTGCCTTCTCTCTTATCCTGCTGAAGACTGGCTTCCTTTACAAAGCACTTATTTTTGCTTCTCTATGAATTCAGCTTTCCTAGCATCAACTCCACTCCTAACTATTTATTACATTAAAATTCCAGGGGCCAGTACAACTTTATTGACTCAGTCTCACATCCTGCTTTGAAACCTCTCAAAGACAGAATCCAAAATCAACATGAATGGACATGTGTTCAGTGTCCACCTGACTCTTCAGGTGTCAGGACTTAATGTGGTTAAATGTCCACCATTCCTACTGTGGCTAGGGGCAGACTTAAAAAAAAAAAAGAGGAATTGATGAAAAGGAAAATAATGTGAATTTTTAGCCAAAGGAATTAATTCAGGATAAAGAAAGATGGCATGCCCATTTTGACCACCTCAAGGGTCTTTCAACACACTGAGATATCAATTTCAGAACAGCATATAAACCCAGTGTTTGGAAAGAATTCCCTTGTGGCTCAACTGGTAAAGAATCTGCCTGTGATGTGGAGACTTGGGTTTCATCTGGGACCAAAACAGCTAAATCCAAACAAAAAATGCAACAATAAAAGACACACCAAATTCTGTTTCTTCTTACAATAGCAAAAACGAAACTACAAAATAGACTTGTCAAATCCAAGATATTCCTCTACTCTTTAAAGAATTAGGTTAAGACCATCCACCTCAGTCATTGCTGGAAGGCTGAACGAGCCACCACTGGACCGTGTGATGGCAACACCAAGAAAAAGGATGGAGACAAGCAGCAAGGCATGGGGCAGCCAAGTGGTTTGTGTGATTCAAGAAGAGCTTGATGGGCCCAGGGGACTTTGAGTAGAAGAACCACGTAGCCCTCAGATGGTGAAGCTTGGTGTCTTCACAGATACAAATGAAAACTCCCTTGCCATTCCCTTAACTAAGAGCAGAGCCGCTCTGGTTAAGGTGGGAGTGGAGGACTTGGCACTCTTCAGCTTCATCCCATCCAAAGTGAGTAGTAAAGGGACTTGGCTGAAATCTTAAAGCTCTTCCAAGAAGCAGAATCTGAACAAGACAGGTCTCCTTTGGACCACTGAGGAAAGACCCTTCGACCTGGATTCAGGAGACCCAGGGATAAATCTTAGCAGTTATGCTGTGCTGCAGGTAATGAAATTTGGAGTTTAAAAAGAAAATCAAAAACAAAATTTAAATCTCATCTCTAGGCATACATGTTGAGTGCCCAAGATTTGTAATCCCCGTTATCATTATTTGTAATTTACTAGTAAAATGTATGCTTCTACAGTGCCTGGCATTAGAGTAAGCCCTCAGGAAAGGGTAAAGTCATTTTGATCTTGAACAAGTCACAGTGTCTTTGGTCTTAATTTTTTCTATAAGATGAGAAGTTAGGACCAGGCAAACCCAAAGCAGAATCTCTAGAAGTTTATGAAATAGAACTGGAGAAGATAAATTGGAATATCTAAACTTACTTTAATTATTCTTGTATGGGCCACATATTCAATCATTCCCAATAAAGCCTTTGAACTGTACTATTTTGCCCCCTATATTGTATATAAGTAAAAGATTGAAGAACAACAAGAACCAAGTCAGCCAACCAGTTCATTCTGAGTGTGTGACCTACAGTGAATCAAGCAAAAGAAAATATGAGTATGAAGCAAAAGTAGAAAAATATATTCAGAAATTGCTTGCAATCTCTTGCATATATTAACCCCCTCACTCCTTCCAAGAGTAGCCAGCCTGCTTCTATATCTCAGGCCTTAAAAAAGTTGCTTGAAGGTCACATGCCTTTTGTGAAAACTAATGAGATTGTACTAATGGATCTGTGAGGAAGAAGGCCAGTCTTGATTGCAGAGGTGGGAGCAGGAACAAGAGAGAGATTTTTGCAACAATGATTAAAGGATGGATGAGGACGCATTTTTTAGGTGTTGGAAGCCTCTATCCCCTCATCCTCAGCACCCCAAAAACAAGACTGAGCTACAATGGACAGAAACAGCTGAATGGTGTGTGTAGGGAGATGGGACTCTGATAACTGTTCTCCTACCTTTGGAAAGATTCCCATTTTCGGTGCCCAGGTAGATTCCAGTTGTTTTTGAAAGCCCATTATCTATTCCTCATTCTTTTGATAACATTCCTGACTTTCCACTAGGCTCCTCTCTTTCTCTAAGTCACTGTGATTCATGCAGAATGATCTACCTGCATTACTTAATCCAAACAGTGCAGTGAGAGCCAACTAAGGACTCATTTGTTGGAAAAGCTAGAGAGTTCTTCTATCAATATATTCACTAGGATAAGCAACACATAAAGTGGGGTACTTGGGGTGTCAGATAGCCAACATTTTATCATGGGGCAAGAACCTGATGATAAGAAAACTAACCCAGATGAAGAGAAACATGACAGAAAGATTTATAACATATGAGCACTTTTATCTAGCTGAGCCCACAGACGAGGCTCTTCCCTTGGACATTTCAACAATGCAAAACACATTTTCCAGTTTGGTTAAGATAGGTTGGGTTGGATTGGTGTCATTTGTAAAACCTCCAAATTTAAAAGTCCATGCAGATTTGTTCTATGAGCATACGAGCATGACCAGTGTAGAATATATGACATGTGCAAATGCTTTGTGTCCCATGAGATCCCCAAGATCTTCACAGGACTCTATGAGGGAACCCTCTTCAAAATGCTAAAGATTAAATTCACACTAGTCTATAAAATGGGAGCTCAGAATAGGGTTATAATTTGTTTACAATAATAAAATAGAGTAAGTGACTTTTCCTCTATCCCTTAATCTATGTAGAATGACTTTATAGCCATTTCAGCAGCAAAGCGTGTCCTCCACAGGAGGTCAGTCACCTCTTACTTGATCCTGTCGGTGGCTTCCCTGCAGATATTGACAACTGAGTCACTGCTCAATTCTTCAGGCATCAGTTAATATCAATAGGGCCAGCTTACTCTTAGTTGCTCTCACCTTTGCATCATTATCCAATAAAAAGAAAGAGTTGCAATGCTCAGCTCTATCTCAGGGTGACTTTAGAAGCAAATGAGAGGGGTTCAGAAACTTCAATAGGTCTCACAAGCTGCTGATGGAAGACTGAGAGAGACCTTTCTTGCAGAGGCACTCTTAGGTTAAAGAATTTTTTATGGAAGATATACTGATGGTTAACAGGCACATGCAAAGGTGTTCAACACCACTACTCACTCAGAGAAATGCAAACAAAACCACAATGAGATACTACATCACACCTGTTGGAATGGCTACCACCAAACAGAAACAGTAAAGCTGAAGTAAAGGAGACACTTGTGCACTGGTGGTGGGAATGTAAATTGATACAACCATCATAGAAAATAGTATGAAGTCTCCAAAAAATATTAAAAAAAGAACTACCATGTAATCCCACAATTCCACTTCTGAGTATTAATCTGGAGAAAAAAAATGAAGACACTAAGTCACAAAGATATATGTATCCCATCTTCATAGAAGCGTTATTTACAATGACCAAGATACAGAAGCAACTTAAGTGTCTATCAATAAATAAATGGATCATATATATATACACACACACACATGTATTTACAGTTATTATTTATATACACAAGATTATTAGCCATAAAATGAATGCAGTCTTACTCTCTGTGGCAATATGGATGGACCTGTATGGCATTATGTTAAGTGAAATAAGTAAAAGAAAGACAAATACCATACAATTTTACTTATATGTGGAATATAAAAAATAAACCAGAAACAGAGTCATAGAGAGAACAAACTAGTGACTGCTAGAGAGAAAGGACAAAATAGATGAAGGGGAATAAGAGGGGCAAAAACATTGTGAGAGATAAAGCCTATTTATTCTCTATAGAGCTGTAGAGACCAAGTTGCCAAAGACATTGTCTATATTAAAAGACAAATTAGTTCAAAAAAAGAAAATGAAAAGGTGATTTCCACCAAGCTAGTTAAAGTACTGTGTAGTTCTAATTCTTCTTCTTAACTTTGCCTTTTTCCCCTGATAAGCACATTTGATAACCTGGCAATGGAATGTGGCTACATTATAGGAATATCTAGATATTATAGGAATATCTAGATGATAGTACAAGTATACTTCCTCCCCTCAGTAAGAAGAGGATGAGGAAAGGAGGTGCAGAAAATGTGAGGAGTTCAGAAAAGTTGTTCTACTTTTCAGTTGTCAAATTTCATCTGTGCAAAAACTTTATAGTCTGGCTGACACCAGAAAAGACAGATGAAAAACCAAGATGACCACAGCCACTTCCTGACAACTGGAAGCCTGCATCTGTTCTTTCAGACTCCCAGTATAAATATTTATAGCTGATATCAGATGGGAATATCTTTTCTAACATTTAAGTGGCAACCTACTTCCTTTCTCGTTACAAAATTAAACTGAAGGAGAGAGAGAAACTATATCTAAAAATACACGAAGTGCAAAGCACAGCTCTATGCCTACAGTATTGCACTTACTCCTCACTATAAATTTGTGAAGTAGAGGTTATTAGAGCTTCCCTGGAGGCTCAGTGGTAAAGAACCCGCCTGCCAAGCAGGAGACAAAGGTTCGATCCCTGGGTCAGGAAGATCCCCTGGAGAAGGAAATGGCAACCCATTCGAGTATTCTTGCCTGGAAAATCCCACAGATTTTCCCAGAGGAGCCTGGTAGGCTACAGTACATGGGGTCTCAAAGAGTTGGACATGACTTAGCAAATAAACAACAACAACTGCAACAGAAGTTATTAAGCCATTTTATAGGATAAACAGTTTCAGGATAACATAGTTATTGGCAGGTGAAAGCAGGATGCAGACCCAGGATGCCTCATGTGAACCTCACACTCCTCCTGCTCTAGCAAAAAGGCTACAATAAGGTTAAAGATGCTTCATGTGCTAGGAATGGCTTAAATAGGAAATGCTGAGTCAGCCTTGCTTTCTCTGACCATCCAAACATGCTCCAAGATCCTTTTTCTTAAGTCTCAGTGATGCACGTTTCCACCTCCCAGCTACAGCCTAATGGATCCCTCATATAATCTGAAGTTATAACTAAATCTGCCTCCAGCAGGAAGTCAGAATAATTTTTAGGTCAATTTGCCCTTTCTGGGTAGTGTCCCCACGGGGAATATAGTATAACTTACCTAAAGTGCTGATACAAGTTGCTTGAAGGACAAATATCTGACACCTGAGTACAGCAGCCCTTCACAGTCCTCACCTGGCATTCCAGTTTGCCAGGCAAGCATTTTGCATTTAAGAATTTGGGGAAAATGATGCCATTTGACATTTGTTGAAGTAACAAAGAAAGTCTTCCCAACTACCCCTTTTAATTGTCTGTACCTTATACAGGATCGTGGACAGCTTTATGGTTTGCAGGTGACTTCCATTACCTAAGTATATATATTTTTCTTCCCAAGGAGCTCTGGCTGAAGATTTTACTTTGTCAATCCAATAAAAATCTTTTACGTTTTCACTAAAAAGACACTTTGTATGTTCTATTAAGATGGCTTTATAGCAAGTGGTATTTCAGCTTTAACAGCCAATGTTACAGAAAGGGTTGTATAATTTAAAATAGAATGAAAGGGATAGAGCTAAATGTGGTGCTTTTCTTTGCCATATTCTTTCTATAGTTCTCTGACATCCAAAGACACAGTCTGAAATTTGTCACTCCTGTCATCAGTTAGTGTCTGAAATGTGTTATTTTCTGTTTGACTGACAGAGACTCTTTCAAAGTCAGCATCTCTCAGTTCTTCCCTCTTACAGTCTCTGTTATCCTATGACTTCCACGTCTATTGCTTTGCCCTGGCACTGAGATGTGGACAGAGATCATTAACTGTGAAACAAGTGGACAAAGAAAGAGAAAAGAGCTAAAATCAATACAATCCTATAAAAAGATTAGATGTGAAAGGGTGACATGCTAATGAAACTGAAAGTCTATATTTTTCCTCTATTTGTGGCACAAACAAGTCATACATACGTGCCAACTTGGGTGTCTAATGTGATTGGACTGCAGAGCAGAAATGAAAGTTTCCCCCAACTCAGGAACTGGAGAGACAGACAGAAGGCGGGCATCACATGCTTTCCAGCTTTAGAGATAACATTAAACTGATGGGACTGTGAATAAACAGGATGTCAGGATTATGATCCCAAATGAACTTGGCAACCTCGAGCTGTGGGTCAAATCCAAAACAGGAAATTTAATGGGAATAAATTTAGGCTTCTCTACTCGGCTACTAGGACGCTGTTACGTGGAAGGGACTAGTTCCCTAATGGTTCCAAGATGGAAAACTAGGACCACAAGTTGAATTATAAGGAGGCAGATTCCACCTGAAAATAGGAATGAATGTGACAAAATGTGCTGCTTCAGTAGGAGTGAGATTCTTTCACAGAAAACAAACAAACAACCACCACAACAAACATTAGAATGAGTTCATAGGAAAATAAACTTTGGGTGGAGAGTGGGGGAGGGGTGGGTGTTTGAGTAGGAAGAGATCTAAATAAAGCTCATCTCCAGTCTTGAGAGTTCAGAAAGGATTTTACGACCCAAACCAGAGTTTTATCAAAGATGACTTTCTGAAAGAGGTGTGAAAGTTAAGATAAAAAAGAAAATCAGAGCTAGAATTTATTTCTAAGCACTATCCAATCACTGAGTAGTCCTCCAGTAATGTATACAGAAATAATCTTTTATATTTGCACAGATATTCCGTCTGTGAAATTCTAAACCAGTTGCCAACGCTATAATGAAGGAGCTGTGAAAAAGAAGCTGACTTGCTCAGGGTAAGGGTGTTAGTAACATTCTTTCCTTGACACCAGATCACTATCAACTTCCATCATTGGCATTACCGTTATTTTCCATCAGCATCGCAGCTTTCCCAGATGAGATACATTATTACAAGGTGACAACAGCAGAGAGCAGAGTTTTAAAATGCAGGCTCTCTAACTTGATTTCCTAAATTCCAAACCTGAATCTGCCATATTCTTAGGATACTTATTTTCTATCTGCCTGTTTCCTCATCTATAAAATGGGGAAACTGGTTGTATACATTTTGATGTTTAAATTAGTAAATATATGTAAAAACACTTAAATCTGCATCTGGTACAGAATTGAAGGTGAAAGTGTTAGTCACTTAGTCATGTCCGACTCTTTGAAACGCCATGGACTGTGACCCTCCAGGCTCCCCTGTCCGTGGAATTCTCCAGGCAAGAATACTAGAGTGGGTTGCCATGCCCTCCTCCAGGGGATTTCCCAACCCAGATATTGAACCTGGGTCTCCTGCATTGCAGGCAGAATTCTTTACCATCTGAGCCACCAGGGTAGCGAGTTAGTCCTCCATAAATGTTAGCTATTATTATTTTTACTTATCCTAAAAAATTACTTAGTCATTATTGTCCAAATATGAAAGGACGGGACACAAAAGCCCAAACCCCAAATTATTAGACTTGCCCAATGATACCCAATGGTAAGTGTTGAAACTAGAAGCAGGTCTGTCTCATTCTAAAACCTAGGTTAGCTATTTACCATAAGTTCTACCAAATGCCAATACCTGAATAACATCCAAATAAGACTGTCAACCACAAACACAATTGACTAAATGCCACTTACTAACACTGAGACTAAACAACCAATTCATTGTTTCTTAGCCAGCCATCAGTCGTGAAGGTTGTCTACTTGTAGGCATCCGACTGACCTGAAATGGAGACGTTTCATATCCCATTTTCATGTCTTTCATGCTTGATTTTCCCTGGGGCTTTACAGCAAATTTCAAGAGATGTCTTCGCAAATGCAATTAGTTATATCAGCTTATACTTATTTCTAAGTTTTTTGTTTCCTTTTCTTCAATAGAGAGATGACAATAATTTCCAGCAAGAGACAGATCAGAATGTTGTAATAAGCATTCTGAGCAGTGTTTCTAACTGCTACTGAATAACTGGATCACTTGGGAGTTGGTAAGTCCAATTAGTGCTATAAAAATCTCTGACTGTAAGTTCCCTATTTAAAGTGTAAGGAACTGGAAAAAGAGAGAAAGAGAGAAAAATGGAAAAACAAGCACCCAAGGCAAGATTGGAATCAGTTCAGTCACTCAGTCATGTCTGACTCTTTGCAACCCCATGAACTGCAGTACGCCAGGCTTCCTTGTCCATCACCAACTCCCAGAGCTTGCTCAAACTCATGTCTATCAAGTCGATGATGTCATCCAACCATCTCATCCTCTATTTCCCTCTTCTCCTCCTGCCTTCAATCTCCCCCACGAACAGTATGAAAAGAATGGGATAGGAATAACCTTTTTTAAGTGGGTGTGCAAGTTCAGTTGTGTACAACTCTTTGCAGTCCAATGGACTATAGCCCAGCAGGTTTCTCTGTCCGTGGGATTTTCTCAGGCTAGAATGCTGGAGTGGGTTGCCATTTCCCCCTCCAGGCTATCTTCCTGAACCAGGGATTGAACCCATGTCTCCTGTGTCTCCTGCACTAATAGGTAGATTCTTTACTACTGCCTCACCTAGGAGGCCTTTTTTATGTGGTCAAATAAGGTAAAAATAAAAACAGATTTTTAACCACTACACAAAAGAACCTAGAATTCAGTTCAGAGGGCACTGAACATCCACTGCACACGTCTACCATAAGGGTCAGGCAATTAATGGCAAAACTGATGCAACCTTTGTTCTAATGAAATCTAGTGCTCCATCCACCTGCCTTCCTCATATCAGACCTTTCTGAGGCCCCACAATGATCCTTGTTTTTGCCTGAATCCTGAAGATTCCAATTGTGTCCAACACCAAATAGATGCTACCCCTTAGACCTTCTGTCTTATCAAGGCCAGTGGACTTGTGGGCCCAGAAGATTTCCATACAGCTGAATTCATATGCATTGATGAATCACCCAACATGAGAAGAGATAAAGGGACTGAATTACACAAGGCTCTTAGACTGCTAGAAGAGGAGGAGGAGCCATACGTGGCATATGTTTTAATGAACGTTTAAAGACAGAGAGAGCCTCAGGAAATGTGGTTTGTAGTTGTGTTCAGACTCTGGTGCCTCGAATTCCAACAGGAGACAAATTTTAGGTGAGTAAGCCAAGTCCACTGTTATTATTATCATTATTACAATTAAAATATCTTCCATCAAAAGCAATTATTTATAATGCTTTATCAAAATAAAGTCTAAATCTATAGTATGGGCTAGCTCTTAATTACAAATATACTTTTCAAACTTATATAATTTTTGCATTTCTTATAAAATCTTAATATTTAAATGCACTATTTCAGATAATTTAAACTGTGGTTCTAGAGCACATGTGTCTATGAAATCCACCTATACAATTATACAAGATTTAAAATAGATGTACATTTCATTATATAATTTATATGTTTTACATGACAAATTATACAATAAGCATATTTTAAGTTGAAAAATTTTAGAATTTTAGCATACATAAATATGCTAAGTGAAAAGGAATAGAGTAATATGAGTAGTTCCTCTTCTGGTGTAAAAATTATGAGCAATTTTAATTGTTTTCTTTTTCATATTTTTCCATTTTTTACAATGAAAATATACCACTTTTTTAATCCAAAAATCAAGAGAACTTTTAAGATATACAAAAGCAATGGTAAATCCATTTATGCCTGATGCCAAGACCCAGCCTTCATTTGTTTTACACTAAGCTCAATTTAAAAAGAATTGTAAATCATTTATGTATTTTGTAAAATAATAGGAGTTCAATATTTTTGCCTTTATAATCCTACCTCACATAGGATATATAGTCCTCATTATAAATATATAAAACAATAAGTATAATGATTGTGCATATATATGTATATCCTATGGCCCTGGAGTAGAAAAGAACTTTGTACTAGAAATGATATATAAAAAACTCACAGCAAATATTATAATATTATAGTTAAAGTAGAAATTATTTTATAATGGAAAACAGGATGAAGCTAACCTATCTTTACCTCTATTCAACATCATTCTAATATATAACTCCTAAAAATCAATGAGGAAAATATAGGACACAATAGAAAAAGGGGCAAAAATAAATCAGTAGGCTTTTTTTAAAAAAAGGAACTCTAAAAGGCTAAAAAGCAGAAGAAGAGATACTCAAATTGATTGATAGTTGGATAAATTAAAATTAAACAATGATCTACCGTTTACATAGATTAGATTGGCAAGCTAGACAATGCTGTATATTGACAGAAATATATACTGTTGGCAGACATTTGATCTTATGTGGTTGTTCTGAAAACAATCTGGTAGGAGTTAGTCAAATAAAGCTCATATATGCATTTTAACACATCAATTCTTGTTCTGGTCTATGTACCAGTAAAATTCTCAAAATGACGACATGACAATGAAGAGGTCACATTACAGAGTCATATTTCATAACCTGCTTGATCTCTCAAGGGGAATTGTGGATGTCTGGGTTTTATTTTGGAGGGAAAAGTGTGAGAAAAACCTGATGGAAACACACTTAGAACACCGCCTCATGTAGCATCACAGTTTTTCTTTGTATATGATGATATTATCATTTTTGTACCTTATAAAACGGACCTTGTATATTTCTATGTTTTGCACTACAGTGATCCTCTGAGAGTAGTTTGCTTTATTTAGCTTGCACGTATACATTTCAAAACCCTTAAATCTGAAAAATAAACAATATTTCAAGTGTGGAGATTCCTTAAAAAATTGGAAATAGAACTGCCATATGATCCAGCAATCCCACTGCTGGGTATACACACTGAGGAAACCAGAATTGAAAGAGACACGTGTACCCCAATGTTCATCGCAGCACTGTTTATAATAGCCAGGACATGGAAGCAACCTAGATGTCCATCAGCAGATGAATGGATAACGAAGCTGTGGTACATATACACAATGGAATATTACTCAGCCGTTAAAAAGGATACATTTGAATCAGTTCTATTGAGAAGGATGAAACTGGAGCCCATTATACAGAGTGAAGTAAGCCAGAAAGAAAAACACCAATACAGTATACTAATGCATATATACAGAATTTGAAAGATGGTAACAATAACCCTATATGCGAGACAGAAAAAGAGACACAGATGCATAGAACAGTCTTATGGACTCTGTGGGAGAAGGTAAGGGTGGGACAATCTGAAAAAATAGCATTGAAACATGTATATTATCATATGTGAAACAGAACGCCAGTCTAGGTTCGATGCATGAGACAAGTGCTCAGGGCTGGTGCAATGGGATGACCCAGAGGGATGTAATGGGGAGGGAGGTGGGAAGGGTTTCAGGATGGGGAACACATGTAAACCCATGGCTGATTCATGTCAATGTATGGCAAAAACCACTACAATATTGTAAAGTAATTAGCCTCCAACTAAAATAAAAAATTTAATAAATAAATAAAGTTGGGGGAAAAAAAAACCTCTTACTAGTCAGAGTAAGTGGACTCTAAGTAAACAGGGCAATCACTCTAAATCTTACATTTAAACAAAGGTTCCGAGTTTTATTTAATTTTTAATGCTTATTTATTTGGCTGTGCCCAGTCTTAGTTGCAGCACACTTGATCTTTAGTTGTGGCACGTGGGATCTAGTTCCCTGACCAGGGTATGGGACCTAGGCCCCTTACGTTGCAAGCACAGAATCTTATACCCACTGGACTAGCAAGGATGTCCCAAGATTCTGAGTTTTTAAAGAGGGGAATCATGACAAAATAAATTGAAAATCAAAATGCAAAAAAGAAATCCAACATCATATTAAAAAGATCATACATCATGACCAAGTGGGCTTTATCCCAGGAATACAAGGTTTCTTTAACATCCACAAATCAATCAATGTAATACATCACATTAACAAATTGAAAGATAAAAACCATATGATTATCTCAATAGATGCAGAAAAAGCCTTTGACAAAATTCAACATCCATTTATGATAAAAACTTTTCAGAAAGCAGGAATAGAAGGAACATACTTCAACATAATAAAAGCTATATATGACAAACCCACAGCAAACATTATCCTCAATGGTGAAAAATTGAAAGCATTTCCCCTAAAGTCAGGAACAAGGCAAGGGTGCCCACTTTCACCACTACTATTCAACATAGTTTTGGAAGTTTTGGCCACAGCAATCAGAGCGGAAAAAGAAACAAAAGGAACACAGATGGGAAAAGAATAAGTAAAACTCTCACTGTTTGCAGATGACATGATCCTCTACATAGAAAACCCTAAAGATTCTACCAGAAAACTACTAGAGCTAATCAATGAATATAGCAAAGTTGCAGGATACAAAATTAACACACAGAAATCCCTTGCATTCCTATACACTAATAATGAGAAAACAGAAAGAGAAATCAAGAAAACAATACCATTCACCACTGCAACAAAAAGAATAAAATACTTAGGAATATATCTACCTAAAGAAACAAAAGACTTATATATAAAAAACTATAAAACACTGATGAAAGAAATCAAAGAGGACACAAACAGATGGAGAAATATACCGTGTTCATGGATTGGAAGAATTAATATAGTGAAAATGAGTATACTACCCAAAGCAATCTATAGATTCAATGCAATTCCTATCAAGCTACCAGTTGTATTTTTCACAGAACTAGAACAAATCATTTCACAATTTGTATGGAAGTATAAGAAACCTCGAATAGCCAAAGCAATCTTGAGAAAGAAGAATGGAACTGGAGGAATCAACGTGCCTGACTTCAAGCTCTACTACAAAGCCACAGTCATCAAGACAGTGTGGTACTGGCACAAGGATAGAAATATAGATCAATGGAACAAAATAGAAAGCCCAGAGATAAACCCACGCACCTATGGACACCTTATCTTCGACAAAGGAGGCAAGAGTATACAATGGAGAAAAGACAATCTCTTTAACAAGTGGTGCTGGGAAAACTGGTCAACCACTTGTAAAAGAATGAAACTAGAACACTTTCTAACACCCATACACAAAAATAAACTCAAAATGGATTAAAGATCTAAACGTAAGACCAGAAACTATAAAACTCCTAGAGGAAAACATAGGCAAAACACTCTCCGACATAGATCACAGCAGGATCCTCCATGACCCACCTCCCAGAATATTGGAAATAAAAGCAAAAATAAACAAATGGGACCTAACTAAAGTTAAAAGCTTTAAACTTTTAAAGCTTTTTTTTTTTGGCCCAATCAAAAAATGGGCCAAAGAACTAAACAGACATTTCTCCAAAGAAGACATACAGATGGCTAACAAACACATGAAAAGATGCTCAACATCACTCATTATTAGAGAAATGCAAATCAAAACCACAATGAGGTACCATTACACATCAGTCAGAATGGCTGCTATCCAAAAGTCTACAAGCAATAAATGCTGGAGAGGGTGTAGAGAAAAGGGAACCCTCTTACACTGTTGGTGGGAATGCAAACTAGTACAGCCACTATGGAGAACAGTGTGGAGATTCCTTAAAAAACTGGGAATAAAACTGCCATATGACCCAGCAATCCCACTGCTGGGTATACACACCGAGGAAACCAGAATTGAAAGAGACGCATGTACCTCAATGTTCATCACAGCACTGTTTACAATAGCCAGGACATGGAAGCAACCTAGATGTCCATCAGCAGACGAATGGATAAGGAAGTGGTGGTACATATACACAATGGAACATTACTCAGCCATTAAAAAGAATACATTTGAATTGGTTCTATTGAGATGGATGAAACTGGAGCCCATTATACAGAGTGAAGTAAGCCAGAAAGAAAAACACCAATACAGTATACTAATGCATATATATGGAATTTGAAAGATGGTAATGGTAACCCTATATGCGAAACAGAATAAGAGACACAGATGCATAGAACAGTCTTGTAGACTCTGAGGAAGAAGGTGAGGGTGGGACGTTCCGGGACAATAGCATTGAAACATGTATATTATCATATGTGAAGCGGAACACCATTCCATGTTCTATGCATGAGACAAATGCTCAGGGCTGGGGCATTGGGATGACCCAGAGGGATGGGATTGGGAGGGAAGTGGGAGGAGGGTTCAGGATGGGGAACACATGTAAACCCATGGCTGATTCATGTCAATGTATGGCAAAAACTACTACAATACTGTAAAGTAATTAGCCCCCAACAAAAATAAATACATTTATTTAAAAAAATGAAAAAAAGAGAAATTCACATTTCAAGGAATACATATAAGGAAAGAAACTTATGAGGCACATTAAATAGTTGTGTGTGTAGTAGCTCGAGGCATGAGAGTAGGGAGCAGTGAGAGACAGCCGAGATTAAACAAACAAGAGATAGAACTTGCAATAATAAAATGATGATGTGCAGTTAGAGAGATGATTAGCTCATCCTTCTGCATCTGAGTTTCATACAAATAAGTATAATCCCAACTCACCTTTTAGACCAGATTGCTCAGCTTTCCCTAGATGGTCCTGTAATTTCATCCTGCAAAACTTTTTTCATGCAATTTTCTCTGTCTGGAATGCCACTTCTCTACTTTGAGTTGGATGTGTCTGAGTCATTACTTAAAATGCTATCCAAATGCCTGTCAGTCACTATGATTTTCTTAATTTTTCCTCCATTCCCCCCCAAACAGAATATTCCTCCCTTAAAATTCTACCAAAGCTCTTTATTGCACTCATACAGAATTTATCATTTTAAAGTAAAAATGAAAGTCGCTCAGTCGTGTCCAACTCTCTGCAACCCCATGGACTATACAGTCCATAGAATTCTCCAGGCCAGAATACTGGAATGGGTGGCCGTTCCCTTCTCCAGGGGATCTTCCCAACCCAGGGATCAAACCCAGATCTCCTGCATTGCAGGTAGATTCTTTACCAGCTGAGCCACCAGAGAAATCATGTATTAATAATTACTCTCTTATCTCCTCTGGTAACACATAAACTGGATTTTTAAAAAATCATTTTTGTATATAGCAAGTAGTTGGTAGCCATTAATAGGCTAAGTAAATACATGTGAATTCTATAGATCACAAATGACCCTAGCTGCCAAGTCTTTGTATTTCTTTAGCCCTTTCTTTAGAAATCCTTTGTTTACCTGAGATAAAATCATTTTCTGCTGTTATAAATATCATTCGGAACCAGTTTTTATTTACTAAATGAACCACATATTATTTTATAATTTTTATATATGAATGAGTTAAATAGCTTTATAATTGTGATTTCAGTGCTCCTACTGGAAAATTGCTTTAGAAAACATTTATATCCAACCCTCTCCCACCCCTACTGCCAGGTTCTATAGCTTAGTTCCCTAAAGATTTGTCTCCTTAGGAAAAATGTAACAGTACAGGTGAAAAGCAAGTTCAAAGGGTATGGCTTGTTAATTACTGATGCTTTGATGACAAACACTGGGGCAAAACTTCATTTACCTGCTGAAGAAATTTTCATCGTCAGGTACATGCGCGTGAAAACTGCTTCTGCCAAAACTTGCAACAACATTCTCCTAGAATTGAACAGGGTACTGAAAAGATACTTAAGGTCTGGGAGAATTGACCTGGTCTCTCTAGGCTAGAAGTCATCTCAGCTAGTGTTATCTTTACCCTTCTAATCAATATAATCTCACAGTTGGTTGATTTTGAGGATTGATGTTTCTTTTTTTTATTATTTTTTCAGTCTCATCTTTGAGATTTCGATTCAGGTGTTGTTTTCAGAGAGGCCAGTGTAATTTCTACTCATGTCAAAAACTAGAATTATGCTTTTAATATTTTATGCTTTTCAAAGTTTTATGTTGTAACATGACCTGTGATATTTCTCATACAGTGTTAAATAAATGGTGGGATTACTATGACTAGAATAATAGAAGAGATTCCGCTCTGTTATGAAGAAATTTCTCCACAATCACCAATGCCATTTTAGTGGATAAAGTGAGCTCTAAAAACAGACTGTGTGTTATGATCTCACTGCAGCCACAGTGCAGCCCCATTTTTAACTCTACAGACCAAGCCACTGTACCTGGCATCACTTACTAACACAAGACATGCAGCTTTTCTGCATCGACCTGGACAGCAGTTAAGACTGTCGGGATACAAGAAGGAATAGAAAACTGATACTGTTTTAAATAATCTATAATTTCAATTTTTTTTTTTGCTGAAATACATTATATTGTATGTTTGAGAAAATTCTAGTACAAAGTATAATAAAACTAGATGTATCATAAACCCTTTAAATCATTGGTAAGTGTACAAGTGGAACCGAGGCATTTACTGGACAAAGTCATGTTACCCTAATGGTTACTTGCTTGTGCGTTACCACACTGTGTTATAATTTGCTTCATTACCTTGCTCTTTGATATATAGTGTGCATTTCTCTGTCACTGTGATGATTATATTGACAAATTTTCATCTTACTTCACCATCAAAATGGCATTGATAGGAATGAACTCCAGAGGCTGGGCCTGACAGGGAGGTTGGTCACTCAGGCCCGGTGCTCAGTCGTTTGACCTGTACCTCTCAACTTCTGCCCTATCTGTTAAGTATATGCGATGTCATTAAATGCTTTTAAATCTAAAAAAAAAAAAAAAAACTGAATGAGTTATTTCAGTAGGAGTGAAAAAGAAATACTTCTTAGGTCTTTTACCCAAGGGACCAAAACAGAATTTTTCTTTCCATGTGTTTTACTTGGCCAAATATAGATTCTCTAAAATCATTTCATAATCTGCTTGATCTCTCCCAGAAGGGATACTTGACTTTCCTGAATGTGATTTTCAATTCAAACCACCTCACTTTTATTACAAACAGAATTCTTCTCACCTCGAAATCTCATTCACCAGAAGCTCAAGGAATTCTGATTAGTTTCAAAGAGAAGGCAGATATGGAGATGGTAAAGCAATCAGTCACCCTAGACATCTCTTCTCACTGTTAATCTTCTGGATTTCTCACAGATCCTGCTCACTTTCCAGTAAAGCTGTCTGCATTTTCCCACTGCTGAGTAGTTTTCAGCACACTTTTCATGAGGAATTTTCCCACCCTAGCCTCTTCCAAATAAAATTGTGAAGTGTTTTTTTTTTTATGATAAAAAATTTTCTTGTTTTAGTGTGGCTTCCAGAAGTTTTGAATACACATGTTGCTCTCAAGATGTATACTGGACAGTACTGCTCTTACTATTTCTGCCCAATTCCTAAATACACTTGGTGATAGGTTTACAGTACTGGTTTTTTAAAAAGGATGACATTTTACAAGCACATTCTGCTGGCATGTCCCTGATATGCCATCCAAATTTACTTTGAGTCTTAGTGAGCTGTAGGGCTCTAATATCTGCTTCCTTATGAGTACTTATGCAATCAACTATAACTGTTATCATATTTTTAGGGCATGAAATATGTATTCTATCAAGCTAAAAATAGGAAAGGCACCACTCATTCAAGGGTTAATTTAAGACTCCAGAAGAGGCAGCTTCACCATCTGGACCCCAAACCAGAGTCAACCATCCAGGGCCAGACACACCTTCCTCTGGTGAGCCACAAGGGTGATGGTGCAAGTTACGCCAAGTCAAAACTTTCTTGTACTTCAAGGAAACAGCATTCACCAATTAACACAAAGGCTGTACACTCCCGAAGACACTCTTGCTACTCTGCTGAACAAAGTTCAAAATGACTTAAGGAAGCACCAGAGTCCTCTGAGGCATTTTATTTGTATGTATTACATCCCTAGAAAAAGAATCCAAGGATTTTCCCTCCTGTATGTTTTCATCTTGCTTCTTCATGGTCCATGATGCCAGCTGAGGTTGTCAGTACAATGAAACCAAACTGACGGGATGGGAGCAGGTTATTCTGCCATTTTTCTAGATCTTTGAGTTGCACATCAAATCTGGGGCTGATCACTCCACACTTATTTAGCCTGCCTGTGAGGTTCACAACAATTTTCCCAGCCCTGTGATCATCAATGATTTCAAATTCGCCAATGTAACCATGCTTCATCATCACTGTTAGAAACCTGACGATGACTTTGGAGCACGGCCTAATAAGGACCTGGCGTTTGCCTCTCTTTTCGGCATTGTTGATACTCTTGAGAGCATCAGCCAGGACATTCATGCGCACCATTCTGGCGGCACGGAAAGATGGCGGAAAGAGTTGTGAAGTGTATTTTAATTCTCTCCAACTCATTTAATGACTCTTGTGTGTATCTATGCAAGATGTCCTCATCACTTCTAAACAAATCAACATCATCTGGGTCCTGTTACACTTGGTGGCCTAGTAGCCAACACACAAGAATTTGGCAATTTTTGTTCCTTCTGAGTAGGGGCACTTACAGCTGAAGAATAGATAGAAAGACTTCCAACATACCTCTCTAACTAAACTCGTAGATTATCTGAATTGGATAACATATAAACACTACCTCTGAAACTAATACTTAATACTTAAACAGTAAAATGTGGTGACTCTTAGGAATCTACTCTGGGTGACAATAGTAGGGAATGATACTATAAAATTATGTAATTTCTGTTATATGTTAGTTAATGGGTCTTCTCTCTCAAGACACAAAATCAATTAACCTAGGTACAAACACTCCCTTTAAGATGATTTTGCATTGAAAATTTCAGAGTGAATTCTTCTCACAGCCTTCTTGTATATAAGAATAGCTCTGTCAATGAGTCTCAGAAGAATTTGTCTCTACATAAAACTCTAAAGAATAGACAAAAGATATATATATACAGACGAGTTCTGCATATATTATTTATGCTAATTTTCTATGACAGATGGTATAACACAGTTGGAAAACACACTCACACATACACAGATCTTAAAAGCCAGAAGCCCTTGGTTTGAATTTCAGTTTCCGCATGCTTATTAGCACTTAACCTTAGGTGATTTTCTTACATTTTCTAGGCTTGATTTCTTGATTGCAAATTGGAAATGAGAATAATGTCTAATCCTGTAGATTGAGTGTGAGCATTAAAGGCATTAACTTATGTAAATTGCTTGGAACAATCTTGACAAAGGCAAGGTACTCAAAAAGTGGTTGACATCTTGCCCACATGTGTCTCTGCATACAGATGACTTCTATTCTAATGGTTATCACTATAATTTCATCCAGACTGTTCTACTGTCCCCAGGCCTTGGCTGGATTCCATTCTATTGACCATACCATTGAAAGCAGACACTCTTCAATACCTATACCTGAAAAGGCACCCTACTGCGAATGGTACTACTGGGTCAGGATGCAAAATTACCCGCCAGTCTTCCCAATATCCCACCACACTAATGTAAGCAGTCCATATTGAAAAGTTGAAATCAACTACTTCTTAGTCGAAGAATTCATGCTTTTGCACTGTGGTGCTGGAGAAGACTCTTGAGAGTCCCTTGGACTGCAAGGAGATCCAACCAGTCCATCCTAAAGAAAATCAACCCGGAATATTTATTGGAAGGACTGATGCTGAAACTGAAACTCCTATACTTTGGCACTGGAAAAGACCCTGATGCTGGATGGCAAAAGGAGAAGGGGGCGGCAGAGGATGAGATGGTTAGACAGCATCAGCAACTCAATGGAGATGAATTTGAGCAAACTCCAGGAGACAGTGGAGGACAGAGGAGCCTGGCCTGCTGCAGTCCAAGGGGTCGCAAGGAATTCGACACGACTTGGCAACTGAACAACAATAATTTCAGTCAGGTGATTCTCAGTGGCTCCTCAATATTATGTTGTTCTTCCCATCACTTCTCCATCTTAAGCTCATGAATCCTTTATACCATTTCTGTGAGATTTTTCCCCATCTACCTTACTAGAATGTAAGTATATCTGAGGGTTAAAGCAATTCTTACTTGTTTCTGTCATACGAGCCATCTCCTGATGAGTAAATGTTGTGACTATCAGGCACACCACAAATATATTATTAAAAAGTACATGTTCTTTTTAAAATGAATTTATTTCTGAAGCCATGAAGCAAGGCTATTGTCTAAATAACTTGTTCATCAGTCACAGAATTTCTTCCAGCATTATTTTCTATTCAGTATTATTTGCAGTTTAACTTCTATTTTTTCATTGAACAAAGTATATTCAATTGTAATTATCCTTCCCAAATTTAATTTTGCTTCTTTTTGCCCAAAGCTATCAAAGCTTTTGACCTCAGGTCTTATATTATTTTTTAGTTCTGCCTGGTATTTGCAACTCCACTAAGGACCATCTGTAGATTTAATTAACTTGTTGAATCCTCCTTCTTCCAGATCATTAATGAAGTTGTTAAATAAGTCTGAGTGCAGTGCTTATCTCTGTGATATCTTGATGGTCCTTCAACCCCAATTATGTACTACATTTCCCTTTGCCATTCCCTCTTATTTATATTCCCTTGGTCATTTCCCAAACCATTGAAAGGCCCACTTCCAAATCATTTGAAATTACATTTCAAATGAAATTTCATATGACATAGCTCTTGATTTTTTTAAAACCTGACTTAAACTATCCTTAGTGGAAAGGCAATTTATGGCCCCAATTTTCATAACATCCTGAGAATTTAAAGAAATAATTCAAACAGTTAACATATTAAATAATGCTCTATTGGTCTTTGAAATTAGATAGATACTCTACTTCCAAAGGGGAAATGTCTATCTTTCCAGGAAGCTTCTTCTAATATTTTTTTAGAGAGAATAATTGTCATGAGATATAAATTAAATTACATCCCTTCCCCAATCTTCTCTATTCTGAAAGAGAAATATATTTTATATCCTCCAGTGCCTCATTCTTTCATTCTACTATTATTGTATATACATTTTCATTCATGGTTTATTTTGATTTTTCATCTATGAGTCAGAAACAATTTTAGAATTGAGGAGCTTAGTTCCAACTAAAGCTGCTAGATTAAATACTCACATCTCCCACTCCTTTTTCCATGAAACAGTAATAAAATAATATTAAAGGTACATTATTAAGGACATAAACCCTCAAAAGCAAAGGGCATTGGAGAAGAGGCATGAGCAATATAATTCTGGAAGCTAAAAAAGAGATGGATGATAGTTAACTCAGTCACTCAGAAGGCCTAAGGAAAATGATTCATAACCTGAGGTAGAGAAGCCAGAAGAAGCTTAGACTGGAAGAATCTTCTCAAAAAATCTCAATTGCTCAAAAGAATAAACTTAAAATCATTTGTCAATATTACACATAGGTAAACTGAGTTTTCAACCAACTTTTAACATCTCATTCATAAAAATGAGCAGGTAGCCAAGGTTACAAGATGTTTGAGAAAATATTTCTGAAGAAAAGCCTCATTTGAAACCTAAGTGAACAAGGGAAGATGGGGGCTGGAAATGGTGGGAAGAGAAAGAAAGGTGGAGAAAGAGAAGCAAAGAGTTCCAAAAAACCTGGGCAGAGGCCTGCAGTAGGATCACAGCTTTGAGAAAATCTAAAAAAAAAAATCAGTGTGGGAAAAATTCAAATTATTGATTATAACTTGAAATAGGAAAGGGACTCAGAGGGAGAGTCCAGGTTGGAGTTAACACCAAGAGGCGCTGGAAACCATTTCAGGTTTTTCATCAAGAAAAGGATTTGATTGTATTTGCCTTTTATAGGGATTATATTGGTGGCAATGAAACAGAAAGAACACTTTTTTGTGAAGAAAGAACAGGATGTGGGACCTGAAGGCTTGCCCTCTGCTATCATTTCAAGCAAAATCTAAATGGCGATGGTTTCAACTAGGCAACAGAATAGAGGAAAAAACAAATAGATTGTGATGACTGATTGAATGGGAATATGAGGAGAAGAAAACCTCAGGAATAACTCTGATTATATATGATCTAAAAACACCAGGGATAAAGGTGTGTGATTGACAACAATAATTTTCTCGTTCTTTCTAAGATATATCTTGATGACAGTATTTTGGTTTTGTAGCCTAATACAAAACTAAAAGAGATTCAACTATCTATGTTCAAAAGATGTTTTGAGCAACCGTTATGTGCCAAGTGTTGCCCTAGTCCCTGGAAACACAGTGGCAATAAGACAAAAAAACTCTTGCCCCATGGAGTTTATATTCTGGCTGGGTAGTTGGACCAGTCAAGAAAAGCATTATTGATGACAATAATCATTATTATTATTATTATTGATGATACAACAGACAGAAAGTAAGAGCTATTTTAGTCAGGGGTGAGGGTCTTCCTGAGGAGGTAACACTTGAACAAAAATCTGAATGATGTGAGGGAGCAGATCATGAAAATATTTGGGGGAAGAACATTCCAAACAACCAACCTATACGGAAAATACAACAGGAAAACAAGGGATTCAGGTGAGGATGCTTGAAATCCCCCCAGCCCCCGAATGGTGAGGACAGAGAAATAACAGGGAGAGGATCCCAGAGCATGTCGAGTCAAGTTGATCACTATAAAGATTTTGACTTTTACTGAGGAAATGGGGAGCCATGGAGGGTTTGGAGCAGAGAAATGACTGGATCTAATCTATGTTTCAGCATTGTCCCCTTGAGTACCATGTTATGATTACAAAGAGGTGACAGTTGTACAACAGTGGACAGGAGAAGAGTTTGCAGGTTTTGGCCATAATCTAGGTTAAAGATAATGATGTCATGTGTAGAAGCAGTGGTAGTGATCATATGATGCTTGGATACCAAATATATCTTGAAGTCAAAGCAAAGATTTAGACGTGCACTGCAAAAGAAAGAAGTCAAGGACAATTTCAACATCTTGATCCAGAGAATGAGAAAGGGTAGATTTCATCACCACCTGGGATGAGGAAAACTATGGAAGGAATATTTTGAGAGGGAACAGATTAGGAGTACTCAAATAATTAGCGACCCTCAAAAATCAATCTTTTCCAGTACAAGCACACCTTGTTATATGTACTTTGCTTTATTATGCTTTGCAGACATTGTCTTCTTTACAAATTGAAGGTGTGAGGCAACCCTGTGTCCACTAAGCCTACTGGCATCATTTTTTCAACTGCCTTTGCTTGCTCCATGTCTCTGTGTCACATTCTGGTAATTCCCAAAATATTTCAGACTGTTTCATTACTGTTAAATTTGTTACAGTGATCTGTGATCAGTGATATTTTTTTCCCTTTAAAAATTGTTTTACTGAAGTATGGTTGATCTACAATGTTTTGTTAATACAGCTATTTTTTATGTTACTGCTACAACTCACTGATGATGATAGAATTTTTGAGTAACAAAGTATTTTTAATTAAGATACAAGCAGTGTTTTTTTTGAGATGCCATTGCATACTTAGTGCATGCATGCTCACTCGCTTTAGTCATGTCCAACTCTGTGACCCCATGGACTATAGCCTGCCAGGCTCTTCTGTCCATGGGATTCTCCAGGCAAGAATACAGGAGTGGGTTGCCATGCCCTTCTCCAGGGGATCTTCCCAATCCAGAGACTGAACCTGGGTCTCCTGCGTCTTCTCTTTTGCAGGTGGATTCTTTACCACTGAGCCACTAGGGAAGCCCTGCACACTTAGCAGACTACTGTATTGTGTCAACATAAATTCTATATGAACTGGGAAACCAAAAAAATTATGTGACTTGCTTTATTTTGATAGTTCCTTCATTGTAGTGGTCTGGAATTGAACCTGCAGTATCTTCGAGGCACACCTGTACTTTAACTAATATCAGATATTGATAATCATTGGTAATATTCATTGGAAGGGCTGATGCTGAAGCTGAAACTTCAATACTTTGGCCGCCTGATGAGAAGAACTGACTCATTTGAAAAGACCTTGATGGCGTGCTGCAATTCATGGGGTCGCAAAGAGTTGGACACGACTGAGCGACTGAACTGAACTGAACTGATGCTGGGAAAGATTGAAGGCAGGAGGAGAAGGGGATGACAGAGGATGAGATGGCTGGATGGCATTATCGACTCAATGGACATGAGTTTGAGTAGGCTCCAGGAGTTGGGAAACCTGGCGTGCTGCAGTCCATGGAGTCTCAAAGAGTCGGACATGACTGAACGACTGAACTGAACTGGACTGGTTGGTAATCAACATGTAAGCCTATATGTGTGTTATAGGCAGAGATAACATTACAGGCAGAAGCTGTGAGTAAGGTGCATTTCAGTGACCAGAGTAGTTTAGAATGAGCTGGGTTTTGAGATGTATGAGGAGGAGGAGGAGATAAAGCTGGAGAGGCAGGCAGAGGTCCAATCATGGAGGTCTTTAGATATCATGCTGTGGAAGATGGACTTTATCTTAAGCACTGAAGAGGTACTGAAAGGTTTTCTTAGCAAGATTAATAAAATAATCTTCTAGAATCTCCCCTCATGGGCTCAATCTTCTTGGCTAAAATTGCTGCCACACGTAGATAACTTTAAGGTCTCTATAAAGATGGAGAATGCTTTAAAACCACATTAGTCCGCAAAGCCTGAAACTTCTTATCTTTTCAAACACCACCAAAATGAATGCATAGATACTGCTATTTGATTCATCACATTTTGGACCCAAGGCAACACTTTGAGGCAACTACCTTTTCTAATCAGTGGATCCTGTTAGGAGAAAGTGATGCAAATTGCATGAGTTTATATTCTTTTTCGGTCAGGCTAGTGGCTTCAATCAGGTTTTTTCCCCATGATCTACAGTGCATTAAGTATACTTGGATACAAACAATTCCTGGATACTAGTTACCAAGGAAAATTTGCAATTTCTGGGTTCTAGTTGGTCATATTTTCACAGAAGCCTGGATTTCCTTTCTGTTCAGCAATTGTGCTTCAAGTTAAAGGGGCTTTTGAATTTTCCTAGGGCAGAGGATTAAAAATGAGCCTATGAACCCAACTGCTGACTTTCACAGTTCAATATGTATGAGCTTGCCTGGAGGGGAGGAAAAACTGCTTGTCATCTAAATAGTCAGGAATTATTTTCTGCATTACTAACTAGACAGGTAATCCCTAATAGCTTTCATATATTTGATGGGGAATGTCAATTTATTAAAATGATTGGTGCCCTTCACTTTGCTTCCTGGGAGGCAAGCTGACAAAACGACTGGAAACACACAGAATTTCTATACAATACCATTCTTATGAATGGCATGTTTGTTAATGACATTTTTCTCCTTCATCTTCAACATAATAAACATTCACTTAGGTGTCTTTTAAATGAGATTTGAACTGGAGTCATTACGACTTGTGATCTATAAAATGAAGAGACAGGACCGTGTGAAATTTTGGGTCTTTGTGTATACTCACTCATATATTCATTTACTAAATATTTGTTGAATTCAAATGTAATAGGCTATTAAGACTGAATGTTTCTTCTGTTAGAGTTCTGATACATCATAATATGTCATGTTTCAAAGCTGGGTGCTAGACTACCTTTATAACACTTAAAAATCAGCTGTGCCTACATTAACTATTAACCACTCTCCAGCTCTGTAAACAAAGACCTAGAAATTCAAGCAAGGGATGGTGATGAGACCAAAAGTGAGGACTTGGTTAGAGAGAGCTATCTGGTGTGCTTCCAGTTTCAGGTCACCCTCTCTTTTCTTTTCTCAGGAGCAAGAGGTAAGAATATCCACTGTAAACTCATCCCAGGGTGACAGTCTTCAAGCCTAATCTAGAAATGTCCCCTCCGTGGTTAGGTACCTAGCAAATAGTATTTGACTTCTGCTCTAAGAGTCTAAAGGTTAATGCCTGGGTCTGAGGCTGCCTCTGTCATAAAGTAGAAAATAAAAAAAAAAAAAACACCTTAAGAGACAACTTCACGTGGAATGAAGGAGGGGGAAAGTATCTCCGTTACTGAAATCCTACAAAAGAGCTTCAGAGCATCACCCGAATCATGTTAATCTTGCAGAGTAAGGGAGCCACAAAAGAGAAACGGCCTTTCACAAGCTCAGAGTTACAGAAGGATGAAAGGACTGTCATGCCAAGGGAACTTTATTTGGAAGCCCCTCGTGACCAAAGACCCTCACCAGAGCACCTCACCAAAGAAAAACTGGCAACTACACATCTCTTATCCAGAGGGCTTCAATGCTAGAAAACTGCTGTACTGGATACAGGAGATCTTATTCATTCTCTTTCCCATAAAATTATCTCACCTAGGGAAGAACCTTGACACACATGCATTTTACAATACAATACTGAAAGAAAAAAGGCCAAGTGCCTCATCTCCGTACTGGAGACTTCTCAGATTGTGGCAGGATGATGAGTGAAGTGTGCCAGGCACTCTACCATGTGCTTTAAGTAGACTATCTCATTTCACCTCACAATAACATTATACAGTAAGTAAAACTGCTATCCTTTTCGTAGTTGCAAACTGAAGCTTAGAAACATTGTATTACATATATATTATTGAATATTGAAAGTCATTCAGTCATGTCTGACACTTTGGGACCCTTTGAACTATACAGTCTATGGAATTCTCCAGGCCAGAATACTGGAGTGGGTAGCCTTTCCCTTCTCCAGGGGTCTTCCCAACCCGGGAATTGAACCTAGGTCTCTCACATTGCAGGAGGATTCTTTACCAGCTGATCCACATGGGAAGCCCATTACAAATACACACACACACACACACACACACACACACACGTATATATATATATATAACCTCCTGAGAGTCCCTTGGACAGCAAGGAGATCAAACCAGTCAATCTTAAGGGAAATCAACCTTGAACACTCGGTGGAAGGGTTGATGCTAAGCTGAAACTCCAGCATTTTGGTCATCTGATGCAAACAGTTGACACGTCTGGGATGCTGGAAAAGACTGAGGGCAGAAGGAGAAGGCATCAGAGGGTGAGATGGCTGGATGGCATCACCGATGCAATGGACATGAGTTTGAGCACGCTCCGGGAGATGGTAAGGGACAGGGAGGCCTGGTGTGCTGCAGTCCATGTGTTCACAGAGTTGGACACAACTGGGTGAGTGAACAACGACAACATGTATAACCCAATCCAATACCATAGATTCTGGTAAACACACTATACTATGTGTGCATGCTTGGTCATGTCCAACTCTTGCAACCCTATGAAATGTAGCCCGCCAGGCTCCTCTTGTCCATGGAATTTTTCAGACAAGAATACTGGAATGGTTTTCCATTTTCCTCTTCCAGGGGATCTTTCCCACTCAGGGACTGAACCTACTTCTCCTGTGTCTCCTGCATTGGCAGGTAGATTCTTTACCATGAGCGCCATCTGACAAGCCCTTGGCAAATAATGGAGTTTAGCTAAAATTGAGCTAAGATGACTTCAAAGACTGTGTTCTTACTCCTATTTTTATTTATTTTTCTTCCCACCTTAGGTGCAACAAAGATGTTGAAAGGAATATATAAATCAGTGCATATAATCAAGTGGGAGATTATGGTTCATTGCTCACAGAGGAACATAATTTATTTAGCCTTGCACATTATCTATTATGTTTAATTGCCCTTGAAAGCAGGTAATGTGATCAAAAGGCAACAGATTATTGGAAAGTGTATAAAATCTGGGTTCAGTCATTCATGGCTGAGAACCTCAATTCCACTACTAACTGGCTTGAGTAACACTTATATCCACCATCATATATGTTCACAAGGGTGGGACTAGTTTTCCTCATAAGAAATAACAAAGGCAAAAGATTTAGACTCATTATCCGTGGGTAGTGGGCTGATGCAAGTTTCACTTCACAGAGGCTAAATAAATAATTCATGGTGGCAGATCTTATAGCAGAACACAGGTTTCTGCCCTTCTGTCTAGGATTCTTTACACTATCCCAGGCCGCATTTTTGTAGTCCAAACCGTGGTTTGTGAACAAAAGGCAGCGCTTCCTACAGTTATACTTGAAATGACTTGCAAATGTGCTCTGTACCATGGAGATGAGAATGAAAAATGGTTTCAGGTATTTTTCCAGATGTCTGAAATCCTGTAAAATGGTGAGCCTGGCAGGACCATGAAGAGGGTTTTGAAATAGCTCCAATGAGTTCTGAGAGTTCAGAGCTCCGTTTTGGAGCCATAGAGAAGTGCATCAAATCTTTAACTCAATTTCTCCATCACACTGGAAAACTAATATGGAGTGGATGGAATTGAGATGAGGAGGGGAGTAAGATACTCGAGGTTCAGCAGCTGAACCCAAGACAGCTGCTTTAAAGATGAATGACCTTAATGTTATAGCAGGGGTGGACTCCTCCCAGCCTCCACTGCAATGCCTCTCTTCTGTCATTCTCTTTTTTCCTGGAAATATACAAGGCAGGGAATAGTTCTTCAAACAAATTTATACTCATATCACTTTAATAAAAATGTTAGGAGTATCTACATCCATCCTTGATGCTTCAATTGGATGGGCAAACTCTCACCTCCTGGTTCGTTTCATTCATTTGATTAGTCACTAAGTTGTGTCTGATTCTTTGTGACCCAATGAACCATAGCCCACCAGGCTTCTCTGTTCGTGGGATTCCCCAGGCAAGAATACTGGAGTGGGCAACCATTCCCTTCTCCAGGGGATCTTCTTAACCCAGGGATTGAACCCACTGCATTGGCAGGGGAGTTCTTTACTACTGAGCTACCTGAGAAACCCAACTCCTGGTACTTCTTTTTATATAATATCACAAAAGTCCTGCTTACTCTTTCCTGGAGATCTGTTAGCTACATAACAATAGCAGCAACATTAATAATAGAAGCCTCCATTTACTGAGCATGCACCATGCATGTGCCATACAACCTGAGAAAATTCACCCTGAGAAAAGTTAAATAACTCTCCTAACTGCTATGAATTTGCACTCATTCTCCTCCCAAATGCCTTGCCCAGGGTCCTGTGATACCCTGCAAGGAAATATTCTCTTCTCCATTTAGAAAATGGAGCTATTATCCACACTTGTAAAGACTCATACATTTTCTCCAAAACAAAGGTGGGCAGAGCAATAGCAAATAAATGAAGAATCTGCCTGCAATGCAGGAGTTGCAGGAGACATGGGTTCTATCCCTGGGTCAGGAAGATCCCCTGGAGGAGGGCATGGCAACCCACTCTAGTATTCTTGCCTGGAGAGTCCCATGGACAGAGTAGCCTGGTGGGTTGCCATCCATGGGGTCGCAAAGAGTCAAATACAACTGAAGTGACTTAGCATGAACACTTAGTAGAGTTCCATCAAAATTGGGGCAAAATGTAAAATTTGGAAGAATAGATAAATTCCTGTTTCTGACCATTCTTTTTACTTGGTGGACAGACCATATGCTCACAGTAAACTATTACCCTCTGTCTACACATCTACAGGGTTCTGAAGCACAGGGAAAGAATAGAATAATTATCCTGCAGAAAGTCATTTCCCTTTAAGAAAGGCAAAACGTCGCCAGTCACTGAGAAAAATGAAGTCCTTTTCATGAATTTTAAGTTCTCTTTATGTTAATCTTTTAAAAAATCATTTCTTATTGTAAACATAGTCTATAATTATTGTAGAAAATTAGCAATTTCATATAAACAAAATAGAAAAAACAACTCCTAGAAACTATATAGTGAATGGACAATACTGTTCAACTTTTTTTGCTATTTATTAATTTGCCAGAAATAGACTCATAGATACAGGGAACAAGCTAGTGGTTCCCCAATGGGAGAGAGTTGGGGCAAGGGCAGAAAAGCTGAAGGAGATTTAGAGATACAAACCACTAAACCAGGTATAAAATAAATGAGTTACCAAAACAGTGTCCAGCACAGAGAATACAGTCAATATTTCATAGTAGCTTTGTATGGAGTAGTCTATCAATATGTCAAATTACTAGGCTGCACAACTGAAACCAATATAACATTGTAAGTCAGCTATACTTCGGAAAAAAAAAAGATTTTCTAATTACAGTAAACCTAAAGTAATTCTAAAAATCCTGAAGAGATGCTTTAAAAAATGCTTTTCTATCTCTTAGAAAAGCTTATAATTTTATTAGTAGACAGCTGTTAGATATATTTTAAAGTGATACATCTATATCAGAACTTGTCAGCATGGATGACTTTGCCTCCCTGGGATATTTGGCAATGTCCGGAGACATCTTCGACTGAATGACTGGGGGTAGGTTCCTAATGGTGTTTAGTGCGTAGAGTCCAGTAATGCTGTTAAACATCCTACAGTGCATAGCACAGCCCTCTGCAATAAAGAATTATCTGTCCAAAATGTTAATAATGTCAATGCGAAGAACCAATTCACCAGACAAGCTTGACAACTTATAGTGAATCTCTTTGCTGCTTGCAACTTTACTTCATAGAGGAGGATACTATGCTATCTTAGGGTAAGCAATGTATCTCTGAATTTAGTATAACTCTTTGATATTATATTTGAGAAGTCTCTAGGACAACTTCAGATTGTTTCATTTGGTTCTCTGTTTGGCTACATCAGTGTGGCATGATATCCTTTTAGCTTTCTAGGATGACAAAGAGATTTCACTTGGGGACCTTTTCTATCCTAAAAGTAACACAAATATTCTTCCTAGTTCTCCACTCATCTTTCTCTGTATACATCTCCATGTTAGATGTGAAACCAAGTCAAGGCCAAGGGCTCAGAGAAGGATCAAAGGGTAGGAGAGAGGAGGGAACACAGTACGTTGTCCAGAAACCAAGGCAGGTAAAATGTTTGCTTATCTTGAGTGGGGTGATGAAAAGTTTAAGAAAATTTTATCAGAATAAAATAAATGCAGAGTTGTTCATCTCTGTGTTACACATCAAACATGAGTGTGATTTTCAACTTTATTACATTTCAGATACACATTTTATGATTTAGTTGAATACACTTGAATTCTGAAAGGCTATCACAAACAATGAATAAAGCCAATAACAGGAGGCAAGGGCAAAGGAAATATTTTAAAAACTAAACATAAGTAGATTCTAAATAGCTCAAATGGGACCATTTAATTAGCCATAAAATTAAAATCAAATAAAACTTTTAGTGTAATCATGCCATAAGGCATCCACAATGCATTCACATTTCTCCTTTGCACCTTGTATCTCACAACATCTAGCATCACTATTCAAAGGCAAGTGGAATTATTTAATGTTTACTGCTAATAGTGAGCATGACAAAATAATTCCAATAAGATATGACATAGATTTAAAGAGTCTCATAATTCACATAGATCCTTTGCACACAATTGATTGGAAAAATATATACTTTATCCAAAAAATCTCCTGGAATTAGAATATTGGTCAATATGGTTTTGCTACAGATGGAAGTTAATGTCACATACAGAGAAACCTTATTTTTTTTTCTTTACTGAAACTGTATACATTTTCAAGAGTAAGTAATTCTTGATCTCTACTTTAATATTCATCTAGGAACCTATGACCTGCCAATGTCTCTCTGTCTTTTGCCTCTGGTCTTGATTTTCTCCTTTACTGTGATATTTTCGGTTCCACATTATGGACCAGAATGTAAGTACTGATTCAATCAGCCACTTATTGAAGAGAGAAAAGTACAGAGGTCAAATCAGCAAGCCATGAGAAACCATAATTAATTCTTCCTGGGCTGACACTGACTCAAGCTCTGGTCTAAGATCAATGTTCTCCTCCAATTCTTCATGAAGTAAAAAGAGTTAAGAACTACACAGTGGATTCTCTGGTTAAATATCATCATGACAATATAATAATGACTGGTTTATAACAAGCAACCTGAGGTGCTTGGTGAAAGTGTAAATTCATGGACCCTCCCCCACATATTCACCAGGAACCCAGATTTTATAAGAAGTTCATGCATTATCCCTTTGGAACACATGCAAGGGTTTACAATGTAGTTTGTGGAAGACAAGTTGAGTTTTATTCTCAATTCTAATACTGACTCCATAGAATTGCAGAAGTTTTAATCTACTCAAGTTTTCGTGTGCCATCTACAAAGCGGGCATAATAATATCTATCTCTTTTGTTTGTTCTTAATAGTAATATACTCCCTTAAAAGACATAATGCATAATTAGTACATGATAAATGGTATATCATTAGTAATATTAAAATCCATCATCATCAACATTATATCATCGTCACCATTCTGTCTCCATTAATTCCTATATTCTATAATAATTTAAGAAATGCATAGCAGTTTTAGAGCAAATAATGAGGAACCTTTACGTTAGTGGCTTTTTTTTTTTCATTTTAGAAAACCTAATTAAAACCTGATGTACTATAATAAGGGCCTGTGGGCTAAGCTTCTTCGCTTTTGACAAGAATCCTTCAGTTCCACATGGCAATTCTCTCCTGCTCAGAGGCAGAACTTGGCTCTTTTATATGTCTTTTTTAAAAGACACATCAAGTAACTTGTATTTAATAAATATGATCTAGTTTGTTGATAATTACCACAAAATATGGGAACAATGATATACATTGTTGATTTCCTTGCTGAATAATGTATGTAGTTAAATTTTGACTCTTTTAAAAAGTATCAGGCTGCCTTAGAAACACACACGCAGTACAATGTAATATGTCAAACAAGTTGGGGGATAATAAACATGCTAATTTAAAAAATTAGTATCTAAATTCAGAAACCTTTAACATGAAAAAAGGAAGCAAGAGCTTTGCATAGATCTTTGGCATTAGATGAAAACATACCCCCCTCATCTAATAATAGGCCTGATGACTACAGCATTATATTTTTGTTTATAATGGCACCCCACTCCAGCACTCTTGCCTGGAAAATCCCATGGATGGAGGAGCCTGGTAGGCTGCAGTCCATGGGGTCGCTAAGAGTCGGGCACGACTGAGCGACTTCCCTTTCACTTTTCGCTTTCGTGCATTGGAGAAGGAAATGGCAACCCACTCCAGTGTTCTTGCCTGGAGAATCCCAGGGGCAGGGAAGTCTGGTGGGCTGCCGTCTATGGGGTTGCACAGAGTCGGACACGACTGAGGCAACTTAGCAGCAGCAGCATGCTGTACTATGAGAAGTGTCCGGTTGAGTATGATATTCCAGACTTAGAAAAACATAATATAGTGATTTTAGCCTAATGAAACTCATGGGGAAATACACTGAAATGTTCAGTTTTACAAGACATAAATAAACTTGTTTGCACTGATACATACACTGGTACGTTGGCATTGAATACCAATTTCATTTACACACGGGAGGACTTCTCCAATTGATAAAAGAGGTAGATTTCACCAAATACTGCCCAGTGTAAACACTACATTTATAGAAAGCTGCACATAATGGACTCTTATCAATAGTAATTGGCTTATAATACCAGGTCCATGAATGATAACGTTCTTAGTAAACCAGTGTTAGAATAAAATCCCAAGAACACCAATAAACCTGCTGCTGGAGTTATTTAATGCACGATTACTCAAGGAGCATGTGGTTCAAATTTACATTCTGTGGACACAGCAGATTGTTATAACTCCAGTGGTTGCCTGTGTTGCTACCCAATAGATGATAAGTGGGGCAGGTCAGTTCGTCAGGCTTTATCTCTAATTAGCACTAAAATGCACGCTGCAAATGGTAGCAGGGAAAATATTTGACTCTGCTAAATTAGACACGTTGGAAGGAGGGCAGGTGAAGTTCTGTTTTCAGAGGGAGGATGTCTACGACGCAGTAATCAAAAGGTACTCAGCTTTGGGAGAGCCGCATCCACCAACAAGACGCAATGTATCAAGTCAATCCACAGTACTATAGTCCTAGAGAAAGAGCTTCCTTACCTTTCTCGCAATGGCTTCCTGTGAATCCAGAAGGACAGACACATTTGTTGGGAGCCATGCATGTTCCACCGTATCTGCAGCCCTCTTCGCAGAATGCTGTCACAAAAAATAAAAAAAAAAACAAGTGATTTCTCTTAGATAAAACAGCAATAAGGAAGTGCATGGTAAATAGCAGGGGTATTGAAACAATTCTTTGTTACACAGGGAATACATATCATTGGTGACATATTTAAAACTTGCAGTATACAAAAAACAGATAAATATAATAATACCTATTTCACTTTTACATGCGATCCATTGAAATAATGGATGTAAAGTACTTGATGCTAAACAGGAGCTAGTATGAAGAGCTATTACGATTGCTATTAATATGACTATTGATATACTTGTAATCAAAGAATAAATTGAAGAACTAGAAAGAATAGGGTTGGGATAAAGACAAAGACATTTAAAATACTATTTTATAGATACTCTTTTTACTATGCATTTTTATTACAATAAAAACATTTTTACATTGTTAAACTATTTTCAGTAGTTGATACAATTTCTAAGAACATAATAAAGTTAATTAATTGCTTAATTTTGAATAATTGAGATGTTTTCAACGTTTATATAATAAAAACAGTGTCCTGTCCTTATAGAAAAAAAATGCTTAACACATTTTGAATTGTTCCTTTAGGGAAAATGTCTCAATGGAAACATGTTATTTCAAGATGGGTGGACTTCACTAAGCTTTTTGATAAGAATTATGAAGTCATCCTAACCCCATCTCAGCACTACCCTACTAACCTTCCCAGACCAGATTTCATACTATCAGAGCATAGTCCCATGTACCTCTCCTCTGAAGTATTAAATATAAATATTATTTATGAATAATTGGTTATCATCTCCTCTTCCATCAACTAGACTGCAAGACCCATCATAGCAATTACTATTACTTGATTACATCTGCTCTACATGGCACCACAATCTCAGAATCTGAGCACACAGTAGATGCTCAAAAAGTACTTGCTGAATGAATTAGCCAACATCCTGCAGGTTGTTCTGACAGAAAAACTCCGGTTCGAACAATTGTGCAATACTCCCATCCAGTTACCTTACAGTAAAACCTTGCTGGATAACCAATAATTTCATGTTCTATACATACACAATTTCTCATTAATGAAGACAACTGCAACTTGTTAACACAGAATTTCTTTTATTTGCATGAGAGTTCGGTGAGCAAATGCTTTTTTTTTTTTTTAATTTTAATTGCAATTAGAAAATGTCACCCTGGAAAAAGCCTCATGGTTATATTTTGCCATCATCACATAAATAATATGAATCTAATTTTTAAAAGCCCTATTATGTCTTTAGATCATTAGATTCTAGTTCAACTACATAGAACTTCTCACAATATTGTCATTTTCCACATCATTTAAAGTCCCTTGGATGATTTAACATTCTGCAGCTTAGTAACTAATTGTGAGCTCCTTTGCTTCTGCCAGAGGATGTATAGTGTGTACCTTGGTGTTCAAATACCATTTCCTATTTCCTGCATCTCAGGACCCTGTGACTAAGAAAACATTGGTTTAGGCAATATCTGCCTTAAGTATGTACATAAGAAACCAAAAAATACATATATATATATATAAATACAAATGTATAAAATCTCTCATTCCCCAAATCACACTTGTGGGATCTGGTGACAAACATTTCAAGTAAGATACTGAGGATAGTGCTCTGCTTCAAAGTTAATAACAGAACAGGAAAAAAATTTTACAACCTAAAAGTTACAGAAACCTGGTTAAGAAAAGTTTCAAGTGGAACTCAAAGGAGGCAGGGGCTTGAAGCAGGAAGGTAAGCTTGGGTTTCTTCGTGGCACAAAGAGCACTTGATCCAGATCCACTTACACACATGTGCACGCGCATCCGCACATACACACAGCAGCAGACCTGGTTAGGAGACTTGTTTCTGTTTTATAATATGTGTGTGCTTTTGATTTACTCATCTCCTAAACAGAAATGATATTAGGAGCTTCTATAAAGAAAGCATGATATGTTTCTGAAGTCCTAAAAATGTACAGATATAACAAACAGGGTGTTGTGAGGATGAAATGAGTCAATATTTGCAAGGGACTTAAAATAATGTTTGGCAAATAGGTTATGCATTCTGTTAAATAAAACCAACTGCTAGTGATACTGTTACGACTGTAATTATGGACCAGGAACAAAGGTCCTAATACCCAGAAAATATAAACCCAACCTACAAGATGTTCAGTTTCATCAAGTGGGTTTTAGGCATTGCTTGCACTCTGTGCTTGATTTAGTTTCTCCTAAGAGCAGTAGTGGGCCTTATCATGGAAACATCAGATTGTTGTTGATAAGTTGCTAAGTTGTGTCTGACACTTTCCAATCCCGTGGACTGCAGGATGCCAGTCTTCCTTGTCCTTCACTGTCTCGGGAGTTTGCTCAAATTCATGTCCATGATTGAGTTGGTGATGCTATCTAACCATCTCAGTTCAGTTCAGTTCAGTCACTCAGTCGTGTCTGACTCTTTGCGACCCCATGAATTGCAGCATGCCAGGCCTCTCTGTCCATCAGCAACTCCCAGAGTCTACCCAAACCCATGTCCATCGAGTCGGTGATGCCATCCAACCATCTCATCCTCTGTCGTCCCTTTCTCCTCCCGCCCCCAATCCTACCCAGCATTAGGGTCTTTTCCAATGAGTCAACTCTTCGCATGACGTGGCCAAAGTATTGGAGTTTCAGCTTCAACATCAGTCCTTCCAATGAATACCCAGGACTGATCTCATTTAGGATGGATTGATTGGATCTCCTTGCAGTCCAAGGAACTCTCAAGAGTCTTCTCCAACACTGCAGTTCAAAAGCATCAATTCTACGGCACTCAGCTTTCTTCACCGTCCAACTCTCACATTCATACACGACCACTGGAAAAACCATAGCCTTGACTAGACGGACTTTTGTTGGAAAAGTAATGTCTCTGCTTTTAAATATGCTATCTAGGTTGGCCATAACCTTCCTTCCAAGGAGTAAGCGTCTTTTAATTTCATGGCTGCAATCACCATCTGCAGTGATTCTGGAGCCCCCAAAAATAAAGTCTGACACTGTTTCCACTGTTTCCCCATCTATTTCCCATGAAGTGATGGGACCAGATGCCATGATCTTAGTTTTCTGAACGTTGAGCTTTAAGCCAACTTTTTCACTCTCCTCTTTCACTTTCATCAAGAGGCTCTTTAGTTCTTCTTCACTTTCTGCCACAAGGGTGATGGCATCTGCATATCTGAGGTTATTGATATTTTTTTCCTGGCAATCTTGATTCCAGCTTGTGCTTCATCCAGTCCAGCATTTCTCATGATGTACTCTGCATATAAGTTAAATAAGCAGGGTGACAATATGCAGCCTTGACGTACTCCTTTCCCAATTTGGACCCAGTTGGTTGTTCCATGTCCAGTTCTAACTGTTGCTTCCTGACCTGAATACAGGTTTCTCAGGAGGCAGGTCAGGTAGTCTGCTATTCCCATCTCTTGAAGAATTATCCACAGTTTGTTGTGATCCACTCAGTCAAAGGCTTTGGCATAGTCAATAAAGCAGAAATAGATGTTTTTCTGGAACTCTCTTGCTTTTTCGATGATCCAGCGGATATTGGCAATTTGATCTCTGGTTCCTCTGCCTTTTCTAAAACCAGCTTGAACGTCTGGAAGTTCACGGTTCACGTATTGCTGAAGCCTGGCTTGGAGAATTTTGAGCATTACTTTACTAGCATGTGAGATGAGTGCAATTGTGCGGTAGTTTGAGCATTCTTTGGCATTGCCTTTCTTTGGGATTGGAATGAAAACTGATCTTTTCCAGTCCTGTGGCCACTGTTGAGTTTTCCAAATTTGCTGGCATATTGAGTGCAGCACTTTCACAGCATCACCTTTGAGGATTTGAAATAGAGTTACAAGGTGTAAATTTCATTATTGAAAATAACGATCAAGCTCTCTAAATAAATAAAATCTGGCCCACAGGGACTAATGGTTACAATGTGTCATGGATCAAAGATTGTAACTAATTTGATTATATGCACCTAAATTCCAAAGGTGGGGAGAAAATAAAATAATTAAGATCTGGTCATGCTCAGCAAAATTTCACAGCTACCCAGCTTCTCTTTTGGGATTGAGCTGCCTTCAGTTCAGTTCAGTCACTCAGTAGTGTCCAACTCTTTGCGACTCCATGGACTGCAGTACACCAGGCCTCTGTGTCCATCAACAGCTCCTGGAGTTTACTCAAACTTGTGTCTATCAAGTCGGTGATGCCATCCAACCATCTCATCCTCTGTCATCCCCTTCTCCTCCCACCTTAAATCTTTCCCAGCATCAGGATCTTTTCAAATGAATCAGTTCTTCACATCAAGTGGCCAAGTATTAGAGGTTTAGCCTCAGCATCAGACCTTCCAGTGAATATTCAGGACAGATTTCCTTTACAATGGACTGGTTGAATCTCCTTGCAGTCCAAGGGATTCTCAAGAGTCTTCTCCAACACCACAGTTCAAAAGCATCAATTCTTCAGTGCTCAGCTTTCTTTATACTCCAACTCTCACATCCATACATGACTACTGGAAAAAACAATAGATTTGACTAGATGGATATTTGTTGGCAAAGGAATGTCTCTGCTTTTTAATATGCTGTCTAGGTTGGTCATAGCTTTTCTTCCAAGGAACGAGTATCTTTTAATTTCATGACTGCATTCACCATCTGCAGTGATTTTGGAGCTCCCCCAAAATAAAGTCTGTCACTGATTTCAATGTTTCCCCATCTATTTGCCATGAAGTGATGGGACCAGATGCCATGATCTTAGTTTTCTGAACGTTGAGCTTTAAGCCAACTTTTTCACTCTCCTCTTTCACTTTCATCAAGAGGCTCTTTAGTTCTTCTTCACTTTCTGCCACAAGGGTGATGGCATCTGCATATCTGAGGTTATTGATATTTTTTTCCTGGCAATCTTGATTCCAGCTTGTGCTTCATCCAGTCCAGCATTTCTCATGATGTACTATGCATATAAGTTAAATAAGCAGGGTGACAATATGCAGCCTTGACGTACTCCTTTCCCAATTTGGACCCAGTTGGTTGTTCCATGTCCAGTTCTAACTGTTGCTTCCTGACCTGAATACAGGTTTCTCAGGAGGCAGGTCAGGTAGTCTGCTATTCCCATCTCTTGAAGAATTATCCACAGTTTGTTGTGATCCACTCAGTCAAAGGCTTTGGCATAGTCAATAAAGCAGAAATAGATGTTTTTCTGGAACTCTCTTGCTTTTTTGATGATCCATCAGATGTTGGCAAATTTGATCTCTGGTTCCTCTGCCTTTCTAAATCCAGCTTGAACATCTGGAAGTTCACAGTTCATGAACTGTTGAAGCCTCACTTGGAGAACTTTGAGCATTCCTTTACTAGCGTGTGAGATGAGTGCAATTGTGCAGTAGTTTGAGCATTTTTTGGCATTGCCTTTCTTTGGGATTGGAATGAAATCTGACTTTCTCCAGTCCTGTGGCCACTGCTGAGTTTTCCAAACTTGCTGGCATATCGAGTGCAGCACTTTCACAGCATCGTCTTTTAGGATTTGAAATAGCTCAACTGGATATCCATCACCTCCACTAGCTTTGTTCATAGTGATACTTCCTAAGGCCAACTTGACTTTGCATTCTAGGATGTCTGGCTGTAGGTGAGTGATCACACCATCGTGATTATCTGGGTCATGAAGATCTTTTTTGTATAGTCCTTCTGTGTATTCTTGCCACTTCTTCTTAATATCTTCTGCTTCTGTTACATCCATGCCATTTTTGTCCTTTATTGTGCCCATCTTTGCATGCAATGTTCCCTTGGTATCTCTAATTTTCTTGAAGAGATCTCTAGTATTTCCCAGTCTATTGTCTCCCTCTATTTCTTTGCATTGATCACTGAGGAAGACTTTCTTCTCTCTCCTTACTATTCTTTGGAACTCTGCATTCAAATGGGTATATCTTTCCTTTTCTCCTTTGCCTTTCACTTCTCTTCTTTTCATAGCTGTTTGTAAGGCCTCCTCAGACAACCATTTTCCCTTTTTGCATTTCTTTTTCTTGGGATGGTCTTGATCACTGCTTCCTGTACAATGTCATGAACCTCCATCCATAGTTCTTCAGGCACTCTGTCCATCAGTTCTAATCCCTTCAATCTATTTGTCACTTCCATTGTATAGTTGTAAGGGATTTGATTTAGGTCATACTGAATGGTCTTGTGGTTTTGCCTACTTTCTTCAATTTAATTCTGAATTTGGCAATAAGGAGTTCATGATCTGAGCCACAGTCAGCTCCTGGTCTTCTTTTTGCTGACTGTATAAAGCTTCTCCATCTTTGGCTGCAAAGAATATAATCAAGCTGATTTTGGTATTGACCATCTGGTGATGTCCATGTGTAGAGTCTTCTCTTGTGTTGTTGAAAGAGTGTATTTGCTATGACCAGTGCGTTCTCTTGGCAAACTCTATTAGCCTTTGCCCTGCTTCATTCTGTACTCCAAGGCCAAATTTGCCCATTACTCCAGGTATTTCTCGACTTCCTACTTTTGCTTTCCAGTCCCCTATAATGAAAAGGACATGTTTTCGGGGTGTTAGTTCTAGAAGGTCTTGTAAGTCTTCATAGAACCGTTCAACATCAGCTTCTTCAGCATTACTGGTCAGGAGCATACACTTGGACTACTGTGATATTGAATGGTTTGCCTTGGAAATGAACAGAGATCCTTCTGTTGTTTTTGAGATGGCATCCAAGTACTGCATTTTGGACCCTTTTGCTGACTCTGATGGCTACTCCATTTCTTCTAAGGGATTCTTACCCACAGCAGTAGATATAATGGTCATCTGAGTTAAATTCACCTATTCCAGTCCATTTTAGTTTGCTGATTCCTGAAATGTCAATGTTCACTCTTGCCATCTCCTGTTTGACTGCTTCCAATTTGCCTTGATTCTTGGACCTAATGCTGCAGAGGTTCCTATTCAATATTGCTCTTTACAGCATCAGACATTCCTTCCATCACCAGTCACATCCACAACTGGGTGTTGTTTTTGCTTTGGTTTCATTTCTTCATTCTTTCTGGAGTTAGTTCTCCATTGATCTCCAGTAGCATATTGGGCACCTACCGACCTGGGGAGTTCATCTTTCAGTGTCCTAAATTTTTGCCTTTTCATAGTGTTCATGGGGTTCTCAAGGCAAGAATACTGAAGTGGTTTGCCATTCCTTTCTCCAGTAGACCACATTTTGTCAGAACTCACCACCATAATCCATCCACTTTGAGTTACCCTACATGGATGGATCATAGTTTCATTGAGTTAAACAAGCCTGTGATCCATGTGATCAGATTGGTTAGTTTTCCATGATTGTTGTTTTCACCTCCCTTAAGTGGTATCAATTTTCCTTTTCTCCCTGATGATGACTTTCTCCCTGGGATTTGGTGGGTAAGTTGATTGTATTTTGTGTTTATTCTTAGGAAACCAGTCTGATTCACAGATATAAACCCAAGTTCTCTAATACAGCTGTGTCAATAATGAAGGTCAGATCATTCCCTTGCCCATGTCTGCTTTTTGGTTTATTCATCACCCTTTTTAGAATACAATATTCACCAAAGTCCCTCTCAAACATTTTGGTGGTCCCAGATGGCAGGTGGGGTCAGCATGTGACTGGCATTTGGTGAGTAGATGACAGAGATATTCCTAAACATCCTACAATGCACAGGATGGCCTCATATAACAATATACTGTTTGACCCAAAATAGCAACAGTGTTATGATTGAGAAACTCTGCTCTGAGTTTCCAACATTAAGTCTATAGGGTACCTCCAGGAGCAAAATTAGGTTCTTTTAATCCACTTTTGCATCTTCCCAAGTATCTCCCACCCAAAACTATAAAATATAGAGGAAAGGTAAGAGTGAAAATCATCCAAACAGCTATTCTGATATATAAAACCAAACATCCAAAGGTCTATAATTCTCACGTTTCACGTCATTCCAATTTCAACCACAGAATTAAATGCATTGCATAGTTTAATTACTACCCAGAAATCACCTTCACTCCTAATACTTACTATCTGTTTTTGTATCTGGGGTTCTGATAGCCTTTTCCACTCTTCAACAGTACTACTAATAAAGACAACAACAGTGATGGTAAATCCCTCTTATTGAAGACCTATTAAGTGTCTAGCAGACGTAATATTTCATTTCATCTTTATAGAAATGCTGTGCATTTGCCAAGTATTCCTCCTTTTCAGATGAAAAAGCTAGCTTAGAGAGGTTAACAAAGGTTGCTCCAGGACTAAGTGGCATCCTGGGTTTCAGGCCCAGAGTCCTGACCACATCAACTAAGCAATTTCCATTTACAGCCTGGCCACCTGCCATGTGCGGACAAAATTCTGAGTGCCGAGATGTCTAAAAGTACCCATGAAAATTGTCCCCATCCCCCAAAAGCTCACAATAGGGTAGCAGAGACTGGCATATATAAAAGCAGGTACATTAAAATGTACCACTATATGTGCCACTATAGCAGTATGAATAAAGTGCTGAGAAAACATGGAGGGGAATGTGATTAATTGTGCCTGGTGTATCTGGGCAAAGCTTTACAGTGGAGCTGGCATTTGAGTTGGGCCTGGAATAAGGAGTAGAATTTTTGCCAGATGGAGAAGCACAGGAAAAGAGACAGTTCAGGTCAAAGTTTTGTCCTGCAGAAAGGTACCAAAGAGATGAAGAAAATGAGCAGGTGTTGATAACTCACATCAAGGTTAGAGATGGAACATTAGAACAGAATACAGTAAGCCAGGTGGGGAACCAGGAGCATCTCTATGAGCATTACCAATAGACCACTCTCTCCATCATCCTACCTCCCATCCAATTTCTGGATTTGTTAGTTATCTTAAGGCACAATAGTGTCCTGCCTCGATATCTGCATATAGACTTTTCCATTCTTCTATCTATTATTCTAGTTAGTTGGTTTAAAACAGTGTTTTGCTGATCATTCTGAGTACAATAAATAGTTAAGAAAATAAGTTTTATATCAGAAACCCCTTACATGCACACACAGATGGCCAGAAATATAAAATTTACTCTTAGTATGTGAAATCCATTCTAATATTTTTTATTGTATTGCCTTTAATTGTATATTGCATTGCCTTTCATATATTGTATTGAATTCTGCTGTATATAATTTATAAATGCAGCTATGATCCAATGACTTGCTTTCAGCCCACCAAACCTGCAGTTTAAACCATGCACTTGTTTTATACACACTTGGTAATACCTGTATTTTCTTTGGTCCACAGCATTTTATAATAGGATAGGGGCATAGAGTCACTTTAGATTAATTGTGAAATGTGCAAATTGAGATGCTGGTCTTAGCTGAAGAAAGGATGTAAAGATAAGAAAATATCTGTAAGTGTTACTTTCTATAGATGCACTTACAACTGAGATCATACGGCACGCAAAGTTGAAATATTTGCTCACTAGGCCTTTACAGAAAATCTGTTACAGAAGATGAACTACACGGGAGTGGTATATATTGAAAAGAGAGACAATACACTCTTGAATTTTCAGTTCAGTTCAGTTTCTCAGTCCTGTCCGACTCTTTGTGACCCCATGAATTGCAGCACGCCAGGCCTCTCTGTCCATCACCAACTCCCGGAGTCTACCCAAACCCATGTCCATCAAGTCGGTGATGCCATCCAACCATCTCATCCTCTGTCGAACCCTTCTCCTCCTGCCCCCAATCCTACCCAACATCAGGGTCTTTTCCAATGAGTCAACTCTTCGCATGAGGTGGCCAAAATATTGGAGTTTCAGCTTCAACATCAGTCCTTCCAATAAACACCCAGGATTGATCTCCTTTAGGATGGATTGATTGGATGTCCTTGAGTCCAAGGGACTCTCAAGAGTCTTCTCCAACACCACAGTTCAAAAGCATCAATTCTTCGGCACTCAGCTTTCTTCACCATCAACTCTCACATCCATACATGACCACTGGAAAAACCATAGCCTTGACTAGATGGACTTTTGTTGGCAAAGTAATGTCTCTGCTTTTAAATATGCTATCTAGGTTGGCCATAACCTTCCTTCCAAGGAGTAAGTGTCTTTTAATTTCATGGCTGCAATTGCCATCAGCAGTGATTTTAGAGCCCCCCAAAATAAAGTCTGACACTGTTTCCACTGTTTCCCCATCTATTTCCCATGAAGTGATGGGATCAGATGCCATGATCTTAGTTTCTGAACGTTGAGCTTTAAGCCAGCTTTTTCACTCTCCTCTTTCACTTTCATCAAGAGGCTCTTTAGTTCTTCTTCACTTTCTGCCATAAGGGTGGGGTGGTGTCATCTGCATATCTGAGGTTATTGATATTTCTCCCAGCAATCTTGATTTCAGCTTGTGTTTCTTCCAGCCCAGCGTTTCTCATGATGTACTCTGCATATAAGTTAAAAAAGCAGGGTGACAATATACAGCCTTGACGTACTCCTTTTCTTATTTGGAACCAGTCTGTTGTTCCATGTCCAGTTCTAACTGTTGCTTCCTGACCTGCATACAGGTTTCTCAAGAGACAGGTCAGATGGTCTGGTATTCCCATCTCTTTCAGAAATTTCCACAGTTTATTGTGATCCACACAGTCAAAGGCTTTGGCATAATTAATAAAGCAGAAATTGATGTTTTTCTGGAACTCTCTTGCTTTTTTGATGATCCAGCGGATATTAGCAATTTGATCTCTGGTTCCTCTGCCTTTTCTAAAACCAGCTTGAACATCTGGAAGTTCATGGTTCACATATTGCTGAAGTCTGGCTTGGAGAATTCTGAGCATCACTTTACTAGCATGTGAGATGAGTGCAACTGTGCGGTAGTTTGAGCATTCTTTGGCATTGCCTTTCTTTGGGTTTGGAATGAAAACTGATCTTTTCCAGTCCTGTGGCCACTGCTGAGTTTTCCAAGTTTGCTGGCATATCGAGTGCAGCACTTTAGAAGCATATATATATATATATATATATATATATATATATTTATATATATATATATATATATATAGTACTCTTGAATTTAGGGGGTACTATATAATATATATGCTTCTATAACTAGACTATGAGATTCATAAGGATCATGGCCACAATTTTTGCAACTCTGACTTCCTCTATATCATCCTGAACTCTGGTGACACCTGAACCCACATTTGTTGGTAAAGTAAATGAACTACACAGAGACAATTAAAATATTTGAGTAGACAGTCTTGTGTATGAAATAACTATATCATGAAATTTGAGATAACCATCTGATCAAGTCAGATCATTACAGCTTTAAAAGTTTATCAAGTATCTACTATGCACTTGACACCAGATACTCTGAAAAACGATATAGCCCCTGTTTTTTTTACGATCTGAGATTCTAATACAGTGGTTCTCTCTGAGGGAAATTTCTCCCCAGGTGACATTTAGAAATGTCTGGAGACATTTTTAATTGCTACAACTGGAGCAAATGTTACTGGTGGGTAGAAATCAGGGTTACTGTTGAACATTCTACATGAACCAGGCAGTCTCACAACTAAGAATCATCTAGCCCAAAATGTCAATATGACGAGAGTTGAGAGAAAACAGTCCCTTAATTTAGTAATTAATAAACATTTACTGAGTATACTCTGTACCAAGGATTATTCTGAGAGTCAGGTCTCAAACGGACATAAACATTTCAATTTATGGGTTTATATTCTAGGGGAAGATACAGAATAACAAAATAAACATGTCAGTGACATTGCAAGTTAGATGATGACAAGCATGGCAAAAAATGGAGCAGAGCAGGAGGATGGGAAGCGTGCCAGGCGGGAAGGCTGTAAAAGAACAGCGTGATCACAGAAGCACTGAGACTGTAGCATTTGAGAAAAGACCCAAAAAGGAGAAAGAGTGAGCCCTGCAGTAATCAAGCAGAAGAGTGATCCAGGCAGAAGATATCACGAGTGCAGAGCCCTAAGGAGCAGACTGCAGATTCCATAAAGCTTTACAGACCCTAGCGATACACAAAGCCAAAAGGAGGTGGGAAAAGGAAAGGATTGCTTCTGCCTGGAAGGTCAAGAATAGCTCCACAGAACTGATGCCTCCACTGAATCAGAAAAATAAATAATAAGCAAACAGGCAGATTGGGCCAAGGGTGTTAATGTCAGTGGGAGGAACAGCATGTGCAGAGGTAGAGGCATGGAGCATGACCAGGTAGCAGAGGTGGCTTCAGTTGCCTGGAAAAGCTAAGACTCCATGGATGCAGGATTTGGTCCACTTCAAAGACAGGCCATTTCTTCTCCACCTGTCTCACCAGATACACACTGGTCTTATGGAGGCTTTAGGACTGCCCATATATGTTTCCACAACCCAATTTCATTCAGAGTGAAAGTGACCTTTTTCTTAGGAAGGCAGAATCAAATGTTTAATACAAATTCATTTTTGGATTTTAAAATCTCTGAAATCTAGAACTGGAGAATCATATAAAAGGAAAAGCAATTTGACAGGAAATTACTGAAAACTTGGGAATGGGGGACATTAAATCCTGACTGTGTGTACCTGGCTGGGGGCAGGGGGTGGTCAATCACTGACACATCACACAAAGAACCGGGGTGCCTCAGTAAGTCTTTAGTACCACCTATGGCTCAGTGGGGTGTCAAGAGCATGACTCTGGAAAGAGAGACCTAGGTTCTAGTTACGGTTCCAGCTCTTATCAGCTGGTTGATTTTCCCCTCCCTGGCTTTATTGAGACATAACTTACACAAGTTCAAATATATCAAATGTTTTGATATATTTATATATTGCACAATGATTACCATCATGACTGTTTTTAGAAAACTCTTTCATCTTCTTGAGCAAACTTACTTCTTCTCTTTTTATTTTTAAATGAAATATACTTGATTTACAATGTTGTGTTAATTTTTGTTGTATAGCAAAGTGATTCATATATATATATATATATATATATATATATATACACACACACACACACACACATATAACAATATATGAATATATATGTATGTATCTCTTTTTCAGATTTTTCCCCTAATAGGTTATTACAAAATATCAAGTATAGTTCCCCATGATTTACAGTATATCCTCACTGCTTATCTATTTCTTATATAGTAATATGTATAAACCCCTAATTTGTCCCTTCCCCACTTTCCCCTCTGGTAACCATAAATTTGTTTTCTGTGTCTCTGGGTCTATTTCTGTTTTGTACTACAATAAATAAATAAACGAACATACAAACTTCCTACTCATATAATTAGGTCATAAAGAAAACCTACATCATATTGTTACCACCAGGCTTAAATAAGATAGTGCAGGTGCAAAAATAAACTCAAAATGGATTAAAGATCTAAATGTAAGACCAGAAACTATAAACCTCCTAGAGGAAAACATAGGCAAAACAATCTCTGACATAAATCACAGCAAGATCTTCTATGAGCTACCTCCCAGAGTAGTGGAAATAAAAGCAAAAATAAACAAATGGGACCTAATTAAACTTAAAAGCTCTTGCACAACAAAGGAAACTATAAGCAAGGTGAAAAGACAGCCTTCAGAATGGGAGAAAATAATACCAAACAAAGAAACTGACAAAGAATTAATCTCAAAAATATACAAGCAGCTCATGCAGCTCAATACAGAAAAATAAATGACCCAATCAAAAAGTGGGCCAAAGAACTAAATAGACATTTCTCCAGAGAAGACATACAGATGGCTAACAAACACATGAAAAGATGCTCAACATCACTCATTATCAGAGAAATGCAAATCAAAACCACAATGAGGTACCATCACACACCAGTCAGAATGGATGCTATTAAAAAATCTACAAACAATAAATGCTGGAGAGGGTGTGGAGAAAAGGAACCATCTTACACTGTTGGTGGGAATGCAAACTAGTACAGCCACTATGGAGAACAGCGTGGACATTCCTTAAAAAACTGGAAATAGAACGGCCATCAGTTCAGTTCAGTCGCTCATTCGTGTCCGACTCTTTGTGACCCCGTGAATTGCAGCACGCCAGGCCTCTCTGTCCATCACCAACTCCTGGAGTCTACCCAAACCCATGTCCATTGAGTCAGTGATGCCATCCAACCATCTCATCCTCTGTCGTCCACTTCTCCTCCTGCCCCCAATCCTACCCAGCATTAGGGTCTTTTCCAATGAGTCAACTCTTCGCATGAGGTGGCCAAAGTATTGGAGTTTCAGCTTCAACATCAGTCCTTCCAATGAACACCCAGGATTGATCTCCTTTAGGATGGATTGATTGGCTCTCCTTGCAGTCCAAGGGACTCTCAAGAGTCTTCTCCAACAACACAGTTCGAAAGCATCAATTCCTCGGCACTCAGCTTTCTTCACTGTCCAACTCTCACATCCATACATGACCACTGGCCATACAACTAAGCAATCCCACTGCTGGGCATACACACCGAGGAAACCGGAATTGAGAGAGACACATGTACCCCAGTGTTCATCACAGCACTGTTTATAATAGCCAGGACATGGAAGCAACCTAGATGTCCATCGGCAGATGAATGGGTAAGAAAGCTGTGGTACATATACACAATGAAATATTACTCAGCTATTAAAAAGAATGCATTTGAATCAGTTCTAATGAGGTGGATGAAACTGGAGCCTATTATACAGAGTGAAGTAAGTCAGAAAGAAAAACACCAATAAAGTATGTTAACAACTAGATATGGAATTTAGAAAGATGGTAATGATGACCCTATACGTGAGACAGCAAAAGAGACACAGATATAAAGAATAGACTTTTGGACTCTGTGGGAGAAGGTGAGGGTGAGATCATTTGAGAGAATAGCATTGAAACATGTATATTACCATATGTGAAACAGATGACCAGTCCAAGTTTGATGCATGAAACAGGGCACTCAAAACTGGTGCACTGGGACAACCCAGAGGGATGGGAAGGGGAGGGAGGAAGGGGTTTCAGGATGGGGGACACATGTACACCTGTGGCTGATTCATGTCAATGTATGGCAAAAACCACAATATTGTAATTAGCCTCCAATTAAAATTAATTAGCTTTAAAAAAAGATAGTGAAGTATGTGGCATAATGTCCACATGTCATAAGTGCTCAATGAATGTTAAAGCTGTCAGTCTTTTTCTCTCTAGGTTAATTAATATAATACAGCATTCTTTTTCAAATATCAAAACTCTTTGCAGACTACTTCCGTGGTGGCTCAGACGGCAAAATAATCTGTCTGCAATGCAGGAGACCTGGTTTCGATCCTTGGGTCAGGAAGATCCTCTGGAGAAGGGAATGGCTACTGGCTTCAGTATTCTTGCCTGGAGAATTTCATGAATAGAGGAGCCTGGTGGACTATAGTCCATGGGGCCACCAAGTGTCAGATATGGCTGAGTGACTAACACACTTTCCCTAACTTGTACACAAGTCAATGGCAGAGTCAGTTTGAGAGCTTTTTGAGTGTTCAAGTCTACCTAGTGCTCAGTCGCTCAGTTGTGTCCGACTCTGTGACCCCATGGACCGTAGCCCGCCAAGCTTCTCTATCTATGGGGATTCTCCAGGATACTGGAGTGGGTTGCCATTTTGGAATCCATAACAACAACAAAATGATAAGGGGCATTAAAAACCTAAAAAAAGTAATAGAATGGGAGAAAGTGTTCAAATTTCCAAAGGCAAAATTCAGGGAGTTAGTTCAGTACTCCCTACAAATGTAAAAACTAAAACAATTTTCAAATTTCGTCTTTGCAACAAAAACTCCGAAAGCAATTCAGAATTTGGCATTGTGTTTATAGGAGTGGAAAGAAATGGAAGCCTGCAAATGCTAGCTGTGAAAAGCAATTGAGAAGAAAGCTCAGGGTGAGAAGGTCAGAAGAGTGAGAGGGTCCTTGTAGTACTGCTGTATTGGAGCCAAACACACCTATTACCCCTGGAGCTCATGGTCTAGAGTCTCTTAAGAAATAAATTCCAGTAACCTCTCCCAGGGAACACCATTCTGTGCTTTTGTATAACTGCATGGAATTAGATGTTAAATCTTCAGTGAGGTACGGATCCCAGTTGCAGTGACAGCAGCTGGTTAACTCGAGGGGACCCAAGTTCTCGAGAGAGCTCTTCCATTTTCCATCTTGGAACTTGAACAATTTCTCAGAGCCATGAAGAGTTTTATGCAAAGTGCTTCCTAAGTATCCTGAATGGTGATTTGTAATGGTATTCTCATCTGTAAATGGGAAAACTGAGAGAAGAGAGGCAGATAACTTGCTTCAGAGAAACTTAACTGGGAAACAGGGATGAAGAATTTCAGGTTCCAGGATTCTAACACGGCGTCAGGTACCTGAGAAGTGATGTCAGGGTAACTCGGTGGGTGAAAACTAGTTTGGGGATTTAGAAGTCGAGGGGAAGAGAGAAGGTAGAAATACGAGAAGAAGGAAGGATAAAAGAATAAAAAGAGAAATGAAAAAGAATTACCGTAGCAATCAGACCCTGAAGCAAACACCACTCTCCCCACTCCCACTCTTCGACACCTAACCCAACAGACACCTAGGTTATCAATGAGAGGCTTTTGGAAATGGGCCTACGGGTACGCATTTCACATCTGCCAGTTTCTAGCTGTATAATTTGGGGCTAATCATGAAATATCTATTAAATTTATCTTCCTCACGACAAAATGGAAAGAAAAATAGCAACCTCTTTACATGGTTGTTACGAGGAATAAAAGTCAAATACTTAGTTTCAGGTACTCAAAATATTTTAATTATTGACATGACTATTATTATTAGTTCAGTTCAGTTCAGTTCAGTCGCTCAGCCGTGTCCGACTCTTTGCGACCCCATGAATCGCAGCACGCCAGGCCTTCCTATCCATCACCAACTCCCGGAGTTTACCCAAACCCATGTCCATCGAGTCAGTGATGCCATTCAACCATCTCATCCTCTGTCGTCCCCTTCTCCTCCCACCCCCAATCCTTCCCAGCATCAGGGTCTTTTCCAATGAGTCAACTCTTCGCATGAGGTGGCCAAAGTATTGGAGTTTCAGCTTCAACATCAGTCCTTCCAATGAACACCCAAGACTGATCTCCTTTAGGATGGACTGGTTGGATCTTCTTGCAGTCCAACTAGACCATTCAGGTATGACCTAAATCAAATCCCTTATGGTTATACAGTGGAAGTGAGAAATAGATTTAAGGGACTAGATCTGATACACAGACTGCCTAGTGAACTATGGACAGAGGTTCGTGACACTGTACAGGAGAAAGGGATCAAGACCATCCCCATGGAAAAGAAATGCAAAAAAGCAAAATGGCTGTCTGAGGAGGCCTTACAAATTACAAATATTATTAGTTACATACTTATAAAAACAGTGCGGAAATCCATTTGAGGACAAATACACTGATGTGGGGAACCAAGGGTAAATAAAACCCCTGACTCACAGGGCTATCTGCTACAACTGTGTTTCATTGAAAATGCACTATTTTTAATCCCATGCTTGAAGCTCTCAACCAAGGAATCCAGAGTTAAAATTATTAATTATCATGTTGCAGAATGCAAAGGAATTCCAAAGAGTGCTGCTTGCTGGAGGATTTAAAGCATATATTTGACCTTTCTTTGGCTGCCTTCAAAGTCAAAACCCAAGGTTCTCTTAAGTGAGCTTGTCTGATTAATGGCTGCTTTCATGTTCATACACGCCCGCTGGGTCTCCAGCCTTCACCACCGCCTGGTTATCTGTCTTTCTAGATGTTTAGCTGTATCTCATCTACAACATGAGCGGCCCTCATTCTTGAGCCAATGTTATTTTTGAAATATTTAGGCTCAAATCCCTCAGAATGTATTTTTAATTTATAGGCAGAATGGTACAGGTAAAAAGAACACAGTCCCTAGATTCAGAGAAACCTGTATTAAATCACCAGCTGTGTGACCTTCAGCCAAATTACTCACCTTCTCTGAGCCTCTGTGTGCCCACTTGTGAAATGAAGACATAAATACCTCTTCTTCAAGTCTGTGTCAGATAACTGACAGGATATACATGAAAGTAAGTGGCACAGAGCCTGATACATCACAGTCCTCTCTAGATTTGTCCCTTGCCGCTTTTACCAGCTGCCTTACCCCACACCAGGCACTGTTCCCCACACATGCTGAGCTTGGTTTTGTAGACATATGGTTAGCCCACGTGATGCTGGTCATAAAGGGATTAAGCAAGAAGCTGTGGCTACTATTTCCTGAGGGTGTTACAAAGGAGTTTTCATAATGTCCAACTTTCTGCCCAGCTCAGGAGTTGCTCTTAGCTCAGACTCTTAGCTGGAAGGGAATCCACTTATGCAGAGAACTTTTAAACATCTCCCCCATACCCACAGTGTGCAGAACCGGTTCAATCTGATCAGTCCACTATGATCCCAGAAAGGAAATGGCAGGTAAAAAGAACCCTGGTGAGAGGGACAGAAAGACAAGACAGGGCATCTGACAGCTCAGCTTGCATTTGCAAAGTTCACAGGAGAGAAGCAGAGCCTCCCTGAGAAGCCATTTGATAACATGTGGACCTCAATGACCAAATTCTTTCCTTGGATAAGAGTAAGAAGGAAAAAGGGATCTCAGCTTAAAAAAGAAAAAAAAGTACTCGGCACAGAATACCACTGAACCAGACCAAGAGTGGATCAGATATATTATTAAAACCATATCAATTGAGGATCACCTCCAATTGTTTGTTTGCTGATTTGTTTTCTCAGTGAGAAGGAAGGTGGAATGAATATCAGTACCCACTTCAGGCCTTAGTCATCTCTTTTCTATAATATCACACTTGAAAATTATTAAAGCATGGACTCTGCAATTCTCAAACATTTTATTTTCTTTATAAAGTTCACAGTAAAAAAAAAAAATCTAAGAATTGGTGATCCAAGCATTCAAAAACTAGCAATTGAAATCTTACTGCACACCAAGTGCTTTGGTAGGCAGTTAACATATAACAGTGATCAGAGCAGATAATGTCTCTGATTTAATGATGCTTATCTCTTCAGAGTCTCTTGGACCACAAGAAGATCAAAATAGTTTGTCCTAAACAAAATCAATCCTGGATAATCATTGGAAGGACTGATACTGAAGCTGGAGCTCCATTACTTTGGCCACCTGATGCAAAGAGCCGAATCATTGAAAAAGACCCTGATGCTGGGAAAGACTGAGCGCAGGAGGAAAAGGAGGCAGCAGAGGATGAGATGTTTAGATAACATCTCCGACTCAATGAACATGAATCTGAACAAACTCCGATAGAAAGTGAAGTACATAGGAGCCTGGCACCCTGCAGTCCATGGTGTTGCAAAGAGTAAGACGTGACTTAGCCACTGAACAAATCTTTTGGTAGGGGGAAACAAACAAGCACAAAAATTCAGATAAGTGTTATGGGGAAAACTAAAGCAGAGTAAGGGAGATACGTATTAGGAGGGGGTTACTATTTATGGAGGGTAGCAATAAAGGTCTAAGAAACTGGCATTTGAACAGACACATAAAGGACGAGAGAGAGCAGAGCAGAGCAGACAGAGGGGTGATGTGTGTTCTGGGAAAAGGAACAGCTCAGTGCCAAGGCCCTGGCACGGGACCTTACCCAGCACACTCAGGAGCTGTGAGGAAGCCAGGTGAGGCAGGGGCTGAGACACAGGAGACAGCAACAGGAAGTTCACAGCATCTTAGTTCTCCTAGGGGCTTTAGGACATTTAAGGACTTTGATTTTTTGGCTCTGAATGAAATAGCTGCTGAAATGCTTTGTGCTACAGGGTAACATAATGTCATTTAGGTTTTAACAGGATCTTTCTAGCTGTTGTGTTGAGGAAAATAGACCACAGGGTGGAACAAGTAATAATGAAAGCAGACAGACCAGTTATAAAGCTATTACAGTAATTCAGACGAGAAACTGGCAGTCCCCTAAACCAGTGTGACAGAAGTGGAGGCGTGAGAGGAGTCACCAGCTCTTCTAATAACCCATGGACCAGGAAGAGTTGACAGAGCAAAGGCAAGATCTCTGTCCAAAGGACACAAAATGGGTAAGTAACATGTGTCTTCCCCTTCTTCTACAGAGTTATGAATTAGGGAGGCTTTTTTTTTTTCTGGCAATAAAATGGATTATGTTTACATATATTTTTTTCTGCCTGGAAATCTTCTCCCTGCTGGTGGTAAATTGGGTAACTCCTATTTGGCCTCCAAATGGCAGTTGAAATGTCTCCTGACCTAGGAAACATTTTATGATGGATGACCCTCTTCCATCCCAGGCCTGCAGTCTAGGTTGAAAGTAAAGTGAAAGTCAAAGTCACTCAGTCGTGTCCGACTCTTTGCGACCCTATGGACTGTACAGTCCATGGAACTCTTGAGGCCAGAATCCTGGAGTGGGTAGCCTTTTCCTTCTCCAGGGGATCTTCCCAACCCAGGGATAGAACCCAGGTCTCCCACATTGCAGGCAGATTCTTTACTGTCTGAGCCACCAAGGAAGCCCAAGAATACTGGAGTGGGTAGCCTATCCCTTCTCCAGGGGATCTTCCTGACCTAGGAATCGAACCGCGGTCTCTTGCATCGCAGGCGGATTCTTTACCAGCTGAGCTATAAGGGAAGCAGCCTAGGTTACAGGCCTGTATTTGTTTCCTACATAATGGATTCCCACTGACTTGGTTTGTTAAAACAAACACAAATATTATTCTCTCACAATCTGAAATCAAGGTGTCTGCAGGCTTGGTTCTTTTTGGAGGCTGTGGGGAATATGTCCCATGCCTTTCTCCCAGGTCCCAGTGGCTTCCAATAATTCCTTGCATTCCTTGGCCCGTAAACTTCCTAAATTCAATTTCTGCCTTCAGCTTTTATGGCCTACCACATGAGGCCATGTGTCAGTCTCCCTCTCATTTCTCTGATAATGACACTAGTCATTAGATTTAGGGCCTGTCCAAAATCCAGGATGATATTACCTTAAGATCCTTAACCAAATCTGCAAGACCCTATTTCCAAATAGGTCACATTTACAGGTATTGGGGGTTAGGACACAGTCATATATGTGGGGGGTGCCACTATCTAACCTATTCTCAGGCCCCTCCTGCATTCCTCCAGAGACATTTCATTGCTTACCATACTCTCCTCAACTCTCTTCCTCACTGGTCTGTCCAACCTAAGAGATTTAAGTTTTTCAAGCATGCACATCATGTCTTTCGTCTCTCTTTCTCCAGTTCCACACATAGGTCTTGACACATAATAATCAATCATTCCTTATTGAATAAATCAATTACAAATCACAGAGTAGAACTTCTAAAATCAATAAAAGATTTAGCTGAGTGTCATCAGGCAGTTTAAACTTCCTATTATCAATGGAGAAGATACTCAGGTATATAATGTTGGCCTTTTACAGTTGTTTTACAAGTTTCTATTTTCTCCTTCAACAGAACAGAATATACAGTATAAATGAAATTATATATCTATGCATTGGGAAATGGAGAAGAAAAACTCTTAAACATAAATATACTAGCAGCTTTAGAAGTTTTAAATAAAACCTATCTCAATAGTTAAACAATTTCCTCTTCCTTCACTAGCCATTCATGTTGATGTTATTTTCCATTTACTATATTTCAAATAGTAATGATACCATACCAGAATGATGCCGTATCTGAAAGTTATTCCCAAGAAATTACTGGAGTGGAGAACGCTAATAATGAGAGAAAACACCTAGGAAACCAGATGAAGTGAATGAGATTAGCATTCAAACATGTTCTTTGACTGTATCTAAAAGTAGGAAAAAAAGGAATTGATGATCACTAGACAAAAGAAATTTGAGAACCTGAGAAGCAGTATCTAGGAAAGACATGGAAAGAAGAGCAGCGGAGCTTGTCTTCAGCCACAGAAGCCACGTCAAAGAGTAAAAGCAAAGAGTTGAGGACTTGGGACGTTTCCCCACATGAAAATGAAAAGAGCACGTGGAGAGAGGGGAGAGAGGGAGTTCTAGTCTCTCAGAACCGAAGGCCCCTAGAGATCACAGTAGCAACCTCTTGGGATTCAGCCAACTCAAAAGACCCTTTTCTTGATGGCATCGTAGCGTTTTAGGTGGCAGGAAGTACTCTCATTCGGATGTAACTGCCAGGGGTCATCTCTCCTTCCATGGGAGAGAACCTTCCTAAGAAAGAAAGGAACCACAGAAAAATTCAGACTGAAGGAATGGGAAAAGAGAGATGTCTTTCTCAAACTAATTTGGAAATTAGTCCAGAAGTGCCTGATCTATCCCTGGATTGCTAGTTTCAGGAGCCAATAAATTCCACAGTGTGCTTGAGCCAGTTTGAATTGACATTGCATCACTTATAACTGATTTTTTTTTTAAACTAATACAGGAGGAAAGTAAGCTTCCCTATTTTGGAAACATCAGTTAATTCAGCATGGGTGGAACTGAAAATGATAATAAAAAGGCAGGAGATGAGGCTGGAGACAGAAGAAGAATGTGAGTTCAAGTGGGTAAAAGCTGATATGACGTGAAGTTGTTTGTGACTGCTACTACCAGTGGTACAGATCTCACAGCTAAGGTTTTATGTGCATGAAAAATTCAGAGCACACCAACAGCCACACTGAAGAAATGGCTCTGAAGCAGGAAGAACTCATAGGGAGAAGACATGTTTTTTAGGAAGATGCTATAGAGTAGACAGCAAAGCCACCCTGCCCCAGATGCCATGCAACATTGACACAGCATGTTCTAGTAGACCAGGCACAGTGCAGTAGCATGAAATATGATGGCCTAGAATTACCTGTGGTCAGAAGAGAGGTGTTCATGTCCTGAGCATCTCTTCCCAACCAGATTGAGTGGCCTTACAAAAGTCATTTAACACATTGGAAATGGAGACAATAACCTCCTAGTCTGTCAACTCCACAGTATTTTCAAGAGGTCCAAATAAGATATGGATATGCCAACACTTTGGAAATTGTAAAACTCTATGCAAATATCCATTCTTGTTAATGTCGTCAGGAGATCAGGGCTGGGTGTGGGCTTTGATACTCATTTTCTGTGTGATCATGAGGTCATTAAAACTTTGGGATCTCATTTCACTTCTTTCTAAGAAGAGATCAAACTCCATGGTATTAAATGTTCCTTCCAACTATAACAAGATTTCAGTAATTCTCCAAGTATGCATTTTCCCTTTTTGAAAAAGAAGCAAATTAGTTGAGTTTAATAAAGTCATTGGGATTTTTCCAGAAGGAAAGAGCCATACTGCTTCTGAAGAAAGAGCCCAATCACAGGTCAGTTCCACAGCCAGCAGCACCTACAGCTATAACACTACTAACAGAAGCAAAATTTCCAGTGTTAATTCTGAACAACACATGGGTTAAGTTTGCATTGACTATTTGCTTTAATAAAGCAGTTAGTTTGCTGTGCATTCTTTGAGAAAGATTTCCAAAAATTTGTTAAAATTAAACTCCTAGTACTTAACAGATTAAATTACAAGGAAAATTCACTTCAGGTTGACATAGCATTCCCTGGAGAAGCAGAATAATTGAGGTGTTCATAATACAACAGCTATCATTGCATGGAATTTTCACAGCCAAAAATTGCTTTGAAATTCACTGAGACATTGTGATGAGGCAGGCAGGCAGGTTTTATCCTCATTGAAAAGGTAAGAAAACTAATGCTCTGGATGTAACCTGAAGTGAAGGGAAGTGATAGTCACTCAGTCATCTCTGACTCTTTGTGATCCTTTGGATGGGAGCCCACCAGGCTCCTCTGTCCATGGGATTTCCCAGGCAAGAACACTGGAGTAGGTTGCCATTCCCTTCTCCAGGGGATCCTCCGTCCCCATGGATGAAACCTGGGTCTTGGGCCATCAAACACTCAAAATAGTGGGTGGAACAGGTGGAATTTGAATTGAGTCTTTTGACTTCCAAGTCCCTATCGGGCTCTTTTCTCTTCTGGTATCAACTCTCCCAGGGTTACCATTAGGTGCCACTGTTCTTGCTTTTGTGTTAGGTACAGAGGAGATTGCTAAGTTTTTGAACCAGGGGGGAAAAGAAAAGAAAAGCATTATGAGTGGCCCAGATCAGCTGAATATCATCAGGAGAGTTCAGATGAGTTTGTTGTATGGGTTTATACAACCAAATACACATCATACAATCTTCTAGCTTCTATATCCAATTTCAGGTCCAGTGCCCACAGGTGTGATTGATGGAACTCAATTAATACTGCTCTCTACTGCCTGATTTCTTAGTGACACCAAGTTATCTCAGCATGTTACAGCTGCCCTGAAATCTCTCCACAGGCTTCTGCCACAATTGGGTATTGATTGAAAAATTCTATTACTGTACTTTAGTTACACAGCTTTCAATAAACAGGGTGCAGACAGCACCATGGCTGGTTTCAAGGAGAGCTGAAAGATCTGAAGGTGGTGGGATACCTGAGAAAATTAGCAAGAAGACTTGGATGCTCAGACAGGATACATGGATCTCCTTAATAGAGTATGATCTGTTAATTTCAGAAGTACTGACTCACTTCTGGTCCTCAAATGAGGCACACCTGCTGGATACAAAATTGAAAATGTTTAACAGAAACCTGATTGTACTTCAAATAAAGACAAGAAGAAGCACTTGTCATGTGATGGTTTGGAGGGGCCAACGCACAACTAGTTAATACGTATTGAACAGCTCCTTAATCCCCAGGCACCCCACTGGGTGCTGGAAGATGCTAAGAAAGATGAGACATGATTGTGATTTCCATGATCAAGAACTGACCAATGGCATCTCATAGGTCAATCTGGTCTGCTATCTATTTTTGTGAGTAAGGTTATACAGGAACACAATCAAGCTCCTTAATTTCCATATTTTCTTTGCCTGTTTTTGTGCTACAATGGCACAGTTGAGTAGATGTGACAGAGACTATATGCCCCAGAAAGCTAAAATATCTACTACTCCTCTCTTTACAAAAAAACATTTGGGGACCAATGGACTAGACTACTGTGGGAGAAACACGTACTTAAGGGCAATCTGAGTATAACACCCTAAATGTCTAATAATCAGAACATATCGTGATCAGAAAAAAAAAAAAAATATCTACACTTTTGTTAGACTGCCAAGAAAAACTGTGTGTGAGCTGTCTCTGAAAGAATGAGTGAGTGAGGTAAAGGAAGGTAAGAAAAGAGGTGAAGGCCACACAGAAGTGCCTGCTAAGCAAAAGCGCAAAGTTGTGGAACAAGATTGTTCATGTGCATGGAAACACAACCTCCATAGGAGGAGCTGAACTACATGAGTTTCAAGAGAAAGTTATGAGCCTGATTATGAAGTGTCTTCTATGTCATGCTGGGGGGTCCAGGCTTTGTCTGCAGGATATTCCAGGCTACTGAAAGGATTAAACAAGGGAAGGAATAGTCAGATTTGTATTTTGACTAAATCTCTCTTGGAGGAAAGAGGATTTGAATTGTAAGAGACAAAGTTAAAAAACTGTTAGAAGCAATGCAATAGCACAAGTGATACATAATAGAGGTCTAGGCTGTGGTTGTGGTGAAACTCGTTCAATATTAAAGGAAGGAGATCATTGAAGAGGAAGATGGGTGTCACTGAGCAATCTCCTTAAAAATGATGTCAAACATAGCCAACATCTCTGACAAGCTTTTTCAACATCTAAATAGAGACACAGAAAAATCTCTCTGAGGCATGTTGCAAGGATTCTGAATACAACAGAGGAAAGAAGAAAAAGGTAACAACAGCTGCTTAAAAGAAGAGAAAGGTGATTATAAATGTGCTCTATGTCAGATACAGTGCCCAAGTTCTTCACATGCTATTACCCAATTCTTTCTATTGTCAAAAACAAACAAACAGTATTATAACCATTTTAAAATAAAGGAGTCTCCCTAGTCCATGGCATCTCAAAAGAGTCAGACACGACTTAGTAACTAAACAACAACAAGCCCCTAGATATTGTGTAACGTGATGAATAGAGAGTCTGGGATATGACAGGTGCTTAACAGATTTGATGTCTTCACCTATGGGACTGTCCTGAGAAATTACCCTTATTAAATTCAAACATAACTGAGAGCTTTGTCATTTAACAGATGATTCTACATACCTTCTCTCACCCAAGCATTTTTCAGGTATTCAGAACCCAGTGGAGACAGTTCAGACCTGGCCCTGGTATCACAGAGGTTATAATCCATGGTGTTGCTGTACACATCTCCCTCAGATAGTAAGAGTTCGGTTTGGAAGCAAAAATCAGAGAGCTTGAATCAACTCCATATTTTGATCATGTATGTAAATAAATGAGCTCACATGGCTGTCTAACTATGAAGATATTTGGAAACTCTGAACAAAAAAAAATGAGCTCTCAGTTGGTTTCTTCTTGAAAAAACAAAAGTGTTACTACGTACACATTTCTTATCTGAAGCTCTAAACTCCATATGAAGTTTGCTTGCTCTCTCCTCCAAACCTGAACAGATTACACATGTCAAGTACTAAAGTAATTATACAAGGAAGCCATTAGGCTGAGCTGACTCTAATGCATCAGGATCCGATGTAAGCAAACGAAATGTAAGCCACTGTCAATTCCTATAAATGTCTCAAGGTTAAGAAATCTAAACTTAAGAAGAACCAATCACAACCAACCAACTAGTGTTTCCCAAAGAAGGCAAGCTATTAAGCTATATCCAAGCAGATGGCTTCCTAGCTTTGATTCCAGGTCTGTTCTACAAAAGTCCTTCCCTTAGCTCCTACTGTGGAGGTGCTGCTGGATATGAATTGATGTTTGCTAAAGTAAACTCAAAAAGTTTGTGAGACCTCAGAAATATGTATGTGCTGTGCATGCGTGCTAAGTCACTTCAGTAGTGTCTGACTCAGTGTGACCATAAGGACGGTAGTCCAGCAGGCTCCTCTGTGCACGGGATTCTCCAGTCAAGAATACCGAAGTGGGTCATCATGCCCTCATCCAGGAGATCTTCCTGGCCTAGAGATTGAACCTGCAACTCTTATGTCTCCTGCGTTGGCAGGCAAGTCCTTTACCACTAGTGCCACTTGGGAAGCTCCAAACATATGTACAGGATATACAAAATAAAAATTTATGCTTTTGACAATGCTAGGAAACCATACAGATAAAATAGAGTCCTCTATAGTTAATAGTTTATTTTGCAGTTCTAGAAGCTTAAGAAGTGACTCTCCCTTTTCTTAACTCTGTCACTATGTAAATGTGTAACATGCTATATTCTGTCCCGGCTGATTTCTAGTGCTTTACAAATTAGATAGGTCTTGCTATAAACTGTGAGTTTTTCTAAGAAAATGATATATCTCTTCTCCCTCCCTCATTCAGTGTCCAATTCAGGGATAATCGTACATATTAAAGGCAAAATAGCAGTAAAATGCCCCACTCCGGTGCTCTTGCCTGGAGAATCCCATGGACGGAGGAGCCTGGTAGGCTACAGTCCATGGGGGTGCTACGAGTCGGACACAACTGAGTGATTTCACTTTCACTTTCCACTTCCATGCATTGGAGAAGGAAATGGCAACCCACTCCAGTGTTCTTGCCTGGAGAATCCCAGGGACGGGAGAGCCTGGTGGGCTGCCATCTATAGGGTCGCACAGAGTCGGACACGACTGAAGCGACTTAGCAGCAGCAACAGCAGCAGCAGCAGTAAAAGGTGTATCAGCTTGCTTCACTTGTGTCTGACTCTTTGCGACCCTGTGGATTGTAGCCCGCCAGGCTCCTCCGTGCAAGAGATTCTCTAGGCAAGAATACTGGAGTGGACTGCCATTCCTTTCTCCACATATTAGCTTAACTTTATGGAAAACCAGAGCCTAGGACAAGTTTGAATGTTTATGGGGGAATAGTGGGGGAGTTGATGCAATCCAGTGAAAGCAAGAGGGAAAGAGAGACAAAGAGGGAAGGAGAGACAACAAGAAGTAGTTATGCCTGTTTGCCAGCCCTGCCCTGACAAAGTACCAACAACTGGGTGGCTTCAACAGTGACACTTTATTGTCTCACAGTTCTAGACGCTACAAGTCCAAGACCAAGGTGTTGGTAGGGTTGGTTCTCCCCAAGGACTGCTTGTTCCATGAAGGAGAATCTGTTCTATGCTCCTCTCCCCTAGTTTCAGGTGGTTTTCTGGCTACCTCTGCCCTTCCTTGTCTTTCAGAAATATCACCTTGAACTCTGCCTTCACCTTCATATGGTGTGTGTGTGTGTGTGTGTGTGTGTGTGTGTGTGTGTGTGTGTGTGTGTGTGCTCAAATTTCCCCTCTTAATAAGGACACCAGTCACACTGGATTAGGGGCTCTCTCCACTTCACTATGACCTTATCTTAATTATATCTGCAACACTAAATTTCTAAATGAGGTGACGTTCTGAGATACTAGAGGTTAGGATTTCATCATATGAATTTTGTGGGAACACAGTTCAACCCATAACAGTAGGTATGATACTGTGATATAATAAAAAAAAATATTATTTTAGTCTTCATCCACAGTTCCTGGTACACAGCTCCTAAAACTCTTATAATTCCTTATGTAAGAGTTGTAGGGGCATCTGTCTTTTAAATTATTTTACTTATGTATTGGGGTTCCCTGGTGGCTTAGATGGTAAAGAATCAGTCTGCAATGCAGGAGACCTGGGTTCAGTCCCTGGGTTGGGAAGATCCCCTGGAGGAGGGCATGGCAACGCATTCCAGTATTCTTGCCGGGAGAATTCCATGGCCAGAGGAACCTGGCAGGCTACAGTCCATGGGGTCGCAAAGAGTCAGATATGACTGAATGACTAGGCACAGCACATTTATTTATTTGGCTGCTCTGGGTCCTAGTTAGCACATGTGGGATCTAGCTCCCTGACCGGGGATCTAACCCTGGCCCCTTGCATAAGGAACATGGAATCTTAGCTGCTGGACCATGAGTAAAGTCCTGGGGCATCTTTAAAAAAAAATTAGTTTTGTCCCAGTCCCACACTATGAAGGTAAAGTTTTGTTAAAGTAAATCTTTTGTTATTTATAATAAATCCCCTGCAATTATACCTGTTTTTGTTAATGAGGTGACTTCTGAGAAGCACTAAGAATGGGACTGCGGGCCAAAGGAGCCAACCACATGATTAGCTGGATGGAGCTTTCAGCCATGCCCCCCCCCCATCCCTCATCTCCATGGAGGCAAGAGGGGCTGGAGGTTGAGTTCAGTCACCAACGGCTAATATTTTAATCAACAATGCCTACAAAACGAAGTTTCCACAAAATCCTGAAAAGACAGGATTTGAAGAACTTCCAGATTAGGAAATGTATCTCCTTTATAGTAGCGGAAGCAAAATAACATTGTGAATGATGGAAATGGTTTCTCGGTGACATGGGATGCCTCAGAAAAGCCATTATAAAACCTCTGCCTCTCAGGACAGACTTCAAGAAGGAGAGAAAACAAGTAACACGTTGTGTCCTTATGACTCTGCCTTTTCTTCAACAAAGTTTGCTCCAAAGAGCATTGCTGCTAAGTCGCTTCAGTCTTGTCCGACTTTGTGCGACACCATAGATGGCAGCCCACCAGGCTCCACTGTCCCTGGGATTCTCCAGGCAAGAACACTGGAGTGGGTTGCCATTTCCTTGTAATTTCAGACAGTGTTGTTCCACCTCCACAGAAGTGCTGGGAAAGCCAGAGCTTCTAGGGTCTGGTCAGATTGGATTTAGACAGGGAGGTGTTACAGATCCTCCCAGAGCCAGCATGATGGAAATTGTCCCAAAGCCTGGCAGTAGACCCCAGGATAGGTGAGAGAATCAGTACACCCTGGTTGGTGGCTGGAACACTAGTATTGTGAGAAAGACAGGAGCCATTGCTCAGCTATTCCAGCTGGGAGCAGGGCAAGCAGCCAAGGCCCAGAGGACAGATGGGCTCAGAGTGCCTGGGGAAGTACATAAAATTGGTCTAGTAAACATGTATTTAAAAACACACCAAAACACAATTGTCAGCACTCACACAAACATGATAAAACAACAAAACAAAACAATGTATGGATATGGAAAGTTAGTGATGGGTGAGTGTATTCATTTCCTAGGGCTGCCATAATAAATTATTACCAACTTGGTGGCTTAAAAGCAACAGAAATGTATTCTCTCACTCCATGGCTTCTAGCTGCATGAATTCAATTCTGTCTCCATCTTATCTTGCTGTGCATACCTGTCTTCACATGGAATTCTCCTCTTTTTATAAGGAAACAAGTCATATTGGATTAAGGCCACCCCAATGACCTCATCTTAACTTGATTACATCTGCAAAGACTCTATTTCCAAATAAGGTAACAGTCACAAATACAGAGAGGCAGGGCTTTAATAATATTGCAGGGGAAAACCGAAACTGAAATGTTCATTCATGTCCAACTCTTTGCAACCCCATGGACTGTAGCCTGCCAGGCTCCTCTGTCCATGGGATTCTCCAGGCAAGAATAGTGGAGTGGGTAGCAATTCCCTTCTCCAGGGGATCTTCCTGACCCAGGGATCGAACCCAGGTCTCCTGCTTTGAAGTCAGACTCTTTACTGTCTGAGCCACCAGGGTTGGGGGTGGGGGTTGAAGACGGGACACATACAATTCAACACATGACACTGAGGATAAGACAAGCAGGGCTGTAAAAGGGGATTTATTCCCGATGACCTGCTTGATCTTTGGCATCTCTTGAATTGGGGATTCCACCTCTCTAAAATGATGTGCACACTCAGTAGATAAGTGGTGTCCAACTCTTTGCAACCCCATGGACTGTAGCACATGAGGTTCCTCTGTCCATGGGATTTCCCAGGAAAGAATACTGGAGTGGTTGAGATGAGTGGCTCTTAAGCTTTTACAGGTAGACCCCTCTCCATAAAATTTATATAAGTAAACACATACAAATGTTGCAGGGGATTCCTAGGCCTCCTAAAGCCCATCCCTGAACCCTAAGAACATTCTCTATTCCAGTTAATCAAGATTTTGTCACACTTTGCCAGTTCAGAGTTTTATTATTAATTTCTATGCCTTATTAACATTTTTGCTCAAATTTTATGAGCTATTTCAAGTCTTGCGGCTAGGATAGCTCTCTTTAGACTTAAGAGAGGAAATGCTTCTTTCCTACTTGCAATACTGTCCATGCTAGGACTTTCAAGGGATGAATGATGTTGGATATTTTCTGAGGAGTTAGAGTACCTTTGTTGCTATAAATCTGGGGTAAAGTTTCATTATAACAGAAGAGCAGTCAGTATCTGCATCCACGTCAGGAAGCTCTAGGGTAAATAACCTTTTCAGGAGCTTTGATAGCTCTAGACCTTGGGCTTTGCCCTATTCCAGATAACCTTCCACATTTTAGCTACCTTCAGAACCCCATATTCAATCAGCCAAGTCTGAGAACCTCTGACACAATGAGACCTATTTAAGGAATGTATGATGGGTGATCACACATAATTTATGTTTTCTCCAATGTCTTTAATTTGTAATTGCTCTTTATAAAGCAGGAGGATTGTAGTTATCTTATTGCCTTAACAGTGTTCTGAGTGGTGGTAGTGGCAGTTATGCACTAAGTCATGTCTGACACTTTTGCGACCCCGTGGACTATAGCCCACCAGACTCCCCTGTCCATTGGATTTCCAATGCAGAATACTGGAAATGGTTGCCATTTCCTTCTCCAGGCGATCTTCCCAACCAGGGAGCAAACCTGTTTGTCTCCTGCTTGGCAGGTGTATTCTTTCACCATTGAGCCGCCTGGGAAGCCCCTGTGCTCTGATTAGCATTTAGCAAATGCTACTGAGTATAAAACAGTATTGAATCAACTCCCACGACACGCTACCTATAGAAATTGTATGGCACAGGCAGTTTTACTATTGCATTGTCTATATGTCACATCTCTCTCAAAAGACTGTAAGGAACTGGAGGTGAGGAATCATGTTTCACTCTTGTATATTTCTCAACTTAGGAACTACGTGGCACAGAGTAGCTGGGCCACGATGAGGGTGAGGAAAGAGAAGCGTGTAGGGCACATAACTTGGGAAGCTCTCACTCGTAAGGGCATGCAAGCACCCTGCACAAGAGATAGAGAATTTGTTAAACAGTGGCTGAATGAAGGGGAACCAAGGAAAGAGGAAGGAAGACAAGCAGTGGAAGAAAGAAAGTGAGAGAGAAAAAGGCAAGCTGGCAGAAAAGAAGGGGAGAAATCATAGTTAATGGGTCAGAGACACCATTCACTAAGTAACCATTTGCTCCTCTAAATTTCTCAGCCTCCACTGCAGTTGTTCAGGGTCCTGTGACTAGTTTTAGCCAATGTGCTCTGAGCAGAAGTCACATGAGCCATGTAAGAGTTAATGGATCCTGTCTACCCATTCTTTCTGCTTTCACAGTGATCTTGGAAGATCTTATACTTCCAAGTATAAGGGATCTTACACTTATGTCAAACACATAGCATAAGATGTAGGAGGATGATTCAATGCACATCAGACTTTATGTGAGTAAGAAATAAACTTTTATAGTACAAGCTATTGAGATTGTCTGTTTTACTATTAGAATGACATAGTCTTTCTATCCTGATTAATACAATGACCCATCAAATGTGATGGATGGGGTGATAATGTTATCTTTAATCATAGGAGAAAAACAAAAAGGATCCAGAGACATGCTTTACTTTGATATAAATTATACAGATGGACTCATCTTCCCCAGCCTCTTCCATTTCAGTTCCATTTTTAAGAAAAATTATACTCAGCGTTCCAAGTCACGCACACTGAAAACAGCGATTTCATTGAGAAGACCCTAGCAACCTACCCTGTCCAGCTTGCATTAATAACTCTTTGCATTGAAACAACTTTTGTAAGAGTCCCTTCTCACATTACATCTGTTTTAATGATTGTATATGGTTTAACTGAGCATAATACTTGCCAAGTTTTCACACGCAAAATTGGTCTGAAATTTCAACCCAGTAATCTCTTTATTTAAGCCTTACTCTCTCAGAATATCAATAAGATCTTCAAAAGGAATATCTTTTATCTCTTGTGAGTTTTGGAATGTAACTTCTTCTTGCTATAATCCTTGAGTTTAACAACTTTAGCAATTAGACATTTAAAGGCCACCTGAGTAAAGGAATAAAAACAGACAATAAAATTTTAAAAGTTTAACTATATAGTATTTTGTTTTCATATCTGTTTAATATGTGTATATGTTCTATACGATGTGTACATGTATGAGATGTTGTAAGTGTAGTGCCAAAAGCAACAGATTAAAAGAATAAAGACCTAATTCTAGTGCTGCCTTTTACCTGTTATTAACTTTATAATCTCAATGAAATCACTTAAACTATCTCATTTTTCACGTATAAATTTTGATAGAACCAAGTAAGACTGAAAAACAAGTTGGAAAGACTCTAAATTCTGAATTAACAGTCTTGGGAATGACACCTGGTTCCCCCATCTTTCTAATTAACTTTTTTCTGTTGGAGTATAGCTAATTAACGATGCTATGATAATTGCAGGTGAACAGCAAAGCACCTTGGCCATACATATACACGTATTCATTCTCCCCTCCCATCCAGGCTGCTACATAACCCTGAGCAGAGTTCCCTGTGCTGTACAGTAAATCCTTATTGACTCCAGTGACTCTAGTTCGGGCAAGTCATTGACCTCCACAAACCTCAAGTGGGTCAACTGTATAAATGGGAATAAAGTCACCCTATACAGTCACTGTGAGATTCAAAATATAATATATGTAAAAGGGCATGGCATAAAGCCTGGCTGATAGTAAATATTAACTAAAGGTGTTTCTGTAAGTGCTACGCATATGGGGGATGTTACTGTTACTATTATATACATGAAAACATTTTCCAGTTAATATTCCATGGCAGGTTTTATGCCATAACCTGAAAAAGTTTAACAGAAACCAAGGATTTGACATCACAATTACAGTTTTGATAATAAAAGAAGGTCGCCTCTAAAGAATGTTGAAGACGTTTTGATGTACTGAATAATGTACATGACGCATTATTACATAAATGTCAGTGGTCGATTTTGCAAGTCTGTTAAAACAGACTTGGGATAAACTGTCGTAAAAGCGAGTATTGAAACAGAACTGAAGTCAACTCTGCTCAAGAGTGGAAGTGACATGAGTCTCTCACCTCTGCCCTTGGGCTTGATGATCTGATTAGTTACATGAACTTGGGTATATTGTTTTCATCTTTATAAGCTTTAGCTTTCTCCTTTGCAAAATTTGGAAATTAGTAGTATCTACATTGCTGACATTATTTGGGGAATATCTTAAAGAAAAAATGTAAGGGACTCAGCAGAGGGCAGACCCAACACAATAAGCACTGACCAGGGGCTTCCTGGCTGGTGCTAGTTCAATCCCTGGGTGGGGAAGATCCCCTGGAGAAGAGAATGGCAACCCACTCCAGTATTCTTGCCTGGAAAATCCCTATGGACAGAGGAGCCAGGTGGCTACAGCCCATGGGGTTACAAAGAGTTGGACACGAATGAAGCAACTGCATGCACACGCGCACACACGTAAGAGACATAGAAGTTATCATTGTAGTCGTGTGGGGTTAAGATGGTACCCTCTGGAACCAGACTAATCAGGTGCTCAATCCTGATACACTGCTTAAGTTTTCTTTGTATCTGTGAACTGATCTAAAAATTAGAGATCATAAATGTATCTGCTTCACAGGTTTCATCTGAGAAATGAATGAGCTAATGCATGTAAAATGTTGAGAATTATAACTGATCAGTAAGCAGAAAGTGGTCTATTATGAGCATTAAAACAGGTTAAAAACCACTTGAAAAAAAAGAAGAAAAGACTTTTAGATGCTTAAGTTTTCTTTGTATCTGTGAACTGATCTAAAAATTCGAGATCATAAATGTATCTGCTTCACAGGTTTCATCTGAGAAATGAATGAGCTAATGCATGTAAAATGTTGAGAATTATAACTGATCAGTAAGCAGAAAGTGGTCTATTATGAGCATTAAAACAGGTTAAAAACCACTTGAAAAAAAAGAAGAAAAGACTTTTAGATGGTATTCCTTCAAATGATGAAAACAAACAAACAAAAAACCTTTTGGTTTTTTTTTGTTTGTTTGTTTGTTTGAAATGAAAGAAAGTCCAATGAAAACAGGAAGGAATTGGTGGGCTGGGGGGAGAGATAAAGAGGCTCAGCAGGTAAGTCTCTGTGGATGTTTCATTGGGAGATTTAGGAGGAAATAGATTGGACAGAGCTGGTATTCATGGTGGCAGCTGGCATAATTAGGACAATTAAACACCCTAAAGTTCTGTTGGCCACTGTCTGGAGCTAAAGGGAGCAGTTTTTGGCAACTGTGATCAAAATGCTCTGTCATCTACAAAGCAGGATACCAATGTTATTTTTAGTGCTACTGGTATATAACACCATGCCTATAGCATATTGTGCATTCATTTTTCCTACAGATGCTTGTTTATTGCTTTCTTGCTGTATGCCAGACACAATCCTAAGCTCTAGTGATGCAACACAGAACAAAATGGTGCAATCTTGCACTCATGGAACTTATAGTCTAGCAAGAAGATGGACATTATAAAAAGAGACTCACACAAATAAATACAGAACTACAAATTATGAAAACTTCTGTGAAGGAAGAAGACAGAACTAGTACAGTGTTTAAGAGTATCGCTTTGCACATTGTGTTTAAATCCTGGCACTCCCACTTACAAATGGTGTGACTTTGGGCTCTCTCTGCCTTGGAAATCATTCTGAAAATGAAAACAATGAATTAATTACTTCATTGGGTGTTTGAGAAAGTAAAACAAGATAACACCTATAAATAAAAGAATTAAACTCTAGAACATAGCAAGTACATAGCATTAGTTATTATTTTAATCACAAGAGTTTCATGGAAAGGCTCTTTCTTCACTTTGTTAATCAAAATATCCAGAGGGCAAATAATACACACACACACACAATATACACATAACATTAAGACTATCAGTCAATTGCTCTTCTAACCTATGACTGGCATGATAAACAAAACATAACGACTTGACCAACTTTTCAGTCTGTAACTAAATGTGGTATATAAATGGATGCAAGTTTTTAGGGAAGAAAAGGACCTAGCTATGTCATAGGCTTTATTTGACTATCTTCAGGCAGGTTGGTGCCCTGGCAGCAAGCATCTATCCCACTCTAAAAGACCTCTTGGGAAGAGGACATGTTAATCTTTACTGGCAGATAAAAAAAAAATGGCATCAGAAACTCCATACTCAGATGAAGGGTAATGTTTAATTCAAAGGGATTTATGGCTTGAATCACATGGTTACTATTGACAACTCTTCGGTTAGATCTTTGGCCTTTTCCCCACAGCTTTTTTCTTAGTTTAAATATGATCAGGAAAAAGTAAGACCCTGAGATAGTTAAGGGAAAAGGGAGATAAAAAGGAGAGAGAGAACAAAAGGGAGAGAGAGCATATAAAGGAAAATCTAAAAGCATTTACATTTTTTATCTTTTTCAAGCTATTCGTGTAACTGCCAAAAAATATTTAGAGGTACTTATACGAATGCTTACATTGAAAACTGTTGCTCCAACAGTAAAGAATCTGCCTGTAATGCTGGAGACACATATTCGATTCCTGGATCAGAAAGATTTGCTGGAGAAGGGAATGGCTACCCACTCCAGTATTCTTGCCTGGAGAATTCCATGGACAGAGGAGCCTGGTGGGCTACAGTCCATGGGGTTGAAAAGAGTCAAACAGGACTAAATGACTAACATTTTCACTTTTCATAGGAATGCTTAAATTGAAAACCTAGGATAGACTTACAGGAGAATGAATAAAATTCAATACAATTTAAAGTGTTTCAGACAGTTTAAGCACCAGTTTAAAAAATAAAGCTTGGCTTTTTTATTTTGCAATATCATGAAAATTATGAGTTTTAAGAAATATTAAATGTTTTATTTTTCTAATTGAATTAGATTCCTCTTCTGGGGCCTCTGCAAATAGCTTGGTGTGCTCACAGAGGATATCATGCCTCTAATTCTATTAAGTATAGATTTTTTTTTTAACCTGTGAAGCAATAGAGAGTCAAAACTAACAAGCTGGCTCATCTTGCTCTGGAACAAAAGGTATTGAGGCTGTTCATTTCTTTTCCTCTGTCTGTTCCCACGGTACCTATTCTCAGGCTCCCTCCCCAGCTGCCTCAACAGATACAGCACAAGGTACAGGCAATTAATCCAGCCACTGTCACAGAATCGAGACAATCAGAGATACTTAGCACTACCGTCACTAGAACACTGTACACAAACTAGTGAGATGGTTAATCCTCTCCCAGGTGAACTAGATACACAGCCAAAGTAAAATATCAAAAGCGCATTGGTAAGTTCTGCATGTATTTCATACTTCTGAATTCTGTGAGGACATAACTGTAGATAGAGAGATAAAGTAGAGATAGGTGGAAGCAGAAAGGGATATATCTCTCACACAAATCCTTTAAGAAAATAGTGACCATTAACACTCTCTGGATAGAGATATAATACTGAGCAGACTGCATGATGTATTATATGACGTATTATATACCTGACCCTAATGAAGGGTCAGCAGACTGTTTTTGTAAGGCCCATGTCACTTAAGGGTGTTTTTTCACTTTTATACCTATTAACATAAACAACTGATTGGTGGTTTGATGAGAATAATTATTCCATTTTGCTTGTTGGTTTACAAAGCCTAAAATACTTACTACCTGCTCCTTTACAGAAGTTTGGCAAACACCGGCTTACACTATTTACTACCCATGACACCTGGCGCCTCTCCTTTGTAGTAGTCACTGTACATACATATACTCTCCCTTATTTAACATCCATCTATCCCTCTAGACAAGTTCCTCAAGGGTAAGGACAAGGATAAGCTCTGTTTGTTAACACAGCTGTGTCATAGCACCAACAGCACCTCACACATAGAAATCACTCAATAAGGACTTAATTAAAAACTTAGAAGTGAATGAACAGATGCATATGCAGGGCTTTCTCTGGTCTCAGTGGTTATATATCCTAGTAGCAGTAGAAACTGGATAGGAGAGGAAACCTACCTAAAATTACAGAACTCCACAATGGATAAAAGGGAGTTTCAATTCAGTGATCCTTATTCCTATTCAGTGCATTTTCACCACGAGCTTCCTTTAAGCAAAGGAAGAAAGATGCAATTTTGTCTGATCTGGTTTACACATGTGTCTATGAAAAACAGATAAGCCAAACAGAGTACTTACTCACCAGGATTGGGGTAGTCATGTAAACACTGCCAGCTATCCGTTTTCTTCCCCACCATTCCATCCTCTGCCTGATTACCCCATTCAGGGCTTCAGAGTTTAGTGGTTCTCTCTACAAAGGTCCTGGAGAAGGACATGGCAACCCACTCCAGCATTCTTGCCTGGAGAATCCCCATGGACAGAGGAGCCTGGCGCGCTACAGTCTATGGGGTCGCAAACAGTCGGACACGAATGAGCGACTAAGCATGCACGCACGTGCATACAAAGGTCAGGAACTGAGTTATATGGCAACTCATGGTGCCCATAAGTAGAAAGAGATGAATCTAGCGGAAGTAAATAACACAGGCATATATGCATCCATACTTCCTTACCTATGGAAGCAAGCTTAGAAACACACAGTTCACACTATTCTGCTTATTTTATTGTAAAGAGAGCAAAGGCCAGGTCATACTCCTTCACCCTTGCCCAGTCATGTCATTGAAACTGCATCTCCATCTTTTTATCTTTCTGATTTTCATCACTACAATCACAACAACAAGGATAATGATCACAGTGTTGTGCCAGGAATTGGTTTACCTATATTGTCCAGTTTCACCTTAAACATAACCTCAAAGTCATGGAGATAAATCTCAAGAAGACAGTAAGTGTTAGGGCCAAATCTAGACCTTTCTAACTGCAGGTCTAGTCATTGTAACCATTGCCTTATAGAATTATCCATTCGGGCTGCTGCTTTTCCCAGTCTTTATGTCCTCATTTCCATTTTTATTGATTTTACACATATTTTATCTTTTAAAATGAAGCATGCAGTATGATGTCTTAATCTCATTTTACCCAAGACTGACCTTAAATCAATGACACAGAAGTGATATGCATGGACTCTAAAAACATTCATGATAACATTTAACCAGTTTTCAGTGATATATATACACACATATATATAATTAATTTATTTATTCCACACCTTTTCCTACAAATGATTTGAAGAAAATTAGAACAAAAGACATACAAAACCAACTTACAAAAACACCAAAACTAATCTCAGTAGAACAACAATAGAAAATATGAAGCTCCAAAAAAGCCATGAAAGAAACTAGGTCTATGCTTGATCTCTACTTAGAAGAAACAACAACAAAAACCTAATAGATTTAGTTACATAAAAATTAAAATATGAAGATCATAAGACAGGATGAAATGACATAAGAGAAAAATAGCAGCTAATATAACAGAGTTGAATTTGGCGGGGGGGGGTGTGTGGTTTGATTCCATTTCTTGCAAAGTTTAGTGGATACTACTGTTCTTTCTACCATTAACAACTATAAATGTATAAAATATATGAAACAACGATTTACAGGAATCAAAGAATGAGAAGCTTGGGAGATTATCCCTCAGAAAAGGAAAACAAATAAGGCAATTCCTAAAATTGTCTCAACTTTCTGCCTGAAGGCACTTCTTAGACAAAGGTATAGGATGAGAAAAGTCAAGCAAAGCATGATACTCTTGCTGTAAGTTAAGGGACAAAGAGCAGAGTTTGTGGAAGTAGAGGTGACTAGAACTTGAGGACAAAGTGACCCAAAAGGAAAAACTGTGCAAAGCAAGATTTGAAAGTCTGCATATGGGACCCCATTAATCTTTGAACCCCATGAATCTTTTGAGTAGTACTCCAAGCAGCCAGCCAAAGAAGAACTAATGGGGCAGCATGACCTGATGCACTTATTGGAGCTAAATAGGATTAGGAAATATTCAAATTCTGTCTAGTAAAAGTTGAGAGATCTTGTCAAATACCTAGAGCCTTAATTAGAGACTCCAGAAAGAACCAACTTTAGAAATAAACAACCCCTTGGATAAATCCTATATTAGGTTCATTCAAACTGAACTAAAAAAAACATACCTCAACAGGTCATAAGAAGACAGAATACTGAAACACCCCCCCCCCAAAGAAACTGAATGTGGAAAAGTTCAAGCTTTAGGATATTCTTAAAAATAAAGAGAGAGAGAGATTTTGATGGCAAGCAATTAGAAGGAGGCTGATACCTCCTTAAGAACAACAAGCTAAATCCCAGGTCAACAAGTTTACCAGAGAGAACCTAGACAAGAGGTAGTGAAGAAGAGACCTCCTGTGCTCACAATATACTCCAAAGACTGGTCTTGAAATATTCCCCAGTAAGGAGGTCTGACCTGGAGAAGGAAATGACAAGTCAACAAGGATTCTTGCCTGAAAAATCCCATGGACAGAGGAGTTTGGTGGGCAGCAGTCTACAGGGTCATAAAGAATAAGACATGACTGAATGACTAAGCATGCAAGGGGGTATGAATTTAAGTGAATCATATAGTGGAGCAAGTTATGTTCATAGCATTATCCAAAACACCAGAGCAATCAACCAGAAATTAGTGGAACCCGACAGGTATATGTGTTACCAAAGAGGCAATTCAGTTTAGTCGCTCAGTTGTGTCCAACTCTGCAACCCCATGGACCACAGCATGCCAGGTTTTCATGTCCATCACCAACTCCTGGAGCTAGCTCAAACCCATGTCCATTGAGTCAGTGATGCCATCCAACTATCTCATCCTCAGTCTTCCCCTTCTCCACCTGTCATCAAGGTTTCCCAGCATCAGGGTCTTTCCCAAGGAGTCAGTTATCACAACAGGTGGCCAAAGTATTGGAGTTTCAGCATCAGTATCAGTCCTACCAATGAATACTCAGGATTGATTTCTTTAGGATTCACTGGTTTGATCTCCTTGCAGTCTAAGAGACTCTCAAGAGTTTTCTCCAATACCGCAGTTGAAAAGCATCAAGTCTTCAGCACTCAGCTTTCTTTATAGCCCAACTCTCACATCCATTCATGATTACCAGAAAAAACATAGTTTTGACTAGATGGGCCTTTGTAAACAAAGTGATGTCTCTGCTTTTTAATATGCTGTCTAGGTTGGTCATAACTTTTCTTACAAGGAGCAAGTGTCTTTTAATTTCATGGCTGCAGTCACCATCTGCAGCGATTTTGGAGCCCCCCAAAATAGTCTCTCACTATTTCCATTTTTTCCCCATCGATTTGCCATGAAGTGATGGGACAAGATGCCATGATCTTCATTTTTTTTCATGTTGAATTTTAAGCCAGCCTTTTCACTTTCCTTTTTTACTTTCATCAAGAGGCTCTTTAGCTCTTCTTTGTTTCTGCCATAAGGGTAGTGTCATCTGCTTATCTGAGGTTATTGATATTTCTCCTGGCAATCTTAATTCCAGCTTCTGCTTCATCCAGCCTGGCATTTCACATGATGTACTCTGCATACAAGTAAATAAGGTGGGTGACTATATACAGCCTTGACATACTCCTATGCTGATTTGGAACCAGTCTGTTGTTCCATGTCTGATTCTAACTGTTGCTTCCTGACCTGCATACAGGTTTCTCAAGAGACAGGTCAGATGGCCTGGTATTCCCATCTCTTGAAGAACTTTCCACAGTTTATTGTGATCCACACAGTCAAAGGCTCTGGTATAGTAAATAAGGCAGAAATAGATGTTTTCTTGGAGCTTGCTTTTTTGATGATCCAGCAGATGTTGGCAATTTGATCTCTGGTTCTCCTGTCTTCTAAATGCAGCTTGAACATCTGGAAGTTCATGGTTCACGTATTGTTGAAGCCTGGCTTGGACAATTTTGAGCATTACTTTACTAGTGTGTGAGATGAGTGTAATTGTGTAGGAGTTTGAGCATTCTTTGGCATTGCCTTTCTTTGGGATTGGAATGAAAACTGATTTTTCCAGTCCTTTGGCCACTGCTGAGTTTTCCAAACTTGCTGGCATATTGAGTGCAGCACTTCCACAACATCATCTTTTAGGATATGAAATAGCTCAACTGAAATTCCATCACTTCCACTAGCTTTGGTGGTAGTAATGCTTCCTAAGGCCCACTTGACTTAGCATTCCAGGATGTCAGGCTCTAGGTGAGTGATCACATCATTGTGGTTATCTGGATCATGAAGATCTGTTTTGTATAGTCCTTCTGTGTATTCTTGCCACCTCTTCTTAATATCTTCTGCTTCTGTTAGGTCCATACAATTCCTGTCCTTTATTGTGCCCATCTTTGCATAAAATGTTCCCTTGGTATATCTAATTTTCTTGAAGAGATCTCTAGTCTTTCCCATCCTATTTTTTCCCTGTATTTCTTTGCATTGACCACTGAGGAAGGCTTTCTTATCTCTCCCTGCTATTCTTTGGAACTCTGCATTCAAATGGGTATATCTTTCCTTTTTCTCCTTTGCCTTTCACTTCTCTTCTTTTCTTAACTATTTGTAAGGCCTCCTCAGACAACCATTTTGCCTTTTTGCATTTCTTTTTCTTAGGGATGTTCTTGATCACTGCTTCCTGTACAATGTCATGAACCTCCATCCATAGTTCTTCATGCACTCTATCAGATCTAATCCCTTGAATAATTTGTCACTTCCACTATATAATTTTAAGGAATTGATTTAGGTCATACCTGAATGGTCTAGTGGTTTTCCCTACTTTTTTTTAATTTAAGTCTGAATTTGGCAATAAGGAGTTCATGATCTGAGCCACAGTCAGCTCCCGGTCTTGTTTTTGCTGACTGTATAGAGCTTCTCTGTCTTTGCCTGCAAAGAATATAGTCAATCTGATTTCGTTATTGACCATCTGGAGATATCCAGGTGTAGAGTCATCTCTTATGTTGTTGGAAGAGGGTGCTTGCTATGACCAGTGCATTCTCTTAGCAAACCTCTGTTAGCCTTTGTCTTGCTTCATTTTGTACTCCAAGGCCAAATCTGCCTGTTTCTTCAGGTGTCTCTTGACTTCTGACTTTTGCATTCCAGTCCCCTGTGATGACAAGGACACCTTTCTTTGGTGTTAATTGTAGAAGGTCTTGTAGATCTTCATAGAACCATTCAACTTCAGCTTCTTCAGCATTACTGGTTGGGACATAGACTTGGATACTGTGATATTGAATGGTTTGCCTAGAAAATGAACAGCATTCTGTTGCTTTTGATATTGCACCCAAGTACTGCATTTCAGACTCTTTTGTTGACTATGATGGCCACTCCATTTCTTCTAAGGGATTCTTGCCCACAGTAGTAGATATAAAAGTCATCTCAATTAAATTCGCCCATTCCAGTTCATTTTAGTTCACCGATTCCTAAAATGTCAATGTTTACTCTTGCCATCCCCTCTTTCAGCACTTCCAATTTACTTTGACTCATGGACCTAACATTCCGGGTTCCTATGCCATATTGCTCTTTACAGCATTGGACTTTACTTCCATCACCAGTCACATCCACAACTGGGCGTTTTTTCGCTTTGGCTCCATCTCTTCATTCTTTGTGGAGTTATTTCTCCACTCTTCTCCAGTAGTATATTGAGCACTTACTGACCTGGGGAGTTCATCTTTCAGTGTCCTATCTTTTTGCCTTTCATAGTGTTCACGGAGTTCTCAAGGCAAGAATACTGAAGTGGTTTGCCATTCCCTTCTCCAGTGGACCACATTTTGTCAGAACTCTCCACCATGACCCGTCCATCTTTGGTGGCCCTACACAGCATGGCTCATAGTTTCATTGAGCTAGACAAGGCTGTGGTCAATGTGATCAGTTTGATTATTTTTTGTGATTGTGGTTTTCATTCAGTCTGCCTTCTGATGGAGAAGGATAAGAGGCTGATGGAAGCTTCCTGTTGGGAGAGATCAGCTGTGGAGGAAACTGGTTCTTGTTCTGATGGGCGGGGCCATGCCCAATAAAACTTTAACCCAGTTTTCTGTTGATGGGCAGGGCTGTGTTCCCTCCCTGTTGTTTGGCCTGAGATCAAACTATGGTGGAGGTAATGAAGAAAATGGGATCTCCTTCGAAAGGTCCTGTACATGCACTGCTCCACTCAGTGCCCCCAACCCTGCAGCAGGCCACCGCCGACCCACGCCTCCACCAGAGACTCCTGGACACTCACAGGCAAGTCTGGGTCAGAGGCAGCCAGCTTACAAAAGGGATCAGACAAAGGGAGAGTCAAAAAGAGCACTGATAAGGTGACTATCTGCCAGGGTGACTATGAGCATGTTCAACACTATATACTTACAAAGAGCAAATCAGAGACGAGAAAGCTGGCTTCTATGAAATCACACTAAAAAGTAACAAACTAGCAAATAGCAAAAATTGGCTTGGAGGTAGGATCAATATTGAGGGTTGCTACAATATATTGTCTAATATGCCAGCTTTTTCACACACAAAACATATGAGATACTCAAGAAAACAGGAAATTGTGACTCATGCAGAGAAAAAAAAATTGAAAAGCAGGTAACCAAACTGCCTATGAGAAGACTCAGATATTGAACTTAACAAAGACTCTGAAGTAGCTATACTAATTGTGATTTAAAAGAAAAAAAAACTGAACTAAAGGAAGATATACTGCAAGAGGTAAAGGAAATCACTATGATGATAATGAAAGGTTGTTACTGAACCATGAAAGACACCAGGATTTTTGGCCTCTGGAGGAGAAGAATTCAACCCAGAGCCAGAGACAAGGCTTGATCACTCAGAGCTTTTGTGTAATAAAGTTTTATTAGAGTATAAAAGAGATAGAGAAAGCTTCTGACATAGACATCAGAAGCGGGCAGAAAGAGTACCCCTCTGCTAGCCTTTAGTTGGATGTTATATAGCTACTAGCAGTCTGCTAGTCAAAGAAAGGAAACGTCTCAAAACTCAGAGAATGGCACCAGGCCACTCACCCACAAGATGCATTTTGAGATAACCTTGGCACCAGGGTTAGTCTTCCTGGGCCATAAAGCGATTGACATGAATCTTGTAGAAAAGCAGATTTCCATACAAATATATAGTTTCATTAACACAGTTTAGGAGAATAATGTATGGGTATAACACACTGGTTTGTCAGGTCAGTTATGAGCCTTTAGGTGGGACCCACTTGAAGACAGAGTCTGGGGTAAATACATAGCACATTAACACTGCTTAAGACAAACATTTCCATAAGAAAAATGCATTGGTTAGCTCAAGGTTTGAGAAAAGTTAAGTTCAGGTGGAACCAGGTATCATTATGGCAGCACAGAATTTTAAGAGAAACCTCTTTTTAAATCAGTATACAGAAGGGGAAAAAATATAACACGAGCTTGTTTCCTCCTGCCACTTAAGAGAGAGATAAAAAATGTCTGACACTTGCAGCCTATTTCCGCCTTTTGCAGACCCCTGGTCTTCCTGCCTGTTACTCTGTCAATAATGTCTTATCAAAGAAAGAATATCAATAAAGAAAAATAAACTTATTTTAAATGAACCAAATAAAAATTCTTGAGTATAAAATTACTACAGCTAAAATAAAGGATTTACTAAGTATTCCCCAAAATTGACTTGAGCTGACAGAAGAATCAACAAACTTGAAGACGGATCACAAAATTATTCAATATGAAGAAAATAGAAAAGTTAAGAAAAATAAAGAATCTCACAAATGAGGAACAGTTAATGTACAATAAATGCATGATTGGAACATCAGAAAGAGAAGGAAAAGAGAAAGGAACAGAAAAGTATTAAAAGAAATAATGTTCAAAACTTCCCAAATTAGATGAAAAACATTAATATATACACTCAAAAACCTCAACAAACTCTAAATAGGATAAACACAAAGAAGCTCATACCCAGATAGATCATAATAAAAATGTTCAAAATCTAGGACCTCAGCAAAGGAAAAATGACTTCATGTATAAGAGACTCTCAGTGAGATTAACAGCTGACATCTCATCAGAAAAAAATGGAGGTCAGAAGACAATGAGATGACATATTTCAAGACCTGAAATAATAAAGCTGCTACACAAAAATCCCGTTTCCAGAGAAAATATCTCCGAAGAAGATACAGGAATGTCTAATAGCTATACAAAAAGATGTTCAACATCACTAGTTATTAGAGAAATGCAAATTAAAACCAAGAGTGAGACATCACCTCATCCCTGTTAGAATAGCCATCAACCAAAAGACAAGAGAGAACAAATGCTGGCATGGGTTTGGAGAAAAGAGAACCTTTGTTCACGGCTGACTAGATTATAAATTGATACAGCCATTATGGAAAACAGTATGGTGGTTTCTCAAAAAAATTAAAAATAGAACTACCATGTGATCCAGTAATTCTACTTTTAAGAATACAGCCAAAGGAAATAAAAACACTAATTTGAAAAGATATCTTCATCTCTATGTCCAATGCAGCATTGTTACAATAGTCAGGACGTAGAAACAACCTAAATGTCCACCAATGGATAAATAAAAAGGTTGTAGCTTGCATTTATAAATACACAAACACACACATATATACTCAGCCATAAAAAAACAAGGAAATCCTACCATTTGCAATAACATGTATATACCTGAAAGTATTATGCCAAGTGAAATAGATAATGAAAGAAAAATACTGTATGATCTCACTTACATGTGGAATCTAAGCCAAATAGAAAGATAAACTCATAGAAAAAGAGATCAGATTTGTGTTTATCAGAGAAGGGGGTAGGGGAGATCACAGAAAGGTGGTCAAAATGAACAAATTTTCAGTGATGAGATAAAGAAATACTAGGAATGTAATGTTTAACTCAATGCCTATAGTTAACACTACTGTATGATACGTTTGAAAATTTTTAAGAGATTTGACCCTAAGAGTTCTCATCACGAGGATAATTTTCTTTTTATTATATCTGTATGAGATGATGGGTGTTATCTAAATCTATTGTAGCCATCATCTCATAATACATGTAAATCAAACCATAATGCTGTACATCTTAAAATTATCAGTGATGTTGTCAATAATTTCTCAATTGGACTGGAAAAAATAGAAGAATTACATAAGGAAAAACAATCTTTCAGCAATGACAAAAATAAAGACATTCCCAGATAACCAAACTGAGAAAATCTGTTGCTAGGTAGCTCATTACAAGGACTACTAAAGGAAGCTCTTCAGTTTAAAACAAGTGACCCCAAATGGGATTTGTATCCATATTTTTAAAAAGTCAAAGTACTTATGCAATTATAACACAATATAGATGTATATTTATCCTTTTTTTCTCTTGGCTCATTTAAAATGCAATTGTATAAAACAATGTGCATACAATTTTATTGCTGGGCCTGTAACATATTTAACTGTGACATATTTAATGATAACTACACAAAGAAGGTGAGTGGAAGCAAAGCTATATTAGCAAAATGAATTCACATTAGACGGCAGCTTATATTCACACGAATAAAGGAAGAGAACCAAAAACAGCTAATAAGATTACTACAACAAAATGTGTAAACCACGTCATTGTTCTACTTTTTTATTTCAACTACTTTAAAAGGTATAAAATTATACACTGAATTATAATAAGCATGGTTGGGCTTTTAGTATATATTAAGTAATATGCACAGCAATACTAGCATAGACGGAAGAGGAAATAGAGTGATGTAGGGATATTTATTTCTATTTCACTGGAATTAAATGAATATAAATCTGACATGGGCCCTTAAATTAAAATCTGCATGGTAAGTTTTAGGTCAACCACTAAAAGAATAACTCAAAACATTTAGTGAAAAAGCCATTAATCAAAATATCCACTTAATTTTAAAAAAGCATTAACAAGAAATTCATTTTTTTTTTAAAGAACACAAGATAAAATGGGGAAAATGGTGGACATAAATCCAACTATAATAACAACATTAAATATGAATAGATTAAAAATCCAGTCATAAGACAAAGACTTTCAGTCTGGATGTTTTTAAGAAAGCAAGCACACACAAAATAAACAAGCCAGATGAGAATGGAACTGCATCTTTTAAGTATTAAGAAAAGTGTGTATAATTCTATGTACAGTGAAAATATCCTTCAAAAATTCAGGGAAAATATTTTTCAGGACAACAAAAGATGAGAAAATTTACCAGCAACTTTGATTCTACTAAAGGAAGTTTTTCATGTGGAAGAAAAATAATACCAGATGGAAAAACTGATTCTTAAAAAGAAAAGGAATAAAGATTGCCAGGAATGATAAATATATGGCCATACACAAAAGATATTTTTATTCATTTAAATATTTTTTTAAACTGACAATTTAAAGCAAAAATAATAATAATGTATTTCAGGGGTTATAATGTGCATAGAGGTAAAATGTATGACAATCAGAACACAGATATTGGAAGAAAAATAATTGAAATATATTCTTTTGGAGATTTTGATTTAAACATGAACAGAATAATAGTATTTGAGGTAAAGATGCATATTGCAAACCGTAATGCAATCACTGAAAACAAAACCAAAAATGCATAGCTAATAAGTGAATAGTAGAGATAAAATTGGATAGTAAAAATTATTCTATTCATTTAAAAGGCAGGAAAAGAACAAGAGGAGCAAAGAACAGGTGGAACCCATAGAAAACAAATAGCAAGATGGTAGATATAAACTCCCAAAGCGAATTGGTGTTCATTCCAACTTTACTCATAATAACCAAAAAACAAGATAAAAGCCTGAGACAGCCCAAATGTCCATCAAAATGGGACAGAATGGTGGTATATCCATGCAATTAACAATTATTCAGCAATAAAATGGAATAAACCACTGATATACTGCTACATGCAGATGAACTTCAAAAAAAAAAAAAACTATCCTGAGCTAAAGAAGCTTGGTACTAAAGAATTATATACTGTGTGGTTCTATGGATATGAAGTACTGGGGTAGGGAAAACTATTATGGAAGTAATCAGAACTGTGGTTGCTTCTGGGTGGAGGCAATGCCTGAAAAGGGGGCACAAGTGAACTTTCTGGATGATGGGAATGGTTTCTAGCTTGATAGTGATGAGATTAAACAAGGGTAGGTATTTTTCATAGGTTGTTGAAAAGTACACTTAGGATCTGTGTATTTAACTATATGCAAATAAATCAATTGTAAAATGCTTTGCAAACAGGTTTTTTAGAAGATTAATGTGAGAAAACATGCAAAAGACCAATACAAAAATGGGATAATTTTCAACTGTATCAGTAATCAATATGCTCACTTTAAAACAAGTGGAATATTAATTTTTTCACCCCCAAATCAGCAACAAATTTAGAAGGTAATATTCAGTGCTGGGAAGAGGTGTCAAGACAAGCATTTTCATGTGATATTGTGAGAAACCAAATTGTTTTAGCCATCATGGAAAGTTAACTATTCTATTTCCCAGCATCTACACAAGAGAAATGAGTCAAGAATGTAGACTAAAATTAATATAAAACAATATCTTCTGAAACATTATTTACGTAAGTAGCATTAGAAACAACCTGAACACTTAAGTCTTAGAGAAACAAGTCAGAAAATACAATTTTATATTCATTATGATAAAATGATACAAGGGAAGAAAAAAGTAGCCATCCTGGAAAGGAGTTATTATTATTTTCTCTAAATGATAAAATTATGGTTTTATTTTTATTTTTTATTGTAGTTTCCCAGTTTTCTCAAAGATTTTTATTTCTCCAAGAAGGAAAAGAAACTCCTATTTAAAAAGACACACAGAAAGAGTAATAAAGAGAAAGTCAGAGGCAACTTACAAAGAAGAAAGCAAATATGCTTTTAAAAAAGGGAAAAGAAAACCTGATCAGTAAATTCTTTGCAGACAGGGAAGAAATGGTAAATATGTTATTCTATAAGCAAAAGGAGAAAGAAAATGTGTTTCTCGGTGAAAATTAAATGTTTCCAAGACCTACCTCTATAATATCATTCTTCCTTTTTCTCAATCTCAGCCTTTTCTTTTCCTCTCACTTGCTTATTAATATTGTCCCTTTTGTTACTAGTGGAATTTAAACCAAACAACCATTGTTTTTTGAATGATGTCTCTCTCCAGCATGTTGGTAAGAAGGTATCAATTGGCAGACCACTTGGATCTCTCAGAATATCCAATTAACCAACTATCTCCACTGAACTGTAAGTTGCGTGAGAGCAGACTGCATTTCCTTAGTCATTCCACACTCTATGGAACTTAGTGGCACTTACTAAACAGCAGTGTTGACTGAAAAACTTTACTCTATTTCAAGGAAGTCATCACTAGGTTTTCTCTGGGAAGCAGGTATTTCTAGCAGCAACATAATACTTTAAGAATAGAAAAAAGTAGCATAATAAAATAAAAGATATAGTAAATCAGTAGCACTACCTTTGAGAATCAAGACTGAACTGTTCATTTGTGAACCACCTAAGATAGTTTTCCCTGGAAGACCCAAAGGAGTACAAGAATGAGAGAAAATAGAGCCAAATGTTCTCTTGTCTGAATCACAACTCTGCAGATACTAAATGAACTGCACAAGTCTCAAGCGTTTAAGCCTGGGGTTTTTATTTACAAAATGAGGTAAAAATGACTGTCTCACAGGGCTGTGGTGAGGATTACATAAAATAATGCTAGCAGTTTCCAGCACCATGACTGGCCACATAGGTAGGTAACAATTAATTTCCCAAGTAAAATGTTGATCTTTCCCTTTAGGAAATTAGGACCTAGCAGAATATGTCAACGTTTTGTAAGAAATAATCATCCAAGGCAGACAGCAGTACAACAGCAAGTTCTTTCAGAACTGGAAAAAGGAGTGATTAGTCTTAGTATGGAGTTAGGGGGTGAATAGTAAACATCTATATAACTCCCTATGTTTTCCTCAACCAGGTGATGTTTTGGTCTGGGAATACAGTGGGGAACTGATAGAGTCCCTCCACTTAGTTGAACTGATATTCTACTGGAAGGTGTCAAATAATAGACACGTATACAAACAGGAAAATTCCAAGTGATACGAAGGCATTGTAAAAACAAAAGAGGGTAAGATGGCGGAGAGCTTGGAAGCCAGTCCAATGAGGTGGTAGAAAAAATTTTTCTGAGATGACATTTTAGCTGAGACCTAAAGGAAAAGGATAGTCACCTTGGAGCCAGGTCAGAGGTTAAATGAGAGGCACTATCAGAAGTAAATTAGAAGAGAGGTCCCAAGACGGTGGAGAAATAGGACGGGGTGACCGCTTTCTCCCCAGCAAATACATAAGAAGATCTGCATGTGGAGCAACTTCCACAAAACAACTTCTGAATGCTGGTGGAGGACCCCAGATACCCAGAAAGGCAAATCAATCTCTTGGAAATGAGGTAGGACAAAGGATAAAGACAAAAACGGAGACAAAGGATTTCAGGATGTAGACCGTCCTGGGGAGGGAGTTGAAAAGCAGGAGAAGTTTCCACACAGTAGGAAACCCTCCGACAGGCGGGGTAAGTGGGGAGCTTTGAAATCTCAGAGGGCAACATAACCGAAAAAAAAATCACCACAAAAATGGCACTGAGTGGCAATTACCTGCTGAGAAGCAGCTCACACACTCGTGTCAGCCCACAGCAAGTGGGGGCTGGGTGCGGAGGTGTGGGCTGCCTCTTCAGTCCTTAGGAAAAGGACCAGGATTAAATACCATGAGGACACTCTGAGGGGACTGTGTGACATAGTACAGACTGAACATGGAAAATGCAAACTGTGGGAATGGCAGAGAAACAAAGCAAAAAAAAAAAAAAAAAAAAGGATGTTTCCTGTGGGAAGGCTCTAATGCCGTACTGTGACACCTGTTTTGCTTACCAAAGGATCATACCCTAGCAAATACCAAAGGAGAGTGAGCCAGCTGCCATTTACAGCCCTCCCATGAGGCAGAGAGGCAAGTGCACAGAAGGCAAGGGGCCACTGCAATCTTGGCCCCAGAGACCGCATCTCCCACGAAGCCATGAGTGGGCCTCCAGTCGCTAACCACATCTTCCTGGGATCCTGAACAGGTCATATCTGCCAAGACTGTCACAGACTGAGACTGGCTCCCCTGAGGAGATGCATGGCCCACCTGGAACTGTGCCCCTGTGGCACACCCGGGAGCCCAAGCAGCTTGGACCTGAGAGGTGCACACCGCCTTGGATGTGGCAGCTCCCATGTGGTCCATCCACTGCAGGGGCAGTGGGTTGAAATGGAAACTGGAATCAAAAATCTTCCAACAAACAAAAGACCAGAACCAGATGGCTTTACAGGTGAATTCTACCCAAAATTTAGAGAAGAGCTCACACCTATCCTACTCAAACTCTTCCAGAAAATTGCAGAAGAAGGAAAACTCCCAAACTCATTCTATGAGGCCACCATCACCCTGATACCAAAACCAGACACAGATGCCACAAAAAAGAAAACTACAGCCAATATCACTGATGAACATAGATGCAAAAATCCTTAACAAAATTCTAGCAAACAGAATCCAGCAACATGTTAAAAAGATCATACATCATGACCAAGTGGGCTTTATTCCAGGGATGCAAGGATTCTTCAATATTTGCAAATCAATCAATGTGAAATACCATATTAATAAATTGAAAGATAAAAACCATATGATTATTTCATTAGATGCGGAGAAATCCTTTGACAAAATTCAACACCTGTTTATGATTAAAAAAAACACTCTCTAGCAAGTATGCAAAGAAGGAACATATCTCAACATAATAAAAGCCTTATATCACAAACCTGCAGCAAGCATAATTCTCAATGGCTAAAAATGGAAAGAATTTCCTCTAAAATCAGGAATAAAACAAGGGTGCCCATTTTCACCACTACTATTCAACATAGTTTTGGAAGTCCTAGTCATGGCAATCAGAGAAGAAAAAGAAATAAAAGGTATCCAGATTGGAAGAGAAGGCATAAAACTCTCACTATTTGCAGATGACATGATCCTCTACATAGAAAACTCTAAAGATGCACCAGAAAATTACTAGAGCTAATCAATGAATATAGTAAAGTTGCAGGATATAAAATTAATACACAGAAATTCTTTGCATTCCTATACACTAACAATGAAAAATCAGAAAGACAAATTAACGAAACAATCCCATTGACCATTGCAATGGAAAGAATAAAATACTTAGGAATAAATTTACCTAAAGAAACAAAGGCCTGTATACTAAAACACTGATGAAAGAAATCAAAGATGACACAAATAGATGGAGAAATATACCACATTCTTGGATTGGAAAAATCAATATAATGAAAATAAGTATACTACTGAAAGCAATCTATAGATTCAATGTAATCCCTATCAAACTACCAACAGTAATTTTCACAGAACTAGAGAAAATAATTCTAATGTTCATTGCAATTTTATTTACAATAGCTAGGACATGGAAGCAACCTAGATGAATGGATAAGGAAGTTGTGGTACATATACACAATGGAATATTACTCAGCTATAAAAAGGAACACATTTGAGTCAGTTCTAATGAGGTGATGAACCTAGAGCCTATTATACAGAATGAAGTAAGTCAGAAAGAGAAAGACAAATACTGTATATTAATGAATATATTTGGGATTTAGAATGATGATACCAATGACCCTACATGCAAAGCAGCAAAGGAGACAGAGACGTGAAGAACAGATTTTTGGACTGAGTGGGAGAAGGCAAGGATGGGATGATTTGAGAGAATAGCATTGGAACATATACATTTCCATATGTAAAACAGATGACCAGTGTGAGTCTGATTCACTGAAGCAGGGCATGCAGGGCCGGTGCTCTGGGACAACCTAGAGGGATAGGGCAGGGAGGGAAGTAGGCAGGGGATTCAGGATGGAGGGCACACAAGTGTACCTATGACAGATTCATGCTGATGGATGGCAAAAACCATCACAATATTGTAAAGTAATTATCTTCCAATTAAAGTACATTAATTAATTTTAAAATGAACAAAAACAAGTAAATACCTGACCGGAGCAGAAAACCCAAGAGAGCGAAATGGCTCACTAAGTTTAACAATGTTTCCCTGGTCATATTACTTGAGGTAAGAATAAAAATGGCACCCATGATGAACAGAAACAGCAGAGCAGATCATAAATTATGTATTCTAATAGGTTAGCTAAACGACCGCTTCTATCTCGCCTGACCTTGTTATTAGCTTCACAAGCAACAACATAGTGGTGCTGAGAGAAAGAACTTCAGGGAGAGAACAGCTGGTGAGTTTTCAACACCCCGTTCTGCCTCATCACGGGATGTGATCCTTGTCTGAGATCCCCACTAGTCTTCAGGGCTTTCAGCCTCAGTTTAAAATCTCCATCAATCCAAAGTGAGGTTGGCCTGACAGAAATAAAGCCACTTTGTAAGCTGCAAATGCTTTACTGCTTTATTGTGTCCTGGCAAAATATGGGTGATTATTTTTTCTCTCCAGTAACTTCCATGCATTAGAAAATTTCAAAGAGTTCTTTGATGACTAAGTTAAGCAGTTTTATTCCAGGCTGAACTGGCTGATCACTTCTTCATATAACAATGGCTTGCACTTTTTTCCTAAGGGGGCACTTCAATTAAGGATAGCAGAGGGTCTAATGCATCACAGAAGCAAAGTAGGAAATTGGGACAGATTGCCTGCCTAGGCAAAGAGGAAGGGACAACCATCCCAGAGGGCAATGGGACATGTACTCAACAGTCTGGATTTTATATATATATATATATTTAATCTTCCAAAGCAAGCAGGAGGCAGATGTGGCTTGACCTTGAGAAATTCCCCATGGAAGACTGATTTCGTGAAAGCAGGCAGTGCTAGTGGGTAATGAAATCAATATGAAATCAATATATTGGATCACAGCCACCACTTCTACAAAAATGAAGTAGACTCGAATAGGACAGAATACCCTACAGTAATATATTTAAGAGTATAGCACATAAGCAATGGTATTTTTATGAAATTTCTTATCGTATGAATGTATGCTTGTGTATTGAGTCACAATGTAAAACGAATTTTTGTTGGCAAAAGTCAAAATTTTTAAATCACTGTTGTAGGGAATATCCCATCTTGAAGGGGACAAATGTTTCCAACCCCAGAGCATATACTTACTGCACTCACAAACTCAGAATTACAGCATCTGAGTTAGAAGGAACCAAGGATACTACCTATGTTATTTCACAGATACAGAAATGAGCTGAAGAAGTAAAATTATTTTCCCAAGATGACAAGGGGTTCAAGACATTAACCAAGTTCTCTTTAACACACAGTTCAGTGATCTTTACACTGCACCACATTTAAAGTCACAGTTTGACACTAGAAAGGAATTGTTCAGAGAATCAGAGTTGTCCATGAATTTTCCAGTCACTACAAAAGAGGGGAGTTTTACTAGGGACGCAGATTTCATCATTTCGTGCAATCTTTCCTGCCCACACATCCTCCAGAAAGTGAGTGTGGTCTGATGCATTTCGTACACATCTACTTCTTTCAATGGCTCATGTCTTCCCCAAAGACTACTTCAAGATGATGCTCCAAGGTTTAGAGTTTAGAGACAACATGGTATGAACATTAAGGGCTCAGGTGCCAAGGTCATGCACCCCTACATTCAAATACTGCTGGATCAGAAACCCCATCAAGGTGGAGCTATATCTTTCTTACGCATGACATTTCCTCAGCAATTTACACCACGTGTAGGACTGTACCAGTGCCCAATGACTAGGTATGTCACTTATTAGTAACGTCACCTGGACAAGTGACTTCATACCATTGAGCCTCAGTTTTCTCATCCATAAGATGGAAATACTCACATGGTTATAAGAAAGATCATATGAGAGAATGCAGATCCAGATCCCAGCACAAAGCAAACATCAGTAAGTGTCTGCTATTATGACTAGGTCCCTTCTATTCTTGACCAGTGGTTTTTGTAAAAGAAAACATACTCATAAGAGATAAAAAGCAAAACTCGTCTGGAGTGCTTCTGTATCCCTCTTGAGCCAGAAATGGCCCCTGAATCACCTCTGAGAGATCCCAGAGGTGATGACGATTTTGCATAAAAGTCACTGCCCTGGACCATGACCTTTGCAGCTCTCTAGCAGAATTACTGCTGAAGCGGATATGGACTGCTTAGGCTGGAAAGGAAATGAAGCCCAGCAGTGAGCACCTTTAGAGTCACATAATTCAAAATCTCCCAGGAGACAGCCTCCCATGGCTTGTATACAGTCCTGATGATGCATTCTCAGAGCCAGGGAATCTTTGAGTCAAAAAAAAAAAAAAAAAAACACATCCTGTAAAAGAAGACAACGGGTGAAGGAAGAGCTCTCCAACAAACCTTAGAACCTGCAGAAACGAATGTCTGACTTATGAGCCCTTCTCCTAAATTTCTGGAATTTATGGATTTCCCTGCATCTAATGGCTTCCTCCAGGCACACATTTGCATATGGAAATGGGCAATGCTTTTTATTCATTCTCATTTCTTTCTTAATGTTAAATTAACTAGGCCAATAAACCACAGGAAGTATTACTTGAAATCTGACTTCAATCACTATTAACATAAAATATTTAAGTGTGCCTGGGAAAGCATATTTCAGGGGGCTTGTCCTGGAGAACAGAGTAGAAAGGAGAGTCGGAAGTCAATGTCAGGTAAAGGAAGGCTTTGATGCCGCGCTCTGGCTGGCAATGGGATCAAATGGATGCAAGGTGGGAGCTTCCCACTCCACTGGAAAGGGTCAGAGACATGCAGAGCCAGTAAGGGGCCCAGCCCTCCTGGGATAAACTGCAGATTGGGAAATGGGAATGGGACGTCAAATGGGAATGAGACCATCTATTTCTCAGGGACACTGGGAGGACAAGATAATGGATAAGAAAGGACACTAAGTTCCTTGCCAGCACAGCATCATATTCACACCAAGTGTTATCAGTGTTTACTCTGATACTTCACCACTGTCTCAGTGAAGCTGTGAGTGACTCTTGGACTATCAGGGTGATGTCAGGGCACAATGCCAGGTTTTCAGTGTTTTAATGAAGATTGAGGGCTTTTTCTTTTAAATTTTAAAATTTTCTTTTTAAATTTATTTTTAATTGAAGGATAATTGCTTTATAATGTTGTGTTGGTTTCTGCCATACAACAATGTGTATCAGCTGTGAGTATACATATATCCCCTCTGGCTTGAGCCTCCCTCCTGCCTCTCCCCCATCCTACCCCTCTAGGTCATCACAGAGCACCAAGCTGAGTTCCCTGTGCTATACAGCTGTTATTTAAATGCCAAAGGCATAGGCTTGTATCCAAATCTATTTGCTTTAAATAGGACCACAAGGCAGTGCTGTGAGTGAAAACAGGACTGCTGTCAAGTCAGTAGAAGGGGAAAGAGTACCATCCTGCTGACTCTCGGTGGTGGGGCTCTGGATGCAGCAATTCAGGAGGTGTGAAGCCCATTAATCCTGAGTCAGCATCTTCTGGGGAGCTTTTGAGTTGTCTCCCTGGCCCCTGTACTACCTGCCTCCCTTCACACTTCATACTCTTGGATTCTACCTTCTCTGCTTCCTGCTGAACTTCATAAACTTGCTCAAAAAATATCAGCCTTAAAGGCAAGGACTGGGTCTTAGGAATAGGTATGTCTTTAGCACAGTGTTTGGCATATGTCAATCAGTTAATAGGTATTAAACAACCAGTATATTTCAACCATGTGTTAACTGTGGGTTGTACAAAAGATGAAAAGCAAAATTAAAGTACCCCAATGTTCATCACAGCACTGTTTATAATAGCTAGGACATGGAAGCAACCTAGATGTCCATGGCAGACAAATGGATAAGAAAGCTGTGGTACATATACATGATGGAATATTACTCAGCTATTAAAAAGAACACATTTGAATCAGTTCTAATGAGGTGGATGAAACTGGAGCCTATTATACAGAGTAAAGTAAGTCAGAAAGAAAAATACCAATACAGTATATTAATGCATATATATGGAATTTAGAAAGATGGTAACAACAACCCTATATGCAAGACAGCAAAAGAGACACAGACATAAAGAACAGACTTTTGGACTCTGGGAGAAGGCGAGGGTGGGATGATTTGAGAGAATAGCATTGAAACATGTATATTACCATATTTGAAATAGATCATCAGTCCAAGTTGGATGCATGAAACAGGGCACTCCAAGCCAGTAAGTCAGTTCTTTGCAACAGGTGGCCAATGTATTGTGACCCCATGAATTGCAGCATGCCAGGCCTCCCTGTCCATCACCAACTCCCGGAGTCTACCCAAACCCATGTCCATCGAGTCGGTGATGCCATCCAGCCATCTCATCCTCTGTCGTCCCTCTGTCGTCAGGAAGAAAGAGCTATTCTGTGCCCTTTAAATTCACAACTTCTGGGGATTGTTGACCGTGCCTGCCATCCTATAGCATTGCCTCCCTGACCCCAAAGAGCAGATGGTGACTACTGGATTAAGAACATGGATTTCACATTACCCTATCTCTGTGTGCCAATGTCAGTTTGACTTGATTTATGTTTCCCCTAATTTTATAAGAAACTCTCTCTATAGCACAAGAGAAAGAACATGCTGTGCTATAGAATCTAGTCAAGGTCAGAGAAACAAATGAATATCCTTGTGGTCTATAGAGAAGAGCAAGAACTTAGAAGTTTTAAATTGTTCACAATTGGTACATACACCGATGATCTGCCAGAATTATTAGTTATCTTCTAGAAATAACAACCTTCATTGGAATTCCTTTACCTCCTACCCATTAGAAATAAATATTTTTAGAACTTAAGCAACATATAGAATTTTTGTTTTGCAATATGGGGAATTTGTATTTTATTTAACTTGCACAGCTAGAGAATAACTCACACTAAAATTTTAAGGAAGCTTAAAATCAAATAGTCTAAACTCTTGATTTTATAGCCTATTAAGTGCATAACCAGAGAGCTAAAGTGACTGCCCTTGTTAAGGTCTCCCAACCCATAAGCCTTTAGTCAAAACCTGCATTCTAAAAAGTCAAGGGCTTTACTTTTCAACATCTGCTTTTGCTAATGTTTCCTCTGCCTGGAATTCATTTCTTCCCCTGCACTGCTCACCTCCTATAGCCAAATTTACCTATATGTTATCAAATGACACAAGGAAACATCTAATCCCCGAGGGAAATAGGAAACTTTGTCCTTGACAGCTAGCGGACTGTCTTCCACCTAGCAGGCTTAGCAGGGATGCTACAAAGAGAGAGACAAAAATATAATGCAGAAACTCCCACAAATCTTTGATGGCAATGTGAATTAAACCTGTCTGACAAGAAAAAGCATTTTCGTATGTATATCAAAAGCCACAGTCTTGTTTACAAACTTTTGAGTCAATACTCTCACTTTGATGAATATGCCCTAAAGAAAAAAAAATGAAGCGATGAGACAACAACAGAGCTTTATGCATCAAGATAATCAGGACGCATTATCTACAAAAATAAACCTGAACAACAGTGCTTTACTGCAGTAAGAGAATGCTTCAGCTCAGTCCAGTCGCTCAGTCATGTCCGGCTCTGCAACCCCATGAATCGCAGCACGCCAGAGAATGCTTGAGTAAAGTTTAATTGAGTCAGTCAATGGAATATGATCTAGGTATTACAATTATGCTTATGAAGTGTTTGGGAAGTAGCATTCAGTAGCTAAGAACTTGAATACCAGTTCCAATCTCAGCTTTACCACTAACCGGCTATGTGATATTGGGCAAGTTTTCATTAACAGTGTATAAGTGTAAATTATTATGATTATTATCATTCATATCATTGTTTATGCTAACCTAAGCAAATGAAATGTTTATGTTAGATGGAATATATTAACAGGAATAAAGCACTATATAAGCAAATGATGATGCTTATGTTATGATCACAATCAAAATGACATCAAGCAAACACTATATCAAGATAATAATTGATGTGTCCCCACCCCAAGCTTCAGGCTTATGAAATGCCTTCATTATCACCCAAGGATCCACCCTTTTTCCTCCCCTCTCCCTAGCTCTACCTGCAGGGGGAAGTAGTCCAAGCAGAAGCTCCAAGCAGGAGAAGTGAACACCTAGGCGTCTCTCTCTGCTGTCCAGTGAGGACCAGCTGCCAGTACCGTTCTTGGAAAAGATCCAGCAAGAATGCCACTCACCAATATCCTGAGACTTTCTCTAGTTCACATTTAACCCATCTTTTATGGGAGTGATTCCATTCAGTGATCCAGGCAACTCTTTAGTCCTCAGGACTTGAAAGGGGAGCTCTGGACACCTTAGGGGTGTGGTAGGGGTGGAGACACATGACTGTGCTGAAACTCAATGAAATCCTCTTGGATTTCTCACTGAGACAGGGATGAAGTATACCATCACGCCCCTCCATGTTATGGACTGGACCTCCACTATAACTGTGATGCGAAACACAGAAAAAAAAAAAAAAGATTGGAAGGGAATGCATCAACATACAAACAGTGATAATCTGTAAATAGTGATATGCTCAATGATTTTTCTCCTTCCTTTCTTCAATATTTCCAAAAGTTATTTCACTGGTCACATTTTAATCTTCAATAATGAAGAAAAATAAACTTTCTAAATATGTGGGGAAAAAATGGATCTCTTCAACTGTTTGCAAGGATTTTAGGTGGCATGATGTCAAATAAAAGTCATAACTTGACAATTTTTTCATGTTAGAAATTTTCCAAAAGAAGTCCCCTGGGTATCAGCAGGATTTAAAAATCAGGGACTTAACCCTGGGAACAGAGAGGATTAGAGCCGTGGATGACACACAAAAAAGGGAAAACTGGCATATTGAGGATATTAATAAAAGCCAACATATTTTTGACAAACTCATGTTCAGAAAATGTCCCAACTGTGTACTAAGAGACACTAAACGCTTTAAAATGAGAAGCAAATGTAATACATCCATATGATAAGAGTGTAAGATAATTGTTGAAAAGTCACTGTATTATTTGCAACTTAACATTTCCTTTTAAACCTCCATGTAGACAAAAAACAAAAATAAACAAAAGAAAAACAGTGACTCCTTTAACTGGCTGGAATGTCTGAATGCTTTGTAGTATGTTTAGAGGCAACAAACAAACAAAAACACCAGCAAATACATTGGTGGGAAATACTGATTATTATGTTGAACTTTGAGAGTGGCTAACTCTGTGAAGAAACAATGAAAAGATTCTAAATATTCTCCCCGATAGTGGCAATCATTTAGAGAGAATGCCCTAGATGTTTATAAAACTCTAAGATTTAAAAACATTTTTTATAACATAGTTGAGATCACCTAATGCAGCAACATCTGAGAAATTTCAGGGATTTTCATCAGACCCTTGACAAGCATTAAATTAAGTAGAGTCGCATAAAAAGGCAGAGCCTAGCTTGTCTGTTACATCCAATGCTTCACCCAGTTCTATCCCTTGTTTGACCGGAACACTTCTTAATCTTTCCACTCCTCTCCACCATCATTGCCTCCACATGGGTCCTAGCTACCGTTGTGTCTTCCCCGGATCATTAAGCAAGATCATGGGGCTGAGAGCATGAATACTTCTTCCAGTCTCAGCTTCACCACTTACTAGTTGTGTGACATTGGATGAATCGTGTTTCAGTAAAGAATGAAATGTTTCTCTTAGCCCTTGCTGGCTCTTACACCTCTCATATTTGCACAGTAGGCAAGTGTTTACAGCTGAGATAATTTCACATACTGGTTAAGAGCCCTTGTGCTGCATCTACTGAACCATTCTTCTGAGCCAGGCATCCATCAGCCAGGAATCCTTCCACACATAAAATCAAAATGTCACCTCCCTTTCTTAACCACTCTCATGGCTTCCTGCTGCTTTAAGGATTAAGGCTCACTTTTACACTTAAAATGTTTCCAATCCTCCTCTCCAGTCTCATCCACTATCACTTCCTCTGCTTTCTGTGCTCCAGTTATGCTGAATCTTCTTTCATTTCCTCAAACTTTAGCTTCAAGAGAGCATAGACCTTTCTCTCTGTATCTCTGCCATGGATGCAAAGTATCTGGTTTTGTTCATCATTTTATTTCAGCGTCCGGTGAAGTGCCTGGAAGGTTCTGCTGTTGATAGCAACTGCTCACCTTTACTGAAGTCTTACTGTGCCTCAGACAAGGTCCTCGAGTGTTTTATTTACATGATCTCACCACAACTCTATGGCATCAATGCTATCACTAGCCACATTTCATAGATGGAGACTAAGGTTGACGAAATTATGGAAGCTGCTCAAGGGTGCAGAGTTGGTAAGTGACAGTGGGAACCTAGGAAAGAAGAATCCAGAATGTGAATTCTCAGCCACGATCAGAGATGCCCCATCAACATTTGTTGAATGAGTGATTGAACAACTGTCTGTTTCCAGAGTGCCTAATGAGTTGATTCTCAAATGTAAAAGACCCAGTTCAGTGTATCAGCATAATTGAGAAGCATGTCACATTAATCGTCTTTGGAGTTACTTGGAAATTTTTTAGTCAAAAAGTTAAAGCCAATAAAACAGGACATTTATTGGAGGGGATCCAAGGTCATCTTCCTCATACAAGATGATGTTACATTTACTCTTTGATTTTCTTCTTTCACTGAAGTTGATGCTTCTTAGAAGGATTTATGCCTTATTCACTTCCATGAATCCTGAATGAGAGCTGGCACTGGTCCTGTCCTGTAGTCAGTGCTCAGAGACAGGCAGGCAGATTGTCAGACTCCATTACCAGCAAAGATTTTAAGAATTTGAATTTAAAAAAAAAAAAAAGAATTTGAATTTTAAAAAGGAAACTGAAAAACCTAGCAGGGTACTGTAAACTGTCAGATAACCTCACTGGAAAAACACATGGGTGTAGGAGCATGAACGACTTCGAGCTCATTCATCATGGAGAAGAGGAAGCTATACCCCAAGTACAAAGAGCTATTTATATGGAGAAAGGGCACTCTATGATCTCCATCTCCCCTGAGATGGAGGTGATAAAGAGGAGATGGCTTAATTAAATGCAGTGATACTTGGGTTTTAAAAAATTGCAATGACAGACCCACATTTTGATAAACTATAAAATATTCCCCTTACCCATCCATAGCTTTTATAGGTACCCATACTTGTACTGCATGCAAAAGTGTATATAGTTGAGACAGTTCTGTGTATTGAGTGAAGACCATGGGCTTGCATCTTGCTCAGACATGATATACAATTTCACTGGTGCCATTCCAAGAATAGTTTACTTCCATCTTCTAAGCTTCCGGGTCCTAATTTGTGAAAATGGAATTTTCATAGAATTGAAAAGGAAATGAGAACATGCAAAGTACAAGCCCAGTGTCTGGCATGTAATTAGGGCTTGATTAATGGTAGCGTCTATTATTTTCATCATCATCAGTGTTATCATTTAATTATTCTTCTGGGAGAGTAAGTATATTTGAAGGGATATGTGTTAACACCAAGCTCCACAAAATCATCATTCCAAAAAGAAAGAGAGTCAGGAAAAAACTAACACAAAAGAAAACATCCTTTCTATAATAGGCATCCCTTATTTGAATAGCACACTGCCAAGTGGAAGCTAAGTATATGGGCTCTCCAATCAGCTGCATGGTTTAATCCAAGCACTAACCCTTAATAGCTGTGTGGACAGAACAAGTTACTTAACCTTCCTGCATCTTAGTTCATCCATCTATAAAACAGGGTAATAATGGTACTCGCTCTTAGTTTGTGAAGATTAAGCAAGTCAGTAAGTATGTAAAGCACCTATTACAGAGCAGGTGCTCAGGAAATGCTTTATTTCCCAAGGGATCAAGAGAAGTTATTCAACTTCTTTTATGCAAAATTTCAGAACTACCCAGTCATGCAGGGTATGTTCAGAAAGCTTTGGGGATAACTCCATTTTTACACTGGAAGTTAATTTAGATATGTATACCCATGAACTATTTTAGAGATTTTTAAAACAGAATTCTGGATATATGGGGACATGTTATTAATATTTGTGTAGAAAAAGATAAAGAATATATTCTTGATTTTATACCAGCATGCCACAAAAGACAGTTCCTAAAATGCATCTGCCCTCAAAGCCCTGAAGAGACATACATAAATATAGAGAACAACATGGGGAAAAGAATATACATCTTTTCCGAGGCATGGAAAATGAACGTTTTGTAAAAAGGTAATTAAAACCTGACTATCAATACAGGCTAACAAAATAAATTTCTTAAAGAAATGCATTCCCCACGAATTTCTGCTGCCTCTGTGCTCCAATATAATTTTATAACATTTAGTTTACAAAAAAATTGACTAAGGAGATATTTAGTCTATTGCTCTGCAATGCAACATTTAATTTTATAGCGTGGATAATGCATTTCTTTTTACAAATGTATCAGTTTCTTGATAGCATCAATAAGCTGCTTCAGTCATTAAACACTATGTGAGAAACCTGTGCAGCTACAGATTTCCTTACTGAAATACACAGATTAATTTTCAGCTCATAAACCCACTACACGGGTTACTTGCCTGGCGTCTACAGTCCATGCACTGAAGGTGGAAAGGAAAGCTTAGCCAACTTGAATGACAGACTTTACACACATTAAATCTTTGGATGGATTCTCAGCATCCATCAGATACGGATGAAAAGGCCTAAAATGCACTTAGTGCTCTGCAGGATCTAGGCTGATTACCTCGTGAGCATCCTCCCCTTTCGCTCCAACATTCTAAGTCCTTCCCGCCTCTGAACTTGCACACAGACTGTAGCACTACTGCCTGCTTGGCCACTACCCCTCCAAACTACAATCTTATGTTAAATTTCTATAATACGACATCAACCCTATGGGATTTAAAAAAAAAAAAAGGAAGGAACATCAACTAATTCCTATACCTTCTTCCCAGTTCAACCAATGATTACTTCCTCAGAAACTAGGGGCCTTTGCTGACCCAGAAACTAGGTCAATTTACAGTCACACATTCTTGTATGACTTCACAGTATGTATCACAACTGTTATTAATTTATTCTTTGAATTGATTTATGTCTTCCCACTAAATGAAAAAATCCCAAGAGGGCAGGCACCATTTATTTTTTTGCTTAATGTTTGCTTTTGCTTAGCTTTAGATACATTGCCTACAATAAGGCCTGACACACAGTAGCCACTCGGTGACTCGTTGCTGAGTGAAATGTCTATTATTCTGGACACAATACTAAATGTCAAGGTATTATTGTAATTACTAGCCTGCCTGGATAACTAATTCATAGTAAGAGTGAACACTAATATTATTACAATAAGTGTAAAAAAAGTACACATACTTAAGGCCAGAGAGACCTGGTTTCAAATATCAGCTCTAGTACGTCTTGGTTTAATGCAACTTGAACAGGTTAACAGTTCCTCTGAATCTCATTTTTTTTTCACGTATTAGATCTAATTCTAGTTTTCTCAAACAGTTTTTGTAAAGTTTAAAAAATGAATATAATGCACTCATCACAGCCTCTTATATATTTCAAACATTAAGGAGAAATGCCTCTATTAAGATTAAGAATATATAACTCCTATCCCTCATGCATCCTTGTGCGTGCATGCTCAGTCACATCTGACTCTTTGCAACCCCATGGAATGTAGCCCCCCAGGCTCCTCTGTCCATGGGATCTCCCAGGGAAGAATACTGGAGTGGGTTGCCATTTCCTAGTCCACAGGAACTTGGATAGAACCCATGTCTCCTGTGTCTCCTGCATTTCGCAGACTGATTCTTTACCACTGAGCCATTCTAATATAAAGCTGCATCATTAAGATCATAAACATTCAAATAATGACTAGGATGAAAAGGGATTGGTTCTTTGTCATGTAAGATTAGAAGTAGCCTACATTTTCTAAAAGTTTCCACCCACTAATCCAATTAGGAAGAGTTAAAGAGGAACACTTCATGACAAAATACTTGTTTTTAAATCAGTTCTTGGAAGTGGAGTGGGAGTAATGAAGAGGAGGAAGGTCAAACATTTTAAAAGTCATTGTAAGAAATAAACAACAAATGTGACATTCAGCAAACATATATTTAAGGAATTCCTTAGTCTTTAAGGGACATTATAGGGTGAGGAAGGGAGGTTTGGAGTTTGAGAGCTAATCAAAGAGAGGATATACGAGCTCTTTGTGGACTTTGAAAATCTTACCCTATGTTTCTGGATTAATAAAGATAATTATGATAATTACAGTTCTCCAAAGGAGGGAGCTAAAACTGAAATAAAAGTGTATATATATATGTGTGTGTGTGTGTGTGTGTGTGTGCGTGTGTGTGTGTGTGTGTGTATAACATATATATATATGTTAAGAACTGCAAGGAGATCCAACCAGTCCATCCTAAAGGAAATCAGTCTGAATATTCATTGGAAGGACTGATGCTGAAGCTGAAACTCAAATACTTGGGCCGCCTGATGCGAAGAACTGACTCATTTGAAAAGGCTCTGATGCCAGGAAAGATTGAAGGCAGGAGGAGAAGGGGATGACAGAGGATGAGATGGTTGGATGGCATCACCGGCTCAATGGACATGAGTTTCAGTAAACTCTGGGAGTTGGTGATGGACAGGGAGGCCTGGCGTGCTGCAGTCCATGACGTCACAAAGAGTCGGACATGACTGAGCGACTAAACTGAACTGAAGTGTTTAACATGGTATGTGGCTTATAGCAAATTTTCTGAAAAATGAAGGCTCCTGAGGTGTGCCTGAAGATTAACTCTAGCTGGGACCTTTGCTTTCGTCAAGGCATTTTAGAGCCTCACTGCTCCACAATTCTTTTCCTTTTGATGAAATCCTATAATGTGATATCAACCTCATGGGATGATCAAAAGAAACATGTTTGACAAGCAGCAGCTCAGCGGTTCAAATAGGAAATGAATCCATTTACTGTGTGTATAATTAGAAATAATGTCAGAGGTTTATGGTGTTATCAAAGGATAATGTCATAAGAAAGTGGATTCCCACTGCTAGATAAACTTGAAAGTTGAAGAACTGGTAGAATGTCTGGGAGGAGGGAGAGAAAAGTAAAATAGAATTTTAGAGAAATTAAATTAAAAAAAAAATTCTCTTGATGTTCTCTTCTTCCTAGAAGACAACGTTTTTGAAAATGGAATCATATGTTCTATGGTAAGAGAATAAGACACGTAACGATCACTCATAGAGCCAGTTGATGCCTGGTCCATCACGTTTCCATACGTATATACACTTAGACATGTTTCCTCAAAGTCTAATAAAGAAATGCAAGGTCTTACAGGCCACATTTCCTCTGGATGATCTCCTCAGAGGGAGAGTTGAGGGAGGCTTAATTTGCCCTCATTCTCGGCAGCTTTCTTTTTCAGTGTCTTAGCCCAGAACCTCAATTTTCAAGTCAGGTTGGCTTCCTTTAACACAATGGGCATGCTACATGCATCAACATTGTTACATTTGAAACTCCATACCATGACACACTATGGCTTCCTTTATATGCAAAATCTCCTTTAAGCTTTACAACAATCTCAAGAGGTATTTACTGTTTTATCCCCATTTTACAGATGAAGACACTGAGACTCTGAGCAGTTGAATACCTTGTTCAAAGTCCCTCAGTGGTAGTGACAAAGCCAAGGTTCCAACCTAGAGCTGCCTGATTATACACAGTTCATGCTCTTTCCTACATGTGTTCAGCAATGCTAAGCATTTGCATTCACACAAACTTTTTGTTCAGATTGGTTCCTATCCATGATCAATAGCCCTGAATCCTTCTGAGTTGAAATAAGAATGGAGAACCGTACCTGCTTAATAACTTAAAAAATTAATTCTGAATACTAGTTTTAGCTGCTTTCATCACTGACAAATTATATATTGATCTTGGGTTCAACTTGACCATTTGCGCTGACCAGGCTGTTGACCTGTGCTAGTTTATAGCAGTGATTCAGATAGACCTCTCTTTTGAAAAAACACACAAAAAGGTTTTGGCTTTTAGCTTAGAATTAAAGGTAGGGAGATGGAGCAGATCATGGAACCAATGGTTCTGGATTTTTAGGGATGTGCTGAGATTTCTGCCCCATTGCTATAAATGGATGTTCAGAATAGACTGCCTAGGAAGGAATCATGTCTGCCCGAGTTCAAAACAGTTATCTATTCATTGTGAACTATTGCTCTTTTCATGTGTCTGTAAATATGTGTGTGTGAGTGATTGGGAACAGGTATAAAATATTTTTAATAGGAAAAGGAATTTTCCATTTAATTGTTTTTCCTGTTAACTCAGTTTGCTTTTACCTTATAAACACACACACATACACAAGATTATATGTATTAGGTGCAAGCTGCAAAGGAATTAAATGGAATATTTCCATCCATAGCATATCAGATATACATCGATTAAAACTTCACAGATACTAACATCTTTTAAATTTTAATTAGCTTAAAAGCTATTAATGATCACAGACATGACACTGGCCAGAAGAAAACAGTATCCCCTGATGCATGGTCACCAAAGACCATTCCAGCAGAGCAATAATGCAGTAATAATGCAGTCGGAGTGTTCATTTTTAGAGCAAAATCCCAAAGAAACACATAAGTAAATCATATAACTGAAAAGGAAATGAATGCGAACAGATATCTGCTGAAATTCTTCATGGACCAAACCTATAGTTGAAGAATCTATTTTCCATTCATGGCATAAAATAAGACTCAAAGAACTCAGACCTCTTTTGTGCCTGATGACCTTGACTTCTATTGTCCCTGTTATATATCTAAAGGTCATGATAGCAAAGTTGAAATATACGACTGCTAATAAAAATAAAAACTTCCACAGAATCAGATGGAAAAAAAAAATCCTCTTTTTCACCTCAACTATAACAACCTCGGATTCAAAATTTCAGTTACTTTCCTATAATCTCCTTATCTCTGGTCCTGGCATGAGTCTAATTGCAGAGTACAGTCTGTGATAAATGAGGGAACGAGCTTTCTCATTTATTAAATGAAGTCAGTGAGAGTTTCATCTGGCAAAGGGTCACTGAAAGGAGAGAATCAAGGCTTTTAATTTCAAGGGGAAGATTGCTTTCAGAACACCCAACTCAAGAGAATATAAAAACACTGACATACTGCAATTAGTACAGAGGCTCCTAGTGCACATGGAGAAACAGATGTTTCCTGAACTTTCCGTCATCACCGTTATTATACTTTGGAAAGAATCAGAAAGGAGATGCATGTGTACCCATATGAGCAAGTCATGAACTAGCTGATGCAGTTTACACTTTGATTTTCAGCTCTACTTCCTAACATGCTTTATTGGGTGCACCTTTATTCTACCAGATGTTTCACTAAATTGATCCACTTGTATGGATGAAATGACCCATCACATCAGGAGATTGACCAACTGTTCCAGTGTGTTGATTAATTGTTTCAGTTATATTGACAATTTGGCTTGACCCAAAGACTTGGCCTTTGTAGGCACAGAATTCTGAGTGGCATAGCCAAATGAAAAACACTAGGCTCCAACTGATAAAAGGTGCAAGGACATGGGCAGGCATTTCAGAGAAAAGGAAACAACAGGCTGATCAACAGCTGATCAAACAGCTAATTTCCATCTCATTAGCAATTTGAAAAAAAAAATTAACAAGTGCCAATTTTCACTAGCCAAATTAGCAGACAAAATTGATGCAAAAATAATTCATATCCTTTGACCCAGTAATTCCACTGTGAGTATGGTCTTGTCGGAAAACAATCAACATGGAAAAAAAATGTGCACTAAGGTATTCATTGCAGTGTTAGTCATGATTATGAAAATTTGGAGCTTTTCTTTCTGGTCTGGCAATATTGTAAAGTAATTAGCCCCCAACTAAAATAAAAAAAAAAAAATAAAAAAAAAATAAAATAAAAAAAAAAAAGAAAATTTGGAAACTGAAATGTCTAAAAGTGTGTGAAAGGGTAAGATTTACTGCAAATGCTCAGAAGAGAAAAACACCCAGCTATTTCCTTAAAATGATGCTAATGAAATCTTTAAGAGAAATGTAACAAATACCTAAATTCTGTATTACCTAGACTATGCAGTGGTCGAGTTTGGTAGCTTCTGCTTACCACATGGCTTTGTAGCATGACACTTTAGCTCTGCTATTTATCATTCTCTCTTCATATCTCTTGGAAACGTACTTTTGATAAATATATTGCTGTATTTTACTTGCTAGAATGGCAATTATGATTAATTTGAATGCATTTATGCTTGTCACCCAACAGGCATCAAATGATTCTCTAAGTACCCCTAGTATCTATGTGATTCTCAAGTCTCTTACAGTGCAACAATATATAGCAGATTTTTACTGCTAAATTAAATTTCAAATTACCATAAATAAGGAATAACACATCTGCATCCACACATTTTTCACACTGAGCTCAGAGTGAAAACATTTCTTATTTCTTTGATGCCTCCTGTTATTCCCAAGGAAAGACCGGCCATACACTCAGAGAAGAAAGGTAAATGTTACTTCCAAATACAATTAAGCCTCAAGGTTTGTCTCTTAGAACCAGTGACTGCACCGTGGGAATTTTGGTGACTTAGTAAACCTTGACGATCAAAGTGGTTTTCTGTTACCTAACACAAAAAATCTGGGCTCCTGTGTGTGGCACCAAAGACCTTCTTCATTGTGCCTCCTACACACCGGCCCATTTTCTTCCCACATCACTTCCTCAAATGAAATGCTTTAAACACCAAGGTATCCATTGCTTTATTGTCCTTTGTTATGCCATTTTCTTCATCCTGGAATGCCTCTTCCTATCTTCTAACCCACATATCCCTTAAAAGAAAAGGCAGTGTAAATTACTGGGGGCTTCCTATGCCCTGGGAAGTTTTGGAGGCGCTTGGGATACACTTTTAAACAAAACAAAGAGCCCTATCCTCACTGGAGTCTGTATCCTTGAACACAAGAGACAGACAATCAACGATGGAGAGTAATTAAGCAGAAGATATAGAATATTAGAAGATGAAAATGCTAAGTAAAAAAAATGCAGGATACTGGAGATGAGGAGTGCTGCTGCTGCTGCTGCTAAATTGCTTCAGTCGAGTCCGACTCTGTGCGACCCCATAGACGGCAGCCCACCAGGCTCCGCCGTCCTGGGGCTTCTCCAGGCAAGAACACTGGAGTGGGTTGCCATTTCCTTCTCCAGTGCATGAAAGGGAAAAGTGTAAGTGAAGTCACTCAGTCAAGTCCGACTCTTAGCGACCCCATGGATTGTAGCCTACCAGGCTACTCTGTCCATGGGATTTTCCAGGCAAGAGTACTGGAGTGGGGTGCCGTTGCCTTCTCCTGAGGAGTGCAGAAAATACAATGTAAGCTGTGAAGAGCATGTAGGCTCTAAATTAGCATAAAATATGGGTGCAAATGTAAGCACTTTAGAGAAGAGAGATAAATTTTATTTTTTCAGGTAAGAGAAGTTTATTTGTCCAAGATCTCATAGCTAGTTAGATCAGCCCATGAGACTAGAACTCAAGTTTCCTAAAAGGCTGTTTCTGTTGTTCCTGATAGAAAATCCTGCTACTTCTGCATTGTGTAGGGATAAAAAGAACGGGTTTGGTAATCAAAAGGTCCAAGGTTCAAGGCCCGCCTCTTCGACAAGTTAGTTAATTCTTTTACCTAAAACTTTATCTAGAAAATGAAGATAATTATAGTACCTTCATCACAGACCTGCACAAAGGCAAGAGGAAATGGTACACAGAAGACATTTTGACGGTGCCTAAAATATTGCAAGCATATGTTAAATGCTATTGTAGCTTTATTCATTTTTAAATCTCATTAGAATGCCAAACACTTATACAATAACAATGAACAGCAGATGTCAGCTTAGATGTTTACATTAAATGAGCATCTACTATATATAAAAGTTTCTATTGCTCAGAGAGATCTGTCATACATGTGATAAATAGATTAGACCTTTTCATGCCAATGGCTTTTTTTTTTTTTATTGCTGTTTTATAGGAAGCTGACTTCTAGAAGGTTTTGGAGATCAAACGAAGCTGGAGGTCATGGTATCAGATGAAATTCTCATTCTTAAAATAGTGAATTGACCTAGACATTAGTTCATCTTTGACAAAAATTGACTTTCATAATGCCCTCATTTTTTGGTAGGATAAATGCCTCAATTTCTTCCATGATAAAAAAAAAAATCTCATCACAAGGAGAAAGGTATATTTTTATGAGAAGAACATCTTTCTGAAAAAAAAAAAAAAAAACATCTTTCTGAAAATTATCCAGGCCTCCAATAAGATCAATTTGAAACATATCTCAAGGTATATGTTCCTCCATAAAAACACATATGCATTTTTTAGGTACTCAGCTGTACAGCATGATACTTTTTTTTTCTATATTCTAATCACCCTGAAGAAGGAACCAGTTTTCCTTTGCTCACAGTTCCTGGCACACTGTTCCTAGCTTTACTCATAGTAGGAACAATAAATGACTAGTCAACACATGGATCAAAACATATCTGGTGCCTCAGCTTATCCTTAGCTACTGAGAAGAGTAATCACAAAAGAGGGAAAACCTCCAGTATATTTCTGTACAAAAGCAGAAGCTAGAATCACAATGTTACTTATATTGGTGGATGCTAATGAACCCATCTCCCACGTAGAATCTCTTTTCACTTTAATTTTGGGCTTGGCTGTATGACTTGCTCTGAAGTAATGCCATCACCAAGTGTCACACAAGCAGAACTTTATTAGCACTTATGCAAGGGGGCGGGCTTGTCTTTCTGATATGTTCCACGTTGGAGCCCCTCAATCATGCAGTAAGAGAGTCTGGCAAGCCTAATGATGGCTGAGATGTCACATGGAAGAGCAGAGACACTTCAGCCAACTAGCATCAACTGACAGCCGTGAGGGTGAGATTATCTTTGATATCCCAGGCCCTGGATGAGTGACCATCTGATTGTAGCCTCGTGCATAAACCCAAGCCAACAACACATGGAGCAGAAGAACCACTCACTGAGCCCAGCCCACCCGCAATTCATGAGAACCAATATATCATTGTTGTTTTAAGCCACAACACTTAGGTTGTTTGATGCAGAGTAATAGATAACCAACTTAAAGGAAAAGATCGCATGCATAAAAGTCACATGCTAAAGCAGAAAAGCAAGGGTCCTAGGCTCCCTCTGCCACTTAGTTTTGAAACCTATTGTCTCATTGCAGAATTTATTACAATCTTAGTTTCTTCATCTAGAGAGCACATAAAGACACTGACCTCACAGAACTACTGTGAGGGTTAAATAAAATAACGCCACACCTAGTGAGTACCTTCAAAATAGCCGTCACTGTGAAAATTGCTTAGATAGAAATAACATGGACCTAACTTCCTGATAGTGTGACTGATGCAAATCTCATCTGGGAGTTCAAACTGAGCTATATACTTTATCCCTTTTTCTCACTCTCTCCTCAACCTCTATCAGACTGGTACATTAGGGATAGTGTTGGGAATGTAAATGGAAATGACGACTTTGGACAAGCCTCCTAACCACACTTCCTGACCACCTGGCCTCCACTCTCGTTCCCCCACCACAGTCTCTCACCCTACCACCAGTCAAAGTGACCCGTCCAAATCCCAAACCATTTCCTATCACTCTCCAACGTTAAACCTACTTAAGGGCTTCCCCAATAGATCAGCAGGTAAAGAATCTGCCTGCAATACAGGAGACACAGGAGATGTAGGTTTGATCCCTGGGTCGGGAAGATCCTCTGGAGAAGGACATAGCAACCTACTCAAGTATTCTTGCCTAAAACAACCTCATGGACAGAGGGCTGGGAAGGCTACATCCAAAGGGTCACACAGAGTCAGACATGACTGAACGACTGAACACACATAATCGACACACATACATGGTCTAAAACTGAAACCTGAATGAATCTAAAAGCCTTTCCACCTGGCCCTCCTCTTTCCCTTCTGCAATGTCCTCTCCAGTGAGACCAGTCACCTTGCTCCTTCAAAAACCCGGGCTCTCCCTGACTCAGTGATTCCCCTTCCCTGTTTCTGATACTTGTACCAGATGTTCACATGTTTCTCCAGGTATCATTCAGAGATCAGCTCAGATGCCACCTCAGGGAAGCCTTCCCTGATTAGCTCAGGCAATCCACCAATCCTTGGGCCACCAGTTGCTCTCTGTTACAATACCCCAGTTTTGTTTTCTTTCTTCCTCCCTTAGAACTTGACATAATTTTAATAATTTGTGTGTTTGGATGTTCACTGTCTATTTTCCCTTCTGGCAAATGAAAGTCCTATGGCATCAGAGCTTTTTAGCCCCTTTGCCTAGAGTGGGGGTTCATAGAATATGGCCCATAGACTTACCTAATATGGCACAATGACAAATAATGGCTTTTACATCTGCTAATGGCTGACAAATTTCAAAAGAAAAACAGTATTATAAGACACATGGAAATTATATGCAGTTTAACTTATAGTGTCCATAATTAAAGTCTTACTATAACACAGCCACATTTATTGTCTGTGGCTCCCATTGCTTTATTTTATTTTAAATTTATTTATTTGACTGTACCAGGTCTTAATTGTGGCATGCAGAATCCTTAGTTGTGGAATATGGGATCTAGTTCCCTGACAAGGAATCAAACCTGGGCCCCTTACATTGGGAGCCTGAAGTCTTAGCTGCTAGACCACCAGGGAAGTCCCTCCCACTGCTTTAAAAGGACAGCATTAAATAGTTCCAACAAAGACCACATGGCCCACAAAATCTACAATATTTACTCTCTCATACACACACACACACCCATGACCCTGGCCGACAGCAGTGTATAATTTATAAAGGCGACCAATTTATATGGGTCCAAGGAACTTTTTAAATGGAAACAAATACCCAACAGAGAAATCTCCCAGGACCCAGGCACAGGCAACATCTAACCAGGAATACTTTTCCACATGAAAAGCCAGTTAGGTACAAGTTTCTGGCTAAGCCCTCGGAAGTCTTCCAGACTCTTCACTCTTCTCCAAACACATTATGTTTCTATAAGGAGCAGAATGCCAAGTTTGCATTCTCATCAAGGGTTCTAATTGATACACACACAGAGAAAAGCTAAATGAACAAAACTGGAAATGTTTGGAAAAATTAAACACAGATTTCTTAGTAAAGCTGAAAATAGCTTAATAAAGCTGAAAATAGGCTGCTGGCATCCCATGGCATGTTTATTTCTGTTTAAATAGATGACATCCCATAGACTGTTATCAGCTCAGTGGGGATCCTAGGAGAGAAGCACTTTCCTCCTCCTGCACATTTTAAGCTCTTTTCCAATGAAATTCAGCTGGAGTCTATAAAAAGCATCTGTCAATCTGGATGAAAACAATAACTATGGTCAAGTAACACTAACAGCCTCGTTGCCCATTTCTGGAGTGCTCTAAACAGTCAGGGAATAGACTCCCTGGAGAAGATCAAGAGTTTGACAGTCTCTTTGGTAGAAAAGTGATTTCTCAGAAAAAGAAGATGAAAGTATCAGGTGGAAGAGTGACAAGGTAATTCTCATTCGGAATGCTGTGGTGGTGATTTGTTTATTTACCTGAACCAGAGGAGTGTGGTGAATTTTCAAGCCAGGAGCATGCCTCTGCTACTGTGACACAGAAGAGGTACGTGGAACTATGACAGACCTCAGGCAGAGACAAGCCAATGGGCAGCTTCAGAGGCAAGAGGGGAGTAGATGATGCCACTGGCAATAGAATCGAAGATGGAGAAGCATGACAGATTAATGTCAAATGAATTCCGGGGTCACTTCCAGAAGGAGGAATCAAAATGGTATCAGAGCAGGGAGTTCACTCTGGAGCTGATCACCAAGGAAGAAAAGATGATGTGTTTCTAGAGATCTAGTTCACTATCATGGAGGCATCTAAGAGAGATGAAGGGGACAAGAAGGGTGCTGAAAAGAACAAAATGATGAACAGTGCTCTCAGAGAGACTGGCAGGGGGAAATATAGAACAGCAAGGCTTTGAAGAGCAGCAATTGGACTGAAATGTAGCTTAACAAAAATAAAAAATCTTGGCAGTCATAGAGTCAACTACGATGAGGTGTCTAATCAGGCTCATTAATGAATGTAAAGAGTTTTTCCCCAAAAAAATGCTTCATAGAAAAATCAAGTGCTGTCCTTAAATCTTGAAAATCCCACCTTATAGATAAACATCATCAGGGCAAGTTTCTGTAGGTAAAATGAGTTCAACAATAATTACATGCCAAATAAGAAATGATGAGAGTTAAGAGTAAAAGCTGCGAGTATCAGGTAATGGGCAGATAAGTGGCTTGCTCGATGTGGTGCTGCCAAAACCTTCAATTTGTTGAAAACACAATAAAGAAATATACAACAAAATGAGGTAAGCCTATGAGTCCTGGATGACTGTTGATTCCCTCTGCCGCTCGGGATCCTAAAGAGAAAGGACACTGATTAGCAAGCTGCACCTTCAGCAGTTTGCATAGCACCCAGCTCAAAGCAAGTGTTCAGCGGAGGACAACCACCACTGAGGAACAAGTGAATAAGGAAAAGAACAGACGGATGAAGCGACTGTGCACACAAGTATATCTTGCCACTGGCAAGAATAAAATCGGCACCCAAATAACCTAATTCTATCACAACATGAATACCCTGAAAAGGATCAATCCCTGAGATGTATCTTATCCCAGAGTAAACATGTTCTTTATAAATCAGGCTTTCCAACATATTTTTCTGGTATTTGGCATATAGTTGATTTTTAACATTATAGTTTTTCACAAAAATTACATCTTGTATCAGTTGGAAAAATCAAAACTAGATGAAGTACCCTACGTGTACTCTGGCCACAGCCTTAAAGACTTTAGTATAATTTCATTTGAAATCCATTTGTATTTCTTTCCACAATACTACTTATACATCTAGAAAGCTTGACTTCTTCCTTTGCTATTATACATTTCTGCACAATAACTTCAAAATCTATTTTCTTTCCTTTTTCCCATTTCCCATGTTCCATTCAGGAGATAATATAAATGCTTAAATAGGTGGTGGTGGCTTAGTCACCAAGTCGTGTCCAACCCTTGTGACCCTGTGGACTGTAGCCCACCAGGCTCCTCTGTCCATGGGATTTCCCAGGCAAGAATGCTGGAGTGGATTGCCACTTCCTTCTCCATGGGATCTTCCCGACCCAAGGATTGAATCTGGGTCTCCTGCACTGCCAGCAGATTCTTTACCAACTGAGCTACCACGGAAGCCTGCTAAAATAAATAGCAAACAACCCCAAATATAAGGAGAAACAGTCCCTTTTTATAAATGATAAGATCTAAAAAAGAAAGAATATTCTGGGCAAAGCTGAATAATTTTGCAGGACATCTTAAACAGACAACTATCTACCCATGATATTTGATTTATTGATCTAGTTATTATGTATAGTTGTATTAAATGCATAATTTAAGAGGCAATATTAAATAATAGATTAATTTAAAAGTATTACTTTTTCCTTTACCATGACATCTTGAAATAATTTCATTGAATCTCTTCCCATGAATCTTGACCTCAAGGTTTTTCCCCAACCAAGAGCCATTTTTCAAGTTCTCTAAAGTTTTCCAAAACTATAATCTTCCCATCTGTCTAAGTTGTCTGAGATAAAGCACTTTTATGAATTTGTATTTGATGCTCTCTTTGGATATTTTAAGCAAAGTCACAAGAGTCCAATTGAATAATATTAGGATTGTTTCCCCATTTGTCTGACAGGTAAATATCTGTGATCTCTACAAGGTGACAAAAAAACTGTGATTTGTTATTAAGTGATTTTTTAATGGCACATATATAATGACATTCAATATTTGCAACTATCACAACATGCTTCCAGGAGTAATGACTCATCTTTGCGGAGGAGTTGTTGTTTTTTTTGCCTCTTTTGAAAATTTATTCTCCAGATAATTCCTATAAAAATCCCAAACTGGCATAACTAATGCCACTTTTTTCCCTCTTCCAAATACTTTGTCATTCAAAATGAAAGAACTGATAGAACACTTGGTAATATAAGAACATGATAAACATTTGAATTTAAGAAAATTCCTTTCTTCTGAGGGATTAAAAAGGGGGGAAATACCTTATATTTTAACATATATAATGTTTCCTTTCTCCTTTGCAACAACATTCATTCATTTACATCTATTTGGCATCAACTAAATTTGGCATTAACTCTAGCAAACCAGATGCTTCAGTGGATTCGAGCCCAGACTAGTGTCTTCCTCGGTAGATGTTGTTTTCACCCAGGCTGATTTGGTTTTCAAGCATTTACAAAATTGGTAACAAGCTATTTCAATTTTTAAGTTGCTTTGTGAGGTCGAGTCATTTTATATTTCATTTAAAATATGTCTCCTTTCTCTTTTCCTTGTATTTCTTGGAGCAGTCACAAATGCAATATATGTAGCTTCCCATGTCAGCACAAGAAAATTCATTCTGATGTGGAGACGTCTCCACACTGAGTCCCCAGTTTATACAAGTTGTCAGGGAAACTTCAAGGACCCAGTGTCCCCATTCAAAAATTTCAAGCTCTGTAATCACTTTCCCACAGTTATTTTGCATACTCCCAGCTGAGCTCCCAGCAATACTGTCACTTTCTTACAACCTCTATAATGATTTAGAAACTGGATACATTTCTTCAAAATTCTCCTCTTGGCAAGATTCAACATTTCTTTTCCACTTCATATCATTATGTTAGTTATTCTCTTGTTTCAACAACATATCATTTCTTTTCTACATATTGTCTATTATCTGTTATTACCACCAAAAAAAAATAGTTTGACTATTTCATTTACCATGTTCAATATCTGATGCTTGATTCAAGCACTATTATCCTGATTATCTGGTTATTCTGATTTTTTTCATCCTGGGCTATCTCGATCACCTAAAATTTGAGGAAGCAATTTAGTAATAGTGGTTTAGACTCCGCTGATATCACTGGCTTGATTTTAACTCTGGTTCCACTATTTACATTCTGATTGACCTCAAACAGGTCAGTTACTTCTTTTGAGCTTCAGGTTCTTTGTCAATATAATTGGCTCATGTGAAGCTTAAATAAGTTAATGTAGGTAAACCATTTAGGACAGTACCTAACATAGATTAAGTGTTCAAAAAACATTCAACGGTCCTACACATTACACTAGGAGACAGGCTTCCCAAATGGCTCAGTGGTAAAGAACGCGGCTACCAAGGCAGGAGACACAGGTTCGACCCCTGGGTCAGGAATATCCCATGGAGGAGGAAATGGCAAACCACTCCAGTATTCTTGCCAGGAGAATCCCATGGACAGAGGAGCCTGGGGGGCTACAGTCCATGGGGTCGCAGAGTCGGACACGACTGAGCATGAGCACAATGACAAGTAGATCACCTCCTGAAGGGGTGAAGAGCCAAGCCCACATACAAAGGCCTCAACTAGAAAGGCTGCATGGCTCTTTGACAATGACCTTGGCTTGCACTCTTGTGCTACACTGAATTATTACTGGGATGGGAGAGGGAGTGGAACTGGTGACCCTGGAGAAGGAAGCAGAGATTGGAACATGGAAGGTCTTTCATGCTGTGCTCACTTGCCTTTATCTCAAGGTCAGAGAAAACAGGTTGAATGTGAAGTGTTAAGTAGGGAAGTGACATGGTTCTATTTCCCTTTTAGAAAGTTCAGGTTGAGTACATTGTCAAAATAGATTTGTGGGGGCTAAGTATAGGCAAGACCCAAAGTAGAGAAGGAACAGAGACTGGGGAGTTCCCAAAGATGAGAAAAGCTAAAGAGAAATCAGGTGTCAGTGAGAAAGAAGAGAGACGGTTGGAGTCAAGAAATCAAGGAGAGAGACAAGCGGACTTGATAAATATGCTGATATGGTTTGCAACTCTGGTTGAAAAAGTCAGTTGTTGTTGCTTAGTCACTAAGTCGTGTCTGAATTTTTGTGACCCCAAGGACTGTAGCCCCCCAGGCTCCTCTGTCCGTAGCATTTTCCAGGCAAGAATACTGGAGTGGGTTGCCATTTCCTTCTCCATGAAAATCAGTTCAGTTACAAACCCATAATAATAAGTAAAGCAACTTGTCCAGTAAGTTCCAAAGATAGTAATGAATGAATATCATTTTCCCAGTTCTCCTCTGAAGTAGCTTTTAGACTGTTACATAATGGATACTAATGAATGTAATAATTTCTAAACTATATCAAGCACTTTCCATTGGACAGGCAGAGTGCTACCAGCTTTATGTGTATTTTCTTGCTCCATTTTCCCAACAAGTCTATGAGGTGGGCACAGTTATGTCACTTAACATATAAGAAATATTAGGTAGTATCAACCATATCATTCATTTTTGTTGATTCAATAAACATATATTACTTATCTTATATATATATGTCATTATGCTAGGGGACGCAGAGGACAGGAAAAAGAATACATAGTATGTGCCCTAAAGATGTTCATGGCTCAGTGGAAAGAAAATCTCAAACTGATAAATGGGAAAATTCCACTATGGTATACTAATAGCAGTCTGGTCCAAAACTGTGGGAAGATTTTGGAAACATTCATCTTTAACAGAAAAGGAAACTTCAGCTCAAATGTACCTATCAGCATAAACTCCCATTGTCAAATAAAATCCAATATCTGGGCTACTGTCTGCAGTTGGACTGGTTGTGAATAAATTTTCACAACCATGAGAGAATACGGAACAGAGTGGGGAAAGTGAGTTAAGGTAGTATGGATTCATTTAGCAATGGAGGTATGGAGACTTCACCCCCAAATCCATCCATTTTCCACTCATCAAACCATGCCTTTGATTCCAAGTGTACATCTGTGCAGAGGAAGGCACCATGTGGGCCAGTGGTAGCACTGGCCAATGATATTTCTAGTGTCCAATAAAGGAATACCATGATTATTTTATAACTGACTTATTCTTGCTTGCTTTGTTCTTCAACAAAGACTTCTAGATAGGGTTAAAGGTAGTCATTTCCTCCTCAGATTAAATCCTTTCAAACTAGGGTTTGATTTTCCACATTCTGAGCCCTGACTTTATACATAACAAGGATAGGTGATATCGAGGTAATATGATAAGTCAGAGCCTTTTGGAAACTAAGACTTTAACAGGTCTCAGTCCAATGTCTTTAACTTGTGCTCCATGAACCATGACAGCATCCAAGGGCTATAGCTGAGATTCAGAGGTTTTCAAAATGTTATTAAGGATTTACTGTTTTTCTCAATCTCACTTCTATCAGTGATCTATTCCTGCTGATGAAACTACTGTAAATTTTTATAACTGTTGCTTTTCCTTCTTACTTGAGTAATAAATATTTCCCAGCACTAATAAAATTATCATTTTTGTGTTTCTCCCATCTATGTTCTTAGAATTACTGTAAATAAAATAAAATATAGTAAGATGACAGTAAACACTTAAATGAGCTCAGTGTTTTTCATTTTCTTATGTACATTCTTCCTTTGAAAGAGAGATTAGAAGGAAGTAAACCATGGAAGGTTGTAAGGCAGTGAGCATGGAGTTTACAGTATATGGTTCTGTTTGTATAGTAGAGGGTTGTGAGCCCAGTGACTGTTAACTGGGAATTTAATGTCTAGGCTCTTGAGCTTAGAGGCTCAAGGAAGGAATTCAAGAGGCCCCTTTGCAGGAGACTTATGGTGCTCAGAGATGTCCATGCACGAAAAATACACCAGCAAAAACTCCCTTTTCTCACATAAACATGACCAGGAGAAAAGATGGGAAATCTAGGAGGGAGTGGAGGCATTCTGCACTGCCCAGCTTTATAGTGCCTTATTTATTATTAAAATGACAATGTATATTTTTTAGGCAACTTTTATTGCAGTAATTAACTCATTAACAACCTCTAGAGAGAAGCCAGACTCCTCTGCAGGTTGGTTTGCAGAATTTTAATGACCTAGATAAGAGAAAATTAGTGTGCCAGGTTCTGGAAAAGTCCAGGACTCCACAAACAACTCTGATCTATTCACTGTATCATCTCATAGAGAAGTGTGAATTGTAGATTAAAATAGAGGATAATTCCTCACTACATATACAGCACAATAGGTATGGCTAATTTAAATAAGCAATGTTTCTGGCATTAAAAAGAAACAAAACAAACAAACAAAAAAACTCAGACTTGATTCTCTCCCCCTACCTCTTCTGAGCTGGAATAGAAGCTAGTTTATTCAAGAGTTCACATCCGCCATGCTGGCTGGGCTTTGTGACTGGGTAGAGTAAGGTAAAGGCAACGGTAACGTAAAGTGTGGGACAGGAAGGAATTTGGAGGACAGTTCAGCCTCCAAGGCACTAACCATTTAACTGGCAACACTGATGTGATCCTATGATATTTTGAATGACATCCGATGTGGTACCCTGGCCTCCAATGTCTGGAGTCTGGATGTCTTTGTTCTCCATGGATGCCAGGACTGCAGTACAAATGGAGGTGGCATAGAAATGGAGCTTGAGGTAATCCAGCATAATACAACTTGCCAGTGGTGTGGCAGTAGGGTTGGCCACATTCTTATTGGATAGGGTCTTGCCTGATTGCCTCACGGCTGTTTCAAACACTGCATATATGTGACCATAGTTGGCACCTGGCACAAGGCCTGCTCCCCCAACCAACTCTGTGCAGACATTATTGACAATGTTGCCATAGAGACTGGGCATCACCATGACATCAAACTGCTGGGGCCAGGATACCAGCTGCATGGGGGTGTTACCCACAATCATGCCCTCAAAGGTGAGCTGAGGATAGTGGGGAAGAAGAGACCATCTCCCAGTTTCATGATGTTGGCCTTGTGCCTGGCTGTCACTTTCTTGCGCCCCATCCGATGGGCCAGCTGGAAAGTGTATTCAGCAAGGCACAAACCCTTGGCCTTAGAAATGGTCTTTAGGCTTTCTACCACTCTGTTCACGCTCTCGTGCTCCAGGTTGCTGCCTTCACCTTCTGTGTTTTCCCGAACAAATAAGATGTCTATGTTCTTGTGTCTGGTTCCCACCCGTGGCCGACTCTGAAAATGGATGTTGGCATAGAGATTGGGAGTCCTGTGAAACACACTGTTTTGGGATTTGTGAGATGGTGGCAGGTTGTAGTCAGTTTCAAAGCTGCCCTTCAAGGCTGTGTGGTTTCCACGGATTGCCGTGATGGCATTGTAAACATCCTCTTCACTAGCAGTGGAGGTAATCATCACTTCCTCGAAGTCCATGGGCACACAGGCATGTCCAAACACATTCTTGATGTGCCGTTCAGGCCCGATGCCATCCCCAGGAATCATAGTCACGGTGTGCCACCCGCCATACATGGCTGCTGGGAGAACGTTGTGTTTGAAAGAGAAGCTCCTCAGTGAGGTCTGATTGCCAAGGAAAATCTCCTAAGAATGGCCTAGACGAGTTGGTGGGAAAGTGGCCTTCACAGAGTGCCTGACAGATGTGTCAGCATCTTGAGTGCCATGATCTTTAAATGGAGATTTAGTTTAATTTATGTAAAAACATGTGTTTTTCCTTTTGCTTTGAATTGCATTCTTTTGATAGAATTCTAGACCCAAAATTCTTGCTTAGGTCACCGTTTTCTCCTTTGTATTCTATTTTTGACAGACATTTTACCACAGTGAGAGAGTAAGAGTACTAGTTACGAGGAGATGTGACGTGTTATAGAGTAGAAAATATACTTTGGAGTTGGATAATTCATTAGGCACATTCAGTGTATCTGTGTGATACACTTAAAAATAGACTTGATATTTTATAACACTTTTAAGTTCACAGGAAAACTGAATGTCAGATACACAGATTTCCGATGTGAAGATTTCCTATGCAAAGATTTCCTATACCTATGGCTGATTCACGTTGAGGTTTGACAGAGAACAACAAAATTCCATAAAGCAATTATTCTTCAGTTAAAAAATAAATTAATTAAAAAAAGATCTTACACATTTGTTACAACTGATGAACCTACAGTGACACATCGTTATCACCTAAAATCCATTGTTTAAATTAGGGTTCACTCTTCATGTTGTACATTCTGAATTTAGACAAATGCATGGTGTGTATCATCATTGCAGGCTTATACACAGTTTCAGTGCCCTAAAAATTCTGTTTTGCTCCTTCATCTCTCCTTCTCCACAAACACTGGTAATCGCCAATCTTTTTCCAGTCTCCATGGTTTTGCACTTCCCAGAATGCCATATAATTGGAATCATACAGTATACAGCCTTTTCAGATTGGCTTCTTTGACTAAGTAAAATGCATTGTTTACTCCGTGTTTTTTCGTGGCTCTGTAATGCATTTTTTTGCATCGAAAATGCCATTGTCTGGATGTACCACCGTTTATTCATCTACTGAAGCACATCATGGTCATTCCCAGCTTTTCTCAAGGATGAACAAAGCTGCTATAAACATCCATGTGTGAATTTTTTCAGACATAAGTTTTCATCACATTTGGGTGAATAACAAGGAACTGAATTGCTGAATCCTATGGTAAAAGTATATTCAGTTTTGTCAGAAACTGCTAAAGTGTCTTTCAAATGACTGTACCATTTTGCATTCCCACAAGCAATGAGAATACCTGTTGTTCCACATTCTTGCCAGCATTTGGTGTTCAAGATTTTGGCCATTCTAATAGGTATACAGTGGTATCTCATTTTAATTTTCATTTCTGTGATGATATATGATGTGGAACATCTTTTCATATGTTTATTTGCCACCTGTATATCTCTCTTAAGGTTTTTGCCAATTTTTTAAATCAAGTTGTTTGTCTTATTGTTGAATTTTAAGACTTCTTTGTATATTTTGGAAAACATTTCTTTATTATATGTGCCTTTTACAACTAATTTATCCTAATCTGTGACTTGTCTTCTCATTCTCTTGATAAAGTCTTTTTGCAGACCAGAAGCTTTTAATTTTGGTGAAGTCTAGTTTAGTATTTCTGGAGAAGGCAATGGCACCCCACTCCAGTACTCTTGCCTGGAAAATCCCATGGACAGAGGAGCCTGGTAGGCTGCAGTCCATGGGGTCGCGAAGAGTCAGACACGACTGAGCGGCTTCACTTTCACTTTTCACTTTCATGCATTGGAGAAGGAAATGGCAACCCACTCCAGTGTTCTTGCCTGGAGAATCCCAGGGACGGTGGAGCCTGGAGGGCTGCCGTCTTTGGGGTTGCACAGAGTCGGACACGACTGAGCGGACTTCACTTTCACTTTTCACTTTCATGCATTGGAGAAGGAAATGGCAACCCACTCCAGTGTTCTTGCCTGGAGAATCCCAGGGACCGCAGAGCCTGGTGGGCTGCCGTCTATGGGGTCACACAGAGTCAGACACGACTGAAGTGACTTAGCAGCAGCAGCAGCAGCAGCAGCAGTTTAGTATTTCTTTTATTGATCCTGCCTTTGGTGTTGTATTTAAAAAAACATTGCCATACCCAAGGTCATCTAGACTTTCCTTAGAGTTTTGTAGTATTACATCTTACGTAGAAATCTATGATCCATTTTAAGTTAATTTTTGTGAAAGGTTTGAAGTCTTTGTCTAGATTAATTTTTTGCATATGTAATGTCCAATTGTTTCAGCACCACTTGTTGAAAAGACTATCCATCATGCTGCATTTGCTCCTTTTCCAAAGATCAGTTAACTATTTATATGGGTATGTTTCTGGGCTCTCTGCTATCTTCCACCGACTTATTCATCCATCCTTCTGCCAGTACCACAGTGTTATGATTGGTGTAGCTTCACAGTAAATTTTCAAGTCAAAGGCTGTCAGTCCTCCAGCTTTGTTCTTCCTCAATAGTGTGCTGGCTGTTCTGGGCCTTCACTTTAAACGCAAACTTTGGAATCAGTTTGTCAATATTTACAAAATAACCACCTGGTATTTTAATTAAGTTTGCATTGAATCTATATTTGGTATCTTGAAAACTTAACAATATTGTCTTTCTATCCATGAATATGGAATGTTTCTCAATTTATTAGTACTTCTTTGATTTCATTCATCAGAGTTTCATAGTTTTCCTCATATAGGTCTTATATATACATTGTTAGGTTTATACCAAAGTATTTCATTTCTGGAAATGCTGAAGTAAATGATACTGTATTTTTAGTTGAAAACTGGTATATAAGAAAACAAATGACTTTGGTATATTAACCCAGTAACCTGTAATCTTTCTGTAATCACTTATGAGCTCCAGGAGTTTTTTTGGTATTTGGTTTATTCATTTATTCTTTCAGGGTTTCTTGGTGAGCTTGTCATCGAAAACAAAGACAGTTTTATTTTTTCTTTTTCAATCTGTATGTTTTTTATTTCCCTTTCTTGTCCTATTATATTAGCTAGAAACTCCAGGATAATATTTAAAAGGAGTAGTAAAAGGAGACATCCTTGCCTTGGACCTGATCTTAGTGGGAAAACTGTTTCTCATTACAAACTATGGTATTAGTTGTAGATTATGTGTAAGTATTCTTTATCACAAGGCTTCCCCGGTGGCTCCATGATAAAGAATCTGCCTGCAATGCAAGAGATAAAAAAAAATTCCCCAGGTCACACCCTACACCATACGCTCACCCTGTCCGGTTACGCAGGAAGCGATGGGAGCTGGGACCGGCAGAGGCCACAGATGACATGGGATGTGGAAAAACCGTGAGTTCCCTTTGTTCTCCAGTGTGTCTTGTACAAAATAATTACATTTTTTTAAACATATTTACAGAGTTTGCACAAATAGAAAATGGTTACAAATTACAATCAGGCTTGGCAAGATAAGAACCCCCTTCTCTCTCACTGACTGAGGCCGGAGCTATGATTGCTTTGTATTTACAGATGCATTAAAAAGTCTGTCTTCTTAGAGACCTAGATGGAGTTCATAAAAAACAGTTAAACAATCACAAATTCATTTGTAAGCTATACAAGTGATTGATGCCCATCAGTCAGTTCATGTCTTGCTCCCTGAAGAAAGACTCAAAGGTAAAAGAATCCCTTCCCCAAAAGCAAGCAACACATCCCTTGGCCCGTCTGCTTACAGGGGTTCGGGTTTGGGAGGAAATAGGATGGAGGCAGGAAGAAGGGAGGAAGGGAATGAGGGGGAGCGGGCAGGACACCCTAGTTGAGACAGTTTTCCTTTCCTTTTTTTTTGTTTGTCTTATAAACAGCTTGGAACCAGGTTAAGCCGCCTGGCTTGTTACGTGCCATCTGATGGCTCTGAAAAGAACCCACAACTCCCTCGTCTCAGAGACACGACTACAGTACGGAACGAAAGGACTGTCTGGGGAGGACAGATGTTTGTAATTCTGCTGTAAACTCTTTGCCTTTGATCCCTGGGTTGGGAAGTTGCCCTGTCCACTCCAGTATTCTTGCCTGGGAAACCCCATGGACAGGGGAGCCCGGCAGGCTGCAGTCCATAGGGTCCCAAGAGTTAGACACAACTTAGCGATTAAACTACAACAACATTCTTTATCAAGTTGATGCAGTTTTCCTCTACTTCTAATTTACCGAGAGCTTTTTATAATGAATGGGGGTTGAGTTTTGTCAAACGCTTTTCTACATCTATTGATAGGATCATTTTTATTTTTTAGCCTGTTGAAGTGAAGAATTACATTAAGTAATTTTTTGAATGTTGAAACAACCCTGCATATCTGGGATAAATATCACTTGATTGTGGTGTGTAATTTTTTTTACACATTGCTGAATTCAATTTATTAGTATTATGTTGAGAATTTTTGCGTCTATGATCATGATAGATATACGTTTGCAGCTTTCCTTTCTTGTAATGTCTTTGTATGGCTTTGTAATCAGGGTAATGCTGGCCTCATAGAATGAGTTATAAAATATTCCTTTTGCTTATATCCTCTGAAAGATAATGTAGAAAACTGGTATAATTTCTTCCTTAACCATTTGGTGGAATTCATCAGTGAATGCACCTGGGCCTGGAAATTTCTGTTTTGGAAGGTTATTAATTTGTTGAGTCAATTTTAAATCTATATATAGATGTACTCAGATTGTCTATTTCTTCCTGTGCAAATTTTGGCAACATGGGTCTTTCAAGGAATTACTACCTTTCATTTAGGTTATAAAAAATTTGTGAGAAAAAAAGTTGTTAATAGTATTCTTTTATCTTTTTAATGTCCAAAGGATCTATAGTGAGATATCCACTCTTTTCTGAAAGTAGTAATTTGTGTCTTTCTTTTTTCCTTAATTAGCTTGACTTGAGACTTATCAATTTCACCGATCTTTTCAGAGAATCACTTTTTGACTTTGTTGAATTTATCTATTAATTTTTTTCTTTTAAATTTCATAGGTTTCTGCTCAAATTCTTAATATTTCTTTTCCTCTGCTTACTTTAGATTTAATTTTCTCTTCTTTTTCTAGGTTCCTAAGGTGGAAATTGGGCTTCCTGGGTGGCTCCGAGGTAAAGAATCCACCTGCAATGCAGGAGACATAGTTTCAATCTCTGGGTTGGGAAAATCCCCAGAGAAGGAAATGTCAATGCACTCCAGTATTCTTGGCTCGGAAATCCCATGGACAGAGGAGTCCAGCAGGCTACAGCCCATGGGGTTGCAAAGAGTGGGACACAACTTAGTGACTAAACAACAACAAAGGTGGAAGTTGGATTACTGATTCTAAATCTTCCTTCCTTTCCACTGTATGCATTCATTAATATGTATTTCCCCAGAACCATTGCTTTCACCAATCTCATAAATTTTCTTAAGTTGTGTTTTCATTTTCATCTTTAAAAAAAAAAATTGAGGCTTTGACCTTGACCCTTATGTTACTTAGAAATGTGTTGTTTAATCTCATTTATCTGGGACTTTTTTGAGCTCTCTAAAATTGTTTTTTACTTATACTGTGGTCTGAGTGCACACATTGTATGATTTCAATTTCTTTGGATTAGTTAAGGTGTGTTCTATGGTCCAAAATGTGGTCTGTCTTGGTGAATGTTCCATGAGAACTTCAGAAGAAGGTGTATTCTGCTGTTGTTGGATGAAAGAGTCTATAGGTGTTAATTATACCCAGTTTGTTATGGTGTTGTTGAGTTCAACCACGTCTTTACTGATTTTATGATGGCTAGAGTTTATTCCTTTTATTCTTGTTAACTTTGTAAGAAACTGCTGAACACTTTTCCAAAATGGTTATACTATTTTATATCCCCATCAGTGTAAGAGAATTATAGCTTTACAAATTCACCAACACTTGATATTATTATACTTCTAATTTTAGTTATTCTAATAGGTTTTGGTAGTATCTCACTATGTTTTTTTATTTGTGTTTCCCTTCTCATTATGATATGGAGTGTCTTTTAATATATTCTCCCAGACTGGAGCTACAAGCATTAATATCTTATATTTCTATAAATCAACCACTCAACCCTGGAAGGCAGGGAAACTCTTAGCTTCCCAAAACTATACTATTTATGCAATTTAATTGAAAATTACACATACTTTAATTTTAAACCAGTTACAATCCCATTTTCATTTAATTTTCAGGCATCAACACCCCTGATGTAGATTAGTATTTGTTTGGGGAAGTAGGTGACTCAATTATGAAGATTTCCAAAAAACTGTTAAAAGTCAAGAAGATGAGAGATGTAGAATTAATAATGGCTACTAATATAGATTGCCTGCCACATCTAAGGTACTGTGCTAAATAATTTTATACATCATTATAAATCACCAAAGTAAGCGTTATAGTTCCCATTTTATGTATGAAGAAACTGGGTAACATAGATTCTACAAATTCACCTATTATGAAGGAACAGAGATTGGCAACAGATGTGAATATTTTTAGGTGTCCAAGAGAGGCCAGAGCTTCTCAAACTTGATCAGCCTAGGATCTCATTGAAATTTACATTCTAATTCAGTGTGTGTATTCTGGATTCCACTGGCCCCTTATCACAGTTTGAGTAGCAAGGATCTGCATTTACATCCTCATAAGGTCTGGACAAGGCCAGGTCAGCATGTGGTGTGCTTAGAGGTAAGAAGCAATACTGCTCCTTTCTAAAACCTGATATTAAATGACAGTAGAGGAGGAGCCATCTAGACACCTGTTTGTCACTTAATATAGCACATAAGATGGATAATAGCTGTCCACCACCAGTGCCTTAGGCTAGAGTAGAGGATAATATCAGAAGAGAACGCTGGCAGAAAAATAACTCAGACCCAACTATACATTTTTTTTTCTACCAATGGGCCACCTTTATTATATAAGTATACACCCTAATCCTCTTCTCATCCCTGGAAAGGATATAAATCTTTTAAAAGTATGGATAAAGAAGGAAGGAAGCCTTGAGACTAGGAGTATAAACTGGATAGTAGTTGAAATTTTAATGGCCAGATTAACCTATAAACATCCCTAGACATTAGAGAAAGCTCTTAGCCTCAGTGGGACAAAATTACAATATATGCTGTGAGGGTATAAGAAAAATAAGAGTGCCATGGTTTCACATATTGAGTGCTAAGAGTTCAACTAAGGTTATTGTTAAGTTTGATGCTGAGATAGTAAAAAGGTTTGGGGTGGGGGGGATAATACAATTTACATTTAAAAATGATCCCAAATTGGAAGCAATTTGGAGAATAATTAGTAAGATGACTAGCCTGGTGGCAGGAAGGCCAATTAACAGGCTATGACAGTGGTTCTCAAAGTGATCCCCAACACAGATGCATCAGGGCCACCCTGACCTGGTAAGGAATGCAGTCTCTTAGAACTGTCCCTCGAAATACTGAATCTGAAATCTGCAGTAGGGAACCCAACAATTTGTATTTTAATGCTTCTGATGCATGCTGAAATTTGTGAACCACTGGGCTATGAAATGGTTCTAGTAGAAAATGATGAGCAGTTGTACTAAGATGAAGGCACTGAGGAAGGATAGAAATGCTTTCAGAGATATTTAGAAGATAAACAGGACCAGGCTATCGACCTTGGAGACATGGAATAGTATTCTTAGTTCTAAATGAACTGGGCGAATGATAATATAATCAATGAAAATGTACAACACTGACTAAAGAGCAGTTGGGTTGGGGGAATAAGATAGAAAATGAGTTCAGTGCCAGACATGACATGTTTGGGGAGCTGTAAGACACCCACATAAAGATGCCCAGTGGGTGGTTAATAAATGACTCTGCAGTTCCAGAGAAAGGATTGTGGGTAATGGCAGAAATTCAGGAGTCATCAACTTGTGGGAGAGAGTTCGCTACACAGAAGTATGCAAAACAGCCCCAAGCAGAGGTTTTCAACTTTGCTTCTGCCATGACAGATGATGAATGGCATTCATATGAGACATATTCCCAGGAGCATACTCAGGTTGTAACGAAAAGAAAACACACATGCCTATGAACAAAATCAGCTGGCCAAATAAAGCACAGAATTCTCAAACTGTTTTTATAGGTCATATTTACAAAAGCATTTTACCTGCAAATGATTAGTAAAGTCATCTATTTACTGATCTCAGATATAACTTTATGGAGGGAAAAATATATATGGCTAATCTAATATAAAAATTCCATAAAATTATTTTTTAAAGTTTCCGTTCAGAACTCTACAGGTAATATTTTAAAAAGCAAGAATGTACTAATAAAAATAATCCATATTTCATAGTTTAAAAGTATAACATATAACATTTATGCTTATTCATGATATTAGTATAAATAGTATGATTGCACACATTCTCATTTGATTGGGAAACTGTAGCTAGAGCCTCCTCAATTCTGTTCTATGCGGATAAACATGCTTTCTTCATTTCTCTTCCTTATTCAAAATATGTTCAAGGGTAAAATCAAGGAATCAAATATAAGTATACATCCACAGATAACAAATTATAATATTTCAAAATTGCTCTATCAATGCCACATCAATAACCACAGTTCCTGGATACTTTCAGCAAACATAAAATAGACTATGAATTATGAGCAATTGACTTCCAGCTAACTCTGATTCCACCTTTCCCAACACAAAGAAGCACCCACCATTAAAATGCAAATGAGTGAATATGATGGTAATGGTAACACTGAGATAAGTCCAATTATTTAAAAATGTAAATGATTCACAGGAGCTTATTGTTGCTGTTTGGTCACTAAGTCCGGTCCAACTCTTTGCGACCCCACGGACTGCAGCATGCCAAGCTTCCCTGTCCTTTACAGTCTCCTAGAGTTTTCTCAAACTCATGTCCATTGAGCTTATAACTCAATGCTTCTGAATAAGTGAGTGGTTTTGACATATGTCATGGCTGATTGTGACACTGTAATGTGTCGTATGTCACCAGGGTCAAGAAGCACTGGACTAGAAAAATGATTGCAGACAAAACACAGAAAATTATGAAGACAAAACTGAGGACCATCCATCTTCGAACCATGAGAGCAATAAAGAAGTGATTTGGGGGGGAAGGGGAAAACAGAGAAAAAAAGATGTTGGGGAAGACAAGAGAAGTGTAGCACTCAAAGAACAAATGATCATCAGTGTCAATATCCTTTGAGAGGTGAAGTCAAATTAGAAGAATGTTGGGGTCATTATCAGTCAGTCAGTTCAGTGGCTCAGTTGTGTCCAACTCTTTGCAACTCCATGGACTGCAGCACGTCAGGCTTCCCTGTCCTTCACCAACTCCGCGAGTTTGCTCAAATTCACGTCCATCGAGTCGGTGATGCCATCTAACCATCTTATCCTCTGCCACTCCTTTCTCCTTTTGCCTTCAATCTTTCCCAGCATCAGGGTCTTTCCAATGAGTCAGTTCTGCGCATCTGGTGGCCAAAGTATTGGAGCTTCAGCTTCAGTATCAGTCCTTCCAATGAATATTCAGGACTGGTTTCTTTTAGGATTGACTGCTTTGATCTCCTTGTAGTCCAAAGGACTCTCAAGAGTCTTCTCAAATACCACAGTTCAAAAGCATCAATTCTTTGGGCTTAGCTTTCTTTATGGTCCAACTCTCACATCCATACATGACTACTGGAAAAACCATAGCCTTGACTACACAGAACTTTGCTGGCAAAGTAATGTCTCTGCTTTCTAATACTCTCTCTAGGTTGGTCAAAGCTTTTTTTCCAGGGGTCATTGACCATCACCATAATGCTGTATAGATTAGTAACTGTGAGCATGGGCTTCAGAGCCAAACTGCCTGCCATGTACCTACCATCTGTAACCTTCACAATTTTTTGATGACTTTTTTTGGAATTTATATTCCAGGGGGTGTAGACAGCAGAAAATACATGAATGATAAATGGATAGATAGATACATAGATAGATAAATACAGGAACAAGCAATTGATACATAAATGGACCTTTTAATGTTAGAAGAAAGAAATGCTATGAAACAAATATAAAATCTGTTGCCTTCAAGGAGTTTACGTTCTAGACAGAGTTAAATGGGGTGAATGGGGGTACACTATGAACTGCAAGTTGATGCCAAATGTTTCCTGAATGACCCAGCTGGGACGTGAAAGTGCACAAGGTGGACTGAGAACATATATGGGCAGGGATCGTGAGTGAAAGTTCTTCAGTCGCATCTGAAAGAAGGGCTAGCAGCAGAAAAGTACAGAGGCAAAAGAGGATTTGGGGGATGGAGGCCAAATTGAAAGGCCTGTAGGGGACACTAAGCATTGCCATTCAACTAAAAGGAAAGGTTTATGGAGGAAAACAGGGACAGACAAATGGGGAAAGTAAATTGGGGTCAGAGAGTAGAGAACCTTGAATGGCAAAGCCTAAGAAATTTATGATGCCCTGAAGGCAGGAGAGAAACATTCATGATTTTTGAAATAAAAAGTAAAAGGTTTTGAAAGATATCCCTTTAAAAAGTAAAACATGCACTGAAAAGGAGACAGTAAATTTTCAATGCACAAGACTACTTTATAGCAAAGCTTTGCCTTAATGAAAGCAGAATTTTAAAATACACACCCACTCCCAACCCACCCCCCCACACACTCTTTAAGAAAACTCTTAATATCTATTTCATGTTTTCCTACAGACAACTGATTATGAGTGTTGTCTTATCAGTAATTTTCTAAAAATATCAATGCAGAGAGTCAATCTGCTGCATTTTCTCCAATGTACAATTAATGCAATTACTCACCTGTCTTTCCATCACTATTTAATAACCACAGAAGAGCTGACAGATGCATAGTTCTCATAGAGGATGTGGATAGCCAGACTTAAAATAATCCAGAAATGTCCTCCTAGTTCTCCAAAAGGGGATACACACTGTACAATATCAAATTGGCTACAGAAACCCTCATTTGAGGAAGCGTTACACTTATTTATACACAAAGAAGAGCTTTCTAGAGATAGATTTCATTTAGTAAAGGAAAAAAAATAATCCCACCCTGCAGAAAGGATATTTAGGTGTGGTGGGGAGTCGCAGTATTATTTTTTATAGGGGGTTTGGCTTTGGAATGAAACAGTGATGTTTACAATCCACTAAAATGACACTTAAACAAAACTTTAGCCTTTCTTGAAAAGAAGACAAGTGAAGACTAAAGATTACACGTAAATTGGAAACAGCCTTTATCTTCTCTTCTAACTCAATTTTACAGCCATATGAACAACTCTATTAAATACTTTGCTATTACCTAGGGCCTTAACTATTCTACTCAGTTCTCTCTGCCAATCTGGGAAAATTGCTGTCTTCCATGAAATATTCACAAGTATGATCATTATATTTCTCTTCAACTGCTCTGCATTTCAGAGGTTTCCCTTTAAATCAGGATCTGGCAAGAGAATCACTCTATGCTAATAATAACTGGATGTGTGAGTCAACAAAGTCCTCTCTGTTATACCTATCTTGGTTTTTAGTTCAACACACACACACACCCCTCCACAACTGTTGACACAAGCTCAGGTAACCATACAGTGTGGGTTTTCTTAAAAAGTCCCAATTCGCCTGAAATCACAGTCCTTATAAAGCACACTTTACTATTAAACCAGTATGATTCAGTGACCTAATTTTTGCAGTAAGGTTATCATAATAACTGGGCTTCCCAGGTAGCTCAGATGGTAAAGAATCTGCCTGCAATATGGGAGACGTGAGTTTGATCCTGGGGTCAGGAAGATCCCCTGGAGAAAGAAATGGCAACTCACTCCAGTAATCTTGCCTGGAGAATTTCATAGACAGAGGAGCCTGGTGAGCTACAGTCCATGGGATAGCAAAGAACTGAGTTGGACATGACTGAGTGACTAACACATACTATTAAAATAACTACAGAACCTGAAACTTAGAGAGGGCTTTCTGAAGCCAGCTGTTTAGCTAGCTGGTTTATTCCCTGTCAACATCACAAAGTAGGTGTGATTATACAGATCTAAAATACTCGAATGGACTTCCTCCAGCGTCCCACCCCTAGCCTGCAAGTATTCTCCCTTCTCAAAATGGACAATGTCCTCTACCAGGCAACACATCCAAGGCTCTGCGTTAGGTAGCACTTTATCTCAATCTGAAAATTGCAACTAGAGGTAGGTGATTTGTTTTCATTTTATAAATAAACATAGTTATATGCCAAGAAGATTAGCAACTCCTGTTAAATTAGCAGAAGATTCAAATTCAAGCCTCTTCCCTCTAAGCTATGCCCTTTCTACTGCCTCATGCTGATTTTTGCCCTTCTGCATTTCTGTATGTGTCCATGTGAAGCTTTTCCCTTCCCACTTCTACCCCTGAGAAGGGACAGAAGAGTCTCACACAAAAACAAAATCACCATTGTAGAGTTTCAGGCATCTAACAGATAAACTGATGATTGTACAAAATGGAAAATATCCACAACGAAATTTCCCAGGAAAAATAGTTAAATGCATGTACTTGCATCTGCTCTTTCCTGAAACCCCATTACATTTACATTTCAACTTTTACTTTTTGTTTTTAAATTGTATATCTATACAGACAATGAGAATGACAGAGGAGACAAGAAGACAATTTTGGAAACTGGAAAGCAGGTGAAGGAATGATGATCGACTTTTCAGATCTGATAAAGCTGAATCCTAAACACTCAGGGAGAAAAGCAAAGAAACCATTTGTTTTGCATCACAGAACTCCAAAGCCTCAGGAACAGACAACACCAAATACCCCTCAGAGCGGCAGGTAAAGGTGAGTCAAGAGTCTCTTTAGGAAACAAAAACCCAGATCATCTTCCATACTCTGTTCAGTTAATTGACTACCCCTGCCACCAACCTAGCAGAAAAAGGCACATTTATGCTCTACACTGGGGAACGCTGCACAACTGAATCCAAGTTTCACAACAGTGAATTGAGGGGAAATAACTCCAAGTTTACACAGCAAACAGAGTGCTGAAAGATGGGCTTCGGGTCTCTGGACAAGGGTTTTGGAGTAGTTTCTAAGGAAATCAACAAAAAATAAAATATGTAAAGATATTAACAACAGACTTTCTCCAGAGAATGGACTAGAACATCCTATACTAAATTCCACTGTCAACCATCACATGCTCATTTGCACAGAGCTCTCAATTCGTGTTTCATTATCCAGATGTTAAGTATCAGTGCAGAGCCAGGTTCAAACATGTGGAAAAATCTTCTGACATGAAAGACAGAAGCCAAAGCAAATTCATAGACAGAAGCAATCAGGAGGATACAGGGATTCCATTGAGAGAACATTTTAAATAAATTATCATAAATGTCTGAAGGGAAAAATGACACTGCATTCATAAAATTAAACCAATATTCTATCTTAAAAAGCATAGAAAGAGAAAAAGTAGCCTTGAAGTATAAAAAGGACTGCAGAAAAGGAAAGCTCGGTATAAGGGTTAGAAGAAAAAGTGAAAGAAATTCTCATTTAAGATATTAGGTGAAAATGACAAATAAGAGGGAAACAAGAAAGTAAGTGAGAAAATTAGATAACCAGGAAGTTTCACATCCAAATAATAGGAGAGCCAGGAAAAAAGAAAAAGGAGACAAAAAAGTGAGAGGGAGAGAGTATGAAACAAATCACCAAAGACATGATTCAAGAATACGGGCAGACTTAAAATCTATGAATATCTAGATTGAAAAGGACCACTGAGTGCCCGGCAAAGTGAAGGAAAACGACCTAATATCATCAGAAAATTTAAAACTGTCAATTACAGGTTAGGTAGGTAGGTTTAGTCACAAAGTCCTGTTCGACTTTTGGGACACAATGGACTGTAGCTCGCCAGGCTCCTCTGTCCATGGGATTTCCCAGGCAAGAATGCTGGAGCAGGTTGCTGTCTCCTTCTCCAGGGATCTTCCTGACCAATTACAAAACAAAGCCTAAAACATTAGAAAGACATTGGACTCCCCAAATTTCATACTGGAGCCTGGAAGACAACGTGAGAATGACTTCAAAATTCTGAGAAAAGAAAATTATTTACAACCTAAAACACAATGTTTTTATCAAATTATCAGTCAAGGGTGAAGGCAAAATTATTTACTTAGACATGTATCTTCTGTTTACTAAGCTCCAGAGAGTCATCTAAGCCATTTTTAAGTATTCATGCATTTAATAAAAGACATTTTTCAGAGAAGGTCTCAAATTTTTTTCTCTCACATACCCTTTCTCATTTGAGAATTAATGGAGAATGCACTCCATTAAGCCAGAGGAGTAGACAAGAAAAATGTATGCATGGTATTCAGGAACAGGGGCTACCACCCCAGGGAAAGGCAAAGGGGATCCCCAGAATCACGAGGAAGAGAGATTCCCAGGACATGAGCCAGGCAACGAGCCTAGCAGTCACCCTACCTTTGGGAGAGATTTGTTCAAGAACATAAAAGACTTAATGTATTCAAGGTTATTTATACAATGGACATGAACTTGGGCAAACTCCAGGAGATGGTGAGGGTCAGGGAAGCCTGGTGTGCTGTAGTCCATGGGGTCGCAAAGAGTTGGACATGACTTGACAACTGAACAACCACTTACTACTAGTGAGAGTTTGGGAATGAATTATGATAAATCCAAGGTAAACTAAACAATAATATGAATAAAATAGATGATTACTAATGACAGGGGAACCAAGAATTGTGCAAGAGAGGAAACCAAGGATACCTGATAATAATTCATTTACCGATATCATGCTTCCCTGGTGGCTCAGCTGGTAAAGAATCCACTTGCAATGTGGGAGACCTGGGTTCGGCTCCTGGGTTGGGAAGATCCCCTGGAGAAGGGAACGGCTGCCCACTCCAGTATTCTGGCCTAGAGAATTCCATGGACTGTGTAGTCCATGGGGTCTCAAAGAGCTGGACATGTCTGAGAGACTTTCATTTCACCAATATGAGCACACACTCATAACGACATAAATGCAGAATATTGACCTAAAAAAAAAAAATGCGTGCTGAGTTGTGTGGAAGATAGCTAAATCACCCTTATATGGCAAGGAAAAAAAAATTCCAAAGTTGGGAATACAAAGAAGTAGTAAAGAAAAAGGTTATTTAGAGATGTGACCAAAACCACCAAAAACAGAATGTTAAAGTTTTAAAGTGATTGTTCTAGGGATGGGAACTGGGAAACGTTTTCTAGGGGATAAATCTTTTTTATCAAGCCTTCTATATCCACTTACCTCTTTAAACTACAGGCATGTATAAATTTGCTAGACATACAAATTAATTTTTGTTACGTGCATTAACAGATTTTTTTTTCCTTTGAGGTACAAAAGCATTAAGGTTAAAAGTCAACAGACTGCTTGGTTTCTAATCTTGACTCTTTTGTTTACAATTATTTGACGTTGGGAAAACTGCTTAAAAATCTCTCTCCCTCAGTTTCCCCTTGTGCAAATGAGAGTAAGATCTTCCTCAAAGAGTTCTGTGAGTAACAAATACATGCAATTTGAACAGTGCCTAGCTCAATGCATGCCTATGATCATTATTATTTGTATGAATGAAATATTTGAGGAGAATTTATATCAGTCTAAATAATAAAAGAATAAAACTAAAAGATATCATTTCATTCTGATTCCAAATTGCATATATTGGCCCAATTATAATTGAAAAAATTCTAAGAACCAACAAACATTCTAAATAGTAATGATTTATTAAGCAAACCTGTGATAACTGAATATAGTTGCTTAGTACGGTCATTTATTGTACATCTATCCAAAAAGGTAGAGAAAGTTCTGTAATATACCCACTTAAAGAACATTTACAGCCCTCTACTTAAAAATTTGAGAAATTTATAGAAAATGTTAATATGTCTTATAGAGAAAAATGAATTAACTTCCATTTATAATTCTCTTATCAACAAGAAATGATTTTAAAATCTGTCTTCATATTTGATGAGCACTGACTAATTTTTTAATATTTTAAGGCCTACATAAGTTAAAATTCATTCCTCTAGGGTACCATAAAAAAAGGGGAGGGGTTCCTCAGTAACCATCGAGATAAAATATCATTTGCCCTCATGTAGATTCCGACTCTCTCTGCTGCATATGTGTTAGTCTGCTGGCTAAACCAGCCAGAAGATAGACAGTTCTCCAGCAATTCAATACTTCTCTTTCTGAGCTCCAGTTTGGTACAGCATGTCAAAGGATGAAAACATACATATATAAGTGGCCAATTGAAGATGAATGTTCTCTACAGTTTTTGTCCCAAACTGCCAGAGTATATGTTGTTCTTGTTGTTCAGTCACTCAATCGTGTCCAACTATTTGCAATCCCATGGACTTCAAGCATACCAGTCTTCCCTGTCCTTCACCATCTCCCAGAGCTTGCTTAAATTCATGTCCATCGAGTTGGCTATGCCATCCAACCATCTTGTCCTCTGTCGGCCCCTTCTCCTCCCGCCTTCAATCTTTCCCACCATTAGGATCTTTTCTAAGGTTCTTCGTATCAGGTGGCCAAAGTATTGGAGCTTTAGCTTCAACATCAGTCCTTCCAATGAATATTCAGGATTGATTTCCTTTAGGATGGACTGGTTGGATCTCCTTGCTGTCCAAGGGACTCTCAAGAGTCTCCTCCAACACCATAGTTCAAAAGCATCAATTCTTTGGCCCTCGGCCTTCTTTATCGTCCGACTCTCACATTTATATATGATTACTGGAAAAATCATAGCTTTGACCAAATGTATATGCTATAAATGAAATAAACATGTAGCATAAACATATAACATATAGCATATGTTAAAAATGAAATAAAGCAGGGTGTACCTGTCCATCCAAACTTCCTAACTATCCTTTGGATAACCCATAAGGACCTATTGTATAACACAGCAAACTCTGCTCAATGTTACGTGGCAGCCTGGATGGGAGGAGAGTTTGGGGGAGAATGGATATACATATATGTATGGCTGAGTCCCTTTTCTGTCCACCTAAAACTATCACAACACTGTTAATTGGCTATACCCCAATATAAAATAAAAAGCTTAAAAAAAAATGAAATACACCAGGATGCTCTAAGCTACTAATGAGTCAGATTTGAATATCTGTGGTACCAGCCACATCATCTTGGATTCCTCTGGCTGTTCAAAGGGTCATCTTATGAAGACATTCTCATGATAATAAAGCAGCTTCATGGACAGTAATCTTTCTCTTTCCTGGGGCAGCCTGCAATGCTGCTTGTCAAGTCTAATTATCAGCAGAAGAATAGAAAGCTATCAGCTGTCTAGTACCTTATTAACATGTCCCCAATGAGTTTGTATGAGATGAATGCAATAATAGAGCATAGTCCACTGGAAAAAAACCTGCAAGACATAATCTAGGGTGCTCATAAAGGTCTGGGTGTCAGAAAGAATATTACGTGAAAAAACTAAGGAAGTATTTTCAGGTGAATATATAATGTGCCAGGTGTGTTGAAATTAAATCCAGTTGCAGGTAACAGTGCTAGTACTTTCTCATATCTGTGGACTACTTGCGTCCCATTTGATAAAAACATTTTGGAAGGTTGTATGTCAGCTCTGAGCCTACATAAAGTTTATAGAGATAAGTGAAGTGTCGGTTTGCATATGGAAATTAAGAAGCACAATTTACTTTCATTCATCTCACCTGGAGAAATCCGAATTCCTCATTTACAGTTTCTAATGCAACCGTGGCAGTTACTAGAGTGTCTCAAGAAAAAAAGGTTAAGGTCACAGTGGAGTAACATTTGTATATGTAACGTTCTGTACACAGATAGCAAGGAGGGTGTAAAATATGCAGAAGGGAAGGAGGAAACATTGGGAGGAATATTGCAGACTGTGACTGAGTCCTTCTGCCATTCCACTTCACTGGAGTATTTGCCATGAAATGAGAGAGTTTGAGCCAGGAGATGGGAACCTGTTACTGTGTGACTCAGTCTCTGGTATGTGCCTCTAATATCATTAGTATCATACTGAATGTGGCTTTAATGTTTAAATACACAGTATTTATTTTTGGTTGTCTTTATGTGGCTTCAACTCACAATATCTTCACTGAGTGCTTGACTAAAAAACTTCAATCTCTTCTAACCATGCAGTGGGGGCAGGGTGGGGGGAAGGTTGTGTTAGACTCCCCAGGTTCAACTGCTGCTCTTCCTGCCATCTTGTCTAGCTCAGTAAAGAGCTAATTTTTTTGTCTCACACCTAAAGCCTTGGAATCATCTCTCTTGAGCCCCGTTATCTCATACTCACACCCAATCCATCAACAAGTTCTTTGGGTTCTAACTTCAAACAATTGCCCCAATCCCCTCACTCTTACGACCTCCAGAGCTACCACTCTAGTCTATCACCATCTCTCAAATGAACTACAGAAAAATACTTCTAGCTAGTCTTCCTGCTTTCTGTTTTTGCCTCCTTAGGGTCAAAAACTCTCACAGCAGGCAGAGTAATCCTTTACAAAAGATAAATCAAAGCATGCAACTACCCCACTGAGAAAGACTCCACTGATTTCTCTGCATACATAAATAAAATCCAATGCATATCTTACCCGGCCTTGCAAGTCCCTAATGATCTGACCTTACACCTGAATTTATCTGCTACCGTCATTCCTGAACACTTACTCCAGCCACCCAGGTCTACTTGCAGTTCCTTCAGCATCTCAACCCTCAGGGAGTCCATGTTAGCTGTTCCCTCTGCTTGCAAAAGTCTTCCCAGATACCCATCTGGCTTACCTACTCACTAGTTCAAGTCTCTGCTCAGATATCACCCAATCAGAAAGGCCATTTAAATCAGAAAACTGTCTCCCTCCATCCTTCACTCTGTAGCTTCTTTCCTACTTTATTTTCCTTCTTGGTATCTGTCACTAACTGAAAACATGTATTTATTTGCACACGTGTATAGTTTAATTCACCAACTGCATGGACTTAATCTGTTTGCTTCCCTGCTAGACCCATGATATCTAGAACAAATCTTGGCACTCAATAAATATCTATTGACTAAATGAACAGAGGAACTACGTTGAGTTGTACTTTATAGGAGATTTAAAGGATTTGATGATGTTTGATTGTATGTAAACTGCATCTCTGAATTTATTGGCCACCAATGACTCCACTCTGAAGTGTATGATCAAGACACCTCTACTCAAATTCAACTTAAATACAAATTTGCTAAACAGGGTGAATTGCTTCATTGGCACTGGCTAGGTTCCCAAGAGCAAGGCCAGCTAAATCCTAGAAAAGAAATCATTTCTGAGAAAACAACAAAAAGACAAACCTATCTTTTAACTACAGTGGTCTATAGAAACTCCTACCTGTTGATTTATTTTTTCTTTTCTCTGTAAAATACCACTGTGACCATGTCAATCTTTTGCTCTATAGATATTAAAGTCCAAACTCCTCACTGGAGCCATCAAGACTTCCTGGATACTGGCCCAGCCTACCAGGACCCTTCCTGGAACTCTTTTCATCTTCTGTTTTCCACTAACCTTGTGACCCAGTAGTAACACATTACACTTTGTTCCCCCTAAATACCATGAACGATTGATTGTTCCTCCATGAATGTGCTCATGTGATTCCTCTGCATGAAATGTCTACTGCTCATATTCATTTAGCTAACTCCTACTTGCCCCTTGAAATTCAGATAAAAAGAAACAATGTCAGAAAAGCCTTCCCAGACCCCCTAGTACAGTAAGTCACTCCCACTACGCTTCATAATAATACCTCTGTTGAAGGCCAAAAGACTTGTTATCAAAAGTTTACCCATCACAGATCACAGTGGCAGTACATTCTGCACTCAGTTCTCTTGAGAGTCCCTTGGAATGCAAGGAGATCAAACCAGTCAATCCTAAATGAAATTAACCCTGAATATTCATTGGAAGGACTGATATGTTGAAACTCCAATACTTGCATCACCTGATGCAAAGAGCTGACTCTTTGGAAAATACCTGATGCTGGGAAAGATTGAAGGCAGAGAAGAAGGGGATGACAGAAGACGAGATTGTTGCATGGCATCACCAACTCAATGGATATGAGTTTGAGCAAGCTCTGGGAGATGCTGAGGAACAGGGAAGCCTGGCATGATACAGTCCATGGGGTTGCAAAGAGTGGGACACAACTGAGCAACTGAACAACAACAAGGGAGGAGATGATAATTTATTCATCCTTTAATCTCTAAAAGTCAAATTAGATGCAACATTTGGTATACAACAGATGCTCAATAAATGTTTGTGTGCTATATCAATCATCTTTTCCCTGCTCAACAGGTACCATATAAGAGGTTCAATGTCCAAGAATAGACTTAATTAAGACTCAAATTTCTCTTATCTCAGGAACATTCTTTACTTAGTCCCCTGATTGCTAGCCTCCTTCTGATCCTGTGACCCTGTATCTCTGAGTTCTCTATTTCCTAAGCTTATATCAAACTTTTGCTTCTCTGAACATTCCTGTTGATCACAATTATGACTAACATTTCCTGAGCCTCTGATTCTGCCAGTGTTTCTCCAACTTTCTCACTTCATCTCTCCACAATTCTTGAGGGAACCAAATGGCTTCAAAGGGCATGGCAGTGATGGTTAATCTTATGTGTCAACTTGACTGTATCACAGGGTGCCCAAATATTTGGTCAAATATTATTCTGGTGTTTCTGGGAAGGTGTGTTAGATGAAATTAACTTTTAAATCAGTAGATGAGTAAAGCACATTGACCTCCATAATGAGGATGGACAGCATTCAATCAGGTGAATGCATGAATAGAACAAAGGCTGACCCTTCTCCAAGGAGTAGAGAATTCTCCTGCCCAACAGCCTTGGTACCGAAATGCTGATTCTTCCTGATTGATGGCCTTCAAGTTGGTAATCAGCTTGTCCTGGTTCTATAGCAATTTCCAGTCTTTAGACTCCAACTGGGACATTGGTTCCAGGATTCTGGACACACCCAACCACCACAATCATATGAGCCAATTCTTTACAATAATCTCTTTTAAAATATAGACATGTGTGAGTGTTCCCTATTGATTTCTGTTTCTCTGGAGAACAGTGAGTAAAGAACTTAACCAAGACCATATCTCCAACAAGCTGCAGAAAAAGAAATTCAACCGAGGTCTGTTTGCAGACCATGATTTAACAAATAACACCCGCAGGATAAGAGAGTAACAAGAGTCATTTTATCTCTGACTCTGACAAAAGATTCATTTTGACTTCTAGATGAAATCTTGGTCTTGATCAAGCTCTAGGTATTAATCCAAACTCCAGACTTGCTTCCACCTCTAATCACTGCTGGGGTCTGCTGTGGTTGGGCACTTGCAGGCAGAGAAAGGAACTGTGGTCCTTTCTCTTTCCCTACACAGCTGTCACCTCTTTCCCCAGGTGCATAATTATTTCTTTTCCTCCCAAGATCAGGTTGGAGAAAAGAAATTAGGAGAAAAGGATGCATCTTACTTAGTAGATGTCATTGTCACTTAGGGTAGCCCTCTCTGGCAGCAGATTATATTTATGGACTCTCTTGTGGGTGATCCCCTCCTACCAGTGTGTTGACCTTAACAGTGAGTCTCTTTCAGGTAGGCCACTATAGGCTCAACTCCTTTTTCTCTTTCAATTCACATACAGTCTCACTGTGTCACTGTCACCTCCTGGCAGCGATTTTGGCAAAGCTTAAATGGCTCCATGCAGTATACTGGTCATGAGAAAACACGCATGCCTCCTCAGAGGGCTATTCAGAGAGGGCTATTACTCCCTATCACAATGTTCCCCTTCACTTCAGCTCCAAAGCAGCTCACCAGCCTGTCTTCCAAGATTCTAGGTTTCCCCAGGTGGGACTCAGATTCCAGCTCACTGTATCACCAAACATCAGAAGCCGCATATGAGGCTCCCTAAGTAATCTAACTGAAGGGCTCCCGGGCTCAATAAGAGGAAAGGTATAGGCACATTTGGAAGTGAAAAGGCTTACACGACAGATTTATCCAGAAAATGTCTCCTCAAAAAATGCTAACCCCACACCCTTGGACTTTTCACATCCTTGAACTGGTGAGGTGTTCGAAAGTCATGACACTGGCTCAAAAATAACTACTTGGAAGTGCCCACTTGCATCTCCCTTTGAAATTCTGTATTGACTGTACCTTGGAGAACATGAAGAATCCTATTCTAACAACTATTTGCAGTGGACACTGTTGGTCCCTCCCCTGTAAGCAGCTGTTTGCAGGAAACTGCCCTCAGCAGGAAGCCCCTTTTCTTGTCATTTTAGCAAAGTGACATTGCAAGTAACTTTTCAAGCAGGCACCTCTATGCTTTACTCATCTCCTGCTCCAGCAGGAGACTTTTCAAATCTTTTCATAACACAATACCTTGCTTAACTTATTGGTTCTACCCATAGATCAAAGAAGCCGAAACGAAGAATTAACAGATGAGCAGACCTCTTCCCTAGCTTCCCCTTCAGTAATCTCCAGAATAAACTGTGAACAGCAGAGCATCTGGAGGAAGATCACGAGGAGTTAACAAGGCTGCGTACAAGCTGTACAAACAGCCTGTACAAACTCTGACTCCCATCTCAGTGATTAACTGAGGTTACTTCCCTGTCTCTCTTTAAAAGCTTTCATGGCTGAGCAGAATCTTCAGAGGTGGTTTTGGGGGGATGCTGAGTCCTCTATCTCCCCAGATTGCCAACATTCTGATTAAAAATGCTTTTCTTTTCTACCATTTGTGAATATTGATTTTGTAAGTGGTGAGTAGCAGGACTTCCGATTCATTTGGTAATATCCCCCATATTTCCTTCGGCCTTCTCTTTTCCTCACATTACCTGTTCGTGTCCCCTTTCCAGCATGTGCATTGCTGAGCCTAAGAGGGAGCTAGCAGTAGACAAGTGCTGGGAAATTCATTTTTCTCGGGAATGGCCATCCACCAATGACTCAGACCTTGGGGGAGAGAACTCTGGGCCACAGTTCTCCAAAGTTCCCATAAGGACGGAGCTCCTGCTGCCCACATTATAACTTACTTCCCAAGTGAGGCACCCAACACTGGCCATCTCTCCTTTCCTGTCTGCCTCTCCCATCTGCCTACCAGTGCTTCCTGGGCTTGCCTCCCAAATATAACCTAGGAGCTCAAATCCTTTCCTTGGAGCTTGCCTCTGGGGAACCGGATACTCTTAACTTTTAATCATTCTACTACATTGCCATTGTTTTGACACATCAGGTCCTTCCCTCCAAGACTGCCACGGTCTAAAGCAAGAGCCTTCAGGAAAGGGAGTCACTCATGAGAGCAGTCAAATGCCCACCGTGATGACCTCGGGCTCCACAGCCCAACAAAATGAGCACTTTTAGGTCACTGGCACTTTGACAGCAGGCATATACTGACCCCAGGGAGTCCAACTGAGACCTGCTACCTGTTTCAGGCTAACCCAGCAGTCAAAGCATGATGATGGCTTTAAGCTACTTGTGACCTCCTGAGGCTAAAGTGAAGACTTACATTGCCTTTAACATAAAATTAAACAACAACAACAAATCAATGTTATTAGATCCAACAGCAAATCTACCTTCCAGACCTTAACTGACAACCCAGTGGCACTTGCTGCCTACCTAGCTTCACACCCAGATCAGCAGCAGTTCACTTCTGTTAACTACACAGTACAGATATAAATCCACCCCCTGTAGCATCTGTGTATCTAAGGGATCTTCCAGTCTCAGGGATTGAACCCAGGTCTCCCATATTGCAGGAGATTCTTTACCAGCTGAGTCACCAGGGAAGCCCCATTTATATGTTCAAGTCACACCAATCTGTACATCTATGTTTGGTTCCTACAAGAACTAGTATATAATTACATAGAGACTGTTCAGTAGAGGTAAAAAGTACCTATTATAAAGATATAAAGTAAAGAAACCTTGAAAAATAAATGTCGTAAACGAATTGGTAGTATAGAGGGTTTTTTATGTACCAGACATTCCGCTAGGCAATGAAGATGAACAAGACATTAGTTCTGCTTTTGAGGGAATTACAGGCTAGCAGGGGAGACGACTCTGTAAAGAGATGAGATATGTATGCTAAGTGTTGGTATGTCTGTAAGTATTGCTTACACTGGGAACACAGAGGAAGAACGTTTGAATGCTAAGAGAATTGGGAATATCTTCAGTGAGAAGGTAAGGCTTGAGTTGATGCTTTAAAGAGAAAAGAAAATTTCCTCAATACTTACAACCTAGAGAAAATTCTAAGCAGATATATCAGCAAACACAATAACAGGAAAGTAACCAGGACACAGTGCAATTCCCCATCAGAAGAGGAGGTGAGAAGGATCAATATTGAATTTGGACAGGCAGGCACAAGCCCATAAGATACCTTCAGAAAGAATGGGGTATAGCTTTTAAATTGTATTTTGCTTGTGTATTTTTGTGAACAAATTTCAAAATAGAAAGAATATAATCTTCAATCAGGAAACACAATAATCAGAGTGTTTCAGGAAATGGGAGGGAAGGGGAGATACACATTAATTACTCTACAAATGTATGAAAAGCCTGCCTATTAACAGCATATCTTCATTTCCAGCCTCCCAGCTCTACAATACTTTCCTCTCCACAACCCCTGTCCCAAATGTTTGCCTTGATGTAATGTTGTCCAAACACATTCCAATTCTCCCACTAAACCTAGCTCAGAAAAAGTATTTTGCTAGGAAACTTTGAGTTGAGCTGTTATCTTTGAGGTAGATGATCCAAGCAGACAAGCCTATTTGCCTTACAATATATATCCTGCAGGTTTTCTAAGGAGAGTTTCTCTGTTGTGTAGCCAAGAAAAGAGTAAGGCAATTACTTTCCTGGGAAACAGGAAGGTTATGTGAAGGTTCTCAACAAATTTAAGAGAGCTGAGGTTGACAGATTTAAAAGTTCAGCTACTGTGGACAGGCGAGATCAATGCAACTCCCTGGGGACCACAATGGGGGAAAACATTGGCACCCCAGATCATCCTTCCAAGACCCATCTGCTCACTGCTAACGATCCTCTCTCTAGGATACACTAAAAGCCTCAAGACACTCTGCAGGGCTCTTATTCTCTTTGTTCTTAACTTGCAGACTGTATTTCCCCCTGTAAATTAGCTCATCCCCCTCCAGCGTGTCTGTCATTTCTGATCAGGACCATTCCCTCTCCTCTCTTCCGTGTCAGAGAAGGGTGAAGGGATGCGCTTGTGGAAAGCAATTCGATGAGTGTCTGAAGGCTGTGGGGCTCGCTCAGCTGCTCTCAGACATCCCTGAGCTGCAAGCAACCACACTGCAGCCTCCCCAGTGGTCATCTCAGGGCAGCTGGGCTCTTTCAGAAGTGGCTGTGAAATGTACTGTGAAAAGAAGGGACAGGGAACTCCATTTAATGGCAAAGATGAAGCTTACCCAGCAGACAGCCCAGTTCAGCTTGTTGGTCATTTCATCAATGATCACCAGCGTGGCTGTCACCTTTACAGCCAAGGAGTTTAGCAACAAAGGCAAGTTTGGCCCAGGATAAAAAGGCTCGAGGGCAAAGATGAATATCCAGGCAGTTCAATGGATTTCAGTTCCCTCAAGGCATATGCATGCTCTCCTGCTGTCCAATCTCAAAGCTTCCTTTTCATCCACTCCTTTCCCTGTATGCAAAGGCCCTCTTCCATAAACTGAGCAAAGGTTCCTTTAACATTAATCTTACTCAAGATAATATATTCATTTGTTTGCTGGGTACTGAATTTTTTTAAGATATCTATTAACTCATTCTGATGGCACAATTTCCATAATGTAATTTCCTGGCTAGCAAGGAAACAGCATTTTTCCATCATTACATTTCCTTCAGGTACCATTATGAGTGTTCCGTTTAGTCTTACAATTACTCTTCTATTTAAACGCATGCTGACTGCACAGAGGCACATTTATTATTTTCATTGCCTAATATTATGAAAAGAAATCCTCAGCATAGAATCGGTGCCCCACAATTCTTAGGCAAGTTTGGTAGTTGAATGACCAATCATATGGAGAGGAGTAGATCCACCTACATGAATGCTTGCTTGCAACTGGCCCACGCTGCTTCTTTGACATGGGTGTCTTGTTCTTTTTCCTCACATCTCCTTCTGCAAACCTCTGATCTTGTTTATTTTACCAATGTCTATTCACCCTCATTAGTCAACTTAAAAATAAGTTGTTCATTATATATGAGAAAAGAATCTAAAAAAGAATACATACTCACACATACACCTATGCACATATATATGAAACTGAATCAGTTTGCTGTACACCTGAAACAATATTATAAATCAACTATATTTCAATGCCTATGGCTGATTCATGTTGATGTATGGCATGGGTCATTACAATATTGCAAAGTAATTATCCTCCAATTAAAATAAATAAATAGTTTGACAGAGAACAGCAGAGTTTTGTAGAGCAATTATCCTTCAATAAAAAAATAATTTAAAAAATAAATAATTTTTTTAAAATAATATAAATAAAAATAGCTTGTTCAAACCATCCCAGAAATCTATTCCTGAACTCAGATCAAGGTTTTGTTTTGACCATCACACCCATGACTGTAAACCTCTGATAGATCCCTACTGATCAAAAAGTATGGCATGAATTATTAACATATGATGACCACATGTCTACCCCAAACCAGTGAAATCATATCTCCCTCTTTGCTATCAAAAATGTCACAAGTTGAATATTATAGCACATGGTTGCCTTTATGATCAATACATTGGAAGAAGAGTATATTCCGCATCCAAGGAGTCTGCATTTGACTTTGAGCTGTAGTGCCTTTGTTGTGTGGCCTTAAACTACTTCCTCCCCTTATTTCAACTAAAGTTTCATCATCTGTGAAAGAGTTGACAACAATATTTCCCTCCAAGGTTATCTTGGAAATAATAGTAAAAATTACTTTAATAACAGGAAAATTGCTGTGTAAATCATAGTTCCCACTCTTTCACTGTCATTGTAGTATGACAGTAGCATATAAACATAGCTGTGAAACAAACAAGTAGAGGAAGGTATCATGGAATAATGAAAAGATTCCAAGAATTAGAAATGTGGGTTCTCAACCTCAGGTTATGTACCTGAGCCAGGCCCTCTGGGGCCTTCCTGGAACAGACTTTCCTACCCTCATTCCTTTACCCCTTGGCTTGTTTATAGAAAACTCTCACTAGATGGAAGAAGCTAACTGCATGATGACCAAAAGCAAATAGCCTCCAGATTGGCTGGAACCTGAAGGCTGATGATGCTAAGTTGGGACACCACCCTGTTACCTCATCATCAACCAAGGAGACAACTTTGCATGAGCTGATCCTGTATTATATAATCCTCATCTTACCTTTAAAATCCCTTCCCTGAAGCCTATAAGGAAGTTCAGGTTTTTCAGCATTAGCTGCCTGCACTCCTTATCTTGGTGTCTGCAGTAAACACTGCACTTCCCTTCATACTATCTGGTGTCAGAAGTTTGGCTTTACTGCAGATGATTAAGTCAACCCAAGTCCACGTTGGTAACAGTTACAGGCATATCCTTTCCCCAGAGCATACTGACATGCAAACAAGAGACATGATCCCTATGGGTGCTTCTAGCTCTGAAATGCCATATTTGTCCATCAGTGAAGAGTTTCATACCATTTCTAGACTAATCCTTATCCTCAGAGACATATGGTTTATTTAAAATGATGTAATTTTGGTAAAGCTACCCAAATGTAAATCGTTCTGAATAAAGACCAGGACACTTCACCTGTCATCATTTGTATATTCCAGGAATTACTCATTTGGTTAAATTGATCAAGAGGTAGGTGCTAAGAGGACTTCAAATGCAAACTCATGTATAAGTGATCAGTGGCTGCCTTCAAAGAAACTAGAACCTAATACTCAAGTATTTTGTATCATTTTTCCTACTCTCTGACTTACTTGAAATGTTTCCCTTCTTTTGATACTTCTCCTAAAAGACTGAACACATAAAAGTGATAAGCAAAACCTCAAACTGTACATCTTTTTCAAGGCATGAGAAGCTTCTGTTTTTAGCTTTATTTCTAATTCCCAAATGTCAACTTATCATAGAAGGAGTTGACTGCTCTTGACTAACTTTAGTTAGAAATATCAATGTATACCTGGGTTGGTTTTGAGATTCAATCTCCTGCCCTAGGAAATGCTATAGAGTTTTCAGATGGAAGCAGCTTCCTTTACTTTCATCAGACTTGAAAGAAATTTGATGCCTAGTTACAGGGTGTGTCAGGGCCAACTTGACCACAGCCTCTGGGCTTGTGAAATAAACAGAAATTCATTTCTTATAGCTCTGAGGGCTGGGGAGTACTCAAGGTGCCAGCACTCTTCTTGGTTCATAACCAGTGTCTCCTCACTGTGTCCTCATATGTTGGAAGGGGTTAAAGAGCTCTCTGGAGCCTCTTTAATAAGGCACTAATCCCATTCATGAGGGTTCCACCCTTGTGACTTGAGAACCCTTCAAAGACCCCAACTCCTAATACCTTGGAGTTTAAGAATTCAACATGTGAACTTGATGGGGACACACACATTCAGATCATAGCACTTGCTCATACCAAACTTTTGGCAATGGTATGAGCAAGTGCTATGATTTAATACTGTTCTGTCCCATCAAAGGGTCAGTTCCTGCTCTTATTGGATGCTAACAGGATATTGATACTGAACTGTCACTGTTTTTATATGCTAAAGACTTGGCTAAGGAGGAGTACATTTGTTAATAATGCATGGATTATGTATTTATGCTTTTCTTTCTATGCTGACAAAGAACAACTAGGAGTTGGCTCTAAGCATCCTTAATTGTGCATCTGCACGATGCTCTATGTAAATATACTCTGATGTCTTTAGGAGAATCTGCTTTTGTGTTTGGGGAATAAATTATCTCAATTCTTCTTTTTAGTTCAGAAAGTCTATGAATAATCTCTGAGTACTTAACCCAGATCCTGACCCTCTCTACTGGAGTGGGTAGCCTTTTCCTTCTCCAGGGGATCCTCCCAACCCAGGGATCAAAAACCCAGGTCTTTTACACTGCAGGCAGATTCTTTACTGTCTGAGCCACCAGAGAAGCCCCATACAAGTATCTTAAATAATGTAGGTCTGATTTTTTTTTTCAAGGTATTGGGGTATAAGCCCTGACAGCTTTCTGGTTGCTGTTTCTTTTTTGTAATACAAGTGCCTGATTAAAACTTTGGTTACCAAGGCATTCATTTCAAAGAGATATTCCCTTCAAAGATGGTTACCACAAACACACTTCCACCCTCACAACTGGATAAAGAGCTGGGACACAGTTGTTTTAGAGACCTTGATTGATTTCAATATCTAATCATTTTGATTACTTTTTCTCCTCTTTCTATGTTCTAAATCCCCACTCTTAAATCTTAAATATGTCCTATTAATAGAGATTGAGCCCACAAAACCCTAAGCCTCCACCCTTGACCCCAATAAAGGCAGAACCCTAGGCTTCATCTTGCCTCTGGGCCCAACCCTTGGTGAGCTCACTATGCTGCCCCAGATGTTTGATTTCTAGGTCTTATAAGTAACAAACCTTAATTTTTCCAGTTTCCTACAGGTAATTGCTGAAGGGCATCCTGTAATCAAACTAAGAAAAAAGAGACAATGTTTATTTACAGTATCTCTCTAAAGACTATATCAAGTAGAAGAAAAATAAGGTATAATAAACTATGATCTTTGGCATCTTAAAGGCAAACCACAATATTTGTTATTGATAGGCTGCTGCTGCTGCTGCTAAGTCACTTCAGTCATGTCGGACCCTGTGCGACCCCATAGACAGCGGCCCACCAGGCTCCTCCGTCCCTGGGATTCTCCAGGCAAGAACACTGGAGTGGGTTGCCATTTCCTTCTCCCAGCACAAAACGAGGATGACTAGCAGTAATTAAACAGATCTAAGTAATGAGCTTCAGGTTTATGCTTTCATGCTTAACGCCTCAGTGTACCTCAGAAACCTCTGTTCATCAGATCTGAAAATGCTCATGATATATAGACATTTACATTTGGGCTAGACCTCAAATTCCTCATTTAAAGATCTAGAACTGAAGACCAAAAAAATATTACTCAGCCACAAAAAGAATGAAATAATGTCTTTTGCAGCAACATGGATCAATCTAGAGATGACCATACCAAGCAAAGTAAGTCAAACAGAGAAAGACAAATATCATATGATATTGCTTATATGTGGAGTCTATGAAAATGATACAAATAAATTTACTTACAAAACAGAAATAGACTCACAGACATAGAAAATAAACTAGGGTTACTAAAACGGAAAGAAAAGGGACAAATTAGGAGTTTGAGATTAAAATATATATATATATATACACTATTATATATAAAATAATTAGCAAGGACCTACTGTTTGGCACAGGGAACTACACAATAATAACTCATAGTGGAATAGAATGTAAAAAAAGAGTATATATCCATATATTTACACATACACTTTGCTGTGTATCTGAAATACAACACTGTAAATAAACTACAGTACAGTGAAATTATTTTAAAAAAGGCAAGGAGAATGCCAAAAGAATATAGTGGGGCTGAATGGCTGAGCTAGGACCAAAATCCAGTCCTCACAGTTTGAAAATTCAGAGGCTTCCCACTCAGAGCATCAGGAACAGGGTAAGGTGTGCTGAGACTGATACCCTCTGCCCAGCAACGTGACACTCAGCAGGGAGCAGCCTCATCTATTTATACCAACATGCCTATCAAAGAGTATCATTTCTGTGTGTATCGTGACAAAGGAGAAAGTGGGAATTATTCTTTCTACTCCTTTCCCCCAATATTTATCATCTGAAATGTCAAGCAATAGAGTGCTTTGCTCAAGATAATACAACTTAACAGAATCATCTGAATTAAGAGTCATTGACTTAATCTTCCCCAGAGGGGAACTCTTCTGAGTTTATTTGTGTTCCAATTCTTAACCAGAGGAAAAAAATCTGAAAACCCTCTTCTACCAATCTGGGTGATTAAGCTACAGTCCCTCAAATCCAACTGGAATCTGTTAAGGAATCAAAGCAGCACCATACTAAAGAAGAAGGAAATGATATTTTAACTCCAACAGCCAGGAACGAACAGGAACCCTGTGGGTTTTGAGCATGGTATGAATGATGCAAACTGTTGCCTGTTTTACTGACCTGAGCTAAAAGGCTCCAGAAAATAGTAAAGAGAAGAAAAGCATCCACAAAGCCCCACATATGCAGTCATACAATAAATAACTGTTTTAGGAAATGAGAAAAAAATCTTCAAGTAAGAATATTGAGACTGATAATAATTTGTCCATGAAAAAGGAAAGAAAAACATATAGTACAAGTCTGCAGCAAAAACTGCTAATTATTCATCCATCTAAATCACTGCTTCCTTTAGCTTAACAGTAAGAACCTTGACCACCCTAAATCATATCACCTTTATTCCAAATATATGTCATACTCATAGAAACACAAAGTTTTCCCCACTGGAATGTTAAGGATTTTTACTACTTTCCTTCCCAAAGCAGTTGAGTTACCATACCATCAGCCAGCGCTTCCTTAGAAAATGACAAAAAACCCAGATCAACAGAATTAAGCAACACTAGAAGCATGACTGAATACACAAGTTCCAACAATATCGTTAGGATCTGGTTCAACTTTCACTCGGTTTTGTGTATTGGAGTCATTCTCAGACAGCTTTTCCCCTGTTGTTTCAAAATGGCCATAAATGTTCCTGGTCATATTCTTCCAGATTCTCTTCCACAATAGAAAAGTCAGTTGAATGTAACCAGGGTGAGGCAGTGGGGAGAGAACTAACTGGATCTCCTTGGGTAACATGTCAAGCCTGAACCAATTTTTATGGCCAGGAAAATGCACTTCAATAACTGTGTCAGAGAAGGATTATGGGTTTCAACACTAGGGCTGTAGAGACTATAAGTGCAGAGAGGTGGCTCCTAGAAGGAAACTGAGAAATGGTGAAAGAATGCTAAGCGGTAAAATCAACAGGTGTCTAGTTCTCTACTCTGACCAGCCTCCTTTTCCCTCAATTGTCTGTGATACAGGTTCTGTCATTCCTCTGACTCCACCTCAGGAACCATCACTGGAATATGAGGCTTTTCTAGTCAGGCTCCACATGCCTCTGACCTCTGTCACCCCAAATACAACCCTTAATTCAAACTCAATATCAGACCTACTGCTCCCTTTCTCCTTCCAGCTCCTGCTCTGTTTTGTCCCAAAGACTTTGGCTATGGGACGTCAGCTGGTAGTCAACGTATTTTCCTAAATCCCCTTTCTCTTCAGAGAATGCTTCCTCCACCAGACGGAGCAAGAATCAGGTCCTCACCAACAATCAGATCCTTGGTCATGTCCCAGAAGTTTCCTTCCCTTACAATTTTCTCAAGAAAAGCCTATTATTCCCTCATGACCAGTTCCAGGATAAGTCTTGGCATTCTCTAAACTTGTATCCACATAACATCTTGAAATCAACACACATGATAAAAACTCCCTTCTCCTTATCTAATCTTATCCCTGTCCTATCGTGCATGTGTGTGTGTGTGTGTGTTATTCTCTCAGTTGCTTTGTGACTACAAGGACTATAGCCCACCAGGCCCCTCTGTCCATGGGGAATCACCAGGCAAGAACACTGGAGTAGGTAGCCATCCCCTTCTCCAGGGGATCTTCCCAATCCAGCAGTTAAACCTGGGTCTCCTGCATTGTAGGCGGATTCTTTACCATGTGAGCTACCAGGGAAGCCTGACATGCTGCAGTCCATGGGGCCGCAAAGAGTCGGACACAACTGAGCAACTGAACTGAACTGACAGGGAATCCCTTTTGTAGATTCCGTAGTTAATTGCCTCATCCTTTCTAAAGCCTCAGTTTCCTCATGTCTATTATGGGGATGATTCTGCCTTCTTCACGGAGAACTATGAGAAGGGATTCTATGGCCTAAAAAGCCCCATCCATAAGGGAAACAGCCGGGGAGAGGTATGTGGTGGGAGAAGAGTTGGGGTTTTAGGTTACGCTCACCAGATAACAGAGTCGGCCTCTCACCCCTGAACTTCTCCATTCCAGGAGGTGACCTGGGACCTAGCTTTATACTGTTGAGCAGGCAGGCCTGCCTGTTGACTCCTCACCACCTCTGTACCTGCTGCCTTAAGACTTGGTGCAGCCCTGGGCATTCCACCAGGTCCTGAGCCACCACCATCTCCCCGTGACAGGTGAGCTTTGTACGCTGCGTCTCGTGTCCAGTATATGAATTGTGAGCAGAGTTCAGCTCTTTTACACACACATGTATACAAAATAAAAAATACTTCAAATCAAAAAAATTGGGAAATAAATGAAATATCTGTTGTAAAGCTCTTAGCACCATGCCTGGTTCATATGCCCTCAATAAATGCTACCTGTCAAAAGGGTGGGATTCTGGGTACATAGCCATGCTTTTCTTCAGCTATTATATTTTTATTGCTTCAACGCTCACTGTGTAAAAAGAAAGCATACTTTACATTATATGGAATAACTTGAATCTGGTGAACCCAACCACTAAACCATTTTAGTAACTATTCTAACCAGAAAAGACACATCCAAATAGAGATCAAATGTCGAATGTTTTACTGTGAGAAGGATCCTGATTTATTGACTTTCTTTTCTCAGTAAAGTGCAAAACCATTTTCCCACATGACATAGCTAACTAAAAGTAAATTTTAGAGGAAAGGAATTATGTGCCAAATGGTCAACAAAGGTTATTTCACTTAATCCCCATAATTATTTTACTGCTTATTTTCCTCAACAAATATTTATTAAATAACCTTTGTCTGCTAAACTTTATGGACACAAAGATGAAAAGGACATCCTATCTGTCTTCCCAGGCCAGTAAGGGAGACCGATTAAGTAGATTAGCAGTTATACTACGGTGTGATAAATGCCAAGAGAGAGAATGATATGCAGGAACAGAGTAGAGGTGAAGGCAGATGGTTTGAAAAAGGTAGAACTTCAGTTGCTTTGAAGGACAAGCAACCACCAAATAAAAATGAAAGCAGACATTTCATTCGAAGTGAGGATGCAACAACTAAGAACACGCTATGTATAAGCACTTTATTTAGCCTTCAAGTCAGAACTGCTAAGTGCTAGAAACCAGTATTGAACCAGCAGACTATCTCAACAATCCATGCACTTATAACTGTTGAACTATTCCACAGCAAGGGAGATTTGGAGCACTGTAGGTGGTATGACTAAAGTAGGGCAGGTTTTATTGGAGAGGAAGTGGTAAGAAATAAGACTAAATAGGTAGATAGTGAGTGGATCAGGAAAGGCCACTATACCAGGCTAAGAAGTGTAAATTCCATCCTTAAAGTCATGGGGATGCATGGGGGGATCTTCAGCATAGAGTCACATGGGAGACAGATACTCAACAGAACCCACTACATTTGAGGCACTACCCTAAACTTACTTATACCTCACCTAGTCTCGGAAACACACATGGATGTATATACAACTATTATGACCAGTTCTTAAAGCGAGGCACATTGGTTAATTCACTAACCTGAGATGCACAGCTGACTTAAGCATAAGGGCCAGACTTCTAAGCAAGCAGAGGTCTAGCTCCAGAAGCCATGACCTTCATCACTCTGTCATCCAGCCTGCAGGTAAACCGTGGATAATCACTGGATCCGGATGTGTCCTGGGTGGACTGGAAAGCAAGTGAACTGGAAAAGACAGGGGTGGTAATATCCACTATGAAGTTGGTGTCATTTCCTCCACATTGATTAGGCGAGCAAGCAGCTGCAGAAAGTGAAAAGACTATGCCCTACATCCCACAGTATGTATCAGTGTCAAGATTTGATATTAAGAGTGCCAGATTCAAAAGTCCTTGTATTTACAGTGTTTGGGGCTGCCTCTGGCTAATTCAATTTCAATAACATTATTGCAAATTCTAAATTATCTGGGTCTAAAATAATGAGGGTTTTTTATTCTTTGTGAATTCAGCACTCAAGTAGGAGTCCATGGATAAGTGGCATGGACAAGCATGTCAAAAAATTATCCACAAATTGCTCTGTTTCCCTGTTCTTTAGAATGCATGGCTCTCCTCTGGCTAATGGCTGTCACAAGAGGCTGCAGAGCATGTCACTATTTAAAGTTGACAAGCATCATCATGGTAAGCAGGTCATTATGAAAAGCATATGTCTACTGTTTTACGAATTGTTTTTAATACGAAATTGGTCTTGAAATGCAACAAAAGTAAATGCTCTAGACTTGTTGTTTTCTCTTCTACTCTCTCTTATCTTAGCATAATTTGATCTTTGATGAATGCTACTCATTTCTATTCAATTTGTGACTTTATGGGGAAATTTCATCCTGAGACAGGAAATGTTATACTGTAGAAGGAATTAGATATTTCCAGCCTCTGGTATATGGATTCCAGCCGTCTGTCTGCTTAATAAACACTACAGTTTTTCATTCAACTGAAAGCCAGGCCCGAGCTGCTCAATATAACAAAGAAAATGATGGAAAGCCCCATTTCTTCCTTTCGGGGTGCCATGCTGCCTGTCTAGAAATCTCCTCCATGTGCTTAAGGGTACAGATTAAAGAATATGCCATATTCTTATTAACTGAAATGTATCCTGCAAGTCTTACAGCTTCTGTGGTAGTCAGTAGGCATGGCTATCTGTAGAGCGCTTGAAATGTCTGGACTGAGAGATGTGAAACCTATTTTTTCTTATCTTTGTTAAAGTAACTTCTAGAAAATTTAAATCAACATGTGTGCTTTACATTGTATTTCAACTGGGCATTGTTATCCTAGAGCCTTTATGTCTTCCACTAATTTCAACCATACATTTGTGTATGGCACATGTATGTTTTACTTTGTTTTGTTAAACATAAAGCAAGTCACATTTTCGGAAATTTATTATTTTTCTTCTACTTAATATAGTCTTTAGAGAGATAATATAAATGAAAATGCTAATGTCCAATATCCTTATCTGTGCAAAACAGAGTTTGGCATCTAGATGCCAAAAGTCATTTCCTTGCTTTAAAGACTCTAGGAGGCTGAATTCAAACCATTTTCCAATCTCATCTTGTAACATCTCCAAAAATAGGCTATGTTTTAGAAGAATATCTAGAATTCCTCCTACATTTGTATGGTCACTTAAGCAAAATACCCACTTTATGAAATTTTAGTATTCTACTGAAAATCTATCTTAATACATTATTACTAACACAACTTAAAAGTCTAGTTAAATTATATCTGAATAAATAGTTGAAATTTTGTCTCATCCCTGCCCAGTGTCTGTTTCAGAATGTGGCACATTAAAAACAGTTATTATCCCTAAGTCAGGAAGATGATAGAAGGACACAGAGCAAGAGAACCAACACATGATTTATGTATTGTAAGTTTAAAAATGGAAAATTCGCTGATTTGAGAAAAAATGATCATAAACCATAGGAAGAGAGTTGTATTAACAAACAAAAATCAATTATTTAAGAAACAGAATTATGAGATCCAGGGCTCAGGTAGAGACTTACTTTACTATGTCACTGGCACTTCTACTCAAGAGATGTTTAATGACTCTGAGTTTTCTGCATTACTTTCAAGTGACCCATAAAGGAGTTTCTCAATTTTTCTTGTAACAGGTTGGATCAGAAGCTTAGATAAAAAGTGAACTCTCTTTAATTTGACTGAAGCCAGAAAGAAGTGGTGATGACACAGCTGAAAAGAATAAGTGCATTCAACTGGAGATCATTTTAAACCCTGGCCACTCCGTCTTTCTTATTTGAAAGCCCACAAATGATCTTCACAGTGCATCATCCAGAATCCATTTTAGAATTGCATATGGAAGTTTAGTTTCTACAAATAATAATGTAGTCATTTTTATTCACTTAGAATTGTATTTACAACAATAATATAGCAGAGACTGTGAGTGTTCGCTGGTAGCTGTGGCCTCCCTGTCCTTCCCATGTTCACAGACACTTTGCTCTATTGTTAAGGGTGGCCACCAACCTAACTCTGCTCAATGCCATGTTAGCAAAGTATGCACCACATTTAGATCTGGGCCATGCAAACCTCCCACATAGGACCTAATTCTCTTTCCCCATCTGCTGATGAAATGGAGAGAATTCTGAGAACAAAGAAGAGGCCACAGCTATAAGAGGGGAGGTGAGTGGGTCCCTGTATTGCTGTGTGGAGCATGACCTCCACTCACCATCACCTCTTAGTGTGTGATAAATAAGAACTTACTATTTCGAAACTACTGAAATTCTCAAGCTTGTCTCTGACAGAGGCTACCACTGTGTCCTAACTCATACAAGCAGTTTCACATGTTAGCCCTACTACCTGCCAGTTTTCCCTAAAATTTAGGAGCTAAGGGTGAGAAGAAATTTGAAAATATCATTATATCTATTAGCAAATAAGGAAACGAGTAACAAGAGATTGTTTGGTTCATTATCACAGGACAAGGTATAATACAGCTATCCTGGAAAACAAACATCTATGTATAAATTCAATTTATGGAGTCACAAAGAGTCAGACACAATTTAGCAAAATGAACAACAATAACAATGTATAAATGAGAAGACTGGGAAAGAGAAACAGAAGAAAGAGATACCAAACTCAGTTTGGTTGAGTTGGAAGATAACTGTATTTTAGGGACTAAGTTTTTGAGCAGTTGTCCACAGAGCTGAATGACTCTGCCAGGAACATATCTAGCTTTATTCTAGAAAGCAAACTGAGTGGCATTCATGAGGCTGAAATGAAGAAACGCATCCTTGTGTTGGGAACAGGGTGAGACAGAAATGCGAAAGCAGGCAAGTGAGAACCTCATCACGTTCTACTGGTAAGTATGAGTTTGACATCCCACAAAAATCCTATTGAGGAAGAATCACAGTGACCACTACTGCCAAATTCTGCTGACACTTGCACATTCTTTGTAAATGTTTTTCAATTCATCCTTTGTCTTAATAAAGATCTGAATTGGCTTCCAGTTCAAGATGGTGGAGTAGACAGACGTGTGCTCCTCTCCTCCTGTGAGAGCACCAAAATTACAACTAGCCGTTGAACCAGTGACAGGACGACACTGGGACCCACCAAGAAAAGATACCCCACATCCAAAGACAAAGAAGCTGCAGCAAGATGGTAGGAGGGGCACAATCTTGACAAAATCAAATCCCATACCGGCACTGTAGGTGACCCACAAACTGGAGAACAATAATACCGAAGAAGTTCTCCCACTTGTTAAGGTTCCCTCCCATGGTTAAGGTTCTGAACCTCACGTCAGGCTTCGCCGCCTGGATCTGACAAAGGGACTGGGAATCCCCAGGGAATCTGGCATTGAAGGCCAGTGGGATTTGATTATAAGACTTCCACAGCACTGGGGGAAACAGAAACTCCAGTCTTGGAGGGCTCAAACAAAATCTTATGCTCACCAAGACCCAGAGGAAAGGAGCAGTGACACCACAGGAGACTGAATCGAAACCACCTGCTAGTGTGGGAGGCCCTTCTGTGGAGGTGTGGGTGGGCAGGGCCTCACTGTGGGGATGGCCGGACTGGCAGCAGCAGGCCTGGAAGGTCCACCTTGGCATGAACATCTTGGAGGTTGCCATTAACCCTACCCTACAGCCCACAGACCCCAGGGCTGGATCACCTCAGGCCTAACAACTAACAGGGAGGGAGTAAAACCCCACCAATCAGCAGGTAATTGGATTAAAGCTTTTTTGAGGAAGGCCCTGCCCACCACAGCAAGACCCAGTTTTTTCCACCACCAGTCCCTCCCATCAGGAAGCTTACACAAGCCTCCTGGCCTCATCCATCATAGGGCAGACAGGAGAAGCACAGTCCCACAGCAGCTAAAACAAAAGCCATACTGCAGAAAGTTATGTCTCAGCTGAAGAGACAAGATTAAACTGCAGAAAAACAACTAAATGAAGTGGAGATAGGCAACCTTCCAGAAAAAGAATTTAGAATAATGATAATGAAGGTGATCCAGGATCTCAGGAAAACAATTCACAAGATGGAAGAAATGTTTACCAAAGACCTACAAGAGCCAAAGTACAAACAGAGATGAATAATACACTAGAAGGAATTAATAGCAGAATAACTGAGGCAGAAAAATGGATAAATGACCTGGAGGACAGAATCGTGGAAATCACTGTCACAGAATATAGAAAAAAGAATGAAAAGAAATGAAGACAGCCTAACAGACCTCTGAGATAACATTAAATGCACCAATATTTGCATTGTAGGAGTCCCATAAGCAGAAGAAGGAGAGAAAGGATCTGAGAAAATATTTGAAGAGATAATAGCTGAAAACTTTTTGAACATGGGAAAGGAAATAGTCAATCAAGTTCAGGAAGCAGAGAGAGTCTCAGGCAGGATAAACCCAAGGAGGAACACACCAAGACACATAATCAAACCGGCAAAAATTAAAGACAAAGATAAAATACTAAAAAAAACAACAAGGGGAATATGACAAATAACATGCAAGGGAGTTCCCATCAGTTTATCAGCTGATTTCTCAAGAGAATCTCTACAAGCCAGAAGGCAATGGCACAATATATTTCAAGTGATGAAAGGGAAGGACCTACAACCAAGAATACTCTGCCCAGCAAGACTCTCCTTCAGATCTGATGAAGAAATCAAAAGTTTTCCAAATAAGCAAAAGCTGAGACAATTCAGCACCACCAAACCAGGTTTAAAACGAATGCTAAAGGAACTACTCTAGGAAGAAAACACAAGAGAAGAAAAGACCTACAGAAAATAAACCCAAAACTATTAAGAAAATGTTAACAGGATCATACATATCAATATTTACCTTAAATGGAAAGGATTAAATGAACCAACCAAAAGACATAGACTGGCTGGGTGGATGAAAACATGTGCATATGCACTTCCATTTACCACAGCACTCTGCTTGACTCCCCCAAATCGTATATAATTATTTTTTATTTTTAAGTTAATTAAGTTCCCATTAAGGCCTGCAATTCAAATTATCTTTTATTTTTTACCTGGCTATTGATTTTGAAAACTAATAAACATCTTTCACAAGTGTGATTATGCAGCTATTACTCACTTAGTATCATGGCTTCATGATTGATGCTTTTGGACTGTGGTGTTGGAGAAGACTCTTGAGAGTCCCTTGGACTGCAAGGAGATCCAACCAGTCCATCCTAAAGGAGATCAGTCCTGAATATTCATTGGAAGGACTGATGCTGAAACTGAAACTCCAATACTTTGGCCACCTGATGTGAAGAACTGACTCATTGGAAAAGACCCTGATGCTGGGAAAGATTGAAGGAGGGAGGAGAAGGGGATGACAGAGGATGAGATGGTTGGATGGCATCACCAACTCAATGGACATGAGTTTGAGTAAACACCAGGAGCTGGTGATGGCCAGGGAAGCCTGGCATGCTGCAGTCCGTGGGGTCACAAAGAGTCGGACATGACTGAGCAACGGAGCTGAACTGATCATGACTGGTCAACAAGAAAATAAGAACACTATATCACCAAAAGTATGATTTAATAGAAAAACCTATAATCACTTTTTAAAATCCAGATGCATATCAGAACTGTCTTGAAATCTTTTGAAGACTACAAATGCCCAGGTATTGCTTTCTTTTCTCCAGAGCTCTAGATGTTTCTAATGAGCAGTCATGTTTAAAAACAACTGGACTATATAATGATCTTTTACTTTTATATAGTTTGCTTCACTTTTTCTATTTCATATTCAGTGCTCCCATTTCATTTAATTTGCTTTCCAATTTCTCCATCTATTCTTTTTTTCTGATGTTCTTTCTCAAGCTTTTATGAAGCATAGTAGAAAAATTTTGTATGCATAAATATAAACAATATATATAATACATATTTTAGAAAACTTATGAATTTTTGCCCAACTAAAAATTTATGACATTTTTATTCTACTTGTTTGACTTAGTATGAATAGAATGCTATATTTCTAACTAAAACATAGATATGCGATAAGCAACAAAGGTTTGCTATAGAGCACAGGGAACTATAGTCAATAACTTGTAATAAACTATACTGGAAAATAATATATGTGTATATGTATAACCGAATCACTTTGCTGTGTACCTGAAACATAAGTCAACTATACTTCAATCATATATATATATGGTAAACATTTATATATATATACATGGTATACATTTCTTCCGTATATATATTTAAAAAAAAAAAGATTTGAATCAATATAAGCCTCTAAAGTAACATTAAGAAGTTTCTGGGCCAAGCAGACCCAGAATCAGAACCTGTTCTAGGCTCCTGACTGCTTAGCTTTCATAATGCAATAGTCATTAAGAAGAATCAGATCTACTCATACTAATCTCGCCTTAAAATATGGCATCCATCCAGGCACTAGACTTTTTCAGTTCTACAAAAGGTAAATGTCCTTTGCATATATTCTGAGCTGAGGTGGGTATGTCAAGTATAGCTGGTGCCACCTATAAAAGTACCACTTGTGAAATATTTTAGGTATTTTGCAAATAATTGCTCCTCTAACAGATCATCACCAAGCAGAGAGCCTACAGATCAACTGTGGCATCTTTCCATAATGTCGCCTGAAAGAAGTCTCCTGGTACATTGAGAATTGTTCCTTAGAAAAGAAAGACAGTCTTATCTTGATTTTTCACCAGAAAGTCAATGTTCAGTAGCCTGTTTTAAAATAAAATCGACTGATATATATTTATATGGCTCTGCTAATCTCATGAGTCATTTTGGATGTGACAATTACGGATAACACACATCTATGTAACTCACCAAAGTGCAACCTCAAAATGCACTCAAAAGAATCAACATGTCTAAGTGTCAGATTTCCACTCCCTCTGAGATACAAGCTGGTTTAACGTGTTTCCCTTAAGCCCCTAGGGATGCAGTTATGTCGACTGGACTGAAAACTTTAAAAGGTAAGCACTGACTTTGGTAAGTGATGGAAAGTGCTTTAAGTGCATCCAAGAGACTCTTTTTTGCCCAGGAAAAAATGCACTTGAAGGGAGAGGATATGAAAAGACTACATCAAGGTCTTCCTTGTTAAGTCAAAATAACACAACCAGTATTTTGCAACTTGCACCACACAAGCTTCCCTTTTGTACCTGTCTTCTGAATGCACCACTGCCCATTTCAAGACTGCAACACAGCTTCTGTGTCTTTCTGCCTTTCTTTATCAAGCTGATGAACATAATGCCTCTTGATAGCTTAAACTATACAATCAGTTCTATTTCCAAGCTCCAGTCTCATCTTGTATAGGAAGCATTATTGAAGTTTTAAGCATAATAATACATTCATGGGCCTAGAGACTCTTCCCTCTTTTTTAGAATTAAATCAGTATTATAAAGCATTCTTCCTACTCCCCTTAAGGACTGTAATACATACATACAGATCTAAACTTAGTAACAGTCCTTGGTAAGAATTTTCATGACAGTGAGTTTACAAATAAGGCTGAAGTTATTTTAGTGCTGCTTAATACTGCAGTACTGATACCATGATACTCATGCAACCATTATTATCAATCTACTTTTCTTAGCAATCATATCAATGCATCTGAAATAGGTTAGCATTTCTGGAGGTGGAATAGTGGAGGTGAGAGAGTCCTTGTCATGCTTTCCTCTCCAGGCCTCAGGCAGTGGAATGACTGTTTTCAGTTTCTGAGTTTCCATACCCAAGTAATAGCTTTTCTCCTCTATGAGAAGTGTCTATTTGGCAAGTGTGATGAAGACTAGATCATGTGGGCCCCCAAGACCATGTCCCCAGCACAATGCAAGTCACCTCTTTTCTCAGGTCTCCTACACTCAGGCAGAGTAAGATCCCAGAACTGCCCACTTCTGTGCCATCAGGGCTCTGCATCCTCTCTTCCAGCTCCTCCCCCTACAACTGACAGAGTAGGAGAGGGTGACTCTGAAATGGGGCCTGATGATCCTAGAGAGCCCAAGATATAGGCCACACTCTGATTCCCTCGCTGACCCACATCTATTTTCTACTGATTTGAAACTATAGGAAAGGAGAGGACCATGGTGACACTCTAAACCTCCAACATGTACTCAGAGTAAAAAAATAAATAAATAAATAACTCCATTTTTATGGAACAAAGTGATCTCAAGTTTATCTATAGTTGAAAGTTAAATGAGCAGCAAAGAAAAGGATTCCATGCAGTTTGGGGCCACACAGTGAAATACTAATCTAAGTCTCCTGAAAATTTTCTATTGCTCATGTATAGCCAGGACACAGTATGAAAAGGCAGTGCCCCCTCCAAAAGCACGTGCCACACTGGGATGCTGCTGCTGCTGCTGCTGCTGCTGCTAAGTCGCTTCAGTCGTGTCCGACTCTGTGCGACCCCATAGACGGCAGCCCACCAGGCTCCCCCATCCCTGGGATTCTCCAGGCAAGAACACTGGAGTGGGTTGCCATTGCCTTCTCCAATGCATGAAAGAGAAAAGTGAAAGGGAAGTGGTTAAGTCGTGTCCGACTCCTAGCGACCCCATGGACTGCATACTACCAGGCTCCTCCGTCGATGGGACTCTCCAGGCAAGAGTACTGGAGTGGGCTGCCATTGGCTTCTCTGACACTGGGATGGGCGGCTGGCTATGGAAATAGAAATTTCTCAGAATATGAAGGGCAAAGCTGAATGCTTGGTAACCTGTCATGTTTCCCTTATTACCTTGGCTCTCCAGCATGTTACATGCCTTCCGGCTCTAAACATAGCCCACATTAGAACTGCAGAATAAATAAGTGAATGAGTCTAAAAAGAGGCCAAATTAAAAAAAAAAAGTTGTTGAAATAGATGGAAAAAAAATAAATGAAAATATTAACCGATGGGAAGAAAAAAAAAAAGCAGCAGCAGCAGTCAACTTGGGCTGCTTAGTGTCTCTCAAAACAGGGTAAAGGATTTAATCATTTCTGGTATAATTATATTCAGTATCCACAGGATGTTCAGTATTTATGGGGCACTCAGTATCTGCAGGGATGAAACATAAAATAGAATAAATGAATTTTCTATGTACAACAGACAATGTCTTTGAACTTAAGTAGCAGGTCCATTGATGATTTTCTAAAACATTGAAACAGATATTGCACAAGCACTGGCTTTAAAATTTTAATTTTCCTTTGATTTTCTCACTGGTGGTCTAGATTCAGTAGTAATTAATACATCAAGCTACAAGAGCAGTGTTGATTTGTGTCAGATGAACTAGCCAAGTCTCATTTTGCATCATTAGCTAATCACTGAGCACCCAGGAAGCACAAGGTCTTGAGCTGGCCTAACAAATATGAACAGGATTTCAACTGGAATAAGAGGATGAACAAATTCACTCCAGGATAATAAATGATCCCAGGGAGAGGAGAGGGGCATGAGGTCATCTGGCTGTTCTGTTAGGAGTAAGGTTAGTTAGTTAACTCACAAGCATGACTGGTGAGGAAATGGGGGAAGATGATATTTTAAGAGATGAGGCTTGGAATATTCAGAGGCAGCCAAGCTGTCATAGGGTCCTGAGTGCCTTGCTGAAGAGTTTAGGCTTTACTCCAAAGAACTCAGAAATATACTCACAACCCTCATCGATTTATCAATATGAATGTGTTTTTTACAAACAGCCTTGGGTCTAAATGGGTCAAACCATCCCACAAAATCATTCAATCTTGCCTTGCACCATGCTTGCCAACATTTTGTCTGCACACCTGAAGGCAGACTTCTAGACTGAGATCATCCTGAATTCTTCCTCATTCTGTTAACCACATTTCAAAACTCTGCTTAGAGTACTCTAAGTACTTTTGCCAAAGGCTTTCCTAGTCCCCTTGCTATTTTCCTTCAAAATCTTTGAATATCACTTCCCTGATTCACAGCCTAGCAGTTGACCAATTTTTATTATCTTCAGTGATATGTTATTAAAACAACTTTCCTTTTATTCTCCCTCTCCTTTCCTCTCATGTTGCCTTCAAGTCTCTGAAAGCGTCTTTGTGCATGTGAGATACGTCTATTATTTATTAACTCAGGACTTTATTTACATCTTTAGTAGGAGGGGTCATACTAACCTTTCTGTCTATATCAAAACTTCTCTGGCCTTCTGCTCCCGACTGTGTATCTTTCTTGTACAATTGATCCAGCATCCCCTCAAACAGAAATTTCTAGAAGCAGCCCCTCTGCACATGCACCTCAATGCAAGCATGCTCATAATAAATGAGTTTGGAGTACCATGACATTCTGAAGTGCCTTAAGAATTCACCTATGTTGCAGGAACTTCTACAGTGAATTGAAATTTATTGCAAAGATTTTCTTTGCAAGTCAGCCATCCATTAGCAATCAGACTCAACATTAAAGTCAATTTGCACATCTACCTGTGGTAGCAATGATTTCCTCAAGCTTGGGGTAAGGCTCTAGAAGCTAGGTACCTCTGTTTCCCAGGTGGACTTTCACTTCCTTGGAAAATCTTCTAGACAAACAAGTGCACGTTCCAACAGAAAGGCTAATTAATCTTCAACAGAGGTTTATTCCCCTTGGCCTCTTGCCCCTTCTTCTCATTTCCCCTCAGTTGTTGATGAGTGGAGAGAGGAACTGGACATGTGCAGTCTAGTTCTCTCCTCACTGTTGCTCTAGGAGTCAGGAGGCTCACCAGATACACCCTTTCTGGGTTGCCTCCTGCCCTAAACTGCATAGGAAGCCTTAGTAGAGATCCTGCATGAGGTGCCCTGTTTCAATTGTGACTGGCTGCATAAATTGGCCTAATTTGGGTATTCAGTATTATGAATACTACTGTCACATACATAAGCCATGTTCTCTGGCATCATCTTTACCAATATTCATATTAACATTCTGGGCTCCACTGGCTTGACTTCTTCATCTGCCTCCTAACTGATTCTCAATGCAGCTGGGGATAAAACAAGGGTGTCATTTTTAGGCTCTCCTCAAACCCTGACAGTGATCATAATAAATTAATGTATTGATCCCCAAGAGATTACCCATCTCAGGTATGCTGATACAGCCAATGTTTTAAATCTACAAAACAGAGGATCTGACTCTCAGCGACATGGACAAACCAGAAGCCAGACTGTAACGAGGGTATGAAGCCAACCCACAAAGTAGCAGCAAGGGGACAGAAGGAGCGAGTTCCCACAGCAGCCCAGCTCCTGGACACCTGATCCTGGGTCCCAAGCACCATTTTGCTTCAGGTTCTATGACCCACCTGGAAAGCTCACTAATGCTGATAGACAAGTGTTACTTCACAAGCATGGAACCAGCACAGTTGCAGAGAACCCCCAATTCAGAAGGGACTGAGAATTCATGTTCTGTGGTCACCATCTTCAAGTTCTTAATAATTCCATCTTTGAGTTTAAGCTTTCTAAGTGAGGTTCAGTGGGACAGAGGAGCACACATTGGGACTGCCCAACACAACTCCCAATTCTTCCTCCCTCTCCAGGATGGGTTCTCGGCTCTCTGTAGCCCAGTCTCTCAGCGCAGTAACAACTGCCACCCTGTGTCTCCAGCAGGGTCCTGCACACAGACAGTGGGAGGGTGGGGTTTGGATACGCAGGCTCTGGGGGTTTCCAGGTGGAGCATGGTTGCGCCACCCCCAGCCCCCAGCAGGTGGCGTGCAGGGGCAGTCCTCAGTGATCCAGGGACCCAGTGGGGAGACTACAGTCCCCTGGGCTGCCCATCTGCTGTGGATTGGGTCAGCGGGCTTGAAGGAAGGGCAGACAGCTGGCTCAACTTCCCTGCCCAACCAGGTCACAGCACCTCGATCAGGGCACATGGGAGCCCTGCAGTCAGGGGGCCAGGGGCATGTGCCAAGTGGGTGTGTAGGGTGTGGCCCTGAAGTACCTCTCGAGGTCTGCACTCGTCCTAGGAGTATCACCATGGCCAAAGGAGTGACATTAAATAGTAAATAAAAACACCATGCTAGGTTGAGAAAGAGATCCCAGAAGAAAGGCAAAAGCTATATGATTACATTCCTTTAAAGACAAGATTTGTCCTACTTTTTTTTTTAACAAGGATCCCACACTCATCTCACCCAGACCTCTGCAAATTACAAGCAAGTCCTGCCAGGAGATTTCTCTGACCTGCAGTCAGTGGAGTCCTAACACATAATATGTGTTCTACACGGCTCTGTATTTTGAGTAATTCTTTATAAGCCTCTTCCACACAAGACAGTACCATTTTGTAAATTGTTCAATTGACTTGGAAGCATTTGCTCAAATCCTCTTCCCAAACTGAACAGCAGAATCTCTCTGGACCTTGTTTTATTTGCCTCTTGCTCCTTTGGTGCCACAAGCTACACTCCAGACACAGAATTCACACTCCCTGTATGTTTATGAAACCAGTGTCAATATTATCAGTCATTAAGACAAGAATGTTTTCAAGCATCATCACATCTTATCCAGCCCTAATGATAGACAAGACAGAAGGCTTAGACTATCAGCAATTTATCGACAGCTGCCTGCTTAAAGCTACCTTCAGTTCTAGGTTAATGCAGGAGGGTGGAAGCAGATAAATACTCTTCCACAGACAACCCCAACCTTTACGAACGGTTATACAAATCTGATTTGCAACAGTTTGCAAGTACTGTTTCCATTTAACCTCAAATGCCAAAATATTCAACAACAGATGTTGCATAGTCTAAATTCTTTTGTCTGTTTATCAAGAATGTGAACTTTAAAATATAGATTGTAGAAAAAAGCGGGGAAGAGACAGAGTTATGAGAGTTCCTAGTTGAAAAGAGAGAGAGAGAGGAAGAGAGAGAAGATGAGAGTGTGTGTGTTAAATGATCAACAGCCAGAGAGGAAGAGGGAGATGTAGGGGAGAAAGAAAGAAAAGGAAGACAAATGGAAAGAAAAAGAAAGAGGAAGGTTAGGGGGAGGAAAGAAACTAAAAGCAGTCACAATCACTAGGTTTAATCAGATTCAGCTATGACTTACTCAAGATTTACCCCTGAAATAGAACAATGCCATCAACCTCCCAGGGTTACGGTGGGAATTAAATGAGATAACGTACGTGAACACAACCACAAGGTGTCTTGCACATACTTGGTGATTGTTGTTGAAGCTGGGCAAGTATTTTTCCATCTCCGTGAGAAAAATACAACAAACCAAAACTCCTTACATGGGCATCAGTCACCAGGAAAGCCCATCTAAGAGAATTTGCACTAATTAGCATTGTTCAAGAAACTGTTGCCTCGTGTTTTGCTTGTTAATAGAAGTGTTAGCAATGTTCATTTCTACCCAGATGTAGCCAATTCCATGAACAACACCACATCTAGGAAAGCTTTAAATGTTAAAGAAAAAAAAAAAAAAAAGGAATTAGTTCAAGCTGTCTGATTCTCCTGGTCCAACTCCCACTATAAATGATTCAGTTACAAGTGGAAAACTCAATGACAAAATGTCTGCCTTGAAACAGACACACAGTTGGGTACTTCAGTCACAAGGCTGAGATTCAAGCCAACTCATGGACTGCCTTTTCCTTGTCCTTCATTGTTGTACCACCAATAATACTGTCTTCACTTTTATAGCATTCGATAGTTTAAAACAGTGATATACATTCCTTTCATAATTCTTTGCAATAACACTACTGAATAAATGTTGATGGTGATATCGACCCAATTGGAGTTTGTAAAAATACAGAAGTGACAACCCACCAGTAAGGAAATCAGGTCTAAAACCCACCTCGCCAAGTACTTTGTCAAATTTTTCATCTCCGCTGCAATGCCTCCCCCACAAAACACTGATGAAATACAGGATTCTCCTGGTTTTACTGAGGTTAACATGCCTGACCATGAGAATTACATTAAGAAAATTATTGTCCCTAATTGATGATTTTGGGGGAAGATGTAATTTCAGAGTCTGTGGACACCAGGAATATTATCTGAACTCATTATTTTTTGCGGTGGGGGCTTGCAAATCCCACAAAAGGTGAAGCCACCACCTAGCACAAATGGCGAGAGAGGGATTGGCCAACAAACTCACTCACTTGGTACAACCACTATCATTTTATGAAGTAAGATCATTCTGAACAAAATGAATTAAGATCAATTCCCTGCGTCGCTCCTCAGATTTACAGCATTAGATGACATGCACCAGCAGGGGCTTGATATTCTGTGGAATTATATTAATGTTTACGTTCCTTTTTTGTTTTGTTCTTAGAAATATATTCAAGTCTTCTTTTAAAAACTGAGCACTAGTTTCTTTATTGGCCTCATGGAACTTTTTTAAAAACACACAACTATTATATATATAAATCCCCACTAGAGGAGACACAGACAATACTGAATTCATAGCAATAAGTGAATGTTTTTTTTCACCCATCCCCATGGTTAATAAGGTAAACAGTCTGCATGGTTGCCATGTCACTGCATTTACATAAATATATGTATAGATATTTATAAATAATAAATTAGCCAAGTGATGATACTATATGTACTTTCCTGTAACTTGGTTTTATTTCCTTTTTTTTTCCTCAAAAGTATGTCTTTTAGTGTGAGTGTGTATATACACGTGCACACATGAGTGCATACATATGCTCAGAATTTCAAACCACTGTATTGTATTCCATGAAACAATACTCCAAATAAATTCAATCATTCCACTACTGCCGGACACTTGGGCTGTTTTTGGTTTTCAGTGAATACAAATAATGTAGCGAAAATATCCCTGTACATGCATTTTTTCCTCCCTCAAAAGCATATACTTAGAATATACTTCAAGAAGTAAAATCAATGGAATCAAGAGAATCTCTCTAAGACCCTTCAGATTTACTTTAAAAGTAGATGGATTTTGTCAAATCGCCATTAAAAACTTTTACCCATTTACCTCTTAGGCATGCATGAGGCTGTTTACCCCAACCTCACTGAGACAGAATACAATCAACATCATAAGATTCTCCTCTAATCTAATGCATGAATATGGTGACTTGGTCACGGTATATTATTTCTCATCATCAGTATGTCATCTCTGCAGAAGAATACTGCTAGAGTGCTGTGTGTCCTTGAGTAAGGTACTTAATCTTTCTGTGTCTCAATATGGAGACCTCTAAAATGGGGAGAATAATAATACCTAACTCAAAGGGTTATTTCCTGGTTTGTTTTTTGTTGTTTTTTTTTCTTTTTTTAATATAGATCTTGCCTCTTTTTCAGTGTGACGTCTGTTTCCTCTTTGGCTGATCCAGTCAGTGAATGATCGCTGACGCTTACTGTGTGCCGGGTACCATTCTAGTTGATGGGAAAAGAGCAGGGAGACAGGACCGAATGGTCACTTTCACAGAGCTCATGAGGAGACAGATAATACAGAAGTAGAAACACATCAGTGTATAATGTTCTGAGAGGCTGGGTTAGTTAAGAAAAATAAAGGAGGGTATGGGACTGAGAAATACTAGAGGTCTATTTCTCAGTCCCATAAGATGCTGGTGCAGAGAGAGTTCAGGGGAGAGAAGAGAGAAAAGCTGAGAGGAGTCAGGGACCAGACTGACTCTTCCCATTAGACAGGAGGAGTAATGGGAATTTATCCTGAATGCAGACAAAAGCCAGAGCACCGGCCTCTGAACTGTTCCAAACCCAGAGAGAGGCTGAAACCTTCAGCATCATATCCCAGCAGATACCTGGAGTGTGGCCAGAAGCGGGGCCCTCTTGCTGTCTGAGCAGGGCTCTCGGAGAACAGACGCTCACCTCAGCCACCAGTGCATCCATCACAAACACAAGCCAACAGACAAAGCTGAAGGCAGCCATCAAGATATGGGGCCATGCCCTGACCCACAAGCATATCTTCTTCCTTCTACCCCAAAGTCACACTCAGAGCATCTTTATTCTTCTCTGATGCACAGTGCCCGTGCCCCCTGACCCCACCAGAGACAAGAACCCTGGCCCGGGTCAGTCACCAGAAGGACACAAAGAACCTGTAATAGGAGCGCCCAGAGCCGGACAGGGGGCACAGCTCACAAGCAGCTTCATCCCTACGGCCACCAGCCTACCTCTGCAGACGGTCCCGTTGCCCACGTAGCCTGGTTTGCAGGTGCAGCTGTGCCCCTGGACAGCGTTGGTGCAGATGGCATTCTCATCACAGTTGTGCTGCCCGCTGCCACAGTCATCGTGCTCTGTGGGCAGGGTAAGAAAGAAAGACAGTGTTTCATAAGCTGGAATCTCTGACATTGGCAAAGGGAGCTAGAACCCACCAGGTAAGAATGCAGGTGACTACCATGCATTGGGACTTTGACATCTCAACAACTCTAGAAGATGTATGTTATTATCCTCACTTTGCACCGAAACAGAGTGTCAGAGAAGTCAAGAGATTTATCCAAGTGACAATGACTGCTAAGTGCTGCTCTAAGGTCACTGCTTCTTTCATGGCTGCAAAAGTTTCTGCAGAGGCTCCAAAGCCAGGTTCTCAAGGGGTGAGGGGGAGGGGTGTTCAATGCTGCATCTTTTCTTCCTCCTAGAAACATTCGACAGTGTCTGAGGATACATGTGGTTGTCGTGCTTTGAGAAAGGTGATGCTATTGGCATCTAGTGGATGGAGGGCAGGGATGCTGCTAAGTGTTCAACAATGCACAGGACAGCGCACCACAACAAAGAATTCAACCAGTCTGATATGTCAACAGTCCCAAGGCTGGGAAACCTTCCTCTAAAGTTGAGAAAAAGAAAAGGAAAAGAAACAAACCCACAAGAGAGAGTCCATGGCTTCTTTAGAACATGTTGGTTGGAAACCTTGGAAGCTTCCTCGGTAAAATCTGAAACTTGCCTTCATACAAAGAGAGCAAGGAGAGACCAAAGAAAGAGGCAGACACTCCAGACTGCTAGACACAGATTTAATAAGCAAGGGGACTTACATATGAGGCTGGTCTTGGCTGACTGCAAGACCAGTAGATCTCTGCACTTGTCCCCCAGAATCTTAAAAGTTTATATATAGAGAGGCCTTAATGGGGTTCAATCATGTATTACATCCTAATGGTCTCCACAATGCCTTGCTGTTTTAAGGTTGTGTCCTTGAAACAGCTCTGACTATGGGAATAGTGGACAGAATATATATTACAAGGACAGGGGATTGCATGTGGAGGCTCTGATTGCCAAGATCCAGCTCGTGGTCCAACCACCTGTCATATCCTCTCAATATCCTTCTCCAAAAGAACAAGGAGGGTAAAACTAAGGAGGAAGGCCCAGCAAATACAGCCTGTCAGAGGAGCACTAACCATTTTCACAGGGTTCAGAATTTAATCACTGTTCTGATGCCTAATGTGTAGTAATATGGTTACACATATTCAAATAGCCACTGCATCCTTAATTCACAAGACACAGGGGAAAGTATATCTAACAGTATGAAATGGACTGAAAGATTCCAAGTTAGAAATCAAGATATCACAGATAACCACACTCTCCCCTCATCACTGGGAAATTTTAATATTTACCTAAATGACTTCGCTGTAAATAAATAGTATGAGAAAGTTTATGTCCTTTACTCCCTTAAATATCTGCTACTATGACTTAGAAATTTTAAGGAGAAAAATCAAGCAGGGTTACTGAAGTCATAAAAGACTATAAAACAAGAGTTGAAATCCCAGCTAGAAACCTCAAAGAAAACAACACTAACTGAACAAAACTAAACACTCAATATAGTTTGTTAAGCAAACAATTAGATCAATGAAGCCATCAAGTGAAATAACGTCTATCTTCATTAATTTTTTATTTTAGATTTCCTAACAGGGACTAGGTTAAAGAGTCCTAGAGAAAAGTTAAATTCTGCAAAGTAGAGCTGTTTCAGTCACCCACAAGCAATAAGGTCAAGTAGATACATGCCCACTGCTCTTAGCACCTTGCATTTTTTCAAAGAAAATTTTTCTTAAGGCCAGAAGACCAACTCAAACTGTCAAAGAGACATGTGCACAGGTTAGCAAGCAGTGTAAGGAGAGATTTATGAAGACACACTTCTGGTCAGTGCTCAAATCATCTTCAGGTTGTCCCAGAAATAGCAGAGCCCTGTGTATGTCCAACCACATTTACAGACCTAGCAAGCACATCTTATGTACAGGTGCAATACCAGAAGACGTTAGGAACACAGAAAAGTCTAAGAATAAAGGATTAGACTCCAAGAGTTTTCAAGATACTTATTTAAAGCCACTTAATAAAGAATTATTAGAGTCTGTATTGGGAATATAAATGAGTAGATATGGTCCCTGCTCACATGAACATTTTAATAGAGGTCACCAAATAGCAATATGTCACTAACCAGAACACAAGGGAGAAGCGATAAGAGTTATAAGGAGGAGACCTTATCTTTTATCATATAAACAGAACACAGTTTATAGTGAAAGGGGACTTTGCTAATAACTACACTGGAATAAGAGGCATAACTCAGAATGACCTCGGCAAACGGGCGTGTGTGCTCATGCTGGCGAAGAGAAACAAAGATAAACCGAAAAGAAGTTCACCAGAGGGAAGAAATGCCTTCTCATAGGCAGAAAAATTTTCTTGAAAGACATAGTATTTGAACTAGCCTTTTAAAAACAGTCATGTTTTTCTCAGCCAGAAATGCTCAAGAAGGGCACTCCAGGTAAAACAACAGTGTGGAGAAATGTGAGATTTCCAGAATCATACATTCCAGAAGTCTGGTCCATTGTCTTTCCGGTCTCCAACCATCCCACCCCCATCAGCAGCTTAATAAACTCATACTTAACAAATAGAATTGAAAGATACTGAAAATGTACAATATAATAATTTGATATACATTCAGAAAGGATTAGCCCATTGGGTTAATTAACACACCTATCCTGTTATCACTGAGGAAGGCTTTTTTACCTCTCCTTGTTATTTATTCTTGGGAACTTTGCATTCAAATGGGTATATCTTTCCTTTTCTCCTTTGCTTTTCACTTCTCTTCTTTTCACAGCTACTTGTAAGGCCTCCTCAGACAGCCATTTTCCTTCTTTGCATTTCTTTTGCTTGGGGATGGTCTTGATTCCTGTCTCCTGTACAATGTCACGAACCATTCTTTGGCAATGCCAAAGAATGCTCAAACTACTGCACATATGCACTCATCTCATCTCACACACTAGTAAAGTAAGGCTGAAAATTCTCCAAGCCAGGCTTCAATAATACATGAACCACGAACTACCAGATGTTCAAGCTGGTTTTAGAAAAGGCAGAGGAACCAGAGATCAAATTGCCAACATCTGCCTGATCATCAAAAAAGCAAGAGAGTTCCAGAAAAACATCTATTTCTGCTTTATTGACTATGCCAGAGTTTTTGACTGTGTGGATCACAACAAACTGTGGAAAATTCTGAAAGAGATGGGAATACCAGGCCATCTGACCTGTCTCTTGAGAAACCTGTATGCAGGTCAGGAAGCAACAGTGAGAACTGGACATGGAATAACAGACTGGCTCCAAATAGCAAAAGGAGTATGTCAAGGCTATATATTGTCACCCTGCTTATTTAACTTACATGCAGAGTACATCATGAGAAATGCTGGGCTGGATAAAGCACAAGCTGGAATCAAGATTGCCGGGAGAAATATCAGTAACCTCAGATATGCAGATGACACCACCCTTATGGCAGAAAGGAAAGAAGAACTAAAGAGCCTCTTGATGAAAGTGAAAGAGGAGAGTGAAAAAGTTGGCTTAAAGCTCAACATTCAGAAAACTAAGACTATGGCATCTGGTCCCATCACTTCATGGCAAATAGATGGGGAAACAATGGAAACAGTAGCAGACTTTATTTTTTTGGACTCCAAAATAACTGCAGATGGTGATTGCAGCCATGAAATTAAAAGACACTTACTCCTTGGAAGAAGTTATGACCAACCTAGACAGCATATTAAAAAGCAGAGACATTACTTTGCCAACAAAGGTCTGTCTAGTCAAAGCTATGTTTTTTCCAGTAGTCATGTATGAATGTGAGAGTTGGACTATAAAGAAAGCTGAGCACCGAAGAATTAATACTTTTGAACTGTGGTGTTGGAGAAGACTCTTGACAGTCCCTTGGACTGCAAGGAGATCCAACCAGTCCATCCTAAAGAAAATCAGTTCTGAATGGTTTGGCTACCTGATGCGAAGAGCTGACTCATTTGAAAAGACCCCGAAGCTGGGAAAGATTGAAGGTGGAAGGAGAAGCGGATGACAGAGGATGAGACGGTTGGATGCCATCACTGACTCAATGGACATGAGTTTGAGTAAACTCTGGGAGTTGGTGATGGACAGGGAGGCCTAGCGTGCTGCAGCCCATGGTGTCGCAAAGAATCAGACATGACTGAGCAACTGAACTGAATTGATCCTGTTATCTCCCAATATTCTTGATGCAAAGCCCCTTCTCTGATGAGGTAGCCTTATCACTATCTTGCAAGTATGTAAGTTAATTACTACCTCTCTAGCTTGTCATGAGTTTCCTGGACTCAAAGTACTCTCACAATGAAGTGAAAAAATCTATGCCCTTGCCTGGCTTCAAATACCATTTCATATGAACACTCTTGCCGTGCAGGCTTCCATGTGCTCTTGACACCATATGAAATTAACCCATCTTGGAGCTTTTAATAAATTTAATATCTTTTATCACTTTGAAGGCAATGATATCACAATATATGGTGATGAGATTTGCAAGTTTTATCATGACTGCCCTATGAACTAGTTAACTTTGAGAAGACAAACTATAGCAAATCTTCTATAACCCAGACTTTACTTCCCTCTACTTGACATGTGCTGTGCTAAGTCACTTCAGTCGTGTCATACTCTTTGCAACCTCATGGACTGTAGTCTACCAGGCTCCTCTGTCCATGGGATTCTCTAAGCAAAAATACTGGAGTGGGTTGCCATACCCTCCTCCAGGGGATCTTCCCAACCCGGGATCAAACCCAGGTTTCTTATGTCTCCTGCACTGGCAGGTGTATTCTTTACCACTAGCTCCACCTGGGAAGCCCTACTTCCCGTAGTAATAGTGAACCCAGAGTGCCCAGCATTGGGCTAAATGGTGGCAATAGTGGTTTAGTTACTAAGTTGCATCTGACTTCTGTGACCCCATGGACTGCAGCCCACCAGTTTCTCTGCCCATGGGATTTCCCAAGAATACTGGAGTGGGTTGCCATTTCCTTCCCCAACTGAGCTAAATATTATCATATACGTGTCATTTAATTCTCCCAAAAACCGCATGAAATAGGCTCATTTTTACAATGAAGGAATGAAGACATTGTTAAATTTAAAGATTGCATTATTAAATACTCTAACATCACATAACTACTAAGTGGAGGAGTTTGGACTTGTGATTCTAGACACTGGGGAAGTGATCCAATGATGCCAAGAATAAACAGTTTTTTTCCTGTACTGGCCCCAAATACCCACCGAAAATCCAATCTATCCTCAAAGGACAAGGGTTTCAAAACATTCCCCCCTTATTATCTTCAGTCACGCCTAAGTTTTCAAAGTAACCAGCACCTTCAAAACTATGTTTGACAGAGATGGCCACAGAAGAAATGGTCTCCTCATAAAAATCTCAAATCCCCTTCCAGCTGCTGGAGATACTGTAGACAGTGTGAGACAAGCATTTGTGAGAGGTGGCAGGACATAGAGGCAAGAGGCTCTAGAAGCACACAGCCTGGGTTAGATGATCCTGGATATGGCACTTACTAGCTATAGACATTAGAGTGACTCAAACAGCCAGTGTCTTCTCAGTTTCCATATGTAAAATGTGAATAGGATACAACCCGTCTCCTAGGGTTGTGATGAGGACTCAGTTAATATAGATATGATATTTATTACAGCATTGTAACTAGTAAGTGCTCAATAAGTGTAAACTATTATATTATCATTGTTACTACTACTACTAGTAATAGTATTACTCATATTTTTCCCACTACTATTAGTTACTTGTGAGCAGACTTCATTGTTGAATGGTGGTTAACCTGGTTAACAAAACTTTCTTTAAGGGATGGAAGTTCAGGCAGGGAAGCTGTGAACAGAAAGAACTCTGAATACACTTAAATTAGAATACCTCTTTGAAGATATTGGGCTTCCCTGATAGTTCAGTTGATAAAGAATCTGCCTCCAATGCAGGAGACCTTGGTTCGATTTCTGGGTCGGGAAGATCTGCTGGAGAAGGGATAGGCTGCCCACTCCAATATTCTTGGGCTTCCCTTGTGGCTCAGCTGGTAAAGAATCTGTCTGTAATGCAAGAGATCTGGGTTTGATGCCTGGGTTAGGAAGATCCCCTGGAGAAGGGAATGGCTACCCACTCCAGTATTCTGGCCTGGAAAGTTCCACGGACTGTATAGTCCATGGGGTCACAAAGAGTCGGACAGGACTGAGTGACTTTCACTTTCACTTAGACATTAAACAAAGAAATATTTGCTTAGCTTCAATTATAGTTCCCAAGAAATAAGATTATAGATTGGGAGGGTGAAGGATTTATGTTTAGGATTATTGACATACAAACCAGCATGATTGTAGTAAATTTGGAGTATCAAACCTCTCAGGACAAAGAACTAATGATTTTGGCATCAAACTCTCCATACTGATGATAATTATTGTTATGCTGGCTAATATTTAATTTAATTAATATTTAATTAATTAGTTGTCTAATACTTAATGAGTACTCATTAAGCATTGTCATTATCACATGAATCCTTTCTCCTTTCTCCTCTTTTTCATGGGATGGCTCAGAAGGACTCCCATCCACTTCTGTAGCATTGTCATCAATAGCCATTTTCAATTAACACACTTTTTCTTTGTGAATTAAGCAGGATCCAAACAAGCTACTGAAACAGTCACTTCAGCTGTGACTGCAAATGTCTTACATTTGGGATCTGACTGGCTACAGCTTCACTTTGTTCAAAGTAATCTAGTTTGCATTTTATAAAAAAAAATGTAATAGTGACTTCACTGGGATATGCCGAGCAGGTCTTATATTTCACAGATGAAATTGGAGTTTGGCATCTGTATATAGATAGTAAGTTGTATGTCAAAGACTCTAACGCCAATATCCTCATTCTTTCTCCTGCATTCTTTCCAAACCCCCGGAGTATTATGAAGCTATTCAAATATCTACAATGTCGGTCACAATGTAGATCATTTCTTTTACCTTAAAAAAAAAACAACAAAAAACACTATTGACATATAGGAGGCTGCAAAAGTAGTACAAAGTGTCCCTTATCTCCTTCACCTAGTTTCTCTGCATAGTGCCATCTTATACAGCAGTAGCATCATATCTAAACCAGAAAACTGACATTCGTGTATCACTGTTAAGCAGTCTACAGAACTATTCAGTTCATACCATGTTTTCCAATGCATTCATGTTGTGTTTATGTACATATGGGTGTAGTTCTAAGCAATATTAACTTGGTATAAATTTGTGTGACCACAACCACCACAATCATGCTATGTCTTTGTGTTTGTACCTATCCACACTATCCCTCACTACCCCCAATTCCTGTCCCCTATCAACCACTAAACTGGTTCTCCATAGCTGTCATTTAGACAATGGTATCCAGAAAGTAAACTTTGAGACTGATTTTTTTAAAAATAGATTTAATGCCCTTGAGTTGCATTCAGACTGTTGCAGCTTCAATAGCTCATCCGTTTTTACTGCTGTGTAGTATTCCATTGGAACAACGTACAGTTTGTTCAACCACTCACATGCTGAAGGGATTTGGATTGTTTCCTGTGCTTCACAACTCTGAAAAAAAGGTGCTGCAAACATCTGTGACAGGTTTTTGTGTAGCTATATTTTCGTTACTCTGGGATAAATATCCAAGAGTGTGATTATAGGGGCATCTGTTAAGTACATGTTTTGTTTTGTAAGAAACTACCAAATGAACTTCCAGAATGGCTGTACTATTTTACATTCCCACCATCAATGCATGAGTGATCATTTCTCTACATCATTGCTAGCATTTGGAACTGTCATTTTATGATTTTAGTCATTCATATTGTGTGCGTTATGATACTGCATTGAGATCGTAATTTGCCATTTTGCTAATAGCCAATGATGATAGCATCTTCCCACATGTTCCTCTGCCATCTATATCTTTGGTGAAATGTCTTTTGTTGATTTTATAACTGGATCTTTTTTCTTTTCTGTTGAGTTTTGAGAATTCTTCATATATTCCAGATATAAAGCCTTCATTGGATATGTGATTTGCAGATATTTTGACAGTCTCTAGCTTGTATTTTCATCCTGGTTGCAGCCTTTCACAATGCAAAGTGTTTTACTTTTGATGCAATTCAATTTACCTATTTTTCATCTTATTAATAGTGCATTAGATATCACATGTAAGAACTCTTTCTCCAACCCGAGATCTCAAAGATTTCCTCCCATTTTTTTCTTAACAGTTTTGTACTTCTACCTCCTAGATTATAAATGTATGACCCATCTTGAGCTTATTTTTGCATATGGTAAGAAGTTTAGGTTTTTGCCTATGCATGCCATTTGTTGAAAAAGCTACTTTTCCTTCATTGAATTGCAAAAGCTTTTGTCAAAAACCAATTGTTTGTATTTGGGTTCTTCTCTTTCCTGATTCTCTATTCTGTTTCACTGATTTGTGTGTGTATTCCACTGCCAATTCCACATTGCCGTGAGTATTGTGAGTAATAGAAAGCCTTCATATCATATAACAGTAATTCCCTTCACTTTACCCTTTCCATTTTGTTTTAGTCATCTTATCTCTTCTCCCTTTCTGCATAAATTTTAGATACTGTTTGCCCATTTCTAGAGAAAATCTTGGTGAGATTTTCACAGGAATTTTATTAAATGTATCAGTTTGTGGAGTATTGACATCTTCACTATATTGAACCTTCTATCCTGTAAACACAGTATGTTTTCCCCATTTACCTATACTTTTATTTCTTCCATCGGTGTGTTGCAATTTTCAGCACACAAATCCTGTACGTGTTTTATTAGATTTATAACTAGGAATTTCACTTTATTTCAGAGTGATTGTATATGATGTTATGTTTTCAATTTTAGTTTCTATGTATCACTTGATAGTATAAAGAATAAAATCAATTTTGTGTGTTAATCTAGTACAGCTTGTGACTCTGCTGAACTCACTTATTAGTTGTACAATTTTCCTGTAGATTCCTCAGAATTAACTCCATAGACAAGCACGTCATCTGTAAACAGGATCAGCTTTATTTCTTCCTTTCTGATCTGCATGCTTTTTATTTCCTTGTGTTGCCACTTTATTCTGTCAGCTAAGATTTCCGGTGCGATGTCACGCAGGAATGAAAGCACACTATCATTGGTTTGTGCCCAATGTTCGGAGAAACCAATCAGTCTTTCAGCATTAAGTGTAATGGTAGTTCCACGTCATACAGCCTTGCCCATTCTGGGTGGAGGTGAAAGCTCTGATGGACCCCCTGGCACTGAAGTTGGGGAGAGACAGACTACCCATCAACCTTGCCTTGCCCTGGCTTTGCACCGTCTGTGTGCTGCTGGACAGAAGGGGAGGCCCAGCTCCATGCTGGGCCCACTGACATTTCCACAGAGAGGGACTTAAAGCACCACCTGCTTCTGCCAAGCAGGTTTCCTACTATCATATGGTTCAAGGAGGGTGAGTTTTCAGAAAGGTTTTCTGTTCTATTAGACCCCCCTTTCTAGTTCTTTCTCTAGGAGCAGTCTTTCCTCTGTGCCTAACTGTGGATTCAGGTTCCAGACTTCTTCAGCTCCTCATCTGAGAGACACAAAAGCAAAACGAAACCAGAGAACTCAACACATTCTTGTTCGTCTCCCAGAGCCGCTATGTAGTCCGTCTTCTTCTACCCTCCTTTCAGAGTCTACCCAGGCATTTGGTGTGTTATATCCAAGGGGTTTTTAGTTGTTAAGGGCCTGGGAGGAATGGGGGATAGTCCAACTTGGCAAGTCTTAAGTGTGTTTAATTTTTAGGAAAATATTAACTTTCCTTCACTTTTTCAAAAAGACAAATCTCTGATAACTGGAATTTTTCATAAACATGAACACATTTAATTGTTTAGCATATTTTTGAGCAGACATTATGATGTAGATATTGCTCTAAATGTGTTGTACCATTCATATGAATCCAACACTACTATCCATATTTTCTCAATGAAGAAATGGGAAAAGGGAGGTTATAAGTGGTCCAAGGGGTAGAATGGGAGAGTCAAACCAAGACAGTTACAGTCAAACCATGGCAGAAGAATTAGCACCATAATCCCTTATCAAACCATCAAGTTTCACTGATTTTTCTTTCTAAATGTCTTTCAGATTCATTCTTTTATCTTCATTTCTACCACCCTCATCGAAGCTACCATCATCTTAGCCACATCTAAGTGGTCAATACTTGAGCTCTTCCTGTAGCTTCTAAATGGAACTCTCATAATCACTGTTCATTTTTCAATTCTTTCATTGGAATTCAAAGGTGATCATCTTACAGTCTTTTCTAAAACCCCTCAGTTACTTTTCACTGGTCTTAAAATGTGGACAAACATTTTTAATATAACCTCCTCAGCCTGTCACGGGTTTGCTTGCACCTGACTGCCTCAGTTCATTTTCACATTTGTCTGCTCAGCTCCTACCACAGTGCTTTATTTCCTGTTTCAAAAGGGCGTTGTCTCCATGGGTCACAGACACTTTCACATGCTCTTCCTTCTTAGCCACATTAACTCTTGCTTATCCTGGGTATTCAGTTTAGTCCTTACCTCCTCAGAAGAAAGAATGCTCAATCTCCTTGCTCAGAAAGATTCCCTTATAATATGTGGCTCAGACAGTAAAGAATCCGCCTGCAAAGCAGGAGACCTGGGTTTGATTCCTGGGTTGGGAAGATTCCCTAGAGGAGGGCATGGCAACCCACTCCAGTATTCTTGCCTGGAGAACCCCCATGGACAGAGGAGCCTGGTGGGCTACAGTCCATGGGGTCGCAAAAAGTTGGCCACGACTGAGCGACTGAACAACAACAGCAAGGAGAATTAAGAAAAGGAAAAGTTAATCGAATCAGGCAGCTGGCAAAAACTTAGATGGGAAGAGCTTATAAATGAAATACAAGCAGGTAATGATGTGTTGATATATTCATTTATCATAGTGACTGCAGGAAAAGGAGAAAGGAATGAGGTTTAAGGAGCTCTCTCTGAGTCAGGCCACTTCCTTCATAAAGAATTGCTAAAGACACAACTCCTAGACTCTGAGAAAATACTTGCAAATCATGCATCTTTTAAGCAACTTGAATCCAGAATATATAAAAACCTTTACAACTCAGTAATAAAAAAGCAACCCAGTTAGAAAATGGGAAAAGTATTTAAATAGACATTTTGCTAAAGCATACATATAAATCTCTAATAAACACATGAAAGGATACTCAACATCTTTAGTCATGAAGGAGACCCAAAGCAAAACCACAGTGACCAAGTCACGCACACCAGAAAGACAATAATCAAGACTGACAACAGAAATCATCTATAAAAAAGTAAAGAAACTGAATCTCTTGTACACTGCTAATGGGAATGTGAAATACTTGGAAATTACTCGGCAGTTCCACAAACTAGTAAACATAAGATTACCACATGCTCCAGCAATTCTGCTTCTAGGCATATACTTGAGAAAAATGAAAATATATCCACACAAAGATTCACCCAGGAATATTCATACTAGTATCATTCATAACAGCCAAAGGTGGAAACAACCATAAAGACGTTAACAGATGATTGCATAAAGAAAATGTGGTATATCAATATAATGGGATGTTTTTAAGTAATGAAAAATAATGAAGCAGAAATTCCCTGGTAGTCAGGGGTTAAAACTGCACTAGCAATGCAGAGGGGTGTGGGTTCAATCCCTCGTGGGGGAACTAAGAGCCCACATGCAGTGTGGTGCAAAAAAAAAAAAATACAGAAAGAAAAGAATGAAGCACTGCTACATACAACAGCATGTGTCATGGATAAACCTCAAAAACATGTGCTAAGTGCAAGAAGTCAATCACCTGCTTTATGTTCTCATTTATATAAAATATCCAGATGGCAAATCTATAAAGTCATAAACTAGGTAAGTGGCTACTTAGGGCTAAATTCAAGGGAATGGATACAAGTTTTCTCCTTGGGGTGATAAAAATGTTCTAAAATTAGAGTATTATAATGGAAGTGCAATTCTGAAAATACGCTTAAAACAACTAAACTGTATTGTTTTATTTTAAAGATTTTTGTTCATTTGAATTCGTCACTCTCACTGAGATAGCTTTTGTGCTAATTAGTATGCGTTAGTAAAACACTGTCATCTTTTCTGCTTGATTATTTGGGGGGTTATTTTTTTAGCCACACCTGGCATACTGCGGGATGGGATCGAACCTGGGCCCCATGAACTGTAAGTGTGCAGGACTGCCAAGGAATTCCCTGAACTATACATTTTAAGGAGGTGAACTTTATGCTACATACATTATACCTCAATAAAGCTGTTAAAAATTACTAAGTATAAAGTTCTTAATTAAACTGGCATGTTTATTTCTGCCCATGTCTTAAAACAAGGATGGAAAGACTCATCAGATATCATTCTTGGGTGAAATGCTCTGCAAAGGAAGATTAGAAATGTTAGTTATTTTGCTAATATCCTAGGGACATGCCACATTTCCTTACTTGAAAAAACAACATTTATTTAATAGTAATATTGGGGGAAGGAGGAAGAAGTAATTATATATATAATGCATTCATTCCCAGTTTCTTCTGTGAAATCTGAAAATCTGTTCTTTAGGCTCAAGGACAAATGTTCTTTGCAATCTAACACAGCGCGTGAATTTGAGAAACAATTTTCTAAGTCAGAGTAAATACAACTCTAAGCCCTGTAAGCCCTCGATTTGCCAGAATGGACAACTAAATCTCATTTATTTTTGAAATCCACTCCACCTCACTTTGCCCTTTGTGGGATTCTATCATGATTCTGTGGGTCTCAGGCAAAACCTTATGGGAAGGCTGTCTGATTTTCACACTGGTTATTACTCTGGCCCAATTAAAAGGAGGCTTGAAGCCCTGCTTTGCTGTTGTTCAGTCACTAAGTCATGTCCAACTCTTTATTACCCCATGGACTGCAGTACCCCAGGCTTCCCTGTCCTTCACCATTTCCCAGAGTTTGCTCAAACTCATGTCCATTGAGTCAATGATGCCATCCGGCTCTCTCATCCTCTGTCTCCCCTTCTTCTGTCTTCAATCTTTCCCAGCATCAGGGTCTTTTCCAAAGTGTGGGCTCTTCACGTCATGTAGTCAAAGGATTGGAGCTTCAGTTTCAGCATCAGTCCTTCCAAGTGAATTGGTGATTTCCTTTAGGATTGACTGGTTTGATCTCCTTGCAGTCCAAGGGACTGTCAAAGGTCTTCTATAGCACCAGAGTTTGAAAGCATCAATTCTTCAGTGCTCAACCTTCTTTATGGTCCAACTCTCACATCTGTACATGACTAACGGAAAACTATGGCTTTGACTATATAGACCTTTGTTGGCAAAGTGATGTCTCTGCTTTTTAAAACACTGTCAAGGACAAGGGAATGGCAAACCACTTCAGTTTTTTTGCCTTGAGAACCCCATGAACAGTATGAAGCCCTGCCATTCACCTGCTAAACTCAGGTGCTGAAATCTTTGCCAAGAGCAGGTACACTAGTAGTTAGAACCTGAATTTTGGGGTCCACTGTATATATATTATTCACCCACTCTTGGGGACACCAATGAAGAATCTAGAGGCCCCTATCTTCCCTCTCCTGGAGCTAAACTACCATAGCTTAGACTACTTTTACTACTTTCCAAATACCAAGCCCTATAATCCCAGTTCCCTCTGGGAGATTCAGTCTCCAACTTTTTCTACTTTCTTTTTTAAAATGCGGTAGCATTATACAAATTTCAGGCATATGACATTATGTTTCTATTTCTGTATACACTACAGTGTCAGTTCAGTTCAGTCGCTCAGTCGTGTCCGACTCTTTGCAACCCCATGAACCGCAGCACACCAGGCCTCCCTGTCCATAACCAACTCCCAGAGTTTACTCAAACTCATGTCCATTGAGTCGGTGATGCCATCCAACCATCTCATCCTCTGTCTTCCCCTTCTCCTCCTGCCCTCAATCTTTCCCAGCATCAGGGTCTTTTCAAATGAGTCAGCTCTTTGCATCAGGTGGCCAAAGTATTGGAGTTTCAGTGTGCACTACCAAAAATTTAGTTTCTCTCTGTCACCACAGAGTTGACCCCCTTGTCCCTTTTGGCATCCCCAAACCTTCCGCTCTGGTAACTGCTGCTCTGTTCTCTGTACCTACGTGTTTGATTTTGTTTGGTTTGTTCAGTTATTCGTTTTTTAGTTTGTTTTTTATATCTCACATGAATGAAATCATACGGTATTTGTCATTCTCCATCTGACTGATTTCACTTAGTGTGATGCCCTCAAAGTCCATCCATGTTGTCACGAATGACAAGATTTCATGTTTTATGGCTGACTCGTATTTCATTGTAATATATACATACATGCCATATCTTCTTTATCCATTCATCTGTCAGTAGACACTTAAACTGTTCCCAGAAAAAAAGTGTACTAAGTCTTCCCATTGGCAAAGAGGCTTGGGTCTCTAGGACCAATAGCTATTCTCAACTCAAAACCATGAGTAGGAATATGGGTAGAACAGATATGGCAGAATCACTGCAGAAGCAAAAACAAAGAGTGAAAGGACACGAGCCAGTTCCCATCCTTTCCGGGGTGTGTGTGATCTGCATAAAATAATCTTTTACTTTTATTATTATTTTCTGTAATATATACCCTTTCTAATTCCTCCACAGCAGGGAGGAACAAACCACAGTGTAGTTAACTCAATCAAGTGCTTTTCTATTTGGATATGCAGCACTATATATTAAGTATGGCATGTTATATATAATATATATTAATCATTTACACATATTTGTCCATGCATAAAAACATCTATAAAATGCATATTAAACCATTAGCAATGATTTACACAGGGAAGTTGGATAGAGGATAAATGGAAGGCATTTTACTATTTACTTCATTCAGTTTGTACTTATGAATTTTTTTACAAACAATATGTATCTTTTATTGCTAAAAAAAAGTACTTGTTTGTTTGTCTTTTAAGGAAAAGGAAAATGCTTTCAGTGCAACCAAGTTTGGATCGAAAAGACAAAGTTTTGGAGGCTGACAGATCTGCATGCGAATCTTAGTACTGGATACAAATCCCAGAGAGATTTGACAAATTCTTTGCACCACTGTTTCTGCAGATGTAAAAGACAATGATAGTGTGACTAGGAGTAGAAAGCCAGGCTTAGTGTCCAATTCATCAGATCCAAACTGACTATATTCTGAAAAAGACATTCAGAAAACACTTATACAGTGAATGTTATTAAACTTTGTGAAATATCTTTGTGAAATAAACTTTGTGAAATTATTCTGGGCACATAATGGATGCTCCACAAATGGCAGACGCCACCACTACCACCATCATCAACATCATCACGGTGTGATGTTGGCCTGCATTTTCCATGAGCTCTTCCTCAGTAATTATAGGAAGATACTACTAGGAGCTTTCTTAATTTCCTTTATGTTCCCAAGGCTCTGAATCCAAATCCAGCTCTGTTGCTTGCTCTCTGAATCTCAGCGTTGTCGCCCAAAATTGGAAGCAATAAGATCCATCATGCAGAGCTGCTGGGAAGAGTAACTGATCGAGCATGAAGTGTCTGGTGTGTACCAGCTAAGCAATACAGATTCAGTAAATGTTAGTTTTGTTCCACAGGGATAATTTAGCAATGCATCATTAAGCTACAAAATTAATGAAGAGCTGAACTGCACTCCAGTGTTTCTGGGTTTCTTTTAAACACCTATCCAATAGAAATATCCAAAATGAGAATAAAAGAAAGATGTGAAACTGCGGTTGGATTTTGGCTTTACAGAATGGTCACAAAACCGTCCCCAAAGTGACCCTTTTCTCTTTTTGCTGTGATGAGGCTGGATGGCTATAATGTAGGTTCCACAACTACCCAGAGCGATTCTGAAGAAAACTGTCTGAATATGAAACATGGAGAAAAAACGAATGCTGTGTTGATGTTTTTCTTTATCACAGAAGTTTGCCTCCTCCTTCAGGGATTCTTGACACAAACGCATTGGTCTTTCTCTTTCTGAAGCAAGGTGATGGTGAAGAAAAACAAGGGATCTGGGAAGAAGACTGCTCAAACGGAAAAGTCTCTTTTGCTCCCATTTTAGTACGTGATTATGACTTTTCTTGTGCTCTTGGGCTCAGATGACTCACGAAGCCTCAGAGAAAAAGAGAATAGAATTAAAGGGAAACACAGAACCCTGAAAATGTGCTAGTCCTATTACCCTGCTTTCCAAATATTTCCCTTTGTTCCTTTTGAATTCCTTCTCCATCCCCAACTATAGTGGGTTGAATAGTGCTTCTTCCCCAAATTCATATCCGCTGGAAACTCAGGATGTGACCTTATCGGGAAACAGGGTCTTTGCATACCTCATTAGTTAAGATGAAGCCATAATGGATTAAGGTGGACCCTAAATCCACTGACTGGTACCCTTTCAAGAAGAGAATACATAACAGGAAGAAGGCCATGTGCAGCTGGAGACAGAGCCTGGACCTCACAGCCGCAAGGCAAGGAGCACCAGAGCACCCAGGACACAGGAGAGACGGGGAGGGCTCCCCGCTCAAGGCTGTGGAGGGAGTGTGGCCCTGCTGACTCCTTGATTTTGTATTCTGGCCTCCAACATTGTGAAAGAAAGCTTTTCTGTGGTTTTAAACCACTCAGTGTGTGGCAGTTTGTTATGGCAGCGCTAGAAAACTAATGTGCCAGGATTATGTTTAATTGTTCAACCACTGAGGTGCTGATGCCCTTCATGTTTCCTAGAAAAGAGACCCTGTAGGATTGAAAGAAAGAGGGCCGAGGATACAAAGTTCATAATGAAATCATGCGACAGTGTTTTCAGGGTACGGGGAAGAGCAGGTATTTGAGGCACACATACTGAATTTGAACCCCAGTCCCTACATAAAGCAACTCTAAGGTATCAGTAAGTCACTTAACCCTTCTGAGACCCCATGTCCCCATCTTTAAAAAGAGATGATGCTACCTACTTGCTGAGGAGTTGGGAATATTAAGAAAGATGTAATTCGAAAGCTTTGCACAGTTCCTGACACATAATACTAGATGCTCAGTAACAGGTAGTTTTATTTTTTTTAATGCAGCTAGTCTAGGACTCTGAAAATCAGAATACTTCAAATATGTCAGGCCGTATATCCAGGCAAAACTATAACAAAATAATACACGCATCCCGATATTCACAGCAAAACTGTTAATAGCCAAGACATGGAAGCAACCTAAGTGTTCACTGACAGATGAATGGATAAATATGTGGAGCATATTTATAAAGGAATACCAGTCTGTCTTGAAAAAAGAATGAAATAATGCCATATGCATCAAAATGCGTGCGTGCTAAGTCGCTTTAGTCATGTCCAATTCTTTGTGACCCCAAGGACTGTAGCCTGCCTCTGTCCAAGGATTCTCCAGGCAAGAATCCTGGAGTGGGTTGCTATACCCTCCTCCAGAGCAACATAGATGGACCTAAAGATTATTGTAATAAGTGAAGTAAGTCAGAAAGAGAAAGACAAATACCTTGTGATAGCACTTATATGTAGAATCTAAAATACAAAACAAATGAACCTGTCTACAAAACAGAAACAGAATCAAAGGTATAAAAGACAGACCTGTGGTTGCCAAGAGGGAGAGAGGGTGGGGTGGGGAGATGGAATGGACTTTGGGGTTAGCAGATGCAGAGTATTGTATATAGAATGGATTAAAAACAAGTTATATGGTATAACACAGGGAACTCATTCAATATCCTGTGATATACCATAATGGAAAAATGAAAAAAAAATATATATATATACGTATACACACACACATGCACATATACAACTGAATCACTTTGTTGAACAGCAAAAAATTAACACATTATAAATCAACTACACTTCAATAAAATTAATTTTACACACACACACACGCCAGGCCAATTATCAAAGTAAATGCCATTCTAAAAATATTGAAGTGTATCTCTATTAAGCTTAAAAGAGGTTTATAATCTGTCTGTACTGCCTCAGCTCTCTGATGAGTATTCCTAGGAATCTGTATTAACAAGTAAATCCCTAGAGCATACCAAAGAAGACACTAAGCTGTCTCATCCTCATGGACTGGAAGGTACGCTCTTTTGGTTGACCATCCATAATTTGTTGCCCTCTTCCTTCCTTGTTACTGGGAAAGTCTACCTAGTATAGTGTATGATACCAGCTACTTTCCATGATCCTTAACACCGAGATTACTGGAGGTCCAGTGGGCTCAGGTAAGTGTGCTGGGAGGTCTCTGCAATTGATTTCCTCCATGAATGAAGTGGAAAAATGAAAAGGAGGAAGAGGTAGAGGAAGAAGAGAAGTACATCATGTAAATGTTGTGGTCCTCTCCCTGCCTTTTGTGGTCTTCTCTACCCCTCCGACTAGACGTTCAAGAACAGATTTCGAAAGCAACTTTCTTCAATAGTATGTAATTATTCAGCATATATTATGTGCTAACAATGTGCTCAGCAGAGGCGGTACAAGGGTAAAGATAGACATTGGTCCTGTCCTCTTAGGAAGGCTCTTCTTAGAGCCTATTCAGTTCAGTTCAGTTCAGTCACTCAGTCATGTCCAACTCTCTGCGACCCCATGAACTGCAGCACACCAGGCCTCTCTGTCCATCACCAACTGCTGGAGTTTACCCAAACCCATGTCCATTGAGTCAGTGATGCCATCCAACCATCTCATCCTCTGTCATCCCCTTCTCCTCCTGCCTTTAATCTTTCCCAGCATCAGGGTCTTTTCAAATGAGTCAGCTCTTCACATCAGGTGGCCAAAGTATTGGAGTTTCAGCTTCAACATCAGTCCTTCCAATGAACACCCAGGACTGATCTCCTTTAGGATGGACTATTATCTAGAGACAAATCAAGCCTTCTAATCACAGATAGTAAACACTAGAAATAATAATACACAACAAGAGAACATGATCCAGGGGAAGAGCTAGGGAAGACTTCCCGGAGGAAGTGACATTTAATGAAAGAACTGAATGGGAGTTAGCTAGGCAAAATGAGGCAGGGGATCAACTTTGAAAATAATTATAAATAAAACAGCAAACAAACTGAGTCTAACTGTCAAAGTAACACTAGAGTTCATACAGTAAATCATTACAGCAAGGTGACGGTTCTATAGAAATTACTTCAATTAACAATGGCATGGAAACACAGGCAAAGGAAATAACCCTATTTACATAGTGAATATGCACTTGTGGGTCTGGATTCCTTCCAAAGGAAAAGGAAGCTGCTTGATATGGTGTCCTGTGTCTGTCTCCCTACCTTTTGATAACTCCCCTGATGTTTACAGACAAATATCATCTTCTTCTCTGGGTCTGTGGCAGGTTTTCTAAAAATGGTCAAAACTGTATGCCCACATACAGCTCACATGCTATTCTGCAATATAATCTCACCTTTCCCTGAGTCATGGAGCCCAATCTATTCCTCCCCTACAAATGCATTTGTAAGCAAGGGAAAGTGGCAGAAACCATGTCACATGACTTACAAGGTGAAGATCAGAATGAGTCTGGCAGTTTCTGGATGCCCCATCCCAGGACGTTACCTCCCAGAACCCAGTACCAGGTGGTGAAAGGCTGAAGACACAAGGCCAGGCATGTAGATGTGCAGGCTCCAGGTGACGGTCCCAGCTGAGCCCAGCCTTCAAGAAATATACCCAGGTCCCTTGGACTGCAAGGAGATCCAATCAATCCATCTCAAAGGAGATCAATCCTGGGTGTTCACTGGAGGGACTGATGTTGAAGCTGAAGCTCCAATACTTTGGCCACCTCATGTGAAGAGTTGACTCTTTGGAAAAGACTCTAATGCTGGGTAGGATTGGGGGCAGGAGGAGAAGGGGACGACAGAGGATGAGATGATTGGATGGCATCACTGACTTGATGGACATGGGTTTGGGTAGACTCCAGAGGATGTTTGAAACCAAAATGGTATCTTTCTAAAGCTCACATGCTAACTACCATTGGCTGGAATCGGGTACTATCTCCTGATAGAGAACTTCCTGAGATGCTGGGGTGGTAGCATGAATCTCAGTATTCTGCCTGCTCCCCAGTGGTTAGTGTCTGACTTATTCCTAGACTTGTCCCTGTGCTGACCCATTTTTCACATATAATACAGGGGTATCAATGGAGCACACCCTCAAGTCATTTTCTCCCACCTTAGGAGGTTACTCTAGACCAGTGGTTCTCAAATTCTGTCACTGCTGTTGTTCAGTTGATAAGTCATGTCTGACTCTGTGACCTCATAGACTGGAGCGTGCCAGGCTCCTCAGTCCTCCACTATTTCCCAGAGTTTGCCCAAATCATGTCCATTGAGTCTGTGACACTATCAAATCATCTCATTCTCTGTCACCCTCTTCTCCTTTTGCCCTCAATCTTTCTCAGCATCAGGGTCCTTTCCAGTAAGCCGGCTCTTTGAATCCGGTGGCCAAAGTGTTGGAGCTTCAGCTTCAGCATCAGTCCTTCCAGTGAATATTCAAGAACTGATTTCCTTTAACATGGACTGGTTTGGTCTCCTTGCAGTCCAAGCAACTCTCAAGAGTTTCTCCAGCACCACAGTTCAAAAGCATCAATTCTTCTCAAACTTTGGCATGCCTCCTGATATGGAGGATTTGGATTTCCAGTAAGTTCCCAAGTGATACTGACATTTTTGGTCCAGGAATTATACTTTGAAAATCCGAAGCCTAGATCTAGCTCCTAGATCTTCTTGTCCACATATAAAGTCATCTGGGGTTTTAAAAATGAACCAGTGCCCACATATGAACAATTGAATCAGAATTTTGATGATGGGTCCAGAGGTAAGCCTTTTTTAAAAATCTCCCAGGAAAGAAGTGAAGGTTGAGAACAACCAAGCTATCTGCTCTTTCTGTTGAACCTTTCCCAATATCTATTCCACAAGATAAAATTGGGGAAAATAATTCAGCCTATTCCAGGCAAACGGCCACGGCTTAACTGATTTAAAAAAGACAAGCATAACTGCAGAGCCGAGCTCCAGCCTGGAGGTGGTTAGGTGGATCTCAGAGTAGGAATTAGGAAGTACGGAGGCCACAGGTCAGGCCCAGCAGCAGGAGACAGAGCCCCCCAAAATGCCACCAATAACTAACATTAGTCTGTCCTAGAGCAATGGTTTAATTGAGTAAAGGTCAATGTGTTCAGCCATGTCCTTTACTTCATAGCTGGGGAATCTTCCAAAGTGAAGGACACTGACATTAAAACTACTCTGTGGCTCAACAGGAAAGAAAGTTGATGGAATGGAAATGATTCACTTCTGTGAGTTTCCCCAAAGAGGAGACCCAGTGCAGCTGGCATCTAATCCTATAAAATCTACAAAGCTAAGAATTCCAAGTATAAACACCATGAAGTTTTTTTCCATAAAGTAGGACATATCCTAGCAATCTAAAAATCTGATACGAATTTCTCCCTTTGCAGTGCCCAAAGTGAAAGCAACAGACAGTCTCTAAAACCTTTGCTTTATCCCTGTCACTCAAGGGAAAAAAAAAAATCAGGAACATCAAATGAAATGGCTTCTGATCTGTGAAATTTTCTGGTGTTTGGTAACTTTGTAGAAGTTCTACTCAAAACTATCCAGCATCTCCAGGACACAAAGTTCCTGAGATGCTTCTATTTTAGATTTACTTACAGGAGGATTTTTTTCCCTCTATAAAGACTTTTTTTTTCTTTTTTTCAAATGCTTCTTTATTTCCTTGTGGCTATACCAAAGATGCTGACTAGCTCTAAAATGCAAATACATTTTTAAATATTTATTGATTCTTTTTCAAGATTTCTCTAACAAAATTCCTATTTATTTATTTGGTTCTGCATTCAGAACCAAACCTTATCCAATTATTAAAGACTGATCCAGTTTCCTATTTATTGTATAATATCAGGAGAAACTTCATTCTTTATTTTCAGTTGACTTGAGAGTATTAAAACTGCAAAATATTTCAAATTTCAGCTTTCTGCCTGTCAACCTCTTTGAAAAGGAATCGTATTCTTGTATAAGGTAAATCAACTATTTGCAACATTAAAAATCACTCCATTTATCTTTTCAATGTTAACTTTTGAATTTTCACACAGGAGTAGTCAAATAACCAGAGTCTTTACCATTATTTTATGTTTAGAAGAAGAGAAGAAATGACAAGAAATAACTTTCGGGGTGTGCATTAGTTATATTCATTTTAATTGTTTAAATATTACAAATGGCTATCACTTCTCAGTGCTAAACCACTTAAAAACAGATTGAAGTGTCCTGAAAAAACCTTAACAGTTTCCTAGATGTCCAATTTGCTCTTCGTCTTTAGACTGAAAAATGGGTGAGGATGTGTTGTGATACCTTTGCCCTAAGAGGTAACTGAAACAGCTCAGATTCTAGGTCTGATGGAATCACTACTGACGGGACTATTTGTTGATTCATAAAAGTGTGACCATACCCCCTTCTTTGGCCTTCTTTTTAAGTTTCTGAGATGCTTCTGGTATAGAATTGAAACAAAGCACAACATTAAATCTCCACAGGGAAGATCCATTTTTAAAATTTATCACTATAAAATGTGCTTTCTAACAGTAACCACTAGTCACCTGAAAATTCAGAACATGCAAATACCTCTATCGCACTATAGGTCACCATATTTTTGTGAAAACAGAAGCAGTGATAATCAATTATAATAATAGCCTAGTTCACTTTTCATTCCATATACACTCAGAGAAAGAGATGTGTAATGTACTCTTGACCTCAATAAAGGAAATCTGTTGACTTTTTAACAAAATGATTTCAAGGATCTGCTCAATCATGTAATTTCTTCCACTAAATTCATATAACAGTGCTACACAATCCACGATTGGTTGAATCTGCGGATAAAGAGGCACTGTGGATATGAAGGCCGACTATAAGTTGTAAGTGGATTTTTAACCATGAAGAGGGCTGGTGCCCCTCACCCCCTTGTTGTTCAAGGGTCAGTTGTATTTTTAAAAAGCAATCAAGACAAATAAGCCTTAATTATATCTGCCTGAATTTATTTATTTAACTGTACAATCAAAACTCACCATAAATATTTTTGAGCTACTTAATCATTAGCGAGCAGTACAACGAGAACTTTTGTCATTCCACTTACTGAAAATTAACACACCTTTTAAAATACTCAAAATGTGTTAGTGGAGGTACGATAATTATATCCTGGCCAAATAGATGATTCCTCTGCTTCATCCTCAGTTGAATTAAATAAAGATCATTCTGTTTACATTCAGAAATTATAAGCAAAGTTTGCAATTAAAAGATAACACACATCTCTTGGATTTGGAATGAAGAACCATAATTATTACCAAATAAATAGGAAACGAATACTGCAATAAATATAGAATACCTAAAAGGAGAAACCATATTACTCAGCACCAATCAACAGAATTAATACCACCCATTACTCCGATACTATTTCCTGAAATGAATGGTGCTTCAGGTGTACTATTTTGCCCGCTTTTCATATATTTTTGAAATATCATCTCTTAAGATATTTGAAATGTAGAGTTAAATTACAAGTGATATTTGAATAGTATTCAATATTTGATTTAAAAAATGAAAGTTAAGAGAACTCCATTTTCTTCTCACATCGATGCTATAAGAAAGGCAAGAAATGACTACTGTCCTCCTTCTGCCTGAGACCACGAACCAAAGATTAGGTCTCACCAAGAGTGCGCATAGAGCCCTGCACAAGCATCTACACCTCACAGCCAGGGTAGGGGGAGACAGGACTGTTATCAACATCATTTTACAAAACGAGGAACTAAATCACAGAGAAGCAAAGGGCAAAGCTTTAGCTGTCTATTGAAATTACAGAAAACTTAGCTTAAAGTAGTGCAAATGTATTATCTTTCAGTTCTGGAGGTCAGGGAGTCCAAAACGGGTCTCACTGGGCTGAAATCCAGGTATCAGCAGAGCTGACTTCCTTTCTGCCCGGGTTGGGGGGATGAGGGGCAGGGTGGTGGTGGCACAGTGGTAGTGCTCTGGAGAAGAATGCTTCCTTGCCTTTTCAAGTTTCTTCCGTGTGCCTGTGAATTCACTTCAGTCCTCTCAGACTTTTTGTGACTCTATGGACTACCCCACCAGGCTCCTCTGTCCATGGGGCTCTCCAGGCAAGAATACTGGAGTGGGTTGCCATGCCCTCCTCCAGGGCATCTTCCTGACGCAGGGATCGAACCCACATCTCTGTCTTTTATGCTTCCTGCATTGGTAGATGGGTTCTTTACCACTAGTGCCACCTGGAAAGCCCCAAGAAAGTGTTAGTTGCTCAGTGTGCCTGACTCTTGGACTGTAGTGTCTGACTCTTTACTATCCATGGACTATAGACCGCCAGGCTCCTCTGTCCATGGAATTCTCCAGGCAAGAATACTGGAGTGGAATCTAACCATATTTTCCATGGGATCTAACCGACCCAGGGATCAAACCTGGGTCTCCAACATTGTAGGCAGATTCTTTACCATCTGAGCCACCAGGGAGGCTTCATGAATTCTTAGGCCCATGGCTATTCATTCATCTTCAAAACCAGCCTAGCTAATTCCTTCATGATGCCATCTATCTGGTTCTCTCTTTTGCTTCCCTCTTTCATTTATAAAAATTATTGCAATTACATTGGGCCAACCCATAATTCAGGAAAATGAAGTCATCTCAAAGACAGTTGACAAGCAACCATAATTCCATCTTCAACCTTAATTCTTCTTTGTTTTTAAACTACGTTAAAAACAAGTTCCAGAGGTTAAGACATGGGTACCTTCACACTCAGCCTATCACAGAGATAGATGGCTAGGAATTAGTACAGCCAGAGTTTGAACATGAATTTGTTGCCCCCAGAGCCTAACTGTGCTCTCAAATCACTATTCTATTGCTACCTTAGAATATGCCCCATATGACATGCAAAGTCTTCCCTGCCAGGAAGGCAGAAAGCACCATTTCTACTATATCCTATACCCCACCACCCACCTGAATTGCTGAAGCTTAGTAAACTGAGGCAACGCAAGAGGTAAGAGTTAACATCTGGATTATAACCTCTTCCTCCAGGCTCTGGAAATGGATGAGGAACAGCTGACCCCTGGATGCATATTCTGCAATACCAAGTGAGGAAATACAACCTTTAGAGATAAATGAGGGCCTCACTAGGTTTACCAGGTACTGATTTCTGATTCAAGGCTACTGTTGAGCATCCTAGATGTAGTAGTCAGAAGAGTTAGGCACCTATGTCAACAGCTGCATTTCAGAATGCTAACTGGCACACTTCCCTCCATGCACTAGGTGACCTCAAGATATTAAGCTGAACAATCACAGACCCTTCAGCTTCTTTACAGCCAGGGCTGGACTTTGTTTGACCACAAAGTCCACCCATGCTCTCAAATCATTCGATTGTACTGCTACCTTAGAATATGCCCAATATAACATGCAGCGTCTTCCCTGACAAGGAAGGGATTCAAATAGAGTCAGTTTCCATGCCTTGAAACCAAAGCAAACCCCATGCTAGGATGGGACACAAGCAGTTGCATCTAGGTGTCTGAGGCCTCTATGATGCTAATGGTTGTGCAGGTGGCAGTACTTCTTGTTCTATATCCTTTCCTAAAGCTAAGTAACTTGCTGCTGCATAAAACTATCATGCCTTGTCAATCTGATTGACAACACAACTGGAAACATGATCTGTTGTCTTGTTCAACAAATGGCTGAGCATCTTTCCTCAATCTGCACAAGAACCAGTCCTGAGACTCCAGTTTCAGTACTGTTAAATATGACAAGTAAATATCCATATGAAACTCAAACAATAATAGAAAGTCTTCTTTCTTTTTCTGGTAATAGTTTCAGCATTCCAGGCAGCTAAGCAATATATCCAGAGGGCTCTGACCATAATCAAGGTCAATTCAATTAAGAATTAACATACATCTGGGTCTCCATTATATGTGTTTATTATAATGCCAGAAGCACTCCAAGTAAAAAAGTAAATACAAAAAATAAAAACCAGAGTAGAACACCAAAAAACTGTTGTAAGTTCATTTGTTTCAACTAAGCTTAAGAATGGTTCTGGTAAATTAGTATAGCCCAATGGACTGAGTAGACATTCTTACTATCATATGTGATAATAACAGGCAGGATAATAAGTGTATATGGCTTGTCGACAGTACAGAATTTGCTGCAACCAGGTTATAAGGTTTTTCTGATTTTTATACTTAGTGTAGTCCAGTGCCAAAGAGAACATGCAATGTGTGTTGAATTTTAAAAAGAGAGTAAATTTAGGGTTCTTAATAATTCCTTGTGCTACCAAGTGATTACAAAACAAACAATCATAGGAATAAGCAATGGGAACAATGGTATCCCACTCTTTGAAGCAATGTGACAATATGAAGGCAAGTTAAAGACAAACACAGCAGAAGAGATTTATACCAGGGTACTAAATCTAGCACTATTTGCCATTGCAAAAACTAGTGAACAGGAAAAAGAATGAGTAAATTGTGGATTATTCATGCAAAAAGTTACTACATAGCAATTAAAATGAGTGAACCAGAGGTACATATATGAACATGGATAAACCTCAAAAACATGTTGAATCACAAAAGCAAATGGCAATTGAATATATGCAGCATGATGTCATATCTGTAATGTAAGAAACAAGTCAAAGAATACAGCATAGTGTTAATAGATATATGGATAGACGGTAATAGGAAGATGAATGAGGTCCAAGAAAGGTATCTAAGCAATTTAATGCTACCTGACCTTATTAAGTATATATGGCAATAGAGTAAAACGTTAAATTTGATAGGATTCAATGGTAGGTACAAGATTGTTCATTGCATTAGACTCTCAATTTTCCGATGTTTGTAATAATTTTGAACCTACTAAAGAAATATACTTATAGGATCACAAAAAGATTATGCTGCAATGGATTATTAAAATACCGAATTCAATATTGATCAGACAGTTAAAATCACAAAGCCAGAAGCCATGGAGCAGGTAAGTAGAAATTCTGAAACTTAAATCCAGTTTCTCTAATTTGCACATCCATTGTCTATTCACTGTGACTTCCAGTGTATTATACTTTGCATTCATTTCTGGTTCTTTTCAGTTAAATAAAATGTTTTTAAAATTTTTAATTAGGGGGAGAGGGGAATCCCAGTTCAGTACTTCTTCCAATCCTGGGTAACAGTTTTTGTTGCCTTAAGAGTTGTAAATTTTGAGACCACAGGAATAAGTAAAGGCGAGAGAAAAAAGCCACAGAGCCATCTAAAAGTCCTTACATGTTCAGGCTGGAAGGAATCATTTGGTTGAAACTGCCAACACATAAACCTTCTATGGGAGCCAAACACATGTGCAGGCTCGTGGATAAAGGGCTGGGGTGCAGTTATTCTTAATGGAAATGACAGCCATCTGCCTTGCCCCTCAAATGTCAGTCTGAATTTCTGCCAGAATCATGAGAAGTGTCTCAGCCCCAGAAGCTGTGACTAAGGAAGAAATGCTGTTCACCTCCTTCTCCTAAAATGATATTGCTTTGACAAGAACAGAACCAAGAAACATAGTCATTTACCCTTAGGTTTTTTCCATGAGTTGATCTACCCCTTGGTGCTCCTTCCCCTAAAGTGTATGGGATAGGGGGCAACCCTCTCCTTAAACTGTAGAAGGTAAATTAGCTCCAAAGGAAAGGGAAGGGGACTAATAGTGATTGAGCTCTTTTGACAAATATTCCCTTATTTCAGTCTCACAATCATCTTTTGAGGCAGGCATTGTCTACCTTCTTAAATAGAAAGGAAACTGGATTTCCCAAGGTCAGATTATATGTCCAAGTTCATCCATTTAGGTAAGTGTAAGAAATCTACCTAAAATCCATGGTTTTTCTGTTACACAGTGCTTCAAAAAGTCCATAGTGCTTGGCATTTCATGTCCTTTCTCAGATGTGTTCATCTGGAATGTGGAGGAATTGCCGTAGCCAACCTTTAACATTCTATGAATCTAAATAAGTCAACCCTGGGGCAGACACAGAGTTACAGTTCAGAGACAACTCAGAAAGATGAAGTTAGAACAGAGCCTGTGACAAGTAACAGAGTCAACACTCTTTATCAAAGATACTGTATGAAATTTAAAAATAAATAGGAATGAATTTGAAGGGAAAGTGTTCATTGCTTAATACTCAGTTACTCTTTGATACAAGCCTGGTCATCCTGAATGAATTTACCATCTTAAACATTACTTTGTATGCTTTTCTGGGCACAGAAACCTCCTAATATCCCATCAGGAGATATCTCACCACCATCTTCCATCCTTTTCTAACTAACTCCTCTGAAAACCAGAAGGGAAAGTGGTTGGTCTTCCTTACTTTCAACTTTCAGATATGCTGATTTTCTATTCATGTACTCACTCTCTCTTTCCATAAATTCATGAAAGTCCCTGAAGTTACTCTCTCTTTCAAAGACCAGCTCCAGGCTCACTTCTCCTGTAAAGTCTTCCCTTTGAATGAATGAATGCATGAATGAACTGATGAATGAATGTCTTACTAGCAGAAGGAATCCTAGGCACAACTGTTCCACAATGAGCTGGGCTGAGGGCCCCTGCAGTCGGGGACTTGGAGGGGGCAGGACTCTAGGCATTAAGGTTTTATGGGACTTGACCCAGGAAGATAGCTGGTTCAACCTTCAACCTGCCTATTGCCACTGTGTAGCATCACAGGATCCTGCCAGAGCCCTGGGTTAAAGGAAGCACATGTGTATGTGTGTGCATGCGAGCATGCATGCATGCTTAGTCATGTCTGTCTCTTTGCAATCCCATGGAGTAGCCCTACCAGGCTCCTCTATCCATAGAGCCTTCCAGGCAAGAATATTGGAGTGGGTTGCCATTTCTTACTCCAGGGGATCTTCCCAACGTAGGACTCAAACTCACATCTCCTGCACTGGCAGGAGAATTCTTTATCAATGAGCCACCTGGGAAGTCCAAAAAAGTCTTCCCTTAACTAACTCCAAAAGGATCCAGTGTTTTTAATTATTTCGGGTTTCTCTTATCTCTTCAATACAGGGGAAAGAGAAAGGGAGACTTACAATTCTGTTTCTACCACGTGCCAGATATTTTTCTGTAGCCTCAGTTACTGTAATCACATGAAATTACATATAATCCAGTCAAGCTATTATTGTTTCTATTTCACTGATGACAAAACTGAAACCAGGCAGAATTACAGTGACTTGCCAAAGGTTACACTTTTGGAAAACTAGAATTGACAACCAAATCCAGGTTGATTACTTGGATCTAAACCCCAAACCAAAGAGTTTCTGCTCAAAGAACAGATTGGGATGTACAGAAATGTGGGTTTTTATTTTTCCCCTTCTCCTAAGTAGTATCAAATAACTTCATTGTTTATTCATATTTCTCTGTTTCAAAAATATTAGGTCTTGTGGAGCCAGCAAAGCTTACGTTGCTGGATGCCTAAGTAATGTAAAAACAAAATATATTGTCTCCAGTCCTCCAATAAATAACATTAATGTTCACCAAGGATATTGACCATAAAACCAAACACATTGTCCTTTCCTTGAAACCAATCAAACTGCATCAGCACTCAAAACACTATGCAGCTCTGATTACCACAGCTCAATAAGGACTTAACAAGACTTGGAAAAGATCCAAAGAAGAGCAATTAAAACATCCTCAGAGATGGAAAAGGCTGTCCTAAAAGAACAAACAAATCAATCAAGACCCTTTAGGTTTACCAAAATAAAGACTGAGAACTGATGGATTCAGAGTCTGTAAAAATATCTGGAGATAGATAGTATAAGCATGTATATGCTCACTGTCCTCGGCACTTGCAAATTTGTCCACCCAGCATCAATTTCCTTTCCCCCCAGTATCTGGGTTTCTTCGTGGGGAGCTTTCTGACCTTCACCACTAGTATGTGTATTGTGATGGATGAGTAACTTCAGGAATTTCCCTCCTACCTATGATCTGAGGGAATGGGGTCTTCCCTTCAAAAGATCCCATAAAGCAATTGACGAGTCATGTCATCTAATCGCAATCAGACTCCTCCTCTGATTCAACTCTAAATTTTGAGAGAAACAAAAATAAGAGGGCAGGGAAAGTGGTGGTTGTGTTTATCCATTCAACCATTCTTGCTATGGAACTATTCTTTTTTTCCTGTATCGTTAGGAATCTCCAGATTCCAGTCCTTTCTATAGAAGTTTCTCCATATTCCCTAGCAAGTCTGTGAGTTCCTGATAGCCTTGCAATAAGTTTCTTTTGTTTAAATTAGAGTCCGTTTCAGATATTTCTAAGAAACAGATACACTCATCAAAGGCCAGATATGGTGCTGCAAGGTAACCGCTTTTTCATAAGTAATTGTTAAGTAGGAAGCAGGTTAAAAGCTAGAAGGGAAGAAACTGATGCTAGCCAGACACTGCATTAAGACCTTTATACCTAGAATTGCTTTTAAGTCTTAAAGTAATCCTGTGAGGTGAGAAATAGGATCTCAACTTCACAGACCGAGACTGAGGTTCATGGGGTGAGTAGCTTGCCCAGGTTAAGTGCTTAGAAATGAAACAGTCTGGAATAAAACATAAATATGTCCCTAGTCAAATTACAAAAAATTGAAACAAGTGATATTTGGACTGTTTGTTTATAATCTTGGTGGACATCAAGAAATAAAACATAGGCAGAATACTCTCTGACATAAATCACAGCAAGATCCTCTATGATTCACCTTCCAGAGTAATGGAAATAAAAGCAAACATAAACAAACGGGGCCTAATTAAACTTAAAAGCTTTTGCACAGCAAAGGAAACTATAAGCAAGGTGAAAAGACAGACTTCAGAATGGGAGAAAATAATAGCAAACAAAGCAACTGACAAAGAATTAATCTCAAAAATATACCAGCAGCTCATGCAGCTCAATACCAGAAAAATAAACAACCCAATCAAAAAATGGGCCAAAGAACTAAACAGACATTTCTCCAAAGAAGACATAGAAAACAAAGAAAACATGAAAAGACCCTCAATATCAGAGAAATGCAAATCAAAACCACAATGAGGTACCATCTCACACCAGTCAGAATGGCTGCTATCCAAAAGTCTACAAGCAATAAATGCTGGAGAGGGTGTGGAGAAAAGGGAACCCTCCTACACTGTTGGTGGGAATGCAAACTAGTACAGCCACTGTGGAGAACAGTGCGGAGATTCCTTAAAAACTGGAAATAGAACAGCCATACGGCTCAGCAATCCCACTGCTGGGCAAACACACCGAGGAAACCAGAATTGAAAGAGACACATGTACCCCAATGTTCATCGCAGCACTATTTACAATAGCCAGGACATGGAAGCAACCTAGATGTCCATCGGCAGATGAATAGATAAGCAAGTTGTGGTACACAGATACAACAGAATATTACTCAGCTATTAAAAAGAACACATTTGAGTCAGTTCTAATGAGGTGGATGAAACTGGAGCCTATTATACAGAGTGAAGTAAGAAAGAAAAATGCCAATACATTATATTAATGCATATATATGGAATTTAGAAAGATGGTAACAATGACCCTATATATGAGACAGCAAAAGAGACACAGATATGAAGAACAGACTTTTGGACTCTGTGGGAGAAGGTGAGGGTGGGATGATTTGAGAGAATAGCATTGAAACATGTATATTACCATATGTGAAATAGACGACCAGTCCAAGTTCGATGCCTGAAACAGGGCACTCAAAGCCGGTGCATTGGGATGACCCAGAGGGATGGGCTGGGAAGGGAGGTGGGAGGGGGGTTCAGGACTGAAGAACACATGTATACCTGTGGTTGATTCATGTCAATGTATGGCAAAACAATATTGGAAAGTAATTAGCCTCCAATTAAAATAAGTTAATCAAAAAAAGAGAAAGAAAACATTTTTACAATGTCTCCGGGTGATCTTATCAGATTCAAGCCCTCAGGATGGACAGACAGATAGATAGATGTACTAAACGAAGACAGATCATTCTGGCTCAAGAGAAGACAATTCTTACATGACTAGTTCCTTTAAAGAAAGCAATAATTGATGCTAATGCAAAACTAGAGCAAACTGCTATATTTGAAGTTTCCATCTGAAGATGTAGCACATACTTACTTCATATGGCATATAGATTTTTTGAACATTATATTTAGAAAGGTGAAGTCACTATACGATCGCATGGCTTTAAACTTGCCACCTCAAAAATTAGTATCTAAAGTAAAAACTACATGACTTAAAAAAAATACATGGATTTCACTTCAATGCACATCAATAGGACTGATGGCCTTCACATTAGGAAAATATGTATATCATAAATCAAGTCCTTTGATCGAGAAATACTCTTTTGGGGGATGGCACATAGGTTTGTTTGTTTGTTTTTTCCCAGAGGTATTGATATAGGTCTTGAAAAAGTGAGAGTTTCTTCTCAACTGACTATTTTGAAACAATACATGTTAACATGTCACGGAAAATAAGACAGGAGAAGAGGCTATAGGAATGAGGGAGAAAATGCAGGATGTTGATTAAGGCCAACCTCTTTATTCTGCAAAAGAGAAAACTGAAGGCCAATGAAGCCAAGTGACTCAGCCAAGCTCACATAGCAGTTCCTGGCTGACTTAGGGCTCTCAGGTGGCCTAGCATAGGATGGTGCTTCTGTCTCTATTGCACATTGCCCACACTCAACTTGGAAAATATACTGTGGGCCAACAAATGAGGAAACAGAAAATTATTCTTCTACTATCTGTGATCCTACAGTAAGAATCACAGTAACAGAAATGCTGCTGTTTCTCTTCTTTTGTTTCAGACTAAAAGAATTATTTCTTTTCACCTTCCCTCACACACCTTTTTGTTGTTGTTCAAAGACATGACTGATTTCCTAATCCTATTCACTTTGGCACCACAAACCTGATTCTAATCACATTATTAAAATGAAAGAAGAGCTGTCAGGTCAGTGTTGTTCCCATCAGGGATATTCATTATCCTTTGACAGGTAACATAGGGGATCAGAACACTGCCACCCAGCTGGGAAGCCCCCCGGAAATATGAATGAAAATCAGAACCTGCCTTTTCACAGGCCATGGTTGTGCTGATGGAATGCCATCCAACAGATCAATGCCTCCATTTCCTTAATTAATGATCATCTCACCAGGTGAGAGTCAGTGGATATTGTTTCAATCTTTGTAAGCTTTTCTTCAAACACTGGAGTTCTCTTGAGCATCCACAGGGATGTAACAAGCCCTTATCCTGAATAATATACTCAAGCTTTATTTGTTCAGCTGACCCCATGAACAGATGCTCTGAAATCTATACTCAAGTCTTTCTGACATCACTTCTGCACTGATAATTTATTATGTACCTACTATGTGGACTGTACTGGGCTGGCCCTTGAAAAAGGTCTAAGTCAGACACTGTCAGAGAGAATCTGTAATTTAATAGGAGAGGCAGATCATATTCATAAAAAGTTTGTAAGATTTCACTGTACTGAGGGCACCAAATAAAATCCCCTGACCCTGAATTTTAAACAGATTTCCCTATTTGAATATTATGCTTTGAGTCAAACCGGCACTGCTTTGAGGTACTGGGCATGTGTGCGTGCTCAGTCATGTTGACTCTTTACAAGCCCATGGACTATAGCCCACCAGGCTCCTCTGTGCATGAGATTTCCCAGGAAAGAATACTGGAGTGGGTTGCCATTTCCTTCTCCAGTGGATCTTCCCAACCCAGGGATTGAACTCACATCTCCTGCATCTCCTACACTGGCAGATGGATTCCTTACCACTGAGCCACCTGGGAAGTCCTGTGATGCTGGGACTTGGAGTCAAAACCACATCTCTGTTTTGCCAGCTGCACCCTGTTAGGCTCTACCCGTAAGGATGCAGGAAGGGAATCAAGAAGGGATGCCATCCTTCTTATTTGTTTTAATTTTGATTCCTTCCTGTCAGCAGTATCCTAGCAACAATTCTTTGATCCAACAGCAACATTTTTCTTCCAATAGCGGCATTTGGTTCCAGTTTGAAGCTTTTCCAGCACTTGAAGAACCACTGTTATGGCGCCCCCAGATATCAATAGCAGCTGACCAACACTTTCTCCTTACACATCCATGGACCACTCCCATGATACCGCAGAAGCTAAGTAACACCCCCTCCTTGGATAGCTGAATTTCAGCTTCACCAAACTTCTAAAATATTAGTAGTTTCATCTGCACACTTTGGTCCTCCCAGCCCACCTGCTTCCAGAAGATGCTTTATTGGTGGTACCTTAACATCCTCATTTGGCCCTTTACTTCTTCAGTATATAGCTGCAGTTCATCATATTAAATCCCTCTTTTAATGTAACTGGTATTGTTTCTGTCTCCTGGGTCAACCCTAATTGTGAAACTCAAAGAACCCATTTCCTTAAGAACATGGTCCCTGGAGTCTGACAGCCAGGGTTTGAATCTCATCTCCTCCACTTAATAGTTGTATGAAGTTAGTTGGGAAGTTAGTTCATCTTTCTGTGTCTCTGTGTTCTCATATGTTAACTTGGGATAATGATAGTACCTATATTGTAAGGTTGTTGGGAGAATTAAATAAGTCAATATATGTCAAGTATTAGAGGGATATCTAGCACATAGATGCAGTATTAAAATTTTAGCTATTCTTCTCCCAGGATGTGCCACGTACACTCAGAAACAAGCCTGTCACATGTGGTGCACTAAAAGGGAAGAAGTAATGATGATAATTTAAGGTGTTACATTTTCTATTCTTTAAATGAAGATCTGAGGTTTTTGCAATTTGCTGTGGCCCAGTCAAGAAAGTGAGCACACTTAACTCGCTATGATTGAGAAAAAAAGAGGAGCAAATGCCAACAAAATTAAATGGAGACATTCTCTATCTTTAATGCTACAAAAATGCAAACTGCTTACTGAGAACAGGGTTCAGAGATGGTAAAAGAGGTGTCATTCCCCAGCTCTCTCCTTAAAGCAGTATGTCCTCCTAATGTGCCAATGTGATGAAGGAAAAGAGAATGACTTAAATTTGGAATTGAGTTCTGAATACAGCTCTGTCAACTTCTACCTCTGAAACTGACAAGTAACTAACTACTCAGCCTCGGATTCCTCAGAGCCACACAGCCCTGACACTTAGCAGGCATTCAACAAATAGCAGCTTCTTTTCTCCTTTCAATAAATATTCCCCAAATAAATTCACTTGTCTAGTTTCACCTTGTGCTATTTCTTTTGCTTTTCTATATCAATTCAATATAAAATTATTGCTCCTTCCCCCGTATCAGTCAAAGGAGAGCCTGCAGAATCTCAATAATGAGTATAAATTAGGTTTCGAAGGTCTAAAATCGGTCTGGTTCCTGCAATGTTACCTTGGGGACAGGGAGAATTCAGCTCACTAAAGGCTGGTGGAACTTTAATATGGACATGTGGGCACTCAGGTGCATCCTCACTTTCAAAGAAGTTTATTTGATGCTTACTATGCTGACTACATGAATGATGAGACAAGAAGGTAAGGGCTGAGAGTCAGGATTCACCTAGAAAGCACTGTTTCCTAGGCACAGGATATTTTTTTGAAATAAGGTGTTTTCAATTATTAGGAGAATCCATGGAAGAAGGTGTCTTTAAAACAGCTGGAAACTTAGACAAGAGATTTGCTTTGGGGCTTCCAGATGACCTGACCAGAGCAGTGATCCTAAGTCTTGGTCCAAAGAAGTGATAGTAAACACACAAGAGACAAACAGAAGGGAGTGGATGGATCACAACAAAAGGGCTTTTGAAACAAAACTCAAAGAAAGGACGAGGCTAGTATGTTTGCCAATCAGCCAGAGAAAGAACAGAAACCCTCCTTCTAAACTGAGCCCTAAACAGCTCCCAGCTATAAATAAATAGAAATGGAAGATTGATTTCTGTAGTATGAGCCAACTAATTTCTCTTCCACAGAAAGAAAAATTGTCTACTCTTGATCTTAAAGTATTTTTGATTGTTCAGAAACCACATTAGAGGCCAAAAGAAATTTCTATGTAAATGCTCTGATAAAAATCATGAACAATAGCATGACAAAAAGAATCGGGCACAAATTAGTAATTCTAGATCAGGACACATTCCAACCATCTAAAAAGTTGTTTTCCAATTAGCCCTCACTAATTGGAATGAAAAACAGGAAGCATCTTCTATAAACTCAACTTCAGAAACGATCTTAGATTTTGATTTTTTCTTCTAGATAATGGGATATAAACCAGAGATTATATAATACAGATTAATTCTATAAAGAAAGCAAAATATTTTTTAAACTTTTTATTTTGTATTGGGGGCTTCCCTGGTGACTCAGACAGTAAAGACTCTGCCTGCAATGTGGAAGACCTGGGTTTGATCCCTGGGTTGAGAAGATGCCCTGGAAGAGGGCATGACAACCCACTCCAGTATTCTTGCCTGGAGAAGCCATATGGACAGAGGAGCCTGACGGGCTGCAGTCCATGGGGTTGCAAAGAGTTGGACACATCTGAGATAATCACGATGGTGTGGTCACTCACCTACAGCCAGACATCCTGGAATGTGAAGTCAAGTGGGCCTTAGAAAGCATCATTACGAACAAAGCTAGTGGAGGTGATGGAATTCCAGTTGAGCTATTTCAAATCCTGAAAGATGATGCTGTGAAAGTGCTGCACTCGATATGCCAGCAAATTTGGAAAACTCAGCAGTGGCCACAGGACTGGAAAAGGTCAGTTTTCGTTCCAATCCCAAAGAAAGGAAATGCCAAAGAATGCTCAAACTACCACATAATTGCACTCATCTCACATGCTAGTAAAGTAATGCTCAAAATTCTCCAAGCCAGGCTTCAGCAATACGTGAACCGTGAACTTCCAGATGTTCAAGTTGGGTTTAGAAAAGGCAGAGGAACCAGAGATCAAATTGCCAATATCCTCTGGATCATCGAATAAGCAAGAGAGTTCCAGAAAAACATCTATTTCTGCTTTATTGACTATGCCAAAGCCTTTGACTGTGTGGATCACAATAAACTGTGAAAAATTCTGAAAGAGATGGGAATACCAGACCATCTGACCTGTCTCTTGAGAAACCTGTATGCAGGTCAGGAAGCAACAGTTAGAACTGGACATGGAACAACAGACTGGTTCCAAATAGGAAAAGGAGTACGTCAAGGCTGTATATTGTCACCCTGCTTATTTAACTTATATGCAGAGTACATCATGAGGAATGCTGGGCTGGAAGAAACACAAGCTGGAATCAAGATTGCCGGGAGAAATATCAATAACCTCAGATATGTGGATGACACCACCCTTATGGCAGAAAGTGAAGAAGAACTAAAGAGCCTCTTGATGCAGGTGAAAGAGGAGAGTGAAAAAGTTGGCTTAAAGCTCAACGTTCAGAAAACTAAGATCATGGCACCTGGTTTCATCACTTCATGGGAAGTAGATGGGGAAACAGTGGAAACAGTGTCAGACTTTATTTTTTTGGGCTCCAAAATCACTGCAGATGGTGATTGCAGCCATGAAATTAAAAGACGCTTACTCCTTGGAAGGAAGGTTATGGCCAACCTAGATAGCATATTTAAAAGCAGACACATTACTTTGCCAACAAAGGTCCATCTAGTCAAAGCTATGGTTTTTCCAGTGGTCATGTATGGATATGAGAGTTGGATGATGAAGAAAGCTGAGCACCGAAGAATTGATGCTTTTGAACTGTGGTGTTGGAGAAGACTCTTGAGAGTCCCTTGGACTCAAGGAGATCCAATCAATCCATCCTAAAGGAGATCAGTCCTGGGTGTTCATTGGAAGGACTGATGTTGAAGCTGAAACTCCAATACTTTGGCCACCTCATGCGAACAGTTGACTCACTGGAAAAGACCCTAATGCTGGGTAGGATTGGGGGCAGGAGGAGAAGGGGACAAAAGAGGATGAGATGGTTGGATGGCATCACTGACTCGATGGACATGGGTTTGTGTAGACTCTGGGAGTTGGTGATGGACAGGGAGGACTGGCGTGCTGCAATTCATGGGGTTGCAAAGACTCGGACACGACTGAGCGACTGAACTGAACTGAACTGAGCAACTACGCACAGCACAGTACATTTTGTATTGCTGCTACTGCTGCTGCTAAGTCGCTTCAGTCGTGTCCGACTCTGTGTGACCCCATAGACGGCAGCCCAGCAGGCTCCACTGTCCCTGGGATTCTCCAGGCAAGAATACTGGAGTGGGTTGCCATTTCCTTCTCCAGTGCATAAAAGGGAAAAGTGAAAGTGAAGTCACTCAGTCGTGTCCGACTCTTAGCGACCCCATGGACTGCAGCCTACCAGGCTTCTCCATCCATGGGAGTTTCCAGGCAAGAGCACTGGAGTGGGGTGCCATTGCCTTCTCCGATTTTGTATTGGGATATAGACAATTAACAATGGCTGAGCAAAGGGACTCAGCCATACACATACATGTATCCATTCTCCCCAAAACTCCCCTCCCATCCAGGCTGCCAAATAACATTGAGCAGAGTTCGCTGTGTTGTACAGTAAGTCCTTGTTGATTACCCATTTTAAATATAGCAGAGTATACAAGTCCATCCAAACTCCCTAACTATCCCTTTCCCCCATCCTTCCCCGCTGGCAACCATACGTTCATCCTCTAAATCTGTGAATCTGTAGTGTTGCCCAGTGCATACAGACACACAACTGTCTCTTTAACTATTTATCTGCAAATTATGGCCTGAGGTAAAAATACTGCCCTTGAGCTAAATCCAGCTCTCCAATCAGCTACCTCTTTTTGAGAATAAAGTTTTATTGGATTATAGTTGCATACTCTTTGTTTACATATGCTGTACTGTCTGCTTCCTGCTACACTATCAGACCTGAGTAGCTGCTACCCAGACTATGTGACTTAGAAATTTTACTATGTGGCCCTTTTCAGAAAAAGTTTTTTCACTCATGTCCAACATTGTTGCACAGATACTATCGTCTATTTCAGCTGCAAAAGAAGAGGGGATAGATCCTCCTAACTCAAACTATATGAAAAATGTAGCTCCTGGAAGCAAATAAGAGGCTACTTATTGAGTCTTCTTTTTAAGCTAAGTCTAGTTACATTGTGCCTAGGATTTTGGAGAGACGGTTATCATGACTAGTAGATAAATATACCTTACTGAAGCCCAAGAACTAAGTTAGTCCTAGAGACACAATGGAGATTAAGAAGATTGCTCTTCATTTATCCAAAACTAGTAATGGGGGGAAAAACATTCTGTGTAATTGTCATTGTTCAGTGCACTGCAAATAGACAATGAGTTCACACATAAAGTGTGTTTTTTTCTAAACATCACATCTAAGTACAATCTGTAGTATCCTTCGAGGAAACTTGTGGTTTATTTTACAGAAATTCCTAGAATAATTCCTATCCTCATAATATATAATATTCATTCACAAACTTGGCTACTTGAACAATTTCCCTGTATTTTCAGGGAGTGTGATGAGATTTTTATTATTATTATTACCTACTGCTTAAAATAACATTATTATTATCTATTGGGAAAAGAATTCTTGGAGGATAGAAAAGCAGAAGTGGTGGGAAACAAGCTTAGTCTTTAATTTTGGGTTCCTTTTTATAGACAATATTGATCAAAGGGCTTTGTTATGTAGACCTAAGGAATCCATAATAGTTATGTTTATCTTAAATTGTGACATTAAAAAATTACTCAAACTGTATTCCTCCATGTTTCTGCAAAAAATAAGCTAGAAAATAAAAATACATTAATCAAAACAATCATCTTTTCAAGAGAGATTATATTTTACCCCACAAAATAGGGACAAACAGTATAAAGAAAACTGATGTATAAAATATTGACAGTGCAAGTTTAACTAAAAAAGTACAAACAATTATCAAACGTGCCAAAAATTAAACTTTCACAAAAATATATATGAGACTTTCATGTAGTTGAAGAGTATAATCTGATTTATCAAAAACTCAAAGTCTAAAGCTATCAAGTTCAAGAAAGTCTTAAAATCAGATTGATTTGGGGCATATGCCCCAAGAGTTCCACTCTGGTTTTATCTTCACTTCTACATCTTCGAGCCATAAGGAATAAGCAGCAGGTGACTGCCTATAGGCAAGAAAGGTGAAAATTCAAAAAGTATTCCTCAACTAAGCTAAAGAAGGAAACAGTAAGACAGAAAAGAAAAAAAGAAAAATTTTAAAACATGAGTGCCAAAGAGAGGGCTGCAGAGTATTATAAAAGCATGCATTGAGAGAAGATATATCCTGCACTTAGCAACTATAGAACACCAAATACAGAAACACCAAAAGCTCATACATTGAAACAAGAACTAAAGGAACTCAGAGGTCAATAGTAGGACACACAGCAAAACTAGCTGTGTAGGAGGGAGCCCTGAGAGTATGACAAGTGACCAAGAACAGTGGCTGATGGCAATGGAATTGAGCAATTCATGAGACGGTATCAAATTCACTTTTCAGAAAGTCTCTTTTCCTTACACTACTCCTATGGTCAATAAAGTAAATTGCAAATCACTGTTCATTCTAACATCTCTGGATTTAACTTCTTTCATCCATACACATTCATTTAACACTTACTTGTTAAACATCTATTATTACTTATAGAGTAATTATTATTTATTAAACATTAGTTGTAATAGATATTCACCATCATTCTAATTTTATATTACATTACTACCAAGTGATCGAATATATCATAGTTGCATCATTCGTCCCAATTCTTCACATTTCTCTGGATTCACACTCTTGGCCTGGTAACTTTGTAGCTCCTGCTAAAGACTGTATTCCCTTGCCTTTTTGTCTCAGTCACGTGAATTGCATTGGACAGTGAATGTTAACAGATATTACATAAGCAGTTGCTTAAAATTCATGTGCATGTATGTTTATGCTTGTCTTGCACTTCCTTTCCAAAAAAAAAAAATCACATGCCTCTGCTCACCTGCTATTGCAAGGAAGATGAGACACACTAGCAGACTGACTTCATAGAGAAAGTCACCACAATTAACCTAAAGGTCTTTAGTAATAATTGGATGTTTGGAAGCCGCTTAGTTATCATTTTTTTGAGGTTTCTTTGTTTTATTTTGGATTTTGGTTTTGTTTTTTAGCATTAACACATTTTTATTTTATTGGAGTATAATTGCTTTACAATGTAGTGTCCTTCTCTGTTATAGAACAAAGTGAAGCAGCCACACGTATTCACATATACCCTCTTTCTTTGGATATCCTTCGCATTTAGGTCATGAAAGAAAACTGACTAGAGATCCCTGTGTTATACATTAGTTTCTCATACGTTATCTATTTTATATATGGAAGTTGGAAGTGTTGGTCACTCAGTCACGTACAACTCTTTGCAACCCCATGGACTGTAGTCCAGCAGGCTTCTCTGCCCATGGGGTTTCCAGGCAAGAATACAGGGAGTAAGTTGCCACTCCCATCTCCAGGGGATCTTCCCTACCCTGGGTCTCCTGCATTGCAGGCAGATTCTTTACTGTCTGAGTTACCAGGGGTGCACTGTATATTTGTTAATCCAAATCTCCCAATTCATACCCCCTTGGCATCCACATGCTCATTCCCTACATCTGTGTCTCTATCTCCACTTTGCAAATAAGACCATCTATACCATTTTTCTAGATTCCACATATATGCATAATATACAATATTTATTTTTCTCCTTCTAACTTACTTCACTCTGTATAATAGTCTCTAGGATTCATCCTTGTCTCTGCAAATGACACCGTTTCATTCCTTTTAATGACTGAATAATATTTCATTGTACATATGTATCACATCTTCTTTATCCATTCCTCTGTCAATGGTAATTTAGATTGCTTCCATCTCCCAGATTATTGTAGATAGCACTTCAATAAACATCGGGGTGCACGTATCTTTTTGAATTATACTTTTTTCTGGGTATATGCCCAGGAGTAGAATTGCTGGGCCTCTGGTAGTTTTCTTTTTAGTTTTTTAAGGAACCACAATATAATCAAGACAGTACAGTACTGGCACAGAAACAGAAATGTAGATCAGTGGAACTGATAAAGTCCTGAGATAAATCCACACATTTATGGGCACCTAATCCTGCAGTCATGAAATTAAAAGACGCTTACTCCTTGGAAGAAAAGCTATCACCAACCTAGACAGCATATTAAAAAGCAGAGACATTACTTTGCCCGCAAAGGTCCATATAGTCAAAGCTATGGCTTTTCCAATAGTCATGTATGGATGTGAGAGATGGACCATAAAGAAGGCTGAATGCCGAAGAACTGTTGCTTTTGAACTGTGGTGCAGGAGAAGACTCTTGAGAGTCCCTTGGTCTGCAAGGAGATCAAACCAGTCAATCCTAAAGGAAATCAATCCTGAATGTTCTTTGGAAGGACTGATGTTGAAGCTGAAGCTCCAAAACTTTGGCCACCTGATGCGAAGACCTGACTCGTTAAAAAAGACCCTGATGCTGGGAAAGGTTGAAGGCAGGAGGAGAAGGGGATGACAGAGGATGAGATGGTTGGATGGCATCACTGACTCACTGGACATGAGTTTGAGCAAGCTCTGGAAGATGGTGAAGGGCAGGGAAGCCTGTTATGCTGTAGTCCACGGGGTTGCAAAGAGCTGGACAAAACTGAACGACTGAATAACAACAAGAAAATCCATGACAAAGGAGGCAAGAATACACCTTGGAGAAAAGACATCCTCTTCAATAGGTGGTGCTGGGAAAACTGGACAGTTTCATGTAAATGAATGAACTTAGAACACTCTTAATATCATAAATGAATTCAAAATGGATTAAAGACCTAATTGTAAGACCAGGCACTATAAAAACTATTAGAGGAAAACATAGGCAGAACACACTTTGACACAGCAAGATCTTTTTCAACTCACTTCCTTGAGCAATGAAAATAAAACAAAAAATAAACAAATGAGACCTAATTAAACTTAAAAGCTTTTGCATAGCAAAGGAAACCATAAAAGACAGCCCTCATAATGGGAGAAAGCATTTGCAAATGAAGCAACTGACAAGTGATTAATCTCCAAAATATACTAACAGTTCGTGCACGTCAATATCAGAAAACAAATGGACAAATGATCCATCTCAATTTTCAAAAAGGCAAAAATCAAGCAGGGGGTTTCCCTGGTGGCTCAGTGGTAAAGAATCTGCCTGCCAATGCGGGAGACAAAAGTTTGATCCCTGGGTCAAGAAGATCCTCTGGGGAAGGAAATAGCTACCCACTCCAGTATTCTGGGCTGGGAGATCCCACGGACAGAGGAGCCTGGCGGGCTATGGTCCATGGGGTTGGAAACAGATGGACATAACTTAGTGACTAAACACCAACAAAAGCAAGGAGGGATTCCAGAGTCACACAGAAGTTACCAGAGGCTACGCAGTTTTCAAAAGTTAGTAAGGGATTTGATAAAAGGACATCAAATAAGTGAAGCATACATCTGTTCTTCTTACACTGGGAGCACCAAAACTGACATAGTTCTTAGGGTAGTCATTTTCAAGCTGTAGAGAACTTAAGGGCTTCCCTGGTGACTCAAACAGTAAAGAATCTGCCTGCAATGCAGGAGAACAGGGCTTGATTCCTGGGTCAAGATGTTCTCCTGGATAAGGGAATGGCTACCCATGACAGTATTCCTGCCTAGAAAATCCCATGAACAAAGGAGTCTGGTGAGCTTCAGTCCTGGGATTACAAAACTGAGTGACAAAGCACACACACACACACACACACACACACACACACACACACACACACACACACACCTTACATCAAAAACACTAGAATTATCTTTAAAATGCAGATTCCTGGGTCTCACTTATAGTCTACTAAACCTGAACACCTGGAGTAGATGCTCCAGAATCACCATTTGCAACAAGTTCTCCAGGCATGAATATGCAACTTGATGTCTGTGCATCACGGACATAGTGATCTATCAATATAACTCTCAAGGAGTCTTTGCCAAAGCTCATGGACCATAGGCAATGCCTCTTGGTTTGGGGAAAAGGCAATGTCAGACAAGCCTGTTAGCAGATGAAGGGTCTCTTATCATAGAATCTGATGTCAATAACACTGCCACTAGGGGAAAAAACACATTTAGCCAACTAGAGCCAGAAAACATGAGTTTAGCAGTATAACTCCCAACAAACTATATTTTATTTTCATACAAGAACTTGTTATGCCTGGATTTACTATTAGACTTCTCCATCCTGGGAATTCCTCATTCCTATTGCCAGTCTTTATTGGAATTTGTCAATATGGTCAGAAACACAAGAGTCTCAGAAGTTTCTGTCATTATTCACATGATCAGAAACACATTTGTGCTACCAATGAAACTTCTGGTTCATGACATCACAGAGTAGAGAGGACCCATGTGGATATGACACAAATTTAAGTAACGTGTATAAGGCTCCTGAGGGCTCATGGCTTTCTCTCCTTAAAGAATCCTTCATCATTCCTCAGTTACATGAGGTCATTTAAGTGGAATCAAATTTAAAGGCCCAAGCATGCTAAGTGATTAGTATTTCAGTTCAACAGTAATTACTGACTGGTTCTAGCCTACTGGTAGGACACCCGGCAGGAAGCTGTCACACAGCCCCAGTAGATGCTCTAAATCTCAGCTGAGGTGGGTGTGATTCACAGGCAGCTTTTTACAGTCCCCGCTGGCGACCTACGGGCTTCCCAGGTGGCTCAGTGGGTAAAGAACCTGCCTGCAATGCAGATGCTGGAGCTATGGGTTCTATCCCTGGGTCAGGAAGATCCCCTGGAGAAGGGCACAGCAACCCACGCCAGTATTCTTGCTTGAAGAATCCCATGAACAGAGGAGCCTGGTGGGCTACAGACCATGGAGTTGCAAAGAGTCGGACATGACTGATGCGCCTGAGCACAGCACAGCTGGTGACCTACAAATGTAACTGATACCACATTTCCAGCATCCCACAGGAAGAAAACAAAGGGACTCTTGAGACAAGCATCTTTAATCAGTCACCTTTCCTCCTGGGAGGGAACATGTTTTACTTCAATGGAACAACTAAGGGAGAATTCAAAACAAAGTGAAGGTGTTGGAATTCTGAGCTGGATGGTGCAGAAAATACCTGGAGACAGAAAAACGCCTGGACAGTTCCATGTAGGTAGCACTTACTATGTACCAGGCACTTCACTAAGTTGCTTTACATGCATGAGCTTATTTAATCCTCACTGCAACACATGAAGAAGAGGAAGAAACCTTAATGTTAGTGCCATCGATTCTCTTTGCAGGTAAATGTGGAGGACTAAAATTAGGAAGATTAAAATAGTAAGGTATTCCAAGGGGGTAAGGGGGGCTTCAATGGCAGACATTGAAACTGGAGTAAATATGGTAGATAAAGGAAAGATCCTTTTTAATTGAAGTATAGTTGATTCACCATGTTGTGTTACGTTTCAGGTATATAGCTAAGTGATTCAGATATATACACATACATCCTCAGTCCAGGGGGATTTTCCAGGCAAGAATACAGGAGTGGGTTGCCACGCCCTCCTCCAGGGGATCTTCCCAATCCAGGGATCGAGCCCAGGTCTTCCACATTGCAGGCAGATTCTTTACCATCTGAGCCACCAGAGAAGCCCAAGAATACTGGAAAGGGTAGCCTATCTCTTCTCCAGCTGATCTTTCTGACCCAGGAATCAACCCAGGGTCTCCTGCATTGTAGGTGGATTCTTTACCAGCTGAGCTACCAGGGAAGTCCATACACACACACACACACACACACACACACACACACACACACACACACACACACACACACACACACACACACACACACACACACACACACACACACACACACACACACACACACACTCTCTCTCTCTCTCTCTCTCTCTCTCTCTCTCTCTCTCTCTCTCTCTCTCTCTCTCTCTCTCTCTCTCTCTCTCTCTCTCTCTCTCTCTCTCTCTCTCTCTCTCTCTCTCTCTCTCTCTCTCTCTCTCTCTCTCTCTCTCACCCCTACACTTCTCAAGGTCTTTTCCCTTTTAGGTTATCACAAAATATTGAGTATATTTCTCTGTGCTATACAGTAGGTTCTTGTTGGTTATCTACTTGCTAGATAGAGTGTATATGTTATCCCAAACTCCTAATTATTCCTTCTCCACATTTCCCCTTTGGTAACTGTATAAGGTAAAGATTATAAGGTAATATCTATCCAGCAACCCACTTTTCACCTTAAGGATGAGAAATGCATAAATTTAACACCAGCACCTTATTTCAGTGGGTTACTTTTGAATTCTAAATTGGACCAATTAAGATTATTTTCCACCTGATTAATATTCATCACAAATTCTAATAACAACTGGAAATATTTACAGTGATTAAGTATGCTTTGCCAAAAAATCCCTTCACATATCTCTTTGTATCAGGATATGACACCTTCAGTCACAAAATAAAATTGAGCTCTGACACTGGCTTGAGTTAGAGGAAAAGAAAGGGGGAGTGCAAACATGAAACTAAAGAAAGGCTAGAAATGAAAATTCAGCCATGCAGAAAGACCCAGAAGCCAAACAAATGAGGACATGTCATCTCCAGGTGCTAATGGGGCTACCAGCTCGCAAAGCCACCCAGGGTGCAGAATTGATAGGAAAGAGCTCAGTAAACAGGATATTTCTGTCGGAAATGAAAGAAGGCCAGGGTGACACCGCTTCCCACTTTAGACAGCAAGTCAGTAAACTTGAATTTTCTGCGAGATATTCTATTCGTAGCCTGGAGGAGGATTTTCAAACACAGCGCCAGGCCATCTTTGTCCCAACATTGCCTGTCCACATGGGAAGTGAGGAAATGTGATTTGCAATGATTTATCATAAATAAGATACAGAAATTTAGAATCATTTACTTCTTGAATGTCAGGAAGAATGGTTTCAAGGTTACCCTAATTATAAGTTCCCTCTCATTAATCATCATTTCCTCTTGGAGAGGGAGGGTAAGAAGCGAAGGTAGATTATGGGGATTAATTGCCAACAACCTTATGGCCTCTTGTATCTATTCTGCAGCCCATATTGAGAAATCATAAATGATGTAGGATGCTAGTTCACCTGAGCACACATGGGGACTCTGCTCATCATGAGAACTGTAGCGCACACACACACACACACAACTAAAAAGAACAGGTCTAAAGCAGTCTCCCAACTTGAGTGCCCCCAATGAATGATCACAGCAACTTTCTCCTACCCTCTCCCAAACTGCTCCAAGCTCCCACATGCTTTGCCACAACTGGAGTGGTTTTCTTCTGCCTTTCATCCCCACTGTCTGTCCTTCACTTCTATTATTTGAGATTAAGAACACATTTAACCAACTGTCTTATCATTGGAGAGGACAAATAGCACTTCAGATCATTTGCTTAACTTGCCATCAAGGTCAGTAGGTACTTTTTTAGTCCTCTACTGTGTACTCCACTCACCACTCATACCAGCACTACATGCTACAGAAGATGAGGAAGGGTAACTCTGAATGCTATCAGACACAGTTTTTGCAAGATATCATGGATATTTGGTGGGAAATGTGAAATTTAATAACCGGACTATTTGGTAGGGCGGCCCTGCCTTCCAACTTGCCTGGGACAGCCTCAGTGTCTGCCTGTCCTCCTGGCTTAGTTATTGAATTACACTCTCATTCACTGTCAAGACTGCCCGAGTTTGGATGAAGAATATACCCTATGCAGTAATGAGGGCGCTGTCTCTCAGATTTGAATATTGACTTAAATTCCTTTTGGCCAGATGACCTGGAGAAATTTCTTAGCTAATTAATATGTAAAGTAGGAAGAATAACAGTACTTATTTCATGGAAATCATTGTGAGGATTAAAGAAATAAATACATGCAACGCATTTAGGAGAGAACCTGGCATGGAGCAATAGCCACAATTATTATCAGTTAAGACATATCAATTAAGATCATGTATTACCTGCTCTAAGCAACTTCCTGGAATCTACTCTGGACCCAAATACATACCTCCAAGACTGGTTCAGGTTCCTTTCACTGTATTTCTATATTGACAAGACACACAGACCCACACATACCCCTCTAGTCACCAAGGCAATAATCAAGTCAATTATTATTTACTGAAAGTCACTTCTCATATATCAGATACAGTACCAAGCACAATTTACGGGCATGTCTCTTCTTGAAGACAGAGAATCACCTTACTCATCTTATCCATCTCGCCTAGTACATAGTTTGCTCTCAAATACTTGTTGAATTGACTTAAAGGGAAGAAAGAAGAAGAATAGAACTACCTTCCTCTGGAGACATGGAAGAAACCTAGATGTCCATCAGCAGACGAATGGATAAAGAAGCTGTGGTACATATACACAATGGAATATTACTCAGCCATTAAAAAGAATACATTTGAATCAGTTCTATTGAGATGGATGAAACTGGAGCCCATTATACAGAGTGAAGTAAGCCAGAAAGAAAAACACCAATACAGTATACTAATGCATATATATGGAATTTGAAAGATGGTAACAATAACCCTATATGCGAGACAGAATAAGAGACACAGATGCATAGAACAGTCTTATGGACTCTGAGGGAGAAGGTGAGGGTGGGATGTTCTGAGAGAATAGAATTGAAACATGTATATTATCATATGTGAAACAAAACACCATTCCAGGTTTGATGCATGAGACAAATGCTCAGGGCTGGGGCAATGGGATGACCCAGAGGGATAAGATGGGGAGGGAAGTGGGAGGGGGGTTCAGGATAGGGAACACATGTAAACCCAGGGCTGATTCATGTCAATGTATGGCAAAAACCACTACAATATTGTAAAGTAATTAGCCCCCAACTAAAATAAATAAATTTATTAAAAAAAAAAAAAAGAACTGCCTTCCCCTGGAGTAATGAGGAAGGTTTCACAGAGAAAGTGGGACTTACATCAGGTATTAAAATATGGGAGAGTTTTGATAGGCAGGGGAGAGAGTGCCATTCTCCATGTGACAAAGTACATCAGCTGTTAAACTAGAAAAAGAATGTGAAAGGGCTTTATAAATCTGAGAGCCTTGTACATACCTAATTATAAGCAAAACAGAGAACTCGAAGTCAGAGTGACATTTGCAGAAGATCTGCCAACAAGTTGATAATTTTACCTTTTCCCTCACTGGCCTCTACAGAGAAGCCTGAAATTCACCCCATTGGCTTCCTACTGTCAAATAATTCACCTAATCCAGGATGGCTGAAACAGTGGTTATCTCTTAGCAGATACGTGTACTGCAGAAACTTCTGAGAAGTTTTAGGTAAATCAAATTTTTCCAAGCCCAATCAAATCTGAAAAGCACAGAAGTAGCTATTCAGGGATATTGCAGAATGAGTTCTACTGCAATGTGAACGTAATATATTACTAGAGGAAATCACACTCTTTAATCTTTGTTGTTTCTACACTTGTCCTTGCTTTCAAAGAGAGTGTTCTGTAAAATCAAGGCAAAGTAACATCTCTCACTTTGCATCTCTCTCCCTTTCTCCCAGCCCATCTCTCTTTCCATGTCTGTCTCTCTCTCACACCCACACACACCCACACACACTTGCCAGTGAGTCAAACCTTGTAAGTCCCATCAATTTCCAACACTAAAAAATAGCCTGTCTTCCCTGCCCTCCCACCCAGAAATATCTAGGTTAAGCTGCAGGCAGTCTTTAAAAAGAAATTATATATAAGAGTTACATTTCTAAAAATGTGCAGAAATAGCCTCACCTTAAACCTGTACATAAAGTACTTGTCACAGTGTATGGCAAATACTAAATATTCCATAAATGCCCTTATTTGTAGTAATATCATTATTAAATAAAAACAACAGAAAAACGATACTAATAAACAGATCTTGAGACTTAGTTCCTCAAGACAGGTAATGAATGGTACACTCCCAGGGTAAGACATGGAAACAAAACCATTTGGGGGACAATATCTGAAATATCAGATATTTTCTCAAAGCCAAGCAAAGAGAAGAGAAAGGGAATTATAGTTGGATCAATTATATGGTCCTAGAGAAGGAGCCTGTTATCAACTGAACGGGAGCACTGCCAAATAAGCCTTGTGTCATTGTGCTTTGGGCTTGAGTGGTTGAGAGGTACCCTGCCAACACACAGTCCGCATATGATATAGGAAAGGAGAAACTACAAAGTCAAATAGTATGAGCTAACAAGCTTGGGCTAAAACTTAACAATCCAGGAACACTTGGTCTACTGATCTGATATTGTCCTGGGGACACTTAGTTAAGCCTAATACCAAGGAGTTTAGAATTTCAAGATTGAAAGGAACTGAGAAGACATATAGATCAGATTAGACATGAATGGCCCTATAGTGATTCAAAAAGTAGTTCTAAAAAATAACCTTTGGGATATAATTTTTAAATGCTTTCTTGGACTCTCATAGCAACTTTCACAGTTGTAATGGTTGAAAACAAATTTGAAATAGTGTAATTGTTTGGGCCTTTGAAAGCCAGATCACCATAAAGTACCTTCATAGTAAAGCACTTCACCAGGTTCAGAGGAAGTTCACAAACATGCAAATGTAATTTGAATTGCTGAAGTCATAAGAAATGTACTTTGCTCTAACTGTAATAAAAATATCTTACTAAAAAAAAGATCAGTGCAAATGCAATAACAAAGCGTTAAGGGAGGTTGATCTAATTTAGAAAAAAATTGGAGGAGAAGAGTAAAAGAAAAACATCAGAAATCCAAATACATGCTCTCTAGCCCCAGAAGAGAACTGTAGCATTGAATTTAATATGGGTAAATTTCACTTTGGGCCCCAAGAAATACCTCACAAAAATAATACAGGTTTTGTGAGGAAAAAGCTACAGCAGCATATATAGTCTGATTTAAAAATGCAAAGGTGCCCAGACCTCTGTGGCTTTAAGGCAAAAGTAGGAATAAGAAAACTATTTATCTAAGAGGTGTAAGCAGCCTACATAATTATTCAAAAATAGGAAAGATCCATATGGCATTAAAAATGCTAATAATGCATAGAAATGCTCATCTTGTATCAAGTGAAAAAAGCAATTTATAAAAGAGTCTATCACAGTTTTATATCAAAACTACAAAATTATGCATTTTTATGTTTATTTTGTGCAAAGAAAGAAATAAAAGTAAACACACCAAAAAGTTACCAGTTATCTCTGGGATAGTTATCTGTGTGCATATAAGTATCCATAACAAAATGTTACTGTATACATAAGTACTGTGTAGGCAAGAGGTACTTGATATATATGTTATTGTTGTTCAGGTGCTAAGTCCTGTCTGACTCTGTGACCCCATGGGCTGCAGCAGGCCAGGCTCCTCTATCCCCCACTATCTCCTGGAGTTTGCTCAAATTCATGTGCATTGAGTTGGTGATTCTATCTAACCATCTCATCCTCTGCTGCACCATTCTCCTGCTGTCTTCAATCTTTCTCAGCATCAGCGTCTTTTCCAGCGAGTCAGCTCTTCACATTGGTGGTCAAAGTATTGGAACTTCAGCTTCAGCATCAGTCCTTCCAATGAATATTCAGGACTGATTTCCTTTAGGATCGACTGGTTGGAACTCCTTGCAGTCCAAGGGACTTTCAGAGTCTTCTCCAGCATCACAATTCAAATGCATCAATTCTTCTATGCTCAGCCTTCTTTATGGTCCAAATCTCACATCTGTACATGACTACCGGAAAAATCATAGCTTTGACTATATGGACCTTTGTCAGTAAAGTGATGTCTTGGCTTGTTAATACTGTTAGGTTTGTAATAGCTTTCCTTCCAAGGAGAAAGTGTCTTTTAATTTCATGGTGGCAGTCACTGTCTGCAGTGATTTTGGAATCCAAAAAATAAAACCTGTTAGTGCTTCTACATTTTCCCCTTTTATTTGCCATAAAGAGATGTACTATGTAGATAAAAAGTACCATGTATGTAAAAGTATAAAAAGTACCAGAAAGTTAATAGTTATCTCCGGGTTGGATTATACATGAAATTTGCTTTCTCCTTTACATTAATATATATTCATATTACACACAAGTTAAATAGTAAATGTGTATTTCTTTTATGACAAGAAAAATTTGAAATACTTGGGCTAAAGTGTATACCATTTATCACAAGTTCTATAGGAACTAACATCAAAGTTTAGTGGTTAGTTCAGTCACTCAGTCATGTCAAGCACTTTGCAACCCCATGAACTGCAGCATGCCAGGCTTCCCTGTCCATCACCAACTCCCGGAGTTTACTCAAACTCATCTCCATCGAATCAGTGATGCTATCCAACCATCTCATCCTCTGTTGTTCCCATTTCCTTCTGCCATCAATCTTTCCCAGTATCAGGGGCTTTTCCAATGAGTCAGTTCTTTGCATCAGGTATCCAAAATATTGCAGCTAAAGATTTGGAACACCAAAGTTTAGTAAGAACAAATGTGAGTCCGTTCTAGTGAGATGCATGAACCTAGAGCATGTTGTACTTAATAGTCAGAAAGAGAAAAACAATATTGTATATTAACACATATGTATGGAATCTAGAAAAACGGTATTGATGAATCTATTTGCAGGGAAGGAATGAAGGCAGATATAGAGAACGGATTTGTGGACACAGTTGGGGAAGGAGTTCAGTTCAGTTCAGTCACTTAGTCATGTCTGAATCTTTGCGACCCCATGGACTACAGCAGACCAGGCCTCCCTGTCTATCACCAGCTCCGAGAGTTTACTCAAATTCATGTCCATCGAATCGGTGATGCCATTCAGCCATCTCATCCTCTGTCGTCCCCTTCTCCTACTGCCCTCGATCTTTCCCAGCATCAGAGTCTTTTCAAATGAGTCAGCTCTTTGCATCAGGAGGCCAAAGTATTGGAGTTTCAGCTTCAACATCAGTCCTTCCAGTAAACACCCAGGACAGATCTCCCTCAGGATGGACTGGTTGGATCTCCTTGCAATCCAAGGGACTCTCAAGAGTCTTCTCCAATACCACAGTTCAAAAGTATTAATTCTTTGGTGCTCAGCTTTCTCTACAGTCCAAATCTCACATCCATACATGACTACTGGAAAAACAATAGCCTTGACTAGATGGACTTTTTTTGGCAAAGTATTGTCTATGCTTTTTAATATGCTGTCTAGGTTGATCATAACTTTCCTTCCAAGGAGTAAGCGTCTTTTAATTTCATGGCTGAAATCAACATCTGCAGTGATTTTGGAGCCCAGAAAAATGAAGTCAGCCACTGTTTCCACTGTTTCCCCATCTATTTCCCATGAAGTGATGGGACCACATGCCATGATCTTAGTTTTCTAAATGTTGAGCTTTAAGCCAACTTTTTCACTCTCCTCTTTCACTTTCATCAAGAGGCTTTTTAGTTCCTCTTCACTTTCTGCCACAAGGGTGGTGTCATCTGCATATCTGAGGTTATTAATATTTCTCCTGGCAATCTTGATTTCAGCTTGTGCTTCCTCCAGCCCAGCATTTCTCATGATGTACTCTGCATATAAGTTAAATAAGCAGGGTGACAATATACAGCCTTGACGTAGTGCTTTTCCTATTTAGAACCAGTCTATTGTTCCATGTCCAGTTCTAACTGTTGCTTCCTGACCTGCATACAATTTCTCAAGAGGCAGGTCAGGTGGTATGGTATTCCCGTCTCTTTCAGAATTTTCCACAGTTTATTGTGATCCATACAGTCAAAGGCTTTGGCATGGTCAATAAAGCAGAAATAAATATTTTTCTGGAACTCTCTTGATTTTTTTATGATCCAGCAGATGTTGGCAATTTGATCTCTGGTTCCTCTGCCTTTTCTAAAACCAGCTTGAACATCTGGAAGTTCAAAGTTCACGTATTGCTGAAGCCTGGCTTGAAGAATTATGAACAGTACTTTGCCAGCTTGTGAGATAAGTTCAATCGTGCGGTAGTTTGAGCATTATTTGGCATCACATTTCTTTGGGATTGGAATGAAAACTGACCTTTTCCAGTCCTGTGGCCACTGCTGAGTTTTCCATGTTTGCTGGCATACTGAGTGTGCAGCACTTTCACAGCATCATCTTTTAGGATTTGAAATAGGTATACTGGAATTCCATCACCTCCACTAGCTTTGTTCGTAGTGATGTTTCCTAAGGCCCACTTGACTTCCCATTCCAGGATGTCTGGCTCTAAGTGAGTGATCACACCATCATGATTGTCTGGGTGGTGAAGATCTTTTTTGTACAGTACTTCTGTGTATTCTTGCCACCTCTTCTTAATATCTTCTGCTTCTGTTAGTTCCACACCATTTCTGTCCTTTATTGAGCCCATCTTTGCAAGAAATGTTCCCTTGATATCTCTAATTTTCTTGAAGAGATCTCTAGTCTTTCCCATTCTATTTTTCCCCTCTCTTTCTTTGCACTGATCACTGAGGAAGGCTTTCTTGTCTCTCCTTGCTATTCTTTGGAACTCTACATTCAAATGGGTATATCTTTCCTTTTATCCTTTGATTTTTGCTTCTCTTCTTTTCACAGCTATTTGTAAGGCCTCTTCAACAGCCATTTTGCTTTTTTTGCATTTCTTTTTCTTGGGGATGGTCTTGCTCCCTGCCTCCTGTACAATGTCACGAACCTCCATCCATAGTTCATCAGGCACTCTGTCTATCAGATTTAGTTCCTTAAATCTATTTCTCACTTCCACTGTATAATCATAAAGTATTTGATTTAGGTCATACCTGAATGGTCTAATGGTTTTCCCATTCTCTTCAATTTAAATCTGAATTTGGCAATAAGGAGTTCATGATCTTAGACACAGTCAGCTCCCAGTCTTGTTTTTGCTGACTATATAGAGCTTCTCCATCTTTGGCTGCAAAGAATATAATCATTCTGATTTTGGTGTTGGCCATCTGGTGATGTCCATGTGTAGAGTCTTCTCTTGTGTTGTTGGAAGAGGGTGTTTGTTACGACCAGTGCGTTCTCTTGGAAAAACTCTATTAGCCTTTGCCCTGCTTCATTCTGTGCTCCAAGGCCAAATTTGCCCGTTACTCCAGGTATTTCTTGACTTCCTACTTTTGCATTCCAGTCCCCTATAATGAAAAGCACATCTGTTTTGGGTGTTAGTTCTAGAAGGTCTTGTAGGTCTTCATAGAACCGTTCAACTTCAACTTCTTCAGCTCCTGCCCTTACTGGTCAGGGATTACTGTGATACTGAATGGTTGCCTTGGAAACGAAAAGAGATAATTCTGTCGTTTTTGAGATTGTATCCAAGTACTGCATTTCGGACCCTTTTGTTGACTCTGATGGCTACTCCATTTGTTCTAAGGGATTCCTGGCCACAGTAGTAGATATAATGGTCATCTGAGTTAAATTCACCCATTCCAGTCCATTTTAGTTCACTTATTCCTAGAATATTGACGTTCACTCCTACCATCTCCTGTTTGACCACTTCCAATTTGCCTTGATTCATGGACCTATTATTCCAGGTTCCTATGCATTATTGCTCTTTACAGCATTGCACCTTTCTTCTATCACCAGTCACATCTACAACTGGGTGCTGTTTTTGCTTTGGCTCCATCCCTTCATTCTTTCTGGAGTTATTTCTCCACTGATGTCCAGTAGCATATTGGGCACCTGCTGACCTGGGGAGTTCTTCAGTGTCCTATCTTTTTGCCTTTTCATACTTTCCATAATCTAGCTGCGGGGCACTGGAGTGGTGAGCGGTGACTGTGGGGTGCTGGAGCGGCAAGTGGCCATGTGAAGATACCCCACGTCCAAGGTCAGGAGCAGGGGCTGCACTTTGCTGGAGCAGCCATGAAGTGATACCCATGTCCAAGGTAAGAGAAACCCCAGTAAGACAATAGGTGCTGAGAGAGGGCATCAGAGGGCAGACAGACTGAAACCACAATCACAGAAAACTAGCCAATCTGATCACATGGACCACAGCCTTGTCTAACTCAATGAAACTAAGCTGTGCCGTGTGGGGCCACCCAAGACAGATGAGTCATGGTGGAGGGGTCTGACAGAATGTGGTCCACTGGAGACGGGAGTGGCAAACCACTTCAGTATGCTTGCCTTGAGAACCCCATGAACAGTATGAACAGTATGGGGGAAGGAGAGAGTGGAACAAATGGAGAAAGTAGCATCGACACATATACACTAGCGTGTGTAAAACAGAGAGCTGATGGTAAATTTCTATATAACACAGGGAACCCAGCCTTGTGCTCTGTGATGACCTAGAGTGGTAGGATGAGGGAAGGGGAGTGGAGGGGACGGAGTCTCAAGAGCCCATGTATAATTATGGCTGATTTGTGTCCTTGCGTGGCAGAAACCAACACAACATTGTAAAACAATTTCCTCCAATTAAAAATAATTTTTAAAAAAGTTTAGTAAAGTCACTCAATTACTAAAATGAAGAAGTTTTTCAGAATATTAGGAAAACCTTTTAAAGGACAGCCATCAGGTCAATACTTTGGCCACCTGATGCAAAGAACTGACTCATTAGAAAAGATCCTGATGCTGGGAAAGATTGAAGGCAGGAGGGGAAGGGGACGACAGAGGATCAGATGGTTGGATGGCATCACCGACTCAATGGACATGAGTTTGAGCAAGCTCCAGGGAAGTTGGTGATGGACAGGGAAGCCTAGTGTGCTGCAGGCAATGGGGTCACAAAAAGTTGGACATGATTGAACAACTGAACCAAACTGATCAGGTCAAAGACTCACTGTTTAGATTCACTGATGAGAAATAAGCTAATCCAAATCCCCATTAATAGGCTGGACCTACCTACAGAGTAACCTCTGAAAACCACACACATGCCTACATCTGTTGTATTTACAATTTTGGTCAGTGATTTGCATGAACATGTATGTTACATTGACTAGATATACAGATGACTAATAAGACATTAGTGATGAGAAAAAATGTTAGATAACAGTAGTTAAATCCAAAAGGATCACAGTAGGCCAAGAAGTTGGAGGTAAGTATCAGAAAAATGTAGATAGATATACAGAGATAAATTTTAAAGTTTTCATTTCTGTCTTTAAAAATCAATTGCATGTACAACACACACTGATATTCATTCAACAAAGTATATCAGGAATCTTACAAACATGCACAAATATAAATTTAAAAAGATAATTATATATATTAGGTAAATATGACCAAAACCATGTCCAATTTGTTTGGAGGAAAAAAAATAGGATTTTTCTATTGTTGCATAAAACTATCACTTGTAAGGGTGGATCTGCCTTCAGTCCTAGTTGGATTTAAATTTATATCTTTAAGGTGTTCTCTCTCTGTCTTTGTGCCTCTCTAATTTTTTCCTCTGTTTCTAATTGCATATCACCCTAATTCTCTTATCACAGCATCATAGACAAATGATACAGGAGAGTGCAATGGGCAAGGAAATGCATTTATCAGTGCCTCTAAGCCCACACCCTTGCAGTTATGAACCAAAGGGACAAGAAAATTTCCCAACATTTTCAACAGAGAAGACAGGATTATTCCAGTTGGCCCAGCTTGCATCACACGCCCCCCCATGTGCCCAAGGGTCAGACTGGTGACATGATTACCTGTGTGCCAAAAGATGACCAAGGAACCAAGATTGACTGTCCCAGTGAGACCCAAAGGGAGTTAAGGGGGGATTCCCCAAAGACACTGGAATAAAGAAGATGGAAAAGAGTGCATGCAGAGTAAAACTTCAATTAGCATAATGCATTACATAATAGAAGATTATAAACCTAATTGTATATTTTAATGTGTAAAGGAATATGGGCATCAGAATAGCCAAGTCAACAATAATATCAGCAACAGAAATGCCTACCATACAGTCCTGCATAGTTATTATGTGTGAGCCAAAAGGTGCCTCTAAGCTTCTAAATAGTCACATGAAAGAAAGAACTTAGTTACAAGATATACAACATCATAAAATAAGGACAAGGCATTCGTGGGATAAATTAGAAATTAAGGCTTAACATATATACACTACTATATATAAAATAGATAACCAACAATGATCTACTATAGCACAGGGAACTATACATTTTGTAATAAACTATAAGGGAACAGAATCTGAAAAAGAAGATATACATATTATATATCTGAATACATGTATCTGAATCACTTTGTTGTACACATGAACCTAACACAACATTGGAAAGCAACTATACTTAATAAAATTAATCTTTTTTAAGAAAGAAAAGCCATTCTTTCTAAGGAGCTTTAGTGCTTCTTCATTTTGACACTGAACCATGAGACGATTTCTCTCTTAGATCTTCATAATAAAAATGGTGAGTCCTCTGTGAGTACCTTAAGCAACATCCTTAACAACATCCCTACAACAGAAACAACATCAAATTTCTCTTGTTTGTTCACTATTACATCCTTCAATAAGGTAAAAACAAAACCTAAACAATGGAATAAGCTTAAATACCACTTGACAAAAGTCGTTTTATACAAGGGAAAAATAAGCACCAAGGTCCCAATAGACATTGCTCCAATGAACTGGCAAGATTAAAAGGTATAATTTAGAGCATTTGGAATGACGGATAGACTGAATATCCTTCAGGCAATCCTGAGTTTTTGATAAGAATTATATAATAGTAGTGTCAAGGTTTTATCTCTTGTCAGAATTCGGAGAGCAGATATACTGCATCACCAATACAGAATTGACTCATAGGTTCTGACAACTATCTGGGAAGAAGGCAGCAATAAAGTCTTTCAGCAGGACTTAAGAGGCTTTTTTTTTTCTTTTGGACTTAAGAGTTTAGCCAATGCAAAGGCCTGAACAGCCACCTGACCCAGAAAAATGTTCCTCAGAAAACAATCTTCTGCCTGTTTCAAAAAAAAAAAAAAAAAGATGAGTCATTGAAAAACATGCCTGGTTTTACAAGTTCATGGCTGTAGGTTTGACAGCAGCACTTGAGGAAAAACACTTAGGAGCTTTAATTGCCCCTAGGTTCACCTGGAATCAGTAGCTCAGAGACCTTAGGTGGATTTAAGAGAGTTACAGCATCTAAAACAAGGCAGGGAAAGGTACCTCTCAATGGACAATGAAAAGTACTGTGGGTACCACTGGGCAGAGGTGAAAGTAGACAAACCAGAGCATGCTAATGGATGAGTCACTAGGATGGTAAAGAAATCCTGTTAGATAAGACGTGGATGAAAAAATTTAGGGAAATCTAAAGAAAATAAGACAGGAGAAGAGAATAGGAAGTGGCAGCTATATTCAACACCTTGCAAGAATTTATCATATACTGATTAACTCCAAGGAATAGAACTAGCCTCAGCACACCTAGCTCAGATGATATATTTTAACTCAGCATCAAAAGAAGGAGCATTCTAATGGGTCAGAGGCATCCAACTGTGTGTGTTAGTCACTCAGTCATGTCTGACTCTTTGCGACCCTATGAACTGTAGCCCACCAGACTCTTCTGTCCATGGGATTCTCCAGGCAAGAATACTAGAGTGGATGGTCATGCTCTTCTCCAGGGGATCTTCCTGACTCAGGGATTGAACCCAGGTCTCCCAAAGTGCAAGAGGATTCTTTACCATCTGAGCCACCACGGAAGTCCAGAGACATCCAAGGTTGGAATGAAATACCTGAGGAGTTAGTAAATTCCATGGCACCAGGATTGTTAAGGCAGAGATTGGACGGTGTTTTGTCAGAGATAACTTTTTAATTTCCTTCCAGCCCAGAGATTTTTATGGCTTTAGGAGCCCATTCACTTATTACTTTATAAACACTTATTAAACACCAATTATGTTCTTAGACATTTTTCTACATGCTAAGGATGCAGCATGGAATAAGACTGATAGGATCTTTCTCTATATAAAATTTAAAATATAATGAGGAAATAGACAATAAATATTAAGTAAGTAAGTGAACCGGACTATTATAGCTTTTGATGAGCACTATAAAGGAAATAAATAGAATGATGCAGAGCATCTAAAGTGGGGTATGGCCGTGGGTAGAAGGTAGCATTGAGCCGATTTTAGGTGTGTAGTCAAAAGAAAGGTATTTTAAGAGGATGATTTCAGCTAGGATTTGAAGGAAAAGCAGGAACCAACCACACACACACACACACACACACACACACACACACACACACACACACACACAGAAACTGTCGGGGGAAGCAAATTTCAAGTGGAGGGAACAGCTAGTTCATATATCCTGAAGCAAGAAAGAGATCAATTTGTTCAAAGAATAAAAAGAAAACAAATCTAACTGGGGAACACTGAGCAAGGGGGAAGACTGGGACTCCACAAGGTCAGAGGAAGGAAGAGATACATAGTATTTTCAAGGGCATCTATGATGAATATTTCTCAAATGCCAGCCTTATAATCAAGCCATTCTTTCCTTCCTAACAATATGCTAAATTTTCATATTCTTAGTATTTGGGAAAAAAAGGACCCAATATCCACCCCAGGAGTGTGCCTTGACTGCATTAAGCCAACCACAATGATCCCATTCCATCGTCCACACTCTTTATAAGAAAGCACAGGAACCAAGTCAGGTCAATTCAAGACAACAATACTTCGTTCTCGTACTTTGTTTAAATTGTTCCAGGAGTACATTCTCTCTTTCCTCTTAGGACTTAAAAGTCAAAGGCATGTGGCTGCTCACAGACATTCTCAGACCACGAAGGAAGATTTAGCCTCAGATAAAAGCAACACTGTACAAATGAAGCCAAAAAGTGAAGAAAAAGAAAATTGTTCATGATCCTATCACTGATTTACTGCACCAAGCCTCTCTCAAAATCAGTCCTATGTCTGGACTTTTCAGTTGCTTGAGTCAGGATGTTTCCTCTGTTGTTTAAACTGGTTCGGTTTCCTACTATTCAATATATAAAATCTCTAACTAATACCCAACGTAAGGAGCTTCAATTTTATCCTATGAACAAAAGAGGCTTTTGGAGACTTTTAAGCTTGGAACAGAAACAATTTCCTTAACATTTTTTTTGTTTTTTTAAACTACTCTAAAAAGTTAATTTCTGTTAATAAGAGAATTCCAAATTTTATACTCAGTGGCCAACTAATACATTTATTCCTTCATCTGTACATTCATTATTTGTTTTAGAGTGCCACATCTTTTTTCCTTTCTTTTTCTTTCATTGTATCTGAAGTTTTGGCTTTAGCTCCTGCATGGATTAAGGTACTACTCATAGAAACAGGAAAGACTGGAGAAAAAATGTTTTGAGGGCAGGGGGGAATTCAAGAGTTCAGTTATGAACACAATGGGCTTCCTGGTGGCTCAGTGGTAAAGAAGCTAGCTGCAGTGAAGGATACGTGGGTTTGGTCCCGTGGGGAAGGAAGTGGCAACTCACTCCAGTATTCTTGTGTGTGGGAAATCCCATGAACAGAGGAGCCCGACAGGCTACAGGCCATGGGATCTCAAAGAGTTGGACACAACTTAGCGACTAAACAACAAAATGGACAAGATTAGTCTGAAATGTGGATTAGATATTTAGGCAAAACTGTCCACTTGGCTCTTGGATTTAGAAGATCAGACCACAACAGAGAGTTCAAGACTGGACATGTACATTCTGACATCACCAGCATATTAAAAAACAGTACTTACAGATGTTGGACTACACAAAATCACCAGAGCAATGAAATTTCTGCTATCAGTCTAAGGAACTTAAACATCCCCAGCCACAGATCCTAGCAGTTTGTAATGAGAAACAGAAAAAACACAGGCCCACACATTAGCTGCCTTCACTTTAGAGAGCTAAAGTGAAGATCTCCACAGGGGTAGATCACTACTGTCTCTTAGCACCAACAATTAGCTGCAAAGTACAGTAATGTTTTATGAAGTCAACCTCTAAAAACTAGTAACAGCCACTCTACCCAAATAGTTAAGATCTGCTTTGTCTAGAGGATGCCATAAATCAAAACGACATTTTTACTGAGGTAGAGTTAATGTATTAATACAATATTTAGTTTCAGGTATACGACATAGTGATTCACAGTTTTAAAGGTTATATTCTGTTTATGGTTATTATAACATTGGCTATATTCCCCATGCTGTACAATATATCCTTGTAACTTACTTATTTTACACATAGTAGTTTTTACCTCTCAATCCCTTACTCCTATCTCACCCCTTCCCCTTTCTCCTCTCTGTGCTGGTAACCACTGTTCTCTATATCTGTGAGTCTGTTTCTTTTGGCTTTATTCACTAGTTTGCTGTATTTTTCAGATCCCAGTTGTAAGTGATATCATATGGTATTTCCCTTTCTCCAACTTATTTCCGTCAGTATATACCCTCCAAGTCCATCCATATTGTGACAAATAGAAAAACTTCATTCTTTTTATGATTGTGTGGGCTTCCCTCATAGCTCAGTTGGTAAAGAATTCACCTGCAATGCAGGAGACTCTGGTTCGATTCCTGGGTTGGGAAGATCTGCTGGAGAAGGGATAGGCTACCCACTCCAGTATTCTTGGGCTTCCCTTGTGGTTCAGCTGGTAAAGAATCCGCTTGCAATGCAGGAGACCTGGGTTCGATCTCTGGGCCGGGAAGATCCCTTCAAGAAGGGAAATGCTGCCCACTCCAGCATTGTGGCCTGGAGAATTCCACAGCCTATATAGTCCATGGGGTCACAAAGAGTCAGTCATGACTGAGCGACCTTCATTTTCACTTTCATTTATGATTGAGTAGTACTCCAGTGTGTGTGTGTGTGTGTGTGTGTGTGTACCACTTCTTCTTTATTCATTCATCTGTTGGTGGCCACTTAGGTTGCTTTCAGATCTTGGCACTGTAAATAATGGTGCTATGAACATTGGGATGCATGTATCTTTTCAAATTAGTGTTTTTGTTTTTTTCATGTTCTTTGCATAAATATCCAGGAGTGAAATTGCTGGGTCATATGGTCATCCTATTTTCAGTACTGGCTCCAAAATAGACACATACATCAATGAAGCAGAATAGGCAGCCCCAAAGTAGATCCATGCACTTATGATCAAAAGAAATTTGATGGTAAGTTGTTAACAATAATCAAGTTTCCATGAGAAGGAGTGTCACTGACAAAATAATCGAGTTGAATGGAAGTAAGAAGATAAAAGTTTCCCAGTGAGAAATGTTTGCTAAAAATGAAATCATATTGAGAAGCACCAAGTTATAAGATGTAGGTATGATCCACACCTATGACTCCGTTTTCATACCATGAAGTGCTTTTGTGATAGAAGTAATATAAAACTCTTTAAAATGAGGCACAGACTACAAGATTTCAGTTCTTCTTCCATCTTCTTGATGAGAATATATCACAGCAGAAGATTCTGAATGTTCTGGAGAATTGTATTTTCTTTGACCTTACTCTATTTTTAAAATTTAAAATGACTAATGCATTTATACCGTACCATGATTTCCTTCAGAAGTGAAACAAGTAAGGGCACTTTGGACGAGAGATTAAAAGTGTGGTACTATGTGCACACAGCATAACAGGCAAAAACAGGTCACGGCCAACGCAGGTGACTTTGGCTAATCAGGCTAATAGATCAGGTTCCCATGGTTATCTAGGTACCTGAAGTGGACATTCAAATCTCAGATTAGCTTGAAGAGGCAGAGTAGTAATGTGTATAGAATTCTGAGACTCACATAGTCATTCTAGTACTCATTAAACTCTTTGACTTGAGACATCTTATTCCCTTAAATTCCAAAAGGTATTTAAGTAACTCTGTTTCCCAGGCCTCTTATGAAGTAGAGGATAGAGGAAATAATGAAAAAGCCCATAAATGAAAACTATTTACAACTTATATAAATTTGAAATCAGTCACCATATTAGACTGCTAAGGGAGCCCTAACAAAATATCACCAATTGTTGTGGCTTAAATAACAGAAATTCATTTTCTCACAGTTCTGGAAGATGGAAGTAAAAGATCAAGAGTACTAGTTGGTTTAGTTTCTCCAGAGGCATCTTTCCTTGGCTTACAGACAACCACCTTCCGTCTGTGTTCTCACATAGCCTTTTCTTTCTGTACCAGCACTCCTGGCATCTCTTCCTTTTCTTAGAAGGACACTAGTCCTGTGAGACTAGAGTTCCATCCTTAAGACTTTATTTTACATTAATTACCTCCTTCTATATATCTGTAAACATAGTCACATGGAGGGTTAGGGCTTCAATTTATGAATATAAGGGTATGCAAATCAGTCTATAATAGCCATCTACTCCTAAATGTCTATCTTTTAAATAGTAGCTCACAAACTCATCCTCACTACTGTTGATTCACTTTTGACGATCACTGCCTTCATCCAGACAATCCCAAAAGCTTTAAAACAATCTGTCTCTAGACAGCCTTTCCTCCATATATCCTCAACAAGATTGCCAAAGCACTGTTTTAAATGAAATTCTACAGAATGAAGGGGCTTCCCAAGTGGCTCAGTGGTAAAGAATCTGCCTGCCAATGCAGGAGATGAAGGAGATGCAGGCTCAGTCCCTATGTCAGGAAGATTCCCTGGAGGAGGAAATGGCAATCCACTCCCATATTCTTGCCTGAAAAATTGCATGGACACAGGAGCTTGGCAGGCTACAATCATGGGGTTACAGAGAGTTGGACACGACTGAGTGACTGAGCATACCTGCACGCTACAGAATGAGGTTGAAGCCCCTAATAGGTAAGGCCTATTGTCACCTGAATCCTCCTGTCTCCCCATCTTCCTTACTGTCCACTCCATTTGGACACTGACATACTGCTTTATTACCAGCTGCTTGAAATTCCCCTTATATTCAGCACCTGGTTCCTCCACTTGGACTACCTTTTCTCATCTCTTAAGCACCTTGTCATCTTCAAAACTAGGACCAGTATCGTTAACTCTGTAAAGTCTCACTGTCCCCTAGACAGATTTAAATTCTTTCTCAGTAAATCTCTTTAAATCATACCAGTTTCTATTACTGTTATTACAGTACAACTTGTCTCCGTTTCTAGACTATAAACACCTTGGGTACACAGTAGCTGTCATTTATGTCCTACTACATTTTTAAGTCTCAAAGAAATCGTTGATTATTAAATACATGCTGCAGTGCATGGGGTCACAAATAGTAGGACATGACTGAGCGGCTGAACTGAACTGAAAAACATATAATAATACAGACAAAAAGCACATTTTGCACTGATTCCTCAACTAGTGGGTATTGTCTACAATACTCAAAAAATTGCAAATACATAAGCAGTCTTTGGCTCTGCTCTAACTCTGTATAAAACTACCCCCAAGCCCCACCAATGGATCTGTGATGTCAAACAGGCTTGAGATCTTGAAGGTCAGACCCAACCAACTTCATTTAGAAACTGGTCCCAACTAAGGCTTTCTTGAGGGCACAGCTTCATGTTTTTTTTTTCATGACAGAGAGACTATCCAGAATCTGAAAACTTGGCTATATCTATAAAAAGATATCTAGATATATATAAATACACTGTGCTACTCAAAGACTACTGAATCAACCAGTAAGACGCCACTGGAATATACTTAAATTATGAAGTACAATAATCTAATCATCCCCACTAGGATCAATGCATTTTCATTTCTCTCACTTATTCTGAGAGACCGCTCATACCCGAACCCTGCTCCAGCCAGCCTCAACTTCCCTTCACTCAACTCACACTAAAGCAGAAAAATAAAACAAAACCAAACAAGAACTACTCAGATCTAAGTGTGAGATAAAGATTCTCTTCCCAGAAGCAAGCCTGGAGAGAGACATTTAACATCTTAGAGCCACACTGGCCAATATGCAGCCAAAGAGTATTCTTCCAAATTGAGATGTGCTACAAGTGTAAATTACAAATGGGATTTCAGACTAAGTGGGGAAGAATCAATGTAAAACATCTTGTTAATAATTCTAAATTAATTACATGTTGAAATTATAATATTTTGGATACAGGTAGATTACATAAAATGTAGTATTGATTGCAGCTGTGTTGGGAAAAAATGCTACTTAGTAATTATCACTGTATCTGTCTGTGGCTCTTGTGTTAAGGGTGGCAAGAGGCGAAAATCACAGTTAAAAATAGCAAATCAGTGAAAATTAAAATCAGTATGTTAGGATAAAAGGACCTTAAGTCCCAAAGAGACTACAGTAATATATGTAAAGAAAAGATGACCTTTTATTTGTAGCACAACTAAAATAGAACACAAACTGGGTAACAAATACTATGGAAATAGTAATTTGTAAGTTTTCTTTGTTTCCATGAAAATGAACTATCAGTCTTCTTTCCTTTGCCTTGAAATAAAATATCCATTGCTCAAACTTGCTAAAATATTCACAAATAACTTAATTTCCCTGAAAACTCAATTTGCTTCTTTCAAACAAAAGAATAAGAGAACTTCAAATGTTATGATTATACAAAAATAAAGCGCCAGTTGTGGAATACCCGAAAGATACAAATCTCTAATGGATTCTAGAGTAGAGTGTAGCTAAGAAAACTCTATCTCCTTTAAACTGTTAGTCGGGAACAAAAGGGCACATGATAAAATTAAAACATTTTTCACACACTGAAAAATGATTTAAAATTAAAAAACCCTTCCCATTCTGCATGATTAACCTAGAGAACACCATGTCAGGTGATATTTACAAACAGACATTTCAAACAACACCCAGGATCTAAAGAAATATTGGCTGAGAAAAAAATGTCCTCAAACCATGAAGAGAAAATAGTTCCCAGCTGAGGATGCTCAGTGTTTCGCACATGGTACAGTGTTGCAACTTCTGATATGTTTCGCACATGGTACAGTGTTGCAATCCCCCTGAAGCTTTTACCTATCCTCATTTAAAAAGAGGAGAGCAGGCTTCCATGTGCATTCTTTGTATTCTTTGAAGAGATGAATGTGGCTTTATTTAATAAAATCCAAATGTAGCTTTTGCAGGGCAGAGGAGAGAGAATGCCCTTGCTCTTTAGGTAACACACAAATTATCTAGCAGGACAACAGGACAAGAGGTGTCGGGGGAAACTGCTAAAACCATTAGGAATAACTGGGATCTGGTTGTTAGGTCTTGGGACCTTAGCCTATTCTGAGTGTTGATCACAGAGCAGATGGTCTAGTGGGAAAACTGGACCCAGCATGTGGGTCAGGTAGGATGGATATGGATACTCTTATCAGCAGTGGGAGAACAAATGGTGGCATGTTGAACATTTATGCTTAACTATCCAGCAACTAAGCATACTTATATTTTGGCAATGATCTCAAGATTGGTTGGAGGCAGAGTGCTAACTCAATGGACTTGAATTGAGCAAATTCCAGGAGATAGCGGAGGACAGAGGAGCCTGGAATGCGGCAGTCCATGGGATCGCAAAGAGTTGGACATAACTGAGCAACTCAACAGCAACAACAACAGAGCCCCAGCTAGCGCTCCAGATGCTGACAAGGACAGATGTTCCCCTTCCCTCATACCTAGATAACTAGAGCATGGAGGTGAGACTTCAGCAGAGACACTTAGATGCCCTCTGCCATGGTCTTTGGCTCTTGGGAAGTGAATCAAAGACTTTGACCAGTTAGACTTGAACACTGCAGGAGGAGTTAGATTTGAGACTTCAGCAGCATGATGTTGAGCATCCAAGGTTGGAGAAAACAGATATATAGTTGCAAATGTTCAAGAGCCAGAGTACCATCCACAGCATTTTAATCAGGCCATTCCTACAATAAGATCGTGGATGTGTGTTTGCTCCATCAGTTGACATCTCCCATCAACCTACTCCCAGATGTTTCCAATACATTTATTTTCTACTTAAATGAATCATAGCTAAGCCTATTTAGTTAACACCAATGAAGAACTGAGAAGGATGTCTAGTGTGGAACCTAAGTAGGTGACTTCAGGGAAGATGGTCAATGAGAAAAAGGGTTCACAGCCTAAGAACTTGTGAGAAATTGATACAAATAAGTCAGAGGCTCAGTTCTAGAATATACAGAATAATGGATACATTACTGAGATGAAGATGGGCAGAGAAACTAAAATCTAGTTTTAATAATGCTGGGAGGGAGCCAGGATCCAACAGAGGCATGAGATCAAAGCCAGACCACAAGCATTCTGAATGCTATGTTGAGTACCAAAAAAGCATACAGATCATGATGTGATCTTGGACAAATCAAGGAACCTCTCAATTCCTTCATTTCTTAGTCTGTCAATAATGTTACTACCATATGTCCAAATTCAGAAAACCCAGGATGTTTGGTTTCTGAACATGGAAACGAAACTACAAATCTTTTTGGAATGATAAAAACCTGGATAAAAATGCAAGGTTTTATTACTATTTAATATATAAAACTGAATATAATAACCAACTAAACTAAAAACTGCCTGCCAATGCAATCTCATCATGCTCATTAGGAAGGTTGAATGAAATATGGATATGATATGAACACTGAAAAAATATTTTCCGAATATGGACAAAAACTATGGCACAGTAGAATGTTCCACTTTCTATAAATATGAGTTCATCTACTATGGGGATTCTAAGACATCACATGATGAGACTAAGACCCAAGGTAAAAATATGGAATCTCAAGGTGGCAGAATCATATCTAGGGTTCAAGTGATTAGGTGTTTATATAAAGTACAGTTGGAAAATAATAATAGGCAAAACATACAGGATGGCCAAGTGTGGTTTTAAGTACGAATTTAATCCTCACACCTCACTGAATCCTTACTTAATCCTTAAAACTATATTATGTTGTAGGACTACTGTTATACTCATTTTAAAAGTAAGAAAACTGAGGCACAGAGAGGTTAATGTAATTGTCCAAGGACGTAAAGCTAGTAAGGTGTTACATATAGGATTTGTATTCCAGCAGCCTAACTGCAGAGTTGATGCTCTAAACTACCATACCGTATTGCTTCTTAAAGAAGATAATATGTTATTAAAGAGCAAGGATGTCAGAACCTTGGATTCAAAATTGAACAACCTAACATATATAATCAATTCAAGACTGCAGTTTTCATTTGAGCCAGACAATTTTCTTTCTCCTGTCTCAGCAAGAACCGTTGTACCAAGAAGTATAAATGTAACTGCCTGTCCTGTGTCAATTTTCAGTGTGTCATTCTCAAAATGCAAAGAAGTTGATGATAAACACTTTAATTCATTCAACAAATATTAAACACTAGCTTTCATACACAATGCTTGTTGTAATATGCTTGTTTAATTTTCCATTACAAATAGATATGCCTAATACTACAGGTTTCATTTATGTGAGGAGGAAAATGAAATACTGTAAAGATATTTAGATGGAATGAGTCAGCAAGGACGAGCGCAATATTGGTCAAAGGCAGATATTTTAAAGAGGTTAGGATTTTTCATCTTTTAATTTAGTGTGTATTAAAGGCTGCCCCAATTCTCAGCATTTTCCTGACTTCAATGTCCCTGTGGATGACCAGTGGCCACTCTATTTTCCAAGTTTCAGATTTTGTCCAATCTAATCATTTTTCCTCCTTTCCATTTCAGTGTCCCCCTCTCATAATCACCTCTTGGGTTCTGCCATGACCTTGAACTGATCCGTATCAGGAACCTTAAACTCCAATACCCTGATCCCTGACCACAGCTACCTCATCTTCCAGATCTCTGACTTTCCTACTCCTAACACACCTGTTCTTTAAAATATGAACCCTGGTACTACCCCTAATTTTCCCTTGTTTCCTAATGTTTATCCTAGGGAAGCTCCACCATTCATCACTTAAACCCATGTCTCTCTCTCTAACACACTTCCATGTCTGCAACTAAAGCTAAGTCCTACAGTCAGAATTCTCTCCCTCAGCAGACAGCTGAGCATGGCTGGAGCAAGACCAAGTCCTCAAATGGACTTTGCTGAAAATGTTCTTTTTACAGTTTCATCTTCAAAACCTTATTTTTTTTAACTGCCTTCTAAGAAGCTCCCACCTGAGTATCTTAAATCATGTTCTCCCTCTCCTCAAATCATCCTCTTTATAAACTCAGTTTGGTCGCTCAGTTGTGTTCTACTCTTCGCGACCCCATGGACTGCAGCACCCTAGACCTCCCTGTCCATCACCAACTCCCACAGTTTGCTCAAACTCATGTCCATTGAGTTGGTGTTGCCATCCAATCATCTGATCGTCTGTTGTCCCCTCCTGCTCCCGCCTTCAATCTTTCCCAGGATCAGGGTCTTTTCAAATGAATCAGTTCTTCGCATCAGGTGGCCAAAGTAGTGGAGTTTCAGCTTCAACATCGGTCCTTCCAATGAATATTCAGGACTGATTTCCCTTTAATATGGACTGGTTTGATCTCCTTGAAGTCCAAGAGACTCTTAAGTGTCTTCTCCAACAGTAAAGTTCAAAGGCATCAATTTTTCAGCCCTCAGCTTTCTTTACAGTCCAACTCTCACATCCATACATGACTACTGGAAAAACCATAGCTTTGACTAGATGGACATTTGTTGGCAAAGCAATGCCTCTGCTTTTTAATATGCTGTCTAGGTTGGTAGTAACTTTTCTTTCAAGGAGCAAGCATCTTTTAATTGCATGGCTGAAGTCATCATCTGTAGTGATTTTGGAGTCCCAAAAAATAAAGTCTGTCACTGTTTTCATTGTTTCCCCATCTATTTGCCATGAAGTGATGGGACCAGATGCCATGATCTTAGTTTTCTGAATGTTGAGCTTTAAGCCAACTTTTTCACTTTCCTCTTTCACTTTCATCAAGAGGCTCTTTAGTTCTCCTTTGCTTTCTGCCATAAGGGAGGTTTTATCTGCATATCTGAGGTTACTGATATTTCTCCCAGCAACCTTGATTCCAGCTTGTGCTTCATCCAGCCCAGCATTTCTCATGATGTACACTGCATATAAGTTAAATAAGCAGGGTGACAATATACAGCCTTGATATACTCCTTTTCCTATTTGGAACCAGTCTGTCGTTCCATGTCCAGTTCTAACTGTTACTTCCTGACCTGCATAGAGATTTCTCAAGTGGCAGGTCAGATGGCCTGGTATTCCCATCTCTTGAAGAAATTTTCAACACTTTGTGATCCACACAGTCAAAGGCTTTGGCATAGTCAATAAAGCAGAAATAGATGTTTTTCTGAAACTCTCTCTGCTTTTTCAATGATCCAATGGATGTTGGCAATTTGATCCCTGGTTCCTCTGCCTTTTCTAAAACCAGCTTGAACATCTGGAAGTTCACAGTTCATGTGCTGTTGAAGCCTGTCTTGGAGAATTTTGAGCATTATTTTGCTAGAATGTAAGATGAGTGCTATTGTGCGGTAGTTTGAGCATTCTTTGGCATCACCTTTTTTCTGGAATGAAATGAAAACTGATCTTTTCCAGTCCTGTGGCCACTGCTGAGTTTTCCATATTTGCCGACATTTTGAGTGCAGCACTTTCACAGCATCATCTTTCAGGATTTGAAATAGCTCAACTGGAATTCCATCACCTCCACTAGCTTTGTTAGTAGTGGAGATGCTTCCTAAGGCCCACTTGACTTCTCATTTCAAGAAGTCTGGCTCTACATAAGTGATCACACCGTCATGATTATCTGTGCCATGAAGATTTTTTTGTACAGTTTTCTGTGTATTCTTGCCACCTCTTCTTAATATCTTCTGCTTCTCTTAGGTCCATACCATTTCTGTCCTTTTTCGAGCCCATCTTTGCGTGAAATTTTCCCTTGGTATTTCTAATTTTCTTGAAGAGATCTCAAGTCTTTCCCATTCTATTGTTTTCCTCTATTTCTTTGCATTGATCACTGAGGAAGCCTTTCTCCTTGCTATTCTTTGGAACTCTGCATTCACATGGGTATATCTTTCCTTTTCTCCTTATAAACTCAGCAGATGCTTTTCATTCCAATGTGCCCCATTCATCTCTAGACAGGAGCACTCAACTCTCTTAGTCTCCTGCCCTATGTCCCAAGTACAAAGTTCCTTGTCTCAGGAATAGTCATAATTCCCTCCTTCCCTACCTACTCCCAGGGAGTCATATTTGACAGTGCTGTTATATTCGACAGTACCCTATGTGGGTCCATTCATTCATGTGAAATTCAAGTACATCCTTTGTCTTCAGCCTCTGGACTGTTATCAAAACCTTGCTTTCATCTAAAGGCATGTTTAATTTCTATTTTTCAAATAAGACCATGTATACCATTTTTCTAGATTTCACATATATGTGTTAATATATATTTTTCTCTTTCTGACTTACTTGACTCTGTACGACAGTCTCTAGGTCGATCCATGCCTCTTATTTACAAAATGGAAATAGACACACAAACAAAGTGAACAAATGGATGGACATCAAGGTGGGTGGGGAGGTGGGATGAACTGGGAGACTGGGACTGACATATATGCATTATTGTTACTATGTATAAAATAATAACTAATGAAAACATACTGTATAGCTCAGGGAACCCTACTCAAAACTCTGTGGTGACCTAAATGGGAAGGAAATCCACATAAGAGAGGATATATGTATATATGTATATGTATAGCTGATTCACTTTGCTATACAGTAGTAATTAACACAACATTATAAAGCAACTATACTCCAATAAAAAATTAATTTAAAAAACAGAAAAAAAAATAAAGGCATGCTCAAGTCTCCCACCCCCATCTCATCTACCTCAGCCTCTCCTCACTCCATAGTCCCCTCTTTCTGCCATCCATTTTCTTATTCCTTCCACCAAAGCTCTTTAAAAATTTGATTTATACTCAGCCTTCACTTCCTAATCACTCATTCACACTTTTATCTACAGCCCTCTGGCTTGTACCCCTGTCTCCAGCACTTCCTGGCAGGGGTCACAATGCACTCCTACATCCTAACTCAAGGGACAGTTTACAGCAGTGTTACTTGGCTTCTCAGTTTCCTGTTCTCTCCTCCTTGAAACTCCTATCTCCTTCATTTCAAGGACAGCACTTTCCTGGTGTTTTTCCCTCCTCTTAACATTTTCTCAATTCCCTTAGCTATATTCTCTTCTTCTAGTTCCTAAAAGGCTGGTTTCCGTAAGAGTTCTCTTCTTTCTCCAAAGATAAGTTTGTATATTGACATATTTTTAAATGCCACCCTTGTCTTGATAACACTCCCAAAAGTCTCCATGTCCACTGATTTTGAGTTCCAGGCAATCCATTTACCCACCCCCTAGTCATTTTCAGAGAGTTCTTAAAATTCCCTTCACTTAACCTTTCTGAAATGAACCAATAATCTCCATCATTCCTATCCCCAAACTCTCCTTTTCCTGGATGCCCTTCTCAGTTAGGAACACCATCATCCATGCAGTCCCCTGAGTCAGAACCTGAACATCATTCTCTGTTGACTTCTGCCTTATTCCCAAATCCCAGGAACTGCCACTTGCATCTTAGGCTAAAGCTGTACTCTCCATCCTAATTACCTTAATTCAGGCCACTACCTCTTATTTGAAATAATGCAAGAGACTGTCATATGAGCTTTCTCCCATAACCTCACCCACAAGACACCCATAGACAAATTGCTGACAGTCCTGACCTATGAATACTACACCTTACAGTACAAGGTTCTTTACCACATGGCCTGTGTGAACTTTTGTTGTCTACCCTCCTCACTTCCTTCTCTTTTATTTTATTGCAGTAACAGCACAGAAGTCCATGCATTTCACAAATTTAATTCTTAAAGACTGTCATTTCAAATTTTGTCTCCACTGCTTGAAATACCTAGTCACATGTCCTTTAATTGTGTGGTTTACTTCCTGTCATCCTACAAATCTTTCCCTCCAGGAAAGTTACATATTCTCCTCCCTCCAGGAAGCCTTTCTTCAGTTCCTTCTCTGCCTCTACATTAACCTCTCCCTCCTCTTGACTACTTAAGAAACATGGATATGATTTTTTATTGAAGTGCAGTTGATGGACACTATTACATAAGTGACAGGTATACATTACAGTGATTCACAATTTTTTAAAGGTTGTACTCAATTATAGTTATTATAAAATACTGACAATATTCCCTGTGCTATAGAATATGTCCTTGCAGCTTATTTTATACTTAAGTTTGTACCTCTTAATCCCCTACCACACATTGTACCTCCCCCTTCTCTCTCTACGTTGGTAACCACTAGTTTGTTTTCTGTATCTGTGAGTCTGCTTCTTCTTTGTTCTATTCATTAGTTTATTGTTGGTTTTTTTTAGATTTCACATATAAGTGATATCATATCCTGGTGGCTCAGATGGTAAAGAATCATACACTATACAGTCGAAAAAAATGAAAATTTGCCATTTGCAGCAACATGGATGGACTTGGAAGGGATTATGCTAAAAGTGAAATAAGTCAGAGGAAAACAAATGCTGTAATAAATGTAAATATCTCTATATTTTTGCCCTGGTCTCTTTTGAAAGAGAATCTATAATTTTACATTGGGCATGTGCTCCAATGGAAGAAAGGAAGAAACTGTGGCTTATTCATCTGTGTATCCTCAAAACTTAGCATAAAGTCTGGCAAGTAATAGTCACTCACTAAATGCTTGATGGATTGAATTGAAATGGATTTCACAGCTGGTTTTGCTTTTAAAAGTTGCCTGCAAGGATAGATTTCCCCAGCCATGTCAAATTCTGGACCAATCATCTTTCAGCCTAGATTTAATGTTACCATTCCCTGGGGAGAGAAACTATTCTCTAAGATTCACACATTGTTTTTGATCACTGATTGTTTCAGCAGATCTAGAAACAGGTTCTTGAAATTAATCCATTCCTCCTCCTCTGGTCAGGAGACATACCAGTTCACTAAATGGTTTTTAATAAAGACTAACATTTTACCCATGGCAGGGCTCAGATCAATCAAAACTTTCAGCATAAGCCACAGAGCCATATGGCTTATTACTCGGGCAATCTAATCCCATTTCCACAGCTCTTTTCATCTTGTCTACTAAATGGGAAGACAGACAGAGCCGTGAGTTTTGTTACACATGAACTCTTTAATGCTGCCCGTAGCAAGGTTCTCAATCCTAGTGAAAAGGACTTGATAAATCAATGGCTGCCTCTAGGGGTTGGAAGCAGTATTTCTATGGGGGTGAGAATGCTTTCTCAACTTCTTAAAGAGAAACAGCACAGTGTGCTAGAAACGGTAGAGACTTTGGAGTCAGGCAATTCTAGATAATAACCTTAGACAATTGATAATCTCTGAGCCTCAACTCGCTTTATTGGTAAGATGAGGATAACAAATACCTCATTGACTTCTTATTTATAGCGATGATAAATAAGGCAATAAGATGTATTAAACTGTCTATCAGAGGACTGGGAACATTCTAAGCATTAAGTAAGTGATACTTCCTTTGTTTTCCCTTAGTTTCAGCTCCCAAAACCCCTATGGGGGATGAACTACAGGAGCATGAACAGAGTGTGTCTGTCTTGTTCACTGCTGCTTCCCCAGTACCTAGCAGAATCCCTGGTATACAACAAATGCTCAGTAACCATTTAATGAAATGAAGTTTCTTACAAGTCTATTCTACCCACTTCCACTGAAACAAATCTTAGGTTATTCCCAGCTACAATGACACACTGATACTCTCTCTCTCTCACTCATACACACACACACCATTAACTCAGACACAAAGCCCCAAACCAAGCTGCTCATTTGTGCGAGCTTGTCTGTCAACCTCAGATGGGTTTAATGAATGGTTCATCTGGTTAAATCAAAAATGTCTATTTAACACGCTAGCAATTTTATGATTTTTAAAACACCTGATAAAAATACAATTGTATTTTAAATGCCTGGACTAACATCCATCTTCTCTAAGAAGGTTACAGGGAACATAAAAAGTCCACATTGTTTATGTGCCATCTGCAGCAACAGGAAGGAGACCTCTCATGAATTTCACAAGAATAAGTTAGAAAGGTCATTCTGAGGTTCTAAGGGGTGACAGAAATGAAACTTGCAGAAAACAAATCTGAATCAGGATCAGACTTTTCCATAAGAAAGTCTTATGTAAATGCAGAAATCCCAAATCAAGGAAATCACTCAAGATATAATTATGTAAAGCCCACGGAAATTGTTTTTAAAAAGAACACAAAGATATGAAATATCCTGTGCCTGAAATATTTCATTCTCATGTTCATTCCTGCAAGGAAAAAAAGCTCTATAGTTTCTTGCTTGCATACTTTTGTTAAATTAAAAAGAAAATCATTTGAGGGAATTCTCATTTTAAGGACCATCTTCACAATTGTCAATTGCACAGGCAAAAGCTTGAGAATTCATAAGATGAAAATGCTAATAATTTTACGTTTAAGAGTCCAGTATTTTAATGACTGATCAAGGTCAATATTATTACAAATTTTACTTTTGTCCTTTACTTCTTCCAAGCTCCATACTGCCCAGGACCTTTCTGACAAGAAAACAAATACAGACTGAGTTTTTCATAAACATATCTGAAACGCTGTCTCTCAGCCAACATTGCAGGCATCTTTGCTGGTTCAACATTTAGCATACACTTCATTTTGAGCAATGGAGTTGGAACTTTAATCAATGTCAAGCAAAAACATACCACCTGTCAAATGGCTACACTGGGAGCAATAGGCAGAGATGAGGGTTGATAAGGGGAGATTTGGGATCAGGAGATAGATTAAAAGTATAAATTCTCTCAATCACACCGATGCTACCATTGCTGGACAACAGATGCTTTGCACAAACAAAATGTACAAACTGCCTTTGCTAGAAAATACAGAACTGTGACAAGGCACATCAGGACATCAGAAATAGAGCTGCTCACATCCTTCAGGAGTGGTCTAAAATTAAGTGCTTCACCTTCAGGGAGGTGAGCACAACATCCATATCCACCTCTACCATGTCAATCAATCCTAAGGTTGGGATCAGGAAGAGGCAACAGAAGAGACTTATCTGGAACAAAGAAGTCAGCCAGGCCTGGGAAGATATTTCAATAAAGTGAGACTTACAGACACACTTACATCTGTGTAACACTTTAACCTGAAACAGATGTTTGAGGATTTTTGCCCTAACACTACCTGTAATAGTTATCCCCATTTAACTGATATTGAAAGTAGGAAAGGTTAAGAACATTCATCAAAACTTCATCTCCATCATATAACTTTTATTGAGGGCTTCCTCTGTGCTAGGCATCACGCTAAAGGAATTTTATATGCGTATTATCTCATTTAATCCTTAAAGCAAGCATATAAGACAGAGATACTATAGACAGGCCACATTTCAGACATGAAAATCAAGATTAAGAGCAGTACAGTAACTTAAGCAAGATCATCACATGTGATGAGAGATCCACTTGACATTCACATATCACATGCACCATTAACACACAGCATGCAAACAAAAACACTCACAACACACATCCACACCACACACAGAGACACATACCGCCTGCACCACACACACCACATCTGTCTTGCACACTCCATCTACGTGTACCATACACACCCTCCATATTTCACACATGTACCCCACAAAGAGCATACAAATGCAATGTACACACATGCACCACATACACACACTGTTCACACCACACCTCACTCTACTTTCTGAAGAACATATCTTCAGAATTTGGTAAAGGTCTCTAGTTCTCAAAGGCAGGGAGAAATGTCTTAAGAAAAAGAAACAAAGAAACAACAACAAACAAGGCAGAATGCCCATCCCTCTAGACCATGGGTTCACAGCCTAGCTGTGTGGCCGGGCCACATGGTGTTCCATCTGAGGGCATTGGGGGAAAAATGCCTAAGTCTGAGTCTCACTCGAGATCAATCCAATCGGAATGTTTGGGTGGGAGGATAGTATCCCAGGTCTAAGTATCTGAAGCACCCCCACTTCAAATGACGCAGATGTGCAGCCAAAGTGGAGAATGATGTCTTCCGCTCATCCGAGTGCACCTGCATCTCAGCATCCGACTGCCCAGGCCACAAGGAAGACCCATCCCGATCCGTGTGCCAAGGCAACAGCCGGAGCTCACCCACTTGCTGCATCTCTGGCACCCTCCCCTTCCTGGCCCCTCAGCAACTAGGAGAGATCCCTGAGAACAGGGTCAGGGGACCCTCTGAGTGGCAGATTTCCAGCTGTCTTAAAGCCTTAACATTGAACCAAAACATAAAACAGGAAGCAGTGACAGTCACAAGGTCAGAGCCCGCAGCCTGCCTGCCCCCATGCCAGTCTAAGAAGCCACTTTCTTGCCTGCATTTTGGATAACAGTTGCTGGATGCCTGACAACTGTGTGGCCAAGGCTTTGTAGGAGTAAGGCACAACCAGCCCCCAAGAGCCTGTGAACCACCCATTTCTGCTGACCACCAGCTTTCCTGCTTTTAATTCAAAAGAGCTCCTGCAGCCAGTCTCAAATCTGAGCACCCATTTCTGGGCCTCACTATGCTCCAGAGAAATTCATTCCCAAGGCCACAGGAACTTTGCAAGTGTCCTGCCCTCTGCCTGAAATACTCTCATCTCCTGTTTTGGCATAGCTGGTTCTTTCCAGTTCTTCAGCTCAAGGCCACCTCCTCCAAGAGGCCTTCCCTGACCACTTCATTTAACAAGGCCCTTGTCCCAAACCTAGTCACTTGCAGTTTTATCCTGTCTTGTTTTCTTTTTAAGTATCACTAGCCAGTATTTTTTGACTTAATGTTGTCATTACCTACCTGAAGTTGTCATATATGCAGTAACCAAATAAATCAGTTTACCTGCCTTCTCCTATCACCTACAACAAACTCAGTTATAGGAACTCATCGCATCATGTCCACATCTTGGCACTTAGTAGGTACTCAATAAATATTTGACTAAATGAAAAAAACATATGAGTGAATGAAAAGCAGGGCTGTTTTTTTTTGTTTGTTTTATTTTTTGGTTTTAGGAATGTCAAGACAGGAAATACAAACCTACTTGCTGCAGTGGGAAAGAGTACATTTAATACTAAGCTGTGAACTGCAAATTCCTTAACAGTCAGGCCACCCACAAAGCAAACTCCAGGGGATACTAATCTGGAGCTCTTAACCACTAATGCATTAAACTCTCCCTTCCACATGTAAAACAGTCAGGCAGTGGGAACCTGCTATATACACAGGGAGCTCAGTTCTGTGCTCTCTGATGCCCTAGATAGGTGGGGTGGCAGGGGGCAGGGAGGGAGTTACAAGGGGGAGGGGATATATATATGTGTATATATGTGTGTGTGCATATATATATATATACACACACATATAGCTGACTCAATTGCTTATACAGCAAAAACTAACACAACATTGTAAAGCAATTGTACTCCAATTAAATAAAACACACACAAAAAAGTTCCCTTCCTAAGTAAAACCTAAAGCAAAGAGTAAAAACGGGCACTCAAGTTTCAGTCTTCCCTGGTGCTCTGTCCTGTATACTGTGACTGGTGTGAGAAAGAGAAGGGATGGAAAAGAAGCAACAAAACCCAACAGATACACCAAGGATCAAGTCTTCATTTCTCCACGTGCAGGATTTATGTTCCAGGACTGCAGTGTAGCCCCTGACCTAACCCACTATTAAGGACATGTCATCAGAAGGCTCTGCCACACAAAAGAATTTACAAAGGAAAACTTGCTGTTCAAATTCAGAGACTTCACAAGGCTTCTGTTTGGGTAGTTTCTCTGCAGAAAGAAAAATTCTCCAGTGAAATTTACCCTGGTCCCCAATCCAATTTGCTGGCTCCTTAAAATGAATCAGTGTGAGAGGTGTGTGTGGGGTTGCTTCCTCTAATTAACTTTGGCGGGTGAAAAGTGCACCAAAAGCCCACAGGGAGAAGTTGAACCCATGCTGTTCATCAGCGGTTCCAGGAACTGATTGAAAGGAGACTCCGAAAGCCCACTTAAGTGAAATCCACCAAAAGCAGTCTGTCTGACTTACAGAAGTAAAAACAATCAGAGCCTGGTCCTTTCTTTCCATCAATCTATCACCTGAAGGAAGACATGCTTTACCTACTATTCCCATTCTTGCAGCATCTTCCACCTGAAATACCTCTCTCCCTCTCTGTCTCCCCTCCCCCCCATCACCCCCCCCATCACCACCCCCCCGCCCCCGCTCAGCTATCTACTAAAATCCCACCACCTGTGAGGTGAGGGCCAGGTGGGGCTTTATAACCTCTCAGAAGATTGCTTTCTTCCTAAGCATAACCACAGCGAACTATGGAACATCTCATTGGTTCTACAATGGGTTTTGGCATTTGATCAAAAGGCAATATCGAACTTTTTTTTCCTAGTGGTTTATGTGTTTATACGCCTCCACAAAGAGATTTTGAGTTCTTTGGTGACAGAGATGGTGTCCAGCCCTTTATGTATTTTTTGGTGTCATACACACTCAAACACTTGTCTCATGACACTGAGAAAGCAAACAGAACCAGTTTGCCCCAAGGAGGTCCAGTAGATATGAATTCTTGTCAATAGGGTCCTTGGTGTGAAGACTACTATTTGTACATCTCAACTCTCCATTTGGATACCCTTGCTAAGGCCAAACTAATCCAAGGCAGCTACCTTTCTAAGGGATCAGAGAAAGGGAAAGAACATGTGACATAAAGGCATTAAGAATCACATGCTGATTCACGTATGGAAACCGAGGGTTCTGACCGAGGAAGCCTGGGCCCCAGCTTGCACCTGAGAAGCAAAGGGAAGAGGATCGTGGATTTCCCCTAGGCTGTGCCAAAGTCGGCACTTGTCATCTGCCTCTGCAAGGATTACATCACTAGCCACTGCCGCTGCTGACCTTCAATACCCTCTGAAAGGAGTTCAGCACGAACAGGAATGAGGCCCTCTGTGCTGTGGAGAAAAAACCTGACAGAACAAGCCTTTAGACAGCTAGCTATTTTCTGGAGAGGATTTTATGAGCCCAAATTCTTGCACTTCCTCTTATCTAGGAAAATAATAAAATCATTAACAGTGATACCTGCTCCTTGTAACTAGCTGCAATCCTTTGCCAAAATGAGTGCTTGATTGCACATACTCCTCTTTCACTAATATCATATACAACACTGGCATTATCCCCTGCGTCTTTGGAGCAGTTCCTCAGATCTATCCAAACTGCTGTCTCCCAGGCTACAGTCCTCATTTTGCCTCAAATAAAGCTGAACTGACAACTTTCACACTGGGCTTTTTTTTTTTTCCAGTCGACAACTCTAACTCCTAGGCTGGAATTTCCTTCAGCATATTCCAAGGAGTATTTATCTATGAAATGCCCCAAGAAAACAGATTTGGGGAATGCTGTACATTACATCTCCCACAGAGAGATGCAAACTACTCCTTAGCAAAGGCTCTGAGAAAACTTTCAGGGAGTAAATCTATTGAATTTTGTTCAGCTCAGCATTTCCCATACTCATTTAAGCATGGAAAACATTTTTTCCCCCAAATCTCAGCTATTATATTCCCACAGAACTACTGTTCCTCTAAGTAAAAGGTATTCTAAGTAAATTCCTTTATCACTGCTTTTAGAAGCCCAATCCATCATCAGGATCTCCTGGTACCAGTAAGCAAGAAATAGTGCTTTTCCAGGCAATTAAGAGTTGCATTTTTCTCATCATTATCTTTCTTTACTGTCCAGAATGGATACTGGTGGCTCTCCATTTTCCATCCACCCACTTCACTCCCACCCTATTCTCATCCTTTCCTGCCCTGAGCTGAGTCACCTTGGGTGTTCTCTGTTGGTGGCCTTCCAGGGGGAGGACGGGGGCAGAGGGGTTGGGGTAATTCTTCCTAGTTTGTTTTGTTTTTTATGTTTTCATAGGAACAGCACCAGCCCCGCAATTCTGGCTGTCTCTTGCCTCTGGCATCACTATTTCCTCCCCTCATCCCTCAGACCTAAGGATGGCAAAGTCTTCCCCCTGATGCTATCGCAGACTGTGCCACCTTGATTTTGTATATCCTTAACCCCACCAGCTGAGCTCGACACGAATTAGTGACTGAACGACAATAACAACCCCACACAGGCCTTTGTTAAGTAACCCAATCTATCCATCTCTGGGTATGAATTGTTCTGTCTTTTGAATGTTTGTTTGTTTTCTGGAAGACCCTAACAGCTAGAGCAGGAAAGGAAACACACAGTAAGTAAATAAGTGTATTTGTCATTTTTCAGTCACTAAGTCATGTCTGGCTCTTTGTGACCCCACGGACTGAAGCACACCAGGCTTACATGGCCTTCACTATCTCCCTGAGTTTGCTCAAACTCATTACCTTTGAGTTGGTGATGCCATCCAACCACCTCATTCTCTGTAGCACCCTTCTCCTCCCGCCCTCAATCTTTCCCAGCATCAGGGTCTTTTTCAATGAGTCAGCTGTTTGCATTAGGAGGCCAAAGGATTAGAGATTCAGCACCAGTCCATCCAGTGAAAATTCAGGGTCGATTTCCTTTAGGACTGACTGGTTTGATCTCCTTGGAGGGACTCTCAAGAGTCTTCTCCAGTATCACAGTTCAAAAGAATCAGTTCTTTAGTGCTCAGCCTTCTTTATGGTCCAACTCTCACATCTGTACATGACTACTGGAAAAACCATAGCTTTGACTAGATGGATCTTTGTCAGCAAAGTGATGTCTCTGTTTTTTAATATACTGTCTAGATTTGTCATAGCTTTTCTTCCAAGGAGCAAGCATCATTTAATTTCATGGCTGCAGTCATGTCCACAGTGATTTTGGAGCCCAAGAAAATAAAATCTGCCGCTGATCCCGTTTTTTCCCCCATCTCTTGCCATAAAGTGATGGGACTGGATGCCATGATCATGTTTTTTTGAATGCTGAGTTTTTAAGCCAGATTTTACACTCTCTTCTTTCATCTTCATCAAGAGGCTCTTTAGTTTCTCTTCATTTTTTCCCATTAAAGTAGCGTCATCTGCATATCTGAGGTTGATATTTCTCCTGGCAATCTTCATTCCAGCTTGTGCTTCACCCAGCCTGGCATTTTGTATGATGTACTCTACACAGGATTTAAATAAGCTGGGTGACAATATACAGCCTTGACATATTCCTTTCCTAATTTTGAACCAGTTCATTGTTCTACATCTGGTTCTAACTGTTGCTTCTTGACCTGCATATAAGTTTCTTAGGAAGAAGGCAAGGTGGTCTGGTATTTCCATCTCAAGAATTTTCTACAGTTTGTTGTGATCCACACAGTCAAAGGATTTAGCATAGTCAATGAAGCAGAAGAAAACGCTTTTCTGGAATTTACTTGCTTTTTCTATGATCTGGTGGATATTGGCAGTTTGATTACTGGTTCCTCCGCCTTTTCTAAATCCAGCTTGTATATCTGGAAGTTCTCAGTTCACATACTGTTGATGCCTAGCTCAAAGGATTGAAGATTGAAGCCTACCTTGCTATCATGTGAAATGAACACAACTGTACAGTAGTTTGGACATTCTTTGGCATTGTCCTTCTTTGAGATTGGAATGAAAACTGACCTTTTCCAGTTTCATAGCCATTTGAGTTTTCCAAATTTGCTGGCATACTGAGTGCAGCACTTTCACAGCATCATCTTTTAGGGTCTGAAATAGCTCAACTGGAATTCCATCACCTCCACTAGCTTTGTTCATAGTAATACTTCCTAAAGCCCACTTGACTTCACACTCCAGAATGTCTGGCCCTAGGTGAGTGACCACACCATCATGGTTATCCTGGTCAGTAAGATCTTTTTTGTACAGTTCTGTGTATAACTGCCACCTCTTCTTAATCTCTTCTGCTTCTTTTATGACTTGCTATTTCTGACCTTTATTGTGCCCATCTTTGCCTGAAATGTTCCCTCGATATCTCAGATTTTCTTGAAGAGATCTCTAGTCTTTCCCATTCTATTGTTTTCCTCTATTTCTCTGCATTGTCCACTTAAGAAAGCTTTCTCACCTCTCCTTGATATGTGTGTGTGTATATATATATATGTATATATATATAATAATCCTTACCACCTTTAATGAGAAGCATTATTATCCCCATTACTTTGCAAATGAGTAGAATGAAACCAAAGACAATGGAACAGCCTACACAGCCCAAGAGAAGCAGAAGCAAATTCAGTATGAGGGCATTCAGTCTGTCAAATACTTTCTGTGAACTCACTGATACTTTGCTTTAGGTCTTGGGCTAAACTCTGGAGATAAAGGTGAGGAAAGGGCATAAAAAGGAGAGAATGAACGGAGGTTGAGACCTCATGCTATGAAAGCAAAGGCTTTTCCCCTTGAGAGTCAATGCTGTAAAATAAGAACTGACTCACATCTGACTCCTAGTCCACCTGGTCCACCACCCTGATCCTGGCATGCTCCCCAGGGAGCACAGTGTAGAAGGCAGGGTCCACCACCAAGGCCAAAAAAGAACACACAAAGCCATCTCTTTACTGCTTCTGTCCTACTCAAACAAATGTGAAACACCTCATCAAGACCAAGCTTACTGGCTCTTGAGCTGTGTCCCTGGCATAATGGATAATTAAGAGATGACAGCAGCCCCGCCAATCTGTGTATCCAAACATTAATTTTGAAATTTCTCTTCTGTTTCTGACATCTGGTTAGTATTAAGTATTACCATCCCCTATCTTTGTATCTTAATTGCTTGGATTAACTCTTTCCCCTCACCCCACACCAATGCCATTTCAAATGATGATAGTAATAAAAAAAAAAGTATGATAGTAGTAACTACACACGGAGCCATTAGTGAGTGCTGGGTACCTGACCACATTCTGAAATTAAGCACTACGCCTCTAGATGAAGTTTGTCAAGATCTAAAACATAATTCCAACACTTACTACTGAGCAAAGTATTTAATTTAGCTAAGTTTTTTCATTTGAAAAATGGGGATGATACCTATTCATAGAATTGTCATGACAATTAAACTTGCTATTCCAGATTAAGCACTGTCTTCTGTGCCTGGTCACGCTTGGGAACCTGACAATAAGGGAATTTGGGAAATGTAGATCCTAGCATACCAGCCAACATAAAAGAGGAAGACATTTTGTCGGGGTTGAACGGCTGTTGAGACAAACCACTGTCTGACATCTATAGTCCATCACCACTCAAATGCATTTTTATTGAGAGGAATGGAAAGACTCATCCTAACACGATATCTTCTGCTGACCAGCAGACAGTCTCAGCTGGCAGCATTGAAAGGACGGAAAAGAGAAACAGGACTGGAATCTGGCTTCAGAATATTTAACCTTTGAGACACGGCTACATTAAAAAGTGACCAGAGAGATAGAGAAACAAAAGCGAGAGGACGAAAGCACGAAATGGTGTGGACACCACTGGCTTCTGCATTGCTAGATGCTGTGAATTTGCCCTCTGCTCTAAGCTACTGTTCTGTTTTTTTATCACCGCCCTTACCACTTCTACTTGGATTTATGAGGTTCAAACACTGCCATCCATTTATCTTCAAAGATTTCTTATTCAAAATTCACTGAAGCATAATTTATCTTTACCACATCTCTATGCAGTAGGGAGGGGCCGGTTTTTATTATCTGAGGCACAAAGAGGTTAACTGGCTCACTCAAGGTCACACAATGAAACACAAGGATAAAACACTGCCAGGGAAAGCCAACTCAATGGTATGTGTTTCCAAAAGAAACCCTCCAGCTCTCAATGCGTAGAGAAAACCTACAGTTTGAGAGGGAGGGCAGAGGTAGCTTCAGACTGTGTCCTGAAGGGACAATTAACTGAGCATCAAGGATTGAAATTTTTCTAGTGAGATTTTTTATATCTTTTGAGCTTTGAGATCTCAAATTGGATTTTCAAGATCAGTTAGTTTAATCAAGCAAGATTTTTCTCTGTAAATGCATTATGTGTGCCTGCGATGGAAGTGTGTGTGAGCACAAGATGGAATAAAATTTAGTCTCCAATTTCTCAAAACAATCAAATTGACCATTTTTCATCTGTGAAAACTAAATCTTCCAAAGCACTCAGTTTCCTTCTCTCTTGGGACGTAGGTAGACTACTTTGCAGGGTCTATAAAAAATATAGCTATTCATGTATTTTCTCCAATGTCAATAACAGAAAATTCTGATACATAATCTGGAAAAAAACTTAATCAGAGTCTGAAGATCTAGGTCACCTGTGTAACCTTGGAGTAAACTAACTTCTCTGGGCCTCAGTTTTTCATTCTTATAATAAGGAGAATAGCTCTATGATCACTAATCTCCCTTTGAACTTAAAAGTCTCCAATTCAATACTTACAGAATTATAGAGGGATGGTTTCACTAAAGAGCTGGCGATTTACTATAAATATTAATCTAAACAATTTAAACTCTCCTTTCTCTTTTTTATAAAAATGACTTAAACAGGAAATAAATAACTGGATACATTTTACCATATGACAGCGTTAGGAGCTGGGGTTAACCTTAGGGTTAATTAACTGTAGACTTTCAGCACTATGGCTAAATCCTGGTCCAAAGCTGATGGTGGTCAAAAGAGATAACTATCCTAATACTCTTTCTAATACTTCTGCGTATTGAAACAACAATAAAAGCAACTTGAACATCAAGTATTAAACCATAATGTGTCTAAAAGTTCCAAGTATTTTAGATATGTGGTCTCATTCAACCCTCACATCCATGTTTCCACTTCATAGCATGTAGCACATGAGTCCAATTCCATACTTAATTCCTCCAAAAGACCTAGACTTTGTGAAATAAGTGGTCTTGCCTTTTTCCAAAGGCTTTGTAGTTTTCTTTCTTTATCCATTCGCTTGACTTTCAACATCCCAATTTTCACTGAGGTACCATATCACACACACACACACACACACACACGTGTGAGGAGTTTTGGGGAACACCAAGTCCAACCTAGGCTCTTGAGATGAGCCTGTGACTAAAGCTAAGCTAATCACCATATCACTGGCCACAGCGTTTGGTGCAAGAGCGGACATGTGAGCTGGGGGCTTCTGGAAAAGAGGCTTCCTAGCACTTCTGATGGAGTTTCCTGGAGACAACCCTCTCTCTGTCTCCTCAGATGCAAAAGAAAGTGTGCTATTGGCACCCACCTTGGAATCATGATGAGATAATGAGATCCTAGGACAATTACCATGAAGTTGAAATCAGAGAAGTCAAAGCAGAGAGAAGGCAAAGAAAAGGAAAGGAACCAGGTCTTTGATGGCATCCCTGTGTTGCTATGTCAAACCAGCCCCCCAAATTGCTTGACCTTGGACTTATATGAGTATGAATCAATAAATCCCTCCTATGGCTTAGTCTACTTTGAGCTGGACTTTTTGTTACTACTTGCAACTGAATACATCTTTAGTATCTACCACAGCACATGGACTACTCAATGCCCACAGTTATTGCTCACTTACAACATATCAAATATTTATCAAGTACCTCCTATATTCCAGACACTCTATTAGCTGCCAGTATACAGCACTGAGATAAACTGACAAAAATCCTAACCCTAATGGAGCTTATATTCTAGTGGGAGAACCAGACCATAAAGAAGGTAACTGAGTGAAACGTATAGCATGGTGGATAGTGATACATATTGAGGAAAAGCACAATGGAAAAGGGGAAAAAGAAATGTTAAGAGGGACTGAAGTTTTTTAAAAGTAGCCCAGGGAACTTTATAGAGATAAAGATTTTGGGTAGAGGCCTGAAGTAAGTGAAGGAGTGAACCAGGAAGATATTGGAGGGAAGCACATTCCAGGCATAGGCAAGAGCAAATGCAAAGGCCCTAAATCCAGATGAGGACTGAATTGATAGTACCAGGTCAGACCTCATTGGTCATGAGGGCACATTTGGAAAATAGTAGCTGAGAAAATGTATGAAACCAACCTATTACTTCCTAAAGAAGGTCTGGAAGGACTGATGTTGAAGCTGAAACTCCAATGCTTTGACCACCTGATGGAAGAGCTGACTCATTTGAAAAGACCCTGATGCTGGGAAAGATTGAGGGCAGGAGGAGAAGGGGATGACCGAGGATGAGATGGTTGGATGGCATCACCGGCTCAATGAAGATGAGTTTGAGCAAACTCCAGGAGTTGGTGATGGACAGGGAGGCCTGGCATGCTGTGGTTCATGGGGTCGCAAAGAGTCGGACATGACTGAGTGACTGGACTGAACTCAAAGAAGATCCTGTCCCCTATCTTAAGACAGTATTTTAAAGAGTGGAGGTAGGATGCACTAGTGCTTTTCAGATTCAATATGTAATATCCCCACACTGGGCTTCCCAGGGTGTTCAGAGGTAAAGAACCTGCCTGTCAATGCAGTAGACACAGGTTCTATCCCCGGGTTGGGTTGATCCCTTGGAGAAGGAAATGGCTACCAACTCCCAGGGATTTTGCCGGGAAAATCTCGTGGACAGAGGAGCCAGGCACACAAAAGAGTCGGGCATAACTCAGCAACTAAAAATAGCATCCTCACACCACCTAAAGGAGATAGTTCACTAAAACTCCTTTAGAAGCACAACTCTCAGTATTTATGACTTCTATTATTCTTACAGAATGAATCCAGTGAGGAAAGTGTTTGACCGTATTATCGTTAGTTAACTGAAACAGAGTCAAGTACTGCCTAGAATCTGATGCATAGTAATTGAACAGCCCTGACCTAAGACCGCACAAAGAGACCTCCTTGCACTGATGTATTGCCAAGAAGGACCCTTCCATTGGCCACACTTTCAGAGACCATCTTACCTACCTAATGACAATACATAACATTTTAGACTTTGTGGTTTGAATGTGATTTCCACATTGCTGAGCATTCACTGAGATTAACCCTGCCTATTCGCGGTTGCATTTCAAATTTCCTATGGTGACGTCTTAAACTCAACATGTCCCAAGAAACATTATCATCTCATTTTATTTTCAATATTTTTACAACAAGGTAGGGGGCAGATTTTTGTTTTCAAGAGAAAATTTCACAACAGGCTCTACGCCCAAAATGACATTTAGTTCAAAACAAACCGTATGCTCACTTTTAACTCTCCTGATGATGTGTCACTAGGTGATAGACGATATACCTCTGTTTTTGCCCTGGCAGAGAAGCAGAATCCCTTTACAAATGCACAGGCTATCACTATGGAAATGAACATGAGGTAATAAATATATCATTCTGAGTGCCATCATATCTGGTAGGTGGGTAATGATAGCACTTTGCATTTAGAATCTTTTTGGTGATTTTCAAGACATTAACTTGGTAGGCCTCTTAATGCCCTAGGGAGGAGAAGGCTGGCTTTATACCAGTTTTGCAGATGGGGAGACTGAGAGAGCAATTATGAGATTTCCCCAAGAGCACAAAGGGAATAAGAATTAAATGCCACTCATGCAGAGCTTCCAATTTCAGATTTAGTTGCTTTAACCACACCATCAGGCTCCCTCCAACCTCACACAGCAAAACACCTTCGCAAAACCAAATGCTGACAAATATGACAGAGCAATAAAGTGAATACTATATTTCAAAGGTCCCTCCGGGTGTGGGGGGCAACCTTCCATTTCTATTTATATCAAGTAGAACTGGTTTTTGTGGTCTGTGAAAGAGAGGATGGAAAGTACACCACAGAAAGTGTACTGAAAGAAAGGATGGCTTTAGTGCACAGCCGGGCACTGATCTCCACAAGCATGGCTTTCATACTAGACCCCTGTCCCTCGCTCTGTCTTCTCCTTCCAGTCGTACCATCAGCTTCCAAGCCTTCCCATGAAGCCAGCTCCTCTATCTGTACTCTGCCTGCCCACAACGATGCCTGCCTCTTAAGCATCTTCAACCTCCTCCTCCCGTATAACCTGCAAGTGTTGTGCATCCTAAAAGTCAACTTGAAGCAAAGTATCTTTCTTTGTCATTGTTATTTGAAAATCATTTTCCACTTTACTTTTTAAGCATTTTACTTTGTACAGGGGTATAGTCGATTAACCATGTTGCAAGAGTTTCAGATGAACAGTGAAGGGACTCAGCCATATGTATACATACACTCATTTTCCCCCAAACTCTGCTCCCATCCAGGCTGCCACATAACATTGATCAGAGTTCCATGTGCAATACAATAGGTCCTTGTTGGTTATACATTTTAAATATAGTAGAGGGTACATATCCATCCCAAACTCCTTAACTCCATTCCCCTATCTGTCCCCACTCCCCATCTCAGCAACCAAAAGTTCAGTCTCTAAGTCTGTGAATCTCTTTTTGTTTTGTAAGTAAGTTCATTTGTATCATTTCTTTTTAGATTCCACACATAAGGGATGTCGTACAATATGTCTCCATCTCTATTTTTCACTTGACCTGGCTGTCCTTTTTCTCTACCATTCTTTCTAACCACTTGACTGCCAAAAGCCTCCATATTACCATCACTGTCCAACTTTCTATCAAAACATCTCTTTTTAAATCCTGTTACTGGAGACAGCAGTGATTTTGTTCTTTGGAAGATTGCCAATGACTCTTTTCTTGTCAAATATAATGGAATTTTCCGTTATCTTCACCACCACCACCACCACCACCCCCCCACCAAGCTTCTGGAAGATCTTCCAGAAATACTGCCAACCACCAACACTTTCATTCTTTTATTTCCATTTTATAATTGTTTAATTTTACTGCCACATTTACTGCTGCTCGTCCCTTCACAACCAACAGCCTTCATATGGGGTTCTCCTCTAGGTCTCTGGCCTTATACACTCTTCTCTGTACACGTTCTTATATCCTTGTTCTCATACCTGTAGCAGGTATGAGTCACATCTCTATCTCAAATACCTAACTCTCACATATAATCCAGTTTGCTATTTCTATCAACAAGGTGAATAAGGTGAATGCACTTTATAAGAAGGGAGGAGATCTCCATTGCTTCCTCTCCTCTATATGTCTCCTTCGTCTTTTTAAAAGTAGGACATACCAATCAAGTTACTGCCCAAGGTATTAATTGGTCTGTGTTAATTGCAGGTAGAATTATATATCTAAAGATAGACCCAGTCAGCTTGCCTTCTTGTCTTTACTTCTTTACTGGTGAGCAATGGACATTTTTGTCCATAAAGGAGAGTTGGAGATATAATTGGATCTTGACTGGTGAAGAAGATGGCTTCACTTCAGCTTGTGATGAAATTGCCCTGGTGCACAATTACCTGCACTAGAGAAAATGGACACTAAGAGATGATGACAAGTGATGATGATACGACTATAATAAGTCTTAGGAGAAGTTGTAGTCATTGTCATCATCATCATCATCTGTGAGTTTTCACTGGCCACTCCAGAATCCTCTGATTTAGCATCATCCAACACCATTTTGCTTCAATAAATCCCATTGACCAGACATGCCTCAATAAATATCATGTTGTTACGACAGATGTGACCCATACTGTTCGGTCCAGAATGACTCATTTTTTTCCAACATTGCCATTTCCATTCATGGAAATGCCATCTTTCTATTGTCACAAAGTCCAAACGTTAGAATTTGTAATCATTTTCTTCCCTTAAATCTCCTTTATCCAACCTGCCACCAAGGCCACCAGTTTCATCCAGGCTTTGATGAACAAGAATACTGTACAGTCCACAAACTAGTCTCTGACCATTTAATCCCTCTTCTTCCCAAGCATACTACTGCAAGATCAATCATCTAAATACACAGTTCAGGAGTTTATAATGGCTGGATTAACTACTTATGGCTAACCTACTCTGGGAGACTTACATGCCCTCTACACCTAGTTCCTCAAAACTTTCTGGACATTCTTCCTAAATTTGTCTAACTCAATGAAACTATGAGCCATGCCATGTAGGGCCACCCGAGACGGACGGGTCATGGTGGAGAGTTCTGACAAAAGATGATCTACTGAAGAAGGGAATTTCAAACCACTTCAGTATTCTTGCCTTGAGAACCCCATAAACAGTATGAAAAGGAAAAAAGATAGGACACTGAAAAATGAACTCCCCAGGTCAGTAGGTGCCCAATATGCTACTGGAGATCAGTGGAGAACTAATTCCAGAAAGAACAAAGAGATGGAGCCAAAGCAAAAACAACACCCAGTTGTGGATGTGACTGGTGATAAAAGTAAAGTCTGATGCTGTAGAGAGCAATATTGTATAGGAAACTGGAATGTAAGGTCCATGAATCAAGGCAAACTGGAAGTGGTCAAATAGGAGATGGCAAGAGTGAACATCGACATTTTAGGAATCAACGAACTAAAATGGACTGAAATGGGTGAATTTAACTCAGATGACCATTATATCTACTACTGTGGGCAAGAATCCCTTAGAAGAAATGGAGTAGCCATCATGGTCAACAAAAGAGTCCGAAAGGCAGTACTTGGACACAATCTCAAAAACGACAGAATGATCTGTTCATTTCCCAGTCAAACCATTCAATATCATGGTAATACAAGTCTATGCCCTGACCAGTAATGCTAAAGAAGCTGAACGGTTCTATGAAGACATAAGACTTTCCAGAACTAACACCCAAAAAGATGTCCTTTTCATTATAGGGGACTGGAATGCAAAAGTAGGAAGTCAAGAAATACCTGGAGTAATGGGCCAGTTTGGCCTTGGAGTACAGAATGAAGCAGGGCAAAGGCTCACCAAGTTTTTCCAAGAGAATGCACTGGTCATAGCAAACACCCTCTTCCAACAACACAAACAGCAGACTCTACACGTGGACATCACCAGATGGTCAACACCGAAATCAGATTGATTATATTCTTTGCAGCCAAAGATGGAGAAGCTCTACACAGTCAGCAAAAACAAGACTGGGAGCTGACTGTGGCTCAGATCATGAACTCATTATTGTGAAATTCAGACTTAAATTGAAGAAAGTAGGGAAAACCACTAGACATTCAGTTATGATCTAAATCAATACAGTGGAAGTGACAAAGAGATTCAAGGGATTTTATCTTATAGACAGAGTGCCTGAAGAATAGGGGTGGAGGTTGGAGGCAGTGATCAAGACTATTCCCAATAAAAAGAAATGCAAAAAGGCAAAATGGTTGTCTGAGGAGGCCTTATAAATAGCTATGAAAAGAAGAAAAGCAAAAGCAAAGGAGAAAAGGAAAGATATACCTATTTTAATGCAGAGTTCCAAAGAATAGCAAGGAGAGATAAGAAACCCTTCCTCAGTGATCAATGCAAAGAAATAGAGGAAGACAATAGAATGGGAAATACTAGAGATCTCTTCAAGAAAATTAGAGATACCAGGGGAACATTTCATGCAAAGATGGACACAATAAAGGACAGAAATGGTATGGACCTAACAGAAGCAGAAGATATTAAGAAGAGGTGGAAAGTATACTCAGAAGAACTATACAAAAAAGATCTTCACAACCCAGATAACCATGATGGTACGATCACTCACCTAGAGCCAGGCATCCTGGAATGTGAAGTCAAGTGGGCCTTAGGAAGCATCACTATAAACAAAGCTGGTGGAGGTGATGGAATTTCAGTTGAGCTATTTCAAATCCTAAAAGATGATGCTGTGAGAGTGCTGCACTCAATACACCAGCATATTTGGAAAATTCGGCAGTGGCCTCAGGAATGGAAAAGGTCAGTTTTCATTTCAATCCCAAAGAAAGGCAATGCCAAAGAATGCTCAAACTACCACACAATTGCACTCATCTCACAAACTACCAAAGTAATTCTCAAAATTCTCCAAGTGAGGCTTCAACTGTACATGAATTGAGAACTTCCAGATGTTCAAGCTGGATTTAGAAAAAGCAGAGGAACCAGAGATCAAATTGCCAAAACCCTTTGGATCATAGAAAAAGCTTTATGGACTATGCCAAAGCCTTTGACTGTGTGGATCACAAAAATCTGTGGAAAATTCTTAAAGAGATGAGAATACCAGAACACTTTACCTGCCTCCTGAGGAATCTGTATGCAGGTCAAGAAGCAACAGTTAGAACTGGACATGGAACAACAGACTGGTTCCAAATTGGGAAAGGAGTACATCAAGGCTGTATATTGTTACGCTGCTTATTTAACTTATATCCACAGTACATCATGTGAAATGCCAGGCTGGATGAAGCACAACCTGGAATCAAGATTGCTGGGAGAAATATCAATAACCTCAGATATGCAGATGACACCACCCTTATGGCAGAAAGTGAAGAAGAACTAAAGGGCCTCTTGATGAAAGTGAAAGAGGAGAGTGAAAAAGTTGGCTTAAAACTCAACATTCAGAAAACTAAGATCATGGCATCTGGTCCCATCATCCATCACTTCATGGCAAACAAATGGGGAAACAATGACAGACTTTATTTTCTTGGGCTCCAAAATCACTGCAGATGGTTACTGCAGCCATGAAATTAAAAGACGCTTGCTCCTTGGAGGAAAAGCTATGACCAATCTAGACAGCACATTAAAAAGCAGAGACATTACTTTGCTGACAAAGGTCCATCTAGTCAAAGCTATGGTTTTTCCAGGAATCATGTATAGGTGTGAGAGCTGGACCATAAAGAAAACTGAGCATCAAAGAATTGATGCTTTTGAGCTGTGGTGTTGGAGAAGACTCTTGAGAGTCCATTGGACTGCAAGGAGATCAAACCAGTCAATCCTAAAGGAAATCAGTCCTGAATATTCATTGGAAGGACTGATGCTGAAGCTCCAATACTTTGACCACCTGATGTGAAGAGTTGACTCATTGGAAAAGACCCTGATGCTCAGAAGGATTGGGGGTAGGAGGAGAAGGGGATGGCAGAGGATGAGATGGTTGGATGGCATCACTGACTCGATGGACATGAGTTTGAGCAAGCTCCAGGAGTCAGTGATGGACAGGGAAGCCTGGCGTGCTGCAGTCCATGGGGTCACAAAGATTCAGACACAACTGAGCGACTAAACTAACTGAGCAGCACCCTTGCGGACCATGACAATATGACAACATCAGTTCTGTGCATTTGAAACACATAGTCTTTACCTTTCTTCTAGCTACAAGAACAAAACCAACAGATTACAAAGCCCCAAAGACCATGCCACCAACTAACAAATCCAAATACTGACCTTCTTTCAAAAGCCTGTGCCTGTTTAGGGACCAATCATGTAATACATTTGTCCTCAGCTTTAAAAAGTCAGGGCTGCAACATTCTTTTCTGAATTATTTATCAACAGCAGGGGAAATGGAATACCGCGGATGTAAAAATAAAGAAAAAAAGCAAGGCTCTTTCAGCTCCCTGGTTGCTTAGAGATATTTTCTGGCCCAGACTTTAGAGTTGCCACATTTATCCTGTGGAATTAAATGTGGAGACCTTGTTAACAGTAAGGGGACATGAGAACTGAATTCCCTGCATGCTGTCTTCAAATGCCCCTTCATGAACTCTATTCCTCTAAAAGGGTATTGTCCTAGTAATGGCTAGGGCCATTAAAGCTTTGGCTTCTACTTAAAGAAAAAACACAGTCATTCCCCTTTCATCCAGTGGCCCAAATTCTATCATCTTTAAGTCTTGAGAAGACAGCCATGACTCAGAGGTTATCAAAAAATTCTCTGCAGCATATAATGGCCATGACACCCGTGTACTTGATTCCACCATAAAATACTAGAGACACTCATAGGGTAGAGAAGAACCAATGGGAGTTAACTGATTTAACACGCCTCCTTATCTCACCCTGAGTCATGGAGTAGATGACTGTTCTGCCCATCCACAGGATGGAACCTTGTTTATTCCAGGGATCAACGAGGCTTACTCCCCTCACTGGTCTCATGCCTTTGATTATTTGCCCCTTCTCTGTGAGCCCTTTCCAGACCACCCCACATAAAACTGCACCACTGCCCAACCTTGCACACTCATCTCCTTTCTTCACTTTGGTTCTCCCCATAGTTCCTACCATCTGACATTCTATATATTTCCTGTTTATTGTTTGACTCCACCCAACTAGGGCTTCCCAGGTGGCGCTAGTGGTAAAGAACCCACCTGCCAATGCAGGTAGATGTTACAGACATGAGTTCGATCCCTGAGTCAGGAAGATTCCCTGGAGGAGGGCATGGCAACCCACTCCAGTATTCTTGCCTGGAGAATCCCATGGACAGAGGAGCCTGGCAGGTAAAATTGAATTACAATTTCCATCAGATGCCGTAATACCATAATGTTGGGCTTCCCTACTGGCTCAGATAGTGAAGAGTCTGCCTGAAATACAGGAGACTTGGGCTCAATCCTTGGGTCAAGAAGATCCCTTGGGGATCCCTTGGGGAAGGGAACAGCTGCCTGCTCCAGTATTCTTGCCTGGAGAATTCCATGGACAGAGGAGCCTGGCAGGCTGCAGTCCATTGGGTCACACAGTCGGACACAACTAAAGTGACTTAGCACACACACACCACCCAACTAGAATGAAAGCCCCACTGATAGCCAGGCTTTTTCTGTTTTATTTGCTAATGTATCACGGCATCTAGAATGATACCTGATGCTCAGTAGATTTCTCAATTAATAACTGTTTAATGGCTAAAACAATGATTGAATAAATCACTGTCTGACAAAAACAGAATTTCATGCCCAATATGTTAAAGAAGCAAGGAAAAGCGTGGCAGATGTTATTGCTAGAATTGACTCAGTAACAGGATGAGGTCTGTCCCCAGTGGCATTTTTTCCCAACTCTTTTTTTATTGTGGTAAAGTACATATAACATAAAATTTTCCATTATAGCCATTTGAAATGTACAGCTTAGGGGTATTAAGTATGACATTCATGTTTTTGTGTAATCATCACTACTACCCAGCTCCAGAACTCTTTTTATCTTGTAAAAATGGAGCCTAAATACCCACTAAACAATAACTCCCCAGCCTCTAACCACCACCATCTTACTTTCTGTCTCTATGAACTTTGTAAATACAGAGTCCACATACAGTGGAATCATTTTGTATTTCTCCTTTTGAGTCTGGCTTATTTCACCTAGTATAGTGTTCTCTATGGTTCATCCATGCTGTATCTGTCAGAATGTCCCTCCTTTTTAAGACTGAATGGCACCCCATTGGATGCATAGACTACATTTTCCTTGTTCATTTATCTGCTGAGGAACAGTTAGGTTGCTTTCACGTTTTAGCTAATGTAACTAATGCCACTTACTATAAACATGTGTGCACAAATATCCCTTCAAGACCCTGCTTTCAATTATTTGGGGTATAAACTCAGAAGTGGAATGGCTAGATTCTATGATTTTTAAATCTATTTTTAATTTCTTGAGGGACTACCAAACTGGTTTCTACACTGGCCGCACCATTTTACATTCTCCCTGACAGTATACAAGATTTCCAAATTTCTCTATTCTCACCAATACTTGCTTATTTCTTTTTTAGGTCACTTTTGACCTTCCATCCCTCATTAAAACCATCATTTGTGCAGGTCATCGGTAAATAATAACACATGTTAATGAAGCAAATGTGAATAGGAAAGAAAAATAAAAGGAAATAACTATAATAACACACCTGAGAGTATAGAGTCAAGAGAAAAAATGAGATGAGAAAAGAGTTAAAATTAAACATATCCACGTAACATTGGAGCAAAGGCAAAACTCCAGCAGTTTTGAGAGGTAAGCGCAACCACATGCCAGTGCTGTTTTGTGACTTGTTGGTTTTCTAAATCCTAAAAATGGAGAGAGGGCACCATTCTCTGGCCTCCCTCGTGGGCTTGGCTCTGAAGCTGTGAGTTGCTTGAATCTATTCTAAAAAAAGATGGTGTGCTTGAAGCTGAGAGAAGTGTGACAGCCTATACCCTCCACTGCACTGTCTGCAGTCATGCAGACCACACCCTCTCTGGCCCAGACAGCACCTGTCTCCGCATTCTCCTCTCACAGTGATAGGCAGGGATGCTATCTGTTTCTGGACAATGCCACGTTTTTCATATAACCAAGTCAAATGGACTTGGCATGAAGAAAATAATTCTCTTAATGAGAAAATACCCTAAGGTTTTGGAGAATTGAAAAGCAAGCTCTCTCTAGGCACATTTCCACAACAGTTCATCCAAATTCAGAATCAAATGAGCATAATTTGAAGGTATTTTTCCGACACCTTATATAAATATATAAAACACATCTCATAAACAAGGCAGGGGCTTGCTGGATGCCCCTGTCTGGTTACAAAGTGTTCTCAATGCAAAATAATTATGCAAGGTCCTGACACCATCAAAATATGTGTTAACATTTCACAATACTTTATGGTCCTATTTTTCCCAGAAATGCCCTTTAGGAAATAATGCTTGAGAATCACTGATCCCTTCCTCCTGCAAGATCCCTTAAGCCTGTGTATTTACTGCTTGGGGCTGGTTTGAGCTTTCCTCTGTGACTCACTCTTCATCCAAACTCAGGCAAAAACAATGATCACTATCCATTTTAATAGAGGAAGAATAACACATGCATATGATAGACCCATATGAAGACAGAGTAGCAAGTGGATCTTCATACTTCTCCAATGTGGCAAAAGTTATAACGATACAAAGGCTTCCCAGGTGGTGCCAGTGGTAAAGAACCTGCCTGCCAATGCATAAGATTTAAGAATTGAGGGATCAGTCCCTGGATTAGGAAGATCTCCTGGAGAAGGGCCCAGGGTAACTCACTCCAGTATTCTTGCCTAGAGAATCCAATGGACAAGAGGAGCCTGGTGGGCTAGGGTTCATAGGGTCGCAAAGAGTCAGACGTGACTGAAGCATCTTAGCAAAGCACGTGATAGTGCATCTGGAGGAGAGGATATTTTGCAGACATGAAGAACTGTATTTTTTAAGTAACTTCACTAAGTCAGATAATGCTCATAAAATAAGTAGAAGCAGTTATAATTTTAACTGGTAGCTGCACGGTGATTTTCACAATGTTGAATACAGATATAGGAATAGAAAATTTCAGATAGGTTTAAATTATGAATGGTTTTTAATTTCTTCTTATTCCTCTGAATTTTTTTCATTCCATAATTACTTTCATAATTATAAATAATCTCTTTTTTTAATTTTATTAAACTTGCTGCTGTCTTTACACATCTCTCTATATGCTACAAATCCCTCTAAGGACATTTCCCAACTGTCAAAGACCCCATCCTGGAGTTCAACCTAGACCAAGCTTCTGACTGCCCATCTTTATTCTGATAGCAATTTCTCCTATGGCTGCCCCTAAGAACTAGCCAAATGCCAGCCAACAGAGCTGATAAATGCCAAAGGTGCTCCCAGGTTAGGGGGCTTCCTTACTCAGGGAATGAACTTAAATATTTCAAAGGATCTTTCAAAACATACTCCAAAGCTCTGGTCTACAGCAACTTACAAATGAATCACTCCAGAGATGCTATTAAAAAAAAATAAGGAATTGTATTCTTTGTTAGTTATAAACCATAGTGAATCTACTTTTTGCTCCTCTTCTTAACCCTTCAGCCCAAAGCATCTGTCTGTAGGCTTCTGTTTCCAGGGAATCTGGACACTGTCTACAGAGACTGAGCTTCTAAAGAGAAGCAGCTCTCCAGACCTATTTCAAGGAGCCATGGTGCCCCTGGAAGTGCTTTGAGAGCCACTTGGTGAGGAGAAGGGAATTTGCTGATCAGGTCTTAGGGATTCAGCACTAACCATCATCTCAGAGTCAGTGATTGGGTGGGGTTATTTCACATGTTTAAACCTTAAAACCCAACCTTCTCTCTTGGTGTTACCAACTGAGTCACAGGGGACATAAGGCAACACCCTGAGATCCCAAAGCTTATAAAGCGCAGAACTGTGGGATAAATAGGATTCTCTAGGCCCCAAGTCCCAGATTCTGTCACTCTAATAATGGTTGATGTTTAATGAGCCTCAGAAGTCCATATTGCATTAGGATTTGGAAGGCATTTGTAAAACAGCTCTGATGGAGGTTGCACCTGAGTCTCTGAAGTTAGAAGGCATGCATTCCTATCTATCCCTATTCCACACTCCTGAGGTCTGCAGCTATGGACCATTCCCTAATTCCTTGCATCTTAAGTTAGAGTCCTGACCCGTAAAATAGTGATAGTAGTAGCTAATGGTTATTGAATATTTGCTCTGTGCTTAGCTCTCTTCCAACTACTTTAGAAATACTATCTTATTCACTTCTCACAGGAGTCTGAGAGAAAGGTATGTCCATTTCCCCAAAGTCGATTCAAAGTTGATTCAAGTTGATTCAGTTGATGCTATTGATAATGCCTAAAGTTGGGGCAGGAACCCAAGTTTAAGAGACTTCTGTTTTTCCCACTTCTACCCAGTCACCTCCATGACATACATGGAGATGGATCTTTGTCTAAAGCAACATTCATGCTGCTGCTGCCGCTGCTAAGTCGCTTCAGTCGTGTCCAACTCTGTGCAACCCCAGAGACGGCCGCCCACCAGGCTCCCCCGTCCCTGGGATTCTCCAGGCAAGAGTACTGGAGTGGGTTGTCATTTCCTTCTCCAAGGCATGAAAGTGAAAAGTGAAAGTGAAGTCGCTCAGTCGTGTCCGACTCCTAGTGACCCCATGGACTGCAGCCTACCAGGCTCCTCCATCCATGGGATTTTCCAGGCAAGAAGACTGGAGTGGGTTGCCATTGCCTTCTCCGAACATGCATAGTATTCCTTCTTAATTCTCTTATGCTGTCTCCCACCTAACATCAAAACCAAACCAATTCCCAGTGGAATACATATTCTCTACCATGTAGTAATTAATACCCTTTTTTTTTTCCCCCAGCGCCAGACATCCTGCATTACCCAGACCTCACAATTTAGCACTCGGCTCTATGCCCTATAAAATTATTCTCCTGAAATGTTAATTGCATGTCCCCCAAAGAGATCATGCACTGGGGCTTCCTAGGTGGCTCAGTGGTAAAAAAAAAAAAAAAAAAAAATCCATCTGCCAATGCAGGAGACACAGGTTTGATCCCTAGGTTGGGAAGATCCCCTGGAGAAAGAAATGGCAATCCACTCCAGTATTCTTGCCTGGGAAACCTCATGGACAAAGGAGCCTCGCTGGCCCCAGTCAGCTGGGTCATGAACAGTCAGACGCAACTGAGCACACACACCTGCAAAGAGATCATCATTTCCTAGAGGTAAAGAAACACACCTTAAAGAATCACAGAAACCTAGTAGTTCTTGAGATTATCTCCTGCTAAAAAAAGAAAATAAGCTGAACTCTTTCCAAAAGAAATGTTATTTGGAATCCCATTCCTCTGTCTGAAAACTATTCTGCTAGTTAATCCTTAATCTTTCAAGGTCCAAAGGAAAATGTTGAGACAGTGGCATTTATTCAGTGAGCAGGTGTCAAGCGCAGAACTAGAATCTACGTTGCCTGATTCTCTATGTTGCCAGTGATTGCTTTTATATGGAAATCCTGGGACTTTTCTGTCTCCTCTTAGTATCGGTCTTTGACTTAGCCACAATTCACAGGGAAAAAAAAGAAAATGGACCAAATGCCTGGAATCTGGAAGCCCTGACAGAAGAGCTTAAGAAAAATACAAAGGTAGGTCCTGGCTATCAGACCACCTTCTACAACCCACACAGGAGGAAAATGACATCATAACTGCAAGTGTCCTTCAAATGCCATAGCCAATCAAATTACCCAGCAAATCCATTGCTTTTAATCCCTTTATTTCAGGCTCCTAACCTAGGTCACTACAGATGAAAGGCATTAGCACAATTGAATCTAAAACATTTTTTAATTTGATTTAGTAAGATGACCAAATATTTCAGAGGAAAAAACTTGATGTCATCTTTATCTAGCATTTTCTGTTTTCTAATATTTTAATAACACTTTTCTGATACTAAAGCATAATAAAGATTCACTGCATGGAAAAATTGGAAAACATGTAAAGTATAAAATGTGTAAAAAGATATCACATATAAACTTCCACTCACAGATACTCTCTGTTACATTACATACTTATCTGGGGGAATATTCTCTGCTTTTGTTCCTGTATATCCATGCATAATTATTATGTATTTATTATTTTAATTGGAAAATATTATACATACTGGTTGGAATTTCATCATATTATACAATAAGAATTTTCCATTGACACTGAATTGTCTTCTAGACACTATTTTAAGATCTGTTGTAGTCTTATATATGAATACAGGGAATTTATTCAATCAAACATTCATTAGTTCCTATTTAGGCTGCTTCTACTTTCTTTTCTTATAAATAATAAGTAGAATAAACAGCCACAGTGAAAATCTCACACAAATAACATTGATTTTATCTTTAGAATAAGTTGCTATAAACAAATATTTCCAGGCCTATTGAATATATACTGTCAAATTATCTTAAGGCTAGTTTATATCAATGTATATTCTTATAGCAATGTATGAAAAGGTGCCTGATTCCTAAACTATCTCCAAAAATGGGTAAATGACATGTATATAAATAAATATAATATCCATCCATATATCTACAAAGATATATACACATAAATTAAGTATGTTGTTTTGCTCAGTTGCTAAGTCATGTCTGACTCTCTGCAAACCCAAGGACTAGGGCCCACCAAGCTCCTCTGTCCATGGGATTTCCCAGGCAAGAATACTGGAGTGGGTTGCACTTTCCTTCTTCAGGGGATCTTCCCAATCCAGGGATCAAAACCACATCTCCTGCATTGGTAGGTAGGTTCTTTACCACTGAGCCACCAGGGAAACCCCAAATTTAGTATGGAGGCAGTTTAGTCGCTAAGTTGTGTCCGACTCTTGCAACCCCATGGACTGTAGCCTGCCAGGCTCCTCTGCCCATGGGATTCTCCAGACAAGAATACTGGAGTTGGTTGCCATTTCCTTCTCCAGGGGATCTTCCCAACCTAGGAAACGAACCCGGGTCTCCTGCAGTGCAGGCAGATTCTTTACCAACTGAGCTAAGATGGAAGCCCCTATAAATTTAGTATAACTGGCATCTAATTGCATTTATTTCAATTACTTCTATGACTGAAATAGTTTTCAAGGCTTTCAATATACTCTAATAGATGCTGTTAGTTGCCTACACAATTGTGGATCTATACATATGCACACATATTATCTCCTTCTTTGACAATAAAATTTAAGTATTATAAAGGAATACTTGGGTTTTATTTATCCTGAGGTGGACCTGCACTACACCTCAAGGATAAATCTTGATTCAAGGTACTTCTATTTGCTTTTTCTAAGGCATAATTTAGTGTTAGTTATTCAATCATGTCTGACTTTTCATGATACCATGGACTGTAGCCCAGCAGGCTCCTCTGTCCATGGAATTTTCCAGGCAAGTGGATTGACATTTCCTTCTCCAGGGGATCTTACCCAGGGATCAAACCTGGGTCTCCCACATTAGAGGGATATTCTTTACCATCTGATCCACTAGGGAGAAAGAGAAAACTCTTGTGGAGAAGACTCTTGAGAGTCCCTTGGACAGCAAGGAGATCAAATCACTCAATCCTAAAGGAAATCAACCCTGAATATTCATTGGAAGGACCGATGCTTAAGCTCCAATACTTTGGCCACTTGATGCAAAGAGCAACTCATTGGAAAAGACCCTGATGCTTGGAAAGATTGAGGGCAGGAAGAGAAGGGAGGCAGCAGAGGATGAGATGGTTGGATGGCATCACCGAGTCAATGGACATGAGTTTGAGCAAGCTCTGGGAGATGGTGAAGGACATGGAAGCCTGGCGTGCTACAGTCCATGGGGTCAATAAGAGTCGGACATGTCTTAGTGACTCAACAACAATAAGGCATAATTTATTAACAGAGTATTTTAAAATATTTCAGCCAAGGAGACATGAAAACAGATCTGCTAGGGATGGACTTTTGATCAAGTTATCATTGGTCTTAGTGAAGAACTCTAGGAAGGAAATCCTCTTTAGGGACATAGTTAAGGCAAGATCTGACATGTAGGATTGTTTCAGCCATCCTGAAATCTTGAAGAGAGCTATATCAAGTTTCAAAGTATCAGGATGAAAATAACAAAGTAAAAAGTTAGAAACAGTCTAGGACACTGAGGATGTCACAGCAGCTAAATAAACTAATTCTGGAAACACTGTCCTAGACTTTTTCTTGTGGGAGAATAAATTTATCATTTAAGCCAATAGAGTTGGGTTTTTCTTGTTTGTTTTTATTATTTAAGCTAAAATAAGCTGAGCCAATATACTTACACTGTCTATCTTTCAACAACTCTGTGAAAATATACGGAGGATACTAATAAAGAGGCAGGGAACTTAAATGGTTTTCCAATTTACATAGTAAAAAAAAAAATGACACTGCCAAAGGTTGCAATCAGTAGAATTTATATATTAATTCATACACTAGATTTTAACCATGAATACTTAGAGCTTTCATTTTGCCCCAAGAATAAATAATGTATACTTTCAATAATCTTACGTAAAGGAAACATAATCCAAAGATACTTCACTATACCTTAAAAAAGTATGGGAAGAACTAAACATGTGCATTTACCAAGTCTTTAAGATGGAAACAAAGAACACATGAGAGCTTGACAGGTTATTAAACAGAAATGTCCATTCATTGTGTCAGCTCAAATGTGGATATGACCAGGGCTGCAAGGCTGGCCTCAACAGTGATGTAAATGCATGTTGTCGTTGAATCACTGAGTCTTTTGCAACCCCATGGACTGTAGCCTGCCACGTTCCTCTGGCCATGGAATTTCCCGGGCAAGAACATTGGAGTAGGTTGCCATTTCCTTCCCCAGGGGATCTCCTGTCCCAGGGATCAAATCCTCTTCTCCTGCTTGGCAGGCAGATTCGTTACTACCGACCCACTTGGGGAGTCCATTGTAAGCTCTAAAGCAGCCTCATCAAATCCCTTTATGTGAAAGCTTAATTGTGATTCTGCGCAAACAACTCCAACAATGAAGTGTACAGAAATACTAACAAGTCTTTATGATGAATTTGAGTCAAGGGCAACACAGTACTTAATAGGTTTGTGTACAAACACCCTGGGGGCAAAATCCATCATTTATTCTAGTTGGTCTGCAGCAGCCTGTGTAATTCAGATCCTTTACAATATGGATGATAAAAAAAAAAAAAAAACAGAAAACACAAAACAAACACCCACTCAGTTAAATCCAACAAGGAAGCCAAATACCAGACAAACCCTTCATAAAATCTCAAGAGAAATGCCCTTTGATATCCTCCTTAAGACATATTTCCTGTCTTTAATAAACCTTGGCACTATTTTAACACTATTATTGCTAAATGTAGTAAGTATCTGGTTTTTGGCTTCTCCAGGACAACACGTGGAAAACTAAAATTGGCGTGGAAAATCGAACATTCACTCTATGAACTCCATTCAGAGGGGTCTCTTAATTTCTCGTTTTCTCCTTTTGTTGACTGTTTTTCACATGTGAAGGGCAGAGAAGTCCCATCACAAATCCATATGTGCACATAACGTAGCTTGCTACAATCTCATTTTGACTTAATGAATGGTTCTGAACTCCTGTTTTTCTGAGCTAGTGGGTAGTAGAAATGTTGTCTCGATCATTTTGAGGATTCGTTGCTTTCAGCTGGTGGTGTCATGGTTCTAGAAGATTCCAAGTGACCCTGACACTGGCATACATAGAGATCAGTCTGGTCCTTGGCCTTTGAACACACAGGAGATGAACATCACCATGGAGATGTTCTGTTTATCTTTAAGGGCTCTTTACAATATCACAACAGTCAGGAAACAGTTGAAGATTCAGGTCCTACCCATGAGGCCCACTTGCAGAGCATCCCACAGCCTGGTTCTCTCCAGAATCTCACATTCCAAAAGGCAGTATTGGAGGTGAAGCCCTTCCCTCCAGAAACTGCTCCAGTCTCTGCTTGAATTACCTTCAACCACCAAGTCACCCACTACCCATTCAAAGCAATCCTTTTCTAGTCTGCGATTCAGAGGGCAATTATTCTCGTTGATTCCCTGCCCACATTTTCTCTCCAAGTTCCAACCCTCTGTGCTCTACAAAGGCAGGAGCTGTCAACCTTGACTGCATGTTAGAATCACTTGGAGTTTAAAAAATAAAAAACACTGAAGCCAGGTTACACTCTAGACCAAATGAAAACCAAAACCCCAAGGGGTAAATCCCAGGTTATCAACTTTTTAAAATTCATGTCCTAAGTGATTATAACCTAAGGTGAGGGTTGAGAACCTCTGCCCTAAAAGGTCAGAATTTGGGGATTCTGCTTTGCTAGTTTTACATACTTCCTCTGGAGGGAGAGGACAGTGACAAAGTCTGTTTAAATATAGGGAAGAAGGAAAAAAAAGAGTATACAGGACAAATAAATCAAAACAAAAGACAAATGTTTCACAGAGAACATCAGAGTTTTTAAGTGGGTTTTGAAATATCCAAAGGTATAAGTCTTATTTTGACTTTTCTTATTCAATATATCAGTAAATGTAGTCTTATTATCTTTCCTAGAAAGATTTGCCTTCTAAAGCATTTGATGGAGCATTTCCTGTTAAAGTAAAAGTAGTCTACTAACCCATGACTGGAATTTTATTCTTATATCTATATCTCCTCTTGCTGTTTTTGCTTTAGATGCTCAGTCTTATCCAACTCTTTCAGCAACCCCACGGACTGTAGCCTGCCAGGCTCCTCTGTCCATGGGATTTCCCAGGCAAGGATACTGCAGTGGGTTGCCATCTCCTTCTCCAGGGGATCTTCCTGACCCAGGGATCAAACCCACATCTCCTGAATTTTGCAGGCAGATTCTTTACCACTGAACCACCAGGGAAGCCCCTATCTCGCCTGAGAGGCAAATAATTAGTAACTCGCACCAGCTATGATGCCAGATGGTCAAAAGTAAACAAGAACAATATGTCCAAAACAAGCACATACTATGTGTTGGAAATATAGGGATAATCAGTGTGTAATTCACTACTGTACTCAATCAAGGAGGAAGATTTTCTACTTCAGCTACGTGTCCATGACTTTGTTCATTGAAAAGTTACCAGGTATCTCAATATTTGAAATGATCTGTATTTCATGAATCTTAGTAAGAAAATATTTTTCCAGAGAACTAGTCTGAAATTTCTAACTTTTACATCTTTTAATTGCTTTCTCACCTTTGATTATATGGAACTAAATTTAAACCATTTAATTAATAGACTATTACATCTAACTTTCAGTTTACTTGATTTCAAACATATTTCCTGCAATCTCCCTTCCATGCCAATATCAAAGAACATTAAAAAAAATCTCTCAGCAAGGTAATAGAAATCACATATGATACTTGTTATTTCACTTCTTCCCTTTATTTCTTACCTTTTTGGAAGGATTTTGGCATAAAAATGAATGCTTACCCATTATTGTCAAGTACCTGTCTTATTGCTACATGCTTTGATCATAAATCACAAGTCTCCTCCCTTAAAGCTGCCTGAGTATTCAATGATAACGTCTTATCAAACAACCTTATCCTTGGAAGGAAAGTTATGACCAATCTAGATAGCATATTAAAAGGCAGAGACATTACTTTGCCAACAAAGGTCCGTCTAGTCAAGGCTATGGTGTTTCCAGTGGTCATGTATGGATGTAAGAGCTGGACTATAAAGAAAGCTGAGCACAGAAGAATTGATGCTTTTGAACTATGGTGTTGGAGAAGACTCTTGAGAGTCCCTTGGACTGCAAGGAGATCCAACCAGTTCATCCTAAAGGAGATCAGTCCTGGGTGTTCATTGGAAGGACCGATGTTGAAGCTGAAACTCTAATACTTTGGCCACCTCATGTGAAGAGTTGACTCATTGGAAAAGACCCTGATTATGGGAAAGATTGAGGTCAGAAGGAGAAGGGGACGACAGAGGATGAGATGGCTGGATGACATCACCGACTCGATGGACATGAGTTTGGGTAAACTCTGGTAGTTGGTGATGGACAGGGAGGCCTGGCGTGCTGTGGTTCATGGGGTTGCAAAGAGTGGGATGTGACTGAGCGACTGAACTGAACTGAACTGAACTGAAACACAGGGTGTTTAACTGGGGATAAATAAAAGTCAGGGACCAACAAATCAAGCAGCTTGACCACTGCAAAAATCAAAGGATCCAGGGAAGAGAAAACCACCTGCCCCAATCTCAATTTTGGACACTTCTCCCACTTCAAACTTCATAAAAGAACAAGAGCAAATAGGGGATCTCTTACAGAACAGAAAGTGATTTAGAATCACACACAAATTCCAAGGTCAGAAACTTCCCCAGTGTCAAAGACCCAATGCTTTCAATTTTACCAATGAAAACTCTCCTAGAAAAAAAGTATGGAGCCTGACACAAACTACACAGTTATGTCAGGGAACACCCAGCTCCCCCCACCCTCCACCAGTAATGACTGAATTATACCACATTTTAAAGTTCTAGATAATTATTTTCAATGTTGAATCCTCAGAACTTTTAATATCCCATGAGACATGACTTTTTCACTTTCTAACCAGAAAAAAAAAAGAAAGAGGTAACATTTCTTCTGTTTGATGTACTGTCTTTATTTCCAGCATCATCTTGGCATCTGTTACCTGTGGTGCAGCCTTTGTCAAAGGACTGTTGTTACAGAACAGAACTGGGAAAGGCAATTTTGGGGTCTCTTCTCTAGAATTTGTCAAGGGCCATCACTGTAGGATGTGAAATACCCAGTACTTATCTAAACTCTACTAAGACTTTGAAGAAGAACTGATTTAGTAAACTTGAAACATTGTTGATGGAGAATGCACATTTGAGTTTTCTCCTTTGAAGATATTGCCTCATTAACCATGAACTTCTGGGCAAAGAGGTCATTTGTCAGTCATCTCTTTGGTCATATTTCCTAATACTCATTATAGACACTAACTGTATATTGGACATGCAAATGAATAAATGGAAGAGTGAGTGAATGAATGAAAGAGTGAATCATTCATTCAATAAATCAACATATCACCAAAGCTCATATATCTTTTTTAATTTTAAGATCACTAATTTTTGATTGAATGCAGATTTTCAATAGGACTACTAACTTCTAAAATGTTAGCACCTGAGGAAATAAAAAACCAAGAAAAATTAAAGGGAAAAAAATGACCCAATGTACTTGGAAAGCCAACTGAACAGTGGCAGCAGATACTACTTGACTTGGGACAGAGACTAGAATGATCTTCGGAAATAAGAATGTCAATAATGAGAAATGCCACGTCAGGTAAACAAAAAGATGTCTTCAAGCCTGTGAATTTCTCCTAGCAATTTTTCTTGCTGGAAACAAAGCATCTGAAAAGACATCATACAGGGGCATACATTTGCTATATACTTCATTTATTACAGAGGATTATAACTGCTTGGGGGAAGAAGTCTTCTTTACCAATAAAGAAATGGCAGAGATTATATGTGGGGGCCTGCTCTGTCTTGAAGAGTCAAGAGCATATTTGGCCTAACAGACTTATTTTCGGACACGAAGGTGAATGTCAGAGTTACAGCGGACTACGAAGGTGTCTAATGGAGGCCCTTGAGTCTGGTCTAGAGGAGAAATGACCACAAGGAGAAAGCTTGTCTCTCAGCTCTCCCCATTCCCATCAATGTTCCTCCAAAATAAACTTAGAAAAAAATAGAGTTCTCTCTCAAGTCAATATGAAATCCTATTAAATACTTATGTGTAGATGTCAAGTTGAATATCTGATTCAGAAGCTCATGAGAAAATTGGAACTGGACAGAAATTTAGGAGTTATTGACAGAGAAGCTATAATGTTGTAATATTGAATTCAGACATCTAAAAAAATTATATAGACAACAGGAGAAAAGGTTCTAGGGCAGAGCTCTATAGTACTTTAACATATCAGCAGAGGAAGAAGAATAGCCAGGAACACTGGGCAGGAGGGACCGGTGACATAGAAAGAAAATCAGGAAACCTATTGTCTCAAAGGTCAAAAAAAATGATGTGTTTATAAAAGGGAGATGTAGTCCGCTCTGCTAACTGCTGCTGAGAGGTCGTGGAAGATAAGATTAGATTGAGCAAAACGGAGCTCATGGTTGACCTTGATAAACATACTCTCCGCTGAATGGTGAGAGTGGAAGACTTAATGGGAGGGGTTGAAGAGAAGATGTGAAGGAAGTACATGCAATGGAGACAATAGCCACTGACAAATCAGTTAAGAGGTTTGCTGTGAAAAGAAGCAGAAAAAATGGGCAGTAGATAAAAAAAAATCTGGGACCAATGGAAAATTTCTTTTTTAAAGAAAGAGATCTTATCCTCAATTCTATGACCTATGGGGGATAGTCCAAAGCCCTCTTCGAGATTTCTGACACTCCTGAGAGGAGGCCATGGTGACTATGATGCACGTACATCTGTTTAAACACACTCTGGGCATCAGGAGAAGGACAGGAATAGTTACGTCTGCCTCTGAGGTCATGACATCCTTCATATACACATATGTACCATTTCCGCTGTCTGCCATGTTAACTTACATTTCTTTGGGGTGGGAAGGGGGAGGTTCACCTTTAAGCAGCAGATTTTGCTGACGGTTCGAGGGTCATGAGGAAGACTCACATTGCATACTACATAGCAAAACCCCCACAGAAAATCACCTCACATTAAATATTCCTATCCTTAAAAACCCTCTCTGCCATCCTTTCACTGAGTGGCTGTCATTGGCTTCTGTCCTCCACAGCAGGCGCCTCAATCTCCGGGATCTAACGCCTGACAATCTGAGGTGGAGCTGATGTAATAATAATAAAGTGCACAATAAATGTAATCATCCCCAAACCATTCCCAGTCAGTTCATGGAAAAGTCGTCTTCCACAAAACTGGTCCCTGGTGCCAAACAGACAGGGCATCACTGCTCCATAGGACCCAGCCAGGCTCTCTGGCTGGTTTCTCTTTTTTTTTTTCTTTCTTTTGTTCTAACTTGTCTGTTCTCTCTCAGACAAAACATACACACAAACAAAACAAAACATGTGCATACATTTTTTCCTGCAGCACCAGGTTTTTCTAGAGGGGGGATGGAGTATCCACTGATACCCATACCCTGGCCTTTTACTCCGAACAACACAGCTCTCTTTCTAAAAGTAACTCTGGAGCTAGTTCTTAAAAAATAATACATTTTCCATCTTCACCCATATATACAAACTACAGGTCAGAGCACCTGTCTTTAATAGGCTTTCAATAAGTACCAGCTCTTGCCTTCCCTCTTCCATGACAAAGTAAGAGCAGAAGTGTTATGGATTCTCATATAATTTCCACCCCACAGTGCCTTAATTAGGTCTGAGCTGCATGATAAGGTGCAGCTGTGTTGGGAGGCGATTTGCTGCCTCTGCCTAATGTCAGAACTAACATAAGTCAGGACCATGGATAGACCAGTGAGAACAAAGTAATAGTCATCTAAAACATCACAGATTTTTCAACTGTTTGTTGACAGGTCCACAAGAGTTTTGCCCCCTTAAAATGTTTATGTCTCAGCATAATATTTATTAAACCTTTTTTTCTCCAGGGATTTTCTTATAAGAAAATCATGTAAAAGACAGATAAATGAGACTTGACCAACTGTAGGAGTCAGAAACCTCATCAATCTGAAATCACTAGTCCTTTTAGCCAAAGAACAGTTAACTTTAAAATACATTAATACAACAAACAAGAGTAAAATTGTTTGGACATACAAACATATTTCTCGAACTTTCATAACTTTTTGTACTTCTGGAAAGGTCATTCAAAACACAAGATATTTACAAATGAGTAGCATTCCATTGTGAGTGAAGAAATCATTGTTTATATATCAAAGTCATTAGGACCAAGAGAAAGATAAAGGAGTCAGAGAAATACATAACATGACTAAAATCTTATATTCAAGGAGTCCTTTCTTTATAGGTTACAGATTGGGCATTTAAACACATTTCATCCAAAAGAAGACAGAATCAGAACCTTCTCGCATCCTAGCCAATAGACTGCTCATGTCTCCATATTCATGACCTAAATGCTAATGGAACCTCAAACCAAATGCACACAAGCTAGTGCTGCTCACACACAAACAGCAACCACAATGCCTGGCATTCCAGTTTAGGGCTGACAGCCCAGTGTGATGAAGGGAGAAGAGAGGAGAAACTAACAATCTGTCAGTGAAAAGTCTTGAGTGACCCCCATAGGCCCAATCCCACCCACCAGGCACCCTTACACACTTTAAATTTAAGCTCTTGTCTTTCCCAGTGAAAACACAGTACACTTTTCTCATATACAAAAACATTCCACCATGATGAAAGGAAAATAGTTTGATACTTCTTTTGGAGCAGGAATCCCTAAGTCCTTCAGTGTTACCATAGGCAACTGAGACTTCAAGTTCAAACCATATACGAATGTATGCGCGCACACATCCAGAGGCAGACATAACAAGAGTAGAAATAAATTATGCAGACTTAAATTATCAATTTTTTTCCAAAATACTTGATGGTAGGATAACGAAAGAGAAGAATTAGTTTGGTAAAAATAGTATTAGTGTACTTGGAGCTAAACGAAACAACACAGATACGATGCAGAGAAGGATTAAATCAGAAAAGCAACATTGCTTCGTAGCACTCACCTGTACAAGAGAAGTCATCCACACGAATGTATCCTGGGACACAGTCACAGCGATATAACCCAGGCAGGTTGACACACACAGTGTTGGCATGACAGTAATGCATCTTAGCTGCACATTCATCAATATCTGAAGAAAAAAAAAAAAAAAAGAAGCAATAACACAGTTAGTCGAATGACTGAACTGGAATGTGATCATCTTACAATGAAATTAGAAAAGATGAATGCCCATGGAAGGCAAGAGAAAAAGCAAGGTGCATTAGCACAAAAGCATAAGCGCAAATTTCAGCTGGTGTAGAAAATTCCACCTAAAGCTGAAAATCTTTCTAGAAAGATTCATGGTGGGACACAACAGTGGAGAACTCAAGAAATATGAAGACTGAATCTATTATTAATCTCTCACCAAAAAGGATGCTTGATTTAAATGTCCCAAATCAAGGAGTTCTGTGTCCAGGCATTGACACCAATGAATATTTATTAGGTGTCCACTGTACACAGTGTGGCTTTCATCAGAGAGATCAAGAGAATTCAGCCCCTCTCCGTTTTTCTTACTAATACATGCTTTAATACATCTGGTACAAAATGATTGTGGAACCACTTTCTCCCATGGTGTACTATGAATACAGACAGCAACTGCTGTCTAATGAAAACTAATGTCTTTCATCACTTGACCTGGAGATGCATCCCATGTCACAGAATAATGGGCTGATTCACCAAAAAAGAACTTTTTCTCTTTGAAATGGAGATCAGAGCATCACCTTCTGTCTCACAAAAAGTTCATGATAAGAATTAGGATAACCTACAACCATAAGCATAGAATTTAGTCTTTTCTAGAGTTTTTAAAACATGGGTTTACATTCCTTTTACTCATACTGCTAATGTGTGATGGCCTGGGAGAGGGAAGAATAAAAACATTGTGGGAATCCAAAATAGCCAATACGAGCTCTAGCTCCAGTCTGGTTAATTACTAGCAGATGACCCTCATCATAAGGGTTACTTCTGAACCTACTGCTCTATATTTTCCAACGTGCCATCTAATTTAACCCACATACAATTCTGTGAGTGAAGTACAGCACTACCATCATTCTAAAGTCTAGACTGAGGCTTAGAGAAGTTAAATGTCTGGCACTAAGTCATACTGTAAGAACACAATACATCCACAATTTGAAAACAAAAGTCCAACTCTTATTTACTACAATTTACCTCATGAAAGCACTCCGAAAATGATAACTAGTCAAATGTACCATTACTACTAAGATAATCAATGAAATCCTAGTAATCTTCATGCACAGAAACTACATTGAAACCACTGAAAACTCATTTATTTACTTTAAAAATAAATGTAGGTGGATTTATTTCCTAAATAAAACACCCCAAAATAATATCAGATTCTTTTCAGTACTAAAGATCTGTTAACCTGTACTTGAAAGTTAACTGAGGCTCTGAAAGAAGACATAGTCAGGAAGACTTCCATAAATTTAAGAAACAAACATCAAAACTTAGTGAAAGAATTCAGGCAATCAATAATTCTACATGCACAGTATCATGAGCTTTCAAAACAAATGGACAACAGGAATATAAAAATTGTATAATGATATGAGTACATCAAGCTTGGGTGTGGGGGGGACTCTCCCAAAAATTTGGGATAGGGTAGTAACTGCATGTGGAGAAGGCACTGGCGACCCACTCCAGTACTCTTGCTTGGAAAATCCCATGGACAGAGGAGCCTGGTAGGCTGCAGTCCATGGGGTCACTAAGAGTTGGACATGACTGAGCAACTTCACTTTCACTTTTCACTTTCATGCATTGGAGAAGGAAATGGCAACCCACTCCAGTGTTCTTGCCTGGAGAATCCCAGGGCCAGGGGAGCCTGGTGGGTCTATGGGGTTGCACAGAGTCGGACATGACTGACGCGACTTAGCAGCAGCAGGAACTGCATGAAATCATTAGAGGTGTTTCAGATCTTTCTGGCACTCAAGGCAATAGAATTCTTAAATACATTGGTTCCTTTCATCATTAAAGCAGTTTGCTTTATAGAAGAGTGAGTATCATAAAAGTCAAGAAGAAAAGTGTTTCAAGAAAGGAATAATGGTCAGTTTTGTCACCTGATGCTGAAAAAGTTGAATAAGATAGAGACAGAATAAACATTTTGATTTGATAAGAAGTTCATTGTTGCCCGTGAGCTGTTAAGAGAAGTTTGGGGAAAGTGGCTGGTAAAGCCTGACTGGAGTCAATTAAAGAAAGAAGGAAAGATGAAGGAGACAGAAAAACAAGGCAAACTTTTTGAAATATTTTGCCATCAAGAGAAGAAAAACTGTAGTAGCTCTAGGGAGACTCCATGTTGGAAGATAGTCTTGTTTAAAGACTTTTCTAGAAAAGACCACAGAATGTTTACACACAGTTGGACATGATTCAACACCAGTGAAGAAACCTGACATTATAGAAGAGACAGGGATTTCCATTATGGTCCATTGGTTAAGACTTCACCTTCCAATGCAGGGGGTGTGGGTTCAATCCCTGGTCAGGGAGGTAAGACCTCACATGCCTCAGGGCCAAAAAATCAAAACATAAACAGACATAATATTGCAGCAAATTCAATAAAGACAAAAAGAATGAGAGCAGATTTCTGCAGGAGCAAAGTCTTGGAGGAGACAAGAGGAGTTGAGTTCCAGTCCACAGATGGAGCAAGTCATTTTTACAACAAAAGTGAAACTAAGAGATAAGGGAAGAAAGTTGGTATATTTGGTGGTGGAAAGATGAAGTAATGCTCCTTTGCTTGTTTTTTTATTTTCTCAGTGAAGTGAGAGAGTAACATCTGAGAATTAGGAGAAGGAGGTGGTACTAGATGTTTAAAGAGATGGGGAAAAGTATGAAGTCATCATTTTGGGAAAGAAGGAAACAATTTACTAGAGAGCATAGTAGGTGGCTACAGAGGCACATGTGACTTGTGACCATAAATGCTAAGTGAGAGGAGTCAGCGTGGCCATGTGCTTCACTCCAGATGCACCCAGATACTTGGGGAAGGGGCAGGGGAGAGGGAAAGAGGGGTACCCAAAGATGAGTTTTTGAACAAACAGGATAGATTAAAATGAGAAACAAGGGAACTGATGTTGCAAGAAAAGAGTTGATGATCATGAGATGCCAAGGAATCACAGTTATTAAGGAAAGCAGTGAGGACAGCAAGAGGGAGTTGAAATGCACTGCCCAGATCAAAGCTAAAGAACTTGCTCCCCCAGCTGCTGGAAGTACGGCCTGCTAAAAATCTTCAACTGTTAGCCTTTGAGGAAAACGGTCCTTGACTTATGTGAGCTGCCTCACCCTTAGTCACACCCCCACCCTGAGGACAACCTTCACTGAAGGATGGTTCTCCTTAACAGTAACTCAAGATAATTGTGAAAGAAGGAAATGGCAACCCACTCCAGTATTCTTGCCTGGAGAATCCCAGGGACAGAGGAGCCTGGTGGGCTGCCGTCTACGGAGTTGCACAGAGTCAGACACGACTGAAGCGACTTAGCAGCAGCAGCAGCAGCAGCATACCGGGTTTAGAGCACTCAGTGAGATTCAGCTAACCCCTCCCTCTGCCCAATTCTGTATCTTTCCCTTCCCCCACAGGCATTCTATCCCTATTAAACTTTCTGCATGCCAGTCTCCATCTCAGAGTTTGCTTCCCAGGGAACTCTAACTGCAGCAGGACTCCTGAAGGAGGCAGAAATGATTCCAGTGTGAGTCCTACAGTCTGTGAGCTGGAAAGCCAGGAGATGGAGTTATAGAGTGATGTGCTTGACACTAAGATTTCAAAGGTGATTTAGTTGTTGCTGATTACAAAATCTTTCATTTGACTATGTGAGAGTTGAAGAATAGATCATTGTAAGTAAGGGGTTGAGACACCAAGAAAAGCCAGATATAAGAGGGGGCTGGTCTGCATTAGCACATTTCATCCAGAATATATGACCAGATTTCCTCCTCCTGAGCAAATAATTCAACTGTACTTTCCCATCCTCTTCCAAGCCTGAATCTGAGCAGAAGCCTACCACCTTGAGGTGGAAAGATTAAGGGCCAGAATTGGACTTAACACATTTCCTTCTTCCTGTCTTGGAAATTAGGGAAGCTCAGAAATGGAAGCTCTTTCAGCCTGGGTCCCTGAGTGAGGAGCAGGTCACCAGACCAGCATGATGGACATGTTGCATGACCTAGAAATATGCTTTTGTTAATTTAAGACATTGAGTTTACCCTGACCAGTACAGAGAATGACCATGAGAAGCATTGCAATGGAGATCATTAAATTTTATCTTGAAAGATGAACAGAAATTCAGCTTAGAGAATGGAGATGAGGAAACAGAAGGGAAACTGTACAGCCTAAACTTTTCATCTTTGCAGAGATATAAAGGGAGAGAACCATTTAGTCTGTACATTCAAAGCCTCTACTATGCTTTTAAAGGTAGCGTGATGAATAAAATACCATCATAGACCTCACAGCCTGGCAAGATACTGAGCAGAACTTATATGTTCTACCAATAATGTGAGATCATTTAATGGGGATGTGACCTAGTCTGAGAAGTTCAGAGATGGATTCTCTATAGAAGTGACTGTTCATCCAAGACCTGAAATAGCAGTGAAACAGGTGAAGGGGAGAAAAATAACATACCAGATAGAGAAGAATGAAAAGAATTCGTTAGAGGAGGGAACTTTGCCTATCTGAAGACAAACTGGAAAGATGAGCTTGGGCCACCCCTGCTGGGCTCTGTAGGCCACATGAAGGAGCCTGGGCTTAAATCATGGTGGTGACAGAGTCCAATTTCTGTTTTAAAAATATAGCTTGGCTGCAGTGAAGAGAATAGATTGGAGCAGGGCAAGCTGAAGGCTAAATCACTTTGGTATTTTACTCACAGAGATGCAGCTACAGTGAACTCATTCTATACTGCTAAGATGCCTAGCCATTTTTTTTTCTTTACCACTATTTTTATTTTTTTTTCTTTTTTTTTTCTTTAATAAATTTATTTATTTTAGTTGGGGGCTAATTACTTTACAATATTGTAGTAGTTTTTGCCATGCATTGACATGAATCAGCTATGGGTTTACATGTGTTCCCCATCCTGAACCCTCCTCCCACCTCCCTCCCCATCCCATCCCTCTGGGTCATCCCAATGCCCCAGCCCTGAGCATTTGTCTCATGCATAGAACATGGAATGGTGTTCTGTTTCACATATGATAATATACATGTTTCAATGCTATTGTCCCAGAACGGCCATTTTTTAAGAAGAGAAACTACTCAAGACTTGCCTTAGAGGCAATGCCGTCTTCAGCCAATGGGCCACAGCTGCCAATCAGGCTACGAGGAGAATAAATGTTTCTCTGTTATGGACCCTTGTCAGCTCCTCCCACAGAGAAACTCCTAGCTCGTTTCCCTCAGGCCATTGAATAACTATTGAGAGACAGCAGCCTCATCTGGATTTGAAGGAGTTACTCGGCCGTAACAAGTTTATTTTGATTCTAACAACCAAGCTATCACCTTGTTTCACAGGATGCCAAGCCCTGAAAAGAAATATTTTCAAAAACCAGAAGGAGGATATTAGGAAATCCCAGGGAGAATTTCCCACATAGGTTTATCCAACCCTCACTCTCTGTGAGCCACTCCCACACCACAGCCAGAAATCCCTGCTGCTCTGCTGATGTGTCACTGAGTTCGTTTCATTTTCAATTCATACCGTTGGTAATTCCAGCCTTGGCATATCTCAATTTCCTGGTGAAAGTGAAAGTTTTCATTGTTCAGTCATGTCTGACTCTTTGTGACCCCATGGATTGTAGCCTGCCAGGCTCCTCTGCCCGTGGAATCCTCCAAGCAAGAATATTAGAGTGGGTAACCATTCCCTTCTCTAGGAGATCTTCCTGACTCAGGGGGTTGAGCCCAGGGAAGCCCACAAAAAGAACAAAATGAGGCAGAAAATTTGACAAATGCACCAGAAAATTAAACTGTCACTACTTTATGTTTGTTGCTTATCTTCTATCATACAAACATCAGACATAAAAATCACTTCCTGGTAAAAACGATGGTAGGAAGACAAAGACAGTAAAGTGTTTAGAGACATGGTTTGGGTCCCTTGAGACAAGAGGATGGAAGAAAGAAAAGAATTGACAACTCCTCTGGTTTCAGGATGGGGACAAGGGATGAGAAGAAACATATTTGCCTAAGAAAGACTGCCTCTCCAAACTCAGGGAAAGGCACAACCCTGCAGACAGTTTCAAGAGAACTCAAGAGTGCTCCACAAGCAAATCTGATTATACAGAGAATCAAAACACAATTAACATCTTTTGAGAGCTGGAATATCTTGAGAAAATCCTGAGAAAGAGCAAACAACTGAGATTTTTCAAAATGAGCCTAGGACAAACGCTTTTTGTTCACAGACAAAAGATCCTAAAAGGTTATGAAATTACCAAATCAAAAAGAAATAAACAGAACTCCCCAATAAAAGAACAAACTGATGCTCAAAGAGAGAGAAACTGAGTGAGCCCAAAGCAATGAGGGTTTTAAACACAAGCCTGAAAATAAATCTGACCATAGCTCAGGTGGTGATGGAGTTTTGTCTAAAGCAGGTCCCTCTCTCAAGAAATGGTCCTCCCTACTCTGATATTTACCCAGAGCCAGGAGGCAAGAAGAAGCTGTGTCTGAGACTGAACCTCAAAGGAGAAGTTGAACACACTCAAGGCCTGGCTCAACCTAAAGGTCTGGATCAGTCTAGCAAGATTTTCTAAGAACCACAGTTAGGAAGGTTGAATGGATAAAAATTTAGAAAACACATCATTAGGCAAAGGATGGTATGAAAATGAAAAAGAGGCTAATAGTTTCTAATCTCATAAGGTAAAACTAGAACAGCTCCTGGCATCTGGTTGCTATTCAAAATCTGTCATTTCTACATATCAGAAACTATGTTAGGCACTCCACAGGTAGCACTGCATCACCCCATTTATTCCATTTGACTCTTCCTATAGGAGATAGTTACCTGCATGTTATGATAAGGAAACTGAGGCTCAGAGATTTTGAGATCACTTGTACAAGCCATAAAGTCAGTAAGCGTAAGACCCTGGGTTTGAATCCACAGTCTCACTTCACATGTGGCATTGTTCTCCCTGGGCCAGTTCTAGCTCTCTGTAAATTTTTGAGCCTATAACTATGTTAGACATGCCTGGTGCTACCATGAAATTTATGGAAACAGGTGGATCTCCAAACTGAACGTCATTGTGCATCCTGTTCATGACATTTGTTCTGTATGACACTCTCTGTTAAAATAGTAAAGCTGTACTCTGCATGACTATTCCTGTGGATCTTTTAAATTCAACCCTAACTCTTTCAAACTTTAGACTCCAGTAACCCAGGACCCCAAACAGGTGGTAGCATTCTGCTCTGAGCTGGAACTCTTGATACTACCTTAACTCAGGATGCTTAAGACTGTTGAAGGCCCCCTCTAGGAGTAGAAATAGTGACAGAGGAGCCTGGATCTTCTATTAAATATTGTTAAAGAAACATCTCTAAACCCTACTGCAGTATATATCAGCTCCAGTATAATGGGGCTCAAATTGTGATTTATTCTTAGAGATTGCTTGTCACCTTTGAAATATTAGCACTCATCTTCTGAGGTAATAAAAATACATGATTTATGTCCCTCCCCAGGAAAGTGAAGCAGTTTGTTTTTGTTTTAAAAAGGTATACTTATGGACTTTCAAATGAAATTTGATGTGACATAATGCCTCTTCACAAATCACCAGCCTCCATCTGCACAAGACTGCTCAGAACAAACAGAGCTGAATTTGGCATCATCATCATTAAATTAGAGTGTCAGGCTTGGGTAGCAAAGATAGAAGCAAATGCAAAGAATTTTCTAAATAAAAGAGTGTGATCTACTCAGACTTGCTGCCTAAGAACTTCCTAGAAAAAGGCAACCCAGAGAGGGTTCGATGCCGTGGGTTGGGCAAGGGGGTCCACTCCCTATGAGCATTTAAAAATGAAACAGAGTGAGAAAAGAAAATCAATATTTATTGAGACTGGGTGAGTCTCATTTCATTATCCCCAACCATCCAATGGCATGGAGAGCACCTACGATGTCATCCCAGGTCTCTGTGACTCCAGGAGCAAACCTGCTCCACTCTGTTGAACCACAGGCACTAAATTGACAGCCAAGAGTCAAGCTCTATTCTTGCTCTTTTTATTAGTTAACTCTAGCACCGGACACTTCTCTAGACATCAGTGTTTCCATTTATGAAATGACCAGTTGGACCAGAGAGCATCTAAAGACTTCCCTGATTCTAAAGTTATTGACACATTCAGGTGTTTCTGTCCTCACAACACATCATAAACCCCCCCGCCAAAACATTTTATTTTGGGCCACTCCTTTTCTTCCTATTTCAATGAGCTTGAAAATGTTCCAGATGCCTTTTCCAAGACACAAGTCCTGGAAAATACTAGTAAGATGACCTGAACCTTCACACTGCCCCTTGGTGCCTGTTTCAACTGAGTTGGCATGTCCCCAGAAAATGAAGAACAGCCGTATCTAGTTACAGATATTCAAACAAAAGCACAGTTCTGGAAAAGTCCTCCAGGAACTAGTAAGATTACTTACAGAGCAATTCTACCAGACTTTAATCTTCTGACTTTTCAGAAATCCTGAGTTATAAAAACACTGTGGCACTGGCATTGATATGGGAACTATCAATACACTCCCATCTGTGTCATACTGAATATTTTTTTAAAATGAGGGCCTACATGATCTCTGATTTGAACTTATAAAACTCCAGTGAAGCAGACAAGATATGAATTATTATGACCTTTTTCAGATGAGGAAATAAAGTCCTTGAAAAGAATTCTGACTTGCCCAAGGATATACAGATAATCACTGAGCTGGTAACAGAATCAAGGCCTTCTAACTCTGCAATTAGTGTTTTATCCAGTGTTCCATGTAATTCTCTATAATTATTGTTTTCTTCCTAAAGCAAGAGTAGAGAAATTAAATGCCTGTAGAATCTAGAAATATAAACCAAATGAAGAAGAAGCCAGGTAGAAGATATATGTAAAATGTAAAATATGTACATATGTAAAATATATATAATATGTAAAATGTATCCCATCCAAAAAAATACATAAATAAGGTGTATATTATAGCTCTTAAAATAGTAATCAATCCTCTTCTTTCTCTCTCTGTCTTTCATCCCTATCTCTATCAATCTCTTTCATCTCCCTACTTTCAAGAACAAAGAAATGGTTCTCTCTTACAAGGTAAAAAACACAGTGCAAGACCAGTGTTACATGAAAAATGAGACTAAATCTCAATGGCAGAAAGACAATATAAAGAATGTGAATTGTTATCTTCACTTTACAGATGTGAAATCAGGGCCATAGGAATGGACAGTCAATTGTCTAAGGTCATATACCAATGGTACCTGGACTGCCAGGATGTGAATTCAGGCAGCATGGCTCCAAAGTCTGCTCATCACTCTGTAGTATCTCCTCCAGGGACTGTGGGCTAGATCTCTGATCTTTCTAGAGAACTTACATTGTTTCTGTTACTCAGTTGCTAAGTCATGTTCAACTGTTTGCGACCCCATACACTGTAGCATGCCTGGCTTCCCTGTCCTTCAGTATTTCCCAGAGTCTGCTCAAGCGTTAATTTAACTTTTTAAAATAATGGCTCCATTTTTTTTCCAAATATTTTGAAGCAAGCAAAATACATCTGCCTATCAGATTCAACCCACAAATGCCTGTGTCTTGAAGCATATTATCACAAGTAGCTTGGTGGGGTGGGGAGGGTGTGAGAGAGAGATGAGGGAGGTGGGGAGAGAGAGAGGAGGTGAATGGAAGGAAGAATGGAAGGGGGCAAGGAAGGAAAGACTAGGAAGAAGGGAGGACTAGGGAGGGGAAGGAAAAGGAAAAGAGAGGAAGTAGAGACTGTCAGTTCAGTTCAGTCACTCAGTCGTGTCTGACTCTTTGCGACCCCATGAATCACAGCACGCCAGGCCTCCCTGTCCATCACCAACTCCCGGAGTTCACCCAAACTCATGTCCATCGAGTTGGTGATGCCATCCAGCCATTTAAGCCTCTGTCGTCCCCTTCTCCTCCTGCCCCCAATCCTTCCCAGCATCAGTAGAAAGGCAAAGAAAAGAGAAAGTAAGAGGAGGGGTGGGGAGGAGAAGGGAGGGAAGGGCCGGGGAAGTGAAAAATAAGACAATCTCAGGAGGTATCGAGATAACTTCTCTGAACGTAGTTGTGTTCCCTGCACAAATTACGCATATGTTTATATACCAACCTCCACTGTGACAGCATTTGGAGATGGAGCCCTTGCAGAGAAATTATGTTTAGATGAGGTCATGAAAGTGGTGCCCTCCTGATGAGGTTAGTATCCCTTTAAGAAAAGATATGAAAAAGCAGGGATGGCATCACCAACTCAATGGACATGAACTTGGGCAAACTCCGGGAAATGGTGAGGGACAGGGAAGCCTGGCATGCAGCAGTCCATGGGTCACAAAGAGTTGGATATGACTTGGCGACTGAACAACAACATGAAAAAGCATGCTCTCTTCCTCCACCATATGATGCCACAGGGAGAAGGTAGCCATCTGCAAGTCAGAAAGAGAGCCCTCAGCAGAACCCAACCCTGATCTCAGACTTCGAGCCTCCAGAACTGTGAATAAATCTCCATTGTTTAAGCCATCCAGTCAATGACATTTTGTTATGACAGCCCCTGATGACTGATACAATAACCCTTTAAATTTCTCTGTTGCCTGGTGAGATGAATTTTTACATCATATTCTAAGATATGTGTCAAACAAACATGCTTCCAGCCAGATCAAATATTTGCGTGTTAAAAATTCAAATACTCTTTTGGTCATCTCATGCACAGTAAAGAAGTCTTCTCAGACAGGGTTAAATACATCATAAGGTAGAAGTTAGATCATTGGATTTTCTGACATTTTAAAGGTGTTTTCCATATATACTGATGTCAGATATTTGCAAATTCATGCTAAGATGTTTTTTCCCTTGCTGCGTTCAATTTCAGAATTAAATACTGTCATAAAGTAACACATCTCTTTGTGCCACGGGGAATCACAGCATACAAATTTTTAGCTGACATCAGAAAAACACTGTAAGATACCACTCTATGACTTTTTTCCCCCCAGCCTGGAATTTCTGACCTTTAAGAGGGTCTACAAAGTGATGCTGAGCATCTACAAGGAAAGAAGCACACTGAAAAAAAGGTGACTAATTCAGTTTCAGCTGCAGGCTGTACCCAGACTACCTTAATCTATCAATTCCTGAATGCTACACTTCAGCCAATGGTACCAACAAAACCAGGGAGTGCTTCCAAAAAGGTCTGAGGTTTCCTCAAGAGTTGTAAGTCAGCTATGGAAGCTATGATGATCTTGTGCCTTCCCTACCAGTGGGAAAGGAAATTCCAGAGCTACTAAGAGACTGCTAGATTTCAGAGGCAGTCAAGATTCCAAAGCTCAGTGGGATGCGGTCCTTGTCTTCTGGCTTTCATGCTAAGTGAAAAAAGCCAGACCATACAGCACCAGTCCCAATCCAGTGGAGAGGCAGTCACTTGAACATGACTTACTAGAAAAAGAAGTGGCTAATTCCATCAAAAACGACTGAGGAAGAATTCACCAAAAATATATCTGTGGTGAGTCTTGAGAAGGCAAGAAGATGCCTTCATAAGTGTTGATGGCCTTCCCTTATCACTTTGATTTAACTGGGTGGCAATTCTTTTTCCCTCAGCTTTATGAAGACATAACTGATATATAACATTGTATAAGCTTAAGGTATACAATGTGTACATTTGGTACACTTATCATTGCAAAATGATCACCACCACTGCCTTGGCTGACACCTCCATCAGGTTGCATAATTACCATTTTTTTTTTGCGGTGACAAGATTTAAAATCTGTTTTCTTAGCAATTTCCAAATACACACTATTGTTAACTATAGTCACATGCTGTACATTAGATCCCAAGAATTTATTCATCTTATAACTAAGAAGCTTGTACTCTCTATCAAAAGATGAATGAATAAAGATGTGAGTGTATACATACACACACACACAGAGGAATATTGTTTAGCCATAGGCAGGAAGTCCTACCATTTGTGACCACATGGATGAACTGTGGGAGTATTATGCTAAGTAAAATAAGCACTTCTATCTCAGACAGGGAGACAAATACCACATGATCCCACTTATATGTGGGATCTAAAAAAGCCAGCCTTATAGAAATTGATACAGTGGTGATTACTAGGGACTGGCTGAAAATTGGGGAAATTGGAGAGATTCAGGGCAACTATTCTCTGCTTTACAAAGATAAAGGAAAGTCAGGTAAGAGTGAACGAAATGGAAGAGTGCAACACCATTAATAAGGCATCTATTAATACATCCTTTCGTGGCAACTAATCTTTTAATTATTGGCAGCATTTATTGATCATTACTCTGTGCCAAACATAATTACAAAGCACTTGACATGTAGAATCCATTTCATCCCAAGTACCATACAGATAGGTATATATTAATATTTTCATTTTACAAAAGCACACAAGGTTATTAGACAGCTAGAAGATGACCTCAGAGTATTTGAACCCCTGGTATCTATTCTGCTGCTCTACAAGGCAACCTTAGCTTTCCCTTTCTCTTCAAGAATATTCACTTTCCTTGATTAATTAAATAGCAATTCCATATAGTCACAATCGGTCAAATTATTCATTCACCGCTTTTCCCATGCAGTCAAAATAAAGTGCAAAGGTTTTAGTCATTTAAAGATAAATGATTTGGTGCCCGAGGTTCAGGTCTGATTCACTAGAGCATCAAGTTAACTAGTGATTAATTACCAGGCTCTGAATTCCACAAACAAACCAGAGACTGGGGATCTATGAGCAGGTCATTAAGGCACACATTAATGAACATTTATGGAATTGGGGTTCCATAAAACCAGTTCCTGATAATGAACCAGCACCTGCGTAATGAATGAAAATCAGCTGGATGTCCTTAGGAAGAACAGCTACTTTTCTGTGGACATCCCCCCTGGGAAGAGATGCCTTCAACAAAACAATATTTTTGAAATGAAACCAACATTATTCACCACTCCAAATTTTTACACATCAGACTGAATCCATTTTCTCTATATGACACATGAACTATGAAACCCAAAATGATAAAGTGTTTAAACTGGTTCTTAAAATCACCAAGTCCAGAACCCTATGAATTTTGATTGCTGAAAAACTACAAAAATAAACAGATGAGGAGAAAAGAGGAAAAAACCCCACAGAATAATGACTCATAATCCACTTTCTTCTGATAACACAGTCCAAATGTACAATGAAAACACCATTCAAAAGAAAGGAAATGGAAGAGAATCAGATTTCCATACAGTGCAGTGGTCTTGAACTATTTTTACTTTTTCAATTTTTAAAAAATTATTTATTTTTAACAAGGGGATAATTGTCTTACAATATTATGTTAATTTCTACCACTTGAACTATTTTTAAATGGAAAAACCTTTAAAAAAGTAATAACAGCTTACATTTTCAAAAAAACTAAGATTATGCCATCCAGTCCCATCACTTCATGGCAAATAGATGGAGAAACAATGGAAACAATGACAGACCTTATTTTCTTGGACTCCAAAATCACTGCAGATGGTGACTGCAACCATGAAATTAAAATACACTTGTTTCTTGGAAGAAAAGTTTTGACCAACCTAGACTGCATATTAAAAAACAAAGACATTACTTTGCCAACAAAGTCCGTCTAGTCAAAGCTATGGTTTTTCCAGTAGTCATGTATGGATGTGAGAGTTGGACCACAAAGAAAACTGAGCATCAAATTGATGATTTTGAACTGTGGTGGTTGGAGAAGACTCTTGAGAGTCCCTTGGACTGCAAGGAGATCCAACCAGTCAGTCCTAAAGCAAATCAGTCCTGAATATTCACTGGGAGGACTGATGCTGAAGCTGAAGCTCCAATCCTTTGGCCACCTGATGTGAAGAACTCACTCCTTGGAAAAGACCCTGATGCTGGGAAAAATTGAAGGCAGGAGAAGGGGATGACAGAGGATGAGATGGTTGGATGGCATCACCGACTCTATGGACATGAGTTTGAGCAAGCTCTGGGAGTTAGTTATAGACAGGGAAGCCTGGCATGCTGCAGTCCATTGTGTTGCAAAGAGTTAGACACGACTGAGTGACTGAACTAAACTGAACAGTTTCTAAGTACCAGGTACAGGCCTATGATTATTAACTCATTTAATTCTCATAATAATCCTTTGAAGTAGGTTTTTCAGTATTTCCAAGTCAGCAGATGAGGAAACTGAGGCATGGAGGACTAAGCAACCTGCCCAAGGTCACCCAGCAAGGAGTGGGCAGAGCTGGAACTCAAGTCCAGGCAGACCTGGCTCCCGAGGCAGTACTTTAACCTCCACACCCTCACTCTCAACCAGAGTGATATCACTTACAAGGGGATGAAAAACTGGCTCTTGGCAGAGTGAAAAAAAATCTTAGCTATTTTAAAAGTTTGTGATTCTCTAAAGGGCCACAGCACAGAAGCAGATATATAGTATATCTCTGGTATTAAATTTTCATGAGAAAATGATAAGGAAAAAATGTCTAAAAGACACTTTAGGGGGCTGACAATAAAAACACAGTGAACACACACTGCCCTATACTGAACTGTCTCCATTCAGGAAAGACATCTAAGTTAAAAGTTCAATATAAAAAACAGAATTAAACCCTACATCAAATTAAAAAGCTTCTGTACAGCAAAGGAAGCCATCAACAAAATGAAAAAGCAATCTGCTGGACAGGAGAAAATATTTTCAAATCATAAAACTAATAAGGGCTTAATATGCAAAATATACAATAACTTATACAGTTCAATAGAGGAAAGTCAAAAAATCTGATTTAAAAAAAATAGATCTGAAGAGACATTTTTCCAGAGAAGATATACAAATGGACAAAGAGTTACATGAAAGGTACTCAACATGTCTAATCATCAGGGAAGTGTGAATCAAAACCACACTGAGCGATCACCACACGAGTGTCAGAGGGGGTATCTTCCAAAACACAGAGAAAACAGAACAAACAAACAAAAACAAGTGGAGAGAAGGAAACGCTTCCCCATTATTGATGGGAACGTAAATCGGTGCAGCCACTGTGGAAAACTGTATGAAGGTCCCTTTCCAAATTCAAAATAGAACTACCATATGATTCAGCAATTCCACTTCTGAGTATTTATCCAAAGGAAATAAAAATCACTGTCTCAAAAAGGTATACATGTTCCTATGTTTATTGAAGCATTATTTACAACAGCCAAGACATGGAAACGAGCGTTCATCAATAGATAAAAGGATAAAGAAAACGGGATACATACAAACACAGTCTCTCAAACATACACAGAGTAGTAGTATTCAGCTATATAAAAGTAGAAAGCTTTGCCCTATGTGACAACATGGATGGGGGACTTCAAAGGCGTTATGCTAAATCAGTCAGACAGAGAAAGAAAATACCATATGATCTCACTTGTATATGGAATCTGAAATAAAAATCCCAACTCATCGAACAGATCAGTGGTTTCCAGAGGGTAAGGGATGGGAAAAACATGAGTAAAGAGGTCAGACTCCTGGTCATAAGACAAATTAAGTCTTGAAGATGAAGTGCACAACAGTATAGTCAACAACTCTGTATTGCTATAAAGAAAAGATTTAAGCAGACTTGCTTCGGTAAAGAGGAGGATTAGGCATTGGTTGGGATGAAAAAGAAAAAGAACCATCTACCTTTCAGCAGTGGTGAATAATGCTGCAATGAACCCTGGTGTACAAGTATGTGTTCAAGTATCTGCTTTCAACAACTTCAGGTAGAAATCTAGGAGTGGAATTGTGGGGCCATCTGGTAATTAGAAAAGGCCCTGATGCTGGGAAAGACAGAAGGCAGGAGGAGAAGGGGATGACAGAGGACAAGATGGTTGGTTGGCATCACTGACGCAATGGACATGGGTTTGAACAAGCTCTGGGAGATGGTGAAGGACAGGGAAGCCTGGCATGCTGCAGTCCATGAGGTCGCAAAGAATCAGACACAACTGAGCAATTGGTAATTCTATGCTTAGGTTTTTGAGGAACCAATGAACTGTTTTCCTGCACCAAACAGTTCTGGCTACACCAAGATGAGAGGTTTACCAGGGGCTGGGAGGAGACAGGGAGGAAGGAGCAGTCATGGCTTAATGGTTAGAGTTCTGTTGGGTGATGACAAAGTTTTGTAAGTCAATAGTAGTGATGGCTGCACCACATTGTGAATGCAATTCATGCCATGAAATGTACACCTTAAAACGGTTAAAATCCCAAGTGTTATGTCAAAGAAAATGTTACAAAAAATTTAACACAATTTGTAAAATAATGTAACTTTGTATGGTATGGGAATGTCAATATAGCTGCTTGAAAAAAGGGGGAAGAAGGGCAATCCCAAACCTGTATTTTTCCTTCCTCAGGAGAGACAAAACCAGCTAAGCCCTTGAGCAGCTGAATGTCATAGAGCTAGAAAGAAAACTATGTGGCTGATCTGAGTTGAAAGTCCAGCTTCACTGTGGATGAGTGTTACTCTGCACAGTTACCGACTGTCTCTGAGCTGGGTTTCCACGTCTGAGGAGCACGGTGTTCTCGTGCAGGTCCAATGAGATAGCATGAGTGACACACACGTGCACCCTGTCCAGTGTCTTGGACCTTGATAATATCTTTGGCTGTTTCTTCTCACATTTTTGGCTTCAAAGGCACCATTCTTGACAGGCTGCCAGGTCTAGGTTTCCTCTCTAGCCAGCCCTGGGCGATCCAAGACAAAGGGAGGAGGCTTCAAGTCAGCATCCTCTGCCTTCCAGTGGCTCCTCCATGAAACCAGCCAATGCCCCTTGACTTGTTCCTCCAGAGATGAGAAGAGGCAGTCATGCCCTTCCTCCTGGCCCTGCAGCTCCCCATGCCCCATCACCACAGCAGGACTGTCACCTCCTGCTCAGGATAACTCACTTTTCTTTTCCTCCTGAGGGCAGCTCCTGGGACTACATGATGGCATGGACAGTCCGTCTGCTGAGGGAGTGGGGGTGGGGTGTGTGTGTGTGTGTGTGTGTGTGTGAGAGAGAGAGAGAGATGTAATGCCTTTTTCCAATAAACTGGAAAATTAAAATGTCTAAGTTTAAATATTTTTTAATTTAATTTTTTTTTAATCTTCTGGCCATACCATGTGGCATATAGGGTCTTATTTCTTTGACCAGGGATCAAACCTATGTCGCTTGTCGTGGAAGCCTGGAGTCTTAACCACTGATCGCCAGGGAAGTCCCAAAATTTGTAAGCTGAAAGCTTCAGAACTTGGGACTTTAAAGTTGAAAACTCCTTTAAGAGGAGCAAATTGCTCGCTAAACAAAAGGTTGATAACAAAGATGAACTGGTCTTCCTACCTTACAAAAATGAACTTAACCTTAGGAAAATAAATTTTAAATACTCATAACGTAATAATAATGATAGTATCTCTGTGAGGTTAAAAACATACTGAAATCCCTCCTTTTAGATATACATCTGTGTGTGGTTTGCTGCTTTAGTCATGTCCAACTCTTTGCGACCCTATGAACTGTAGACCTTCAGACTCCTCTGTCCATGGGATTCTCCAGGCAAGAATACTGGAGTGGGTTGCCATGTTTTCCTCCAAGGAATCTTCCCAACCCAGGGATCGAACCCACATCTCCTGCATCTCCTGCATTACAGGTGGATTCTCTACGGCTGAGCCACTGGGGAAGCCGTTATACATGAGGTCTAATTCAAAGATATGCCTAAGAGTTGTAAACAAAGTTTAAAATTTGTTGTTGTTGTTTTTTTGTTTTTTAATTAGTTTATCTATTTTTTAACTTTACAATATTGTATTTGCTTTGCCATACATTGACATGAATCCACCATGGGTGTACATGTGTTCCTCTTCCAGAAGCCCCCTCCCACCTCCCTCCCCATCCCATCCCTCTGCGTCATCCTGGTGCACCAGCCCCGAGCACCCTGTATCATGCATTGAACCTGGACTGGCGATTTGTTTCACGTATGGTAATTTAAATACAACCTCCTCCACAGAATAAAGAGAAAGGGGGATGGAGATGGAATTGGGAGGCACTCATTATTAAATGTTTATCTAAAAACATTTACTGAGGAGAAAAGCTGGAGGAAGAAAGGAAGGCCAGAGCTCAATCAATGACAGACCCCTCCTCCTCAGGGTCTTACACACTATAGTCACTGGAGCACCTCATTTAAGGTGACAGTGCTTTTACCTGGTGGCTCAGATGGTAAAGAATCTGCCTGCAATGCGGGAGACCTGGGTTCAATCCCTGGGTAGGGAAGATTCCCCCGAAGAAGGGAATGGCAACTCACTCCAGTACCCTGGCCTGGAGAATTCCCTGGACAGAGGAGCCTGGCGGGCTACAATCCATGGGGTTGCAAAGAGTCAGACATGACTGAGCGACTTTCATTTTCACCAGGGCTCTCTAAAAAGACTCATTAAAAATGACTAGTGGCTGGGGGGGAGAATCAAGAGGCAAGGGACATATGTACACCCGTGGTTAATTCATGTTGATATATGACAGAAATCAAACCAATATTGTAAAGCAATCATCAATCAATTAAAAATAAATTTTTAAAAAAAGAAAAGAAAAAAAAATGACTACTGATCTTTTCAAGAACTGCAGCACTATTCCAGGTGGGCGGACAGGGTAGGGTGGGTGTTTTCTCTGTGGGTTCCTGAGGGTGAAAGTCCTTCCCTCTGCCCCAGTCCAGCCCTAGGGTGCTCAGTCTGCCTTCAGAAGCTCAAGGGGCCAGGAACTCTGACGAGTGTTGTGGTGACAGAGGTGAGACAGGCTTGTGCAGGGTGTCCACAGTGAATAAGAGGAGACCAAAGCATAAACAAAGAAGGACGCTGAGGTTGAAGGCACTTGGATGGAAATATGCCTGGAGCAGCCACAAGGAGGTCATGAGCAATTTTCTCCCACAAAGGGCGAGATATGAGCTATCATAAAAGAAACGTTCACACAACTGATAAGGGAAAAGGTAAGAAAGGAAAAGGACAGGAAACGCTGCCAGAAGAATTACCAAGAGGAAAGGCCCAGGACGTGAAGGAGACACATCTGTGAACGTGAATTCACAGAAGTGAAAGGGCGTGAAGAAACCAAACAGAACTAAGGAAAGCAGGAGGAAGGTGAGCACAGGTCAGACAAGACAGGCTTTGAACACCACACTCAGAGGTCAGCACCTCGGTTCTGAATTAAAAGGGGACTAAGCTCTATGTGAAAACACAAGCCGCTGGAGAGAGGAATTTTTTGAGCAAGAGGAGTTGAAAATTTTTTTTATTTCATTCTTAAAGAAAATATTAGTGAGGTATACACATCTATTGAGAATAGTGATTACTGACTGCTGAGTTCAGTGTTGTAGATCTGTAAATGAATAAATAGACAAACGGGATTATTAGTGTTTTAACCTAGAGAATAACATGATCACTGATATATTTTTAAAAGATCATTCTGCATTACTCAACCATAAAAATGAATTCACTTGCTCGGATCTAGTGAGGTGGATGAAACTACAGCCTGTTTTACAGAGTGAAGTGAGTCAGAAAGAGAAAAACAAATACCATATATTAACACATATGTATGGAATCTAGAAAAATGGCATTGATGAACCTATATACAGGGCAGTAATAGAGATGGAGACATGGAGAACAGACTTGCAGTCATAGCTGGAGAAGCAGAGGGTGGGACTAATTGAGAGAGTAGCATTGAAACATATACATTACCATATATAAAACAGATAGTTGATGGAAAGTTGCTGATTAAGGCAGGGAGTTCAACCCGGTACTCTGTGACAACACAGAGAGATGGGATGGGGTGAAGGGTGGGAGAGAGGCCCCAAACGGAGGGGACATATGTATACTTATGGCTGATTCATGTTAAACTATGGCAGAAAGAAACACACACTGTAAAGCAATTATCCTCCAATTAAAAATAATTAAAAAAAAAAGATCATCCTGGAAATGTGTAGAAGGTGATGCTGGCAGGAGAGCAACAATGACCACGCTGAGAACAGCACCAGGGACTTCCCTGGTGGCCCAGTGGTTGAGAATCCACCTTCTAAGGCAGGGGACACGGGTTCAATCCCTTTTTTGGGAACTAACATCCCACATGCCATGGGGCAACCAAGCCCTAGCTCCAGAGTCCCCGAATCACAACTAGAGAGCCCACATGCTGCAGCAAAAAATCTCCCAGCTACAAGGAAGAAATTGCGTGCCGCAACTAAGACCTGATGCAGCCAAATAGATAAATATTAAAAATATACACTAAAAGAACAGCACCTTTAGGACTGAGGGTAGAAGTCTGGCTGCAGTTCTTTGGTAAGTGGAGAAAGAATGTGTACAAGCTTGAGACTGAAAGATCAACCACTCAGGAATGGGAGCTGATGGTTTTAGGGACAGAGCAGTTAAGAGATGGCAAAGTCAAGAGCGTAATAAAGTGGTATGGGAACAAAGGTGATTGTGCTCCCAAAGATAAAAATCTTCAAGGCAACTCTTTTCCCCAGAATGAGGACACAGATCAGCATGGAGATGAAGCTGTAGCAGCTAGGTATCAAAGGCTTCCCTGAGTGAGGGGCCAGTGGCCGGGAGATATGTCACTGATGACAACTAGGAAGGAGAGCAGGTGTCAGGAGCAGATGGCTAGGGTTTCAAAATAGAAAAGGTTTTGTTTGTTATGAAGAAGAAAGAAATGACTCTAAATGCAGCAAAGCTATCTTTGGAAAAGCTGATGTCACCTCTGGCCTCCAAGGTACACGAGGTACAAAAAAAACACAGCCTGCACTTAGAGAGCTGTAGGAGGGCTGAATCCCCAGAGGAATTCCTGGAGGCAGAGAGATGGCAGGATGTCATCTGTAAAGAGTTTGAGGATGCGGTACAAGGGGAGGGAAACACAGTGCAATGGGAGGAAAAAGCACAAACAGAGAGAAGAATCAGCTCAAAGGACACACAAAGTGGGACTGGAAGGAGAGTCTAGAGGACAACTGACTGGAAGACCTGGCAGTTTCTGCAGTGGGTAAAGAAGATGGAGACAGAGGCAGTGTGGCTCCAGCAAGCCCAGGGGATGGTCTCAGGCACTGTCAAAAGCCAGATGCATTATGTTCAGCCAACAAGTACATCCTTTGCTGGGGAGCAAATTAAATGCTAGGGAGTTCTTTGGGGCCAAAGGAGAGGCAAAATCTAGTGGCGACTGCATCATGATAGCTACACAAACTCCCAAGATGACACTACCCAGGTTGTGAAAGATGGCATTTGTGGGTTACAGGATAACCACCACAGTTTATCATCTAGGCTCTGGAGCTGGGGCCCTGCTTTCAGTGGCATGACGCTGTTGCTGCTTTGAATGAGTTCATGAGAGAGAACTATGGGCATATCTTCCCAAATCCACTGTCAGCAGCTCCCTAGTGGCTGCTTAGTGGTTGTGCTTAAACTATGGACATCAATAAACTCTACAAATCAGGCCCCCTGCTCCCCTGCTCCCTGAACCAACATTAAACATTGACCAGCACACCACTGCTGCCTTGCCCTTGTTCTCGCAACTCATGAGAAACAAGATTCATGCCTCAGACTCCAAGGTGCCTCTTCTCTAGTCCGATCTCACCAGGCCACCCTCAAGAGAACCACCCGCCTGCCTAGACTTCTATAGTGAGTCTTTTCTAGTTCCACCTTTGCTTTTAGTTACCCGCACATTAGACCTACTCCTGGGCCTCCCAGGTCCCAAAGCCCCCCCCCCACTGACTGCCCACCACCACGCTCTCCAGCTATCAGGTCTCTGCGTGATAAATATTAATAACAGACAAATAGATTTGAATGTAGACTCTCCTTCTATACCTTGCTATGTGACCTTCCCTACAAAATGATTATTTTATAGAAATACACGCATTGGGTTGTTTCTTAAGAATTGATTGAGTACATCAATTGCCCAGAGTTGTGCCTGAAATGCAGAAGGGTCTTGGTTTTTTCCCATTCTCTCTAGGAAGCTGAGAGATCACCATCATCGTTGTCATCAGCATTATTATTGGCGGGACACAGTACTTCTGTGTGCCAGAAGTCTTCTCAGCTGCTCTTTACATTATTATCTCATTTAATTGTTGCTAGAACAAATGCAATAGTACCATTATTTACCCTATTTCCTACGTGGAAAACTAAGGCGCAGAAGAGTTAAGTAACTTGCCTAAGATCACACAGCTAATACCTTCTAGAGCCAGGATCCAAAGCCATGCAACTAGCTTCAGAGAGCTCACTCTTCACTGTTGAGTTATCTTCCCAGCAGTCTCTAGTCTCTTACTTCACTCCTGCTCCCCATGGGTATTTCTAGTCTGCCTAACTTGTCAATAAAACCTAAAGCACTACTGACCAAAACCCTGAACCAGAGTCTTAGCAACAGACTTGAATCAAGAGAATGATAAAACCACTCCATAAATATTATAGTTAAACAAGTAGGAACAAAACAAACCACCTCACCTTGACATGTACATTGTATATTCACCTTGGAATATACAATGCTACCTCTCAAGCTGTTCCCTTAACTTGGGATGTTCTGCTCACCAGTCCTGTTACTTTTTTAATTTTTATGCAATTTTTAAAAGTTACTTTCCATTCACAGTTATTGCAAAATATTAGCTCTATTCCCCATGCTGTCCAATACACCCAAAAGTTTGTGCATCCAACACCTGCCCGCATGTACCATTAGCAAACAGATGCACATCATACTGAGCCCATCTCAAGTTTCACTCCACAAAACTCCCTGCATCTCATTCTCTATCTTTCCACTGACTCCCCAGTGATGTCCTGTATATACTCCTGACTAGGATCTGCTCTGGTAGAAGAATCACTCTATCTCCTCAACTTCCAGAAACTTAACTTCTGTAAATTTACATTATATTGTCATTATTCTGTATTATCTACTTCTTTTCTGCAATGATTTATTTTTTTCCAAAGAGAGAAGTTATCTTAGGGACATTTCCATGTCCTTAAAACCCATGACATACAGAACCTTCTATCAAATATGGGTTAAATAACATTTCAAAATAAGTGATGGATGACAATAATTGGCTGAATGAATTGGCAGCAAAGAATAAGACCTATGGCAAACATCTTAAATACCAAAATAAAATTCAGACTCGGTCATGGGGTCAGATAAGAACTGGTCTTATAATGATCACTTTTTCTACCACCTACCTTCTTAGTTGAACATTCATAAAAAACGTGTTTAAAATCTTTGCCCTCTAGGGACAGGATCAGTTCAAGACAGCATAGGAACAGCCTAAACTCTCCTCCTCCCCTGGACACACCACATTTATGGCTATGTGGGGAACAACTTCCTCTGAAAAAGACCCGAAATCTAGTTGCACAACAAAAGATAAAAAGGCCCCTCAAGATGGGTCACAGAGGCAGAGATGTGCTCTCACCAGTTAGCCCAAATCAGGAGAAACCTCACAAATATGAACTTTCTCCTGCAACTGGAGCAAAGGGTCCATGCCCTCCATTAGGCATTAACACTTGGAACCTGCACCAGAGAGCCTGTCTGGACCCTGAAGGGCTGCAGGATATTGAGATTCCATTCGTAAGGCCCTGGTACGCAGACTGACTCATCCTGAGACCCAGCACAAAAACAGAAGTTTAGAAAGAGCCTAGACCATATGTGAAGACTCATTTGCCAATCTTCAAGCACCTGCCAGAGGAGCAGAGGCCTGCTGGGGCTCTCTCTGGGGACTAACACAGCAGTAGGCTCCATATTTGTACTCTCTCTATATAAACCTTGTCTGAACTGGCAGGCAAGCACATCACAGCACCGTCCATGGCCCTACTAAAGCCAGTTTGCCCTGCCCCTATACTCTCACACAGCCTTGCTGAAGCCAGTGGGTATTCCCTGGCCCACCAATCTTCCACTAAACCCAACCAGCATGCCCTACTCCTGCATTCTCCCACTGCCTCACCAAAATAGAGGGGCACACTCCAGCCAGCACACTCTACCTGCCTTGTTAAAATCAACAAGCACACCCAGCCCAGAGAAAGCTACCAAACCTGTTCCAGCAATGCCCTGGCCCTGTGCACCCCCTCTGACTTGGCAAGGCCAATGGACACACACAGCTCACATAGGGGACCCCCCTTAAGCATGCCTGGCTCTGGTGGTCAGGGGGACTTATATTTCTAGGTCTCATAGGAATGAAATAACTGCAGAGCATTTCTGGCAGGCTATCACACTCAGGGTGATGACAGCAGACTGAAATATACGCCTAGTTTTCATGTGGGGAAAAAAAAACGATAACAAAAAGCTGAAAAGCTCCAGTTGTCCTGGAGCTTCAGCCTGCAGGTCTCAAGTTTGCCACACATTAAGAGATTAGAGATGAGGGACACCATCTTTGCACTTACCATGGCCTTGATACAGCTCACCAGAACCTCCCAGAAAGGAGATTATAAACTCATCCAGAGCTCCAGTTTTTTCAACTATTGACCCAAGGGGACACACGTAGACGGCTCGGTCTGGAGGCTAGCAGGGATCACAATTTCAGGCCACAGGACTGTATGTATTTGCATATTTTAAAAGCAGCTGCCTGAGGGCCTGGCTTTTAGTCTGCCTGAAACTAGGCACTGATTGAGATCCCACCCTTTGGAACACTGCCACACCTTCCACACCTGGCACTTGTAAAGAATAAATAAGGCTGCTAAGATAGTCACAAGGGTCGGAAAAGCAACCAAGAGCTAGGGCGAGGTCGAACAGCAGGTGTACCTCCTACACAAGGTCACTCCTTCAAGATTCAAAGAGGTACCTGCTTTGACCAACCTGCATTAGTCAGTCAGTCGTGTCCAACTCTTTGTGAACCCATGGACTATAGTCCACCAGGCTCCTCCATAGTCCACCGTGTCCAACTCTTTGTGAACCCATGGACTATAGTCCACCAGGCTCCTCTGTCCATGAAATTCTCCAGGCAAGAATACTGGGGTGGGTTGCCATTTCCTTCTCTAGGGGATCTTCCCGACCCAGGGATTGAACCTGGGTTTCCCGTAATGCAGGCAGACTCTAGCTACTGAGCCATCAGAGAAGCCTGTGTTGCTTTATACATAGAAACAAACACGGCAAGGGAAGGAAAAAAAAAAAAAACAGAGGGATATATTCCAAATGAAAGAACAAGATAAAACCTCAGGGAAAAAAAAAAAAAGCTTGATGAAACAAAGACCAGTAATTTACCTGACAAATATTTCAAAAGTAATGGTCATAAAGATGCTTGCCAAACATACAAGAATAGATGAATTCAGTGAGAACTTCAACAAAGAGAGAGAGAAAAAAAATTAAGTACTAAACAGAAGTCATAGAGCTGAAGAAAATAACTGAACTGATTTTTCACTAGAAGGGTTTGACTATATGAAGCAGGAGGAAAGATAAGTGATCTGGAAATAGGCTGTGGAACTCATCCAAACAGAGCAGCAAAATAAAAAAAAGACTTATAAAAAGTGAAGATAGCTTAAGGCACCTACAGAACAACATCAAGCAGAATAACATGCATGATAGGGGTCTGAGAAAGAAAAGTAAGAGTCAGAAAACTTATTTGAAAAAATAATGCCTATAAACTTCCTTAACCAGAGGAAGGAAAAAAACAGTAAGATCTAGAAATTTCAGAGAGTTCCAAACAAGAGGAAACCAAAGAGATCCACCCCAAGACCACTGTGAAATGAAATGTTTACTGCCCTACTCTCTACAAGTAAACAAGCCTTTTCCCAACGCAAATGCCTGAGGCCAGGTGAAACAAAGTCAGTTATTTGGAAGTCATCAGCTACTCCCTCCCAATGAGCCCTGAGGAGCTGCGGGATGTGAGAGGCTGTCATGCACCACACTAGCCATTGATTACATCTATTACTAAACAAGGAATTAGTATATTAACAATAAAAAAAGCAGGATTGGCCCCAGATAGCTAGATGCATATGAAGGAAATGATTTCAACCAGTCCAGATGCTTGCATCTTGCCAAACCTTGTTGTTGTTCAGTCACTCAGTCATGTCTGACTCCACGACCCACTGGACTACAGCACACCAGGCTTCCAACTCCTTCACAATCTCCCGGAGCTTGCTCAAAATCATGTCCATTGAATCACTGATGCCCTCCAACCATCTCGTCCTATGTCGTCCCCTTCTCCTACTGCCTTCAATCCTTCCCAGCACCAGTCTTTACCAATGAGTCGGATCTTCACGTCAGGTGGCCAAAGGATTGGAGGTTCAGCTTCAGCATCAGTCCTTCCAATGAATCAACCTAAAGGTTGATTTCCTTTAGGATTGACTGGTTTGAACTCCTTGCAGTCCAAGGGACTCTCAAAAGTTTTCTCCAGCACCACAGTTTGAAAGCATCAATTCTTGGGTGCTCAGCCTTCTTTATGGTCAAACTGTCACATCCGTATGTGACTACTGGAAAAACCATAGCTTTTACTATATGGACCTTTTTTGGCAAAGTGATGTCTGCTTTTAATATGCTGTGTAGGTTTGCCGTAGCTTTTCTTACAAGGAGCAAACATCTTTTAATTTCATGGCTGCAATCACCATCCACAGTGATTTTGGAGCCCAAGAAAATAAACTCTGTCACTGTTTCCATTGCTTCCCAATCTAATTGCCATATATTTATGGGACCAGATGCCATAACCTTAGTTTTTTGAATGTTGAGTTTTAAGCCAGCTTTTTCACTCTCCTCTTTCACCTTCATCAAGCGGCTCTTTACTTCCTCTTTGCTTTATGCCATTAGGGTGGTGGTATCTTCATATCTGAGGTATTGATATTTCTCCCAGGAATCTTGATTCCAGCTTCAGCTTCATCTTCATCCAGCCTAATGTTTCACATAATGTACTCTTTCCATACATAGAAAATCACTAAATCTCTTCATGTAAGAGATTTAGTTTTCTCTTAATTAACAGATCCCCTGGAGAAGGAAATGGCAACCCACTCCAGTAATCTTGCCTGGAGAATTCCATGGACAGAGAAGCCTGGCAGGCTACAGTCCATGGGGTTGCAAAAAGTCAGGCATGACTGAGCAATTATCACTTTTAATATTCAGATTACCTGCCCCTTGCTGCAAACTTGTATATAGCCTGGCTCCTCCCCTGCCTCCTCAGAGTCAGCTCATTTGGAGTCACCTGAGATACTGTCTCCCAGGCTCAAGCTCAGTCCTAACATTACTACATAATAAAACTTAACTCTAAACTTCCAGAATGTGTGTATTTCTTTAGGTGACACCATCACTTAAAATGTCAAGCTTAAAGTAAGGAACCTTAAAAGCAGTAAGAAAAAACTTGTTATTTACAAGAGAATATCCATCCTTAAGGCTATGAGAAGATTTTTCAGCCAAAACTTTGCAGGCCAGAAGGCAAGTAACATGATATATTCAGGGTCTGAAAGGAAAAAAAAAAATCCTTCTAACCAAGAATTCTCTACCTAGAAATTTATAAATCACAATTAAAGGGAGATGGTGTTTTCTAGATAAGCAAAAGTTAAAGGAGTTCATCACCACTAAGCCAACCTTAAGAACTGTTAAAGAGACTTTCCTAAGGTGAAAAGAACACTAATTAGAAACAAGAAAACACATAAAAGTAAAAATCTCACTGCGACCCCATGGACTGTAGCCCACCAGGCTCCTCTGTCTATGGGGATTTTCCAGACAAGAGTACTGGAGTAGGTTGCCATGCCCTCCTCCAGGGGATCTTCCCAACCCAGGGATCGAACACAGGTCTCCCGCATTGCAGGCAGATTCTTTACCATCTGAGCAAGAAGGGAAGCCCCAAAATCTCACAGGTAGAGAAAAATATATAGTAAGCATTGTAGACTAATATCTTTAAATTCTAGTATGAAGGTTAAAAGGGAAAACTAGTAAAAAAATAATCTATAAGTATAATAATTAAGGGATACACAAAATAAAAAGATGTAAAATAAGGCATAAAAAACATAAAACGTTGAAGGGGGCAGTAAAAATGTAGTGTTTAGAATGCATTCAAACTTACCTTGCTATCACATAAAATAGACTGTACTACAATATATACAGCCTCTCATTTGGGAGTCTCATGATAACCACAAAGAAAAAACTTACAGCAGATAAATTAACATAATGAGAAAGGAATCTAACCATTACAATAAAAGTCATCAACTTTGGGCAGAGATGGAGATGGTGGGCTAAAAGAACATGGAGCTCACCTCCTCCCGCTACTGCCATCAAAACAACACATCTAAGTGTGGAACGATTCTCCCGGAAAATCAAAGTACTGGCAGAAGATTTCATATGAAAAAAGCTGCAAAAAAGATAGCCACACAACCAGGTAGGAGAAAAGAAGTTTAAAAAGGAATTAGGACAGGACCTATGTCCCTGGGAGGAAGCTGTGAAAGAGGAAAGGTTCCCTCACCCTGGGAATCCCCTTCACCAGCTGGGAGATCAGTTGAAAGAGACAAAGGCTCAGAGGAGAGCGAAGCAGCTGGTTTCCAGCAGAGAGGACAGAGAGAGGACAGCACAGAACTCCTGGCCAGTGGCCTGCACTCCCCAGTCCAAGGCATGTGTATACTGGTGCACATGGGGGCTCGGTGCTGAAAGCTGGGTTTCAGCCAACAGACCCAGAGAGAGGATTGGGGTTGTCTGCACAGAGACAGCCCAAAGAACCAGAGTGTGGTCTGGTTGCAACTACCAGGGGTATGTGCAGAACAGAGGCAGGGTCCGCTGTGGAAGCCCTATAGTAACGTGCAAGTAAAAAGAGGGGAAGGCTAACCAGCTGAACTCCGGGAGCCACAAGCACCACTGGATCACTCACAATCAAAGGCAGTACTGAAATCTGAGCCAAGATCCACAGCTGTGTGACTTTGGCGGATTTACATTTCATGGCTTCCCTTGTGGCTCAGGTGATAAAGAATCCGCCTGCAATGCAGAAGACCTGGGTTTGATCCATGGGTTGAGAAGATCCCCTGGAGAAGCGAAAGGCTACCCACTTCAGTATTCTGGCCTGGAGAATTCCATGGACAGTGGAGCCCATGGGGTCGCGAAGAGTTGGACACAACTGAGTGACTTTCACTTTCACTTTTTCACTTTCACATGGCTGTTGGCTTTGTAAATGCAGCTTCTGTGGGACATTCAAGTATATTACTGGCTCTCCTATGGCTGGGGCAAGTCTGATGTTAGCAGGGGCCATAAGAGAATACTATGAACAATTACATGCCAAAAAATTGGAAAACCTAGAAGAAACGGACAAATATCTAGAAACAAGAACAGACTGGTCACTAGAAGTGAAACAGATTAACAAAAAACCTCCCTGCAAACAAAAGTCCAGGTCCAGACTGCTTCACTGAGGAATTCTACAAAACATACAAAGAACTTATACCAACCTTTCTCAAACTCTTCCAAAGTATAATACAGTAGGGAACACTTCAAAAGGCATTCTATGAAGCCACCATCATCCTGATACCAAAACCAAAGACACTACCAAAATAGAAAATTATAGACTAGCCCTGAAGAACATGGATGTGAAAATCATCAACAAAATGATAGTAAACTAAATTCAGCAAGACATTAAAAGAATCATACATCTAATCCAGTGATATTTTTCCCAGGGAGGCAAGAAAAGATCAACATCTACAAATCAATCAGCATGATACATAACATTAACAAAATGAAGGATAAAAATTTTATGACCATCTCAACAGAGCAGAAAAAGCATTTCACAAAATTCGACATCCATTTATGGTAAAAACTCTCCACTTTGTTGAGAAAATATTTACCTAAACATAGCAAAGTCTATATGTGACAAGTCCAGAGCTAATAGTATACTCCATGGTGAAAAGTCAAAACACCTCTAGAGTCAGGAAAAAAAAAGATACCCACCATTCCACTTTTATTCAACATAGTATGGGAGGTCCTAGCCAGAGTAATTAGGAAAGGCAAAGAAATAAAAAGCATCCAAATTATAAAGAAAGAAGTAAAACTGCCACTATTGTGAACAACATGATCTTATATAAAAAGAAAACTCCGAAGACTCCACCAAAAGACTTTTAAAACTAAACTGATTCTTCCATTTTTTTCCTTTCTCATTTTTATAATTTTAATTTTTTAAACTTTTTATATTTTTTCTACATTTATTCCTTTAACTTCCCTACTGTTCTTTTCCCCTTGCAGTTAATCTTTAATGTATATAAATCTTCTTCACCTACCTCTATTTAACTTTGCATAGCTATTCTTTCTTTCTTTCCTTTCCTCTCAACATATTTCTTAGTTTTGTTTTCATTGCTTTATTCCCAACTTGGCACCTTGCTTTATTTTGTTTTCCAATTTGAGCTTAGTTAGTTTTGTTCTTAACTGGTAAATGTAATTTTCTATTTCCTTTGTTCACTGGGTAAATTTACTGTGCTTTATTTTTGTTGGACTGTTTTGACTTTGCTCATGGGTGTATATGTGTATGTGTATATTCCATTATTTTAACTATTATTTGTCTGATTTTGTAACTGCCATTTGTCTGGGGTTCATCTTTGGTTTCTCTTTTTTGGATGTTTGTTTTAATCTCACTTAATGCCATAACAAACCACTAGTGGGATCTTTGTTCCTGACCAGATATCAAGTTCTGAACCTTTGGAGTGGGAGCACTGACTCCAAGACCCTAGACTACCAGAGAACTAACCCTAGGGAGTGTCAAATAGTGAGAATTCACACAAAGGAAACCCCTTGAATACAAGACCTGGCATCACCCGCCCACCTACCACCCTGTGCAGGACGCCTCATCTAAACAATAAATAAAACAAGAATACTAACCCAATCATCAGCAGACAGGATCACCACCTCACTCAGCCTGGCCCATCAGAGGAAAACAAACAAAGACTCAGCACAAACCTCACTCCATACGAAGCTTACACAAATAACTAGGCCAACCTTAGGAGGGCAGAAAACAAAACGGAAAAAAGAATTCAACCTTTTTCAGGGAAAGAATTCAACTTTCCTTGAAGACTGGGAAAAGGAGACCTCAAACACAATAAGTTGAAAAAAAAATAATGAAAAGGCAGAGAAATACTACGCAAATGAAGGAACAAACTAAGAACACAAGAAGTCAAAATAAATGAAGATGAAATAGGCCAACTACGTGAAAAAGAATTCAGAAAAATGATAGTAAAAATGATCAAAAACCTTGAAAACAAAATGGAGAAAATGCAAGAATCAATTAACAGAGACCTACAATTAAAGAATAAACATACAGAGACAAACAACACAATTACTGAAATTAAAAATACTCTAGAAGTGATCAATAGCTGAATATCTAAAGCAGAAGAACGAACCTCAGTAAATTTTAAAAAATTGAAATCGTATCAAGTGTCTTCTCTGACCACAACACTGTGAGACAAGAAATCAATTACAAGAAAAAAACTGTGAGAAACACAAACACATGGAGATTAAACAACATGTTTCTAAATAACCAACAGGTTACTGAAGAAATCAAAAGGGAAATCAGAACATTTCCAGAAAGAAATGACAATGAAAACACAACTCAAAACCTATGGGATGCAGCAAAAGCAGTTCTAAGAGGGAAGTTTATAGCAATAAAATCCTACTTCAAGAAACAAGAAAAACATTCAATAGGCAACCTCACGTTACATCTAAAACAAGTGGAAAAAGAAGAGCAAAAAAGCCCCGAAATTAGTAGAAGGAAAGAAACCATAAAGATCCGAGCAGAAACAAATGAAAGAGAAATGAAAGAAACAACAGTAAAGATTAATAAAACTAAAAGCTGGTTCTTTGAAAGATAAACAAAATTGGCAAAGCTTTAGCCAGACTCGCCAAGAACAAAAGAAAGAAGAATCAAGTCAACAAAATTAGAAATGAAAAAGGAGACGTTACAACAGACAATGAAGAAATACAAAGGATTTTCAGAAACTATTATGAGCAACTCTAAGGCAATAAAATGGATAACCTGGAAGAAATGGACAGATTTTTAGAAAAGTTCAATCTTCCAAGACAGAACCAGGAAGAAATAGAAATAAAGAACAACTCAATTACAAGCACTGAAATTGAAGCTGTGATTTAAAAACATCTCCCCAAAAACAAAAGCTGAGGACCAGATGGCTTCACAGGAGAATTCCATCAAACATTTAGAGAAGAGCTAATTCCTATCCTTCAAAAACTCTTTCAAAAAATTGCAGAGGAAGAAATACTCCCAAACTCCTTCTATGAGGCCACCATCACCCTGATATCAAAACCAGACAAAGACAACACAAAAATAGAAAACTACAGACTGATATCACTGTTGAACAAAATGCAAAAATTCTCAACAAAATTTTAGCAAACAGAAGTCAACAACACATCAAAAAGTTCATACATCATGATCAAGTTGGGTTTATTCCAGAGATGCAAGGATTCTTAAATATACACAAATCAATCGATGTGATACACCATATTAACAACTTGAAAGATAAAAACCATATGATCATCTCAATAGATGCAGAAAAAGTCTTTGACAAAATTCATCACCATTTATGATCAAAACTCTTCAAAAAATGGCCGTAGAAGGAACCTACCTCAACATAGTAAAAGCTATATATGATAAGCCTACAGCAAACATTATTCTCAATGGTGAAAAACTGAAAGCATTCCCCCCTAAGATCAGGAACAAGACAACGGTGTCCACTTTTACCACTATTATTCAACATAGTTTTGGAAGTCCTAGCTACAGCAATCAGTGAAGAAAAAGAAATAAAAGGAATCCAGATCAGAAAAGAAGAAGTAAAGTGGTCACTGTTTGCAGATGACATGACACTGTACACAGAAAACCCTAAAGATAGTATCAGTAAATTACTAAAGCTAATCAGTCAATTTAGCAAATTTGTAGGATACAGAATCAATACACAAAAATCGCTTACATTTCTATATACTAGCAATTAAAAATCAGAAAGACAAATTAAGGAATCAATCCCATTCAATACTGCAACAAAAAGAATTAAATATCTAGGAATAAACCTACCTAAGGAGACAAAAGAGCTGTATACAGAAAATTATAAGACACTCATGAAAGAAATCAAGGACAACATACACAGATGGAGATATATTCCATGTTCCTGGGTAGGAAGAATCAATATTGTGAAAATGACTATACTACCAAGCATAATCTACAGATTCAATGTGATCCCTATCAAATTACCAATAGCATTTTTTTACAGAACTAGAAGAAAATTTTTCACAATTCATATGGAAACACAAAAGGCCCCAAATAGCCAAAGCAGTCTTGAGAAAGAAGAATGGAGCTGGAGGAATCAACCTTCCTGACTTCAGATTATACTACAAAGCTACAGTCATCAAGACAGTATGGTACTGGCACAAAAACAGAATTATAGACCAATGGAAAAAGATAGAAAGCCTAGAAATAAACCCATGCACCTATAGGTACCTTATTTTTCACAAAGGAGGCAAGAATATACAATGGGTCAAAGACAGCCTCTTCAATAAATCATGCTGGGAAAACTGGACAGCCAAGCGTAAAAGAGTGAAATTAGAACACTTCATAACACCATACACAAGGATAAAATAAAAATGGATCAAAGACCTAAATGTAAGAACAGAAACTATAAAACTCTTAGAGGAAAACATAGGCAGAACACTCGATGGCATAAATCAAAGCAAGATCCTGTATGACCCACCTCCTAGAGTAACAGAAATAAAAACAAAAGTAAACAAGTGGGACCTGATTAAACTTAAATGCTTTTGCACAGCAAAGGAAACTATAAGCAAGTGAAAAGACAGCCCCCAGAATGAGAGAAAATAATAGCAAATGAAACTGACAAAGGATTAATTTCCAAAATATAAAAGCAGCTCATACAACTCAATACCAGAAAAACAAACAAACCAATCAAAAGTGGGAAAAAGACCTAAACAGACATTTCTCCAAAGGAGGCATACAGATGGCTAACAAACACATAAAAAGATGCTCAACATCGCTCATTATTAGAGAAATGCAAATTAAAACTACAGTAAGATTTCACCTTACACTGATCAGAATGGCCATTATCAAAGAGTCTATAAACAATAAATGCTGCAGAGGGTGTGGAGAAAAGGGAACTCTTGCACTGTTGGTGGGAATGTAAATTGATACAGCCACTATGGAAGACGGTATGGAGATTCCTTAACAGACTAGGAATAAAACCACCATATGATCCAGCAATCCCACTCCTAGTCATATACACTGAGGAAACCAAAATTGAAAGAGACACATGTATTCCATTGTCCATTGCAGTACTATTTACATAGCTAGAACATGGAAGCAACCTAGATATCCATCAACAGCTGACTGGATAAAGAAGTGTGGTACATATACACAATGGAATATTACTCATCCATAAAAAGGAATGCATTTGAGTCAGTTCTAATGAGGTGGATGAACCTAGAATCTATTATACAGAGTGAAATAAGTCAGAAAGAGAAAAAAAAATATCACATTCTAACACACATATACAGTATCTAGGAAAATGGTACTGAAGAATTTATTTACAGGGCAGCAGTGGAGAAACAGGCATAGAGAATAGACTTATGGGCATGGGGGGAGGGGAGGAGAGGGTGAGATGCATGGAAAGAGTAACATGGAAACTTACATTACCATATGTAAAATAGACAGCCTATGGGAATTTGCTGTATGGCTCAGGAAACTCAAACAGGGGCTCTGTATCAACCTAGAGGAGTGGGATGGGGAGGGAGATGGGAGGGAGGTTCAAAAGGGAGGGGATATATGTATACCTATGACTGATTCATGTTGAAGTTTGACCAAAAACAGCAAAATTTGTAAAGCAATTATCCTTCAATAAAAAATAAATTAATTAAAAAAAAACTAAACTGAGTTCAATAAAGTTAGCAAGGTACAAAATAATACATAAAAATCAGTTGTGTTTCCATACACTAACAAAGAACTATCATGAAGAGAAACTAAGAAAACAATTCCATTTATGATTGCATAAAAAAGAATACCTATGAATAAATTTAAACAAGGAGGTGAAAGACCTAGAACACTGAAAACTATAAGACACTGATAAAAGAAATTGCAAAGAAATAAACAAACAAAAAAAATCCCATGCTCATGGATTAATTTAATTAATTTATAGTAGTTAATTTATTGATTTACATTAATTAACACTAATGAATTATTATTAAACTATTCATATAACCCAAAGCAATCAATAGATTCAATGCAATGCCTATCAAAATTCCAATGTCATTTTTTAATAGAAATAGAACAAACAATCCTAAAATTTGTATGAAACTACAAAAACTTTCACATATCCAAAGCCATCTGGAGAAAGAACAAAGCTGGGGTCATGATGCTCCTTGATTTGAAACTATATTACAAAGCTATAGTAACCAAAGGAGTATGGGAAAAAAGTATGTTGTTGGCAAAAAATCAGACATACAGATCAACAGAACAGAAAAGAGAATCCAGAAATAAAAACACACATGTATCATCAATTAATTATACACAAAGGAGGCAAGATTATGAAATCAGAAAATGACAGCCTCTTCAATAAATGGTGCTGGGAAACTGAACAGCCACAAGCAAAATAATGAAACTACTGTCTTACATCAGACACAAAAGTCAAATCAAACCATACTAAAAACTTGAATGTAAGATTTGAAACCATGAAATCCTAGAAGAAAACAGAGGCAGCAAGCTCCTTCACATCCACCTTCACACATTTTTTATTTTTTTGTATCTGACTCTAAAAGCCAAAACTAATTACATCAAAAACCACGTCAAACTGAGCTTCTGCACAGCAAAGGAAACCATCAACAAAATGAAAAGAGCAACCTACCAAATGGAGGAAAATATATGCAAATCATATATCCTATAAGGGGTTAATATCCATAAAATATAAAGAACTCATACAACTCAAAGAAAAAAAATCCAATTAAAAAATAAGCATAAGATCTGAATAGAAATCTTTTCATAGAAGACATACAAAAGACCAACAGACACAATGAAAGATGATTAACACCACTAATCATCAGGAAAATGCAAATCAAAACCACAGTGTTTGCCTATGACTGGTTCATGTTGATGATGGCAAAAACCACCACAATATTGTAAAGTAATTACCCTCCAATTAAAATGTTAAAAAAGATGCAAAATATGATCCAGCAATCCACTTCTGGATATTCATCTAAAGAAAATGAAAATACTAACTCAAAAAGGTATAAACCCCTGTGTTTATTACAGCACTATTTACAAGACTCAGTGTATGGAAACAACCTAAGTGTCCATCAGTGGATGAATTGATAATGAAGATGTAGGGGATATATACATATGTATATACATATATGCATATGTCCCCTATACACATGTATATGCCATATATATGTATATATCACATATGTGTATGATGTATACATACATATGTATGGTGTATGTATATATACCACATATACATACATATATACACACAATGGCATGCTACGTGACTATAAAAATAATAAAATCTTGCCATTTATAAAGAAAAGACTTAAAAGCACAGTTGGCCTTGAACCACACAGGGTATATCCATGGTTTATCACACAGGGTTATCCATGTATAACTTACAGGTGGTCTTCTGTTTCCATAGTTCCTCTGCATCTGTAGATTAAATCAACCATGGACTGTGTAATTCTTTAGTATTAATGATTGGAAAATATCCAGCATAAGTGGGCCCACACAGTTCAAATATATCTTATTCAAGGATTAATTGTACTATGCTAGGTAAAATAAGTCAACCAAAGAAAAATACCATATTGTTTCCCTTATCTATGCAATCTAAAAAACCAAACAAATAAACTCATAGACATGGAAAACAGATTGATGATTGCCAAAGTGGAGGAGGATTGGGATGGGTGGGCAAAATGGGTAAAGAGGGTCAAGAGACACAAGCTTTCAGTTATGAAATAAGTGAGTCACAGGGATGTCATTTATAGCCTGGTTACTATAGTTAATAATACTGTATTGCCGTTTTCGAAGTTGATAAAAAAAAAAATACACCCTAGTTCTCATCAGAGGAAAAAAAGAAATCATGTCATTTTGCATGGTGATGGATGGTACCTAGACGTTATAGTGATCATTTCACACTGGATACAAGTATCAAATCATTATGTTGTACACCTGAAAATTAAAACAATGTTATGAGTCAATCACAACTTGACAAAAAATATGTCCTCTAAAATTGAGCATGAACCTCCATAGATTATTACCCATTCCTATCCATGCTCCTGTGCAGTTGCTATCAGCTTCAGAAATAACTTCATTTGTTCAACAAGTCTCCTTTCTTACATAACTAGGTTATTTAAACAAGAGTTAAGTGAAGGTCAGTTTTTAACTAGCTAGAAATTCCTCTAGGTATATTTTATAACGTTAAGAAAATGTTCTGAGGTCTTTTGCTAAAACTTCTTAAATATCGGGGTAAAATCTATTGAGTAACATGATATATTTCCAAGCTCCCCAAATGGTCTTTAAAGGAGAGGTTATTTGTTAGTGAGAGAATATTCAGCCTCAAATTAACTGCCTGACATTAACTGAGGTAAAATGTCATTTAAAAAACAACTAGTTTATTGAATAACTACTATGTGCCAGGAAATGTGTATTCATTAGCTTTAACCCACACAATTCTGTAAGGTGTTAATTTTCCACTTTACAAAAAAAGGAAAGTAAGGTTTCAAAAAGTTAATTCAGCTTCTTCACATCATATGATTCGCAAATGGCAGAGCTAGGGTTGAAATCTCTCTTTTATTTCAAAGCTCCAGCTCTTTGAAAATATGATGCTTATAAAGAGACTCTACCTGATTACAAGATAGTTGAGAGTGAGCATATTATAAAAGTGATGCCACCACACCATCAACCAAAATAATTCTGTTAGTCCCAGAGAAAGAAACGCTGAACAAGCAAATAGGGAGAACTCCAAAGCCTTTTTCTGTTATTTATGATCCACATCATAGATGTATTTTGCTTACCCTCCTAAGAGAGGCGTGTTAGCCATAATTTCATGGCAAATGCCCACACCATCACCCATGACTAACGATGCTGTAGAATCCTGGGAAGATGAACTCACCTTTATAGACCTAGCTGAGAGCAAATGTTTCTGGGCCATTTAACACCCATTCTTGGGTTGTTTCTCTTCTTTGTGGACTCTTCCTTTTCTGTATTATTGAGCATGTGTGCATGCTCAGTTATGTCCAACTCTTTGTGACCCCATGGACTGTAGCCCACCGGATTCATCTGTCCATGGAAATTTTCCAGGCAAAAATACTGGAGTGGATTGGCATTTCCTACTCCAAGGGACCTTGCCAACCCTAGGGGTTGAACCTATGTCTCTTGAGATTCTTGCACTGGCAGGTGGAATCTTTAAGACTGCACCACATGGGAAGCCTCTGTATCAGTGTACATCTCAAATTACAGGAAGTGGCAGAATGGACGTTGAAATCAAATAAGAGAAGAAGATAGCTGACTTACAAATTCACCACAGCCCATGAGAAGCCCTTGCTCCACCCCCAACTATGAGCAGAAGAAAATGAGCACTGAGAAACTTCTTGCCTCAGCAGCACCCCACTTCCCTACACGGGAACCATATAGCAATCTGACAGCAAAACAGCATCTCACAGGTCCACATTTGTTTGAGGAAATGACCAGCCAGAGTGCCTATCATCCCTAACACTGAACACCCCTTCCTCATTTGCAACACCCCTGGACAGTCTTTCTCCCTTCCAGTCAACCAAGGACTGCCAAAGTTCCTGAACAGCAACTGGAAAGCCTCCCCACCATCCAAAATTCATACATGAATAGAATACTTGCCAATCACAGACCATCTCAGCCTTTCCTCTTTTTACTCTATAAAAATTGATTTGCCTTTGAAATACTTTTAAACCCTGCAGAACTAAAGGTAATGGCAGATGGATTCCCTTGCCATAGCTTATGAATAAACACTTTGTCAATTTTTTCTTGGACTTTGTTTCATTTCTGACACAATTTATATAGTTAGCCATGTCAATATGCATCTTTAATGAGGGGTTTGATGAATTATTTATAACCCACACCTTCTGTCCATGATAAGCCATTAAAGAGAGATGACTTTGTCCAAAGGTAGGAAGAGACTCTCCATAATTATTTTTAATTCTAATCTCAGTGATAATTTAATACTATTCAGAATTGTAGATGAATTTCAAGGGATTACCATACTTTGGTTAATTTTATACATGCCTTTCACCCATCTTGAAGAAGAGAATAAAAAGTGAGATATATTAATATAATTAAACCAATTTTCATAAGATATGTTTAATATATATTTCACTGTTGCAATCCATTAGACCTGATTCTGCTACTAGTCTAGGATGAATAGTAGATCATTGTACCAGAAAAAGAATAATTCTTGCCTTTGAACAATTATATTAAAATAGCTTCCACACTTAGTATTTTTATCTATTTCCCATCCCCCATCCATCTGGGCGGCAGTGTTTCACTTCTCTTTTTTATCTCTAATACTCTTACATTGGCTCCGTCCTATCTCTGTGCTGTGATATTGACTAGCCTCTCTTTAAATTCACATAGATGCTATCTTCAAATGATAAATTGTAGCAGGCTACCCATATAATTGATCTCAAATTCCCCGTGCCCCCAACAACCTTTAGCTGCGGCATTTTGAAGGACTTTGCACCTTTCTGAAAAATTAAATGCTGATGGGAACACTGAAGGGAAGATGTCTCTCTCTACCTTAAAAAATGTTGCAAATCTTTCAAGAAATGTGAACACTGACCTCTACAACCATTTTGAAGATGCACTTTTAAAAAATTAGATGTGAGCTATGAATACCAGTCTGTAGTAAGAAATTAATAATCTCTTACTTTGTAGCTGAGAAAAAAATGTATTTACTTGACTTGTATATGCAACATATGACAGTGTGAAGTTAAGGAAAAATGACTTACTGTTATCAGTACAGATCTGTTGAATTTGTCTGGCTTATGTATACAGCTTATCAAGGAAAAGCAATGAGGTGTGAGAAAAGACATATATGGGCTTCAGGCTCAAATTCTGGTTTGAATCCGGGCTGGTTTGAATCTGGACTGAATCACTAGATTTGTCGCTTTAAGCAAATGACTTCCAAGAATCTTAGTTTTCTTATGTGAACTCTTCCACCTTGCAAGGTAATGGTGATAATGAGAAAACAATGTATGATATGGACTCAGACACTGAAAAAAACACTTTGTTAAAATGAGTTTACTTCTATCAAGATCATTATTTTTCCCAGACTACTGCTATGTCTCTTCTGAAGCACATACACTGAGTCATGTCCCCTGGGGCATGCTGGGGTCATCTATAAACTCCTCCAGCCAGGTGTATAAAATCTAGAACAGCAGACTTTATGGGAGCTACAAAACTTATTCAGCAGCACACACAGACACATACACAGACACAATCACTCATTCCCTAGAATCACAGAAAACAAGCTGTCAGCTTAGAAGACTGATAGACAGTTTGCCTTTCAATTTTTTAATTAAGACATTTGTAGGGATGTTTTAGGTTCACAGCAAAACTGAAGGGAAAGTACAGAGATTTCCCACAATCTTCCTTCCTCCTCATATCAGAGACTTCCCCATTATCAATATACCCCACCAGAGTGGTACCAGTTTTACAACTGATGAACCTTCATTGATATATAATCACCCCAAATCCATACTTTAATACAGTTCACTGTTGGTATTCATCATTCTATGGGCTTGGACAAATGTATACAATAACATGTTGTATCCATCATCATGTATCAGACCAAGTATTCTCACCGACCCAAAAACCTCTGTGCTCCACTTATTCATTCCCTTCCGACCTCTGGTAACCAATGATATTTTTTTTTCTTTTTTTTTTACTATCTCCATAGTTTTGCCTTTTCCAAAACACTATATAGTTGGAAGCATACAGTATATAGCCTTCTAAGGTTGGCTTTCACTTACTAATATGTATTTAAGTTTCCTCCATGTCTTTTTATGGCTTGTAGTTCATTTCTTTTTAGTGTTGGGTAATATTTCATCATTTGGATGTGACACAGTAAAGAGTATCCATTCACCTACTGGAGGGCATCTTGATTGCTTTCAAATTTCAGCAATTATGAATAAAGCTGCTATAAATATCCATAAGCAGGTTTTTGCATGGATATACACTTTCAACTCCTTTGGGTAAACACTAAGAAATACCTATTTGATTTTGGAACGAAATACGGCAAATTGTAAAACCTGCATATAAAACAGGGGTTGACAAAATTTCCCGATACAAGACAGATAGTAACTAGACTGTGTGGATCACATCTCCATCACAACTGCCCAGTTCTGCCACTGGAACATGAAAATAGCTATACACAAATGATAAACAAACAAGTATGGCCATGTTCCAATGCAACTTTATCTACAAACATCAATCAGTGGGGCAGACTTGTAACAAGGACGATAATTTGCTGACTGTTGATCGAAAGGAAAGCAGAGAGTGAGTACATGAAGTCAGCACCGTTTGTTCTCCTTCCCCCTGCTATGTCTCAGCAGACCTTGGGATTTAAACCACTTTGACATCCAAACACTTTCACAGGACATCAAGTTTGCAACACTCATCAATATTAGGACAAGACAGGAACTTCTTATTGGTCTTCAAAGAATCACTTCTCACTCATACAAAATGGTAACATTTGTCAGTATGATAATTAAAAAAATAAAGAATAGATGCATTCAATAAATCTACATAATCTGCTATAATTTATGACACTAGTAACTAAAGAATTATATTCATTTTTCTTTTTCTTTCTGGAGTGCACAGCACTAAATTTGTTAGGTATAACCTAAGGTAACTCAAGCAAAAGGCAAAGGAGAAAGGGAAAGATACACCCCCAATGAATGCAGAGTTCCAGAGAAAGGCAACGAGAGATAAGAAAGCCTTCTTAACTGAACAATGAAAAGAAAAGAAATAGAGAAAAACAATACAATGAGAAAGACTAGAGATCTCTTCAAGAAAGTCTGAGATACCAAGGTAACATTTCATGCAAAGATGGGCACAATAAAGGACAGAAATGACAATGACCTAACAGAAGCAAAAGAGATTAAGAAGTGGTGGCAAGAAGACACAGAAGAACTGTACAAAAAAGATGGTAAAGACCCAAATAATCACAATGGTGTGGTCACTCATCTAGAGCCAGACATCCTTCAGTATGAAGTCAAGTGTGCCTTAGGAAGCATCACTATGAACAAAGCCAATGGAGATGATGGAACTCCAGCTGAGCTATTTCAAATCCTGAAAGATGATGCTGTGAAAGTGCTGCACTCAATATACCAGCAAGTTGGAAAATTCAGCAGTGGCCACAAGACTGGAAAAGGTCAGTTTTCATCACAATCCCAAAGAAGGGCAATGACAAAGAATGTTCAAACTACCACACAATTGCACTCATTTCTCATGCTAGCAAAGTAATGCTCAAAATCCTTCAAGCTAGGCTTCAAAAGTATGTGAACTGAGAACTTCCAGATGTTCAAGCTGGATTTAGAAAAGTCAGAGGAAACAGAGATCAAATTGCCAACATTCGTTGGATCCTTGAAAAAGCAAGAGAATTCCAGAAAAACATCTACTTCTGCTTCATTGACCATGCTAAATCATTTGATTCTGGATCACAACAAACTGTGGAAAATTGATAAAGAGATAGGATACCAGACCACCCTACCTGTCTCCTGAGAAACTTGTATGCAGGTCATGAAGCAACCATTAGAACCTTACATGGAACAACAGAATGGTTCAAAATTGGGGAATGAGTACATCAAGGCTGTATATTGTCACTCTGCTTATTTAACTTATATGCAGAGTATATCATGTGAAATGAGCTGGATGAATCACAAACTGGAATCAAGATTGCCAGGACAAATATCAACAACCTCAGATATATGCAGATGATACTACTCTAATGGAAGAAAATGAACAGGAAATAAAGAGCCTTTTGATGAAAATGAAAGAGGAAAGTGAAAAAGCTGGCTGAAAACTCAACATTCAGAAAACTAAGATCATGGCATCTGGTCCCATTACTTCATGGCAAATAAATGAGGAAAAAGTGGAAACAGTGACAGACTTTATTTTGGGGGGCTCCAAAATCACTGCAGATGGTGATTGCAGCCATGAAATTAAAAGATGCTTGCTCCTTGGAAGAAAAGTTATTACAAACCTAGAAAGTGTATTAAAAAGCAGAGACATTACTTTGCCAACAAAAGGTCTGTATAGTAAAAGCTATGGTTTTTCCAGGAGTCATGTATGGATTGTGAGAGTTAGACCATAAAGAATGCTGAGGGCCAAAGAATTGATGCTTTCAAACTGTGGTGCTAGACAAGGCTCTTGAGAGTCCCCTGGACAGCAAGGAGATCAAACCAGTCAATCCTAGAGGAAATCAACCCTGAAAATTCACTGGAAGAACTGATGCTGAAGCTGAAGCTCCAATACTTTGGACACCTGATACGAAGAGTCTACTCATTGGAAAAGCCATGAAACTGGGAAAGGTTGAGTGCAGGAGCAGAAAGGGATGACAGAAGATGAGATGGTTGGATGGCATCACGGACACAATGGAAATGCTTTTTAGCATGCTCAGGGAGATAGTGAAGGACACGGAAGCCTAGCATGCTGCAGTTGATGGAGGCACAAAGAGTCAGACACGACTAAGCAACTGAACAACAATTCAAACATAAAGCTTTTTTAAAAAAATTCCAGGATATAAGCATAAAATTTTCTCACCCTTCCTTATTTTATACTTGAAGCTGGGTGAAAATTTTGATCCAAATTGCTTTGTTCCTAGCTATGAAATAAAACTGGGTTTCCCTGGCGACTCAATGATATACAGTCCACCTGCTAATGCAGGAGGTACCCAAGACTCAGGTTCTATCCCTGTGTTGGGAAGATCCCCTGCAGGAGAAAATGACAATCTACTCCAGTAATCTTGCTGGCAAAATAAGATGGACAGAGAAGCTTGGCAGGCTACAGTCCATGGGGTCACAAAGAGTCATTCACAACTGAGCACACAGCACAGAAATAAAACTGGCATTTTCATTCTGCTGCCTCTACTGTCAAAGCTAAGCTCTATCTTTAGTTAAAAACTATTTCATTTAGACTCAATAGTCTACTGGTTACTCATTCCTTTCCTCTCCTGTTCAAGATTTTTTCAATCTACCTTTAAAACTAGTGCCTTTTATCTGAAAGTCATGCTGAGTTTGATCTGGATTTGGAAACTGTTATAAAGGCTGATAAAGGATAAATGGGTTATTATGAAAGTGAGAGGAAGAATTCAGAATTGATAATGATGAAATCAGAATTTGCCCAATGCAACTCTCAGTTTAAGTTTATCCAAATGACCGAAGTCCAGAGTGGTAGGTGTTCACAGTGGGTAGACTCAAACTCAGCTAAAATTTCATCTGTTAGCTGAGGCAATAATCACTCGAAAAGTCTTTCAATTCCACCTCTTCCATACTTAAAGATCACATTGAGTTGAATGAAAACACTAATGCTTTTAGTGGACTGCAAAAGTAAAATATTTGTACTGTTAAATAGACCATGAACCCAAATAGAAAGCAAAACTTGAACATCACCAAGTTTATTGTTTAAAAATCTAGAGGTTGAAAAAGAACACTCTTTTCCTTCTTTCTCAGTCTTTTGCTGTTTTTTATATTGGGCATAGTCATTCCACTTACGCTACTGAGAACAAAACAACTGGGTTTGGTCAGGTGCTAGGGTGAGACATGGCCCCTGCCTACACACCCCGGGGGGACACGCTTCCCATACAAGGAACTTTCAGGAATAAATGGCTCAGTGGTTCATTTCATTTATTCCTTCTTCCAACAAGCACTTTCTAAGTGCCTCTTGGATTTGAAACCTAGAGGACAGAAAGATGAAACAGCTTCCCTTCAAGAGCTCACGGGTTTGAAAACACAAATACAACAACTTCTTGACATTCCAGCTTCAAGTTTTGTCCTTCAAAGCCCATTTCTGCCAAAGCAGCCAGAGCTATTTTTAAAAACATATAAATCAAATCACATTCCTCTCTTGCTTAAAACTGTCCTTTGCTTCCCCCCTTATATTAAGAATAAAATCCATTTGCTTCCCTATGATCTATATAAGACCTGACTCTTAACCTATCTTTCCTACCACCCTCCTAATCTCTAATTCTATTTAAACACAAATTTCTCTCTGTTATTTCAACCTATCATTCCTGCACTAGGACATTTCTTGTTCTCTCTGAATTAAATAATCTATCTAAAATAAATCTTTGGCCAAAGCTGGTCCCTTCTTATCATTCGGATCTTGATTCTACGGTCACTTTCTCAGACAAGCCCTCTCTGAAAACTTGGATAAATCAAGCACTTCTTCCAGTCGCTTGTCATACTTTCTATCATCCTGAAATGCAGGGTTAGTTTGTTTGTTCTCTTGTTTATTATCTATCTCATCTAGTAGAATGTAGTTTCCATGAGAGTAGAGATCTTATCTGTTTTATTCACCACGGCACCCCAATACTTTGAATAATATCTAATATATGATAGGGCTTCTCGGGTGGCTTAGTGGTAAAGAACCTGCCAGCCAATGCAGGAAACTCAGGTTCAATCCCTGGATCAGTAAGATCCCCTGGAGAAGGAAATGGCAACACACTCCAGTATTCTTGCCTGGGAAATCCCATTGACAGAGAAGCTTGGCAGGCTACAGTCCATGGGTTGCAGAGAGACACGACTTAGCGACTTAACAACCCTCAAAATAATCATGAACAATTGTTACTATTCTAATCACTAGCTGAAAAATATGTTGATTTAATGGCATATTGGTCTACATCAACGAAACAGCCAGAGCAACTAGGAAACTGAAGTGAGAGATAAGTAATTCTCTTTGATGATAACATTAACATTCATATACCCAGACCTCAGGGCTTAAGGGAAGCTCAAGACATAATCCCACTGTTAGAAGCAACCACAACCTTGTATGAAAAAGGGGGACAAAAGCACTGTTTTTCTCATGACATTTCAAAGCCACCTACCTGAAAATCACAGTAACAATACACATTTATAGCACCTAAGTTGACAACAGCACTCCCTGGAGTTGTGCAAAGTACAACCTTCACTATCATAAGCAATGTTCCTGCTGAGTCATTCCCATATTCTGAGGCTTTTTGTATATGTTTTGAAAATGAAATTCCAAAATAGGATTATAAAAACTGTAATGATGTTTACCTAACACAGAATAAGACTTGTAACATAACAGAGCATTTTAATCATGTCATTGGCAATTTTCAAAAAAAAAATGGATATTAATTTACAGTATACTATATAGCAGTGAGGACTGCTAATGAAGCCCAAGATTAAAGCTGTAGGATAGATGTCTAATTTCAACCTTGTCAGGATGTTTCTGTTACCACATGCGTGACTTTGCAAGGAAATGTTTACCGTATACACTAGAGGTTGTTATGAACGCGCCTTCCACTCTGCTTGTGATAGAGCCTGAATCCTATCACAACTCATAATGTAACAGTCAACAAGAGGCACTCTGAGGAGGAGCATATGCCCTGGTGACACTGGTACTGTGAAACTCAACTAGCAGTACGCCCTGAAATAAGTTTGGTTTCCCAGGTGGTGCTAGTGGTAAAGAACCCACCAGCCAATGCAGGAGACATAAGAGATGTGGGTTCAATCCATGGGAAGATCCCCTGAAGGAGGGTATGGCAACCCACTCCAGTATTCTTGCCTGGAAAATTCCAGGGGTTGCAAAGAGTTGGACACAACTGAAGTGACTTAGCATACATGGAAACAAGTTATTGCTTTCTCCAAGCCCCTGTTTCTTCCAGAAGTCTCTCATAGAAGGAAATTTAGCAGGCAAGTTTAGGGAGAGTGATCAAAATCCCTCCTATAGCTTCTGACTCAGACCACGTGCTGCCTCACAGGGGAACAATATGCAGGCAATCTAATGCGAGGTCTACCACACTCCTAACCAGTTCTTCATCTCTGATTTTTTTTTTTTAATATTCCAACATTATTACGCTGAGTTCAATTGTGCTGTAGATTTACAGTAACATTACAGGTGTCCTAAAAACCATAAATACTAAGACATTAGCTCCTCAGTACATATTTTAAAAATTACAAATGTGTTTTCCAATAGCCTAGTTCGCTGACACATCTCTGAGTCAACCATCATAAATAAGTCACTTCTGTTCCATTTTCTCTTAGCATTTTATAATCACTGGTTTTTGAAACCAAGCCAGTGAACAAAAATAATTCAGCTACTGGTTTTCAGTAATCTCTAACACTTCTAACCTTCCCAAAGGCCCCCTAAAAAAATATATACTCACTTAATTCTCATCCATAACCATGTTGCCTTCTCTCTACTTCACCTGAAATCTGACCATATGCCCACTCTAGTTGGCCAGTCTGGGGGATTCAGTGACCTCCACATGAATATACATTCTCCAACCGTGAGACTCTAGCTGTCCCAAATAGCCCAGCCCCTGCTCTCTACATGACCACTAAACTATACCAAGGACCCCTAAATCCCCATCCCTTTAGAAAGCTTTACTCTCGCTTTTACTGAGCCCCTCTTCCACTAAAAGTCATTAAAAGTCATGCCGTAAGGCAAAGAGTGGCTTCCCTGGTAGCTCAGTGGTAAAGAACCTGCCTGCAGTGCAGGAGATGGAAATGGCAATGCACTTCAGTATTCTTGCTTGGAAAATTCCATGGACAGAGGAGCCTCACGGGCTATAATCTATGGGTTCGCGAGAGTCAGACAAAACTTAGCAACTGAACAACAACAGTGGAAAGAGTAGCTAACAGTAATAATAATCTAGTGTTAACCTAGCACTGTGCCATGTTTTCACACCTTAAATGAGGGTTTTTAAATGCAGCCACTGGGGAGTGCAAAGAATTGTAGGTTGAAGAACCTAAGCGAATACAGAAATGGAGTGAGAAAAATATGAGTTTGTATAGGAAAAAGCAATCAGTTTTCATTTATGACAGCATAATGTATGGCGACATTAGTAGTAAAGAAGAGACACAAGAGACACGGGTTCGATCCCTGGGTCAGGAAGCTCCTCTGGAGGAAGAACTGGCCACCTACTGTAATATTCTACACTAGAAAATCCCAAGAACAGAGGGGCCTGGAGGGCTACAGTCCATGGGGCCTCAAAGAGTCAGACATGACTGAGCAACTGAACACACAGTGTAAATTAAGGGAATAAGCAGAGATGAGTCTGGGCCCTGAACCCCATCCTAGAGAGTCTCAAAAGCCAAAATAAGAATCTGGCCCTTGCTCAGCTGGCAGGAGAAAGCTGCAGAGATTCTTATTTATTGAACTTGCTGAATCTGGGCTATATTTTAGAAAGATAAAATTGGCAGCATAGGGAGAATGGATTGGAAGGAAAGAACTGAAGGTGCTAGTTTTTATGCAAAAGCTTCATGGGGAAATTGTCATCTAACGCTAACAGTCTAGCTCTACATCTTTGATCACTATAATTAACTGATAAGACACCTGTGGGATACTCTGTAGTTGCAGAGAAAAAGTATATAAATATGTTATTTCTACAGCATCACCTTGGTGTTTTGCTAAATTCATCTGTACTTTCAGAGAAAGTTTGCCTGCCTTACTGAGTCCACAACAGCCTCACAAAACAGTGAGCTCACTGGAATGGAGCTCTGTAGTTCAGAATGAAGCCCCAATAAGCTTGTCCTAACTCAGCTGCCTAAAAGGAGACTCCCCCTGACGTTGAGTGCCAGAGAAACAAATGATCACCATTGTAAAGAATTCAGCTGTAATTTTCAAGGTCCCCAGTGGCAATACAGATGATGTATTAAGCTACAAGAGTTCAAGTCACTGTTAGCAGGAAAATGGTACATTTCTGTGAAAGAGCATTTGCTGGTGGTTCAGACTGTGGGCTCTAGAATCAAGCAGTCTAGGTTTATACAACATCTCAGTCGCCTCAGTTGCAACCTGTGTGACTTTGATCAAATTGCTTAATCTCTCTAAGGGCAAGAGTAGTACCCACCTCATAAGATCATTTGAGTAATAAATGAAATAATCCACATAAATCACTTAACACATAGTTGGTGCTCAAATGATTTGGGGCTTTTTATTTTGAGATTTTTTTTTTCTGACATGGACCATTTTTTTAAGTCTTTATTGAATTTGTTATAATATCACTTCTGTTTTATGCTCTGGTTTTTCGGCCATGCAGCGTGTGGGATCTTACCTCCCCAGTTAGAACCTGAACCCCCTGATTTGGAAGGTGAAGTCTTAGCCACTGGACTGCCAGAGAAGTTCTGGTGCTCACATGATTTAATATCTATCTTTGACAAAGATAACTTTGACTGCTGGGTGTTAGACTAGATGGAATGGGAAGAAAAGGAAAATGTAGAGAGCAGAAGAGGGGCTGTTTCACTAGTCCACAGAAGAGACAATGGCATCTTGAACATGCGGACAAGTAGAAGGATGTGAGATACATTTCCTGGGTTATCTGGATAGAAATTTCTGGAAGGAGGCTTGCTTGATGAAGAGTGACTCCCAGGCTTCCAGCAGTAGAACCAGATGCTTGTGTGCATGCTAAGACGCTTCAGTTGTATCCAACTCTATGCGACCCTATGGACTGTTGCCTGCCAGTATCCTCTGTCCAAGGATTCTCCAGGCAAAAATACTGGAATGGGTTGCCATGCACTCCTCCAGGGAATTTTCCCAACCCAGGGATTGAACCCTCATCTCTTATGTCTCCTGCCTTGGCAGGCAGGTTCTTTACCACTAGAGCCACCTGGGAAGCCCCAGGGCCAGAAGAATACCAGTCTAACACAGTCAGATAGTATAAAGACAGTCAGGAACATGTTTAGGATAGCAAGTCAGAAGTCTGAATAGGTTACAGTATCAATCCAAATAGGACTTGGACAATTCCATACAAATTCAGAGCTCAGAAAGATTTAAGCTGAAAATATTAAATTGACATCACCTAATGTGAATTAGAATGAGAGTTTGGATGTCATCAACAACTCAATGCACATGAGTTTGAGCAAATTCCTAGAGAAGTGAAGGACAGGGAAGCCTGGCATACTGAAGTATGCAGGGTCTCAAAGAGTTGGACACAAATGAGCAACTGAACAACAACAACAATAATGTGACAAATAGATTTAAGGGACTAGATCTGATAGACAGAGTGCCTGATGAACTATGAACAGAGGTTCATGACATTGTACAGGAGACAGGGATCAAGACCATCCCCATGGAAAAGAAATGCAAAAAAGCAAAATGGCTGTCTGAGGAGGCCTTACAAATAGCTGGGAAAAGAAGAGAAGTGAAAAGCAAAGGAGAAAAGGAAAGATATTCCCATCTGAATGCAGAGTTGCAAAGAATAGCAAGCAAAGATAAGAAAGCCTTCCTCAGTGATCATTTCAAAGAAATAGAGGAAAACAACAGAATGGGAAATACTAGAGATCTCTTCAAGAAAATTAGAGATACCAAGGGAACATTTCATGCAAAGATGGGCTCGATAAAGGACAGAAATGGTATGGACCTAACAGAAGCAGAAGATATTAAGAAGAGGTGGCAAGAATACACAGAAGAACTGTACAAAAAAGATCTTCATGACCCAGATAATCACGACGGTGTGATCACTCACCTAGAGCCAGACATCCTGGAATGTGAAGTCAAGTGAGCCTTAGAAAGCATCACTATGAACAAAGCTAGTGGAGGTGAGGGAATTTCAGTTGAGCTATTTCAAATCCTGAAAGATGATGCTGTGAAAATGCTATACTTGATATGCCAGCAAATTTGGAAAACTCAGCAGTGGCCACAGGACTGGAAAAGGTCAGTTTTCATTCCAATCCCAAAGAAAGGCAATGCCAAAGAATGCTCAAACTACCAAACAATTGCACTCATCTCACATGCTAGTAAAGTAATGCTCAAAATTCTCCAAGCCAGGCTTCAGCAATACGTGAACCATGAATTTCCAGTTGTTCAAGCTGGTTTTAGAAAAGGCAGAGGAACCAGAGATCAAATTGCCAACATCCTCTATCATCAAAAAAGCAAGAGAGTGCCAGAAAAACATCTATTTCTGCTTTATTGACTATGTCAAAGCCTTTGACTGTGTGGATCACAATAAACTGTGGAAAATTCTGAAAGAGATGGGAATACCAGACCACCTGACCTGTCTCTTGAGAAACCTGTATGCAGGTCAGGAAACAACAGTTAGAACTGGACATGGAACAACAGACTGGTTCCAAATAGGAAAAGGAGTACGTCAAGGCTGTATGTTGTCACCCTGCTTATTTAACTTATATGCAGAGTACACCATGAGAAACGCTGGGCTGGAAGAAACACAAGCTGGAATCAAGATTGCCGGGAGAAATATCTATAACCTCAGATATGCGGATGACACCACCCTTATGGCAGAAAGTGAAGAAGAACTAAAGAGCCTCTTGATGAAAGTGAAAGAGGAGAGTGAAAAAGTTGGCTTAAAGTTCAACATTCAGAAAACTAAGATCATGGCATCTGGGCCCATCACTTCATGGCAAATAGATGGGGAAACAGTAGAAACAGTGTCAGACTTTATTTTGGGGGGCTCCAAAATCACTGCTGATGGTGATTTCAGCCATGAAATTAAAAGACACTTACTCCTTGGACAGAAGGTTATGACCAACGTAGATAACATATTTAAAAGCAGAGACATTACTTTGCCAACAAAGGTCCATCTAGTCAAGGCTATGGTTTTTCTAGTGGTCATGTATGGATGTGAGAGTTGGACAGTGAAAAAAGCTGAGCACTGAAGAATTGATGCTTTTGAACTGTGGTGTTGGAGAAGACTCTTGAGAGTCCCTTGGACTGCAAGAAGATCCAACCAGTCCATCCTAATGGAGATCAATCCTGGGTGTTCATTGAAAGGACTGATGTTGAAGCTGAAACTCCAATACTTTGGCCACCTCATGCGAAGAGTTGACTCATTGGAAAAGACCCTAATGCTGGGAAGGATTGGGGGCAGGAGGAGAAGGGGACGACAGAGGATGAGATGGTTGGATGGCATCACTAACTCAATGGACATGGGTTTGGGTAAATTCCGGGAGTTGGTGATGGACAGGGAGGCCTGGCGTGCTGCGATTCATGGGGTCACAAAGAGTCAGACACGACTGAGAAACTGAACTGAATTGACTGATAGCAAAAAAAAAAAAAAAAACCAAAAAAAAATTGCTGGAAAATATTCAGATTTTGTGTTTGGTGAGCTGAGGAGCCTCCAAGAATGATAAAGATAGAGTGAGCAGACAGGTGGGGAGGAAAATATGTAATCACAGAAAAGCAGACGAAACTGTCCAAAGAAGAGGGCTGGTGATTAGCCAAGGTCAAGTGCTGCTAGGAGACCAATAAACTGATAACAGGGAGCTGTCCCCTGGATCTAGCAACACATAATTCAGAGAAAAGTGGTAGGCTGGAAATGGCATTGTGACCAGTTACAGAGTAGATATAAGAATCAGAAACAGCCTATAGAGACAATTCTGAGAAATGCCCTTGAATAGACATACAGATAGAAACAAGGGCTGTCAGAGGATATAGACAAAATAGGAATTTTTATAGGTTAAAAGATAAGATAGTATACTGAAGGAAGGGATGCTGAAGAGACTGTCAAACTGACGATGCAGAATGCCAAGTGAAGTCCCCAGAAAGCAAAGAGGACATGAGATGCAGTACACAGAAAAAGACTGGCCTTTGATCAGTCAAGAGGCACTTGTTACAACAGCAAAGAGCATCTGGATACTGAATTGGGTGGATCTGAGGGATGAATGATGAGGTAGTTCTCTTCTGGAAATTTCTATTTTTCTCAGTGACGTATGAACTAAGCTCACAAATTAAGGGTGAGAGTAACGGCATAAACATGGAAGGCTGAAAGTTTGAGAAGTAAGAGAAAAAACTCAAGCTAACTAGTCAAATATTAGACGACTGCTGAATGGCAAATCTTTAGGCATCTCCATGGAAACCATTAGCATAAAAATCTTGTTTAAATCATGAGAAGGAGTTCATGAATGGCTATGAGCAAGGGGAGATGAGAAGTTCATGGAACTGACATATGCCATGTTGGATAGGGTCATCCAAGTGGACGCCAAAATCATCAAGATTAATGACAGGAATCAACATGGATAGAAAGAAAGGAATCAAAATTTATGGATAAGAGAAAATGTTAACAGAGGAGAGTAGATTAAGAGGGGAAAGATTAAGTATTGTCAGATGGTGCCCAACGATGAGAGAAAGTTTTGTCACAAATTTTTGAAGGCAAGTTAGAAGTATCTAACAAAATTTGAAATGCATATGTGCTGGGCTATTTTTTTTTTTTACAGAGTAGGTACTATTTGCTCTAGGGATGAGTTCAAGGATATCCACTGAAACACTTTTGGAAGAAGCAAACCTGGAAACAACTGGAAAATTCACCAATGGTAGTCTTGTTAAATAAATCATGCCAGAGCTTGCAAAGGAATGCAATGTAGACAAATAAATGAATAAGAGGAGTATGTATGTTACCAACATGGAATCACATCCGACACAGATAGTGAAGTAGAAAAAGAGGGACCTTAACAAGATGTGTAGACTTCCTGGTGGCTCAGTGGTAAAGAATCTCCCTACAACACAGGAGCTACAGGAGACATGGGTTCAATCCTAGGGTCAAGAAGATCCCCTGGAGGAGGACATGGCAACCCACTCCAGTATTCTTGCCAAGAGAATCCCATGGACAGAGGAGCCTGGTGGGCTACTGTCCATAGGGTCACAATGAGTCGAACATGATTGAAGTGACTTAGCACACATGCATTGAACAAGATGTATAATACACTTCCATTTGTATAAGTGAAAAGAAATATATGCACAAACACATGTACATATTTTCCCTTATGCGCACCCTATCACTAAAAGAACATCCTAGAAACAAGAATAGTAAAAATAGCCCTAAAGAGGGATGTTAAGGGTCTACAAGACTTTGTTGTTGTTCAGTGCTAAGCCAGGGCCAACTCTTTGTGACCCCATGGACTGCAGCATGTCCAGCTACCCTGTCCTTCCTCATTTCCTGGAATTTACTCGAACTCATGTCCATTGAGTCAGTGATACCATCCAACCATCTCATCCTCTGTCATCCCCTTTTCCTCCTGCCCTCAATGTTCCCCAGCATCAGGGTCTTTTCCAATGAGTTTGCTCTTTGCATCGTGTGGCCAAAGTATCGGAGCTTCAGCTTCACCTAAGTCCATCCAATGAATATTCAGAGTTGTTTACCTTTAGGACTGACAGGTTTGATCTCCTTAAAGTCCAATAGACTCTAAAGAGTCTTCTTCAGGACACAGTTCAAAAGCATCGATTCTTTGGTGCTTGGCCTTCTTATGGTCCAACTCTCACATCCATATGACTACTGGAAAAACCATAGCTTTGTCTATACAGACCTTTATCTGAAAAGTGATGTCTCTGCTTTTTAATATGCTCTCTGGGTTGGTCATAGCTTTTCTTCTAAGAAGCAAATGTCTTAATTTTATGGCTACAGTCATCATCTGTAGTGATTTGGAGTTGAAGAAAATAAGATCTGTCAATCTTTCCACTTTTTCCCCACCTCTTTGACATGAAGTGATGGGACCAGATGACATGATCTTAGTTTTTTGAATGTTGAGTTTTAAGTCAGCTTTTTCACTCTCCTCTTTCACCTTTATCAAGGGGTTCTTTAGTTCCTCTTCACTTTCTGCTACCTGGCTGGTACCATCTGTATATCTGAGGTTATTGATGTTTTTCCCAGAAATCTTGATTCCAGCTTCTGCTTCATCCAGCCCAGCATTTCACATTATGTATTCTGCATAAAAGTTAAGTAAGTAGGGTGACAATATACTCCTTGCCCAAATTTGAACCAGTCTGATGTTCCATGTCTGGTTCTAACTGTTCCTTCTTGACCTGAATACAGGTTTCTCAAGGGGCAGGTATGGTAGTCTGGTATCCCCATCTCTTTCAGAATTTTTCAAAGTTTGTTGTGATCCACACAGTCAAAGGATTTAGTGAAATAAATGAAGCAGAAGTAGAAGATTTTATGGAATTCTCTTGTTTTTTTCTATGATCCAGTAGATGTTGGCAATTTGATCTCTGATTCCTCTGTCTTTTCTAAATCTAGCATGTACATCTGAAAGCTTTCTGTTCATGAACTGCTGAATCCTTGCTAACTGTGAAATGAGCACAAGTCTATGGCAGTTTGAACATTCTTTAGCATTACCCTTCCTTGGGATTGGAATAAAAACTGACCTTTTCCAGTCCTATGGCCACTGCTGAGCTTTCCAAATTTGCTGGCATACTGAGTGTTGCACTTTAACAGCATTGTCTTTTAGGATTTGAAGTAGCTTAGTTGGAATTCCACCACCTTCATAGTAACATTTCCTAATGCCCACTTGACTTCAGACTCCAGGATGTCTAGCTATAGATGAGTCATCACACCTTCATGGTTATCTGGGCCATTAAGATCTTTTTTGTACAGTTCTTCTGTGTATTCTTGCCACCTCTTTTTAATCTCTTTAATTATGCTAGGTCTTTGCTGTTTCTGTCCTTTATTGTGCCCATCCTTCATGAAATATTCCCTTGATATCTCTATTTTCTTGAATAGATCTCTAGTCTTTCCCTTTCTATTGTTTTTCCCTATTTCTTTGACCTGATCACTGAGGAAGGCTTTCTTATCTTTCCTTGCTATTCATTGGAACTCTGCACTAAGATGGGGATATCTTTCATTTTCTCCTTTGCCTTTCACTTCTCTTCTTTTCCCAGGTATTTGTAAAGCCTCCCCAGACAATCATTTTGTCTTCTTGTATTTCTTTGTGTTTGGGACAGTTTAGGTCACTGTCTCCTGTACAATGGCACAAACCTCTGTCCATAGTTCTTCAGGCACTCTATCAAATCTAATGCCTTGAATCTACTTGTCACTTCCATTGTGTAATCATACAGGATTTGATTTAGGTCATACCTGAATGGTCTAGTGATTTTCCCTACTTTCTTCAATTCAATTTAAGTCAGAATTTTGTTATAAGGAGCTCATGATCTGAGCCACAGTCAGCTCCAAGTCTTGTTTTTGCTGGCTGTATAGAGCTTCTCCATCTTTGGCTGCAAAGAATATAATCAATCTGATTTCAGTATTGACCATCTGGTGATGTTCAGGTGTAGAGTCATCTCTTGTGTTGTTGGAAGAGGGTGTTTTCCATGACCAGGGTGTTCTCTTGGCAAAATGCTGTTAGCCTTTGCCCTGCTTCATTCTGTATTCCAAGGCCAAACTTGCCTGTTACTCCAGGTATCTCTTGACTTCCTACTTTTGCATTCCAATTGCCTGTGATGGAAAGGACATATTTTTTGGTGCTAGTTCTAAAAGGTCTTGTAGGTCTTCCTGGAACCGTTCAACTTTAGTTTCTTCAGCATTAGTGGTTGAGGCATAGACTTGGATTACTGTGATACTGAATGGTTTGCCTTGGAAACAAATTGAGATCATTCTGTCATTTTTGAGATTGCACCCAAGTACTACATTTTGAATTCTTTTGTTGACTATGAGCTACTTCATTTCTTCTAAGGGATTCTTGCCCTCAGTAATAGATATAACAGTCATCTAAATTAGATTAGCCCATTCTCATCCATTTTAGTTTGGATTCCTAAAATGTCGATGTTCCTAAATGGCTCTTGCCATCTCCTGTTTGACCATGGCCAGTTGACCTTGATTCATGGACTTAATATTCCAGTTTCCTATGCAATATTGTTCTTTACAGCATTAGACTTTATTTTGATCACCAGACATATCCACAACTGAGCACTGTTTCTCGCTCTGGCCCAGCCTCTTCATTCTTTCTGGAGGTATTTCTCCACTCTCGTCCCATAGCATATTGGACACCTATGGACCTGGGGGCTCACCTTCCAGTGTCATATCTTTTTGCCTTTCCATACTGTTCATGGGGTTCTCAAGGCAAGAATACTGAAGTGGTTTGCCATTCCCTTCTCAATAAGCACTAGAGTCAGTAAAATTTCCTCTAGACTCTGGAAAACTGTTTAGTCATCTTTAGTTAACAGTTTAAGAAGTCAGTTGTTCATGTCTTCATAACAATTATTCCAGAATCAATAAGAACACAAGAGAGATATAATCAGAGAGTCTAATAGATTCTTGTTCTAGGACCAAATTTTTCTGCTTACCAATCTCAATAATCGTGTTTATTCTAAATTCTGTGCCACATGACCCATCACTGAAAAGTAGAAACATAAGGAGAAAACTGCAGGAAATGTATATTCTTGTGACTCTAAGAGTTAAGCAAGTCAAAAACACTATAAAACTAAGATCCTGGCAAAGACTGATCTGTGCATGGATCACCCATGGTTACTTCAAACATGAAACTCCCTCCTCTTACTCATGCCATTATAATGAAACAGCACGTGTAAATGAAGAGTATTTGGAGTGGAGCAACACATGTACTATTTGTCTTAACCCACACTATAGGGAGATACTTGAAAAGTTTTGTTTAACAGTGAACAGATTGAAAAAAAGGTACCATTAATTACATTTTAAAAGGCACAAAGACCACATGTTCAAGAATTTCTTCAGTGTGATAGTGTTAGGGTCAGTTCAATCGGTCAGTTGTGTCTGGCTCTTTGTGACCCCATGAACCGCAGCATGCTAGGCCTCCCTGTCCATCACCAACTCTAAAAATAATTTTTAAATATATTACTAAAATGTAAAGCAATAAAATTGCACTGTTATTGTTGCTTTCACTTTATTGCTTCAAAACTCTGATGAAATGCTATCCACAAGGAAGCCTTCCCTGGCCGTGCTTGCTCATAACGTTTGCTTCTGTAAGCTGGTGTATTACATTCAGAAGCCACCAAGTAGCCCTGGATAGCACACAGCTGGGATGCCATGCATCTGTTTTATGCATCAAAGTTATCCCATCCACTAGAACTTGCACTTGAGAGGGTGGCTTCTCCTCTGGTTCAACGCTGAACAGCTACACAAGAACTCAATTTGAAAATCATCAACTCACTCATTAGATAAAATGTACCTACTGATACCCATTTATATTCAACTGCAGATTCCCAAAATTTTCAGACTGCAAAAGATTAAACATTGGTTTATATGTGTACTTTTTCCTCCATTCAGGAAACAGACCCAAGCCATCATGGAAATTGCACCCTCAGATTCTTTCTTTAGAATCTCCAGGCATCGAGACTCCAGATCAATTCTAGGTAATCTATTAAAAGGTGCCAAGATGATTACCAAAGATTATCTGCAAAATGCTAGCGCTGATTAAGATTTGTTATCTGCCTCCCAGGTGATGAGACCAGCCAATCTTTCAACATAACTTCCAGGTGTGGAGAGTCGGCTCCAAGTCATCTGCTATAAGAGAAGCTTACAAGTCAACAGCAGAGAGAAAGAGGGAGAGAGATTGCCCAGGAAGAAAAGGCTCAAGGAGCTTTGATGAGATAAATTATGAGATGAAGAAAGAGCAAGTGAGATGAAAAGGCCAGAGGCATAGTTTTGGGTGCTGTGTACTTGAATAGGAAGTAGAATACACATTAATGAAATGTGGGGCACAGCCATATTGCTGACTAAAGACATACACATATGGTGAATGGCACATATTCTGAATAATCAACAGAAAAAGAAACGTTTGGCTTCTGAGAAAACAAAATTAGGGCATGTTATTCCTTACTGATGTTGCCTGAGGCAGTTACATCTGATCACAGTTTTGAAGCATACGCTCTTTCCTTTTTCAGTTCCCGTTTACTGATTTCTCTGGCATGAACCATAGTTCTGCTTCCCTATATAAATCTTCGCCAAGCTTTATGTGCTGGGTTTCGTTACAACTTAACCACCTATCTTTAGTCTGTCATTTTTTATATCCCCCATCCGTATAAAGAATTGTTACTGTGCTATATTCCTCACAGAAAATGCCAGGAACTTTCAGGGCAAAGAATCCTCTGATAAAATGAACTATTGATGTTTAAAATGAAAATAGAATTCAAGTCAGAGTTCGGCAGTTCTGCAGGGGGAAGAAAACAACTTAGCTGAAAATTATTAATAAAACCCAGAGATCACTCTCTGCAGGACAATAATAGTGAGACAACCGTGATATACGAAGTTTCAATATTTCAACTTGAATTGTTCTTTCCTTCAAATAACAAAGGAATAATTTACAAGCACTCAGTGTTTCTATTCCAGGCCATTACACTTGTGTTTAATAATTTTCACATTTATTGAGTTGATTGTTGTATGACATCTGGCTATTAGCCGCATCAGTTCTCTAGAAGTTCACCTGCTACATTAGCGACGCTGATGGCTTCTATTAATATTACCAAGATAAAGAACTTAATAGACTGAGCCTTCATGGAGATACCTTCTTTGCTAGTTTAAATTCATTCTCTTCTGCATATATGAGTAACAAGATATCCCTATTCCCCTGATAATGAGAGGAGCATGGCTCCCCATTTTCTTTGCTTCTCATGAACTTCTGCTACCCAGTTGGGCAGCATCATTGTGAGATATGCTGAGCCATCAGACAGAAAAGAAACGCTATACAGATATTTAAGATGCATGTGTGTGCTCAGTCATGTCTGATTCTTTGCAATACCCATGGGCTGTAGCCCACCAGGTTCCTCTGTTCTGGCAAGAATTTTCCAAGCAAGAATACTGGAGTGGATGGCCACTTCCTACTCCAGTGTTTCTTCCCAACCCGGGGATCAAACTCATGTCTCTTGCACTGGCAGGTGGGTTCTTTACTGAGAAGCCCAATATCTAAGATGCCAGACCTGAAAGATGGCAGAACACTTTCATCCAAAGATACTCATTCTTCAAAGAAGGGAAAAAGTGCTTTCCAGAGTGATTGTCCAATTAGGTCACCTATTGAGCCAAAAGACTGGAAGAATTTTCCATCTGCTTCCCTCTTAGAGTCAACTTTCAAGTCCAGATCTCTGAGTTCATGAGCCATCTGCTGCTTCCAAGAGCCATCCTCCTCAATCTAAACACACAAGTCTTGAGAGAGAGATCAGAAGTCATGTCACCTCCAGCTGATGAAATACCCCTTGGCCAGAGAACTGTCCTAAGCCACACTGATGATATGAGGCAATTTAATGATAGGGGATGTCTCTGCAGGATGCCATTTGAAAGTATGCCTTCCTCCTTCTAGCTACAAAATAGTCTTTGTAGTTTTTCATCTTGACAGATGCAGTAACTTGCTAATACAACTCTTATTATTACTGTCTTAACCATTTGTTGAGACATATATGCCAGATTTACTGCTAAATTCTTAATTTGCATTTTCCATTAAGTCCCATAAGTAACACTTATTGAGTATCTGCTATGGGTATCAGGTTTATAGCAATGTTCAAACCAAATTCAATCCCCTTCCTATAGAACACATATATTTTGATTAATTTATTTACTTATTTATTTCATCTTCACAATAAACTTACTATGCAGGTACTATTATTTATATTTTTTGAAAGATAAAACAGACTAAAAATTTGCCTGAGTACACAGTGAATAAGTGAGGGGGCAGGATTTAATATCAAGACACTCTAAATTCAAAGCCATGTTCTTAACCTCTTAACTATGCTGATGTTCCAAGGCAAACCTGAACTATAGAATGTAGGAAGGCTGGAAACAAGGTGAGCTCTTAGAGGACTGGGTGTCTTTACACTGGCAGAGACGTTTGTCAGTTTCTAGGCAAGCAAGATATGTAGGGTATCGAGTTGTCAAAATGAGAGAGGGAAAAATTGCCAGATATTATCCACCTGGCAAGTGGAAAAGCCGATGTGACTACGAATCTCTCCTACTTGGAGATACTGTCTAAGGCATCTTCAGGCTCAGATCTTGGACAATGACTTCTCAAATTTCTTCAGATGCATATTCCAGTGTCATGGGGCTCTTTGCAACTCATCATGAATGATGGACATATTATGTATTCAAATCCCACTGTGCTGAACTGGATGTTCAGCAGATACCATGCTCTACATGAGATAAGAAGCAGCAGGTGCCAAAGTTAAGAAAAAGCATGAAAACATATCTTTGAAACAAACACATTCTGTGTACTAATTTACTTTTATGCAAAGTAAGAAAATATCTGTGTTGTTCCATTTTAATAGCAGGTCCCTCATGGAGCCCCTGAAACAGCAGTAATAGACTCACTACTCTTGGATCGGCCTCAGTGTCTGTTTTCCTAATTCTTTTGCCTCTAACTACAGCCTTGAGAATCCACCCTCCCAACACCAAGTGAAGAGAAGAAAGAATTCTAGTTGAAAGCTCAAATCAAGATCCTCAACCATCAGTCTTATCAACTGCAAACCCTTCTTAACTCCTGAAATTTTCTTTTTTTCAAATCTATTTTATTAAAGTATAGTTGATTTATACTGTGTTAATTTCTGGTGTACAGAAAAGTAATATGCATATTTTTCATATTCTTTTCCATTATAATAGCTTATTATAAGATACTGAATGTAGTTACCTGTGCTAGAGAATAGGATCTCGCTGTTTCCCTCTCTCTCTCTCTCTCTTAAATAAGAAAGCCTCAGAGTAGCAAGGCTATTTGTAGATATTCGTGTATAGCCAGCTTCCCGTTTTATTCTCATTGAATCTAACACAAGGCTCCACACTGGAATCCTGATCAGTTTCCTTCTGGCATCAGGCTATTTCAATAAAACAGTCTTGGAGTGACCTGGTGAGTAAGCTACTGGGGGTGTGAGATAAACAAGCATGCCATTCAGGGGAGGAAAATGATTTCATCCCTTCAATTTAAGTGACTATATCATCTCTGACAGCACCATGCAGAAGTGCAGAAGTGTTAGTCGCTCAGTCCTATCTGACTCCTTGCGGCCTCATGACTATAGCCCACAGGCTTCTCTGTCCATGGGATTCTCCAGGAAGAATACTGGAGTGGGTTACATTTCCTCCTCCAGGGGGTCTTCCTGACCCAGGGATCAAATCCAGGTTTCCTGCATTGCAGGCAGATTCTTTACCATCTGAGCCACCAGGGAATCCCTGACAGCACCATACTTATCTATGAATACTTATGTATCTGTGACAAGGGAAAAAGTAAAGTGAATATATAAAGAGAACCTAACTCTGTGTCAGGCCCTGTGCCCTCATACTTCTTCTTTGAAGCTTACAATGACCTGAAAAAAGCTCAGAGAGGTTAAATAATTTTCCCAAACAGGGTCACACCAACAGTGAGCAGGCAAGTTGTAGAGCTGTCTCCACAGTTGGTATTTTTCCAATATAGTCCTCGGATCTTTAATTGGTAATTCCTAGCCTCCAGTATAAGAATCATGGCAATAAAAAAATGCAAAAATCCTCCAAGTAACACTGCAAACCAAAAATCAATTTAATTTTAAAAAGTTTAATAATAAATGTATGCCCCACAATCCTCTGTGTGAAAGAACAGACCTAATTAAATATCAAGTTACACAACTTCACAAAAGGTGGGGAATTGATGGACTAAATGTACAGGTTTTCCTCTGTACTTTAATTCCCCTCCCAACTCCACTTTCCCAGGGTAACATTATTAAGCCAAGAGCCAGCAGTAACATGCCAAAGATGCCCTTCTTGAGATATTTAAAGAATGTTGACAACTTCTAGAAACCCTCATCAAACAAATGGAAGGTAGGCTGTGTAATTTTCCAGGCAAGGAACCATCCTGAGGGCTTAAAAAACAAACACATCTGTTTCCACATTCTAAGGCCTTCTGTTCTTGCCAAGTTGTCAGGGAAATTCACTGCTTTCAAACTCCAGACTGTAAAAGCCAAATGGAGTGTTTCCACAAGATTGAAAATTTCGAAAGAAAGAGTCTGGCTCTGTTCTGTAGGCTTTAGGTCTCCTAAGTTTCCAGGGATTGCCTGTTCACCTGTATGTACACGTGTTTAGAGCTCATCTATTCATGCTGCCATCACCTTAGTTCAGGAGCATATCAGGCCCCCAAAGCCTTAGTTATTTAATAAACATTAAGCACATCAAGGGAGAAGGAAATGGCAACACACTCCAGTATTTTTGCCTGGAAAATTCCATGGACTGAGGAGCCTGGTAGGCTGCAGTCCATGGGGTCGCAAAGAGTCGGACACGACTGAGCGACTTCACTTCACATCAAGCACATCAAGAGACCCTGGGGATTTTCATCCAGGTAAACTTGTATTCTAAAGGCAGTCCTGCCCTATCCAGCCAGCCCCAAGACCGATCTATTCAAATTACCTCAAATCAGACCACACAGCCGTGGTAAGCACCTGGACTTCTGAATCTGTTGGTCAATAGCAAATTGACCAGTTCATAGGGCTTTTCTTGTTTCTTATTTCGACTCCTCAAAGCTGAGATACTGACTGTACTCTCAGCAGCCCCTACTCACCTGCACTATCCATTTATCTTGAGTTGATATAGAATCAAAACTCTTGAAAATGTGCATGTTTGAACATATGTGTTTCTGCATGTCTGTGTGTGTGTTTTGAAAAGCGGAGAGAGGGAAGGAAACGAAGCCCCAGAGAGAGTGATGGTCCAACTTCAGATGTACTCTAGCTCTGTCAGTGATTCTAATCCATGTAGAGTTATCCTCTGCTTGTGTAACTAAGTAGAAAAGTGTGAACTCTGGACTCAGAATTTGTTGTTGTTTAGTTGCTAAGTCAGGTCTGACTCTTTGTGACCTCATGGACTACAGCGCGCCAGGCTCTCCTGTCCTTCACTAATTCAGAATGTCCTGCTTTAAATACTGACTCTGTTTATTAATTCAGCAGCCTTGGGCAAATAACTCAAGCTCTCAATGTCTATGTCTAAAATGGGGAAAATATTGATTATGAGGATTAAATGAGGTAATACATGTAAGAGGTATAAAACAGAACACAGCACATGGTAGGCACTCCAGAGAGGTCAGCCACTGTTCAAGTCATTATTCTGTCCTGTAGAGCAGGGCCTTTCCTACAAAGGAACTTGAATTCACCCTGTTGAAGGGTCTGGTATACACCCCCAAAGTCCACCCGACACCAGAAAGAACATATCACCCTTTATGAAAAGGACTGACTGAAAACAAGGAAAGTGTCAAATCTGGGATGAAAAGACTATGGATGATGAAGTTTCACAAATGTGTCTTATTTGTGGTATATGCCAAGCCAATGCTCCTTTCTAGCACTTTGCATTTGCTTCTAGTATGTTTCCAGACTTCATGAATGCACTTTTCCTCAATGAAGAGCAAACCTCCTCTCTGTAAAACTTGTCAATTTCTTCCTTGGTCAAGGACCTTCCTTAAGGTATTCCTCTGATTAATGACAACTTTCTTGCTCCCAACGTATGGAAGGGGCTTAGCAGAACAAGCCTTACTCCCTCCCATTCGAGACCAAATGATCCCAGGCTAGGCCAGGGAGAAAGAACGCTACTTTAGAATGTGAGACATTCAGAAAATACTAAGTCTGCAAATTTAGAAGTTTCCAAATCTCACAAGCAGTCAGAATCTAGGACATCTGATCTAATGTGCTGTCTAGAAATCTCCCTTGATCATGTGATATCGTTGTACTTACTTGTTAGGGACTCTCAAGTTTAAAAAGTGTGACTTCACCATGAATTCCCCTTTCATATCCCAAAACAAACCAACAAAAATTAAGCAATAAAATATTAAATATTCTTTCACTAATCTAATCTCTTACTCTGAAGGAAGGGACTCAAGGAAGTAACACTATACTTAGGGACTACAACATGTCAGATAGCCTCACGTCTTACTCATTCTAGCCTTAATTAAAAGATCCAAGAGAGCAGGAACTATTTTTATTCAGTATTATACACTCAGTGCTCGGAACACTGCTTGGCATATAGGGGCTCTCAATAAATACACACTGAATGACTGAATGATACCACCTGTTATCTTACAGATCTGTAAGCTGATAAACACAAAGAGAATCTAAATAAAGTACTCAGACAGAGGAAAAGCTACAGTTTGAAAACTGTAAATCCACAGTCAATATTTTTCCCACTATTCCATGTTGTACTATTTCATAGAATATTAAAAACAAAAGCAAAAATAATCCCTTTGCCAACTGCACTGATACAGTCAGAGCAGAGAGTTAAAACACTTGCTATGGACCACGGCCAAGGCAAAATGTGAGACCCTAAGAAAGAAAGAGAGAGAAAGAAAGAAAGAAAGAAAGTGAAGTCGCTCAGTCGTGTCCGACTCTTTGCGACCCCATGGACTGTAGCCTACCAGGCTCCTCTGTCCATGGGATTTTCCAGGCAAGAATACTGGAGTGGGTTGTCATTGCCTTCTCCAGGAGATGCAATTCCAGGGCTGCTGGTTAAGGTTTCCTTATCAGAGGATGAAACTGGTACCCTGAGAACAGGGATGCATCACAGCTTTATGCAGAGATTGGCAGCTCTAAGCAAGGAAAAGGGGGAAAAGATGTCATCATTCATCATTCACATATCGAGCCTGAAAAGCCTTTTGTTTCATTACCAGCAAGGCCTCCAGAGTAAATAAGAACTAAAGAACAATCAAATTTGATTATCTATATTCATTTAAAAGGGGAACTAGAAATTCCACTCAGGCTTCCCTTATAGTTCAGTTGGTAAAGAAACCACCTGCAATGCAGGAGACCCCAGTTCGATTCCTGGGTTGGGAAGATCCCCTGGAGAAAGGAAAGGCTACCCACTCCAGTATTCTGGCCTAGAGAATTCCATGGAGAATACAGTCCATGGGGTTGCAAAGAGTCAGACATGACTGAGCGACTCTCACTTTCACTTTCAGAAATTCCACTCAGGAAAAGGCTACAAATCAGATAAGATTGTAATACTTGAAATTATACATCAATTAAGGACAACTAGGGTGGAAATGGATGAGTTTCTAAGCAAAGGCAAAAAGTGCTTACAAAGAGTCCCAACCAGAGCATTTTTGACAAAAAGGGAAAAATACATGATCCTTGAAGATTACTAGTTTGATTTTTTTCAATTGATATTCTCTCTTTCTTTTATAGCACAAAGGATAAAAGAACATTTAATCACCAAGCACTTATCTGGTCGAATCGGGAAAAGTCACTTCTTCCCAGATCCATGGCAAAACCTTTAGCCCTGTTTTATAATAACTGAAAGTAAATTCAGAGTTAAGACGAGCAGTGTCCCCTTAGAATTATTTACTCCACAGTTAATATCTAGCCCTATCTAATACAGCTAGGACTAGACATCTCTTTGAATTCAATATATGCATTCCAACACCAGGTTACCAGGAAAATAAAAAGAAAATCTATTGTCTAGTGTAGTGAAAACAAAATTAATGGTTTGCCTCCTTTTTTTTTTTTGAAGCCTCTTAATAATTCTCTAGACATCCTCACTGAATCAAAGTAGAAAATACTACCGTGGGGACATGAACAGACCACATTAAAGCAAATTGAATCAAGGAGCAAAATCATCAATTGATTCTAGAAAATCTAAGATCAGTGTGTCCTAGAGACCCAAGGTGACTGGTGACTTCTGAAAAAGAAATGTAGAAATTACATAACAAAAGTAAGGATGCCATCTATACTTGAATTTCTCTAAAATCCTGACATCACGAAGCCAGTGGGAACTGAATCCTTTTAAAATGTGCCTCTCAGATGAAATAGCTTCCTAACTGTCCTCCTGCTATCCAAGGTCATTGAATCCATTAGGCTTATAAGCCCTATAAGCTTTTTTAGGAGCTTATAAAAGTCTTTAAGATGTCGGGGCAGTGGAAGGCGGGGTGGAGTATGTACTCAAAAATACAAGAAGAAAACTATACAATCAATATGAATAACTGTTAATTTGTCTACAAAACATACCATTATGTAAATTTCACAAATTATTAAAATCCATATTTGCAGAAATATCTTCACATCTGATAATAAATTGTAGGTGAGATTTTTCTCACTTATTCTAGGTTTGCATAATGGTTGTTGAGAAGTCAAAGTCATTCATGAATTAAATGTGTAACCCAGGTAAAAGGTCAAAAATTTCAAAAGAAAAACTAATAAATTCCTTTACAATTATTACAGTAAAAATTGTTATTTAAGAGATGATGGGGGTACATTTTAATTTGCTTAATATGAAGTGGGTTTGGAACTCCATTATATGACCACTTAACATTTACAAGGAGTTAAAATGCCTTTCCTGCCCCCAGCATCCTCTACTCTTTCTCCCTGTCCTATCCTTCCTACAAAAACCCTTCAGAGTGTTGTCTGTAAAATGCTAATGTAATCACAGAACTCCTCTGCTTACACTCTTGAGTGACTTCTCACTGCAGTTGGGATAAAACCCAAACTCATTACCATAACCTAGAAGATATCCAGAGCCAGGTCTCACCTTGGACCACTCAATCCATCACTCTCCAATTTGAGGAAATCCTGTTAATTCTACCTTCAAAACATACCCAGAACTGGGCCATTCTCACCACCTCCTCTGCTCTCACCCTATTCTGAACAACCGTCATCTCCTTCCTGGAGAATGACAACCATCTCCAAGCAGGTCTCTCTTCTATATCCTTGCTTGCTATAGTCAATTTCTACATAGCAGCCTAAGTATGTTTCAAAAGGAGTCATGCCATGTTACTCCTCTGCTCAAAATTCTCCAGTGGAAGAGTTCAAACAGAATAAAATCCGAAGTCTCCATCAATGGTCTACTAGGCCCCCCAGGGAGCAATCCGGTCCCTTCCTCTCTATTTTTCTCCATTTCTTCCATCTTCATTTTCTCTTCTTTTTCTGTTCATATTGGCCCTCTGGTGGTTTCCTAACTCATCTGAACATTTCTGCCTTTGAGTCTTTCCACTGGCTGTTCCCTTGGCTTGGAACATATATCTTCAAGATTTATGTTGGGCTAACTCCCTCACCTCCTTCAAGTCTCTGCTTCATTGTCAGTCTCTAACAAGACCTACTTTGAACACCATATTATAAGTCATGACCTATCACTACCACACCAACCACACCAGCACTGGTGATCCCCGTTCTGCTTTTACCCAGGGCACCATCTTCTAATATCGGCTCTAGTCTTTATAGTAGGTTTGTCGGGTTTTTGTTTATTGTCTGTCTGCCCCTGCTAGAATATAAGTTCCAAGAGAGCAGGGATATTTGATGTTCACAATATATTTCAAGTTTCTAGAACTATTCCTGGCAGCTCAATAAACACAGGTTAAGTGATGAATTGGTCTATTTGCTCTTCCCACACTGGACTTTTCAGTCTGTTGCATAATAAAGAATTTGTCTGGTCTTTGTGCCAGATTCTGGGCACTGCGCTTTTAAAACTGTTAGAATCTCCTAAATAAGAGAAGTGTTTTTGTTACTCTTGAGGCTCCATATCACACCTGAGTTTATGCTAACAGGGTGACTCTTGGTGGGCCCCTTGATAACCTCAGGATGGGGGCTAGTCACCAGAAAGACCAACCACGTTATCAGAGGGTTGAAATGCTGAGCCACATGACCTCCAGGGAGAGCAGTAGGGCTGGAAACTGACTTCAATTACATAGCCAATGATTCAATTAATCATATTTACATAAAGTAATCTCAATAAAAACTCTGTACATCAAAGCCCATGGGCCTTTCTGGTTGGTAAACACACTGATGTGCCAGGAAGGTGACACATCCTGACTCCACTGGGACATGGAAGCTCTGTGTTTAGGATGCTCCTAGATCTCACCCTATACTTCTTTTTTCATTAAGCGGTTTCTGATTTATATTCTTTATACACTGTAGTTATAAACATAGAACTTTCCTGGCTTCTTTGCCTTGTTCTAGTGAATTACTGAACCTAAGGATGGCCATGAAAGGAAGGCAGTCTTGCTGTAAGCTGTGCCCTTTAACTTGTAGGGTCTGTGCTAACTCCACCAGTGCTTAGGGCCAGAACTGAAATTCAGTCCACCTGTTGATGTAGGAATATAGTCCCTCATACTTCTTAGGGATGAGTGGCCTACAGTTCACTCTTTCTACCTTTTTTTCATTTTTAGTTAGTTTATAAAGTAGGGAAAGAGCATTAACCAAAAGGGATCAAATGCATAGATTTATATATAACTGAAGACAATGTCCTATAGTCCTATATATTTCTAGACCAGCATCATTCAAATGAAATAAGCCTCAAATCTTAGTCACTTACTTAGTTTTAATTTTTTGGTAACCATGTTTTTTAAGAGTGTACATGGTGAAATTAATTGTAATAACTTTTTATTTAACTGTTGGTGATGGACAGGGAAGCCTGCCAAGCTGCAGTCTATGGGGTCGCAAAGAGTTGGACATAACCAAGCAACTGACCAACAATAACAAACTTCATAGATTAATAAATGGGAAGATTATATCAACTATTTTGGAGAAGGGGCAGATTTTTTTCAGGAACTGGGTCACAGATACCGAGACTCAAGGTCTAGAGGAAGTCGGAATTGTCTGCCATATTAGACCCATTTAGTTGTAATCAGTTTATGTGGTGACCTCAGGCTATGGCATTCTTTTAAAGTTTGTGACTTCCTTCTTGTTTCACTGTCAAGAGCCACATGTTGCTTATAGCTATCATACTGGACAAAGTAGACCTAGATACCAGAAACTACCTTGAAAATAATAGACTAACCAGTGACAAGAGGAAAAACGAAAGAATGACTGGCCTGAACCAAGTCCTGCCTCAATCACTTTCATTCTGGTGGATCCTCAGGCTAGTGGGTGGGGAGGGGGTGTGGTTATTTTGAAGGAGTGAAGCCCATCCTTCCAGAGCAGAGAACAGATTTGCCCCCTTCTAGTGAAACATGGCCCCATGAACATCTCAGACTTTGACCAGTCAAAATGGAGAGGTGGTACAAATGGGGAAGCAGCACTAATCCCATGACTGCCAGTTTCCACAACCTCCTCCACAGGGGACAAAAAAGGGAACTTTGCTTTAGAGAAAACTATGGCCCTCCCTCTCACTGTATGCCCTTTGCAAGTGTTAATGCTAGCTAAAGTTTCTTGAGCAAGGTGCCACATCAAGCATTTTAAGAGATGTATATTTCATTTCATCTTTACAGCAAACCCCTTTTTCAGGTCAGCAGATTATTAAACACAGTGAGGGTAAATACTTTACCCAAGGTGAGCTCAGTAAAGAGCAGATTTGAATTCAGAAACCAAAACTTGGACCCTGAAGCCTCACTTTCTAACTAAAATTCTACAGTGTGGCAGCTTTCCCTCCTCTTTTTACCTGGTAAAAATGTTACCTTTCAAAGCTCTTCAGTAGACAGACAGATTACTTCCTCAGTGAAACCTTCCATGATGTCCTTGCTCAATAAAGTTAACCCTACTCCCCCCTGCCACTGACCATCACTCCCTACTCCACCCTAACCATTACTTTAATTGATTTTGTTAGTGTCTTATCATGACTTGAAATTTTTACACACATACATTTCACATGCTTGCCTGCTCCCTATCTGTCTCCACTAGAGTGTAAGTCCCATTAAAGCAAAGACCTTGTCCAGCGTGTTTACTATTTAACAACAGGGTTTAAATCAGTGATATCAGCACAGAATAGGAAGAACTGATGAATCTACCAGATGTGTCAGGCTGGGTTTCAGGTTTTCTATGCCAAAGATTGCTCAGGCAGGAAAAAAAGAGGGAAGTCCACAAATACAACTGCTGCCAGCAGAGATAATGGAGGAGATGCTAGAAAATTCAAGAATTTTCTTCTGTTGTATTGTATTCTTCCCTACACTCGGGTTCATTATTTGGTACATAATAGGATTCTGAAATCAATAATATAACATTTTACCAGATGTCAGCAGGCATAAAGAGAACTCGGTTGAAATGCTGTGTAAAAATACATACCAGGCAGACCATGTTCATAATGATGATGGCATGGCTAATCCACATCTTCACAGGAAACCAAATGATAATTTATTAGTTACCGATAACAGCTAATATTCTTAAGTGTTTATAATTCCCAAGGTTTTAACATGTATTATACAATTTAACTTAGTCTTCAAAACATTTCTATGAAGCAAATAATATTATTATATGGGATTCCCTGGTAGCTCAGGTTATTAGTCAGGGTTCTCCTGAGAAATAGAACCAATAGGGTCTATACGTGTGTGTGTGTGTGTGTGTGTGTGTGTGTGTATGAGGAGATTTATTAGAGGAATTAGTTCACGCCATTATGGAGGCCAAGAGTCCTACAATTTATCATGTGCAAGCTGGAGAACTAGAGAAGCAAGTGATGTAATGTAGTCAAAATCCTGAAGGTCTAAGAATCAAGAGAGTCTATGGTATAACTCCCAGTTTGAGGCTAAAAGCAAGAGAACATGAGGGGCTACTGGTATATATCTCAGAGTCTGAGGACCCGAGAACCAGAAGCTCCACTGTCTAATGGCTGGAGAAGACAGAAATCCCAGCTCAAGAAGAGACAAAGAATTTCCCCTTCTTGTGCCTTTTTGTTCTATTTCAACCCTCAACAGTTTGGAGATTCCCACCTACATTGGTTAAGGGAATTTTCTCTACTTGGTCTACTGATTTAAACACCCTCACAGACACAATGTAAGTTCTGTGTTACCAGCTATTTAGACATTCCTTAGCCCAGTCAAGTTTACATGAAAATTAACCATTACAGAAAAGGAAACTCAGAGGCACAGTGAAATTAAGTAATTTGCTCACGGTCCCTAAGTGAATAAAAAGAAGAGTCAAGATTCAAATTCAGGACTGTATGAGTCCAAAGCCACAGTCCTGCTAAGTGAGGCTGGAGCTATAGAAATGTCTTAAGGAAATGAACAGTGACAACGTGGTCTTCCCAGGAGCAGCAGAAGCAGAGAGTGACACTAAGATCCTATTTACCTAATGTGTCTAATTCCATGTGGTTCATCAGCACATAGCATTCTACATCCTTGCTGGCCTGCTGGGCACACAAGATGTATTCTCAGGTCGGTGCAAAAGTAATTGCGGTTTTGCATTGTTGAACTTTGCTGTTCAATATTGGAATACATTCTTAAATGCAGTTATGTTATACATCATTTTAATGCACATTTATCACTTTATCTTTTTATGCTAATGACTTACTACTCTCTGTTTCTTTTATATTTATTTTAGACCAGGGAAATGATGTTAGACAAAAAGCAAATACCAGCGATTTTCTTATTTAAGTTCAAAATGGTTTGTAATACAGCAGAGACAACTCACAACATCAACAATGCCTTGGGCCCAGGAACTGCTAATGAACATACAGGGCAGTGATGGTTCAAGAAATTTTGCAAAAGGAAGCGACAGCCTTGAAGATGAGGAGCAGAGTGGCTGGCTATCGGAATTTGACAATGACCAATTGAGAGGATCATTGAAGCTGATCCTCTTACAACTACATGAAAAGTTGCCAAAGAACTCAATGTTAACCATTCTATGGTTATTCGGTATTTGAAGCAAATTGGAAAGGTGAAAAAGCTCGATAAGTTGGTGCCTCATGAGCGGAACGCAAATCAAAAAAAAAAAATCATTGTTTTGAAGTGTCATCTTCTCTTATTCTAGGCAACAACAACAAACCATTTTTCAATCAGATTGTGACATTCAATGAAAAGTGGATTTCATAGGACAACCAAGTCAGTGGCTGAACCAAGAAGAAGCTCCAAAGCACTTCCCAAAGCCAAGCTTGCAAGAAAAAAAAGTCATGGTCACTCTTTGGTAGTCTGCTGCTGGTCTCATCCACAACAGCTTTCTGAATCCGACTGAAACCATTACATCTGAGAAGTATGCTCAGCAAATCAATGAGGTACACTGACAACTGCAAAGCCTGTAGCTGGCACTAATCAACAGAAAGGGCCCAATTCTTCTTCACGACAACTCCTGATGACACATCACACAATCAACACTTCAAAAGTTGAACAAATTGGGCTAAAAAGTTTTGCATCATCCACCATATTCACCTGACCTTTCACCAAGCAACTACTACTTCCTCGAGTATCTCGACAACATTTTTCAGGGTAAATACTTCCACAACCAGCAGGACACAGAAAATGCTTTCCCAGAGTTTGTCAAATCCCAAAGCACAGATTTTTATGCTACAAGAATAAACCAATTTATTTCTCATTGGCAAAAGTGTGTTGACTGTAATGGTTCCTATTTTGATTAATAAAGATATGCTTGAGCTTAGTTATAATGATTTAAAATTCAGGTTCTGAAACCACAATTACATTTGCACCAACCTAATCATTTTCTTAATATAAGATAATAGAGTCAGTCTATGATTCAGCAACAGTGTACTCCACTTAATTCCAATGGCAGCAATGGTAGAAGTACTAGTAGAAAGCAGACCTATTTATTCATTGTCATGCCCCGTCACTCCTGGGTCTCTTAGGGCAAAGAATAGATGCCAGTTGTCCTTGAGAATACGGGAAGCCAGCAATATCACGTCAATCACTTTCAGACCCCAGTGTATACCAGAAAGCAAGAAGCTCTTACTTTCTCTGAATTGGTAAAATATAAATTTTTCTTATATTTGGTGAAATAAATTTATACAGCATAATTAAGACTCTCCTGTTGGGATGCCTATAGCATCATCAGGAATAAAATCTAGAAGAACAGGCAAGATTCGCTTTGGGGAGTGAAGGCAAGGGAGAAGGATTCTCTTGGAGAGATGCAGAAAGCAGTACAAAAAGCAGACTCAGAAATGTCTGAAGCTCTGCTCATTTTAAGTAGTAAATATTCATTGCAAATTTGCAGTAAAATTTCAAGTGACATCCATCCAAAACGTTTGATCCATGCCCACATAAATTATGCCCTGTCTGCCCCATGAGTCTATTTCTAGCTACTCATGTATTTGTATGAGTTTTATAATGAATTTTGTGCCTAAACCAGAGAGAATCTTGAACAAATTTGCTTCAAGTGACATCCATAAATCCATGCCCACATAATTGCCCTTCTGCCCATGAGTCTATTCGCTACATAGTATGAGAGTTGTGCCCATTGGTGAGTGACAAAATCTCCTTAGAGAGAGGACTTCTTCTTGTCCTTATACAAGGACTTGTCCTAGTACACAACATTCTATTTTGGGATCATATACTGCCTAGATTTTCAGCTCAGACTCAATCTCCTTTGGTTAGAAGTTGCCAAACAATTGACATAGCAGGTTTTAATCAACAACCTCTCTACATAAAACAGAAGGTATAAGAAAAAATAAGTTTCTTTAAATCATTTAAATGTCTTTGTAAATAATCCAAGTACTTAATTCTTTTTAGTGTTATGAAAATAACTCATTGCCATTATAGAAAAATAAAGAAATACATACAGGTAAAAAATGTTGAATCATTCATAATCCATAGCCAGTTTTAAATGTGGAGATTAAATTTTCAAACACTGATGCAATTTTTCAAACAGAGGGTTTCATTTAATACCCCATTTGCAGCTTGCTTTTTGTACACAGACTAATACAGCAAGTATTTATTTCTCTTTTATTGCAGACTCCTTTTTTTTTTAATTACATGGATTAACACTATTGACACTTGAAAAGTTTCCTGTAATTGGACATTGTTTCAATCACTCTCTACTTTAAAAACAAAAAGTGGATAAACATCTATATATTGACATATTTATGCACAACCATAACATATCCTCAAGATAAATTCTGAGAAGTGAACTGCTGGCACAAAGGATGTGTAAAAATTTAAGACTCCTGATAAGCACTGCCAAATGACTCTGCTAAAAACAGAAAGCATGACAGTGTCTATTTCCCTGTTTGTGCTATCTTATCTTAATCTTGACTTATTTGATAGCTTGGAAAATGGTATCTAGTTGTTTTAATTTACAGATTAACAGAAGTTTAACTTCTTTTTTCATTAGATCATCTTTATTCTTTTATTGAAGTTGACTTACAATACTATATTAGTTTCAGATGTACAACATACTGATTTTATATTTTATAGATAAGGTACCATATAAAATTATCACAATATTATAACATTATTGACTATATTCCCTGAGCTATACATTACATCTTTGTGACTTATTTATAACTGGTGGTTTGTACATCTTTGTCCCTTTTGCCTGTTCCATCCATTCTAGTTTTTAATGGGTCATTTATATTTCTTCCTTTATGACATGCCTTCTTAATATGTTTTGATATTTAAAATTTGCATGTTGATCTTATTGATTTGTTGAAGTCCTAAGTATATGAAGGATACACTCAGTGATATTAAATTGCAAGCTTTTTGTTTGTCCTTTACTTTTAAAGCTATCAAAATTTGAAAACCACAAACTCCTTTTCTTATCCTTTCCCTAGAAACATCTTCAATGTTTCAGGCCTCTGATAGTCAAATATTTTTACCGTGAAAATAATGGACATAACTATACAGGCTGTAGCTAGAAACCAAACACTATTTTATATAACATTCCTGTCACCTAATTGCCATGTGGTCTCAGGAAGTAACTCAGCATCTCTGATCTTCAGTTTCTTTACCTGGGCTGGACAATTTCTAATATCCTTTTTGGTTCTAAAATTTAGTGAGTCTATAAATCAGCAAATATGAAAGTTTACATTTGATGTTCATTGATGCTTTAGAGGAACAAACTTTCAATTTTAATAAAAATTGGAAAGAATTTAGTGGCGAGAAGAGCTTGTTAAACAAACAATTTATTTAAAATAAGCTTTGTGCTCAGCATAAAAATACTCAGTGTCAAAAGAACGTTCATTTGAACAGTAGGTCTGGCAGCCTATCTTCTGAGAACTGAAGGTTGTATCATAATCACAGGTGGTTAGAGTTCCTGAAAATTTCCCTCAAGTTTACATAATCCACCCCCATTTTTCAGATGACGACACTAAAGCCAGAAAGGGAAGGTGACTAAGTTACACAGAGTTAGAGGAAGAGTTCAGCAGACGTGCAAACCTCTTCATTTCTTTGACAGGCTGTCGTTAGCCTTGATTCCCAAGCATAAAAGTTTGATTTTTTGGAGATTAGCAAAAAAAAAAAAAAAAAAGTCATATTATTTACCAATATCATGTCACATTGCCATGGCCACTATAATGTCATGTAATTCACTGGATGGGACTTCCATGAATTAACATAACTCATTTTGGGAAGAAGGCCCTATGGAACAGCACCAACTGGCTTCAAAGTCTGGCCCTGCCCACAAGACGAAGAAACTGCTGGTGTTCTCTCATGTCAGCCCTTGCGGAAATGATGAAACACCTAGCTCACAAGCACACTGTGGAGATGAAATGCACAGATGTGTGCTTCGTGCTTGGCCCGAGGTCAGGGCAGGTGACAGCACTCAGCAAATGTTAGGGGTTGGGGGTGCACTTAGATATTCTAATGTTCCAAAGTATACAGCATGGAAATCAATATTTCCCTCCATTCCTCCTTTCCCAGTCTCACTGAGTAGCAGAAATCAAAAAGGATTATTTGAATAACCAACAAACATGTTTTACAAAAGTTTTCACTGAGTTTCTATGGTTTGTTCAGAAAGACGCTGAACCGTATGAGGAACAAAAGTTGAAAGACAAACCAACCATTTTCAGGTATTTTGTCTTACAGGAGGCATTTCTGACCCCCATCAGGGAGTCCCATCAGGCCCACATTTAAATAGTCCCTCTTCAGTATGTCCTCTGCTCAGTATGAAACCAGTTAAAAATAAAATCATAGATCAGTACGTTTCCGAAATCAGACCAACATTCAATTAGAACATATAACAGAAGTTTCTGCTAATAGTAAATTGCAGCCTTAAATACACAGTCATAGATGTATACAGAATTACACAAGACCTTCAAGAAGAAAATAAACTCAAAACTTTTATTAAAGGTTATGGAAGTTGACCTGCAAAAGAGAGGTGCTATATCCCTATAGTCATATATGGATGTGAGAGTTGGACTATAAAGAAAGCTGAGCGCCGAAGAATTGATGCTTTTGAACTGTGGTGTTGGAGAAGACTCTTGAGAGTCCCTTGGACTACAAGGAGATCCAACCAGTCCATCCTAAAGGAAATCAGTCCTGCATATTCATTGGAAGGACTGATGCTGAAGCTGAAACACAAATACTTTGGCAACCTGATGCAAAGAACTGACTCATTGGAAAAGACCCTGATGCTTGGAAAGATTGAAGGCAGGAGGAGAAGGGGAAGACAGAGGATGAGATGGTTGGAGGGCATCACTGACTCAATGGACATGAGTTTGAGTAAACTCCGGGAGGTGATGATGGACAGGGAGGCCTGGTGTGCTGCAGTCCATGCAGTCGCAAAGAGTCGGACATGACAGCAAATGAACTGAACTGAACTGATATTCCTATAAAGATGGCAATACTCTAAAAATTACCTGCTTATACATTTAGTGCAATTCCACTATAAATGTCTTTGAAAGTTGATAGTTATTAGAAGTGGCTTCCTTGGTGGCTCAGCAGTAAAGAATCCTCCTGCTAATGCAGGAGATGCAGGTTCAATCTCTGGGTTGGGAAGATCCCCTGGAGAAGGAAATGGCAACCCACTCCAGTATTCTTGGCTGGGAAATCCCATGGACAGAGGAGCCTGGTGGGCTACAGCCCATGAGGTCACAAAACAGTTGGATACAACTTCGCGACTAAACAGCAAACAATTATTAGAAACACTTTCTGAAAAAACTCCACAAAGACGAAGAGTCAAGGCATTTTTGAAGAAAAAAGAAGGAAAATAAAGGGGAAGATCTGAGGTAAAAACTTATATATGTGTGCTTGTGCTAAGTTGCTTTAGTCATGTCCGACTCTTTGCAACCCTATGGACAGTAGCCCACCGGGATCCTTTGTTCCATGGGATTCTCTAGGCAAGAATACTGGAGTGAGTTGCCATGCACTTCTCCAGGGGATCTTCCTGAACAAGGGATCAAACCTGCATCTTTTACATCTCCAGCACTGGCAGGGTCTTTACCACTAACACTGCCTGGGAAGCCTTATATTAAAAACAGTGCAATACTACAAAAACTGAAATACTGACTTCAGTATTTTTATCTGATGAAAGATATTTTAAACCAGAAATCAAATGAATTATTAAGTAAATAGTTCTGATACATTTGATCAACTATTTGAAGAAAAATAATAATGTTAGATCTCTACTCACGCCACAAGGCACAAGTTTTAATTGAAACTAAAGTCATGTATAAATTACAATAGCAATTCTGTGACAAATATCTTTATAACCAAAAAGCACATAAAGAAGCATTGATGATGAAGATATTAAAGATTTGATGTAAACCAAAACCTTCTGTCAACCTAGGAACACCATAAACCAATTAAAATGCAACTGTCACACTTGGAAAACTAACTGAACATTAAAATATAAAAACAAAAAAGGCAAAGATTAATACACTAATAACAAAAAAGGGCAAAGGACATGAATTTGCAATTTCCAAAAGAATAAATGCACATGTACAATACATATATGAAAAATATTTAACACATTAGTAATCAGAACAATATCAACTAAAGAGTACACTGTCACTTATTTATCTATCAAATTAGAAAGACTCAAAAACTATAACATCATGAGGATGATGGAATTGGGGTAAAAATACTGTATTAACTGTGAGGTATGAAGCCACACATTTTTTTTTTAGGACAATTCAACAATATTTCATAAGAACATTAAAAGTGTGGAATCTATTTTCTTTAGCTATTTTACATGTTCTGAAGAAAAACAGATATTCTCAAAAATGTGTATACAAAGTCTCCACAATTTTTTTTAAATCACTAAACTTTAGAGAATTCTAATACATAGGAAATATAATGTGAGATGCCACTTAAAATTATGGTCTTGACAGAATAAGAGACACAGATGCATAGAACAGTCTTACGGACTCTGAGGGAGAAGGTGAGGGTGGGCCATTCTGAGAGAATAGCATTGAAACATGTATATATTATCATATGTGAAATAGAACACCATTCCAGGTTCAATGCATGGGACAGATGCTCAGGGCTGGGGCAATGGGATGACCCAGAGGGATGGGATAGGGAGGGAGGTGGGAGGGGGGTTCAGGATGGGGAACACATGTAAACCCATGGCTGATTCATGTCAATGTATGGCAAAAACTACTACAATATTGTAAAGTAATTAGCCCCCAACTAAAATAAATAAATTTATTAAAAAAATTTTTAAAAAAAGTGTTAAACCACAAAAAAAAAAATAGTTAATGCTGAAAATATATTATTTAATGGAAAAGGATTTTACCACATAGTAAGTACAATATGATACTAAGTTTATAAAGGAAAAAAAAGCAAGTATTCATATTAGACAGAGAGGGGAAGACAGAGACAGGAAAAAAAGAGAGAAAAAACTGGAAAAGTCCATTTCAAAATGTTAACTGTAGTTGATCTCTAGATGGTAGATTACAGATGGTTTTATTTTATCTTTGGAGATTTTTATACAATTCCAACATTTCTGCACTGAAAACAGACTACTTTTGAAATCAGGAAAAGCAATTATATTTTGAAAGATACATAGGGAGAACCTACAAAATAGTTAATGGGGAAAAAAAAACACATCAAGTTTTTGATTGCTGTTGTTATTCCTATTGTTTAGATTTCACAGAAACAGAAATTGATTTTGACCAAGAATCTGGTTTATCAGAGAGACACATTCACTCAAGTAAGGCATCCTGCCACCTGAAGGAGACCTATTGTAAACATGGACACATATACAAAGAAAAGCAATTTTACCAAACAATTATGTTTTAGGAAAAGCTTCCTAGGCCTGATAATGTCTCCAACTGCCTCTGTTTTCTGACTGATGAAGATGATGGCATAAAAATGAGAGAAAGGCTGGCTTTTTTTCCCCCTTAACTGTGTCGGATCGAGGCAGTTTATTCTGTCCCTCCTGCAATTTATAAGCTGACATTTACTATGTAATGGACATAGTACAGCTGAGAGCGACCCCCTGGGCTTCCTGGGGATAGCTCCTGCCCTGGTGTCAGCAAGGCTCCCAGAGGAGATCCTCGAGGTCAGAGTGGACTTAAGTTCAAAATGGGTCATGCTAACACAGACCATCCAGCTGTAACGGATCAACAGTTTCAGCTTCACCTCACTGGCACAGTTGGGATGGATCCTTCCTGAATATGGGCTCAAGACAGCTGGCACTAGCTTCAGCAATGTGGTTCTAGATTCAAGTTGAAAATACCTATTTTCTCCCTTCAAGTTGCCTGGTGTCTCTGACCAGGCAAGCCTCAGCAATTCACACTCTCCTCCTTGATTGAATCCCCACCCCAGTTTGGTCCTGTTTACCTTTGCAACTTCATCTTCTATCATCACCTCTGCCTACTCTGACTCACCAACCCACACCAGGCTTCTTATATCCTCAGTCTAGCTAGGCTTGTGCTGGCCACAGGGCCTTTGCATCGCCTATCCCCTTGGCAGTGCAATGCTCTCCTGCCACGTTTTACATGGTGGCTTCACCTCCTTCAGATCTCAGCTGCCTCCTTGGTGACCAACTAAACCAACGAAGCAGTGTTCTCAAAGACTCATCTCTAGAGTTCAAAATATAACCCACAACACTGTAGGAGATGTCCTTGCTCAGTATATCTCCAATTCTGGAACTAACATTATGAAGACCACTCAATAAACATCTGTGGACTGATTCACTCTATTACTAAGTCATTGGCTATGCCCCTGAAATACATGCAAAATGTTACCACTCTCAACATCTTCACTTCTACCATTGTGGTCCAAGGTACCACCATCTTTTCCTGGATTTTTCCAACAGCCTCCTGAGCAATCTACCTGCCACCATCCTTGCCACCCTTGTCACCTCACCCCTAAAAGTCTGTTCTCAACACAATAGTCACAGTGATCTTGTTTAGAAATAAGTCAGATCATGTGACTCTTCAGCCCCAATTCTCTGTTGGGGAATTTCACCCAGAGTAAAAGGAAAAGTTCTTACAATGAATCACAAGGTCTTGGGGACCTCAATCACCCTGACTCTCCATCTTCCCTCCTCCCTGCCCTCCAGCCACACTGATCAAACTCCTACTGTTTCCTCACTTCTGCCAAAAACATTCCTCCCTTGAGCCATGTGCACTGCCTGTTTCCTCAGCCCAGATTTCTCTTCTCCAGATATCCACATGGCCCACTCACTCTCTTCAAGTCTCATCAATTGCCCTCTTCTCAGTAAGGACCACCCCCCCCTGACTGCCCCCACTGAAAACTGCACCCTTCCTATGACCAGCACTGCCCATTTGCCTGACTCTGCTATTTTTTTCTCCCTAACACTTACCATCTCCTAAATCATATCTATGGTCTACTTCCAATTCCAAGATAGGATGGGAGCCCTACAGAAGCAGTATCTGTGTCAGTTTTGTTCCCTGCTATATCCACCTACGGCCCCCTAGAACAATGCCTGACCACTGCAGATTTACATGTCACGGAAGATTTAGCAATAATTCCTCTTGCCTGAGTCAGACGACACTGCATATTTTAATTCTGCCAGTCGTTTCAGAGTTTGTGCTATCTAGACCTTATTAAATCAAGCTAACCGAAGGGGGTAGGCGGGGACAAGGCAATTTACAACAGACTGTCTCAAAAATTACATTTATACAATTTGAGTTTTAAGTAATCTCTATTCAGATGGTCACTTCTAAGAATCTGATTAAAATTATTAGTTTACAGAAGAAAGATTGAAGCAAGCCTTAAAGGAAGAAAAGAAAACCTTGCAGATTTTTCTTTTGGTCTCCCCACCTATCCCTGCTATTTCATGCTAAATAAAACCATACAGGTCATCTCCTGTGATGGGAGGAGGATGGGGGGAGCTAAGTTAATAATACTGCTGACAAAGGTAGACAATTATATCTTATTTTAATTCATGAGCTCTGAAAGCATTTCAAATGCAGCACAGCCATCGCCAATGACTGACATCTACATCTGTGTTTGCTTGTGGCTTCAGCTATCAAACTAACATTTCATCAATCAAATTTTTTTTTCACTTTTCAAGCATTGAATTTGGGCCTGCAATGGGGAGTTGCCAGGAATTACTAAACTGTGTGGGTCTTCAAAAGATTGTGTATATAGCAAGACGAAGTTGAGATCTTTGCTAGGGATGGATCTGTCTGTTCCTGAACCAACTATACTGGGGAGGAGAGTACTTAAGGTGACATCTGTGAATAGGTAACCAGCATTAAACAGTTTTTCCTCCTTCCCCATAGTTTGGCAGGAAATATTCAGGAACTCCAAAAAATGCAGTCCAGCGATCTTAAACACAGTTCACCTTAGTGTGAAAGGAGGGACTACAAAGGCACCAGAGGACAAGAAGTCCCCAGAGATGGATCCAGATCATGGCCCTGGACTGCCCACATGGCAAGCCTCAGAGGGTGCCACTCACTATATCCCAGGTAGGCATGCTTCCTGGAGATATGCAGCAATTCCACCTTGCTCCCAGTTAGTCTCCCTCCTTCCTTCTTTACTTTCTGTTTATTCCCTCTATCAAGACACAGGCATATACAATGGAGAAAAGACAATCTCTTTAACAAGTGGTGCTGGGAAAACTGGTCAACCACTTGTAAAAGAATGAAACTAGAACACTTCCTAACACCATACACAAAAATAAACTCAAAATGGATTAAAGATCTAAATGTAAGACCAGAAACTATAAAACTCCTAGAGGAAAACATAGGCAAAACACTCTCCGACATGAATCACAGCAGGATCCTCCATGACCCACCTCCCAGAATATTGGAAATAAAAGCAAAAATAAACAAATGGGACCTAATTAAAATTAAAAGCTTTTGCACAACAAAGGAAACTATGAGCAAGGTGAAAAGACAGCCTTCAGAATGGGAGAAAATAATAGCAAACGAAGCAACAGACAAACAATTAATCTCAAAAATATACAAACAACTCCTGCAGCTGAATTCCAGAAAAATAAACGACCCAATCAAAAAATGGGCCAAAGAACTAAACAGACATTTCTCCAAAGAAGACATACAGATGGCTAACAAACACATGAAAAGATGCTCAACATCACTCATTATTAGAGAAATGCAAATCAAAACCACAATGAGGTACCATTACACACCAGTCAGAATGGCTGCTATCCAAAAGTCTACAAGCAATAAATGCTGGAGAGGGTGTGGAGAAAAGGGAACCCTCTTACACTGTTGGTGGGAATGCAAACTAGTACAGCCACTATGGAGAACAGTGCGGACATTCCTTAAAAAACTGGGAATAGAACTGCCATATGACCCAGCAATCCCACTGCTGGGCATACACACCAAGGAAACCAGAATTGAAAGAGACACGTGTACCCCAGTGTTCATCACAGCACTGTTTATAATAGCCAGGACATGGAAGCAACCTAGATGTCCATCAGCAGACGAATGGATAAGGAAGGTGTGGTACATATACACAATGAAATATTACTCAGCCATTAAAAAGAATACATTCAAATCAGTTCTATTGAGATGGATGAAACTGGAGCCCATTATACAGAGTGAAGTAAGCCAGAAAGAAAAACACCAATACAGTATACTAATGCATATATATGGAATTTGAAAGATGGTAATGATAACCCTACATGCGAGACAGAATAAGAGACACAGATGCATAGAACAGTCTTATGGACTCTGAAGAAGGTGAGGGTGGGATGTTCTGAGAGAATAGCATTGAAACATGTATATTATCATATGTGAAACAGAACACCATTCCAGGTTTGATGCATGAGACAAATGCTCAGGGCTGGGGCAATGGGATGACCCAGAGGGATGGGATGGGGAGGGAGGTGGGAGGGGGGTTCAGGATGGGGAGCACATGTAAACCCATGGCTGATTCATGTCAATGTATGGCAAAAACCACTACAATATTGTAAAGTAATTAGCCCCCAACTAAAATAAATAAATTTATTTAAAATAAAAAGACAGGCATTTTAAACCAATAAGATCAGGTCTGAGGAGCAAGCTCAAAGGTTTTGAGTTTATTATTAAAAAATAAGAAGAAGAATAATAATTCACCAGTAACTCCCTTCCCTCTCTCATTTACTTCCTTCACTCATCCAATCTACAAACATTCACTGACAGCTTACATGTTGCTAGGCATTGGCCAATGACAGAATCAATTTGAGTTGAGTCAGAGTTCTATATAGGGGCAAAGAAATCATATCTAACATACACAACCAGTTCAGACATCAAAGAGTAAGAAGATAATCCACCAGATTTCCTGCTGGCATAAAGAAAAATTAGGGAAGTGCCATATAGGATGACACCAGGACAATGCAATTTCAGATACTTGAGCAAAGATGAAAGATGTCTATCTCAACATCTGAGGATGGTACTTATGGGAGAGTGTTGACAAAAATGGCCACAATAATTCTCTTTCCTGTATCGTGCCTTTGGGTGGTCCCCTACCACTCTGACTTCCAGCTTGTCATGTGACTTCCTTTGGCTAATAGGATAATAATGATCACCATAAAAACAGAGACACAGAAAGTGCTTGTATGTTGGGACTTGCTCTCTCTCTTGGGAACTCTGAAAACAATATATCGGGACCACGCCCAGGCTAGCATCCTGAAGGATGGCAGGCATATGGCTATTTCACCCCATTGCCCACCTGACATTGATCCACCTTCTCAGTCAGGTAAGAAGGGCCTTCAAAGACCGTCCAGCCCAGGCTGACCTGAAGAAACATTAAGAAATTATACACATTTCTGTTATTTGACAAGAAACTTGAGGATGGCTCATTATTCAGCAAACGTTAAGGAGTTAACTCTAAGGCAAGAGAAACTCAATGATACATCCTGTGACAGCGGCACTGATTGGGAAATACTGTGTTAAGCATGCAATCCTAGACATTATAATCAAACACTATCTAGCTCAGATCAGAAATTTGCTTTATGTTTCTTGAATCATGAACATTTGAAGTAGTTAAGAGTTTCTGGAATCATCTCAAAACCAAATCAACTAAAGGAAGTTGAAAGTGATGTAATTTGGGGTGGAGAAAGGAGATAGAATATGAAAACTATTGTGGCAGTGATGCCTGTCAGAAGTTTCAACAGCAAAAGCAAAAGCTAAAAAGGACAACAGTGAGTTGTCCTGCTCCCTCTTCAGGACTGAAGCACTTAATCCCTCTAATTCTGAGAGTGTTGACAGCTAAGTGCGCTCATCTGAGACTCACTCTAGGAATTTCCCTCAGATGAGGAGAAGCTGCCTTGTCCAAGGTCATCTCCCCTTCCCAGGATCATGTCCAGTGACTGGTCCCTGCTGTGTTGACTCAATCTTCTTATCCAAATGCAGGACAAGTCTGCCAGCCAAGCCCTCCAGAGTTTCCCAAGGGATTGGCTGAGGCTTTTCTTCTGACCACATGGCAATTCCACTTCTTCCTCTTCCCAGTCCTGCTTCCTTCTTTTCTCCATAGGCATTAATCCTGAGAGCAGTCCCCCGCAAAATTTCTGCAGGTCAGGCTACAATCCAAGTTGGGTTTCCCTGATGACTCAGACCTAAAGCATCTGCCGGCAATGCGGGAGATGTTAGTACAATCCCTGGCTCAGGAAGATCCCCTGGAGAAGGAAATGGCAACCCACTCCTGTATTCTTGCCTGGAGAATCCTGTGGATGGAGAAGCCTGGTGGGCTGCCGTCTATGAGGTGGCACAGAGTCGGACACGACTGAAGCGACTTAGCAGCAGCAGCAGTATTCTTGGCTGGAGAATCCCATGGACAGAGAGGAGTCTGGCTGGCTACAGTCCATGGGGTCGCAAAGAGTTGTACACAACTGAGCACTCACACATTCAGCCTCCAAGTCAGAGTGTGTGCTTTGGGGAACTGCATCTTTGACATTCCCAGAAGCCCTGTCTTACCAGGTGAGGAAAATAAAGGGCAGCAATCACAGAGGAAGCTATCACATGATACGGTGATGCCAACAGAAAAAAATAAGCCATCAGAAGCATGAATGTTCCATGGAATATTACTCAGTCATAATGAGGAACAAAATTGGGTCATTTGTAGAGATGTGACTGGACCTAAGATCTGTCATACAGAATGAAGTAAGCCGGAAAGAGAAAAACAAGTATCATGTATTAACATACATATATGGAATCAGAAAAATGGTACAGATGAACCTATTTACAAGGCAGCAACAGAGACAAATATAAAGAATGGAATTGTGGGCACAGGGGTTGAGAAGGGGGTGGGATGAATTGGGAGATGGGAATTGATATATAAACACTACCATGTGTAAAATAGCTAGTGGGAATGTGCTGATAACACAGGAAGCTCAGCTCCGTGCTCTGAGCAATAAAAAAAAGTTCAGTAATAAAATAAACACCAGCAAATAATAATGGAAAAAGATAATCACCATATTAGCAGCCAACAAAAGATAACAGAAATGACATTAACAAGAAATATTGAGAAAAGACATACACATTGGGGGAAAAAAACCTATAAAAATTTTAACCTAAAGACTCAAGAGTACTTGAATAAGTGGAAAGAAAGGCATTTGTGATAAAACTAAATAATGTTTAAATGGCAACTATGCTGAAATTTAATTATATGCTTAATTCAATTTCAACTACAGTGCACACAAGATTATTACTGAAATGTGACCACGTTGGTCTGGAAAAATTAAACAGTGGGAATACTCCAAAAAGTTTAGCAACAGGGAAGAAATAAGGATGTGGTCCCAAAAAAAGTTATAAAAGTTAGTTAACAGGTATCTTTCTACTAGCGTTCTTGGTGCCTTTCCAATAAAAATATGATTTGTGTCTGAGGCAGAGGAGTGATAGAGAAGTATGCCGTATTTACCAAGTGCTTTTCATGAGGAAGCTCATCTGTATAAAATATTCCCTACATACATTTCCTCTAAACCACAGAAGCCAGTTTGTGATGTCCCTTGGACATTTCAAACAAATGAGACCAGTGAGTCTCCTAGACTCTGTTTCCTGACTTCTTCACCATGAACACTCTCGCCACTTGCGCCATTCACACCATTACTTACACCCGAAATCTTATCATCAAAAATTCACTTCCTTCAACAATCTCATCACAAGCCTCTTCCAATAGCTCTTTATACTTTTTTTTTCGAGTTTTATTTATATTTCTTTATTTGTTTCTTTTACTCTTATTAAGATATAATTGACATTTAATACTGTACCTTTAAGGTGTATCTGTCAACTTGTTATGTATTAATACCACCTTGGTGTCGGCTAACACCTCTATCAAGTCACATGATTATCATTTATTTTTTTTTAATAAATTTATTTATTTTAGTTGGGGGCTAATTACTTTACAATATTGTAGTGGTTTTTGCATCACATTGACATGAATCAGCCATGGGTTTACATATACTTTTTTATATTAAGTACTTTACACTTGTACACATGCATTGCTTCACCGCTCACAATTCTTCTACCTCATTGAAGCTCGCCAATCCATTAATCTGCTCTCTACTTTCTCACTGATCACCAGCCTTTGCCCCTGTTTGGATTAGATTCCATGTCTTTCTTTTTAATCAAACGCTTAACCTCAACCTGCTTGGCCAAGTGTTCCCCTATATTCTTTGTCTAGGCAAAACCCTAAACCTTTTTGAACTCAACTCTTCACTTTTCTCTGCCTCCACACAATTAAAAGTTTCAAAAAATACAGATATAAACCCAAAACCAAAAATACAAATTCACACAAACAGCTTAGTGGAGTATCAAATGGACATTTCTACAGATTCCTTTTAACCATTCCCTCCCCAACTCTGAGAAGACTACTTAAACCTCTCTTTACCTCCTGATTCACATCTCTGAATTTTCTCCAGCTGTCATCTGATGACCCCACTTCACACTCCATAGAGGAAACAAACTACCTCATAAAGAAACACGGTCATCTTTACACCAACAAATCAATACACCAACCACAACGATCCTTTATTTATTAAGAATAAAGGAATGTCCATCGTCCTTATCAACTGGTAGATTGTCTACTTATACTATAGATACCATACTACTTGGCCTCTAAATGATTCCCTCTCTCCAACATCACACCTTTCCCCTCCTGGAGCTTTTCCATCCATGTTGGTACATGCTCTGATCTCTCTCACTTTAAAACATAAACATACAAATAAACAAAACTCAAACAACAAAAACAAACTTCAGCTTGTCCTCTGATCAGTCCCTCTGCTGCAGGTCCATTTCTCTGTTACCCTTCAAAACTTCTCAAAAGAGTTCCCTCCACATGTTTTCTCCACAGTCTCACTTTTTATTCACTCCTCAACCTACTCCTATCTGGCAGTCTTCTGCCCCAACTATTTCCATGGAAACTGCTCTTTGTTAAAATCACCAACAAACAACCTCTTGCTGAATCAAACAGATATCTTTCTGATCTAATGTTTCTCAGCAGCACATGCAGAATTAATTCCTTCCCTTGAAAATTCTATCCTAGGTTTCTATCTTCTCACTGAAAGCACCTTCTGTCTCACTGAGCACAATTTATCAGTCCTCTGTGCTGGTTCCTCCATCTCCATTAAACTCGAAACTGTAAATCCTCAGGATTTGGTCTGAGCCCCTCTCATTCTCCCTTGATGATCTCAACCATTTGTATGGTTTCCAGTATCACCTCTACCCTGATAATTCCCACATTTATATCTCTAGTGCAGACTCTCCTTTGAACTCAGGACTCCTATATCCAACCTCCTACTACTCAACTCCTCTTGGATATTTTATAGATATAAACACCCTCTTGGTGGAAGTGAATGAAGAGAGTGAAAAAGTTGGCTTAAAACTCAACACTCAAAAAACTAAGATCATGGCAACCGGTCCAAATAGAACATGCCCCAAATGGAATTCTTGAATTTCCCTCTCACAAAGTGACATCACCATCCACACAATTATTAAATTCATGAAGTTTCTGGTTATCCCTGACCCCTTCTCTTTCACTTCACTCTATTCAATCCATTCTCGAGTAATGTTCATTTTAATATATTTCAGTAAATCCATGTCAAGTCCATCCACTTTCCTCCACCTTCACTTCATCTTCATCTATTTACCATCCTTGCTCCCCTGAGAAGGCCTCTCTAGAGACTTGGTTTCCATGCGACCTTTTCCACCACATTCTTCATCAGTCAGTCATTGGAGCATATGAAAATCTAAATCACACATTCTGTCCCCGCTTAGCATCTTTAGTAATGAATGCTTACACTTAGAAAAAACTTAAAATTCCTTAATACAGCCCTCAGGCTCTTCAACATGTGAACTCTGCCAGCCTCGTGAATGTCATGGTGTGCCTCTTTCTCACTATTTCTCTAAGCAAAACCCACATTTGCTAGAACACACTATCTCTTTCCAAATTTAAGGCCCCAATTTCTAGAATTTATTAAAATTTTTGGCCATTTCGTTTTCTCATTTACTATCTCTTTAATATCCAGAATATAACTTTCACTAGTTCAGAATCAGACCCTGTCAACCTCTTAATTGCTGCATCCCTTGCAGTGAACATAGGTGGTTGGCCACTGTAGATTCACAGTAAGTATTTTTGAAGTTACTGAATGAACAGAAGTACTCTCCTTGCCCACATGCCCCTTTTACCCCAAACAGGGTTACCATATTTTCTTGCACTCATCTTTATCTACTCTGAAAAGATAATTTTTCCATAGCCATTTCCTATTTTCATCTTTGGGCATTGTTAGTAGCACCATAAGCAATTCTCGGTGTGCTTATAACAATTCCAAAGGCTACTTCAATGCACTGATCCACAATTACTAATTATTCAGGGTCCTCGATTTAACAAAAGACATGTTTATGTACCAAAAATGGAAAAGTAGGCATTACAATGAGATAAAACCTCACAAAGCATGATCTGTGTGTGCAGCTACAGCAACAGAGAAAAAAACAAATGTAGTAAAATTCAGTTTCCAGTGGTGCTAAGAACACAAGGCTGGGGATTTGTGTCAGCAACAATTCCCTGACCTCCCATTCATCTCTCATCAGATGTTCTCACGCATTATCACCTGCAAGTCCCCAGGCCAACCTGGGAAAGGACTGGCTCTCACCAAGTAGAGATGAAAAGACAGGCAGCTGCAGTGAGGAGGCTGCTGTCCCCAGAGCGGGTTTCCATTTCCGGCACCTGGTGCTGAGACTGCTGACTCCTCTGTGTCCAGGCTAAGCCTTGGGAGTACAGACCATTTGGAAGAGCAACAGTGTCGAGTCTCTCAATGGATACTGCTCCACAGTATTTCAAGGCTCAATAATATCTGTGAATATTCACAGCTCCTTTTTATTCCCTCCCAGAAACTGTCTTCCCTGTGGATTCATAAGCAGTATGGTCCAGTGGCCTGAAAAAGGGTCCATGGATATTAGGACAATATGGATGCTTTCAGGGATCCATGAGTCCTATGTAATACAGTTTATTTCAACAATATTCTTAACCCTTTTATGTAAGTATTGTTTGGTCACTAAGTCATTTTTTATTTTTTTTGTGACCCCATGGGCTACATGTAGCTGGTGCCAGGCTCCTCTGTCTATGGGATTCTCCAGGGAAAAATTCTGGAATGGGTTGCCATTTCCTTCTCCCTTATCTAAGCATATTTTGGATTATTACTATGATCTCTTTATAATAGTGCAGCCATGCAATTTTTGTGCTCATCTTTATTGTTTTTTTTTTTAATTTATAAGGCATTGTGCTAAGATGTTATACTTTAAAGACTATTAACAAATGAGAAAGAGGTGGAATTGCCTGATAAAGGATATGTTCAAGGCCAAATGAAATTTATGACACACTTTCCAGAAGAAGACTTAACAATGGTTCAAATACAGAAAGTGGAGGCAAATGAGCGGTCACACTGCAATTGGTGATGAACATGTGCCAAATCCAAAGAACTCATGCCTTAGAACCCATGCTGTATAACATGCTGCCACTACAGATTTATTTCCAGCAAACAACCCTTGGTCATGCTGAATCAATGTAATTAAAATTTGAACTTTATTAGCCTGTGGTTTTGTTTATACTTAACTAGTAAGTTGGTTTGCCTTTGCGGATATATAAGAGCTATAGTTATTCGGAATACACATCTGATTTTAAGTTTCTATCCATTTAAGAACTATTTGAATAGACATTTAAATCAAGGTCAGCGTTTGTGTGTTTGTTGCCCTTTAAAAATTTATGAATACTGATCTAGTATAAAAGGCATTTTGTTTAGAATCAGATCAATCTAAACTCAAACCCCAGCTCTGGCAGCCACTAGCACTGCAGTCTTTTTGTTTTTTAAGTTTTTTTTTTCTTTTTATTTAAGAATAATTGCTTTACAGAATTTTGCTGTTTTCTGTTAAACCTCAACATGAATCAGTCATAGGTATACATATATCCCCTCCCTTTTGAACCTCCCTCTCATCTCCCCCATCCCACTCCTCTAGGTTGATACAGAGCCCCTGTTTGAGTTTCCTGAGCCATACAGAAAATTCCCACTGGCTATCTATTTTACATATGGTAATATGTTTCCATGTTACTCTTTCCATACATCTCACCCTCTCCTCCCCTCTCGCCATGTCTTTAAGTCTATTCTCTATGCCTGTTTCTCCACTGTTGCCTTGTAAATAAATTCTTCAGTATCATTTTTCTCAATTCTGTATATGTGCGTTAGAATACGATATTTATCTTTCTCTGACTTACTTCACTCTGTATACTAGGTTCTAGGTTCATCCAACTCATTAGAACTGACTCAAATGGGTTCCTTTTTATGACTAATACTCCATTCTGCATATGTACCACACTTTTTTATCCATTCAGCTGTTGATGGACATCTAGGTTGCTTCCATGTTCTAGCTATTGTAAATAGTGCTGAAATGAACAATGGGATACATGTGTATTTTTCAATTTTGGTTTCCTCAGGGCATATGCCTAGGAGTAGGATTGCTGGGTCATATGGTGGTTTTATTCCTAGTTTTTTAGGGAATCTCCATACCGTCTTCTATAGTGGCTGTATCAATTTACATTCCCACCAACACGGCAAGAGTGTTCCCTTTTCTCCACACCCTCTCCAGCGTTTATTGTTTGTAGACTTTTTGATGATGGCCATTCTGACTGGGGTGAGGTGATCTCTCACTGCGGTTTTGATTTGCATTTCTCTAATAATGAGCAATGTTGAGCATATTTTCATGTGTTGGTTAACCATCTGTATGTCTTCTTTGGAGAAATGTCTGTTTAGGTCCTTTTCCCACTTTTTGATTGGGTTGTTTTTCTGGCATTGAGTTGCATGAGCTGCTTGTATATTTTGGAAATCAATCCTATGTCAGTTGTTTCATTTGCTATTATTTTCTCCCATTCTGAGGTCTGTCTTTTCACCTTGCTTATAGTTTCCTTTGCTGTGCAAAGCTTTTAAGTTTAATCAGGTCCCACTTGTTTACTTTTGTTTTTATTTCCATTACTGTGGGAGGTGGGTCACAGAGGATCCTGCTTAGACTTATGTCATCAAGAATTCTGCCTATGTTTCCTCTAACAGGTTTATAGTTCCTGGTCTTACATTTAGATCTTTAATCCATTTTGAGTTTATCTTTGAGTATGATATTAGGAAGTGTTCTAATTTCATTCTCTTACGTGTAGCTGTCCAGTTTTCCCAGCACCATTTATTGAAGAGGCTGTCTTTGCCCCATTGTATATTCTTGCCTACTGTGTCAAAAATAAGGTACCCATAGATGCATGGGTTTATTTCTGGGCCTTCTATCTTGTTCCATTGGTCTATATTTCTGTTTTTGTGCCAGTAACAAACTGTCTTGATGACCGTAGCTTTATAGTATTATCTGAAGTCAGAAAGGTTGATTCCTCCAGCTCCATTCTTCTTTTCAAGACTGCTTTGGATATTTAGGGTCTTTTGTGTTTCCACATGAATTGTGAAATTTTTTGTTCTAGTTTGGTGAAAAATGCCATTGGTTATTTGATAGGGATCACATTGAATCTGTAGATTATGCTTGGTAGTATATCATTTTCACAATATTGATTCTTCCTACCCAGGAACACAAAATATCTCTCTGTTTATATCATCTTTGATTTCTTTCATCAGTGTCTTATAATTTTCTGTGTACAGTTCTTTTGTCTCCATAGGTAAGTTTATTCCTAGATATTTCATTCTTTTTGTTGCAATGGTGAATGGGATTGATTCCTTAATTTCTCTGATTTTTCATTGTTAGTATATAGAAATGCAAGTGATTTCTGTGTATTGATTTTTCTGTGTATTGATTTCTGTGTATTGATTCTGCAACTTTGCTAAATTCACTGATTAGCCTAGTAATTTTCCAATACTATCTTTAGGGTTTTCTAAGTACAATATCACGTCATCTGCAAACAGTGAGAGCTTTACTTCTTTTCTGATCCGGATTCCTTTTATTTCTTTTTCTTCCCTGATCACTGTAGCTAGGACTTCCGAAACTATGCTGAATAACAGTGGTGAAAGTGGACACTCTTGTCTTGTTCCTGATCTTACGAGGAATGCTTTCAGTTTTTCACCATTGAGAATAATGTTTGCTGCAGGCTTATCATATATGGCCTTCACTATATTGAGGCAGGTTCCTTCTATGCCCATTTTTTGAAGAGTTTTAATCATAAATGGTGCTGAATTTTGTCAAAGGCTTTTTATGCATCTATTGAGATGATCATATGGTTTTTATCTTTTAATTTGTTAATGTGGTGTATCACATTGATTGATTTGCATATATTGAAGAATCCTTGAATTACTGGAATAAACCCAACTTGATCATGGTGTTTGAGCTTTTTGATGTGTTGCTGAATTCTGTTTGCTAAAACTTTCTTGAGGATTTTTGCATCTATGTTCATCAGTGATATTGGCCTGTAGTTTTCTTTCTGTCTGTTGTCTTTGTCTGGTTTTGGTATCAGGGTGATGGCGTCCTCATAGAATTAGTTTGGATGTGTTCCTTACTCTGCAATTTTTTGAAAGAGTTTTCAAAGGATAGGCATTAGCTCTTCTATAAATGTTGATGGAATTCTCCTGTGAAGCCATCTGGTCCTGGGCTTTTGTTTTTTGGGAGATTTTTGATCACAGCTTCAATTTCAGTGCTTGTAATTGGGTTGTTCTTTATTTCTATTTCTTCCTGGTTCTGTCTTGGAAGATTGAACTTATCTAACAATCTGTCCATTTCTTCCAGGTTATCCATTTTATTGCCATACAGCTGTTCATAATAATCTCTTATAATCCTTTGTATTTCTGCATTGTCTGTTGCTAACCTCTCCTTTTTCATTTCTAATTTTGTTGATTTGATTCTTCTCTCTTTTGTTCTTGACGAGTCTGGCTAAAGGTTTATCAATTTTATTTATCTTCTCAAAGAACCAGCTTTTAGTTTTATTAATCTTTACTGTTGTTTCCTTCATTTCTTTTTCATTTATTTCTGCCCAGATCTTTATGGTTTCTCTCCTTTTACTAATTTTGTGGGGTTTTTGTTCTTCTTTGTCCAGTTGTTTTAGGTGTAAAGTTAGGTTGTCTATTCGATGTTTTTCGTGTTTCTTGGGGGTAGGACTGTGTCGCTATAAACTTCCCTCTTAGAACTGCTTTTGCTGCGTCCCATAGGTTTTGAGTTGTCATGTTTTCGTTGTCATTTGTTTCTAGAAATCTTTTAATTTCCCTTTTGATTTCTTCAGTAACCTGTTAGCTACTTAGAAACATGTTGTTTAATCTTCATATGTTTGTGTTTCTTATAGTTTTTTCTTGTAATTGATATCTAGTCTCATAGTGTTGTGGTCAGAGAAGACACTTAATACGATTTCAATTTTCTTAAGATGTGGTCTGTCCTGGAGAATGCTCCATGTGCACTTGAGAAGAAGGTGTATTCTTCTGCATTTGGATGGAATGTCCTGAAGATATCAATGAGATCCATCTCATCTAGTGTATCATTTAAGACCTGTGTGTGCTTATTAATTTTCTGTTTTAATGACCTGTCCATTGGTGTGAGTGGGGTGTTAAAGCCTCCTCCTATTTTTGTGTTACTGTCAGTTTCTCCTTTTATGTCTGTTAGTGTTTGTCTTATGTATTGAGGTGCTCCTATGTTGGATGCATAGATATTTACAATTGTTATGTCTTCCTCTTGGATTGATCCCTTGATCATTATGTAGTGTCCGTCCTTATCCCTTGTAATATTCTTTATTTTAAGGTCTATTTTGTCTGATATGATGATTGCTACTCCAGCTTTCTTTTGCTTCTCATTTGCATGGAATATATTTTTCCATTCTCTCACTTTCTGTATCTATGTGCTATGAGTTCTGAAGTGGGTTTCTTGTAGACAGTATATATATGGGTCTTGCTTTTGTATCCATTCAGCCAGTCTGTGTCTTTTTGTTGGAACATTTAATCTATTTCCATTTAAAGTAATTATTGATATATATGTTCCTATTGCCATTTTCTTAATTGTTTGGGGTTGATTTTGTAGATCTTTTTTCTTCTTTTGTATTTCTTGACTATACAAGTCCCTTTAACATTTGTTGTCAAGCTGGTTTGGTGGTACTGAATTCTCTTAACTTTTGCTTGCCTGAAAATCTTTTTACTTTTCCATCAGTTCTGAATGAGACCCTTGCTGGGTTCAGTAATCTTGGTTGTAGATTTTTCCCTTTCAATTCTTTCAATATATCCTGCCATTCCCTTCTGGCCTGCAGAGTTTCTGCTGAAAGATCAGCTGTTAAGCGTATGAGGTTTCCCTTGTATGTTACTTTTTGCTTCTCCCTTGCTGCTTTTAATATTTTTTCTTTGTGTTAAGCCTTTGTTAGTTTGATTAAATAGCATGTCTTGGCGTGTTTCTCCTTGGGTTTATCCTGTATGGCACTCTTTGAGCCTCTTGGACTTGATTGACTATTTCCTTTTCTGGGCTGGGGAAATTTTCAACTACAATCTCTTCAAAAAATTTTTTAAACCATTTCTTTTTCTCTTCTTCTTCTGCGACACCTATAATTTGAATGTTGACGCATTTGATATGATCCCAGACGTCTCTGAGACTTCAGTTCTTGTCATTCTTATTTTATTCTGCTCTTCAGAAGTTATTTCCACCATTTTATCTTCTAGCTCACTGATTTGTTCTCCTGCTTCATAGTCTGCTACCGATTCCTTCTAGAGTATTTTTAATTTCGGTAATCGTGTTGTTTGTCTCTGTATGTTTATTCTTTAATTCTTCTCGGTCTTTGTTTATTGACTCTTGCATTTTCCCCATCTTGTTTTCAAGGTTGTTGATCACCTTTACTATCATTATTCTGAATTCTTTTTCAGGTAGTTTGCCTATTTCCTCTTCATTTACTTGGACTGCTGTGTTTCTAGTTTGTTCCTTCATTTGTGTAGTATTTCGCTGTCTTTTCACTATTTTTTTTTTAACTTATTGTGTTTGAGGTCCCCTTTTCCCAGGCTTCAAGGTTGAATTTCTTCCTTTTGGTTTCTGCTGTCCTAAGTTTGGTCCAGTGGTTTGTGTAAGCTTCATGTAGGGTGATATTTTTGCTGAGTTTTTGGTTGTTTTTTTTGTTTTTCCTCTGATGGGAAAGGCTGAGTGAGGTGGTAATCCTGTCAGCTGGCGATCGAGTTTGAATTTTCATTTTATTTGCTGTTTAGATGAGGCTTCCTGCAAAGGGTGCTGCTACTGGTGATCGGGTTATGCCCGGTCTGGTATTCAAGTGGTTTCCTTTGTGTGAGTTCTCGCTATTTGATACTCCCTAGAGTTAGTCTAGGATCTTGAAGTCAGTGTTCCCACTCCAAAGGCTCAGGGCTTGATCTCTGAAACCAGTATCCTGTGTTTTCTTATCCTAAATTTCCTAACGGCTTATTTTAGGGAATGACTGCAGTCTGATGGCTACTAAATGGCAGGTATTCCAAAAAGTTTACTTTTAAAAAATCCCCTGCTAGTGTTGGAGCATCTCCTGCAGAGGTGTAGGTTGGCAGTGGCCCTTGGCGGGAACAGGGGCATTGGAAGCAGCAGTGCTGGGAGATACGTCTTGGCATGAGTCCTCTTGGATGTCGCATAGAGCCTGCGGACCCCAGGACTCACATTGCAGTCTTAACAGAGCAATTTACACATTCCCTCTGAACCAGGGTTTCTCCAGAGTGATTGTATGCTTTACAAAAAGTGAGGTGTGCCAATGACCCAGCCCACACCTGCTGAGAAATAAAGCTTGGTTTCCCTTGGCTAGCTGCTCTCTAAAGCCAGCTTAAAAGCTGAACTCAGTATATACTCAACATTCACATGTTAATGGCACGGTATTATATTAGTGCTAATATTAACTCTTCACATTGTTTTTCAGTGAAGTATAATTTATTTCCAGATTGAAAATGATTCTTTACATTTTTATACTACAGTTAAGTATGAACTCAGAGTAACAATGGAGGCAAGTAATTAGGCATTACTAGCCCTATCTTGTTGAAGTAGAAAATGAGTTTTAAAGTAGCTGATGTATCAGGAGTTGGGGATTAAAATATACACACTACTATGCACAAAATATACAATCAGCAAAGACCTACTATACAGCACAAGGAACTTTATTTAATATCCTGCAATAACTTATAAAGGAAAAGAAACTGGAAAAGAATATATATGTATATATGTATAACTAAATCTCTCTGATGTGTACATAAAACTAACACAACATTGTAAATAAATTATACCTCAAAAAAAAAAAAAAAAAACCACAAAGCTGAGAGACTTACTGAGAACCACGCAGTGATACATCAGCAATAATATAGTTTTCAGTCAGCTAGTTTAAGCCTTTTTACTCAAATGCCACCATTCTCTTCACTAGACTATGTCCAAATTATGATCAAAAGAGTCCTCCAAATTCTTTCAATGTAATATCACACTGTGGTTTGTTGATAAGTATGTAAAGGGGCCCAGCTATTTCATAAATAATGAACAACAAACAAAGTTGAAACGGAAAAGCTGGACAGCCATGGCAAGAAACACTGGCTTTAAAGCAAGGGCATTGATTACTGACCTTGGTAATTCCATTTTCCTCTCTCCTTTTATCATTTTGCTCACAACTGCATCCTTTTAGATTTTAAAGTCTATTACATGTTCATGCTGCAAAGAGGTTGTATAATGGCTTAGAAACTACATTAGGTCAGAGAAAAACTATTTTTTTCTAATGACCCAAGATAATATGAGGGATAAGCGTGTTAAGCTTTCACCATGAAAACACAGGTACAGCTGAATTTCCACTGCAACTGGGGGAACTGCTCACTCTTGTCTTTTTACACAAGATTGACTATGAGGGCAAAAGAAGACCAAGACTGGCAAACACCATTGTCAGAGAAATTCCAGGGTCCAAGCAGACAGAAAAGTTCCCTACTAGGAGTACACCAGATCCTTCTCAATACTCATATCAAAAGGGGGTCAAGCCAGCATGAGCAACAAACCTATGGCTCCAAGAGCACAAAGGCAACCGAAGTAAGGACAGAGGGCAGGGCAGAGATTAGAGGACTACAGAGCTTTGACACACAACGCCACATCTGCACACACCCACTCCATTCATGCAGTTCAGTTCCTTCAAAAGGAATATAAAGATGAATCAGAAGACGTTTTTCAACTCATACAAAGAGGGAAAAAATTAAAACAACCTAATAGTCTACAAATAGTGGAACATCCTCATGATAGGATATTGGGCAACCATTCCCTTGATGTTTACAAAAAATTCTAAGAATATAGAGAAATGCCTTTGATGTAATGCCTAGTGTTTTTGAAAAGGTGTAAATATTCGCAGAGTGATGTCAACTGCGTTTTTTAAAAAAGGGGATAAACAGAAAAAAAGCTGGAAAGAAATACATGAAAATATGTGTTATAATTTTATGTTGGTGAGATTAGAAGGAAATTCTTTCTGATGCATATTTTATATTTTCCATTATATTTGAAGTAATCATGTTACTTCAGTATCAATAAAAATACTACATTACACAACTTTAACAGAACTACTATTTCTTTATCCACTCAAACAGAGCTGAGCCCCTCTCTGAAGCAGAGTGTATCATCTGGAGCCAAAGAAAGGTGCATGCCAATGGAATTAGATCACTGGAGATCTCTGTGGGTTCAGAGGTGATCCCAGTCCAGTTCAGTTGCTCAGTTGTGTCCAACTCTTCGCGACCCCATGAACCACAGCACGCCAGGCCTCCCTGTCAAACACCAGCTCCTGGAGTCCACCCAAACTCATGTCCATTGAGTCAGTGATGCCATTCAACCATTTCATCCTCTGTCGTCCCCTTCTCCTCCTGCCCTCAATCTTTCCCAGCATCAGGGTCTTTTCCAATGAGTCAGCTCTTCGCATCAGGCGGCCAAAGTATTGGAATTTCAGCTTCAACATCAGACCTTCCAATGAACACCCAGGGCTGATTTCCTTTAGGATGGACTGGTTGGAATTCCTTGCAGTCCAAGGGACTCTCAAGAATCTTCTCCAATATCACAGTTCAAAAGCATCAATTCTTCGGCACTCAGCTTTCTTTATAGTCCAACTCTCACATCCCAGACTACCTTAAAGAATTCCTACACTCCAATTTCATGCCTTTTAGAGAAGGATTTTTCTCTGTTATCCCATGCATGGGGACTCAATAAAGCCAAACATGCTGTATTATTTCATATTTGTGTTTTATACAACAAAAACTGACCGAGTTAGCAATGATGATGTTGGAGATTTTTAAGAGATCTTGGTACAGATCTTCCACAGAATGCTGGATTTTCCCCTATCTAGAAAATCATCCAGCAGTGGTAACTGTTTCTTTATGGTTTGTTTTTTGTTTTTAAATAAAACTAAAGGCAGAGTGAGCTTCCCTTGTGGTGCTAGTGTTAAGGAACCCACCTGCCACTGCAAGAGATGTAAGAGACCCAGGTTAAATCGCTGGTTAGGGAAGATCCCCTGGAGGAGGGCATGACAACCCACTCCTTTATTCTTGCTGGAGAATCCCATGGACAGAGGAGCCTGGTGGACTATAGTCCATAGGGTCACAAAGAGTTAGACATGACTTAGCATGCATGCAAAGGCAGAGTAAATATGTGCTTTAAAAAACAAACAGACAGACCTGAGGTTTCTAGAACATGCACCCTTCCCCATAAACTTAGGGCCTTCCATTCACCTCTGATGTCATCCCTTTCCCATCAATTCTCACTCTACTCCTCCTCACTTCCTTGACCTTTTAACCCTTTCTCATACTCTGTGTTACACAAAATGGTTATTTTGAACAAGTCTTATTACAGTCCACAAATTAAGAAGTTTATTCCAGAGTGTGATTTCTTCACAGATAAAGTTTTGCTGCAAAAACCATAATGCTAATAGAAAAGTGAACAAAAAAAGTCATCTAAAATAAGCAGCATACTTAGTGACTTCATTGATTTACATCCGGAAGTAAACTCCTTTCCCTGTCATAGACCAGTAACAAACATCTACAGAACAATATAAGTCCACACACCACATTTTGAGTTACATTGCTCTACCCCTTCCCACTGGTCTGAAAATTTTATTTCAGTAATAAATGCATAGAATAAAGTGAAACAGGTTAACAGATCAAGGTGACTAGGGAGCGACTAGGGTTTACAGGGGAGAATTGCGTTAGAAAGTGACATATGAGTTGGTAAGAAGCAGCCAGCCAAGCAAAGATCTGGAAAAAGAATTCTCAGGTAGAGAAAATAGTTGGTACAAAGGTCCCCAGATGGAATATGAAAGTTAAATAAAACTATAATTCAAAAATATACATGCACCCCAATGTTCACTGCAGCACTATTTACAATAGCCAAGACATGGAAGCAACCTAAATGTCCATTGACAGAGGAATAGATAAAGAAGATGCAACATATATACACAATGGAATATTACTCAGCCATAAAAAAGAATAAAATAATGCCATTTGCAAAGACATGGATGCACCTAGCAGTTATCTTACTTAGAAATAAATCACAGAGAGGAAGACAAATATTGTAGGATATCATTCATGTGAAATCTAAAGTAAAAAAAATTATATAAATGTGCCTATTTACAAAACAGACATAGACTTTAAAAACAAACTTACTAAAGTGGAGACATGTGGGTAGGAAGGATAAATTAGGAAACTGGGATTAATATATACACATTACTATACAAAAACTAGATGATCAACAAGGACTTCGTTGTTGCTGTTGTTGTTCAGTCACTAAGTCATGTCCAGCTCTTTGCAACCCCATAGACTGCACCACGCCACGGTTCCGTATCCTTCACTATCTCGAAGTTTTCTCAAACTCACGTCCATTGAGTCAGTGATGCCATCCAACCATCTTGTCCTCTGTTGCCCCGTTCTCCTCTTGCCCTTAATCTTTTCCAGCATCAGGGTCTTTTCCAACGAGTCAGCTCTTCACATCAGGTGGCCAAAGTATTAGAACTTCAGTTTCAATACCAGTCCTAATGAATATTCAGCATTAATTTCCTTTAGGATTGACTGGTTTGATCTCCTTGCAGTCCAAGTGACTCTCAAGAGTCTTCTCCAGCACCACCGTTTGAAAGCATCAATTCTTCAGCACTCAGCCAAGGTGAGTCCAACTCTCATATCCATACATGACTACTGGAAAAACCATAGCTTTGACTAGACAGACCTTTGTGGTCAAAGTGATGTCTCTGCTTTTTAATATGCTGTCTAGGTTTGTCATTGCTATTCTTCCAAGGAGCAAACATGTTTTAATTTCATGGCTACAGTCACTATCCACATTCATTTTGGAGCCCAAGAAAATGAGTTCTGACATTGGTTCCACATTTTTTCCATCTATTTACCATGAAATAGATCAGACTTACTGCATAGAAAAGGAAACTCTAGTCAATATTCTATAATAACTTATATGAAGAAAAGAATCTGAAAAGGAATGAATATATGTATAACTGAATCACTTTGTGGTACACTTGAAACTAATACATTATAAATCAATTACACTCCAATAAGGGCCTTCCCAGGTGGCGCTAGTGGTAAAGAATCTGCCTGCCAATGCAGGAGACATAAGATACTTGGGTTCGATCTCTGGATCTGGAAGATCCCCTGGAGAAGGGAACAGCTACCCACTCCAGTATTCTTGCCTGGAAAATTCCATGGACAGAGGAGCCTAGTGGGTTACAGTCTATGGGGTCACAAAGAGTCAGACACAACTGAGCAACTTTGCACACATGCATGCAAACTCCAACAAAATTGTTTTAAGTAAAAATATGTTAGAAATTTAAGTGCTAAGTGAATTTTGGAAGTCACCTTGGCTACAGTATCCTAAAGAGAATATTATAGAACACAAGTTTCACAGGATGTTAAGAAGTGCTTCATTTGGTCAAGTAAATTTGGGAAAAGTTGAGCTAATTAAGTTTCAACTATCAAAACATTCAGCAAGCTAGTGGGCATTGGAAATCCAGACGTGTTCCTTGGAGCCTAAGTTGAGATATGCATCCAACACCTAGTATTTACAAATGAGGATACTGAGGTTCAAAGCTGATGACTTGACCCACATTCGGTGGTGTGCTGGTGAATATTAACAATCGGCTCTCCTCCTCCCTCCAACTCCCAAAATTCACACACTGCAACGGGCACACTCTAAGGTGGACTTCGTGATTCCCATCTTTTGGTGTCCACGCTTTTGTGTGTGCTCATCCCCTTGAATGTAGGTAGAATCTGTGACTTTCAAAGATGACGAGCTGTCACTTCTGTGATTAACTTACAGAAGACTCTATCCTGCTAGTCGACTCTCAATGAAGTCTCTTTATCTTCCTAACTGATTTTTAAAAATGGCTGTGCGGGAGGCCCACAGGTTTAGGAGCTCAGGGTGGTCTCCAGGAACTGAGAGGAGCCTTTAGCTGACATCCAAAAAGAAGCCAGGGCCTTCAGTCTTACAGCTGCAAGGAAATGAGTTCTGGCTACAATCTAAGAGAGACTGGAAACAGCTTCCAACCCTGTTAAGCCTTCAAATGAAAACACAACCCAGCTGATAGCTTGACCACAAACTTGGGAGATCCTGGGTTAGAACCCAGCTACCCTATGCTGGCCTCCTGATCCACAGAAAGTGTAAGATCATATATATATATATACACATATATATATATACGTATATATGTATATATATATATGTATACATATATACGTATATATATATATTTTAAGACAATAAGTTTAAAATAATTAATTTTATAGCACTCTATCTATACCTAATATAGACATATATATGTACACAATTTTAACATAGTCTTACTGCTATAAAGGATGTGTGCTTAGTCGGTTGTGTCCAACTCTTTGCAACCCTATGGACTGTAGCCCACCAGGCTCCTCCTTCCATGGGGATTCTCCAGGCAAGAGTACTGGAGTAGGTTGCCATTTCCTCCTCCAGTAGGCCATTAGAGAAGAGTAATACAGGGAGAATGAAAAGGAGCAATGCTTTCTCCAAAATCATCTGAAATAAGCATGGAGTCCTCTTGGCTCCAGCTTGAGAATCTTCTGGTGGAAGGGGTGTGAGACGCAAATTTAGCTCTTATCTTCAAGGCCCTCCATGTCTACATCCTGGGGGGCTTTTGTCTTCTATTTTGATTTGGGCCGTGGTTCACTAGTCCTGGTTGGCTTGGGAGGGGCTTTCGCTTCCATGGCTGCTTTCTCCTTCTGGGCAACTCAGATCTGTGGCAGGAGTTTTCTACGCTTCTTCCCAGACAGAGTAATGTTGGCTCGTGCACTGCACGCCCGCTACTTGAGGTGGTGCCACGTAATCAGTCCTTTGTCTATCACACCTCCAACCACCCAGTGTTTCAGCTGCCACTCCCAGGTCAACACTTGGCATCACTTGAACAGCTTCTTCAGCTCCATTCACGGCCAGTTGATCTTTCCACCCGCATCACCCATAGCTGCACTATGGTTGTGTAATGTAGGATGTGTAGTACTACAAATAATAAAATACATCATAGTCTTTATTACAAAGTCTATATATAGCCAGTTGAGTTTCACAGAATACTTTTTTTGATTTTCTCTGAATTCCCGAATCCATAGCCAACCTGTGGTTGCAACTGATGAAGAAGTAAAGTTCCAACATGAATGTTGGTTCATATTCTTATTTAACGAGTAAGATAAAACAACAAAGACATATTTCAAAACTTCATTCATTTTATTCTGAGAGATGTTTTTCCTGATTTGGAAAATAATTTTTAAATCCTGGAAGACTATTTCCTCTATTTTTTATACTATTCACAAGTTAACTACTACAGAAATGAAAAGCTATTGCATTTGCTCTATTATTAACACTTCCTTCATCATCGTGTTTAGCTCAGGAATCAATAAACATATTCTGTGAACAGTCAGACAGGTATTTTAGGATTTGAATCCCATATATATCTGTATCAGATATTCTCCTCTATGTGTGTCCTGTGGTTTTTTTTTTTTGTTTGCTTTTTTTTTTTGTTTGTTGTTATAACCTCTTAAAAATGTAAAAAGCATGCCTAGCTCTCTAGGCATGTAAAACCAGTCCTGGGCTGGTTTTGTTTCACGGTTTTGTTCTATGGTTTGTCAAATCCTGATCTAGACAATCAATAAAACAATAAATCAAATACTTTGATTTGTATCATTTGCCAATTTCTATGTTGTAACTACTTACAGCATGGCCATTTTCACATTACTGACATGATGGCAGTACATGTGGAGTCGGGAAGACATGCACAGTAGCATACCACTTGTCTTATAGCCTGCTCAAGCTGTCATAACAAAATGCCACAGACTGGGTGATGTGAACAACAGAATCTTATTTTTTTCACATTTTTAGAAGCTGAGAAGTCTAAGACCAAGGTACCAGCTGACCTGGTTTTTGGTGAGAGTTTTTGTGGCTTGCAGGCAGCCAGTTCCCTTGTCTCCGTGACCTCATGGGGCAGAGAGACAGAGAGTGCTAGGTCTCTGCTGTCTCTTCATTTAAGGACACTAATCTTACCCTATCAGGACCCCACCCTGATGCCCTCATTAAGCCTTAATTATCTCCTTACCTATCTCCAAATGCAGCCACACTGGGGTGCAGGCTTCAATGTATGAACTTGAGGACACATTTCAGTCCAAAGAACCATTACACAGCAATTCTATCACACAGATGGAAGATCATAGGCAACAATAGTAAAATATAGAAAAATAATTAGGAAATGATGAGTTTTCAATATTCATTACCTTTGTTTTAACATAGTTTACTTAATTGTACATTTGAATCATTTAACTTAAACTGGCTGTCAAGATACCTGAAAAGTTCATGACATGTTCTCATAAGCCATTCCGAGCAAATTCCAACCAGTCCCAGCACACCACTGCCAAAGCAAGTTAGTTCCAGAGCTGGTTCTAGAACCCACATTTTTGTTTAATCCAGTGTTCTTTCTTTGCCCTTCAGCAAGTTGCCAAGACACCCTTGTCAGTACATGTACTGCCTAAGTAAGAATGCTGAAGAGTCAACATTTAAAATCATAATAGAAGTTTTCTAGATGTAAAAATATAGATTCATATATTAACACATCCCAATCAGGATTAAAAAGAAATTTATGACAAGACAGTTTTCAGTAGGAAAACTGAAAAAAATTAAAAACAAAACTCTTGCAATAGAAAAAAGGAAAAGGCTACCTACAATGGAATGGCTGTTAAAAGGAGCACAGAATCTCACAACAACAAGAGAAGTCAGTACATGAAATTTTACATTTAAAGGTTTGAGAGAAGATCACTGTCAATAGGAATTACTAGCTAAAATACACTATTATATTCTAAAAAAAAAAAAAGGAAATGCAATCAAACTATTGTGCCAAATAGGCTTTTTTTTTTAATTTCCTCAAGCTTTAAAAGGTATGGAGACTAATAGATTTTAATACCACATCCTATAAATCCCTGACTTACTCTTTATGCACACAATTCCTGCACTAATTGACTCTTTGCTTTCTTGTCTATCCAGAATATTCTTGACAATATTTTGGTTAAGTATTAAAGAAGTATTATGGGACTTCCTGGTGGTGCAGTAGTTAAGAATCCACCTGCCAATGTAGGGGACACAAGTTCGATTCCTAGTCCAGGAACATAGATCCCACATGCCTCAGGGAAACGAAGTCCACATGCAACAACTACTGAAGTCCAAACCTCAAGCAGTGCTCCACAATAAGAGAAGCCACCTGAATGAGAAGCCCACATACTTCGACTAGAGATTTGTTGTTGTTCAGTAGCTAAGTCATGTCCAACTCTGCGACCCCATGAACTGCACCATGCCAGGCTTCCCTGTCTTTCTCTGTCTCCCAGAGTTTGCTCAAACACATGTCCATTGAGTCAGTGATGCCAACCAATCGTCTCATCCTCTGTTGCCTTCTTCTCTTTCCCTCAGTCTTTCCCAGTATCAGGGTCTTTTCCAATGAATAGTGCCAGCTACTAGAGTAAGCCCATACACAGCAATGATGATCCAGCGCAACCAAAAATGAAGAAATAAATAAAGGTACTATAAACAAATATTTTCCCAAATACCTATGTATTGCAATCAATAGAGGACACATTATGAAACAACTGGGGGCTTGGCTTGTGGCTCATATACTAAAGAATCTGCCTGCAATGCAGGAGGTTCCATTCCTGGGTCAGGAAGATCCCCTGGAGAAGGGAATTGCAACCCACTCCAGTATTCTTGCCTGGAGAATTACATAGAGAGAGAAGCCTGACGGGCTACAGTCCATTGGATGGCAAAAAGTCGGACACAACTGAGTGACTAACACACACTATAAGATAATACACCCAACAAATGTAGTTGCATATCAGAATTTGGGAGGAATGAACCCCAAGAATCTCTATTTTTAACAAATGCTGATGGTGACTCCAATATAACTAGGCCAGTATCTGCTGTCAGACAACATTTGAGAACTCTTAGTATAAATGAAAAAATTACTCTAAATATCATGCAGTTCAACAAGCTCAATATTTCCTATTCCTTTTCTGGGGGTCCTTTTCAATTTTATTTCTATCAAACTTGATACTAATATTTTGTTTCAGTCCTGTGGACAATATGAACAAAATGTAATTTTACTAGTTTTCTCATAAAAGTTAATAAGGCAAAACTGTAAGCATATGCTATTTCTCCAAACTGTTTCCAACCTTTCCTTTCTGTTTGCTTTGCAAATTCTTGAATTTTTTTATCTCCTTTATCAAATTTGCTTTAATAAGGATTAGATAAGCTTCTTCACACTAACACAGATGCGACTAACATGGGGGCAACCTCAATTTTACTCTCTCAAATACGAAATTCCATCTCATCCACAAATCTTATCAACGTCATGATGTATCTATCCAAGAAGCCAACCACTTCTTGTGACTTTTTCCACTAGAACTCTAATGAGGCCACCAGCCTCTTGTGCACAACTTTTATAATAGCATCATAATGGATTTTCTTGGTCATGCCTTTGCCTGCCATCACTCTCTTCTCCATCACTCTCTTCTCAATATGCACCTCAGAATGACATTTGGAAGCTATAAATGAGTGTGTCATTCTTCTGCTGGAAACTCTTCGATGGCTTCTTCTCTTACTAAAAGTGAAACCCAAAGTCCTTACTTATCATGGTCTACAAGGACCCCGCGCGATCACCTATCTGCTCACCTCCTACCCCATCCCCTCTGCCAGACGTTCCATCTATTACTACAGAACAACAGCTTCCCTGACCAACCCATGTAAAACAGCACACACATGCTATATCTCCCCATCATTTCTTCCCGCTCTACTACATTTCTTTTTCAGAGCACTTGTTACTTCACACACTATATCTGTTGTCGTCAGACTCCTCCACTGGAAAGCAAGCACCATGAGAGCAGAGATTTGTATTCCTTGGTTTTGTTCCCTATCGTTTCCCAGTACCTGCCAGAGTATCTGGTATGTGCAGTAGTCATTAAATAGTTGTTGAATATAAATGATTGAACAGAGGTAGTTTCTGTCACCTTTTGACAGGCATTTCTCTCCACCAACTGCCTACTTGTTCTCCATTGACCTCAGATGGCCACGCTTCAGCACACTGGATTCCTCTCTATCATGACTGGCTTCATAATTTGTGGGGCCCAGTGCAAAATGAAAACATGGAGCCCCATGTTCAACATTACTATTAAGAATTTCAAGATGGCAAAAGTAGAACATTAAACCAAAGGTGAAGTCTTCCTAAAGGCAGGACGCTGTGTGACTATAGGTTGCTCACCCATGAAGCCAGCCTCCTTTCAGTTCCCTGTATCTACCACACTTGCCCTTCTCCTGGCCCTGCAGGCTGCCTGACCCACCTTCCCCTTCTCCCTAATGTAGAGGTCCCAGCCTGTCCCTCAGTGAGGTATTTTGAACTCCCTGGGTTAGATTAGACCCTCTTGCATTTCCACTGTGTATTACCTCTTTCAGAACACCTTCACATTGTTGATACACTGTGTTGATTTTGATCTTCTCTGCTAGGCAGGTAATGTAGTTCCTAATGTATTATGTAACTGCATTCCTACCACAGGACCTAGAACCCAATAGGACCAATAATTCCTTGTTAAATTGACTAAAATGAACAACTTGCTAGTTGTAGAATTTTAGATACTAGAAAGTGAGGCTTGTATGGCATGATCATAAGGGAACTGCCAGGCCATGTTAAAATTGACTATGGTTGGAAGAGATTAGGACTCAAGCAATCTATTGGGCGTTTCTGCCTCAGGCCTAGGAAGGTGTGGACACAGGACAGAGTAGGTCATCAAAACTAATACAGCTCAGGCAACCTTGGCAGTGACACATGTAACAAGAAGACAAACAAGATGTTAAATTTAGGAAAATGAAAGCCTGAGAAGAAGACATATAAAAATCAACAGTATCCCTAAGTCATGTTGAACCTGGGACTGCCCTGGTGGTTATCTTGATTAATACACAGGTGGGAGCCATAAGAGGCAGCCAGGAAGCAGGAGCTCCTTGGCAGTGATGGTGTCATGATTTAGTAAAGAGTGTCAAGGGGAAAGGCCCACATAAAATTAACACAGGTGTCCCAACCAAAGCCCAATGCACTGGGGTATCAAGGATGGTTTTAATTACAGACAAGAAACAAAGGTGAACCACAGCCCTGAGAATTAGAGAAACTCTTTGGCATTTAGAGAGTAACTAGAACACTGAGAAAATAGGTGAAAGCTAGGCATTCCATTTCAGAAACCTGATGCTAGAACATCAAGATCAATACCAGATCCCAGCCACCAGCTGGTGCACACATGTTGGCTCTGGGATTGAATGCGGCTGGGACTGCAGGCTGAAGTCCTCAGGGTCCTCACCAATACAAGCATGCCAAAGGCAGAGCTAAAGCAAGTGGGCCTTCCAGGCTCCCACCCAGGTGAGTCCCAGAAAATTCATCTCATCAGGTAGATTTCAATCATTCTAAGTTTCCAACACCGCAATGTAACAGACACTTACTTAACTATCTCAGTACTCATTCCCAATTCCTTCCTTGCTTATCTTCTACTAAAGAGTTTGAAAAAGGTGAAGCAATCACTTTTCCAACATCCCTTCCAGCCAGGGGTGGCCATGTGACACAATACTTTCCAGTTAGACAGAAGAGCTTGACTCTGTGAAGGCCTCAGGGAAAGTCTTTTCTATCCCCATTAAAGGCACAGACCTAGTTACCATTTTGCCTTCTTTCTACTTTGAACAAGAATGTGATGTCTGGAGCATAGAAGTCTTCTTGCAACCACGAGGCAAGACTGAGGATTAAAACAAAACATGCTAAGGACGGAAGGAAGGAAAACAAAAGAGCCTAGATCCCTGACAGCATCATTGAACCAGCATGCTGACATCTTGCTATGTGAGAAAGAAAATTTAAAACACCTTATTATAACATAAAGAACACCTATGTAGCTTACCAGGTTTCTCTGTCCATGGAATTCTCCAGGTAAGAATACTTGAGTGGGTAGCCAGCCATTCCCTTCTCCAGGGTATCAGCCCAACCCAGGGATCAAATTTGGGTCTCCTGCATTGCAGGCAGATTCTTTACCATGTGAACCACCAGGGAAGCCCCAAAACATTCACTTACACCATCAATTCTGCAGTTACAGAAATCAATATATGTAACATTAGAGTATTTCTAAAACGACACACAATGAGTAAGAGTCAGGCACTGGAGTCTGAGTTCAAACTGAGTCTCACTGCGTATTAGTATATGATCATGAGCAACTTTCTCAATCCCTCAATCCCTCTCAATCCCTAGGGATTTTTTCCTGTGTTCTCAATGGAAAATAGGAATTATAATGGAACATACATTATAGTGTGGGTGAAGGGTTAAAAAGAAAAACTAATAAGCTTTTAGAACAGTACCTAGAATAGGTTAAGTGTTCAGTGTGTACTGGTAATTACAATGATGGTGCTGAGAGAATAAAATTAAGATTCATGAAAAGAGACATCACTGCTAGCCCTTCCCTGTTTTTATTAGCCAGAGAGTAGTCCTACATTCTTTCTAATACAAACTACCCATAGCCTTCTCTTTTTGTATTACATAATTGCTTTTTCTGTGTTAGCATCTAATTCATATATGCATTTCAAAATGGAGAGGGATGGAACATACATTGACTACTTAACACCAAGAGACTCTTCAAACCAAGACCATCTTTCCCAAAACAATCAAAAGTGTCTATAACCTATTGCCTTGATGATTGAACCTCATTATTATCTTCCAGATTTTTTGGACAGTTGCAATAAGATAATGTAACCTTCACAGCATGGATTCGTGGCTCACAAATTGATAATCCTATGAGCCTTGATGCAGCTGGCAGAATAGGATGCTTGCAGCTTGCTCAAAATCAAGGTATGTTAAACCTTAACTATAAACAAGTTAACAGTACTCAGTTGCCAGTACAAAACATCATGTTTCATCTATTTTATTCATGAACTTAATGGCCCTTTAAAAAGACCTAGTTACTTTTCTATTCTGTTATTTAACTACCAACAAATATCACTCCCCACACCAAGCATCAAAGGCTTCCAGTGTCTGTCTTCCACTACAAAAACTTAGTCAGAGGAACTGGAAACACTTCCATTTTTAGCAGTAAGGAAGAGTAAATGTCCTGATAACCGCCTATTTCACAACAATGAGTAGTATCAGATAAAATATAACAAACCCGTTTCATCAAATAAATATCTGAGCTTGCAAGGATAGAACAAAATTTGCAGGCAGCAAAAGGAAGTGAAAGTGAAAGTTGCTCAGTCGAGTCCGACTCTCTGTGTCCCCATGGACTGTAGCCCACCAGGCTTCTCTGTCCATGGGATTCTCCAGGCAAGAATACTGGAGTAGGTTGCCACGTCCTTCTCCAGGGGATCTTCCCAACCCAGGGATTGAACCCAGGTCTCCCGCATTGCAGGCAGACACTTTACCTTCAGAGGGAGCTAAAAACCATAGATATGAGAGATTGATGACCAAATAACCATCAGGTTTTACTGTTCAAGCAAGAAGAATTAAGATTTTCACAAGATTAGAAACAAAATCCTCAAATAAAGCTTGCATTCTTAAAGAATCATACATGAATTGGGGAAAGTATGGGCTAAAAATTCATATGCCCACTAGAAAAGGAAGACAGATCAGGAATCCACCTCTCTTGTATGTATAAAAATATACTCTGAATTTGTTTAACCACAGGCCTATACTGACAGTTACAGATCAAATCTCTTCATCTTTGTAGCATGGGATAGATGTTATAGGCTAAATAGTAACACAAAGTGGCCTCAAATTGATAGTTTCAAAGTGTACCTAGAAGAAGCAAAAAGTCCTGTGCTGTCCAGTAAGGATACCACTAGCCATATGTGACTAAATCAGATTTTTCTATTAAAATTTAATTTAAAGTTCAGGTTTTCAAATTAGCCATATTTCAAATGCTCAACAGTCACATGTGACTAGTGGCTACCCTACTGGACAGCAGACATAGAAAATATTTCCATCATTGCCGAAATTTCTGTTGAAAAGTGCTGGTCTAAATAAGCACACTCTTAAGCCAGGCTTTGTAAGATTCCCATAGCTAACTGGTACTGAAAATGAGTTCACAATCCACAACTACAAAGGAAAAAAGGGGGGGGGGGTAGGAAATAGAAAAAAGGAAAAAAAAAACCCAAAGAAACAAGGAACTGTGAGAGTAACCAGAAAAATAACACTGGAATAAGGCTAATAACAACTTTGGATAATAGAATTTTCCAGTGTATATGACAAAATGCATAAATTTTAAACTTTTTTTTTAACATTGAAAAAGAGCTCAAAAATGTAACAAATTAAAAAGATGCTATCAAAAGGGGTCAGGGAGATTTTAAAAAGAATTAACATAACTTCTAGAAATAAATATGTGTACATGCATATACATGATATATGTGTATGATCACTGAAATTATAAACTCAGTGACTAAAGAAAGAATCCATTCACAGGCAGATATCCTTTGGGGTGGGAGCACTAAGTACCGAACACTGGACCACCAGAGAATTCCTGGCCCCAGGGAGTATTAACAGATATAACTAACCACCAAGAATGCAACACAGCACTTTTCACAGAAAGCATAGAAATAGGGTAAAGAGACATGAAAGGCAGAATGAGAAAATATAAGCAGAATTGTAAGGGAGAGAAGTGAGAAAGAGCCAATACTTAAAGAGAAAAACTGAATATTTTCCAAATTTTACGATGCTCACCAATTCTCAAATGTATTAATTACACAATTGTAATTAATTACATTGTAAATTAATACAATTTAATTGATACAATACAATTAATACAATTTCTTTATAATTATATAAAGAAATTCACACCTGGATAAATCATTTTTACAATGAAAAAATCGTTATTTATTTTACCATCGTTTATAAAAGAAATGGATCAATCTTTATAAAACTTCAGATAACCAAAGGAAACAATAAGATTATACAAAGCAGTCAGACTGACAAGCATCACCTACAGGACAACACTGCGGACCACAGCAGCAGACCCGGCCACATCAACAAAGGGGAAGCTGGGAGACTGTCAGATCATAGCTTTAAAATTCAGAGAGAAAATAACTGCCGACTTAGAATTAAATATAGAGGTAATCATTCAAGAGTAAGATTGAAATAGTCATTTTTCAAACAAAGAAAGACTAATATGTTTACCACTAGTAGCTCTCACTGAGGAAATTTCTCATGGATACCCTCTGACAAAAGAAAAGTAAGCCAGGACAAAAGACGGACAGGAAGGAAAGAATGGTGAACAAAGATCTTGTGGATAAATCATATCAACAATAGCTAGGCAATATAATTAGTAGGGTAATAATCCAACCAAATAGAACTAAAATTCTGAAAAAAGTAACATGAAAGAGATGGTTGGACTTCAAGCATTCTAAGCACCGTCTGTTCAGAAGAAGGACAAAAATAATAATGTTAGATTTTGTGATGCTCAGTTTGGATGTTAAAACTTTAAGGATAACAACCAGAAATAGAGAAATAAAGTGGACAATGTCAAAGTCAGTGAAGTAATAAATACATACTAGGAATGATAAAAACCTAATTCTGAAGAGTAACTTTTTTAGGGGGAGGGAGAGGCCATGTCATTGGAGTGGTACAATGCCTCAATTAAATAAGTGCTGTATTTCCTAAAATGGATGTTGGTCGCATGGTTACTTCTTTTGTGTCTTTTCCTTTGTCTAAAATAGTTAATTAAAAAATATGCCTCAGTTAAAAAATAGCTGCTGTACAAAGAAATATTAATAAAAACCTCACAAGAAGAAAGTTCTTTAAAGTTTACGAAGCACTACTATTCTCTCTGCCTCATTTGATCTTCACAACAACCAGGAAAGGGAAAGTAACATAAGTTTCATATTCTGCATTTTGCAAGTAAAGTGAAGTGAAAATTGCTCAATCATGCCTGACTCTTTGCACCGTCCATGGAATTCTCCAGGCCAGAATACTGGAGTGGGTAGCCTTTCCCTTCTCCAGGGGATCTTTCCAACCCAGGGATCGAACCCAGGTCTGCTGCATTGCAGGCAGAATCTTTTCCAGCTGAGCCACAAGGGAAGCCCCCAGTTTGCAAACAAGAAAGCAAGAATGACCAGAGTAGTGAATCCCTTTCCCAATGTCACACACCTAAAAAGTGGCAGAACTTGTCCTCAACCTCATTATTTTCAACTGTAATTCAGTGTCTACCCAGAATACAATGCTACTTGGCACCTGTCAAAAATTTTAAGGATATTTTATGGAATTAGCAAGTTCCACAGAAATTATGTTTTACATGAAAAAAAAATTCTGAGTATTAACATAAGAATATATTCAAAGGGAATTTAAACAAGTCTATGTACAGGGATCTTCACTGAAGCATTATTTGTAAAAGCGAAAATTGAAAATGACCTAAATATCTCACAATATAAAAGTACAGAGAATGGTACATCTGTGCAATGCAATGCTGCACAGTCATTACAGATTACTTTCTAAAAGAATATTTATATCTTAGGAACATGCTAATAATATTAAGGGGAAATATGGTATTAAAACTATAATATCCATTTTATTCAACTATAGATGTTGATATAAAAACTGGCAATAATGATATATTATGCATATTGAAAGCCTAGACATAAATGTACCAAAACATGAACAGTAATTATACCTACGGTGGAGGGGCTGAAATCATCAATGATCTTTATCTTCATTCTCTAAATTGAACACATATTGCCGCTCTAAACTGAGCAAAATAAAATTGGCAAATAAATTTTAGAACTCCCTATTTACAAAAGCATCCGGAACATTAAATATCTTATTCCCCCCCAGATTTAAACAGTGAAAAGTTAACCTACTAAGAAAAACAGAAACTCAAAGAAAATAAAACAGATGAAAGATGATGATAAAGCATTTCTGAAATTGAATCATATGAGGTCAGAGCCTGGTTCTCATTATCAACTGGGTCCTAAACAAATAGGTTAACTAGTCTCAGATATGTAACTGAAAACCAATCACAGAAGACCCCAATCCCCCAAGTTTCTGGTTAACAACACAATTCGCTGAGTATCAAAAAGGCTGCCCTTGCTAAAGGCACTCCAGGCAAGTCACTTCCTCTCTAACAGTTGTCTGCGCCACTGAAAGATAAATGGTATCTCAAAAAGGGCAAACCACCCAACCACAGAGGTATATCATATCTTGTAATTGTGAGAGGGCTGTAACCCAAACTGGGACAAATTAGGGACCCTTCCTAACCATCTACAGTTCCTAAATCCAGGAACTTATAGAAGATGCCTGTTCAACAGAGTCTTTTCTGCTGACTCCTAAAGAAATATGTAATATAATTTTAAAGTTCAATTCACAAGCCAACATCCAATACTACAGGCTGTCGCTTCCCCAAATGTGTGTGTACCCATCATCTAATATACTGTGATAAGCTTCTGATCACTTCATTTAGTTCTGTACTGGCAATCTCTCAAGTATCCATTCAGCAGGTCACTAGAGGTCTTGCTGAGGATGGAGAAATTTTAATATCTTCAATCCTGTTTGCAGGTATTATGTCCCTGCCATCAAAATAAAAACGGTTAATGGTTTTTCCATTCTTTTTCTGTTAGAGAAGTTGTGAATGGAGAGGGGAATGAAAGCTGGAAGCTAACATATTAGGTGATTCCTCGCTTTATTTAAATCAAACGTCCTTCCCATATCCTTTCTTCAAGCCCTCTCCTGTTCCCTTCTTCCTTGCCTGCTTCCCTTTGGTACTGCAAGCCTGAATCTAAGATTCATGATTCAGGAAAAAAATATAAGTTTGGAACTCAGAAAAATCAGGTGAATGTAGGTGAAGTCATTAGAGTGGAGTTTTCAGAGACAATCCTGGAAGGTCAGGCTCTTTCCCGGGGATTCAGATCTCAGTTAGGTTTTCCTGGCGCCTTTGGGGAGTCACAGTGATGGTGGTGGTGATAATGATGATGAGGGAGAGAAGGAAGATGTAGAGAAAGAATTGATATGAGCTGGGAAAGTCAGCAAAGATTAACCTCTGAAACAAAACACATTTGTTAAACAAACGCCAAAGTGATAAAAATACAACTGTGTCAAAGGAAGAGAGTAAGACCCAACTATGATATGAAGTTTAAATTAAGCTTAACTTTGGCATTCATTTATTGAAGACAAAACTCTTGTCTCTACCACCTTCAGTGAATGTCAGGGAGGTACAACACAACAAGCACATCCCTGACATCCAAATAAGATGTTTATGGGGAAGCAAATGGTTCTGTACTTCAGTGCTCGTTTCTGAAACATTAAAGTCAATACTTACAAACATACACGTGATTAGAGGATGAGAAAGGAACATCAGCTGGTTCAGGTGATACTAACTTAACCTGTGTTGCACTAACCCAGGGAGGGAATCTATTTTCTATCAGGTTCCAAGAACTCATAAGAGGTAGAAAGCAGAGTGGGTGGTGGGAGGCAAAATGTTCAGGGCAACATATTAAAGATAATAACTTGAGAGCTTTTTAATTTAAGAAAGCAACTGTCCAACTAATTTGTTTTTAAAATAAATCACTGGAACACACAATCCCTCAATAAACATTGCAGCCAACACAAACTATATCCCATTTCATGCTCTGGCCAAAGAAGGAAATAAGAAAAGTCGAGGGGGAAAAGTGGAGAAAATATAAATCAAAGAAGGAGGAAAAAGGAGAAAAGGTAGAGTGTGTGGACACAAAAAAGAGGGAAGAGGAAAGGATTGTAGAGAGAGAAAAGAAGATCAGAATAGAATCAGACTGGGAGGTAGACTCAGTTGGTAGTCAGGTAAATATAATAATTAATTAAAACTGGTTTTGCCGATCCCAGCTTTTCATCAGTGGACACTCCCTGTTATTACTGCCCTTTGAAATGCTGATTAGGTCTTCAGCACAGAGTTATTCATTTAAAGCCCCTGTGTTCCCCGAAAGGTTTTTTGTTGTTGTTGTTTGGTTTGTTTTTTCTGTTTGGTTTGCTTTTGTTTCTTTTGGCTCTGAAAGGGCCATATTTCCTCTGGCCAAAGTACTCCAGGAAATCTGCAGAAGGAAATGGTTCTCTTAGCACCAAGACCAGCGGTTGCTTAAAGCTGTAGTTCTCAATCCTGGCCACATGTTAGAATCACAGGGAGAGTCTTACAAAAAAAAAAAAAAAAAAATGACTTCCCAAATAAAATACTGATGCCCCTGTCTGCTCTGAGCTAATTAAACCAGAATCTCCAAAGAAAAGTCTCCAACAAGAAAATCTTATGTGCTGGGTGAAAAATATTTTTCTATCCCCTCAAGAATGTATTTGTATCAGGGCTTCTAGAGTGTATGTACACACACTCTAGATTTTATAATTATAAAATTATATGAATATATATAGTGTGTGTGTGTTAGTCACTCAGTCATGTCCGACTCTTTGTGACCCCATGGACTGTAGCCGCCAGGCTCCTCTGTTCATGGAATGCTCCAGTAAAGAATACTGGAGTGGGTTGCCATTCCTTTCTCCAGGGGATATCCAGAGGATGACCAGGGCATCAAACCTGCGTGTTCTGCATTGCAGGCAGATTCTTTACTATCTGAGCCACCACAGAAGCCCAGTTCTGCAAGAAATCAATGAGTTTCTAAGAACCAAGTTCAGAGGCATGTGTTTCTCTGCAGAGATTTATCTACCTGATTTTTGTAATATGTGTGCAAGAGGAGCCAGCCCACTGAGAAAGCTAAGCTGCAGCAGGAATTGTGCATTCAATGACCCCTGAAGTGCAGCTCAGCTTCACCCCCTCTTGTGCAGCACTGCCAGGCCCACATCAGCAGTTTAGTGCCTTCTAATGCCTTTTACCTGCTCATCTTTGTCCACTACATGAACTGTTCCAGAGAAAGCTCTATGGTTTCAAGGGAACTAAACTGCATCTTACTAAAAACCCAAACAAAAAAACAAACAAACAAAAAAATCTTTTCGGAACTGTAAACCATAAGAAAATTGTATTTGAAACTGTCGGGGGAGTGTGTAACTTCCTCAGTTCTGTCTTGTCTCAACAAGAATTTGAAGCGACGGACGGACCAGTGTTACAGCCCCGTGTGATTTCCTCAGACGGATCAGTTTACAGCTCCATGTTACAGCTCACTTTTATTTACAAAGCAAAGGAATATATACTCAAGACGTGAGGGTGGGTCAACCCAAAAGACACGAAAAGAAGAGGAGTCTCAATCCTTCTAGGCTTCCTCCTTTTATACATTTGTCTCCTCACCCCCTGTCCCTGCCACCCCCCAGCCCCAAGCCTGCCCTGTGTAAACTGGCCTAGCCAGGAGGGCTGTTTGTTTTATCTGAGGTCCTCACTCTGGTCCTTGGACCTTCCTTTGTTCTATTTTTGTGGGCTTTTCCCTTCTTTGTCTTTTAGCCACCGCCATTCTGGACTCCTTTTTCCTATTCTAACTACCTAAAAAAACTGACCTTCTGCCTTCTGGTTCCACTGGAAGAATCCCCAAACCTGAGAGGCAGTTATCCCTGAGACAGTCCAGTTCTGAGAGAACCACAGCATTATTTGCACATACTCCATGGGCACCTTTTTTTTTTTTTTCTTAGTCCCTCCTTCTGGGTATCCTTTTAGATGTATGTTGGTGCCTCTTAAATTATCCTTTATGTCTCTTCTCTTTTATACTTTTTAGCATTTGTTTTCCTATTTTGAGTGATTATTTTAGCTCTGGATTCCAGTTTTCACTTTTAAAAAGTATGCTTATTTCTGTCCACAGAGATTTTCTTTTTTTTTTTTTTCTATAATCTTTGCCCATTTTTAAATTGGATTTTTTTTTTTTTTTATAAATTTATTTATTTTAGTTGGGGGCTAATTACTTTACAATATTGTAGTAGTTTTTGCCATACATTGACATGAATCAGCCATGGGTTCACAACCATGGGAACCTTTAAGTGTTACCAGTAGAGTGGAGGAATAAACAGGCATGAAGATCAATATCAACTCTGGGCCTGGGGTGAAGATTCTCAACAGAGTATGTGTGAGAACGGACCTCATGCCATCACGTATTCCTTTATTCTGCAGTTTGGAATTGAGTTTTGTTTACTTTGGTTAATAGTCATGAGTACTTTGCTCCTTGCTAATATAAGACACAGTCTCTGCCCTGCAGGAGCTGGAAAACTAAGTAGAAAAAAAAAACAGAAATAGAGAGGAAACAGCTAAGTCAGGCTTTCCCAAAGTAATCATGAGAGCTTTTTGAGCTTCAGTTGGAGAAGTCCTATGAGGCTGGCCAGTGGGCCAGTGCTCTCTGACATGGTGAATTACTGCCTTGTAAGAACTAAACCAATGGGCATAACATTTTTCCTACAAACGTCATTTAAAATAAATATTGATCCTAAACTTTCCCCTCACCTACTCCCTTGTGCTCCTTTATGAAAGGAAAAATATCACTAGCATTGATTCTCCTACCCTCCGCCAAAGAACGCTTATTAATCCTTGGCACAACACTGAGAAGGGACATGTTACAGCCCAACAGAAGAAAATGACCCACAGGACTAACAGCACCTGTTGTTCCAAGAAAGGGAAGGACAGCAATGCAGGCTGGCATACAAAAACCAGCAGGATGTAATTATTTAGAGCAGGGGTCTTCAGGTGAAGCAGCCCCTTTGTCTTCACTTAGCCGTCTGACCTTGAGCAGGATATTTAATCTCTCCAAGCTTGGGTTTCTCCTCTGTCAAGTATGTATGAGATTATTTAGTTCAAAGGAGCACAGTGGATACTTTATAATTTAATAATGAATACAAAATACTCAATAAATGCCTGACACAAAATAAATGCACAATCGATTCGCTCATGCAAGAAATATTTAATGAGTACATAGAGGGTGCCAGGCAGTGTTCTACGGGCTGGGACTAGTAGCATAATGGACCCAATTCCTGCCCCCATGTTGCTTACCATCTACTGTTAAGGTGTAGATGTTTTAGATGGTGATCATTGCTATAGAGAAAAACAAGACAGAGAATGATGACAGGGAGTAGGGATGACATGCAATGTGAAACAGACCTTACTGAGGGAAAAAAACCTGAAGAGGAACAGGAATGAGTCATATGGAGGAAACAACCATTGCCAAGGCCCAGAGTGAGAAGCTTGTCTGGTCTATTTGCACATCAGCAAGGAGGTCTGACTAGCAGGAAGAGAAAAATGGTGGGGGGAGACGAGGAGGAGATGAGATCTAGGCGGTAAGGCATGAGTGACTAGGTAGGGCTTTGAAGCTTGGCTTTTGCATTGAGTGAATTAAATGCTGCTGAAGAGGTCTGGAACAAGTGACGTTATCTGGTTTAGACTCTACCAGGATCCCATCAACACCGACATACAGAAGGGATCGGGCAGGTGTGTAAGAGCAGAGACGCAAAGGGGGGGAGTGAAGAGACTACTGCAATCAGAGAGATGAGAGTTAGAGGTGATTCAAACCAGATAATGATGGGAAAGACAGTGAAATGTGGTCAGATAGATTCTGGATTTTGAAGATTTAGGTGACAAATTTTGCTACTGAGTTAAATTGACAATGTGAGAAATGGAAATCCAGGATGATTCCTGAGGTTTTAGCCTAAGCAGTTGTAATCATGGCCTTTAATTGATGGGAAAGACTGATGGAGAAGCAGGCTGGGAAAGACAGGCTGTAGGGAATACAAGAAGTTCAGTTTTGGATACATGCTGTATGTGTATTCTGCACACCAAGTGGAAATAGAAAATAAGCAGTAAAATATGTGAATCTAGGATGGAGAGGCAGGTCTGGATTTGGATGTAAATATGGGCACTGTTAGTATAAAGATGATATCTAAAACCATGGATAAGATCACTAAGAAAGTGAGTAAAAACAGAAAGACAAATTGATGAAGACAGCCCTGAGAGCTTCAATGTTCAGAATTCAGGAAGGTAAGGAAGAGCCAGCAAAGAAGACTAAACAATGAGCCAGTAAGGACAAGCAGGGGATATACATGTAACCTAAAAATCCCTTAAACGTATTCACCTAATTACGCACACCACCATGTAACTATAAAATGAGACAAACCTGGATTCAAGTCCAGAGTCTTCTGTTAACTACAACTGTGATACTAGGAAGAACTTTAAGCGTGCTGAGTCTCTATTTCCTTGACTATGAAGTGAAGAGAATAACACCAACTTCTTAGGATTTTGAGGAAAAAAGATTTTGAATACAGAGCATAGAGCTGGGTAACCCAGATGCCCAATGAAGAATGGCTACACCACATGTAAATCATTGAAGTTAGAACACTCTCTCATACCATACATGAAAATGAACTCAAAAAGGCTTAAAGACTTAAATGTAAGATAGGATACTGTAAAACTCCTAGAAGAAACGTAGGCAAAACACTGACATAAACCGTAGCAACATATTCTTAGGTCAGTCTCCCAAGGCAATAGAAATAAAAGCAAATATAAACAAATGGGACCTAATCAAACTGACAAGATTTGTACAGCAAAGGAAATCATAAATAAAAAGACAACCTATGGACTTGGATAAAATACCATTAATAGTAAAAGATGTAACTGACAAGGGAATAATTTCCAAAATAAACAAACGTTTCATACAACTCAAAGAAAAAACAACCCAATCAAAACAAGCAGAAGACCTATACAGGCATTTCTCCAAAGAAGACATGCATATGGCCAAGAGGCACATGAAAAGATGCTTAACTTTGCTAACTATTAGAGAAATTCAAATAAAAACTAAGATGAAGTACCACCTCACACCTGTCAGAATGGCCATTATTGAAAAGCCTACAAATAATAAATATCGGACAGGGTATGGAGAAAAGGGAACTCTCCTATACTGCTGGTGGGAATGTAAACTGGTACAGCCACTATGGAAAATAGTACAGAGAGGTTCCTTTAAAAACTAAAAGTAAAGTTGCCATATGATCCATCAATCCCATTCCTGGGCATACATATAGAGAAAAGTCTAATTCGAAAACATGCATACACTCCAGTGTTCATAGCAGCACTATTCACAATAGTCAAGATATGGAAGCAAGCTAAATGGACCACCAACAAAGGAATGAATAAAGATGTGAAATAAATATACACACAGACATGTATGTGTGTGTATATACACATAGACATATATGTATACATACACACACATATGTAGTGGAATATTACTCAGCCATAAAAAATAATGAAATAATGCCATTTGCAGCAACATGGATGGACCTCTAAAGATTATAATACTAAGTAAATCAGACAAAGACAAACAGCATGTGATACCACTTGTATGTAGAATTTAAAAATATGATACAAGTGAACTTATTTACAGAAACAGAATCATAGACATAGAAAACAAACCTATGGTCACCAAAGGGAAGGGGGTGTGGTAAAGAGGAGTTTTGGATTAGCAGATACAAGCTACTACATATAAAGTAAACAAGGTTACACTCTTTCAGTTCAGTTCAGTCATTCAGTCGCGTCTGACTCTGCGACCCCATGAACTGAAGCATGCCAGGTCTCCCTGTCCATCACCAACTCCTGGAGTTTACTCAAACTCATCTCCATTGAGTCAGTGATGCCTCCAACCATCTCATCCTCTGTTGTCTCCTTCTCCTCCTGACTTCAAACTTTCCCAGGTGGTACTTCATTTTACTTTTTATTTGAATATCTCTAATAATTAGCAAAGTTGAGTATCTTTTCAAGTGCCTCTTGGCCATATGCATGTCTTCTTTGGAGAAATGTCTGCATAGGTCTTTTCAAATGAGTCAGCTCTTCACATCAGGTGGCCAAAGTATTAGAGTTTCAGCTTTAACATCAGTCCTTCCAATGAACACTCAGGGCTGATCTCCTTTGGGATGGACTGGTTGGATCTCCTTGCAGTCCAAGGGACTCTCAAGAGTCTTCTCCAACACCACAGTTCAGAAGCATCAATTCTTCGGAACTCAGCTTTCTTTATAGTCCAACTCTCACATCCATACATGACAACTGGAAAAACCATAGCTTTGACTAGACAGACCTTTGTTGGCAAAGTAATGTCTCTGCTCTTTAATATGCTGTCTAGATTGGTCATAACTTTGCTTCCAAAGAGTAAGCGTCTTTTAATTTCATGGCTGCAGTCACCATCAGCAGTGATTTTGGAGCCCCCAAAAATAAAATCATCCACTGTTTCCACTGTTTCCCCATCTATTTGCCATGAAGTGATGGGACCGGATGCCATGATCTTAGTTTTCTGAATGCTGAGTTTTAAGACAACATTTTCACTCTCCTCTTTCACTTTCATCAAGAGGCTCTTTAGTTCTTCTTCGCTTTCTACCATAAGGGTGGTGTCATCTGCATATCTGAGGTTATTAATATTTCTCCTGGCAATCTTGATTGCCAGAAAGCTGGAAAGCTTGTGTTTCATTCAGCCCAGTGTTTCTCATGATGTACTCTGTATATAAGTTAAATAAGCAGAGTGACAATATACAGCCTTGACGTACTCCTTTTCCTGTTTGGAACCAGTCTGTTGTTTCACATCCACTCTTTAGCACATGGAATGATATTCAGTATCCTATAATATACCATAATGGAAAAGATAACAAAAGAATGACTACCCTTTCTGAAACTATTATTCATTAAGTATGTTTTCAACACTTACAAGGGATGCAAATAGTACCATGTCAGACACTGGAAATAGAATAAAATCTAGCAGAATAAAAGATAATGGGAATTTTAAAAAATAATATAGAAATCATGGTCCCCAAGACAGGCTCTTTGAAAGAAGTGAACTTTTCCATCTGATTTACACAGTCTTCTTAACAACTGGGACAAGGATGGCACTCAAATGTTTCATGAGTGAATGAACGAGAGACTGATGTGAAGAAACACTGTGAGTCTGTAGCAGAGAGAGATCACTAGGAGTTGAAATGGAAAGAGAGCACTTCATTAGTGACATGGCGAAAAAAGTTTCAGGTGAATTTTTCCCATTGAGTCAAAATTTACATAAAACAGCCAAATGAAGGGAGAAAAAGAAGAGGCTGGCTTATCAAAAACTGCAGCATTGGGGTTACTGAGGAAACCTTGGAACCTACACAGACAATCCTGTTGCCTTGTTGAGTTTTGTTTTAGGGAAATTTGTTTCATTTCACATTTATCAGTCACAGAATGCAATCTTTTGTACTTAAAAACAATAAAAATAAAAGTAAGCTCTAACTTCTGCCAGACACCCTTGCAAGCAATTTATATTCAGTTACTCCTCAAAAGAATCTTCTAAGATAGATACTAGATTCTCTACTTGATTGATGAAAAAGTTAGGACGATACAATTTTAATTAATTCTACTAGGTGGCAGAGCTAGGACTTGCACCTCCACTCCAGAACTGACCCCTTCACTATTACAGTGTGTCCTGTGGAGGACCATGTGCATCCACAGATCCAAACACGAACAAGTGCCACAAGACCTGTTAGGAAAGGAAAGCCATGGAACAGAGAATTTAGTCAAATTAATGATAAACATCATAATCAATACCATTCCCTGCCTGAGTTGATGTTACATAAAACCGTTCTTCTAAGTCAGTATCATAGCTCAGGTATTTGTAAATGAAACAAACACACACATTCCCAAAGTATCCAAATCTGAGTGAAACTGAAAGTGCCTATTCTTACTCTGGAACATCAAAACATCTCTTGGTCTTTTTTCTTCTCTCCAAATGATGGGAATTGTTACTAGTTTTGAGAACTCAATAGCCATCTTTATTTGCAAGAAGGCTTTTGAAAAACATTGGCACCTGTTTTGGTAGAGCAGCTTCTATGCAATGCTGCACTGCCTTAGAGCAAGGCTGAATGATTATTAATATATGTACAAAATAAAAATAAAACATAGTGTGGTGTACTAAAACCCATCGAAGCAACTCAGCAGAAAGTCAAACACGTCTGCTTTCCCCAGAGTGATGAGTCTGATCAAAGACACCATACCAGCCACCTGTGCCCATGCAACTGGGAGGTGGGGGTGAGAGTGAGCAAGCATCATGCATTGTTTTTATTAGCATGTTCCCTGATTCATTATATCTCAGGTAATGATCCATGGGCCCAGCAGGGTTGCAGACTGCCAATGTTTAAAGTCTTAACACTCAGAGCAAGTTTTTCTAGGTAGGGAGTATTTTTTCCCACTGGCCTATTCAATCTGCAATCTTATCGCCTTAGAAAAATAAATGAGCAGCATTAGATATTTTCTGACTTTCAAAGTGATATGTGTGCATGGTAGAACATTTGGAAAATACAAAAAACACCAACAAATGATATGAGTTACCTATATTGCCACTCCCCAGGGGTAACCTCTTAGATTCAAAGAATTTAAAAATAAAAGTACAAGTGAAACTAGCACCAGGGACTTGGAGGGAAGACAGGGTTGTGTTCAAAGTGTGTGCGCGTGTGTGTGTGTGCGTCACTGCTCAGTCATGCCTGACTCTCTGCGACCCCATGGACTGGAGCCCACCAGATTCCTCTGCACATGGAATTTCCCAGGAAAGAATACTGGAGTGGGTTGCCATTTCCTTTTCCAGGGGATCCTCCAGACCTAGGGATCAAACCTGCATCTCTTGCATCTCCTGCTCTGGCAGGCTGATTCTTTACCACTGAGTCACCTGGGAAGTCCTTCTTTTATTATCCTTTAACTTTGCTATAAAGTAATTTTGTGAGTCTTTTTTTTTTTATGGGAAAAAACATATTAGGGCTCAGTTACAATTCTTTTCATAGTGAGAAAATTAAGGTTTAAAGGACAAGAATGATTGCTCAGGACCACACAGCTGCTTGTCTGAACAGAACTAGAACTGCAGGGTTTCCCGCACCAGGCTTGGCCATCTCTGTACTCAGCTGTCCACAGTGGAAGCCCACCATTATATTATTCATGGCTTTGGGGCTTCATGGCCTTTTGCTTTTCAACAGTGCCCCATAAATCTGTAATATCCTAAGAAGGGAGGAAGTGTTTCCACTATGGATTACAAAATTTCAGTGAGCATTCTTTCCAGATGCAGCCCATCAAGGGACCAGAGGACCCTGACAAATAGCCCTCCACAGCACCACTCATCCCAGGATGCTACTCGGCCATCACAGTCTCCAGGAGTCTGCCTGCTTTCCTTTATGTCTTGAACTCTACCACCCTCCTGTCTTCTCTTGGAATTAATAGTAACCATATCAACAATTTATGAGAGAGTAATATAAACCATGTGCCATACTACATACACATTATCTCATTTAACACTTCAGTTCAGTCACTCAGTCATGTCGAACTCTTTGTGACCCCACGGACTGTAGCACACCAGGCTTCCCTGTCCATCACCAACTCTGGAGCTTGCTCAAACCCATGTCCATCAAGTCAGTGATGCTATCCAACCATCTCTTTCTCTGTCATCCCCTTCTCCTCCCACCTTCAATCTCTTCCAGCATCAGGGTCTTTTCCAATGAGTCAGTTCTTTGCATCAGGTAGCCAAAGTATTTAGAACTTCAGCATCAGTTCTTCCAATGAATATTCAGGACTGATTTCCTTTAGGATGGGCTGGTTGGGTCTCCTTGCAGTCCAAGGGACTCTCAAGAGTCTTCTCCAACTGGACTTCTCCAACCACAGTTCAAAAGCATCAATTCTTTGGCACTCAGCTTTCTTTATAGTCTCTCAGGTCCATACATTACTACTGGAAAAACCATAGCTTTGATTAGACAGAACTTTGTTGGCAAAGTAATGTCTCTGCTTTTTAATATGCTGTCTAGGTTGGTCATAGCTTTTCTTCCAAGGAGCAAGCATCTTTTCATATCATGGCTGCAGTCACCATCTCCAGTGATTTTGGAGCTCAAGAAAAGAAAGTCTGTCACTGTTTCCATTGTTTCCCCATCTATTTGCCATGGAGTGATGGGGCCAGATGCCATGATCTTTGATCTTTGAATGTTGAGTTTTAAGCTAGCTTTTTCACTTTCTTCTTTCACTTTCATCAAAAGGCTCTTCAGTTCCTCTTCAGTTTCTGCCATAAGAGTGGTGTCATCTGCATATCTGAGGTTATTGATATTTCTCCTGGCAATCTTGATTCTAGCCTGTGCTTCATCCAGCCTGGCATTTCACATGATGTACTCTGTACATAAGTTAAATAAGCCAGGGTGACAATATACAGCCTTGACATATTCCTTTTCCTATTTGGAACCAGTCCATTGTTCCATGTCTGGTTCTAACTGTTGCTTCTTGACCTGCATACAGATTTCTCAGGGGGCAGGTCAGGTGGTCTGGTATTCCCATCTCTTTCAGAATTTTCCAAAGTTTGTTGTGATCCACACAGTCAAAGGCTTTGGCGTAGTCAATAAAGCAAAAGTAGATGTTTTTCTGGAACTCTCTTGCTTTTCCTATGATCCAAAGATACTGGCAATTTGATCTCTGATTCCTCTGCCTTTTCTAAATCCAGCTTGAACATCTGGAGGTTCTCGGTTCACATACCATTGAAGCTTTGCTTGGAGAATTTTGAGGATTACCTTGCTATCGTGTGAGTGAGTACAATTGTGTGTTAGTTTGAACACTCTTTGCCATTGCCTTTCTTTGGAACTGGAATGAAAACTGACCTTTTCCATTCCTGTGGCCACTGTTAAGTTTTCCAAGCTTGTTGGCATATAAGTGCAGTACTTTAGCAGCATTATCTTTTAGAACTTGAAACAGTTCAGCTGGAATTCCATCACCTCCACTAGCTTTATTCATAGTGATGCTTCCTAAGGCCCACATGACTTCAGACTCTAGGATGTCAGGCTCTAGATGAGCAATAACAAAAGGCAAAAAGATATGACGCTAAAAGATGAACGCCCCAGAAAACCCCAATATGCTACTGGAGAAGAGTGGAGAAATAACTCCAAAAAGAATGAAAAGATGGAGCCATAGCGAAAACACACTCAGCTATGGATGTGAATAGTGATGAAAGTAAAGTCCAAGGCTGTAAAGAACAATATTGCACGGCAACCAGGAATGTTAGGTCCATGAATTAAGGTAAATTGAAACTAGTCAAACAGGAGATGGCAAGAGTGAACATCAACATTTTAGGAATCAGTGAACTAAAATGGACTGGAATGGGTGAATTTAACTCAGATGACCATTATATCTACTACTGTGGGCAAGAATCCCTTAGAAAAAAATGGAGTAGCCATCATGGTCAACAAAAGAGTCTGAAATGCAGTACTTGGGTTCAATCTCAAAACTGACAGAATGATCTCTGTTCATTTCCAAGGCAAACCATTCAATATCACAGTAATCCAAGTCTATGCCCCAACCACTAATGCCAAAGAAGCTGAAGTTGAATGGTTCTGTGATGACTAACAAGGCCTTCTAGAACTAACACCAAAAAAAGATGTCCTTTTCATCATAGGGGACTGGAATGGAAAAGTAGGAAGTCAAGAGATACCCTGAGTAACAGGCAAGTTTGGCCTTGGAGTACAAAATGAAGCAGGGCAAAGGCTAACAGAGTTTCACCAAGAGAATGCACTTAGCATTCTTACTTAGCATGCACATAGCAAACACTCTCTCCCACCAACACAAGAGAAGACTCTACACATGGACATCACCAGATGGCCAATACTGAAATCAGATTGATGATATTCTTTGCAGCCAAAGATGGAGAAGCTCTATGCAATCAGCAAAAACAAGACCAGGAGCTGACTGTGGCTCAGATCATGAACTGTTTATTGTAAAATTCAGACTTAAATTGAAGAAAGTAGGGAAAACCACTAGACCATTCAGGTATGACCTAGATCAAATCCCTTATGAGTATACAGTGGAAGTGACAAATAGATTTAAGGGACTAGACCTGATAGACAGAGTGCCTGAAGAACTATGGATGGAGGTTTGTGACATTGCATAGGAGGCAGTGATCAAGAAAAAGAAAGGCAAAATGGTTGTCTGAGGAGGCCTTACAAACAGCTGAGAAAAGAAGAGAAGTGAAAGGCAAAGGAGAAAAGGAAATATATACCCATCTGAATGCAAAATTCCAAAAAAATAGCAAGGAGAGACAAGAAAGCCTTCCTCAGTGATCAATGCAAAGAAATAGAGGGAAACAATAGAATGGGAAAAACTAGAGATCTCTCCGAGAAAATTAGAGATACCAAGGGAACATTTCATTTAACACTTAGGATACCTTGTATTTGGTTTCTTATCTCTATTTCATAGACACAGAAATACAGGAGGCCCAAGGTCACAGAAAAGTAAATACTAAAACAAACTAAAGTAAATAGTAAAACTCAGATTTGAATCTAGGACTATTCAATTCTAAACTCTGTCTTCCTCCTTCTGGATACTGAGAAGAAAGAACTCTTCCAGGGTCTCGCCACCATGGCTGTTTCTGAAATCCTTTTTTTTTCCCCCTTAATTGGAGTATAGTTGCTTTACAATGTTCTGTTAGTTTCTGCTGTATAGCAAAGTGAATCAGCCCCACGTATACATATATCCCCTCTTCCTTGGATTTCCTTCCCTATAGGTCACCACAGAGAATTGAGTAGAGTTCTCTATGCTATATATCAGTTCTCATTAGTTATCAGCTTTATACATAGTGTATTTCAGTGTTGAGTTACTATGGATTACTATGGGGGAATCAGACAGAAATAGTCAAGCAACCAATAGGGCTTTGGAGTTCCATTGTCTTGACTTCAAGGTTTAACAATCAAATTTAGTAGCTGTGCTCCAGACATTCAGCAAATCACTTGAATTTCAGAGTCTAATATTTCTCCAGTTGGGAGGATTTGAACATCTTACTCAAACCTATGGTGTCTATAAAATTTGTCATTCAAATCTGTATATATTTGGAAGTGAAAGGAAGTACTATTAATAACTGTGGTGGGACAACAGGTACAAAACAAGACTTGCCAAAGCAAATCAGTACATACAGTCCTCTGCAGATAACCAGGTCAAGTAACCTCCTAAAGTGCCCAGCAAACAGTTGAGGGTCACAGTCTAATAGATTTTTTTTTTCTGTGTAAACAAAACATCAAATGGGGCAGTAGTTTTTCAACCGGGGCAATTTTGCCTCCCAAAGAACACCTCGACCTGTCTAGCTAGAGACATTTTGGTTGTCACACCTGAGAAAGGGAATGCTATTGGCACCTAGTGGGCTGAAGTTGGATATACTACTAAACTTCCTACAATGCACAGAACAGGACTCTACAAAAAGATGGCACTTATGTCAAGGTGGAAAAAAAACCAAAATGTACTTTAAGGCAGTGTGAGAGAGGGTAGAGAAGGTCTGATGTCAAGGACCCATGTCAAAGGTACAAGTTCACTGAGCTTCTCACAGTTTTATCTGGGTTAGCCCAAACATAGCTCTTCTGAAATCACTCCCCTTGGAACTCAAGAGAAATGGTACATTCTTTTGATAGTTTAATTACTGGAAACAAATTTGCACATGGGTCTATCACTACTCTGAAAGTATCATCTCATCTCAGAGGCAACTCATTATGTAAGGAAACAAGAGGCCAAGTACCACGTACATAATGCAATCTGCATGCATTCAAAGAACAGCAAGAGTGCATGCAATCAACACAGGTGCTTCTCTAAAGGTATAAAATTGCAATTAGCAATAACAAAGCCTTCATCTGACTTGCCATCCCCAGGACATGTTCTGACAATGAGATAAGCTTAATTTGTAAGCCCTATGCCTAAAATGAAGGAAGTAACTATTTGGGGAACTAAAGCTCTTTTGAGGGAGAATGAGCAATTATCCACAACTATATGGGGATAATTAATTGATCATTCACTCATATTTTTTCACCCTCTCAGATTAACATGAAAGAGATATTAAAGTTTTAAAAAGCTCTCTTCAGATCCATGCCCCTCCCCCACCCCCATTAGGCCAAACTGCAATATTCAGTGCTTTCTTCAGTCTGTGCAGCTTGGCTCAAGAAACTGGCTGTAAGGCTGGATATGTAAACACACTTATATCAACTCTTAAGGCAAATGTAGCTCATTAAAATACAGTTACAAACAAAACATAATCCCTCTTTCTCTATAGAATGAATACTTTGTAGTTTGGGTATCCTTCTGAAGGCCTAAAAATTCTAGGAAAGAGAATTTTTTTATTATTATTATTCCTAACTTTCTCTCTGCTCTATCAGCCAGCAGATCACTATCAGGAGAGGTTTGTTCCTGTTCATCATGAGGGTGAACAAGTTCAAACAGTTCCGCAGATCACTGCTGTTCAGTACAATGTCCAGCTGGTCTACCACATGGGCCTCCCAAAATTAGTGGCTCTTTCTGGGCTTCCTACAGTGGTAACTCTTCCAAGTGATAAAGGGATAAAAGCAGCATGTTCAGAGGCTCTCCCACACAAAGATGTCTTTTCTGACACAAGTCGATTTATCAGGGCAGAAAAGTGGCGAGAGACAAGCAGGAGCAATGTCCTCCTGTCATCTCAGATCAGGGAGATAAATTCAAAGTTATCCCAGGCAGGGAGACGGAACCACCGAGATGGAGAGAGGGTTCAAGAGCTAAGACATCTTGAGTTTCGAAAATAAGGAGAAATTTTTCCTTTCTTCCTGGAAAGTCCTTCTCCTCATATGATTTTTCATCTTTTCAGACCTAATGTTTTAAAATAAAGAAAAGCAAACTTTATTCCCATACAGCCTCAGATAGAATTAACCAGTCCCAATTTGGAGCTGTAACAGGAGAACATATATAGTCCTATTATATTTATTAGACTAAACTAATAAACTTACTTAAATGTATATTTGAAAGTTAAAGTGTTAGTTTTGCAGTCATGTCTGACTCTTTGAGACCCCATGGACTGTAGCCCGTCAGGGTTCTCTATCCATGGGATTCTCCAGACAATAATACTGGAGTGGGTTGCCATTTCGTTCTTCAGGGCATCTTGCCAACCCAGGGGTCAAAGCTAGGTCTCTGGTATTGCAGGGAGGTTCTTCACCACCTGAGCCACCAGAGAAGCCCCAATGTATATTTAGGGTGGTTTTAATTTCCTACGGTCCAGTGCTGTGTCTGGCACAAAAAAAAAAAAGGGTATAAAATAAAGTTTCAACCAACTGAATTGAAAAGATACAGGAACCATAACCTGATGCTATATTGGTGTGTACTTGATCTGGAGTAGAGTCAGATGCATGCTCAGATATATACAGGGCTTCCCCAGTGGCTCAGTGGTAAAGAATCTGCCTGCAATTCAGGAGCCACAGGAGACACAGTTTTGATCCCTGGGTCAGGAAGATCCCCTGGAGGAAGGCATGGTAACCCATTCCAGTATTCTTGCCCAGAGAATCCCATGAAGAGAGGAGTCTGGCAGGCTACAGTCCATGGGGTCACAAAGAGTCGGACATGACTGAGCATGCACACATGCAGATACATAGTGGTTATCTCACAAGCACTTAGTAAGTGCCAAGCACGATTCTCAGGGGTTGGTAGTTGGCATATAATCATATTATTTCCACATATTAATTGGATTACAACTGAAAAAGATGGGTACTCATATCTCCATTTTAGAGTCAAGCAAGTGAAGGCACAGAGAGTTGTCTGTGGTCACATCACTAGGAAATGACAGGCAAGAATTCAAAGCAGGCATCCCATCTGTGAAGTCTACTTTCTTAACCATTAAGTGGTACTGGTGTAAGAGACTATTTCAGGGTGAACAATAGGCAGAGAAGAGTCCAATGCAAGTTCATGTCATAAGCAGGTACTGGGCCCAGATTAACATTTACACACTACTATATATAAAATGGCACAAGGAATTATACTCAATATTTTCCAATAACATATAAGGGAAATAATATGAATTATTCAATTATATATATATATATATATATATATATATATAATTCACTTTGAATAACAATGCCGTACTCCTGAAACTAACACAACATTGTAAATCAACTATAATTTAAAAAGACAACTTAAAAAAAAAATCTGGAGAATTCAGGATTTGAGTTCAGGGTTTACCAAGAAATGACCCTTAGGCAGGCCACTCAGAGTGCTCATCACCTCCTCTGGGTTGTCTTCAACCAGATAGAAGCTGCTCATCCCAACTAGTTCTAGAGCTCTGCTGTGGTTGTTTAGTCTCTAAGTCATGTCCAACTGGACTAAACAGGACACATCAGTGTTTTCCAACCATAGCACTACTTGTATTTGGAACAGATAATCCTTTGTTGTGGAGGGCTTACGTCGTGCACTGGAGGATGTTTAGCAGCATCTCTGGACTCAGACCACTAAGTGCCAGTAGCATCTCCCAGTTGTGAGGACCAAAAATGTCTCCAGACATCACCCAGTGTCCCCTGGAGGCAAAATCGCCCCCAGCTGAGAACCACTCAAATACATGTGGCCCCAAGCAGACAAGACAGAGTCAGAGTATACAATGACCCTAGTCTTCTTTCTGTCATCAGAGTAAACCATACTCTGCTTGTAACAATGGGAAACTCTAACTCTTAAAAGTCTCTTGGGCCACATATACTCACCCTTTCCTCCGCCACTGGATGTTGGGAGGACAGGAGGTGATGTTAACGTTCAGCAGTGTGTTACTGCTTGGGCGTCAAGTTTCCTGTGTAACCAATTCCTCATTTAGAGGAAAAGAAGTCCAGTTGACCTTTGAACACTATGAGGGTCAAGGGCACCAACCCTCCGCACAGCCGAAAACCTGTGTGTGAATTACAGTCATCCCACCATATACACAGCTCCTCTGTATCAGTGGTTCCTCTAGATACAGTCCTGCATCCACAGATTTCATAACCTTGGATTGTGTAGCACTGTAGTATTCACTTCTGAAAAAATTCCGTATACAAGTAGACCTGAAATGTGCAAATCAACGTTCAAGAGTCAATCGTCTTGGTCCTCGTTTTTCTGTAGAACTAGACTATCCTTCATCAGACTAATGCACCCTAGGAGGTGAGAAGAGCAATTATAATCATCGCTATTTAAAACAGCATGCACACGAGACTCAGAAAGGTTAGGTGATTTAGCCAAAGTCACAAAGCTGACTCACATTAGACCTAAGACTCAAGCTCAGACCTCTTATGTCAAACTCGATTATAGTTCCCTGGCACCCCCAAGGAGGGTAAAGCTTTCACAGGACCAATTAAAGCAGAAGGAAAAGTGAAAACTTCACAACTGCATTCTGATGATTAAGTCACCTTGAGGCTAGAATAGGAGATGTTCGAACATTAGGAATCCTTAAGGTGAAGCAGCCCACAGAGATGACTGGGAAGCAGACTGTGCTGACGAGAAATGAATAAGGGGCCTGCCACACTGCATCCATCTCTAACTTGCACCATTTGGTAAACAACAGATCTAAGCATTCCTGCAAAAACCCACTTGCTAAAATTCACCAAGGACAGCTGAAGAGTCATGGGAAACATACATCTTCTCTTGCACCAGCTTGTAGGGAACCAGCAGCACATTACATGCTGGCTTCATCCTTACTTCTGCAGCCAAGAACCTCTTTTCCTACCAGGCAGCCATGATGTGATATACCTGCCACAGTGAAACAGCCAGTGACAAGGACCAGGCAAACAGGAAGGAAAACAGCATTTTCTGAAGAACTGGATATTCTCTTAATCACAGAGGTCAAACCCAAACATCTGACACCCCTGAAGCCACAAGAATGAGATCAGCTTGTTCCCAGTCACAAATGGTTTAACAGATGAGTCTGTGACCACTGGCCAAAACAGTTCCCACTCCTCCATGTACTCAGACACAGCTTTTGTAGGATGACAGAGTCTGTAACTTCATGGCGTCTAACCACCATGGCCCCCTGAATTAACTCTTTCAGAAGCTATAAGGCTGAGGCAGGTATGAAGGTGTTTGACCATTGATTTGTTAAACATATATGGTTGTTGTTTAGCTGCTAAGTCGTGTCCAACTCTTTTGTGACCCCATTGACTGTAGCCCACTAGGCTCCACTGTCCATGGGATTTCCAGGTAAGAACACCAGAGTGGGTTGCCATTTCCTTCTCCAGGGAATCTTCCCCACCCAGGGATCAATTCTGCATTTCCTGCATGGGCACTAAGATCTATTGAATCCTAGTCTGTGGGCTCTGGACACCAGGAGGAATAAGAAAAGGTTCTGATGCAAATATCTTAAAAATTACAGAAGAGATAAACATGCAAATATTGACTTTGGATATGCTGAGGTAACCCTGAGAGTTCAAAACGTTAAGAGGACTAAGGAGAAATAAATGACCAATTGTTCCTGGGAGATCAGAAAGCAAAAGGGAAGATGCTTAAGAAAAGTATTGAAGTTGGAGAAGTTAACCAGATGGATAAAAAAGGGAAAGATCTCCACAGTATATGGAATAGAATGTGCAAAGGCATAGATGTATGAAATATTCAAGTAAGTTACAGAATCCTTGAAACTTCAGGAGGGCTACAGCACAGACTGTGAGTGGGTAAATGATCAATCATAGCCAACTTTATATTCCACCCCATGGAACTAGTTTTTGCTTTACCTCCTAGAAAATGAGGAGCTATTTCTGGTTAGGAGAAGAGACACATGATCAAATTTGCAATGAGAAACATCAAACTCCTGAAAATGCAAGGAACAGACACATAATGCAACCAAGATGGAAAGCAGAGGAGGTTTCCAACAAAAATGTCTAAATAGACTGGAGCTCATATTCCAGTGGGGATGGGGAAGACACCTAAAAAATAAACATAAAATATGCTCAAAAAGCTTCAGGTGTGTGGGGATGTGTATAAAATTCATTTAATCCTATGAGGTGGTAATATTATTATCTGCATTTAACTCATGAGAATACTGTATCAGTCAGAGTTTGATTAGGAAAATAGAAGCCACCCTATGGATTCCAGGTATAGGAAAGAGACTTGAAGGTGTTCGTAATGTTTGGAAGGACCAGGAGAGTACACGCTGGGAAACAACCACCAGTGATCTCAGACTGTAGCAGATTAGTCAGTGGTTTCAAAACCACACCAAGAAGCAACTAAAAGTCTAAAGAATATCTGGAACACTCCTGCCACTGCTTGGAACTGTAGCAGCAAACAGGTCATTCTCAAGAGCTCACTAGAAAATGGTTTTGGCTCCCATATCCACCCAGGTGGCTGGCTGTAACTGCTTCCGGAGAACAGGGGCTTCTCCTCTCCTGCCTCCCAACACGTGTCCAAGTGCCTGTCATTGGCTGCCACTAACCTGAAATCATACAAGAAAAATCTGCAAAATATTTTTCCCTGCTTCTCTGTAATATGATGCAAATGGTGCTTATAGAAGATGGTGGTGGGGGTGGTGGTACCCAGTCAACAGCATAGAATGCAGCACAAAAATTGAGACATGGAAAGTTTAGATGACTTTCCCAAGAACCCCTAAAACTTAAGACCAGAGAGGTTAAGTCATTTGCCAGGGTCACACAGCTCAAAATAAATAAAGCCAGGATCTGGGACTTAGGCAGTCAGATTACAAGGTTTACCCATTTTACCACTATGCCAAGATGAGAAATGAAAGAGATGAAGAATACTTGCAGGTTTCAGGTTGGATAACAAATAAGATGCTGCTGAATCAAAACTATTCTAACCTGTTCTTTTGCCACTCCCCCCAAAAGCCATGTGAAATAGGAAAGAAAAATGAAAATAAAGCTTAAAGACTATAATCCTCATTGTAATGGAATTCCAAAAAGCTCTTAGTTAATGGTAGCTGTACCTTGAAAACTTTGAGCATGCCTGTAACTTCAGTGGCCTAGAGGAAGTACCAGGACAATCCAGTGACAAAACTCCTAATTCCTGCCCTGGAAGCACAGAGCAGAGATGTCTTGGTCAGGTCCTTGAAGTTGATCTTCTCAGAGAATGTTGCCCTAATAGTTCCAGGATAAAATGGCTTTCCAATGAGATTTCTGTAAAATATTACTACAACTACTAATAATAAATTCAACAGCCAATATTCCTTCTGTTCAGATTAATGTGGCTTTTCCATTTCACAGTCCTTTACTCAGAGCTTTCACCTTGATCAAATTGTTAAGGGACATGAATTTTAAATGCCTCCAAGACTCAAGTCAAAATGACTCAAATGGATCATTTCAAAACTTGTGAAAAGCCTACAACAATCTATCATAATTAGTAAGGTTAATATTTATACTCAACTGGAATCCTCTATAATGTTTCATTCATTCATTCATTCCATGGCTATTTGGCACCCCCGCCCACTGTTGCAAGGTCCAAAGCTACAAAGACAACAAAGTGTCATTCACAGAGACCAACAGTCAGTACACTTTCTGGAAAGGGTCAGACAGTGAGTATTTTTGGCTTTACAAGTCATATGATCTACTATTGCAATTACTTGGCTCTGTCATTGCTGTGTGAAAGCCTCCACAGACAGTGTAAAAGGATGGACAGGCTGTTTCCAGTAAAACACTTTCAAAGACAGGTATCTGGTTAAATCTTGCTTGGAGGCTGTAATCTGCCAACACTGGTCTAGGCCACTAAGCCGAGATATGAATCCACAATCAGAAATAACAGCATCATCTGAGGACTTGTTAGAAACGTAAATTCTCAGGCCCCACACAAGCCCACTGACTCAGAAACTCTGGGGGTGGTCCTAGGTATCTGTGTTTTACTATGCCCTCCGTGTGGTTCTGATATACACTAACATTTGAAAACCACTGGTCTAGACCTGCACTGTCCAATATGGTAGCAGCAACCAATAACATAAAGTTTCAGTGCTCACTAGCACTAGCCACATTTCAAGTGTTCACTAGCCATATTAAACATGTTTCCTTCACTCCAGAAAGTTCTATTGGACGGCACTGGGGTCTAGACAGAACCACTGACCAAAAACTGTCACGTGTCATGATGGGTACAACAATGTACCAAATATAAGTGGAGCGTGAAGTTAGGGATGGTCAGTTCTACAGGTGGGGGAGGGGGTCACTGAAGGTTTAGCAATGATGGGGCATGAGTGGGAAGCTACAGTAGAGAAAGGTAAGTTAAGGTGAGAGCATTGTGTACAGAGGCACCAAGAAGTAAAGGACATGGTTTGTTACAGGGACTGTGATTCCTTCACTATGGCTAGAAAAAAGAGTGTCTGTGGTTAAGAATGGAGAAACAAAACTAGAGAGATGGTGGAACTGAGTCATGGCACACCTGTGTGCCTTCCTCAGGGGCTTGGAGACTTACTGAGTAGTCAAAGTATGATTGATTTGTGCTTACAAAGACCAGCCAAACAAATGCATCCACAGCCTAGGAAAAAGTAAGCAATGTGTTTATCTCGTCTATCTCAAGGCTTCTCTAGGTAATTGGTTTATTCTTAGCTACTGGAAGGGAGAAAGGGGGTGAATTCAACCAAAACTGATTTGTCATTAAAAAAGAAGGCATGCAATTACACTCACCTTGCCCTGAAGAGCACTGCCTGTTCAAACACACAATGGAAATGGAAAGGTTAGTTAATGACATATTCATTATCTAGCATCCATGAGTTAGTGGCCAGCAATGCCAATAAGCACCACAATGGAAGGGCCTATTTCCGCCGACAGGTCAGCAGGACACAGTTCCTCTCTGCCAAGACGGGAAGCACCAAGGGCAAATGCTATAGGATCTGAGGCTCACAGTTCAGATTTAAAAGCTCTATACATCGGATTCACATAAACCAGGCTGAAAGACCATTTATTCAGCAAAACAGTGGCCCAGAAACAGCGACAGTGCAAAGAGAGTTACCAGGAGTTTTCTGGGAATGAACATATTGTGTTCCTAACAAGATGTGCCTGCTTAAAAGAGGGCAATGTTATGTTTTACTTAAATGCAATGTTAACACCTGTAAAGAAGAACCATTTAGAGGAAAAGCACAGATGGGGCTCTGGGATCGATTCTTGGTGGGAGAGGAAAAAGGAGGAGTGGGGAGGAATTTCAAAATGGGCCTTACATTCTGTTATGAACCAAAGGTGTTTCAGAAGCTGCTGACCTTTTCACAACAGCATTGATTCGGTCACAGGACAAAAAAAAGCCATGGAACGAAAAGAAAAAAAAAAGCACCTGAGGTTAACAGGTGAAAGAAAGCAAACTGTGAAAGGAAGAAAGAAGTTTGACCTTCAAAGGCTAACATATTGTCATGCCAACACAACCCAGACAGGCATTTATCCCCAAGGTCACTCCCAAGTAGGAGCTGCTATCACCATAGAAAAGTGGACGGGGGTCCTGGCTTGCAGAGCTAATTCTGAGCCCACTACGTGTTCAGATCCCAAACACACAGCAGTCAGTTCATCAGCAAGCATGAATCTCTTCCTCTGCTTCTCAGCCCTGCATTGGCAATCTTGCTTCATTCACACTTGGGTCCATTCTTTACAATAGCATCCAGCAATAAGCAGAACCAATATATTCATCAAACTCCTTGATGTTAAAAAGTGAAGGAAACTGAGAATCACACTCGCAGAAGGAAGGAAAAGAAGGAAAAATAAAATCGGTGAACAGAAAAACAAACTGTCAAAAGGTTGTTACTTAAAGAAAAACAGAGTTGACATAACAAGAAAAGGTACAGAAATCTGAAAAAATGGACAAAGTTCAGGTCAGTGAACAAGTTAAGTTCTGTGATAAGTAAAAGCCAAGAGGCAAAATGCCTGACAAATGCAGTGGGAAAGGTCAGCTAAGGAAAACAAGAGCTACAATCAGCGCTTTTTTTCAAAACTGCTTAAGAGGCTGATAAGAAGACCACCACATGGGGAGAGGCAGGCACAATCTGAATTACTTTAAATAATAATTTTATTAACAAGTTCATCAAGTTAGGTAAACTAATTACTTTTCCAGTCCTGAGCTATTTAATCAACATTTTTAAGCCTCTAATATATTACTGCACCAAGCAACGGATTCACAAATATATATAAAATATACTGTGTTCTAGGATTTCACTGTGTCCTGAGATTAGAGCAATCGGCAAGCAACTAATTAAAGAATTAGAAGTGCTCAAACCAGGAGTTATGCATTTGTTGAATTACGGTTTCATCAGCTCCATGGATGTAAAACTTACTTGGGAAATAAGCCTGTCTAGTGCTTAGTGAGAAGAAACAGGGTATGAGGAATGCCAGCATTGAGGGGCTGAGGAAATAACAGTACGTTAAACTCTATTTCTTCATTAATCTGTCCTAGGGAAGATCTTTCTCGGTTGTTCAAACTGAATTCACAGTGAGAACAGGGAGACAAATAAGGAAATCAAGTTTACAAACTTCATTCCACTCCAAGAATTTCCATCTCAGAGGTTAGGAAAATCTGCCCAGACCTGGCCTGACCACGCTGGTAACTGGAAGAATTTAATCACAAAGCAACAGCACAGGAAACTCCCGCTCAGGACCCCAGTTCCTGTTGGGTCAAATCCAATTACATCACAGAGTTGACAAAGTTGAATTCAACAGAAAATCCCTGCCCCCGGAGCCAACTGAAGAAGCTCTTGTTCGAAAAGGTTGGAAGAATTCAATTCAGTTCAGTCGCTCAGTCGTGTCTGACTCTTTGCGACCCCATGAATCGCAGCACGCCAGGCCTCCCTGTCCATCACCAACTCCTGGAGTCTACCCAAACCCATGTCCATCGAGTCGGTGATGCCATCCAGCCATCTCATCCTCTGTCATCCCCTTCTCCTCCTGCCCCCAATCCTTCCCAGCATCAGGGTCTTTTCCAATGAGTCAACTCTTTGCATGAGGGGAAGAATTAGAGCAACAAAATAAAGTAGTAGTGGGTTATAACCCAAAGTACAAAATAAATATCGATGAGCCTTCCTCCCCAAAACACATAACCCCAGCCAAAGCATGAGGGAAAAAAATAGACAAATCCCAACTGAGGGACGTTGTATTTAACACCTGACCAGTATGCATCAAAACTCTCAAAGTCATCTAAAACTGTCATGTTACGAGGAGCCAAAGGAGAGATGAGGGCTTCCCAGGTGGCTCAGTGGTCAAGAATCCACCTGCCAATGCAGGAAACGTGGGTTCAATCCCTGAGTCGCGAAGATCCCCTGGAGAAGGAAATGGCACCCCACTCAAGTATTCTTGCCTGGGAAATCCCATGGACAGAAGAGCCTGGTGGTCTAAAGTCCACAGGGTTGCAAAAGAGTCAGACACAATGTAGTGACTAAACAACAACAAAGGAGAGACCACGACTAATTACAAGTCTGGAAGTCATTCAAGGAAGTCTGAATGAAGGTATGGGCTTCAACTGATGACAATGTACCAGTTTTGGTTCATTCATTGTAACAAATGCATCACAGTTCATGTATGACGCTAAAAGGGAAACTGAGAACTCCCCGCACTCTCTTTACAAACTCTGAGAGTCTCAAACTGTTGTAAAATCCAAAGTTCATTCAAAGGAATAGAGAGAGAGGAAACACATCCTCAGCAGGCAGGCAGGCAGACCCATTTAATCCTCTCAGCAACCCAATGTGATAATGGCCATAATTATCCCCATTTTACAAAGAAAAGGGCTAAGAGGGAGGGTAGTTAAGTAACTTGCTCAAGGTCACATGGCTGGTTGTGAGTGGATTCAGATCCAGACTCTCCCATGTTAGAGACCATGCTTTCAGCCACCACACTGTACTGACCCCAGATCCTAAACTTAAAGTGCTTTTTCATCTGCACACACTTTGTTCCCACCCCGCGCCTTGCAGCCTAGACCACTGCTTCTGGGCTCTCCTGGCACAAGCTCTGAGATTGTTTCCTGCCTGGTCTCTTCCTTTGCTGTCATTTCCACCACCCAGTCCCCCAGACATCTATGTTCATCCCTTGCCTCAAGATTAGAAACCAAATTGGCTTCTTCCTAGGCTCTTCTCAACCAACTTAAGGTTTTTCTAATCTTTCCAGGCTGATTATCTTCAGTACTGCTGTATCCCGAAGCCAGAGAGAGGGCTTAGGTCAGGTGAGAATCCACTTCAACATGGGCCATAAGCCCCATGGGGGATGCCCAGGGATCTGCCTATATCAGGGCACCAAGAAGAGCCTCCTGGCCTGGTCCTAACAGATGCCAGCCAGGACTCTCATGCAGGATAAGTGGGTGAGTGGGCTTCCCATGCCCCTCACTCAAGACAATCCCTGGATGGGGAAAAGAAAGGGCACCCCTAGGGAAAATTTCATAGTCTTCAGCGAAAGCCTGGCAGGGATCTGAATACAGCACACAGTCAACATGTGGGATATCTTCTCGGGGTTGGAACAGACAGAGTAAAGCCCCGGAAGACCTGCAATCCCAGGATGCTTGCTGTATCAATAGAGCCTTCTGGTGAAGGGTGTTCATCTTACCTTAGGAAGACAGCAGCTAGAGTGGCCTATGTCATCTGGGCTCGAACATCAATATGAACGCCAGAGAAGACACAAGACCTAATCCAGCGGTGCTCCCATCAGGTGCCTGAAAGCCCAGCCTCATCAGCAGTGCTGACTCAGTGCATGGGGAAACTCTAAGCTCTGGAGTCAGAGGGCTTCTCACCTTCTCTGAGAAGCAGTTCTCAAAGCAATGGCTTTTATTTTCCAAAATGGTTGTCGAGAGGAAACCACTTTGCAGGTCTAAGGCTGGCATGGTGGCAAGCCTCCAAGAGGGACTCAGGAATTATCAGTGTTCTGGTCTTCGGATTATAGTGATGACTACAGCAGTAGAAATAACTCCAGACATTGAATTTGAAGGCAAACACTGGTTTTATGACTCTTTAGTGCATGCCCACTACCTGTTGGGTAATGGAGAGAATGAGCTCAACAGAGGCAAGCTCCTGAGCTTAGCCTACCATCCTAGGGAGAAGGTGCATAGTAATCAGCAAATTACAATCAAGGGTATTTGCTAAGAAACTGATGTAAGTACTGAATAGTCTGCATATGTAACAGACATGAAGATGGACATCTAAGACTGCTCGCCTCCCTGCTACTCTCCACTACAAGAAGTTCTTGCCACCCAGCTGCAGAGTGCAGTCAGTAGGCAACTCCCAGCTATCAGCTCTTTCCAGGTCCACCCTAGCTGCAGAGAGATGCCTGGTCTGAGAACACTCTCTTCCCAGGGCAGTCTGCACTGAGGGCGGAGCCAAAAGTGGGTATAAAGGCATAAGCATATTGTTCTAACATGACATTCCCCTGGGAGAAATTCCCAGAGACAGAGGCCTGGTGGGCTACAAAGGACTTAGATGCAACTGAGCACAGCACAGAAAAGAACTCTAATAAACATTTTGGTCCATCCCATGGATGGCCAAGAAACCCTGACAACACTGGGAAGGCCAAAAAGACTTCACTAAAAAGAAAATTCTGTGGTTGATTTCTGAGTCTGATTAGATCATAAAGAAGCAAAGAGAAGGGAGATAAGATTGTCCCCTGAGAATTAAACTCGTAAACTCTACATACAGTGGGGTGAGATTAGCCATCTGGGGAGAGAAACCTAGAGAATGTAAATGTGACTGAGGAAGTAAGGAGCGCTGAAAACCCCATCAAGGTGATTCGGGCGTCATTTCAAAGAGTGAGAACTGCAGCATGATTGTAATTCACTAAGCAGAAGGAAGCCTCCTACTTTGTTTAGAGAAAGACTGAACAGAAAGGGAGCTGGGAAGCCAAAGGTGGGAAAAGTACTCCAGGGCTCAAAGCTGGCCAAGCTAAGACCAGTTTGCAGATAGGTTTTCAAGATGCGGGGCAAAAGAGGAAGGGCATATTTCCACCTGCTTTAAATTTCCCAGTATAGGTCCTCCCTGGTAGCTCAGTGGTAAAGAATCTGCCTGCCAATGCTGAAAACTTGAGTTTGATCCCTGGACAGGGAAGATCCCACATGCCTCGGAGCAACAAAGCTTATCAACTAAGCTAAGCAACTAAGCCTATTGTGAGCCATAGCAAGGGAACCTGTGCTCTGCAGCCTGGGAGCTGCAACTGCTGAAGCCCGCATGCCCTAGAGCCCATGCTCTGTAACAAGAGAAGCCACTAAATGAGAAAGAAGTCTGCACTCAATGAGAGAATAGCCCCTGATCACCGTAACTAGAAAAAGCCCACGCAGCAACAAAGCTCCAGCACAGCCAAAAATATATTAATTAATTAAATTATTTTTAAAATAATTCTCCAGCATAGAAATAGCTCTAGTCAAGCTCTGTGATACCTCACCTTTCAAAAGAGCCCCTCATCTTAGCCTATTGTTCAGGCATGCAGTTCTAGGCACTTTCATGCATTATATTATTTACCTTCACTTTCTAGATGGCAAGTATTAACATTTTGATTTTGAGGAGACTGAAACCCAGGTTCTTACATTTTAAATGACTTGCCTGTAGTCCTGTCAGGTAAGAGCATGGGATCTGAACCCTGGTTGGCTGTGCCCTGGGCTGTGAGGATTACAACTGCAAGTTCAGCCCTTTCAAACCTCACCAGAAGCCTCCTGTCAATCCTAGTTCTAGGGGATGGGTGGAAAGAAGGAAGGGCAGACAAGGTGGATTGGGATGTAGTTAGCAAACTGAATCCTCCTTTACCATTAGAAAAACACCAAGGAAAATGAACAAAACTCTCTAAAAGCTGGGACACACACACATCCAAAAGAACAAATGGAAATTAAAAAATGGATGAAACTTCCCAAGAAACTTCCTCAGGGAAGGAGTAGTACAGTGAGCAGAAGATTGTTGTTTCTTCATCATAAGCCATGTACCACTACGTCACTTCTAATATACAAAGGCTGTACTTTGATAAAGATGGAATTGAAACAGGAGGGAAGGGGGCAGGGCACAACTTTTGAAAGCATGACATCTGAAAGAATGACATAATCCGAGGCACAACATAAACATTAGAATCAAATGGTTCTAAGATGGCAGACACGGCAACTTTGACTTTGCCTTGTCTGCCATCTTGGAACTTTAACCTTCAGTATATCCTCATTGTAATACATCCACAAGCTAAATGACACATCCAGAGGAGCTATAACCGTTCCAAGGCCGACCATCAAAGACCAAAAGCTGGCACTGGTCCAATTCCTAGAAATCTCTGCCCCTCCCTCAAAACAGTTGCCATAATCCTCCCACTCATTATAGTCTATGAAATTATCCAGTGAATAAAAGCCAACCACACCATATTTTGATGCCACACTCACCCTCTGCAACAGCCTACACTCTGTGGAGTATGTTTCTCTCTCAACATATCTACTTCTTAGCTATCACTTTGTCCCTCACTGAATTATTTCTATGATGAGGCATCAAGAACTTGAACTTCATTAGGTCCTAAAACCAGATCTGTAATCTCAGTTGGAAGACCAAGGGTTTTGGTTGGGTTCTAATCCCGGCCATGTAGGTTAGAGTCCCAAGCAGGGTTTCGGCCAGGTTTGAGCCCTGGCCAATTGGGTTCAAGTTCCAAAGAGGGTTTCAGCTGGGGTCAAGTCCCAATCTGAGGTAACTAGTTTCAAAATTAGTATGAAGTGCAATGCTCTATGAAGAGAATAAAATTTCTGTAGCACAGCCTGAAAGACATGCCTTCAATCCACCCCTCTGAATACTTTATACCTAGATTGAGGCAGGATAATAAACAGCTGCAGTCCCAGAACACAAGGACAGAACTGGGATGTCAGCAGGGCCCATTCTGGGGAGAGGGGACTCTAGTGGCCATTCAAGAACAGCCACCTCCGAGAATTCCCTTGTGATCCAGTAGTTAAGACTCCACACTCCCAATGTAGGAGACACAGGTTCTGTCCCCGGTCGGGGAACTAAGATCCTAAATGACATGACCAAAAAAATAAATAAATTGTTTTAAATTGTTAAAAAAAAAAAAAACAGCCAATCACCTCCTGACCCAGGAGGTGGTGTATATTATCCAGATGGGAGTGACCAGCCTACCAGATCTGGATACTATGAAAATCTTCCTCTGAGCACGTGCTCCATAAGGAACCCTCTGATCATTTTTCCTTCCCTTCAAGGTGAGAATATCCTGGTCTGTCTCAGAAAGATGTCTGACCTGCCTGACAGTTACTGTAAATTATTGAATTGACATTCTGAGATAGTATATATAATCAAGTCCTACAAGCATGTCAAATATGAGCCTGTCCCAGAGAGATGGAGCTCTGCTCAGTAAACTGGTAAAGTCAGATGTCTGAAGCAAGCAGCAAGAGGTAGACCTTGGGAGGCAGTGACTTGCATCAGAGGAATCGCTACCTTGCATGTGAACTCTGGGTAACCCTATCATGCATCTTTCTGCTGGTGAAACCGTCTGCTCCACTGTAAGGCCCAGTCTTGTCCTATGAGATACTATGAAGTCAAATTAAGGCTTGGGGTCTTATTTTTCTCTTCTCACCTCACAGTGAGCACTGGGAACACAGGTAATGGTCCTTTCATCTTCATATCATCAGCACTTTGCACACCATCTAATAAGCAGATGACCTTCAATAAATACTGCTTGAATTCGTTACTTCATTCATTTATATATGAAGAATAAATGAATGGAGCGATGTTACATTCCATGAGGCTCCTAGAAGTTAATGTGAGACGATTAGGGGCTCAATGTCAAGAAGAACACTGAATCAGGTGTACTGGAGCTCCAGGACTTCTGCTGGTGGCAGTTGTGGGTCAGAGGCAGTCATTATTGGGACCCCAGTCACTTGTAATGATTACAATAGCAAAAGCACAAAGATTTGGAACATATGAAATAAACACAAGGCTTAGGACATCAAAGTATTCATAAACTTTCACCTCCCACCAACCAAATTATCTCATTTGTATTTTACTCAATATTTTGAATTGCCTCCATTGATGAGACCTTGAGAGCAACAGTATTTTAGGAACTTCAGCTTCCCCTCCACATTATTTACCACTTGCCCTCTCGGGTGCCCAAGGTCAGTGAGTTAGCAGAAGAGCTGACACGACAAGACAACAGAAAGTTCAATAGGTCCAATAGGTATTCAATAGGTCCAATAGGCCCTGGTACAAACCCGCTGACTGACACACATAACAAGGCAGTTGTTCTTTATAAACTTGCTCATCTTCCCCAACTTTTGCCCACAGTTTGTATTTTTCCCCCTGATTAACGTGTTATCCACATTTTTCGTTCATTTACTCACTCATTTATTTATTCAGCAACATTCTTTTCAGCACCTACTACATACCGGGCTTTATAAATATTCCTCTACTGCAACCTTTCCCCCAAGACACTCACAGTCTAGATGCCATACATCAGGAGGAAATCTAAAATATTCAGATGTCATTTTTAATTTCCTAGTATTATTTTACAAAGAATCATGTAGACAAAATACTTGGATATTTAAATCAATCAAGGAATATTTACTAAATCTTCCCACTAAATGATCAGCATCAACCCAATCTTCACCATAGAAAAACTTTAAGATGTAGTTCTTGTCTTCAACACATTTTCAATGAAGCGGGTTAGACAAGTCAGCACATATAAAACAATAAGCAAACAATGTAAGCAGTTTCAAAATATGTGAGCCAATTTCTAACTATTTGGAGACTCATGGTACAATTACTGTAGCAGTTGCGAGAAGGCAAGTGGGAATCATTTAGTGAGAGCTGGTGAATTTGACTTCCTCCACTGGAGCCTGAAGTATGTTTTTTCACTCCTGTGGCATCTCTCACCCCTACCATTAAAGAAGACAGTTGTCTTCAGTGATTTAATAAAGTCACTTTCAGTTCTGAATTCCTTGGTATGTCTCTTGTACAAGTCATAAAAGGTCTCATTTTAGAGCATGAACTTCATCTGAGCCTCTGTACTGGGTTGGCCAAAAAGTTCATTTGGGTTTTTCCATAAGATAAATCTTTTGGCCAAACAGATAGATAAACCAATGAGGATATTGCTGTTCACATTTACATCTGCTGAAGTCTGTCAGAAAGAGAAATATCATATATTAATGTATATATATGGAATCTAGAAAAATGGTACAGATGAAGGATTCCTTCATGGCTCAGATGGTAAAGAATCTACCTGCAATGCAGGAGACCCAGGTTCCATTCCTCGGTTGGAAGATCTCCTGGAGAAGGGAATGGCTACCCACTCCAGTATTCTTGCCTGGAGAATTCCATGGGTAGAGGAGTCTGGTGGGCTACAGTCCATGGGGTTGCAAAGAGTCAGACACGACTGAGCAACTAACACAACAAGGAATCTGGAAAAATCATACAGATGAATCTATTTTCAGGGCAAGAATACACATGCAGATGTAGAGAAGAGATGCTTGGACACAGGGGTGGAAGGAGAATATGGGACAAACTGGGAGATGAGGATTGACATATATATATACTACCACGTGTAAAATACGTAACTAATGGGAAGCTGCTATATAGCACAGGGAGCTCAGCTTGATGCTCTGTGATGACCTAAAAAGGCTGTGGGGGTGGGAGGGAGGCTCAAAAGGAAGGAGATATGTGTATACATATAGCAGAGTTACATTACTGTACAGCAGAAACTAGTGCAACATTGTACAGCAACTATACTCCAGTAAAAAATAAATTTTAAAAAATTTACAATGTAACTACATATATGAGGTTTTAACTACATTTGTGAAGTTACAAAAATCATCTTAGATAGCAGACCACACCTTAATGTTGAAAATCGCTTGTTTTACACTGGACATCTAGACCTTATGATCATTGTTCTTTAATCTGAGGATTGAAGGATGTGATAGAATTACTCACTGTTAAATCATAATTGCATAGCACCTGCAGTTGCAAATGAGCGTGAATGAGCATACATCCCTCCCACACAAACCCGGCACTGAGACACCAAGAGGATGGAAGCTGGCTGCCTGTCTTCTAACAAAACAGAGAAATCAGGAAAGAGACAGGGAAGAGAAAGCCAGCAAGGAAGGCTGGTGGGGGTGTAAAATATGCATGCAAAAAAGCTCCAAACAAGAGTTGCAGCAGTTACAGCAGAGAGCAGCTCCAGGCTAGCAATAATTTTCACCCCAATCATTTCTGCAGCTTCTCACCCCCCTTGTGCCTGATATAAACACAATGGCTGTGAACACCCTGATCCTATCAATATGTCACATGTTATTACGTCTTCTGGGGAGACTGTGTCACAAAGAACTGACATTTATAACAAATTTAAAGGTTCCAGTCATTTCAAAAATGCCCATCTCCATTCCAACTTTGGAAAACAAAATGTAACCAGACAATAAGAGGATAAGGGAAGATGCTAGATGAGTGAACTGCTTTGTCTCGTTTCCCTGGTTATAGGAGAGGGTGGAGGATAAGGTCTGCAATAGAATCCTGCCTTGTTCAAGAAAAATACTCTGTGATCTTCCGTTCTCATCCCAAGAATAAAGCACTTTTCACCTCACATTGCTATATGTAAATAAATCACCTGTTATCCCATTCACAGGCAGATATCTATAAAAAGTTAGCTTCGATTTTCACATCCCAGTAATTCATAGCATTAGAAGCAGATACAAGGGTTTGTTCCATTCAGAGGCCAAGGAATTTACTTTGGCTCATCCTGTCCACCTCCTTATGAAATGGTCAGAGAGAAAGAGTCATGTCAGAATGAATGAATTAGTGGGGAAATAAGGCACCACAGTGGCCAAAATTCCAGCGCTAAGCTTTCAGATGAGTGGGATGGGGTTAGTGGCTTCAAACCCAAGAGGAGTCTTGGGATCTCACCCCGCTGCAGCCAGCTACTCTGCAGCTACTTGCTGTAGCCAGAGACCTGTCACTAAGGATGTATAAACACTGATGAGAGGAGAGAAGAGAGGACTGAGGACCGAAGGGAGGGGAGCCTGTTCTAGGAGCAAGGCCTGTGTCACTCACCACATGGAGAGAAAATGAACAAGAGTGAAGATTGAGTACAGTGACTGTACCCACTAGAAGATGGGGCTCAATCATTAAAGTACAGTATGATGCAGGCATACTAATAGCCTCACTTCTTGAGAAAAAGAAGAGACCTGGAGAGAAGAGTCCTTTATATTCTGCATCCCCCACACAGGGTGGAGACTCTGCCATTCAGAAACCTTCCTGAGGGAGCAGGAAGGCTTCTGATTGTCTACACTTGCTGTCACTGAGTCTTCGTGACCCCAGGCAAACCATCCGATTTTCAAAGTTCTTTGTGGACTTCCCTGGTGGTACAGTAAATAGAAATCTGCCTGCCAAGCAGGGAACATGGATTCGATCCCTGCAAGGAGATTTAACCAGTCAATCTTAAAGGAAATCAGTCCTGAATATTCATTGGAATGACTGATGCTGAAGCTGAAGCTCTGATACTTTGGCCACCTGAAGTGAAGAGCTGACTCATTGTAAAAGACCCTGATGCTGGGAAAGAATGAAGGCAGGAGGAGAAGGGGACGACAGGGGAATGAGATGGTTGGATGGCATCACTGCTCGATGGACGTGAGTTTGAGCAAACTCTGGGAGTTGGCGATGGACAGGGAAGCCAGGCACGCTGCAGAACATGAAGTCGCAAAGAGTCAAACATGACTGAGCGACTGAACTGATTCAAGCAAGGGTGCCTAAACAATATTAAAAGTGAAATGCCAGTGTGAGTTAATGAGATATCGGAAAGCTTTTAACCTCAGGGCTGCAAAACTGCACCATTAATGCTGACACTCATAAATACCTTCTTTATCGAGAAGAGAGGAGATCGGAAATACATGCTGCTGCTACTGCTGCTAAGTTGCTTCAGTCGTGTCCGACCCTGTGCGACCCCATAGACAGCAGCCCACCAGGCTCCCCCGCCCCTGGGATTCTCCAGGCAAGAACACTGGAGTGGGTTGCCATTTCCTTCTCCAGTGCATGAAAGGGAACAGTGAAAGTGAAGTCACTCAGTCGTGTCCGACTCTTCGCGACCCCATGGACTGCAGCCTACCAGGCTCCTCCGTCCATGGGGTTTTCCAGGCAAGAGTACTGGAGTGGGGTGCCATTGCCTTCTCCAAAATACATGCTATTCATTCATAAAGACAAGGGCCAAGAGGCAGCAAAATGCCAGTGATCAGGCAGCGGTACCCCGGCACAATGTCGTGAGCTCAAAATACCACCCATGTGATGATCCATCCGTACTCCCTCCCCAGCAAATCTCTGCCAAGACTTCAGTTGAGTGGGAATGCAGCCTGGGACAAAACCACACTAACCCTGGTGCAGCCGACTTTCTGCTCCCAATATCAGCTTCTGGGTTGGGGTATCTGTAGTGTCATCCAATTTTTAAAAACAGCCGAGGGGCAGGGGAGGGGACACAATTGTCCAGAGTGCTCTGAAAAGAAACAGGAATTTAAGATGGGGCTTAAATGAGAAGTAGCAATGAACCTTGCTTTAAGTCTTAGTGTGGAAAATCATCATACAGATATATTTCATCTACCCATATTCGTATTAAGTTGCTCCAGTCGTCTCCAACTCTTTGCAACTCTATAGATTGTAGCCCACCAGGCTCCTCTGTCCATGGGATTCTCCAGGCAAGAATACTGGAGTCAGTCGCCACGCCCTCCTTCAGGGGATCTTCCCATCCCAGGGATCAAACATGTGGCTCCTGCATTGCAGGCAGTTTTTTACCACTGAGCTACCGGGGAAGCCGTCACTCAACCCTAAGCATAAGTAAATATCATCATAATAAAATACAAGCTTGTAAGAAGAACATGACTACAGTTATTATTCTGAATATGAGTCCTCTCTTTCCAGGGATGGAGTTAGGGTAAACATAAGAAACTAGATTTGGTATATTCTGACTCCAAGACTTGCTCAACATGACTTTAGGATGGATGTGGTCTTAATGAAATTTCTGATATGAGAGTGTTTTCTCATCATTTTCTTTCAAAAGACAGGCATGGGAAAGAGTTAATGAGTTGAGACATTTCACCAAGGTAGCTGTGGTTCCTAGGCTGTGGGATTTAGCAAACTGGCAACACTAAGAAAAAACCTTTTTTTGTAATAATGTTTATCTTACAAACTATATTCCTTTTTGATACTGAACTTGTTTAATATATCATATGGTACTACTATCATTTTTAAAAGAACACTTTAAAGCAAAAACAAATAGGATAATTCTTTATTTTAAATTCAGCATTATAAAAAAAACCTCATTTATTACTTATTTTTCTCATTTTATCATGGATATGTGTGAGCTATCAAATAGGCACCAGTCTAGGCCTGGTATTTAAAAATCTCCATGGAGGACGCTAAACAACACGCTTCTGAATAACCAACAAATCACAGAAGAAATCAAAAAAGAAATCAAAATATGCATCGAAACGAATGAAAATGAAAACACAACAACCCAAAACCTATGGGACACGGTAAAAGCAATGCTAAGGGGAAGGTTCATAGCAATACAGGCTCACCTCAAGAAACAAGAAAAAACTCAAATAAATAAACTAACTCTACACCTAAAGCAACTAGAGAAGGAAGAAATGAAGAACCCCAGGGTTAGTAGAAGGAAAGAAATCTTAAAAATTAGGGCAGAAATAAATGCAAAAGAAACAAAAGAGACCATAGCAAAAATCAACAAAACTAAAAGTTGGTTTTTCGAGAAGATAAACAAAATTGACAAGCCATTAGCCAGACTCATCAAGAAACAAAGGGAGAAGAATCAGATCAACAAAATTAGAAATGAAAATGGAGAGATCACAACAGACTACACAGAAATACAAAGGATCATAAGAGACTACTACCAACAGCTATATGCCAATAAAATGGACAACTTGGAAGAAATGGACAAATTCTTAGAAAAGTATAACTTTCCAAAATTGAACCAGGAAGAAATAGAAGATCTTAACAGACCCATCACAAGCACAGAAATCGAAACTGTAATCAGAAATCTTCCAGCAAACAAAAGCCCAGGACCAGACGGCTTCACAGCAGAATTCTACCAAAAATTTAGAGAAGAGCTAACACCTATCCTACTCAAACTCTTCCAGAGAATTGCAGAAGATGGTAAACTTCCAAACTCATTCTATGAGGCCACCATCACCCTAATTCCAAAACCAGACAAAGATGTCACAAAAAAAGAAAACTACAGGCCAATATCACTGATGAACATAGATGCAAAAATCCTTAATAAAATTCTAGCAAACAGAATCCAACATCATATTAAAAAGATCATACATCATGACCAAGTGGGCTTTATCCCAGGAATGCAAGGTTTCTTTAACATCCGCAAATCAATCAGTGTAATTCACCACATTAACAAATTGAAAGATAAGAACAATATGATTATCTCAATAGATGCAGAAAAAGCCTTTGACAAAATTCAACATCCATTTATGATAAAAACTCTCCAGAAAGCAGGAATAGAAGGAACATACCTCAACATAATAAAAGCTATATATGACAAACCCACAGCAAACATTATCCTCAATGGTGAAAAACTGAAAGCATTTCCCCTAAAGTCAGGAACAAGGCAAGGATGCCCACTTTCACCACTACTATTCAACATAGTTCTGGAAGTTTTGGCCACAGCAATCAGAGCGGAAAAAGAAATAAAAGGAATCCAGATAGGAAAACAAGAAGTAAAACTCTCACTGTTTGCAGATGACATGATCCTCTACATAGAAAACCCTAAAGATTCTACCAGAAAACTACTAGAGCTAATCAATGAATATAGTAATGTTGCAGGATACAAAATTAACACACAGAAATCCCTTGCATTCCTATACACCAATAATGAGAAAACAGAAAGAGAAATTAAGGAAACAATACCATTCACCATTGCAACAAAAAGAATAAAATACTTAGGAATATTTCTACCTAAAGAAACAAAAGACTTATATATAGAAAACTATAAAACACTGATGAAAGAAATCAAAGAGGACACAAACAGATGGAGAAATATACCGTGTTCATGGATTGGAAGAATTAATATAGTGAAAATGAGTATACTACCCAAAGCAATCTACAGATTCAATGCAATCCCTATCAAACTACCAATGATATTTTTCACAGAACTAGAACAAATCATTTCACAATTTGTATGGAAGTATAAGAAACCTCGAATAGCCAAAGCAATCTTGAGAAAGAAGAATGGAACTGGAGGAATCAACCTGCCTGACTTCAAGCTCTACTACAAAGCCACAGTCATCAAGACAGTGTGGTACTGGCACAAGGATAGAAATATAGATCAATGGAACAAAATAGAAAGCCCAGAGATAAACCCACGCACCTATGGGCACCTTATCTTCGACAAAGGAGGCAAGAGTATACAATGGAGAAAAGACAATCTCTTTAACAAGTGGTGCTGGGAAAACTGGTCAACCACTTGTAAAAGAATGAAACTAGAACACTTCCTAACACCATACACAAAAATAAACTCAAAATGGATTAAAGATCTAAATGTAAGACCAGAAACTATAAAACTCCTAGAGGAAAACATAGGCAAAACACTCTCCGACATAAATCACAGCAGGATCCTCCATGACCCACCCCCCAGAATATTGGAAATAAAAGCAAAAATAAACAAATGGGACCTAATCAAAATTAAAAGCTTTTGCACAACAAAGGAAACTATAAGCAAGGTGAAAAGACAGCCTTCAGAATGGGAGAAAATAATAGCAAACGAAGCAACAGACAAACAATTAATCTCAAAAATATACAAGCAACTCCTGCAGCTGAATTCCAGAAAAATAAACGACCCAATCAAAAAATGGGCCAAAGAACTAAACAGACATTTCTCCAAAGAAGACATACAGATGGCTAACAAACACATGAAAAGATGCTCAACATCACTCATTATTAGAGAAATGCAAATCAAAACCACAATGAGGTACCATTACACACCAGTCAGAATGGCCGCTATCCAAAAGTCTACAAGCAATAAATGCTGGAGAGGGTGTGGAGAAAAGGGAACCCTCTTACACTGTTGGTGGGAATGCAAACTAGTACAGCCACTATGGAGAACAGTGTGGAGATTCCTTAAAAAACTGGGAATAGAACTGCCATATGACCCAGCAATCCCACTGCTAGGCATATACACCGAGGAAACCAGAATTGAAAGAGACGCGTGTACCCCAATGTTCATCGCAGCACTGTTTACAATAGCCAGGACATGGAAGCAACCTAGATGTCCATCGGCAGACGAATGGATAAGGAAGCGGTGGTACATATACACAATGGAATATTACTCAGCCATTAAAAAGAATACATTTGAATCCGTTCTATTGAGATGGATGAAACTGGAGCCCATTATACAGAGTGAAGTGAGCCAGAAAGAAAAGCACCAATACAGTATACTAATGCATGTATATGGAATTTGAAAGATGGTAATGGTAACCCTATATGTGAGACAGAATAAGAGACACAGATGCATAGAACAGTCCTGTGGACTCTGAGGGAGAAGGTGAGGGTTGGACGTTCTGGGACAATAACATTGAAACATGTATATTGTCATATGTGAAGCAGAACACCATTCCATGTTCTATGCATGGGACGGATGCTCAGGGATGGAGCGTTGGGATGACAGAGAGGGATGGGAGGGGGAGGGAGGTGGGAGGAGGGTTTGGGAGGGGGAGCACGTGTGAACCCATGGCTGATTCATGTCGATGTATGGCAAAAACTACTACAATATTGTAAAGTAATTAGCCCCCAACTAAAATAAAAAAAAAAATAAAAAATAAAATAAAATAAAATAAAAATCTCCATGGAGAGGTTAAGGCATGGGGTTTGGATCCAGGATTCCTGGGTTGGAATCTCTATTTTCTTATGAAGTAAAAATGACTCCTCTGATTCTGTGCCTTCCTGTAACAATGAGAATATGAATACCTCATTCCTGGGGTTGATATTAGAATCAAGTAAGGCAATAAACAAAGATATTTGGTAATCAAAAAAGATCAGCATGTGTATTACTGTACATATTAGTATGTAAATTTAGCCTAAGTCATTCTAATTAATTGGGTTTTATTACCTATCATCTCAATTAATATATATTGAACACCTATTACATATCTGTGACAGGCTTTAGAGATGTAGTGATGAATGTGGTTATTCCCTGCCACTCAAATTCACAGCACAACCAGGGAGAAAGACATCAAGGGACAATGAAGCTTCAGTGTCCCAAGTGCTATAATGGTCATCACAAAGTGCAGTCGGGACACAGACAGGAAGACCGTACTCAGGTGGGAGCACAGAGCACCAGATAGGAGGATGAATGAATGAGGTTTCCAGGCACAGAAGCTGAGGGAATTCTAAGGCAAAGGCAATGCAAAAAGAACAGACATGGCTCCTATTTTCTCACATTCATCACTCCACAAAAGACTGGGGAAATTTGTCATCTGTACTTGGTCTTTAAACACTTCTTTCCCTTAAAATTTGAGCCCACATGGCTTTGTTTCAAAAGTTTGCCTCCTATGAGTGACAGAACTCCATTACTGGGATGACTTGCTCATCAAGAAACCATGTCAACCATCCAAATTCATAACATGTGGGACTGTGCTCAAGCTTGTGGGCAAGGGCCTGGAGGACCCAGTCCCTGGTCTCAAGTGGGGCGAGATCAGACATGGAAAAAACAACAAGCAGCTACTTAAATGTTCAAAATGCTATTTGTGGTCAAAGCAAAAACTCATATCATCAAAGCTGGGGAAGTTCTAAATGCTGCTCTCTTCACATTTTCAGCCCTTGTACATGACAATAATAAATCACAATCATAATAAATCAATGAAAAAGGAAAAGTGACAACAGCTTAAAAATATTTCAGCCTACAGAGTTTAGAAACACTTTCATAATTTAGTTCCTTTAGGTTGCATGCTTGCATCTTCAGTCGCTTAGTCATGTCTGACTCTTTGTGACCCCATGGACTGTAGCCCGCCAGGCTCCTCTGTCCGTGCGACTGTCCAGGCAAGAATACTGGAGTGGGTTTCCATTTCCCCCTCCAGGGGATCTTTCTGACCCAGGGATCAAACCTGTGTCTCCTGCATTGGCAGGTGGATTCTTTACCACTGAGCCACCTGACACAGTGGCCCAACCTCTCCCAGCTTCCATGGCACAAGTACCACTGGTCTCTGCACCAACAAAAGTCAGAACAAAGTGAAGGGTGTGGAGAAATAAGCAGGGTCTCAGATCTCTCAGGAGAAGGCAATGACAACCCACTCCAGTCCTCTTGCCTGGAAAGTCCCATGGACGGAGGAGCCTAGTAGTCTGCAGTCTATGGGGTCGCTAAGAGTCGGCAAGACTGAGCGGCTTCACTTTCACTTTCCCCTTTCATGCACTGGAGAAGGAAATGGCAACCCACTCCAGTGTTCTTGACTGGAGAATCCCAGGGATGGGGGAGCCTGGTGGGCTGCCATCTATGGGGTTGCACAGAGTTGGACACGACAGCAGCAACTTAGCAGCAGCAGCAGCAGATGTCTCATTTATGAGATCCGACCTTGGGCAAGGCACTTTCCCCTCCAACTTTTGGTCTCCATGCCAATAAAATAACGTCTGAGCTAGGTGGTCTCTAGTTGTTCCTGTCAGCCTCAACTTTCCAATACACAAAATTAGTGTGACATAACAGAACAATGTGTCTTAGTGACCACTGCGCTGTTAATGTTCTTTAGACTCGTCCTCATCATTATAGCCTAGTGTCATATCTCAGTGTAGTGGTAGCTGACCCACCAGAAATATCCCCACACTGTCAAAGAGCCAGGTATCCATCAGCAAAGCTCAAAGAAAAAAAATAAACAGTTCTCACGCTTATAGGCATGATTTATAGGAAAACGTTAAAGACCTCGATCCTCCTGAAGTCAAGAACCAAGTCTAAGTGACTTTATTTCAAAATTTACTCTACCACAGAGCCTAGTATATAGAAGATGCTTTGCATACTTGTTCAAATAATTATCAATTAGTTAAGGAGTGACAATAGAAAACAGATTTAAACGTATAGAAATTATCAATGCCTTTAGTGAAAGAAATATTAAATTAATATGTATTCTATTAGTGGTTAAAAATGGCAATCATGTGTTTTAAGGAGTCAGTATGCCTCAGGGGCAGAGGACTTAGGGGGACATCAGAAGAAATTCATAGCATTCAAGATAATATCTAAGGCAGTTAAAGGTGGCAGAAGAGAATCCACTGCAAGCGGAAGTGGCAGGAGACAGCATGTGACAGCTGCAGGGGGAAACAGCATTAGAAGAGGAGTTGAAGTTTAAGGTCAGTGCATCTCACTAAGGTGACTTAGCAGAGAAGGAAAGTTTCCCACTGGCTGAGAGCCACAGGACTGGGAGTTGTCTGGCAAGCAGCCCCTGGGTAGTAACACCTTCTGCCGGACTGAAGGTCACACTTTTTGGATGAAAGAGGAGACAAGGATATTGAGGGAGATACGGAAGGAAGATTTGGTGCAAATCCAGGAAGGTTTTTCAAGCTGAGAAAGTTCCAGACAAAGTATACCTACCTCCTGGTCTGCCACATCCTTACTTATGAGTATTAAAGCTTTCTAACAGAGTGGAATAGACGGTCCAGACAAGCAGGAAGACCTCCCAATCCATCTATCCCTTGACCCTCAGACTCTCCCATTCACTGCTTTGGATATAACGGTTATCAAGGACAGAAAGATCAGAACACCCAAATATCTGCAGTCTTTGCTTTTACTTGTTAATCAAGGTGGCTAATTGGTATAGAATGTCCTTGCCCAGCCTCCGTATTCTAACAGCTTCCATACTCCAGTCTAACCCTTTTACAACCCTAATAGGTACCTAGATCCTGTTAAGAAATGTTAAGTTTCAGAGATGCTGGTACAGTTAGGAAACACATGGAAAAGCAGTTTGCCATCCCCGGTAGCCATGGAGATGGGCTGCTTGGTTCTCTCCTCAAGAAAGATCTTGCTGCTAGGTTGGGAAAAGCACAATTAGCTGACAGCCCCCTTGGCATCCCCTGCCACCACCCCAGAGTTGAGGCCTCATTCTCCCCAGGCTGCCCACAGCAAGTAACTGAGCCCTGCAGAAGGACTAAAGCCAGGCCATCGGTGCCTCACATGGGACTCCATTACAGGCATTCTTTTTTGGGAGTTCCCCATTGATGATCAGGTCTGCATGTGGTCTGGGGCTTTCCTTGCCTAAAGCTGCTTCTTTCCACTTCATCTTTAATAGGCATTCCCCAATAAACCATTTGCCCTTCTAAATCTCCCAAAACACACACATTCTCCAGAAGTATCCTTGAAACTCTTCTCAACAGGCTGAATGGGGAGGATGGACTTCTCTCCCTTTCCCAATGGCGGGAAGAGTTGCTGCTGCTGCTGCTGCTAAGTCACTTCAGTCGTGTCCGACTCTGTGCGACCCCATAGACGGCAGCCCACCAGGCTCTGCCATCCCTGGGATTCTCCAGGCAAGAACACTGGACTGGGTTGCCATTTCCTTCTCCAAGGCATGAAAGTGAAAAGTGAAAGTGAAGTCGCTCAGTCGTGTCTGACTTAGCGACTCCAGACATATCCCCATGGGATATGTCTTAGCGACCCCATGGACTGCAGCCCACCAGGCTCCTCCGTCCATGGGATTTTCCAGGCAAGAGTACTGGAGTGGGTGGCCAGTGCCTTCTCTGGGGAAGAATTATTTCTATCCAAAGAAATGCTCTCTCCAATTTTCCATTCCACTCTTCCGTCTCTGACCTTCTTAATAGGATGAAGCGAATGGTCAAGAGTTCTGAGGTACCTCTTTATAAGTCAAGTTGTCCAGCACCTCACTTTGTAATAAAAAGTTGTTGTCACCTTTTGTTCTGTGTTAGGCTTCTGATCTATCCTCCACAGGACAGAAAGAGTTCAATTTTAACATCCGGCTAAATAGAGAACATTTAAGTCCAGAAACAAGGGTTACCAAAAGCCTCAACTTCTGCTGTAGCTTATAAAAAAGCCACGTACTGACCTATATAAACTCTTGTCGAATGGACTCCATCAGGATAAATTGGAGACATTACAGTGTTTTCTCCCATGGAGTCTCAAAAAGACTTCTCCTATGGCGCCTCCAGTGACTTCAAAAAGGTAAGAAAAAGTTAAAAGTTACTAAAAGCTGTCTTTGTATTTCCTAGATGTTCTTTGTAATGAGAAAAGAACTACCAACTGAGCCATCAGGGAAATCCCAGGTGTTCTTCAGCTTTCTTAAAAGTATATTTATCCATAAGTGCTAGGAGAAAGGATGTTAAGAATCTAGCACCATCATTTTAGATCCTGGCTCAAGACGAACAGCCAACAACTCTGCGATTCAAATCCTGGGCCCCCAAAGGCTTGTTTAGGATGAATGGACAGCTCAAGAAGGTGCTCTTAGTTGGCATTTCACAGTGATCTCGAATCTCACCACCACTCAGTGATATGGGAAGGCGGATTCAGGTTCTTATTCAAGGTCAAACAACAACTATGAATACCAGCTGATTAGGAGAGAAAAGCTCCCCAAGGCCAAATCTGCATCTTCCACCATGATTTAATCACCACCAGCACCTTTTGTCCAACCGCAGTTATTGGCTCTTCCTATATCTGAGACATCATTCATCACTGCTTCAAACACCCCCACCCAAACCACTCAACACCTTCATATGACCTTTCAAGTAATCTAATCTAATTAGCAAACACACTCTGGAGCATCCATGTCCTTTACAGAGCAAGTGGTAGATTATAAGCTGAAACTTTGATAGCATAAAGAACAAAAGAACAACAGAATCCACCTAATTTAAAGCTGAGACACATTTCTAGTTAAGACAGCTCAAAATGCAAAATAAGAAAAGTTCATGCCCTTTAAAGTTGAGGGGAAAGTTCAAGTAACCAAAGTTAGGACTTTTCCACTGAGGAGAGGTGGTCAACATTTTTATCACCATTTTTTTTTTTAAAGAAAACAAACAGGGTCCAGAGAAAGGATATTAGTAAGAGTGTGACTCCTTTAAAAATCACCTGTTTTTAATTCCATCAAAATTGATGGACTTCTAGTATTAGTATCTATTTAGCCACCAGGATGAGGGGTACTAATTTTGGAGAGTGGATTCGATGGATGCTCTTCAGCTTCTCTCAAAAGCTTCACACTCTTGCCTTGGAAATAAAAGAAGTGTAAAACAAAAGGAAATTCAAGCTGGGATGTGAATTTTTTAGGATAAAAAGTCTAAGGAACCAGTTGATTATTTTGGGTTATCTGTGTTACCACCACCAAAAAAAAAAGTCATACACCAGATAGAATACTGCCAGGAACCCAAACTGCTTGTAGCTGTGGACAGACAGACAACCTCAGGATGACACAGTAGTGTCACATTAAAATCTGATGGAGGCCCAATTATTAGAAAAGAGTCAACCATGATGGGCAAGGAAGCAAAGCACAGAAATAAAGAACAAAGCAGCAAGGTGCCATGCTTTTTATGTACATTATACTGCCATAACAAGGTTGTGCCAGTCTTACAGGCATGGTGCCCTAACCCTGGGCATCCATCATTAACCTAGAGTAGGGACATGGCATACAATATAAAATATTACAAACCACCACGTATTCCAAACTTGGAAACCATGAGTCTTTTTGCAAGCCTGAATTTAGCTTAATGATAAGGGGAATCTTATTTAATGTAATCTGTCAAATTATATTTGTTGCTCATCAAGTCATAGGCGTCATCCTATTCTATCTCTATTGAAAAGAAGTTCCTACTGAAAATGTATAGCTCATTTTAATAAAAGCTGAGTTTATAGAAAGAAGAGCTCCATATAAAGTAGCCTTTATAAATGAGCAAGATATGTAATTTTCATTATCCTTGGCATTGTATAGATTGAATTTAATCCAATCTTCCCTTATACAGAGGCAAACACAAATGGCAATTTTCAAGCGCACTCATTAGACTGCAGAGCTAATAATGCTGACTGGCAGAAGGATGAAAGACAGTCAGAGTTTTTCTACTGGTCAACATTATTGACCAAGCAATGCTGGTAAATTAGCTGTTGCTTCAGCCCAATAGCCTGCAAGATGTGTTTTGTGTCAAGGTGCTTACACACCTAGGAAAGAAGATTAATTTTGGTAAAATGGGACTGGAGGTACCTAAAGATGGTGGAAGGCAATTTGTGAGGTATTTAATGAAAACTGTCACCACCATCATTGGCAGAAAAAGACTGTAAATTGAGACTGCAAAAATATCTTCTTACAAATGAAACTTCAGAAGCAGTAATGACAATGAGCTGTGACGAAAAGAAAAGAAAAAAACTTTCATTATTTAAACTAAATATCTGAAATGGGCTTCAGTGAGAATCAATCTATCAAAAGTGTTAGAGAAGAGGCATATTTCTCTTTTTTTCCACATATATAATGACTATGTGAAAACAGCCCATGTAAACTATATATATATACACACACACACACAAACACATATATATACATATATACACATGCATATATAGGGCACCAAAGAAACTGCTTAACATGCATAATTTTTTAAACCATTCTGAAATATTAAAGGACAGAAAATAAAAGGAATATAGAAATAAGACTGTAACAATGCATATAATAGTTTGTATTTTGCTTCTTTCTTTCTGGCTTTGTCCATAGGCAAGTAATTCATTTTGAATAATCTTTTTATTGTGTTAAATTTACAAAGTTGCCAAGGTAGTACAGTGATAGCCTGAATACCATAATCCAGTTGCCCCTAATGTCAACGTCTTATATGACCGGGCTGCATTTGTCAAAACTAGATCAACATTACTGCATTTCTGTTAACTAAATCCAGACTTCATATTTCACTGGGTTTTGCACGAATATCTTTTTTTTTTTTTTTTCTGTTCCAGGTTCCATCAATGGTAACATGCTGCATTTAGCATTACTCTCTTTTCAAGCTGGTTTGGGGAGACAGACTCCAGATCTGATCCGAGTTCTCTGGGATATAAAGTACAAAGGAACCCTTGACCCTCACATTTCATCCTTTAGTTCCTGATAATGTCCAGTACTTGGTCTTGTCACGTCCAATCCACATGACTGAGTTGGTATTAGGAAACTTGAAATCTTAAATACAAAGTAGTCACCACCTTTCGTTATTTCATTGAATCATTAATCAGAAAAACAGTGTTGGACTCCTTTGGTTATACATTGTATTTATTGGTAGATAAACTTTGTGAAATACTGATGCATATTTCCTCTTGATAATCTAGTGGTGGTGATGGCTTTTTCTCCTCTATGCTTTTCTCATAATTAAGGATAAAGGGTTATGTCTTGCCAAAGCAAAGCGGAAGGTATGCACACTAGGTAAGGAAAAACGACAGTATGATGTAGGGGAAGTTCCTGTTAGATATAATAAGGAAGTTGAAGTCTTTCTAGTGAGTGTAGCATGAAGATGAGGGAGATTCAAAGAGGATATATGAAGAATGAAGGTGTTAAAGACCTAACACTCCCAGCTCTTTAGCTTTATGGGGACAGAAGCAACAAGATGATGAAAACCCCAAAGAGAGCAGAGGAGGATGTAAGAACAAAGAATTTGCTACTCAACTTGCCATTTGGAAGTCTGGAAGGATACTCTCCAACAGGGTTCCTCCACACCAACAGAGGGAAGCTGCAATTGAAGAGAAATGATGGCGTGGCATGCTTTTGCAGAGAAAAGACTGGTGGTTCCTAAGACCCTGAGTATGGGCAGGAAGGATTCCAGAGTTTCCTGGGTCCCCACCATGAGAAGGTTCCTGAGCATGCCAGCTAGGGAGGTCGCCAGAGAGGGGCCACGAGGAGAGCACATGGGAGCTGTAGGCAGGTCTCCGAGAATCAGGAGCCCCAGTGAGAGAAGAAGTGGGAACCACTTCCTGAATTATCAAGATCAAAAGCCTCCCTGGGAGCACTCAGGATCCATGGAAAACCCCATAGGACCCAGAAGAACAGAGACCACCCCCCAAAGACTGGGTAAGATGAATTATATCTCACCCAAGGGTAGATAGAGAGAAGCAGCTTGAAAGAATAAGTCTCAGACCAAACACTCCAACCCCTCCCCTAGGAGGACATGTCAACAGCACCTTGAGAATCGAAGGGAAAGGGGAGATCTCCAAAGCCATGAATAAGCTTGACACTTTGAACACACTAAGCACTGAAGCTTACCTAAACAAGACTGAATTCACACAAATAAGAGTTTAAACTAAGAGAGACCCAGAGACTGATAATTGGATACTCCGCACTTCCTAAGGCCAGAGAATGAATCAGGATGAAGAAAATAAACTCTTATACACTGAAATGAAGGGTATTGATTTCTGAAGCATTAATATAAATCTGATACTTGAGGATTAAAATAGTAAGTAAAACTTGTTGCACAGTCACTAAGTCATGCCTGACTCTTTGCGATCCCACAGTGTGCAGCACACAAGCCTTCCCTGTCCTACACGATCTTCTGGAGTTTGCGCAAACTCCTGTCCATTGCATTGATGATGCCATCCCAGTCATCTCATCCTCAATCATAAAAAGGAATGAAATTCGGCTATTTGTAGAGATGTGGATGGACCTAGAGTTTCTCATAAAGAGAGGTGAGAAAGATAAAAACAAACATCATATGTTAACACATATATGTGGAATCTAGAAACATGGAAATATGAACCGATGAATATAGAGACACAGACATAGAGAATGAACATGTGGGCATGGGGCAAGGTGGGGATGTGGAATGAGTTGGGGAGTAGCACTGACACATATACATTGTGGTGTGCTTAGTCAATCAGTCCTGTCTGACTCTGTGCGACCCCATGGACTGTAGCCCACCAGGTTGCTCTGCCATGGGGATTCTCCAGGCAAGAATACTGGAGCGGGTCGCCATGCACTCCTCCAGGGAATCTTCCCAACCCAGGGATGGAACCCAGATCTCCTGCATTGCAGGAGGATTCTTTATTGTCTTATTTATTGCACATTCTTTATGTGCAAAATTGATAGCTAATGGAAACCTGCTCTATAGACAGGGAGCTCAACTCGGTGCTCTGTGATGACCTACATGGGTGGGATGAGGGACCCTGAAGGTCCGAGATTGAGGAGATATATGTATACATACAGCTGATTCACTTTGTAGTAGAGCAGAAGCCAACACAACATTGTAAGGCAACTACACCCCAATTTTTTAAAAAATTTAATCAACCTTTGTAAAATAAGCATAAAATATTTCCCTTCTTCTATTCCTCCATCCAAATTCTGTTCATTCTTCAGCTCCCACTCTCTTCATGAAACCCCCATCTAGTTCAGTTCTCAGTGACCTAACATTACGCTGAATTCCTCCTCCACTTATTTTTAGTAGCATTCGAGGTAGCCTGATTATCTCTAAAGAGGTGATTTACAGAAGACAGAAAATCTGGCTTACTCTTCTTTCGATGCCCCACACAGCCCATCATGAACCAAGGCAGCACATAAATATGTGCTAATTGACTTATTGATTGACACAAAGTAATGGAAGGCAAAGAAAGCTGGATGAAGGGATAACAAAGGGAAGAAAGGAGATAAATGCGGGCACTCAGCTCTGCTGGGATGTGGAAAGTGAAACTATTTACGGAAGCCCATTTTTTTTCTTTTGCTCCCTCTGATTCTCAAGTCATTCGGTTTCCAAAACTACTAATTATTAATCACAGGAAAACCATATGCCAAGCTAATTCCTCTGGACAAATCACACACACCGCATCCTAACACGATCAATTTTCTTTGCAACAATTAAGAGTAAAAAAAAATAATAACAACATGAAGTGTGTGGGAGGCTGGCCTCCTTTGTGGAACTTGCAGTTCTAAAATAAAATAACGCTATGTAAGTGAGGAGAAAGACGAAGAAAAATTTTCCAGCAGGCTATCGCTCCTGTTGTGATTTTAAGATTCGGAGGAAAGCGTGGTGGGAATATGAAAATGGCTAAAATCCATATCTAACATAGTTGTTAAAATAAGATCTGATTGTCGCAAGGTTGAATTTGTTAGAAACAATAATTATTTATGACACTTTATTGCAACACCCTCCAAAGCATATGGTTACCTTATTAGAAATTAAAATTCATTTTCATATAAATCTCAGCAGGGTATCACACCAAAATAACTAGAGTAACTCCAGGGGACAAGGAAGAATTCTAGTTTAGCTCTTCTAAAGCCTGGCATTTGTAATATAAAATTTAAACTAATTCACTTGTAAATATAATGGCAGGTTTTGAAAATGTGGACAATCTACCTACCACAAGTATAAACATAAATATTTTTTTACCATTTTGAGGACATGTATAATTTACACTTTCCTCATAAGTTTCTGCTGCTTGGTTTTACGTTTTCAATATAACACGAACTTTGTTCATTATCAAGGCCATTGCTGTTCTTTCTCATTTTTAATTTGTGAATGTTTACAAATCACAGCTTTCAGCTAACAGGCTTTCTGTTCTTTCAGCCACAGAGAACAATACATAGGATCATAAAAATAGTCATGCTGTTGTGAGCCTGTGCAGGCATCGATGCAGTATAGATACTTCTAACTGTTAGATTTCACCTAGGTTTCATCATGTTTCCTTTATTGCACTATTTGGTGGCTCAGGGAATCGCCAAGCTTCCCTGGTGGCTCAGATGGTAAAGAATCCACCTGCAATGCGGGAAATCTGGATTCAATCCCTGGATTGGGAAGATCCCCTGGAGAAGGGAATGACTACCCACTCCAGTATTCTGGCCTGGAGAATTCCGTGAACGGAGGAGCCTGGTGGGCTACAACTGATGGGGCTACAAAGAGTCAGACACAACTAGGTGATTTTCACTCACTCACTTGGGGAATCTTCATGTTTTTCCATGACAACACTCAGTGCCTACTTTCAAAATTGGCCTACTGAGCTTCTATCATGATTGTTTCTGACAGTGTGCTATATGCAGGGTGTGTGGGGGTGTTAGTCACTGAATTGTGTTCGACCCTTTGTGACCCCATGGACTGTAGCCCACCAGGCTCCTCCATCCATGGAATGCTCCAGGCAAGACACTGGAGTGGGTTGCCATTTCCTTCTCCAGTATGCAGGGCAAATGAGTGTATATGTCTTCAAATTCGGCATCCAAATCCTAAGCAACAATGAGTTAAGAGCTACAAAATATAACACCACTAATCTGCATATGCTACAAAAAAAAAGTAAATAAGATTCCTTAACAGTTGCTTTAATTAACCAGGAAACTGTTTGTAAGCTACATAGAGATTATACGATGATCCCAGTTTATCTTTACATTATTGTCTTTGAAGATATAGAAGAATATAGGAATCACATTTATTTTTGTTATCAAACTTCGAGGTGACAGAGATGAGGATGCTAAAGGAAATCTCTAAAGTAAAATCCCTCTTGTTTTGTCTACTCACAAAATACTCCTGACACAAAATGTGTGGGATTTTCCCCACATCAACCAATACTCTGAACACCAGCTGGCTGTCCTACAATTAATCCTGACACTATTCACCCAGAATTAGTGTCAGGTCCCACAAACTAAAGATCCATCCCACAAGACTGCCCCGACTTCAGATGCCCATTGCAAATCTGGGTCACCATACCTCTTACAGCTTCCTATGACCCCTGCCTCAATTTCTATTATCTGCTAGAACAGCCCACAGAGCTCAGGAAAGCACTTGACTTACAATGGTGTGATCACTCACCCAGAGCCAGACGTCTTGGAGTGCTAAGTCAAGTGGGCCTTAGGAAGCATCACTATGAACAAAATTAGTGGCAGTGATGGAATTACAGCTGCCGTATTTCAAATCTAAAAAGATGATGCTGTGAAAGCGCTGCACTCAATATACCAGCAAATTTGGAAAACTCAGCAGTGGCCACATGACTGGAAAATGTCAGTTTTCATTCCAGTCCCAAAGAAGGGCAATGCCAAAGAATGTTCAAACTAATGCACAATTGCACTCATCTCACACACTAGCAAAGTAATGCTCGAAATCCTCCATGCCAGGCTTCAACAGTACGTGAACCGAGAAATTCCAGATGTTCAAGCTGGATTTCGAAAAGGCAGAGGAACCAGAGATCAAACTGCCAACATCCGCTGGATCATAGAAAAAGCAAGAGAATTCCAGAAAAAACATGTAATTCTGATTCATTGACTACACTAAAGCCTTTGACTGTGTGGATCACAACAAACTGTGGAAAATTCTTAAAGAAATGAGAATACCAGGCCACCTCACCTGACTTCTGAGAAAACTGTATGCAAGTCAAGAAGCAACAGTAAGAACCAGACATGGAACAACAGACCAGTTCAAAATTGGGAGAGGAATACATAAAGGAGTATGTACATGTTATAAATATGTATAACAATACACATATTGTTACCCTTCTTACTTCAATGCAGAGGACATCATGTGAAGTGCCAGGCTGGATGAAGCACATGATGGAATCAAGACTGCTGGGAGAAATATCAATAACCTCAGATAAGCAGAAGACACCACCCTCATGGCAGAAAGTGTAGAGGAACTAAAGAGCTTCTTGATGAAGGTGAAAGAGGAGAGTGAAAAAGCTGGCTTAAAATTCAACATTCAAAAAACTAAGATCATGGCATCTGATTCCATCACTTCATGACAAATACATGGGGACACAATGGAAACAGTGACAGACTTTACTTTTTTAGGCTCCAAAATCACTGCAGATGGTGACTGTAGCCATGAAATTAAAAGACACTTGCTCCTTGGAAGAAAAGCTATGACCAACCTAGATAGCATATTAAAAAGCAGAGACATTACTTTGCCAACAAAGGTCCATCTAGTCAAAGCTATGGTTTTTTCCGGTAGTCATAAATGGGTGTGAGCAACTCTCACATATAGAAAGCTGGACCATATAGAAAGCTGAGCACCAAAGAATTGATGCTTTTGAACTGTGGTGTTGGAGAAGATTCTTGAGACTGCAAGGAGATCAAGCCACTCAATCCTAAAGGAAATCAGACCTGAATATTCATTGGAAGGACTGATATTGAAGCTCCAATATTTTGGCCACCTGATGTGAAGAAATGACTCTTTTGAAAAGACCCTGATTCCAGGAAAGATTGAAGTCAGGAGGAGAGGGGACGCCAGAGGATGAGATGGTTGGATGGCATCTCTGACTCAATGGACATCAGTTTGAGCAAGCTCCGGGAGATGAAGGACAGCGAAGCCTGGCGTGCTGTCCATCCCGTCCACGGGACCGCAAAGAGTCAGACACAACTGAGCAACTGAACAATAACCATCAATTTATTACAAGGGCTATTTTAAAGGACACATGTGAACAAAATGAAGCGGTACATAAGTGAAGTCTGGAAGAATCCTGAGCACAGGAGCTTCTAACCTCATGGAATGTGGAGTGTGATATTCTCCTGGAACAAGGATATATCATTGTTCACCAATCCAGAAAGTCTATGAACCCTTTAGGTTAAGGCTTTTATGGGGACTTCAACCACTAGCTCTCTTCCCTCCCTAGAGGTCAAGGGTAAGGCTAACTCTCTAATCACAGGATTAGTTTCCCCGGCAACCAGTCCCCACTGGTATCCCTTTAGCATAAAAAGACCCATATCACTTCAGATGTTTCCAAGGGTTCTAGGAGCTTTGTGCCAACAGTGCCAGGAAAGAGGATGGGGGCAGGGACCAAATGTGTTCTTTATTTCACAACAAAAATGCACATTTAAATATATTCATTGAGATTCCGTTTGCTGGCCAAGCTAATGGACGCTAGCCAAAAGCAGTCCACTGTTGCCACATCTAGGTGAGAAGTGACAGCAACCTCTCTGCTCACTACACAGAGCCTCACCAACAGACCTACCAAGCCCCGTGTCGCTGAGTATTCACCGTGTCAACAAACAGGTACAGAGCACCAAGTCTAGGCTAGTGCCTGCCCTGGAAAAACACAGAGTCCACTGCAGGGAATAACGTGTCACTCATCAGTCACGCCATCATGATTTAACAACTGGAACTGTAATGAATAGAACATATAAAATGGAACCTGAGTAGAAAGAATATCAAAGTCTGCCTGGGGGAGTCAAGGAAAGTTTCAGGGAAGTAGTACTTCAGCGCAGCCAGGAATATTATGTAAGTGTGTGTTGGGCCCATAAGTAAGAGGAGGGCTGTCTACAGAGAGAAACCCACTTCACTAGAAGCTGTAAGCAAAGCAGTGATGAGCACCATCAACTCAAGGTTTCTAGGAAGTGGTCAGAAATGACACTTCAGACTGGGGGAACAGCAGTCGTTCTGGTCCAGTGACAAGAGCCCAGACTTGGGTCAGAGATGGGTGTTCTGCTCCAGGCTGTTACCAATCACTCTTCACCTGACCTTGACCCACACCAGGCCAGAGAGGCCACCGACTTGCAAGGGACAGAAGCTAAAACTGAAACCCAGGTTCTCAGCCCCTTTGAATCGCTTCTCCTAATCAGCCAGAAGTGCAGGCTGAGTCCAGTCGTCTTCGAAGATTGAAATTTACAGAAAGCATCGCAGAGTGCAAACCCTAGCCTCCGGTACCCTGTGCAGCAGTGAAACATGTAAAGAATTCAATTTAAAGGCAAGGCCAGAAATTAAAATCACGGACTCAAGAACTCCAGAAACCCAGTGTTAATTGCCAGGCTTGCGTGCAGTAATGGAGATCACATTTAAGTAGAAACAGCCTTCTGCCCAGCTTCCTCATCTGCAAAGCCCTGCTCGCAGGCTGCCCCAGGAACTGTTGTTTCTTACCTATTCAGTAGCCTGCAACTCTGATTAATTACCTTGCATGTAAATATCTTTGTCTTCATAAAAATGTTATTGGGTTAAATAAAAATGTTTTCAGCCATTTTTTCTCTTCCTGAACCCTACACAGGCTTTGAAGGTACAAAGGAAGGAGGGGGTGGCTATGTCCTTGTTGCACAATACCTGTCACCTTGGGAATGTGATTCTCCTCAAGCACACTACTTCTGGGGGAACAGAGAATAAGAGACGAGTTTAATTTCCTTCTGCTGAAATTAACTTCCTCTGCTGCTGCGAGGAATGTGCATAACAATAAGCCTGGAGAATGGGATGCTGGTGTGAACTAACAAGCCTCGTTCCCAGAGCAAGTTCTGGCTCAAGGGCAGACACCCTCAGTAGGCTCTGCTGTTCAAGTCACTGCGACTCTATTCCCCTCCCCTGTCTCCACCAACAAAGATTTAAGGAGAAGGGAGATAGGATAACGTGCTGTGAGTCTTAGCTTGGGAGGAATGTCTTGGTCACTGAAGGATGGTTCCAAGGCATTGGGGGTGCCAAGAGCAAGAAGGAGAAACTGTGATGCTATCTAGTCATATGTTTATCTGCTTACGAAATCAGTCTATTGATTTTCTCTGTGTTTGAACAGAGGGAAAGGAGTATTAGACAAGTAGCTGGCAGAAAGAGTTTTGCAGAGGGGTGGCCTGCACGCCTGGTATTAACATGTCAAGAATGGGTGTTCCCTACATGTCAAGTGAACACTGAAAGGTAACCAGAATTCGGGCCATTTCTCCTGCTCAATATCCAAAAGAGTTGCCACTTGAATAAAGAAATCCTACCAGCAAGGGGCTATTGGAGGACATTGCTGAAAAAGGGAGAGAGGAGGAGAGGTGGTCAGACATGAAGGGCCAGGTCAGTCAACCTCCATGTTTGGGACACGTGCCACAGGAGGCCCCACAGGACCTGCCATAGATCCAACACACTGACCCATGAAAGGACCTGTATCTGGCTGCCCAAGAGGAGGCAGACGGAAAAACCAGACTACACCCCATCCCTCCCTCCAAGCCTTCAGGTCGAAACTTGGGCAGTGTTCAAAGGGAAGGGAAAAGATGAGCATGAAATTGGATGTGAAACTGAACTTTCAAACTGGACTGGACTTTTTATACACAGAAATTACTAGAAAGTGGTGGAATCAGCCCAGGATGTTAAGGGAACAACTGATGGCAGTGACTGAAGATGAAATTGCTTCTGGCCTTATAGCCCCACTGATGTCAGACTGCTCAACTGACCAGGGACATCAAATTCTGCATTGTGATACTGGATGAGTTTGAGGTCTAGAAAGAAGGTCAATGTCAAGAAGATACAGCAGTGGAACAGAGAGGATAATAAGAGCAAAGTGGAGAAACCAAAACAATGAAAAAAGCCTCAATACCCGGGCCCGGTTTGTACTGATCATTCTTTTTGTAATGAGTGAGCAAACAGGCTTGATTTTGCAGCACAGAGCTGGGAAGTCATCTCACCCAGCAGGAGGGCCCACCTAAACTTATCAACTACAACCAAACTCCTGGTCTGAGAACTCCTGGGCACAGAGCCCCAGGCTCCTTCCTCCCACAGAGGCTCAGGACTGGAAACCCAGAAACCACAAACCATCCTCCTCTTCAGAAATCACAAGAAAAAACAACAGAAAACAGTAAAGTATTTGATGTCACACAGACCTGGATTTATACCCAGCTCTGAGACAAACTGGCTGGAAGAACGCAGGCTAGTGTCTCAACCTTGATGTCCTTTGAGACCCCAAAGGTAGAGAAACTGAGGCTCAGAGGGGTGCAGCCCTTTGCCTGAGGCTGAACAGTGAGTTAGTGGGGGAGGCAGCTGAAGAGTTCAGGGCCTGCCTGACTCCAAAGCTTTGTGCGGCAGCAAGCAGAGAAAATAACAACCTTCCCTGAGGTGTTCTGACAACCTTACAAGAAAAAGCTTTGGAAAAAATATGTAAGTATCATGAGCATAAGATGTTGCCATCGTTATCTACAAGCAGATGACAACAGGGCTAGTGGGATTAAATTTGCAGCTATTATTTACTGTGATAGGTAGTTCAATTCTTACTCAGATGACTAACGTAACGTCTGCTCAGAGGAAGGAATTTTAAGTCAGAAGCGCAGTCCATCCCTATGTGATAAAATAGCAGGAAAAGCAAGGGGAATTTATTAAATTAAGAAAGCATTATTTCTTTAAACAATAGGGAATTGCAACTACTAAACGGCAGAGTGAAGACACCGCATCTCATTTCCCTTCTCTCGTGCAAGATAGAAGCATAGCTCAACCCAGGAGGCTGAACTGTGGACGGCAACCAGTCTTTGTGAGCATGAATTCCAGTCTTTTTTTGTGTCTGTTTTCTTTTGCATTAATTAGAAAATGATAGATCAGAATCAAGAAGTTATTTCCACAAAATATACCCTGGAGAAGGCAAGAATACTATTCTAATATTAAAATACATATGTGTGACACATTGTTCCAAACCCTTTATATACATTCACTCATTTTATCCTTAGAGCAGTGGCATGATGGAAGAGCTAGCATGATCCCCATTATTCAGATGAGTTAAAATGAGGCACAAAGAAGTTAAGAAACTTGCCCAATATTTATAGCTACTAAGTAGTAGAGAAGGGATTTAAACTTGGTCAGACTGGCTTCAGAGCCCATGCCATATAGATTTTTATTAGGCAATAACTGAGATCAAATTAGTTAAGGAAGGTTACAAAGGGAGAATATTAAAGTAAGTAAGCTCTATCTAGAGCAAAATCTAGTTAGAATGGCTTCAGCCTTTTTCATTAGAATTACGCAATGTTTCAGCCTGTGGGGTTTCTCTCTTATCTATTAAAAGAGCCATTTTGATTATTGCCTACCATATGCCAGAGTTTGCACTAGGCAAATACTGCATTATATGTTCAGTAGTTTCCTTCTTCATTAATCCTTTAGAACATTTAACTCTTCAATCTAGTTTAATAATAAACATTTTTGTAATCTTTGAAGCTTATTTACATAGAAAAATGATTTCTGACATAATGGTATGTCACTGAAGTTGACAAAATTGAGGGGAATAAAAGAAGAGTCACCTGACCACACCTTCATTCTCTGATTCTCCTAGAGGGTGATACTTCCCATCACTGTGGGGTCAGGCATACGTGATGCCTACAACTACTTGTTTCATTTATTTTTTATTTTATGTCTTTATTTTTGGTCACACCAAGCTGCATGCAGAACTTCCCTGACCAGGGATTGAACCTGTACTGCCTACAGTGGAAGCGCAGAATCTTAACTACCGGATCACCTGGGATGTCCCAGTCATTGGTTTTATTGACACAGGCTTAAGAAAGGTAAAAAGGTGCCCACATCTATAGAGCAGTGGTTCTCAAAGCATAGTTTTGACATCTGGAATGAGGGCAGATGCTGCATCATATGGGAACATGTTAAAAGGCCAAATTACTGAGTCCTACCCAAGGAGCCTGGTGGGCTACAGTCCCGAGAGTTGCACAGAGTTGGATACAACTGAAGAGACTTAGCGTGAACACACACACACACACACACACACACACACACACACCCCACTATTCCCCCCCTCCCTCAACCTAATGAATCAGAAACTCTGGGGATGGGGCCTGGTGATCAGACTCCAGGTGCTGCTGATGCAGGATGAAGTCCATGAGCCACTAGCTCCTGGAGAAACCTGATAATTCAGGCTCCTTGAAAAGGTACTGAAGACCACAATTGCCAATGGCTCACAGGGAGAAGGCAGAAGACAGACAGGAAATAATCTTCAAATTAGAGGTGAAGGTGAGAGTGGTGGCCAGTTGACAAGGGCCATCGTTCCTGACAATCTCTCTCAAACAACCCTTTGAGACTAGCTTGAGATATCACCTGGTCTGCTTTCCAGGATGGGCTCCCTGGCTTCAGAGAAGAGAGCCATGTGTATCACAAAAGACGGAGGAGAGGAAAATGTGGCAAACTGGACGCCTGTAAACCTTGTCCAGATGCATCAAATGAAAGTCTCTAAAATACCCTGGAATCCAATTTTGTTCAGGAAAAGATGTGCAGCCCAATTTTGCTAATTATATAAGGCTTATATATAATAAGAGAGCTTCCCTGATGGCTCAGACAGTAAAGTGTCTGCCTATAATGCGGGATACCCAGGTTAAATCCCTGGGTCAGGAAGATCTCCTGGAGAAGGAAATGGCAACCCACTCCAGTATTCTTGCCTGGAAAATCCCATGGACGGAGGAACCTGGTAGGCTACAGTCCATGGGGTCGCAGTTGGACACGACTGAGCAACTTCACTTCACTATATATATAAGGCTTATATGTCACCTTGCTTATTTAACGTATGCAGAGTACATCATGCAAAATGCCTGGCTGGATGAAGCACAAGCTGAAATCAAGATTTCCAGGAGAAATACCAATAACCTCAGATACGCAGATGACACCACCCTTATGGCAAAAAGTGAAGAAGAACTAAAGAGCTTCTTGATGAAAGTGAAAGATGAGAATGAAAAAGCTGGCTTAAAACTCAGCATTCAAAACACTAAGATAGAGGCATCCGGCCCCATCACTTCCTGGCAAATAGATGGGGAAACAATGGAAACAGTGACAGACTTTATTTTCTTGGGCTCCAAAATCACTGCAGATGGTGACTGCAGCCATGAAATTAAAAGATGCTTGCTCCTTGGAGGAAAAGCTGTGACCAACCTAGACAGCATATTAAAAAGCAGAGACATTACTTTGCTGACAAAGATCCATCTAGTCAAAGCGATGGTTTTTCCAGGAGTCATGTATGGATGTGAGAGTTGGACCATAAAAAATGTTGAGCACCCAAGGATGGTTGCTTTTGAATTGTGGTATTGGGAAAGACTCTTGGAAGTCCCTTGGACTGCAAGGAGATTAAACCAGTCAATCCTCAAGGAAATCAGTCCTGAATATTCACTGGAAGGACTGATGCTGAAGCTGAAACTTCAACACTTTGACCACCTGATGCCAAGAACTGACTCCTTGGAAAAGACCCTGATGCTGGAAAGATTGAAGGCAGGAGGAGAAGGGGACGACAGAGAATGAGATGGTTGTATGGCATCACCAACTCAATGGACATGAGTTTGAGCAGGCTCCGGCAGTTGGTAATGGTCAGGGAGGCCTGGCGTGCTGTAGTCCATGGTGTCACACAGGGTCAGACATGACTAAGCAACTAAACTGAACTGATCACCAACAAATTCAGGTATACAATTTCCTTTTTTCCATTTCCAGTCTAGCTATCATATCATTGTCGAGTGGGATTTTCATTTTAAGTTTATTTCTACTATTTTACTTTTTTATATTCTTGTAAGCCACCCCAAACACTTTATGGAACAAAGCAGGATACACCTAATGAAGTGTTAGTCACTCAGTTCTATCCAACTCTTTGAAACCCCATGGGTTGTAGCCCATCAGGATCCTCTGTCCATGGAAGAATTCTCCAGGTAAGAATACTGGAATGGGTAGCCATCCCCTTCTCCAGGGGATTTTCCCAACCCAGGGATTGAACCTGAGTCTTCCTTCATTGCAGGCAGATTCCTTAACATCTGAGCCACCAGGGAAGGCCAGGAAAAACCTAATGAGTAACTTTGTTTTACCTCATCATCCTCCTAATGGCATGTCTATTCTTTTTGTTCACAGGTTCTCAGGGTAACTAGTTTGATCACTCTGGTGAGGTGACCAGGTAAATTAGATCAGAAAGTTATTTTAGTAATTTTTTTTAGCAAATAGGTGACCTAATCAACCCAGTTCCTTGAGGGAATCAACATAACTGGAAGGGAACTACTAACTTGGTGAGCACATATAGATTTTTTTTTAAAAAAAATTATTGAAATTAGGTTTGAAATCAAAGAAGATTCAAGCAGAAATGCCATTTGGGAACTCAGGAAAAATTTAATCATCGAGTCTTAGTGACCAAAGCGAGTTAATGTACCTTCAAAACTAAGCAAATTACTCCCATCTTTCTGTAAATGACCCATCATCACAAATTTTGGCTATTAAGGTGCCATGTGATTCTGCATGCACCACTAAGAGGACACAGGATGCTGAAGATTCATCACTAATGAACTGAAGAGCATCCAATAGGAGTCATGCAGGTGCCCAGCCCAGGTGAAAAAAGGAGATGGTTGTAAAGATCAGAAAAATGTGAAGAGAAGAGCATCTCGACGTTTGAAAAAACATAACCCATCATATTCTATGGAGAGCTGGAGGGGAGAACAAAGGCAATGAACATTTTCTTAGTTTCTACCATGCATCAGGCCACCTTTGGACGAGTTATTACACTATCTCATCTGATTCCAAGCTGTGCTGTGCTTAGTTGCTGTAGTGTCTGACTCTTTGCGACCCTGTGGACTATAGCCTTCCAGGCTCCTCTGTCCATAGGATTCTCTAGGCAGGAATACTGGAGTGGGTTGCCATGCCCTCCTCCAGGGGATCTTCCCCACCCAGAGATCAAACCCAGGTCTCCCACATTACAAGCGAATTCTTTACCATCTGAGCCATCAGGGAAGCCAGGCAGTAGAATTACTAGGACAGATGCAGGTGAGGGAACTGAGAACCCAGAGAGCTCAAGTCATTCACTCAAGTCAGGTAACAAGGAAGAAGCAAAGCCAGGATACAAATTCAGATCCGTTGACATCAGAGGTCATACATTTTCACAAAAATAAAACTCAATATTTTTTACTCACCTAATATGTCCAATACTTTATTAGGTACTAAGGATAATAATGTTCAAAGGGAAAATGACTGGAAGAATCAAGAAATTATACAAACATAAAATTAGCATTGTGAGGGTAGATGAAAAGGAGATCAATATCCAAAGAAGGTAAATATTGAAAATTTGATCTAGTTGGTGAAGTCAACTGAGAAAGTGGTAACTGATCTGAGATCTAAAGAAAAAGTGGAAGATAACTAAGGAGAAGTTATAAGAAACAGGGAAAGGATGGTGCAGAAAAAGGGACCAACAGACTGTTTCTGAGAGACGTTTCATATGAATGGAGAGAAAGATGGAGCACAATACAGTGTTACCAGAAGAGAAATCCTAAAGGTCCTTGTGGCCTATGGCCTCTTTTTCCTTAAAGCAGTGGGAATCCATGCACTATGGCCAGGTAGATGGCATGATAGGTTTTGCATTTTGAGAAGATGACTCTGGTGCAGCATGCAAAATCCATCAGAAAGAGCTAGAAGACAGGAAATTAAGAGGTCACAGCAAAATTGAGAAGAGAAACAAGGAAAGCTGAGGCTCCAGGGAGGCAGAGGATGTGGATGGAAGGGGATGGATTGATAAGGTACTCAGAAGATAAAGTCAAGCAAATTTGGTGATGGACTAGACAGGGGGATGAAGCAGAGGAAAGCATTAAGGATGTCTCAAGAAGCTTTGCCTTGTGTAATGGAATGGTTGGTGCTATCACTCACAGAGAGAGGAAACACTGAGAGAAGAGCAGGTGCTCCAAAGTGACAGAGGACATCTGTTTCGGCCACACTGCATTTGAGGTGCCTTTGAAACATCTGAGTAGAGCTGTCAAATATGCAATTAGACATGCAGGCATGGAGCTTAAATGAGCATCTCAGCTGGCAGTCCAGTATAAACATGTGAGTCACTCATCCATCAGAGCTAAACAAAGCACTGCTGTAGATGGGCTGGGAGAGTGGCAGGGAACAGGGAGTGACCAGAGACAAGGTTTCAGATCAGGTCTTGAGGAGCTGCTTCATTTAACAGGTGGGGAATGGGAGTGAGCCACCAGGGAGCAAGAATTCCAGAATTTTGTGCCACAGTAGAGTGTGTTTTAAGAAGGTGCAGGTGGGGTGGGAATTGAATAGCTTTGAATGCTACTGTGGGTGGTAATACAATCCACAAGGATCAAAACCAGCATCTCTATAACTTGCCATGGCCACAAAGCTGAATATCAGCCACACCAGAACTGGGGCCCAGGTCTCTCTGCTGCCTAAGTATGTTCTCTTCCTACCACACTATGCTAACAACAGTGAAAATCAAATACCACCTTACAATAACAGAGTCAGCAGATCCGACCTTACTCTAATTAGGTAAAGGTGGTATCTAAAAATATTTACCAAAACAAAAATTAACTGGTTTGATTTTTTTTTTCACTTAACAAAAAGATTCTAAGTTATTAACCACAGATATCCTTTAAAGTAGTAAGATCAACCTTTTAAAATTATTTCATTAGCAAAAATTCCATACACAAACAACCTTTTAGAAGAAGTAGATCACGTTGACATAATTCTTAAAACTTCCTAGAGCACTTTCACAACTGTTATTAAAACCCTGGCTTTAACGCCAAGAGAGACTTCACTTCTGATTCTGCCCTTAGTGACTTGATGACCTTCGTTAAGTCATTTAACCCTCCCTGCCTGCAGAATGAAGTGGCTGGGTAATCTCTAAAGGTACCATGTGGTCAATATCCTATCTTACTGTCTGCAGAGCAACATCATGCAGAGTATCATTCCACCCACTCAGCAGGTAAGGCAACTAAGGCACACAGAGATTTGGTCCCAGAGCCAGAAAGCAGCAAATGGGGCTTTAAATCCAGTCCTCTTAAATCCCAACTCAGGGCATTTCCTGAGTAATCATCAACTATATCATCATTTTTACAGTAAGCTCATCTGTAAATTTGAAAGGCATCACAGGATAGCTATTGTCTTTTCCTACCCAGAATCTTTCCTCTCATTTTTTCTAATATGACACCTTGAGATTCCTTTAAGGAACCATCTCTCCTCTACACTCACTCCACATTACATATAAGTGGAGAGGAGCTTTGCTGTCACTTTTCAAGCATGAGACTGTGCCCCCAGGACTGCCTAATCAGTGTGTTATAGCTCATAAGTGAACCATGAGTGGTTCAGGGCCAAATACTGGACCTAAACCCGACTATTAACCCTTAGATTCAATGCTATGACTCTTGCCAAAATGACTGGGATTACCTAGTTAGGAAGCAAGCTTGAAGCTGATGGTTGCAGTAGAATAGATCTGCCTGTGAATAAAACCAACCAAAGCCAGAGATAGACAAAGAGTCCTGGTGAAATTGCTTGAGCATTGGATTGCCCTGTGCCTGAAGGCAACATTCAGTTATTTTTTGCCTATAAATTTTCTCTGCGTAAGTCATTTTGGGTTTGGATTTCTGCTATTTGCATATCAAAGAAATCTAATCATGCACTGAGCATACTTATATGCTATTACTGGATTCTTATTTCCTTGGGTTTTCAGGGGGAAATGTTCTGGCTAGAAACTCTGAATCTAATGCAAACCTACATTCGCTTAGCTTATTAAAGGAAACCAGAGGTGAGAGAAACAGGAAGAGGGCTAAGGAAAATGCTTTAAGCTTAGTTGAGTTTGCCAAAGGCCTGATGATTTTTGCCAACTATTCACAGAATTAAGACAACAGGCCTAATGCGGCACTGCTCCGCTCAGAGGAAGAAGAATACCTCCTAGGCACTGGGCTTTTGTTTTGTTTCTTTTACATTTTTTAAAATTGAGGTATAATTGAAAATACCATTTAGTTTCAGGTGTACAACATAACGATTTGATATTTAGGTGTATTTCAAAATGATCACCATGATAAGTCTAGCTAACATTCATCACCATACACAGTCAACAATATATTTTTTTGGTGATGAGAACTTTTATATTAACTCTCTTGTCAGCTTTAAAATATGCAACGCAACTATTAACTGTAGTCAGCATGCTGTGCACTATATCTCCATGACTTATTCTGTGTATAATTGGAAATCTGTACCTTTGACTCTCTTCGTGCATTTTGCCCTTTCCACTGAGCATGCTTTTTTTTTTTTTTTTTTTTTAATATTCTGAACAAAGTGAAAGAGGGGAGTGAAAAAGTTGGCTTAAAGCTCAATGTTCAGAAAACTAAGATCATGGCATCTGGTCCCATCACTTCATGGGAAATAGATGGGTAAACTGTGAAAACAGTGTCAGACTTTATTTTGGGGGGCTCCAAAATCACTGCTGATGGTGATTGCAGCCATGAAATTAAAAGACGCTTACTCCTTGAAAGGAAGGTTACAGCCAACCTAGATAGCATATTTAAAAGCAGAGACATTACTTTGCCAACAAAAGTCCGTCTAGTCAAGGCTATGGTTTTTCCAGTGGTCACATATTGGATGTGAGAGTTGGACGGTGAAGAAAGCTGAGTGCCGAAGAATTGATGCTTTTGAACTGTGGTGTTGGAGAAGACTCTTGAGAGTCCCTTGGACTGCAAAGAGATCCAATCAACCCATCCTAAAAGAGATCAATCCTGGGTGTTCATTGGAAGGTCTGATGTTGAAGCTGAAACTCCAATACTTTGGCCACCTCATGCGAAGAGTTGACTCATTGGAAAAGACTCTAATGCTGGGTAGGATTGGGCGCAGGAGGAGAAGGGGACGACAGAGGATGAGATGGTTGGATGGCATCACCAACTCGATGGACATGGATTTGGGTAGACTCCGGGAGTTGGTGATGGACAGAGAGGCCTGGCGTGCTGCAATTCATGGGGTTGCAAAGAGTTGGATACGACTGAGCGACTGAACTGAACTGATTGGTTCAAGATTGAGAAAGGAGAATGACAGGGCTATCTGCTCTCACCCTGTTTGTTTAACCGATATGCTGAGCACATCATGAGAAATGCCGGGCTGGATGAGTTACAAGCTGGAATCAAGATGGGTGGGAGAAACATCAACAACCTCACGTATGCAGGCAATACCACTCTTAACACCAGAAAGCGAAGAGGAACTAAAGAGCCTCCTGATGAGGGTGAAGGAGGAGAATGAAAAAGCTGGCTTAAAACTAAATATTAAAAAAACCAAGATCATGGCATCCAGCTCCATTACTTCATGGCAAATAGAAGGGAAAAAGTGGAAATAGTGACAGATTTCCTCTTTTGGGGCTCTAAAATCACTGCGGATGGTAACTGCAGCCATGAAATGGGAAGACGATAGCTACTTGGCAGGAAAGCTATGACAAACTTAGTGTGTTGAAAAGTAGAGATATTACTCTGCCAACAAAGGTCCATATAGACAAGGCTATATAGTCTTCCCAGTGGTCATGTACAGTTATGAGAGCTGGACCATAAAGAAGACAGAATGCCAAAGAATTGATGCCTTCAAAGTGTGGTGCTGGAGGACTCCTGAGAGTCCCTTGAACAGCAAGGAGATCAAACCAGTCAATCTGAAGGGAAATCAACCTTGAATACTCATTGGAAGGACTGATGCTGAAGCTGAAGCTCCAGTATTTTGGTCATCTGATGCAAACCAATTCTGATAAATCTGATGCCTCATTGGAAAAGACCCTGATGCTGGGAAAGATTGAGGGCAGAGGGAGAAGAGAGTGTCAGAGGATGAGATGACTGGATGGCATTACCAATGCAATGGACATGAACTTGAGCCAACTTTGGGAAATGGTGAGGGACAGAGAGGCCTGATATGCTGCAGTCCACGGGGTCGCAAAGAGTCAGACACAACTGGGTGACTGAACAACAACAACAAATAAGTGAGATAATATGGTATTTGTTTTTTTTCTGACAGGTCACTTAGCATAATACCTTCAAGGTCTATCTGTGTTACTACAAAGATTAACAAGATTTTATTCTTTTTAAATGACTGAATAATACTCGATTGTGTTTGTGTGTGTGTGTGTGTGTGTGTGTGTGTGTGTGTATATATATATATATAACCCCATATTTTCTTTATCCATTCATCTTTGATAGACACTTGGGTCACTTCTACATCTTACCAATTATAAATAATGCTGCAGTGAACATACGCATGCATTTATCTTTTCAAATTAGTGGGGTTTTTTTTATTTTTTATTTTTTCTTCTTCTTCAGATAAATACTCAGGGGTGGAAATGCTGGGTCATGTGGTAGTTCTACTTTTCATTTTTGGGTCAGACACCATACTGTTTTCTATAGTGATTGCATTCTAGGCCAATGTTAAGAACTTAAATTGCTTTATCTTCTATGACCCCCCCCCATGTAATTCATGTTCCAGGTATAGGAACTCCCAACTGCATCCCACCATCATACTGTGCCCTTTCTCCAGCCTCTTATCTATGGTACCCATGTGCCTTTGATGGACCTTGAGGTACCCACAGATGAGAATTTACGGTCCCTTTACTCAACTGCTACATTTTCTCAACTCCTACATGTTCCTCTAAAATCACTTCTATAATAACAAAATTAAGAATTTGATAAGAGTGTCAAAATACATATGCTTTTCCTTCCAGCTAACACCTTTTTTCCTCCCTGTCTGCCTGGTAAAATACTACTCAGTCTTTAAAACTCGGTTTCAAGTGAGATAATATGGTATTTGTTTTTTTTCTACCTTCCATATATGTCTACTACAGATTTTGCTGGGATAACAAATGATCTCCTATCTCAGTAGCTTAAAAACAAAAGTTAATTGAATTCATATTACTTGTCCAGTGTAGGTTGGAAAAGGCAGGTACAGATCACGGTAATACTCAGGAACCTAGGCTGACAAAACAGCCATTATCTGGGGTTACTGTTGCCAATGGGAAGGCATTTGGCAGTTGCTTACCCAGAAATTAAATACTCTGACTTGGCAGCAACACATACGACTTCTGCTTAAAATTCCTTGGCTCAAACCACTATGGCAAATGTTTAGTGCCTGGAATAGGGTAGAACCTGAAATGTTCAGTGAACTGCTCCACAACTATACATCAGAATCCCATGGTCTGGGAATGGCTGAGTTATCCAATAATCGAACTATGGGGTAAGGCACAAGGAATGCAAGAGGAGTGAAAGCAAGAGAGAGTGCATGGCAGAGAATGAAATTTAAAGATAAATTGATATGTCATCGTTCTAAAGTTATAAAGTAGTCATCCCAAGACAAGTTAAGAACTTTATAGGACTTCTATATACTTATTTTATAATGTTACTTTCAATAATAATGACTTATCTATGGGAGGTATATATTACAAGGGCTTCCCTTGTGGTTCAGCTGGTAAAGAATCCACCTCCAATGCAGGAGACTTGGGTTCAATCCCTGGGTTAGGAAGATCCCCTGGAGAAGGGAAAGGCTACCCACTCCAGTATTCTGGCCTGGAGAATTCCATGGACTGTAGAGCCCATGGGGTCGCAGAGAGTCAGACATGACTGAGCAACTTTCACATCACTTCATGTATCACAAACCTCTCAGTGGTTAGGGTCTCAAAAGATCCTGCTTAGGGAACCCCCTGGAGGTCCAGTGGTTAGGACCTCACCTTCCAGTGCTGGGTGCACGTTCAATCCCTGGTTGGGGAGCTGAGACCCCCACATGCCTTAGGGTCAAAAAACCAAACCCATATAACAAAAATAATATTGCAACAGATCCAATAAACACTGTAAAAATGGCCCACATTAAAAAAAAAAAAAGATTCTGCTTGGACTCTGGGTTTAGGAAGGGTCCTTGGAAATAGAGTCTTCGCAGGACTTCCTAGGAGATTCTGCTGCTTAGCAGCATTCAGGAAGCCCAGGGATAAATGACTGGGTATTTATGAGCTGACCTACATGTCTATGCTAGCTATAATCCTTCTGGAATTTATATCTTCATCTTTAAAAGTGAAGAATATGAAATCTATTATACGGTGTATTGTGACCATTAGATAAGATGGCATGAGTAAAAGTAATCAACACCTAACGTGGGAGAGGGCAGTCAGAAAATACTATTCTTTTCTTGTAAGTTTGAGTGCCCACAGAATACCTGAGAAGAAGTGTTCAGTAAATCCAGAAAAAGAAAGGGTGGGAGGAAGTGAAGTCAGCTATCCAAAAGAGGAGCCTGGGAGGCTACAGTCCATGGGATCACAGAGTCAGACACAACTGAGCAACTAACAATTTAAAACCTCAGTGATTTAAATACATCTATTTTAAATCATCAAATACCATGGTGGCTCAAAGGTAAAGAATCTATCTGCAATGAAGGAGACCCAGGTTCGATCCCTGGGTCAGGAAGATCCCCTGGAGAAGGGAACGGCAACCCACTCCAAGATTCTTGCCTGGAGAATTCCATGGACAGAGGAGCCTGATGGGCTAACAGTTCATGGGGTCGTAGAGAGTCAGAGACAACAGAGAAACTAACAACCAGTGTGCCATGAATAGTATTAGGTGTTGGAGATGCAATGATGAAGACGACAACCTTTCTGGCTTTAAGAAGATCCCATTTTTCCTTTGCTGGGTACTACTTTGTGGAGAAAAAACCCAAATGATAAAAAAAAAATAAAAGGCACAATAGCCACCTCCAAAGTTGTTTCCTCATAGACACACAACTGGAGGCAATAAGCCCCAACCTGGCCATACTCATCCATCAGGATGAAGAAGAGGCTGAGAACTGATGCCCCAGTATAGCTGGTGGCCTTGTCAGTAACCTCGGTTACCAGCCAGAAATCAACAAGGAGCACAGGCTCATGCCCTCCCCAAGGCCAGGAGAGGGATGCAGGGATTGAAAGAAGATCTTTCAATAACAAAGGGGCACACAAGGGTTCACAGGCTTTCCCCCCAGATAATCAAAATTTCTAAGTCTCCAAACCCATCATTAACCAGTTTGGCCTTGTTTTCTATTATTTCCAACTTTAAGTTGCCTAGGTTAAAGCAGAAATTATTTCAATAAATACATTTCATTCCTTTGAAAATATGGTAAAATATGCCATTAACATAACACCAGCAGGCCCAGTGGCATGATTTTTCAAAACATGTATATATCCGCATGTTTATGTGGGTGTGCATGCATGCACACACACACACACACACTCTCTCTCATATCTTCCAGTTAGGAAAAAGTGACATTTTCAATTTCTTATAGCTTTAGTAGACCAGGTTTCCTTTTATGGTTACATGGTTTGTTTTTCTTTTTCTAGAAGAAATCCATGGATTTATGGTGTTTGGCCCCGTACTAAATGAGCTGAAGGGAGATTTATAAAGCAAATAAACAAAAAGAGTTACAGTTCCTTTCTCAGAGCAGCTAAAAATTATGGAAAAATTCACTGACCTTTTAAGAGAAGAACTTGGTTTGGTCAACCAGAAACTAACGCACCTAAGAGGCTTCCAATTAATCCATTAATTTAAATCCTTTGTCTTTCTCCAATAAATATGCTGGGGGAGGGGGGCGGGGTGGCACGGCAGAATGCCATTCATTCCTTTTGAAGTGTAACTACCTGTGGCCAATATAAACAGCATGTCCTATTACACTAAGCACAGAGCATTTGTAATGTGAACAATAATTAGAAAATGAGGAAACTGGTGGGATTAGAATGAAAAGGGAAATAGAGCAGACAGCTAAACGGGAGGAGCTGAAGGAGCTGATTTTGCAGGATAACCCAGGGAGAAAAGAAGGACATGGAAGGGAAGACTCCTGGGTCTTGGAGGAGGAAGATGGAAGAAGGGAATGAGAGCGAGGAGGTGACAGGTCTGCTGTTCATCTAGGTTTTTCTGTGAAGTTCTTCTCAGGGGAGAGTCTGAGAAAGGGATCTAGAAGATTTAGAAGGGTGTTTCCTCAGCTGTGTGGTCTAGGACTGTGAAATAAAAATTGCCCAAACTCTTATTGTGTTTTGGGGATCCACTACAAGAAGAGAAAGTAAAAACAGATAAAACACCTCATTAAGTTTCTCTGATTGCTTTCTTCCATTTTTTTTCTACTTGTCTGTATGGAGACAAGCAAGACAATCTGGGATTAGGATTGCGGGCATACCATTTATTAACAGTGTAACCTTGGGTAACTCATTTATCCTGTCTGAGCCATGGTTATATGGAAACAGAAGTAGTACCTAGCTTGTAGAGTTGTGAGGATTAAATGAAATAATGTATATAAGATGCTAAGCACACTGTCGTTGAATAGATGCTGAGGATGTGGTAATTGGCAGCAGTGGCAACAGCAGCATCATTATTTGTTTACCATGGGGCTGAATTCAATCTAATGATGTGGTTTCGTATAGAAACAGCTGGCTTAGGTATAAAAAGATACAGGTTTAATTATAACATCTGAGCCTCAATTCCCTCTTGCAGAGATAACAACTAGAATCGCAGAAGCTAAGCGATCTAACTTTGTTACTTAACTAATGGGGTAACCTCAAGCAAGCCACCTGATTTTTCTGAGCCTTAGTTCCTCATTTGTAAAATGAGAATATCCATAGTTGTGTTAGCATATAATATGAAAAAGATGAAAAAGCATGTAAAGTATTTAACATGTAATTATATCAAATATATTAATAAATACTAGCAGCAAAGATTGCTATGATTCATTCTTTCACTGATGCACTCAACCGCTACAACAAATTAACTTCTACCTGTCAGGTGAAACTTGATGTTAGAAACTCAGCAGTGAAGAAAGCAGACAAAAATTCCTGACCTCTTGGAGCCTACTTTTCAAGCTAATAAGAGTGCCTTAAGTACTATAAGCATTCAATAAACAATTCGAGTATGTTTTAAGAGAAGATCCTAGTTTCTCATCTATAAAATAGTATAAGAATGTGAATCGATATTTTATGGGATTTGATAGAAGATGGAGTTAAAATACACTAAAGTACTTCATAAACTACCATGCACTATACAGATATTTGTTATCCTATTTATTCTACTCATATACATGCTTAATGGCCACATATTCTGCAGCATCAAACACAAACTTTACCAAGTGAGGGAAAACAATATGATGAACCATTTTCAAAATTATTATTCAGAAAAATTAGATTTGCAATGTATAGGTCAGGCAAATTATTAAAGAAAAATAAACAGATTTTGTAAGGTTTCACATTAAAGAAAGTTTCTTACACTTTTATAACTCACTATAGTCCTGATAGGAAATCTTGATATTTGTAATACAGATACCTAGAGATTTATGGGAATCCCCAGCTTTGTAAACATTAGCAGAGCCTATAATTTATGTAGTTAAAACACATTAAGGACCATTTTCCAAAAACATGTTCCACAAAACACCAGTTTCATGGAATGATAAGAGATTTCATGTATTATGATGATTTCATGTACAAACAGGTTTGGCAGATGATGGGTTAAATGCAGTTTTCTAGGAGTTCTTTAAAGTCACTGAATGCAATTTTGATCTCTGGTATTCAATATGTTCTAATATATTTGAACAAAGAATCCCTTCTTAGGGACAAGTGCAATAAACTCTATGAATGCAACAGTTAATACAACTGCAACACTGGGGTGATCCCTCCAGATCTTCAACAAGAGGGGCTCAATACTCAGTGAGCAGTGGACAACCACAAAGCAGAGTGGGGATGTGGAAACCAAACGGCCTATCACTCAGTAGCCAGTTAAATTCCAGTGTGCTTTGGCCAACTGCTGTATGTCATGGACATTTACTGTCTAGACTAAAATGAATTACAAATTATGTTTAAAAGTGAAAAAAAAACCCTAAACACTGTGTGCATACATACACAGGTATGTGTGTGTGTGCACATGTGTAGTATTCAGGTTGGGTTTTTCACTTTCAAATATTATATTCATATCCCATTAACAACAAAAAAAAGTCGATTGTGGGAGTTGTACCAAAACTAACCACACAATAGGTGGTGGATTTCAACTGTATCCTCAGAGAGGCCCAGTTCTTACCACTGGATTGGGGAAGAAGAAAGGTAATACACTGAGATATATCCAAGAACACTCAAAGCAAGCGCCTGATTTTGATCACCTATGCGAACAACATTAGTGAATAATAGTGGATAATCATTAACTACAAATGAGTTGCAATTCATCAAAATAGAGTTCAAAAATAATCCACTTCGTAGAAGTATATTGACATACTGGGAAAATACATAGTACTAAAAGCACTTATCTTTTTTTTAATGTAAGCATTTCAAACTTCACACTAAATAGATTCTCTTAGACTGCCTGCACCCCAGATCAGTAAATATGAGGTATCAAAACCTAGATAGGAGAGAAACCTCCCAGACCCCTACGAATTTGCAGAATAGCAAGTAGCACAGGAAGGGAGAGCTAACTAAAGATCCCCGAGCATCGTGAGAATTTCTATTTATCACAGCTTATCTGCGACTGAGAAAGGATGATTTGTTTACCCTGCCCACTGCAAGACGCTCTACTGGTGTGTCAGAAATACAAATATTACTTCTGAGTAAGAAATCTGCCACTGACTAGAACTGGAGAAAATAGACTTGGCCAGATGTATCCTGGCAAAGAAAAGAAAAAGTATTAACAGGAATCAACTGGAGTTATTTTTCCTCTAGATCATGGCTTCGGGCTATGCATTACTTTTATGTCAGGAGGACCTGAGATTAAATCCTAGCTCTGTCATTTACTACAGAGCGGAGATGTGTGAAGCTGGGTTTCTTTATTAATGACGTGGAGACAGTTTGGATTAAACAAGATAACAAGTATAAAGACCTGACTAGCACAAATGTTAAGTGTTTCTAGACAAAGGAAAACTATCAAACACTTGAGAGGGTCCCATTTCCTACTATCAATCGTTCATTTATTCAATACTTAACTGAGTTGGGCTTCCCTGGTGGCTCAGATGGTAAAGACTCTGCCTGCAATGCAGGAAACCTGAGTTCTATCCATGGGTGGGGAAGATCCCCTGGAGAAGGAAATAGCAATCCACTCCAGTATTCTGGCCTAGGAAATCTCATGGACAGAGGAGCCTTGTGGACTACAGTCCATGGAGTTGCAAAGAGTCAGAGACAACTGAGTGGCTAACACTTTCACTTTCTTTCTTAACTAAGTAACCACTCTGTTCCAGGTACTGTCCTAGATGCTAGTATATAGCAATGACAAGCAAAACACGCAACAATCCCAGCCTCTGTGAACCTTACATTCTGAATGCTCATTTCCCTTCTTCCTTCCCAATCCTAAAGAAATAAACTTGCTACGTTGCCACTCAAATGTAAAGCCTGAGCTTGCACAATGCTAGAGGCATGGACAGGTAAACCCTAATCGCTCTGCTACAAGAAATTCCTATAGTTCGGCTCACAAAATTTCCCTTTAGAGTTTTGAGTAGCCAGGAATCAACATCAAATGACAAAGTTCAGAAAAGTTTCATCATCAGTTCATGGGGAATCACACCTCCATGTATTCATCAGTTCATTCAGATATATTCCCTGCATATTTACTATGTTCACTTCTCAAATAATATCCATATCTACCTAGAAAATATGTTTAAAAGTAATTAAGATCCCCTCACATCCAATCCATCAACCAATCTTGCCAATTTCTCCTCCTGCCTTTTTGTCCACCTCCACGTCCACCACAACATCTTGCCTAGACGACTCCAAAAGACTGACAGTTGGAGTCCCTGCCTGGCTGTTATATTCTGTCCCCCAACTGTAGCCAGAATGATTTTTCACAATGTAAGTCTGATCTTATCACATCAGCTTTAAACCCTTCAACAACTCATGGCCTTTAGTGCAAAATTTGAACTTCATAGGCCTGCCAAGGCCTCCTAAGGCCGCCTCCCTTTGTACTCACCACTCTCCAGCTCCCACCTTGGGTTCCAAACAAAGTGTGCCTTTGCTCCCTTGTGTCTCCAAATCTTTAGAGATGTTGTTTCTAACTCTTGCATTTTGGGGGTGGGGGGGTGATTTTTACTTACTTTTTATTGCAGTATAATTGGTTTACGATGTTGTGTTATTTTCTGCTGTACAAAGAAGTGAATCACCTGCATGTATACATATAGCCCTTCCTTCTTAGAGCTCCCTCCCACAGTGGAATATTACTCAGCCATAAAAATGGAATGAAACTGGGTCATTTGTAGAGATGTGAATTGACCTAGAACCTGTCATACAGAATGAAGTCAGAAAGAGAAAAACAAATATCATCTGTTAATGTGCATATGTGGAAACTAGAAAAATGGCACTTATGAACCTATTTGCTGGGGAGAGAGAGGGACATGAACATACAGAGTGGACATGTGGACACAGTGGAGGAAGAGGAGGGTGGGATAAATTGGGAGATTAGGATTGACATATATACAACTAACTCTTGCATTGATCTCCTTTTTATCCTCTCTCTAGCATCACTAACTGCATCTCATCCTAATGTCTCTGCTTGCATGGCCCACAGCATCCCATACTTACCCATCAAACATTCCTCATCCCTCCCAATCAATCCCAATCTTTCAAAATCTTTCTCTTACATGATCCTTTCTTGCTAATCCCAGGAATTAGCCCTTCTCTTCCTTACTACTCACTGACACAAATCCTGAACCATAGATTGCAAGAATGAATTGTCTAATTGAGCATTTATCATACTCAAACATAATATGCTAGTAAAATCTGATTTTGTACTAGATCTTGCCTTAGACCTTTTTGCTCACTTGAGTTGCTATAGCAATTCTTAAGAGAGACTAACAAAGTCGAAATCGGCACACTGATTTTACAAAGGGGAAGGGAGAATGATGACATTCCCAGCTTCAGTTCACAAAATAATGGTAAAGCCAGGATTTCTAAGTCACATAGGTGCCTCAAGTAAAAAGTGAAACTGTTAGTTGCTCAGTCATGTCCGACTCTTTGTAACCCCAGGGACCGTAGCCTGCCAGGCTCCTTTGTCCATGGAATTCTCCAGGAAAGAACAGTGGAGTGGGTTGCCATTCCCTTCTCCAGGGTATCTTCCTGACCAAGAGATCAAACCTGGGTCTCCTGAAGTGCAAATCTTAGTCAAATTTTTTTTTTTACTATACCCTTGCTATTCTCCCCTAATTATTTTGAGTGTGCAATTCATGTTTTCCCAGGCAAGCTTCACCAAGAAGCAGAGGCCCCAGTAGGCATTACACCAGCCACAATACCAAGGGCATAATAAAAACACCGATTTGAATTCTTCTCAATCCTGTCTAGATATTAGGCATATTGGAGATAGCCAAAAGTTATTAATTTTTTAATAACCAAAAATGCTTAAATCTACTGAATTCTCATTATCACTAAAAGTTCTAAAACTTGGACTTGTTTCTGGAAAGTGACCAAGTATTTTTTCCCCTTCCTCTCTTTTTTCTCTTCCTTCTTTTTGCTACATAAAAATGCTAAGGACTGTACATAACATAATATATGCATAACATCTTTCAAGGAGACACTCTGAAGCCTTACAATACTGCACAGTGAGTCAAGGTGAAAGTACATCATTGGAAAATAATGTAAGGCCATCGCTGCAGGCTTCGCCCCTGGGTACCACCCAGCCCCTCTGATAAATTCACCAAAGAGCCGAGCAGGGAAGATTCACCTGGGAAAATGCCAGACACTGGAACACTCAGCTCTCAGAAGGAAGTCATGGTCAAGAACCAGAACATGTCTGCAAGGATTTGGGGAAGACATCATGCAAGGCCAGACAAGCTTATCTCTTTGATATAAATGCTTTGTTACCTCAGCGCCCACTATAGCCAAGTCTGAGAATCCACAAAGATACCAACTATGGAAGCAGTGTTGCCTAACTTGGCTCTCTGCCCTTAGCATCTCCCCAGCCAGCACGGCTTCCATGTGGCCACGAGACTGACTTTCCTAACATTACCAATCTGATAATGTCCTCCGCACCTCAGATCCTCCACTAAATTCTCTACACTGCTGTGGCCTACAGCAGTGACCTGTTTTTGACCATGCATCCTTATTGATAGTAATTAGAGGTTATTACCTCCTATATGAAAATAGTAATGTAATAAAATATATATATGTACTATTATACTAATATATGATGCACATTGTGTTTCACCACTCAGTCATGTCTGACTCTTTTTGACCCCATGGACTGTAGCCTGTCAGACTCCTCTGTCCATGGGATTGTGCTGACAAGAGTACTGGAGTAGGTTGCCATTTTCTCCTCCAGGGGACCTTCCCAACCCAGGGATCAAACCTGCACTGCAGGTGGACTCTATCACTGAACCACCAGGGAAGCCATGATGAACATTATGAAACACCAAAATAGAAATTTAAAGGATGAGATAAAAATAAAGTCCTAATTTTTTTTCCATATCCCAATGGATCCAAGTTTTCACCTGCTGTTATGCCTGCATCCTACACAAATGTACATTGGCTTACAGGATACAACTCAAACTCTTTAGCATGCTTGCAATACTTTTCACCATCCAATGACCAGCTGTATTTCCGTTTTCACACAGATTTTTACGGAGGAGATTTACTAAGGGTATTGGCTCAATGCCTCAGCTAAGCAATGCAACATACATAATATGTTATGTTATGGAGGCTTAGAAGTCCCACAATCTGCCATTTATAAGCCAGAAAACCAGGAAAGCAGGTGGCATAATTCAGTCCAAGTCCAAAGACATGTACACCAGAAGACTGCTGTTATAATTCCTGGAATCTGAAGGCCTGAAACCAGGAGCTCTACTGTCTCAGGGCAGAAAAAATGATGGATGTGCTAGCTCAAGAAAGGAAAGAAGGAATTTATCCTTCTTTCGCTCTTTTGTTGCATCCAGGATCTCAACGAATGAGATGACTCCTGCCCATATTGGTAGGAGAATCCAATGTTACTTTCTTCCAGAAAGATTCCCATAGACAAACTCAGAAATAATGTTTTATCAGTTATTCAGTATTCTCTTAGCACAACCAAACTGACACTTAAAATTAACCATTACAATTAGATATACATTGTGTGTGGGTGGGTGGGTGTGTGTATGTGAGAAACAGAGACAGAGTATTATTGTTGTTACTTAGTCACTAAGTAGTGTCCGACTCTTTGTGGCCCTATGCACTGTAGCCCACCAGGCTCCTCTGTTCAAGGGACTTCCCAGACAAGAGTATGGGAGTGGGTTGCCATGCCCTCCTCCAGGGGATTTTCCTGGCCCAGGGATTGAACCCAGGTCTCTTGAGTCTCTTGCTTTGGCAGGTGAGTTCTTTACCACTAGTGCCACCTGGGAAGCCTGTGTGTGAGTATATCTCAACCCTAAATACCTAAAGCTCAAGTTCCAATCTAAGCACCGCCAAAGATGAAAATATTTATTGTTACTATAATGACAAATAATTATATAATTATAACATCATCAATAAGCTACAGTACAAGCTAAATGACTCTTGCTTGTGTCCTCAGTCAGGTCTGACTCTCTGCGACCCTATGGACTGCAGCCCACCAGGCTCCGCTATCCATGGAATTCTCCAGGCAAGAACACTGGAGTTGTCATTTCCTTCCCCAGGGGATCTTCTTGGTCCAAGCAAGGATCGAACCCATGCCTCTTGCTTCTCTTGCGTTGGCATTTGGATTCTTCAGCATTGCACTATTACTATTATTATTGTTTTCATGATTCTAGCAGTCTTTGATATAGCAAGTATGTCATAAAACACATAGAAAGGTGCTTATTGCTATAGCCCCAAAGATGCCCATGCTTCACCAATCATCTCTCTTCTTAAAACTCTCTCAGCTCACTGGAAAGGCCTATCTTGGAAATCTTGCCCCGACATTACTTGAGTGTTTACAAAATACTGTCACATTCCACACCTTATTTAACCTGCACAAGCAACCAGTACTATTTAGGACATGTTTTAAAAGTCTTATTTGGACCCTGAGAAAGTCAGACACAAAAGAACTAGGTGATTCTCCAAGATTACCCAGCTGGCAAGTGGTAGAACCAGGATCATTCAAGATCCCCTTATTCTTAGTTCAGATTCTTTCACTCTATCACAGCCCTGGGAGTTGTCAAGAAAAAAATAAAATGGGTTCAGGGAAAATGCTACATAGCAGGGATATTTGAAGATAGCTGACTACCAAGGCAAACTCCCAGGCACAGACAACCCACTTGGTTCTGCCAAGAGCTCTCTCTACCACATTCAGGAGATTTTTTTTTTTTTTTTTTTGCTATGCTACATGAAATTTAACAGTTTGGGGATTTTCTTAATTAACAAGCATCCTCTTTTAAGAATGCATTTACCTCTGGGAACATTATACAGATATCAATCATTTACACATGTATGTAAGCTTGTTCCATGAACGGCTTTCCTCCTAGAGTAAACCTCAGAACTGCAGCACATGAGAAGCTGTGAAGTTTGTTCGGAAGGAAGAGGAGATGGGTGACATTGGGACATGATGTATACGGGGGGTGGAGCAACTGCAGGTGAGTTGCTAGGGAACTAGGGAAGTCTGGAGATTTCGCGAAAAGAAAGCAGAAGCGAGATGGTTAAATCCTATCTGGTTTCCAAGTGAGCAAGTTTTCATATAATCAAAAAGCCAAAGGCCCATTCAGGGAGATTCAGGAAATAAAAAGAGGCATAAAGTTAACAGGGGAGTTTGTTTTGTTTGTTTGCTTTTACCACTTAGTAACTGTGGCAGAACTGGAAAACTACTGACCGAAACAGATTCTTTTTCTTCCCAGGAACACAGCTGGACAACATTTACCAGCCTCTCCTGCAGTTAGAGAAGGCCAGTGAAGAAGTCTGAGACAAGCAGAATGTGACCAGCACTGGCCATAAAAACCTCCCAGTCATCACCTTCCATTTCCTTTCCCCCATCATGGCAACCTTGGAAGCCATATTGCATGTAGCTGAGCCAAAGAGGGAAGGAGCCTGGGTTCTTGAATCAGTTTTAAGAAAAACCACCTGCCCACAAGGAGCATCCATTTCAAAGCCTATATGAATGGAAACAAAAGCTTCTGTTTTGTTGAATCCCAGATGTTTCTTTCTATAAGCAGCTGACAAAAACAATTTTTTTAAATGATTCTCTTCTTATCAAAATTAAGGGAGAGCTACAAGGGCTTCCAAGATGGCACTAGTTGTAAAGAGCCTGCCTGCCAATGCAGGAGACATAAGAGACATGGGTTCAATCATTGGGTCAGGAAGATCCCCTGGAGGAGGGCATGGCAACCCACTCCTGTATTCTTGCCTGGAGAATCCCACGGAGAGAGGAGCCTGGTGGACTACAGTCCATAAGCTCACTAATAAGAGTTGAACATGACTTAGCAAGCATGCACAATTTTTCTTGCCATGTGGTGACAAAAGTCAATCTGTAACAAATAATGGCAGTGCAGTTACCACGGAATGAAGGGAGCAATATGGATGGGGTATTTGCAAAAAAAAAAAAACAGCAGACTCAGGCCCCCAAGTCAGATTCTGTACTCTAAACAGTAGCCCTTGACTGACACTAACAAGTCTGACAAGAAACAGCATCAAACATAGAAAAGCGTGAATCAGTAGGAGACTTTCATTCATTCATTCAGCTAACAGCTTGGGGTATTTATCACACCCGGAGCACTTTCCTAGTACTGGAGACACAGTGAATAAGATAAAATCCTGCCTTTCTACAACTTTTGTTCCAAAGGGAAAAGTCAGTTCATAAACCTTTAAACAGGGAAATACAAGAAAGCAAAACAATTATAGATAATAAGAGTATAAGGAAAATAAAACAAATAAAGTGAAAATGGTATAGAGTCACTGAGGGTAGTAACAGAGCTAAATCAGGGAGGGTGGTTAAGAGAGACCTTTCTAAAGAATGACATTTGAGCTACAACTTAGATGATCCTTCGAAAGCGGATTTGCAAAGATCTAGGTGAAGGACATCTCAGGGCAAAGAAAAAACTATTGCACAAGCCTATTGGAGAATATGAGTCAAAGCATGGTGGGGGAAGAGAGAACACAGGACAGAGTGCTAAGAGACCAACACAGAGAGGCAGGCAGTACCCAGTTCACACGGGGCCTTACACAGGACCAAGCCTGGACATTACTCTACAATGTACAGAAACTATCAGATGATTTTAAAGAGCAGATTGGCAGCATATGACTTGTATTTTTAAGAGCTCACTCTGACTGAGGCCTGAAGAATGGATTACGGGTGGGGCAAGAGTAGACACCATTACAATCACCAACCATGAGATAAAGGAGGCTCGGACTAGAGTCGGAGCGAGACATGGGTAAATGTGTGATTTATTTTGTAAGTAAAGCTACCAAGATTTCCCAATGCAGTTGATGTTGGGAGTGAGGGAAACACAGAACTGACAATGACTTCTCCATCTAGTGACCTCAGCAACAGGGTGGATGGAAGTGCCATTAACTGAGACTGGGAGAAAAGTACATGGTTCTCTGTTCTCAGGACCTGGAACTCAGGAGAGTTCTGCAGTACGATAGTTCAGCTGCTTGATGAGTTACCGTGGCTTCTATGTGCTAGCCTAGTAACTTAACACTTAGAACATTTTTATCACGAAAAAAATAACTAAAAATGCCAACTATCTTATAAATTATCTTTTAAAACACGGTTATATTGAAAACAAAAAATAGAAACAAGTGCTACTTTAACCTCCAGTCCTGACCATTGCCCCAGATGGTTTGACTAGGTCACCTTCCTCAGTAATAAGCTTAAAAATTAAACTCTTGGTTCAACACGACTGCAATAACCATGGCTTGGATTTGGGTTTTTTCTTCTTTTAATTAAAAAAAAACAGTTATGGGGATGGGAGGGGTGGGTGTTGTTAAGAAGAGGCAAGAGTTTAAGTAGGTGGGAGAGCAGGAGTAGATGTTTTTGTAAAGTGGCCTTGGGAATAAAGAAGCAGAGGCAAAGAAAAGCCAGGCCCAGGAAGAAAGCGCAACTCTGCCTGCTGCTGGGATGAAAGTGACACATGGGTCATCACAAGCAGTGCAACGGCTAGAGATCTCTGTGTCTTGGCAAGGCTGACAGGATGGCGTGGGGTAGGGGGCTGTTGACATATCTGGATACCAGATACTATGTGTCCATTAGTCATACAGGCTAAATAGGAAGGGAAAAGGGGATCCCTGAGGTATTCTTATCTCAAGCATTCTGAACCCCCGGAAATAAATGCAAGCAGGAGCTTAGAGTTAAGGTTTTACAAACACGAATAATTCATAAGAGGCTTTTGATCCCTGTGCAGTCCACGTCAAGACTTTAGGAGACGGAAGCCCAGATCTGAGCATAAACTGGGCTTCATGGATCGCAAGGTTCATGCATTTTAGAAAATTTCAAAATAAGAGTTACCTGATTAATCCTTGGAGAATTAGCAGCATAACTTAAGGATGCTCACCATTTCCACACATTCTCTTCACCAGGGACTCACAGGGGCTTGTTTCTATGGCAGTGTACTCACACTAGCCTCTGCATCTAAAAAAATCTACCCTCGAGTTCTTCTGCATTTTCTTTCTGCTTGAACTCTGACCTTCCTGCCACTTTCCCAGCCTCTTAACACTATGGGGTCAGACGCTTTGTCATCACCTTCAGTCATGCAAAAGACATTATAAATCACCTTGCTAATCAGTTGCTGTAGTTTTTTTTTACATGATATTATTAAATTGAAACCAATAAAATCATTTTGTTCCATGACATACTACCCTTCAACTCAGCTCCACTCATGTTTTTACAAGGAAAGAAGGACTTCATCATTATTACTATGCTGGGTACCTCACTGCTAACAATATGCTCCTGGCAGGACTGATATAACTTGGTCCCTCCATCTAAGAACACTCTCCCCTGCTACCTTCCAAAAAGAAGTAGACATGAGAAACCCACATTCTCAAACCATTGGCCTCTACGAGCACACAGTTTTCCAAGAAAGATCCTCATAAACTTGATATAGGTTGATGACAATAACTGTTGTAATTCACTAAATCACCAGTATAAACCAGACAGTTTACTGAGTTTTTGACCTGCATTGTCTCGTTATCATCTTAATTGGGAAATCCAATTTCCCACATTGGAATTGGCTATAAAAAAGCAGTAATCTACTACTTGCGGTCTGTAAATATTGGTAGCAGAGCCAGGGAAGACTATTAATGATCTACACAGTTTGTACTTTTTCTAGTAACTCTCAATGCTTACTCTGTAGAAAACTACTTTCAGTCATGAGCACTGACTTGGAGGTATCCTTCTGAAACCACAAGATTTGGGTCAACTAAGTCAGGCACGTATACCAGTAGGCTAAGTTACACAAAGATAACAGATAATTGCGCCCTTCAAAATATCAGTGATTTACAGTTATTTCTCACTAAAGCCACGTGTCCATCACCTATCCATTGTCACTAGTTCCATGTCATCTTCATGCTGGGACCACAGCTAAAGGAGAGATGCCACTCTAGAACATTGCCAGTTGATGAGAAAGAGGTGGAACCCTGTAACAGCTCTTCGAGCTTTTACTCTGAAATGGTACAGATCTCACATACATTCAGATTTCATTAGATCAAGGAGATAGCAAATATTTTGAAAAAGACCACATTGGAACAGGGTGGGGGATGGGGAGGTAGGGTGCAGCATAAGTCAAGGCATATGAGTTATGAGTTGAATATTAACTTGACTTCGTTTCTCTGAGTCTTTGTGTCCACGCTTACAAAATGGAGTTCATCTGGTGAATGCTACCATTTTCCTCAAAGATTTACTGGAAGGCTCAAAGAGTATAATATATATAAAAGGAGTTCAAAAAATTCAGAGCACTCCGTAAGTAGGAGGTATTATTTAATACTAATTGTAGTACTTTCTATGCCTGGAAGATTTCATGATGTGTATGTACCACTCACTCTTTATTCTTCAACCTAACCTTTTACTCCTTTTTTACTAGGAAAAGTGTGAGACTCTATGTAGGCTTCAAATTCAAGAAGATCAGGCATAGACCCCAACTACTGTACTTTCCTCAAGATACTACGTCTAACTGAAGCTAATGTATCAGAAACTATTTAAGACCAACCCATTGTTATCACAAAGATTAAAAAAAAAAAAAAGTCACAGTAGACCAGATTTCATAAAACACAAAACTCCGACTACAGCAATTTTCAAAATGGGAAATGTTCCTGTTGGAGCCAGACGAGGCAAAATGAAACAACCTCCTGTGAATTGTATCATAGCTGACAAAAGTTCTTATTAACTTCTATTGATTGGCCAGGAGTTCTGATATCTTCTCTATGGCAGTTTCTAAGGCAATCTCTGCAGAGCAGGAAGAGCCCTTAACACACTATCTCTCTTCTACTATCCAAGGAAGTTAAGAAAATTGAAAGTCTTTTGTGCTTCTTTTTCCACTGAAAGCCTGAATAGGCTCTTCAAGATAGTCTGGACAACGAGTGCAATATTTTGTTTTAATTTGCAAGCCAGTCTTGTTCATCATGGTTTGTACAATATGGGTCATCTTCACTCCATTTACTCTGAGTAAAAAATAACTTGCCTGAAGCAGTTCATACATATCTACTCCTCTCTCTCTAGGCTACAGCGAGACAATAAACTCGGCCTCTGAGAGTCTCTGGTACCCAAGTGGCTGTGTGGTGAGCATCCCAGAGGATAATTCTGAGGACAGAAGCTGAGTAAATGGCCATACTGCATTTTACCATAGCAGAGTGTGCTATCCATGGCTTTCTATCCATCCAAAGCCACACATAGCCTCCTCCTACAGCTACAACTACATTTAATTCAGGCAAAGATCATTTAGTCTCAGGGAAAGTAAACCCTTATTCCAAATCCAGGGGTGGAACACAATTAGCGCAAGCCACTGTGCTTTGAGACAATCATCTCATTGGTCTAGGGGTGGATAGCAGGTAACCCACGTCTAAAAAATAAGACAGCAGAAGTCTTCTGCATGGGGAGAGAGAGCCAAAGGAGGTTATGAAGGACAATCTAGGAGAACTTTCCTTAAACATAAAAAGACAGAACCTTACACAGAGAAGCTTTTTAACCCCTACCCCTCTCTTCCTTGGGATACTGGTAGGAGGACACCACCTCTGGGGCTATGGCAGCCATCGAGCAGTCACAGGAAAACAAGCCCAAAGCCCAGGTGTGCTGAAGATGGCAGAATGGAAAGAGAGAAGGGTGTTTGCTCTAAATATTGATATTCACTCCACTTGGTTCTCAGTGCCTCCCATCCAACGCCCAGGATCTGACCCCCGTTTTTTTCCCCTGAGTTCTATTCTTAGACAGTAAATGGGCTCTACTATTCAGTCATTTTTTTCTTAGGTGTTATCCTTGAACTTGTGGAATGTTCCCCTGATTACAGAGAACTGACTGAAGCCCAAGAATATCACCATGTCCCAAAGTGGTCCCACAGTACACACTGGCCCAATGCCCTGAACGCACAGTGAGCTGAGAAACATGTTCAAGAAAACAGGGATTTAGACCTAAAATTGCTCAACAGAATCAATAAAATATGGCCTCACACACAAACTGAGTGAGTGATAGTCTCTCCGTTGTGTCCAACTCTTTGTGACCCCACGGACTGGAGCCCACCAGACTCCTCTGTCTATGGAATTCTCCAGGCAAGAGTACTGGAATGGGTTGCCATTTCCTTCTCCATCACACACAAAGGGTAGGCATAACATGGCACCTCATAAAACTGATTCTATGTAACAAAAATGAGAAGAGAATCAAAGAGTCCCAAACAGCATTCATACCAGCTATTTCCTCCCAGGTTCTGCCAGGTCTCAACAGCTAAGGGGAGTCAGGAATGGTGGGCACACTACTTCCAAAAGACAACCAAAATGTCTGCCAATGATAGAATCAGGATTCAAATTATTTTGAGGTTCCTTCTATCATTTTTATAATTGTTGAGTCTATCCCACATATACCAGAAGGTAAAGAACTAAATTTTTCAGACCATTACCTGGCTTGTGGGATTTTTTTCATGATGAATGGAGAGAATAATGTTCTTTTTTTTTTTTTTAATTTTTAAAGTTACATTAATTTTCTGACAAAATCACAGAATAGTGTAAGGTACAATACAAAACAGCATGAGGTACAATATAAAAATAAATGTTAACATGAAACATTGAAATTAATAATCTTCTTTCTCAAAATTGATAAGTCTTGATAACATGATATTAAGGCTAGATGAAAAGTTGCATAGCTAAAGGGGCAACTTCATTCTCCCAAGTGACATGTCTCCCAAATCAAGTTCAGTAAGCAAAAGAAAAAGAACTGCAGAAAAAAGTGGGGGAGGAACTATTAGACTTACACTGTATTGCCAATGAGAACCAAAACAGTAATGAAGAAAATCTTCCATAAGAAATGGAAAACAGAGGATACCTAACAGGTTCTGAACACTAACAGTAATTAGACATACTTCCTTAACAACTGACAAGGTCTTTAGTAAGCCAAATGTTAAGCAGAAGTCAATAACATAAAACAGCAGAATGGAAAGAAATTTACCACTATTGTCATCAATTGTCTTCACCTTGACAATACCTGATCTACTTGAGACAAAGAAGTAGAGGATAATGACCAAGACACTGCAGCGTTCATTCCAGTTGCGATATCCACATTCCTGATTAACAGATCCCTGAGGTTCAATATATTGTTAGTAAAGATGACAGGGGTACTTGGGTCCAACCAGGACAGAGAAACAGCCCAGCATCAATTTGCCTATAACAATTTCTCTAAACCAACGGGAGGGAGCCAGTGAGCACTGGAGAAATGGAAGATCTTAGATTTTAGGGCACTTTACATGTAAGTCCAGGATCAGAAATAATTCCTGCCCCTGTGATATGTTAAAGGAGCAGGAGCATACAATACTTGCCACCAGAGTACTGAGCATGGAAAGAGGGGTTCACATAAGACAGAGTTGCTGCTCAGCTTTGTAAAGGAGAAAAGGGGGTCACTGATGCTTGAGGCCACCAACCTACTATAATGACACCAATCCACGTGCCAAAGTTATGAGTCCATCCATCACTGGGGCTTTCACAAGAGTTTGAGAATTATTAACAGCAACACATGACCTTGGCAGAGGAAGATGATGGCAATTGGGTAGAAGTTAGTATCAAAGCATCCATTCAAAAAGAGAATCCACTGCATAACATTTAACTGAAATTGAAGATGATGATCTTCCCAAATAAGACAACATAAAATGAGGTATTTAGAGTTTTGCTGGTGATTATTAAGTACAGTGACAGTAGAACATGGGATCTGATATGGCTTTACTGCATTTGTTGCTTTGCTGTGTTTCATAACTTCCTTCAAAAGTCTTGCTATTACGTGCTACTAAGCAGCCTGGATAAGTCAGGCGAGGAGAGTATCGTAGGCAGTTGACAATTTCTTCTAGGATCCCACAGGACCAGAACCAAGGAAAGGCTTTCAATCTTCAGCCATATTTACCAGGAATACATTTCTCACAAGTTGATTTTATTAAATAGCTCACTTACCTTCACAGTAGGCAGAGTCTCCCTGGACAGAAATGTAACCATTCTTGCACTCACAAGTAGCTTTGGTATTCCAGTTTTTGCACTCTGAGTTTTCACCACATTTAGGTCCTTCAGCACAAAAGTTATGACCTAGAAGAAACAAATTAAATTTTACATCAGGAAAGAGGAGAATAAAAGACTTCCAAATAATAAAGCAAGAGACATTGTTATTATATGTCAGCATACATGAGAATACGCCTTGGCAATATGCAAAGGTAAATTTGCATATCCATAAAGAGGAATAAAAAACTTTGGGCCATCCCATACCTGAGAATTTTCTCTCCTAATACACAAACTTGCTGAAGTTATTCCTTTTTGAAAGCTTTTATCCATGTTGATCCTGAATTTTCTTTCCACTACCTTCTTATGTGACTAGTCTTTAAATTGGTTTTATTACAAAATTTATGATACATAGGAAATATATAAAATGAATATATATGAATATATCAAATAAAATTAATACAAAAACTATTATCAGTACCTGTTTATTCAATATCCCCAAAGAATCCCCCTCTCAGCCATCAGAGACAACTACCCTAACAGTTGTGTTAATCACTCCTTTACATATTTCTGTATGCTTCACCATACATAGGTATGTATTTCTAAATAATAGATTATTTAGTTTTGGCCATTTTGAACTTCACCTGTGAAATCATACTGTACCATATCCTCTATGGCATATGTGTTTTTTTCCTGTTCATTCGTATCAATGCCTGTGGCTATCATTCATCAGTAGTATATAATATTTCATAGTATAAATATTCCACAATTTATCCATTATACTAAGTATTGACATTTGAGTTATTTGCAGGTTTTGAATTACTGGCACAGCTGCAAGAAACATTCTTGAACATGTTTCCTGAGGCATACTTTTTTAACCACATGTTTAACACTTCCTTGCCCAAGAGTCTTTCTTGAATCTAAGACATTCCCTCAGGGATAGTTACTTTTCCTCTTAATATATTCTTCATAAATTCTTTTAGTGAAGATAAATTTGACAGCCACTATGCTCAATTTTACTTTATCTAAACATGTCCTTTGACCACCCTCCTACTTGAAAAACAGCTTTACTAGGTACAGAGCTATTTTGTCTCAACATTTTGAAGATATCCCATTGTTTCTGGCTTCTAACTGAGAAGTTAGTTGTTAGCCTAACAGTCATCTCTTAGTATGTGACAAACCTTTTCTCTGTGACTTTTAAGATCTATTTTATTTGGTTGGTTAGTTGATGAGCTTTGTTTCATATTCATTAACTTTAAGGTTTTCAGGTGTGAATTTATTTTTATTTGTTCTTCCTGAGATTCCTTGGGATTCTTAAATATGAAGATTAGTTAAATCTTTTATCAATTTGGAAAATTCTCAGGTATTTTCTGTTCAAGCATTGTCTCTTCACCACCGTCTCTCATCTCTCTTTCTAGAATTATAATGAGATTACTATTCTCCCTTCTTTCTTAAAGTGAAAGTGAAGTCGCTCAGTCGTGTCCGACTCTGTGACCCCACGGACTGTAGCCCACCAGGCTCCTCCGTCCACGGCATTTTCAAGGCAAGAGTACTGGAGTGGGTCACCATTTGCTTCTCCAGGGGATCTTCCCGACCCAGGGATCAAACCCGGGTCTCTTGAGTTGTAGGCGGACGCTTTTACCATCTGAGCCACCAGGGAAGCTTCTTTCTTAAGCTCTCCTCCACGTTACTTCTACTTGCATTAATATTCCCATCTCTTTTTTCTATGCAGAATTCCGTTTAACTTCTAGATGTATCTTTTGGTTTCTTAATTCTCTCAAGTAGTGTCATGTTCCGTCTCAGTCATCCACGTCATTTTTATTTTACTTATATTTTTTTTATTTTCTAGAATTCAATTTCTTTTTAAATCTCCTTGGTCAAATGTGTAGTCTCTCATTCTTTCCTCTTTTAATTTCCCCCTTTTAAAAACATACTAGACATATATTTCACACATACAACTCCAATGTCGTCAGTCTTCTGATTTTAGTTTGTTTCACTGAGTGTCCTGCATTTTGTGTTTTGAGTGATTCTTTTATGATTCTTTGTGAGCTCATATTTTTTTAGGATTTAATCTGCGGGAATTATTTGGGCTTTAAAACTGTACTTCTTCAGAGAGGATCTGTGTTTGCTTTTGTCAGGTGCCTGAGGGAACTATCAACCCACAATCACTTTAAACTACATTTTGCCTTGGGACATAAGGATTGAGCCACACAGGTAGAATAAATTTAGATCCTAAGCTTTCAGGAATGCAAACTTTTCTCTGCCATATTCCCTACCTAGAGTCAAGACTGACAGGCGAGTCTCTTCTTGTGGAGTACATTTTTCCTAGTCACCCACGGAGGATTTACCCTTCAAGATTCTTTATTTATGCAAGCCTCAGGCTTTTCCTCCTGTCTACTTAAACAGTAGTCCATTAGAAGCCAGATTCTACCATCAGGGATTAAAAATTGACCTCTGGGCAAATGCCAACTCCAGTGTGCTTACTTATCTCAATGGAATAGCCCTTTCTGGTCTCTGATTTTTTTTTTTTTTTTTGTCCTACCTCTCTCTATGATCAATTCCACCAATCTCCCAACCCTCAAAAAATTTTATATATTATGCATTTTTAGGTTATACCCACCATGGGAATTGTGAAGTTCAAATATAGTAAGGTATATAAAAGGTGATTTATCAGTTTTAACTCATACATTTTAGCAAATAATAACTACACTGCTATATCACATAATGCAGTCTCATAGAAAACAAGTGATCTTGGAGAGAAGATCTAATTCATAATTCAGGGTCTGTACTAATAAACACAGTAAGTCACTTTGCCTATCTAGGTACATATACCAAGAAAGGACAACATCAGTGATTTTCACACTATTCCTCAGAGTCTTGGGCACAGCTGAGTTGTTTGTTAGAGCTCAAGTCCCCCAGCCTTGATTCAAATAGAACAATTTCAGTTTTATACTGTTGAAACAGTGATTATGTGAACAACAGTTTCTGGTTTTAAAAAATATGTAGAAAGCACTGAACTAGACAAACTCCAAGTTTTAATTCTTTTTGGTGATAACATTCTAGAATGTTCTTCCTTTGAGACAGAATTTTAAACCAACATTCTTTAGACTAAACAATATAAAAGATAATAACTCCTATTAAATAATATTCATGCACCTATGTCTGGCATTACACTAGATGTTTTAAATGAGGATAATAATATATCTTATTAATTTGTGTGGAACAAGTTAAATGGGCTAATTCATATAAAGCTCTTAGAGCAAATCTTGATACACACTAGGAGGTCACTAAATGTTAGCCACTGTGGTAAGAATGATGATGATTATGATAACAGTACTGCTGACAATGATGGCTGAAGTTCAAAACAACTTGATGATACCACTGTTATCTTCAGCTCCAAGATAAGAAAAGAGAAGCTCAAACTCATTAATATCTAGCTAATAAATGGACATGCCAAGATTCTAAATTATGTCTGATGAACTCCAAGGCCCATATAATTTGTTTTTTTCTATATCCTCTCACATAGCAAAAAATAGTTTTAAAAAAAAATTAAAGATGTAGACACTACTTGTGACATTAGAAACTTGATGCAGAGGCTGAGGGGAGCATAATATCATATCCAGCCTCACGATCTGACCTGTTGACCGGTGACTGCCTCAGTCAAAATCAGAGTAAAAACTTAACTTATTGGAAATGTGAAACCTCTGTCAGCCAAGAACACTTCTACAAGGACTTAAAAGGCTTATAATAACCATTAAAGTACTTGACGTTTCTGTTAGCAAAAGGACAATTTTGGGGTACCATATCTTTCTTTGCCAGAGGAAGTGCCTGGACTTCCCTCCCCACATCACAATTGATCAATAATTAGGTTGTCACACTTACTTTTATTATAAAGTTTGACTCAATGTCATATGAACATCCTTTGTTGCATGACTTTTTTTTTTTTCTAGGATATGCAACTGTCCTTCACTTTCCACAAACATTTGATAGCCTGGAACAAAGCCCCTCAAACACTGTTGACTTTCCAATGCACATCTCTCTAGCAGGCATGTGCCATGTCAGTTCACAATGCAGAGAGTTGGGTCAAATGTATTTCAAAGACAATGAAGGGCCCATGAGACAGATTAATGGTATGAACAAATCCACTCTGTCTGGGCCTCACCATTGTGTCAAAAACACGTGATCTTATTTTTTTTTTTAATTAATGCAGGCCTTCATTCAAGCAGTATTTATTCAGTACCTGCTTGCCCTTCTGCATGAGTGAATAATCATCTACTCAATACTTACAGGGCTGCAGCACTATGCAAGATCCTGGGGGCAATGTCAAGGTGTTTGAGACATTCCATGACCACAAGAGAATTAGAAACTCTAAGGTGAGGTAAGCCAAACACAGGAGTAGTTAAGTAAGATGTGAGCAGTACAAATTATCATAGTGTTCCAGAGAAGAAGAAATCCCTTCTAGCTGATGCAAAACTTGACCTTTGACTCATCACAGGCAGAAACCTGTGCAAGACAAAGGATCTGCAAGACACAGATCCCAGTGGGAGGAGTGGGACTCCAACCCTTGAGGAAGAAGGGTAAGTTTGAAGAACCTCAAATAATCTGGCACAGTTGTAATAAGAATGATTAACATTTATTAAGCACAAAATATATGCTAGGTGCTCAGTAAAGTGTTTCAGATGCATTATTCCATTTAATTCTATTAACAATCCTATGAAACTGGAATTATTACCCATTTCATAGATGTGGCACTAACTCAGAGAAGTTAGTGCATGAGTGAAAAGTACACAGAGCCACAATCCAAGTGTGACTGATGCCAGGGTTCTTAATCAAAAAGCAACAATTTTATAAGCATTCTACACTCCAAAGGGTAAAAAAGATATCCTTTTTTGCATGCCTAGATTCAAGCAGATTACATTTTAGATTTCTTTTTCATACACACACACACACACACACACATATACAAGCATGTACACATGGCTGGGCAATTTAAAATATTCTTTTAAAATACTACCTCTAAGCACTCCAACTTCTTTAAATCGAGGTCTATGTCTGACTCATTTCCTTCAACTAAAAGCTTCCCACACAAAGATAGCTGTCTGTGGAGAAGGATGGCTTATAGATGGATGGGAAAATCAACAGGTAGAAATATGGGTGGTTAAATTAATGAGTGAATAAAGATATGGATGAATCTACAGTGGTATTTTAATGCCCCCTCTTGAGCAACTAGAAGGCTAATGGGACTGGTTTGCTAGTCACCATTTTTCTTTGAACATTTTTACTGAAGTACAATTTACATACCATAAAATTCACCTGTTGTAAAGACAAACTGATGATTTCTGGTAAACTCACACAATTGTACAGTAAATCACCACAGTCCGGTCTTAAAACACTTTCATCACCCCAGCTGGTCATCTTCATTGTTCAAAACCACCCCAAGATAGCTGGCTGCCAAGTAAGTCATAAATCCTCAATCAACTTTCCACATTTCAAAATCTTTCTGAAGGTTTAGTCTTTCTTATCTGATGTCTGAAAAGCATGGCATTTACGTTACAGATCCTTCCCTTCAGGATATCTGTCTTCAGTTGCCACCTACAGGCTTTTTCTCTAGCCCTCTTAGTAACTCTTGGTACAATACTTTCTTCAGCAGCTGGTTATCAATACAGATTGATGCATAAGATTCTTCAATATCACCTTCCTTCTTTAATCAATATCTTTTTCTCCCAGAATTAGAAGCTGTGGCCAGACTGTAGAATACACACACATATGTGTACACACATACTCAATATTCATATTTACTTGAATATTTTAATAAATGAATCTGGAGTCTCTGTGGGCTTCCTTCATAGCTCAGTTGGTAAAGAATCTGCCTGCAATGCAGGAGACCTGGGTTCGATTCCTGGGTCAGGAAGATCCCCTGGAGAAGGAAATGGCAACCCACTCCAGTATTCCTGCCTGGAAAATCCCACGGACAGTGGAGCCTGACAGGCTCCAATCTGTGGGGTCGCAAGAGTCAGACACAACTTAATGACTAAACCACCACCAGAGTCTCTGTAATTATCATCCTATAATTAGAAGCACACAAAGCAACATCTTCTAAATAGCAGTGGTCCAAAGACAGAGAACACTTTTGTTATAAAAGTTGCTGTTTGTTGACTTTTTCCAATTTGCCAGGCACAACAACTCTAAAGATTACTATTATTCTCACTTTACAGATTAGGAAAATGTGATTGGGACTGACTATCTTATCTAAGGTTACACAGCCAGGAAGTGGCAGAGTTATGATTTAACTCAAGTTCTTGTTAAGACCACTAAGAAAATTATTATTCTATGATTTAAAAACCTCAGAGCATAGATAACTACTAATGACTATTCTCTGATGATGCTTGTAGATCTCTGATCTCTATGCCCAATAAAACTTTCAAACAGGCCCATTTAGGACCAACTGCAGGTTCTGCCAATCTGTTCTTAAGAAAAATTAAAACAAAGTCAATGCTTGTGCCCAGTCTCTTCTGGTCTCTGGTTAAGAACATCCACCCTCCTCCAGAAGCAATAATAAAGGCTCACACAGCCCTCTACAAACATAGGAAGTAACACTGTCTTGTATACCCCACTTTATATATTTTACATCATTATAGCCACGGCCCATTTGACGTTCAATTTGGATGACGTCAGAGTCATCTCATGGCTCACCCAGCTGAAACTGCACTCTTGATCTTAAATCTGATATCCATGCTCTCCAAGTTCTCCATATCAATCTGCAGCACTTTTATCCACTTAAACCACCTTTTTTTTTTTAAGGAGTCATCTTTGTCCTCTTTCTTCAAATACTGCCCCTTCCCAAGTTCTATTCATTTTATTTCATGAATATCTCTGGAATCTCTTTTTCCTCCTCTCCACAGCAACAAGAAAAAAACCCTACTCCAAACTATTATTTCTCAAAAGGAAAGCACCTCATTTGCCTTCCTGTTCCCGTTTTTGCTTGTCTCTAATCCATGTTCCCCACAAACAAATCCTTTTAAAACATAAGATTGGATCATGTCACTCATCCCCTTAAAAGTCTTCTCCTGAGGACTTTCCATTTTCTCAAGAAAAATGCAAAATTCTTAACTCTGATTTGAAATGACAAACAAGGCTCTCCTCTCCCTCTGTCATTCCTCCCCAAGTGTATCAGCCTTTATTTGAATTCCTCTAGTACTCCAATCTCTTTTCTGATTCAGAGTCTTTTCAAGCTTGTCCCACCAACTCAGAACCTCTGACACATTCCTGCCAGAATAATTTCTACTCAGTTGTCAAGTCCCAGCTTAAATAAAATCTATTCAGAGAAGGCTTTCTTGTCCCTCAAGTCTAAAGAAAATCCCATTAGTCTCTCCCATACTACTCTTTTCTTGTTCATAGCAGGTAGCACAGTTACTAATTACATGTTCATTTTTGTGTTTATTTGTTGAATGTCTGTTTCCACCTTAGAAGCTCACTTCTTCAAGAGAAAGGACCCTACAAGTTTGTTTCCCTTGTGCCTAAGGCAATATCCAGCACATGATAAACACTCAAGAAATATTTGTAGAGTTGATGAGTAAATCCTCTGTCTTTCAAAAGTAAAATTAAAAGAGTGCTTTAAAATGAATAAACCAAGAATGTTGGTCAAAGATGTTAATTACCTTCTTTGTGGTCTCGCAGCTAGTAGGCAATGCCTGAAAGATACATAGAGACTCAAACATGATTCTAATGCCCAGTCTCTCCCCACCACTCTACATGACGTCCCAGCCATGATTTTACTCATTAAGGGACATTTAAGGAATGCTGACCTGACCCTGAGAGACCACTACTCCATCACTCAGCATTTTCTAGTCCATGACATGCCTTGAATCTTTCCAAAGGAACAAACCCTGTTTCTTTCTCCAGGATACAGTCCACTATTACTTTGTTGCTTGGGGACTTAAAGTCAAGAGAGAAATAACACCACACAACAGACCACCAATCTTGGATGAGATACCAAAACGAGTAATATCCATTTGGAGCTTATTTACACTTGAGTGGTGGAAATGAGCAGATGCTCAGAGGAAGACACACAATCTGCTGGCATGGAATTCCAGGTTTTACTCCAACCGCTTCCTTAATTTTAGTTCCTAGCAGAGATACCATTCATTTGTTTGACAAATATTAAGCCCTGTGACGTGTGTCCAGCCACTGTCCTAGAAAGTAGGGATAAAACAAAAAAGCCATAAACAGCATAGACATTCCCTCATTCATTTAGCACGCTAGTCAGGATGGCTATTGTTGAGTATAGGATTACAGGAGATGTTGTGATGGAGAGGAGCAAGGTGCTTTCAAAATGTTATCACACAGAGGGGCCCTAATGCAAGGTATCAAAAGGAGATTTGAGGGATGCGTGAGGTTGGCTGGACAACGCACAGGATTTCCAAACACAGGGAGCAGCATGTGTCCACAACATGCTCAAAGAAATTGAAGAAGAAACACAAATGTTGAGGTCATATTTTCTCCTTTCATTGGAAGCCGCCTACAATTTGGACTCCCCTTCGTGGCCCTGAATCTAGAGTTCTTTTACCAGTGAAAGACCAATAACACTTATAAAAAAATTAAAAAAAGAAAAAAGAAGCTCTTTGGTTTCTTTAAATCCATTGGCTTAATCTGCATATAAAATCCCTGCCCATCATAATGATGCCCCACACTGCTGTTCTCCAGATTCCACTCTATACCCTTTCTAATCACAGCATACCGTCTACTCTTTCTGCTTTATCTAGGGCCAACGATGGATAAGCATCTGTATGATTTACTACTGTGATTTCTTCCACAGCAAGGAATGAATAGATCACTACTCAAGAGCAGGATTTAGTTTCTCTAATATAAAGTCTGATTCCACACAGAGCATCACTGCTTACTCTCAAGCACCTGCCCTTAAGGCAAACAGGTTACCTTTGAAATGATGGACTATCTGAAAATGCACCCCAGATTTCCCCACCTTAACTCAAATCCTAGAAAGCCAATACCCCTCACATCACTGCTGCTTGCCTAACCTTGAAAGTCACAAAGAGCAAAAGTACACGTGTACAATATATTTTAATGTACCTAGTTGGTATGGAGATAGCTCCACCCATGGACTGGCCCGAGAGGAGGACTAAGGCCCAAAGGTTCTTTATGAGAACCAGATGCCCTAGTGTACTTCACAACCAACATACATACCACAGAAGCCTGGACCCTGGAGGGGTGAGGTCATTCCTTCAGCTGCTATGAACAGAGGGTTGTGACATCATGGCAGAGGTTGTGACCTGCTAGAGACAGAGCTCTCTGGATTCTCATAGGTTCTTAGAATGCACATGGTTTTTCAACAGTACTCACACTTAAGGGTCTTCCAGTCCAACGCAGCTTGGCCTTAATTTCATGTCTTCTCTCTGGGGTAATGTGCCTCCTTCCCAGATTCGTCCCACCAACTCAGAACCTATGACACATCCCTGCCAGAATAATTGGGCCTGGACCCACTGCAGCACTTTTAAGAGAACAGAATTCATGGGCTCCCCAAGACTCTCTCCTCCAAATGCCCTGTGTTCCCAGCCGCAGTAGTTGAAAATACAGACCTGGCTTTCCAGTGCCCACCATGGTCATGGCTGCAGGGATTTTTCTATCAATAGGCAGAGCACCTGGCCCATCTACAAACTGCCTGCTCCTCTATTTAGGCACTAGCTTACCTTCCCATTAAGTGCCTCTTTTCCAAGTCTCTTTTTATCTCCATTACACTGAAATCCTCTAAAACCCATTTCAATTTCAAATTCACCTAAGATGATGACAAAGACTAGAAAAAAAGAAAATCATGCATCGCCAAGACTCTTTGGAAGGATTTAATTGAAGGGCATAAAGCCTTAAATAGTACAAATAATCTCAACTAATTTCAGTCCAAGCCAGATGACAAGGCAAGTGAGCATGAATTAAAATTACAGATAAATACGTTGGGAACAGATGTCGAAAAGAACTTTTTCTCCAACACTGAAAATCTTCAACATGCAGCAAAACCCTCCAGAGTCATTGGCAACATTCAAGATACAATTAGAGCTGATTATGAAAGGAATAAAACCCTGAGGACTGTGTCAAGAATTCTGGGGTGGGCCAAATGATTGTTGCGTTTTCCTGGAGTGATCCTGAGAATACACGGTCAAGTTGGCTTTTTTTCTCCCCTTTAAGTGAGAACACCAGCAATTTACGAGCAATCTTTCTGCTGGGGCTACATCCATGCTTTTATTACTTCTTCCCAGGCAGAAGCATAGATGTTATTCCAGTACCCACTCCCCTTTCTCTACCCTCGTGGCCTTACACTTAGGTAGATGGGCTCCTGCTATAGCCATTACTGCAAAGTAATGATGAGGATAAACAAATTTTGTGCTGCTGGCACAAACTGGCCAGAGGCATCAGAGAGAAACTACAGCAGTGATTAGGGCTGTTCTGGGTGATGGTCCTGGCAACTAAGATCTTGCTGCTGCTAAGTCGCTTCAGTCATGTTCGACTCTGTGCGATCCCATAGACGGCAGTCCGCGAGGCTCCGCTGTCCCTGGGATTCTCCAGGCAAGAACACTGGAGTGGGTTGCCATTTCCTTCTCCAATGCATGAAAGTGAAAAGTGAAAGTGAAGTCGCTCAGTCGTCTGACTCTTAACGACCCCGTGGACTGTAGCCTAGCAGGCTCCTCCGTCCATGGGATTTTCCAGGCAAGTGTACTGGAGTGGGGTGCCATTGCCTTCTAAGATCTTGGATTACAGCAATTGCAAAGTGACCTCCCCCTGCCAACATCCATTACCTTGACTCTTTTTGTGTGTGTCTTCCTATTTGTCCTGCAGTTCTGTCCCTAAAAGCCTTCCGGCTGTACCAGGAGCCCTGTGGATTTAACCACATGTCAGCTGATTATTTTAATTTTTCTTTAAAGGGTAGAAAAATTATTTACAGCATTTGTCATGACCCAAGGTTTGAAGAGGTAAGGTATCCACGCAACGAATCCAGATTATCAGTTCAGCTGATACAATGAACAGTGTAAATCAGCCAGAGTCTGTTATTCGTAACTGGAAGGTCTAAGGTCTGATTTCCCCAAAGAGGAAAACTCAGTATGAAACTATAGTCTCCTTGAACAGAAGTGAGGGGATGGGGAGAGCTGTATCATCACGCTGTTATACAAAAAAATAGACATGACTCAGTTAAAGGAAAAAAGCTTCATAATCAAGCCAACAAGTTATGACTTGAGGAACCAAGTTATCAGTCCACAGAATGAGTCTTAACACTGTTCCACAGATGAAACAAAGTCTTCAGCTGGTGTCAACTACAAATTGGCACTTGCCATCCACCTCTACAAGGACTAAATCATGTGCTGCTGCTGACCTTCAACCGACTCTGAAAGGAGTTCAGGGTGGAGAGTAGAAATCAGCACTCTGTGCCCTGGGAAAAACTGACAGGACAGGTCTTCAGATCGTTAGGTAATTTCAGGAGTCGATTAATGAGCCCAATTCTTGTATCGCCTCACATCTAGAAAAGCACTAAAATCCTTCATGGCGACAACTGTTTCTCACGACTAGCAAACAGCTTCATGAGACTAGTAGAAACCTTCTGGAAAAACATGTGTTTTACCCCCCCTTCACCAAAATCACATACCTAGAGACCTATCCACCCTGCCTCTTTGGAGCAGTTTCTCAGAGCTATCTGAGGTGCTGTATTCTGGGCTGCAGTCCTCACTTTGCCCCAGATAAAACTTAAATTGCAACATTTATATTGCGCATATTTTTAAAGTCGACACTGGTACTGAAAATAATTTCATTCAATGTCATTGGCGTGAAAATGACAAGATTATTCTAAATGGTACGAACATATCTTCATCCCTCCCTTTTCTCCTGCAATTACAGAAACAATTCATAAAATGTCATTGAAACAAGTAGTATTTTGTAAAAGTTGGAGAGCTTTGTGGATATGATTTAATCGGCCAATTGGGGCCGGGGCGGGGGTGGGAGGGAAGGTCAGAAAGGAAAAGCACCCTCTCTGCCTTCTCAAATTTCAGTCCAAGCCTAATGAAAATAAACCTTGGAGAACTTCAATCCCCAAGCAGGCACGAGAAAGGTTTTGACTCAGACTTCTGAGGAATGTTACTGAGCGGTGATTTCCCTCAGACTAATGACCTGACATTCCTAGTAAGACAGAGAGAGGTGATAAATATGCTAATTGAGGGCAGTGCAATTAGCAGTGCGGGTTTTGATAGAGGGGATAACCACGTCTGTGTCTGTAATCAATACCATCAGGGTGGCAGAAACCACACAGCTGAAATCACACCACACCAACGTGCTCAACCCTGAAATACCAATTTCAGGTCACGGGAGTCCCAGCTCTCTGCTTGTTCGCTACCTGCCAATCAAAAGACTCTTTCAATCCACAAAGCAAATGCAACAGCCCTTCCACACGCAGGACAGAGATGACTTTACATAGAAATTGAGTGTTTCTCACCTTTTCATTACTTTGTTTTTGAGAGGGGCAAGGAGGAGGGGGGAGACGAGAACTGAATAACATGCCTTCCAAGAGGCCCACCAGGCTTTCCTCGTCTTGTCAGAATCAAAATTGTCCAGTCGCCCCCCGCCACCCCACTTATCTTCCAAGACTCCGCACAGAAAACGAGAACACAGAGGAAAAGGTAAAAGACAAACAGAAGTCAAAGGGGGAAAAATATTTCCCACAGTATTGTGAGAGACCCTTAGGCTACTTCCAAGGATGCTCTTGGGAAATAAATTGAAATTAAGAGACAGAGGAAGATTCATGGGCAGCACAGGTCAAGACAATGGATATCTGAGCTTATCTGGATGAATTTTTGTTCACCATACAAATTTTATATTTTTATGAAAAAGAACATCCCACTTCCCAAACATCCTTTTCATTTTCTGACTGTCTAATGTGCAGAACAAGTCTAAGTATGTGGACAAGTGGACAAGATGTTCTGGGTTCCTCTCTTGTAATGAGTCAATGGGAAAGGGGGTAGTGACAGTAAATGGTGCTGAAAAGGGCTTCAGTCAAAAATAATGCTTTTCTCATTCCAGGGTCTGAATTCTGAGGTTGGCATAGGAGAATCCTAAGAGAATCCATATGCCCAAATGGTTTCACTCAACCTGTTCCCCAGAAAAAAGGCCTCCACACTCTATCTTTTCTGAAGAAGTGTTCTGGTTCCTTTAAAACACAGACTTGTCAAGGGACATAAATAACTCCCTCACTCGCAGACGCAGACACCTCCAAAAAAACACGATCAGCTGCCAAATAAAGGAGCTGATAGTATTCTGGCTGAGAAGGAAGCAGGTGGGAGAAAGAAGAAAACCCTTAACTGTACAAACTGTCTCTGGCTATGATCTCATCTAGGAAGCCCTACTCCCGCCTCCCACTTTCCCTCAAAGCTGAGTCAGCTTTGGGAAAAAGCCACCGGGTTGCTAGCAATGGGAGCCTTGAATGAGTCAACTTTTCAATGAGATGTCATCTCTCTCAGCATCTTCACTGGTTCAAAAAAAAAAGTATCTGATTTTCTCAGAAGTGTGAGCAGAAGCAGCGGCACTTGGTCTATTGTAAATTAGGTCAGAGCAATGAAAATCTTCTTGACTTTCTGTGGGATAATCAATGAGCTTGTTCTAGTGAAACCATAAATCAGAAAAGGATTTACATAAACTGAGTCCCACTTGACACCTCAACAAATAGCAAGTGATGGATTTTGCATTAAATTGTAAGAGCTACCTAACAACCCAATCAGTTACCAATAAATGTATCCCTTTGAAATTTCCAGCCAACCTTTAGTCTTTCTAAAGCATTCCAGCTGCAAATACACATGTAGGCAAGAAAGCAGATAAATCAGAGGAGATCCTCTGATGGCACACCACGAATTCTAACAGCCGTTCGTGGCTGTCTGTGTATTAAGTTTTTCTGGGAATTTTACCAAAAGATAACTCTCTTATGACCAACCACAAAGAGAAATCTCAACCTCAGCTGAAAACATGCCATGACCAAACAGATACTTTTATATATCAGAAGGAACTAGAGGAGGGGTCAGCAAATGATGAGCTGCCACCTGTTTCTCAAAATAAAAATTTAATAAAACACAACCACTAAATCGTGTATTTACCTATCGCTGATGCTTCTCTGGTGGCTCAGCGGTAAAGAATCTACCTGCGAAGCAGGAGTCACAGGTTCAACCCCTGGGTCAGGAAGATCCCCTGGAGGAGGGCATGGCAACCCACTCCAGTATTCTTGCCTGAAGAATCCCATGGACAAGGAGCCAGTGGGCTACAGTCCATGGAGTCACCAAGAGTTGGACACGACTGAAGCAACTGACCATGCACATTGCCTATGCTGCTTTGGCAATACAACAGCAGGAATGAGTGGTTGCAATGGAAACCTTCTGACCCCACCAAAACCTGTGGCCCTTTGCAGAAACTATCTGTCAATGCTTATGCTAGAGAAAAGATGTAAAAAAGTAAAATGTGATATAACCTGAACTAAACTGCTATGCTCCTGGATTCTTAACTCGAGATACTTCTGAGGTAAATCAAAAAGACTGTAACTCACTGGATATGTGAGAATGTGTAGAAGACTTTGTGGTGGGTAGAAGTTCAAAATAAAAGCTATTAGTTTAACTGGACTTGTTTTGTAAGGTTTGAATACATTTTGGATTCTACTAATCTATTTAATTCTTCCTAGGGGAGACGTTTCAGAGAGGAAGTAATATTTGATTCACAGGATTTGAAGAAATAAGAATAAATTTGGAAAAGAGAAGAATTCCAGAAAGAGGAAGGAAACCATTTCTGCTCAACAATTAATTAGGGGTTAAGTGTTCCTTAGTTGAAGCCTATTTTCCTTGTGGGAAGTAAAGTTGTATATAAATCTATGAGTAAGGATTCAGTATATGTCATCCTCTGGCAGAAAAGGGAATTAGCCCACGGAAAAAGCTTAAAAGAATGCTTTCCAAACCCACTCATGAGGGAAAATGTAATAATAATGATAATAGTTATTGATATAATAATAGCCATTATTACAGGAAATGTTATTATTATAGGAAGCATCATTTATTGAATATTTATCATGTGCTAGTCATAATGCTAGCTGCTTATGCATTATCCTGTTTAATCCCCACAACCATCCTATGAAGCACACAGATTATATCCTCCTTTTTCAACTGATAAGACAATAACCAAGGGCAGTAAATAGCATAAACACATTTCTGAGTAGCAGAATTTTGGACTCATGTTATTATAATCACACTAGTCATTAAACCTTCCCCCCAAACCTACCTCCACCCAAAGCCCCATTGCCAAGCCCCCTTACCTCTGCAGACACTGCAGCACTGATTCTCCGGGAGAATGTGATCCTTTTCTGAGCAGTTCAAAAGAGGGCATGCTTCTGTAATTTTTACTAAAACTCCACCCTGCAAGCCAAATAATCAGGAAACAAAAAAATGTTCATATTTTGAGTCGATGATCCAAACGTATAATGCTCATTGTTAAAAGCCTATAGTGATAACAACCTACAATAATTAACAGTACTCACAGGAATTCTACCATAATGCAAAGTCACAAATTAAATTGATAAGACTCCTGGAAGAGAAGGCAAATTTCCCTTTCTATATCAAAATAGCCTCAATTTCAACAAATGAGGTGTTTTTTTTTTTCTTTTCCTTTTAACAAGTGGTTGTTGAGCATCTTCTGTGTAGCAGAATGTCACTGACAATGCAGAGCTGATAAATTTTCAACAATTGACTGTTGGATGGGGGAACACTAAAGTTAGCATTGGCTGATTTCTGTCATATAAACACCCCGACATTGTGAACCACTAACACTACATCACTGATTACGAAGTTGGGAGCTCTCATGAGCTTTTATGAGACAGTTTCAAGGCTGCACTGGATCGCAAGCACTGTGAACCCAAAGATAAAGAAGACATCGTCCTTGCCGTTGATAAAACTAGAAACCATAATAAAATACAGTAAGTCCTAAAAACAGTGCTCTAATCAAGGTATGGTAATGTATCTTTTACTCAATATTAAAGGAAATCAACCATGAATATTCATTGCAAGGACTGTAGCTGAAGCTCCACTACTTTGGCCGCCTAATACAAAGAATTGACTTATTGGAAAAGACCCTGATGCTGAGAAAGATGGAAGCCAAAAGGAGAAGGGGGCAGCAGAAGATGAGATGGTTAGATAGCATCACCAACTCAATGGACATAAATTTGAGCAAACTCAGGGAGATGGTGAAGGACAGAGGAACCTGGTGTGCTACAGTCCATGGGGTAGCAAAGAGTCAGACACAACTTAGTGACTGAACAAGAACAACAAATGCATCATAGGAGAATAATTACTTCTGCCAAAGTGGGAAGAAATTTTGAAGAAGATACCACATTTGAAGGAACTAAATAATGGAATAAGAAAAGAAAGATAATTTCCCACCAGAGGAAACAGACAAGAACCAAAGTATACAGGTATTGAACTGAAAGTGGGTCAGTTAGATGAGCACTAGATTCTCCCTAGAAATAAATTTTTAAAAAAAGTTAATATTTGGCAGGTGCATCTTATGACCCTATTTCAACAAAGGCCCTCTTTGTTGACATCACTAGCATCTATATTTAGTTTCACTCTGAATATTTAAAATTACTTCAATAATTACTCTAAAAGGCAGGGTTTGAGAGTCCCTTATTTTATCTAAAATGTTCGGTTTGGTTTTTTTGTTGTTGTTGTTCTCCCATTGTCAAAAGCATGGTTAAGTCAACCAAGAAGCAGCTCAAGGAAGGCGGGTCTCACTTAAGGCTGAAAGGTAATTCTCAACACAGATGGGAGAATAAGATGGTGCTGAGCCACCACGAAGAATGGGGGAGGCTCTGAGTTTTCTATCTGCAAGAGATGACTGTCATTCCAGTGGCCCCAGAGTTCCCTGGTTTGGCAGGAACACCCATTTTATCAGGCACATCCATTCTAAACTATGAACATAAACATAACTTTAAATGTCAAATATAAATTTAATTTCCAAGTACGCATCATATGGATTACTGGCACCATGGTTCCCTCTCCTTTCTCATAAATTTCAGCCCAGGCCGTCCAACCTCGAGGACTTCTTCGGAAAGGACTCCTTCTAAAGACTCCTTCGTCTTTATTTCTTGATCTGTCCCAAGGCATCTAGATCTCATGTTTTTCTCCCATCTTAAAATTGGCCCTAAGATTCTGAGAATCGATCCTGCTCTTCACTCAGTCCCCATGTCAGCTCTATTCCGTTCTCATACCTCAACCCAGGCCACGCTGGATCACGACTGGCCTCAACAGCCAGAACCAGTCTAAGCACAGTTTGTCTGTCAGTTGCACCTCAGTTTCGACAACAGGGAATCAAATCAATTGTTACAAGCCAACAGATGTTAATAACCTTGCTATCAGCAGCACTGAGTTGAAAGCAAGGGAAAACACAATGCTTAATTACGTACCATTGTTGCCTCTACTTCTATCCCTCAAGATTAATATATTTATTCATTATCTACTGCCTTCCCTGGTGGCTTAATGGTAAAGAACACACCTGCCAATGTAGGAGACATAGGTTTGATCCCTGGGTCAGGAAGACTCCTTGGCGGAAGAAATGGCAACCCATTTCAATATTCTTGCCTGGGAAATCCCATGGACAGAGGAGCCTGGTGGGCTAAAGTCCATGGGGTCACAAAGAGTCAGATATGACTTAGTGATTGAGCATGGATGCACTGCCTCCTTGCACAAACAAGAACGGCAAACTCTGCTGGATCCGTTTAATCAGTTCACTGTGCCCATCCCCCGCCTTGGCTCATCTCTCAACCCTCAGAGGGTCCCTGAGGGCACTGGAGCCTCTTTGCAGGGAGCCAGAAGTTACCTACAAGTTCCACATCCTCAAACCCCACAGCTCAAAGCCACTGGAAGTTCTTGACTTCAAAGGGAGACAATGGCTGGGGTAACATTTACACTCCAGAACCCCACCAGAATCAAGGTACCTCTAACCTTTCACCTAAAATTGCACCTTTGCTGAGTTTCCTGCCTGCCCTAGCCTGAATCCCCCACACCCTTACTGCTTCCTCCCAGGAGCATTGCCTTAATAAATCGCTTGAACTTAATCCTGAGCTCAGGGTCTGCTTCTGGCTGAATCTAAACTAAGATGGTAAGATAAATTTCACTCTCGCTGTCAAAAAATTAAACAGTTAAAAGAGATTATCTGTAGGTGGTGAGATTCTGGAGCGATCTTCTTTTACTTTCTTATACTTCCTTCCTCCAAATTCCAAATTTTATATCTTGAGTATATATTTGCTTTTATTTTAAAAAGCAATATTAAAACTGCTACAGAAGGCTTTTTAAAAATAATCACTCATGAAAGGTTCTTTTTTATATATAAAAAGTTGCTTTGACTGCTGATTAAATCAGTCAACAATTCCAATCAACCTTCAATGCATTTAATGAGCAATATCATAGTTCCAAATGTTCAAATAGAGATAAAAACCCTTTGCTTGAATTTGAAAATAATATGCACTGTGACTCTAGTAACATAAGTGCCACCAAATCCATTCAGTTCAGCCACACAATTTGGTACACACCTTTAACTTTATTTTCATACTCTAATAAGCATCTGATTAATAAATAAATCCTCCTGACTGTGGTAGGTTATTTTGCAACTCAGCATTGGTGGGGAAATATAATTCATCCATTCTTTCTCACTTAGAGTGACTGTCACCATGTCACTGATTAAATATAAATACTTTCAAGCTCTTTACTAATAACTATGCTTAAACTTTAATTTCTAATAACATACAGAACTCCCATCTTTAAGTAAAAAAAAAAAAAACACAAAAACTGTTACTAGCCTAAAAAGTGTTTCAGGGCAGCAATACTGCACAAAACTGACTGAGATTGCTAGGAGAGTTTATTCATCTTGATTTAAAAAACAACAACAGGGGAAAAACAAACAAACAAACACAGTATGTTAACTTCTGAAATCACTTGGTGAAAATCTTTAAAACAAAACTTAGTTTCTTATCTAACTGGTAGTGCTGAAGCTTTGAAATGATCCCAGGAAAATGAAATGCATGGACTGCTAGGCAGCCTTTTGTCAACTAGGGATCTGCATTTGAACCACAGAACACAAGAAATTATTTGAGTAATTATTTGCTCAATTCTCCCAAGGATAACACTGACACGGTACCATTTTAGATGTCTAGGAAAGAAGTTAATTCATCACATACAACAGGTACCTTAGGGCATTAGGGCTTAAATCTTGCAAAAGGCTCTCTGAGAGAGACCTGAGGCACTCCCCTCCTAGACCCATCACCCTCTCTCCCTGCTGGCAACATCCATTAAATGTGTCCCAAAGCTCTTTTCTGGCCTTTTATAAATGCTACCCTTTATCAAGGGAATCAATGAGCCATAGCCTGACCAATCTGGTATTCTCAAATAGACTGAAAAGTGATCATTCAATCTTTCTAAATCTACTTTTTTACAATTCAAAAATGAGAATTACTTCCAAGTAAATCTAACACCATCGGGACTAGCAGTAGAGAGGCTAAGAGAAGAGCCTGTAGATTCAGACACACAGGTTGAGAAACCAGCTGGTTCCCTTACTAGCTATGGGACTTTGCTCCCATGTGCCTCAATTTCCTCATCTGTAAAGTGGGAATGACAATGCTACCCACCCCATAGGGTTATTATGAGGTTTTATTAAATAAAGTTTCAAAGGTTTTAAATAGTGTTTAGAAAATACTAAGTACTCAGGAAATGTTAAGTGTTATTGTCAGTGATGCTTCTCTTTGTGCATAATTATTTAGTAGATAATGATAGAAATACAATAAATGAAGAAATACATGGCTTTTTAATAGAGGATGAAACTATTCACATGCACACATACCACACATGCCAAGAGAATAACCTGTCTGCCCCAACTTCTTCCTAAGTTGTAAAAAAAGTAACAAAACAAAAAGCAGTAAAAGATGAAGCACAGAAGAGTAAATACCTACAGTGTGCCAATAACAATGGTAAGTGCCTATCCAGTACACTGGCATTTAAATCCACACCCATCTCTGCAAAAGGTCTCCAGTAGTGTCTGCCCTGAGTCTCTCTGATGATAACAGAGACTGAATCACAATTATGACCCTTATCAAGATCACCTGCTACTTCTGCACAATATGTGAAGGGGGCCGCTGGCTGTGAGTGACAGCTACAGCTGGATACTGGGATCATCAGCAGAATGGGTAAAATTGCTCTAGTCATCCCAGCTTCCCTTGAGGGGGAAGAAAAACGTAAGGGTTTTAGCATCTAAATCCTCTTCTCTCCCCTCAAAGTGAGGCAATCTACAGAGAATGTGGCATACGTCTTCTATTCAGGAAGGACACATACGGTCAGGGGGAATAAGAAGAGCTCACGTGTGTTGAGGGCTTACTTCATGCCAGCCAAGCTCCTCACATGCTTTTTCTCATTTAATCCACTCAACACCCCATACGGTAATGTGCCAGCCCCAGGTCAGGGACCACCCACCCACTCCTAGATCTGGAAGTTTCCATGGTTGACTGAGACGCCACGGAGCCCTCACTGTCACACTGTCCTTGCCTCTGCTGCAGACTAAGGAGCCCCCCACGCAGAGCCCACTGTCACAGAAGGACCACAGCTGCATCCCCACCAGACTGCCTCGACCCACGGAATCTCTGCCATTCCCAGCGGCAGCCAAGAAAGAGTGAATGGAAAACGTAGTAGAGAAGTTCAAGTGACTTAGCCCCTGAGTTAGAGTCTGGTCAGTGAGAGACAGGACATAGCAAAGAGCCTCCCCCCACCCCCGCAAGCTCCCCATAAAGAACTCGATTTGAACTCCCAAGAGTTTCTGTGGGTCTCTAAATGCCTCCTTCTCCTCAACCTCCAAAATACATACCTTTCTTTTTGCCAGCAATATGACAAAAAGCCAATGAAATACCGTAAATGTGACAAAGCACAAATGAAATGCTTGGAAAGTGGGTCTATTCTGAGACATGTGGTTCCAGCCAGCCTCCCTGAAGATACCCCACAGAACCAGCCACGCCTTGCTGTGGGGCTGCGGCTGCTCTGGAAGGCACCCCCTTGTATCTGCCCCCCTCTCTCCCATCTTTCCCTCGATCTCTCACTCCCACGATCTAGGACAGCATCTCACCCAGGTAACTGCCTGGCTAGCTCCCACCTTCATCTAGCACTGTGCTCAGTCAGGACCTCCTCAGAGAGGTCTTCCCAGACCACCCATGCCCACCTCAAAGCTCTCTCTCCCTTTAACCTGCTATGTATTTTTATAGAATGTGACATCAGAGTTGACCCTTGAACAATGCAGGGGTTAGGGACACTGACCCTTCACACCATCTAAAATTGGCACATAATTTATAGTCAACTCTCTGTATCTGTGTATCCATGGTTCTGCATCCAGGAATTCAATCAAGCACAGATAATGTAGCATCACAGTAATTGCTACTGGAAAAAAAAAATCTATGTATAAGTGGACCTGCACAGTTCAAACACGTGTTGTTCAAGGCTCAGCTGTATCTTGTATATCTATTTGTTTATATCTTTCTGCCTATCTCCCCACCAGACTGCAAATTCTCTAAAGACAAGGGCTTTGTTTTGTTCACTGTTCACCCAGAATCTAACAGCATGCCGATAAGTAGCACTTGCTAAATGCATGTTTGCTGAATGATTTACTGAATGAGATCTATGGTTCCACAAATCTAACCTTGAGGAATACACGAGAGGGGGCAGGCAGGAGACAAGCATTTTCTAACACTGTCTCAGACACTGAGAAGTAGAGGTGGCACTATCCACAACTCATAATGCTAAGTCGCTTCAGTCGTGTCCGATTCTGTGCAACCCCATAGATGGCAGCCCACCAGGCTCCGCCATCCCTGGGATTCTCCAGGCAAGAATACTGGAGTGGGTTGCCATTTCCTTCTCCAGTGCCTAAAAGGGAAAAGTGAAAGTGAAGTTGCTCAGTCGTCTGACTCTTAACGACCCCGTGGACTGTAGCCTACCAGGCTCCTCCATCCATGGGATTTTCCAGGCAAGAGTAGTGGAGTGGGGTGCCATTGCCTTCTCCAATCCACAACTCATATCACGGACTAACTGCCCCAATACCTAATCAAAACCTTTCCCCAGAGCCAGCTGACAAGCTCCCTGACTCATGGTAGCTGCTAGCTCCCTTCCCCTTTTCACTTCCTTCCCTGACCATCTTTCCCAAGACTACGTGATCCACAGCTAACCACAAGCTAACCACACAGTGACAGTGGCTGAGAACTCCCCATCCTGGACTCCAGCCCAATCAGAGTCTTTCCCCGCCTTGAGCCAATATGCTCCATTTCAGAACCCTACCTAAAGCCCACATCTCCTTCCCTACAAGTAATGGGAACCATAAGATTGAAACTTACTCTGCATTCCCGACAGCTCTTGCTTAAAATCCGCTGGCCTTCTGCGAGGACTTTTCCTCCATAGATACATTTTGCTGTAATAGAACAGAAAAGCAGGTCAGACAGTCATGTTATGTAACAAAATGACCTCCAAGGCACTGTCCAACTCCAGTAGATTCCACAGAACATAAATACTCTAAGCAACACAAATCTCTGTGCATGTCTAGAGTAAGATATGGAAATAGTATGGGAGTAACTGCTGCTTCCCCTATCAGACTGTCATCTTGATTTTGTTTGCCATGAGTCCTTCACACCAAGATTATACAACTATTTCCTTGTTGCAGTTGCTGAAGGACTAGAGAATGAATTGCTGAGGTCAGTGTTAAAACAAGGAAGAAGTGGTTGTCATCACCATGGAGTACAAAAGCAGTAGCTTTGATTCAGCTACTCCAGTCATAAAATGAATGACTGGGTGAAAGGGAACTCACATACATTCCATTCATCAGGACCTCAGTCACAATGCAGAAGAACACATTTTTCCCCTTTGTAATCATACAAAGCACATGTCTTCAGCTTATCTGTTCCCAAGAAGCTCAGAAAAGAAACACAAGTCTGTACAATGCTATATCAATGCACTAGAGAGATTGCCTTTGGAAAGGTGAGCTTAACAGGCTAATAGGGAAGGGAGGGAGGAGAGATGGGTCTTGGAAAAAAGTTAACAGAGAAGCATAAATGCTGACCCACTTTTAAGCAACTGCAGAATATGTTTAATTTGATATGACCCTAATGTGTCTCTGTCAAATTCTCCAGTCAAGCAACAACCTTGTGTTGTAGCAAGTGCTACTTACCAGCTGTTAGATTCTGCATGAACCACACCCCCTCCCCTGCGCAATGAGGATCCTTCCAGCCCTACTCCTCAGGAGAAGAAAAACTGAAGACAATCACTCTAAGAGATCTCCACCACTAGTTCACTGTCTTATCAATACCACCCCATCTCTCAGAGCCTCCATTTCTGTTTCTGTTAAAAACAGGTAAATTCAGTTTGATAGTTTCTTAGTTCTACCATCTTCAGACTCATGGAATGTTCAGGTACGTAGAGACCCTAGCAAACAACTCATGCAACTCCTTCTTTTTGGCCACAGGAAGAGGAAAGCTCAGAAACATTGCTCTACTTAACATCGTGATCCCACAGCAGATACTGTAGCAGGCAACCCAGATCTTCCTCCATGGCCAAAGGTCACATTCCTGAAACTGTCATGATAGGTGATGACCAACAGCTCCCAGCTGAACAGCGATTGCAGACGTGCCCTTGTGCAAAGTCAAGAGCCCTTCCCAGGGCAGCCCACAGCCAACAGGTGGTTGATGAAGGAATTGCAAAGTCCGAAGGTCTTCCAGCCCCACAATTTCTTGAGAAATGACTGAGGCATTTGTTGTAACTACATTGCAGTTCAACCTCTCCTGCCCAATTCTGTCTCTTTCACTATCTCACTCCCACCCTAGAACCGATCTTGAACTTCCTAATCAAGTACAAACGAATCTCCATTTCAGAGTCTGTTTCCTCTAAGAACTTACCCTGCAACAACACATACCTGACTTAAATCTGTGCATCTCTAGTATCTGCTTTCAGTGGATGGCACTAGTATCCATCCCAGCCCCCCACCCACACCCCACCACCTGGGGTCCTTCGAACCCCTCTCCTTCCTCAACCCCATGTCCAATCAGTATTCAAATCCCAGCCAGGCCTCCTCTTCAAGTTTCTCAAGTCAACCAACTTCTCTCCATCACCTGCCCCCAGCTGTCATCTTCACTCAAACCATCCCTCCTCTTTAGTTGAGTAGAAAACTTCCTAACTTGTCTCCCATGTTCTGGTCTAATCTTACCCAGTTCTTCCCCAAACAACCATCAGACATATTTTAAGTACAAATAGGAGGCTCTGCTTCAAAATCATTATGAGTTGCTCACGCCCTCAGAATTTAATTCAAATTCCTGAAGTCAGCATGCAAGGCCATCCCTGCAGCTCCTCCTTATCCCTTAGGTTTCACCAATTCCTGCTTGCTCACTCTGCCTTTGAAACTCCCAAACACTCACATGTCTACTGAGACTCCAGCCATGCTTTCTTCTCCAGAACATTCAGTCTCATGCACCCATTGCTGGTAACCTTCTGTCCTATATACCCATCAATTTCATCTTAATCCTGACCGCCCCCTAAGAAGTCTTTTTTTTTTTTTTTTTTTAACCTCAAGCCCTAGGATTCTCCAGTATTCTTGCCTGGAGAATCCTAGGGACAGCAGAGCCTGGTGGGCTGCCGTCTATGGGGTCACACAGAGTCAGACACGACTGAAGTGACTTAGCAGCAGCAGCAGCAGCAACTGGAGAACCGTCCTCATCCTGTGCTTCTGTGGTACCCTGGACCTTGCCCTAACAGAACATATATCGCATTTTATCTCTGTTGCCCCAATGCGGGTAGGATCTATGTCTATTCATAATTTTATCCCTAGCCCCAAGCTCCATGCCTCTCTGGGCTTAATGTTAGTAACAATAATTTTAGAATTAACAAGCCTCCTAAGTAGCAAAAAAAAGAGACATTTGCTGATTTCCAGATGAGAGTTCTTCCCGCTATTCAATGCTATTCCAAACATTAAAAGCAGATACTAAGGTTTTCAGAGCAAAACCAACTACAAAGTAGAAAACCAATACAATTTTCTAGATAACTCCCTTCCTTGCTTCATTAAAACAAATTATCCCGGAACATCTTTTATGCCTCAATTTTCTATATAAATCAGTTGCCTCTGACTCATTGGTCCTAACGAGGATGTGGATTCCCAAATGTGCTTACATGGGGAGACCACACTTCCAAGGGCCTGAAATTCCTGCCTAATAAACTCCCACGCTCCCAAACGCAGCTGCTGCCAACTTGGCAAGATGGCTCACTCCAGAGTGACAGTTGTGCTAAATACACTGCTGTCAAACCTGCCATCTGCTCCTTGGCCCAGGCTGGGACCACGACACCTCCCTTCTCATTTTGCACCTTGCCACCCCCATGATGCTATGATCACACTTGCTGCCCTGTCTGAAGACATTCGCCTGACTTCTCTTGTCCTCTAATTGACACTCATCCCAGAGCTTCAATCTGAACACAGGAGTGTCTTACAGTTCACATTCAAACCACACACGGGGACACATCCATCCTTCAAATTTACAGATTTGGTGTAAAAACTAAGTATCCACTGAACTTCGTGTCTTCACATACACACGTCCATGCCTGCTAAGTCGTGTACGACTCTTTGCCACTCCACGGACTGTAGTCTGCCAGGCTCCTATGTCCATGGGATTTTCCAGGCAAGAATACAGGAGTGGGTTGCCATTTCCTTTTCTAGGGGATCTTCCTGACCCAGGGATCAAGCCCAAGTCTCCTACTTGGCAGGCATTTCTCTACCATTGAGCCACCATCCTCACATATGGAGGCTGCAAAAGACATCAACATGATGGCTGATGTGCCTCAGCCATTCACAACCTTGGCACCGACACAAGATGTGTACATGATGATATCAAAAACTATCTATGGAATTATCTTAGGACAGTTCAGCATCACCACTGAGGTCACAAGACTTTCCCCTGCTTTCTCATCTTTGCCCACTTCTGATGGTGCCCCTCCTTCCCCTGCTGTATCCCTAACACCAGTCCTCACTATCCAACCTCTTGACCTACCGCCAAAAGGCTTATTTTTGATGTCTGAGGAAATTCAAACAGAAGGTGAGTCAGGCTCCGATGCCTGTGGCTGGGGCATTTGGGACTCCGTTCCAACAGCTCTTGGTATGAGTGGAAATGTAAATGGATACCTGAAGCCCTTCACACCACACTGGGGACATGCAAACAAGACTATTTCACAGTGTCTGACCATGAAATTGAAATCCCGCACCAACACACATTTCTTCATGATGTCAGAAACAAATGTACTGGGGGTTTAGAGAAATAGGCAGTTATACCTTTTTGCACCCAGACACCCGGCCCTTCAAATTCCAACCTGATTTCTCTAGTGCGGTGGATGGACACTTTTTGCCATTTGGGCGCACACTAACTTAACAACTGACAGGCACCCCATGGCACTCCTGCCAGATGTGGACGTGAGGTTGCTCTGTCTTTATTTAGATATTTGCACCCTGCACACACTGCACCATCCCTTGGCACTCGGCAGCTAAGAACATCAAAATCAGCACTCTGTGTTGCACTTTAAAGGAGAGCGGCAGATCAGAAAGTCTGAACACCCAAGGAGCCAGCCTCACTCGTTCACAGACCTGGCTTCAGATACTGCTTCTCAGAGCAAGACACCCACATCAAACGGTTCTCTCTCAGGCATCTGCAATGCCTCTGAAACCATTTCTTCCACCTGCTTTATTGCTGTTAATCACACTAGGAGTCTCCCATGCGCTCTTGTTCAAAACCTGGCAAATTCTGCCTTATAGATGCTCTGTCTCTGATTCAGTCATCTCAAATAAAAAGAAAAAAAGTGCTTACCGAGTACCTACCATGTGCCAGGCCCTTTGGCTATCACTCATATTGATCCTTTCCTTTTCATCTCCCCAGGCAGTTCCTGTCAGCCAGGTTCATCACCTTTGCCCGCAGAATGCCTGAATCCTACACTCAACTCCCTGTCTGCAGCTCTCCCCATGCAGTGACTTTTGTCAAAGCCATTTCTTTGATTATGTCACAACCCTGCCTCAAAATCTTGCTTTTGAGCCCCCAGATAAATGCTGTGTTTACTTCATGATTCTACATGTGCAATCCCCTTTGGCAGGTATGTTCTTACCTACCTGTCCAAATGGCAAACTCCTATTCATCTGTCAACACCCTACTCAGCTGCTGTTCCTTCCCCTACAAAGCTTTCCTAACACTCACACACACACCCACGTTTCTGATGGAATTGATCACTCCCTTCCCTGTGCCACCTCTGCATTTCACATAGCATGCTTGCTGTACAATACTCTTATAATGATATGGTATAAATATCTCCCTGGATAGCATGCGGTAGAGGAGACAGTTAAAAGCATTAGCTCTACAATGAGGTACCATTTCATACCAGTCAGAATGGCTGCTATCCAAAAGTCTACAAGCAATAAATGCTGGAGAGGGTGTGGAGAAAAGGGAACCCTCTTACACTGTTGGTGGGAATGCAAACTAGTACAGCCACTATGGAGAACAGTGTGGAGATTCCTTAAAACACTGGGAATAGAACTGCCATATGACCCAGCAATCCCACTGCTGGGCATACACACAGAGGAAACCAGAATTGAAAGAGACGCGTGTACCCCAATGTTCATCGCAGCACTGTTTACAATAGCCAGGACATGGAAGCAACCTAGATGTCCATCGGCAGATGAATGGATAAGGAAGCTGTGGTACATATACACAATGGAATATTACTCAGCCATTAAAAAAAATACACTTGAATTGGTTCTATTGAGATGGATGAAACTGGAGCCCATGATACAGAGTGAAGTAAGCCAGAAAGAAAAACACCAATACAGTATACTAATGCATGTATATGGAATTTGAAAGATGGTAACGATAACCCTATATGCGAGACAGAATAAGAGACACAGATGCATAGAACAGTCTTATGGACTCTGAGGGAGAAGGTGAGGGTGGGACGTTCTGGGACAATAGCATTGAAACATGTATATTATCATGTGTGAAATAGAACACCATTCCATGTTCGATGCAGGAGACAAATGCTCAGGGCTGGGGCAATGGGATAACCCAGAGGGATGGGATGGGGAGGGAGGTGGGAGGGGGGTTCAGGATGGGGAGCACATGTAAACCCATGGCTGATTCACGTCAATGTATGGCAAAAACTACTACAATATTGTAAAGCAATTAGCCCCCAACTGAAATAAATAAATTTATTAAAAAAATAAAAGAAAATAAAAATAAAAACAAAACAAAAAACCAAACAACAACAAAAAAGCATTAGCTCTGAGCCAGATGACCTGAGTTTTATTTTGGTTCAGCCAAGGCTGAGAGACCTTGGACAAGCTAGTTCTCCACTCTGCTTTTCTTGCTCATCTGTAAGATGGGGATCATAGTGGAACCTATGACCGGGGGTTGTTGGAAGAATTACATGAATTAATGACCATAAAAAGGCTTAACACAGTGTCTGATATAGAATGAAAGATCCACTTTTTCCCTCTGTTGTGCCCCAGAGAACAGAGGTAAGAACTTCAGAGGTGGGAATTCAATGAAGTAGAATCATTCATCCCCTGAAACACCTAGGCAGCTTATTTCTGCTTCTCACCCACAGAAACCCTCTATTATCAAATAGACTATCTCCCTCTCCTTCTACCACTTCTTTTCCTTTCAAATACTGTCATGGAAAGCTCAAGATTTCCTCTCCATCCTTTCCCTTCTCTCTCATCGCAAATCATCATTCGATTCTTACTTGAATGACACTCTTTAGGTCCATCCACATCTCTACAAATGATCCAATTTCATCCAAAAGGGAGAGGAGATATATATATATATATATAGGGGCTGCAAAAGACATCAACATGATGGCTGATATACATATATATATGGCTGATTCATTTTGCTGTGTGGTAGAAAGACAACACTATAAAACAACTATACTCGGAAAAAGTTAACCACACACACACAAAAGTTTCTAGGACACCACTGCCCAGAGATTCTGATTTAGTAAGTCAGAGAGGGTCCCTAGGACCCTCAAGAAGGTATCTCAAGAAGTTCACTAGGTGATTGATTCTAATGAGTAGCTAGGTATGTTCAATTTCTTGATTAGAGCAGACACCCAAGAAATGTTTGAGGAATGAAACTCCTGCACCACTTTCTGGACTTCCATGCCCACAGCTAAGGAATCTAGAAGGCTCTTTGGAGTTTACCTTGATGCATTCCAAAAAAGGTGAAAAGCCTAGTATCAGGAATTATGAAAACTACCTTGCTCTTGGAGATGGCCTGATTTGTTGGGCCTTTTAATCACAACAAAAGGACAAAGTACTTTTTTCAGGCAATGAGTTGAGATATGAACACTTAGACCAAGTTCTTTCCTATTTCCACATGGATGCCCTCATCTATATGTGTTGCAGCTCCTGAAGCCATGACAAGAGGATAAACATTTGGTAAGTGAGCAGGTGAAACAACCTGCTTTCAAGTTTTGGCTCTTGAATCAAATCAGTACTTTTTCTCAGTGACCCTAGGACACTACGCCACCCAAACCCAGAGAGGAGCTTAGGAAATTTTATCTGAAAGGGACAACCAAAGGAAGTATTTCCCATCCTTTATCTGATGTGAAGATATCTGAAAACTTCTGTGTGTTTTTGAGTTAGAGTTTTCATCCTTTGTATATATATTTGCACCCAGGAATGGAATTGCTGGGTGCATATGATAATTGAGTAGCGTTCTTAATCATTTCTTTGTATTACCATCTTATTAAACTATAAACATCTCAAACTACTGATCAGAGTTGCTGAGAAAATTTGTACTATCTAGCTAAATGGTTATCAATTCGAAACAAAGGCAAAAAACATACTGATAGTTTAGCTAGCTCATTTATCAACATCTTGGTAAAAACAGGGAAGCTTTCTGAAAAGCTTTTTTTAAACATAAAACTCTCCAATAAGTTAAAGAAAAATGACTATACCACACTCTTCTAGTGAGAGGACAATTTGATGATATGTAACAAGAACTTTGAAAATGTCAGTTTCTTGGCTCAATAATTCTTTGGAAAATTCAAAGAAAATATGAAATAAAAAATATGGTCTCACAAAATATATTAAAGTGAAAGTGAAGGTGTTAGTCATTCAATCGTGTCTGATACTTTGGAACCACATGGACTGTAGCCCAGTAGGCTCCCCTGTCCATGAAATTCTCTAGGCAAGAATACTGGAGTGGGTAGCCATTCCCTTCTCCAGAAGATCTTGAGCCAGGGCTTGAACCCAGGTCTCCCACACTGCAGCCAGATTCTCTACTGTCCGAGCCACCAGGTTTTGAAAATGTCAGTCTCTTGGCCCAATAATTCTATTTTACAGAATTCAAAGAAAATACAAAATACAAAAATGTGGCCTCACAAAAAACATATTATTGAATAGAGATTTATAATAATGAAAAGTGGGAAACAATCTAGTTATCCAACAACTGGGGAATAATTAAGTTATGTAACAACCAAATAGTAGAACACTATGAAGCTCTTTAAAGTGAAGTTCATGCAGTTTTTAAAAGCACAAAAATATACTTAAGTGATAATGGCAAATCAATAAAGTAGGTTAAAATTATCTATACAATAAGAACTCAACTGTCCACAAAATAAAAGTTTTTTAAAAATGAAATCCACTATGATTTCAAGTGTTTGTTTTCAAGTGGTGGCATTCTGGGTAATTTTCTATCTTTATCTTTACCCTCCTCTGTGTTTTCACAGTCACGACGACACAGAACAGCTGAAGACTCACCTATGCCCATGTCCAAATAACATCTGCCAAGAGACAGCATTTACAGATCCATGGAGCTCATAATAGATTAAAAATACCTCATGGTTTTTAAACAAATCCCTAATAGTTTCTCAACTTATTCCTCTGCTATTATACAGAATACATAAATATAGAAAAATAATCTATACATATTATTCTAAAAACTATCTTTCCATCATGGAATCAAACTATAATCTCAACATCTAGGCCCTTGATCTATCCATGACTTCCAAAAGTGCTTGGAATGAGAACAAGAAAGTTTCTTTTAGATTAACTTGGAGTAGGCCCTCCAGAGTAGTGGATGCACCATATAAACCATAAAAAGAAGACATTTTTCAAAGTTCCTTTTGAAATGATATAAAAAAAGATTGGGCTAGTACAACCAGAGCGGCTATCTGCATTCCCACCGTCATATTAGGGGACATACCGTTCTTGACAAAAAGTTAGGGTTTTGAAGATCTAGTAATGATAGTGTTTTCTGGCAGAGAAATGATTTTGAAAATTATCCATCAGATGGCACATTTCCAACTTAAACTTTCCTTTTTCAGTGAAGAGCTTATGGTCTGATAAAAAGACTGAAGGCTCTGTAGAATTTGCCTTATATTTCACCTCTGTCACTTACTAGTCTTGCAAACTTGATAAGTTATCTTCCCTAAGTTTCCTATAAATAGTAATAATAACAATCCCCCCTAAAATATTCCAGTGAGGATTCAATAAACTAATAGAATGAAACCACTTAACGTAGTAACTGACACATACCATACCAATTATTCTAAATGACAGCTTTTATTCTTCCTGCTTGTCTCTGTTCATTTCACCATTTCATTTGAAATAGTGTCCTCTGTAATACAGAGTGAAAAGGATTTTTAAATCATTGTATAATTTGGACACGCCAACTTTGAAGGACATTGTCCTAATATTTTAACTGAAGTTCAATCCTGAAATTCCTAACAAAGGCCCTTTAATAATAGGAAGCCTGAATAAAATCTCGGATAGCCAAAACACAGAGCGTGGGCCTTACCTTGATCAATCAAAATGAGTGGACCAGGGGCTTCCTCGGTGGTGCAATGCAGGGGACAGGGGTTTGATCCCTGGTCTGGGAAGATTCCACAGGCTGCAGAGTAACTAAGCTTGTGTGCCACAACTACTGAAGCCCACGCAGCTAGAGCCTGCGCCCCACAAGAGAAACCACCTTGACTAGAGAAAGACCACACACAGGAACGAAAACCCAACACAGCCATAAATAAATGTTTAAGGGAAAAAAAAAAAATGAGGCGACCAAAGCACACAGAGCCTTGGAGTCATGACTTCACAGATCAACTCCACCCAGCCCCAATTTTTTGATCCTGGGCAATTGACTTAATCCTCGTCAATGCCAGTTCCCTGTACAAAAGAATGGGAAGAATAGTAACTAAGGTTGATGCGAGGATTTAAAAAAAAAGAATATATAGATATAGATATATATATATAGCCTATGTAAAGGGTCTGCACATCACAAGTAATCAATTGCTAGTATTGATATTTCATCAATGTTGTTCAGTTGGGGTCTGAAAAAAAGGGGAATAAATCAATCTCGAAGCACTGAGGGCCACCCTGACCCTCAGTCAGTACTTACGTCGGCAGACCTTACAGCACTGGCCGGCAATGTGCACGGGGAGGGAGTCTGGAGAGCAGTTGAGCGGGGGACAGGACATCCTTCGGCATTCCACAGCCCCGCTCTGAGGAAGGAACAGCAGGAAAAGGCATCTCAGCAAAGGTGACCGCAGCAAGACAAAGCTCACATTCCATCCAGAAACTTCACCAGGAAAACAGAAGTAGTGCAAGGAGTTCCCTGGGGCTTCCCAGGTGGCTCTAGTGGTAAAGAACCCTCCTGACAAAGCGAGAGACCTAAGAGATGTGGCTTCAATCCCTGTCAGGAAGATCTCCCGGAGGAAGGCACAGCAACCCACTCTACAGATAATTTTCTCCAGCCCATATGAAACCATGCCATCTCAATTACTTTTCTGGTTTATATCACTGGCTTCATTCTGCCCATCAGACTAAACAGATTAGGCAGAAAACAAAAGCCTATTTTTACAAGAACGTAAGTCACACCTTTTGCAGACCCTGAAATCACTGCTGAAGCACTAACAATCGTTTTGTATTTTTGCAGACAAACAATGGCATTCATTAGACACTTATCAAATAATTTCAGCTGGACAGGGTTTACATACTAATGTGGGGTGAAGATGGGGGTCCTTTAATTCTCCAAAACAGATCAAATAATAGACACAAATAATACAAATAATGGATAATCTGAGAGTCAGGGGGTCCTGCAATTCTCTAAAACGAATAATGGATACCTTGTAAAATGCAATGAAGACACCTAGAAAATAATTAACCTCCTTTTAAAAAGTATTCTAGCAGAGAAAAGCTGTGACTGTAGTGAGCCACTCAGTTCAGTTCAGTCACTCAGTCATGTCCAACTCTTTGCAACACTATGGACTGCAGCACGCCAGGCCGCCCTGTCCATCACCAACTCCCAGAGTTTACTCAAATGCATATCCATTGAGTCAGTGATGCCATCCAACCATCTCATTCTCTGTGGAACCCTTCTCTTCCTGTCTTCAGTCGTTCACAACATCACAGTCTTTTCCAAGGAGTCAATTCTTCGCATCAGGTGGCCAAAGTATTGGAGTTTCAGCTTCAACATCAGTCCTTCCAATGAATATTCAGGACTAATTTCCTTCAGGATGGACTGGTTAGATCTCCTTGCAGTCCAAAGGACTCTCAAAAGTCTTCTCCAACACCACAGTTCAAAAGCATCAATTCTTCTGCACTCAGCTTTCTTTACAGTCCAACTCTCACATCCATACATGACCACTGGAAAAACCAGAGATTTAACTAGATGGACCTTTGTTGACAAAGTAATGATTCTGCTTTTTAATATGCTGTCTAGGTTGGTCACACTTTTCTTCCAAGGAGTAAGGGTCTTTTAATTTCACGGCTGCAGTCACCATCTGCAGTGATTTTGGAGCCTCAAAAAAAAACAAAGTCTGTCACTGTTTCCCCATCTATTTACCATGAAGTGATGGGACCAGATGCCATGATCTTAGTTTTCTGAATATTGAGCTTTAAGCCAACTTTTTCACTCTCCTCTTTCACTTTCATCAAGAGGCTCTTTAGTTCTTCTTCACTTTCTGCCATAAGGGTGGTGTCATCTGCATATCTGAGGTGATTGATATTTCTCCTGGCAATCTTGATTCCAGCTTGTGCTTCATCTAGCCCAGCATTTCTCATGATGTACTCTGCATGTAAGTTAAATAAGAAGGGTGACAATATATAGCCTTGATATACTCCTTTCCCGATTTGGAACCAGTCTGTTGTTCCATGTCCAGTTCTAACTGTTGCTTCTTGACCTGCAAACAGATTTCTCAAGAGGCAGGTCAGGTGGTCTGGTATGCCCATTTCTTTAAGAATTTTCCACTGTTTGCTGTGATCTACACAGTCAAAGGCTTTGGCATAGTCAATAAAGCAGAAATAGATGTTTTTCTGGAACTCTCTTGCTTTTCTGATGATCCAGCAGACATTGGCAATTTGATCTCTGGTTCCTCTGCCTTTCCTAAATACAGCTTGAACATCTGGAAGTTCTCAGTTCATGTACTGTTGAAGCCTGGCATGGAGGATTTTGAGTATTACTTTGCTTATATGTGAAATGAGTGCAATTGTGCAGTAGTTTGAACATTCTTTGGCATTGCTCTTTTTTGGGATTGGAATGAAAACTAACCTTTTCCAGTCCTGTGGCCACTGCTGAGTTTTCCAAATTTGCTGGCATATTGAGTGCAGCATTTTCACAGCATCATCTTTTAGGATTTGAAATAGCTCAACTGGAATTCCATCACCTTCACTAGCTTTGTTTGTAGTAATGCTTCCTAAGGCCCACTTGACTTTGCATTCTAGGATGTCTGGCTCTAAGTTAGCGATCATAGCATCATGATTATATGGGTCATGAAGATCTTTTTTGTATAGTTCTTCCCTGTATTCTTGCTACCTCTTCTTAATATCTTCTGCTTCTGTTAGGTCCATACCATTTCTGTCCTTTATTGTGCCCAGCTTTGCATGAAATGTTGCCTTGGTATCTTTAATTTTCTTGAAGAGTCATTCCTATTCTGTTTTCCTCTATTTCTTTGCATTGATCACTGATGAAGGCTTTCTTATCTCTCCTTGCTATTCTTTGGAACTCTGCATTCAAATAGGTATATCTTTCCTTTACTTTTCACTTCTCTTCTTTTCCCAGCTATTTGTAAGGCCTCCTCAGACAACCATTTTGCTTTTTTGCATTTCTTTTTCTTGGGGATGGTCTTGATCCCTGTCTCCTGTACCATGTCACAAACCTCCATCCACAGTTCTTCAGGCACTCTGTCTATCAGATCTAATCCCTTAAATCTGTCACTTCTGTGTAATTGTAGGGGATTTGATTTAGGTCATACTTGAATGTCCTAGTGGTTTTCCCTATTTTCTTCATGGCAATAAGCAGTTCATGATCTGAGCCACAGTCTGCTCCCAGTCTTGTTTTTGCTGACTGTATAGAGCTTCTCCATCTTTGGCTGCAAAGAATATAATCAATCTGATTTCGGTGTTGGCCATCTGGTGATGTCCATGTGTAGAGTCTTCTCTTGTGTTTTTGGAAGGGGGTGTTTGCTATGACCAATGCATTCTCTTGGCAAAACTCTATTAGCCTTTGCCCTGCTTCATTCTGTACTCCAAGGCCAAATTTACCTGTTACGCCAGGTGTTTCCTGACTTCCTACTTTTGCATTCCAGTCCCCTATAATGAAAAGGACATCTTTTGGGGGTGTTAGCTCTAGAAGGTCTTGTAGGTCTTCATAGAACCATTCAGCTTCAGCTTCTTCAGCGTTACTAGTCAGGGCATAGACTTGGATTACTGTGATATTGAATGGTTTGCCTTGGAAACAAACGAACAGAGTTCATTCTCTCGCTTTTGAGATTGTATCCAAGTACTGCATTGCGGACTCTCTTGTTGACCATGATGGCTACTCCATTTCTTCTAAGGGATTCCTGCCCACAGTAGTAGATGTAATGGTCATCTGAGTTAAATTCACCCACTAGGTAGTTTAAAAACCAAAGGGATTCCTTCCTCCTTCTGATACTCTGATCTCCAAACAGTAAGATTCTTAATAATATTAAATCATGTTATTACAGTGTGTTTGCTTTCCCTTGACAAGTACTTGTAGTTATAATGACCCTTCAACTTATCTTCACAACTGCTCCTATTAGTAAACAGGCACTCAGTAAAAAGGTAGTACATTGTAGAGTTGGCTTTATAAAGAAACAGGTTACACAATAATCAGCAGAACTACCCTCTTTAAACTGTTAGTCTATTTATGTACAAAGAGACTTACTTTGCATGTGCAGTTCCGGCAATGATCACCGTCGACCCAGGAGTCTTGGTCTCTATAGAGCAGTCCACTCACTTGACAGGTCTTCTCACAATGACAGTTTTCCAATTGACTAAGTCTTGTTTCTGCATAGTTCAGCTGCAAGCAAGAGTTGCTATATGTAATCTCTGTAATTCAACTGCATTGTCCTAACAAAGCTAATTGCAACAAGAAAAAATAAATCCAAGCAGGAGGGGGGGGCGGGGCGGAAATGCTCAAAGCAGTTCACTGATTCTCAGCCAGATCTTTTTTTTGGTTTTGAAGGATTTGTTTTTCTTTTTTTAATTTCACACAAGGTGGAATCATTCTAAATTGAAGACATATTGGCCCCCATGGTCTAATGAGCACCAAATGAGACATTAAACTATCTCAGGGACCTCATGGGTGTTTATCAACACGTGCTTTCAGCTCAAGCCCACAAGAAACCACTTGTAATGAATGTGTTCAAGGACTCCTTTCAGTGTTTACAGGTGATCTAATCAGCAACTCTGAAGCACGTACATTTATCTCTTACTATCCTGTACCTGTTCTTCACACACTAACCAAAGTGTCATGGTTTACAAGCTGGGAAGTCTCTGCTTCCTCTTCTGTGAAAAATTCTGGGGAGCTGGAGCCAGAAAAAGGGTGAGTCGGAGGCAGATCTGACTTCTCCCCAGTTCAGGATTCTCCACATAGAACTCTCCAGGAATCCACTTTGGCATTCATACAAGGTCAAGAGAGGCAAACAAATCCCCAGGTGAGATGAGGATTTTGAAAAATAACCTATTTCCTTTTTCTGGGTCACTCAACTGCTCCCATTAAACACGGCATCTCAGCATCTCTGCATGAAGTTTGAATGACATCACAAGTAATCCCTTCAAGGGATCATCCAGCTTCTCTTTGCACACCTAACAGTGATAAAACATTCATTACCTTCCAAAGGAGGCTACTTCTCTTGGCTAGCTCAAGATGTCTGAAATGTCTTTCTGGCTTGAGCTGTGTAGTTCCTCTCCGTTTTTCCTATTAGATCGAGTTTTGCCTTGTAGCCAGTTCTGAGCATGTCTAATCTCTCTACAAACATTTGAGGTTTCCTCAATGCCTGCTCCAGTGTCCCCATGCCTGCCCCTAACCACATTTGGTCCCACCAGATTCCCCTAATAACTCCTCATGATATGGTTCTAAACTTCTTTTCTGGCCATTTTCCATGTATGTGACTCCAGGTTGCCTTCAAAAATATGGTACAAAAAACCTGAAATCTGGTATGATCTCTCTGTTGTCACATCCTTACTTACACTAAGGTGTAACTCAGCTGCATAGCAACATCACTCTTCTTCTTGCACAGAGATCACCAAGAACAAATACCACTTTCTAAAAATGTATCAGTTTCTTTTCCTTCTCAATCATATTTGTATTACATATCCCTGTCTTGAGTATTTTCCCCATACAGGAGATCAAGTCAATTCTTAATCCAAACTAAGGCTATTTCAGGGTAATATTTTAGTTACAATAGTTGAACCTGGCTAATGGAACTTCTACCATCTTTCTATATTTTCAGTGGTTCCTATCCACACATGCTCATCTCACTCATAACAGCACTATTCTCTGGAAATAGAATCCATGTGTAACTCCAACCTTAGTTTTTATCACTTTTTCAATCCTCTTCCTCTACACTTTTAAAATTTCTCAAGAAAAATTGTTCCTTTTCTTCCTGTCATGGGTAGTACCAAGAGGAAGGACAAAGATGAAAAAGGATCCTAAACAAACCATATGCAGTATAATCAACCCTGAAAAAACTGAGCTGACTATGCCTGAAATATTAAGCTGCCTAGGACACCTCTACTGTACAGGATCTTCCAAAAATTCAGGTCACATTTAAATCTTCAGCCTAGTCATGGAGCTTCCAAAAATGACTATAATTAAATTATTTGGGAATTCTTTACAAAACACAGATAACATAGATTTCCAAAAGTCTGGTGACACCAAGTGACCAAAACTATATATTGGTAAGAGATAATAAGAAGGGGGGCTTCCCTTATGGCTCAGCTGGTATAGAATCTGCCTGCAATGCACGATACCTGGGTTCAATCCCTGGATTGGGAAGATCCCCTGGAGAGGGAAAGGCTAACCACTCCAGTATTCTGGCTTGGAGAATTCTGTGGACTGTATAGTCCACAGGGGTCACAAACAATCGAACACAACTGAGCGACTTTCACGAACAAGAAGGGAGTGGTAATGCAGCACATATTATCTTGACCTCATTTCTATCGCCTCAGCAGTTCCTGCATAAGGCAGTGATAGTCCTATGACCTTGGAATGAACAAGAGCTGACCTAGAAGGGAATCTTTCCTAAAAGTGGTTCTTCATGAGGAATCCATGAGAGGAAACTGCCGGTCTTACTCTGAAAGTCTGGAACAACTCTAGGGACTGTATCACTCTGAGAAGAGGACTTCTCAAGGGCTAGTCCAAAAGGCAATTCTGTATCTATCCCAGTTTCCTGAAAATCCAGGGGCTTGCCTAAAGTCAATATTGTCAATTTCCAGTACTACCCAACAAAGCTGAGCTATGCTCACCTCCAAAACTCAATTTCAAGGAAGAGCCTCAGTTTTAATACGGTGGAAGCTATTCCTATCGCCAGTTTTGTTTCCCTTCTGAGCTTTTTTCATTTTTAATATACTTAGCCTTCTCTGAAAACAATGAAAAGCCCTAATCTCTGTAATAATAAGAATGCATCAAACAGACTTTCAAAGACAAAGGAATACAGTAAAGCAAAAAGCTAATTTTTCAAAGGCACTTAATATGTGATCTTGCCTTCCTTCTCCCCCTGCTAAATCCTGAAGCAACAATAAAGGAAAAAAATAACTCTGAATAAAAAAAAATGAATTACATTTTCTGTCACTGGCATTAGCATGCTGAATTTCTACAAATTCATTTTCAAAAGCTATTTCTACACTACCTGCCATTTTCTCAAGGAATGCCTGCAAAAGATCCAAAACAGATACAGTATCAAATCTGCATCTCTTTTCTGTTTTACCTTTGTTCAAGCATTTATCTAAGCAAACAGGGAGCGAATCATTTATTCTTAATTCTACACATTCAAAACAGGCAGCAGAAGCCTTTTTCACAGTAAGAGGTCAATGAATGAAACTAGGTACATTAGTCATGCAACTAGATTGCTTTTTTCCCTTTCCTTTGAAATATTATTTTTTTGGCATTTGCTATATGAAAGGGAAAAAAAAGAGATCTATTGTATTAAACCTTTAAACTTAATTGAAAAATCACTATTGAGCTCCTGGAAACAATGAAAATCTCAAAATTAAATATGTTACAAGCTGAAATGCCACCCCAAGTGCTGCTTGATTTCCATAAGTAGATTTGTCAAAGATTTAGACAGAAATAATCAAGAAACTACCCATCTTCAGCATCTCTTCTTCCTGAGCTTGAAGGGAAGATGCAAGATCAGGACACAGCCTGACCCAATCACTGTGTACTTAGCTCAGCAGGTGTGTGGTTCTCACAGTATCAAGACTACCTGGGACAATTTCTAGAATAAGTTAAGGGATTAGTGGTCTCTAGTGGATTACTTAGGAGAGGTGTCAGGGGAGGTGTGAGGGAAGGTACTTTGTTGCACCTTTCCCCCCTTGTAAAGGTATGGCTTTGCCAAACTGTAGGGATTCTTCCCCTGGAGAAGGAAATGGCCACCCACTCCAGAATTCTTGCCTAGAGAATCCCGTGGACAGAGGAGCCTGGTGGGGCACAGTCCACGGGGTTGCAAAGAGTCAGACACAACTGAGAGACTAACACACATGGGGATTCTTTAAGAGGGCTCTTCTGTACCCTGGCTCCTGTTACCTGAAGCTACATGTGAGCTGCTTCCCTGATCTGTCCTTTCACACATTTTCAATCATCCCTACTTTGAAAGGAGAAAAGAAACAGCAAGCCCTCCTAGGCGTACCCCTGAGCTTATGTGGTGTCTGCGCCTGTTTGCTTTGATGTGATTTTGGCTACCAACTCCAGCCTGGCTTGTGTGCTGGGCTCACTCTCTGGTCGTATTCCATGGCTTCTCCTATTACCCAAGTGTGAGGACTTTCTGCTGCTTTCCAAGACCTCCTGAATCTAGACCAGGGCTCTGACAGCAACTCTCATGCAATCTTCATAAAATGAAGAATAACTATTATCGTTTTATGGATGGGGAAACTGCAGCTGGAAATGAGATCAGAGACTCATTCCAGGCTGCAAACATTGAAAGAAGTGATAAAAATGAAATTCAACATCAGATGAATCTCACTCCAAAGCCCATTTCTATCTCCACCAAGATCTGTATGACTAATGCCTATTTTAATCATAGCTGCTGGGCAACTCAAACCAAACCTCCAATCCTATTAGCTAATCTTGGCTTATTTAACCAAAGGCAAAGTCCAAATAGAGATGGATTTAGTGCCCCAGAATTCCCTTTGTACCCAGGAATCCTACTTGTCTTCTGGTTTGGCTTATCGCCCCAGACTCCATCTCTTTCACTCTGCTTCCAGCAAGATGGCAGACTAGGTACCCTGAAAGACTTTCCTACTTGAACCAACTAAAATGCTGGACAAAATATACAAATCAAAGCTTTTAAAAAGGAAGAAAGCCACAGTGGCCAAAACAAACTCACAGCCAGGGATCCAGGGAGGTGAGTGAGCACCAAAGCTCCATGATGTCAGCCAAAACATGGAGTCTTTGAGCTCCCACCCTGACGATTGCAGAGGGGGCCAGGGAGATAAACAGCGTCTGCCCAAGATGAAGTGTCTTAAAGGAAATGCCTACATCAAGGTGGGGCCCCAAAGGGCTGTACCCTCAGCTTCAGAGTGAACTAAAAAGAAATAAGGCTTATACAGGCACAGAAGGAAGACCATCCAGTTCAGACTGTGGTCCTGGCTAGAGGGAAATATCTTCCTTGTGAAGTCTTAAGGAATTCTTTGCTGAGAATTCACCTGGCTGATCCCAGGTTTGCAGTCTAATTCTGAGTCATCCCAATGACCTGAAGAACCTTAAAGAGATCATCCAATAGACGTTGCCCCTGAGTGGCCCTGGCAGAAGCACACATAATGTGAACCCAGAACTCAGAAAATTGCCACACATATCTAAGGAAAACAAGTGGCTATAACCAGATGGGTGAGATCAGAGGCCTTGTTCTTACCTGATCTTCCTCCTTTAAAAGCTACTACAAGCTCTGTGCTCACGTCTCACTCCCAACAGATACCATCTGAACACACACTCCTCTTTTTCTCTCATCTTATCTGCCCATGCTTCTTCTCACTATTATTGCCATCCTCTTACGGGCAGCATCTTCCTCTCTTTCTCCATCAGTCATTCCTCCTTTATATCTTTTGATTCTCTTTCTAATCCTTTCTCCTCCAACCATAAACTTTCTCAGTCATGATCCAACTTTCAGAATCTAAGCTTGAGTCCCAGTTTTGCCATCCACTTTTCTTGGGAAAACTTACACAACCCTCTTGGAACTCCAACGTCTCCTGGACAGTGGGCTAATAAACCTGACTCAGGATTGCTGTAAGGATTAGAGAGAGGGAATCTACAAATTTAAGCATTGTAACGAACACATAGTAAGTGTTCAATAAATATGACCTAGTATGAGTATCTTTCCAGCTTATTCCAGATCAGGGGTTGACAAACTAAAGCCCATGGACCAAATCTGGCCCACCACTTATTTTTGTATGGCCTGTGAGCTGAAAATGATTTTTATATTTTTCAGTGATTATATTTTTTTTAATTGAAGTATGGTTGATGTACAAGATATTATAAGTTACAGGTGTACAGTGTAGTAATTGACAATTTTTTAAGGTTTATACTCCATTTTTAGTTATACAATATTGACTATATGCTCCTTGCCGTATAATAAGCTATCATGATATACTATACAATAGTTCGTACCTCTTAATTCGCTACCCCTATATTGTTCCTCCACCCTCCCCCACTAGAAACCACAATTTTGTTCTCTATAAGTCTGCTTCTTTTTTGTTATATTCACTAGTTTGTTGTATTTTTTAGATTCCACATATAAGTGATATCAAACAGCATTTGTCTTTCGCCTATTTATTTTGCTTAGTATAATACCCTCCAAGTCTATTGCTGTGAATGGCACAATTTCACTCTTTTTTATGGCTGAGTAGTATTCCATTGTGTGTGTACATGTCACCTAAGGCTGAGTGGCATCTTTCTTGGTCCAAAAATTTGGTAGCAAGCTACAATATATGTGTACGTACTACATCTTCTTTATCCATTCAACTGTTGATGGACACTAGGGTTGCTTACATAGCTTGGCAATTCTAAATAAAACTGCAGTGAACACTGGAGCACATGTATCTTTTTGAGTCAGTATTTTGCTTTTCTTTGGATGTGTACCCAGGGACAGAATTGCTGGGTCATAAGGTAGTTCTACTTTTAGTTGTTGTTGTTGTTTTTTAATAAATGTATCTATTTTAGTTGGGGGCTAATTACTTTACAATATTGTAGTGGTTTTTGCCATACATTGACATGAATCAGCCATGGGTTTACATGTGTTCCCCATCCTGAACCCCCCTCCCACCTCCCTCCCCATCCCATCCCTCTGGGTCATCCCATTGCCCCAGCCCTGAGCATTTGTCTCATCCATCGAACCTGGAATGGTGTTCTGTTTCACATATGTTAATATACATGTTTCAATGCTATTCTCCCAGAACATCCCACCCTCACCTTCTCCCTCAGAGTCCATAAGACTGTTCTACGCATCTGTGTCTCTTATTCTGTCTCGCATGTAGGGTTATCATTACCATCTTTCAAATTCCATATACATGCATTAGTATACTGTATTGGTGTTTTTCTTTCTGGCTTACTTCACTCTGTATAATGGGCTCCAGTTTCATCCATCTCAATAGAACTGATTCAAATGTATTCTTTTTAATGGCTGAGTAATATTCCATTGTGTATATGTACCACAGCTTCCTTATCCATTCGTCTGCTGATGGACATCTAGGTTGCTTCCATGTCCTGGCTATTGTAAACAGTGCTGCGATGAACATTGGGGTACACGCGTCTCTTTCAATTCTGGTTTCCTCGGTGTATATGCCTAGCAGTGGGATTGCTGGGTCATATGGAAGTTCTATTTCCAGTTTTTTAAGGAATCTCCACACTGTTCTCCATAGTGGCTATACTAGTTTGCATTCCCACCAACAGTGTAAGAGGGTTCCCTTTTCTCCACACCCTCTCCAGCATTTATTGCTTGTAGACTTTTGGATAGCGGCCATTCTGACTGGTGTGAAATGGTACCTCACTGTGGTTTTGATTTGCATTTCTCTAATAATGAGTGATGTTGAGCATCTTTTCATGTGTTTGTTAGCCATCTGTATGTCTTCTTTGGAGAACCGTCTGTTTAGTTCTTTGGCCCATTTTTTGATTGGGTCGTTTATTTTTCTGGAATTCAGCCGCAGGAGCTGCTTGTATATTTTTGAGATTGTTTGTTTGTCTGTTGCTTCGTTTACTATTATTTTCTCCCATTCTGAAGGCTGTCTTTTCACCTTGCTTATAGTTTCCTTTGTTGTGCAAAAGCTTTTAATTTTAATCTACGTTTAGTTTTTCGAGAAACCTCCATACTATCTTTCACAGTGGCTGCCTCAATTTATACTTCCACCAATAGTTTACAAAGTTTCTACTGTAAGTGAAAACAATTCATTTTCATTTGAAAACAATTCAACAAAGTATTATAAGAGTTTACATAGTTTCCCTTTACTATGGAGAAAACAGTAACATCTGTTACTTGTGTTCTTTTTGAAGATAGCCAATCTGACAGGTGTGAGATGATATATCATTGTGTGGTTTTGGTTTGCATTTCCCTGATGATTAGCAATGTTGAGTATCTTCATGTTATATTGATCAATTTCATTCAAGTGAAATAAATATATACATCATGTTCGCAATTTTGCTTCTTGATCTAAAAAAACTAAAATTTACTAACCAGCCCTTTACAAGAAAAGTTTGCCAGCTCCTCTTCTAGATTATCATGTGTTCCAAATTTTGCAGCGAAAATTGAAGTACTCAGTTTTCTAATTATGATTCTATTCACAGTTTGAAAGAAATAGACTTATAAATCTTCCACAGTGCTGGGGGTGTTTAGAAGGTGGATTAAACCATTTTCTGCTTGCAATCACCCACAATTAAATATCTTCTGCCTCACAAACGCCCATTTTACCTAATAATGTTTTGAGGACAGAGCTCAATGCGGCTGCTAAATAATGTATAGCTAAAAAGAGAAAAATTACATTACTGCAACAAGAAAGAATGAGAACAAAAAGGGCACCATCAACTCCAGGATATGGAGAACCTCAGTCACCTGAAGCTGAGTGGCATGTTTCTTGGTCCAAAAATTTGGTAGCAAGCTAAAATATAATTAACAGTATTGAGATCAAGCTGCTCCAGACAATATGAAATAATAGCTTCTACACGCCACAAGCTGGGAAGGCAAATAATTGCCTGCGTTTCACATTTACACTATACTCTGAAGTGAAAAGCTCTGCATTCTCAGTTTTAGTTTCTCTCTTTACGAAAGTGCTCTGTCTCTCCTTTGCAGACAAAAGGAGACTTGGCCAAAAAGCCTAGTTTGAAACATAAACAGTCTTCAGCAGCACAATCTTTGAGCCCAAAATACAGCCCTACCTCCCAAACACTGAGCTACCCCACCAATTTTTCCCTCGTACTATGGCTGATGGCAGGAGCTGTCACAGCCACAGGTGGAATGGGATTAATGTATCATTTTCACTGTTATTAAAAGTCTTCCTTTTGCAGAGTATAATGTCTCTTAGGCCCGACCTAATTCTTTCTTCGCCCTAGGCCGGAACTCATGTCCACGACTGATTGGTATCATAACAACAGCATTAGCCGCATTTTCTATTTATTCAGCACCTTTCTTCACAAGATTCAGGGCTTTTCATTATCAATCTAAATTTTAGGAATATACATTATTAAAACCCCTGATTGTCTACATTTCTGGCTCTGCCACTCAAGATGACATCTGTAGGGATAGTAATCACTTCATCACTGCCTCCTCTGTGCCTAACACAGTGTCCAGCAAATAGTAAATCCTCAAAAGATGCTTGTCAAGTGGATGAAGGAGAAGAGGGAGAGATACAGAAGTAGAAGACTGAAGGTGTTAAAGGCAAACTTGCCTCCTTGACTATTTGAACTCAGGACCAGTTTTAAAATGAGTCATGTATTAGAAATGTGATATAATGCCTTCCTGTGACAGTAATCTGTTCCTAACAACAGCGATTTTGCCCTTTCTGATTATTGGCAATTATTCTTGCATCCCGAATACATTAGCTTATAAGCAGCATTGACTCTGACCATATATCAGCTCTCAGTGTTACTAGTTTAATAGCCAATGGGAAAATTCCTTTTCCACTCCCAGGGAGGCTACAGTGGTACATATTGCCTCTTTCTTCCAAATATTTTTCAAGTAAACATTTTGATATAGCTGAATAGCATCAAAGACATAAATGGTTATGTTTACTATAGGTTGTCCTATTTCAAGAAAGAGTAAACCATTTTTATGGTAACATATTGCAGATGCCAAAGCTAAAAAAATGTTTCCATTATAGCAAATCACTCTTGAGTTCCAGATAGGATGGACAAAAAAATGAAACATCACAAGTGAAGTTTAGATACCTACTTTTGCAGTCATCTTGGCCAAAAGCTCTTGTAAATCCATTATTCCTTGCACCAGGCTTAAGAAATCACTGCAAGTTGGGCAAGCTCAATAAAGAAAATATAAAATAAATGTTGATACTGTGCTAACAGGAGAAAATATATTTTTCAACCATAATTGTTTGGTTATGTAGAAGGCTTTTCACTTTTCTTGTTAAGTTTGACTTCAAAATTGGAGTGAATTCACAAGGATTTCAGATCTAGAAAATCTTTTATTAATAAAAATGAAATGAACTGAAAAGAAAGGCAGTGTGTTTTAAAATGTAAAACATTTTTAAAATTAAATTAAGCTCATTTTTATCAGCCCTAAAGAACTGTGAACTATCACATAAGCAGCAAAAGTAAACTATCTAATTCAAGAAGTTTTAAAAATAGTAGTTATACATGTATTTATATAGTTATATCGAACATAACTTTCTGTATCAATCTACAGACTAAAAACTGCTCATGTTAACTTTTCTTATCTTCAAATTTTAATTCTATGAATAACACATAAACTTTTTAAAAATTCAAAGACAGAAGTATTTAGGATACATAAGATCTCTCACTAATCCGACCACTTCACAAGTCAACAATGCAAATAGTTTGTGTATATCCTTCCTGATAGCTTCTCTCATATTATCAACAAGTTATATTAAATAATTCTGAAATGCTTTAAGTTGCTACTTACTGCGATTCAGGTTTGGACACTGTGTAATATATCCATTCGGCATGAAGATGATTTTCCCATCTTGGATAATCCCCTTGATAAAAGAAGAGAGAGGTGGCAATCAGTATTACATGTATCAGTTCAAATGGCCCTTGTCACATGCTCTCTGCAGGGAAGATTTTTTATTTAACAAGACTGATAACCTCATTCAGAAGGTGAGTTGGCCACACCGACCTACTCCAACTCATGCTCTTCTAGAAATCTCAAAATGTCCATTCATCTTGAGAAAGCTACAATTACTTACTACTGACTTATGCTAATGATATCATAGAACTAAGGATCCATCAGTCAGTGTTTTTAAACTGTCCCTCTAAAAAGGCACTGATGCAATAAAAATTCTCCTTAATGCCCTAGTCATCTTGAAACACTAAATATTGCTGATTTCCAGGATTATCTTAGGTGGGGGAAAGAGACAATAGGAACATATTAGACTAAAATGCTCTACTGATCCATTTAATCAAGGAAATAAAATTAGACATGGGGAAAACTAAGAACCTTGCTCTCAGCTAATTGAATAACATGAGTCTTTGCTGGTGAGTGTTAAGATTTGCTCAACATTTCACTGTGGATGAAAGGTGGTCTTTTAATTTTGCAATCTGTCTAGAAGAACAGCCCTAATTTAAGAAAGTCATTGGGGCTGCCATCTCTCAATGAAAATATTGACAAAGCTTTTGGATTTTTCATGTTGAATTTCAAGATTCTTTTTCTAGGGTATTTTTCCCCTGATTTGATGGAAGAGATATTACAGAACAGATGGAACACGTAGAAGCTGGTTCAATATATTGAGCTTAATCTATAAATAAAATATAGGCTTATGATAGTGTGGCAAGTTTTTCAGAGCGAGTAACGTTTAACATTTATGTGCTTATCCTCTGAACAGCAAAAGGTAATCAGCAAACGCTGTTTTTGCTAATTATTTCAAGATAAAATATTAATTGGAAATGTTAATAGAAACAACAGGGTTAAAAGGCCTCTTCCTCCAAACTAGATACCTTCATTAATCTCTTCCTCTTCAAGGATGATGCAGTGTCTGTGATTACGAGAGCAGACAGCCTCACCATGGGAAGGAGGTCCCTGCCACAGTTCTTCAAAATGAATTCGCCATGTCTTGCAAGGGAATTCCAGGGAGTAATTAATGAAGCACAATCTAAGTCAATCAGCTTCTTCCTGGCACAATACTGCACAGATTTTCAAAGCGAATTATCTCCTTTGAAAGGCCAGGGCACCTTTCAAGCACATTTGAGGAATCTGAGAAAAGCACGGGATTGGCAGTCAGTGGTTCAAGGTCTGAATCCATCTGTAGCTAAGTGGGTTTACTTAAGAAGTCAACCACCTTCTCTGAGCTTTAGTCACATCATCTAGAAAAAAAGAAGTGCTGCATGCAAAAGCTGCAGAACCTTCCAGCACTCAAGTGCTGGGTCAATGAAACCCTTGTCCAAACTGAAATGGTCACAATTTAGATCTGTGTGTTTTTGCTAACTATCAAGATAAAAGAAAAAAATCAGTCAAGAGTAAACAAAGCTATAGATTTCCATCAAAGAACAGACCATCAGAGAGATATAATATCACATTAGAAAATATCTGTCTAATGAGGCTAAATATGATGAAGTTAGAGTGACTATCTAGGTCTCCCCGGGATTTAGAGATTTGGGTGCTAAAACTGAGACTCCCAGGCAAATCAGGACAGTTGGTCACCCTCAGTGATGCAAAAGTAGAGAAAATAGTTGTACTAGGAAAGGGCTGGGTCTATTACCTACTGGTCAGAAGAGCCTAAATCATTCTTATTTTTATTAGCCATGAAAAAGACCCTTGGAAACCTAGAATATATTTGTCATGGTATTATCTTTGCCAAAAGAAATGGAAAATCCATTGAAAGGATATCCCTTCCGGTTATCCTGTAGCTATATATATATCACATGCAGCAGTATTCTTTTTGGTTTTTCTTGGTTTTTTTTTTATTTTTATTTTTATTGGCATACAGTTGCTTTACAATGTTGTGTTATTTTCTGCTGTATAGTAAAGTGGCCCTTTTATTTTAATGACTGACTGGTTTTGTCACTTTAAAATTACTAATTGTCTCTCCCACACTTTTCTTCTTCCTGCATCCTCCTCACTTCTCTACTTATAATCTCCAGCACACACATGTGTGTTACACAGATCATTAGATGAAGGTCAATGGTGTTGACTTGAACAAAAATGGAAATAAGAATGGACAGATTCTTGTTCCCCATCAGCACAAAACCTCAAGGCACTTCATATTCTTTTCTAAAAAAAAAGGTCATGAGGGTCAGCCCACATACTAGCCTAAAAATGTGTTCTTAAAAAAATGAACCAAGATGGAAATGCTAATTTGTTTGAATGGATATAATTCCAGGCTGGGTTAAAAAGAAAGGTGGAATATACTGTACAAATACCAACTGTAACCCAAAGAAGAGTGAGTGTATGCATATACCAGTAAATACATATCTGTGTATATATCCCAGGACCTTCTCATAAAAAAAAAAACCAAAAGGTCTTACACTGAATTGTCATATGGACTAGAGTCATCCCTTAGTAGTTGGAAGGTAATCCTGGGACCTCCTTTTCCCCCCACCCATCATGGATACAAAAATTCGCAGATTCTCAAACCTTTTATGTAAAATGATATACTACAGTATGTCTTCTGTACATACAGGCTCAGCATGCATGGAATCAACCAACTGCGAGTCAAAATTGGTTTATTCTGCAGACGTGGAAACTGCAGATAGCGCGCGGACTGTATTTATTTTCTGGACATTTGTCAATAAAGGAAGCATTTGCTAAGCACTTAGTTTTCTTTAGAAAACAGAATTTTATAAAGCATAAAGCAACAAACAACAAAGAAGCTTGATCAGCCTTATCTCTCCCAGAAAAATCATCTATGAGGATTTCTAAAGATGAAGCATATCTTAGAGTACAGCAACTTCTCCCCCAAAAAGGCGAAGTAAGGGATAAAAAGATAGAATTTCTATTATTTTTCTTCATTTAACTTTAAATAGAAAAAAATAGAAACTCTGATTGAGCCTATACCAGCTCATTTGATCTCATTTTTTGAGACTATGCTTTATTTCATACCATTCACCACGGCAATATTTCTCAAAATGCCAGCTTAAGAATCACACTGAGTATTTAACATTCAGATTCCTGGGTCAATGCCAGATTCTGTTTCAGGAGAGTCAGGGTGGGCCCGGATTCATCATTTTCAAAAGCTGTCCCAGAGGATTCTCACAAAAAGTCAAGGGGCCCCACTTTGAAAAACACTGCCCTGTTGTCCCTGGAAAAGCAACTGGCAATCCATCCCAGTATTCTTGCCTGGAAAATCCCATGGACAGAGGAGCCTGGCAGGCTACAGTCCATAGCATCGCAAAGAGTCAGACAAGACTGAGCTACTGAACATGCTCCCTGTTGTCAATCATTTGGATTTCCTGGAGCAATATTTACTCCTTACACAGTGGTGAAGGATAGCATCACAACGGTGAAGGTAGCATCAACATCCAATACACAAATAGAGTAAAATATTACTATCTGGAACTGAATGGCAACCAACCGAATTACTAAATTATAAACACCATGAAGGACAAAATATGGGCTTTCACCTCAGCATCCTCTGCAATTCCCATCATAGTATATTTCACAAAGTAGTCACAATCAACACCTTACCTATATCAAATTCTTAAAAACTATGAAGTATATAATTGTAGGTGAGCAAAAGTTGCCACTTGAAATGTCTCATTGGAATGTAGATTAATTAGACCTGAAAACAATCAAAGCCCAAAAGACACAGGAAGAAACTTTGACCTTCACCCTAACTACCTAAAAGAATTTAGATAGAAGGTCCGTTCCCAGAAGAGAGCTATTACCAGAGATCTCTGCAAGGAATAGGAGCCAGGTGTGGTAGGCAGACAAGATCAGCATGCACTCTGCACCCCACTGTCTCTACAGGTCCAGCAAACATTTATCTACCGAACATTCGCTCTGCCATCTGCATCTCCATATGAACTGTCTACCTCCCCTTTGCAATCCCAAAGCTCTACCACCACATCCAGTTAGTCTTTAGCTGAAAATGGTATTTAAGGTGAGGTATTTCAGCCATTTTGGTAAGCTACTCAGTTTTCCTGGATTTCAGCCATGTATACATGTTGTTGAAATTTGTTTTGAGTATCTGCTCAAATTCATGTCCATCAAGTTGGTGATGCCATCCAACCATCTCATCCTCTGTCGTCCCCTTCTCCTCCTGTCTTCAGTCTTCCCCAGCATCAGAGTTTTTTCCAATGAGTCAGTTCTTCCAATCAGGTGGCCAAAATATTGGAGCTTCAGCATCAGTCCTTCCCATGAATATTCAGGGTTGATTTCCTTTAGGATTGACTGGTTGGATCTCCTTGCAGTCCAAGGGACTCTCAAGAGTCTTCTCCAACACCACAGTTAATAGTGTAAATAAAATCATTTGAGAGAGGGTCCTAGTTACGTGGACTCACAAGATGGTGCTACAAGATAGTCCTGTTCTCAAAATAAGGTTCTAGAGCACCGAATGAGCTCCCTGTGTCAGAAAGCAAACTCCCACTGGCCACCCACCTCAGTGCTCCACAATATTGTGTCAGCTCCTTATGTATGGCACTACCCTGTGGAGAAATTATCCTCCAATTTAAAAACAAGAAAAAAAAAAAGATATGGCCAAAAAAAAAAAAAGATGAAAAAAAAATGACATTCTATCTTAATTGCCTTCATGGAAAGATACTATTCAACCAACCATAATGAGTTATTTGCATTAGATGCTAACAGTCTGCTGAAACAGTTTTTCAGTGCTGGAAAACTAACGTCCTTTTAGGTAGCCTAACATTCTCCCCTGCAATCTTATTTACACTATTAACTTGCTAAACAATCCGTTTTCTTGTTAGTACAATGCTAAATCTCAGCCACTCTGCGGCTCTAAATAAATCCTTAAGGGGCAGAGTCCAAATTAATGAGCTTTGACTATTAGTACAATGGAAAGAGAAAATGAATCTTTCTTCCTCTTTGTTACATCCACCTGTTGCCACCTTCTACAGTTTCCTGCACTCAGCTCACCAGGCACTGAAAAATAAATTTGCACCAGGCAGGTGATATTGGGTTTTTTGTTTTTTGGTTTTTATATTTTTTTGTCTGGGGCACTACTGCCCATTATTTCCGTTGTTCCAAGAACATTTCTCATTTCACACTAAAAAATACAGGAAGATGCAGGAAAAAAGTTAGAAAAATTATGCCATTATTAGCCTCTTCTGTGTGGAATAAGGAAGATTAGGCAAGCCCTTCCAACACTTGCAGCTTTCCGATACAAATGAAAGCAGCTTTGCCGCCAAACAAATGCTAATTCTTCTTTAACACTCTTATTTCCCTGCAGATCTCTGTTTACATTGAAGAAAATGGTTTCCTTTTTTTGTAGGCTAAAACACTGAAACAAATTGCTTTGAAGGGGAAAGGAAAAGGGAGTGGGGAAGAGTTCCTGGCAGGTATGTAAATATGGATGAAGATGTGTTCTGTTTATAAACTGGCAAGGACCCAAGCTTTGGCAACAGGCTAACAAAAAGTAAGACTTGCGAAACTGACAAGGAGGGTTTTCAAAATGCAGCCAATTATGTATTTCTGCCTTGAAGACAGTTAAAATATTCCAACTTGCATAAAAGCCAAGACAGACATTTGTCGACTTCCATTACAATCAATAAAAACTGTCAGCTCATTAGCATATCATTAGCTTTCCTGCTGTTTCCAAAAACTTAATGCACAGAAATATTAATCTACAAATATATGATTCCCTGGCTCTGTGACTTTGACTTTCTGCATGAAAGGAAAAAATAAGAATTAGAGATGGGAGGAATTCAGTATAGCTTCTTTTTCTATGTGCCTATAAACATATGCTTACCATCTGTGGAATTATGGGAACCAGCTGAGGTAAAAAACAACAGCTGTGGCAGAAAAAAAAAGTAATCAATTTCACTTCCCAGTGACAGCTCAGCTGTTAAGGAGACAGTGAAGTCCAGGTAAGGGAAAGGTTTCAGACCTAAATTCACAAGACAGACAGAGACTGAGAGAATAGTTCTAACTCTGTGAATGGCTTTGGTATCAGAATTCTCCCTGAGATTTCAGCTATTTAGAAACTGTCAGAACAACCAAACCTCTGAGGCACTGTGATTCACCTAAGCTTGTTCTTCATTTCTTTACCCTCTGGAACAGTGACAGCATAATCAGCTTAGTACGCATCAAAGGGAAATTGAGCGGTAGGCAACCACCTTGATAATGAAAATCTATGACAATCAGAAGATTCAGATAAGCCTATCACTACTGGCCAACTACTTTCTCAAATGGATGCTGTTTTGAAGTGAAGAATCCCCAGCTTGTGTTCTGTGTCTCTGATAGGCAGTAACTAACACTAGAAACTTATGTGCAAAATACCAAGCAAATGATTCCATCCTCTGCTCTTTCATCAGCAACATTTTATTGCACTGTTCCTAAGGATGCACCAGGAACCAGAATAAGGCTTGACAGCTTTACCTTTTACTTTGCCTATGAAGTGACCATTCATAGTTAAAATAAAAAACAACACAGTTTTAGCCTGAAAACACAACATAAGAATTTTAGTTCTAGAACAAAAATACAGATGTGGTTCTTGGATCCAGGAGGCAGCTTCTACAAGATACATATTAAAAGCCTGAGAATTCACCTGAGAAGTGAATGCCTCTTTTACAGGAAGATTTTTTGACACTGAAACTATCAGGATAATTTCTGTAATGAGACGTTGACATATCTCCCCTATCCTAGCCATCTCACCTCACCAAAGGATGGACTAAACACACTCTGGTATACAGGACACTAAGAGGGAGATGAGTTTTCAAAGGTTTCCTTCTAAAGAGCTATTGGATGGAGCTACTCATTCTAGGGAATAAGGAGAATCACAACGCTCCCTAGGAAGATGGGGTGTGTGGAACTGCCACCTCCTTTTGGTGCTTATCACTGGGACTGCCTATTCTGGGTTGGAGCCATGGAAGAAAGTAAGTTTGTTTTCTCCATGGGACACGGTATACTTAAGTGAAATACTCTACCATCTAACATAGTGACATAGTAAGAAAGCCCCTAAAAACATCTGTTGCATGAATGAGCAAAAATCTTGAAAAAAAAAAAAAGTTCTAAGTTTTAATCTCATTTCACTCACTTATAAACTATGTGACACTCACATGTTGCTTGGTCTTTCTGAGTATCCTCACCTCATTTATACACTAGGGGTAACACAGTCAACCCTTTGTATCTGCAGATGCACAATCCACAGGATACATGAAGGGCCAACTGTACTCTGTCATTTTATATAAGGGAGTTGAGCATCCGTGGAGTTTGGTATATCCACAGAGGGTCTTAGAAACAAGCTGCAGATGGATAATTCCACTACTATTTAATTAGGATTCTCTGAAGGTGAAATGTAATTAACTGAGATCATACAGGTATGGCCAGACAAGGTCTACAATAGAGGAAGCAGTCAATAACCATTGGTACTCTATTCCTCATCCCCACAACCCACCTCTGTAGGAAAATGATTGTCCAGGTCTATGAACAGCCTCTGTGTTTTCTGTCTGTAACAGGTACTGGGGTTCTTAAGCAAGGATTCCTTATATCTACAGAGAATCACACACTCATCAAGCTGGAATAGACATAAGACAAACTCTTCTCCCTCTCATAATCATGAGCTCCCAACTGAAACAAAAGTCCCTAAATGGTAGAAAAAATACCTAACCTGACTACAGAATAGACTTAAGCATACAAGGAACATTAAATACATAAGGGGAAGGGTATGCATGTTGTAAAGCTACTGTGTGTCAGGTGCTTTTAACATATATTCTTATGTAACCTGCATTACCTTTACGAGAGACATCTTTGCACTTAACAAAGAAGAAGTCCGATTCACAGCTTGTGCATTTACTCATTCATGTTAAGAGTACACCATCTGCCAACCATGGACCTGGTATATCTGAAGCACATGCTGAGTAAAATAGAGTTCTGACCTTGTTAAATCTCAGAATCTAGATAAAGTGATCAATAATAAACAAGTAAGCCCTTATAACCCTCATATACACTATTTAGGATCAACTACCTAATTTGCAGAGTCCCTTAGTCAAAAAATTATTGAAGACTTGGAGATAGCAATAGCAGAAGCATTAAACCAATCATGGAATGGCACTGGCTGACTGCTCATGAAGCCACCCCTATGCTTTCAAACTGTACTAAGAGTGAAGAGGAGTTGAAGTTTCAGTGAGATGGTAGGTATACCCACACATGCCTTGGATTCACATGCTTTCAACTATGACTTCATTCCTTTTTCTTTCTGTCCTCTGACTGCTTCATTACAATTATCTTCAAGTTCAGTGATTGTTTTCTTCTTCCTGCTCAGACCTGCTGGTGAATTGCTCTAATGCTTATTTCAAATGTACTTCTCAGTTGCAGAACATCCATTTGGTTCCTTTTTATACTTTCTCTTTAATGATATTCTCTTTTGTTCATACGTAATTTTCCTCACTTCATTAAGCTTTTAGTTCATGTTTTCCTTTAGTTTTTTGAACACATTTAAGGCACTTGTTTTCAAGTCTCCATCTACTAGATCCAATATTTGTACTTCCTCCAGAATGGCTTCTATTTATTTTGTTTCTTCAAATGACAGTACCTTTCTGATTCATCTTGTTTCAAGACTGGACAACTGAATATTGCAATGACTCTGAAAATCAGTCTCTCCCTCCCCTGGGACCTCCTGGGTTTGTTTGTTTGTTTGTGTTCTGTTCATTTGTCTTGTCTATCGTTGAATTGCTGCGGTAATTCATTTGTTTAGGAGTTTATCTATTTTCATAGAGACTGTATTCCTTATTATTAGGTTGGTGAAAAAGTAATTGTGGTTTCAGATGGTGAATTTTAAATCATTATAACTAGGCTCAAACACATCTTTATTAATCAAAATAAGAACTATTAGAATCAACACATTTTTGCCAATGAGAAATAAGTTTGATTATTCTTGTAGCATAAAATCCATGCTTCAGGATTTGATGGATTCTTGGTCTGTGTCCTGCTGGTTGTGGAAACCTTTTCCCTGCAAAAATTTGTCAAGATGCTTGAAGAAGTAGCAGTCATTTGGTGAGAAGTCAGGTGAATATGGCAGATGAGGCAAAATTTTGTAGCCCAATTCGTTCAACTTTTGAAGTGTTGGTTGTGCGACATGTGGTCGGCAGTTGTTGTGGAGGAGAATTGGGCCCTTTATGTTGACCAGTGCTGGCTGGAGGTGTTCAACTTTTCAGTGCATCTCATCAATTTGCTAAGCATACTTCTCAGATGTAATGGTTTCACCGGGTTTCAGAAAGCTGTAGTGGATCAGATAGGCAGCAAACCACCAAACAGTGACCCTGACCTTTTTTGGTGCAACTTTGAATTTGAGATGTGCTTTGGGGATTCTTCTCTGTCCAATCACTGAGCTAGTCATTTCCAGTTGTCGTATAAAATCCACTTTTCATTGCATGTCACAATTCTATTGAGAAATGGTTTCTTGTTGCATAGAATGAGAGAAGACACTTCAAAATGAGAATTTTTTGATTTTCGGTCAGCTCATAAGGCACCCATTTATTCAGTTTCATCACCTTTCTGATTTTCTTCACATGTCAATTGACCACAGAATGGTCGAAGTTGAGTTCTTTGGCAACTTCTCGTGTAGTTGTTAAGAGGATCGGCTTAGATGATGGCTTTCAATTGGCTGTTGTCAACTTCTGATAACCAGCCACTGCACTCCTCATCTTCAAGGCTCTCATCTCCTTTGCAAAACTTCTTGAACTACCACTTTACTGTACGTTCATTAGAAGTTCATGGGCCAAATGCATTGTTGATGGTGTGAGTTGTCTCCACTTCTCAATGGCCCATTTTGAACTCGATGAAGAAAATCACTCAGATTTGCTTTTTGTCTAACATAATTTCCCTAGTCTAAAATAAATATAAAACAAACAGCAAGTAATAAGTCATTAGCAAAAAGAAAACTATAAAGTGAGAAATGCACATTAAAATGATGTATAACATAATCACATTTAAGAATGTATTCCAATATCAAATCCCAAATTTCAAAAATGTAAAAGCAAAATTAATTTTGCACCAACCTAATATGTTTGGTCACTGCAATCTCTGCTCCTGAGCTGTGTTCAGAAATTTTTTAGACCAACACAATTTCCTTGAATGCCAGGAACTGGGAGAGGGGGAAGATAGGGGGCAGCATGTTATATGCTAGGGCCCTCTAACACTAAGCCATGCTTGTGCAAATCCTAGGGATCATCCCCAGTGAATGTTTGCTGTGTTCTCAGGGTTCTGCTGAGCAAAAATCTTGCTCTGAGCTTGCAGGTAGGTTTCTAAATTCCCCATATACATGAGTGGTTTTGAATGCCTTAAATTGCCCAATGAATCTCTCTCTCCAGTTCTCCCTCTTTGTTTCAGGTTGTCATGTGTGTGTGTGTCTGTGTGTGAACTATGATCTTTTTGCCCCAGGTTGTCTCATAGCTCTGCATTCTTTTTAAGCAATGTCTACCTTTCTTCTGCCCAGACAGAATTCTGATTCTGAGTTAGGTGGAACAGAGGTAAGTGCCTTGCTTCAGTCCTTCAGGTAGTCTCAGACAGAACAAACATGCAAAATAATTTGTAGACAGAAGGTTTGCTCTGCTCTCTTGGAACCAGGAACCATGGCTTCATACTGGGAACAGGGACTGACATCTTTCAAGACTGCCACTGAGCTATCGTTGGTGTGGGATGAAGGCAAGTAAAACTGCCACAGAGCTTTCCTACTATTTTGACATTGCCTTTTTCTTTATTCAGAATTAACTTGGTTGCCATAAGTCTTTAACATTTTACAAAATTCTGACAAAGTTGGTTCTAACAGTTTCTGCTTGTTTTCTGATATTTCTGTGGAAGGAAAGAAACTTGGAGCTGCTTACTAAACTGTTTGCTGACATCAAGCTGCCTGAGTTCTAACAGCCCCTCCTGGAAATTCAGATCCAGTCTAAAGTTGGAGAGCCATTAACCTAAAAAGACACTAAATTAGAAACTAACTATTGACCATATCTTTATATCTTATGAGATACTTATAGAGACCAAGGTGAAACTCTAATCTAGATCATCAATACATGCCACCTATGTCAGTGCATTCAAATTTGAGTCTTCAAACCTACAGATCAAAACAAGTGAGAACGCCTTTAAAAAACCTATAAACTCCCAAACCAAGGGGCAGTCCCAAGATGGCAGAGGGATAGGATGGGGAGACCACTTTATCCCCCAAATTCAACAAAAGATCAGTTGAATGTTTAGCAACTTCCACAAAACAACTTCTGAATGCTCGTGGAGGACAACACACACCCAGAAAGGCAGCCCAATCTCTTCAAAAGGAGGTAGGACACAATATAAAAGATGAAAACAGAGACAAAAGATTTAGGGATGGAGACCCATCCTGGCGGGGGGGGGAGTCATGAAGGAGCAGAATTTTCACATAGCAGGAAACTCTCACAGGCATGTCTGTGGGGAGTCTTGGAATCTCAGAGGGCAATATAACCAGGAGGAAAACAAAAAATCACAGAATACACAACTAACCACAACCATTAGCAGAGACGGAGAAGTGGCACAGATGCTCACACCTGCCACCAGTGAATTGGGTCTGGGCAAGAAGGCGTGGGCTGCATCATTGATCCTTAGGGTAAGGACTGGGCCTGAATGTCCTGTCTTTAAAAAGACCCACCAAAAAACTGTGAGCAGCAAGCTCCCAGTTGCTAGCCATGTCTTCCTGGGATCCTAGATGGTTCACATCTGCCAGGAGTGTCACAGTCTCAGATCAGCTACCCAGAGAAGACACAGAGCATACCTGAGACATGCTCTCATGGTGCACCTGGGAAACCAAGCAGCTAGGACTGGGGAGGTACATAAGACGCACGGCCTACTTGGGACAGTGCACTCGCCAAGCACCTAGTGGCCTGAGCTGCTTAGACCTGGGAAGGACAAAATGCACAACCCATCTGGGTCTGTGCCCCTGCGGCGCACCCGAAAATCTGAGCAGTTTAGACCTGGGAAGTGCACAAAACACAGGGCCTACTTGGGACCATGCCCTTGCAGAGCACCCTGGAGCCTGAGTAATGTGGAGCCGGGAAGTACATGCTGTCATGGACTATGGAAAATCCAGTGTAATCCATCTACTGCAAGCACTCCCAGCACTCCTAACCAGCAGGATTTGTTTGCAGTATCCCTCCCTCCCCACAACACAACTGAAAAAGTGAGCCTAAATAAGTGGCCACCTTCGCCCCCTTGTGTCAGGGTGGAAATTAGACACTGAAGAGTCTTGCAAACAGAGGAAGCCAAAATAAACAAAGAAGGGGGAAGCGCTCTGGAAGTGACAGGTGCAAAAGATTAAAACCCTGCAGTTAATGCTGAGACTGTGGATTTGAGGGACACCTATAGACCTTAAGAACAAATACAAGCTGGAACAAGGGACTATCTGACACTGAACTGACCCCAAACTGCCCACAACAGCTCCAGAGAAATTCCTAGATATATTTTCACTATTATCACTTTTTAATTAAAAAAAAATAGTTATTTATTACTCCTTCGACTTTCATTTTAATAGCCTACCTTTCAAAAAAAAAAAACTATTCTTTAAAACAAATTCCATACTGTTATTTAAAATTTTTGAGTTGATTTTGTTTTGTATTTTTGAGCATCTAACCTCTAATCTAGATTTTTAATCTCTGCTTTTTGATATTTGTTATCAATTTTGTACCATTAAGAATCTAATCTTCAGTATCCATTTTCACTTAGGGATTTGATTACTGGCTTGATTGCTGACTCTCCTTTTGACTTTCCCTTTTCTCCTCCAAGTCACCTCTGTCTACTTCCTCCCTCTTCTCTATATAACTCAGTGAATCTCTCTGGGTGTTCCAGACTGAGACAAGCACTTACGAATTTGATCACTGGCTAGACTGCTCTCCCCCCTTTTGACTCTCCCTTTTCTCTTCCTGGTCATCTCTATATCCCTCTTCCTTCTCTATCCTACATAACTGTTACTCTCTCTGGGTATTCCTGGCTGTGGATAATTGTTTCACCATTAACCTAGGGGTTTTATCTTTTGTGCTTTATGGGTGGACAAGTCTTGAGGACTGAAAGCCAGAGGCAAGAGGCTTAACTCCAGAACGTTAGGACATCAGAGAACTCCTGACTCCAGGGAACATTAATAGGCAAGAGCTCACCCAAAAGTCTCCATACCTACACTGAAACCAAGCTCCACCCAAGAGCCAACAAGTCACAGTGCGAGACACATTACACTAATTCCCCAGCAAAACAGGAACACAACCCTGAACAGTAAAAGACAGCTGCCCAAAGACATGCCAAACCCATAAACACCCCAAAACTCACTACTGGACACTTCATTGCACTCCAGAGAGAAGAGATCCAGCTCCACCCACCAGAACACAGATGCAAGCGCCCCCAACCAGGAAACCTTGACAAGCAACTGGCCCAACCCCACCCACAGGGAGCAGACTCCACAATAAAGAGGAACCATGAACGTCCAGCCTGCAGAAAGGCCACCACAAACACAGCAATCTACACAAAATGAAAAGACAGAGTAATATTCAGCAGGAAAAGGAACATGATAAATGCCCACAAAACCAAACAAAAGAGGAGATAGGGGCTCTACCTGAAAATGTTTTCAGAATAATGATAGTAAAAATGATCCAAAATCTTGAAAACAAATGTAGTTACAGATAAATAGACTAGAGGCAAGTATTAAGAAGATGCAAGAAATGCTTAACAAGGACCTAGAAGAAATAAAGAAGAATTGATCAATAATGAACAGTTATAACTGAGATTAACAGCACTCTGGAGGGAACCAACAGTAGAATAACTGAGGCAGAAGAGAGGATACATGAGGTGGAAGATAGAATGGTGGAAATAAATGAAGCAGAGAGGAAAAAAGAAAGAAATGAGGACAACTTCAGAGACCTCTGGGGAAATGTTAAATGCCCCAACATTTGAATCATACATGTCCCAGAGGAAGAAGACAAAAAGAAAGGGCATGAGAAAATACTTGAAGAGATAAATAGTTGAAAACTTCCCTAAAATGAGGAAGGGAATATCCACCCAAGCCTAAGAAACTCAGAGAGGCCCAAACAGGATAAACCCAGGGCAAAACACCTCAAGACACATATTAATCAAACTAACAAAGATCAAACACGGAGAGAAAATATTAAAAGCAGCAAGGGAAAAGCAACAAATAACACACGAGGGGATCCCCATATGGATAACAGCTGATCTATCAATAGAAACTCTTCAAGCCAGAAGGGAAATTACTGGACATAGTTAAAGTGATGACAGAGAAAAATCTACAGCCAAGATTATTCTACCCAACAAGGATCTCATGCAGATATGAAGGAGAAATCAAAAGCTTTACAGAGAAGCAAAAGCTGAGAGAATTCAACACCACCAAACTAGCTCTTCAACAAATGCTAAAAGATCTTTTCTAGACAGGAAACACAGAAAAGGTTTATAAAAAAATGAACCTGAAACAACAAAGTAAATGGTAATGGGATCATACTTATCAATAATTACCTTAAATGTAAATGGGTTAAATGCTCCAATCAAAAGACAAAGACTGGCCGAGTGGATACAAAAACAAGATATAGATGCAGTCTACAAGAGACCCACCTCAAACCTAGGGACATACACAGACTGAAAGTGAGGGGCTGGAAAGATATTTCATGCAAATTGGGACGAAAGGAAAGCAAGAGTAGCAATACTCAGATAAAATAGACTTTAAAATAAAGACCGTGATAAGAGACAAAGAAGGACACATAATGATCAAAGGATCAATCCAAGAAGAAGATAGAACAATTATAAATATATATGCACCTAATGTAGGAGTATCTCAATACATAAGACAAATGCTAACAAGTATGAAAGGGGAAATTAACAGTAAGAGAACAATAGTAGGGGACTTTAAAACCCCACTAACACCTACGGATAGATGAACCAAAGAGAAAACTAGCAAGGAAACACAAGTTAAATGATACAATAAGCCTAATTTATATCTACAGGGCATTTTGCCCCAAAACAATACATTTCACCTTTTTCTCGAGTGCAAACGGAACATTCTCCAGGATAGATTATATCCTGGGCCATAAATCTAGCCTTGGTAAATTTTAAAAGTTGAAATCATTTCAACCATCTTTTCTGATCACAATGTGGTAAGATTAGATGTCAACTACAGGAAACAAGCTATTAAAAACACAAAAATATGGAGGCTAAACAACATGCTTCTGTATAACCAATAGATCACAGAAGAAATAAAAAAGGAAATAAAAATGTGCATAGAAAAAAATGAAAACACAACCCAAAACCTATGGGGTTCAGTAAAAATAGTGCTGAGGGACGTTCTTAGCAATACAAGCCTACCTCAAAAAACAAGAGATACATCAAATAAACAACCTAACTTTACACCTAAAGCAACTAAAAAAAAAGAATAGAAGAACCCTAAAGGTAGTAGAGGGAAAGAAATCATAAAAATTAGAACAGAAATAAATAAAGAAGCAATGAAGGAGACTATAGCAAAAAAACCCAACAAAACTAAAAGCTGGTTCTTTGAGAAGATAAAAGAGACAAGCCATTAGCCAGACTCATCAAGAAAAAAAGGGAGAAGAATCAAATCAATAAAACTAGAAAGGAAAATGGAGAAATCACAACAGACAACACACAAATACAAAAGATCATAAAAGACTACTATGAGCGATTACATGCTAATAAAATGAACAACTTGGAAGAAATAGACAAATTCCTAGAAAAGTATAATCTTCCAAAACTGAACCATGGAGAAATAGGAAATCTTAACAGACCCAGCACAAGTGCAGAAATCAAAACTATAATCAAAAATCCCCCAGCAAACAAAAGTCCAGGACCAGAAGCCTTCACAGGTGAATTCTACCAAAAATGTAGAGAAGAGCTAACACCTATCCTACTCAAATTCTTCCAGAAAATTGCAGAGGAAGGTAAACTCCCAAACTCACTTTATGGGGCCACTATCACTCTAATACCAAAACCAGGCAAAGATGACACACAAAAAAGAAACCTACAGGCCAATAGCACTGATGAACATAGATGAAAAAAATCCTCCACAAAAGTCTAGCAAACAGAATACAACAATATATTAAAAAGATCATACATCATGACCAAGTGAGCTTTATCCCAGGGATACAAGGATTCTTTGATATTCACAAATCAAGTAATGTGATACACCATATTAACAAATTGAAAGAGAAACCCATATTATTGTCTCAATAGATGCAGAGAAAGCCTTTGACAAAACTCAGCACCCACTGATGATAAAAACTCTCCAGAAAGCAGGCATAGAAGGAACATACCATAACATAATAAAAGCCATATACAACAAACACACATCAAACATTATTCTCAATGGCAAAAAATTGAAAGCATTTCCTCTAAAATCAGGAACAAGACAAGGGTGCCCACTCTCACCACTACTATTCAACATAGTTTTGGAAGTCCTAGTCACGGCAATCAGAGAAGAAAAAGAAAGAAAAGGAATCCAGGTTGGAAAAGAAGAAGCAAAACTCTCACTGTTTGCAGATGACATGATCTTATACATAGACAACCCTAAAGATAACAACATAAAATTATTAGAACTAATCAATGAATATAGTAAAGTTGCAGGATATAAAATTGATACACAGAAACCCCTTGCATTCCTATACACTAACAATGAAAAACCAGAAAGAGAAAATAGGGCAACAATCCCATTAACCACTGCAACAAAAAGAATAAAATACTTAGGGAAAAAATTTACCTAAAGAAACAAAAGACATATATATAGAAAACTATAAAACACTGATGAAAGAAGCAAAGATGACACAAATAAATGGAGAAATATACCATGTTTGTGGACTGGAAAAATCAAAATAGTGAAAATGAGTATACTACCCATATCAATCTATAGATTCAATGCAATCCCTATCAAGCTACCAACGATATTTTTCACAAAACTAGAACAAATAATTTCACAATTTGTATGAAAGCACAAAAAACCTTGAATAGCCAAAGAAATCTTGAGAAAGAAGAATGGAACTGGAGGAATCAACCTGCCTGACTTCAGACTATACTACAAAGCTACAGTCATCAAGACAGTGTGGTACTGGCACAAGGATAGAAATATAGATCAATGGAACAAAATAGAAAGCCCAGAGATAAATCCATGCACCTATGGACACCTTTTCTTTGACAAAGAAGGCAAAAATATACAATGGAGAAAACACAATCTCTTTAACAAGTGGTGCTGGGAAAACTGGTCAACCACCTGTAAAAGAATGAAACTAGAACACTTTCTAACACCATACACAAAATAAACTCAAAATGGATTCAACATCTAAATGTAAGACCAGAAACTATAAAACTCCTAGAGGAAAACATAGGCAGAACACTCTCTGACATAAATCACAGCAAGATCCTCTATGACCCACCTCCCAGAGTAATGGAAGCAAAAACACAAATACACAAATGGGACCCAATTAAACTTATAAGCTTTTTCACAACAAAGGAAACTATAAGCAAGGTGAAAATACAGCCTTCAGAATGGGAGAAAATAAAAGCAAATGAAACAACTGACAAAGACTTAATCTCAAAAATATACAAGCAGCTCATGCAGCTCAATACCAGAAAAATAAATGACTGAATCAAAAAGTGGGCCAAATATCTAGACAGACATTTCTCCAAAGAAGACATACAGATGGCTAACAAACACATGAAAAAGTGCTCAAGATCACTCATTATCAGAGAAATGCAAATCAAAACCACAATAAGGTACCATCTCACACTAGTCAGAATGGCTGTTATCAAAAAAGTCTATAAACAATAAATGCTGCTAGGGTGTGAAGAAAAGGGTACCGTCTTACACTGTTGGTAGGAATTCAAACTAGTACAGCCACAATGGAGAATCATGTGGAGATTCCTTAAAAAACTGGGAATAGAACTGCCATATGACCTAGCAATCCCACTGCTGGGCATACACACCGAGGAAACCAGAATTGAAAAAGACACGTGTACCCCAATGTTCATTGCAGCACTGTTTATAATAGCCAGGACATGGAAGCAACTGAGATGTCTATCAGCAGACAAATGAATAAGGAAGTTGTCCTCTATATACACAATGAAATATTACTCATCTATAAAAAAAAAATTGCATTTGACTCAGTTCTATGAGGTGGATAAAACCGGAGCCTATTATACAGAGTGAACTAAGAAAGAGAAACACCAATACAGTATATTAATGCATATATATGGAATTTAGAAAGATGGTAACAACAAAACCCTACATGCAAGACAGCAAAAGAGACACAGATATAAAGAACATACTTCTGAACTATGTGGGAGAAGGTAAGGGTGGGATGATTTAAGAGAATAGCATTGAAACATGTATATAACCATATGTAAAATAGATGACCAGTGCAAGTTCTATGCATGAAGCAGTGCACCCAAAGCTGGAGCTCTGGGACAACCCAGAGGGTTTAGGTGGGGAAGGAGGTGGGAGAGAGGTTCAAGATAGGGGGACACATGTTCACCCATGGCTGCTTCATGTCAATGTATGGCAAAAACCACCACAATATTGTAAAGTAATTAACCTCCAATTAAAACAAAATAAACTTTTTTTAATTTAAAAATTAAATAAATAGATTCCCAAACCCTATACTTCAGATTCTCAACACAGGAATTTGAATATTAAAGTCTCCCTCACATGATTCTGCTTTGGGAAATAGCTGCTGCCCTTCGTTACAGACCCAAAGCCCCTAAGAAAAGTGTAGGTTCACCAGCAATTATTTAGCTACAAAACAAGAAACAGCATTAAATGAGAGCTAGCCTGGAGCAGAGACACTTTAGAGCAAATTTCTGTTGATTCTTGGATACATGGTAAAATCATAGAACATGAAAAAAATCACATGTATATATATACATATATGCACTTACTTTTATACATGTATGAATTATCGCTGTAAAAATTGTCACTTTTTTATTTTGAATATTTATGATGCACAAAAGGGTTGAAACCAATCTACAGCAAATACCTGTGAATTTACCACCCACCTTAAATAAAATGTTATCACTATAGTTGAAGCCTTTTGGATACCCATCCCTAATAAAATCTCATTTCTTCCTCTTAGCAGTTAAACTAGTCTGAATTTAAGCTTATCATTCCTGTCTTTATCTTTTCACATATCAGTTCAGGTCAGTTGCTCAGTCATGTCCAACTCTTTGCGACTCCATGGACTGCAGCATACCAGGCTTCCTTGTTCATCACCAACTCCTGGAGCTTACACAAACTCATGCCCGTTGAGTCAGTGATTCCATCCAACCATGAATGCATAAATAAGCAATATATAGGATTGTTTTGCATTTTAAACATATAAATGATTTAATACCATAATTTTCTTCCACACCTTGCTTTTTCATTCAACATTATGTTTGCAATTCATCAATTTTTATTCAATTTCTAAGATTTTAATGCTTACCACAATTTAAATATTCTAATGATGGGCAGCTTGGTTTGTCTTTTTTTTAAGTTTTTGAAATTAAAAAAAAAAAATGCTCCTGTGATAATGCTTGTACGTATCTCCTTGGGTACATGAGTTTCTTTAATAGAGAAACATGGAAAGAAGAGTTTGTTCAGTGTTTATACCTAGAAGCTGGGTTCCTGTGTCATAAGTTATGCACATCTTCAATTTTATAGAAAGTCTCCCTAATTGCTCTCCTTAGCTGTTCTACCAGTTCAAATTTCCACTACAGTGAACACATGAAAACTATCTCCTTCATACTTAGCATTGTTGCTTTGGGTTTTTTTCCCCTTTTTGTTAGAATGATGGCTAAGAAATGTGAGTGTGTGCCCAGTCACAGCCCACTCTTTGCGACCTCCTAAATTGTATCCCACCAGGCTCCTCTCTCCATGGGATTTTCCAGGCAAGAATATCAGAATGAGTTGCCATTTCCTACTCCAGGGGATCTTCAGAACCAGGGATCTAAACCACATCTCCTACATTGACAGGCAGATTCTGTACCACTCTGTCACCTGGCAATCCCAGCTAAGAAATAGAATTTCCTAATGGTTTCAATTTGCATTTCCAAGATAACTATTGAAATGGAATTCCTTTTAATATGTCCATTTGCTTCCACTTTGGGTAACTCCCTTTTATATATATTTTGCTAGATTTCTTATTGAGTTATGAGAGTCCTGGTTTGTAGCATTTCTTTAATGAATATTATCCAATATTTCTTTGCTAACTGATCATTGTTGCCAAGATTATCTTTCATGAACAGATCTTTCTATTCTATATATTAAACTTATCAACATTTCCTTTAATGGTTCTGTCTTTTTTGATCTTAAGAAATTGTTCTCTACTACAAAGAACATGAAGATTTGCTTCTATTTGTTCTCCAAAAACTTTTAAAGTTTTAATGTTTAGGTATTTAAGTTAATTCTAAATGTTAATTGTTTTTTGGATATGGTATGCAAATAAATATTTAAAGCTTTTCCTGTCACTATACACAGAAATCAGTCATATCAATTTATATATATATGAAATATTTAACTGAGTTTCCTAAACATTTATCAATGAATACATCTTCTCATCATGTATCGGATATGCCATTTCAAGTTTCCAAGTTGCCATATATAATGGAACAGTATCTTTCTGACTTCTCCATCTGTTCTGTTGACTCATATGCCAATTCTTGCACTATAAGATTCCTATGAGTTTATTATAAGCCTTTATATCTAAAAGAGCAAGTCCCTCTCCCTTTTTCTTCTTCAGAATTGTCTTCATTATTCTTTTTCTTTAATCCTCCACAGGGTTTCCCTGGTGGCTCAGACAGTAAAGAATCTTTACCGCCTGCAATGTAGGAGACCCAGTTTGATCCTTGAGTCAGGAAGATTCCCCAGAGAGGGGAATGGCTACCCACTCCAGTATCCTTGTCTGGAGAATTCCACGGACAGAGGAGCCTGTTATGTTATAGTCCATGGGATCGCAGAGTCAGACACAACTGAGAAACTAACACTTTCACTTTTCTTCTTTCTTCAATCTTCTACATACATTTTAAAATCAGCTTATAGATTCCATCTAAAATAAAATCCTGTTGGAAATTTATTACAAGTTAACTGAATCTACAGATCAATTTGGGAAGAATTGCGTTTACTATTTAAAACCTTCTTCTCCAGGAACATGGTATATCTCTTCCAATTTAGATGTTCTTTAATATAGTTTTTAATAGAATTTATAATTTGCTTCATAGCTGTCATGCATATATTTGATTTTATTTGTTAAGTACCTATACATTGTTATTATAAACAAAATATTATGTCTAACTGCATTTTTGTTGTTGTTCCTGCTGCTAATTTCATTCAGTAATGCAGCTGACTTTGTTTTGATTTTGTATTTACTCAAATAAAGTGAAAACTTTTGTTCATACAAAAAGAGTGTCCAAAAAACCAACAGAAGTGTCCAGTCTTTCTGAACTCTCTTGGCAATTCTAATAATTCATGAATCCAATTTTTGTAGACTATTACATATTTTGTGAATAAGTATATTTTCCTTTTTCATAACCCTAAAGGTTTTAACTTACTTTGCTGGTAAGGACCTATAGTAAAGTGTTGAAAAGAAACATGGTAATAGAGATTCCTACATGATTTCTGACTTCAGCAGGAATCTTAATATTTAAACCATAAGTGTGATGTTTCTATGTATGTTTTATTCATGTAATTTTTATCAGCTTAATGTTTTCTTCTATTCTGATTTTTGCTAAGAATTTTTAAGTCATGAATCAGTATCGAATTTTATGCAGTGTTTTTTTCTGCTCTTGAGATAACCACAGATTAACAAATACTCTGATGATGAAAACAGATTTACATTATTGATTGAAATACCAACAGGATCTCTCTCTCTTTCTCACACACACACACACATACATAGATACACTCAGTTTGCTAATATTTTGTATAAACATGTTAATCTGTGTTCAAAAGTAAATTAGCTTGTACAATTTCTTGTGTAGTCCTTGTCTAGTTTACAAATCAAAGTAACTCTATCCTCAGAAAGTGAGATGGGTAGTGTTTTCATTTATTTTCTCCTCTGGAAGAGTTTATATAAAACAAGAGATGTTTCCTTGGGCGTAATACAGCTCCCTTGTATAACTGTCTGAACCCAGTGCTTATTTGGTGGAAAGACATCCTAGACTGCAAAAATGGTCACAGTCCTTTGCTCTTTGCTGGCTCCATGCTCTGTGTAATGAGAATTTGTAGCATATCTCATTAAAAGACAGAGTCTATTTCTGATACTCTTAAACATGGCCTTGCAAATTGCTTTGGCAAGTAAAATACAGAAAAATAATGTGCAAGTTTCAAGTGCAGGCTTCAAAAGGCCATTCAAAGTTTTGCTCCAGCTCTAGAAACCCTTATCAGCAATCATGTTAACAAAACTGTGCTAGACTATAACATGTAGCAGAGATAAACCAAACTAAACATTCTAGAACAGTCAGCCCCTAGAAAACCTAGCAGCTGACCAAAGATGCCACAAGTGAACTCACTGAGAATGTAAGAACCAGTCAGCAAAGCCCAGCCCAAATTGTCAAGGCACAAAATTCTGAACTGCACAAATGGTTGCTGTTTCAAGCTGCTAAGCTGCGATTTGTTATGCATCAAAAGCTAACTGATACCATACATAGATTTTAAAATATAAATTTTTTATGATATGTTAATGATTCCAAGATTATCTGGGTTTTTCATTTCTTAAATCCATTTTGATAATGTATATATTAAGGAATTATTCATTTTTCTCTAGTTTTCTATTTCATTGGCACAAAACTGTTAATAATTAATTACTATTGGTTTTATTTTCATAGTGTTTTTTGTGTGCATTTGTTATCCACATTGGTTTTTATACCTTCTCCCATTTTCATCTTGCTCAAACTTCCAGATGTTTAGCCTGAGTTATTCTTTTCTGAAAAGGTTACCTTTTTTTCTCCAGCTATTATTAAGATCTTCTCTGTGTCCTTGGGGGTTCTGCTATTCTGCCAATACATCTAGATTTGGCTTTCTGTCTATCCTCATTTGTGTAACAGATTATCAAAATGATCCAAAATTCTTCCATTCCTTGTATCCATATCCCTGCAATGTTATATTGCACAATAGTTCAAGAGATGAAGTCTATTTATTTACCCCTTGCTACTAGATTTGGTCATATGACTTGCTTTGGGCAATAAATTATTAGCAAATGTGATCAAGCAGAGCCTTAAAATGCGCTAGAATTCTAAGGCTTCCTCTATTCTTTTTGAAATTTTAAAATTTCCATGTGAATAAGCTTGAGTAGACTCCAACTGGGGGAAAACAGCAGTACACCAGTCAACAGTCAGCCTACCACCAGAGATGTGAAGAAGATATCTATTGACCAACCAATTGATCACAGACATATCAGAGAGCTCAGGAGATTACCAGCATACCCTGACTAAATCAGAAAGATCATCCCATCAACCCAAAGAATTATGAATTGAATAAAATGACTTGTTTAAGTTTCTAGGTTTTCTGAGTGACATTTTAGACAGCAAGAGCTTACACTTTGATTGTACTGTGTTTTCTATAGTAAGAGTTGATGTCTTATCAACTTTGCAATACCCTTACCCATCACACTTTTGTTGAGGTTCAGTTGCTAAGTTCTCCCTGACTCTTGGTGACCCCATGGACTATAGAACATAAGGCTTCCTTGTCCTTCACCATTTCCCAGAGCTTTCTCAAACTCATCTCCATTGAGTCCATGACGCCATCTAACATCTCATCTTCTATAGCCCCTTCTCCTCCTGCCCTCAGTCTTTCCCATCATCAAGGTCTTTTCCAGAGAGTAATCTATTCTCATCAGGTGGCCAAAGGATTGCAGCTTCAGCATCAGTTCTTCCACTGAATATTCAGGGTTGATTTCCTTTAGGATCGACTGGTTTGATCTGCTTGCAGTACAGGGGACTCTCACGAGTCTTCTCCAGAACAATTCAAAAGCAACAATTCTTTAGCGCTCAACCTTCTTGATGGTCCAACGCTCACATTTATACATGACTACTGGAAAAACCATAACTTTGACTAAGACAGACCTTTGTTGGCAAAGTAATGCCTCTGTTTTTTAATATATTGTCTAGATTTGTCATAGCTTTTCATCCAAAGAGGCAGTGTCTAGTGTGTATATGTGTGTATATACTTGCATAAATATTTGAAAACTCCAAAAGATAATGGGAGAAATGAGTTGTGGGTACTATTAGAAGTATGATGAATCATGCAGAGAGAGAGGAAAACAACAGAATGAGAAAGACTAGAGATCTCGTTAAGAAAATTGGAAATACCAAAGGAACATTTCATGCAAAGATGGGCACAATAAAGGACAGAAACTGCAAGGACATAACATAAGCAGAAGAGACTAAGAAGCAGTGGTAAGAATATACTAAAAAATATACAAAAAAGTTCTTAATCACCTGGATAACCATGATGGTGTTGTCACTCACCTAGGGGCAGACATCCTGGAATGCAAATTCAAGTGGGTCTAGGAAGCATTGTCTGTGCTTAGTTGCTCAGTCAAGTCTGACTCTTTGCGATCCTTTGGACTGTAGCCTGCCAGGCTCCTATGTCCATGGGATTTTTTAGGCAAGAAATAGTGGATTGGGTTACCATTTCCTTCTCCAGGGGATCTTTCTGACCCAGGGATTGAACCTGTGTCTTCTGTGTCTCCTGCACTGCAGGCAGATTCTTTACCCACTGAGCCATCAAGAAAGTCATTACTATGAACAAAGCTAGTGGAGGTGATGGAACTCCAGCTGGCCTATTTTAAATCCTAAAGAATGATGCTGTCTTAAAATGTTGCACTCAATATGATAGCACATTTGGAAAACTCAGCAGTGACCACAGGACCGGAAAAGGTCAGTTTTCATTCCAATCCCAAAGAACGGCAATGCCAAAGAATGTTCAAACTACTGTACAATCACACTCATTTCACATGCTATAGCAAGGTAATGCTCAAAATCCTTCAAGTTAGGCTTCAACTGTACATGAACTGAGGACTTCCAGATGTACAAGCTAGATTTTAAAAAGGCAGAGGAACCAGAGATCAAATTGCCAACATTTGCTGTATCATAGAAAAATCAAGACTATTCAAGAAAAATATCTACTTATGCTTCATTGACTATGAGCCTTTGACTGTGTGGATCACAACTAACTGTGGAAAATCCTTAAAGAGATGGGTATACCAGATCACTTACCAGTCTCCTGAGAGACCTGTATGCAAATCAAGAAACAATAGTTAGTAGACTACTTCTGCCTATCCTTTCACTAGAGGGGTAGTCTTCAGTATCGTGGCTTTATTTTACAAGTTTCTGTCCTAATTTTCAATCTTGCATGGAATCCAAGCCATTCTCCATATCCCACACAGAATATTGAAATTTAAGACTCTAAATGGAACTCATATATTGCTAATGACAGTTTAAAATAATATAGCCACTTTGAAAGTAAATTGGCATTTTTTGATGATGTTAAATGTACATTTAATATTGTTGTTTCTGTTTAGTACCTAAGTTGTGTCTGACTCTTCACAGCCCCATGGACTGTAGCTCACCAGGCTGCTCTCTCTGTCTGTGGACTTCCCAGGCAAGAATACTGTAGTGGGTTGCCATTTCCTTCTCCAGGGGATCTTCCCAACCCAGGCATCAAACCCACATCACTTGCATTGGCAGGCAGATTCTTTACCACTGAGCCACCAGGGAAGCCCTACCCTTAAGACACAGGCCAGCAATCCCACTCCAACATATTTACCCAAATGAAAATGAAAATTTTTTTTTTCATAAATAGCTTGTATGCAAACGTTTAAGTAGCTTTATTCATAAATATTCAAAACAACCTAAATTCTCATGAACTGACAAATTGTAGTACATGCATACAATAGTATTGGAATGCAACTCAGCAACAGAAAAGAATGAATCTTGATACACACAATAGCATGGGTGAATCTCAACATATATACATACACATATAAATGATTCCATTTACAACACATTCTGGGAAAGGCAAAATTCTAGGAGAAGACAACAAATCATTGATTCCTAGAGATTTAGGATAAGGAGAAGGCTTGAACAAAGTGCAGTACAATGGAATTTCTGGAGGTTATCAACAATCCTTTATCTTGATTATGATGGTATACATGACTGTATAAAATTCCTAAAACTCAGAGAACCATAAATTTAAAGGGAAATTTTTTATTTTATATAAATTATACCATAATTTTTAAAAAAGGAAAAGGAAAAAAATCCCAAGATCAAATGGTTTCACTGGTCTAACATTTAAAGCAGAGTTAATGCCAGTCCTTCTCAAATTTTCAAGAAAACGTAGAGGCAGAAACATGCTTATTTTTCAAGGTTAGTATTACCCTGATACCAAAGCCAGAAAAGAACACTACACAAAAATAAAACTATTTACCAATATCTTTGATAAACATAGATGCTAGGGGTGGCAGTCCTAAGATGGTGGAGGAATAGGACAGGGAGACCACTTCTCCCCCACAAAAGCATCAAAAGATCATTTGAATGTTGAGTAACTTCCAAAAAACAACTTCTGAACGGTGGCAGAGGACACCAGGCACCCAGAAAGGCAGCTCATTCTCTTCAAAAGGAGGTAGAACAAAATATAAAAGACAAAAAGGGAGACAGAAGAGTTAGGGATGTTGATCCATCCCAGGGAGGGAGTCGTGAAGGAGGAGAAGTTTCCAAACACCAGGAAACCCTCTCACCAGTGGGTCTGTGGGAAGTTTTGGAATCTCAGAGGGCAACATAACTGGGAGGGAAAAAAACAAAAATCAAAACCCACAGAATACGTGCCTTAACCAAAACTCCCAGCGGAGAGATAGTCCAGATGTTCGCATCCGCCACCAGCAAGCAGGGGAGGTGCGGGTTGTGTGCTTAGGGTAAGGACCGGGCCTGAGTGCCCTGAGGACAATCTGAAGGAGCTAAGGTGAGATAGCAACCCAAACTGTGGGATAGCCAGAGAGAGAGAAAGAGAGAACTTTCCTGGCAAAAAGCTCTAACCTAAGGCACAGTCTGGCCAGCTCACAGAACAAAGGATTGAGTAAATACCAAAGGACAGGTAGCCAGCTGTGGACCAGAAGAGAATGGCAGGACATACTCAAAGTGATGAAAGAGAAAAACCTACAACTCAGATTACTATACCCAACAAGGATCTCATTCAAATATGAAGGAGAAATCAAAAGCTTTATTGCCATTTCCTTCTTCAGGAGATCTTCCCAACCTAAGGATTGAACCCAGGTCTCCTGCATTATAGGCAGACGCTTTACTGCTTGAGCTACCAGGGAAGTCCCATAGACAAGCAAAAGCTGAGAGAATTCAGCACCACCAAACCAGCCTTCAACAAATGCTAAAGGATCTTCTCTAGACAGGAAACACAGAAAAGGTTTATAAACTTGAATCCAAAACAACAAAGTAAATGGCAACAGGATCATACTTATCAATAATTACCCTAAATGTAAATGGGTTGAATGCCCCAACCAAAATACAAAGACTGGCAGAATGGATACAAAAACAAGACCCGTATATATGTTGTCTACAAGAGACCCACCTCCAAACAAGGGACACAGAGAGACTGAAAGTGAAGGGCTGGAAAAAGATATTTCGCAATAGAGACCAAAAGAAAGCAGGAGTAGCAATACTCATATAAGATAAAATAGACTTTGAAATAAAGGCCATGAAAAGAGACAAAGAAGGACACTACATAATGATCAAAGAATCAATCCAAGAAGAAGATATAACAATTATAAATATATATGCACCCAACACAGGAGCACCGCAATATGTAAGGCAAATGCTAACTAGTATGAAAGGGGAAATTAACAGTTACACAAAGTAGTGAGAGACTTTAATACCCCACTCACACCTATGGATAGATCAACTAAACAGAAAATTAGCAAGAAAACACAAACTTTAAATGATACAATGGACCAGTTAGACCTAATTGAGAAAAGGTTGGCTTAAAGCTCAACGTTCAGAAACCTAAGATCATGGCATCCGGCCCCATCACTTCATGGCAGATAGATGGGGAAACAGTGGAACAGTGGCTGACTTTATTTTTCTGGGCTCCAAAATCACTGCAGATGGTGATTGCAGCAATGAAATTAAAATACGCTTACTCCTTGGAAGGAAAGTTATGACCAACCTGGACAGTATATTAAAAAGCAGAGACATTACTTTCCCAACAAAGATCCATCTAGTCAAGGCTATAGTTTTTCCAGTGGTCATGTGTGGATGTGAGAGTTGGACTATAAAGAAAGCTGAGCACCAAAGAATTGATGCTTTTCAACTGTGGTGTTGGAGAAGACTCTTGAGAGTCCCTTGGACTGCAAGGAGATCCAACCAGTCCATCCTAAAGGAGATCAGGCCTGGGTGTTTGTTGGAAGGACTGATGTTGAAGCTGAAGCTCCAATACTTTGGCCACCTGATGCAAAGAGCTGACTCATTGGAAAAGACCCTGATGCTGGGAAAGATTGAGGGCAGGAGGAGAAGGGGACGACAGAGGATGAGATGGCTATATGGCATCACCAACTCGATGGACATGGGTTTGGGTGGACTCAGGGAGTTGGTGATGGACAGGGAGGCCTGGCGTGCTGTGGTACATGGGGTCGCTAAGAGTCGGACACAACTGAACTGAACTGATAGGACATTTCACCCCCAAAAAATGAATTTCACCTTTTTTCAAGTGCACATGGAACATTCTCCAGGATAGATCACATCCTAGGCCATAAATCTAACCTTTGTAAATTCAAAAAAATTGAAATCATTTCAAGCCTCTTTTCTGACCACAATGCGGTAAGATTAGATGTCAACTACAGAGAAAAAACTATTAAAAATACAAACATACAGAGGCTAAACCACATGCTTCTGAATAACCAACAAATCACAGAAAAAAAAAATCAAAATATGCATAGAAACGAATGAAAATGAAAACATGACAACCCAAAATCTATGGAATTCAGTAAAAGCAGTGCTGAGGGGAAGGTTCATAGCAATACAAGCTTACCTCAAGAAACAATAGAAAAGTCAAATAAATAACCTAACTTTATACCGAAAGCAACTAGAAAAAGAAGAAATTAACAACTCCAGGGTGAGTAGAAGGAAAAAAACATAAAAATTAGGGCATAAATAAATGCAAAAAAACAAAGGAGACCATAGCCAAAATCAACAAAGCTAAAAGCTGGCTCTTTGAGAAAATAAATAAAATAGACAAACCATTAGCCAGACTCATCAAGAAAAAAAGAGAAAAGAATCAAATCAACAAAATTAGAAATGAAAATGGAGAAATCACAACAGACAACACAGAAATACAAAGGATCATAAGAGACCACGATCAGCAACTATATGCCAATAAAATGGACAACTTGGAAGAAATGGACAAATTCTTAGAAAAGTATAACCTTCCAAAACTGAACCAGGAAGAAATGAAAATCTTAACAGACCCACCACAATCATGGAAATTGAAACTGTAATCAAAATCTTCCAACAAACAAAAGCTCAGGACCAGATGGCTTCATGGGTGAATTCTACCAAAAATTTAGAGAAGAGCTAACACCTATCCTACTCAAACTCTTCCAGAAAACTGCAGAGGAAGGTAAACTGCCAAACTCATTCTATGAGGCCACCATCACCCTAATTCCAAAACCAGACAAAGATGACACAAAAAAAGAAAACTACAGGCCAATATCGCTGATGAACATAGATGCAAAAATCCTTAACAAAATTCTAGCAAACAGAATCCAACAACATATTAAAAACATCATACATCATGACCAAGTGGGTTTTACCCAGGGATGCAAGGATTCTTCAATATTTGCATATCAATCAATGTGATACACCACATTAACAAATTGAAAGATAAAAACCATATGATTATCTCAATAGATGCAGAGAAAGCTTTTGACAAATTTCAACACCCATTTATGATAAAAGCCCTCCAGAAAGCAGGCATAGAAGGAACATACCTCAACATAATAAAAGCCATATATGATAAACCCACAGCAAACATTATCCTCAATGGTGAAAAGTTGAAAGCATTTCCCCTAAAGTCAGGAACAAGACAAGGGTGCCCACTCTCACCACTACTATTCAACATAGTTTTGGAAGTTTTATATACAGCAATCAGAAAAGAAAAAGAAATAAAAGGAATCCGGATTGCAATAGTAGTAAAACTCTCACTGTTTGCAGATGACATGATCCTCTACATAGAAAACCCTAAACACACCACCAGAAAATTACTAGAGCTAATCAATGAATAAAGTTGCAAGATATAAAATTAACATGCAGAAATCCCTTGCATTCCTATACACTAACAATGAGAAAACAGAGAAATTAAGGAAACAATTCCATTCACCATTGTGACAAAAAGAATAAAATACTTATGAATAAATCTACCTAAAGAAACAAAAGACCTATATATAGAAAACCATAAAACACTGGTGAAAGAAATCAAAGAGGACACAAATAGATGGAGAAATATACCATGTTCATGGATTGGAAGAATCAATTTAGTGAAAATGAGTATACTACCCAAAGCAATCTACAGATTCAATGCAATCCCTATCAAGCTACCAATGGTATTTTTCAGAGAACTAGAACAAACAATTTCAAATTTGTATGGAAATACAAAAAACCTCAAATAGCCAAAGCAATCTTAAGAAGATGGAACTGGAGGAATCAACCTACCTGACTTCAGGCTCTACTACGAAGCTACAGTCATCAAGACAGTATGGTTCTGGCACAAAGACATATAGATCAATGGAACAAAATAGAAAGTCCAGAGATAAATCCATGCACCTACGGACACCTTATCTTTGACAAAGAAGGCAAAAATATGCAATGGAGAAAAGAGCATCTCTTTAACAAGTGGTGCTGGGAAAACTGGTCAACCACTTGTAAAAGAATGAAACTAAAACACTTTCTAACACCATACACAAAATAAACTCAAAATGGATTAAAGATCTAAACATAAGACCAGAAACTATAAAACTCTTAGAGGAAAACATAGGCAGAACACTCTCTGACATAAATCACAGCAGGATCCTCTATGACCCATCTCCCAGAGTAATGGAAATAAAAGCAAAACCAAACAAATAGGACCTAGTTAAACTTAAAAGCTTTTGCACAATGAAGGAAACTATAAGCAAGGTGAAAAGACAGCCTTCAGAATAGGAGAAAACAATAGCAAACGAAGCAACTGACAAAGAATTAATCTCAAAAATATACAAGCAACTCCTGCAGCTGAATTCCAGAAAAATAAATGACCCAATCAAAAAATGGGCCAAAGAACTAAACAGACATTTCTCCAAAGAAGACATACAGATGGCTATCAAACACATGAAAAGATGCTCAACATCACTCATTATTAGAGAAATGCAAATCAAAACCGCAATGAGGTACCATTTCACACCAGTCAGAATGGCTGCTATCCAAAAGTCTACAAGCAATAAATGCTGGAGAGGGTGTGGAGAAAATGGAACCCTCTTACACTGTTGGTGGGAATGCAAACTAGTCCAGCCACTATGGAGAACAGTGTGGAGATATCTTAAAAAACTGGAGAAAGAACTGCCATACAACCCAGCAATCCTACTGCTGGGCATATACACCGAGGAAATCAGAATTGAAAGAGACACGTGTACCCCAATGTTCATCGCAGCACTGTTTACAATAGCTAGGACATGGAAGCAACCTAGATGTCCATCAGTAGACAAATGGATAAGGAAGCTGTGGTACACATACACAATGGAATATTACTCAGCCATTAAAAAGAATTCATTTGAATCAGTTCTAATGAAGTGGATGAAACTGGAGCATATTTTACAGAGTTAAGTAAGTCAGAAAAAAAAACAGCAATACAGTATATTAACACATATATATGGAATTTAGAAAGATGGTAATGATGACCCTATATGTGAGACAGCAAAAGAGACACAGATGTAAAGAACAGATTTTTGGACTCTGTGGAAGAAGGTGAGGATGGAATGATTTGAGAGAATAGCACTGAAACATGTACATTACCATATGTGAAATAGATCACCAGTCCAGGTTCAATGTAAGAGACAGGGCGCTCAGGGTCAGTGCACTGAGATGACCCTGAGTGATGAGATGGAGAGCGAGGTGGGGGGGGGAGGTGTTCAGGATGGGGGACACATGTACACCCATGGCTAATTCATGTCAATGTATGGCAAAAACCACTACAATATTGTAAAGTAATTAGCCTCCAATTAAAATAATTAATTAAAAAAAAGACTAGATTGGAAAAAAAATAGATGCCAAAATTCTTAAAACATTAGCAAATCAAATTTAAGAGTACATTAAAAGAACATGCACCAAGATCAAGTGAGATTGATCCCTAGGATGCAAGGATGCTTCAAGTCATGCAAATCAATAATTGTAATATACCACATTAACAGAATGAAAGATAAAAATCATATCATCCTATCAATAGATGTAGAAAAAGCATCTGACAAATTGCAGTATCCTTTCACAATAGAAACACCCAAATTGGGCATAGAAAGAACATAGTCCAATATAATAAAGGCCATAGTCAACATCATACTCAATAGTCAATGATTGAACACTCTTATTCAAAGATCAGGAATAAATACATGGTGTCCATTCTCACCATTTCTATTCAACATAGTACTTGAAGCCCTGTATAGAGCAATCAGGCAAGAAAAAAGGGAAAAAACGGTTTCCAAATTGAAAATGAAGAAGTAAAATATAACTGCTTGTGGATATCATCTTATACACAGAAAACTCCAAAACTCCACCAAAAAACTTTTAGAACAAATCAGTGAAAGTCTGTAAAATTGTAGGGTACATAACCAAAATATAAAAATCAGCTGCATATCTATACACTGACAACAAAATACCCAAAAAAGAAATAAAACAACCTCATTAACAATAGCACCAAAAATAATAAAATACTTAGGAATAAATTTAAGAAAGGAGATGAAAGATCTGTACACTGAAAACAAGACTGATTAAAAACCTGAAAAAGACACACATGAATGGAAATATATCCCATTTTCATGGATCAGAAGAATTACTACTGTTAAAATCCTTCACTACCCAAAGTCATCTGTAGATTCAATGCAATCCCTATCTAAATCCAAAAGGTATTTTTCACAGATATTGAAAAAAAAATCCCCAAATTTGTCAAAGCCAAATAGGCTTTGTAAGACCCCAAATAGCCATAGTAATCCTGAGAAAGAAGAACAAAGTTGGAGGCACCATACTTTCTGACTTCAACTTCTACTACCAAGCTATAGTAATCAAAACGGTATGATACTAGCCAAAAATAGACATATGAGCCAATGAAACAGAATTGGGAACCCAAAAGTTAATCCTTGCATATATGGACAACTAATATCTGCAAGTCACAAAGCTGATAAGCAGTTAATATCTGAAATATACAAAGAACTCATACAACGCAATAGCAAGAGAAGGTATGACTTTAAAATGGGCAAAGGAACTGAATAGATATTTCTCCAAGGAAAACATACATTTATACCCCCAACAAAAAAATTTTAAGAAGATATGGTATGTATGTGTATGTGTACACAGAGTAGAATATTATTCAATCATGAGAAAAAATATCCTGCCATTTGCAACAACATGGATGGACCTTGAGAGCATTATGCAAAGTGAAACAGATCAGGTAGAGAAATACAAATAATGCATGATATCACTTATATGTGGACTCTAAAAACCTGACTCATAGACACAGAGAGTAGAATGATAGTTGCAAGGGTTTAGGGGAAGTGGGGGGAATGGGCAGATGTTGGTCAAAGGATACCTTCCACTTATAATATGGGTAAGTTCTGGGGATCTAATTACAGTATAGTGATCACAGCAAATAATACTGTACTATAAACCTGAAAGCTTCTGAGAGTAATCTTAAATGTTCTCACCATGAAAAAAGAAATGGTAATTATGTAATGTGATGGAGGTGTTAGACAACATTATGGTGGAAATCATTTTGCAATACATTACATGTGTCAAACTGATGTACATCTTATACATAATGTTGTATGTCATTGACATCTCAATAAAGTTGGAATAGATAAGTAGATCAAAAGAAAAAAGGAAAAAACTTAAATATCTAATTCTTTGGTATTGGCAGACATCCCTTTGGTTTTCACTTCCCTTCATATATTTAGCCTATAAGGATCTCCCTTCTTGTAAGTGCAATGACAAATCGTAAAAGATTTTTGTTCTATTTTATCCAGCATTTATAGGCATTTTGAAGGAAAAGGATTTCAAAAATATCTAGTCTACCATATGGCCAGAAGCAAAATTCTGCCATTCTATTGAAGTACAAGACTATCTTAAAATTTCATGATGTTTTTTAACTTTTTCAATTCACTTTATCACTGAGTCCTGATGCTTCTATGAAGCACAATAATGCAGTTATTGTATTACTCTCTTTACAGACAGGAAAACCAAACTGATGGAAGTTGAGTCATTTCTTATTGTTTATCTAGACATCTACCCCCAAACTGAATTAATAAAGATTCTGAGAATGAAAAGGAACTTGAAGATTACCTTAAATCTCCCAGAAGTAGACCAATAAGAAACAGTTTGAGGATTATTTACATTCTGGATCATCCATAGCTGACAGGAGAGTGACGTGTGTGACCTTGGGCAAGTCACTGAACTCTCTAATCTCAAAACACCCACATCATAGAATTGCTGTGACAAGTGAGTAGATTCACATCAAGCACAGAGAATATAGCATGTTGCAAAAAGTAGAAGGTAGTGCTTACTTTGAATAAACCATGCTTTTGGTTGCGCTGACCAAGCCATAAACTGCTTCCAGGGGGAAGGTTGGTCTCAGGAGGGTCTATCACACGTTCATAAATCCTGTAGGAGCAAAGAACACAGTTACTAATAAAGAGGCTCAAAGCAGAACCCAAAGGTACATACATATTGCTGGAAGTACTCATGGCATTTGCTGCTGGTATAGAGATGGAGGCAATATGGGGTACATTTTAGGTGACAGGTAAGGGGAACAGAGATCTGTTCCTGACAACACTTGGAAATATTATCTGGGCCCCTCCCAGCTTTCTATCTTGGCTCTTTTGGCAGAGAAAGAAAGAGGGTAACATTTTTGCATGTCTACTCTGAGTACTGAATTTTATATAATCTCTGAGTAAAGTGGTTTTACCCATTTTTCAGGCAAGAAAGTTGAGGTACAGTCAGAGAACAGAAAAGTTGGGATGAAAATCTATCTGGCCTGGCTGTGAATCCCATGCACTCTACTCTGTTCCATGACTCTCTGACAGCTTTATCCAGCTGCTACTTATTTCTACAGCAATCTCCCAGACCCCCTCTAAACAACTGAGGAGCAGCTGCTCACATGATAATGTGCTTCCTCTACAAAATCAAGTAAATAAAATTATCATCTGATGAACAAATATTTATTGAGCATTTCTTTATGCTTCAAGCTCCTTATAAGGCAACAGAAGATAGAGCAATAAACCAAACATACAAAGTCCTGTCCTCATAGAGTAAAAGAAAGATAGAATTCTGCACAAAAGAAAAATCTTCATGTGATATATGAAGACACAGAACTAATAAAGAGAAGGCAGCCATCCTGGGATCTTTGCTGCTGCTACTGCTGCTAAGTCACTTCAGTCATGTCCGACTCTGTGAGACCCCATAGACAGCAGCCCACCAGGCTCCCCTGTCCCTGGGATTCTCCAGGCAAGAACACTGGAGTGGGTTGCCATTTCCTTCTCCAATGCATGAAAGTGAAAAGTGAAAGTGAAGTCGCTCAGTCATGTCCGACTCTTCGCAACCCCATGGGCTGCAGCCTACCAGGCTCCTCCATCCATGGGGTTTCCCAGGCAAGAGTACAGGAGTGGGGTGCCATTGCCTTCTCCGGGGATCTTTGCAGTCACTGACAAAACCTACCAAACAAGCAAACTGTCTCAGTTACTCTTCCCTCCCAAGCTCCATGTTAGTCAATTAACAAATCCTGAAATTTTTGCTCTCTTTAGAAACAGTTCCTGCAAACACCAGCTGATCAAAGGCCTCCACCTCAACTCTGGCAAGTACCTTCCAGCACCTGAGTATTGAGAAGGGAAAGGAAGAGCTCAACTAAGACTTGAACTTGTCTCCTTAGATGCTCAGAAGAGGCTGAGTGTGGTGAGACTTAGGGACTGCCTCTTGTCACAGGGTTCTGAATTTCTCCAGCAGCTCTCAGTAGGAAAGTGCAGAAGAACTGGAAGACTGTCTAGTTACATCAAGGCCAGTGAATGATTGCAAGGCTGATGCAGCTGGGATCTATCACACTGCAGTCTTACGTTTATGTCTTAGCCACATCATCCATTACTCTCTTGTTTCCCAACAATACATGCAAGGTATTCAATTGACAAAGCTCTAAATATATCAGGTCCATCTCTACTAGTTATCTTTCTGTTATAAATGGAGCCTCAAAACATAAGCAAGGTAAATGCTGCTGCTGCTGCTGCTGCTGCTAAGTCAGTTCAGTCATGTCCGACTCTGTGCAACCCCATAGACGGCAGCCCATCAGGCTCCCCCGTCCCTGGGATCCTCCAGGCAAGAACACTGGAGTGGGTTGCCATTTCCTTCTCCAATGCATGAGAGTGAAAAGTGAAAGTGAAGTCGCTCAGTCGTGTCCGACTCTTAGCGACCTCGCGGACTGCAGCCTACTGGGCTCCTCCGTCCATGGGATTTTCCAGGCAAGAAGCAAGGTAAATAAGGTTCCCTAAAAAAGATAGTCTGTGTTTTCTCCACAACAATGCATCCTTTCTTTTTCTGTTAGAAGGAACCATTTGAGATGAAGCAATGTGTCAAAACTGCCTTAATACAAGATGCTATATACTTTCTTTAAAAATTTTATTTCCTAATATTAGTGAAAAACTAGAAACAAGCCAAATTTACAACAACAGAGAAATGTATACATTATCAAGTAGATCAGCTTGATAGAATTTACTACAGTCATTAAGAGTGATAAATATGCAGGTTATGAAATATGGGGAAGTATATATAAAATAATTTTCACCAGAGGAAAGGGGAATGCAAGATTATTTATGCACTATGGAGATAATGATGCAAAAATTATGTTCAATGTTGGTGAGTTTCAGAGGAGGCCAGAGAGAAATGAAAATCGCTATATTTAGGTGAAGAGGCAGAGCATAATTTTCCATGAGGTGGTTTCACTAAACAGTTGAAAGTGTTGTCAACCTATTTATCTTAACCTTCATTTTAAACATCTGCATCTGTCATAGTGAGAATAGTTTTCCATCCAAATGCCTTCTTTTTGGTTTTCAAAATGCTAGAAGGTAAGTTCAAAAGAGCAAAGGAGAGGGCTTTATCTGTTGTTTACTAAGTGCATTAAGGAAGGAAAAATCAGAAAGATCAACTCCCTCTCCTGCTCTCTCTTCCACAAACATAGTAGTTCCCTGGGCCTTAGAAACCTTTGAAGAAGCAAACATTTGAGGCCACTATCATAAACAGGTGGCAACCCAAGGCACATGAGTCAAAGGGGCAAGCTGACTTCTGTGTCCTACAGTCCTGTCAGGATCTGCTATTCATGCCAAGGGAAGACTGCACTGCTGTCTTTCTGGGAGCCCCACCTATTCATTTGGATCAAAGAGCTCCAAGCAGCAAGCACAGTCCACAGATTGCATACAGGCCTAGCAAATGGAAAGAGCTTAAAAACAGTATTAAACTGACATAAAAACCCACACAAAGGATATCTTCAGTTCATTTCAGTCTCTCAGTCATGTCCGACTCTTTGCAGCCCCATGGACTTCAGCACACCATGCCTCCCTGTCCATCATCAACTCCTGGAGCTTGCTCAAACTCATGTCCAAGTCGGTGATGCCATCAATCATCTCATCCTCTGTCATACCCTTCTCCTCCCGCTACAGTCTTTCCCAGCATCGGGATCTTTTCCAATGAGTCAGTTCTTCACATCAACTGGCCAAAGTATTGGAGCTTCAGCTTCAACATCAGTCCTTCCAATGAATGTTCAGGACTGATTTCCTTTAGGATGGACTGGTTGGATCTCCTTGCAGTCCAAGGGACTCTCAAGAGTCTTCTCCAACACCACAGTTCAAAAGCATCAATTCTTCTGCACTCAGCTTTCTTTATAGTCCAACTCTCACATCCATACATGACTACTGGAAAAACCACAGCATTGACTAGATGGACCTTTGTCAGCAAAGCAATGTCTCTGATTTTTAATATGTTTGTCTAGGTTGGTCATAACTTTTCTTCCAAGGAGCTAGTGTCTTTTATTTTCATGACTGCAGTCATTATCTGCAGTGATTATGGAGCCCAAGAAAATAAATCTGTCACTTTTTCCATTGTTTCCCCATCTATTTGCCATGAAGTGATGGGACCAGATGCCATGATCTTAGTTTTTTGAATGCTGAGTTTTAAGCCAACTTTTTCACTCTCCTCTTTCACTTTCATCAAGAGGCTCTTCAGTTCCTCTTCACTTTCTACCATAAGGGTGGTTTCATCTGCATATCTGAGGTTATTGATATTTCTCCTGGCAATCTTGATTCTAGCTTGTGCTTCATCCAGCCTGGCATTTCACATGATGTACTCTTCATAGATGTTAAATAAGCAGGGTGACAATATAAAGCCTTGACGGACTTCTTTCCCAATTTGGAACCAGTCTGTTGTTCCATGTTCAGTTCTAACTGTTGCTTCTTGATCTATCTAATCATGAGGAAATATCAGACAAACCCAATTTGAGGGATATTCCACAAAATAACTGCCTATGCTTTTTCACATATCAGTATCATGAAAAGTAAAGAAAGGCTGATGAGCAGTGGCCAATTACAAGCACCAAAGGGACATTAAAAACTAAACGTGAGATGGGTTCCTGGACTGCATCTTAGAGCAGGAAAACAAAATCCATAAAGGAGTCAGCACAAAATCAGAGAAATTTGAAATCAGAATGGTAGATCACAAACTAGTATTGTATTGGTGTTCAATTTCCTGATTTTGAGAATTAGGTGGTATATATTTCTGTAACTTGTTCTTAGGAAATACACACTGCAGCACTTTGGGGTAAAACGTCATGATGTGTGCAATTTACTCTCAGAAAGTTCAAATTAACAATGTAAATACACACAATATAAGTACATATATACGTAGACACATCTTTTTACTTTGAGAGAGAGCAGAATTTGAGCAGAGGTTATGATTGTTTCCTTGTATCATTCTCAAAACTTCTCTGTAGGATTAAAATTATATTAAAGTAAAAAGTTTTAAAAATAGAGTAAAAAAGCTAAAAAGGTCTATAATGTATATAAATTAAAAATACAAACAGGTAAAACTATTTTATCTATGAACCAAGGATATATACAAACTTTAAGTGTCACGTAAGGTATATGACACTGTTTTCCTAAAGGAATGGTAATGGTTAGAGAGGAGGGAATGAAAGGCAGGGAAGGAGGGATGAAGGAAGGATTTATAGATTAATGCTAAGAATATCTCATAAACGAAGAAACAGGATTATCACATTCCTATCCTCACCTTTGTACAGGGGGAGTTTTTCAATCAGCATACCAAACACAATCAGAATCTTGGCAAAAGGGCTGCTGATCCCTGAGGTGGACTGACTCATACAGACAGGCCAGTAGGGCGCAATGATCTGTCACTGAAATCAAGTATTGCCCAAATAACTGACGAAAAAGCCAAAGCTAATATATGAACTCCTTGGTTTCCAGTGTGCTCAGGAAATTGAATTCTATATTCTGATAGTCTAGTATTATGGGTAATGAGGTTTCCTTCTCATCAGCAAATATCTGTCTACAATGTGTGGGACACTGCTGGCTATGGGGATGCACAGGCAAAGTCAACAAGGCCAAGTTCCTGCCCTCAGGTCAAATGCATGAGCCAGACAGACAACATGCCCTCACACACCTTACAGTTCAGAGCAGTAAGTGCAATGATTTGTGGGAGCAGAGCAGAAAGAAAACAGAAGACTTACAGCTGAGTCATGAATGAAGAATAAAGTGGAGCTGACACACAGACAGAATAACCAGCACTTGCACAGAACTGAGTGTAAGCCAAGCATTTTTACTGAGAATTTTACATATATTAACTTAATCCTCACAATACCACCATCAGACAGATGTTCTTGGCTCACCAAGGTTAACTGATTTGTCCACGGTTAGGCATCTGGTGAATGTCAGAGCTGGGATTTGAACCCAGATCCCCAAATCTGAACTTCTCACTCAAATAAATTAAAATTTCTAACTTGATTTACTTATCAGGAAGGGAAGGCGAAACAAGTTCATGTGCCAAAGCAAGTGGTCAGGACTGATCAGCTCTCCCAGAACCCTGGTACACTGCTGTGTGGCTACAAGGATCCCAGCCTCCTACACATCTGGATGCACCCATGGAATATGAATGGAAGGGATTTGCATCCCCCAAAAAAACCTCCCTCAAGCATCTTGCACTTATTTTCTTTCAGCTGACAAGAGAGGACTCGGGCTATGAGGTGGGCAGAGCCACAAGGTGGCAGGGCCTGGATTCCTAAATGATGACGTGGGAGGCCGCCTCCCAGCCAGACACACCCAACTGAGATAGAAAGGACTTGTAGTAGCTGTGCTAGTCTTATTTACCCTAGCATGCATACCCCAACATAAAAGAGAAAGGTGACTGTTACATTTTCATGCCCTCAATGCCAAGAGGTATCAGAGATCCTGTGGTGTAGCAGAGGCACATGAATTTGGGACAAAACAGATTTGGGTTCACATTCCAGTTGTGCATTCTGCTAGCTATATGACCTTAAATTATTTAATTCCTTTGTACTTCGGCTTCCATTTAAAAAAAATGAGGTTTTACTACCGACTGTATGAGCTGCAGAGAGGCTTAAATGAAATACCTTGAATGCCATCGGTACACAGTAGGTGCTGCCAGTCTGTAAAAGTCATGGGTGTCTAAATGATGCAGAGTACACAGGACACATGATACATTCCAGCCCACTGGCTGCACAGCCCTTCAAATGAATCCACTGAGATGGGATTATCAGTATCTCAGGTACAAGGCTTGTGCTTTGAGACACAGTATAAGGAAATAGCATTACCGTCAGATGGAGGCTATTTAAAGGTGTACAATTTCCATGTTACAATGTAAGAATTTAGTGTGTATTTTGTCATAAGTTCCTACACTTTGAAATTTTTAAGTCCTAAATTTCTTTTCACCTTTTACAAATTTAAAAGCTAGAACAAGAGAACATTTAACAAGGCAAAACCAAAAGAAATTAACAGCATTACTTTCTGTTGTTGTTTAACCCAAGTAGAGTGCACACTGGCAACCTACTCAGGTACTAAATTTTGGATGAGAAACAAAATTTTTGGACAAAGTACATTTTCTATGACACACAAAAACCCCAAGTATTTTTACTATGTTAGTTTTAAAATGCCTTTCATTAGCTTCTTTCAATTCTTTCAAGACAAAAATCAAACTTTTCTATGTCAATTAAGCAAACATTTTAACATCTTTTACATCCCTCCAAAATACATAATTCTTTGGCATTTACAAAAGTTTGACTTTTACTGAAAGTTCATCATAAACTCACATAAGACAGGCGAAGGACGCAGGAAAAAGGAACAGGTAGAAGAAATAATCAATCACCAAACTAAGAACCACACAGTCCATAGCTTTTATATGAGCAAAACATGACAAGACACTGCTCTTAACACTTTGCCTAAGTCAGAGCTAGGTACTTTCTTACTCACTCCATTTGGAAGCTTAAGTAAATTTAGCCAATCCATGGAACAGGTTTCTGGGAAAATGAAAAATGTTGGCTGTAAGCCAAAGCCCTCTAAGTTCTTATTTCAGACTGCCCTTATTTATCTTTTATATATATATATATATATATATTATTTTTTATATATTCTAACTGCCCAGTATTTTGGTTCTTCACTGATCTCTGAGACTGCCCACTTTCACGACCCGTTTGGACATACTGTCCTTCACATCAGCATACGACCCTATACCCTCCCACTAACCAATGAGGTCCAAAATTCTGGTCCTGACTGAACCTGCTTTCCCAGACCTCTCTGCGAAAGGAGGAGAAATTGGTCTTTCCTGTAGCCCTGGATCCAGCCCTTTCACCCTCAAGTTGTGTCTGCACTTTTTGAGTGTCATAACCATGATTATCTGCTCAATATGGAGGAAACAAAACCCTCACCACAATATCCCTGCAGCTGCTCAGTCGTCTCCTGCACCCAGACCTTCCCTAGCCATGTTACATAAAGCAGGACCTAACCACTCATCGGCTTCCCTGGTGGCTCAGTGGTAAGGAACCCGCCTGCCAGTGCAGGAGACAGGGGTTCAATCCCTGTGTGAGGAAGATCCCCTTGAAAAGGAAACAGCAACCCCCTCCAGTCTTCTTGCCTGGGAAATCAATCCATGGACAGAGGAGCCTGCAGGCTACTGTTCATGGTGTCACAAAGAGCTGGACATCACATAGCAACTACACAACGACCACTCGCCATTCAGCTTGTTTTACCCTTCTCAAAGCACATGACTCTCCCTATATTATTGTAAAGTAATTATCCTCTAATTAAAAATAAAAATAGTTTTTTTTAAAAAGGTGAGTATTAGGGATGTAACTTACTGTATGACGACTATAACACTGCTGTATTATACATAGAAAAGTGGGAAAGAAAGTAAATCCTAAAAGTTCTCACTATAAGGAGGAAACTATTTGCCTTTTCTTTCCTGCTTTATTTTTATTGTATCTATACAAAAAGATGGATGTGTTAACTGAAACTACTGTGGAAATCATTTCACAATTTGTGCAAATCAAACCATCATGCTATACACCTTAAACTTATATAGTGATCAATGTCAGTCATTTCTCAATAAAATTACAAATAAAAAAAACACATGACTCTCCACACTAATCTTGGCTCTCTGCTGATTGCCTCCTCCTACCAGAAGTAAGCATCCTGAAAGCAAGGACCTTGTCTACCTTTTTCTCATCAGTGTCTCTAGCATCTGAGAGAGCACCTAGTCAAAGTAGGTGCCCACTCCACATACTGAACAGATGAATCAATGAATGAAGGCAGTATCTTCAGAATAAGAGAGCTACAGACACTTACACATGCAATAACCTTCATCAAGTGTTTTCCTGCATCATCCTCAGCTCATGCGATTTTCACCAGGACCCCCACCCCCACCCAAAAAAAAGCAAGATGAACCCCTCTCAATGTTTTCCATCCAGAAAAGAGTTAGGGACAGCAAGTTTGAATCTGTCAGGCAGACAACTCACTAACAGGAAAGCCAGATAAGTGAATTTCAGGAAGAAACCATCAAGAGAAATAGTCAACAACTTGAAAATTAATTAAATCAAGCATAGCCTTTTTGATAAGTGCACAATTTACTGCTTAAGTGGATTGCATTATAATCAGCCCAAATTTATCACATTCCCATAGGCTGACACACACAATGCATTTACTCTACAGCCATCTAAAATCTACACTTTCTTCCAGCCAAACAAAGCCCAATTCCCACTTAGTCAAGTTTCTAGGCCTTGAACTCAAGTGAGGTGCTCCCTATTAAGATGTATTGGGAGAATTACGGGAATTTTTCATGCCATTAGTATCTATCAGTATTTTGAATGTAAGCAACTCATTTCTAATACAATAGCATGCAAAATTAAACATCCAGTCAAACATAAAAACTGCTTGAGAGGAATGAACACTGCAAAGAGTAACTGTCATGCTCCTTGTGAAACTCAGTCACTGAATCGAGGGCTCAGATTAGGAATTTTCTTCACAAGGTACAACTTCTCTTTATTCATGACTGGTTAAGAATGCCCTCCCTAGCAAGCGTCCCATCTCCTTAAAAGACCAATCAATATTCTATGAAGAACTCGATTTTCTGTTAACCAATAAAGCCCTGAGAGCTCAACACAAAGCAATGCAGTGGTTCAACACCACTACTTATGAAGGAATATTGGATTTTTATTTACCTGGATGAAGGAAGGCGTCTGAAGGGACTCCACAGTACCTTTGCCAATTATACAGAAGAATGGGTCTCCAATGTAAACCTTGTGCATCAACATGCATTATGCCACTGTTCAATAAGACAATATGAAGCCCAAACGAGATGCTAAATGGAGAAGTTTATCTGAGGCTTTGCCTAGAATTGAAGAAAAGTGTTCACATTCTCCCTGAAGAGGAAAGTTACAATGATTTCCTTTACTAGATAGAGAATCTCATCCTTACTGCCTTTTAGCCGGCGCTAGTGAACATCAAGGTGTTTCTTAAAGAAAGCTTCCTATTACAGAACACAAGGCAACTCCCATCCTGTCTCCCCTCACCATCGTAGTCGTGGGGGAGCTCGCAGAGGGGTTAATTCCCTCTTTTGGCCTTAGGCTAAAAGGGAAACCATGTCATCTTCCCCCCTTATCTTAAGTCTCACAGGAGAAATATGAGAACAACAAAGTTCTTGATCATCACCAGAAAAACAAAAGACATCTATGGTGTCACTGGCATTGTTCTTGGACCCAGTGAGTCTTCAGCACAGGTCATGGCAACCTACAAAATAGTTCCTCAAAGCTCACCCACTGTGACAAGTGTTTGCCAACAGTGTACCCTGATAAGCTACTTGTTGAATTTCCATGTTAGGTTGTTTGGCTCTTGTTCATTGTTTGCTAACATGGAGATGCATCACACAGGGCTTGTACCAGAAGGACAGGAAAGGAATGCCCCCAAGGGGAGCTCTGTGGCTTCCTCCCTCCAATCTGTTTAGTGACACTCAGCAAATGACAAGATGAAAATGGCACCTCTGGCACAATACAGGAGGAAACAGACTGAAGCTGGGGAGATGGATTATACAGATGAATACAGTATGGCCCCAATGTGTAAGAACTGACTTCTAAGCCAAATCCATGCAGGGCTCAGGAGGGAGGATGGTAGCAGGGCTCAGCAGGTTTCTAAACAGTTCCTCCACTGCTGTCTGCAGAGTAAATACATATGCCAGCTAAAAAGAGAAGGCAAAGTTGAAATCTGCACAGAGGTGCTTTTCTTCTGGTAAACAAAACCGTGACAGTGTTCAAGTGAGATTAGCAAAGAGACTTTGCTGGAGAAGGGTGTGACTATCTTCCCCAAAAATGAGACAACTCCCCAGGAAGATTAAAGTCCTCATGTGACCTGCTTCATCCAGTTAGAAAACACTAGCAGATGTGGGCTTTTTCTCATCTGGCAATTAAAGTTTACTCTTTTCTCTCTCCTCATCTGGATCTCTAAACCAAGGGTGTTTTTCTTTCCTAACCATATATTATGCCGCAAATGGCTCTCTCCCATTACTTCTTACTAACCCTTATGCTTTGCCTATCCCAAGATCATGCTGATTGCGAGTCAGATTAGACATCCAGGTCCGTCTTATTCGTCATCATTACCTATGATTTGGCAGTTTAATAGCAGATGTGCTTATTGAATTTGCAGAAAATACAGAGTTGGTATGATTGCTTCAGTCATAATGGATTTTAAGATAATACCACCAGGGTTAAAAGAGACATTAATAGGCTGAAACTAGGACCAAAGCAAGTAAGATGAAATTTGACATTAGGAAAAAAAAAAAAAGAAAGATCCCGTGCTTAGGGACTGTGCTTCTCAAAGACAGAACGTGAGATCTAAGATTTCTAACATCTAAGACTTCTGTAACAGAAATACTTATTGAGAAAAAGTACACTGCTGTTTTGAGCAAAAGTAAGCTAAGATGGTCAAAAAGTATGTTATCATCTTAAACTGTACCAGAGAAGACAATTATCTCATTCTGAGTCTATCTACATAGAGATAATCACATGTAGTTGTAGGAACTTCTCAGATGATATACAGACACACTTTAGAAAAAGCCAAGCAAGATTATGAGGGCTTTGTGAGCCAAATCAAGTGATGAATGGTTGAAGGAACAGAGGATGTTCAGTCTGAAGAGGCAAAGATTACTGGATGGCAAGATAAAGTTTTCAAATATTTGGAGAACGGTCATGTGGAAGAAGGATCGGATTCCTTCTGTGTAGCTAAAAGAGGTAAAATGAATACCAACAAGTGTAAGCTACAAGGAGGTAATTTCAGTTCAAGATAAGAATTTTCTAGCAGGCAGAAAACACAGAGAGAAAGAACAGCCTTGGGAAGCAATCAGCTAGTCTCTGAAGGATGTCCCAGCAGATGGTAGAAGACCACTTGCAAGGACAGTAATCTTCAAACTCAGACAAAGACCCAGCCTCCACAGTTGTTAAGAGTTGCCCTTGATTATCTACTATATGCCAGAAATTTACAAACTTTATAATCCTTAAAATAACCCTAAAAGGCAGGCATTGCTATACTCAATTGATAGATGTTCACAGAGGTTAAACAACTTGCCTAATACCATTCAATAAATGGCAAAGCCTAAATTCAAATCCAGACGTAAATTTGTGCAATGCCCAACTGCCTTATAATCCTCTATTGATTCTGCTCTTAACAAGTCAAATACTCAACCAGTTGGTTACACGAACAGTGTGAGATACAGAAAGATCATTGGACTAAAGTCAGAAAACATCCATTGGTGTCTTACCTTTACTATTTAAGCTTTGTGACTTGGGGCAAGTTACAAAACCTCTCTGAGTGCTCACTGTATCTTCACTCATAAATGTAATAACAATACGTATTACACAGGTTTTTGATGAATATAAAACAGATAATCTCAATGAAAGCACATTGTAAAAATCTAAAATGCTTTTCTAAAGTAAAAGATTATTAATATTATTAACATCAATGCTTTTATCCTCACAGAAGAATCTAAGAGATACCTGAAGTATTTTCAGAAAAAAAATGCCAGAAACCTCATCCAAGCCACTTGGCTCAATTGGCTAGAAAATAGTACCCACTGTCAGCTTTACAACTTCTATAAAAGAGGAGCTTAGGGGCAGCAATCTGATGGGAAAGAGAGGAGAGTAACAGCCTCCTAAATCACCCCCATGGTGTAGTCACTGATGGCTCATGTATCCATAGTCATTAGTCCCATTTTATTTTCTAGGAGTTCAGACAAATTTTGCTGCACAGAATGTTCAATTATACCTCAGAATAGCTGCCTCCAAAATATTTGCTGGTACTCACAAGTGGGTGATAATTTAGTGTAACCCCATTATTCATCTAGATGAAGATTTAAATGTAATGATAAATCAAAAGCTTGCTGTTCATATAAAGCTTACATTGGTAACTAGGACTGTCAGGTCAGAAAGGACATTGAAGGTCTCTGATTCAACCTCCATCTGGTACTTGTTACATTAACATACAAACATCCAAAAGCCATCTGTCATCCAGAGACCGTATGTGGCATCCTCACATAATGCTTAAAAGCTTCACAGAGTAAATGGATGTCTCCCCAAAGGCACAGACTGATCACTTCCCAACAACCCATGTGAAATATATCAGGGTCTAGCAACTATAGTAAGGGACAAGGCAACTACTTCTCTCTCCATGAAGTCCTGATGCAACCACAAACCACCACCACCACCCCCCATCCCCATCCCCCCCAACATTGGCATCCTCAATACAGAAACAGAGGTCTGTATTCTTAGACCTTTTTACTTTTTCAGGACCTTGGAAAGCACTTATAAGGTCTGTTGCCAAATATTATGGGAGCCTAGCAAGCTTTTCAAAAACACAGATTCCTAGGCCCCTCATAAAGTCAGACTTAACAGGTACCAGTCTGGCCCCACTATTAAAAAGAATCTCTGATGAAGGCTTTATTTGGCAGTCTGTCCTCAAGCAGAAACGTCAGACTTGACTAGGATTTCATCCTGCCTTGCTACCCCTACCACAGCCAAGCTAGCCTATGACAGGAACAGCCCGGACTCGACTTAGGGTGCCTCCAAAGCAGGCTGAGAGGACCAGGAGAGCAAAGAGGCCATTTCGAGATGCTTTTCTACTTAAATTGAAAACAAAAAATAAACAAGAGGGCAATACAAAGAAAAGAAAAAAGTCCTTCAGCACCCTACTCTTTTGTGGTGGCATGGCCTCCCGACCAAGGTCACTTAGTAGTTGTGTACAAGATGGGTGGATAGAAAGACAATATATAGGTAGCCACTTGTAAATTTATTTGGCAAGAATAATATTATATTCCTGGCCTCCTGGAATTTTCATTACAAAATTATAGCATTATAGTTATTTGTTAATTGTTGGTCAATTTCAAATAGTGGCAAATGCTAAAGTAAGCCAAATATCTCCATTTCAGTTCAGTTCAGTTGCTCAGTCATGTCCGACTCTTTGCGACCCCATGAATGGCAGCACTCCAGGCCTCCCTGTCCATCACCAACTCCCAGAGTTTACCCAAACTCATGTCCATCGAGTCGGTGATGCCATCCAGCCATCTCATCCTCTGTTGTCCCCTTCTCCTCCTGCCCCCAATCCTTCCCAGCATCAGGGTCTTTTCCAATGAGTCAACCCTTCGCTTGAGGTGGCCTAAGTATTGGAGTTTCAGCTTCAACATCAGTCCTTCCAATGAATACCCAGGACTGATCTCCTTCAGGATGGACTGGTTGGATCTCCTTGCAGTCCAAGGGACTCTCAAGAGTCTTCTCCAACACCACAGTTCAAAAGCCCATTTACCCACTCCAGGTAGACCCTTTGCTCTGCTCTGTGCCAAAGGAGACTAACAGGTTCCCTCCTCTTTTCGGTTACAGTTGGTTTCAAGCAATGGGAACCACCGGTGGGAGGGCAGGAAGGGTTGAAGTTGGAGTGCTAGTTAGTTCACATGGAAAAGGCTTAGCACAGTGCTTGGCACACAGTACTAGTTAAAGGTAGCTTCTCCTATTAATAACAAAACTAGTAAGGGCAGCACTTGACTACTAAGCGGTACTGTTATGCCACGTTTCTCTCTCAGCTGCTGTCTATAGCCTTCCACACATAAATGTGTCAATACAAACTTGATTGCTTTTTAATAATGTTTACTGAGGACAACTCGTGTGCCTTGACTTCTGCTTTGTAGCAAGTTTGTTGAATTATTCATCTAGTTTGGGGCTCTTTCTTTTAAAAAGTAATCATCTCTTTCTTGAAAGAAATTTTTATTTTATCATGCTATCAGTCCTGTCAGACTTTAGAAGTTCACAATCACTGAAGAAGAGCAAAGCAATTTAGATAAAATTTCCTGTTCTGAAGGAAGACTTTTGTTATTAAATGCGAGGCATTCAATAGCAACTGCCAGCTGTTTAATCAAAAAGTTATTGTTCATTGTGGAGGAAAAAATGGAGTCTGAAAAACAATGAGGCTACAACTCCAAGCTCAGAAATGAATTTTCAAATTCTTTTCAAACTCCAACTGATCATTTAAACTATAATGGCCCATTTCTGATAAGGGTGATAATAAGAAAATCACTCAGAGATCTCCTACTCATTTCTTTAATTACTGCCTTTCCTAGTGACCCCTGCATGTTCAGATTACAGGGTACAAATTAGAGAAATTTTAAGAGATGTCTCAAATAAGCCTATTATGCACGATACACAGGTGATTCCTTTAATTCCAAACCAAAATGAGTGATAAAAGAAAAATTAAGTGGGTGAGGGAATTATACGGGAAAATTTTCACATGCTAGTGAAAAGGTTTTAAAGATGGTTAAAGGGAAAAGAAAAGATTCAAGAGTCAGAAGGAGTCTGTTCTAAATTCTGGGCTTACCCACTAAACTTAGGATGTGACTTTGGACAAATCGCTTTATCTTCCTAGGGTTACTTCCTCACCTTTTACATAAAGAAAATGACGCCTGCTCTCTTTACCTTTCTAAGGCTCAGTGAAACGCTGTACAGTAACTCCTTTGAAAATTGATGCCCAATACTGATGTGAAATGCCCTAATAATGCTGAGCCACCTGAATGCTTGCTGGTTTTTCAGATTCTCCCAATGACCCAGCTACAGCTCTTTCCTTATGTTTGGTCCATGAGATAATCTGGTAACTTTTTAATAATCTTGCTTCCTTTGACCAAGTTATTCAAGTTGATTTTTGTTACTTACAACATAAGGATCTTAACTAACATGAAAATGTACAGGAAAATACACTTAATTGAAACACTTCTATACTCAAATGAATAACCACAGTAAGTCATGGGAATGCCTGCTCAGCAGTGTATAGGAAAATAAAAATTCTGATCTTTCCACATCTTGATGCCTACCTCATTTACATTCCATGATATAATCAGCAATTTATAAATTTGTAGGCAACTTGAAAGCAGTTCTTATTTGGCCTTGCATCCACAGTACCTACACCAGTGCTAGGCACAAAACATACACTTAATAACAGTGGTTTAATTTCATGTATTTTTGCATTTGTGTCAGCCAGATCAGTTCCTGGACACAGCCCTCTCTCTATGCTTGTATAATGATTAACCAATGGGTGAACTGGAGTTGTAGGAGTTCTTTATTCTGGATATTAATCCCTTACCAGATATATAATTTGTGAACATCTATTTTCATTTCTCTTGGATATTCTTTAGATGCACAGAAGTCTTTGATATTCATGAAGCCCAATTTATCCATTTTTTTATTTTCTTGCCCATACTTTGGGATCAAGAAATCACTGCTGAATTCAACATCACAAAGACTTTTTTCCCTATTCTTTCTTATAAGAGTTTTATAGTTTTGGCTCCTACATTTAAGTCATTTTTAGTTAATTTTTGTATGCGGTAGAAGGCAAGAGTACAACTTCATTTTTTCAAGTAGATATTCAGTTTTTACAGTACCATTTCTTGAAAAATTGTCTTTTCCGCTGAAGGGCATTGGTATCCCTTTTTTAAAAGATGTCAACTGATAACATATGTGAGAATCTCTATGGATTTTCTCTTCTGTTCCACTGGTCCATATGTCTATCCTATACCAATACCACACTATTTTGATTATTCTAAGTTATATAGTGAGTTTTCAAATTGGAAACTGAGTCCTCCAACTCAGTCCTTTTTCACAATTATTTTGCCTATGTTGCACTGTCATTTTAAACATTAGTTCTATTAAATTATTTCATCTTTCTTCTTCAGGTACTTCAATTACATACATGTTGGGCTATTTTTACCTATTTTCTATATCGACCATTTTCTTCCAAAGCATTTTTCTTTATTTAATATTCATTTTCTTAGTTATTTTAATGCCTTTCTTTAATGTCCCTTATAGGTCTTTTGCTTGAATTTATTCTGTTGGAGTTCCTGTAATTTAGTCGTTATTTCTAAAATAATAATGTCCATTTCTTTCCTGCATTGTCATTCGTGCTTTATATATTGCTGAGTTTTATATATTTTTACTCTAAGTTGGTGAATTTCTGATTAAGAGTGGGTTTCATATCTCTAAAATTTTGTTAAAGGATCTTTGACTCAAGCTGGAATATTGTATTACAGCTTTTGATACTTTTTTTTTTAAAGAATTTGTATCAGCTGACATATTTTCTCATTTTTAATAGTTTTGTATACAAGATTCTGCTGTAAGGTCTTATTTTCAGGTACATTGTAGTTTATGGAACATTCTGCCTCCATTTATGCTAATGTGAGTATGTATACATTTATTTATTCTCCTTGTTGACCTTTAAGTATTTTTGGAAAGAATGTGGAGAGATTGAGATTTACACAACTACCATTTCCCTGGAGCAACCAGACAAGAGGGAAACTTTTCTATATCCTCTCTGTAAGCCTATCTCCCAAGTCAGATTAATAGCACATCTCTGTATTCTTACAGCATCCTTTACTACACTATGGTAGAACCTACCACACTGTTATAAGAATCAATTTACCTTTCCAACTCCACCCTGGGATACTTAGAACTTGTAGCTTTTCTTCAGTATACGTAGTTATGACTTTACTCTTAACTATGTCAATTGCATTCATAACATGACTGTGCTGCATACTAGCAGCATAACCCTGACCATGTAAGTAACTTCACCACTGTATTCTAGTTTTCTCATCTGAAAAAAAATATGGATAATAATAGCACCTACCTTATAAGGTTCTTGTAAGAATTAACATATTTAGAGTACTTAGAACACTGCTCAGCATACATCAAGTATTTAATACTCTTATTCTTATCATCATCATATCTTTATCCCCAGTAAGCACTTTTGGACCTAACACATCAGGCATACTCAGTAAATGCTGAGCTGAGGGTACAGATTATTCTGTCTACTGAGTTGCAGTAGCACTTAAACAACAGTTGATACAGCCCAGCATTGCATTGAATACTATTGTGTATTACAATCGACTAGTCCATCTGTTGTTTTATGTGTCAAATATCTGAAGAGAACCCTAGAGCTACCTTTCTTATGCCTCACCTTTCCTTCCCCACCAATGAGAGTTCTGTGCCATCAAGTCCAGCTCTAACTCTTTGGAGCTAAGAGAGTTTGACAGTCATTCCACCTCTCTGTAAAATGAAGAGGTAATAGATGCCTCCTAGGTTTTATGTGACACTGAAATAAAATCATAAATCATGGAGCCTGGCTTGTAGTAGTTGCTCACAGGGTGGTGGTCCTCAGTCTTCTTCCTCACCTATGCCCTCCACTCCATCCCACCCACTTTACAGGACAGACTCCATAACACTAGTCAAGAGAAGAGACCCAGCAGCACTCCCTAACAGGCCAGAAGACATCCCTGCCATGTGCTTACTGCAGAAAATCTCCAACATATTCTTCTGGCCCTGCATGCCCATCCGCACAAGTGACTCCAGTGCTCAACCACTTGGTGGATCATTGCCATCTGCTTCATTTTTTTTGTTTTCAGTTCAATTTGGTTTTGTACCACTTGCATATTTAAGGTAAAGGGCTTAACAGTGAGTAACATAAGATACAAAGCAATCAACATATGATATAAGCATTGTCCACAGTGAAGATACAGATGTCAGAAAAAACTGCTGACCTTTAGGGAAAAGGGAGGGGGAGGTACAAATGCATGATAAGAAAATAAACATACAAAGTGATAAATGCCAAGAAGAAAACAGTAATGAGGTGGAGAACAATGTGGTGGGAGAGTTTCTATTACATTCAATAGTTTCACTGAGGAGAAATCATTTGAATACATTAAGGACCTACATATGAATATATTTAAAAAAATTCAGGTAGAGCAGACAGTAAAGAGGTCTTGAGGTAAGCATGTGTGTAAAAGTTCCAGTAAAATCAACTTTTCAGGTGTGGCTGGAACAAAAAAAGCAGGAAAGAAAGCTGGAAGTGATGACAATGGAGAGGCAGAAAAGAGGTCACCTTGCTATGAATTTTAGGTCATGCTATGTCTCAATCTTGTAATTTGAGTGAGATGGGAAGGAAAGGTATCACTCCCCTCTGCATACCATGAAACAAAATTGTTAGTCACTCAGTCATGTCTGACTCTTTGTGGCCCCATGGACTGTAGTCCACCAGGCTCCTCTGTCCATGGAATTCTCCAGGCAAAAAATACTAGAGTAGGAAGCCAGTCCCTTCTCCAGGGGATCTTCCTGACCCAGGGATTGAACCTGGTTCTCCCACACTGCAGGCAAATTCTTTATCATCTGAGCCATCAGGGGATAATATAAAAATACTGTGTATCCTTCAAGCCCAGTTCTAGGAACATAATCACAGTCTGAGAAACCCAGAGACCATCAAGTTCAAATTCTTCATTTTGCATGATGCCCAAAGAGGAGTCCTTCCTCTGGGTCACATAGCTGTGTACCAGAGATGGAATCCAAATCTCATCCACTGGCTAGGATTCACTGAATTTTATTTCATAGCATTTCCTCCTCTCCTTCTACCTTCTCCTGTTATAACTGTTATTAAAAATAATGGTGCACTTACTATGTACCACCCATAAACCTATATGCATTCTATGTATTAGTTCAATTAAATCCATGATATAGGGCCATTTATTATCTTTTTCCCCCAGAAATGGAGTAATAGGCAAGTTTGGCCTTGGAGTACAAAATGAAGAGGGTAAAAGCTAAAAGAATTCTGCCAAGAGAATGCAATGGTCATAGCAAACACCCTTTTGCAACAACACAAGAGATGACTTTACACATGGGCGTCACCAAATGGTCAATGTTGAAATCAGATAGATTACATTCTTTGTAGCCAAAGATAGAGAAGCTGTATGCAGTCAACAAAAATAAGATCCTGAGCTCTTCATAGCAAAATTCTGGTTTAAACTAAAGAAATTGGGGAAAATCACTAGGCCAGTCAGGTACGACTTAAACCAAATTCTTTATGAATATACAGTGAAGGTGACAAATTGATTCAAGGGATTAAACCTAGTAAACAGAGTACCTGAAGAACTATGAACAGAGGTCCACAATGTTGTACAGGAAGCAGCCAACAAAACCATCCCAAAGAAAAAGAAATGCAAGAAAGCAAAGTGGTTGTCTGAAGAGGCTTTACAAATAGCTGAGCAAAGAAGAGAGGCAAAAAGCAAGGGAGAAAGAAAAGGTAAACCCAACTAAAGACAGAGTTCCAGAGAATAGCAAGTAGAGACCAGAAGGCCTGCTTCAGTGATCAATGCAAAGAAACAGAGGAAAACAGCAGAAAGGTAAGACTAGAGATCTCTTCAAGAAAATTGGAAATGTCAAAGAAATATTCCATCCAAAGACAGGCACAATAAAGAAATGGTAAAGACCTAATAGAAGCAGAAGAGATGGAAAGAATACACAGAAGAACTGTACAAAAAAAGATCTTAATGACCTGGATAACGACGATGGTGTGATCACTCACTCAGAGCCAGACATCCTGGAGTGTGAAGTCAACTGGGCCTTAGGAAGCACTACTGCCAATAAAGCTAGTGGAGTGATGGAATTCCAGCAGAGCTATTTCAAATCCTAAAAGATTATGCTCTTAAAGTGTTTCACTCAATATATCAGCAAATTTGGAAAACCCAGCAGTGACCACAAGACTGGAAAAGGTCAATCCTCATCCCAATTCCCAAGAAGGGCAGTACTAAAGAATGTTCAAACCACCAGCCAATAGCACTCATCTCCCATGCTAGTAAGGTTATGCTCAAAATCCTCCAAGCTAGGAGGATTCAGCATTACATGAACCAAAAACTTTCAGATGTTCAAGTTGGGTTTAGAAAAGGCAGAGGAACCAGAGATCAAACTGCCAACACTTGCTGGATCATAGAGAAACCAAGGGAATTCCAGAAAAACATCTACTTCTGCTTCATTGACTATGCTAAAGCCTTTGTGTGGATCACAACAAACTATGGAAAACTCTTAAAGAGATAGGAATACCAGACCATCTTACCTGTCTCCTGAGAAACCTGTATGTGGGTCAAGAAGCAACAGTTAGAACACTGTATGAAACCACTGACTGATTCAGGATTGAAAAAGAAGTAGGACAAGGCTGTTTAGTGTCACCCTGTTTATTTAACTTATACGCAGAGCACATCATGTGAAATGCCAGGCTGGATGAGTTACAAGCTGGAATCAAGATTGCTGGGAGAAATATCAACAACCTCAGATATGCAGACGATACCACTTTAATGGCAGAAAGTGAATTGAAACTAAAGAGCCTCTTGATGAGGATGAAGGATAACAGTGAAAAATTCAGTTTAAAAAACTCAACTTTAAAAAAAAAAAAACTATGATAATGGCACCTGGTCCCATCACTTCTTGACACATAGAAGGGGAAAAGGCAGAAGCAATGGCATATTTCCTCTTCTTGGGCTCTAAAATCACTGAGGACAGTGACTGCAGCCATGAACTTAGATAACGATTGCATCTTGGCAGGAAAGTTGTGACAAACCTAAACAGTGTGTTACAAAGTAAAGACATCACTTTGCTGACATAGGTCCGTACAGTCAAGTCTATGATTCTTCCAATAGTCATGTACGGATATGAGAGCTGGACCATAAAGAAGGCTGAGTGCCAAAGAATTTATGTTTTCAAACTGCGGTGCTGGAGAAGACTCTTGAGAGTCCCTAGGACAGCTAGGAGATCAAACCAGTTAACCCTAAAGGAAATCAACCCTGAATACTCTTTGGAAGGGCTAATGCTGGAAGGCCAAAGCTCCAATACTTTGGCTGCCTAATGTGCACAGCTAACTCATTGGAAAAGACCCTGATGCTGGGAAAGATTGAGGGCAGGAGGAAAAGAGGGTGTCAGAGGATGAGATGGTTGGGTGGCATCACCGATTCGATGGACATGAACTTGGGCAAACTCTGGGAGATGGTGAGGGACAGGGAAGCCTGGAGTGCTGCAGTTCATGGGGTCGCAAAGAGTCAGACACGACTTGGCGACTGCACAATAACAACCAGAGGTAAGGGGTATGGCTCAGGGAGAATGAGACACAGTAAAATTGTAAACAGGTAAATGATCAAGATACTTTCACATAGTGAAAGTCCTTCAGAGGCAATAAAAGAGGATGACATGATTGACGTGATCAAGAGTGATCAGCCCGAGGCAGCACCACATCCCTCTCGAAGCTCAGGCACACGCCGTCCAAAGCAATTTCCAATATAAATACCACTGCCATTTCTTTTTAGCAACCAGTGTCAGATTATCCCGGACACAAATAACAGGATTTACTCCTTCAATACTGTGTTCTCTGAATAGTGAAAAACAAAAGCCCAGAGATCAGCCTTTTCATCTCTGTCTCTCAGCACCATTTGACAATTTCCTCCTTTCCGACCATGTGATTATATTTTCCAAAGGCCTTATCAGAGAATCCATTTGAGCAGAGGCTAATGTCACCGCTCGATAATGTGTCTGTAATTGGAGGGGATCTCATCTGTATTCCACATGAGCTGGACCTGTGGGCCGAGGTGGATGGAAGAGGAGGTCCTGTGGGCTTGGCTTTGAAGGATAGTCTGTGGGGTCCCACCCTCCTGTCATCTCTGCTTCTCATTAACTGTGCAGGAGACATGGGTGGGCACACACAGCCCTCTCAGAGACCTATGCGCTGCATCCTCAAAGCCCTCAGCTTTCCCCGGTTTCCACTTAAAGTTCCTGGCATATCACAGTGACAACAAGAACTGCACCCTCTGCCCCTGGCCCCATGCATGGCACATTACAGTTTACATGACATTTTCATGCTGTTTGTTCCTCCTCAGAGAGAAAAACAAAAGGAATTATTCTTGCTACCTTGCATTTACTGATGAGAAACCTAGGACTCAAAGAGGTTAAGAAACTTGCCCAAGGACCCACAGCTAGGAAGCAGTAAAGTCAGCAGAGAGTGATCTGACATTTCCAACTTTGAACCTGTAACAGTAAGGATCCTGGTGGGAAACAGTCACCATACTGAGATTTGGTCATTTGAAAAGAGAATCAATTAACAGGGTTATTTGTAGGACAAGCAGGGAGTAGATAAACCACAAGAGACAGTACCAGAGAGAATGTAAAAACAGAACAGGGTTCGGGAGCTCTTGCCTTTCGAGGCATAAAGGGGCCAGGAACTCAAAAAGGGTCACTTGACAGGGCCTGTGGCTTTCAGTCAAAAGGGGACCCAGTCCACTGTGACCTCACAGAGAAACAGTTAGAAGAGTAGAAAGCCTCATCTCCCTCCATCTGACTTCCTGCCTATTCTTTCTGCTGATGAAATTCAAAAAGAAATCGAGATGGCAACAGAGTTCCCAGAGTTCCCAGTCCACAGAGGTCAGTCTGCTAGGAGACAGAGTGGAGCAGAGAAGGGAGAGATGTTTCTGGAGAGGCAGATGGAAGATACCCAGCCCAGACCCCGAGGCTTCTTCCACCATCCCAGGTTGTCTCCCCCTTGAGGGGATACTGGAGCCAACACCAAAGCACAGTCACTTTTAATGGAGGCAACATCTGGGTCAGCCCCCAGGGTGGCCTGTGCTGCAAATATCCGGTCACCTTTTTCACATGATACTTTGCAAGGATGAGATTTAGGGCAAGGCTTGGTCACATATGCTGAAGCTGAAACTCCAATATTTTGGCCACGTAATGCGAAGAGCTGACTCATTGGAAAAGACCCTGATGCTGGGAAAGGTTGAGGGCAGGAGGAGAAGGGGACGGCAGAGGATGAGATGGTTGGATGGCACCACCGACTCAATGGACATGGGTTTGCGTGGACTCCGGGAGTTGGTGATGGACAGGGAGGCCCGGCGTTCTGCGGTTCATGGGGTCACAAAGAGTCGGACATGACTGAGCGACCGAACTGAAGAACTAGTCACATAATGTGTATGTTGAACAGCTTTTTGATGTGCTCAAGGTTGTCACAATGTTCTTCTCCACTGAAGGGAATCCATGTTGCCTCCAAGTGAAGCCTTGAACCCACCTGTAGGTGGCTAGTCCACTGCTGCACCACTCTAACTCCAGAGAGTAAGCAACAACTCCCGCCTCCCACCCAACCCAAGTGGGCCAGGATCCTACCTGTAGTTAAACATGGCAGAAAAGAAAAGATTTGGGAAGGAGTCAACATCAAGGCAATCAGAAAACCCAAGTATGGAGTGCAGAAAGAACTGTCCTGCCAGGGAGAATGCTGGTGATTGGCGGTCAGGGGAACCGTGACATTCTGAGATCAGTCAACAGAGAAGAAATCCAAATGAGTTGCCAAACTGATCAGGTAAAGGAGCAGGCATCAAACGTCAGGGATAGGGAGGCCAAGAAGATGAGAAATGAGAATATGAGGAGGTAAGAGTAAGAGGGAAGACAGGCCTCGAAAAAGCTGCCATAAGGAACCAGCTCAGATGGGCCTGCACGGAACTTCTTGTGGAAAGGGCAGCTGTGTTTAAAGGACCCGAGAGAGGGAAGCAGCAACAGACAGAGGCCAGGTTTCCCAAAGTAAAGATGTAACAAGAGCTACCCAGGCTACAGCATTCATGGGCTCTGGAGACAGAAGCCAGGCCAGCCGCTCGGATGCACTCATATCCTATCCCCGGTTAGAGCATGGCCTTGAAGATTCCTTGATGGCAAGATCATCCATGTATATAAATGATTCCTGGTTAACCAGCTACTCCTATTATCTCCTTGTATCTGTCCTCTTGTTCATGCCAGTTCTGCCCAGATGTGGAAGACGATTATCGTTATGGAATTGAGCATCAGCAGCATCATGGCAGCATTTATTGCACAATTAACAGCCCTGGTGCTAAACTATTGATACACGGTAGTAACACTGCTGACAGCCTACCCAAGAGTCATTTCCCCATCTCTATCCAAAGTATCTCAGTTTTACTGAGAGAGCAATGGGCCAGCGCCATGGAAGGAAGGATGGTTGGTCTAAGACAATCATGGTGACCTCTTTCCCCTTTGTCACTGTCTCAAGACATTTCTCCCTGGCAAGGATGATGGAGTAGGTGGATAAAAAAGGACTGCATTGGTCCCTGATGACATATCTGAGCACCAACTCATCTCAGGTACTGCCTCATCTAAACTTTTTGCTTAAATAAACATTATATATCCTTACATGTGTGCTAAGTCACTTTAGTCATGTCTGACTCTTTGTGAGCCTATGGACTGTAGCCCACCAGGCTCCTCTGTCCATGGGATTCTCCAGACAAGAATACTGGAGTGGGTTTCCATGCCCTCCTCCAGGGGATCTTCCCAACCTATGTCTCTTATGTCTCCTGCATTGGCAGGCTCATTCTTTACCACTAGCGCCATCTAGGAAGTCCTGTTATTTGCAACCAGGAATGTCTTATCTGATTCATGTGCCCTGGAACACTTAATTCCAGTAATCCAGTGAGGGAGGCATTATATCAACCTTATCTCATGATTGGGACTTAGAGTTGTTACTTGCCAAGTGTCCCACAGGATTGACAAAGCCAGAGCTGAAATCCAGAGCTAGCCAACTCCAAAAGCTTGTGCTCCTAACCATGAAACAACATTCTCTCTTTGTGTTCACCTGATGCCTGAGCCTGGCCAGCACCAGTTCCACTTCAGCCACACAAAACAAGCTTCAGCATCACGCTCAGAACATCTGACCCTCATCACACACCCACTTTGATCCTGTAACTCCCATCTCAGCATAGGCTAATTGTCACGGGCTCACCTAGCTACACAGATGAGACAGGCCACGCTGATCGAAGGGCAGGGATGCCTGGCTTCTTGCCCTGTTGCTATGTCACTGCTGCACAAGACAGGTCAGAGCCATGGATTACAGCGCAAAGCATGAAACTAGAGTGTACAGGTAAATACTGTTCCTCACATTGCCAAGGGACAGAGCTTCCCAGACTAATCTATAGCCCTCATTCTTCTTAAGCATGTTCCTGCTACACGCCAATGGTGCATCAGGCTTGACTCTGTTGAATGAAAAAGCAAATTAAAGACAAATACATACAGTGCTGTCTTACTATTGAAAAAAATATGCTTGCATATGCAAAGAAAAATTCTAGAGCAGAGCAATAAAACTTGTAATAATGATGACTTCTGTGCAAAGGAGTCAGGGACAGGGTGATTGGTATCACATGGTTTGGAACAGTTTGTATATTTCATTTTTTTTATGAGCTATCTAGTATTTTATTACATATTACGTCACTTATATGGTGAAGGCTTTTAATAAATTTGTTAGTTATTCCATTATATAAAACTAACTTATACTGCAAGAATTTTTACCCCAAACTCCACAATTATTGCTTGGAATTGTGTTCTCACATTTCTTCTTGTTATATTTTTTGTTTTTAATTTTGTGTAATATGTGAATCAGGCATAATTTAAGAAAATTAAAGAAAAAATGTATCCGTTGAATTTCACAATAAGGCTATACCAAAACATCCTGGGACTCTCATGGAATCCTGCCCAAAGGGCTTACTGAATGGGCTTATGGGAGATCCTATCGTGAGCTTCGGCTATAGTTTGAAGAAACAGACCCACAGAATTGGATGATGGTGATATGTCCACAGACCAGACAAGTGTACCCAACTGTGTTTTCTCTCCAACAGAGAGGGCACATCCCCCTTAATCCTATCAGTGAGCAGTTTATGTTTGTGCCCCGTGTGTAATTTACCTCTACTCTTCTATGCCTGCCAGAACCCCTGCAGACATAGGAGACATGTAAATTCAACTTGCAAGTGGGGCACAGCTCACCCTGTGCTGTGAATCAGACCAGGAAATCACCGCAAGTCTTCTACAGATTAACTGCCTTCCTCGAGAAAAGAATAATCCACAGAAGTTCAAAGCAGAAATGCCAGGGTAACTTTATCTTCATCTTTCCCCAGGCCTGATATTTACAGATCACATTGAAATTTACAACACCTATTATGTGACAGCTCTACGATATACACTGGTGATGCAAGGGTGAGCTCTCGAGAGGGGCCTGCAGCCGGTGACAAAGACAGACATCAATCAAACGATCAAAAACCATTCTGCAGGGAAACAGTTTATGATGAAATAGTAAAACACAGGAAACTTCTTTCTCTTGTCCTGAAAATTAAAGGTAAGCAGAAGTGAGCTTGATTTTCAAGAAATGGCATATACAGAGATCCTGAGGCTTCAAAGAATATGGTATTTAAAGAACTAAATGAAGTGCAAGAAGAAATTGAAGAAGGAAACATAGGCCAGACTATGCAAAAAAAAAAAATTTTAAGTTATATTAAGGATAGTGACCTTTAGCCTTAAGCTTAAAGGAGGCCATCAAATGAGCTTATGTGGGTGCTCGAGTGGGAAGGGAATATGTGATCTGGTTTGCAGTGTCAAGTCTCTATGTATTGCCCTAATGTCCCTGAAACATTGCTGCCTGTGAAAAAGACTCACAATTCAGTGTGCTCACCTACTTCCTAGGCCTTGCTCTTATTAGCTCCTGCAGGCTCTAGTACATATCTAATTAAATACCGATAAAAGAAGCAATAATGACAAATGTCCTCAATGGGGGTCTGCCACCGCCCAATCCTTTATTTCACCACCAGTAGTTTCTAATGAGACCTTGTGATTGCAAAGTCACCTTAAAGAACACAGAGAGTTTATCACCTTGAAATAGTGAGTGTCAAAATTTATATTGGAACAGTGTAAAACCACCCACATAACACTGGAGATTAGCGTAATGCAACTATTTCACATTTGAAGAAATGGCCGAATGGCTCATTTGCAGTCAGTCATGATTTAAGATTAGGTCCTTGGCCATTGCACATCAGTATGGAGATACATGCAAGGCATACAAATCATATAGGGATGATGGTCCATTCAAAGCCCTGACCCCATATTCTCTCTGTGGGATTGAAGTCATGAACCTGTCTATCAACACTGTAGATTCCAGGAAGGAAGGCGAGTCTTTAAATCAAAAAAGGGTTATGTGAAATTATCTACAGAGTCCAAAAACCAACAGTGGTTGGAATTTACAACAAGGTCAATTTTGGTGCAACAAGGAAGTGGTCCTTGGAGGTAACCAGCCTCTTCAGTCTGAGAAAGTAATACATGGAATTTGGCCTTTGTTGGTTTCAGTTTATAACTAGGATATATTATACTTAGTCCATGAGAAGTTAGAAGTGATATCTTGTCACATGGGGATGTTAAAAAGATGGAGGAAGAGAAGAGGGAAGAAGGTGGAGGGGATTGGTAAAGAATAATCTCCCTGAAAAAGAAATAAGGAAAGACCTCTGGACTCTGGCTTCCATCTGTCAGTGATTAACTATGAGCTCCTGGACAAGTCATTTCTATTCTCAGTACCTCAAAAGTCTCCATCTATAAGATGCAAGAACATCCACCATAGAGTGCTTTTACAAAAAAAGATCAAGGGAATATATAGATCATGGGATGATATGGGAGAATGGCATGGAAGCATGTAAATTATCATATGTGAAACGAATCGCCAGTCCAGGTTCAATGCATGATACAGGGTGCTGGGGGCTGGTGCACCGGGATGACCCGGAAGGATGGGATGGGGAGAGAGGTGGAAGGGGGGTTCTGGAAGGGGAAAACATGTACACTCATGGTGGATTCATGTCAATGTATGGCAAAACAAATATAATATTGTAAAGTTAAAAAATAGAAAATAAACTAATTAAAAAAAAAGTCCAAAACCTTAACCTCAACTCAGCAATGACTGAACAAAAAGTCTGAGTTTTTCCCAGCATGGTGCTGAGTCTCTGAGGTCAAAATGTCAAAGAAAGTCTTACTTTTATCTTAAACTCCTGTAAATGCTTTAAGAAAAAAAAGAAAGAAAGAAAGAAATTGAAGTCATAGATTCCTCAGCTCCCTCCTTGCTTGTGCTTCAAAGACAGCACCAACCTGGAGAACACTGAGTAACTGAATGAGCTCTGCTGGGGACACACCAGGATGGATTATAGCTGTTTACCTCTCCCGGAAATGAAATTCCCTTCTGGGTAATATAGGTATTCTGAGTATCCCAAAGAAGCCCACTGAGAGCTCCACCTCCAAGCCTGTAAGTTCCTATGTGTGAAATTTGATGTCAGGAAAGTGATAACCTCAGACCGACAGACTCTAATGACTAAAGATGCAGCAGGACCTTCCTGAGTAAGAGTCAGAGATGGCATCACACAGACCCTTTACAGAGAAGGGAAATTATTTCCACTCTAACTGCCCAGGAAAACCCTCAGGTGAAGGCCCAGACACGTTAACCAGCTGGCTTGAGGGCTCTGCAGCTCTTACTGGAGACACACTCGCAAAAAGTAAAGAGGGATGAGCTGAGGGGCAAGAGTTAACTGAATTAAAGGGGTGAGAGCAGGGAAAAACATTCTCAAAAACCTTTTCCTTCCAAGCCTCCTCATTCTCATGCCCCATCTCCACCATACCCCCTACAAGAAAAGTAGCTGAACAGGTTCAGCTATAAAATCTGTTTCCTTGCATCCAGCCACTCTGGCTGCTATTATTTATAACATTAATTTAATTAAAGTTCCCAGAGAGATAGATGAATTTCTTTCCAGTAGTATAGAAAATCAGTTTTTTTCAATGACAACATCAGTACCCCTGCTCTAACTAGAAAACTAATGTAGTATTTGGAATTCTTTTTCTTTTTCAATTAAAAAGTCCTCATGGCTCATGCATTTTTTATACCCCAATGTTCCTTTCCAACAAGTGAAGCATAAAAGGAACAGAGACAACTAATGTATAAATGTACATTTTTTAAGAAATTGGGTTCCATCATAGGTATTGTTCTGGTTTTTTATTTTCACTTGCTGCTTTCCTATTTAAGGAATAACCATATGCATCCATCATCAAGGACAGAGTAGAACTGTAACAATAAAGATGCAAGCTTTGATATTTTCTCCTACAAAAAAAAACATTATTTCTCCTGCAGTCTATTTCCCCTTCCATTCATCCTGTATAAACCCATGTCCATGCATTAAATCACAACTCAAGATGTGTCTGAAGGCATATAGATGAAATCACTGTAAGTTGGAAATGAAGTCTTATTTTCCCTTCTATTTTAATACATCTTAGGTCCTGTGTATGCAATAATGTACCATCTTGTTAATCTACTCATGGCCTCAGGTAGCCAACAAACCACCAGATAAAGAGAAGATTCTATTGTATTTCTTTTTAGTCCTTTCCATTTGCAATTCTGAAAGCCCAGGAATGAAGTTCGATGGGGAAATGCAGGCCACTCTCTCATCATCCACTTCAGTTAATCCTTTCACCTTCTACTTCTCTGCCATTGAGGCCACTGTTGACCAAAAGCATATTTAAACCCACCAGGCAAGAGAAAAAAGATAAAGATAAAGGCTTTTGGAAAGACAAAATTAGAAATGGGTTTGCTACTGATGTCATTAGAAGATTGGGCAGAGTTAAGCTTGGAATACATCTAATGAGGTTGGAATTAACAAGCTGCAGAGTACAAAGCATGAATACAAGTGTGCAGGTCTCAGTCAGAATAAGACATCTAACATGGTCATGTCTGAGCACCTTAACAATTAAGCAGCCACTTTTTACTGTGCTGAAAGTGAAAGTGTTAGTCACCAGCCATGTCCACCTCTTTATGACCCCATGGACTGTAGCCCAACAGGCTCTTCTGTCCATGGAATTCTCCAGGCAAGAATACTAGAGTGGATTGCCATATCCTTCTCCAGGGAACCTTCCCAACCCAGGGACTGAACTCAGATCTCCTGCATTCCAGGCAGACTCTTTACCAACTGAACCACTGGGGAAGACCTTCTACTTTGTTGAATCATCTACAATTTGGAATGTATTACATTGGCCACCTAGACCTTTAGATTCATTATCTCCCATTATTTAAGACCCTATGGTTTAGCAGCAACAAAGGCTTTTTTCCCTTCAGTACTCAGAGGATGTCTTATTTTTTTGTAATAGTACAACAATCCATCATCTGCTGGCTACAGTACACTGCTTTATCTTGTAGGTTACCAAGCTATCAAGGCCTCCACAGCCAGGATAGCCTATTTACCCCCAAAAAGGCTGTCCACTGTCACATGTCTGGATCAGAAGATGTCTGAAAGAAAGAAATAGCACAAGGTGAAGAGAATAAGATGTCAACATTTCTTAGATATCCAAAATTGCATATTCAGCATCTACTCTAACAAGAAGGAAGGCTAGTGAGGGTGAAAAAAAAAAAAAGATTGGGTATCTAGGGTAAGTAGGCTTTCTTCACCAGCAGCAGGCTGCACTGTCAACACACAAATCAATTCAGATGACTGCAAACCGCCAGCAGCCCTGTGAAGATGGCAAGCTCGGTTGCTCTCCAGGGTCCTGAAGGCAAAAAAAAAAAATGCACATTCTAACTAAGCATTGTGATGAGATATGCATGGAAGAGTAGAGGTGGAAGGAGATCCAGAAATCTAGTCCTAGTCCCTCATTTTATATCTAGGGAGCTAAGACCCAGGGACAGTAAACGAATTTCCCAGGGTCATACAAATTTAACACTTTCTGGTAGCTCCAGTTTTTAGTCCAGAATGTTTTTGTGATAAAAAGCCAGATTTTCAAAGTAGAGATGCAAATAGTATCTATTATGTTTAGGAAAGCCAGGAAATTATAAGACAGTGGTTTCCTCATTCAGTAAAACTGCACCTGGCTTTACATCTCCTCCTAAAAGCTGTGATCATTTTGGCTCATGGTTTGAGAATGGGGGAACTGAATCTTTGGATCTCCTCTCTCACAAAAGTAAAAAGGAAAGGGGCCATGCCACATTCTCAAAGCCCTGCCAGAATCAAGGAAACATCAGATCACATTGGAGGGGATGTTCTCTTTCCCATTCAGCCTCAGTTATATATGTTTAAAGAGACTCTGCAATTACTTACTTTTAAAGGGACTCTTTTGGCATAAAAATCATTCATCATTGTGTTGTACTACCAACCATGGAACTAAAAGACAAACTCTTGGAGTTTTAACTCCAAGGCAGTTTTAACTGCCTAGGATTTGGCAGTTAAAATAATTTCAGGGACCTGATGGACCTCAAACCCTACACTCCACCATGGATTCACATTATGCACCAGGTCCTCATCCATGAGACATGGATCTTCACACAAAAAAATCTTGACTTTTTGTATAAGATTTAATTAAATTGCATTGATTTCCATTATGACACTGAAACATCTTTGCTATATGATGGCAAGTGTTTATAGTACTTCATGATGCTGTGTGTTCACAGAGTAGCTTGAAATTTTCTAAGCATTTTGCACACACTCTTTTGCTACATTCCTATAACCATTATATGGTAGAAGAGTTACTATTACTCCCATTTTATAGATATAAGCACAGATTCTGACAGAGAGGAAGGATTGAAGATGAGAGGACAGGAGGAATCTTCAAAGAATCTAAGACACAGATTTCCTGATTTCACACTCCATCATTGCACATTAAGTCACATTTTATAAGTGGCAAAACCAAGACAAAGGTCCAGCATTCACTACAGGTTTAGGTTAAACCAGAGAACATGTGCCTGGTCATATAAGAACAGCTCTTTTTTCCCTGTCATCCCCTCAGTCATATTTCCTTCTCTGTCTCTTCCTGCAGGCTGTCTCTCACTGCCAACTTGATCCACAGTCTTTTATCACTGCCACTATGACTGGCTTTGTCATGCTCACAAGATGAACCTCATTCCAAATCGGATTCTCATGTAACTTATACAGAATCAAATCATAGTGGCAAAACTGTAAAGCTGCAGAGAGTGTCATGCATTTTTACCTGGGATGGTAAGAAATTGAGAAGCTACTCCATGTCACCAGGAGCTCTTCCTTCTGTGGTCTCCCAGACCTGATGGTCTCTACTAGGAAACCAGCAATCCATCAGGTACTGCCTTACAACATTCCTTGTGCTGTTGCCTTTTACTGTTAATTAAATTACACATGAGTTATATCCTATCTTCTTTCCTTGCTTATCACCTCTTTCGGGACAGAAGATCGGGTGTTGCTAAGTTAGCTGGACATCAGGCATATACTACAGTCTCAGTTTTCATTTTGATGAATTGTGTGCACGTGTTCCTGTTTGTGAAGTAAATAATATATCAGTGCAGGAAGCAGGAGATTGAGAATCTTGGCCTAGCTCTTTTGGAAGTGGTGGTCTTTGATAGTCATCTCTTAATTTCTCCCTCTTTACTCTAGTGAAAATGTTTGTCAAAAAGTCATTGTAGTACATTATACATGGCTTAACTACATTAAGGAATGTTTGGTTTAACAACATGCTTGTAAATACTTTAGGAGCTCTCTGGAAAGAAGATGCTGTATCACCATATTTCATTATGAAAAACTTAGAGACATAAAGAGATGTTCATATCATGAAGTTATTCTGAAATATTTGACAGAAACTTTGAATTACTGACTTGTTCAGTGATTGACAGTAAGTTTATTTTTCTGGGTCTGCGAGTTCTTCAAAATCAGTTGTATGGAAAAGCTGAATGTGCTCTGCTGTGAATCAATACCAAGCTTTAGAGGTAAAATCTAAATATGTTTACTGTTTAGACTACAATCACTGAGTTAACTCTGTCAGAGTGACAACCGGGCTGCCGGTGTGTGTGTGTATATGCGGGCACTATGTCTACTCACACAAGCTTGAACAAATGAGGTGCAAGTTCATAATTCCACTTCAATGGGACTGGATAAGAGAGAAATTGTTCCAGCAGTGAGGAAAGAGGAGGCGGGATTGGAGCAGGGAGACCTGTGTATTGCAGAAAGTTCCTGCTGAAGCCTGGATGCATGTACCATTTGAATGGAAAACACTTTTGAGTCCATTCCTCCACTGTCATTTCAAGACCAAGATGCTGGGAGTGACTATTTTCAGTTTTCTCTCTGCTTAGCTGCTATCATTAGTGTTTAAACAGCCTGCTCACCGGCTTCCATGAGAGTCTATGATTCTTCTAATATCCAAGGATCAGGGCCAGTCACTGTGGGGGACCCTGGTGGCTTCAGAATTCAAAAGGACTGAATGAATAAGCCCAGGACTTCCTGATGGCAAGAACTCCTATTTCTTTGTATCCCTACAGCCTGGCAGAGACAGTGTGTCCAGTACTTTAATTGAATAGATTGACTGAAAATTAGAAGTTACCAAATAAAGAGAAGGAAAGAAAATCCCTTTTGTGGTCAAAGAACCCTTATGCACTGGATCCCAGATGTCAGGGGATTGTGGGCTTTGAGTGACTGGAAGAGGCTGCAGGGTGAGCTGAGAATGGAGCAGGGTAATCGGAGGAATGTTAGTTCAGGCATCCTTCTCAGCTTTCTTGGCAACTCTTAATACAAAGGAAGCAAAAGAAAAACCTAAGGCAGTGGAGATAATCAAGCTGGCCACCCAACTGAGTGGTTCTTTTAATGTTTCTAGCTTGAGGTAATCTGCTACCCACACTTTGGGAGTTTCTAAGTAGGCCCAGCTGAACAGCTGAAGTAGGAAGAAAAGTGTGTCTCAGTAACAGGCAGAAAATGTTAGATTACCAACTGAAATAGCAGTCACTTTTCTTGTGACAATTTGTGTAATTAGGTCTGAAAAGGTTCTGTTTCTCACTTCTAAGAAAAGGAGAAATTTCTGCCACATTCTAGTTCCTCAGAGCAATGGAACTGCCTGGAAATCTTGCTCTGATTTCAAGTATTTTTAGGGTTTTCTGACATTTTTATAGCTTCTCTCTCCTGGGAAGACTTCCTGGTATGGTTATGACTTTATCTTGGAAAAGACATGAATTTCAGAGGCAGAGAGAAGAGGTAGGTAGGCAGGCAAAGGTTGGGGAGTTAGATCCTGGTTCAGAGTTTAAGCTGCATGTTTATGTTATGTAATTGAAACTGGGTTACTTACCATCTTGGGGCCTTTCTACTTCCAAATCTGTAAAATTGGTCTAATGAAATTGCTTCCATATCATATGGCTGCCCCAAGGACTATTACACCTATTTCACCTAGCACGTTACTTGGCCTATGGTAGATTCCCAGTAGACGGAAGTCCCTTTCCTTGTGCCAAACCAATGGGTTGTGTAAGATTCCACATCTTGCCCACCAAACCCAAAGATCAGCAATGTGAGACACATGAGAGGAAAATACTAGAAGTGAAGAACAAACTGCTCACACTGAGTCTGGCTCTTTGCTTCCATCACGTTCTAAGTCCAGTGTCAACAGTCCCTCATGTTGAGCTGAAGAGCCTAGTGGTTAGAGCAGACACACAGAAGTCAGACTCGGGTCCAAATCCTAGAGCTGCCTCTTAGCAGCAGAGGGTTACACAAGTAGAATGTAACCTCAGTTCCATCACTTTTAGATGAGAAAAATAGCCAGAGTGATAAATTAATCTATGTAAAGTACTTAGCATGGTCACTAGCACAGTCAGCACCCAAAAATGTTACCTACTGCTTCACCATTTATCTTCTACCCAGCACAGCTCTAGCAGGTGACAGGTGGAGAAAAATAAGGAAGCATAACGTTAAGGGCAAAAGGAATCCAAAAGGAAGAATCTCACAGCGGTATGAAATGCATAGCTTAGAAAATAAAAATCAGCCTTTCTGAAATTCACTCTCTGTAAGGGTGGCCTAGTTAAGACATAGTAGACCAGCATCTTGATAAATAGCCCAGAGCTTCTGCCATTTTAAAAATCAGCCAGTGCTGGCTAGGAAGAAACTTTTGAAGAAGAAAAATTTGTTCCACATACTAGACACTATCCTCACCTTAAACTTTTCCTCCTCCTCTTTGGGGCTGTGCTTTTCAGGCACTTGCATTTCCAGGGTCCCTCACTTATTTATTGCAGCCCAGGCCATCCTCCAGTTTCTGCTCCCTCTTTCCTTTTTTTTTCTCAAGGGAAGACACAAACGCAGTTCCCCACTACCACAAATTATACAGTCGAGTTTCCCACATTTGGGGAAATCGCAAGTACTCCCTCTATTTAAACCAGTGGTTTTCAAATGCCAGCCCATGCACCAAGCCTAACCTGCTTGCATAAGAACTACCCAGAGAGTTTATGAAGAATATAGTTCCACACTCATGGAATCTGATTCACCAGGTCAGAGATGGCCCCTGGTTACCCATAATTCTTAAGTGTAGTCAGGTTTTATAACTGTTTCTAGACTTTTCCTACACCAAAATCAAAATTGACCTATCCCCTGGCCCAGTCATTCCCAGATTCTCTTTCCCTAACCTATCTAAAAACCTCATTTGTCCTGGGTCCATGAATCATTAACTGGCACCAACTTTATGTTTTCCCTCCAAGACCTTAAATAAAGGAAAATAAGTTATGCTATGAATGAAATTATAAAAAACAAACCACCAGAGAAGGGGACTAGCATTTAGAAGCTCCTCAGATCCATTCTGTATAAATGCGGCTGACCCTAAAGCACACTATGGGTTCCAGCTCTCCTGTTCTCTCCCCACTTTCATGGAAGAGAGGCCAGAATATATGACAAATGAAAGTCTGGAGACACAGGGTCACCACAGATGTGCAGAATAAATAATGACAACCATAACACCCACCACCACCACATACTGGGGGCCAAAGGCCAAGCACCACCCAAAGCACTTTATGCAAATTATCTTATTTAACATTCCCATCTGTGACTATGTGTAACAGAACATATAGTATTAACAGCTCCAGTTTACAAATTACATTGAGATGCAAAGGAATTAATGTGTCCAAATTCACACAGCTAACAAGTGTCTGAGGATGGCAGAGGAGACAATTTCATAGGGACCAGAGCATTTGTGAAGGGAGGGAACCTTCAATTAGCACAGACTATCCTCCCTCTCTTTCCTCTTCTCTAGAGAGAAGACTATTGGGAAATAAAGATAAAACTTACACAAAGAGGAAGCAAATAATTGCAGAGCAAGAAAACAGCAGTATCTCCAGGATGTTTCAGCTGGGAAGTACTAAACTAGGGCTTCAACGTTTCTTTCTTACCTCTGGTATAGAAGGACACACAGCACCCTTCTTGTCTCCCATTGGAGTAAAGTATGGGTGGTGGGTAGAGGGAAACAGAAATGCTACCTGATAGGCCACTTTAGTTCTAGAGAATTGAAAGAGCCAGTGAGTTCTTGAAGGTGGAAATGAAACTAGTGGCTGAGAGCTGGCTTCATCCAAGCTGCCCAGCCCAAGGTAAAAAGGAGCTACTTGTTTCTATGGAAATGGCATCCAGGCACACATTACATCTAGTTGAAGCCACAGTTCTCCAGAAAATCCAGAAAGCACTTTAAACAGATAGACCAAGCTAGACCAAGACTCATTTCAAGATGGTGGAACTTCCCTTAAACCCGACACTAGTTTCCGTTCTCTGCCTTTCCAGGTCCTCTCCTAAGAGAGACTGCAGAGCCGGAGTAGCAAGCACACTGAAGTATCCCCTCATCAGAAATGCTGTCTGGAGCTTCTTTCTATTGGGTGCCAGAATGGAGGCTGTCCTCAACAGGCCTGTACTTTTTCCAAGGCCTAAAAGAACAAGTCCTGTGGCCAATCATTTAACTTTGGCAGTAATATTAATGAAGACCAACCATTCATGGCTACTTTACATCACAAAAGATTCTCTACAATAGGACTCATATCACTATTCATAAGGACTTTCAGTGGGTTCTGGAGAAATGAAAACACCCCCCTTCACCACCATCATCCAGCTGTCCAGCCACATGTGAACCAATAGAGACCAACAGTGTCCTTCGTTCAGTTGGCAGTAAACCTCCCTCTAGGGACAGACATGGAGGAAGATATCTCCTTCCCACCACAACCCACAGCATCCAATGAAACTCTCCCTTCCCCCTCTCGCTCCCCCCACCCCCGTCTTCAAAGTAGTCCTGCCACCCTCTGATAAACCAGAAGGCTCAACCCTCTGCAGAGATAAATGGCATCAATTCCAAAAGATTCCAAGAACAGCTCTTTTAAGAAATTTCCACTTGGAAAAAATATTTAAGCAAAGCTGTGCTTGATGAAGTGAAATAGAATTAGCCGCACCAGTAGCACCGGCTTCTCAGATTCATTTGAAGGTAGACCGGCTCATTCGCTTCCAAGTGGAACAGACTCAACAACAATACATCACAGTTAACTGTAATCACAGCTCCATGGGATTCCAGCCGGTACCTAGAGCACACCGAGGTGTACTGATTATTCCCCCATCTGTAATCAACCTTTCGGACATTTCTTCCTAATCTCTGCATATGGTTTCATTTTAATGAACTGTTTTCTTAGCATATTACAGTTGGTCATTCCGGCACACCTAATGGCCCGTTCGGTATGTTAAATGACTCCTAGGGTTCCTTGGTTTTTGTTTCCCAGCAAGGCTTGGAGGGGATTGTTTTTTCCCTTCCCTGTTGCTCGATTTCAAGGGCACAATCACAGAAGATCAAAGGCAAAGACATACCTGTTGCAGTCGATGTGGAGCAGGAGGTGGGAGGCGCTGACTGACAGTGCAACCTTGTGCCACTGCCCATCAGCCATGCGGTACGGAAGTGCCTCTGTCCGCGGCTTCCCATGGTGTATGTAGCGATAGCGAATCTCATCCCTCAGACCACTGCTCTCCAGTTCAAAATAGCTGTATGTAAAGAACAAAAATGTGTTTTGTTTTACTTCTGGTTATCACAGCCGTCATCAATCCTCGTGACTTCCTACCAGGATTCCCAGAATCTAAACTTAACTCAACTTGACGCAAAGAAACACAACCCACAATTAATTGTACAGTATGGAACCCAATTCACCTCCCGTCCAAGAGCCCTCGTAGTGACAGCTTGAAGGCCTGATGTATGGTGACTGACAGATGCACTGTGAGTGACAGGTGACAGGCTAATTGGCAAAGCTCAGTGCAGTGTCACTTAAATATAATTCAGGTCCCCTTTCAATTGTCTACAAAAGGCCATTGACAAGGAATGGGTTTATCAATGTTTATTTTTATTACTGCCACTTCTACTTTTTCAAAAGTTAAAGGAAAATATGTCACGTGAACTACCAGGGATGGGAACAAACTGTCACAGAAGAGATGAACAAGGCTTTTTGTTGTTGTTGCTGTTGTTTTTACCCCCCCTGGACAAGGCACTATAAGTGAACAATTCCTACATAACCAATAAGGAAGGAGCGTTTGAAGCTACTTGCATTGTGTCAATATTTCCAAATGTCATGGAGTGAAACATGTGATTGACCTTTTCTTTCTGCAGATTGTTACCTTCCTTTTCTAGATCCGTGAAAAACTCAGCACCTCCTCTACAGCTGGCACACTGGCCATAAAAGGCAGCAGGCAACTTTGGGACACTCCTCAGTCACACACCAGGGCTGGTACTTTCATGGGCACAGAACTATGTAGTTTCCTATGTGGCCCTTCTGAAATATGTCACCGTGACCATCATCACCGCAGGGTCCAATCTTACTGCCAGGCACTGCACTGGGCCTCTGACATATACTGTCTAATCCATCACTCACAAAAACCTGGAAGACTGATACGATACCTTCTGACTATCTTTTAAAAAAACACTGAGATTCTGGAATTAAGTAATATACCCAAGCCAGAATTTAAATTCAGAGCTAGATGTGACAATCCATGTATTATCTACCAGTTAGGCCTCATCTCAGAGGCATAGAGACAAAGTAGTAAAGATGGCCTCAACTAGCACTGTCTCCCAGCAGCTTATTCACACAGGCAATTCAAGAACTACTCACCTAAATAGGTAACCATGTTCAATCTCAAGATGTGGAAGGCCCTACTACTTCTGCTCTAATCCACTGAGTTGGTCTGACCCCACTAACCCAAGCATATTCAATCCAGAACATAAAATGCATCCTGCATGAGCACTGAGATGAATATATCATGAACCTCAGCTTTTATTATCCATGACTTCCAAATCTCACATCACATATGAAAACTAATGCACATTTCTTGCTCATCTTTCACAGAGATCTTCCCGAGATCACACTGCAGGAAAAGTGAAGTCAAGACCAGCCTCTGACCCACCTCGTGTGGACTATACACAGAATTAGGCTCAAGATCATAAATAGAAAATGTTACTTATACTATTGCAGCCATCTCCTGGGTCCAGGTACATACTTACTAGTAATAATATAATATATATTTTTTAAGACTGTTAAGGAGGAAATACCTTAACATACAAGACATCCCTTTTTAGAGAATTCTCCAGTTTTTTCCTAAGCACCCAGAATACTGGAAGAATCAAACAATCAGAGGATTTAAAAGGTCAGGAAAATCTTAGAGATTATCAGGTCATTCATTAATTTACTCAGTATGTCAGGGCTGAATACATATTGAGAAGCTAAGATAGAATTTAAAATACAGATCCTGTTCTAAGATTTCCCATTTAGAGAATAGTGGGAAAAGAAATCAAATGTATGCCCCTCCCCTCAAAAAAGCTAGAAATTGGTGAATGGGAAACAAAGGAAAGTTGAAGCTATCATTTCATGATTAAATATGGCATTCTAGAAATGGGCTTTCATAAATATCTCATTTAATTTCTTCAAGCTAAGTACTATTATCACTATTTTACAGATGAGTTCACAGATGATCAGAGATATTAAATACCTTGTCCGAGACCACACAGCTCCTGTATAGAAAAGCAGCATAACTTGTTACTTAAGACCTTACCAAGATTAACACATAATAAGAACTCTTTCAATCACTTTATTTTGACCAACAAGCTACTCCTGGGGGAAGGAACATGACCTTGAAAGGACCTCAATCAATGACAATCAAAAATATTCAAGATAACTTGAAACGTAATAAACAAAGAAAAAAGGAGGCATATATATTTAACCAGATTTAATCATCATTGCCTCATTGAGCAAATGCTCAGTGTATTATAAACATATCTTTTAAAGATCATTTTGCAATGAATTGGAATAAGTGGGTACCTTGGGGTAATCACAAATATACAGTTAAAACAAATGTGCCCTAATATTACACAAATGGTTATTTGTGTCTTGGGATATCTGACAGCAACATGCGTATATACAAAAACTGCTATATCTCAAACAACCCGGATGAAAGTCAAGATGCTATGTTTAAAAAAAAAAAATTGTTAGAGTTGAAAACCATTTACACGTGACGGTAATTCCCCAGCATTTCAAGCCTGCAGACAGGGCCAAATCTTGTGGCCTAAGAATGCTCTTATGCAATTAAAAAGGAAAAAAACAAGTTATTAATAGATAACTGCAAAAGTGGTCCTAGAGATGACAAAGAAATCAGATAACTAAGTGATACCTGGCTAAAACTGTTTCATGAGTACTGAGAAGAGAAAAAGGCAGTACTTGCAGGCAGTAATCCTCTGCTAATACTGATGTAAGGCTTAGTCCTGAAAGCAACATGGAGGAGGCAGTCATTTGGCCTGAAAGCACTTGATATTAGCCTAAAGGGCAGACTGTAGATTTGTAGTAGAGCCTGCTTCTCTAGTGGCTCAGAGATGATAAAGAATCTGCCTGCAGTGTGGGAGACCTGGGTTCGATCCCTGGGCTGGGAAGATCCCCTGGAGAAGGGAATGGCTACCCACTCCAGTATTCTTGCCTGGAGAATCCCATGGACAGAGGATCCTGGCAGGTTACAGTGCATGGGGTTGCAAAGAGTTAGACACAACTTGTTACTCGACACACACTTGTTACTCAAGTATAGTCCACCGACCAGCAGCATCATCATCTATGGAAATCATCATCTATGGAAATTCAGATTATAGGGCCCCAACCAAGACACACTTGAATCAGAATCTGCACTTTAGTAAGACTTACAGATGATTCACGCACAGACTAAAAGTTAAGCAGCACTGTGGTTAAGTACACCAGGTATTGCTTTATGCCCTGGCCAACTCATCATGGTCAAGAAGCCGAAGTCTGATGCTGTGAGCAAGCAGGTAAGAGCCATGTGGTGCTTTCAGGGGAAGAGAGGACACTGAAAGCAATAGTGAGCCAGTGTTCAGGGAGCTCTCACCCCTACCAGTCCTCTCTCTTCAGCCCTCAAGTGCTTTAGGGTCTTCCTGGGAGTTTGTGGGAATGAGCAGCTGTATAACTGATAAAGTCACCAGTCAGATTTCATGAGCAGCATTTCTCCCCTTAGCCTGGCACCTCAGCCAAGTGTGCTGCTCCAGTGAACTGTCCTGACTCCCAGAAAAACTTGTTCATCCTTCATATATTTGAAAACAGCAATAATATTTACTACAAAGTTTTCTGTTTCAAACCAAGCATTTCCAGCTCAATCTTTTATACTCTTGCCTCCCACCCAAAATAAGAGGCCTTCCTGGTCAAGGATGGGGTCTCACTGTTCTTAACCAGATTCTTCCCCAACTTTGTCAGCATACTTCAGGTATGGTAAAATGGATCAGTTTCCCCCATAAATATAGCATCCAGGAGTAAAAATGCCTCCTTTGCACTGCGCACAACTCTGAGTGCATCCTAATGCTGACACTGACTTACAGATATCTAACACAGCAAGTCCTTTGACTCAAAATCATTTTGAATCAAGTATTTTGACTCAAAATAACTATGAGGGTGAATCTTACCTATCCTGTATTTACATAGCTCAATTTTCTTCAACCCAAGTCCTTGCTTAAATGCTAGGCAGACCCTAGCCATCAACAGTGTGAATAATTCTCCAAAGCCTACCCTTGAGGGTTAGCAACAATCAATTACTATGAACTGAATACAAATCTCACAAAACTACCTGATTCCCATGTCATATTCATAAATAAAAGTCAGGAACAGTAATTCCAAATAACATAGATAGATAAAGATCAACCAATTATTTTCATTAAAATATTTGTCATTTTCCCAGTAATTTATGCCAAGGAATCCATTTCTTCAGAATATTAGGCAGACCAACAGGATAACTACATACACTCAAAATGTTGAAGTGGTTATTGCTGGATGAATGTGCTTCTTCCATACACTAGGATGAAAACAGCAGGGTTAATTTTTAAATGGTTCCAGTACTAAATCAATAGTAAAGACAAAAAGCTTTCAAGAAAAAGTCTTTTTTCCAGCAGCTCCACAGAGATATATAATGACTGTTCGGAGAAATAACTCACAGCCCAAAGAGCTCCAAAGTGAGTGCAGTACCACCTTCCACCCTGTGGCCTGTATGTGCCCCTGAAGCAACAACTGCCTCCCAGAAGTCTGAGTGGGGAGGTCAAGGCAAAATAGATGTGAGAAACAAGGCCACTCCTATCCAATGTGTATCCCTGGCAGGATTATTGGGAGGAAAGGAGAAAAACCAGATATGCAACTATCTTGTTTCTGTAATGGAAACAAATCATCACAAGTATAGAGAACACCTGGGTAGACCATTCTCCAAATCCTAAAAAATGCCAAAGAAGATTAAAAGAAACAAGTTTCCTAGCACAATGCCTACAATTTTGTAGGACCCTAGGAAAAACATCTACTTCTGCTTTATTGACTATACCAAAGACTTTGACTGTGTGGATCACAACAAACTCTGGAAAATTCTGAAAGAGATGGGAATACCAGACCATCTGACCTGCCTCTTGAGAAACCTGTATGCAGGTCAGGAAGCAACAGTTAGAACTGGACATGGAACAACAGACTGGTTCCAAATAGGAAAAGGAGTACGTCAAGGCTTTATATTGTCACCCTGCTTATTTAACTTCTATGCAGAGTACATCATGAGAAACGCTGGGCTGGATGAAGCACAAGCTGGAAACAAGCTTGCTGGGAGAAATATCACTAACCTCATATATGCAGATGACACCACCTTTATGGTAAAAAGTGAAGAAGAACTAAAGAGGCTTTTGATGAAAGTTAAAGAGGACAGTGGAAAAGTTGGCTTAAAACTCAACATTCAGAAAACTAAGATCATGGCATCCGGTCCCATCACTTCATGGCAAATAGACAGGGAAGCAATGGAAACAGTGACAGACTTTATTTTTTGAGGCTCCAAAATCACTGCAGATGGTGACTGCAGCCATGAAATTAAAAGACACTTGCTCCTTGGAAGAAAAGTTGTGACCAACCTAGACAGCATATTAAAAAGAAGAGACATTACTTTGCCAACAAAGATCCATCTAGTCAAAGCTATGGTTTTTCCAGCAGTCATGTATGGATGTGAGAGTTGGACTATAAAGAAGGCTGAGCACCAAAGAATTCACGCTTTTAAACTGTGGTGTTGGAGAAGACTCTTGAGAGTCCCTTGGACTGCAAGGAGATCCAACCAGTCCATCCTAAAGGAGATCAGTCCTGAATATTCATTGGAAGGACTGATGCTAAAGCTCCAATACTTTGGCTGCCTTGAGTCAGTCAAGAACTGACTCATTAGAAAAGACCCTGATGCTGGCAAAGATTGAAGGCAGGAGGAGAAAGGGATTACAGAGGATGGGATGTTTGAATGGCATCACCAACTCAATGCACATGAGTTTGAGTAAACTCTAGGAGTTGGTGATGGACAGGGAGGCCTGGAGTGCTGCAGTCCCTGGGGTCACAAAGAATTGGACACAACTGAGTGACTGAACTGAACTGAGGAAGCGTTAATTCTATCTTTAACAATATAGCTAACATTTATTTGGTAATAGCCAAGCAATACCACTCTTGGGCATATACCCAGAAAAGATGAAAACTGTAATTTGAAAAGATACATGCACCCCAATGTTGATAGCAGCACTGTTTATAATAGCTAAGAAACAGAAGCAACCTGAATGTCCACTGACAGATGAAGAGGACATGGTATACATACACAACAGAACATAACTCAGGTATAAAGAATCAAATAACGCCATTTGCAGCAACAAGGATACACCTAGAGATTATCATGTGAAGTCAGATGGAGATTGACAAATATCATATGATATCATGTATATACAAATCTAAAGATGATGCAAATAAACTTATTAACAAAACAGAAACAGACTTGGTCATAAAAAGCAGTCATATGGTTATCAAAGATGAAAGTAGGGAGAGGGATAAATTAGATATACACTACTATGTACAAAACAGATAAGCAATAATGAACTACTGTATAGCACAGGGAACTAAATTCAATATCTTGTAATAATTTATAATAGCTAAGATTGTGAAAAATAGATTTTTTATGTGAAACTGAATCACTTTGCTGTATACCTGAAACTAATACAACATTGTAAATCAATTATAGGTCAATTAAATTAAAAGAAAATAATAACAGCCAATATGTATGATGCTTACTGCCAGGAAATTACTGTAGGCCTTTATATTTCATATCAAAATAATCCCTACCACATCCTAGGATATATTTATCTATTTATTATTTGCTTTAACAGACATTTCCACAGCACTATGTGCCAGGCGCTATTCCACAAGTATTTACTCATTTAATCTTCACTGCAACCTCAAATATTACCAGTTATTACTATCCCAGTTTTATAGAGGATGGAACCAAGATAAAGATTAAATAACTTTTCCAAAGCTACAGAGCTAGGTAACAGCAGAACTAGGATCCACATGGGAATAGCCTAGCTCCAGGGTTCCTGCTTTATGCAGCCTCCTAAGTCCATGCTTTTAACCACTACCTCTTTTTACAAAAAAGAAGTTTAAGATTTGGGGATGGAAAAAAGTATTCCATGCAAATTGAGATCAACTGAAAGCTTGAGCAGCTATACTCACATCAGACAAAATAGACTTTATTTTTTTTTAATAAATTTATTTATTTTAGTTGGGGGCTAATTACTTTACAGTATTGTAGTCGTTTTTGCCATACATTGAAATGAATCAGCCATGGGTTTACATGTGTTCCCCATCCTGAACCCCCCTCCCACCTCCCTCCCCATCCCATCCCTCTGGGTCATCCCATTGCCCCAGCCCTGAGCATTTGTCTCATGCATCGAACATGGAATGGTGTTCTGTTTCACATATGATAATATACATGTTTCAATGCTATTGTCCCAGAACGTCCCACCCTCACCTTCTCCCTCAGAGTCCATAAGACTGTTCTATGCATCTGTGTCTCTTATTCTGTCTCACACATAGGGTTATCATTACCATCTTTCAAATTCCATATATATGCATTAGTATACTGTATTCGTGTTTTTCTTTCCGGCTTACTTCACTCTGTATAATGGGCTCCAGATTCATCCATCTCAAGAGAACCGATTCAAATGTATTTTTTTAATGGCTGAGTAATATTCCATTGTGTATACGTACCACAGCTTTAAAATAAAAATTGTTACAAAAGACAAAGAAAGATACTACATAATGATCAATGGATCACTCCAAGAAGATATAACAATTATAAATATATATGTACCCAACATAGGAGCAACTCAATACACAAGGCAAACAAGGGAGAAATCAACAGAAACACAGTAGTAGTGGGGGACTTTAATACCCCACTTTCCTCAATGGACAGATCTTCCAGACAGAAAATCAGTAAGGAAACGCAGGCTTTAAATTACATATTAGCCTTAATTGATATTTACAGAATATTCCATCCAAAAGCAGAATACACATTCTTCTTATGTGCACATAGAACATTCTCCAGGATTGACTGCAAAGTGAGGCTCTGTAAATCTAAGAAAACTGAAATCATATCAAGCATCTTTTCTGATCACAGCACTATGAGATTAGAAATAAACTATAATGGGGAAAAAAGTGGCTTCCCAGATGGCACAATGGTAAAGAATCCACCTGCCAGTGCAGGTGACACAGGAGACACAAGTTCTATCCCTTGGTCAGGAAGATCCCCTGGAGAAAGAAATGGCAACCCACTCCTGTATTCTTGCTTGAGAAATTCCATGAACAGAGGAGCCTGGTGGGCTACAGTCCATAGGATAGCAAAGTTGGACACAACTGAGCGTGCACACACACAAGAAAAAAAACTAAAACACACACACACACACACACACGTGCAAGCTAAACAAAATGCTTTTAAACAACCAATGGGTCACTGAAGGAATTGCTACTGCTGCTGCTGCTAAGTCACTTCAGTCATGTCCGACTCTGTGCGACCCCACAGACGGCAGCCCACCAGGCTCCCCCATCCCTGGGATTCTCCAGGCAAGAACACTGGAGTGGGTTGCCATTTCCTTCTCCAATGCATGAAAGTAAAAAGTAAAAGTAAAGTCGCTCAGTCATGTCCGACTCTTTGCGACCCCATGGACTGCAGCCTACCAGGCTCCTCCGTCCATGGGATTTTCCAGGCAAGAGTACTGGAGTGGGGTGCCATTGCCTTCTCCGGAAGGAATTGAAGAAGAAATAAAAAAATACCTAGAGACAAATGAAAACAAAAACACAATGATCCAAAACCTATGAGATGGAGCAAAAGCGATTCTAAAAAGGACATTTATAGCAATACATCTTATCTTAGGTAACAAGAAAAATCTCAACACCCTCAACTTACGCCTAAAGCAACTGAAGAAAGAAAAACAAGCAAAACCGAAAGTTAGTAAAAGGAAGAAATCATAAAGATCGGAGCAGAAATAAATGGAACAGAGATGGAAAACAATAGCAAAGATCAATGAAACTAAAAGCTGTTTCTTTGAAAACATAAAATTGATAAAACCTTAGCCAGACTCACCAAGAAAAGGGAGAGGACTCAAATCATTAAAATTATAAATGAAAAAAGGAAAGTTACAACTGATACCACAGAAATACAAGGGATCATAAGAGAGTATTACAAGCAACTATATACCAATAAAACAGACAACCTGGAAGAAATGGACAAATTCTTAGAAAGGTACAATCTCCCAAGAGTGAACCAGGAAGAAACTGAAAACATAAACAGACCAATCCCAAGTAATGAAATTGAAACTGTGATTTAAAAACTCAATGAAAGTCCATGACAGATGGCTTCACAGATGAATTCTATCAAATGTTTAGAGAAGAGCTAACATCTATTCTTCTGAAACTGTTCCCCCAAAATTGCAGAGGACAGAAAACTTCCAAATTCATTCTATGAGGCTGCCATCACCTTGATATCAAAACCAGACAAAGACACCACAAAAAAAAAATTATAGGCCAGTACCACTGATGAACATAGACACAAAAATCCACAACAAAATACTAGCAATCTAATACAAAAATACATTAAAAGGACCATACTTGATCATGATCAAGTGGGATTTATCCCAGAGATGCAGGATTTTTCAATATCTGCAAAACAACGCGATACACCACATCAACAAAACAAATAAAAACCATGTGATCACATCAATAGATGCAGAAAGTTTGACAAAATTATGATAAAGACTCTCCAGAAAATAGAAAAAGAAGAAATATATCTCAACATAATAAAGGTCATTTATGACAAACCTATAGCTACCATCATACTCAGTGGTGAAAATCTGCAAGCATTTCCTCTAAGATAAGGAACAAGACAAGAATACCCACTCTCACCACTTTTATTCAACATAGTTTTGGAAGTCCTAGCCACAGCAATCAGAGAAGAAAAAGGAATAAAAGGAATCTGAATGGGAAAAATACTTAAACTGTCATTATTTGGAAATACATGATACTATATATAGAAAATCCTAAAGACACTACCAGGAAACTACTAGAACTTACCAATGAATTTGGTAAAGCTGCAAGTAACAAAGGATTCCCAAGTAGTTCAAATGGTAAAGTAACAAAATTAATTCACAGAAATCTGTAATGTTTATGGTAGAGTTGTAAGCTACAAAATTAATACACAGAAATCTGTTGCATTTTTATATAACAAAAAAGTATCAGAATGGAACTCAAGAAACAATCCCATTTACTTTCACATCAAAAAGAATACCTAGGAACAAGCCTTCCTAAAGAAATAAAAGACCTGTATTTCAGGAATTATAAGACACTGATGAAAGAAATTAAAGAAGACTCAATATTGCTAAAATAACTACACTAACCAAGGCAAATCTACAGATTGAATGCAATCCCTATCAATTACCAGTGGCATTTTTCACAGAACTAGAAGAAAAAATTTTACAATTTGTATGGAGACACAAAAGACACCAAATAGTCAAACCTATCTTGTGAAAGAAAAATGGAGTTGGAGGAATCAGGCGCCCTGATTTCAGACTATATGACAAAGCTATAGTCATCAAAACAGTATGGTACTGTAGTCATCAAAACAGTATGGTACTGTAGTCATCGAAACAGTATGGTACTGGAACAAAAACAGACATATAGATGAATGGAACAGGATAGAATATCCAGAAATAAACTCATGCACCTATCATCAATTAATCTATGATGGAGGAGGCAAGACTATACAATGGAGGCAAGAGTCTCTTCAGTAAATGGTGTTGATAAAATTGGACAGCTACATGTAAAAAATGAAAATAGAACAGTCTTTAACACCACACACACACACACACACACACACACACACACAAATGGATTAAAGACCTAAATGTGAAATCTGACACTACAAAACTCTTAGAGGAAAACATAGGCAGAACACTCAACATGAATAACAGCAATATATTTTTTGATCCATCTCCCAGAGTAACAGACATAAAAACAAAAGCCTTTTCAAAGCAAAGGATACCATAAGCAAAATGAAGATAACCCAGAGAATGAGAGAGAATTTTTGAAAATGATATGACTGACAGCGATTAGTCTTCAAAATTTACAAACAGCTCATGCAGCTTAATATCATCAAAACAAACAACCAAATCAAAAATGAGCAGAAGACCTAAATAACAATAGTCAAGACATGGAAGCAACCTAAATGTTCATCAACAGAAGAATGCATAAAGATATCAGAAAGAGAAACTAAGAATCAATCCATTCCATTATATACTAGGTATAAATTGGAAGAATCTGGATTGGAAGAATCAATACTATGAAAATGACTACACTACCAAATGCAGTCAACAGATTCAATGTGATACCAATGAAATCACCAATGGCATTTTTCACAGAACTAGAGCAAAACATTTCACAATTCATATGGAGACACAAAAGATCCTAAATAGCCAAAGCAGTCTTGAGAAAGAAGAATGGAGCTGGAGCAATCAACCTTCCTGATTTCAGATTATACTACAAAGCTACAATCATCAAGACGGTGTGGTACTGGCACAAAGACAGAAATATAGACCAATGGAACAAAATAGAGGGCCCAACTCTGAACCCACACACCTATGGGCACCTTATTTTTGACAAAGGGGCAAGAATATACAATGGGGCAAAAATAGCCTCTTCAATAAGTGGTGCTGGGAAAATTGGACAGCTACATGCAAAAGAATGAAATTAGAACAGTTCCTAATGCCATACACAAAGATAAAATCAAAATGGATTAAAGACCTAAACGTAGGACCAGAAACTATAAAACTCTTAGAGGAAACCATAGGCAAAACACTCAATGACATAAATCAAAGGAAGATCCTCTATGACCCACCTCCTAGAGTAATGAAAATAAAAGCAAAAATAAACAAATAGGACCTAATTAAACTTAAAAGCTTTTGCACAGCAAAGGAAACTACAAACAAGGTGAAAGGAGAACCGTCACAATGGGAGAAAATAATAGCAAAGGAAACAACTGACAAAGAATTAATATCCAAAATATACAAGCAGCTCATACAACTCAGTATCATAAAAACAAACAACCCAATCAAAAAGGGGGGAAAAGACCTAAACAGACAGTTCTCCAAAGAAGACATACAGATGGCTAACAAACACATGAAAAGATGCTCAACATCACTCATTATTAGAGAAATTCAAATCAAAACTACAATGAGATACCACCTCACACCAGTCAGAATGGCCATAATCAAAAAGTCTACAAACAATAAATCCTGGAGAGTGTGTGGAGAAAAGGGAATCCTCTTGCACTGTTGGTGGGAATGTAAATTGATACAGCCACTATGGAAGATGGTAGGGAGATTCCTTTAAAAACTAGGAATAAAACCACCATATGACCCAGCAGTCCCACTACTAGGCATATACCCTGAGGAAGCCGAAATTTAAAAAGTCATGTGTACCCCAGTATTCATTGCAGCACTATTTACAATAGCTAGAACATGCAAGCAACCTAGATGTCCACTGACAGATGAAGATATCCACTGACATGGATAAAGAAGCTGTGGTACATATACACAATGGAATATTACTCAGCCATAAAAAGGGAATGCACTGAGTCACTTCTAATGAGGTGGACAAACCTAGAGCCTATTATACAGAGTAAAGTAAGTCAGAAAGAGAAAGATAAATATCATATGCTAACACATATGTATGGAATCTAGAAGAATGGTATTAATGAATTTATTTGCAGGGCAGCAATGGAAAAACAGACATATGAGAACAGACTTATGGACACAAGGGGAGGGGGAAAGGGAGAGGGTGAGATGTATGGAGACAGTAACATGGAATAGGAATTTGCTATATGACTCAGGGAACTCCAACAGGGACTCTGAAAATCTAGAGAGGTGGGATAAGGAGAGACATGAGAGGGAGGTTGAGGAGGGAGGGGATGTGGGTGTACCTATGGCTGAGCGTTGCTGATGTTTCACAGAAAACAACAAAATTCTGTTAAGCAATTAACCTTCAATTAAAAAATAATTTTTTAAAAAAGATGTGGTTCATATACAATGGAGTATTATTCAGCCATTAGAAAGAATGAAATAATGCCATTTGCAGCAACATGGATGGACCTAGAGAGTGTCATACTGAGGGAAGTAAGTCAGACAGAGAAGGAAAAGTATCATAATTCATCCCTTACATGTGGAATCTGAAAATAAATTACACAAATGAACTTCCTTGCAAAACAGAGACTCACAGACTTAGAGAATGAACTTATGGTTGCCGGAGGGAAGGGAGGGGGAAAGGGATAGTTGGAGAGTTTGGGACGGACACGTACACACCGCTGTATTTAAAATGGATAACCAACAAGGACCTACTGTAGAGCACATGCAATTCTGCTCAGTGTTATGTGGCAGCCTGCATGGGAGGGTAGTTTGGGGGAGAATGGATACATGTATATATATTAATATATGGCTGAATCCCTTCGCTGTTCACCTGAAATTATAACATTGCTAACTGGCTATACTCCAATATAAAATTAAAAGTTTACAAAATAAAATAATAAAATTTTGCAAATAGTCTTAAACCACTGAACTAAATAATCTTGTTAATAATCTCAGGTCCAAATTCGTACAATTCTGAAACTACTTTGCACATTGATAACCTTTAAGATAAACTGAATAACCAGCTGGTCAGTTACTTTCATTCTACCCTTTAATTTTCTGGCAACGCTTAGGCTCCAGGTTCTTAGCCGCCTGGGGGAGAGGAGACAGGAGACAATAGATGTAGCTAATATTCACACCCTGCCTTTCTCCCTGGGAACACAGCTGATTGTGTTTCCCTGTGCCTTTGAGTCTAGAGGGGACCATACGACTAGCTGTCATGAGCAAAACATGAACAGAAGTGATAGGTATGACCGAGGCTAGATAGTTAGGAGAGAAGTGCCTTATCTGTGCTGGTTGCAGAGGACCTAATAGAGGATTCTGAGTCCTTAGCGGGCGGTGATGTCATCAGATGGAGTAAGTCTGGATCCTCAAATGCCTGCAGGGAGCAGGAATACCATTCTTCACACAGACTAAACAAAAAAAAAAAGCTTTATTGTTAATAATCCATTGAGATGTAAAGCTTATGAAACTACCTTGACTTACTAACGAGAAATACAGGAACATGAAGCTGAATAAAGGCAAAAAACTGAGAAGTAACCATGGACACAAAGCTACTGCTAGACTATAAATAGAAAGGAAGGACAGGAGGCAGGACGACAGTTATCTTCAGTCCTGTATAAGGCACATAACCTGCACTGTATGACCTAATATTCTGTTGGGCAAATGATATTTTCCCAAAAGTACCCACAAAGATACGGGCCACCTCATGTGACCTTCTAAAATGTAACCCTGACATGTTTCCAACTGAAAGGTGGGATCTATGGTCCCTCCCCTGGAATCTAGGCAGGCCTGTCAGTGCTTTAAACAGCAAAAATAATGCTTGATGACTTCCAAGGCTGGGTCATATAAGATGGCACAGTTTCTGTCTTATTTGCTGGAACACTTGAACTCGAAGACCTAAGTCATCATGTAAGAAGTCTGACTCCCCTGATGCCACCACGCTGTAAGAAAACCCAGTCCAGTGTGGGGAGATGACATACAGATACTCCGGTCAACATATCCAACTACTAGTACAGACCTTAGTCAGCCACCAGTAAAAACACGAGACATATGAGTGAAACCGCCTCCAGATGGTTTCCCCAGTTGTCCACTCTTCCCAGTTGAAGCTACAAACATTGTGACTACAGACAAACCATCCCTCTCTGGACACTGTCCTAATTCCTGACCCACAGGATCTATGAACATAGCAAGTTTAGGGGTGATTTGTTACCCAAACTAAAACACTCTAACTTCAGGTATACAGGTTTTATACCTTTAAAAATGAAAACTATCTTTTAGGTATGTCCCTACTAAATGCCTGGGGCCACTGGCCAAACGATCAGATCTCAAAGTGCCAATTTTATGCTGACAGCCCTGCAGACTTATAACTATGCATTTTTTTTCTAACATCAAAAATGGAATTCTGCCCAGAAAAATGCAATGGAAACAATATCAATAAATCATATCTTTTAAAATGCATGATTTTCAGTAGCTATTTAAAGAAATAAATACTGAGGGGATATATTGGTGTCTTTCTCAGGAACCCATTTTTTTTTCCCTCGTATCAAGTCCCAACATTTGGGCCTCAAACATCATGTTCAGTGAAATGAAGTGGCTACCTCAGTGGTCCTTTCATAAATCAGGTACCTTCTCCAGGTTCTAGCCCCAGGTTCTCTTCTAGTCCACAGTTAAAGGGAAGTCCTGGGACCTCCCTGGTGGTCCCGTGGTTAAGAATCTACCTTCCAACGCAGGGGACGAGGGTTTGATCCCTGGTCTGGGAATTAAGATCCCACGTGCTGCAGGGCAGCTAAGCCCCTGTGCCAAACTAAGACCCAACAAAGCCAAATAATACGAACGATTTCCCTTCCTTATTTCTGAGCACGTGGAAACAACCTCTTAGAAGTATGATACTGATGAAAGAATCCACATCCTGCCTCTTCTCAGAAAGAATGTATCCCTGCCTTTTTCTTTCCCTTTCTTTAGATTTGTCCTCTTATTATTTTATTTGCATCTGTAAACTTACATATTAGTTCTGTACTCGATCCTCTTAGCAAATATTTAGCAAGAGATTAATGGTGACAGGAATTACAAACTATCTCCACGACTGAAAATAAAACATCCATTGTGAAATGAAATGTAAAAATAAGGTTTCTTTACGCCTGTTCACAACAGTTTCATGACAGTCTTAAAAAGCATGGGAGTAGGCATGCAGTTCTGAATGAAAGAAAGACTGGCTTATAATTTTTCCAGGAGAAAAGATTACTGAGAACCAGGAGAAAAGACATGGAACCTTGTAAAGTTAAGATAGATTTTAATTTAGAAAAAAATTTAATTGAGAGAAGGAACATAACAGCAAGTGATGTGCTAACAAAGGGGAGATGGATTGTTAGCATTTGACTAAAGACCTCCAAGTACAGCCAAATATAAATATTTATTAAGCAACCAAGCCCAATACTCCACCATTTACTTAATTATACACCTCTAGTCTATATGTATAGTGATTTTAGAATTGTTAACCCACATGCTCACTTAAACAACTTTAAACTATAGTGAAATATCTACACACAGTTCCTCTGACCTTTAGTCTCGTAGACTCTACTTGTTTCCAAAGTTGCTAAGGTCAGCAACGCTTCTCCAATCCCCTTTTTATTGAGGTTGTTTCACACATTTGTAGTACAATTAGATTGTTAAGTCACATTCTGCAATCCACCCTAGGATCCTCTGAACAATGTTTTTAACAGGCATATATTAAGGTTTATTCTTTGTGTTGTAAATTTCAATGGGTTTTTGACAAATGCATAGTGTCATGTATCTATCGTTAAAGTATCACACACAGTAGCTCCACTACCAGAAAACATCCTCTCTACTTCACCTATTCAACCCTCCCCCAATCCTCAAATCCCTGGGAATCACTGATCTGTTTATCATCTTTTTTTCACCTTTTCCAGAATGTCATATAAATGAAATTATACACTATGTAGCCTTTTCAGGCTGGATTCCTTTACCAGGAATATTAAATATGCATTTAAGATTAATTCATATCTTTGCGTAACTTGATAGTTCATTTTAGCACTGAAGAGTATCCCATTATATAAACGTACCAGTTTACTTATCCATTTACCCCCTGAAGTATATTTTGGTTGGTGGTAAAACCTTTTCTGTTACACTATAACCTAAAACAGTTTGATAAAGTATACTTTCATAAATAAAGATAAAACATTTATCTTTTTCTCTCTACCTAATCCTGCCAGCATTTGGCTTCTCCAGCTGGCTCTCCTATGGCCTTGATGGTTTAATGTAGCTGGATTACAAACTAGTTATACTAATCACTGTTTTAATTTGTTGTTTCCAAATTCCTTATGCTTTGTGTCTCTGCTACACTATGACTTTGCCAATGTCACTAGCCATATTAATCATAAGATTGTTGTCTCTTACAGTACTCAATGTGTAATCAGGCCTCCAACAAAAATAATAACTAGGAGACTTGAAACAGTTGATCAGATGCATAGTTCTGTATGTAATCAATGATTGTAGACATTGACTTCCCTAGACAAGGGAAGATGCAAAAAGGAAAACATTTCCTGAGTCATAATAGATTAGTAAGACAGGACCCAGAGAATCTTTTAATTTACTAACAGGGCCTAATCCAGAAATTAGCACCTAGAGTAGCATATCAACACGAACTTTCACCTGATCTGGGATGAGCATTTCTACCGCTGCGGGGCAAAAATTTGTCATGAAATGTCTCCCAAACACTGGTTGAATTTCAGACCAAGAAGAGGAACTGAGAAACGGAATATTTCCTGCCATGTCAGTATATAAGGATGTCACAAGTCATCAGCAACTGCAGCCCCTGAATGTGAGCAGGTGAGTCCTGAAGGAACTCAGGAAGGAGAATAATGTCTGCCATGTAGCAGCTGTTGGACTGTAGCCAGTCCCTACGGTAAGGCCTGAGGAAAGGAAGCTCAGGATATGAAAACACAGAAAACTGGCCCCAGACAGCTGAGGCACATATCAAAGGAATGACTTCAGCAAGCCTAGATTCTTGCATTTTCCCATACAAAGAAAAGTGCTAAATTTCTTAACTTGGGTTATCTGGTTTTCTTTAATTAACAATAATCTTTTGATGTTCCTATGACCTCCCCTTTGTTGTAAAACTTCTATATAACCTGTCTCATCCCCTCCCACGTCCCTACTCTCAGAGCAGTTTTCTCAGGGTTACTTGAAATACTATCTCCTGGGCTTTTAGTCCTAAAAATTTTTGCCAAATAAAATGTAACTTAAAAATAAAAGCAAAGAAACAAAATGAATAAAGCAAATTACAACATTTGTGTGCAGGTTTTGTGTGAAAATAAGTTTCCAAGTCAACTGCATAAATATCTATGAGTATGATTGTTGGATTATGTAATAAGACTATGTTTAGCTTTATACCATCAAATTGTTTCTAAAGTGGCTGTACTATATTACATTCCCATCAGCAATGAGTTAGAGTTCCTATTGCTCTACAGCCTCATCAGCAATTGGTGTTCTCAGGTTTTTTGGATTTTAGCCATTCTAATCATTCTAATTAGCAAGGAGAGATAAGAAAGCCTTCCTCAGCGATCAGTGCAAAGAAATAGAGGAAAACAACAGATTGGGAAATACTAGAGATCTCTTCAGGAAAATTAGAGATACCAAAGGAACATTTCATGCAAAGATAGGCTCGATAAAGGACAGAAATGGTATGGACCTAACAGAAGCAGAAGATATTAAGAAGAGGTGGCAAGAATACACAGAAGAATTGTACAAAAAAGATCTTCACGACCCAGATAATCATGCTGGTGTGATAACTCACCTAGAGACAGACATCCTGGATGTGAAGTCAAGTGGGCCTTAGAAAGCATCACTACGAGCAAAGCTAGTGGAGGTGATGGAATTCCAGTTGAGCTATTTCAAATCCTCAAAGGTGATGCTGTGAAAGTGCTGCACTTGATATGCCAGCAAATTTGGAAAACTCAGCAGTGGCCAGAGGACTGGAAAAGGTCAGTTTTCGTTCCAATCCCAAAGAAAGGCAATGCCAAAGAATGCTCAAACTACTGCACAATTGCACTCATCTCACACGCTAGTAAAGTAATGCTCAAAATTCTCCAAGCCAGGCTTCAGCAATACGTGAACCATGAACTTCCAGATGTTCAAGCCAGTTTTAGAAAAGACAGAGGAACCAGAGATCAAATTGCCAACATCTGACAGATCATCAAAGAAGCAAGAGAGTTCCAGAAAAACATCTATTTCTGCTTCATTGACTATGCCAAAGCCTTTGACTGTGTGGATCACAATAAACTGTGGAAAATTCTGAAAGAGATGGGAATACCAGACCACCTGACCTGCCTCTTGAGAAACCTGTATGCAGGTCAGGAAGCAACAGTCAGAACTGGACATGGAACAACAGACTGGTTCCAAATAGGAAAAGGAGTACGTCAAGGCTGCATATTGTCACCCTGCTTATTTAACTTATATGCAGAGTACGTCATGAGAAACACTGGGCTGGAGGAAGCACAAGCTGGAATCAAGATTGCCAGGAGAAATATCAATAACTTCAGATATGCAGATGACACCACCCTTATGGCAGAAAGTGAAGAAGAACTAAAGAGCCTCTTGATGAAAGTGAAAGTGGAGAGTGAAAAAGTTGGCTTAAAGCTCAACATTCAGAAAACTAAGATCATGGCATCCGGTGGCAGATAGATGGGGAAACAGTGGAAACAGTGGCTGACTTTATTTTTCTGGGCTCCAAATCACTGCAGATGGTGATTGCAGCCATGAAATTAAAAGACGCTTACTCCTTGGAAGGAAAGTTATGACCAACCTAGACAGCATATTAAAAGGCAGAGACATTACTTTGCCAACAAAGGTCCGTCTAGTCAAGGCTATGGTTTTTCCGGTAGTCAGGTATGTATGTGAGAGTTGGACTATAAAGAAAGCTGAGTGCCGAAGAATTGATGCTTTTAAACTGTGGTGTTGGAGAAGACTCTTGAGAGTCCCTTGGACTGCAAGGAGATCCAACCAGTCCATCCTAAAGGAGATTAGTCCTCGGTGTTCATTGGAAGGACTGATGTTGAAACTGAAACTCTAATACTTTGGTCACCTTATGCGAAGAACTGACTCATTGGAAAAGACCATGATGCTGGGAAAGATTGAGGGCAGGAGGAGAAGGGGATGACAGAGGATGAGATGGCTGGATGGCATCACCGACCCGATGGACACGGGTTTGGGTGGACTTAGGGAGTCAGTGATGGACAAGGAGGCCTGATGTGCTGCAGTTCATGGGGTCGCAAAGAGTCAGACACGACTGAGCGACTGAACTGAATCAGTGTGTAATGGCATCTCATATTTAATTTGAATTTCCCTGATGACAATAATATTGAGCATTTTTTCATGTTCTTGTTACAGAAACCAGTACTCGAGAAACCAAGCACCACACTCAGAGAGTTGGAAAACTCAGGTTTATTATGCTGGTGGGCCCAGAGGAGCTAACACTCCGAGCTCTGAGCCCCCAACAAAGGGATTACAGAGTTTTTACAGACAGACTGTAGTGGGCAACACTAGCTGTTAATAGGCTGGTTTAAACTAAGGGGTATGGCACGCACAGAAACAGCAGTCAAGATGGGGAGAGGGATGCCTGGCCTGGACAGGCGTGATTCAGCAGGCTTGCAGGGGCTGGGCAATTACAAAGAGCAGGTCAAGGGTGAGTGAGACAAACTCCAGTTCCTAGTATTGCAAATCCCCACTTTCTGAGACTACGTGACCTACATGATCTCGACTTTGCAAGGGGCAAGCTGAGTTACAGAGGCAGAAGGAGAAGGAGATTATGTAAAATTTTAACTTGTCCTCTTCATTCTTATTTGTCATTTACATATCTCCTTTGGTAAGGTGTCTGTTCAGGTATTTTGCTCAATTTTTTTAACCTGAGTTTTTAAAGTTCTTTATATATTTTGGACACAAGTCCTTTCAGATGTTTTGCAAATATTTATCCCATTCTGAGGTTTTTCATTCTCCTAATAATATTTTCTGCAAAGCATAAGGTTTTAGTTTTAGTAAAATTCAACTTATCAGTTTTTTTTCATGAATTATATCCTTGATGCTGTATATAAAATCTTATCACCAAACCCAAGGTCATGTAGATTTTCTCTTGTGTTTTCTTCTAGAAGTTTGATAATTTTACATTTTACATTAAGGTATATGTTCTATTTTGAATTAATATTTGTGAAAGGGGCAAGGTTTTTGTCAAAGTTCTTTTTACATAAGGATGTTCAATTGTTTCAGCCTTTGATAAAGACTATCCTTTCTTCCAGAAGTTTTTATGCTACAAAAGCAAATATGAATATATGCTTCATTTTTCTAACATTAGTGGTAGTATATCATACTTACAGTTCTACACTTTTTTCAATTAATGTAACAGATCTTTTTATACATGCAGCTTATCCTAACAGTTTTCTATTGTTATTTGATAAATATACTTCTGTTTAAAATTTAAATGACTGTTTACTTTATACCACAAATCCAGACTACAACTGCTTAAAGGTCCGTCTCTTCATGGCTAAGCCAGGGATACCTAATGTGAAGGCAGAATTAAAAATCATATGCAAGGAATTGCAGGTGGTATTAAGGCTACTAAACAGCAAGCACTAAGTAGTATAAAGCAGTAGTATGATGACCTTTGATATACATGGCTTCCTTCAGGGAATTTACATGCTACTTATGGTAAAATTAAAAAAAAAAAATTCAAGTCAGACCTTTAAAAAGAGGGGAAAAATCCACTCTTCAACAGTGATCCAGGAAAATTTCAAGAAGACGACAGATGAGAAGAACTATTACACTGGAGGGAGAAAGCTGAGAAGATCAATCGGGAGAAAATACAGCTCAGGACATGCAGGGAGAAATGTGTCTGGAACTCGCAGGCAACAGGGAAAAAACAAGTATAGAGAGAACTGAGGACGTGTGCAAAGAAGGGAGCAGAGGACTTAGGCAACAACCAAAAGGGTCAGCTGAGACTAGATTCACAGCACCAGCCTCTGACATCTAGCCTTCACTCTGCAGCCTAGGGGTTCCCAAGCCATTTCCCACCGTGACTAACAGACGAGTGACGTTCACGGGCATGAAGCACTCTCCACGGTGCCAGTCTCTGCTACATTACCTCTAACTCCAGTCCCTCCTCTCTCCTCTCAGAAAACATCAAATCAGCGGCTACCTGACCCCACTCTGCTATGTTAGGCTGCTTTTTAACATAAATGAATGATACATTTCTATCTCCACTCAAGACCTATTTTCTAAGGAGTACACTTATATAGCCAACTGTGTACTCCACTCTACCTGGGTCCTTCAAATTCAGTAAGCTCAAGATATACCTCCAGACCCAGCAGAAAAGACTGATCTCAAAATAATGAGAAAAAGTGAGGGTATCTAAGGTGAAGCTGAGAAAATGGACATGTAGGCACTTAAAAGCCATGTTTAAGAATTCTAGTCTTAAGCTCAATATCAATGACAAGTTATCAATGAATTTTAAACTTGTGGGTGTGGGTGGTTGGAGGAATGAAGGACTATGACTTCTCATGGCTCTCATGCACTCTCCATTTTTCTCTCTGCACACCAATCTTTCAAGTCTTTGCACTTAGCATGTTCCCTCCCATCACAAAGTACATGTACATTCTGCTTGTTACCTGGAAGACCCTTACTCCCATTCTTTGCCTAGTTGACTTTTACTCATCCCTAACTCTCACTTTAATAAAGGAAGACTTGATATTTGTTCCCTACCACCACCCAGGATTTTTCAGGGACTATGTTTCTTTCTTCACAGTACTCATCTGTTTCTGCTTAGTCATTCTTCTCATTTTACAAACCTCTGTCTCACTGGACTACATGTTCTATGAACACAGAGACCATGTATGAATTTGCTCTTCACTGCATCTTCAGAGCCTAGCATAGCACCTAGAATAGACAATTAATACTCTTGGAATGCTGCTGCTGCTAAGTTGCGTCAGTCGTGTCCAACTCTGTGCGACCCCATAGACTACCAGGCTCCGCTGTCCCTGGGATTCTCCAGGCAAGAACGCTGGAGTGGGTTGCCATTGCCTTCTCCATCTTGGAATAAATAGTACATTAACAAATCTCTAGGTTTAGGGGGTAGGTTGGGATTTTGGGGAGGTGGGAGTTGTTTGTTGGTTGGTGGGCCATCCCATACAATATGTGGGATCTTAGTTTCCTGACCAGGGATCAAACCTGTGCCCCCTGCATTGGAAATGCAGTCTTAATCAGTGGACTGCCAGGGAAATCCCTGGTTTTTATCAACAGCAATAAATCGCAAATTTCACAGCTTATTATGATATAAAGTGCTTTGACACTGAAGTTGAGAATCTCTGTTGCAGAAAATAAAAGTACCTCATCATAGAGGTAATCTAGTAAAAGCACTATTTAAATAATGATAATATTCATAATAACACTAATATATTCAAGTTCTTACTGCATATCAGCTTGATAAGTATTTCATATACAATATGTCAGTGAATTCTTAAAACACCCTGTGAATGAGGAACCAGCATTATCTTCAATTAACAAGTGAAGAAACAAAGTCAGAAAGAAGTTGGCTGACTTGACCAAAGACACAAAGCTAGGACAATGATATCTAAGCCAGACTCTCTGATCAGATAAAAGAACCGTGAGAATCAACACAGACTCATTTCCCCATGACTGAAACTACTACCCATAGGAGTCACTGGGAAGGCAGGCATCATGGGCAAAGAACTGCACTGCAAGAGGCCAGCCACTCTGGGCTGGAAACAAACTCACACTTTGAACAGACCTAGGGTAGAACCCACCTTTGTCTATGATGCTGATTTCTCCACAGTACTAGAGGCCCAGAGTGACTGCCTTAGGGAACACAGTCCAGTGATCCCCAAATGCTTCTGTTAGGAAGACCTGAGTTCTCAAAACATACTGAGGTACATTGGATGTAAAGTACTTACCATAACTATACTGCTGTAAAACTCACTAAATATATATTATTATTATTATTATTAAATGTTGCTTTTACTGAATCACTTTGATAAGCAGGTTTTATTTTCTGCAACAATGATTCTCAACTTCAATGTCAAAGCAATTTGATGTATCATAATAAGCTGTGAAGTGTGCCATATGTAATATATCACTGTTAATAAAAAACAGAGGCTCATTAATCTATTCACTCACTCATTCTCAAAATAATTATTTAATCTCCACTATATGCTAAGACCTACATTAAGCTTACCAGTTACAATAAGCAAAAATAGACATGGTCCATGTGTTCATAGAGTTTACAATCCAGTTGGAGATAAAAGCATTGTCAAAATTACAATAAAAAAGTACAACTGGAAAGAGATAAGTGCTGTGATGGAACAGAAAACAGTCTTATGACAAAGTCGGATCGATTTAAGTCCCACTGGGAGAAGGCTACCTGGACTGGTAAGCACAGGATAAATGTGAGCATTGCAAAGAATCTCTCTTGAACATTCAGGGTTACTGAGAAGAACCAGGTTTACAAAAGAGCCTAGGAGATGAGTTCAGCCAGACCTAAGACATACCATCCATTTACTATAAGATAAAGATACTCAATAGGTGATGGCTCATATAGTACATCTCTCACAGGGCCTTTAAGAAGAAAAGTGTAACAAGTTCACCAGCCCACCTGACACTTCGAGGCCTCCTCCATAGCCAGCACACCCACTAGAGGAAATAATCACCAAACGTTTCCATGAGTGAGCTTATTGCCACCACTGACTCTGAATTCCAGGCCCCCTCCTCAAAAGAGGACACCTGGATCAGGTGAATTCATCTAAAGTCAATTTACCTAGGGCTAATACATGTAAAGTGAAAATTTGCCTAAAGCAGCTTTTTCTAAAGCCAAGTTGGACAAAACCTAATTTACCTTTCTGTCACACGTGAGTTCTTATGAATTTCACCAACATCATATTTTACATCAGCAGCACTATTACAGGACATTATCATTAAGTAAACTGTTAGGTAAATTGGTTTTAGAATAATTCACTTGGGGCAAATTGGTGCATGTAAGCCCAACCTCTGAACATTCAGAAGGAAGATCAAGTGGCTCCACACTGCCAGGCTGCCTCTCACACTCATCAGAACTTAAAGAAGCAGTGTGACCAGAGTCCCGCCAGCCTCCCATGAGAACTCATGGGCTTCAAAATTAACCAATTTGTACTGGACTGCCAGAATTCCTGTTACGCTCCCCCTCTCCATCATGCCTGCTTAAGGGCTAAAGAAACTTCCTGGACCCCATCATCCTGAAGCTGACTTTGTCTTCACCCTTGATCAGCTCAGACCACTCGGGGTGACTCAGACGTAGAGCCTCTGTGAAAACAGCATCTTTGAAAAAGTGCTCCATAGACTCTAAGGTGTACATGAATCATCTTGTTAAAATTGCAGGTTCTGATTCAGTAGGTCTGGGCTGAGGTTTAGGACACTGCATTTCTAATAAACCCCCAGTGATGCTCCTGCAGCTAGTCTGCATGCCACACTATCTATAGCAAGGTCTTACAAGGTGAGTATGGCTTTTGAGATGCACTAGAGGTAAAAAACTTCTGGATATTAGGAGGTAACTAGGAGGTACTCATCTCTGGTCTTGGACACAGGATGCAAGAGAAGGCAATCAGAGACTAACTTGTATGTTCTTGGAGTTGGAAACTATGACTGAAATTTTCTCTGAAATCAGAGAGTGTTTGCTGGGCAAATGCTTTCCAATACTAAGAAAGCTTCAAAAGTCAAATCTCCTAAAAAGACGATGGAGTAATTTCTTTGTTGTTGATTAGTCACCATCATGTCCAACTCTTTGGCAATCCCATCGGCTTCAGCCTGCCAGGCTCCTCTATCCATGCGATTTCCCAGGCAAGAATACTGGAGTGGGTTGACCATTCCTCCTCCAGGGGATCTTTCTGGCCCAAGAAATGAACTTGTGTCTCCTGCACTGGCAGGTAGGTTCTTTACCAGTGAGCCACCGTGGAAGCCCATATGAAGAATTTCACAATCACGTAAAATGTATCCCTGCCTATCTTGGAAAGGCATCCAGAAAGGTGCTTCCCTTTCCGTCACACCAGGAGACCTAGAAAAACATTTTTGGGGGCTAAGAACATCCTTTAACAGAAGACCTTAAACCACTAATTCTACTTAAACCACAAAGATGATGAGCAAGTTAGATGAAAGAAGCTGGAGAGAGCCGTGGGTCGAGATACTGAAGGCTGGCTCCCCATGCTGTGCCTCCTTCCACAAAGAGACCCACGAGAACACCGTCTCAGCCCAGTGACTCAGAAGCAGTTTCTCATTTGCAGCATGGCAAGGACCTTTACAAATTTCTGCTTCCTTTAATTACCAAAGGAAACACAGACACTTACAATAAAGAAAACTATCAAGTTCCACTTTAACCAAGTGATCAAGGTCAGCACAACCAGTAATAAGATTATCATCAGCATCAGAAACCCCTTGACAGGATAATCAGAGACTGCATCGTGTCATTTCAGTAGCATTGTTTCCCCAAAAGGCTTAACTTCATTTAAAAAAAAAGAACTAATATCATTTGCAGCAATATGGATGGACCTAGAGATTATTCTATTAAGTAAACTCAAAGACAAATATCATGATGTTGTTTATAAGTGGAATCTAAGAAAATGATACAAATGAACTAATTTACAAAACAGAAATATTCACAGATGTAGAAAATAACATGGTTCCTAAAGGGGATAGCAGGATGCGGGGAGAAGGAATAAATTAGGAGTTTGAGACTAACATACACACACTGCTATATATAAAATAGATTAACAAGGACCTACTATACAGCACAGAGAATTATATTCAATACATTGTAATAACCTATAGTGGAAAAGAATCTGAAAAAGAATGTGTGTGTGTGTGTGTGTGTGTGTGTGTGTGTGTATATATATATATATATATATAGTTGAATCACTTTGCTGTAAACCTGAACTAACATTGTAAATTAGCTCTACTTCAATTTTTTTAAAAAGGGCTTAACCATGAGAAAATGTCAGCAACTCCAATTGAAGGATATCCCACAAAATAACTGGTCAGTATTCAAAAATGTCAAAGTCACGAAAGAAAAGTCTGGGAAACTGCCACATTTTGGAGATCAAGGAGAAATAGTAATTGAATACAAATGTGGGATCCTAGACAGGATCCTGGAACAGGGAGAAAGAAATGTTATTAGTGGAAAAACTGATAAAATTCAAATAAGGCAGGCAGTTTGGTTAACAGTCCTGCAGCAATGTCAGTTTCCTGCTTTTGATCACTTTTCCAGTTATATGAGATGTCAGCATTATAGGAGGGTAGCTGAGGGATATGCAAGAACTCTGTACCATTTTGCAACTTCCCTCTAAGTCTAAAATTAGTTCAAAAGCAAACCTTAAATAAGTTACTGTTTACTGTGATTACTGTAAATAAATTCCTCCTCCAAAACAGAGAGCCAAGGAGGCCATACCAGTGGTTGACATCTCAACAGGAAAGTCTGTGACATTTTCTGTACTTGGGAACAAGGAAAGACAGGATCTCTAGACATCTTCTCTTTACACTGCTTTTTCCCAACAAGATTTTGGCTCATGGCTTCTATTTATCTTCCCCAAGCACTAGAACATTCTTACAATAAAACAAGGGAAGCAATCAACTTACACTGGTTCCAACTGTGAAATCCACCTTCTACCTGTCACAGTCACAGAAAAGTGAAATCTTAAGAACAATGACTAGAAAATGAGCTACTGGAATTGACTGGAAGGGATTTTCTGGGGGAAAGAATACAAAGAAACAAGTAATGACAGTAAGAGAAAGAAATTAAGGGTTCTCCCATCCTACATGAGACTGCATGGGTATCTGAAAGCAGGGAAGGCCCAAAGACATACAGAGAAGTTAGTAGATCACCAATTACTGGGGAAGAGGAACCCCAAAACAGTTCCATAAAGCCCTCATTTCCAGCCAGCCTCTCTGAGCAACATTTGAGTAGAAAAAATACCCAGTTCTAAACTCTGGATAAGAGCAGCCAATGGCTCTTAATCAGTCACTAAAATAAGGACAAAGTTACTATTATTATTAGTTCTAGCCTTTGCAAGTTAAATGCAGAGATCAGATTCCAAACATAACTGATTTTAATAAATATCCCAAGAGTAGAGCATACAAAATAAAGCCAGATAGTAGGAAAAATTTAACCCATGCCTTTAGGGTTTAGAACAGTAAGCACAGCTGTATAATAATAATAATTACCACAAATTATGGAGTGCTTACTATGTGGCAGGTATTGCTCCCAAATCTCAGAATAAGCCCAGAGGGGCGGTAATATAATATGATGTCATCATTCCTATTACAGATGAAGAAGCTGAATTCGAAGACATAAAGTGATCTGACCAAGATAACATGGCCAGGAAGCAGTGGATCAAAGATTTGAACCCAAATTCATGTTACACTAAGGATGTTCTTTCCACTCCATGCCACCATGTCTAGGATGCTGTAAAGGACATGAAGTTGCTGGCACCAACAGAGAGATACAAAGACTGTTGGCACTGTGTGAATGAAGGTAAGGGCTGGTAGCAAAACCTCCTTGGGAACTTACATGATCTTAACGTATGGAACTCATCACAATAGACAACTGTCACTTAAAGTTTTCACCCTCATCACTCTCTCCACAGACAAGACTGTTTTCAGAAGTAAAATGATGGTGCACATTAACTTAGCATAGAAGAGTCTGCTACCGTATCCCCAAACCCATGTACTTTTCTTCCTGGCAGAGAGTCAGACTCATTTCCTAGACTACTCTGTCAGGTCTGGCCATGTGCTAGAATTCCAGCCAATGAAAAGCAAACAGAAGTAGCTGATATATGCTGCTTTTTAGGAATGACTCAACTTCTGCATACAATCCTCTCCTTTCTGGATGCTAGAATCAAGATGATCCCTTTGAGTACCACACATTGAAGAGAGCAGAATGACAATGTAGATGGAGCTTGAATCTCTAACTGTCCACCAGAAATACCTGCATTGGTCTATTGTGTGAGCCACAAACACAGTACATCCCTAGATAAAAGAGTCAGTTAAAAAATAGTCTCCCAAAACTAATTTAAAAGATATATGCACCCTATGTTCACAGCAGCACTATTCACAATAGCAAAGACATAGAAACAACCAACCTAAATATCCATCAACAGATGAATGGATAAAGATGAGGTGTGTGTGTGTGTGTATATATGTGTGTGTGTGTGAGTGTGTGTGTGTGTGTATATATATGTGCATATATATATGTGTACATATATGTGTGTATATATATATGTGTGTGTGTATATACATATGTGTGTGTATATATATGTGTGTGTATATATATATATATATATAATCTCCCCACACACACACACACACACAGTGGAACAGTACTCAGCCATAAAAATGAATGGAATAATGCCATTTGTAGCTACATGGATGGACATGGGGGAAGATGGATTGTGAGTTTTGGACTAGCAGCTGCAACTTTTATACATAGAATAGATAAACAGGGTCCTCCTATTATATAATACAGGGGACTATATTCAATATCATGTAGTAAATCATAAAGGAAAAGAATATGAAAACATATGTATAACTGAATCACTTTGCTGTACATAATACTGTAAATCAATTTTAAAAAATACAATCCCAAAGATAAGCCACAAGAATTCCTCTAAGCCATAGAAAAAGCTTCCTGCCACTTCATTTGATAAGGCGCATTGACAGTGTTTACAAAGTTTTGTAGTTGTCTCATTTGATTTTAAATATTCACAAGAATGAAAACGTAGTATTTTGGCATTGGTCACCTAGGTTTGTCAGACCTCAGGACAATGTAAATGGGTCCATGGAATCAGGAAGTTTAACGTTCACATCTTGGCAGTGACAACGAGAATCTCCATCTTAAGGATGAGGACACTGAGACTCAGATAACCCAAGCCAGGGCTCCTCCTCTCTGTGCACTGACCTCAAAACCAAGGCTGTTTCTTGTCAACCTCAACATGAGCCTCTCAGAGATATAATAGTTAGACCAACTACCAGTAAGCCGCAGAGACTGGTCTGAAATTCACATCTTCTGGTTGGATAATGTACTATCCCACATGGAAAGTATTTAACACAAAAGCATAGCCTTATTAGCAAATTCTGGGTCCCTCTGCCTCCACTCAGCCACAAACCTTCTCTTTACAGACCTCCTGATCCCTTCTCCCTCTCTTTTATGCAAAGGTCATGTTCAAAGCACAAGCTAATTTAAGCTGTATCAGTCAAGTATCTAGATGAGCTCCAGCCAAAGCTCTTTCTGGCTTGGAGGGGTTTCATGGAGAGAACTTACATGGGAAGCCAGCTTCCACAGCTAGCCTTTGGATGATTTTCCTGGAGGGCTACCAAACCCCAGACTAGCTCCTCACCCAGAATTAGGCAATAAAAGTTAATTCTCCAGGAATTAACATGCTGCATCTCCACACTCACATGTCCAGAAAGGATGCAGAGCTCTCTCAGCAAAGAGCTGAAAAACTACTGGAGGCAGAGAATGCCGGCTACCCTCAATGTTCTCTTTCCTCTCCTTTCTTTAATAACAGAATCTTAATGGAATGACTGGCTGCCCAGAATAAAGGCCATGTTTCCCCACTTTTCTTACAGGGAAGTGTGGCCATGTGATCACCTTCTGGCCACTTGGATGCAAGTGAGAGTCACCCTAGGATAAAAAGAATACACTTTCCACTTCTGTTCTCCCTCCTGCTGGCATAGCAAAGGTTGGGAGCAAACTATCATGAATATGGGGACAGAGAGAAACATCCCAGAGGTTTCGGGGTCACACTGTGGAGGTCACATCAATGCTGGCCTACCTGCATTCACACCTCTGCATGAGCGAGAATTAAACTTTCACTTTGTTTAAACCACTGCTATTTTGGTCTTTGTTTCAGCAGCGAAACCTGGTCCTAATCACATTCCTCCTATGTAGATTCTGTATTGCAGGTGCAGAAAAATTTCTGGGCAATCTCCATGAGCCTTGGCTTACCTTCCAGTCCTGCCTGAATGTCAATGTCCTCTCTCCGGCCTTCAGAGAGTAAGGGGCATAAGGCATAGTAGGAAATGCCTTGCAGTGATTCCCACACAATTATCCACAGCATGCCTGTATTAGAATTGCCTGGCAACTTATTAGTACTTAACACTGAGATTCCTGGACCAAATGTCCAGGGCTTCAGATTCAGGATATTTATAATAATCCCTAAAGTCTGTATTTTAAAAGTTTATCACATTATGAAAATATTCAACCATGTCTTCTGGGGCCTGAAGCCCATGGATGGGGATACCAGTGTATGTGTAGAAAAGATCTCAGGGTTCCTTGGGACCCTTATAGCATCAACTGCTGCTGCTTCCCCTCCCAGACTTTATGTTTTTCTTCCTTTAGTGAAGTAGGTTCCTTCAGTTCTATTACAGTTTTTGTCCCTGGGGCAGAGCTGTTCTCTCCAGTTTTCCAGGTCAAGCACCTTAGATGCACCTACAGGGATCAAATTCCCTACTGCAAGTTAGACCTGCTTTAAGTCTCTTTTACTCCCACTGCCTATAGGAAGACTTCATTCATTCATCAGCATGTACCGTTACAAGTCCAAGCTCTTCCCACAAAGTCATGCACACCAGACTCCTAATAATGTGACCACCACAAACTTTCTTGTTTCATCTGCCACCTTTATGTTCCCACTCTGCATTTGTAATCACTATCTCCTCTTAGCTGGAGTTCTCTTTCTCTCCTGGACACTTACAACTGACACCAACCCTTCAAAACACAGCTCTAGCATCCTTACGAAGGGCTATAAAGATGCTTACTACTCCCAACACTGTCAAGCTCTCCTGGACAACCCAGCTTTCCCGTACTCATTTGAAACACATGAACCCCTGAGGGATTTCAGCGTCCACATCTACAGGCCCTGGGCAGATCTGTCCCAAGGGCAAATCCTGACCTAGCAAAATGGCCTCCTATCTCAGGGGAAAAAATACTCTAATGAATCCAATCAATATATTGGGCATTTACGCTATGTTTTGCCCTGGTAAGACATAGGAAGAAAGAAAATGAACACTGAGGAAAGAAGATGAAATTACCTTGCTGCTAATGGCTTACTCTGCTACACTGTCTATTTGATTTCTTTCTGTGAGGGCTTGGTATCCGTTACCCCAGTGTTCACTGAGTCCTGATCAGGTCAGTTTACTAAGCCATTCTCTTGACCTTGACCTCTTCAACATCCGCATGTGCCCTGGAGTCTTTCTGCTTGGTTTCCAATCTACTCCTTTGTCTAATAATCCAATGTGTATATATTCTCCGACCCCTAACCAGCATCAACTGCCAACTCATGATGTGCTCCCATCCATTTCTAGCTGGACATGGTTCTCAGTTCTGACCTGGGACCACTCATGGACCCAGTACAAACCTAGTAGAACACAGAGGCCTAAGCACTTCATTACCCTCAGTATGAGCCTCTTGAAAAAAAAAAAAAAAAAAAAAAAACAACTGCAGACCATAGTGCCTACAATTAAAAATACTGCATCACGTATTTAAATTTTGCTAAGGGGATGAGATAGAGCTTATGTTAAGTGTTGTTATGACATATACACAAAATGGTATTTTATTTTTACTTAAAATCAAGTATTATCTATGTTTAAAAATAACAAAGATGGCAGGAGGAAACTTTTGGAGTTGATGGATAAGTTTATGGCATAAGTAGTAGTGGTTGTTTCATAGGTATAGACATGTGTCCAAACTCATGTTACATTAAATATATTGATGGATGTTAACGACACTTACGGTGGTGATCATTTTGCCATATATACAAACATCAAATCATTATGGTGTATACCTGAAACTCATATGTTATGTGTAGATTATATCTCAATTTTTTAAATATGCAAAAAAGTACAGCTTTTTGAATGTCAATCATACTTCAATAAATTGATTTTTTTTTTAAAAGGGGGAAAGAGGAAAAGAGAATAGAACTGGACCTATTTTTACTGCCTACCCAGGGGGATCTAGAGAGAGGCCCTCAGCTTATCTCTTTGACAGTGTTTAAGAGCTTTCTGAAAGCTCACCCTCATTTGCAAGGCAAGTGGTCCCCAGTAACATGCCAAAAGGACAGAGAGCAGCTCTGATATTCAGAGTAAGCATTATGTGAATTACTATAGAATACAGGCTGAGCCTGTTGGTATGTAAGTTATTGCTGCCCTTTTTAAAAATTTAATTACAGTGTTTGAACATTATCTCATTTTAAAGATCCAGCTACCAAGGCTCAATTAAAATTCTAAGTGTCAGAGTGAGAAAAAGCCCCAAGTGGAGATCTAACTTCATCCTGAGCTTTAAACATATGAAAACAGTTGGATACTTTACAATCATAACAAGTCCTTTGGAAATGGACATTATTACCCTACAATCAATTCAAGATGCTTTACAATCCCTTTGCCAGCATGTGAAACCCCTGTGTACTTCATATAAGGAGCTAGTTATAAGCTGATAATACTCATTGCAGAAGAAGAAATACATCCACCCCTTCCCCAACTTCATCATAATCATACTTAAGCTCAACCAGGCATTTGACACATCTTACTATAATGTGGGAGCCTGAGAACAAGATGCTCAGTGGTAAATTCTCCTAGAAGTGATGCTAGCTGATAATTTATATGCCAGGAAGGGGAAGAGAAGAGGGAGGGAAGGAGTCATGTATCATGCCTTCACTTTTACTGTCATGACCAGAAATACCCTTCATCCTTCCCTCCCTCCACCTACCGCCCCAACCCACATTCCCCACAACCTTGCGAACTCTTATTTGTGCTTCAAATCCCAGGTGAAATGCCACCTATTCTATGAAGACTCCTTTGATTTTCCCTGGAAGTTGGCAGTTTCCTTCTGTGTTTCAACAGAATTTTTCCTCATTTATTCATTCCATAAGTGTTGATTGGGTACTTGCACGGTGCAGGCACTGCTCAAGGTGCCTGAAATATAGCAAAGAAGAAAACAATTGAAATTTCTTCACTTGAGCTGCTTATATAATAGAAGAAAGGAGGAACAAGTAAACATATGTTAAGATGAGAAAAGTGAAAGTGAAAGTCACTCAGTCGTGTCCAACTCTTTGCGACCTCATGGATTATACAGTTCATGGAATTCTCTAGGACAGAATACTGGAGTGGGTAGCCTTTCCCTTCTCCAGGGCATCTTCCCAACCCAGGGATTGAACCCAGGTCTCCCACATTGCAGGCGGATTCTTGTGACTCCCTTGAGCCACAGTTCAGTTCAGTTCAGTTCAGTCGCTCAGTCGTGTCCGACTCTTTGCGACCCCATGAATTGCAGCATGCCAGGCCTCTCTGTCCATCACCAACTCCCGGAGTCTACCCAAATCCATGTCCATCGAGTCAGTGATGCCATCCAACCGTCTCATCCTCTGTCATCCCCTTCTCCTGCCCCCAATCCTACCCAGCATTAGGGTCTTTTCCAATGAGTCAACCCTTCGCATGAGGTGCCCAAAGTATTGGAGTTTCAGCTTCAACATCAGACCTTCCAATGAACACCCAGGATTGATCTCTTTTAGGATGGATTGATTGGATCTCCTTGCAGTCCAAGGGACTCTCAAGAGTCTTCTCCAACACCACAGTTCAAAAGCATCAATTCTTTGGCGCTCAGCTTTCTTCACCGTCCAACTCTCACATCCATACATGACCACTGGAAAAACCATAGCCTTGACTAGACAGACTTTTGTTGGCAAAGTAATGTCTCTGCTTTTAAATATGCTATCTAGGTTGGCCATAACCTTCCTTCCAAGGAGTAAGCGTCTTTTAATTTCATGGCTGCAATCACCATCAGCAGTGATTCTGGAGCCCAAAAAAATAAAGTCTGACACTGTTTCCCCATCTATTTCCCATGAAGTGATCAGATGCCATGATCTTAGTTTTCTGAACGTTGAGCTTTAAGCCAATTTTTTCACTCTCCTCTTTCACCTTCATCAAGAGGCTCTTTAGTTCTTCTTCACTTTCTGCCATAAGGGTGGTGTCATCCGCACATCTGAGGTTATTGATATTTCTCCCGGCAATCTCGATTCCAGCTTGTGTTTCTTCCAGCCCAGCGTTTCTCATGATGTACTCTGCATATAAGTTAAATAAGCAGGGTGACAATATACAGCCTTGACGTACTCCTTTTCCTATTTGGAACCAGTCTGTTGTTCCATGTCCAGTTATAACTGTTGCTTCCTGACCTGCATACAGGTTTCTCAAGAGACAGGTCAGATGGTCTGGTATTCCCATCTCTTTCAGAATTTTCCACAGTTTATTGTGATCCACACAGTCAAAGGCATTGAGCCACAAGGGGGTATGTAATATAAAACATAAATCAGGGTCATGGGGATAAGAGGATGGCATGGGTACGGAGGGACGTTTTTAACAGGGCTGCCAGAGAAAGCTTCTCTAATGATATGTGAGCAACATGAAATGAAGCACAAAGTGAGTTCTGCAGGAAGACATATTCTTCAACAAGGGAAATACATGCAAAAGCCTTAGGACCAAGGCAAGAGGAAGCTGCCCATATTTGTGAAGTGGCAGGATGGCCACTGGGGCTGAACCAAGTGACACCGAAGAAGGGATGAGATCTCAACGCAGGAGATGAGATCAAAGAGACAGTGGCCAGACCATATTGGGACTTGTAGCTATGGTAAACCCTGTGGGTTTTTTACCCCAAATCAGTGCAGAAGCAATAGAAGGATGCTGAGCAAAGGAGCAACATAAGTCACTCTTTTCTAACCCTTACCCAATGTGCTGCAACTATCAATGGGTCTGACTTCCCAGAGTCACACCTCCATCTCCCATCAACTAACACAGCATCCTGTTCACAAAAGCTGTTGAACTCTTCAGAGAACAAAAGAGAGAACAGAACAAATAGAAGACCCTGAACCAGCCATGCATAAACATGGGCACCAACACTGGCTACCCTATAATATCTTTCTCAGGAAAGGTGTAGCCTCCTAGTTCTGCATCTACCCACAGTTACCTTACATCAGGCTTTATTTAGAAACATCAATGTTCTCCGAGCACAGAAATAAGCAATTACTCCAGTCTTCCCCAAACTACAGAGCACCAAGAGTCACTACTGAAAAAGGTTGCTCAAAATCTCTGCAGCCAGAATTCCTGGGACATCAAAACAGCATTCCATTCCATCATAGGGTTCAAGTTCCACTGCTACTGCAGTCTGGATTGAAAATCACACCTCGCCCTCCAATAATACCCACTATAGATCTTTGTAAATGGTTTGCTTGGAAGGAGCTCAAGGGATCAGATAGATTCTCTCCTGATCCCTGAGGTATCATGCAGCCTTAGTAAATAATTCTTAGAGTCCCCAAGGCACTCTGAAAGATGAAAAATGAAGTTATTTTGAACCCCTGGAGTTGCTGTACTTCTAGTTTAGAGGCTTTGCAAAAAGTGAGAAAGGAGTCTTATAAATTCTCGTTTTTTTCTCAAGTTTAAAATGTCTGAATTTTACCAGCAAATCCACCTATTTCTGGGATCCATACTGGCTTAAAAGAGGAAAATTTGACATCCATCAAGCCCATGAGTTGTACTTTCCTTGACTAGACAAGCTCAGGAGCAATTCATCTTCCCTCACCCGAAACTGAACAATTTTAAAAGTCTCACCTGACTATTTATAAGTAGACATTGTAGTTGTCAGACTTCCCTGGTGGTTCATACGGTAAAAAATTCACCTGCAGTGCAGGAGATCCAGGTTCGATTCCTGGGTTGGGAAGATCCCCTGGAGAAAAAAATAGCAGCCCACTCCAGTGCTCTTGCCTGAAGGATCCCAAGGACAGAGGATTCTGATGGGCTATAGTCCATGGGTCACAAAGTGCCAGACGAAACTGAATGACTAACACACACACATTAGTTGTCAGGCCCTTCCTCTTCCTGCCTCTGAACGCTGACAGGTGGATAGAACACCAGGCAGTGCCCTGGACACCTTCAAGCATCTGAACGACAGCCTTTTTCAGCAGGCCCCTCACTGCTAACCATGGAATGCGAAGTGCAGGCACCAATGACTAATGAGACTTTACCTGGCTTCATCCCCAGCAAGCCTCCAGTGGCCTCTTAACTACGAATTCTGTGACACCCTCCCCTATTCCACTGTGTTCAAGGCTCCAAGCCTCTCACAGGCTGCCAAGCTGCTTCTCTTTGGACTAACACTGCAGAGCCATCCTGAATCAAAGCTGTTCTTGCAGCTTTTGTCCAGTGTTTGTTAGAATGTTAGTTCAGCTAAATGATGCTAAATAACATTCCCCAAAGCATTGCATGATAAAAATAAGTTTGAGAACAGCTACAGTGAGTGAGGTGAAAGTGAAAGTCGCTCAGTCGTGTCCAACTCTTTGTGACCCCATGGACTATACAGCCCAGGGAATTCTCCAGGCCAGAACACTGGACTGGGTAGCCATTCCCTTCTCCAGGGGATCTTCCCAACCCAGGGACCGAACCCAGGTCTTCCACACTGCAGGCAGATTCTTCACCAGCTGAGCTACAAGGGAAGCCCAAGAATACTGGAGCAGATAGCCTATCCCTTCTCCAGTGGATCTCTCTGACCCAGGAATAGAACCAAGGTCTCCTGCATTGCAGGCAGATTCTTTACCAACTGAACTATAAGGGAAGGCTTGCAGCTTTTGTCCAGTGTTTGTTAGAATGTTAGTTCAGCTAAGTGATAGTAAATAATACTCCCCAAAGCACTGCATGATAAAAATCAGTTTGAGAACAGCTACAGTGAGTGAGTTGAAGAAACCAATATAATACACTGGTTAAGTAAATCTGCTGAGGAGCCGGGCACCTGGATCTGACACTTAAGCTCCATCATTTTACTAGCTGGGTGACCCTTGACAAGGCCACCAACAATAATGTTTGATCCTTGTCCATGAAGTGGGGGTAATGATAGAACCAACTTCATCATTCTGTAAGGATTCAATGTAGTGATGCATTTGAAGTGCTTAATACAAGGTCTAGGACTTTATTACCTGATTTTAAAGAGCCTTTAATATGCTAATATTTATTATGATTCACGATGAAAAACAGAGCACGTGTCATCGTTTTCAAGTTTATTTCATCCCATAACATTAATTTGTTCTACAAGACTATCTTGCAGAATTGGTGGTCCTTGGATCCTTTGTGGGGGACCTGCCATGTGCTTGTGAGTGATGTATATACTAAGTCAGGCTGGAATGCCATCAATTTCAACATGTCCAACCCAACAAAACTGTAATCACTCACATGAATGAATGACAGAGACAACAGGTGAAAAATGGCATTTAAAGAGAACACATTGGTCGAAACCCTTAAGAATGCTTCTGGGTGTTATTTCCAATTCTTCAGACTTGGCTTTGTACTCTAGCTCTGCCACTTGCTCTCTGCATAACCTTGGGCACAGTACTCAACCTCTCCGAACAGCAGTTTCCTAATCTCAAAGATAGAAAAACAATACCGATCTTGGCTGTGATGATGGCAAAATGAGACAATGATGGTCAAATATCTAGCACATTCTAGATACTAAATTTTGCCTCCCCTTTCACTATGTTTCAAGATAACTGCAAATTCAGGCTGAAAGATATCACCTTTTAAGGCAGGTCAGGCCAACAGCCCCAGTTTCTAGCCCAAGGTTCTTCTGTGAATGGTGAAGTCAAAACCATCAAACGAATTCATTTGCTCTTTGCAAAAATACATCAACATGTTTTGAAGGCTAGGAACAAATATGAAGCATTACCACTTCTAGTTGGTATGATCAAGATGAAACACAAGACACTAAAGTTACAAAACCCAGAAAGACATCAATTATTCCATATTCCCAATGCTAAGAGCAGAATACTCAGCATCAAATCATGGCAGAACAAAAGGAAACAAACAGGCAGGCAGTGGTAATTTTCACTGTCTCCTTTAAACTCATCATGTGCATCTACTGTTTCTACAGAGACAATTCTGCTAAACCAAGGATGGCTGTGCAGTCCAGATTGTCAAGAACAGTTATTTTGGATAATTTCTTGTCCTACTGCCTAGTTAGTCATTAATACATCCCAAATATGCCACAATTTTCAGGAAACAAACCCTACTTTCCAAACTAAGAATTACTCCTGAAGTCAACCTAAAATTCCTTATCCAACTATATATCTTCCCAAATTCTGACTTCAGAGAATGTGGCCATCACCACGGCCAAGGAAAACAAAACGTCCTTGGGGGTGATTTCTGGAAAACAATCTAATGCAACTTCAGAAAGAAATCCTGTTTGGAGGTGTAATGTGTAGAATCCAGGGGCTTTTTAGCTACTTTCATCTCTGCCCTTGTATTACGTTCATCCTTTCAATCTGAAGAGCATCTGTCATGATTCCTCAACTGGCCAACTCCAGTAACAACTAACAAAAATGCCAGCATGGTAAACATATCCTCTGCATAGCCATCTAAGAACTCTGAAGTGACCATCTCAGCATGACACTCTCCTGCTTTTCAATACCTCACCAGCACCCCAAACCCAACCGAAGAAGGCCGTCACCTCTGTTGGCTATAAGGACCAGGAAGTATCTCATATGACAGCAGTGGGCTGACAGTGTGTAGTTTTGTTCATGAAACAAGCAGTCCTTTAACTGAACTTTTCCTCTTTTAATAAAAACATGAGTCCAAGAATTTCACTTTTCTCCTAACTGTGCATTAATACATATATATTTATATAAATACATATATATTTATATAAACACACACACACACACACACACATATATATATATAAAGACAGCAACCAACAATGGGTCTTACAGTGCTGGGGAGACAACTGGGGAGCTAGGGACTGGCGATATCAAGGGAATATTTTACGCAAGGATGGGCACGCTAAAGGGCAGAAATGGTAAAGACCTAACAGAAGCAGAAGAAATTAAGAAGAGGTAACAAGTATACACAGAAGAACTCTACAAAAAAAGGTCTTAATGACCTGGATAACCACGACTGTGTGATCACTCACCTAGAACCCGACATCCTGGAATATCAAGTCAAGTGGGCCTAAGGAAGCATTACTACAAATAAGGCTAGTGGAGGTGATGGAATTCCAGTTGAGCTATTTCAAATCCTAAAAGATGAGCTGTGAAAGAGCTGCACTCTATATGTCAGCAAATTTGGAAACTCAGCAGTGGCCACAGGACTGTAAAAGGTCAGTTTTCATTACAATCCCAAAGAAGGGCAGTGCCAAAGAATGTACACACTACATACAGCTGCATTCATTTCACATGCTAGTAAGGTTACACTCAAAATCCTTCAAGGTGGGCTTCAGCAGTACATGAACTGAGAACTTCCAGATGTACAAGCTGGGTCAGAAAAGGCAGAGGAACCAGAGATCAAATTGTCAACATCCAATTCCAGAAAAAACATCTACTGCTTCACTGACTACACTAAAGCCTTTGATCCTGTGGATCAAAACAAACTGTTGAAAAGTCTTAAAGATACGGGAATACCAGACAACCTTATGTATCTCCTGAGAAACCTATATGTGGGTCAAGAAGCAACCTTTAGAACATCGCATGGAACAACAGACTGGTTTCAAATTGGGAAAAGAGTATGACAAGGCTGTTTATTGTCACCTGCTTATTTAACTTATATGCAGAGTACATCATGAGAAACGCCAGGCTGGATGAATCACAAGCTGGAATCAAAACTGCTGGGAGAAGTATCAACAACCTCAGATATGCAGATAATACCCCTCTAATGGAAGAAAGTGAAGAGGAACTAAAGAGTCTCTTGATGAAAGTGAAAGAGGAGAGAGAAAAAGTTGGCTTAAAGTTCAACATTCAGAAAACAAAGACCATGGCATGTGGTCCCATCACTACATGGCAAATAGATGGGAAAAAGTGGAAACAGTGACAGATTTTATTTTCTTGGGCTCCAAAATCACTGCAGAAGGCGACTGCAGCCTTGAAATTAAACGATGCTTGCTCCCTGGAAGGAAAGCTGTGACCAACCTAGACAGCATATTAAAAAGCAGAGACATTACTTTGCCGACAAAGGTCCACATAGTCAAATCTATGGTTTTTCCAGTAGTCATGTATTGATGTGGACCATAAAGAAGGCTGAGTACCGAAGAATTGATGCTTTCGAATTATGGTGCTGGAAAAGACTCTTTAGAGTCCTTTAGACAGCAAGAGATCAAACCAGTAAATCCTAAGGGAAATCAACCCTGAATATTCATTGGAAAGACTGATGCTATAGCTTGAATATTTTGGTCACCTGATACGAAGAATTAATTCATTGGAAAAGACCATGATGCTGGGAAAGATTAAAGCCAGCAGGAGAAAGGGGCAACAGAGGATGAGATGGTTAGATAACATCACCAACTAAATGGACATGAACATGAGAAAACTCTGGGAGATAGTAAAGGATGAGAAGGGAAAGCTGGACCTGGCAAATCACAGTCCATGGTTTTTTAATTTTTACAATGCTGTATTGGTTTCCGCCATATGACAACATGAATCAGCCATATTATACATATTCCATATATATTAAATCACACATTTTTAAATGTTTGCAATAAGTTCTTGACTTTTTTTAAACCTTTAATGGAAAAAAAAATGCCATGGGGGCCATTACAACATGAGCCAAACAAAGCTTTTCTGCAAGTCAACACTAGCCTGTACTTTCAACCTTTATCCTGTAAGATGAAGTCCATGTGTGTGTGTGCTTAGTCTCTCAGTCCATGCTCATCAATAGATCCTTCCTCATGTGGGGAGCCCACCAAGATCACTGGACCACCTCTCTGCCATCCCTGCCCTGCAGGCTACACTTCAGCCCCAGGACCTCTTCCTGGGCCTCCTGCCACCAACATCCTTCATCTCTGTGTCACACACATCTTACAGATGGGACTCTCTGCTTCTCAGGAAAGGCTAGCATTGGTTAGAAGAGCCTCATTGCTTCCAGACAGACTGATAACCTTTCAGATGGTGAACTGCTATTTCACTCCTACTAGGCTATTATTATTGGCAATGAATTCAATCAATTGGTGAGGAGGTATCTAAATTAAAAAAAAAAAAAAAAACAAGACACCAAGTTCATCTGCTCATTTGCTCTACCAAAAATGTAATTATAGTTTCACATACTGTGAAATTACTTTGATTTCCAAGGAACAGATCTCATGGATACTTTTTGCATACAGCAGGTGCTCCATAAATGATTTTTTTTTAATTAATTTATTTTTTTTTATTTTAGTTGGGGGCTAATTACTTTACAATATTGTAGTAGTTTTTGCCATACATTGACATGAATCAGCCATGGGTTCACATCTGCTCCCCATCCCGAACCCTCCTCATCCCATCCCATCCCTCTGTGTCATCCCAACGCACCATCCCTGAGCATCCGTCCCATGCATAAAACATGGAATGGTGTTCCGCTTCACATATGACAATATACATGTTTCAATGCTATTGTCCCAGAACGTCCCACCCTCACCTTCTCCCTCAGAGTCCACAGGACTGTTCTATGCATCTGTGTCTCTTATTCTGTCTCACATATAGGGTTACCATTACCATCTCTCAAATTCCATATACATGCATTAGTATACTGTATTGGTGCTTTTCTTTCTGGCTCACTTCACTCTGTATAATGGGCTCCAGTTTCATCCATCTCAATAGCACCGATTCAAATGTATTTTTTTTTTAATGGCTGAGTAATATTCCATTGTGTATATGTACCACAGCTTCCTTATCTATTCGTCTGCCGATGGACATCTAGGTTGCTTCCATGTCCTGGCTATTGTAAACAGTGCTGCGATGAACACTGGGGTACATGCGTCTCTTTCAATTCTGGTTTCCTCGGTGTGTATGCCTAGCAGTGGGATTGCTGGGTCATATTGCAGTTCTATTCCCAGTTTTTTAAGGAATCTCCACACTGTTCTCCATAGTGGCTGGACTAGTTTGCATTCCCACCAACAGTGTAAGAGGGTTCCCTTTTCTCCACACCCTCTCCAGCATTTATTGCTTGTAGACTTTTGGATAGCAGCCATTCTGACTGGTGTGTAATGGTACCTCATTGTGGTTTTGATTTGCATTTCTCTAATAATGAGTGATGTTGAGCATCTTTTCATGTGTTTGCTAGCCATCTGTATGTCTTCTTTGGAGAAATGTCTGTTTAGTTCTTTGGCCCATTTTTTGATTGGGTCGTTTATTTTTCTGGAATTCAGCTGCAGGAGTTGCTTGTATATTTTTGAGATTAATTGTTTGTCTGTTGCTTCGTTTGCTATTATTTTCTCCCATTCTGAAGGCTGTCTTTTCACCTTGCTTATAGTTTCCTTTGTTGTGCAAAAGCTTTTAATTTTAATTAGGTCCCATTTGTTTATTTTTGCTTTTATTTCCAATATTCTGGGGGGTGGGTCATGGAGGATCCTGCTGTGATTTATGTCGGAGAGTGTTTTGCCTATGTTTTCCTCTAGGAGTTTTATAGTTTCTGGTCTTACATTTAGATCTTTAATCCATTTTGAGTTTATTTTTGTGTATGGTGTTAGGAAGTGTTCTAGTTTCATTCTTTTACAAGTGGTTGACCAGTTTTTCCCAGCACCACTTGTTAAAGAGATTGTCTTTTCTCCATTGTATACTCTTGCCTCCTTTGTCGAAGATAAGGTGCCCATAGGTGCGTGGGTTTATCTCTGGGCTTTCTATTTTGTTCCATTGATCTATATTTCTATCCTTGTGCCAGTACCACACTGTCTTGATGACTGTGGCTTTGTAGTAGAGCCTGAAGTCAGGCAGGTTGATTCCTCCAGTTCCATTCTTCTTTCTCAAGATTGCTTTGGCTATTCGAGGTTTCTTATACTTCCATACAAATTGTGAAATGATTTGTTCTAGTTCTGTGAAAAATATCACTGGTAGCTTGATAGGGATTGCATTGAATCTATAGATTGCTTTGGGTAGTATACTCATTTTCACTATATTAATTCTTCCAATCCATGAACACGGTATATTTCTCCATCTGTTTGTGTCCTCTTTGATTTCTTTCATCAGTGTTTTATAGTTTTCTATATATAAGTCTTTTGTTTCTTTAGGTAGAAATATTCCTAAGTATTTTATTCTTTTTGTTGCAATGGTGAATGGTATTGTTTCCTTAATTTCTCTTTCTGTTTTCTCATTATTGGTGTATAGGAATGCAAGGGATTTCTGTGTGTTAATTTTATATCCTGCAACTTTACTATATTCATTGATTAGCTCTAGTAGTTTTCTGGTAGAATCTTTAGGGTTTTCTATGTAGAGGATCATGTCATCTGCAAACAGTGAGAGTTTTACTTCTTCTTTTCCTATCTGTATTCCTTTTATTTCTTTTTCCGCTCTGATTGCTGTGGCCAAAACTTCCAAAACTATGTTGAATAGTAGTGGTGAAAGTGGGCATCCTTGCCTTGTTCCTGACTCCATAAATGATTTTTGACCAGAAATGATATGGCCTGTATAAACCTCTCACTTTGACATTTATTAAGCACTTTTCCTCACAGTGTAAAAATGTCACAGCAGCTAGTATTAGCTTCACATCTAGAACCACTCCCTCACTTTGTCCTCTGTTTATAACACCCCATACACACCAGCCCTCGGTCTAGTCCCTGAGAGCTCTAAGCTGGCTTCTGCCACAGGACCTTTGTACTGACTCTCTTATACCTTCTTTCCAATTTTCTCATAGCTGGCTTGTTCTTAGATTCAGTTCAAATGCCTCATCTTCATACAGCCTGTCTGGCCTCTTCTCCATGGCCTGCCACTCATCCCTCTGTTTTATTATCTTCTCCTGTGACATGTATAGTTCAGTTTGTTTATGTATCTACCATCTAACTCACCCCACGAGAAGGCAAGCTCCCTGAGGTCAGACCCTTAGCATGGCCTCTTCACTACGCAAGAATCCACCAGTGCTCCTGCCGAAGATTAGTATCTGACACAGACTAGTATCCAAGGAATGATGAATGGATTCCAATTTAACAGATAACTCAGGGAATTATCTGAGGCTCAGGGAAGGGCCTCCCCAGGGTCTCCTGGATATTCACTGACAGAGCTGAGGTTTGAACCCGAATCTTCTGACTTGTGCCCAGCAATCCTTTCATAGTACCACCCTCATCACTGGTTTGGCAGTCTGGAATGCCTTTCACCTGGAACTCATGAAGTCAGGGGGTTAAATCTTTCAGCAGTGACAAGGCTCTTTTCTCCACATTTCTCTCTGCAGAACCAAATGAGTAAATACCTATTACCCAGGCATTCAAGTGTTTCACAACTACTAATTCTAAATAAAGTCAAAGATGACAGTTTAAATTCTCTAGAACTGCATTGAACAAATAAATTTTATGCATAAATACTAATGAAATTGTGACTGTTTTTTACTAAGAAAGTAAAGGTTAATGACTATATTTGCCAGATTTCCATTTCCCAAACACTAAGCAATCCAAAATCTAATAAGCATATTTACAAGCATGAGCAATTTACTCAAAATATTATACTTTCTTGCTGTGACACTTCTTGTCCTCAATTAAGGTCAAAAATCATCTGAGCAGTTTCATTTCTTCCAACAAAGATTTAAATTTTATTTAATTAGTATGTTCCTGAAAAAAACGCCTCATTTTCTTAACAGGTGAGCCTTCCATTCACTTATTTCTATATGAAAATTACTACTTTCTAACGCTCACCACAACCTTTAAACTTTCCCTTGAAACTGTCTGCACTCTGCTAGGTGAAAAGATAAAAATGATGAAAACCCTGGTCCCATGTGTCTTGTCTCCTTGCATTTAGAAGCATCTACCAAGAAAAAGAAATGCAAAAAATCAAAATGGCTGTCTGAGGAGTCCTTACAATTAGCTGTGAAAAGAAGAGAAGTGAAAAACAAAGGAGAAAAGGAAAGATATACCCATTTGAAAGCAGAGTTCCAAAGAATAGCAAGGAGAGATAAGAAAGCCTTCCTCAGCAATCAGTGCAAAGAAATAGAAGAAAACAATAGAATGGGAAAGATTAGAGATCTCTTCAAGAAAATTATAGATACCAAGGGAGCATTTCATGCAAAGATGGGCTCAGTAAAGGACAGAAATGGTATGGACCTGACAGAACCAGAAGATATTAAGAAGAAGTGGCAAGAATACACAGAGGAACTGTACAAAAAAGATCTTCACGACCCAGATAATCACGATAGTGTGATCACTCACCTAGAGCCAGACATCCTGGAGTGTGAAGTCAAGTGGGCCTTAGGAAGCATCACTACAAACAAAGCTAGTGGAGGTGATGGAATTCCAGTTGAGCTATTTCAAATCCTAAAAGATGATGCTGTGAAAGTGCTTCACTCAATATGCCAGCAAATTTGGAAAACTCAGCAGTGGCCACAGGGCTGGAAAAGGTCAGTTTTCATTCCAATCCCAAAGAAAGGCAATGCCAAAGAATGCTCAAACTACCATACAATTGCACTCATCTCATACGCTAGTAAAGTAGTGCTCAAAATTCTCCAAGCCAGGCTTCAGCAATACGTGAACCGTGAACTTCCAGATTTTCAAGTTGGGTTTAGAAAAGGCAGAGGAACCAGAGATCAAATTGCCAACATCTGTTGGGTCATAGAAAGGGTAAGAGAGTTCCAGAAAAACATCTATTTCTGCTTTATTGACTATGCCAAAGCCTTTGACTGTGTGGATCACAATAAACTGTGGAAAATTCTGAAAGAGATGGGAATACCAGACCATCTGACGTGCCTCTTGAGAAACCTGTATGCAGGTCAGGAAGCAACAGTTAGAACTGGACATGGAACAACAGACTGGTTCCAAATAGGAAAAGGAGTACGTCAAGGCTGTATATTGTCACCCTGCTTATTTAACTTATATGCAGAGTACATCATGAGAAAAGCTGGGCTGGATGAAGCACAAGCTGGAATCAAAACTGCCAGGAGAAATATCAATAACCTCAGATATGCAGATGACACCACCCTTATGGCAGAAAGTGAAGAAGAACTAAAGGGCCTCTCAATGAAAGTGAAAGAGGAGAGTGAAAAAGCTGGCTTAAAGCTCAACATTCAGAAAACTAAGATCACGGCATCCAGTCTCATCACTTCATGGTAAATAGATGGAGCAACAATAGAAAATGTGAGAGACTTTATTTTCTTGGGCTCCAAAATCACTGCAGATGGTGATTGTAGCCATGAAATTAAAAGACACTTGCTCCTTGGAAGGAAATTTATGACCAACCTAGACAGTGTATTAAAAAGTAGAGCCATTACTTTGCCAACAAAGGTCCATCTAGTCAAGGCTATGGTTTTTCCAGTAGTCATGTATGGATGTGAAAGTCAGGCTATAAAGAAAGCTGAGCACAGAAGAATTTGAACTGTGGTGTTGGAGAAGACTCTTGAGAGTCCCTTGGACAGTAAGGAGATCCAACCAGTCCACCCTAAAGGAGATCAGTCCTGGGTGTTCACTGGAAGGACTGATGTTGAAGCTGAAACTCCAATATTTTGGCCACCTGATGCGAAGAGCTGACTCATTTGAAAAAAGACCCTGATGCTGGGAAAGACTGTAGGCAGGAGGAGAAGGGGATGACAGAGGATGAGATGGTTGGATGGCATCACCACAATGGACATGAGTTTGGGTAGGCTCCGGGAGTTGGTGATGGACAGGGAGGCCTGGCATGCTGCAGTTCATGGGTCGGACATGACTGAGCAACTGAGCTGAACTAGATGATGCATATTTAAGTTTTATCTGCTGTTTCCTTCTTCAAGAAGAAGCTTCCTTCCAGAAGGAGAAGATCCCATTTCCCAGAGAATATCTCCCATCTCCCATCTATTCTTACCCTTTTCAGCTTTTCTCTATTTTGGTTAACTTGTTTAACTAAAAACTTGAGCAAAGTAAACTCAAGGAACTATAAACTATGTGACATGCAAACACAAGGATAAAAAAGTCATATACCACCTCCCCCTATCTGCTCAGAGCACAGTTCCTCCCAATAGACCAAGTCAGAACCTGGGGCATCACCCTTGACCCCTCCCTCTCTGCCCCCCACAACATCCAACACAACTACAGCCAGTTCACATCACCTCCTAACTGTCTCTTAAATTAATCCATTTCTCTCCATCTGCACCACCATTATCAGACATAGTCCAGGTCTCCATCCTCTTGAATCAGACTCTGGAAAGCTTCAGCAACCTTCTAACTGGCCTTCCATCTCCAATTTTGCCTCTTCCATGCAGTCTTCCACTAAGCAGCAGATATGAGTTTTCTAAAATACACATCTAATCATGGCACACCCATACTTAGATCCCTTCCTTGGCTCCTCATTGCCCTTGGAGTAAAGACTAAGCCTGATGAATAGCTTAGAAGGCCATTCACAGTCCAGCCTCTTGCTTAACTCTCTGGTTCACTTCTGGCCACACCTCACCCCTACCTCCCTACCTATGCTCTGCCCACTCTCCAACAACATGGCATTTTTCTTCAATTAATTTAACCCACCATGATCACTCTCATCTCTCGCCCCTTCACTCACGCTGAATCCTCTTCTGTGTTCATCATCGTCTGGCTGATTTCTACTTATTCTACTTTGCCTCTTAAGCATAATCCTCATTGAGAAGGCTTTCCAACCTCTTTTGGGAAAATCAAGGTATTCTGCTCTGTACTCCCTACATTCCTAGCAGGGCACTAACCACGGTTTGTGGTGTTTCACTGATTATCTCTATCCCTGCATGCTTCACAGTTGTAGCCCAGTATCTACCACCACACAAGGTACGTGATAGATTTTCATTAATATTTCCTGAATGTTATTGATGAAGGGGTTTACAGTCTAATAAGAGCACAGTTCTAAATCTACAGCCTCCCCAAATTTATTTGCAAAGTGACAACCTACACGTATACTTTGAAAACAGCATAGAGAGATCTGCATTTGGGCAAGATTCCAATTTGAACTTGCTTCTTTCCTTCCCAATTGTAAGCAATTTAACAACTGAAGTCACCTACTTTTTTTTTTTAATATAAGCCTTATGCTATTTATCCTTGAGGGAAGAATTAAACTTGAGTTTATATAAGAGCTTTAATTTCTAAAAATGTACTGTTAATCATCCATGAAAAAACTTTTCTCTTGCATTATGTTCAAAACAGGTAATACCCTTCTAGAATTCCTTTCACCTCCTAACCCTCCATTCTGACAGGCTTCAATAAATTGTCTGAAACTGTAAAATAATTTACATATTAGCATAAATCATCCATAATTAAGAAGGCAAATCTGCAGCTTAGAAACTACCAAATGCATGCCATTAGGACAACCACTGTTTCTAGATTATACATAACAATGTCTTAATGTGAAAATCTAAACACTATTTCAAATGATGAGGAATTGCTAATATCTACCTTTTTCACTTCAGAAGAATTTGAGAAGGTATGAGGAAATATCTACCAAAAAAAAAAAACCTGAGGAGAGAAAGGGCAATGACATTTGTTGAGTGCCTAGAAAAATGAGACATGAGGAAACATTCAGTTAAACACTCTTGTTGAATCCTCCCAATAACTCTATGACATTAGGCTTCCTAGATGGTGCTAGTGGTGAAGAATCCACCCACCAATGCAAGAGACTCAGTTTCTATTCCCGAGTCAGGAAGACCCCCCGAAAGTAGGAAACGGCAGCCCACTCAGCATTCTTACCTGGGAAATCCCATGAACAAAGGAGCCTGGTGGGCTATAGTCCATGAGGTTGCAAAGAATCAGACACAACTGAGTGTGCACGTGTGCACACACACACACACACACACATCATTAACTTCACTTTCCATAAAAGAACACCAAGGTTGAGGTAAATTAAAAGCAACCGCAAAAGCTCACACATGTGATAGCTGATAGACCCAGGAATTGAACCCACATCAATCCAGCATTGAAGTAGAAAGCTCCTTCTGCCACAAGAACTACAAAAACTGAAGAGTAACTTTTGAAATACAAAATTTTTTAAAAGGAGATGCCTTCTTAGCTAGTCAAAAATGTCCTCTTCATCTCCTCACGACAGTGTTCCATAGGAAGCTTTTTCTTAGACCCCCAACTTTCAGGTTCCTAGCTAATTATGTTTAAATTAAATTTTATCTATAATTTAGGAATAAAATTGAAAACCAGAAGATTTACCATTATATCTTATAGAGTTGCATATACTGGCAGAACGTTCAATTAGATTTAATCTACATTAATTAAGCTTTCCATTTTAACAAAGCTCTTTATTAACATACTTCAATAAAGAAAAATAAACATTAAATCTGCATTACTATTAAGATAGCTCAGCAAGACATTCGTCCTTGTTGCTCTATCAATGTGCTCAACTGGTACTATATAAAAAAAAAAAAAAGAGAATAAAAATCCATCAAATTAGAAATACAGGCAAGAATAACAGAATGCCCATTCCACTACATAAAAGAGTCTATTTCAATTACTACTTCCAGGTATGTTTGCAATTGTCCTTATATTTAAGCTTTCCATTTCATTTTATCTACTCACTCAAAACATTCAGGGGAACTCAACTGGCTCAGTTTCCAAGGGAGTTTCTAGATACCATTGTGCCAAGTAGTTCACTCCTGGTTTAAGAAATCATCTCCCAAATGATCCACTTCCAGCTGCTGGAATCCCACCAGGTGAGAGAGATGCCTGCCTTTAGCTAGAAGGAACCTCAGCCACTGAATGAACTCTTCTGCCATTAATTCAATAATAGCCTTGCCTGAGAAGAGCTGGAAGCCTGGCAGAAACTGGAAGTAGCGATTTCCAAAACAGTAAATGCAGTTTTTCTGGATGACAGAAAAGGCAGTGGATGAAGACTTGCCATGGTGCACAGGAGGGAGAGTGTTCAGATCCAAAATGTGGTTCCTCATGGTGCTTCATCAGCAAAGGTGACTTTTCACTGGAAATTGAACACTACCAGAAGGTTTGGGTGATAGATACTCTTTTCCTTTAACCAGTGAACTAAAGCGGCTGTTTGCTCTCTGGCCACTTCCCAGCATCCACCTTCCCCTCAGCATCAAATTTCCACCTTAACATCACCATCATGGCTTTTTGTTTTTTAAATTACAGGCCAACAACTATGACAGATGTTTAGCAAATACTTTTTTCCCCCAAACTTTAGACTTCTCATTTTGTATTGGGGTACAGCCGATTAACAATGTTTTGGTAGTTTCAGGAAAGGACTCAGCCATACATATTTTTGTATATTTTCCCCCCCAAAACTCCCTCCCATCCAGACTGGCATATAACATTGAGTAGAGTTCCATGTGCTATACAATAGGCCCTTGCTGGTTATCTATTTTAAACATAGCAGTGTGGCAATTACTTCTAGTCCTGTACAAAAATCCCAAGGAATTATTCGTTTCCGTCTCCAGGTACCAGCACCTTTGCCCTTTTCACTGTCCTGTGCAACCTCCCACATATAGTACATCCGGGGCAGTATCTATTCCAGGGACAATATATTCCATGTGAACCTTGGGAATCAGACATGACATTTCTGAGCAGCCCTAACCAGAGCCAAAGAAAATGAATCATCTGTCTGCTTAGTATTAACAGTTGCTAATTACATACTGTGTGCCTCTGAGTACCACCTGGCAAAAACCCCTGCGTGTCTCTTACCTATGCTATTATCATTATTTGGGCACAGACCACATTCCAAACAATCAAGACAGAGGCTGCCTAGTTATTCCAGTAACCAGGCTTTCTCATCCTTGGCACACAGTTAGAACCAATTTCCCAGTAATGGTCAATAAAATGTGGTACAGGCAATTCATGACACTTCCAGGATTAGCCCTTAAAGCTATCCAGGGAGATTATGACAAAAGTCTAATCATAGTAGAAGCTATTAATCTACCTCTCTCAGAATGTCATAGTTCAAGGTCATAAAATAAAACACATAGTTGAATAACACAACTAAGACGCTACACAAAGGTTTATCTGTGTACACACAAACTACACATCCTTTTAAGATGTTTCCCCTCAGAAAGTAAAAGTAGTGAGTATGTATAGGTAACAGAAAAGATTTTCACTCTCATTATCTTACAGCACATATTATACATCTTTAATTAACCATAAAAACCAGAAGTCACCCATTAAGTGTTTCTTCATTTAATCACTTTGAAATTTTTAGATATTCCTCTAACTTAGATGAAAAAGAGGAAGTTAAACTGAAATTTAAGAACTGTAGAAAAGAATTGAAAATGAAAATAGTATATAGCAGTATCCATGGGCTGTATTCAAACTGATACTCATAGGAAAATATAAAGTCCTCAGTGATTTAACCTGTAAACAGAAAGTACTGAAAACAAATGAACTCAACATTGAAGGAGCCAGTAAAAATACCAAAGCGATTGAAAAAGCAAGAAGAAAAAAATCAATGAATTTAAAGTGAAAAAAATAGCAGACCTCAATAAAATTTAAGAACCGTTTCATTAAAAAGGTCAGTAAATTACACAATCCATGATGAGCTTCACCAAGAAAGGGAATATACATATTTCATATTACAAGTTAATGAAGAAAGAACCACAAATACAAACATTTTACTAAGTAAAGGAGTATAATGTCCAACTCTTTGCCCAAAAGAGGGAGATCTCAATAAAATATATGATTTCAACACAATGTAAATTGGTCCACAGAAGAGTCTAAAATTAATTAAATAGAACAATACCATAAAAGAGATGAGAAATGAACATTTTCAGGAATAAAAGATTTCCCAGCCTCCCCTAACACAAATTATCAGCCCACATTATTTTCAGGCAAATTCTATCAGAAACATTTATAAAAGAGGTATTGCCTATGTATTTAAACCAGTCTAGAGCATAAAATTCAAAAAGCTTTGAATTAAATCACACAGTCAGAAAAACCTACTGTATCTCGCTTATGAGTTAAAAAGTATTTAATGAGTTTAAAGTGTTTAGAACAATGTCTAGCATTTATCAGCACTTAATCATTACCATTTTATCAGTATCTCTGCTGCTGCTAAGTCGCTTCAGTCGTGTCCGACTCTGTGCGACCCCATAGACGGCAGCCCACCAGGCTCCCCCGTCCCTGGGATTCTCCAGGCAAGAGTACTGGAGTGGGTTGCCATTGCCTTCTCCATTTATCAGTATTAATATTGATGCAAAAGTCTTAAACATTAGTAAATGTAAATTTAAGGATTTCAGAAATAATTCAACTTTATTGACTCAGTGTAATTAATGCAAATAAATGAAAGAAAAAAATAATTATTTCAAAAGGTACCCAGAGAGGGTGTTTAATAAAATGTTACAGCTGTTCATAATTTTTTGGCCTTTTAAATCAGATGACGACTTTATGTGTGTGTATATATATACAAAACACACACATACATATATACTATATATACACATATATATAAGCGAGATTGATTTCATAACATGTAACAGCCGTTCACGATCTTTTGACCTCCAGTAAATCAGGAACAGAACTAAGTTTCCTTTACATGGTAACGTATATGTGTGTATATATGTATATATACATATACACATGTAAGATAGATTAGAAACTATCAGACATTATATTAAACAGATAAGGAAAACATTAAGATAGTATTGTCTGCTGCTTCTTTCTGACTGTAATGAGGACCTTTAATCTCAAGAGTCTAGCCAGTATCCTAAGACAAGAAAAAGGGATGGCTACTATAAATACTGGAATGAGAGAGACAAAGCTCATTATTATCAAGTTACAAAATAGTATACTTAAAATCAAGGGGGATCATCTGAAAAAAACAAAACCAAAAAAATTTAAATGCCTAGTGCCTGTGGACTAAGTCACTTCAGTCATGTCCAACTCTTTGCAGCCCTGTAGACTGTAGTCCGCCAGGCTCCTCAGCCCATAGGGATTCTCCAGGCAAGAATACAGGAGTGAGGTTGCCATGCCCTCCTCCAGGGGATCTTCCCAACTCAGGGATCAAACCCAGGTCTCCTGCATTGCAGGCAGATTCTTTGCCGTCTGAATAAGCCACCAGAGAAGCAAACGCCTAGTACATGATACATAATCAACAAATGTTAGCTTAAAAAAAACAAAAACAAAAAACTATTCCACAAAGCTCACATAGCCTAAAAGTCTAATACAAAAATCTCACCAAAGGCATCAAAAGAAAACTACAAGTCATTCTTTCTCATGAATATAGATACAAAAATTAATATACTATCAAATCAAATCCAGGAACATATCCCACATGACTAAGTGGGATTTATCCCAGGAATGCAATCTTAGTATAATGTCCAAAATCAACTAGTATAATATCCCACATCAATAGAATAGGATAAAACTACATGATCATCTTGATAGATACAGAAAAGCATTTGAAAAAAGTTAATACTCTTTCATGATAGAAAACACTCAAACTAGAAATGGAAGAGAACTTCCTCAACCTGATAAAAGCATGTTAGGAACAGAAGGAAATTTCTTCAACCTGGTTAAAGGCATCTAAGAAAATCTACAACTAACATCACACTTCATAGTGAAAAATTGAAAGCTTTCCTCCTTAAGATCAGAAACAAGACTATCTGTTCCTATCACTGCTAGTGAACATTGTACTGAAAGTTCTACTCAGAGCAATTAGTCAAGAAAATAAAAGACATTCAGATAAGACAGAAGTAAAACTATTTGTAGATGTTTTGATGTTTTAAGTAAAAATTTAAGAAATTCTTTTAAAAAATTAGAATAAAATAAATCAGCAAAGCTGCAGGATACAAGATTAATATGCAAAGATCAATTCGAATTTCTATAAAGTAGCAATGAGCAGACATGAAAGTAGTAATTACATTTACAATATCAAAAAGAATACTTAATAACCATTTTTTTTAAAAATTAACAAAACTTATGCAAAACTTATACTCTGAAACTATAAAACACTGTTGGAAAAAAATAAACACCATCTCAATAAATGGAAACACATTTTATGTCTGTGGATCAGATGACTTAATATTGTTCAGATGGCAATACCCCCCACACTGATCTATAGATTCAATGCAATCCCTTTCAAAGTCCAGCTGATATTTTTGCAGAAATTGAAAAGCTGGTGTAATACTCATATGGAAATTCAAGAGAACTGAAATAGCCAAAACAATCTTGAAAAGGAAGAAATAAAGTTGCAGGACTCACACTTATCAATTTCAAAACTTAACACAAAACCAAATGATCAAAACAGTCCTGGCATAAGAACAGACATATATATCAATGGAATAGAATTTGAGACTCCAGAAATAAACCTTCACATTCATGTGCAATTGATCTTCAACAAGGTTAACAAGAAAATTCACTGGTCTTCAACAAACTGTGCAGGGACAACTGGCTATACACATACAAAACATCAAGTTGGACCACTACCTCACACCACATAGAAAACTGACTCAAAATCTATCAGAGATCTAAATGTAAGTATTAAGGCTATAAAACTCTTTAAAGAAATCATATGCAGTAAATCTTCAGACTCAGGAGTAGGCAATGGTTTCTTAGAAAAGAAGTACAAGCAACAAAAGAAAAACTCAACATCAAATTTAACAACTTTTTTGCCTCCAAGTATATCATGAAGAAAATGATAGAATCTACACAATGAGAGGGGATCTATAAATCATATGTAATAAGGGACTTGTACCTATAAAATAACTAATACAAAATCATAAAGACAAACAACCCAGTTAGAAATGGACAAATGCTCTGAATAGACAATTTTCCAAAGAGGATATATAGCAGCCAATAAGTGCTGAAAAGATACTCAACATTTTCTGCCATCAGGAAAATCTAAATGAAAACCACAGCGCAGAGAACATACTGTATAGCAAAGGGATCAATACTCAACAATTCTCAGTGGTTACCTAAATGCAAAGGAAATCCATAAAAGAGGGGATACATGTATACGTACAGCTGATTCACTTTGCATACACCAGAAACATAACATTGTAAAGTAATTGTACTCCAGTTAATAAAAAGTCACAGTGCAATATCACTTCACATCTACTAGGATGACCATATCAAAAAGAAAGATAATAACAGGCATTAACAAGAATGTGGAAAAATCGGAATTCTCATACACTGCTGGTAGAAATGTAAAATGGTGCAGGCACTTTGAAAGACAGTCTGACAATTCCACAAAACAGTTAAACATAGTGACTACTTGATTCAGCACGTCTACTCCTAGTTAAATACCAAGAGAATAAAAATACTTGTCCACACAAAAATTTGTACAGGAAAGCTCATAGCAGCATTATTCATAATAGCCAAAAAGAGGAAACAACTCCAATGTCCCATCAATTGATGAATGGATAAATAAAAGGTGTATCCAAACAATGCAATATTATTCTGAAATAAAATGAAATGAACTACTGGCCCACACTACCAACATGAAAGAACTTTGAAAACATTCTAAATAAAAGAAGCCAGCTACACAGGACCACATATTGTACGATGCCATTTATATAAACTGTCCAAATAGGCAAATCCATAGAGACAGAAGGCTATTGCTGAAGGCTGGGGGAATGATGAGGAGATGGTGGAGTGACAGCTAAGAGGTGTGAGATTTCTATGGGAGGTAATGAAAACCAGATCTTTATTACCTAAAGCCAAGTGCATTACAGATTCAGAGTTAATCCTTTATAGTAATATTTCCCCTTGATTAGACTTAACAAACATGGAGGAAGGCACCATAGAATTAAGTGGAGAGGAATGTTTTATATTTCCTCATTTATTTTGTTTGAGTCAAACCTGAGGTTTTCCTATTACAATGAAAAATGGTCATATGATTTCCATTCAGTGATCCTCAGGTTCTATTAGAAACCTGCCAGGAAAGTAAGAAAAGGTAGCCTCAGATGACTCTACATGACAACACCAAAAGGGTTTTCAAAACCTTTCTTAAAATAAGATATGGATTTTTTTAGATTCCAAAAGAGAAACCCATAAAATAGTATTTCAAGACTTAGGATTAGACAAGAAAAGGAAATATATATATTTTAAGAGTTGTGCACTTAACATACACTATCTTTTTTCATGCTTACCACCACCCTGCAAAGTAGATGATTATCTCCATCTACAGACAAGGAAATTGAGGTTCCAAGACATTCCACGGCAGGTATGGCGAAGCTAGAAGTCAAACTCCAGGCTCCACGACATCTGACTCTGGAGCTCTCCTATATCAGCTGCCATTCCACTCACTTCTCACCTGCTTTGGGAAGCTCTCTGCTTCCACTGAGAAGCATTTGAAGACACCCTACATTCCATTTCTGGACATTTGTATGGCCCTCAAGTGGAGGACACCCTCACACCCAACCCCTAAGCCAGTGAGGCAAGGACATGACCTTCCCATGTCTGAGAAGCTGAAACTGGCGTGACATCTCCACCCTTGGGCAATAAGAACCTGAGCTTTCTCCCAACCTACAGAACACAGGGACTCTAACCCATACCTGCTCATCAACACATATGCCAGCTTGCTTTCTCCAGGCTGACCCAGAAACAGCCAGCTCACTGTACTGCTGGCAGCAGCCTCACTGAAGGCTCAGGGTCCATCACATCCCTCTGAGGCTGAGGACAAACTTAACCACTGAAAAAAGACAGAACGGTTGATCCTCACCTCTGCCGGAAATGTGCATGAAAAGATCCTCGGCTCCAGCCAAACTCGTCTATTTTCTGCTCTTTTCTCTTCACCAAAAAAAAAAAAAAAAAAAAGAATTCTGTTCCCTTAATTTCTCCCCTGGAGACTGCCCACACTGTTCTCTCTACTTAGGTACCCTTCCCTTTCCCTTACCTGCAAAACTCGACCTGTTTCAGGAATCTCCCCTCTAGGTCGTCTTCCTTAACCGCCAACTTAATATACCGAATTCACTGAATCTAACACCCTTCCATCATTTTTTGCCTCAGTGGGCCTATCTAGGTTGACATATCAAAAAGTAGTACAAGGAAGGCTTATCTGAACTCCGGTTCTCCAGTACAGACTCTGACATGAGAATGTAAGAGCAAGTAATCTGTTAAAGAAGTGCTCCCGGGAGAGGGAGGGAGTAAAACAGGAAGACACAGCCTCAGCCAGTTTCCCGGTCGCTCTGGGGGATGAATGAAGCCCCAGAGCCTGACTGGTCTCCAGGCATCAAAGGCCAAGGAACTAGGCTTCCATACTCCACGCTCATGAGTCAATCATTGACTTCAGGCTGCCTGGGGAGGAAGTAAACTCCCAGACACTTACACTCTGAGTACAGTAGGATGAAGAGGCTACAGAAGCTGATGTCCAGTGCTCTGAGGCAAGTTGTTAGGTGCCAACCTTCGGAAACAGAGTCCATCGAAGCCAGGTGAAGGGCACACAGAACCTACACAAGAGATCTGAGGGGGTCAGGGAGGATGGCACCATGTCTGCTGCAAGGTCAAGTTAGGGCCGGCTTCATGGGCATGTGACCAGTATATCTGCACAGGATTCTGCCCTCAGAAGGGCCCCACGCTTCTGGTTTAATAGTCTGCAGTCACTGTCTTGAAATTCTTAGTAATTTTATCTTTGACTGCATTTCCTAAGTGAGGTCTGGTGGGACAGTGGACCACACACTGGGCAGGCTCTGTTCAGGTGCAGCCCTGCCTCCCACCACCTGCCACCTCCCTGGAACCAGTTCTCAGCCACTGGCTTGGCTGCTCCCTGGTGCCCAGGGCCCACCTGCCCTTCCTGCCCAGTAACTGTTGCCACCCCCTGCCTGGGCAGTGACTGTTGCGTGGGTTTGGGGATTCCAGTGTTCTCCCACCACTGTCCACTAGGGGAGGAGGGGGCACAGAATCAGTTTGGGGGAGCTGCATAATTTTGAAATTAGCTACACACTGCCTTGTAACTCCAGTGGAATACTTTTCTATTAACAGCTCTTTTATTCCTTAGTTTTTTGTGTGGTCATGCCCTGCTTCCCACACCAAACTCTTAGATTTTGTTTCTTTCATTTCCCCACAAAAAAACTTGCATAGCACCTAGAACACAGTAGGTGCTTCGTAAGTATTTTCAGAGGATTAATATAAAGTTGGTATTACATTACAACTGGCAGGGAGATTCCGATCCAAGATGGTGACTTAAGAAGATCCTGAACACACCTCCCCCAGTAGACACACTTTAGTCTACAGCTACCAGTGGAACAATTACCTCTGGAGAAAACCTGAAGACTGACTAAGGATGTGGGCAAATGAGAAAAAAAAAAACACCGAATTGAAGCAGATAGGAGAGGGTGGGACATAATCTCACCATAAATCCCACCCTCATTCAGACACCCACGGTCAGGAGGAATTCAAAACCTAGAGCTTCTTTTTAAGGGGCAAAGAGTTTGAACTCCACAACAGGCACCCCAGTTCTTAAGATCTACACATAAGAGACAAGCCTCCCACAATGCCTAGCTTTGAAAACCAAAGGGATTCCTTTCATAGGACCCACAACGCTGTAATGATCTGAGAAAGAGCTCACCCACCCACCTGGGGGCGGGGGCCAGGTCAGAGGCAGCTCATTTGCTTACAATAAAGCATCGGCTTGAGGGCAAGGCATCTAATCTAACACATATGTTCAGGGGCCTGCCGTAACACTCTCCAGGAGGAAGACAGGCAGCCATACTATCTTAGAGTTCTCCCTCTGACAACTCCAGGCAGGTCAGTATACAGAGAGCTTTTGTACTATCCAGCACCCTGGGTTTATTTGTTTGTTTTTTACAGCTGCCACCCAAGGGACATCTTTCATTGCCTAACCCTGGAGCCAAGCTCCTGGATCCCATGGAACTTTAACAGTCGAAGAGATAGTCCTTGGCAGGCTACCACTCCCAGGGCACTGCATATGCAGCAGATTGAAACATACCCCAAGTCTTTTTGAGAAAGAGGCCTACTTGCCTGTCCAGGGACTCTGGTCTGGGGAGCAAGCTTCTTGTTTGGCACACTTATGGGGGCTAAGAGAGGGGGCTCTCAGGGAATGGAGGCTTGTGGACACATTCTTTCTCCGCTCTCCCTCTGCTTTGCTCCAGCTTACCAGTATATCCCAGGGAGGCCCTATACCTCCACCTTAGATTATCTAATTACTTTGAATTCTGTAACAGAGGGACCTTTCTCAAAATGAAAATGCTTATATGGCTTCCCATTATCTATGGGGTCTCTAGTCCAAGTTTTGTGACATGGCTTCAAAGCTTTGAAAGGATCTGACTTTCTGCCCACCTCTGTAACACCACCCATCGCTGACTACCCCAAACATCTCGCCCCTTCCCCACACACACACACCTGCAAACCGCTTACCTGTTCCATCCTCAAATCATGACAACCTCTTTCTGGAATGCATTTCTTCCTAATTCCTTACTTCTTCCTATACAGCCTGCCAAATATCTACTCACTTGATTTCCTTATCAACCATCATCCTTTCTTGGCTTAAGACAAAGCTTAGTAGAAGTGATAGCAACTACTTTTATCCCCCAAACACAAGTTTCCAGCACTGCATCTACACTTCTTCATGACATTCATTTGTCCACCTTCCCTACTAACTTCTGTGATGTGATCCTTAGAAAAAGAATTCTATACTATTCATCTTAATATTCCCAGTGTCAAGCACAGTTGCTATAAAATAAACACAATGAAGGCCTATTGGAAGTTGTTGATAAATATAACTAACTTGGTGACCTAAATGTGATGGATAGAATGTGGTTTTATATGAGTGAAATCTATCAGGAGATACAAAATAGGTGAGAAAGACACTCACAAGCGGTCCTTGGAGAGCAAACAAGAAAGCCACTTCACCCAAAGTAAATACTTAACGCAAAGTTAAGTCCACAAATGTGTTCAACAGCCACAAGGTTTCATCCAGCCAAACATTTTCCTGGAGTTGCACCCTCTACATTTTGTGTAGTGCATGAATTCCGGGTAGGTCTTGAGAAGCAGACGGCACTTTCTTACCTGTGTTCCAGTTCTCGAATGGACAGGATCACTCCTGACGTGGATGGCTTCTGCTGCACAGTGGCCAGAAAGGTGAACTCACTCTTATTCCGGAACAGCTGAATTAATTTCTCACTCACATGAGGCGCTGCATGGATCTCTCTTTCTGCATCTAAGGAGTCAAGGAGGAGGAGAAGGGGAAGATAAGAAGAAATACAGATGGGAAAAGAGGAGAGGGAATACGAGAAGGAAAAGGAGGAAAGACACAGTTAAAAATGCCTTGTCTGGAGGATCCAGGGTACTTTTCCCCTTTGCCCTTCTTGTAAATAGTTTCCACTTTCAGGCACCGCCCACCACTCCACATGGCTGCCTGCACTCAAGGCAAGCCCGGAAACGCTGTCCTGGCCATCATGCCCACTTGTCACTTTGACAAGTCCACAATTGGCCAGTCAGTGATTTTCTGACAGGGATTTTGATGGGACATGGAGCAATTTGGCCTGCTGCAAACAGATTAGGTTGCTGAAAATAGGGTGAGAGGCAGTCAGATAAATGGGGTCCAAAATTCAGAAAATCCTGAGTCTAATAGGATCCAATGCCGCTCAGCAGGCTCTCATTTCCCTTTTCCCGTGGCCTCAGCTTCTCTCTCCACACATATCTAGGGAAATACGTCCTGGCTTTGTGACCAGGAGAGATTTACTAGAGCTAATAATTCCGGACAACTGTGCTTTTGCTAAAAGAATAAATACGAGGCATGCTCAGGATCCATCAGCGTGCCTGGAATTTCTGTGCACATCCAGTAGATGATTGTCCTCATGAAATATTTATTAAAGTTTAGGCCAATTCAGCAGGTCTAGAGGTGTTTGAGTTCGGCGAATCCTGCTCCTAGACAGGAATCTTTCTTTCTGCAACATCTGCATAATGAGAGAGAGCCCTCATTTCATGCTCAGACTCACCCTTGTCATGATAAAACTGGGTGTTACACCACTATTTTACACTATACTTTCTGGCACCAGAAAGTGGGCACCAAGGAACTGGAATTAGAGAAAAGTATTCACAGGATTGGTGGCCTTCTCTCATGTTGATGTCCTCTGCAAGCGATAGGGTGATACGGAGATACATATGGTAACTACTTGGGTATTTCTCCAGGACTCCCTGAGGAACCCTTGAAAAACATATTATAGAACTGCATTATTTACAATAGCAAGAGACAGGAAACAACCTAAGTGTCCATCACCATACAAATGGGTAAAGAAGCTGTGGTATACATACAATGGAATCCTACTCAGCCATAAAAACAGAATGAAATACTGCCATTTGCAGAAACATGAATGGACTTGGGTATTACGCTAAGTAAAATAAGCCAGACTGAGAAAAGATAAACACTGTGTGATGTCACATCTGTGGAATATAAAAAATACAATAATCTGGTGAATATAACAAAAAAGGAGCAGACTCACAGACAGAGAATCAACTAGCAGTCCCCAGAGGAGAGAGGGGAGGGGGAGTGACTATACGGGGTTGGGGAGGGGAGGTATAGACAATGCGGTGTAACATAGCTCGAGAATACTGTACAACACGAAAATATACCCACGATTCCGTGGTAACTGTAAATGGAAAGCAACCTTTAAAAACTGCATAAAGAGTTTTTAAAAAGAAAAGAAAACCATAGAACTACAAAGGCCATGGCGCCCAAGCAATATCACAGACACATATTAGGACCTTGAACCACCTCATTCTAAAGAGTTGCTTTTAAACAAAGAGAAACCTTCAAATTCTTGACCTCAGGCCTCAGTCTTCTCAACTGCAAAAATGAGGGGGATGGACTAGGTGATTCCTCACAGTCCCCCAGCTACATCGCCTGTCATCCTACACATTGCCGTTTCAAGTTTGCAGCACAGAAAAGAACACAGTCTTCCAGATGTAGGAGTCTAAGCTACAGATGGTAGGAAGTGAGAAATTAATTATTTCCTGCCATGTCAGTAAACAAAGGATGCACAGTCAACAGCAATTGCAGCCACCACAGAAGGTGAGCTGGTGAGCCCTTCGGAAGGTGAACTGGAAGTGGGTGAGCAGGTAAGGGAACTCAGGAAGGGAAGAATCTCTGCTATTAATAGCAGCCATCAGACTACAGCCACTCCCCACAGTTTCCCCTGAGGAAACTCAAGATGTGAAAACAGGATACTGGCCCCCAGATATGTCAAGTGCATAGCAATGATTTCAGGCAGCCCAGACTCCTGCATCTTTCCATACATAGAAAAGCACTAAATTCCTTAACTTGGGTTGCCTGGTTTTCTTTAATTTAAAATAATCTTTTGACTTCAAACTACCTACCTTTTGTTGCAAAATTTCTACATAACCTGGCCCCTCTCCTCACCTCCTTGGAGCAGTTCTCTCAGGGTTAACTGAGGTGCTGCCTCCCAGGCTTAAGTCCTAAAAATTTTCAGTGAATAAAACATAATGAGTTTGAGTAAGCTCCAGGAGCTTGGATGGACAGGGAAGCCTGGCATACCGCAGTCCACAGGGTCACAAAGAGTCAGACATGACTGAGCGACTGAACTGAACTCAACTTTTAGGTTGTGACTAATCTTTTTATGTCCACAGAAGTAAGGTTGGTCCTCTACTAAGGAATGACCCAACCCAAGAACACTCTACCCACAGAAAACCTACCTGAGTGTCATTTGCTATCCTGCCTAAAGAAAGGCCTTCCTTACTTTACTACTAAGTGGTGGGCTGTCAGGCTTCTGCCAAGGGCTGATGTAAGAGTCACTTAGGGAATGCTTCTGTGCCTTTTACAAAATTCTAGCCAAAGATTATCCATTGTTGCTGTTATTCAGCTGCTAAGTTATGTCAGACTCTTTGTGACCCCATGGACTGCAGCACACCAGCCTTCCCTGTCCTTCACTATCTCTCGGAGCTTGCTCAAACTCATGTCTGTTGTGTCAGTGATGCCATCCAACCATCTCATCCTCTGTCGTCCCCTTCTCCTTCTGCCCTCATTCTTTCCAAGAAATAGGGTCTTTTCCAATGAATCAGCTCTACGCATCAGGTGGCCAATGTACCGGAGAGTCAGCATCAGTCCTTCCAATGAACATTCAGGATTGATTTCCTTTAGGATTGATGATTTAAAAGCATCATTTCTTCAATGCTCAGCATTCTTTATGGTCCAACTCTCACATCCATACATAACTAGTGGAAAAACCATAGCTTTGACTAGACGGACCTTTGTCAGCAAAGTGATGTCTCTGCTTTTTAATACACTGTCTAGGTTGGTCATAACTTTCCTTCTAAGGAGTAAGAGTATTTTAATTTCATGGCTGCAGTCACCATCTGCAGTGATTTTGGAGCCCAAGAAAATAAAATCTGTCACTGTTTCCCCATCCATTTGCCATGAAGTGATGGGACTTTCCATAAAGATATTCAAAACCTATTAAATGTTTGGACAAATCACTCTGCAAACTAGAGACCATTAGCCAATGTTTGTTAATGTTATTTTTATTATTATTACTGCTGGGCAAAGAGCCTTGCAATCAGTTTCACCTAGAATTTAGTGCCAGGTAAGAAGTCTTGGTTGATATTAACATCTAGATTTATTTTTTTTCCTTTATGCTACTTCCTTCTTTACTCATCAGTTAGGATTCAACTGATTGGTGGTGGATGCCTAGAGAGCTCATAGAGGATTCTGAAGCTTAGGCCCAGTGAAAATAGGGCTATGATTGATCAGCATGCCTACTGGGGGATTGATGAATATCAGATCAGTTATGGATGTCCTCACCTCTCAGTTTTCCCTGAGGGATATGATCAAATCTGATGGCCAATGACCCCAAAATTTTACATCTGCAACTCTAACCTCTTTAAGTGACAAACTCATATATGCAATGTCCTCCTGACTATCTCCATGTGCACATCAAATATCATTTCAAGCTGTATTCACCACTGAGCTCTTTTTCTCTCCAACAACCCTCTACCATCTCCTAGAGTTCCCAGTCTTGGCAAATGGAACCACCCACTTCCTAAGGTCAAAAAACTAGAAATTGTCCTTGATTTTTTCTTTTTCTCCACCCTCTGTATTCAATCAAAGAACATATCATGAGGGCTCCAACAGCTGGCATCTGTTTATTTCTTCCTGGCCCCACTCTTAAACTTTTGTTCAAGGTGCCATTATCTCTCCAATAGTGTCCTCAAGGTCTCCACGCTGCCTTCCCTCCTCTGTTGCCCACACAGCAGCCCAAGTGCCCTTTTTAAAGCAGAAGTTAGGGTCATTTTCATCTGCTGCATAAAATCTTCCAGCGGCTTCCCATCACTCCCAGGGTAAAATCAGGCTCTTCAGCATGGCCTGCATGGTCAAACAAATTTACTCTTGCCTACCTCTCCCTTCTCCTGCTCTCACTGAATATGCAACATCTTGGTCACTCCCTCCAACAAAACCCCCATTAATATTTTATACGCCACTTTGGTGATTTCCCCACCTATCATGTATTGTGATCAATTATTTCCTTGTATCACTTATCACAACCTTGTTCCATGTTTCTTACTTTATTTCCTTTCTTTCCTCACTCGACTGTAAGCATCTTGAGTGCAAACATACTTATTTATTCCTTGCTGCATCCACAGTTCTTAGTGGCTAGCAGGAAACAGACATTCAATCAAGATTATTGAATTAACTAACTAATGCATTTTCCATTTGTGTATCTGTGTAGTTGCTAAGTCATGTCGGACTCTTTGCCACCCCATGGACTTAGCCTGCCAGGCTCCCCTGTCCATGGGATTCTCCAGGCAAGAATACTGGAGTGGGTTGCCAGTTCCTCCTCCAGGGGATCATCCTGACCCAGGATCGAACCCACATCTCCTGCATTGGCAGGCAGGTTCTTTATCAGTGGGCCACCAGTGAAGCCCCTAAGTCTGAGTCTGTTTCTATTTAGCATGTGTATTCATTTGTATTTGTTTTAAATTGCACATAAGTGATATCAGACAGTATCAAACAAGTCTCTTCTCCATTCTTGGTTGCCCTAAGCCCAGTGCAATGATGTGGCATGGAGCATTACCACATAGACAATGGGTCATTCACAGGAAAGCCAGGAATGTTGCTTTCCTGTTATATTTACGGAAATGTAAATTTCCATAAAATTTCCATTTATGTCATTTATACTGCTTACATTGTTACTTCAAGTAACACAAATATTACAGTCAGAAAATTGCATGGTACCTTTTGGACAACAAGGAGATAAATGAGTACTTAAGTGACTATCAAATTAAAATGGTTTCCAGTGCCAGTTCAGCCTATTCTTCTTTGTAGGACACTCCAGCTAATGCACTAATCCAACCCAACCCTCCCAGAAAGCTGAATATGTCTTTTGCTGGCTTTTCTCATTTCTCATTGTAAATGATTGGCATGTTGAAGTAAAGAGATCCCATTAGCACTCAGAGTGAAATGTCAAAAAAAAAACATCTACTTTGATAAATTGAGATTTTATGTACATTTTCACTTTCAAAAAAAAAAAGCTATTTCAAATAAATGCTTACCATACTTCAGCCACTAAAAAATATAAGAAATCCTACTCTTTTTACAATTATAATTGGACCAGGTTTCAAAGAACTAAAGACTAAGTTCTGCAGATAACTAAGCTGTGTGATCTTAGATAAGACACTTGACTTCTCTGATCCTCACACATCATATCTTAAAATTTAAACAATTGAACTCCATGGTCTCCAAGTTGTTTCCTAGTTCAACAGTTCTGTGAATCAGTTTCCCCTGCTCCTAGGTCACATAGCAAGATGGTACTGAGGACATTTCCCATCTATAAAAAACCCAGGTTCTATCATTTTTCTGCCAATTTTCCAAGACAACAATAAACACTGTGATAAATTTCTGAAAACAGTGTATGTCACCTATTTTGCAGTAGCCTGCTTTTTTTTCCCTAGAGTTAAAATGGCAACTGATGAAAACCAGTTAATGAGAACCTATCCTCAATATTATACTTCTATATGTATGTAACCACCACAATGTGTGTTTGCTGCATTATTTGAGAATATTCAGTTCTTCTAGAGAGAACAAGAAAAATAAGTGGGATTTATAAAACTCGTGTGTGTGTGTGTGTGTGTGTTAGTTGCTCAGTTGTGCCTGACTCTTTGGGACCCCATGGACTGTAGCCCTCCAGGCTCCTCTGTCCATGGGATTTTCCAGGCAAGAATACTGGAGTGGGTTGCCATGCCCTTCTCCAGGGGATCTTCCCAATCTGGGATAAACTCATAGACATGTTAAATATAGGTAGAAATTTAGAAATCTTTGAAATGTGCTAAACATATACCCAATAAATGGACCATAATTATGTTGAATGTAGATAAAAAGGACTGAATAAAAATATCACTTATAAATAGAAGGGGGTGGGATGACCGAGTCATAACGTACAATATCCCCCTTCAGAACAGCAGCTATATCATCCCCAAATCTGACGTCCGTCTCTGACACCATTTCCATTCTGGTCCCATCTCTACTCTCTCTCTCAGAAATTTTAATAGAACCCATTGGTGCTCAATGAATTAACTGGTGAACTACAGCTGTGGCCAGGCATATTTGTCCAAGTCTCCCCATTAGGAGGAAGCACATTGGTGCCAGGCACCTCCCATCTCCCGTGTTTTTAATAACCTCAGATACTCTCTATGTAGCCACAGCATTAGAGAGGAGACTGATGGGGTGAGAGAAAGACTGAATAGAGGGACAATGCATAACCTAGGAACCCAGTGGGTTAGCCCATTCTTCTCCCCTCACCCTACCTGAACCCTAGGAACTCTCGGTTCCCTGCTTCCTGCTGGGTATTTTTAATTGATTTGATAAGCCACATGATTCAAGCACCTGAATTTGGCCTACCTGTGAGGCTTTCAATTTTGTGACTTCTGGAAGTATACTTGGAGGCTACCATTGCACCAAGGTAATTTCCTACATAACTACCCCTTATAGTGAACACTTTACACTTTAAAAAACAGAGAGAAAAGACAACGTCATTCCAAATACTCAAGAGGTTTTGCCTGATTTAGTTAAGAAGTGCTAACTCAGCAGCAAGGGTTAAGTGCTTTTTCCTTCCTAGGATGAAATGGCTCCACTTAGTCAACTTTCAGGAAAGACTAAAAATGCTAATATGATGATTAACCATCAGTAAAACCATGCTAGGTGAAGGGAGGAGGCTAAGGAGTGGAGCAGGAGAGAAATTACACAGTGGTATTCACAAGCTCTTCTCTACCTAATCTAGAAGCAACTTCATTTCCCTTTTCCTTGACATACAGCATAAGAAAGGTGATGATTTTGGTTGTCAGCAAACATACCTGTGTTTACTCTGTGCCAGGTACCAGTGAAAAGGTCAAAACACAATTTCTGCCGTCAAGGATAACTACATAAGCAAGACAGTTACTTGGTGAAAACCAAGACACAAAAAAAGGAAGGGGGCCTGGGGATGACATCATATAGGATGCATCTTTGAGGCTGAGTCAAAAAGATGAACAAGCATTTACTAGACAGGAGAAACAGAGAGGAGGGCATTCCCTGCAGATCACTTTGAAGCTTTTATCACCCACGTGTTTTCCATTATCCTAGCATTCTTCTTTCTTTGCAAGCCTCTCTCCCTAAAAGTGTTAGCAGGAAAGCAACTATTCAGTCTAATATTGGAGGGAACTCTCCCCTGATCAGTGAGTCAAAAGTGCAAAAAAAGCAGAAATAGGACAAAACAAACATGCCAGGGCAGCCTTGACTGATGAATTCAGGCGACATCTTGGTCATCATAGCAAGTGAACACTAAGAACTTCAACACATGGCAGAGTCTTGTTACAGACATGGCACATCCTTCTAGCCTGAGTCCCACATAAGCTTGTGGTTAAGATTGCCCTGAAAGGTAAAGAAACACTTGCTAAATTGAAATGACAGTCGGCTTTTCGTTTCTAAGTAGAGAGGAAACTTGCCATTTTAGAACTCCCAACTCGGGCAAGTGCTGCTGTGTGGAGAGAGGTACGTGTCCACTGTGAGGTCCTGGGGCTCTTCTCTGAGAACTGCAGATGCTACTGATCTAAGCACTTTTAAAGCAGCCAAAATCACAAGCAGAAAGTAGTAGGAACACCAAGAGCCTCCCACTTAATACATAAGGGATTTCTATCTCCAATAACAAGTTCACAATAATATCCCATTAAACATCCATTAGCTCCAGAAGCCAGAATAATAAAAAGCAAATATGTGTATGGTGTATTATGGTACAAGGGCAGAGTTAACTGCTTTACACGTATTCTCTAATTACAATAATCTGAGGAATAGCCATTACTATTTTTCCTATTTTACATATGAGAAAACTAAGTTTCACAGAATTTAAATGATTTTCTAAAAAGGTATTGGGCTAGGAATCCATGGTTCTGAGATTCCAACCTGGCAGGCTGGTTCCATATGCTAGTCTTCACTGTGCTAGGTCTACTGTTTGCCAGTACGTATGATCTCAGTGCTTGGTACATGTGGGAAAAGGACGAATTACCATATACCCAGTGCCTGACACTGTGTTCACTCAGGAAATGTTTATGAGCAATCTATTTGTACATCCCCTGAGATAAATAACATTCCCCCATTTTATAGGTAAGGAAACCGAGGCACAGAGAGTCAAACTCTGAGCACAGAGAATGGTTTGCCCGAGGTCATACAGCGTGTGGCTAGAGAAAAAACTGAGTCCTGTCTCCCAGCAGAGTCGATCAGAACACTCCATGGCATTTGCCTGGCACCCCTGCTTATGCTCATTTTCATTCTCTTTTCCTGTCTCTTACCCACCTCATCCTGCACTCCAGCCACACAAGCTCCTGTCTCTTCTTCCCAGGGCCATCCATGTTCCCTCCCACCCTGGAACATTCCCATCTGCAGAGACCTGCCTTCCCTCTCGCTTCTGTGGATGCCAGGTAATTGTCACTCCTCAGGCCATCTTCCCCTGACCATCCAGGCCTTGTCTCCCTGTGTCGCTGTCACTGGGCTTCTTATAAATATCAAGGCTTTCTGTGTCTAATCATTATATTGTGCCGTCACTTCATTAACAACTGTCATGCCCACTGCACTAAATTCCATAGAAAATGGTTTATCAATAGATACTCGCACTCAGCATGGTGCCTGGTATGTGGTGAAACCTCAAAAGCTATTTGCTGCACTAGTAATATGTCTTGATTCCAAAGTCTGGGACCCAAGAGAAGAGGTTTACCAAAGACACTCAGTTATAACACCAACCTGCAGAGAAAAATTACATTAAAATAATAAGCTGCCTAAGGAATAATAAAGCCAGCAAAGCACCCCTAGCTCCCCCATTCAGAGACTAAACCCAAAGAATCCTGTGACACATGGTGCTATTTTTTTTAAATTCCCATGTGACTCAAGAGATTCAGGGGCCCCCATGATTTTACTAATTAGACGAGCATGTTGGGGGAACAGAACTCTTCTTCTCAACATTTAAAAATACCAGTAAGGAAAATCAACGCATCCCCCGGTCACTAAGGCTGTCTCCTCTTGAGGCTGTCTCCCTATGTGCGCTCAGTCATGTCCGACCCTTTGCGACCTCATGAACTGTAGCCCACCATGCTCCTCTGTCCGTGGAACTCTCCAGTGAAGAATACTGGAGTGGGTTGCCATTTCCTCCTCCAGGTGATCTTCCCGACCCTGGAATTGAACCCGCTTCTCTGTGTCTCCTGCATTGGCAGGCAGATTCTTTACTACTAACGCCGCCTGGGAAGCCCCCTGTCTCCCTATACTAGCACCATAACCTACCAGTGATCAAGTCTCCCCCCATAATCCTTATACCCCCACCCCCATCTCAGTGGAATCCTCAAAACAGAGAGGTAAAGCATGGATGCCAACTCTATCTGAATCACAGGACAGGAGAACAAAAGTCTGATAAAGATTTTTTTTAATAAAGGCTGCATTGTGTAAACTACAAACGTGCAGTTCTAAGATAAATAAGTTCTAGGGATGTAGTGCACAGCAGGGTGACTGTAGTTAACAATACTGTATTATATATTTGAAGGTTGCTAAGAGTAGATCTTAAGTCCTCATCATAGGAAAAAAAAATTAATTATGCGAGGTGATGGATGTTAACTAAGCTTATTGAGGTAATCATTTTGCAGTATACATATATCAAATCATTATGCTGCACACTTAAATACAATGTTATATGCCAATTATATCTCATTAAAACTGGGGGGTGAGAGGAGGGAATACTTCACTGTATAGCAAAAAAGCTATCTAGGGAGTGGTTATAAATTAGACTGCATATAGCCAATGGAAAATTACATAGGATAATATAACATCAAAAGTATTAGAATAATACAGAAAATTCCTAGGCAATAATATCAAAGAGGGACACAACTGCATGCATAATGACATATCAAGTATGTAAAAATGTATTTAGTGATGCATAGCAGAAAGATACAAATGGGCTTCAACCAAAATGTTAACATTGGAAGCTAATCTGGGTGATATTTTTCTTCTTTCACCATGTCTCAATTTTTCAGATCTCCTCTAAGAATTATTGTAAGGAAAAAACATTCAATTTTATGCTAAAAATATAAGAGCACATTATAGAAACAGGAGAAGCAGAAAGGGCATCCAAAAAGAAAATAAGTACCAACTATCCAGCTTTCAATCATGAAATTGTGCCTCTTTAAATCAATAAGACCCCCCTTAACCCCTACTCCAGCTAAGCTCAACCAGCTCTGGCTTCCCATGGAATACCACTCCCCTCCTTAATGCAGGGGACCAGTCAGCTCCCAGAATGGCCAGCTGGGGCATTTCAACACAGACCGCCCCCTCCCCTCCAGTTCATAACAGCTCAGGCTGATGGGATTTGAGGTCTATTTTGGTAATAACTAGCAGTTGAGTTAAGTGTCATTTTAATCCACAGTCACGGTCAAGAGTCTGAGGGTGCAGAGGGATGCCCACCACATCCTGAGTGAAGATGCACAGAAAGCTGTCAAATACAGGCAACTGTTCTAGCACATGATGCTCTCTGGGTTACTACAGAAGACATGAGGACAGTTCTGGGCCCTGCCCTCTGCCAACTACTCAGCCATTCTTCCAATCATTTGCTCATTAATTCCTCATGTTGAAAACCTTTACTGAGCACTCTTCTGAACCAGAAACTATGAACACAAAACTTAAGACACATCTTTTTTTTCTGCCAAGGGCTAAGCATTGAGTAATAAAGATACAAACATAGACGAATAGGAACTGCTCAGTTGTTCAGTTCAGAGGCAGAAGCAAAGTGGGAATTCTTAGGAGGGAATACAAGTCTAAAATAGCCTGAAACAGGACCAGAGAGCTTCCCCTCTAAGACCTGATCCTCCCAACAAGGGGCAGTGCAGGGTAGTGGTTAAGCACTCGTTCTATGGAGCCTGACTGGCTCAGATTCTGGCTTCCCCACATACCAGATATGTGACCATGGGCCCATTAACCTCTCTGTGCCTCAGCTTCCTCATCTGTAAAACAGGAATAAAATTCCATCTATCCCATAAAAGCAGTATGAAGATCAAATTGATTCATATGTGTTAAGCTCTCAAAACAGCATCTGCCACAGGGGAAGCACTGGACAACTGTTTATTTGGAAAACCCCTAGGGCAGGCCCTGAGACCTAGAGGATGGGGGTATACAAAGCTATGCCAACCCCTACCCTGCCAGGAGAGCCCTGCAGCCATAGTGGGTTATTGCTGTGGCCCAGCAGGAGGACAACCGGCAGGTGAGCAAGGGTCGCCAGCCATGGCTGGAGGCACGGTGAGTGGTCAGTTCTAACTCTCCTCTTAAAATGTTGGCAGAGCCTATGAAGCTTCCTGTGAATCCAATCTAGGTCTAGCCAACCAACCAACATCCAAACATCTTTGAATGTTTGCTATGTGCTAGAATAAATACACTTAAATATATTTAATCTATTTAAGCAAAGGGCTTAAATATATTTCCTAATTTAGTCCTCACCCTCAGTCCAGCAATGTCTGTATTGCTATTCCCATCTTATAAATGAGGTATAAAGAGTTAAGAAGCTCTGTATTTAAGTATTGCCACTGGATTTCAAACTCAGATCTGTCTACTGTCAACCACTACTCACCACTGCCTCTCAGCCCTGATCACTCATCTCAGCCCAACTGGTGCCTGAATACCTGCTCCACCATGGAGCCTCTGTGAGACTTCAGGTAACTCAGCCTCCTTCCTTCATCCTTAAGTTGCCCCACCTGTAACACAACAGTAATATTACCCACATGGCCGGGCTCAATAAGGAGTCATGGAGTATGCCTACTACATAGCTTGTGCTCTGTATTTCCTCCCCCTGGCCTCTCTTTAGGACATCATTTCTGAGTCGCTTTGCAAAGACAGCTTAGAAATCTACACATGGGAAGTCTGAGCTTTAACATTCACCAGTGGGTTCACACACAGGATCACATTTCACATTCATAATAATCCATTGTGCAAGCGTGCGTGTGTGTGCTAAGCTGCTTCAGTCATGTCCAACTCTTTGCAACCCTATGGACTGTAGCCCCCCCAGGCTCCTCTGTCCATGGAATTCTCCAGGCAAGAATACTGGAGTGGTTTGCCATGCCCTGCTCCAGAGGATCTTCCCAACCCAGGGATTGAATCCAAATCTCTTACATTTCCTGCATTGGCGGGCAGGTTCTTTACCAGTAGCACCACCTGGCAAGCCAAAAACCCACTAGGTAGGCATTAATAACCTCACTTTCAAGATAAAGAATCTCTGGCTTGTAGAAGTTACATAATTTGCCCAACAACTTTTCAGCTCTTTCTGGGTATTTCTGTATGAATTCCCTAGTCTCCAGACAAAGAATCTTTAAGTTTCTCCACTCCACTCCACTGCCAGCTCTCCCCTATCTAAGGGGCACTCCTCCTCCAAAACCCTCAACTGCCCCATATACTGAGTGCACTCGCCAGTCTGCTTGAAAAGTCTGGAGCAGGGGGCTGACCCAAATAGGATTGATTCCCTTTTGTGCAGTCCCAACTCTCAGGCTTAAGAGAGACATTTTCAATGCTATACTGGCCTTGACCTTGCCATATCTACTCCAACTCAACAGTAAACAGTGAGGCATCATGTTCGACCGCAAGCTCTCTAATTTATGATTATTCATTATAAATCATTTTTACATGTTGCTTTGAATGCTGTTCAAGAATAAAAATCTGCCTGCGTTGAAATGCACTGTGATTTTAATATGCAAACCTCCTACAGAGATGATGTCTCATTTTAATTATTGTTTCAGTTTAATGGGTTTTCATTAAATTAGAGGATGGAGCAATTATAAGGGTGAACAGCTAATGTTTCAAAGGTAAGCTCCCGTGGCTCTGTGCGCAAAGAGATGGTTGTGGCATCAATGAGCAGAAAGCGACACTCTTCCGCATAAGCCTGTATGCAGCCTGATGGAAAACAACCCTGGCTATTTCTCTTTCCAGCTTCAAAACAAAGCTAACATCTCCTCACTGGAGATATGCAAACAGCTCTAAGCATGTGTCTGACTGAAGGTATCTTTATCACATAACTTTTCTATCAGGAATCCAAGCTTCCCTGTTTATCAGGCCAGAAAGCCCTCTTCAAAGTCCACAACCTCAGTCATGTCTCACTCTTTGCAACCCCATGGACTGTAGCCTGCCAGGCTCCTCTGCCCACGGAATTCTCCAGGCAAGAATACTGGAGCAAGTAGCCATTCCCTTCTCCAGGGGACCTTCCCAACCCAGGGATTGAACTCCAGTCTCCCTGCATTACAGGCAGATTCTTTACCATCTGAGCCACCAGGAAAACTAAGTATCAAACCACAGGCAAGTACTCCTGATGAAACAGTCTTCTCCCTCACATGCAAGGAATTTCGTTGGTTCTGTGGATGAATGTCTGACTTCCTACCTCTGGGAAATTGTTCCAACTTCACAACAGACTGCAATGACCAAAATAATATTAGTTAGCAAACTGGGAGAAGTTCAGTGAGAAATTATTTTGGTGGCCTCCAATATTTCACCTCAGAAACTGCACAAACTTTGCACTTGGGACGAACAGGGTAGAATCACCTCAGACAGAGGTAAAGTCTACTCTATTGGGGTCCCAGTGGTCAGAGGTAAAGGGTTATGACTCCACACTGGACGGAGTGGGGGGTCTGCATTGCAGAAGTCTGCACCTGGGGAGAGGGAGGGAGCTTGGCAAAGCTCACATGTGTGATTTTAGGAATTACCCAGCAGTACAGTGGTTAAGACTCTGTGCTCTCACTGCTGAGGACCTGGGTTCAATCCCTGGTCAGGGGACTAGGATCCCACATGCCTCACAATATAGCAAATTTTTTTTTAAAAAATTTAATATTTCTTTCTCTCCAGCTAAGTGGAAGGAAAAAGATGGGAGCTACAGAAGGTCATTCCAGAAATAATTGGTCTATTAGGTAGGGCAGACCTGGTCACTATACATGCCAAGAAAGTAATATGGGAACATCTCACTATGTTGTGGGAAGGAGAGAAAAAGAAATCTTTCCCACAGCAAAGAGAAGCACCGGCCCCAGGTAAGACAGCAAGAACTACGTGATGAATGAGGTACCCGCTCTGCTCAGCACCGCCCCTCCCCAGCCTGATGCTGACCACCTGTCGGGGCACATGCTTGCTGGCGTGGCCGCTGGAGAAGTGCTCTTTACTCTATTATTTCAAGTGGCCTGAATATTTCCAAAGGGACAGTAACTTGGAACTCCTTGGTGGAATGCTTTCTTTTCAGCTATTTTCGCTGTCCTAAAAAGCACATCGTCAGCTCTTAGATCACATGTTTTAATCTAATTACACGCCTTGTTAGCTAATTAGTTCCAGAGTCACTGCTGGGAAGGTCTCCCTCACTATTTATCTATCTGTGTTGGCCACTGGGTGTGCTTCCTGATTCCTGGAAAAAGTGAGTAATTATTAGCCTTTCAAACTCTGTCCTGAGGAGGGGCAGCAAAGCTCTCTAGGTCCCTGAAACTCCAGGCTTTGAACAGAAACTCCAGGAAACGTGGGCACTTGTGCAGCAAAGGGCCCTTGGTGTGGTTTCTCAGACTTGTAAACTGACCTCTTCAGAGATGTTTTCCGATCCTATTTAACATTAATGTTACCCTTAAAACAAATTGTTGGAGCTGCTGCTTGTCTGAACTCAAAGTCAACTGCATTCTGACTACTGGATCCTTCTCACCAATTCCCCACAACTGCCCTCCCAAAAGCAATCTACAACCAAGGGCTCAAATTACAATCCCCATTTACTGAAGCCTTTAAAAAAAAAAAATGAAAAATTTTTTTCATTTGGGAGATTTGGGAGAAAACTGGTTTTTGATCACCACTGCAAATAATTTGCATCTGGCTTGTCCTAGGGTAACCATGCTGAGTCACTTCAGTAAAGTATGCTTTCAATATATTAAACAGCATCTTCATGATAATTCATCTCAAAGGGTGCTCAGTAGGTTTCCAAGCAATCTTTGCTACCTGAGTGTGATCTGACTTAATCAGCATATATTCTTTTCAGCCACCAACGACCTGAATTAACCCCACACACACCACCATGAGCAGTTGGTTGGCTGGTAGCTGATCCTTGGACAAGTGCTCTCAGCTGAGCCCTAGGAGTACAAAGCACATAAATGTGGTGCAATCTCAACTCTTCTCCCACCCAGAGTTCCAGCCACCTTGTCCACACCTATCCAAAACCTGCCCATCTCTTGAGGCCCAGCCCAAGCCCTCTAACTCCACGAAGCTCTGGAGCCCTCAGTGCAAAAGGGTTTCCCCCACCCCTTCACTCCAAAATTCAATCATTCACCCATTCGAATTCGTATTTACGGAGCCTGTTCTCTGTGGCCTGGTAAGACAAACTTGGTCTAGACAGAGACTCCAGCCAGTATCTGTAGCTGCACAGACCAGTACCACGCACTGTGATCCATCTTACATTCTGCATCTTGCCAAATCCAATGGCAAGTTCTCTGTCCTTCACTTAATTGACCTCTCAGCAACCTCCAATGGTTGTCCTCTCCTTCCTTTTTCAGGCACTCTTTTGGGCACGGAATTCTTCTGGCTTTCCTCCCACCTCTTCAGCCATCCGGAGGCTCCTTCACACCCTCCTCTGCCTGCTCTTTTACTGTTGGGGTGACTCCAGCACATCCAGCCAGCCCTGAGCTCTGCCTCTATCACCACCTGGACTCTCCATCCTCTTGCCTACCACTCTGCAGCAGCCTCCAAATGCCCACTTGTTTCTGTGTCTTTCCCCTTTTCCCCCGCTTTCTGACTTTCTCTCATGCGGCAATTGGAGCAACAAGGAAATCCTTTTCAAACTTAAATCACATCCTATCAACCACCTCAACCGCTTTCTTTAAACCCTCAAATGGCTGCCTGTAGTTGTTTCCTGTTGCTTCTGGAACATATGCCTGCAAACTCAGTGCTTAAAACAACACGAACTCATAATCTTACGATTCTGGAGGTCAGAAGCCTGAAATGGGTTTCACTGGAACAAAACTGAAATGTGGACAGGACCACCTTTCTGCCCTCCAGAAGCTCTAGAGGAAAATACATTTACCTTGCCTTTTCAGCTTTCCTTGGTTCACGTCCCCTTCCAATCCTCAAAGTCAGTTTTGCAGCACCTTACCATCTCTCTCTGTCTTCATCTTCACATCACTCACCCTCCCAGACTTAACTTCCTGTTTTTGTCTTCTAGGGACGCTTGTGATTACATTGGGCCCACCTGGATAATGCAGGCTAGCCTCCCCACCTGAAGATCCTTAACTTAATCACATCTTCAAAGCTATTTTTATCATGTAAATTAACAATCACAGGTTCTGGGGATTAGGACATAAGTATCTTTGGAGGGGGGAGGTCGTTTCTCAATCTACCATACTGACCAATGCAAGTGAAAGAAGACCCTAACTTCTTACAATGGCTGAAAGACCCTGCATGGCTTGGTGCTGCTGCCGGGGCTGAAACAAAGACCAAGCTTTTACTTTGGCCCTAGCCACGCTCTCCGACCTCTTCGGGTACCTTCACCCACACAGGTCATCCTGGTGCCCCTTAAACTTGTTTGATCCAAGGGTTTTTGTATCAGTTCTTCCAAAAATGTCAGCTCTGGGAGCAAAACAGCCTGGATTTAATTCTCAGCTTTGCCACTTACTGCACCTAACTTTGGCCATGTAAATAACAGGGTTATTTAGCCTGTTTTCCCTTCTGTAAAATTGGGCCCATAATACCTATCTCCCTTGTAGGATTATTATGGATTGTTTTGAGAATTAAATGAATTAAAAAACATAAAGAATTTAGGACAATATCTAGCACCTAAAAAGTATTCATCACTAACCACGTAAGTGGTCAGGAATAATATCATTATCTTTGCATGGCTGACTTCTTCATCCAGGCATCAGCTCAAATACCACCTCTGCAAGGAAGTCTTCCCCAATAATTCTACCTAGAGTCAATCCTCTCTGTCTGTTTCTCTCTTCAGTATTGCTATTTTATTTCCTGCATAGTCTCTATGACTATCTATAGCTACTAATTTATGAGTATACTTGTTCACTGTGATTCCCTATCTCTGCTGGAACCGAAGTTTCATGAACTCAGAGACTCTGTCTTTTCTCTGCTACATCTCTCACATCTAGCCAGAACAGTGCCCATCACTTGGGTGTGCAATAAATATTTGTTGAATGAATGAATGAATACGATATGTTCCTGGTTCTCTCCTCCCTGGACCTGGATCTAGGCCCCCCAGGGGTAGAGTATCCTACATGTTCCTCTTGTGCAATCAGGACCCAGCAGAGTGACTGGCACATACAGCAAAGCTGTCAGTTCAGTCAGTTCAGTCGCTCAGTCGTGTCCGACTCTGCGACCTTATGAATCGTACCACGCCAGGCCTCCCTGTCCATCACCAACTCCCGGAGTTTATTCAAACTCATGGCCATCAAGTCGGTGATGCCATCCACCCATCTCATCCTCTGTCGTCCCCTTCTCTGCCTGCCCCTAATCCTTCCCAGCATCAGGGTCTTTTCCAATGAGTCAACCCTTCTCATCAGGTGGCCAAAGTATTGGAGTTTCAGCTTCAACATCAGTCCTTCCAATGAACACCCAGGACTGATCTCCTTTAGGATGCACTGGTTGGCAAAGCAGAATCACACTTAATGCGTGCTGATTGATCAATGTGTAAATGAGCTTTAGAAGCACCTTCAAGATAAGGGATCTTAGAAAAAAAAAAAAAAACATTGTTCTCCAGCCAGTCACTTCAAGACTGAGAGAGACAGGATTCCAAAGTTACATATGGAAAAAAGCAAGATTCAAAACAGAAGTCTGGCATAGAACAGACTTGCAGTTGCCAGTGGGGAGGGGGCTTAGGGAGGAATAGAGTGGAAGGTTGACATTAGCAGATACAAACTATTATCTATGGGCTTCCCTGGTGGCTCAGTGGTAAAGAACCTACTGCCACTGCAGGAGACCCAGGTTTGATCCCTGGGTCGAGAAGATTACCCTGGAGAAGGGGATGGCTACCCGATCCAGGAGTCTTAGTTGGAAAATTCCATAGACAGAGGAACCTGGTGGGCCACAGTCCACGGGGTCACAAAAGAGTTGGACGTGACTTAGTGACAAAACAGCAACAATTATTATATATAGAATGGATAAACTATAAGGTCCTACTGTATAACACAGAGAACTATAGTCAATATCCTATGGTAAACCATAATGGAAAAGAATATTTTAAAAGAATATATATATGTGTAACTAATCACTTTGCTGTACAGCAGAAATTAAAACATTATAAATCAAGTATGCATATCATGTCAATTCAGTCGTGTCCAACTCTTTGCGAGTACAATTTAAAAAAAAAAATTATAACCGAAAAAAACAGGGCTTCCCTGGTGGCTCAGTGGTAAAGAATCTGCCTGCCAATGCAGGAAACACAGGTTTGATCCCTGATCCAGGAAGATTCCACATGCCACGGAGCAACTAAGCCCATGCCCCACAATTATTGAGCCTGTGGTCTAGAGCCTGGGAGCTGTAACTACTGAAGTCTGAATGCCCTAGAGCCTGTGCTCTGCAACTGCAGAGCTCTCTGCAGAGAGAAGCCTGCACACTGCAACTAGAGAATAGCCCACGCTTGCCGCAACTACAGAAAAACTACAGAAAAGCCCATGCAGCAACGAAGATCCAGCATAGCCATAAATAAATAAAATTTTTTAAAAAAGAAAAGAAACAAAGCAGAAGTCCAAGAAGCTGCATCCCCAAGACTGCCCTGTCCCCGCACACATTCTGAAGAACACACTAATGGGCTGGGCAGCTTTCTAATTATGGTGAGATCTTCGATTTAAAGTTAATATCAGAAAGGATGCTGTGGCTGGCTTATGCGTGAAATATGCAGTTAAAAGTCCACTGCCAGGGAAACTTCTGCCAAGCCTTAAGTACCAACCACCTTGTGTTTCTCCTTTCCAATGATGCCTGCATCTCATAAATGCCTAGGCAGATGAGAGTTTTCTCTTTTGAGGTACCTCATTCCCGGAGACCTAGGAAAGTAATCTGGGGTGGAGTTGGCATCAGGACTTATTTTATTTAAGTGTCCCAAGTGATGGTGAGAAGCAGCCACTGCTGAGAACTGAGTCCTGAACACCCTCCTGGCTCCAGGTCCAAGGTGATAAACTGAGCAGCTTCCCACCAAACACAGCGCAGAATGTGAGTTTAGTCCCCAAGTCACCCACCACTCTCCCAAGCTACATACCACATTTCTTCAAGTCCAAGGTGTCACTGATTACAAGATACAAGATTATTTTACACATCCTACCAAGAAAACCAAAAGCTGTCAACAATGACACTATTGGTCATTAGACCCTTTATTACAAAAGGACGAAAATGTGAATGTGTGTGTGTGTCTTAGAATCGATGGAAGACAGTACAAAAACTCCCAGATTTCATATAAAGATCCAGACCTACAGCAAAAAGCTAAATGATCTGGCAATGGGGCCCAGATTCCCACCAGTAACAAAGCAGTGAATGCTGCAACGAGGAGACGCAGGGCAGTACGCAGGGCCACCAGCTGGCTGCATCCTCTTGCAGGCTCACAGGCTCAGTGGTTGACCCTCCACACATCTGGGACTGCAACCCCTCCCCAGCAAGGCTCTAGCATGTACTAATACCACATACTCTCTGTTCACCCAGTTCAGTTCAGTCGCTCAGTCGTGGCCGACTCTTTGCGACCCCATGAACCGCAGCATGCCAGGCCTCCCTGTCCATCACCAACTGCTGGAGTCTACACAAACTCATGTCCATCGAGTCGGTGATGCCATCCAACCATCTCATCCTCTGTCGTCCCCTTCTCCTCCCGCCCTCAATCTTTCCCAGCATCAGGGTCTTTGCAAATGAGTCAGCTCTTCACATCAGGTGGCCAAAGTATTGGAGTTTCAGCTTCAACATCAGTCCTTCCAATGAACACCCAGGACTAATCTCCTTTAGGATGGACTGGTTGGATCTCCTTGCAGTCCAAGGGACTCTCAAGAGTCTTCTCCAACACCACAGTTCAAAATCATCAATTCTTCAGCTCTCAGCTTTCTTTATAGTCCAACTCTCACATCCATACATGACTACTGAAAAAACCATAGCCTTGACTAGACGGACCTTTGTTGACAAAGTAATGTCTCTGCTTTTTAATATGTTCTCTAGGTTGGTCATAACTTTCCTTCCAAGCATCTGTACACCCAGGCCCCACACTAAACCTCCATCCCCTGCCCTCACAGGTCTTCCCGGCTCACTCAGGGGCTCCTCCACAGATGCTGCGGCTTCATCACTGAGATGAATGCTCTCAACCCTTGGTGTGGCCAAGAAGAGTACTTTGGGCAAAAAAAGCAGCCCTTTGTCTTTTCCCCAGTGTCATATACAAATATAGCCATTTTCCTTGTGCATACGATATGAAAAAGGTTGGGAAACACAGCCCTGTGTCGAAGTAGAATTTGGGATCAGGAGATCTAGGATCCAACATCAGTCCTGGCAGTTAGCCTCTGAGTGACAGGTCATTCAGTCACCCTGAAACTCACTTTCTCCTCCATTAAATAGCAACTAGCACATGTGCACGCATACACACACAATGACGAAACATGTATCACAGAATCCACGTGATGAATACATGTACTCATCTATATGAACAGTTTTGGAAAATGCTTGTCACTGTCACTTTCTTCCCTGAGTGCCAGGTCAGACAACACCACACAAGTTGGGCACATGGGGAAACTATGGTGAGAAGACTTTCTCTTACTGACTTCCAAATCACTTACAATCCAGCAGTGTGAACAGGTGGAGAGAACCTTATATGATGAAAATAAATCCTGAATGAGTAAATAGCTTGCACTAAATCCATTAATAATTTGGGCTAAAGATGGGGAGACATATGGAGCATAAGGATGGAGTGGGTTGGTAGGTATCTCAGGATAAATTAGGAAATAAATGAGGAGCACCCAAGCTCTGTGTTAGCAGAGGAAGCCACTGTAATAACAGCGGGCCTTTTCTTCCTTTTTCAGTGAAATGGGCATATATTTTCTACATTATTTTTTATTGGACCTAGAGCTTGTCATACAGAGTGAAGTAACTCAGAAAGAAAAAAACATATCGGATATTAATGAATATATGTGGTATCTAGAAAAATGGTAGAGATGATTGTATTTGCAAAGCAGAAATAGAGACACAGACGTAGTAGAACAAATATATGGACACCAAGGACATGTCTGTTTTAAAAAGCACTTAAGCTTACTTTTTCAAATTCATGATGTAAACCAACAGCTTCCTTCCTAAACTCTTTGCTGCTGTCCCACAACATCTAAAGGGTGTAAGGCATACTTTTAAGTGGGCTTTTTCTGCCACTATTCCCCCAAATCTCCCCATACAAGGCATACCACACAATCCAAACCCCACAGTCTATTAAAAAAAAAAAAGATAAAAATAAAAACCCGAGAATACTATATGTTGACCAACCACAGAGTAATCACGTAAGCATGATAAATGCAAAGATATCCATCAGCGTTTCTACTTATGTATAACCAGCATGGTTGCCCTCTCCTTAATTATGCTCTTATTCACTGTAGGCATAGAGTCTGTCAGTGTGGGTCCAGTTGTAATTGAGCCCAGGAGCCCCAACCAGCAAAATTACGTGCCACACACCGAGCCATTCCGTGCAACTTTTTCAAATGAATTACTGAAGAGATTTAAGAATTCTTCCAAAATGTCACAATAATAACTATTTTATCTTTTTCATGCCATAATTATGATTTGGAGCTTTGCTTTTCTTATTTCTTCCAGGCACACCACAACTCATGAATAAAATATGACAAGTTTGATAGCAGCCATTGGAGAGGGTTCTGTAACAGCAGACGTGCTCAGTGTACAAAGAGCTTTTGTATTCCAACAGCCTTTGTTTCTGGGAGGGGCTTTTATCTCAAAGAAGGACCATGTGCGTTCTCCCTTCTCCCTACTCTCCCTCCCATCTCCCCACAGTTCCTGCCTTCAGCATGGCACTTGAAAATGTGTTTATTTTGTCTCTTAATGAGGATGTTTCTAAACAATTAGGGAACAAATAAAAAGACGAAAGGTGCTCTGTTGGCTAGGAAACTGACTTGAAACAGCACATCAAACAATGTTACTCAAAGAGACACAATCAGAACCACAGACTAGCAGGCAAAATGTGTGACTTTGGGTCTTAAACATCATTCAGGTGATGCACCCATCTGGAAAGATATTTAAAGCACCCACAAGGTTCTCTTTTGAGAAGTTTCCTCTCCCCAGCAAAGACTGCCATGTCCCTTCCAAGTTCAGATTCTGGTCTGTCTTTCAAAGAAATAAATGTGATAAAGAAAATAAAGGAATTTGCACCCCATCAGCATTTATCATATGGCCCCAGGGACATCAAACTTCAAATTTCGAGGTTTCATTTTTTTCAAGCAAATCTCTGAGCATCTTGTTCTAACATAGTAAACCATTCACATCCAAGTTTCTTTCCATATATGCTTTTCCCCCCAGAGTTTGTTTCAAAATATGTAAGAGTAAAAAAAACAGCTTAAAGCCACTGTTTGCCTAGAACCTAAAGAACTGAGATGTAGCCCTCCTGGATAAGCAATTTGCCAAACTTCTCAACTTGCGGGTTTATCTGTGAAGCATGACAAGCAAATCTAAGATTAAGCCGAGACTGAGAAACATTTCTAACACTCCTCCAGAAAATGAAACCTGGCATCATCAGGAAAACCAGAATGCAAAAGCTTCAGCATATGTTGCTGTTTTCTTGTGTGTACTTTGCAGATGCACTGTGATGACTATTTTGGGGAACTGTAAACTCACATGTTTTTTTTTTTCATCTTTACCCAGATCCTCCAAGACAACAGGTAGTCTTGAACTGTGACTTCTTCTATCCACAAGAACCAGTGTACACACTGCTGTATTTTAAATGGATAACCAACAGGGTCTTCCTATGTAGCACAGGGAACGCTGCTCAATGTTATGTGGCAGCCTGGATGGGAGGGGAGTTTGGGGGAGAATGCATATGTATGGTCAAGTCCCTTTGCTGTCCACCTGAAACTATCACACTGTTAACCAGTTATATACCAATATAAAATAAAAAGTTGAAAAAATATATTTTAAAGATATTTTCAAGTACTAAGGTCAACATATGCTTTCATTTCAAAGAAATGGAAAGCAACTCATGAAAGCTATTTACTGTAAATATTTTACATTAAAAAAAAAAAAAAAAAGAACTAGCTCAAAGCCTGGTGAGTAGTGACTATATTGAGGCTGTAGTTTCAGAGGGAATGACTTTAATCATGTTGTCTTACCTAATGCCATGTGGCATTAAATGTCAATCTCAGCATCAACTGACACTTCATGACATCTAGGAATGCAACGGTGGTGAGGTGCCGATAACAAATACATCCCCCCACACACATTCATGTGCCAGACATACTTGCTATGGGGACAGCAGGATAAGTCTGAATCTTTGGCAGATAAATAAGGTAGCAGCATGAATGCTCATTTTTAAAAAAGCAAATTTTTATTCCCTCAGGACAAGGCACAATAGCAGTGTTCAGCACTCTGAGGAGCTGCCCATTTGTAGGTGCCAGGGTGAGCCTTCCTTCCTGCAGACCCAATATTTCAAAGAGGCCATATAAGGCCAGGGAATCTGGCAGCAGCATTTAAATCTTCAACACACACTGTCAAATGAGGTTAGACGTCAAAGTTCAGGTTTAGGAGCAAAAGGAAACTAAGAACAGGAATTTTTCTGGTGGTCCAGTGGCTAAGACTCCACTCTCTCAACGCAGGGGACCTGGGTTCAATCCCTGATTGGGGAACTAGATCCCGCATTTGCTGTTTAGTCACTTAATTGTAACCAACTCTTTGGGGATCCCATGGGTTCCTCTGTCCATGGGATTTCCTGAGCAAGAATACTAGAGTGGGTTGCCATTTCCTTGTCCAGGGGATCTTCCTGACCCGGGGATCGAACCCCATCTTCTGCATCAGCAGGCAGATTCTTTACCACAGAGCCACCTGGGAAGCCCAGATCCCACATGCTGCAAATTTTGTTGCTGTTGTTCTTGTTCAGTCACCCAGTCATGTCTGACTCTTTGAGACCCCATGGACTACAGCACGCCAGGCCTCTCTGTCCCTCACCATCATCACCAAAGCAACTTTACACACACACACACACACACACACACACACACACACACACACACACACGCCCTGGGCCACAAGGAAGATCGAAGATTCCACACACTGCAGCAAAGACCCAGCACAGCCAAATAAATAAATACATTTTTTTTAAAAAAGAGAAAGGAATATAAAGAGATGACCAAATCAGCGCCATGTATACCAATAGCAACATTGCTTGAAATTCTAAGAAATCCTGTTTTTAAGTCAAAGGACCTCAAGTGGCAGATCTCAGGGTCTTGACTGACAGGTCTGGGAGCTGTCTTCTAGCACCACAGGCCCTAGTCAGTACTCCCTCTCTGCCCCACTGCCTGGGGCTTTCCACACCCCATCTCCCTTCTTCTCCCACCCAGGCCCACAAGGGCAGTGAAAGGACAGCACTCATTAGATCCACTTTTCCCAGATTAAGCCTCGAGACTCATGATCTGGGACATGAGACCCATCTGCATGTGTGCCAACACCAGTGTGTACCCAAACGTTTCCCAGGCTCTCCAATCATAACCCTGGATGTAGCTGGTCAGGGGTGTCCTAGATACAACCTGAGTAGCTGAGAACTAAACGGGCCACACTAGCCAAACCAACCTAAAAGATGAATCAAACACACTTCAGATCATCACAGTTACCCATACTCCAGCTTAAAAGATTCCAGTGATGGCTCAGGAAATATTGACATTTCCCAATTTGAGTGTTAAACCTCCTTGTTCCTTTGTGTAAGAGGGCATGGTGTCTACGACGTGGAGGCTCCCTCCCCACACTGAGCTATATAGCTGCTGTGTGTCCTGGGACTTTTGTTTGGCAACTGTGCTGTGCTAAGTCACTTTAGTCATGTCCAACTCTTTGCAACCCCATGGACTGTAGCCCACCAGGCTTCTCTGTCGTGGGATTTTTCAGGCAAGAATACTGGAGGGGGTTGTCATTTCCTCCTCCAAGAGATCTTCCCCACCCAGGGATTAACCAGCATCTCTTAGTTCTCCTGCATTGGCAGGCAGGTTCTTTACCACTAGCGCCAGCTGGGAAGCCCCAGGCAACTGGGGAGGAAAAAACAAAGGATCTGTTAGGATGGCAACCTGCAGGTAGAAAATGATAACTATTCACTTCCCACCCAGGCCTTTGGCAAGGTTTGAGCTTCTATGTCTAGAGGGTAAGAGCTCAGAAAAGACAGAGTATTTTCTTGAGAGATTTTGTGCATTCTGGGCAAAGCAGTGATAATTAGGGGCCAGGAAACAAAGTGTGGAGTAACTGGAATCAGAGTCCTTCTCCCACTTAAAGCTAGGAACGCTCTGCTCCTCCAAGGGGCTGAGTCCCAAGCCAAAGCAGGGAGAACAGCTCTGTCTTCAAATGGAGCAAGTGCCTTCTGGGTCCCTGAAGACTGGCGTCCCTGGCATCCTGGGCACAGCACCCTGGAGAGAAGCAATGATTCATAAGAGATTATAGCAGTTCTGGAGATGATGAACCTTCTCTTAGCAGATTCCTGAACTGGTCAAAGCAGAGAAAAAAAAAAGAATGTGCCCAATGCTGGATGAAGCTGTCAGCCTGAGTGGTGAGGTGTCCTAAAGGGTCCTCAGAAAGACCTGGGGTTCCTGAGATGTTGCACAGAAAACTAGACGTTCTTCTTGAACAGAAAGAAGCAAGCATAGATATTTTTGCAGTTATTATCAATACTGTATCCTGGAGGAAGGCACGACAACAGCACAGCACATCAAGACTGTATGGTTCCATTAGTATTCACAGGTTCATGAATCCCAGTAACATTTAGGTCTCCCTTAAAACAAGCCATTAGAGCTATTATTAAAAAGGCAAGAGATAACAAGTTTTGGTGAAAATGTAGAACCAAGAGAACTCTTGTGCATCGCTGATGTGAATGTAAACTGATACAACCACGATGGAAAACAGTATGGAGGTTCCTCAAAAAATTACAAATAAAACTACAATGTAATCTCACTTTTGGATATATGTCCAAAGGAAATTAAATTACTATCTCAAGCAATATCCATACCCCTATATTCTCTGCAGCATTGTTTACAATAGCCAAGATACAGAAACAGCCTCTGTCCATCAGCAAATGAACGAAGGAAGAAAATGTGGTATGCATACATATATATACAGTGAAGTATTATTCAGTCACTTAGAAAAGGAAATCCTGCCATTTGCAACTACATGGATGAAACTTGAGGGCACCATGCTAAGTGTAATCAGTCAGACAGTGAAAAACAAATACGGTATGATCCCACATGTGGAATCTAAAAATAAACAACCTTATATTGGAAAAGACCCTAATGCTTGGAAGGATTGGGGGCAGGAGGAGAAGGGGACGACAGAGGATGAGATGGTTGGATGGCATCACCGACTCGATGGACATGGGTTTGGGTAAACTCTTGGAGTTGGTGATGGACAGGGAGGCCTGGCATGCAGCGATTCATGGGGTCGCAAAGAGTTGGACACGACTGAGCGACTGAACTGGACTGAACTATATAGAAACAAAGAGAAGAATGTTGGTTACTGGGGCTGGGAGGTGGAAGAAATGAGATGGAGGTAAAAGATACAAGCTTGCAGCTATAAAATGAGTAAGTTCTGCTGATCTAAGGTACAGCATGGTGACTGTGGTTAACAATACCACATGACAATACCATTGAAAGTTGCTGAAAGAGATCTCTTTTTACTGAGATATAATTAACATATAACTATCATATTTGTCTCAGGTATACCACATAATGATTTGATATTTGTAGATATTGCAAAATGATCATCACAAAAATATCCATCAGCACACATTGTTATAAAATTTTTCTTCTGATGAAAGCTTCTAAGATCTGCTTGTTAAGAGAGACCTTAAATGTTCTCACTACCCACATACACCACAGTGGTAATTATGTGAGCTAGCAGGTTCTAACTAACCTTGTTGTAATCATTTCACAATAGGTACATACAGCAAGTCACCACATTGTACACTTTAAACGTATACAATGTTACATATTAATCATATCTTGATAAAGTGGGGTGGAGTGGAGAACAAGCCATGAGTAGCATCAAGAGCATTCAGTGCCAAGGCATCACTGTGTGAGCTTCTTTGATGAGGCTCTAGGTTAGCCCTGATAGAGGAGCACTGAGCTGAATTTCTGTGGAAATTTACAAGAAATAAATACAGTAGTTCCTTGGTATCCATGGGGAATTGGTTCCAGGACCCCTTCAGATACCAAAATCCATGGATGCTCAAGTCCTTCATATAAAATGGTCTAGTATTTGCCTACACACATACTCCCATATACTTTAAACTATCTCTGGATGACTTATAATATACCTAATACAATGTAAATGCTATATAAATAGTTGCCAAAGAAAAAATTGAAGTTTTGTGTTTTGGAAATTTCTGGATTTATTTTTCTTTTCCGAATATATCTGATATATGGTTGGTTGAATCTGCAGATGCAAAACCTGTAGATACAAAGGGCCAACTGTACTGAAATACCCTCCGATTTGAATGTGAGGCTCATGAAAGGAGGCAGGTTCACGTAAGAGTCAAGTTTAAAGGCAATGAGAGACACACTAAGGAAAAAGCAAGGGGGAACGGGATGGAAGAAGACAGAGTTTGTCAAGAAGGTCCACATCTAAGCCCCACAACTATGCTACTCATCAGGTGCATGACTATTCTGAGTCTCAAGTTTCTTACTTGTAAAATAAAACTCCCCACCTCTAAGACTGTCATGGAATATGGTACACTCAATAAAGATCTATTCCTTCTCCATCCTTCCCTTTTGTCCTCCCAACCTACAGAATGTGCACTGATTTTGATATATTTGGTACATAGAAAAGAGAAAAACAAAAACATTCACAGATTCTCACTGATAGAAGGGACTCTGAAACAGTGGTCCTCAGCTGGGGTGATTTTGCGGGACATCTGGTAATGTCTGCAGACATTTTTGGTCATCACAACTGAGCAGGAGGATATCTCTGGCACCTACTGAGTAGAGGACAGGGATGCTGCTAAACACCCTACGAGGCACAGCACAGCCCCAATAGCAAAGAATGATCTGGCCCCAAATGTCAACAGTGCCAAGACTGAGAAACTCTGCCTGAGAGGACCTCTAACCCAACCTCCCACTAATTTAGGAATTCTCTCTCTAATATCTCTGACAGATGGCCTTCCTGGCTTTTATGTGGATACTCGCAGGGACAGACACTCACCACCTCCTAACAAACCCATTCCTTTATTGATCAGCTCTACTAAAAAATGTCTCTCTGTAGAGTTTTTGTTCCAATCCTAAAGAAAGGCAATGCCAAAGAATGTTCAAACTACTGCACAATTGCACTCATCTCACATGCTAGTAAAGTAATGCTCAAAATTCTCCAAGCCAGGCTTCAGCAATATGTGAACTGTGAACTTCCAGATGTTCAAGCTGGTTTTAAAAGGCAGAGGAACCAGAGATCAAATTGCCAATATCCGCTGGATCATCGAAAAAGCAAGAGAGTTCCAGAAAAATATCTATTTCTGCTTTATTGACTATGCCAAAGCCTTTGACTGTGAGGATCACAATAAACTGCGGAAAATTCTGAAAGAGATGGGAATACCAGACCATTTGTCCGTCTCTTGAGAAACCTGTATGCAGATCAGGAAGCAACAGTTAGAACTGGACATGGAACAACAGACTGGTTCCAAATAGGAAAAGGAGTATGTCAAGGCTGTATATTGTCACCCTGCTTATTTAACTTTTATGCAGAGTACATCATGAGAAACGCTGGGCTGGAAGAAACACAAGCTAGAATCAAGATTGCTGGGAGAAATATCAATAACCTCAGATATGCAAATCACACCACCCTTAAGGCAGAAAGTGAAGAAGAACTAAAGAGCCTCTTGATGAAAGTGAAAGAGGAGAGTGAAAAAGTTGGCTTAAAGCTCAACATTCAGAAAACTAAGATCATGGCATCTGGTCCCATCACTCCATGGGAAATAGATGGGGAAACAGTGGAAACAGTGTCAGACTTTATTTTTTGGGGCTCCAAAATCACTGCTGATGGTGATTTCAGCCATGAAATTAAAAGACACTTACTCCTTGGAAGGAATGTTATGGCCAACCTAGATAGCATATTTAAAAGCAGAGACATTACTTTGCCAACAAAAGTCCGTCTAGTCAAGGCTATGGTTTTTCCAGTGGTCATGTATGGATGTGAGAGTTGGACGGTGAAGAAAGCTGAGCACTGCAGAATTGAGGCTTTTGAACTGTGGTGTTGGAAGAAGACTCTTGAGAGTCCATTGGACTGCAAGGAGATCCAATCAATCCATCCTAAAGGAGATCAATCCTGGGTGTTCATTGGAAGGACTGATGTTGAAGCTGAAACTCCAATACTTTGGCCTCATGCGAAGAGTTGACTCATTGGAAAAGACCCTAATGCTGGGAAGGATTGGGGGCAGGAGGAGAAGGGGACGACAGAGGATGAGATGGTTGGATGGCATCACTGACTCGATGGACATGGGTTTGGGTAGGCTCCAGGAGTTGGTGATGGACAGGGAGGCCTGGCGTGCTGCGGTTCATGGGATCGCAAAGAGTCGGACACAACTGAGCAATTGAACTGAACTGAACTGAACTGAGAGTAAATCAAAATTAAAAACTTTCTACTGGTTGGTCCTCCTTGTGCTCTTTCTTCCCCCACAGAATAAATCTAAAACCTCTTGAGCTTGTCAAGTGGTTGGAGCATTGACGATTCTGGTATGCACACCCCTGGAGGAAAATAGAACTTGAACAACCAGAGTCCTTGCCCTCAGGAAGCTTACACCCTAACCGAGGAGACAGAGAGATGAACAAGCTGCAAAATAAGGCAAAATAAAATGTGGACTGAAGATGATTTTAATATGCCATACCCTCCATGTATTCCCTGGTAGCTCAGTTGATAAAGAGTCTGCCTGCAGTGCAGGAGACCTGGGTTCGATGCCTGGGTCAGGAATATCCCCTGGAGAAGGGAATGGCTACCCACTCAAGTATTCTTGCCTGGAAAATCCCATGGATGGAGGAGCCTAGCAAGCTGCAGTCCATGGGGTCGCAAGAGCTGTACATGACTGAGCAACTAAAACACCACCAGGAGAAAGAACTCACTTAATTCTGAAGTCATCCAGGATGGGTCAAGAAAAAACATGTGATACATGTGAAGGAAGTTAAAGAGGCAGAAATGGAGACAGGGGCCTCTCTGGCTGGTGAAAGAGCACAGTGACATCATCAAAGTACAACACACACTCAAGGATCAGCTGCAGGATGGACAGGTCTAGAATCAGGAATGTGATGTGGTGGGAAACAAGAATATAAAGATGGTCAGAAGGTCTCAAATGTTATGCAAAGGAGTTTGGATTCTTCAGGCCACATTCTGAACAGAGCAGTGTGTGACAGGTCCTATGGGAGGACAATGCTGGCCACAGCCAGGAGTGTGGACTAGAGAAAAGGGAGATTAGCAATGGTATGAGGGGAGATCAGAATGAGAGGTTGTTTGGGAAGGAAACAGATAGGTATGTGTTACGGACTAAATTGTGTCCCCCCCACACACACACACACACACACACAAATTCCATGCTGAAGTCCTAAACCCCAATGTGATGGTGTTTGGAGGTGGGGCCTTTGGGAACTAATTAGGTGCAGATGAAGTCCTTGGAGTGATCTGGACATTACACCCCTATTAAGGTGGGCTAAGACTGATGGCATAGGTTCTTCTGGTTCATATTGAACTTGAGTCCATTAAAATAACCAGGTCTTTTTCTTATAAACTGCTCTCAAGGTAGTCTTGGGCAGCTGAGCCATCGAGAACGACTTTATATTCAATTCCTACGAAATTCCAACCTGTCCGTTTCAGTTCCTGGCTCTTGCTTATGGGGATACAAGGACCTTGATCTTGACATTCAGGGAAGGAGTTATTCCTCCCAGTTCTTCAACACCTCCAGCAACAGCTGTGGAATAGGGGACCTGGGCAGAGTTTGGGTTGGTTAGGAGTGGGCGAAGGAGGGTTTGGTTTCTGCTGGTTTGCAGCATCGCTCTCAGCTTCTTTCCTGCTTGCCTCACTCAGACCCTGACAAAGGTGCTCAGGGTCTTTGTCTGAGAACAACAGGTGAGGGCAGCCCTTTAGGTCACAGCACCCCCTCATGACCGCCTGCACAGCTCACACAGAAACCACAGAGGTTCTTCCCTGTCCTGTGAGGGAAAGGAGGCGGAAGAAATGCCAGAGACGTGGACTGTGGGGAAGGGGTTCTTTCCTATCCTCGCTTGGTATAGTGTAAGATAACTGAATTGAGTAAAATAGCTTTAAGAGTGACATTCTTTTATTTTTGCCAGCAGAGCTATGTGATTCTGAACTTTTCACAAAGTCCAAAAACAATCATGTCCATAGGCTGACATTAAAGCTCTACACTGCAATGTACTGTCAAACATAAATCTCTAAAATGGCAAATCTATAGGGAGAAAATCATAGAAATTAGACTCGCTATAATTTTGAAAACTGAATTTTTATGTTACAGTCATTTGTGTCATATCCATTATGTTATTCTCTTTTAATGTCACTAAAAGGCAGTCAATTATCCTTTGGGGGAAGGGCTTTCTTTTTTGAAAAGATCATGTCCTCCGTTTTTTGATATTAAAATGTCTTTTCTTCATAAATACTGGTGAAATGAATAGATGATAGTTAACATATTTTCAGCCTTACTCAGCAAAAATGAAAAATTGAAGACTCTGCATCATTTCCTAAAAGTTTTCTGTAATTTTATCAGATTGTGAAACCCAAAATTCCAGGAACTGTAGATCCAAAGGTCTGATAAGTACACCTATGATGTCTTCATCCAGGTTGCTGATGAAAAATGCCAGCCCAGAGAGGATTTTGTACAAAATCATATAGCATGGCCCTGAGGACCACCATTCAGGTCAATATCAATCCATGAATCAATACATTTAGGATATGTTTGTTCAACCAACTATAAATCCACCTATTTTATTTTCTTAGCTCCAAAATCACTTCTGATGATGACTGCAGCCATGAAATTAAAAGATGCTTGCTCCTTGTAAGGAAAGCTATGACAAACCTAGACAGTGTGTTTAAAAGCAGAGACAACACTTTGCTGATAAAGGTCCATATAGTCAAAACTATGGTTTTTCCAGTAGTCATGTATGGACATGAGAGTTGGACCATAAGGAAGGCTGAGCATCAAAGAATTGAGGCTTTCAAATTGTGGTGCTGGAGAAGACTCTTGAGAGTCCCTAGGACTTCAAGGAGATCAAACCAGTCAGTCCTAAAGGGAATCAGTCCTGAATATTCACTGGAAGGACTGATGCTGAAGCTCCAATACATTGGCCACCTGATGTGAAGAGCTGACTCATTGGAAAAGACCCTGATGCTGGGAAAGACTGAGGGCAAGAGGAGAAGTGGGGGTGGCAGAGGATGAGATGGTTGGATGGCATCATTGACCCAATGGACATAAGTTTGAGCAAACTCCGGGAGACAGTGAAGGACAGGGAAGTGTGGTATGCTACATTTCATGGGGTCATAAAAAGTCGGACAAAATTGAGTGACTGAACAACAACATATTATCAACAAGCTCACATTCAACCATCATGCCAAAAGAGTAGCTTGAGAGACTATGCTTAAGTCCCCACTGAAATCAAAGTATACTTGTTTATGAGATAACAATGGATGGACTGGTTGAAAACCCAGAAGTACTTGAGGTTTTTTTCCTGTTCATTATGCATTTTCCCTTCTTCCTATAACTACACTATGGTTTTCCTTTGGAGAACCACCACTCAACCACTTTCAGTCTATTAGGTCCAGGTCTTGACTCCACCCCTCAACTCTACGGGTGGACATGTGGCTGGCCAGGCCGGCCAATCAGCATCATCCACCTTTCTGAGTATAGTATTTGAGTCAGGGGTGGGTATAAGACGGATGACAGTCCAAACAGACAGTTCTAAAGTGTTTGTTTTACTTAATGACAAAAAAAAAGGCAACTTTCCACTGACATTCTGGAGAGAATATGATATAAACCTGGGATCCTAGGGGCAACCTAGCTCCCCAAAAGAATAGCCTGCCTGCATATAACCAGCCCCAAACAGTAGAGCTAAAAACTGAAGAGAAAGTAAGATTAAGTCATGATGACATCATTAGAGTACCTTAATCCGGGAGGATTCAAGTCACTTCTATCCCTAACGTTGGTTACAAGAGTCAATTAAATTTCTCCTTTTTATTTAAGCCACTTGAGTTGTCTGTTGATTACTGCAAGTACAAGAGCTTGACTGGCACATATGATTCTTTCAAAAATATGAGTTTGGCAAGTCCTATCATTTCATTTATCACACATTTAGTATGTGCTTTCACAGTTCAAGGCACTGTGCTAAACTCGGGTACAACTGAGAATAAACTTGGTTCTGGCCTTTAAAGAGGTAGTTTAGTGAAGGAGACAGACATATGAGAACATACGTGTTCAGGGCCAGAGCCAAGGATAATTAATGTAGGAACACGCAGACCACACTGAACCGATTCTACCTTTCAGGGTCCACGAAGCCATCAGAGAAAGGTGACATCTGAATAGATTCCTTAGTATTTATTCATTTATATGGTTGCATTGGAGCTTAGTTACAGCATGCAGGATCTTCATCGCCACACGTGGACTCTAGTTTGCGACGCATGGGCTCAGTAGTTGCCGTGGGCTCTCCAGTACTGCAAGGCAGATTTATAACCACTGCACCACCAGGGAAGTCCCTCAATGGATTCTTGAACCAGATCCAGGGGAGTCAACAATTTCTCTTCTAATGTTCCCATGTGTTTAATTAAGAAAGAAATCTAGAAATCTTTCCGGAAGAGCCTTTAAGATCACTAAGTCATGCTTTCTGAAACCCAGAATTTCCCCCTTTAAAAAAACAATAATTATAAAGTGTATATATCCACCCTTTCATCACCTCCCTCATTCTCCATGATTTCCCTAAGATTATAAGACAGAGGTCGAATGATCAAAACTAATTTTATTCTCTTTCTCTGGATGAGATTATCAGAGCCTCAGGGCTAGAATTTGTTTAAAGCACTCTGAAACTCTTTCCATTTTATAACTAAATTGGGCTTTCACTTTCTGTTTATTCCACACTGTTCCATATTAAGATCATTTTTCTAGAAGGCAAGACTGAGACAAATAAAAAGAAAAGTGTTTCTGTAGTCATCTGTTAATCTTATACCTCCTATACCAAGCATGATTCCCATTCTTATCTTTTTCTTCTATTTCTCCAAGACAGAGTTAATGGTAAGATTTTAGAAACATGGTAATTTCTAGTACATGAGATATATATCTGAAATTTCCTGTTTAAAGGACAATAATTGGAGCAAAGAATAATTTTGTGGTGTCCCCAGTTATAACTTTAATACAGAAAATTCACAAACAAGAGTTGGTTTTTCTCTGCCATTTGTATGAGATGTTTATAAATTTTTGCCGCCTCACAGTTCCTGCTATAAGAACGGGTACTCCCAAAGCTGACTAAAGCTAGAGTTGGCATCAGATCATCTCAATAAAAGCAAGAAAAGCACCTGACCAAAATACAACAACCTTTTATTATAATAGGGGGAAATAACTCTTAAAAAGTATATTTAAAAGTTCTAACCACAAAGGGAAAAAAGGTAACTATGGTGACAGATGTTAACTATATGTGTTGTGATCATTTCTCATTACATACAAATATCAAGTCATTATGCTGTACAAAGGAAACCAAGATAGTGTCAACTATATACCTCAAAAAAAGCCTCTCAGCAACCTAGAAATAGATGACAATCTCCTCATTTTGATACAGGGCATGTACCCCCCAAAAAATCCTACAGGTAACATCATATTTGATGGTAAAGCATTGGATGCTTTCTCTCAAAGATGGGGACAAAAATATTCTGCATCACTTCTATTCAGCATTGTACTAGAAGTCCTAAACTGTGCAATAAGGCAAGAAAAGAAATCAATGACAAAAGATTAGAAACAACGAATCAAACTGCCATCATTAACAGACGACATCATTGTAAATGAAGAAAACCTTATAGAAAACATGAAAAGGGAAAAAAAAAAACAGAACAAGTAAGTGGATCTAGCAAGATCTCAAGATAAATGATCAATATATAAAAGTTAATTGCAATTCTAGAAAACAGAAACAATTAAAAGCGAGAGTTAAATGGTATTACATTTTAAATAGGTTTTTAAAATCTAACATCAAAGAGTATATCCGGTGAAAGATGTGCAACACTTCCACGCTAAGAGCTACAAAATAATGCTGAGAGACATTTTTTAAAACCTGAATTGATGGAAAGATATATAATGTTCATGGGTTGACTCATGGAAAGCTCAATATTCTTAAGATGCACATTATCCCAAATTGATATATAGATTTAAAACAATTCATATCAAAATTCCAGTAGAATTTTTTTGAGAAATTAAAAAATTTTGTTGATGCTTAGTAGAAACCAATGTAATACTGTAAAGCAATTATCCTTCAATTAAAAATAAATAAATCAAAAAGAAAAACTGATGCTAAAATGTAAATTTAAATTGAAAGGATCTAGAATTAACCAAGAAATAATGAAAAAAGGCCAAAGCTGCAATTACTACACTACCTGATTTCAAGACTTACCATAAAGCTGCAATGATCAGGAGTGTGATAATAGTGTAAGAATAAAGCTACAGATCAGTAAAACAGAATAGACAGCACAGTCAACTGATTTTTTAATAGATTCACCAAGTTAATGAAATTGGAAAAGTCTTTTTTTAACAAATGTTGCCAGAATATCTGGATATCTTTATTTTAAAAAATGAGTCTCAACTTTTATCTCACTCTCAGATAGTAAAGAATCAGCCAGCAATGCAGAATACCCAGGTTCAAGCCCTGGGTTGGGAAGATCCCCTGGAGAAGGGAATGGCTAACCACTCCAGTATTCTCACCTGGAAAACCCATGGGCAGAGGAACCTGGCAAGCTACAATCCACGAGGTTGCAAAGAGTCCGACACGACTGAGTGACTAACACTTCCACTTTCACACACAAAAATTAACTCAGGGACTTCCCTGGTGGCGCAGGGGATAAGAATCTAGCTGTCAGTGCAGGGGACATGGGTTCAATCCCTGACTGGGGAAGAGTCCACACGCAACGAAGCCTGTTCACCACAACTATCGAGCCCACAAGTCGCAACCACTGAGCCCACATGCTGCAAATACTGAAGCCTGTGCCCAGAGCCCAAAAAGAGGAGCCACCACAGTGAGAATCTTGCCCGCCACAATGAAGAGCAGCCCCTGCACCACAACTAGAGAAAGCCCACACACGGCAATGAAGACCCAGCACAGCCAAAAATTAACTCAAAATGCATCATAGACCTAAACACAAAAGCAAGAACCATCAAGTTTCTGGAAGATAAAATTTATTCACAACTTTATAGGGTAGGCAAAGATATTTTAAGCAAGATACAAAAAGCTAACCACAAAAGAAAAAAAGATTATGTATTGGACTTCATCAAAATTTAAAATTTCTGCTCATGAAAACACCAGTAGAATAAAGACAGAGACCAGGAGAAAGATATTTGCAATGCATATATCTGACAAAAAGCTTGTAGTCAAATAATGAAAAGAGCTCTTACAAGTCAATAACTTAAAAAAAAAAAACTAGTAAAAGGTAAAAAACTGTAAGAGACTCTTCACAAAGATATAGGAATGGGGAAACACAAACACACAAAAAGATGCTCAACACTGTTGGTCATCAGCGAAATGCAAATTAAAACCATAGTGAGATACTGCTAAATACACATTACAATAACTAAAATGAAAGGGACTAATAATACCAAATATTAGCAAGCATGTAGAGCCCTTTAACTCTCATATCCCATTGATGGGGTAGTAAAATGAGCAACCACTTTGGAGGACTCTTTGGTGGTTTCCTATAAAGTTACACTGACTCTCTGACCTAGAAAGTTCACTCCTAGATATTTACTCTAAAAGAAATTAAAATATATTCACACAATAGAAGACTAATTGGCAATAAAAATGAACCACTGACACATGCAACAACATGGTTGAGTCTTGAAAATATTACGTTGAGCAAAATGAAGTCAGATAAAGTGCATACAGTGTGATTCCACGTGCCTGAAGTTCAAAGATAGGCAAAACCAAGCAGCTGATGGGGGCACAGAGGCAGGGAGGGGTGGGAGGCAGTGTGTAATGACAGAAGTGTTCTCTATCTTGCTTGGGAGTGATGATTTTATGGATATATACAATTCTAAAAACTCAACAGACTCAATTAAAATGTGTTCATTTTATTGTATGTTAATTACATCTTAATTTATACAAGAAAGAAAAAATAACATAGGAAAACTACATTTTTCTGTTTCATTCCAAAAGATGCTAGTAATTCCTGCCCACCTAAGTCCCTGATATGAAACCCACTTCCTCTCACTCTTGCTCCCAGCACTAACTAAACCAAGAATTGTCACTCAACCAAGGTCAGACATGCCTGGAATAGCCTAATCACATACATTCTTAGATTATTTGTAATTATTTAATGTCTGTCTCTCCCGTAAGATTGCGCAACATTTCCTGGAACATAACAGATCTTCAGGAAATACACGTCAAAGGAAAGATAGGTGGATAAACAGATGGATGACAGAACTCAAGGATTATCTGGTCCAAGTCTTTCCACGAGTACACAAAAGAGAGAGATCTAGGGAAACTGAGCAGTTTTATCAAGGTCACACAGCCAATGGCAGAGCTCATACTGGGACATGACGGAGGAGATGTGTTCTCTTCTGCTGCTGTATATTGTGGTGTTTACATGTGATGCCTGGAAACGTGGCCACCATCTTGCAGGTATGAAGAAAGCAAAACCAATGCGCCGAGAAAGAGAGAAGGCAAAGATATGGGGGGAAGCTTGGGTTTTCACTGACGTCACTGAGCTACTGAACCTGGAGCTTCTTTTCTTTAGGGCTTCTTATTACATTCAATAATAAGTAAAACTTCATTATTATTTAATCAGATGAATGTGAGTGATGACTTCCTTGCAGGCAAAATACCCAAAATGTACACAAGAGCCTGAGCAAACACAAGGCATTCAACAAACTGACACAGCAGTGTGAGTGGAGTACAGAGAGCAGAGAGGGTGGGAAGACACTGTTGGGCATGAAGACAAGGCCACATCACCCATCCCGAGTGCCTGGGGAGGCAGTGAAGGAACACTGGTGTTCCACCATGGACAGGCAGGAAGAAGAAAACTTTGACCATGGAATGAAATTTTGCATGTAGACTGATATGTTGCAGCCTTTATTCTTGGTACAAGCTCAAACCTCTTTGGCTACGGCCAGGGTACGGACAGCAATTGGTGCTTAACTACCTAATCAGTCAGGAAATTCACTAAGTATAAACTCCACCTCCCAGACCTCCCTTTCCTTCATGCAGTGATGCCAACAGACAAGCCAGGTGACGGTTTATGGGTTACTGACATGCAGGTCCCAACTACACAAGCCAGAGAAAACACACAAAGCTGCCAGGATCCAGAAGGTCTGAAGCTCACAAACTCAGATTCTCCTCTAATACCCCAATAACTCTTATCTATGTATGATCATAGGATCTCAGGCACTGTCTTCTGCATAGATGCCTTCCAAATTCCATTTCAGATCCTTCTTCTCTTCTAAATGAAAAGATATCAAACAAAACATCTCTCCCTTTGCCTCATGCCTAGACTTCCTAGTATCTTGCTGCCCAAGACGGGTTCTTTTTTGCTGGATCAATCAATGTTTATATGCTTATTTCAAAATACATGCTATTTCTACTAATAAAACATGTCATATAAAATATTCCCAAATATGCATAACCACATGAGTATAGCTTTTTATACACAGAATCTCAAAGCAGGTACATTTCCCACACAGATCACTTAACTTTTTCTCACTTATTTAAATACATTCAGCTGCATTCCAGGTCAGTACTATCCAACACTCCAAGACAATATTCAAATTGCTCCACAGAATTATTGCTATATGTGCCAGGGGTTTTATAAGAAGGAAGTCAGGCATGTAATTGTGAACAAGACACATCTCTAAGACAAAAGGGAGGAAACAAATAATCAGCTAACACAAGCCCTGTCACGGAAGACTTTGTCAGAAGACCAAAGAAAGGAAGGTTTTTTCTCAGCCTGGGATGGTGTGAGATTGGTGTTGAACTTCAGGTATGAGGACAGGTCAAAGTCATTTCAAGGTCTTTCCAGTTTTTGGAGTATATTGTACATTACCAGGCAGAGAAGGCAATGGCACCCCACTCCAGTACTCTTGCCTGGAAAATCCCATGGATGGAGGAGCCTGGTAGGCTACAGTCCATGGGGTCGCTAAGAGTCAGACACGACTGAGCGACTTCACTTTTACTTTTCCCTTTCATGCACTGGAGAAGGAAATGGCAACCCACTCCAGTATTCTTGCCTGGAGAATCCTAGGGACGGCGGAGCCTGGTGGGCTGCCGTCTATAGGGTCGCAAAGAGTCGGACACGACTGAAGCGACTTAGCAGCAGCAGCAGCAGCAGTACATTACCAGGAAGAAAGCACTGTGGAAGCTGTATGGTTGACACTAGATTCCATTTACCAAAACACCACAGGGAAGTAAATAGTTGGTGAAAAATGGTGAGGGGATCAAGAAAACATACCTAAAAATGATCTAGGATGCATCACGTAAATAAAATTTTGCCTTATCTGAAAGTCCTGCTCAGCAAACATGACAGAAACAGAAAAGGGCAATGTTGGATACAACTTTGAATAGTAACTATCACTATTTACTGAGTGCCTGCTCTGGACCACAATGCTTTGATTCCTTACTACAGACCTGAAGTGAAGAAGGTTATTAATGTTCCCTCAGTTTGCAGATGAGGAGGTTAAGGTCAGAGTGGTTAAATTACTTGTCCAAAACCACTGACCTAGTATGTCTGGACCCAAGTCTGCATGCGTGCATGCATGCCTGCTAAGTCACTTCAGTCATGTCCAACTCTTTGCAACCCTATGGACTGTAGCCCACCAGGCTCCTCTGTCTATGGGATTCTTCAGGCAAGAATACTGGAGTGGGTTGACATGTCCTCCTCCAAGGGATCTTCCTGACCCACAGATTGAACGTGCATCTCTTATGTCTCCTGCATTGGCACAGAGGTTCTTTACCATACCCCTAGCACCACCTGGAAAGCCCCAAACCCAAATCTACCTGACTCCAAACTAATCTATCATTAGTCCATGCCACCTTAAAGATTTTGAAGCTAGGAGACATTTTTCTGATGACTCCCAAAGAACTTTTCTGTGGATCACTGTAAGAGGTAAGGTCGAAGGTCCTATGGAACCTGTGTTTCATCCTCTGACAACTAACACTGTAAAACTGTACCCTCTACCTGTAGCCATTCAGGTATGACCTAAATCAAATCCCATATGATTATACAGTGGAAGTGGCAAACAGACTCAAGGGGTTAGATCTGATAAAGTACCTGAAGAAATATGGATGGAGGTTCGTAACATTGTGCAGGAGGCTGTGATCAAAACCATCCCCTGAAAAAAGAAACACAAAAAAGCAAAATGGTTGTCTAAGGAGGCCTTACAAATAGCTGAGAAAAGAAGAGAAGCGAACAGCCAAGGAGAAAAGGAAAGATATACCCATCTGAGTGCAGAATTCCAAAGAACAGCAAGGAGAGATAAGAAAGACTTCTTAAGTGGACAATGCAAAGAAATAGAGGGAAACAATAGAAGGGAAAGACTAGAGATCTCTTCAAGAAAATTAGAGATACCAAGAGAACATTTAAAGCAAGAATGGGCACAATAAAGAACAAAAATGGTAGAAGCAGAAGATATTAAGAAGAGGTGGCAAGAATACACAGAAGAACTGTATAAAAAAAGTCTTAATGACCCGGATAACCACAATGGTGTGATCACTCACCCAGAGCCAGACATCCTGGAGTGTGAAGTCAAGTAGGCCTTAAGAAGCATTACTATGAACAAAGCTAATGGAGGTGATGGAATTCCAGCTGAACTATTTCAAATCCCAAAAGATGATGTTGTGAAAGTGCTACACTCAATATGCCAGCAAATTTAGAAAACTCAGCAGTGGCCACAGGACTGGAAAAGGTTAGTTTTCATTCCAATCCCAAAGAAGGACAATGCCAAAGAACGTTCAAACTACCAGATTCATTTCAGATGCTAGCAAGGCAATGCTCCAAATTCTCAAAGCTAGGCTTCAACGGTACATGAGCTGAGAACTTCCAGATGTACAAACTGAAGTTAGAAAAGGCAGAGGAACCAGAGATCAAATTGCCAACATCCATTGGATCACAGAAAAGGCCAGAGAATTCCAGAAAAACATCTGAGTGACTGAACAACAGCAGCAACCTGTAGTCACAGTTCACATGACGAAGAAGTCTTCCTTAACTCAAGAGACAGGGATTCTAGTGGAGTTCTGCCACCGACTGGCCCTTCACATCTCAGTTTCCTTACCTATTACATAGAATAGTATCTTCTTTGACCCTGCCTCATGGGCCCATTGAGAGTTAAGGAATTAAGAGTGAACAGGCTCTAAACAGGGAAGAAAATCTTATTCCTTGTGAAGGAATTTTCACTTTGCATGGAGATCCAAAATGAAAGAGCAGAAGGAGTCCTAAGACTGAAGTCTGATGACCAGAATAATAGTTCTTGATTCAGCCATTACTACCCATGGGTTCTTGGACAAGTCATCGCCCTACTTTGACTCTCAATGTCCTCTTTCAGAAGATGATGTCAGCATCACACTAGATTGGGAATTCTTCAAATGTGGCCTATTGCCCAGAAGTAGATCACATGCATTCTCCTAATGGGTCTCAAACTTGACCAAGAAATAAAGGTGTTTTTATTAACTTCATGAGTAGATAGCCCATTTCAAAGAGTTATTTTTATGGACAACTAATTGTTACTCACCAGTAACCTACTAAGTAGGTTACTGTAATGTGTTAGCAGTCAATTAAAATTAATGTGTTTCTAGCCTACTAGAACTTAAATATTTGGCAACATTCAACACTCCTACTGTGTATGAACATGTGCAGATGCTTGGAGGCCTCACAGTTTTCAGGAAGAATACACTGATATCAACATCATTAGCACTATCTTTAGTTGATCATGGCTCTCAATTACTGTTATGACTGCTTATAAATTAATGTTAATTAAGCTCCATAATTACCAATTTAGATTATAATGGGTCATTTGATTAACCTTCCCACATGTGGTAATGCACACTTGGATCCACAGTGTTAGGGGCTTAGTATTTTCAATAGTTGGACTTGAAAGCATATAAGAACTGGATGGCTGGTCAAACCAAATATTTGTTGAGCACCTATTATGTAACAAATTCTGTTCTAGGCACTAGAATCCTTCTGTGAATGACACAAAGTCCTATCTTCTAAAACTGTATGTGCCATTGGAGGATTATAAATAATAAACAGACAAAACAAGTATGTAAGGCAATGCCAGGCATCAAGCAAGTATGATGAAAAAGAGGGGAGGGACTTCCCTGGTGGTCCAGTGGTGAAGACTTCGCCTTCCAATGCAGGGGGTGTGAGTTCAATCTCTGATCAGGAAGCTAAAATTCCACATGCCTCATGGCCAAAATACCCAAACGTAAAACAGAGGCAATGTTGTAATAAATTCAGTGACGTGGACCATTTAAAAATGGTCCACATCAAAAAAAAAAAAAAAAAAAAAGACAGGGTAATGACGGTAAACAAGGAATGAAAAGGCTACCTTAGCCAAGACCAAGAACCTTCAAATTCCTCTCTAAGGGAATAACATGTGAGTTAAAAACTGAATAAGGAGAAGCAGGTTCACAAACATCTAAGTGAACTGCATTCAACACCAACAGAATAGCAAGTAAAAAGGCTCTGAGGCAGGAATGAGCCTGCAGTATATCATGGTTTGGATTGTCATTCAGCAAATGGATTCCCCTCCTCCCACTGTGGACAGAATACACTACCCTACCCCTGATGTTGAGATTGGTCATATGACTTTGGCCAATGGAGGATAAGCAAAGGTGACATAAGCAAAGGCTTAGAATGGGCTTGTGTGATAGGCCTGCCCCCTTGGGCTTCTGCCTTGCCCCAAAGAAGAGCAGGCCCTGAGTTGTTGCTGGTCCTTCATCCTCTTTGGATTTTAAGTGTATTGGTAAGTTATTTGGGAGTTTTAAGAATAAGAGTAATAGCAATCTGGCTGTTGTATGTAGGATGGACTGCAGAGGTGCGAAAGTGGAAAATGAATTACCATTTAGATAGCTATCACGATATTCCAAGCAAGAAATGATAGTAGAGTAGGGAAGTGGCTATGAAAATGCTGAAAAGTGACCTAAGTCAAGATGTATTATGGCGGTATAAGAGACGGTACTGCTCTTGGAAAATTAAGTCCTTCATACTGCAAAGTCCACCGCATTAGAGGAAGCACCAGAGTTTTAGGTCAAAGCCCCAGCAAATAATAAAAGCACTCCTTTGCTGACTCTTTGTCATCCAGCCTTTTGCTTCTCAAAGCATGTTCCATGCAGCAGCAGCAGCTCTGAGGGATTGTTAGAAATGCAGAGTCTCAAGTCTCACCCCAATCTACTGAATTAGAATTCAGATGTTAGCAAGATTGCCAGAAGTTTCATACGCACAGTAAACTTGGAAAAGCATGACTCCAGCATATACGGCCCCTGGGAACTTGTAGGAAGGGGTGACTGATGGAGCAGAGATGATGTACTCCCTGATTGCCTGGCCAAATACCCAGTCCAATCTCCATGAGCACAAAATAGGAGAATTCTAGGAGTTGAGAGTCATTTACACAAGACTTGGAGCGTTCCTTGGCTGACTTAACCTTGGTGGGTTTGGGGTGGCTTATCTGTACACTCTCTGAAGTACACACTACCCACAGAAATCATTCTCTTAGAAACCCCAATCTCTGGAAAGTTCTCAGGGGTATTAACAGAGACAAAGAGAAAGACAGACCTTGATAACCTTGGTGGCTTGACAAGGAGGAACCCACGTTGCTTCTGCCGCTTTTATCCTAATAGGGTATATTAAATAAATCCTGATCATGTTCGTGGACTTCAGAGACCTGGGTGGGGGGGCATCAATTCAATCACAAAGAGAAGGTGGCATCATCTGTGAACAAGAAGAGAGGAACAGAGCCCTTCTGCCAGGCAATACAATGGGACACATTCTTGAGTTGTGACAGGAAAAAAAGCCTACCGGTGACAACACAAGGCCAGGTTGCAGCAGGGAAAAGTAAAAGGTCTCTACCTAAAATGCTGGCACCAAGAACCAGACCTGCATCAAGACAGAAGGAAAAGCACCATCAGGGGCATGAAGGCTTCAGGGATGAGTGTGTGCACACAGAGAACATCAGAAACCCAGGAAGCATGAGAAGAGCTTAAAAATGGATTTTGATCTTGAAGTCAAAATGAAAGTGAAAGAACGTAAAAGTCGCTCAGTCATGTCCGACTCTTTGTGACAGTCCATGGAGTTCTCCAGGCCAGAATACTGGAGTGGGTAGCCTTCCCCTTTTCCAGGGGATCTTCTCAACCCAGGGATCGAACCCAGGTCTCCCGCATTGCAGGCAGATTCTTCACCAGCTGAGCCATAAGGGAGGCCCAAGAATACTGGAGTGGGTAGCCTATCCCTGCTCCAGCAGATCCTCCCGACCCAAAGATCAAATCCAGGTCTCCTGCACTGCAGGCAGATTCTTTACCAACTGAGCTATCAGGGAATCAGAAATGAGAAGAGTGAAAAAGAGAAAGGCAAAAAAAAGAAAGTAAAATCTCAGAACCAGTCAGAGGTATTAGGCCTAATGTAGCAAAGAAGGAACTGAAGAAGCAGGTTGAAGCTATTTCAAACAAGTTAAAACATGCAGAAAGAGGGAAGGAAACACCAGAGGGAAATCAAAAAGAAAACACTAGGAAAAAAAAATTAGATTCAGGTTCCTTTTCTGCAGGCAAAGAAGTGCTAAAAAAGATCATTTCTGACATCCCTACCCCACAAAAGTGACTTAAACTTGCAGAAATCAAATGCTGTGGGAAAGCAAAGTAGGTTGATGCTGAGACCTGGGGCAGCAGCAGGAATCTGCAAAGGGGTTCTCCATCAGGAACAAGGAAGGAAGGAGTTCTAAATCTAAGGAATTCCAGGGCCAAGGTCAGCCACGGAAGCTGCTGTGTCCTAAATGGCCTCACAAAACTCAGAAAGCTTCGGGGTCCTGCACGTTTAGAAAATGACAGAAAAGAGAGGAGAAGCCATGCCACTTCCAGACTGAGGGGCCTTGGACGAGCTCCCCAGCTTCTGAAGAATGAAGAATCGAGGGCAATAATAGTGTGCATTCTGTAGGGTGACTGCAACGATTGAATGGATTAGAAAAGTGTCTGGCATATTCAGCACTCATTAAGTGCTAGTTCTTCTCTCACTGCACACAAATCCCATGAAGACAGGGATTATTGTCTTTGGAGTGTTGTAACCTTCAGTTCAGTTAGTTCAGTTCAGTCCCTCAGTCGTGTCCGACTCTTTGCGGCCCCATGAACCGCAGCACGCCAAGCCTCCCTGTCCATCACCAACTCCCGGAGTTTACCCAAACTCAAGTCCATTGAGTTGGCGATGCCATCCAACCATCTCATCTTCTGTCGTCCCCTTCTCCTCCCGCCTTCAATCTTTCCCAGATTAGGGTCTTTTCAAATAAGTCAGTTCTTCACATCAGGCGGGCAAAGTGTTGGAATTTCAGCTTCAACATCAGTCCTTCCAATGAACATCCAGGACTGATTTCCTTTAGGATGGACTCGTTGGATCTCCTTGTAGTCCAAGGGACTCTCAAGAGTCTTCTCCAATACCATCAAAAGTATCAATTCTTCGGCACTCAGCTTTCTTTATAGTCCAACTCTCACATCCATACATGACCACTGGAAAAACCATAGCCTTGACTAGACAGACCTTTGTTGGCAAAGTAATGTCTCTGCTTTTTAATATGCTGTCCAGGTTGGTTGTAACTTTCCTTCTAAGAAGTAAGCGTCTTTTAATTTCATGGCTGCAATCACCATCAGCAGTGATCTTGGAGCCAAGAAAAAAAAAGTCAGCCTCTGTTTCCCCATCTATCTGCCATGAAGTGATGGGACCGATGCCATGATCTTAGTTTTGTGAATGTTGAGCTTTAAGCCAACTTTTTCACTCTCCTCTTTCACTTTTATCAAGAGCCTCTTTAGTTCGTTGCTTTCTGCCATAAGGGTGGTGTCATCTGCATATCTGAGGTTATTGAGATTTCTCCCAGCAATCTTGATTCCAGCTTGCACTTCATCCAGCCCAGCATTTCTCATGATGTACTCTGCATATAAGTTAAATAAGCAGGGTGACAATATAAAGCCTGAGATCTCTATCCTTTGGTGACGGGGTGGAATGTTGGCAAATTTGATCTCTGGGTTCCGCTGCCTTTTCTAATATCCTGCTTGGACATCTGGAAGTTCACAGTGCTGTTGAAGCCTGGCTTGGAGTGAGCATCACTTTACTAGTGTGTGAGTGAGAGCAATTGCTTGTGAGGCATTGCCTTTCTTTGGGATTGGAATGAAAACTGACCTTTTCCAGTCCTGTGGCCACTGTTGAGTTTTCCAAATTTGCTGGCACATTGAGTGAAGCGCTTTCACAGCATCATCTTTTAGGATTTGAAATAGCTTACCTGGAATTCCATCACCTCTACTAGCTTTGTTTGTAGTGATGCTTCCTAAGGCCCACTTCACTTTGCATTCCAGGATGTCTGGCTCAAAGTGAGGGATCATACCATCATGATTATTAGGGTCGTGAACATCTTTTTTGGACAGTTCTTCTATGTATTCTTGCCACCTCTTCTTAATGTCTTCTTCTTCTGTTAGGTCCATACCATTTCTGTCCTTTATTGTGCCCATCTTTGCATGAAATGTTCCCTTGATATCTCTAATTTTCTTGAATAGATCTCAAGTCTTTCCCATTCTATTATTTTCCTCTATTTCTTTGCACTGATCACTGAGGAAGGCTTTCTCATCTCTCCTTGCTATTCTTTGGAACTCTGCACCCAAATGTACCTGTTCTAGGTGCTCTAACCTTAGGCACCTAGAACAGGATGTGGCAGATAGTACTTGCTCAATAAATATTTGTTAGATGAATGACTATTTCTCTCTCAATCTTCTTCCTAGTATATGGGTGAAGTATATTAGTCACTATTTTTTTTATTCTTTTCCATTATGATTTATCATGGGATATTAAATACAGTTTCCTGTGTTATATAGTAGAACCTGTTTTTATCCATTCTACATGTAATAGTTTGCATCTGCTAATCTGAAACTCTCCATCTCTCCCTTCCCTCACCTTTCCCTCGGCAACCACAAATCTGTTCTCTTTGTCTGAATCTGTTTCATAGGTAAGTTTTGTGTGTCACATTTTAGATTCCACTTGTAAGTGATATCATATACTTGTCTTTCTATTCACTTAGCATGATAATCTCCAAGTCCATCAATGTTGCTGCAAGTGGCATTATTTCATTCTTTTTAACAGCTGAGTACTATTCCCTGGTATATATGTGCCACATCTTCATCATCCATTCATCTGTCCATGTCTTGCCTGTTGGGAATGGTGCTGCTGTGAACACAGGGATGCATGTGTCTTTTTGAATTATAATTTTGTCCAGATACATGCCCAGGAGTGGGATTTCTAGAATCATATGGCACAGAGTTACTAGGTATCTTGTTGTATAAGTTTGAGTGGATCCTTTAAAAACTTCCCTTCCAGACCACTTGAGTTTTCTGGACCATCCCCCAGTGGCCTTTCCAATTCCACCCCCAGTACACATGAAGGACTCCCCTGGGGAGCCCTGCAGACAGTGAGGGAAGGTCACTGCCTCTCTGTGCCCCGGGAATAGCTGGGGAAGATGTCCATGAAAAGGTCTGTCAGGTACCCAGCTGAATCCCACCCAAATCCCATAGCACATCAGCTGAGCAAGGGGTCCCCAGCACTCTCATAGCTCAAGGTGTCTGAGAAGACACCGTCAAGAGGATGACAGAGACCAGAGAGAGCTTTTCCTCTGCTGCAGCTTCCACTCTCACTGCCTCAACAGAAAATGTAAATACTGGCAGACAAGAGCTGGGTTCTTGTCTACTGGGAATGTTTAAAAGCTACAAAGCACAGCACAAAACTAAGAGGCAGCATTTATTGATGGGGAGCATCTGACTCCCAAAAAAACAACCTGATGAGTGTGGTAAGTGTCCTGCCCGTCCCCAGATACAGCCTGGAGGACAGAGTGGTATTGCCGCTGCATGAGGGTACTCTTACCTGAGGGCTGCCCTCTGTAGGTACCCCTGGGCAATGTCAGCAGACCCTGGAAGGTGCTGCCAAGCCCCCGTCATCTTCTTGGTGCCTTCTCCTGACCCCCGTGGGCTCCCTTCCTCCCCCTTCATAGGCAGTGCACCCTCTAGAATATTTCACAATGATAGCGGTGCTGTCCAATACAGTAGCCAGTGCAGTGTGACTCCTGAGGCCTTGAAATGTGACTACTGCCACGGAAGAGCTGCATTTTCAGTTTTTATTTAATTTTCAATAATTCACATTGAAATAGCCACGGTGATTTATGGCAACCGTGTTGGACAGCATGGCTCTCTGGTGATAAAAGGGCCCTCTTGCACCTCTGCCCCCAATCCTCACACCTCAATGACTTGATGCTCCAATTAAAACCATATTTTCAAGGAATACACTAATTTAAGCAAGTCTGGCTCCACTTCCTGGGGTTAAAGACCAGGGCAATGCTACCTCCCTGGAATAAAGAAAGAAGCACCATCCCTGGCATGTCCACGGCTCTTACCTAGTCTACAGAGTTCCTCCCCACACATCACCTCCCTGGGAAATCACAAACCCCTGGGAAACGGGTACTATTTCCCCCACTTTACAAATGAGGGACTTGGGCCAAGTTCACGCAGTTAGTCCTGGCCAAGTTGGGACTTGAATCCAGGTCCAAATCTGGAGCCCTCCTCCGAATTTTACCAGAGAATAATGAAGGGAAAAAAGAAACAGCCTCTTTAAAAAAAACATCACATTTTCTTAAAACGAGTACAAGCTGCAAAGTGACCCAGATTTTGATTTCACGGCGGCTCAAACCATTCTCTCCCAGGACCTTATGTCTGAGCTGAAAAGCTCCTGATTAAAACCATCAGTGATTCCCCATCATCTTCACCCTCTGGGCCCAGCAAACCCAGTGCCCCTGACAGCACCTCAGCGCCTTTCTTTCCCATTCATCCATTCAGTCTGTTTGCACTGAGCATTTCCATGCCCCAGTGCTCTGCCAGGCACCAGCATTCCAGCCCAGATGTCTCCTGCCTGCTCCTCGACCTGCCCCCACCCACCAAGGCTCAGAGTGTCCTCTCCTGGGATGCTTTCCCGAAAACACACACACACGGACACACACGTGCACTCACGTACACACCCCGCCAACCCACAGTAGAAACATTTGCTGTGATCTTACAATCCTTCATATTCCATTTTCTCTGCTTTTAGTTTGTATAAACACCTCCTTCTGCCACTCAACTGAGTATTACTAGGATGCAGTATCTGAACACCACAAATTAGCTAACTCATGAAGCTTACACCTAGTGGGGAAGAACAACATCAAATTCACATATAAATACAAACAACAATTCCTGATGGTTTCAATTCAGAGCGCAGCATGGTGCCTACATAAGAGTAGATCTTAATAAATATTTGAGATTTTGCTCACTCTGAATTTTTACAAATAGAATACTGAACATTCCACGGAAAGAATGCCAATAGTAATGTGAAGTATTGCTGATGCTTATTGAATGTGACGTGCCAACTACTGCTAATCTCTCTGCAGAAAGTATGTTCCTTAATTTTACAGTCCTTAAGTTCCTTAACCTTTACAATATGGGGTGGATACTACCACTGTCCCCTTATTTCAGATGGAGAAATTGAGGCACAGACAAGTTAAAGAATTTGTTCTGAGTCATATACCTTTGGACCATTATCATGGATTCACAGATTGCCAGTAACAATTTATTTCAACTGATGGTCATAATTATTGCTTTTTGTAAGTAAATTGCCCCACCTCAGCCAATGGGAGCCTTTTCAGTTTGTTTCTTGGTCACTTTTTGCACTAACCCAGATACGTCTGAAATTAGATAACCCAGAGCCATCTTGATGTTCCCCTGCCCCAAATTTCATAATCAGCTACATCCAGGGGACTCTGCTCCCTTTCAGTATTAAGAAACAAAACAACAAGCTGGAGGGCGGAGCCTGAAACCAAACTATCAGACTCAAAAGCCCAGGGAAATAATAAACATGAGAGAAAGAAAACAAAAATTAACAGTAGTGAGAATGCCATGCACAACCAGGGGGTGGAAGGAGGGAGCAAAAGTCTGAAAATGACTGACTTTTGCTTTATAAATTTTAGGATTATTTTCCTTGTTACAGTGAAAAAGTACTTTGCAATTTAAAAGATAAAAACAGTAAATAAGGCCACATTCTAAACAACGGTCAGTGGAGCACAGGCCTGAGAAACCCCATGGACCAAGTAGACTCCTGTTCTCTCTGGATGGGGAGAAAAGCCAAGATGGTTCTAAAACTTCTAGAGACCACCACAAACCACAGTGAAAGGGGCTCAGCTTCAACTCTGGGCTGAGTGCCCCACTTCCTTCCTGACTGAGGGCATGTTGGAATCCTTGTCTGCGCCATCCCTGTGTGTTATTAAGCAGTCCTCCTCAGCCAGTGGGCAGCTGGGGTTCTGGGGGCAAGGTCAGGGTGCCCTGTGGGAGAAGCTCTGATCCCCTCCTGGCCCTCTCACCTGCTACCAATGAGGACAGAGAGAGTGCATGAGGAGAACATTCTATCACATCATATCACCCATTTTATTTTCATCTATTTCACACTTATTCCTCTCACTTCAAACCTCCACCACCTCCCCAAGCCCTCTGTGGATGACCTCACTTCTTATTTCACTGAGAAACTAGAGAAAATGACCTCATCTTTGCACCTTTAAGTCTACCAACCTCATGGCCCTGCATGCATTATCCTCTGTATTCAGTGTCCGCTGTGACTCCCTGTATCCCCTGCCTTCCCTCTGACTGCCAAGGATCAGCTCGCCTGCTAAGATCAGTTCCCCACTCATGTCTGGAATTACAACCCCTCTCACATGTTCAAGGACCTCCCTCTTACTATTAGCCATCCCTCTCTCTTGTACCATCCTTTTTTATTTACTGAAGTATAGTTACTTATGTTGGAGAAGGAAATGGCAACCCACTCCAGTATTCTTGCCTGGAGAATCCCAGGGACAGAGGAGCCTGATGGGCTGCGGTTTATGGGGTCTCACAGCATAGGACATGACCGAAGCAACTTAGCAGCAGCAGCAGCAGTTACTTACGGGCTTCCCTGGTAGCTCAGACTGTAAAGAATCCGCCTGCAATACAGGAGACCTGGGTTCGATCCCTGGGTTGGGAAGATCCCCTGGAGGAGAGCATGGCAACCCACTCCAGTATTCCTGCCCTGGAGAATCCCCATGGACAGAGGAGCCTGGCAGGCTACAGTTCATGGGGTCACAAAGAGTCGGACACAACTAAGTGACTAAGCACAGCACAGCACATAGTTACTTACAATATTGAGATGGTTTCGGGTATACAGCATAATGATTCAGTTGGGGGAGGGCTTGCAGCTTATATTGCATTATAGATTATTCACTGTGCTATACAGTATATCCTTGTTGCTTATCTATTTTATATAGAGTATTGTATCTGTTACTCTTTTTCTCCTAATTTATCCCTCTCCCTTCCCCTTTACTAACCATAAGTCATTTTTATGTCTGAGTCTGCTTCTATTTTATATATAGATTCATTTGTATAATTTTTTAGATTCCACATATAAGTGATATCATATAGTATGTTTCTTTGTCTCACTTATTTCATTAAGCATAATATTCTCTTGGTCTATTCCTGTTGTTGCAAATGGCAATATTTCGTTCCGCTTTATGAGTGAGTAGTGTTCCATTGTATCAATTCATCACATCTTCCTTATCCATTCATCTGTTGATGGACATTTAGGCTGCTTCCATGTCTTGGCTATCGTAAATAGTGCTGCTGTGAACACTGGGGTGCATGTACCTTTTTAATTAGTTTTTTTCCAGATACATGCCTAGAAGTGGATTTGCTGGATCATATAGTAGCTCTATTTTTAGCTTTTTTAAGGAAACTCCATTCTGTTTTCCATAGTGGCTGCACCAGTATACATTCCCAGCAAGAGTGTACAAGGGTTTCTTTTTCTTCAAACCCTCTCCGGCATTTGTAGACTTTTTGATGAAGGCCATACTGACCGATGTGAGATGATACCTCACTGTAGTTTCAATTTGCATTTTTCTAATAACGGGCTATGTTGAGTATCTTTTCATGTGCTTGTTGGCTTATGTCTTCTTTTGAGAAATGTCTGTCTAAGTCTTCTGCCCATTTTTTTATTGGGTTGTTTCCTCAATATATTTGTATATTTTGGGTATTAATCCCTTGTCATTCACATCATTGGAATATTTTTCTCCCATTCTATAGGCTGTCTTTTCATTTTGTTTATGGTTCCTTGGCTCTGCAAAAGTTTATAAGCTTAATTAGGTCCTATTTGTCTGTTTTTGTTTTTATGTCTTTTGCTTTAGAGATTGATGTAAGAAAATATTACTATGATTTATAATATGTCATAGAATGCTTTACCTATGTTCTCTTCTAGGAATCTTATGGTGTCAGGTCTTGTATTTAGGTCTTTAAGCCATTTTGAGTTTATTTTTATATAGGTGTGAGGGGATGTTCTAATTTCACTGATTTACATGTAGCTCTCCAGCTTTCTCAAGTCTTTTTCCATTGTATAGTCTTGCCTCCTTCATTATAGACTAACTTATCTTGGGTGTATGGGCTTATTTCTGGGCTGTCTATCCTTTCCATTGATCTATATGTCTGTCTTTGTGCCCATACCACACTGTTTTGATTAGTGAAACTTGTAGTATAGGCAAAAATATGCAAGGGTTATATCTCCAGGTTTGTTCTTTTTCCTCAGGATTGCTCTGGCAATTCTGAGTGTTACGTGGTTCCATATAAATTTTAGATTATTTGTTTTGAAAAGTGTAAGTGTTAGTAGCTCAGTTGTGTCCAGCTCTTTGTGGCAGCCCCATGGACTGTAGCCCACCAGGCTCCTCTGTTGATGGAATTCTCCAGGCAAGAATACTAGAGTGGGTTGCCATCTCCTTCTCCAGGAGATCTTCCAAACTCAGGGACAGAACTTGGGTCTCCTGCATTGCAGGCAGATTCTTTATCATCTGAGCCACCCAGGGAAGCCCTTATTTGTTCTAGTTCTGTGAAAAATGTCATAGATATTTTGATATGGATTGCATTAAATCTGTAGACTGCTTTGGGTGGCAGAGCCATTTTAACAATATTGAATTCCCCCAATTCAAAAGCACAAGAGAGCTTTATGTTGCTTTGAATCATCTTCAATTCCTCTTATCAGTGTTTTATAATTTTCAGCATATAGTTTTTTTCTTTCTGATATTTTAGTATTAATGTAAAGAAACACAACAGATTTCTGTATATTAATCTTATATCCTGCTATCAAGTTGAATTTATTTATTAATTCCAATAAGCGTTTGCATAGAGGCTTTAGAGTTCTCTATAGAATATCATGTCATCTGCAAATGGTGACAGTTTTACCTCTTTGATTCTAATTTGGATACATTTTTTTTCTTCTCTGATTGCTAAGACTTCATATACTATGTTGAAAATGGTGAGAGCGGAAATCCTTGCCTTGTTCCTGAATTTAGTGGGAAAGCTTTCAGATTTTCACCGAGTATGAGGTTTTTTATAAATGGCTTTCATTATTTGAGATATGTTCCCTCTATACCCACTTTGGTGAGAGTTTTTATCATGAATGAATGTTGAGTTTTGTCAAATGCTTTTTCTACATATTTTGAGATGATCCTGTGGTTTTTTACTTTTCTTTTGTAATATGGTGTGCCTCATTGATTTGCTTATGTTGAACTATCCTTGTGAACAGTGAATTCCCCAATGAAGCTGTCTAGTCTCAGACTCTTGTTTGCAGGGAGTTTTATTATAGATTCTATTTCATTTCTAGTGATAAGTCTGTTCAAATTACCTGTTTCTTCTTGACTCTTTCTTAGCAGGCTGTGTGTTTCTAGAAACTTGTCCATTTCACTCAGGTTATCCAGTTTATTGGCATGTAACTGTTCACAGCATTTTCTTCTGATTTTTTGCATTTCTGTGGTATTGGTTGTCATTTCTCCTCTTTCATTTCTTATTTTGTTTGCGTCCTCTCTCTTTTCCTCTTGGTAAGCCTGGCTAGAGGTTTGTAGATTTTGTTTATCTCCTGCATCATTAATTGTCTCCACTACATTATTCCCACTCACTTTCAAATATGTTATATCTTCTGTCTTAGAGGTTCTTCCCTGGTGGCTCAGACATTCGGGAAGATCCCCTGGAGAAGGGAATGGCTACCCACTCCAGTATTCTTGCCTGGAGAATTCCAAGGACAGTGGAGCCTGGCAAGCTACAGTCCATGGGGACGCAAACAGCCGGAGACGACTGAGCAACTAACACTTTCCCTTTTTTCCTTTCCTGTCTTAACACAAAACATAACAGAAACCTCCCTAGACCCCAAGTCACTTTCCAGCAGCTGCTCCTTTTCACTGTTCCTCTTTATAACAAAACCTCTCAAAACTCTTACCTACACTTGCTGACTTTGCTTCTTTGTCTTCATTTTACTCTAAAACTTAACATCCTTTTTTAAAAAGTTTGCCACAGTTCAGTTCAGTTCAGTTCAGTTGCTCAGTCGTGTCCGTCTCTTTGCGACCCCATGAATTGCAGCACTCCAAGCCCCTTTGTCCATCACCAACTCCCAGAGTCTACCCAAACCCATGTCCATTGAAACTGCTATAGTCAAGGCTAGGAAAAGATGCTTATCTTGCCAAACCAACTGGATCATTTGGGGTCCTCATCTCCTTCGATCTTTAGCAGCATTTGACCCAACCTTCCACCATGTTCTTCATAAATATTTGGCATGTATTACAAAGCCTGCTGAGTCTTCCTCTTAAATTCCAGGTTGATTCTTTTCATTTCTCTTTTCTGGCTTCTTTTCCTCCAGATTTTACACATTGAGGGACCCATGGATCAATCTTTGGACCTCCTCTCTGTCTACACTCACCCCTCAACTCTCAATTTGAGTTTGTACCAGAATTATCCAGAGGGCTTTATAAAACTCGCATCACTGGACTCCACATCCAAAATTTCTGATTCAGTCAGTCTAGAGAGGAGCTTGAAAATCTGGATTTCTAACAAGTCACCAGGTGCTATAACCACCACTGTTCATCCATGGACAACTCTGAAAGCCGCTGTCCTACATGATTTCATCATTCCCTTGGCCTCAGATACCACATTCGTGCTGATGGCTCCCAGAAATATGCCTCCAGCCCCCTTCTCCCCTCAACTCTGGACTTGTAGGGTCCAATGCCTCCTCACTTCTCCTTGTGGACAGCAGATAGGCTCCCCAAACACAACATGACCTGATGTGACTGAATGACAGCAGCACCCCCACTCATCTTCCCAGCAGCAATAAGGAGGAAGCAGCCTTGATTCCACTAGATCCCTCCAGCCCCATATTCAATTTATCACAGATTCATAAGTCCTGTTGTCTCTACCTGCAAAATACATCCCGAACCTGAATGCTTCTGACTACCTCCTGCACGGTGCGGTCAAAGCAATCATCTTCCTTGGACCCCGGCATATAGCCTCCTGTCTGATCTCTCTAGTGCAGCCTTGGCCCTGTGCATTTTATCCTCCACAGAGCAGCCAGTCATATTTCAAAAATGTAAATCCTGCATCACTGCCCCACTCAAAATCCTCCTACTGTTTATTCCTCACCCATGGAAAATAAAGTCCAAGTCCAAATCTTCAAGGCCAAACACAGAGCTGGCTAAAAGTTCATTCGGGTTTTTCTTTTTGGCCAGTCCAAAATTATTTGGCCTTTGCTTACCTCTCTGATCATAACTCCTACTACTCTCATTCTCACCCTCTTCACCTGAGTCACCTTGACCTTCTAGATTTTCCTCGAAGTCATCAAGCTTGGAGTCTCTGTACCTGCAGTTCCATCTACTTCATATGCTTTCCCCCAGGGTTTTGATATGGCTTCTTCTATTCCTTCAGGCAGGTCTTGATTGTAATATCATCTCCTTCTTGAGGCTTTTTCTAAGCACCTATACTCTGTTATTGTCCTTTTTTCCAATATCACTAAGTGAGCCTTACTGTATATTTATTTATCTACTGATTGACATGTCACCACTAGAATGCAAAGTCCATGAGGGTAAAGACTGTCCCCTTCCTTGCTATATTCTCAGCACCTAGAATAATAACTAGCAAATAGAAGACACTAAAAATTGTGTTGGATAAATAAATAAATAAATGGTCCTCATCTCTGTTCAAATTTACCTTGTAATTTCTTTGTTAGTGAATCTATTATCTGATCCTACACAAGCTCCATGAGGGCAGGGAATTTGTTTTATTCACTGCTGTAACTCTAGCAGCTGGACAGAAATAGGCATGTGGCAGACATTCAACAAATATTTACAGGAGTTTCTACACCCCTCCCTAGTAGAATCTCCCCTTAGCCTGGACTCCTTTATCTCTTCTCATCTTCTGTTCTCCCTTCCTCCAACTCTACTTCTCATCTCCATCTGTTCCTGCCCTTTCTGGCCTGTTTTCCCAACCTAGTTCTTTCTAGGTGTGGTTTAGCTTGAGCTCAGAGCACACTCTGAATTTGCAGTCATCCTGGAGAAACTCCCAAGGAACATGCAGGTTAATCTCTACTTCTTATGAAGCTCAATCTAATGAGCCTCAATCTACGCCAATTTACAGTCACTCCCAGGAGGCAAATACATGAAGCTAAGTACCTACGGAGAGTGCTAAACTGTAGTCGGCAGTCCCAGGGGCAGTTGAAACAGTACAATATCCTTCTTTCAGAGCAGCAGGCATAGATCAAAGCCAATGGAAAGACGCAAGGAAAGGGAAATGGCAAGGAGAAAGAGGGAGGAGCTAACATCACTTGGATGCACAGTTGTTTGTTTTTTTTTTTTCCACATGATTTCATTTAGTAATGGCCTGGTGGGCTACAGTCCATGGGGTTGCAAAGAGTCAGACATGAATGAGCAACTGCGCACAACACATTCCTCTCCTTACAGATGAACTGAGACCTGGAAAGTTTTAGGAACTTTTTGACATCTGCCCGGAAGTAGACAACAAAACTAGGACTTAAATCTAGTAGAATAAGTTCGGCAAGGGTAGGGGCTGGCCTTCATATGCTGGTCTTCATAATGCTGTGTTCCCAGCACTGGCATTTCAACTAAGGTCTTACTGAAAGAGAGAAGGAATGAACCCAGGTTGAAACAATAACAAAGCCCATGCTTTCCCTACCGTAACTAAGCCTGGCATTCAGAGGTTTTCACAGCTAAGCCCTAACCTCCTTTTCTAGGCTTCTCCCCCAGGCACTCTTACTTGAACTCATTATTCAAGCCAAACTCACCTCTCACTGTCCCTTGATCATGGCCCTCTCGGTCCCTATGCTCATACCACTCCTCTTGAACGATATGTCCCTCCCCCTCTCGGCCTCAGCCATCCCTACTCATTCTTCCACTCCTACTGCAAGTCCTTCCGATTCCCGCCAGCCCAGAATCATCACTGAATCTCAGCCCTGCAACAGCACCCACCACCTGGGAGCCATTCAGGAATACCAGTGATATCCCATACAGCTTATCATCTTTTCACACATACTTGTATTGCCACCCTAACCAGACTCTTCTGGGGGTGACCCGGACAGCAAAACTATAGGAGTATCTCAAGCTTTTAATGCAGAATAAAAATCATAGCAAAGGAGGCAACTAAGGCCCACCAGCCTGTGGGCTCCTCCAAGGAGGAACCATACCTTATCAACACAGTCATTCAACCCAGCCTGAGCAGAGAGCCCCAGACATGCCTGACTGCTCAGAAGCCAGGCTGAGTCTCTCCTGCCCCACAGGTAGTCACAGTGTGGTTAAGGAATCAGTCTTAGAAACAGCTCATTGAAATATAAGTTTACAAGGGCTGAGATGAAGGTCTAAGAAGTCATCCCCTTTAAGCTGCACTATTATTTTAGTAGAACCTTTAGGGATAAGCAAAGGTAAGCAATATCACCTTCAGTGACTCTATGTGTATATTGACTGTAAGATATATTAACACCATATTAAAGGCAAAATGTGAATCTCAAAGGAGAGAAAATGTGGCCATACTGACCACAAAAAGCTGATGAGGACTGAAGGTAGAACTTAACACAGGAGGAACCCAAGATCCTTTTCCACTCACTCCATAGGAACCAAGAGGCAACAGGCAGGAGGAAAGAGCGAACTGTAAGGTAGGTCTCAGGTGGAAGGAAGGGAGCCTGATGTACATGAGATCACCTAACCTGTCCCCCATCACATTCTCCCTCCACAAGTGACAGGGGAGGGACTTGAAAATGATGGCTGGTGACAAAAAGAAGCAAATAGGCAGTGCAAAAACTGAACAAACCCATTAGGAAACCAAGGCAAATCCTAGAAAGGATGGCTCCCAGTGGAAATTCGCTGTGAAATTCTTCTCTGGAAAAGGAGCTTTGGAGAACACATCAGTGAGTCTCAAATGAGGGAAGCTCCTTAGTTAAAGAGAGTCTGCTAGGGCAGCCGGGGATAAAACCTATGTGTGTGCACACACGTATGCATAACTTACCACACATGTACACATACACCTACTCCCATTACAAACACTAACGTCTGCCATTGACTCAACACTTACTAATGCCAAGCACATACTTCACATTTTTCTTGTGTGGTTTTTATTTGATCCTCACAGTAACTGTAAAGTGGTTATTATTCTTATTTGACAGGCAGGAAAACTGACACACAGAGAAATAAATTAATTAACGCACCCCGCTTATAAACAGTGGGTCTGGAATTCAAACCCAGGTCTTCATTACCACATAGACACAGTCCCATGCCCATGTCACACTCCTGAAGCCATAGGCATGCACTCATACCTATAACTTCACACATACCACACCACAGGTCTTATGCACACCCTCACGGTGACCTCACTTCTGACCTAGTTCAGGTGCAGTTTGGCAGTTCTGGAAGCTTCTTTCAACTATGAATTACAGAAGCTCCAGCTTTCTCTTCCTCTTTCATCCAGCCACAACCAGTAGTTGGTTAAACTGAACAGAATGATTTCCCAGTGTGGTCTCAATTCATTCAGCAGAACCTAACCAGGTCACCTCTGAAGGCTTGCAGTCTGCCCAGGTGTGGAAGTTCTCACAAAGCACGGCGGTGCAGACGCCTTGGGCATCTGCAGAACTACATATCTCAAGGTGAAGGGCAAAGTTAAAGTGTGTGGCTGTAAAATCCCGCTGCTGGGGCTTCAGCCTGCAGATACCAGAGAACCCAGGCCTGGACACACCAGCGAACTCACCTCTGGCCTTCAGATGTCAGGAGATTATAGTGGATTTAGAACCACAGAGAAAAATGGTGATCATAGGAAGCCTTCAAATATGAGGTATCTTCCCTTGACCTTAAACAAAACTATTCAAGACAGGGGCTTCCCTGGTAATCCAGTGCTTAAGAATCCGCCTGCCAATGCAGGGGGACATGGGTTTGACCCCTGGTCTGGGAAGATCCCACACGCCACGGAGCAACTAAGCGCGTGCACCATAACCACTGAAGCCCACACTCTGGACCCCACGTTCCAGAGAAGCCACCACCATAAGAAGCCCGAGTACCACGAGAGAGTAGCCCCCACTTGCCACAACTAGAGAAAGCCCGCCTGCAGTAACGAAGACTCAGTGCAGACAAAATAAATAACTTTAAAACATGTACACCCATGGTGGATTCATGTCAATGTATGGCAAAACAAATACAATATTGTAAAGTTAAAAAATAAAAATAAATAAATAAAACACCCTTTAACATGGAAATTTACAATACCATATGTAAAATAGATAGCCAGTGGGAATTTTCTGTATGACTCAGGGAACTCAAACAGGGGCTCTGTGACAGGCTGAAGGTGGAATGGGGAGGGAGGTTTGGGAGGAGGGGACATGGGTATACCGATGGCTGATTCTTGTTGATGTATGACAGAAAACCACAAAATTCTGTAAAGCAATTACCCTTCAATTCAATAATTTTTAAAAAAAAATAAATCTTACAAAAAGAAAAAACTATTTAAGCTAGAGCCAACTCTGACTGCTCAGGAGACTTAACCCCTCCTTCAACCACTCACTTAGAAGTCAGGGAGTTCCTCCTTGAATAAAAAGCACACTCCTCAGGCAGCCAGGCACTGGCCCTGGCCTCTGTGGGTACAGGGACAGCTGACCGCCACTACCCTCACCGTGCACCTTCAGGAGCCTGTTCGAAGGCGTGCTGCCCTTGGACCGCTGCTCTGCAGGATGAATGATCCGAGGTCTCAGGGCTTTGCCACAAGGCATGTACTTTCTGTTCAAAGTGGCAATCACACTCCATTCCCAGGTACAAATTAGAACTGCTTGCTTCGATTTATTACTAATGCTGTGGGAGGGAATTCACTGTGGCCAAGTGGGTCGAGCACAGGGTCTGAGTTCAAAGAGGGGGGTCTAGGTACTGATTCAGCCCCATAACCTTTCTGGGCCTTGGTTTTTGCACCTGAAAAATAGGGGTTGCTATGAAAATTAATCCAATAGAGTGAATTCTATTTGTAAGGACTGCACACATCTTTGGGAATATGATGGGAACAGTAGACCATTTCCCCAAAAAATATATAGACACACAAGGTTTATGTGCAATTTCAGGGAGTCCACAGACTCCCTAAAGCTTATTCAGGGACTCCAAGTTGAGATCACTGAGATACGATAGGTGCCTCCCAAGCAAGCACAATAACTGTTAGTTATCAATCTTAATAAGATAGTACTATTAATAATATTTTATATATTTGCTTATCTTCCAACTACACTCTCACTCGCTGAAGGATAGGAATCATGACAAGGACCTGCCTGTAATTCACAGTTCTTACATGGGGCCTTGCAGTTAGCAAGCCACTAGGCCCTTCAATGATTTGGTCCTATGGGGAAGCTATGTCTAAGGTCCTGTGAGATTCAGAGAAGCCAGTATCCTTCTTGGAATCCATCTTCTGATGTTTGAGAGTGAGAAGCTGCCAGTACAGCATAGCTCAAGCCAGAGATGGTACAGCTGCTTTCCTTTTCCCTTGGCCCAGACAACCTCAGTCATTCCGTCTACCAAGCATCCAGAGTGTACTCAGTTTCCTCCCTGTTGGCTTGCCTTCCCCACCACCGCAGCAGAAGAGGACAGAAAGTTGGAAGAAAGAGACTACAATTCTTCTCCTGTCCTAGTACCCCACTCTTTTGTGAGAAGTGCACAACCCAAATACAAGGGAGGCCTTCAGTAAATGGCAAGCACAGAGATGATAGATGGATGGACGGATGGATGGATGGAGGGAGGAAGATGAGCTGGAACTGAACCAGGGGTCAGAGATCAGAAAACCCCAGAACTAACTTATCATAAGAACTGGATTCTATTAATTGTTTTTATTCTGCAACTAACAAGCAGTGTTACCTTCAGTAAATCCTTTCCCACTCTGGATATCTGTTTCCTCACCTATAAAGTGAGAAAACAGGGCTAAAAAGGTGATTATGTTTATAGGACACCCAGACTGATGAACATGCTTGGCTTTCAGGCCAGACAGAGCCCTGGCAGCCACTCACACTAGACCCACAGTGATCCAGCCAGAAGGCTGCCATCACCAGCATGGCACCATGGAGCTGCTCCCAGTTACTCTCATCTCCCAGATGCATGCTCTAAGGTCTTCTCCCCTCTCATCAGGCCACCCACCTCCATCTCATGCTTGGGGCCTCATTGATACCATGAAGGCAGGAGACATTTCAGGACCCACACGGCATCCACACACATGCAGCCCAGATGTGAGGGAATGTAGATGCTTCATGGTGGGAATTTGGACCTATGAGATTTGGGAGTCAACAGATAAATTCTTCTCCCTTTCCCCCTTAATGCATGGACTGTTAGGAGAGGCAGTGGCAATATGTGACCTCTATGAACACACCCTGAGAGATGGAGCAATCAACTTGCCAGGAACCTATGGCCTGCTTGGTAATGCTGTCTTATGCTTGCTCTTCCTTCTCCTCTGCTTCAACTTCTTAGACTCAGGGCCCTCAACAAAGCATTAGTGCAGAAAACAATGGTTTCATGTGTACTGTGTGCCCACTGTATATCTGGCACGGTGTATCACCCCAGCTAACTGCAGCTACAACAATCATGAGCATTTATTGAGCATTTACTACCAACCAGACACTGGTTTAAATGTTTCAAACCACCAAATCCTTTTAGCAACCCCATGAAAGACATACTGTTATTATCTCCATTTTACAGATAAAGAAATTAAGGTATATATAAGTCAAGTATCTTGTCCAAGGTTACACAGGCACCACATAGGGGAAATGAAATACTCAAAACATTCCTGGACCACACCGCTATTTCCTTTGACATATGAGAAAGAGAGACTCAGAGAGGTCAAGTCACTTGACAAAAGTCACAGCTACTAAATGGCAGAACAGCAACTTGAAATTCTAGAGTATACAGCCTACTACGCCACCTCCGAGGATGCTTTCACCTCTGAGATGTCAACCTGTTAAGTCTCTGATGAAAGATAGATTCTTCTGGTGCTAACTCTCATTCCCAAAGCCGAAATCCTTCTCTTTACCCAGTACTCTAGTTTTCCCACTTGTTTAGTCCCAAGGTGTCAAACTCCGTCCACTATCTCTCTGAACATTCCTAAAAATACTCAGCCTGTGATTCTAGACTATTAACAGGCTTACAAATATTTCCTGTCCATCGCTGGAAGGAAACTGTGCTCCCCATCTCCCTTCATTTAAAGCTTGGTGATACAACTTGCTTTGGCTAATGATGCTCGAGCAGAAGTGACACATGTCACTTCAGACCAGTAGCATTAAGAGCCAGTGGATGCTTCACCTTCCTTTTCCCTTTGCTATACCAATGGCCAGGCTACAGACAGAGACTGTACTAGATCTCAGACAGCAAAAAACATGAAGCAGAGAGGTAGCCAATTCATGACACATAGCATGAGCTAGAAATAAACTCTTGATCTTGTAAATGAGTAAGATTTGAAGGTTGTTAACTGCAACAACACCTACCCTTCTTGTCAATACATGAAATGTGGTGTTGCTGTAACAACACAACAATAAGAAATAAACTAAAAATCTGTGACACTGGCTTCTGGCAGTAGGCAGAAAGAATCTGTATGATTGGAGGCTGGGAAAATGTTTATTCCTATTGCACAGTGATAAATATTTGGCAAAGCTATCTGAAAAATATTGGAAGAGAAAAATGTAGCTTGTGAACTTGAAAAACAGAAAGTTAGTATATGTCTCAATTACTATTGGCACCATTTGACAAGGACTTTATTGGAAAGCAGTGTATTATGTGTTGAACTGAGTTCCCCAAAATTCATATGTTGGAGTCTTTAACACCCAGTATGTGGTGTCACTCAAAATGTGACCATATTTGGAAACAGGGTCTTTACTAAGGTAACAAGTTAATATGAGGTCTTTAGGGTGGGCTCAAATCCAATATGACTAGTGCCCTTATAAAAAGTGGAAATTTACAACCCAGCAATCCCACTGCTGGGCATACACCCCGAGGAAACCAGAATTGAAAAAGACAAATGGACCCCAATGTTCACTGCAGCACTATTTACAATAGCCAGGACATGGAAGCAACCTAGCTCTCCATCAGTAGATGAATGGGTAAGGAAGTTATGGGACATATTACACATTGGAATATTATTCAGCTATAAAAAGGAAGGCATTTGAGTCAGTTCTAATGAGGTGGATGAACCTGGCACCTATTATACAGAGTGAAATAAGTCAGAAAGAGAAAGACAAATACTGTATACTAACTCATATATACGGAATTTAGAAAGATGGTATCAGTAATCCTACCTGCCGGGCAGCAAAGGAGACACGGATGTAAAGAACAGACTTTTGAACTCAGTGGGAGAAGGAGAGGGTGGGATGATTTGAGAGAACAGAATTGAAACATGTACATTACCATAGGTAAAATAGATGACCAGTGCAAGTTTGATGCTTGAAGCAGGGCACTCAAAGCTGGTGCTTGGGGACAACCCAGAGGGATGGGGTAGGGGCGGAGGTGGAGCTCAGGATGGGGGGACTTGTGTATACCTGCGGCCAATTCATGTTGATGTATGGCACAAAAGCCATCACAATATTGTAAAGTAATGATTCTCCAATTAAAATAAATTAATTTTTAAAAAACAAATAAGTAAAATTTAAAAATTTTAAAAAGGGGTAATTTAGATACAGAAATGTAGATAGAGCAGAAATAATGTGATGAGAAGAAACAGAGCAAAGACAACCATCTACAAGAAAAAAAAGAGAGACTGGAAGTGAAAGAGAACAGAGTCTAGAAAGTGGAATGAGGGAACTTTTTGGCTGCCAAAGAGGATGATGGAAGAAGAGACTCCCAAGAAAGTGAAACCAAGAGTTATGGAACCTACTGTTTTCCACAGTGGCTGCACCAATTTACATTCCAACCAACAGTGTAAGAGGGCTCCCTTTTCTTCACACCCTCTTCAGCATTTACTATTTGTAGATTTTTTGATGATGGCCATTCTGACTGGTATGAGGTAATGTCTCACTGTGGTTTTTATTTGCATTTCTCTAATAATTAGTGATGCTGAGCATCTTTTCATATGCTTCTTGGCCACCTAAATGTCTTCTTTGGAGAAATGTCTGTTTAGTTCCTCTGTCCATTTTTTTATTAGGCTGTTTGTTTAGCTAGTGGGAACCTGCTGTATAACACAGGGGGCTCAGCTCAGTGCTCTGTGATGACCTAGAGGGGTGAGAGGGAGGTCCAAGAGGGAGGGGATATATGTACACATATACATGATTCACTTTGTTATACAGCAGAAACTAACACAACATTGTAAAGAGATTATTCTTCAATTAAAAAAAAAAAGGAGAGAGCCATGGAAAACAGCAGACAGAAGATCCACTTCCAGGGAGCCATAGAACGTGCCCAATTCCTAAGGCAAGAGGCCCTATAACACTTCTCCCACTAAATCCCAAAATTGCTATCACAGTGTATCTATCATTTCCCCCTCCCAACCCTAAAAAAGTATTGATTTAAGCTATTCTAGCCCCGTTCTAACATTACATATTGGGCATATGTGAAGCAGAAATTTTAGTGCATGGTTTCTGAAGCAGGAGAGGACAAATAAATAACTGATGTGAAGTCTACCAGAGAATCCTGGAGTTTGAGTGGACCACCACGACTGGATAGACTTTCTGTATGGTCTCCCCAGAGGGAGGCAGGGGAAGGGTGTGTTCTGTGAGTTGAAAGGAGAATGACCCACATATTTGTCATGAGAAGGAAAGATGATAATAAACTATATTGTCATTCACAAATATTTGCTGCCTTTCCCTGGGGAAGGCCACTTCTTCGCTTTGTCATGGAACTTGCTTTGAGCAGAAGTGACACACTTCTCAGAGAAGCTTTAAAGGTTAGCTTCATGCTTTGCCATGTTCTCTTTTCCCTCTGTCACAACAAACAGCAATGTTCTACATAAAGAGTGCTCTGTCAGCTTGTTCCAGAAGCCCCAAATGTCCCACAAAAGGACAGAGAGAGAAACCAGCCCTCGTTATGAGACACAGTAAGATCCAGCCTAGATCGAGTAACACAACCATAAATGTCCTCCTGCTTAAAAAGTCAAAGCCAACATTCTTTCCACCTCATGAACAGTTGGCTCCTCACACCTCTCATTCCATGGGGGCTAAGTTCTAAAGTATCGAGTTCTAAAATCTGAAAACCTGGCCAAGCAAGAGATGACAAAAGCATTGAGCAGAGAAACCTAGTTTGAAGACTAATAATACATTTGTTCAAGAGATGGAGTCCAAGGACTTCCCTGGTAGTCTAGTGGCTGAGACTCTGCACTCCCAACTCCTGGGCAGGGAACTAGATCCCACATGCCACAACTAAGACTTGGCCCACACTAAAAAAGAGAGAGAGAGAGATGGAGTTCAGAGATTATCTTCTAGATGTGTTTGCAGGTTTGATACCACAACACAACAAATAAGGCCATGTAATTGATTCCATGGACCACCATGTTTCAGGAATTCTTTTGTTTTCAGGAAGGAAGATCAGGTCACAAAAGAGTATCAAGTTAGAAGACTTTAGAATATGCATGAAGCAACCCCCCCAAAAAAGTGTAACTGTAAACAGGACTCTCTCCAGCTATTGACCACAAAAGGCAGTTACTTTCCCCTGGACCAAAGATTCTTAACCCCAACAGTCAATTAGAGTCACTCCTAGAGCTTTTACAAGATGACCAAAGTCTAACATCAAACAAAACATGGTCTACTAGAGAAGGGTTCCAAATAGGAAAAGAAGTACGTCAAGGCTGTATATTGTCACCATGCTTATTTAACTTATATGCAGAGTACATCATGCGAAACGCTGGGCTGGTTGAAGCACAAGCTGGAATCAAGATTGCTGGGAGAAATATCGGTAATCTCAGATATGCAGATGACACCACCCTTACGGCAGAAAGTGAAGAAGAACTAAAGAGCCTCTTGATGAAAGTGAAAGAGGAGAGTGAAAAAGTTGGCTTAAAGCTCAACGTTCAGAAAACTAAGATCATGGCATTCAGTCCCATCACTTCATGGCAAACAGATGGAGAAACAGTGGAAACAGTGGCAGACCTTATTTTTTGGGGCTCCAGAATCACTGCAGATGGTGACTATCTCCATGAAATTAAAAGACGCTTATTCCTTGGAAGAAAAGTTATGACCAACCTAGACAGCATGTTAAAAAGCAGAGATGTTACTTTGTCAACAAATGTCCATCTAGTCAAGGCTATGGTTTTTCCAGTGGTCATGTATGCATGTGAGAGTTGGACTATAAAGAAAGCTGAGCGCTGAAGAATTGATGATTTTGAGCTGTGGTGTTGGAGAAGACTCTTGAGAGTCCCTTGGACTGCAAGGAGATCCAACCAGTCCATCCTAAAGGAAATCAGTCCTGAATATTCATTAGAAGGACAGATGTGGAAGCTGAAACTCCAATACTTTAGTCACCTGATGCGAAGAGCTGACTCATTGGAAAAGACCCTGATGCTGGGAAAGATTGAAGGCAGGAGGAGAAGAGGACGACAGAGGATTAGATGGCTGGATGGCATCACCAACTCAATGGACATGAGTTTGAGTAAACTCTGGGAGTTGGTTATGGACGGGGAGGCCTGGTGTGCTGCAGTCCATGGGGTCGCAAACAGTCATACATGACTCAGCGACTGAACTGAACTGAACTAGAGAAAGGAATGGCAAACCACTCCAGTATTCTTGCCTTGAGAACCCCATGAACAATATAAAAAGGCAAAAAGATATGACAGCGGAAGATAAGCCCCACCATCTAGTAGGTTAGAAGGTTTCCAATATGCTGTAGGAAGGGCAGAGAAATTACTACAGAAAGAATGAAGAGGCTGGGCCAAAGCAGAAAAAATTCTCAGCTGTGAATGTGTCTGGTGGTGAAAGTAAAGTTTGATGTCATAAAGAACAATATTGCATAGGAACTTGAAACGTTAAGTCCATGAATCAAGGTAAATTGGATGTGTTCAAGCAGGAGATGGCTAGAGTGAACGTTGACACTTCAGGAATCAGTGGATTAAAATGGACCAGAAAGGGTGAATTTAATTCAGATGAACATTATACCTACTACTGTGGGCAAGAATCCCTTAGAAGAGTTCAAAATGCAGTACTTGGATGCAATCTCAAAAATGACAGAATGACCTCAGTTCATTTCCAAAGCAAACCATTCAATATCCCAGTAATTAATCCAAGTCTATGCCCCAATCAGTAATGCTGAAGAAGCTGAAGTTGAATGGTTCTATGAACACCTACAAGACCTTCTAGAATTAACACCCAAAAAAGCTGTCCTTTCCATCATAGAGGACTGGAATGCAAAAGTAGGGAAATCAAGAAATACCTAGAGTAACAGGCAAGTTTGGCCTTGGAGTACAAAATGAAGCAGGGCAAAGGCTAGCAGTGTTTTACCAAGAGAACGCACTGGTCATAGCAAACACCCTATTCCAACAACACAAGAGACAGCTCTACACATAGACATCATCAGATGGTCAACATTGAAATCAAATTGATCATATTCTTTGCAGCCAAAGATGGAGAAGCTCTATACAGTCAGCAAAAACAAGACCTGGAGCTGACTGTGGCTCAGATCATGAGCTCCTTATTGCAAAATTCAGGCTTCAGTTGAAGAAAGTAGGGAATAACACGAGAACATTCAGGCATGGCCTAAATCAAATCCCTTATGATTATACAGTGGAGGTGACAAATAGATTCGAGGGATTAGATCTGATAGACAGAGTGTCTAAAGAACTATGGAGGGAGGTTCTTAACATTGTACAGGAGGCAGTGACCCAAACCATCCCCATGGAAAAGAAATGCCACAAGGCAAAATGGTTGTCTGAGGAGGCCTTACAAATAACTGAGAAAAGAAGAGAAGTGAAAGGTAAAGGAGAAAAGGATAGATATACCTAACTAAATGCAGAGTTCCAGAGAATAGCAAGGAGAGATAAGAAAGCCTTCATCAGTGAACAATGCAAAGAAACAGAATGGGAAAGACTAGAGCTCTCTTCAAGAAAATTGGAGATACCAAGATACCAACGGGACATTTCATGCAAAGATGGATACATTAAAGGACAGAAACAGCAAGAATCTAACAAAAGTAGAAGATATTAAGAAGAGGTGTCAAGATTACACAGAACTTTACCAAACAAATCTTAATGACCTCATAACCCTGATGGTGTGGTCACTTACCTACAGCCAGACATCCTGGAGTGCGAAGTCATGTGGGCCTTAAGAAGAGTTACTACAAACAAGCGGAGGTGATGGAATTCCACGTGAGCTATTTCAAATCCTAAAAGATGATGCTGTGAAAGTGCTGCACTCAATGCCAGCAAACCTGGAAAACTCAGCAGTAGCCACGGTACTGGAAAAGGTCAGTTTTCATTCCAATCCCAAAGGAAGGCAATCACAAAGAATATTCAATCTATCACACAATTGCACTCATTTCACATGCTAGCATGATAATGCTCAAAATCCTTCAAGCTAGGCTTCAACAACATGTGAACAGAGAATTTCCAGATGTACAAGCTAGATTTAGAAAAGGCAGAAGAACCAGAGGTCAAATTGCCAACATCCACTGGATTACAGCAAAAGCAAGAGAATTCCAGAAAAACATATACTTCTGCTTCATTGACTATGCTATTGTGTGGATCACAACAAACTGTAGAAAACTCTTAAAGAGTTGGGAATACCAGATCATCTTACCTGTCTCCTGAGAAAGCTGTATGCAGGAAAAGAAGCAACAGTTAGAACCAGACATGGAACAGTGAACAGGCTCAAAATTGGGAAAGGAGTATGTCAAGGTTGTATAGTGTCACCCTGTTTATTTAACTTATATGCAGAGTACATCATGCAAAATGCCGGACTGGATGAATCACAAGCTTAAATCAAGATTGCCAGGAGAAATATCAACAACCTCAGATATGCCACTCTGATCACAGAAAGTGTAGAGAAACTAAAGAGTCTCTTGATGAGGGTGAAAGAGGAGAGTAAGAAAGCTGGCTTAAAACTCAACATTCAAAAAACTAAGATCATGGCATCTGGTCCCATCACTTTATGGCAAATAGATGGAAAAAAGTGGAAACAGTGACAGATTTTTCTTGGACTCCAAAATCACTGCAGATGGTGACTGCAGCCACAAAATTAAAAGACACTTGCCCCTTGGAAGAAAGTCTATGACAAGCAGAGACATCACTTTGTCAACAAAGGTCCATATAGTCAAAGCTATGGTTTTTCCAATAGTCATGTATGGATGTGAGAGTTGGACCATAAAGATGGCTGAGCACCAAAGAATTGATGCTCTCAAATTGTGGTGCTGGAGAAGACTCTTGAGAGTCCCATGTACAGAAAGATCAAATCACTCAATCCTAAAGGAAATCAACCCTGAATATTCATTGGAAAGACTGATGCTGAAGCTGAAGCTTCAATACTTTGGCCACCTGATGCAAAGAGCAAATTCAATGGGAAAGATTGAGGGCAGGAGGAGAAGGAGATGACAGAAGATGAGATGGTTGGATGGCATCACTGACTCAATGGACATGCGTTTTAGCTAACTCCAGGAGATGGTGAAGGACAGGGAAGCCTGGTGTGCTGCAGTCCATGGGGTTGCGAGGTGTCGGACATGACTTAGCAACTGAACCACAAGAACAAAGTCTAATGTAGGCCTGACGTTCAGTGAAATAAATCATAATCTCTTAAAGGTAGGTCCTCATCATCTGAATTTCTTAAAGTTCCCCAAGCACTTCTAGTATGAAATCCAGAGCTGGGAACACTGCACCAGACAGGAAGTTCCTTGTCAGCAGGAGTCATAACTATCTTTTTCAAAGTTCTATCTCCAGCACCTAGTATTATGCCTGGCACTTTGCTGATGCTCAGTAAAAAATAAAAGAACTTTATTAAATAAAACAAAGGAACACTGAGAAGATGAACAGGCCCTGTGATTCCATGTTGGTTTCTCCATAAATGTTATACATACTGTTCCATCTTTTCAAATTTTGAAACTTTTTCTCTAGAACTGCTCAGTCCAATACAGTAACCAGTAGCCACACATGGCTAATTAAATTTAAACTTTAAATGCTTAAAATTAAATGAAATTTAAAATCTCTCAGTTACACTAGCCACAATCCAAGTGATACGAGTAGCCACATGTGGCTTGTGGCTACCCTATTGGACAGCATCAATATACAGCATCTGCCTCACTACAGAAAGTTCTATTGGACAATGATGTCTGGAACAACCAATCCATCTTTAAGAGCTGCAAGTGACCTTGGTGATTTAATCCAACACTTTCCCTTTATAGATAGTAATGAAATTTAATGGTAATGAACACCAGGATATAAACACGGATCCAAAAAACCAACTACATAAGCTCAACAAGGGAAAAGTCAAAGCTTAGCTGTAGTAAGTGAAACAACAAACAAACCTCTGTGGGGTCTTGGTCCATAATAATTTACAATGAATTAATTCTGTAATGGGGCTGCAGCCATAGAAACTTCATATAAACTTGAATATAAATTTGAACCAGAAGGGGATGCTCTGCTGTGTCCTGGCCAGACCAGATTGAAAGCACCAAGTTTAATTCGAGACATCAAACATCATTAGGAGCACAGACAACTAGACAGGTAGTTGAATGAGAGAAAATGATGGGGAATTCAAAATGATGCCCATCAAGAACTGCTGAAGTAACCAGAAATGTTAACCCTGGAGAAAGGAAGGGAGGGAGACCTTGAAAGCTGTCTGCAAATACTCCAGGAGGCTATCTCTTGAGAAAGGGATTCAGACTTTTTCTCTGCGGTCATACTGCCTCGTTAAATCATTTATTTAAAGTTAACCTTAAAAATGCATTCCAATATACATTAGTGCAAACAGATACTGTTTGATTCCACTTATATGAAATACCTAGAATAGTCAAATGCATAGAGTCACAAAGTACATCAGTAGATGCCAGGGTTGGCAGGGGGAGGGGGAATGGGGAGTTAGTATTTGATGGGGACAGAGTTTCAGTTTAGGAAGGTGAAAAATTTGGGAGACAGATAATGATGATGAGAGTTGCAAAACAATATGGATGTACTTAGTGGTACTGAAATGTACAGTTAAATATGGTTAAAATAGTATGTTTTATATTATGTGACTTTTTCCACAATTAGAAAACATGTTAAAAAATCATTTCTGTATTCATCACCTGAACAACTCTTCCTTAAGTACCAACTCTAAGTGCCAAGTATTATGCTAGATAATTGATGTAGGATGGAAAACAAAGCAAGAGGAGTCACGGAGTTACCTATGATCTACTGGAGGACAAAAACATATACAGGAAACTCTCTCTCTATATATATATATATACACATATATACATATATACACATACTTTCAACTTATGAGACCATGCTGAAGGACTAAACACCAGGAAGTGGTGATTGATAACCAAATGGGGGACCCTCAAAGCTAAGATGGTCAGGGAAGGGCTCCTTGAGGAAGTGACATTTAACAGTAAGAGCCAGAAAAAAAAAAAAGTGCGGATATAAAGAGGTCTTCGAGGCAAAAGGCAAGCAGGAATGACAGCACTGGTCAGGAAAAATCTTGGGGGAGTCAAGGAACCAAGAAGTGGCCAGTGTGACTACAGTGATTTAGATGGGATCAATGGAAGGGCATTGTATTAAACTAAAACTGTCTTCCTTTAAATTATTTCTAACAGACTACTTCAAAAATAATAAAAGTTGCCTCACTATGTAATGCTATTTCCATCACTAGGCAACCAACCACAGGATTGAACTAATGGATTATTGGATAATTATGGATTCCCTTAATGAATCTTCTCTACAGTGAGATATGTGTTTCAAGAATTTAAGAATCATGGGCAAGGAAGCTTGCACAAAGATGTACCACGAAGTATTATCTGTCAGAAATCTGAGTCAAGCCAAGTTTCCATCAATAGGCAAATTAATGAATACACTATGGGGTTATGTACCAGTTTGAACCAATGAACTAGATCTATATGTCCTCAAAAGAATAATGGTGAGTAAAATAATTTTCGGAAAGATCCATGCTGTGCGATGCCATTTAGATAATGTCTCAAACCACACAAAGCAACAACTACTAACATTTACAAATGTTTACTATATGCCCAATAATATGCTGAAACATTACATAAGTCAAGTCAATCCACAGAACAATAAAGCATCTATAGATACTTTATTATCTCCATATTACACATGGGCAAAATGAGGCACAGAGAAGTTAAAGAACTTCCCCCGAGGTGACATAGCTATAAGAGTCAGATCTGGGGCACTTCCCTGGTGGTCCTGGCTAAGACCCCACACTCCCAATGCAGGGGCGCGGGGTTCAATCCCTGGTCAGGGAACTAGATTCCACATGCCGCAACTAAGTGTTTGGATTCTGCAACTAAAGATTCCACATGCCACAATGAAGACAGAATATCCTGTGTGCCGCGACTAAGACCCAGCGCAGCTAAATAATTTCTTTTTAAAGTCAGATCTGAGATTTGAATCTAGGCCATCTGGCTCCCAAGACTGTACATTTAGCCCCCACGCGTATGCCCTGTGTGTTATGTATTTTGTATAATGACACATACAAAAGCATAAATGTGGTAACATACAAGTGTGCACATACATACACACACCGATACATATGCAAATGGACATATTCATCAACCATGTTAGCGATGGCCTTTAGGAGGTTGAGAAGAGGGAATACAACAGGGAAGGGAATATAGGGACTCCAACTTAGTCTGTAAAGTTTTTAACATTCTAAGCAATATGACAAAATATTAACATTTGTTGATTCTAGGAAATAGCTACCACATTCTTGCTTTGTGCTTATCCATAGTTTTCTTTTCTTTTGCAAAACAATTCCTTTTCAAACTAATATTCTATGACTTTAAACACCTGAGGCCCAGAGGAGTTAAGGGATATACCCAGGAGTCAGCAGTGAAAGAGCCAAGCTAGACCCTGGGTCCCCAGGCTCAGGGTCCCATGGGTGCTCTGCGACCCCATGTAGCCAGATGGTGTGTATGCATTTATTTTCTCACAGGTTGTAAGCATGAGGACTGAGCCAGCCTAGCTTATCAGAACATCTTGGCTTCACTTCATACACTGGCTTCATCCATGAAAAATTGTATTTAAATAAAATATTTGCATATCGAATCATATTCTCTCCACTGATTTGCATCCTAATTTTCGAGATCTATTCCCACAGAAAAGAATTTGGACCCCATACGTTAAAATAAACCCCAAGTAAGAATCACAGCATTCATCAACGGGCACAGCAGTCAAGGCAGAGCTAATTCCCCACAATGCTTTCTCAAGAAAGCCCTGGCCAAAAGGCCACAGAGTCAAGTGTAGCTTCATGGTTAATTCTGATTTTCTTGCGTGTTCTCTTCAGGCAGCCAAACAGATTACCAGGTAGTCCTCTCCAGATATTCAGTAGAACCCTCCAAGTGAAGGAATTATTAAAAATTCTATTAAATGGAATTCATTAATTTACAAAATAACCATCTGTCCTGGGTGATTTAAAATACCTGCCAAAAGATATGTTGGTAAATTATTCTTCGGTGTCTCTTCTAAGAAGCGAGATCTCAATCATATTGCATTTACTTTGTCTTTCCCACCATCATGAGGTAGGGAAAAACAGCCACATGTCTGGGGCTAAGATACAAGCTCTGCATATGTAGACTCCTGAATTTAACCCTATGTCACTACAGCTAATGTGAGTTACTGGAACGCTCTGGGTCTGTTTCCTCATCTCTATAATGGGCATGAAAACAATACATATATAGGAATGTCAGTGGAAGGATTAAAAGGCAAATGAATTTTGGGAATTGAGGTAATCCTTCCTTTAAAAAATTCAGGTCACACAACACTCATCCGTCCTTATTAAGAGTTAAGTAAATAGATAACTGCAAATACATACTCCTTGAGAGAAAATGAAATAGAAATCTTTTCCTGACTATAAATACATGGATTGTTTCAAGTTATCTAAACTTACTTTCCACTTACTGATTTGTTTATTATCTGTTTATCCTCAAGAGTCAGACTTTTTCTGAGTTGCTCACTGCTGTGCTCCTCGCGTTTGAAAGGATGCCTAATACACAGTTGTTGCTGCTGTTGCTGCTACTGTTTAGTTGTTAAGTCAAGTCTGACTCGTGCAACCCTGTGGACTGTAGCCCACCAGGCTCCTCTGTCCATGGGATTGCCCAGGCAAGAATACTGGAGTGGGTTGCCATTTCCTTCTCCAGGGGATCTTCCCAACCCAAGGAACAAACCTGTGTCTCAAAAAGGAGCGTGAGTGAGAAAATAAATTTTAGTGCAGATGTTAGAAATATGCAGATTTTGGAAATACAGAATTTATTTGCTCTTTGATATCCATTTACTCACACAGCCATTAAATGATTTTCCAAAATATGCCAGTGCAGGTGTTAATTTGCCCCAGAGAGGAATTTGAAAACCCACCCCACTCCCACAGCTTACTTGAGGGTTTTATTTTTTTTTTGGCAAGAGCAAAAATACCTGTATTTGGGAGATGCTAGTATGTGAACTGAATCACTCCACTAACTGATTAAATGCAAAGTTATACTAAATCATTCCACTCAAAGTGAAGTTCACTTGTAGGTGCTCCCAGAGGTAATTAGCAAATAGGCACATTCAATCAACAGAAAAAACAATTTAGAGTTGGGCAATAGTGGGTGCAGGAAATGTAGAAGATCAGCATTAAACCAACCCTTTGGGTAACTTCATCTTACTCAGATTTTCTAAGTATTAAGAGCTATGGCTCAAACTTCAAGCACATCTTATAAAAATGATTGCGCACAGGTAGTACTTCTACAAAACTGAAAACACATAGCTACTTCCTAACCATCTTTCGAGGTCTGGTTCAGGTACCATGTCCCCCAGGGAGCCTTCCCCAAGTGAGGCAGTAAGAGGAAATTTCTCTCTTCAACACACTTTATCCACACCCCACTGCAAGCCCGTTCTCTTGTCCTCTGCATTAGAGTGTCTGATGACATGCTGTGTTTGCCTTCTAGAAAGTACGTTCATTGCAGCCAGGATCTACGCTTATTCCTCTGTCTTCCTCAACATCTAGTTCAAAGCCTAGACTGCAAATAGGTCCTAAAAGCCTCAGTCTTTTCCTTAAAGTATCTCTCATCATCCTTTGTTCTTTCTTGTCACATAAAATAAGGTACTACTTTTTCTTTAGAAATTCTCCTAAAAGTAGAACTCCTACAAGGTAGCACTTTTCTGATACGAGAAGAAAAAAAAAAAAACTAACACATTAAAGAACCTGCACTCAGGCACATTCTAATTCACTTTTTTAAATGAAACACCAACACACAGACACATCCCCCAACTTCTCAACACTAAGATGTTGTCAGTCAGGAAGAAGTACAATCTCAGACTCAATCAGAGCTTCTCGCAGTCCTACTCAAAGCAAAGCAAAGGTATTCCAGAATGATTTTTGAAACTCGGATGCTGGTATTCAGGATGTTTTTCAGCCTAGAGAAGATGGATGACAGTCTTACACACAGCGATTCATTCTCCCCGCCCCTAGCCCCAATCCTTATCTATTAAAATATGATTTGTTTCAGGTAAAAAGACAATAAAAATCTTACTCACTAAAGTCTTTGCATTTCACAAGGACAGCAGTGACAAAGATAACCTTAAAAAGCTGAGTAGCCACAAAATAAATCCTATGAAGCTTTGGAGCTGGTATGGATAGGAGTGATTCCAGTTAACTGAGCTTCCTATTTAAATTTATAAATATTATTAAAAGGCTAGCATTGACGTGAAGGTTTTCATTCCCTCAATACACATCAATTCAGAGTTGGACTTAGGATAGTGAAATAGGAGAAGAAGTAAAAATAAAGGAAGGAAATAAGAATGAATTTTTTTAACTTTATATATTTCTCTTTTTTCTTTTTTTTTTGAATTTTATTGAAGTATGATTGATTTATAACATTATCTTAGTTTCTGGTACACAGTAGAATGACCCAGTTATACACATATATATTCTTTTTCATATTCTTTTCCATTATGGTTTATTACAGGATATTGAATATAGTTCCCTATGCTACACAGCAGGACCTGATTGTTTATCCATTCTGTATATAAGAGCTTTTGTTTTTCATTTCCGCAAGACCACCTGTCTCAGCCAGTGGGGAAATCCACCTCCTGCTCATGGGAAAAGGAGTGGGTGGCAGAGGGAACGGAACAAACTGCGGTCCCAGGACAACCAGGGTGGTGCCCTCAGTTCCAGCCGCCACGTTTCCATGTCTCTGTGGCTCTGGCTTAACTCCTGCTTGGGCAGTATCAGCTACACTTTATATTCTTCAAAGTACTTTCTCATATATTATTATTGAATTTACATAATCAATCCCATTTTCAGATGAGGAAACTGAGGCTAGAAGACACTGAGACATATCCACTGATCCCCCTAAGTACTGACTCAAGGTACATCCATTTACGAATGATACTTCCTTTATGCATTAGTGAAGTAAAATAAATTCATATATAGAAAGTGCTGAGACCTAACCTGTCCTCTACACAATCCTCTGCTTTTCCCACTATGCCAATTTACTTCTGCAGGTTAAAATTTGACATTCATAACACACAGGACAGATAATACACATAGGATAAGAAGACCAAAGTTATACCCTATTACTTACAAACGCAGGCACTAACATTTAACAAGAGCTTACCATGTACCAAGTACGGTTCTAATGCTCTATGTATACTAATATACTTCATCCTCACTATAATCATATATAGTAAGTACTATTATTACCCCAGTTTATCCTTGAGCAAATGGAGATACTTTGAGGTAGAGAGCTTAAGTAGTTTGTTACTTACTATTACGTGTTAAACTTGAAAGATAGGACTTCTTGATTTGATCATATTAACTGAACTATGGTGAAATACTAAAATCCCTGAGCCTCTCTAGACCTGCACTGTCCAATACAGCAACCCCAAGCCACATATGGCAATTGAGCACTTGAAATATGACTAGCGTGGTGGAGAAAATGAATTTTTAATTGCATGCAATTTGAATTAGTTTGAATTTAAATTTTAAATGAATATTCAATGCAACAGCAGACACTGGACATCAGTCAATGAAGGACAGTGACCCTTGAGAGATGAAAAACAAAAGAGATGAGCCCTACAATTACCCAAGTTTACCGCTCTGAGTTTCCAAGCCGTGTTACAGAGAGAAGAAATACAGGCAAAGCCCAGGAGTCTCCCTGAATTGAGATGAAGAAGCTGAGAGTGTGGGGAGACCGAGGCACTTAGATTTCACAGGACAGCATATATGAGACAAAGAGCAAGAGAAAAATATAGAACTCTCTCAACTGACCACTGATCAACGCATGCATGTAAGAAAACCCCCAAGGACAGAGAAGAACCACCCGAAAGGCAACAGTGCCCAGCATACACATAAGGTGGAGAACAGTACCTATTCTCACTGCTCGAACTGGAAAACCCCATGGTTCATGGGGACTGGGAAGAGAACCCAGAAGGTCTTCCCTCAGTGATGGAAAAGAATTCATTCTAAACTATTCACTAGCACTGCTCTGAGTCATCTAACAAATCTTAAAAGTAGGATCTGTAACCTTCAAAATTCTTGAAGGACTACACTGTATACCCAAAACTTACATAATATTGTACATCAACTCTCTCTCAGTCAAAAAAAAAAAAAAAGATCCAAAAGAATAAAATCATTTTTTAATAACTGTGTCCTAGAACAAAACTCAAGAATAGTTATAAAAATGCAAAAAGATTTATCAAGTACTAAACAAGGCAAAATTCACAACGTCTGGCATTAATCAAAAATTACATAGGATACAAGGAAACAGTAGTGAAGAGCAAAATTCATCAGAATCATCCCAGGACTGATACAAATATTAGAAAGGTATCAAGACTATTAAAATAGTTATGATAGCTGCATTCCATCTATTCAAAGAGTTGGATAAAGAATGGAAAATTTTTTGAAGAGTCAAACTGAACTTATGGAGATGAAATTTCAACACATGACATAAAAAAAAAGAGAATGATACTAAGAGCAGCTGATGCAAAAGAACAATTCTTAAAGGCAGAGCAACAGAGCTACCAAAAACGAGACACAGAGAGAAGACAGATGGAGAACTTTTGAAATGAACACAATATCAGTGAGCTATGGAGCAACTTTAAACAGCTTAATATATACATAACTGGAGTCCCAAAAGTAAAGAGAAAACATGTTTGAAGATATAAAGGTCATTTTTTTCTAAATGTGATGAATTTCAACACATCCCACACGCAAGAAATATGAAGAAAATCAGCCCAATGTACATCATTATCAAATTGCTTACAGTTAGCGATAAGAGAAAGTCTTAGAAGCAAGGGGCATAGTCACATTACCCACAGAGGCATAAAGATAGGATGACGCCCGATTTCTCACTGGAAACAGCACAAATGAAGGGACAGTGGATGAACATCTAAAGCACCGAAAGAAATAAAACTGCCAACCCAAGATTCCACACCCAGCAAAGAGAGTTCTAAAAAATTAGGACTTCCTGGGACATACAAAACCTGAAAGACTTCATTACCTCCAGTATTGTTGCCTGGGAAATCCCATGGACAGAGAAGCCTGGCGGGCTACAGTCCATTGGATCGCAAGAGTCAGACACGACTTAGCAACTAAACCACATGTCAATAATCACATTAATATAAATGGCCTAACTAACCTTGATGAACAGAGATTGACATATTGGTTTAAAAAAAAAAAAAGACCCTTCTATATATACTGGCTATAAGAAAAGCACGTTACATGTTATTACAAGTCTTGAAATAACTATGATAGGTGAAAGAATTTAGATCCTCCCAAAATGAGTATGAGTATGATTCTATTTAAATAAAATTTCTAGAAAATGCAAACTACAGTATATACTACTGTATAAAGCAGATTAGTAGTTACCTGAGGGTAGAGGTTGAAATATAGGAAGGAGGGATTATTTTAAAAAGAGGATATATGGGGGGTGATAGCTATGTTCATTATTTTGATTGTGATATAGTTTCACTGGTGTCTAGTTTAGTCTAAGTCGCTTCAGTCGTGTCCGACTCTCAGCGACCCCATGGACCGTAGCCCACCAGGCTCCTCCGTCCATGGGATTTTCCAGGCAAGAGTACTGGAGTGGGTGCCATTGCCTTCTCCCTTCACTGGTGTAGTCATATATCAAAATTAACAAACTGTACAGTTTGAATATGCACAGCTTATTATAAGCCAATTACATCTGTTAAATTTTTTAATGATACTTAAAATTATGTATGGAATAACTCGGCAAATCTACTGTATACTGTAACTATAAATTATAGATGAGATTTTTTACTTTGAAAAAATGTAAAATATCTCATTAATAATTTTTTGTATTGACCATATGTTGAAATGATAATATTTTTCATATATTGGGTTAAATAAATGTATAGCTAAAATTAATTTCACTTGTTTTTTAACATGTTTCATATGGCTACTACAAAAACTGAAATCAAAGATATGATTCACTTACTTATATTTCTGTTGGACAGTGATGCACTAGAAAGAAGGACTTATCTGGAGTATTCTGGAAATATCCTATTGCTCATATCTCTGCCCAACAGTGAATAGTCAACCTATGGCAGACAAAATTATATCCCTACCCTCAAAAGATCTCTACATCTTAATCCCCAAAACCTATAAATATATTACTTTACACAGCATAAGACTTTGCAAATGTGACAGAGTTATGAATCTTAAAATGAAGAAATTATCCTAGATTATACAGGTGGGCCCAATATAGGGAAAAGGACCCACAAGAGTCCTTGTAAGAGGGGAAAAAAAGGAGCAGAAGAGTCAGTACAAGAAAACGTGACAGAAACAGAAAAAAAAAATGTGAAACAGAAGCAGAGGTTGAAGTGATGTGCCCACAACTTAAGGAATGTAGCAGCTGCTGGAAGCTGGAAAAACAATAAACTGATTAGCCTATAGTGGCTATACAAGGAACACAGCTCTGCCAACTCATTGATTTTAGCCCTTTAAAGTCTATTTTTACTTCTGATTTCCAAACAACGTTGAAGATGCAGCCTGGTTTCTCTTTGCTGCATACAGAAAAAAGTGAGAGGAAAAAGAGAGATGAAGCGAAAAGCTGTTTAGCAAAAAGGAACCAGGACTGATCATATAGAAAATTCCCAGCCTATCCAGACTGAAAACACTATAAAATTAGGAAATTCACTGTCAGGAAAGTGCTCTGGAAGGAAGCCAAGGATGTGGCTAAACCACTTTTTGCTACTACTTCTGAAAGATCAAAACGGTCAGAAATTCAGTCCAATCAGAGGGCACTTTGAAGAGATCAGAATTGTAATTCAGGGATCCCCTCAGCCATCCCAGAAGAAGTCAGAAATATAACAGAGATGGAATTTCTTGGAAAGATCTGTAAAGGAGCTTTTTGTCTCATGGACAGGAAACCCTCCAGGTTTTTGAGAATGTTATACCAGAGAAACACTGCCACCTAGGACTGAAGGGAACAGAAAGAAGATGAAATGAAATAAGGCTGATGGACGCCCCAAATTCCATAAGCAAGAAATAGGTTGATAAAACTATTCAACTATAGGCACTTCTTTGGTGGTCCAGTGGCTAACACTCCATGCTCCCAATCCTGAGGGCCCAGGTTCAAACCCTGGTCACAGAACCAGATCTTGCATGCCACGACTGAGACCAGGTGCAGCCAAATATTTAAAAGTAAATTAAAAAAAAAACTATCAAACAACAAACATATGCTACTTTTCATGAAAAAGAATGATTCACATAAATGAGTCATAAACTTAGAAGGCAGAGCCAAGGACCAGAGGATGACCCTCAGGCCCTAATACCCAATGGGGTTTGTCCTGCTGGATTTCAAATTTTCTTAGGACTGGTGACCCCTTTCTTCTTTCCACTTCTCCCTTGTGGACAGGAACTTCTATAACTGGAATCCTATAGCTGTCACACTATTATATTTTGGAAGCAGATTACTTTTTTCTAGTTTCACAGATCCACAGATACAGAAAAATTTTGCTGCAAAACAGCAAATACTCAGAGTCCCACTCACATCTGATTTAGATTATTTAGACAGTGAGACTAGAAAGTTTTCAACTGATGAGTGGATGAGATTTTAGAGTTTGAGCTGATGTCATAATAGATTAAGACTTTGGGAGATACTGGGATGGGGTTAATTGATTCTTCATATGGAGTAGACATGAATTTGGAGGGCCCTGTGGGCAGACGTTTTGATAAGCAGAATAATAGTTCCCTAAAAATGTCAATGTCCTGATTGCCAAAACATATGAAATATGTTACCTTACATGCCAAATGGACTTTACAGATTACAGATCCTGAGATGGAGAGATTACCTTGGATTATCCAGGTAATGCAATCACAAGGGCCCTTATTAGCAAAAGCCCTCCTCAGTCAAACTCCCATGATACAGTTATTCTTCCCACCAAAGAAGCTGAAAATCTCTCCCGGTTGTTGGAGCATGGCAGACATCCCAGAAGCAGAACACAAACGAGAGAGAGGAGATCTAGCCTAGGGAACAAATAAATGAGTAAACAACTAGACTAGTGTATAAAGCAGGCAGCAAGTCTTTCAAAGATCACATTGGACAGAGGAAATTTTAATGCAATTCAAAATGTTTCTTCATCACCTACTATGTACCATGCACAACACTTGGCCATAGGGATGTAGGGATATTTAGATAGAAAGACTATTGCTTTCATGAAGTGTAGAGATGAGCCAGGCTTCCATAACAACTCTGTTGACAAAGTGTCAGCAACACCTCTCAAATCAAGAATGGGATGGTCTCGCAATAGTAAGTGAAGAGATCTTGCACAATGCAAAAAGAAAACTCACCCAGTCTGTCTGCTCTTAAGCATGCCCAATCTATTTGCTTCACTGATTGCTAAGAGTGAGTGGAAATTAACATATCTGTAACCTTGTTATATATTATTATATAGGATCTGTAGATGTGCTGTATATGATTAACAAGACTAAAGTTCTCTGCACAGGATATATATATCATCCCATAATGTTGGTTCAGTCATCCTAAAATAATCCTTTTGTTATCTTCACAAAAGAATTGGTTCAAAGAAGCCTGCCAGGCATTTTTGTATAGGAATATCCAGGCTGTCTGACTGCTATATCTGATCAGATCACTGCCCTGCTTCAACTCATCAAAGGCCCCCACTGATCTGAGAGTAAAGCAGAAAACTAGCAAGGGCACAGGTAATATTTGCAATAGTTAACAAGTACATGGCTTCCCACCAATCAGAATGGACACTGGCCATAAAGCATCAGTACACAAGCCGATGGACATCAGCTAAATGTCAGTTCTGCCTACAGAGCCCAGGGTGACCTAGTCCCTGCCTACCTCTCCAGCCGCTCACCACCTTTCAGCCATGCTAAATGTCTTTCTGTTGGTTTCTGCCTGAAGACCTTCATACATACCATTACTGCCCAGAATGTTCTGAGCCCCCACCTCTTCCTACACCAGGCTTTCTATTCATTTTCCACACTTCTGCTGACACATCACTTTTTCAAGGTAGCCTTTCCCTGACCACTACCATCTCCCCTCCCCCATTAAATCAGATCTCCCTGTATACTCTTACTAGGCAACCTAAACACGTCCCTCGTGATAAGTATAGCCATTGGAAGTCAATAATTATTTGTGTAATGACTGTTTCCCTCATGCTATTTATTTACCCTTATTAATAATCCTACTATTAGCATGGTGCCTGATACACAGTAGGGGTTCCATAATAACAGCTAGTACTTCCTGGGGCTTTACTATGTTATCAGGCACTGTTTGAACCACTCTAATGCATTTGTTCCTCAATCACTGTAATAGTCCCATGATACAGGTACTATTATTTCAGATGTGGACATAGGCAGAGTCAGGCTAAGGAATTGTCCAACGCCACAAAGTCAGTAAGTGATAGGGTTGGAATCTAATCCTAGGCAGTCAGGCTCCAGAGCCCAGGCTTTTAAGAAGTGCCTTATACTGCCCTGATGAATGCTTGTTGAACAATTTAATGAATTGTAGTCAGACTTATAGCAGGCAGAACCAAGTAAGCTGTACCCCTAAGACAATGCAGCCATAAAATATCCTTTGTGTGCATGCTCCACTGATTAATGAGAGATGCAGATATAAGAATAGGAATAGATGCATTAATAGATATAGGTAAACATATGGATAACAGTAGAAAAAAGTATCCTGTGAAAAAAACATGGCTGGTCAGTGGCTTTCAAGGACTTTACAAATTCATTCCACTTCAGATCCCCCAACAAAATCCCCTGGGAAATATATCACTGCCAAGCTAAACATTCCATCACCATGACTACTACTGCCCTCCTTACACCCTCAGAACACCCCTCAAATATCTAAGAACCTTTAGCATCTCTGAACATTCCTCATGGCGATAATATAGGGGAAGTAGCAGAGATGATCGCCCAACAAATACACTCCAAAGGAACACGCCCCAGGCAGATCCCAAGTTCCTCCCCAAGTCCTGCCCCCATGCAAAGGAGAGAGATGCCTTTACCTTGAAATAAAAACGCTTTGCTGGTGTTGTGCAGTCCAGACACCTGCGTGACCCCAAGGGTGGTGTTCACAAGGTCAAGCTCAGTGATGACATCCAACTGAAGGTCCGGATCCATCCCAAAGCCCACCACTGAAAAGGAACAGAGAGCCATCTTGTCTGAAAATGCAGACATGCTTGAAACTACATAGAACAGAAGTGACAGAGGACAGGAGTGGCAGGGACTACAAAGAAGCCAGTGATGAGCGCTTGGAGATGCTCTTTTCCCAGATGGAAAAGGAAGGCAACTATTTGCTCCATCATCCCACTGATATTGTGGTTTCCTTATCCCTTTCCCATCCCCACTACATATTGATAATCTCTTATGCAAAACCCTCAGGCCCAAATATATTTCAGAACTCAGAATGGATCATCTGTTGGAAAGCTAATTTGGCCCATCTATTCATTTTATGTAACACCTTCAACAAAGTCTACATCAGCACCCCATAACCAAACATAGTATTTCTAGAGCAAAAAGTATGATGTTTCCTTCTAAAGTGGTGCAAGTAAAAACTAGCCTTATATCAGTTTAAGTCAAGTTTTATCACCAAAGGAGTTCAGCTCAGGGTAGGCTTTGCTGTCAAGTAAGTTATACTTTGGGTTTCTTTTTTCGATTTAGGGGCAATGGATACAGGACTATGACCCTGATCTACATGTTCAGACTGATGCAGTAGTGACATCTGACACCACTGTCACCAGGAAACCCCTCTGCAGGGCACTGTTAATCAGGCACCCACACGTGTAATAAAGAGGAAGGAAATGGGAAGGATGCTATCCCTGCTGGACAAGGGTGGCAGAGGGACTGGCCAGGAAAGGGAATCCCCAGAATGACGGATGTACATTTCAAGGGGATCACTGAAAAGTTAGACTACCTGACAACTCTTGTTGGAGAATTACAGGGTGCAGAGAAACACGGCCCTGAGCCTCCATCATCTGGTCTGATAAAAGCAAATCCTTGAACCTGTCTCCCATCTACATGGTGTTCTGTAGAATGATTCACTCATGACGGCAAAGTGGCTTCTATTTATATATATATTAATAAGGCTAGCAATCACTCCAAGGGATTCTGTTTAAGCCATTCCTAAAGGCTGTGTCTGTCTACACTTAGCATCTCAATAGTGCAATTCTGATTGCACACTTGGAGATGTTTTAATCAGCAACAGCTGTCGACGATTGTCTGGTGGTAACATAGTCACTGAAGCAAGATTTGGAGAGCTTGCACCCAATTTGTACCAGAGAGACTGAGTGCATTTCATCAGGACATCACGCCCTGTGACAACCTCATCTGTCCTTCCACCCTCACCCTTTTCCCCATGGACCTGCAGAAGGAAATCTACACGCTCCTCACTCTTTTCCTGTTAGGAAACAAGGACTGCTGCAGCAATCTAGGCTTCCATTGACAGAAGGTGGCTCAGGGAAGGGTTAAGTGAAAAGCACAGTGCATAGGGCCACCTTCTCAGTTTTTGTCAGGTTTCCCCTTGTCCTCTAAACTGAAGGTTTAAATCTTTCCCTTCCAAATGCAGCCAAATACGAGACCAGTTTACCCAAAGAAAACTCATCCACTCAGTCATTCATTCACCCGAGTGTTCATTCAGTAGTTTTTCAACAAATGTGACAGAGTGCTTTCATTGTAACAAACACACTACATTGCAAGGCACAGGAGCTGGCCTCGTTGAGCACACATTCCTAGGGCAGCAGGTGAAGAGAGGGCAAGAAAAATGAGCAAATAGGTAAATAAGATAATTTGAGATGGCAATGTGCTTGTGTTTGTGCTTAGTCGTGTCTGACTCTTTGCAACTCCATGGACTGTAGCCCACCAGGCTCCTCTGTTCAAGGGGATTCTCCAGGCAAGAATACTGGAGTGGGTTGCCATGCCCTCCTCCAAGGGATCTTCCTAACCTAGGAATTGAACCCAGGTCTCCCACATTGCAGGCGGATTCTTTACTGTCTGAGTAACCAAGGAAGCCCGAGATGGCAATAAATGCCATAAAGAAAATAATAGCTATGAGAAAGTAAGAGTTATGAAATAGAAAGCAGCTTGCATGGAGGCTTTAAAAAGGATGGTAGAGGAAGGTTCCTCTGAGCAGAAACTTTAATGACTATAGGGGCTGGTGATCATTCCAGAAGGGAAGATCTGGGGTGGGGGGAAGCTTTCTATTTATTCAGAGAACAGCAAATTCAAACCAGAAACAAACTTGGCATGTTCAGGAAGCACACAAAATGCTGCTGTGGCCAGAGCAGAATGGGCCAGGGGGACAGCAGTAGAAAGCAGGGCCCCTGAGTTGGCACTGCCTTGTGAACTACAACAAGGAGAGAGAGAGAGTATTCTAACTGCAATGGGGCATCATTAGAAGTGAGGCTTCCCTGGCGGCTCAGTGGTAAAGAATCCAATATAGGAGGTGCAGTTTTGATCTCTGGGTCAGGAAGATCCCCTGGAGATGGAAATGGCAACTCACTCTAGTATTCTTGCCTAGGAAATCCCATGGAAAGTTGAGCCTGGTGGGCTACAGTCCATGGGATCACAAAAAGAGTCAGATACGACTTGGCAACTAAACAACAACAATCATTAGAGGGCTTTCAGGTATGTGTTAAGGGGGAAAGAGTGAGATGTGCTCTGATTTACATCATGATCTCGCTTGAGTCCATCCTACCTGCCTGACACAGACTCAGTTCACAAAGACTGATGACTGACCAACTACCTACTCTGTGCAAAGAAGCACCAAGCCAATGGGCATCTATCAGCCAATATTACAGCACTGGATGCCTCTCACTGAGACTGGTGATGCTTTTCTCCAAGGAAACTCAGATATGAGCAATTCAATGATCATCTCAGAAAGGCAGAAAAGCAACTAATATTTCAGTTTAACCTATAGTGCTCTATACCTATATGACAGAGATTAAGAGTGATCTCAGAGGACCTCCATGCTGGTCTAGCTCTGGCCAGGAAGTTGGAAGGCAGTTTGGGGAATGTGCCCTTAGCTGGACACAAGACGAAGGAAGCATCCCTGTAGTCACAGTGTCTTGCACAAGGCCTCGTGTATGTCACACCCTGAATTTAGTACCCACAGAATTAACCAAAAAGCGGATGCATGATCACTGCTTTGGGTACAGTGATCTCAGACAATATGCATATCTGGGGAATACCATGAGAGGACTGGATGGAATTCAAGCCAAAGAAAGTGAAAGTTGTTCAGTCATGTACAACTCTTTGCGACCCCATGGACTATACAGTCCAGGGAATTCTCCAGGCCAGAATACTGGAGTGGGTAGCCTTTCCCTTCTCCAGGGGATCTTCCCAATCCACGGATCGAACCCAGGTCTCCCACATTGCATGCAGATTCTTTACCAGCTGAGTTATCAGGGAAGCCCAAGAATGCTGGAGCAAGTAGCCTTTCCCATCTCCAGTGGATCTTCCCAGCCCAGGAATCAAACCAGGATCTCCTGCATTGCAGGTGGATTCTTTACCAACTAAGCTATCAGGGAATCCTGATTCAAGCCAAAGAAAAATTTTAAAAGGGATATGGTTGATTGAATTATTGGCTTCAAATCTTTACCCCTCCCATATCCACACTTTTTGCTATTTGGCTTTGCAGATCCTTAGAGTAGAGTGGGAATAAACTTCCCCATCCCTTGACTTTGAGCCTGGTCAAGTAACTTGTTTGATTCATTAGGATGTAGTTACAAGAAAGAATAAAATCTGACTATATGTTGGATCTGTTTCTTTTATTTTAACCTTTGCCTTCTGTTGCTTTTTTTGAATAAAAGAATACTGTATATACATAATGGCTTGCCTCAGGGAAGCCTGTCCCTCTACCTGAATGCTAAACCAAAGTGCTTTTGTTCAGGGAAACATGACCCTGTCCATCCAATGGCTGCAAGTGTGAATGGCTGCAAGAAAAAGGAAATTGACACATCCCCTTCCCAAGGCTGGTCATTCCAGGAGATATTTGCAAGATTAATGACCTTTTTACTTTACTTCCTCACCTCCTCCACTCTGTGTTTCGTGGAGCCCTATACCAAGGTCACAGGATAAAAATCTCTGAAACTGATCATGCCCTATAGCAACTATTGCCATGAGCCTCTGGATCTAAACCAGCCAGTTCCCTGACCCCATATTAGGTAACAAAACCACCCTATTACCCACCCTATAGCATCCTAACCAATCACCTAATGCCATCATTCAGGTAGGACTTTTCTGTTTTGAGGCTATAAAAATTGGCTACTAGCCCACAAAAGCAGTCTGCTGTCCCTTGAGCTGGCCCACTATTCTAACGGCATCTCCCACTCTAATAGACTTTATTCTCCTCTCATTCTGTCTCACGTCTGGAAATTCTTTTCCAACCTGCACAGCGACTACAACATGTTACATAAAAGAAACTGGCATCCAGACCCTGATAAGATGGTTATTTTGAGACATTAGTCGGCCATCTTCTTGGTCTGCCAGCTTTCCAAGTAAAGCCATTATTGTTTGCCTCAACACCTCGTCTCCCAATTTATTGGCCTGTCATGCAGTGAGCAGTGAGCTTGGACTCAGTAACAATATTAGCAACATGATACAAGCAGAGGCATGGATAAGCCTGTGTTGGTGGGGCCTGTTCTCTTGCATCTCTGCATCATGATGAGAAGAACATGGCCAATTGGGCCACGAGTCCAAGGAGATTCAGACACATGGGACAGACACCTTACTTGGGTTTGGAATGATGACCAGCCAAGCCTGGCCCAGATAAGCCAATAATCAAGCCAAGCAACAGATGCATGAACCAAAATAAACACTATTTTGAGTTTCTGGTGGCTTATTAGGCTTATTATTGTGAAAATAAGTGACCAATGCAGGGCAAACTTGGAGCCCTGCAACTGGACAGCCTAAAAGTCACCCAGGTTCTGTAGAACTGGCAGAACACCCCAATGGTGCCCTTGGATCCCCATCTCCATGTGAGAACACAGCACCCTCAATCTGGAACACTCAACTAAGGACCACTTTCAGTCCTGGTCTCTTCCCCCTAATAACTTTGTGCCCTTGGAGGGGAAAAAAATTGCTTCACTTCTCAGAGCTTCATTTTCCTCAACTATAAAATGGGGATGATAATACCAGCCTCCCGAGCTTTCCTGGTGGCTCAGCTGGTAAAGAATCCGCCTGCAATGTGGGAGACCTGTGTTCGACCCCTAGGTTGGGAAGATCCCCTGGAGAAGGGAACAGCTAGCCTCTCCAGTATTCTGGCCTGGAGAATTCCATGGACTGTATCGGTCATGGGTCACAAAGAGTCAGACACAACTGAGTGACTTTCACTTCACTTTCAATACCAGCCTCCCAGCCTCATGAGGTTTCAGTGATAACTGTATGCACACTCCTAGCACATATCAATAACTTCAGATATGTAGATTACACCACCCTTATGGCAGAAAGTAAAGAAGAACTAAAGAACCTCTTGATGAAAGTGAAAGAGGAGAGTGAAAAAGTTGGCTTACAGCTCAACATTCAGAAAACTAAGATCATGGCATCAGGTCCCATCACTTCATGGCAAATAGATGGGGAAACAGTGGAAACAGTGGCAGACTTTATTTGGGGGGGCTCCAAAGTCACTGCAGATCATGATTGCAGCCATGAAATTAAAAGACGCTTACTCCTTGGAAGGAAAGTTATGACCAAACTAGACAGCATATTAAAAAGCAGAGACATTACTTTGCCAACAAAGGTCCATCTAGTCAAGGCTATGGTTTTTCCAGTAGTCATGTATGGATGTAAGAGTTGGACTATTAAGAAAGCTGAGCGCCAAAGAATTGATGCTTTTGAACTGTGGTGTTGGAGAAGACTCTTGAGAGTCCCTTGGACTGCAAGGAGATCCAACCAGTCTATCCTAAAGGAGATCAGTCCTGGATGTTCATTGGAAGGACTGATGTTGAAGCTGAAACTCCAATACTTTGGCCACCTGATGCGAAGAGCTGACTCATTGGAAAAGACCCTGATGCTGGGAAAGATTGAGGGCAGGAGGAGAAGGGGACGACAGAGGATGAGATGGTTGGATGGCATCACTGACTCAATGGACGTGAGTTTTGGTGAACCCCGGGAGTTGGTGATGGACAGGGAGGCCTGGCATGCTACAGTTCATGAGGTCGCAAAGAGTCGGACATAACTGAGCAACTGAACTGAACTGAGCACATATTTGTTGCCCAGATGGGGCCTGCTGCATCTGTCTTTCATAGGACCAGCCCTCCAGACCATTCCAGCTCCCTGGTCTGCAACTTCACTGAACTCATACAAAAGGTACAGATGGCTGCCATTTTCCCAACCCCTCCACATGCTCAGATGACATAGAAGGGATTCTCACTCTGACTGTGCTTTGTGAAATCCATATATTAAATCTATAGGGTTGGTCAAAAAGTATGTTCAGGTTTTTCTGCACCACCTTTTGGCAAAACCAGAACAAACTTTTTGGCCAACCCAATATACTGACCCCTTCCCCTAGAGCCCAAAAATGAAGGGGCTTCCCTGGTTTCAAGATAACTGTATTGCTCTTATTATAAAAACATCCCACAGAAACAGAACAAGAGAAATCAATTAGCCTCCCAGACACAATATTCTTTTCTCTAAGTGGTCCCCTTCGAGATGAAAATACCTCATGCCAATAGCAGGATGAGTAAAACTGCTTTGCCCTTTGCCTAAGGAATCAGCATATCTATTAATAAGGCAGCATTTGCATGGCTTCACCTGAACCTTATATAGTATGAGAGTGTTGGCTCCATAAAAATATTTTTTTTATTTTAATGTTTCTGCTTCTCGTCCAAGCATGGAGCTCCTGCCCTTTCCAGGGAAATTCTATTATAAGTTTTTTACTTTGGTCATAACTGCTCTACAAATGGCTGAAGCTGGGTACTGGAATTAAGTAGGATAAAAAGAGCCTCTGGGGGGAAAAATATTTTTTAAAACCTGGAAGGGAACATGTCAATGTCGCAGAGGCAGTTGAGGTCTGGCTCTGAGATTCAGAATCTCCACCCTAATCTCCCAGGACACCTGCTGCTGCTGCTGGCCACTCTTCAGCCCAGCCCAGGGAGTACTCAGGTCCAAAACCCACTCAATCCACCTCCAGGGTCCCAGACCTAAGCTCCCAAGCAAATCCTCCTGGATCTGGCTCACTTCAACCCTAATCCATCTCACCATCCATGATGGCAGCTGTTTTCCCCAGCTCCACGCAGGACAAATCTCACTGGAGAGATGCTCCAAGATCTCATTTACTAGCAGGATTTCACAATCATTTGATCGGATTTGGGCCTCTGGACTCCTACAAAGTTTCTTAACACCTCAGAAGCATCCTCTGTGCCTGTTCCAAGTCAGCCAATACTTCACTTGATTACTGGAGGCCAGGGGCTTCTGTTCATAGCTTTATTATTCAACTCAGTTAATAACAGCCTGGGAGGTACTTTTAAAAGCTCTCCTTCCCAGCAGGTGGCAGCAAAAATCATTCACTCAGCCCCAGGAGCTCCCTCTACCCACTGCCCTAGTGACCACAACAAACTGGAAAGCCATGGGGCAGTAATCATTGAGTTTTGTATTATTCGCACTTCCAGGTCATTGGAGAAAACTCATGGACATGATGTGTTATTACTGCTGTTACCGTGGCCTTCTGTGTGTGTGCATGTGTGCTCAGTCACTCAGCTGTGTTCAACTCTTTGTGGCCCTATGGACTGCAGCCCACCAGATTCCTCTGTCCATGAGATTCTCCAGACAAGAATACTGGAATGGGTTGCTATTACCTCCTCCAGAGGCAGATTCTGTACCACCAAGACACCTGGAAAACATCATAGCCTGCTAAATTTCCATTATTAGTGATGTACCTGGAAATCTCAGAATTTTTCACCCAGAAATAACCAGAACAAAACCTCTCTTAACTCCACTTTACTCTTTAAAACAAGTTCTCTGAACAATGAGTAATTTAAGCAGCTTCCTCTGACACCTATCACTAGATCTTTTCATATGTAACTGCTACTACACTTCGGTGCTGCTTTAATTAAAATGTGCCTGATACCATCTATTCATTTCCATTAAAAGCAGTGATATCTGAGCAGCTCACTCAGTGAACCATGTGTTTATTTCATCTGGGGCTGTTAACAGCCCAGACAACAATTGTCCCACTTGACAAACTTTCCAAGTGGTTGTTTGGATCCTGATAAATTAAGAGCCAGCCTTAGCTACCTCAGAGGATGGATGTGTGATGCAGGGATGATGGTTCCCAGGTAAAATCAAAGAGAAAACTGCTGGTCATATCCCCCAAGTTTCAAGAAATTATAAGTAAAAGAACTGAGATATAATTCCCCCGTGTCTCTCTGATTCTTCTGATAATTTTTGTAGTAGAAATGTGTAGCCTCTTGGTACTCTTTGAATGATTTTGTTCTTAAAGAACCTCCACAAGCAACGCGCCCTGGACCCACAATCCACTTCTGGGGAAGGTACTTTTGGCCGGCTTTTCAAAGGAGTAATGAGAACAAAGGATGTGGGCATACTCCGCAGTGACGTGCACTTGAGAAAATTAATGACCGATACCCCTCCCCCCCACCTAGTTTATCTCTCTTTCGTTCCTCTGTGGGATGCTCACCAGCACCAGCTTCTCCACTAGCAGGGCTGGTCGCCCACGCTCTGCACTGTCCTCACTGTTCTGATCTTCACGGGGGCAAGCTTTTTCTCGCGTGCTCTTGGCTTTAAAAGACTAACCCATCTAGATGGGCCAGAACTCAAGAAGCGCTTATTCTAGGCTGGACAGAGTCATGGCATCTTGGCAGGCTGGGGAGCTCTCGGGTGGAGACTGAAAACGGATGGGGATTCTTTTTATCCCTGGAGAAGTCCACACCCGCCGCTCTTTCATTAAGCAAAGGAAAAGCTGCCGCTTGCTCGGTCCTGGGGAAGATGGAAAGGGCCAGCAGGAAGCTCCTAGACGCCCAACTCTTGAATGCTCAGGCGGGCTGCTAACAGCCCAAGAGGGACGCCTGGGGAGCGAACGGAGGGAACTTTCGAGCCCACCCAGGCCGGGCACCCATTCCCAGCCCTCTACCGATAAACTTGCTGCCTAGCGTGGGCAGGAGGCTATGCCTCTAGAGAGGAGAGATGAGAGTGATAAAAGAGGAACAAAGCAGTGAGGGTGACTACATATCAACTCTGGGGTGCGAAGTCGGCCGCACGTTAGGAGGGTAGCTAGCATAGGAATAAAAACTCGCTACGCCCCACCCGCACTGGAGAGTTCTATTTTTGCCAATTTCCTCTTCCAATCCACCGCCACCTTCCCCAGTCTACTGCTAGTCCCCCGGAGAAGGCGGCTGAGAGTGGGTCTTCAACCCCCCAGGGGACATGGGGGCTGAGGGCTCAGAGAAGGAGGTGCGCTTAAGGTCCTCACACCTGCTTCTCTGGAGGCAGAACGAAGTGAGGATTTCAGAAAATTACGCCTGTTTTCCTGACCTCCCCTCCACGACCCCAACATTCAGCTACAGTCTGCGAAAACTGGTTTGGAGCTGGAGAGCATCTCCCTGGGATTGCCCCCACAGCTCCAATTCCCTCGAATTTGTCCTGCCCTCTGGGGGAGAAAGGGGATGGCAAGAAAAACTACTTCAGGAGTTCCCCGGGGGAGAGGCAGGAGGGGACGAGAAAAGGGATCGCGGAATCCCAGCCTCGCCAGCAGCTCTCACCCCCCGCCCGCGCCGCGCCCGCCCGCGCCCCAGCAGCGCCCGCCGGCCGGCCGGAAGCGCTCTCTCTGCGGGTGCGCCTCCCTGCCGCCGCCCCTGCCCCGGCCAGCAGGGCGCAGGGACCGCGGTTTCCCCTGCACCTGTCAAGTTCACGGGGGTGGGGTTCCCGGGCCCGCCCGACTATGTGGGTTTCTACCCGGAAGCCAGTCTCTAGCAGCTGGAGGGTGCGCCTGAACGACCGCGCCCCTCACCCCTGTGCCCGCCAGGCCGCGTCCTCCGGGCAGGGGGCACTCCTCGGGGGCGTCTTCCACCGGCCTGTAAGTCCCACTTCTCCCCCTTTCACCTGGAGCAGGGCAGAGAAATTCGAGGGACCCATCCACGCCCTTCCCCGGACCGGCGCGGAGCTCTGCTCCAGGTCCTCCCCACGCCGAGGTGGGCGCTGGGCACAGCGGCTGGGCTCGCCAGCTTCCCCGCATCTCTCCGACAGCCCCAGCCGTGCTTACCTGTCCTGGCGGTGCACACACAGAAGCACACAACTAAAATCACATCCCTCGGCATCGCTCCCAAGGGTCCCGGCCAAACGGGGCGCGCTGAAGCCAGGAAGAAACAAATGCGCCTGGATGCTGAGACGCGCCGGGCACGGAGCCGCCAAACTTGCTGGCGGGCGGCGAGGGAGGTGGCTCTGCTGCGCCGGGTGCAGCTCAGGGATCTCGCCCGGGAAGGCGGCCCCGGCCGCCCCGCCCCCAGCCCGCCCCCACCGCGGGCGGCGGCACCCGGCCCGGACCCCGGCCCCCGCTGCGGCGGCGCTCGCCTCCGCGCTGGGGCGGGAACGCGGGGCTTGGCCACTCCGGCAGGTTGCGCCTGGCGCTGGCAACGGCTCCTCCTCCGCGAGGAGGACCCGGGCGATCGGCGCAGCAGCCGCTATCACTAGGAGCACTGGAGCTGGAGTCCCGGAACCCGGGACCCGGGGGCCAAAACGGAGGAGCGGGAGGCGCAGGGCACCCCCACCCCTTCCCTGGGCTTCACGCTCTCCAGCCCAGACGAGCCGGCGGAGCCGCTGCCGCGGTCTCTGCCTCGCCGCCGCGGTGGGGGCTGACGAAGTTGCCACAGTTCATCTTGGTCGAGACGAAGAACCCCGAACCCTTGCGGGTGGATTCCCCCCCGCCCCGCCTCCCCGCCACCTGGAGAACCCCGACCCAGACGGAGTCAGCTAGCGCGCTCAGCTCCTCCCCGGAGGACAGTTACTCCGGATTTGCTTAGGTGACTGGTTGGGGAGGGGCGAGGAGGGGGATGATGGTTGAGTTCCGTCTCACCACCTGTACCTCCAGTCTCCTCTCTCTGCTGGGTCCCTCTGATTGGGGACCCGCTTTGGGGGTTCAGGGAGAGGACGCTAAGGCCCGGGGGGGGGCGCAGAAAAAGTGTCCCTGAGCCCGAGCGAAGCACGGTGGGGATTTGGGGAGTTGTATTTGCAAGCCTTCCGGTTCTGCAGGGCAGATGCTGCCACTTAGGGGAAATTCCTAACCATTTTTTTTTTTCCTTGAGTGAGTTTCTTGATGGTTTTGTCAAAAACTCTACTACTCTCCTTTCACAATCACGTTTTGGCCTTTCCCGCAGTTATTCTGGAACCCTCTCCAACACCATTCCTGGGGAGAATGGCTGGACTTTGTTTTAGAAGTGTGGGCAAGAAGACCAATCCTCCTGCTTCTATGTGACCCCCTTCCAGAAACCAGCCTTCCCTAGAACTATCTCCCAGGTCTGTGACACTTCCTTTCAGGAACATTATTTATAACTAGGTTGCAGAGTCGTGAAATCAGATATAACAGAACCTTTGATTTACACCAAACGAGCCCCACATGATTTAAAACTCCTTGGCTTGCTCACACTGGTCCCCTCTCTCTGAGTCCAGTCCAGCCCTCTGATATGATAGGGATCCCAGAGAAAGGAAAGGTCTCTAAACAAAGCCCTCCCTCATTTTCCAGGAAACAATTCCAATGTTCAAGAAGAATCCTCTTCACTAATCCCCTTCTTACTTCCTCTATTCCTAACCCCTTCATCACCATGACCCCAGGAGCCCCCATTGAAGGTCACCAAAGTAGCAACACAGTTTATTAAGAGAGAAGGTTTTTATCTACACACTCTGCCCTATTTTTCTGGATATTCCTGTATGCAAGCCACTGTCCCACTTGGCCCTTTACACTGTGATCCCTTAGCAGATAAAAAAGGAAATGAACAAGCAGATAAATTCCAGCACCTAACACCTGAGGCAGAAGAAGGGAAGCAAACAAAGAAGTGTATTGCCATGCCCGAAGCTGAACTGAAAGATTAAGAGGTAAACTGATGTCAAGGCGGAACTGATCCTCCATTTCTTCTGGGATTCAACTCGAGCCCAGAGGGGATCTGTCTGCATTGACTGTTTTCACTACAGAGGCAAGACTTTCTCCTTCCACCTGGAGCATGTTACATTTAAAGCTAAAATTAAAATCACATGCTAGTGGTAAAGAACCTGCCTGCCAATGCAGGAGATATAAGAGACACAGGTTTTATCCCTGGGTTGGAAAGATCCTCTGGAGAAGTAAATGGCTACCCACTCCAGTTTTCCTGCCTGGAGAATCCCCAAGGACAGAGGAACCTGGAGGGTTACAGTCCATAGGGTTACAAAGAGTCAGACACTACTGAAGCGACTTAGCATGCACACAGAACATGTTACATTTAAGCTAACTTTAAAATCACACATCTTGCGGAAAATAGGACTCCTCAAGTTGAGTTGGACCTTGTGAATGAGGATTCCCCTAAACCACATTGTGTTGTGAGACCCAAGCCCTCTCTCTCCTTTGCAGATTCTAAATACACCTCAGTAGGAGCAGCCTTTGTGGCTTTGAGCTGTTGTTTCAAAGGCCTCTTACTGATCTCAGAAATCCTAGAAGTCACAGTGACCCCAACCAAGGGAAAAGGTGGTCTGAGTCAGACCTTTAGAGGTCTCTCTCTCTCTCTCTGAAAGTCTCTGTGTAATTAGTTGGTCCTGGGGGATGGAGCTTTCAGTGTGTTCCATTAAAAAATAAACCAAGGCATATGTTCTGTCAAAGCTTTGCAGCATCACATCCATTAGCAGAACTAGTGTTAATCTTAACAGCGTCATAAATCTTCCTAGATAACTGAGTACCTCAATCTCCTCCTATAAATGCACTTCTGGAGTGGGGATTTAGAGTGTATAGGCTAAGGTAACCTTTATAGAGTACGCCTCGCAAATTTCTATGGTGGCGATGAAGGGACCACGTAGCTGTGAGTTGGGATATTGCAACGGGACCCATGCTCAGGGGAAGCAGTGATGAGGCTTAGTTTATCCAATACCACACCCCAAGTCAACCCTCCCCTTCTGAATGGCCTCCCTCTACGATCTGTCCAAGAACAAGAGGCTTCCTTTCATTATCCCTCTGCCTCTTCTTCCTGACCTCTAAATATTGGGGAGCCTCAGGGCCCCCAGTCCTCGTGTCTTTGAGCCACAGTTACTATCATGTGTTCCCATCCAGCCTCGTGGCTTTTACTACCGTCTATACATGGATGATTCTCACCTGTGTATTTCCAGTCCTCACCTCTCCTTCAAACTCTGGGCTTATATACTCAACTACTCATCAGCTGCCTTAAGTGTAATATGGTCACATCATCAAAATTAAAAACATTTGTGTTTCAAAGGACATCATGGGAAGTGAAAAGATAACCTACAGAACGGGGAACAAATCTGCAAGTCCTATATCTTATTTGGGCTTCCCAGGTGGCACAGCGGTAAAGAATCCACCAGCCAAAGCAGGAGACACAGGAGACATGGGTTCGATCCCTGGGTCAGGAAGATCCCCCAGAGTAGGAAATGGCAACACACTCCATTATTCTTGCCTGAGAAACCCCAGGGACAGGGGAGCCTGGCAGGTTACAGTCCATGGAGTGGCAAAGAGTTGGACATGACTGAGCACACATGCATAAGATAGCTGATTTAAACTACTCGCACTTACTAAAAATTATTATACTCAATAGTAAAGACAAATGACCCAATTTTAACATGCGCAAAGGGTCTGAATAGACATTTCTCCAAAGATAAACAAGCAGCCAGTAAACACGTGAAAAGATGCTCAGCATCATTAGCCATCTGGGAAATGCAGATCAAAACCACAATGAGATATCACTTCACACCCACGAGGATGGCTAAAACCAAAAAGCCAGATAGTAAATGTTGACAAGGAAGCGGAGAAATTAGAACCTTCCTATACTGGTTGGTAAGAATGTAAAATGGTTTTTCAAACAGTTAAACATAAAGTTACCATATGATTCAGTAATTCTACCCCTGGGTACAGATACAAGAACTGAAAACATATGGCCACACACTAAGTTGTACACAAATGTTCATAGCAGCATTACTCATAATAGCCAAAAAGTAGAAACAGCCCAAATGCCCATCAACTGATGAATGGACAAGTAAAAGGCGGTATATTTATATAATGGAATATTATTCAGCAATAAAGAGAAATGAAGTACTAATACATGCTGCAACAGGGATAAATCTTGAAAATACTATGCTAAGTGAAAAGAGTCAGTCCCAAAGAACCACATGTCATATTATTCCTTTTATGTAAAATGTCCAAATCTATAGAGACAAAAAGTAGATTAGTAGTTGCTTAAGGCAGGGGGGGGAAGGGGAAGGGAAGATTAGCAGGTGCCAGCTAAGGAATGCAGGATTTATTTGAGGGGTAATGAAAATGTCCTAAAATTGATTGTGATGATGCTGAAAAACTCTCACAAATATTCACAATATATTAAAATCCATTGACTTGTACACTTTGGGTAAAGTGTATAGTATGTGAATTTTATCGCAATAAAGGTGTTTTTAAGAACTTCCCTAGTGGTTCAGTGCGGAGAAGGCAATGGCACCCCACTCCAGTACTCTTGCCTGGAAAATCCCGTGGATGGAGGAGCCTGGTGGGTTGCAGTCCATGGGGTCACTAAGAATCGGACACGACTGAGCGACTTCACTTGCATTTTTCACTTTCATGCACTGGCGAAGGAAATGGCAACCCACTCCAGGGTTCTTGCCTGGAGAATCCCCGGGACAGGGAAGCCTGGTGGGCTGCCGTCTATGGGGTCGCACAGAGTCGGACACTACTGAGGTGACTTAGCAGTAGCAGTGGTTCAGTGATTGAGAATCTGCCTTCCAATGCAGGGGACACAGGTTCCCTCCCTGGTCGGGGAACTAAGAGCCCACATGCCTCAGGGCAACTAAACCCAAGTGCCACAACTAAGACCCAACAAAGCCAAATAAATAAATATTTTTAGAAAGCTATTTTTTAAACTTCTTTAACAATCATAAAAAACTTGCAATGTGTTTCAAGTAAGGACTTTTAATTCCCCCTCACTCCCAAACTGTGTTCCCTGGTGGCTCAGATGGTAAAGAATCTGCCTGCAGTGCAGGAGACTGGGGTTCGATCCCTGGGTTGGGAAGATCCCCTGGAGAAGGCAATGGCGATCCACTCCAGTATTCTTGCCTGGAGAATTTCACGGATGGAGGAGCCTGGTGGGCTACAGTCCATGGGGTCACAAAGAATCGGACATGACTGAGCAACTCACACACACACCTCTCAAACTCCCTGCCTGCTGCCTTCTAAGGAGACGGCACCAACCTTCATCAGGCGTTCCAACCAAATAACCCGGGGTCATCCTTGGCTTGCCTTCACTTGCATTCATGCTAAGTCGCTTCAGTTGTATCTCTTTGCAACCCCATGGACTGTAGCTTGCCAGGCTCCTCTGTCCGTGGGATTCTCCAGGCAAGAATACTGGAGTGGGTTGCCATGCATTCCCCCAGGGATCTTCCCCATCCAGAGATTTAACCCTCTTCTCTTACATCTCCTGCATTAGCAGGCGGGTTCTTTACCTTGAGGGCCACCTGGGAAACCCCTGCTTTCCCTTAGACATAAAGAAAAACCCCAAATCAATCACATCTCACCACTCCTCACTCCTCCTGCCTCCATCCAATCCATGACTTCCCCTTTCCTTGGCTACTGCCCTCGACTTCCAATCTTTCTCTCTACCTTCACTTTTGCCCCTAATTCAGCCATCCCTTAGCAGGCATAGTCAGCTTTTTAAGACATGGATCAGATCACATTCCCTTGCTCAAAAGTCTATCATATTTTGAAGAAATCCAAACATCTCACAAGGCCTCTGCCCAGCTTCCCAGCTCTCTCCCCCTCACCTCCTTGCTCACCCCAGAATCTTGCTATTCCTTAAACGTTCCAAGTTCACACCGTCCTCGTGGTCTCTGCACTTGCTGCCCCCTCTGCCTGGAACATTCTTTCCATAAATCTTTGTGTGGTTCACTTCTCACATGACTTCAGCCTCTGTTCAAATGTCAACTCCTTGGGGAGACCCTACCTACAGAAGCTTCTCACATCATGCCCATGGCTCCCTGTCTCCTAACCCTGCTTTATTTTTTTTATAGTGCTTATTACTATCAGAAATATCGATTGATTTGTTAACATTTATTCTGTCTCCCCCCACAGAGAATGCCACGAGAGTAGGATTTTTGACTTTCTTGTTCACCACTATATCTCTCCACCTAGAACAGACCTGGCATATTTTAGGAGCTCAATAAACATTTGTTGGATGAATCAATGGATGTTGTCCAGGAAGCAGCATGGAGAACGGACACTTCTCACAGGCCATCACCAAAGCAACAGACTTCTTTGTCCCACTGGCCCCCAGAGCTGCTCCACGGCTGATGCTATGTAGGGCAGTGAAATTCACAGAGGAAGAAAGAGGAAGACTCCTTCTTAGCATCCAAGGCGGAGAAACTCTCCACCTCATTTAGTGCCCTCCAGTCCCTCACCCCAGGTCACTCTCCTGTGTCCAAACAGCCTTCCTACTACCTTCACATTTAGGGATGCATGACACGTTTCCTTGTAAAACTGAAGAGAATGGAGGATAGCTATGGATTGGTTTGTGTCCCCCACCCCCATGCCCCACCCCCCCACCCCCACAAAAAACCACATGCTAAAGTCCTAACTCCCAGTGCTTATGGATATGACTTTTTTTGGAAATTGAGTCTTTGCTGATGTCATCAGGTGAAGATGAGGTCATTAGTGGGCCCTCATTCAATGTGACTGGTGTCCTTGTAAGAGGAGGAAAATGCCACGTGTAGACAGAGACATAACAAACGTAAGCATGTGACAGGCAGACACTGAAGTGCTGTAAGTCATGGAACGTCTGGGGCCACCAGGAGCCAGAAGAAGGAGAGACGGATCCTCCCCTGGAGGCTCCAGAGAAAGCCTGGCCCTGGCAACACTGTGACTTCAGATTCTAACCTCCAGAACTATGAGAGACTAAATATCTGTTGTTTTTAAGCCTTCCGGTTTACAGCACTTTGTTAACAGTCCTAGGAAACTAACACAAGTGCCAGTCATCTGGCAGAGTCCAAAGAAGTGCGAAAACTCCCAAGTGTCCTTCACCAACCCAGCAAGCACCAGACCCTCTTGAACTATGCACACCTGGACCTGGGTGGGTATTTTCATTTCCTGAAATGCACATGCAATTGTAAAGAGGGGTTGAATGAATATATCCATGCACAGACCTCTGTTTCTATATGAATATAAGAATTCTACACACACAGACACACAAAATCCATTCTCTACTCCAGTCACTACAATCAATTTCAATGACATCCAGATGAGACCCATGTCTTGTGAGGTTAACTATTGTCCTTCTGTCTTGCAGCTTCAAACACTTTTTAGGACAAAGCAAGGTATCAATCTGAAGGAAGACAGAAAATCTATACGTAGACATCATAGACAAAATCGTTCCATAATTTTTTTGGATGAAACCCTTCTAATCCATAACATTAATGATCTTAGATGTGTTTTGAGTTTCTGATGATAAGAACCAAGGTGTTCACATATCCAGGTTAAGTGTTACATAAGCACATGTTGGCCATTCCTATAGACCAGGGGAAAGCAGAAACGCATTCTCAAACAGGTCCTAGAAGCAGGCCTCATCTCAACCCTAAACAGAGTGATAATGGCTCATTTTTCAAGTATGACGAGGTATGGGTTTCTGCACTAAGTGCTTTCTATGGATTAATTCCTCAGAGCAACCCAGTGAAGTATGTGGGATTATTACACTTAGTTTACAGATATGGAAACTGAGCAATTTGTCAAATGAGTGCCTGAGCCAAGTTTCAAACCCAGGCAGTTGGACTGCAGAACCTGTATACTTAACTGTTAAGCTGGGTTTCCCTGGTGGCTCAGTGGTAAAGAACCTGCCTGCCAAGCAGGAGAAATGGGTTTGATCCCTGGGTTGAGAAGATCCCCTGGAGAAGGAAATGGCAACCCACTCCAGTTCTTACCTGGGAAATCCCATGGACAGAGAAGCCTAAAGGGCTACAGTCCATGGGGTCACAAAAGAATCAGACACAGCTGAGCAACTGAATGACAACTGTTAAGCTACACCACTTTTCCTAGGATAAAGCCTATGAATTCAATCTCCTTGTAGAGGTCTTGTGGGAAACCAGTACATAGCAGCCCTATTTCCTTCATGAGTTCTGACCAACTGAGAAATAAATGAGTTAGCAAGAGGCCAGGCGTCATCTTTATGAACATGACAGTGTTGGGAGAGCATAGCCTCCCGTGAAAGCCAAAATGGACTGGCCATCTTCCCTGCCTCCAGCCTGGATCCTGGAGCAGCCATCTGCTCCCACTGATCTGGGTGGAGAAAGGGACATAGAACTCACTGAGAAATGAGGACCAATGGCTGTCTGCCTCGTCTATGAAAAGTGGAGCGAGCAGGAAGTACAGGAAAGGTCCAGGAGTATCAAAAGAAAATCCCTCACATGGAAACCAAAAGGGTGGGGGGGAATGATCCCCTTGATACTCTCTCAAACTTTCCTCCATGCAGGCTCCTTCGATTGTCCTGTGGCCCTGGGCTGCCCACAAAGTGCTCACCCAGCCTTGTTTTCCAGCCCTGAAAGTGATCCTTTATTCCTGGCAGAAAAGCCCTGTGCTCAACACTGCTACCATCGCTCCGCAGGAAAAGGAGGAGGAAGGCGTCTTCTGTACTTATGCTGAGATAGGGAGGGGGGAGCATCCTTGAGCAGGTCTGGTGACCCAAAGCCATGACCATCTCCTGGAGGAAATTCAGGTCATGGGATGGCATAATGGGCCAGGTATTTTTGAACAGGGATAGCCTGCTCTAGTTACTTTAGGCAATAACCTTTCACACAAGTTCTTGAGACTGGGTCTCCTTATTTACATAAAACAAAAATGATCATTTCCCATGCTTTTAGACTACTTTCCAGAGTCACAGGCCTTGAAAGTTCTCCTTAGCAACCAAGTACCGTTAAACTCTGCCACATCTCCCAGTGGTTCCCTGGGTCTCCTTCCAGTCATCCTAGTTCATTTTACTCCCTGTATCAGTAAGGATTCTGGCTGCCTTCATGTAACAGGAAAAACTCCCAGATGATAACTTATATAAGATTTAAGACTCTCTCAGATTAAAAAATACACATTCTAGAGTTGAGTGAGGTTTAATTTAGTAGCTTTATAAAGTCCACAGGGAGCCGGGCTCTTCTCAGATCTCTGCTTCATCATTCCTAGAACATTGTTTTTGTCCTCACAGTTCAACATGGCTACTGGTGCTCCAGCCATTTATTTCACATTCCAGTAAGCAAACATAAAAGAGATGAAGAGAAGGAGCCTAGGAGCCCCAGGTGTCACTTCCACTTAAACTTGGGTAGAATCTAGTCACTTGGTCACTCCCTGTGTTTCTGTTAGCTATTGTGGCATAAACAACCACAGAATTTCAGTAGCACCCAACACTAAACATGTCATCTCACACATCTACAGGTTGGTGAGGATTCAGCTCATCCAGCATCACTCAGGCATATCTGCTTCAAGCTACAGGGGCTGGGTTGATCCCACTTCTCACAGCAGGTCTGTGTGTCAGCTGAATGACTCTGTCCCACATGGCTTTCATCTTCCTTGAACCACTTGGGCTAGCAGGACCTGTTCTTCTCATGGCAGGAAGAGGTTCAAATGAAGACATGGAAATAGGTCAGGTCTTCTAAAGTCTGGATTCAAAACTGACACACTATCACTTCTGCTTACATGCTAATAAAGTCAAGGATGAGTATAATCTGCTCGCGATGAACACATAGCCCAGGTGTGATTTGGGATGGGGTGAAAAAGTGGAACCAATAGTCAATCTATCCTATCTACCATTCCTGAAAACTAGGGAATGTCATGTTTTGGTCAGGTGACAACAAGCCTAGCTTAAGTCAGAAACATTCTTCTTTAAGAACAGGAAATCAGAGAAATTCAGTCTCCATACTCCCTTACACTATACCAACTTTGCAAAATATCAATACCAGTCTCGTACAAGTTCCTCATACTTCTTACCCTCACCCTGAAACACAGCGTATGTAGAAGTACTCACAAGAATGCAGGAAAAGAGAGCCGGCACATTGAGACTGCCACGAGCCTATACTTGTGGAGTGCAGTACTCTCCACTTTGGAGCAGAGATTTTTTTTCAGTTTGGCCTATCTCAAAACCCACAGCCAAGAAGGATCAAATTCATACAACCTTGGAAGGCAGTGCCCAGGGCTCTCTTGCGCACCTCTCCCCAACACCAGCGTGCAACGGACATGGCAAACAGTCCGGAGGCAGGTGGTGTAAATCAGCATCTCTCATAAATGGCCACAGAGTCCCTTAGCCTCCCCTTCCTAAGAGGAGAAAGCAGGAGGAACCAAGTAAGTAATGGAAGAAGAATATCCAGGCTGCCCTGAGAACCCTGAGTCCCAACTCAAGGCCCCATCTGTCCCAGCACCTCCTCTGGACTCAGACTTTGCCAAGATCCAGAAACTAACGTGGCACTGTCTGGCAGGGCAAGAGTCTCCAGGACCACGCTCCAGCCTCCATCCCTATTGACTGGTGTCATCTCCATGCTGATTGCTCCAATTTTTAAATTTAAACCCTGATGGCCCCAGTCACGTGAGTCAGAAAGCAGAGCACCTGCTAGTGTTAGGTATATTCCTAGATTTATGACCTAGTGTCTTGGTGTTCCTTCTAACATTTTGAAAAGCCTGGTTTCTTGCACAATCAAACCAGTGTTCTTGCCCCACCTCTCTCCCCACTTCCATCCATCCTTGACACTGCGACAGGCCAATATTCCGAATGCACAGCTCTGACTCTAACAACCAATAACCAATATCCAACAGCTATCTTCAGTGTTAAATTCGCACATACAAATTTCAGCTGAATGTGCATCACAATTATGTGACATGGGTATAACTGTTCCAAATGCACCAGAATTTGAGAAAACCGAGACTGTGGTAATAAGACATAGAGCTGGCGCTCGAACCCAGGACAGTGCTTTGTCTCTGGCATCATAGCTGCCTTTGCCAGGAAATCTCTCTCCACGATCAATAACCTTCCTTGGTAGCTTCTGAACTCTTCATGTTGCCATTGAAAGCATCTGACTGTCAAAGTCCTAAACTCCTTTTTCAGCCTTAGTTCTCACTTCCCACAAGCATGTCTGACACTTTCCAACTTCTCCCCCCATTTTTCTTGACATGATCTGTCTTATCCCCATACCATCACTCCCTTGGTTTTGTCTACCTCCAAAGCTCATCCTAACAAAACAGAGCAGGACCCTATGCTTCTTGTCCCACCATGTCCTCTGCCTGCCTTTTGCCTAAGGAAAAACGTTAGCTAAAGAATAGGTTTAATCAGAGACGTGAGAAGATGCAGAAACAAAGATAAACTGTCATAGAAGACCAAATAATAATAGTTTAATCATTAAGCAGAGTCAAGGGCCTTTAGATCCTTCTCAAGGGCTATAGATAATATTCTGAGCCATCTCCTGTGAGCTCTCTTATAGATACTGAAGCTCTCACCAGGTGGAGAAGTTAACTACATGATGACCAAACTATAGCCATGACAGAAGCTGCCACAATTCCAAGATGTCAGTAATGCCTAACACGGTGAGGCACGGCCCTAACCCCCTCTCCTTATCCTGCAGGCACGGTCCCAGGATGAAGAGAGGGGGTTGGGGCCGTGCCTCCATTTTGTCAGTAATGCCTAACGCAGCTCCCGACACCAAAAAGTGGCCTCAAGGATATGGGAACAAACTGACCCTGGAGCTGAAGATGAACTGTACAATCAAGAGGATGCTGGTCAGACCACTAATGACCAATTTCAAGATGACTGTCAGAGTGACTGTGCTGTTTCTGCATGTAGGCCCCTTCCTCAGCCTATAAAAGCTCTAGCCCATGGATTATCAGTGGAGGGGAGTCGGCCTTTGGACAGGTATCCACCCCTCAACCAGTTGCCAGCATCCAGAATAAACCAAACTTTCCTTTCCATCAACCTAGCCTCTTTATTGGCATTTGAGTGGCAAGCAGCCAGACCTGGCTTTTGGTTACACTGATACTTTTCTCATGGTCAAAACTCTCCCTGTGTCCCCGTTTCCTGAAATCCTGCCTAATCCCCTCTGACAGAAGGAATTTCCTCCCCCACATTCCCTCAGGGTGTTCTTGTCCTATACCCTGGGGTACTGTCCACTGTGCATTATAGCAACGTGTATATGTATATGTCACACGGAGTAAACTGGAAGCACAACCCAAGTCTTACTCGTGTTTTTCTTGCATGTAACACTGAGCTCTGTTCCTTGTAGAGAACCAATACTCAATATTTGCTCACTGCATTAAAAATGCATTTATTGAGTATCTACTATGTGTCACAAACTATTAGGTACTAGAAAGATATTAACGTCTTAACATAATTAAGACATTGAGTAGAGTGTAAAAATAAATACATGAGTGAATGGATCAATAGATGATGAAAGTGTGATTCTGTTTCAGTGCAATCCATACTATATTCCAGACATTATTTTCTCCTCATCCTAAGGCATCTGGAGAAGCTTCCTGGAAAGAGGAACAGGCCCGGGTTAAATTACTTACAATATGAAAATTCTCATAGAATTACAGATTGCACTAAAGGCAAGAAAGGAGTGGTCCAAACCACACACAGTCTCAGTTTAACGCAGTAGGATATGTAAATCCAATTTTTGTCAAGTTGAGCTATTTTAAAGGCACTGGAGGTGTTTTCTATTGTAAGACTCCTATGGTGAATCTGTTTCAGACAGTGACTACCCTACAAGTATCGCCTTGTAAACCCAGTTCCCACAAAACGGACTGACAGAGAAGAATCTATGCATCAGAGATGCTGGAATAAATGACCTTGGACCTCTACACAACCGTGAGATTGTGAATCTCTAGTTCCAGGAGACACATCTGGGCAGACTGAGGAAGGAGACAGGAACAAAAGCAGAGAACAATCAAGGAGCAGGAGTGAGATCAGTAGGAAAACAGCCACAAAGTCAGGGGGGAATCGTTGCCAAACAGATGAAAATAAGATGAAAGATTGGATGCAGGAAGCAAGGGGAGCAGGGGAGGTATCAGAGTGAACACCATTAGCTCATTTCCAATAGATCCTTGCATCCTCGTTAACAGCTCAGAGAAGATCAACCTGCTACAGATATGTGAGCGCTAAGCCTCCCATATTACATCAATCATCCCCACTTAGGGAAAGACTATTTAAAGAGTTATATACACATATACACACTACCATATATAAAACAGATAACCAACAAGGACCCATTATATAGCACAAGGAACTATATTCAATTATTCTGTAATAAACTATAAGGGAAAATGCTTGCTGGGGCTGTCAAGGTGGCCGGGCTCACCAGGCCTGGACAATAACTTTGAGTAGCCACAGGGCAGGAAAGGCAGGGGCCAGAACTCTGCCAATGGCAGGCCAGGTGGGCAGCAGATTGACCCCAGGGCAGCCAGCAGCAGCAGTGAAAATTCTTAAAGAAATGGAAATACCAGCCCACCTTACCTGTCTCCTGAGAAACCTGGATGCAGGATGAGAAGCAACAGTTAGAACTGAACATAGAACAATGGACTGGTTCAAAACTGGGAAAAGAGTACAACAAGGCTGTTTATTATCACTCTGCTTATTTAACTTATAAGTAGAGTACATCATGTGAAGTGCCAGGCTGACTCACAAGCTGGAATCAAGATTGCTGGAAGAAATATCAATAACCTCAGATATGCAGATGATACCAACTCTAATGGTAGAAAGCAAAGAGGAATAAAGAGCCTCTTGATGAGGATGAAAGAGGAGAGTGAAAAAGCTGGATTAAAACTCAACATTCAAAAACCAAGATCATGGCATCCAGCCTCATCACTTCACGGAAAATAGATGTGGGAAAAGTGGAAACAGTGACAGATTTTATTTTCTTGGACTCAAAAATCACTGCAGACAGTGACTGCAGCCATGAAATTAAAGGATGCTTGCTCCATGGAAGAAAAGCTATGACAAACTTAGATGGCACATTAAAAAGCAGAGACATCATTTTGCCAACAAAGTTCTGTTTAGTCAATGCTATGCTTTTCTCACATCAGTAGTCAGGTACTGATGTGAGAGTTGGACACTCAAGAAGGCTGATTGCTAAAGAATTGATGCTTTTAAATTGTGATTCTGGAGAAGACTCTTGAGAGTCCCTTGGACTGCAAGGAGATCAAACCAGTCAATCCTAAAGGAAATCAACCCTGAATATTCGTTGGAAAGACTGATGCTGAAGCTGAACCTCCAATACTCTGGCCACCTGATGTGAAGAGCCAACTCATTGGAAAAGTCCCTGATGCTGGGAGAAATTGAGGGCAAGAGGAGAAGGGGGTGACAGAGGATGAGATGGTTGGATGGCATCACTGACTCAGTGGACATGAGTTTGAGCAAACTCAGGGAAATGGTGAAGGACAGGGAAGCCTGGTGTGCTGCAATTCATGGGGTTGCAAAGAGCCAGACACGATTTAATGACTGAACAACAACAATAAAGAAAAATAACCTGAAAAAGAATATATACACACACACACATACACCCACAACTAAATCATTTTGCTGTAAACATGGAACTAACACAGTATTATAAATCAACTATACTCCAATAAAAAATAGGGACTTTCCTGGTGGCCCAGTGGTTAAGCATCTGCCTTGCAATGCAGGAGATGCAGGATTGACCCTTGGTTGGGGAACTAAGATCCCACATGCCTCAGGCCAACTAAGCCTGCATGCCACAACTAGAGAAGCGCACACACTACAACTAGGGAAAGCCCGCCTGCCACGACGAGCACCCAGCACAGTCGGATTTTTTAATAAATAAAGAATATAGGGGTATGCAAACACAATGGAGCCTTCCCAAGTGAAACTTCATGGTGTCGAAACTCTACTTTGAAATACTCCACAGAAATAAAGTTTCAGTTCAGAGTGGGGAAAGGGATACATGAAAAACAATTGGACATGAGTCAGCTAATGGTAGAAACTGAGTGACATGGACATGACAGACAATATTCTACACTCATCGCTTTTATAGAGGCTTGAGAATTTTCCCCCAAAAATTAAAACACAGCTGAGCAAAGGGATCTCAGGAAGGAAACCAAGGATGATGAGCCGGCGCCAAATTCTGATGCCATGGAGAGTTCTTCTTTCAAGATGAGGTCTTAATTGAGTTTGTTATTTGCTGCTCGGCCTGCGTGCTGAAGTGCAGGGTTAGAGACAAGCCTGAGTGCCTGTGTGGCAGTCTCATTACCACAGGATGGACTCTGATGCTCTTGGCTTGCAGTTTGCAGCATCAGCTTCTGAGAGCATCTCTTTTTCCACTAAGAGTGGTGTGGCTTACCCCCACAGCCAGCCCGAAATGGCAGCTGAAGTTGGAGGTAGAGTGTGTTTGGGTTCATTGGAGGAAGACAGAGTCAAGCTTCTGGGTTAACAGGATCTGACAGGAATGCACAGCTGCCAGTCTCTACCCACAACCCCAGAGCTCAGGGCCCCTTTTTGCCTGGGGGGGTGGGGAACATGGGGGCTCCATGCACTTAAAAGGAGAGGACATGTATTGATTTGCTTGTGTGCTGGTTTGATATGTGTAGTCTTTTTACTTAGCTCTGTGTTCCATGAGCATGAGTCCCCGGGACTGTTTTATTTTTTATTCAGCGTTGCCTGGGGTCTAACTCAGTAGAGGAGCGACATAAATGTTTGCAGAATTGAAATAAAGTTGAACTGAAGACTGACAAAGTGGTCATTAAAATATACCCAAGGATTTAACTTGTCCAGTCCTTCTGTTTAGATTCACTCAGATCCTCTCTCCCTCCCTCTCTTTCCTTCCCCAGGAGGGGTGATTAATAATTCAGCTAACAATAGTGTATTCTGATGGCTCCGAATATAACAGTTTAATTGATATTTGTTTCTGCAGCAGTGCAATATCTCATTTTCCCAGGAGGGCAGTTTTCCATTTCTGTTCCAGGTTTCTCCCAACAAAACAGATCAATCCTGGGAATACCTGAAGGCCATTTGTTATGAAAGAAAGAATGTGGGTAGCGGTTTGAAAAAGACACAATTCTGAAGCAATCGGGTGTTAAACACTGACATTTATTTAGAGGTTTGTCAACTCACACATTATTAGGATAAATTCTACTTTATATCAGTATATAATAGGCAAATATATAATACCATAAATTGCATTTGTACACATAAATACAAAATTTGAGGTAGGGCCTCAAGAATAATGACTTCTTAAATGAATAATGCACAGTATATAATATGTACTCTAAGATATATATATATGATGCATCATTTATAATGTAATATATTTTCTTCATGTACAGTTAATGAAAAAATATAAGGACCTGATTATGGAACATATCTTTATTCATAGGCGACAGAACCACATAAGATGCCTACATTAAGGACAATAGCCAAGTACACAGTTAAAGAATAAACCTATCCCATGATAGGTCCATATAAAGTGCGAAAAAAGACCATAAAAATGAGACACAAAACAGTTCCTAGTCAGTTACTAAGTATCATCCTAACAATAAAATACACCTATAAGGCAAATGGTTACCTGAAGATGTATTTAATCCATGGCGGGCAAATCAAGCCACTGCTCCCTCTTCAGGGATGATGAATATCCAATCTGAGAACACTTTCTCTTTGGCTGCAGGCTGCTCAGAGGTGACCAAAGCAGAGACCACAATTCAAAATCACTTGGCCTTTCTGTACAGTTGAAGCAAAATCCAGGAAAGATAGCTTTACTTTTGCAAATCCTCAGACCACTTTGCAGAGAAATCAGCATTAAGATTCAATCATCCAAACCTTTGCTCCCAGCCTGGAGGTTTCCTATACAATACCCAGGAGGAAACAGAGGTGACAGTCGTTGGCCTTGGCCCGTTTTCTCTGCAAGAGAACCTACTACCCAGGCTGCAGAAGTGTGTCACAGACCCAAATCCAGGTAGCAGCAGCAGGATCTTGCCATCACACTTACATGAAGCAATAGTTATTGTGCAAGTCTCTGGCGAAAAGAATGATGACCAATGGCCAAGGGAACAAGGAGAAAAGAAAAAAATCTTAGTTTTAGGCATGGGAAAACCATGCTGACAGGTCAAGTTTATCAGAAGCACTGAGGCACACAGAGATAATAGAATTAGAACTTAAAGGAAAACTCAACTCCAGTGCAACATTAGCAAAGACAACCCTCATCTTATCCATTTCCTGGTCATTGTGTTCAATGTCCTTTTAAAGTGCCGCTCACTGAAATACAAGTTGACTCCATTTCTGACCTATTAAAGACACATTGGAAATTTCAAAGGCGTTGAGGTCATCGAGATTTTGCATTGACCACAGATTTCATGCAATAAATAAATATAAGAGAGAAAGAGAAAAAAGACCAGACTGGACACATTTGTACATGACAAACACACAGCCTTAAAGACATTAAAAATTACTAATACACAAGACAAATATATGCATAAGAAGCCACAACACCAATTGTTAAGACATACACATATTTTTCTCCTTTAAGGATATTACAGGGTTACTGTTTTTAACATATGGCTTTTTTTTTTCTCGGAATGGGTTTCTGGCATTTGTTGGTATTAGGAAACAATCTCGCAAGTAGAAAACACCTCACCATTCTGCACAGTGAACCAACGCAAGCCTTTTCTCAGCAACTCAGTTTTTGCCTCCGTTTGGAGGGGAACTCTCAAGTGGAGCTTTATGACAATGCTGTTCATTTCATTTTTATTCGCTCATTTTTTTTCCTTCCACTTGACTGTGGATTTCAATAGCGTGGAAACATCCATCTGGTCATATGCATCTCAGCTCTTCGCGTCCCAGCCAAGTCTAGGGGAGGTACAGCACGAGCAGACTGGCCATGAGTGGAGAAAACTCAGATACCCAACACTACTCTGTCAAGGAAAGCCTCAAAAGTTAAACACAACTGTAGAAAGAGACAAAATTAAACTCACAAGGTAACCATTCCCAGGTAAGCTTAGAACCTTCCACCCTTAAGAACACTGTACATAAAATTGGACGCTGTAGGAAAAAGTTTTAAAAACACAGACACACACACAAAAATCCAGTTGCTCAGGGAACAGCCCCTGGGTCTTAACTGGACAAACTGTAATGAACACAAATGTCACTGCCCCCAAGTGCAGAAACACACTAGTTAATGAGGTCGTCCCCATTCTCACAATGAAGCAAACTTGCAGTGTGTACAAAACAAATCTGGCAGCATCCATGAGTTTACCTCACCCCCTTTTTAGTCACAACAGCAATAATTAATAGAAATTGGCTTGGCAACCAGCATCCGACTCAAATTTTAGCCAAGAGGCAAGAGAGGAAAGCCAGAAACCACACATCCTGACACAAACCCATCATTCCCATGGGAGGATGTTAATTGATTTCAGTGATTTTCTTCAATGTTCAAATTGGAAAGGCTGCAGATCCTTTCCAAACCAAAGCTAGTCCTCCCTTCCTCTCCCACCCTGTCGGATACCAAGGGGAGAGGCCAATTTTTGGTACCACTGTGCAGGATCTGCTAGAGCCCTGGGGACTTGTTTTCAATATGGCTTTCTTGGGGAAACTAGTGTTAATGGTGGACAGGTCTCTACAGGAAACACTGGGACGGGAAGGTCACGGCTCAGTTTCCTAAAGCTAAGTCTAGGGGAAGCTTAGGGTTTAGTCTCTGTGATGGATTCCCGTAAGTTCTAGGTTTGGGAGGTAAGTAAGCAGAAAAAGGGAACAGGAGGAGGAAGAACAAACAGGCCTCGAAAACAGATGAAAAACCTAAAGTTCGAAACCCATCTGTGTTTCCTTTTTTGAAAGTTTTCACAGACTACTCTTCAAAACTGGAAGTTCACATGGCAAATGACAATGATATCTGCCCCAGAAAAGAAAGAGCTCAGTAAGATGAGCTGAGTTATTTTTTTTTCTTTAAAAAATGAAGTTATTTTTTAAAAAGTATTACTTTAAGGTCTGTTGTTGGGTTTCGTTACTGTTGAAAAGGATGAAAATGTCATATCAATATACAAGATTTGAACTGAAAACTTCGCCTGAGACCCTGTAATATGAAGACAAACAAATAAAAAAAAGATTGCAATGGTCTCCCCTAAGGAAACACTTTTAAGTTTAGATATTATTATTGTAAGGGGGAAAAAAGACTATACTACACTATACTCACCATCTCTACAGTGATTCATAAGATATTTATATGGACAGAAAACACCATTACAAGTACACACCACGTGAACACATATCACATTTTAAAAATCTCATATATGCATGTTCAGGATACAAGAAGATAATAGAGGTTACAGCTTCGCCAGTCTCTGTAGACAGATGATCTGTTCTCATTAGAGTGTGATTGTGAGTATTGTGAATTGAGAACTCTGCAAATGGTATCAGCTAAGTGTAGTCTTAAAAGCAATAGCTCTAATTGGCTCACTTGCTACTTACCTAACCTGTATCTATCAGAAACTTCTGTACCTACAGCGACCTAAAGTGCAGTGAGTATTATGGTTGCTTTCTCTTCAACTCTCCACTTCTTTGATTCAATGGCTACGATTGGCATTGACCGTGAGTGAGAAAGTGAAGAGTAAAAACTGAGACATTATCTGACTTTCGAGAGTTTGTGTCTGATATATACAACATATAGATAGAACCAGGGTAAGTCTCAGTTTCCCAGAGGTTGAGAGACAAGGTAACTACAGCTCGTAGAAAGACATTTGGAAGAGACGACACGTGGGTGATGACACTGAACCACGATGCTAGACGTATGGAGAAACTAGAAGAGCACTCTGGTATGGATGTTTGACATCGGGCACAAATAATATGATGCAGAGGTAGAGGAAAGGACCCAAAGAATTCACAACTATGGTCATTAAAAAAAAGCAAACCAACTGAGGGAATAGAGCTGACTCTTCATTGAGGTTCTCAGCTTGCAGAGAGAAAGCATGTGAGTCCTTGGCGTACTCGAGAGAGTTGGTCCAAATGATGGAAACAGAGCCCCAGCCATGGATGGAAATGGGAACTTCATCACCTTGGGAGTGTCCAAATCCACTGGCCTCATCTTATTTGAAAACATCTTCTGACCACTGCCAACCCTCCAAAGGTACACTGCCCTGAACTTTGTGTGTCTGAATGAAACCATGACATGGCTCAGATGAGTCCAAAGCAACAATCTGGTTATCCTGCATCAGCCTGACTGGCCCCACCAGTGACAATCACAGAGGATGCTTCTCTACTGACCAACTCACGAACATCTACACGTGACTTTGCTGGGAGGTGCTCCCTCATTGATTCGAGCCTGTGAGGTAAACCCCGCTGAAAACTGACAGCGTGGACACAGGTAAACCGAGCTCCATCTAGCTCTTGGCTACAGCATGCAACACTACGTCCTACTTTCCTAAGTCATCACTCTCATGCACAGGTATGAACTGAGATGTGGGGAGAAGGAAGAAGAAAAATGGGAAAACAGCTGGGGAAAGCATCAGGGAAAGGCAGAGAGGAGAAAGAGAATCAAGTCTGAGCCATCCCATGCCATCAGACTAGCACTGGGTGCCTAGTTCCAAATCCTTCACTGGCAGTTTGAGTCCCAGGGAAGAGGTCCCCAAGGGGTCGATCATGTTCTTGTAACGCTCCCCTCGGTGCTGAGCTAAGAAGGGACCCCAGTCCGGCTGCGGCGAGCACACCAACTTCAGCCTCTGCAAAGAAGCCAAAGACACACAGGGTCACAGAAGCAAAGCACCCTCTTCCCCCAGACACCACTCACCCATCTGCAAACTGCATGCAACCACATTTGCCAGAACACCTCCTGGAACCAAGAGGTCCTCAACCAGGAGAAGCAGTTAGGAAGACCAGCTCCATTAATTAACGAGGCCAGGAATGCGTTACAGAGGAAACTTAGTTTAGTTCACCTGGAATTATTTACATCACCCTGCAAGCAATATTACAGTTGCTCAGGGTTTGCCGTACATAAGATTAATAGAAGATAAAGGGCCCAGATTTAATTATACATTTCTTCCCCTCCAAATGGAGAGGACCCACAAGCTGCTCTATTGCCAAACACAGTCTGCAAAGGACATGTACTCAATTACTTTGTTCTAGTCTCAACAGTGAGTTGTTACATCAAAATAATTGGATTTTGTTTAGCATATTTCCCAAAAGTATATAAATGGCCAGAAAAAAAAAAAAAAACCCTCAACCCCAAAGATACACTGCCAAGAGTGAGCAAAGATTTTAATTATCTGTTGACAAAAATATATGCTTCTGACTTGGTGCAAAAGTGTGGGTTCTTGCAGGCGAGCTAAAAATAATGGGAATGTCTCTAATCCTTCAACTGAATGTTTCAGGGAAAACATAATTTGATTGGAGCATTTTCTAGAATAAGGAAAAAGAAGGCAGATGTCTGACTACATCAGAGGGAACAATGATGTGTTTATTACCTATTAAAAAGAAGCTGCTTCTTATAGCTGTTAGTTTAATCTCCCCTTAATCATCAGTTTGCAACCTTTGTGTCCCAAATTAGCCATGATAAATGTATATTGCTGACTCATCAGTTTAGAGGAGTTCAGCCTAAGACAAGAGTAGCAGAGGCTAACGCAGCTTCTGTTCATAAGGAAAGAGGTTACAGGGTCAGGGAGAGGGAGTCCACCTGAGGCCACAGTAAGCCATCCCTGGGGGCAGGGGACCGTGTCAATGCACCTTAAGGAGGTAACAGACAGAATTTCCTGAGGATGGAAACTGGACCACTGCTTCAGTAAGAAGACTCCTGCATCTCCCTCTGCCAACTCTGCCTCGATCGTTAGTCCAAGAAAAACAAAGGCTACCTCCTCATCGCGTGCACATTCATGTAGCCCATTCACTCACGTGCTCTCTTCCCATCTGCTGTTCCCCTCCCAAGCCCGTGTGAGATGCTCCAGGGTGCTCTCTTCCTCAATCTGGCTGACCGAGGGCAAACCCCACCCAGCTGTTTCTCGCTACCCACATCTACACATGTGTTTCTTCACCTCGTTCTCATCCAGCACCTCTCAGGCTTGAATTCGCATCAGAATCACCTGGGGGCTTGTTAAACTATGGCCACCAGAGTCCCACGTCCCCAAGATTCTGGTTCAGTGGAGCAGAGTTGGAGCCTGATTATTTGCATTTCCAGGATGCTCCCAGGCTTCCCTGGTGGCTCAAATGGTAAACAATCTGCCTGCAACACAGGAGATCTGAGTTCAATCCCTGGAAAGGGAAGATCCGCTGAAGAAGGGAATGGCAACCCACTCCAGTATTCTTGCATGGAGAATTCCATGGACAGAGGAACCTATATACAGTCCATGGGGTCGCAAAGAGTCAGACATGACTGAGGGACTAACAGTTTCACTTTTACTTTCAAGCTCCCAGGCCATGCTGACGCTGCTGGCCCCTGGGCCAGGCCCTGAGTAGCACTGATCTGGTCCAAAACAGCAGCCCGCTGGACCTCCAAGACAAGGCAGCACTGATGGCTTCCTAGCACGTCTGAACACTTGATTCTCATGAATAACAAAAGCCTGACCACACTTCACCCGTGGCTCAGCAAGTGGCTGTCCCCTTACCATCCTCTTCTGGAGTGAGGGTGGGGAGTTTTTTGCATGAGGAATGGGAAATGGGTTCAGCAAGGGACTAACTAAGATAAGCATCACCTCACACCAGCCATGCCCTGGGCCTTTCATTACATTCTACGGGGATGTTACATTCTACGTGACACATTAATCAGCTTGGATCCCTCAGCTACGCCTAGTGATTTTAAATGTAACTGGTAATAGGTGTTTGGAGGGGGAGGTGCCTCCGACAGAGAGAAATATCAGGAAAGGGGCGATCTGCTGTGTGGTTAACAGTCAAATGCTGGGATTTAAACTCTGGGTGAAGGGAGAGGAAGAGGGAGCACGTGGAGAGAGGAGACACTCTGATCACTTATTTTTTGGAGCCGTCACTACTCTGAGGAAGAACACAATAACAGCTCTGCCTGCCGATTGTCTGAGCCCCTCCATTAGAGGAATAACACATAATAAAAACAGGTTTAATTGAAACGATAGCAACTGTAACCACTTAATCACCCAGTCTCCTGCTAGAATAAGTTTACCAAATCTTTTGGTTTTTTTAAAGCACAGAGCGCTCAGAGCTTCTCCCCTGGGACGGAATGGCAGGAGTAAGAGCTGATACAATTACCTCAATAAATCTGCCAGGAGCCAGATGCATTTTTATCACAAACATAATCGGGATCCAGATAACGGAGCAGGCAAGCATGAGCCATCCGAGCACCATGGACCAGTTAGGGTAGCGGTAAGAGCCATAGGTCATGGGCTCCCACTGGTAGAAGCTGAAGCAAAGGATAAACTGGGAAGAAAAGAGAAACACATGTGTTAGGGTGGGGATGTGAGTATGCCCTCAACAGTCACGTGTTGGACTCCTGCTGTGAGCTGGCTGCTTTCATATCTATTAGCTCATTTTCCCCCCGTGATGATCCTGTAACGGAAGTATTATTACTCCATTTTCCAAATGAAAGAACTGGATTTCAGAGATGAACTGACACACACTGAGGTGCTGACACTGTACTTGCCATCGCATAAAAATTCAGCAATGCATGTGGTGTCTATGCACTCAGAGGGGCTGAGAGGACGAATTTAAAGGATGTACAGCAGGGTGTCTGAGGGGCGGAGGTGGAAGAGGGGTTGGTGGGTGTTTTTAAGGGGCTGTCTCTGTTTTCTATAACTGATAATCAAGCCTGAGTTATAAGGGGGAAATCCACTAGGTTAATGTGAAAAACAAATTGAATCTACTCTGCTTTCACCTTGAATGGGGAAAGGACTATCTCCAGGAGCTGCCTCTAAAGCTGGCTAAGTGGTCCCCGAGCAGTGGCTGAGCAGGAAGTTTGGTTCTATAATCAGCGGTGGGACAAAGAGAGGGGCGGCCCCACTCCCCTCAAATGACACAAGGTGGACAGGCCTTGCCACCAAACGGCGAGATGGGGACAGGCTAATCTCAGCTCTACCGCTAATTAGCTGAGGGATCCGTATGTCTCAGACTTTTCTGCCATAAAACAGACCCATTTTACACCGGGTGGACAACACAGGAGTTTTCTGGAAACAACAGTCTGCTATTTACTCAGGGGACCTTCTCTCTTTTTTGTTGTTGCTTTTTTCAAAAAATGTTTATCTGGCTGAGCTGGGTCCTAGCTGTGTCTCGTGAGATCTTTACTTGCAGCAAGTGAACTCTGAGTCACAGCATATGGGATCTAGTTCCCGGAGCAGGGATCAAACCCGGGTCCCCTTCATTGGGAGCATGGAGTCTTAGCCACTGGACCACCAGAAAGCACTGCCCCCTTCACTTTTAAGAGAGGTCATGATTCATTTTCAGCCCTTTATGCCCCCTCACCACGCACTTTGGCAGACCACAGTGATGAGAAACCTCTGAAAACTTGGTTAATGCAGCTGCAAAGGAACAAAGGAATAGATACGTTGGAAAAACGAGGCACCAGAAAAGACAGAAGAGGGGTCCTAATGCCTGTGTTGGGGGAGGGAGCATTACCCTCAGGAAATGGAGTTCTCCCTGTTTTCAACCCACCTAGAACAATGTAGCCGCCTACTTCTTCCCTCCTCCTCACCTCTCTTGTTCTATCTTAAGCAGTAAAAGAATTGCCTGAAAATGATTGGAGGGAATTATGTCAGGAAAGATAATACATGGAAGTGTTTTGGAAAAGTGGGAAGCATTATACAAATGTAAGGCATCTTTATGATTGCTGCAAAGCCTGGGCTGCTGGAGTAAGTGATTATTCCAATGCAACCATAATTCAATATATGGATTCAAAGCAACAAGAGCCTGAAGACAATGGTTGAAAATACTGCTCCTATAAGAGATACATCTACTCTAGGCCCCCTTTAGAATATTTGCCCCTAGAGTTACAAGTTTTATTAACCAATCTATTGGAAATGGGGCTTAATGTAATTATAGTAAGTTGCTCCATTTCATTTACTATATAAATAGCAATACATCTGCTTATGTGTGCATAATTCAGTAACATGATCTGCCTATGTATACAATAATTACATGCAGAATATTTATAGCTCTATAAATTCATGAAGGCACATATAAAAATGATCAATTTTATTTCAGGGGTTTTGAAGTCACTGAAGCCCATAATCTCAGCTCAGTCTAGTCTCCTACAAGATAACCGTGTTACAGAAGGGCAAATGGCCAAAAAGGAAGGGTTAGGCTTGGTCCTCTGATACCATTTCCTGTTATACAGGTATCATATCAAATTTATCTGTGTAAACTTGTTCTTGCCATCAATTTCACCCTGCCAAATCAGCTTTGATAAAACCCTGCTCTCAGCTGAACCTGGCCATGAGCAAGGATAATTTAGCCATGGAGCCAGGCACACCTGACACTCAGCTGATGGCAACAGAAGGTGATGCTGATGATGGAACTGACCACTTCTTCTTGTCTCTAGCTCCTAAACACAGAAGGAGGATTTGGTGGAAGATATATTCTGGGACCTCTCCACAGAGTTTTATAATGGAAACTGAGTAAAGCACAGCACAGCTGAGGCACTTTCTCAAAAAACACAGCCAGTCCCCATTATCCCTTTTCTCTGAAATTCTGCTCCTAAAGAAGACTAGGATGATTTTAATCCAGAATTGGCCACACTCCACTTGGAGATGAAAGCAACTAGGCATTCAGAAATGTATTAGAAGTGTGTTTAGACAGGTATTATCTTGAAGCCTAGATAGCCTTGGATTCGATTCTTATTCTGCCCCCTGCAAGCTCTGTGGCCTCAGGCAAGCTCCTCAGCCTCTCCAAGCCTCAGCACACACATCTGTAAAGTGAGCGAGAATCACCCAGCAAGCAGGGTGGTCGGGAGCTTAAAAGACAATATTCCTAAAGAGGCTGCCTGATGCTAGAGCCCCACAAGTCGTCATGTTGATTATCACTGTGTGATACGTTTCTGCAGAATACAGTAAGATTCTTTGAAGCTTAATCTGTTCTAAGACAGGAGGCAAAGGTCGAAAGAATCTGGGACAGATTCTAACTTTGATTTCAGCCAGAATAAAACGTGTGTGGTAATAACAGGAGGACCTGGCGAAGCTCAGCAGAGATAGAGCAAACAGCAGAGGCAGACAGGGATGAGGGGAGGAGGGTCTCCTGTTTTCCTCTCGGTAGATGGCTAAACCCATCAGTCCCGAATTCAAGAAACAGAAAGATCTACCTTAATCCTTTTCAATTCTCACGTCCCCAGTCTGGTGGGACTTTTCAGACAAATTGCAGCCTCTGATAGGTGATATCAGATACAGATACAGACGCGGACACAGATGTGGCTTCTATATGATGTCTCCTGTCAATGCCGAGGGAGCGAAATGCTGAATGTTTTTTCTGTCTAAACTTCTTTTTCAGAAAGAAATTGAGATGTTTTGATTAAAACTCACTCTGGGACATCTTTTAGGGTGTTTTTTTTGGGTTTTGGTTTTGTTTTAAGGAAAATATCTGTTTTCTTTACTATTTTACTGTCATGTTCCTTTAAAGAAGCGGTTACAGCGCAGCGAAACAAGGGTCTTAATCTGGTTTCTAGTGCCACCTGCTGGGCTCAGCAGGAACTACAGCCAGCTTCCTGCAGCCTTTGACCACAAGCCAGGGAGGAAGAAAGACAAGGTCTCTTGTCAGTTACTGTGCTTAGAGAGTGGATGGAGGCAAAGCCAGAAGCTAAGGCACAATAAAGGAACAGGTGACAGGAAGTGCATGTGAGTCTCTGTGCAGATTTACTGGTACAGGAAGGGCTCCGCTCTTTAAGAAGATGAATGTCAGATAAATATCATCACACTTGAGGATGATAAGATAGTCCTCAAAAGCAATAAAAATGAATAATAAAAGTCTAACTTCTGCTATACATATTAGTTGTATAGTGGCTGTGTTGAGCAGTGTTTAAGAGTTCTAGAGACAGACTGCCTGGGTTGAAACCCAGGCTGTTGTTACAATTAATAATTCTACAATCCTAGGCAAGTCGCATAAGCTCTGGTATCATTTTCCTCCTCTGTAAAATGGAGATAATTATAATACTAACCCCACAGAACTCCTTTAGGGGAAAGATGAGATGGTACATAAAAAGCACTGTGCACAAAGGGTGGACGTGGTTAGCACGTGGGAACTGTGATCACACGAGGCAGACTGATACAATCAGAAATGTTCCCTAGGGATGCTCCAAACCAAGCCTGAGTCCTAGCTCTGCCCCCCACCCCTCTATCAGCCTTGTGCCTTTGGACAAGGTGCTTCACCTCTTTGAGTTTCAGTTTCCTCAGCTGAAAGACAGGAATACTATCCATCTTAAGAGCTCCCCAGGGTCATCTGTATGTAGGCACACATCTTGTCCAACATAAAGCATTGCATATGCATGCAAGGTATTGCTGGCATGATAAAGTATGCAGTCCTTACAGTTAAAATGGTCGGAGTCACAAAGGCCCAGCAGACTTTCCAGAAAATGTTTGGCTGGAATCCAATCATCATCTCGATATCTTCACAGAACCTTTGCAAGCCTGCAGAGAGACAAACGGAGATGGAGCATGAGGTGCAGTGGCAGGGGGTGAGATGGGACAGGGCACAGCAGGAGAGCCCGTCACTCGCGTGTCATGGGCTGAGATGGCCCCCTCTTGCTGTCAACATGACCCCTATTATGTAGGAAACCATCAGACAGATGACACTGCTGGGAAGATGAAGGCACATGGAACATTTAGATAGATAGCAAACACTCTCTGCAGTGAAGTTCCACGTGTGATGTCAGCCCACGGTGCCAGCTAGAAAGCTCCATCCCAGCCTGACCCAGGCATCTCCATGCTGCCACCGTCTGACAGTCACCTGTGTGGCTGTTTTCACAGGTGGGCTCATGGGTTCAGCAACCAACTCTGGCAAGCCCAGTTACCGTCATGATCAGGAAGCACAATGTATTATGAAAGCCTTGGGATTTCAAGGGAGACTCCCTGTATGTTGCCTTTTATCCCCCACCCTCCCAAGGATGGGCTTCCCTGGTGGCTCTGCTGGTAAAGAATCTGCCCACAATGCGGGAGACCTGGGTTCAATCCCTGGGTTGGGAAGATCCCCTGGAGAAGGGAAAGGCTACCCACTCCAGAATTCTGGCCTGGAGAATTCCATGGACTGTATAGTCCATGGGGTCGCAAAGAGTCAGACACAACTGAGGGACTTTCACTCAGTCCCAAGGCTACTCTTCCATGAGTCAGTTTATCTCTGCTCCATGGAAGGTGATAAGGGCAGGCAAGAACCAGTGTGACTTCCGCGTGGCTATCACCCACTTTGTTGGAACTCAAAGGACTGTGGTCTTCTTGGTCGCTGATCAACATAACTATGTAAAGTAAAAAGCAGATGAGAGTTTTTCTCAGGGCCCCAAATAACCAGCATCCACTCTCTGAAAGGAAAAGCCACAGAGAATTTCTGAGGAGGAAGCAGTTTCTTGTATTGTTTCCTGAGCTCATCAGAAGCGAGGCTTTCTCAGAACTGGGGGTGTTGCCATGCTGAAGAGACGGGAAAGGGCCCTGAGTTTGAGCCCCTTCATAGTCGGCAGTTCCGACTGGTAGCCCCAAATAATGGGCCACCGCAGGCCAGAACTGCACACTCGGAACAGCTATCTGACCATCTTCGGGTTTGTGTGTATGTCTCGTTTCATGTCATCAAACTCCTTCAATGACTGGCCTCTGGACACTAGACCCTCTGGACCTAAGTGAGGGGTTAGAACCAAAAACGTGATGAAAGTTAAAGATGAGGACCTCAGATGAACCTATTTGCAGGGTAGCAATAGAGACGCAGACATAGACAACTGACTTGTGGACACAGCGGGGCAGGGAAGGAGGGGTGGGATGAATGGAGAGAGTAGCACTGAAACACATACGTCACCATGTGTAAAACAGTGGGAATTCACTGTATGATGTGGGAAGCTCAACCCAGCGCTCTGTGACAACCTAGAGGGGGGGATGGGGTAGGGGGTGCGAGGGCAGGGACATATGTATCCCTATGGCTGATTCATGTTGCTGTATGGCAGAAACCAATACAACATTGTAAAGCAATTATCCTCCAATTAAAAATAATTTAAAAAAAAATGAGGACCTCAGAAATCCACATGAAATCCTGAAGAGTGGGACTCAGTTCTTCAAAAAAGAAAAGATTCTAAAATCTTCTGTTTTCAGTATCAGCCCTGTTACCTGACCCTTCCTCTCCATTAAACCATCCTCCAAGGAGATGGTGGTGTGCAGCTCGCCTAGGGAAACCGATGTGACAGGGTTCGAGGTTAGACTGAGGAAGACACACAGAGACAGCCTCCTACGGGAGGCGGGGGTGGGAGGAGAAGTGCTCGGGTTCCCCCAGAGGGGACGGAGAACTGGGTAGCTGGGTCCAGACTGCAGGAGGGGGTGGATGGTGGGTGCCCAGTTTCAGCAGGAGGCATTTCGATGCCCAGGGGCAGCCCCAGAAGTGAGAGAAATGACTTGGGTTCCAGAGTTAGCACAAGCCCTGGAAAGTCAGCTTCCTCTCTTCCCGAGAGGGCTTTGATTGCCTGCTCCAACAGGCTCCACTCCAGGTCCCGTGATGTGATCTGCCAGCGTGGACCAGCAGATGCTGCCCAAGGGCACCAGTGGGAGCCACCAGGCAAGCCTCCCGCCTCTTGCTCATCACTGAGTCAGGCTCTCCAATCCCTCCATCCCCTATCCGTTCTGGCCCGCACCCAGCGCAGCCCTCCCGCACCCTGACTCACGCCCAAACCTCCACCAGAGTCCCTTACTGCATCAGTGGCTAGGCCTTTGTTCACATGGCTTCCTCTGCCTGCTCTACCCTTCCTACTTGTCCAAATCCCTCATCAAGGCTAACACTAGGTAGAGGAATCGATCTTGGAGCCCGGAGCTTGTGCATAGAGACCTGCCTGCTGCATGACCTTGAACCTGGGGGGGTAAGAGAGCTACAAAAGGGATCAGAGTAACCACTTCTGCCTGAGCTAGCAGAAAAACAGCAGGAAATAAAAACAGTAGTGAACTCATGGCTACTGTTTTAGACTCAGACACGCAGACCTGGTGCCCAGAAAGGGGCCTACCACAAGCTCCATATAACCAACCAACCCTGAACTGTAAGTCAAGGACCTGCCTCAACCAACCACTTTCGCCCATGCAACTTTGTGGCCTTTGTCTTTATGAATCACACCCTCGCCTTTGGTCTGAGTATGGTCTTCCAGGGACTGCTCTCCCCACTGTGTGGCCAGGGCCAGCCTCCTGGCCTGTGAGCCAACCAGCTGTCCAGGGCCTGGTGCTGAGAAGGGTGCCACCCCTGGATTAATGGTCTCCTGTCACCACCTTGAACAATTTTTAACATGGGGCTCCAGATTTTCATTTTGCCCTCAGTCTCACAAATTAGGTCTCCAGCCCTGTGTGTACCTCCAATTATTCTCTTAAAGTTAACGTGATGTTTTGGCTGCATCCCTTGGAGCCAAAATCCTACATGTGGGCTTAGATTTTCCCTGCCTTGGTTAGCAATAAGCGCAATACTAAGCCTCAGTCCTTGTGTTCTTTTATGTCCTTTTATTTCTGAAATGCCACCTTCTCGAGTCCTTTTCTGGTTAGTCTTGCCCTCCTTTATCCCTGGGCAGCCTTAGGGCTCCCAGCCAGGTAAGAGTCATTGCCTGCTGGAACTCCAACATCCCTCACAAGGATGGAGAGAAAGACAGAGTGCGTGTGGGATGTAAAACAAGTCACTGACCAACGTGGAAGAAAACATATCAAGAGGACTGAGCACATTGTGATTTGCAGGAAACGCACAGTGTTGAGCCAAGGGATTATCAGGCACGAGGGCTCTGTGGCAGCAAGTTAATGCCACGGTTTCCCCACCAAGAAAGTCCCTGTATTGGCTCTCAGGAAAGCACAAATCACTTATACAAAGCGACTCTTTTAGGTAAAAGTCTGTTAAAGAGATTGTTCTACACCAAACTTGAGAAGTTGCACTTTTCTAGCTACCACAAATCTGGATATTGGCCTTTGGAGAGCATTGCCTTGAGAGCCTGAATCAGCACTTTTGATCTAAAGATAAATCTTGAAAATTGTACCCAGTGTATTTTAAATGTTTGAATGGCAACCTCTAGAATCTAGACTCTAGAGATCATTAGAACCGAGAAGAAAACACAAATCTCTGCAATTTGTCTGCTTCTTTTTCAGATTCAGCAGCCAGGATGCTGCTGCTGCTGCTGCTGCTAAGTCACTTCAGTCGTGTCCGACTCTGTGCGACCCCATAGACGGCAGCCCACCAGGCTTCACCGTCCCTGGGATTCTCTAGGCAAGAACACTGGACTGGGTTGCCATTTCCTTCTCCAGTGTATGAAAGTAAAAAGTGAAAGTGAAGTCACTCAGTCGTGTCTGACTCTTAGCGACCCCATGGACTGCAGCCCACCAGGCTCCTCCGTCCATGGGATTTTCCAGGCAAGAGTACTGGAGTGGGGTGCCATTGCCTTCTCTGGCAGCCAGAATGGAAGGGGATCAAATCAGTCAGGTTCATTTCCTTTCTTCATGGGTTCCTGTCCAACTTTCTTACACTAACCTGCATTTGTCTGGGGGCTCATCGTCTCAATAAAGAATCCACTGTCATCTGGAGCATACATTATGTATTTGTGCAGGCTTTTCCTTTCACCTCTAACAATGACATTAGCTTCAAATATTTCTTCTAAGATTCCCTTCTTAGAATTCCCTCCAGGTCCAAATCAGAGGGTCACACCCACATCTGACAATACAGGAGTCAACTTCAACCTGAGCTTAGCACAGAGTCCACCTAGTCCTGGGAGCTGGCCCAGCACCAGCCTTCTAGAGTCCAGGTGATTGCCTGGGTGGTCCCCCTAGGAAGATTAGCAGAGCTCAGGGAAAAAAGCACTCAATATTTACTTTTTCCTTCAGAACCAAAAAATCTACCACCAGATTTATATGAGAGCTGAGAGAGAGATATTTAAGTCCTAAAAACAGAAATGTTAAAAGGTTTCTGTTTTAACTGATGCTTGTAAACCACACTGAACAACCCTGTTTTATTGGAAAGAATCATGCAAATGTGCCTTTTGTGGGAAATAGCAGGGAGGCTACAGATAGGGGAGGAGGTCAATGAGATGGCTACCTACACTCCGGCCGGAGCAGCAATGAAGTGCCTTCCTGACTTTGCCAACAGACCATCTGGCGACTTCAGCTTATGTGTGGACTCCCAAGGGCTCGAGTTTCCAAAAGAGAGCCCCAGAGGCCTCTCCACAGTAATGCCTTTGGTATCTGGGCCAAAAGTTAGGATTCACTGTGGCAGATTGGGTGGGTTTCTGCCACTCTCTGCTCAGGTAGGAAGCTCTTTGAAGCCTGACCCTAAATGCGAGTCTTCAATCACAGCGTCACTGCAGGCTTGAGGCTGTCTCATCAGCCCAAAGTGCTGGCAATTTGGCCTCTGATGCCATCAGGACAGCTGGCATGCCTGCCCGTTTCTCTGGCCAGAAACTAAACTCTCTCTGCAGTGGGGATGTAAACTCCAGCTGAGATAAATTCTTCTTCTGCCAATGCCCAACAATGATTGCAGTGTTTTCCTGTTTCTGGGGCACGCAGCTTTTACTTGAGAGGTTTCCTTTTTATATCTTGACTACCCATCACCCTCCATTTTAACCCATTTTTCAGTAAAGTGAGAAGCTGCTGAAGTCCTGATAGGTAAGAGGCTAACCGTCACATTAAAGGCAAAAGGCTCTTAAGCACATCCCTGCATCCAAGTGATACCCTGCTTTTCCTTTCACCATCTCTTTTTGGTTTTGCAATACAGATGGGTCTTCTGACTTGGCATTTTTCACCTTCCTGGTATTTACCATAGAGGCCTTATCTATATTAGAGATGGTTCTGAGACTGTGAGGCACAAGGACATCAGCACCGCCTTGAAACTCATAGGACTGGCTTGTGCTGACTGGTGGTACACACGAGGGGCTCAAGAGATCATCTGGTGAGACTCAACCCCACCCCCGAGCCAAGCACAAACACCTCTCCAGGAAGGGCAAAGATGGCATCTGCTGATTTTTCCTGTTCTTGAGAATGGCCCCACTGATTATAGGATGCTTGTTGCTATGGTGATGATAGGAAGTGTTAATTTATAAGGGAATTGGAAGTTTCTTCCTGGGAAAATCTGGGGTTGAGATATTGCATCATAGGTTCCCATGATGCTAATAAAGTCTCCTAAGGATATATGATGGGGCTTCCCTGGTGGCTCAGACGGTAAAGAATCTGCCTGTAATGTGGGAGACCCGGGTTCAATCCTTGGGTCAGGAAGATCTCCTGGAGAAGGAAATGGCAATCCACTCCAGTATTCTTACCTGAAAAATTCCATGCAGAGAGGAGCCTGACGGGCTACAGTCCATGGGGTTGCAAAGAGTCGGACACAACTGAGCAACTAACACACACACACACAAGGATCTGTGAGGTTCTCTTTTCTCACTATAGTATCAGGAGACCAACAATGAAGCTACTCCTCACCTCAAGCTGCATGAAGACTACAGCTACCAAAACCCTGAAATACTTTCATAGGAGCAAAGCAGTCTCCCTCCTCCCCCCTAGTCCAGCCACCATCCACAGGCATTAAACGTTCACTTAAAAAGGGCATGTCCCAGTCCTAGCAGTTTCTGATAACAAAGTTTCACCATCGGTCATCTTTTAGATCCGAGTGATTGAGGCAAGTTTGGAAATAAAGATGCAACTCTGTTTCCTAAATAGCTGAAAATGAAGCCTTTGCCTTGTCTTCTTAAATATGAAAAACCTGCCAGCCATGGACGTCTCAGCGGCAGTCAGTTTGGCCTCAGCATCTGTCTCAGTGGTTCCCTTACCGTACACATAGGAGATCCCCACGAGCTCAAATATGGCGATGATGACGAGGGCATAGGAGGCGGCGTACGTGTCCACAAGCTGAAACATGTAAATTCCACCCTGGCAGAGAAGAGAGACAAGCAACGTCAGTGGGCCTGGATCCAGGCTGTGTCCCACTTCCAGCAGCCAGTCCTTCCAGCCTGAGTAGGGTTATGTGCTAACAGGAGTCGAAGGATAACCCCCTCCCCTGGAGAGGAGCAACTTAACTCTGGTCAAGTAGGTAAGCCAGAGGCCTTGCTGTGTTAGCAAAGCAGTCCCTCGAGAGACTCCTAGCTCATCAACAGCACAAGCCCAGAAAAGTGATCTAACATCTTACTTGTAAAAGGCAAAGGTCAACATTCAAAGATGTAACTGTGAAAGTAGCCAGATTGAATCATTTTTGCTTTAAGCAACAGATGGCCATTTCTACCCATACACCTGCATGTGACTGATCTCCACAAGACCTTCAGGTGTCAATGGGCAGTCCTCACACATCTGTCAATGGGCAGTCTTCATACACACCCCCTCATCTTTACCTCACTCTTAGATGAGGCTTAGAGACCATCTCCTTTCAATCCATCATTTTACAGATGAAGAAACCAAGGCCCAATGTGGTGACTTCCTCAAGGTCAGAGAGACAGCAAAAGCAATATACGTATACATCAGGTGAGCAAACACTCATCTCACCAGACACTCAGGACCAGAAGAAACTCCAGTGACTATAGATCTTGTATATTACAGGTCATCAAGTAGAAATTTCTCTGGTTGGTAAAGTTGGATTTCCATATATTTCATTTTCTTAAAGTAGGACACACCTGTCTCATTGGCTCAAGAAGGCTACATCTCAATTATGAAGATGCTAGAAGTATCATTAGTAGCCAAGGTGACATATTTCCCTCTGCGGTCAGAGTCTCTAATGAACTGGTGCCATCTACTTGGAAATGGCAATGGTTTGGCTGTTATTCTAAGGTTTGGGAGTTAAGAGTAAAAAGATAGAAAAGCCATCAGCCCCACCCTCAACCTGCCCCCATCCTAAGCCTGTGCCCAGCGGCATCTTACCTGAGTGATCATTGGGAAGCCCATGATGAAGAAACACACACAGCAGCCCAGAGTAAAGACAGGTTTGTGCGTGCGCAGGTACTTGGGGAACTCGTCCGAGATGGATGTCACTATGGTCTCGATGGTGGCAAACTGGAATGATGCCAGAGAAAGGACACCTGAGACACTGCCCAACCCCAAAGGCTCAAAAAAGTCCTTTGTATTTCCCACCAGGCCAAGTGGTATTTGTATGAGGATTGGTCTTTAGGGTTGCTTTCCCTTGATGAGTCTAAAGGATCTTGCTGGGGTCCAACCCACAAGGTCAGCAAGGGGCATCTAAGCAGGATGTGAACCTTAGAGCTGTGTCTCCAGCCCCCAGAGACTGCACTCACATCCATCCACTAGGACACTTTAAGCTTCACTTTGGATTCATGAGATGTAAATTCCTCTCCTCCCGTTTACATCGCATTTGATCTTCCACTTGAGGGAAAAAACCCTCCTTGCACCCAACTACTAAACTCTGAGCACCTGTCAGCATGATTTGTAGTAGTCTCAGCCCCAGAGCAATTTCCCAAAAATTGACTTCACATTATTCTCCCTTACCCAGCCCCACAGAACTTGCTTTGGCAAAAGGACACCAAAGCAGGAAGAACATAGTAAAACTTGCATGGAGAAAGGAAAGAGGGAGAGAGCACAGCTCCTTTGCACCATCACCCGAGTCACCCACAAATGCAAGGTTATCCTGAGCCTTGGACAGGTACCTCACCATCCCTACACATCACTTCAAGAAACACTAAGATAATGCTAAGCCCAAACCCTGCCACAGGCTGGATTATAGAGCCCCAGGAGAGGGGCCTTCAGAAGGAGAACTGAAGTAGAGGTCAAAAGGGGACACTCACCATAGTGTCAAGTCCAAGAGTGAGGAGCATCAGGAAAAAGATGATGGCCCAGAAGGGAGAGAGGGGCAGCCTGGTTAAGGCTTCTGGGTAAACCACAAATGCAATACCTGGCCCTGGAAAGAACAAGACAGATGATTGCAGGCAGATCCAGCTCCAAGACCCCTCTTCCTGGAAGCCCACAGGGTCCTTTTTCCATGGCAGTCCTGAGTCGTTTACAACAGAAGCTGCTCCTTCTGTGTCCTAGGTTTTTACTCCGCTTCATCCATTTCCCCAATTAGACCTCAAACTAATTGAAGGGAAGGACCAGGGGAATTAGGTCCACATCTCAGGAAATTCATAGGAGAGGCTCAAAAAGAGGGGCAAAGCAGAGACTCAGGGCCAACCCAACACTATGGCCAGGCTGTGATCCATGCAAATAAACACAAAAACCTCCATGTCTGTATTAACAGCTTGAGGGAGGATGTAATATTACCCTCCAGAACAGTGGAGATTTTGCTCCCCAGAGCATATTTGGCAATGTCTAGAAACATTTTTTTATTCTCATAATCAGGATGTCTTGGAGGATCATTACTGGGGTCTAGTGTGTAGAGGCCAGATGCTGCTAAACATCCTTCAATGCACAGCCCCCACAGCAAAGATTTATCCAACCCAAAGGTCAAGCATGCTGAGATTCAGAAACCCTGCTATAAGGGTTAAACATTCCCAGAATGACATCATTTCCCCCTTTTGCTACCCTTCTTCTTAGTCAATCCTCCAGGCAAAGCCATTTACATAAAACGTGAATCAGTCTAATGTTTTTAGGATCTTGCCCAACAAAGGCTTGGTAAACGTGGGGCTATATCAGTCCACAGGTAATTAGGTGGGGATGAGGGAAACACAAGAGTTAAGAGAGTTTGGGCTCTAATGGTTAGAGAGTTCAGGGTCCAAATTCAGACTCCATGACTTGCCAGCTGTGCAGCCCTAGAGAAGTTAGTTTATTTCTATAAGCCTCAATCTGGCCCATCTGTAAAATGAGGATAAGGATAACAATAATTCATCATAATAGGACAGTCATGACAAACAAATGAAGAAATGCAGGTAAAACACTGAGACCAGTGCCTCACACATCATCAACGCTCACAGAATATTAGCTCTTCTTAGGAGTAGACAAGGAACTTGGAAATTAGCAGCTCTGATCTGGGTTTTCCCAAGAATATCGTGTGTGGTCTTGATAGAGGATGTCTGAGCTGCGTTTTTCTCTGCTAACGTAGAGCCCTGCCAGCCATTCCTACCTGCCTCATGGCCTCACTGGGAAGATGGCTAAAGATCCGGCAGTTGTAAATGTCCCTGTAAGTAGAAACTTATATGATAATGGGCAGAGACCAGGGAATGTTGGGGTAATCCACAGCCAGGGCACATCTGGAAGCCAGAAATCGCAGCAACTGGAGTTTTTATAACTCAATCACAACAGCCCTTTTTTCAAACTGGAATTTATCAGGTTGTTAGCTCCTAATGTTGCCTAGGGCTTTGGGTATTTAAAATATAAAGCCTGGAATGCCTAAGATACCCTCACTTGATGCATTTATTGAACAGACAGTAGAAACAGCCTCTGAAGGCCCCCTGAGTGAACCATAAAAGAAAACTCAGTATTAAACTACAGTTCAAAATTGGTCTCAAATGCAGCACACCGAGGAAGCCAGTTCAGTGCCCTGAACACCAAGGAAGCCAGTTCAGTTTAGGCTCATAAAGTGGACAAGAAGGTCTTAAAATGGCCACTGCCGGAGAACCTCGGCTGATTGCTTTAACAGAATTCCGGCCATTTGGACATTACTGCTTTTTCAGGGTGGAGAAGGATTTTCAAATATCTAGTCTGTTTCTATCTCGGTGGCCTCCCTACAGGACACAGGGTAAAGGCATCATGTTCAGAAAACTCCATTTATCCAAGATGGCTAGCAAGTGGATTTTTTAAATATATGTTTACAATATTTTTCAGAGTCCAGGAAGAGGGACTGCCTGAGCCACGGCGGAGTCTTCCCTGAGTGAGGCTGGCGTGTCTGACAGAAGCTGAGTCCTGCCACTTTCAGCAAAGCCCATAAGCTGGAGAGCAGGCTCAGCTGCCCCGGGAACCAGGAGGCTCACTCTGCCTCACTCTAAAGCTGCAGGACTTTAGATAAGACTTGGGTAAGACTCTGGACACACCTCAGTTTCCTTATCCATACAGTGGGGATAACAATAGTGCCTACCCTCAGGGATTGGGCTTCCCTTTTGGCTCAGCTGGTAAAGAATAAGCTTGCAATGTAGGAAACCTGGGTTCAATCCCTGGGTTGGGAAGATCCCCTGGAGAAGGGAACGGCTATCCACTGCAGTATTCTGGCCTGGAGAATTTCATGGACTGTATGGTCCATTGGGGTCACAAAGAGTCAGACACAACTGAGCGACTTTCCCTTCACTCATCCTCAGGGAATCTCTGTGAACCTTAGGTGTACTGATACTAGTAAAGGGCTCAGAACAATGCCTGGCTGTGGAGAGAACTCAGGAAGCACAGACCATTATTGCTCTTCCCGTGAGAGGGGCCCAAAAGGGCTCAGCAGGCCAGCTACTCAGGCAGGGCCCCCTGAGACCTACAGTGGCAGCTCCTTGGTCCTAGACAGCCGCTGCAGACAGGACCAGGGGCTCTGGAGCCAGCACAGCGCACAGCCCATGGGGAGGGCTCGCTCTGCTGGTTACCTACTACACATGCATACGTTCTCAGAGGAGGCAGCACTGAACTCTGCATCTTTGGAAGGACTGGCTTCCAGGTGACAGACAGATGGTGGGACGGTCCCTTCATCTCGATCGGCAGGGTCTCTGTACTATGAGGGGGCGAGGGAGCCAGGGCGGCACTTCCTAGTGGCCTGGTTACCTGGGAGTTACCACGTAGGCCCCGGAAATCTACATGCACCTCTGTGTTCTCCTGCTGTGGTCTAACCCAGTCCTGCTGCAGGCATGTGAGCATCTTGGTAGGGCTCTAGGTAGGGTTCTGACAGTGAGTCAGCAATCCCCAGGCAGCGGTGAAGACGGCTGGGAGATGCCTCTAACAGGCTGACTTCCCAGAAAGCTGCTTTTCTGAAGTCGATGCCTGAGAAGACCATGCCCCCTCCCCCGTGCCCATCGTAAGAAAAGAAGACAGCCTGGTCTCATACCAATCCCACCCTCAGTCACCCTCATTCCGATACAGCCAAGATTTGAGGTAGTGACTTTGAGCCTCTCTTAAAAGGGAGCTCTAAATAAAATGCACTGCTGTTAGGTCATTAAAGAGAACCAGCTTTTGACTAAATATCAAAGCACCGTTACTAATGCTGGATCAGCACAAATGAACCGAATGTTTACGTGTCAATATCACCTAGCAAAGAGGGCATGGGGCTGGCCCCTGATGCAGGCCTGACCCCAAACCTCTGTCCTGTCTTCTGCAGGGCCTCCATTATACCAGGGGAAATCAGACAAGCCTGCAAATCACATACAAGAAGGTATGTGAATTCAAATGAGCAGGGTTAGCTGCCCATGGGTCTGGGAGAAGACTTCATGGGCCACTGCCTCTCCCCAGTGGGGGATGAGACCCACTTCTCCGTGCTGGTGACAATGAGAAGCTACCAAGTACAGCTGTCCTTTGAGCAACACAGGTTTGAACTGCAAGGCTCCATTCATACGTGGATTTTTCTCAGTAGTAAACATAATACAAGACAGTCCACAGTTGGGTGAATCCATGGATGCAAAGGAATCTCAGATTCAGAGGAACTGTATCTACAAAGGGCTGACTAATAAATTATAACATGGATTTTTGACCCCTCGGAGGTTTGGTACCTCTAACTCCCCGTATCTGAGATCTGCGTTGTTCAAGGGTCCACTGTATGAACACAACATGTGAAGAGCTCTTCTCCCTCTTAGAGGAAATGAAAAAAATCTAGAAAGGGCAAATTCCAAAGGGAAACTCGGACCATTTGTTTGATGCTTTGTATGTAAAGGAAAAACAAAATTTGATTTGGGTTTTAGCAACATGCGCCCCCACATCCCTTTCCTGGGGTAGGAAAGCGCTTGGAAGAATAAATTAACATGGCCATATCTCAGGAATCACTATCTCTGACCACACAGCCACTGGTTCAATTGGTTCACCGGTTCACAGCTCAGTAATGTCACAAGAATAACGAAACACTTCAGACCTGCCAGAAAGCTGGGTAGGACCCAGCTGCTCCAGGTACCCTGCTGGGAGGAAATAAGGACAGCTGGGTGTCACAGGCACCCTGAAGACAAAGCTTTCGCTTCTCTCCCCACCCCCCGCCACCCCTGCCACCTCCCTCCTCCCCAAGAGTTTTAAATTCTTCAATCAGGGAAGGGCGTTGGCTCAGTTCTGGGACCTCTAATTTAGTGCACTGCTGCAGGACCAAAATCCCTGGGGGTTCAACACTCTCTCCAGGGAGAGATAATTACCCCCCATCCCCCAGGAACAAGCTGGCTCTTTAACTCTTTGAGGCCCGCAGTGCCTCATCAGCACCACTGCGCCATCAGCAACACTGAAGTGGTAACTATCTATCCGCAGGGAGACAGCAGCCCACCAAAGAGGTGACATTGCTAAGGCTTAGTTCTCTCTCTGCTGCCATCTGAGCCATTATCTGAGGTCTGCAGCAAGCTCCTTAAAAAAAGACAACTGCACAGAGAAGCCACAAGACAGGCCCACAGTCTGGATGGTCTAGAGCCCATAGACAGTCCTGTCCCCACAGCCTTGGCCACAGCCCCAGCCACAGTCCCGACACCAAGGCATCTCCTAAATGCCTGATTAGAGGGTGACCCTAATGACAGATGATGCCACAGTGAAATCCCTTCGCCACCGAAACCCGCTCAACACCCAAATCCTGCGTAGAATAAGGCTGGGTGGAAATAAAAAGTTCAATAAAAGTATTACGTACGCTTTACAAAATACTGTGCTAGAAACATGGATTAAATGAGATTAAAAAATGACAGCCCTCTGTACATTCCAGAGAGACCACACAAGTGTTAGCCATTAACAGATGGATCACTTGGGCAGAGTAAACATTTATCCCACATCCCTCCCTCCACCGTCCAACCTTTCCACCCACTGGGGAAAACACTGCAGGTCTGCATTGCTAACTAAGCAGAAGGCCCTGAGAGCATGTCAGACCTTACAACCTGGGCTTCATCAGCAGAAGGCTGCTCTTATTAATAAGCATTAGCTCAGTGCCTGCAGAGCCCTCAGCAAGGGATGCCACCCCACGGCAGGCTGTGGCCACATCAGCTGCAAGAGTGCTGGTTGGCTTAGAGAATCCTCTACATATGCCTAACAGGTAGAGACCTTACATAGGTTGGAGCTTAGCTAAAAAAGGAGAGGGACTAGGGACTTCCCTGGTGGCCTAGAGGTTAAGAATCAGCCTGGAAATGCAGGGGACATGGGTTCAATCCCTGGTTGGGGAACTAAGATCCCACACACCACGGGTCAACTAAGTCTGCATGGTGCAACAAAGACCCTGCATACCACAATTGAGACCCGACACAGACAAATAAATTTTTTTTTTAAAGAGAGGAGAGGGAAGCTGGGAAGGGGCTTTTACAGCCACCCCTCTGGGTAAGAACCAGCCAGCTCTAACTCTGCAGGCACTTCAGTTGTTCTGGGTCCCTCCACAAAGGGGGACCAACGCTGCCCCCTCTCCAGCCTGCCCCAGAAGGACAGCTTCCTAGCACAGCAGCACAAGTCAGAAGCTCAGCATGTGAACGTGGAACCTGGCCCACAACAGCAGGGCGACAACCGCACGGTACCTTGGTCGGCCACATTCTCGATGTTCACCTTGCGTTCGTTGGCCATGAAGCCGATGACTGAGAAGATGACGAAGCCGGCGAAGATGCTCGTGGCACTGTTGGTGCAGGTGACAATTAGCGTGTCCCTGGGGGAAAGGGACAGCTCTGTCATCAGCTGTGCTTTGTACGGAGGAAGGGACAGGGGAGGGACACATGAATGTGTTGATGGGCACCTGTGCCTATGCCCATTTCTAAACAGGGGCTCGCTGTAGGCTGGTCTTGTTCTCTCTTATTTACAAGGAAACGAACAGCCTGACCACAGGCTCCCTTGGGCTGAGTGTACAAGCAGTGAAAGACTCAAAAAGATCTCCCTCCCCTGACTGCCTTGTTCCAGGGCTTCCGGGACAAAGCTCTGCTATAGAACCAGGTCTCCCCTCCTGGCAGTAGCAGAGTAAGTCTGTCCATCAGAGCAGAAATTGAAGGGGTGGGGGCCTTTTGCAGAATCTGGGACAGGAACCATGTATGAGAGAAGGCAGCGGGACCACCCAATGCCACCAAACCTTAGAACAGCCTGGGGTTCCTGCACACAGGCTTAGACGGGCAGGCCTGGAGGGGAGGAGAGAGGCCAGCAGCTCGGTGGCAGCGCCCTCTGCTGGCCATGCAGCTGCAGTTCCCAGGCTGCCCTGTCCATCCTAGACCCAAAAGAAGGGTCACAGCTAGATGGAGCCATGGGGCCAAATTCCAATCCTGGTTCTCTACTTGTTAGAGGCATGACACTGACTAAGTCACTTTCTTTCCACTCCTATTTTAATTGGCGGCAATGACCCCACCTCGCTCACAGGTTGTGAGGACAGAACCAGATGAGGCCTGAGCTGCACAAAGCCTGGCAGGGAGCAAAGGCTCAGGACACGATCTGCCTCGTCCAGCCCTTTGGTTTCAGTTCAGCCGCTCAGTCGTGTCCGACTCTTTGTGACCCCATGAACTGCAGCACGCTAGGCCTCCCTGTCCATCACCAACTCCCGGAGTTTACTCAAACTCATGTCCATCCAGTCAGTGATGACATCCAACCATCTCATCCCCTGTCGTCCCCTTCTCCTCCCGCCTTCAATCTTTCCCAGCATCAGGGTCTTTTACTGATGGGGAAACTGAGGCCCAGGAGACGTTAATGGGCTCATTAACGGTAAGTTCCAGTTTGAACCCATTCTTCCTGCCCCTCAGCCACGCCCCACAGCCTCATTTCTAACACAACACAGAGCCACACTTCCCCCTTAGAGGGTGCTCAGGTTGATTTTCATGGGTCGTAAGTCAGTAAGCAGCTATGATCAAAGAAGCTCAAACTCCTTAGTCTGGCATACCAGTTGTTGTGGGCTGAACTGCGGGCCCCCAAAATATGTATGTGGAAGTCACTACCCCCAGTTCCTCAGAATGTGACTGTATTTGAAAACAGGAGCTTTAAACAGGTAATTAGGTTAAGAGGAAGTCATGGAGGTGGGCGCTAAACCGATATGACTGAGGCCCAAATATGAAGAGGAGATAAGTGTGCCCAGTGAGCAGGAGGCCTCAGAAGAAGTCATCCTGCTGACGTCTTGATCTGGGACTTACGGCCTCCAGATGGTGAGGAAGTTAATTTCTGTTGTTTAGGTCACTCACTCTGCGCTATTTGCTACAGCACCCCCCCTTGAGACTAACACAAAGGCTCTCTCCTCAGCCGATTCTCAGGCCCCATTTCCTTCCCACCCCCGTGAGCCCACCCCTGCTGCAGTGCCATCAGCCTGCTCTCCCCATATCTCTGTCAACCCGACCCCTACTCAGCTCCACCTGCAGACATGCCCTCCTCCCCTGCACCTGTTGAAATCTAGCCCACAGAGATGGCACATGTGTGAGGCCATCCCAGCCAACCTAGAACTACAGCTTACATGTAATCTCTTCCTCTTGGTTCATGAAAGATCTTGTGCATGATTAAAAATAATAATGATGGCTACTGCTGTTTACTGAGCTCCTACTGTGTGTAAAATATTGCCATGAGAATTCTGTATACAATATCTCTTACCCTCAACAAAATATTATAATCTGCATTTTACAGATTATAAAATGGAGATTCACAGAAGTGAAGTTTCTTACCCCTGTCTTGGAGTCTTAATAAATGGTGAAGTCATAAATGCAAGTCTGTCCCCTCAAGAGAACAGACCTTATCTTCTTACTGTTTGTCACAGACAGATTTAACTTTCAGATGTCACCTCCTCCAAGGGCTGTACAGACTCTCTCACATCTTCGGGGTTCCAGAGCCCCCTAATAATCACCTTATCTCGTCACCCTGCACTCTGAGGATCTTGTCTGGAAATGTAGATTCCCAATGCCCAACACCTCCTGAGGTTCTGTTTTTTAAATCTGGGAGGGGACTCAACATTTGCATAACTTTGGGTTTCACTGACAAATAAAAGTGTAATATATTTTAACATATTTAAAGTGTGTAATGTGATGATTTCATAAACATATGCATGAAACAGGGGTCCCACGATCGAGTTAATTAACACAGCCGCCACCACCACGGTACTTCTTTGACTGTACCACGCTGCCTTTCTCATAGGGTTCACTAGAAAAATGTCTGTCAAGTGAATGCATGACCATACTTCATCAACCACTACCATATAGCTGTCTCCACAGACTAGATAGCTCACAAATGACTATCCCAGGACACAGCCAGTGAGACAGCACCTCCAGAGAAACTCAGTTCCATCCCAAGGGTCAGAATCAGGGTGCAAGTTGGGGACCAGGCCAGGCCACCAGCAGCCAGCAGCTCAGCCTTAGCAGGGGATTTCCTCCATGCCAGAGACAACTGTCTGGTCCTGTCTCAGGTGAAATGTGAGGATGTGGCCTCAGGCATGTGATAACTCAGCTCAAGGCTCTGTCCCCAGGCCCTAGTCCTACTCACCAGCCACCTCTGGGGTTGAAGTGCCTCCACATACCTGTAGCAGTTGTTGTGGAATTTGTTGTAAGAAGAGAGAGTAATCAGGCCTCCCCATGCAGCAGATAAAGAGAAGAAAATCTGTGTGGCAGCGTCTTTCCACACCTGGGAGGCAAAAGAGGGGAAGATTCAAGGTCTCTGAAGGATGCTGGCCTGGGGAAGGGGAGGCTCCCAAGGCCACATGGTCTGGGGTGTGGGAGGCAGGGAGGCAGTCAGGACAGGATGACTTTGGCACCATCGTAAATGGGAAACATATGCAGTTATTTGCTCTGGAAACCGCAGAGGCAGCGACTGACCTGGGAGACCCTAACTCCATTCTAATCAAAGGAGAGGAACTCAGTAAGCAATGAACACATTTCATGCTGGCAAGCCCTACCATATAAAACTATACAGAAGGGGAAAGCCCTTTCTTTAGCTAGAAAGCCTCTCAAAGTAAATAACAATTTGCAACAGCAAAACTATTCATGGATACAAAAGCAAAACTTTTTACAGCTGACATTCTCACAGATTGAAATTTACTAAAAATCTGAAATTCTGTAGCCCCCCATCCAAGTAAAGCAAGCTCCACTGCCACCACACCATGGATTTTACAGTGCTACCTCCTCCTTGAACCTGACTGACAGCACCTCTTGGTTGTCTTGGCAATTAATTGTCCTCATAAAATTCCAGAAGGTAACTCAAGAGTTTGAGCTAGAGATTTATATGATTTGACAAGGACTTCCTATCATTTTTATAAATTAAATATGGCTTTTAAGTTGTGCTTAACATATGCAAAGAGATAGTCCAGGTATGTGCTGGCAAAGTCTATGCCTACCCCAACCTCTATTCTCACACTCCTTGGTAACAAAGCTGTGGTTTTATTTAAAAGCAGCCATACAGCTAGCCAATCAACCACCTTCCAGAATCAAAGGGAGGCACACCTGAGAGAAGATCATATGACTTAGTTTCTGGCCAATGATGAGAAAAATCAAGTGTTTTAAGGAACTTCCAGGCTTTCTCTCTTTTAAAGAGAGAAGGAAGGTATTCTCTCCCTTCCCTCACTACTTTGTGCTACTTGGAATGCTAACATGATGGCTGGAGCTCTGGCAGCCAAATGGCAGCTATTCACTGATGATGGTGGGGCAGAAAGGAGCCTGGGACACTATGGAACTGCTACCACTAGACTGCTGTAGTACCTCCAAGTTAAATAACCTTTTGTTTAAGCTGCCATTATCTGGAGGTTTTTCTTTGTGTGCAAACTCAATCCTAGCTATGCTTTCTTAAAATCTTCTGGAAAAGAAGAATTTTCTTTCAGGTGAGAAAACGCATTTCTTATTAAACAATCACTCCTTAACATGGAGTTCTAGGGGATTTTAGAGTAAGATATGCCTGTACAGAATATGCCAACAGAAAGTATAAGTGTGTGCTGGCTCTTATAAATCTGTCTGAGCCCTTTAAATTATAACTGCTTGCAGTTTGTCTAAGTGCTATTATTTTCCAACCAGCAAAACTCCATTTCCAACACACTATAATTAGCAACAGATAAGGAGCATGAGGTGACCCAAAGCTATTAAGGGAATTTCATTCTTCATTTCAACCTCCACTGCAATCCCAGATGTACGACAACTGTTCCAGGAATCTGAAACCCCTCTGCTGCTCACGTCTCGTTAAAAACGTTCTGAGTACGTAACATTTCAAAACCATCAGGAGCTTGTAAAGGCTAACGGTGAGCTGCCCCGTGAGAGGAGGTCTGACCCCTTCTGCTAAACAGAGTCCCAGAGTGGGACCCAACCCCACGCACTGTTCCCCTGATAGGTGCTTGATGAATAAAATCAGAGGCCCACCGTGGCATCCGTGAGTTTCTCCCACTTTGGTGTGATGAAGTACCAAATCCCAGCGCCGGCTCCTGGCAGGGTGACTCCTCGGATGAGAAGGATCACGAGCACAACATACGGGAACGTAGCTGTGAAGTATACCACCTGCAAAACCCCCACAGCGGGGCAGGAATGAGCAGACACACACTATGGGACCGGAGGAGTATCAAAGAGGCAGAGTGTGATCTCCATCTGGACACAAGTGCCTCATAGGCTACTTTTCCCCAAACTCTTCCAGGATGGGGGACACAATTAAGCCACTATGACCAAAGATGAGTCAGTGAGAGCCAGAAATAAAGTCTCGAGGGGGGACATCCAAGGCTGTGAGGGTGAATCAGAAGTGGATAACTCCCTGAGGACCAACTGAGGGGGAAAGGTTATATGCCCCCTTCCACCTGAACACCTAGTTCACCCTCAGCTTGAGGCCCCAAATTCCACCGTTAGAGATTCATTTATTTAGCTTAAGTTTTCCATCCTTGTTCATACACACACAGTAACTGAGGCAGCCCAGTAACATGAAAGAATCATGATCTTAGAATTAGGTGTACTTAGGTTCAAATGAAATTGCACTTCTGGCACTGAGTAGCTATGAGACTTTAGACAAGCTATTCAGCTCTCTGAATCTTAATTTCTACATCTGTAAATGGGATAATAGCACCTTTGTTAAAAAAAAGTAATTGTGAGGATTTAATGGGCCTCTAGCATAGCACTTGATTAGTGACAGATGGTCATTTAGTGCAGTTAAGTTCAACAAGCATTTATCATAGGCCTACTATGAACTGGGAGTTGTGCCAGGTCCTAGATGCATAAAGAGGAAGGAACTCAACCTAGAAGACCCAGAGCCAACGTCTGAATAATGGCTAAGCAGCTGCAAACAGGACACTGTGAAGTCCAGGGGAGGGCACTGAGATGACACACGGGCTGGGTCTTAGAGGCCAAGTGCAACGTGAAGGGAAGAAAGGGGGCAAGGCAGGGGTGAGGGCCGGGCCCCCCTAACTCACTGGGAGCACAGCACACAGCTGGGGCTAAGAGCCAAGGGGTGCTGGACACATGGACCAGGTCGGGGAGGCCCTGAGTCCCAGCAATGGAGGCTCCTGGGCTCGGAACAAGGGAAAGGAGCAGAGCCAAGAAACATTTGGGAAATAATATCAACAGAATTGGGGGTTGTGGTTGAACGGGGATGAGGAGGAAGCACCTTCCTTTCCCTGCGGTCAAACCTCAGAGTGGAGGACGGGCTTGGGACCAGGACTCTAGACGAGAGCAGAGCGGACTGGGAGAGCTCTGACTCTGTGCTCCCTCGGCCCTGAGCTCAAATCCAAGCTGCACCACTTACGAGATGGGCCTCCTGGTGAAGTGACTTAACCTCCCTGAGCCTGAGTATCCACACGGGCAAAGAGGTGATGACGACTGCGCATTCCTCATGGGGCTTTAGAAGAGCAGGGTGGGACAATCCAGACAATGCAGAACAGGCCTGGGGGCCCTGGAAACAGAAGTGCCATGTCCATCTTGCTTACGACTCACCAGTCCTGAATTTAATAACCCTGGCAACCCTCAGTTCACGAGCTGGTTACATCCCAAAGTGCATCAGAAGACATTTGGAAGGATGTGGTTCAGCGCCCATCCCCGACCACCCAAGCCTCCCTCATCATGACTGGGAGGAGGCACAGACTGAGCACTGTGGGCTCAGAGCCCCTCTGTGCCCACCTGCAGTCTCCCATCCTGGGCACCCCTGGCCTGCCCCCCGGAGGGAGACAGAGCCCCCCCTCACCCACTGGCTGCACAGACCCCAGGGCCTGGCAGGAGGTTCCAGCCTGGCAGGCACTGGGATTTCAGGGGACGAGACCTCACCCAAGGACTTAGGAAGGATGGCTTGGGAGAAAGTTAGGGTTGAGATGAAGCTAAAACTCTCAAGGTTACTTATTTATTCAATAAATACACACATATGTGTACATATGGACACATATTTTTGAGCATCTAATACATTCCAGGCACACACTGGGGAGGTCGGCTGAGAAGATGGCCGTATTAAAGGGGTGGACGGGGAAGACCTCTTTGAGAAGTTTCCCAGGACTTGAAGGAAGTGAGTGAGCCAACTGGATATCTGGGAGAACATTCCAGACAGAGGGAACCGCAGGAGTAAAGACCCTAAGAAGGGAGTGTGCTTACCTTCTAGAAGCAGCCAGGTGGCCAGTGCGGCAGGACTATGGGTGGGAGAGGAGGTCGGGGGAAGGGTGGGGGGCAGGGACAGATCATACCTGCAGGGCCTGGAGGTGCGAGGGTGAAGATGGGGAGGATTTGGCCAGAGGAGTGACACAATCTAATATTTTAAGTGTCACCCGGTGGCTATGTTGAGTTTTTACTGCAGGAGGAGCGGTTAGGAGGTCATGGCTGCAATCCAGGCAGAGGACAACAATGGTTCCACCCAGGGCATTTCAGAGGAGCCGGGACAGATGGTCAGAAACCAGATATGCTGTGCAGCGGAGCAACAGAACTTCCTGACCGATTTCATGTGGAGTGAGAGAGACAGGCAGGGAGGAGTTCAGGGCGACCCCAAAGGTTCTGGCCTCAGCAGCAGATGGGCAGAGGTGCCGTCAGCTGAATGGGACAGACCTCAGGTCAAGGAAAGAAGAGGAGTTATTTCTTCCTCTAAATCCAATTCGATCCCTGGGTTGGGAAGATCCCCTGGAGAAGCGAAAGGCTACCCACTCCAGTATTCTGGCCTGGAGAATTCCATGGACAGCACAGTCCATGGGGTCTCAGAGAGTTGGATACAACTGAGCCACTTTCACTTCCTAAACCCAATTACTCATCAAGGCCAAAGTCTTCCTGTCTATAGACCAGGTGTGGGCTGGTCTCCTTGCCTCCGCACAGCTTCCACCACCCACCAGGGGCCTCTTCCCTGCCCCCATGACGGCGGTCCCTCCTCCGTCCTTGCCCTGAGACACTGGCATTACCAGGGACTGTGAGGGGGTGGCCTGCTCCCTCCGACCCCCCCAAACTTGCTTCTCTCCTTTCCCTTCCACACATAGTGGGAAACCCAAAGGCATCTGATGTCTCAGGAGTAAATCACTCCCTCAGGATGACCCGGGCTGTCCTCCCACCTGTCAGATGGGGCAGAGGGGAGGAACGCTACAGGGGCCAGCAGGGCCCTGAGCAGTCTGACCTCCCCACCCCACCAAGACAGCAGGGGCAGGGTGACAATTAAGGAGTATCCTTCTCACCTCCTGATCACGTGGGGCTGGTGGGAGGTGAGGATGGGAGGGGGCGAGGGAGATGATGCAAACAGTGGGGTCCGGCAGGAAGAAGACCCCAAGACTAGCACCGGTCTAACCACCTGAGACACTGCTCCCATTTGACTGCTGGAGATGGTTTGGACACAACCGTTTCTGGAGCTCCCACCACAGATCAGCTCTTTGCAGTCCCATTTTACAGAGGAGAAAATTGAGGCTCGGGTTAAGGCTCTCTCAAAGGGTTAACTATCTCACTCAAGGTCTTCCAGCTGAGGCCAAGATCCAGACTTGACATTTTCTAACTCCAAAACCTATTTCCTTCCTTATAATGCCAGTCCTTGTGCCACCTGATCAGAAATGTGAGAGGCAGGGACTTGGGTGAGGCAAGGGAACACCCGGGTGCACGATTTAAGGAAGCACTCATTCTCAGTGGCCCACCCTGCACGTGCGGGAACCTGAGAGTGAACACTGCCTTAAATTTCATACCCTAGGCACTTGTTCGCCACACCACGTCTGGCCCTAGTGTGTGGAATGATGCACTCAGGTTATTGATGGGGGCTGCCCGTGAACTGAAAGGGTGCACAGTTTTGTATCTAGATCCTGGGGATGCCTTCAGGGTGAGTCAGGTGTCCATGGAGGTTTTATCATAGTTAGTTTTGCTGTATCGTGGGGACTTCAGAACGCACCTGTTTCAGGATGGACTGTCAGAGACATGAAACTTGAACAGTAATGAATTATACTTGGCGGGAGTGACAATGACAGGTTGATCTGAGCCTGCTGGCCTGACACCTGGCAGCATCGTCCCCACAGTGGAAGCCCTGAACAGGTGGTAAGGCCACCTCCCTCCCAAGGCTGTGCCAGCTAATTAAGCGAGCTTTCTGTCCTTGCCATAACTCTCCAGCAGAGCAGCCCCCAGAGGTCAAATGGGCTACATTTGGCCTTCAGGCTGCCTGCTGGTCGCACCAAACCCGAATTCTAGCTGTTCAAAGGGAGACTGAGGTCTCATAGAAGGCAACCAGCCACTCTTATATCCTAGGACCCTGAACAAGAGGATCTGAGCTTATCTTGCTGCAAGAGAAGAAGGACATCTCTGTTGCTTAGAAATGACAGTCTTGGTGGAACTTCAATCACAAAGGAGCCTGCTATAATGAGGATCTGCAGCTGTGCTTCCAAACAAAGCTTCAGGATTCACATCTGCACACCCCAGGGCAGGAAAATAAATCGGGACACGTTATTTCTGGCGGTATTCCTCATTTTAAAAACTTAATTATTGATCCCTAGTTGGAAATCTTTCTCAATGAAGCAGAAAGATAAGTTAGCAGATCTAAAAGAAAAGCTTACTTGCTAAGAGCTACTCAAAAATCCTCATTTCAGAGAGAGTCCACGATATTCAGCACCAAGGATTAATTCTACATCATTCCAAGAACTGATTCTGACACCATCCCCCTAAAAATCAGACTGATAAACAAAGAGCGGTCTTAGAGAAAATATACTTTAACCCTTGAATTTGCAGATGTGGAAGAAGGAACAAGGGGCCTCCTGGGACTTGCCCAACTGGCAATGAGAGCTGATGATGGCAGAACGGGGCAGGAGTGCAAGGGTCCTGATTCACAGTGGGGGGACTTTTATCCCTCCAATGCAAACAATGAGTCCAGAATTCTGCACTTCTATATTCCTAACAGACCCTCCCTGGGAGAGGATGTCATGTAGGGGAAAGAGTCTAGGCTTTAAAGAGAAACACCTGGGTTCAAACCCCAGGGCTGCCTCTTAACAGCTGTATGACCTCAGGCAATTTACTTTGATGTGCTTCAGCTTCTCCACCTGTAAAATGGGAAGAGATGTCCTTACCTAGCAGGTGGCTGGGCAGACTGAACGCACTAATACAGGTGAAGTACACTGCCTGGCACACAGCGTGCTCAACAAAGTTCCCTTTCTCTTCCCATTTTCCCACCAGAGTCGCTGCTTTCAGCGATGTCAGTATGGCACAGTACCCACTCAATCAGTCAATACCACAAAAATGAAAAGAGTTAATGTTAGTTAAGAACTGACTATATGCCAGGTATGCATTCTCTCATCTAATCTTAGAACAGCCCTATGAGGTATGTACCGTTATCCCCATTTTACAGATGAGGAAACTGAGGTTCCAATGGTTAAATAGCTCGTCCACAGTTATGCAACTAGAAAGTGATAAAGATGGGATTTGAACGCAGGTTGGTCTGAATCTAAAGCCAGCAGGCCATCCTCCCTCGTGTCACCAACAAGGCTGCTGTTACTCTCCTCACCATCACCTCTCCTCCTACCAGTCATACCTTCTAGCCTATCCTTCTAGAGACCCGTCTGGCCTCTTTGATTATGGTTGAAGTTGTCCTCTCTCCATTTCCAGCTATAAGTGATGGTTCTGCCAGTTCGATTTTGGCTGAGCAAACGTGTGGTCACTCTTGCTACACAACCTCCTTTCTGGCCCTTTATTCCCACTCGAAGCTCAGTTCCAAGTCACAGAAGGTGAGGAGACCCGGAAGCCCTTGGGACTCATGGGACACTACTGTCAATGTCATATAACATTTTCCCCATTTTCTTGTTGCCCTAGAAAAACAATTGCTCCAGTCTCATAATACTCATTCAGAGTCAGTGGAGTCCTCAGGGGTCACGTGATCCCAGCTCTCATATTATGGAGGGGGAAACTGAGGTCAGAGAGGAAAAGTGCCTGCATCTCAGCCAGCAAGTGTTCTGACAGAATCACATTAGAGCCAGGGAGTCTTAGATATCACCCAGTTCAACTGACTTCGCTTTAGAAATGAGAAAACCATTAACTCCTGAAATAGCTAAGATAAAGAAAATCTGCTTTCCATTTATTGGCAAAGAGATAAATCAAAGCTAAGGGCAAATGTGAAGCCCAGACAGGTTTCATGGCCCAAGTGGAGATGTCCCTACACAGAAAACACCATGGGAAGGGTGGAGGACTAGAACCCAGGCTGGCTCTCTCCCCACCTGATGCCATTTAAGGGCACCACCTGGCCCAGGTGATCCTGACCAAGCTGCCAGAACCCACCGTTCAGGCCCATGTGGAACCAGATCACATGGCGGGCAATGGAGGCCCTCACGATCTTGTCCGTGTGTCTGGGGAGAAGACAGACCACTCTGCGTCGCTGACGGGTGTCATGTGGGCGACTGGTGGGGGCTGGGAAGCATGCTCAGCAGGTGAAAGCTGGCACAGACCCTCGGCCCTGTGAGGCCTGATCCTTCCAAACTGGTTGCTTCTCATTGTGACCACACTAAGTCCTGGACCACGTCAAACTCCACAACCTATGGACCCAGAGTCCACCATCACATTCTACTCCTTAGGCCTTTGAGACAGTTTGGGTTTCACTCTGAAACATGCAAATGACTCTTAAGATAATTAAATATTATTGGTAGTCATCAACGCGATTGGTTAACCTTCTAATGGTTTTTTTTTCCCCTAAAGCAGCAGGAAGACAAGGGGAAACATTGGGACCCTACTACAAGGTCCAGTGTGTCCTGAGGTCGCCCACATGCCCTGCATGTTGTGCCCTGGAACTGAGCTCGGGGTAGGGGTTTCACCACCTCCAAAGGGCTAGCCAAGTGACTACCTAGCAAGAGGGGCCAAGCATGTGCTCGACCAAACAATATCCCACTGGCAGGACCATCACCCTTTACTGCTGGGGGCACGTGGGGTGGGAGAGTGTTAGGCTCCAGACAGGAGAAAGAGCAGGAAAGGCAGAGGGGTCAGCCGTGGGAGAAGGAATCCACTTTACCATGTTGACCTTACTGCAGCTTCTTGGGAGGAGCAGTGATTGAGCTGGCAGCCAGACCAAGATGCAAAAAGCCAGAGCAGTGATTCTAGAGTTTCGGGGGAGTGACTGAAGCATCTCGGGGATTCCCATCTACTGAATGGAAGGCCCGACAGGAAAGGAAGGAAACCCATCACTGAGCCCCGCCATCCCCAAGAGCCCTGAGAACATCTGTGTCATTTAACCCTTAAAACCTCCTGGGAAGAAAGGTGCTATTACCCCATTTTGCAGAGAGGCATGAAGTCACTTACCCAAGGCCCCACAGCTACTCAGGGCCAGGATGAGAATGATACCGGCAACCCTGACTCTCTTCCCAGTGCCCTTCGGCTGCTCCACCACACAACCAGCCCTGGGTGTCCCAGAGCTTCCTCTCCGGTAAATCCAGACTCTTACTTTTCCTGAAGTCTTGATTCCTTTCGCCAAGGAGGCATACACAATCACCCAAGCCAGGAAGAGGCAGAAGGCTAGTGGCCACCTGATCTCTCCAGGATACTCAATCCCTGCAGAAATCTTCAGCACAAAGTACCTGCCAGTTGAGAGGAGAGAAGTGATGGGGGTGGGGTGGGGGGGAGGGGGGCAGGGAAGGAGGAGGTGGTGGTCTGCAGGCTTTCTCTTCCTTCCTGCAGAGCCAGGGAGCCCGGAACAAAATCTCAGCATCCCCCACCCTCCCCACCAGGGGCCGGATCAGATCAGGTTGTGAGGGGTCTGCTGATCGGGGCTCCCACCCACAGCTGTCTGCGGTGAGACCAACTGAATTTACTCTGCTTTTAATTAATTATGGCCCTAAATGACTTACTGTATAGCACAGGGAACTCAGTATTTTATAAAAACCCATAAGGGAAAAGAATCTGAAAAAGAATATATATCTGTGTGTGTGTGTGTGTATGTGTGACTGAATCACTGTGAGTACACCTGAAATTAACATGAGGTGGTGATACAATTATATTTCAACTTGAAAAAATTAATTATGGCCCTGGGCAGTCTCTGAACAAGACTACATCAGCTCCACCATCATCGGCAGCTGCCCCGGAGCAGTGTAACAAATCCAACAGCCTCTGGGGGTCCTGGTGCAACCCCCCTCCCCCAACAGGCATTACAGAGGTTGATGTTTTTATATAAGAACACACCACTAACAGAAACTGTAAACTGCCAAGGATGATTTTGTGTGTGCTTTTGTATTGTTCTACTCTTTTATGAGAACGCATCCCAATAGATTTTTTATAACTTTAAAAAAACCAGTACAGAAAGAATAAAAAATGCTGCTGTGCATTTTAGTTCAGGTTGTGACGGGCCTGTCCCGGGGATGAGGTTGGCTGAAATGGGAACACAGGGCTAGCTGGGCCTTACTCAAGGAACATTTTCAAAGACAGATGACCAGTGGCAAACGGAAGGGAGCTGACGCTCATCTGTAGTGGCTGCTGGCACCTGAAGCAGTCCCGGCCTGTCTGGAGACCCCCGAATCCCTGGCCATAGGGCAAATGGGCACCCTTACTCCTGGGAACAGGAGGCTGCATCAGGGGCCACGAGTCATCACGACAGACAAGACAATCCCCTCAACTCTGCAACAATCAAGTCCCGGAGCCTGTGTGTGTAGGGGGGTCTTTCTGTGACCTGAACCAAGGGCCAGCCAGCATCCAGACTGCAGCAGGGGTTCCCAACCTCCAGAATCTAACGTCCGATGATCTGAGGTGGAGCTGATGTACCAACAATAGAAATGAAGCGCACAACAAATGTTATGCCCTTGAATCATCCTGAAAGCCTGTGCAAAAACTGGCTTCCACAAAACTGGTCTCTGGTTCCACAAAGGTGGGGAACTGCTGCTCTAGAGGGCTGCAGACATGACAGCCGAGTGTCCTGACTTGCTGAGGGAAGCCAAGGGGTCAGCACCCCTCCTGGTCTAGCTGGGGCCCCCTGGGTTCAAGGGTAGAGTCAAAGTCACCAAGCATGGGACCAGCCTCGGCTCCCAAACCTTAGGGGCCGTATTTCCCAAGTACTGAAAAGGTACCCCAGCCCCCATGTCCCCACTCCGCAATGGGTAGGCCATCTAATCAATGATTCCACAGCCCCTTGGCCTTCTCAACCACTCCATGGTTTAATAAGGGATGTCGGACGGGCCCGGAGAAGCTCTTGATAACAGTCCCTCTGGGAAACTAAGATGGTCCCAGAGGATTCGCAAAGCCACCAAAAGCAGATTTACAAATCACTCTACCATACACAGTACTCTCCAGGCAGCATTATTGGTAAAGAGCCCGCCTGCCAATGCAGGAGACATAAACGACACGGGTTTGATTCCTGGGTCGGGAAGATCCCCTGGAGGAGATCGACAATACACCTGACCACGTGGATTATGTGGTCAGATTTCAGCCAACCAGGGGGTTAGGCTCCTTTCTCAATGCTCAGGGTGAATCGAGGCCCACCCTCACTGGTCAAGGTTATCTTTAGGAGGGATTTTTTTTTCTTCATTCAGCCTAATTGCCCCTTCTGACCTACAGGGAATACTCATGTACCCTCAGAGTCCATACAGGAGAGGAAACTTGGAATAGGAATTCATGGTACTCGGGAAAACCAACGGGGATGTAGTGACCACTTCTTATTATCTAAGCAGAGGCCGCAAATGAGGGGCCCACTGATTTATGCATCTTATTTGACATCAGTGTTTCACTTTAATTGATTTGCTAACATTTAAAATGAGAGACCTAAGAATTCATATTTGATTTCCAGCGTCTCTGGTAAAATGGAAGCCCTGGTGCACTGGCCCAGTGGGCAAGGAGGGTGCAGGGAGAGGCAGCCCATCCTTCAAGTCCACCGGTTGTATATTCACTAATTTACTGGGTTCCTCTTGGAAAGTGTTTTTAAGAAATCTTACTTGAAATACTCTTCACTCCCACTGACAAACGTCTTATTGGCCTGGCTGGTGAAGTTAACCATTGTCAAGTTGGGATAGGCGGTCATGCAGAAAGTCGAGTTCTTGATCTGTATTTTGGGATGGTCATTGATCACACAGGAATCTGTTCAGGAGAGGACAGAATGAAAACACAGTGAAATCTGTACAGAAAATAGACACGGGTCTTTCCAGCAACTTAAAGGCAAAAGCTAAAAATATTTCCTAAATATTGGACAGTCACTTTGGGACGGTATTAACTGAGGAAAGCTGAATGCAGATGAACCCCAAAATTGTGTGTTACTCATCCCAGAGCCCCTGGTACCCTCTTCAACTGTGCCTGGTCCTGGTAACAATAGCGCTTCTTTCCGGAGCACTGTCTACATGCTAAGCACTTTACATGCATTATCTACCCTGAGGCTCACAGCAGCCTATGCTGTGGGTACCACTGCCTCCATCTTTAAGATGAGGACAAAGGCTCAAAGAGGTTATTAGGTGATTCTACCAAAATCACACAGCTAACGAGAAAGAGAATCGGGATTAAAACCCAGATCCTTATGATTCCACAAAGAATAAATGGCTTGTGGAAATGAATTTTAATCAGACATCAGCAAAGCTGAAGGGCTACTGCCAGAGAAGACTCATTAATAAGCTCACCTTGAACCCACTGCCTGGCATGACAGCCGACACACAGAGGTCCCCTAAATACGTGTGCCACATGCTTTCTGCACATTAACATGAGCTCATGAGTCTGCAGCAGGGCTTCTCAACTGGGGACGAATTTGTCCACCAGGGGGCACTTGGCAATGTCTGAGGACATAGTTGTCCCTGTTCAGCAAACAGGGTGCTCCTGGAGTCTAGTGGGCAGAGTCCAGGGATGCTGCTAAACATCCGAGGATGCACAGGACAACCCCCATGACGGAGAATTATCCAGCCCCACTTGTCAATAGTGCAGAGGCTGAGAATGCCTGACCTAGGCTGGGGTGGGGCCAGGGAACTAACCAGATGAGTCGGTGTGTCAGGTACTTTGCTGGAAGCTTTGTCAATTATTATCTCATAAAAGCCTCTGAAAACCTGGGAAGTGCCTATTATTATCCTCATTTTAAATAGAAAGAAACTGAAGTCTTTCTGATCATGTTACAATGTCTCTATGATCATTTGATTGACATTTTAGATAAAGAGCCCATCAGGATTAATGCCAAAGGATATTTAATGTATAAAGACGTGAAAGTAACACTAACAACAATAACTAACACTTACATGGCACTTACCATGTACTATTTTAAATGTCTTATATGTCTTAAATGTCTTAACTAATTTGACTCACATCCGCAAATAAAGAAACTGGGCACAGAGAAGTGCAGTTGCTTGCCAAGGTCACAGAGCAGAATCAGGATGCAAACAGTCACTCTCTCTTTGGAGGCTATGCTCTGAACCACTCTAGTGGGAAGCAGAGAGCAGGGAACATAAACTCAAACACCTTCAAGAGTCAGGCTGATGACACAAATGAGAAAGATATAAAATGGAGGATAAAAAGGTATGGTAAACAGAGAGGACGACAGAGGATGAGATGGTTGGGTGGCATCACTGACTTGATGGACATGAGTTTGAGTAAGCTCTGTTGAGTTGGTGATGGACAGGGAGGCCTGGCGTGCTGCAGTCCACAGGGTCGCAAAGAGTCAGACACAACTGAGCAACTGAACTGAACTGAAACAGAGAGTATGATCTTCCCTCTGTATCTGCAGATTTAATATCCTCAGATTCAACCAACTGCATATTGAAATTTCAGGGGAGGTTGGCTGGATACTGTTTTCATTGTCCTACACCATCTCATATACTGCACTGGAACACCTGCAGACTTTGGTATCCAAAAGGGCTCTGGAACCAATCCCATGAATATCAGATGATTGCACCAGCCAATCCTGCCATCCTTTCCCAGGTGTTCTGATAAAAGATGCAGAAAACCTGGATATTTACATGAAGTCTCTCCATTTTAAAATATTGGAAATAAGGCCAAATTATCTTTAAACACTGTGGGCCAAACAAACAACAAACAAAAAAAACATGCAGCCTAGATCTGGTGCATGGACTCCCAATGTATGCCCTCCATGGAACAGCAAAGTGGGTAAAACTGTGGGTTCGGGAATTCCACTAGCTCTGAGAGCTTGGACAAGTTCCTTTATCTGTCCAAGCCTCCGTTTTTTTGATCATAAAGTGTCTAGTTTGAAGGCTGTTACAAGAATCAAATTAAGTGAGATCAATCATGAATGAAACATCTCACTCAACCTAGCACACAGCTGGACTTGGTAAAATTTAGCCATAATGCAAATGTCATCGTTACACCTTTTCATGGGGTGAGCATCTCTAATCCTCAACATCATCTCTCAATTCCACTTGCCAGCCATAAAGCATCTAATGCCTCCCACATAACCTCTCCAGAGTATCTGAGAAAGCTGGATAAAATTTAAAGCTGTAATAATAAGAACCCCTTACCTCTGATTGATTCTTTAGACCAGAGATTTTCTAAACAGCAGTACTACTGACACTTGGGATCAGAAAATTCTCTGTGGTGGGGAGGCTGTCCTGGGCACTGAAAGGTATTAGCAACATCTCTGACCTCTGCCCACTAGATGTCAGGAACATTTATCTTCCCCCTGCCCCATTTGTGACAACCAAAAATGTCTATGAACATTGCAAAATGCCTCCTGCAAAATCTCTGGGGTTTGAGAAGCACTGCTTTGGGAGTTGGAGAAGGCAATGGCACCGCACTCTAGTACTCTTGCCTGGAAAATCCCATGGACAGAGGAGCCTGGTAGGCTACAGTCCATGGGGTCGCTAAGAGTCGGACACGACTGAGTGACTTTACTTTCACTTTTCCCATTCATGCACTGGAGAAGGAAATGGCAACCCACTCCAGTATTCTTGCCTGGAGAATCCCAGGGATGGCGGAGCCTGGTGGGCTGCTGTCTATGGGGTCGCACAGAGTCGGACACGACTGAAGCGACTTAGCAGCAGCAGCAGCAGCTTTGGGAGTTCTCAAAAAACCTTCTTACTCAATATTATCTTCTTTAATCAAATAACAGTTTCAGGGGGATTCTGAGCTCAAAACTATGAACTATTTACCGAGGAAGCATTTGTTTCCGCCAGCGGGGACCAGAATGAAGGCAATTAAAGCACCACCCACCTCCCTTTTCCCATAAGTAAGCACAGAAGCTACTTCTCGCCATCCTGCCAAAAAGTCCAGCCCGCTATGATTGGAAGAGATCACTAACACTAGGGAAAACTCCAAATCGCTTGCTTCCAAAACTGTCACAGAGAAGCACGTGGGCAGCTTCCCTAGAGAGCGTCTCTCACAGGGCAGTGCCTCCTACAATATCCCTTTTCACCACTGGGCGGCAGGAGCGCGCTTCCCAGCGCACTGCGCCTTCAGGTCCGTCAGCAAAGGAACGACGGGCCCTGCCGTCAGCGAGCTCTGCGGCCCAGCAACCCTGAACAAAGAACCGCGATAAGGATCGCGCTGAACTGGAAGCGGTTGGAAGCAGGGAGGGTCCTAGGCAGTGTGTCCCTAGCAGAGATCAGGAGCCATGGGATAAAGCCCTCCCTGCTGTAAGTGAAGGTCATAATGGCCAGGGAATCTATCCTGCTCTCCTGGGACCAGCTGCCCTCTATCACAGGGTAGGATGGTTATGGGGTTATAAGGGGGTGGATGAGCTTGGAAGGTCATTTGTGGAACACTGCACTAGAGGAGGGAGTTTTTCCACTTCCTAAACAAGACAGCGAAGCCTGGCATGCTGCTGCCTATGGGGTTGCAAAGAGACTGATACGACTTAGTGACTGAACCACAAAAACAAGCCTCTCTCAGAATGGCCATTTGGGAGGCAGCCTGGGACATCATTATCTGGACTCCCTTTTATTTTATTTTATTGGTGACACCATGCAGCATGCAGGATCTTACTTCCCTGACCAGGGATCGAACCTGTGCCCCCTGCATTAGGAGCATGGAGTCTTAGCCAGCGGATCAGCACAGAAGTCCTTGAACTCCCATCTTGTCCAGCGCAGACATGGGGCTACAAAGTTGACTGTGTCTCTGCAAGTCATCCCCTTTTCTAAGTCACTTTAAGACCCCACAGGGTCAATACTTATAAAAAGGATGGCCTGGCCCTGGTCATGGACAATGGTCAAGTTTACATAACCCAGCAAAGAACAGAGGGCGGGGTTCCACCGAAAGAGGGGAAATTGAGACCTACACTTTTAACAAACAAAAAATTTTAAACCACCGGCTAAGAATGAGATAAGATCTGCTGAGCCTGACCTCATGCTTCCGGGGAATAGAATGAAAAATGTTCATTTCACTCTCTGCGCAGAGCTTGCGTCGTTTTTTATGTTTTGTACCATAAGGTGCTTTGCTGTATAATGTCTTCACTCTGCCTTTCGTGTTCCCTGGGATATTGTGAGCCAGAAAAGAAAAATTCCACAAAACCAGCAAGGACTGCACCCACATGTCTGGGCCAGTCATTGCGTCCAGGCTGCTGTAAAGATACACACACACACACACACACACACACACACACACACCCCGTATAAATGTGTGTGTGTGTATATACAATGTGTGTGTGTATATATATACACACACACACATATATATACATAACATTCTTCAACCATAAAATAAATACATGTCCCTGACAGAAAATCTAGGGAAAAAGAAAAAAAAAAGAATGGCTCCAAATCTACCAGGTAACATGTTGTGTGTCCCTTTCCTATATGTTTTCTAGCCAGCACATTATTGTTAGTAGAAACAAAATTATACTATAAATCTGTATCCTGCCTTTACATTTAACATGATGTGCTGATGATTTCCCTGTTTTATGAATATTCATTTTTAAAGACTATGAAGTATTCTTTAGTCTTTAAAAATGCACTGTAATTTATTTGAACCATGGGATTATTGAAATTTTGTTACACATCTAAGTGTTTCCCGTGTTTTCCTAGACTAGAAATGTGACTACAACGAACAGTCTTGAATAGTCCTTACCCATGTCTTTGATTTTCCCTTATCAGTAGATCCCCAGATGTGGTATTACTAAGTCAAACTACTGTTCACATGAGCTTGCTTTTAACCCCCATAGAATCTCAGCTACAAACACCTGGACGGGTGTCACTGTGCCAAGACTGACAGGATAAAGCCTTCAGGAGCCCTGGATGAGCAGAGAATCAGGGGTCATTGAGACCCAAATCCTGGTGCTGGCTCCACCTGGAGACGTGTGACTGGATACTTCCACCCGCTGAGGCTTAGAGTCCACTTTGTCACCTGCAAAATAGTGACCATGTCATCTGCCTCTTGGGATTCATAGGGATCTTATTAGGAATAGCAGAGACATCATTTATGAATCTGCTGTGTAGGCTAAGGAATGGTTAGGACCATGGCCCTGGAGGCAGGCAAACTTGGGATCAAATCCTAAGTCAACCACAGAGCTAGACTTATGAACTTGAGCTCTAGATTTTTCACCTATAAACTGGAAATAACAACCCGTATGTCGGCTTGTTGTCCATCCTAACATTGGTAATACGAGTTAAAGACTTTAACATGGTGCTTGATGTGTAGTAAGTGATGCTTGCTATTACTGTCAAGGCTTACTGTGTTGCATAAATACTAGTGGATATTGTTAGCAGAGGGAACAGTGTTTCTGAACTACCATCCCTCCCAAGGGACAGCTGCAAGACACCAATCACCATGACCTAAGAAGGCCCTGACAGAAGTGCCCAGGGAAGCTTCCCTGGAGGCTGAATCAAGGCAACAGCCCTCCCTGAGTGGGCGCTCCCTCAGGAAGTGACTTCTGTCCCAGACACAATCTTGGATGGACAGTCCAGGCACTGGGATGACTTGAGGCTTTTCTCCACTCCAGATCCCATGTCCTGGACAATGCACTTTGCGGCAACCATTTGCAGGAATCCATTCCAGCAGCAGACTGTCAGTGGTGAATCTGCGAACAGCTAGCTTACTGAGTGGGGTTCTCTCAGATAGCGGCTTTGCAAAGGTGGCTCTGAGCTGGTAGGGAGCACAGGGCAAGAAGGTGGGCACTCCATTCCAAACGTGATTAAGGGCAGACTAATTAAGGGCTGTGGGCAAGCGCCAGCCTGGTGGTTCCTACTCCTGGGTGCACCCGGGGAACTGTAAAAATACAGTTTTACAGAGTACTAGGCTTCATCCCCAGATAGTCCAATTTACTTGATCTGGGCTCGACTCTAAGTGATGTCTTGATTTGCTAGTTCCCAGGTGATTCTCATGTGCAACAGCTTGGGCTAAGAACCAGTGCTCCTAAATTAAGAGTTCATCCACATGGAGATTGTAAAGATGAAGACACTGAGGCCCAGAGACTGTAGAGGGGCACTTACTCCTGGTCATTCCACTAGTGGGCCCCACACCAGCTGTTGTTCAGTAGCTAAGTAGTGTCGGTCTCTTTGGGACCCCACGGACTGCATCATGCCAGGCTTCCCTGTACTTCACTATCTCTCTGAGTTTGTTCAAATTCATGTCCATGAATGTCCCCACTCCAGGGAATCCCATAAATCCTCATTCTGAGCACTTCAGGTGCGCTGGGTTTGAATTTGATGGGCACATGTCTCCAGCATCAGTTCTTCTGCAATCTCATCCTAAGGGCCACCAGGTGGAGGCTGGATGGGTTGTGTGCGTCCATGCACAGGTGTGTAAAAGTACTCCAGTGTGAGTTCCTGCCTTTAGGAATGTGCATCTCTCGGGGGCCGGGGCGGGGGGTGGGAAGGGATGGGTCATCTTTCTCTCTTACACACTCAAAGCATGTAAGTAACTTCCTTGTTCTGCAGCGTGCAGGCTGTCCAGGCAAAAAAGCTAGTTTGGGGGACTGACACTAAGAGACACAAGATTCTGACTGCAACCAGATCCAGCTTAAAGGGAATAATAGACGCGTTGGGGAAAGAAACTGCTTGCTACTGGTGTCCATGAAAATGATCAGCACCTTCAAAGGCATCTGATACTAGCACCTTCTATTTGTGTGCTTTCCAACTAGGATCACATCCTCTGCTTCTTTTCTCCTTACAGCAATCCCGTGAGATAAGGAGATGAAGAATGTTGTTAGCATTTCTATTTTTCAAGTGAGGAAAATAGAGACCCAGAGAGAAGTTACCTGACGCAAACACACGTACTACCAGGGGCAAAACGCCTTACACACCAGAAGCCTCGCCAGCCACTCTGCCCTGCCCCTCCTCACTGCCACAGTTTTGCCCTTGACCTAACAAGCTGACAGTTCCCCCAAGCCCCAGAGTATTTCAGGTCTGAACCAGTGTCCCCCAGGAACACTCCCCGCCTCCCCAGTCGGCCTTCCCTCTTCTAGGCACTTCGTTATGTTCTTTTCTATCAGAGGTCTGTAGGTCAAGCGTCTGTTCTCATCTGTTTACCTCATGCTCTGGGCAGCATTTTGTGAAGTGTGGACCCAGGCTCACATGCCTCACTCCCTTAGACTCTAGACCTCATGCTTTACAGACTGTACCGTGTGCAGAGTCACCTGGGGACCCGACCCTAACCAAATCTGGTAAGTCAGACTACTTGGTGGACTTGTAATTCTACATTTTCAACAAACACTCCAGCTGTTCATGAGAAAACAAAAATTTGATTACCCTGCCTAGGCCATGAGTTCCTTAAATATTAGAATTAACTATATTCAAGGTTGGTTTTCATCTCTGTACCCCCAGCATCTAGTGTAGAACCTGACAAACATATAGATGCTCAGCTCATCCTCACTGAATGAATGAACAATTCGCCTGGTGTAGGTATATCCAAACTTACCTAATAAAAGTTTGGTTTTGTCTTTGCATTCTGGCGTGTTCCAAGGATTGTTGCAGGAGCCCCAGGGCAGCACAGACACAAACGAGGCAAACAGGTAGAAAAGTGTGTAGCAAATGATCACATTGTAGTATATGGCTATCAGGACGGAGATGATCAGCATTGCGATGCCACAGCCTGTGGAAGCAAAAGTTTCAGGAATTTGTTTCCTCTAGACCTTGTGGGATCCTTACAGCTGGGTGCAGGGGAGGAGAACGTAGGCGCTGGCTCCCTCTTACAGATGGACACATTAATAGTGGAATAGACTCTGTGTCTACCAGGGCCATCGAGACATTCTGCCAGGAACAGAGTGACGCCAGAGATGATCTCGGGCCATTCTTCAGAGGCCCCCAGTGGTGAAACTGATGAAATAGGGAAGGAAGGAATGGGTTCTCCCAATCACAGAAGCAGGTCTCGCTCCCGGTCCCTGAGGCCGTTTGGTGCCACAGAGGGCAGGGAAGGGCTGAGGCAGCTGGGAAGCAGGGAGCACTCACCTTGTAGGGCTGGGATGGCCTTCCACACAGACACCGGCCCCTGGCTGGCAAACTGGCCCAGGGACACCTCTAGGAAGAAGATGGGCAACCCTGCCAGAGCCAGCATCATCAGGTAAGGGATGAGGAAAGCACCTTGGAAAGAGAGAGTGGGAGGTGAGAGCTCAGAGAGGCCCAGGCAGGCAGGCTCCATCCTCCCCCTCAGGGAGCAAGCTCCCTGCTTTCTCCAGGAAGCTTTTGATATTCCAGCTCAACCACCAGCACCCAGGGACATATAGGAGCCATCCTCTAAACAGTGTCAGGGTACCCTGCAACCACACTACTTTTTCAATTCCCCATTGGATGGGTCGTTGGGGGTTGCAGGCCGAGTGGACTTTATTCTTTTGTTTTAGTACTTCAACATCCCCAAATTAAGCCCTTCCTTCCAATGTTCAACAAATCCACACTTCTGATTCACTACTGGACTCCGATTCGGTGAAATCTCATTGGCACCTCAGCTCTCCAAATCTGCTAAGCTAGATTGCAGGGGCCTTCGACTTGAGTTACCTGTACACCTTCTACCAACCAGATGGGTGGTGGGAACATCCTTCCCCCTCCACCTCAGCCTTCACACAGTTCTCAACTTCCTTCTCCATGTGAGAAGTCCCTTCCGTCCTTCAAGGTCAACTCAAATGCCTCCTCCTCTCCTGAATGGGTTTTCGAGAAAGATGCAGCCCTTCTCTTTTGTTCTTGGGAGGGAGGAAGCGAGCGAGCCCTCCATCCCCTCCCCTCCACCCCTCGAAGGGGCTGCAGCTGCAGTGCTTGCGGAAGAGGTTGCCTTCCCCCCCTGGTGGTCGGACTCAACTCCCCATGCAGCCGGAGTTTTTCTCAGATCGTGTTTTTTTCTCAGATCTTTGTATTTCTCAGATCGCGGGCGAGGAAAGCTCGGGCCCTTCTCACTCGTCCAGCAGAGCGTCTGGCTGCAAAGCTGCCATGCTCCCTGGACTGGAACTCCCTCCCTCACCCACCCTGACTGTCCACCCCCTTTCCTGGCACTGGAAGCTTTATCACAGCACCCTGGTCTGGGGACTCCCTGCAGAGAACCGAGCGGAAACAAAGCTGGGGCGGCCGTTCTGTGTGTGACCAGCATGCGTTCTGTTTCCAGAGCACCCCCTCCCTGGTCCTAACCGCTCTGCATTCCTCATAAATACTTGTCAACAGCGTCCTAATTGGGAATTAGGGGGAGGGGTGTTAACATATTTTTCCGTTTTCATCATCACGTGGCGCTGCACCTGTCCCTTCTCCCTGTACCTGGAGAGCTCACTCAGAGACCAGAAAACAAAGAAAGAAACAAAACCCAAACCCTTAAGCTGCCTAACCCGATGGGGCGAGGGGCGCATTTCTTATCTCCTTGGTCCAGTTGAGAAGCTGTGAAAGAGAAACCTAGGTGCAAATTCCTATTTGTAAAGGGGGCTTGGCTTAGCCCCATCCTGTGTTGCCAGGGCAAGCAAAGGGGACCCTGGATGTGCCGGGTCCCTCCTCAGTGGGTACAGGAGAGGCACAATGGATCCTACAGGCCTGGCAGCTAGTACGTGCGTGACTGGTGCCCACCCCATTTTAGAAACGGTTTTCCTTCCACCCAGTGAGGACAAATGCAACGGAAACCGTTTTTGCTAAAGTCAAAATAAGCCCTGCTTGTGCCCAAGAGGACGTATCCGTGTGAGGGCTTCTACTGGATTCTCAAGAGCACAAGCCCCAGCTGCTCTGTGCGCCCACCTCCTGGGCTCGCCTGCATCCTGTCCTCTGCAGACCCAAGTGCCCAGTAGGCTCATATTTCCAGGTTACTATCTTACCACGTACTTAATGTCCAGGACGGCACAGCTCCTGGCTCTAAAACTGTTCACGTGCGAGGAGGGCATCGGGTACGGAAATAACTTGTGGGCTAAATTAGGATTTGAACTCGCCTGCATCAGTGTTCACCTCAATCAGGACCTCCCAAGTGGACAATGGGGCCTCGTGGGAACCCATCTCTCCCCTGAGCTCCATCTCCAGATAAAAGCCTCCTGGATCTAGTACCAACCGGATATGGTAGCTCCTGCTCTGGCTTCCCATGGATGCCTACAGGGGATGGAGCTGGAGTGTGAAGGGCCTGCCCTGAGCCTCCTCTCTCAGCCTGAGTCCCCAGATTCTGCGGCCCCTGTTCTGTGTCCCCCACCAACCCACAAATGCCCGCCCCGCCGCGGCGGAAAGAGCGGAAAAGCCATACCTCCCCCGTTCTGGAAGGCCAGGTAGGGAAACCTCCAGACATTGCCCAGCCCCACTGCGTACCCCACCATGGACAGGATGAAGTCCAGTTTGCTGGACCAGTTCCCTCGGGCCTTATTCTCATCCCCTTGCTCGTCCTCCTGGGGGCGGAAAAGCACATTGTCGGATCACAGCCCTAGGTAGGTCGGCAGGCAGGTCCCATTCCGCCCCTCCTCCACTCCCCCCCTCAAAGCTGAGGGTCCTTCCCAGCAAGCAGGCCCCCACTTTTCACACGAGGATGCATCGGCAGGCAGGGCCCTGACCCCTCAACCCTGCACGGTTTCAGCAGGCAGGCTCCCAATTCTGATGTGAAGATCCATCTTCAAGAGACTCTTGAACTCCCCTCTTTTCCCAAATCCCGCAGTCAAGTCACACCAGCAAGCAGCTTTCCCCAAACCTTGAACCTGTAGGTTGATTGCAAGCAGATCCCTTCATCCCCAACCCCTGAACAAGAGTTCCTTTGGCAAGCAGGCCCCAATATCATGCCTAGGGTCCCCAGCAAGCATGTTCCTAAACATCCCCTACCTCCCAAAATTCCTCAACACACCCCTTTCTCTCTCTTTTTTCTGGAGTCCATGCTAAGGCCAGAAAGAGAGCTGCAATGCCTGAAGCCAGCCAGAGCCCCTGCATCACTCTCTCCAAAGCCTACAGGCAGAAGCTGCCTCTCAGCTCATTAAAGGGGCGCCTTTCAGCTCTAGGGAAAGGGAGGTGGGAAGGAGGGAGCTATAGGGGTGAAACAAGAGGGGGACGACGGAGAAACAGACATGGAAAGAGACAGGACATCAAAAACCTTGAGTTCTGGTCTACACTTTATCCTGCCTAGCTGGATAACCCCAGGCAAGCCACTGGCTCTCTCAGAGCTTCTGTGTCCCCATCTGCAAACTGAGGGGTTCAGAATCACTGTCCCCCCCCCGAGGAAACCCTTCAGCTTTTCCTGCAGGTGTGTGTGTGTGAGTCTACAAACACTAGAGTAACTAAGAGGGGCTACGTAAACCCTAGATCTTACACAGGGAGATGTTCTGGTTCAAGAGCACCCCCCACCACCACCACTGGATACACAGGCTTAGCCCTTGAGCTAAGAGGAGAGGAGGCTGTGGAGAGGCCCGCAGTGGGAAAGGAAGAGCTGAAGTCTATGAAACAGGATGGAGGGAAGAAATCAGAGAAGGAGGGGAGAGACTGGAGGGAGTGGGAGAAGACAAAAGCCCGTATGGCAGGGGGGGCCACCAGCAACAGCTGCCTCCTCCCCCTCTCAGGACTGGGATTTGCTTTGTGGGTTTTTCACGCCTCTGGTTGAACCTAAAGGATCAAACGCACAGGTGAATCCAGGTTTGTAGGGCCTGAAGCTTATACAATTGAGAGGAGTACTCTAAGAAAAATATATACACGAAATTAGGTACAGGTTTTGGAAAAGACAGGCTCTGAGGTTTAAACTTCAGTAGCAGCCTCATATAAACTACTTATCAAATGAGTTCTCAGTATTATTGTAACTTGCAGTACAAAGCCCACAGGACTAAACCATCATTCCTCCCCACCCCAACCCCGCCCAGGTTTTTCTCTGCATTTTCTTCTCCTTTTTAAATTAAGTTAAAAAAAAAAAAGGATCCAGTGGTTAGCAAGAGGGGTAGTCTTGTCTGCAAAAAGGGGTACGAATCTAAACGCCTCAACTGGGTAATGAGTCTGCACCTGGATGGCCGCTACCACTGAGGCTGGGAAGCAGCAGATCGTGGCAGCTCCCCAGGTCTCGAGCCCTCTGGCAGGGTTGCGGCAGCCCTCCCGCCCCTGAACTAGCGACCCCCTAGCGCAGTGCGAGTTTCCAAAGCCCCAAAGCTGCCTCCCGCATCCATCACCTGGCGCTGCCAACCGGTCTCCCCATCAGCGCACGTGCACCCGCTTGGGCCTGGCTCGCCTCTCCCGCGGCTGGGGAGCAGGAGGCGGCGCGGCTCCAGCCCGACCTGCTTACCTGGGTGGCAGCGGTGGCCACGCTGCCCGGGAGCACGGACGTGATTCCATCCGTGCCCAGCACCACGGTGCTCTGGCTCATATTCACCCAGCCTACGGCCGGGGTATTGTTCCGCTCCAGGGTGCCCTTGCCCACACTCACATTCGCATCCCTCTCCGGGCCCCGCAGGGCCGGAATCTTACAAGGCAGCGCGTTGCCGGGCCCGGCTCCCCCTGAAGGAGGGGCGGCCTGCGCACCGTGCGCCTCGCTCCAGTCCCGCAGAGCCGCCGAGGCCGCGGGCGCCCGCGGGCTACTCAGTTTGCAAGCCCCTGCTCCTCCGGGCCGCTCGGCCTCGCAGGCTCGCGCGTCGGGGGCATGGAAAGTTTGTGCGCCGGTGGAAGCGGACCTGGGCACACGCGGCGGCGGCGCGGCGGTGGCCGCGGGAAGCTCCTGCTCCGGGCTCGTCCTGGGTGCGCACGGGCCATCGCGGTGGCCAGGGGGCACCGCCGCCTCCAGGCTGTTGGCTGGTTGTCTATTCATTTCCTTGGGAGCACTGCAGTCCTGCGAACACAACGTGAAGTTCGTGCAAAACAAGTCACGGCAGCCTTAAAAAAATACCTGTATCCACATATAGAGACGTTTGCAACTCAGATTCAGACATAAGATCCAGGGAACAAACTGGAATCTGGATTTTTTTTTTCCTTCTCCAAGAAAAACTGTAATCAGTATTTCTCAATCTTTCTGTCTCACGGATAACTGGATGACATAAGGAAGCTAATATTCTCCTCCCTGATAGAAGGTGAACTAAAAAAAGATGCAGACGTGTTTTTTGGAAGGGGTAGAAGAGGAGGGTGGAAATAGCCCTACAGCCATGAGCTCCTCGCCTTCTTTGGATTTCACATCACGGCTTTGGGTGCCCACGGTCCCCATCACCATTGTAGAAAGATTCTTTAATTTTCCGCCCCATTTCCTTTGTCATTCAACAATGCACATTTGCTGCTTTTTTTTTTTTTAAATAAGCGATAGACAAGCTGTGGCCACAAAAGCTGATGCCCTGGCACCTGCAAGTGTTTGAGGCCAAATCCGTTATCTGAATCCCAGCGATCCAAAAACTACCCACACCTTCCAGGCAGTAAAGGCAAGGATAAGGAAAACGATCAAACAGTAACAACAACTCTGCAAGAACAACAATAAACCAGATTTAAAACACAAGACAGTAACCAGGTTTATCTTACACAGCCTACACTCACTTCCAGATTCGTAGATATGCAAAAGAACCTGAGAAGATTTTTGGTCCTCCTCACTTCCCAAGAATAGCTATTCACAAGAGTTTAATACCCATGCCCCTATACTGGCTTAGGAACTAAAACTCAAGACTACTAATTTTCACTTGCTTTCTCCCAATTGAGAATGAAAATAACTGCCAGCGATGTTTTTTTTTTTCATCCAATTTCTCTCTTCATATTATCTTTCAGGGCTTTGTAAATATTAGTACCAACAATTACTATTATACTGTAAGAATAATCACATTACCTTCACCTCAACCACACCTCTCGTCTAACCTTCTTGCACAAATGCACAGGTCAGAACTCTTTAATTTGCACCAAATTAAGTATCTCAGCTCCAGCCAGCATTCTTATCTCAATAGCCTCTAGTACTCGGTGGCTCTCTTCAGTACTGGCACCTGGCTTTTCAGCACCAAGGACAGTTCCCAGAATAGCGGGATTGGGCGACACCTCCAACCTCTTAGCTCCAGAGCTGCAGAAACCTCTTTCTCACCCCCAGGTGATGCTCACAAGTACAGTGTACCTATGGTTGTCTTCCCTTTGCTTTTCAGAATACATAGAACATTTCACAAAGAAATATCCAAAACGAATCTGCCCTTTCTACCCTCGCAGCCCCCTCTCCTCTTAAAAGAACAAAAGCAAACACTCACCATGTCTGAACGGGCAACAGATTCAACGAGTAGAGAGTGAGACCAGCTATTGACAAGACTGGGTCTGGCTCCAGCAAGAGAGGCGCTTTCTATATCTCCTTGGGAAAGGCCGGGTTTGCGTCAGTGCAAAGCAAGGTGCCCTTCGTTTGACATTTTCTTGATAATACAAGTTTGATAAATCATTACCCCCTTGGATTCAAGTTTTAAAGGGACATCAGCTGAGAGTACGCTGGCCAGTTGTCACTCAGGCGGGAGGGGGCTGCGTGTTCAGCGTGACTCATGTGGGTCTGATTACTAAACCGAAGCTGGCGGGAGGGGATGACAGAAGTTTTCCTCCTCCTAATTAAGGGAAACATGGGAGGGACACGTCCCACTGCACCCAAGGCGAGGCGCAGCCGCCAACAGATCGGATTGGGCTGCCGAGGTGGGCGTAGGGGAAGGAGTTAAATCACTGTCGTGTTTCCTTCTTTCTTCTCGGCTAGATCCCCTTGCCACCTCTCCAAACCTGCAGGAAGAGGATTTCGCAGTATTACTCTAGAGAGATCGAGGGTCTGCACGAAGCACCACAGCCCTGCAATGGCTGTGCACAGGGGCCTTGCATTTAAAAGGCTGAACCAACCTTGCCTGTACCTGACTTCAGATTCCCAGAGCCCAACCTCCTTGTCAACCAGTGTAGGGGGATCCTTAAAAAATAGGTCTTCACTTAAAAAATTGAGGTGTAGTGTTTGCATTTCTACGTTATCTTCATGAACACAATGAAGAGACATACCTAAGTAAAATTAGGATTATTCTCATTGCGTGTTTTAAGCTTGACAATATTATAGAGAATTAAACAGAAATTATTTCCAACACTGATCTGGTTCTCAGGTCACTTTCAAAGTCAAAGGAACTCCATTCCTTCTTCCTGTCCCTGTTGATAAAAATCCACCACAGCCAGGGAATGACGCACAAGGTGTAACAGACCCTCCAAATCACCATCCGCAGCAGCTGGGCGGCAGGTCTGGCCCTCCGGGTGCCCGCAGAGGACGTTCTACCGTACTGAGGCTAGGGCGGAGGTGGCCGCGGTGAGAATAAAAGATGGGCTTTCCTGCTGGTACAAAGCAATGACTGCAATCATAAGAAAGGGAAGACACCTTTACAAAGGGGGTAGTTTGGAGACTGGCAGGGGGATCGTAGAAAACGCCCCCTCTCTGGCCGAGCCGGTTCAGGGAATTCCAGGCCTCGGAAATGGGGAGCAAAGCACTCTGTCCCATCCCTGCTGCCCGCAGCCGTGCCCACTGCCTCGGGGTCGGCGGCGTCGCACTCGACTGGGCTGTCCCCGCGCGGCGTGAGGACAATGCTGCGGCGCCCGCGGGCGAGGCTGCGGCGGCAGATTGCGGTGGGCGCCCAGGGCATTCCTGCCGGGTCCCTCCCGCCTCCTTCCGAGCCGCGCCAGTGCACACGGATGCCTCAGCTCCCTGGCTCTGCCCCTCCAAGAGCAGCCTGCTAGGGACCCACGGTCTGCATGATGATGGACGGGGGACAGGTTCCCTGAAGTGCCATTCCTCCCCAAGTATCCTGGGGAGGGGGGCGGGGAGGCTTCAGGCCTCTTTCTATTGTAGCTTTGATTGAACATTTATTAAGCTCTGAACATTGAACAATCGTGCAAGGGCTTTCCATGAATGGGCTTTTCTATTTAGCTTTAAAAACAGTTTTTGAGAAACTCCCAGTTTGAAAGCGGGAGACGGAGGCTCAGAAAGTCACCTTTGAATCCTGGAGAGTCTTCCCAACCCTCCCACAAGGCCGTCTGGGGGCCGATATCGCCTTCCAGGAGGACGGCTCTGAGGGAAACCCAGCTGGGGGCGGAGAGGGGAAGAAGACAGGTGGAGTGGGACCCTGGTGGGCTCTCGCTGCAGGAGGGTGAGAGGGGCAGGAAAGGCCAGGAATCCCACATAGGGCCCTTGCTTCGACTCTGGCGGGATCTTGGAAACACCTTGGACTCCGGGAGCCACGGGGAAATCCAGGGGGCTCTGCCCGGCGCTTCTTCCCGAACAATCCTCAAAGAGTCAAAGTAGGATTCGAGAACTGTAAAGGGCAGGCCTGGCAGCCCGGGATTTCTGCGCCAGGATGCGTACTCTTAGATCCGGGTAGGCCTCGCTCTCCCGGCCCTGGGCTGACTTCCAAAAGACAGTCACGACTTCGAAGTCAGTTTTCGCAATTTGCATTCGAGCCGCCCCCGCCAAGTGCCAGGTGCCTGCGCACCGACGCTCGGGGCGCACAGACGTCCCGGCCCTGGCGGGAGAGAGGCAAGTGCGCAGAGGCGGCGGCGTACTGCGGTCCTGCCGCCCGGAGCCCTGGCTCAGCCCCCCACCCCCGAGTCTGACGTTTCCCCCGCAGGCCCTCCCCGGCCAAGTACGCACTCGGTTCCCCGCGTGGGGCCCGACGTGCGTCAGGCTCTTTGGAGGTGGTTGAAGCGGAGGCTGCAGGGCGTTAGCCGAGGCGCTGCTTTGGCTTCCCACCTCCTCCCCTTCCAGTGGCTAGATCCTGCAGAGGAGGGGCCGCGTGGAGAGAGGAGGGGGAGTGCGGAGCGGGGAGACCTAGATGGGTAGCTCTGAAGTCGACTCGGGTGTGGAGTGGCGGGCATCTGCCTAGCAGCAGGGCAGGGGTGCGAAGGCTGGGGAGAGCGCGGGGCGGGCAGCGCCGAGGAGGGAGCCGCAGTATTAAAATACAAGAAGGCTCCGGTCCTGCCATTGCGGGCCTCCACCCCCCGCCCTCTGCCGCCGCCTGTTTGGAGTGATAATCGGGCTCTGAGCACCACCGCCGAGCAGGCCGTAAATCCGCATCCATCACCGCGCAGCCATTCGGTCGGAATTAGCCAGTCACTATGGCCTTAATTACTTTGTCAAAGATGAAAAATAGTAATTGATTTTGCCCTCGATCGCTCTGCTCCCCCTCCTCCTCTTGCAGTTAAGCAAATAAATAGCTATTTTTGAAAACTCGTGTCTACCCAGCGGAATGTGGAGGTGGGGAGGGGGGAGAATTTAGTGAAAAAGAGGCCATCCAGTGGCAGCCCTGACGCCAGTGCTTGTACCAAGTCGCAGGGGGGCAAACTGGGACCCAGGCAGGAGAGGACTTGGAGCGCAGCCTTTCACATTCAAGATGCTGTCCTCAACCGCGCTAGAGGAGGAAAGAAAAGGAAGAGGAAACGGCGTTTAACAAGCCCTGGCTCTGGTGTTAGCCTGGCGCTTGCGGTGCCAGCTTCCTCGCGTCCGCAGGGCAGCAGGTGACAAACAGCTGCCCGGCCCGTTTGACAGAATGGCAAAGAAACTTGCCTAAGGTCAGAGCACAGAGCCAGAATTTGAGCCCACGTCAGTGCTGACTCTGGCCCATTGTCTGTATCTATGTTCAGACGATTTTGCTATGAGCCACAAACACCTAAATCTTATATAGGTGACAGGTGCATGGGCTCAATGTGGGTTTCAGGTGACAGTGACAGAACAGTAGGAAAGCCAGGCAGTATTTTTGTCCCTCTTGTCTGTTACCGCCTGGTTCTACTGGAGTGTTGTTCTGTGTTAAGAATGTGGGCTCTGCCAGACACACTACACCACCTCCTGGCTCTGTGACCTTGGGGAGAAATTCTCAATCTGTAAAATGAGGATAATAAGAATATGTACTAACCTCCCTAAAGGGTTGTTTGTGGAGTAAATGAAAGTATGCCTGTGAAGTACCTTCACTGAGGCTGGCTGCCTGGTATTCTTTCAATTAGCAATGGTTATTTTCCAGACTGCAAGAATTATCTGTTTGAAGCCCCTTAGAGTTAACAAATAAATCTTTCTTTGTTTGAAGCCCCTTCAGTTCAGTTTAGTTGCTCAGTCGTGTCCGACTCTTTGCGACCCCATGAATCGCAGCACGCCAGGCCTCCCTGTCCATCACCAACTCCCAGAGTTTACCCAAACCCATGTCCATCCAGTCGGTGATGCCATCCAGCCATCTCACCCTCTGTCGTCCCCTTCTCCTCCTGCCCTCAATCCTTCCCAGAATTAGTGTCTTTTCCAATGAGTCGGCTCTTCGCATCAGGTGGCCAAAGTATTGGAGTTTCAGCTTCAACATCAGTCCTTCCAATGAACACCCAGGACTGATGCCCCTTAGATTTAGCAAATAAATCCAGTTCTTTCTCCCTGGTCCAGAAGATTCACTGTTGGTAGACATGTACAGAATAGAAAGCCTAATAAAGTAGATAATCACTGTGCAACACTTTGCCTCCTCAGTCAGTGGTGTGGTCACGTGATAATCAAGTATTTACCTCATTAAAAAACAATTGACAGCACCCTGAAAAAGTACTCAAACACAGAGCCTGCTCAGAGTGTGTCCTGTTTAGGTGAAGGTACATCTCAACGTATTCAGCAGAACCTTAGATCTCTGTAATCAGCTTCACTGTCCAGTTTTCCTTTGAACCTTGGGTGTAAGGGAGACACCAACTAATCAGGGCATGCCTCCCTCACCATAGCATTTCAGAGGAGTCTGTAAGTAACTAGTCTGTGTGTAAAATGTAGGTCCAAAATAATGAGACTCAGATAGGCAGGATGCTTGTTCCTGAGTCAGCAATAGTGGTCATTTTCAGTTCACTGCAGCAAAACACAGGACAGTGGGCGCAGGCGCAGAAGCAGAGAAGTTTAAAACAAGATGCAGAGGATGTTCAAGGTCATCTATAGTCCCATCTGTCTGCTTTACAGTGAGGAAACAGAGGTCCAGGGAGGAGAAGTGAGTGTTCAAGGTCACTTGCAAATTAAGAAACAAAGTCTAGCATCATTTCTTTTTTTTTAAAGGATAAAAAAAAAATCCACATTAGATCAATAGTATGTCTAAAGCATGAAATGATTTTGTAGCCTTGAAAAGAATGGTTTAGAGCTGTACAGTTGGTTTGGACAGATTCTCATGAGGTATTAAATAAGAACGGCAGATGCACTAAAGTGTGTATATCATTCCTGTGTGTGTGTGTGTGTGTGTGTGTATGTCTGTCTGCCAGTAAAATGTGGAACCACACACACTGGGTAGTACCTAGGATTACTGATGGGCAGTGTGGGCATTGACGTAAACAGAGAGGAGAGGGAAAGGTTAAAAAAAAGGAAGAAAAGGGGGACTTCTCTCGTGGTCCAGTGGCTAAGACTCTGAGCTCCCAATGCAGGGAACCCAAGTTCAATCCCTGGTCAGGGAATAAGATCTCACATGCTGCAACTAAGACCTGGTGCAGCCAAATAAATAAATATTTTTTAAAAAAAAAAGAAGAAAAGGAAAAGACTATACGTTGAAAAAAATGGTTTTAATGACCATATGTATAAATTTATGTACAAATGTATATAAACAATTTTTAAAAGAAAAAATTCAGTACTAAAATCTACTGCTTTAATTCATAAGGCTACTTACATTAGGAAGTATTAAGCCTACATCTATTTGACTGTCCTTTCTCTGAGAAGTAGAACTCAGAAAAATGAATTCAGTTAATTAAGGATCTCAGCTACCGATATTTGGCTAATTCTCCTTCCTAAAGTCCTGCTGTCTGTCTCCTAGCTCTGCTGGGCCGAAACCAAGGTCTAATCAAAACCTTTAGGGGACATAGTTTTGGAAAATATGATGATTTTTCTGCTCACCTACCCCCATTCTTGCAATGTCCATTAAGCTATAAGATAATTTAAACTCAAAAAACACTAAACTGAAATTTTCTGATTTCTTATTCCATAATGACACTGATATTTTTCTGAACAACAACATATTCACCTCTTTCCCCTGCCTCCCAACCCCCCCGCCCCCTCCCCCACCGCCTTTTTTAAATCATTCTTTTGGTAGACCTGCTTTGTGAAAAGTATGAAAGTGTTAGTCACTCAGTCATGTCCAACTCTATTCGATCGCATGCACTGTAGCCCACCAGGCTCCATTGTCCATGGGATTTCCCAGGAAAGAATACTGGAGTGGGTAGCCATCCCCTTCTCCAGGGGATCTTCCTGATCCAGGGATCAAACCTGGGTCTGCCACATTGCAGACAGATACTTACCTTCTGAGCCACCAGGGAAGCCCTAAGACCTACTTTAATGGTTGCATATGTTTGGAATAACTACTTAGTAATCAATTTCGAAGTTTAAGTCTTCTGTGTTTATTCTGCTTTACGTTCCCAAACCCAAAGTTGGGGAAACCAGTTTTGAAAGAGAGATCAGGTCTAAAATATATTCACTATTAGAAAAAGAAATTTTCTAATACATGGGGTGGGCTTCTTTGGTGGCTCAGACAGTAAAGAATCTGCCTGCAATGTGGGAGACTCAGGTTCAATTCCTGGGTCAGAAGATCTCCTACAGAAGGAAATGGAAACCCACTCTAGTATTCTTGCGTGGAGAATTCCATGGACAGAGGAGTCTGGTGGCCTACAGTCCATGGGTCGCAAAGAGTCAAACATGACTGAGCGACTAACACTTCACTTCAATGCATGGGGTACAAAAGAAATGACATTTTATTAAATGTTAGTAAAGAAGAGTCTTTTTTCTTTCTTTCTTGAATGTCCCTATTTCCCCTGGCCTTCTGTTGCTGTCCTAATTAGTGGCAATGGGCCGGGGGGGGGTGGATTTGAGTTCAATGTCATGCAAACCTAGCAGGAATTCCCACAAGTAGAGCAGAACAGATGTTGGGAAGCTTTACTGTATAGGCAGTTGATGGAGTTAACTCAAGGCTATTGAGTCAAATCTGAGCAAGGTTCAGAAAGACACAATGGTGAGGACAGTGGCCCAGAAAGTGGGACGTTGAAAATTCAAGTCTTTTACACCAGTGGGAGCTGCCAGGCAGCATAGATAGGTTTCTGAAACTTAGATTTTGTCATTTGGTAGTGTCCTTGTAAATTGGGCCTAGGGGACACGGACATTGGCACTGAATTTGGTTCTATTGGTTATAGTAATCTATAGCATTTGATATGGTATGAGATCATATCAAACAATGGCCTGGAAGAGTTCAGCTCAGTCTTTGTCTGTCTTTGATAGACAACTCAGAGTTTGTTAATCGTGATGGTAGTTGTCCCCTGGGATGTCACCATTAGGGCTTGAAAATGATCCATGATATGTTTAAAAATAAACTCATGGAGTCTGAATTCCACTAAAGAATGTTTCTATGTTCTATTTAAGCCTATTTCTGGGTGGAGTTAACATGATATGCTCAGTCATGTCAGACTCTTTGTGACCCCATGGACTGTAGCCTAGTTGGCTCCTCTGTCCATTCATGGGGTTTTCCAGGCAAGAGTACGGGAGTCGGTTGCCATTTCTTTCCCCAGTGGTGAAAATAGGGCTTTAGAATTGGATAAGTCAGGAGTTTGAATCCAAGTTAAGCTACTTACTAGCTATGTGTTCTTGGGCAGTTACTTATTCTTCAAGCCTTGCTTTCCTGTTTAGTAAAATGTAGTAATTAAATGAGATTAAGCACATGAAAGCTTCTAGTACAGTGCTTGGCACAGAGTAAGAGCTCTTCCTACCTGAGATTGTGGGTTTTGATTGTCACTATTCCCCAAGAGATGTCACAAAAAGACTCCTTCCTCTAGAGCTTAATGTTACTGGATTTTTTTGGCCAAATTGTATTTTCCCCATTCTTCTTAAGGGGACATGAGCTTTTTCTGGTGTCCTTTTCTGTTTTGCTTTGGACATTTCCATTATTTCTGAACATTCTATTGGACAGTGCTGTTCCAAATTGTAAAGCCTTCCAAGGCAGAAGAGCTTGATTTTTTCAGAGCCTCTATACTTCTACTTGTACTGACATAGAGTAGGCCCTTAGTATTTTCGAATGAGTGACTTAAAAATCACAGGATAGCTCTTGATTTCTTTTTTTTAAATTAGTTTATTTATTTATTTTTTAACTTTACAATATTGTATTTGTTTTGCCATACATTGACATGAATCCACCATGGGTGTACATGTTTTCCCCTTCCAGAACCCCCCTCCCACCTCCTTCCCCATCCCATCCCTCTGGGTCATCCCAGTGCACCAGCCCCGAGCACCCTGTATCATGCATCAGATAAATAAAACAGTATTATGGACTCTATGGGAGAGGGCGAGGGCGGGAGGATATGGGAGAATGGCACTGAAGCATGTAAATTATCATATGTGAAACGAATCGCCAGTCCAAGCTCTTGATTTCTTATGTCACCTTACTGCGTTCCCTAAATCATATTATTTTACCTTTCTGCTTTTTCATTTTGTTTTTCTGATTGTAAAGATAACACAGGCTCATTACAGAAAATCTGGAAAAACCAAAAGAAGAACATAAAAGTATATATTCCCAACACCCCAAAATATAGCCTATTAATATTTTGGTATAGGGCCTTCTAGACTTTCATATTATAAAGTTTTTGTTTTCAGAAAATTGAGATCATGCTGTTCATGACAAATAGGTGGAGAAAAAATGGAAACAGTGACAGACTTTATTTTGGGGGGCTCCAAAATCACTGTGGATGGTGACGCTTATCCTTGGGAGAAAAGCTATGACAAACCTAGACAGTGTATTAAAAAAGCAGAGACAGAATTTTGCAACTAAGGTTGGTCCACATAGTCAAAACTATGGTTTTTCCAGTAGTCATGTATGGATGTGAGAATTGGACCATAAAGAAGGCTGAGCGCCAAGGAGTTGATGCTTTCGAACTGGTGTTGGAGAAGACTCTCTCGAGTGTCCCTTGGACTGCAAGGAGATCAAACCAATCAGTCCCAAAGGAAATCAACCCTGAATACTGATTGGAAGGACAGATGCTGAAACTCCAATACTTTGGCCACCTGATTCAAAGAACTGACTCACTGGAAAAGACCCAGATGCTAGGAGAGATTGAGGGCAGGAGGAGAAGGGGGAGACAGAGGATGAGATGTTTGGATGGCATCACTGAGTCAACAGACATGAGTTTGTACAAACTCTGGCAGATGGTGAAGGACAGGGAAGCCTGGCATGCTGCAGTCCATGGGGTCGCAAAGAGTCAGACACAACTTAGCAACTGAACAACCATCTGCCTTTTCTTTCACTTATATTGTAGATTTAGCTCTGCCCCATTGCCATGAAATCTACATTATTTTTAATTGCTGCACAGATTTTCATGATATGAATACACTACAATTTAATATGTAATTATTGTACATTTGAATTTTTTCCAATATTTATTATAAATACTACTGCATCACATATCTATCTATATATCTTTGCTCACAACTCTAATCTGGATTCTTAGTGCAGATTTCTAAATATAGAATTACAGTTTAAAGGAATTACACATTTTTGAGAACTGAAACCATCTTATTTGGACCAGATTTGTTACATTGATGTTTGCCTCAAGATACAGACATGGAGCTGTGTATGAAAATGTAACTGTGTTCTGAGCAGAGGGTGACAATGCTCTGCGTTTTTCTGCATTCCTCTTCCCAGCAATACTTAGCAATCTGTGAACACTTCTGGCTATAAAAAAGCCATGGGAACATAAAACCTTAGTATGTTTCTGTAAAGACTAAACCAGCTTTCTCTTTAGCATAAAGGAATTTTTAAACGGAAAGAATATTACTTGGTAAATACAAATATTTGTAATTATCAGTATGCACAATATCCAAATTTTATTAATATAACTATTAGGACCAAACAAATAAGCCCATCTGTTTACACAGGATTTATAATGATTAAATAGTGTGAGAAATAACACAAACATTGTTAAAACGTGCAGAATCTGTGAATGCTTGCTCTGCAGAGGAAATGCCTGGTTCAGGGCTCTCCCTGGTTTCTGCAGATTACATGGATGATGATATGGTTTTCCAAGTCATTAACTAGGGCACAGCTTTGGGGCCAAATGAGAGGCAACATCCAAATCATTTTAAGAGTTGGGGTGATTGGTGGAGCTGACAAAGGAAACACCCTCTGTCATTCAGCACTGTGGGAGCATTTGGGGAGTCTGATTGCCTGTGAAGACTCATGGTTCAGTGAGTCCATTGTTTCACAAAGGCCTGGTTTCACTGATACTGAGAGAAGAGGGTGAACTCTGCCCCCACATGGGCTATTTAGGTAACACTGTCAAAGACATTTCCATTGGTTTTTTTTCCCTTAGAACTTTATTCTGCCTTTTTTTTGGCATACCACACAACTTGCAGGATATCAGTTCCCCAACCAGGGACTGAACCTGGACCATGGCAGTGAAAGTGCCGAATCCTAACCACTAGACCACCAAGGAGCTCCTCTATTCTGCCCATTTTTTTTTTTTGCAACAAAAAGCTTTTGTGTATTGCATTAGAGAAAAATATAAGCAAAAAGAAGAAAATAAACATCACCCCACCAGGACTCTTTCGCTTACAAGAGACAGAAACTCAATTCAAAACTAGTTGAAACTCAAGGTAATAAAGTAATGTAATGTCTATAGGTCAAGGTCAGAGTGGACTTGACCTCAAGGTGGGCTGAATCCCAGGATGCTCACAGCATGAGGGTTCTCCCTCTGAGTCTTGGACTCTGTTGGTCCATCTGTCACATGTTTTCAGACTCTCAGATTGCAGAAGTCATGCCACCAGAATTCTAGATTTCATGCTCATGGATTATCATTCAAGGGGAAAAAGATAGCTACATCTGTACCTCAGTTTGGGAAGTTTCGGGAAAAGAACCTAATAGGTTAGACCTTGAGACAAGGCTTTTGATGCAGGTAGAGTATTTGGGAAATGGTACAAGGGAGCACAGATGAGGGAGTAAGGAAAGTTCACCAGATGTGAGAAGAGTCAACAGGGTGTTAAAGAGTGAGTTACCACTGTGGGCAACTGGAGTGCAGGTCTGGTGGGTCCCTCAGAGGCACCGTGTGGAACGTAGGTCAGAATTCTCCCACCTGGGGACAGGGAAGCCAGGAGGTGATTTGTCCACAGCCTCTCATCCCTAATTGGCTGAGGATGGTCCCTGGGTGTGTTAATCCCCAGCATTTGTGAAGACTCTGCACTTGGGATGAGCCAAGTTTCTATAGCACTGGAAAAAAGTCTCAGATAGTGAAACAAGAGAGACATGGGTGTCGGAGGTGGGAAGCGGTCAGTATCCCGGGAACTGCCCAGCACTGCTGCAGGTGAACTCAGAGAAGGGTCAGAGCAGTGTGGGTGGGATATCAACAGCACGTTAGTTTGTTGCCCATTGAGACCAGTCACTGATTGGCCCAGGCTTGGTTACATGTCCATTTCTTGGGTACAGTGAGGCAGAATGCTGTGAATGGAAGCTCCATCCTGACCTCATGGAGGGGGAAGAAATTTCCCACCCAAAAAAGGAGGATAATCAATTACAGTTATCAATATAAGTGCAGGAGAGATGATAGACATCATTATAATTATAGAAGATATTCAGTTCCAAATTTGAATTCTATTATAGGATTATAGCCATTGAATGTTTTAGTAAATATCCTTCTAGATTGTATCTATTTATGCATTTTTCTTTCTAAACTGGAAACATGTCATCTATGTATACTTTCACTTTTTCTTAATAGGATGGAATCTCTTCAATATATAGTGAACCCTTTTCTCTATAGGATTAAAGCGTCTGCCTCCAATGTGGGAGACGTGGGTTTGATCCCGGGTCAGGAAGATCCCCTGGAGAAGGAAATAGCAACCCACTCCAGTACTCTTGCCTGGAAAATTCCATGGATGGCGGAGCCTGGTAGGCTATAGTCCATTGAATCGCAAAGAGTCACATATGACTGAACAACTTTACTTCTCAAAGGCTAAACAAACTGGCAGCTCTTAATATTATCATCTGTAATATAAGGACCTTCACTCCTTACTGATAGCATTGTTCTAAGACTTGAATTAGGTCATTCAAATAATATACCCAGGAGAGAGCTAGAGACATAGTGGGTCTTAATTAATGATAATGTGTTGCTACGATCACTTGATCTTACTTTAAGGAAGACTTTCCTGCCAGGGAAAGATTTTGGGCACCATAGCAATAAAAGGAGTTGTTGTTCAGTTGCTAAGTTGTGTCCGACTCTTTGTAACCCCACAGACTGCAGCATGCCAGGCTTCCCTGTCCTTCCTTATCTCCTGGCGTTTGCTCAGACTCATGTCCATTGAGTTGATAATGCCATCCAACCATATCATCCTCTGTCATCTTCTTCTCCTCCTGTCCTCAGTCTTTCTCAGCATCAGGGTCTTTTCCAATGAGTAAACTCTTCGCATCAGGTGGCCAAAGTATTAGAGCTTCAACTTCTAATTAGAGCTTCAGCATCAGTCTTTCCGATGAATATTCGGATTGATTTCCTTTAGGATAGACTGTTTTGACCTCTCCTCCAAGAGACTCTCAAGAGTCTTCTCCAGCACCACAGTTTGAAAGCATCACTCTTTGGTGCTCAGCTTTCTTTATGGTCCAACTCTCACATCTGTACATGACTACTGGAAAAACCATAGCTTTGACTAGACAGAACTTCGTCGATAAAAGGAGTGCGTTATGCCTATAGAACCTCCCAAATTCTATGATTTTTTTACTTGGCTACTGACTCCCCTGAAATTCTACCAATTCAAAGTTAATTTAGGAGCATAACCAAGTTTTTCTGAAATTTTAACATACTCCAAGAACAACTAATTACACTAGCCCTGGTGTAAATTTTATTATATGGCTTTCCTCCTTATACCTAGTTGACACCTGCAGTATTTGTAAACAAAAACCCTAATTAACAAAGATAGGAGTGGACAGGCAGTATTGTACCATAAGCTATCAGAGTGGAGGTCCCAAACCTCCACTACACAGTAGATATATTTGTGCTGTCAGAAGAGAACGTGATGTTTCTGATCCTTATAGCTGATGGAAGAGAGGTATCAGGAGGTGCAAAGATGCCTTAGAAAGGTAAACTTTCTCTCTGGTATTTCAACTATTTTCAATCTGAGAAAGGTAAACTTTCTCTCTTGTTTTTCAACGATTGTCAATCACCACTCCCCCAAAATTACTAATAAGAATGAATGAATTTGTTTCAATTTAATCGAGTTCCAATTTTCCATCATTTCCCCTGGCTGTAGATAGAAGTGCTCTAAATTAGGTATCAGATGCCCTGAGTCTAGCACCAATGAATTGTGCTGCCTTGGATAAATTACTCATTTCTCTGAGACTCACTTTCTGCAGTTGGAAGGAGATAATAAATCTTGTTGTACTTAACTCTCAAAGCTGAGGTAAAGATCAAATAAGATAATGGAATGGAGACAGCTAGGTGATTATAAAATACCATGAGATCATGGGAACCTAAAGCTCTATATTCCAATATTCATGGGCCTAATGCCCACAAATCTGGGCTGAATCATACAGGTGTCTGTGTGTGTGTGTGTGTGTGTGTGTGTGTGTGTGTGTGTGTGTGTGTGTGTATGTGTGTGTGTTGCAGGAGAAGAAAGTCAAAGTGAAAGTCGCTCAGTCATGTCTGATTGTTTGCAATGCCATCGACTGTATAATCCGTAGAATTCTCCAGGCCAGAATATTGGAGTGGGTACCCTTTCCCTTCTCCAGGGGGTCTTCCCAACCCAGGGTTTGAACTCACGTCTCCCACATCGCAGGTGCATTCTTCACCAGCTGAGCCACAAGGGGAGCCCAAGAAAACTGAAGTAGCCTATCCCTTCTCATGTGGATCTTCCCAACCCAGGGTCTCCTGCATTGCAGGCAGATTCTTTACCAACTGAGCTATGAGGGAAGCAGGAGAAGGGTGTTTCTTAAAGAGGAGCATAATCAAGGTCACTTACCTAAGGAATGGACCATTGTCAGGCCCAGAATGAGAAAAAGATGCCATGAGCTGCATGAGGCAGTCTGCTAGCTGTATTCCTCACTCTTCTTTTCCCATAATAATTACATTTAGCTGGGCATATGGCAGCCCAGTTAAAGATGACGTATCTAAGGGACTTCCCTGGTGGTCCAGTGGTTAAGAGTTTGTACTTCCAATGCAGAGAACACAGGGAACTGGTCAGGGAACTAAGCTCCCACATACCATGAAGTACAGTCAGAAAAAAAACAACAAAAAGCAAACTGTATCATGTGTTTGTATGACTGAATCCCTTTGCTGTCCACCTGAAACTGTCAGAACATTGTTAATTGGCTATACTCCAATAAAAAACAAAAAGTTAAAAATAAAAGAAATCCCCCCCCCCAAACACAACAGCAACAACAAAAAAGAGGATGTATCTAAGCCTTCCTTATAGCTTAGTGAGCCCTTGTCACTAACTTCTGGGCAAATGAGATATAAGCTGATGATGGGTGAACTCAGGGTCTTAACTTAAAACCTTGAGCATACGCTCTCCGTTCCTGCAAGGTAAGAGACAATGGCCAGCACTTTGTGCCTGCAAGGAAGAAAGCCATATGTTAAGGCTAGGTACCACATGATAAGCTAGGTGCCTATCAACTTAGCACCCCTTCTCTCATGTCTCTACTATGACATAAAGACAAATTCTTATCTAGTTTAAGGTACTGATATTTGGGGTCTGTTTGTTATAGCAGCTCAGACTTTACCCTAACACACTGGACATTCCAGACAACATCAACAGGCCCCTGCCCTCGGTGGGAGCAAGAGTCTTTTGTCAAACTGAGGCAGTGTCCATGCAACTGACTGAAGGATTCCTTGCCTCCTTGATTACTGGAAGACCGATGAGACATTTTTCTTGAAAGCCATATCTGTCAGCATGGCCTGCCAAGGTCACATCCATGAGGCAAGCAGCGTCTGTCTCAGATTGAAAGCAGAACCTGTGCTCCTTTATTCTGTGCTGCTGTCGAGCTAGACTCCCAGGGGCAGAGTGGAGTATGTGTTCATTAATTGTATCCACCCATAATGATAAAGGGTCTCTGCATGCCTGTTAGGATCCAGACACTGAGTTTGGTACTCTATATCCATATCCTTCCCCGGTAGCTCAGCTGGTAAAGAATCCACCTGCAATGCAGGAGACCCTGGTTTGATTCCTGGGTTGGGATGATCCACTGGAGAAAGGATAGGCTACCCGCTCCAGAATTCTTGGGCTTCCCTGGTGGCTTAGACCATAAAGAATCCACAATGCGGGAGACCTGGGTTTGATCTCTGGGTTGGGAAGATCCCCTGGAGAAGGGAACAGCTACCCACTCCAGTATTCCAGCCTGGAGAATTCCATGGACTGTAATTCATCATCATTTAAGCTTCCCTGGTGGCTCAGATGGTAAAGAGTCTGCCTGCAATGCAGGAGACTCAGATTCTATCCCTGGGTGGGGAAGATCCCTGGAGAAGGAAATGGCAACCCACTCCAGTATTGTTGCCGGGAGAAGTCCATGGAAAGAGAAGCCTGGTGTGCTGCAGTCCATGGGGTCACAAAGAGTCGGACACGACTGAGTGACGAACACTTTCACTTTCATCCATAGCCTTAAAGTAAGTGATATTTTGTAGACCAAGAAACAGTCTCACAGATGTTGAGTGAGTTCCCTGAGGCAACACAGAGCCTAGATATATCAAGGCAGATTGGATTCATTTTATAGCCTCTGCTTCTTCCACTCCATGGACTGCCTTCAGACAAGCTGTCTACTTCATAACATGGTTTAAGGTTGCTGAGCAAAGCTGGCCTTGTCCTATTGAGATAAGAATCCAGGGGTCTGGATGCCTTTCCTCACAACCATTCACTACCTGCTGCCCACAGTTTGGGCTTTGACCCTTTCAGAGGGTTTTAATCTTTGTGAGCATGTATGCCTGGGCATGCATAAATGTGTATGCTGGATACTTCTGAGATCGTATGGAAGCTCTGGAAACATCCACAGCGTTATGGATTGAATTGTGTCCCCCATCCCCCAAATATGTTGGAGTCCTAAGCCTCAGTATCGTAGAATGTGGTCTTATAGGAAGACAGGGTCTTGAACAGATGTGATCAAGTTAAAATGAGGGTGGCCCTAATTTGATACGATCTGTATCCTTGTAAAATGGGGACATTTGGACACAGAGATAGACACATATAGAGGGATGGTGCTGTGAGAGACACAGCAAAGACAGCCACCTACAAGTCAAAGAGGAAGGCCTAGGACGGATTCTTCTTACCCCTCCAGTGGTACTGTGCTACTGCTGTCCTGGGAAATGAATACATCACTCAGTATACGTACATACACACCAAATATCACACACAAATTCTGAGAATTCATAATTTCGCCCCAGAATATCCACAGACCCTTATTGAAGGACCCTAGTAAAGTTCTATTTCCTGAAAGCCTTCCAATGCCTACAATGATGATACTATCAAAAACAAACAAAAAAGCATTTAGCCCTACCTTGATAATCCAGGATAATCTCACCATCTCAAAACTCTCAATCACATCTGCAAAGTTCTCTCTTTCTCTCTCATCATATGATAACATTCACAGGTTCCAGGAATTAGACAAGGGCATCTTTTAGGGGAACATCATTCAGCCTACTGTGATCTGTCTTCTGGGCTCCAAAGACGCATGCCTGTCCCACAAAGGCAAAATGCATTCACCCCATTCCTACATTCTCCCAAAGTTCAACCCATTAAAGCGTTTCAGTGCATCTGAAACTCCCATCTAAATATCATCAACTCAGACTTCCCTGGTGGGCCAGTGATTAAGAATCTGCCTGCCTATGCATGTAACATGAATTTCGTCCTTGGTTCAGGTGGGTCCCACATGCCGTGGGGCAAGTGAGCCCGTGCACCATACATAACTACTGAGCCCGCATGCTCTAGAGCCTGTACTCTGCAACAAGAGACACCAGGAGAAGCCACCGCGATGAGAAGCCCTCACACCACAACTAGAGTAGCTCCCACTCACTACAACCAGAGGAAGTCCACATGCAGCAACAACAAAGACCCAGTGCAGCCAAAACTAAATACATAAATAAGTTAATTAATTAAAAAAATAAACCTCTTCAGCTCAAAAGTCCCAAATCTCATCATTTAACTCATCTAAATCAAGTATGGGGGAGACACTGTATGATAACATCCTAGGCCAGAATTCCCCTCCATCTGTGAACCTATGCTGGGGTGGGCAGTGACAGACATTCTCATTCCAAAGGGAGAAAAGGCGAAAAGTTCAGTTCAGTCACTCAGTCATGTCCGAGTCTTTGCAACCCCATGAACCCCAGCACGCCAGGCCTCCCTGTCCATCACCAACTCCCGGAGTCCACCCAAACCTATGTCCATTGAGTTGGTGATGCCATCCAGCCATCTCATCCTCCGTCATCCCCTTCTCCTCCTGCCCTCAATCTTTTCCAGCATCAGGGTCTTTTCCAATGAGTTCGCTCTTTGTATCAGGTGGCCAAAGTATTGGAGTTTCGGCTTCAACATCAGTCCTTCCAATGAACACCCAGGATTGATCTCCTTTAGGATGGACTGATTGGATCTCCTTGCCGTCCAAGGGACTCTCAAGAGTCTTCTCCAACACCACAGTTCAAAAGCATCAATTCTTCTGCGCTCAGCTTTCTTTATAGTCCAACTCTCACATCCATACATGACCACTGGAAAAACCATAGCCTTGACTAGATGGACCTTTGTTGGCAAAGTAATGTCTCTGCTTTTAAATATGCTATCTAGGTTGGTCATAACCTTCCTTCCAAGGAGTAAGCGTCTTTTAATTTCATGGCTGCAGTCACCATCTGCAGTGATTTTGGAGCCCAGAAAAATAAAGTCAGCCACTGTTTCCACATCTGTCTGCCATGCAGTGATGGGACCAGATGCCATGATCTTAGTTTTCTGAATGTTGCGCTTTAAGCCAACTTTTTCACTCTCCTCTTTCACTTTCATCAAGAGGCTCTTTAGTTCTTCACTTTCTGCCATAAGGGTGGTGTCATCTGCATATCTGAGGTTATTGATATTTCTCCCAGTAATCTTGATTCCAGCTTGTGCTTCCTCTAGCCTAGTGTTTCTCATGATGTACTCTGCATATAAGTTCAATAAGCAGGGTGACAATATACAGTCTTGATGTACTCCTTTTCCTATTTGGAACCAGTCTGTTGTTCCATGTCCAGTTCTAACTGCTGCTTCCTGACCTGCATACAGGTTTCTCAAGAGCCAGGTCAGGTGGTCTGGTATTCCCATCTCTTGAAGAATCTTCCACAGTTTATTGTGATCCACACAGTTAAAGGCTTTGGCATAGTCAATAAAGCAGAAATAGATGTTTTTCTGGTACTCTCTTGCTTTTCCAATGATCCATCTGATGTTGGCAATTTGATCTCTGGTTCCTCTGCCTTTTCTAAAACCAGCTTGAACATCTGGAAGTTCACGGTTCACATATTGCTGAAGCCTGGCTTGGAGAATTTTAAGCATTACTTTACTAGCGTGTGAGATGAACGCAATTGTGCAGTAGTTTGAGCATTCTTTGGCATTGCCTTTCTTTGGGATTGGAATAAAAACTGACCTTTAACAGTCCCGTGGCCACTGCTGAGTTTTCCATATTTCCTGGCATGTTGAGTGCAGCGCTTTTACAGCGTCATCTTTGAGGATTTGAAATAGCTCAACTGGAACTCCATCACCTCCACCAGCTTTGTTTGTAGTGATGCTTCCTAAGGCCCACTTGACTTCACACTCCAGGATGTCTGGCTCTAGGTGAGTGATCACACCATCGTGATTGTCTGGGACGTGAAGAAGAACTTTTTTGTACAATTCTTCTGTATATTATTGCCACCTCGTCTTAATTTCTTCTGCTTCTGTTAGGTCCATACCATTTCTGTCCTTTATTGAGCCCATCTTTGCATGAAATGTTCCCTTGGCATCTCTAATTTTCTTGAAAAGATCTCTAGTCTTTCCCATTCTATTGTTTTCTTCTATTTCTTTGCATTGATCGCTGAGGAAGGCTTTCTTATCTCTCCTTGCTATTCTTTGGAACTCTGCATTCAGATGGGTATATCTTTCCTTTTATCCCTTGCTTTTCGCTTCTCGTCTTTTCACAGCTATTTGTACGGCCTCCTCAGACAGCCATTTTGCTTTTTTGCATTTCTTTTTCTTGGGGATGGTCTTGTGCCGGGAGCCAGCCCACGAGATCCCACCCATGACAGAGTCATGAGGAAAAGGACTGATTGAGCAGAGCTTCTCAGGCCTCGGGGAATTCTCGGAAGGCTGCCTCAGCGCTCACCTTAAAGATAATATCTGTCTTTCTGATGTTTGCTATAATAAACCTCTTCTTATTTTCTGTGACTTGGGCAAAAGGCTTTTCCTGATTCTCTTCTAAAACAGATCAATCTGAAACCTCAATTGACAAGGCCCCTGAACGGTAACACCCTAATAAAATTATCTAGGATATAGAGTATACTAATCCAAATTCCTCTTGCTAGCATATTAGTTTGTTTAATAAATATACCTGCGTCTTTGGAGCTAATGTGCATGACTGCTCCTTAACAATAAACAACATTGAGAGCCACCACACAGAAAGCCCCAACGGGCACAGAGCCCTTCGTAGGAAAAAAGGCTTATTAGGAAATATAAAAAATATTGCTTTATGAAACTGTTACTTAGTTTATATTTACTCACTGTGTTTTTGCTCTTAATGTATTTAGCCTATATAATGAAAGCATAATAGTTAGAGATTTATATAAATAAAAGTTTAGCTTTAATACAAATAATAAGACAATTGTTGATTTAACTGATGATTCTTACTTAGAGCTGACCTTCAGCTTGCTGTTCTATGACTTTATGGAACCACATTCTTTTCTGTTAAACTCAAGGTGTAGGATAGATTACCGAAAATAGGTTTTACCTTGAAACTTTCTATTGATGAATTCTTTCCTGCTGTGCCTGATACAAAAGTGTTCTGGCTGATCAACCCTTATCAATGGAGAGTCACAAGATGTTAGCAGGCCCCCAGGCCGGAAGATGACGTAAACAAAATGAACTAAGACATGCAAACGATGTCGGTGAGGGTCAGCACTGTTGACCCATTAAGCTGATCTGGTGTGACTCTACACTTTACATTTGTTTCTATGTACCACTAAAAATATAAAAGCTGTCTTAAAAACAATAAAGTAAGGAGACCCTTGGAAACACCGAGACTCGCTGTGTCTTCTCATTCGCATTGCCGACGCCATCCATCCTGAGGGAACCCCTGGACCAGCTGGAGCTGGACTCCAGCAGTCTTGATTCCTGCCTCATGTACAATGTCACAAACCTCCATCCATAGTTCATCAGGTATTCTGTCTATCAGATCTAGTCCTTTAAATCTATTTCTCACTTCTACTGTATAGTCATAAGGGATTTGATTTAGGTCATACCTGAATGGTCTAGTGGTTTTCTCCACTTTCTTCAATTTCAGTCTGAATTTGGCAATAGGGAGTTCACGATCTGATCCACCGTCAGCTCCCAGTCTTGTTTTTGCTGACTGTATAGAGCTTCTCCATCTTTGGCTGTAAAGAATATAATCAGTCTGATTTTGATGTTGATCATCTGGTGATGTCCATGTGTAGAGTCTTCTCTTTTGTTGTTGGAAGAGGGTGTTTGCTATGACCAGTGCGTTCTCTTGGCAAAACTCTATTAGCCTTTGCCCTGCTTCATTCTGTACTCCAAGGCCAAATTTGCCTGTTATTCCAGGTGTTTCTTGACTTTCTACTTTTGCATTCCAGTCCCCTATAATGAAAAGGACATCTTTTTCGGGTGTTAGTTCTAGAAGATCTTCTAGGTCTTCAAAGAACTGTTCAACTTCAGCTTCTTCGGCATTACTGGTTGGGGCATAGACTTGAATTACGGTGATACTGAATGGTTTGCCTTGAAAACGAACAGAGATCATTCTGTCGTTTTTGAGACTGCATCCAAGTACTGCATTTCGGACTATGGTGGCTACTCCATTTCTTCTAAGGGATTCCTGCCCACAGTAGTAGATATAATGGTCATCTGAGTTAAATTCACCCATTCCAGTCCATCTTAGTTCACTGATTCCTAGAATGTTGATGTTCACTCTTGCCATCACCTGTTTGACCACTTCCAATTTGCCCTGATTCATGGACCTAACATTCCAGGTTCCTATGCAATATTGCTCTTTACAGCATCAGACCTTGCTTCTATCACCAGCCTTCTATCACCAGGGGCTTCCCTGGTGGCTCAGCTAATAAAGAATCCGCCTGCAGTGAGGGAGACCTGGGTTCAATCCCTGGGTTGTGAAGATCCCCTGGAGAAGGGAAAGGCTACCCACTCCAGTATTCTGACCTAGAGAATTCCATGGATTGGATAGTTCATGGGGTCGCAAAGAGTCAGACTCAATTGAGCAAAAGGCGAAGAAGAGTCAAAACCCAGAAGGGCAAATTCCATTAGTTTTCAAGGCTTGGGGATGATCCTCTGGGTTGGAAGCTCTGTTCTCGGGGCCTATGACTTGAGGCAGGTGCTATTATTATGTTCACTTTACAGATAAGAGAAAGGAGGTGAGGAACCTGGAGAAGATCATACAGCTAGGGCCAGCGGACAAGGGTGATGTTACAGCAGTCTGATGACACGGCCTCCGTCCACAGAGGTTCTCTGCATTTACAGAGGGCCCCAGAAAGGCATGGGGGGGTTGGCTGTTGCAACTTACAAACACGTGCCTAGACACAGAAAACAGACTTGTGGATGCAGTGGGGGAAGGAGAGGGTGGGGTGAATTAAAAGAGTAGCATGGAAACAGATACACTATCGTATGTATGTAAAAGAGCTAGCCAGTGGGAATTCACTATATGACTCGGGGGTGGGATTGGGTGGGAAGTGGGAGGGAGGTTCACGAGGGAGGGGACAAGTGTATACCTATGGCTGACTCTGCTGATGAGTGGCAGAAATCAACACAATATTGTAAAGCAATTATCCTTCAATTAAAAATATTTTTTTAAAACTTAAAAAAAAAACCTGCCTAACTACATAGTCTTTAAAAATGCTTTTGAACTGAGCAAAGCATATGTGGAGCTGTACTTTGCCCTCTCTGCCTAAACACTTTGTTTGCAGCTATCATTTTGACCAAAACCAGGCTTCTCAAACCATTGAGAACTTGAATGGGAGACCCCTGACAAAATGGAGGCAGTTTTGCAATGGTCCAAAAAACCTTCCCATACTGGTCATGCATGTTATGAGTTTTCAGACTGGTTGATATTATAGGCTTTCACGTCAGACCTAATCTGGGGTCTTAGCTCGTCTACTTTTTAGTTCCATGACCATAGGTAAGTTATTTTTAACCTCTCTCGGCTTTAGTTTCATTTTTTGAAAGTGAGGTAATACTGGAACCTACTTCTGGGTTTGCTGGCAATGAATAATGTAATGACATATGGAGTACTTAGCACGATACTTAATAAACATGATCAATGGCTAATATTACTGCTGCTGTTGTTATTTCTCTGTTATGGAATGATCTCTGGAGCTGACATCCTTCCACAAGGATAGTTCAAAGTCTCTGGTCCAGAGACTAAAATTGTTTTTTAAATACTTTTTTTTTTATTTTTATGGCCATGCTGCACACATGGCATGGAAGATCTTAGTTCCCTGACCAGGGATGAACCCAAGCCCCCTGCAGTGGAAGAGTGGAGTTTTAATCAACATGGAAGTCTCTAAAACAGATTTTTGAAAAAAATCCCTCATGTGGCTTTAGCAGTGTGTTATTCAAAACATCAAATCCCTGTGCCCTTTTCACACTCTTCCTGAAAAACAGTAACTGGGAATATTAAATAAATTCTATTTTCATCCTTTTAGATTTCACCAAAATGTGTACTTCCCCCCCTTCCTCTTCTCTTTCCCTTGGCTCTATGTGTGATAAGGAAAAACACTTTTAGTGAATAAAAAGTTAGCACACTTGTAAACGGGTTTTCCAATTACTGAGCTTCTATAACAACAACCACAAAAAGAAGCCATAATAGCTCAAGGTGGACGGAAAAGAAAGAGATAAGAGAGTAAATTATCATGAAGATCGATGATAGCAGCTTTCTGAAGACCCAGCGAGTACTTTTCCCATCTTACTTGTCAGCAAACCTGAGGGAATAAAACTGCACACTCACCACAAAATACACATATGCAATCATTCTTGCGCTAGATCTTCCTTCATTACTTTTACACAAACACATACATGCAAACACACACTACAAAGAATAGCTTGGTCATGTGGTTCCAGCCCAAGTGACAGTTAAGGATGAATTTAAAGTCCCGGGAGTGGAAATGGCCCTGCTAACAGTGTGAGCGGCACGAGAAAGCCTCCTAAGTCGAAAGGAGAAAGATCCTGGGGGAGTGATTATCTGGAATCAGCGTGCTTTGATTCATTGGTATTTTCCACATTCTGTTTTTGATTATAGGCTCCATCTTTAGAAGGCCAGATTTGGACAAGGAAAAGGCAAATTGCTAAGGCCCAGCACTGACTACCGAATAGCTCTTAGTGGCTCTACTGATTATCTTCTTGACTGAGTGAAGTTGGAGAGCCAGGGGCTTTATGAGCACATGGGGATTTGTCCTTCAAGCCAACTATGGGAATTTTCCTGCAGTAGCCCTCTAGAACTCAACAAAGTTGCTAACATGTAACTCCTCTTTTGGCCTCATGTAAAAAAAAGCCATCCTAACTGGACTAATACTGCTCTCTTTTTTAAAAATAGAAGATAATTGTTTCACAATGTTGTGTTGGTTTCTGCTGTACAACAAGGTGAATCAGCCATAAGTATATATACGTTCCCTCCCCCTTGAGCCTCCCTCCCACTGAGAGAGTCAATTCCTAGGCAGGTTGATAAGAAGTCCCAGGTCCCTGAGGAGGAGAAAGGGGTCTGGGGCTCTTGAAGTGGAGATAGGGGTCTGGGGTTTTCAAGGAGGAGCAAAGGACAAACTTTTTTTTTTTCCTTTACATTCCTTAGTCTTAGTCACATTTTCTTTAAGCCTGGAACTGATGATTATACAACAAACAACTCAGTTTAAACTCTGTACTAGGGATCCCATGACAACAATGTATCCTGCTTGAAGACAGTTTCTCCTTCCTGAAAACCTCTGGCTAATCTTGTTCTCTTAAAATGTAAATTATGGGAGTGGGTCTAGTAAGATCTTTACAGCCTTGAGACATTCTTCTGATTTATTGCAAAAACTAATTTAAAAAGTATATAACTCCCTTGCTAACACTAGCGAGGGGGGCATTCTCCTTCCCCTTCTCGTATGTCAGACGCTTTCTCAGTCCCTTTTCACTTTAATAAAACTCTGCTACACAAAAGCTCTTGAGTGATCAAGCCTGGTCCCTGGTCCCAAAGTTAAATCTTCTTCGGAGATCCAGAATCCGACACCGTTCACCATAAGCTATCACCATCCTGCCTCATCTTACGCCTCTTTGACTTGGTTTACCTTTCATACACAGTTCACTTTGTGTGATATATATTTACTCAGTAAATATTACTGAATGCAGTGTTCCAGAGAATAGTAAGGATAGATAAGAAAGCCTTCTTAAGTGAACAATGCAAAAAAAAAAAAAAAGAAAGAAAGAAAACAATAGAATGGGAAAGACTAGAGATCTCTTCAAGAAAACTGGAGATACCAAGGTAATATTTCATGCAAAGATGGACACAATAAAGGACAGAAATGGCAAGGACCTAACAGAAGCAGAAGATATTAAGAAGAGGTGGCAAGAATACACAGAACTATACAAAAAAGGTCTTTATGACCCAGATAATCATGGTGGTGTGGTCACTCACCTAGAGCCAGACATTCTGGAGTGTGAAGTCAAGTGGGCTTTAGGAAGTATTACTATGAATAAAGCTAGTGGAGGTGATGGAATTCTGAGCTATTTCAAATCCTTCATGATGATGCTGTTAAAGTGCTGCACCCACATGTCAGCAAATTCAAAAAACTTAGCAGTGGCCACAGGATTGAAGAAAATCAGTTTTCTCTCCAATCCCAAAGGAGGCCAATGCCAAAGAATGTTCAAACTACTGTACTATTTTGCTCACTTTATATGCTAGCAAGGTAATCCTCAAAATCCTTCAAGCCAGGCTTCAACGGTATGTGAACCAAGAACTTCCAGGTGTACAACCTGGATTTAGAAAAGGCAGAGGAACCAGAGATCAAATTGCCAACATTCACTGGATCATAGAGAAAGCAAGGGAATTCCAGAAAAAAAATCTACTTCCGCTTCAGAGACTACACTAAAGCCTTTGGCTGTTTGGATCACAACAGACTGCAAAATTCTTAAAGAGATAGGAATACCAAACAACCTTACCTGCCTCTTGAGAAACCTGTATGCGGGTCAAGAAGCAGTAGTTGGAACTGGACATGGAACAATGGATTGGTTCAAAATTGGGAAAAGGGTACATCAAGGCTGTATATCGTCACCCTGCTTATTTAACTAATGTGCAGTACATCATGCAAAATGCTGGGCTCGATGAGTCACAAGCTAGAAGCAAGATTGCCAGGAGAAACAGCAACAACCTCAGATATGCAGATGATACCCACTCTAGTGAGTAAAAAGGGAAGAGGAACTAAAGAGCCTCTTAATAAGGGTGAAAGAGGAAAGTGAAAAATATACCTTTGAACTCAACGTTCAAAAAACCAAGATCATAGCATCCAGTCCCATCACTTGATGACAAATAAAAGGAGGGAAAGAGGAAACAGTGACAGATTTTATTTTCTTGGGCTCCAAAATCACTGCAGATGGTGACTGCAGCCATGAAATTCAAAGATGCTTGCTCCTTGGAAGGAAAGCTATGACAAACGTAGACAGCATATTAAAAAGCAGAGACATTACTTTGCCAACAAAGGTCCGTATAGTTAAAGCTATGGTTTTACCAGTAGTCATGTACAGATGTGAGAGCTGGACAATAAAAAAGGCTGAGTGCCAAAGAATTGATGCCTTTGAACTGTGGTCCTGGAGAAGACTCTTGCCAGTCCCTTGGACTGCAAGGGAGTCAACAGTCAATCCTAAAGGAAATCAGTCCTGAATAGTCATTGGAAGGACTGATGCTGAAGCTGAAGCTCCAATACTTTGGCCATCTGATGAGAAGAGCCAACTCATTGGAAAAGACCCTGATATTGAGAAAGACTGAGGGCAGGAGGAGAAACGGGGGGTGGCAGAAGATGAGATGGTTGGACGGCATCACTGACTCAATGGACAAGAGTTTGAACAAACTCTGAGAGATGGTGAAGGACAGGGAAGTCTGGTGTCCTGCAGTCCATGGGGTGGCAGAGTTGGACACAACTGAGCAACTGAACAACAACTCCTTTGATTGCTGTGGTGCCCCAAATCTTTTCCTGGCAGGAAAGTCTGCCTTAAAGTAAGATCAAGGGATCACATCAACATATTATCATTAATTAAGCACCTACTATGCTGCAGTCCATGGGGTCTTGAAGAGTCAGACACAACTTAGCGATTGAACAAGAAAATATTACTGGGCAGTATCTCTAGGCAGAGTATCCCTGGGAAGGCAATAAACCTGACAGATGCCTCTCTTCATTCATTAACCTTATTCATACACTGAATGAAATTCATTCATTAATCTCAGGGAAGATGACTATTAGGCTATTGTAATACAGTATGATGAAGCTTGTATTAATAACAACAAACATTAATTGAATGATTATCAGGAGCCAGATATGAAGTATATTACATACATTAACTCATTTAACCCCTATGACAATTAGATGAAGTTAATAACATTCTCAGCCCTATTAAATGGATAAGGAAACTGAGGCACAGAGAGGGTAAATAACTTGTCCAAGGTGACCAACTAGTAGGTCGGAGAGCTGGGCTCTGAACCTAGACAGTCTGGCTTCAGAGCTGGTGCTTTTTGCCATTATGTTAGTACGTAAAGAAGCTCTAGGCGCACAGGGTCAGGGGACAGAGTGTTTCAATCTCGTTCAGGTGGTAGCTTTGCTGAGGATGGTAGGATGAGCAAGATTCAGTTTGGGAAAGTAGGTATATCCAGAATAAATGCTTTAGGCTTTAAGAAATGCCCAGTGAACAGTGGCATAAACAAAGAGGAGGTTATTTTTCAACATAACAAAATGTATGGTGGTAAGTGGCTTCTGACATTGATGTGGAAGCTCTGTGAAGTCTGGGTTCCAGTCACCTCCCCTTTCCTTTCTCCCACTGGTCTACGGCAGGTCCAGTTTCCAGGGAAGAAAGCTAGAGGAGCGTGGGGTTGAGAGTTTTGACTGACATACCTTCCTCTTAGCAGGAAGGGAAAATCCTTCCATATGTTCCATAGTGACTTCCTCTAACAAACATTGAGAATTAGCCAGAGCCGGGTTATATGCCCACCCCTAGACCAGGACTAAGGCTCACCTTCAAGGGGTCTTCAGGATTCTGTAGGCAAAAATCGGAGTTTTGCACAGGCAACCAACAAAGTCGGTCAGAGGGAATCCAACGCACAAAAAAAACTTGACAGAAAAGCAGAGCATGGCAAAAATGAGGGGCGGGAAGAGGCTCAGTATCTGGAGGCAAGCTTAACAGTGGGCAAGAGGTGAGTCTGGAAAGGTGAGAGCCCAGAGCATGAGGGGCCACGTATGCCATCCTATGGAGCCTACCTTTCATCCTATAGACAAAGGAGAATCAATAACCGATTTTAGACAGGGCCACGACCCCAGATGACTTGTTTAGAAAGATCATTCTGGCATCTCAGTGAAGATTATTGGAGGGGAAGAAGGAAGATGAGAGGCAGGGAAACTAGTTCAGAAGATGCTGCAGTGGTTCAGATGAGCGACGACGTCCTGTGCTCTTGCAGAGGCATGGTAGTGGAGAGAGATGGACTGTTTTATTTAGGAAGTAGAATCAAAGAAGACGATTGGATTTGGGAATGAGAGCCCAAGCAGCATGATGAGAACTACTGATGAATACTGCCTCCATTTCCACTAGTGAAAACAGCAGTCATGAAAAGACAAGATTGCTGAAACCAAGCCTAAGGATTCAAGTCCAGGATCGTGAGCTGGCAATCACTACAGAAGGAAATCCAAAAAGTCCATTCATTCTTGTAAATTTGAATTTTATTTCTATCTGTTACCCATATACACAGCTCATATTGAGTCTTTTCACCAGGCTTACAACAAGAAGCCTCAAGCCTTTGTCCCAACTCACCCCACTGCTTCAAAAGAACACATTAGCTTCTCTAATATCACTTTTTATTCTTGAATACATCTGGTCCTTCTGGTCCAGTGTGGAGTGGTTACTCTCTAAGTCTGTGGATCAGTTAGCTGTTTCTACATAATAAATCATCCTGACATTTAGTGGTTAAAAACAATAATCATTTGCTTAGCTCACAATTCTGCGGGTTGGATTTAGGCCTGAATTCAGCTGGATGGTCCTCCTGATCTCAGCTGGACTCCTTCAGGCGTCCGTAGTTAACTGCAGCTCTGCCCAGGAAAAGGCTGGGTAGCTGGCTATTGGATGGCATGCCTCATGGTCTCTTATCCTCCAGCAGGTTAGGCAAGACTTCATGGAGGAAATAAGGATCCAAGAGAGAGAAAGGAAATATGCATGCCTTCTCGAGCACAGGATTGATACTGGCTCACCACAACTCCTATCACATTTCATTGGCCAAACAAGTCACAAGATCAGAATCAAGAACAGAAACAGATGCCTGATCTTGATGGAAGAATCTGAAAAGTCACTCTGCAAAGAACATGGATACAGGAAGGTCATGAACTGGGGCCCTCAACTCAAGCTACCCACCAGTCTGGTGCATAGCTATTGCCCTGGAATCTCCTGTCACTATCATCCCTGGAGTTCTTATTTTCTACTGTTGGATCCCTCATATATCAGTCAGGGTTAAGAAACCATGCCAGTTATTTTATCAGTGTGTGTGGGACGTGAAGGAGGTGGCCTAGCTGGTGCTGGTATCTCTAAAGGGCCATAGTAAAGTTGCTTCTGCAAGTGTTGGGAAAGCTGCAAACTGGATTCAACTGTCACTACAGGAAGGAACTGTTTCTGCCAGGGTGAGGCCAGTGCGATTCTCTCAGGAACTACAAGCACACAGGAAGCAAACAGGAAGGAGCAAGTCCCTTCTTCCTTCTCCAGCCTTCCAGTCTCTCGCTAGTAACCCCTCCCCATTAGCGAGCTTAACAGGGGGCTAGCTGGCCAAGGCAAAGAGGTTTTTAGAGTCTTGGCCTCAGCATCACACAGCACAGTACAGAAGTGTGGGTTTGAAGTTACGGGCCAATAAGCTAATAACTGGCACACCTGTTCTCAGATTTCTAGGTCTTCCTCATTTCTTGTAACTCTGTAAGGAAGAATGCACGTAAGGTATATTTCCTCACATCTTTAATGTCTAAAATATCCTTAGTCTACCATCACAATTCTGGTTTGGCTGAGTATGGTACTCCAGTGTGCAAATTATTTCCACTCCTTATTTTCAAGGCATTGCTCCATTATCTTCTAGCATCTCCTGTGGCCACTAAGTCTGATGCCATGTGGGTTTCTGAACTTTTGTATGTCACCTGTTTTCCTTGTTGTCTCTTGGATCTTTTCTCTGTGGAAGCTTTTAGGATTTTCTCTTTATCCTATCCTTGGTATCCTAATATCCTGGTATCCATTTCACAATGATTTGCCTTAGTTCTGCTTTTTTTTTTTTTAATTCATCTGCAAAGTGCACTAGGTCTTTTCCAACTCATTTCCTTAAATTCTGGAAAATTTTATTGAAATGTATTGAAGTCTTTGATAACCTCTTCACCTCCTTTTTTCTCTGTCTTCTTGTTCTTTGGAATTACTATTAATCAGTTGTGGAATCATCTAATTATCTCAGTGTCATCTGGCTTATCTCCCTGTTTTCAGTATGGTGCCCCCATCTTTAGCAATGCCTGATATCCCAAGATAAGAATCTTTCCATTTTTAGCTCTCTAGAGTATCCCTCAATCCTGGGATATGGAAGGGTATTCAGTTGATTGTGTGGAGGCAACAATAAAGAAGGTCAAAGCACTACCTCTTACACAGACTTTCAGCTTATTCTTCTGTTTTTAGCCACACCTGCACTCTGAATTTGGAGAAGGCAATGGCACCCCACTCCAGTACTCTTGCCTGGGAAACCCATGGACGGAGGAGCCTGGTAGGCTGCAGCCCATGGGGTCGCGAAGAGTCAGACACGACTGAGCAACTTCACTTTCACTTTTCACTTTCATGCACTGGAGGAGGAAATGGCAACCCACTCCAGTATTCTTGCCTGGAGAATCCCAGGGATGGAGGAGCCTGGTGGGCTGCCGTCTATGGGGTCGCACAGAGTCGAACACAACTGACGCGACTTAGCAGCAGCAGCAGCAGCAGCACTCTGAATTTCTGATGCATTTGGTGCCTTCAATTTCTGAGTCTTTAGGATTCTATAGAATGAACTAGTCAGGCTTCGGTTTCCATTTTCTCTGACCTGCTAAATTGGTCTTTCTTGCCCACCTGCTTTTTATCTCTTTTAATCTAGCTTTGACTGTCACAAATACTGGGTAGCATCGCCATTAAAGAGAGACAAGAGACATGATCATCTTAATTGGGGAAGATGTATATGTATAGATGCATATGTGTTTCATAGGTTGTGGTGGGCTGTTGCAGTAATGAACCAGAGTATCTGTGACCTTGTGTAGATCCCTCCCATACTGAGTCTGGACTTGTTCCCTGAATCTGTGACTTGCTAATGGGCTATTAGCAAATGTGAGGCATGCAGAGGCTAGTACACTGAGTTTTACCCTCTGGTGGGTGGGAGCTGGGTGGAGAAGCAAAAGCCAGCATCCTGGATGGTGAGACCACATGGAGGGAGAAGTCAAATCATTCCAGCCGAGCCCAGCACTCTGTCACACCAGCTCCCAGCTGACTGCAAATGAGTGAACTAGTTAATTCCAACAGAAGATCCACTTACCTGAGCCTAGCCCAAATCACTGACTCACACACTTGTAAGCAAATAAAATGATATTTATTTTAAGCTATTAAGTTTTGGGGTGGTTTGTTACAGAAGTGATACTGATACAGAGGTGTTACATTGAAGCTTTCTCTTTTGTTCCCTTTGCACTTGTAGATTTCACATATCAAGGCTATGCTGTTTTTGTTCTGTGTATCCTTGCAGGTTTGGACTTGTTTTTAGCTCTGTAATACCATTTTAGTGTGGTTTGCAAAAGAAGTGGGTTTCCCTGATAGCTCAGTTGATAAATAATCCACCTGCAACGCAGGAGACCCCGGTTCGTTTCCTGGGTTGGGAAGATCCCCTGGAGAAGGGATTACTCATATATGTAAGTTACACCACATTTAATTGGAAGTCTCCACTCCTACTTCATCAGGCCAACAGGTTATTTATTGAGCATCTAGTCGGTATCGGTAGCAATGGGTACATGTAATGTGACTCTCACTTAATCTTTACAATAACATTCATTCGTCTCTGGTTTCTTCCTTAAATGTTATGACCACGTCTCAAAGATAAATGACTTGCTGGAAGTCAACAATTAGGAAGGAACATTGTTAGGATTTGTGCCCTCAGCTGAGTGTTGACAAAACTCCAATAGTTCCAGTAAACTCTGTTGAACTAGGAAATACACATTAGCAATACACAAAGTGGGATGAATAGAAGACCCATCACTGAGTAGACCTGACACACAGCCAACTAGGTATACTGGCTTCCCTTGCAGCTCAGTTGGTAAAGAATATGCCAGCAATGCAGGAGACCTGGGTTCAAATTCCTGGGTAGGGAAGATCCCCTGGAGAAGGAAATGGCAACCTACTCCAGTATTCTTGTCTGGAGGCTCCCATGGACATGCAAGACCCATCACTGAGTAGACCTGACCCATAGCCAACTAGATATGAGAGATGATAGTAACAATGCCTGTGATTCCACCTCCTACAGATCTGCCTTTAATCCCATGACTGCTGAGGGACAGCATCACCAACAAAATGCAACAACAGAGGCATGGACATCTTAATTGGGGAAGATGGGGAAATTTGCTTCTAAGGGGCTTTCTTGGGTCTTTCTCTCTGTTCTCCTTGGCATATTCAGTTGAAGGCCCCTCTGAGCACCATTGTCAGCATTGCTTGCGATCTGCCCTTATTGGGGGAAGATTGGTTGGTGATATTTACAGGACATTTTCCCAGGGTAAATGGTAGTTTCTGATAGAGCTCCTCAGTGGTGGGTGGGGAGCTAAGCTCTGTGAGGCTCAATATGGTTAATGGCTGTCGAATGGTTAAAACCCCAGGCGTTGCCTGGGAAGTATTCCCAGAAGGCCACCAAAATGCCTTCAGTGCTCCATGTAAGGGAAATTAAGTGCCGAAAAAAGCGTGTTCAATTTAGATCCATCTGGTTTGTGTTGTTTCTTTTCCTTCTTTTCTCCAGGAAAGAGACCTATTCAAAGATACTTGTGATCACTCTAATCTGCTAGGAAGCCAGGGTATTGCCAGCCCAGCACAATGAAGAGCAGAGAGAGAAACTGCTCTAATTCCAGATTAGCAAGGAGACCTTTCTGAGACGTAGGGATGGGGCCTGAGCAGTGGGCAGTATCAAGCCTGTCTTGCTCACCACTCTAACCTAGTAGCTAGCACCAGTCTGGTCACATAATAGGAATTCCTAGGGGTTGATGTGGACTTCTATAAGGGAATTTTTCAGTGTCACAGTGATTAGAGGCTGCTTCTAGAATTTAGTGGGCAGGGCACACGAATGTTAGATATCCTACAGTGTCCAGGAAAGTCCGTCACAGTGAAGAATTATCCCATACCCAACACAGCTGTCATATGTGCTACTGGATACAGGTAGCTGAAGAACTTGTTCCTAGTTATCTGACTCTGGAATGTAGCTCTGCTTTAAATATGAACACAGGACTTCCATCTGCCAATGCAGGGCACACAGGTTTGATCCCTGGTCTGGGAAGACTCCACATGCTGCCAGGCAACTAAGCCCACGTGCCACAACTACTGAGCCCAAGCTCTAAAGCTCACCAACTACCAAAGCCCAAGCACCCTAACGCCTGTGCACCACAATGAGGGAGTAGCCCCGGCTTGCCACAACTAGGGAAAAGCTGAAGCTCGGCAACAAAGACCCAGCTCAGCCAAAAACAAACAAATAACTGCTTGGATTTTAAAAATGAATCCATCTTTGAAAAATTAGGAACACAATTCATTTTTTCACAACCAGTAAACACTGAATTTTTAGAAAATGGAATTACCATGTAACTCAAGGGTAAAGTACACTTACAGTATAGAAATCATAAATATTTTTCTTTCTAATTAAAATTGAAATATAGTTTCAATTAAAAAGAAAAAATAGAGAAACACAAAAGACTACATACTGTATGATTCTATTTATGTGAAACTCTAAAAAAAAAGAGAAGACAACTAAATTCACTCATTTCACATACTATAAAATCCACTCATTTTTAAAGAGTTAACAATTCAGGCAAGTTTTTAGTCAATTCAGTGATTTGGTAAAATTGATAAGTTGGGCTACCATCATCAAAAGGCAATTTCAGAACATTTCCATCCTCCTAAAATGTCCCCTTAAGTCTCTTTGCAGTCAAATTTCATGCCCACCCTCAGCCCCAGGAAATCACTGATCTGATTACTGTCTCTATAGAGTTGTCTTCTCCTTTTTTTCCCCTCCAAGTCGTCTTTTCTAAAATTTCACATAAATAGAATCATAGAGTATATATATTTGCGTTTCTCTTCTTTCACTGAGCATATTTTTTTTGAGGTTCACCCATACTGTGCCATATATCATTATACATAATAAGGATATAATAGTGATTTTTTAAAAATTATGTACACAGGTAGCTTATATGAGTTTCACTTCAGGATTGTAAGGAGGGTATTATAAAGAAAGAGTTTCAGGACTGGTGATTTTAAGGACTTTGATACCGGTGAATTTTTAAATCCTGCCCTCAGAAAGGCTTAATTAGAAAGGTAACTGGTAATCCAGATTTGAAGCAAACAGCAAATCTAAGCAATTGTCTTGCACCAGTTGCTTTGATCATCAAACTGTGGCCTAGATTCAGATTCGGGCCAGAGTCAGAGAGACTGAGAGGGATAAGCAAACCCAAGAAAACCATCATGAAACGTACAGGAAAAGTTTTAGATTCTATAACTCAACCTGGGTTTCAGCGTGAATAATAGCTCAGACAGGCTGGTGCAAAAGGTCTAACCCTGAGAGACCCCTGTTGGGGTCTATATTCCACACATGCTGAAAGGGAGGGCTGGAAAAGAAGTGGGGGTGGGGGCATGGGCCAGGTCTGGGGGCTCCAGGGGGGGCCTGGTAATCAGATGCCTCTTCAGTCAGACATTCTGCAGTCATTTAGAGAAGAGTCTGAGCAGGAGACCCAGGTTTGATCCCTGGGTGGGGACGACCTCCTGGAGAAGGAAATGACCATCCACTCCAGTATTCTTGCCTGAAAAAGAAGCCTGGTGGGCTATAGTCCATAAGGTCCCAAAGAGTCGGACATAACTTAGCAGCGAAACCACCAACACTGAGCCGTGTGGGGGATGGCTGAGATGGAGAACACGGAGAGCAGAGCTGTGTCCCTTGCCTTCCTCAAGCAGCCCCGGCTCAGGCTGGCGTCTCCTCCAGTTAACCTGACCCACCTTTCCAGCCCAGAAGGCAACATTTATCTGCTGTTACTCCGGCAATGGTGTTAAAGTCTCCCCACATGCACCCACTCTTGGTGATTTATCAGAGTATGCCTGTGTTCCTTTACCTCCATGGAGTCCTGGAAGAATACACAGAAGGTGCTCCATTCCCTTAGGTTTACTGCTGCTTTCTGGGCGCTCCTTGTTGCAGGGACTGGAGACAGTAGATTTGCCCTTTGACCTGGCTCTGTGCCCAGTCGGGCTCTTCTCTCTATCTCCTAACTTCTTCTAACTATCGAGGCTGATTCGATAGTTAAAGCAGAGAGGAGCATTCATTAGAACAGTAAATCTGACTCCGAGGAGATCAGGCCATGCAAAAAGGTAGCTCAAGGGTGGCCCTGGGACCCTCTCTCAACCACCCCTAAATCTGTGGTAGACAAGGAATCCCAGGGTTGGGCTCACCCTTCCCAGGGGGGGGCCCTCACTGGAAGTGGGCTCTGTGGAAGGGCTGGAATCTAGCACTCCAGGCTGTTTTGACATCCCAGGTGACATCATCATGTAACTTCAGTTGTGGGGTTTTGGAATTTTTAGTAAACACAGACCTTGGCAATTCGTTCACACAAGCGACAGTTATCTTCAAAGGAAGCATCACTCAGAAGAGGCCTCCGGTACCCAGGGCGGTCCACGGAGAGCCTGCGACTACGGCTGCGCAGAGATGCGGGCAGGAATGGGACAGGATGGCAGCCTCATCTCACCTGAGAGACCACCCACGGGGTGGAGACCCAGATAACTGTATGGAGCTGGCAGTTCCCGCCCAGGCTTGGGCACCAACCTTCCATATAACCACAGCAAGCTCCAAAGCTGGACTGGAGTTACAAGCAGACATGTAAGTTCTTTTGTGAAGCCTTTGTTGGGTTTAGGCTTTGGCCTGGGCCTCCTGGGTGAGCAGCAAGAGGAGGGCGGAGAGGCAAGCACCCTGCAGCCTAGGCTCTGATGCCAGGACTGCCCATGGCAAAGGCTGGCAGCACAATTCCTGTCTCCTGCTGCTCACCACATTCCCAGAGTCATTTTCCGTGTGTTTATGATGGAGGAATCACTGGCTGTGGAACAGTCACTGTGTTGCAAACAAAGCATTATGGTTGGAGGTGAGAGGCAAAACAAATAGCAGGCACTTTAAAATCTGGCTCTTTTAAGGCATCTGTAGCAAACTTCCCAGGTGTGGGGTGACTGGAGCTCCTGGAGCCCAGCAGGAAGCTGCTGGATTAAAGACATTTGCACAGGAAAGAGAACAGTCAGCCTGGTTTAGATAAGCAGTGCACATCTAGCTCTGGGAAGCCTGGAGCGTGTGCCTTGCAAGCAAACAGCAGGCCTGTCTGAGCACCAAGAAAGTTGAATGCAGGGCTTTTAAAAATGAAATGATCATACCCATTGCTTTCAAGAACTAGAGCAAGAAACGGTAAGGTTATTTTTAAATCAGTTATTTGCTCACTGCTGATGAAGCACATGCTTCCTTGCACCCAGGTGGATGTAGACAGAAAACAGTAGAGAGAAAGCTGGGCAGGATGGAGGGAGATTAGGACCACAGGCCTTGGACCATCGGTCAAGCTGTCTGCATTTGCATCTGACCCCTCAACTTTCTATCTTTGTAACCCTCTGATATTGTTTCTCAGCTGAAGCTTCAAAAGGCTTCCGTGAGAATTAAATGAGATCCATAGAAAATGCTCGTGTGTTTGTTAGTCGCTCAGTCATGTCTGACTCTTTGCAACCCCACAGATTGTAGCCCGCCAGTCTCCTCTGTCCATGAGATTCTCCAGGCAAGAATACTGGAGTGGGTTGCCATGCCCTCCTCCAGGGGATCTTCCCAGCCCAGGGATTGAACCTGGGTCTCCAGCATTGCAGGCAGATTCTTTACCATCTGAGCCACCAGAAAATGCTTAGACCTAGGCAAATGGCAAGTAGCCCACCCCTGGTAGCTTAGATGGTAAAGTGTCTGCCTACAATGCAGGAGATCCGGGTTCAATCCCTGGGTGGGGAAAATCTCCTGGAGAAGGAAATGGCAACCCACTCCAGTACTCTTGCCTGGAAAATTCCATGGACGGAGGAGCCTGGTAGGCTAGAGTCCATGGGGTCGCAAAGAGTCGGACACGACTTCACTTTCACTTTCTTTCTTTCCATCAAGCATTGGTGACTGTCACTCATGTGACCACTAATTTGTAGAGTTGGCAGCTAGCTTGTGAATTAGCTAATGCTTACAGAGGTGGGATCGTGTCATGTACACAGGTGAAGTTACCCACCCTTTCTCCCTTCTTGATGCACTCACATGGCCAGGGTCATTCTTTTCCAGTAGGGCCTGGCTCCATTCTAAGATGTGCTTCTCATCCAGAAAATGTTAAATTGGGCAAGATCCAAACAAATCATCATGTCCAGACCATTTAGTTTTTTAAGTGTACAATTCAGTGGGCTTTAGTATATTTTCAGAGTTGATCAACTATTACCATAATCTAATTTTGAAACATTTTCATCACACCACCCCACAAAATCGGTACCTGGGAGCAGTCATTTCCTAGTTCCTCTCCCCACCACCCCCCAGCCTTGGGCAACTACTCATCTACTTCTGTCCCTATAGATTTGCCTATTCTGAACACTTGATAAAAACAGAACCATATAATATGTAGTCTTTTGTTACTGACTTCTTTCACTTCGCTTAATGCTTTCAAGAGTTATCGTCACTTTATACCCATCAGAATGACTATAATAAAAAAGACAATAGCAAGTGTTGGTGACGATGTGGAGAAATTGGGACATTCATACATTGCCAGTGTTAAGCAAAATGTCTCAGCCACTTTTGGAAAAGTTTGGAAGTTCCTCAAAGGATGAACATTGAGTTACTATAAGCCCTAGCAGTTCCAATCCTGGTACCTAAGAGAAATGAAGACCTACGTCCACACAGAATCTTGTACATGAATATTCACTGCAGCAATATTCATAATAGCCAAAAAGTAGAAACAACCAAATGTCCATTGACTGATAATTACTCTTTTCATTTTCTTAACGACGTCCTTTGAAGCACGAAATTTTCAATTCAGATATAGTCCCAACTTCTCTTTTATTGCTTATACATTTTGTCATATCTAAGAAATCACTGCCTAATCCAAGATAATGAAAATCTACTCCATTGTTTTCTTCTAGGAATTTTATAGTTTTAGCTTCAACTATTTCATTTAAACCAACACAGAAAATAAGACCCAGTGAAGGTATGATTTGCTCCAAATTATATTGCTAGTAAGTGTCAGATAAGTAATTTTAAAAAATAGTTTAATTTTGTACAATCTGAAATCAATATAACTTTAAGACCAAAGAGGTTCTCAAGTCATGTGGAAAAAAAAAATCAGAGTCTAAAACCCAATTTATATTCACCCTTAAATAGAATCAATCTTTTGTTTGAGGCCAATAATGATACGAACAGAACCCATTTCTTGAGCAATCAGTCTGGGTTGGGCACTGTGCAACATGCAACATGTATTCTCTTTCTAATTCTCAAAGCCACATAGTAAGTAAGTGCTATTATTATCCTTATTTTAAAGATGGGGAAATGTATGCTCAGAAAGCTTTTTAAGTAAGCTTTCTTAAAAATCCCACAGTTAATAAGAGGCAGAGCTGGGTTTTAAATTCATGGCTCCTGCTCTTCTCGTAGGGTGTCCTATTAGAAAAACTAACGATTGTTGCTGAAACCCTAATAAGTGGCTTCTAACAAGATAGGAATCTCCTGACGACTTGAACTGGACCCCAACTGTCATGCCCATTCTTTGTCACATCTGTGGTAATTTCTCTTGGTGTGGTTGTGTTGATTTGTGGAGGTGAGAACCCAGACACAACAAGCATTTGGGTTGCCATGAAGTCTTGATTCTTTTCCTTTAAATCCAATTTTCCACTTGGTTTGGCCAGGGCAGGAGGATGTCAAATTCTGTGGCAGAGGTCAGTCCTATAAGGTGTTTGTCTCCATTTACATAATTCATTAGAACATTTCATGAGGGGAAAATCCATCTTCACTGATATGAGTCTAAGGATGGAGAGAAGCAATCCTGGGCTTAGCCATGCACAGAGGTCTAGGTTTGCAGTTTCAATCAGGCATATTATTTACATGTGAAAATTCCCGGTGGGAAGCTGAAGAACACAACTTAGGAGTGGTCCCCAAGTGGGAAATTGAACAGTACACTGAGCTGCTTTTATTTCCATTTAATTTACCATCGGTATCATTACCATTATTTTCTTAATCATTTTGCTAGCGATGCTGTAACTTGGGACCAAGGTAATTGCAGTCAAATGGGGAAGATGCTTATCTGCAGTATTTAGTTAGCAAAGGCTTTCATTCATCTTTTTAGGGATGGGTATTAGTTCTTTCCTTTATTCATGGAGCACAGAGCTGCCTGGAAATGCCAAAGATATTAAGAGCTCCCTGCAGCTTAATGAACTCTACATTTGATAGAAGAGAGGTTTCTGTAATTTTTAGCTCACTGCTGCCTGAAAATGTATCACACTACACAGACTCTAAGAAGCCTGTGTGAAACAGGCCAGGCCTGCCCCACGGTCAGAGTAACGTGGAGTCAATGATCGTAACTTTGCCTTCAGTGACCTGACTCTACTATTTGATAGCTGTGTGACTTTGGGCAAGTGACTTATGCTCTCTGAGTCTCTGTTGTCTTGGTACTACTACTTATCTCACAGATTGTTGGGCAGTAAATGAAGTAAGATAGGTAAAGGCTCAGAGCATTCCTTGGCCCATAACAGGTGTTCATTAAATGCTCTTTCTTTCCTGAAAAAGTGCTGCTGTGGAGGACTTTTCTGCTGAGTCTCAGGATTCTTTGAGAGCCAGAGGCAAGAAAAGTTTTGAGGAATGACTAGATAGGAAGTACCTCTTGGTTGGCAAGAATGAAGACCTTGGAGGGGCGACAGATGTGTTGGTGAGGGGACTTGTTCTCCATACTCACCATTAGACTCCAGGGATCATCTTGGCTGGGGAGCTGGAAACCCCATGGGGCCCAGCCCCGCCCACCTCTGCACGTCACCCTTGACCTCTCCCACTTGCTCCACCCATTGCCCTCACTGTCCCCGCCCCCCCATTTCCTCTGATGTGCTAGACATCCCTCTTCAGGGTCTTCACATAGGCTCTTCCTCAGCCTGGTCTATTCTCTTTCTTCATCCCCTCCACTTGGCTGGAGCCTCCTCATCCCCTTGGTCTTGTCTTCTTTGTCATTTTCTTTGTCATAACCTCACTGGACAAGCCCCTGACAGGCTCTCATAGATCACCCTGTGCTTCTAAACACAGCACAGATTGGGTTTGTAGCTAAATGGGCTTCTGTTTGTCTGGGATTTTTCATTTGAAACACCTTCACCACCACCTAGCACTCCGCTACTAGGCATATACCCTGAGAAAATCATAACAGAAAAAGACACATATACGCCAACATTCACTGAAGCAATATTTACAATATCCGGGACATGGAAGTAAACTAGATGTCCATTGACAGATGAATGGATAAAGTTATGGTACATATACACAATGGAATATTACTCAGCCATAAAAGGAACAAATTTGAGTCAGTTCTAAGAAGGTAGATGGACCTAGAGCCTATTATACAGAGTGAAGTAAGTCAGAAAGAGAAAAACCAATATCATATATTAACACATATATATGGAATTTAGGAAAATGGTACTGATGAACCTATTTGCAGGGCAGGAATAGAAACTCAGACATAGAGAACAGACTTATGAACACAGCTGGAGAAAGTGGGGTGAGCTGAGAGAGTAGCATTGAAACATATACATTACCATGTGTAAAACAGATAGCTAATGGCTATATAGCTATATAGCACCTATAGCTATATAACACAGAGAGCTCTGCCTGGTGCTCTGTGACAACCTAAAGGAGTGGGATGGGGTGGGAGGTGGGAGGTGGGAGGGAGGTTCAAGAGGGAGGGAACATATGTATACCTATGATTGATTCATGTTACTGTATGGCAGAAAATACAATACTGTAAATCAATTATTCTCCAATTAAAAATAGACAAATTTTAAGTAAAAAAAATACCTTCACCACTAACCAGTTAGTTCCTTGAAGCCTGGGTCTGGGAGGATTTTCCTTACAACATCTCCCTTAGAGGTGTTCAGTCATATTCCTTGAATGGATGAGTTCAACACTGGGGAAAATGAAAAGGGGCCTTTGATGCTGTTGAACTCTCACAGTCTCAGGCTGACTTTTAAGCAAAGGTGGAATGAAATTATTGGTATTAACAGACACAGTGCACTTTCTATCCAGCCAGGACTCTTCTAAGTACTTCTGTGCATTACCTTTGTCAATCTTCATAACCATCTTATTGCTACCATTGCCCCCATTGTAAAGATGAGGAAACTGAGGCATAGAGGTCTTTCTCAGGTAATAAGTGGCTGAGCCTTGACTCAGACCTGGACACTCTGGCTGCCCAATGCATGTGCTTCAACCCTACATTCTACTGTTTAACAGGCATTCCTTCTCCCCTAGTATATGTTCTCCTTCTCCAATTCTCCCCTTCCTACCACACCCACACATTTTAGACCTCAGATTTGAGGTGAAATAGCTCTTCCTCAGGGAGACTTTCTCACCTCCCGAATTTCCTATCCACAAATCCTGATTGGTTGTTTCCTTGCCGACGTCAGGGCATGTCTTGTTTACCTCTGGACTCTCTGTAGCACCTAGAACAAGGCTCAGTACAGAGCAGGTGCTCAAAAACCTGCTGTCAGTGTGCAATGCTCCAGTGTTCTCAGAAATCAGCTGTTAATAATACTGTACCCACTTTTGGTGATATGTCAATACCTGTTAAATATGTGTAGGTTTGACCCAGCGGGCCCACATCTAGGAATTTATCCTAAGGAGATAATCAAGCAAGTTCAAAATGATGTGGATGTAGGAATTGTTGATACTGGGAAAAAACTAGGAACAATCTAAGATGGTGATCAATGGGGAACTAGTTAAATAAATTATGTTCTCACCATATAATGAAATCCTACACAGCTATTGAAAAGAATAATATAATACAGGTGGTGACACAGAACTTTACCCATGTTATATTGGTGTTTCAAAAAAAAAGCAGACTAATAACTCATACTGAAAGCCTACTGCCGGGCGCCATGTTAAGCCCTTTTATATACATTAGCTCATTCAATCCTCACACTGGTCCTATGAAGTAGGTTTGTTCTATTATGATCCCTAATTTATAAACCAGTGAACTGAGAAGTAACTAGTGAAGCCAGATTTCAGTCCACAATCATCTTCAGAGCCTGTAATCTATATTTTACTGTCTCTGTGATCCTGTTAAGTAATGTTGCATAAACAGTATGACAAAGACTGCCAGATAGCCCTTAATATCCCACTTCTCCACCTCTTAGTAAGAGGATTTCTAGCTGGGCACATGGCTGTCAGAATAAGGACTACATTTCCCAAAGTCCCTTGCAGCTGGGTATAGCCAGGTAACTTAGTTCTGGCCAATGGGATATAAACAGAAATATCATGTATTCCTTTGGCATTTTCTCTCTCTCTCTCTGTTTCTTCCTCTTCCTGCTTTCTAGAATGCAGATGCTGTCCTTTGGACCATGAGGTGGAGGCCATATTCAGTACAGTGAGAAGATGGAACAGCTTGTACAACTGACACCAGTGAGAACCTTGCTAGTCCCGAACCGCCCACCGAGAGCTGCATGTGAGAGAGAAATGAGCTGCTATCCCATCTCCATCATCGATATTTTGGTTGTCCATCATTTGTAGCTAAGCATAACCTAACGTGTGCACACAAATGGGTGTGCACAAGCCTAAAAACATTCCTGCAAGGATGTCCATCATCATGTTGACAGTGACTGCCTTAGGAGTGCAGGGTTTGTAGTGATTTTTACATTATCTTTATCATTCTCTGGGTACATGGGCCACTTCTTACAAAAGGACTACATCAAAAAAATATATAGCATGATACCCTCTACCTTCTGCCCTACAGTTTTGGTTCAGTGGCCAAATTCTCACCTGTCCTCAGCCCATCCGTAGCATTGTGACTCTGGGTGACAGCTCACCATGACTCTGGCTGACAGCTCACTGTGACTCTTGTTGAGAGCTCCCAGTGACTCTGGGTGACAGCTGTGACTCTTGGTGACAGCTCACAGTGACTCTTGATGACAGCTCACAGTGACTCTCAGTGACAGCTCACTGTGACTCTTGGTGACAGCTCCCAGTGACTCCGGGTGACAGCTCACCATAACTCCAGGTGACAGCTCTCTGGGGCACACTTCTGTATTGCTTACATTGAGGTTCAAGCTTACATCTGCAAAAATGCATTTGCAGTACACCGTCATTTTAGGAGGGGGAAGGAATATTAGCTCCATGCCCTCCTCCCCAAAGAGGGGAAGAAAACCAGGAAATCAAGCTAGTTAGTGTCTCCAAAGAGAAGACAGATGGAAATACGCCTGGAGTTCGTTCATGTATTCAATAAATATAGAAGGGGGGCCTATCTGTCCCAAGCTCCCCTCTAGATGTGGGGATACAGCAGTAAGCAGGAAGGAGTCTGTGTTGTCACGAGCACACAGCCTAGAGAAAGGGACAAATGTCACCCAGCGCACAATGAGGGGCCTCCGTGTTTCCCTGCCATGTCAAGCTGGTCTGTGTTTGAACCCATCTGTTAGTGATAGTTCCGCTTTCCAGAAGATTTCAATGTCTCATTGCCTCCTTCAATCACTGGACATTTTCTGTGTGCCTAGAAGCTCCAGGTTGTAAGCTGGGAATTTAAAAGGCAAGCAGGATAATCTGTTCTCAAGATTCAGCCAGTCTGATGGGAGTGGCAGCATTAAAAATGGCAACAACTGGGACTTTCCTGGTGGTCCAAGGGTTAAGAATCTACCTTGCAATGCAGGGGACAAGGGTTTGATCCCTGATCGAGAAACTAAGATCCCACATGCTGTGGAGCAACTAAGCCTGAGCACTGCAACTACTGAGCCCCCGAGTCACAACTAGAGAGTCTGTGCACTGCAACGTAAGATCCCACAGTATGCAGGGAAGAAAATTAAGACTCAGCTAAAGTCTAAAAATAGGATTTGGCCGTCCATGAGATGAACAGATGAGGTGGGCTTCCTAATCCTGATGTCCCTGGAGTTAAGGGGGAAAAACAGGGTTGGGGGAGGGGGTCTGCTCAGCTGCTCGCCCCCGCCTGGTCCCGCAGACTCACCTGTGAGCCCTACAGGACAGGCAGAGGCTGGAGGAGTGGTTTTCATGGGGCTGTGTGAAACCTGGGGACAAGAGGAGCCTGCTGAATGGACAAGCAGTGACCCCGCTGGTAGGACAGGGAGACAGTTTGGCAGTAGCTGTTAAAATGTAAAACCTTCAAATGTTGGGGCTCAGTGGTTCTGTTTCTCAATATGTCCCTTAGAGCAGCACCCACACTGGCCTACAGGGATGCCCATAAAGCACGGTGACTCCAGCACTGTTTGTCATTTCTACACAAACAAGACAGAACAGCAACAAACATAGAAGGAGAGGAAGCCGCTTCAGTGCTGGTCTATAAATAAACCTCATGTGTTTGATGTTATGCAATAATATGCAAAACAAGAAGAGTGTGAAACTAACATTGTAAAGCAACTATACTCCAGTAAAAAAAAAAAAATTTAAAACCCTCATGAAACATAAAAATAAACTAAGTTTCATATGTTACTACATTTCAAAAAAAAAAGAAAATGTGGTGGTAATATGTACTGACATGGAAAAATCCATAACACACACCCATGGGTGAAAAAACGTAAGTTGTGGAGTAAAAGAATATGATACCATCACAGGAAACAGTAATCAATTGTTCCCATAGAAACTGTATAGAAGAGAGCCTGGAAACATAAATGCCAAATTGACAGCATAAATTTGTGCTGGGGAAAGGGAAACAAGAATCAGTGCTGCGGAAGCCTTGTCTTTACTGCTCTGGCTTGTTTAGAAAGGCAACGTATTTGTGCATGACTTGTGTAACCTTAAAAGATTTTTTTCCAATATTAAAATATATTAGCAGTTGATGGCTGGCAGGCTCCCCTCTTCCGAGGCTCCAAGGAACAGAATTCCTACCCCATAAATTACAGGATCACCCCAAACCAGCCCCCTCCCCACAGCACTCAGTCCTCTGCCTCCCACGCCCATCTCAGAGGCCAGGCCCTCATCATCCCCTTTCAAAGATGCCATTACAGTTGTCAGCAATGCCTTGACATTTGTTCACCCAGAGCTAACTGCAGGGCAATTCTACAATTACAGCGGAGTTTTTTATTTTATTTTTTCAATAAAGAGAAAGGTTGAACTTGTAGTGTTAACATCCAACCTGGTGTAAAAACATTTCAACCCAAAGACTTTAGAAATTGATTTTTGTGGTGAGCAACCTGGGAAACATTTGTTAAAAGTTGCTCGTGTTTTGAACTATGAACTGGTAAGAGGTGATGTGCGTGCTCATTGAGAGCAGTGGTTCTCAAATGGTGGCCCCCAGATCAGCAGCATCTGGGAAATCTGTTAGATATGCACATAGTCAGGCCCCACCCAGACATACGGAATCAGAAACTCAGAGAGGGAAGGCCCAGCAGTTGGTGTATTAACAGGCCCTCCTGGATGATTCAAGGGCACACCAAGTTTGAGAATCTCTGATTTATACAGCGAGATATAAATGGCCTCTGGGACAGCTGATCTGTGCATCTATGAAGTAATAGCCTGAGCTAAACTCTGGTCACATTTCTACTCTCCTTCAGATCTCAGCTGAATCATCACTTTCCCAGGAAACATTTTCCAGTTCTATGCTTCCATCACCTCCTGTATCACAGACATATGTTACATTTATTTGTATGCACATTAGATTAATATTTGTCCCTCACTACCTCCCCTCCACACACACACCACAATCTACTTGAGGAGACGAGCATGCCAGGCACATGGCAAGCACTTCACACATTTGTGAATAAATGAATGAGTGAACAAATGCTTCATAGAGACTTTTCTCCTGACTTCTCAATACATTTCAGCAAACAGATAATGAAGATCATCACTATTTTGCCTGACCAATATTCCTACTGCCGGCCGCTAGCCAAGCTCATCACGACACTCACAGGTCAGGCGAGCAGGCTCTCAGTCGACTCCAATCTCATGTCAGCCCACTTGGTCAATTTCCTTTAACTACTGTATTCACTCAAATTACAGATCACAACGATTAGTATCTGATTAGCATTTTACAGTTTCCAGAGTGCCTCTACTTAAATTAAAATATTAGCAATCATTTATTGGTGTCTTTGGTGCCAGATGCTGAAGTGATTCCTACGAGTATGACAGAGATATTTATTATTTACTCTATGTCTTCATGGAAGGAGAAAGCCAGAGGTGGAGGGGCCGAAGTAACTGGTACACAGTCTCTCAGCTCCTGAGGGCAGGGGTGGGATTTGACCTCTGATTCTGGCTGATTCTGTGACCTATGACCTGTGCTCTAATGCTCTCTATTTATCTCTTATTCACAGACCCTCAGGTATTTGGATTCTATAACTGCTGCTTCCAGGTCACTTTTCCATGTCACTCCTTCTGCTCACAGCATGCAATGAGAAAAATTGTGTATCCTAGAGATAAGATGAGCTCTGGACACAGACTGGGTTTAAATCCAAGCTGTGTGAAAGTGCAAGTCGCTCAGTCATGTCCGACTCTTTGCGACCCCATGGAATTCTCCAGGCCAGAATACTGGAGTGGGTAGCCTTACCCTTCTCCAGGGGATCTTCCCAACCCAGGGATTGAACCAGGGTCTCCCACATTGCAGGAAGATTCTTTACTAGCTGAGCCACAAGGGAAGCCCAAGAATACTGGTGTGGGTAACCTATCCCTTCTCCAGCGGATCTTCCAAACCTAGGAATTGAATTGGGGTCTCCTGCATTGCAGGTGGATTTTTTACCACTAAGTCATCAGGGAAGCCCCCTCAAATGGTTGCTATGAGAACCAAATGAGGTGTATGTACTGGCATACTTAGCATAAGCAATAATCAATGCTAACTATATTACTGTATCTACTTTGAGTTCTTCATACATCAACTTGGATCTCTAGACACCTTTCAAGGCTGCATGTAATCTAGGCTCCTCTTTTCCTCTCTAACATTTCTCTTTATTCCACAAAGGTTCATCTTTTTGTTCTCCCAGGACAGGACATATGATAATCATTGCCATTGCTCTATTTCCGATTATAAAACAGGTGGATGTACTTTGAGAAATAAAATCAAACAATACACAAAACTACAGAGAAAAGGAAAAAAATTTCCAGATTTCAGCCCCCCATCCACCCAAGAAATAACCACTATAAAACATCCTTTCTTACATCTGTGTGTATATGTTTGTGTGTGTAATTTTGCCTAGATAGTGTTCTGAAATCTGGTTTCTTTCAGTTAATAATATTGAATAGACATCTTTTTATGTCAGTAAATATTGATCATATCACCATTTATAACAGTTGCATAGTATGGTTTACTATAATATGTTCTACTGATAGACTGTATTGGATAACTAGTGCTACATAACAAATCATCCTCAAACTCAGTGACTTAAAACAATTATAAGCAATATACATATTCTGTATAAATTATACATATTCTACATAAATTTCATTTATATATCACATGTCTGCAGGTTAGCTGGAGTTTGGCTGACCTAGCCTGGCCTCAGCTGGGCAACTCTGCTTGCATCTATAGCTGCTCTATTTATAGATTAGCAAGGATGGCTCTTCTCCATGTGTCTCTTTATCCTTTTTCTGGAGCCAAAGAGCCAACTGAGGAACGCAAGAGAGGAAACAAAAACACAGGAGGGAAAGCAAAAACACTTGAAGCCTCTTAAAGTTTAGGCTTAATGTCACTTTTGCCCACATATCATTGATCAAAGCATACACATGGCCAAGTCCAAAGTCACGGCGTGGGGAAACAGATATTCCTTACAATGAAGACGTATACAGACGGAGGTGAAGAGGCCCAACCATTTAACCTATTATACACATAACTAGTATGGCTGTTCAGTTGCTAAGTTGTGTCCGACTCTTTGTGACCCCATGGACTGCACCACGCCAGGTTCCTCTGTCCTTCACTCTCTCTCAGAGTTTGCTCAAACTCATGGCCACTGAGTTGGTGATGCTATCTAACCATCTCATCCTCTGCTGCCCCCTTCTGCTGCCCTCAACCTTTCCCAATATCAGGGCTTTTTCCAATGAGTCAGATCTTCACATCAGGTGGCCAAAGTATTGGAGCTTCAGCTTGAGTATCAGCTCTTCCAATGACTATTCAGGGTTGATTTCCTTTAAGATTGATTGGTTTGATTTCCTTGCAGTCCAATTGCATAGTTTCCAATTTTTTCTTATTATGAACCACTACAAACCTCTTTGAACATATATTTTTATTTACATGTTCAATTTCCCCTTGTGATAATTCTAAAGACAAATTGTTAAGTCAAAGTGCATATGCATTTTGAATACTGAGACATATTATCTAATATTATTCCAGAAAGATTGTATACTCCAAATAATACTGTATAAGGTGCTAATTTTCTCACTTTTGCCACTACTAGGTTTTATCATCTAAAAAAAAACTTTGCTCTGATAGAGGAAATATGACATCTTAATTTTATTACATTTCTTTGATGACTAGTGAGGTTAGAAATATTTTTATGTTTGTTGGCCTTTTAGTATATATTTTTAATGACTTCTTCGTGCTCTTTACTTCAACTCACTCTTTTTTGAATAAAATCATTTTCACAAAACTAGGATGAAGTCACCTCTAGCTTCTCTTAACCTAGCTCTTATGGAATTCTGTATACTGCCACCTCACTACCATCTCCTTTACTGAGAAGAATGCAATCAGACAAGTTGGCAAGAAGACAAAGCATTGGAGGGTTCATGCCCTTCATTTGACTGGGAAAAAGCCAGGGATATGAGATAGCTACGGGTCTGAACCTGGAACCAATCCTCTATGAAGGGTAGCAATTCTTGCTCCTGATGATGCTGACTCAGAAGGAAGAGGCCTACTAAAAATCACTATTTTGTTTTTTTTTTTTTTTCAAAGGAAGGGAAAATTCCTCTATAACCAGTGTCATGGGATATCTAAATGGTTTCTAGTTAAGGGCATTTTTTATTTAAATATATGCACATCTAAAACCACAGTCCCAGTTGGCAGGCTCTAGAAAGAAATTGGCAAATCCTAAATCCTTCTAGTGTGGTTAGAAATGCTTTGAACTCAGAAAAGAATGTCAAGAGATGCTTCCTTCCCATCCCTCTGCCTTCTTCCAGATAGCCTGACAGGAGATCTGAGAGTTGGGGAGACTAGGATGATTGGGCTGGAAGCCTAATGGCATGAGAATAACGACAATCCAAGCTTATACCACATAGCACTCTTTAGATGCCTGGCATTGCTCTAAGGACTTTACCTGTATGTTAACTCATTTAATCTTAACAACCATATGAAACAGTTACTACAGGCAGACCTCTTTTTTTTTTTCTTCAAAAATTAGAATTTTTTGTGTGCGACTCAGTTATAAATATACACATGTATTATTTTTGAAATTATTTTCCATTATAGGCTATTACAAGATATTGACTGTCATTCCCTGTGCTATACAGTAAACCTTTGTTGCTTGTTGCATATCTATTTTTCTAAATTAGAAATCTAGCATTCTATTCATACTAAGTCAAACAAGTGGTATCAAAACGTCATAAATTTTTAGTTAGGCAAAAATTTACTATAAGTTTTCTAAAATATATTATCATACATATTATTTATATATATGTATACCAAAGTCTTTCTATTATGCTTGATAAAGGCTTGAGAAAGAACATCTAATAAAAGAAGAGATGGAGAAATTAGAAAACAAACTAAATGAAATGAGAGCACTGAATATAAAATATAAAAAGTGAAACAAACTAGATAAAAGTAAAAGATTCTCATATAGTCCAGTTGTTTTTAAAAATGGCTGCTCATTAGAAACATATCTTGAGCTCTGGAGAAAAAAAAGCAATACCTGGGGCATTTGTACTTTGCAAGGAATTTCAAGATATTTCTGCTATGCATCTGGATTTTAAAAAGTGATTACAGGTTTTTCTATTGACCAATCATGATACAATGGCACTGAGTAATAGTTACATAATCACAATAGTAAAATCTTTTACTATTTAGTAATAGTATTTTACTATTTACTACTACTATTTTATCAGCTTTCATATAGTCAATAGCCAGAAAAAAAAGAAAAGATACTTACAATTGCAAGCCATAGTGGGAACATGATTAACCTAACAATATAAAATAATTACATACAATCTGCGAGGTGGGGGTGGTCAAGCAGAGTGATATGGTAAGTGGAAGCGCATATATGCACATCTTTTCATCTGCTCAGCCAGTCTATGTCTTTTGGTTGCAGACTTCACTTTATTGCACTTCACTTTATTGTGTTTTGCATATAGTGCATTTTTTTTTTTCAAACTGAAGGTTCGAGGTAGCCCTGTGTTGAGTAAATCAACGGGCGCCATTTTTCCAACAGCATTTGCTCCCTTCATGTCTCTGTGTCACATTTTGGGTAATTCTCACAATATTTCAAACTTCATTATTATTATATTTGTTATAGTGGCCTGTGATCAGAGATCTTTGACATTACTCCTTCAACTTGCTGAAGGCTTAGATGATAGTTAGCTTTTTTAGCAATAAAGTATTTTTAAAGCATATACTTTTTTTAGACATTATACTATTATACTCTTAATAGACTACAGTATGGCATAAACATAACTTTTATGCCCTAGGAAACCAAAATATTCATGCAACATGCTTTTATTGCAGTGGTGTGGAAACACACCTGCAGCATATCTGAGATAAGCTTATAATTATTATACCTATTTTATGGCTGAGGAACTGAGACAAGAAGGTTATATTTGCCCAAAGACCCACAACTAGTAAATGGTGGAGTCAAGACTCAAACTCAAGTTGTCTGGCTGGCTCCAGAGTCTATGCTTTAATCAACTTGCTAGATTTTCCCCAAATGCAAAGCCTGTCCCCAAGGGGGTTCTAAGGAACAGGAAAGGAATCTTTGGGTTGGGATTATCAGGCCTCTTTCCCTTGGCACTTCTTAGGACTCAATGGTAGATTTTAAAGAAGCAAATTAACCTTGCAGCATTTCCCTAACACATTTGATCCTTTAAAATCTTGCTTCAGGAGACTCTCAAGAACTCATATTCCATAGACCACATGGTGTTAAACACTAGGACAGAGGGTTTTGGGGTTAGACACACGAGGCCACTGGAGCTGGTTGGCATCAGCTCATGAGAGCCAACGGTTAAATTTTCAGGAACTGTAAAAGCCAGTTGTTAAACTCAATCATTATTAAAAATTAAATTGGATAAAGGGCTTCCCTTGTGGCTCAGCTGGTAAAGAATCCGCCTGCAATGCCAGAGACCTGGGTTCGATCCCTGCGTTGGGAAAATCCCCTGGAGAAGGGAAAAGCTACGCACTCCAGTATTCTGGCCTAGAGAATTTCATGGATTGTATAGTCCATGGGGTTACAAAGAGTTGGACACAACTGAGAGACTTTCACTTTACTTTTTACAATTAGATTATATAACAAAGGTAATGGATACTCAAAATTTACCACTTCCTAATTATTTTATTATACCTTAATCTGTGCTCTTAAGGTTATTTCTGTCTATATGTCTATTTATGTTGTCATATCTACAGGATAGAAACATCTGTGATCTCTTAGGCATCTCTTCCCACCTCCAAGTTCAGTGATGTCACGCTGATAGCTTGAAGTAAGCCATGGAAGAGTATCACACAATGGAAGAGTATCACTAAAAAGCAAGAGAATTCCAGAAAAATGTCTACTTCAGTTTCATTGACTATGCTAAAGCCTTTGACTGTGTGGACCATAACAAATTATGGAAAATTCTTAAAGAGACAGTAATATCAGACCATCTTACCTGTCTCCTGAGAAACCTATATGTGAGTTAAGAAGCAATAGTCAGAACCTTATATGGAACAACTGACTGGTTCAAACTTGAGAAAGGAGTATAAAAGTCTGTATATTGTCACCCTGTTTATTTAATTTATATGCAGAGCACATCACGCAAAATGTCAGGCTGGATGAGTTATAAGCTGGAATCAAGATTGCTGAGAGAAATATCAATAACCTCTGGTATGCAGATAATACCACTCAAATGGCAGAAAGCAAAGAGGAACTAAAGACTCTCTTGATGAGGGTGAAAGAGGAGAGTGAAAAAGCTGGCTTAAAATTCAGTATTAAAAAACTAAGATCATGGCATCCAGTCCCATCACTTCATGGCAAATTAAAGAGGAAAATGTGGAAGCAGTGACAGATTTCCTCTTCTTGAGCTCTAAAATCACTGCGGATGGTGGCTGGAGCCATAAAATTAGATGACTGATTCTGGAAAAGAAAGCTATAACAAATCTAGACAGTGTATTAAAAAGCAGACATCACTTAGCCAACAAAGGTCCATATAGTCAAAGTTATGGTTTTTTCAGTAGTCATGTACGGATGTGCGAGTTGGACCATAAAGAAGGCTGAGTGCCAAAGAATTGATGCTTTCGAATTGTGGTGTTGGAGAAGACTCTTGAGAGTGCCACTGACAGCAAGGAGGTCAAACCAGTCCATCCTAAAAGAAATCAACCCTGAATATTCATTGAAAGGACTGATGCTAAAGCTCCAATACTTTGGCCACCTGATGCAAAGAGCCAATTCATTGGAAAAGACCCTGATGCTGGGAAAGATTGAAGGCAGGAGAAAAGGGCAACAGAGGATGAGATGATTGGATGGCATCACTGATTCAATGGACATGAACTTGGGCAAACTTCAAGAGATATCGAGGGACAGGGAGGCCTGGCGTGCTGCAGTCTATGGGGTCTCAAAGAATTGGACATGACTTGGCAACTGAATAACAACAACAGAGCTGAGGCAGAGACAGGGTCCCCCTGCACCCCACAGCTACTCTGTGTCTATTATTCTCTGTAGTAACCAAGCTACAGGACCATTTCTCTAGGCCATCCAAAGGATGTGCAAATACACAGTTTTGAAATTGTATTTAGTAATGTTTTTTACTGTCAGGAGCTTTTTAACTTGTCTTGCAAACAAATCTCAACAGCAAGGCGGAGACACCAGGATTTAAGTACAGGCCGCTCTAATTCTCCATGCATCATTCACATCGGGAAAGTGAAAGTGAAAGTTTCTCAGTTGTGTCCAACTCTCTGCGACCCCATGGACTACACAGTCCACAGAATTCTCCAGGCCAGAATACTGGAGTGGGTAGCCTTTCCCTTCTCCAGGGGATCTTTCCAACCCAGGGATCAAACTCAGGTCTCCCGCATTGCAGGTGGATTCTTTACCAGCTGAGCCACCAGGGAAGCCCAAGAATACTGAGTGGGTAGCCTTTCCCTTCTCTAGGGGATCTTCCCAATCCAGGAATCGAACCAGGGTCTCCTGCATCACAGGTGGATCCTTTACCAACTGAGCTATCAGGGAAGCCCCTGAACAAGGCCAAAAGCCAACCAAAGCTGATGTGCCGAATCAGACCCCTGACCCAGACATCCCAGAAACCATCCTGCCTCTCCAGCCAGTCCCAGCCTCACTTTCAGAGGGGTCACTAGTTTGGGCTCAATTTTAGATGTTTTATTACCTAGATGATATATATGACCATACGTATTGGTTATAAAATAGAAAACTATAAGAGATCATCATAAGACTCCATTTTCCCATTCCTCTTCAACTCCACCCCTCATTCCCAGAACCAACCTATTTTAACTTGTTAAACAATTTGCTTTAAATTTTCCTTGCCATCACCTTTAAATCCTTGAATAATGTAACTGTTTTTTGACACATCCATTTTAGGCAATATCTGTTACTGTCTTTGTCTACAGTAGGAGAGGACTTTAACCTTCAGAGCATCTAATATTCTTTCTATGTCCATAATTGGTTACTTCAAACACTTTACACAAACTTTTTTTGGCTTATCCCATTGACACTCGATTGTGTTTTGAGTTACTTCAGCTGAAAAATTTTAGTGTCCTTGCTTTCTCCTCTGCTTTCCTGCACACACTCCTTTCTGCTCCCAGCTTGTGGCTTGTCTTTCCACATTATGAAAGCTAGGTGGACTTTTGCGAGATATAACCTGCCCAGCCATGGCTGAGATTTGAGCTTAGGTAACCACTGTGACCCTCTGGGCTCAACATATTCACTCCTGTCATCAAATATTGGTCACATATAATGGCAGGAAACAGAGAACATAATTTTGAATTTCCTCAGCTATCTATTTAAGGAAAGAGGCTTTTTTTTGCTCCTGGATCACAGGAGTTGACTCATTAAACCAAACATCATAGAACAGCATGAGAAGCCAGGGCAGATGAAGGTGTAAGGGGAAGAAATCCTATTAGGGTTCCCGGCAGGAGGGTCCTTGGAGACACACACACACTAATGAAATAAAGACCTGGGGCTGCATTCACACTCATGCGGACTCAGCTCCAGTCACTGAGGAGGAAAAAACATGCTGTCTGCTTCCAGAAAGCATCCCAAAGGCACTGCTTAAACCACACAAGACCTTTTGTTCTTTCTAGGGGTAAACATCCTCTAGGGTAGAGATGGGGACAAAAATTTGACTTAAAAAAAAATCCTTGCTATCACGACTGTTATAAAACTCTGTAAGGTTTGGAAGAGTTATCTGTTCAAAATTTCTCATTAGCTAAAATGTTCCTAATTATTAATGTCATTAGTTTATGTAGCTGTGTGCTGAAGAGATTTTGAGAGTCATTCATAATTGTGTCCTTATTTTCTTAGCTATTAATTCCTAATGAAGAAAAACTGTATTGTTGTTTTAGAAATAATTTATTGGATTTTTTTGAATGTTTTAAAAGAAGTTTAAACTACACCTGTGTGCTGTTTCCACACACTTACTGAAATACCAGAATTAGCCTTTACCAAATCTAAATTATACAGAACTATCTACTTTTTGAAAAGAATCAACATGCAAGTCAATTACAAACTATGTGAATGTGTATATGTTGATTAAATGACTTATCCATTTGCAAACGCAGGGTTCTGTAGGCTCAAAACCATGTGATGGTCACAGGCTCTTTTAAAACACCCAAGTGGTTGAGAAAAATAAACATTTAAATATGCAAAAATGATATGCAAGAGCTTTCCTAATTCAGAAAAGCAAAAATAAATTCCTAGATAATAAAATAATTAAGTAGAAGAAATTGGCATAGTATCATTGGTTAATTGTAGTAAACCACTCGTCTAGATGATCAGCCAGTTAGATGATGTATTCATTTTTTTTGTTTGTTGATCTTAGTTCTCCAATCAGGGACTGAACCCAGGTCATAGCAGTGAAAGTACCAAGTCCTAACCACTGGATCACAAGGGAATTACCTGCATTCATTTTTTAATTCAACAGATACTTACTGAGCTCCTACTATATGACAGGGCACAATACAGCAGTTAATAAAATACACAAAAATCCTTTTTCTTCTGGAACTTACATTTCTGGACTCATTATATTGAATAACAAACTCACACGTTGACAGGAATAACATTTTTTAATGAAAATAACTTTCTCAAAATAGTATTTAATGATGAGAAGTATTATATAACATGTTTACAAATCTATTATCAAGTTTAGAATAGCACACAGCTGGATCATTACAGTGGCTTCTGCATTCGGTCTGCTATGATACACTGTTTTGGTTGAAGTATATGAAGAAAATATGTGCTATGTGCCTAGACACTCAGTTGTTTCCAACTCTTTGTGACCCCATGGACTATAGCCCCTCTGTCCATGGGATTCTCCAGGCAAGGATACTGGAGTGGGGTGTCATTTCCTCCTCCAGGGGATCTTCCCTACAGCCTCATATCATCTTCAATACTAAAGCCAAACCAGACCAATAGTTTTATCCTTTGAAAGAATATTTGTTAACATGATGAAATCTGGTGCTGGTGGGGGGTATACTTTTAGCTCATTGAATCATGCAGATCTTCCAAGATTGACATGTTTTATTATACAGCATCAAAAATCAGTTATTACACCGTTACTGGTTCACCATATGTGACCTCCAAATATGGCACCTTGGCATAGTATTTCAAGCTGAAGAAATCTGAGGCACGTGAGGGGAAGAGTCTTTTTTTTTCCTATTTGCTTGTCTGCTTGACTCGTTGCTTCTCAGTAAACAGGTGAACTGAAACTCACAGTGTCCAACAGAGGCCGTTAGAATAAACGTTGATTTGTTCTGGTGATTTCTTCCGTCTTCAGGAAGGACTTCCTAGGCTTCCCCTGAAGCAGCTCATAACACCCTCACATGAGAGGTGCGCTCCCAGTACCCGGAGGAAAGGCACATCCTCATCTCCGAAGACAATGGGATGCCAGGAAGAACCCGATCAGTCAGGCCTTGAGAAGTGTCCCCGTCTACCAAGCTCAGCTCATCTCTGTCCTGTGATGTCTTCCCAAGACTTTCCACTCTTCAGTCGGCCTAACATAAAAACACTCAGGTTTTTTTCAGATGTTCATTCATTTCCTTGTGAAGGCTTGCGTCACATAAAAACTTTTATTATATACATCTGTATGCTTTTCTTTTTTTAACCTGTCTTTTTGTTACAGAGGTCTCAGTTGAGAACTTCAAGTGGTAGAGGAAGAGGTTTTCCTCTCTTTTCCCACTTATCTCAGTCTGAAAGAATTGGGAAGCCCTTGGTGATGGATACATACTTTCCAAAATTCTAACTTTAGCTTAAAAACTGGAAACTAGAAACAAATTCTATCCCTTGTCTTCACTTGAAGTGATGTCACTTTTTTTTCTTTCCAGGACAATGTCTGTCATAGTTATTCTTTCCAAGTAAAAATGTTTCATAAAAAAAGTGGCCAGATCAGCTCGCAACTAAGTCACACAAATGCTTTCCTGAAGACAGATATTGTTATTGTCATATGCAATAAAACTGCTTTATTAGTATATCATATAGAATATTAACAAGATGAGTACTCAAGGGTCAAGATTTAATGAAATTTGTGTTTTTTTTTCCTCATCAAGGACATTTTAAATAGAGCATGTGGCAGTGAAGAATACAATGACTATTAGTATAGTTTGGTGCCTTGATCTGTGCTACAGCGCCAGCAATGTTACCCCTGGTTGCTTTTGTACCATCAGTGTAAATATAAATACAGTGAAAAAGGCAAACAATATCTTACTACGATTGCAAAAATAGTCTTGATTTCCTGGACTTCTTTTAAGAGGTTTCGGGAGTCATGAGGGGTCCACTGACCACAGTTTGAGAACCAGTGATCGAGGTGCAACATGATGGTAGCTTGGACCACCGTGGCGTAGTGAGATCTATTTCGGTTCTGGATATATTTTGAAGGTAAATTCTGTAAGACTTGCTGCCTAACTTGGATGTGGAGTGAAAGAAAGGGGTCAAGGATGTCTTTCAGTTTTCTGTCCTAGTGAGATGGAGGAAAACAGCAGGGTTTGGAGAAGATCAAAAATTCAGTTTTGAATGTTAATTTGGAGATGCCCAGGAGGCATCTATATAGACATGTGAGAAAGTGGATACAGACTGCCATGGTGATAGTTTTAGGAATCATCAGTGTCTTGGTATTTATAACCATAAGCCCAGATGAAATCACCAAGGGAGGGAAGATGGACAGAAAAACAATCCCAAGACTAAGGCACCAACATGTAAAAGGTGAAAAGGTGAGAAAAAGCCAATAAAGGAAACTGAAGAGTGGCCAAGAAGGAAGGAGGAGAGTGGGGAAAGCCAAGCCCAGTGTTTCCAGAAGGGTGATCATCAGCATTGAGTACTACTGGTGGGGCAAGTAAAAATTGTGACCAAGGGAAAACTGGTCACAAGCTAACTGGCTGGAATTGGCGACATGCAGTTTGCTGGTGACTTTGATAAGAGTAGTTTCAATGGAGTTGTGGAGGCAAAAGTCCTGATGAGGGTGGGCTCAAGCAAAGAGTTGCACACAGATGTTCACAGAAGCTTTTTTCACAACACCTGCAACCTGGAAACTAAGTGTTCGCCAACAGATGAATGGATAAATAAGACAGCAGAATTCCATTTATAAGGTGGAATATCCAGTAATAAAAAAACATACTACAGACACACATCAACATAGATGAATCTCAAAAAAAAACTATGCTGGAAATGAAAGTACATACTACATGATTCCATTTATATGAAGTACTAAACCAGGCAAAACAAATTTATATTGACAGAAATCAGATTAGTGTTTGCCTAGGGAGGGGAGTGGAGTAAGTGTTGACTGCAAAGTGGCACAACTTTTTGGTACTTAGGAAATTTTTAAACTATTAATAGGGGTGCTGATTATATGCATACATTTATTAAAATTCATTTTCCATACGCTTGGAATTTGTACATTTTATATATGTATACCTCAATTTGTTGTTCAATTGCTAGCTCATGTCCAACTCTTTGCGACTCCATGAACTGCAGCATGCCAGGCTTCCTTGTCCTTCACTATCTCCTGGAGCTTGCTCAAACTCAAGTATATTGAGTCGGTGATGCCATTCCACCATCTCATCCCATTGCCCCCTTCTCTTCCTGCCCTCAATTGTTCCCAGCATCAGGGTCTTTTCCAATGAGTTGGTTCTTTCCATCAGGTGGCCAAAGTATTGAAGCTTCCACATCAGACCTTCCAATGAATATTCAGGGTTGATTCCCTTTAGGATTGACTGGTTTGATCTCCTTGCTGTCCAAGAGACTCTCAAGAGTCTTCTCCAACACCGCAGTTCAAAAGCATCAATTCCTCAGTGCTCAGCCTTCTATATGGTCCAACTCTTTATAATTGTTTAAAATAATGGGAAGAGATGGAGAAGGCAATGGCACCCCACTCCAGTACTCTTGCCTGGAAAATCCCATGGACGGAGGAGCCTGGTAGGCTGCAGTCCATGGGGTCGCAAAGAGTTGGACACGACTGAACGACTTCACTTTCACTTTTCACTTTCATGCATTGGAGAAGGAAATGGCAACCCACTCGTGTTCTTGCCTGAAGAATCCCAGGGACAGGGGAACCTGGTGGGCTGCCGTCTCTGGGGTCGCACAGAGTTGGACACGACTGAAGTGACTTAGCAGTATTCAGCTGTCAGACAGTACTTTAAAGGTAACTCCCTGCAGAGGCTGAAATTTGAGGGTATCCAGGATTTGTTCTGTTCATGGATATGACTTCTGCAAGAGTGAATCTACATCCTCTATCCTTTCTTACTCTAGTAAATATCACAGAATACCCTTCCCAGACAGAAAAAATATTTAGCAACTCCCAGAGAAGGCATTGCCACAGCTTTTGCTAACCATCCATTACAAAATGTTGTTTCTATTCCTGAGACGTATCATGTGTAATCTCACTCAATCTCTTTACCTACTACTCAATTCTCAGTGAAACAGACATTGTGTTTGATAGGTCTGAACTTGCTGTGTTGATATTAATGGTTTCTGGGTCTGCTAACCATACTCAGATATATGTCAGCACCTCTAGTGTTAACAATTTAGTCTATAAAAGTTACTTTGAATGCAATCTTGGAGTATCATGCAACCCACCTGTTCATGAATATTTCATCATCTGTGGATCCTAGTGAAAAATGGTTCTAACTCAAAGGGTACACTTCAAATATATTTCCTTTGGCTTTGAAGACAAAAGTAATTGGCAATGAACAGTGGCAGGGGCAGCTTCTGTCAATGAACAGTGGGAGTCAGGAAAGAATTCTCAACTCCCTCCTACAGTTCTTCCCAGCAGATTTCAAACACATATTTTTCATCCAACAAGGAGCCCTCCAGGCTCCTAATCACTAACCCAGTGGGATCCCAAGTTGCTGGGAATTTCATAAAGCAGAATTCCCTAGGGAGTTTCAACAGAGGTGCTCAGGAAGCCAAAACCCCATTAGCTCTTTGGCCCAATTCAAAAGCCCAGCTGCAGAAGAGCCTCCCACACGCTAGGCTCTCAGTCACTCTCGTTTAGTAGCCCCATTGTTCTTCTCAGTGTCAACAGCTGTTTATTGCAGGGTAACTCTTGAAAGTGAGAGTAGTCTAGATGGGACAGGTTGGGGAGAAAACACCACCACACCCATTGTCATTTTCATGCCATCCATTTCTATAGTACTCTGTGGTTGCAAATTATGTTCATGAACATGGTACTCTTGATCCTCATACTGACCCTGTAAGGTAGAGAATGTAAGAGAATCTTTTAGTTGTGTTTTAGATGTAAGCCAACTGAGGCTCACTGAGGTCAAGGGCAATGTCCATATCCTAAAAGTGGCAGAGCTAGAGCCAAAGTATTGGTCTTTGGCCTCCACTCCAGTGCCTTGTTCTCCCCACGTGGCCTCAGTCTAGGCTTGGCCCAGGCTTTGACTGAGCTAGGGTGAACCTAGGGTGGCACAGATCAGCAACCTCTACCTCAAATGTCCTAATCCTTTTACCTTAGTGCCATAAAATTTTTATCATTTTCTGTGTGCACCGTTGTAAACTGTTATCTTAAAGGAAAACTTAAATCTTCCCTCTTTCTACTGAACTTTACATCTAACAGGCAATTTGTATGCCTGGCCCTGAAGAGTCAGGTCCATCAATCATAAGTAGAAAATAAAATTTAGTTTACAAATTATCAGAGAATTTTTAAAATGAGTCTTTTGGAACATACACTGTGTATTGAAGTGCTATTTGAATGCTTCTTTTTGAGAACTTTATGGTCAGTTGCCGTGGAAAAACTTTTTGTTCCTTTTCTCTCTCTCCTCCAATGGAGTAATTAGTCTCCATCTCCCCCACCTCTGGTATATTTAGGCCACCTTCTCTGACCTACCCTCTACTTCATGATATTTAGCTCTGAAACAAAATGAGTCAGTCCCATTGCGTGGAATAATTTCTTTGTTTATACTTCAAATTGGATTAGCTCATGTCATTACTTTCACTTGGACTATTATGAAAATTTTTTTCTCCATGGGTTTTGTTTTTATTAGATTTTTCAGTTCTCTTAACTCTTGATTTGGGTCCAAAAGCCAATTAACGGAAATACGGCCTCAGGCACAATTAATATGTTCATTTTTTAAATTAAAAATTTTTTAATTTAAAAAATTTTTATACAATTTTAAAAGGTTACCCTGCCATTTACAGCTATTACAAGTTATTGGCTATATTCTCCATGTTGTGCAATACATAGGGAGCCTGTCTTATCCCAGTAGTTTGTACCTCCCATTTCCTTACCCTGTATTGCCCCCACACCCACTGGTAACCACTAGTTTGTTCTCTAGTGCCTAAGAGTCTGCCTCTTTTACAATTTTTTATAAATTTATTTTTAATTGGAGGATAATTGCTTTGCAGTGTTGTATTGGTTTCTGCCATACAGCAATGTGAATCAGCCATAATTATACATATGTCTCCTCCCTTCTGAGCCTCCCTCCCATCCCCCCATCCAACTCTGCCTGTTTTTTGTTTTGTTTTTATTTGGCTGCACTGCATGGCATTCAGGATCTCTGTTCCCTGAGCAGGCATGGAACCAATGCCTTCCACAGAAGAGTCATAGATAGATTGCATATGGACTAAAAGTGGAGTAAGAATGGTCCCCTAAAGCACAGTCAAGGTGCCAGGAAGGCACGAAACAGTTGTCCACTTCAGTTGGTAACGAGAACATTTAGATGGCCAGTCTAAGAAGAGTGTGTGCAGACAAGTAGCTCACCTTGAGGTGGGAGGGAGTCCAGGTGTTTGGTAGACCTATCCTTTTTTAATGCTCTTGGTACCAAAAAAATAATAATAATAATAATAATAATAATAATAATAATAAAAGAAGTTTCTGACCCAAAAAAAAAAATAAAATAATGGGAAGAGAGAAAACAGTGAACACTGACAACCCTTTCTGTGTAGTCTCAATGTAAAGGAAGGTACAACTATGACAACAATAGGAGGTAGAAGTGGGAGTTGAAATTTGTTTACTGTAGGAGAAACAATATCCTTTCTGAATGCTGATCATATCCGGACAATGGCTCAGACAGTAAAGAATCTGCCTGCAATGCAGGAGACTCAGGTTCAATCTCTGGGTCAGGAAGATCCCCTTGGAGAAGAGAATGGCAATCCACTCCAGTATCCTTGCCTGGGAAGTCCCATGGACAGAGGAAACTGGTGGGCTACAATCCATGGGGTTGCCAAGGGTTGGACAAGACTGAGTAACACTTTTCACTTTCATGCTGATCATGGAGCAGCAGAGGGAAAACCTGGTGACACAGGAGACATGTTGAAGCAGTATCTGAGTGATTGAGGGAGTGGAGTGTGAGGCACAGGGCGAGAAGCTGGCTTGGCCAGAAGTGGTGAAAGTTCACTCAGTGGGAAACCCATACATGGGCATCAAGGTTGGTTGGGGAATATAGTATGGAAACCTGTTAAGTTCTCCTCAGACTGGCTCTATCTTAAACAAGACTTGAGCTGGAAGAATGAGGTTTAGACTACTGTTGATTACCTTAATTTTAAATAACTCAGTGATAGACAAGCTTTATGTATGTATTTAACTATACTCTAGATGTAAATGAATCTTAACCATATTTCATCATTGTGCATGGAAAAGTTTACCTTTTCAGCAAGGAAATAGACACAAGATCATTAAAAACACCCATACTCAAAAAGCAACATGGCTTTGGGTTTTCCCTGGTGGCCCAGTGATAAAGAATCCACCTTCCAACACAGGGACATGGGCTCAATCCCTGGTCCGAGAAGATTCCACATGCTGAGGAGCAACTAAGTCCATGCGCCACAACTACTGAGCATGCACACTGCAAGTCCTGAAGCCAGAGAAGCCTGCACTCCACAACAAAGAGCAGCCCCTGCTCGCTCAAACTAGAGAAAGCCCATGGGCATCAACAAAGACCCAGTGAGACCAAAAATAAATATAAATAAATGAACACATCTTAAACAAACAAAAAAAAAGCAACCTGGCCTTATCTGACAGCTGGGAAGGGACTTCACATACCTTCCCAGGATGCCTAGTACCTTAGTACAAAAGCAACGCCACATTTTAGGCTAAAACCAAGCAAGGAAGGCATTGAGGTGCCTCAAGCCATGTTGAAAAGCACTGATACAAGGCCATTCCCCCAACTGTCTTTTCTAAGGTTGACAGTTTTGGGCCCTAAGTCTCTTAAAAACCCAGAGGTTAACGAGCTGCATGCGAATTCTTTCTTTGAGGCTCAGAAGTCATTCATTAGCTGACTCTGCTTGCAGCTTGTGGGTAAGATTCAACCATCTCTAACTGTGAAAATTTGTTTGCCCATTTCTCTACTCTTTTTTAAAACTTTCTACATGAAGCTGATAGTCAGCTAGTTTCAACTTATTTATTCCTGTTACAGAGCATTAAATGTTACAGTTTAAGACATCAGTCTCATAAATATTAATACTGTAATTTTAGGTACTTCTTGGTCAATCCTCGAAGTCTTCATAAATGGAAGGTCTCCATATTTTAAGAAATAGTTCTTAAAGCTATAACTTATTGTATCTTCTCTGCCATGGCCGTGAGTCATATGAAGAAATATGATTTCTAAAATATTGCTTATCTCAGTTTCAGTAAAATTTTATTTACTGAAATGAGCAATGTGGTGGAGTTGGCTCTGGCCTGTAGTTCACCAATCCAATAGTAGACAACACTTGACTTCAGCTATATCTTACTTACCTAGCCTTTCATAATAGGCTGAAACTCCATGACAGTAACTGCGTAAGAGATATGCATTTTGAAATACACTACACAGAAAGTCTGAATACCTGGATGTTTAGATTTGCTATCGTCCAGCAGCTTAATATATGGCCAGCAGAAGCTAAGCAGTGCCTCATCCTATTTTAATTTTTTCTGTTGAATGCTCTTAGCAGTACTGTTACCCTACTTCCTCTACTTGATAGCATGATCAGTGAGATTAGTATAGAGTGATCTCAAATCCACAAGGTCACACAATACATTCTAAATATTCCATTCTAAGAAGTGATAGGGGTAGAATGCTGAAAGACACAGGTGAACCAGACTATAACCTAGATTAAGTGATAAGAAAGAAAAAACACTCGATAGAGCCAGTATTACTTACTCACCTCCACAAAGAGGAATTATTTCAAGGTTATCTGACAGCTCCCTGATTCACTTTGAAGTGTGTTTCTAGCATTTAGAGCTACTTATTGGACCACCTTGTCTATGCAATGCTGTACACCTGCAGTTCTGTTTTCTTGGAACACTTCTTCCAAAGTGCTCTGTTTAGAAAATACTGCTCTACCAGAGATGACTATTAACCTTGGACGAACCCCACACATTATAACTTTAGTTTTCACAAAGGAAAACAGGAGAAAAATGTATTTTCTTAATGGGAATAAGATTCTTGGGACAGAGCAAACTGCTATCCCTAAGTGCCCATCTGCCACAGCAGGAAAGAATGCTGTATTTATCACTATAAAGAGCAATGAAGTACTTACTTTCTATAGCAGTTTAATGGCTGAAATTCTAACCAAAGAGCTGATATTCAGACTCTCATATCTCAGAAAATGTTTAGGTACACAAATTAGGATGTTCCAGCCTGGGGAGGCTTACCATGCTTGGGCTATTAATAACCAAGGGGAGAATATTAAAAGAGACACTGGCTGAAAATCCCCTGAAAATCAAACAAAGACTTTTAATGAGAAATCATTTTTGAGAAGTACTTTTTTAAATAGTAAAAAACACTTGTTTTACACTTATAAGAAAGAAAAACAAATAAAAAAAATTAAATGTTTTTCAGTTACTTTTAAAATTTAATGGTAAATCTTCATATATGGTAAATCTGACATATATATATATATATATATATATATAAATATATATATATATATATATATATATATATATATATACTACCACTAGATAGCTAGTGGGAAGCTGCTGTGTAAGTACCAGGAGCTCAGCTCGGTGCTCTGTGATGACCCAGAGGAGGGGGATGGGGGGTGGAAAGGAGGTACAGGAGGGAGAAGACAGATATACATATAGCTGATTCATGTTGTTGTACAGCAGAAACGAACACATTATAATTATATGCAATTAAAAATAAAAAAAAAATTAATGGTAAATCTTACTTTTGATCCATCATCCTTGCTACATGAAACACCCTAGACAGAAATTTTAAGTATTTTGAGCTGTATTAGCAGCAGTACACATTTCCAGTAGTGGCCAGAATCCAAACCACGGTGAAAACAAGCTGACTAGTTTGACTCAGTGAAAAAAGAAACCATGCTTATGAATAAGGAAGACTTATATTAAGGTCTGAAATAACATCGTTTGAAGGGGCTATTTTTCCTATTGCTGAAAGTCCAGTTTTATACTGAAGACCAAAATACAGTTTCTTTTTGAGGCATTTTTTGCTAAATAAATATTAAATTCTCTTGTAATCTTCCCACTCACTCACACACTACGGTAGTATTTCATAAGGTTGACAATTCTCAAACTGATCTAACGTAGGTGCCACTACAGTCTTTGGAAGGGGTCCTTGACTGTATGACGATGATGATATCACCGAGCATGGACTAAGTGTTTTCTATGTGCCAGGTACATACAAGTTGTTAAAATGTATACATTTCACTAGTTGAAATGTGTCAGCTCATGAACTGACACATTTACGGAGGGAGAAAGAGGTTAAGGAACCTACAATCACACAGCAAGTAAGAGCTGCGGCCAAGGCTTGAACTGGCTCCAGAATTCATGCTTCTCAACACAATGCTATGCTGCTTTGTGTGTGTCTTGTTGTGAAAATGAACCAGCTGATGAATGGAAATGAACGATGTGATCCACCTCTCCTTAAAATTCCTATTTTCTTAAAAATGATTCCTTTGCTAAGATTTGTTTTAAATGCTTCTAATTTTGTAAAAGGTTTTGGTATGTGGAAATGTCACTTTATAATACTAATGGTTGTTGTATACATTTATTTGAATGTTTTCTGCATTTCAAACTGGGTCAATAATTGTAAATGACACAACTGCATAGAATGATAAAAGTATATTAACAGTTACATGTTTAACTTTGTATATAAATCTAGTGTGAAAAAAGTATTAGTAAATAAATACATATTTATCCCAATCTTTAAAAATTATTTTGAAATCTAGGGCAAATGTATTGAAACTAGATGTCCTGGGCAGTAGTAGAAATCTATATGACTGAAGAATATTTGCAAAGAGAGAAGAAGCTAAAAAATGAGAACAGAATTATACAACAATCAACTAAGCTGTCTTCAAATACAGTTTCTGTGATCTCTTTTCCACATTTTAGTCCCTTACGCTTGCTCTATATTATATCCTGATATTCTAGCAGATACAATTAAAACTATTTCTCAGACAGGAAATTTTCAATAAAATGTGTAATACCTGTGTACAGTTACTAGTTTCATAAAACATTATCCAAATAACAATCAATTACTAGTCTTTAAAATTTATAGTAAGAAATTATTAAAAACAACAAAAGATTATACTGTTCCAAATTTCGGCCAATTTGAACAACTTTCAATACAGCTGAACTCAACACAGGGATTACATTTTGTTAAATCTCATTGACCAGACTTTCAAGAATGTGATTACAGAGGGGGATCACAAGGATCAGTTCCCTCCGTAGATGAATTATCAGATTCAAAGATTCAACATCCATGTGTTCACATAAGCTTCCTCCCCCACTGCCCACCCCTCCCTGACCATAAAAGCTGCAAATTAGTTGGTGCTTTTGTAGCCTTTTTACTGGAGACCATAAATTTGAGTTGTATTGTTCAATGTGAGGGTCACAATGAGAGAACGTGGATCTTTCTTATTCTTGTGCACTGTGATCTTTCCTTTCAAGGCTTCACCTATAGAAGAAAGGCAAAAATTGTGTTTCAGAACTCAAGGATACAGTGTAGCAGAAAAGCAACATGGTACACTTAGTATTGATACTTCTCATTTTTTGTTGGGAGATGTTGCACTTTTTTTTTTAATTTAAAAATTTTCAGGACAATTTCATGTCTAATTTTTGAAAAAAGCAGTTCTAACTTAGCTAGCATGGGTGTCAAATGCTTGTGAAAAAGCACAACTACAGTGGTCACTGCAGGGTTGTGGGCTGTTTACTGGACTCCTCAATATGAGGCCTTGCAGTACGTCCTAGGCATATATAAAAAAGACATGGTCCCTGACCTCAAAGCGTTCACAGTTCAGGGCGAAGAAAATAGCAGTACTGACAATTATGCAACAGGTCTAATAGGGTATGCTGGCACAGAAGACTGGGGATGGTTGGAAGGCAGTAAACGGCAAGGTTTCACAAGAATTAATTCACATGCTAGCAAGGTAATGCTCAAAATCCTTCAAGCTAGGCTTCAACAGTACATGAACTGAGTACTACCCAGATGTGCAAGCTGGATTTAGAAAAGGCAGAGGAACCACAGATCAAATTGAAAACATCCAGTGGATCACAGACAAAGCAAGAGAATTTCAGAAAAATATCTACTTCTGCTTCATGGACTATGCTAAAGCCTCTGACTGTGTAGATCACAGTCATAAAGTGGAAATTCTTAAAGAGATGAGAATACCACACCACCTTAACTGCCACCTGAGAAACCTGTATGCAGGTCAAGAAGCAACAGAATCAGATATGGAACAATGGACTGGTTCAAAATTGGGAAAGGAGTACGTCAAGGGTATATATTGTCACTTATTTCACTTACTTGCAGACTACCTTATGCAAAATGCAGGCCTGGATGAAGCACAAGCTGGCAAAGATTGCCGGGAGAAATATCAACAACTTTAGATATGCAGATGACACCACCTTTATGGCAGAAAGCAAAGAGGAACTAAAGAGCCTGTTGATGAAAGTGAAAGAAGAGAGTGAAAAGGCTGCCTTAAAACTCAACATTCAAAAATGAAGATCATGGCATCTGGTCCCATCACTTCATGTCAAATAGATGGGGAAAGAATGGAAGCAGTGTCAGACTTTATTATTTTGGGCTCCAAAATCACTGTGGATGGTGACTGCAGCCATGAAATTAAAAAACACTTGCTCCTTGGAAGAAAAGCTATAACAAGCCTAGACAGCGTATTAAAAAGCAGAGATACAACTTTGTCAACAAAGGTCCCTATAGTCAAAGCTATGGTTTTTCCAGTAGTCATGTACGGATGTGAGAGTTGAACCATAAAGGCTGAGTGTTGAAGGATTGATGCTTTTGAATTGTGGTGCTGGAGAAGACTCCTGAGTCCCTTGGACTGCAAGGAGAACAAACAAGTCAATCCTAAAGGAAATTAATCCTGAATACTGATTGGAAGGACTGATGCTGAAGCTCCAATACTTTGGCCACTTGATGTAAAGAGCTGACTCACTGGAAAAGACCCTGATGCTGGGAAAGATTGATGGCAGGAGGAGAAGGCGGCGACATACGATGAGATGGTTGGATGGCATCACCAACTCAATGGATATGAGTTTGAGCAAACTTCAGGAGATAACAAAGGCCAGGGAAGCATGGTGAGCTGCAGTCCATGGGGTCGCAAAGAGTCAGACATGACTGAGTGAATGAACAACAACAAAGGGATGAAGTATCTGAGGACTAAAGCAGCCAGAATAGAAGACTGTTGAACACTTAGGATGATTCACTAGAGACTCCAGGTTACATTTTAGCGTTAAACCACCCTAAGAGTAAAGACAACACCAGTGCTCCCTAACAAAGCTTTAAACATTTTTTGTAAAGATCAAGGTAATCTTTAAATAACTTAACTGTCTGCCTAAGCAAACTTCAACGCTTTTAAAAGAAAGTAACCAAAACCCAAACATTCAGCAAAACAACATTTCTAGTGTCTGACATTCATTTAAAATGTCTAGATTTTTAAATAGCTGCAAATTGAGGCTTATAAGCAGGAAAAAAAAAAGTTACAGCAGGAACAAAAACACATTTAGGCATATCTTAATTAGCTTCCTGGAAACCAGTGATAAAAACAATAATCTTTAAAACTTCCAGAGGGGGAAAAATAAGACTTATTACATATAAAAGAAGAGAGAAAACAGCAACCTCAAAATTTTCATCAGCTAGACACATTTTTGAAGTGATGAAAGAAAACCTATTAAGAATTTGATCCAGCAAAAATTCTTAAAAAAATGAAAAATAAGAACAAGTTATTTTTTTCAAAGAAACGAAAGCATTCCTTTCCAGGAGGCCTGCACTATAAGAAATGTTAAAGGAAGTTCTTTAGACAGGAAGAAAACGACACCAAAGATGCCTGAATCTACACAAAGGAATAAACGGTGCTAGACTATAGTAAGTATTTGGTAAATAAAAGATATTTTTTCCTTTTGAAAACTTATTTAATAGATACAAATCTTAATACATTTAAACATATAGACATCATACAGAATATGTTCTCTGATCAAATCAGAATGAAACTGAAAATCAGTAAAACCCAAAATATTTAGAAATTAAAGATTTCTAAATATTCCATAAATCAGGAACTTCCCTGGTGTTCCAATGGTAAGACTCTGTGCTTCTTCTACATGGGGTGAGGGTTCAATCCCTAGTCAGGGAACTAAGATACCACATGCCATGTGTTGGGGAAAAAAAAAATGTCATAAATCAAAATAAAAATCAAGAAGAAAATCAGATGATTGATTTGAATGATTATGAAACCAACATATAAAAATAGGTGGCCTATAACTACAACACTGCTTAGATGAAAAATTGTTAACTTTAAATGCTTATATTAGAAAACAAAGACAGACACAAAGGTCTTCACTGGGGGAATTCTATCCAACATTTAAGGGAAAATAATAACAAATGTATAAAAAACAGAGGAAGGAATACTCCCCAACTCATCTTTTGAGGGCAGAATTACCCTTATACTAAAAGTAGATCAAGTTATTTGAAGAAAACTACAGGGATATATATCCCTCATGAACAAAGATTCAAAAATCCTTTGAACAAAACAAAAAAAATATGATTGCGTCACACAAATGTAGAAAAAGCCTCTGACAAAGTTAATTTCTAACAACTTTCAGCAAGCTAGGAACAGAAGGAAATTTCTTTAACTTGACAGAGAAAATCGATCAGAAACTATAGATAACATCATTATCAACTGTGAAAAACTGAATGGTTTCTTCCTAAGACTGGGACTGAAGTAAGGATCTTCATCCTGACTACCTCTAATTAGTATTCTATTGGATGTCCTAGTCAGGGCATTAAGATGCAGAGGAAGAAAAAAAAATATAGATTGGGGAAAAAAATGGTAAAATGGTCTTTATTTGCAGACCATATGGTCTTACACATAGAAAATTCTTAAGCACTATGCAAAAAAAAAAAAAAAAAAAAAAAAAACAGAAAATAGCTACTAAAACTCTAAGAAGGTTTAGCGATCTCAGGACATAAGATCAATATAAAAAATTAATTGCATTTCTATACATGAGCAATGAAGAATTAGAAACTGAAATAAAAAACAATAGCATTTATAATAGCATTGAAAAAGCATACAATTCTTGAGATAAATGTAACAGCATATATGCATCATTTAGTTATATCAAATTATGAAACACTGCTAACGATAATCCAAGTAAATGAGACATTTTGTTTGTGGATGACACTCAATATTGTTTTAAGATGTCAATTCTCCCCAAAGTAATCTATAGATTCAACACGGTCTCAATCAAAATCCCAGCAGGACTGTTTTATTTGGGCAGAATTTAAGTTGACTTTAAAATGCATATGCAAATTTAAAGAGTCCATAATAGTGAGAGAAAAGAACAAAGCAGGAGGATTTATACCATCTTACAGTGTCTTGATGGCATAAGAAAAGACACATAGATCAAGGAAACAAAGTTCAGAAACAGACATGCACACACGGTTAATTAATTTTTGACAAAAGAACCAAGGTAATTAAATGGGAAAAGAAAAGTCTTTTCAAGAGATGATGATGAAACAACCTAATACACATTTGGTAAAAGATGAAAATTACTTTTAACATCAACATGAAATAGTTTATAATCCTAAATGTACAGGCAAAAATACAAAGCTTTTAGAAGAACCGTAAAGGAAAAGATGTGATGTTAGAGTAGCAAAGATTTCTTAACTAGGCCACAATAGCACAAAGTTCGAAAGACCTTAAGAAAATGAAAGGACAAACTAGGATTGAGATAAAAATATCAGCAATGCATATATCTGACAAACAACTTGTACCTTATAAAGATTCTTATGACCCAGTAAGATGACAACCCAACCAAAAATGGAGCAAAATATCTTAAACGAAACCTCACCAAAGAACACATACAAATGACCAATGAACGTATGAAAAGATGCTCAACATCATTAGTCATGAGGTAAATGCAAATTAAAAACAGCTGTCACTACATACACTTATAACAGAATGACATATTAAAACTTATATTAAAATGACTGCCCTTTTATATAAGTGTCAACAAAGATGTGGAGCAAACAAACCCCCAACAGTGTAGGAACCTTGAATAGTACAGTCATTGTGAAAAAGTTTGCCAGCTTCTTATGAAGTTAAGTATTTATTTATCATAAGACCTAATAATTCCACTCCGAGGTATCTCCCTAGGAGAAATGAAAACATACGCTCACAAAAAAACCTTTACAAGAATGTTCATATTAATTTTATCCATAATGGCCCCTAACTGAGAACAATCCAAAAGTCTATCAGCAAGTGAAAACATACGTACATTACAGTAAGTCCATACAAAGGAAACTACTTGGCAATAAAAAGAAACAAATTACTGATTCACAGATAAACTTTAAAATATGCTAAAAGCAAAGAAGCTGGAGTATGTTCTGTGTAATAACTTTGATATAAAATTCTAAAAGAATACTAATGCCTTAGTATTATTAATAGTAATATAATCCATAGTGACAGAAAGCAGATCAATGGTTGTCCAGTCTGAAAATTGAAGATGGGGATGACTAACTGCACAAGGGATCAACAAGGAAACTTTTTAGGGTGATGTAAATATTCTATATCTTTTTTTTTTTTAATATTCTATATCTTGATAGGGTGGAACATACATTTGCTAAAATTTATTAAACTGTATAAATAAAATGTGTAAATTTTTACTCTCTGTAAATACAGAATAAAGTGTTTTTTAAAATGTGATGGCTTAAGAATAAATTCATAGATAAATGGAATAAAGATTCATTACAGAGATTCAGTACATTGTAATTGGGGCATTTTACATCACTGAGGAAAGAAAGGAGTCAACAGAAATGTATAATTATAGTAACACAATATTTCTTAGTATGAAAAAAAAGTTAGAAACCAAAAAAAGGTTGATGATTTGTTGATACAAAAATGAAACAAATTCTATAAAGCAAGATACTTTAAAAAGGTGTAAAATGTGTTTCATTTTTACATTCCAGCCATCTTCACCAAAATTTGGGTGTTATTAGAATCCAAGCAACAATAGAAAAAGAATGAAAGAAAACAGTAACAAACAACAACCAGTATCTGACTGCTCTGATTTGCATTTCGGTGATTATAAGTAGTGATGCTATTATTTCAAATGTTTAACCACCATCTAAAAAACTTCTTTGAGCATTTTATTTAACTCAGTGATTTTCTTGTTGATGTGCCCTAAGGGTAGTTGCTCTTTAAGTGGCTTTAGACATGTTAAAAATGTTAATTTGGCTTGTTTATAAATGTCTTATTCGATCCTTAGTGTAGGGTCAAAATGGAAATGTTCTCTGGTACCTATAAAGCAGGTTATCAAATACTGCATTTCAAGTTTAAAACATATATTAAAAAAGAAGAATGTATTTAAGAGGTTTATGTATCCCTTAATTTAAAATACAGCTCAAGATGCATGAGTAGAGGTAATTTTATTAAATTTTCACAGAAGAAAAAATTTTCAGCATCAATATTAAATAAAATATTTGAGTAATTAAAAAGTCTTAACACTGTCTTATAAGCTGATACTGTAATTTTCATGTTTTAAAACAAGCAAAATAACTATTTCTGTAATAGTTATTTTGTAACCTTAATTTCAAAATGGAGATGCAAAACAGTACTTATTTAAGTTAATTACACAGCATGAAGGGTCATAGTAATAAACAGCAGTTCACACTGCTGCACTCACTTCAATTGTTCAAGCCTGGCTAAAGTGCCAAGGTAATGGCTATAATGCCAACAGAGATAGGAGTAATTAATCAGTGTCAAATAGATATAAAATGACTGATGCTCTTAAGTGTGTAAACTGGTGAGAGCTGCAAAGGACAGTCTCTATGCAGCTGAGCTGCATCACCTTGTTTTTATCATCAGCAGACGGCTATTAGTATACCACAAAGCAGCACTGCAGTTCAATCAAGAACAAAACTGATTTCATTTCAATTCTGTCCTAGTGGTTTTTTCAAATTAGTTTCTTGCAGAGCAATAAAATTTCATTCCCCACAAGGGGGATAAATTAAAATCATTATTATCACTAACAAAGCTTAGAGTTAAAAAAAATGAAAAAAAAAAAAAAGGGATTCTCCATCACATAAAAGCTTACTAATAATATATAAAGAGAACTAAATAGTATGATTTTAATAATATTTTTCAAAGCCAAACCACAAGAAAAAAATCTGGATCTTTAAAATAAATACTGTCACAGAAGTTGGTACAATAAAATTATACATTATTTTTTAAAGAAAAAGGGGGAAAAAAAAACCACCCTGAATTTAAACTTTTGGGAGGCTGGTTTCTAACTCCCACAATGCTGGAAGTGCTCAAATGTTGTAGAGTATTTCTTTGGAAACTATTGTTAGAACCATGTTGTGAAAATAACAACAAACAAAACTCCAAACCAAAGCAAAAATGCATTAGGTTCATCACCTTATAGTTACCTTGTGCTTTTGGTCAAACATAAAATTCCTAGTCTGAGAAATTTCCTATTCACACTGTCTTTTTTTTGCTTTCCAAATATCCTATCTGCCCCCAATGGTAAATTTTGTTACTGTTTAGTAGGTAAGTCGTGTTCAACTCTTTTGTGACCCCACAGACTACAGCCTGCCCGGCTCCACTGTCCATGGGATTTCCCAGGCAAGAATACTGGAGTGGGTTGCCATTTCCTTTCCCAGGGAATCTTCCTGACACAGGGATCAAACCCATGTCTTCTGCATTGTCAGGTGGATTCTTTACCACTGAGCTGCCAGGGAAGTCCAATGGTAGATTTACCATTACCAAAAAAAGGCTTATCATTATTCAAAATATTAACATGTACACACACACACAAGCTGGGTGGAATAACTGTATAGCTATGTTCACAATATTTTATTTGTTAAAAAAACAGTCTTGTCACATTACTATCTGGACAGTAAAATAAACTTTACACACACAGCAAATTGGCATGATTAGACACTTGGCTTTGTTTAATTTTACCTAAAAATTGTACACCATACTGAGTCAAAAAGTAGTTTTTGACTCAAGCTATTTTTTGACTCAACAATAGAGTACTCTCCTCAGCCATGCCAAAATTTCAGAGAACATCAGAGTTGACAAAACGGGGCAACCAAATACAGCAACTAGATAAATGCCCTTGGCATGTGTCACCCACAGTAATAAAAGGAAGTTATATTTCAATGACAAGGCATATTACTGTACTTATTCATTCGTTCAGGAGGGTATTTATGACATGCCAAATACTGCACCAGATAAAAAAGAAGTGAAAGAGGCAAATAACTCATCTTCTATGAGAACCCCTTATCAGAGCACACTGGTGTGTTATAACACAGATATACCTGTGAATTGATCTGGGAGAAAAAATAATAGAACAGTTAACTTTCTATGGACAATGAGGAAAGATGTACAGAAATAAGCTGGGTTATAAAGGGAAAAGTGTAATTAATCAAGTGAAAGGGGTCAAAGTAGTTTCCTAGGTAGAAGAGCATCTCAGATAAAGGCAAAGAGGAAGAAAAGATAGAAAAGCCAGCTAAAAAAGGAGCAGTACAGCTGGAGCATATGATGGGCTTCCGTGGGGTTCTGACAGGTCAGGGCTGGAAACAATGAAAAACAGTCAGACTATACAGGGTCATGGTAAAGAATCTGGACTTTTATCCTGGATATACTGATGGTCCAGTGAGGGTTTTTTTTTTTTTTTATTTTAAATTAATTATTTTAATTGGAAGCTAATTACTTTACAATATTGTAATGGTTTTTGCCATACATCGACATGAATCAGCCATGGGTGTACATGTGTTCCCCATCCTGAACCCCCTTCCTACCTCCCTCCCCATCCCATCCCTCAGGGTCATCCCAGTGCACCAGCCCTGAGCACCCTGTCTCATGCATCCATCCTGGACTGGCAATCTATTTCACATATGATAATATACATGTTTCAATGCTATTCTCTCAAATCATCCCACCCTCGCCTTAACTTTATTAAGGTGTAGTTTATATATAATAAAACTATAACATGTAAAATTGCAGTTCAATGAGTTTTTACTTAATATTTCACTTTTGTAAACTTTCACCTACCTCAAGTATCAAGATGCTCTCTTATGTTATCATCTAGAAATTTCACAGTTTTAAGCTTTTATATTTAGGTCTATTATCCATTTAAAGTCAGTTTTTATATATCTGGTGTCAGATAAGAAGAGTCATTATTTTCCTTTATGAATATTCAGTTGTTCTAACACAATTTTCTGAGAAGACTATCCTTTCCAATTAAATTTATACTGGTCCTTTGAAAAAACTTAATTGACTATATAAAAATGAGGCTATTTCTGGATTTTCTATTGGTGTCTTAATCTAGATATCCATCTTTTATATGTCAATACTATACTGCTTGTGTTAAAATAATTTTTAAGTTTAGAATTTACATAGTGTAAGAAGTACAATACGGTTCTTAAAATTGTTTGGCTACAATAGTCTAGGTCATTTGTATATAAATTTTAGAATCAGCATGTTAATTTCTCCCTTGCTAAATTCACTTACTAACTCTGTATTTTTTTTGGTAGATTTCCCAGAATTTTCTTTGTATACATTATCTATAAATAATAACAGCTTTATTTCTTCCTTCCCAATGGTTTTTAATTCTTTTTCGTTTCTTACTGCACTGGCTAAGACTTCCAGTTTAAGAGTGCAGGAGTGCAAAGAAGACATATACACTGTGGTCACAGTGTATTTTCTTTTTACACACCACTGGATTCAATTTGCTACAATTTTGCTGAGGATTTATTCGCGAGGGACATTGGTCTGTAGTTTAATTTTCTTGTACCATCTTTGTCTAATTTTTGTTTAGGCTAATAAACAAATGAAGATGCTCAACATCACTTTATTATTAGAGAAATGCAAATCAAAACCACAATGAGGTATCATCTCACACCAGTCAGAATGGCCATCATCAAAAAGTCTACAAATAACAAATGCTGGAGAGAGTGTGGAGAAGACGGAACCTTGTTAAACTGTTGGTGGGAATGCAAACTGATACAACCACAATGGAGAACAATATGGAGATTCCTTAAAAAACTAGGAATAAAACCACCATACAACCCAGCAATCCCACTACTGGGCATATACTCTGAGGAAACCAGATCTGAAAAAGACACATGTACCTGAATGTTCAATGCAGCGCTATTTACAACAGCTAGGATATGGAAGCAACCTAGATGTCCATCGGCAGATGAATGGATAAGGAAGTTGTGGTACATATACACAATGGAATATTACTCAGCTATAAAAAGGAACACATTTGAGTCAGTTCTAATGAGGTAGATGAACCTAGAGCCTATTACAGAGTGAAGTAAGTTAGAAAGAGAAAGACAAATACCACATATTAACGCACATATATGGAAATCTAGAAAGATGGTACCAACGATCCTACATAAAGGGCAGCAAAGGAGACCCAGATGTAAAGAACAGACTTTTGGACTCAGCGGGAAAAGGAGAAGGTGGGATGATTTGAGAGAATAGCATTCAAACATATACACTGTCATATGTAAAACAGATAACCAGTGCGAGTTTGATGCATGAAGCAGGGTACCCCAAACTGGTGCTCTGTGACAACCTAGAGGGATAGGGTAGGGAGGGAGGTAGAAGGGGGCTCAGGATGGAGGGAACACATGTATACCTATGGCCGATTCATACTGATACATAGAAAAAACCATCACAATATTGTACAGTAATTATCCTCCAATTAAATTCTAAAAAAAAAAAAAAGGCCAGTGCAGGAGTGGTGCAAGTAGACACCGTTGTCTTATCTCAGATTTAGTCTTTCTTTATTCAGCATGATGCTAGCTATAGACTGTATGGATGTCTTTTGTCAGGATGATGAAGCTCTCTTTTATTTCTAGTTTGCTGTATTTGTCATGAATTGATATTACATTCTGTCAAACTTTTTTTTTATGCATCCACTGATACGATCATGTAGTTTTTCTTCTTTAGACTGCTAGCATGGTGGACTACATAACATGATTTTAAAATACTGAATCAGCCTTGCATTCTTGGAATAAAACCCATTTGGTCACAGTGTATTTTCTTTTTACACATTACTGGATTCAATTTGCTACTGTTTTGTTGAGGATTTATTCGTGAGGGACACTGGTCTATAGTTTAACTTTCTTGTACTATCTTTGTCTAATTTTTGATATCAAAGAAATATTGCCCTCATAAAATCAGTTCTTTTCTATTTTCTGGAAGCGACTGTGTAAAGTTGGCGTGATTTCTTTAAGTGGTTGGCTTCTTTCACTCAGTAATAAGTGTTTAAGATTCCTCCATGTTTTTTCACAGGTTGATAGCTCATTTCTTTTTAGCACTGAATGAAATTTCATCTTCTAGATGTACAGACCATTTATATTTAATACAATTATCAACATGTTCGATATTGATACAGAGGTCCCTAGAGCTCTTTTTTCTGACTAGCTTCTATCCCAATACTCTGCCCCACAGCTTCAGGCTTCTATTCATCAGTAATCCCATCAGAGGCTAATGATTAGTCGAGTAAAAAAAAAAAATTCTTGCAACTGAGAATGACTATGTTTTCCTTTCTTTGAAATTTTGCTTTCACAAACTTTCCTCAGGTTGTACTCTTTTAGGGGAGCCTATTGGACTTATTATTTAAATGTACGTACACACAATGGCAATGAAAGAAATACAGAATGCAGATGGTGCCACAGGGCAACATTAGAATCATATACCTTCTTCACAGTATTCTGAGAAAGCCGAATCAATTACTCGAAGGATTACTGTGTAAAGAATACTTAGGATTTCAAAATTTCACTAGGTATAAATAATATTGTGTTGCAATTAGGTAGGAGAAAATTCAAAGGCTATCTTAAATCTCTCAAAATTAAAACATGAAAGAATTAGTATTGCCTTTAGAATTCTAGTAGTAAGACAACAAATGGTTACAGCGAGGAAAAAAAAGCAGTATTTTCAATTTTCCCAAAGTTAATCCAAATACCAGAGCTAAAAAAAAGCAAAGAAACATAAATGAAGATGTCTTTGCTTCATTTCAGTTTTGCTGTGCTGTAGCTTCCAGAGAACGAGAAAATGACACCATCAAGGTTTTAACTTCCATAGCATCACCACCTCAAAGTGAAAGAATGACAACCCAGTGCTGCTTTACTCTAAAGGTGTTTGTTTGCATCTACTGAACTCCTTTACACTTCAATAGTGAAATCAAAACTATATTAGAATTTTATGAAATATTTTAAACATGGAGAATGATATAATGACCAGTTTTGTCAAATCTTGACATTCTGCACAGTTCCTTCAGTTTTTCAAAGAAATAGTTCAGATATATGGCACTGAAGCCCCTTTCTGCAATCTTATTTCTATCCTCTCTAGGGGTGACCACTTCAATGAATTCAGTGTTTATCATTCTTAAGTGTTCCTTCTTAATTTACTATGTGTGTGTATATACTGTTGTTTTACATGTTTTTAAAACTTCATATAAATCAAAATCATATATTTTAGGAATCCTTCCGCAAATCTTTGCTCAATGTTGCTTTTAAGAGACACACAAATAATCTGATGTTGAGTATCTCTGCACTGAAGTTTAGTGTACATTCAGTTTTCCCACAGTCAAAGAGGCTTTCAGTGAAGATGGGACAAGATATACATGTAACAAGCAGTTAAAAAAAAAAAAGATTCCATAATCAAAGTCTAACTTTTGGTGTTAAATGTGTAGATATATAAGAACTATAGGTGCTCATGTAAGTGAACAATCAATGAGATGTAAAACAAAGGAATGCAGCACTGGATCAGTCTTTAAACACTATGCAAGATCTGAGGAGGTGGAACCAGTGGAGAGCATTCTGAACAAATACATTTTGAATATAATAACTACTGAATGACATTCTCTTTTAATTTACACTTTACTTCTATTGATGATATTTCTATTTAGTCACTTGGGAAATTAAAATATTTTCTTTTAGTTATAGTTTCAACTTCGTACATACTAGTTAATGCTTAACAAAAAATTTTCTGAATTACAATGTAGTACTCAACATAAGAGCTACATAATGGCACATACATTGTAACTGGCAGACATTAGATTCAAACAAAAGTTTTCTCTAACTTACTTCTTTAATGAAATGATATGCCACCTAAACTTTATGTACATGGTAAACTCTAAGAACTACTTACCTTAGTATACTATATTGCTTCAAATACAGGGGGCACAGAAAAAGTGGTTATAGAAATGGATGAATACTGTTTGTTTCAGAATGAATAAGACACCTGCCCCCCTTTCTTTCTTACCTGCTTTAACTGAAAATGGCTTTTCCAGCAGAAATATTGTTTGTTTCCAGTGTGTTTTGGTGCTCAGTGGGCCCGTAGAAAACACAACCTGCATTGGTAGAGTTCAAAAATGTCTGATGAAGTACAAGATTTTTAATATCACGGTACATTAATTTACTATATCACATACAAGCTCCAACTACTTAAAAAAAGCAAAATGCTTATGACCAAATACCTTGGGGCACAAAAATAAAATACAATGTATTTTATATAATTAATTCTTATTAGACAACTTGCCTAGTTATGAGATACTTACCTTGTTGTGGCAATTCTTCTCAAAATATATATCGAAGTAGCCAGCAATTGCCTGTTTTTTAAAAAAAAAAGTAATATAAAATTAAACTAATCATGTAACGTTATCACGGCAAATAAGAAACCATTTTAAAGATCAGACACTCTTAAACAAATGGCAGGTCACTATTTTCTCTAGAAAAGATGTTATAAGTAAAAATAAAGTAATATAACTTGGCTTTTCTCCATATAAACAAGATAACAAGGGTAACAAGGCTAAGCAGACACTCAATGTGTGTTCAATGAGAGAAATGACAGTGGTGAACCACTGAAAAGTGGGAATCTACGTGGAGCGAGGCTCATCCGGCCCCTTACCCATCCAGACTCTCCCACTGAGGTGCTGCCACGTGAGTCCAGGCTCCATACGACCGCAGCAATGTGAGACAGCCCAGGAGAGACCAGCAGAACTAGTATTGAACCAGACCAACAGAATAATCCAATCCAGACTATAGAAACACAGACATAAATCTACATGATTTTGACGTCAAGGCACTAAGTTTTGGAGTGGTTTGCTACACAGAAATAAATAACTGACACATACTCTTTTGTACAAACCCAGGCCATTTCATTTCTTCTGATTTAATTCATCCAATTTTAAAGCAGAGTAGTATGATTATTTTTGTGAGGAGATAAATGAAATTTTAAAATATTACATATTTTGTTTCTGAAAATAAAAATTATACCATTCAAATAAAACTTATGTTTTAGGTATATACTCAAAGAAGAAATCTGATGTAACTCTAAGGTTCACTGTAATTGTATAAAAGGCTTCTAGAAGAAATTAATATGTTCGATCAAATATAAATTTTAATTTTTGTTTAAAATTTAAATAATAACATTCCTTTTTCTTTCACTAGTGGGACAGACTTGACTCAACCTATTTTAAAACTGGCATTAAATAAAGCTTATAAAGTGTTAAAAATTAGAAACTGATTATTAAAAAGTCACTATAAAGCTAATTTGTGTACTTTCCTGCTTTTGTTAAGAACGTGGAGTTTTATTGATTCCACAGGGTTAATGCAGATTGGGCCCAAACCAAATTCAGTATTTAACCTTGAGGTTCATTATGCTTCGAATACCAAGAGAGAATCACAATACTATTTATAATTCTGTCAAACAGAAAAAACCATGTAAGTCTCAGACCAATTCCTAAACTGTGTACCTGCAGGAGAGAACCCAAAACAGAACAGCAAACTATTAGAGAACAGAAATGAGGTTTGAACCACTGTCTGCTGAGACACTGCTGATAGAACTTATGTTTTGACTTTAACTGGACCGACTGCCTGTTAACACCAAACATCAACACGGTCCAGATGATGATAAGTCAGCAAAGAGTCCACAATATCCAGAATACAATCCAATACTACTCAACATACAAAGTCCAGGAAAATGGAACCACTGTCAAGAGGAAGGAAAGTCAACAGATGTCAGTGCTGAGATGACCCAGAGGCTGGACTATCAGACAAAGACTTAAAGCAGAAACTATAACTATGTTGGTATGAGTTAACAGCAATGCCATAACAGAAACACATGGAAATAAATCAAAAGAGAAATTCTCAGTGGAGAAATAGAAATGATAAGAAGAGAACCTAAAGGGAATTTCAGAACTGAAAAGCACAATTAACTGAAACAAACAACTTCCTAGGCTGAACTGTAGAATGGAGAAGATATAGGGAAAAAAGTCAGTGAATTTGAAGTGAGACCAATAGAAACGAACCAATTTTAAAAAACAAGGGGAAAAGATTGAAATAAAATGCCCAGAGACTTGGGGACCTGTGGAGCTAACAGACACCTGACTGGAGGTCCAGACTGAAAAGAAAAATATGATGGAATAGGAAAAAAAAAAAAAAAAAAAACACACTTTCAAAGTTCTATATCCAGGAAAAACATCCTTTAGAGGATGAAGGATAAATATATTTCCAAGTGAAGGAAAATTAAAGAATCCACTGCCAACGGGCTTTTTAGAAGACATTTTAAGGGAAGTTCTTCAGACTGACAGGAAACCTGAAATATCAAAAATAAGAAAACAACAGAAATGATTAATAGTTGGGTAACCATAAAACACTGCGCTCCGCCTCTGAGTTTCTTTGATACCTATGATTATTTAAGGCAAAAATTACAACATCATCTCATGGGGTTTTCAATGTAAGCACACATAAGCACAAAGATCAGTGCAGGGGCTGGAGGGTAGGAGGAAGAATGAAGTCTAAACAATAAATAATATCTATAAAGTCTGCAAATAAAGAAGGCTCTTCAAGCATCATACACAAGAAAACTTAATATAAGAAAAATTTAAATTTTAGTATCAAAACTAAAAGATAAACAAGAGATCAGAGAATATTTGCCACACATATAACAAAGGGTCACTGTTATTTGTACATTAAGCTACTCCAAGTTAGTAAGCCAGCAATGCATCTAAAGAAGCTAACAAAAGACAAAGCAAGAGATTTACAAAAGAAAAACAAACGATTACTAGACATATTAAAAAAAACTGTTTCACCTACTTAGAAAAAAAATAAGTAAATTAAGACAACTGGATACAATTTTCCTTGATTGTGTTTTTAAATGACAGTATTCACAGTGGAGAAAGAAGCATTCATGCTGAGAAAATAAAATGAAATAACTTTTCTAGGGAAAATAACTAATACATATTAAAAAGAAATCAGACGCAAAATAGCACACATGATATGACTCAATTTATATACAGAAATTCAAAAATAGCAAACCTAATTCACAGTGTTACAAGTCAGAAGAGGAGTCATCCTTGCAACAAGGATAGACACTGGAAGGGGTTACACGGTGGGCTCCTGAGTTTCTGATAATATTCTGTTTCTTAAGTTGAATGCTAGGTATATATACATGAGGGAAAAATCACTTTGCGTAATTTTATTAAATTATACTTATGACTTGTGTACTTTTCTGTATTCATACACTCAATTAAGATTTTTTACAATGTAATACTGGTTGATCCAGTAATTCAAAACTTCCAAAAATTATTCTAAGGAAATTATCAAGTATGCTTGCAAAGAGTTAACTATGTCAATTTTAGCCCAAATTTTCAACAGGTAATTAGTTAATAAATCATAAAATCTACAAATAATAGAATACTATTTGGCCATCAAAAGTAAACCTACAGATAAATATTTACTGATTTGGGAAAAGAGTTGTGGTATACTATTAAGTGAAAAGAATAATATCTATCTATATGGGGCACTTATTCTGTGTTACACAGATGTGAATACATAACTATCTGGAAAGATCTGAAGAAGCTATTGAAAGTAAATGATAGATTTGGAATATCGATATTCTTCATGTTTATCTATCCACTTCTCACAAATATGAAGAACTGTGATAATAAGTTATTTTTAATAGGACTAAATAATCCATAGTATTGCATGGAGAGGCATTCAATTCAGCTCTTATCTCTGATTATTTCCCTTAGTGACTCTCAAAAAAAAATCAGTCCTCTCTGTACCCCAAAGGCTAGGGCAGTGTCTAACATGTAAAAGGAACTAAATTAATTTAAAGAAAAAGAATGACAAGTTCTCCCCACCTAGTAATTCTAGAAAAAAACATTTTCCAGGGCTTCCCTGGTGACTGAGATGGTAGAGAATCTGCATGCAATGCAGGAGATCTGGGTTTGATCCCTAGGTCGGGAAGACCCCCTGGAGAAGGGAATAGCCACCCACTCCAGTATTCTTGCCTAGAGAATTCCATGGATAGAGGAGCCTGGTGGGCTACAGTTCATAGGTCGCAAAGAGTTGGATATGACTGAGTGACTAACACACACACACATTTTCCAATGAGGAGAAGAGCAAAAGCGAACTGAAAGTAGCAAGCAGAGAAGAAAAGATGCAAATGGAAAAGTAATAGTAATAGAAATTATTGAAACCCTCTCTATATGTATCGGAGAAGGCCATGGCACCCCACTCCAGTACTCTTGCCTGGAAAATCCCATGGACGGAGGAGCCTGGTAGGCTGCAGTCCATGGGGTCGCTAAGAGTCGGACACAACCGAGCGACTTCACTTTCACTTTTCCCTTTCATGCATTGGAGAAGGAAATGGCAACCCACTCCAGTGTTCTTGCCTGGAGAATCCCAGGGATGGCGGAGCCTGGTGGGCTGCCGTCTATGGGGTCGCACAGAGTCGGACACGACTGAAGTGACTTAGCAGCAGCAGCAGCAGTTATATGTATATATATTTTATTATAAAATCATTGAAAAATTATATTTGTATTGGTTTGTACTGATTTTTATTGAAGAATAGTTGCTTTACAATGTTTCTACTATACAGCAAACTGAAACAGTTATATGTATACATATATCCCCTCTTTTTGGATTTCCATCTCATTTAGGTCTCCACAGAGCACTGAGTAGAGTTCCCTGCGCTATACAGCAGGTTCTCATAGTTACCTATTTTATACATAGTAGTGTATATATGGGGATGGGCTTTCCAGGTGGCTCAGTGGTAAAGAATCTGCCTGCCAATGCAGGAGATGCAGGTTCAGTCCCTGGGTTGGGAAGGTTCCCCTGGAGTAGGAAATGACAATTCACGCCACTATTCTTGTCTAGATAATTCCATGGAGAGAGGAGTCTGTCAGGCTGCAAAGAGTCAGACATGACTGAACAACTGAGCACACACGCAGTGTATATGTGAAAACATTAAGAAGACTTCTAAAGATTTTACTAAGTGGGTTCAAGAGAGAGAGGGTTACTTTACAATTATTTTTTAAGTATGTATAACATGTATAGTGTTGTATACTCTACAAATTTGGGCTGAAAAGCAGCTCGTACAACATTATCAGAAAATGCGACCAGAGTTTGAAATATATAAAATATATGAAGCGAAATGGTCTATAAAGCTGGCAAAAAAAAAAAAAAAAAAAAAACAGACTGGTAATGCTAATGTAACAGAACATTACAGAACTATAGAGTACAGCTCTTAATGAAGATGAGAGGCTGATAAACAAGTTTACAACAAAGTTAAAAATAAAAAAGATTTGAGAATATAAAGGCATTTTAGAATTGTCTTTCAATCCCTAAATGTAACTATCTATGAAATTTAGTTCTCAAAAAAGAAACTAGCTCTCCCGCAGATACCCAGGAAATACAGTGAAACAAATACTGGGTAGTTTAGCATAACCAAAAAAACAAATAGTTTATAAACCCAAAGACAAATAAATAAAAAAAGAAAGAAAAATAGAAGACATATGTATATCATAGTTCCCTGTGAAGGACATTATAGGATCTCCAACTCTTCATGCAGATCTACCTGCCTAATGATGTTTGCTTAAGGGTAGTGTTAAGATCAGTTCCACGGAAAACATTAAGCAGAAGCATGAGAAGTCAGAAAAAAATTCACCTGGGATTTAAAATCACATGCACATAATGTACTCATCAGAGAACTAAATGGCATTTACCCTCTAATACAAGCAAGGCCTAGAACGCCACTTTAGGGAAAGAGCTTTTTTTTTCTTTTTAAATATATAAGTGATCCTTGATAATTAAAATAGAGATTAGAAAAAAAGAGGAAAAAACCTTAAACTTGAAACATCATATAAACTAGTTGAACTATGATCACTGTTTTTACTTCCGCAAGGGTGTTATAAACAATCAAATATGTCAGATGATTTCAGGACAAAACTATTCATTTTGCTGCAGAATATAAACATGCAACTGTTTTTCAATTACAGTTTAACCTCCTTGTTACCACCACTTTGACACGCTATCTCTAGGTGTTTTAAATGTTAATTTCAATGAACTCACTCTCTCTCTGTGGAAGTCATTCAAATACAAGAATAAACAACCAGCACAGGAAATTGAAAATGATGACGATGGCAATGGTAATAAATAACTGGAGCACAACTTGACATGTGCTTTAAAAAGATCAGATAGATTGGAAGACCTGGCCACAGAATGAATTTCCCTTTTGTTCCATATACACCTCTAGTTAGGGGCAAGGGGAATGCTAAGGAGAAAAATAAGCATTGAAATTAAGTATCTATAGGAGCTAGGTTAGTTTGCAACAGCAAGGTCACAATGAAATAAAACTTCACTGCCTTATACCACAGGCAGAAAAATACAGGTATAAAGTGACTGAGAGAAAGAGTTAATGGTAATTAAGAACAGTGATGATGACAGAAATAAAACAGAATGAAAGGAAAATATATGCATACAGTAAATTTCTGGGACAGTCTGATCATGCTTATAATTTGGTGAAAATCTTCCATAATTACTCTGAAGTACATAGGAAAATAATAGAGACATGTAGCTTTATTGTGCATCTTAAATATTCCAAAGTATTTAGAAGAGAGTTTCAGAATGAGCTATTTGTTTCTGCTTTGTGGATTTCACAAATCATTGCATGTGTACATTGAACCATTTGAAAAATCTGTTTTAAGCTACATTTTGTTTTTTCATCCCATACATACAAAGTAGTATGATACATGCTCATTTGAAGAACAATGACACGGAATAAAAATGAACTGCTTTCTCATGTATTTTAGTGTGCTGAGTATTTCTTTAAAGAGGACATATCATGTGTGTGTAACAGGATGGCAGCCAGTGAAGTAAGATCAGACTATACCTTATGAGGAAGGAAATTAAAAATTATCATTATCACTATCACCTGCAGGGAGTAATTTATCATTTCTGTTCTTCATTGGTATCATGTTCCAGCAGCGTGTGGTTACAGCAGATACAATTAGGCAGCTGGCCACAGAAATAGGAGGATAATGTGCTTTTGATGGAGTTTATCCAAGCATGGAGATAGAGTGCTTGTAATCCATGCAGCAGAATCACTATAACAAAAACACAATTCATTTTTTGTTGGAGTATTTCTTTCAAAATCTTAACATGGAATTCAAAAGCTAACTGATGATGAGTCTGAAGCAAGTAAAGCAAGAGTAAGAAGATAATGCATAAAAAAGATTATACATTTTAAGCTTACATCATTGTCTATAAACCAATCAGATGAAAACGAAAATACAGGCCATAAAAAGCTGCTGCATAGAGAGCATGAACTCTGCTGGTGATAACTGGTATTTAAGAAGACATAATTAAGAAAATGAAAATTACATATTATTCTCCCAATATTAACTATAGCTTAAATTATAGACTCTTCCCTCTTCAATCAATTTTCTATTTTATCCCAAGAGGAAATTTGCATCTTTTCTTTCTTTCATGATTCCTCTAGGGAACAATACACATTAAGTGCCATATACTTCTCAAGGGGTATCACCAAACTGAGTATCGTTTAGAAATAGATCAAGCAATATGGAAAGCATCAAAACAGACAATAGGTCTAAGAATATTTTTAAAAGGTACTTTTACTAAAAAAAACTCAACATAAATCATTTTTGATCTACTAAAATATTCCCAAAGTACAATTGAAATTCCTTTAAAATTTACTTAGATTGCTCCCTTATAGTTTACCTACAAAATTACCTACAAAAGCAGTTTTAGAGAGCAAAGGGATCACTGCTTCAGAGACTAAAACATAAGTACTTGAATTCTGACATTTCATAAATCAATAGCTTATATGGCCTTACTCCTCAACACTTCTTCCTAGCTAGAAACACAAGATACTATTAATTTATAAATTCAATGTTTATTGAGATTCACCAACATTTTTACTTAAACAACCTTTTAAAGTATAATGGACATGCAGAAGGGTGCACAAAAGTGTACATCAAAGTGAATTTTCAAACCGAGTACAGCTGTGAACCCACACTCAGATCAAGCAACAGAACATCTCAGCAGCCTAGTAATCCCCCCATGCACCTGGCCATTCCTAGGCACCCCTACAGGGTAACTACTATCCTGATTTCCACCCCCCTCACCCAGCTTTACTGAGATGTAACTGACCTCACATGTATAATGTAAGGTGTGCCATGTGTTGATTTGATACACTTACATACTGCAAAACAACTACCACCAGAGCATTAACTAAACCTCTATCATGCCACATGATTATCACTTTTTTTTTTTGCAGTGAGAACATTTAAAATCTACTTTTAGTAATCTTCAACTATATAATATAGCATCATTAACTACAGTATAATCACCTTGACGTACAATGGATCCCCAGAACTTACTCAACTTCTAACTAGAAGTCTGTACTCTTGACCAACATTTCCCCATTTCTCCCAGTCCCCCACGCCCTGGTAACCACCATTCTGTTCGGTTTCTGAGTCTGGCCTCTTTATTTAGGTTCTATGTATAAGAGATATCAAACAGTTATTTGTTTCCTTCTGACTTCTTTCACTTAGCCTAATACCCTCAAGATCCATTCCTTTTTACAGTGGAATAATACTCCACTGCATGTGTGTGTATATAGTGTGTATATATATAGTATACATACATAGTGTGTGTATATATATATAATCTACACACACAATATATAGTGTGCACATCTGTGTATATATATAACCTCATATCTTCTTTATCTAGTCCACTGTACACACTTCGGATGTTTCTATTTCTTGACTATTGTGAATAATCAAGACCCTGTTTTCATTTCCTCTGGATATATACCCAGAAGCGGGATTGTTGGGTCATATGGTGGTTTTAATTTTCTGAGGAACCTCTGTACTGTTTCCTAGAGTGGTTGTACCAATTTACATTTCCTCTAAAAGTGTACAGAGTTCCCTTTCTCTACATCCTTGCCAACACTTATCTATCCAATTTCTAAGAGCAAATTCATTTTCCCTATTACATGCTTCACCAATATCACATAGTCTTTTGTGCCTAGCTAATTTTATTATTGTTTTTTGACATTCACTTATACGATTGCATATTACCTAAACAGTTATATGGCTCTAAGACATATGTGACTATACATTTATCCAGTCTATTGCTGACAAGTATTAAGTGCCATTTTTATGAACATTCTTTTACGAATGTATTTTGGTGAACTTAAGTACTCGATGCTGTTGGGTATATACCTAGGAGTGAAACTATTGCTCTATATGCACATATACCACTTTTGTTCACTTTCATTGCTTCCTGTATTTCTCGACTTCCATCTAGGATCACTTGTTTGCTTTTATCCCCTTCAGTGATCAGTTTCCTGGGGCAAATTCTCTTTTTTGTTCACCTGAAATTATTTATTTCAGCTTCATTCTTCATTTTTTAAAAGTTTATTTTTTTTTTGGTTTGCTGGGTTTCACTGCTGCATGTGAGTTTTCTCTAGTTGCAGTGAGTGGGGGCTATTCTTGGTTGCAGTGCACAGGCTTCTCTCTTGAGGTGGCTTCCCTTGTTGAGAAGCACAGGCTCTAGGGGTGCAGGCTTCAGTAGTTGTGGTACATGGGCTCAGTTGCTCCGTGGCATGTGGAATCTTTCCAGACTAGGGACAGAACCCATGTTTCCTGCACTGGCAGGTGGATTCCAATCCACTGTTTCACCAGGGAAGCTCTCAGCTTCATTCTTAAAAGTTATTTTCAGTTCAGTCCAGTTCAGTCGCTCAGTCATGTCCAGCTCTTTGCAACCCCCCGGACTGCAGCACGCCAGGCTTCCCTGTCTATCACCAACTCCCAGAGCTTACTCAAACTCATGTCCACTGACTTGGTGATGCCATCCAACCATCTCATCCCCTGTCGTCCCCTTCTCTTCCTGCCTTCAATCTTTCCCAGCAGCAGGGTCTTTTCCAATAAGTCCGTTCTTTGCATCAGATGGCCAAAGTATTGGAGTTTCAGCTTCAGCATCAGTCCCTCCAATGAATATTCAGGACTGAGTTTCCTTTAGGATTGACTGGTTTGATCTCTTTGCAGTCCAAGGAACTCTCAAGAGTCTTCTCCACACATGCCATGTTCTATGTGTGGGACGGATGCTCAGGGCTGGAGCATTGGGATGGCCCGGGGGGATGGGATGGGGAGGGAGGTGGGAGGAGGGTTCAGGAGGGGGAGCACGTGGGAACCCATGGCTGATTGATGTCAATGTGTGGCAAGAACTACTACAATATTGTCAAGTAATTAGCCCCCAACTAAAATAAATAAATTTATTAAAAAAAAAAAAAGTCTTCTCCAACACCACAGTGCAAAAGCATCAACTCTTTGGCACTCAGCTTTCTTTATAGTCCAACTCTCACATCCATATGTGACTACTGGAAACACCATAGCTTTGACTAGATGGACCTTTGTTGGCAAAGTTATTTTAGTTGTGTAAAATTCAGGTTTGGCAGTTATTTTCTTTCAGCACAGTGAGGATGTCATCATTGAATTATCTTCTGTCTTGCCAATTTTATTGTTCCTGCTGAGAAATCATCTATTTACTGTTATTTTGAAGATAATTTCAATGTTCTTCTTATAGCCCCACTGAGGCTTCTAAGATGTTCTCTTTGGTTTTAGTAGAATGTATCTAGGTGTGAAATTCTTCTCCCTTTCTAAATTGAAATACAATTCACATACCATAAAAATTTCCCCATTTAAGTAAACTGTATAATTCAGTTCTTAAAAACTATATTCTGAGTTGTACAACCATCACCACAATCTAATTTTAGAAGATTTTTATCAACCCCAAAGAAACCTTATACTCATACTGCTCCTTTTATTCTTAGTTCTCAGATTTGAATATTATGAACATTTCAAATAAGTGGAATCACAGAACTGAAACATCATATAAATGGAATCCTCTCACAGCAGGCCTTTTTCACTTAGCATTTTCACTCATTATTTCAGGGTTCATACATTCTGCAGCATGTATCAGGATTTCACTGTTTTCTATAACCAGATAATATTTCATTATATGGCTATACCACATTTTGTTTATTCATTCTTCAGGTGATGAACATCTGGACTGCTTCCCTTTGTTAGCTTTTAAAAATAGTGCTGCTGTGTACATTCATGAACAAGTGCTTGTACGGATGTATGTTTTCATTTCTCCTGGTTATGCATCTAAAAATGGAAGGATTTTTAAAATCATTCCTATTCAAGTTATGCTGTATTTCTTAAATTGTATATTATAAATTGTAAATTGACAATTGTAAATTGTCTTTCATCTGTTTTGGGAAATTCTCAGCCATTAGCTCTTCAAACAGTTTGAAAATTCTTACTTCTTTTCCCCTTTGGGACCCCCACTTAAAAATATAGTAGACTGTTTCTTGTTTCTTCTACATCGCTTGCCCTTCCCAATACTGCACTCTGACATCCCTGTGTGTTGTTCTGGATATTTCCTTCTGATATAAAATCTAGTTCAATAACCCTCTCTACATTAGTGATTTAATATTTACCACTAACCTCATCTTAAGTTTTAGAATATCTGTTCAGTTCTTTTTCAAATCTGTTATATTATTTCTTAAATATTCCCAACTCTTTGTTCGAAATTTCCAGTTTTTGTTCTCGAACTTAGTAAGCACAGTTATTTTAAAGTCCGTATCTGATCTATCTACCATCTATAACTCCTGGAGCCGTATTTTTTTTTTTTAATGTTTATTGATTTGGCTGCAGAGTCTCGGTTGTGGCCTGCAGGATCTTTGTTGTGGTGTGTGTTTGCTAGTTGCAGCAAGTGGAATCCCAGCACCCTGACCAGAGATAGAACCCGGAACCCCTTATTGGGAGTGCAGACTCTCAGTCACTGGACCACCAGGGAAGTCCCTGGAGCTCTATTTTTAATTGCCTGTTTTACCTGGTTCCTGATTATGTTGTCTTGTGTTCTTGTGCAACTGATTACCTTTGATTACGTTCTGACCATTATATACGAAAAACTAAAGAAATCATTCCAGACTTATAAAAAATGCCCTTCCGGAAAGAATCTTTTTTCCTGCAAGGAACATGAGGGTGCTGGCAAAAACCAAGGTCATCTTAATCTAATAATGGGGTTTGAGAATTTTCTGGGCTACCCAGATGATTTGAAGCGGGCCTGAAGCCCCTGCCAAGGGCTGATTTACTTCTGTTATTCTCTATTCTTGGGTGCAGTCTTTTTGGACTCCAAAGCAAAGCACTGGGGAACTTTTAAATGGGAACTGGCTCCATTTTTGAATTTCTGCCCATGTGAGGCTATCAAAAGGGTTACATGAGTCTGTTAGCTGCTTCCTCTGAAGCGGTCAAGGGCAAAAGCAGTCCCAAATGCCAGTCTTGTTTCTTTGGATTTTCCTTCTGAGTCTTGGCTTGGTAATACTTTACTGATTCATCTCTCTGGTACTTTCAAACAGATAGTATTTAGTTTTTTTTCAGCTTTTGTTGTTGGTCTCAGTAAAAGGGTTACTCCATTTTACACAGTCTGCTGTTACAGGAGGCAGAGTCATCACTGGACTGTTTTTCTTTTTTTTTCCTATCTAAGGTCCTTCATCCTACAAACTAGCTCCTTCTCACTTGTTACGTCTCAGTTTAAACGTTACTTTCCCTGAGCAGTCTTCCCTAATTCCACAGAGATTATAATACACTCCTTAAATGTTCCTGCGTTTCCTGTAATAATATTCATCATATTCATAACGGTATCTGTTCAACTGAAAATCCCACTAGGCCCTTTAGGGCAATCTCTCTGCATCTGTGCTTACCTCCCTATATTCACTGCCTAAGCACAATGACCGGGTGTTCAATCTACACATTTAGTGAAAACAGCCGTGCAGTTACAAGGGCATGAAATAGCATGGGATGTTCAGGGACCACAGGAAACTAATAAAGATTTGTTAATTGAGTGAACAATTAAAGAATGAAATGATATAATATGCTCGACTCCTACCAACCTTCAGGAAAAGAAAACTCTGATGCTTTACTTCTCTTATCATTTCCTACCTTTTATTCAAAACTGGAATTTGATGTCAACTGCTCTAGAGGAATATTCCTTGATGTCTGTACTAATAATTAATCACTCGCCCCTAATTTAGTGCAAACTGTATGATGAAGGCTTTTTGGAAGAAACTCATGCCTATGGTAAAACCTTAAATATGGGTGAGTAAGAGTTTGCCAGGTCAAGGGTACCTTTTACATATGCCTGTATCATTAAAATTCTATTACAGAGCACCATAGTACAATTATCTGTTTATATGCTGACCTCTCCTACTAAGTGAAGGTCTAAGGCACCAGAGACTATATTTTCTGTTGTCCTCACGATGCCTAATACAACACTAGAATCCAATACATGTCTGAATAAAGAGTCATCGTGAAAAGGTGTGTGTGTGCGCGCTTGCCTGCCATTTAAGAACTCTTGCAGCCACTGCTTCTCTAGCTTTCTCTCTCTTGCTTCCTCCCGTCATCCGTTTCTCACAGCTCAATGTTAATGGTTACCGTTTCATTATATTCCACCTTTCATGCTGCTTTCCAATATTCCATAAAAGCTGTAAGAACTATATGGCCCATTCCTCATTCGTCCAATGCCAGAAAATACTATCAATGGTAAGAAAACATTAAATTTAAAAGTTTAAGAACAAAAACAGTAGATAAACTGAGTTTAAAAAATCAATGCAGAACAAAAAAATTAGTTTTCTGACTGCTACAGAGGTTTAGAATCAAAAACTATTAAAACTCATTTTTGTGGCTAGGAGATCAAGCTCTACAAGATACTTCTTGTCTTTACAAACCTTCAGAAGTATAAACTAAGGGATGGAAGAAAGAAATCCTGACAGACAGGAAAGAAGAAGGGGGGGCAGGTAGAAGAAGTGATATACTTTAATTTCCAGGAACGAATAGAGCTGTTTTTTCTCTCTTGAAAAGTGAACTAAAAAGATGGCTATTACCTCTCCACTTGAGCCCTTCTATGAAGCATCCAACATCTGAAGTGAGAACTAAAAATCTAGTTAGTAGACGTTCAGATTTTTTTTTTTACTGTGATCTCTGAATACTAAGTGAGACTAGCCCATCCCATCTTCATGGGGTTGGATGCTGAATAAAAATGAGAAGAAGAGAAAAAAGAAATCAGATTTAAGGCTATGGTACAGTCTTCAGGGACAGCCAGGACATATCACCTGTTAAAGGAAGGGGTCTGCTGTAATAGTTATGTCACTGTCTTAGTGACCTAGAGGGGAAAAATTTGAATCTGAAAAACTGTAGGCATTAAAGAGTGATTTTGCTTTGAGAAGCACCTGGTTTGCATAAATGTGGCATTTTGAAAGAATGTCTCATTTCTCTAATACATTAGATATTCAGGGATATGAAGAGCTTACAAAGTTTACTGCGTATCTTTGGCTGTAAAGAAATTGGTACTGATAGACAAATCAGGGCTTCCCAGGTGGCACTAGGGGTAAAGAACCCACCTGCAATGCAGGAGACATAATGAGATGTGGATTCGATCCCTGGCTTGGGAAGATACCCTGGAGGAGGGCCTGGAAACCCATGCCCACATTCTTGCCTGGAGAATTCCATGGACAGAGGAGCCTAGTGGGCTACAGTCCAACAGGTTGCAAAGAGTCGGACATAACTGGAGCAACTTAGCACGCACAATAGACAAATCGTGACACTTATTTAATCCTGATGGAGTAAGTAAATTCAATCTATCACACTCCCCATAAACAAATGAAAAGTTAAAAATAAACAATCCTTTCTTTAAAAAGATAGGGAAGTGAATGGAAATATCAATCAGATCATTTTATGAGCATTTTCTATGTGCCAGACATAGTGGTAAACGCTTTTATGCACTGCCTCATTTAGCCCTCAAAATAACACCCAGGAGGTAATTATTGGTGTTATAATCTCCACTTCTCACATGAAAGATTTCAAGGTCAGGTAAGTTAAATGCCTCTTCTAAAGTCATACCAGGGGGAAAAAAAATCATACTGGTAAACGTGGCCCACTGGGTTTAAAGCTTGAAGTTTTTAACTGCGGCACTATGTTACCATTGTCTAAACTTTCCTCTTTGATTTAAATTATTTGTTAGAAAACTCTATTTTAAGACTGGTCCTTTTCGCATCTAGTCTTCTAGAAAAGAGAAAGACTGATTTAGGTAAATATTAACTTCTGAGCCATCTGGTATATAGAACAAAAATTTATTTTTCCAATTCTTGACTCATCTTTCCACAAGGACTGATCTTTCTTATGAATACCTACATACATATATATGTCTAGAAACATTGGATGTTTTAGGATTTTTTGAAGACCTGGATGCCAATATTAATGATAGTTTCTGCCAGAACATAAGTCAAAGGGAATTTGAACTGAGAAAATCACTTAGAGGTCATTACTCCAGGGATAACTGCCTGAATCAGAGGGGAAAATACCTGGTCAAACTCATTTATTAACACAACGTAACAATGCTAATTGGTGGCCTCTGAGATAAGTCTGGGGAGAACTCCCCTTACATCTCTAATCAAGAGTTCACTGTTTCATTTTCATGCTTATTGCTGTGCTGAAGACAATATTTTAGTCCTGCTTGAGTGTGATTATTTCTCTCATAAATTTATTCTGACCCTGGGCACAGCTGACTTCAAGCATGATCCTATACCTATCTAGAATTAAACTGTGATTGTAATGTAGCTTAAGATTTTAACGTTTCACTCTAATTGTATTTCAGAAAAACTGATGTTCGAATCCTTTACTCAACTTCAGGGTTCCTCATTTTGTGGACTTCTGCACTCTGTCTACGTAAGTTAAATAGTGGTTTAATATTGCAGATGATTCCTCCTACTATTCTACTCAGTGAACGTGAAAGACTTTAATAGGGTGCTTTGTCTCTTATTTGAAGGGATTCAAAGTTAATATCAAGTGTGAAAGATATCTTTTTAAAATTAAATTTTTATTAATGATATGTTTCCAAGGACAGAGAATAGAAGTAGGTCAGAAGGCAACTAAACATAGAGAATGGGTTTAAGAAATCTAGATTTTTAAAGGTTAAAACTCTCAGGGGTCCAGTTTCCCTCTGTGGCTGGAAAGATTGAAAACTAACAGAGGATTAAGTGGAAATGTCTAAAATTTTGTAGACAATGCATAGGGTACATCAAATCTAAAAAAAAAAGAAAACTAACTAGGATCCCTTCAAATAAGAGACAAAGCATCCTATTACAGTAGAGTCATATATTATATAATGGGTAAGTCACATAATGGAAAAATCTTAAGATAATCAAAATCACTCAGGAAAATCCCTTCAGGTTTTGCACTGGAGAGTGAAATATGAACCATTCTTCAATATATTCAAGACAACCAGTTCTTCTGGCAATGGCAAAAATCACCATTTCTTTGGATGGAATCCAGATGAAGTAGATGGCTTTCAGGGTGTCATGCTGTATTAAAAATACAACACTCCCCACTTGCAATTTTTCTTTCTTTGATTCTCTGTTACCCAGGAAAGTACTGAATGAAAATTTCCAGAAAGAAGCAGTAAGTTTTAAATTTCAAAACCTTATGAATAGTGCGACAAAAACCTCACACTTTCCTGCTCCATCTCACTCAGGCTTACAATCATCCCTTTGTCCACAGTATCACTGCTGTTTATCCTACCTACTCATTAATCACTTTAACAGACAACTCACTTATCAGATTGTTGAGTAAACCTTACTGTACTTAGTAATGGCCCTGAAGTGCCAAGAGTATGATGCAGACAGTTTGAACATTCTCTTATTATGTCTAGTTATAAATTAAAGTTTATCACAGGTATGCATACATACGAAAAATAACGGTATATATAAAAAGTATGATATGATCCTTGATTTTAGGCATGTCTTAGAATGTGTCCTCTGAGCATTAGGGTGACTACTGTAAGTACTTTGAGAGACAAAATCACATGCAATCCAACAAGATACTCATACTACTGATATACTTGCAAGCTGAACATAACTGAAGAAAGAACATATGTGTTTCCCACCACAGGCTCATTCTAGGGCACGTATTCACTACGTAAAACGGAGGGCAGTATCGTCTGCACTAATTAGACCGTTAATTTCTCTCATGGACTCCTTTTCTTCTGCTTGAATTGTTAATTTGGATTAAGTTCTATTTGCACATGATGCTACTCCATTGGATTTGATTACTAAAAAAAGAAAACAAAAAAAAACTTCTAGAGCCTATTAACCTTAAGAAGTACCACAGGTTAGAAAATGCATCCTAGTTCAAGAGCAATTTGTGTAATTTTATGATTGCCTTTGCTTCCACTATCATATATCATACCTGGATGGAATATGTCACAAGTCTGACTTGGTAGAACCATGGAAGAGTATCCTAATTTTCAACTGGAAATCACTACTTGGATATCTCAGAGGCATTTCAAATTCAACACACCAATAAATGAGCTTCTTATCCTTAGCTCTAAATCTGTTCTTCCAGGTTTCTTTGTCTTACAAAATAGTATCATCATTCTTCAAACACTAAAAGTAAGAAACAGTAAAGACACCACTGTGACTTCTTTCCTTCATCCCTCCCTATCTAATCCATCCTCAAGTCTGGACATTTTATTTTCTAGATAGCTCTCAAACACATCCACTTTTCTCCATCTCCACTAAAGCTATCTTTATGTAAGTCACTGCCATTTCTTGCCTGAGGTACTGTGACAGAGGACCCATCAGTTCAGTCACTCAGTCATGTCTGACTCTTTGTGGCCCCAGGGACTGCAGCACGCCAGGCTTCCCTGTCCATCACCAACTCCTGGAGCCTACACAAACTCATGTCCATCACATCAGTGATGCCATCCAACCATCTTGTCCCCTTCTCCTGCCTTCAATCTTTCCCAGCAGCAGTCTTTTCCAATGAGTTCTTTGCATCAGGTGGCCAAAGTATTGGAGCTTCAGCTTCAGTCTTTCCAATGAATATTCACGATTAATTTCCTTTAGGATTGACTTGTTTGATCTCCTTGCAGTCCAAGGGACTCCCAAGAGTTTTCTCCAATGCCACAATTCAAAAGCATCAATTCTTCAGCGCTCAGCTTTCTTTATGGTCCAACATGAGTTTGAGCAAGCTACAGGAGTTGGTGATGGACAGGGAAGCCTGGTGTGCTGCAGTCCACGGGGTCACAAAGAGTCAAACACGACTGAGCGATTGAACTGAAATGAACGATTAAGTCCTCCCACACAATGTAACTGTTCTTATGATGTTTAGCACTATACTAATTTAGCTTTTTATGAAAATTTAAAGACAAAAGCTTTTCTGCATTTGGCTCTCTCCCCTTTTTCATGAATGTTCTATTCATGAAATTCATCCACGTCATAGTGTACAGTCAAGATCACCTTTTTCTCCCCACTGATGTATATTACTTCATAAATATACTGCACCATTTATCCATTCCACTACTGATGAATGTCTGGCTTACTCCTAGTCTAGGTATGCAGAAACAATGCTGCAATAGACATTCTTGTATAGGTCTTTTTGGTGAATATGTGAAAAAATCTCTAAGTGTGAAAATATGAAGCATGGTGTAAGCAAGTGTTTAGCCTTGGTAGCTACAGCAGATAGCTGAGTTTTACAGAAACAATGTAGGATAGCACCTTTGCCTCATCACTCTTAGAATATTGTGTTTCTTAGACTATTGTTGTTAGTATGATTCTTTAAAAAGATAGGACTACGAAAAAACTTCAAACATATCCACGACTGTAGAACCTGAGCACCTATCACCTATATACAACAGTGACCAACATTTGGCACATTTGCTTCATATATGCTCCCTCTGCTTCCCCCTTTTTTGCTCAACTATCTTGAAGCAAATGCCTGACATGTCATTTCTCCCCTACCTACTTGTTTACATCTCTAAAAAATATGAAAATTTCCTTATATAACTACAATAACTTTACCACACATAACTAAATTCTCAATAATTCCTTGGCATCATCTAATATCCACAGTGAACTTTAATATCTATCTCCTCCATTAATTCCTCATGAAGAGAAGAGCTGCTTGTTCTGGCTTATTACTATATTCTCAATGCCTTGTAGCTCTTAACACATCCTACTACTCAAAAAACAGTTCATGGAAATAAAGAGATTTAAGTATTCTCAACAACATCTAAGCCTAACTCCAAAGGTTCACAGAGAGAGCAGGAAGTTCAGGACCAGGCTCTAGACTGTATGGTCATTCATTAAAGTAGAAACCTAAAACCAACTGTAGAGGTGGAATCTGACAATTAGAAATGCTCTCCCTCTAAGACATAAAATTTACTTAATGAAGCCTGTTAAAATATATAGCAGATGTCCCATTAAAATCTATCATGCAAGTTCAAGACAAATCTTACTATTTTGAAGCAGTGCAGATGTGTTTTAATAATTAGTTTCTTTAGCTGATTAGCTCTGCTGGGTCAAAATTAGGTCAATTTATACCCAAAAGTACTAAGAACTGATTCAATACCAAGGAATGAGTTTAAAATTAGTAGGCTTCAACTGTCAGGGATTTTTCAAAAGCTTTAAAAGAAGACTTAAAGAACACAATTGCAAAGAAATGGGCTCATTTTGATGTTTCTTCTTAAGCCATTAGAAAAATTTAAAGCTTAATTAAAACATAAAATGAAAACAAGGAGTACCATGAGTACTCCTTGAGAATCATGAAAGTTTGAATGGCAAACATTTTAAAGTTTCTTTTAATAACATCTGTATTAGCCTTAAAAAACTGTTACTCAAGACCTGTTCTAAGTATCAGTGCCTCTTAAATATGTTTCTACCGTTTATCAAGTATATCATACTTTTTTAAAATAGAAAAGAAAAAAAAAAGAATTGAGAGGTAACACATAATTCAGTTTCAGTTAACTTTTTTTTCATAAAATTCTACTTTTCTTAAAGTCCTAAATACCCTAACTTTAAGAAAACAATTTCATTTACTCTTCCTAACTTAAAAAAAAAATGTTAAATATGCAGACCCAGATTTATCATCCAGATTTTAAAGATTCATCTTTAAAAACCCAGGCTTTTTAAAACAAAGCTTTCAGAGACTTCTCTTCCCAGTTTGCAAAAGACCCTCTCCTCACTCTGATATAGCTACTACAACAAAACACTGGGTAAATGAAACAACTATATTTTTTAATCATCAAAGAGCTTTGGATACAAATAAGTAAAAGTAAGAGCGATTAGCACTTTCTAGTCGAGCAAACAGTTGCTTTCACCTAAGAGCATCTATCCAATGCAGGGGCTATGGGTGGGCAAAGAAGCAAAAATGTCATGGCACAGGAACCTTGCTGGGACAAGGAAAAACCAACCAATTTTTAATGGCCAAGTCTGGGGTAGTATGGTGCACTGGATTCTGGAGAATTCTCAAAGGCTTGGCTAGTTCTCTCTGCAAGCTAAGAAAGCTGATGAAGCTGGTACTTACACTAGAAAGTAGGGAGAGAGAGGTTTTCTGGTGGTGTTTTTAGACCTCAAAGCCAAAATCATCTGCAATTACACAGTTCACCGGCACCACTGGCATGGTCTTGCTATTCAGCTCTCTTATTATTCCACGAACTCTTGCCCAGGAAGATGAGGTAGCTGGTTTCAGGTACCTCAAGAAAATCTATGTATATGAACAATAACCCTGTTTCCAACTAACCCTGAGAGTAAAATACCCTCTTCTCAAACAGAAGGCTCAACCACACTGTTAACTCTTCAAAACTCAAGCTGAAACCCAACCATTATACTGTGTCTATGGTCAACCAAAAAAAAAGGCACAATGTGAGAGTTGTGAGTTATCTCATTTGGGGCAAAATGAGGACTAAAGCCCAGGAGACAGCATCTTGAGACAGCTCTGAGGAACTGCTTTGAAGAGATGGGGTGGGAGGAGTTAGTATACATGTCATTTTGGTGAAGCGGGATATGTGCAGTCAAGGACACATTTGGGCAGAGAGTTGCTGCTAGTCACGATAAAGCTGTTGCTAGTCATGAGGAACAGATGTCTCCTTCAATGATTTCAGTGCTTTTCTAGATAAGAGGGATGCAAGAAACTGGTCTCATAAAATCTTACCAAAATATCTATCTGTAGGCCCCTGTTTTTCCCAGAGCACAGAGGGCGTCATTCCCCTCTGAACTCTTTTATAGAGTGTTGAAGGTCAGAGACTACAGTGGCTAGTGACCTCGCAGAGGCAGAAGGCAACTGACAATTTTTGACTGGCATTATCAACTCTAAGGTCATGAACCATGCCAAACCCAGATCAGAACCTTTCCTCTCCTCTCTAATCCCTTGCTCTGAAATGAGAGACTCTTCAAAAATCAGATCTCCTAAACCTTACAAATCCTGATTTTGTTTTCCTCCCTAAAGTCAGCTTTATTTTGATGGTCTTTCCAAGAAGTTGGAAAGAGGGAGATGTCTAATTTTATGCTCAAGACCAAGTAAATTAACTGCAGTGGAATCTAGACCCAATCAAGCTCAACTTCAGATTAGATAAAAGGGATCAGGCCCTCAGAGTAGCTACCAGACAGAGGTAAGTGGAGGTCCTCCTAAGTGAAAATATTAGATAAGTCTGTACTATCTTTTAATTTGGGTTGGCCAAAAAGTTAGTTCAGATTTTTCTATGTGATCTTATGAAAAAACCGGAACAAACTTTTTGGCTAACCCAATACAATGATTAGCATAAAATACAAAGTTATGAAAAATGAGAAGAAATAGGAAAACCTGAGCCACAGTCAAAAGAAAAAAGCAATAGAAGTAGAATTGCAGGCAGCTCATAGCATCAGTTAGATGGGGAAACAGTGCAAACAGTGTCAGACTTTATTTTTTTGGGCTCCAAAATCACTGGGGATGGTGACTGCAGCCATGAAATTAAAAGACACTTACTCCTTGGAAGGAAGGTTATGGCCAACCTAGATAGCATATTTAAAAGCAGAGACATTACTTTGCCAACAAAAGTCCGTCTAGTCAAGGCTATGGTTTTTCCAGTGGTCATGTATGGATGTGAGAGTTGGACGGTGAGGAAAGCTGAGCACCGCAGAATTGATGCTTTAGAACTGTGGTGATGGAGAAGACTTTTGAGAGTCCCTTGGACTGCAAAGAGATCCAATCAATCCATCCTAAAAGAGATCAATCCTGGGTGTTCATTGGAAGGACTGATGTTGAAGCTGAAACTCCAATACTTTGGCCACCTCATGCGAAGAGTGGACTCACTGGAAAAGACCCTAATGCTGGGTAGGATTGGGGGCAGGAGGAGAAGGGGACGACAGAGGATGAGATGGTTGGATGGCATCACCGACTCGATGGACATGGGTTTGGGTAGACTCTGGGAGTTGGCGATGGACAGAGAAGTCTGGCGTGCTGCAATTCATGGGGTCACAAAGAGTCAGACACGACTGAGCGACTGAACTGAACTGAACTAAGCCATTAAGATAAAAAGGTTAACCAAAGTGGTTAGAAAGATGAACTATAACTCAAAAAATCAAAATAAGAATGCTAGAACTAAAAAACATGATATTTAAAATGAAAATATTTATTGGTGACCTTAGCAATAGAAAGAATACAGATAAAGAAACGACTAGTGAATTAAAAACTAGGTGAACAGCAATTATCCCAAAGTGAAGTTATTACATGGCTACCATACCTCAGCTTTTCTGTCAGTCTTTTCATCCTTGGAAACAGAATAGACTTCCTTGTTTAAAATACAAATCTTTTTTCTTTTTTTTTTGAAGGGGCAATGTTTATCTTTCTTTGTCATGAAATCTTAGCTATAAAATCTGATTACCAACTATAATTTTTCCACCAGAAAAATACCTCACTTCTGCGCTCCTAAACTCAGACCACCCTATTCATAACTCTATATTCCTATCTTTATTATTCATACTAAAATGTAGTCAGTCAGTACCTGCCTCCTCTCACTTCAGTGCCTTTTCAGGATACAGGATAGGATTTTTGGTTGTTGTTATCTGTGACCAAACATTTCAAACAAGTATCTGGCACACGGTCAGCATTTAATATTTGTTTAACAAACTGAAATATCTGTTGATATAAAATTGTACATTGTTATACAGATTTTAAAACTTACACTAAAAACCAAATAGCTCTCAAATGCCACTGAACTCATGCACTTTGATAAAATCCAAAATAAAGGTTATTAAATCTAACTATTTTAAAAGTATGATTTTTAAAATTTAATCCATTGTTTTATGTTTAACAACTGCAGTAAAAAAAAAATGGCTAGAAAAATATTCTTTTTTAAATGAGGTTTAAAATCATATTAAGAAAAGTTTATACAAACTGAACATTATTCTAGGGCATGCTAATATAGAGGTAGAATAAAAGAAAACATAATGCTAAAATTAAGATATAAAAATGACTGCTTTAAGAGATGATGTACTAAATCAAAAATCTTTACATGTTAAAGACACTATGTATGTGAGCATGTAATCTGATAAAACCAGCTTAAATATTTTCATTTTTTAGGTATAAACAATTCATTTTTATATGAAAGGAACTATGAGAAGTCATTTAATGTATACCTAGGATTATGAAAAAGGATGCTTGTCTGTATCTTTATGGAGCTTATTCAGACAGATATCAATATAAATGCTGCTGGAATACAGAGTAAGAGAACATTACACAATTATATAAATGGCATTAAAAAACAAACCTTAACTCACAAGATAAAACACACTGGTTCTAAATTATATAGACTTAAATCATTTGCTTTTGAACACCTATGAATGTTCCATGAAAATAATGGACTTTATTGTTCACTTACTGCAAGGTTAGATAGGCTGATATGATAGCTAAGAAGTCAGTTGCTAACTAAAGCTGCATACCTCATCATAAGCAAAAGTGATTTGACCTAAATTATGGATAATACCTTACGATACAGTAAAAACTGCTCAGAAAACTGCTGTGTATGTGCCACCAGCATTCATTGGAAAATTATCCTTCAATCATTACAGACAACCAAGACCTAAATCAAATCCCTTACAGTTATACAGTGAAAGTGACAAATAGATTCAAAGGATTAGATCTGATAGACAGAGTGCCTGTAGAACTATAGACAGAGGTTCGTGACATTGTACAGGAGGCAGTGATCAAGACCATCCAAAGAAACAATGCAAAAAGACAAAATGGTTGTTTGAGGAGGCCTTACAAATAACTGAGAAAAGAAGAGAAGCTAAAGGCAAAGGAGAAAAGGAAAGATATATCCATTTGAATGCAGAGTTCCAAAGAATAGCAAGGAGAGATAAGAAAGCCTTCTTCAGTGATCATTGCAAAGAAATAAAGGAAAACAATAGAATGGGAAAATCTAGAGATCCCTCCAAGAAAATTAGAGATTCCAAGGGAAAATATCATGCAAAGATGGGCACAATAAAGGACAGAAATGGTATGGACCTAACAGAAGCAGAAGATATTAAGAAGAGGTGGCAAGAATATACAAAAGAACTATACAAAAAAAGATCTTCATGACCCAGATAATCACGATGGTGTGATCACCAACCTAGAGGCAGACATCCTGGAATGCAAAGACAAGTGGGACTTAGGAAGCATTACTACGAACAAAGCTAATGGAGGTGATGGAATTCCAGTTGAGCTATTTCAAATCCTAAAAGATGATGCTGTGAAAGTGCTGCACTCAATATGCCAGCAAATTTGGAAAACTCAGCAGTGGCCACAGGACTGGAAAAGGTCAGTTTTCACTCCAGTCCCAAAGAAAGGCAATGCCAAAGAATGCTCAAACTACCACACAATTGCACTCATCTCACACACTAGCAAAGTAAAGCTCAAGATCCTCCAAGCCAGGCTTCAACAGTATGTGAACAGTGAACTTCCAGATGTTCAAGCTGGTTTTAGAAAAGGCAGAGGAACCAGAGATCAAATTGGCAACATCCACTGGGTCATCGAAAAAGCAAGAGTTCCAGAAAAACATCTGCTTTACTGACTATGCCAAAGCCTTTGACTGTGTGGACCACAACAAATCGGAAAATTCTTAAAGAGATGGGAATACCAGACCACCTGACCTGCCTCCTGAGAAATCTGTATGCAGGTCAGGAAGCATCAGTTAAAACTGGACATGAACAACAGACTGGTTCCAAATAGGAAAAGGAATATGTCAAGGCTGCATATTGTCACCCTACTTATTTAACTTATATGCACAGTACATCATGAGAAACATTGGGCTGGATGAAGCACAAGCTGGAACCAAGATTGCCAAAAGAAATATCAATAATCTCAGATATGCAGATGACACCACCCTTACGGCAGAAAGCGAAGAACTGAAGAGCCTCTTGATGAAAGTGAAAGAGGAGAGTGAAAAAGTTGGCTTAAAGCTCAACATTCAGAAAACTAAGATCATGGCATCTGGTCCCGTCACTTCATGGCAAATAGATGGGGAAACAATGGAAACAGTGACAGACTTTATATTTTGGGGCTCCAAAATCACTGCAGATGGTGACTACAGCCAGGAAATTAAAAGACACTTGCTCCCTGGAAGAAAAGCTATGACCAGCCTAGACAGCATAATACAAAAGCAGAGACATTACTTTGGCAACAAAGGTCCATCTAGTCAAAGCTATGGTTTTTCCAGTAGTCATGTATCGATGTGAGAGTTGGACGGTGAAGAAAGCGGAGCGCCGAAGAATTGATGCTTTTGAACTGTGGTGTTGGAGAAGACTCTTGAGAGTCCCTTGGACTGAAAGGAGATCCAACCAGTCCATCCTAAAGGGGATCAGTCCTGGGTGTTCACTGGAAGGGCTGATGTTGAAGCTGAAACTCCAATACTTTGGCCACCTGATGCGAAGAGCTGACTCATTGGAAAAGACCCTAATGCTGGGAAGGATTGGGGGCAGGAGGAGAAGGGGATGACAGAGGATGAGATGGTTGGATGGCATCACCAACTCGATGGACATGGGTTTGGGCAGACTCCGAGAGTTGGTGATGGACAGGGAGCCTGGCATGCTGCGATTCATGGGGTCACAAAAGAGTCGGACACCACTGAGTGACTGAACTGAACTGAACTGAATCTATGTAACTAGTCTTCAACACAGAAGGAATAACCTTTTTTCTTAAAGCAGTTAATTAGTCTGCAGTACTTATTACCTAGGTAAGCTTAACAAAGTATCAAACTATGGAGTAGCAGAACCAAATGTGAATCTAGATTTGTCTGACTTTTCTAAAACACCTCCTTATTTCTATTAGAGCAGGCTGAATCTTTCAAGACAGGGACACCATCAGTTTCTTCACTATTCTTCTCACAGGAATATAAGATATTATACCAAATAATCATCTTATTTCCATCTAAATTGAGTGTTAAGACTCAGTGAGAGGAGCAGGCCATTTCATTTTTGTCTATGAAGATAACGTTGAGTGCTCTCCATTAATTATATGATAAGTAATATTGAGGAATTTATAAAGAAATATCACTATGTAAACATGGTTTCCTAATACTTTCTCTTCTCAACTTTCTGATGTCTACTGACTTATTAAAACAGATCTATTCAACAGACAGATTCGATAGACTGTCAAAGGCAATAGTCTTTTTCATTTATCACAAGCCTGGTAATTAACTCATTAGCCTGCCAATCAACCACACTACTAGAGAGATTTGTGAAAGCAGAATGAAACAGCTTACCGTGCATAATGATGTCTCTATGATTTTTAGGGTAAAATCTGAAGAAAATTCCAAATCTGAGACAGATGTCGTATGACAATCTATATGCTACGCATTAAAAAAAGAGTAGAGGGAAGGATTTAGTAAAAACAATAAAAACAAAATCAGAAACACATAAATATTTCTTTTTTATGAAAAAAAATTACTGTAACCAATGTTTTGCAAACTTTAATCACCCACACCCCACTTTGGGGATTATTTCTAAACTTAAGGCTACTAGCACTAATATTTAATTACATCTTCTTTCAATCAAATTAGTCTTTTTTACTTAGACTTGTTATAAGAATAATATATATCAAATCATGCCTCTGTTGTGCTAAAGTTTTTTCTAAAATAGATTAAAATACTATCAAATAAAAAGTGTTTTCCTGTGTTCCAACTAAAATCATTTTGTAAACCACCAGTGGTATACATTTGCAATAAATTATGTGTGGTAAGTCAATCTTTTTTGTAGGAAACGCCAACTTGAAAATATATGCTATTTAAAAGAACAAGGTGTTTTAGAATTCATTTTTGTAAATGCATTTGAAGTTTGTTAGATATTAGGAACAACCATAACAATTCCAACCAATGAACAAAATCAACTATGAAGCTTCACTTCAGGGAAAAAAATGGCCAAATATCCTTACTTTCCTGTTTTGTCCTAGTTCAAAGCCTTCTCCATTTCACTACGGAGAGTAGATGGACTCGGGTACAGCAGTGTGAGCAAAGGATGCTGCACTGTGAAGGCTGTCATCGGCATTTGGCTGACCATGAATAGGTTATAACACAGTGAACACAATTCACACGACTACTTGAGGCATTACTCTATTTTAAACAGTGAGAAAATTTTAAAGAAGCTAAATTGTGGTTGCCTTTTATTTATAAAAGGATTGGGGAATACAGAACAGGCTACATTTACCTAAACAAACAAAAAGAGAAAGGATAGGTATACTTTTAAAACACCTTTCTTTATCAGTCCTAAATCTTCTATTTCAACTATTTTATTTACCCATAGCATTTTCGGGAATTAAGCCAAGAAATAACTAGAGAAATTACCACCACAACATGACCCTTCTCTTTCTGTTTTGTCTTAAGGTTGAGATGGCTATAACCATACACCCTTCCCTGAGTGGAAGAATCCAAATATATCTTTTACACTCAGTGCACCAGGGCACTGAACAGTCCTGTAGTCATTAACCATGCTGTATTTTTTTTCTTAAAAGCTGAACGCAATTTTAATCAGCTTGTTCTTGTTGAGAAACTTTACATATTAATTTAAGACTTTACCCACTTAAGAAAATCAATGAACTTTTACTGATTATCTATTGAATACTTTGTGCCAAGAATAATTATTGATACTATGAAAGTAACAGTGACTAAAAAAAGACAGTGTTCTGAATTTAACACTAAACAACCTATATTTATTTAATTATACAATTGAAATAGATAAATTAAGGAGTCTTTCACAAAAACCAACAGTACTATCACTAACTGCAAAATTACTCAAGCCACGCAAATTCGACATAGCAAAATTGTCAATAAAACTAGAGATTAACATGGTGAAGAATATAAAATTCAAATAGCAGGGTTTTAGTTTCATGGACATAGTCACTATAATTACTTAATCTGAAAAGGCTGGAAGAAATCTGAATGAGAAGTTAAACTGTGTGAAACATACATGAATGAATAACCTGGCTGTAAATAAGAAGCTTAGAACTAAGGGCAGGAGGTGGTGGTGAAGCAGAAATGACAACACAACAGGACTTTCTGCCTTCACTAAGTCAATGATTCAAGCCTTCAGTGTAGAAACTTCACTACATAAAGAGAAGTGATTCCAAACGGACGGCACAGTCAACTGGTAAATATTATGACATCAAGTTGCTTTAATTAAAATGAAGAATGATTATAGTTTTGAAGACTCATACATAAAATCAATTTGTTAATTTGAAACACTAACTTCATAAATGAAAAATAAGAAAAACAGCCACATCGTTTAAGAAAATTAGTAAAGTACCCACCTTAACACTACAGGGGTCTGAGATAAGTGTCTTTGGATCTAAAATATCCACCACAGCCTCCGGAATGACCGCTTTCTTCATGCAGGACATGTTGAAGCCATAGACGTCATCCCAAAAAGCAATTCTATCAGCATGCTTATTCATATCATTTACTGCCACAAGGCTAATAGAGCAAATATCAGGGTAGACTGTAACAAATAAAACACCCAACAATTTATTATTATCTCCCTTTATAACAAAATACAATCATTAAGGCTAAACAGAAATACCAAATCCAAAGTAGAGATTACTAGCAATTGATTACTAGCAGTGGAGGGTAGTAAGATTAACATAAGGATTTCAATGATGAGCTCCTATTCAAATTATTTTAAAAGGATGACACAATCTTGAAATAAGCATGTTTATTAATATTAAACATGATGATTGTAAAGAGGTACTAGATTTTTACCTAATATGTTCCTCTGAAACGTGTAAAGACAAGTCATTTCTAAAGATGTATGTGACATGTAAAGAAAATTATGGGACAGAATTTTATAGTTGTGCAGGAGACCAGTTCATATTACCCTCTCTTATTTATTATAAAAGGTAAGTATTTATGAACACTAAATATGTGCCAGTAAATTACTCTAATTTACAGACTGTGGATACATGTCCCTACTCAAACTTACATCTATACAATTTTGACAAATAAACTGACAATTATTTGTGATGTAATAAATACTAAGAAAGGGGAAGCATAAGGTACTAAGAGATCTACAGGAAAAAAAAAAAAAAAACCAGCTAACTCTGGTTTGTTTACGGCAGGGGAACAAGGATATTATTACGATGAGAGCTGAAGAACAAGTTTGGGTGGTGGGGGAAGATATGTTCTAGGTAGGGTGGACAGTGGGCATCTAGGGACATAGTACACTCCAACTTGAGAGGAAAAAGTAAGGAATACTAAGCTACAATGGTAAGTAGAAACCAAAAAAAAAAATAAAGCCAGTGCTGAGAAAACCACATTAATAAACTGGACTTTATTCTGAGAATAAGGATAAGCCAGTGAAAAATTTTATATGAGGAAGCACCTGGTCAGATTTTGGTTTCAGAAAAGCCACCTGGCATGCAATGTAGAGAATAAATGGTAGGAAGCAAGACTTAAGAAAGAGGCAAAGTAAGAGGCACTTGTAATAATTCAGCTGATCTGAAGTAGACTGACAGCTGTGGGAATGGAAAGGAGGAGATACAGTCAAGGTAAGTTTAGGAGGCAGAACTTGTAAGACAGGCTGGCAATGAAAGCGGGAAACAGGGAAGAGTCAAGGATGACACGCTTTATACTTAGTGACTGGGCAAATTATGGTACTAACCAGGGCAACAGGGAATAAAATTAGGGCAGTTTCAAGAGGAATATGAGAGTTTAATGCTTAGACAAATAGGTAAAAATATCCAATTACCAGCTGATACACAACCTGGAATTCAAAAGAGGTGATCTGGATTCAATACCAAGAGAATAAGTGTTAAGAGAGGTAAGGGAATAGTGTGTTCAGAGGCTCTCTTCTTTTTTATTTAGTTTTGGCTGTGCTGGGTCTTCATTGCTGTGTGGGATTTTCTATAGTTTCGGAGCACGGGAGGGCTTCTCACTGAGGGGGCCTCTTTTGCTGTGGAGCACGGGCTCTAGAGCGCAGGCTCAGCAGCTGTGGCGCACGGGCTTAGTAGCTCCACGGCATGTGCGATCTTCTCGGATAGGGGAATGAACCTGTGTCCTTTGCACTGCCAGATGGATTCTTTACCACTGAGCCACCAGGGAAGCTGTGAGAAACCCTCTTCTAGTAACAAGTAAAAGTCTTTATAACACAAAATTTTTAAAACAATATTGATGCTCTTTTTTTGGACTAATAATAAAATTAACTTTGTCCTTCAAATGTCAACATTTAGGGAATTTGCGAATTAAAATATAAAGTACACATTACTGTATCAACACAATGAAAGCAAGTACATGTGTGCCAAAGGAACAAAAGAAATAATTTCATTATTATTAGCCTTCAGACTTAAACGTGAGAGAAATAACCCTCCTTCCTCCAAACTTTGCCTCCACAGCTGTAGGAATTTTATTATTCAACGACAGCAGTACCAAATTATCTTCTAAATAAAGCCCACGATAAGATCTGTTGACAACATAGCAACTGCTTCTTCCAAACCTGACATCTGAGACACCCAGGAAAAAAAATTTGGTGCTATGATACTGATAAGAAGTTTCCCAAGTCTTGTCTAAAGCAGCAAGCAAGTCAGGTGTGATAGCTGCACTAGGCTGGAGTCGACTGCTGGGTAATCTGAATCACTTCTATTTTCCTCTTCCTCCACAAATGTGGTAAGCCTCTTGACTGTGTTTAAATTTCTGATTGATATAAATTCTTCAAAGGAAAAGATATGCTACTGCAAATGGTGATTCAGCAAGAGTTATCTGCTATAGGAAAGGTATGCATGTTTAGTTTCCTGAACCAGGTCCTTATGATGAGGAACAGTGAAGAAGAAATAGAAGCAACTCTAGATATCTGGGTCAGGAAGATCCCCTGGAGAAGGAAACGCCATCCAACTCCAGTATTCTTGCCTGGAGAATCCCATGGACTGAGGAGACTGGTAGGCTACAGTCATGGGGTCGCAAGAGCTGGAGACGACTTAGCAACTAAACCACCACCAAGTTTTTTATGTACACTTTGTCAGACTTAATATGACCATCATAGAAGCTTTCCAACATTATGTCCTGTAATTTCACCCTTAAAGAGGAACATAATAGATCAGGGGTCAGCAAACATTTTATATAAAATGACTGTATTAGGTTTTGTAGCCTATATGGTCTTTACTGAAACTATTCATCTCTGATGCTATGATGTAAAAGCCCCACAGATAATTATAAATACATGAGCATGGCTATTTTCTAATAAAACTTTATCTACGAAAATAAGCAGGACACTAGGTATCAGTTCAGGCCCTCAGTGGTGTCCAACTCTTTGCGACCCCATGGACTGCAGCAAGCCAGGCTTCCCTGTCCATCATTACCAACTCCCAAAGCTTGCTCAAACTCATGTCCATCGAGTTGGTGATGCCATGCAACCATCTTATCCTCTGTTGTCCTCTTCTCCTGCCTTCAATCTTTCCCAGCAGCAGGGTCTTTTCAAATGAGTCAGTTCCTTGCATCAGGTGGCCAGAGTATTGGAGTTTCAGCTTCAGCATCAGTCCTTCCAATGAATATTCAGGACTGATTTCCTTTAGGATTAACTAGTTGGATCTCCTTGCAATCCAAGGGATTCTCAAGAGTCTTCTCTAACCCCACAGTTCAAAAGCATCAATTCTTTGGCACTCAGCATTCTTCATAGTCCAACATCTGACAAATCCATAGCTTTGACTAGACTACCTTTGTTGGCAAAGTAACATCTCTGCTTTTTTAACATGCTGTCTAGGTTGGTCATAACTTTTCTTCCAAGGAGCAAGCGTCTTATGGAAAGGTCAGTTTTCATTCCAATCCCAAAGAAAGGCAACGCCAAAGAATGCTCAAACTATCGCACCATTGCACTCATCTCACACGCTAGTAAAGTAATGCTTAAAATTCTCCAAGCCAGGCTTCAGCAATACATGAACCGTGAACTTCCAGATGTTCAAGCTGGTTTTAGAAAAGGCAGAGGAACAAGATATCAAATTGCCACCATCCGTTGGATCATTGAAAAAGCACAAGAGTTCCAGAAAAACATCTATTTCTGCTTTATTGACTATGCCAAAGCCTTTAACTGTGTGGATCACAATAAACTGTGGAAAATTCTTCAAGAGATGGGAATACCAGATCACCTGACCTGCCTCTTGAGAAATCTGTATGCAGGTCAAGAAGCAACAGTTAGAACTGGACATGGAACAACAGACTGGATCCAAATAGGAAAAGGAGTACATCAAGGCTGTATATTGTCACCCTGCTTATTTAACTTAAATGTAGAGCACATCATGAGAAACACTGGGATGGAGGAAGCACAAGCTGGAATCAAGACTGCTGGGAGAAATATCAATAACCTCAGATATGCAGATGACACCACCCTTATGGCAGAAAGTGAAGAAGAACTGAAGAGCCTCTTGATGAAAGTGAAAGAGGAGAGTGAAAAAGTTGGCTTAAAGCTCAACATTCAGAAAATGTTCATGATCATGATCATGGCATCTGGTCCCATCACTTCATGGGAAATAGATGGGGAAACAGTGGAAACAGTGGCTAACTTTATTTTTCTGGGCTCCAAAATCACTGCAGATGGTGCCTGCAGCCATGAAATTAAAAGATGCTTACTCCTTGGAAGGAAAGTTATGGCCAACCCAGACAGCATATTTAAAAGCAGAGACATTACTTTGCCAACAAAGGTCCATCTAGTCAAGGCTATGGTTTTTCCAGTAGTCATGTATGGATGTGAGAGTTGGACTATAAAGAAAGCCGAGCGCTGAAGAATGATGCTTTTGAACTGTGGTGTTGGAGAAGATTCTTGAGAGCCCCTTGGACTGCAAGGAGATCCAACCAGCCCATCCTAAAGGAGATCAGTCCTGGGTGTTCACTGGAAGGACTGATGCTGAAGCTGAAACTCCAAAACTTTGGCCACCTGATGCAAAGAGCTGACTCACTGGAAAAGACCCTGATGCTGGGAAAGATTGAGGGCAGGAGAGTAAGGGGACGACAGAGAATGAGATGGTTGGATGGCATCAGCGACTCAATGGACATGGGTTTGAGTGGACTCCGGGAGTTGGTGATGGACAGGGAGGCCTGGTGTGCTGTAATTCATGGGGTCGCAAAGAGTCGGACACTACTGAGTGACTGAACTGAACTGAAATCAAAACTACAATGAGGTATCACCTCACACCAGTCAGAATGACCATCATTAAAAATTCTACAAACAATAAATCCTGGAGAGGATGTGGAGAGAAGGGAACCCTCTTGCTATTGGTGGGAATATAAATTGATATAGTTACTACGGAGAACAGTATGGAGATTCCTTAAACAACTAGGAGTGTAACTACCATATGACACAAAAATCCCACTACTGGGCATACACCCTGAGAAAACCATAATTGAAACAGATGCATGGGCCCAGATGTTTGTGGCAACACTTTTTACAATAGCCAGTACGTGAAAGCAACCTAGATGTCCATCGACAGATGAATCTTACAGAAATCGTGGTGTGTGTGTGTGTGTGTGTGTGTAATGGACTATTACTCAATTATAAAAAAGAACACATTAGAGTCAGTCCTGATGAGGTGGTTGAACCTAGAGCCTATTATACAGAGTAAAGTAAGTCAGAAAGACATTGTATATTAACGCATGCACATGGAATCTAGAAGGATGGTACTGTTGAACCTATCTGCAGGGCAGCAACGGAGACGCAGACATAGAGAACAGACTTGTGGACACAGCTGGGGAAGGAGAGGGTGGGACGAATTGAGAGAACAGCATGGAAACATATATATTACCATATGTAAAATAGATAGCAAGTGGGAATTTGCTATGTGACACAGGGAGCTCAACTCGGTGCTCTGGGACAACCCAGAGGGGTGGGATGGAGAGGGAGATGGAAGGGGAGTTGAAGAGGGAGGGGACATGTGTGTATCTGTGGCCGATTCATGTTGATGTATGGCAAAAACCAACACAATACTGTAAAGCAATTATCCTCCAATTAAAAAAAATTGTTAACACAATTAGCAGATTATAGGAAGCAAAAATAACACATTTTAACTGTTAACAAACAATTTTAAAAATATGTTGGTAATAAGAAGAAACAGACTAAAGAGGAATATGATTTAATTTTTTTCAAGCTAATTATTGAATATATTTCACAAAGATATAAAAATCATGGCCTCTGTATTTGTTAGAATTTAGAAATAAGTTTTTATCTTTTAGTTAGTGAGATCTATGAATATTTATGAAAGACTTGCTATCAATGCTATAGGTCAATTTGATTCTTTATCCACCTCCTCACAGCTGGCTAACATTTTGGGCCACCTGCCAGAATCCTGACTAACCCTTTACCTTCACGTTCTGACACATTTGTCATCTGATTTTTGTCAGATAGAAGCATAATTGAATAATTATTCCTTCTTGTAGGTGAAATTAACAAAGCGCTGATTGGACAAAAGCCTTCTCTTAGCAGACCATTTATAAATTCATGGCTTTGACATCTGTGTCCTTCTCGATTCACTGCCCAGAATTCATTTGTCACTAGAACAGCTCACATGGTCAACAGATAAAGATGGGAAATCCTTTATCCCTTAGAAATGCCTCACAAACTTTTGGACACTAAAGGATAAGACTGAGATGCAGGAAGAAACAACTCCTAGTAAACACTAGCATCATTGTTTGTATATAAATAACCAGAGAAGGAAAAGGTTTATAACAAAAAGGAGATAATCAATAAGTCAAAACAGGCTGTTCTTTTCACAGTATATGAACCACATAGAGGAAAACTTCAGTGAAATAATTGCCAATGATAAAATGACTGTCATACATAAAGGAAAATAACTACTAGGTAACTACGTCATCAAATAATCACAGAGTTTTAAAAAATTAATTTCAATTTATATAATAAGATTATCTTAAAAATCAACTGTTTATTTGGAAATTGGAACATTTTCTCATCATTAACTTGTAATAAATACTGACTGGGCCCACACTAAAGCTTAGCTAGGCTAAATTGTTGCTGTAATATACACTGAAAAATTATACTAAAAAAAGGTAGAAAATGATAGTACTGCACTATCACTGAACAAAACCGAAATAATAAATGTGGGAAAAACGAATCTGAAGATGAGGAAGTACACAGTGAATTATGGAATTACTGAAGGACACCTCTAAGCATTATGACACAGAGTCAGTGACTGATTATACTGAGATAAGTTATGTAAAAGTCAAGCACTATACAAAAGGCAGGTTAAAATGCATAAATTGATTGCAAACTTTTATAATGTATAAACTTAACATGAATCTCATGTTTATCAGCTAAAACTCAAGAGTGGAATTAATGTTTATTGAGCAACTATTTTATGTCAAGCACCTCTTTAGACTTTTGACTGCTTCTATAAAGCTAGATTATAATCATTTTTCAGATAAGGAAACTGAAGTTCAGAGGAATAAAGTAACTTGCCCAAATTACTGTTCTTAATCAGCTAACTAGGTAACTAGTCATCTGATGAAGCAGGGATTTAATTCGAGTTCTAACTACAAAATTTTGTGCTTTCCATTATTCATGATGCCACATTTTGTGCTTTTCAAACAGAGAAAAAGGAAAGAGGAACTCAACTGCTCTAATGAGCACCTGTTGGGAGAAGAATGAGGAAAGAGAAAAGCATTGAGAAAGATTAGAGATTAATAAAACTTCAGGGCAAAGTGAGGAAAATGGGAACGTTCTGCCTTACCCATTCCATCTGAGTAAAGGAATGAGGTGATAAAGCAAAAAGAGACACTAAAAAGGAGAGCAACCAAGCAGAAATGGAGGAGTTAGTACACTCTAGAGTTCAGCTTTCCACAGAACAGGAAACAGCGAGGAAAAGGCATTTGTAAACCTGTATTTCATAACAGAGGCAATTTCTTACTAGCATAGGTCAGGGTTCCGATGTATGTATCTGCCACTCTGTTCTACTGCCCTCTTCTGAACTGTTGGTGAGATTTCCTGTTATGAGGCAGATCTCCTTTCTTCTACAGAAGCTGAAAACAAGAAAAAGTTGCTTTCCCTCCCTTGCAAGTTAGGCACGAGTCCATGACCGAGGCTCCACTAATGATACACACCTAAATCTCTGTCTATTTTTCAGAGGCAGCAATACCTACTACTGTGTACTGTTGCTGTTTACTTGCTAAGTCATGTCAGACTTTGCGATCCCATGCACAGTAGCCCTCCAGGCTCCTCCATCCATGGGATTTCCCAGGCAAGGATACTGGAGTGCACTGCCACTTCCTTCTCCAGGGGATCTTTCCGACCCTGGGATCCAACCTGAGTCTCCTGCTGGGCAGGCAGATTCTTTACCACTGAACCACCACAGAAGCCCACTACTATGTACACCTTAAATAAATTCTAAAAACAGGACGATTCCTTGAGTTTTTGGTTCAAAAGTATCTGATGTGGTTTTTGGTTCAAAAGTACCCGTAATTTTAATAAAAGGTCCCAGACATTGTGATGGTCTGTCAAGATTAGGAAATAATGACTTAGGAAATGGTTGTCTTAGTAACTCTGCTTTGCATGAACAAAGTTCACAACTTGATAATCTTGATAATTTATAAATTAGAGAAGTGGTATACTATGAAGGACCTCATAAGGAAGCTGAGTTTTGTTCTGACCGTATGAGGGGGGAAGAAAACTCATTTTCTTTGTAATGAAAAGCAATGAAAATAACATTCTTTTCCAATACCAGAGAAGATGACTCCTTTAAAGGGCCCCTACATTTTTAGGCAACATATAATTTTACAAAACTGTTACCAGTTCTGAGGAAGTTTCAAAGCAACAAATTATTTCTTCATGCTCCAACAGTATCAATTAGTCCAATTCTGGAGGATGCCAACTCTGATTATGACTAAAAGTGGAGTCTGCTAGGCTTCTACAGAGAAATTTACTCTTTTCCCTTTTATAATGAGAATATATTTCGTGGGGAGATTCTCAGAAACAAACAACTTATGTATGCCATTCTTAACCAAACTTTCAGATTGTTCATGTATTTTATATACATCAACCTTTTCAGTACCTATGAAGATGGGCATGATTTTGCTCCTTAGTGCTAAGCCCTATTTTTATGATTAATTATATATTTTGCCCCAATTCCCTTTTGTTAGGTATCAATATCATAACTGTTTTTTCTTATTTGCTTGAGTATCTTTTTTTGTCCTGACTTTTCTATGTAATTTTGTTTTAGGTGTACCATAGAATCAGGTTTTCTCTTGTGTTCCAACCTAAAATTCTCTTTCAATTAGTTTAGATAATTTACATTATTGATAGGAAATTTTTTCTTGTTCCTATCATTTTATGCTACTCTGTCTCTGCAGTTTTTGTTTTATTTTGTTTTTTAAGTAGCTCAACTGCATGATCTTTTTCCTTTTCTCTTAAGTATTAATTCTTTTATTTACGAAGCCTGCCTTTTTTGTTCTAATAGCTAACTTTATAATTAAAACCTTACAGAATATCTTCTGTTTGTCTCTTTTTAATAGTATTTACTAATCTCCTATCACCACTAATGGTAAAGTTAGTGTATTTGTTCTTCCCCTTTCCTTTCCTCTTCTTAATCACCCAATTATTTTTTAGTTATAGAGAGATATATTGATAATACTAACAAAAATTACAGAAGTGGGCATAAAGTTAGTACACAGCTTTATTTTTCAAAATAGCTAGAAATCAAATTATATCATGATTCATTTGACCTGACGGTGGTAATACTGCTTCATTTTATTTTTTTTAAGTCAATTCTACTGAGGTAAAGTTTACTTGCAGTAAAACTCACTCTCTTTGCCCTTTTTGGTGTATAATCCTACGTGTTTTGATAAATACACCAGTTATACAATCACCACCACAATCAAGACACAGATAGGATTGATGACCACAAGCCTCACCATTCAATTTTAATCAACAGTATCATTCTAATATTACCTTTGTAGTGCTAAATGTACTTATAATGCTATTATTTCAGTTGTCAATTTTAAACGACATAAACAGCCAACCCTCAAATTATGAAATAATGAATTCCATAAATTCCTATTAAAGATAAGCCCGTGAAGGCATTTTGACACTTTTAGTGTATAAAACTTTATATCTATGCTTCAATCCTAAAATATACATTGGTTTTCAACTTAATTCCGTGTAAAAATATGCATTGGTCATGATCTAACATTTTCCTGGTTTTCCTCCTGATTTTTTGGTTGGTTGAATGTAAAAACACTACATTTCTGATATACAATTGGTAATCTAATAGTAAGCAGAAAGTAGTAAACTCACTTACAGTAACTTTACAAAACTTAAAAAAAATTCATTTTTTATTTTTTTTATTTGGCCTCACCACATGGCATGCAGAATCTTAGTTCCCCAACCGAGGACTGAACACGGGCATATGGCAGTAGGCACATCACGTCCTAACCACTGGACTCCCAGGGAATCTCCATGAAACTTTACTTTTATTAGTGATAACAGCAGAAAATGAGCACCTCTAAAGTACTGTGGAATTACTTGGTGATTAGGAGAGTGAATACTTAAGTCATTGGCTGACTGTTTTATAAAGGCCATGCCATTATATATAATTGAACTAAAATTCCTGTAAAAATAAATTGTGGTCCCTTCATTCTTATATAGTCGTCAATAGTCTGTTTCTCATAATTCAGTTATTCTTTCTTAAATCTTCACACTACTAATTGCTTAGTAAATCTTTCATTAAGAAAAACGTAAAACTTTTGTTTGCAACAAAAGAATGAGCATCTAGATGACCGATGATATTCATCGAAGCATGCTCAAATACACAAAATAGGCTAAACCACTTCATGTTACTCTTTTCTGTCTTTTCCTACTTTGTTGACAAGTAACATTCAATAGCACCACTGATGCAGTTGAATGCTGACCTCTCTTTAATATACCCCTAGAAAATCTGAGTGCTAAAAGCAGCTATATAAAAATACGGAAAGAGACAGACTTATGTGTCTCTACTTTATCCCTCCAATGATGGAAAATAGCTCTGCCACTGTTTCAGTTATAACCTCTTTATTCACATGGCTGTAAGTTCTTAATGAATTTCATTGAGAATTCAATTTAAATGTATTAAGCTGCTGTCAGTCCTTCAGTAAGATCAATGAACACCCCTCAGGGAGGTATGGAAACAGTTTTCTGAATCTTCCCTGAAACAACTTCAAGGCAAGAATGAGAATCAAAAAAATTCACTTTAGTAAAGGTACAACAAGGGACAGTGAATAGAACATGATTGAGAAAGGGAAGGTCCAGGGAAAGGTGAGTGAAGGGAGACAGATGCTATTCAACTCAGTTTTAATGATTCAATGCAACAAACATGCATTATGTTCTATCTATATGCCAGGAGCTGTATAGCTCAGTAAAGAGCCAAAGATGAGAAAAACGTAATCCTGAGGACACTCTATTTGTATACAACTGTTTACAGCAGAAAGCCTATAAAACACAATCTCACTGAGTATACAGATAATATGAGTAAAAGTTCACCATGGACATTAAAAGAAAGCCTTCCATATTTATTGGGATCTGTTCAAAAATACTGACTGGTACACGGTGCTTCATAAATTTAACAGAAACCAATATTTAAATGTTCTTGTTAAATCACAGGGAAGACAGGTTTATACATTTAGTGAAGTCATGGAAAATTTGCTACCAAAGTGAATGATTTTCAACCTAGTATGAAACACTGTTTTGGGGAAAACACACAACTAAATGTCATAAAAGCAAACAAACAAACAAATCAAAAGGCTCTGTTAGATTTTTATTTGAATATCAAAAAGCTTCCAAATCTAGTTCTTAGTATTTTTATTAGAAGTGTTGGCGAGAATACCATTAACTTGGGAGTCCTGCATATCTTATATTAATATAATGTTCTACTATCAACAGTACACTAAACAAATGTCTTAAAGCTTCTTCTAATGGAAACATCTTTCATCTCTATTGGGAACTTTCTCAGTCATGCATAGTTTATTTGAAATCCAAAGGTTCATTTGGTTCTGCCACACTAAAGTTAGATTACTAAAACTAGAATTTTATACTCACCCGATCCTCCTTTTGCCAAGTATTTGTTCTTTGCATAAAGGACGGAATCTAACATAGACTCAAAGAGGAGAAAGTAGCCCTATATAAATAAGGAAAAAATGGTTTTCAGAAATGTGCAATATCATCATAAGCAGATAACTTCAAATATCTAGGCTACTATTTTAGCAAAAAATAAATTTTTTTTGTCTCTACCATATAATATTCTTCAAAGTTTGAAATTACTTTTTGCAGAAGATTCTCCATGTAATATAATTAAATCAAGCCAGGGTACAAAGTTGATCCAGAATGTTTATTACAGTAGAATGTAATGAACCTTCTCCACCTGTGCTTCCACTTCCTAGACTATAATTTCTTCCCCATTAAAAGCAAAGTTTCACATAGAAATTGCTAATGTGTTGTATAACTTCCTGGAATACTGCAGTATGAATCTACACCAACAGTTCTATTTGCCCCTGGAGGACATTTTTGATTGTCACAAATATGTGGGAGGTAAACGTCCTTTACTGATAAATGTCTTTTACTGGCACAGGATGGCCTCCCAAACAAACAAATGTCTGATTTTATAGGGCTAAGGCTGAGAAACTGGTCTAGAATATCTTTTCCCAAAGTTATTTTCTCCCCAAAGACATTCTCTTCGAAGAGTTTAAAAAAAAAAAAAAAAGAGGGGAGGGGACTTTTAATCAAAGAGGTGAGGAAGATCAGATGCTCTAGCCTCCTCGGAGAGATTCAGAATGCACAACAGCACATTAACAAGTTCTGAAAAGTGTTACAGTGAAGAATATGGCTGAACATATTGTAAAGAAGTATTGCCCACTTTTTGACTAGAGACCTTTCTTTTCCTATATAACATGTCTACCATCTTGCACAACTCTGTTGTCTGAAACACATTGCGTGAAACTTGGCCCTAGTGCACTCCAAATTCTTGAGAACAGTACTGACTCCTTCACCAAGAAAGGATAATCACAGCACAAATGAAAAGATAACTAACCACTACAGTAAGTCCCCAACATACGAACCAGTTCCATTCTGAGAGCACGGCTGTAAGTCCGATTTGTAAATCCAACAAAGTCAGCCTAAGTAACGAGCTAACACAACTGGCTATATAGTACTGTACTGTAAAAGGTTTATAATACGTTTCACACAAATAAAACATAAAAAACAAAAAATTAAGAAAACATTTTTACTCTTACAGTAAATCACCTTGAAAAGTACAGTAGTACAGTGTGATAGCTAGGAACATTGAATCTTTCAAAGTTCACTACTTGAAGGTTCGTATGTAGGGGACTTACTGTATCACTGTCACATACACAGCACATTCTAGTAGTATGCTACACAGTTTATTATAGAAGTGATAAAGTAATTATGAGAGATCGAAGCCAGTTTCTATTAGTCTTCTTCTGAGGCCCATCCCCCAATAGCCCTGAACAGTAGGAAAAGTTAAGTCTTCAGTACAGTGCTTATTAGCATAAAGGTGAACGAATACGAGTGTTACCTCCTTCATGTCAGCACTGTGAAACAAAACTGTTTTCATTCATTTGCCCTGTGCACAAACTAAGTGTCATATACAACACAATGAACGAGGAATGTTTCAAAGATTTCTCTACAACCAGAAAAACCTGCAAAACCAGAATGGGTAATTTCCCCAAGAGATTAATAGCAAATTTAAGTTTATAGAAAATACAGCTATGTTTGAATCACTTGTAACGGAACCTCATTAAACTGCTGCTAGTGACTCTACACTGATATTTACCTTTTCCCCCCAACTCACTAATTTATTGATAAGAAAATAACTGCCTACAAAACAGACTTAGCAACAAAACTCTTTTATTAATGTGTTTACTTAGGAAAATTAAGGATTTGGACTTCCCTAATGGCTCAGACAGTAAAGATTTGCCTGCAATGCAGGACACCCAGGTTCAATCCCTGGGTCCAGAAGATCCCCTGGAAAAAAAAAAAAAAAAAAAAGATCCCCTGGAGAGGGAAATGGCAACCCACTCCAGTATTCTTGCCTGGGAAATCCCACGGACAGAGGAGTCTGGCAGGCTACAGCCCGTGGGGTCTCAAAGAGTTGGACACAACTGAGTATGCATGGGTACATGCATGATAACAAAAGTGACAATAACAATGGTATTCTATATCACAGTGCTGTTGTGAGACCTAAATATGTTAACAAATGTCAAAGGGTCTACAGCAGTAAATCTTATCAGTTTAACTAAAAAGAATAAGAACTACTTAAAAATATATTTGTTAAGGCTACTGAGATTTTTTAAATCATGTTTAATACATTAGAGAAGGAAGATTTACCAGATTCTTCAGAATCATATAGTATTTACTTAGTGAATGGTCCTTTATTAAAACTCCTTGAGTCAGAACTAAAATTCCTTTTCCTTTTTCCCCAGGAGTCACTTTTTTCCAGACTATCCAAGACTATTTATATGTGTGTGCATACAAAAAATAAAAAGACCCTTCTTTAAAATGCTTGAAATTTCTTTAAAATCATAAACAAAATTTTAAACCCCATCAAAATAATCTGATCAGGTTGGCCAAATTAGTGCCAATTCCAACTTCAAGGTTCTCAGAGAGATTTTTCCCCCCCTGGGTTAAAAATGTCAATTTTTCTTAATCCTCTGCAAGTTTGGTATTTATACTTAAGAATTTCCTATATGTCTACTTCCATTCAAAATAAAAAATACCAATAAGCACTTTTCCACATACCCCATAATGATTACCTTAAGTGAAGCCCAGAATCCTGATCAAACAATATTAGAGCTTCTGAGGTTCTAACTGTTTAAACAACATAATTTTCACATCAGAGAAATCAGTACTAGTGAGGATAAGTGACTTATTTTAGGGTATGTAGTTGGAAAAATAACTCTGGACAATCTTCAGATCTGGTCATAAACACTGGCTTTAAGATTCAATTCCAAATGCTGCTAACCAAACTCAACCCGAGATAGAGGGCAAGCAAACAAAAGGACAATCATCCCTCAAAGCACGAATGTCCTTTCCTAGATGCCATGCCTTTGTGTCACATTTTTTAGAGTGAGCCAACATCAGGTAGGAGAATTTCTGAAAGCAGATAATCAAATGTTTTTGTTGATACATGTAAAGGATTTAGCACAGTGCCTGGCACAGAGTTAACACATAAAACCTATTACAGACTGTATCACACGACTTTATTTTGGCAGAAGTCATATGGGGTCTGCTACTATGGTATAGAACTGGGCTAAAATGGTAGAAGCAGAAGGCTTCTTTTCCCATTCCTTCCCCTCCTCCTTTTTCTCTCTTCATTGGTGTATAATTAAAAAGAATACTTTAAATCTATTTCTTTTTTAAAAATAATTTTGTTTATTTTTGGTTGTGCTAGATGTTCACTGCTGCGCTTTTCCCTAGTTACAGCGAGCAGGGTCCACTCTCTAGCTGTGGTACACGGTCTCAGTGTGGTGGCTTCTGTTGCAGAGCACGGGCTCTGGTGGGGGGCGGGGGGGGGAGCGCTTTAGTAGTTTCAGATCCTGGGCTCTAGAGCACAGGCTCAACAGTTGTGACAAGTGGGCCTAATTGCTCTGCGGCATGTGGGATCTTCCCAAAACAGGGCTCAAACCTGTCTCTCCAGCACTGGCAAGCGAACTCCTCACCACTGAGCCACCAGGGAAGACCCTGTATCTATTTCTGATAATACCTTTTTTCGTTTCTGTAGCAAGATGTTTGAATGGACACGAACTTGGGCAAACTCCAGGAGATGGTGAGGGACAGGGAAGCCTGGCTTGCTGCAGTCCACAGGGTCACAAAGAATTGGATACGACTTGGCAACTGAACAACAACAAGTAAGATATTTCTAGTATAAGTATATGACAAGGGCTCTATTCTGTCAAAGTACTTTTCTAAAATTTATGGTAAAGATCAACTGAACTAGCAGATCAGTAGAACAGCATTTCTTCAAATCAACAGATTACACATATTCATATTTAGCCTATCTACTAAATATGCCACATTATTATAATTATGGTCTAATTTTGCAGCTAGTGGGATATTAGTTCCCCTATCAGGGATCAAACTTAGGCCCTGGCAGTGAAAATGCTGAGTCCTAACCATTGGTGTACGTGCGTACTCAATTGGGTCTGACTCTTTGCAAACCCGTGGACTGTTTAGTCCATAAGGCTCCTCAGGACATGGGATTAACCTGGCAAGAATACTGGACTGGGTTGCCACTTCCTCCTCCAGAAGAATCTGCCTGACCCAGAGATTGAACCTGTGTCTCCTGCACTGGCAGGCAGATTCTTTACTACTGAGCCACCTGGGAAGCCCCTCTAACCACTGGACCACCAGGGAAAATTCAATCCACATTATTTAATACTTGATGTAGACTGACAATTTTACTAGTCATTTATTTCACTTAGTATCTGGATATCTGTTCAACTACTACCTCCTCAAAAAGGATTTTCTGGATTCTCCATATTAAATATCTTCTTTCCCCACCAAACTCCATCTCTTTATTCTGCTTTGTCCTCTATCGTGGCACTTTAACGAAAACTGGTTATTTTAAAATGCTGTTTTGCTTTCTAAAATTAATTTTCAAATGTTAATAGTGGTAAATATAATCACAGTAATATTAAGTGTCCTTTATGGAATATCTTATTTAATTCGTCCCTAAAGCACATGTTATTATTTTCATTCAGCTGACAAGGAAACTAAGGCTTAGACATGTTGAATAACCTAAAATCATAAGACTAAAAAAAATAGTTCACAGTTAAAGAAACAGAATGAGTCAGAATTTGAACCCTGGTCTATCTGACTATAGAGGCCAAGTTCTGAGTAACTATTCTATGCTGCTTCTTATTGATTTACCTGAGTAAAAATAAAACTTGGTATTCATATTATATTATGGGGCTTCCCAGGTGGCTCAGTGGTAAAGAATCCCCCTGCCAATACAGGAGATGCAGGTTTGATCCCTGGTTCAGGAAGATCCCCTGGAGGAGGAAACGGCAACACTGTCCAGTATTCTTGCCTGGAAAATCCCATGGATATAGAAGCTCAGTGGGCTTACAGTTCATGGGGTTGCAAAAAGTAGGACATGACTTATCACACACATTTGTATTATATTATGCTACGTTTGTAACTAAGGACTCTGGTGTTCTAAAATAAAAAATACCCAGCACATATTAAACAAGGTACCTGATTGATAATATTTCAGAGTGAAAGCTTAGTTGGCAAGTGGCTGTTATCCAGCATTCACTGTGAAAAATATTACTTTAGAAAATCCATGAATATACTATATGTAGAAACAAAATTTAATATTTGTGAGATAAATTAAAATGTCTAGTTAAGTATATTAGCAGATGAAAAGATTCATATATGGACTGCTCGCAATTATTGTCCTTTCTCTCAACTTTCCACTTTGCTAAACTTCATTTTACTATAGGCTCCCTACGTGACAGAATGGGCTTTAATTTCCTGGGAATTGTCCTTGGTTCTGAACCAAGTCATTTATTACTGATATCAGAAGGCTTTGCTCCAAATGCCCTGATCGTCTGCAGTTTGATTCAGACTGTAATTTCACAGGCTGCTGCCTCACCTGTAGGGGTGCCATCTGGAAGAGAATTATACTCCGTACTTTCTCCCATGATGCTCATGGAGCACTCTTCTTCCCAAATTGACATTCATTTTTTAAAATTAAAATCTGCATTTACACTTCAAAAATTAATTACTACAAAAGGAACACACTGGATCAAATCTGGAACTAAAAGAGCCATTAACATTATTCATTGAAATAGGAATCTTATTTTAAAATGCCTGTTCATGATATCTATTCTTGGAATAGACAAATTAATGATAAAAAGAAAGCTGTGATATCTTCAGAATAAGGTGCTTCTCCTGACTCATTGTTTTTTTCAGTTCAAATAACTGAATTACTGATACACTCTTAGGCACAATTAACTAGTTAAAAAAGTGAGGCTAGGGGAAAGCAAAAATAAAACAAAGAGCTTATCTGTAGAAAGTCTAGTGACAAACAGGCAATAATATGGATTTATATAAAGATAAAAATAAAAGATTATTCAAAAAATCAGCCCATAAAATCTAATCCCAAATTCTTTTTCATATTATTTTCCATTACAGATTATTATAAGATGCTGAATACATAGTTCCTTGTGTTATGGGCTTCTGAGGTAGCTCAGTGGTAAAGAACACTCCTGTCAATGCTGGAGGTGCAGGTTCAATCTCTGGGTCAGAAAGACCCCTGGAAGAGAAAATGAACCCATTCCAGTATTCTTGCCTGGAAAATCCCATGGCAGAGGAGCCTGGCAGACTACAGTCTATAGGGTTGCAAGGAGTCTGACATGACTGGGATGTGCATGCACACACCTTGTGTTATACATGAGGTCCTTGTGGTGTATCTATTTTATATATAGTAGCGTGTATATGTCAATCCAAAACTCCCTATTTATCATATTCCTCCTTTCCCCTCTGGTAACCACAAGTTTGTTTTCTATGAGTCATTTCTGTTTTGTAAATAAGTTCACTTGCCCCATTTCTTTTAGACTGCACATATAAATAATATCATAATTAGCTGTCTTTATCTGACTTACTTCAGTTACTATGATAATCTCTAGGTTCATCCACGCTGCTGCAAAAAGCATTATTATTTCATTCTTTTTTATGGCTAATATCCCATTGTGTGTATACACACACATACACACACAGTTCCTTCTTTTTCCATTTATCTGTCAATGGACATTTAGGTTGCTTCCATGACTTGGCTATCATAAATAGTGCTGCTATGAACACTGGAGTACATGTGTCTTTTCAAATTAGAATTTTCTCCAGATTTATAAGTCCAAGAGTGGAATAGCTGGATTGTATGATAACCCTATTTTTAGTTTCCTAAGGAATTTTCATACTATTCTCCATAGGGGTTGCACCAATTTCATTCCCACCAACAGTGTAGGAGGGTTCCTTTTTCTCCATACCCTCTCCAGTATTTATTATTTGTAGACTTTTTGATAATGGCCATTCTGATCAGTGTGGGGTGTACTTCATTGTAGTTATGATTTTCACTTCTCTAATTATTAGTGATACTGAGCATGTTTTCATGTGCCTGCTGGCCACTTGTATGTCTTCTTTGGATAAAGATATATGTGTATTTCTGAAACAATATTCCCAATTCCCCACAGTGATTGAAAAAGATTATTATAACTGGATATTCTACTTATAAAGATAAAACAATTACTTGCTAGCACTTTTATTAAAGAGAATTATTGATATATTAAGTTACATTTATATAACAGGGTAGTCATACAATATTCATAAGTTATAGATATTTGAGACTACAGGAAAGATGAACTCGATTAACAGTATGATTCAGGGCTTGAAGAACAAGATCGCATTCTGTTTCCTGCAAAAACGCATTTTAGGAGAAGAAAAAAAAACAGACCATCTAGTTAGATGCATCAGTAAGCTGGTTGTCACCTTGAGAGTCATTTGCTAAAGCTATATAAAGCTATTATAAAGTGAATAAACATTGGGAAACAGGAGATAAAACCTATCTTCCAGCCAAAGTGAGGAAGAGAAGAGGAAATGATCCTAAAAAAACAAAACAGAGACAACCAAATATATCTGCAGAGTAAATGTAAACTTAAAACCTCATCTGCCGCCACTTTGCCCCCTCCCTGCCAGCCCAGTTTAGAACCATGGTGCTGGGTGGTCAAACACATATCTCCTCCCCACCCCAACACCATTTCTAATAATTCTTAACGTAAGCTAGTCCTCTTGTGAATTCACCACGCTAATTTACAATGTCCATGTGGCAGGAAAAACCTCAATCATTTAAAAGTAACGCTGCAACATATTTTGTTGGTAAGACTGAAAAAACAACAATTCTCATACTACTGTTGGCAAGAAAGGAGAATGGTAAGATAAGTGCTAAGAAGAATTTGGTAAAAATTGTTAATACTGCATATGCATTAAGTTTTTGACCCATCAATCCCACCTCCAGGAACATGAAATAAAATGAGTCATGTATAAGAATATGCAATACATTATTATTTGTAACAGCAAAAGAATGATAGACATTTTCATAAATGTTAGTTATTTACATTGATCTAGACGATGGAATATAATCCAGTCATAGAAAAGAATAAAGAGTATTTCTCTATAATGATATAGAATGATTTTCAAGATATAATTTTAAATTAAAAAATGCAAAGCATAGAACAATCCATAGAGTATGTTAACTCTGCATAACACGAGGGTAAAAATGTAAATATATACATATCTAATATTTTAAAAAGAAGCCAAAAGCTAAGAAGGAAACAAAAATTTATCTATTAACTAATGGACAGAAGAATGGAATCACTGAACATTTTTGTAATTAAAACATAAACTTAAACTAAAAAGAGAAAAAAGAAGCAATTTTTCCAAACTGAAGAGAAAGAAAACAAATACATCTGAAGGTATGTCAAGCTGGTTACATAACCAAAGGAAGCTAATTACTTCGAATAACTTTGTGTGTGTATGCTCAGTTGTGTCTGACTCTTTGTGACTCCATGGATTGTATCCCTCCAGGCTCCTCTGAACACGAAATTTTCCAGACAAGAATACTGGAACAGGTTGCCATTTTCTACTCCAGGGCTTGAACCCATGTCTCTTACATCTCCTGCACTGGCAGGCAGATTCTTTACCACTGCGTCACCTGGAAAGTCCCCCTCAAGTAACTTTAAAACACAATATTTAGACTCTATATTTCTCATGAAATATATATTCTAGAACAAAAGAAAATATAAGGAAATCATAAATGAAGTTATAAAACTTCATTTACAAATTTTGTTACTAGTAAAATTCATGTAAAATTTTTGAAACTATTATATAGATATATAATAGAACAAATAAGCAATTGTTATTTTAAGAATCAAGATTTTTCTACAAAGAGATACAGAATAAAATTCAAGAATTAAAAATTCCATAATCTTAAATTGGAAATATCAGTGTAAACTCATGGCGTTTTTAATATTAAAAAAAAATGATCTATCTACTAAGAATAACATACAACCAATGAAGCAGGGCAAAGGCTAATAGAGTTTTGCCAAGAGAACACACTGGTAATAGCAAACACCCTCTTCCAACAACACAAGAGAAGACTCTACACGTGAACATCACCAGATGGTCAACACTGAAATCAGATTGATTATATTCTTTGCAGTTAAAGATGGAGAAGCTCTATACAGTCAGCAAAAACAAGACTGGGAGCAGACTGTGGCTCAGATCATGAACTGCTTATTGCCAAATTCAGACTTAAATTGAAGAAAGTAGGGAAAACCACTAGTCCATTCAGGTATGACCTATATCAAATCCCTTATGAGTATACAGTAGAAGTGACAAATAGATTTAAGGGACTAGATCTGATACACAGAGTGCCTGATGAACTATGGCCAGAGGTTCGTGACATTGTACAGGAGACAGGGATCAAGACAATCCCCATGGAAAAGAAATGCAAAAAAGCAAAATGGCTGTCTGAGGAGGCCTTACAGATAGCTGGGAAGAGAAGAGAAGCGAAAAGCAAAGGAGAAAAGGAAAGATATTCCCATATGAACACAGAGTTCCAAAGAACAGCAAGGAGAGATAAGAAAGCCTTCCTCAGTGATCAGTGCAAAGAAATAGAGGAAAACAACAGATTGGGAAAGACTAGAGATCTCTTCAAGAAAATTAGAGATACCAAAGGAACATTTCATGCAAAGATAGGCTCGATAAAGGACAGAAATGGTAGGGACCTAACAGAAGCAGAAGATATTAAGAAGAGGTGGCAAGAATACACAGAAGAACTGTACAAAAAAGATCTTCACGACCCAGATAATCACGATGGTGTGATCACTCACCTAGAGCCAGACATCCTGGAATGTGAAGTCAAGTCGGCCTTAGAAAGCATCACTACGAACAAAGCTAGTGGAGGTGATGGAATTCCAGTTGAGCTATTTCAAATCCTCAAAGGTGATGCTGTGAAAGTGCTGAACTCAATATGCCAGCAAATTTGGAAAACTCAGCAGTGGCCACAGGACTCGAAAAGGTCAGTTTTCGTTCCAATCCCAAAGAAAGGCAATGCCAAAGAATGCTCAAACTACTGCACAGTTGCACTCATCTCACACGCTAGTAAAGTAATGCTCAAAATTCTCCAAGTCAGGCTTCAGCAGTATGTGAACCGTGAACTTCCAGATATTCAAGATGGTTTTAGAAAAGGCAGAGGAACCAGAGATCAAATTGCCAATATCCACTGGATCATCGAAAAAGCAACAGAGTTCCAGAAAAACATCTATTTCTGCTTTATTGACTATGCCAAAGCCTTTGACTGTGTGGATCACAATACACTGTGGAAAATTCTGAAAGAGATGGGAATACCAGACCATCTGACCTGTCTCTTGAGAAACCTGTATGCAGGTCAGGAAGCAACAGTTAGAACTGGACATGGAACAACAGACTGGTTCCAAATAGGAAAAGGAGTACGTCAAGGCTGTATATTGTCACCCTGCTTATTTAACTTATATGTAGAGCACATCATGAGAAACGCTGGGCTGGAAGAAACGCAAGCTGGAATCAAGATTGCCAGGAGAAACATCAATAACCTCAGATATGCGGATGACACCACCCTTATGGCAGAAACTGAAGAAGAACTAAAGAGCCTCTTGATGAAAGTGAAAGAGGAGAGTGAAAAAGTTGGCTTAAAGCTCAACGTTCAGAAAACTAAGATCATGGCATCTGGTCCCGTCACTTCATGGGAAATAGATGGGGAAACAGTGGAAACAGTGTCAGACTTTATTTTGGGGGGCTCCAAAATCACTGCTGATGGTGACTGCAGCCATGAAATTAAAAGACGCTTACTCCTTGGAAGGAAGGTTATGGCCAACCTAGATAGCATATTTAAAAGCAGAGACATTACTTTGCCAACAAAAGTCCATCTAGTCAAGGCTATGGTTTTTCCAGTGGTCATGTATGGATGTGAGAGTTGGACGGTGAAGAAAGCTGAGCGCCGAAGAATTGATACTTTTGAACTGTGGTGTTGGAGAAGACTCTTGAGAGTCCCTTGGACTGCAAGGAGATCCAATCAATCCATCCTAAAAGAGATCAATCCTGGGTGTTCACTGGAAGGACTGATGTTGAAGCTGAAACTCCAATACTTTGGGCACCTCATGCGAAGAGTTGACTCATTGGAAAAGACCCTGATGCTGGGTAGGATTGGGGGCAGGAGGAGAAGGGGACGACAGAAGATGAGATGGTTGGATGGCATCACCGACTCGATGGACATGGGTTTGGGTAGACTCCGGGAGCTGGTGATGGACAGAGAGGCCTGGCGTGCTGCAATTCATGGGGTCACAAAGAGTCAGACATGACTGAGCGACTGAACTGAACTGAATGACAGTCCAGTAGTAATGAGCACTCCTAGAACCCAGACTGTGCTCTCTAGATACTGTTTCCCAATGAAAGAATCAGGATTACTTGGTTCCTTCCAAGTTTAGGCAGTATAAAGTGACTGTAAAGACTTTTATACTATCAGAAAGTATAATCTGATATATAAACATACATTTTTTCTTTTCATCATTATACCGAGGATAACTAGAAACTGTTAAAGGGATCTAAGAAGTTAATTCAAATGGGCCAATTCAAAAATCAAAATAATAATTACAATGGTTCAAAACACATCAAATCTGAGTTCATAATGACACTACGAAAAAAAAGCCTCCAAAAATCCCTTTAGGAAATGCTGCAGAACAATTCGTTATTCTAAAAGTTACATAGAAAATATCCAGCATTTATCACCCTTTTCAACTGTAAACTATAGTTAGTAACCGAGTACTTGATGAGAGAAAGTTCTGAGTAACAAATAAAGAATAAGTGATAGAATACCACAATTCTGTAACTTCTAATGAAATAATGAATCTAGGAAATCATTTTCAATGAATTCTAAAATCTTTCAGTCAAACACTGTTAGGGAACTTTTTTCCTGTTTTGAATTCCAACTAAGACCCTGAGAATAGAAAAGGGGAGGAAAGGAAAGGAAGATTGTTCCACCACGACAACCCCACTAAAGCCACATGGAGTAGAGAAAAACGTTGAGATGGGGAAAGTGGTTACTTCTGAGTACTAAATCTGTGACTAGTTTATACGATCCAGTTTTAGAAGAACTGAAGAATTAAAACAAATCCAATTAAAAAATGGGCAGAAGACCTGAATATTTTTCCAAATAAGACATACAGATGGCCAACAAGCACATGAAAAGATGTTCAATATCGCTAATTATTAGAGAAATGCAAATCAAAACCACAATGAAATAAATATCACTCACATTTGTTACAATGGCTATCATCAATACAAATACTGAAGAGGATGTGAAGACAAGGGAACCCTTCTACACTGTTGCTGGGAACATACACTGGTGCAGCCATTATACAAAACAGACTGCTGCTACTGCTGCTAAGTCGCTTCAGTCGTGTCCGACTCTGTGCGACCCCATAAACGGCAGCCCTCCAGGCTCCCCCGTCCCTGGGATTCTCCAGGCAAGAACACTGGAGTGGGTTGCCATTTCCTTCTCCAATGCAGAAAAGTGAAAAGTGAAAGCAAGGACGCTCAGTCATGTCTGACTCTTAGCGACCCCATGGACTGCAGCCTACCAGGCTCCTCCATCCATGGGATTTTCCAGGCAAGAGTATGGGAGTGGGTTGCCATTGCCTTCTCTGCAAAACAGACTGGAAGTTCCTTAAAAAGTTAAAAAAAACCACCATAAGATCCAGCAATTCCACTCCTGGGTGTATATCCGGAAAAAACAGAAACACTAATTGAACAGGATACATGTCCCCTAATGTTCATAGCAGCACTATTTGTAATACTTCATCCATAGATAGTGAAGGACAGGGAAGCCTGGAGTGCTGCAGTTCATGGGGTTGCAAAAGTCAGACATGACTTAGAGACTGAACAACAATAAGACACAGAAGCAACTCAAGTGCCCAGCACTAGATGACTGGCTTAGGAAGATGTGAAACACACACACGAATATTACTCAGCCATAAAAAAATAATGAAACACTGCCATTTGTAGCAATGTGGACAGACCTAGAGAATTTTATGCTTAGTGAAAAGTCAGAGAAAGACAAATACTATATAGTATCATCTATCTATGGAACCTAAAAAATAGCACAAATGAGTTATATATGCACAACAGAAATAGACTCAAAAACTTGTGATCACCAAAGGGGAGAGAAAAAGGAAAAGGGACAAATTAGGGGTACAGACTAACAGATACAAATTGTGAAGTGTTAGTCACTCAGTCAAGTCCGACTCTTTGTGACCCCATGTACCGTAGCCTGCCAGGCTCCTCTGTCCATGGAGTTCTCCAGGCAAGAATACTGGAGTGGGTAACCATTTCCTTCTCCAGGGGATCTTCCTGAGCCAGGGATCAAACTCAGTCTCCTGCATTGGCAGGCAAATCTCTACCGTATGAGCCACCAGATACATAAGCAACAAGGAAATACTATATAACAGATAAATCACACCTATTATCTTATAATAACCTGTAATGGAATATAATCTGCAAAAATCATGAATCACCATGCTGAAAGTAACACAATATTGTAAATAACACACACATTGTAAATAGCACAATACTGTAAATCAAACTATCCTTCAATTAAAAAAAGATCTAGAGAAGAGGATATTAAAAACAACAAATGAGTTTTACAGATTGTGAAAAATAACTTCAGAAAAAAACAGGTAGACTGAAAAATTATCCAGAGTGCAGTTCAGAAAGCCAAAACCTTAGAAAATATGAAAGAGGGGAAGAGGCATGGAAGATGGAGAAGTCTAATAAATATATAATGGTGATTTTAGAAAGATTTATTAAAACAAGATACAAAAAACTCAAACCATAAAGAAGTTTGATAAATTTGATACACAAAGTTAAGAATGTCTATTCATCAAATTACACCAAAAAAAGAGAGAAATGACAAGCAACACACTGCCAACAAATATAACTGATAGAGAACAACATATCTGTCAAGACAAGCTAGGTTACTCTGCACTAACAAACACCCAAATAACCAACTAAAACCAAAACAGACTTCTTTCTGGTATGACAGATTGACAAGAAACATTGCTAATTATAATCACTCAGGGATCAGAGAAGTCACAGGGCCATATCTAACTTCAAAGGAGACAGAAAGAAACATTCTATTATGTGCCTCAAAACAAAGAGAAGCAAAAGATATGACAGCAGGCTGAGTAACAGATTGATAATTGTAACAGATAAGAAACTTTTTCAGAAAATAAAAAGACAAAAGTCACAAACAGAATGATAAGCAAAAGAAATGGACAGAAATTTTACAGAAGACAATGCTGAAATGAGCTATAAGCTCATTTAAAACTGTTGTAGTTTTGATTTCCATTTATCTAATGATGAGCAATCTTGAGCATCTTTTCATGTGTTTATTAGCCATCTGTATGTCTTCTTTAGGGAAATGTCTGTTGAGGTCTTCTGCCCATTTTTTGATTGGGTTGTTTGTTTTTCTGATACTGAGCTATATGAGCTGCTTATATATTTTGGAGATTAATCCTCTGTCAACTGCTTCATTTGAAATTATATCCTCCCATTCTGAGGGCTGCCTTTTTATCTTGTTTTTTGTCTTCCTTTGCTGCAAATTTTTTTAAGAAGTAAAACTCTGTTTGCAGATGATATGATACTATACAGAGAAAACCCTAAAGATGCTATCAGAAAATTACTAGAGCTAATCAGTGAGTATAGTAAAGTCCCAGGATACAAAATCAGTACACAAAAATCCTTTGCATTCCTAGACACTAACAATGAAAAATCAGAAAGAGAAATTAAGGAAATCAACCCACTCACCACTGCAACAACCAAAAAAAGATACCTAGGAGAAGGGCTGGACTATAAAGAAAGCTTAGTATTGAAGAATTGTTGCTTTTGAACTGTGGTGTTGAAGACTCTTGAGAGTCCCTTGGACAGCCAGGAGATACAACCAGTCAATCCTAAAGGAAATCAGCCCTGAATATTCACTGGAAAGACTGATGCTGAAGCTGAAACTCCAATACTTTGGCCACCTGATGCGAAGAACTGACTCCTTGGAAAAGACCCTGCCGCTGGGAAAGATTGAAGGCAGGAGAAGAGGATAACAGAGGATAAGATGGTTGCATGGCATCACCAACTCGATGGACGTGAGTTTGAGCAAGCTCCGGGAGTTGGTGATGATGGACAGGGAAGCCTGGCGTACTGCAGTCCATAGGATCGCAAACAGTCAGACACGATGAGCGACTGAACTGAACTGAGGAATAAACCTATCTATGGAAACAAAGAGCTGTATACAGAAAGCTATAAGACATGAATGAACAGGTGGAGAGACATATGATGTTCTTGGACTGGAAGAATCAATACCCAAACCAATCTACAGGTTCAATGCAATCCCTATCAAATTACAATGGCATTTTTTCACAGAACTAGAACAAAAAATTTCACAATTCGTATGGAAATGTAAAAGACCCCAAATATAGAGAGCAATCTTGAGAAAGAAGAACGGAGTTGGTTTTTGTGACTTCAGACTATATTACAAAGCTACAGTCATCAGGAGAGTATGGTACTGGCACAAAACAGAAATACAGACCAATGGAACAAGATAGAAAGCCCAGAGATAAATTCACATACCTAGGGGCACCCTGTCTTTGACAAAGGAGGTAAGAATATATTAAGACAATGGAGAAAACATAGTCTCCTCAATAAGTAGTGTTGGGAAAACTGGACAATTACATGTAAAAGAATGAAATTAGAACATTTCCTAACATCATACACAAAGATAAACTCAAAATGGATTAAAGACCTAAATGTAAGGCCAGAAACTATAAAACTATTAGAGAGAAACACAAGCAGAACACTCTTGGACAAAAATCACAGCAAGATCCTCTATGACCCACCTCCTAGGGTAATGAAAATCATGGCTTCTTTTAACATGTCCCTTGAAGTACTAGGAACAGCTCAAGAGAATGAATTGGAATTCCAAGGAATTAGGAAGTACTTAACTAAAATCAGCTTCGCAAAGGCTCAAAAAAGTATGAAAGGCAGGTGTTTTAAGAGTCTGTGAGAATTTTGTATTTCACTCCATAAAAATAATAATGATGCCCCCCTTGAAGCTTCATACAGATACAATTTGTCATTTCTCAAGCACATGATTAGGGGTTTTCTAAATCCATGTTGTGAAGCACTGGAGCAACATTATTTGTTATAAACTGGTGGAATTTATATGATTACTCATGGCATGTGAATCTAATATCTGTCCCAGGATAATTCTTAAGTAGAACCATTTCATACTAATTATTATAATAATTATGACTGAGCTAACTCAGTTACATGAAACAGAGCTTGTAATGAACACCCATCTACTTGCAAATGCAAACTGTTAAATTTTAGGAGCTTACTTTCACTCCCTGGCAGAGGTAAACAGTATTATTGAAAAAAAAATTTTTTTAATTGCTACATAATTTTAGAGTTTGAAATCAAAATTAACAAAAACTTCATGTTCTCTGGCTAATATACTGAAAAATTTTTTAAGGACAGCTGATTCATACTTCTGAGTAACTTACGCCCTTTACCTTCATAATTAGAATAATTTACAATTCATTGAGCAAGATTTTTTTTTTTTAAAGTAGTGCATACAGGACTTAAGCACAATTGGAATGCAACATGGCATAGGGAATTATGGAGACCCCAAAACAAATAAATCCAATCAAATCAATCACATATGAGCACAGAATCTCTTGGTAAATGCAACTTTCAGAACTTTGATGAAAGAGATATAAGACATCTAAAATATATTTCAAAAGCAAAAACTTTATCTGCAATACATAAGTGTTTCAATATAAACACTTTGCTTAAAGGACTAAATATTTTCACTTACATTTGGTCTCAAGCCCCAGAGGGTTAAATTTCCCCTATAGCTTTCAAGATTACAAAACAGCCTCCTCTCTAGAGTAAGAAATAAAATGGCTGCAGAGTGTGATCTAAATTTTAATCTAAACAAATATTAAGATTAAATAAAGGAGAGGCTGGGAGTGATCAAGAATGCAAGTAAGAACATATGTAAAGATTATAAAACTGAAATAACTGAACATAAGAGGTCTATTCTTAATTATATTTTTACTGTTTTCATTTTATTCTTAATTCAGAACAAAGAAAAAAATTAAAGAAAAAAAATATACACTTACAAATCACAATTTTCATTTCAGCATTCAAGTACTGTAACTCTTTCCCTGTTAATATTTAAAATACTAAAAAAAAAAAGCCTATTGAATGTCTATTTTATACTTTACCTGAAATAATTATGTAATAATAGTATTGCCTATAATTTATTTACAGAGCAGCAAACTGAGAATTATTCTTGAAATATACATATAATACATTTTAATATGAAGAAAAATATAAAAAATCCCAACCCCAATAATCCACATTCATCAGCTGATTTTTTTTGTATTTCTTTGCATTCATTATAGGCAGAGTCAATTAGTAAATACTAGCCATGGAAACAGAGGGTCTTCTGCTTTTACAAAGGGCTCAAAAGCCAAGCGAGAAGCACCAAGTATGTTCTTCCCTCGAGTATTAATATTCCTGACTTCACATATATTATCATTTCCAACTTTTATTAATTGAATAATCTACTCAAGCAGCTCATTCACTAGTTACAGAGTAATTAAAAGTTAGTACAACTTTCAAAACGAGTGGCTAATTACTGAGATCTTATTATGTGCCAGAATGTTTTACGGAATTTCCATGTATTAATTCATTTAATTCTCACAAAATCCCTATAAAGTAGGTACTATTGCTGTCTTTATTTTAGAGAGAAGGAAACTGAGGCACAGACAGGTTCAGTAATACACCAAAGGTAACAAACAAAGATGCAGCAAAAGAGCACCAAGAATTCAGGTGGTCTGACTCTAGAGCAATAAATATTCTTAACTCTGTCTCATCTTTGCCTTCCTCTGATGTACAAAAAATTATAAATAAGATTGTGTCTGTGGCCAATGAATTTCTATCTGGAAAAGTTCTCTTATATATTCTCTCATCATTACTCATACTGATCCCTTTGACAAATTCTGACCATATCCTGGTTCTCAATCTCAGAGAATGGAGAAAGGTTTATGAACAATTAATTCTAATACACTGTAAAGGTGTGTAATAGAACTTAAACTAAATTGCAAAGAAAGGGGGAAAGAGATTTTATATGTGATCAAGGGGCAAAAGAGGAAAGCTGCACAGGGGAGGTGGACTGACCAGAGAATATGGAGTTGAAAGTTACACCTTACATTTCCTTATCTTGAACCACTGGACATTAGATTATGTCTACTTTTTTTTTTTTTTTTTAGATTATTTCTACTTTTAAGTAAACAAAATACATACTAGACATAGACAATTTTATTTTGCTTAAAATTTTCAGAGTAATATACATAATAGAGAAGAAAAATAAGACTAAAAAAATCCTTAAATTCAGGTCATAAGGATATTTCTTATTAAGGACTGGAAAGGCAAAAATGTACCTGTACGATTAAAAATTTGTGTTGCGAATCAATCTCTTATACTTTCCCTAACTCTAAGATTAATTTAGCTTATCTAACTTACTAAACTACTTACATAATTATTATTATATCATTTAAGGGAAGAAGAGAAATTAGGAAAGGCCACCTAATTCTACGGCAGTTGGCTGACATGGCATGGCTTCACTGCCAGACCAAACTAAAAACAACAAAAACCTTTCAACAGTTGAAAATGTCACCTATGACACGCTTCACGGCCCAGATTCTATAGCGTTGATAAAAATGACAAGTCATGTTTCTAAGTGATAAAGTCTAAAGTCATAAAATCCTGAAAAGCTATTTACCAACAATAAAGAGTATTAAATGTGAACAAAAGATACCCCATCATTGTGGGTGTGGGCGGTACATGCATGCACACTACACAGACACCTATGCTGGTAAAATGGGATGGGAAAGTTGAGAAAATTTTAGGTCACTTCTGTGAAAAGCAAGCCTAGACAGAAATATTACAAAGGACAATTTGAATGTGTTCGTGACAATATCACTTAAAGTTCACCTAATGTATAATTTTGCTGATGGTCCTGACAACAGAAAATAACACGTCCAAACAAGATTCATCTCTGGCAATTGTATTATGCAGTGCCAGGATCTTATCTATTTAAGTACTTGTAAGGAGATAGTGCTGAAAACTTAGATGGCAAACAGCAACATCAAATCAGTCTATCTGGGCTTACTGGCTCATAGGACAAGAATCAGGGATGCTTACTTTGAACAATTTTATTAGGCCATCAGAAGTGAGAGGTCATAAAGAACGGCTCTATTGGTACAATAAAATGTCAGATATTCACAGGCATACATAGTAACATCCTAAAGAAATTAAACTTTCTATTTAACCAATAACAATTTTATCAAATAGAAATTTCATTCAATAAAAATGAAAATGTAAAATTAAAGAGAGGCCTAAATATGGAAATTCATAAATCTAAGAGGCAAGTTTATTAAATGACATGCTAACAGCAATTATTTGGGTTTTAAAATTACATTCTTATCTGAGAACATCTTGCAAAATAAAAGCAAAGTTTGTGAACAGCTGCAGACAAAAAACATACCTAAATTAAGCCTAATCAAGTTAGTGGACCATAGTAGAAGAAAACAGATGTACATATCTACAATATATGCTCTACATTGCTATACTGGATTACAAGTTCATTAAACATCTGTGTCCAATTCTTCAAGGTACATTTTTTTTTTTTGGTTCTTTCTTGTTCAAAATACTTTTAAAAAGAAGAAAAAAAAAAACAATGCCATCGTTTAAATTTGAATTATTCTAATTTTTGCATCCCTACTGCTATATGTAAAAAAAAAAAAAAGAGAGAGAGAGAGAAAAGAAACTTCCAAAGACAGGGTTCCATGCAAGATATTTTAATTCTAAAATGCTGGTTCAAGAAAATGTGGCTTTAAAATAAATTTAGAATAGTCAGTTATTTGCTGCCTGGTCATTATTTAAACAACTAAGTAGGAATATCCGAAAAAATGTTGGATGTATCTTAGGAAGCATACTTGCTTCTTGTTTAATTACGTAATTAGAATTTTCCAGCATCCAGGCTCAGAAATTCTAGTACCAAAGTTAGGAGGGGACTTACAGGATCTAGACTATATTATAAATGATATTGCCAAGCCACAAAGATGACTCTGTAACTGCTGTAAGTTACAGTGTCTAATGCTCCATCTAACATGTTTAACAAAATCTACTAGACACCAACCTCACTGATGCAGACAAGGAACGACTGACAGCAAGATAATGCAAACTCTTCAATTACACCTTTGTGCAGAGAAAAAGAAATTTCTTAGTCATCACATGCTGGACACACGTATTTTTTTCCCTTTCTGAAGGGTTTCTGAAAGAACATTTCTGCAAAGAATGCACCCTTTCCATCTCAGGTTCCAGTGGCTCAGTATTGCTTATGTGACACTGCCTTCCTGATAGAGGCAGAGATCATTCCTGACCAAACCCCCAAAATAAAAAAGCACTGCAGCAAAAGCCCAGGGTCAGGGTCACACAGAGGATGCTGGGATTATGAGAGGTCTGTCAGGTAGGAATTGGAGCCACAAAAGAAACAATTTCTGCCAGCAACACCACCAGAGGCAAAGAGAAGAAAATACCCTGGCTTCTCCTTTCATAAATCTCCCACTAGTGTTTCCCATTAGATTCCCCAAGCCCAACAGAAGCTGGCTGTCACAGGAGCTGAGGAAAAGCCACCTGCACTGTTAGCCCTTCTCCCTCAGACGCAGAAAACAGAAGAAGGGTGTAAAATGAATCTCAGGGAAAACAAGCCCAAGACCAGCACACCTTTCGATCAAGTTCACGTCATAACTGTGACAATCTCATAAATTTACTCAACCTAACTAGGTTTTTGTTATACCAACTGGCTCTAAGATTTCAATTTCATATTAATACTTCTCTTGAGAGTCCTTTGGACAGCAAGGAGATCAAACCAGTCCAACCTAAAGGAAATCAGTTCTGAATATTCACTGGAAGGACTGATGCTGAAGCTGAAACTCATATACTTTGGCCACCTGATGTGAAGAGCAGACTCATTGGGAAAGACTCTGACGCTGGGAAAGATTGAGGGCAGGAAGAGAAGGGGACAAGAGAGGACAAGATGGTTGGATGGTATCACCAACTCAATGGACATGAATTTGAGCAAACTTCCGCAGACAGTGAAGGACAGGGAAGCCTAGTGTGCTGGAGTCCATGGGGTTGCAAAGAGTTAGACATGACTGAGCGACTGAATGACAATGAATACTTCTAGACAGTGTTTCAAGTTTTGAAATGAAAGTTCCTGAAACATCAATATCCAGAAGGATAATTCTCCTAGCCTGGTCAAGAACTATCCAGCTAGTTAACTGAGGTGACAGGAAGTTTTAGTAAGGTCTATCTTTTAGTTTGTTTACAGTGTAATTTGGGGTAATTTAAAAGATGCATTTCCCAAGAAAAATAAAATGATCCTTAGAGAAATAAGGACTACATTAGGCAACACTTAGTACAAACTACTTAAAGTTGCTGCCAAGCAGATGCCTCAAATGCACTTTCTCCAAAGCACCTTTTTGTAGTCCTTAAAGAGATGTTAGAGTTTCAGTTATATATAACTAAATTCATTCCTTCTCACTCAATTTTTAAGGGAAATCAGAGTACCAATACACATTACTTGGTTAAGAAGAACAAGGGTATTGTGATCAAGAATTGTTAGAAGCCAACCTTAGCATGATAAAAATCAACATACTGTTTCAGATGCAAGAGAGTAACTGCCAACAACAGTGACTGACACAGGCTCTGAACTGAAATCACGACATTAAAGCTGAACATTTCAAAAGCGTCCTAATTCTAGCTATTTTGCTAGAATTGTTATTCAAAACTGATAGATTATTATAAAGCAAACTCATTCTTTTCAAGAAGTTTTGATAAATTCACGTAATTAAAATACAGGTATCAAATACAGTTTCTTTAAAAAATGCTTAACACTTTCCAAATGGTTATCCAGAACTACTATACACTTGTCTTAATAGAAATGGCATATCAACAGGTCAAATCAGTTGACAAATACAATTCATTTTACTTTACAGACACTTTAAATACTCTGGCCTTGATTCATGGTTTCTAAAGCAAATTATAAAGCTTTATAATAATATACCTTTATCTCATTATTTTAATAATGCCAATAAATACTATTTTATGTGGTATAGGACACATGACCAAAGAGATCAGAAAGATAGGCTATTCAATATGACAGCAACAGTAGCAACATCACATTATTTTGACATGAACAGTCTTAGTAAATCCTTAAATAATCCTTGTAGGCTTTTAGGCAAACACAGGTCTCAACAAATCTAGAAAGTAGTATTATGACTTTAAAATTTAAAAAGATATTTATTCTCTTCTTAAAGATTATAAATTGCCAGTAAATAAGTGTCACTGCAGAATAAACTACCATAAAAAGACTGGTTTTAGCTGTTTTTAAAGTAATGCTACTATTCTGCCATTTATCAAATATAATAAAATGCAGAATACCCGCACTTTATTCATTGCCTTTAAAAAAAATTAATAAAAGTAGTTTTGTGTGCAAACACTTACCATCCACTCAGATATAATAACATCCACTTTTTCTACAGGAAGACGAACTTCTTCAATTTTTCCTTTAATTAGTGTAATAGTATCTTCAAGTTTATTTAACCTGAAAAACGCCATAATGGACAAATTAAAACAAATTCTGAAAACTAGTCAAACTACAAAAATTCTTGGCAACTGTTCTTATTGATTTATAGAACTCAAAGTATGTTTGTTCAAAGTTTTTTATTCCCCGGCATTATAACTGCTCTTTGGTCACTTCATGAATCCCCAAGAACGTTTGTGGTTAATACCACAATACAGCTGAACCAGTGTTTAAAAGTACAGCATGAAAAGAAACTCAAATGCTATTAAGAATAAACGTCAATAAAGTTTAAAAAAAATTTTTTTAAAGGGAGAGGTGGAAACAGACCACACAACAAAAGTATATTTTAAAGGGAAGTAGTTTGCCATAGCAGAGAGAGAGTTAGGGCCAGAAGCTTTACTCTGAATTCCAGGTCCTTTAGCACTTGTCAACTAAGTGATTTTCAACAAATTATGTAACATCTCACTGAGCCTGAAATCATGTGTAAAACAGAAATAGATACTTTCCCACACTATTAACACTTCTACTAACAGTCTATTATGAGGATGAGGTATTTGTGAATGCTATGTACACATCCTCAAGCACTATATAACACAAGGTATTATCATGAATAACAATATATTGCATGTTACATAAAATTTGAAATTTTCTTTCAATCATAAATTATTTAACTTTGCCCAACAGCATTCATTAGATATTTTTATATGCTTGATCATAAGATTAGCACATATTTTTAATCCCCTCTTTTTGCAATTTCAAATAACAGAGATAATTTCAAAAAGCTAAAAGTAAGCTACTAAGTTTGTATCTAGTTAAATAAATTTGCAGTCTTCAAAGGCTGTATATCTGAATTACAAAAGATTTTTTTCTGCGAACAATGGAGGGATTTTCCTCCTGTAAATTTCATTGAAATATTATATACATAAAATTAAATGCATTTTTAAGGGTAAATTTTTTTGAAAAAAGGAAAAAAAAAAACCAGATACCTGAGTGGCCACCATCATCATATCGAATATTATTTTATGTAGAATATTACAATTTTCTCAAAAAGATTCATCACTGCTCTTTCCCACAAAACCCTCCTATCCACAGGCAACTACTGATTTCTTTCTTTTACTACATATTATGATTTGTATTTTGTAGAGTTTTATATAAACAGATCATATTGAATGTACTCCTTTGTGCCTGGTTTCTTTCAATAAATGTACTTTTGAGATTCATGCCTATTTTTCCGTATATTGGAAGTTCGATCCCTAGTTATTGTTGAGTAGTATCCCACTGTATGAATAAAACACTTTCTGTCTATCTACACATCTGACGATGGATTTCTGGATTTCCACTTTTGGACTACAATGAATAAAGCTGCTATAAACATGTATGTACAAGAAGTGCTCTGTCAAATGGAAGTGATAGAACTTTTTAAGAAACTGCCAGTTTGTTTTACAAAGTTCATATATGATTTTACATTCTTAGCAATATGTGAGCATTTCTATTGTTTCACATCCTTATAAACTTAGTATAGTATCTTTTTAATTTTAACTGTGTGGTAAGATCTCATTATGGTTAAAAATTGAACTTTCCTAATCATAATCCCCTATTATCTTTTGCTCGAACATTTTAACCATTTAAAAAACTAGATCAGTTGTATTCTTATTTTTGAATTTTAAAAGTTCTTTACATTTCTGGATAAAAACTCTGGAAGAAAATAGTGAATATTTTCTTCCAACCTGTGGCTTTTTTTATTTCTGTAATAATATGTTTTCAAGGCTAAAGTTTTTTAATTTCAATAAAGACCAATTTATCGTTTTTTTTCTTTCATGGTTCATGCTTTTGGTGCTTTTCATATCCAAGAAATCTTTGCCTACATCAAGTATTTTGACCTATGCTTTCTTCTAAATTTTTTTAGTTTCTATTTTGAGTTAATTTTTCCAATATATCATCATGATCTTTTTTTCCTGTACATTAATGAAAAAACTTTGTTAGAAAAACTATCATGAGTGATAGCTCCAACTCTGTTGAAGAAAAAGTTTCACCAACCCACGGAATTACTTCAGAATCATTGTCAAAAACCAGCTAAGCATAGATGTGTAAGCTTATCTCTGGACCTTCAATTCTGCCCCAAGATTTAGACGCACATCCTTGCGCTAATACAACACTTTCTTGATTCTTATACTTAAATTAAGTCACAAAGTCTGACCATATATATTCTTTAACTTCATTCTTCTTTTAAAATTCTTTTGGATATTCTAGGCCATTTGTGTTTTCATATGAATTTTAGGATCAGCTCATGGTATCGTTCTGCATTTTTTAGTGTTTATGTCTTAAACATATTTTGCTAAATTTACCTCTAAATGTTTAATGATTTTGATCACATTGTAATGGTATGTACTTTTTAAGTTTCAATTTCTAGTTGTTTATGGATAATAACAGAAGCATATTTGATTTTCATATTTTGACCCCGAATCCCACTGACTGTAATAAAGGTTTTAGCTTTAGCACAATTTTGGTGGTTATTTTATAGATTTCTTAAGATTTTACGTGTACTTGATCATGTTACTTGGGAGTAACAAGTCTTAGTTCTTCTTTTAAATCTATTGTATTTACTGCCATAAATACAATAGATTTAATTTCCTTCCTTTAAATATGTTTATGGCACTTGTTAGATCCCCCAAGACAATGCTGAATAGAATTGGTAAGAGTGGACATTTCTTGTTTTATTTTCAGTTATAAGGGGACAACATTCATTTACTGTTACTTAAGATACATTTCCTGATGGTCCAGGGGTTAAGAATCTATCTGCCAATACAGGAACATGGGTTTGATCCCTGGTTCAGGAAGATTCCACATGCTGCAGAGCATCTAAACCCACGTGTCATAACTACTGAAGCCAACCTATCTAGACACTGCAAGCTGCCACTACTGAGCTTGCATGCTGCAACTACGGAAACCTGTGCACCTAGAGCTTGTGCTCTGCAACGAGAGAAGTCACTTCAGTGAGAAGCCCAGGCACCACAAGGAAGGGTAGCCCCCGCTTGCCACAACTTGAGAAAGTCCGTGTACAGCAATGAAGACCCAGTGCAGACAAAAATAAATAAAAATTTTAAATATCCTCAAAAAAAAAAAAGAGAGAGAGAAATCAGAAAACATTTCTACTGAGTTATTAATAAGTTTTGTAGGAAATGGTTCAAATCCTGGTGATCATGAGCATCTTCACAGGCTTTTTCTTTGCAGATATCACTGTAGAAAATGTTGCAAGATACCAGAGAAATACATGGCAAGGAAATATTGACCAATGTCAGAGGGTACACTGGGAAAGAAGCTGTTAAAGCAGTTCATGCACAGCACCTACTGGGGAACATTCATTTCATGGATGAATTTTCCATTAAATGTGACTTAGCATCCTAGCATTGTCTGAGAGGGTGTTAGAAATATTAGCAATACACTTTGATATGCTTTAATTTTCATTGTCTTGTTTTGTGTTTTTTATAGAAATACAACCAATTTTTACATATTAATTATGTTTTCAGTACTATGAACAATTATATGCCAACAAACTGAACAACAGAAGAAATGGACAAGTTTCTAGAAATGTATGCCTACCAAAACTAAATCAAGAAGAAATAGATAATTTGAACAGACCAACCACTAGAAGTGAAATAGAATCTGCAATAATAACAATAAAGAATTCCCTGCAAACAAAAGTCCAGGAGCAGATGGCTTCACTGAAAAACTCTACCAAACATACAAAGAAGAATTTACATTGATCCTTCTCAAACTCTTTCAAAAGACTAAAGTGGAGGGAGCACTCCCAAAGTCATTCTATGAAGCCACCAACATGGTGATATCAAAATCAAAGACAATACCTAACATATATATATGTAATTAGAGGCCAGAATATCTAATATATATATATTTTTGGTCTCTAAGATCTTTGATGAATTCATCAAAGAAGCCAATATCTTCAACGAATATAGATGCAAAAGTTTTCAACAAAGTATTAGTAAACTAAATCCAAAAACACATAAAAAAAATCATACGCCATGATCAAGCTGGATTCATGACAGGGTCAAAAAGATGGTTCAACACACTCAAATCAATCAATGTGATACACCACATCAACAAAAGACAAGACAAAACCACATGATCATCTCAATAGATGCAGAAAAAGCATTTGAAAAAATTCAACATAAATTCACAATAAAAACTCTTATCAATGTGGTGACAGAGAGAACATATTTCAAATAATAAAAGCCATTTATGAGAAACCTACAGCCAACATATACTCAGTGATGGAAAAGCTGAAAGCCTTCCAACTGACTTCAGGAAGACAAGAATGTCCACTCTCATTGCTTCTGTTTAACATAGTATTAAAAGTCCTAGGTTCCAAATAGGAAAAGGAGTGCGTCAAGGCTGTATATTGTCACCCTGCTTATTTAACTTATATGCAGAGTACATCATGAGAAATGCTGGGCTGGAAGAAACACAAGCTGGAACCAAGATTGCTGGGAGAAATATCAATAACCTCAGATATGCAGATGACACCACCCTTATGGCAGAAAGTGAAGAAGAACTAAAGAGCCTCTTGATGAAGGTGAAAGAGGAGAGTGAAAAAGTTGGCTTAAAGCTCAATGTTCAGAAAACTAAGATCATGGCATCTGGTCCCGTCACTTCATGGGAAATAGATGGGGAAACAGTGGAAACAGTGTCAGACTTTATTTTTTGGGGCTCCAGAATCACTGCTGATGGTGATTGCAGCCATGAAATTAAAAGACGCTTACTCCTTGGAAGGAAGGTTATGGCCAACCTAGATAGCATATTAAAAAGCAGAGACATTACTTTGCCAGCAAAAGTCCGTCTAGTCAAGGCTATGGTTTTTCCAGTGGTCATGTATGGATGTGAGAGTTGGACGGTGAAGAAAGCTGAGCGCCGAAGAATTGATACTTTTGAACTGTGGTGTTGGAGAAGACTCTTGAGAGTCCCTTGGACTGCAAGGAGATCCAATCAATCCATCCTAAAAGAGATCAATCCTGGGTGTTCATTGGAAGGTCTGATGTTGAAGCTGAAACTCCAATACTTTGGCCACCTCATGCAAAGAGTTGACTCATTGGAAAAGACCCTAATGCTGGGTAGGATTGGGGGCGGGAGGAGAAGGGGACGACAGAGGATGAGATGGTTGGATAGCATCACCGACTCGATGGACATGGGTTTGGGTAGACTCCGGGAGTTGGTGATGACAGAGAGGCCTGGTGTGCTGCAGTTCATGGGGTCGCAAAGAGTCAGACACGACTGAGCGACTGAACTGAACTGAAAAGTCCTAGCCACAGCGATGAAACAAGAAATAAAAGGTATCCAATTTGAAGGGAAGAGGTAAAATTGTCATGATATACAGACGATATGATACTTAACTCTAAAGCCTTCACACAAAAACTACTAGAACTGATAAACAAATTCAGCAAGGTAGCAGGATACAAGCTTAACATACAAAAATCAGTTGCATTTCTTTACATTAACAATGAAATAGGAAAAAAAAATCTCTTGAAACTGCATCAAAAAATAAAATACTGAGGAATAAACTTGATCAAGGAGGTGAAAGACTTACACACTGAGAACTATAAAACACTGATAAAGGAAACTGAAGATGATTTAAAGAAATGGAAAGATATCCCATGCTCTTGGACTGGAAGAACTAATACTGTTAAAATGGTCACACTACCCAAAGCAAGCCAAATATTTAATGTGATCCTTATCAAGTTACCCATGACATTTTTCAAAGAACTAGAACAAATAATCCTAAAATTTATATGGAATCACAAAAGGCTCAGAATTGCCAAAGAAATTCCTGAGGAAAAAGAACAAAGATGGAATTCCTGAAGTTCAGACTATGCTATAAAGCTACAGCCATCAAAACTACATAGTATTGGTACAAAAACAGACATATAGGTCAATGGAACCGAAAAGAGCCCTAAAATAAACCCACATATTACAGTCAATTAATCTTTGATGTAAGAGGCAAGAATATACAATGGAGAAAAGACAGTCTCTTCAGCAAGTGGCGGTGGGAAAGGTGACTAACAACATATAAATCAATGAAGTTAGAACACTCCCTCAACAGCATATATAAAAATAAACTCAAAATGGCTTAAAGACTCAAAGACATGACACCATAAAATTCCTAGGAGAGAACATAGGCAAAACAATCTCTAACATACATCATAACAATGTTTTCTTAGGTCAGTCTTCCAAGGCAACAGAAATAAAAGCAAAAATAAACAAATGGGACCTAATCAAACTTATAAGCTTTTGTACAGCAAAGGAAACCATAAATAAAACAGAAAGACCACCTACAGACTGGGAGAAAATATTTGCAAATGATGCAGCAGACAAGGGCTTAATTTCCAGAATATACAAACAGCTCATACAATGACAAAAAAAAAAAAACCCAAAAAACAATTCAATCAAAAAATAGGCAGAATACCTAAATAGACATTTCTCCAAAGAGATACAGATGGTCAACAGGCACATGAAAAAATGCTCATTATCACTACTAATTATTAGAGAAATGTAAATCAAAACTATATTATACTACCTCTCTGATCAGAATGACCATCATTAAAAAGTCTACAAATAACAAATGCTGAAGAGGGTGTAGAGAAATGGGAACCCTCCTACACTGCTGGTGGGAATGTGAATTGGTGCAGCCATTATGGAACACATTATAGAGGTCCCTTAAAAAATCAAAAATAGAACTACCATATGATCCAGTAATTCCATTCTTGGGTAAATATCCAAAAAAACAGAAACATTAGTTCAAAAAGATACATTCACCGTCACGTTCACAGCAGCACTATATACAATAGCCAGGACATGGAAGCTACCCAAGTGCCCATCAACAGATCATGGGATTAATAAGATATGTCAGGGACCTTCCTCATGGTCCAGTGATTAAGAATCTGCCTTGTAATGCAGGCTCGATCCCTGGTCGGGGAACTAAGATCTCATATGCCGCAGAGCAACTCAGCCTATGTGCCACAACTACTGGGCCTCACACTGTGGAGCCCGTGTGCCACAACCACTGAAGGTCAAGCACTCTGGAGTCTAAGCGCTGCAACTACTAAGCCCTCATGCCACAACCAGAGAGTCTCCGCGCTACAACAAAAGATCCCACGTGCTGCACCTAAGTCCAGAGGCAGCCAAATAAATAAATTTTTTTTTAAGATCTCACACACAGAGATACACACAATGGGATATTACCCAGCTATTAAAATATGAAATGTGAACGGACCTAGAACATAGCACGTTTAGTGAAATAATTCAGAGAAAGATACTGTATGACATCATTCATATGTGGAATCTAGAAAGTAACAGAAATGAATGTATACACAAAACAGAAACAGATTCACATAAACAGAATTCAAACTTACAGTTACCAAAGGGGAAAGGTGGCACAGGGAGAGGGCAGGAATAAATTAGGAGTTTGGGATTAGCAGATACAAACTGCTATATATAAAATAGATACAAACAAGGTCCTACTGAATAGCACAGAGAACTATATTCAATATCTTGTAATAAACCATAATGGAAAAGAATATATATATATGTATAACTGATTCACTTTGCTGTACACCAGGAACTAATACAGCACTGTAAATCAGGTCAAATTTAAAAATTATGTATCAAAAAATACATAAAAAATATTAAGCACCTTAATACTTTCACTGCTGTAATAACTTATTTATAGTTTATTTCTGATATCTATATTCATGAACATATTACTAGGGAACATGAAAAGTCTTGATGCTTCATTTCCAATTCTTGTATCTTTCTTTTATTGTCTTGTTCCATTGTCCAGGATCTCCTTTACAGTGTTGAATAGAAGAGATGATGGCAAGTGTCCCTGTCCTGTTCCTGAACTTAAACTTTCAAAGCTTCCTCAAGTTGTGGGCTGTAGTTTTTGTTTTTGGAGATACACTGTATCGTGTTACGATATAACACATTCTAAATTCTCGTTTGCTAAGAGTTTAATATATAGACTGAAAGGATATGGAATTTCATCAAACTTTCTTTCCTGAGATACATCAATAAATTTTTCTGGTTAATTTTCTCAAATTTAATCAAACTTGTATTCCTGGGATAAACTTTACCTTCCAATATATTGCTCGATAGGCTTTCCCGATATCTCAGAAGGTAAAGAATCTGCTTGCAATGTAGGAGACCCACGTAGGGAAGATCCACTGGAGAAGGGCATGACAACCCACTCCAGTATTCTTGCCTGGAGAATTCCATGGACAGAGGAGCCTGGTGGGCTACAGTCCAAGGGGTTGCAAGAGTCAGACACAACTGAGCAACTAAGCACACACTGCTCAATTAAGTTTTCTAATAGTTTCAATAGGATGTTATGCATATATGTTCATAAATGACTGACCTGTAAGTTTTTGTTCTGCCTTAGTAGAGTTCTGGTATAAAGGTTATACTGGCCTCATATATGGATGCTTGATTCCTGACAAAGATGACAGTACAAAGTAGAGCGGAAAAAATGGTCTTTGGAACAACTAGGTCATTTTTAAACAGATTACTACTACTACTAAGCTTTAAAAAGCTGGACCACTACCTCATACCATATACAAAAACAATACCAAGCAGATTACAAATCTAAATACAAAAAACACAACTATAAAATTTTACACAAAAATATAGGAAAACACCTCCATAAGGTTTTTTACCCAACTCACATATAGTGGTAACCATAAACAATAATGATGATAAATGAAAACTGAGAATTTCAGTACATCAAAAGATACTTGAATAGAGTAAAAAAGCAAGACAGAAGGAGAATTTTTTCATTACATAAAGCTTACAAACATTTCAAACACACACACAAAATAAAGACTGTCTACAAATAAATAAGAAAAAGGTCCAACTCAATGGAAACCTGAACAAAAGACATAAACACAAATTTCACAGAAAAGGAAATCTAAATGCCAATAATCACAGGAAAAAGTGCTCAGTCACACTGACAATCAAAGAAATGCAAATTTAAATTTCAATGAGACACTGCTATACAACCAACTGGAAAAAATTGTTAAAGGTAGGCAATACCAACCCAAACTGTTATATACTATTGGTAGAAGTATAAATTGGTATTACCACGTTTGAAAATAGTCTGGCAATACCGAGAAAATCTGAAGATATGTATTCCCTAAAGTCTGAAATATTTTGTAAACATATACCCCACAGATGCGTACCAGGCACATGAACAAAAAGGTTCATAACAAAATCGTTCTAAATAGACCTAAACTGGAAAACACAAAAATTCCCGTCAAGAATAGAAAAGATAAATTGGGATATACTAATCAATACCATTCTATGTAACAATAAACATAAATGAACACTAAAAATATTGTTGAACAAAACAAGCTAGACCAAAAGAATGCATAACAAATGATTAAAGTGAAATATAAAGCAATATTAAGGAAGTGATTACTACAAAAGCCAGGATGGTCATTACCTCAATCAAGCAGGGAGAGCATCTTACCAAGAAAGGACAGATGGAGATGGGAGGAAATCTCAAGTGCTGGAAATGTTCTCTTTCCTATTACTTCTTTGTACTGATGTTAACACATAATTTATGTGCTATGCAGTTTATAATATGTGTATTTCACACAAAGGTTAAAAAGGGTGTTTATATATCATAACTGAGCTTTTTAAAAAAGGTATTTAATAAAATTCTCTATGATGGAATTTCTGTAGTTGCTTACATTTACTGAAATATTTTATTAAGGCTTAACAATTACAAACACTTCAAAAGAAACAAAGAGCAATCTTCTTAGAAGATCAAAATGTTCCTATTGCCTTAGAAATATTTTCAGGATGCTCATGCTGAAACACGACATGTCCTGTAAAAGGCCATCTGCTCAGGCTGTTTATTGTCTGCTACAAGTTATAATCCTATCTGCCTCAGTAATTACTTGTTGGAATATAAATACAACTGGAAAGATTAAGATTTCAGGGAATACATAGAAAAAAAGACAAAAGGCCATAATTCCCAGTGATTCTGTATTAAAACATTGCAACACAGATGTGATTCATGGGGATAATCCCTTTTATGAGCCTGCTCATCTTGATCACCACCTGATTTTATCATTCATGAAAAAAAAACTAAATTCTTACTTACTTTTCTTCTCTCAAGAGGCCAATCACTGAACATTACTTTAGCATAAAAGCATTCCAAATGAATTCTATCTCTGAAAACACCTGCTCAAAAACTAGCATAGCTTTAATTTTCAGAAATACAACACCATAATATAAAGGGTATGTTAAGTAAGTCTCTTAACTAATCCAATAAACACCACAATTATTTTTCCGAGTGGATATTTTGTTAGAGCAATAATCACTATCCTATATTATTCCCCATCTCAAAAGCAGCAATTTAACTTTTATCTCATGATACAGGGACATCATCATGAGTAATTATCTGATACTGGGCTTACAGAGATAAGAGAGAGGCTGTGCACTTAAGAACGTGGTCTAAGGCATTCAGGAGGGTAAAGAACACAGGCTCCATAGGAGCTAATATAATAAGCCCTTACCTGAGTGACATTCGAGTTTAATCAGAAAAAGACAGAGCATCCACAAAGATATATATGAATATGGGGGTAAAGGAGGGTGCCTCATCTCTGTATGAACAAACTGCCTGTGTGTATATGTGTGTGTGTGTGGAAGACAAATCGCAAATTTGAAGAGCCATAAATAGTTTAGGATGATTAGAGCAACAAGAGGCAGTATGTAGTGACAAAGTTGAGAGGTAATTAGACGTAATGTTAAGGAGTCTAGTTTTTCAGAGGCAATGAGGAGCCATTTCAGGATTTTTAGAATGAGAAAACAGGATCAAATTTGTAATGTACTTCTGCCCAATACAATTTTGATAAAAAAGACACACTCTAGGTTCTAAGGAAGAACATGGTCTAGCAGGGAGACAGATGTGTAAACAGCATAAAGTACCACCAGTGTTCATACAATGAACATCTTATCAATTAAAGGGTATTTAAAGTTGGTGACAAAATGTCTATAAATCACCTAGAAGAATACCTAGGTGATGATTATTTTTTCAAAATGCATATGGGGGTGGGGTGGGGGGAATACCCTGATACAAAACTATACAAGGCATATTATTATTTTGTTTTCGGTTCACTATGGCACCCAAACACATGTTTATGTTTCCCAAGCATGCCGAAATGACAATAAAGTAGTACAAAATGTAATAAATTGATAAACGCATGGAGATTTTAGATGGTAATATCAAAGAACCAAAGATTCTGATAATTCAGTGGAGGAAAAAAGGGCAATCAAATCGTTTTGGTAAACTTGTGAGGAAGGATCCAGTGCTCAGTGCACACATCAGAGAATACTAAAGTGTTGCCCAGAACAGATCTCCCTCTTTTCTTCTGAGCCAGATAACAGAAAACATACCAATTACCTTTATTAAGTGTATTTCATGAGCTGTCTCCCTCCCAAATGTATAATTTCTGTTTATAGGCATGTAGCTGTGGATTACTAACACTGAGGACATTTACTGCTTAAAGTTAGCAATAGCTTAGCTTCTAATAAAATGGGGGGGAAAAAAATGTTAGAGAATGCGAATTCAAGCAGAAAGATAATGGGTTTTCAACAAGCTTTGAATATTTCATGTCCTGGGTCTTGAAAATCCATTCGCTGATTCAACAAGTATTTACACTGAATACCTGCATGCCTGGTACCCTTCTGGATGGCATGTCCATGAATAAAATAGAGAAAAATCCCTGTCTAACCTTGGGGAGCTGATATTCTAGTAAAGCTTACAATTTCATGTGATGTCTTTAAAAAGCCTTACCAAAATGCTGATAGTGAGATCTCATACCAAGATCAGAGGTAATTTTTAGTTTCTCCATTTTCCTCTCACGTCTTCCCAATACAAAAACATCTTTTTACTCCCTTTCTTCCTTTATTTATTTAAAAGAGAAGAGAACTAGTAGGGAAATCAACCTGGCCACACTAATAGAGTAGACGACAGAGAGCCAAATAACTGAGCTACTTAGGTGCAAATGCATTAATTCAGGTGAGTATATAAAAAATACAACAATGTGAATGAAGGCATAGATTTAAGCTACATCAACGAGTAGAAGAAGGATGAATTTGAGAAACAGCAAGGATTCTCATGAGGACTCTATCTCCAGTAAGTCTGCTGCTAAAAGAGAGGGAAAGAACAAGTATGAGCCCCAGGTTTCCAATTTAACCTGTGAGAAGAGTTAATGCAGGTCTGTTCTCTTGGTTCTTATCTCTGTAACCATGGCAACAATTCTTGATCAAACCCTAAGAACAAAACTCCTGAACATTCTTACATTTACTGGTTAATGATGCTATGCAATACACCTGAAGCTGTGAACCAAGACAAATCAGGAGGACAGCATGTGTAAAGTTAACAGGATGATTCCTGGTATGTACCTGGCATATGACACCACTGCACAATGGCTGATCACACAGCAGTCATGTGCCTATGCCACCAGATCTCTTTGAGAACCATAAACTCTTAAGACTCAAACTTCCTTGGGTGGAGGCATCTCTTAAGAGTCTCTGAGGTTCTCAGCTAGAGGGAAAAGCACATCTTGTGTGACTCTTGCAGAGAAGGAAGGATTTTGTGGGAGCCCGTATGTGACCTCTTTACTGATGGGTATCTTTTCTTTGCTATCCCTGGACTGTATTCTTTGCTATAATAAATATTAGCAGTGAAGCTGTGAATACAACTTGATATTCAGTCATGTGAGTTCTTCCAGTGAATCACTGAACTAGTAGGTAGTCATGGGATCCCCAAGACAGGACCACTGAGTAGACAGGAAATTAAGGAGGTGGCAGGATGTGAGAAAAACAGAATTTAGTTTCCATGTAAACCATCTTAATCACCTTCATTATAAGACTTTTGAGCAGCCACTTGTTTTTAACCATTTTTATCCTCATCACTGGTTCAAAGTTTCCTTCAGCTTTCATTTACTCTTATTATTTCTATTAAATTTAGAGGACTTCCCTGGTTGTTCAGTGGTTAAGAATACGCCTGCCAGGGCAGGAATAGAGATTCAGACAAAACAGACTTAAGGACACAGTGGGGGAAGGAGAGGGAGGGACGAATTGAGAGCGTAGCACTGAAATATATACATTACCATGTGTAAACCAGGTAACTAATGGGAAGCTGCTGTATAGCACAAGGGGTTCACCTGGTGCTCTGTGACAACCTAGAGAGGTGGGACGGGGTAGGAGCTGGGAGGGAGGTTCCAGAGGGAGGGGACATGTGTATACCTATCGTTGAGGTAGGGAGAAACCAACACAACACTGTAAAGCAGAGTTAACCTCTGATTTAAAAAATATAAAAGAATCCACCTGCCAATGCTGTTAACATGGGTTCAATCCCCGGTCTGGGAAGAGTCCACACGCCACGGAGCACCTAAGGCCATGCACCACAGTAACCAAGCCCACACCCTAGAGCCCGCAAGCAACTACTGAAGCTAGTGCGCTCTACAGCGAAAGAAGCTACCACAGTAAGAAGCTGCCACCTCAAAGGAGAGCAGCCCCCACTTGCTGCAACTAGAGAAAGGCTGCACGCAGCAACGAAGACCCAGCACAGCTAAAAATAAACAAACAAATGAACAAAAATAAATGAACTTAGAAACAAGATATGACAGAATACCCCTTACTTCAAGAATATATCCTGGTATATTTTGTGATCTTGTTCCAAATCTTCTATATACCACCACTATCTTTAAATTCACTGTGTTACGTTACTAAGCGCCTAAAAATATTAAGAAGATAAAGCTCTTGTCCTAGGATCTAGAGAAAAACACTTACATGAATATGACAATGGATCTAGGCATAAAAATGAAACAGATCTATTTCATTTCTAACCGTATTCTAGGCACAGGTAATATAAAAGATCGCATCTTTAAAGTCATACTGAGATTGAAAGTACTGCATTACAGTCATATGACAGATCAACTTTCTCAGGAAAACTTTGCAAAAATATCCAAAAATCTGAATAATGAGCTTTCCAAGGCAGAGTTATTGAGAAACCAAAGGCAGTCAGAGTAAAGGCAAATATTACCAGAAGCTACCTCTGCTTCCTGAGGGTGAACACTGGATACGATTGCCTGACAACTGAATAGCTTTGCTATCCTTAGGACGTTTATGCTTTTGGAATGATCATTCACGGGAAAGTGAGAGCAAGAAAAAGAAACAATTTCTCATTCCTCCCATGTATTACTTGAGTTCTATTTGTCCCTGCTAATAAAACATCTTCCATTTCTTTAGAAATGCTACATCTCCTTTTTAAATAAGAGATAAAATTGTTTTATCATCTTTTTGAGCACAATTCAAGAATTGTTGAGTTGAATATGTTTAAAAGAATATGAAACATTCATCTTTATGTATGGCAGAAACCAACACAATTCTATAAAACAATTATCCTCCAAATAAAAATAAATATATTTAAAAACAAAACAAATCCCCTTTCAATCAGTTTAACTTAAAATAGCCAGTGGTAGATTTTGTTGGTTGAAATCTAGTTCCATGACTGGTACAATAAAAATTTTTCCCTACCCAAAGAGGGGGAAAAAAAAACTATCCACCTTTTAGAATTTAAAGTATCTTCTTACAGATGAAAGCTTAGGGAGTTTTACAGAAATCCTGCTGTGTACAAATTTCTGGCAGGAAAAGAAGCCTCAGAATTGCTAAAGACAATTCACAGCCTGCTAATCAGAAAAGCTGCTTTCATTGACTGATGATGGTTCTAGAAAGCTCCAGTGCAATAATATACAAGTATAAGAGAAGCTGAGAGTAGATTTCAAGGGAAGAGAGTGAATATATAATAAAGCTGACTAAAGCTTGAAACTTTATGGTATAAAAGAATAGAGATCGTGAAACAGAAAAGAGTCATCATATGTTGGTGGGATAGCAGCAAGAAATGATCATTTCAGAAACATAACCAATCAAATGTAAAGTATTATTGGAGGCACTGGTGCCAAACCAAACATATCACTATAATTATCAATTAATATTATCATAATTACTACTAACATTTAGTAAGCAGTTATATGTCAACCAGGCTTCCCTAGTGGCTCAGATTGTAAAGAATCCGCCAGCAATGAGGGAGACCTGGGTTCAATTCCTGGGTTGTTAAGATCCCCTGGAGAAGGGAACGGCTACCCACCACCAGTATTCTGGCCTGGAGAATTGCACAGACAGAGAAGCCTGGGGTCCATGGGGTCACATTTGAGTCCGTGGGGTCTCAAAGAGTTGGACACAACCGAGCAACTTTCACTTCACTTCACTTACATGTCAGCCACTTTGCAAAGCACTATAAGTGGATTCAACCTTTATAACAATCTTGTGAAACAGATATTACCATCAACCTCATTTTATAAATGACGAAACCAAGGTTAAAGAAGTTAAGCAATTTGCCCATTTTCATAAAGCTAGTCAAAAAGCCAAAGTTAGAAATCAAGTCATATGGTTCTAGATGCTGAGAGAAGTATGCTATTCTGCTTTCTCATCTGGTAGAAAAATGAGCCAGTAAATGCTGCAGACATTAACAATAAACTGTTTCATGAAAATTCTTCTACAGATACATCCACAAACAGAAGAACAGAGGTTATTTCATCCACAGTGTCAATTTCAAGTTTTTGAATGGAAAATGAAGAAGAGATACTATGAACGCTACGGAAATAGCTATCTTATCTTTTCACAATATAAAAAAGGCAAAGGAGAACATCTTTGAAGAAAAGTATAATGTTGGCTCATCCAAAACAAAAAGGTCTAATATTCAAACACTATAGGTTCTAAGTAAAGCAAACTACTGGCCACAACAAATATGTGCCCTGTGAGCGGTGCAGTGGAGACACAGTGTAGCAGACTGGCTGTCAGGATGGACTATGGGACCTAATCCTGGCACTACTACAAATAAGGAAACTGATGTGTTCTCCATGTCTCAATTTCTTAATCTCTACTAAAAAAATAGTATTATACTGTTTTTGTACCTACCTCAAAAAAAAAATTCAATAGGAAGTACTAAGTTAATGTTAGCAACTTTTATTAAGTTGAAATCCCTAAAACTGAATGCTAAGTCATTTTCAATAAATGCTCTCATGTAATATTTCTATATATTCCAGCACTAAATTTTATACACAAAGAATCTGAATATAATCATTGTAAAAACGTATTTCTAAAACGTCACTAGGAATCAGGGCTTCTGTGAAATAAAATGAAAACAAAATGAGTTTGAAAATGAGTTTCAAAATGATTTTGAAAACAAAATCACCGGCCTTTCCTCCACAGAGCAACTAAAATGAGAGCACACCGGACCCTCCTGGTGGGGCAGTAGTTAAGAATCCGCCCGCCAGTGCAGGGGACATGGGTTCAGTCCCGGGACGGGGATGATCCCACATGCCATGGGGCAACTAAGCCCATGAGCCTCAACTACTGAGCCCGAGCTCTAGAGCCCACGAGCAGCAACTACAGAGCCCCAAACCTAGAGGCCGTGCTCCACAGCAAGAGAAGCCACCACACTGAGAAGCCTGCACACCACAATAAAGAGCAGACCCCACTCAATGCAACTAAAGTCAGCATACAGCAACAAAGACCCAGAGCAGCCAAAAATAGACAATTTTTTTAAATTATTCTTAAAAAAAAAAAGAGCACATCTAGTCTCACAGAAATCAAAAATGACAAATAAATATACAAATGAACATGGGTCTTCCACATTTCTAATAGAAATATCTTACCATAATCTTACTATCAACAATAAACTTGTTAATTTATGTAAAACTATCTCTTCTTTGGGATGGCAGTTCTCACACCTGTTTGGAAAGCAAGGTACAAGCAAGAGAGGGTGCTAGTTACAGAACCCGCAAAATGATGATGTTGTAGTTAATGGTAACAAAATAACTAAAAAAACTGTCCCAGATTATGGAATTGTATACACATATGCAACACATATGCATATTCTCCAATATGAAAACAATAACCACCAGCCTCTATCTATGAAAAAATCTAAGCAAGAGCAATGTCATTTTTTCATTAACATTCATTTGGTGCTTGTTAATAATAACAGTTGCTAACTTCTGAATACCTACTACATGTCAGGTCAGGCAATATGCCAAAGAGATTGAGGTGTGTATTTTACTTACAACTTATTTACCTTGCTCATAACCATTACTGACTCATTGTCATCATTACTTTCATTTTTACAATGAAACAGCTGAGGTTTCAAAGAGGTTAGATATTTAATTGAAGTTCAAACAATGGGGAAGGGGCAGAGCAAGGACCCAAAACTGTCCAACTGAAACTTTTCATGTATGTGCTTAGTTGCTCAGTCGTGTCTGATTCTTTGCAACCCCATGGACTGTAGCCTGCCAGGCTCCTCTGTCCATGGGATTCTCCAAGCAAGAATACTGAAGTGGGTTGCCATGCCCTCCTCCAGGGGATCTTCCCAAGCCTGGAATCAAACCCAGGTCTCCCGTACTGCAGGAGGTTTCTTAACCTCTGAAACTCTGCATGCTTAACCACAACACTACACGCTACACTATGCAATAAAATATTAAATTTAAACATTTTACACAATTATATTTATTTAAATGTTATACAGATCAGAAAAGATCAACATTAATCAATTTTAAGAATAAAATATATGCATCAGTGAGAGGACCATTAAAGGATCATCGCCGAGAATCTAATGTAAGTATGGTGAAATCTGTTTAGAGAGTAGACCTTTAATATTCTCCCTCCAAACAAGAAACGGTAATTATTGGCTGGCCAAGAAGTTCATTCGGGTTTTTCTGTAAGATGTGATGGAAAACCAGAACAAACTTTTTGGCCAACCCAATATTTCATGACACAATTGAGGTGTTAACTAACACTATGGTGGTAGCTATTATGTTAATACATTAATGTATCAAAGAAATACATTTATAATATGTTTTCATTAAACTCACACAATGTTATGTGTCAATTATATCTCAATAACCCTGGGGGGGGGGGGGGGGAGGAACTGCTGAAAGGCCTGCTATTAAAATTATTTTGGAAATTATTCCTAAGTTTCAAATGTAACATGCTTTGGTTAAGTACACAACGAACAAAATCTAGTTCTATAAGCTGTAGTTCAAATAAAGGTCTTCTTACTAGAATATAAGCCAACTGTAAAATCAACCGCTGGTCAATTAACCTAACTTAATTCCTCAAAGAGAGGATGTATTTTTAGAGAATAAAATTAAGTTTTAGGGGATAAACTAAATCCACTCTAATCTATGTGTAGCCATTTTGGACTTCACATTTTAATTTGAGGAGACACATGGCTACTAGTACTGTCAAAAGGAAAACAATAACCTTTACTTTTTTTTTTTAGCTGAATTGCTATCTGGGTAAACAAAATACTACTGATATTGACTTTTGTAGTGCATCTTCTAACATTACCCTATATGTCCATGATTTCTAATTTATATTGTTATAATCAGCATATCCATAGTCATAATTGAAAAGCAGAAAACTATATAAAAATAATTCTCATAATGAAAAGAGTGAAAAGACTGTTCATACTTCAAACATGTTTAGGTCAATTCAACTTAAAATCTTATTGTGCTGGAATGAAATTTTACTGAAAGATAAGGGCCTTAGGTCTGCACTGGACAGCTATTAAAGACAAGAAAATCTACTAATCATCAAATTTAAAAATAATCTTAACTCAAGACTTAAAATGCATCTACCTTATGATATCCATTGCCTGGTAAAGTATTTCAGATTGATCAACTCCAAGAACCTTCTTTGCCCCTGCTTTAGCAGCAAACATAGAGAGAATTCCAGTTCCACAACCAACATCCAAAACTACCTGGTATAATAATAAAAGAAAAAGAACAGATGTTATTGAGGTCTAATACTTAAATCCTATTCATATATGATGATGTTTCTGGCTAGGAACAGATAACAAAATTTAAACTTTACCAGTCAAACATGGTAATAATTTCTATTTGGCTAAACTGAACATATAATTACATTAAATTATTTTAAATTCATAACAGTTTTTGGCCACAGATTATTGCAATCATATGCAACAATGTAAATTTAAGAAATGTTTTATATGAAATGAGCAATTCCCACAGACTTAATAGGGAAGTAGTCTGTCTTTTATTTCCTTATTGTATGTATCCTCTAATTTAGGTTCAGTAATTCTAAATTTTAACAGAAATAAGCTTTCTCAAGTTTGAGTACCAGAAATTAACTTAAGCAGGATAGTTTGATCCATACAATTTAGAAATGGTTATAAACGAATCACGGATATAGATTATTTTCATACCCACTCCACTTCTAAAATTTAATATTCAACTCATTTTAATTATAGAGGTACAATAAAAAATAGGCTTTTAGAATTCAGCAACTTGAGAATTTACGTTTTCAAAAAGATATTCATTATCAATGGTAGAAACAGGAAGAAGAATGAAATTTAAGATGTTATTGGGGATTGGAATGTAACAATTATTTCTAATCAATAATTTCATATGGTTCTTCCCAGAATAGTAATAATGAAATCTGCATGGTTCACAGTAAAAATAAAAATAAATTACCAAGGAAACACATTAAGCAAAACATTCAGAAACAACCAAGAATGAAGAATAGAGAGTAACAGAGAATAGCAGTGTGATAAAGAGAACTCAAGCACAGAGCAGAGCGCAGGGCAAGGGGAGAGGACACACACAGGCTGTTAAAGAGTTTTACACAGGTCCCTGAAGCGCTTCTCCTGGCAAGAATATTGGAATGGGCTGCCATTTCCTCCTCCAGGGGATCTTTCCAACCCAGGGATCAAACCCATGTCTCCTGCTTGGCAGGCAGATTCTTTACCACCGCACCACCTGGGAAGCCACTGTAAGAAAAACAGAACTAGAATTTATCTATCGTATTGTTCAATCTATGGGGCTTCCCTAGTGGCTCAACAGTAAAGAATCTGCCAGCAATGCAGGAGATGCAGGTTCAATCTCTGGGTTGGGAAAATCTCCTGGAGGAGGAACTAGCAACCCACTTCAGTATTCTTGCCTGGGAAATCCTGTAGACAGAGGAGCCTGGTGGCTATAGTCCATGGGATTGCAAAGAGTCAGACACAACTGAGCAACTGAGCATTGTTCAATCTATTATATAAATGAACTTATTTACAAAACAGAAACAGATTCACATGCTTAAAAAACAAACTTATGGTTGCCGGAGGGGGGCGAATTGGCGGAAGAGATAGTTAGGAAGTTTGGGATGGACATGTACATACTGCTTTATTTAAAATGGAAACCAACAAGGACCTACTGTATAGCACAGAGAACTATGCTCAATGAGACAGCCTGGATGGGAGAGGAGTTTGGGGGAGAATGGATATATATGTATATGTATGGCTGAGTCCCTTTGCTGTCTACCTGAAACTATCATAACATTGTTAATTGCCTATACTCCAATATAAAATAAAATTTTTTAAAAAAGAATCTATTACATTGTTCAACAACTACTTTTTTACTAGGTAATATATTCATTTTTCCACAAGAATAATAGAGTCAGCTTGTCTATTTTTAAGTCTTAGTATTTTTATGGGGACTGAACTAAAATACAAATTTACAGAACACAGACAATTTCATTTTGTGTTTTCTATTCAGGAACATGGTAAGAATTTCAATTTGTTTTAATCATCTTTTATGTTCTTCAGGAGTTTTGGATTTTTTTTTATATCTTTTTCATTAAGTCCTGTACATCAGTTAGGTCTGCTCCTATGCATTTTATCTTCTGCAATGTTTACTAGTATAAGGGAAGTCTGTTCCATTACATTTTGAAAATATACCAGAACTGACTCCAGAGGAGAGAATCTAAATAGTCTTAATTTCTATTGAAGAAATAAGGTTGTCAAAAGGCTGCTACTCTGTGTCCCCTATCCTCTGCCCCTCTTAGAAGGTTGAGGCTGCTTAGGGAGAATGCGACTGTCCCTGACCGTGTTACCTGTTTGGGTGAGTCAGCACATTTTAACACAACCACTTCACACATTAAGAAAGTTCAAAACTGTAAAATGAAATCTATAAAATACCACTGCAAAAACATTTTTTAAAGTTACAAATAAAATATACTATCCACATCATCATGTACTATAACACAGAGCATATATATTTATAGTATGGGTATAGTATATCAAGTTGAAATATTACATATCATAAAATGATAATAAAATGTAAATATATACATAACACAACAGTAAATGATGATTTCCCAGAAACTTTCATTGAAATATTTACAAAATTAAAATTAAAAGATCAGTGTAGAATTTGGCAAGTTTGACAGCATAGTGCTTTGGTAATGGTGTTTGGGAATACTGAATATCAACACTCATGCACTGTTTCTTTCTGACCCCGAGAGTCCTCTGTTAGAATTTATCGTATTATTCTATTCCTACATTTATAAAAAGATTTTTAATATTTTATATTTTTACATGCATTATTTCTAATATAAAAAATTAGAACTTATGGACAATTTTACACTGTATTTTTGAGCCATTAAAATAACGTTAATAAGGGATTATCTTAGAGAAACTGCTAAGGGACAACAACTGAGTACAGGAGGACATATATCATGTGCTGCAATTAGAGCAGGTATTCTTTCGTAAAACTACACACATACACAATTTATATATATATGCATATATATATACAAAATCTTACTTAATTCTTTCTGAAGGAAAGAGAGCTTTAGAGAAAGAAAGTAACAGATTCAGGATCATACAGCGTGTAATTTGTAAAGCTGGAACTCAAACATAGGTCAAGCTGCTTTTTTAAGAGTGCATACTTAAATTATATTTTTAGTTGCATACTAATTATTTATTACATCTAGCTCAGATTTAGGTATTTGAGCAAATAATCTAAAACTTGATAGAACCAAGAAAGAGGCAGAATGATAACAGAATACACTAACATTATTTTATAAAATGATGAAGGAATGTATAAAAAACATTTTAACTGTAGATAATAATCAAAAGCATAAAAAAGGCACCAAACTGTGAATTTCTTCAATGAACTACAAATAGAAATTAATTATGAGTGAGTGATAACAAGATTATGCCACTCAAAGTTAAATCAAATCTGAGAAACCATATGGTCTCCACAGGAGCTTTGTGAATTAAAACAATATTAAGAAAGGCATGAAGGAAAGGAAGCAGGAAGGAAAGGATTGAGGGAGAGGAAAAGAAATTTTAATTCCTTTTCTGAAAAATAAATCTCTATCATGCCCTAAACAACATATGATACAGAAGCTAGAGCTGCGATATGAAATTTGTCTACCTAATGAAGAAAAATGAAAACAAAAACTATGGTATAAAACTTAGGAAGACACACTGTTCCATACATTTTTTAAAAGAACTATATTTAAATAATTTCATGAACATGTTCTGTCATGCCACACAGGACCTATACATGAAAAATAATGAGAATTAAAATGTCATTAATGAATCCCACCCTAATTATTTTCTCCTTAAAGTGTAGTGGCACAGGGTTAAGGGCACTAGACTAGGACTAAAACCTTCAAGTTCTGTTTTTTTTTTTAGTTGCCTATTTTAGGACAAATCATTAACCTATTTGTTTCAAATTCTTCATGTATTAAATGGAGATAAATACCTACCATCCCTAGTTACAGGTATATTATACAGCAACAAGACAGTATGTTTGAAAATATTCTATAAATTATCAAACACTACTTAAATGTATGGTAGTATATTTTCAACATCTGCAGCCATAGTATAATACAAAGAAGAGTATCCCAAATCACATGAAATTTCTAGATTACTACTGTTAATTAGAGAATTATATCCTGAACATGCCTTAAAGAGTTAGAAATTGATACATATTTTACATTATAATCTTGAGAAACCATACATGCCTAGAAAACCTAACTACACATTGATAAAAGAAAGCATGTTACGCAAAATACTAAGGAAAAATTACTTCAAATTTATTAGTAAGCCCTCTCCTAACTGTGGCAGATTTAATCGCTTTACAAGGGCAGTAAGTACAATACAAAATAAACTTTACATGTTTTCCATGGTCATGTATTTTGTCCAAAAGTGTATAATATATACAGTATTTCTATAACAGTTACAAATAAAAAATTAAAAGCAGATAATGACTGTGTACAGGTCTATGAATCCAGTAAGATGTGTTTCATATACATAGAAATATTCATTTACTTAATTTCCTGATTAATCTTATGATTACTAATACTTGTCTTTTCACTATTTTCCTATGTAATACAAGACAAAAGTCTATTCAGAGCATATTGAAAAAGTAACTATTTTTACTTAAAAATTTCTTATGGCATTGGTATCAAAAAGTATTTACAGCGTCCGTATCAAAAAGTATTTTTAAAATATTTTACAAGATAGCTCAAAGTTACTGCTTTTATAAAAAGAGAAGTCCTAAAATTTTAGAACCAGAAAAAAATTTTTTTAATAATTTTATAGATGAGGCCCACAGAGACTCACCACTGTCTAAAATTATTGTAGGGCTGGATCCTGAGTAGCCAGGCAGAACTAGTGATTCCCAGACTTAAATGCTTAAATACATGCTTAAATTGTATACAACATATTAAGGAAAAAATAAAATAAAAACCTAGGCATAATCTAACTGTAAGTATAAAGTAAAATTTTAATAGTAACATTATTTGCTTCACTGGAAACTGTTTTTTTAGATATTAAATAAACTGTTCTAGCATTTTAGGTGCAAATATAAAAACTATTAAAAAAATGACTAGTCTTTGCTATAATAATAAATAAAAAGCAAATAAAAAAGCCAACAAAGAACTGATAAAAACTAATAACCTTAGATATGCAGATGACACCACCCTTATGGCAGAAAGAGAAGAAGAACTAAAGAGCCTCTTGATGAAGGTGAAAGAGGAGAGTGAAAACGTTGGCTTAAAGCTCAGCATTCAGGAAACTAAGATCATGGCATCCGGTCCCATCACTTCATGGCAAATAGATGGGGAAACAGTGGAAACAGTGTCAGACTTTATTTTTTTGGGCTCCAAATCACTGCTGATGGTGACTGCAGCCATGAAATTAAAAGACACTTACTCCTTGGAAGGAAAATTACGACCAATCTAGACAGCATATTAAAAGGCAGAGACATTACTTTGCCAACAAAGGTCCATCCAGTCAAAGCTATGGTTTTTCCAGTAGTCATGTATGGATGTGAGAGTTGGACTATAAAGAAAGCTGAGTGCCAAAGAATTGATGCTTTTGAACTGTGGTGTTGGAGAAGACTCTTGAGAGTCCCTTGGACTCCAAGGAGATCCAATCCATCCATCCTAAAGGAGATCAGTCCTGGGTGTTCACTGGAAGGACTGATGTTGAAGCTGAAACTCCAATATTTTGGCCACCTCATGCAAACAGTTGACTCATTGGAAAAGACCCTAATGCTGGGAAGGATTGGGGGCAGGAGGAGAAGGGAACGACAGAGGATGAGATGGCTGGATGGCATCACTGACTCAATGGACATGGGTTTGGGTAGACTCCGGGAGTTGGTGATGAACAGGGAGGCTTGGCATGCTGCAATTCATGGGGTCGCAAAGAGCTGGACACGACTGAGCGACTGAACTGACAGATGAAAACCTGGTATTACCAATATACATATTCTTGAAGTAGAAATTGTGTGTGTATGTTAGTCACTCAGTCGTGTCCGACTCTGCAATCCCATGGACTATAGCCCACCAGGCTCCTCTGTCCATGGGATTCTTCAAGCAAGAATACTGGAGTGGGTTGCCATGCCCTTCTTCAGGGGATCTTCCCAACCCAGAGATCGAACCCACATCTCCCGCACTGCAGGCAGATACTTTATCATCTGAACCACCTGGGAAGCCCCTGAAGTAGAAAGAGAGCGGGTAAATTTCCAAGCAAAGGTATGCGAGTGGCAGAGACGATCATATACTTGACTAAATTAGTGGACTAACTTCCAATAAGGCAGAACAAACAGAAAACTTGAACTCTTAGGTAACATGCCAATGTAGAGAAGGAAGGAAAGAGAAAGTGAAGAAAAAATGGAAAAATTCACAAGGGAGGAAAAAATATGACACAAATTTCACACACATACTCATACACACCATGAAAGATCATCTTTGAAATAACCTGAGGCAGTATAAAGACTAATTGTAAAATATAAAGTATCTCATAAAATGGTCTCAAAAAAAGCACATAAATTCTACCTTAAAATATTTGACCCTATTTACCAAATGAGTTTTTAAATTAAGTTTTAACTAATTAATGTGAACTAAAACAATAATTAAATGCTTTGATATGGGGTTTATCTAGTACATTTGAAATTAACAAGAATCACAGTAAATCAAAAACATGGTTTAAGCAAAACTTACCTGACTGAGCAAAGTTTAACTAAGTTAAATCACTATAATTAATGAATTTCAATTAAAAAAAAAAGTGGACTGAATGACACCAATCAGCATTTCTGTTATCAGTATTCTGCACCACAGATCAGCATCACAAAAGACTCCCATGAAATAAAGCCAGTATAAATGAAATCGGGCTTCCCTGGTGGCTCAGCTGGTAAAGAATCCACCTGCAATGCAGGAGACCCTGGTTCAATTCCTGGGACAGGAAGATCCCCTTTAGAAGGGATAGGCTACCCACTCCAGTCTTCCTGGGCTTCCCTGGTGGCTCAGATGGTCTGGGTTTGATCCCTGGGTTGGGAAGACCTCCTGGAGGAGGACATGGCAACCCACTCCAGTATTCTTGCCTGGAGAATCAGTATGGACAGAGGAGCCTGGCAGGCTACAGGCCATGGGGTCACAAAGAGTGGGGCACGACTGAGTGACTAAGCACAGCACATACATGAAATCAACTGCTGTCACAATGACCTAAGAGAGGATTTCTGCTACCCAAGATCCATATAAAACACGTAATTCTGTAGCCTATGCTACTCACCTTGTCTTTGAAGATATGTGGGTTTTGGTATATAAAATCTCGGTAACTTTCTGTTCGTACTTTGTCCTAGGGCAGAGAAAGGAAAACATCACATTATACTTACAAATAAAAATTTTTAAGGAAGTTAACTGCTAATTATCACATACATTTCTATAGCTACTTTTTGCCTGGAAACCCATGTTTAATCTTTTTTTGCTAGAAGAAAATAATAGGGACTTCCCCGCTGGTCCAGTGGCTAAGATTTCAAGTTCTCAATGCAGCGGGGCTCAGATTCAATTCCTGGTGGGGCAACTAGATCCCATAAGCCACAACTAGAGATCCCGTGTGCTGAAACTAACACCCAGCACAGCCAAATAAATATTTTTTCAAAAAGAAAATAAGAACAGTAACAGCAATAAAACACAAAGAAAACATTTAATAACATCACTGAAAGTCAAATAAGACCTAAGTTCTTAAAAATGTACATATTTTTGTCTTGACAGGCACCATCACTGTAAGACAATATTAACGGGCCTGATTCCCTGTAGTAGAACTAGGTTAAAATATGAGAGAAAAAAGACAAAACAGACAGATGTGAAAATTACAGTTACATACGAAAAATGAAGCTAAACTGAGTACAGTTTCCTAAGAAAGTCATCGATCAGCACCTACGTGATTTATAATCCTGTTTTGTTTCTAGAACTGTCTGTAGTAGGAAATGATGCTTAAAAGCCTATAAGCCTAAAAGTAAATCATTTGAGCCCCACAGCCCACATTATGAGACTTCTCCACTCCAGAGTCTCACGTGACCTGTGACCCAGGCAGGCACTGAACGTTAACATTTATGTTGGTTCCTCAACAGTGCCGATTCCCTTTTAAATCACCTCAGCTGAGACATGTACTGACAGCTAATTAAGCAGTAAGAGCACAGTTGCTAAGGGAGTAAAACAAGTTTGATAAAAATACCTCAAATCGGGAATTTTAAATTTCACACTTGGTAAAAAGGAGTTAACACCAAACACTACAACATTTATACCATTCACATCCCTGCCAAAACCATGTTCATGCCAATACTGGAATTAAAAAAAATATACATATACACATATATATAAAGGAAGTCTTAAATTAAAAGTTGTTTTACTTAACTAGTGGCTCTAAAAAGGGGGAATTCCATAATTAATTCCATCTTTTCTGATGTAATTAGTTCTAACTGCTTTACAGACAAAATTTTAAATCAGGTTTATTAAATTTATGTATTTTAAGATTATGAGAATCTAACATTCAAATGAATTTAAACATTAAGTAATTAATTTTAAAAATATTTTTAAAAAATACCATTTCATACATTCTTAGTATTTTTATACTCTTCTTACACTAACCAGTGATTTTTGCTGACACAACAAAACCCACAAAGGGTGAACATCAGTCAAGAAGGCAGTCACTCAGCAAGCTCTCACCAATCACACTGCTCTAACTTAATCACTAGCATCCCAACTCCTGTCCTAAGTCCATGCACTGCTGCTCAGCTCAACTATAATCCTTCATCCGACTCTTCCTACACATCCATCTGCTTTCACTCATATGCTCACCCTGGTGCAATGAAATTCAAAGTATATTAAACACAGTGCTTTGGACATAGCAGAGCTTTGATTTAATAAATGAATTTTTGAGAGGAAAATCCACTAAATGTGAAAATCCAAACAAATTAAAGACAAGCCTTCAAACCATTTCTAAAAATTTATTCTAACAAAAGACCAAAACTGTTCAATACAAAATAAGGTAATAAACAAAAATAAAATAATCTTTTGCACTCATCCATTAAAACTAAGAAACACAAAAGAATGAGAGGTTCTTTTGCTTCTCAATGTTAAGAAGCAAAATAATCTGTTAACACCAGTACCTGGTGTCATGGAATTATTCCTACAAATATTTAAAAAATTTAAGTATGAGACTAAATACAACAGAAAAATTATATACTATAAATTTTACTGACATAAGTAACAGCATGTTTTAAAATACAGGCTCATGAAGGTAGACAGAATGCCTGAGTCAGCTACAGATACAATGAGGAAAATGAAGTAAAGAAAAATTATTTAATGGTACTATAATCTGGATAAATGTACACCAGGATAAACAATGTCTTCTTGGGGGACAAAAAAACACAGAGAGAGAGTGATACATCTCAGATTTAAAACATTAACAACAAGTCCTTTCAGAAAGATAAAGTGGCAAAGGATTTTGAAAGTTCATGTCATCTATTCTGCTATTAACTACACCTCTGAAATTCAAAGTTACTTTCATCTTGATTCTGGAAAATAAGATTACAAACTATCCTTATTTATAATCACTAAATAAGGCATATCCAAAGTAGTGTCATTAAAATACTGTATCTGAGACTAAGCAACAAAAAATCCAAATATTTTTATAAAAGCAAGGCCAATTCTAAGCATAAAAATAAGTCCTGTATGTATGGCTTCTCAATTTTAAATTATTTATAAAGATCATGTGAGACTCTGGTAGTAGCACAATCTTGAACAAATTATATGTACTAAGAATTGTTTTGATAGGAAACAGAAGAAATATTGCATGACATAAGGCACATTTTATATTTGCCCACAGTATGTAACTTAGCAAAATGTAAAATGGACAAAGAGTCTTTTTGAATGAACTATATCCATATTTCCTATGATCCAAAGCAAGGTGGTTACACTGTATATCAGCTAAGGGGAATTAAGGCATGGGAAATTGTATTAATAAGAATTCTTAAGTGATTCCAGATCTAAAAGTGAAAAGACAGCACTGGGAACTTTCAGCTGGAACTTCTTAATGTACATCAAAAGGACTTACAGATACTCCATCAGGTATGAAGATCCTCTAGTTACTGAAATATAGCCACAAGAGTCCAGGAGAGAGATTTGGAAATAAGTCCAAACTGGATTTCCCAGATGACTGAACCGAGAGCACTCAGATGTACTATCTTCTAGGAGTCTCAGTAACTTACCAGTCTGAAAAGCCCAATACAATTTCCCTATCTAAAGTAGTAAAGGTTCATGGCATTGAAACTGATGGGGTGATTTAAAATGACAAACATGGGCTAAGAAAAACTCCTTTAAAGAAAATATTCTAGACACAATAAAATTAATTTTAACAAGGAAAACGGTGTGTGTCCATTTCTTTTAAATAAATTCATCCTGGACTTAAAATAATTTATTACTTATAACTGTTATTTGCAATCCTATGCAACTACACAAGTAACAACAAAAAGCACAACCAACCGTGACAAGTCATTAGTGAAGAAATGACATGAGATTGCTTTAAAAGATCCCAAATAATTACAATTACTATTAATCAGCAAACCTCCAACTCTGCAATCCTGCAAAACTGACTCAACAAAAAATATATATATTATTAAATATTCCTGGTTATTTTAAATAGGTATGTTTCAAGGAACACAGTCTTCAGGCTTCCCTAAAATAAATCAATCTTCTGAGGAAGGATTCAAAAGAGGATTTTTCATTTGTTGGTTTTAAGAAAGAAAAAAAAAGGTAGTGACATCTAAAATTCACAGAGATAAACATCTAAAATTTTCAATAACTTTTAAACTCCAACATTTGTTAGATATTTTCACTTTTACTAAATTAAAAAATTATACTTTGCCATTTTATAATCTACAACAGATGATAAAATATATCTATTATACTAGGTACAGCTAGAAATCTACTTATAGCTTACATAAACATTACCATTATAAAAATTGAAACCAACCAAGTATCTGATCTGACTTAGGAAATTCTATCATTGATTTCAAATGTAAAAAAGTTATGCTATAACTGTGAGAATTATCTACAACTAACTTTGTACCAAAGAATTAGTCTTTGCCCAAACTAATGACAGTACTGCTAATTAAAACACTAATTTCTCCTTCACACATTAAAAGGCAAACGTAATTTATTTCTTCCTATTTAAAAGTTACTCTTGAGAAGCCTAAAATCATTAGCAATTTTTCCCATTGTTCTATTTTAAGCAAAAGTAATCGCAAAATAAAGATTAATAATGATCTTAGGTAGAATTTACAGTAATTCTGATTCTTCTATAATTTTTTCAACATAAGATGAGCTATCATGTACCAAAAAGATCTAAAAAGCAGTTCTCAAAAAAAAGAAAAAGGCAGTTCTACCACAGCATGTGTGTTAAGAACCAGTTTCACTCTATCTTTCCTTTAGCATGGAGTTGGCACATCTGTGCTCTTTTCTAACCTTAAGCATTTCTTCGTGTATCCCATAATGCCCGTAGGAGCTGAAATAAACACCATCTTCATCTTCCGGGAGGTCTGCAATGGCAGTGGTAGATGACGGGCAGGCTCTGACATCTGCGTTCATCACAAAATCCTGAGCAAATTGTCTGTAATCAATTTGAAATACACCCTTGAGACAAGTTTATTGGACCATGAAAAAAGGAAAGGCTAGAGGCTGAGTGAGAGGTAGGAGGGGAGTGTGGAGTGTGATGAGCCTCTAAATCACGCTATCTTAAGCAACAAAGAGCTCCCCCTGCTGGATTTTAAGCAACGGGCATATTCAAACCCAGTTGGAAGCATTCCTTCTGCACACCACAAAAGCACAGTCAACTGCAAATTATGGCTGTTGATACCTTTTGACCAAACAAAATAAGTATACTATGACTCTATTCACTTCATTATTTCTACTGTTCCAAAATCTTATTATATCGTGGAAGGGCTATATGGGCAGAAAGCAGATCCAAACTGGAAATTATTTACACACACCAACACCATCCACTCAGGCTCTAAAACTCAGTTCCCCCTCTGATCACAACACATCGGGAACCTATAAGGTATACATGGGAAAGAAGTGTAAAGAGGCAGATAAAAGAGTTGTTGGTTACCAATTACTCAGCATAAAATATCAGAAAAAGGGAAGGGAAACTACAATCCGCTTGACTATTTTTCCTGCTGGACATTGTGGCAAACCATCAAATGGGTACTCAGGCAATAGCAACCAACTTACAAATCTACCAGGTTAAGCTGGACGTATATATACTTGATGGTAAGGCAGAATCTCAGACTCTACCTATTCAAGGCCTCCTGAATCAGAATCTGTAGTGTATTGCCTTACCCAGGTGATCTGTATACACATAAAATCCTGACAAGTACTAAGCCAGCAGAATGCTAATTTATGCACTGTAGAAAACCATCTTATGGAGCTAGTTTTCTGATTATATACTTCACCGTAATTATCATTTGATTCTTTAAAAACAAATATTTCAACTGTGTATTTTCCCCAATTCTAAAAAGTATTAATCCCTATACTTTAAAAAGCCTACAAGAAGAGAAGGAAAGTGGAGAAAGCTATTAGAAAGAAGGTTAATTCAAAAGAAGGTAGTATTAAGGAACAAAAGCACTCAAGAGGAAAACACTCCTGAGAACAATTACCATTAATATACAAATAATTATATATAAGTATATGAGAAAAGAATTTTATATTAATCAGTTGTAGCCACAATGTACAAAAATACTGCATATCCTCAATATTACTAAAATTAAATATCTACACTGGGCTTTCTAGTACATAAAATATTTTACTGTATTCCACCTTGAATTGTATTATTTGGGGGATCTAAACCATTAATTTTCTGTAAGATTGATAAATTACTTCATTTTTTGCAAGTCCTCACGTGCTCCAGCCAATGCAGCTTCAGCAGATAGTGCCCTGGCTTCCATGTGTTTCAATTTTTCCACAAGAGATGCATTTTCACTGAGCCCATTGGGATATGAGAATGGGACTGACACCAGTTCATAAAGATCTTCTACATCTAAAAGAATAAATGGACATTATTTTCAGGCCATCTAATAACAATGAATCACATATACATGTGTTACAAATAAATATATACTTAGTGCCTATTATGCAGCCAACTGAGAAAAATTAGTACATTTAATTAAATATTTAATATCCAAATTGTTTTGAGTTTATAAAGAACATGCTGTTAGTCTAAGTTTTTCACTAGTCGGCTAAACTGAACACACGAACAGTAACTGCACTGGATCAAACCCAGGACAAAGCAAAAAAGTTGAAGGAAAAAAAACGCTAATATTTATTGATCGAGTATCTTTCAAATTCATGTATTACATCTCATTTCATCTTCAAAACAAACCTAAAATATAAACATTTATCCCTGTTTTAAGACATGGGAAAAAATAAATTTCAGAGAAATTGGCTAGCCCAAAGTCACACAGCTGTTTAATGAGGGAACTATGATTCAAATCCATGCCTGCCTTTCTAGCCCATGTTCCTGCCATCACAGAGGGCTACCTCTAGTCTCTGGGTATTTACCTTTAGAAAAACAGGTATTACATTGAGATTTTCCTTAAGGACAGCATGGAGGTCAGGAATTCTGTACATTCACTAAGTTTTTCATCTTGGTAAGGTGGTATGCAATCTATACACTGTCTTAGTGCTGATATTGTTAAACATCCTAATTCCTAATATTATTAAAAATTGATTTAAATTTAATTTCACTATATGTAAATTAGTAACTTCTGCTATAGAAGTTAATGTATGTAAATCATTAATTCTGCAAACAGAAATTAATATACGGAGCTAGTGAGTTGTACAAAACTGCAATGTCCATTGACCAGTCTAATTAACTTTCACATCAACCTAAAGCAATAAAAACAATGCAGGTATTATACTATTTCCTCAGAGCAGCACCGAGGGAAAACAGGACTTTATTTTTCCCCATTCAGTCTTTACTTACAACAATTCCTTAGAATCGGGACAAAATACTAAGCTTAACAAATTCACAATAATATTCTATAACTTAAAGACTAACGCCTAAATTGAACTTGTTATAAAAGCTGCGCAGGATAATCAGTCTGGCAGAATACTGACTCATTGCTTTAAAAAGCTTTAGATTCATCCACTATTTAATTCACCCAAAATTAACAACAGCAACAAAATACTGCCAAACTGTTAAAGGATGGTGTACCATTTCTCTACTTCCTACTACAACTCTCATTGTGTATCCTGTCTTCAAAATTCTTTGAACTGTTTGCAAACCACCTTGTTAAAAGAAATGAACAAAGAAATTGGCTTGTTTTGGCTAGTTTCTCTGTTTTGCTTTCTGCTGCAATAAGTTAGTCAGAATAAAAACCTTAAGTACTAATAATACAGTTGTCCCTGGTTGCTGCTGCTGCTGCTAAGTCACTTCAGTCGTGTCCGACTCTGTGAGACCCCACAGACGGCAGCCCATCAGGCTCCTCCGTCCCTGGGACTCTCCAGGCAAGAACACTGGAGTGGGTTGCCATTTCCTTCTCCATTGCATTTAAGTGAAAAGTGAAAGTGAAGTCGCTCAGTCGTGTCTGACTCTTAGCGACCCCATGGACTGCAGCCCACTAGGCTCCTCCATCCAAGGGATTTTCCAGGCAAGAGTACTGGAGTGGGGTGCCATTGCCTTCTCCAGGGGCTCTGTTTCAGGACCTCCCTCAGATACCAAAACCCACAGATGCTCAAATCCCTATATAAAATGGCAATTTACACTTAGCACTTTAAATCATCTCTAGATTCCTTATAATAACTAGTACAATATAAATGTTATACAAATAGTTGTAAATACAATGTAAGTAGTTGCCACTGGGCAGCAAATTCAAGTTTTCTAAATTTTCTGGAATTTTTTTTCCTGAATATTTTTGATCCAAGGTTGGTTGAATCCAAAGATGCAAAACTCCTGGATACAGTAGGCCAGTTGCACACAGATAATTATAAATTAAAGGTTAAGTGTATAGCTTTCAAAATGAGAAAGGATTCAGTACACTTTAATCATAACTACAGTATATCAAAACAGTCTAATTCAAAGTCCTAAACCTCACTCAGGAAGAACTGCCATATCTACATTCTGTCTCGGGAAGTTCAAATCACCTGGACACTCCATCTTGGCAGCTGGAAACTACCACAAAAGACAGTCAGTTTATCAGGAAGACCTAAGAATTATAAATGAGAATAAATCTCACAAGAGAGCTTCAAAATACATGAAGCAAAAGCTGACAGAAATAATGGTAAAAGCAGAAAATCCTCTAATCACAGTCAGGGATTCAAATACACCTCAAACAACAATTGATAGGGGCAAATTTTTAAAACTCCAAAAAAGACATAAAAGGTCTTAAGAAAAATACTAGCACTGTGACCCATTTATACAATAATGTGCCCAATGTGTGCCCAATAATGTGTGCCCACTTCTTTAAATACTCATCGGTAATTTTGTAGAATGTCCCTCAACCTGGGGCTGTCTGATGATTTTTTCATTACTGGAATGAGGTTATACACTTTTGGCAAGGACAACAGAGAAACAATGCTGTCTCCTCAGAGCATTACACAAAGGGGTTCATGATGTCAATATGCTTATTACTGGTGATATTAACCTTGATCACTCAGTTGTGGTGGGGTCTGCTTGGTTTTTCCACAAAAGTTAACATCTCCTTTGTAACAGATTTCTTGGGGGAGATACTTTGAACTATGCAAATCCTATCTCACCCACCTAAGTTTTCGCCCACTAATCTTAGCATCCATGGGTGGCTCTTCTCTGCAAGTTACTACTGTGGTACTTGCCTAATGCTGATTTTCTATCTCTCTTCTCCAACATTTATTAATAGAAATTTTATGCTAAAGTGGAGCTACTTCTTCCCCATTTATTTGATTATTCATGTCAGTATGAATTCATGGACATTTATATTACCAAACCCAACACTGTCATTTTCTGTGTTGATCAAATTCTTCCAGTTGGTCATTAGGAGCTTCTTCAGGTTGGTTTCCTGCATTCTTTAGGTAAGTCTCCTCTTTTCACTTTTTCTTAAGTACTTCCTTACTTTCTGGAACAAGATGTCCCAGGTTTATCTTGTATTTTCCCTGCCTTATCATGGAATCAATCACCTCTCTCAGGACCCTTGGCACCTTATAGTAATAAAGGATTGTAAATCAAGGTCTGGACACGAGGGATGCTCATTGCTACTGGCATTTTTCTAGGTCTTTTCAGCAGAGCTAGACAATATATAAATATGTATTATACTAACCCACACACATCTATATTTCTGTATCTGTCTATATGCACACACATCTGTAGTTCTGTATCTACCTGTCTATATAAGAAATACTGTGAATTTGTACTTCTGATTCTAATCTATCATTACAAGATTCATTTCATCCTTCAATTCATCCTCCTCCAACAATGAGAAACCTGGCTCTTATCCAAACTAACTTACTTTTTCCATTCTGGCATATGTGAAAATAGTGTCAGAATTGTTAATCCATACCCTCCAAGAAGGGCATCCCATGTGGCTACTGGTAATGAATCTGCCCGGCAATGCAGGAGACAAGGGTTCAATCCCTAGGTTGGGAAGATCCCCTCGAGAAGGAAATGGCAACCCACTCCAGTATTCTTTCCTGGAAAATCCCATGGACAGAGAAGCCTGGCAGACTACAGACCATGAGGTTGCAAAGAGTTGGACATGACAGAGCAACTGAGTACACACATACACACAGAGTTGGACGTGACAGAGCAACTGAGTACACACACACACACTCTGGACACACACACACACCCTGCAAGAAACTCCTTTTATTACTGAATTATAGCACTGATGCAGTTCTTTTTTATCTGTAGCCTCAGCACAACATCCAGTCAAGGTCTCACGTAGTTCTTTTCCTCCCCACTCTCTGCAGTAGGGTTACATTATTCCTTTGTATTACAGTTCAGTTCATCTGTCAGTGCTTGCATTCCATCTCACACCAACACCACCCTCATACCCATTCATCCACATCCTCATCACTGCTGATTTCTTTAACAATATGAAGGCTACAAAAAACATGACTACAGTCCTGAGAGTCACAGCTGTACAAAGATTCAGTGAAGATGTCACTCCCTCATCTCTGTTACCTCAATCTCTGCTCTCTTCTTTCCATCCTTGTCCCAGAAATCCAAGTAAGTAACCAATCTCAATTTCTAGTTTATCCTTCCTATATTTCATTTGCAAAAATGAGCAGACACATAAGCATTTTCTCAAATCTCTCCTACACGAAGAGTACCATACTAGATACTCTTTTGGGCTTTGCCTTTTTCATTTGACACTACGTCTTGGGACTCTGCTAGCAGTCCAATGATTAAGACTCTGTGCTTCCAATGCAGGGGGTGCAGGTCTGATCCCTGTTCAGGGAACTAAGATCCCACATGCCACAGAGAGCAACCAAAAAATTACAAAAAAGAAACAAAAACAACGAAAAAGACAGAATATCCTGGACAGCATTCTGCACCAGCTCAGTTCATTCTTTGTAATACAGGATTACCACTCTGTGGTATGCACGTGCCACAGTTTATTCAACCACTCTCCCATATATGGACAGTTAGGTTGTTTTCAACATTGTGCAATTACAATGCTGCAATGAATAACCATGTTTTCTATGTATTTTCACAGTGCTGGAGGTTATCTTCAAGACCAATTCTTATGAGAGAAACTGCTCAGTTTAAAAGTTCATGTCCAGGTTTGTTAGGTACTGCCAAATTTGATTCTACTAGCAGTGTATGGGAGAAGGCAATGGCACCCTACTCCAGTACTCTTGCCTGGAGAGTCCCATGGACGGAGGAGCCTGGTAGGCTACAGTCCATGGGGTCACTAAGAGTCAGACATGACTGAGCGACTTCACTTTCACTTTTCACTTTCATGCACTGGAGAAGGAAATGGCAACCCACTCCAGTATTCTTGCCTGGAGAATCCCAGGGACAGGGGAGCCTGGTGGGCTGCCGTCTATGGGGTCACACAGAGTCAGACACGACTGAAGCGACTTAGCAGCAGCAGTGTATGACAGTGCCTATCTCTCCACAGCCTTGTCAACAGACTGTGCTGTTGTACTATAAAAACCTTTACCAGTCTGAGAAGTGAGAAATGGTAACTTGCTATTGGGTTATTTTTATACCTTTTTTTGGTCTACAGTCCTACCAGGTATATTTCCCCATTGTTCCATCAATCATTTGATCCTCTGTCCCTTAATTTTTAAGAAGTCTTTTATATGAAAAGGATATTAACCCTTTGTGGAATATGTTCAAATACTATATACCATACTTTAAAAAAAAAATTGACTGAACTCCACTTTATTCACTCAGATTTCATTCATTTTTCCCTAATGTCCCCTTTCTGTTCCAAAATCTCACCCAGGATACTACACGTTTTAGCTTAAACCCTTCTTGGCTATGACAGTTTTTCAGGCTTTCCTTGTTTTTAACAACACGGACAGTTTTCAGGAGTATTGGCCAGACACTCTGTACAATGTCCCTCACTTTGTGTCTGTCTGATGGCTTTTCACAGTTATACTGAGGTTACTGGTCTGGAGGGAAGACCACTGAAGTAAAGTGTTATTTTCATCACATCATACAAAGGGCTCATACTATCGAAATGACTTATGGATGATGTTAACCTTTATTACCTGGCTATAGTAGTGTTTGTCAGGTTTCTCTATCATATAGTTACTTCTCCCCTCTTATACTATACATTCATTGACTATTTTCTTAGCCATCTTTTTTAATTTAGTCATCTTTATATTCTCAAAAGCCAAAATACAAAGCAGATGCTCAATAAATATTTACTGAAGGGCAGTGGAGGTGAAAAGGTCAGTCACCAAGCCAGGAGTCAGGGGAATGAACACTTTCTCTTCCATCTCTCTCCACCAGTGGCCAGGAGCACAGATCCTTTGTGAGGCTTTTTTGTTTTGGCTGCAGGATCTTAGTTTCCCAACCAGGGACTGAACCTGTGCCCCTTGCAGTGGAAGCCTGGAGTCCTAATGAGGGACCACCAGGGAAGCCCACAGACCCTTTGAGAGATGCAAACAGTACACTAATGAGCATACCCAGTTCAAGGTCCACTTCCTTCCCTAGGCCCTTTAACTGTTCCAAATCTCAGTCATGACTTCTCCATTGTAACTCCTTAGAATCTATTTATTAGTAATAAATTCTCTGTCATTAAGCACTTACCCTGACAGGTACCGTGCTAATATGCATTATCTTTGCAACAATTCTGTAAGACAGGTATCATTATCTCCTTTTTACAAATTAAATTTAAGGCTGAAAGAAGTTTATATACCTTTGGAAAGTAAAGAGCTCAATACTGGTCTGCATCCATAGTAATCAGCACACAGCACTCAGTAACTGTTGATCTGAGTAATTGCTTTCTCTTCTGAACTGCCCTATTTTTCCTACTTCTCGTGAAACTCACTACATTCCACCATATATTATTAATATGATATAGGTCCCTCACTCAAAAACAAAACACACCTAATATTAGATTATGGGCTCTCTACAGGAAAGACTCATTCATTAGGTTTCTACAGAATTTAACATACTACTTTTAACCTGTGAATGTTCAATTTGAGTTTAGGGTGTCATGAAGACCACCTAGTGGGCACTTTGTCACGTATCAAAGAGATCACTTTGGTCACTTCTGAGGAGAAAATAAAATTTAAGAGAGGTTATAAAAACAAAGAATCAACCTAGGCCTCATCAAATTTTACAATTAGAAATAAAGTTGGAAATCTGGCCCCAGTTCTCATTTTACAGATGAAGACTTAAAAACAGAAAGCTTAAGTGCTTTGTCCAGGGTCACTTAGTCCCTGAATCATACATTAAGGTTCTTACTACTGCATCACACTGCCATACAACTCCTGTTAATGGTACTTCTTAAGGAAATGAGTGGTTCCCACAGTTCTCACTTATCAGAGAACTGCTCAAATATACACTGTCAAACTACTATCTGTGACAGTATGTGTCTATTTAGAAGAGTCTTGCTGACCTAAAGACAGCAAACCCTCTATGTCACCCAGCTGGCACAGAAACATGAAAGAAAGTATAAATTAAAAAAATAATAATAATAAATCATGAGCTCTAATAAATTAGATCTATAAAGGACAAATAAGAAGCCAGGTGAATTTTCACAAGATTCCAGTTCAATAAGGAATGAACCAAAGCACAGAGCAAATAACTCAGAAAGAAAGCTACAGTCAAGAAATGAGTGAACCTACCACAAGGCAGGCTTAAGAGTTAGTGTACATGGGTAAGCCCTTGAGAATTTGCATGGAGTCTGTTCTGCACCAAAACAACTGCTCTGTAAATTAGATATCTTAAGAAAAATCAATTATCTGATGAGGTAAAAGCAGCAAATATTGCTAAATTTACTTAAATCTTAAATATTACATCTGATTTAAATTTTTTAATTTAGCTTTAAAAGTCGTCCATTTGAGTTACATTAAAAATTAGTCTGCCAGCTAAAAATTACTCTCTTAAATTTTCCTATGTTTCCAAACATCTTGTACACAATGTTTATCCCAAGCTCATAGCCCTCCCTGGTAATTGTTAGCGTGACTCACTTTTCAAGTGACTTAACTTACCTACTGAAACCAACTACCCAAAAAGGTCTTTCGAGAATCAAGGAGATAACATATCTCCTGTAAAACCTAACCACTATTCTGCCATAACAAATGACCCTACTTTAAAGTTGATACCTTATGTTCAGCTTACCAAATTGAAGTAAAAGGTCATCTTCTAATACTGGCTTTAAATATTCTTCTTTCTCCCAAGGCACTGGGTTGTATATGGAATTCACATATTCAACTGTAGGATTCTGAAAGTAAAATCAATTGCACATTTTTTCACTGCACATAATCACACAATCCCCTTACCAAAAGAAAATTAAGCAAAAAAGGAAAGCATGTCTACATTAACACACAATTGCTATTTAAAATAAATCTGTGTTAACCTGCCATTTCATTAACTTGCCTGGATGATTGCTTAATTGTTTCAGTGCACAGTTTTATACTGTTTGGATTTGGGGGAAATGGCAATATAAATATCAACTGACCAGAACAAAGTGTTTAAAAGAAATACAGAACAAAAAGAGCAAATAAGCACTTAAAAATCACACTAGAAATCAGCAACTTCTGATTTTACAGAAAGGCTGTATTCTTTATCTGACACTGAATTACTTTGCCACATAATATTGCTTCACCTCTCACATGCAATTAGAAACCACACTTAAGTATGGTATGTATCCATTTACCCAGTGCTATGTGTTGTGCTAGTTCCTAATGTCCAGGATTCCAATATGAGTGTCAAATTTAAAACCCTACTTTATATAGCAGTTCTTCATATTCTCTTAAAAATGGGTGCACTGATAATCACTGCAGTATTTCTTTAGGTTTTAAACAAAATTGTAAATTAAGCTACCATCTTACCTTAAGTCTAATAAAATTTATCAGCTTAATGTATCCATAAAATTCAAGTCCTAAAAGGGAAAAAAAAATTCACTTATTTCAACATGAGTTTTGTCTCACTGACCTGCTCCAGAGATGCTTCTCTGGTGAGACAACAGCCATGGATGACAAATTTTTAAATGCCTTCCTCGCATTTATAGAAAATGGGAAATTAATTTTCAGAATTCTACTCTTCTCAGAACAATACAAATAAGGAAAACTAGGCCCTAGATTTTACCAAGTATTTGGCAGTTGATACTAGAGCCAAATTTTCTAATTCCCCAGTTTTTATGGTATCTACCAAACTATCATCTTGCCAAGACACAAAGTATACAAAGTGTACTAGCTTTTACATTAAGTTAAATGATACAAATGAAAAAACAATGAGGCTTGTATCTCATTCTCATCTTTTCAGAAATGAAGCAGCATTTAAAATAAGGAAGAGCAAATAGCATGTCCAACCAATTATTATTTGTCATGAGAAAGACTGTTATGAGAACATGTGCTGTGCTAAGTCACTTCTCATGTGACTCTGTGCAACTCTATGGACTGCAGCCCTCCAGGTTCCTCTGTCCGTGGGATTCTCCAGGCAAGAATACTGGAGTGGGTTGTCATGCCCTCCTCCAGGGGATCTTCCCGACCCAGGGATTGAACATGCAGCTCCTGTGCCTCCTGCACTGCAGGCGGATTCTTTACCACTGAGCCACCAGGAAAGCCCTGGTGAAAGACCGTTATGAGAACATACTGGTCTATGAAAGTGTTTCAAATGCTTAATAACATACAAAACCCCTATTTGATAAGTGAAAACATAAAATTATATTAAGCATGATTTCAATTTAAAAAGGCACATTAGAAATACGAAAAAAACAAACAAACAATGAAACAGTAGTTTATGTCTTACAAAAATAGCAGCGGTTGAACTTATGGTTCACCAACATACTGCATCACATGTGTATCCAAGATCTAAAATCTGCCTATTTGCTATTCTTCAGTAATGTCCTTTCTGCTGCTGCTGCTGCTAAGTCGCTTCAGTCGTGTCCGACTCTGTGCGACCCCATAGGCGGCAGCCCACCAGGCTCCGCCGTCCCTGGGATTCTCCAGGCAAGAAAACTGGAGTGGGTTGCCATTTCCTTCTCCAGTGCATGAAAGGGAAAAGTGAAAACGAAGTCGCTCAGTCGTGTCCGACTCTTAGCGACCCCATGGACTGTAGCCTACCAGGCTCCTCCGTCCATGGGATTTTCCAGGCAAGAGTACTGGAGTAGGGTGCCATTGCCTTCTCCAAATGTCCTTTCTAGTTATTAGTAAATACAGGGACCAAAAAGTCAATTCTCTACTGAATTAATTTTAGTACCATACTGTAGCTCTTCAATATTTATTTAAAGTAGAAGGCTTTAAGTATGTCTAGATCCAAATTACAATAGAATCATCATCTGAACCTCTGGCTACAACCTTATCACTCCCCACTTCCATACTCTCTTACCAAACTCCTTATAAAACTCAATCTTGTATGCCGTGAAGTCTATATTATGCTCTGAGCTGGTAAGTTGTCTTTTTTCATAACGATCTGCCTCTTTTTCCAAAGTCCACCTTTACCTTTATTCTCCCTAATTCTAATATCCCCCTCTTCTTTTAAAATGATTAAAATGCAATCACATGCCAAGGGCATTTTTTTTCCTTTTTAGCTGTGAAGCCAATTTAAGCTTAAATACAGTGAATCTTATCTAGAAGAATGACTTATTAATCTTTCCTCAAAAGCCACTTGCCAAAAACACCTCATTTTCATAAACTGTTACCATATGTTTCACTATATTAGACTCATATAGAAAAAGAAGAGATGTGGAAAAATATAAAGTTTGAATTTGAATTTCATTACTAAAATTTTCTTTATTCTAAAAAATACTTACCATGTTTATGAACCATGTTATCAATACTAAATTGATGCTCCGACTTACAATGTGAAAATGTTTCTTCAGCAGATGTAAATAACCTGAAAAATCAAGCAATAGCTTCATGGAATAGTTCCCTAGCAACTCTAAGTATTGATTTCATACTTTATCCAATATAAACTTTTCCCCTCACTCTACAAGTTTCCCATTTTACTTCCAATTAATAATAACCACCTGTAAAGAGGAGCCCAGCACTTCTAAAGGGAATTAGTACTTCTGAGGCCCACTTTACACCTAAAACAAACTATCCTTTAAAGGTCAAGATTAATTTGCCAAACAATAGCAGTGAATTTATCACAAAGCTTTTGAGAGAGAGAAATCCCTTTGATAATCTGTCTCTCTCAAGACATGAACATTCCCCATGTAAGATTCTTTTCTCCCCTAAGTATCAACTCTTGTTTTCAGAGGCTCTGAACTGGCACAGCTCAAATGTCTTTTAGAAATAAAGCATAAAATGTAATTTTATAACTGGCACATTTCCAAAGTGCCATATTTCAAAACATGGTCTTATAGTGCTCCCCAAGGATTTGCATTACAGACACTGGGAGGCCCAAGCTTCTTTATTATGTTATCTGCAAAACTGACGCATGCACAATAAGTCAGGAATTTACAGCAGAGACACATTTTTATGCTTAGGACATAGGCAGCAGTTTTAAATAAACATTTACCAAGACAGGTTATTTTTGTAGTATTTACGCAGCCTACCACAAAGAAGTACCTCCCTGATACTCAATAAATATTATTTTGTGACTAGAGTATATGCACATATCCCTTATTTACCCAAATGAGGCTACACGTGGAAACTGACGAAATCAATAGAAGCTAATATACCATAAATCAGCACCATGCCCAAACTCAGGGGAACTAGTAAAATGTTTATTAAAGTAATACTAGTCAATGTCAATCAGTCCTCTTTCATCCCTACTTGCCCAGAGAAGCAGCCAAAGTCAAAGCTTGTTGAGATGAAGAGGCAGAACTCTAAATGGAAAGAACACTGTTTTGGATATAAGACAACCACAGCTCTGCAACTCTGAACAAGTTACTAGTATTGCAATGTCTTTCTCTCAAAGCGAAAAAGGCATCAATCTCCTTCACCTTCAACAGGTGGGGATCCTCTAACAAAGGTGATTCTTTAAATGGTTCAAATGGGAACTATTTACACCTGAAAAGCTTTCTACTTGTCAAACAAATCTAGAAAGGGAGAGCTGGAAGGCTTCTGAGGGATTAATCTAGTTTAGTGACTCCCAAACTTGTTACTCTTTAGAATCACTTAGGATAGTGTCTTTGTAAAAAAAGCAGATTCCTAGACCCTAACCTTGATTTAGAAGGGCGGAGGTGCAGAATTTAGCATCTGTTATTTTTTTTCTTAAGTGTTTTGGGTGACAACCAGACTAGGGGACCACAGATCCAGTCCAGAACACTTTTATTTTTACTCAAGAGGAAACTAAAGCCCGTCGAAGACCAGTATTGTAACCTGGCTTCCAGTTCATGGCTCCTCCCTCTGGACAAACCCTCACTCCCAACTATGGGTTCCAGATTTCCAGGGCAGCCACTCGGGTTACACACTCCAGCTGAACCGACCACGAAAACCGACGTGGCTCGGCCACCCTGGGCCGGAGCCTGGCGCTGAGACGGACGAACCTGTCGCAGAACAGGCAGGGGGTCTGCTGGTCGGCGTGGGGGAGATCCGCATCGTCCTCATCCTCCCAGCTGGCCTCGTCTCCGCTGTCTGACAGGGCTGGCGGGTCCTCCTCCTCCGCGGCGCCTAGCACACGCAAACGGTCAGACGGCCTCGGACACCGGTGCTAAACCGGCGCACGAGGGGCAGGGAGGGGAGAAGGCTTTGGGCCCGGCCGGTCCTGCCCCCCGCACCGCCCCGTTCCTCTCCGCTGGGCCCCTCCGCCCCGACCGGGGCGCAGGGGGAGAAGGGGACTCTCACTGGCCCCACGGCGGCGCGGCCTGCGCGCTGAGGGGCCGGGGTACCCACCGGTAGCGCCTGACGCTAACGAGCACATGGCTGAGGCGGCCCTGGGAGACCAGCACGCCTCTGGTCGGGGATCGGACGGAGCAGCGCGCGCGCAGCCGCCTGAGAGTAACGCCGGCCCGGGAACCCCGGAAGTAGCGTGAGGGCGCAGCGGGGCCGTTGCTCTGGGAAACCCCGGGGGGACGCCGGGAAATGCGAGAGCACGCGCGCCGGCTCGCGAGCGCTTCCGGCCTCAGGGGCGCGGACGTCGTTCGCCGGACTGGGATGGGCGGGGCGAGGGCGGGGCTCCGCCTTCCCAACGCAGAGTGGACGCAGCGCGCGCCGAGTGTACGCGGAAGCCTGGGCTGGGCCTTGCAGCTTGTACGTAGCTTTTGTGTTCTCCTCGGGCTGTGGCAGGCATTAGCGTTGACGGCCTCGCCTACAGCCCAGAGCCAACAGCGGCTCCGCAGCCCGCATCGCGCCCCTAGTCCATCCCTTATTCGAGGGAAGAGCGGCTAGTGGAGGGCGATCCGCTTGTAGCGCCCTCTGGTGGCAGAGAAGGTCAAACGCAGGCCAGAGCCTGGGACTCCACCCTGGTTCGGGGCCCCGAGGCGCCTCTGGGGTAAGGCTGGGGAAAGGGAACTGCAGAGACCTATGAATGTACTAGGGGCCAAAGCCTCAAGGGCTGTTTTACGCAGTTTTGTCTTTGAAGTATATTTCCCAAGTTCTAGTACCAGATGTTAGCACTGGGCTTGGCACAAATTTATCCAGTTAAACTGACTGCTATGGCTTGCCAGGCTCTCCTTTCGTCTAACATCTCAACTCATGCCTCCTCCTTGGGCCCCTCTCTCCAGGGACTTCCCTGGTGGCCCAGATGGTAAAGTGTCAGCCTACAGTGTGGGAGACCCGGGGTCGATCCCTGGGTTGGGAAGATCCTCTAGAGAAGGAAATGGCAACCCACTCAGTACTTTTACCTGGAAAATCCCGTGGATGGAGGAGCCGGGTAGTAGAGTCAGACACGACTGAGCGACTAAACTTTCACTCCAGCCTTTCATTTGGTGCTACCCATTTTCCCACCTCTATTGTCTTTGATAACAAAGTTATACTAAAGGGGAGGTACTTTTTGTCTCAACCAGCTAGTCTTTCCTCAGACCATCTTTTCTAAAGTAGTTTCCACTGTCATTCTAGCAACCTCCAGTTAGCTTCTTGGCATCTACGTGTGTGCTAAGTCTCTTCAGTCACCTCCAATTCTTTGCAACCCCATGGACTGTAGCCCACCAGGTTCCTGTGTCCATGGGATTCTTCAGGCAAGAATATTGGAATGGGTTGCCATTTCTTTCTCCAGGGATCTTCCAGACCCAGGGATCGAACCCTTGTCTCCTATGTTGCAGGTGGGTTCTTTACCAATAGGGCCACCTGGGAAGCCCTTTTTCCTTTCTTCTTTCAGTCTTTAGTCACAATACTATTTGAGCATGAGGAAGGGCCATGTCTCTAATTTCATTTCTGGCACATAATATGCGGCCTAACTTATAGTAGGTACTCAATAAATTTGCTGAATGAATTAAAAAATTTCCTTGATGAGAATTCCTTGTATTATTGCTAAACTCTCCTGAAGTTTACTCCTTTAGTAACCCCTAGGGGACAGAATCCATCAAATAATAGTTTTGAGGTCCCCTTATATCAGGATGTGCCACTCTGCCAGGCTGTCGCTTAGTCGTGTCCAACTCTTTGCAAACCCACCAGGCTCCTCTGTCCATGGAATTATCCAGGCAGGAATACTGGAGTGGGTTGCCATGCCCACTCCATGTGTGCCATGCCCACAAACAGAATAATTGAAAACTGGGCACTGGGTATAGCTGCTTTTAGAGCCCACCAGCCTCAAGATATCCTCATGTGGTCCCCTCACTTCATGCCACACTTCTTGCAGCCCATACTGTTATCACCTAAACACATAGACTCTTCAGAGTGCAGCCCCAAAGGAACCCCACCCTCCATGCAGAAGGAAGATTTCTATCTCCTTCTTAAAGCCCACATTCTAAATCTTATCTCATCCTAAAATATGCCTCTTTCCTAGATAACTGACATTGGGAATGTCCAATACCTTCTCAAGACAGACAGACAGACACACACACACACATGCACACGTGTGCACTTCCCTTACGGCTCAGATGGTAAAGAATCCACCAGCAATGCGGGAGACCTGGGTTCCATCCCTGGGTTGGGAAGATCCCCTGGAGGAGGGCACAGAAACCCACTCCAGTATTCTGGCCTGAAGAATCCCCATGGACACAGGAGCCTGGCAGGCTACAGTCCCTGGAGTCGCAAAGAGTCCAACATTATTAAGCAACTAAGCACAACAAAGACACACCCATTAAAGGGGATAGCCTTTATCTTCTGGTGTCCAGCGAAGCGTGAAATTCACCACTTGGCTTCCCCCAGTGCAGAAGTTAAGATGAATTTCACTACTATCCTTTGCTCCATGATGTGTGCTCCTCTTGACTTTGACCTTTCCTTCTGCCTCTTCCTTTTCCATAGTTTTTAAAGTGAAGCACTTTGAGACATGTTAACTGGCTATGTGAACATTTTGTGGTTAATCATTAGAGAGATCCTAGACCAATAAAGAAACCCAAATATTTCTAACTTATACATCCATGGCATGTACTGATCCAGTAACAACTTGGTGGAATTTCCTGGAAATACACGGATACTGGATCCTCTTGCCGAGTGGCTGAAAACAGAGGCTATGGATTGAGGCTGACTTGGGTTAGAATCCTGGTTCTGCTATTTCCTGGCTTTAGCTTTGGGCCCTTGGGCAAGACACTTAGCCACAGTGAACCTGTTTCCCCATCTAAGATATGGGGATGATATGCATTATAAGGATTGCTTGGAGGATTAAAGGACAGACAGCACGTATAAAGGTTGGCATTTAGCAATCACCTGATAAATGTTAGCTGCTATTCTATCACCCCACTGGTCAATACACTGCATATTCCCACTGAAACCTGGGCATTTTCTAACAATCTAAGGGCACCCACGACTTGTCCATTCATATTAATCATTCTATTTAATTCTCCCATGAATTATATAAGCTCAGTTACAAAATAACTTTTATTATATATCCAAAAGTAGTAAGGCACAATGTTCACTTACACAATTAACACGCAGTCAGCACAGGGCAACTCAGAGACACAAATATAAACAATTTTAGTTCAGAACTCATCTGCATGATACATAAAGTATGCAGTGCCGCTGTGACTCTGCAGAAAAGTGTTTCAAAGCTGGCCTCCGTGCCAGTGGCATAAGAACATTAAGCTTCAACAATAAATTTCTGTGCCCATAACGCAAAAGTTCTGAGCCAGAAAATTCTGACTCGGGCCCTCCTATGAACCTCATACTTCTGTGCAGAATACCAGACACTAGGCCACCAGGGAGCTGGTGGATCTCTACTTTTGAAAGGCTCCCCAGGTGATGTCTACTTATGTACAAGCAAGTAAATGTTAGTTGCTCAGTTGTGTCTGACTTTTTACAACCCCATGGACTGTAGCCCGCCAGGTTCCTCTGTCCATGGAATTCTCCAGGCAAGAATACTGGAGTGGGTAGCCATTCCTTTCTCCAGGGATTGAACCTGGGTCTCCCATATTACACGCAGGTTCTTTACCGTCTGAGCCACGAGGGAGGCCCCAGGTTCTAAAATGCTGATGCAGAGCACGATCATTTTTTGACTGGATGAAAACTGAAAACCATAGTTAAAGCACATTTTTTTTGGACTCTGAAATTACCAATTAGCTTGTAGGTATTGAGTCTGACAATAAAAAACAAACATTTCTCCAGTGTGGTCATGGCTTGAGAGAGTCATCGGCTTTCCCCAGGTCATGGATGGCCTTGTTATCCAGCAGTTCCTTCTTCTTGTCACTTGGTCTCACCGCATTGTTCAGCATCGCTCTGACCACAGTTATCACCGGCACCGAGTGCCCACTGGCCCACGATTCTGGTAAGGAGCCAAAGAACTTCCTAACCAGCCATTCCCCTGGGCGAGATTCTTGCCTATCACATAAGAGAACTCTAAAGAGAAAAACAAAAGCAGGGGAAGAAATGGTAAATTGCATTCAGACCATTGCTGTTGTTGTTTAGTCACTAAGTCGTGTCCAAAGCTTTGTGACCCCAAGAACTGAAGCACACCAGACTTCCCTATCCTCCACTATCTCTGGGAGTCTCAGACCATACAGGATGTTAATTGAACTGTGTCTCCCCAAATTCATGTTCAAGCCCTAACCCCCAGTGTGTCATCACCCAGCACTAACCCTGATGGCACCTTGATCTTGACTGGTAACCTCCCATTCTGTGGTATTACTCTGTTCAGTTCAGTTCAGTTCAGTCGCTCAGTCATGTCCGACTCTTTGCGACCCCATGAACCACAGCACGCCAGGCCGCCCTGTCCATCACCAACTCCCAGAGTTTACACAAACTCATGTCCACTGAGTCAGTGATGCCATCCAACCATCTCATTCTCTGTCGTCCCCTTCCCCTCCTGCCTTCAATCCTTCCCAACATCAGGGTCTTTTCCAATGAGTCAGCTCTTCGCATCAGGTGGCCAAAATATTGGAGTTTCAGCTTCAACGTCAGTTCTTCCAATGAACACTCAGGACTGATCTCCTTTAGGATGGACTGGTTGGATCTCCTTGCAGTCCAAAGGACTCTCAAGAGTCTTCTCCAACCACAGTTCAAAAGCATCAATTCTGCGGCACTCAGCTTTCTTTATAGTCCAACTCTCACATCCATACATGACTACTGGAAAAACCATAGCCTTGACTAGATGGACCTTTGCTGACAAAGTAATGTCTCTGCCTTTTAATATGATGCCTATGTTAGTCATAATTTTCCTTCCAACGAGTAAGTGTCTTTTAATTTCATGGCTGCAATCACCATCTGCAGTGATTTTGGAGCCCCCCAAAATAAAGTCTGACACTGTTTCCACTGTTTCCCCATCTATTTCCCATGAAGTGATGGGACTAGATGCCATGATCTTAGTTTTCTGAACGTTGATCTTTAAGCTAACATTTTCACTCTCTTCTTTCACTTTCATCAAGAGGCTCATAAGTTCTTCTTCAATTTCTGCCATAAGGGTGGTGTCATCTGCATATCTGAGGTTATTGATATTTCTCCCGGCAATCTTGATTCCAGCTTGTGCTTCATCCAGCCCAGCATTTCTCATGATGTACTCTACATATAAGTTAAATAAGCAGGGTGACAATATACAGCCTTGACATACTCCTTTTCCTATCTGGAACCAGTCTGTTGTTCCATGTCCAGTTCTAACTGTTGCTTCATGACCTGCATACAGGTTTCTCAGGAGGCAGGTCAGGTGGTCTGGTATTCCCATCTCTTGAAGAATTTTCCACAGTTTATTGTGATCCACACAGTCAAAGGCTTTGGCATAGTCAATAAAGCAGAAATAGATGTTTTTCTGGAACTCTTTTGCTTTTTCAATGATCCGGCGAATGTTGGCAATTTGATCTCTGTTCCTCTGCCTTTTCTAAAACCAGCTTGAACATTTGGAAGTTCACAGTTCACATACTGCTGAAGCCTGGCTTGGAGAATTTTGATCATTACTTTACTAGCGTGTGAGATGAGTGCAACTATGCAGTAGTTTGAGCATTCTTTGGCATTGCCTTTCTTTGGGATTGGTTACTCTGTTGCTGCTGCTGCTGCTAAGTCACTTCAGTCGTGTCCGACTCTCTGTGACCCCACAGACGGAAGCCCACCAGGCTCCCCCGTCCCTGGGATTCTGCAGGCAAGAACACTGGAGTGGGTTGCCATTTCCTTCTCCAATGCATGAAAGTGAAAAGTGAAAGTGAAGTCGCTCAGTCGTGTCCGACTCTTAGTGACCCCATGGACTGCAGCCTACCAGGCTCCTCCGACCATGGAATTTGCCAGGCAAGAGTACTGGAGTGGGGTGCCATTGCCTTCTCCAGGTTACTCTGTTAGGGCAGCCCAAACACCAATCCAGTGCGAAAACAGTCTTATTTGGGCATGAAGAGGATTCTGAAGAAGAAGGCCACAAAAGCTACCCAAGAAATTCCAGACTATTCTCAACCTGGCACCGACAACCATCTACTCTTTCTTGAAAGCCCAAAGCTGGGTTCTTCAGGGAAGTGCTCTCCCTCCATACAACTTCTATTCACATCTTAGATATCTTATTTGTCAGTCTCTTCAAATGAAAAACCAGCTCCTAGGGAATAACCAACTTAGAGGTGTACTCCTAGGCAGGAGGAATACTTACCCAGGCCTAAATATGGAGTAACGATCAAATTTTAACTCTTCAACTCTAGCTTCCACTTCCCCCTGTTAGCAAAAGACACGTTTAGTATGTCATCAAGACTGACTTGCTGTAATGCTAACAACAAGAGTAACCTGAGGTTTTGAAGACAATCTGCTTCTGCAGGTCTCAGTATTTGTAAATATCCTCCTCCAGATTTTTAGATTCTAGAGTCTGGAAAGTGAAGGAAGAGATGATATGCAGTAGAAAATGAAAAAAGATGCAGTGAACTGCCTCAAAGTCTCTTCTAATGCTATGGTTCTGAGCTTATCTTCAATACCAGAGATGGCAACATTTCATTTCATGCTTACCAGATAATCAACAGAGGGGAAGACAATGGAAATTATCTTTCAAATCACTCTTGATTACTAAACATATCCCTGCAAAAGAGCAGTCCCTGCAGCTATAAAAAATGCATAACATAATGCATTTTGGTATTACCTAGCATTTTATATTATTACTGCCAAAAAGCCAAGGTTCCCCAAAGTATATAAAAGACAGAAACATGAACAAACCTTGACTTGCAGATATAAAAAATTGCTTGACTTATCAGCACCCTTAGAGGAGAGCAAGTTGAAATGCTTGCACCCTCCAGACTTTGCCAGCTCTGCAGACTTCAGGACATAATCGCGATCAACACGGACAAATCCCTCCTAAGGGCAAAAAGAATGAGTTATTTCCAAACAGCTATGAGTTCATCTTAAAAATTACTCCTCAGCTTGGGTGGCAGGTAAGCAGTCCTGTGGTGAGGAGGGAAGGGGATCCAAGTAAAATGAATCCGAGTAAAACATGAACGTCAGGCTCAGACCCTGGGAATGGTTCCAATATGACACTCAGGATGGATGTACCAGCTTCAGTAGCAAGGCCAGACTGTGATGAAAAAACAAGGACAGTGACACTGAAACACAGACACCAAGCAAATCTGCAACGAGCAAAAGGAACGATAATATCAGGCTGAGAAACTGGTTTTAGTCTCACATTTCTTTCTCTTTAACCACTTTACAACCTTACCACCCTGTTTCTGTTTTTTGTTTTTTTCAGTATTAACTTTAACATGGTAGTGTCTCAAAAGTGTGGCTGAGAACACTATCCAGACACTATGAGAATGAAGTCTGTTTAATTTCCAACTTTTATGTATGTTTTACAACATACTTTACATGTTAGTAAGGAGTGCATCTGCAAATTTTTTACTGACAGGTGTATAATCAAGGGGGTTTCCCAGGTGGCTCAGTGTTAAAAAATCTGCCTGACAGGCAGGAGATACAGGTTCAATCCTGGGTTGGGAAGATCCCCTGGAGAAAGAAATGACAACATGCTCCAGTATTCTTACTTGGGAAATCCCATGGACAGAGGAGCCTCGTAGCCTACAGTCCATGGGGTCACAAAAGAGCTGAATAAACAACAACATATAATTAAAAATGTTTGGAGACCCCTGATCTAGACTCAGTCCAGTGAGGGTAGCTGTTGGGTCTTTCTTAGTTCACATCTCAGCATCTGTACATGCCCAGCACATGGTAGGTGCTCCAAAAATACTGGAATGAATAAAAGTCCAGTGAAAGCAGAAAAAAGGCAAATCCAACTCAGAAAAAAAGAACTAAGTGGCAATCAAAGGAGGAGGGGAGAGGATGGTGTAAACAAGAAAATATAGACTCATTTTTATTTTTAGGGTCTAACTGAAGGACACATGCCTGTATCCAGAAAAGGGAATTTCGTGTAATAGCTTCTTGGGACCACCACAAAGCCAGGCATCCTCAAACTCAGGACAGCTGAAAAGAAGTCTGAAGTCCACTGAAGCTGAACTTCACAGGTACCCACAATTATATAATGAGGTTTCACATAATGAGGATTCCAAATCTGAAGACTGGATTACTATCCCAGTGATTTTTAATTTTTTTTAAATTAAAAATCTGCTCAAACAGGGGCTCTGTAACAATCTAGAGGGGTGGGATGGGGAGAGAGACGGGAGGGAGGTTCGGGAGGGAGGGGACATGGGTGTACCTAAGGTTGATTCTTGTTGATGCTTGACAACAAAATTCTGTAAGGCAATTATCCTTCAGTTAAGAATAAATAAATTTTTAAAAATCTGCCTTCTCGTAGTTACTGACCCTAAATGTATGTATCTTTCATAGATAGATAGAAGGCACTTTTGGAAACATCACAGCCAACCCCCTCACTGTGGAGATGTGACCACAAGGTCCAGCAATCCAAGAACTCCTGGCTAATAAGTGAGAGAGCTGAGAGCAAGATGCAAATTCCTGACTCTCTAAGCAGGGCTTCCCACTTGTACCCATATTCCTTCTTACCTCACACCATCTCCAGCTAATAACAGGACTAATTCATTGCTGTGGTAGGCAAAATAATGGCCCCTCAATGCCCAAAGATGCCCATATCTGTGAATGTGTTAAGAGGCTGCATGGCCAAGGGGAATGAAGGTTGCAGGTGGAATTAAGGCTGCTAATCAGCTTTTCCACTCCTCTTTCACCCTCATCAAGAGGCTCTTTAGTTCCTCTTCACTTTCTGCCATTAAAGTGGTATCATCTGCACATCTGAGGTTGTTGATGTTTCTCCCAGCAATCTTGATTCCAGCTTGTTATTCACCCCAGCCTGGGCTTTTGCATGATTTACTCTGCATATAAATCAGATAAGTGGGGTGACAATATACAGGCTTGAAGTACTCCTTTCCCAATTCTGAAACAGTCCTTTGTTCCATGTCCGGTTCTAACCGTTGACCTGTATACAGGATTCTCAGGAGATATGGAAGGTGGCCTGGTATTCCCATCTCTTTAAGAATTTTCCACAGTTTGATGGGGTCGCAAAAAGTCAAACACAACTTAGCGACTGAACAACAAAATCAATAACAACAACCTTGACTCTGAAAAAGGTTATTCTGTCATTCTGTATTATCCAACTGGGCCCAATATAGTCACAAGAGTCCTTATAGTGGAAAAGGGTGGCAGAAAAGAAGGCTGGAGTCAGGCAGTGTGAGGGGCACTGGATACCCCACTGCTGGCCTTAAAGATGGAGGAAGGGACCGTGAACCCCGTAGCCTCTAGAACTAGAAATGGTAAAGAAATGGATTCTCCCCTAGAGCCTGCAGAAGAGAATGCAGCCCCGTCAACACCTTGATTTTATCTCAGCAAAATCCACATCAGCCTGCTAACCATAAGATGATAAATTTATGTTGTTTTAAGCCACTAACTTTGAGGGAATTTGTTACAGCAGCAATAGGAAACTAATACAGAATTCAATTCTAAAACAAGAGGCCTGAGCAAACTTTCCAAACTTTGTATTGCAGTAGATCATGAAAGAAAACATATTCTCAGTATAGTACCGGCTATAGTGTTCATAAACTAAACATCTTCTGCAACCAGCTCCCAGACCCAGAAATAGAGCATCACTGTTACCCCAAAAACCTGTTTTGTCCTCTCTTCTCATCACTCACAGTCCATTTTTTACTATGTCCACAACCTGCAGGACAGTGTTGTTCCTTTGCCTTTCCTTTTTTAAGATGATATAACCTTAACTCTTAGCCAGGAATCATCCCCATCTCCTTTTGTGTTGCAGACTTTCACATTTGATCCTAATAATGGACTCGAAGACCTATTCTACACACTGATTGCAATTCCCTCTTGCTGCTTTTTCTAAATGGGTATGCAGCAAACTGATTTTCATACTCAGCACATTCTGAGAGTGGGATGTGACTGATCTCCTCAGAGCCATTCTCTGAATTGAGATTTTACATGTGCTCAAAATGTGCCAAAGAACCACCCAAAATGACATCGAAAAATTCGAAAACACTCTACTTCTCTTCCATATCTATTTTCTTCCCCTCACTCCAATTCACCAGAACTCTGATTTTGGTAACAGGTCCATTATTTCCAATAAAATTACACTGTTGACTAGTGAAATTGCTTTTTGTTGCCGCTGCTGGTTTAGCACTATTTCTTAGAAGGATTATTAGAACTATCTCTGTTAAAAAACGTTTCTTCTTTCATCAGCGTCTTTAAAAATGAGGGAAAGCTTCAGCCAATCACAAGGCTCTAGACCGACGCCGTGCCTCTCACTTAATCCAGGGCCAGTAAAGGGATAATTTGATTAAACTGAGACCCCAATTTATTTGGCTTTAGTTCTGGATCAACCTCTCCTTAATAGAGTCCTGTCGTCTCCAACTGTTTGATGAAAATTAAAGTGACATAAATACCATGGGACTTTTTTCAATCTGATTAGTCAGCTAAGGCACATCAATAGCACCCCAGCCATCAGCCTCTGGCGTCCCTCCTGTCACCCGCCTGCCGAAGGGCTGACAACAGCTCCTTGCGGGACGAGCACCCACGCTGCTGCTGCGACCCCCACACTTGGCCCATCAGCCCTGCTCAATGGGGCCCTGTTGACAAGGTGCCCATACCTTTCTCCACCGCTGTTCTCTGGACAAAGTGAAATACTGTTTTATTAGCAATCAATGGCTGTTAATCCAAAACGATTTCACAAATCCTCTGAGCCCTCAAGCTGATTATAAATACACATCTTTCCAAGCCCACGAACTTTGAATTTCACTTCCCCCACCCTGATGCGTGGCCTTTCAGCTGGTGAATGAAACTCAAAGCAAAGGGGTCAACGGCTTTCAAGGACTTGGAAACCAAACTAAATGCAGATCCCAGCGACTGAGTCTGAGACACCGATACACAACTGGTTTTCTCTGGAGTGAGGAAGATGCTGTTTATAGACCGAAGCGAGCTATCTTTAAAATCTTATTATTAACACCCTTTCTTGTTCTCTAGCAGCTCAAATAAAAAAGCAATAGAAAAACAAACTAAAACAAGCTACTCCATATCCCAGAAACACAATTTTCGGAAAAACTGTACTTAGTTTCCCCAACCATATAGCAGGAAAAAAAAGACGTCTCTCCTGAGAGCATTAAGTCCATTATATTATTGTGTCTTTATGATCCACAGTTGGTGTGTTTTACTCTAAGACAGGAATCAGAGTCCTTCTAGAAAAAGGAATTGATTAAATAAATTGCCACTATAAATTTCCTTTTCCAGTACCTGCTCAAAAGAAAAAACACAATATACTCCTATGACACAGCAGAGAGAGCTTTGTGAGCTCCACAAACATCTAGGGAGACAAATTCTCTAATTACTCCTTAAGTCTTATGACAATCCAAAACTACTAAGTATTCTTTCTAATCTTTGCCAATGCCTGCACACTGGGAACACTGTGCCTTAGGAATAACTCATCCTGACACAGTATTTCAACACTGACTGATAACAACAAGCAAGCAGCAGGAATGACGCAAGGTCAAGAAAAATCTTTTCCAAGAAGGGAGGATCTATCATCCTGCAAAGGGTCCCACTTGGCCGTATTTCTGCTTCAGATTCTTTCTCCTCCACTCCCTTTTCAATCCAACCCTACAAATTAGACTAGGAAACAAAGAGATGCTGACCAACAGTGAACAGTATGACCCGAGACCCCATTTGTTCGTGTCCTGGAGAGCATGTCTAGACTTCATGTACAGAGTGGGAAGCAAGGTCTTGGTGAGCGAAAGAGCTCTGGAGAGAAAAACAAAATCTTACAGAGATTCCTGAGTCAATCTCCATTTTCTCACACATTTTTTTCCCCATTTGGGGCACTCTTTTCTCTGTGTTTTAAAAGTCAAAGAATTCTTCAGGCCAAAGGGGCTGCAGTGGTCACCTCCCTCTCAGCACAGACAAGGAGGCCGTTGTCCACAGGAGCTAACTGGCATACCCAAGGCCCTGTAGCCACTCAGTATCCAAACAGAGCCTACAATCTGGCTCCTTTGAACCATCTGGGACCTCACCACTTCACAAGGCCCCTCCTAGACATCAAATAAAACAGTAGAGGTGACAACAGGGGCTGGCAAACTTTCCCTGTAAAGGATGAGCAAGTAAATATTTGCAGGTTTACAACTGTAATTACACAGCTCTGCCATCATCGTGCAAATGTAGCCATTAGTAATATATAAAGCAATGAGAATATTTCAATAAAACTTTACTTATGGATATAGAAATTTGAATTTCTTATATCCTCATACGTCATGACACATTTTTCCTCTTTGAAAATTTTTAACCACTTAAAAATATAAAAACATTCTTAGCTCAAGGGCTATTCAAAAACAGGCAGGCTGTATTCAGCCCACAGCAGTGTGCAAGCACCTGGTTTAGAAGAGTGTATTATTAGAATCAGAAGCCCAGAGACTTCAATGATGCCTAATAAACGTGACAGTAGCTGTGTTAATCACATTAATGGCACCGTTCATTTGATAGACTCCAAGAGCCTGGACTTTGGAATCCTGTGCTGAGCTAGTGAGGAGATAAATGAAAAGATAAAACTACAATAACACCCCCCTCAAACTCACTAACCAAATCCTTCTCTTAATAAGGAAAAAGCACCATTCTCAGTGGCACCTGTGAGTTTTTTGCACTTCACTTACAGCCAGTGTAGATCTGGTTTTCAAGGGATATTTCAACCTTCACTAGCATGTAAGTTACATACCAAAGCAAGGTAAAGGTCATCTGGATCAACAGTACCTGGAAAACCAGCAGGTGAGGAGGACTAGTACTGCCCAACGCCTTCTGAAAGCAGACCCAACAAGAAGAAGAGAGTTGGTTGCATCAGAACCCCCCAAGAAGCCTATTAAAAACAGGCTTTCAACCTCAGGTTCTGATGCAACACATCTGGATTAGGGCCAGGTCATGAAGTCCCTGCATTGATTAGACAACTATGGCTTGTGAATGTGAAAAAATCAGCATCTCACCAGCTACTGCTAAAGGAAATGGTTTTCCAAACAGCTCAAGATGGCTAACAGACCTACCCCTAGCACCAGTGTCAATAGAAATTTTGGTAGACTAAATTTTATGGTTGCAACCTTCTCCCCTCAAAATTCATATGTTGAAGCCCTAATCTCCAGTACCTCCAAATGTGTCCTTGTTTGCAGATGTAATTAGTTAAGAGGAGGTCATACTGAGTACCTGTACCCTTCTCCAGGGGATACCCTCCAGGAAGCCGTACCCTTCTGACCCAGGGACTGAACCCAGGTCTCCCACATTGCAGGCAGATTCTTTACAGTCTGAGCCACAAGGGAAGCCCCATGCTGAGTATGGTGGTTCGTAATTCAGTTTGACTAGTACTGTTATAAAAAGGAGAAATTTGGACATAGCCACAGGCAGGTGGCGCTAGTGGTAAAGAACTCCCCTGCCAATGCTGCTGCTGCTGCTAAGTCACTTCAGCAGTGTCCGACTCTGTGCGACCCCATAGACGGCAACCCACAAAGCTGTGCCGTCCCTGGGATTCTCCTAGGCAAGAATACTGGAGTGGGTTGCCATTTCCTCCTCCAGTGCATGAAAGGTAAAAGTGAAAGTGAAATTGCTCAGTCGTGTCCGACTCTTAGCAACCCCATGGACTGTAGCCTACCAGGCTCCTCCATCCATGGGATTTTCCAGGCAAGAGTACTGGAGTGGGGTGCCATTGCCTTCTCCCTGCCAATGCAGGAGACATCAACTCGGTTTGACTCCTGGGTCAGGAAGATCCCCTGGAGGGGAGCCTGACAACTTACTCCAGTATTCTTGCCTGGAGAATCCCAAGGACCGAGGAGCCTGGCAGGCTATAAGGTCGATAGGGTCACACAGAGTCAGACAGACTGAAGTGACTTAGCATGCACACAGAAGTATGTAGGAAAAATGCCATAAGAAGAGACACAGGAAGAAGTCAGCCATCTGCAGGTCAAGGAGAGAAGCCTAGAAAGTATCCTTCCCTCCCAGCCCTCAGAAGGGACCAACACTGTCAATACCTCAATCTCAGATGTCCAGACTTCAGGGCTGGGAGATAGGAAATTCCTGTTGTTTAAGCCACGGGGGTTATCATTTTTTGTTATGACAGCCCTAGCAAACTAATTCAATGAAGATCGGAGGGAAATAAGTGGGCTACTCAGAGGACTTCAACACTAGAGGTAGAAACCCTGAATTTCTTGAAGTTCCTCTACTGAAAACTCAAGGTACTAGATGAAAATGTGGGCGGTTTCAGTTACAAAACAGCTACAGAACGACACTTGGCTAGCCACCAACTTTGCAAAAGCCATCCAATGACCGTTTTTTTTTTTTTTTTAAACAGATAGGGTTCCTAACCAGAATACCAGGTGGGGTGAGGCCCCCATCAAACACCTACCTAGCCACTTGTGAACTGTCACTTCTTTTAAACTGCCTTAAGTTATCACAACCTCCAAGCTTTATATTGCCTCCAATCTAAATTAGTTTCAAATTAAAAACAAAAAAGACTTTCTGGAGGAAATGTCAGCTTATTTCCTGTCACTATCTTCCTAAACCATTTATGCCTTAAGTAAGTAATTTCTGAGATTATATATTTGGTTTACTAGTCTTTTCCTTACTCATTAATTACTTTTATCTTTTCAAACTGTTTGGAGATTAAAAGGTATTGAGCAGCTTGTGGGGTGGGGAAAAAAATCCCATCAAAAGAAAAATATTCTGCATAGGGAACACACCCAAATCCTGATTAAAATTGCATTATGCAATTTTGAATGCAATAAAACAATTTAGGGCTCTTCCCCTGGACAGCCCTATGAGATTTGCCTTCTGTCATGAAAATCAACCACTCTATGCCTAATGCAGTGTTTTTTATTTTGCTGAGTCACCACCAAAGTCAGGTTGGCACTTGAGACCATGGAACCTGCAGTGTACTAGAATAAAGGTTTTCCATGCTTTTAGAGGGCATAAGGCTTGTGCCTGTCCCGGCGACAGAAAAGACTGCATGAGCTGCTTGGCAGGAAAATGACCCTTCGTAGGAGAGATGATGTGCCAATTCCTGGGAGAGTCAAACTTGTTGATAATCCTCACTTCCCAGCAAAAAACTCAAAAACCAGATTGTTCCTCTGAGCACATGGCAAAACTACAGAAAATCTGGAAATTCATCCCTATTGAAAGCATAAATAGAATTATTCTTTGGCTCACCCAGAGAGCCCAGAGAAATACATCTGAGCCTAACTTCTTGGTTGGTATGAATCAATAGCTCTTAACCATGTGTTCTCTTAATGATTCTCATGCCTGGGCCTGTTTATAAACCTACGGTAAGCCCCCATGGGACCATCGTGGTCCTGCATATTAACAGATATGTTTAACTCCAGCAAGTAAATTCTGTCAGAGAGATAAACTAAAGTCAACGTACAAATTAAATAAGATGTATGCATTAACACTTGCCCGGGATCTACGTAGTAAGCTTTGATTTCTAACTATAAAGTTTGACTTCTAGACAGAGGCCGATGCAATTTAGAATGCAATTTATCATTAAATAGCAAATAAAAGGTGTGTGAAGACAGTTCTGCGTCAGTTAAGGCTGAATCACCACAGGGGTTGAATCATCGCTGGAGGCTGAGTCATCACTGCAGGCTAGCTGAATCGTGCCTCTGATGTTCTAGCGCAGAAGCTTAATGCTCTGCATGAAAATTGGTTGAAGCAAATCACTCAAGTGAGAGAGATCAATTTAAGACATTTATAAAGAAACAAAAAATCTTACTGCTAAGAGCATGAGCCAGTTACTTTTACCCAAAGCTTAGTCAGAGGATGGAGTGACCACAATATTTGCAAAAGGCAAGACCATGAAATATCTATGATGGGATCTGAACTCAAGGATTATGTTGAAGGAAAGTACTATTCAAAGTATAGCAGGTACTAAAGCAGCACATGGAATTCTATATGTTAAGTGCTAATATACACTTAAGCACAGCAAATAGAAAGCAAGAGGGAGAGCAAAAATAGAATCTTTGACGTGACTGACAAGAGAAAAGGGAAAAGGGTGTATTTCTTCCTTACCGCCCCAGCTTTTTTTCTGGTGGTACCCAGGCAACAGAATCCAACATCATAACCTTGAAAGGCAGAAGCATAGTCATCCAGTTTGTCAAAGTCCACCACTTCTTGATTCTAGACAAAAGAGACATAGCTGTATATTACCTCATGTTATTAAAACAAAACAAACAGGAAAAAAATACCCCCTCTAGATTTAAAGAATAAATGAGAGAATATTACTAGAGTCCATTCACTTAACATCAGATTTTACAAGCTCATTTTCTTCCAGAAAAAGCAATATATCTGAATTTAAACACAACAATGTACTTAAATGTCTACAGTACACACAACTGGGCTACAGGTGATCTAGGTCTAAGTCAGGTTCAAATATAATTTTCTCTCTGGGAAAATAAAAGACCTATCTGTATATTACCAGGAGAAATACCAGTGAAGTATAATGTCAAGGAAGGAAATGATGTCTGGAATCTCAAAACCTAGGTCTGAGTCTTGGGTTTGCTGCTTACTAGGCATGATAATCATTTTGGCCTAGTTATTTATATGCCTCAGTTCCTCCAGCAATAAAATGTGAAAGATAATCTTTCTTTCAGTCTAAACCAGCATTAGAATCAGGCAGCAGGTGCTTGACAAAAAGCCGTATTTCTAGGTCTCATGCCAACACTGCACTTTTGATAAGCACCCTTGCTAATTCTCACACTCATGAACATTTAAGAAACTCCATCTAACCTCTTAAGTTTGCTGTGAAATTTAAAAAAGAAAAGTTTGAGAAGGTCTCATCATCCAGGAATTTACATAAAATGTTGCTTTTCCCTCTCATTCAAAAGCATTTTCCTGGCACTGTACCCAATGCTGAAAAAAAGAATGCTTACAGAAAGTGCCTAACCAAAAGAAGTGCCACCAAAACTCGACTGTCAAAGTACAGAACTCAATTTCAGTTTCTAATGGCCAGAAGTGTCCGACTTCACGCCCCATGAAGTCAGACTACGCCCCATGAAGTCAGACTATGAAGATCCCATATTACCTGCCTAAGTCTGAACAAAGATGTCCATTTAGACAGAAAAATCCTGAGAGACCAAAAACATATACAAAATGACCTGCAGGAGTCAAGGACATTTATCTGTAAGGCAGTTTGTTAACTGGAAGGTTATGAGACCTATGGGAACAGTTGGAGATCTCAGAATTACACTATAGTTTAATTTACTGCAGTTTACAAATTACTCCCTTTACAAATCTCCACCAGGCTCAAGCTTCAAATATTTACAGGATTAGCACCAGACTGCAATCTGCTCTATCAGCGGGTCAACCAAGGAAGTGTAAGTGATATTAAAAGGATGATTCCACTTACAGACACAAGCCTGCAGCCCTGAGAAGTCAGGCAGGGCAAATTCTTGCAGCTGAATAACCCCACCTCTCAGTGCCAGAAAGCGTTTCCCACTCTACAAACCATCTTCTGATTCACTGACATTAGTGTGGAGTGGACAGGTAAATAAAACAAGCAATGGGATTGAGAAAATTGCCCAAGGTCGCAGGACTGTTTTCTCTAGAAGCCATATGGAAGATCCCTGGCAACATGGCTCTTTTCTGCGGCTCTGGCCTCCCTTTCACCTACGGTCCACCTTATGGGGTTCTGGAATGGAGAGAAGGGCTTTGTTCAAGTGAGGAGGAGTCCCACCTGGACAAACAATCCAGCTAACAGTAAAGCCTCTCACAGACCAATCGTGGTCACACTTGAACACCTCTTGGGGCCACAGCAAGCCTTGCAGCAGAAACTACCCTAACCCTGCAGAAATACTGCAGGGCCACTTTTGAGTCCCAGCTCAAATACCCACCACGTTTTTATAAGCTTCCTCGTCCAACGTGAGCTTCCTCCGGCCAATCAGCGTGACTTTGGAAAACAGGCCCTGTTCCAGAATTTCTTTCAAGAGCACTCTGCCGGTTTCCCCGCTGGCGCCCAGAATAAAGACGGATTTATTCTGCATCCTGAAGTCTTCCCGAAGCTTCGGCAGGGCTTCTGTCTCGGCCATGCTGCTGAAATAACATTAACAGGTGCTGGTCTCAGGACGTTTAAGGGGCGGCCGTGCTTCCCCTGGGTTGGGTTGGGTGGGTTGGTTGTTTTGGGGGAAGGTACAATTCTTCTCCGCAGTCTGGGCTCAGGGGAAAGGGCAGAGTCACCGGCAGGGCGGGGCGTCCTGGCCGTTCCCCAGCACCTGAGCCAACCCACACCTCAGAAGGGGCTGGAAAAGGGGCTGCGCCCAGGTGTCACAAACTGCCCGTACCAGGACGCCCCGTGTCCCCCACAGTGTCCCCGACTCTGGCCCCTCCTCCCTCCAACCACAGGGGGTGCGGGGCCCAGCTCGGTCCCCCAAGCGGAGGGGTTACCTGAGGCTGGCCCCCAGCCCCACGTCCTCGGGCTGCAGCAGGAGCAAGGCGGCTACTAGCGCCGCCGCCGCCGCCGCCGCCGCGGCGCTCAGAGCTGCGGGCCGGGACATCCGGCCATCCCTACAGCCCCGCGCTCCTCGTCCCCTGGCACGCCTCGGCGGGGCCCCTCCCAGCTCGACGCCTACCGGCACTTCGTCTTCCGGGTGACTTCCGGGTATCGCTGCTCGCCCCGCCCAGAGGGATGCGGCCCGGTGGGGGCCGGAGGGTGTGGCCCAGGCGCGCCCAGAGCACGTGGCCGCGCCCGTCTGGGTAGAAAGCGCGGAGACCTCTACCTCAGTGTCGGGGATCTCTGGGCCCCTCTCTCCAGCGTTCTTCCTCACCCCCTGGGCTGAGCTGGCCGTCATCCAAGGCCTCGGCCAGTAGACTTGACCTGCGTTTGACCCTTTTCAAAACCTAAAATGTCAACTGCGTGTTGGACATCATCTTGAATTCACATCGAAACGTAACCCTTCCCTTCCAACCACCCCCAAACAGCAGTAAAACCAGTCTCCTCCTTGCCTCTCTTGGGTGTGACTGTCTATTCATTTGCACAATCTTCACCCCTTCTCTCTCAAGTCAGAAATTCGGACTCGCCCCCTCTGACTCCTTTGGCCCCACATTCTAAATTAATCACCAAGGCTTGCCATCCTCTCTGCCTTTCAAATATTTCTCTTATGCAATTCTGCCCTCACCTTATCTCGCCAGTACAACTGGTTTCCCTGCTTAGGTTCTAGATGGTTGAGTCAGAGCAACCTTCCACGCCTGTTCCCCTGTACACTCTTCGGAGCCAAGATGTATGGATTAGAACATAGCTATCTACACTGGGCCTGTCCCGGCCTTTGGCACGACTGACACGACTTAGCAGCAGCAGTAGGACAGGAGTTAAAATTATAAACCAGAACCTGTACAACAGAGATAGATTGTGTTGTGGACTTTGGTCATTTTTGGCTGCCCAGCATTCAAATACTTATCTTGTGCTGTGCTTAGTCACTCAGTCGTGTCCGACTCTTGCGACCCCATAGATTGTAGCCTGCCAGGCTCCTCTGTCCATGGGATTCTCCAGGCAAGAATACTGGAATGGGTTGCCATTTCCTTCTCCAAGTCTTACTTTAGGGAATTCCAAAATTAATGGGATACAGGGCTCCACCTCCTACTCTAGAAGCCGAGTAAAACAGGTTTCCTCTCCCAACTGCCAGGGAATTATTTTACATACAGGTGAGACTTAGGCTCAGCCAGTCAGACACTTCTCATCTAGGTTTTTCACTTTGGAAGGTTATAAAATGATGCTGTGGGAAGCTGAGATAGAGTTTGGTTGGACAGAGAAACTGTATAGGATAATGGCATCCTGGGATCTGCCAATGAGCTGATGGTCTGATTTATTGCTTCACTTTCTTTAATTCCTGCCTGTGTTCAAAGGCTGTTCATTATACTTCCTCTTATCCTTTTTCTTTTCTTTCTTTCCTTTCTTTTTTTTGCAGCAATAGTTTCATTTTCTGCTTAAGCTAACCAGAGCTATTTTCTGTTGCTTGCAACCAAAAACCTTAACTGATACAGAGCAGAGTGTTTCATTCCCTGCTGGTCTGCCGCAGTGTTGGATTCTTCCATTAGAGTTCCTAGAGCTTTTCTGCTAAAAAGCAACTTAAAGCCATGTCAGCTATCACTGTCTCAAGAATTCATTATTCAAATCTGTTGCAGAGATGATTAGCGTTGTAGTGTTAATTCTTTTTTTAAAAACTGTGTCATAATTAATATACAATAAAATCAGTTCAGTTGCTCAGTTGTGTCTGACTCTTTGCAACCCCATGGACTGCAGAACGCCAGGCTTCCCTGTCCATCACTTACTCCTGAAGCTTGCTCAAACTTAGGTCCATCGAGTAGGTGATGCCATCTAACCATCTCATCCTCTGTCATCCCCTTCTCCTCCTGCCTTCAATCTTTCCCAGCATCAGGGTCTTTTCCAATGACTCAGTTCTTCACATCAGGTGGCCAAAGTATTGGAGTTTCAGCTTCAGCATCAGTCCTTCCAATGAACACCCAGGACTGATCTCCTTTAGGATGGACTGTTTGGATCTCCTTGCAGTCCAAGGGACTCTCAAGAGTCTTCTCCAACACCACAGTTCAAAAGCATCAATTCTTCAGCATGGATACATAGAATAAAATGCATGGATGGAAAAGGTTCTGTTCCATGCATTTAGATAATTGTGTATTCATCTTCATAACCACCACTAGAAACAAGATACAGAACATTTCTGTCACCCCAGAAAGTGCCTTCAATCCCTCCCATCCCAAAGGCAACCATTTTCTAATCTATCAGTAGGTTAGTTTTGTCTGTTATAGGACTTCATTAAATATAATCATACAGCACATACTCTTTTGTGTCTCAAGTTTTTTGCTCAGCATAATGTTTCTAAGATTCATCTCTATTGTTTGTAGGTCTGTGTTATATCTTTCATGGATCCTATGGACTTCAGTGAGCTCCTTCCTTCATAAAAAATAAAATTTATCTCCTATAACTGTTACTATAATGACAAATATATATTATGTAATAAAACATTTCCATCAACCTAGAAGTTCATTTTTTCCTCCTGATTTTAAAAGAAATTAAAACATTTCCATGGGCCTGGGCACTGTGCCTACTATGCTAAACGGGTAAGTCAACTTTGGTTGCTTCATGTATCAGCAGTTTTGTTCCTTTATTGCTGAGTAACAATCCATTGGATGAATAGCCCATGACATGTTTAAACATTCTGTTGATGAACATTTGGTGTTTCCTGTTTTTGGCTATTATGACTAAGACTCCTGTGAATATTCTTCTACTTGTCTTTCTGTAGACACAGGTTTGCATTACTCTTAGGTAAATACCTAGGACAGGAATGACCAAGGATTTATCCCACCCACTCTTTTAAAATTTTAGTCATTTCACTGGATAGTACATGGTCTTTCTTGTCTTTTAACAATAGAGCTCTGAATTTTATCAAGCCATGTGGTTGACCATTTATATTCTATATTTCCCAACATCACTTGCAAGTCCATTTGAACATGTGACAATGTTTTAGCCAATTATCTGCAAGCAGAGATATGTGCACACTCAAATCACATTTTAATAAGAAAGCTATCTGCTTTCCCTTCCCTTTCTCTTTTCTCCTTTCCTTATGCCAAGATGTGAATGTGGTAAGAGTGAGCCAGCTCTAACCATAAGCAGAATGGCAGAGTAAGAAGCTGGACCCTGAATCCCTGGATCAATTCATAGAACAGAGCTATCTGCCTACTACCCTGGACTGTTTGCCCACTTCTGGGCTGTGGGACAGGTCAACTTCTGTCATGCTGGAGCCACTATAATGTGTCACAGCAGCTTCATCAGCATTTTTCCTAATAGAAGATGCTTTGAGTCAATCACGTCGATGGATACTGACTGAATACTGGTTCTCTAATGTGAGCTAAATACTGTGCTAGGTACTATAGACTTTTCCAGAGTGAATCAGATACAAGACAAATGTACTCTCACCTGAGATGGTAAGTTATGAATACTTGGGGAGCTAAATAAAAGTACAAGTTAACATTATCCAACATCTCCCAAACTTTCATAGGGTAGCACATGATAAATGCAAATGAGTGGACAGATGGAACTCAGAAAAAGATAAGCCCATGGCTTTTCTTCTCTGACAGTTGGCGAGCATCAATATCCTTAGATAAAATGACACAACCTAGACTACTAAGGCAACAGGGCCACAAAATTTCAGAGCAAATAGGAAGGGAAAAGCATAAGGGAAGGAGGCAAAGGGAACACAAGAAAGCTGGGGTAGCATGGAAAGGCCCTGGGCCAGAAGACCTGCCTGCCAAGTCCACGTTTGACCTTATCTTTGACTTAGATGAAATTTCTTCATTTATCTTGGCCTCCATATTCTTTTTTTTTTTAATAAATTTATTTATTTTAGTTGGGGGCTAATTACTTTACAATATTGTAGTAGTTTTTGCCATACATTGACATGAATCATGGGTTCACATGTGCTCCCCCTCCCGAACCCTCCTCCCACCTCCCTCCCCATCCCATCCCTCTGGGTCATCCCAATGCTCCATCCCTGAGCATCCATCCCATGCATAGAACATGGAATGGTGTTCCGCTTCACATATGACAATATACATGTTTCAATGTTATTGTCCCAGAACGTCCCACCCTCACCTTCTTCCTCAGAGTCCACAGGACTATGGCCTCCATATTCTTATCTGTAAAATGTGTACTGTTTTATCATGTTCACCTTGCTCTAAGAAACAGAGACTCACTAATGCTAACTATAGTAAAGACGATGAATATTGTAATACCCATGTAGTATGTATGGGAGACCAAATCTCAGAGACCAAATCTATTTTCAAACCTGAAAATAGAAATCAGCTGTAGGATCAGGCCTCAGGCAGAATGGAACTAGAAGGTAGTTCTGTATTTAAGTCAGATGTAGAGTCTTAAGCATCAGGGATCCAGGTGTCTTCACTTTAGAGCTACATTTTTAGGAACGCTTTCTTTAAGACTTCTGTTTCAAGCTATTGAAACATCAGCTCAAGATGTTTTGAGCAAAGAAAAAAATATATACTGGATTATATAATAAAAAAAAGTCTGTGTGAGAAAGCCTTGGGCATCACTGATGTCAGGTGGTCAGCCAGTGGGGCCGAGACTCAATCCCTCTTCCTCCCTTGACTCCTCTCTCCTTCATGTCAGCCTGACTCTCAGACCTCACAAGGTGACTCAAAGGTGATAGGCAGCTTCAGCCTATCACCCCATTTTAGTCAAGGTTCAAGATAGGAAAGACATGGCACTCAAAATGGGTAATCAAAGGCAAGGATACTAAATGGATGAGGTTTCAAAGAGCAAAAGGGAAGAGGGGATCAGTTAATCAAAACTGAGACAAAGAGGGCTGTCTTATAGGACACAATGAGTTTGGAGCAATGAGTGTGGAGTTGTCTGTCCACACAGAGGAGTTTATGGAATAAAAGCCCAACCTCACTCTCTTCCACCTTTTTGGTGCAGCTTATGGGACCTTAGGTCCCTGACCAGGGATTGAACCCATGCCCCATGCAGTGGAAGCATGAAGTCCTAATCAGTAGCTGGCCAGGGAATCCTCTTCTCCCTCCCTTGATCTCCTGCTGGTACTAATTGGTCAGAAGGAACTTATACCATGCTGCTGCTGCTGCCGCTAAGTCGCTTTAGTCGTGTCCGACTCTGTGCGACCCCATAGACGGCAGCCCACCAGGCTCCGCTGTCCCTAGGATTCTCCAGGCAAGAATACTGGAGTGGGTTGCCATTTCCTTCTCCAGTGCATGAAAGGGAAAAGTGAAAGTGAAGTCACTCAGTTGTGTCTGACTCTTAGCGACCCCATGGACTGCAGCCTACCAGGCTCCTCCATCCATGGGATTTTCCAGGCAAGAGTACTGGAGTGGGGTGCCATTGCCTTCTCCGTTATACCATGCAGACTAGTTTTATTCAGGGCAGAGAGCGGGGAGCAGGGATGAAGAGAGTGGATTACTTAAGATACCAGTGCATCCTCTGAGATTTAAGTCCAGTGGAAAAAGCCAAATCGTAAGCAAAAGTCCCTTCTTAGGCAGCTGCATCTCCTTAGTTCTGACTGAGAAGAACTACGGAGACCATCCTGACCATCCGTGTAGAAAGAGGAATGAAGCCTAGATGAGGTCAACTCTTCATGTCTGAAAGTACCACAAGGAAAGCAGCAGTTTGGATTCCTTTCATTTCTTTTGTTCTCTGATTGCTGTGGCTAGAAACTAGAGGTCACCATTAAAAAAGAAAGAATAGGTTTAAACAGTATTCAAGGTGGCCATACTTCTTCCCCATTTATTATCCCATTTAGATATGTATGCTGGATGACTTTTTTGCAAAGGAGAGCTATAAATAAATGTGGCCATATTGAAATATCTGGTGGGGCACAAAGAATTTAGATTTGGTAAAAGTAGGTGTTTAGAAGAAAATTTTGCTATATTCCTCTGTCACAGAACAAATACAGGCATGAACTGCATTCAGCAATTTAGGTGCTCATTTGGTATATTTATCATGTTCTTGACAGTAATTTTTTTTTCCCTTTTGGAAGTTTTAGGAGTGAAGAGATGCTGGCATATGTACCCACATGTTTCCTGCTTCCATAATTTTTGTTTCATTTTATAGATGGACAAACTAAGTCACATTTCTGTTAAATATTTTATGTAAGATCATAGAATTAAAGTTTGATGCCAGGACAAGACCTTGGACACCCAGATCAATGATCAAATGTTTAGTGATAGCAGTGCAATTCTAGAATAATCTTCAGGAAAGCGTAGTTCCTCTTGTTTTTAGCTGATTGTTCTGTATGTGTTGTATTATTCGGTTCCCTAGCATTTTTAAGAGTGTTCTCTCATTGACCAATGCTAAAGAATAACCTACGCAAAGGCACTGTGGTGGGTGAGAGTATGACTAGTTTTGAGGGGCCAAAAATCAATATGGCTGAAATGGAGGGATAAACACCTGGGCGTGGGGTGGGGACAGGACGCTGGATAAGCAGGCAGGGCCAGATGGCACGTGACCTCAAAAGATAAACAATCATTTATAATTAATTTTAATGTTTAAATTTGGGGAAATGATTTCTTTTCATTATATTTTTAATGGTTTTCTTCTATTTAAGGTAGCCACGTATTACCTGAATTACTAGTAATACACTTATTAGTTGTTGTTCAGTCACTGAGTCGTGTCTGATTCTTTGAGACCTATTAATACATTTAATAAGGTATTTACAAGTGAGGACATTTAAAAAATATTAAGAATAGATGAGTATATAGGATACATGGGATATGATTAATTCAAGAAGGTAATATCTGAATGGGAAAAGTTTGTGAAATACTGGTGTACTGGGCATCTCTCACTTGCCCCTTCATATCCACTTTCTACCCTCTACACCCTTCTCTGTGACCGCAGAGCTGACCTCTAAAGCCTGTAACATTCTGGCTTGCCCTCTAGTTTCTAGCTGGATTTGGCCAATGGGAGGCGCTGGTTATCTGAAAGGGGGAAGAGAGTGAGATAAGGGTCTTTATTTCCCCATATACTTCTCTACAGAGTCACTGGGGTTGGTCCTCTGCCAAGAGGCACAACTCCCATCATTCAGATCTCCCTCACAGCTACAGATACCTTCTCCAAGTTCCTGTAACCACCTCCCCACCACACCCCTTCAGACCCAGCTATTGTTAGCACTGGGACACAGCACCATTCCCTGTTGGATTTTCCTTAACCCTCTCCCACACTCTTGTAAATTGTCTCTCATTAAACTCTCCTCCACAGTCCCATTTGAACAACTCTATGTTTTCCTGCCAGAACACTGATCAATAGGCCTGATGTGGTAGAAAGTGTGAACTTTGAAATCAGACAGAAGTAGATTTGAATCTTGGCCACTTACTAGCTATGTAACCTTGGGCAAGCCCAAGTAGATAAACATGGTATTCATCAACCCAGGAAGACTGCCCTGTGAGTTCAGGCACCACATCTATCTCACTGATATAGTCCTAGTTCTTGGGGTAGTGTTTAATACTTACGTTGCCTAAAAAAGATGTGCAACTTGAGAGTTGTGAGTTAAGTTTTATTTGGTGCAAAATGGGGACTACAGCCTGGGAGGCAGCATCTCAGATAGCTGAGAGACTGCTCCAAAGCAGCAGTGGGGGAAAGTCAATATATAAAGTTTTGATGAAGGGGGAGTTCAACACCATGAAGCACGCATTTTACAAAAGGCTTTTCGTTAGTCATGAGGATCTGATGTCACCATGAAGGGATTTAGTGCTTCTCTAGATATGAGGAGATGCAAGGATTGGGATCATAAAATCTGTTCCTAAAAACATCCAACTATCTAAAGACCTGTCCTACCAGATTCCCTGGAGCTCAGAGTGCCACACTCCACCCTGAACTCCCTCAGGGATTGTTGAAAGTCAACAGCTATAGCATCATGGGGTTCAGTCTCCATAGAGGCAGATGGCAAATGCCTTTGTTGTTCAGTCATTGGCAATGCTCTTGGTAAGTGCCAATTTGTAGTTGACACTTAGCTGGTACTCATGAAAAACTTTTGTATAATGGATTTCATCTTTTATGTGACCCAGAAGGAGAGGAAGGAGTCAACTTATCAAACATTCTTACTTTGCAGATGGTACCCAAAAATGAGGTGTAAATTGTGCAGGTAGTAACCCTCAGATGCACTCTTCAATGGAAACAACACAGGGAAGGATTAAAGGGAGGGGGCTTCCCTGATGGTCTAGTGGTCAAGAATCCTCCTGCCAATGCAGGGGACACAGTTTTGATCCCTGGTCCACGAAGACCTCACATGCTGCAGGCAACAAAGCCCATGCACCACAGCCACTGACCCAGCACGCCTAGAGCACATGCTCTGCAACAAGATACACCACCACAATGAGAAGAGTAGCCCCCACAACTAGAGAATAGCCCACGTGCAGCAATGAGGCTCCAGCCAAAAGTAAAAAAAACAATTATTTTTTTTAAGAAAGGAGAAAACATAGCAAGGAACTCATGGGCAAATGGTGCTTTGCTTACACACCAAGGAGATGAGGAGGAGAGCTCATCTCCTTCCCCATATTACCCAAATTCCAGTTCCCTTCTGAGGGGGCACTTCTGTTGCCATGGCATGTCTTCTTTCCAACAAAGCAGCAGCAACATGAGGAACAGCACATAAAGGACCTGAGGGTCCCACGCAGACGACAGTGAAGGAGTCCTAGAAGGGCTGAGGGTTTATTTGAGACACAGAGCCAGATGAGCAGGGAAGCCAGAAATGTCATGAACCCTCAAAGCCAAGAAGAGGTAAAGAAATGGTATATTAGGTTCCTACAGCTGCCATAACAAATTCACAATGAGTGGCTTATAACAACAGCAGTGTATTCTGTCACAGGTCTGGAGGCCAGAAGTCTGAAATCAAGGTGTTGGTGGGGTCATGTTCCTTCTAGAGGCTCTTTGCTTCTTCCAGCTTCTGGTGGCTTTAGGGATCCCTTGGCTTATGGCTGGGGACACCAGTCTTTGCCTCTGTCTTCACATGGCCTTGTCTTCTGCCTTACAAGAATACTTATCTCTGGATTTAGGGCCAACCCAGAAAAATACAGAATCTCACCTAGAGATCTGTAACTTAGCTACACTATTTTTTTCCCCAAGACAACAAAACATTTCGAGATTTGAGAATAATGGGAAAATTAAGTAAAGGGAGTTGGACCCTTATCGGGGTCTTCTGGCAAACTGGAAGCACCACCCTCTTCTGCAGCTCGACGCTTCTCCAGTTTGGCGATCAATTCTTTGGCTGGATTGAAGACTCCGTGTGTCTGCTGGTCACAGACGTAGCAGCGCGGGGTGGTGTGGAAATGCTGAAGCGCACAGCCCTCGCAGAAATAATGCCTGCACTTGGTGACCACAGGGTTTTGAAAGGTCTGCCGACAGATGAAACACTTGAATGGTAGTTCCTCCTCATCACCTTCCACTTCATAGTTCTCATCCTCGTCGACGCCATAGCGACCCTCGTCGAGCTCGCGTTGGATCTGCCACCCGTGCTTGTAATCTGAGCGGTCGTGGAGGAATTTGCAGCTGTCTCCGAAGCCGCAAAAGCCGGTCTCCTTGTAGTCTTTACACCCCGCCCCCTAGTAAGGTCACGCCCACAGGTCCCAGGGGCTAGGGTATGGAGATATATATATAGGAGCCACCATTCAACCTACTGCAAATGGCAGACAGAACAGATGTTAGCCAGATTTAATCTAAAGAGTTGATTGATGAGCTCTGCATTTAGTAGATGAAGAAACTGGAAGTAGTGTGCAGAAACGAGATGAGATTAGAAGAGGGCTTTTGGTTGAAGCTCTTGCCAGAGGGGATGACTAGCATAGATAAAAGCAGTCATTGTAAGAAAGAGAAGGTAAAGCGTATGAAAGATCTTATAAAAATAACTATCCACCTTGGTTTATTTGGGAGAAGGAAAGGGCAACCCACTCCAGTATTCTTGCCTGGAGAATTCCATGGACAGAGGTGCCTGGCAGGCTACTGTTCAAAGAGTCGGACATGACTGAGCAACTAATACTTTGGTTTATCCACTCCAGTGTTCTTGCCTGGAGAATCCCAGGGATGGGGGAGCCTGGTGGGCTGCCGTCTATGGGGTCGCAGAGAGTCGGACACGACTGAAGCGACTTAGCAGCAGCAGTAGCAGCAGCAGCTTAACTATTAAGCACTAAATAAAATTCAGTCATTATTATTAATAATCTTAATATCATCATTATTCAGTTTCATGGAAATATAATGCAGGTTCCAGCTCAAGTTTAATAATCTGAAACATCTGAACCTGTTTAGCCAACTGCTGGGGCAGGACAGCTCGTTTAAGGCAATGTAGAATCTATCACTTGCATTTTTACCTCCTGAGCCTCTATTTCTTTCCAGTGCTCACATGTCAGAGGCCAGTGATACAGGGGGACAAGAAAGGGGGACTTGAAAAGTAGTACCAGTGAACCAGTGAAAACTCGGCAAGACTTTGATGAATAAGCAGCACTGCCTCAAGGGGTCCTTTAAGTCAAGGAAAAGTAGATGGACTGCCCTCTTCCAAAGACAGCTTCCTGCAGCTTTAACTTTTTTTAAGGAAATCAGAGCCTTGACCCGAGGATGAGAGAGAGAGAAGGCACTCCTGCCAGATAACACAAGTCACACATGCTTCCAAAAAACACATAAGTACATTTTACAGGTTGTATGAATCTCTAGGAATAAGAGCTAGAGAAAATTCAAACTGGTTAGGTAAATTGCAGCCTACTGGGACAAAGGAAACAAGGTTACACAATATTTTACAATTCCTGACACAAGCACTGATTAGTGTAACATGGAAAAACGGGCGGAAAAGAGTTTAATCTCTAAGAGTGTGTGTGTTGAATTTTATCAGATTCAGTTTCACTTCTCAACTCCTGGAAGCATCAGCACTCTGGATTAGTTTCCATGACAAAGCACAAGAGGGCGCCAGAGAAGGTGGAAATTTTTGTTTTCCAGGGACCCACTTCAGTGTTAGAAAGTCCTTTCTGATCTCAGTATAGGGGTGCTTACTATTAGTTCTTTTTGAGTTTTTTAAAATGAAATAACTATATGCATAAGCTTATTGGATAATACTTTTGAGCAAGGTGGGTAGTTAACAAATGCAAAGCTAAAATACTTAAGCATTGTTGGAGAAAGCAGAGAGTAAAGAAGATTGCTAATGCTGAATCAGTTCAGTTGTGAAATATTTATTAGTTGCTTTCTGTGTGCATGCTGGTTAGATGCTGTGGGTGCCAAGATAAATGAGGCCACAATTTTTCATTGAACTTATTAGTCACATGAGAAGTCAAAATTATCTCTAATACTTTACTTTTTCTTATTTGAAACTCTATCCTCTTCACCTATTAATTTCTTCAGAAGGATTCTGTGTAATGGTTAAGCACAAAGGCTCTAAACTAAAACAGTTTTTCCTCTTTCCAGCTATTAACCTCCCTGTGTCCCAGTTTCCTCACTTATAAGATGAGATGATTATATCACCTACCTCGTTGAGTGTTGTGGAGATTAAATGATACAATCCATGCAAAGTGCTTGGAACCGTGTCGTATTTAAGAGCTCAATATTTATGAATTCTCATTCAGATATTACTTGTTCTTGGGAACACAGCTGAAATTATAGACAGAATGATTGGGTCCAAAGGCATTGTTTGATATAACTCTGTGACCAGTAACTTCTTTTTTGTTTCTATCACCTGCAACAGAAAGTATCCTTACTGACATAGCAGGTATATTTAATTTCTTGATTTGTGTTAGTTACTGTGCTAAATTTTCCATATATTACCTACCCTTTTAGTTTTCATAGTAGCTCTATGAGATGGAGATATGAGATAGGTACTAATATTATTTCCATTTTACAGATGAGAAAACAGAGTAAAAACCAGAATAACACATCTCAGATCACACAACTAATAAAGAGAGGAATCAAGATCTGAATCCATTTCTAGTCTTACTCTTATAATAAAACTGATATTCCCCCAAATGACACAAATATCCTCTGGTATAACACACTTTAGAAAGTATGACCTCAGTCGTTTGTGGTTCCATGTAACAGCGACATACTTCCTTGAACCTTCACTGACTTCTGCTTTTCCTGAGTATTGGCCATGGTCACTAGGAAAAGCCATCTAATTTATCTCTCAAATACCTACTGTGCTATATACTACTTACTGTCTTGCTAGAATGAACAGTCTATGAAATAGGACTTTATTTTGCTCACTGTTATATCCCCAACACCTAGGGTGGTACCTGACACAGTATAGACACTAGATAAATATTTCCTGAATGAATGAACAAACAAATGTGGGTTGGCTTTCCTTGATCATATTGAACTTGGAGAGCAGAATGCTTGAGAACATTACACACTTGGTAACACTGGTCAAAAATCCTTGTGTGTTTTTCTATATTGTCATATCGTAGGAGCTAAACACACATACACACACAGAAATTGACTGATAGATATGTCAACTCTACCCTAAAAAACGAGCTCAATTCTCTCAGATTCCACAGCAAAATTTTGTGAACACCTGGTTAGTACATTGAAACTGAGTGTGAAAGTTCCTAAACTCTGTTCTAGGCTCCATCCCTAAGGGCAAGGCAGGGTCTACATTCTTGCCACTATTGTGATGGAATTGACCCCAGTATACAGCCTAAAGGAGCTTCCGGGGCAGCTCAGTGTTTACCACCTGACAGTGACCATGTGGCCTTGGACAAATCCTTTAGCCTCACTGAAACTTCATTTCCTCCCGTGTAAAACAGAAATAATCTAGCTTTTTGTGAGGATCAAATTACATGGTTATGAAAACACTAAAAAATCAAGCAGGATATATAAGGGAAGACAAATTGAATTCATACATTTCTAGGTAAAAGAGGTTAAAAAAAAACCTCATTTTGAAGACTAAATTCCTTATATTGATTGGCTTGTCTGGGTAGCATGGGATTTGGCCAAAGACACATTAGAAACAAGTTCTCAAAATATGATTTGGAAGAAAGCAGTTTGGTTGAAATCAAACTGGCTCAGAGGACAATTAGGTCAAAATAATAGTTTGAAGAAAGCAAGTTTCTCGGTTATTTATTTTTTTTAATGGTTATTTTGGTTTACTTTGGGAGTCTTTTTACATGTCAGCATTTTTATCAGTTTAAAGAATTTCTCAGAGTTTTTTTCCTTTCTGTTTAAAGTCATTTTAAGGATGCCTTGAATTAGGTTTTTCATTGGTTTGACCATTTATCAAATGTATTTCCTCTCAGGAGATCTGATAGCATCAATTAATTATTTATAACTGGGAATTCGTAATTGACTAATTATAAAAACGAAATACTGGAACACACACAACTTTGCAGCTCAATAGATAATGCAGTTTCTCTTTCGAACATTTGAGCTCTTGGAAACTGGCCGCTTTGGGGTCTTTTTACCGCTTTTATACAATTTAGTATTAAGAGAGAGCAATGAAGAGGAAAAAATCTTGAGTGCAGGGGAGGAAGCGTTCAGGATTCCAGTGTGGACAAAGACACCATTCTCTGCCAAGAGCCTTCATAAACCTTCATTTAAATTTAACACAAGCGGGCAAACTCAACTGTTGAAGTGGAAGAGGGAAGATTGGGTGCAAAGAAGGCAGTGAAATTTTAATCGCCTTGATGCTGTAAATGTGGTCAAAAGCACAAGAGGGCAGTGCAGTGCTAAATATCTCAGCATCGACTGCCTGAAATGTACACTGACTTGCACCTAAACATGGCATTAAGCAAAGGAAAAAAGTCGAACTCATAGAAACAAAAAGTAAACAGGTGTTTATCGGGTCTGGGAGGTTGGGGGAATGGAGAAGGGTACAAGCATTCCATAAAATGGGTATCTTGGGAACAGAGGAGTCTTGGGAGGATTATCTAAGACAGTGTATGGGAAGCGCCTGGGACCTAAAAGCTGCAGCATAATTGGTAACTCTTATTATTGCCAAACATTTTCATAGTACCTACCATTTGTGAACAAATCAAGTAACACACAATCTGATTACAACAGCTGACAGTTCACTTTTGTCCTCATCATGGGTGAAAATTGTAATTAGTTTAGCCCTTGCACATTCATTCTCATGCTAAAAAACCATCTAATGATGATAGAGATCAGTATAAGTCATTCAAATATAGAAATCAGAGTTCTAACAGAGTCACAGCAGATAAAAATGTCCTATTGTGTATTAAGATGATGTTAAGGAAAAGTTTCTGAGTAAAACCCATCAAGCCAAGAATCTATAATCCAGTTTTTCTCATCAAATCCCAATACCTGATTCAATAACAATAGTCATGATAATGACAATAGTCCATATTTGTCCAGTCAACAAGACTACTAAGCCTTAATTGATGAGAAGAATTCACCTGGTCATCCAACAGTTATTTTGCACATAATGTCAGTCATGATAAATCACTGTCCTGTGGTTAAATCACTCAGCAAATAAATATTGGCTGGCAAGAGTATAGAGAAAAAAGCACCAAGGAATAGAAGAAGTCGTGGAAGCTCCCTGGTTCACTAGAGACTATTGCATGAGACTCTAACATTTAATGGAAGCTCAGAAAGCTTTCTACCATCACTGCTGACCTAGACAAATCCAGTTTCAATCAAGAATTCATGTGGAATATTACTCAGCCGTTAAAAAGAACAAAAGAATGTCATTTGCAGCAGCATGGATGGACCTAGAGATTGTGATACTGAGCAAAGTAAATCAAAAACAGGCAAATATCATACACTATCACTTATACATAGAATCTAAAAAAGGAGTACAAATGAACTTATTTACAAAATAGAAGTAGAGTCACAGATGTAGAAAACAAACTTATGGTTACCAAAGGATAATGCAGGGGAGGGATAAACTGGGAGGTTGGGATTGACATATACACAGTACTATATATAAAATAGATAACTAGTAAGAACATAATGTATAGCACAGGGAACTATACTCCGTACTCTGTAATGGCCTATTATGGGAAAAGAATCTTTAAAAAGAGAATATATGTGTATATGTATAACTGATTCACTTTGTGTACACTTGAAATAAACACAACATTGTAAATCAACTCTATTGCAATAAAAAATTTTTTAAAAATTTCAGAAAGTACAGTTGGACCCAAAGACTGGATAAATACTCCAGACAGTAATCAGTGAGGTGGTATATATAGAATATAGAAAACACCTGTGTATGTGTGTTCAGTTGCTCCGTCATGTCCAACTCTTTGCAACTCCATGAACTATAGCCCACCAGGCTCCTCTGTTCACGGAACTTTCCAGGCAAGAATATTGGAGCGGGTTGCCATTTCCTACTCCAGGGGATCTTCCTGACCCAGGGATGGAACTTGCATCTCCTGCATTGGAAAGCAGATTCTTTACCACTAGACCACCAGGAAGCCCAGAAAACACCTTAGCTGGAAATTATTCATGTCCATTCAAGCTGGATTTTACTTAAACTGTTACTTTTACATTTGATTACTATTTCTTTCTCAGTGAAATATGTGTACCTTTTTGAACATGGAGGCTGAACTAGCCTGAATAGCTGCTGGAAAAGTTTTTTGTACAAATGAAAGGGAACTCAAAAAAAAAAAAAAGGAATTCATTTGGGAATTGAAAAGAGGAAAGACTTGGGTTTACTTTCAAGTTGTATATAAACAAAAGGAAGAGAGTGAAGTTAGCTGATAAAATTTTAAATTTCTTTTGTTGATCTGAAATAATCTATGTATATTCATTTAAAAATCTTTTAAATTAAAAGACAGCATTCTGCTTTATGGAGTTTCCCAGGTGGCTCAGTAGTAAAGAATCTGCCTGCCAGTTCAGGAGATGCTAGAGATGCAGGTTTGATCCCTGAGTCAGGAAATCCCCCGGAGTAGAAGATGGCAACCCACTCCAGTATTCTTGCCTGGTAAAGTCCGTAGACAGAGGAGGAGCCTGGCAGGCTACAGTCCATGGGGTCACAAAGAGTTGGACACCACTGAGTGACTGAGCACGGTTAACATTTTGTTTCACATTCTTTTTGGTACAAATCTAGCTATATGTAAAGAAATGAAATTAAATGAAAACAGAGTAATTTCATTTTAAAATAAATGTGCTTGTTGTGTTAAAATAATTACATATGCTAATTAAGAAAAAACATCCAAAATACAAGTATGTATTCAAAGATAATATATTTTGGTAATAGTTTCACTATGCGAACACAACAAAAAATAACCCTCATATATCCAATTTGAAGATGATTCACCATCTTCTCCAGTAATTTCAAAACCATCTGCTACAATTAGCTCTGCTTGTTAAACAATTATCCTTCTGTTTTCTAATATGCTACAAAAATGGGGTATCAAGATTACTGTCTTAAATGTATTGTGCTTTTGTAATGAAATGCATGCTATAACTATCTAACTTGCAAGGACTGTTATATAGGATTATACAACAAAAAAACAAAACTGCACTCTTTGTAGGAAAACTAGTGATTTAAATCAAACCTACTCGAATTCAAAGAGAGGCACGGTTATCAATAACTGTGGTTAGTGGCCACAAGATGAATGACTTCATCTGCAAACCAAATTCCTCAGTTTAAAATTGGATGGCCTTTTCCCTTGAAATTGCTTGGAGGGGATCACACACTTTCTACAGAGCCAGCATGAATTCATTTGGTTGGTATTACTCTCTTTTTCCAAGATAAGATGGACTGCCTGAGAACATTTGTTTCTTCTGTAGTCATGGTTCAAAAGTGGACCTGATTGTTAGTAAAACCTGCCAGTTGTCAGAAACAGATGCTTTAATACGGGTAAGTTATTCTTAACAGTGTAATCAAAACTCTTGGAATGATGATCGGCCCTTGAAATACGGATTCTAGAATTTAAGAGTTGAAGGAGCCTTTAAGTCATTTAGCTTTTCCTGTAGCCTCTGTTTGGATTAGGCTGGAGATTCTTCTGACTTGTAAAACTCTCCAAGGACGAAAATTCTATTCCTATCTCACTAACTGATTCTAAGTGCTTTCTAACACAGATGTCTACATCCTTTCCTAGAGTCTAAAGTGAAACTGATATTTTTGTTGTGGTCCCCATAAATTTCCAAATGTATATGCCATGCTGTTGTAGAAAGAGTATTGGAGTTGGAATCAAAAAACATGGACCTGACATTCCCTATTTGATCTTCGGCAAGTCCTTTATCCTTTCTGGGGTTCAGTTTCCTCATCTGTAAAGCTAATAATCCTTACCTGTCTCAAAGGAGGTTGGAAGGACCAAATAAGCTAAGACATATACAAACATGAAATAATTATAAAACTGCAGATTTTATCTTATGCCTTATGATATTTAGGAAGTTCAGAAAGAAATAAAGATTTAGGGTTTACATCTTAATTGGCTATGCTATTAGGAATCTTGATTATGTTAGTTCTCAGGCTACACTAGACATACCACTCTCTTAGGGATCTGACTCCAGGCTCAAAATCTACAAAATTTCAGCATCCATTGCTCTCAAACTCTTCTTAAGAAAACAGTTTATGAACTGTAAGTCATCATATACATTAAGATGTTACAAAAAAGCCAGTGAGTCACCTGTTTCAGACAAGCCTGGGGCTAGATTGTCTAATAAGAGCTGGGCTGAGAAGTTTTTTCTTGGAACCCTTAAGGTAGGTATTGTTCAGTTGCTCAGCCATGTCCGACTCTTTGCGACCTCATGGTCCATGATCAATCCTCATGGACAATAGCCCACCACGGTCTCTGTCCATGGGGATTTTCCAGACAAGAATACTGGAATAGCTTGCCATTTTCTTCTCCAAGGGATCTTCCTAGATCATGGATCAAATTTGTGTCTCCTGCATTGGCAGGCAGATTCTTTACCACCAAGCCACCAGGGAAGCCCATAAAGTTTATCCTTTATGAATCAATCTAGTTACCGAGGAACTTGACTATTCAGAGAATCACACAATCCTAACATACTAGCTAGTCTCTCCATTCTGACAAGCAAAGTAGCAAGAAAAGTATCTGCTATTTGCATAGTTGCCTTACAGTTCTCTAAGCTCTTCTATATATTACAAACCAAATATATACTATGACTTTCATCATGGCAGTAATGTCAGGCATTTGAGAGGTGGCAACAAAAAGGAAAGAATGAAAGATCATGAGTTAAATCACTTAAATATCTTAAAACTATAATACAGATGTATGCCAAACTGAGCTGTGGTACTACCATCCATCAGAATGTAAATCTGCCATTCACACAAAGGATTTATGCCCACTCAGCATTTATTTTCTTTCTTTTTTTTTGCCCCCCCCATTCTTAACTTTTCTTTGGGAAAACATCACTCATCGTCCAGAATCTACGTATTGAGTTACCCAAAAGGTTTGTTTGGGTTTTTCCTTAACATATTACAAAGTGTGTGTGTGTGTGTGTGTGTGTGTGTGTGTGTGTGTGTGTGTGTGTGTGTGTGTGAAGTTGTTTTGGTTGTGTCCAGCTCTTTGTAACTCTATGGACTAAAGCCCACTAGGCTCCTATGCCCATGGGATTCTCCAGGCAAGAATACTGGAGTGGGTTGCCATGCCCTCTTCTAGGTATCTTCCCAACCCAGGGATCGAACCAGCATCTCTTAACATCTCCTGCATTGGCAGGTGGCTTCTCTACCACTAGCACCACCTGGGAATTTGACCAACCCAGTACTTTGGGTGGTACTGGAGAACTTTCCTCTTCAGTAGAGCTAGCGAAAATAAAAGAAATATTGAAACAAACTATTTAAAACTAATTAAATTCTATGTCTGTAGCACTGAATCTGTTTATATAATGAATATCAGTGTGGGTCCAATTTTCAGTAAAGACTTAAAGAAGGTGGTGAAACATGAATCCAGTAAGAATAGGGGAAATTTTTTAATTTTCCCTAACAGAGGGTCCCTCTGCCTTGATAAGATCTACCTCCATGCATCTGACTCTAACTGCTTTAAATTAAGCAAAGATTCCAGCTTTTTAAGCTGATGTCATTATCCATAAAATAGGAATAAAACTAAAATCTTCTTCATGGGGTGGTGATGACTATCCAATCATATGATGTCTGAAATGAAAGTATTTTTATATCAGTTGGGTAACAGAAAACCAATTTTAATTTTGGCATAAATACTACAAGGAATGTATTCTCTTTCTCAAAGAGAAATACATTAAAACTATAGTGGATCAAGCAAGCTTCAGGCACAGCTTGATTGGGGCTCTAACTTTGTTTTTCTCTGAATTTCTCTAATTTTTCCTTCTTTGTGTAATGGCTTTATCCTCAGGCTGGCTTCCAGATTTTTTCAGAGTATGGTTCTGAGACCATCCTCATCAGACTTTCCTATTGAACCAGAATCTTGGGGTATATGATAGGGAAAGGATGTCCAGGAATCTTATGTTTGAACAATATTTCAGATAACTCAGACATGCTAGATATTAGAAACCAATGGAGAGACCTGAAAGAGGAAGGCAGAAAGCACATAGTCCTATTCCAGATTTCCCAATCACGGCCTACAGCGAATATAGGACTTCAGCTAACTAACTAAAGCGCAAGTCCATTCATTCTTATTCCAAAGGCACTCAGAGAGAAACTGAGGTTTGAGACTCTATGAACATGATGTTTCACCCAAGTCTCTTTTTCCTGTGTCCTTCCCTTCACACATTTGACACACACACCGCTGTCTTCACAGAGGAATCTACAGAGGGAGAGGCAGATGGAAAGTGAATTTGCAGAGAATATCACCGGGATTTTTTATTGCAGCAACAAAAACAGATTCTGGCTGTATTAGAAAAAAAGGGGCGTTCATTAGCTAGATATTATTAATAGGTAGAGATGATGAGAAGGTGTTTGATCAAATAGTCAAATGAAAATCACCTGTCTGTTATTTTTCACATGAGATAGAGAATGAAATCTGGCATTTGGGGATTCTATTAAAAGCTACTCTCTTCTGTGAAGACTACGTATAAAAGGGAAGTATCCAGAGAGGAAATAAGAAGTGAGGCCTTCTTACCTATAAGAAGGTAAGAAGGAAAAAAAATTATCTGATTAAAACATGGGCAAAGGAAATGGATATTTCTCCAAAGAAGACATATGAATGGCCACCAGGTACATGAAAAAGTTCTCAGCATCACAAATTAACAGGAAGATGCAGATCAAAACTACAATGAGATATCACCTTACACCCTAGTTAGGATGGCTATTAAAAAAAAAAAAAGATAAATATTGGCAAGAATGTACAGAAATCAGAACACTTGTACACTGTAGATGGGAATGTAAAATAGTATAGCTCCTATGGAAAACAGTATGGAGGTTCCTCAAAAAAATAAAAATAGAACTACCATGTTTAGCAATTTCACTTCTCTGTATTTACTCAAAAAAATTGAAATCAGAATCTTGAAGAGGAATCTACTTTCCCATGTTCAGTGGAACATTATTTATGATAACCAAGATATGCAAACAACCCAAATTGTCCAAAAACAGATGAACTGGTAAAGAAAAGGTGGCATATACATACAAAAGAATATTATTCAGCTTAAAAAGGAAAGAAACCTTACCATTTACAACAACATGGATAAAATTGGGAGAAATGATAAGCTAAATAAGCCAATGCCAGAAAGACGAATACCATAGGGTTCCACTAACATAGTCAAACTTATAGTCAACCTTCCAAAAGCAGAGAGTGGAATGGTGGCTGCCAGGAACTTAAGATGGGGAGTTGGTTCAATGGACATAAAGTTTTAATTATGCAAGATGAATAAGTTCTAGAGAACTTTTGGGCAACATTTGCAACCCCAAGGACTGTATCCTGCCAGGTTCCTCTGTCCATGGAATTCTCCAGGCAAGAATACTAGACTGGATAGCCATTCCCTTCTCCAAGGGATCTTCCCGACCCAGGTATCAAATTTGGGTCTCCTGCATTGCAGGCTGAGCCACCAGGGATGTCCATAGCAACATTAAGAAGGTACATCTCGCATTAAGCATTCTTACCACAAAAAAGGATGAGGGGACACAAGGAAACTTTTGAAAGTTAAGAATATCCTTATTACCTTGATTATGGGGATAGTATCATGGGTGTATGCTCATATCCAAAGTCATCAAACTGTATACATTAAACATGTGCCTTTTTTGTATATCAATTATCTCTAGTCATTTTTTTAAAGTTACTTTTCCCATATAATTTTTTTAGGTTGATATGTTTTCATTTTTATTCAGTTCAAAAATTATTTTTTTGGCTGCATACCAAAATTCTATAAAGCAATTATCCTTCAATTAAAAAATAAAGTGGCAAAAAAACTCATAAAAAAGTGGCGTACAATTATAAGCCACCTGTTCAGCTTCCCCTATTTCATCTACACTCTCCCCACTCCCCAGACAACTGAGTCACCCGTGTGATGCTATGAGAGTCATCTATTACTGCCAGATAGCTGCCTAATCAGCCTGTCCCCAAACTCAATGGTTTCTAACAAAAAGCATTTATTTTAAATTGTACAGTTCTACAGAAAGCATGGAGTGTTGCATGGATTAGGTGAAGGAAGGGTAGCTGGTTAGAGTTTAAGGGCAGCAAAGCAGGCCCTGCTATCTTAATATAGAATGCAAATCATTCCACCAATAATGCCCACCTTTGGGTCTTCTGCTGCCCCTCCTATTTCTATCAAATTCTACAAATTTATAGACTAACTATTCAGTGCTTGACCCTATGTTGTATACTTGAGAAGCAGAATTCAACCAGTGGTGGGGGCTTTTGGCACTAATTTACACTAAAGAATTAATGACTTCTTGGATCTGTTCTCTGCATGACTGGCAGGACTTGTAACCACAGAGGGCACGGATGTCCAAGCAGATGAGAGCAGTAAGAAAGACACTATTATGTAGAAGTTGTTATGTAGTCGCTCAGTCGTGTCCGACTCTTTGCAACTCCATGGACTGTAGCCCACCAGGTTCCTCTGTCCGTGGGATTTCCCAAGCAAGAATACTGGAGTGGGTTGCCATTTCCTCCTCCAGGGGATCTGCCTGACCCAGGGATAAAACTGGCATCTCCTGCATTGCCAGGCAGATACTTTACCACTGAGCCATGTGGGAAGCCCATTGTGTAGAAGGGCAGGACACAAACAGGGAGGCTGAAAGTCGAGTGAGCCTGTTTTGCAAAGTTCTGTATCTTATACCTTTTTTTAAAAAAGATATTTCCCACGACCCATAATACAGAGCTGCATATTCAAATCATGAAATAAATACTTCATTAACTTGTTCATTCAACAAATATTCATGCACCTCCTCTCTCCCAGGCAGCAGGAACTTGTCAGCTGATTGATCTGTCTTAGCAAAACAGCAATTCCAAAAGATTATCATCATTTTTTTTCACCCACTACTTTCAAAGGGCATTGAAAACACAGATTTGACAGGATAGTTAAAGGGCCAGGCTCTGTGAACTAGAGGGTTTAGTGCAAATATCAGAGATTTCCATTATCATTAGTATCACTATAGAGCAGAGAGGAGGAAGGGGTTTAAAACATGATCCCTGCTTCAGGTTCCAGGAAGATAGAGTCTTGGAGGATGAGGAAAGAGCTCCAAAGCTATGTTTTGATCATGTGATCATTTTCTGTATCCCCAGATACTATGGCAGGTGCTGAGGATACAAGAGTGAATGAGACGGATGCATTCTGTGTCCTTATGGAAATAAACTCTAGTGGACTGAGGGTCGAGAGCCATGTGGTGATTATAATTCCTTTGAGTCAATATTTGCTGAATGTTTTTTCTGTACCAGCCCTGTGCTAGACATATAAAGATTAAAAAACAAAGCAAACCAACAACAACCATCCATCCTCATTTGCTGGGTACTCACAAAGACCAACAGCTAGGCTGACATGTGAAAATCGCTATCATCCAAGATGTACTTTAGAGCTCTAGGGCACAGACGAAGATGCTATTACTTCTAACTGGGGAGAAGGAGTTGGAGAAAACCACAAGGAAGTATTGACATGGACTGAGCTTGGAAGGACAGAGTAGAGTTCACCAACGGATCTGTGAAGGTTGGGTTAAGATTTCATCCTTAGGGTTAACAATGGGCCATTCAAAACGTACAGCCTCTGAAAACACACCAAGAGAAACAGCAACAACTGCAGCAAAGCAGATTTAGGCTTCATTTGATTCATTTACAAGCACAGTTACTTAAAAATTAGCTTTCCCTCTGATTTTGTTAAAATGTCCCCAGTGAGACCACTCCAGTACCAGTCCAGATATTGGGTGGATGTTGACAAGACTGGTGATGTACTGACTCTTCTACTTATTTCTTTAAACTTTATCTCTCCTAGATGTTGTTTACCAATTTGAAAAGAGAGAGACAGAGGACGGAGAGAGAAAGAGAGGGAGAGAGGAGAGAGAAGGAAGAGAGGGGAGGGAGTAAAGGATAGAGGTTGATTCTGGGGGCTCATTCATTTGGAGATTAGAATCTAGTGCGAAAGAGACACTAGTTTTAGAAAGGAACAGCATGGACTGGCACCAAAAGAGGTGTGAGAAAAGCATGTGGAAAAGAAAAAATAACAATCAAGTAAGGGACTGAAAAGATCTGAGAGGAGTAAGTCAGAGAAGAAAGGTGACAAGCAGCACCTGGTACAGATGACCTAATTCCCCAAACAGCAGGATAGGCTGTTGCTCTACTTACTAGGAAAAAAGGTAAAAAAAAGAAAAAAAAGTGTAAAATGTTCCCTCTGTGCACACAATCACCTACAGATAAAAACTGCTTCAGCAGAGTGAAAGCAATTAAAAATTGGCAGTTAGTTTATAGGGTGGGAGGTGGGAGGGAGGTTTAAGAGGGAGAGGATGAGTGTATACTTACAGCTGATTCACGTTATATGGCAGAAACCAACACAACATTGTGAAGCAATTATCCTCCAATTTAAAAAAAGAAAACTGGCAGTTTGCAGAGAAAGAAAATTAAAATTTCACATTTTGTGTGAAGTGAGCAGTCTGAAAACTTGCTCCCCTAAACCAGCTGAGATTGTGCTGTAGGGGTCATCACCTTTAAAGGTCTACCAGGCTCATCTCCTGACCTTCTCTGGAGTCTTAGACCCAGAGCAATTTCCTACTTTGATGGTGATTCCTACTTGTCACTCTGATTCCATTCAAAAACCTCTTTCAGCTTTTTTTTTTTTTTGTGCAAGAGAACAGTGGAAATAGGCTCCTGGGGAAGATGAAGCTATTCTATTTTTGATTGCCATGGCTGAGTCCTAGAAAGTTCCATTCCTTGAAATGTCTGGCTTATAGGCCGCTGCACATGACCTGATTTTCAAATAGAGTCCCAGACCATCCCTTCCCCAGGGGATTTGCCCTTTAAGCTGCACAGCCGACAGGCATCAAATGATACCCATCCCGACGCTGGGAGCCCAGAGAGAATTTTTCCATTTCGCAGCTGAACCAAACTTCACAAATGCGCCAGAGGAAGAACTGGTAAAAGGTTGAGCTGGAGCGACTGTCTTCAAATTGAAATACTAATGATGACCTTTAATGAAGCCTGACAGTACAATCTGTTTCTCATTGTTGTTTAAGTGCCAGCTCCCAAGCACACCCTGGTTTTCAAGGAAGGGACAGACTGGGATAAATGGGCCCTGCTGGTGTGCAGGCCTGAATACAGCTGATCTTTCAGCTGGGATTAAATTAATTAAAGTGATTCTCTTGGCCACAGAATTTGTCTTTTTATCTGTCATTATTGTATTGTTGATTAATCTCCAGTGGAGGCTAATTGGTATCTGAGCTTTCAGAGGCAAGGGATCTTGGAGTGATTGGGATGAAATTGTTCTCATTTGGAATGGGGAGAACAGGAAGGGTTGTCTTAGTTCTAGACGTGAAATGAGTTTGTTAATTTAAGACCTCCAACAGAAGACTACAACAGCCCAAGGCAAGAACAGTAAGACAAAATGAACCTATATGGAGAAAGCTTTAGCTGTGTGGGCTTTGCCCCAGACTAATAATCAATGGAATAGTCGCTAAGAAACCTACTACAAGCATGGCTTTGTGCCAGGAAATTAGAGGGACCTATTCATATGCCATAGCTTCTTAAATCAGGTGCACTTTAGTTAATGAGATGCCTGAGTCCCATACCCTAGAGGAATCTGGAAAAAACTTGAAAACTCATCTAGTTCAAACTCTCCTTTTACACATAAGATGGAAACTACAGTCAGCAGTGATGATGTTCATCAAAGCTAGGGTATTTCTTGAAGTGGGAAAAAGGTTCCAGGTTATGATTGGAACATCAAGATGTCAGCTGGGTTCAAAGAGAACACTGTTTCCCCTTCTACTCTGAAGGCTGGGATGAAACTGGAAGGATGACCCAAGGAGAGATATTGGGACTGGGAATCAATGAGAGAAAACAAGACAAGCTGAGACAACTTGCAAGGGAAAAAGAGAACCAAAGTTCTGTTTCTATTAGTAAAGGCTTTTTAAGTTGCAAGTGGCAGAAATCTGATTGTCCTTTGCCTTCATGGCCACTCCAGGGAGGTATATTCTAGTGAGATTCCTATTCTGAAGGGTCTACTGTTAAGCCATTTTCTCCTATAAGCTGGAATTCTGGCATCTAGGTATTGACCAAAAACGCTGATTGACAAGGGGACACATACACACACACACACACACACACACACACACACACACACACAATTATGACTGATTTGCATTGTTGTGTGGCAGAAACCAACACAACACTGTAAAGCAATTTTCCTCCAACTAAAAAAAAAAAATGCTGATTGATTTCAAGACATTATTCTGCAAGCTTCTGACCCTTCTGGCAATAACAACACTTAAAATTGCAATTGGCTGCTCCCGTTAGTATTCTGTGACCATGAACTCAGGTCCAAAGTCAGAGATCTTGTCTGTGATCCTTAAATGTAGACATCACCATTGTGGTTTCTGTCTCTTAGCAAGTCTTCCCACTTTAACGAATTCCCACTCTGATCAGTAGGTGACACTTCAGCCTCTTCTAAGCAAAATAAAAGCCTAAGGTAGGAAACCGCTGATGTTTTCTTACCTCTGGGCTGCATCTCAGTCAATGGCCAGATAGAGAGAACACAGCAGGAAGAATAGAGCAGGTCAGGCTTCCCTGTTTTATGGTTATACCCGCATCCCAATATTATTTTCTATTCTGTATTCCATCTCCTTCCTTTTTTTATTTATTTTTACTCTGGTATTTTTGGTTGCACTGGGTCTTCATTGTTGAGTGTGGGCTTTCTCTAGTTGTAGAGAACAGGGTCTACTCTGGTTGCGGTGCACGGGCTTTTCACTGCAGTAGCTTCTCTTGTTGCAGAGCACAGTCTCTAAGTGCATGGGTTTTGTAAGTGTGGATTCCTCCCGAACCAGGGATCGAACCCATATCCTTTGCATTGGCAGGTGGATTCCTAACCACTGGACCAGCAGGAAAGTCCTGTCCCCTTCCTTTGTTTGTACGACCTCAGAGTTGATAAAGGATTCATGTTTTCCAACTCAGGCAGATACAACAATCTTGAATGGCTGGCCACAGCAAAAAGAGTATCTCAATAATGTCCCTGTGTTGCAGTTGGTGTATGTCAGAAACTCACAAGGGCTCAGTCCTGTAGCAGCCACCTCCACCACACGAATGTGGGGAAAAGGATATCCCTTCTTTGCTGGAACTCACCTGGTAGAGGGTGGGGAGAATCCCAAGAGCTTCACCCTCCTGGAGCCACTTCCATTGCTGCTGCTGCCACACAGGTGGGGAGAGAGGTCTGCTGTTTCCTTGGTCGCTCTCCTGGAGTAAGCCAGGGAATGTTAAAAGACCTCTGTCCCACAGGATTCTCTCCTACAGGTCCTCGAAAGCATGGGCTTTCCTTAAAGCCTTTTATGTCTGTATCCACTTGTAGTTGTAGGTTTCAGGGTGCTCTAAAGTCTGAGACAGGCTGTCCAGGAGGGACAAAAAGCAGCAACCTAGGAGATCCACAGCCAGGCTGTCCCTCAAGGACTGGGTTCCCTACCCAGTCCTCCTGATCTGACCCCCCTCCCAGAGTCCTCTGACAGTTGCTTTACACATTCTACTCACAATTTTTAGTTGTAGTCAGAGAAAGCAATGGAATATATTATGCTTAATCCATTCTAACCAAAACCAGAAAGAAATCTTCTGTGTTTTTTCATCATGTCTCCATTAGTCTTTGAACACATCTTTGTTTTTGGATTCAATAAGGTGTTCCAGTGTCATCATATATTTTTTTTGTCTAGCTCTTGAATCAGTCATTTCTCAAAAGAGTTCTGGTTCTGTTTTATAGAGAATGTTATTTAGGAGCCAAGATCTGGGCGCTAGATTGCTATTTGCTGTTGCTACTACTTTGGGGTTTTGCTTCTTCCAGACCCTTTCATGGCTCTTGGATCCTCTCAGTGATCAGACCTTAAAAGAAGCAGCCATGGTACCACAGATAATAGTGCTACATGGCTATTTATATATAAGTTTAAAATAAATAAAATTTAAAATTTAATACCTCAGTTGCATGAGCTACATTTCAAGTGCTCAACAGTCACATGTGGCTGGCAACAACAACATAAGACATTGTAGATATGGAATATTTCTATCATTGCAGTGCCCATCTAGATAATTTCTGCCCCAAATTGTCTGCATTATTTATTTCAGTTTATTTGTGAAAATGAAGCATAAAACTCAAGTCAAACTTTTCATAACATCGATAAATTAAATATACAAAAAATTATAGTTATCATAGGGGAAAGAAGGGAGAGATATATTAGGGAAAAGGGGGAGGGATTAACCAATACAAACTACTGTACATAAAATAGATGAGCAACAAGGATTTACTGTAAAACACAGGGAACTATAATTTCTTAATCTATAATGGGAAATAATCTTTAAAAACATATATATATAACTCAATCACTTTGCTGTACACCTGAAACTAACATGATATTGTAAATCAACTATACTTCAATTAAAAAACTAAATATACAACACCACCTGTAACAAGCATACAAACAACCCAGGATGGGCTTTAGAGCAAAAGAATGAACAATGCCTTCAAATTGCCTTCCAGGCTAGCAGTTTATCTACTTAAAGTCAGTTTTAGCTTTCAAAGGACACCAGAGATTCTAACAGAAACTTCTCAAGGATTCCGTCCAAGCTGTAGTACCAACTAAAAAGAGAAATTTTAATTTTCATTCTCCATCTGTACTTTTTCCACTTAACCAATGAGGGAGGGAAGGATACTAAGTGAACACACTGTTGATTACAGAAGATGTATTCTATTAACAGCAGTTTGATGTATAATGCCCTTCCTCACCAGGGGACAGCAGGATGGACTTTGTCTTGATGAGAACTGCTGAAGAAGGTAACATGGTTCTCTCTATTTTAGCATTCTTACTAAAGTGTCATGAGTCTAGGCCTCTGACAATGATTGGTCAGAGAAAAAACAGAGGAAAAAAATGACATCAAAATTGTGTCAGAGATAAAAGAAGTATATGTCTGTGTGTTCAGTAGCTTCAGTCGTGTCCAACTCTAGGGACTGTAACCTGCCTGCCTATTCTATCCATGGGATTCTTCAGGCAAGAATAGTGGAATTGGTTGCCATGCCGTCCTCCAGGGGATCTTCCAAACCCAGAGATAGAACCCAGGTCTCTTGCGTCTTTTGCATTGCAGGTGGATTCTTTACTGCTGAGCCACTGGGGAAGCCCCCAAAAGGAGGTATATGTGCAATATATACATATATATATATCAATAATATCACATATGTTATTGTATATGTAATATATAATACTATTAACAATATAATTAGGGGAGATAATGCACATACAGAGTTTAGCGTAAGACTCAGCACAGCTAGTAAGCACCTATTACACTTTAGCTATTCTTTTGATTCCCTTCTTTTTAAAAAATGAAAGTTTAGTTTCTGAGTACAAGTATACTTCTCTTCCTCCTTCTCCTCCTATGATGACTAAGAGAAAGTCCATAACTACTTGGCAACCATTTGGGTAAATGTTTTGATTGTATTATCTCATTTAACCCTGAAAACAACCCAGTGGGATAGGTACCATTATTACACTCAGCTACAGGAAGATTAAATAACTTGTGCAAGATCACACAGCTTGAAAATCATAAAGGAAAAATTCTGTGCATGTCATCTGGCTCTCAAACCAGGACTCTTAATCCCAGTGTAAGAAATTCTAAACCACGTTGCAAAATACTTTCACACCAGTTTTGTGTGAAAAGGTTCAGAAAATATTGATCTCAAGCTTTGAAGCCTTGTACATCATAACACACATACTCTATATACATATAACACACATACTCTAATATCTAGTGAAAAGAGAGGCTGGGACATAGATTCACAAATAATGAAGATGATAGCACACACATATAGTCCTCCCTCGGGTGCTCAAGTCTCTCATACAAATGGCATAGTATTTGCATATAACCTACATATATCCTCCTGATACATTAAATCATCTCTAGGTTACTTATAATTCTCAATACAATGCAAATGCTACATAATAGTTGCCACTGGTTGGCAAGTTCAAGTTTTTCTCTTTGGAACTGTATGAAAAGATGTATTTTGTAATATTTTTGATCTATGGTTGGTTAAATCTGTCGACTAAGAACCCGCAGATACTGAGGGTGGAGTGTACAGCACTTACTTTGTATCAGACTGTTCTCAGCCCTCTATTAATTCTCATCCCATTTTCACAATAACCCTGTTAGGTAGGTATTATTATTACGCCCATTTTTCAGAAAAGGAAACCAGGCAGCAAGGTTTAGTGCCTCACACAACATCTCACACAACTAGTAAGTTTTGGATGTAGGATTTGAACTCAGATACTCTGATTCCAGAGGCCACAGTATATTGTCCCAAATGTGTGCTATCACATAGCTGGTGATGTCAGTTACTGCAAGAAGTGATCCAACCACAACAACCACAGCCACAACAACTTAAAAATTCCCTAAAACTGAAGCTACAAAGTCTTTAGCTTTATCTTAAGAGAAGCATAAAAATATAAAATTTAAAACAGTAAATATAGTTGCTGTGGATTTTCTAGTCCCATAGGCTACCAAGATTCTCATTCACTACTCCACTCCCACATTTTCTTGTTATATTATTTCTTTATCAATTCACAAAAATACACACATACAGCTCCTTCAGAAAAACTCGACCACTATGTTTGTCTTTCTGAATTATTCTGACCCTTCACACTTGAGACTTGTAGCTCCTTGAGTAGCAATATGCCTGAAACAAAAGGGGAGATCAGTTGAAAAACATGAGTGGATTTTCTTAGAAAATTGCATGCTTCCATCACAGGGCTGTTGTGAGGATCAAAGTGGGAATGTATGTGATCTGGCTTTGAAAATTCTGAAGGCCTTCAGAAATGGAAGGAGTCATTATTATCACCATACTAAAACCAAAACCCTAAGCTCTCTTCCCAAAACAGTTCCCGCAATCACAAAATCAATGGGAAGGCCAGGTCTGTGGTTCATGGTTTTTCTTTATATTGTGTCAGACTTCAGAGTTTTTGCGGTTCTTTAGTTGTTAATATTTGTTTCACTGGCATTGCATAAGACTTGCACAAGCTCACGAAGAGTGTGTAGTAAGATTCATTTATGAATGGCCCAACAGATGACACTTTTTTTTTTCAGGGAAATTTGCATTTGTCATTGCAATAATTGAATTCACTGCTCAACACACAAGTAAATTCCTCAAAGAAGCCTTTGTGTTGTGCTTGGGATTAAGAGTATTTCTTTCTATCAAAGCAAGGCAAGTTCTGTCTGAAATGAGTTTCTTTTTGCAGCACAAACACAAAAAAGTAAATTAGAAAAAGATGCTAAGATGCTCCTTGGATATGATGACCTCAGTTGAACCAACTTTCCCTGTGGCCCGAGTAAAGTCATGCGATTTATCTGGACGTTGGTTTTCCTCGCTACAAAATGGGGAAGGTGAACTAGGATTTTGTGATCTGTTCGAACTCTTATTTTATGATTCTATGATTCTTCTCTTCTGATCTGCCCAAAAGATTAAATGTGGTACACCTAGGACCTAACGATCTCAAGGTTCTTAATGTTCCAGAAGGAAAAGTGAGACTTATTCTAACCTTCATTCTAATCAAAATACATTGTACCCCTCACTTTATAGTTAACAGTGTTTCACATATATTATTTCATTCAATCCCTGCCATAAGCCTTTGTGGTAGCAATTTTTATTCAATTTTATAGATGATGATAGAATTGAAATTCAGAGGGAGTGGTTCAGTGTCTCTTCCAAAATTCCACATTTAATGAATGGTGAGTCCAGGACTCAAACTATAGGTCTGGAGTAGTGTAATTTCTACTACTCTACGATGTTGATTATTTATTATAGGAAGAATTTTACTCCCCCCACTACAGACTGCAAATGTTGGTATTGAAAATAATGCTGGTGACCCATATCTTTTCCCATAAAATGATAGTAAGAAACTAGTTGAGCCAGAAAGCTTGAAATCCTATTAGGTCTGTTTCATAAACACTGTAAATGTAAAATACAAAGATACTAAATACTATGTCTTGACATTCATTCATCCATTCTTTCATAAATTCAGCACATATTTTTCAAGTGCCTGTGATTGCCAGGCATGGTGTTAGGAGGCATACTTAAAAAGGCCAAGCTCCTGCTCTCATAAAATGTACAACCTAACAGAAAAAACATAAGAATTGTCATGAGCGTTCAGCTAGGAAACAGTTAGGGTGCTGTACGAGCATACAGAACAAGCTTGTGACTATCTGGAACAGTTAGAAAAGACTTCCCAAAGGATGTAGGGTTTAAACTGAGAACTGGAGGAGGAAGAGACTCCTGGTGATGTAAATGGTGATGGAGAAGTTCCATCTGGAAAGGCAATCTTGCTTTTATTTCTGTAAAGTTATTGTGTCTTTTTAAAACATGTTTCTAAGATATTAAAAGTACAAAAATAATATAAGCATGTTGTGCCACATGAAATAACACAAAGGTCTATAAATGATAAAGTTAAAAGACTTCCCTGGTGGTCCAGTGGTTAAGACTTAACCAGGGCAGGGGGTACAGGTTCCATCCCTGATGGAGGAAGCTCTGTATGCCATGCAACTCAGCCAAAAACAATAGAATGGATAAACAACAAAGTCCTACTGTATGGCACAGGGAACTATACCCAATCTCCACGGGTAACCCATCAGTTCAGTTCAGTCGCTCAGTCGTGTCCGACTCTTTGCAACCCCATGAATTGCAGCACGCCAGGCCTCTCTGTCCATCACCAGCTCCCGGAGTCCACCCAAACCCATTTCCATCGAGTCAGTGATGCCATCCAACCATCTCATCCTCTGTTTTCCCCTTCTCCTCCCGCCCCCAATCCTACCCAGCATTAGGGTCTTTTCCAATGAGTCAACTCTTCGCACGAGGTGGCCAAAGTATTGGAGTTTCAGCTTCAACATCAGACCTTCCAATGAACACCCAGGATTGATCTCTTTTAGGATGGATTGATTGGATCTCCTTGCAGTCCAAGGGACTCTCAAGAGTCTTCTCCAACACCACAGTTCAAAAGCATCAGTTCTTCGGCGCTCAGCTTTCTTCACCGTCCAACTCTCACATCCATACATGACCACTGGAAAAACCATAGCCTTGACTAGACGGACTTTTGTTGGCAAAGTAATGTCTCTGCTTTTAAATATGCTATCTAGGTTGGTCATAACCTTCCTTCCAAGGAGTAAGCGTCTTTTAATTTCATGGCTGCAATCACCATCAGCAGTGATTCTGGAGCCCAAAAAAATAAAGTCTGACATTGTTTCCACTGTTTCCCCATCCATTTCCCATGAAGTGATGGGACCAGATTCTATGATCTTAGTTTTCTGAATGTTGAGCTTTAAGCCAACTTTTTCACTCTCCTCTTTCACCTTCATCAAGAGGCTCTTTAGTTCTTCTTCACTTTCTGCCATAAGGGTGGTGTCATCTGCATATCTGAGGTTATTGATATTTCTCCCGGCAATCTTGATTCCAGCTTGTGTTTCTTCCAGTCCAGCATTTCTCATGATGTACTCTGCATATAAGTTAAATAAGCAGGGTGACAATATACAGCCTTGACGTACTCCTTTTCCTATTTGGAACCAGTCTGTTGTTCCATGTCCAGTTCTAACTGTTGCTTCCTGACCTGCATACAGGTTTCTCAAGAGACAGGTCAGGTGGTCTGGTATTCCCATCTCTTTCAGAATTTTCCACAATTTATTGTGATCCACACAGTCAAAGGCTTTGGCATAGTCCATAGTGGAAAAGAATATAAAAATGAATGCATATATGTGTATAACTGTGTCACTTGTTCTACAGCAGAAATTAACATAACATTGTAAGTCAGCTATACTTCAATTTAAAAAGATAATGAAACACCCTTAAAAAAAAAGAATAAATTAATATTCTCTTTATCTCCACTCTTATTCCATTTCTACCCAGCCAATATGAATTACTTTTATGTGGAATCTTCCTCTTCCTCTCTATGAAACAGTTAATATATAGCTAAATTGTTTCATAATGCTTGGACCCAGACAGGATGGTATTATGGGTGTGTTGGTTGGTCGAAGTCACAGGCCAAGAACAGCCAGTTGCCGTGACCCAGATGTGGCTGTTATAACTACTTTAGTGATTTTCATCTTTTTTATGGACACAAGGACACCTGATTGATTGGTTAGTGAAAGTCAGGAATGGGTTTTTCACAGGTAAAATGAGTAGCTTTTTAGCATGATAGATGTTAAAATAGGCTCTTGTTGGTGAAATTGGTGGTATTCAATTGTATATGACTTATCCAAAGTCTTTTAGAAACACTCCATTTCCTTGTATGGCTAGAGATTAAGACTCCAGCAAGGTCTGCAGCCTGCTCCCTTAGGGATGGTGTCTGAGGCCTGATCCTAAAGGGTACGGTCCAGTGTGTTCTGGGGGATTTTTGATAACCTGGAAGACCATAAAGAGAACAGAATCTCACCCCTGCAGTATTGTCATATCTGGCTCAAAGGAACCTGCTGTGCAGGACAGTGAGTAAAGCAACTAGCGGGCTTAACTAAGCTTTCAGAACTAGTGATAGGCCCTGTTTACGCTTATTTGCTAGTAAGTGTTTATTTATGCAGCAGAATTGAGTCAGACACTTGCTTTTACTATAGCCCAGTAGTGAGATTATAGGAGACTAGCTACCTTTACCTGCCTGGAACTATTAAGAAGTTATTATTGACTTCTTAGATGGATACGACCCTAAGAGTGGTACATGTCTAAGTTGGCTTAGATAAGTTCAAAATACATACAGATATACACACATATGGGGCTTCCCTGGTGGCTCAGTGGTAAAGAATCCGCCTGCAGTGCAGGCAACCCAGGTTCATTCCCTGGGTCGGGAAGATCCCCCGGAGAAGGGAATGGCAATCCACTCCAGTATTATTGCCTGGAGAATTCCATGGACAGAGGAGCCTGACAGGCTATAGTCTATAGGGTCGCAAAGAGTTGGACACGACTGAAGCGACTGAGCACTCACGCATACACACATATACACACACGTAAAGTTTTAAAAAGTAAAAATGTGGCATGCCATATTCATTTCTCTGTTTTTTACTAAATACATCATGGTTCACCTGGGTTAAAGGATAAAGACATAACCTACTTTTTTAGAGGCTTAAAAATACTCTATAGAGTAGGCACACTTATAGGACCATTTACCATATACCACGATTAATGAATATTTTCAATTTTATTTCATTTTTTTATGATGATAAGCATTGCTGTAATAAACACCCTTGAACTTAGAATCTTATTTTTGTTTTTGTTTCTGTGGAGCATATTTTTTAAAAGTAGGATTGTCGGGCCAAATGGAAGCCTAACATATGAAAATGAAGAATATTTTAATAGATATTGCCAGACTGCTTTCCCAAAAGGTTGTAGTAATTGACAACCTTTCCATACCCCATAAATTTATGGGAATGCTAGTTCTCTAGCATCTTCTCCAATTCACAACAGTATTGTTCTTTTTATTCTTTGCCAACTTTATGGATCAAAATGGTACATCATTGTTACTATATTTGGCATCTTCCTGACTATTAAGGTTAAGTCTTTTTTTCTTGTGTTTTGAGACTTTTAGATTTCCTCTTACGTGAATTTCCTGTGCATATGATTTGGTAAATTTTAAGGTGCCTTTTAAAATTTGTAGGAATGTTTAGAGTGGTAGAAATATTGGTTTTGTTTGCCATACATTTCATATTTTTTCTAGGCTTCTACTTGCTTTTTGATTTTGTCATGGTGTATTTTGCCATGTTAAAAAAAACATTTATTTTCCTTCCTGGCTTCTTGGTTTCATGGGATAAAGATGGTCTCCCATATAACAGGTTTCCTTCAAATATTTTTCAAATTTTTCCGCTTTATTTAAAAATATTGAAATATTTAATCCACCTGTAATTCTTACATAAGATACAAGTTAAGGGGTCTTTTTCTTCTGAGAGGAGAGCCAATACAATTTATAAAATGGACCATCTATGTTTACTAAAATGGAATGCTACATCCCATATATTAAGTTCTCAAATGCACTATATCTTCTTTTTAGATTTTCTATTTGGCTCCAACACTGTAGTTTTCTTTTTCTATGCTCCTGCCAATTCTCTGTTGTTAGAACATGAGACTTAAGGTAAATTTTGCTTTCCCTGGTTAGCTGTTGCTTACTAATAAAAATAAGTTAATCAAGTGAAAAAGCAAATTATTGAAATTTTAAAGCTTATTATTCATATGGTAAAAAAACCAAGTGGAAACAGGCAATCAGTTTTACCTAAACAAGCAACTTCGGAAACACCCTTTACTTCTCTCAACTTCAGTTTGCTCATTTGTAAAATGGGCATTTATAATTATCACCTACTCCACGGGTTCATTGTAAGGAGCTAAAGAAATCAGACATAGAAAATAGCTTCAAAATTCTAAAGCATGTTACAAACATCAGTTATTGTTGTTCACTTGTAATATGTGGGACCCCTATTTCTTTATGGGCTATGTCTGAGTATGTAAGCGTAATGACATTTGTAAATCATGAACCTACTCTGGTTTCTCCCACTCAAAATAGAGGAATAGCCTACAAGCCCTTAAAAATCACATGTGGGGACTCCCCTGGTGGTCCAGCGACTAAGACTTTGCCTTCCAATGCAGGGAGAGCCTGGTTCGATCCCTGGTCTGGGAGCTAAGATCCCACATGCCTTGCAGCCAAAAGACCAAAAATATAAAACAGAAACAATATCGTAACAAGTTCAATAAAGATTAAAAAAAAAAAAAGTAATGTAAGGTTATATAAATATAAAAAAAAAAAAAATCACATGTGTTTTCAAAGCCCTGGCCAACTAATTGGGAAGAACTATAGAAAACAAAGGGAGATGATGAGCAGTGCATTGTGGAAAAGCCGCCTCCCCAAATCCCCAGGTTAAATAGACTTAAGCATCATCCCACGTTGCAGCCTTCTCTGGGGAGAACTCTAAGAGGATCATTGCCCCATGGCAGGCTGGGTAAAGGGTGAAAGGTTAACAGGCCAATCCCAGGAGAGGGTGTTGGCCCAAACGACGTGGTTGAAACATTTGCTGAAGGACTTAGTCTCCTGAGTTCTTTATTTCCAACAGCAAAAGTATTTAGGGAACAAAAAAAGACTTGTGTGTGGAAGAATTCGGGAAATTTAGTTAGGTCCTCTCTTCTCCAAGGGAACCAAAAAGATTAAAAAGTTTCCCCGTATTTTGAGGACATTATTACAGATAAACACACACACACACACACAGAAGCTCATTTGTGTTCTGAGAACCAACATCATGCTGGCAAGACTCCCTGTTCAGTTACTTGTATTTGGAATTACTTTTCCTGAGAGCAAACAGAACTGCCAAGAATACAAGTGGTTGCCTGATACCCTGACATCTAAATACTTTTAATAGCTCTTTTACTTTTAAGAGCAATGAATTTTTTAGCAAAAACTAGATTTGAGGCAAGGGCAGGTAAGAAGGGAATAATTTCAGAGTTCGAGGAAAGAAACTCATTGGACGCCTGCCCTCCCCCCACCCTCTAACCCTACACATTCCAAGGCCAGAAAAATTGTTCTCAGTCGTGCATCGAGGTCCTTAAGCATTGGTTTTGGCCACATTGTTATTCAAAAGCAGTTCTGTAGGAATGAGATCAGGAACCTGGAAAATGACATTTTGAAGGGAGAAAACAGTATTTCTTTAGACGTTTGTACAACATATTCTGAAAAGGCCCCTGGTCAAATTTATCCAGAGCCAGAATGTTCATATCACCTTTCTGAATTCTGAAGATGTTAGCAGTGATGGAATGCAAAGGATCACATAGCAAAATCATACGAACCTGGCACCAATCAGGTAGGAGGAGTTCAGTTTGATTTTACAATGATAGGCCAGAAAATTTATAAAACCAAAGTGACTGTACATGAAACTAACTCCAAACCCTATAAACTACAAAATTTAAGTGTATGGATCTGGAAGAAAGGTACATTTGTGGGGAGGGGGTTGCTTAGAAGCATTAGTGGCAATTATTCAATGCATAGAAGGAATTCCAAATAGAACTTGGTTATATCCCTTTTTCTCCTTGCCTTAATTAAAAGAAAGGGCAGAATATAAAATTATTTTTATGCTATGATAACAAGTGTGTCATAATTGTGTATGCTTGTGGGCCAACTTTGAGAGACACCATGAAAAAATGAGAAAAACTGGGTAGAACGGGGATTAGAAGTCATTTTGTCTCTTTCTCTCTCTCTCCTTCTCTCTTGGCTTTTTAATATGTCACAGTATTCCTTGGAAAATAAGTAACAGTTAAAAAAATTGACAAGTCCAACTTATTGTAAGATTGTCCTCAGGAGGATAAAAGATACCTCTTTCTATAATGGGCAGATAAATTTGCTATTTTCCAGAAGAGATACAAAGATGACAATATCCTTATGGCAGAAAACAAAGAAGAACTAAAGAGCTTCTTGAAGAAAGTGAAAAACTTGGCTTAAAATTCAACATCCAAAAAACTAAGATCATGGCATCTGGTCCCGTCACTTCATGGCAAATAGATGGGGAAACAGTGACAGACTTTATTTTCTTGGGCTCCAAAATCACTGCAGATGGTGACTGCAGCCATGAAATTAAAAGATGCTTGCTCCTTGGAAGAAAAGCTATGACCAATCTAGACAGCATATTAAAAAGCAGAGACATTATTTTGCCAACAGAGGTCCATCTAGTCAAAGCTATGGTTTTTCCACTAGTCATGTATGGATGTGAGAGTTGGACTATGAAGAAAGCTGAGCACTGAAGAACTGTGGTGTTGGAGGAGACTCTTGAAAGTCCCTTGAACTGCAAGGAGATCCAACCAGTCTATCCGGAAGGAAATCAGTCCTGAATATTCATCGGAAGGACTGATGCTGAAGTTAAAACTCCAATACTTTGGCCACCTGATGCAAAGAACTGAGTCATTGGCAGAGACCCTGATGCTGGGAAAGATTGAAGGCAGGAGGAGAAGAGGATGACAGGGGATGAGATGGTTGCATGGCATCACTGAATCTATGGCCATGAGTTTGAGCAAGCTCCGGGAGTTGGTGATGGACAGGGAAGCCTGGAGTGCTGCAGTCCATGGGGTCACACGACTGAGCAACTGAACTGAACTGAAAAGAGATAGTTTGTAGAAAATCAAGTTATAACATAGCTTTTGTTATAAAGCTACGTGTTTTCAAAGCCCTGGCCAATTTACTGGGAGGAGCTATAACATAGGTGTTTTTTTTTTTTCCCCCACTGAAAGAAAATTAGAGAAATTTAAATATTAGAGATATAAAATTTTCTAAGCCTGATTTTGCTCATTACACAAACCCTTCTTCTATTCATTCTGTGTGTACCAAAGATGACTTGCATTTCAAAGACCCTCGTTCAAAGAGGATCCTCACAAAGCACTGAGAAGTCCCCAGTTAGAAGAGTGAATCTTCTCTGGCAGTGTTCTCAAGTTCACACCCCCTTGAGGACTAGGAAGAGAGCAAAAATATGGGGACTGGGGGAGTGTAAGCTATAAGGGAATGGTGGGACCTGGAATAAGCTGAACATCAAACTCAACTCCTAGGTGGGCAAACAAGGCTCCTGCCTGCTTCTGCAGCTTCACAATCTGTCCCCTTGCCCCCATCACTGCCCTCTAGCACACACATCTCAAATCCAGACATACTGACCTTCTTGCAGAAACCCAAGCAAATATTCTCTTAGCCTCACACAGTCTGTTTGGCCTTCCCTTTCCATCATCTTCATTAGGAAAACTCTTACTCATTCTCTAAGACAAATGATAATATGCTATTAGACCAGTGGTTCTCAAACTTCTTGGTCTCTGGACTCCTGAACACTCTTAAAAATTAGTGGGAACTCCAAAGGTTTTTGTTGATGAGGGTTATTATTTCTTGATATTTACAGTATTAAAAAACTAAAAAGTTTTAAAAATATTTATTAGCTTATTAAAAACAAATTATATGTTTTATGAAAAATAGTCATTTTCCAAAAGAAAATATATTTGGTATGCTTTTGCAAATCCCTTTAGCGTCTAGGTTAGTAAGAGACAGCTGAATTCTCATATCTGCCTCTGTATTGAATCTGTTTAGATATGTTGTTTTCGGTTGAAGGGTATGAAGAATATCTGGTCTCACAGATATGTAGTTGGGAAAAAAATGAGTATTTTAGTAACCTTTGCAGATAACTGGATTTTGTTCTTGACATTATGCCCAAACTAGACAAACAGTGATTTCTGAAAGGTTAGTTGCCATGTGGAATTTGAAACCATGTCAAAGGAATTTTCATTCTGTGTTAAATTAAAATCTCAGTCCACCGGACACTCTGAGTGGCTCTTTTATCCATGTCTGATTTTGTAACACCAGTATTGGTCATTTGCAAAATATTAGTTCACTAAGTTAAGCAGATCTTCCAAGTGTTGACACATTTCATTATACAATGTTGAAACATCACTGTCATTATTTTCACCACTAACCTTACTGAAAAAGTCTTTTTTATTGGGATATGTCAAGTTCATGATGCAGGAGTCAGGGTAGGGGGAGAGATACAGTTTTTGAAATTTTAATTTTTGCTTGAAATCTCAAATTTTATCGTTAGCAAGAAGTACTGTCAATTGTTTCCCTTGGAATGACAGGCCCACCTCATTCATTTGCAAGAAAATACTCTTTCAAGTAAAAATCGTGTTTCACCAGAAAAGCAGTCAGTTCAGCTCACAGATTGAACAATCACACAATGCTTTGCCTTGAGGTCATCATCATGCTTTGGTATGAAGAAGTGCTTTATGTATTACTTCCCAGGTCACTACACAGAATGTTAAAAAAACAAGTACTCAAGGGCCAAAATTTGACAATATTAATAATTTGAACTCCTTCCTCAAGGCAATCCGTAAAAGAACCTGGAATGCTTTTTTCCCTGCAAGTGTGCAGTCGTGAAGAAAGCCTGTACTAGCAGAGCCAGGCCTTCATTCACACTAAGCTTCCAGTTTTATCACCATTGTTTTTGCACCATCAGTGCAAATGTCAACCAACATAGTGGGAAAAAGGGAAATAGTATCTTAGAACACAGTGACAATAGTTTTGATCTCAAAGACCCCCTCTGAGAGCTACTGCACCAGCCTGTAAGGAACATGAGGGTGAGGTCTATGTCCAGTGGTGTGCTGGAGCCAGCTGGTACTGGCTTGCAAGAGCTCATGGTTAACTGTTCAGAAATTTTTGCAAGCAGATTGACATCACATTGGCTGTGTGATTATCAGCCAGGGTAGAAATGTTTAATCCACAGAAATCATCAGACATTACAAATCCGGGTCCTTATGGAGAACTGATTGTTAACCGTCTACCACAGACCACTGTCTGTGTGCCTAGTTCTTTGTGAATCGATGTCTTACATTGTTCTTGCCACATATAGGTATTTAATAAAAATCTGTTAAATAAATCAGTTAATCTATTGATGCTACCTTCTCCAGGAGGTGTTCCCAGATTCTCCAGGCAGTCAATCTCTCCATGTGTTCTATTTAATATCCTTACACTGGTTATGCATGCGTGTACATGCATGCTCAGTTGCTTTGTGACCCTGTGAACTGTAGCCCGCCAGGCTCCTCTGTCCATGGGATTCTCCAGGCAAGAATACTGGAGTGGGTTGCCATGACCTCTTCCAGGGGATCTTCCTGACCCAGGGATCAAACCCACATCTCTTGTGTCTCCTGCATTGGTAGGCCATGGCATACAGGATCTTAGTTCCTCAACCAGGGATGGAACCTGTGTCCCCTGACATTCAATGGGATAGAAAGATTATAAGAAGCCTCATATCTGTTCATTCCAGGCTTTACTGCCAGATGAAGTATTAAAACAAAACCAAAAAAACTTTGATTTCCTGAGCTTTGGGGATTTCAGAATTGCAGAGAAGGAGTATGGACCATTTTAGGCTTTGGGTTGGCAGAACTGGGCATCTGATCCTGTCTGGTAGTGACCTCTCCAAGGAAACCGCCCAGCTGAAGCCGATCGGCCTCGGATTCTTGTCCTTAGCTGCACATTCTGCAAACAGGCTGTGTAGGGCTACAGGGCACACCCCTGTGCAGATGGGAAACCGAGTCATTGTGTTGGGCCACCAAAAAATAAAAAATAAAAAAGATGGGCTAGGTACAACTCCCAGATAGCATCTGCCTGAAAGAGTCTGGAAAGCCAGTAACAAGTGGTGAATCATGTTGGTAAAATCGCCTCTCACTGCTTCACAGCTGTCTCTCAAGCCCTTCCCGCCTGTGGTTGAGGAAGAAAAGCCCCTCCTGGAGGCCACTCTTACACTGCTGGGTATGCCTAAACACCCAATGGCTGGATTTATTAACTTCATATCTTTAGGAGGCGGTCACGTCAGACCCACCGCAGGCCTAAAGATGGCTCCTGCTGGGCCCCCAGCAGGAGGACAAACGGTGAGGCTAAGAGTGCAAGCCAGCATGAATAGGCCTAAATTAGGCCGGGCCTAATAACCCGTTTACTAACACCTGTATTAGTCCTCCAGCACTCGGGGCGAACCGCTGTCAGACAAGCTGTAATCCCATAAGCTTTTCATTTGCATACCCCTCATTAACTGATGAAAACTTGAGGAAGGCAGGTTTCTGCAGCTGGTGGGCCCATTCCTTCACACCGCCTGCCTGGGTGGTTTTGGTAATGAAGTCATGTGAGTGGATGTGAGGTTTATATGTATGGAAGGGATTAAGAGTATTAGAATGTGTGTGAGCTGATGTTGCCATATTCTCTGTACCGGAGCCCAGTAATTGGATGGGAGGAGAAACGGCAGACCCATTAGTTTTGTCTGTTTACTCAGGAGCAGGGTGCTGGAGATTCAATTTTGCTTTCTTTGGCTCCCTTGGCTTTGTGAAGCGGGCTTGCTTTGTCTCCTCTGGCCCCCAGCACCTCCAAACCCCAGCCCTGCTAAGGCGATTCAGCCACAAAGGAGAGACGTCGGTGCCTAGAGGCCTGGGGAAGAGAAAATGCAGCCCGGACTCAAGTACTACTTGAAGGCAGCCCCATCCCGCCTCACCCAATCCTGGGAGAGAGTGCGAGAGATAATTGAAATTTATCAACACTTCTGAGGCCTTTTTTGATTATTTTATTAGTTCTCCACATTTGGGATTAACCATCCTCAGCATCAAAGGCACCGCAGCCTCCTTATTTGGGAAATGAATGGTTAGACATTTCAGAGACTTAACAAAAGCAATTGTTGTATTTGCTGGGTTTGCATAATTTTAATAGACAAAAAATAACATGAAGGAAAAAAAAATCCATTTCCTGTGCTGTTTGTACAGCTGGAGACAGAGCTCCTCGTGCTCGGTGATGTCAGAGAGGCACCATTGTTTTGCCCCTCACCCCAACAATGCGGTCCCTCTAGGGTCGTTCACAAAACCAGACCAGGCAATTCTGCAAACTTTGAAGCTGAACATTGTTTCTTAAATGTATTGGCGCCACAGATAGAATGATGTTTATTCATCAGCAGGGCTGGGGTTTGCAAAGCCCTGAGCTGAGCACTCCCACCGGCAAAGAGTGAAGAAGGGAGGTGTGGATGAGCACGAGGGCAGAGCTTGAAGTCAAAGAAGACGGGGGAATGTGGACTGGGGAATTTTCTGCCTGAAAAGTATTAGAGAAGTACAGGAGAATGCTTCAACTCAGACCCTGTGAAGGTTTATGTTATTCTTGTACTTTTCTTTATTAAAAGCCACAGCCTTGACCCCCTCCAAATATTCTGATGTGAAAACTTTATCACTCGCTGAAATATTCCATTTCAATTGGGTTTATAGTTTTAAATGAATTTAATGAAGGAAAAAATGTCCACCAAATGCAAGTACGAATTAGATCATTTTCAGGATTTTTAGTGAAATCAAGGAATTCAAGTGAGACCCCCATAGGCAAAAGAGAAACTGCAGGGCCAGTTGTTATCAAAGGTTTCCCTCAGTAAAATCTAACCTTTAAAAACAAAGCAAACAAAACGCCAAGCCAATAAGTCAGGAAAACAAGTAAATAACCATCCGGGCATATTTATGTGTGTTTGACCAATCAGTAAAAGACAAATTTTGCTATTTCTACCTTCCTCTGTCTTTATGACTTTAATTACTTTTTCCATTTCTGTTAAAGCAATTGGATCCCCTGTACTTGACACACAATACAGTTAACATTTTTGAGTTCCTACTCTCTGCTGTGTTTAAAGCAGGGTTAGAAAGAAGTCCAGTCAGTCGTGTCCGACTCTTTGCAACCCCATGGACTGTAGCCTACCAGGCTCCTCTGTCCATGGGATTTTCCAGGCAAGATTACTGGAGTGGGTTGCCATTTCCTTCTCCAGGAGATCTTCTCCACCCAGGGATCAAACCAGGGTCTGCCGCACTGTAGACAGACGCTTTACCGTCACCCAACAAAGCATGCAAAATTTCAACAATTACCCAGTACTACCAAGTGGGCAATCAAGGAAATCTGGTTAGAAAGGTGGTGAGGAAAAGAGAAGAGGAGAAGCTTTATCCTGGCTCCTACAATGATTCTTAAAGACACATTCAGCAAATGTCAACCTTAAAGATTCTTGAATCCAATCATGCGACCAGTATTCTAAATCCCTTCTATCCAAGATTCAGTAGATTTCCTTATCTGTTCCAAACATTTGGGACCTATCATCTTCTTCAATTTGTGTAATTCTGATTTATAACTTGATTACAAATTATAGATTTTGTAATTCTGACCTTCTAGTCACTTTGCTGCAGTCCATGGGGTTGCAAAGAGCCGGACACGACTGAGCAACTGAACTGAACTGAACTTACTGAAGCCATTTTGCATTCCCCTCAAGTTTATCTTTGCCTAATATAGTCCTCAAGGGGAAAGAATTTACCATTTTTTGAGCACCTGCTTACACAGCAGGCTTCCTTGTTGACTCAGATGGTAAAGAACCTGCCTGACAATGCAGGAGATATAAGAGATGAGGGTTTGATCCCTGGGTCAGGAAGATCCCCTGGAGAAGGGACTGGCTACCCACTCCAGTATATAGAGGCTCAGGGACGCTAAGCCATGGTCCCAAGGACATAGAGACTTTAAGCAGATCAGCCTAATTATTACTCCAAACCTAGTGGATTAAAACAATAGCCATTTTCTTATTTCTTATGGTTCTGTGGCTTGACTGGGAGGTTCTGCTGACCTGGCTGGCGTGGCTGGGCTGGGTTGTCTAGGATGGTCTCCCTCACAGGGCTGGGCCTCAGCTGGGATGGCTGACAGCTGGCCCTCTCTCTGCGCATCCATCAGGAGGCTGATGGAGACTTGTTCAGACAGAGGCAGCTTTTCAAGAGAGTGAGAGCAGAGGCTGCAAGACTTACTGAGGTCAAGGCTCAGAACTTAGGGTCACTTCCCTGCACTCTACTGATCAAAGTAAGAACATGAGTCCAGACCAGGCTTACCAGGTGGGTAAACAGATTCTGCCTCTTGATGAGAGGAGTTGTAAAGAACCTCAGGCCATTTGCAATTGAACTTATGGTCTGAGGTTTCTGCTCTTTACTCTGAAGCCCAACAGTCTGTGTTGAAATCTTGGCTCTGCTAGGTGTTAGCCATGATGTCTTGGGAAAGTTAACTAACCTCTCCCCGCCTATTTCCTCATCTTTAAAATAAAAATAATAACAGGACCCCTTTAGAAGGGTATTTATGAAGACTGAGTGGATATATATAAAGCACTTAGAATACTGCCTGATACAGACTCTGCACAATATAAATATCAGTTATTATTATTGTTATTGTTGTTTTTAGCCCATATGTTATACTAACTATCTCAATATTTACTAATGTTTATTATGTGCTAAGGCCTAGGAACATTAAAATCAAGAAGTTGGGTGGGAAAGATTTAATATTTATTTACCACCCACTTATGTAGGCTACGTGCTGGGTACTCTACATTTTCATTTAATTCTTATAAGAATCCAGTAAGGTAGGTATTATTCTCCCTGGTTAGGTAAATAGGGGCTTCCCTGGTGGCTCAATCAGTAAAAGAATCTGCCTGTAACGCAGGAGACCACCTATCAATGCAGAAGATACAAGTTCAATCCCTGGGTCAAGAAGATTTTTGGAGAAGGAAACAGCAACCCACTCCAGTATTCTTGCCTGGAGAATCCCATGGACCGATGAGCCTGGTGGGCTAGAGTCCATGGGGTCACAAAGGGTTGGACAAGACTTAGTGACTAAATCACCACCACCACCAACACAGGTAACTAAGGAGAATAAGACATGGGTCCCTTTTCTCAAAAAGGTCACATCCTACTGTGGAAGACATTACCTAAAAGTGACTTTTAATTGGTTATTTCACAAGACACTCATTAACCACGTTATTAACTCAATGGAGCTCAACAGCATTTTTGTCAACGCTGTGAAGCCACTGAAGACAATGATGTGCAGAGAAGGTATGCGTCGGGAAGGCCACAGCCAGGATGGAGAAGAGTCTGGACCAGGGCTGGGGTCTTTGGCCACTCCCCTGCAGGCTTCCCCATGATACCCCCTGATGTTTCACTTATTTAAATCAGCAAGTGTCATGTGAGAAGGAAAAAGATCTCCAGAAACTGCTAGGAAAAACCTGACTAGATGAAGGCAGAACAGCCAAATGAGGCACAAGATGGCCAGCTTGGTACATGCCACACCCCATCACAACACTTACAGCTGTTGTGCTCCTGCTTAGTCGCTTAGTCATGTCCAACTCTTTGTGACCCCATGGACTGTAGCCCACCAGGCTCCTCTGTCCATGGGGATTCTCCAGGCAAGAATCCTAGAGTAGGTTGCCATTTCCTGCTCCAACAGCTATTGGCTGAAGTCATTTTTGGATGTGGCAGGCCTAGGAAGCAGGTATGGCAACATGAAGCTTGAACTTCCATGGCCTTCTCAGGACTAGGGTTGTGGAGCCCAGTTCATGAAAGGAAACCATTCCACAGACAGCTTGATTTGTGATCAGCTCACAGATACAAAGCATTCATCAAAGACTAGGATGGTCATTATCTGAACAACTTTGGAAAACTAGGGATCCTCCACTTCATTTAGGATTGCCACAGATCCTGGTCAAGATTAGACTGACACACATGGTTCCCTTCGCACATTGGCAGGGACCGACAGAAGCCTTCAGAGAGAGGAGGAGTTGGAGTCCAGCTCTGCTGGACTTTGATCCTGGTGACACTGCCATGCACTGAGCAAGTCCTTCGCTTGGTGGGCCTTGAATGCCTCGTCAGTGAGAAGAGCGGCTTTATTAGCATGTCACTGTGTGTCTGTGTGAGGTGCTGAGCACAGTGCTTGGTACATGGTCAATTCTTAACTGGTGATGGATGAACTGAGAGTATTGGAGCAAGGAACCCAGGCATGTTGAAAGCCTGCCCTGCAACCACCACTTTGAGGAAGATAAACACATGAAGAACAAGGGCTGAATGGAAACCAAAGTTCCATTTTTGAATTGGCTGCTTGCACACCCTGCTCCTGAGTTCTGAAAAAGCGATGGTGGAGCACACATGTTCAGCTTGAGGACCAGGGAGAGCCTTCCCACTCTCCTCCGAAATTTAAATCTCAGCATCGTCTACCCGCTGGTGGGTTCATGGAGGTGGGAGGTCAAAGAAAGGAAGAAGAAAAAATTTGGCCAGATTTGGAAAGAGAGAGAGAAAATGGGAGAGAGAGAGAGAGAGAGGAAACAGGAGCAGGATGAGGAGGTGTGGGGAGAGGAAAGAGAGAGAGACGACCGGGCACACCTTGCCATGACAGCTCTGGGTGGGTCTGCTCACCACACAGGTACGAGGAGATGCTAGCTGCTTTGTAACACAGTGACCCTGTCTATTGATTACCATGACCCAGCCCATGTTTTAGGTTCTTATTATTCACATTAGCAACTCCTCTTCCTGCCATATGCGTAGTAGAAAGTGAGTGGAGGTAGGGCCAGCATTGGGAGACAAGGTTGCAGACTAACCTACCCGGTAGCACTTAGCACACCTTAATCATAATTACTGCCATTGTCATCATTGCTGTCATCACATTTCTATGCTTGTGTGAAACGGAAATTGAATAGTGAGGGTTAAGGTTTCTTTCAGCTCTGAATTAATGATAGTAATACTTCAAAAAAAGGAAAGACTGATAAATAAAAACCTATCAATCCAAACTCATTGGTTTCTAATGATACATTGGGAGACAGTGTGCCATAAAAATAAAGCCAGAAGGACAGTCACACTTGGGTGTATTATTTAACCCCTCTGAGTTTTAGATTCCTTATCTGTAAATAGTGATAACTATTTCCCAAATTTGGGAGAATTAAGGAGCTAAGGTAAAATAAGCCTTGTCAAGCAGACAGAGATAGATATCCTATGATATCACTTATTTGCGGAATCTAAAAAAAATTGATACAAATGAACTTATCTACAAAACAGAAACAGATTCACAGACTTAGAGAAGGAACTTATGGTTAGCAGGGGGAAAGGGTGGGGGAAGGGATAGTTAGGGTTTGGGACTGACATGTACACACTGCTATATTTAAAACAGATAACCAACAAGGACCTACTGTATAGCACAGAGAACTCTACTCAATGTTCTGTAATAACCTTAAATGGAGAAAGAATTTGAAAAAGAATAGATACATGTATATGTATATCTGAATCACTTTGCTGTACAATTGAAACTAGCACAACATTGTTAATCAACTATACACCAATATAAAAAAATTTTTTGATTGTCTTAACAGTCAAAAATAAAACACAGCCTTATATGTAGTCAGGTTCTAGAAATGGTAGATCATTATTACTGAAAATAGTATATAAGAATCTTTTTCATCAGTTCTGACCTGTATTATGCTATTCCACGTACTCCTATGTTTGCAGCTTTAATTTTATCACGCCTCACTCACAATTCCACTACTGCACCATATCCCCACAGGCCAGTCTGGGTGGAGCATTGTAATTGAAGTGGCATCAGATTCAGATTCAGGGAGAACCAGAGATGAATCTAGGCTCTGTCGCTTTACAATTTTGTGATTTGGGACAAATAATTTACTTCTCTGGACTGCTTCCATGCCCAGATAATAATTCTGTGACCAAACTTCTAGCTGTTGACCCCAGTCTCCATTCACTTCCTTATTATCTGCACATACTGCTGCCTACTTAAAAGACTACATTTCCCAACTTCCTTTGCAGCTAGTCATGGTCACATGACTCGATTTTGGCCAACAAGATATAGCTAGGAGTATTACCTGGTATTTCATTAATCTTTCCTATTTCTAAGAACAAAGCCATAATAGCTGGAACTCAAAAAACTCTGTGGCCCCTAGAGATAATTGAACAGAGACCAGAAGGAGTCTAAATCCTGAGAAAGTGGAATTCCAGTACCAGCTCTGTAGTGACTACCTCTGAACATCTCTTAAGAATAATTAAAAATAACCAACCTTGTTTAAATTAATCTTATTCTGCGTTTTCTGTCACCTGCAGCCAAACCCATATAAGATAATGAATGATAAAATACTCAGCATTTTGTAGGCACTCAACAATTTTAGTTTATTTCTCTTATCTTCCCCATCAAGTCCATTCTCGTTACTGCGGTCAGAAAGCCTTTCAAAATTCAAATTATTAAGAAACAAATTTCATAAATGTACTCAATTATCCCCATTGCAAAGTCATTAACTGGGTTATGATGAAGATGAAATGAAATAGTTCTGTAAAAGGAATTTGTATGTTGTCAATTCTACCCAAGTGGGAGGCATCAAGACCCTTCCCACTAAGGCCACACCTCTCTGACCAGCCTTGTTCTTGCTTTCTTCTCCTGTCTATCCTAACCCCTCCTTCCACATACCTCATTTTCCAGCTACACCAAACTGAGCACACTAGTCTCAAAATTTTTAATTGGTGACAGAGAAGAATAAGCACAGACTCCAGGAATATCTGGAGACAAAGCCTGAAACAGCTTTATGGAAAAGCCCAAAATTTCTTGGAAGTATTCAATTTTATTTAAAAAATTTTTTTAAATTTTCATTCTCCTCCACAATATCCTCCTATTTCCTTTAGTAAAACTATACTGTTTAAATCACTCAACCTTGAGTAGTTTGTGACTTTGAGAATTCTCCAGATCCAGATCCAAGAAGGAAACCCAAATCTGTCACATCTCTGTGCTTTTGGTACTGTTTTTTTCTGCCAGAAACACCTTTCCTTGAACTTGGCCCTCCCAGCCTCCTCTGTAAAAGCATTCTTGATTCCTTTAAGCGGATTTAGTTTCCAGCAAGCTGTACAATGCTCCACCATAGCACTTAAGAGATGATACTTAAACCTGTTTTGGGAATGGGCTGTCTAAAGTGAATGGGCTGACTCCTTCATTAGTCTACAATATGCTCCAGGAAAATGACTGCACTCTTGTGCCACCATCACAGTTACCACTGTTGTACCTCCATGCCCATTAGGGCCTAGCATTGTGCTTAGCCCCTAAGAGATGCTTAGTAAAGACCAGATGGAATAAATAAATGTCCAACAAATAAGTCAAAGGATAGAGGCAACTTTGTGGGCCTTAACCTCAGATTTCACCCACCATGCACTGTCCACTTTGGCCTGGGTCAAGGCCAGTAGTGACCTCTTCCATGTATGTGGCTTACTACTTCGAAACTGGATCCTGAACCCTACTATGTGTACAATGGAAACACAAAGGCAACCACCTCCAACGCAAGTCAGTCCGGCCAGGAAAATCCACTGCCAATGTCCCAGTGGTCTCCAAAATGTCAATACTATTGAGGTTGACGCTAAGCCTCACACACATCCACATTATCAAATGCCCTCTCGCTTCATGTTTTGTCTGGTCTGTCAGCACCATTTACTGCTGAGCAGGTCCCTTATCTTTATTGATCACTTAATTTATCTTTTCTTAACTTCCCTTGCACCGTCTGGTGCCGTGTGTCCGTCTGTTGAGGCTGTCATGACTGGTTTGCTCTTGACATAATAGGGGCAGCAGGTGGTGTGACTAAGTCGACCCTTGGCAGAATGGAGGATCATTCCCAGTCCCTGTCTCAACCTGCCAGTGCGTCTACACCCTCCCAGCTGTTCCACATTAAAGCAGTCAACTGTGACTTTACAGTCCGAGTTTTACACAACTGTTTTACAAACCAGGAAGAAGGTCTTTTGTCGCAAATCCTTTGTCAGGCAGTAGAATAGGGGGTGTGGGGAGCCAGTTCCGAGCCTCGGTGCATTTTAATGACTATGCAGATAGATGCATATTGCTTTGCTTCAGTGTGGGTTGACGGTGGAAGGCTGGCTGGGAAGAGAGAGGCCAGCTGACTCCTTGCTCTTGGGACGATTTAGTAAGAGGAGCAACTGTTGTTTTAACACTAATTTCAACTTCAAACAGACTCTCTACTCCATGAAAGTCTTCATTCTTCTTGTAAAGTGAAAATAAGGGCAGCTATTTAGAGCCTTATGTCTAAGAGTCAGTACCCTGGGGGCAAGTGTTGCCCAAATGATAAAACAGCAAGAGAATTATGCCTTTGGGATATAAAAGTCAAGTGTCTTTATGATTTAGGGCTTGTAATCACATGTGAGAAGAGATGAGACAAAGCGAAAAAAAGCATAGAGTTTTCAGTCAGACAGATCCAGACTCTAAAGTTAAGTGACTTTTGACATAGCTCTCTAGTAACAATATAGTGTATTAAAATTCTTATTTCCATTTTGCAGCCAATCAGGGGTTAATATCCAAATTAGTTGCCATACTAACAAAGTACAACTCAATAAAAAAAACACACACACAATCAAAAAATAGGCAGAAGATCTAAATAAACATTTCTTCAAAGAAGACATACAAAGGGCCAACAAGCACGTGAAATGATTCTCAATATCAATAATTATTTGGGAAATGCAAATAAAAACCATAATGAGGTATTACCTTCCATTGGTCAAATGGTTATCATCAAAAAGTCTGCAAGTAATAAATGACAGAAAGGGTGTAGAGAAAAGGGAACCTTCCTACACAGTTAGTAGAAATATAAATTGGTAATCATAACATGGAGAACAGTATGGCGCTGACTTAAAAACTAAAAATAGAGCTACTATATGATCCAGCAATCCCACTCCCGGGCATACATCCTGAAAAGGTGCAAACTCTAATTCAAAAAGGTAGACACACTTCAATGTTCACTGAAGCACTATCTACAACAGCCAAGACATGGAAGCAACCTAAGTTTCTATTGATGGATGATTGGGTAAAATGCATTATCCAATCTCTCTCTCTCTCTCTCTCACACACACACACACACACACACACACACACACACACACACACACACACGCACACGCACACAATGGAATATTACTCAGCTGTAAAAAGAATGAAATAATGCCATTTGCAGCAACATGGATGATCCTAAAGAGTAATAAGTAATAAGTAAGACAAATACAAAAAGTGAAGACATATGATGTAACTTATATGTGGAATCTAAGAAACAACATAAATGAGTTTATTTACAAAACAGAAACAGCCTTATAGACATAGAAAATAAACTTATAGTTCCTAAAGGGGAAAGAGAGGTGGGGGGGAAATTAAGAGTATGGTATTAACAGATACATACTGCTAAATAGAAAATAGATAAGCAATGAGAATTTACTGTATAGCACATGTGTGCACGCTAAGTCACTTCAATTGTGTCCAGCTCTTTGCAACCCTTCAGACTGTAGCATGCCAGGCTTCTCTGTCCATGGGATTCTCCAGGCAAGAATACTAGAGTGGGTTGCCATACCCTCCTCCAGGGGATCTTCCCAACCCAGAGATAGAACCGGGGTCTACTGCATTGCAGGCAGATTCTTTACTACTGAGCCACCTGGGAAGCCCCACTGTATAGCACAGGGAACCATATTCTATATCTTGTAATCACCTATTATGGAAAATAATCTGAACATATATACTTATATGTTCAGATTACATATAAATTTATATGTTTATATATTAATATATATGTTCAGATTATTTTCCATAATAGAATCACTTTGCTGTACAGCTGAAACTAACACAACATTGTAAATCAACTATTCTTCAATAAAAATTCCTATTTCTGTCTGATTCCTTACAGCAACTTTTCTCTCCTGGGTGGTATGCAGTGTTAAAGACTGCTGTTTCCAGAAGACCTGTCTTTTTCTCTTTAAGATAGATATCTTTGATATGATACTTATCTGTTAACTAGAAGTTGATTAAGCAAAACCTTTAAATAATTAAAATCCACATTCCCTGTCTCTACACATACACATACGCCTGCATTTTAGTTAGAAGTGACAAGGCCAGGAAAAGATGATAAACTTAATATTGTGAAAGGGTATATCAGAGTAAAAAAATCTTTCATTCTCTCTTGTTAATACTAACCAGCTATAACCAGCTGGATGAGTTTAGGCATATCACTTAAGCACTGTGAGCTGAGTTGGGAAACTATTAAATGTAGTTTATCTGTATGTGAATTGGAGAAGTGGATGGTAATAGGGGCAGTAAAAGAAGAGTGAGGTTTGTAATCTCTCTTTCTTATTTATATAGGTCTGCAGAATGGCAATTTCTACTTTCTTGTTAGGTATCAGAATGGCACTGGTAGCCTTTCCTCTCACTGACCCCTAATTAAGGTAGGAGATGTCTAGTGTCTGATTCCTTACAACAACTTTTCTCTCCTGGTTGGTGTGCAGTGTTAAAGACTGCTGTCTCCAGAAGACCTGTCTTTACTGATGTAGCCAAGAGGTAAATGTATATATAACATTAAGTGTTTATATTGGAAAACAAGTAAGTCCTTTAATTAATAATCTAAGATTCCATCTTATGAAACTAAGAAAACAAGATCAAATTAAAACCAAATCAAAGAAAAGGACATAAAAAAATAATAGCAGAAATCAATAAAATAACAGAGACAATCAATGAAATCAAAAGTGATTCTTTGAAAAGAGCAACAAAATTGATAAACCTCTAGCCATGCTGGTCAGGAAAAAAGGAGGAAGACATAAATTACCAATATTAGCAAAGAAAGAGAAGATCAATATGTAGAGTGTTCAGAATTTAAAAGAATAATAAAATAATATCGTAAACATCTTTATGCCAATAAAGATTTTGATAGCTTAGGTGAAAAATTTCCTTTAAAGACATAAACTACTCAAGAAGAAACTGACAGTCTGAGTTGTCCTTATTTATTAAAGCAACTGAATTTACTATCAAAAACATTCCCACAAGCCATACTTCAAGTCTAGATGGGTTGACTGATAAATTCTACCAAACATTTAAGGAAGAAATACGCTAATTTTATACAAATTCTTACATAACTTAGAGGGCTTCCCTTGTGGCTCAGCTGGTAAAGAATCTGCCTGCAATGTGAGAGATCTAAGATCAATCTCTGTGTTGGGAAGATCCCCTGGAGAAAGGAAAGGCTACCCACTCCAGTATTCTGGCCTGGAGAATTCCTTGGACTGTATAGTCCATGGGGTCGCAAAGAGTTGAACACGACTGAGCAACTTTCACTTTCACATAACATACAAGAGGAGAAAATATTTCTGAAGTCACTTTATGAGGCCAGCATGACCTTGACAGCAAATCCAGAAAAGACATTGCAGGAAAAACAAACAAACAGATATCCCCCATGAAAACTAAGAGAAATGCATAACAAAATTTTATCAAATTGAATCCATGAATATATAAAATATTATATATCTGATTAAATAGAGTTTATCCCAAAAATGGAAATTTGATTCCGCATTTGAAAGTTAATCAATCATGTCAATGGACTAAAAACAAAATGGTCTATGGGCATATCAAGATGCAAAACAAAAGCATTTGTCATAATCCACATCTATTCATGCTAATATTTTCAGCAAATTATAACTAGAAGAGAACCTTGTCAACTTTATAAAGGCCATTTATGAAAAACCTATAGCTAACATTATACTCATCTCACATGCTAGCAAAGTGATGCTCAAAATGCTCCAAGTCAGGCTTCAACAGTATGTGAACCATGAACTTCCAGATGTTCAAGGTAGATTTACAAAAGACAAGGACAAAAAGGAAAGACAGAGGAACCAGAGATCAAATGGCCAACATCCATTGGATCATAGAAAAAGCAACAGAATTCCAGAAAAACATCTATTTCTGCTTTATTGACTATGCCAAAGCCCTTGGCTGTGTAGATCAGAACAAACTGTGGAAAATTCTTCAAGCGATGGGAATACCAGACCACCTTACCTGCCTCCTGAGAAATCTGGATGCAGGTCAGGAAGCAACCGTTAGAACCAGACATGGAACAACAGACTGGTTCCAAATTAGGAAAGGAGTATGTCAAGGCTATGTATTATCACCCTGCTTATTTAACTCCTATGCAGAGTATATCATGTGAAATGCTGGACTGGATGAAGCACAACCTGGAATCAAGACTGCTGGGAGAAATATCAATAACCTCAGATACGCAGATGACACCACCCTTATGGCAGAAAGCGAAGAGGAACTAAAGAGCCTCTCAATGAAAGTGAAAGAAGAAAGTGAAAAAGTTGGCTTAAAACTCAACATTCAAAACACTAAGATCATGGCGTCCGGTCCCATTACTTCATGGCAAATAGACGGAGAAACAATGGAAACAGTGAGAGACTTTATTTTCTTGAGCTCCAAAATCACTGCAGATGGTGACTGCAGCCATGAAATTAAAAGACGCTTGCTCCTTGGAAGAAAAGCTATGACCAACCTAGATAGCATATTACTTTGCCAACAAAGGCCTGTCTAGTCAAAGCTATGGTTTTTCCAGTAGTCACGTATGGATGTGAGAGCTGGACTATAAAGAACGCTGAGCGACAAAGAATTGATGCTTTTGAACTGTGGTGTTGGAGAAGACTCTTGACAGTCCCTTGGACTGCAAGGAGATCAAACCAGTCTATCCTAAAGGAAATCAGTCCTGAATATTCATTGGAAGGACTGATGCTGAAACTATAACTCCAATACTTTGGCCAGCTGATGCAAAGAACTGACTCATTGGCAAAGACCCTGATGCTGGGAAAGATTGAAGGCAGGAGGAGAAGAGGATGACGGAGGATGAGATGGTTGGATGGCATCACCAACTCGATGGACACGGGTTTGAGTAAGCTCTGGGAGTGGACAGGGAAGCCTGGCATGCTGCAGTTCATGGGGTCGCAAAGAGTTGGACACGACTGAGTGACTGAACTGAACATTTACTTACTGGTAAGAAACTGAGTATTTGCCTCACTAAAATCATGTAGAAGGCAAGGATGTTTGTTCTCACTCCTCTTAGTCAACATTGACTGTAGCCAATGTAACAATGCAAGAAAAAGAAATGAAAGGCAAATAATTGTAAAGAACTAAATCAGTCTTTACTACATCACGATCATCTAAGTAGAAAATCTCATGGAATCTTTTTAAGTGCTACTAGAAGTAATTAGTGAGTTTAGCAAGGTTGTAATATATGTCAATATACAAAAATTGTTTATATTTCTGAAGTGAAGTGAATGTCACTCAGTTGTGTTCAACTCTTTGTGACCCCATGGACTATACAGTCCAAGGAATTCTCTAGGCCAGAATACTAGAGTGGGTAGCCTTCCTTCTCCAGGGGATCTTCCCAATCCAGAGATTGAACCTAGGTCTCCCGCATTGCTGGTGGATTCTTAACCAGCTGAGCCACAAGGGAAGCTCAAGAATACTGGAGTGGATAGCCTATCCCTTCTCCAGCAGATCTTCCCAACCCAGGAATTGAACTGTGGTCTCCTGCATTGCAGGCGGATTCTTTACCAACTGAGCTATGATACAAGCAATAAACAATTAGAAATTAATTCTTTTCTTAAATATTAATAATTTTATTACATAAGAAATTTAAAAAAAATATTTGCATGGCAAAAAAAAATATTCTAAGAAAAGAACAAAGGCAGATGACAAAGTAGGAAAAACTATCTGCAACTTATTCATAAACAAAGGCTTAACCATGTAATTGATTAAGAACTGAGAGCATAGGAAAAAAATGCAAATGGCTCTAACTAAAAATGTCCATAATCGCCTGGCATGTTCCATGGGGTCGCAAAGAGTCAGACATGATTGGGTGGCTGAACAACAACAACAACATGCAAATAACATTGATATATATAATGTTCACTTAAAGTGTGCATTATTAAATGTGGGGAATTGCTATTTACTCATAATTTTAAATTTTGTTATAATTTACAAGGGGCAAAAATTATGAGTGTGATAGTGATTCTGTATATTGGTTGCCTATAGGCACACTTTCAGTGAACTATATATACAGTTTTGCAGTACCTTTTTAACTTTTGTTGTTTGTTGTATTTTATTAATGGAAATGTGATTTTTATCTGTTGAATATAATAAACATTGCAATTTGTGTTTTGTATGTCTTTACTTTCTTCATTTCATTTGTCTGGTAATTCATTTTTATTGCATTTGGCTAATTAATGGGTCAGTTGTTGAACAGGAATAAAGAAAAGGAAAAACTGGTTATTCAATACAGATAGTTACAGAAGCACTATTAAGGGGACTTCCCTGGTGGTCCAGTGGTTAAGAAATTGTCTGCCAATGTAGTGGACACAGGTTCAATCCCTGGTCTAGAAAGATCCCATGTGCCTCAGAGCAACTAAGCCTGTGTGCCACAACTACTGAGGCCATGCACTGCAACTACTGAAGCCCATGTACCTAGAGCCTGTGCTCTACAACAAGAGAAACCACCACAATGAGAAGCCCTTGCATCACAGTGAAAGAGCAGTCCCTGCTTGCTGCAACTAGAGAAAGCTCGTGCTCAGCAACAAGGACCCAGCGCAGCCAAGAAAGAAAAAAGAACTTTTAAGGCAGGTATAGAGACCCATGCATGTATTGTGTGTATGTGTGTGTGCATTAGTTGTTTCCCTTGTAATTGGTTTGGATCACAGTCCATCATGCAGATTCAATCTCCTCTTCATAAGCAAGCACCAATTCTAGTAATCCACTGAGTCTCAAGTACAAAATCATTTCCCAGTATAGCTCTCCTGGAAATCTATGACTAATTCTCAACTCTTTCTGAAATTGGAGAGGGAGGGATATGATCAGCTATCTCAAATCCCAACATAAAGATCCTTTCAATTTTAAAATCCTAAAATTCTATTGGGAGTTTATTTAAAACAAAGCTTAGGGTGTTTGCCAGGGTCATTGCACAGAGAAGTCTCCTTAATCTAGTTCTTTTCACCAATCCTAGATACTTTCCCTCAACTCAGTCAATGGTAACAGATAACTATTCTCTATAGGGCCCCTGCTGCTGCTGCTAAGTCACTTCAGTCATGTCCGACTCTGTGCGACCCCATAGACAGCAGCCCACCAGGTTCCCCCGTCTCTGGGATTCTCCAAGCAAGAACACTGGAGTGGGTTGCCATTTCCTTCTCCAATGCATGAAAGTGAAAAGTAACAGTGAAGTCGCTCAGTTGTGTCTGACTCTTAGTGACCCCATGGACTGTAGCCTACCAGGCTCCTCCATCCATGGGACTTTCCAGGCAAGAGTACTGGAGTGGGGTGCCATCGCCTTCTCCGATAGGGCCCCTACTCAGCCCTATAATAGAAAAGATGAGCAAGGCAGAGTCTGTCCCCTCAAGGGATTTATAGTTCATCTTATAATAACAATTACTCTTCAAAATATTAATCCCAAAGCCTCTCTGCATGCATGCTCAGTTGTGTCCGACTCTTTGCGACCCCGTGGACTGTAGCCCACCAGGCTCCTCTGTCCATGGGGTTTTCCAGGCAAGAGTAGTGGTGTGGGTTGCCATCTCCTCCAGAGGATCTTCCAGACCCCGGGATCAAACCCGCGTCTCCTGCATTGGCAAGCAGATTCTTTACGCTGAGCCACCTGGGAAGCCAATCCCAAAGTCAGTAAGATCCAGAATTATCAGGAAACATTCAATTGTGTTTTCTTCCTTAGGTAACAAAGTAGTGCCAGAAATGTTAGAAAAATTATATGATTACAATAATCAAAATAAATAGCTCATCCCTTAAATTTCAGTAAGGTAAGCATTAGTTCTACCCAAACACCAAATTTCTCGGTTTTTACTCTTATTGATTAAGGCTTTCACTGCCCACTTGAAACAGTTATTCAAGAAGGATAGAACCTCCCTTCTCAAAGAGAATAATTAGTTTGATATTGATGTACCCTTGTTTTCTCCCATTGTCTTGGCTTTTTTGCTCAAAATTTTTCTGTTCTTACTTGCTTATTTATAGATTTTTCTGTTGAGATAATAGAAATAGCCCCTCTGGTTTATTGCTATTTTCAAGTAGTGGAAGGCAAGGTTTATATAGAAATCCTAATTTCCAGGCTTTTCCTCTGCTGAAATGTGAAGGCCAGGACCTTAAGAGATAATGATCTAAATGGTTTTCATTTTGAAGCTGCTGCTGCTGCTGCTGCTAAGTCGCTTCAGTCGTGTCCGACTCTGTGTGACTCCATAGACGGCAGCCCACCAGGCTCCCCCTTCTCTGGGATTCTCCAGGCAAGAACACTGGAGTGGGTTGCCATTTTCTTCTCCAGTGCATGAAAGGGAAAAGTGAAAGTGAAGTTGCTCAGTGGTGTCCGACTCTTAGCGACCCCATGGACTGCAGCCTACCAGGCTCCTCCATCCATGGGATTTTCCAGGCAAGAGTACTGGAGTGGGGTGCCATTGACTTCTCTGATTTTGAAGCTAACAGTTTAAAACCCAACCATTTGTAAAGAAGTTCTTTCTAGAATTTGCCCCCACTCCCAGGAAAAGATTTGACTTTCCTAATGAGCCATGTACCTCCATTTACTATAAAATAGGAATTCTGTAATTTATCCTATTTTCTTTTGGCTTAAGCTAAATAACTATGTCTCTAGAGCTCAGTTACTCAACTGTTCCTCTATATGATTTTTTCACTTTTCTTTTTACCTGTCTTGCAACTTTAATCTGCCTCAAAACTTCTGTGGAAGTTAGCAGGTATACAGCACTCAAAAGTAAACATTAAATTAATAATGGCAGTTTAAGAATGGATTCTATTAATTCCTTCCTCTCCATTCACCACTAGTTGTATAATTACCAGATTTTGAGGTGTTTCAGGTGCCTAGATTTATTTCTTTTAGTGAAATCCATCTATTGATGCAATCAGGTAGAAATACTTATTAGGGGAAAATTAGATATTATTTATTCTTTCTCTAAAAAATCAGAAATAATTGACTAGGTTTCTGAAGAAGATAATTTTTTAAACAAAAATTTTAAAACTTGGCAAGCAACTAAATCCAGGCAGTCAGTAATAGCACTCCACAAGAAAATACTAGTATAAAAATTTGAAATTAGTCTTTAAGAGCAAACAAACAAAACAATATACAAGATATTTGAACAACATGGATAATAAGCAACATGTTTTCTTAAAGACAGCATCAATAATTTTAACCTATAACCAAAATCTGGAGTTCAGGTTTACCTCTGAATACAATCTCATCAAGGGTGATCAGGTTGCCAGTATCTCTTTACACCTTGGTAATAAAACAATGTTAGTGGACACTGGAAATGTCTGTCTGCCATCCCATTCTCAAAGTTGGTCTTTTACTAAAACATCTTTAGTTAAAAGTTCTCCAGCTGGTATTATTTACTGTGGTCAGGAGACCAGATAGCAGGGTCCCTCACCTCAGGGTCCTAGGCTGTAAATTAGAGAGAAGGCACAAGTGAACTGAGTGTGGTGGTCATTTGAGATCCTGATGGACATTTGTCTACCTCACAAAAGCCCCTACAATTGGGCTCAATTTGTCACTACTGACAGCTTCTGCTCTAAAGAGGCCCAGATCTGGAGTGGCACAGATGTTAACAGTTTTTCTCTTTCCTCAGTTTGGACCACAAGGACAAAATTCACAGAGCTGATAATTCCAAGCAACCTGCAAAACCTCATATATGCACCTTTTGCTATCTCTTTTCAGAGCTCATTGATGTTCTGATCAGTTTCCTTAGTGCAAAGCCATTGCCAGAACCAACCAGCAGGATACCTACAGGCACACAATAATTTCATGAAGCATTAGAAGGACTCTAAAAAATACAAACAGAGGGCATCTTCACACAAGTCTTTGACCTTTTAGAAGGCAGAGCCCAGCCTCATTCACTGCTGTATCCTCCCACAGTGTTCAACTGGGTGGACCATGCAACAGTCCCTCTGTAAATGTTGCACAGAATTGACAGAGGACCTTGACATGTGGTCTTAATTGAGCCCATTTCACTTAAGTCTCCCTTACGCTGGTTTCAAAGAAGTTCCAATTTGTAACCAGACATCTACAGCAGGGGCCATTAGAAGGTACAATCACAGTGGATTCTTGTGGCAAAAGCCATCCAACTCCTGTGTGTTTTGTCTGTTCCCAGAAAAAATGACTGAGGAAAACAAAAATTTTTGTGCAGGCACCTTGCAGTGAGTACAGTTTTCATATAATTGTCTTAAGAGTAATTGAATCTGTCTTTTAACAACTCACAAATTATCTCCTGACAACTTGAAATAATAGACTTTTTTGTTAAAAGGAAAAGCCTGTGGAGACCAAAGGTTAAACAGGTCTTTTCATCATGATAAATCACTGGTTAATGAGGTCACTATTGTTGGGTATTACGACCATTCCCTTTAATGCCATTACCTCCTGGTTGTAAAGCTGACACTACCAATGGGCTGCATTCTTTGAACTTTTCCACAATATTGACTGGCTTTTCTGAGCAGATGTTCCTTGCATGTGATTGCAAGAGGTTCTACAATTCTCAGGGTAACAACTTCAGGCAAGCTTATGGAATCCAGACGGTCTAGGCTTTGGCAGAAAGGAGGTAAGGAGGAGCAGGAAAAAAGAACACAGGTTTTAATTCTGTGATAATAACATCAATTTGCCCCATGCACCTGAGGTGATATTAAGTGGCAACTAGCACCAGAGAGCTTAATGAATGGTTATTCATTAGAAATAAGGTGAAAAGTGCAATTAATACTTGGATTTCTCCTTACACATTACAATAGTATACATCTTCTCAAGTTGATCCTTATACAAATTCTCTATGTTCCATTTATTAATACTACTTTTAGATGGGGAGACCGAGAACCTTAGAGAATTCCTTTTTCTAGGTCTTGCAGATACTAGGTGATAAGGGATTGCTGACTCCAAATCTCATGCTCTCTCATACACATGGCCATTGACACCAGAAGAAGAAATTAACTAATTACACATTAGACTCCGGTAAGTATTAATAGTCACTTCAGATGTTTCTTTTAGAAACAACAATTCCACAAGAGTTGTTCTTCATTCGCACTCAATGACTGAACAGAAACAGAACTATATAATGTTCACAATAGAAAGATTTTAGAGAGATTGTAATTCCCAGTTACATAGGGAACAGAGGCCTAGAGGCAAGTAACTTAGCAACTCTCGTAGCCAGATGACAAATGAAGATATCATGAATGTCATATTTGCAGCAGCATTCTTAGAGCAGAATTGCTTCAGGACACATTTGAATTTTTTGAATCACAAAATCTCCCTTCCTTAATTTTTTCTTGTTGCATTGTGTTGTTTTGTTTGCCTGAATTAAAAATGAAAAATGGAATTAATAAATCAGATAAACTGCTGATATGAAATCAAATACGTACAATGCCTTTCAAATACACATGGTTACTACTATGTAGGCAGGACACCCAGATATTTCAGCATGAACTAAACATCTATTAACATCTGCTACCCACTGCCTTTGTGAAAAAAGAAGAAAATGAAACAATGCCATTGCCATCGCTAGAGAGCTAGCAGACATTCAACTGAAAAACATGTGTATGAATTTATACCATCCCTGTTTCATAAAATTTTAGAATAACTTAAATGTTTTACTTTTTGAGTTGCTGAGAAAGAACTTTTCTCATAGGGGAATAAATCTAGAATCACTGATATTTGCTACTGTTTCCCCCCTCATCGTAAGTAATGACATCTACAACATTAGTCAAGCTTTGCTACTTCAATCGGGTTTTTTTACATTTTTTACATGCTTTAAACTTTTAATTTTATATTGGAATATAGCCAGTTAACAATGTTGTTATGGTTTCAGGTGCATAGCAGAGTGACTCAGCCATACATATACATGTATCCATTCTCCCCTAACTCCCTTCCCCTCCAGGCTGCTACATGAGCCCAGCCATTGTGGTTTGGGTTTGCATCACTTTTGAGGGATACTGATGAGATTTACAGAGAATTAAAAAAGAGGCTTTAAAAAATGGGGAAGCAAGAGAACCGTAGCATATTGGATGTTCATTAAGGGCAAAGACTATATCCACTTGTGTATCTGGCAGATAGAAGTCATTCAATCCATGTTTGTTGAATTAACTGAATAGGTACATTAATGCACAAAATCATAAGTGAATACTTCACATATGCTCTATAGATAATGATTTAATTATATACTTCAGGCTTCCTTTTCCAAAGCTGGCTTACTTCAAATATTTAATTTACTATCACAGCTTCCAACTGTCAATCAGGTGGGGAATCATTTCGTCTCTTTTGACAGATGAGGAAATAGAGCCACTGAACAGGAAGCAAACTATATAAAAAAGGAAATACTGATTTCAACCAAATCTTGCTCCATTTTTTCAAAATCATAAAAGGGAAACCATCCAAAATAAAACTGACAAAGTTAATACAGTAAGAGGCAATCTTGGTTGTGTATGTTCCTGCAAAGAGGGAAAAGGTTTCCATTTGGGGGGAACAACAACAAGAGTCAAAAATCTTCCCTCTCACACAACAAAGGATAAAATGTGGTACTGAAACAGGAAATTAATCTCCCCAGTGCTTTGTCTTTGTTCTGTCAAAGACTCTGATATGGGGGGAAACTCTAGATGTCTGGAATCCCATATCAAAGCCCTAATAATGAGCTGTTTTTCACTTTTTTTTTTGAGAACTGCAACCCTGGATCTGCAGGGGGGATTAGGCATATGTTCATTAGTAGGGCTTAATTTCCAAACCTAAGCTCAGACTAGGCCTAGTCCACATTCGCATGAAATCTGAAAAAAAAAAAAGAAGTCGGGCACACTTCAGGATGTTTTGAGATATATGGGTATTTAGTCCTGTCTTGGTAAAACAGATACTCTGCTTAATTTCATTTTTCACCACATTCAGGTCTGAATTGGAGACTAAACCCATTCTCTCACATTAAGGGATTATAGTGTTCAATAATCAAATTAACTTAAATAAGTGATTTCAAGAATGTGGGTCAGGTCAGTGGACATAGACATAATGAGAGGATGATAGTTAACATTTTACTTGAACTCACCACAATGTTGTACTGTGTTACCTTTGGCTAGTATAGTTATTCCCATTTTAGATGAGGAAAATCAGATTCTGATGGGTGGAATGAGAGGTGAGCATGTAACATTACTAGGGAAACAGTCTTGCCTCTCTATTTCTATTTTTTCCTTTTGACAGCTCAGTGCAGTAGACAGTATGGTGGTTATAATGTCTGCAGTGCTTTAAAAAACTTCAATATAATCTTGTGATAGAGAAGATGGCTCAGATAGCTTAAAGTGTGTAACTCTAGGGGTGGTCAGCTCACATCTAGAATGTATACTGCCCAGGAGCAGCTGGCTAGTGCAATCTCAGAAAAGATACATCCCAGAGGAGGCCAGGTCATTCCTGATCGACAACTCACATGCTGATAATTGGAACACCAGCTGTCAAAAAGGGATATTATTAGTGAAACCAGAATCCTGTTAAATAGAATAAAGGTTAGAGAATGGGTTTGCATTCAATATAAGTTCAGTTCAGTCGCTCAGTCGTGTCCAACTCTTTGCAACACCATGAACCACAGCACTCCAGGCCTCCCTGTCCATCACCAACTCCCAGAGTTTACTCAAACTCATGTCCATTGAGTCAGTGATGCCATCCAACCATCTCATCCTCTGTCGTCCCCTTCTCCTCCTGCCCTCAATCTTTCCCAGCATCAGGGTCTTTTTGAATGAGTCACCTCTTTGCATCAGGTGGCTGAAGTATTGGAGTTTGAATGCAGAGTTCCAAAGAATAGCAAGGAGAGATAAGAAAGCCTTCCTAAGCAATTAGTGCAAAGAAACAGAGGACAATAATAGAATGGGAAAGACTAGAGATCTTTTCAAGAAAATTAGAGATACCAGGGGAACATTTCATGCAAAGATGGGCACAATAAAGGACAGAAATGGTAACAGAAGCAGAATATATTAAGAAGAGGTGGCAAGAATACACAGAAGAACTATACAAAAGAGATCTTCATGACCCAGATAACCATGATGGTGTGATCTCTCACCTAGAGCAGACATCCTGGAGTGTGAAGTCAACTGGGCCTTAGGAAGCATCACTGTGAACAAATCTAGTGGAGCTGATGGAATTCCAGCTGAGCTATTTCAAATCCTAAAAGATGATGCTGTGAAAGTGCTGCACTCAATATACCAAACTCAGCAGTGGCCACAGGACTGGAAAAGGTCAGCTTTCACTCTAATTCTAAAGAAAGGCAATGCCAAAGAACGTTCAAACTGCTGCACAATTGCACTCATTTCACACATTAGCAAAGTAATGCTCAAAATTCTCCAAGCTAGGCTTCAACAGTACGTGAACCGTGAACTTCCAGATGTTCAAGCTGGACTTAGAAAAGGCAGAGGAACCAGAGATCAAATTGCTACCATCTGTTGGATCATAGAAAAAGCAAGAGAATTCTAGAAAAACATCTACTTCTGCTTCATTGATTACACTAAAGCCTTTAACTTTGTAGATCACAACAAACTGTGGAAAATTCTGAAAGAGATGGGAATACCAGACCACCTTACCTGCCTCCTTTTGTTTTACTTTTTTAATATTAAAGATATTCTCTTTTATTCTAAGAAGGTTACAAAAATCTCTCTGGAAACTGTATTTCTCATTGTCTATATCTGTGTCCATCTTAGTGTCTTTACCTGGTGGAGAGAGTTTCTCCCAGACACAGCCCCTTGAAGGCTATAGCAGCCTGCTGTGAGTCTTGGGCAGTCCTAAGCTATATTCCTGAAATGACACAAAATGGCTATCACACAAGACACCCTGGGAACTCAAGGATAGAGTCACTGGTGCTGACCAGAAGGAAAGACCACCTCCTTCCTGATGTAAGAAATCAGGGATGGCTGCGTGGAAGAGGAAGGGTCAGTTGATTGAGAACCTGAGGCAAATGCGTAAGATCTTGACAGCTGGAGATGCAGTAGATCAGACAGATGAATGAAAAGTCAATCACTGCAATAGATGCAATGGGGCAAGGTCAAATCTGGTGAGTTGAGCATCTGCTCAGAGGCTGGCAGGAGCATGGTAGTCCAGGAAGCTTGTAGGAGATGTAAGGAAGTTGGAGACACATCATGAAGAATGGAGAGTGCTCAGCAGATTATGTGTCATAAGTGTCTTTTGCTTTTTCAAAGGATTTGCCTTATTTTGGAAGCCTCAGCCACATAGCTGTCTTGTGTAGGTCTAGTTCATGCAGGTTCTTTTCTACTTCTTTTGTTTTTGATACTGCAGACAATTCCCCCTCTCCCTCTAATATGGACAATTCTCTCTTCAAATAGGTAAGTGTATTCTTTCATTTCCACAAAGACAGCCCGCTACAACACTACCCCCAGATGCACGGGGTCCCAGATGGAAGAACCAACTACAGAGATGGCCAGGCCAGGCAGGTTCTGTCAAGTTCTCCACTGCCTTGCACACATTCCTGACCAAGGCTGCCCCAAGGCTGTGCGCCTCACTGAGGAAAGTGGCTGTGACCCTCAGCTCCTTTATTGGGTTTCCAAGTGAAAGAAATAAATTTGGTAAAAAAAAAAAAAAAAAAAAAAAAAAAAAAGCTCATTTCATGTACACTGATTAGCATAAAATTATTCTTTTGTCTCAGCTGCTACAGAGGACAATGGTGCTGAGACTCCTGGCTGGGAAGACAGTCCCTCTCCCTTCCCACACAGTGGCTCAGGTCACTCCACACCAAAACCCCAGGGAACCAGAATCAGCCAGACTTCCAACTGTAAACACTAAGAAGGGACCTCTCGCCTCAACCTCCTTCATCTCTAGGTGAAAATATAAAACATGGACAGGACAGAAAGTATTCCTCTCCAAAGTGCAATTTCTACCTCCCTTCAGGAGCAGAACCTTAAGACACGGGCAACTTTATTCACTCCTCTTTTATTCTTTATGCAGGGGCTACTTCATAAGTCCTGATTGGCCTTGACTGTTGGCATCTGACAAAGAGATGAGAAAGCAAATCAAGTCACTGCTTTTTCAAGAAGAACTTGGAAGGAATTACCAGCCCTATGATGCTGAAATCCAAGTATATGTGTGTGTGTATATACATATATGGGCTTCCCTGGTGGCTCAGTTGGTAAAGAATCTGCTTGCAACATCTGCTCCAGGGGCAGGCTGAGGGGAAAGGAGAGGACAGGTCAGGGGACCCGCAAGGGGTCTGCAGGGCTGGTGGAAACGCAGCGGGGCAACACCACAGAGCCGGGCCCTGAGGCTGCCTTGCCGGAACCCCGAAGAACAGTACACACAGACGGCTGGCACTTCAGTCACTTCCTCCCTGAGCAGAGGGCTCCTGAACCACGTTCCCCATCAACCCTGCAGTGTCAACCCCCTCCACCAGGCCAACTTGGCCTCCCTACTTCCAGTGCAGCACGATTAACCTGCCTCTCTCCCTCTCTCTCTCACCATCGCTCAGCTCTTCCCATGGGTGTCCTGATCTCTAGGAAACGCCTCACAATTTCCCCCAGTCACCAAGATGCTCCCGGCACCAAGTTCTGGAGCTTCTTAAAGGAAACAGCTGGCATCGGTTCCTTCCTTTCCCCATTATTCTAGTCCAGATACTGATTAATTACTGCCTTCCAGACAACTTGGCTCAGTTGGTAAAGAATCTGCCTGCAATGCAGGAAGCCCCGGTTCAATTCCTGGGTTGGGAAGATTCCCTGGAGAAGAGATAGGCTACTCACTCCAGTATTCTTGGGCTTCCCTGGTGGCTCAGCTGATAAAGAATCTACCTGCAATGTGGGAGACCTGGGTTCGATCCCTGGGTTGGGAAGATCCCCTGGAGAAGGGAAAGGCTACCCACTCCAGGATTGGTCCATGGGGTTTCAAAGAGTTGGACATGACTGAGCGACTTTCAATTCACTATATACATATATATGTGTGTGACTATATATATTTGACTCTGAAGTATACACTTTTCTACATTTTAATATCTCCTAAATAGGCAGAAGTCCTGTGATTAACAGCACAAAATTATAAATGGCAGGAATTTTTCTTTCTTGGTGGCACATGAAACTGTGTGTGTTTAATAACTGAGAATACCTTGGATTGGATTAAAAAAACAGTAAAAGTCAACGACAGACTGTTAGAAATTGATAAACAAAAAAATCCTAGTATTGACAAGCTCTGTGCATCTCAAAGGAATTTCCCTTCTCATTCCAGTCCTCCAAAGAACAGTTTTCCAGGAGACAGAATTGTTTTATCAATCTGAAAATGAGATGGTCTATCTCAAATTCCCTACTACCAGTTCCTAGCAAAATTGCAAGGAGACAGAATCAACTTTAGGCAGACAGAGTTGGGTCTAACTCCCATTTCTGGTACTCACTATTCTTTCCTTTTTGAAGCTTCACTTACCTGCTCTGTAAAAGATTGATGACAACATTTCTCCCCTAGAAATGAGATAAAGCCTGGCATGTAGGAGATGCTCAACAAAAGTTTCTTATCTATTAATACAGTTATTTGTGATACTAGATACATAATTACCAGAAGTTCATGCAATCTGCAAAACACGCCAATCAGGTATGAAACTGGTAACTTGAAGCAAGATCACACGGTTGGTGAAAGACACAGGGCTGGGGGTTCTGAACAGTCTAGTGTTCCCTTTTCTATCCAACAGCCAGCTCTGTCAAAATTCTCATCACAGACCCCAAGACCTGCACTCCAGATCCTAAAGAGCCCCAACCCACTCAAAAAGCGAACAAACAAATCCAGAGAGTGACATAAAAATGGCTAGGTTCTTTAGAAGACATTGACTGATTCTAGTGAGCATCTGTGTGAATTATCGTGCCAAAAATGCAGGGGTCATAACGAGCTCTGATAGGATCCAATGCCTGAGACCCCCTCCCCCTGACATCCTCTGGGGGCCACCAGTCCTGGCCCGACACAGCTGCTCTGCTACCCCAGTTCGCAGCTATATTGACACAGCCATTTTCATGGTAGGCCTGTTGTAAATTTGTTGTTACATGGTGCGTCTGCCCCAAATTGCACGGTGTACGTAAATTTTTGTGTGTGTGGTGGGGCTGGCACGGGGGTTGGGGGGGTACCGGGGCTGAATGGAGCGTGTGATGAGCAACCCGCAGGAGACCTAACCCTGATAAATTGTTTACTTGTTAGCGATGGGGCTCAAGAGTAGGCCGGGTGCTGCGGGCTCAGCGGGACAGACGTAGAAGGTGGACCCACGCCAATTACCAGCCATTGTGGTGTCCCACCCTGTGATTGACACCAATGTCTCCCCTCTCACCATGGGTCCTTTTACTCTCCCAGCCCCAACACAAGCCCCACTGTGCTAATACCATGGTGTCTTCAATTTCCTCTGCTGCCAGCAAAAATTAACCTAGGCCTGCAGCCTGTAGAAGACCTAAGGCCTCTGTTTTATTATGCATTTTCCCCCAGTTTTTCAAGGATGAGTTAAAAAATAGAGGTTGCTAAGGCCAGTTGGGCAACAAAGGAAGCAAAGGGACAAACATTATCTTTGGATGACTGACTTCAAAGTTAATGATCTTCCCCACTGAATTGTGCCCTCCGCTCCTCAATGAGGTCTTTGCCATCAGATAAAGAAGCGCCTCTTTAATCCACTAACACTTCTTTGTCCCTTTGTGGCAAAATGATCATTTCATCAGTTTCGGTACTCTCTGCCGGGAGAGTTTTTTTTTTTAGCCTGAGTGATTCAGAGCAGGAGGGACAGAGAAGGGTGTTTCTCTACTTCATTTTTCCTCAAGTGACGGCTGAATAACTATGCAAAAAAATTAAGGCATAAGGACCCAGCAACAGTGACAAAACCTAATTAGTCACGGAGGCCACTGGGTAATGAGCCGCAAAACCCGGCTCTCGAGTGTGTAATAACTGTATTTTTCTCCATTTCTTCCCCTTTAGTCACAGCCTTGTGTGGCATTTTTAACAAACTAAAATGGCACCAGATGCAACAGGGTTCAGACATTTTAACTTGAAGTAAGAAACCATATGTTCCGATAAGTCATGGTCTCTTCTTTCCCACAGACTGGGTGCTCCATCTGCGAGGTAACACTCCGATGGCCCATGGTGAATGAGCACCCCACAAACACGATGAGGGGTTGGGGTTGGAGTGGGGTCTCCAGAACCCTTGCTATAGACAGAGGTTCTGACTCCCGCCGGCATCCTGGATAGTCCAGAGGTGGGGCCCAGATTGTTCTCTGAGCACGCTAAGACTGAGAAGCTTGAGGGGGAGAGCGGATGGGAGGGGGCTCTGTGTCCAAATAATAGAGTCTGGAATGATGAGAATTGCCTTTAACCCTGATGGCTCAGGTGGGAAAGTACCGCTTGCAATGTAGGAGACCCGGGTTCAATCCTTGGGGTGGGAAGATACCCTGGAGGAGAGACTGCTGACCCACTCCAGTATTCTTGCCTGGAGAATCCCATGGACAGAGAAGCCTGGCGGGCTACAGTCCATGGGGTCACAAAGAGTCGGACACGAGTGAACAGCTAAGCATGCATTTATGACAACATTATCCACTTTTGGGTGATTTAAGACACACATTAGCCAAGTCTGAGGCTCCCAAGAGCCTTGAGAAGTAGAATGGTCCTCGTCTCCTTCATCCTTTTGGGATGAAGCAACCAAGGATCAGTGAGATTAGGACACTGCCCATGATCACAGGAGTGCAGGCATCAAGCTTTGAAGCCACATCTGTGATCATTATCCCAGTGTATTTCCTATATTTGTTGTCATTATTATTATTGTTAGCAATAATTTCCCTTTGCAGTTAGAATATTTTTTAAAGGGTGGAAAGTTTACATAGCATAGTTTAGCACGTTCTCTGTTTTCAACCCTCAGATCCACTGTCAGTTAGGTAACAGGTCATTAATAAACAATGTTTATTTGGAGCGGGGCATCATCAGGGGTGTGCCCTTGGCCCTGCTCTGATTTTAATGTGAGACACTTCCAAACCCCATCCAGGCAGATGCTGCCCCACAGTGTAGACTTTCATTTTTCCTCTGTCTCAGTGAAGGTCATCTTACTTCTGGACGTCACCAACTTTGGCGCTGCGACTGGGCTTAGAAATAACAGGCATTATGATCTTCGCTCTGAGCCACAGAAAGACTGACTTTTCTTTTGTTCTTCCCCATTCCCAGCAGACCAAGAAAAAACTTCACGAGATGAATCCAGCTCCCCCTAGATTTCAATAAGGATCTCATCTCCCCCTGAGCCTCAGGCCAGGGAATCACATAGGGGAATCTCAAATGAGGAGCCCCACGTGGAATACAGAGTATAGAATTCACCAGAAGACACAGACACAGGTTTGGAAAAAATTCCCTCCTTAGGGAATTTTAAAATATCATGCAGTTAAAAAAAAAAACAAAACAACAATCCAGCACCAACTCTCTCCTTATAACAGGAACAAAGCATGATATGAAAACATAAGCAAAAACCAAAGACAGATGATACAACTTGAGGGTTTATATAATACATGTTATATTTTAATTCCCCATATAATTCTGACACAGCGAAGGCCTGGTGTCTGAGACTGTGTAAATGTGACAGCTCTCTGTTTCTCTAATCCAAGAGCAGCTGCATAAGGCAAAATAAGAATGTGGCGACCCCTGCTCAAAAATTCTCAAGGGTTTCAAGGCAGAACATTAAACGAGGTGCAGGTCCTTCCAAGCCTTGGGTCCTGTGTGACTGCACAGGTCACATACCCATGGAACCAGCCCCGGAAAGCAAGCTCACGCATCCGCGTCCAGGTCGCAAAGGCACACATGAGACAACCACGAACAGTTGGGCCGAGCAGATCGCCTTGCATTATCCCGACTTCTCACTCAGAGCGGTTCAAAGCTGACTCTTTTTCCTCTAAACTTTGAACTTCAGAAAGCCTACTTTAGCATCTCAGAAGTACTGTATGTAAAATGGGGAGTTTCTCCGTGCAGACAATGCCATTTCTTCTTGACTCTTCTCCGGACTTTCATCTATTCTAGTCCCCGGCAAGCTTGGCTGCTCTGCTCATCGGGCCTTTTCCTGCACTGCAGTCATTATCCTCTTTTTATATACTGCACTTCGTGCCCTTGTGAACCTGTTGAAAAATAGTGAAAGAGAGCTGAAAAGTACCACTGGCTCCTAAAAACAGTGCTGATGAGGAGGCAGAAAGGGGGAACTCCGGTTTTATTCAGTGCTAAAGATAACACCACCAGAGTGATAGACTCCTCCGAATTGTTTGTCCCCACTGCCCATTGTCCCCCCCGGGCACTGAATGAGCCTCTTAGCAGCTCTTGAGGGCCTGTCACAGGTAGGCACCCAACAGAGATAATTCCCAGCCTATGCTTGACTGCTTCTTTATAGACACTCACTCATGGTTCTGAAAGGCCTCAGACACTGTTGAATAAACTCCTACTCGCTTCCATAACCTTTTTCTCCCACTGAATTTTCCGGGGATGTGAGCAGCTTCCCAGCCTCGCCAGAAGATGCTTCTGAATGCGCTCCTGTTCTGAATCAAAGTCTGACAGCCAAGCCCCTTTCCTAAACAAGAGAAGAAATGGGGGCATTGGTCCCCAGGAGGAATCTCTGCGCTTTCTTCTTCAGGTGAAGGCCAGCTCCCAGAGGCTTGGGCCTTCTTCCTGCTCTTCTCATGGGTTTATTTAGTTAGGTTGCAGGAGACCTGTTTTTCAGTTTTTTGATTTTTTTTAATAAAGGAAAAAAGCCTCTGTTATCTGAGCCCTCTCTCTTCTGGTTTTGAAAATGAAAGACATGCCTATGGGACACGCCAGGAGCATGTTTATCCTCAGAATGTCCTGGAAGAGCATGGGCGACAGAGAAGTACCACGCTGGCTGTGAATCCCAGCTCCACCATTTATTAACATGTAGGGCCTTGGGCAAGTCACTTGCCTGCCACAGTCTCATCCTTAAAGTAGGGCTAATAACAACCTCTCTCACAGGCTCCTTTCTATCAAAGGTTCAAATAGATCATGTATATAGAATGTTTTCCATGGTGCCCAGAGAATTCAGTAAGTGATAGCTTTTATTACTATACTATTACTCTGTTTTTCTTTTGTTATTCTTCTGATTTGCCAGACTCTTAGAGGCCCTTTTAGGCCAATCTTTGGCTTCTGAAGACTGTCTTCTGGCCTCTGACACAGACCACCTGCCATCCAGACCTTTCTAAGCTGGCTTCTCAGTGAAGGAGGCACCACCTCCTCCTGATTACTTTTAATTATCTCTCTGTGTGTGTCCTAAACTTTGGGGGCTTTATTTATTTTCGGCTGTGCTGAGTCTTCATTGCTGCTGTTGGGCTTTCTCTAGTTGCAGCAAGCGGGGGCTACACTCCAGTTGCGGTGCGAGGGCTTCTCATAGTGGTGGCTTTTTTCCTTGTGCAGCACAAGCTCTAGGCTCATGGGTTTCAGAAGTTGTGGAGCACAGGCTTAGCAGTTACAGCTCTTGGGCTTGGCTCTTCTGTGGCACGTGGGATTTTCCTGGACCAGGGATTGAACCCGTGTCCCCTGCATTGGCTGGCGGGTGGATTCCTAATCACTGGACCACCAGGGAAGTCCACTTTTCATCTGTCCCTTGAAAACACCCTAGGTGGACACATTTTGTTATATTTACTCATTCAGATAATGGAAGTGAATATCCCCATGACTTCAAAGGCCTCTTTTAAGATCACTGAGGCATGAGAGCACTTAGGAAAAATATTATATAAGACTTTGTATTACTGTTCTTTTTATTCTTTGTTCACCTTTTACTTCATTGTGTGAAATAAACAAAACAAATGCTTTGCTGCCTCCCTACCAGAAGGATAGAGAGATCCTTTTAGAGGTTTCTCATTTAGAGGAAAATGAGGCCAAAAGTGGGGGCAACCTCCTTTCCTCTTCTTACTCCCCCAGCATTTCCTCTGGAACATCACTGGTACAAAATGCAAACTTCAAGATGACCCATTTCTGAGGTCTTTGTTTTCAAGTATCAGGTACCAGCAATACTTCCTTGGTGAAATCACAAGGTGTTGATCCACATGCTGATTGGTATGTGCTGGTGTTGGTTTAGTCACTCAGTCATGTCCGACTCTTGCGGCCCCCTGGACTGTAGCCCGCCAGGCTCCTCTGTCCATGGGATTCTCCAAGCAAGAATAATGGAGTGGGTTGCCATTTACTTCTCCAGGGGATCTTCCCAACACAGGGATCGAACCCAGTTCTCCTGTAATCTCCTTATCCCACCCTGAGACTGCAGGGAGATTCTTAATCGGAGCCTCTAAAATCAAGAGAGCTGGAGGCTAGGGAGGAAGCTCCCTCACTGAGCACATGAGCATTCTTTCTCTTAACAAGAAAGGCATTTGTGTCCTATTCGAGTTGGTCCCCCTTTAGGGTCAGCACAAAGCTTTCTGAGTTTAAGTCCTAGGGGAAGCTGTTCAAAGGGAATCCCACCCCAATTCTAACCCACCCCAGAGAACCCATCACTCTGAGACATCTTTCCTCTCAGCAGGATTGCTTGTGAGTAATTCACCTACTCATTCAGCTGTCTACTGAACATCTACTCTGTGCCCAGTCCTCTGCAACACTCGTGTGTCTGCACACTAACTTGCTCAGTCGTGCCCAACTCTCTGTGACTCTATGGACTGTAGCCCACCAGACTCCTCTGCCCATGGAATTTGCAGGAATACTGGAGTGGGTAGCCATTTCCTTCTCCAGGGGATCTTCCTGACCCAGGGATAGAATCCATGTCTTTTATGTCTCCTGCACTGGCAGGCAGGTTCTTTACCACTAGTTCCATCTGGGAAGCCCCTCTTCCATGTATGGGGATATGGAAATGAGTCAATAAAAGATCCCCATGGCCAAGAACTCACTCTCAGGGTAGGATAAGGAGATTACATACAAAGAACTCTAAAACATGGTTTTAAAAACCCACTGTGCCACAAAAGACGTGCAGGCAAAATATTGTGGGAGTATAGAAGAAAGAGAGACGAGTTCAATTTTCAAGAATCAGCAGGTGAAAGGATAGGATCAGGAAAACCCTCTTGAATTGTGCCTTAAAACATAAATCTGGATTTGTCCTTGCAAAGATTGGTTGAAAGAAGAAATGAGCTTCTAGGCAAAGGAACAGTCAAAGCTCAAAAGTGTGGGCCCAAGAGGCATGTTCAGGAACAAGAGACAATGCATTGCTATTCAATTTTCAAACATGAATGAACTCTGAGAGAAAGGGACTTTCAGTCTTGTTTGGAGCCACCTCCTGCTCTCAGTTTATCCCCAAAATGCTCATCTCTTTTCAAAGCACACAGAGCTCCACCAGGAGTCCTGAGAAGTCACACCAGCACGAGACTTAGTCTTTGCCCTCCCAGAGCTCACAGCCCTGCTTCTTCATCCTTTTCTCTCTCCATGTATAGTGTCAACATCCCTTTTACTAAATGCATGATACAGGGTGCTCGGGGCTGCTGCACCGGAATGACCCGGAGGGATGGGATGGGGAGGGAGGTGGAAGGGGGGTTCTGGAAGGGGAAAACATGTACACCCATGGTGGATTCATGTCAATGTATGGCAAAACAAATACAATATTGTAAAGTTAAAAAATAGAAAATAAACTAATTGAAACTAAAAAAAAAACAATCTATAGGTATTATCATATACCTTCCAGGGCTTCCCTGGAAGCCTGGCTTCCCTGGCTCACTGGTAAAGAATCCACTTGCGAATGCGAGAGACGTGGGTTCAATCCCTGGGTCATGAAGATCCCCTGGAGTAGGAAATGGCAAACCACTCCAGTATTCTTGCTTGGGAAGAATCTGTCCTGGGAAATTCCATGGACAGAGGAAACTGGAGGGCTACAGTCCACAGGGATGCGAAGAGTTGGACATGACTGAGTGACTGAACACACACACACATTATCATATATGATATAAACTACGTATTGAACTGTGGTGTTGGAGAAGACTCTCAAGAGTCCCTTGGACTGCAAGGAGATCAAACCAGTCAATCCTGAAGGAAATCAATCCTGAATGTTCATTAGAAGGACGGATGCTGAAGCTGATACTCCAATACTTCGGCCACCGATGCAAAGAGCCGACTCATTAGAAAACAACCTGATTCTGGGAAAGATTGAAGACAGGAGGAGAAGGGGATGACAGAGAACAAGATGGTTGGATGGCATCACCGACTCAATGGACATGAGTTTGAGCAAGCTCTAGGAGTTGGTGAAGGACAGGGAAGCCTGGCATGCTGCAGTCCATGGGGTCGCAAAGAGTCAGATGTGACTAAGCGACTGAACAACAACAACCTACATATATAATTTCAAAAAAAGCAATGTTATACCCTGTCAGTGATATAAAGGAGAAATAAAAGGAAAATAATTTATAATAGCATATATTTCAATATATAAATGCTTGAGGAAGCTTACACTAAAGTTATGAGAGATCAAAAGTTTTCATCTACATGTAGGATTATTGTAAATGCGGTCTATAACAGTGGACCAACAGACCTTTACTTTGCTGGAGAATTAAGCACCACAAGCAGTGTTGCCATCAGTGGATGTAATTTTCTGAAATGGTTAAAAACTCTTAGTCAAAGGCCAGGCTAAACAAAATGGACATGGGGAGAGGGGAGGAGAGGGTGAGATGTGTGGAAAAAGTAACATGTAAACTTAGATTACCATATGTAAAATAGATAGCCAATGGGAATTGCTGTATGTATCAGGAAACTCAAACAGGAGCTCTGTATCAACCTAGAGGGGAGGGGTGGGGAGGGAGATGGGAGGGAGGTTCAAAAGGGAGGGGATATATGTATACCTATGGCTGATTCATGTTGAGGTTTGACAGAAAACAGTAAAATTATATAAAGCCAAAACATATATATATATATATGTATAAAATAGCCCTACTTTGTTTTTTAACAACGGTTGCTACATTCCTGGGAAATTCTCTGTGCAAAGATTACGTGGCATCTACAGGCTCCAATCCTTTGGCCATCTGATATGAAGAGCCAGCTCACTGGAAAAGACCATGATGCTGGGAAAGATTGAAGGCAGGAGGATAAGGGGGTCACAGAGGTTGAGATGGTTGGATGGCATTACCGATGCAACGGACATGAAGTTGGGCAAACTCCAGGAGATGGTGAGGGACAGGGAGGCCTGGTGTGCTGTGGTCCATGGGGCTGGGGAGTTGGACATGACTTAGCAACCGAACAAAAACAAAAAATAGGTAAAACAGAGTTTGGCTGAGTCATGTTGATGTTTGGTGGAAACCAACACAATACTGTAAAGCAATTATCGTTCAATTAAAAATAAATAAAAAATAAAAATAAAAAAACAGAGTTAGGTTTGAGCCTTAGACAATTATAAAAAGTTTTTAACCTTGAATATCTAGTGGAATACCACAAATTTTGTGACTTGTGGTGTAATTATTGTCTGGGACTATCCTCTGCATTGCCTCTGCATAGTATACAACATAGTCCTCGCCAATCAATGTGATCACCAGTTGCCACACATAAATATTTACAAAATGCCTCTGAGGGGCAGTGCCAGCCCATTGAGAACCATTGGTTTAGAGTTTAATTGAGGAAGGAAGGTTCACACCCCAAAAGACAACCATATCATCTATTAAATGTCAAATCAGTCATTCAGAATAGCCATCAAGTACTATTCAAAACAGGTCAAGAAAATTGGGGTTTCAAGTTATCAGGAAATTTTTCACGACTTAGCATGGTTTAAGAAGAAGTACAGACTCTGAATCAGACTCTGGGGCCAGAATTCCAACTTTGACATTTACTCCCTGCATGAATTTGTGTAAGCACTTTAACTCCTCCAATCCTTCTTTTGTCTAGCTGTAGAATGGGAAGAATGATACCTCCTCTGAAAGGTAAGTGTGTATGTGTGTTAGTTGCTTAGTTGTGTCCAACTTTTTGCGACTCCATGGACTGTAGCCTGCCAGGCTCTTCTGTCCATGGGATTCTCCAGGCAGGAATACTGGAGTGGGTTTCCATTTCCTTCTCCAAGGAAAGGTAAGTAGAGAGGATTAAATGAGGTTGGATATGTAAAGTATCTTGGAGAATACCTGGCTCTTGGCAGATGTTCAACAAGTAGTAGCTGTTATTGTTATGAAGGAAGATTAACTTTGGCTGGCCTTTGAAGACTGACAGAAGTAGGGAAGGCAAGGTAGACACAGCGTGAGCAAAGGCCTGGAGGTGGGAATATCTATGGTGGGTTTTGCAGTAAATAATTCAGGGAGACTGGGAAAGAGGGTGAGATTGGGAGGCATGCTCAGTAAGGTGGGCACATTTAAGAGGGTGCAGCCTTGAACATGTGGCTAAGGAGGCTGGCATTTATTCTTGTTGGCTAAGAAGACAATGGATATTGAACAGTCCTGGAGACAACCTAGGTTAGAAGCAACTGTAGACAAGCCCAGCGAGAGCTACAGTCCTCACTGCTCTTAACAGCCATGTTCAGTACTGAGTGATTCTCACCCTGCTCTATGCTTCAGCTGAGGTGAACTGGGGCAGCTGTGGACTGAAGAGCAACCTGTCCAGTAAGCTGTGATTCATGTCTAAAAAGCCTTTTAGCAAAATTGAGCTGGGTCAATCCACATTCTTCTGTGGGGAACAAGAACAAGATAGTAGCTGCTACAGCTGAACAGAAGAGTCTTGAGGCACACCTGAGACTGAGGTGTCTGCTTGGGACCACAGGCTCACCGAGTCTAGGAGGATGCTGGGTGACAGAGAGCAAGGAACCTTCACCAGACATGCATAAAGCTGTAACATCATTACAAAAAACCACAGGCCCATAGGAGAGACCAAGAGAGCAGCTACCCGAGGTACCGGTAGTTGTCTGGTACCAGATTCAGTTTCTGTGCATCCTCACAAAAACTTCCCCTTCCTTAAAAGTTAGTTGAATGGGTTTATAATTTCTAGTTAATACAGACTGTAATACAAGCAGTACCATGTTTCTGGATGGCCCACCAGAATGCCATGAGTTGTCCACTGAAGAAACCCCAATGGAATCCAGATAGCAACCTCTAGCTTGCAACATTTCCTGGGGGAAATCAATAAAGTAAATCAAATTTAAAGCTTCCTAAAGCCTGTAGAAAGGCAGAATGCTATAACACAAAAGGAATGGGAATCCTATTGCAAAGACCACACATGACATGGATGGATGGTCAGTCAAAATGCACAAAGAATCCAGCCAAAGGTAGATCCTTGAAAGAGCAGTCCTGCAAGTTAGAGATGAGACTGAGTGAGGTTCACTCAGACAACGATACCCGAAGATGAAATATCTTACACACATCTTACAAACATCTTACAACCATCTTGTGTGTTTCTTACATACAAGAAACATCTTCTTGTGTAAGAAGAAACATCTTACACAAGTATCCTTTCCTTGACACTGCTGGTGACTGCTTCCTTCTGCTCCAGTAGATGAAGTGACTTCTCTGATCATTGAGTGACATAAACTATGGGTTGCCCCTCGTAACCATTCTCCTCTCCCTGCTAAACAGTGAACTGTTTAGTGAGGCAGATGACCACTTAGAATAAAATGTGCATTTCCCAGCCTGCCTTGCAGGTAGGATTCAGTCATGTGACTAAGTCCTAGCCAATGAAATGGAAGTAAAAGCATCATGTGGTAGCTTGCATAAACTTCCCTTAGTCTCTTCTTTCCCCTTTCCTCTATCTTGCTACCTGGAATGTGGGTGTGGTGGCTGGAACTCTGTCTGGAACCATGGGCATAGAAAACACGCCCTGACTGTGGCAAAGACAGAAGGAACCTGAGTCTCTCAGGACTTGGAGAGACCTGCCTTACCAGCCCTAGAATGATTCTCTTCAGATCTTTGCATACAACACAAATCTCTCTCTCATTTAAAATAATGTTATTTCAGATCTCTGATACAGTCCGACCTAACTCTGAGTGAAAAAGCAACACTATATAAATCTGAAGTGTGTATGCTCCCTTTCATCTGAGTTTAAAGAGGTATATAAAGGTGACACATGATCAATCAAAGTAACCTCAACACTGGACAAATAAAAGCTTCCAAGTGTAAAGATGAGCAAAGGGAAAGAATTTTCTGGATATACAGCAATATTAAGCAATTCCAAAGAAAAAGTTGATGTGAGAAGATAAGCAACCCTAAAAGCGAAAGAGAACTATAGAAACATCTCCAAATTATATTATCAATGTGCTCTAGAAGCTATTGTATCTATAAAACAGGATCAATTTGGCGATGAAAGGGAAAAAATCTACATAAAGTTTTCTTAAACAAGGAAAGTATAACTAATGGATTTTAGAATACAGTGAAGGCAATAAAGGGCAGACTGAGTGCTGCAGAAGTCTGGGTATACCTGATTATTTCCCTTAAACGTTCTAAGCTTTCATTATTTTTACTCAAGGTTGCAACACAATCTATCCTACTCTTTCCAACATCTGACTTAATCTGTTTCACCGAGAATATTAAGTGTATTAGGTATCAGTTCAGTTCAGTTGCTCAGTCATGTCCGTCTCTTTGCAACCCCATGAACCGCAGCACGCCAGGCCTCCCAGTCTATCACCAACTCCCTGAGTCCACCTAAAACCCATGTCCATCGACTCGATGATGCCATCCAGCCATCTCATCCTCTGTCGTCCCCTTCTTCTCCTGCCCTCAATCTTTCCCAGCATCAGGGTCTTTTCCAATGAGTCAGCTCTTGGCATCAGGTGGCCAAAGTATTGGAGTTTCAGCTTCAACATAAGTCCTTCCAATGAACACTCAGGACTGATTTCCTTTAGGATGGACTGGTTGGATCTCCTTGCAGTCCAAGGGACTCTCAAGGGTCTTCTCCAACACCACAGTTCAAAAGCATCAATTCTTCGGAGCTCAGTGTTCTTTATAGTCCAGCTTTCACATCCATATATGACAACTGGAAAAACCATAGCCTTGACTAGACGGACCTTTGTTGACAAAGTAATGTCTCTGCTTTTTAATATGCTGCCTAGGTTGGTCATAACTTTCCTTCCAAGGTATAAGCATCTTTTAGTTTCATGGCTGCAGTCACCATATGCAGTGATTTTGGAGCCCAGAAAAATAAAGTCAGCCACTGTTTCCACTGTTTCCCCATCTATCTGCCATGAAGTGATGGGACCGGATGCCATGATCTTAGTTTTCTGAACGTTGAGCTTTAAGCCAACTTTTTCACTCTCCTCTTTCACTTTCATCAAGAGGCTCTTTAGTTCTTCTTCACTTTCTGCCATAAGGGTGGTGTCATCTGCATATCTGAGATTATTGATATTTCTCCTAGTAATCTTGATTTCAGCTTGTGCTTCATCCAGCCCAGTGTTTCTCACGATGTACTATGCATATAAGTTAAATAAGCAGGGTGACAATATACAGCCTTTACGTACTCCTTTTCCTATTTGGAACCAGTCTGTTGTTCCATGTCCAGTTCTAACTGTTGCTTCCTGACCTGCGTACAGGTTTCTCAAGAGGCAGGTCAGGCAGTCTGGCATGCCCATCTCTTTCAGGATTTTCCACAGTTTATTGTGATGCACACAGTCAAAGGCTTTGGCATAGTCAATAAAGCAGAAATAGATGTTTTTCTGGAACTCTCTTGCTTTTTCGATGATCCATCGGATGGTGGCAATTTCATCTCTGGTTCCTCTGCCTTTTCTAAAACCAGCTTGAACATCTGGAAGTTCACAGTTCACATATTGCTGAAGCCTGGCTTGGAGAATTTTAAGCATTATGTTACTAGCGTGTGAGATGAGTGCAATTGTGCAGTAGTTTGAGTATTCTTTGGATTTGCCTTTCTTTGGGATTGGAATGAAAACTGACCTTTTCCAGTCCTGTGGCCACTGCTGAGTTTTCCATATTTGCTGGCATATTGAGTGCAGCACTTTCACAGCATCATCTATCAGGATTTGAAATAGCTCAACTGGAATTCCATCACCTTCATTAGCTTTGTTCATAGAGATGCTTCCTAAGGCCCACTTGACTTCACATTCCAGGATGTCTGGCTCTAGGTGAGTGATCACACCATCGTGATTATCTGGGTCATGAACTTTTTTATACAGTTCTTCTGTGTATTCTTGCCACCTCTTCTTAATATCTTCTGCTTCTGTTAAGTTCATACCATTTCTGTCCTTTATTGAGCCCATTTTTAGATGAAATGTTCCCTTGGCATCTCTAATTTGCTTGAAAAGATCTCTAGTCTTTCCCATTCTATTGTTTTCCTCTATTTCTTTGCATTGATCGCTTAGGAAGGCTTTCTTATTTCTCCTTGCTATTCTTTGGAACTCTGCATTCAAATGGGTATATCTTTCCTTTTCTCCTTTGCTTTTTGCTTCCCATCTTTTCACAGCTATTTGTAAGGCCTCCTCAGACAGCCATTTTGTTTTTTGTATTTCTTTTTTTGGGGGTGGTCTTGATTCCTGTCTCCTGTATGATGTCATGAACCTCCATCCATAGTTCATCAGGTATTCTGTCTATCAGATCTAGTAATTTAAATCTATTTCTCACTTCTATTGTATAGTCATAAGGGATTTGATTCAAGTCATACCTGAATGGTCTAGTGATTTTCTCCACTTTCTTCTATTTCAGTCTGAATTTGGCAATAAGCAGTTCATGATCTGATCCACAGTCAGCTCCCGGTCTTGTTTTTGCTGACTGTATAGAGCTTCTCCATCTTTGGCTGCAAAGAATATAGTCAATCTGATTTCGGTGTTGACCATCTGGTGATGTCCATGTGTAGAGTCTTCTCTTGTGTTGTTGGAAGAGGGTGTTTGCTATGACCAGTGTGTTCTCTTGGCAGAACTCTATTAGCCTGTGCCCTGCTTCATTCTGTATTCCAAGGCCAAATTTGCCTGTTATTCCAGGTATTTCTTGACTTCCTACTTTTGCATTCCAGTCCCCTATAATGAAAAGGACATCTTTTTTGGGTGTTAGTTCTAGAAGGTCTTGTAGGTCTTCATAGAACTGTTCAACTTCAGCTTCTTCGGTGTTACTGGTCGAGGCATAGACTTGAATTACCGTGATATTGAATGGTTTGCCTTGGAAACGAACAGAGATCATTCTGTCATTTTTGAGATTGCATCCAAGTACTGCATTTCGGACTCTTTTCCCCTCAAACTTTTTCTATATACCTATAGTTTATCTCTATGTGCCTGCTCTCTCACCAAAACACCCTCTCATCAAAGAGGAAGGTGGATCTTTTCCTATTCTTAGGCCAGTCTCTATTCCTGATCACGTCCTTTTCTGATTTCTCTAAGATCGGGACCTTGTTCTTCCTCTCTCCCCATATTATTACCCTTTCACTCTTTGCCAGATTCTTTTGTGCAGACTGATGATATGTTTATGTTACCTATCTTTTTAAAAATCTTCAATTATTCATCCTCCACTAGTACTACATCACTGAGCATCTCCTGCGCCAGACATGGTCCTCAAAACAACCAGAGCCCTCACTACCTCTATTTTCTCACCCCTAAGCACTCACTTTTAAATAAGTTGCTTAGATAAGTTGTTAAATAAGTTGATTTTCCTTGTTATAAAATGATATGTGTTAATTATAGAAAGTTGGAAAAGTATAATAGAATTTATCCATAGATCTGTGACTTAGAAACAAGTGAATCTTTCAGAGATTTTTCTATTCATCTAGTCTCTATATATTAAAATATAAAATTGAATCTGACTCTAATTATAGCTTCATAGGCTTTTACTCACTTTAAGAATATTTTGTAATTTTTCTATATCATCAAGTTCTCTTTAGGAATACATTCACTTAAACAACAACTTGTACATGAATGTTCATAGCAGCCCTAATTACAATAGCCAGAATAGAAGATGAAAACAACCCAAATATTCTTCAGCTGATGAATGGACAAACAAAACGTGTTACACCTATGCAAGGGATATTATTTAGTCATAAAAAGAATGAAATAGTATCTATGAAAGTGAAAGCTGCACAGTCGTGTCTGACTCTTTGCGACCCCATGGACTGTAGCCTGCTCAGTTCCTCTGTCCATGGAATTCTCCAGACAAGAATACTGGAGTGGGTTTTTCATTTCCTTCTCCAGGGGATCTTCCTGACCTGGGGATTGAACCCAGATATCCTGCATTGCAGGCAGATTCTTTACCAACTGAGCCACTAGGGAAGCCCCGTATCTATACTACTGCATAGACAAATATTGAAAATGTTAAGAAGCCATACACAAAGGCCACATATTTTATGATTCTGTAGATATGAACAGTCTAGAAGAGGCAAATCCATAGAGACAGAAAGTGGATTAATGGTTGCCAGGGGCTGGGGAGGGTCAATGCAGAGTAAGGGCTTAATGGGTAGGTTTTTGTGTGTTGGGGTGGGTGGTAAAAATATTCTGGAACTAGATCAAAGTGATGTGTATGTACCAAATGCCATTATTGTACACCTTATAATGGTTAAAATATTCAACTTTAAGATTATATGTATTTTACCACAATAAAAAAGATATTTAATAGTTGTTTCCTCTAGAACAGATAAGTGACACAAATACCACAATAATTCATTAATGACTCACCCACATGTATGATTCATTAATACATAGTCATCCTTTAGGAGGGACTTATGAAAATTGGACATGGAGAAGGAAGTTTTAAGATAAAAAGACAGAGGGAATTCCCTGGCAGTCCAGTAGTTGGGACTATGTGCTTTCACTGCAGAGGTCCCTGGTGGGGGAACTAAGATCCTGCAAGCCACATAGCATGGCCAAAAAATAAATAAATAAGGGAAGGCAGAACACAATGGGAAAAAGAACCTCCTTGGAGAGTGAGCATTTTGGCACTTAGAGGGCCGGTTAGCAAAGAAATGGATGGAGAAAGAAAGAGAGATTGAAGCAGAGGAAGACTTTGGTTTACTTCTCTACATTTGTAGTACAAGCCCCACAAGTGGCTTGGAGAAGATGATTGGGAAAGTACAAGACCTATTAACATGAACTGTGAACTGCTTAGGAGTCTATCACTGCCTTTTTCATTATTATAGTCCTAAAGGTTGACACAATGTCAGTTACATAGTAGGTGCTCAACAAACTTTTTTAATTTAAAGGGATAATGGAAATTTCATAGTTTCCTGGTCATATTATTTGCTTGTACATAACAGAAACTTTGTCAAATTAATTTAAGTAAGTTTAGTATGAGAATAAAGATGAATTTCCCACAATCCAACTGCAGAATGCACAGCAAGGTCTTGTGAGAACAGAACAATTATCCATTCCTTTCCTCTACCTGGAGCCACTCAGATCTCTCATCTTGACTCCTTTGTCCATATCTAATCTACTCTTCCTCTTACAGATTAGTTTCCTCTGCAAAACTTTTAGTTTCTATTCTTTCAAAATCCTAGCTGCATGAGGCTTTGGGTAGACACATTGACTACTTTGCATGCCTACAACTCCGATGAACAACACTGCTGACTGACTCAGTCTCAGCTTAATTCAAGTGTCTACATCGGAAAAGAGTCCTTGACTAGGCTGGAATCATGCAGTTCTTTGGACTCCCTCTTCTAGGCTATGAATAAGAGATTTTCAAAGATGGATCATTGTTTGTGGAGGCAATGGCAATGCTATGACATGGATAAGCACAAAGTTAAGGGAATCATATTCCACCCTTTGAAGCTTTGGGCTACAGCCCATGGTCCTATGAAAATGTCTTTAGGATATAAAGTGCCACTGGTTGTGAGTGCGTGCTAAGTCGCTTCAGTCATGTCCGACGCTGTGCAACCCTATGGACTGTAGCCTGCTGGGCTCCTCTGTCCATGGAATTCTCCAGGCAAGAACACTGGAGTGGGTTGCCATGCCCTCTTCCAGGAGATCTTCCCCACCCAGGGATTGAACCTGTACTTCTTAGGTCTCCTGCATTGGCAGGCAGGTTCTTTACCACTAACGCCACCTGGGAAGCCCCTAAAATGTCACTAGAGTCATAGAAATACCATCAGCAGGATGCTCCAATGACTCATCTGCTTCTCAAGCCACTATTTTTCAAATGGATGCTAGCCTCAGCAAATGGAGATCAAGCTACAAGGGTAATAACTTAGTCACGACATATATTGTGCAAGATTCCCTTCTAATAATTAGCATCTTGTCTCTGCTTTCCATGGACACTCTGAGTCCATGGGATCATTAAGAGTCCACAGTCAGCCAATGATGAAAATCAGGGTCCCTCCCTAATGTGCAAATAGCAAACACCTTTCTTTTCTTTTCAACTAAAGTATAATTGACCTATAACACTGTGTTAGTTTCAGGTGCACAACATAGAGATTCAGTATTTCTACACAGGAAAAATGATCACCATGATAAGTCTAGTTACTATCCGTCACCATACAAAGTTAATATAATATTATTAACTATATTCCACACGCTGTGCATTTCATCCCTGTGACTTACTTATTTTATAACTGGAAGTTTGTGCCTCTTAATCTCTACCTATTTCACTTATCCCCTCAACCCCTCCTCTCCGGCAACCACCTGTTTGTTTTCTGTATCTATGCATCTGTTTCTATTGCATTACATTTGCTTTGTTTTTTAGATTCCACATGTAAGAGAAACTGTATGGTATTTGTCTTTATCTGACTTATTTCACTTGGCATAATACCCTCTAGAGCCATCCATGTTGTTGCAAATGGTAAGCATTCTTTTTCTTCTTCTTTTTTTTTTTTTTTTGCAATCTTTCTTAAATTTCCAGGATTTCAACCTTTCCAGCAACATGCATAGAAGCACCTAGGAACCAATGTATTAATTTGGACAAATCAGCTGTGTTGAGGCAGGAAAGCAAACAGTAGCTTTCTACAGTGAGTCCGCCTGGTGCTGATGGTCTGAGAGTCTTCAGACTCTTTAAGGGCCCCCTAAGTGGCCTGAGGGGGCAAGGCTATCTCCAAGTCCCATCTTATCCTTGAAGCTTTCTGGTTTTGTTGTTTACCCATTTGGGCCACATGCAAAGTTTAACACATATCAGGTTAAAAAGTTAGACCTAGAAAAAATAACAGAAACATGATATATTTTAATATTTGCTTGTACATATTGTTCCTGGTGGCTCCGATGGTAACGAATTCACCTGCATTACGGGAGACCTGGGTTCTATCCCTGGGTTGGGAAGATCCCCTGGAGAAGGGAACAGCTACCCACTCCAGAATGCTGGCCTGGAGAATCCCAGGGACAGAGGAGCCTGGTGGGTTCCAGTCCATGGGACCCCAAAGAACTGAACACGACTGAGTGACTTTCACTTCACTTCATTGTTATAACAACAGTGGATCAAAACACATGCTGAATAGTTAAGGAAAAAACACTCGCATTTCCTTCATTCTGGTATTCTGCACTGTGTTTCAATTAGTGTGACAATAAGACTCTCAAAAGCCATTGTGTGGACAAAATTTTTACAAAATGATTTATTACTGAAAAGCCCTAATTCCGAGTTATAGCATATTAGTTTCCAAAATGTCTATAATCTAATGCTTTGTTTCTAAAATACTTAGTTGGTCCCGGATAAAGTTTTATTCTGAAAAAAAAAAAAAAGATAAGTTCTAGTTCTTTTCTCAAAACACTTTTAAAAATAATTCTTTTTTTTAATCTTTAAAGGCCTAGGCTGTTGGTTAACTTGAGGGAGCACTGGGGTTGACTGACAGTATCTGTCAGAGGCAATGAACTCCACTCCGACGTTGCCTTTATGCTGGTGTGTCAAGTTGTTCAACTGTGACCCTTCCATCTGTTCCAGCTAATCTGAAAGTCATTTAGACCCGCTTCCCCATTCATTTGAAACACAGCACATTCTCCTGTTAACACACATATGCAAAGTTGTCTGCTGTCAGCAACCTATGGGTTTTTTTGAAAAGTCTCACTTACAACATCTGTATAAACATTTATACAACAGAAAATCCATTTATTGACTATTACTGCTTTTTAGTAATATAGTTAAATGACTTTTAGTAAAGATGAACCTAGAATAGTAGAGATGGGTGATGGGAAAATTAATTATAAAATGGATAGTTTTAATTTAGGATGAGCATATTGGGGCTTCCCTGGTGGCTCAGAGGGTAAAGCGTCTGCTTGCAATGCGGGAGACCTGGGTTCGATCCCTGGGTCGGGAAGATCCCCTGGAGAAGGAAATGGCAACCCATTCCGGTACTCTTGCCTGGAAAATCCCATGGACAGAGAAGCCTGGTAGGCTTCAGTCTATGGGGTCGCAAAGAGTCGGACACGACTGAGTGACTTCACATTCACTGCTTTCCTAACTTAACTTTTTCAGACATTTCTAAGTATAGGGCCACTCTGGATAGACATTGAGTATCTATTGTCACCCCAAATTAATTTTTAAACAGGAATGGTCACTTGACTTTAAATTCATGATCTTATTTTCAAGGATCCAGTTTACAATTGAAAATCTTTTCCTTTTTTAAAAATAAGTTTGGGAGGAAGCAGTCTAATTCATCAGATCTACTAAGTTAGAATCCCCGGAGTGGGACTCTGGGAATCTGTTTATTCAAAAACTCTTCCAAGTGATTTTGAAAATCAACCAGGTTCAGAAACAACTGATCTGATTTACTTACACTTTACTAAGATGCCTGGTAATACATGACTGTGTTCTTATTTGTATGACTTTTGTAAGAGTCCATTAAGTAAATCACTTAACCAAAAGTAAAAAAAAAAGTCTAATAAAAAAAAAAAAACAGGAAAGCTTATTCGAGGGATTTACACAGACATTTCCTTGCATTATATGTAAATTGAAACTGCATTTGGATATAACACAATAGGAATATTCATACTGTGCTAAGTGAATTAAGACCTCCTTTGGTACAGACCTTTAAAAAAAATTGCTTTGCTTTATTTTAACCTGTTTCCTTCTCTGTACTCTGTCAGATCTGCACGGTGTAGACCTTGTGTGATCTTGTGTAGATCCTGTATGACCCTGAGTGAGTTACTTCTCCTCTCTGCAACTTAGTTTATATGAGGGAATTAAAATGATTTCTAAAGTCCCTTCTAGCTCTGACAGTGCCTGGGGACCTAAAACAAATTCTAAACAACCTTTCCTCCTGATACAATCATTTCTAGCCTAGGATGCAATCTCCAACAGACATAATTAGGGGATCACAAAGATAAAAAGTTATCAAGGTGTTTCTGGAAAGTATTTCTGAGGTTTAGGAGTTTAAGTTTAAGGGACTACACTTTGTGAAATGTTCTAGAATCTAAATTGACAGCCCTAGCTCCAAAAGGTTTTTTTCACTAATCTATTTACAAAATGTGCCACTCTCTCCTTTGAGGTTCTATTTCCAACCATCAAAGGTTCTTTATGTTTACATCTGTTGAATTTGTCCTTCCATATACACCCCTATCAGAGAAGGTAATGGCACCCCACTCCAGTACTCTTGCCTGGAATATCCCATGAACAGAGTGAGCCTGGTAGGCTGCAGTCCATGGGGTCGCCAAGAGTCACGACTGAGCAATTTCACTTTCACTTTTCACTTTCATGCTTTGGAGAAGGAAATGGCAACCCACTCCAGTATTCTTGCCTGGAGAATCCCAGGGACGGGGGAGCCTGATGGGTTGCTGTCTATGGGGTCGCACAGAGTCGGACACAATTGAAGCGACTTAGCAGCAGCAGCAGCATACACCCCTATCTAATCTTTGTGTCTCGAACACGTGTGGTTGAAAAAAACATATAAAACTTCTGATGAGCTATGAGATCTTGAACAAATCAATCTTCTCAAGCTTTAGGCTTTTTTTTTTTTTTTTTTTTTGCAAAATGGAAATAATATCTGCTTGAGTAGAAAATAACTCCTAGGTAAAAAAGAAATGAGAGAGAAGTACTTTCTAAACTTACCTTGCTGTGCAGATGTCACTATTACTAGCTGCAGTAAGGTGGTCCTTCTCTGTGTCACTCCTGTGGATAAAGTATCATCTGCTAAATGACTATTTGGAAACACCTCTGAAGAAAAATGGCTGGAGAAGGGTACAGCTACCCACTCCAGGATTCTTGCCTGGAGAATACCCATGGACAGAGGAGCCTGGCAGACTACAGTTCATAAGGTCACACAGAGTCGGACATGACTGAAGCAACTTAGCACACAGCACACACATACACGTGGAGAAAAATGGAAGGGAACTGAAAATGTGTATCAAAAACTCTTTAAACTTTAGGCATAATAAATTTATTTCTAATAACATACTAAATTGTGCATTCTATTTTTGCATTAAGATGTCCATCAAAGCATGTCTATAATAGCCCATGACAATCAATGACAATTGATTCAATCAATGACAATCAATGACAATCAATCCAATGTCCACAAGTAAATCATTACCTAGTCATCATTGAAATACTATGTAGCCATTCAAAATGGTGTTTTGGAAAAATATTTAATGACTTAGGAAATACTCAAACTACATAGTAAGCAGTTTTAAAAAGATGCAAACCTGCATTTAAGTACTATTGCAATTTTATGGCAAAATATATTGTCTAAATATATATTAAGGAAAAAAGATAAATTGAAGTATTTATAGCGACTGTCAATAATAGGGGTATAGATAATGTCTGTTTTCTATTTATCTCTATATTTTGCAAATTTTCTTTTTAAACGAATTTTTTTAAAGGCATCAATTCCTCCTCTCCTAAATTCCAAATCATATGTTCATTCATCCATCAGAACATTGAGGATCGCCTGTCCTCTGCAGGACATAGTGGAGACGTGGAGGTGGGAAACATGGTCATAGGCTTTATGGAGCTTACAGTCTGGAAGGAGAAATACTGTTCCTTATACAAAGAAAAGTAGTAATGAGAAAAAGGGTACTTAGAACAGTACAAATGAGTTGCCATTGAAGTTAAGAGAGGAAGTTTCTTTGAGGATGGAACACATAAACTGTTCCTGTAAGAATGACAAAATCCTGTAAGAATGACTACTGATATAATAAGCAGCTGATAGAAATGCAAAGAACTGACTCCTTAGAAAAGACCTTGATGCTGGGGAGGATTAAAGGCAGGAGGAGAAGGGGATGAGGATGAGATGGTTGGGTGGCATCACCCACTCGACGGACATGAGTTTGAGCAAGCTCTGGGAGTTTGTGATGGACAGGGAAGCCTGGCGTGCTGCAGTCCATGGGGTTGCAAAGAGTTGGACCTGGCTGAGCTACTGAACTGACTGAGAAATACTTTAATATGATTAGAGTTTGCACAGACTATACCTTCTCATCAGGAAATGGAAAGTATTTAAACTTTTACTTACTAGAATGCTCTTATCAAATTAAGTCCTAGCCTGGCGAACCCCATATTCGTCCAGAAAATAAACATGAAATTAAAGTCATCAGCAATCCATTCTTAAGAGGTGATATGCCCAAGAAATAATCTGAAGAGACTTCAAATGGCACAAGGTCACCAAAATCATATGAGGGCCCTTGGATTCTTCTAGCTACTCTTTCAGTCCCCTAAACTCAGGAGTACAATGCCAAACACAAAAATGTAGGTACCAAGATGAAGACGAAAAGAACACTTTCTATCCAGAGTCCAGAATTCTCTAAGGAAGAAAATAAATAAATATAGTTGAAGTCTATGATGCTGGACCCCATAGTGGGAATAAAAATAAAATTGTCCACAGAGCTATCCCATCTTCCACCTTCAACATTATCATTTTCTATTTTTAATTGAGTTGTTTGTTTTTTGCTGCTGAGTTGTATGAGTTCCTTATATATATTTTTATATTAACGCCTCATCAGATATATGGTTTGCAAATATATTCTCCCATTCTGTGTGTAGCCTTTTCGTTTTGTTGATTGCTTCCTCTGTTGTACAGAAGCCTTTTAACTTGGTGTAATTCTATCGGTTCATTTTTGCTTTTGTTGCCTATGCTATGGATGTCATTTTCCCCAAATCATTGCCAAGACTGATGTCAAGGAGCTTTTGCTTTCCTTTCTTCTAGGAGATGAATAGTTTCATGTTAATACATTTCAAGTTAGTTTTTGTGTGTGATGTAAGATGAGGACCCAATTTCATTCTTTTATTTATGAATCGCTAGGTTGCAAGAATGATTCAATGTATGCAAACCAACAAATGTGATACATCACATTAGCAGAATAAAGGATAAAAACGTATAATTGTCTCAATGGACACAGAAAAAGCATTTGAAAAATTTAACATTGTTTTCCTGATAAAAATTCTCAACAACTTAAGTACAGAAGGAATGTATCTCAACATGATAAAGGCCATATATCACAAACCCACAGCTAACATCAAAATCAATAGTGAAAAGCTGAAAGCTCTTCTTCTAAGACCAGGAATAAGACAAGGGTACCCACTCTTTCATTTCCAATCAATATAGTACCAGAATTTTGTAATGCATTTAAATGATGAATCACCATGTTGTACACTTGAAACAAATGTAGTATTATATGTCAACCACATTTAAAAGGAAACACTGGAAAATCTAGCCAGAGCAATTAGGCAAGCAAAAGAAGTAAAGGGCATCCAAATTGGAAAGGAAAGAGTTAAACCATCTCTGTTTGCAGATGATGTGATCTTATATAAAGAAAATCCTAAAGATTACATTAAAATATTGTTAGAACTAACAAATGAATTCAGTAAAGTTGCAGGATATAAAAAACATATAAAAATCAGTTGTGTTTCTATACTATATACTAAAAACAAACTCATCAAAAAAGAAAATTTAAAATCCCATTTACAATGCAATCAAAAAATAAAATATTTAGAAATCAATTTAACCAAGGAGGTAAAAGATCTGTACAATGAAAACTATAAGACTTTGATGAAAGACACTAACAAGGCACACATAAATGGGAATATCCTGCATGCATGGATTGGTTGGAGTAGGAAATGGCAACCCACTCCAGTATTCTTGCCTGGAAAACCCCACAGACAGAGGAGACTGGCAGGCTACAGTTCACAGAGAGAAAGAAGCTGGCACAAACATCCCAAATTGATAACCTTTTTTGCCACTTTGCCCCAGAGTCAGCACAGTAAGGGTTCTGTCAACACTGGCAGAATATAGGACAATTACATGTCCCAGAGTTCCTGGGACAGCCCTGGCTTCTGCCTGTTGTCCTAGCATACTTATTTCCTTTCACTCTCACAGTGGTCCCAGGTTGGATAATATATTATATACTCAGGAGCTCTTGGGTCCACTGAACACAGGAGGGGGACAGCCCCAGAGAATGTTAACGCTGGTGTCTGAATGAATCAGAGAATGTTAATGATGGTATTTGAGTGAATTAGAGAACGTTAATGCTGGTATCTGAACAAATCAGAGAATGTTAACGCTGGTATCAGAATGAATCTCAGCCTCTCTCCACCTAGACTCTACCAAGGGCACAGTGAACTAGCCAGAACAACAGATGAGCAGTCAGCCAGGTAGAGGAAAGATTCTATTCACTATTTGCCACCAGGTCCCTAATGCAGCCATAGGGGACATACATATATTGTTTTCATTTGTCTTTCATTCATTCCCACACCTTCTGGGAAAGCTACCTGAGTGTGCTTAGAAACCCCGTCTCCCCACTATTAAGCTGGGGTGGGGCAGCTCAGGAACAAATGTGTGACCCAGGGTGGTCACACAGAGCATTTCAAATCCCTGGTTATGGGGTTGGTTCAGGAATAGACATGTGACCCAGGCTTGGTTGTTCAGAGTTCAACCCTGGATTGCTCACATCTGAAAAACTCCCTCTGCTACAGGACACCTGACAACCTGGAAAATCAATTTCAGGATATTTTGGAAATTGGTTGAATCGCTGAGGAGTTAAGAGAAAGCTTAGTGTCCTTGGCAATAATCTTTCCACTATGACACGACAGTCTACCTAAGAATGGAATCAACACAGAGGAAAGGCGGGATAGACAGAGTGGTGGAGAGAAAAAGATAAATCCTAAGGACAGTGTCTAAATCCATGTATCTAATGAGGCCCAAAGTAAGTATTTCCCTAAACTTTTAATTTAGGGGTGAAAGTAAAAGTGAAAGTCACTCAGTCGTGTCCGACTCTTTGCGGCACCATGGACTATACAGTCCATGGAGTTCTCCAGGCCAGAATACTGGAGTGGGTAGCCTTTCCCTTCTCCAGGGGATCTTCCCAACCCAGGGATCGAACCCAGGTTTCTCACGTTGCAGGCAGATTCTTTACCAGCTGAGCCACGAAGGAAGACCAAAGTTAGGGGTAAAGTTACTAATTTCCTTTTCTAAAAAATTGAGTTTAAGTTGGATTTCTAGCTCTTGGAAAACAACAATGAGAACATATTCATATATATATATATATATATATATATATATATATATATATATATGTATATAATCTTGGAACACAGTGAAATGCGTTTATTTCAGTGTGCATCCACATCTAAGCATTTAGTGGTCCTGAACAGAAAAGTGGAAAAATCAGCCATTTGCCAGGAGTTTCAAGGATCTGCTGTGCACACTGAGTTCTTTCTTAATTCCCGCTAACGACCAAGAGAAGCAGCAGTACCAAAACCAAAGTATGCACCAAATTCAAGATTCCTTTTGTTCCGGTTGTCAGCTTTCAAATTAGACCTAAGTGAATTGCAAGGATGACCAAATGAGAGCCCTGTTTATAACTTCTTCAATTTTGAAGAGCAAACCAATTACAGGAAAAGAAAACAATTCATTCAGAAAGACTGTGTGTGCTTGCAAGTGCTTTCTGGGGCCTTTCTCCAAGTGTAACCACCAAGGACGCTGAGGGCTGGCAGGTCTGAGTAACCCTGATGACTTCTTTTCACCTTATCAAAGCCTGAGCTAAAAATAACAACCACATCAGCTGACGATGACAGCAGAGGGTGACAGGGGTGAGAACCCAATATTCATTTCCCAGGCTGGTGCATGTGCGCTAAGTTGCTTCAGTCATGCCCAACTCTGTGCCACCCTATGGACTGTTGCCCGCCAGGCTCCTCTGTCTGTGGGACTTTCCAGGCAAGAATACTAGCATGGGTTGTCATGCCTTCCTCCATAGTCAACTGAGGGATCTGGTGAAGAATAAATAAATGTGGCTCCAAAACTAAACGAGGGAGGTCAGAGACTCTTTCCAGCCTTACCTGATAGCTTCTGTTCAAAGCAAGGAAGTGTCACTGGAAAGTTCTGGGTGGTGATGGTGCAAAAAGGGACTTGAGGAGGAGGAAGGAAAAAGTAGTATCCTTCAATTAAAGTGGGGTGAGAAGATATGGGGAAAGTCCTAAATTCCTCACCAAAGGCCAGTCTCAGGAAGGGAGCAGAGGGGGTTACAATCTATGCCTCAGCCAAGGGTGGTAGTGGAGGGTGGGGGAAAGGATGATGGCTTGGAAGGGGGGCATCATTTAAGACTTAGAGAAAGAGACCAGGGATGCAGACAAAGCACCCTCACCCACTCAGCAGTATCCCACAGGCCGTGACTGGAAACCTTCACGTCTACTCGAGCAAGCCACCCTAAGCTGAGGGCTACTGCAGGGAGGGAGGGAGGCACGGGCAGGGGAAAGGGGAGAAGGCAGAGACACCAGGCTATGTAACCAGCAGCATGGTGACCGTGTGAGGTGTTTTTTTCATGGTTGAGCTAGATGTGCCCCACCAGTTATGATAGGAATCAATTAAAACATACTTTCTTGGTCCCAGAAGTTCAACTATGTGGACAGTGCTTACATTTGACAGGATGATTTGTTAGAGCTAAACATACATTTCAAATGGGCAAAAAATTAGCATCAGTTACAGTATCTTAAGCTGCCCTTGAATGGGAGCTCCCTTTCCAGTACTTTGAGGTCTATGAGACATATCTAGAAAATTTACTACTGTGGAAAATGAAGACTGCTTAAACTGAAGGGGGGATAGGGGAGGGTCTGTGACTTTCCTTTTTGATTAACTGCTGTAACACTGTCCTTCAGGCAGTTGAAAAAAGTGAAAGTGAAGTGAAAGTGTTAGCCGCTCAGTCACGTGCAACTCTTTGTTGACCCCATGGACTGCAGCCCGCCAGGCTTCTCTGTCCATGGGATTCTCCAGGCAAGAAAACTGGAGTGGGTTGCCATTTCCTTCTCCAGGGGATCTTCCTAGCCTGGGGATTGAACCTGGGTCTCCTGCATTGTAGGCAGATTCTTTACCATCTGAACTACCAGGGACTGCCTCAGGCAGCTGAGGGAGCTTCATATTTTCTTTAGACACCATTAGGCACCAAAGCTCTTGCAGAACATCTCTGAGGCTACATGAATTCTGCCACTCTGCTAGCGCTGATATGGTTCTTGGGTCCACCACTCCATTAGAATTATTCACTCCATCCAGATGAATTTTTGTTACAAATCGTACAAAAGGGAGGTGCTTCTGGGTATTTAGGTCCACAGTCTATTTTAAGGGTGTATATTTGGTTTTCATAAATTGTTCTTGGTGGCCCAATCATCATCCATGTCCATCTTGTAAGTGTCCTGTCTTTGTTATTTTCTAGATCCCAGCTAACTGTGCCATCTCTTACTCCTTTCTGGCCTTCTTCGAGTTCTTCCAATGCCAGAAATCACAAGAGACTTTTACTTCCAAGGCCACAGTGACTGCCATCTTGTATCGCTGTGGCTCAAAGGCCTATACCCATATATCTGAAGAAAGATCTCATGTCCCCAAGGATAGCCATCTTCATATGCCATGATTCCAGATCTCTTCCACATCACTCCCACTGCTTTAGGGGTCTCCCAGAACACACCTCTACCCCTGATTAGATGCATTACCATAATAGCCAGGAGGTATTAAGCATTTACTATTAGCCAGGCAATGTGCTGGGTTTCCCTTATGGTTCAGTGTGTAAAGAATCCACCTGCAATGCAGGAGACACAGGAGATGAGGGTTCAATCCCTGAGTCAGGAAGATTTTCTGGAGGAAGAAAATGGCAACCCACTCCAGTATTCTTTCCTGAAAAATCCCTTGGACACAGAAGCCTGGTGGGCTAGAGTCCAAAGGGTCAAAAAGAGTCAGACATGATTAAGCACTAGGAATTATGCTAAGTTCTTTACAGTCCTCATCTCATTTAATCCTCACAGCACTCTACAGAGGTGGTCCTATTATTATCTCCATTTTACAGATGAGAAAACTGAAGTTTTGAAGATTAAATAACTCTCCTAAGGTGATTTAGATATTAAGTGACAGGTGTGGACTCATAGTTTGATTAATGGAATTCATACTCATTTCACTACTACATTAATACTACTTTTATGGCCTGGGACAGGGGGTCTTATATTACACATAGGAACTTGGGTAATGACTCTACACTTGCAATTGCATTTGTATATGCATTTGCATGTGTATATGACACAATGTCAATAAAATATCCATGAGAAAATACATTTCTGCTGTTTTTAAGCCACCAAATTTGTGACAATTTGTTACAACAGCCACAGAAACTAAGGTAACTACTGGGTAGCTTCAGATCCTACTTCCCAAAACCAATGAATAAATTATATCTCCCAATCTTGAGCCTTCAACAACGTAAAATATATCATGCCTTGACTTTGATCACACCCTCTACATATATACATGTACATATACATATATACTCATGCAACTACTAAGATGGAGACCAGACACAGGGCCATTTGTGTCATTGTCAGAAAGGGACTCTGGGTTCACAGTGGGAATTACCAGACAAAAGGGCTTCCTGGTTTAGTAAAGAAATTTGGGAAATACTGTTTTGAAAACATTGAAAAAGTTTCTCTACTATAGGACTTCTCAGAGCCTTTAATATGCTAATAAGATTGTGAATCTCCAAGGAGCAATGTGGTCTTCAGTATTCACCAAGGTTATTTCATTATAATCATTCTACCTCTGGGAAGGGACTTCCATGGTGGCTCAGACTGTAAAGGATCTGCCTGCAATGCAGGAGACCTGGGTTCAATCCTTGGGTTGGCAAGATCCCCTGGAGAAGGGAATGCTACCCACTAAAGAACCTCTTGATGAAGGTAAAAGATGACAGTGAAAAAGCTGGCTTAAAACTCAACATTCAAAACATGAACATCATGGCATCTAGTCCTATCACTTCATGGCAAATAGATGTGGAAACAGTGACAGACTTTATTTTCTGGGCTCCAAAATCACTGCAGATGGTGACAACAGCCATGAAGTTAAAAGATGCTTGCTCCTTGGAAGAAAAGCTATGACCAACCTATATAGCATATTAAAAAGCAGAGACATTACTTTGCCGACAAATGTTTGTCTAATCAAAGGTATGTTTTTTTTCCAGTAGTCATGTATGGATGTGAGAGTTGGACCATAAAGAAGGCTGAGTGCGGAAGAATTGATGCTTTTGAACTGTGGTGTTGAAGAAGACTCTTGAGAGTCCCTTGGACTGCAAGGAGATCCAACCAGTCCATCCTAAAGGAGATCAGTCCTGAATATTCATTGGAAGGACTGATGCTAAACCTGAAGCTTCAATACTTCAGCCATCTGCTGTGAAGAGCTGATTCACTGGAAAAACTGCAGTCGACTCGTTTCCAAGTTGCTAGCATTCAAGCAGCCCAGTTTCCCGGGACATTAAATATCCACAGAGCTTCATCAGCCTCCTGGATCCTTTCCTATTTCTCCACTGTTTTTAGACAGGTTTCGGGTAGGTTGCAGATTTTCTAACAATTACCCAAGGAGATGATCCTGGGGAAATTACCCAGAGATTCGAAGTCTAGAGAAATGCTCCTTTCTTATTAGTTAATGTTTGACAAGTCACAATGAGATTATTCCTGGCAAGGAGGATATTTTGCCATGATAATCTAGAAGACAGAGGCAGCTGGGAGTCCAGGGTTACAAGTAGTTGTTTATCTGGGGACTTTTCTTTTAGTATCATATTCCCCTGGTTTGCTGGATGCTTGCTACTCTTACTCACTCCTCAAGTCTGAAAAACTGCCACTGATTTTGAGAGTCTTGAATGTGGCAGAGAAAATAGTTGCCAAGTTTTCATGAGATTAAAAAAGACTTGCCCCTTGAAAGGAGAGTTATGACAATCCTAGACAGCGTATTGAAAAACAGAGGCATCACTTTGTTGACAAAGGTCTATATAGTCCAAGCTATGGTTTTTCCAACAGTCATGTATGGTGGTGAGAGTTGGATCATAAAGAAGGCTGAGCGCTGAAGAACTGATGCTTTCAAATTGTGGTGCTGGAGAAGACTCTTGAGAGTCCCTTGGATTACAAGGAAATCAACCCAGTCAATCCTAAAGGAAATCAGTCCTGAGTATCCTTTGGAAGGACTGATGCTGAAGCTGAAGCTCCAATACTTTGGCCACTCGATATGGAGAGCCAATGCATTGAAAAAGACCCTGATTCTGGGAAAGATTGAAAGTTAAAGGAGAAGAGGGCGACAGAGGATGAAATGGTTAGATAGCATCACCAATTCAATGGACATGAACTCGGGCAAACTCCGGGAGATAGTGAGAGACAGGGAGGCCTGGAGTGCTGCAGTCCACGGGGTCAAAAAAAGTCAGACACTTAGCGACTGAACAACAACATTTTGAAGGAGCTCTGTCTTTAAGACTGAATTTCTCTAAGCATTTAAAAGGTCTCAAATTTTTCTCTTTTGTGTCTATATTTTTAAAATAGCTTCTATCACTTTTTCCCTCATAATATAATACACGTTTGGTTTAGAAATGTTGGAAGTATGAGGAAAGCGTAAGAAAAGAAAAATCTTCTGTGTTCTCACTTTTATTTCACTCAGAAATAAAAGTAATTAGCATTTTTGGCTCCAAGCTCTTTTAGAATCGTTTTTAAATATCTTAACAGGATGCTCGTGGGGATAAAGTTTGAGGTGAGTCTCCCTAAACCCCACAGGATGGAAGGCAATCTGTGTGCTCCAGCTCTGAAGCAAGCACAAGGAGAATCAGCTATTATTTTTTGAGTTACTATTTCAAAAAAAATCTTAGTTTGTCAAATTGTATGGAATCAGAGAACCCCATTGAATAGGCGAGAAACTGAACACCAGAGAGTTAACTGACTTTCCCCAGAACCCCTGGCATCTCAGAGGTAGAGCAGGGACCAGAAAAATTTTCTGGTTCATGTCAGTGTTTCTTCTCCCCTCACTATACCAGTGTGACACTAGAGAAAGAACTATAGTTGCAAAATTCAGTTTGAGTAAGAACATTGGGCTATGCCAAAACTCAAAGCACCAGGAATTTTTATGTACTAATGATTTGGCATTATGGAGAGAGAAATAATCTCCACATAAATAGAAATTCCCAAAGTACTAAAGGTCAGCTTTTCAAGCACAAAGACCTGCATTTTAATGTTAGCCAGTGCCAGTGGCAATTATTCTAAATATACCTTTTTAAAAGACAAGCACATTTAACAACACACAGTTCTTTCTTGATGACTCGAAGTCATAATTACGAGCATCAGTTTTTATTCTATCCTATAACAGAGCGAGTCCTTCTGGGATTGGTAAATTATAAACCCCTAATAGTTCCAGACTGCTAAGCTTTCATCGTGTTACTTTGCTTTATATGGATTTTCTGTCTCCTCCTGCACAATCAAGCTGTCAGCTATTATTTCTTGCTGCTCCCAGTATGTCTGAGATCTTCTCCTCATTTGTTCCCCATCTGCTATGCTCCTGCTAATCTTTTATGAGCTGGGGAAGCGGATATCCACGTGTGTTAGAAGTATTTGTAACGTACAAGTAATTAGGCTCTGAGTGAGTATTCAGGGGTTTTCTCAGTCACAGAGTTAGTGAGCAGACTTAGGAACACATATTTTGACCGCTCAGAAGCCATTTGAAATTTGTGTTCTCTTCAGATTGGCAAATAAATAACATTCAGATAAATGATACATCACAATGCTTTAAAAATAAATACAAACAGACGTGAAGAACTCAGCAATCTTTTGCTGATTTTATGCACATCATTCTTCCCTTGGGAAGTGATCCAAATCTCTAAGCAACATAGTGGGTCCTGATTTCATAATTGATTTCTTGCATTTCTTTTGTTGCTGTTGTCCAGCCCGTAAGTCGTGTCGCACTCTTCACAATCCTATGGACTGCAGCATGCCAGGTTTCCCTGTCCTTCCCTATCTCCTGGAGTTTGCTCAAATTCATGTCCATTGAGTCGGTGAAGCTATCTAACCATCTCACCCTCTGCCACCCTCTTCTCCTTTTGCCTTCAATCTTTCCCAACATCAGGGTCTTTTCCAACGAGTCGGATCTTTGCATCAGGCGGCCAAAGTATTGGAGCTTTAGCTTCAGAGGTTTGTAACACTGTAAGGAGGCATTGACCAAAACCATCCCAGAGAAAAAGAAATGCAAGATGGCAAAGTGGTTGTCTGAGGAGGCTTTACAAATAGCTGAGGAGAAAAGAGAAGTGAAAAAGCAAGGGAGAAAGGGAAAGATATACCCAACTGAAGGCAGAGTTCCAGAGAATAGCGCTAAGAAGTGCTTCGTTTCTTTTACACTTCTAAAACTTACTTTACAACATAAAATTGGTCTTTTTAAATCTAATGGAAACACAGCCTCGGCATCACTCATGAGGGCCTGTCAAGTACGGAGGACAGGCCTCAACTATCAGGGCTGTTTCCCACCCCTGCCCTTCATTTCCCGACTCCCTCCCGCTTCCTCCAGCTGCGGTCGCCCCTCTGCAGCGCAAAAGGTGCCATTTCTTCACCTGTGGCTTGTATATTTTTGAAAAGATCAAAACAGCTTTCCCTTAATTCAAACTTTAAAATTCTTTTAAATGATCAATAAGACGGATTTTCCTACTCTAGCCCCCCATTTTCTCCAAGATTTTACATTTCTAAAAATTGTATTGCCAAGAATAAACAAGCAAATGACATGGACCAGGAGGGAGCTAATGTCCCTGCTCATGTGATGCTGAGATCATTCGGAACGCTACCATTAGAAATGGTGCTGCGGGAACAGCATGGGCTGTAAAAGCCAAGTGGTTTGCAAAATTATGCCAAGAGGAGGAATTACTCAATGCAAACACCTGCTGTGGAGTGATTATCAAATTATCCACAGTGTAGCTATGATGCTGCAAGTTAACTTTCCTTAACCCCCCCCACCTGCCCTCCCCCTACTCCAAATGCCACGTTTGTATTTACCAGTAAACATCCACAAAAACACTGCACTCTGCTAAACCAAAAGGCCAAACTGACTGACTCACGCTGGAATTAACGAGGGGCTGTAATAACAACAACCCAGCCACATCAGAAAGGGGCATTAACCATTTGCAAAGGACTTCCACACACAGGAGTTCAGTTTGCAACAACTGCTCTAACCCTAAGGTGGTTCCCACCGATGGGTTCTCCAGAAAAACTGCAAATCTTTAAAAGAAAAATCGAAGTTAAAATACACCCTAACTGTCCAGTCTACTTCTTCCCACCCCCCTCCACCACCACTTTTCTTTCCAGCTGTCAGTTTCCAAAGTGTATATGTTAATTTTCCATGGTGGACCACATCCAAAGCTTTTTTAAGGAGCATGGGATTCTATTCTTCTCTAAAATCTATATGCAGCCGTGGATTACCACAGCTGGCTCTGGTAACACGTGCAAAGTCCAACTTTCTGAGACGATTTCTAAGGCTATTGTGAGTGACATTAGGCCTGTTTCTGGCAAGAAATCCTCTAGTTGTAATGTACACCCTCTTAAGTGGTCTTTTTGTGATCAGGGTCCCGGCTCTTACACAAATGCAGGGCGCATTTTCCCCAATGGGTGTCCCAAGGAGAGCTTGGGAAGAAATCATCATTACCAAGGCGGTTCACCCAGACACACAGACTTGCTTGTTACCGTATTTAAAGAAGTGGCCACAAAGAAATAGTCATTGCATTTACAATAGGAGAAACCCAGTATGCATTTCCAAGGAATCACATTTTGGGGAGAATTACAGAATAATTACACATATGCTTAGATCACGAGCATTCAGTGAAGCGGACAGTATTTTGAGGATTTAAGATGTTGGCGTTGTGGTCGTCTCTAAGAAACCGGGATAATTCAGACATTCAAATGCAAAACTGCACCATTTGGAGAGTGTAGTACGGTCTGTTCTGGTCACTGTTACAAATTCGGAAAGGATTCCCTGGCTGCAGACATTAGAGGCACTTAATACTTAAATCTGTTTCCAAATGTAAAGCATAGAACAAAAGTGCTGGGCATTAATGAAACATATCCTAACACTGGGGTGCTGGCACATTTCATTAAAGTGTCACTTTGAGAGAGTAAAAAATAATGACAAGGGCTTTGCTGTGTGCAACTTGGTAAGGTCCTCAGATGAAATATCACTAATAACACGTTAGACGTCCATTTTAACACTATCAGGGTTTTCAGATAAGGTTGGAATTAACTTTATCCTAGGCTGTTGTCTATAACCAACTACTATAAATGAACCTCTTTCGTAGGTCTAAATACTGATTATTCATGTTAGTTGTATTCAAACTGCCAGGAAATCAACTATTCTTGGAAGTTATTGCAAGGATATTAAGAAAAAGACTTTAAAAAATCAAATATTTTGTTTACTCATATATTATTCATTTCCTGAAGGAATGTATCACGTGTGTGTATTTTTAAAAATACACACCTTTATCGTTTTTGCTGGGTCAGTGGTAAAACACTTTTCTACTGCACTGTAAACACCAAAGTGGCCTTCTAAACTCTAAAGGGGTTTTTCTTTTTATAATTAAAAAATTGGATAAAAATAAGAATTCAACAGATAAAAACCAAAAACTCAGCAATTTATGAATTTGAAAAGATTTCCAATTTCATGTTCCAATTTAAAGCTAAGTAGTTGTCTATTTAGGAAAATTTTCCACGTGCAAATACATGGAATTTGCATTTTAAGTAAAATTTCAAAACACCTCCTAAGATCCTGTGTTCAAAATATCAGAATAACAAGAACTTTGCAACTCTGGCAACCACCTGGAAACTCTTACCAGACAGATTTATGCAGAGTGTTTTTCAACATGTATAGATTTGTTTGATTTTATGCAAAAGACTCATTCTATAAAATGTAGCAAGGCAAGAAATTCTTCTAAGCTGGACCATGCAGCCAAGAATCGAGTTACAAAGTAACACAAAACAAAAGAGATGAAATAGAGAAATTAGTCCAAAGCAAAACAAGAGAAGTGCAGGAGAAATTTGGAGCTGGCAATCTCCTAATGTGAAAGGTTAATCACAAGATTTAAAACCTGATCTCACTCTCTAAGGCAACTCATGTAATTGCATACATTGTAAAGAGACATGAGAACAGTGGGAACAGGAAAAAAAAAAAGTTAAACAATCGAGCTTGATATAAACTGTAAATTTAATGTTGAAAAAAGCAAAAATAGGCAGAGAACTCAGCAAGGGGTCAGCTGGGGAACTAAGACAATGGAAATAGCTATAAATAACTACTTTTAAAGAAAAGACAACCTTTAATTTTTGGATCGATGCATAGTCTAATGGGATACTCCCTAAAGGCTCTTTAGATTAATTCCATTCATGTGTGTTACCTCCCGAATATTTATAGGGAATCTATCATGTGCTGATACTGTGGGTATACAAAGATAAATCTGACGCAAGGAGAAGAAAGCCATAGCTCCCTAGAGCAGAAAGTACCAACTGAGAGCTGAGAAGAAGAAATTACTCCACAAAAGAGCTGGTGTTTAAACTCTGCCTGGAAGAATGGGCAGGACTTGGCCGTATGCAGGTAGGAATGGAAAGGCAGGAGCAGAGGTAGGAGAGTCTGGAGTATGTGCATAAGTCAGAGACAACTTCAGGTTGACAGGAGTGCAGCTGACGGACACAGAAGCAGCATGGGCTGGAAAGGGAGATGGGTAGACATCACGAGCTCTGGAGGAATTTGATTGCTTTTTAATGGGAAGTGGGAAAACAGTGGAGTTTTGGGATTCCAAGAATGGTCTGACTGTAAAGGTGTTGAAGAAGATTAATCTATGTGGGGCAGTCTAGAAGAAGAAGAGGAAGACATCATCTCAGCAGAATATATTTCAGGACAGGGAAAGTGCAGAGATTTGTGTTTTGGGGCTAGAAAGTACTGAAAGCATATTTATGAGTTACATATTTCTAAATTTTAAGATTCACTTCTTGCTAAATTGGAAATGAAGTAAGAGGTGCCATGGAGGAACATGTAATTTACCAAGGAATCATGGAAGACCCAGTCGGTGTGACTCAGACCAATTTCCCCAGTTTTTCCAGAGAGATCTCTGGGTGCGTGTTGAATGCCAGAGACTGAATGGATTAAAAAAAACACAACAAGGATGTATATAATTCCCTATCACAGCAGGAATTTGGATATATCTCAGGCCCAATCAGGACATACAACAACCAGCTGCCCCATGAGTAGCCCCTGTGTCCAGAAATGTGCTAACCAGGCTAAAAATTGTCTCTGCATCAACATTAGGAAAGAGAAGCAGGCAAATACAATGAGGAAGCCCTTGGCAAGAAGTGCATGGTGTCAGGGCTTGGGGGCAGGATTTACTAAGGAGGATAATGCACAGGTGAGTAGAATGTTTGGGGGGTTTGTTTTCATAGGGACATTTCTTTACTTGTCATATTTATATGGGCTTCCCTGGTGGCACAGTGACAGGAGACACGGGTTCAGTCCATGGTTCGGGAAGATCTCCTGGAGGAGGAAATGCCATCCCACTCCAGTATTCTTGCCTGGAGAATCCCATGGACAGAGCAGCCTGGCAGTCTACAGTCCACGGGGGTCGCAAAAGAGTCAGACACAACTTAGTGACTAAAAAACAACAACATATTTATACAGCACTTTATACTTTTCAAGCTGCTTTTATTAACTTAAAAATATGTTTATTTATTTGTCATTTATTTGGCTGTGCCAGGTCTTAGTTGTGGCATCTGGGGTCTAGTTCCCTGACCAGGGATTGGACCCAGGCCTCCTGCATCAGGAGCATGGAATTTCAGCCACTGGACCACCAGGGAAGTCCCCTTCAAGGTGCTTTTAAATATATGATTTCATTTTCCCCAATAACCCCATTATTCTCCTTTTACAGAAAAAGTTACCAAAGCCCTGTCGGGCTTGGCGTGACTATCTCAGAGCTTCTTGGTAGCAGGGTGAGCACCCAGAACTCAGCACTCTGGATTTCTCCTCCACGTGTTCACGCAGTCTGCTCCTCCTTATCATCAGCAAATATCTCTCAAGCATCTGTTCTGTAGAAGCCATGCTTCTAAGTCTGAGGAAAGCCTCAGGTTTTCCTGGGAGAGTTAGAAAAATCCTAGCAGGGTTTTTGGTGGCGAACGATAACCTGGCTCATCTTTCCTGCATAGCGCCCCCTGGTGACAGGTAAGATAAGCGTTGTGAGGTAGGAAGCCTTGAGAAGTTTTTAGGATTCAGAAACAACTTTTGAGTGAGACTATTGAAACATAGAAAATAATTTTTACAAGGGCTCATCTAATCCAGTGCTCTCATTTGGCGTATTAAGAAACTGATGTCCAGGAACTTCCCTGATGGTCCAGTGGCTAAGACTCCGTGCTCCCAGTGCAGGGGGCCTGGGTTCAATCCCTGGTCAGGGAACTATACCCCACATGCCACAACTAAGACCCAGCACAGCCAAATAAATAAATAAATGTTAGAAAAATAAAAGAAATGAATTGATGTCCAGAGAGGTCAAGCAATTGTGCTCTTGGCAGTACAGCATTCTAAACCAGTCCTTCTCTTCAATGAGAAAGGCACCCCTTGGCCTCTTCCTCATTCGCCTTTCTCCTGTGTGTTAATATTCATGCCACAAAAGCAATGTCCTTGGGAAGGAGGACGTGGGAAGGATAAGGCCCTGGTATTTGCACAAATGGACACCTCCTGGATTCTGCTCTTTATACTTATGTGACCCATGTGACTTTATCCCCATCATCTTCCTCTGAGCCTCAGTATCCTCACTGCTAAACTCAAAATAGTCCCACCTTCCTGGGTTGTTTTAAGTGTTAAATGAAATGATGCAAGTGACACACTTAGCACAAGCCTGGCATGTAGCAAACATTCAATACAGGGTAGTTTCTATTATGCTTGGTCAACCACCTCTGTCTGGAGTCATCAGCCCTGGACATTTGGTAAGAAATATGTATGTAACAGGAAATCAATAGGTTGGTATTCACAGTTGAAGCCTTTGAAGTTAAAACAGGTATAATTACTTGCTAAAGGCCTTATTTCAAATAACTGGCAATGTTCTAGAAGTTATATGCAGCATTCTTTTCATTATGCCACCACCAACTCCACCAGTAAAAGATTTTTGTTGGTCTTTGTATCATCTGCAGCTGTTGTCTGTAACAATCCTGAATTTCACACATGAAAAAGTTAATATAACACCTGATTGGCACTTCACTCAATCTATAACTTTGCACCCCTTTTAAGACTCATATTTTTTTAAATATAGTACGAAAAATAAGCTCCTCCCCCAAATAATAAAATTATTGGAGGCTTTCAAGATTCTTTGGAGAGTTAAACCAAAGAAATGTGGTGCCCACTTGTGCCCATAATAGGTATGCTGTCCCTAAATTTCCATTACGCACCCAGAAGCTAACTGAGCTCATTTTGAGAGCAGGCATTTAAGAGAATGTTTGCTACACAGTCATCCCTCGCTATCCGTGAGGGACTGGTTTCAGGACCCCTCACAGATACCAAAATTTGAGGATCCTCAAGTCCCTTATATAAAATGGTGTAGTATTTGCATACAATCTATGCACATCTTCCTGAACACTGTAAATCATCCCTAGATTACTTGTAATACCTAATACGATGTAAACACTGCGTGAATGTTGTGAATAAAATGTAAATATTTATGTAACTAGTTGCTGCTGTGTGGCAAATTCAAGCTTTGCTTTTTTAGAACTTCTTCGGATTTTTTTTTTCTTTTTGGAGTATTTCAAGCAGCAATTGGTTGAATCCGCAAATGTGGAATCCACAACATACACTTGTGGAACAAAGGTATGAAGGGCCCGCTGCATCTGGATTCAGAATCTCGGTAACCTATGGTACCTAAGGACCCCCTTGGGTCCATGTAATTACTAAGAATACTCTTTAACTCTCAAAAGATTTCAGATTTAGACAACAAATTATATATATGACAAATTATATAGCCATCCTACCAACAAATCATGGGGGTAAGGAAAATTTCCCTCTTCTTTGATATTTAAAATGGAAGGAAAATATTGGACTAGCCCTCTTATAAACTACCATGAAAACTGGACAGATAAATGCAACAACTATGTTCACACACTGGATAAGAGTTAGCTCAGGGCTGTGGGTTAGGCACGATGATTACCCCAGATTTCTTTCCACTGGCATTTTCCAAATCTCAGAGCAGATACGGCGAATCCAAACAGAGTATGCTAGTTTCATGGAACGAAGTCAGATTTCAGAGAGGCTGAGACAACCAGAATTTGTGAGGAAAAGTACTGCAAAAAAAGCTACACGTGAAAGAACTCTGTAAATCTGCGTAGAGTGCTGTGAGCCTTTGACTATTAATATTAAGCCACACACACACAGGTGGGACTCCACAGTCCAAGCGAAGAACAAGTGCTGGAGAGCTGTCAGCTGAACAACTACAGAAGTTTGCACAGTTTGCTAGGAGACATGTGAGTTCCCTGGAGTGCTGCGACCTGACAGAGTACATATAAAAGCACACATCAAGGCATATCTTAATTAACTTGCTGAAAACCAATCATAAAGAGACTATCTTAAAAGCAGTCGGAGAGGAAAAAAGACAACACCTTTAGAAGAATGAAGATAAGGATTATCATTGATTTCTCAAGCCAAACAATAACAGAATGGCATTTTTAAAATGCTGAAAGCAAAGAAAAAAATGATTTTGTATTATTAAATACATCATGTATAAAGGCATCAAAAATATGAAATACCTAGGGATAAATCTAACAAAATAAGTTAGGAACAGTATAGTAAAAGCAAACAAAAAAAATGGAACTGGTAGAAATTAAAAGAAGACCCAAATGTTCATGGACTGGAAGATTTAATATTACTAAAATGTCTATTTTCCACAAATTGATCTATATAATTCAAAACAATTTAAAAGAAAATCCTTGAGATGAAGCTGGGATTTCTAATTCTTCACTTTCACTCATGGATTCTTCACAATCTATAACACTTGCCCAAAGAGAGGTTGGCATTCTTTCTGCTTTTCCTGTGCTTTCTCAGTTTGTCAGGCTGGTTTTATGATGTTGCAGTCATCATGGGAAATACCTCAGGGTGAAGAGTTTGCTGATTTGGAAACTTGTGCCTTTAACGTATTGGGAGAGGACCATCGAAGAGATCACTGTCACCCTCCTAAGCCTACGTGAATTGTTCTGTGTGCTCACTCAGTCATGCCTGACTCTTCACAACCCCATGAACTGTAGCCTGCCAGGCTCCTTGCTCCATGGGATTTTCCAGGTAAGAATACTGGAGAGGGTTGCCATTTCCTTCTTCAGGAAATCTTCATGATCCAGGGATCGAACCCACATCTCCTGAAGTCTCCTGAATTGGCAGGCAGATTCTTTACCACTGAGTCACCTGGCAAGCCCACGTGAATTGTTCTAGCTATTTTCAATTTTCCAAGTGGTTTATACTTTGGCTCCATTCTTTGGGAAGACTGGCATGAAGGATTTAAGATTTCTTTAACTTCATCTGTAACTGTGTCTACTAGAATGACATTTGGATATGTCATTCATATATTTGGATATAAGCAGCTCTTTGCGAGAAACTGCCCTCAGCAGGAAACCCCTTTTCTGGTCACTTTAGTGAAGCTACATTGTCACTAACATTCAGCCAGGTACCCCGACACTCTGCTCATCTGCAGCCCGGGCACATTTTAATTGGATCACACAATACCTTGCCTAACCTGTTGGCTCTTTCCTCAGATCAAAGAAGTAGAAATGAAGCATAAGTAATTAACAGATGACCGGGTCTCTCCCCTCGCTTCCCCTTTCAGTAATCTCATGAACCAACTGTGTGAACAAGATAACATCCAAATAAAGATCACAAGGAGTCAACAAGCTTGCACACAGTGGAAGATGGCTGAACCCCAATCTCAATGATTAACCGAGTTAATTCCCCTTTTCCCTTTAAAAACTTTCATGACTGAGCAGAATCTGGTTCAGAAGATAGTTTTAGGGGGAACACGAGTTCACCTTCTGCCCAGATTGCTGGCATTCTGATTAAAAACAATTTTCCTTTTTACCCACAACTGCCCCTTGGGTACTGACTTTTGAGTAGGGAGCAGTGGAACCTGAGTTCAGTTACATTCACAGGACAAATGTGGCTCAAAGTATCTTTAATCTCATTGTTGGAGGAGTGAATTTAAAAAAAAAGCGGGGGGGGGGGGACCTCTGTAAGAACTCTCTCCAGTCCTTGCAATGACATTGATTTTTCTGGCTCTTTCTCCAAACCACATACTGAATGGCTTAATGCTGGTGGTATGGAGTGAAATTCTATTTTTGGAAGTAAGTCCGCAGGGTAACTTATTCCACTGAAAATATTCCTCTGCCTTTGAATGCTGATATTCATGGATCTGAGTGCTGCGGTCTTCTGTGAGATGATGAAGAATTGTTGGTTTTGTTCAGTCGCTCAGTCGTGTCCGATTCTTTGTGACCCCATGGACTGCAGCACGCCAGGCTCCCCTGTCCTTCACTATCTCCCGGAGTTTGCTCAAATTGATGTCCATTGAGTCGGGGATGCTATGAAGGATGTCAGGCATGTTTCTGAACATGTCTAGTTTACCCACATGAACCCAGACTCTGAACTCCTCACTAAGGTTGGTGAAGACCCCTACCCATCAGCTGCTTTGCAGTTCAGCCACACCACATGGTACAGACTGAGCACCCAGCTTCAAACCAGCTCTAACATTCCACCCACCGACACTCCTCTCGACTAGGAATTTGATAATGTTTTGGACTGCAGAAAGCAGTATCTAAGCACACACTCGGGATGTTTTGTACTCTGCCCCCAGAGTGCAGAAGCTCCATTCTGGCAGCTTCTCTTTTTGCCAGTCTGATGTACCCCTGGTATGACAGTTCTGTTACTGCCCTGAGATATAAACATAATTGACCCTGGGCAAGGACCAGCTGGTCGGAGAGTCACAACAATCTCTCCCTTCTCACTTGGTGCTTCATTGATGAAAGAAGTCTGTGTAGGAGTTTCAATTTCAGTTAATATAATTTGCTTCTCCCCTAAATCTGTACTTTGGGCTAGTTGACAACAACTCTTTAGTAACAGGGAACAGTATAAGTAAACTTCAAGCTGGGGGGGATCCGAGTCCCGCCACTTACTGGCTTCATGACTTTATTGGACTTGACATGGCTTGGACAACTTATTTAACCGCTCTGATTTCTCAGTTTCTTCATCTGTACTTCAACTTTCTTTTCAAGGCAGGGCCTCCTAATTCTTTCATACGATCTTTGTGGAGGTGGGCCAGGAAGGAGGCACAGGCCCTCAGGGTCTCCCTGCACAAGCAGTCAGTGGAGATGGTTAGGTACTCAGCCAGCTGCCCCTCGAAGCAGCTCACAGTGCCAGCTGATCCCCACTGACTGGTGACCCAGCAGGGCATGGAAGCACAAGCCAGTGTTGACTGTGCTAACACTTCTGGGAATCTGCCAAAAGATTTCTTAAACATGAAAGAAAAGCACTAGCAATAAGAGAAAAATACGAATTGAATTTTACCAAACTTAAAAGCTTTGATTTTTCAAGAAAGAGTGTCAAGAAAAAGAAAGGTCAAGTTTCATACTACTAGGAAAAAGTATTCACAATACACATACCTGACAAAATGTTCGTGTCCAGAATAAATACAAAGAATGCTTACAACTCAGTAAGAAGACAGCAATCCATTTCTCAAATGGGCAAAAAATCTGACAGTCATTTCACAAAAGAACATACCTATTCTTAAGACAATATCTGTGAGGAAAATTTTGGAGGTGATAAAAATATTCTATGTCTTGACTAGCAGGGAGGCTACATACATTTGTCAAAATTCAATGAACTGCACATCTTCTTTACCAGGTGAGCCATAAGGGAAGCCCAAGAATACTGGAGTGGGTAGCCGATCCCTTCTCCAGGGGATCTTCCTGACCCAGGAATCAAACCAGGGTCTCCTGCATTGCAGGTGTGATTCTTTACCAACTGAGCTATCAGGGAAGCCTGAATCACTAATCTACTTTCTGTTTCTACCTCAGGTACCTCACTTATGTGGAATCATACAATATTTGTCCTTTAGTGTCTGACATTTCATTAGCATAATGTCTTCAAAGTTTATCCATGTTGTAGCATATATCAGAATTTCATTCCTTTTTAAAGCTGAATAATACCCCACTGTTTACCCAGTCATGCATCATGAGCATCTGGGTTTCTTCTATCTTTTGACTACTGTGACTAAAGCTGCTATAAACTTTTTTGTAGAAATATCTGCTAAGTTTTTACTTTCAATTCTTTTGGGTATATATCTAGAAGTGAAATTGCTGGATCATATGATTATTCTTTTAATTTTTCCTCATCTGTAAAATGGGCATGATAATACCCTGTTTTGTTCACACCCACAGGGCTTTGAGAACCATATAAAAACCCCTTTGTAACCTGCTAAACATCAAATTCATATAAGAGATCATGAGAAAGTTTCTGTGAAGAGTACAATTCTAAAACAAAAATATGTATAAATAATTTAAAAACAATGAATGCCTCATGTGCCGAGTACTGACCTATGCATTTCACAGATGTTAGCAAACTTAACATTGGAAGGACTGATGCTGAAACTGAAGCTCCAATACTTTGGCTACCTAATGCAAAGAACTGACTCATTGGAAAAGACCCTGATGCTGGGAAAGATTGAGGGCAGGAGGAGAAGGGGATGACAGAGGATGAGATGGTTGGATGGCATCACTGACTCAATGGACATGAGTTTGTTGAGTAAGGTCCAGGATTTGGTCACAGACAGGGAAGTCTGACCTGGCGTGCTGCAGTCCATGGGGTCGCAAAGAGTTGGACACAACTGAGCGACTGAACTGAGCAAATTTAAGCCTCAAGGGGCAATCTTGTGAAGTAGGCATTGCTACAATTGGCCCTCCAAATCTGTGGATTTCAAACCAACTACAGATTGAAAATATTCAGGACAAAAAAGAAACTTCCAGAAAGCTCCAAAAAGCAAAACTTGCATGCACTGGCAACTATTTTACACACTATTTACATTATATTAGATAGTACAAGTAATATAGGGATGATTTAAAGTATATGGGAGGATGTGCATAGATTGTATGCATTTGCTATAAGCGACTTGAGCATCCATGGAGTTTGGTATACTTGTGTGTCCTGGAATCAATCTCCCATGGAAACCAAGGAATGACTTTATTATCATTCTATACGTGAGAAAACTCAGGCACAGAAAAGCTACATAACCTGCCCAATGTCATATACCTAGTAAATAGGAGAATCAGAAAAACTTCAAGGAGCAACAGACTTCCCACACGACAGAGTTCTTTCCTCATTTAGTAGGTTTTATTATAAAATGAAGAGGAACTAAAAAGCCTCTTGATGAAAGTGAACGAGGAGAGTGAAAAAGTTGGCTTAAAGCTCAACATTCAGAAACTAACATCATGGCATCTGATCCCATCACTTCATGGCAGCCAGATGGGGAAACAGTGTCAGACTTTATTTTGTGGGGCTCCAAAATCACTGCAGCTGGTGATTGCAGCCATGAAATTAAAAGACAGTTACTCCTTGGAAGGAAAGTTATGACCAACCTAGATAGCATATTTAAAAGCAGAGACATTCCTTTGCCAACAAAGGTCCGTCTAGTCAAGGCTATGGTTTTTCCAGTAATCATGTATGGATGTGAGAGTTGGACTGTGAAGAAAGCTGAGCGCCGAAGAATTGATGGTTTTGAACTGTGGTGTTGGAGAAGACCCTTGAGAGTCCCTTGGACTGCAAGGAGATCCAACCAGTCCATCCTAAAGGAGATCAGTCCTGGGTGTTCACTGGAAGGACTGATGTTGAAGCTGAAACTCCAATACTTTGGCCACCTGATGCGAAGAGTTGACTCACTGGAAAAGACCCTGATGCTGGGAAGGATTGGGGGCAGGAGTAGAAGGGGATGACAGAGGATGAGATGGTTGGATGGCATCACTGACTCGATGGACATGGGTCTGGGTAGACTCCGGGAGTTGGTGATGGACAGGGAGGCCTAGTGTGCTGTGATTCATGGGGTCGCAGAGTTGGACACGACTGAGCGAATGAACTGAACTGATCATAATCTACAATTTCAAATTTTGAAAGAAAAAAAAATGCATGTATCTCACTTCAAAGCTATATTAGTAGTTTTGGAAATGCAAAGGGAAATAAATCGGTTATTATAAATGTTACCTCAGTTTCCCCATAAATGGTTACTTCTTTGATTTTGAAAGAGGAGAAGAATCTAGACCTTTAAGTATCATCATGTGCGGGTATCACAAAAACTGCCTTCTGAAAAGATTCTGACCTCCTTGTTACTGTTGGAGATTGGGGGAATGGGTGGGAACCACAGAGGGAGAGGAGCAATGTCTGCCGTTGGCATCAACATGAAGGAAAGAGAAAGCAAAGGAAAGCATGTGTGAGCCAACAGGAGACACGCCATATTTCTAATGAGGTCTTCATGCCTTCTTTGTCTTCAAATGAAAACTGGAACCGTGAAATTCCTTTTTTGTTAATGTTAAGATGTGGTAATGCCCAGCATTCATGACCATAAGCATGGAAAATTGATGAAATTACAATCTGTTCAGGGAAATAATATAGTGATGAGAGGAAAAATCTTCACCTGTGTCAGGATCCTGATGGCAGCTTTTAAAAACAGGTGAACATTCTCTTCCCCCTCTGGGGGATGACATCCCTTTGTATACTATGCCAAGTAGATGCATATGGAAAAAGGCCAAAGGAAAAAAAGAGATTGACACAAATAATTGAGATATTTTTAAGGGCATGTAAGTCAGTGAGCATTTCATTAGTATCATTTCAGCAATTTTCTGCTCTCCAAATTGAAATAGTATCCTTCTACTTAATGAGCAAAAGAATGTGATTATCTTGCTGGAACATTAAGATTTGAGACGTTCATGTGACGTAAATCAGAGTTAATCTAAGTAAAATGAACCTGACCCCTTCCCATGAATGCTTTTCATCAGAATACATTAAAAGTCATCACTTCTTTAAGAGCTATTAACAGCCACAACTCAATATTGAGTCATGCATTTCTGCTGCTGCTGCTGCTGCTAAGTCACTTCAGTCGTGTCCGACTTTGTGCAACCCCATAGACGGCAGCCCACCAGGCTCCCCCGTCCATGGGATTCTCCAGGCGAGAGTACTGGAGTGGGTTGCCATTGCCTTCTTGGCATGCATTTCTAGCATACGCTATATTGAAATCTCGAGTAATTGAAAAAAAAAATTGCTTTATCTGGCTTCCCTGGTGGCTCAGATGGTAAAGAATCTGCCTGCAGTGTGGGAGACCTAGGTTCTATCCCTGCATAGGAAAGATCCCCTGGAGAAGGGAATGGCTACCGAATCCAGTATTCTTGTCTGGAGAATCCCGTGGACAGAAGAGCCTGGAGGGTTACAGTCCATGGGGTCACAGAGTTGGATACGACTGAGTGACTAACACACATACACACACACAAAAAATCGTGGAGCATTCAGCTTCCATCTTAGTACCATCCCCAAAGGTTCAAGGCAATATGACTATCACTTTTTATTGGTTAACAAGTCAACTTAAACTTCATAGCTTAAACAATAACCCCTTATTAATGCTTCTGAATTCTGCTGATCTGAATGAGACCTGCCTGATCTCAGCTGGGCCCACTCCTGTGGTCAGCTGGTGTGCTGACTGTGGGCAGACTGGTCTAGGAAGACTCTGACTGCCCTGACTTAGCTCTGCTTGCACGTGGTGACTCATCCTCCAACAGGCAGGTCCAAGTTTATTTTCGTGGCAATGGCAAAGTTCTGAGAAAAAGAATAGAGGCAATCAAGACTTCTTCGGGTCTAGACTCAGAACTAACACATGGTCTTTACCACATTCTTTTGGCCAAAAATAAGATTCAAAGGGTGGGGAAACAGAGTCTGTCTCAGGATGAGAGGAACTACAAAATATCATTGCCAAGGGGAAGAATGGAAGCCACCAAATTTAATTGGAAATGGATTGCCTCCAATTTACAAATGGATTGAAGTGCAAAAGTACACTGGCCCTCCATTGTTTGACTCTGGAGACACATATTTCTAAAGCAATAAGTGTTAAGTCAGGTTCCCCAGTTAATCAATGAGCTTATTATCCCACAAAGTTGAAGAAACAACTATGCATTAGCAACGTATATAAAAATAAATAATGCAGTTGCTAGGAAAATCACAATGAAGAGGAAATTAACTGCATTAAATCAGATATTTCTTAAATTTTTTTAGATAAAAGTGCCTTAGGAAAGCAAGTTTTGTTAAGAGAACGCCAACTCTATGGATATCTTGAATCATGTAGTGTTGTTGTACAGTCACTCAGTCATGTCCAGCTCTTTGTGACCCCATGGACTGCAACACGCCAGGCTTCGCCGTCCTTCACTATCTCCCAGAGTTTGCTCAAACACATGTCCGCTGAATCAGTGATTACCCAACCATCTCATCTTCTGTCATCCCCTTCTCCTCCTGCCCTCAATCTTTTCCAGCATCAGGGTCTTTTCCAATGAGTTGGCTCTTCACATCAGGTGGCCAAAGTAGTCAAGCTTCAGCTTCAGCATCAATCCTTCCAATGAATATTCAGGACTGATTTCCTTTAGGATTGACTGGTTTGATCTCCTAGCTGTCCAAGTGATTCTCAAAAGTCTTCTCCAGCACCACAGTTTGAAAGCATCAATTCTTTGGTGCTCAGTCTTTTTTATGGTCCAACTCTCAAATCTGTACATTACTACTGAAAAAACCATAGCTTTGACAATAGACCTTTATTGACAAAGTGATATCTCTGCTTTTAATATGCTGTCTAGGTTTGTTACAGCTTTTCTTCCAAGGAGCAAGAGTCTCCTTGCTGCAGTCACCATCTGCAGTGATTTTGGAGCCCAATAAAATAAAAGTCTGTCACTGTTTCCATTTTTTCCCCTTCTTTTTGCCATGAAGTGACGGGTCGGGATGCATGAACTTTGTTTTTTGAATGTTGAGTTTTAAGCCAGCTTTTTCACTCTCCTCTTTCACCTTCATCAAGAGGCTCTTTAGTTCCTCTTAGCTTTCTGCCTTAAGAGTGGTGTTATCTGCATATCTGAGGTTATTGATATTTCTCCCAGCAATCTTGATTCCAGCTTGAGCTTCATCCAGCCTGGCATTTCACATGATTTACTCTGAATGTAAGTTAAATAAGCAGGGTGACAATATACAGCCTTGATGTACTCTTTTCCAAATTTGGAACCAGTCCATTGTTCCATGTCCAGTTCTTTTGCTTCCTGACCTGCATACAGGTTTCTCAGGAGGCAGGTAAGGTGGTCTGGTATTCCCATCTCTTTAAGAATTTTCCACAGTTTGTTGTGATCCACACAGTCAAAGGCTTTAGCATAGTCATGAGATAGTGAGATGGTGACCTGTGAGAAAATTAGTAGCGCCTTTTCTCCAAGCCCTTCTTTACCATCTCCTGCCCCCATGGTTCCACCAAACATATGTATTCTGGGTTCTAATTGCCCTCCCCCACTCCATTCTCATTCTTATATTTATCACTGGGAAACTGAGGCAACTGGAGTAAAACTTTTGAAAGCAGTTGTCTAGTTGTACTCCTGTTCATTGCCCAACTCATCAGCCTACTTCCATCTACCTTCCATTCCCACTTCTCCAATTAAACTGACCTTGTCAAAGTCATCAATCAGATCTGGGCTGCAGAATCCAAAGGTCATTTTTTAGTCAGCATCTCATGTGATCTTTGAGCAGCACTGAGCCCCACAAAGGACACTCTCCTTGAAACACATTTATCCCTTCGCTTTTGTGAAAGGGCCTTTCCTGATTTTCCTCTTGCTTCACCAGCTCTCCCTTCTGTCTCCTTTGCTGGTTCATCTTTTTTACCCTGCCCACAACTCCTTACATATAAGAATGCCCCAAAGTTGGATTCTAATACTTTTTCTCCAGTTGCACTTTCTTCCCAGGGTATCTCAGCCATTCATATAGTTGACAATCAGAGAAATATCAAGGGCAGGGAAGTGAGAGTTGCCCATTCCTGGTACAGGCAATGCAGGTGCTTGGTCTACAGAGATAATTAAAACTACAGGACCAGTTATGTGTGGGTCTAATTTTCATTATCACCAATTCTAAACAGTCAGTCATAAACTTCTCTTTCCAAGGTAGGATGGGGTATCTTTGGCTGACTTAAATTGTAACTGCAGTTGCAATTACTGTTGAGTTTTAATAAAAATTTGGAAGTTTCAATTTAGCACATTTTGATTACTTATTCTTTAATAAGCACTGTATTTGACATGGAAGTTAATTTGGAGAAGGCCCATTTATGCAGTCAGTTCTCCCCCTCTTCTATAGGACACGGGCGAGCTCTGCTATAGGCATTTATTTCAAAAGAGGTTAGTAATAGTTTGAAATTATTCAGTCTTGTGGTACAGTTCACATCTGTTGTCCCTGTAGCACTACATATTCCCACAATTATGTTTATATACATCATGGTTATATATACCCTCGACAGGGACAGCGTGGAGTTGGAAAGAATATGCCCACTTCTCTCTTCCTTTTAACTTGTTGAGGTTTAGAGAGGAAGGAAGGGAAGGAGGATGAGAAATGCCATATACCCTCTTGTGGCTCAGCTGGTAAAAAACCCACCTGCAATGCAAGAGTCCCTGGTTCAAACACTAGGTCAGGAATATCTGCTGGAGAAGGGATAGGCTACCCACTCCAGTATTCTTGGGCTTCCCTTGCGGCTCAGCTGGTAAAGAATATGCTTGCAATGCTGGAGACCTGGGTTTGATCCCTGGGTTGGGAAGATCCCCTGGAGAAGGGAAAGGCTACCCACTCCAGTATTCTGGCCTGAAGAATTCCATGGACTGTACAGTCAACTGAGCGACTTTCACTCACTCACTCATAGAGTAGAAAACATGTATGTGCATGTTCACTCAGTCATGTCCAACTCTTTGTGACCCCATGGACTGTAGCCCACCAGACTCCTCTGTCCATGGGATTCTCCAGGCAAGAATATTGGAGTGGGTTGCTGTGCCCTTCTCCAGGGGATCTTTCCAATCCAGTGATCAAACTGGGGTCTCCTACACTGTGAGAACTCCGAAGAGATTTTGTTTACATATGTTATATCTGTCCATTATCATTCTATTAGGATTTTAAAAATATCTGTTACTTCAATATTCTGAAAACTGTAACTTGTTAACATAAATAACTTATTTGGGTAAAAATAACTTTGTTTCCAAAAGAAAAAAATAGGGAGAAGAGTTAACATTGTTTTGCATTTTTGCATATCCCTTTTACTGTCTGGCTTAATAGAAGATGGATCTTCATGTCACGTAGACTCTGGAAAAGTCCACTATACACTCATGAGAGAATAAGAGTGAATAAATCAAATAGTACATTACTATTGTTATGAAAATAATTTGAGCCTCTCTGAAAGAGTCCTGGAAGCCCCCAGGAGTTTCGAGATCGCATCTGGAGAGACTCTGATCTAGTCTGAGTGTGACAAGTTCAATTTCTTGGATCAAGGACCATGGGAAGCAGTGGAGCCAGCTGATGACACACAGACATTGAATCAGGCGGAGGCGAACCTGTCCCTCGGCTTTGCCACTTAGAAATATGTTGCATATATCATATAAGCCTCAGTTTACTTACTTCTGAAATGAGAATAATGCCATTTATTCCATTGGGCTACTGTCAATATAAAACAGGGTATATATGTACTTGCTGCAGTACCTAGGACACTGTAATTATGGGGGAGAGGGGAGACAGGGAGAAACAAGGTCACTAAATGACCTTAAAAAGTCATGTGCTGTCCTGATACACTTTTGTTCTTACTATCTAGTTTGAGGGGGTAAATGTAAAAACATGAATGGTGTATTACAGCATGAGATGGGATGATATGCCATGGTACCTTCTCCTAGCCTTTCATATAGTGGAAGCTCCCACAGGCGGGGTTGAAAATTGGCCAGCTACTTGAAGGAGCAGTTACAGCAGAGGATCATACAAAATAATACACACACACTTATCTAAAACGTGTATACAAACATCGATCTACCAATCTCCTAAATTGGGGCCTATGCTTTTCTTTGAGGACAAATCTTATAACTGGTGTTCTGTATCACCTTTCTTACAGAAAACATACCCTTAATAATCACATATGATTTCCAGCTTCATTTTTATTTTAGCATATAGAGAACTTACAGACACTCCAGAAGCAAGTACAAAACCTTCTGTTTTTACTATTTTTTTCCCTAATAGTCTCAGTTTTCTTTACCTGGTTAGCAATTTGTTTTAGTGATCATCTTTAAACTTAATCCCAAGATATCAAACTTAGTTTCTGAAGGAACTACAGCTCTTTCATTTTGCACTGAAATGTCATTGATTTATCTCATATTTAGTTAAATCATATAACTATAGTAGAACAACTGGCATCAAAAGGCTTGCGAACAAACAGCTCTCTCTAGGTAAGCATACAACTCAACCCCTGACAGCAGACACATCCAGGTAGCTGCAGAGTGACTTGTAAGCCAAGATTGTTCATGGGGTCTAAGAATATAACTGCATACTTAATAAGGAAAACAGAAACCAGTGGTTTGCCTGAATTAGTTTGAAGTGGAAATTGCTTAAGAGCACTTTTTAGATCTGTATGTACTGTCATGGAAAGATATTTAAAAACCCAGGATGAATCCCAACTTAATTGAAAAGAAACCCCCCAAATCTATATACATCCACATGTTGTAAATGCACAGATTTCAAATCTGTCAGCCTCTACAATCATGTGAGCCAATTCTTTAAAATAAATATCTTCATATATATATATATACACACACACAAACACACGTTCACACACATGATGTGCATTCTCATGACAGCTTTTAGTTTCCACTAGGAATAAGCAAGAAAAGTAGGCCAGGGGCTTTGACTCTTAAATTCCATAGGGCTTAAAATCACTGTTACATCCACTTTTGTTACTTCCTCCCATATTATCAGTCATCAAATGGCTCAATGCCAAAGTGTCACAGCTAGTTTCAGAGATGGTATAAAAAGGGCCACAGAACAGGTGTATGCTGCTCCCTAACTGCACTCAGTAAGGAGAGAATCCCAGAGGGGAGATTTGGGGTAGGACCCAAAGTCACAGGAGCAGGCTGAGTCCCAAGATACACGACAAGGAGGAATAAACCCTCCAGGAAGGCAAATCCCATTCAAGGTTCTAAGACCTAAGAGCAGAAAGGCCAGCAATCAGAATCACTCCCCTTCCCCACAAGCCCACGATTTCCAAGAGTTAGGGGATGTACAGAGGTCACTTGAATGCTTGATACAACCCTCTCTTCCGTGCTGATTTATAGGATAATAAGCATCTAGCAGAAAGAAAAAAAAAAAACACTAATGAGGCAGACAGGTGTGCCCACAACAAACTTAAGCTTTCCCAGGCAGTCAGTCTAAAAAAGCATTTTTCCGCCAAGGCCAAAGGGACATCTCTAGCAGGTGACCCTTTCATTTCCTCCTAATTCAATTTGTATAGCAATAAGCATAGCTCATCGACTAAATCTGCCTTTCTCTTAGCAAGGAACTTGATATGCCTTGAAGTTGCTCACTTAATTCCCATCTCCTGTTACAATCAGGGAGCTATATTCTGACTTGACTAAAATTAAGAAATCTGAGATTTGGAAAGAAGCTTAGCGTACATCAAGAAGAAGCTTTAGCCTCTTCATTTGATGGTGAGGACCTGAAAGGTCACACAGAAACCCTCAAATAAGACAGATCAGAGAGTGAGTGCTGCAGAGCAGAAACTACCCAGGGAAAGGGACCCAGGGTGCTCAAGTAGATTGGCCACATGTGTGGGGTCAGGCCAGGATGAGGCTGGGTGCTGGGGGGTGACAGGGTGGACGATCCATTTCCCAGGAAAATGGCAATATGGTGATCTGGTTCAACTCCTGCCAGGAAACCCTTGTACCTTCCAACCTTGGCTTAAATACTTTTAGTGATGTGATGAGGAGCCGGGGTGGGGGTGGGGGTGTGGTGGGGGTCTCACCATTTCAGTTCAGTTACCCAGTCGTGTCCGACTATTTGCAACCCCATGAACCGCAGCACACCAGGCCTCCCTGTCCACCACCAACTCCCGGAGCTTACCCAAACTCATGTCCATCGAGTCAGTGATGCCATCCAACCATCTCATCCTCTGTCGTCCCCTTCTCCTCCTGCCCTCAATCTTTCCCAGCATCAGGGTCTTTTCCAATGAGTCAGCTCTTCGCATCAGGTGGCCAAAGTATTGGAGTTTCAGCTTCAACATCAGTCCTTCCAATGAACGCCCAGGACTGACCTCCTTTAGGATGGACCGGTTGGATCTCCTCGCCGTCCAAGGGACTCTCGAGAGTCTCCAGCAGACCCAAAGTGAAAAATTTTTTGTTGTTGTCGTTTTTGGTTTTTTCTAACCAAATCAAGTCTGCTTCCTTGAAACTTCTACCCATTACCCTAGTGGTTCTCACCTTGGCTGACATTTAGGTTTACACACGGAGCTTCAAAAAAGTCCTGACACCCCAGCCTACACACCACACCAATCAAATCTGAATTTCTGAGGGGAGAAGGGGAGGTAGGGTAATGTGTGCAAACGCGCGTGCATGCAAGGTTGCTCTGTCACATCCAACTCTTCGCGACCCTAGAGACTGTAGCCCACCAGGCTCTTCTGCCCATGGGATTCTCCAGGCACGAATACTGTAGTGGGTTGCCATCCCCTCTTCCAGGGGATCTTCTTGACCCAGTGACTGAACCCTCCTCTCTTACATCTCCTGCATTGGCAGGTGGACTCTTTACCACTAGCGCCACCTGGGAAGTGCCAACCCAGGCGTTAGTATTATCTAAAGCTCCTCAGATTGTCCTAACTGGGGATCCAGATTTGAAAAAACCTCTGCTTTTGGTTCAGTTCTTGCATTAGTCAGCTAGGGCTTCCACAATAAAATACCACAGATTAGGTGGCTTAAACAACAGAAGTTAATTTTCTCACAAGTCTAGAGACTGGAAGTCCAAGATCAAGATGTCAGCAGGTCTGATTTTTCCTAAGGCCTCTCTCCTTGGCTTGTAGATGGCTGCCTTCTCCCTGTGTTCTCACATGGCGTTTCCTCATGCTGTGTGCATCCCAAGGTCTGTCTGTCTCTTCTTACCAGTCAGGTGGGATTAGGGCCCGACACTTATGATCTCATTTAAACTTAATTACCTCCATAAAGGCCAAACACAATCACATTAGGGATTGGGGCTTCCTATGTGAAGGGGCATGGTGGAGGAACAGGGCAGGAGACACAATTCTGTCTGTATCAGCTCTGCTCACTGACTAGAACTGGTTGATTTAGATAGAGCTCCTTACCACAGTGCCATAGCACCCACATATGCCATGGGATGTCAGGTTGTGAAGGTGGCCAGTTGGATTCTGGGGCCACTGGAGGCCCTAGGAGAGCTCCCTCTAGCCCTGTGCAGCTATCCAAGCATCCTTTGAAAACAGCAGGGCCAGATGCCATGCCTAGCAATCTCATGAACCCTCAAATCAGCAAACAAAATGAGTTATGCCTGGCCCTCGGTTATTTGGGCAGGAACATCTCCCTGGCAGATAGCTGCAGAGTACCCACAGGGTTACTGGAGGAGTCCCAGGTGTTCATGGAGCACAAAGCACAGGACAGAGAGACAGGGGTGAGGGGCCACACAGGTGGGCTCCAGATGGTGGTTTCTACCCTCTCCCTTCACATAAATCAGGTGACATATTATGACAAATGAAGTACTGGCAAAGAAGTGGATTCTACAAATTAGGGCTCAGTCATTCTTTTGAAAGACTGATGTGTCGGTGTCTAGAACAGTACCTGGCGCTTAGTAAGCCTCAACAAATGTTGAATGAACCAATTAATAACTGAAAATATTTGACTGGATTTGAAATCCACTAGAAATATTATAAGAGATTTCCATGTTAAAAGTTAATTACACTTAATTACAACTCTTGAAACTGCTGAACAAGTGGAAGAGCATTTCTTATTCCTTTTGCCTTGTGTTATGAAAAATGGTTTTCATTGTTGTGATTGTCAAGAATTGGAATAGCTTATCATTAAACAGTCTTGATCAGAATTGTGTATAGCTGGGCTTCCCTGGTGGCTCAGTGGTAAACAAAACACCTGCCAATGCAGGTGATTCCTGACCACTGTAGGATCTCTCCGATGCTTGGGTGGAGAAGATTCTCTTCTCCAGGGAATGGCAACCCATTCCAGTATTCTTGCCTGAGAAATCCCAAAGACAGAGGAGCCTGGCGGGCTACCATCCATGGGGTCGCAAAGAGTCAGACACAAGTTAACGACTGAGCGCATGCACACACACACACTTCAAGTTTAAAATCTGACATTAAAAAGAAAAGCCATGTTCATTGAAGCAATGTTGCTCATTGTTTCCAAGCAATGTTCCAAAACAAGTTCCTCATTAACTTTAAGAAATTTTATTTAAGGGACTTCCCCAGGGGTGCAGTGGATAAGAATCCACCTGCCAATACAGGGGACATGGGTTCAATCCCTGGTCCAGGAAGATTTCACATGCTGGGGAGCAACTAAGCCCGTGTGCCACAACTACTGAGCCCACACGCCTAGAGCCTGTTCTTTGCAACAAGAGACGCCACCACAATGAGAAGCTTTAGCACCGCAACGAAGAGGAGCCCCTGTTTGCCCAAGCAAAGCAACACAGACCCAGCACAGTCAAAAATAAATAATTTTTTTCAGAAAAAGAAATTTTATTTAAGAGGTATTTCTTACATGCATGTGATATATCATCCCTAATACTTCGTATTTTATTTTTTCTTTTCAAAATAGTATGTAAATAAAATATAATGAAAAATTTCACCACGCCTCATATGTCGTTGTTTAGTTGCTGTCATGTCCGACTCTTTTGCAACAGCATGGACTGTAGCCCGCCAGGCTCCTCTGTCCATGGGATTCTCCAGGCAAGAATACTGGAGTGGGTTGCCATTTCCTTCTCCACGGTATATTTCCGACCCAGAGATTGAACCCAGGTCTCTTGCTTTGCAGGCAGATTCTTGACCGCCTGAGCCACACAAACATATATAAATCCTCTTTAGTTTATATCTTACAAATATTATCACTTTTTATACGTGTTATAATACGAAAAAAGTTAGGAAGCACTGCCTTCTACTTCTCTCAGTAAATGGCAACATATTGAAATTATTAAGCCTAAATTAGGGTGCTACCCTGATTACTCTTTTTTCTTCATGTTCTCAATCAGATCCTTCCGTCAGTCCAGTTGTGACTACTTTCAAAATTATCTTCTCTGTTCACTTCTTTCCTTCTCCAATACTTCTACTTGGATTAAGCCGCCATCATCTCTTACCTGGACTACTGCAAAAGATTCCTATCTGGGATTCCATTTCTTGTGTTCCTTGCCCTTCTTCAATTCCTTCCTCACATGGCAGCCAGTGTGTCCTTTTGAAAGCTCAGTTAGATCCTGTTATGTCTCCCCAACTCTTTACACCCTTAAAGCCTTCCGGTGGCCCTTTAAGTAAAATCTAGACTCCCTCCTATGGCCTAAAGGGCCCTAATAATATGGTTTCACCTTCCTCTCCAGCCTCACCTCTACTGCCTTCCCACCCTCACATGCTCTAGCTGTAACAGCCTTCTGTTTCCTAAGAAAGAATTCTAGGGCAAAGGTCAAGGTCAAGTGGAGATACCAGGCAAACAACTAGATGGAGAATCTAGAGTTTATGGCACATCTGAACTGGAACTATAACCTGGGATTCTAGTAGAAAGTCACAAGACTAGGTGAGATCACCAAGGAAGAGGGCTTAGAAAGCAGAGGAACCAAAGACTGGACAGTGGAGCATTCTCAATATTTGAAAGTCAGGGAGATGGAAAGAAACCTGTGAAGGAGACTGGGAAGCAGCAGCCAACGGTTGTAGGAGAAAAAAAAACAGATTTGGGACCCTTGGAACCACTCTGAGAAGTCTGTTAAAAACATACACTTTCAGAACTATCCACTGGACTCTAAAGTACGAAGATGAACACCCAACGTTTGGTTGGTTTTTTAAAACAAGCATTCCTAGTCTTGTTATTATCAAAGAAAGCCGGGAAACACTGTCCTGGAGCTTAACACAATCAGAAGAATCGCCTGCCTGGGGCCCTTTGTAAACACATACTTTGCAGGGACCTCACCCCCAAATACACTGAAACAGAACCCCCAAGGGATTTGGAAGTTCATCAGCCAAACTTATTATTTCTTTTTGTGGCTTGTTCTTAAAGAGTTTTGCTTTTGAACCAATGAGTCAGCATTTCTCTCTTCATTGACAGGCTGATATACCATTTCCATCATCTCTTCAACTGGAGGCATTTACTAAAATCATACGGAGTTGATTTTAGCACATGCTAGGGTCTCAGGAACCATATTTTCCTTTCCCAAGTGTTCTAATGGCGGCATGTCAAGATGGCCCTTACAAGGCCTCTGTTTCTGGGGTCCTCACAGCTGCCTCCCCCAACCCAACCTGCTCCATCAGGCTTTTTCTAGTTCTATGTTTAGAGGCTCTTCCTAAATTTCCTTACTTTGAATGTTAAAACCTCTCCCGTCCATTTGGATCAAAATGGGAAACTTCTTGCCCTCTTTGACAGAAATCATTCCTTGTTGGCCACCTGATGGGTACTTTGGGTTAATTAGAAAATCCCCATCAAGAGTTCAGAGGCCAATATCAGCTGTCAAAATCCCACATTCCCCTCTCGCCCCTCTTTCAAGTGCAAAACAACCTGTGTCTGAAGATGTGCGGGAGATAAAAGGGCACACACAGCAGCGCTGGGGGCTTTGACTCGGCCCCATTCATGGCCCCACCACCATGAATACTGCAAAATCTCAAATGAAAGTTTTAATCTCCCCACTGCATTCAGCCTAAAGAGAAAAGGGCTTCCTTTTAACAATTTCCCCCCTTAAACCTTTTGTGTTGCCATGCTCCTGAAAAAAAAGCGGAGATTTCACTCTGACCCGGCGAGCGCTTTACGCCAAAGAAAGCAACGCACCTCAAACCCTTTGTGCTGAAAGAAGAAGGGCTGGCCGGCCCGAAGCCATCGGCGCGAAAGCGGCAACCCACGGTGGGGCGCGCGGAGGGCAGAGGGTGCCCGCTTCTCTGCAGATGCCAAGCTCTGGCCTCTGGCCCCCCTGGGCCTAAAGGAACTAGTGCGATGCGCGCAGGCCCCACTGCTCCCAACAGTGCGGAGTTTGGCGTGGGAGTGCAACATGGGGCAGCTGACTTCCCAGCCAGGACACCGGTCTGAAACGCACCCGCACCCGCAGACCAGGGGGCCCAATGTGGCCCTTCTTTGTTTACACACTGCACTCAAAAGGAGAAGGAACTCCAAGTTCAACCCTCTCTAAGCGACCCTTCGGGGGAGAATCTCGGTCGGTGGTGTTCACAAGAGCCTCGCTGATTGCTAGAAAGCTGATCTTTGGGCCCAGACCCCGGTCCTCTCCCGGAGCTGCGGCGCCCGCACTCTGCAAAACGCCTTTGCGCCCAAGGCGCTTCCCGCGCGCAGAACCGGCCTCGTCCCGAAGAGGATCTGGAGAAACGCAGAGGAATGTTTCGGTCTTTGCCTGCCTTCACCATTACTCCCTTCGCACGTAATTAATGCTACGAGGTGCTCGTGACAAGAAACACAACTTTCAGCTCTTCTAGCATTGAAAAAAAAAGTCCAATAAATATGACGTCCCTTTCTTTATCTCCTCCAAAGGGCTGCTCTAAATGTTTGAAATTAACACCTGATGTTAATCCAAAATGTCGTGATTAAAAGCAAGAGGCTCTGTTTCTGAACCCAGCGCGGTTTTACGAGCGCCTTAATTTGGTGTTGCTTGATTCTGACAGCCCAGTGAATGCCACTTCTTTCAAAAGGGTGTTTTCTGTCGAGCGGCCAGAGTTCAAAAGGCCCAGAGCCCAGCTTTCAGCGCAAACTGTGTACAGGGCCGGCTCGCAGCGGTTCTAAAGCAGCCCCTGCCGGTGGGTCCCTCCTTACATCTGTGCAATGATGAACGCGCCCCTTCCCTCAAGGGTTCTGCCTCCCCCTGCTTGACAGTTTGCTTCGCTAGCCTTTTCACCACTTTTGAACGTGATTTTTATTGAGGGTCATAGCTTGGTAGGTATGTTGTCACTGCCCAAGGCAAAATTGCTTTGATAGTTTTCCTTTTTAAAATCTGTTTGTAAAGGGTCTCCCCTTTCCCTCTCTGGCCAGTTCTTTTTGGCGTGTGTGACTTGGAATGGGTGTTGTCTTCGGGACAGCGTGGGGCGGAGGCGACTTTTAAAAGATGTCTCAAATTCAGATGTTTAAAGAAACAGCGGTGAGAGGGCGGTAGCCTGGAGGTGAACAAAAGGCCAAACAGCATTTAAAATTATTACATTTATCTGTGCTGAATGACATGTATTTTAAAAATAAAAAGCACATATAAAGACTTTAAAATGCCTTCCTTTACATTTGCCACTTGCTGAATAAAAGCTTGTCGAAAACGTGCCTTTGATCATTTTAAGCTGTGAAATTCTGACCAATCTCTTAAACCAAACACAAGCACACACATAACACACTTCCAAAGTGAGAGCAGGAATAAATTGATGATGCTGATCAAACTTTTCTGCATCTCCGCTCTAACTGCGAGCTCAACAAGGAGCCCCAAATGGACACACAGGCTCTAATTAGAGTGTTTCTAAGTTCCTTTCCAGTTCTAATGATCCATAAATAGTATTTCACAGTTTGTGGGTAGTTCAAGGGAAGGTACAGCTTTTTTAAAAATCATAATTATCTGGATAATTAGACTAGTGCAATAAAATTTAAGTATTGATTTTAACAGTAATAAATACACTTATGGAAAAATTTCATTTTATATAAAATCATACTTCAAATGCACAAATACTGCTACATTTAAAGGAACTCAAGTGCAAATTATTCTGTCAGATGAAAAAGACTTTTTTAGTGAGAATAAACACCCTCTTATTAATCTATTTATTAAATTAATATATCTGATTTTTCTTAAACCAGATCTCTTAAAAAAAAGTCATAGTTTCCTTATACAGAAGTATGGCTATATTCATGGTATACTTAAATTAACAATTCTCCAGAAACAAATACAAACTGAAAGGTTTGTAAGGACACTTAACATCTTTTCTCATTAGAAAAATGACAGGAGATAAAAAACTTAGAGATATCTGTTTGAGCAATGAAAAAATATTATTCGGAGCAGATGAAACTATTTTTAACTCCTCTACTAAATATACATGTTCCAAATTTACACCTTTATGAAAAGAATATAAGATAATCCAATATAAATATTCTACATTTTAACTGAATTATGAGTAATGCATCTTTTACATAAGTTGATTTAATATGACTCTTTGAGGAAAAGTTCTCATTTGATGAAATTTTGTTACTTTCTTCAGAAGTTTCAGGAAAGGAGAAATTGAAAAAAAAGTTAATGCAATTACTAATGAATTTCTGTTAAGCCAAGGTAGAAGAGGAACAAAGTCATTAGATATGAGGATATCTGAGTTTTTAATCTTCTAATGCTAAAATCTCCTTCAGAACTCAGTATTTGGAAAATTAGGGAGTTTTGCTACCAACTGGAATAACATTGTTCGCCTAAACATTTTCTCCGCTTAAGGTTAAGAGACAACCTAGCATAAACCACCTGTTGTGCTACGCACCTAGTCCAATTAGGTCTTTTGCTTTTGTGGCAATAATGACCCACATGAATCACTACTTTCAGACTAACCGAATCTGAAAACCCTGGTCGGAGTGGTCTTTTCATGCTCACAAAGTCAGCAGGCATCTTGCCTCTCAGGAAGCTTAAAATCTATCAAGCACATGCAGAATAATTCACATCACTGCCCCGAAACCCTTTGAAGCAAATAAACAAAAAGAAAAAGATTAAGATTTGATCTCAATTTAAACATGTTAACAGTAACGCTATATTATTCCAGATTTTACCCAGCTGTTTTGGATCTTTAGAGAATGTGAACAAGAGAGCAAACCTGTTTCAAGGATTAGAGAATATAAAGGTTCAAAAGGAGTCGAACCCTTTTAGGAACTATACATCTCCTGCCTTGGTTTCTTGCTTGGCAGAGTTTTAGAATTCAATGCCATTGGGTTCTTTCTCACTTTTTTTCTCTGCAATCTGGCTTTCTTATAATTACTTCCCCAAACAGATCTCATACACTCTTTAAAACTATAAACATTATAGATCACATAGGGTGGGCTCAAATCATTTGCCTCATAGGGCATTGGGTTTATATCTAAAGTCATTCATAATCATCTATGTCAAATTCAGTTGAGAACTTATTCTCAACGGAGAGAGGACTTACTTAGTTTTACTCTTTTTTTTTTTAAGGAAGACATGAGCAAGCCAGAAATAGACTAAATATGACCACATTTAGAGTAAAGTTGTAACCACTTATCAAACAATCACTTCCTTTAAAAGAATGAATCTGCTAAGTTTTCCCAGAACTGCAGAAGGAAAGGACATTTTCACAGACAAGTAAGACAAATGTTTACTAGAAGCTGATTCTGCCAATTAAGTTCAAATGGAGAGCTAGGGAGAAATATTTAAGTGTAACAGCAGAAAAAGAAGTCTGAAAAAGAATGAATCAAAGGGAACTATTTGTATGTAGCATCAGTCATTGTAATTTTGCTGATCAGAAGGCAGTTTGTCATTACAATTGGGTTAACCAAGTTCCACAGAAGATGCTGCAGGAGCTATAGGGATGAAGTGCCTGGAAAGATACATTTCATTTGTCTTGGGGAGAGCGACAGAAGGGTTTGAGGGTAGACGTATAGGAAAATATTCATCGAAGAGTGCTATTACACAGGTAATCATCATGAGAACTCTTACTAGTCCCCATTTTTACAGATGAGTAAAATGAATTTAGAAAGTTTAAGTTTCTTGCATAAGGAAGACAGTAACTACCTGGTGCTCTGAATTCTGTTTCAAGCTTATTCTTTCTAAAATAGATTGGTTCTCTACTCAAGAGCAGGAAGGCACATTTTAAATGTCCATGGAAAGCAGTAAATATAGGATTGTAGGTATTAAGGCTTCTCTTTTTCCTATTATCCGTTCTTGCATCATTCATTTCAACAAGTTAATAAATATTCACTAAGCATCTTTTACTATCCACCACTCCCAAAAGCTACTTGGTACAGGTTAAATGCCTCGCCTAAGGTTTCACAGAACCCAGGCAATCAGATTAGAGGCCATGCTCTTCATTAAGCGTCCTTCTCTCAGGCCTCTGCTATAGTCTTGCAAAGTAGGTGATCTGGCCAAAAGGAGGAAAGAATGATGCACAAAGGTGACCTGACAAGAGGATGTCAGTGGGAAATAGGGCATATGGGAAAGATTCTAGAGCAGCAAAAATAGATCATTGACCCAATGGGATGATAACAAGGCGATATCCAAGAAAATAGAACTATTTTCTACAAAGCAAAACAATAACATCAGTACTTCTCTGTTAGATTAAGTGCAAAACCACAATACATACAAAGGAATAAATAGCATTTACTATTTGTGTAGGAAATTAAGAAAAATTATAAAATAGAAAATAAAAATCATCCATAGTCTTGCCACTCAGAAACAGTCACTATTTCTCCTTTTTCCTTTTGTAATATACGTTTATGTCTACAAGTATAATATACATGTATAGGCACATTTTTAATAGAATACATATCTTACATGTAATTTGCATGCTGGCTTTTTGATTGCTTATTATATCAGATATATTTTCCCATGCCTTTACAAAGTCTTCAAAAACATTCTTAATTTTACATTTTATTTTATTAATTTTACATTTCAAAATTTATTAAACCAATTCCCTATAGTTAGGCACCTAATAATTCTACTTTTTGCTACTAGAGGTAGCTCCACATTGTACAAGTATTTTGTATTTTTGTGAACATCTCTGATGATTTCACGAAGATTAAACAACACTTTTTGCGTTCTTTTTTACTGCCATTTTGTCTTCCAAAATAATTGTATTCATTTATCCTCTAAGATATTTTCACTCCTGGGAAAGAATATTTTTTAAAAGATTTTCTACCAACTAAGTGGAAAGGGGAAAATATGTTATTATTTGAAGTTCCTTCATTATTAACTTGAATATTTTAACATGCTTCTTGATATTTTTGTTGTTTGTGGAGTATCTTTATGCCCTTTTCCTTTTTTGCTATTGGTATGCTTGACTTGTTGATTTTAAAGGGCTCTTTACATGTTAAGAATATTGAGTAACTACATAATACTACATTTGGACCTGTTTTTCAAGGTCCCAGACCAATTTCTGCATCTTTAATTATGTCCTGCCTGACTCCTTCAATCCTAACTCAAGTCTCCTGCTTCCAAAATCCTAATACAATATTCAGTACTGAACTATACACTGTTTGCAGTCCTTTCGAGTTTCTCCTTGCATCCTCCATAATACCTTTCCAGAGAAGACTTTGTGTCTTTTAACAACTACAAAGAACCAACTTGACATCTCTGAATTCTCAGTGTCATTAATCATGACATAGTTGTAATTATCCTCATTTAGCAGGTGGTGGAACTGGGGTTCAGTCCAGATTTACCAACTGCTATATGGTTATCCTAAGTCCTCAGTCAGGCTTTCTCACTCCTACAGTGCTTCTTCCAGTTCTCATGTTAGCGTGTTTACATTGAGATACTCTTACGTTAACATTTTTTCTTAGTTTCTTTTAAACGTATAGGGCTTCCCTGGTGGCTCAGTGGTAAAGGATCTGCCTGCCAATGCAGGAAACATGGCTTTAATCCCTGGTCCTGGTCCTACACACCTTGGAGCAGCTAATCCCATGTGCTGCAATTATTGAGCCTGTACTCTGGAACCCGGGAACTGCAACAACTGAGCCCATAGGCTTCAACTACTGAAGCCTGTGTGTCCCTGCTCCGCAACAAGAGAAGCCACCACAATAAGAAGCCTGCGTACTCCAACCACAGAGTAGTAACCACGCATCACAACTAGAGAAAAGCCTGCATAGCAACGAAGGCCCAATACAGCCTAAAATACGTAAATAAATAAAATTATAAAAAATAAACGTGTAAAACACAATTCAAAGAGCTCACAAAGAAGACTTGGTTGGTAAGAAATAGAACCAAGCCTGATATTTTAGATTTTTGGTATAGAAGAATGAATTATTTTTTCTGGTTATAATTTCTTTAATAATTCTTTGCCTTTAGAACAAAGAATATCAAATTTCCTCGAAACTTGAGTTTATGGGTTATTTATGCATAAACGATTTACATGAGTCACCCTCAAATCACAGCAAAGATAACAGAGGTGAAATCAAACAGCCTGTGGCCTTCAATATCGCCTTCCTCCCAAGTCTCGCTCCCGAAGTCAAATCCTTACAAATAACTTGGATGCTCCAAATGAATAGCTTTATCTTTCTTTTCATTAGAATGGGAATTTACCCAGTACTCACCAATTAAAAGCTTTTGTTTAAAAAGCACTCTCTTTGAAATGGAGATGACCCCAGGGATGGCGAATCCCATGGAGAAGAATCTGAAAAATAACTTCTTATTTGGGGTGGGTGTGTGTGTATGTATACACACACACACACACACACACACACGGACAGAGACAGAGAGATGCATACTTGTTTATCCACAATGTGTTACTTTTTGTACAACCCAATAAGACTTAGCTAGAGGCTGGGGAGAGGATAAATAAGGAGGAAGAAAAGGTCATATGAGAAGGGGAAACTCATGGCTTCTCTTTGGAATTGGGCAGGTATGTGTTTTAGAAAGACCTTCAAGATTCTTCTGGAGAAAGGCCTGATTTGAATAGATTAACATGGCTGGACTTCCAGGCCTTCTAAAATGGCCTTTCATTTCCATGTGAATATTGGAAAATGCCCTTCTTGGAAGGGGGGCAGGGGGATCAGACCTCTTTGCCTCCATCTCTGCTAATTTACATGCTCCCCAATGGAGGTCATATCGATATGAGACCCAACCACTGTCAGCTTTGCGGGTCTCTTAACCTGAGAACCTTGAAGCCCATTGAGAGCTATTCATACTTGGCAGATTGATTTCTTCAGTCATTTTGTCATAGTAACTGACAATTCACTGCCATCCAAGTGTATCTGGGAGCACAATGCCCACATAAATATTGTTGGCAATTCTCAGCATATCCCTTTGTGGAAATGGTGGGTTAATTTACTTCTGCCGCTCGACTTTCTATAGCTATGTGGCAGAAGATCATTTCCTCTGCAACCATACAGCCAACAGGACCAGTAGGGCCTGTTTCAGAGCAACGGAGAGTTCAGAACTCCTCATTAATGCAGAATGAAATGAATCAAAACTTCAAACACAGGTTAATCTGAGGGGGAGACAAGGGGTCCACAGGAACATAAAAACCTTGATGAGAATCAGGTGCAGCCCAAGTCCTAAACTATTCTAGGAGTTGAGGGTGTGGAAATAATAGCTTATATGATCAGGAAAATGTCTCTACTTTAAAAAAAATAATAATCTTGTGAGGGACAAAGGATATTGATCCTAACTCACACCAGCTAATCTGAAAGGTGTCTTCTGAGCTGTGCTGATTCTCAGAGCAGGTGAGGGACTTCCTGGGAGCAGCTAAGAAAGCTCTGGGTGACCTTAGTCTATAGAGGACTTTCTTGTTGCTTTCCTAGTTGTTTATCCAACCATCCTCAAATGGTGAGGCAGCCACAGCCATGGCATGATGGAAAGAAAAGGTAGTAGACATTCCTGGATTTGACACCTAGCTGCACTGCTTAGCCATGGTACCCTAAGTCCCTTCATCTTCCTGAACTCAGTTTTACTATCTATGAAATGGGATTGTAAAGGTGCGACTTTATGGAGTCGTCATAATGGTTAAATAAGATCATTTATTCATCAAGTAAGTCTTTTCTAAGTACCTTCTCTGCAATAGGCACAGGATTTAGGACTGGGAAATGAAAATATTTGGAGGTGGAAGTCTCTTTGATTTTAGTGCATCCAGTTAGAAAGGAAAATAAAATTGCTTCAATGTAAGACTTGACTCTGAGTTGGCTTGGAGGCTTCAGGGAAGGCTCCTCAGAGAAGACAGCACTTGAGATTTGAAGAAGGAGAAGTTTGTCAGCAGAAGACAATGTGGGATGGGGAAGGCCAGAGGGGTAGGTGATAGCACTCTTGTTGCTGCTGGAGTGTGATGGGCAAGGAGCCTGCAGCAGAAGACAAGGGTGAGTGGGGAAAGGACTGAATCAGAAGGAGCTCTCAGTGTGCCCACTACAAAGGAGTTTAGATTTCAACCTGTCATCACCAGGAGGCTTTGAAACATGCCTGCTCCACTGAGCATTTGCTAGGTGCCATGTGCTGTGTTCAATCACTGTGATGCTTCTTGTCTGGTCGGACTAATCAAAGCTGATGTCACTGTGGAGTTGACTTTCCACCAAGTTCCTAGTGATGCAGGATAGTGAGCCAAAGTTCCTGTATAGGTGTGTGGGAGGGAGGCAGTAACCCTTTCAAAGAATTCTACTCATGCCTGGAAGTCAAGAGGCATGGATACACTTCCAATCGGTTACTTTATCTCTCGGAACCTTTCTCTGTCTCTGTGGTATGCATGTGTAAGTAACATCTGCCAAGCCTCAATGAAGAAGTTTTATGGCATGAGGGATGCCTAGCATCTTGCAAAATTAAGTACTAAGGCTATATCTAAGACTGTAATATTCACTGGAAGGACTGATGCTGAAGCTGAAGCACCAATACCCTGGCCGCCTGAGGCAAAGAGCTGACTCATTGGGAAAGACCCTAATCCTGGGAAAGACTGAAGGCAGGAGGAGAAGGGGATGACAGAGGATGAGATGGTTGGATGGCATCACCAACTCAATGGTGGATGGCATCACCAATTCATTGGACATGAATTTGAGCAAACTCTGAGAGTTAGTGAAGGACAGGGAAGCCTGGTGTGCTGCAGTGCATGGGGTCGCAAAGAGTTGGGCACGACTGAGCGACTGAATAACAAGGCTATAATCTGCTGCAATTTTCTGCTTCCTCTCGCTGAAGTGTGTGACTAGGACACTTGAGTATCTGAAGGAGCCTAAGCCCCAAGAGAAGGGAGCCCCAAGCCTCCCTGCTGCTGCTGCTAAATCGCTTCAGTCGTGCCCGACTCTGTGAGACGCCATAGACGGCAGCCTACCAGGCTCCTCCATCCATGGGATTTTCCAGGCAAGAGTACTGGAGTGGGGTGCCATTGCCTTCTCCACCAAGCCTCCCAAGCCCACTTAAATAGGAGGTGGGATTTCCCAGAAAGTTGGTACCACCCTTTACTTCTGAGGCTCATGTAAGGAGAGTCAGGATACTGAGAGTACTAAGCAGATGAATCCTAGAAATGCATATACTAGGGCTTTACCAGTTACCAGCTGTGTGATCCTGGGGAAGTCACTGAACCCCTGCGAGCTTCTGCTCCCTCATCTCGAAAATGGGAATAAGCGATCATGCCCACCCTGCTCACTGAATAGCACAGCAGGGTCTGTGATGACACGTGCTCTGGCCATCTATGGCTGCATAACCATTACTCCAAAGCAGAGTGGCCTCAATCCATCACATTCAGCTAGTTCACAAATCTGCTCGTCTCTGCTCCATTTGCTCTGAGCTGGGGCGGCTCAGTGCCTGGGGCTGGAATCTCAGAGGGTTCCTGCACTCACACATCTGAAGGTCAGTGCTGACTCCTGATGACCTCAGGGCTTCCTCACAACATGGTGGCAGTGTATGTGCCTGATCAGGCAGAACACCAAGCCAGAAGTCTTACACACACACACACACACAGAGCTGTCATTTTCCCTCAGTCACAGCAGTCATAGTCCCACTGGGATTCAAGAAGAGAGAACACAGACCCCTCACCTCTCCACAGGAATGCCAGTGACCTTGTGAGACGATGAAGTGGAATGGGATAGACATATTGGTAGGGCCATCTTTGGAAAATATAATCTGCCACTTGATATGGAAAAAAAGAGCTTTATGAAGTAGAAAGCATCATATGAATGGTGTTGCTGAGTGAATAGAGTTGGCTGAGCAAACTCTGGGAGACAGTGAAGGACCGGGGAGCCCGGTATGCTGCAGTCCATGGGGTTGCAAACAGTTGGACATGACTCAGCGACTGAACAAGAACAACAACAACAAAAAACACTCAAGGCTTTCCACTTAAGTGCTGTTTCACAGAGTTAAGTACTATTATTTTTAAAGTCTTTGTTCAATATCTATTGATGTCTATTACATGCAGGCATCATTCAAGATGTTTTCAAGCCCAAGACCTCATTTCACCCATATAACAAGCATAAGAGATAGAATTTATGATTCCTATTACAGAGTAAACTGAGGTTCAGGGCATTAAGTGATAGCTTCTAGTCATTCACTCCATAAATATGTATTAAACCTCTACCTTCTGTCAGACAATATGCTCAAAGGGGAGCAATAGTAAACTAACCAGCCCTGATCTCTGCCTCATCTAGTGGAGACAAAAAGTAAAAACCAGATATTCTTGAAAGAAATTGATTGCTATTGTGACCAACACTGTAGTAGGAAGATCCCCTGTGGATGTTGGGGAAGCTTCCCTAGGGAAGTGACATTTTAAATGACACTTGAAGAAAGAGTAGGAATGAGATGGGGGTAGGGGTGTACAGGAGAGTATTCCTGGCAGAGGGTGAAGCCTGTGCAAAGGCCCTGTGCGTGGAGGGAGAGGGACACGGCTGGAGCACAGAGAGTGAGCAGGAGCTTGCTTTGAGATGCAGCTAGAGGGATTGACAAGCCAAGGCCTTGCCCAATTGTAAGCCAGAAGCCGCAGAGTCAGGACTTAATTTAGGGCTTCTAAGCACCCCCTGAGGGTTATTTCAATCCAGGACAGTTGCCTGGATTGTACTGGGCAGAGCACTACCTTACTGCTGTCTCCCACAGATCCTTACACAGGTGAGGGTAAGCCACACATGTCTACGCTCAGGTGCCAGGCTCTTGGAAGGCTGTGTGCTCTCCAGCTCTGATTAATCTCTGCATGGCACTGAAGTGTGGAGACTCCGCAGACACAGAGTGAGTGCTTGTTACTCAGCTAATTATTCCCAGCCTGACTGTGAATAGTACAAACACCCTCCTATCAAATCCTCGCAAAGGCAGATACCTTCCCACAGACCTAAAAACAAAGAGGCTCCCTGGAATCTAGATGGCATTTGCATGTGTGAAAATGAGAAAGTAAGACCTTTTCAAAGCCTCAATTTGCCCTTCTGTGAAATGGGGGACATTCAATCCAATTACTTCCTAGCCAATTTATTAAAAATCAATTCACTCAAAAATGAATCTAAACTAATCAGCTCAGTTATGCACCCTTTGCAGAAACAGTTTTGCTTGCTAGTTTTATAGAGGAACCAGTAAGGTGAGGTGGTTAGGATGGCAGGACCTTAGGAGAGAGAATCTCAGTGTGGGGATGTACAGTCAGAAAAGAATGTTTGCAGGTAGAAAAACGTTTCTTCCAGAATGTGCTTCTCAGCTGCTCTCTGGCCCTCTCATCCAGAGCCTAGAACAGTTTCCAAGAGAGTTCTATTTAGGCTTTTGAAAGATAACAACCTGCTTTCTCTGTTGGCAGCTATTTAGGCTACCAGCAGCTTCCCTGGTATTCTTGCCTGGGCAATCCCATGGACAGAGGAGCCTGGTGGGCTAGAGTCTGTAGGGTCACCTACAGACTTAGTCAGACACGACTAAACATGCATGCCATGCCAGCTTGGAAGGAAAATATTTCTCTCTCGGCAAAAGACACATTATGGGTCCTTCAACACTAGGAGAAAAATGTTTTTCTGGAGATGGGCACTATTTAAAAAGTATTCTTGATTTGCACTGTCATTCACAACTGTTGGGTCATTTTCTTGTGGTGTCAACTAACAGAACGATTAAACCATGATCCCCTACATAAATCTTTTCTGACATGGTTATTCATAATAATAACTTTTTAAAAACTCAAATGACAAGGTTAGAATTACTCACCAAAGCCCAGTAAAGCACACCCACCTCCCAGAGCCACTCCAGCAAAAGGCTCAGAGTTTCACAGTAACTCACTCATTCTGCTGGCCACAAGACCATCACTGTTTTCATCCTAAATAGCTATTACTGGGTAGCTATGCCTGGAATTCACTCATCACAACTATGTTATCCCTTCAAATTCCTCATCTGAGATAAAACTTAGTAAAATTCTTCCTAACTCAGGACTCATTAAAATAGCCACGGAGATAAGAGTAGGGTGGAAATAAGAAGGCAGCCAGGAAAATGAGATACTCTTTGGGGAAAATATCCTCATTGGTTTTCACTTTGGTGGCGATGGTTTGGTCGCTAAGTCGTGTCCCACTCTTGGGACCCCATGGACTGTAGCCTGCCAGGCTCCTCTGTCCATGGAATTCTCCATGCTGGAGTGGTTGCCATTTCATCCTCCAGGGGATCTTCCCAACCCAGGGATCAAACCCACATCTCCTGCATTTCAGGCAGATTCTTTACTGCTAAGGCACCAGGGAAGCCCTGGTTTTCACTTTAGTGATTCTTTTATTGTGAAATGAACTTTGACTCTAATAGCACACAGAGATGGTACTTTTGTCTCAGAAGCAATACATTTCACACCATAGTCACCTCTCTTTTCTGGACATAAGTCTGAATTTTCTACCATTTTAAGTACCAAAGTAGGTTGTACTTAGTTGTCATAGGGAGCCAGTAAAGGTTTTTTTAAAAGGGGACTTGCCTGGTGGTCCAGACTCCATGCCCACAATCCAGGGGCCTTGGTTTCAATCCCTGGTCTTTTTTTTTTTTTAAAAGGTAAGTTCATAAAAACATTTGATTCAATGGTGAAGCTGCTATTTAAACCAAAAATACCCCGAGAATAGTATAATTATGGTCCCACTGTTGCCAGCGTAAAAATTTTCTTAATATTTTCAGACTAAGCTGTGTAGCAGCTGTCTAACCAATCAGTCAACATGCTGTTGACCAGTCTTCTAATTGTGAATCATAAATCACATAGTGGGCAGCCCAGACAGGGTAAGAACATTGTGGAAAAGGTGGGGTGGGGTGAAGGGATTCAATGAGGGCAAGAGTGAGGCAAGATGACCCTGGAGAGCCCTCCACTGTAGGTCCTGTGCAAAGGATCTAAGCATCTGTACTCTCCCGCCCCTGCTCTTTTGGAAATAACCTGTGATCAAGAGCCATTCCTTTGATCCTGTGCATGCTCAGTTGCTCAGTCATGTCCAACTCTTTGCGACCCCATGGACTGTAGCCCACCAGGTTCCTCTGTCCATGGGATTGCCCAGGCAAGAACACTGGAGTGGGTTGCCATTTCCTCCTCCAGGGGATATTCCTGATCCAGAGATCGAACCCACATCTCCTGTATTGGCAGGCAGATTCTTTACCACTGAGCCACCCAGTAAGTCCATTCCTTTGAATACATTCGAACAAACCTTCATCTGATTATAAATGAATGACTAGCTATTTGAAATGGAGGAAAAAACTTTTAGAAGTCATAAATTTCTATCTCACTATGCAACATAATCAAACTATGGTAGATAAGTAAGGCCAAATATTTTCATATAATTCAGTCCAACTCTATTAAATGATTATAATCCAAGTACTAAAATTTCTAGATTTTCAGAGACTTCTATGGGAATAGGAAAAATTTTAGACTACTTGGGGTGTATTATTTTGGATCAATTATATATTCATTAATCTGAAACTTGATATATTGTAAATAATAATGAATGTTTACCTTCTGTATGCCCTTCTTTTCTTCCTTTTTCTTTTTTTAACCCTATTATTATCTTAGTAATGCTTGTTACTTGACATCCTAAGCTTGGGTGGAGCCAAAAGTCTTTAACTTCAAAGAAAGTCAGTTTGGGGTTTTCTGGATCTGATTCAGTAGTTGAAGATAATAGCAAAGAAACCAGGAGACTGGATTGTAGGGGAAGGGCTTCCCAAACCTACTATTGGGCAAATAATTCACAAGTGTTTCAAATAGCAGCTAAAAGAATTGGTGTTGGATTGAAGGGAGGGCACTAAGAGTATCCTATTTCCCTTCAGACTGTGTTTAAATTCTACATATGTTCAAACTGACTCTCACCTACTATGACCCCAAATAAGAACAGTTCATCAATCCTAAATTTGTTCAATCAACTATTTATTATCTACCATGTGCAAGGCAAATATTCACAGGAGTGACTCTGTGAAATGGTTCTACCGTTTTACGTAAACTCGATAGCAGGTTAAAAAGTAAACAGAAAAATTTTAAAGAGATTTTAGGGAAATAGCCCTTTACATATCACAGCTATGATGAAGCTCACCAGTTCAAGACACTGGAGATGGACAAATAAAAGCTGAAAATTTAAAAACGGTATGTCAATACTTCTATCCTAAATGAAATTTAGGAGGATTTGTAACCAAAACAACCCAGGAAATACTGAAAAAAAAAAAATGCTTTTACAGAAAGGTCTAGAAAATGCAAGTAATATTATTAATGGAAGAAAAATATAGGCCAATGTTAATGTTATTTCAGAGTGTTAACTCTTTAAAAATACAAAATGGATTGCCCTGGCAAATCTGATAGAATATGGAAAGATATAAATGTTATGCCCTGCGGTCTAATTTAAAATATTTTAAATATCCCTTGTATAATAGATCAAGGGCAAAGTTGAGGTATTATTTCTTTTTATCCCTGGACTCTGGAAGTTCTTGAAAATAAGAAGCATTTGGAAAAAATCTTGGATGAATTACTCAGTTTTTAAAAAGGTGAAGTACACAAACTGGGAGTTCGATTTTACTTAGTTATACTTATTACTCAATAAAATTGTTATAAAAGTTAGGAATGAGGAAAATGCCTGTACCTTTTCAAGATGCAAATGTCTTCAGAACCATTCAATCTTAAGATCTCATATGATAAGTATTTTGTATTCTTGATCAAATCTAGAGAATCTGGCTTCAACATTAAAGAGCATTGATCCCTTGTTTTCTGTTGGATACACATCCTTCTTTCTAGAACATCTAATTTAAATAATTTAAGGTCTGATTATCCAGTTTGTGAATGATCAGAGCCCCTTTCTTGCCCTTATCTTCCCCTGAGGCTGTTTTTCCTGAATGTTTGTTCTAACCAGCCATGAGCTTTTCTTCCAGAAGGGCAGAGTATAGGAAATTCAACACTGCCAGCCTCTCTCCCTCCCTCTGACTACCCTTGCTTTCTCTCTCTTCCTCCCTCTCTTCCTTCCCTTCTACCAACTTCTGTTCATTTTTATTAATCTAGGTATCAATGTAGTATATGCACATCATTTAATTATTAAATAATACCACAAAGCTTACAATAATAATCTTTAGCCTCTTCTTCCTACTTTTGAGGTAGAACTATTTTCAAATATTTTTAACAATTTCTTCTTGTATTTGCCTCCATATGTATTTTTTTTTTTAATCGAAGGATAGTTGCTTTACAGTGTTGTGTTAGTTTCTGCTGTACACCAACATGAATATATCCTCCATATTTCTGAACAGTTTGCTTCCAGTTCTGTTTGCTGACTTGTACATTTTAAACATCAGCTATTGACTTTCCATAATGGACAGTGAAGGTTTACCCCTCATGCTCAATGCCTCCCACCACTCTACCACAATAATTATATCACTATTGTTGGTACAACTACCATTACGTGTATCCTTTACTACATGTGTGCAAATATTGTACATTGTTAAGCTAGTATTAGCCTATGGTTACCTTGCCTTGTCTTTTTCTTTTTCCTGAAGCTAATAGTTTCGTTTCCTTTACATAGCTTTCTGGGTAGTTATCATTAAGTTCTCCCAAGACTCTCTCTCTCTCTCTCTCAGACTTTTAAAACACCCCTAAATAGTCCTCTCTTTACCATGTGCTCAAATGCATCAGCTGACCTTCAGTTCTGTGTCTTCTCTTGCGTCCTTCCATCCTCCTGCTTCTCTCCGCACCCTCTAGTCTTGCTGCCCAAGATTTCCCTTTGCTTTTCTTCTGGGTTGGATCTCTTATTTCCAGGACCCTATGTCTTCTTTCTTAGTCCATCTTCTCTTTTGGCAAAGCATCTCCTGCTGAAGCTTCTTGAGAAAGAATGGAAGTTTCCTCACTGCTAAGAATCTCACTTCTCATTTCTAAGGATCCTGCTCCCTTACAATCTCTTTTAAGGCAGGGGCCATGAGCTGTTTTTCTTTTAATCTCCTAGTCTCTACACCACTACTCCCCTACCAGTTCTTGCTCATCATAGACCCTGAAATTATCTTAGTTATTTATCTGTTTACCAATATGTATCTTTCCAACTTGCATGCCTTATCCACCAATGTATCCTCAGCATATTATAGTTGCCAGTCCCGCCAAAACCACTGAATAAAGAGACAAGTGAATAAAAATGTGCAGAAAGAGCAGGAGGTTTGAGAGTCAGACAGCCTTGTACTCAAACACTGGCTTTGTACTTCAATTCTGAGACTTTGAAAAATTTACCTAACGTTGCTGAGATTCCACTTTTTCATTTGTCAAAAAAAAGTAACTATTCCTTCTGTGTCAAATCACACATAAATGATGCTGATTTATTTAGGGTTGAAATATCATGAGACCTATGACTTATTTTCAAATGGTTCAGCTTCCTTTACCCAGATGTATATGTGAATACACAGAGAACAGACGAGGTGATATAGCAACAGTTAGTGAACCCAGGTGAAGGATACATAGGTGCTTACTGTATTTTTCTTTCAACTTTTCTCTAAGTGTGAATTTTTCCAAAATACACAGTTGATAAGGGGAAAATGGCACAGCTACTGCCGAGGGTCTTTTTTCAGAATTAAAGGAATCTGATAATGAAGCACTCACCACTGCGCCTGGCAGTGCTCCATGTGCAACAAATGTTAACGTCCTTCATTTCCTGACACTAATTCCAACCTTAGACTGGAGAAATATAAAGGAACTGAGATCTGTGGACTATCAACTTGACCTTCAGCCAGCCCTGCAGTGGGCTCCCTCTGACTTCATAGACCAGTTCTAGAAACTTCTCTTCTCAACTTTGCTCCTGTTGGTAAACCGAAAAATTCTTTCTCTCCAAGAGGAAAAAAAACCAAACACATGCACATCAAACCCTTGGAACTGATGAATGTTGCTTTATTAATTTTTGGTAAAATGGTCTTTACAGAGTAATTAAGTACCTTGAGATGAGACATCCTAGATTATCCAGGTAGACCCAAATCCAAGGACAAGTGTACTTATAAGAGATACTCAGGGCTTCCCTGGTGGTCCAGTGGTTAAGAATCTGCGTTGTAATGTAGGGGACACTGGTTCGATCCCTGGTCCAGGAAGATTCCACATGCTGCAAAGCAACTAAGCCCGTGCACCACAACTACTGAGCCCACGCCCTAGACTCAGAGTCAAAACTGTTGAGTCCACGTGCCACAACTACTGAAGCCAGCACACTAGCGCCTGTGCTCTACAACAAGAGAAGCCACCATAATGAGAAGCCACAACCTTGGTCTCATGGAGGTGGGATCTACATCAGAGAAAACTGTGTGCCTGGGAGGAAATAAGTAATCAATTAGTCCCTGAAGGGCTAGCTCTGCAGACCCAAATTAATCTATGTGAATAATGAACAATAAATTTTCTTTGGAACCTACAGCCACTATAGATTTTCCTCTTTGGTATGACGTCAGGGGTTGAGGGGGTGGCACTTCCCAAGTGGCACTAGTGGTAAAGAACCTGTCTGCCAATGCAGGAGACATAAGAGATGTGAGTTCGACGGGAAGACTGTCTGGAGGAGGGCGTGTCAACTAGATGACATTCTGGGAAAGGCAAAACTATGGAGACAACAATAAGATCACTGATTACCTGGGCTGGGTGGGGAAAAAAGATAACTAGTCAGAGCAGAGGGGATTTTAGGGCAGTGAAAATACTCTGTATAACATTGCAACTATGGATATGTGTCATTATACATTTGTCCAAACCCACAGAATGCACAATGCCAAGAGTGAACACTAAGGTAAACTATGGACTTGGATGATTATGATGTATCAATGTAGAGTCATCTTTGGCAAAAGTGAACCATTTTGGTAAGTGTTTTTGATAATGGGAGAGGTTATTCATATATACATACTTTTTTCTCGGTTTTGTTGTAAAACTAAAACTGCTCTGGGGAAAAAAAAGTCTTTAAAAAGAAAAAAAGAAGAACTTTTGGAGGCTCACCCTTCTTAACAGTAGATGAGGGAGTACAGATCCCAAAGAAGGGGATCCTAGGCTGGTTGGCACCCACAAAGCAGCTGACTTGTCCAGAACATCATTTCCCCTCTCTGCTGTATTAAGCTCTTGTTCCTGGATGTTCCTAAGTAACACGGGAATTTTCTCATTGTTGTTCTGGACACAGTCAAGGGAAGGGACAGAGAAAGTAACCTTCACTGAGCACCTACCACAGGCATTTCTTTTACAGCAAGAAGCTTTCATTATAAAATTTGGAATTAACTATGAAGTCAATTAGAAAATAGGATTTTCCCTGCTATTGTTTTAAAAGTATCTCCATCTAGAACTTGTAGAAACAGAAGCATTTTGAGCCAACAGGGCAGCTTCATTTGAATGGTATGGGGCTTTATTCAGCACAACAATGGAAGATGAGGGACTAAAGGTGGTAAGAATGGATAAGAAGCACTGAAGATAGTGTCTGTGAGTCTACAAGAAGAAGACTCTTTATTCTTGAGCAGAAGACGGAAGTAATCAAAGCTGGCTTTGCTAAGTAATGTTCACAGCAACGTTTAAAATTTCCATTATTGAAATGTCTGCAGGAAAAATAACTTTTGACGTTGAAAATCTGAAACTCTGGAATCCTTAGCCCCCTTTTGTCCATTCTGCTTTTATAAGGCAGTTTCTTAAAAAGATAACACTGATCCCACTGACATACCCACTATAGATAACGAACCAGGCAGTGCAAAGCGGGTACTTCCTGAATCGATGGACTTAGTCAAAATAGGTTGCAAACGGCGTGAGTTTTGGCAATGAAATTACTTTGCTTCTCTGTGGAATGGCAAATAGACCTGAGATTATTTTCCCAAACACCCATGAACAGAACCTATCTACATATATTCTGAAACAATGATCATCTTGGACCAGAATGTGAACTAAGTCAGACAGTCCACTTGGGGCAGATGGCCTGTTCCTCCCCTGAGCCTCATCCTATCACCTGAGCCAAGAGCTAAGTCCCTTAAAGCAAGTGCCAGGAGAGGGCCTTGGAAGTAGGTGATTTTTGGCCGGGAACAGTTAAACATCTCGAGTGAACAGGCCCTGCCTTGACTACCAACCCCTTCCATCCAGAAAGCAGCCCTGGGAGCCCCAGAGGAGGCTTTCTCTGCTGACTTCTCACACACCCTTCTTTCAAATGAATTTAAAGCTTTTCTTGTCCAAATCCCTACAGAAGAAGAAAAAAAAAAAAGTAACCACTCTGTAGTTTTTCTACTATTATGCAAATAGGTTAATCAGGCAATGTTCCTGTGAGAATTAATTTATGTTTGAATCCAATGAGGCCTGGATGCTTGCTAACTGAACCCCCTCCCCCCCAGTCATGGCCAAAGCCTCAGCTAGGTAGCACCTCACATTATTCCTTTGACGAGATGTGAACTGACACAAACACTATGGCTCCCTTTCAATCCGATTACCCCGTTACCTCACATCAATGCTACCCCAGCCATCAGATTCTGGCGTCTTTCCTTTCACCGGTCCCAGGAACAACGGACAACTCCTCCTGGATAAACAAGCATCCACGCTACCACCTCGTACCCCCGCTCTTAACCCATCATCCTCATTCAATGGGCTCTATTCGACAAGGTATTCTATTTTGTTTGTAGGAATCAAGGACTGAAAAACAGCTCAAAATCAGGCCTGGCTGGGGCTGTTCATTCAAAGCTGCCCTTTCACACAATCAGTCGCTGAGAGCCCCTGCGAGCAACACCCCTGAAGTAGCCACCCTTTAAAGGACGTCCTTCCCTTGGGACGCTACCCGCCCCCTACCTCCGCTTCATCTCCCTCCCTGGCGTCTTCTGAACTCTTTTTAAAACACACAAGAGACAAATAGCAGCACAGGTTTCCCTAGGCTTGCGTGACCTGAAGCTCAGTTAAAATGAACCTAACACTTTAAACTATACCTTTGTACTAAACTCATGTTGACAACCACTAAATTCTTTCCATTGCTCTGCATGAAAACTTGCATAAAAAAAAAAAAACATTCATTTCTCCACTGCCCCCCAACCCCAAACTCTGCCCATTTAAAAAGCTTGGCTAAACAATCCACCAGGTGGGGGGAAAGCTTTTCTATGTGGGCAGCTAAGTTTCTGGAGCCCATACCTTGGAAATTAGATTAACAGGCAAAATGTGAATAGCAAGGACCACAACGCCTCCCTCCCTTCATGTTTTCTACCATTTAGTGCACATAACCCAGAGCAAAATATCTTGAATGGTGACAGTAAAAAAAACATGGATTTGTGAACTGTTCTATGCTGAAAATGGAAATCAGAGAGGATGAAAACAAAGCCAGCTTTATTTTTTAGAAAGCAACACCAAGTGATTGTCGTGCTTGGTTTTTTGAGAGAAGGGCAGAAGTTACACATGATCATAAATTTTCACTGTCAGTATGTTAGTCAGCTTTGCAGTTAATTAGCTTCAATATTCTCTAATTCCTTTTAAACTTTCTAAACTAGAGGACAGTGATCCCACAATAATTCTTATCTTCCTGAATTGATGAAGTTAGAGCTAACTTCTGTAACCACCATCCCTGTACAGGCTCTGATTTTGAGAAATCCTTTAAGACATATTCTAATTAAACACATGTATCAAGAAGCTACTCACTTTGAGAAATAAGAGAAAGCAAAATAAGCAGTAAGAATTGAAGCAAATGAACATTCCCTCAGAACACTTACCTACAAGGAGAATTATTGGTTTTGCCAAATACCATTTATACTTTTTTCCAAAGCAACTTTCTTTCTGTTTATACCAAAGGAGAACACCTCTGTTTTCACATAAAATAGACTTCCATTTATTTTTTTCCAGTTTTTTTTTTAATATTTATGTATTTATTTGGCTGCTCCATGTCTTAGTTGTAGTATGTGGGATCTAGTTCTGCGACCAGGGATTGAACCCTGGCCCCCTGCATTGGGAGCACAGAGTCCTAGCCATTGGACCACCAGGGAAGTCCCTAAAACAGACTTCCATTTAAAAGTTAAAGCGGCATTGAGGGAATGCGTTCGATTTCGGTCATTGATTTTCACTAGAAGAGACACTATCTTTCTCTTTCATCTGAACATTGGTGTCTTTTCCAAATGTCTAAAATGTGCTGCTTAGGGTCTGCCAAGTATATATAGATCTAGCAGCTATTTCAGGAATGTTGCCTCATACCATATTTTGACTCAAAAATAAGTGTAACTGCTTTCTTCCCTTCCTTTGGTCTAACTGTTCACCATTCATTCAACAGTCCTTCCATATCTACTGATTAGGAGATGTAGCACTTGGTTTTTTGACAGAGGGGCAGAAGTAGGCTCTCAATGGCATTCAGGGTGACCAGTGTGATTAAAATCCTCACCTGACATCCTTCCTATAACTACAATTTGGGGCCACAGGAACCTTCTCCTGCAAGCTCAGCTCTATTCAGTCCTGCCTCTTAACAGGAAATATCTAGGAGACTTCATGCATGAGCTTCAGGAACTCAGTCTCCCCATTGCTGTTGCCTTCTGCATGTGATGAAGGTTTCCAGGCTACCTTAAGGGACCCCTTGCCCCCTAAGTTCCCATATGGTTCCTCAGCCCCTTCCCAGATCACCTGCCTGCACAGAACATAGGCTATGCCTTCCTCTAACCTAGTGATCCTCAGCCAGAGGGCAATTTAGCAGTGTCGTTAGAGACATTTTTCTCTGTCTGGGAGGGAGGAATACAGTACAGGTATCTAACGGGTGGAAAGTGAAAGTAGGAGTCACTCAGTTGTGTCCGACTCTTTGCCACCCCATGGACTGTAGCCCACCAGGCTCCTCTGTCCATGGAATTCTCCAGGCAAGAATAGTGGGTTATGTTGCCATTCCTTTCTCCAGGGCATCTTCCCGACCCAGGGAATGAACTTGCATCTCCTGCATTGTAGGCAGATTCTTTACCGTCTGAGCCACTCAGTTCAGTTTAGTCGCTCAGTTGTGTCTGACTCTTTGTGACCCCATGGACTGCAGTACGCCAGGCTTCCCTGTGTATCAACTCCCGGAGCTTGCTCAAACTCATGTCCATTGAGTCGGTGATGCCATCCAACCATCTCATCCTCTGTCATCCCCTTCTCTTCCTACCTTCAATCATTCCCAGCATCAGGGTCTGAGCCACTAGAGGCTAGCAATTCTGCTAACCATCTTACATTGCACCACACAGCCCCCACAACAAAAACTGAAGTTCAGAAATCTGGCTATAAGCAGCTCTCTCCACAATCCCAAAGACAGCATAGACAGACATACTTTGGATCAGACCACCGTGGTTCAAATCTGCCTCTGCCAGTAAATTAAATGCATGATATCCTGCAAGCTACTTTATACTTCTGAGCCTCAATGTCTTTGTCTGTAAAACGGACTTGTTATGAGGAGATAAGGAAATAATATGTATATAAATCATTAGCACAGTATTCACTAAATGGAAGACATAATTTTTGTTGCAACTGTCTTATCATTCCTAGAAATGCACCCCAATATCCAATCCCCTGAGTCCTGTTATTTAATGATAAACTTTTTTTCTGTTAGCTCTCTCCTGGTAGGTCTCATAGTTCTCAAACCACAGATGCTATATGGAACATGGATCTACAACTTCTGCCGCCAGGTCCTGGAAGGCAATATTAATTAAGAGCAGAAAATTTTCCCAGGCTACTCATAGATGATCTCATTTTATTATTATTATTTTTTTTGCCCACACCCTGCAGCATGTGGGATCTTAGTTTGCTGACCAGGGACCAAACCTGTGTCCCTACAGTGGAAGTACAGAGTCTTAACCACTGGACCAACAGGGAAGGCCCCAGACATGATCTTAAAACCCTTCTCTACATAGTAGTTTAAATGCAACTATCAATCAGTGACAATTGGCACATGTACTATATTTGCCATCTTTCATTAATATGTTACCTCACTAACCAGAGGTTATCTCTTGCTAGAAATAGTAAGCTCTTTATCACTGAAAGTGTTTAAGTAAAGCTACCATGAAAGGGATTTTATTTTTAACATGTATGGCATTTTATGCATGTTTGAATTACCATCTTAGCAGCCTGGGACCTGCACACCAGATCTGCAGCCCCTATGCCCAAAAAGCAAGGTACAAGGAAGATATTTTGATGGGTACAGTAGTCACAATAGGTTAAATTCTCTGACAAACCCAAAATCTTATAATAAAAGCTTATTTCTTACTTATGGCACCGTCCAATATAAGATGGGTGGCACTCCTCCAAGCCATGACTCAGGGGTCTAGGTTCATTACATACTGTATCTCTGCCACTCCAACACATGGCCATTATATCCCAATGGAAGGAAAAGGGAAAATGATTGTACATGAGAGACTTCATATGCCAAGACGGGAAGTGATCTACATCACTTCTGCCAATGTGCCACTGCTAGATCAGAGTCCATGGCTCCATCTAACTGTGAGGAAAGCTAGGAAATGTGGTCTCTGTGCTCACAATGAGAAGAAGAATCGGTATTGATGCCCACTGACAGTATCAGTGGTGGTCAGTAAAAAATTTTAAAAACAGGAGAAAGACTAGTAACTGGCAGCTAGGAGTACTCATTCAGGGGTCTAGCTTTTGGTAAGGCACATTTTAAACACTTTGCTTTATTTGACACATAGCAATAGACACTGTTGCCTAAATAAAGCCACATCCCTTTTCCTTTGCCAATTAGTATTTTCTTTGTTCAGAAATCTAACACCCATGTATTTCCAGGAATCTAGGAAGGTGACCCTTGGTCCACTTGATTAAAAAAAAAATGGTAATTCCATTTTTCTTGCTACTGACTGGCTTAGATTTGAGCACCTGGCACTATTCTGGCCAATGAGACCACAGTAGACATCTTCCAAGGTGGGCTTCTGGAAAAGACTTTTTTTTTTCCTGCTGATAAAAGGAAAGAGAAGACAATAAATGGACTCTCCTTCTGCAGGGTGTTGTCATCTGTACGTGATGTCTGGACTGGGGCAGCCATTTGACACTGTGAGGGAGCCAGCAAAAGAGATCAGTCAACACATTGAAGATGGCAGAGCAGAGAAAAAGAACCTGGATTTTGATGACATAAATGAGAAAATAAATTAACAGACTCTGGATCTGTTATAATTCTGGAATTCTTCTTTTATGAAATAATAATTTTTCTTTGTAGTTTACTCTATTTTTGGATGAGTCTTCTTGGTAACGCAGCCAAAATCATCTCAACTGATAGTGATATGTGCTAAGTACTTTATATTTACACTCTCCAAAATGGAGCCAGTGAAGAACTAAAGTTCATCTATGTCTATCTCCTTTTGTCAGAGCAGAGAGGAACTAAGAGCTCCCCTCACTCTGGGTCTCTTGCCCTCACAAAGTTCACTTTTTTGAAATCTAATATCTACTTCTATGAATAAAGTTAAGTGTTGGACCTACCGATTCTGTTTCTTGAGATGACTGTGAAGATGAGTTGATACATAACCACTTCAAGCAATACCTGAGATTCTGTAGATGCTAAATAGGTGCTCATATCATCTTATTATTATCAAACATAAATCCAAAGGATCATAAGAGACTACTACATGCCAATGTAGTTGTACTGCACTACTACTACTATATGCCAATAAACTGACAGGCACCAGTTTTCAAAGCAGTTTTTTGCTTTCTGAACAACAGAATTTCTCTTAGTGATGAGTTCATTAACATATATATTTATATTAATACATACATATTTATGTATATATTAATATATACACATATTTATACAACATAAATATTTATACTTCCCTAAGGTCTGGGTGGGGATGTGCCAGAGCATTCATTACTTACACTGCAAAAATTAAACATTTACTTAATTTAATGCTGTGAGATCAAGAGTTAGTGTATCTGTGTTCATCTGAGCTTGGTTCCTGTGCTATGGAAGTTAACTCTCTGTAAACATATTTAGTCAATTAAGCATATTAGCTAGTAATATCTAATAATGACCAACAATGCCAATAGAAGTCATCAGCTAATCATTCAAATAAGCAAAGAGAACTGCCCTAGGAGTTATAGATGAAAATCAGACAATCTTTGAGAAAACCTGGGAGCTTTCCCATCTGGTTACCATCTAGAGGGCCAAACAACACAAAATGAAGAGCTAGTAATAAGACTTTAGAAGAGGTTAGAAGAGGGATCAGTGAATTAACTACACTGAATTTCAAAGCAGGAAAGGTCCTTTGAAATGAGGCAGGAGAGTGCCCACAGAACTTGAAGATTTTGTCTCTCTGCACATATTCTCTGAATGCCTGCCACGTGCCAGGCATTAGGACACAGAGTCAAAGAACATGGTGCCTACCCTCAAGGAGTTCATGGTCTACAGAGGAAATAAACACACAAACTATTCCAATAGGTACCATTGCCAGCAAATAAAAATTCAGAATATCCAGTTAAATTTGAATTTCTGATAAACAATAATTTTTAGTGTAAGTGTATCCCACACAATAAAGAATGCTCAAACTACCACACAATTGCACTCATCTCACATGCTAGTAAAGTAATGCTCAAAATTCTCCAAGCCAGGCTTCAGCAGTATGTGAACCGTGAACTTCCAGATGTTCAAGCTCATTTTAGAAAAGGCAGAGGAACCGCAGATCAAATTGCCAACATCCGCTGGATCATTGAAAAAGCAAGAGAGTTCCAGAAAAACATCTATTTCTGCTTTATTGACTATGCCAAAGCCTTTGACTGTGTGGATCACAATAAACTGTGGAAAATTCTGAAAGAGATGGGAATACCAGACCATCTGACCTGTCTCTTGAGAAACCTGTATGCAGGTCAGGAAGCCACAGTTAGAACTGGACATGGAACAACAGACTGGTTCCAAATAGGAAAAGGAGTACGTCAAGGCTGTATATTGTCACCCTGCTTATTTAACTTATATGCAGAGTACATCATGAGAAACGCTGGGCTGGAAGAAACACAAGCTGGAATCAAGATTGCCGGGAGAAATATCAATAACCTCAGATATGTGGATGACACCACCCTTATGGCAGAAAGTGAAGAAGAACCAAAGAGCCTCTTGATGAAAGTGAAAGAGGAGAGTGAAAAAAGTTGGCTTAAAGCTCAACATTCAGAAAACTAAGATCATGGCATCTGGTCCCATCACTTCATGGGAAATAGATGGGGAAACAGTGGAAACAGTGTCACACTTAATTTTTGGGGGCTCCAAAGTGACTGCTGATGGTGATTGCAGCCATGAAATTAAAAGACACTTACTCCTTGGAAGGAAGGTTATGGCCAACCTAGAGAGCATATTTAAAAGCAGAGATATTACTTTGCCAACAAAGGTCTGTCTAGTCAAGGCTATGGTTTTTCCAGTGGTCATGTATGGATCTGAGGGTTGGATGGTGAAGAAAGCTGAGCACTGCAGAATTGACGCTTTTGAACTGTGGTGTTGGAGAAGACTCTTGAGAGTCCCTTGGACTGCAAGGAGATCCAATCAATCCATCCTAAAGGAGATCAATCCTGGGTGTTCATTGGAAGGACTGATGTTGAAGCTGAAACTCCAATACTTTGGCCACCTGATGCGAAGAGTTGACTCACTGGAAAAGACCCTGATGCTGGGTAGGATTGGGGTCAGGAGGAGAAGGGGACGACAGAGGATGAGATGGTTGGATGGCATCACCAACTCGATGGACATGGGTTTGGGTAGACTCCGGGAGTTGGTGATGGACAGAGAGGCCTGGCGTGCTGCAATTCATGGGGTTGCAAAGAGTCAGACATGACTGAGTGACTGAACTGAACTGAACTGTACTAAAATAATATTTGCTTGAGATTCAAATGTAACTGTACCTCCAATATTTTTTTCTGGCAACTCTAAATAGAGGGTACACGATCCTCTACATAGAAAACCCTAAAGATTCTACCAGAAAACTACTAGAGCTAATCAATGAATATAGTAAAGTTGCAGGATACAAAATTAACACACAGAAATCCCTTGCATTCCTATACACCAATAATGAGAAAACAGAAAGAGAAATTAAGGAAACAATACCATTCACCATTGCAACAAAAAGAATAAAATACTTAGGAATATTTCTACCTAAAGAAACAAAAGACTTATATATAGAAAACTATAAAACACTGATGAAAGAAATCAAAGAGGACACAAACAGATGGACAAATATACCGTGTTCATGGATTGGAAGAATTAATACAGTGAAAATGAGTATACTACCCAAAGCAATCTATAGATTCAATGCAATCCCTATCAAGCTACCAATGATATTTTTCACAGAACTAGAACAAATCATTTCACTATTTGTATGGAAGTATAAGAAACCTCGAATAGCCAAAGCAATCTTGAGAAAGAAGAATGGAACTGGAGGAATCAACCTGCCTGACTTCAAGCTCTACTACAAAGCCACAGTCATCAAGACAGTGTGGTACTGGCACAAAGATAGAAATATAGATCAATGGAACAAATAGAAAGCCCAGAGATAAACCCACGCACCTATGGGCACCTTTTCTTCGACAAAGGAGGCAAGAGTATACAATGGAGAAAAGACAATCTCTTTAACAAGTGGTGCTGGGAAAACTGGTCAACCACTTGTAAAAGAATGAAACTAGAACACTTTCTAACACCATACACAAAAATAAACTCAAAATGGATTAAAGATCTAAACGTAAGACCAGAAACTATAAAACTCCTAGAGGAAAACATAGGCAAAACACTCTCCAACATAAATCACAGCAGGATCCTCCATGACCCACCCCCGAGAATATTGGAAATAAAAGCAAAAATAAACAAATGGGACCTAATTAAAATTAAAAGCTTTTGCACAACAAAGGAAACTATGAGTAAGGTGAAAAGACAGCCTTCAGAATGGGAGAAAATAATAGCAAACGAAGCAACAGACAAACAATTAATCTCAAAAATATACAAGCAACTCCTGCAGCTCAATTCCAGAAAAATAAACGACCCAATCAAAAAATGGGCCAAAGAACTAAACAGACATTTCTCCAAAGAAGACATACAGATGGCTAACAAACACATGAAAAGATGCTCAACATCACTCATTATTAGAGAAATGCAAATCAAAACCACAATGAGGTACCATTACACACCAGTCAGAATGGCTGCTATCCAAAAGTCTACAAGCAATAAATGCTGGAGAGGGTGTGGAGAAAAGGGAACCCTCTTACACTGTTGGTGGGAATGCAAACTAGTACAGCCACTATGGAGAACAGTGTGGAGATTCCTTAAAAAACTTGGAATAGAACTGCCATATGACCCAGCAATCCTACTGCTGGGCATACACACTGAGGAAACCAGAATTGAAAGAGATGCATGTACCCCAATGTTCATCGCAGCACTGTTTACAATAGCCAGGACATGGAAGCAACCTAGATGACCATCAGCAGACGAATTGATAAGGAAGCTGTGGTACATATACACAATGGAATATTACTCAGCCATTAAAAAGAATACATTTGAATCAGTTCTATTGAGATGGATGAAACTGGAGCCCATTATACAGAGTGAAGTGAGCCAGAAAGAAAAGCACCAATACAGTATACTAATGCATGTATATGGAATTTGAAAGATGGTAACGGTAACCCTATATGTGAGACAGAATAAGAGACACAGATGCATAGAACAGTCCTGTGGACTCTGAGGAAGAAGGTGAGGGTGGGACGTTCTGGGACAATAACATTGAAACATGTATATTGTCATATGTGAAGCGGAACACCATTCCTTGTTCTATGCATGGGACGGATGCTCAGGGCTGGAGCATTGGGATGACCCAGGGGGATGGGATGGGGAGGGAGGTGGGAGGAGGGTTTGGGAGGGGGAGCACATGTGAACCCATGGCTGATTCATGTCAATGTATGGCAAAAACTACTACAATATTGTAAAGTAATTAGCCCCCAACTAAAATAAATAAGTAAAAAAAAAGAAAAAGAAAAAGAGAGAAAAAAAAAAAAAGAAATCAATAGTTCAACTTGAGATAAGGAGAAAGCGGGGTGGGGAGGGAGCTGGGGCTGGGGGGGGGGGGGCCTGTGAGGAAATGGTTCATGGAGAGGGGGGTGCAGGGAGTAATTAGAGAGGCTGAAATATGCAACGTCCAGGACCCAGGGAGCCGAGCCAGGAAGGGTCACCTCCTGGTTTATACCTGGTGTCGGGGTGCACCTCTTTGTGGAATCAGGACATAAGAGAAGTGCGTACTGGGAGTCATTCGGGGTGAGATCGTGGGTGGGGTGCGAGGGCCCATTAGACTAAGGGCTCTTAGCAGATCTCCAGACTGGAGACCTGAGGAGCAGAAGCCAAGTCGATCTGCCCTGAAGCCTCTAGCTCCCTCCATGCTTCTTCCCTACCCTCAGGCCTCGCCCCTGGTGCCCGGAAATGCAGTCTCCTGGGTCCTCCCTGCAGAGCTGAGGCCCGCAGTGGGGTGACAAAGAACAGAGAGTTTTTAAATCTTAGAAGATCAGACATGAAAGGGACCTTAGAAAGCTTTCTAAGGCAATCACTGGTTTCCCAAACAGGGACACCTAGGCCCAGGAGACAAGGACTTTTCCCCAAGACACACAGTAAAGTGAAACGGATCCAAACGTAAGTTAAAAGGATATTTAACCCTGCAGTCTGCCGAGAACCAGTTAATCAAGGAAAGGCAAAAGCAATTTACTTTTAATGGGGGTGGGGGGAGGGGACATCAGCTTTGAAAAGAAGCATTATAAAATTAATTTCCGAGACAAGTAGGTTGGAGTAATGGAGAGAAAAAGCACTCAAGGCTCAGCTCACCAAAATTTCATTTTCATTATCTTGAATGAGCACAGATCGCCTCTGTCAACATTTCATGGTGCTAATATTGCTTGGCTGCAGGGCCCAAGTAGAGTTAAACTCTCGCCAAGCCAGGCCTGAGCACAGCTCTGTTCTAAAGAGATCCCTTTTCTTCGGGTTTGGAAAAAAAAAAAAAAAGAAAGAAAACACACACACACACAAAAAAAACCCACCAAAAAACACAACACACAGTTAACCACCTGTCAGGGCTGAAGATACAATGAGGCTCTTGGAAAAAGAGCTTTTCATGCATGCGTAATATATTTGTTCAGCTATTCACTTAATGAAGCTGATAAATGTGATGCAAGACAATAGTCAAGTTAATCTATTTAGTAAAATGTTTTTGAGACTTTCAGGCTACATTAAGGAGGGGAGCATTCGGCGACATTTTCATTTAAATGCACTCATCTCCCCTCTTAGGCTGCACAAGGGGGTTCAGGCAATCTAAGTGAATATAATTTCTTATAAATGTGTCTTTAATGGGTTTAATTCACCCTTGCCAGCTGTTTTGGGGGCTATTTTGTAAGAGCAAAACAAACGTTTCAGGCTTGGAAAGCTAGTTAAAATTAGTTTCGGTCAGCAAGGCCAAGCTATATTTCCTGCAAACCATCTGCTTGATTGGCACAATAGAAGGATTTTCAAGGAAAACGGGGGAGAGTGAGTGTGAAAGGAATGAAGGGTGGGGGGAGATGCTAGAAAGGGCTAGGACAGCCAGTATCTCCTTGTGGCCTATTCTGAAGGTGAACCCCTTAGAGGTGTCTTAATAGAGCGACTCTCCTAAAGAGCTGGGGCGGCAGTAAAGCTCTTTCAGCCCGAGCCTCGCTGCCCTCCTCCTTTGCCTCGCCCGTCAGCTCCTTCTTCTGCCCCGGGGCCCTAGAAGCCAGGCGGCAGGCGTTGATTCCGATGCCACCACCGCCCGCCAGCCTGCCAACTTTCAAAGCACTCTTGGTTGGCAGCTCCAGTCGGGAGCTCCACTGCCTGGGGCTTTGAACTCTGACAAAAATGTGAACTTGGGGTCCCAGTCTTCCCGAAGCCATGTTCTTTATCTTTTAGGAGGGCGAGGAATCTCAAGTCACTCTTTACTTTGCAGCCCCTTCACCTCCCCACGGGTGGCCTGTGCTTACCCCAGGCTGCCACTCGCGGTGGGACCCACTTTGGAGAGGGCGCGCAGTGGCCAGGGCCCGGAGCGCGGGGTAGGGACCGGCCCTCTCTCCATGGCCCCCGGGGGTAGGGGTAGGGTGGAAAACCCAGATGGGTCCCAGGAGTCCTTCCTGTCTTCCCAGGGAGGCTCCGACAGCTTTGGCCGGGAGGCCCCGGGAGCCCCGGCTACCTCTGCCAAGGCCTCCCCCGGAGAGCAGTGAGCCCGCGGCACAGACGAGGGCCTTCACCCCAGTCCGAGCCTCCGATTCTCTCTTTTCCCCAGAAAGAGAAACAGACAGAAAGCCCCATTCTGGGAGAGAGGATGCAAATGACTTCTCTGAAATAAACTCGAAGATAACGACATTACAATGAATGGCAGGATGCACAAAACCCCATGGGCTCAGGTCAAACGGCATTAGTCACAGGTCTTAGCCGCAGCCACACTGCACCGCGCAACCCCTTAGGCTACGGTGGAGTTTGAAAAGATGCTGTTCAAGGAGATCACTTCAAGTAAGATCCTTTCGTCTGATTTCTTGCTTCCTTAGGATTTATTTTGCCTTTTCACAGACCGCCAGCCCTCACCCCTGCCCTTATTTTTCCTCTTTGACGCCTTAGGAATGCTTTAGGAAGCTATGGAGATGGAGGCCGAGAACACGTGGATCGCAGCAAGGGGTTGACCCACCTTCCAAAAAGTGTCAGGCCCCCCTTTTTAAAAGAAGAGACATTAGCAGTAGTCAGTCTAGTGTGAGGCAGAATGGTCAGAGTGTGTGTGTGTGTGTGTGTGTGTGTGTGTGTGTGTGTGTGTGTGTGTGTGTGTGTGTGTGTGTGTGTGTGTGTAAGGGTGGGGATCAAGGAGCAGGTCCATGGGCAAGATACTAATTGTAAAAACTACACCAGGGAAATATTAATGCCCCAGATGGAGAAGAAGTTTAGAGAAGGGGAGGAGGTTAGGAAGGCCCTAGACTGGCTTTGAGTCCTTACTGCCCCTCAGAACAAAATCCTGCAAAAGTAGACTTCTATTAGGCTGCAGTCGAAAGCTCTAGCCCTGAGCTACAGCCCCCCTCTTGCTTGATGAGAAACCCAACACGGGAGTATGGAAGGAAGAAGGGAAGGAATGTAGGAGAAGAGGAGGAAAGGAATAGAATGAAGAAGAGGAGAAAAAGAAGAGAGGTGGGAGAGAACGCATAAACCAGAACTGGTCTTCCTGCTTCCAGAAAGCAGTTGGTGGGAGGGATGATATGGAGTAAAAACTTTGTGACAATGTTAGAGCACAGGTGTTCAAATACTTTAAAACTTTTTCTCCTCTATTTTATGGAAAATTTCAAAAAGAGGAACATTTGAAGCTTTTCAAATATCTCTCCCTTTCAATTCCAGGGGATTCCAGTTAACTTTGGCAATGCATTTTCCATATTTAAGTAGCCATTTATTTAAAAGATGCTCTTTCCTGAGTGGTTTTCCACCTCCTGCTCCCCAGAATGCCTCCATAAACAGCCTTAGGCTCAGAAACTCCATACTTGTGTCCTCTTGGAGCATTAATTCGGCTCCAGAGCCCAACCCTAAATAACTTTTTAATTTGAATTAAGGGAGAGCTTTAGCAGGCTCTATTTCTGGTTTAATGTGATATAAATCACAGATGCACTTTTATTGAATGGTTAAAGCAGCGACATGGAGATCATCAACACAAAACACCCTGAACAAAACCATCGAGAGAAATAAAGCTGGTTAATAAGATTTTTGAGAAAGCTTTGTGTTAAAAAGCAAAAAGGAAAACCAGCTGAAGGTGACAGTTAGTTCATGGTTAATAGGATCAGGGCAGCCTGGCGGGGCTGCACACTTCTCTTTGGGGAGGTTCAGCCACACTAAAGAAATGAATGGGACATTTAACACATCTGTTATCTAGCCGAGGAATGGAATTGAGGCTCAGCACCACCCCAGCCCCAACCCAGAGGAAAGCCAAGTACAGTCTACAGGAAGATTCTGATCTGAGGTACCAAATGAAGTAAGAATCGTCTTTCCTGGTGTGGACCAACATTTTTGGGGACCTCACCCTTCACTCAGTTTTCACGCATTTGTACATTGCAGTTGTTAAGAAGCAGCAAAACTACGTCCGGGGGAAGTGCTGGCAATGGGTAGGACCCTTTCAGGACAAATTCCAACCTTCTGCTGCTGTGGTTTTAAAAGTCCAGGCTGTGAGTTTCAAGCGAAACTGCCAAGGGCTCCTACAGGTTGGAAAAGAGCCAGCAGAGCACCCCAGAGCCTTCAGGTCTCCTTGCACAAGGCAGCTTCCAGCAGAGGTAAGCCCTGGGAAATGGAACCCTGCCACCCTGCCCCTTTTCGAGGCTCCCCTCTGATCCTCCCCTGGGTAAGCTGCGGTTCATTCCTCTGCGCTACTTCCAAAGACAAGTCGCTGAAAATTGTTTTCTAAGTTTCAGGGGTTTGCAGGAGAATCATATTACTGTTCAGGTATCACCAACTCTCTTAAACTCAATTAGTTTCCCAACATGAAATAAATTCAAGACCTCCCTCTTCCCACCCCCTAGGGATGCTCACTCAATAGCTCCAAAGCATTGATTTCAAGTTTCCCTGGTATTTTAGAACAGCACTCCTCTACCCCACGTTTATTTAACCCACCCCTCACAGCTGCTTTATGCCTCAGCTGGGGTAATGTTTAGGGAGGGCAGAGACCGAAGAAGGAGTATATTTTTATGTTCATTGACTTGAAATTTCCCATTGCCCTCCCCACAAGGGGGGAGGATTATTTTACTGATTGCCTGGAGATGAGTTTCTATGAATATTTATTGATTTATTTTCCAGGCTCAGCAGGGGAGCTGCAAATAAATTTAGTGTGTTCTCTAAATAATTCCTTTTCTATAAGGCAAGATGTCATCTGAAACTTCTAAATAGGCATTTAATTAGCCCGGGTGTTGCTCCAGAACAAAAACTCCTGGCGAGAGCTTTGGGGACGCACTGTATTGCAGAGAGGCGGTCGATACGCAGAATTGATGCGCGCCAGCCTTTGTTGCCGGCCCATTGTGCGGGCCATGCTTATGAAGACTAATCCAATCATAAATTGCACCCCTGCGCCAATCAGATCGCCCAGAGCCTCCGGCGAATGAAGCTCGAGTGGAGAACTTTGTTGAACTTCATTGTCAGAGCTGTCACTTTTCAAAGCGCTTTAACGGGCGGGCCACTATAAAACCATCACCTCGACGGGAGAACTACGGAGGACTCGCAGACGCCCAAGTAGGATCGTTCCTTAAAGACGTTTGCTAAGCCCAAGAGAGAGGGCACCACGGGGGTGGGAGGGGCAGGAAGTCAGGCATTTACCTCCTGGCCACTGGAAGAAGTTTTTCGGCCCGCCCTGCGCCTAAAATGATGTTCCCTGGCCTCCTCGCGCCCCCCGCCGGGTACCCCAGCCTCTTGCGCCCCACGCCCACCTTAACGCTGCCCCAGTCCCTGCAGTCGGCATTTTCCGGTCACTCGAGCTTTCTGGTGGAGGATCTGATCCGCATCAGCCGACCCCCCACCTACCTGCCCCGAGGCAGCGTGCCCACCCCCAGCATGTCGCCCCCTAGGCCGGGGGCCCCTGCGGCTCTCGCAGACACCGGAGCCTCGGACCTGGGCTCCCCGGGCCCGGGCAGCCGGCGGGGCGGCTCACCGCAGACCGCCGTGTCCCCTGCCAGCGAGCCCACGTTTTTGAAGTTTGGAGTGAACGCCATCCTTTCCTCGGCGCCCAGAACCGGTAAGTGAAAGCAAAACGGTGAGGGCTGTTCTGGATGCGGAGTCTTGGCCTCAGTTTCCCTTATGCAGCGGGTACCCACGCACACAGCAGCGCGCACACTTAACACAAGATCCCCGAGGACCCAGGTCAAGCAATGTGACACGTAGGTCCAGACGATTCCCAGAAAGAAAAGCCTCCAGGTTCGCCCCACCCTCAGAATGAAGGTGAACACCTACAGTTTGAGCGCGCACAGTACCCTGGCGCAGGGAAATCGAGCGCACGCCCCTGGGCGTCTGCGTTTCTGCCCTCCAGCTTCTGGGAGCCCGTTTCTTAAACTCAAGACAACATATTTACTAGCTTAACAAGTATTATGGGTCTGCAATTCTTTTCTCCCCCGCTCCAGTTCTATCCATCTTGTTAGCGCCCAGGATGACATTGGGGAGGGGGGCGGGGAGCGACTGTGAGGACTATGGGGGAGAGTTCCACAGATGAGACAGTGTTAGGAAAACATTTATTTTACTCTGTCATTGAGGAAGAAGCCTCTGAAACCAGCCTAAGGTGTAATCATGTCATGTATTTACTGTCCTGTACAATAATCAGGTGACCTAATCAAACTCCCTTTCTGTCTCCCTCCTTCTGTTCCTCCTTCCCTCACTCCCAGAAACGTCTCCCACCTTGATCCAGAATGTCCCTCCCAAGACCTTTGCCTTTCCCTACTTTGAAGGGTCTTTCCAGCCTTTCATCAGATCTTCTTATTTCCCAGGTAAGTCTGGTCCCCCTTCCTTTCAGGAGGCTGGACGTCACCCCAGCCCCACCCCATCGCTCCCTGCCCCGAAGCCATATTTCTCCGTCCACCCCACGGGGTTACGCTCTGGTTCAGAGGTTGCGAGACGTACAACATTCACGAATCCGTCGCGCCAATTTGATGCCCTATTTAGCACAAGCAGTGACTGCTTGACACTTTGCACCAATTCCCTGCTCTACAAATTAGCAGGAATTGTCATGGTCCCAATTTGAGGCGGTTCCCTTCCCGGCGCGGAACTGTTGGCATCCCTTCACGCCGCCGTTTTCCCACAGAGTCAGTGCACTTGGCCACGATTCCCCACAAAGGTTTCAGCACCATGACCAATTGGTCAGCTCCTCGGGCAGCCACACACAGACCAGCCCTCGCCCCTCCGAGCCGCGGAGAGACACCTACCAGCCGGGGCTAATTTCTCTTTAAAACTCATTCAGGGCTTCGGGCTTTTCACAAGACCACATGGGGTGCCCTCTTGTGTGGGATGCCTGGGGTCGCCCAGGGGGAGGGAGACTAGATCCTCCCACACCCCCAACCCTCTATTTTCAGCCCGACTTCCCAAATCATACCCTCCCTCCACCGCCAAACCGTTTTAAAGACCGTAGAACTCGTAAAAGAAGAAGTCGGAGGGAGGTCCATAATTGGGTCCCGGTTTAAAGGAGAAACACCTTAAGCAGATTCCACGAAGTTTTCATCCTGCAATCCCAGTGGTGACTCAAACTATGGCTCAAAACTCTACAGCTGGTCAAGACTGAGACAGGAACTCTTATAAAGGAAAAGGAGACTGGGTATGGTCGGTGGGGGGTGGGTAAAACCTCGACAGCACTTCCCCATATCAGCGAAAGAAACACGCAATTGATTTTTGAAAGGGGGAGAGAGAATTCACTAACCGCCGCCCCCCCCACCATTCATGCTGTTGCTGCTAATGGAATTTGCTCCCTTTCTCCGCCAGCTCAATGCTCTAACAAAAACAACCCGAACTTTATAAATAGCTTTTCATGTCCATTTAATGAAAATGATTCGGGGAAGAGAAGCCTTTGCCATCAGTATTCTCCCAATGGTCTTGGCCTGCAGTTGTGTTTAGTTTGAAAGTGTAAATCTCTTTTGTCCCAGTAATATATGGCTTTCGCTGCTTGTCCTCAGTCTTTTTCTGTTAGTTCATTACTACACAATTACCATTCACGCTTCATTAGCGTCTCTGTTTCTTTTGGTTTTTTTTTTTCTCCCTTAAAGCGAAACTCTTCCCCTCTTCCCCGCCTTTTATCATGCCAATACCCATTGGGAAGCGGTCAATGTGCTAATTAGCTGCCACTTTTCATGTATTCGGGCCGAATTCTTTACGTTTTGCGGGTGAGGGGAGGAAAGATTAATATAAAAAAGATGAATACTGATTGGATTTTTCCAAAAATAAAAAACCCAAAGCGGATTTTCTCCTCTCTAACAAATCAGTAAAGCACCTCATTTTCATCTAAAGAATGCAAAAGCCACCAATGTGCTAAAAGCTTAGGGGAGAAACTCAAGGGGCCTCGGCTGGCTATTTTATTTTTACTTTTGTAGTTTATTTTTCTCTCCTGCTATATTAGCTGATGCGCGCAGGTTTGTTTCCCTGAGACAGTTGAATGGAAAAACGAAACAGGCTATTGTGGGGGCTGTTTTCTGTGTTTCCGTGGTTTTACCTAATCCGGGTTTGCACGGTTGAAAGGGAAAGTTATTTGGGCGGAAAGCGCCTTTCACTCTCGCAGGTTTGTAGGTTCGTAGCCTATTCTCCAGGGGGAGGAAAAGGAGAGCTTTAAAGAGACGAAGGATCAGAGAGGAAAACCAAAGGGAGCCGCAATGGAGGGCCGGACACGGCGGGACGCCGCCCACTCACTCACCTCGCACTCCCGGCCTCCGCAGCGTCCTCCAGCGTCGTGCCCATCCCGGGGACCTTCTCCTGGCCCCTGGCAGCCCGCGGCAAGCCTCGCAGGGGCATGCTGCGTCGAGCCGTGTTCTCCGACGTGCAGCGCAAGGCGCTAGAGAAGATGTTTCAGAAGCAGAAGTACATCAGCAAGCCCGACCGCAAGAAGCTGGCGGCCAAGTTGGGCTTGAAAGACTCACAGGTGAGGGCGGTCTCCCCGTAGCCCCTCCCGCCAGGCACGGTCCAAATGGGAGGGTTCTCGGAAACCATTTAGGTCCCAGTGTACAGATGCGAATGCGGATGAGAGAGGATGGAAGGGCCGAGAGCCGGCTTCGCGGAGGCTCCTCGCGATAGATAGCCACTCTCCCTGCCCTGTCTCTCCCGGGCTCAGTATCGACCCCACCCCCGCCCACCTCGGCCAGGTACCCTAAGACCCTGCGAGAGATGCGTGAAGTGGGTAGAGGGGATGGGGGTGGGGGGGGTGAAGGGAAAGTGCCACATGGCGTCCCAACTCACTTTAAGGGGTGGGGAGCAGGCATAGACGGCGGCGGGGGCTCCGCGCTAACCTCCGCTCTCCCCTGCTCTCACCCCTTTCGCCCCAGGTGAAAATCTGGTTCCAGAACCGACGCATGAAGTGGCGGAACTCCAAGGAACGCGAGCTCCTGTCTAGCGGGGGCTGCCGCGAGCAGACCCTTCCCACCAAACTCAACCCGCACCCGGACCTCAGCGACGTGGGCCAGAAGGGTCCCGGGGACGATGACGACGAGGAGGACGAGGGCCCGGGCAGCCCCCGCCCCCGCCTGGTCTATCACGCCTCTCCCGCCGACCCTCGACACCTGCGGGACCCGCGGCTGGAGGAGCCGCTGCCCCCTTCGCCCGCGCGCTCGGGCAGCCCCGACAAAGCTTCGGACTTCTCCGACTCCGAGGACGACGAGGAGGGCGAGGAGGAGATCACGGTGTCTTAGAAGCCCCCGCGCCCCCCGGGGTACTGATTACGAGTGCTTTGAAATTGAAGAGGTGGGATTCGGTGCGTGATCGCTCGGCCCCCGCTGCCGCTCCCTGCTGCAGAAGTCACCTTGTCCAAGGGCACCCGGGCCCCTTCCGTTGCTCTAAACCTCATTTCTTTCCCCTACACCCCTCCAACAATAGCCCTCTCCACACAAGTTAAATTTAGGTCTTGGTCCCACCCTTAACTCTTCCACGAGGGGTCCTGTCTATCATGTTTGATTGCAAGCTATTTTAAACACAGTAGAGGTGTTCACTCCTACATCCTGGGTTAAGCTGTGTGTCAGGCGCTACTGGCTTCAGCAGCAACAACCTTGTAAGAAAGCCTGTATGCAGTAGGAAACCGAGACAGGATATCACACAATATCAAGCCTATAACTTCCAGACCTCTGACTTTCCAGATCCCTCTACATCCCCATCTTAAGTAGAAACCAGGTCCTAGCCAACTCCAAACTCTGGTGACCCAGTCTTCTATAGCAGTGCCCTTAGAAAGCTCAAGAATTAAAAAAACAACAACCCACAAACCTGTGCCTTCTGGTCTAAGGTACCGCATACACACTGAATCTTTTCTATGTGTCGTATTCCCAGTGCTCTCTGGGCAAAGAAGTGGGATCTCTAAATGGGAGGAAGAGTCAGGCTCTATTTCTGTCTGTGTGTTTTAAAGTCTTTTCTTGACTATTTCAGCATCTATGGCATATGCACCAAGCATTCTCCCTTATGCCCTTTTATTATGACTGGGGATGTTTCACTGAGCATTGGGCATGAGGTGAACAGATAGAGACCCACAAGCCTCTTTGATTTTTCTTTTTCGTGGAACTTTGCTGTCTTTGCACAGCCTTTATGAACTGTACACTATTTTGTACACATGTATGGATATTTTATACCAAGGTTATTATGAATGATATAAAGAACTGACTAGATTTCCTCCTTTTTTTTTACAATGGTTTTTAAACTTTAAAAAGGTAGCTGTTTAATTGCATAACTTATGAAGAAATTACTTATTTTGTATTTTTACTGTGTACAAATTTTATATATGTATATATGTATTAAATGAAAAATGCCAAATAAAAAGTAGAACGGACACAATGATCAAGCGGTATCCCTAACTCACAGACTGTTAAAGCTATTCTGGTCTGAGGAATGGAGCTATTCTGGTGCAAGGGCTGCTGGAATTTACAGAAGGTATGCTCATATTCCAGAGGGGAAGGCACATGTCTAAAGCACCCTAGTTAGAGGTCAAGCTAGAACTAGAATCCATTTTTGACTCTCAGGCCAGTCCCTTTTCTGCTTCCATGTACCATTGTTGTTGTTGTGTTAGTTGCTCAGTTACCAACTCTTTGCCACTCCATGGACTGTAGCCCACCAGGCTTCTCTATCCATGGGATTTTCCAGGCAAGAATACTGGACTGGGTAGCCATTTCCATCGCCAGGGGATCTTCCTGACCCAGGGATCAAACCTGGGTCTTCTGAATTGCAGGCAGATTCTTTACCATCTGAGCCATCAGGGAAGCCCTCCCATAAAATAGCCAAATTCACTATGATTACAAGTAAAATAGCTCCAGTCAAGTGACACCAACAAATTGAGTCTGGAGTGATCCTTCTCTGTAACTCTGAGGACTGAACTGATAGACTAAAATAAACCAATGAAAGTCGATTTAAGTGGTTCAAGTTTGCAGTGGTTTTTCTTTCCCTCCTGGAAGGCATATTTTCCTAATCCCCTGGAAAGCTTGAAGCTGGTTTTGATTTTTGTGTAGGAACTGATTTCATCAGCAATATCATCTACAGGCAGCACTGGGGAACCTGATACAGGTTCTGGGGCTCCCCAGTAAAACTAAGTTCTTTAAAGATGGAACTCTCAGCAACGATGATTTATTTAACCAGCAACCAGTGAAGAGCATCAGGTTAGAACTCTGGCAAAGGCTCTGTGCCCTTGGAGAGACTGATCTCTGCCACATGGGTCACACAGACACACAGTTGGTTATTATGCTAACACATACTCCGACAAAAGTGAAGTGTTGAAGCTGAAACTCCAATACTTTGGCCACCTGATGTGAAGAGCTGACTCATTTGAAAAGACCCTGATGCTGGGAAAGATTGAGGGCAGGAGGACAAGGGGACGACAGAGGATGAGATGGTTGGATGGCATCACCGACTCAATGGACATGAGTTTGAGTAAACTCCGGGAGTTGGTGATGGACAGGGAGGCCTGGAGTGCTGTAATCCATGGAGTCGCAAACAGTCAGACATGACTGAGCGTCTGAACTGAACTGAACTGATACTCCAACAGCCTGGAAAGAAGTTGTCAAGCTTAAATTTCAGTAGTTTGTATTATATTTGAAATTTGAATATATTTTATTCTCAACTCTCTTTTCAAAAAAAAAAAAAAAAAAAAACCCTCCATGCTAAGGTTTGGATATCCTCCCCTGCTGGGCCCATGCCTGACACTGGGGATCACTTCAGTGCCATGGGAATTTGGAGCAAAACTGATCTTAACTATCATAATCATCTTACTTCAGGAAATATCCCACATTTCCCCTCAACACATATGAAAATGTTAGCATGGTGTCCTGCATACAGTAGGCATGCAATTTTTCAGAGCAGAAACCCTTTCTGCTCTGAATGATTCAGGCTATTTTCTGCTTTTCTCTGCTGTTGCCCGGAGGGATATCCAGAGATGGAATCTTAACCAGAAATGGCCCACCTTTCCCTCTCTGCTAGTTCTAGCCTGCTGTTATTACTTACAGTCAAGAACTATTTGCCAGCATGGGGATGGATTCATGTCTACATCAAAGTATTCTAGTGGCGTACCCATGTGCATATCAGCATTATTTTTAATAGCCAAGAGGTATTCCTGTTCACATCACTCCCATTATTCACAACAGCTTCGGCAGGCCAAATATCTATCAATGGATAAATAGAGGAAAACTGGTATACACACACAATGGAATATTATTCCACTTAAAAAAGGAAAGGAATCCTGTCACATGTTATCATGTAAACATGAACAAATTTTAAGAACATTATGCCAAGTGAAATAAGCTAGTAGTAAAAAGGCAAATACCATACGATCATACTTCTATGAGGTATCTAATATAGCCACATTCATAAAAACAAAAAGTAAAATTACAGTTGAAGACCCGGGGTCATAGGGAAATAAGGAGTTGTTCAATGGGTACAGAATTTCAGTAATATCTCAGTATTGAAAAAATAACTCACATGCTAGAAGATTTAAAATTCCAGTAATGGTCAAAATTATGGCAGGCAAGTGAAAAAACCTGAGGTAAGAAATAACATGTGTGTGTATGCATGCGTGTACATGTGCGTGTGTGTGTGATGTGGCTTGCAGGATCTCAGTTTTCTCTCCAGCAACCGAACTGGTGCCAGGACAGTGAAAGCCCAGAGTCTTAATCACTAGGCTACCAGGGGAGTCCCTGAGGTAAGCAATATTATCATAAGGCAATGTAAAATTCAAACCAAAATGTATTCTGTGATGTAAATAAAGATTTTTTTCTATGTTAATAAAAGTTAACTTTTGGGGTAATCAGTCTGAGGTGACCTCCAAAAATGATGTGCTATTCACTTGACCCAGAAAACCCCACAGAATCAAGCAAATCAAGAGATTCAAATCCTTGTGTTCACTTTAGGAACACTCATGAAACCGCCCAGGTCATTAAGGGTATGCATATCTGAAAAGTCACCAAGTATCTGAAGGACATCACTCTACAGAAGTGACATATGCCATTCCATTGTTGGTAGGTTGGAGTTGGTAGGTGTGCACAGGCCAAACAGTGGAGCTGGAGACAGGGTCTGTGGCGCAGAAAGAGTGCTGAATTTTTAATGCACATGCTCAAAAAATGCAGAGAGTAAAGCTGAACTGAAGGGCTTAGATGTAGATTCTCTGCTCACTGAGCACATCCAGGTGAACAAAACCCCCAAAATGCGGGGCAGGACTTACAGAGCTCACAGTGGGATCAAGCAGTACCTGAGCTCTCCCTGCCACACTGAGACAAAGAACAGACTGAAAAAGAACAGACTGTTCCAAAATCAGAAGAGGAGGTTGCAGGGAAGAAAAAGATATTCCAGAAGAAACGGAAGAAAAAAAACTTACAGTCTGGGAATAATGTCACAAAAAATAAATGCAAATGAAATTTAAAAGTAAAATAAAAGTTAAGAAAATCCAGAAAAGAAAAAAAAATACTGTGGAGATTTTTTTTTTTAATGTATGCTATTCCTCTACATGCACAAAGTTTTACTTTCTGAGAAATACAAATGGCACATTTTGGCTCTAAGTACCTCCTTTAGCAGAACTTCACAAGGATGAGTAGCATGCTCATTTTGCATGCTGTTTCCTACAGTTACGCATAGTCTCTAACACATATTAGGTGTTTGATATATGTTGAGTAAATAAATAAATTAAAAGGAGAGACGGAGACCCTCTAGAGTCTAACCTACATGTCTGAAAGCTCTAAATCTTTCAAATGAGTTGAAGGGCTACTTAGGCCAATAATAAAGTAAGAGAAAAACACTAAATTAACTGGTCAGATGTGTTTTTAAAAACCAAGCCAATTACTTCAGTCCAAAAGATTAAAATAGTTATAAACTGAAGAATAGTAAATACTAAAAGGAAAATTTTTGTTTTGTTCTGTTTTCTTTTGAGCACCTGTGACAGGCATGCATTCTGCTAGGGGCCTTACACATTAGTGCTTTTCAAACTTTAAGGAACATAAGATCACCTGGGGCTCTCATTAAAATACAGATCATGATTCGGAGTACTTAGCATTGCTAACCCTTGTTAGGAGCTTACCTGACGGCTCAGTTGGTAAAAAATCTGCCTGCCATGAAGAAAAGCCCTGTTCGATTCCTGAGTCCGGAAGATCCGCTGGAGAAGGGATAGGCTACCCACTCCAGTATTCTTGGGCTTCCCTGGTGGCTCAAATGGTAAAAAATCTGCCCACAGTGTGGGAGACCTGGGTTCAATCTTTGGGTTGGGAAGATCCCCTGAAGAAGGGAAAGGCTACCCACTCCAGTATTCTGGCCTAGAGAATTCCATGGACTATATAGTCCACGGGGTCGCAAAGAGTCAGACACAACTGAGCAACTTTCACTCACCCTTGTTAGTCCACAGATCACACTTTAACAAATATTTACAAGAAGTTTTATCCTCACAGTAACCCATCTAAGGTAGAAATTATTATCCCATATTACAGGTAGACAAACTGAGGCCAGGAGTTTTGGTAATTTCCCCCTGCTTACCTCAGCCAGAATTCAAATTCAGGTGCCTCTAACCCTAATACACCATCCTGCTTCCTTGACTGAACTGGTAAAAACCCATTTAACCAAACTCCAACCAACAGGTACTCTTAATAGAGTTTTAGACTTTTAATATTCTGAAGTTACAAGAAAAAAATTAAAAGCTATTTAAAAACTTTTCTTATCCACCTGGCTCTCTCTTATCACTAGCCCTGCTCCCTGGGGCCTAAACCAGTAATCCTCAAACTGCGGTGCCTTACGCATCCCTTTGCACTGTTAAAAATCGTTGAATATCTAACAGATTTTTTTGTTTCTGTGCATTTTATCTATTAATACTTTCAGTGTAAGAAATTAAGACTGAGAAAAAATTTAGATGCTTATTGTGCTTGCTGTGCTAAGTCACTTCAGTTGTGACTGACTCTGCAACCCTGTGGACTGTAGCCCACCAGGCTCCTCTGCCCATGGGATTCTCCAGGTAAGAATACTGGAGTGTGTTGGCGGGCCCTCCTCCAGGGGATCTTAAAGTAACAAATGGAAGTAATAAATGCTTATTACTTCATTTTAAAACAATTTTGTTAAATATTCATATAAACACCATATTTTACAAAAGGTAAATATTGATATATACAAAACAAAAAAGTTAAAAGAGTAGCACTTTACATTTCTGCAAAACTCCTTAATGATTGGCTTAATAGGAGACAGCTGACTTCTCTTATCTATTTCTACAATCTGTTGCAATAGGAAGAAAACTTGGCTTCATACAAATACACAATTGGAAAAGGAGAAGTATTTGATTAACCTTATGTGATTGTGGCTCTTTGATACAATAACAGCAAAACTGGACAAGCCGTATTTTTTAAAGGTTAGTAGCAATTTGAAATCCATATTCCTTCTGGGATTTCCCTTGTGGTATAGTGGATACAAATCCACCTGCAGGGGACATGGGTTCGATCCCTGGTCCACAAAGATCCCACATGCTGTGGAGCAACTAAAGCCCTTGTGCCACAACTACTGAGCCTGAGCTCCACAACAAGAGAAGCCATCGCAACGAGAGGCCCGTGCACTACAACTAGAGGGTAGCCCCTCTCCCAGCAGTGGAGAAAGCCTGTGCACAGCAATGAAGACCCAGCACAGCCAAAAATAAAAAATCTTTTAAAAAATGGAGTCTCGGGTACTTCCCTGGTGGTCCAGTGGCTAGGATTCCATGCTCTCAAAGCAAGGGGCCCGAGTTTGATCCCTGGTCAGAGAACTAGATCCCACATGCCACAACTAAGACCCAGTACAGCCAAGTAAATAAAAATAAATATTTTTTTAAAATGGAGTCTCATGAAAAACGTCGCTAGTTCAATTGCACAAGCGCTTTTCCTTAAACAACCATCACATTTCCGGATGCAGCAGAAATGCTTCATGCACACTTTCCCTGTCATCATACAAGGCACTAAAAGGATTATAAGCATTGGAATTTGATAACATTAATAATTTTTCCTGCCCCACCGAGCACATTCTTAAGTGAAACTGGCTGTCTTTGGGCAGATGTCAGCAGAGAAAGCAATGACCACCGGTGTAGTTTAGCACCCCTGCCTTGATTTGTGCCAAGGTGCCAGCAGTTGTACCAACAACCAGCTTTGCACTATGACTAAAAACATCAAGGTGGTAGTTGAATAAAATCTAAGATTCAAAAAGGTATTCAATACTTTAAATATTTCAGCAACATTTATATCTGTTGTCAAGCATTTCCAGATATTCTTTGATGATTATCTGTTTTGAATACTAAGTAAATATAGAATAGGATGTCTGGGCAGTTGTGCAGATTTGTCCATTTTCAAAACGAAAGTACAGTTTTGCAGATGATTTGTTAACTCCGTCTTTGATGAGTTACTCTATCACTGGAAAGTGGCACCATCATGATTTCTTTTACCGACTGTTCATCCAGCAGGTGTTCAGCATTGTCGGCTTTACAGGGTTTTAATTAGTCTCTCAGGTGTAGAGTGTAATTCCTTAGCTAATACAAGATGTTAACTTACTCAGTGAGTTATTTCAGTGGCCTTTCCATTTCTAGTCTGAAAATCTGTAACAAACTGTTTTTAATTTTTAAACAATGTCTTTTGTTTTATTTTAAAAATGCAATTCAGTTCCTTTCTTTACATTCTGAATGATTGATCTCAGAATGATGCACAACTTAATTGGAACCATAATACTATTCCCAAATGGTCTGTTGTATAAGACAAGAAAGGTAAAATATTACAAAATTAACTTTTACCATATTTTCTTTCTTATTTAGCTGTTTCATCCAATTTTCATTTTTGTTTTTGTGGGGGATGGGAGTAGTATATTCTTGCCTTCCTTGAACTCTGATATGTCATTTTTATCTGTTTTAGCATCTTTAGAAGTAGACAGTGCAGCTATGGATTGAGAAAGTGACTCTCTCAGTCTCCATTTCAAAAGTCAACAATTCACCCTTAAATATAAGAAAAATATATTGCACATCTTCTTTTATTTTAAAATAAAACATAAAATTAAAATAGTAGTTTTTTGGCAAAATCTTACAGTGTGGAACATTGTCCAAATTTTTAAAAATATTATTGCTAAACAAGCCAACTGCCTGTATTTCTTATGTTTCTGGATAGATGCAAGGAAAACATGGGAATTTCAAAATCGCAATTTACTGGATGATAAAAAGGTCACAGATGTCATAGCAGGTATAACTGAAGAGAGCTGTAAAAGCACAACAGAAGAACTGAAAAAAAACTAAGTTAATCACTAAAAACATACATAAATCTAAATTCACCACCTTAGAAAATTCTAAGAAACACAAGACTCCAATTAGCCATCAGAAGGAGACACCATGGCACATGCAGCCTCTATTGTACAGAAAATCCCACTGTATAGCTATAAGAGGATCTTGGGGACTTCCAAGGGTCCCACATCACACTTTGAGAGTCCATCCTTTAAACATACGAAGTGTTTTACTAGAGGAGAGATGGAAGGAAACTACTGGGTGTGGTCAAAAATTTTGTTTGGGCTTTTCCATAAGATCTTACAGAAAAACCCGAATGAAATTTTTGGCCAACCTAATATTTGGCCAGATCAAACCACCCGGACTTGAAAACTTAGCTGCAATCCCAACTTGTGCCTTCCACAGGTTCTCAGTTCACTCACTCCTCTGTCAATTCTTCCCTTCCCTCCAGGAATCCTTCTCTGTCCAACTTCAGCCCATCTTTCTCACGAGCACCTTCCTATCAGCATTGATACGTGACCTTCCCTGCAACGTGCCCTGAAAAATCTCGTTCCTCTTCCGTTCCCCTCTAGCTACTGCTGGATGTCTCTCAGCCCCTCAAGCTGGAGAAGCCTCGTCCTTGGGCTTTTCACCCTCTGTATTTCTCTTAATGTAGATGTTTCTCAAGGTTTTATCCTTAGTCCTTAATGAGTTACTCCAGTAATCTCTCCCTCTCTGTGGTTTGATGGTGCATCTAAGAGAGTCAATTCCTAGGCAGGTTGATAAGAAGTCCACGGTTCCCCGGGAGGAGATAGGGGTCTGGAGTTCTCAAGGAGGAGAAAAGGACAAACGATTTTTTCTACATTTCTTTGTCTTAGTCAATATAAGAATGTATCCTGCTCAAAGACATGTTTCTCCTTAACAAGAACTTCTGACTAATCCTGTCATCTTAAAATGTAAATTGTGAGAGTGGGTCTAGCAAGATCTTTACAACCTTGAGACATTCTTTTGATTTACTGTAAAACCAGTTACAAAGTATACAGCTCCCTTGCTAAGACTAGCGAGGGGGACTTCTGATGTCTATGTCAGAAGCTTTCTCTGTGCCTTTTTCACTTTAATAAAACTCTGCTACACAAAAGCTCCTGTGTGATCAAGCCTGGTTCCTGGTCCCAAAGCTAAATCTTTGGAGATCACGAATCCGACATCTTTCACTGTAAGCTATTACACCCCAACCCGGCACTCAGACATCTCTCTCCTCAGCTCCAGACCCAGATGGTCAGCAGTCTTTGGATACCTGCCCTCAGGTATCCTAAGAACCTGTTAAATTCCACCGTGCCCAGGAGCACAGGCATATTTTCTAGTTGCAACACTCCATTCAAACAAAGCAAAAACAAAACAATCCCTGCAAAACAACAATTAAAAAACTTGACCAAAGTCTTGCCCCAACTCCAAGAATGCCTTCATTTCTCTCGCTCAAAAATTAGAGACATGTGCCATTCCTCATCTCTTCCTCTCATCCATTCCATACAAGGGATCAGCCTCTAAGGTCTGTCCTGGTATGTAAGTCCTTAAGAGATTTTCTACTGTTCCTTCCATTCTCACTGCCTCTGTCTTAAAGAAAAGTTATTATTATTGCTGTTACTGCTGGTTATTTCAGAGGATAGTACTCTGTGCTAGATGTGGTGATTAGCATGTTATATACATTACTTCCTTTAATCCACCACGACTATTTTAAATCCCATCTTACAGATGAGGAAACAGACTCATAGATCTTCCTGGTTAGCCCCTTTTCCCAGCATTGAGAACATCTGAGAATGTTTTGTGGAGAAATTTGCCCCAAGTCTTGAAGGATGGCATGATTTTTCTGGAGTAGGGAGAGGAAACCATATAGAGGGAAGAATGTGGGTGACTGTGTTTGTGGTCAGTGACGTGAAGGTGTTTTTATTCAGTGACAATAAACTGAAACAAGCAGTCCCTAAGGAAAATATTTCCAAAATGCCTTGCTCCCTTTCTTTAAATATAAAAGAATAACTGTAATGGCTATTGAGTCCTAGTATGCAGGGCATATTGCTAAAGCTTTCATTTACTTGGCAACTAACCTTTACTACTAGCCTCTAAGGAAGCATCAATATAGGCATGCAATAAACAAGAAACTGATGGTGTGTAACTTTCACCTAATTACTGAGATGGCAGAGACTCCAGCACAATCTTTTTCTACTAAGGGCAGAGGCGCCATAGAATGCAAGTTTCTGCTCCTTCTCCTCACTCCACTACCAATCACAGCCTCTACGTAGGGTCCTTCAGTAGATACTCATGTTTTCTTTTAAAAAGTGTCTTTAGCTGGAGACCCACAGTCTGAATTTGGAAAGATTATATTAAATAACTATAAAAAGGTTTTTCTATTATCTTCCAATTAGACTTAAAAAAATTAAAAAAAAAAGATTTTTATGGGATTTACCTGGCTGTCCAGTGGCACAGGTTCGATCCCTGGTTGAGGAACTAAGATCCCTGCATGCTGTATGGTGTGGCTTAAAAAACAAAAAAGAAATGGTTTTCCTTGCAAAGACCCATAAGTCTGCAAATTTATGCGCTCAAAAAAAAAAATGGCTTCCCTGTTTTTAAGTTTGTGTTTGTTTGTTTTTTTTTAATGCCTTTTTGATATAGATGCAAAAACAATGCCAATCAGGGGAAAGATGAGGAGGAGGGATAAACTGGGAGTTTGGGATTGACATAAACATACTCCTGCTTCAACTAAGCACTCAGTTGTGTCCGACTCTCTGCTCTCTGTGACCCCATGGGCTGCAGCCCACCAGGCTCCTCCGTCCATGGGGATTCTTCAGGCAGGAATACTGGAGTGAGTTGCCATGCCCTCCTCCAGGAGATCTCCCCAACCCAAGGATCAAACCCAGGTCTCCCGCAATGCAGGCAGATCCTTTACCATCTGACCTACGAGGGAAGCCCATACTACTATATTTATATATACACATACTACTATATTTAAAATATATAATCAACAAGGACCTACTGAATAGCACAGGAAACTCAATATTCTCTAATAACCTAAGTGGGAAAACAATTTGAAAAAGAATAGATACATGTGTATATATATATATGTAACTAAATCACTTTGCTAAACACCTGAAACTAACACAACATTGTAAATTAACTATACTTTCATATAAAATAAAAATTTTAGAAAACATTTAAACAACAAACAAACAAAACAATCCCAATGATCGGAGAAGGCAATGGCACCCCACTCCAGTACTCTTGCCTGGAAAATCCCATGGATGAAGGAGCCTGGTGGGCTACAGTTCACGGGGTCACTACAAGTCAGACACGACTGAGAGACTTCGCTTTCACTTTTCACTTTCATGCATTGGAGAAGGTAATGGCAACCCACTCCAGTATTCTTGCCTGGAGAGTCCCAGGGATGGGGGAGCCTGGTGGGCTGCCATCTATGGGGTCGCACAGAGTCAGACAGGACTGAAGCGACTTAGCAGCAGCAGCAGCAGCAAAATAAAGTCTCTCACTGTTTAAAAAAAAAAAAAAAAAAAAACAATCCCAATGAAATGTGATCCCGGGACAGAAAAAGGACATTAGGTAAAAACTAAGAGATCAGTCCTGGGTATTCATTGGAAGGACTGATGTTGAAGCTGAAACTCCAATACTTTGGCCACCTCATGTGAAGGGTTGACTCATTGGAAAAGACCCTAATGCTGGGTAGGATTGGGGGCGGGAGAAGAAGGGGATGACAGAGGATGAGATGGTTGGATGGCATCATCGACTCAATTGACATGGGTTTGTGTAGACTCTGGGAGTTGGTGATGGACAGAGAGGCCTGGCGTGCTGCAATTCATGGGGTCGAAAAGAGTCGGACGCAACTGAGCGACTGAACTGAACTGAACTGAACTGAAGGCAATCTGAATACAGCATTGATTTTAGTTGATGATAATAATAATATACTAATATAGATTTTTAATTGTGACAAATGTACCATGGTAAGATGTTAACTTTAGGGAAGATAAGTGATGATACAGGAACCCTTTGTACTATTCTTGCAGCTTTGCAGAAATCTAAAATTATCCGCCAATAAAGTATTGCTTTAAATAATCCAAATGTGTTTGTATAGATGTGTTGTGAAGGAGAAAACAGGACCACATTCTTTACAGTTTAAATGGCAGAAGTACTATTAGGGTAAGGTGATTATTAAAAGGAAAAGCGAAGTTTCAATTCTTTCTTTGGTAATCCATACAACAAAAGTGTGTACCCCACCCCCCTGCCCAAACCCAGTGGGGCTGATGATTCTATTATTTAACCCACTCATCCCTACTCCCCCTTCCAAGCCCCCCACCATCAGAGTAATGCCTCCTGGAATTCTTTTTGGCACCAACATCTTGTTTTAGGAACATGTTTAGACTGTGATTAAAAGAGGATTATTTACACCACGTAGGCATCCAGCTCAAAGGAGCAGGCCACCTCCTGCACTTTTCTTAACTTTTCTGTAAATACCACACCCCAGCAATCACCAGCAAACTAAGCAAAGCAGATCAAGGGGCAACGGAGGGAAGGTTTTATTGTTCTTAGCAAAAAACTTTCATTTCAGCTAGCAGCTGCCACTAAACTCCTCATTCTTAATTCAAAAGGACTCATTTACTGGAACTGATGGTGTAAGTAGCGCTAAAGTTTGGATGCCAAGAAAACCCTCCGTTTACAGCTGTATAATGGGAGGAAATGACCAGGAATCAATAGTTATTATTAACAAGGCCTTGGACAGACCAGTTTACAGAGGCCTAGTTTACATACAGGTATTTGAGAAAGTAGGTTCTCATTCTATGTTCTCACATCATATTTCCTTCACCTCCACAGCAAATTAACCCCTCACATTTGTTCATAGTTTAAAATTTTGACCTTACCTAATCCCATTTGATTTTCACTTCAATCCTATGAGATAATCAGGGCAGGCTTCATTTTCCACATGTTCCCCATAAGCTCAGAAAGTTGACTGATTCCCCCAAGGTGGCACAGTAAACATGGTACTCGAACCAAAGTTTCTTAACTCTAAATCGTGGTTCTTTCATTTGACAGGTATTTACTGAGTTCCTTCTGTGTGTCTGGATCTCTGGTTGCTCCTGAGGATGGAGTGATACTTGAAACAAGCATGGTCCTTGGTTCTGGAACCAGCAGGAGAGGGAGAGACTGACCAAGTCAGTGAGCAGATGTATATATAATTGCAAATTGTGATGAGGGTTATAAGAGAAATAGAGTGCAAAGCTAGCTAAGGGAAAGCCTCTTTAAGGAGGTGACATTTTAGCAGGTACCAGTGGGGCACATATTGTGGAAAGGATGCTCCAGAGGATATATGACAGAGACAGCAAAGGACCTGACGATGGAGAAAGGAATCAAGAGACATGCTGTGGTGAAAAAGAAATGGAGTCCAAGGATGGGCAGAGTGAATCCCCCTCAGCTTTGGAGGCCTGTTAAATGGCTTCAGTTTCATTCTACATAAGGCAGGAAAGTACTGAAGGGTTTTTTAACACAGACTGACATGGCTTGACTTATGTTTTTTTAAAAATCATCCTGAACACTAGGTGAAAAATGGATCAAAGAATAAAATGGTTCTACCTCTAGGCAAGAGTTGAAGCAGAATGATCAGTTGGCAAAACTTAGAAATTATGGTAGGGGAATTCCCTGGAGGTCCAGTGGTGAAAACTCGAAGCTTTCACGGCCGAGGTTGTGGGTTCAATCCCTGGTCAGGAAACTAAGATCTAGAAAGCCTCAGGGCCCAAAACAATGACAACAGCAAGACAATGATGACAACAACAAAATTTAGCCCTGCCTACTCATTAAAAAAAGGAAAGAAAGAAACTGTGGTGCTGGAGAAGACTCTCATTGAGAGTCCCTTGGACTGCAAGGAGATCAAACCAGTCAATCCTAAAGGAGATCAACGCTGAATATTCATTGGAAGGATTGATACTAAAGCTCAAGCTCCCAATACTCCAATACTTTGGGCACCTGATGCGAAGAGCCAACTCACTGGAAAAGACCCTGATGCTGGGAAAGACTGAAGGCAGGAGGAGAAGGGGATGACAGAGCATGAGATAGTTGGATGGCATCACCTACTCAGTAGACATGAGTTTGAGAAAACTCCAAGAGATAGTGAAGGACAGGGAAGCCTGGCGTGCTGCAGTCCATGGGGTCATAAAGAGCTGGACAAGACTTAGCGACTGAACAACCACAATGGTGACCTGGACTAGAGGGGGTGACAGTGAGGGTGAAGAGAGGGTAAGGGCCAAAAGGATCCACAAGTTGTAGGAATGAATGAAGTATGAAAGGTGATGAGGATGAAGGAATGAACTGTATTGTTTAGTAAAAAAGCCAGCCACAGACTCATACATGGATTCATTTATGGGAAAGAAAAGATATATGTGTTAATAAATATCCAAAAGGATATATAGCTTGAATTAGGTCAATTTTGGATGTGAGAAAAATCCCAAATAACAAAGGTTTCACTGCCTCCTGTACAATATTATGAACCTTCATCCATAGTTTTTCAGGTATTCTGCCTACCGAATCTAATCCTTTGAAACTGTTCATCAATAGTATACATATTCCTCTCCTGTATATAAGTTTTATGGGGTTGGAACAGCGTCTCAGGCCTCCTGGGTCTTCATGTCTCCCTCAGTGGGCAGCTCCCACTTTGGGGTCTGTGATATAATGATTTATAATAAGAAATATATATTTGGTCTTTGTCCCCCTTTCTGACATAGATTTCCTAAAACCCTCAGAATTTCCTAAGTGGTAAGAGAGTGTCTTGATATCCATAACAAACACCTTTTAACCACATCTGAGTTTATGTTAATAAGGTGACTTTTGGAAAGTTCCTAAGAATATGACCACAGGAACCAACCAACAATTAAAATGTTGATGCTTTCAGTCCCACCCCCACCTTTGGGGAGGGGAGAGGGGCTGGAGATTGAGTTCAATCACCAATAGCCAATGATTTAATCAATCAACTTACATAACAAAACCTGGATGAAAACCCAAAAGGAAGGGGTTTGGAAAGTTTCTAGGTTGGCAAACACATTGTGGGGCTGGAAGAGTGCCTCGGAGAAAGCCTAGAAGATCCACACCCCTTTCTACTTACCTCAGTCTGTGTATCTCTTCCATTTGGCTGTTCCTGAGTTGTATTCTTTTATAGTAAGTCAATAATCTAGTGAGTGGGGCTTCCGAAGTGGTGCAGTGGTAAAGAATCAGCCTGCCTATGCATGAGGCTCAGGTTTGATCCCTGGGTAGGTAAGATCCCCTGGAGTAGGAAATGGCAATCTATTTCAGTATTCTTGCCTGGAAAATTCCATCGACAGAGGATTCTGAAGGGCTACAGTCCATGGGGTTGCAAAGAGTCAGACACAAATGAGCACACGCACACACTAATAAGCAAACTGGTTTCCTAAGTTCTATGAGCCAATCTAGCAAATTGATGGAAATCAAGGAGGGAGAGATGGGAACCTCTGATTTACAGCTGCTTGGTCAGAAACACAGCTGAAGACCCGCAGTTGCAATTGGCACCTGAAGTCTTTTGGAACTGAGACTTGATCCTGGCAGCTTACATGCTGCTGCTGCTGCTGCTAAGTCACTTCAGTCGTGTCTGACTCTTTGTGACCCCATGGACTGTACAGTTCATGGAATTCTCCAGGCCAGAATACTGGAGTGGGTAGCCTTTCCCTTCTCCAGGGGGTCTTCCCAACCCAGGGATTGAACCCAGGTCTCCCGCATTGCAGGCGGATTCTTTACCAGCTGAGCCACAAGAAAAGCCTGCAGGGAAGCAGGTGATGGGTAATAAAAAGGGATGTGTTATGTTCCTCTTTTGGTTATGCCTTGCTTCATTTCTCTACTTTGGAAACATATTTGTGTCCTTTTTTTTTTTTTAAAACCAAAGAGGGGTTGCTGAAGGAGGTGTGCTTGGACTGGGTAGAGCAGAAGTCACCTTCAAAGGAGATGGGAAGGGGGCAGCTCTCTTGGCAGGAGGAAAACCAGGAGAAGTAGGTTGTCCTAGAGGCAAAGAAGTACGGGTCTGCCAGTTCTCCCAAAACTTCTCAAAGAGCAGTAAAGATGAAAATAGAAACTACTTGACTAGAAAGAAATCATCAGGGACACCAAGAAGACTGGTTCTAGTCAAGAGATGGTGATGTAAGCCAGATGGAAGTGAATTAAAGAAGAAATGCCCCTGAAACAGAGCCAATATGTGAAACCTTGCTGTTTGATATAGAAGGCATTTCTTTCAATGGAGAGAGAGGATGCACTTTGATGAAAGATGTTGGGAAACTGTCCAAACTTCTGTGCACTTTTGATCCTGAGCTCACATGGTATGCAAAAAGTGACATGAATTGCAAACCCCAAACTTAAATGTGAAGTACAAAAATTTCAAATGCTTCGAAAAATATATCTTTTTGTAGCTGCACACAGATTTAGTAGTAGTTTAAGAACACAGCCAGAATACAAACTCAATTCCTGCCTCCAAAGAGGGAGAAAGGGAAAGGGGAGCTGGGTGGAGGGAGTGTAGCAGACATGTTTTTAAATCCGAAGGACACATAGCAGTGTTAACATATGTAAATTCCAAGTTGTAACAACAAACTTGATTGTACTGTCCTTTGACCTTAAATATATTTAAACATTTCTCAATGTCAAAATTTTAATAGGAGAAAGGCAGTGGAGCAACAGTTTAGGCAGTGTCTTTGTCTGTTCAGGCTGTTACAACAAAAATGCCATTGACTGGGTAGCTTATAAACAACAGCAAGTTATTTCTCACAGTTCTGGAGGCTGGACATCTGAGATCAAGGTGCTGGCAGAGTCAGTGTCTTGTGAGGAACTCCAGGGATACAGTTGTCTTCTCAAATGGGGAAGATGCCTTCTGCACCTGGAGGAAGGAGAGGAGGAGCTCTCTCAAGCCTCTGCTATAAAGGCACTAATCCCATTCATGAGGGCTCCACCCTCATGACCTCATCACCTTCCCAAGGCTCCACCTCCAAATATCATCACTATGGGGACCAGGTCTCACATATGGATTTGGTGGCAGCAGGTAGAGTGGGGGGACACAGTTAGTCTACAGCAGTCAGTTTTGCTTTTTTTAATTGAAATGGCATAACATAGCATTGAATGGAACAGGAAGTCTCAGTGTATTTTCCATGAGTAATATTTTATGAAATGTTTGTTTCTATTTCATATGTGTGTTTGTGTGACTGTATGTGTCCTAGTACATGTGTGTGAGTGTGGGTGATTGTGTGAGTGTGTGTGCTTACACACTGAGTGTGTAAAGGACAGGGGTTGCTTTGTAAAATGTGTTTCTTACTATGGATCATGATCAAAAAGTCTGAAAGTCCCAGGAGACAAGTATAGTCAAGTTTTTCAATCAGGTTGGCTGTAGAAAAAAGCAGAACAATGGAACAGCTGTTAGAAAAGGGATGTGTTGTTAAGGGAGGTACTTGGTTTGCCTTTTCCTTTGTTTTTTAAATCTGCAGATTCTGAAGTATGTTTGTGGGTTGACAAAAGATACATCAGGAGAGAAGGAGGGAATTCCCTTGCAGATCAGTGGTTAGGACTCTGTGCTTGCACTGCAGCAAGCTGCATTGCACAACCCGTCCCCCCCAAAAAAAAAGAGCAAAAAAGAGTTTGGTGATTAGGACTAGAGTGGGGGTGGGAGTGAAGATGAGAGGGAGGTGCATGATTGAATGGTGTCAGTCACACAACTAGCAGGCTCTGATGGGCACAGATCAGGTGTGTGTGTGGTGGGGGAGGATGCAGAGGAAGACAGGGGACATGTTGCCATACCTGGCATGCTATGCCAGGGCTCACAGTCTTTGTGATGTGACAAGGCAGCCACTGAACAGGTTGGCAAACAGGCGGGCAGAACAGGGCTCTGACAACAGGTGCTTCTGGAGTTCAGGTAAAAGACAAGGACTAGGAGTAATCTAGGTGGTAAAGCCTTCTCTGGGTGAATGAACCTTGGGGGTGAACTCAGGGATAGATGCTGAATGGGGCCAAGGAGTGAGGGGGTATTAGGGGAAATGTGATTTCCCACAGAGGGGGAGTGGGGAGAAAGAGGGAGTGGGTTTTGATAAAGGGAAGATGGGCACACTGCTTTGGATTCCAGTCTAGAGGCAGAGACTGGGATATGGAGGTGGACTTCTCTTATTCAAGGTCAAGTTTACAGGTAGACAGAGTAATAACATTTAAAATCTGCTTACTAGGTACTAGTCTACAAATAACCTATTTATTGCTTAAGTTATTCTTAATAACAACATTATAAGGTAGGTTCTGTAATAAACTGAATTTTACACTTACTGATGGGCTTCCCAGGTGGTACTAGTGGTAAAGAACCTGTCTACCAATGCAGGAGATGTAAGAGACATGGGTTCGATCCCTGGGTTAGGAAGATCCCCTAGAGGAGGAAATGGCAACCCACTTCGGTATTCTTATCTGGATGAAACTGAGGCTCAAAGTATTAAGAAGCTTGCTGGAGGTCACACAACCAGCAAGGGACAGAGCCAAGTTTCAAACCTAAACAGTCTTGTTCCAGAAGCCATACTCTCAACCTTTACTAGTTCATACCATCTCTGGTAGTAACAACACAAACAAGTCACCAAGTAGCTCATCTAGGATGTGAGCTTTTGACCAAAATGGCCTTTGATCAGACATCATGTTTCTTTACCAGGTGATCATGCCTGAAACTTAGGTTCTCTGGCATGGCTTATCATGCTCCATAGGTAGAGCATTGCATGCTAATAACTTTATACTTTCTTACCATCTTGAATCATCAACCTCCCTCTGTCGTTTCAAGTCACCTCCCACTGGGAAAGAAGAGGTTTTCCTCTTAAATTCTTTCCAAGTTGTCTGCTTGGCAGTGTTTCCTGGAGTTATATTGACTCACCCCCTTCCAGCAGTCCTGAGGGTGACCTCTCATCTTTGTTGCTCATCATCACTTAGGACTCTGGTGTCCCCCTTCTCAACAGGATGCTGCCACTTCTCCATGGACCAGGCCACACTCCTCGTTGTCTTGTCTGTAGATTCTCCACCCCCACCATGCTTTTTGAAGCCTGGAATCACTAAAGGAAGAAGACAGTAGCTGTACACCAAACATAATGTTTCCCCTGGTCCATGGGAATAGGATAAAGGGCAGCTTAGAGTTGGTTTGTCCATGAACACGTCATCAATACCATGCTCTTTTCATCCTTTTATTCAACCTTCCTTAGCACGTTAGCTTTTGAGTTTTTGCTTTTTTCCCCCAATGGTGGCAAGATATCTGTTGTATTTCCGATCATCACCTCTTCACATGTCGGCATCCACATATTCTGTCTCATTGGACAGAACTAGATCCAGGTCCATGCCCAAACCCATCACTAACAAAGGAGCTGCCATTTTCACTTTTGAACTGTGGTGTTGGAGAAGACTCTTGAGAGTCCCTTGCACTACAATGAGATCCAACCAGTCCACCCTAAAGGAAAGCAGTCCTGAATATTCATTGGAAGGACTGATGCTGAAACTGGAACTCCAATACTTTGTCCACCTGATGCGAAGAACTGACTCATTTGAAAAGACCTTGATGCTGGGAAAGATTGAAGGTGGGAGGAGAAGGGGATGACAGAGGATGAGATGGTTGGATGGCATCACCAACTCAATGGACATGAGTTTGAGTAAGCTCTGGGAGCTGGTGATGGACAGGGAGGCCTGGCATGCTGCAGTTCATGGGGTCACATAGAGTAGGACACGACTGAGCAACTGAACTGAACTGAACTGAATCATGGTTCACTTTCTGTTGTGGGGTACATTATTGCCTGAATGAAGCTGGGGTTCTGAAGAGTAGGATAATTATTGGGTGGACAACCACCAATGTCTTCTGTAGCATCTAAGAACTTAAATCCTTCACCTGCTTCCTAACCCTATCCCTCAATTCTGTTCCATCATTGTATTTGGTCTCCCTTCAAAAGAGCCTCCCCGCCTACCTCCCCCCCCCCCAAAAAAAAGCCTCCCTCTTCATATATTAATCAGAAAGCCTTCTACTGAATATTTTTTTGAAAATCCACTCCTTATCCCTAGGGAGTGGTCTCACTCCAGTCCAATCTACTTCTCCCCATGTTTCATATGATAATTTCCCTCTCCCCAGAATGGGGGCTAAAGAGGAGTTAGCTGCATGATGTGGGGAGGGTGGTTGGACTCTGACTCCAAATGCAGACACTAACTCTCAGAGGCGCAGTTTTGACTAGTGGTCATAACTACTGATGACTTCGGGGATCAGGCAGGTGACACAAAGCGAAGGGGATCAGGACCGGTGAGCTGCAGGATGCAGAGCCCATCCCAGAGTCTGCTGCTCTTTCCAGCTGATTGTTTCCATGTGGGAACAAGGGTCAGATTGCCTGGGGGAAGCAGGAAATTTGGAACTTAAGTGCAATTTCCCATTTTAAACATAGGTGAGCAAATGCCTCCTCTCTCGCCCTGAAGCAGGCTTCCCTTGTGGCTCAGCTGGTAAAGAATCTGCCTGCAATGTGGGAGACCCTGGGTTCAATCCCTAGGTTGGGAAGATCCCCTGGAGAAGGGAAAGGCTACCCACTCCAGCATTCTGGCCTGGAGAAGTCCACGGACTGTATAGTCTATGGGGTCACAAAGAGTCAGATACGACTGGGGGATTTTCTCTTCACTTCACTTTCGCCATCAAGTCTCTTTGCTGTTGTTGTTATTGTTCAGTCGCTTAGTTGTGTTCAACTCTTTGCCACCCCATGGACTGCAGCATGCCAGCCTTCCCTGTCCTTTACTGTCTCCTGGAGTCTGCTCAAATTCTTGTCCATTGAGTTAGTGATGCCATCCAACCATTTCATCCTCTGTTGTCCCCTTCTCCTCCTGCCTGCAATCTTTCCCAGCATCAGGGTCTTTTCCAACAAGTTGGCTCTTTGCATCAGGTTGCCAAAGTATTGGAGTCTCTACTTCACAATATTATGTATGTAGAACTGTTCCTAACCTTTGTTTCCCCAGATTCCTCCCAATGGTCTCTTTATGCCTTCTTGGCAACAGAAGGAGGCCTGAGGCTGAATTCTACACCTCTGAGTGGCAGCTCTCTTAACCTTTGGCTATCCTCATGGACCCAGGGATGTTTGTTTTATTAAATTATGTTATGTTGCATCACTATCATTGTTTTCTTTGATGTTCAATGATCTCAGACTCAGCCAATGGGAGTCCCTTTAAGCTGGCCTCTGTGACCCTCAGATATGTCTCCAGTAGCTCCTGGAGCTTTCTGGGACAACCAACTTCCAGGCTCACCTTGTAATTTTTCTGTCCCATACCTGGAATCAGCCACTGCTCCAAGAAGCTCAGGATTATTTTTTAAAATGGGAAATGGTATTTAGATATCAAGACCTGGTGGTTTAATGTGTTGATTTGTACTGTAATATCATTGCTTCTATGCCCTTTCAGGAAAGAGAGAGACAGAGAAATCATATTGATAATCTACAGCAGCACAGGGTTCCCTACTGCATATTTTTAATCTCTCTTCTCTCACAATATGTGAGGATGATTGTTACCCCCACACAATATATTTGCTTTAACCTACATGCATTACTCACAAAACAGTATTGGAATGACATTATCTATATCACAACTATCAGCACGCCTACAAGTCAATACAAGATTATATTCCACTAAATTATACAAAGTTCTATTATCAGTCTGATGCACTGTTAGGACTGCTTGCTTCTGCTGTTCATCATTTGTAAGCTGTTTTTCCATCCTTGCTGATGTAACTTTATCTGCCGAGCACACCTATGGAGTTTACCCTCTGAACTTCCTTGCACCTGGCTTCCTTCTATCTCACTTCCTCCACATTCCCTTCTCATTTTTCTGCCTGACGTGGAGTCCTTTAAATATCTTCATTTCCTTCTATCTTTCTTTATTCTCTGTTCCTATCACCTTTACTGATAGGAGCCAAGTTCTGTGCCTGGTGCTAGAACCCCATGGTTGTCCAGCATACCTTCAGCTCATCGTCTATGGAGAAGACACAGGTAACCGGCCATTGCAGTGGAGTGATGGGGACCATGCAGGGCAGGAGCAGAGGATGCCGGGAATACACAGGAAGCTTCTCACCCCACTGTGCCCATCATGGGCTTATGGGTGGCACTCCTTAGCTGGTTGTCCTGTTGGGATGAAGAGACAATGTCTCTTAACATTAAACGCATAATATTTACTGTTAGCTTATTAAGTATTAACTTGATAATACTTATCATTAGCAATGGGTTAATAAACACATGTCATGGGGTCATGGTGAGGATGAAATGAGATAGTGCCTATTATATGCTTAGCACAATGCCTGGCATGGGAAAGGGTTGAGTATCACTAACACGGTTGTGTGATCCTCTCCACAAAAACGCACACACTGTGGAGGTTCAAGGTAAGGAGGAATTAGACTGGCACAGAGTTTCCACTCCTCCTTGGAACTTTCCCCCTTCCATACTGATATGGGCATCTGTCTAACTTTGCCCATGAAGCATCATCCCCTCCTTTTGGTTAGAGCACTTCTATTTGCCTTTGCCAAGCCAGTTTTCCCCCTCTCTTGGTCCAGGTGGCTGGTTATCCCCCACACCCGGCTCAGTGAGTGGACATAGGACTCAGGCACATGAACCTAAACCAAGGCCCACTACATCATCAGCAAGGCCAGTGCAACATGAAAGGGCAGGGCCCTTTGTTCAAAATTTAGGAAGAATTTCAAGATGACAGCTGCATTAAAACAGACTGCACCTCACTGTGGACCCAGGACTTCCTTAGTCAGCCCAACAGGAGCAAGAGGAAGGATTCTAACCCACAGACACCTGCCAAGCTCCTCCACTGTCCTGGTGCCTCAGGGCGTCTAGGGCCCACTCACATCTGGACACAGAGCTAAGACATGCCAAGGAAGCAATGGAAGAGGTCAGCAGTTGAAGAACTCTCAGGGACATGGTCCCTTTCTTACATATCTGAGCCCAAAGATGGAAATGTTTCTATAAAGGTCACACAGCAAGTTCGTGGCAGTGTCTGAACTGGAACCCAGGTCTCCTAGAGTTAGGGAACTGTTAGCTGAAATTGCCCACCCTGGCCAGGCATGATAATAACACCTTGCACGAGCTGTCTCACAACAGGAGGTCCTGATAAAGAACACACTAGCTGGAGAATTCAATAGGGGCCAAAAGGAGGGAGGAGACTCCAGCCCATAATATGTCCTACCAACCTCCTAGAAACTCTCATGCTGGAATCCATTGCGACTGAGAGATGTGTATGCCACCAAAAGGACCTGAGTCAGACCAAATACGGCACAAGCAAAATGAATGGCCAGAGACAACCCAGAAAGCTAACCCCTTTACCGTGAATCATAAGACTGCGAGCCACATGGCAGAGCAGGTCTCCTCGGCTCCTTCACCCCAGGTCTCCGCCCTAGTGCCCCTTCCCGGTAAAGTCTTTTGCTTTGTCAGTACGAGTATCTCCTGGGACAGTTCATTTCTAAGTGTTAGACAAGAGCTCACTCTTATACGTGTATGGCTGAGTCCCTTCGCTGTTCACCTGAAACTATCTCAACCTTGTTAATCGGCTATGGTGGTGGTTTAGTTGCTCAGTTGTGTCCAACTCTTGTGACCCCATGGACTGTAGCCTGCCAGGCTTCTCTGTCCATAGGATTTTCCAGGCAAGAATATTGGGTTGCCATTTCCTTCTCTAGGGGTCTTCCCAACCCGGGGATTGAACCCTGGTCTCCTGCACTGCAGGCAGACTCTTTACCGACTGAGCTACCAGGGGAGAACAAATCAGCTATACTCCAATACAAAATAAAAAGTTTAAATTAAAAAAAAAAGCTTTCTTGGACCTTGGAAGGGGTCCCCCTTCTGGTGACAGTAGGAGCACTGCCGTCACAGGTGAAAATGAAAGTCGCTCGTCGTGTCCAACTCTTTGCGACCCCATAGACTAGACAACACAGTCCAAAGAATCCTCCAGGCCAGAATACTGGAGCGGGTAGCCTTTCCCTTCTCCAGAGAATCTTCCCAACCCAGGGATGGAACCCAGGTCTCCCACATTGCAGGCAGATTCTTTACCAGTTGAGACACAAGGGAAGCCCAAGAATACTGGAGTGGGTAGCCTATCCCTTCTCCAGGGGATCTTCCTGACCCAGGAATCGAACCGGGTTCTCCTGCACTGCAGGTGTGATTCTTTACCAACTGAGCTATCATGAACTACATTCAGCATCACTAGGCAGGAGGTCAAAATAAATTCCAGCCCGCCAAGATCTTGGTAACCTCTTCAGAACAGCTGTGATGATGGCAGCTAACATTTGAGTGCTTACAACAGTGTCACACGCTTCTGGGAGCCTTCTGGAGTTCTTGCAGTAACCCTAAGAAGCAGGTACCATTACTGTCATTTCTATGTCACAGGTGGGGAAACTGAGGCACTGAACTATTAAATGACTGGCCCAAGGGCACACACCTATGATGTAAGTGTCAGAACTGGAGTTTAGACCCAGGGAGGCCAATGCGGGGCACAGGGTCTTGGCCAGCACTCCACACTGCACAGCGTATTTGGCGGTGTTGTCCCGCGGTGGACAAGCAGCCCCCAGCAGAGAAGCAGCTTCCACTGGTTTAGTGCACGCGGCCTCCAGGTGCTGCACTCAGGGGTTTACAGGACTCGTCACAGCGGCTGGACCTCCCTCCAGCCTCTGTCAGGCCTCCTCCCAGTGTCTACTTACAGAAACCTGGATTCCTCGGACTCCGTGGATTATCTCATTTAACTGGGCGTCCAGAGAGATGGGGGACTCCTGCCACGGATGAGTCAGTGGCTGGACCACAGGACCCGGTTCTGTCTCGCTCTGCTCCCCCCCACACCGCTTCATCCTCAGGGGGCGCCACAAGATGACTGGACCAGGTTGGGGGTCAGCTTTCAGACATGACAATAGACGAAGAGGAAGCCTTTCTCCCCTGAGGATCTCTCTTAAGAGATAAGAAACTCTCTCATAAGCGACCCCTTCCCCAAAGACTTTCCCACAAACTGCATCCTAGTTCTGACCCAAGCCCTAGGAAACAGACTGGGCTCTTTACGTTAGACCATGACTCCACCATGGGATGGGAGTCAGCCTCCTTGAGTCACATGACCTTGTGGGGGGAGGGGCAGATGCTTGCGCAGTGTTGGAGTAGTTAGGAAGGGGAGGAAGATGGATGCTGAGGCAGGACACAGCATCTGCAGGTGGGTATTTCATGGCCATTTTACAGATGAGCAAACTGAGGCTCAGGGAGTAACAGCTTCCTCAGGGTTACAGCTTACAAAGAGGGAAGCTGGGATTTAAACTTATTCTGTACAACTCCAGAGGCTATGTGCCTGACTTCTTTCCCAATTGCCCAGGAAAGGCAGCCAGGACACCTGGGTTCTTGTTCCCATGGCACCATTAGCTCAGGATTTGTTCTGGGACAATTTCCCTCCCCTTTCTAAGTTTCAGTTTCCTCCTCTTGAGTGCAACAGTGCCTTCTGGGTCTAATATGCAGGACTGGGGTGGACACCAATGAGGTTATGGATGTGAGCGTTTCAGCAGCTGCAGGGGGAGGGTTCCATGTGGTGTAGGAGACACGCTAAGCTCTGGAATCTGACTGGCCGTGAGTTCAGATCCTTATTAGTGAGACTTTGCGAAAGTCCCTTAACATTCTATAGAGTGGGGATGATGATACCAAGTTACACAATTATTAGGCAGGCCACAAGAATCCATGATGGCAAATTACTTGGCTTAACAAGGTGTCTAACACAGAGTAATTTCTTTTCTCGTTCTCTTTATAGGAAATGCAGCTTCATCCTCCAAGCTTAGGGTACAGGGAAAATACTACATTCAATTTTCTGAGGATAATATCCAGTGATTTCTTTTTTGCTGTGGTGCAACTAAGCCCAAGCGCTGCAACTACTGATCTCGCATGCCACAACTAGAGAGTCCGTGAGCCACGGCAAAAGATCCACCCGACACAACAAAGATCCTGTGTGCTGTAGCTAAGGCCTAACGCAGCCAAATAAATAAATGAATAATTAAAAAAAAAAACCAGATTCTTAAAAAAAAAAAATTTTGCCAAGGCAGCTTCATGCCAATAGAGAATTGGCATTGCTTGGGCTTTGCTGCCCCCTCCTGGGTGTTGTGAGTAGAAAGTGAAAGTGATAGTCACTCAGTCGTGTCAAACTCTGTGACCCCATGGACTGTGGCCCACCAGGCTCCTCTGTCCATGGGGTTCTCCAGGCAAGAATATTAGAGTGGGTTGCCATTCCCTTCTCCAGGGGATCTTCCTAACCCAGGGATCGAACCCAGGTCTCCTGCATTGCAGGCAGATTCTTTACCATCTGAGCCACCAGGGAAGCCCCGTGAGTAGAAAGGGCTGCCCCTATTTGCCGCCTGGAATGGCAGGAACTGGGAGAGGCCTTGCTGTCCACACATTCTGATTCCCCGTGCCCTAAAGGGAGGCCGTGTGGTTCCTGGGCTAGGGGTAGTCAGGAAACACTGAGTTAGTTCATTACATAGATGGGAAAACAATGGCCTTGAGAATAGGTGGCTCTTATCTGAGAGGGGCATCAGGATAGGAGCCAGGAACTCAGGGCTCTAGACAGCAATGCTCTTTCCACTGTGCCCTGTCTGAAGCGATCTTGCTAATTAAGCTCCAACACCCCCCCAGAACTCACCTGCCAACCAGGGCTGGGATCCCTCCACTGATGCTGTGTCAGGGGGTCCCCCAGCCTGTGCTTACTCTCATGGTGGTGGGGCACTTACTGTCTTAAAAAGCAGCCTGGTCCCTACTCCTGACCTTCAGGACATTTCCCCTTGTCTGGGCTCCAGACGGACCTCACCGCCTCCTCCCTTACTGGATCCGGTTCTGCCATCTGATGATAAGGTGCTCTGTTGCCTGGCACACTGCAGAGATGGCAAGGCCAGGGGAGCTGGAGCTAGGAGGACAAGGAAGACGGAGTAAGTTCTTCGCAGCATCTGGCACTCCCAGATGCATTTCCTCCTTGAATCCTGCAGGACAGATGCAGTTAGTCTCACATTACCTCCAAGGGGGTTTAGGTGTAGGGAACTGGCGTTACCTTGTGCAAGCTCACACATGGGTTAGTGTCAAGGTGGACACAGCGAATGTCCTTGAGTTCTGGATTCGGGAACTTCAGTCTGCTCATGACCAGGAGCACCATTCTCCACTGCCCTGCGGTACTCACTGGGTGTCGTGACCAGGTGGGCACCTGGGGTAGCGTCTACTTTGTACAAACTTACTGTGAAGTATAACACTCACAGGAAGAAGTGCACAAAGATGCGTAACTCCATGATCTATTACAAAAGCAATTGCTTGTAAAATCACCACCCAAGTCACAAAAAAAGGACACCTCCAGCAACCCAGAGCCTCTTACCTTTCCTGACCACTGTTCCCATCCTTCTTGCTCTTCTTTCTATTGGGTTGGCCAAAAAGATGTTACAAAAAACCTGGACAACCTTTTTGGCTAACTTAAGAGTTTTACGAACCTACATGTGTGCCCATGCCTGACGGTAGTGTGAACTTATGTAAATGGAATCACATTTAGCATCATTTTGCCTCAGACTGCTCTCATTCAGCATTCACTCAGCACCCACCCACAAATATTTTCACGGCTGGAGGACACTGACATCACAATCTTGTCAGCGGATGTGGGAACTGTTTCCAGGTCTTCTTGTACCGACCATGATAACCGCTCTGAACATTTGTGTACATATTTCTTGGTACATATCTGTATTCACCCCTTCATGGATCACTGTCTTGTCGTGGCAAAGGGGCTTGCATAACTCAGTGAAGCTATGAGCCATGCTGTGCAGAGTCACCCAAGACAGACGGGTCATAGCGGCGAGTTCTGACAAAATGTGATCCTCTGGAGGAGGGAATGGCAAACTACCCCAGTATACTTGCCGTGAGAACCTCATGAACTGTATAAAAGGCCAAAAAGATATGACACCAGAAGATGAGTCCCCCAGGTCTGAAGGTGTCCAATATGCTACCAGTCAATATTAAGGGAAATCAATCCTAAATACTCATTGGAAGGACTGACGCTAAAGCTGAAGCTCCAGTATTTTGGTCACCTGATGCAAACAGCCGACTCATTGGAAAAGCCCCTGATGCTAGGAATGATTGAAGGCAGGAGAAGAGGGCATCAGAGGATGAGATGGCTGACAGCATCACCATGTCCACGATGCAATGGACGTGAACTCGGGCAGGCTCCGGGAGATGGTGAGGGACAGTGAGGCCGGGTGTGCAAAGAGTCGGACATGACTGGGTGACTGAACAATAACAACATGTGTATTCATGTATTTCTGTTGGGTATCTAAGTGTACTTCTTTCCTAGAGCTTCTGTAACTCAGTGTCTCAAACTGGGTGGCTTAAAACCACAGAAAGTTATTCTTTCTCAGTTCTGGAGGCTGTAAGTCTGAAACTAGTTGTTGGCAGGGCTGTGCTCCCTCTAAGATTCTGGGTGGAATCCTTTCTTGCCTCCTCCCAGCTTCTGGTGGAGGCGGGCAGCAGCCATCCCCAGTGTTCCTTGGTTTGCAGCTGCACAGCTCCTGTCTCTGTCTCCATCTTCACGTGGCCCTCGTTCCTCATATCCTTCCGTTATCTTGGTATAAGGACAGTAGGCATAGTGCATTAAGGGTCACCGTATTGCAGTAGAACTTCTTCATTAGTTACACTTGCAAAGACCCTATTTCTAAATAAGGTCACATTCTGAGGTACTGGGGGTTAGGATTTCAACATTTTTTGTTGTTTTATAGCACAACATATATTTCAAGTGGACAAAAAATTAGTATCACCTACGACCAAACAACAACAACAGTATCTTAAGCTGCCTTTGATTGGGAGCTTCCTTTCCAGTACTTTGAAGTCTATATGATGTTTCTAGAAAATTTACTACTCTGGAAATGGAGGTAAGGGAGGCCTGTGGTTTTTCTTTTTGATTAACTGCTGTAATACTGTCCTTCAGGGTGGCTGAAGAGGTTTCATATTTTTAGACATCATTAGGGGCTGGAGCTCTTACAGGACAACTCTGATGCTATATGAATTCTGCCACTTTGCTAGCACTGATATGGCTCTTGGGTCCACCACTCCATTAGAACTATTAACTCTATTCAGATTAATTTTTGTTACAGATCTTACAAGGGGATGCTTCTGGATATCTAGGTCCACGTTCTATTTTAAGGCTGTATATTTGGTTTTCGTAAATTGTCCGAGCCCATGGTGGCTGCCGTCTTATGTGGCTGTCGCTCAAGATCAACCTATGATTTTAGGAAGCATAATTCAATCCTTAATTACAACTCAGAGTGCAGCTGCTGGTTGTCTTATCAGATCCCAAGAAAGGACTTGAGTGTAGATTGTTAATCTGCGAGGGAAGCACTTTTGAGGCAGGGGAAGCGTCTGGGGCACAGAATTTAGGCTGGACTCATTCTAGTGCCCCAGGGGTCTCACCAGTGCACCAGCAAGGTGATAAGAGAGAAAGCCAGGGAAGTGTTCCTTGAGTGCCGGAGTGGGCAACCGGGATTGATCAATGCCATTTCAGGAGCCTCTAAAGAGCTCTATGGTGCTTCCCTGGTGGCTCAGAAAGTAGAGAATCCGCCTGTAATGAGGGAGACCTGGGTTCAATCCCTGGGTTGGGAAGATCCCCTGGAGAAGGGAATGGCTACCCACTCCAGTATTCTTGCCTGAGAATTCCATGGACAAGGAACCTGGCAGGCTACAGTCCATGGGGCTGCAAAGAGTCAGACATGACTGAGCGACTGACGCTTTCACTTTTCACAGAGCTCTGTAGAACGTGCCTCCCACTCATCCCACAGAGGGATGGGAAAGCTGGCCATTCATCTACTAACTACTGTATCTTACTGGTTGCAGGTTGTCCTCAAGAGCATAAATTCCCTGGGGGCTGCTCTGCACTTGAGTGGACAGGCTTCTGCGGCACCAGAGAAAGGTCTCAGATACAGGGCCTTGTGGTGGGATGCTGTCGGCATCAGTTGTCCCCTGTGGGCTCAGGTGAAGCCAGGGGTGTGGATCAAGGCATCAACAGTGCCTGCTCCAGTGCGTGCCTTGGGATGCTTCTCCAGAGAAGACATGCAAATGGACCATAAGCACATGAAAAGATGAGTAACATCTCTAATTATCAGAGAAATGCAAATCAAAACTACAACAAGGTCTCCATAAATTACGTCCTTTAGTCTGAGATGTTATTCACTATTCCATGCAGTAAAGCAAGGGTGTCTTGGGTTTGTTTTGGGAAGGTCTATTCTGTTTTTTTGAATGATCTGTGAGTTCTTGCACCAGTACCACACTGACTTCATGATTTTTGAAAGTCCTGATATCTGGTAGAGAACTCTCTCCTTCTTGGTCTTCTTCCTCATTAACTATGCTTCATCTTTTGCATTTCAATATACATTATAAAACTATCTTGTCAATTCCATAACAATTATATCAATTTTTTGAGCAGGCTTGCATCAGCTCTGTAGACCATTTTGGAGGAACTGACATCTCCACACCTTGAGCTATCTAATCCATACATATCACATTGTTGTTGTTCAGTCGCTCAGTCATGTCCGACTCTTTGCGACCCTATGGACTGTAGCACACCTGTCCTTCACCATCTCCTGGAGCTTGCTCAAACTCATGTCCATCGAGTTGGTGATGCCATCCAACCATCTCATTCTCTGTCATCCCCTTCTCCCCCCGCCTTCAATCTTTCCCGGCATCTGGGTCTTTTCCAATGAGTTGGCTCTTCACATCAGATGGACAAAGTATTGGAGCTTCAGCTTCAGCATCAGTCCTTCCAATGATTATTCAGGACTGATTTCCTTTAGGATGGACTGGTTTAATCTCCTTGCAGTCCAGGGGACTCTCAAGAGTCTTCTCCAACACCACAGTTCAAAAGCATCAATTCTTCGGCACTCAACCTTCTTTATGGTCCAACTCTCACATCCATACATGACTACTGGAAAAACCATAGCTTTGACTAGACAGATTTTTGTTGGCAAAGTAATGTCTCTGCTCTTTAATACGCTGTCTAGTTTTGTCATAGTTTTTTTCCCAAAGAGCAAGTGTCTTTTAATTTCATGGCTGCAGTCACCATCTGCAGTGATTTTGGAGTCCCCCAAAATAAAGTCTGTCACTGTTTCCATTGTTTCCCCATCTATTTGCCATGAAGTGATGGGACCAGATGTCATGATTTTCATTTTTTGAATGTTGAGTTTAAAGCCAGCTTTTTCACTCTCCTCTTTCACCTTCATCAAGAGGCTCTTTAGTTCCTCTTCACTTTCTGCCATAAGGGTGGTGTCACCTGCATATCTGAGGTTATTGATAATTCTCTTGGCAATCTTGATTCCAGTTTGTGCTTCATCCAACATGGCATTTTGCATTATGTACTCTGTATACAAGTTAAATAAGCAGAGTGACAATATACAGCCTTGACATACTCCTTTCCCAATTTGGAATCAGTCCATTGTTCCATGTCTGGTTCTAACTGTTGCTTCTTGACCTTCATACAGGTTTCTCAGGGGGTAGGTAAGGTGGTCTGGTATTCCCATCTCTTAAGGAATTTTCCAGTTGGTTGTGATCCACACAGTTAAAGATTTTAGTGTAGTCAATGAAGCAGATGTTTTTCTGGAATTCCCTTGCTTTTTCTATGATCTAATGGATGTTGGCGATTTGATCTCTGGCTCCTCTGCCTTTTCTAAATCCAGCTTGTACATCTGGAAGTTCATGGTTTACATACTGTTGAAGCCTAGCTTGGAGGATTTTGAGCATGACCTTGCTAGCATGTGAAATGAGCACAGTTGTGCAGTAGCTTGAACATTCTTTGACATTGCTCTTCTTTGGGATTGGAATAAAAACTGACCTTTTCCAATCCTGTGGCCACTGCTGAGTTTTCCAAATTTGCTGGCATATTGAGTGTAGCATTTTCATAGCATCATCTTTTAGGATTTGAAATAGCTCAGCTGGAATTCCATCACCCCCACTAGCTTTGTTCCCAGTGATGCTTTCTAAGGCCCACTTGACTCCACACTCCAGGATGTCTGGCTCTAGGTAAGTGGTCACATCATTGTGGTTCTCTGGGTCATTACAATCTTTTTTGTATAGTTTATCTATGTATTCTTGCCACCTCTTCTTAATATCTTCTGCTTCTGTTAGGTCCATAGTGTTTTCTGTCCTTTATTGCGCTCATCTTTGCATGAAATGTTCCCCTGGCGTCTCTAATTGTCTTGAAGAGATCTCTAGGCTTTCCCATTCTAGTGTTTCCCTCTATTTCTTTCCATTGTTCACTTAAAAAGGCTTTCTTCTCTCTCCTTGCTGTTCTTTGGAACTCTGCATTCAGATATCTTGCCTTTCTTCCTTTGCCTTTCGCTTCTCTTCTTTTCTCAGCTATTTGTAAGGCCTCCTTCAACAACCATTTTGCCTTTTTGCATTTCTTTTTCTTGGGGATGGTTTTGACCACTGCCTCCTGTACAATGTCACGAACCTCTGTCCATAGTTCTTCATGTACTCTATCAGATCTAATTGCTTGAATCTATTTGTCACTTCCACTGTATAATTATAAGGAATTTGATTTAGGTCATTCCTGAATGGCCTGGTGGTTTCTCCTACTTTCTTCAATTTAAGTCTGAATTTTGCAATAAGGAGTTCATGATCTGAACCACAATCAGTTCCCAGTCTTATTTTTGCTGACTGTTTAGAGCTTTTCCATCTTCGACTGCAAAGAGTATAGTCAATCTGATTTCAGTATTGACCATCTGGTGATGTCCATGTGTACAGTCGTCTCTTTTAGCTTCTTCAGCATTAGTCGTTGGCGCACAGACTTGGATTACTGTGATATTGAATGGTTTGCCTTAGAAACAAACTGAGATCATCCTGTTGTTTTTGAGATTGCACCTAAGTACTGCCTTTCAGACTCTCTTGTCCTAGGTAATTGATATTTTTGATGCTCTTAAATTGGTATTTTAAAGTTTTTTATTTTTAAATTCAGGTGTATAAATTTACACTGACTTCATATCCAGCAATTTTTTTCAACTTATTATTTCTAATCATTTATCTGTGAATTCTTTTGGGTGACCTAAGTACGAATGCTCTCTATGAGGAAAAACAGTCCAGGTTCTTGCTTTCCAATCTTCAGGATTTACTTCTCTCACTTCTCTGCACTGATTGGGGTTTCTATGATGTTACGTGGTGAAAGGAGTCATCTTTATCTGTCTCCTAATCTGAAAGAGAACACAGTCAACATTTTACCATTAAATATAATGCTTTCTATAGCTTTTGCTTTAAATATTTCTTATAAATATTTGAGATATGTCAGTTGCAGCCTTGTGAGAAACTCTGAGCAAGATGATCCAGCCCCACCAACCTGATCCATACAAACTGCTAAATATGGGGGTAATTTGTTACACAGCAATAGATAACTCACGCAGAAGAATGTAGTTTTCCCTGCCAAGTCCAACATAAGGTGACTGCAGCATCGTGTGGCAGAAAAAGCATGGGTTTAGAATCAGATAAACAGGGTTCCAGTTCTTCTGTAGAGTAAGTTACTTATCATCACTCAGCCTCAGTTTTCTCCCTGGAAATGAGATAACCATCCACCTCTTAGAGATGCTTTGATTACACAGGAGGAAGTGACATCTCAGTGCAGGGTCTGGCACACAAGATAAGCACTTAAATGCCTAGCTCCCGTCCCACCCATTTGACAGTCATCTAGCCCACTGTGGCTTTTAAATACGCTCATTATATTTCCTGGATAACATCAGAGTATATTGTGTAGCCAGGGGGTGCATTTTTTTTTTTACATTTTTAATTGGAGTCCAGTTGCTTTACAATGTTATGTTAGTTTCTGCTGCACAGCAAAGTGAATCAGTTATCCATGTACCTATATCCCTTCTTTTTTAGACTTCCTTCTCGTTTATATCAACAGAGCACGAGTTCCCTGTGCTATACAGCAGGTTCTCATTAGTCATCCATAGTACTCTATAAATAGTAGTGAATATGTCAGTCCCAATCTTCCAATTCACCCCACCCTCCCTTCTCCCCGTTGATATCCATGTTTGTTCTCGACATCTGTGTCTCTACTTTTGCTTTTCAAGTAAGTTCATCCTTACCATTTTTTCTAGATTCCACATGTAAGTGATATTATATATTTGTTTTTCTCTGACTTATCTCACTCTGTATGACAGGTTTATCCACATCTCTGCAAATGGTGCAATTTCATTCCTTTTTTATGGCTGAATAATATCCCATTTTATATACACAGGGGTAGAATTTCTGACATAGAAAACCTTGGAAATTCAAGATATGGTTGCCACACCATTGTACCAGCTCCCCTTCATTTTGACAGCTATTACAAACTGCTTACTCTCAACATGTAGATTATTTATTCCCCCCACCCCTGGTTGGGTGGGCCACTGCTGCAGGTTACAGTGAATTGGACATTTCACGTCACCAGCAGTTGAGCCCACTGGGTAGGATCCATTTCCCAATGACCCCACACACCTCACTTCAAGTCAAGCCTTTACAATTCTTGTTGCTGGTAAAAGTGAAGGCTAGGATGCGATAACATCTCCCACTGCCTATGTCCTGCAATGAGTATCACCTGCAGTGTGGAATGGCCCCTAAGGTGAGAAGCAGGATTTGGGGTTGGGATATGGGGCTGAAACTCAACTCTCTCACTTCTTAGCTTACAGGACCCTCAGCAAGTTGTTTTCTGTGAGCCATTTATCTTTTTTTTTTTTTCTTCACTTATAAAATGGGAGTAAGAATATTTTACCTCCTCTGGGTCATTTTGTAGATTATACTGGAGTATTTGAGAAAAGCATTTGGCAATTTGTAGGTACTCAATACATTAAAAAAAAAAAAAATCTTTCCTGGGGCTTCCCTGGTAGCTCAATGGTAAAGAATCCGCCTGCCAGTGCAAGAGACACAAGTTCGATCCCTGGTCCGGGAAGATCCCACATGCTGCAGAGCAACTAAGCCCGTGTGACACAGCTACTGAGCCTGTGCTCTGGAGCTTGTGCTGCACCACAGGAGAAGCCACCACAGTGAGAAGCCTGCACGCTGCAACAAAGAGCAGCCGTGCTCACAACTAGAGAAAAGTCCACGTAGCAACAAAGGCCCAGCACAGCCAAAAATAATACATGAATACAATTATTAAAAAGAAATCTTTGCTGTGCGAAGGGGTCAACTGGGGGGAGGGTGGGGTAGCTGGATACTGATACAGCTTGCCTCAAAGTGTAGTGTAGGACCCGAGTGTGAGCATCCCCCAGGAGCTTGTTAGAAACTGAGAATCACAGGCCCCACCCTGGACCTGCTGAATCAGGATCTGCATTTCCACAAGGTCCTCAGTGACTCAGTGCTTGCAAGGAACCCGAAGTCCTGCATTGCTAATAAGCTCCATGCAAGCAATAACCGAGGTGAAGAATTGAGAAGAGGCAGGACGTTGATGACACAGAGGCAAAGACGGGTTTGCAGATTTGGGGAGCTCTCCCTATGTCTGCTGCATCCAAAGAAGGATGACTTCTCCCTGGCATGAAATTGAACTCTGATGAGGACGTTATCCAGGACAGAAAAGCCAAACTACCCATCTGAATAAATAAGCATCAATTTTATTGAATCATGAATAATTTAAGACTGGTACAATCATCAGCTTTATTCTCTATGACGTGGGGCATGATCTCTGGCAGATCATTGGCAAATCCAAAAACCTCATGATAAATGAAAATTAAATAGGGAGGGAGGGAGGGAGGGAGGAAGGAAACATACCGTACACAAAATACTCAATTCCTAGTTTTCTCTTTAAAAATGGCTAGAAAAAATTCATCAAAATGCAGCACTTTAATCAATTATTTACAATTTCTATGTTACAATGAAAAAATGTACATCTTATAGAACATATTTCATAAACTGCTCCACTGGAAACAACTAGATCGAAACAGCAAACCTTTCATTTCATATCCACAAAGTTGGATTATTTTTTTTCTTTTGAAGTAGATTCGCCACGATCAAATTTGAGTACACAGAATTTTGAAGTTTAAGCATCAACAATAAAATAAAAAATGTCCCCAAGATTACAACAAAGATCTAGGTAAGTCTCGTTCCGTGTCCCACCCCGTCCCACCCACCTCCTTAAATTAAAAGGAATTCCCATCTCATTTATGGCCTGTAAAATTCTTGGCAGTTTGGGAAGAAAACTTTTGGCTTCCATCGGTAACTCAACACAAATGTTGCATAGAATTTCATACATTTTCAAAATTAGCCTAACTGTAGAAAAAGGCAAAAATGGAAGCATTTCGGACAGAGCCCTAAATGAGCACAAAGTCACTTTGTCAAAGGTGAGTGACACAAAAGGAAAGCAGGACCAAAGTAAGAAATGTGCATATCAGACAACCCTGCTTCCCGAACCATTAGGAAAGACACGGGGTTGTGAATCGTGCAAGGCTCCGCTCCCTGACACCACCATTCGGCTGTCAGGCAGCACCAGGGACAGAGGTCTTGGCGCTGGGCCTGGACCCCGTGGGAGGGAAGTCTGTGAGACTGGGGAAGAAAGAAAGAGTGAAGAGGGAGTTGTCAAAAGAAATGTTTCAAAGGGTATTGGCAGGTGTCTACTCACCAGGTGACTGGGAAAACTGCCCACGAGGAGGAGCAGACCATTGTGCCTCCTCCCAAATTCACAGTATGAGCGTATAAGGTCATCGCTGGGAGACAAGACTGAGGAGGACTGTTCTTCAGGTTTACACAGAAGGCTCAGGGTGGTGGCCCCGAGGCCACAGGCTAAATACATGCTTTGAACATTTGGTGAAAAACAAATCAGAGTAAGACACACTCACACACCCAGATGACTCAGGAAGGCTGAGCAGAACACAGTCTGCTAAGATTTTTTTAAATTAAGATGAAAGAAAAGAGCACGTCGAGAGGTTTGCCATTCACCTGTTAGTGGGACACAGTGCACTTTTCGTTTTAAAGAGGAAGTTAATGGTGTCATCCAATGTTACGTGAGTGGTTTCAGGTCAAGCTCTTATGGGAAGAAAATAACAGATGTTGAGAGAGGAACGTTTGGAAACAGAAATGTAAAAAAAAAAAAAAATGGAGTAAAAACCCTGATCATTAACAGAGATACCCCGCCCGGGGGTCTGATAAAAATAAAACAGAAACAAGTGACTCAAAGACTGACCACACTTTGTAGAGAAAATACCAGTACGTTGAAGACAGGTACCAGCAGAGCATGACTTGGCAATGCCATGTAACATTGAACTTTTGCCTTTTCCTGCACAAGACAGATTGCTGTCTAGTCAGGGTATTAACTGATAACAACCTAAAAAAAAAAAAGGATTTGTTTTCTCTCTCCTTTTTCATTTTCCATAGTCACGCATCCACACGAAAGAGTCTTTCAGATGAGAGAAGTCACAGTAACTGAGTTATCCTAGTGAGTAGATGACTTGTTAGCCCTGTTTGCTCTGATGTGGAAAATAGAAAAACAGACCCCAGGCAGGCACGACACTCAACAATGATCACGGGGAATACAAAACCAGTAAGGCATCGCTTTGGGAAGGTCAGCACCGAAGAGGTCAGGCAAGACTCATCACCGGAGGCTGTGGCTTCTGGGAGGGGGCGGCCACCCCGGCCTGTGGACTTGTGTGATGTCCTGTTGGTACTGGGGAAAGCGCAAGTGTTTTGCGAGGTGACCTCACACCCCGGCCCTGAGGCCGGGGGCTGGCACGCTGGAGGTGTCGACATGCGTCCTGTAGCCTCGGGGACGAGGAAGAAAGGCAAGGTCCCGCTCACCCACACGCTGAGGATGGGGTGCTGGCCCCACCTTCAAGCGCGCAGCGACCGCGGCCCCGGCAGGAGGCGGCGAGTGTGTAGAACCGTGAAGATGGACAACTGAAAACCAAAACTCAGCAGGACCAAACCAAAAGCTAACTCCTGCGGTTCTCACATTCACCAAAGGATGGATTCTGACCACAAGGGGGAGGAGAGGGGGAAAAAAAAAACCTTCAAAATCAAGATTCAGAAAGGAAGAAGTTGACCTCATTTTCAAAGGAGGTGATGGGTTCGCCAAGGTAGACCAGTTCTCACTGTACACAGTGTTAGCAGGAACAAGACCGGGTGCGTTTCCGTAGGAGAAGGACTCGGACACATGCAGTTCGGCCTTTACAGCCGCGTCCACTCGGCCGCACACTCTCGCTGGAGGATGAACCGGAGGCTGACGGGTCTGAGAGGTGGGGGTGAGCTGGGACAGGCAGAATACCTCTTGGGTAAGGAGAGCACCATTTCAAAAACAAACAGACGAGAAAGCACGATTTGTTTTTCCTAAGGTCTCCCTGGGATGTGGCTCTGCAGTTTGCTGAGGGTGTCCAGAGCAAGGACCCCGGGGGGCAGTGGGTCTCTCTGGGGCCGGCGGGGTGGAAGGGCATCGGCAGGGTGGGGGTGCGGTGGACCCGGGCTGCAGGGTCTGCTCGGGAAAAGCCGTGCTGTCTCCGTTTCCAACTCTGCTTCGGTCTCTTCTGTCTCTGGGCAGCTCAGGGCAAGGAGGCTGCTTGGTCTCAGAGCTTCAGGTGGGTTTGTTGTTGTTGCTGCTGTTTTTCACCTTCTCATCTCAACAGTGATGGACCTTTCCCGAGAAGTACCTTTCCGTGTCTTAGGGAGGTCAGGGCAACAAGGCAGAACCGTAATGAAAACGGTAGATAGTGCAGTTTTCGCTGTGAAGGACGCGGGCCCGAGGCAGCTGGCCCGGGGCGCCTGCACCCAGGTCAAGGCTGGAGGACGAGGAGGGGCGTAGGGCTCCCCGCAGCGCTCACGTGGCGGCCGGGGGCTGGCTCAGGAGGGCGTCTTCGGGGGGCGCGGCGGAGGCCGATGCAGGGCGAGGAGGATGGGGGGGTTTGGATGTGGAGGAGGGCGGGTTCCACGACCCGGTCTCCATCACAGCGTGGACTCCAGGGACGAGTCCAGGATGTCGTCCTGGTGGCTGGTGCTGTTGGAGTCGCTGTCGTAGCTCTGGGGGCTGGAGTAGTTGGCGGCCTCCTGCAGCCTCATGAGCATGTTCATCTGGGGAAAGAGTGAGGGGTGTGAGCGGGCTTTTGGTCCGCGCAGGGTCGCCCACCTCCAGCCTCTCCGAAGCTCATGCCCTCTCCCCCAGACTCACCTTGGGGCTGTGTCCCACCATGGAGACAGTGGACGTGAGCATAGACTCTGGGGTCAGGCTTCCAGGGTTCAAATCCTAGCTCCACCACTCCCAGCTGAACGACTGGGGCAAGTGACTTAACCTCTAAACCTCAGTTTCTTCACTGGTCACATGTGAATAATTATACCTACTCTATCACGTTATGCTGTGGATGAACAGACACAGAGGATGGAAAACACAAAGTCCTCTATATTTGTTTTCACGTTTGGGAAGAGCACCTCACCCCGGTGTAGCCCTCAGCCTGGTGAGATGCCAGCCGAGTGCCCCAGCTTCTGCAACATAAGCAGCAGCACCGCTGACCTCAAGGCCCATGGCTCCCCTTCAGCGAGCGTCCAGCCCGTCTGCACCCCTGGCTCTGGCTAGAGGGCTGCCTAGAGTCACCTCCACTTCCAGCTCCTGTCAAGGCTTCCATGGGGAGGGGGGACAGCACCAGTTACAAGCGGAGCCTCAGAGAACACAGGTAACCTTTGGGAAATTATTTAATATATCTCATCCATCAGTTCCTTATCTATAGACTGGAGAGGATAGCAGTGCCCATCCCATAGGGCTGAAGGAAGGAACAAATGATTGGATGTGTGCTAACCCCTTAGAATAGGGCCCGGCACACAGTAACTGCGCAATAAATGGGATACATCTGCTATCACCTTTATCATCACCTGTCTTAAGAGTTCAAAGGCAATGTTCTTGTATCTCCCCTGGTCCACAGTCTGTTGGTCATCTGTGTTGAAGTGGAGATGGGGAACCAAAAGCGACTCATTAACAGCTATAAATTGTGTGTGTATATCTTTTGTATTTGATCTAGCTAAATTAGGAAGATGGCGTCTCTCTGAGCTATTATCAGATTTGCTGCAGCCGGGCATGAAATCTGGCTGCCCCCTGGCCAGTCGCCCCTCAGGACGCCTAGCAGAGTACACCTGGGTGAGCCAACCACAGAAGCACCACGGGCTGGTGTCCATCTGCATGGCCACAACCACAGAAGCGGTGGAGCAGAAACATGGAGGAAAATCCTTCACAGCCAGGATTATTCATTCACTCATCAAACATCCCCTGTGTACCCACAGTATGTGGTCTGGAGTGAAAACAACACAGTCCTGTCCTCCTGGAGTCCTTGGTCTCAGGAGGGCAAGAGGGCTATTTATAGCTGAGATCTGTGGTCCTGGGCAGAGAGAACAGGACTTGGGGGAAGCACCAAGTAGCTAACTTGATGTGTAGGGGTGGCTGGGCCAGCACAGATGACCTCTGGGGGCCAGAGGTTGCCAGGAGAATTCTATGTAACTATTCCAAGAACCCTGGGTCTTACCTAAATGCTTTCTGTGTTTAGTTAGTAACACAAATATCTCTGGTTAAGAAAAGACAGTCCAGGGATGAGCTGACCATTCTGTCCTCTCAATATCCCAAATTCCATTTTTATGTAACTTAGAGTCTATCAGCTTGAACCCACAGAAACAGTTCTATGACTTTCGCTTTTAATAGTGGTTCCCTGGTGGCTCAGTGGTAAAGAATCTGCCTGCAGTGCAGGATAGTTGCAGCAGATGTGGGTTTGATCCCTGGGTCAGGAAGATCTGCTGGAAAAGGAAATGCAACCCACTCCAGTATTCTTGCCTGGAAAATCTCATGGAAAGAGGAGCCTGGTGAGCTACGTCCATGGGGTCTATTTTCTGAGTGACTAACACAACAACAACAACATTAGAAATGGCTTTTTACAGGCTGATCCTTTGCTCTGGAAAACCACTGTTGTGAACACTGAAAATCAGGCTGTGTAGCAACAGAAGCCCTAAATACATTTAAAATAAAGTTCCTCTTTAAAAAGTCTCAATAGGACTGCAGCTGCATTCTGCCGGTCAGGAGTGGCAAACAACCCGAAGGCGCCTATTATGATGATTATTTTGTATCTAGCAAATCAATTAGTCACTAGGGATAGCACAGCAAGTCAGTTGTCTTTTAATTCTGCTGCGTTTCTTCTGAATATGTTCGTTCATTAGGTAGTGCAAGCCAGAGTCTGCCGTGTTTTTCCTCTTGCCTAAGCTGCTAAGAGAGCTCGGGGCTAAATTTATAGCATGACCTTGGTCACTTAACTATGCAAGGTTCTGGTATATGTGCTTCCACCTTCTTTTATAGGACTTGTGATGCATTAGGTCTAATTTCACAGCATGTCTACACATGGGTCTTACATTGGCAGAGAGTACTAGAATTGTAGGGTTACAGCTTCTGGCCCAGGTTCTTCTTAAAGGGGCTTTATTGCTTTAGCATCTGTGGAATAAAGATGCTCAGGCACGTTAAGGACTTAACTCATCTCACTGGCCTGGGGACCCACACTCAGGCCCCTTTGACCTTGCCTCCATGATCCCCTCCTGTCCTCAGACCTTCCTCCGCCTGAGTGCTGGACACTCTGGCTTGAAATTCTGCCTTAGCATGCTCTGACTCTGCTCAGTTACTAGTGGGAGGGTCTAATGGGACAGGACCAGACATGGTAAAGGTGAACTCAAAGCACAGGGCAAAGAGTGGTACAGGGACATTTACGGAGAAAAACCACATTCTTAACCTTTTACCTGAAAACTTTCACAGGCTTTAAAGGGATTAGTGAAAAACTAAAAACAAAGAAGAAAATATTGGCCAAAATGTCCCAAATCTTGGGATGGGTCTAACCTTCCTAAGCAAGACCGGGGCTTGGTCACCTCCAAATTTCCCGCCTGCCCGGTATCTCACCCAATACACAGCAAGTGCTCAGTGAATGCCAAGCTGCTCTGGAAGCAGAGAACTCACCAGCGGGTCTCCTTCAGCATCACTGGGGGGCATCTGCTTGCTGGTTGACCCTTCCCGAGGCATGGAGTAGCCGTCGAAGCCAACATCCTCGGGCCGGAGCTGCAGGAGAGGGGGCCACTCGTGCTGCTGTGGGCTGGCTGCCCAAGGATAGGTATCCATCACCCACTTGGCGGGATCCTCCCAGGGAGCCCGCCTTCCATACAGCTGGAAACAGACAAAGAAAGAATAGTCAGGAGGTGGGCCGAGTCCCCTCTGCAGTCTTGGATTTGAAGCCTTCTGAAAAACTCTCCAAACCCAGCATAATGCTGTCCTTGATGGAGTAATTCCACTTGCAGAATTCTATCCTAAGGAAATCATCCGAGGTGCTAAGACCAAAGGCGGTGTGACCCAGGAGTAAGAACACCGGAGGCAACCTGACCTAGGTCACCTCTCACCTCTGCCACTGACTCACTGTCACCCTAAACTCTGAGCCTTGCGGATCCAACTTGAAAAACAAGCATCTGATTTAAAGCGTTTGCCAGTTTCCATGGTGTAAATACTCTCACTGTGGCCAATCACTTATCAACATGATGTCACCAAATGTGGAGCTGGAAAGAGATGCTATCGTCCCATTGAGGAGGCACCCCCTGCCATAGCACACAGATGGGGTGCTGGGCATCAGGACCACATGTGGAGGCCACAATGGCCCTGGCTCAATAAAACCCCATTTCCTGAAGGGAGTCTGATTCTCAGGGGCCCTCTGCAGAGGTACTGGTCACTTTCAGAACAGGAAATTGTTAAAGATGCTCCATGTGGGTTCTGGGATTGTAACCGCTGCTCCACCCTCATGGATTTCTCAGAATTGTCCACGACAACTGATTTCCTCTTAAAAAAGAATTAACACAAAATTCTGTAAGACCAGTGCCATGCCTCCAAGCTCCTTTTCTTAAGTCAGAAATACCTAATAATACAATGACTTCAGTGACTTCTCCTGGCAATTACAAGCAATGCAGGACTCTTAAAAAAACAAAAACCTAGGCTGCACCACTTTCCCAAGGCTCGGCTCGGCACACCATACAGACAGGCCCTCTCTGTAGCCTTCCTCTTCAATGCCACCCCCTCCACCATGCCTTACGGCTCACTGCACGCCAGGGATTGTGAGAAACACTTGACAAATATCTTGTTTTACCACCATGTGACTCCAAGAGAAAGTATCACTACACAAGTAGGCTCCGGAAGGAGAGGAGGCAGAACTGGAATCCGAGTCTGTCCAAGAGGGTGAACCACTGGAGCCTGGGCAGACATGGCCAAGTTGTTCTCAGAGCCAGGACAAGATGTGTCCTCCCAGAACAGTGCCCCCTTTGTGGCTCTGGAAGGGCACCCCCTCTGTAGGGGACAACGGGGTACAAAGACCAAAGCCCTCTGGACCACCATGGCTGCAGGGGGCTCAGGAGTGGAATTATATGTTGACCGTAGCCTGTCTGTCTGTCCTTCCAGGACTCTTACAGTTGAGGCAGGGGGGCAGTGTGGGAAGAGAGGGCTCATAGTACGGTACAGTACCGCTGAGCTTCGACCGTTAGAACCATGTCTTTCCCAGGTCACAGGCTAACTCAGTGGGAAGGAACTGGGGTCACCTATCCCAGCCCCTTCATCTACTGGATGGAAAACTTCTTGGGACTTAAAGAGAAGAGCCGGTTGTAAAAGGTTTCAGAGCAGAGCTGAATTCAGAGCTAGGACCCCAGCATCCTTATCTGAGTTTTTCCTTTCTCCACCCCTCCTGATGAACTCCACTCTGAACCACTCGGTGGTATCAAGAGTCACGTGGCTCGGCCAAAAACAGCGCAGGGAGATGCAAGCCAGGTGTCCGCCCGATGAGGACACGTCACCTGGGCTGGACCTGCTGTCCCTCTGGTTGTCTCACCACTGTTAAACCACCTGATTCTCTCAGGGACGCGCCCGCCCTGCCCACACTGCAGACAGGCCCCTCCCACCTCCCTTCATCCACAGCTGCCTCCTCCTCCGCTCGAGAGACACAGCCTCCTATGAGCTCATGGCTCTCAGACGCCAGGGCCCCTCCTGTCTAGTGCCCTCCAGCCCTGTCTACTGTGAAATCTTTCTTAACCTGGGGCAGTGGTGACTCCAAGGCCGGAGAATTCAGCCTGGCATTCGAAACGCGATTCACAGTCTGTGCAGGAAGGGATCACATGAAGGTGCATGTGTGCACATGTGTGGGTCAGGGAGGAAGGGAAACGCAAGCACTTGGGGATTTTTAGAACTGAAGAAGTCTTGGCAGATTAGAAACATTCCTGCAACTTTTAGAAGCTTCTCCCTCCAAGGACTTTCCCTACAGAACTCAGCTGACTTTCCCATGCCAGATTTCACGTGTGGGAGGCTGAACCAAACGTCGTTTCTGACAGCTCCTGCTTCTGTCTCCATCCTCCAGCCTGAAGAGGAGACGCTCAGAGCTGCGGAATAACAGAGGCTAGAATCCACGCTCAGCAAGTTCATAGACAGTCTGGCCCCATGGCTTTTAAATTTTTGCTTTGTTCCCCTGACGGTACTACTCGGTAGTTTGAGGAACTTTGTGGTTCTGCGCAGCCAGGCTGAAAAAACTCTTCTGATCCACACTTTTCAGGTTACAGTTGGGAAATCTGAGTTTTAGAGGAGGGGGGGTCTACTCAGGGTCTCAGAGCAGGTTGGGTCATCTGATCAACGATCCCTGCTCTCCCCTCTTCCAACAGGGGGACAGAGGTCTTTTGAATGACTCTGCAGGCTTTAGACACTTTGGCAAGTGTTTACATCGACAGCTCTAAAGGGGAACAGGGCTGGGGACTGAGTCATAATACAAAAGCACTCTAGTAGCATCTAACATCATTTGCAAGAACAAGGAATATTTTTACAAGTCTCCCCACTTGCTGCTAGACATGTTCAAATTCAAGTGATGAATGGTTGGGTAAGTACCATGGCAAGCAAAGGATGTATCACAAAGCTCCTTGGTCCCACTGCAGAGCCCTGAGGCAGCTCTGGGAGACTGCAGACAGCTGTACAGACAGACAGACAGACAGGACATTCACTTTCCCCAGGGCAGGGAGGAGCTTGGCATGACTACTGGGTCAGGAATAGAGATCCAAGACATTGGAAACTGAAACCTCAGCCACTGACTCTGATTTATGACTCTCTAGATGCACATATCTATCATACACGAAGGCATCAAGGTACAGATTGTGCAAGAACCTCCAAGCAACTGTGCACGCATGTGCATATGTGTGCACACACACATACAGAATTTTACTGGGAAAAAAGAGTTAGGAGTCAAAACCTGCAATGATATCTAGTATCCACTAGGGGGCAATGCCATATCTCCTCTAGGGAGGGGCTGACTGGAAGCCCATGGTGAGACCTGATTGCAGCGGGGTCTCTGTGTTGTCTACCACCACGGGCAGTCCTGCCTAAGCCCAGTCTGGGGACTCCACCCCTTCTCAGCATATGACCTTGGCCAAGGACTTGCCTGCTTTGAAACACTGCACTCACCTCATGGCCACGTCACTCACCTTGCAGGGTCAGGGAGGAACAAAGGGCCCATCAGTACCCAGCACACAGTAAGCATGGGACTCAAGGTAACAAGCAGAGTAGGGAGTTTTGAATTTTTTTTAAAAATAGGAGAATCTTTTGCAAATGAAATCTTACATAGAACTTCATGCTATGAAACACAATACTTGGTTCCCTGAGGCACCTGAAGCATCTAGGTATACAGCAGGGGTCTCAGGACTATCTGAAAAATCATGGAAGTAACCAAGGAGTCAGCTATGTGCTACAATGCTGGCTCACCCACACCCCGGCAAGTGAACTGGGGAAGGGTCAAAAACTCCCGTGAGCCTTGGTTTCCTGTCTATAAGGTGCACACTGGGCTGTGAGAACTAAATGGGATCATGTCTGTTGGGCCCCTGGCACAGTGTCTGGCAGGCAGCGGCCACTCAATAAATGTCAGCAAACTTTCCTTCGAAACTAGAGACACGAAGAACATTCCAAGGTTCCTCATGAGTCTGCAGATTCTGTGGGGTCTCCTGGACTAAAGAATGGCATGAAGTCACAGGTTTGGGGCAGGAGGGCTCACTTTTGAGGAATGTGGTAAAACGCTGACTCTGGCTGTCTCCCCTGGTTGTTTCCATGTTCCTGCAAGACTGTCCTTCAAACGACCTCAGCAGCGTAAGGAGTGGATGACTTCTCTTGCTTCACAGAGAACCGGTGGGTCTCCTGAGGTGGTGGCATGTTTCTGTTCGTTGTCCTAAATGGGCTCTTTCACAGCCATCCTGAAGCCCTCTCACCTGCAGACTCTCTGATCTTTGTAGGAAAGAAAACTGCTGCCCTTATAATCAACTCATCAGCAACCTCTCCAGGATAGGCAGGGAAGATCTCACTGTGCTTTTATAGCTGTGCCCACAAGGCCTTCTTTGAAGCTGAGGTCCAAGCAGCAAGGCGTAAGCACCATCCAGCCTTGGTGAGGACCAATGAGGGGCCTTTAACTTACAGCTCACGGCTGGAACACAGACCGGGCTTCCGCCCCCTCATTAGCGCCTCTTTCAGCAGGAAACCTTTTTCCAACAGCTCCTATGAATTTTTCCAAGCACACTCTAGGTCCTGCACCAGAGAATATATTTGGGCAAAGAAGCAAAGGGGAGAAGTAGGCGGTGAGGCAGAAATAGAAGGAAACTGCTTCTTCCTCTGCTGCAGTTCCTTCTGCTTCTTTCCAGCAGTGTGAGTTTCCCAGAGGTGCCTGCCTACTATAGTCCCTGGAAGCCCCTGATGGGAACAGAGAAAGGCTCCTGGAATGAAAAAGACTCCAAGATTCCAGCAGGGGCGGGGAATACTTCCACTGGCCCCAAAAAACAGGAGTGACAGGGTGGCTATTTGGGTTTGTGGTCCTATCAAATCCATTTGAGTAAAGAATACATGATAGTTACTTAATCCAGGCCAGTGAATTTATCTACCTAGAGAGATTTCACTGCACAGATGTGAAATCTTACTTTTTTTTCCCCCATAAAATCCAGCTTCAACAAAACAGAAATGCTGTCATCAATGGGAAAAATAGCTGAAGGGAGTACAAACTTCTAGCTGTGAAGTAAATAAGTCTAGTCAATAATATGGTAATAACTCTGCATGGTGACAGATGGTAATGAGATTTACCGTGGTGTAACTTCATAATGCATAAATATATCAAATCACTATATTGTATACTTGAAATGAATATATGTCAATTACAATTACACAAAAATAAAAAATGCTGCCATTGATTAATGATCTTCAAACACTGGAAACTGATTTGGGACTGGTTAAGGGACTGCCTCATTTCTTGCTACCCTCTGCCTTCACAATCACTTGTGGCTTGAATTTGTAGCCTACATGCTCCAGGCCAATGAAATACCGGTGACCAGAGGCACACCATCTTCTTTTTCGAGCTCTGCTTGTCCTGAGTGTCTCTGAAGAGACCATCAGTGCTGTTACATGTTACAGGGATACAATGCAAATGAACTTCCGCCAGGCTCGGCTAAGTATACACAAATGAGAAACCCCAGTAAAGTGTCCTGTCACCCACATGCACGCAGGTGTGCAAGTCCTATGTGTACCATCACACATGTACACGTGGGGTGTGCACACAGCACCATCCCCCGAAATGGGTCCTTTAACAGCAGCGTGTGTCTCCCACTGCCCAGCACCAAGCAAACACAGCCCTTAGAAACCCGGCCGCTAAGCTGGTTTCTGGATTATTCAGCCGTGTATGACGCCTGCTAATTCCTCAGAGTGGTCCTGAAAGCTGACAACCTTCTCAGGCTACCTCCAGACTCAATAATAAAACTACTGCAAACTCCGATTTACTGCTAAGCCCCTAGCATTAACCCCTGGGCTGAGTGAGAAGTGCAGGGTCCAGGCTTTCCAGCTGCAACCGGGCAGGAGGGATGGACAGTCACGTGGGCACCAGGGTCATCTGTCTATGAGGAGTCCTGGTGTCGGGCAGAGAACGCCAAATCCTAGATTCTTAAAGTTTCACTTCCTGACCTTGGGGCGAGTCACTTATTCACTGTGAGTCATAATTTTCTCTTAAAAAATGGAGACTTAAAAAAAAAAAACTCTGCCCAAGCCCCAGGATAAATGCTGAGCTTGAACCAAATAGCAGATATGAGACTACTTAAGCAAACTGTGAAGTGCGACATATTTCATTTCTTGTGCACTCATGACGCTGAGCACTTGCTGGCCACGATGTTGCTGAACCCTGGCAACACTCTCTGTGGTGGAGTATAATCACTCTCTTTTCCGTGGATGAGAGCAGTGTGGCGCAGAGGGGCTGGATGTCTTGCTTAGGGTCACACAGCTAACAATGGCAGAGCCAGGATTTGCAGCCCAGTGTGTCCTACACCACCCCAGAGGATGGCCTCGCAGGTGAGGAGCTGCTACCTCACATCAGTCAGTTTTGGGTGGGGGGGGTACATAAAGACAGGAGTGTTGGTCACTAGAACAGGCCCTGGAGCTGAGGAGGTCAGCGGGCAGTGTGCTCTCACCTGGAGTCCTTCTCTGACGGCTTCCAGGAGGTAGGGGATGATTGAGTAGTTCCACAGGTCGGTGAACCACACTCTGGAACCATCCACGTCGATGGGACATGACAGGAAGAGCCGGGGGCCTGGGGACCATAGGGAATATCAGTCAAATTGAAATGGGTGGGGAGCAGGAGAAGCCAGCCCAAGCACCCCTCACAGGAGGGACCCTGCATTTTCTGAGTGACAGCAGAAATACCAGCTGCCACGTGCTGGGCACCTGGGCTCTCTAACCCTAGCCTGGGATCTCGCTCCTGGTGGGAATCACCTCAAGGGAAGGGGAGACTTTCTGGAGAAATACGGTCATTGTGGTATTGTCTAACCTTTGACAATGGAAGCACGGTAGACGGCCATGAGAATAGGAATGATTAAGCAAGTGATGGCATACCCACATCTGACTATATCACAAAATAGTTATTTCATCTAATTATTTTGGAGAGCAACAAAGAATACTCATGAGACAATGTGAAATGGAAAACGAAAAGAACGCATTGTATGTACACTATGACGGTAACTACATAAAACATGTATGGACAAGGACAGAAAAAATAAGCTCAAATTACAGTGATTATGTCAGGATGGTGGGATGACCAGTGATTTTTTGTTTTCTTTTCTCTGAAGCCTAGGCTTCAGGAATGTTACTAACATTATTCATAAAGCAAAGCCAATCCTACAGGGTGGTTTCCATCTGGGGGAGCCCCAGCGTGGGGGCCCCTCACCTAGCCTAAAATTTTACACCAGCCTAGAGCTGGACACTACTCTCTGCCACTCATCAGTGCAGAGGGCTGGGCAAGAGAGAAGGATGGAGATGCAGTCCCAGGATGTGGGTGACTGCCAGTTTGGGGTCCGTCTAGGCTGTGGCTATTCTATGTCCCCTTCTCCATCTGTGTGGCCGCTGCAGTGTCCAGCTGCCAGGGCCCAGGGCCAGCCATCCAAGAAGGCCAGGGCTCCAAGAGCAGCAGTTCCCGCCCTAGCCCGCCCGCCTGCCTGCCCTCCGCCTACCTATAGTGACGTCTGAGGAGCTGTGCGCCTCCAGGAAGCGGTTGAGGTGATGCCAGACCTTGGGAACCCAGTCGATGATTTTCACCAGCTCCATGTTCCGCATCCGCCCACTGATCTCCGTCTCCATGAGCTTCCGCCGCAGGAACCGGCCCAGGAAACCCTTCACGGGCTCCGTGTGGTTGGCACAAAGCACCCACCTGGAAGGAGTCACAAATTTTCCAAGACAAAGCCCATGGTCAACTTCATGAATCAAAGCTCATTAGAGCTGGAAGGTGAATATGTTAATACTGAAATTGGACTCTTCTGAACACTGCATATATACATTTTTAATTTTTTAATTGAAGGATAATTGCCTTATAGAATTTTGTTGTTTTCTGCCAAACATCAACATGGATCTGCCATAGGTATACCCATGTCCCCTCCCTCCTGAACCTCCCTCCTCATCCGACCCCTTGAGGTTGTCACAGAGCCCTGGTTTGAGTTCCCTGAGTCATACAGCAAATTCCCATTGGCTCTCTAGTTTACATATGGTAATGTTAAGTTTCCATGTTACTCTCTCCATACCTCCCACCCTCTCTGCGGCATGTGGGATCTTAGTTCCCCGGCCAGGGATTGAACCCATGTCCCCTGCATTGAAAGTACAAAATCTTAAGCACTGGACCACCAGGGAAGTCCCCACTGTACGTATAGTAACTCATGATTCCTCATAGCAACCCCAAGCTATAGATACGATTACCACCCATTTTACAGATAGAAATTCCGAGGCACAGACGGAAAAACTCACTTGTCCAAAATCAAACAGCTAGTCAACAATCTTAGAAGAGAAAGAGCTAAGGTTAGAACCAAGACAGTCCAACTCCAGAGGCTGAGCTCTGACCACTTAGCTAACAACCTCCTGTTCTGTGCCAGGCTCTGTGCTGGGCTGTGGGGCTATGACCAATGACACAGACACAGTCCCTGTTCCCCAGGAGCTCACGGTCTAGGGGAGGAGGGAGATAAAAGGAATGAGACCTGGCAAAACCTGGGGAACCAGGGAAGGCTCCTCAGAGGAGGGGACGTCTGAACTGAGACCAGAGGGGGTGAATAGAGCAGCTCCACGAGGCAAGGCAGAAACGGAAGGGTGGGTGTTGGGGTGGTGGTAGGGTGGGTGGAGTGCAGGCTGCAGCATCAGCAGGGGCGTGAAAAACAGCATGGGGCGTTTGCCAGAGGTTCAGTGTAACCAGAGTTTAGACTTGACCTGCCAACCCAAAGGGGCCTGGATTTCCTTCTGGGGAGCCATTCAAGGACTTCTTGCTTTAGGGTTTAGGGTCAGGTTTGAATTCTAGAATGCTCTGGCTGTCACTGTTACCGGGGATGGCCTGCAGGTGGCCCAAGGTCCAGGCAGGCATACTGGTTAGAAAATGACTAAAACAGTGTGCTGGGTGATGGTGTGGCAGTGAGGGGGGAAGGAGGAGGGGCAGGGGGGAAGACAATGTTCTCCAGGGACATTCAAGAGAAAGCATGAACAAGGCCAGGACGTCCTGGATGCAGAGATGAGCCATGACCTTAGTGACCTGAAGGAGTTGGTATTTCTTGGATAATTACAATTCAGGTCTACTTTCAACAGAGATGCCAGCAGAGTGGCTGTGAAAATGACCCGGGGCGGGGTGTGTGGTCTCATCCCAGGTGACAGCTGTTCAACTTTATGTAAGGGTCCAGGCAGGAGAGGAGTATATGGAGCCAGTTAGGTGTCAGGGCAAAGGGCATTTTGCAAGGGCAAAGGCAAGCAGCCACAGCCGAGGATAACAGACCTCCCATCCTGTAGCAGTGGGGGAGCTCAGGACGGGGCTGGGGCAAAGGGTTCCTAGCAGCTGGAGCTTGAAGGCCAGAGACCCTGCCCAGTGGAGATACTCTAAGGAGCTCTCATTGCTCCGCGTCACTTGGGACACAGAGATGAGCCACTGGTGATGTGCAGCCCACCTGCCTACAGCCCCTGAGTAGAGCTGCTTCCCGGCTACCAACCGCTACCCCAGGACATAGAATCCAAGAGACCCGGGTTCTGCCACTGACCGGCTGTGTGACCTCCTCAACAAGTCACCTGATCTCCCCATTTGTAAACTGAGAATGATAAATTTAGTGACTTGAGGCTTTTATGAGAGTCAAGTGAACTAAGCTGGGAAAAATGAGCATAGTTCCAGGCCTATAACAGGTACTTGAAAAGGGACACCTTACCTGAAGTTGTGATGAAGCTGCAGGTTGGGAGTAGAAGAGGTAGCCTGGTTCATCGTGCCAATTATATAAGGGCTGTGGGGGAAATGAAGGATGACAGAGCTGGAGAAGAGGGTCCCGGTGTACCTAAGCACATGGCTACTGGCTGCTGTCTGCTCCTCCCAGAGCCCCCTCCCCACACCACACGCATGCGCTGCTCTCCCGGGGGCCGAGACATCCAGAGCCGCCTTTACCATTTGTGGTCCTTGCAGTTGAGCAGCCCGTTGAAGATCTCGCCCAGGGAGCTGACGTGATGCAGATTGTCCAAGATGATGACGAGAGGCATGTCCGCGGCGTTGTTCTCGCTGGCACACTGGTCGGCAAGGTTGGACAGGTACTGGCGCAATTCCTGTGGAGGCCAAGGGGAGTAGGGAAGGAGCCCGTGAATGCCCCCAGGAAGATGCTTGCACTCAGAGTGTCTCCTGGGCAGGTATGGCAGAGGGGCCCTTCCTGAGGCCACTCGGGGATCATGTGCTGAGTGCCTGCCTGCTACAGGGCGTCAGCCTGGGTGCAGAGGAGTGCAGGCCAGGGAAGTCTCAGCTCTGCCTTCTGGAATTCTTCAGGCAACAGGAAACCCAGCAAGAGCAGGCACTGTGAGGGTGCCCAGGCACCCAGGTTCTGTACATGATCTATCACTCTCTAGAAGTGCTGCCCCTTTTCTTGATATGTCTTACTATGCCAACCTCCCAGGAAGCTCCTGAGGGCAGGTGCCTCATATATTTTTTGTACATTCACAGCATTGCCTGAGAGGCCCTTACAGGGAAACCCTTGATGAATCAACACAGCAAAGGATGCCTCCCCGCCATGACCTGCTGATTAGTGTTGGGGCAGACAATGAACAGGTGCAGGGGAGGCTGTCTCCGTACACAGGGGGTCTTGAAAGGTCTGTGTGAAAGGGTATGCTTTGGTCTTCACTGTGAAGAATGGGCAGGGCAGTGTCTAGAGCTTGGAGTAGAACACAGCCCAGCCCGGCTGCAGCGAGGGACACGTCAGAAAAGGAAGAAAAGAAGAAGGTGCAATGGGGAAAGGCCAAAACAGTGAGCTAAGGACCGGCCAGTGAAACCAGAACCACTATCTGATGGTATCAGTGTCACAGTGACAATAGGCATGACCTAGCGCCAGGCATGTCTTGGGGCCTCACACATACAAACTCCCGTGGTTGGGTGCTGTGACCATCTCCGTGTTACAGATGGGAAGCGGAGGCATCCCTCAGTTAAGTGACCCACCTGAGACAGCACAGAGGGTGGGTAGCAGGGCTGGGCCTCCCTTTTAAGTCAAAATGTGGCTTTTAGCAATGGAAGCCCACTTTTTAAAGTTAGCTATTTTCCCTTTTAGCTCCTCTCCATCATGGGTCCTTGGCCTCAGGCACCTGACAAGGACAGGGCTCCTGAGGCTTGGAACCCTCCCTCCCTTATTCAGGCTTACCAGGTACAGCTGGGGAGTGGCCGAGGGGAGGGAGAGTGGGTGCTGAAATCAAGCCTGGCCTGACAGCCCCAGCCATGTGCCTGGGATCCTCTTTCGCTGGTCCCAGGAGAGGGTGCCTTCCCTGAGCTTATTCTCAGAGGATCTTGGTTCAGGGGGCTCTGACCACTTCCCTTAGCCCTGGCCCTGTAGCCACGTCACTTTGGGAACTTGAGAATGGCGTAGAGTCCCAGCCCCACACAACCTACTGAAACAGATCATCTGGGAATGAGGTCTGGGCATTGCATCTTCAAGGATGCCAAGGATGCCAAGGATGCCAAGGATTCTTAAGGTGGAAGAGTCACTTCCAATTCACCTTTGATCCCCCAGCCCCTTTGCAGAGGCAGTCAGAGTAAAATACCCAACAACAACCACTGCACGGATAATGAACAGGGTTGAGAAGACACCTCACAAGCTAGGACTAAGGCAGACTGTCCAAGCGTTTCCACTGCTCCCTGAGAGGCAGAATCAAGCCTATTTGCTGACTCTGGGGTTTAAGACATTGACTTTGAGCTGCTCAGTACCATATGAGTAGCCTTATGTACATGGCCATCTGCCTCAAGCCTCAGTTTCCTCCTCTGTAAAATGGGATCACGACAACTACTTCCTTGAAGGTCCTGCTGTGGGGAGACCCCTCACAGGGGCGAGCTATCTGTAAATGACAGCTGTTGTTAGTATTGTTATTGTTGTTCCACAAAAGGAGGTTCCATTTTGGGAAAACAGGAGAATCTAGTAGGCATGTGATGAATTCTTTGTAAACCAAAATGGAAGTATCTGGGTTAAAGAACTTAAAGAACTACCAGCTTTGAGCATCATGCCCAACTCATAGCAGAGAAGTAAGAAATAAACTATTGGGTTGGGCAAAAAACTCATTCGGGTTTTTCCGTAAAACTCAAATGTATGGAAAACCCGTAAATTCATACAGAAAAACTGAATGAATTTTTTTGGCCAACTCAATACATCGACTACACGTGGAACTCCTTGCTGGCGAGTTTGGGGTCAGAGCCTTCCTTTCCGCTAGATCCATTCTGACCTCCTTCCCCAGGCTTTTATACCAGCAAAGGTGAGCACTGTAGGAAACGCTGCTTTGCCATCAGGGTGGTGGTGGCCTCAGTAGTTCTGAAAGGGCTAAGCAGCAGCCTCCGAATGACCTCCTCACCTTGCTGGACTTGTGGTCCACATTGAAGGTGGCGATGACCCCGTCGGTCAGCTCCCGCCCCTCCCGGAGCACTAGGTACTCTGACAGCCGGTTGGCCAGGTAGGTTTTCCCGGTGCCGCTGGGCCCCGAGAGGATGATCCGCCGGTGCTCCACCAGCAGGGACACATAGCGCTGCAGGATGGGCTTGGGAATCAGGGACTCGAATACCAGCGAGTCCAGGCTGTTTTCTGCGAGCCCTGTGTTTGAGAGAGACAGCAAGTGTTCACAGCCTGGCAGAGAGGGTGGCTCTCTGTGCCTGCCCAAACTCCAGGCTATTCCCTTCCTGGGCAGCCCCCTCATCGGAGACCCCTGCCCACCCAGGGATACTGCAGGCTTCCTGCTCACCAGCAGCCTGTGCTCTGGCCCCTGGCTAGGCCGATGGTTCCAGATTCAGGTTTGCTTTTCATATCTGGACACTTGGTTCTCATCTGTCCTCTGCAGAATTCCTAAGACTCTGGGCTTGGATTGTTTGTCAGGATTTACCATTAGCAGTGGTGCTCGCTCAGATCTATCATGAATCTCCCGTGTCTACCTGGACCCTTGGGCTGCCTCTTCATCCTGTTTCTTTCCTGCATGCCAGGTGCCTCTGCTGCCCACACTGAGATACACCACAAAGGTATCAACACTTCTATTATTAAAATGAGGAAAAATGCAAGCTGGGACCACTTGATTTGGGGATGTAAATACTGGCAGACCTACTCTGAGCTTCTCCCACAAGAGGAAATTCATCTTTCCCCCTTCTCTCTTGGAACAACTTCATTACTCAGGGCTGTTGGCTTTCTAAGAGCTGTTTTCTTGATATTATTCTCAAGAGAGAATCCAAACAGGGTTACTTGTCCAGAACCTAAGGTAATTCTATTAAAAAAGCACTTCAACTTTCAATGGCTGAGTCAAAGATCTCTCTTGGTAAATGTCACATTGCACTTTAAAATATGTCAGTTATTTTCAAATATCTTTTGATACTGATTTCTAACATAATTCTACAGGGATTATGTAATTCTACAAGAGAACAGACTCTGTATGATTTCAATACCTTTAGACCATGACATTTTTGCACCTTGTTTTATACGTCCCTAGATATGCTTCATTGTTTCCTGGTTTATAGTTTATGGGAATTTGAATAGAATTTATATCTTGCTGCTGTGTGAAAACTGTATAAATCTTAATTATGTTGAATTGGTTCATAGTGCTTTTCAAGTTTGCTATATCCTTCTACTTTTCTGCCTATTCATTCTATTAATTTTTGAAAGTCTGATATTGAAACTCCAACTAAAAATCTCAATTTATCTGATTAAAAATTAATTGTAACATAATAGAACTATATATAACTTTGTTCTATATTTTCCAAGTCTCCTGTAAATGTGTTATCATACTTTCATAATTAATTTTTTTTTTAAAAAAGTACCTCAAGAAATTAGTATACATAGGCAAGAAATAAATTGAAAGGAACTTATTCTGTTTTATAATAGCATTTTTCCATCTACATAATTAATTCACTACAAACAGATCCCCATAATGCAATTATATGTTTGTTTCCAATCCTCCTTAATCAAGGATAGCAGCTAAATGCAACGACTGTTCTAGAACTGGCTTCCCTGGTAGCTCAGTGGTAAAGAATCCACCTGCAATGCAGGAGACACAAGAGATGTGGGTTCGATCCCTGAGCTGGGAAGATCCCCTGGAGAAGGAAATAGCAACCCACTTCAGTATTCTTTTTTCACTCCAGTATTCTTGCCCAGGGAAATCTCATGGATAGAGGAGCCTGGTGGGCTACAGCCCATGGGGTCTCAAAAAGAGTTGGACACAACTTAGCGACAAAACAAAACAAATCACCCTGATGAAGGATCCCGAGTGAAACCTGAGTACAGGTCTAAAACCTTCCTAAAACTGGCCTCAATAGAGCCTACCTTGGCTCAAAGCTTGATGCAAAGTATGGGGGAAGGGGTGGGGGTCTCCTGTCTAAACAACAAACACAGGGCAGGGATTAAAACACTCTGAAACCCCTCTCTCTGCTCTTCGGTGCTATTTCAGCCTCTTGCCATAAACTCCACGGGAGTGAGTACTTTGCAGATGAACTCACTTCAGAGCACATAAAGCCACAGCCCTTGCCCCAGTACCACTGAAGTGAATCATCTTCAGCTCACAGATCTCTTTCAGCCCAAATCCTTTGGTGGTTTTTAGTGCCTTGAAGGCCTAAGTGTCAAGCACTACACGAAAACACAGAAGAGTCAGGTATCACTTAAAAACAAACCCGAGCTGACCCCTGGAGATGCTGAAACAACCTCATGTGCTGACAGCAGCACCAGCTGGACCTCCGTGGTGGGGTGGCCCGTTTGAGAGGCAGATAATCCTGCCACTGTTTCTGTAGAAGTTTGGTCTGATCTAAGTAACAGGTTACTCCTTTTACGTGTCAGTGTTTGCAGTGTTCACCTGGTCGCCAGTGTGCATGAAAGGCAATTTAAGGTCATGGCGTATCAGGCTTTTCTTAAAGGGTTCTTGGGGTGGACAGCTGTTGTTAGGGTGTGCCTGGCAGCACTCCCTCCTCCCCTTGCAGCGGGGCTCTTCTTTCTTGTAGGGAGTTCATTCCAGCTGTCCAAGCAGGGCTGACCAGCACTTGCATCTACCAAAGGTGGGGGTGTGTGACCAGGCTAAGCAAAAAGCCTCTCCCTTGTCCTAGCGACTGATCTGGTGATAAGATGAGTGTTTGACTCACAGTGGGCCAGAATCCCAGGTGGTGCTAGTGGTAAGGAATCTGCCTGCCAATGCAGGAGACGTTAAACAGACGCAGCTTCGATCACTGGGTTGGGAAGATCCCCTGGAGGAGGGCATCCCTACCCACTACAGTATTCTTGCTGGAGAATTCCATGGACAGAGGAGCCTGGTGGGTTACAGTTCATGGGATCACAAAGAGTTGGACATGACTAAGCGACTTAGCATGCACACACGGGCCAGAATCACCCCTAAGAATTTCCTGTCACACTTGTCCTCTTTTAAAAGCTTCCTAAGCTTAGAAGGATGAGTCAGGGCCATTGATCAGCCATGTGCAGAAAGCTCACTAAATAAGCAAAGCTGAGGTAAGCCTGGTCCTGACAGCATTGCTGGAGCTCCTGGTTCCAGCTGTGCTTGAAGTCCATGCCTGGATTTTCCAAGTACCTGAGCCTGTGTGTTTCCTTTTGGCTAAAGCTAGTTTTGAGTAGGTTTCTGTCACCTGCAGCTCAAGGCCACAGTTGTGGAATGAATGCTAACAAATAAGGCTGTGTATGTGGCTCCAACAGGAACATGCTGCTTGTCACCAGAGAAGTAAGACCTTTCTTCCTGCTGATGAAGAATGCTGGGTGCTTTCAGAAAACCTCCCAACCAGGAAACAAAGTTTGTATCAAACAGCCCCCAAATTCCAGTCAAAATCAATGCCTTATGGGGAAGATATAAGATGCTGTAAAAGTTGAGCTTAGAACAGTATTTAGCAATCTCTTCTTTAGGTGGTTCATAAAATATAGGAAAAAGGGGTTTTGCAGTCATATGCATTTGTATAAGATTGGATCACTCAGCCTTTTTAACAGTAAGAGTCAGGTCATTAAGGTGTTAAGTGTTAGTCAGTTGTGTCAGTTGCGGCCCCACAGACTGTAGCCTACCAGGCTCTTCTGTCCATGGAATTTTCCAGGCAAGAATACTGGAGTGGGTAGCCATTTCCTTCTGCAGGGGATCTTCCCAACCCAGGGATAGAACCTGGGTCTCCTTCACTGCAGGTGGATTCTTTACTGAGCTACTAGGGAAGCCCCAGGACATTAAAGGACAGAGGCTTTAGAGAACCCATATGCTCCTGTTTCCCACCCCCAAATTCAGATGGGAATAATGATTGTTTGGCCATGAAATATTCCCCCCCAAATACTCTGTGAGTCTAAAGCTTCAGAGAATACACTTTGGCCTGAGGTGTAGCCTCTCTGGGTGATGAGGCAATCGGAGGCATGAGCAGCATCTTGCGTGGGCAGGAGCTTCAGAGTTTCTTCGGGCTGTTCTGAGTGACTCCTCCCTGGCCCACAGTGCACTGCGGTCTCCCATCTGTAGAATGGGACGTGTTCAGGGCTCGCCAGCAAGAGTAACTCATAGCTATGAGCAGAGCCGCATTTCAACAGGGTCATTAAGATTCCATTATCTCAGAGTCATAAAGTTAATGGGACCTTTTGTTATGTAATTTCAGCAATAAACTAAAACTGTTTGTTTCCTGATGGTGGTTGAAAACGCTGAAGACTGTTGCTTAGGTGAGTGTAACTGTGGTGGAAGGGGGAAAAAAAAAGTACAACCCACATTCACACACACAAATTAAATCCTGGCCACTGGTTCCTATGCCAAGTCACAGAACAAAAAGTGCAATTCTGGAAGCTCCCCCTCTGCAAGTGGCTGGATTACCTTTGACCGCCACGGAGATGGTCGTGTTCTCCCCAACCAGGTAGCCACAGGGAAGCAGCTCGGGGGTTTCGGAGGTGTTGCTGCGCTTGACGTCCCCGATGCTGTAGCCGAGGACGCTGTCTGAGTTCAGCCCCAGCTGACTCACTGGGTCAATGTGAATGATGTACTCCTGGAAAAAATCAAATAAAGATCCGATCAAAGATGTGGGAAAAAAATCTGTGGAAGACTCACGTTTTCACTGGGTGATTCATGATCATCTTCTCCTCTTCTCCAGCTGATGCCTGAGTTGAAATTGACCTGTGGAATGGGGGGCAGAAGAGCTGACTTTCAATGGAGGGGGCAGTGTCCTCGTATCACAGGCCCCTTAAAGCATAGATTTACGTGGTTAGTGATGAGAGGGTGGGAAACCCTAACAAGATGGTGAATGTGTAGTCTGGATAAACCAAGCAGGGAAGTTATGGTGCTTTTCCTCTAAGTTCAGCTGAAGTTTTAAAGACACTAGGGCCTGTGAATGGTGCTGGAAAATGCATGAAAATGTACATGAAATTCATGAAAATTCTGATAAAAAATCTCTCCACCAGCCCCTTCTTTTGGCTCAGGTCAAGGGCCATACTAAATGACAAAGGGAACAAAACTCCGGGCTGCTAAAAAAAAAAAAAAAAAAGCAGCTCTAGAGTTTTACATAAACAAACGTGTGTTTAATTTGGAAAGTGTTCTAAATTAGATGACTGACAGAGAGGTTTTAGGTCAATGACCTTGGAACGAAGTCCATGGGCTCTGGTAGCCAAATGACTCAGGTGGAATCTTGATAACAAGCTGCTACCTTTAACGGTCTCACTTCTCATGTGTGATGCGTCCCTGGCTCTTTCCAGCCCAAACTGTGGCCATTCTAATCTAAGGATGTCCCAGCTGCCCATGAACAGAGAGAAGGTTCCGGCGAGGGCAGCAGGCTTGGTCTGCCTTAAGCCATTTCCACCTTTTACCTGGTCTCACTTCTGCAGACTGGTCTGCCAAGATGGGAAGCAAGCTTGGGTCCAAGGACAGAATTTTCTCTGTGTGAAGCCACCTCAATCTAGATGCTGGGAAACTAGAGCGTACTAGGTTAAAAGTCAGATTTCAAAATCAGACCAACAATTAGACCAATATGGTCTCTGACACACAAAAAATGTGGGCTATTATTAGTACTCGGGGATGTGATGAATGAACACTTCTGGTTGTTGACCTACTTTAGGGCAATAGACCAAAAAATGTACCAAAAGCTTCTTTCAAATCACCAACACATCAAGGTTCACCTAGATGCTCATTAGTTATTTCTCCTGTGGCAAACACCCAGTCCAATGATGTGATTAGAATGAACAGAAAAGTAACTGTGCCAACAACCTCGACACTGGCCATGGGTCAGAAGTCAATGTCACACATAGCACAAATCACAGACTCTGAAATGTTGGCACAGGACACTGGGCAAGGTGGATTAGATCCCCTCACCAAAATGAAGGGTGGAAATGCGATGTCTTGGCCCCAGCCCCAGAACACACAGTGCAAGACACACCCAACAGGACATGATTCTAAGGTGAAGACAGAATGTGGACGTTAGCAGTTCACTTTGAGAGGCTCGTGTAATGGTTCAAGGCTGGGGAAACACCCCTCTCTCGCTGGCCAACTGCCGCCAAGGGCAGACGAGAAGAGTTGGTCCCGTCATCAGTCTGTCCTTACCGTCCTCCTTCTGTTCCCTTGACAACCAGGCAATAAGTCCCAGCAATGGAAGAATGTGGGAGAGGGGACACAGCCCAAGAAATGACCAGGCTCAGGAAACAAGCTGCCCTTTCCTTTCCCAAGGCCCAGACCCCCACTTGGATGGCTGTCTCCACGAAGCACTTACTTTGAAGAGCCGTCTAACCACCCCGTCAAGCACGTCCCACTTGGTCTTGCCACTGACTCCAATGCAGCCGATGAGGAAAAGGTGTGGTCTGGAATCCTAAGGGTGAGATGTCCACAGGTGAAAAAACAGGTGGATCCTTTCTGACTCAGGTTAGCAGAGGACTCGGATTGTCTTAGAACTCCACCAGTGGCTTGAGAGGGGATCACAAATCCTATTTGCTTTGACACCAGATATAACTTGGACTAAATGCAACTGTCTTAAACACTTTCCTCCTCTATCGCAACCCATGGGTCAGGAAGAGAGGGTCTCCTCTCTAGAATCTAGAACCTCTTACTGAATGTGTACCTCATATGGATATAGATCACATATCCCCTGTGGGGAATGCTCTCCTCTCTCCTTTCTGCCATCTCGCCCTTTCCAAACTTTGCTTATGAACTCACCTCTTCCAGGAAGCCTTCAATGATTAACCCACCAGGTTCAGCACTCACACTGCTTCAATAGTTCTGTACACAACTTATATGATGATATATTTTGTATTTGTTTATTTTGAAGTATTTGTCTTATTTGTCTATCAAGTTTGTTGCCTTGTTAGATCTTAAATTTCTTTGGGATTCTTTTTCTTTTCTTCTGTTTTTTAATGATATTGATTTTCTTCAATTAAAATTTTAAACATGCTCAATTCTGAAAAGCTGTAAGACTCTCAGAAGTTCACACAAAAAAATAATCTTTTTCTACTTCTTTTGCCTCTCTGCCCACAGAGCTCTGCATAGTAGGGGCTAACTGATCACACTGACTAAAGGAGACTAGTAGAACATTCTGTTTGGCTTTAAAATATCTGACATGCTGATAAGAATATATAATTAGGAGGATAGAGAGAAGTGGGGAGAGCTGGGGGTATATTTGCCAGCTGAGCAACATCAGCAGAGAAGAAAGCACCTGTCTTGCAGTGAGATGATCCGGCCCCACCACTTGCCTTACAGCCTTGGGTAAGTGATGCTGGGGTCCCGGGTTTCTCAATTGTAGAAAGGAAATGATAAAATCTGGGCAGCCAACCTCGCCTGGATGTTGTGATGATCCAGAACAACACCATTTTGCAAAGGGACAAAGTGTTATAAAGTGTTAGATCTATCTGTTTGTGTTGACGCTCATTAGAGTATAAAGCATTCACAGGTATCATAAGTTATAAGAATGACTTCCCCCTCGGTAATCTATCACTCTACCAGCCGAGCTCTGAAAATGGAGCTCTTTATTGGATCTTTCTAAACTAGATGACACTCAGACCCCTAGCAGCTCCCCTGTTCAGTGAGACTAGATGGCCAGCCACACGTGGAATCCTGTGGCAGAGAAGTCTGGCTAGAGACGCTGTGTTCTGATGGCCACTTTGGGCTCCTAAGATCTCAGAGCCTTTAATAGCATGTTGGCTAAAATACTCAGAAATAATAAGCAAGCAACAACTTCAAGGGACTTACATTAGAGGCTCATGAGGCCTCTCAACTTATGTGAGAGGTGGTCACTCTCAGCATCATTTGGACTTAATCCATGACTAAAAATCAGCTTTGATTGTCCACCCCTGCCCCCCACCCTAAAACAGTCTGATGAGGATATGACCTCTGGACCCTGGAAGAGAACATAAAACTCAGATGCCCCAGCTTCAGCAAATCAAGATGCGCTACCATCTTCACTGCTAGCACCTGTGTGCTCCTGGGCTTGGCCACCTCTGTCTCCCAATGTCTACTTGTTCAGCAACCTCTGACTATTGGATAAAACTGGTGCTCTGGTCAGCCGAATTTGGTCAGCTTATTTCTGTACCTTTTGTTCTAAATGTGCTTAGTTGCCTTTGAAGAGTTTTGGGAATATATTAAATTCGGAAAAGCTGTTTCTGACTGATGTTAATGTTTAGTGAGATACTTGAAAGTGGGGCAACCTGGACCAACTTTAAGGACTCTTTATAGATTTTCCAAACACGAGAGATAGGGAAGGGCCGTTTGTTCACGTTTGTGGTATCAAAATGCTGCTGGGGATTTAGGGTTAGTTAGGGAAAGTGTTAGTACTAATTCTAAGTCACCCCAGGCTCCGAGATGATGGGCATGATGATGGAATCACTACGCTAGGCAGTTCTACCTGGGGAAGGGACAGGCTGAGCAGGGTAAGGGATCCAACTAACCTCCTTCCACTTCATTTCCTCCTGAAAGCTGACAACTATCTTAACATGCCTGCCTCCTTCCTTCCGAGCCGAGCATTCACCAGCGTCATCCAGCAACATGTCTGCGAATGGAAAACATCGACAGCCTTAGGCACACGGGACAGCAAAGCCGGCCTCCCGACACCCCCGCTGCTGGTCGGCACAGCAGCAGGACAGACCAGGTGTCGCCGTGCAGGGGCAGTGGGATGGGGGTGGGGGCAGGGGAGGGGGCAGAATGGAGAATGCAACCACAGAAACCAACAGCGAGCGGGCCAACCAAAGAGCCAGCGGGCTGACGATGTACCCTGCCAAATGGAAGTGCGAGGGAGACTCAACCAGAATGATAGCAAGAGCAGCCTCATGGATAAGAAATCAAAAGCGTCAGTCTTGGTACGCTTACAAAGAAAACCTAGATGGTGCTCGCTAATTATCCAGCCAGCCTGGAATCCAGCCCCAAGGCAGGAAGGTCATAAACCAAGCCATCATCCCAAGTGGGACCGGTTACCATGAGGGGGTGGTAGGCAGCATACAGCTTGCAGGTCAGCCTCTTAAAATGGATCAAACAGAACTCAGCATGGTGGGTGAGGGGATCCAAGCTCATGGCTTGGAGATCTCGGGGCACTGGAGCAAAGCATGACAGCAGTCTAACGGCTGGGCTCATGTTGGTAGCAGACGCACACCCACATACACACACAGACACACACCCTAAGCACACACACGCCTCTGCTTCTCCATTTGATCTGCTGATCTGTTCATCTCGGGGCTCCTGCTTAGAGACTAGAGGGCCAACTGCAGGCCCTGTGACGCCACTCACCCAGGCTGCTGGACTCGGCGAGGTTCAGGCTGTGCTGGGAGAGCCCCAGGGACTGCCTGGGGGAGGCGGACAGGGACACCTGGGAGGGTGCCCGGCTGCAGCCACTGCCTTGAGACTCTGACTTCAGCCGGTCATTCTCAGCCTTCAGCTTCTCTATTTCACTCTGTGAAGGGGAAGGCAGAAACTCACTTACTGGGCGGATATACTGTGACCAAGCCTTTTCTGGAGGAGGAATTTAAAAGTTCCCTGCATCAAATGCACATCCCGGCCAAGGCAGAGTAAGTTACACCCTCAGAGACATTGTTCAACGTGGTTCCTTTGCTGTATACAGAAGGCCTCTCTGGCCGGGGAAGGTCCGAGAGCTGGCCTTCTTTGACAAAGACCTCAGAAATGTTTCCCAGAGTATGAGTGGTAGCTGGAAGAAGTCGTATCTAAGAAGTTTGAAAACCTCTGGGTTTCTCAACCCAGGCCTTTACTGCAGGACTTCTCAGAGCCTTCAATGAGCCTGTACGAGCTATGAATCTGAGAGGCGCACACAGTGTGTAGCATCTCTCAAACAAATTTGATCAAGGAGCTTTCTTTTCACACAGCTTCTCATGGAATGAGTGTTCCATGGAACCTCCTTTGGGAAACACTGGACTCCAGTTGAAGTTGGATTTGGTAGAACCTTCAGTGGGTCTTTTACTCTGTATTTGTGAAGGACCTACTGTGTGTTAAGCACCGGTGCTCACACATCCAGAGGAAGGGATGCAAAAGAGAATGGCTCAGAAGACGCAGATGCCTTCAGTCTGCATCAGAAGGTGAGAGAAGACGGGGACAGAACAAATCTATAGGGATTCAGAAGAGGGCACCGCACTAACACTTCCAGCTGCAGGACTACAAAGGGCTTCACAGAGGAAGAGGCGTCAGGCTGTGCCTTGGGCGAAGGGTCTGACCCAGAGGTACACAAGGCTGTCCGGCGGGGAGCGGGAGCGTGGCGGGAACAGCTCCTCCCGGGAAGCCTGGGGCTCCGCAGCGGCCCCCACGCTCACCTGCATCCTGTTCATGGCCTCCCGCAGCTGGTCCAGCTGGTGGGCAGAGCTGAGGGCTTCCAGGCGGATGTCAGTCAGCTTCATCTCCTTGTCTCTCAGCTCATTTCGGAGCTGCATGACCGTCTCGGCTTCGCTGTCCATGCACTCCGAAATGCTAGGGAAAGAGGAGTGTTGCTGATCAAGGTGGCTCTGAGTGCAGCCCCTCTGAGTCGCCCTCCCTGACTATTACTCCATCATTAGGTTTGTCCAGGAGTAATTCTGTATAAAAGGGGCTTCCCTGGTGGCTCAGACAGCAAAGGACCCGTATATCCAACTCCCTGGTGCTTCCCGGAAGTGAACGTGAAAGTGCAAGTTGCTCGGTTGTGTCCGACTCTTTGCAACCCCATGGCCTATAGAGTCCATGGAATTCTCCAGGCCAGAATACTGGAGTGGGTACCCTTTCCCTTCTCCAGGGGACTTCTCAACCCAGGGATCAAACTCAGGTCTCCCGCATTGCAGGCAGATTCTTTACCAGCTGAGCCACCAGGGAAGCCCAAGAATACTGCAGTGGATAGCCTATCCCTTCTCCAGCAGATCTTCCTGACCCAGGAGTCGAACCCAGGGCTCCTGCATTGCAGGCAGAGTCTTGACCAGCTGAGCTATGTGGGAAGCTTCCCAGAAGTGACAATAGCTTCCTGAAGTGACAATAGCAAAAGCACCTGAAATTCATAGATTTCATTGCTTCTCTACACTGTTTTTTGCAGAGTCCCGGCAATCTGAATGGTACACCCTTTAGCTAAATTCCCTTGATTCAGGGATAAACGGGAGCCAGCCAAAGAGAATAGAAACTTGGGTGTTTGACACCCTCTGTGAAGTATACACAGCTGGGCCCCTATAATGACACTATATAGCCCTTGATATCAAAACCTACTCAGAGAAACAAGGTCAACTGTCTGTTTTAAAAATTAGACATTCCAGGTGCAGATAGCTGAGGGTGATTTTTATTTGCCAAAAAGGGGAAAAAACCAACAGATACAGGTGGGCGATGCTAGTCTGTCTCTGGTCATGTTCTAAAGCCCATTCCTTTAAAGGTGTTCAGAGAGAGAAACATTCTTTCATTCTCCCACCCCACACTGCTTAATAAGCCCATGGCAAGGAAGAAAAACATCTTAGGTCATTAGCAGAGAGGATGGTATGACATGAAAACCAAAATTTTATCTGAAAACATGAAATATCATGGTGAGCCATCCTACCCCGGCTAGACACCAGATCAGGGGACTGTGGAACCTGTGAGTCCCTCTGTTTTAAGAGAGGTCCTTCCAGGCTGGGTTCCTTATTTGATTACTGAGGTCTGTCCTTCTGCTACCTGGCAAATCAGCACAAACTGGAAGATCATAAGAGTAGTGATGAACTGCAATGTTAGCAAAAACAGTTCAATTTAGAAAAGGTTCTGTTGATTTCAATGATAGTAGCTGAGGTGCAGGGTGATCCAGAAGAGAAAGCTTGGACATCTCTTGGACCGAAAACACAAAAAAGAAAGAAAGAAAAAAGCCCAGGTTCAGAAAGTCACAAAGCTGAAGCTGATTATCTCTGAATGACATGGTGAGTGTGTGGTCTGCAGAAATAATCACGCGAGCCCTCTCTCCAGGACCCAAGCACTGGATGTGACGTCAAACCAAACCTGACCTGTGAAACTAGGAGAGGGAGTGGACATGTTAATTGCTGTGATCACTGTTAAAGAGACGCAACTGTATTTGGGGGACAGAAAGGACTAGAAGAAAAATTTAACACCTGAACAGGCAAATCTTTTTGTGGTTGTTTTCTTGACCTGCACCCTGAACTGTTTTGAGAGATACAAAACCACCTCCTATTTTAAAAAGGTGTCAGCAGCCAATAAAACTTCACTTCAAAATCTTCGGAGACCTCCAACAGACCCTTGAAAATCTCATAACTATTCCCGTTTCAAACCTGTGAGAAACAGATTTGGGGCCAACAGATTTAGAACTAAGACAGATTTGGGTTAGAGAGACAGTAATGTCTTTAGAAATCATATCCTCCTTCTGCCCACTGCCACCTTCTCCCAGCTCCCTGTGACTGTGGTTTGTAGGGTTTAACTATATAGTCACATATATATAATATACATATATTTTTTTGGTTTGGGAGGTTTTCAAGGGGAACTTGGAAAAACTGCTTCATTCTTGAGAGAGGACTATGGTTTCCTGGTTTAAATGGAGTGTAAAATCTGAACAAAATTCCACTGTGACAATCTGGTCTTAGCCAAACCCTGTCTCATCCAAATTCGAAGATTCCAGGTCATTGCAAAGAACAATCGGCTTTGGTTCACACTGTCTGTCTGTCACATGGCAAGGCATTTTGCTCCAGTCTCCTTCATATGGTCTGTGCTTTTTTTCCCCAGAAAGCTTTCTCAGCAAAGAGAGACAACATTTCCTTGGCACCCACTTTGTGGAATTTATCACATGCATTACTCTGTGAAGCTTGGCCAAACAATTACTTTGCAAAGGGAAGCAAACCAAAAGGAAGAAAGTCTGTTACGAGTAACCCTACCAAGAGTTCAAGGCCCCCTCATGGGCGCCCCCCTCTACTGCCCCCAAATCAGTCACTTCTTAGAAACATAGCATGGCAAGACTGCCCAGGAGGGGTGTCCTACAACTCAGAGATGATGCTGAAAATGAGCCCCAACTAAGAGTCAGTCCCTATGACTACTGCCCACGTGATTTCCCCCTGGTTCCTGTCTACCCTAGACTTCTGCTGTGTCATCGATAATCGCTCCCTACACGACTGCTGACTCCTCTAGGCCAGGGTTTTCATCTGTTGCATCTGATCACACTGACCCCCACATAACAGCTATTGAATACATGGACCACTGCACTGGGCATCTGCAGTGTACTATTTAATGTTCTACGTATACTACCAACTTCAGGAAGAGGTGCTGTTTTAAGAAGAGGGAGGCTGAGGCATAAAGAAATCGACATGCCTATTAAAGATGTCAGAAGCACAAAGAAATCTGGTGGATCTGCTTAACCCCAAGGCCATGCTCCTGAACTATATCCTGCAGGCACTCAACACACGCTCGTCCCCTCCGTTAACTGTTTACTGAAGCAACTTGATATTAATTTTTCCTACTATGCCCCTAACACTTAATGCCAGCATATTCCTGCCATCTTGCCCAGGAAGCAGGGCTGGGGGCATACCTAATTTTACACATCCCGAGTGTGGGAAATGCTGCCTTCCCACATGGCCATTCCTTCCACCCACGTTGTAGGAACTTTTCCGAGCTCTGACTCCTCATCCTTTGGTATCTTCTTTGAACACCCTCTCATGTCTAGATCTGCACATTCTTACAAACCCTTCAAGGCTGGAAAGAACCATTTGCTCTCTGCCCACCTTTTGGAAAACCAGATCCAAAACAAACATGTCCAGTGTGCGCGGATGCTGTGGAATGTCAGGCAAGGGCTACTGAGCCAACAGTGGGCCCTGCCCGGTCCCTCTGGGGAAAGTGGTTTGGGTTTGGAGGGAGCGCTCTGGCTCTGGACTCTGGGAGCTCCACAGGCTGAGTGCATTGCTACCACTCTCGCCTCAACACGCTTGGCTGCCTGGCAGCTTCTGGCCCAGTTACTCCTCCCTCCTCCAAATGGACTCTTCTCTCTGCCCCTGGGTTTCCACTCACCTCCCTGGCTGCTCTACTTTCTCCTCCTGAACATCAAATATCAGAGCGTCCCAGAACTCAGGCCCTGTCCGTCTGCCTCTCCCCCATGTCTATTCAATTCTTTAGAGGATCCCTCCAGTTTCCCAGCTTTTGAACCACCTGTGAGCTCATGTTACTCAAATCTTGACCTCCAGAAACTTCAGACTGGCTGGCATCTCCACAGGGATGTCTCCTGGGCATCTCAAACCTCACACGGTCAAACCACAGCTCCTGGTCCCCTCCTGGCCCGATGTGTGTCTCCCACCCATCCCAGAAACAATACCTCCACACCCCGAAGTCCTCAAGTTGCATATCTAGGAATATTCAATATTTTGTTTTCTCTTCCCTTCACACGCCCCATCACCAGGTGCTATCAGCTTTCCTTTTGTAATATATCCTAAATCCACCCAGGACTCACCATTAGCATCAATTACTCATTCTACCTGATATCTGAATGCCCTCAAAAACAAAAGGGGCCCTAACTACATGGAGCTTCACCTGGAGACTGGAGAATTGGGGCACAGAAGAAATAACCAAGGAGATGCTCCATAATAGGTGGTGATCTCTGCAATGGTGAAAAAATAAAACACAGAAGAGGACTGTTGGGAGTGCTGGCTGGTGGTGGATGTGGTTTCATGCAAGGTGCCTAGGCCGGGCCTTGGTGACAGGGTAACACTGAGCAGCTTGTGCCAGGCAAAGGGCACAGAAAGGGCAAAGGCCCAGGGATGGTGACTGTGAGTGGCGAGTTCAAAGAATAGGAAACAGGCCAGAGCACCTGGGGGTGGCGGGGGCTGGGGAGTGAGGGGAGCATGTTGTCAGCCTCTGCTGTGGTCTCCCTCCTCACACTTCACTTGTGAGATGCTAATTCAGATGATCTCACGTTCCTGCTGAAAACTCTCCAAGGCCTACCCATCACGCGGGAAATCAGATGCAAACTCACTTCAGCTTCAAAGCCTCACATGTTCTGGACTGGTGCTGCCTCCTTCCCCACCACGTTCCATGTGCCCACGATGCAGCAGCCACTCTGGCCATACCCAGCTTTCTCAGACACACCAGGCCTGGTTCCGGGTCCCACCAGGAAAGCTGCCCTGCTCGCTGGGAGGCGGAGTCAGCCACGTGTTCACCAAGATCCACCCCCCACCCCACGGGGCACACTCATTTCCCTTCTCCTCTCCCAGGCCGTAAGCCCTGCTCAGTGGTCAGTGGGAAGAGGCCCGGTCCATCACGGCCACCTGCAGGATGCCCACTCTGTCCCCTCCCCGCCTGCTGGCTGGACACACAGAGGACACGGGCCCACAGGACAGGCAGAGCCTTGATGCCGGCATCACCACGTGGCAGGCCGCCTGCTCATGAGGGGTGTCTGTGTTAGGTCTGGAGGGAAGCAGCGATCAACAGCCACAGGTGAAGCCACCGAGCTTTGGGACTGAGTCTGTCAAAGCGTTACCAACAAGAACTAACCAGGGATCCCTCCTGGCACACAGATCTTGACTGAAACATCACCTCCTCAGAGGGGCCTTTCCGGGCCACCCTGTCTGCAGCTGCTGTTAAGGTACTCTGCATCTCAACACACTGTTTCAATTCCCAGCATGAACCCTTAGCACTGTCTTGATTCTTCTCATCTATCCAGCTTTCTGTGTTTAACAACCATCTCTCCCCCTGACATATGGGGTCTACAACGGAGTGGGGACTTGACTCTCTTATGTATTCTATCGCTGGAGCCAAGAATGGCGCCTGGCACAGAGCAGACCCCAGGAATGGAATCAGCTCCACTGTGTCATGTCCCCATGGGCCCTAATCCCCAGGGAACAGTGTCCTGCTCACACAGGCTGACATATGAGAAGTCTGTATCAATCTATAAAGAACAGATGAAGGGTCTCCTATGCTCCTGGTCAGGAAACAACTGGGATGCTCTGGGATGATGGCAGCTTGCCCTTTATTTACCTCCTGGGCACCCTGCAAGTCAGATGGGACTCATGCTCCAGAGAACTGGTTTAACCCTCACGCCAGCACACAGGGCACTGGGCAGGAGCCGCAATCCAGCCCTCAGCGCTCCTCTCCCTCCCGCTGTTCGGGCTTACACCTTTGCCCAGAATGGAAGTGCCCGTTCTTGCCCTTCTTGCCAGAGCACTCCCCCTAAGAGAAGACGAGCCGCTGATTTATATAAAACGGAGACCATGCTTCACTGGAGGGTGGGTTCGTAAATAAGAGTCAGGGCCCTAAACTCTGCCTCCTCACTCCCACTGCCTGCCTTCCATGTGGTCCGAGCAGGCGATGGGCTACAGTCCTGGCTCACCCTCTTACCTGCATTTCCTGCACCCATCTGGTGAGCTGGACTTGGGATGCTGGTACAGGCCGCTGTCTTCTGTAGGCGGGCTGGCTGGCTAAGTGGGCTTGATGGTGGCCCCACAGCCCTGGCCTCCTGAGACAGGAAGGAGGCGGCCCTGCACACACAGGATCTGACTCCCCCCTCACGAGAATCCAGTGACGTAGATGGAACTCATCCCACTTTCACCAGTGAGGAAACTGAGGAGTCCACCACCACCCCACTCCCCTGTTCAACTCCAGCTCGCTGGCTGATCTGACCCCAGCCGCAGTGGTTTGCTTCTTCCAGGTACTGTCTCATCTCATGGGAACTGCCCTTGCAGCCCACTTGAGCTCTGGTTCTTCTTCCACTTCTTGCCTGGTGATACCAAGGGCTCTGATGGAACTTAGTCCTGTGGGGGAGGGGTGATCTCTCTCTGCTGCAGGGAGTCAGCTGGTCCGCCTTCTGAGCGGACATCCGGGTCCCCACCTTTCTGTCTCAAGCCATTCCTGACCGAGCTTCTTGCCTCCAGAGTCTGGGCCTTGTGTTTCAAGATGGAGCACAGAAGTGTCTCCCTGCGAGCTGATGGAACAATGACCAGTGGGTGCTCAGTGGAAACCATGGGCGCTTGGCTGGGCAAGAGCAGATGACTCTTTCTTTCTATGTAACTCGGTGCCAAGGGGAACGGCACCTAAGCCAAAGCCAAGTGAGCAATCGCCTGTCTCACTCAACCAGCTGTGTTCCCAAAGAGCTCTGTACAAACTGACTCATTTACAGTCAACTGGGCGAGTTCAGGGTGTTGAATCATGCTACGAAACATAGAACCCTTTGGTAAAGAGAATGGTCACTGAAGCACTCTAATTTTTAAACTTGTAGCTTTTGAGTGCTGACCTTAGAGAAAGAGTCAACACTAAATTTTGATCCAAGAAGAAGAGTGTAATTTCTCTTAGCCCTGCCACCCAAACGAACCAGAATTTCAGCCCCAACTGCCAACACTTATACTGTCATCTCCCCGACACAGCTTTTCACATCTACTGCAGCTTTTCACATCTACTTATTTGTTCAACCCTTAGGACAGGATAAGGAGACAACCACTGTCCCAGTTTGAGAGAGAAATGGAAACAAAGAGAGGTTAAGCCACTTGCCCAAGACCAGCCAGCTAATTATCCACACCGATGCCAGCGGAACAAAAAACTTTCCAGTCCTGAAACATGGAAAGAACATGCAGAGTCCCATGAACGCAAGACACAAAGGACCCCAAGGAGCAGAGAGAGTTAACAGGACTCCTAGCCATTCCTGCTGTAGAGAACTCTCAGGGGCCAAAGATGACCAGAGCGACCCCAGCAGACAGACTTACAGAGAATTGGAGTGAGAGTTTCGCAGCAGGGGAGTGGAGCCCGTGGATCCATTGTGCGGTAGCTTCGGTGAGGAAGGCAGAGAAGAATCCGTCATCTCCTCAATGTCTGAATGGGAGGATGCCGACTTGGGGGACTTCTTCTTCCCGAAGGCTTGCTTGAAGGAGCTGCGTAACTGAATACACAAGACTGTCAGGCTGGCAGAGGCCGGGCCCACCCCTCAGGCCTCAGCAAACAGAGACATGCAGAAGAGCAAATTACTTCTCCCGGGCTCTCCTCCCGGCCATGGAAAAGGTTCCCCACAGCTCTCTTAAATCAGTGCATTAAGGGGAGAAGAGTTATCTGGTGTTGACAGCTCAGGGGCCTGGTCCTGTGGGTGACATTCCATGCCTACTCTTGGGTCAAGACTAGACGCCAACAGCAAGACAGAGCCTGGCTCAGCAGATGATGTGGGGAGGAGGGGGTGACACGGCAACAAAGCGGGGTGCTCAGACACGGTGATGGATGTGGGTGAGGTTAGTCATATCAATGGATGGGTTAGCTTGGTATCTGATATTCACATGGGTCTTGCTTACCTCATTGACCTGCCAGAGAAAACGCAAGCAAAAATGGGGGAGGGGGAGGAAAAAAGACACATTTTTAACAGAGAAAGCCAGAGACAGGGAAAGCTTCGGACTTTTCAGACATGGCATGGCTCATAATAAACACCATACAGAGAGGAAGTGTCTGGTAGGACCAGGGATCTTTCAAAGCTTAAGAGCTATCTTCTCCCATTATGGAAGGAGAGGAAGAGCGTGTCTGGAGGTCCCCACGATCTAAGCTCTACAAGCTCCTTTGTCTGGCTGAAATGACTACCCCATCTTCCTACACTCCTCATTCTTTCCTGCCTCTAATCAGTCATCCTAAGTCTTTTTTCTTTTTTAAGCATGTCTTCTTTTCTCAGCAAGGGTAGCTTCATTGCTGTACCAGTCCTAACATGGCTGCATAGCTCTCTGACATATGTCCTTAGGAGCTCCTACTGTCCTTCTATACACATAATACAAGCAGAAAATTAGCCATCTCGCTTCTTGCTCCAAAAAAATGATATTTTCAAGAAATGTATTAACCATATTGGGAAAAAGGAACTGGTATATCACAAATTCCCCAAACCATGAAATGGATCTGAAAATTCTAATGAGAACATAAAAAAAATTAAAGGTATGATGTTTTCTCTGAAAGCCATGATAAGCACATATTTTCCTAGGCCCAAAAAATACAGCTTCATCTTGAAAACATCCTTTTAGAAAGTAAATTTCTTCTTCTAAAGTCTTTTTTTTCCTTCTGAAAACACATTCTGGGAATTTCCTTAACCACTGTAAAATTCAGAAAACGGGCCATTCAGAAATAATGAGAATTTTCTTCTGTCAAAGTTTCACCCATAACAAACTGCACATCCAGCTTGTGGGCAAGTCTGGATCCCACTTCTCTCCCATTTCCTACTTCCAGTCATATTTCCAGAGAGTAGTCAGAGAAACTGAAGGATCTGCACACATCAAAGTAAATCTTTGCTCAACCTCTTGTAAGATGCCAGGTAAAGGAGGAGCTTACAAAGATCAGACTACAATTGACCTTTGGGATTAACTGAGGATGCCAATTGTCCATCCTCCCCAATGGTACTGATAACCAAAAGTTGTCTTAAAAACTTTAAGTTTTCCTTAATTAAGGAAAAAGGATAGTCACATTTTTTTCATAGAAAATAATTCTCTCATCACTCTGATAATAAAATCAGACCATATTTAGCAACAGCGTATTAGAAACAAAACATGAGTTAATTTTATTTAAGTCACAGCAAATGAGTTGACTAAGAGCCATCAGTAATGTCAGGAAAGATTTAATCAGAAAGATGAGAGAATCCCATGGAACTGGCCTTTCCGCTTGCATCCAATGCAAGTCATCAACAATCAAAATGACTAAATCCTCAGCTCCTCCGTCACTGGACCTCGCCACCCATCCAAGATAACACAAAATGAATGAGAAGTGTATGGAATGAATGCGGACACTGAAGCTACTATGAACACATGATGCTGTGAGCATTGACGAACGGGGCTCTGTGAGTCCTGGCCAAGTTCAGATCAACCTGGGGTGTCCCTGAACTGAAGTTGGGCAGCAGTGAATGTCAATCAGAACTCCATAGCTGGTCAGCAGAACAGAAAATTGAGTGAGGAGAGGAGAGTGGCATTTTCCATGAAGAATGGCAAAAATTGTTCAAGAGGCCACTGTACAGAAGGTCAAGTAGCTGGAGGGAATTATGGAAACATGGAGAAACACTGTATGGGAGACGCTTCTCTTCAATTTGCTGTTTTGAGTTATGACTTCTGCCGCCCTCCCAATTCAGAACCACTCACTAATTGCTAACAACCACTTCATGAAACTTTTACTTTCAGCAAAGGGTCAAAAATCTTTTAAAGAGAAGGGTGGGTGATTTAATGCTCTCATAGGCAATTATGTAAATAAGCAGATAAGGACTATGGTTAACGATGGGATGGCCAGTGATCCACACTCCAAAAAAATACTTTGGAACTAAGGGAAAAAAACCACTTAATAGTAACCCTGGTCTAGTATCTGGAACTTTGTGGCCAGCCTATGATGAGGAAGAAATGACACATATGAAATGAAAGACGAGTGCTTCACATAAAGTCTTGTGAGACAGTAAAACTACAAGGAGGTGGTTATTTCATAAATCCTAGTGCTTGGCGGAGCACAACACTGACTTTAGTAGAAACCTGTCCACAAGCCACTTCACTGGATCGACTCCCAAGGGTCTATGTTGTGAAGTTAAGAGCTTTATATCCGGGGCACATTGTTTCCCGAGACCAACTCTGTTAGTCAGCGCAAGTCTTTGGAGGCACACTCACCCAGTTCTTCCTCTTCTTCTTCTTTGAATCAGTCTCTATGTTGCTGCCCACACTGGAGTGGCTGGTGGCGCTGTTGATGCTGGAGACGCTGTCGGAGGAGTGCTGCCTGCGGATGCGGAGGTCTGTGGCCTGGGAGGTTCCGTTCCCTGGAGACCCAAGATCCAAGACGTCAGGAGCTGCTGACTTTGCCCCTTCCTTCGCCCCAGGATTTACACCCAAATTCACACACCCAGGGACTACAGGGTATTTCCCATTAGACCTCACCGGCTGTTTCCGGATGCTGGCTTTAAGGTCCTTGAGTAGGTGGGGGCCGTGCCCTCTTTGATCAGTTAAAGGAGAACTCTTCTCATTTTGCCCAACAGAAGTCAGGGGAGGCTCAGGGGAATTCCCCCACACCTACTCTCCTGAGCTTTAGACACGACAATGTGTCCCCGAGTTGCAGCAATAGTCACTGTGTTGTCAGCGCCCCCTCCTTTGCTCTCTCTGCTCCTGCTGCACCAGCTTTTTCATGCCCGTGGACATGCCATGCCCATGTCCTCTCACCACCTGACAGCTACTATTCTCTCTTCCTGGGATGCTCTTCTCCCTCTGTTCTGCCTGGCCAGCTCCTATCGATCCTTCTCATGTCACCCCTAGCCTCCCTTTTCCAGGAGGCCTGTCATCTGAGCTGACAGTGGTACCAGAAATAACACTGCCCCCAAAAGCAGTGAGACCAAAATAAACCTTGCAGACAGTGTTCCCCACAAGCACAAGATGACACCAACAGCCCTGTCTTTAAGAGCACTGGTATCAGGGGCAGACTTGGGTTCTCGTCCCATTTCTGTTTTTTACATTCAGTGACCTCCGGATGGGATCATCGGCTCTAAAACTCATTATTCCCCTCAGTACAATGTGGAGGGAGGACCAGCATTGCACTCATAAGCATGTTGTGGACAGAAAACGGGTTAATGAAATCATTAAAACACTGAGCGCAGTGCTTAGAACACAGTGAATGTTCCGTAAGCGTCAGCTCTATCACCAATCAGTACTCTTCATTTCATTTTTGATGTAATTCCTCACGCCCACATTTTCCCCCACAATCCCAAGTAACATACGTAAGGACAAAGCAATTGCTTCCAAAATGTTTCCTGGGACAAATGAAGGATGAATCCATTTCAGGCGGCCCCACGTCAGTAGGCAGAGTACCAAAGAACAGCAAAGAGAAATAAGAAAGCCTTCTTAAGTGAACAATGCAAAGAAATAGAGGAAAACAGTAGAACAGGAAAGACTAGAGATCTCTTCAAGAAAATTAGAGATACCAAGGGAACATTTATGCAAAGATGGGCACAATAAAGGACAGAAATGATATGGACCTGACAGAAGCAGGAGATATTAAGAAGAGGTAGCAAGAATACACAGAAGAGCTATATAAAAAAGATCTTCGCGACCCAGATAACCGTGATGGTGTGATCACTCACATAGAGCCAGACATCCTGGAATGCGAAGACAAGTGGGCCATAGGAAGCTTCACTACGAACAAAGCTAGCAGAGGTGATGGAATTCCAGCTGAGCTATTGCAAATCCTAAAAGATGATGCTGTGAAAGTGCTGCACTCAATATGCCAGCAAATTTGGAAAACTCAGCAGTGGCCATAGGACAGGAAAAGGTCAGTTTTCATTCCAATCGCAAAGAAAGGCAATGCTAAAAAATGTTCAAACTACCTCATTATTGAGCTCATTTCACATGCTAGCAAAGTAATGCTCAAAATCCTTCAAGCTAGGCTTCAACAGTATGTGAACCAAGAACTTCCAGATGTACAAGCTGGACTTATGAAAGGCAGAGGAAGCAGAGATCAAATTGCCAACATCCGCTGGATCATAGAAAAAGCAAGAGAATTCCAGAAAAACATCTACTTCTGCTTCACTGACTATGCTAAAGTCTTTGTGTAGATCACAACTATAGAAAATTCTTAAAGAGATGAGAATACCAGACTACCTTACCTGCCTCCTGAGAAACCTGTATTCAGATCAAGAAGCAACAATTAGAACAGGACATGGAACAATGGACTGGTTCAAAATTGGGAAAGGAGTATGTCAAGGCTGTATATTGTCACCCTGCTTATTTAACTTATATGCAGGATACATCATGCAAAATGCCGGGCTGGATGAAGCACAAGCTGGAATTAAGATTGCCAGGAGAAATATCAATAATCTCAGATATGCAGATGACACCACCCTTATGGCAGAAAGTGAGGAGGAACTGAAAAGCCTCTTGATGAAAGTGAAAGAAAAGACTGAAAAAGCTGACTTAAAACTCAACATTCAAAAAATGAAGATCATGGCATCACGTCATGGCAAATAGATGGGGAAACAATGGAAACAGTGACAGACTTTATTTTCTTGGGCTCCAAAATCACTGCAGACGGTGACTGCAGTCATGAAATTAAAAGGCACTTGCTCCTTGGAAGAAAAGCAATGACAAACTTAGACAGTGTATTAAAAAGCAGAGCCATTACTTTGCTGACAAGGTCCATATAATCAAAGCTATGGTTTTTCTAGTAGTCATGTATAGATGTGAGAGCTGGACAATAAAAAAGGCTGAGTGCCAAAGAATTGATGCCTTCGAACTGTGGTGCTAGAGAAGACTCTTGAGATTCCCTTGGACAGCAAGATCAAACCAGTCAATCCTAAAGAGAATTAGTCCTGAATATTCACTGGAAGGACTGATGCTGAGGCTCAAATCCTTTGGCCACCTGATGCGAAGAGCCAACTCATTAGAAAGACCCTGATGCTGGGAAAGATTGAAGGCAGGAGGAGAAGGGGACAAAAAAGGATGAAAATGGTTGGATAGCATCATCGATTCAATGGATAGGAGTCTGAGCAAACGCCGGGAGATGGTAAATAAAGGACAGGGAAGCCTGGCGTGCTGCAGTCCATGGGGTCGCAGAGTCAGACAGGGCTGAACAACTGAACAACAACAACACGTCAGTCTGTAAATATCAAAGAATTAGTGAAATTAAGGCTGTGAAATACTCTGATACTTGGTCAATAGAGATACATCTTCTTCCATTTTGAGATATATCAGAGAAGAGGACAAGCCAGAACAGCTCTCTTCCTAGAAGCCGTAATTAACTGGATGAAGTGTCTTCTAAGACCTGTCCAACTGACACAGACTCCCACCCTCTGGAAGGGTGGTTGCATCATATGTTGTCAGGGGAGGGTTCCTAAGGGCAGGCAGGTCACCAGACTGCAAGCTGTTTTTCTTCCTTTACCTTTGCAATTGAGCTCCGGGGTGTTAATTACTCCATTAATGGCAGCCTGGGCAGCTGCGTTCTGTTTCTTCAGCAACTCAATGGTTTTCCTTAACTCATTCAGTTCTGAATCCTGAGGAACAGAAAAAAAGACCGGTCATCCCCAAATCATTCTGTACCGAGTTCAAATGAAGTCAACTTAGCATCGGCTTAGAGGAGAGGAGAGAATGAAGGAGCTGCAGGAAACCTTTGTCACAAACATTAGCCTGGATCAGTTTTCAACAGGCATTTGTGAGCACAGGAAAGTGAATAGGACTAAGATCTGTTGCCAATGCAGTCACCACCACTCCGTCCAAGTCATATTTTCATTCAATAGATGCTATTCTTTCAGATTCAATTCCAATAGTCCAACAAGCACACTACAATCTATACAATTTCCAGGAATAAAACAGGATCATGTTTCTAGGTTTGTTAATTCTAAGCAGGGAGGGAAGAAGCATCCTGTTTTACCTTCTGCTCAGCCGTCATGGTTAAGCTCTGGAGCCTGATGGTCATGTTTCCAAGACTCTGCTCAAAGGCTGCCACAAGGTGAGCCTAGAGGGAAAGACACACTTCCCTGCGGTTACATTATCTTGCAAGGTTGCTGTTGCTGTTGAGTTGCTAGGTCGTGTCCAACTCTTTGTGACCCCATGGACTATAGCCTGCCAGGCTCCTCTGTCTATGGGCTTTTCCAGGCAACAATACTGGAGTAAGTGGCCATTTCCTTCTCCAAGAGGTCTTCCTGACCCAGGGATCAAACCCGCATCTCCTGTTTGGCAGGCTGATTCTTTACCACTGAGCCAGCTGGGAAACCCACCTTGCAAGGCAGGCATGCCTAAAGGGTGCCGGGTCTTAAAGACAGAAATCTTAATGGGGCCACATGGGTGAGCCTCTGTTGACTTCTTCAGACTCTTGAGCCCCCACTCCCCACCCCTCTCTGGGATCTGGTTACTCTAGTCTTTCACGTTCTCCAATGTCCTGTGCCTCTTCCCACCTCAGGGCCTTCCTGCGTACTTTCCCCTCTGCCCGGAATGCCCATCCCCTAGCTGCCTCCCCAGCTGATTTTTACACATGCTTCTCAAGAGATCTCAGCATATGTCTTCATGAGACCCCCAGATTGGGCTGCTTCCCTCCTATTCACTCACACAAGTGCACACTGGTCTACTGTGTACTTTGTGGGATCACAGTCAAACACACACACATACACACACTTGTGATCACTAATTTACGGCGGTCTCTATGACACTGCAGGATATCTTTCGTTCCCCAGGCACCAAACTCACAGTAGAGGCTCACATTGAGCATGTTTACAGAATGGACGAACAAAGTGGTTGGCAGATGTTGCCTGTTATAATCCTGGTTAATAAAAAGCCACCAAAAGGCCCATCTGCTACCACCTCAGAGAACCTGCCCCCTGTCTCCCCTGGAGTGAGGACTTTCCCTGGGGCTCCCCTGCACTTTTATATATCTCTGTAGAAGACAGCATTAGACATGCCATTATCCTATATATTACAAAGACAGCTTTAAAAATGCTGCCAATTATAGTTGAAATATGCATCCAATTTTCAGAGATGTTAGAAACATGAAAAAAAATGTGTATCTTAGAATTAAGAGATGTGATGTTTCCTTGTCTGCCCGTTTCTCTGCAACCCTCTTCAAGGGCGAGATACAACTCTGTGTCCCAACACTAAGCCTTCTTCCTTCTTCCACAGAGCAGTAGGTGAGAGGGCAGTTAGCTGACTGAGGATCCTGATAATATTGTTAAAACCAAGGATAAAGAATGGATAAGTCATCTAACCCCGCCGGCCTCAGCTTCTTCATCTATAAAATGGGAGCCGTATCTACATTCTTCCCAGGGTGATTCTGAGCACTGAGTGAAACGATGTGGTTGAAAATGATCTATAAGCTGTTAAGGAATTGCAAAACACAGGCATGCCTAGAGACTGTGGGGAACAGAAGGGATTTGGGAACAGATATTCTGAGAACACAGGTGTAGAGAGATGAAGAAAAAGTTCTAGGAGTGAGGTGGATAGATACACAGAAGGTCACAGGAGGAACCAGAAGGACCGGCAAGGTACCTGAGTCTTGGGAGAAGTGAGACCTGATGGCTCTGGAAAATTCTCGCGACAAACATGATAGATGCATAGAGTGAAGAAGAAAAGGGTGGGAGAGGAGCCATCACCCTGGGCTGTAAGGAGGGTCAGGGTCAGCAGACATTTCAGATTAGGGAGGAGAAACTTGAGGGGTGAGTGGGAGGCCTCTGTTACTGGACTTCATGAAACAGGGAGATTGAGGATAAGACACCTCTAGGATCAACTGTTGAGCCTCTTTTCCATTGGCCGTAGGAGCTGGCAGGGACAGGGGCACTTGTGATACAAATGTTAAATGGACTGGGTAGCTTCTTTCTGATTGCATGCCCTCTCTTATGAAAAACTGAGAAAATGCCTTTGCATTTTAAAATAAAGTGATATGCCTTAGTCTGTCCTGGAGAATGTGGCAGGACAAAAGCCAACCAAATTGGAGACAGTCACATACTGAATGAAGCCAGGGCATGGAGGTGAACAAGTTGACAAGTTGACTGCTACCCTGGCACTTCAAAGGAATGACAAGGTCAAACTTAAATGACTGAATTTCCACTTGTTTCAATTCCTCGTTTGACTGCCACCCAAGATTCTATTTGTGGGCATGAAAACTTTCTATTCATTTAAAAACAAAAGCAAAAACCTGACCCCACGAAGACTGCTTATCAAGAGAGTGTTTTTGCAAACTCAAGAAGAAACCACATGTGCTCCAAAGAACCAAAGGATCGCATTTTGCTGGTGAGCAAAAGGACTGAGTCATGATCTCAATTATGAAAATACGGGCCAAGAGGCTGGTTCAGAGCCGCACAACAGCCTTCTCAGCAAGCAGCATTCTCACATTCCCAGGGAAAACAAACACAAGTGGTATAAAAACACCCAGAGAAGGTGGCTTTGAGTAGTTTGTCCTAGAAAAAACAAACATGGCGTGGCCTGCGAGAGAGATGGCAGACAGTAAAACACGTTAGCACTGCTGGTGGTGTGTGGCAAGACTAAATATTTACTTTAAAACAATATGGGATTCAGTGGCTTTTATAAAGAGCAAAACGGATTTGTGAAGTAATAGTAATGTGAGGGATCTCATTCTTACTCTTCCGGATCAGAGAGGAGAGTTCCAAATGGCCCAATGAAAGGTCCCCTGGGGGCAGCATGAGGTCACTGGAGGAATTAATCAAGTTCATTGATACATAAATTACTATTTTTCAATTAGTAAGGGGCAGTCATTGATAGCTGTAGCTCTTAATAAGGGCAGTAGTTCCAAATCACCTGCTCTCAAACCTCACATGTTTCAAGGAGACCCCTGGCTCACTGGTTCTGGATTTGAAGGCATGCATCTGATTACTGAGATGAAGACTCTAAACCTCAAATTCCAGATCTAACATCAATTTCTGATTTTTTTTTTTTTTGTATTTATTTATTTATTTGGCTTCACCAGGTCTTAGCTGCAGCATGCAAGATCTAGTTTGGTTCCCTGACCGGGGACTGAACCCGGGCCACCTGCACTGGGAGCATGGAGGCTTAGCCACTGGACCACCAGGGAAGTTCCAAATTTCTGATCTTTTAGGAAACAGTAATAGAGAAAAAAGTTAAGAAAATAAAGGATTAAAAAAACACACAGTAGCCTAGTAGACTAGGGTTTTGGAAACAAAAAAAAAGCAAAGATTTCCAGAAACAGAAGAGAGCGCAGGAGAATGAATAGTTCAGAGTAGTTAGCAATTACTGAGCCTATAATTAAGGTCAAGCAGTCTGCCGGGCACTTCATGTGCAGACTTTAAAATGAAATGGAAAGTTTCCTCGAGTAGACTCAGGCTCAAATCAGGAATTACATGGGCAAAAGCTCCAGATATTTACTAATTACGGTCCTGGTCCAAGGAAGACAAGCTTTTTGCTTTTCATTTTAACAGCATGCTGGGATCACGCAGGTGGCTTTCTGACAGGCTCACATTCACGGTTTGTGGTCCCAGGCTGGTTGTGCACTCCCTAGCAGGAAGCCCTGCCTCTGAGGCATCTTAGCACCTTCCAAAACCTCAGGCTCTGCCTCTGAGCCGCAGCCCTCGACAACTCACGGCCCCGCGGCAGGGCACCTTTATAGACTGGTCTGATGTGGTAGGAGATCTCTGCCTCTACTGTGACCCCGCAAATCCTGTAATCACATCACAGTTAGGAAGCTAACTTAACCACCTAATGGCTGAATGTGTTCATGATGTGGCCTGACCCTTGCCTTTCTTCGATGCTGCCCTCATTCCCACTTCCTTCTCCCTTCCACCCTAGCCCACTTCCCCACATCCACGCCACAGATTCTAATCACACTGAGCTTCTTATAGTTTCCAAATGCGGCAACATCTTCACCTTGGGCTTTTGCACAAATTACTCTCTTTGGTTAGAATGCTGTCCTTTCCATGCATCCTCCCCTACCCAGCAATCATAAGATGTCACCTCCTCCAGGAAGCCTTTCCTGGCTTCTCCCAGCCTCATCAAAACTGATCTAGGTGTTCCTCTTAGGTATTCCTACAACCATCCCCCTTTATTGCTATCATAACAGCTATCATGTCATAGCAAAACTGTTTTGTCTCTCTGCTGTACCACAGAAAGAACGCTAAGATGACAGTGATTATGCTTGCTTTGCTGTTGAACCCACATTGCCCGGGGCATAGTTGGCACTTAAACAGCTGCTGAATTGAATGCCGGTTGGCAGTGCCTCCTGAACACGTAATTGTGTATATTATATAATAATTACAGAGCAGTCAGTCATTTATTGTGGAGTCTTAGATTTTCTTCTTCTTCTTTTTTCTTTTAAGATGAAAATTTCCAGAAAGAGAAAGGAAAATGAACTGTTCTGAGCACTTAATCTATTTCAGGTACTGATCACATGACATCCCTGAAAGCTAAGTATTATCATCTCCCAGTGCAGTGATGAGCAAAGGCAGGCTCAGAAGTGAAAGAATCTGCCCAAAGCACAGAACCAGTAAGTGTCAGAGCTGACACTCACACCTCGATACCAAAGCCTGTGTCTCTTTCGTTACACCACTCTGCCTCTATAATGCTCAGAGGCAGCAATGGCTACCACTCTGGGTTGATACTCACATTTGCTGTCAGCTGGGTGGTCAAAGCAGAAACTTTTTCTTGGGAGGCATCCAGTTCCCGCCGTAGTTTGCGAATCTAAAGATGACAAGGGACAGAGTTACTTGCTTTGGGAGTCTACTTCCAGGATGAGCTGGGAGAAAGAGCTGACCATAGTGAAAGACAAAATCCAACTAGTAAAGTGTTCCTTACCTCTGACTGGCATTTTTCTTCTGGCTGTAAAGAAAAACAGAAGAAATTAGACCAGTTGAGGAACAACTGGAGGGCCCTATTTAGATACTTGCAGCAGTCTTAAAGATTTATTAGTTTCTTTTCCAGTGGACTTCTCTAAATAAACCGGTTCAATTCATGTGACCAATCAGAAAGGCCAAATACAAACAACATATTATTTTAAGAAATTAGGAAGAATTAGGAAACACTATAGCTATGTTGGTTGTGAGGAGCTCCCTGCTTCTACGTGGAGATGATGATAGGGAGAAGGGGTGATAAGAAGGGGATAAGCCAAGGAAGAGTTGCCAGATTTAGCAAATTAGAAAAAAAAAAAAAGAACAGGACCCAGTTAAATTAGATTTTTTTTTTTTAGTTTAATTATGTTCCATGCAACAGTGAGAACACACTTACACTAAAAAATTATTTGTGGTTTATCTGAATTTCAAATTTAATTTGGCATTCTATATTTAATCTGGCAATCTTACCTGGGAGGCAGGGGGGACAGCTCATAGGTTAATTCTGCCCCATTTTATCCCTCCCTCTCATCTCCCAACGGCACTGAAGTAGAAACAGCAGCAGGGTAGGAAGGTTCCAGAAGCGAAGGCGCCCCCGTCAGCCAGCCTGGTGACTCCCCAGGTTATAAGAAGTTAGATGGCCGGCACATTCCTGCTGCTCCATCTGGAGCCCCCAGTTACCTGTGACCCTGGGGAGTAAGGATGAAGCCCATAGACTCTCTTACTGGAAAAACCTTCCATCTGGGGCCCTGGGTCTGTGGTGACACAGCAACTGACCAGCCAGAGACTACAAACTACTTATCTCTTCCCATAGGGGGAGCCCATGTGGGTTGGGGGGAACCTATTGCAGGGGGAACCATTCTTTCTCTCTTCTGGAGTTCCTGTAGGGGCCCATATAAGAAGAAACCCACAACTTCCAACACAAGCTTTCTTGGAAATGTTGGAAGTGTCCAATGGCCTTCTCTCCACACCCCACCATTTGTGTCTTCTTGGGGCAGAGCAGCCAGGTAGGTGAGTGAAGATCAGTAAAGATTCTATTTTGTCCTGAGTCCTCTGTGTGTGTCCTAATCCAGTTTCACTAGTGGCAAGCCCATTACTTTTAAAGATCAGCATGTGACTCTGGTGTCTCCCTCTCTCAGTTCAGAATGTAGAGGGGTATGATTCATCAGGCCCTGCAGTTCCCTATACCCATCAGCTGGGACAAGTGGATAGCCAGTCTGACCGCCCCTCACATCCTGCTCCCCACTTGTGAGCTTGCCCCAGAAGGCCCTCTCTCCAGGCTGATTCCTAACAGCAGAAACTAATTTTTAGCTACACTGTGACCAAATTAGTTAATCCTTGCAGTAACTCCACAAAGTAGGATGGTATTCCTTTTGAGGTTCAGCGAGGTTAGCTATCTTGCCTAAAGTCACACAGCTGGACAATCTCCTTACCTAAGATGTGCTTTCAGAAGGTTGGGAGATGTCCTCACTGCTTACTCTTTCCGCTCTGATACTACTCAGCCATTCCTCTTTGTCCGTCTGCCTGTCCATCAATTCATTCCCACCACCACTACCTATCAAATATTTATTGATTTCCAACTATGTGTCAAGCACTGTTTTAATAATCTGGGATACAGCTATGAACATGACCAAGTCCCTCATGCCTCATGTTGTTTACATTCTGTTAATAATAAATAGCATTTATTAAACACTTACTATATGGCAAAGACAGTTCCAAGCACTTGACATTTATTATTCATTGAATCCTCATAACAACCCTTTGAGAAGGTACTAATATAATTTGCCCATGGTGACAGCTGATAAGTGGTAGAACTGGGATCGGATCCAAGGTAGTCTGGCTCCAGAGCCTATGATCTTAACCAGCACATACTCCTGGCTCTTTGACTATAGTGACATTCTCTTGGAGGCCTTCCAGAAATAAGGCCCTGGCTTCTGAGTCTGATCCAAAGGAGAAAAGTGAATGGTGATAACGTCACAGCTATCTAACATTTGGGAGGTGAGTGGGAGGTCTGTTAGCAGGCTGAACCATCCACAGAGGACCAGCCCTACTTCTAAGCACTTCTATCAGCAGGACTAATGCTCTTTCCTCAGGCTGCTACCACTGTCTGTCCCTGTGCCCACCTGTCTCCAGGGCTGGGCCCAGACAGCAGCCTGGAGAAATGGTGCATTCTGTATCTTGCCCCCAGCTGCTGCCACACTTCTGTGCATCTGGGAACTCTGAGTGAAGCTCTGGGCCTCGGAGCTTCCACTGCGCAGTTCCCCTGGGAACTCAGCTGCCGCTCCCTACTGACCAAGAAAGCAAGTCTGATGCCAGATGTGCCCTCTGCAATTTTTTTCTATTCCGAGAGCTGGCCATGACCTCTCCATGGCATTTGTTTAGCATCAGGCTGTCTTTTCTTTCCTTTGTAATTAAAACTACAGGCAAATTTTAGCCAGAATGAACATTCTTGAGTATCTAAGAATTACAGAGATTTCAGGGGGGGAGAAAGCATGTTATCATCCAATAAGAGCCTTTAAAACACTGGGGTATTAAACAGACTCTTTGGTCTGAGTTGGTGGCAACATAAGAAACTCCAAAGATTTCTTTCTGGACAACAAATATGAACTTGTTTACCTTAACATTCGCAAAGGCGCCTAAGCATCTGTTTCAGAGTTTCATCTTCATCAAGGAGCTAATAATAGATAAGGGACCACACACCACTGTTTGGTGGTAGCAGTCTGGTCAGACTTGAAGTTTTCCTTGGAATGAGCATCCCACTCCATCAATGAAAACATTCAAAGGTTAGACTCTTTTTTATTTTTTTTAAGTCTGCAAAAGCAACTTATATTTTCAGAGAAGGCTCATGTAAAGAACAGTACATGGGAACCCTTGACTCACTGACCTCAGAGACCACCTGGCCTAGCTCCCTGAGGCCAGGGGTAAAATGGAGAATAAGGAGGTCATTTGTCCAAAGTCATACAGTAAGGGAAAAAACTAGGATGAGGCCTCAGGTCTCTTGCTATCCAGATAAACATGGAATTAAAAAGTATTAGTATTATTAGGTCTTTGGTAATTTGTGAATTTATATCAACTCAGAAAGGACAATTTCCAATTTCATGCAAATACCAGCTTCAGATCCACACACCAGAACAAGAGCTACCAAAAGAGAGCCTGGGGCTGCAAGAACTCCCAGTGGTTGGTGTGAATGGCACGAAGGGGAAGCAGCCAGGAACGGTATGTGATAGCTTCCTGCCGCCGAATTCTCACAGGTGAAGAGCTCCTGTCCTTTCCCTCTGGGCTGGCTGATGCAGACCAGCCCTCAATTGTTGCTTTTCAGAGTGAAAAACGTGTTGACAGGAAACCCTGGGCACTGCCCGGGGAAACTTAGGGCTTGGGCACTGAAATGTCTGCTGCGGCAACACTGCATCAACCCTGCTGAACTCGAGTCCCACACCCCTCCCGTACCTTCCACGCCTCTGGATTCTGCTTTCCGCAGCAGGCTCCTCTCCCCACCTTAACCATGTCCTCAGGGCTCAGCCCAGAGCCCGGCATGTACTTGGTGCCAGTAAATACTGTGGAGGAGGTGACTCTAGGTCTGCAAGTATCCCCTCTGGTACCCACGTCACAGAGCTTCATTCTAGAGGGGAGGGCTCAGAGGCCTCAACTGCTGACAGAAGGCCATCATTGTCCATTCCTGGATTAAATGACCCCTTCCCAAAGTCACTATATCTAACGCCTTTAGGATGAAAGCCCAGACTCTGATAACATTTCAGACAAGATGACGTAGCAGAGGAAAGAGGCTATTTTGGGGTTGGAGGGACAAGGTGGTAGGAACAGGAGAGAGTGTTCCTTGGTCCTTCAACTCAGACCATGTCAATGACCACTGAAATCTGTCTGCTCACTATACGCCCAAGAAGTAACAGTCAGGTCCTGGGCTCTTTAACTTGATTCTAGGATGGCCTTTAACTTACAAGGGGCTATCTACAGTTTGTCCCATGACGTAGCCCAGATACTTGGCATTACCAAAAACCGAGTTATTAAAACATCTGTCCTTCATGGAATTAAGGGCTAAAGAACCCCCAATTTCCAATTAATCAAATGTTTTTTTCCTTATATGAATTCCCGAATTAAAGTTTTTAAGATAAACAGTTATGCAGATAGCTACAGAAAGCATCCCGAACAAATCCAGCACTATACTTGGTTACATGGAGCTTTTGTTCCGTAGCCCTCTCCTGGCTGCCAGCTTTCATTTACGAGAGCATCCTGTGTGCCGTGTGCATTCTATTCGCTGCTTTACCTGCATTTTCTTATTTCATTCAAACCTGTTATTTGAACGCTATGTGCTAGACCCAGTTCTAGGCACTAGGAATAAAACCAGGAAAAAGTCCTTGTCCTCCAGGAATTTTTGTTGCAGTGAATAGTAATCTTCATAAATTTAATTCTCACTACAACTCCACAAAGTAGGGACTGCTATTCTTTCTACTTTACAGACAAAGAAACAGGGAGATACAAAGTTGAAAAAGCCATCTCGGCACTTCCTTGGTAGTTCAATCTGCCTTCCAACACAGGAGACGCGAGTCCGATCCCTGGCCAGAGAACTGGGATCCCACATGCCACGGAGCAACTACGCCTGTGTGCCACAGCTAGAGAGTCCGTGTGCCACAACGAAAGATCCTGAATGATGCATGCCACAACTAAGACCCCATGTAGTCAAATAAGTGAGTAAATATTTTTTTAAAAAAAGAAAGAAAAAAACAGTAAAAGGCATCTCATACATTCTAACCAGTTACTACCCGAAGCGCAATGCCACTTTAACAAAAGTCAGCTCCTGATTTATTGGTTGGTACGTTATAATCAATAGCTGTTTGTAAATTTCAAATCGTGATCCCTAACTAATTGATCCCCCTTATGATGGAAATACTTTCTCTAGGAGACATGCTTATATTTTATTTTTGACACACATAGCCATACAGCATTGATTTATACTCACTGTAGAGTAAATTGATGATGTGCTGGAAACCAAGGAGAGTGAGGATCCATGAACTATGAAATAAAGAAAAAGAAAAGGTCAGCTGTACAGCTGGCTACTTGGCAGCCCAAAAGGGGAAGGGAAGGAGAAACTCGGCATCAGAGGACACTACCAGGCTTGGAGCAACAACCTCACCGTGACCCAACCTTGCCTGGTTCGGTGACAGGTCAAAGTCAAGTAAGGAATAATTTTCTATAGGAGTCATTTTTCTGTTGCCACATTTTATTTCCTACAACCTTCTAAATATTTCCCCCCTCCGACTATCAAAATAATACATAATTAATAAGTTAAATGTTTCAAGTACAGAGAAGTGTTAAGAAGCATATTCACCGCCATCAGTTGTGTGACTCACAGTTCTATTACCCAGAGGCAAGTGCTACCTGCTTTGTTCCAGCAGATTTTATTCCTTTCTTTTTTCTTATGTATCCCTTAAGGTTAAAATTGTGCTGCAGATGTATTTTATATTTTGCTAGCGTCTGTCCTTTGTACAAGCAAAAAGATGATGAGCTGATTATTCTGAACACAAGAGGCTGGCTGTTGGCTACAGTAAATTCATTCAAGATGGCGATGCAGTAGAACATTGGTTAGAAAACATATCCACCGAAACTTAGGTTCTTCGTCTGATTTTTGTCACATTTACAAAGTGTCCTCTTCCCTGGTTGTGACTGGACTTTGGGACTTAGAACCATCCTGTACTTTCCTCTCTCACCTCCTGCCCCCCATGCTGCCCCCCACCCCCAAGCCATGGAAATGTTTTATTATCAGTTTTCATGTAATTTTAAGCCACGGTCTTTGTCAGGTATTCTGGCTGACTTCTCTTCTTGGGAAACCAGATTCTTTAATGACCTTTTCCTAGTAATCTCTCAAAAAACTGCTTGAAAGATAGAAATATGCCTGTGGAGACATCACAGACCTCTGGATTGGTCACAGCCTCCCTGACCAGGAGTGGAATGGCCCTATCCACCCCCCACCACACCGCACTCTCACCTGTGATCTGAGAGTGGGAAGCTGGGGAGAAATGCAAGTGCACTAAACAGCTCTCACTTGCCACCCAAGGAGTGAACTTAACTTGGATCAGTGGTCGGCAGAAGCTACCTGCCCACAGATGTCCCACCAGTGGCTGTGCCAACCTCCCTGATGCCTCCACACCGTATTCCCAATAAAGGTCCTGAACCCCAGCCTTCCTTCAGGTGCTCCTATCACACTCTGAATCCTGCCCAGCTCTCTCAAGCATGACCTGCGAGGTTCTTTGCCATCTCAGAGTCTCTTCTGGTGCAGCTCCCTTGGTTTAGGAAGTTTCCCATCCCTGCCCATTCAGATCTCCAGCAGGATCAGCTCAAACGTCATCTTCTCCAGGAACCTGATCTCATTTCCCAGATGGCCAGCAGGGCAGCTTCCTCCCTCCTCTGACTACACAGATCCTGGGCTTGCACTTCTGGTCCTCTCCTCTCTCAGAAGTTGCCAGCTGCCCTGAGGCCATCCCTGCACTGTCACTTATATCCATCCACCCTCCTCAGCAACGCCTGGGGTTCTAGATCTTTCCCTCTATTCTTCCTCCACCCATCACTCACCTGGCCTGTACCCATAAAAAATCAATTTAAGGTGTTAATGGCCAATAATGGCTTTCAGTGTTAATATGTTCACACATTAAAATAAGTCTCTCATGCCCCAACCTAGTGGTCTAACGATCCAAAAGGGTAAGTTACTTTAGCCCCATGACACGGACACTAGGGGGGAAATGACAGCGGAGGCCAAGTTGGAGGAAGAGATGTGAGTAGCATGGAGCCGCCCTTCCATCACCCTGCCCTGCCAGACGCTGGCTCTGGAGGCCTGCACAGGGCTGCTGCGTGGACTCTGGCTGCTAGAAATGGACGGTTGTCTCTTATTTCTCTACCTCATACACATGGATTCACCGACACTGCCTTCAACAACATCTCAGGGCAAGCTTGGGGCCGCATGCAGAGAGAGGCACATCTGGCAGGCTTCGGGTGGAGGTAATTATTTTTCTCTGTAATTAACTCCTCTTACTCGTAACTAGCAACAGCAAGACTGTGGTCCAAAAGAAGAGTCCTTGCTTTCCAGATCAAACCCTAGCTGAATGTGGTTGCCTGAACCACTGCAGCTGGCCCTCCTTCAAGTACGCGGAGCCAAGGCAGAGTCTGGGTTATGTGGCTGGGATGCTTCTGGACAACAAAACGCACATAAGACGTAAAAGGCCCAGAGCAGCAGGAGCATGCCCTGCAGCTTCCTCCCTATACCTATACTTCCCCAAATTTGAAGGTACAAGGAACCAGAGAATATCTAGGCCACCTCTGTCACTCACTATCTGAAACCCAGAGAGACTAAGTGACCTGTGTAAGGTCCTATAGCATTCAGGAACAGGACCTGTAGACCAGAAATCTGGAGATGGCTTTGCCCTTGAGTGACCTCATTTACTGGTTTCTGAGGTTTACTTTTGGTGAAGCCTTCTGGTATATTTAGAATTGTTTCCTAAAGCCCTCATTCAATCTACACAGGCACAAGCTGAGACCAAGCAAGCACACAGTGTGTGTTTGAGAAGAATGTGACTTCACCCCAACCTAAAGCACAGATAGGAGTGAAATCACATGATGGAATGACAACTGGACATATTCTAGCCAACAAAGCAAACAAGTGCCTCTGCTGTCACACTTGAGCACTGAATGTACATATTCAGCTTCATACAAACCAAAGCACTTTCTCACTTATACTACTGCTTGAAGTGATCCTCAACATCACAGAGAATGTGTAGGTAATATTCCCAGTAGGGTAGGAATTTCCACCCCTAATGAACGCAGGAGTAAATTAAGGTCCATAGGGGTTAAGGGATGTGGTCAAGCACACACAGGTGGTCAGGAGTGGAGAGAGAGAGTGAATCTGGGCATCGCACTCTAGATCCCCCTCTGCTACTGGGGGCTGTGGAAGGAGTCAGTGAGATGAGATGTGGTTCTTGTGGCTAATGGGCCACCCTCTCAACCAGCTAAGAAAGCAAAACTGAAGATGGAGACCACATTGATGAAGGCTCATGTAAGAGAGTCCAGCTATGGCCAAGGAAAAGTGTAAAGTAGGATTGAGCAGAAAAAACAGGGCTGAGAGTTCAAGAGTTCAGGACCTAGTAGTCCTGGCTCCAAAAAGTCCCCAAGTCACTTCCTCTGTTCAATTTTGCCATAAACAAAATGGGGTTGAAATGGCCCATGGGGAGAAGAATAAAACAAAACATACAACTGTTACAATAGCTACCATTAACTGAGTACTTACTATAAACCCCTTTCAAAGTCAGTCTGCTAAATGCCTTCCAGGATTTATCTCACCTAATCTTCATGTCAGTCCTTTGAAGTAGGTACAGTTATTTTCCACATTTTGGTGAACAGGAAATAGGCTGACCAAGGCAAGTCCCTTACCCAAAGTCACCATGCTAACAGTGGAGGTATCAGGACTTGAATTCAAGTGTAACTCAGGGGCGAGAAGCACACGAGAGCTGCAATACTAGATTTATTTACTAATAAGCAGCTTTGTTTCTGTGGGCTCCAGGTAAACTGGTTTAGACTACACCAGTTCTTAGGGATGATTAGTAAGGTCCTGGATTTTTTTTTACTCCAAAGACATTTATTTGAAAAATGCCTCAAGCATCTCTCTAAAGTACGCTATTAAAGCTGACTTGAAGATTGCATAATGTCCCTGATGGAAATTAATTTACCTGAAATAACTTTGAAAGGTTGCACCTGGGCCATGCTTGTACTCATCTACATATTTATAACTTTTATTTCCTTCAAAAGGCAAAGTACTAATTAATCTCACAAAACCCTCACACAAGGACTTGTGCGAATTCTTCCTAAATTTCTATTAATATTTGCTTTCTGGCATATGATATACCTAACTGCCTTTTAGGAGGAGGTTCTATTTGGTCCAAACATGAGATATGAACTTTTTTCCCAGCTGTTTCTGCAACGCCAGGAGTTTACATATTCAAGAGGGGGGAAAAACAGTCTTCAGCCAGTGGCATTAAAAATACCTAACTGCACAAGCCCTATTTTGCTTTTGTAATGTAACAGCTTTGGAAGAAATAAAATCAATCTGATACCAAATTTCCCAAAAGATGAAGATGTAACATGTTTCTTAGTACTGATACATCGACAATAGCCCCTACTCTTTCTCCCTGCATTTGATTTTACCTCTGCACGTGAGTTCCATGTCACCATGAATCATCAGGGTTTACAAAAGTCTAGACACTGCTTGTGGGCAAGCCCTTTTTATCAATGTCACTTTAACATCCCAGATATCCCACAGTTGTGCTGCCTGACAGCTTGATTCCAGATGGAATAAATAAAAGCCATCTGATGATGATACTGTAGTGGTCCTGGGCCTTTATGAGGCGAAGTGTGCTTGTTTGGACAAGCGGCAGGATGGAACACCGTTCACTCAGGTACACGCGGGACAGAGCAGATGAACGGGGCACACTCCAGACTCGACTCATCATCGGGAGGGCGGGGAAATGCGTCGTGGCCATGCTCTGCTCGCCCACTGAGCAGAAAAAAGTTCAAGACAAACGACCTACACCTTCACCTTAGGATCAAATGCCCTCCTCTATTACTGCTCTGAGTGGTTAAAACACTGATTTCTAGCTCTTAAATCCAGCAAAACATTCTCAGTAACCCAGGCTCCACCCCTCTTTAATCCACTAACCCAGTGGGTTCCCATATATGGATTTACAGACTAGTGTCTGCTCCCTGAATGCCACTGTATGCAAATGATACAATCAGCGTGGAGAGAATGAAGGAAGAGTAATCACGGGGCAACTGCTCTGTAACTAAACTCTAAAACTTTGGTTAAAAAGAACACTGGGCAGAGCAGAAACCAACATCCTGCATTTCTCCCCCTCTGGACTTATTTAGGGATTTCCTCAACAATCACAGCTTCATTTGTTCTACCAGGAGGATGCTGGGCACATTTTCCCTCTCTCACAGGGACTAGGAGCAGAGGGACGTGCCTATGACTCCCCTCTCCACCCTTATTCTATTCTGTCACTGGCAAAGAAGGTACACATAGGGCTAGGGCTCTCAGCCTCGTTTGCCCCAAGAGTCTTCCCTCCTCTGGCTGGGGACTTCCAGCTGCCAGGACATCAATGCTGCAGCTGAGTGTTCAGGCTACGACAGGTACTAGCATTATTGGATTAACATTTATATATATTACTTGTTTAATTCTCATAATTTCACGACCCGGGTACTCCTATTTTTATCAGTGAAAATACAAAGGCACAGAGAGGTGAAGTTAACTTGTCCAAGATCATATACCTAAGAAGCAGTGGAGCTGGAATTCAAACCCCAGTAGTATTACCCCATATCTAAACCATATTCATCACTGGTAAGACACCAGTATATTATCAACTTCATCTTTGCTTTTTGGGAGAGGGGTGGGGGGATGTGCCTGACATTTTGACTGCTGGCTCCCCTAACTCACACTCTGCCTGAAGGAAGAAGAAGAAATGCATTGAGATAGGAAGACGGCTGATGAAGGTGCCCACAGTAGTTTTCTCTCCCAAATTCTGATTAAAACGAACAAATCATAAAAATCCTACCCCAAATATTCCCAATTAGCAAGCAAAGAAGGAAAAGGACAAAACTGAATGCAACAAACTTCAAAAAAAATACCAAAACTGGTGCTTGAGGAAAGAGATAGAAGATTCTGGAGCGACGTGGAGAAGCATGGCAGCCTACAGCCCCCCAAAGTGATCCAGGTGCATCGGCACAGAAAAATGAACTTTCTTGTAACTGGTGTTGCCAAGATGGTGCACCAGCGGCTGAGCCTCACAGTGGAACTCAGTCAACTCCAAGGCTCACCAGTGTTTTGTCAGCAGCCTCTTCCCTAAAGACCTGCGAGGTTAACTGAGAGTCAGACCCTACTGTTCAGAGCTCCCCACCGCAAGTCGGTGACTTGGAAACTCGGGCAGGTGGGCTCTTACATTGACGATGTAAATTCAGTCTAGAGGTCTGCTAACCACTCTGCACGCCAGGAGAGAGGGTGAATCTCCTGGCTCACTTACCTTCCTCAAACCCATCCCGGAATGAGCCTGAGCGGCTCATGGTTCTGCTCTTCTCATCCAGGGACATGGAGCTGTTGCGGAAGCGGGTGTCAGTGTACGGGTCATACTGCCCGTCGGCATTGGAGAGGCTGTGGGTCCGCAGCATGGTCGGGTTGGACAAGCTCATCTGGGTGACGGTGGTGGGACTCGCTGCAAGGAAAGGAGTCAGTCAAAAGGTTGGAGGCTCACGTCCCTGAAGGGGATGGAGAGGAGGATGCTGACAATCGGCCATCTCCAGCCCTGTCAACTCCTCTCCCTTTGTCTGTTTTCTCAAAGGTAGTCACATCAGCATTTGAGAAACACACTTAGAGCTAAAAATAAGGGAGGAAAGGTGGGTCAGTTCCAAAGAGAGGCTCCGGGCCCCAGCTTTCCCACTTGGCACGTTCAGACAAGCCAGTGTCACCTTCCAGGCATGAGCTAATTACTCTCTGGGCTCATCTGGAACAATTCTCTCTAAAGCCAAAAGCCCAAAATAGTTCAGCCAGGCTTTTGATCAGATGGGAAGCATTTGTGCATGACAAGAAACTCTTGCCTCAAAGAGTTACAGCTGAGGAAGAACAACAGGAACACAGGTCTCACTGTCTCTGATGGGGAGATTTCGTAGCGGTGCCTGCAGAGCTTCAGTGCAAAGGGGGCGCATGTACTTTAGCTGAAACTGGCTTTCTTATTAAACTCCTGTCCACTTCAGTAACGTAAAATAGTTCAGAAGTGCATTCGGTTCATTAAAAATGAAGAGTTAAGCCTTCCTTGATTAGAAGTCCTTAAAGTCCAAGTTTCTTGTTTACAATAATCAGAAAAGGCTGCCTCTCTGAAGAATGAGATGATTCTGGAAAAAATACTTCCCTCTGTATCCATCTTGGAAGGCTCAGCTCTCATCCTACCACCTCCATGTAACCTTCCCCAGTCATTCAAGCCAGGACTAGTCCTTCCTTTCTCTGTGTATAATACTTGCTATTGGATCACATTCAGTTTTTACACGATTTCACATAAAGCTTTGAACTATTCTCGTTTACCTGTTTATGAGTCTGTGTGGGTGTTTGTCTCTCTAAAAAAGCATCCATTGACATGCCAGCAGGGACTGTGTTACAAATTCTTTTCCTTTCCTCATTGTGCCAGTCAAAGCCTTATGTCACCGGTAGGTACTTCCAAGAACATTTGTTCAATCAAAACTTGATCTTTATTTCCGGTTTAATAAAGCAACAAATATTGGATATGTTGTAGAACGTACTTCTTCAGAGATCTTAGAATACATGCTTCTCATTCCATGGTTTGCCCTACCTACATCAACCATGTAAAGAAAATTACTGGTAGAGAACCAAGAAACATTTGTTTCCTTTTGCTATCAATCGCCTGTAGTTAAACTTCACTGCTGAGGGCGGATCAGATACTGAGAGCTACGTGACCACATGTCTCTTTCAAAATGCAAGATAACCTCCGCCCCAAAGTGCCGATCAACATCGTTAAATGCTAAGTGGCTACTCACCCAGCTGAGAAAAGTTGAATCTTGTCCCAGAAGGAGAAGTTACACTGGAGCCAGAGGAAAAAGGAGAGTTGGCGGCGGTGTCCTGCAGGCCTCCTGCAGAGTGGGACCGTAACCATTCTTTTGCGTCTTCTTGCGTGCGGAGCTGGGAGGTGGGGGTATACCTGGACAGACAGAAATCAGGCTGGGATTAACCAGGAACAACGTTTATGAGAATGAGTGCCCTGGAGCGGATATTAAACATATAAAAAGAAAATATATATCCAAACATATAAGAAGAAAATCTGATGTTTCAAAAATCAGATTGCTACACATTCTGCAACTCACAAATTTTCTCAAAACCTTTTTGGCTACTTGGCTGTCTTCGGGGAAAACTGCAATTCCTTTCAGTTTAAAGGGAACTACATAAAGAGAACGAGATTGGTAAATGCTCAAAGAGCCGTCCCTGGGCGTATCTGTAACATGTTGATTCACGACAGTGTCATTTCAAAGCCCCCACCTTGACAGGACTGAGGCAGTGAAACAAGCTGCTGTCAGAGCTTTGAGGAAGGTTTAATTAGATAGCTCCTGGCATCTGCATTCTGGAGTGCAAACAAGCGGCCATGAATTACAGAGTATCAGAAACCAGACACATAACAGAAGGTGTGGGGAGACCGATGTTGACAGCAGTGGCTGTAATCTGGCAGAAACCAGTCTTCAGAAGGGGACCCCAAATCATTGGGTCTCACACGAGGCCCACCTCCTCGCTGATTCTGAAATGAATTTGGTAATGATTTACTGAATGTCTCCAGTGTGCCAGGTGCCTTCACAGACATTATCTCGCTGAAGCCTCAGACTCTCCCAGCAATGCAGGTGCTATCATTCCCATTTTACCGAGGTTTCAATCCATATGCGTCTGATCCCCAAATCCATGCTCTCCTCATTATGCCCACAGACAGCATCTCAAATTTCTAAAGTGCCCAAGTGACCAGAGTACTTCGGACTTATAAACAGATTTTAGTGGGGTGACTACCGGATATGTGTGTGTACAGAGTGGGTGAGACAGAAAGAAAGCCACAGTGAGAATTCGGAAAATAGACATAGTTCTTCCTTTATGTTTTTACTAGAATTGGATTTTCCAGATCCCATTAATTGGCTGAGGATACCATGTCACATATCTCTATTCTGAATTTAAAACAAAAACAAAAAACTTTTAAAAGCTAGAGTTACACAATTTTCATAGGATAGATCTGCTCCAGAAATATACACAGGATTATGAAATGCTAATATTCAGAAGTGAGCTTCCACATGAAGCAACAGTGGGGCATCAAGGTCAAACTCATGTGAAGAGTGGATATGATTTAACACTAGCCTGAGTGCCAACAAGCAGCTCTCACAGGCATGATGAAAACTGTTAAATACAACAGGCCTTGCCAATTCCCCCCTCGAGGGCCACAAGGCTGAACTTCCTCCCTTGGGAGGTCTGCTGGGGGTTTTTCAATACTTCTTAGGTTTTTAGATTTGGCTGCACTCGGAGCTCCTGTTGAAAGGAAGCATTGATACCTACCTTCCATTACTGGTTAAAATGCTCTCAGCTTTAAGAGCTGCTGGTTATTAACTACCAACATACATGACAGCAACGAAACATTTCATTCCAACTTCCATGTTTTGCGAAAGCTCTTAATGTTTAGTGCAGGGTGAAGCTGATGCTACAAAGAAGGAGGTGTTTAGAGAGCAAGAGAAATGACAGCTGCAACCATATGACACTAAGATCACGGGACAGGCAGTAGGACTTAAGTTCTTCTGGGTGGTAAAGTGAGGTGAATAGTGTGAGCAATGGTGACTTATAGCATCTTGTTACAACAACCAGAGTGAAACATGAGCCATCACTTATAGTGAATGAAAGGACACTTCCCCTGGGAAAGAAAGCCTTTTCTTTCTTGACATCAAAAAAAAAAAAAAAAAAAAAAAAAAAGATCGCCCCACATTTTGTGGGGCATTGAAAACTGATCCGATTTTCAATTAGAATATTCAGACAAGTGCAAAGCACCTGTCCTCAGCAAATTTCTATGGGCCAAAAAGTCAAAAATCTTCAAACTGGGGGTAGGGGGGAGAGGATTATTTCTCTCCTTTGCTCGTGTCCTGGCTGACAAATCAACATGCTACAAGTCAAATCCTTTCTCTCGGAAGACAGCCCATGGGTGAAATGGTCATGGCGAAGTGATCAGCGATTAAACCCACTGGCCCCAGAAGTAGCAGTAACTGCTCTCCGGGTTTGCTCAGGGATGGTTGTCGTGAGATGGTTTGACCACAGTAAGCCTGAAAGAGCACAGCCCCTGTTCAAGCAAAAGAAGCCGACAAATGGAGAGATGAGAACAAGAGGGTTGCGAGGAGAGCCGTCGTCCACAGGGTCCTGCCGCGGGGGCCAAAGCGGGGACCCCCAACCCACCCGCACCCCCGTCAGCCATGAGCCAGTCACACAGCCAAGCCCCAGAGCCACAGCAGATGGCACGGATGCAAGGAGGACACACAGATACCTGAGTCCTTTCTTAGGCAAAGTGTTCCTATCAAGGTGCGGGTCACTGTAGGAAAGTTAAAACAAACATGAGAACCTCAGAGAAGCACAGGAAGAGCAGGCAACGTGAGGTGGGAAAGGCTCAGGGGGGCCAAGAGATCTGCAGGAAGAGACTCACTTCACCGGGGAGAAGTCCATTGCATGCAACACAGCCACAGCCACGGGGACAAGGGAGACCGAGGCCCGTGCTCACACCTGGGCGCCTCCAACCCCGGCACCAGGGGGCCCGAGCCACTCGGCCCCAACTGCTCCTTCCTTTTCCACGGGTTCAGAGCCGAACCCAGGGGCTGCCCGCACCTTGAAGCAGCGCCCACGCCTTCCTCGGCCCATCGCCCATTGGTACCTCCAGGGCTTAGGTCTCCCTGCACCCGTAACCACTCTGGCCCACCCCCAGATGCCTCCGGTGATGACTTCAAGTGAAAGAAGGGACTTGTTGGACGGTTTCAAGAGGCCAGCAGTCTGCATATTTGGAATTCATCTGTAACAAGTGGATTCCAGATCCCTCTCAGTTTTCAAGGCCCTCATTAGGTGGAGCTAGGAGCTGAGCCTTGGGCAGAGTTGGGGCATGTTACAACTTGCTGGCTGACAAAGTCACAGCATTCGGATTGCCAAAGACCGAGGTTTAAAGGCTTGGTCCGTGAGTCCAACCAAAGCAAAGTTTTTGCTGTTGACATGGTGAAGAGGGTTTTTGCTAATTTTTCCCCTCCCCTAGCATGAAACATCTGCTTATTATGTTTGGCCAAGCCACGGCTCCCCCCACAAATTCAAGGTCAATAATCCATCTCTGAGGCCCACCCACAGGGCAGCTGGGGGCCAACAACACTCCCCATGTTCTTCTTATCTTTACAGAAAATGGGCACCCAGGACACAACAGCCCGCGAGACACACAGCCAAACTGCAGCCAAGGCCTTGGAGAGGGCAAAGAGCCAGCTGCGTGGGGAGTGGGGGTAGCGGGGAGACAAGAGGTGAGGGCCAAGCTGCGTGGTGGGTGGTAGATCATGTCTGGGCCTGGAGGGGGAAGGGAGGGAGGCAAAAAGAGCAGGAAGCCAGGGAGCAAGGAGCATGCCACGGGGGAGGCTGACATGCCAGTGAGAGCTTCTGCCGCCTCTTTTTAGGTGGCAGGTTTGAGGTTCCTTCCCAAGCTGGGAGAGGAGGGGCCGGCCCCACTGCACCTCTTCCGGAGCTTTGTGGACAGCGGAACTGACCCTCACGGGCATGTCTCGGGTTGGGGGTGGGGGGGCGGTCACAGAGTACACTGGGGCCACGAACACAAGCAGAAGCCACAGGCCAACAGCCTCACACAAAACATCTGGCCCGACACAGGGTGGGGCAGAGGACGCCAGAGACCCGGTGGGGTCCCCAGCCTACGATGTCATTACCTGTCCTGTTTCCGGGGCAGAGTACTTCTGCAGAACTTAGGGCTAGCGGCAGGGGAAGAGAGAGGGCTAGAAGGCCAGGCAGGTGGAAAACAAGAGAAGGAGCATTAGATCGGAAGGAAGGGGGCAGGGCGTCACACACATTGACTAGAACATTTTCCTCATTCCCAGGGCCGATACTGGCTTTCTTCCCCATGTGGAGAAGGCAGATACGTTATCACTGCTAGAGTGAGATACGGAGCTCTGAGGACAACTCTGGGTGCGTGATTCCCTATCGCTCTGCCCGGCAGCCCTTTGGTAGCAGGGTGTTTGCCAGGTCGACTCAGCTGCTTAAGAAGCACCCCACCACGCACTCCGTGGATGCAGCCGCCACCGATTCAGCCCGCACAATTACAAGGGCAGGGAAAGAAGAAGGTGATGAACAAACAGGATAAAAAGGAAGGACCTCGAAGGTGGAATGCCATTTTAAAACGGAAGCATGAAATCTGCCCCCCAGGAGACTTGCAGCAACTCCACGTACTGAGAGTAACCACAGTGAGAAAGATAACAGGAAGCAGAGCCCGGCTTACTCCAACCCAAACTGGCTTCCCCGTGGAGAGACAGCAGTGATCCGAAAGAGAGAAATCGCCCAGCAAAGGTAAACAACACCTGGGCTTCCTAACATAATGTCTGGACTCTCGGAGGGGTGTCTTTCAGGGAGATAAAGGCAGCCAAACGCACAGCACCAACCTTTCCGACAGTGTGGTCTTCACACTGTTGGTTCTGACAAAGGGGGTGAGGGTGTCGTCCTTGGAAGCAGCGATGAGGCCGGTGGAGGAGTTGTGACTCAGCGCCCCTCCGCTGCCCAGGGAGATGTCAATGGACTCGCAGCTGGTGTGCAGGCTGCTGACCGACTGGAAGCCCAGGCCGTCCTTGCTCATGGCCGAGGAGCTGCTGGCGTTCGTGCCCCAGGTGAGGCTGTTGGAGGGGCCCGATTGGGCAGAGCTGGGGCTGGAGGCCAGGGGGGACTGGGTGCTGTCCACATTCTTACTGTAGAGAGGGCTGCTGCTCCCGCTGCTCAGGACACCGCTGCCCGAGGGGGACTCTAAGTTACCCTGCTGGCTCAGGGTGGCATGAGGGTTGGAGATGACCACCGAGTTTTTCATGTTTTCGGCTGTGGCGATGGGCACTTGCTTGGTAGGCTTCCCACCAAAGAGTCTGCGAAGAGACAAAGGGTTGTGTGGGTTGAACCCCCAAGGCCAGGGGGTGCTGGGCTGTCAGAGGAGGCTGGGGCGTGGGAGCCAGTGAGAGTCCCCGGGGAGGGAGGCGGGGTCCTTCCTAGGGCTTGAGGCAGTCCCCTTGGAAAGGTACAACGTGCCAGGGCGCTGGCGGAGCAAAGGCTCCACCTTCAAGTTCTAGGCTGCTGCTGAGACCCTGGATATGAGCAAAAGGGAGACGGGGAGTAATCTTCTACCAGCCTATCCTTCGCTACTTCAAGATCTTGCTTCTCTTTCTTAACATAAATAGAGTACCTAGAAAACTGCCCCCGTCTAGGAAACATCTAGAGGGGAAAAGAGTTATCTTAATCATCTTTGTGTCTGTGACCCCAGGCACAAAGCAGGCCCTCATTTATGACAGTTCAGCTCCAAAGGATTTGGTTTCTCTGATCTCTGAGCAAACATGCAGCATCAGGAACAGGAATCTAGATCTGGAGGCAACCTGAGCAATGTATCCTCCCGACTTATTCTCGTGTGAAAAGGTGTCTTTTAGGGCCAGAGAGCGAGTGCTGCCCGGTGATATACACAAAACCTTGCAGGGTTCACAAGAGGTCAGACCAGACACGCCAGGTGTGAACGGTGTCTCTGTGACAGACACACAGAAATGCCCTTGCACATCATCTCCCCCACTGCTCATCACCAAAAACGTGCTACCAAGAACAGAGGGAATGGCACAAGCACTCCCCTCTTCTGCTGGCAGAGAGTTCTCTGGTAGGATGGAGAAACTACCTTAAAGTCAAAGGACAGTCCATGCTCTTATAACAATGGCTTTATTCCATCCACTAAAACTCTCATGAAACAGGTATCTCAGAAAAGAAATGATACCCACTACATATTATGACAGACAGGTTGCCTTTCACCCAGCTAGTCAAAGTCATGTAAATTTGATCTTCTGTCCTCCCTGAGAAGAAAATGGCAACCCACTCCATTATTCTTGCCTGGAGAATGCCATGGACAGAGGAGGCTGGCAGGCTATAGCCCATGGGGTCGCAAGAGTTGGACACAATTTAGCGACTAAACCACCACCATGATCCTCTCTAAATGGTCCTTGTTGTTTTTTAGTTGCTAAGTCGTGTCCAACTCCTTGGCGACCCCATGGACTATAGCCCGCCACACTCCTTTGCCCCTGTATTTGCCAGGTAAGAATACTGGAGTGGGTTGCCATTTCCTTCTTCAGGGAATTGTCCCACCTCAGGGATTGAGCCTGTGTCTCCTGTTTGGCAGGCAGATTTTTCACCACTAAGCCACCTGGGAAGCCTAAACAGTCTTTACAAATCTCACTTACTATAGAAGTAAATAAACATAATCAACCCTCACTACAATGTCTGGTGACAGAAGAAGAACACTTTCTGCCTGGTGACAGAGAAAGAACTATTCTGTTGCAGAACCTTGGCTTTAGAGTGCTTACATACCTTCAGTGACAGGGGCCTCACCACTCTACTCCAAAGGCTAACTGGCTTCACTGCCAAGCACTTCCAGTTGTTACAAAACCAAAATCAAATCCAACTTTTCCTGACTTGTACGCATTGTTCCTAGTCCTACTATATGTAACTACACAGAAAAAGTCCAATCTTTTTCCTGCTAGCCCTTCACACCATTTGAAGAGAGCTATCACACTTCACCTAAGACTCCTCTCCTTCATATTAATGCACAATGAGAGAATTCAGAACACCTTAATAATTTAGTAAAAATGTAATTGCTAGGAATGGGCTGAAAGGTGCTCAGTTCAGAGCCTAAGAAGCTGCATGCGTTTTCAAGTATTCTATTACACTAGCCTCAGGGTCTAGTAAAATGCCTTTGTAGCTACTAAAGGAAATCTATAATACCAAAGAGCGAATACTACATATAAAACTTGAGGCAAGAAGCAGAGAAAATTTTCATTTACAAGGCAACCTGTTAAAACAACAAAGAACAGCCCAAAAGGACTTTCCCCTGAAAAAATAATCATTACTGAAATTCTAATAATCAAGTCTAGACAAAGAACAGCGAACTGCTTCATTATATCTTTCATGTGGAATGCTTCTTCTGAAGGCTTTGCAAACATTCCTATTCATTCCCAAATATGTACATGTGCACATAAATTTTGTTTTTCCACTGCTAAATTTTCTATCCTCAGGACTTACTCTTTCCTGAAAAGGTAGGATGAACTGTGCCTATGCAGCTGCAGTTTTAAAGATGGCCCACTGTATATTATAATGAGGCAAAAAGTTGTATAAACTGAGAAGAAATTCTACTTTTCAGACACGCTTCTGCTTTAAGAATTGTTTTTTTCTTTTTTGTAAAGGAAGCTAACAGAGACTAATTTGGAATCACGCATGCAGTATAAAAAAAATATGTGGGGGGATACTGGATTATTTCGGGAAAAGATCAGGCCAAGATCACTATCTGGCATAATTGTGAGGAATCTGAGCTACAGCTTTAAAAAAAAAACCTATTTTCCTTGAGTTCCTCATCTAGATCTAAGGGTGTATTAGGAATTCATCTTCGATGGTAACTAACTTTTACTGAGTACTTACTATGGGCCAAATATGGCTACATAGATTAATGGTCACAGATAGGTATCATCATCCCCATTTTACAGATGAGGAAATAGAGGCAGAAGCATTGAGAGGTTATTCGGTGGCTACAAAAGGTGGACCTAGGATTCAAACGCAGGATGAATGATTTCAGAGGCTTACGTTTTTCACATCAACCCTGGAAAATACTCAGCTGACTACAAAGCTGCTGGCAGCATTAGACCAAACAGCTTTATTTGAGGACTGAAGCGGAGAAAACCAGAGATGGTTTCAGCTAAGAAACAGGAAATTATGAATCCAGGATGCCATTCCACATCACATATTCCAGTTCCACTCAATGCTGTTTACCCACTTACCTGCGGAGCGTGGGAGAGGCCACATCAGGGTACTTGGCCCCTGGCTGGAGAGTGGCCTGAGCCGCACCAGACACAGGCTGCGGTGCCGGGTTCACCTTCACCGAGTTACAGGAAGCCACGCTCTCGTTGTCGGAAGAGATGCCTTTCTCCTTATCGGTCTGGTTGACCAGACCTGGCAGAGAGCTGCCCAGGGCTGTTTTGGAAGGCTCCCTCAGCTTGGGCACCGGCAGGCCGGCTGACTTGCTGCTGATGTTGGAATCTATGCTGCTGGTACTAGACCTGTTCCCGGCCCCGTTCCGGCTGGTAGACTTACTGGGCCTTGGCAGACTCCGGTACTGTAAGTTCGTCCGGGAGCTGAGAGACAGATACCCATCGTCCTGATTCTGAGCCCCATCCATGCTCGTTTTCCGACCGGTGGACCGACCGACAAGCGCGGATGACTTTGGGATTTTGCCCAGTGTGGCTGACCTGCTGGTGACAGTGGCCCCGCTGGCTGTGATCATGGCCAGACCAGCGGTAGAGCCACTCTGCTTCTTGAACCCAAAGCTGTTGGCGTTGGCGGTGGGCGTCCTGGAGCTGCTGGGGAGGGGCTTCTTGGATTCATCACCACTGCTGCGGCCGGCATCTGATGGGGAGCGCTTCACCTGGGCGGCTTTGGGTGACAGCCTTCCTTTCTCAGACACTTTTGCATCGTCTGTTTTTCCTATGATAGAAATCAGCAAAGTTAGCCTGCAAATTAAGAAGCCAGCTCAATCAACTCAGACGATTTAAAATTCTCCCCTACTCCAAAGAACTACTTTGCTTTCTCCTGGGGGAAAGCAGTCCCCTTGGGAGACAGAGGAGAGAGCTTTTTATAAAGATAATCTCACCTATGACTGTCACCATGAGCCTTTAGGATGTCAGTGATTTTCCTCATTTGCAAAGCAGTCTACATTTACCCGGAATAAAGCAAAGCCAGCCAATCACTGACACGTCTGGGAAGGAAATCTTTCTTTTACTGACCATTCTCCCTCTATCCATTAAAAAGCCGTCCCTAACATTTTCAGTAGGTATCCTACCTTCCTGCAAAAACTCTGCCCTTGTTTATACACATCCTTAAATCACGGGCAATATCGACTCAGCATATCAATAGCTCATAACCATGTGCCCTTGAATAGTTTTCACTGGGTATGTTAACTCAGAACCCTCCCACGCTTCAACTAATTGAACACGTCTCGGCAGCTGAACCGTCTTCAGACTTTAAGAGGCTCTCATGCTCACAAATTTCTATTTGGAAAAAGGCAAAGATATGAATCTTTCTGAAAGCTGGCTACGAGCAGATTCCAAACCCTAAGAAGTAATACCTGAGCATTTTCAGGGACTTGAAAACATCAAGGCCTGCGATCGTGACTGCTTTTCCGGCTTTGAAACTGACAAGTGCGCGTGCGAGACAGCGCGTGGCTCTGACTCACCCGTCCCGGGCGTCTTGAGCGTGCCTGCCGGGGCAGCCGGCTTCGTCCTTGGCATGGTGATGCCGACCTGAGCCGTCATGCCTCGCCGCCACGAGCCTGTCTGTGAGATGACGGGGTTCTTCTTGCCTGACGTGCTTTTGTCGGACTCATCAGACACGTCAGATGGATTCCGCCTCCACTTCGACCCCGGCTCCATCTTTATGCCGCTGTCTGAGCCCCCGTCTGACTTCTTGACATCCTCGCTGGACCACAGGGAACTCCTCTCCACCTGTGAGTGTTTCTCGGCGTCAGTCTGTGAAGGAGACCCTCTGAATCAGTCTTTCTCAAACCCCAGGCTAAGGAGCCCCTCACTCCGGAGCAAAAAGGCCCATGCCCTGGACAAGTTAGGGGAAAAATAACAGATGCCCACTTTAAAATGTTTAAGCCTTTGTACCGGTTATCTTGTTAGGAAGCCTGATTTGTTGGGTCCAAGGAAAGTGAAGAATACGAATATGTCCAAGAAGGGAGTGAGGGAGGAGAGGAAAAGGAGCCAGAGGAAAAAGAGGGAAAGAGTGCCATGCAGGAGAACCAGAGGACGGGGCTGTGGCAAGAATTCAGCCCGCCAGCTCTGCCCCTTGGCGACGTGCCTTCTCTAACACCGGCAGCCCGAGCTCTCTGCAGCTCCCAGCCCCCCAGCCCGGGTCCCCTTTGTTCTGCTGGCTCCTGAGCACCACAGTCTATCACATGGCAAGTCTAACACACGGAAAGTCTAACACGGAGAGCGAGGAGAGACTGAGGCTGCTAGCTCCCCTCGAATCAGGGACAGAGAGGGGCTGAGAGAGGAAGCGATGCCTCAGAAGTCACGTCCCTGGGTGCTAAAAGCTGGAGGGTGCCTGCTCCCAGCCCAGCTCTATCCATCTGCCATGGTTTGCTCCTCTTGTGGGATTCTGTGCAGACAGGGGATATAATTAGCCAGCTTTCTTTGGAAGAGGCCTGACCTCCTGGCCATGGAGCCCAGGAGGGGACAGAAGTGTGATGTTAATGATTTGCTGCAGTTAAAAGGCATAACTTGCTAACCAGAAAGAAAGCTTTGGGGGTCTCCCTCGGGGTTGGGACCAGTCCGAGCAGATTTCAGCAGGGAGAAGCAGTGCACTGACTGGGGGGAGGGGGGGGGGTGTCAGCAACACTTTGGGGTGGCTCCCCCGAGATACAAGTCCCATATGTGCCATAATTCACAACCAAGAGTGGGCAACATCTGCAAAGTAGGAAATCAAAATGACCCCCTGGCAAGAATCTGGCCTGATGCCTGTCATTCGAGATCAGTACCGACGGCTTCCTCCAGGGAATACACTGGCTGACCGGGAACAAAACTCCATACTGACAAGCAGCCCAAGTTCAACCACCTCTCTGTCACCACCATAGCTTCCACCTCTCTCCCTCTGCCATCTCATGGGTGCCTTCGGTTATTCGACCATTCTTCAAACATGCTGAAGTTCCCACTAGGTAGAGAGGAGGACAGACACACTCCGCAGCTGTGAGAAGCTCGTCATTTCAGCTGTGGCAAGGGACACAGAGTCCACAGCAGGTGAGCAATCAAGGCTCAATGATTAAATCAGCCAAATCAGTGAACACACGCCTCTCGAGCTATCGAACACTTAAACAAAATGACCTCATCCAATCCCGACCGCCACCTGGTCAAGGAGGGTAAGCAGGTAAGTATTACAGAACTGTCTTCATCTTCATCAGTTTCACAGAGGACCAGAAACTCATGGAACTTGCTGCATGTCTCAAGCACCCCAGCCTGTGGTCCTTCTCTCAACCTTCCAGTGTATTCATTCAACCAGAATTTCCTCCATACCTGTGGTTTGCCAGGCACCATGGTGGGTCTGAGGATCTGTGAGTAAGATTGGATCTCATCCCTTCTGAAGCTTATGATCCAGTGAAAGAGGCAGGGCTTGGAAATATAAATAAATGGAAGAGGACAAGGAGTCTGAGAGAGAATTACAAGCACTGATGTAATTTAGATTATGATGATGGGGATAGGGAATAGTAGTTTGGTAGGGCCTTTTTGAAGATGTGTCTTAAAAAATGAATAGAAACTTACTGAGAGAAGAGTTTAAGGGAAGAGCATGCTAAGTAGGGGGAAGAGTACATGCAAAGGTCCTAAGGCAGAAAATATCTTGGCTTTGGAAACATTCACTCAACAAATATTTACTTGATACCGCTATGTATCAAGCAAGTTTTTAGGTACCAGAAATACTATACTTCATGAGGACAAAGTACAAATCAAATACATTCTAACACATTCTTTTATACACTAAGAGGTACTGAAAACTTAGCACAAACCACATCCTGGGGTACTGCATTAATTATTCTTTGAATGTTCCTATACCTTATTTTCCCTGATCAAATTATATTGATGCTAATAGCAGTAGCAATAACAATTAAAATTTATTACTCATTTACTGTGTGCTAGCACTGGGCTAAAGTGCTCTACATGTATCATTTAATCTTCAGCAAAAAAAAACCTATGAGGAAGTTTCAGTTTATGAGAAAGCTGAGGCACAGGGTGGAAAAGAAGATCGGCCAAGATCACGCAGCGCAAGGATTCTGGGGAGCCTGCGTGCAGAGCCCATATTTTAGCCACCATGCTCTGCTGCCTTCTGAAAGGATAAGCCCAAGGATGAGAGGATGCTGCATGGCCAGGGCACCTAACACAACACCTACTCTCAGAAAATTTTCTTTCCATCCTGGTTGGTCAGTGGTTCCCCAAGTCCAACTCTCGAGCAGCTCCAGCCTCTGGGTGGGACCCCCAGTATTCTGATTCCCTACCAATGGCAGAGAGAGTGCACACATCTCCAGTCTGACTACAGCTTGAATACCCCTCTGGAAAGAACAATCATCCAACCATCAACACGGTCCAGGGTAGTAGCTATCCCAGCTGCTTTCTGCACTGCAGCATGTGCCCTTGGGACACTATGCTGGCTTTGAGTTCACATCCCCTCCTGAGCTCTGGGCCAGATCATGTGGTGGCACCAGGAGGGATTAAAAGATGAAGGGCCAGCCTCTCTGTTCCCAGAGCTTAACACAGGAGGGCCAGCAAGATGGCCACGTGGAGATGCACCCTCCCCTTTGGCAACTGTTCCCTTCTTGAACGGTACCTCTTTTCTGTAGATCTCTCTACTGCCCCTACCTGCAAGTCCACTTACTCATTCAATAGTCAAGAAGTGGAGAGACAGCCACACTCAAGGAGGGAGAGGGGCTGGAAGATGGCAGAGTTCTTCCCTTGAGAGCCTGGGCTCCTCAGGGACTGTGGAGAGGGGGTCAGTCTTCTGAGAGAGAGAGTGGAACCCAGGCGCTGGGGAGTGAGGTGCGGCCGTGGGGCGGGATGTGGGGGGGGAAGCAGAGCCTTGGGCTCTGACAGACCTGAGTTCAAGTGCTAGGTGCTGCCACTCCTGTGCTGTGTGTGACCCCAGAGGAAGTGGCCGAACTTCTCTGAGATTGCAATCTTGTGCATGAAACGGGGATGGTAGTCAGACAGTCATCTCAGGGAGCTATCAGTAGTTGCTACAAGCTCAATGTGGAGGGACCAAGAGTAGCTTTCTATCACCTAGTGTCCCGCCTCTGAAAATCTCCAGCACATTAGCATTTAACCTATTTCTGTCTTGCATGAAGGTAAACAGGGAATTTGTCTTTCTATGACTAAGTTTGGCTCCAAGAAAGCATGTTCAGATAAAGTATGTCTGTATCTCTCTCACACTCACCCTTCAAGATAAGTCTTAATGACTGTGATTTTTTTTTTTATGGATGAGGAGGTAGAGGCTTGGAGAGGTTGAGCTCATCCAAGGATGTCACAGAGCTGGGAGCTCAACTCTGACTTCAAGGCCATGTTTTTTTCCCTGACACCACACGCAGACTCCCCAACTTTCCTAGAGAAAGTCGATCAAGAGACTGTCAGAGCTCAGGCCAGGGGATTCTCTGCCTAGCACACTGAGGAGCAGTGAGCAGAGGTCAGTGCTGGGTACCTGGGCATGTGTGCCCCCATCAAAGACCCTCCCAGTGCTCCTCAGCACCCTGGAGGAAACAGTCACCCACAAAGGGGATTTCCATCCCCAAGGATCACTCCTCCGGTACCCGGCTCCTCTCTCACACAGCTAAACGAGGCTGCTGCTTAGGCTTCCAGGCGATAGCTTTCCTGTTCCTTAGATGATGGCTGGTCCTCAGAGGCTTTTCAAACATGAAAACCTAGGCAGGCAACCTGTCCTCAACCTGCTTTCCCGACACATTGGACCACTTCTCCCTGCCTTTGTGTGTCTTGCCTGGGACGGTCTATGCTGCCCGTTTGTCCAGGGAAACCAGTATGTGACGGGAACCTGAAGGAGACAGTGTTTTGTTGGCTCAGTGAGCATCTTAGGAGCAAGCTTCTTCCTGCCTTGCAAGTGAGCAAATCTACTTTACAAATCTTTTTCTCTCTCCTCTCTGTTTCTGTCTCTGTCTGTCTTTCTGTCTCTTTTAGTTCCACAGCTCAGTATCTAAGGACAGTCTAGAAGCTTGATTGTGGTTACCTTGAAACTAGAAAGAGTCTCAAAAAAATCATTTAGTGTCCACAAAGAAAGGAAAAGGGTAGGTATTATAACATTTGGCAAGTGGTAGGAACACAGTCTGGCTTGGTGTCTCTAATCTGTATCTAATAACTAATTAAACACTCATCACTTGGGTGGTATGGCTAGGTTATTTTAATCAACTTTTTAAAATTGAGGTATAGCCTTCATACACTAAATGTACAATCTTAAGTATATAACTTGAAGAAATTTTGTGAAATTAACATATTTACATAAGGACCACTCAGATCAAGACATGGAACATTTCAGCACTGCCTCCCCAAATCTTTATGCTCCCTTTAGGCGTAAAGGGAGCTTTTTTTTTTAGGCAGCTTTTTTTTTTCCCCCTTAACAACCATTATAAGCCTCCCTCGTTCACCAACAATAATTAGAAACTCGGGCTAAAAATAAAAACTCAAGAGTCCTGAGCATCCCAGAAGCAACACCTAACAGATTTCATCAGGCGGTCTATGTTTACATTTCTGTGGGACAGAATTACTCCCACACTCTGACACATCCTTTATTTAGCTCTGTGCTCAAAGAAAAAGATACCTTTGAAAGCAGAGAGATTCTGAAAGAGACTCCTATCTGTCCAGAGGGAGAAAGAGTGGAGAAAGGGAGCAGATGTGAAAGGAAGGGAGTGAAAGAAGGGGGACGTGCCAGCCCTGCCCTCACAAGGCCGCTCTGGGAGACTGTCCCCATCGGACCTTCACAGGGGTTCACCTGAGGCCGCAGCCCCCACAGGTGGGAGGGACTCATCATGAAAAGGATTCCAGCCCACGTGTTCCTGTGTCACCACGGCCGGTCAGTCCCAATGCGAGCAACCAGGCATGAGGATGGTACTTCACTTGTCCACTAGTAAAATGGGCTTGTCAGAATCAACCCCGCTGACCACTAAGGGATGCTGTGAGCGCAAACAAACACGCCCACACAAAACTGCTTCGGAAGCACTGCCTCTGAAACATTAACTCTGAGAGTTTACAGCAGGGATGGAAAACCTCAGGGACTTGGCACAGTTAGGCAAGGGTGCAGCTGGCCGACACACCGGGGCATGGGTGCCCTGTACAAAGTGTGTGTGTATGGGGTAGGGGGGACACTTGGACATTTGCTGGTTATGGAGAATGCAGACTCAAAGAGGCAATACTGTCTGATTTTTCAAGAGAAACCAGAAGCTCACTTTTTATGTGAAATAATGTACTTTTAAAAACTTGAGTGATACTGTGGGCCCAATAAAACACACTGGCAGGATATGACCCATAGATCAACAGTTCCCAACCTCTGGTTGGTACATACTGTTCTTCTGGGGCCAGGGCTCTAACCCTGCTCCCACCCCGTGGCTCTCAAGGCCCACACTTGTGCTGTGGACATACATTCCACGCTAAGAATGGCCAATTGAGTCCAATATCCCTTATTGTTGTTTTCTAAAAAGATGATGGAACTGAGTTCCAGGAAGGAAAAGTGATTTTTGCCAAGGCCTCCACCGTGACAGCAGCAAGTCCCCCCCACTCCTATTTGGAGCACCCTGCTGCCCACCCCCTTCTCCCTGCAGGGAGAGGACACAGTCAGGAGACAAGACCACAGGCAGTAAGCAGGAGGCTGGGCCTCATCTCACAGACCTGTACTCTGCCCACTCTAAACAGCTCCCTTGGCCCACAAGCCCAAGGCTCTCCGCTGGCAGGGGACTTGGGAGGAGCCTAGGAGGAACCCTGTTCCTTACCTGCACATCCAGGTTCTTGCGCGAGGAGGCAGGTGTGTTGGCATAGGAGCTGATGGAGGAGCTGGTATTGATATCATCCGTGCTGAGGTTGTCTATGGTGTCACTGATCCCACTGCTGACGGAGCTGCTGTCATCCCAGCTGCCAAGACAAACACACCCTGAGCACATCACGCTGCGCCAGCTCAGCCTGACAATACAGACAGACGCGTACCATCCCCAAAGGCTCCTGGTGCACAAAGCCCCAGACAGAGTTCCTTTGCCTCTAATGTGACTCATCTTCAAGGGTGACATCCAACTGTCTCCGTCTGGCAGCTGGGGAAGTGGTTGATATGTGTCTTCCCCTAAAAGGTGGTGCTTTCTTGAGCAGAGGTGACTAAACACATACATAACTGCCTACCCCATCCTCAGCATCACCTGGGGATCTTTCAAAAGCCAAGGGCCACCTCCAGAGACAGAGGAGGAGCAGGGGGTTTGGGGACTGGAGCAGAAAGTGGACAGAATGAGTCAGCAGGGGTGCCCTTCCTGGGGCTCGGAGGGGGAAGAAGAGCTGCTGTAGGAATTCTCTGGACCCCACTCCTGGCACAGAAAGCCAAGAGAAGGGAAGTGCAAAAATCGGCAGAAACCCATCAACTCTATTGGCAGTTCTAACTCTAATAATTGGAGAAGGGAATGGCAATCCACTCCAGTATTCTTGCCTGGAGAATCCCACGGACAGAGAAGCCTGGCGGGCTACAGTCCGTGGGGTCACAAAGAGTCGGACACAACTGAGTGAATCTAACAAAATCTATCTCACACAAAGTCAGATAGTATGACAGGCAGGACCTGAATCCAGCTGCCCCGACACCAGATGCACCCTCTTTCCTGTGATGACACACGGCTCTCTATTACGTCCATTTTCAGTGCACACGGGCAAACGACATGGCCCACTTCCCCAGGAGGAAGCCCAGACTCGGGAGGCTGGTGTGTCACAGAGCAGGAGTGGCAGGGCCAATATGTACATCTGGGGCTGTGTGATGACAAAGCATTGACTTAACCACATTTCTCCACCACTCAGCCTGCCACAGGGAGCCATGCCTCACCAAAAGGCCCACACAGTGGCTCTCTGATACCTCAGAATGCCAGTATCAGAACAACTCCACTCCTGGGTATACATCCAAAAACACAAACATACTAATTCGAAAAGATACATGCATCCCAATAAGGCAGCATTATTTATAACTGTCAAGATACGGAAGCAACCTAAGTGTCCATCAACAGATGAATGGATGAAGAAGATGTGGTATATATACACAATGGAATATTACTCAGCCATAAAAAAGAATGAAATTTTGCGATTTGCAACAACATGGATGGGCTTTGAGGGCATTATGTTTAGTGAAACAAGTCAGACAGAGAAAGACAAGTACTATGTAATATCACTTACATGTGGAATCTAACAAAATACAACAAAGTGGTGAATGTAACAAAATAGGAATAGACTCACAGAACAAATGATTGGTCACCAGTGAGGAGAGGGAGTAGGAGAAGGGGTAGGGGATTAAGAGGTACAGACTACATATAAAATACATGAGCTACAAGGATATATTGTACAGCATAGGGAATACAGCCAACATTGTATAATAACTACAAATGGAGTATAATCTTTAAAAACTGTGGCATACTTTATATATATATGCATATATACACACATACGCAAAATGAAATGCCACTGTCTGAGATTTAGAAAGTCAAGAACACCCCAAACCACCACTTCCAAGTAATGAAAAGGAAGTTCTAGTTTGTTCCACCAGCTCATAGGATGCCTGTCTGAGCTTTGCCGATCAGGCAGGAAGACAAAGCTTACTGGAAACCTGTTTTCATCACTTTTCCCTTCAGCCCGCCAATTTGGCTTCTAAAGCCCACCTGGAGGGTCCCACACAAGTGCAGGGGAAACATGGAAAGGTGGTTCTCAAGCAGGGAGGATAAAGGGAGGCAGTGTGAGGGCTCAGGAGGAGGCTTACTAAGGATGAATTCGCAGGGAACTGCTGTTCCAGGTCTTAGCCAACTTCCTGCCTGTGATTCCACTGGCTTGGCCCGGCCTCCATCCGGTTCCAAATCCTCCTTTAAGGCCTTCTCCAAATATTCCGGCCCACCCTGATAATTCCCTCCTCTGAATTCAGAGTCTTCCGCATTTGGGTTCATTCTGTACGCTCTTGCAGTTTTCCAGTCGTTCTTTCTGTGACGGTCTGTCCTACTTTCTAAGCACCTGCAGGGATCTGCCTAGTGATAGTAAGCAGTGCATCTTGTGTGTCAGGCATCATGCCAGGTGCTTCCGATACGTCGTTTCTATCTCCACTCTTCACATCACACCTGCAAGGGACCCGTTCTCTTCCCCAGTTGACAGATGAAGGGATCAAGGCTGAAAGAACGAGTATCTTGCCCAGTGCCTCCCTTCAGTCCACGTTGGAATTGGGTTTAAGGCAGAATTGTCTAATTTCAGAACATGTGCTCCTTCTGGCTTGCATTGCCCGGCCATTCGCTGAGCACTTGCCACGTGCCAACTCTTCAGTACCTGTACGTATTCTCAGCCATGCTCCTATTCCCTCACAGGTGGCTTTGCTTCCTAGTGAGGACACAGGTTTTGCGAGTGCCATCCAGGGCTCTCAGCAAATGCAGGGCAGGGCTGGCCGGGAAACTCCCTGACCCCGATGCCCACCTTCCCCACCACCACCTCCAGGGCAGTGGTACAGCAGCAATGCCAGCCTCCCCATACCCCATCTTCAGGCACACAGCGTGTGTTTATTGAACGCCTGCTGACTAAACTCACATGCAGGACAGGTGGGGCAAGATCTGATGCAAAGGCAGCCCCAGCAATGGATTCTGAGCCCGGTTCCCTCCCACTTTGTCCTCAGACATGTCACAACCTCTGTGCCTCAGTTGCTTTACGGGTGACACATGGATGTGGATGACACGACCTAGGCTGGCAACCGTGTAAGGCTCTGCTGGGAAAAGGGTGACATCACAGATCGAAAAGGACTCCGACCACTCTCATGATGAGAAGAAAATCCTGAGTCTTTAATTGCATCTGCTCTCCAGGGTAGGAGAAGGCAATGGCACCCCACTCCAGTACTCTTGCCTGGAAAATCCCATGGACAGGGGAGCCTGGTGGGCTGCTGTCTATGGGGTCGCACAGAGTCAGACACGACTGAAGCGACTTAGCAGCAGCAGCAGCAGCTCTCCGGGGTTAGCCGTTTAATGTATCTGAAATTTCCTATAATCCAAGGATGAAGAAAGAAGACATGCAGGAGAGGAGCGTGGCTGGAGAGGAGGAAGGAGGGAAGTTAGTAACAGACGCCCACGAATCCAAGTTCCAGATTTTCTTGCTTTGAAATTGTACCCGCTCTTCCTCTGTGCCCTCCAAACACTGAGATACTGTTTGCAGAGGGACACATGGTACTTCTCACACACACGATTCTTCCCATGTCTGTGCACAGAGCATCATGGGGCCACCCTGAGTTGATAGGGGTCCTAGCAACTAAGTCAGCCCAGAAGGGGCAAATCAAGGATCTACCCCACAGAAAAGCAGGAGTGGGGAGACTGAGGAGGAGGACGAAGGAGCAATGACACAGGAGAAGTCTATGCTGAGCACGAGCTGCCCTGGGGTCCCCAGTGCTGTCTGTGCACCAGAAAGAACAGCTGTCCCCAAGCTCAGAAAACTTCTGGCTCTTTGGGGACACCGGTGAATCTCTCTAGATATAAAATCATTTAGCTCCTACTCGTCCCTTCCCTAAAATTCATATGGCCTAAATGGTCCTGGGCTACCAAGATCACTATCAGGGAGTTCCAAGAAGCATCCTAAGGAAAACTAGTTCCGTAAGATGCTCCGTGATAACAACATGGTCCCAACAAGAGAATGTATGATATGCTAGCCCCTTCTCAGAGATTCATGTTGCCCATGAACTTCTTTTAAAGTGCTGGCATGATCTCTTTAACGTTGCCTGAAAGAGCACTCCCTACACAGGAGATGCTGAGAATGACACACACTCTGGAAGAAAAGCAAAGGAAGCCTAAAGCTGCCACTGGGCTCTTCATCCTTGCCTGCCTAAGAAGGCAGCTAGCAGGGAGGGAGGGAAGCAGAAGCAAGAGCAATGACATCACATGAGCTCCTGCATCCAGCCAGAGCAGAAGTCAGAAGCCACCTCTGGGAGACCAAACAGTGAGAACTAATAAATTTCTTTCTTTTACTCAAAACTAGCTTGCTTATGTTTTTTTGTCACTTGGTACACTGGTGCTAACTAATGGGGGATTGAAATTTGTTTGTAAAATGACTCCAGACGTGTGGCTGAGAGTCAGATGGGAAAAATGTGGAAAGCATGCAGAATTCATTCAGGCAGTAAGAACATTAGTTGAATCCAATCAAGTGGCAAAGGAAATTAGGTACAACGTGGGACGGGGTACAAGTCTGTTGACCCAAGTCAGGCGATAAATGTTGAAAGAGGTTACAAAAACTGATTATGACTGAAATTTGAAAGAAACACAGAGGATTTGGGTTTGCAGTGTGGTGACACAAAATTCCAGTTAAGAGGCTCGAGAAACGGAAAGAACTACAGTGCACTCAGCCATGGCCCCAGAACAATCATTCTGGAATATGGTTTGGCCATTCCTGCACCCTGCTCTCGAATCTGATAGCGAAAAACCACGTGGTGGTTTTGAGCCCACTAGATAGGAGGAACTTCCTCCCCTCAGTGGGGAGTAAAGTGATTTTAAATCCTTGGAACAGTTTAAAAAGATGAAGGGAGATAATGAAATAAATCCTAATATTAATGCTTAATTTTATAGAGTAAAAGCTTGGTGATCAGTGGGATAATCTATATAATTTATACTATTTTTTAAAATATATGGTATGTTATAGAATCTAAAAATGTCTTGTGCTTCGAATCTAAATGAGTACTGATTTTTCATTTGAGATTTTTAAGATGAAAGATTTAAGAATTGGATTCAGACTGTAAAAAGAATTGAAGTGTTCTGGACAAACTGAAGTTACAAATGTCATAAGTTATTTGATTTGCAAAGGTTGTTTAAGTGCTTAGAAAGATTTTGCTTGTTAGGCTACTAAAGTCTACCCAATCCAACATTTGAAGAATTTAAGAAAACCAGGTATGTTAAATTTACAAATGCGATCTAAAATATTTAAGGAAATTTATCCAGATTTGCAAACAGTACTAATTAGTCAAATACAATTTGTTAAGTTTGAATTAATAAAGTACTAATCAAATAACAGGTGGAAACATTCTTACTTTATGCAAAATACTTGACTTACAGATAAGATTTCTAAGAAAACACAGGTTTAAAATTAAAGCTTCAATAAATTGAATAGTAAAACCTAATTAATTCTAAGACACTCTTTTTGGGTACAAAAGTGTTCCTCAGACATTGAGAAAAATATTAAAGCAGATTTCATTTTGTGAGTGAATGAATGATTTTTATAAGAACTACCAGAAGAATAAATGAACACGAGACAGATGTATTCTTTTTACCAGTTTTTCCTGTTCCACTTGACCTTCACTCTATATTTTAAGACTGCCAAGACTACTTCAAAACTGCTCAAAAAGTGTTAGTGGAAACAGGACTGTGTTCAACAGCCTTGGGAAACAAGCAGAAGAACCCGAGGGCCTCCTCCTCCCCAGGTTCTATAACAGGAAACTAAAAGGGGCATAGGGCCCACAGCTTGGCTGGTTTCCCTGTCTTTTTTTTTTTCAAAACAGCATATGATGTTTATGCCCTATAAATTCTTTGGCTGGGACATCTAGAGAAATGGCAAGAAGAGACTTTTGTTGACTTCTCAGAACCGTCAACAAAAAGCATCATTTCCTACCCAGATCACAGCCACGTCCTTTTTTCTCTGCTCAATGAAAAGTCCTCCACTGGTGGTCATATGATAGCAAGACTGCAGGTATAAGTGATCAGCCTGGAAAATGACCTTCACCTATTTTTGCCAATGGGTGGGTGGAAAGAATTCCATCAAATATTTGCTATTTTCCTTCAAGACTCCTAATTGCAATGTTTTTGAATCCGGAGCCAGGGACCTTGAATTCATTTTGTTCATCTCACCCTGTCAGCCAGCACCCTCTACGTGCCAGGCATCATGCAAGGTATCAGGGATACAATGATGACTCAGTGGTCCCTACCCTTGATCAAAAAGCCAGTAGATGTGACAGACAAGAACACAGAGCTCAGACACAGAGGAAAATGTAAAACAGGAAGGTAAACAAAGGACACCAAGTGGAAACTGCACTGGTTTCTGACATTTCTACAGATTTCAACAGCCCCTCAAACCACCAGCCAAGTGCCAGCATAAGGCAACAGTCGGCAGTGTGCCAAAGCCCAGGCCCACCGATGCTCTTTGCTCTGCCTCTCTCTCCTTCAAGTCTTGCAAGCAGCAAAGGCAAGGAGCCAGGAGAGCCAGGCCCTGGCCCCCGCCTTCCCCAGAACTGCCTCCTAGAAGATTTCAGACACCTCACTTACTTTACTCTCTAGTTCCCTGTCTCCAGTGAGAGAGCTGGACACAGAGCAATCCCAGAGGGTGCTTTCTAACCAGCATCCTGGGGGGTTAAGCTCAGAGAAAAGCTAGTAGAGGCAAAAGGGCACTGAAGGTCCCCACTGATCAGAGCATCTCCTTCCGTTCAGTAAAAGCTGCCAAAAAGGTCACTACACTTTCTAGTCTCCAGGTTTCCTCACTGCTGATTTCATCCCTTAGTGATTCTTTTTAAAGCCCACACTGAGTCTTTTCAATATTTGGAATAGGTGTCAATATCTTACACACAGGAGACGATTATTTCGCGCTGAGTTGTAACTGCCCTCTTTAGACAGAGCTGAGCTTTCCTATTTGACACCACCCCCACCTGAGCCTTTGAAATCATATAGGGTACCTGAGTTTGAGAAAGCTCCGGGAGATGGTGAAGCACAGAGAAGTCTGGTGTACTGCAGTCCATGGGGTCGCAAAGAGTAGACAGGACTGAGCGACTGAACAACAACAAGGCTACCTGATTGACCCAATAATACAGAGGCATTACAACCCAATCCACAATAGAGGCTCTGCATGACCACACTATTTATCCACAAAGGAATAAGATGCAATCTTAACTAATGTATAAAGCCACCATTGGCAGTGTTTATCAAATGTCAGGCACTGTACTAGGCATGGTATGTATGAGTTTAGGAGTCATCTGATGACTCATCAGAGGGAGAGTACATATAGGTCAACTTCGAAATCTGTCTGCTAACCAGCCTCATCTTAAAAGAACCTCCACTGACTGACAGCAATCAAGTGTAATATCAAGGAGACCCCGTGTGGGCCAAGACACAGCATTTTAACCAGAGTCAAGGCTCTCTAAACTGACCAGAAAATCTATTCAAAAATGGAAAGGCCCATAAAACAAGGAGATCCAGTTTCAGAGTCTTACAAGAGATGCTGACATCATTGTGTCAGGAATTCAAATGCCACTCAGAGGGCTTAAAGCACAATTTTAACAGCCCAAACACAAGCTATCAGCTATGAAAAAACGCAGGTGAAAGAATCATAAATTATTCCAGCCTCTCACTCTCCCTGTTTTTCTCACTGTTGTGGGGAGTTAGCATTCCACAGAACCTGCTCTCACTAGGCTCCCCTGAGAAATCACCTCTAACCTGGACAAATTTTTAATATCGAGCTCTTCTGGGGAGTCTCTAGATACATCAGGAATCTGTAATGGTTCTGAATTAATGTGGTATTGTATTTACAACTTCATCTCAACAGCAGGAATCTGCAATGCTTCTGAATTCATGTGATACTATATTTACAACTTCATCTTCCATGAAGTAAAAAGGCAAAACCGAACCCCAAGGTTAGAAGGATGATTAAACAGATTTTTCCACTAGGATTTACACGCCCAGGCATGAGGAATCCTGGCTTTCAGCAAAAGACTCTGACTCTGAGAAGAAGAGTTACTGAAGGATCTAGAGGGTCATTAGACTTTCCAAATGGACTCCCTGTGAGATAATGTTGTTTATGCAAGGGAAAGACATGCTTAAATGATGTAAAAAAAAAAAAAAAAAAAAAACCCAGCTTGTAGAGAAATATTTGTTCCCTGCTCACTAATAAACCACAGCAGGTTAGAAGAGATGAAGTACTGTAATTCTGGTCCTCCAAAGCAGCCTTCACTAAGCAAGGGATCTTAATCACCCTCCACCCAAACTCCCCACCCAAAGACTGGGTCTACTCCAGAAGGCCCTAACCGTTCTCAGGAACTGTTTTGGCCAGCCCCCGCCCTCCTGTCTGTCCCTCTCCTGTTGACTAAACTCGAGTTGTAGAGCCACCCAGGGCTGGGTGGTGGCCTTACCTGCTCACTTTTCCAGTTCTGCTCCAGAATCACAGCAGAGCCCATTTCCAGGGCCCCGTGCCCCCTGCCAGACAGCTGCATTCACTTGCAAAAGCCCAGACTGGTGGAACTTGTTTTCTGGCTATTGTTCAAGGCAATTGTTCCTGTGAAACCTCAGGGCCCAGCGGAATGAGATCCTTTGGTGTGGATGAGTGAGCAAGTCCAACCAGAGTTTAGCAGTAACCCCCAGGGAAGGGAAAGGGTTTGGCTACCTTCATTTCCCACCAGACAGGTATGTTAACTATTTCCTCTCCAGGAGCTTTTCTCAGGAGCATCACCTCCTCTAACCACTGCTGGGGCCCATTAAGAAAATCCGCCTTCAAAGAATGCAACAGGACTCCTGCAAAATCCTTTGGCTGCCTATCTGAGAATGATAAGACCCAACTTTAATTGAAGTTTAAAGCTGCGCCAGACCCCATGCTAATTATATTACTTGCATTCTTTCATTTAATCCACCCAACTGTATGATAAAAATAATAACTAGTATTGAGGGCTTACCTATATTTTCTCCTGGGTACCATGAGATAGAGACTAATTCTATACCCAGTCAAGAGATGAGACAACTGACCCTTGGAAAGAAATGCCCAAAGGTCATACAACTTGGAACTGTTGAAGCTGGGATTCACATACAGATCCAAGAATGTTCAACCATCTTGTTTATCCATTCAACTGACACATTTTCATGAACATTTGTCATGTGTATTAGAAGGCGTTCAAGTTTCCCACGTGAAAAAAATAAATACATAAAAGAGAGCTACTTGGAAAAAGCTATGAGCAAGCAAGTCACCCTTCTAGGTTTCCCCCCTGCAATCAGCCTACACAGTTTGCTGTTGCGGTACAAAATAACCCAGAACCTGAGCTTGAATGAAAAGCCAGGACAGAGTTAGATACTAATTCAACTAAATTAAGTCTTATCCAGCAGTGGGCCAGGGTACTGTAAACCTCTGAAGCTCTAGATGGAGGCAGCACATGCTCTGAAGAAAAAAAAGCAAAATATTGGGCTGGCCAAGAAGTTTGGGTTGTTTTGCAAGACGCTTTGGAAAAACCTAAATGAAATTTTTGGTCCATCTAACAGATCTAGGTTTGAACCCTGGCCCTGCCATTTACTTTGTCAGTATCTTCACCTCCAGAGGACCCAGACTTCCTCCTGTATGATCTGGTGCTGATCAACACCCAGGCTCCTGAAGCCTTTCGTGGGGACCAAACCAGAACTCCAGGCACAGAGGAGATAACCAGCTCCTGTCAGCTCTAGGGCAGGATCCAGGGACTTTGCAAAGACCGCAGGAAGGAGAGGCAGGCCCACAATATGAAAAAGATGATGAAGTTCTAGTGCAAGAGCTCACTGCCATAAATGGGCAGGGTCCCAGGGGAGAAGCAGCTTCTACAGACGGTGCCAGGTGCAAGGCCAATCATTTGAGGTGGAGAGAGGGAAACAGGAACCCCATAAAGAAGGCTCCAAGGGGATTTAGTAGCACTCAGAATGTCAGGGGTTGAGTTTCACCCCACGGCACCTTTGTCCCATTTTGGTAACTCATTCCCTCAACAAGTAGGTGGTCCCCTGAGTAAGCGTGAAATTCCTCCTTTGGCTCCAGGGGCTGGCTAAGCTACCAAGCCCAGAGCTCTGTTCTGGATGCCCTCTACCCTTATTGTTAGCATAGGCACCAGCATGTCTGCTGGCCTCAGCTGCACAAAGGCCTCTCTCCTCCAAGGCTCCACCAGAGAAAGCTGCTGACATTTGGTCCACAGCAGCCTGGCTTTTGCCAAAGATCACAGCAAAGTCATTCTGCTGTTCTGTTTACCAGAAGATAAGACTACCCTAAACATCAACAGAATTCAGCATATCAAATACAGCTCAGCCTATCATATAGCTCATGAAAATACTGGCGGAACACAAGCTGAAAAGCTTTAACAGTGGGCTCCAGGGACTTTGCTAAAGCACTTTACATTCATTATCCCACACACTTCTATAAGGCACAAACTATTAATGTTCCCTTTTTACAGATGTGTTAACTGAGGCTTACAGAGGCTATGGTGACCTGCCCACGGTGCCAGAGAGAATAAATAGAGCTGGATTTGAAGCTACATCTGCACAGTTCTAAAACCCAAGCTCTCATTCTATGTAAGAGCAGAGACAAAGAGGTTTTCAAGAAATTACAGTCAAATAAGAACTCAGAATTCCCAACCGCTACGCAAAAAGCCTAGGACACCTTTTTTTTTTTGTATTGGAGTATAACTGATGAATAAAGTTGTTATAGTTTCAAGTGAACAGCAAAGGGACTCAGCCATACATATGTATGTATTCACTCTCCCTCCAAACTGCCCTCCCAAAACCCAGGACACCTTTTAATGGAATCAAAGTATTCTCCATGTAATTACAGAAAAGCTGGGGTGGGGAGAAAATCCCAGACAGGGCACTGACTGGCTGTCCTAGGTCTAGAGTCTGTGGAGGAAGATGTGGGGGTCTCGACACTTCCATTAACACCACCCACCCACCCACACATACTCCCAGTCACCTCCCAATAAACCTGAATGCCCAGGATAGAACAAAAATTGCCTCACTCGGGAGCTTGTCAGGGGCCTGCCCTTCAGCTACCCCTTCTAGGCCAATGGGATGGGAAGGGAAGGAAGCCCAAGTCATGAAACAAACACTCTGAATCAGCTCTGGGACCCGAAAACAGTTCCACCCTAGCAAACTAGCCACCCCAGGCACACATGTGAGCTGTGAGCAACTACTGCCAAGCCTGGGTCAGCCTTAACGCGCGGGGGTGGGGACTCTGGGACTCCAGCAGCCCCCGGCCAACTTCAAGGCTACTGACCTTCCCACGTTTGACTTTCACTTGGGCTTCCACCTCCTCCCTCAAGCATGTACAAATCCAATGAGCAACAAATCCAGTCACAGATTCATCTAGAGTCCAAAAGCCTCACCGAGATTAGCGAACTCTCAGGTAGGTCTTGCTGCCAAAGTGCAGTTCTTTTTAATGCCACCCCTCTCCCAAAATGAGCCAAATCTGAGAGGCCCAGGCAGGCCATGCTTACAAGAATCATGTGTACTTTGGCGAGTCCTCCACAATAAAAAGTGCCCTTCATCCAGCTGAACCCACATTTAAACTTACAGATAAAACCATCCTGAGCCATGTGCCAAGCCCAACAAGGAAGGCAGAGTGGTGGCCAGTCCCAGCTTTGCCTAGTGTCTGTGTGACCTTGAGTAAATTCCTTAGCCTCTCCTGGCTTCCACTGCCTCACCTCAAATTAAAAATAATATTGTTGGCTTTGCAAGAAAAATTAAATGAGACAATGTCAGTTAGATGCCTGGCCAGTAGTAGGTGGCAATGAACGTTGTTTCCTCTCCCCCTTGTCCGGCTTAAAAATAGAAATGTTCCTCTTTGGGCAGCTTTAGAGCAGTCCTAACAAACAAGAAAAGGACACCTACTTAAATCTATGCCATCTCTCCTGGAGCTTAATTTCCAGGAAAAAAAAAAAACCACCCGGTAATTTGCAGTATTAGTAAACGCAACCACAAGTTCACCTGGCTTCTTAGATTCCAAACAAAACCAACTGCAAGTTGTTTTAACCAGAGCCCTCTGCACCATCAGCAGTCCTTGCCCGGGGCCCAACATTGCCTCTCTCTAGTTCTCCCACACCCCCACCCCCACCCCAGGCTCAAAGGTCTCCCCCTACATGCCTGAAATAACGACCAAAGAGAGCCAGAGTTTCGGTCTCAGCAGCCTCATTTGATAAGATGGTCTGGGATATACTGACATTTCCCAAATGTCCAGGTGAACCAAGGACATTTGCTCCAGCTGCCGTTAGGGCTATCAAGGTTAAAATAAAAAGGGATGGGGGTGAGAAGGAAAAGGATGATGAGTTTCCAGACCTGTGACCCCCACCCCCCACTACGTGGCCCACAATGGCAATTTTGGCAGCTGTACCGCTGGCTGCTCTGCCCCGCGCTCTCCAGTACCACCCAGGGCAGCAGAAGCACCACACCCTGCCCCAGGCCCTAGAAGTTTCAGAATATCATCCTACCTTGTCAGGTTCCTAGGCCAGAGCATTCTACATTGTGATCCTTGGAGAAAGCAGACAAAGAAGCTGAATGAATCTCACGATGGCAATTCCGTCAGCCAGCCAGCCAGCCAGCCAGCCAGCCAGGCAGCCAGGCAGCCGAGCCAGCCCACACCGGGCCAGGGAATCCCAGGCACCAGCAATCGCTACTAAAGTACCAGCTACAAGGGGATCTCCATTCCCCTGCCCAGGAAAGAAACCGGATCCACCGACGAAATTAACCCCTAAAGTGCCGAAGGAGCGAGAGGTCAGGCCAGAGTGCTGGTATCAAGTCAGCTGTGAAAAGTTTCAGCAAAGCAAAAGCTAACACCAAACTTGGAAACTGTTAACCGTAAAGCACCTAGTGGAAGGGCCCTCATATGGTCCCAAGGGAGCCAGGAACAGTTGGTCAAGGTGAATAAAATCTAGATGTGAAAGGATATTCTAAACACCCATGGACTGTGCTAAAATGTTGGGAAAAGTCTCTCCGCCAATGTTGTGGCTGTTAACGATGACACAGAAATCGCTGACAGTAACATTTCTTAACTAATTCTACCCACAACTGAATTCGGAGCATTTGATAGAAATGATTAGCCTACAGAGATAACTGCGGAACCTGGGAAGGAAGAGACAGCTATGTGAACAGTTAACAATGACGCAGATTTTTTCTGGTGATGTCAATTTTGAGGCAGTGCCAACAAAAATATGCATTAATTTGTTGGTTTTTGTTTTTTTTAAAGGAAGCTCGGTGTATGCATGGCTACTTTAAACATTATGGTATACAAACTGGGAGGGGAGGTGGGATAGGAGAGAGTCCCAATTCTGGGATGGGAAGGGGTTGCACTGACTAATCCCTATTAAAACCTGTAATCAAGGAATTCAGGAGAAACTATGTAAACAGATGCTGAGAACAATGAACAACTGTTTTACTAGTGAAAATTCAAAAGCAAAATAATGTCAGAGCCACAAGCCTTTATTTTAAAATGAAGGAGGAACTAAGATGCTCTCCAAAAGCCCTATTCCCTCTCCAAATATCCTACCAGTTGGCTCCCGGCAGCTTTCAAAGGCTTTCCCAGAGAAAGACTCTCCCCCTGGCCTGGGCTGCCTCTCCAATCAGGGCTCAGGGTTGGGGGACGTCCGGAGGGGATAGGGGGAGAGAGAGAGAGAGAGAGAGAGAGACAGAGACAGAGACAGAGACAGAGACAGAGACAGAGACAGAGAGACAGAGACAGAGAGAGAGAGACAGAGAGAGAGACAGAGAGAGACAGAGAGAGAGAGAGAGAGACAGAGAGAGAGAGAGAGAGAGAGAGAGAGAGAGAGAGAGAGACAGAGAGAGAGAGAGAGAGAGAGAGAGACAGAGAGAGAGAGAGAGACAGAGAGAGAGAGAGAGAGAGAGAGAGACAGAGAGAGAGAGAGAGAGAGAGAGAGAGAGAGAGAGAGAGAGAGACAGAGAGAGAGAGAGAGAGAGAGAGAGAGAGAGAGAGAGAGACAGAGAGAGACAGAGACAGAGAGAGAGAGAGACAGAGAGAGAGAGAGAGAGAGAGAGAGACAGAGAGAGAGACAGAGAGAGAGAGAGAGAGAGAGACAGAGAGAGAGAGACAGAGAGAGAGAGAGAGAGAGACAGAGAGAGAGAGAGAGAGAGAGAGAGAGAGAGAGAGACAGAGAGAGAGAGAGAGAGAGACAGAGACAGAGAGAGAGAGAGAGAGAGAGAGAGAGAGAGAGAGAGAGAGAGAGAGAGAGAGAGAGAGAGAGAGACAGAGAGAGAGAGAGACAGAGAGAGACAGAGAGAGAGAGAGAGAGAGGAGAGAGACAGAGAGAGAGAGAGAGAGAGAGAGAGAGAGAGAGAGACAGAGAGAGAGAGAGAGACAGAGAGAGAGAGAGACAGAGAGAGAGAGAGAGAGAGAGAGAGAGAGAGAGAGAGAGAGAGAGACAGAGAGAGAGAGAGAGAGAGAGAGACAGAGAGAGAGACAGAGAGAGACAGAGAGAGAGAGAGAGAGAGAGAGAGACAGAGAGAGACAGAGAGAGTGTGTGTGTGTGTGTGTGTGTGTGTGTGTGTGTGTGTGTGTGTGTGTGTGTCTGGGTAGGGGGGAGGGTAGGTGAGGAAGCAGTATCTGGCCCAGAGCAAGGTCTCAGGGTGGTCAACATTTGCTCAGCAAACAAAAGCCTTTCAAAGGGGGAATGAAGAGCCACCCCCGCCCCAAAAGGGGGACAATAAAAGGTCAGTTCAGAAAGGAAGTGAGGGTCTAGTGGGGCTTCCCAGGTGAAAGAAAAAGCAAGTGTGTCCAGGAGCCAAGATTGTAATCTTGAAGGAGTCTCAACCAAAGTTATTCATCTACCTCTCATCCCTTAGGGCCCTCCCGCAGGTGAAAACCTGTGGTCAGGGTCAGTCTCTGCAGTGGCGAGTGGAGGGCTGAGGCCGGAACAGGGAGGGGTGAGTTCAGGGGAGGGCAGTGTAGCCCAGATTTACTGAGACAAAGTCAGGGTGGACCCAAACTCTGGCTGACAAAGATGCTTTAAACCATCCCTCTTAACTTCTACACTGTCTCTGAAACTGAATTTATCTTTACAACATGACTTATTTGAGAATCTGGCTGACCTCTGGGTTACTTTAGGTGGAATGTAACATACATATATGGAGACATACATACAGAAAGAGACATATACATACACACAAAAAAATTTCCATTGTTTGCTGCAGTTGTTCTTTGTTATAAGCTAATATAATATGTAAACATCCACATTAATTGCCAAGGTAACTAAGGGATTTATTCATTTGACTGATGTTACCAAGCCCCTGCTATGCAAGTCAACAAAATATTCCTTACTCTAATGGAACTTACTGTTCAGTGATAGAACTATACAATAAATGAGACAAAATGTAAATTATAGAGTATGTTATAGTGATCAGTGCTAAGGAGAAATAATAATGTTGGAAAGAGGCTGTGATTTGTCGAGGAGGGTGTCTGAAATTTTACACAGGGTAGCTAGGGAAGGTCTCCTGAATGGATGAGTCCTTCAGATCTGAAGGAAGTGGGGAAGCTGGTTAGATGAGTATCTGGAGGTAAGAGCCTTCCGAGAGAGGGAAAGGTCAGTGCAAAGGTCCTGAGACAGGATACAACTTACACATTCAAGAACCGCGTGTGGCTGGAGCAGAGTGAGCAGTGAAGCACAGGAAGCCAAGGAGGTCAAGTCAGAGGGTTAAAGGGGGGAGGAGGGTCCCTGAGGAGAGCCTGGCAAGTCGCTGTAAGCATCTTGGCTTTTCCTCTGTGAAAGGATGCACTGGCGGGAGAATAAAGGAAACTCCTCTCATGTACAAGTTTCTGTAAATCTCCTTCAGCACTAAATATATAATCTCAATTATGCACAACTTTTTCAAGGGCAACTTTATTGCATGAGACAATGCAGTTTAAAAGGGTCTTGGTCCTCTCCCTGCTGTTAAAAGATCCCATCTTTAATACGAAACGCTCTGATTTCTCTGCATCTGCAGGCTAAGATTTAGGTAGGGCTTTCCCATGCTCTGAAAGGCAACACACGCTATAGCTAAGAGTTCCAGCAACAGGAGGAGATAAGAAAGGAAGGCAGGTCAGCCAACCCTGTGGGAGCAGATGCCCTTTGGCTCTTTTCAAAGAGCCAGTCTTCTCCTGTCATTTCTGACCCTGGTTTCCAAACAGGCCAGATTCCAAAGACCTTCTAGGACACATAACATTTTTCTCCACAGAAACAATGTTATCAACGATGTCAAGGTTCTCCAGGTTAACTTACTGAGCCATTTTTTAAACCAAAACGCAGCTGATCAACTCTACCCAGGTATGCAAGAGCAGAATAAAACTGCATTCTTAGAATACAGCAGGTAATTACAGACAACATAAAACCACTGAAGCGAATCTAAAAAAGATGTTCACTCATTTCTATGAATACTTTTATTCAAATAATTCTAATGAGTCTACTCTGTTCCTTCTCCTTCAACAACATCAGGTTTTGCCCTTTTTACTGGCTTTTCCCCACTAACTGGCCAAGGAAATATATCACCTATTTCATCAAATAAAACAGAATTTTCTTTAACCCCATGTCCATATTCTCCTCCATGACTATGTCACAGCAGAACACCCCAAAGAAGCTGTCTACATTCCAGCTTCTATGGCCCACTGTCTACTCAACCCGCCAGGCAGACTTGCGTTCCCATCTCCCCACTGAAACTGTTGTGTTTCTCCCAAGAACATCCATGGTTTCATTTTTGCCAATGAGCCTTCTGCTGCCTAAGTGTTCAGCAGCCTGTAGCCACGTTGGCAGCTTCTTGCTTCTGGAATGGGCTTCTTCACAGGTTTCCATGCCATCATCTGCACCTGATTCCCTCCTCCCTCACTGGCTGTGCCTCTCTGCCCTTCTGCTCAAGCTCCTCCTCTCCAGACCCCTAGGGCTCTGTCTCTTGTCCCCTGCTCTTTCCTACCCGGCCTTTCCGTAGGTGATCTCATCCACAGCTTCAAAGACTAGGCACAGACAGCTCTGAAGTTTGCTTCTCTATCCTGACCCCCTTGGGTGCACTCAACACATCTCCAATCTAATGCATATCAGACAAAACGATTGTTTCCAAATTCTAATTTGTGTGTATTCCACTCCCAAATTGGAATCCTCCCCTTCCCAGTCAATGTACCACTACCCATCAGTCATCTATTGATCAGTATTTCCTTCACAGCTCCTATAAAATCCCCTAGCAAGTTCTTTTGCGTATACCTCTCCAATACACCTTGAACCTGATCACTCTTCAGCATCTAAAGTAAGACAACCTTGGTCCAAGCCACCATCGGCTCTCTCCTTCAACAACCACCTCCCTGATTGCTCGGCCTTCCCTCTTGCTCTGCTAGGATCCCTCACCCACACGGTAGTGACATTGATCTTACTCAAGGAGACATCAGATCACATTGCCTTTCTGCTTAAAACCTTCCAGTAGCTTCCTGGGGAACTTAGAATAAAATCCAAATTCATTAGGATAAAATCCAAATTTGTTCCCTCGGCCTAAAAGGGATCTGACTCCTGCCTACTCCCTCTGCCACTCTGTGCCTCTCCTTCATAAAGTTCAAGTACAGGGCCCGCAGGGGCCTTGGCACATACTAGGTCTCTCTCTGTTTCATAGGCCCTGCGCTGAGTTCCACTTGCCTGTGATGCTCTCCGTCCACATCTCCCCATGTTCGCCTCCTTCTCCTGGTTCAGGTCGTGGATGGAATGTCACCTCCTCAGGGATTCCCTCTACTCTAGCCCAATGACTTTCCACCCCATGACACTTCATGGTACTTAACCAGTCAGCGCATTATTTGCTTATTTTCAAAGGAAAAAAAAAAACAAACAGTAAGCTCCTTGAGTGCAAAAGGCTGCTGCTTTTGTTCTGAGAGATCTCCTCCTAGGGCCAAGGGCACTGATATTTAAGCTAAGACAAGATGTTACCCTTTAGTAACAGGTGATCCTGGTGCCGTATTGGTGATGATGCCATCAGTTTGGAGATGCTGTCAGTGTGCCTTGACTCCTCCATTTCCCCTGTTCTTTGCTGGGGCTCAGAACCTATCGGATAAGTGAAAAATCTCCATTTCCTGCTGAGGGTTTTATGCAGAATCTCTGGCTTATCCTCTGCATTTACAGATGGTGGGTCCTGCCCTTCTTTTCCAGGGAGGAGGTGATACCGTTCTTCAATCTTACTATAAAGACAGAATGAGCCACATTTCAGCGTCGGATGTTTTATCTTGAGGGGCTTCAATTTCTGTTACCTTCAATTGGCTAATTCTTGGGGTTTGTCTGGAGCTCACACTTGTGGGTCCTCACACATGAAAGCACACACACACTCCTCTGTCTCTAAACAAAAGGCTTCATTCACCAGGAAGAGTACCTGCTCTGTTATCTGTGTTTACCTCCCTCCCATTCTGAATCTGAAACTACAGGCTTGTTAACAAAACCTTGGACAGGGGAGGCTAGAGAACATGACTCCAGGTGCCAGCATCTTTGGCCTAAAATCATAAACCTAGACTTTTCATCCTCGATCCAACATCAGAGATGCCTTTTCTAACAGGGTGCCAATCGACAACTGACCAAATCCCAAATGGCAGCATTTCCAACAAAAGACACATGAGGCCAAAGCTATTTTCAATGATAAACAACAATTCAGATTTATACACTTTACTGTCTATACATCTCAATTCTCACAACTGGGTGGACACATTCATCACTATCTTTATGTCATAGAAAACCAAACTGGAACTCAGATAACCTAGTTGTCTTGCTCACAGTCAAAAAACTATAAGGGACCCACAGCCTCAGAGGACAAATCCTGCCCATTTTCCACGACCCCAAGTGCTTAGAGTAGCAAACATTTCCAGGTCACTGTGCCAACAGATGCCTCTACGACATTCAGTGGGTCAGGGCCACTATTAACAGGTTACCTAGAGTCCTTTAGCTGCTTCTAATATTATTGGACTTGGCCCAATTTAGACTTTTACCAAATGCTATGACATCATGGTTTCTACAAGGAAGGTCATTCTGGATGCTATGGGAAAAGTGATAAGGTAAATAAACAGGGTATAGGAAAAAAAAGTCACCAGAGGCACTTCCTTTAAATAGAGTGGTCAGAAAAGGCATCTCTGGAAGTGATATTTAAGCTATTCTCCTTAAAATATTGGCTGAGTGCTGACCTTTATGTATCAGGCATTGTGCTGGAGAAACAGCAGTGTGCAAAAGAGAAATGGTCTCACTCTCTCCTTCATGGAGGTTATAGTGCGGTGTTTGTGGGGATTTCAGACACTCAAATAAAAAAACAAATGCATTTAATTGCAAGCCATGATACATGACATGAAAGAAAAGCATAGTAAGCTGTGGAGCACATCAGAGGAGAAAAGAGATTACTGCTTATAAAGTCAGAATAAATCTGTGCCTAGGCTGCCTGTACAGAAATGCTGTGCGATGCTAAAAGTTGACAATTTGGTGCAACATTTTAAATTTGTGCCTATTTATAGCTTTCCACGTAATAAAATCTAGATCATCCCATAAAACTGCATGCCAAACACCCTAGGCTAATAATAAAAACCGCAAAGATTCCTGCCATTGTCCCCACAGCCAATAAGGAGTAACAGCAGACTGGAAGGTTAGCGAGTCTGGTGTTTGGGGAATAATTCAGAGTTAGGCCTTCCTGCATCTGTGGTCATGGTAATAAATCTGGTTACTTAGAAGGAAAAAAAAAAAGCCAAGAAGCAAATCCACTTGGCAATTTGGTCTTTTACTGGCTTTTTTTACACGTGGCTCCAGCTGCAAGGACATCCTTGAGTGTGTCCGGTGTAGGGTGAGATAATGAGCTGGGGACGGGGAAAGAAGCTGGAAAGGGAACACGTAGGGGCTAATCACGGGCAGCCTTGAGCGGCTGGGATTTAAGCCAGCGGTTGGTTGGGAGACTCCAGTCTTATGTTACTCCACACACCCAAGGCGCTCCCTCTGACCCCAGGCCACTCAGCTCTCAGGCTGGAGGTGTCCTGCAGAGCAGTAGAGAAAACACTAATGAGGGCCCAGTGCAGCTCAATCACTGCCTGATGGTGGCTTTCAGATTGCTGGCCTGTTCAGTGAGCTGACCGCCACCCCAGATGTTCTCCAAGACCCCTCTAAGCATGAACACTTCTGCAAGTCTCTAGATCTCCTGCTGAAATCCCTTTGCAGAAGAAAATTCATTTGCCTTATGAATTTGTGCTCCTTCTGTGTCCTGCTGGGGACGGCCCCGGAATGGACTGCAGTCTTTCTAGCTGTCAGGTGTCATCTCAACGTGTAAAGGTCTCATCCCATAAACCCTTTCTCACAACCCTGAGTCTCTTGTAAAAAAAGCTGTCCTGACCCTTAGTTTGGTGTTTCATTGTTTCCCTTCTGAGTTTATAGGGAGTATAAAATAGGTTCACAATCTCTGAACCACAATCTTGTCTAAGTCAAAGGGAAAAAAAAGTTTGGGCAAGAGCCCAACTCATTCTAGCTATTTGCCTAGCGGAGAGGGTAGCTAAAAAGTTAGAGTGGCTAAGAATTACATTCTTTCCACTTGACCATCAGTCTCTCAGAGGAAAACTGTTTTGAATGAGGGAAGAGAAATAAAACAATTACTGGTACATAGTGTTTACAAATTTTGCTACAGGTACTGAAAACCAGCTGTGTGCCACAGATGTCCACTGTTGATATCAAAACTCAAAATAGTCTAGTAAGATAGATTTTTTTTTCTAAATTGTCCTCACTTTACAGACGGTCAACTCTGCAACGTGAGATAAGCTATGGAAGGTCACAAAAGTAATCATTGCTATCGAACAGGTTAGCCAGATTCCTAAGTCAGTATCCTTCCTGGGATTTCTTTTTAAGCTTTCATTTTTATTTAATTCTTATAATGGCAGTTAGGTGCTAAATTTTCCAATCTTATCTTATTCTTCTGACATTCCCTATACAGTAGGTATTATCCCTATGTACTAGGAATTATTAACCCTAATATACATAAGGATGTTGAGAAGCAGTGGGGTAAGTAACTTGCCCAAGGGCACACTGCTGCTAAGACCCTATTAAGCAGAGGGCATGATTGAAACCACCCTTGTCACCTCTGAATTTTGGCCTTGAGCCTGGCACTTGGCACACTGGGGACCATTTTCTTCATCACCAATAGCCACTTCACCCGTCGAGTATTAGGTACACTGACAACAACCTATACCGATGGGCTCTGTATTTTCTCCCCTTCCTCTTTCTCTTCCTATAGGAGTAGTTGGCCCCAAGCAGCATTATAGGAGATCCCAGCTCTGTACTCTTCCTGAAGTTCAGAGAGAAAGACAAAAACTCTCATTCAATTCAGACCACAGTGCAGGCTGACACTAAATTTGTAGGTTCAGCTGCATGCAGCTAGCTGCACCCAGACAGAAACTCCATTCTTCAGCCAACCTTTTCCCAAACACGGCACCAGGAACAATGGGATGCGGGGACGAAAAATGTGTGAATGGTTCAGGGCAGCCCCATCACCAGTAGCCAGAACATACTTAAGATTATGTTCTTCTAACAATGCCCAAGAGTGTCATCTGCATGCACAAATGTCAGAATTATAAGGAAAATATAGAATACAGTCTTTATTTGCAGCTCACAGTAGCATGCAAACATTTAGCTCCAAGAATGGCCTCTGCATTGTTCTTTGTGATGACAAAAGGAGTAGGACACCCTGAAAAACCCTCAGTGGGGAAAGAGTTCATCTAATTATGGCTCCACAATAGAATGGAAAGCTGTCATAAATGATGCCAATGGATCCTGATATAAAAAGATGTTTATATGGTAGTGTCAAGCTACAAAAGTAGATGATAAAAACTCTTCATTTTTTAGTTGTTACATAGTACAGCAGTTAAAATTAAGAACTACAGAGTTATAATCCCCGGCCACTTCTAGCTCCCTGACTTTGGACATATTGCTTAAGCAACATATAGCGGACATATAGCTTAAGCAACATAACTCCTACTCCTAGCATTACTATAAAAATTAAGTGAATCAATATAAGTAAAGAGTATAGAACAGCACCTGGCTCATAGCAAGTGCTCAAGAAAATTCTGTCTTTTTTTCCCCCAAAATAAGATGAATAAGAATCCGCCTGCAATGAGGGAGACCTGATTTCCATTTCTGGGTTGGGAAGATACCCTGGAGGTCGGCATGGCCACCCACTCCAGTATTCTTGCCTGGAGAATTTCATGGATAGAGGAACCTGGTGGGCTACAGTCCAGGGGGTCGAAGTGAGTCAGACATGACAGTGACTAAGCACAGCACAAGATGAGTAAGCTGCTTACATGGACAGAAAAAAGTCTAGACGTCATCAAGGTGCTGAGGCTGCCTCTCACTGAGTCATATGTTATGATGACATTTCGCCTTCCTCCTGACTATTTGCTTGTCTGTATTTCCTATTTTTCCATAATAAAACATGTTTATTTTTTTCCTTTAATAAGGAAGAAAGTCACATTTAATTAAAAAAAAAAAAATCCTGATCTTTAATGAGAAACAGAAACCTCACCCAAACGTGTTTTTTAAAAAAGCTGTAGACCAGGCCAGGTAATTACAAAACCTGGAGTCTGGAGAAACCGCATGGTGTTTCCTGGTCTTTTCTAGTTCAATGCCTTCATAACAAGAAAGAATTTGCACCGCAGCACCTCGGTCCTGAAGACACACAGGCAGAGCTGGGGAGAGGAAGAGACCAGAGAGACAGGAAAGCCTGATTTCATTCTTAGCAATCCACTTAGTTTAAAACATCAGGAAGTTTAGAGGATTAAAGGTATTACAGCCACTATTCATAAAGGTGTTTTGTTAGAACTTCCAAATAGCAATCTGGTGAAATAAGCCTTGCATAGCCTTAAATGAAAGCCTGTTACAGAACTTAAAGATTCCTAGAAAAGGCAAAAGAGCCCTAGGTATTAATTTACCTAAAGAGCAGCTGCCTGGAAGATACTGTAATGTATCATACGTAGCCAATGTTATAACATAGGTTACTAGTCACAGACCAGGAAGTTTGAGTCCAGATCACTCCGTGGAGAACTGCAATTAGCAGTAATAAGAGGTATGTCTGTGTTCTGATAAGAGCCACGGCTGCACACATATTACAGACTTGGGTCCCTTTCTACAAAGTCCAAGGACACTCAAAGCTGCTGGAGGGACTTCCCTGGTGGTCCAGTGGTTAGGAATCTGCCTGCCAATGATATGCTCTGGGGCAACTAAGCCCGTGCACCACAATTACTGAAGTCCTGACGTCCTACAGCCTGTACTCCACAAGAGAGAGAAGCCACGGCAATGAGAAGCCTGCATACCACAAGAGAGTAGTCCCCGCTCGCCGCAACTAGAGAAAAACCTTCGCAGCAGCAAAGACCCAGCACAGCCCAAAATAGATAAATAAAGCTGCTGAAATCCAAAATGTGCATACACACACACACCCCCACACACACCCCCACAACCAACCAACCAAAAATGGTGCTGGAATCCAAAATACATGTACACATACACCCCAACCAACCAAAATTGGTGCTAGAATCCAAAACGCAAGTGTACACACACACACACACCAACCAACCAAAAAAGTACCTAATACACTTATCCCACAAACACATCTGGGATGGGAAGGTCATGGCAAACTCTGGGGGGATAAGAGCCTATTACTGAGCCCTGTTAGCACGGCGGGCCCTGTGCTGTCCAAGTCAGTCAACGTTAAGTTTCCTCGGGTCCAGTCTTACACATGGGGCAGAGTCTTGTGAGGCTCTAAATCAAATGTCTGAGACATAAATTCCATCTTTTTCTCCACAATTTATTTCTTATGAGATCACAGAAGATGTCTCAAGCGAGGCAGACTTTATAATTAGGGGAAGAGGGGGTCAAGGTGAGAAGTCTTAGAGCAGAAAAGAGGTGGGGTTTGGAGACGGTCAGCCCTGGGGGTGATTTCTGGCTTCACGAACAAGCTGATCTGGGTGAGCTGGCACTTGTCTACCTAGCTGGGCAGTCTCTCATTTGGGCAATGAGGGTAAGTCAGGCCTGGCCCTCAAGATTGCTTGGAGTACAGGTGAGGTGACAGGCAAGTAGCAGACATTTATAATATGCTGTGTTTAGTGCTCTGATACAGCGGAGTTCCAGGATACTATGGAAGCAATTAGGAGGGTCAGCTAATCTGGCCTTGGGAGTTGGGGTGGTTAAGGAAGGCTTCCTGGAGGAGGTGACACTTAATGTGAGCCTTGAAGGATAAGAAACAAGCTATGGGTGGGGTGGGACAGAGGTGGAGGGAACAGCCTCTGCAAAGCAAGAAAGGATCATTTTCAGAGAACGGCAAGCAGTTCAGTGTGGATGCAGAGGAGGAGTGAAGGGGCAGTAAATAATGGGAGCTGAGGCTCACAGTAAGCCCAGTAACAGAATTTGAACTTTACCCTGACGGGGACTGGGAAGCTCAGACACCTTCACTGCTTTTGGAAAAGCTCTGGGAAGCAGGGATACAGATATACCAATGGAAAGTTACCCAGCTCCGCTTCCCAGTTCAGAAATCTCCTTTGGTGGCGTCTTGCATTTTATGTAATTTTCTTGACAAGCTCAGCATTTAAAAATTATTATGTCCAGCCCATGGGAGCTCCAAGTCACACCAGGATCTCACAGCTCATCTGTTTAAAGTCCTGGAGAATTCTGTTCAGACTTTGCTAAGTTCAACAAGTACCCACCTCCATGCAATTCATCTGCAACCACCAGACTCCAAATCTTATACAGAGTTGGCTATCTGATTAAATGAGATCACCCTCGAAGTTCAGATCTGAAATGAAACTTAGGTGCCATGTGGCTCATTTCTCTCACTTTAGGGGTGAGTTCAGGCAAAGAGGAAGTAACTTGCCTGAGCTCACAGAGTTTAGTGACAGATCCAAGGTGAGGCCTCAGATCTCCAGCCCCCAACCCATATTCTGCTTTTCTCCTCCCCACCCCATAGCTCTCTTCTTACAGACCAGGGATTCCCAATTCCCATCCCACAGCTAGGGAGGTCTCATAGACACCTGTGCAGCCAAGCAGGGCCATGAAATCTCATTTGCCACAAACGTTGCAGGAAGGAGCAGAAAAGATGGCTGAACAGGATGGAAGCAATAAGAAGCAAAGCTAGTTAGAGTGATCTTATCCATTAAAAAAATAAAAAGCAGCAACACCATAGCAGTCGAGGAAAAGAATCAATTCTATTTACGCAAAGCACTTTAAGGTAATGAAAAGAGCTTCCAGCATTACTGTATTTCAAAACATTTATCAGATGCCAGGGAAATTAAGCGTGTGCAGACACACACAGCTCTGTGCAAATGGTTTATCTAGAAAATAACCAGGGGAAAAAAGATCTGAGGAACTTCAATTTTCAACTGCCAAGGAGATCAAAGACATAAGCAGCAGAAAAAGAAACACACAAATCTAAATTTAGTCATCTCCACAGCACTGAACTTCTTTTCTCGAGTGTGTTGGCTGCCCCGTGGACATGGTGTGGTGTGAATGATTTTCATCTGAGCCTCTGTCTTTGCCTGAGCAGAGTCCTATGGGTAGCACTGAAGGTGCTGATTTGCAAGCATGCTTTGCTTGTGTCCCTGAAATCTCTGCTGGCTGTCACATGGGCAGGGAAAGCTCTGGAAGGTTTTCTATCTCAAGAAATAGCTGAAGAAAGGACAATAAAGGTGAGAGACAAAAGACACCAAGACAAATGAAGACAGACACGTAGACTTTAGTAAAATGAAAATTCACTATGAGAGAAAACCAAACATTTTAATACACATTTAAATAAGGAGGCCTACCTAGTAAAGAAAGGCAGATTAATTGAGTGAAGCTTAAAATACACAGACTAAGATTTCTGAAACGTCTGGGTTCTGCTCTCCAGCCTCTGGGCTTCCCTCGTAGCTCAGGTGGCAAAGAATCTGCCTGCAATGCAGGAGACCTGGCATCCCTGGATCCGGAAGATCCACTGGAGAAGGAAATGGCAACCCACTCCAGCATTCTTGCTGGAGAATCCCATGGACAGAGGAGCTGCCTGGCAGGCTACAGTCCATGGGGTCGCAAGCGTCAGACATGACTTAGCGATTAAACCACCACCACCTCCTGCCTCCTCGAAACAGGGCTCCAGCACTGACACATTCTCAGAAGACCAGCGCAAAGAGTAAAGCACAGTGATGCTCTTCTCCCATTCTGTGGACAGAAAACATTTTGACAAATTCTCAATAGCACCGCAAAGCAAAGGATCCGAAGTGCGGGGCTGGGTGGAGTATGCAGTTACCCTAATGCTGGCTGATCGGGCAGACGACTCCAGCAGAAGCCCCAGAGAGGAGGTAGCTCTGCCTCCTGGTACCCATCACTCCTGCTGCAGCCACTGATCCACAGGCTCACATGGGTCAATGGAGATAAATACTGAACCTGACTTAGAACTGATTTCTTTAAGGACTGGCTTTTGTCCTCCAGCCAACCTGTCAAACCTATCTTTTCCTGGTGACCATGAATACCATGAATACACTCTGCTGCCTAAATTTAGACTTTGAGAGCCTTTTCTAACCTGTCATTCACTCCAGAGAAGGGCAGATCTGTTTCTTCAGTGATAATAACACTGCCAGCCCCATCGGCGTTGGAGAGATGTGGCTAGGTCCCAGGGGAGTTCAAGGGTTCCTGCACTGTTGCCCTATAAGCGAGCGAAGGCACTTCAGTCGTGCCTGACTCTTTGTGACCCTGCGAATTGTAGCCTGCCGGCCAGGCTTCTCTGTCCATGGGATTCTCCAGGCAAGAATACTGGAGTGGGTTGCCACTTCTTTCCCCAGGGGATCTTCCTGACCTGAACCCTTCTCTCCGGCATCTACCTGCATTGGCAGGCGGGTTCTTTACCACAAGTGCCACTTGGGCTCACAGGTCCCTGCACCTTTGCCCTACACCTTCAGGAAAATTCCTTTCACACACTCTGCATGTGGACAACAAGCCTCATTTTAAAGATCTCTAGGAAAGGAAGGGTCACCATTTTCCTTAATAATCTAATTCTCCTGTATCCTACAAAGTCCTTGCCAGTGCTTTCTCAAAAACAAGAAGAAAAATGGTCTATAGAGGCCAGGGTTCCAGTCTCAGCTCCATCTCCAACTACATGCAGATTATTTAGCATTTTTGTACCTTAGTTTCCTGCTCTGCAAAATAAGCATACCTCAAGCATACCTCATTGAGGATTAAGTGAGGAGATTTCAGTAAAGCATCTGGCTCATAGTAAGTACTATATAAATGTTAGCTGCTGCTATTACTTCTACTAATGTTACTGCTGCTATTACTGCTACTACTATTATTTCTGTTGCTGCTACTATAATATGATTAACCCAGCTCCTCCAGCTGTCTGACCTCACATAAGTTCACCTCTCTCCACCTCATTTAAGTTTTCTGATGTGAAAAGTAAAGGTCACACTGACTTTGTGGGAAGGAGTTTGGCTGGATGAAATAAGCTGAGACCTGGAGCCTTCAGCCTGCCACCAGGCACACAGGAAATGCTCAGAAATGTCAGTTCCCTTTGCTGTGTTCCTCTCTGAATTGAACAGCTCTCAATCCAGACAGCACGAAAGCATCTATGGTGGGATATCTTACATCACAGAAATTGGCAAACTCTACAATTCAGGATTTGGTTTCTTGTTTTGTTTATTGTTTTGTCTTCAGAAGTGATGGAGAAAATGTTAATAAAGTAAGTTAAATTAAAAAAAATAAGCAGAGCCACTTGGCATTGAAATTATTCACAGACATGGATGGGGCTTCTAGAGCATGACATTTACCTCCCAGGACCTGATTGTTCAAGTGTTAAGACAGACACAGAGGGTCTTTATGGTCAGAGGCTCATAGTCTAGCGAACATACAACAGAAGGTACGTTCTTTCCTGCCCTGCCTTGGAGCTGAATCTTCCGTCTGAATAAGTGGTTTCGATTATTGGGGTTCTCACTAGTGGGTCTCACACAAACTCCATTAAGAAGGGCCTCTAATTATCTGTAGTAAGTTACTCTAAGTCATTTGGTCAGTAAGTGGCTGAGCAGGGGTTGGGCTATGCTGACCAAATTATTTGGGTGACGGGCTATTCGTCTACTCTTAACCACTGCATTTTACCTTGGGTTTGAGGTCTTGAATCCAAAGAAGCATGAGAGAAAACGAGAGGCGAGTGAGGAACTCTGACTCCCCAAAGCCCATCAGATGGTACCTGGAATAAGAATGGGGCCAATGCAAGTTTGGGGAGGGGGTCAGCTAACGCTTATGGCCTGTAAAGCAGCCCAGTGGATTTAGATGCTATCTTCTTTCAGCACCATGTCAAGTTACACTCGGGCCCTGGGTCAGGGAAAGGGAATTTATGAGACTAGTAATAGTAAGACTGTGTCTCCCATGGAAGGAGGTTCTGAGAGAATTAACTGTAACCTGATCAGAGCATCAACACTGCCAGCCCTCGAGCACATCACTTCATGTTGCATTAGCACCGAATTTCCTCATTGGCAGCAGGGAGGGTCCCGGCTGCACTGGCCAGAGCCCTGCTTGTCAGTGCAGCCAGGCTCCTATAGGTATGGTGAGCTGCACGGGAGAGGAGACACCAGGACGTCACACGCCCATTTCACAGAAGGGAAAGCAGAGCGCAGAGGAGGAGTGGATTACCCTGGAAACACGGGTCCTCTGAAGGACACCTAAGCCTGGCGGGCTCACCCTCTGACACACAGCAGGGACAGATTAAGCTTTTGGAGGTGCTGCGGGGGAGAAAGTAGGGTCGGCATAGTAACCACTGCGGCTGGGAACCCTGGGGTGCAGAGTCCACACCGTTTGAGAACACACCTTCAGGGCTTTTGGGGTTTGCCAGCAGGTGAGGCTGGAGGCTCACCCAGACTGGATGGAATTCTAGATGTTTTCTTTTCAAATCTCTTAACTCCACACGAGTTCTCTATGGGCTTAGTACCCACTAGATACTATTACTATTATTGTTGTTATTAACAGTATGACAAAACCAGAAGCTAAAAACCCCAAATCCCATGAATGGAATGGTAGTTTTACTCACTGAAGAATGGGAACAGTGGATTCTAATAAGTCAAGATGACTGGTGAAAAGTGGGCTTGTCGAGAGGGCTTCACGCTCATCCCCAGCTCTCAAAAGGCTTCTTGCCTGCAGCCCTGGTCTAGCCCTTCGAAACCACTAGGATGCATGTACACAGGGAGTTGGGTGTGAACCCCCAACTTTTCCCACCAGGAAGGCCCAGTGGCCTCCTTCCTGGAGAGGCAAAAGGCAGAAACAGGTACAGGTGTGATTCTTTTATCTGCTGGACTCAAGTGGTAACCTACAGATGGTAAGCGGTGGTTACGGATAGGAGAGGCAATTTCCCACACCTGGCCTTTTTGAGTCCCTTGACCTCTCCGAAGAGTGGCTGGGGGCAGTGTGTGGTCATTTGAGATAATGGAGAGGGCTTGTGCACACAGGTCAGATGGCCTTGGACTAGTCCTGCTTGCTGTGTGACTCCAGACAAATGACCTAGTCTCTCTGAGTCAGTTGTATCATCGAACTTCAAGGTGGTGGTGACAGTTTTCCCCTCATAATAGGTATGCAGATGAATATAACATAAGACCTCATTTCAATCCAGCCCCTCGGGTTACTAGCTCTATTTGCCCATCTGCAATATGAACTCACCACCCAGCTGCGATGCACACTAATGCACACTAATGCATCTAACACAGCAGAGGGGAGGGAGGCACTTGTTATTTTCCATTCTCAGTGACCTCTGAACCCCACCACTCCCTTGCCCCATCTCCTTCTTGGGGGCAAGTGAAGTTCTGGATCTGTTCTCTGGGTACCTGCCCCAGGGCTCGTTGCTTAGGGCAGAAAGCATTTCTCCAGCCTCCTTTCCTCCAGTTGGTGGGACAACAGCTGTTGCTCCCCCCGCCCCTGCCCCAGTCCTGGGTTTACAGCCCATTTATGGCAGGACACCCTGGTCACTGGGTGTTTGTGTAGTGTTTAATCATTAGGAGGTGGTCAGTTCTAATACGGTGAGCCCCAGGGCATCTGCAGATAAGTCAGCTATTGCCTCAGTCTATCAGCGTCTGTTTTCCGAAGGCTCCTCTCAAAGGGCACACAGATGACCTCTGGTACAGCCTGGAGCTGGGGGAGGTGACTTCTGAAGGGCACAGGGGGACATGGCTACTAGAGGCGAGGCTCTCTGTATCGAAGTAAAGCACTGGCCAGCCTGGAAAACACACAGTCAGCCTGCAGAAACGGCATTTCCTTTCCCTCCCTGCCAAATCCAGATGGCTCTTTATCCTCCTCACCACTTGGATATCCCACCTGTCTTCTAAGATGCACCTAAATGGGCCCTCTCCAGGAACCCTGCTCTAGCACTCTCCTTCTGACCTCTGAGTCAGAAAGCATCGACATTCCCCTGCCTGCATCGTCCTTTCATGAGCTGGTCTTTGAGATAATGGAGAAGCCTTTGGTATTTTTAAAGACTGCACCACTCCAGACCCCTGGGTACCCACAGGGTCAGCCCAGCACCCCACATATGCTAAGTTCCCTGGTGAGTGCTCCACTGGATGGAACGGACAGCCATGCCTGAGTTGTCTCAGTCAGACTGGAACCTTATCTTCAGTGAAGACCTACTCTGTGCCACCCATGTTGCTAAGGGCTGAACTAGTACTGGGGATCAAGAGAAACAACCGTGTCCATAGTAAAAATCCAAGGTCTCCTGTTGGGGAGACGTTAACTCATCTGATTAAAAAACAGGAGTTCAGTTCAATAAATGTTGACTGAGCACCTACTGCATGCCAGACTCTATATTATCAGGTCCTAGAAATTCAGCAATAACTAAGATAATCCCTGCTTTTCAAGTTTAGTACATTAAAAAAAAATAGTCAAGATTTTGTCAGAAGTGAAAGAATTGCACAGGGCCCTTTGGGAGCTCCTTGGAAGGAAACTTACCAGGTCTGAGGTGCCAAGTAAGGAAACATTGGAACTGAATGCTGGAAGACGTGTATGTGTTAGCCTGGCAAAGCAGGGTCAGAGGGGGCATTCTTAGCAGAGGGCATCCCATAGGCAAAGGCACAGAGGCTTGGAACATCGTGGAGTGTGCGGGCGGCTGTGAAGAGTTTGGTGCTGCGGGTTATGAGGCTGGATGAACCACTCCAGGCGCTTCTCAGCAGGTGAGTGGTGCACACGATCTGATCTGCCTTTGGGCAGATCACTGTGGCTGTGCTGGGGCTGATGTGTGGAGTAACAGCAGCTGTGAGAGCTGAGGGACAGTGCCAGGAAATACAGCATGGGAGAACATGCCATGAAGCGGTTGGGTGGGGGTTGTGGAGAAAGAGGCCCGGCTCTCTGGCTCCAGTAGAGCTCAGATCTGAAGTCTAGGATTGACGTGGGGGAGGGGGGTGCTAGGGACAGAGTGGCTGGTCATTAGCATGATAAGCACAGCTTGTGGACAGAGGCCCTGGGCTCCAGCTCCAGACTTCCTGCAGGGACATTCAAGGCCAGCGCCTGCATTAGCTCCACCAGCTTGCTGGCTTTGCCCTCTAGCCCTTTATTCCAGATCATTAAGAGCACAGCCCTCTGGGAGGCTACCTCACAGCCTTTGTTTAAAGTGAGAAGCAAGGGCATTTAATTGCCTCAGCTCGACACCCTGCCTTACTTCCTGGTCCCCTCCCCTCCCTGCGCCCTGCCTGGTCTGTACCCCGGGCCCTTCCACCCATGGCACCTAGGGCCCACAGCTTGTCTTGAAACATAATCAGTGTGCGTTCTAAGGGCCTCCTCAAATTATGGCTCTGATCTTTACTTCTAAAAGCAGAGCCAGAATTATAGCTCGGCTTAGAGAGACATTTAAATCCCCAGGGTCATAAACCCTTTCAAGTTCTGTTCCAAGACCTTTGCTGAGGATTTGAACAGGTTTGCACCTCTGATGTTGTTCTACTGTGGTGAGTCTGCCAGTTTCAAGAGTGAGACCTCTTGTCAGGACGTGCTGACTACTTCAGCTTGTGCCAATTTCCCATGCTGGGGCTCAGGCCTTAAATGATATCTTCTGCTTTTCCTCTGGCCAGAGTTCCCCCAGGATAGGAGAAGCAGGGAGACAGGAGCTGAGTGAGACTGCCCCAAAGCAGAATCACAAAGAGAAGGGTATTCTGTAGCCCAGGGGTGGTGGGGGCGGGTGGTCACAGTGCTAGGAGTGGGCCGGCAGGACCCGCACTTAGCACTTACATCCTGGATTCGCAGTTGAGGCACTTCAACCTTCCTGTGTCTCTCCCTCCTCAGGTGTGTAACTGGCACTCTAATCCTTTACAAATCGGTTGCTGTTTATGGAGCAGGTTTAACTGGGCTCAGGCACTGTGCTAACATTACCGCTGCATGACAACTCAACGAGGTGGGCTCATTATTTTTATTCTACAGACGAGAGCACAGGGGCTCAGGATGGTTAACTGATCTCTGTCATGTGGCTGGGAGGTGGTAAAGCTGGAGTCTAAATACGTCAGGGGGTCATAGGTTTGAAATCTTTTTCCAAGAAATGTAGTAGGCTAGGTCGAACCATTCGGTCTCCCACCAGAGAAGCTCCTAGACACTAACAAACCCAATTTTGAGTCCAGTTTGGGGCCATGATTAACTGCAGACTGGACAAGGCTGTGTGGGATGGATCACTATAAGCCACAGCACCAGAACTGATTTGTGTCTGCAGGTAAGAGCTGTTTACTGCCACTGATGCCTCATTCTGATTGATCAGTGCCTGCTCCGGTAAGTTGGTGCCTGCATCTCACTGGTTTTAAGTATTCTGCGTATTGGCCCTGCATCACAGAGCCAGTCAGTCAGCCATTCACAAACATATATAATGAACACCCTTCTGAGTCAGGCACTGTTCTAGGTAGGAGATTCACTTGCCGACAGAACTAACCTAGTTTCTGCTTTCCTGATACATACAGCCTAGTAGGAAGACATAGCAGACAAATAAAGAAAAATTAACACAAATGCCAATAACGGATGTGAAATAAACTGGAAGCTACAAAAGACACTAACAACTGAGACCTTCTTGAGTGGTCAGGAATCATTTCTGAGAGGGGGGTGAAATATTTGAGTTTAGACCTGAAGGCTAAGAATGAGCCAGCCTTATAAAAAGGGGGGAAGGTGAGAAGAACATTCCAGGCAGAAGGAATAGCATATGCAAAGGTTCTGAAAGGTGATACTTGGCAAGTTCCAGGGCTTGAGTTGAAGATGGAAAAGTGGAATGAGGACAGAGAGATGGCAAGGGCTGGGCTTCCCTAATGCTTCAACAGGTAAAGAATCTGCCTGCCATGCAGGAGACTCAGGAGATGCGGGTTTGATCTCTGGGTTGGGAAGATCCCCAGGAGGAGGAAATGGCAACCCACTCCGGTATTCTTGCCTGAAAAGTCCCATGGATAGGAGCCTGGCAGGCTACAGTCCAAAGAGTTGCAAAGAGTTGGATGCAACTGAGCAGGCATGCAACAGAACAACAGAACATGCCCTACTCTGGAGACCATGGCAAGAAGTCTGGATTCCATTCTATGTTCAGGGGAAATCCACTGAGGTAGCTATAGGCAGGGGTAGTGGGATCTGTGTTAAGAAGATCATATGGCTGCTGGGTGGAGAAAACGCCACATGAAGGTTATGGAGGAGATAGTGAGCCCAGTCAGGAGGCCAGAGTGGGCATTCAAAGAGAAACCATGACAGCCTGGACCCGTGTGATGGCAGACGAGACAGCAAGAAGCAGAGCGGTTTGAGAGACCACTTGAAGGGACCATGCCCAAGACTCACCCATAAACTAGATGAGAAAGAGGGGAAACCTAAAGATTCAGTAAGTCTCATTAATCATGCTTAGGATAATGGTAATTAATTAATTATACAGCAAACATCTACTACTGTATATGCCAGGCCCCTGCAGTGTCCAGGAATGCTAAGTAGAGTAAGACTGCATTCCGGTTCCTCCCTCTAGTTTAGTGGGGGCTACCATACCCAGGAGTGCTCAGTCACTCAGTCGTGCTTGACTTTTTGTGACCCCATGGACTGTAGCCCACCAGGCTCCTCTGTCCATGGGATTTTTTCCAGTAAGAATACTGGACTGGGTTATCATTTCCTCCTCCAGGGGATCTTCCCAACCCAGGGATCAAACCAATGTCTCCTGCATTGCAGGCAGATTCTTTACCACGGAGACACTGGGAAAGCACAGACCACACCTAGGAGCAGACAATTCCAAAGGCATGTTAAATGCTACCAGAGAGGAAAACATGGGTTACAGGCAGACCCTGGATGGATGAGAGGTCCCCAGAGGACCCTGTCTGGGGTTAGAGAAGGAGAGGAGGGGGCAAGGAGGCTTCCTAGGAAAGACAGGCTTGGGTCAGTCCTGGAGGAAGAATGGGGGTTATGCAGGTAAGGGAAGACAAGAGGTCATTCCTGAAAATTCCAAGACCCAGCTGAATCCATGACTACTCAGTACCAGCACACCCTCCTCCTTTAGAGACGGACAGCACAGTACCCCAGGGAGAAGATGGGGTTGGAGTTAGATCGGGTTGGAGTCTAAGCTCTTCTGCCACTCATTGCCCATGTGCTCCTGGGCAAGTCACTGAGTTCCACTGACCCAAGACTCATCTGTGAAACGGGGCAAACTCCTCACTGGGTCCTCTGGGAGGTTAAAGCATTTAGGGGAAGAATACCTAGAAGCATAGCTGTTGTTGACAATGAGTCTCAGAGACCAGAGCCACAGACGGCAAACTACCAAGAGTCCTAGGGAGGAGTTGAGCTGTGACAGCCTCCCAGGGGACATCCATCCCTGGTGTACCCAGAGCCCTCGTGAGCTGCTCCCACACCAAAAATCGAGAAATGATCATTTCTTCCTGCAGGAGGTCCTGCAGAACAAGGCAGAGGGTACCTGGAGATCCACTCATGTACCGCATGGTACCCAGGCTGACATGAGGACACCCAGTAGGACTTGCCCTCTGGAGCCACCTGTGCACCTGTATAGGACCCCAGAGTCCTGCCCAAGCCGAGACACCCCGCGGGTCTCCTGCTCGTTTCCTCTAGGGCTTAAGCCCCCGCACCCTTGTGAGGGACCCGTGGGTCGTGTCCTGGAAGCCCACAGAGGCAGCCAGAGAGGATTTTTTTTTTTTAAGCCTCATTTTGCCACCCATGGATTTGAGTCCCTCTCGCCAAATCTCAGGGTAAAAGCTTAATCAGAGAGACGGCGACAGAAATCCTTGAGTCAGGGGCCCTGAGCCCACCGAGCCATGCAACCACCTCATTTCCCTCAGTCCTCATTTAATCTCCGCCACACAATCTTGCAACACCCCTCAAAACATCAGAGTCCCTCTTCAGATCTCATTTCAGGCAATTTTATAGGACTGAGCACCACGGATTAATGAGGGAGATAAATCAAAGCGTGCAGAGGATGAGGGAAAACAACAGGGCTGTAGCTGGTGTGCGGACAAAGCCAGCCTCCTCTTCCTGGCGTCCTGAGACAAAAGCCACGGGGTCGATGGCAGAGGCCACTCTTGGAGGAGACAGGCCCTGAGGGCCACCAGGTGTGACCAGCAGGACAAAGGCAACTCTGAAACCTCTGCTGGAAGCTCTGGAACCAAAGAAGTCAGATGTTTTTAAGAGGAAAATATTACTCCCATAGCTTCAAGTATCCCTAAACTCTGCTGAGGGAAGGGCTAGAATTTCCTCGGCAGCAGGAGAGTTTGGCTTGGACCACACTCTTAGGCTTTCTTATGATTGATCCTCCAGGTGGAGAAAACCAGACTGAAGAGAGGACTGTCTCAAAGGTCCCCCAGTCTGTCGCCTTTACCAGCACCCTCAGCTGGCGTAAGGTCCTAAGGAGATGATCACCCCTTACTCATGGAGCTTCCAGTGAGGATCACCTTCTGGAAGGATAGCATGAGCCTTTGAACAAAGAGGGAGGCAAGCTCAATGATGGAAAGCCAAGGTTTCCGAATTCAAATCCTACCCTTGCCCCTTACGGCAATGTGGCTTTGGGAAGGAATGTCACCTTTCAGAGCCTGTCTCCTTATCTGTAAAGCTCATGGTCTTGTCCAAATCCATTCCTAGTTTTGCTCTCCAGGACTCTGGTAGACCATACAAAGCCTGCCAACTGCCTGAAAAATCACATGCAGGAAGTACCCCCGCCCCCCAGTGGCTCATCCCCAAGGCAGCCCACTCTTCTCTAGACAGGCAGAGCACCCTGCTAGTGCTGATTTAGGGAACAATGTCCTTCCAAGTCTAATTAAATCCTGAGTGAAAACATCCACCAAAATAAATACAATTCATGGCTTATCAGTCACTTGGAATTTTATCTTGATAAAAACAAGACAACAATCCCATGAACTTCAGCTCCTAATATAGTTTTGATGAAGCTCCAAGTTAGAGCAAAACCCATTATCACGTATAATGAATGCATTTTCTACAAAGTGTCAGGAAGTTACAGGCCCCCAACATTCCTGGTCACAGCTCTGGGTCACAGCTCTGTCTGCCCTGCCTCCCCCTTTTGCAAGATGTCATTCAGTCCTTCAGCCCCGGGCATTCTTCTGTGCCTGCCATCAGCAACACTGCTATCCGCCTCTCTTGCTAAGCGCCTCTCGGCTTAGCCTTGAAGCACAGTGAGGATGGACCTTGAGGCTTTCTCTCCTCTGGAGGAGATCTGCTGCATGCAGAAGAGGGGTCTACACACACCAGGGACCAGGGGTGAACATGGCACTCTTACTTGAAATGCCATCACACAACAACAGCTGTCATCGAGATGACCATCAGAGCCGAAAGGTTGGTGGGGTCCCAGCCTTGTGTGGATGAGCCCAGTCCTGAGTCATTCTGTACTCTGTCCTTCAAGTGACAAACAAGAACACCAAGTCTGGGAGCTCAAGGACTTTAAACATCAGTAGGTCAGACCACATGGATGAAGGAACAGGGGTGCAGGGAGGGGAAGCATCTTGCTCAAGATGCTCAGCGATGGCAGGTTCGGGTTGCTGGGGGAGGAAGCACAGAAAAAGGTGCTCTGTTGGGACTTTTTTCTTTGACCTCTCTTGCTTTCGTATTGCTAGATATCATCTCATCCATATTTAGATGAACTATCAAGTCTCCAAATTACCTTTAAGCAACAACTGAAAAGGAACCACTTTTGGAAAAAGTACTTTGGGGGGGCAATTGTCCTTTCCATCCCCCAACACACACACACTCCACCGTGCTTCTCCTATGGTGTAACCTGGAACAAAGCTATGAAGTTGAGCAACATTAGGGAGTGAAAGGTTCTTGTGGGGCCACTATACAGCTTTTTTTTTAAGTGAAAACATTGCATACATGAGAAATGACACTCCACAGACACTCAATGAATTCTTTCTCTTCTCTTTACAACCCCCTGGGAGAATTCCTTTGTAGCTTAAGGTGCAGATGGCTTGCTTCCTGTCAGCACTAGCCCCCTGTTCAGCACAGGTGGCCTCTGCCCACCCATTCCACAAGCAGACACTCTCACTTAAAAAGGAAGTCAGTGGTACCAGCAGAAAAGAGGCACTTGGGAAAGGCCAGTGCAGTAATTATTACCCTGTTACCACAGAAATACAGGTTTGCCTCTAAGGCTCCTTTAAGAACTTTCAGATTAAAATGACTTTCACTCTCTCCTCGTTTACGTTCTCTTGCTACACACAGGCAGGAGAAAGGGGAAAGGGATGGAAAGCAAACACAATGGAGATCACTAATGCTGGGCACTGTGCTAGAGGCAGTTTCTTTTTCCATGAAATTGAGTATAACCCTGGAATGCAGGAAAATGCTGGGGGCACTAGTGGATACAATATGCAGTTATAAGGTAGTAGGAAGGAGCAGGCCAGCAGAATGAGAGAGGAGAGAGGGAAAGGGCTGGGGTGACAGAGCGATGGAGAAGAACACAGAGAGATCAACTGATTGTGCCGAGCAAGACAAGATGAGGACGAAATAGTATGGGAACAGTCGGAAAGGTGGTGGCGAACAAGGCAACTTTCATTTTCACTTAGGCTGGTAGGAAACTCCATGGTGAATTACCACAAAAATATGCAACCATGTAGGAGCTTATGTACATCCATATTCTCAATTTTCTCCCTTTTCTGCATGTCATATTCTCACTTACACTCTCTCACCCTGTCCTAATGCTTCATTATTTTAATTTACGACTGTTCTTTCATTATACATCATTAGTCTAAGCTGTTATAGAAAGAAGAGGGCTTAACTATTAATTAATTAAATCTAAAGGAAACAGAGTGGCAGAGGGGTAGAGACCAGATTGCCCTGAATGACTTGCAGGACAGAAGAATAATCAGTGCATTTATCTTCGTCTGGTACTTTATAAAGGACTCTCCCCACCTTCACCTCAGGCCTTCCTTACAATGGTCTTGTGATGCACATACCACAGTGGTCCCCAACTTATTTGGCACCAGGGACCGATTTCGTGGAAGACAACTTTTCCATGGATTGGGGGTTAGGGGGGAAGGTTTAAGTGCATTACATTTATTGTGCACTTTATTTCTAATATAATGCTGCCATTGATCTGACAAGAGGTACTAGACCGTGGTCTGGAGGTTAGGGACCCCCGCATGTGAATACGGTCCTCATTTTAGAGACAAAACCATGAAACTCAGAGGTATTGTCTAGCCCCTTGGTCCCTCCACAGCAAACCCCACAGCTGCCTCTAGAAATAGCAATGAGTTGGTTTATAGTAGCACTACCCAAAAGAACTCTCTGCAGTGATGAAATGCTGTTTCTACTGAAGAATGTCTGCGTTCTCCAACAGGGTAGTCCCAAACCATGTGGGACCTGGGAACACCTGAAATGTGGCTCATGCGACCAAGCAACTGACTTCTCATCTGGATTATTTTATGCTGCATGGCCACACCCTCCTCGGGGCTTGAGAGCTCCGTTGGGCACTGGGGCAGTGCAGGTCTTTGATCTCTCACTCCCACCACCTGGATGTGGGGAAATAGCCAGAGATGGCATGAAATGTGATTAGATAAAAGAACGTGAAACTCTGCCCCTTTGCCTTACTTGGTGACTATGGGAAGGTTAGGAAATGACAGTGCACAAAAGACACAGAGGGGAGAGAGCCAGGGGAAGGGAGGGAGCATTTTAGGGGAGCCTTCCTTAAACCACAGCTCCAGCCATGCACCCCTGCAGACCCCCAAACTCTGGGTAGACACACCCTAGCCATGCCTCAGGGACTACAGTGATAAGTCAGGAGCAGGGAGAATTCTTCGAATGACTGCAGATTCTCTGTAGATTCTGGAGGCCCTGGTTTCTGGGATAACTCAAGGGAAGGATGAACCTGGCCTGGAATCATGAAATTGTGGACTCTGACAAATGGCACAAGTTGGCAGCAGGTCAGAATCCATAAACAGGTGTCCCTCCTCCAAACCTGCAAGGAGACCAAGGGATAAACTGGTCCAGCATTGTATAAGAAAGAGCCTTCTTTAATGGAGATGCAGACATAGAGAATGGACTTGTGGACACAGAGGGGGAAGGAGACGGTGGGACGAACTGACACAGTAGCATTGACATATACATAGTACCGTGTGTAAAACAGATAGCTAGTAGGAAGCTGTCTAACACAGGGAGCTAGCCTGGTGTTCTGTGACCACAGACAGTGGTGGGATGGAAGGGCGCATGGGAGGTTCAAGAAGGATGGGATACACACACACACACACACACACACACACACACACACACACACAGTTATAACTGATTTGAGTTGTTTCATGGCAGAAACCCAAGAGAACGCATTGGTCATAGCAAACACCCTCTTCCAACAACACAAGAGAAGACTCTACACATGGACATCACTAGATGGTCAATACGGAAATTAGATTGATTATTCTTTGCAGCCAAAGATGGAGAAGCTCTATACAGTCAGCAAAAACAAGACTGGGAACTGACTGTGGCTCAGATCATGAACTCCTTATTGCCAAATTCAGACTTAAATTGAAGAAAGTAGGGAAAACCACTAGACCATTCAGGCTAAATCAAATCCCTTATGATTATACAGTGGAAGTGACAAACAGATTCAAGGGATTAGATCTGATAGGTTGCCTGAAGAAATATGGACAGAGGTTTGTGACATTGTACAGGAGGCAGGGATCAAGACTATCCCCAAGAAAAAAAATGCAAAAAGGCAAAATGGTTGTCTTAGGAGGCCTTACAAATAACTGAGAAAAGAAGAGAAGCTAAAGGCAAAGGAGAAAAGGAAAGATATAACCATTTGAATGCAGAGTTTCAAAGAATAGCAAAGAGAAATAAGAAAACCTTCCTCAGTGATCAATGCTAAGAAATAGAGGAAAACAAAAGAATGGGAAAGACTAGAGATTCAAGAAAACTGAGATACCAAGAGAACATTTCATGCAAAGATGGGCACAATAAAGGACAGAAATGGTATGGACCTAACAGAAGCAGAAGATATTAAGGAGAGGTGGCAGGAATACACAGAAAAACTATATAAAAAAGGTTTTCATGACCCAGATAACCACGATGGTGTGATCACTCACCTAGAGCCAGACATCCTGGAATGTGAAAGTCAAGTGGGCCTTAGGAAGCATCACTACAAACAAAGCTAGTGGAGGTGATGGAATTCCAGTTGAGCTATTTCAAATCCTAAAAGATGATGCTGTGAAAGTGCTACACTCAATATGCCAGAAAATTTGGAAAACTCAGCAGTGGCCACAGGACTGGAAAAGGTCAGTTTTCATTCCAATCCCAAAGAAAGGCAATGCCAAAGAATGCTCAAACTACAGCACAATTGCACTCATCTCACACGCTAGTAAAATAATGCTCAAAATCCTCCAAGCCAGGCTTCAACAGTACGTGAACTGTGAATTTCCAGATATTCAAGCTGGATTTAGAAAAGGCAGAGGAACCAGAGATCAAATTGCCAACATCCGTTGGATCATCGAAAAAGCAAGAGAGTTCCAGAAAAACATATATTTCTGCTATATTGACTATGCCAAAGCCTTTGACTGTGTGGATCACAACAAACTGTGGAAAATTCTGAAAGAGATGGGCATACCAGACCACCTGACCTGCCTCTTGAGAAACCTGTATGCAGGTCAGGAAGCAACAGTTAGAACTGGACATGGAACAACAGACTGGTTCCAAATAGGAAAAGGAGTACGTCAAGGCTGTATATTGTCACCCTGCTTATTTAACGTACATGCAGAGTACATCATATGAAATGCCTGGCTGAATGAACACAAGCTGGAATCAAGATTGCTGGGAGAAATATCAATAACCTCAGATATGCAGATGACACCACCCTTATGGCAGAAAGCAAAGAGGAACTAAAGAGCCTCTTGATGAAAGTGAAAGAGGAGAGTGAAAAAGTTGGCTTAAAGCTCAACATTCAGAAAACTAAGATCATGGCATCTGGTCCCATCACCTCATGGGAAATAGATGGGGAAACAGTGTAAACAGTGGCAGACTTAATTTTTGGGGGCTCCAAAATCACTGCAGATTGTGATTGCAGCCATGAAATTAAAAGACGTTTACTCCTTGGAAGGAAGGTTATGACCAACCTAGACAGCATATTGAAAAGCAGAGACATTACTTTGCCAACAAAAGTCCATCTAGTCAAGGTTATGGTTTTTCCAGTAGTCATGTATGGATGTGAATTAGACTATAAAGAAAGCTGAGCACCAAAGAATCGATGCTTTTGAATTGTTGTGTTGGAGAAGACTCTTGAGATTCCCTTGGACTGCAAGGAGATTAAACCAGTCAATCCTCAAGGAAATCAGTCCTGAATATTCATTGGAAGGACTGATGCTGAAGCTAAAGCTCCAATACTTTGGCCACCTGATGCGAAGAACTGACTCATTTGAAAAGACCCTGATGCTGGGAAAGATTGAAGGCAAGAGGAGAAGGGGACAACAGAGGATGAGATGGTTGGATGGCATCACCGACTTGATGGACATGAGTTTGAGTAAGCTCCAGGAGTTGGTGATGGACAGGAAAGCCTGGTGTGCTGCAGTCCATGGGGTCACAAAGAATCAGACACGACTGAGTGACTGAACTGAACTGATGGCAGAAACCAACACGACATTGTAAAGCAATTATCCTCCAATAAATAACAAAAGGGCCTTCTCCTTGAGGCCTGAGATCATGACAGGATAAAGAATGGGGGTCAGCCCATCTGCAGCGTCCCTGGGTGCAGTCTGGGATGCAGGGAGAAGAGGCAAGAAACATCCCCTCTTTCCTCTAATGCAAACTGTTGTCCATTGTCCTAATGCAAACTGTTGTCCATTGTCCCTGAAGGATGGAGTTCGCCTTTCCAGCCATCTGGGCACTGCTTACATTTTTAGTGAGCAGGGCCTCATTCAATGAGATGACATCAAGAGAAGGGCTGGAGCTAAAGAGGAATCCATGCACAGAGGACTCCCTGAGCGAGCAGATGAGTGGGCCGGACGGTAGGTGGTTAGAGCCTCTGGCAGTGGAGGAGTCTGCTGGGCCTGGGTTTCAGTCCCAGCTCGGACACCAGCCACTTAGGTGTGCATGTAACCTGCAGTGCGTTTACGAACCCTTGCACAGATTGAAGTCTATGAAACTAGGATAATAACTTCTTTCAAAAGGTCAAGGTTAAAAATTAATGACCAAATGTTTGTAAGGTGCTGGCCACAGTTCCTGGAATATAGCGCTACGTCAGGAAATGGCGACTATTCCTATTTTTACTATTTTCTAATACAAGTTTGTATTCATTTTCCATTGTTGCTGTAACAAATTACAATAAACTTGGGGGGTTAAAATAATAAATATGTACTATTTTACAGTTCTTCATCTGAGTTGAGTCCCAAGTGTCAGCAGAGCTAAGGTCATTTCTGGAGGCTTCAGGGAGCATCTGTTCCTTCGCCTTCTCTGTATAGAGGCCATCCCACCTAAGTTTTTTGATTGTGGTCCCTTCCCTCATCTTTGAAGCTAACCAGGGCAGATGGTATCCCTCTCACATCTCATCGGTCTGCCCTCCTCTCCGGCCTCTTCCACTTTTAAGGACCTGTGATTACACTGGGCCGATCTGGATAACCCAGGGCAATCCATCTAAACGTCAGCTGATAAGCAACCTTACTGGGCTTCCCGGATGGCTCAGAGGTAAAGAATCTGCCTGCAACGCAGGACACACAAGTTCGATCTCTGGGTCTGCAAGATCCCCTGGAGGAGGAATTGGCAACTCACTCTAGTATTCTTGCCTGGAGAATCCTAGGGACAGAGGAGCCTGGCAGGCTACAGTCCATGGAGTCACACAGAGTCGGACATGACTGAGCATGCACGAAGCAAATTTATTCCCTTGGCCATGAAGCATAACATATTCACAAGTGCTGGGATTAGGTCATGGGTGTCTCTGGGGGGGCTGTTTTTCTCCCTATCCCAGGCTTGAAAGGGAAGACAATGGGAGAAGTTCCCCTCTGCGTTCCCTCCAGTCTGCATATCCCAACAGGGGCAATGCCTAAGAAATAGCTCACGTCACATGATGAGGGCGCCTACCAATTCCAGCTGCTGGCTGGGGAGCTCTGTCCTGGATTCAGCTCCTTTCTCCAAGTTGGGCCCAAATCTGTGAATGCACTGCTGGGTTCCAGGAGGCCAAGCTGTCCCACAAAAATCACAAAGCCAGGCAGTGTCCTGGGCTTGAAGATCTTGCGACATTCCCGGTGAAGGAGGAGGGCCTGGCTTGGCAGGCTGGTCAGATACCAGGTTGCATAGTTACATCCTCACAGTGCAGGACTCCCTGTTCGAGCTGAAGCTGGGATGGCTCCAAGCACTGAGGCCTGGGTCCCAAATGCTGACAGTTAAGTTGTACAATGACTGAAGCCCAACTGAAAAGCCATCTCCATACGTAAACTGTACAGAATTTGGAGGGCAAAGAAAATCTTGCAATTTAACAAGAAAAAAAAACAAAACAGAAAACAGTTTCTCCTTTATGTCTGGTGATGTTTGAGGGCAATTTTCATTTTTGTTCAAGTCTCAGGCTGATGTTTTACCTTGTGGTATTAGTTTTTTTTTTTTTCTTACCACCTAAATCGTAGCTCAGTCAGTCAAGAATCCACCTGCAATGCAGGAGAACTGGGTTCAACTCCTGGGTCAGGAAGATCCCCAGGAGAGGAAAATGACAACCCACTCCAATATTCTTGCCTGGAAAATCCCATGGACAGAGAAACCTGGTAGGCTATAATCCATGGGGTCACAAGCGTTGGACGTGACTTAGCAACTAAACCAAATTAACAAAAGCAATTGGTGTTTTAAGGGTTGAGGAGAAAGTTATCAAGTAACTGCAAAGTCTTACTCAGGATCCACGTGCACGGGAGCCTGGCTTCTGTCCTCCACGTGCTCACTACAGCACCATGCATGCGGGAAAGGGCCACAGCGTGCTTTCAAGGGACAGAGAAAGGGACCTGAGAGTGGAAACTTTCCCAGAGTTGAGCTTTAAGCTTTGAAAGCACTCAACCCGCTGAAGTTCAAGAACTTTTGATGGGTTCCCAGGAGACAGCAGTGCCTGCAACCGACCGGAGTTCCACAAACCCTGTGGCTGTGAGCTCAGCCCCTGGGCCCTCCTTGTCGTATTCCTTCCTCCTCCCAGCCTGCTAGTCCACAGACCTCCATGTCACAGCTCTCTTTACGTGTCTGTCATCTGGGGCCAAGAGCTTGTAATAAGCCACCTCCGTTTGTCCCTTTTGATCCTCCCTTCAGAGCTGGCTGGCTCTAGCTTGCTGAAAGTCACCCCGATGACTATCAGGTAAAAACAAGAGCCCACGGGTGGCAATCTTAAAGAGTGACAGGAGATCAAGGGCAGGCTTGGCATCCTGAATTTACGATCGTCATTTATTATTTCTCAGAAGCCGGCTGGTGACATACAAGACTCACCAGCAGACATGGTCTCTGTCTCCCAGGCTCTGAAGGTTCACATTCCTATCAGTTACTTTTAATAACCCTGAAGATACCCCAGCCACATCCTGCCGCCAGCAGCCACAGCCTGCCTGGTGGGTGTGGGTGGGTGTCTTTCAGGGCCTCCCCTGGGAGAGCTGTCCTCTGGGGCTGAACGGCCAAGGTCAGTGATGTTCCTGCTTGAACAGTGAGGCGATCCACCCTTGGGCTTGCATCCCTTTGCTGAGGTCTCATCAGAAATCATCTCTCAGTTCATTTCCTATTTCTTTTGTAGAACTCATGTAATTTACTGTTTGTGTGTGAATCCTTAAGGACTGGGCCTTTTATTTAAAAAAAAAAAAATTCATGGAAGTATCTTGGCTCTTTTTTCAGGTTAGAAGGGAAGACTTCTGAAAAGGTTCTTTGCATTTTTTTTCTCACTTTTCTAAATTGCTTGTTAAACAACATATTTCTAGTTACAGGGATAGGAACTGTATATTACCTAGCCTGCAGCCATGTGCACAGTACTTTTTATTTTTTAATGTATCTGCACACCATCTGTGATATTATTCCTTGATATTTCACATTAAATTGTTCCAAATGTACACTATCCTGACCCTAAGAAATGTGTGTAAAATCATGGGTTTGAGATGCTAGATGCAAGGGTTTTTTTTTTTTTTTTTTTAATTAAAATGTAATTGTTAAAAAGAAGTATTTCCCTGTCTACCATCTAAAATTACTTCTGTACCAATAATGTTAGCACTGCACTTTGTGGAACACTCATTTAGAACAGAGTTTTGGGAAGATTTACAAGACCAGGGCCTCCCAGGTGGCGCTAATGGTAAAGAACCCATCTGCCAATGCAAGAGACCTAAGAGACTCGGCTTAGATCCCTGGGTTGGGAAGATCTCCTGGAGGAGAGCATGGCAACCCACTCCACTATCCTGCCTGGAGAATCCCATGGATAGATGAGCCTGGCAGGCTACAGTCCATAGGGTCACAAGGAGTTGGACATTACTGAAGCGACTTAGTATGCATGCTTACATGAAGAACTTGAAAGAAACCAATCTACTACTATTTCAACTGAGCCAAAGATAAAGCATTATTATGGCCTGTTTACACTAACTTTGAAAAAAGTAATTTAACATATCCAAGAAGAATATAGGAGCTTCTCTGGTGGTCCAGGGGTTAAGAATCCACCTGCCAGTGCAGGGGACATAGACTCGATCTCTGGTCCAGGAAGATCCCACATGCTGCAGAGCAACTAAGCCCGTGTGCCACAACTACTGAAGCCCACGTGCTCTAGAGCCTCGTGCTCTGCAGCAAGAGAAGCCACCACAGGGAGAAGCCCATGCATCTCACTAGAGTAGTCCCTACTCATTGCAACCAGCGAAAACCTGTGCGCAGCAACAAAGACCCAGCACAGCCAATAATAAATAAATGACAGTGTCGTATTAAAAAAAAAAAGAGTAACACAGACTACCTCACTGCCTACGGGTCCCAACTGCTATAAAACAGAAAATTCATGAGCATTATTAAATCTTTTTTTTTTAAGCCACCTGAATTCTTTCTTTAAAAGTTGGCTCATTATCCATTTAGTCTTAAATAATCACATCTGAGCAATTCCAGTTTGGGGAAAACCAGAAGACACTGTTGTCTGTTTTGTTAACCGTGGACGCTGAGCTGGAATAACAAAACAAATGCCACCCATCCTTCCAGCCCAAACCCAAATCTTCCGCCTCCAAAAGCAAAAGCAAGCTCAGCCGTGGTCTATAATCATTCCATTAACCCTGCACTGAAGCATTAAATTAAACTGCCTAGTGCAGACACTGCTTTTGCTACAAGGGGAAATGTACCTTGTAAGGCCATCACTTTATGCTAATCGATTTACTGAGCAATTCCATGTTTACAAGAGAATACCAATAAACAAAATAATTTAACAAGTTGTGCACGCTCCAATGGGGGTGTTACAACAACTGATTTTTCTTTTGCTGATATTTACTCTAAAGATTTTAGTCATAGAGAGTAAATTAGCCTTGGAGTTCTCAAATGGTTTGTCTTTCTATAGAATTTTTAAACCAATACTTTAAATAAAATCACAGGAAAAAAGCTGACTTGAATTGGCACTGCAGTGGTATGTCTTTAGTCCTCTCTGGTATAAATCACTACCTTGGATGCTGAGGAGACTCTGAGAAGGACACGGTCGAGTTGGTGGCTGAGCCTAGGCCTTGGGCATGTGCCAAGTTCCTGACAACTAATTCAGCACTCTTCACACCAGCCCAAGCCTCCAAGCCTTCCCCAAGAGAAGGTGAAGATTCCTTTTCAGCAAATTCCATTTCCAGGGGAAACTTCGGGGTCTGTCTCTTTAATAATGCTGCCCTATATCTCTGAAGCCAGGGAGCTACAGAAGTCATTTCACTCTCTATAAAAACTACGTCCTGTTAAGAGAAGAGCAAGAAGCTGGTCTGGTGCAACAAATATTTGGCTTTCTGACACAGATTTCGCCTCCAAAAAGAACAGAGTGATTTCAAACTGCTCACATCGAAATTCCATGTTCTGTCTCGTCAACCCAGAAGTGGCAAGAGGTCAAGTATGCCAGAAAAAATTCTTCAACAGTCAGATCATTAAAGGGTAGTGAAATCCAGAAATACAGCACATCAGAGCTGGAAGGGATCTTGGAAACCATACAGCCCAAACCCCTTCCTTAACAGATAGTTCACGGTCATAGAATCGGCTTGGGTCAAAGACTAGAAACTTGTAAGCCAACTTTCTTCTTTATTACAGAGTTTTCTGAAGCTCTTCTTTGTCTCTGAAGCAATGAAGACTGGTCAAGCCCAATCATGACAACTACTCAGCATGCAGTGTATAAACTACGTTGTTAAGCCCTGCCTCTTGTCACCAGGCAACAGAGAGTTATGGGGAAGCCTGCTCAGTCATGGCCAGGGAGCTCTCTTCTGCACAAAGACCTTATGTGCATCACCAGGGACTCTGTTCCTTCCAAGATGCAATACCTAGAAAGCTGGCTAATGGAGGAAGCAGAGCAGATCCCCAGGGCCTGCTGAACTGATAAAGATGCGGTAGCAACAGTAAAACAACAACAAAAACCTTCCCAGCCTGAACTCCCTGGGTTCTTGCTGTCAGAACCACCAACCACCACCTAGAAGCAGGATGCAAGAGCTGGTCAGGGGCCCTCTTCCACCCGCTGGGCCAACTCCTAACCTCAGGCCTGGCTTCGAGGCCTCCCAGCCTCTGGTGGGTTAAAGCAGCACGCATTGGCTCTCACGATGACTGCCCTCATTTCTCAGGCCCCATTGGAGTCACCTCCAAATCTGGGCCGCCCCAAGTGGAGCAGGCTTACCTGTCAGCATCTCCGAGGCCCAGGGAGGTGTTTCTTTGCAGGGTCTCCCGCACCACAGCCATCCCATCAGGGAGCCGGTTCAGGCGGCGGGTGTAGAGGCCAAGTCCACCATCAGTCATGTACCTTTAAAAGGAGAAAGGGATGATGCAAATATCTGGTTAAGGGCAAGTCATGGACCATCTTGCCGTTCATATCCAGAAGCCCTGCGTGGCCATCCTGTGCCCTAAGACGGAAGGAACCAAGGCTTTCCTGAGCTTCTGTCACTGATCATAGCCTAGAGATAACTCAGCTGATTCAACCCAAAGGATCACCAGCTTGCTAGCAAAAATAAAATTCAGATTAACTAACCCAAACTCACAGGGATCTATGGAGCAGAAGGGAACTAGTGAAAAAATTAACTGTCAGATGCATTCATGACATTCTTTTTAATGTCAGCAATTATACAAGCAGGTGTTTTACCTAAGTACTGTGAAGGGAACTGACAAGTCACTGGCAAATCTTAGGGGAAAATTCTACAGAACAGCACAGGGGAAAAAGTAGGCAAGATTTTTAAGGAGGATGGTAAGAAAAGATGGAGGATACAGGAGCCAGCTTTGTCATCATGGGCAAGTCCTGGATTTTTCATCTAAACTCTGTAAATATCACAGTCTTCCTGCATCACCAGATGGGCATGGGAATTAGTGAGATAAGGAGTATCAAAGTGCTCTATAATTTGTATAAGATCACATAAACAGAAGATGTTATTAAGATAGTGATTATCTTAAAGTATGTGCAATGGTAAATTTCACCTTTGATACTGATGTCTTAGGGGGTGTCCCAAGCTCTCTGAATAACAGTAATGTTACTTATCTAAACTTCAAGTTGATGCCACAGAGCTATCTTCCTACAAAATCAGTGTTGTCATGGGAAGGGAAGACCCCTGAGACTTTCTGTATAGATAGCTGACTATCCACCAATCAGATCAGCTCCTGAAAGATTAGCTACCAGTAGCAAGTAGTTTGGCTTCCGAGGTGGTTCAGTGGTAAAGAATCTGCCTGCAGGAGATGAAGGAGACATGGGTTCGATCCCTGGGTCAGGAAGATCCCCTGGAGGAGGAAATGGCAACCCATTCCAGTATTTTTGCCTGGGAAATCTCATGGAGAGAGGAGCTGGTGGGCTACAGTCCACGGTGTCTCAAAGAACTGGACGTGACTGAGAGGCTAAGCGTGCATGCATGCATGCACACACAAGGAAGTACTTCAGGTCCAAAGCAGCTTTACTTCAACCACCCTGGTTACTCCAAGACACCCCTCAGAGGAGACTGCTTGTGCCATCATCCCCATCTCCAGAGAAGAATGCAAAGCAAAACTTGAGCAGAGCCAGAAATCAAATTCAGAGCCCTTTAATTCCCCCATGGGCCCCATGAGACTTGCAACGGATCTGAAAATGCAAGTGATTTACTTTTCAAGTCCATTAATAGGGCATGAAACACCAATGAATGAGTGATTATTTTGCCTCAACAGTCAGCTGAGCTATTAGTACATCATGGAATGTTTCACTGCCTTTGGTATCTTGGCTTTAGAATATATAGGGTAGATTTTGAGGGTTCTCAATACTTGAGATTCTCTTATGTCTAGCTTAGGAACTTCTTGGAATATCTTCTAAGAAAAATGGACTTATAGGATGCTGTGGAAGTTTGCCAGAACCAGTAGGATCACAGAAGAAAGTTCTCACGGGAGCCGTCTTGGATGAGGAGCTTCTGCTTTGGGTCAAAAGAATTCTCCTTCAGGGCAGCTTCCAGGATACCACATCTGAACTGACTTCTCTGATGGCCCTTTTCACCCCCTATTTGTGACATTAATGATCACAAAGCAAATATAATGGAATATCTGTTGAAGTCAGTCAAACCAATTGTTTGTGGTTGAATTGTATGTTTTAAAATGATGAATTTTAGGGACTTGCAGTGGTCCAGTGGATAAGAACCACCTGCCAATGCAGGGGACCCAGGTTTGATCCCTGCTCTGGGAAGATCTCCCACACCGAGGCACAGCTACTGAGCCCACACTCTACAGCCCATGCTCTGTGACAAAAGAAGCCACCACAATAAATAAGCAGCCTGCACACCACAAAGAGAGCGCCATTCTCCCTCATCGTAACTAGAGAAAACCCATGCGCAGCAACAAAGACCCAGTGCAGCCAAGAATAAATAAAAATTTTAAAAATTAAAAAAAAATAAAAAGAATTTTATGGTATTTGACATAGGCCTCAATAAAGAAGTAAAAAGAAAAACCAAAGTATTCTAGCCATCAGAGCTATAGTTAAATAATTATTTGTGTAATGACTTTAAAATTTTTTATTTATTTATTTTTGGCTGTGCTGGGTCTTTGCTACTGCAAGGGTTTTTCTCTAGTTGCCATGTGAGGGCTTCTCATTGCGGTGGCTTCTCTCGTTGCAGAGCACAGGCTCTAGGCACTCAGGCTTCAGTAGTTCTGGAATATGGCCTTAGTTGCTCCACAGAATGTGAGATCTTCCAGGATCAGGGATTGAACATGTATCTCCTACATTGGCAGGCGGATTCTTTCCCACTGAGCCACCAGGAAAGCCCTGTGTAATGACTTTTTGATTCTTGGTTCCCACACTAGATAGTAAGCTCTTTGAGAAGGGACTATTTTATTTTTTCAAATCTATATTCCATGTCCTAACACATACTAAGCGCTTAGCAAGTATTGCTTTTGTTGAATGAAATCCAAAGACACAGACATAGGGTGAAGTTTAGCAAAAACATTTTGGGAGGAAACCAATTACAGGTTTTTCTTCCTCTTAAACATCAGAAAATTTGACATTTAAGTCATAGGGCAATTAAACAGTCTATCTGCCAGTCTGGGGCTTCCCACGCAGCACTAGTGGTAAAGAATCTGTCTGCCAATGTAGGAGATGTGGGTTCAATCCCTGGGTTGGGAAGATCCCCGGGTCAGGAAGATCCCCTGGAGGAGGAAGGGGCAACCACTCCAGTTTTCTTGCCTGGAAAATTCCATGGACAGAAGAGCCTGGTGGGCTAAATTCCATGGTGCCACAAAGGTTCAGACATGACTGAGCACCTGCCAGTCAACCATCTGTCCATCCATCCACCCACTCACCCAATAGATACAGTCACCCAGGATCCAGTGGTGAGTTCCACGTGTGCATCCTACAATTAGCATAAGGAAGAAAAAAAGTACCTACACCAAAATGCAGTAACCCTGCCAGAGGCTAGACTTTCTAGATCCAATGTCCTTTCAAGGAGATATCCGTGGAAGCTGTTCAAAACACAATCTACTGCACCATTAAGCAAGGCAGTTAATTTCGATTTCAGCAAAGCCCGCTCAGCCACAGAGATAAACAAAAATATTTCAACTGGGGAGATCTTGTCAAAGGACAAACAAACTAATTAAAGCATTCATTTCCCTGCTGGATTTTTTACTGCTGGTGAAACAACACACACGGTTGGGCAATGACACGTACCTGGGCATGTAGATGGAGGCCCACACATATACAGCCCTGGCTTTCTATGAAGGCCAAGAGCAGAGGTTGGTGAGCTTCCAGAGTCTGAATGCTGAGATGTGCTGCAGCCTCCAGTCTGGTATTGCCAGGTACAAGGTGTCAAAAACTGACCACTGATGATAGTGGGGGACCTTGGAAAGGTGGGACTGGATAGGCTAACTTAGCTTGTCAACTGCTACCGGGAATTCTGATCTTGTTTAGGCAGAGAGATAGGGGTGGGGGTGGGGGGAGGAGTCAAGGATAAATCAGGATCCTCTGCCTTCTTAAATGGACCAAAGACTGAAAGGCAGAGTCGAATGCTACCAGCGTAATATGATCCAGTTTCCTTACAAATCTATTCCATTCATTTTGTGCATGTATGTATGTGTGTGTGAGAGAGAGAGAGGCGGGGGGAGGGAGAAGTCAGGAGGAAGTGGTTAAGGAAAAGAGGGAATTTACCTCTTCCTCCATAGGTTTGTAAAAATGCATTAAATCATAATTTTTTAAATAATATTCAAAATAAATTCTATGTCCTCTCACTGCAAGACAGTACAGTACTGTCACTTGAACTAGCCTCACACTCAAGAACCTAAATTTCTTTTTCTACAATTATTATTCCACCAAATACAGTATAAAAAGCCGTGAATATATCTTTAAATAACTCTTCTGGTCTCAATAAAAAATACCCATACTTTGGTTCAACCCAAATTTCGTAGGAATTGGCTACTGAATACATTAATATAGACATCCATCAGTTCAGTTTAAGGAAGCATAATTTAGAGATGAAGCAGTCACTGGTGTGTTGCACTAGCCTTTGAGCAGAAGGGTGAAAAAGTTTGTGGTCCTGAAGGCTCAGGAGGCTGGGTGGGATGGCTGGGTCCCATCTTGCGAGCTTTATCAGAGGCTTGCATTGGATGGAGAGGCAATGACTTGCCTGAGGTCACAAGGAAAGGAACCAGCTGATCTAGGGACCAAATCCCTGAGCCCCAGGGCCGTACTTTCCTTCTCCTTGGGGAAATAAATCATTAGTGCTGGAGCCTAATGAGGTGTTGGTAATATCCTAATGTTTGCTTGCTGGGGTCCTGGCTAAGCCACCAAGCACCTGAACAATTTCAACACTATCCTCCACCTTGCGCTGCTTCCCCAGAGGCCCCTGGATGGACAGCAGGAGCCTCTGTTAAAGAGCCAGGGTGTCTGTGAGTGTTTTTCTTGTTTTTCAAGGCTGGGGTGGCTCATGAGCCTCAGAGTTAGGAGCATGGTTGTGTCATCAGTGAGTCCTGGGTTCAGTCTTCCCAGCCTCATGCTAGCTAAGGGCCCTTGTGTGCATCGTCGTTAGCAAGTACTAAGGGTTACTGATGCTGGCCGGATGCTGTGCTAAGTGCCTCACAGAAATCCTGACATCTTCAAAAGAGTCTTATCAAGTATTACTTTTATCTCTATTTTTTAGATGAAGACAATGAAATAGGTCAAGATCACCGTGCCGGTAGATGGGTTCAAATTCCAGCTTTGTCACTTTTGGGGGTGGGTAATTTCTCCAAGTTTCAGCTTCCTCATCTGCAGGATAGTTCAAACTACTGATTAATCTCATAGGGCCATGGTGGGTTGACTGAGACATTATAATGCCCAGGGTCTGATACCTTAGGAGCCCTTTAGGAGATCAACCCTGAATAGACACTGGAAGGACTTATGTTGAAGCTAAAGCTCTGATACTTTGACCACCTGATGCAAAGAACCAACTCACTGGAAAAAACCCTGATGCTGGGAAAGAGGGAAGGCAGCGGGAGAAGGGGGCGACCAAGGATGAGATGGTTGGATGGCGTCACCGACTCAATGGTCATGAGTTTGAGCAAACTCCAGGAGATGGTGAAGGACAGGGAAGCCTGGTATACTGCAGTTCATGGAGTTGCAAAGAGTCAGACATGACTTAGTGACTGAACAACTGTTACTATAAGTAGCAGTGATGGCCTGTGTCACTGAGTAGTGACACTGAAGTCCCTCCTCCCCTTCCAGTTCCACAAATATTGTGTACCAGGCTCTATGCCAGGCTGGGATTACACAGATCTCATTCCTGACCTGCCCTGCCCTGGTGAAGCTCAAAATTGACAAGGCTCTCAGACATGTAAGTAGGCAGCTCTCCTACCACACGATGAGTGGTAGGAGATAGATGTACATACAGTACAGAGAAATGTACGACAGGCTCTGCGCACATAGTGGATGGAGGTCACAGAGGGATGCTATTTAAGTTGGCCTTTGAAGGGTGCACAGGAGTTTGCCAGTCAAAGGAGGAGGATCCATCTAGGTGCGCAGATGGCATGTACAAAAGCTGAGAGGAAGGTAAGAGGATGGGAAGTAGTTCACTGTTGCCAGAACAGCAGGAACAAAGACAGGAGCTGGGCTGCAAGGGGACTGGGGCCCAGTCAAGAAGGGCTTGGAGGCCAGGAGGGGCAGAGACCTTTGTCTGGGAGCGGGGTAAGCTATGAAGGTGGTAAGCCCATGAATTCAGGCTTTCGTTTGAAAGAGAACACTGACTTTTCAATACCTCCACCATTCAACACTCTATTTTTGGTGAGCAATGTTTCACTGATATTTCCTCCTGTATATTTTCCAGAACATGCTACCGGTATGGGTCCCAACTGAGGCACCCCAGACCTTCAGGGAATGATCAGACTTGCAGAATAGACCTCATCATCCCTCCAACTAAAGGCAACTTTAGTTGTGACGGCAACACGTCTAGGACAAGGAACTTTCTCAACAGAATAGGTGCATCCTGAGTAACTGACGGGAAGTATGAAGAAGCTCTGGAATCTCATAGGGCCTGTCAGAACAAACACGCTAGATTCTGAGTCCAGCGTTGTCAACAGATCTCGTCTCCTTGAAATGTGCGTAGTGAGGCACCAATGTCGAACAAGTGAAACTGGCATGAGTCACCTTCAGAAGTGGGGACAGAGGACCCCTTGTTCCTGAAGTTCCCAACATGGAGCATAAGGAACACAAAGGGGCTCTCAATAATCGCAAAGGAAATCACCTTTTTGTCAAGAACTGGGGGAGGTAAGAGAAGGGAAGGGAAAGCAATTTGTACATTGACAAGAGTCTAGTGTATTCCTATTAGAGCACAACATAAAAAAATGAAAAACTTTCAGATGCAAAAAATGAAAGCAATACAAACAAACAAACAAAATCAAGTCTAAGTGATTACTTTTCTTCAAAGACATGGCAGCATGTCTGTGTTTTTTGGACACACTTTTGGTTTAAATGCGAACATAGCAAAGAAAAATGGAATAAAAGAATTGCATACATAAAAGCTATTCCCTGCCAACATCAATATAAATATATGAACATATATATCAACACATACTTTGTTGTATAAGGTTAAAGAAAATGATGTGGACTGCTGAAAAGTCCTTGCATTTGAGTTTCAGCAGCAGCCAAGTCCTCAAACAACAAATGCTTTCACAGTGCTCTTCACTCTATGACAATGGGCCTGACATTTACATTTGAAGTTTATTAGGATGTAAATTGAGTTTCTAGACAAACCTGTAAAAGGATCCCTTTAGTTTAGAGCCTCTTAGAAGTGCAATGAATAAACTTCACTCTGGGTCATAGAAGGACAAACCAACAAGTGAGTCTAACAAAGCTGCCTGAATCCTTTTGAAGAAAGTCGATCTTAGTGACAGAAAACAATCTGTTACGTTTAGCTTAAGCGGAGAAGACACTTTTGAAATGCAAAAATATGGTTGGGGGAAAAAAACAGATTTTTTAATTTTTCAATGTTCTTTTTGGGAGACTTATGAGAGTTCAGTTTTCTTCTCTAGCAAAATAAGAAGAATAAGAAGACTGAAGCACTAAAATTTAGGCACTTAAGATTTTACTACGGGAACCACTTTGCCCTCAGTTTTTAGGCATAAAAGCTGAGACAAATATCACATATTTCATTTACCAAGTCACCCCCACTGCTGCCTCCACCTTCAATGACAGGAAACATATCACAGAGCAATTCTCAGACCTTACCCACTACACAGATTTAACACAAAAACCAAATAAAGGTGAATCTTAATCAAAGAACACGGTGCTGCTGCTTCCTATCGTGTGTGTGTGTGTGTGTGTGTGTGTGTGTGTGTGTGTGTGTGAGTGTTAGTTGCTCAGCTGTGTCTGACTCTTTGTGACCCCATAGACTGTAGCCCTCCAGGCTTCTCTGTTCATGGGATTTTCCAGGCAAGAATACTGGAGTGGGTTGCCATTCCCTTCTCCAGGGGATCTTCCCGACCCAGGGATTGAACCCAAGTCTCTGGCATTGCAGGCAGATCCTTTACCGTCTGAACTACCAGGGAAGCCCTATCATGGATCATCCCAAACTGACATGCAATGAAACAAAACCCACGGCAGCCTCTGGAGAGAAAGTCTAAGATTCGAGTGTCTTTCTTGGTTAGGTTTCCCAGCAATAATAAGACTTGACGCATAAATAATCCAGATAGGCAACACGAATAATCAAGAAACATTTCTGTGGTGTTCATGTCTTTTGGGGGACTCCTCCAACAATCCTGCTGGCAGAGGGAGAGGAGGAGGTGCAGATCCACAGGACCAGTTTCCTACCTGTCTGCCCAGCACAGGGATGGGGCATCGCCTTCCACTGTGCTCTAGGACGGCTGCTTCTCCAGGAAATCTCCAAGCTGGTATCTTGCTCTTTTTCGGAGGATATGATACTTCAGTTTTCCTCTCTAGCAGAATCTGCCATTATTCTGCTCACTCCTAGAACACCCACCTTGGCTCAGAGCACAGAACAGGGAAATGGCAGATAGATGTCCCTTTCACTGTAGGAAAGTTCCTTCAATGGCCAGGAGCCACCGACCTGGAGCATCCACAGCTCCAGGGGCACCCACTCCTTCCATGGCTCATCTGAATCTCACTCCATCTTACCAAGTCAGTCCTGGCTGTGAAGTGAGCCAGAAGTCCAGGCTCAATTCTCTGACCCTGGTACAGCAGCAAAGTGAGCCTGTGACAGAAGTGAGCCGGCCTCAGGAGGTCTGAAGCCTACCCTGGCTACTTAGTCACCAGAGCACACCTCTCTGGGGAGCGCTGCTGCAAAGGTGTTGCTAAGCTAGTCAGACTAGAGCTCAATCCTGGCAGGCCACGGGGACAGAGGTAAGAGCAGGAAAAGGCAGGCCTGAGAGAAGGAGAAGTCAGAGGGTCCCAGGGGGTCCCCGTTAAGTGTCACTGGGGGAAAGTGATATCATAGACTTTATTTCCAAAAGCCAGGTGCTGCGAAGCTGCTTGAAGAGAGCAGAAGGCACCCTGAAGGGTCATGCCACAAACATCAACACCTGCCTCACCCTCTTCCTACCACTGAACCAGTAGCTTCAGCATCACTTGGCAACTTACTAGAACTGTGGTACCCTAGACCTCCTGAATCAGACTCTGCAGTTCAACAAGGACCCTAGGAGGTTCTAATGCGCATGAAAGAATGGAAAACAGCGACCTCAGGCAGTGGTCTCCATAGTGGGGGGCATAAGATGACCCACAGTGATGAAAACTAAAACGCTCCTGTTTTATTTATTTCTTATCATGTCACTTGTAAATCCTGGGTGTAGGCAGGTATTTCAGTATACACAGTATTTCAGTGACAAAGCACATATATGTTTAAAAAACAAGTACAACGTCTAACAGAGGAACAAGCTCTTTTTTGACACAACCAAAAATAGTCTAGAGATCATTATCTAAAGCAGAAATTTCTAAATCTTCTTGAGTTGTGGATTCCTTAGAGAAACGGGTGAAAGCCATGGAGGTTAACCTCACATATGTACAAAATGACTATCCAGTTCTAGTTAGTTCACAGACCACCCGCACCCACCCCAACCTGGCCCCATGTTAATGGCCCCTCTGCGGAGTTAGGGCAGAAGTGGATCCTGGCTGGGTCTGTCCCTTCAACATATATAGTTTACAAATAGCAAAGTGTTTGCTTGTCTTTGCTGTAAATGGACTCAGCGGTGGCACATGGCATTGCTATAGCTCACAAGTCATCTTGAATTTTAGCATACGGACTCGAGTTTGTCACTGCTGTGGGTTTGGGCTTGCCCCCACCAAACTTCCAGCAGAGGAGAGACTGAGTAAGTGGTAAAATTCCTGCGTGGTGATGAAACACACTGTTATGGTTCTTGCATCTTTTGTAAAATGCAACGTGGATTTTCACAAGCTTAATGAAATTCCATCTAGTGTTGATTGCCAGAGCATTTTGGTTTAATTTGCCTAAGGATCTATACATATATCTTTAAGAACTTGTAACTGTACTAATAAAATGTACAATCACACAGAGAGCCCAGGATTACAACAATTAACCCTTATTTATCACTCCTATTGAAATAAATTTTGGTTGTTTAGTCGTTAAGTCGTGTCTGACTCTGCAACCCCATGGACCAGGCTGCTCTGTCCAAGGGATTTCCCAGGCAAGAATACTGGAGTGGGTTGCCATTTCCTTCTCCAGGGGATCTTTCTGACTCAGGGATCAAACCCGTGTCTCTTGTACAGGCAGGCGGATTCTTTACAACTGAGCCACTAGGGAAGCCCATTGAAATAAATACACACACATAAATTTTTCATTACAACCTGTAACTATACTTGTTTAAAATGGGCGTTGGCAGGTCACCCTCCTGAAGAAAGGCTGCATGCTTTGGAAATTTGACAGTCCCCATGTCTGGTATTTGGTCTGGCCTGAATTCTCTTTATTGTGGTTCAACTGTCAGTGTGGGATTGCAGCAAGTATTTCTAGCACGAGCAGGAAGCTTTTTGTCCACCTACTGAAAGATGAAACACATTCTAGCACACAGGAGACAGCTCTCTAGACAAAGCCCCTTTAAGCTCTTTCTTGGAATGAAACAGATGGTGAAAGGAGATTGACTGATATCCAGGAATTCTCAAACCTGAGCATATACCCAAATCATCTAGGGAACCTGAGAAAAATGCAGACTTCAAGGCCCCAGCTTCAAAGATGCAGAATGTCATTAGAGGAGCCCAAACCCTGCATTTTTAAATAGACCTTATATTTTAAGAGCATTTAGAGGTTTACAGAGAAATTTCACAGAAGAAAATACAGAGTTCCATTAAACTTCTTCCCCCCTACTACCAGTTTCCCCTAACATCTTGTATCAGTGTGGTACATTTATTAAAACTGATGAACTAATACTGACACATTATTATTTGATACTAACATTATTAATTATTATCCATCATATGGACATATTATTAACCAAAGTCCATAGTTTACATTACATTGTGCTCTAAGGGTTCTGACAAATGCATAATGATGCGTAGCCATCATCACATTCTCATACAGATAATGTTTTATTGCCTTAAAGATGTCCTGTCTCCCTCATTCATCCCTTCCCCCAAAACTGCATTTTTAACAGACATGTAAGTAAATTTCTCTCCCTCTCTCCATCCCTCCCTCTCTCCCTTCCTTCCTTCCACACTTCCTTTCTTTCTCTCTTAAATATTTTCTTGTAGTCAGGATCAAGCTTTCAGAAATGCTGCCTTAAATCTGGAGCCTTGGATGGAGGAACTGTGAGCTAGACTGACCTCAGTTTCCCTAAGAGTTCAAGAGTCACCAAAATGTGACTATAGTGTAACAGTAACTTAAATTTCTAATCCTCACAGTAACTAGTCTTGGCCCTGTATATTAAAGGAGCAATGTGTATGCTAAGAGTACCCAATTCCTGATTCCTAATGGCCTCTCCATCTCAGATCGATGCCTGAGAAGAGTTTTTAGAACCCTTCTAAAATACTATCACTTGGTTTGTGGACTTTCAGGCCTAAGTCCAACTGTGGAAGCCCAGACTGGGAAGGGACAGGAGAGAACACGGAGTACTGGGGCCATCTCTGGAAGGCTTAGCAGGGGCATCATAACTAGATGCCCTTACTCTGAAACAGCCTTCTGCTGGGTCAAGAGAACCTGTCTGCCCTCCTAGGCACTTCTTATGCACTAGGACATGCTTGCCAATCTTCTGGATGCTGCTACACCTTATCATTCCCGTGGTTTCTGACATGACTCCCGACCCCTAAAGTTCTCTATGACACAAGTTCACTTGCCGCCTTAAGTCGGTAGAATCTGTGCCAGCATTCAGGATTGTGTGTTTCCTTTCCAAGATGACTAGAGCTCCTGGCAGTGGGAATCAGATATCCAGAGTCTCTTTCCCTTTTGGTTGCTGGTAGACACCCCTTGGTAATAACCAGAGTCACTACCAAACTGGGGAGAAGCCAGCTGGCACTTGAGTTTCGGTTTATGCAAGTTTCACTTTGTCTTGCCTAGACTCCACCTGAAAGAAATGCCCAAAAATATTGGGAACAGGTGGGGACTTCCTTGGTGGCTCAAACAGTAAAGAATCTGCCTGCAGTGCGGGAGACCTGGGTTTGATCCCTGGATTGGGAAGATCCCCTGGAGAAGGGAACGGTTACCCACTCTAGTATTCAGGCCTGGAGAGTTCCATGGACTGTATAGTCCATGGGGTCGCAAAGAGTCGGACATAACTGAGTGACTTTCACTTTCACTAACAGGAGGAGGACCCAGGTGACTAATGTAAATGGGAGGCAAGCCCTTCTGCAGTCTGAGGCATAAAGCAGGCCTTGAGTTGTCACCTGGCCTCAGCAAAGATTTCTGCAAACAGCTGGGGGGATGCAGGAAGCACCACACTAGAGCCGTATGCAGGCTGCTATCCTAGAGATGGTCCTGCTTTTGAGCTGGTGTCATTTATTTAATAAATATTTATGCAGCCCCTGCTGACAGGCTGGCGCTGGCCTGGATGCTGGGGATACAAGAATCATATCCACTCCTTGACCCTGAGGAGCTCAGTATCTGGGTCGGGGAAACAGACGTGTGAATGTTTGCATGGGCTTCAGCAAGAGCCAGACCAGGGAGCGGGGCCAGAAAAGGCTTCTTAGAGGAAGAAACTCTCAAGTGGCAACTTGAGAGATGAGAAGGTATCTGCCAGGAAGCACTGGGTTGGAGCAAGTAAATTAGTTCACACAGACCTACGTGTGCCAATACAAAGGATCTTAAATGTATAGTGGGGCCTTCCTTGGTGGTCCAGTGGTTAAGGATCTGCCTTCCAAATGCAGGGGACACAGGTGCCATCCCTGGTTGGGGAATTAAGAGCCCACATGTGGTGGGGCAACTGAGCCCGCGTGCCACAACTAGAGAGAAGTCTATGCTCCACAACAGAGAGAACCCATGCATGCTGCAAGTAAGATGCGATACTGCCAAAAATAAACAAATATTTTTTAAAAGTAAATAAAATGTACAGTGGATTCACTGTGCGGTCTTAGATGATAAATTTCTACCAGGTAACATTTTCATTAAGAAACTCATTATTCTGGGCACTCGCTCTAAATGGAATTCAATAAATTTATTTCCAACCACAAAGAAATATGTATATAGGCCTCTGGCCTTCAAACACAGGGATTAAGCCAAAACCGAGTGTCCACAAGGATACTCGAATTACCTGCCACTAAACCCAGCAGGCTCAGTAGACACAACAGCTGACAACACAGGATGCCTGACCCTGTGCACTTTTCCATTTGTCCACGGACGCCGGTCACCTTCAGAAACAAAACACAGCCTGGAACGGCGGTTCCCCACAGGAGTGGGCCCACAGCTGGGGTGGGGCGGGAATTGGAAAGAGCATATTTGATGCTATAAATCTACCATTTTAAACAAACAACTAAAAAGGCCCAAGGTGTTTTTATAAGGTATTCTATAAAGTTGGACAGAATTTTGGCTCATGTGGAACTACTAAAGAGACATAAATTCTCTAAAGACACACCTATTCTTATTCTCATACCCCCTCTCATCCCAATTCAGAGTGTAACAGATTACATTAACGGATACTAGATTTTTTTTTTTTTTAATTAACGTTTAATGTTACAATATTATTTTGCTCTTTTGGTCCTGGGGCATGTGGGATCTAAGCTCCCTGACCAGGGATCAAATCCATGACCCCCTGCATTGGAAGGTGAAGCTTTAACCACTGGACTACCAGGGAAGTCCCTAGATTTTTTTTTTTTTTTTTTAACATCCGAAAGACACTGAGTTCAAGTTTTGTGAGGAGGGGAGCCAGTCATTGTCCTTCTGGAGAGTTCAGACTGAACTATGTAAGCAGCAGCCCTCCATATTAAGTAAGGTCATCTAAACATGCGTTGCACAGTCCCAACAGTAGCCCCGGGCATATGCACACGGAGGGAACCAGCCTGTGGCTGACAGCACAGAAGGGCCCTCCCTGCCCTGAGCCACGGCAGGCAGATCTCACAGCTACCTCTTTGGGGTGCCACGCCTTCCCCCAAAACAGCTGCATTGCATAATCCTTTCCTTGGGTAAATCACTTAAACAGGGGATGCTGAAATTCTCAACCTTAAAAACACAAGAAAATCCTAAAGTGAAAAAGCTTCATGTACATACCAAGGGCCACTGGAAAGAAAAAGCCAGCCCAGCCTCCATCTGGGCATACCCCAGATAATACCTGAGTCCCTGAGCCACAGAAAAATGCCCTTTGCTACCAAAGTTCATAAAAGCCCCTCCTGCTCTAAAATGTGCCCGTGGGGCCCAACATGGTACAAAGTCCAAAAACACAAATGATTGCTCCTCAATGATTAGAGCACCATGCTTGAGTTGCCGTATGATTCAGCAATCCGACTCCTGGGCGTTTATCTGGAGAAAATCATAATTCGGAAAGATACGTGCACCCTTGTGCTCACTACAGCACTATTTACAATAGCCAAGACATGGTAACAACCCAAATGTCCATCAGTAGAGGAATGGATAAAGAAGACGTGGTGCATATATGCAATGGGATACTACTCAGCCATAAAAGAGAATGAAATAAAGCCATTTACGGCAACACAGATAAACTAGAGATTATCATACTAAGCGAAGTAAGTCGGAAGGAGAAAGACAAATACCATATGATAACGTCTGTATGTGCAATTTAAAATATGACACAAATAAACTTATCTACAGAAACAGACTCATAAACACAGAGAACAGACTTCTGGTTGCCAAGGAGGAAAGGCATGGAGGAAGGATGGCTTGGTAGTTTGGGGAGAGTATATCCAAACTATTACATATAGAATGGATAAACAACAGGGTCCTACTCTATTGCTCAGGGAACTATATTCAATATCGTGATAAGCCATAATGGAAAAGAATTTTTAAAAAACCCCTGTGTTCATCTCTACACTGACATGCAGTGGTCTCATTTCACCATACTCTGCCTCCTCTATCATCTTAGTGTTGAAATATCAGATTTTTTTTTAAATCATCTTCCCCACCTTCCACTTAGGATACCAACCTGAAAAGGTTGTACCTCTAAAACTTTAACTGCAACCAAGCATTAAGAAGAAAACCAGTAATACACAGTCTTACAGAACAACAGAATATTAGATCAGGAGTAGGGGGGAGGTCCCCAAGATCACTTGGTTTGAGAATTTCTCAGATGACGAACTGACACTCAGAGTTTAAGTGATTTACTCAAGGAAACACAACTAGGAAGTAGTCACTGCTGTGTCTTCGTTTTAATATATTTTTGTGCTCAATAAATCATGTTCAACAAATCTTTTACGATAAAACTGATGTTTGGTTCCCTTATTTTCCATTTTGTTATAACTGTTTTATCTATCTATCTCCTCGTGTTCCAGTCTCTCAACAAGTTCAATAAATGTAGGACCAGTACTATTATAATTATGATTAGCATAATTATTGTTTTTGAGCTTGTATTTTTGCTTCACTGCCCGCAGTCCCTAGATTGTGATTAGAACTCTTGAGATAGGTACCTAACAAATGTTCTTGGCGGACTAAATGAAAGAATAAATAATAACCCAGAATTAAGTTGTTTTAATATAAATATTATATGTGTCTTAAGGATTTAGAGAATACAAAGAAGTGAGACACCCTTGCATCTATTTAGAGAAAAGTTAAATATATTCACAGAGGCTAGGTTAGCTAAAAGCTTCAAGGAAGACTTCTAGGAAGTTGCCCCCCCCCCCCACGCAGGGAAAGCTAGTAAGAAAAGGCTTGGAAGGAGGGGTCACAGGTCCCATTGAAGGGACAGCACGGCATGAACAGAGTCCCCCGTGTAGGGAACAACGTCAGTGCCGCTCTCAGTGACTCCTTAACCTGAGCTGAAGGCAGTCATGTTGTCCCGTGGCTGAATTCCCATTGTCTGTGGTTTTCCTAAAAAGGAGTAAAAGGTGAAACCAGCAGAGCAGGGAGTTCAGTTGGAAAGGCAAAAACTAACCCTCGAATTCAACACATATGGACCTGGACAGTGCCACAGGCGTGTTTGCATGAAGGACAGGTGTGCATCTTCCCCCAGCGAGGCAGCTGCTGGAGCTCAGGAGGTCACTTGGGCAGGAGATACCCAGGAGTCCAGCATCCAGGCAAACAGGCCAGTCTGGGGACAGACAGGTGGGTGGTGTGAAAAGGGAGGGGTGGGGAACCCCTGGGCAGCTGGAGCGTGCTAGCGGGAAGGGCTGGCTCAGAGGGAGCCGGAACCCCCGGCAGGGACCTCCGGAGCAGGAATTAAGCAAAAGCTGGTTGTCTACAGGATACTCGAATTACCTTCTATCACGGCTGTAGGAGCTGCAGTCACAACAGCTGCACAGACAAAGGAACGGGATCCCTGACTTTCTCAGGCTTCCACTTGTTCAAATGTTTCTACTTTCATAAGAATGAGATGGATCCGCTGAAATAGTCATTCAAACAGAGCAGGGGCAAAGCGGAGACCCCCAACCTTGCATCCTTAGAGCGAGCTTACTCCATACTGTAACCTTTTTACACTTTAAGAACCTATTGATTTCATTACACATCCGATAGAGTGTGACTCTCAGGAACATCTGGGCGGGCGTGCAGCCACTGAGCTGACAGTGATTCTCTACAGCCCCTCCGAAAGCTGCCAGTCCAGAACCTGCAACCGGGAAGGAGGCGGGTCTCATTTTGGCGCTTATCTGAAAGGGGCTTGCGTGAGACCATTTTCAGAAGGAATAGCTTTGGTGCCCGTCTACCACCCGCAGGCTGGTGCGGAAACCTGGCTTGTCAAAGAAACCTTCTCCTGAGCCCAACACCCAGCTCTGCTCCATCCTTATTAGAACCTCAGTGATTTCCACGGGAGCTGGACACCCTGAATCTTACACTGGGAAGAACTTTTATAAATCCCTTCTCTCAGCGCCTCATCTCATGCAAGAATTCCTTCTGCAATATGTGGAAACAGGTTTCGAGATTCTGCTTGATTACTCTCAGGAACAGGAGGCTCACGTTCTTACAATGAGCCCAGCCCACTTTGTTCTTGATTTTCAGCATGTTTTTAATAGTAACCTTCGTGTTTAGGAAATAAAAAATGGAAGTCTAACTTACAGTTTCAGTTTGGTCCTTTTAAACCTACTGCTCTTCTAAGCATTTTCCATGTCAATCAGATCTAGCTTCTGTGAACATTTCTATGACATTCAAACCCTTTTCCTTGCTCATCACCCTTCCCTAAACAAACTCTTGCCTGATTCTGAACCTCTTCAAACCTGGCACCAAGAACAAAACAGACATTGTCTAGCCAGCAGATACTCTGTCACCTCCCACATTATTAACCTACTAATCTAGCTGAAGGTAGGATTTATATCTTTATAAAGATATATCTTTATAACCTAAAACCCAGCAAGTGGCAGCACCAAATCCTCAAGCTTCCTGAAACTGGCTGTATCCCTTAGTAGAGGGATGACCTCAGACAAGTAACCTCTTTTATCCAGTTTCCATGTGTATAAAATGGGGATAATAACAGTGTTATCGGCCTCCTAGGATTTCTCTAAGAATTCAATGATATAATACCTGAAAAGCACCTGCCACATTAAAAGTACTCCACAAACAATGGGTGTCGTTATTATCAGCAACAGCAGTAGCATCACTATCAGTGGTACCGCTATTATAATTACCCTCTTTCTCTCTCGCTTCATTCCAAACACATCACTAAGCATATATAGCAGGTCTGGCAGAAGAGGTTAGAAATGCAGGTGTAAAAAGACACAATTCCTCTGCTCACAGATATCCTAATCTAGACAGTCATACAAACAGACAAAGCAAAAGGAACCGAGATGAGCCATCTGGGAGGCATTATCAGGTGTTTGGGACCCACCGGAGGGAACCCGACATCTGCTGGTGTTGTCAGGGAAGGCTTCCCAGCTTCAGCAGATTCTTAAAGGGCTGCAGCAGGTGGGTGGAAATGGAGCAGGGAGGGATTTATGGACACAGAGAGAGCAACCACATGTAAAAGGCACAGAGGTCTGAAAGCATGGTATGTTCATCAAGGAAAATGTCAGTGGTCCAGAGTGGCGGGACCAGAATGTCAGTGGGGGAGGAATGGGTATTCGGGGACAGTGGAGAGGACAAGATATGAGGCTAGGCAAGCAGATCCCTCATGAGTTCCCCAATGAAAAGGAGGGCTTCCTTTGTGCCAAGCACTGTGCTGGGCACAGAAGATACGTGGTCAGTGAGACAGACAAGGTCTGTCTTCACAAAACTTACCCTCCAATGGAGGACCATGGAGGGCCTTGTGTCTCAGCATGCTGGACAAGGCATGGGGTAGGATGGGGCAGATGTACTTTCCAAAGATGGCTCCACAACATCGCCATCCCGAACGGTCTTCTTCAAGGTGCCCTGTCCACTGAGAGGTGGGATCTATGCTCCTTCTAGTGAATCTGAAGACCTGTGACTGCTTTGACCAACACAGTTGGGTGAAAGTGACACTCTGTGACTTCCAAGGTAGAGGAGAAAAGGCCACCTTTGCTTTGCTCGTGGTAACACTTGCCCTTGGGGCTTGGAGGGTTCCAGGTTCTAAGGAAGCCAAGCCACAGAGAGAAGTACGGGCATCCTCACCTTCAAGTTGTCCCAGCCTAAGTGTCAGACGTGTGAGTGAACAAGCTTTGGAACAGCATGGATCCCTACTATTAAGCCAGCTCCAGCCCTAGGGGCCTCCCCAATGAGACTCCAGACATGGGGAGCACAGACAGGTCGTCTCTGCTGTAACCTTGTCCCAATCCTGAGACAGAGCATCATCCTGTGAGCATCATCAAACACTACTTTCAAGCTGCCAGATTTTGGAGTCGTTTATTATACAGCCATAGAAACTCAAGAGTTTACCTGCTAGGCAAGGTGGAGCCACTGAGAAATGATAAGCAGGTGATCATGAAATCAGATTAGTACTCTAGAAAGAGTTTTCTCACCCAAAAGTAGGATGGACTTGTTGGAAAATCACTGGGATCAGAGGCAAAGAAAGCAAGAAAGGGGCAAATGCAATCATCTGGGGGAGAAACACGAGCAGAAAGACTGGAAGAAACCACGGTAAGAGACAGCGAAGAGAGAGAATCCATTGACCTCAGTGACCAGCCTTCCAGGAACAAGAGAAGGGAAGAGTTTGAGATTCTTTCTGATTTTCTGGCTCTGGAAGAGAAATGGATATGGAAACACAGGAGAAGCAGCAGCTTTGAGGGGGAGAAGAGGGGTTAGATTTTTAACATGTTTACGCAGATCACAGGGTTCTTGGTAAACACCCTGAAACAGGGTGGGTGCCCTTCTGCTTTGCAGTCATGTGTGTCAGGGTCCCGGCTCCCTAACTCACCAGCTCTGTGACCTTGGGCAAGATACGGATGCCCTGCGAGTCCCTGAATCCCCGTTGGGAGAAGCAGGCAACCACATGGACGACGGTGAGGCTGACAAGAGACAAGGTGTATAAAGCGCCACGCACCATGCCAGGCACTTATAAATGCTCTCTAAACAGTAATATAGGGTAGCTGCTATTTTCATAACCATGATCCTATTGTTAACTGTTCTGCATACTTGGGCAGAAGCTTTGTGCGCAGGAGGCCTGGCTGCAGGGCATTAAATGAAAGCCGTTCCCAGGAAACCTCACACACACCTCTGGAAAAGGGTTTATTCAACCGTAAAGCCTGTGTCCACCTCTAAAATAGCTGCGCCAGCCTGCCAAGGCGGGAGGGAAGCCCGGTTGTTAGCCGTCTTCAATCTCTCTGTCTCCCTCCCTCTCTTCCAACTCAACGGTTGAGTGGTTTTAATTAACAGCTCCCACAGCGTAAGGCAAAAGTCACTCGATTAATAAAGCTCTAACCGTGCCGTGCAAGGTTCTGGGGTCTCCGGGTGGCGCTGAGCTTGTAATTGTGTGTTTTGTTTGGGTTTGCAGTGGGTGGGAGGCTACATGACTACAATTTCCTCAGGGAAGCTCACGTATCACATGGACAAAGGCTGGAAACTGCCGGTGACTAAAATGCCCACTTTGATGAGACTTCATGGCCTGAAGCCACATTGTGGTAAGGTGCTTCAAGAAATCACCACGCAGGAGGGGCTCAAACTCTGAACCTTCCTGACTCTGACCATCTCATTGGTTTCTGTTTACAAAACACACACATCAGTTTTGCCCCCACTCACTTTCTGCCGGCCAGCACCTGGAGAATGTTGATACAAGTGTTTCTAATGCTATAGCAAAACCTGGGCCATTTAACTGAAATGAAACACAAAATAATGCTTTTGAGGCAAACAAAAGTATCTGTTTTTGCCCCCACCACAGCCAGCCTCTTTGGTCCTTCCCCAAGCATTGGCCAAGCCCAAGTTTGCATTCAACTCAACCTTCTAAGACTTACCTTTGAACATCACCTTCCACCTGTTTTTATGGTTTTAATGCTTCCTAACACGGCACAGACATCCTGGAACGTGAAGTCAAGTGGGCCTTAGGAAGCATCACTATGAACAAAGCTAGTGGAGGTGATGGAATTCCAGTTAAGCTATTTCAAATCCTGAAAGATGACGCTGTGAAAGTGCTGCACTCAATATGCCAGCAAATATGGAAAACTCAGCAGTGGCCACAGGACTGGTAAAGGTCAGTTTTCATTCCAATCCCAAAGAAAGGCAATGCCAAAAAATGCTCAAACTATTGCACAATTGCACTCATCTCACACGCTAGTAAAGTAATGCTTAAAATTCTCCAAGCCAGGCTTCAGCAATATGTGAACTGTGGACTTCCAGATGTTCAAGCTGGTTTTAGAAAAGGCAGAGGAACCAGGGATCAAATTGCCAGCATCCGCTGGATCATCGAAAAAGCAAGAGAGTTCCAGAAAAACATCTACTTCTGCTTTATTGACTATGCCAAAGCCTTTGACTGTGTGGATCACAATAAACTGTGGAAAATTCTGAAAGAGATGGGCATACCAGACCACCTGACCTGCCTCTTGAGAAACCTGTATGCAGGTCAGGAAGCAACAGTTAGAATTGGACATGGAACAACAGACTGGTTCCAAATAGGAAAAGGAGCACGTCAAGGCTGTCTATTGTCACCCTGCTTATTTAACTTATATGCAGAGTACATCATGAGAAGCGCTGGGCTGAAAGAAGCACAAGCTGGAATCAAGACTGCTGGGAGAAATATCAATAACCTCAGATATGCAGATGACACCACTCTTATGGCAGAAAGTGAAGAAGAACTAAAGAGCCTCTTGATGAAAGTGAAAGAGGAGAGTGAAAAAGTTGGCTTAAAACTCAACATTCAGAAAACTAAGATCATGGCATCCGGTCTCATCACTTCATGGCAAATAGATGGGGAAACAGTGGAAACAGTGGCTGACTTTATTTTTCTGGGCTTCCAAAATCACTGCAGATGGTGACTGCAGCCATGAAATTAAAAGACGCTTACTCCTTGGAAGGAAAGTTATGACCAACCTAGACAGCATATTAAAAAGCAGAGACATTACTTTGCCAACAAAGGTCTGTCTAGTCAAGGCTATGGTTTTTCCAGTAGTCATGTATGGATGTGAGAGCTGGACTATAAAGAAAGCTGAGCGCCAAAGAATTGATGCTTTTGAACTGTGGTGTTGGAGAAGACTCTTGAGAGTCCCTTGGATTGCAAGGATATCCAACCAGTCCATCCTAAAGGAGATAAGTCCTGGGTGTTCATTGGAAGGACTGATGTTGAAGCTGAAACTCCAATACTTTGGCCACCTGATGCAAAGAGCTGACTCATTTGAAAAGACCCTGATGCTGGGAAAGATTGAGGGCAGGAGGAGAAGGCGGTGACAGAGGATGAGATAGTTAGATGGCATCACCGACTCGATGGACATGGGTTTGGGTGGACTCCAGGGGGTGGTGATGGACAGGGAGGCCTGGTGTGCTGCGGTTCATGGGGTCGCAAAGAGTCAGACACGACTGGGCCACTGAACTGAACTGAAAATGGCACAGGGGAGACCAAGGGTTTGCAATGTTCACAGATGCCCACTTCTCCTTTTTGGTCTTGCCTTCCATATAACTAGAGCTAAAGCAAGAAGCCATACTACAGAGTTCTGAAGCACAGGCTCTGAATTCAGCCTGGTTAAACACTTGGTCCCATCAGTTACCATAACTGGGAAGAACAAATCTGACTCCATATTGGATCTGTTTCTTTTGCTTTGTGTTCTATTACTTTTGCTACAAGTTGAGAATGTTGTCTATAGCCTGAAATAGACAGGATAGGTCTCAAGGCTCCGACCTTTAAAGGTGTAACACTTTCCCATTCATATAGAGAAAAACAGGTGTAGAACAGAGTATAACATGTGTCTTATTGAGGATTACAGGAACATAGTATCTGACTGACAGTGGGCTGCTGTAAGAGCTAAGGATTCTGACCTTAAGAAGTCTGCAACAACCAATCACACGCCCTCTCTTTCAGTATAAACAAAGCCTGAATTCTAATTTGGATAAGATGGTTCTTTGGGACACTAGTCCACTATCTTCTCCATCTGCTGGCTTTCTAAATAAAGTTGCCATTCCTTTACCCAACAACACATCCCTCAGTTTATTGGGCTGTTGTGCAGTGAGTGGTAACAGTATGGACTGAGTAATGTTACCAGCTGTGTGACCTATTCAAGTAACTTAACCTCTCTGAGCTTGGTCTCCTCAATCATAAAGAGAGGATGAAAAACAGCCTTTGTCTCAAAAAACTGATGTAAAGGACAAGTGAGATAACGCATGTAACAAGCTCCACTGAGCGGCCAGCCCATGAGAGAGACCCCAAAGCAGCTTAGCTATTGTGAATTCCAGTACCACTGCTGCAGGACAGACAAAAAGACACATGCTAGCAGGCGCTGCTAGTTGACTTCTATGTGGCCTTTTCCCATCTCAGCAGAGCCAACACCACATTTATTCTGTCCCACGTTTCTAACAACTTGAGCTGACTTTACCCTTTAAACTTCATTGTTCAAGTATGTGAGTAGATGCCTGGCAATGACAAGGACAAAGCTCTGGGCACTGGGACACGGACTCCAATGATGCAGCAGAGAGAAACACAGACCCCCATCTCCAGCTTGTTACAGGATCAAGAGGTGAATATGGGCTTGATTTATAGCTGGAAGATCCTGGAGACAGATGTGGGCCTCTCCTTAGACTCTGAATCCTATTTTACTCTGGAGTCTCAAAAAAATCATCAGCCCTCTAGAGGTGCCCATGCCAGGGTGTCTGTCTAACTCTGTAGTTATTTCAGGATTAAGAGGAAAGATCAAAACCTCTACTTCTCGGGGAGATTTCTTATCAGGACCTGGGAATTCTGGAGGGGGCGTAATGATTTTCCAAGGCATGCACAGACTCGTGATTTGTGGTCATATCACAGGTAGGATGTATTAGCCTCGAGCCCTCACAGATGTTTCTACAAGCTGTGTTGCTCTTTGTCCCTAGACCACAGGTAAACCGCCTTCTGACCCAGATGACTCATTCCTACTGATCACACTACACAGCCTGCTGGCAGACCATAATGGTTAATTTTATAGGTCAACTCGGCTAGGCTGTGATACGTAGACACTTGGTATTAGCCTAGATCCTGCTGTGAAGCTGCTTTTTAGAGGGGATCAACATTTAAACTAGTAAACTTTGAATAGAGCAGATTATGCTCCAAAATATGGGTGGGCTTCATCTAATCTGTTGAAAGTCAAAAGAGAATAAAAGACAGATGTTCCCAGGGAAGAGGAAATTCCGCCTCTAGGCTGTCTTTGGGCTTGAGACGCAACACCATGTTTTCCTCTGACGAACCCTAATACACAGACAGACTCTCACCCACTTAGCATATATCTGGTTATTGTGCTCAAGAATAAGAAACGGTATTACCTCATCTTAATTAATGTTCTAAGTAGGATAAAAGAGCAGGAAAGCAAAAAGAGGCAATGATTCCAAAACCCCAAAAGGAACGACCATTCCATATGTGCCAAACACTTTTGAAACACTATCTCCTTTCTTTCTTTCTGTACACTGAAGAAGCAGGCTATCACTGAATAAGTGGGAAACAGGCTTAGAAAAGGAAGCCAATTCGCCAAGGTCACACAGCTGGCAAGCAAGGAATATGAAAGTGAGATCTTCTGACCACGAATCTAAAGTTTCTTCCATTCAATCATGTCTCCAGAGCAGCATGGTAAGAGGATCATGAGTTCCCAGCAAAACTTCAGCTTCTTATCTTGATCTCAGTTCAGGCACATATGGTCTATTTTAGGGCCAAAATACTCCCAACCTCATCCAAATGGTTCTTTTCATCTTTACCTCAACTCGAACTTGGTGTCCTCCAACCTTGCTGTCATAAATCTGTAGAGCCACTCTGTAGCTGCTGGCCCTTGAAAAATAGCTGGAAAGGGTGCTTTCAGTGCTCTATAAGCCGAAGACAAAGATAAATAAGACTGGGTTTTCTAGATGAGAGCCATGCAAAGACTTAACAGGAAAAACAGAGGACCTTCAGGTCTACCTGTAACATAGATCTCTCCACTCAAGGTACACTTGCAGATTTCCCTGGTGGTCCATTGTTCAAGAATCTGCCTGCCATTGTGGACACGGGTTCAATCCCTAGTCTGGAAAGATTCCATATACACAGGGCAACTCGGTCCATGTGCCACAACTACTGAGCCCGCCCTCTAGAGCCCGCGAGCCGCAACTACTGAAGCTGGCTCACTGTAGAGCCTGTGCTCTGCAGCAAGAAAAGCCACCACAATGGGAAGCCCGTGTATCACAACTAGAGAGTAGCCCCTGCTCACTGCAACTGGAGAAAGTCTGCACACAGCAACGAAGACCCAACATAGCCAAAAATAAGTAAACGAACAAATTTTTAAAAAAGGTACCTTTGCAAAACACTGACTAGAGAAAGAGGAGCCTGCAGGCTCTACCAGAGAGGGTAGTCCTGAAGAAAGCAGAAAATACTCTACTAGAACAAATAGAGGAACCAAGATCACAATGAAATGCCGGCACATAAAGGGAAAGGAGAGAAGGGCAGCCATCTTTTAAAAATCTCGTTCATGGGCTTAAAAGCAATGAAGTTAACAATTAGCCTGTTGGCTCTTCATTTTTCTTATTAGTAAAATGAAAACATCCTATAAAGTTCAGGGGTTATATATAGTAGCTGGCACACAGAAGATGTGTGATACACATTAGCCCCTACTCCATCATCCATCGAGAGCTGCAGAGCTGGCATATGTTTTTACTGCATGTGTAAGCATCCTTTGGTAACTGTGAGCTCACAGTCCCCGCTTTATCCTGATGAGGACCTATATTGATCAAAAGTGAGATGGCAAAAGGAGTACCAAACGGTCAGCCTGAGAACTGATCCTGTCAGTCAAACACCCCAGAGCAAAGCCTGGGATGGAGGAGACCCTTGCTAAAAATTTGGTGACTTGAAATAATTAAAATGCAATCTCTTTGCAGCATGGATCAATGGAAACTTTCCCTTGGTTGGATACATGCGGCTGATCTAAATAAGGCCGAAGTGGCTGCGTTGACAATGCTCACCGATGAAGAGCCCTGTGAAAGGCAGGAAGTCTGTTTCAACACAAGGGTAGAAGGGAATGGGATATAGTGCGTACCGTTACCCCGCACCAGGCTCTGAACTGGGTATTATACGTGCATCCTATCCCATTTAATCTGGGCAACATCATCACTATTATGAGAAGGGTGTGGGAGGGTCTAGCAGCACGGCGCATGTCACCTCATTCAATCGGTCACCGCAACTCCAGGCATTAATATTCTCACCTCTAGATGAGGGAAGCCCACTCCCCAGAGAAAAAAGTGAGAACAAAAGAGGTCCCCTTGGGGCCTGCCCTATTGTCAGACCCCCCACATCTTGCCTCCCAATGTGAACATTTACCACCATCTGTCTTGGGTTAGATTTAACTATTGAGCACAGGTCAGTCTCCCACCTGGGCCCAGAGCTTCCCTAGGGCAGGAATTGGATGGCTGTGGGAGTGGGGTTTTCCTAAAGCCCAGGGAATTACATTCCAGAGGCTGCCACATACTCTGCTGAAACATTCAGCCGGCCCTGGTCCGGGGGTGGCCTGGAGGCCTGAGACAGTCTAAGGGCAGTGAGCAGTGCCAAGAGGCAAGAGGGCAAGCTGGCAAAGGATGGACAGACATCAGCTATTTCAGACAGTGCAGCGCAGGCCAGAGTCTGGGAGCTGGTCTTGACTCTGGTGCCTCCACGCCCCCAGGTCAGGCGGAGTTTTAAGAGAGAGTCTCTCTGACCCCATGTGCCCATTCCCAGGGCCTCGGGCTTACCCAGAGCTGTGTCACCCCTCCCTAGACTCTGAGAGCTCTTGGCCTGAGCCCACCCCCACCTGTCTTGAATCTCCATCCAACCCACCCCAAAACAAGGCACCATTCTTACAGAATTACGCCCCGCATCCATATATCTTCATGCCCTTGTTCTTGACCTCGGTCTGCCTGGCTGCTTGCTTATCCTTCAAGGCTCAGCTCACGAGTCCTGAAGGTGCTATAGCTGCTGCTGGTAGGGGTACCATGGCTGTGCTGAGCGCTCTGTCCATGCAGCCGGCAGACTCTGGGCCAAGTTCATGGGCATGAACTCACTGAAGCCTTGTACACAAGAGCTCTGAGATGGGCCCGGGAGCGTGCCCCAGGGCACTGAGCCCAGAGCAGAGCAGCCAGGATGGCCTTCGTGCCATGGTCCCCAGCTCAGAGCACACCCTTGTCTCCACTCACTGTCCCCTTGGAAGGCACTGCTGCTTCCCTTCTCCGGAGCTCCCCGCCCTGACACTGACCTGTCACCTGCCTGTTCTATGGGCATCCTCAGGGATGCTCTGCAGCTCATTCATTTCCCTCAGTCTTCCTATCTTCGGCACGGTCTCCAGTACACAACAAACTCATAAACACTTTTTAAATGGAATTTTACTGCCTTTTGCCTGGAGCCTCCCCAGAAAGCAGGCCCCAGGAAGGGTTTCCAGGTCCAGGGGAGCCCGTGTGTGGGAGGATGTCGCTGAGGATAGACGAGCAGGCAGTGGGAGGCCCCTTCAGAAGGTTTTCTTCTCCCTGAAGCACCCACTTTCGTTCACGTCTCCCCTTCCTTCCCTGCAGGATTCTGTGGTCAGGGGTGGGAGTGGGAAGGGATCAAATCTCAAAGCAAGCTAGGAATTTCCCAAGCAGTCAGGGCCCAGTTTCCTGAGAAGACAAGGCACCCCTCTCCCCGCTTCTTTTCCCTCTCTCCCCCATAAATTACCAAGCCGGCATTTGCTCTTATGAGTAACGGTCTGAGCTGCCCATGTCAAAGTTGTACCACACTTCATTTCTCCACGGGGCCGTTCTCCAGGAAATCTTTTTTGCATTCTGTTCTCTGCCTGCTACATCTATCGTCACCGACACCGACGGTGGTGCAAGCAGGCTTGGGAAGCTGGAGAATTGCTCTACTTTCAGTGTGTCCTGAGCTCAGTTGTTCTTTCTCCTCTGATTAAACTGCCTGCTCAGCTGCCTACAAGGGCTGAGTGATTGCCCATACTCAGTAAATCAAGCAAGTCTGCGGTGTGGGGAAGAAGACATGCTCAAAAGTGATGCCGCCCCAGCCACTGGGGACAGACAACTCGTCTTGGTAGCCAGAGCCGTCCATCTGCAGCACCGCCTGTGTCAGATGACATCACAGCCAGGTGAGGAAAGCTGGCATTGGCTCAGCGACACTTCGGGGAAAGGAATCCTGCCAGCTGCATGACCCTCTGCTCACTCACTCTGCCCAGGGGTCTGCCTAGGGAAACAGGGGTCACCGAGTTTGCCTATGATTTTTAACATCAAGGAAAATGTCAGAAGGGGCCAAGTATTCCTGGTTTCTGTGAATTCATACACTGCTAAGACTTGTACAAATCATGAAGGGAAGTAAGGAAACACCAAGGGAAGCAAGGAGGAATAGAGAGGCTGAAAGACTGGGACCCGGCCCAGTTCCACCACCAACACACTGGGCTACCCTGGGCCCATGGGTTCACGCCGGAGCACCAATGCATTTTTATTCTTATTTTTTTTTTTACATCACATGACTTGCAAAATCTTAGTTCCCTAACCAGGGATTGAACCTGTGCCCTCACCACTGAAAGAGTCCTAACCACTGGCCCGCCAGGGAACTCCCTGGATTTTTGACATGTTGAGTGTGTATAAAAAGAATGTAGGGCATTAGGGACAAGTGGTTTGCCCAAGGCCCTACAGATCTGTCTGGAGAGCAGTCTCCACCTTTCCACGGCAGTTCAGCCTCCCGAACATCACTGAGACCTGACCAGTAGCTGACGGGAGACCTGGAATTCCCAAGCTTTCCAGGAACCCAAACACCAAGATCACTTCAGAGGGATCAACCTGGAGAAACAAGAGCCCACCTTTTTCAAGTCTCAGAGGTACCTGCCGCATCTGGCTGGACCCTATCATGACTCAGTGCCTTTCAGGACAGCCTCACCTAAAACTGTTTGTTTTGGCTCCGGCCTGCATTTTGGCCAAAAGGAGTGTTTTGGAAAAAAAGAAAAAAAAAGGAGTGTTTTGGCTTCCCTTCCTATCAGTTTGCCAGGAACTGTCAAGGTTACTTCAGGTCTGGCCTGGAAAGACCAAGAGAAACATTTACCAGAGAAGAAAGAGCCCAGCTGTATCCTATGCTGACTTGATGAGAAACGCTTCCCTCATTTGTCCCATGATGGTCTCGGAAGGAAGGAAGAGAGGACAGGGCACCTTCACTCCCACCCCCACGGCGTATGGCCTGGGTACTTTCTTTCCCTTGCACTGTCAACGTCCAGCTCGCTGGAACTGAGGGAGACACAGGTTTGGAATAAATAGAGCCACGGAAAGGAAAACTACATGGCCAGGGTGTCAAGCTCAAGGGGCTTCAGTCTGAGGCACATCTTCCTTCAGAGGCCCGTGACCGCTCTTGTTTCACTGAAGGTCCGCTGTAGCCTTTAGTCAGTGAATATCGATTGGTCACTTACTATGGAACAGGCACTGTGCTAGCCAATGAAGACAGGGGAGCCCCTAAGACGGACTGGACTTCGACCTTTAAGAGCTGGTAATAGGCATGGGCTCTGTCCGTTTCTCATAATCAATGTACCGAAACAATCCGAAAAGATGTTTTGTATGGACACCTGGTTTGATTTTATACACACATTATACATTTGTAGTAATTCTGGTGCGATGCTGTCAGTGCTATTACAGGTATGTCAAAGACTATCAAAGCCCAGAAGAAAGAATCACTGGCTCTGCTTAGATAGAATCAGGGAAGGCTTCCTGGAGGAGGTGACCTGGCAAGCAATGATGGGAAAGGCAACACAGGGTGTTGTACATAAGAAGGATGCATGGAAGCATAAAACACCCTGCTGTGGTTAAATGTCTGTGTTTCCCCCCAACCCTGAAAAATTGTACGGTGAAGCCCTAGTCACCAAAGTGATGGTATTAAGGAGGTGGGGCCTCGACATTAAATGGGTTTGAAGAGGTCACAAGGGTGGGGCCCCTGAAATGGGATTGATGCCCTTAGAAGAAGAGGAAGACACTCCAGACCTGCTTCTCTCTGCTTTGGGAGGACCACAGCAAGCCAGCAAGGGGTGCTCACCAGAATGTGACCATGCTGGTACCTTGATCATGAACTTCCAGCCTCCAGAACTATGAGCAGTAAATGTCTGTTCTTGAAGTCACTCAGCCTATGGTCTCTTGTCATTGCAGTTGGAGCGAAGACATGCCATGAAATTTCTATGGAGGTGTAAGGAATTCAGTGAGGACGGGTTCCTCAGCTTCTGAGGGATGAAGTCTCCCAGCAGGAATGTGTGGCGTCTGTTGATGGAGTAACCCCTGATACCTAACAAGGCAGACTACCATCATTGAAAAGCCAACTGTGAAGACCTGCTTGCTCACAGCCCCGTGTTCTCTCCTGCACTAGACTTCGGTCAGGTCACATTCAAAAGATGAGCCAACCACTACCATCTCCACTTTCTCAGTCTTGAATAACACTAGCTCTGAGTCTGAAACCAATAAAATGATTCTTTGAGGTAGAAGCCACCAAAACCACAGCATCACACCCTGTATGCGCCACTAGATGGAGCTATGCGTTGCACCAAAAAGAAATACCAGAGGCTAAATTGATTTTCTCTCAAGTGTCCTGTAAATAGAATGACTGCCTTTCACAGCTGGTGGTGGCAAGTTATGTCAGCCCAGGGTCCTGTGAGGGTAGGCATGAAGGACAGACCATTCAAAAAATATTTATTAAATTCCTACTTGTGCTAGAATCTGAGACAAATAACGGGTACTATCTGCCTTCTGGGAACTCCATGTTTGGTGGAGGACAGACACACGTGCATACGTTGCGCGTGATGTTTCTCGAGTATCCCAGACTCTCCCAGGTGATCCTCAAGGTCTATGTCTAATTCTCAAATGAAAACTTGTTCTTCGTTCACCTGGCAGAAGTGAAAGCCACTCAGTCATGTCCGACTCTTTGTGACCCCATGGACTATACAGTCCATAGAATTCTCCAGACCAGAATACTGGAGTGGGTAGCCTTTCCCTTCTCCAGGGGATCTTCCCAATCCGGGATTCGAACCCAGGTCTCCAGGCCAGAATACTGGATTCCCAAATTCTCCAGGCCGGAATACTGGAGTGGGTAGCCTTTCCCTTCTCCAGGGGATCTTCCCAACCCAGGGATTGAACCCAGGTCTCCCACATTGCAGGTGGATTCTTTTGAGCCACAAGAGGCCAAGAGTGGGTTAAACTTTCCGACTCAAAGGGTCTCCTGCACTGCCTCTTTCAATTGACCATGAGGGAAGCCCTCATTTGGCAGAGGCAAGATTAAATCTCAAATCTGCCTGCCTCTCAAGACCATACTCTTTCCTCAACACAGGTCCCCTCAAACACTTCCTGTGCAAAGCAAAAGGTTCACACACAAGGTTGGGGGTGGATCAAGGGCACCAGAAATGAGACAGAGCTAACCCTGACTGAGAGAGTCTAGGAGGGCATCACAGAGTAGGTTTTTTTGGTAAGTCAGATAAGCTTGAGGGGAAAGAAATTCCAGGGAGACAGAGGCACGACCTATGGCACAAAGCTTTGCGAATGCAGGAAATGACCTTGGGTAACAAATGGCACAAGCCAAGGGCACTGGGGAGTACAGGGCATGTGAGGAGGGACATGACCATAAGCAGCCTCCCTGTTAAGAAGTTGACATTTGTTCCCACAGGCAATGGGAAGCCATCAAAGGCTCTTGGAGAAATCTCTGATGTTAAATTTAAATGGTCTTTTTTTTTTCCCTCCCCCCAGGAAGGGAGGTATATTCATAGTATGGAACATTATCACAACTCAGTGCCTCCTTTGAAAAGGAAAAAAAAAATCTTTCCAAACATATGGACTCTAAGTCTGTCCCTTTAATTTCACCCTATCCCATATGGCACTCTGAAGTTTTAGAAGATGAGTAGATGAATTGACTTCACAGATCAAATCTTAGTAAGAGACATCTACGTCTGTTACTTTAACTCCTTTTCCACTAACCACAGCTGAATTCCAATTTATCAGTCTAATAAAATGAAGTGGCGAGGTCAGGCGATCTCTTGTAAAGTACTTAGACACGCCTGACACATGCTAAGTGCAATAGAAGGGTTTAATAAGTACACACACACAGAGACCAAAGGCGTGTGCCATTAGTTCCTTAGCTAAACTCCATGGAAATCAAGTAACATCAGTCCCACCTTAGGGAGAACCTAATAGTACACAAGGTGTACATGCGTTCATACGCAGGAGCGACAAGGAGCTGGAGACAAAAAAACAGCTATTCGGCCAAGCTGAGGTCCAGCGTCATTTTAAAAACAAAGGCCATGGGTTCTCCGAAACTACAATTTACTTCCACATCAGTCTTACTAAATAAACTTGCTGTAAAGTTTTACAAGAACTTTCCTCAAAGAGCCTCCACACTGATTTATATAATACTCATACATCAAGGCTGCTTCCACTAACTCAAACAAACATCCGGATGAAAACTGTAATCATTTCATTGTTCCCAAGTGCTGGGATCTTTGAGGCTGATAAGACATCTGAACATTGTCTGAAACTGTGTGTCTTCATCAGATGTTTGCCATTAATTAGATAAAACCTCAAAGACAAATCTAACTATAGAAGGTTAAAAACCAAATTAATTGTAGTGCTTCAAGGCTTCGGGAAGTTAAACAACGTGCTTAAATGTCACAGAACTCAGGAGTGGTGGAGCGGGATTCAATCTTATCCATATTTGTCTGTTTTCTTTCCACTACACCAACTGCCTCAGCAATATGACTTATTGGGCAGATTCTGAAGCACAGACTAAAGGACCAGTCCTTCAATATCTACAACCTCGTCATGTTTATAAAAGGAAAAAGAACTGATTACAAAGGACATTAAATGGTGTGCCCTGAACTCCGCATATAAAGGCAAGTCGGTAAATGAACCTCAAAGCAGAAACTCACATGCACTCCCACAGACTGGAATCGTGCTTACCTAGTGCTCTAGAATGTCACAACTGGGAAGAGTGTTAGATGCCATCTGGGCTGCTTCTCTTCACTGTGCAGGTAAGTCTCTACATTAAAAGTAACTGGGGCGGGGGAGAGGGAGGGAGTTGGAAACAGACCTACTGCTGCTGCTGCTAAGTCGCTTCAGTCGTGTCCGACTCTGTGCGACCCCATAGATGGCAGCCCACCAGGCTCCGCCGTCCCTGGGATTCTCCAGGCAAGAATACTGGAGTGGGTTGCCGTTTCCTTCTCCAGTACATGAAACAGACCAGAGTGCTCCAATTTCAATAATTGGGTGGTTTGCTTACATTTCCACACTTTCATCTACACTTGCTCTAAGTGCTATCTCACTTGCTAAAAATGTAAGCTTCCCAAAGCAGGAAGTGAAATGTAAACATTTGTGCTCTGGTTTGAATAGCTAAAGAGACTAGGAAGGTCTCACTGTAACATCCCTAAGGTTCCGTTTAGGGTGTTTCAATGTCGCCACCTTGTGGAAACTGTTGGTAGTACTTGAAAATAAACACACCTTCATTTATTAAAAGATTAACCTGACAAGAGAATGTTTCTTACAAAATAAGAAAACCTCAAAATAATCCCAGAATGTTTGGTTGTATATCACAGTGGGAACTGATAAAGATAACCTTGACACCATGCTGAATACCTATGGTCTTCTAAATAATAATAAAAGATTAAATTATAAGAAATTTTAGTAATATGCATATGTTACTGTTTTCATGGGCTTCCTAGGTGACGCCAGTGGTAAAGAACTCACCTGCCAACGCGTGAGACAAAAGAGACACGGGTCAATCCCTAGGTTGGGAAGATTCCCCTGGAGGAGCGCATGGCAACACACTCTAGTATTCTTGTCTGAAAACTCCCATGGTCAGAGGAGCCTGGCGGGCTACAGTCCATAGGGTCGAAGTCGGACACGACTGCAGTGACTTAGCATGCATGCATGCACGCACTGTTTTCATGTTCATGTAAAACTAGAGACACAAAATGATGCTCTAAGTTAATGGAATCATTTGATTTATCAGACCATTAACTTTCCCAGCCATGAGGGTAGCAGGAAGCTGTTACGCTGTAAGGGTTTGGTGGCTCCTGTCTCCCAAGATTTCACCGTGGGATGGTTCTAAAAGCAACAGGCAGAAAGCCAAAGTACCTCTATCTCCAAGCTTTAAATAAAAGAACACTTCTGGACAGACAGGTAGAACTAAGCAAATCAATTTTGAAATAAACTCAAGTAGCTGTGCTATTTCATCACAGCAATGAAATCCTGGACAAGAATGGGGCGGTACACTGGTTAAGGAGCTGCGTTCACGAGCACTAGCCCTGAGCCCTGCCTCTTAACTACTCAACCTGGGCAAGTTATTTTAACCTTCCTGAGCCTCAGTTTACTCCTCCATAAGATGGGGATTTATGATATTGCCTACTTCAAAGGATTGCTGTGAGGGGAAGAAGACAATATATATAACGCGCCTAGCACAATGCTTGGCACATAGTGGAAGAACGAGCTATTATTATGAAAATACTGACTCACCCACGGGGTTCTTGATCACTATGTTCAGGAAAATGAATGGCATGATCATCGTACCTGATTTTTATTATCTGTTAGAAATGTTAGAGGAAGAAAAGACCTTGAAGGACTTCTGGGCAAGCCAGGTTAACAGATGAAGGGATCACAGGCAAGTGGGGTAAACGGATGCCTGTTCAGCTTCCACGGGGATCTGCAAGTGGGCAAATGCAGGAAGCCAAGCCTCGGGCCCATAGGGTCACGGCCCGGCTCAGACATCATCTCATCGCTCCCCTTATCTTCACATGTTACAGGGAGGCTGCGCTTGCTCCTCCATCCATGCAGCCACGTGCTCACCAGTTCAGCAAAGTTTATACACTCCTACATGTACAAGGCATTGGGGATTCAGTGTTGGGCAAGCCGGATTGTGCTGCTGCATCATGGCACTTACCGCTGTAAGCAGGAGCAGGTGGAGAGACAATAAAATACAAACCCATCCTCAGAATAATCACATGGACGAAGGAGCCTGGCGGGCTACACCCCATGGGGTCGCAAAGAATCAGACACGAGTGAGTGACTAACACACACCCAGGATAATTTTTAACACTGATAAGCTTCCAAATGAGTACAAATACAGTGATGGAGAACAGGCCTGGGACAGGTCATATACAGGACTTGAAGTTGAAGGGTCAAGGAGGACCCTTTGAAGAGATGCCGGCAGAGTAGCCAGAAGGAACCAGTATAGAGATCTGGGCAACAGGACCTGAGGCAGAGAAACAGTGCAAAGGCCCTGAGGCAGGGAAGAGCTTGATGAGACAGGAACACAATAACCAGCTGCAACAGCAGAAACAAGGAGAATGGAAAACAAGCAGCTCTAAGAGGCAGGTAAGGGTCAGATCCTGTAGGGCCAGATACGCCAGGCTCAGGGGTCTGGATTCTACCCACAAGGTTTGATAAAGGAGTGACACAGTACGGTCTGCTGTCAAGTGTCACCCTGGCTGCCGGTGGAGCCTGCCTGGGACTGCCCAGCGAGTTACTGCCAGGCCTGGACTGCAGCCCAGGTCATGTGTCTCTCGGCCCAGAAAGCTCCCCTCCACAGCACACAGCCTTCGACATGGACAGAACAAGAGGAAGGTAGTTTGCTCTCCCCTGGAGAACGCTGAGCTTCCCTGGTGGCTCAGACGGTAAAGAATCTGCTTGCAGTGCAGGAGATCTAGGTTTGATCCCTGCATCAGAAAGATCCCCTGGCGAAGGAAACGGCAACCCACTCCAGTACTCTTGCCTGGAGAATTGCATAGACAGAGGAGCCTGGCGGGCTACAGTCCATGGGGTTGCAAAGAGTCGGACACGACTGAGTGACGAACACCTCACTCCAGAGAACACCAGGAAGTCCCGCAGCAGAGAAGGCAGATGCCAGGCCGCCGCTCCATGAGAAGGGCAGCGGCCCAGGTACTCACCCGCTGGTGATGTCGTCCGCCCGCATGTTCTTGCTCAGCACGTCCCCATCGCTCATGTAGCCAGGCGCGTCCATGCTGATGCTCTCCAGGTCCATCTCATCTCCCGCCTTGTCCGACACGTCCACGTGGCAGACGCTGCTGCCCCTGGAGGCCAGCTGCCTCCGCAGAGGGGCAGAGTACACGTAGCGGCCTGACTCGGTGTTGATGAAGCGGCTGGCGTTGGCTCGGGGAGGGTACCCGTTGCCCATTGAGGGGGCGTCTCCCGCCTGCAGCCGGGGGCTGGACTGGCCAAGCCTCCAGGCCAGGGGAGTGGGCCTGCCCGTCAAGCTGAGGATACTGCGCCCACTGATCTCTGTGGTGACGTTGGTGTCAAACGTGGTTTCCAACGTGCTAGAGATATAAAACCAGCCTTGCGTTAGACCCCGATGTGCCCAGTGGCCTTTGCGGTTTACATTCTCTTTAATTTCTTTTTTAGAACTATGAAATACTTCCCATATACAAAATAGGATCAAAAAATAAGGTACCAACATACCACCCAGTGTAGTTCTGCTGTTAAAAATGAAAAGATGAAGCTGCATGTCCAAGTGACATTGAGAAAAGCCCAGTGGAGACTTTTCCCCTAAAACATGGTACAAGATACCCACGACCCGTTAGTTCATTTTTTAATATTCACTTCTATTTACTTATTTGCCGGTGCTGAGTCTCAGTTGCAGCACGTGGGATCTTTAGCTGTGGCATGTGGAATCTAGTTTCCTGACCAGGGATCGAACCTGAGCCCCCTGCATTGGCAGCATGGAGTCTTAGCCACTGGACCACCAGGGCAGATGCCCAGTTACTTTAAAGAAATGATCTTAACTAGTCTTCTTTGTAACCCAGGAAGGGAAGTAGACAATGCTGGACTGATAACGATGGGATATAGCACCTGCCTGCTTGTCCTTGGATGCTGCCTTTCTCTCTTCCTTCCTAAAGGCAGGAGGTACCCGTCCTCCCCCGGGGTCCTAAGACATTTCACGTCCTCAAGCTCTCTCCAGACCGAGCAGGTGGGGAGGGCCCTGATTTTCTCACTCTGTTACATGCATTTCCCCCCCACATTTGCTTCTCCCCGCTTTTGTCCAAAATGACAATTAAACTTTGGGAGCAAAAGACGAGAAATGAATGGTAAATGCCTGGTCTGGTGACTCATGAAACTAGCTGGGTCTGAATCTGCCAGGAGACTGAGCTCGTCCCGGGTCTTGCCACACCATCAAGATGAGAGACACGTGGGTCTCTCAACAACTTATTGACCAGAGAGGTATTAATACGTCTTTTGTTACCCGAATGTTATTGACGGGAGTGTTTCAATATTCACTGATGTGACAAATCGCTGGCCACAGGTGCTAATTTCTGCAAAAATCCCCAGGTCAATAATGTGTTAACTAAGCAGAGAGAGTGAGAGTCTTTCCTGCAGAAGAAAGCATGGACGCTTTCCCTCCTCTCATGATCACCATCTTAGCCTGAGCCAAGAAATCCACCAAACTGCTGTAACCGACATTAAGTCAGTTTCAGTGATGATGGTGAAAAGAGGGAGGTATCTCATCACAGAGGGGCAGTCCAGCACCTGGCTCCATGCCAGCACCACCCCACCCCAGGGTACTCGCCTCTGGAAGGAACCAATTAGGTGCCTCAGCTGCTTTTGTTTCCCTCTGATCCGAGAAGCAGTCTGCCTGACTTTTCTCATATTGGGAACCTGTTAGATTTAGGTGGGCTTCCCAGGTAGCAATAGTGGTAAAGAACCTGCCTGTTAATGCAGGAGACATAAGAGATGTGGATTCGATCTCTGGTCGGGAAGATCTCCTGGAGGAAGGAATGGCAACCCACTCCAGTATTCTTTCCTAGAGAATTCCATGGACAGCGGAGCCTGTTGGGCTACAGTCCACGGGGTCATAAAGAGTCGGACACGACAGAAGCAACTTCACATGCAGGCAAGGTTTAGGCCCGGGTCTCCTTTAAGAACCCATGGTGCTTAACCCTGTTCTGCCAAAGCTGCTAGCATAGGGGGAGCCCGGCAATCTCCTGCTGTGTTCATTTATCAAAAAGACTGAAACTGGAGAAGCAAAAGAGACCTCCCTGACCTGGGAGCTCACAGGGGTAACTAGGCCTTTACCTTGATCATCAAGGTCAAACACAGACCATAAAACCTGGTTCTGCCCAAATCATGAAGGATGCCCAGGGCTGCATCCTCTTCACCTTCTCGCTCAACAATGAAAAGAAGCTGATAAATGTTTCCAATGTAATCCTAGAGTTCATCCAACGAAACCGTGGTTTAAACATGATCCTCCGTTTTTATAAATATTTCCGTACGTGTTTTATACACGTGCATGACTAACAACGTTACAGAGTGCTGGGGATCAGAAGAGAGGGCAGGAATGTGAGTTATTCATTTTATCACATAGGTCAAGTACAGTTCACCTGCTCATTTCAACAGCCCAATATCATTTTGGAAAATGCAAGCAAAGGGAAATTTCAGTGCAGCTGGTCTGCCACATCCTCTGTGGAATGGATTGAGCAACCTTCTGCTTTGGGAAGGAATCTGTCTCTGTGGATTTTTGCTCCTGACACTTCTGCACGCTGTCTGGTATGCTCAGTGAATCTCAGCACATTGGCAATCCAGGTTATTTATTCCATTATTAAATAAATCACGTACGTGGCTAGGGTGGGAACACACCATGGCAGGAGCAGCCATGTGATAATCAAGTTACCAGCTGGTTCAGGAAAGTGATTCACGCTCCAGGTACCTGTGTGTAACCTGAGTTCCCCGTAAACTGGACATGGTCTCCTCCAAATTCTGCCGCAGATCAGCAATGTTCTTCACTGTCCGCAATCGCCGAGCCTCGGGATCCTCCCCTGGAGAGACACAGGTGAAGACTGTTTAAGTTCTCAGGTAGATGGGGAGATTCATGGGGACAGCAATCGTGTCCACGACCATAACCATGTTGCCTGCTCGGGACCTGGCTCATCACACATCCTCAAGAAGGATTTGAGAGTGAATGAATGGATGGATGGAGGAACACCCAAAGGAAGGTGTTAAACCTAAATAGAGAAGTCTGTCTTCTCCCTGCAGGTCCCTCCAGCAATAGGTGAGGTCTAGCTTGTGAGACAGCGTCTGAGATAGTGAACACATTTCCACACTGTCTCCCATAAAGACACACACACGTTAGGTCTGCGCCTTGCCCAGGAATCATTTTCCAGCCATACAGAAGTGGGAAAGGCCTTTTGCTTTCTCCCCCACACACAGGTGCTGCTGCCTACTGAGCCAACATTATAATTTTACTTTTATATTTATATATTTTTGGCTGTGCTGGGTCTCCACTGCGGCTCTGGCTTTCTCTAGTTGTGGTGAGCAGGGGCTATTCTGCTGTGCAGTGCAGGCTTCTCACTGCTGTGACTTCTCTTATTGTGGAGCACAGGCTTCAGTAGCTGTGGTTCCTGGGCTTCATTGCTCCAAGGCATGTGGGACCTTCCTCTGGGAAGGGATCAAACCTGTGTCTCCTGCACTGGCAGGCAGATTCTTTACCACTGAGCCACCAGGGAAGCCTTGATGCAACATTACAGATGGCTCATTGGTAGCGGCTAAAAGATCTGTACCTATTGATCATTCATATTTCTACAGAGAGAGGTTTGCCTTCTTGGTACGCTTTGTTATGTCATCTTGAATTGTGGCTCCTCTCCTCCCTGGCTGAGTGGTCACGAGGAAGGTGCTGACCCTCTCCATCCTTCAGATGCCACGGTCCTAATCGAAGACAGTGACAGTGCCGGTCTCCATGGACTGTCGTAGGACGAAATGAAGATCCCTGAGTGCAGCGCCCACCAAAACACCCAATCACGCCAGCTAGGGCTGCAGAGTGGGGAACGTTCAAGAAAAGTCAGGCTTCTCTCTGGGCAACAAGGGACTTCCATTCCTGGGCAACATTTCCTGCTAAATACCTGGTCTGGAGAGGTGAAGCTGGCACAAACATCCCAGGAGAAAGAGGCCACATACAAGCTAGGAAGCCACACCCCCTCTCAGGGAAGCCTCACTCTGCAGGTGTCTGACCATTCTGTCTTGTTTGGGCTTATGGGGGGAGAGGAAAAGCTGAATAACTACAATAGTGATGAGAGCAATCACACATCTTTTCCTCAGAGTAATTTCAGGAGGGCTGAGAAGACCACCATCAAGGGTCTTTTAAAGCTGATGACTATTTCAAGTACTGAGCAATATTTCTCAACTAAGCTCCACACAGAACATGGTACACACAGGCAACAGCAAGTGGGATTTACAGCAGACACCAAGCAGAACTTCCAGCAAGTGTCATTAACAGGGCAACAGGCAGCTAAGAAACGTCATAGAATTAACTTTCCTTCTGAGACAGATGACCACTTCTTAGGTTATTCTCAACAGGGTGGTGCCTGGAGGCTGGATTCAATGATTGATTATATGGAAGAAATTTGCTATAGCAAACTCTCTGTCCTTGAAAACGTCAGTGTTTTCAATTTTCTCCCCACTCCTAACCAAGAGAAATTTGAAAGGCATTTTTCCCTTATCTGAAAAGTAGTCAGACCTGCATTTCCCACCCAGTTCTTTAAAGTACATACGAACGTCCATGTTTTTAAAAGAAAGCAGTGATGAATGTCTACTTTACCTTCCCCTAATGGCTTTGGAGGAATGTAATTGCATCTATCCACAGGGCCATCAATTAAATATCTTTTACTGCCAGTTTGGCCACATTTTATCTGTGTAAAGGCTGCCAAAAAAGGTTCTGATCCTTTGGATGGCTCCAGGCCCTGCAGGGAACATTTATTATGAAGCTAAGTCTAGGCACCAGTTTTCAAATTACCTTCATTAATTAACTTAATCATGCACAACAATATAATAACTATATTTATAGGCATACCTTGTTTCATTGTGCTTTGCTGATATTGTGATCTTTACAGATTGAAGGTTTCTGGCAACCCTGCTTCGACCAAGTCTATCGGCGCTATTTTTCCAACAGCACTCAATCACTTTGTGTCTCTATGTCACACTTTGGTGATTCTCCCAATATTTCCAACCCTCCACCAGCAAAAAAGATTATGACTCACTGAAGGTTCAGACAATGGTTGGCATTTTTTAGCAATGAAGTATTTTTCAATTAAGTACGTTGTTCAAAAAAAGGACGTTGTTTTTTTGACATAACGTTACTGCATACTTAACAGACTACAATATAGTGTCAACATAGCTTTTCATGTACTGTCGTCTAGTCGCTCAGTCGTGTCCGACTCTTTTGTGACCCTGTGGACTGTGGCCAGCCAGGCAGTTCTGTCCGTGGGATTTCCCAGGCAAGAATACTTGAGTGGGGAGCCATTTCCTTCTCCAGCGCATCATGCCTGGGATTGAACCTACATCTCCTACATCGGCAGGTGGGTTCTTAACCCTCTGAGCCACCAGAAAAGTGCACTGGAAAGCCAAAAAAATCTGTGTGACTTGCCTTCTTGCAATCTTTACTTCATTGCAGTGGTCTGGAACCAAACTGGCAATGTCTCTGAGGCAGGTCTGTATATGTCCACGTCACTAATGATGGCTTAATGACACATTTGCCTGGGTTAAGTCTCCTAAGACAAAGGTCTTTGACACAGAGTGGTAACTCACCTTTATTCTTGGTAACCCCCACACAAATCTAGATATACTCAAGAAATATTTATTGCCCCAAAAATGTTTGGTCAGTGTAGGGTGAAAGAGAAAGGATAGATTTTGCACTCCAACAGATAAAGGTTTGCACAGTGGCATTGCCACTTATTAGCCACTTGACCTTGGACAAATCACTTTTCCTCTCTGAACGTCATCTGTAAAATGGGGATAAAAGCCTTTCCCTTAGGTTAGAAGGATCAGATGAGATGACACATGATATCCCTAAGCAATTGATCAAATAGTCCCATAAACGTCCATCCCTAAATACACACATTTGTTGTCATTTCAAGGAATCGGTTGTAGATAAGCTGGATTCAACCTCATACATACAAGCTACTGTGTAATGTCTCTATAAAATTATTCACCGTACAGCCACACACATGAGTTTCACTGCCTAAATGTGGGGCTCATTGAATCTGAATGCACTGTTTCCCCCGAGGAGTCCCACTGGGAAATATTTGCTCCCCTCAAAGATTCCAAGCGCAGTGTAAAAACACAGACAAGTAATCCACGTGCCTTGCTCAGGTGGTGATGTTCTAAACTGCCCATTCTGCACTCTGGAAGATGGGCTTAGTAAAAGATCTCCGTACCGACTCATTGTCTGAACAAAATAAACACACAGCATGCCGCAGGGGAAATGACTGGGCCCTTGAAGCCCATATACTATGAAGTAGTCCATGTTTACCTGTGACTCTCCTCACCTGCCCAGGGCAGTCCTCCCCCAAGCCAGGCGCTATGATGGAGAGAACACCACGTTCTGATCACACAGAGCAGACATGAGGATGGCAGGGTGTTAACATGAGGAACACAGATGGAACTGGGAGTTTTTACTTACAAGAGGGAGGCTAGGGGACATGCTGCTGCAGGAAAGGAATGGCAACTGTCTGTGAGCTTCAGGAAGCTGGATTATGTCCAGTGATTTAGAAATGGAAGGATAAAAGACTCCATTACCAGTTAAAGCCAACTAGGTATGGAAGGGCTGCCTCATGAAGAAATAGCTTTTCCATCACAAGAAGTATTCCAGCAGAGACTGAAAGACAACTCATCAGTGAATGACAGAAGGGATTCATGGACTGGATAATAAGTGGATGTGGTTCCTTCTAACGCTACAATCCGAGATGCATGTCTCACCTGTCACTCTGTGTGAATGACAGAGCACCATGGGACAATCCACCTACTTGGATAAGTAAGGAGGAAGAACCAAGCAATCGATCAAAGAGTCTCATAAGTGGCCATTCCTAGACACACACATTTGTTGTCATTTCAAGGGATCAGCTGTAGATAAGCTGAATTCAACCTCATACACACATGGTACTGTGTAGTGTCTCCATAAAACTATTCACACACGTGAGACAGCCACATGTGTGAATTTCTCTGCTTAAATGTAAAGACAAGTCATCCTGATTCACAGTTTCCTTAGCAACTAGAACCTTTCGACTTCACACCGAAAAGTGCTTGGTTAGCCATGACTGGCTGCACAGTTCTGGTCCCCAAACCCACTGACAGCATCTCAGGCTTTCTGAGCTCTCACTTGGTTACTGTCCTGATGCACAGGAGACATTGGGAGAAAAAGAAAAAGGACTGAAAAGATCACAGGCTGCCATCCGTCCCTCTGAAATTTAAGTGTTATGTGGAATGTTCTCCGGCTGCCGCTTTCACTTCTCAAATGTAAATTTCACTGAGCCCCTGGGTCTGACATGAATCCATACTCCTCCACAAGACACACATCTGACCCATGCCAGCTGCTGCATCACTGGCCTGGCTCTTTTGATGTGTGCACATATGAACACGATCTGGAATGTGTGTGGAGACCTGAGTAGTCATTAACCTCCATACCCTTCTCCTGAGAGCTGACCCTTCTCCTGCACCATCCAGGGTCTCACATGCAAGGGAGCTAAAACATGAGAGAGAAGGAAACGTAAAATCAATCCCAAATGCGGAGCCCCAAACCACTGCAAGATGGATCACTTACAAACGGCTGGAAACTTCTCTGTCTCTTCAAAGTGCCCAGCCAGCAGAGCCAGAGGGAAAGAGCTAAACCTCTCAGATCCTCTGAAATGAACACTCAGAGTTAATGGTCAAATGGGTGGGCGAGTTGATCGTATGGGCTGCATACCAACTCCACCGCTATACCGTGGCTATTAAAATGGTGGGGTCACGGATACTTAGTCTAATAAATGAATTTTAAACATGGATTCAGTTTTTAACCCAACCCGCGAAGTGGTATGATATGCAAAGAATAACACAGCCACTGCTAAATATGTGGCTTACCACTCACTTCCCTGATTAGAAGTTGCTGGAACCCAGGGCACAGAGCTGGGAACAGGGATAAGGCACAGAGAAAGTGGTGGCCTAGAATGCACTGCAGCAGGAATTCAATTCTGATGCTACTTCTGTTTCTTTAAATGAACACTGTGACAGTATAACACTAATAAATATTTGTGGAATTAACTGTATGACAATTGCAGATTTTATGTTTTTATATGATATGACATCCTTTAATCATCATTCCTGTCTAGTGAAAGTGTTAGTCGCTCAGTTGTGTCTGACTCTCTGTGACTCTATGGACTATAGCCTGCCAGGCTCCTCTGTCCATGGAATTCTCCAAGCAGGAATACTGGAGTGGGTTGCCATTCCCTTCTCCAGGGGATCTTCCCAAACTGGGGATCAAACCCTGGTCTCGCACATTGCAGGCAGATTCCTTAACACCATCTGAGTGATCAGGGAAGCCGCTCCTTGTCTGCGTTACATTTAAATAAAATTTAGACTTTTGTTTTTGGTAAAAGAAATATGCTGAGATCTTCTTTCCAACTGTCTGAGGATGCTCAGAACAATTTTCAATCAGTGCTTCTAGAAAGGAAATTTAAAAAAAGTCAATACATTTTAGAGTTCTAACTCTTTTTGGAAAGCAACTCCATCTGAAGAGCGAACGAGGAGATTCAAAGTGAAGTGTCCTGAGCCCAGAGCCCCTACGTGAGTCGGGTGGAGCACGGGTTAAAGCAGAATTCACCAACAGGTAAAAGACTTTTTACAGTCCAGGAAGGATAGACTGTGAGAGAGCAAAGAGGGAAAAAAGAGAAGGAAGCAGGAAGGCAGAAAATCAGTTTGGCTCATCAATCAAAGCAACAGGGAAGCAACTTCACGTCCAGCTGGGTTCGGCCCTTCCAGCAGTGGTTGCTTGGGAGGCCTCACCTCCCAGGGCTCCGTACTCACCAGTGAGTTCCTCCAGGGCAGGCTGTCCACTCTTGGTGTAGTGGCTGGGCTCCATGGTCACACCCCCTGAGCTGGACTCGGCAGTAACATTCCCTTCGGTGTCCGCCTGGGACCTTCACACACAAACCAGAGCAGACATACTTGTCACAAGCGGTAACTACCCCATCTGGACCACTGTGCTCCGATCACAGCCCCCATGAGCCCCACCTTTGGTGAGAAGCTTTAGAACAGAGCAGACCGGCAAACGGACACTAAATAATTCATCGGTGCACGTGGAGTGATGTCCCAGAAACAGAGAGAGCCACCGAAGTGTAAAAGATGAAATATTCATCACCCAAATGGAGGCTCCGCAATCCTTCACTGGGGAACGCGTCTCTGCGTCCCCTTTGGGGAGCTAGATCTAGCTAGCAAAAGGCTGGCAAGTACCCGGTGGTTTGGATCATTTAACCTGTGCCAAAGAGCCACTTCTGAGTAACCAGCGATGCCAGCAAGCCAAGCATGAAGATGACTCCATTGGCAGCCTCCTGCGCCCTCCCCTGCAGATCCTCCTAATACGGCTGTCTCTGGAGAGGTGACTGTACAACCGGCCAGGAGTGGGTGCCAAGCAGGTGTGTTTGCCCTCCAGGTCTGATTCAGAGCTCAGATCTCCTGAGATGAAAGGTCTCACTGATCATTATTTCAACACTTGACTGAAATCTGTACTTCCCCAAACCCTCTCCATGCCCTTATTTGTCAAGCAAATCGAGACAATCAAGCAATGTGCTCAAGCCACAATTACCTCTGCTTATTCAGGCGTGCCAGGAAAATATAATTACATTCGGATACATAACTCTGGGTGTAATGTTATTAATTCATCAGCATCCTCAGCTAATTCAATCAGATTTCACCCTCTATGAAGAAAGTGTTTGCCAAGAATGTGAACTGCCTAAAACAGACCGTGGGGGATGTACCGATAACCCCCACATCATCCATCTGTACTCCCCCCCACCTTTGCCTTCCTATTGACGCCATAGGTTCCACATCCCCATCATCTCTGAATTTAAAGGATTTCCACGCTCTCTGTGTCCCTCTCCTTCCTTTGACCACAATCCAAGCTTTTGCCATCCCTGCCCAGGCCGGTGAACAGGTATATGCCTCTAGCCAGAGAGCTTACAAATGACAACCAGGTATAGAAACCAGCCCATGGATTGATTCTTACTGGTCTGGCTAGTTTCTTTTAAAGGTTTTGAATTCACGTCCACATTTAAAACTGGTGAGAGGTCACCAAAAAAATCTGGATTTCTGTCTTTTTCTCAGTAAAAACAAGTCTGGAAGGACTGAGCTCACTTTCTTGCAGGGCGCCACCTGCTGGTGAAAAGTGGTGGCGGTCCCCTCTGGGGAGGCGTGAGGTTCCCTTTTCTGGAGTCCCATTCACCCTGAACCACTCAGGATGCTGCTGCTGCTGCTAAGTCGCTTCAGTTGTGTCTGACTCTGTGCAACCCCATGGACTGCAGCCTACAAGGCTCCTCCGTCCATGGGATTTTCCAGGCGAGAGTACTGGAGTGGGTTGCCATTGCCTTCTCTGACTCAGGGTGCTACTTCTGTGGTATCACCTTTGCGGGCCCAAGCAGGCACCTGAACTGTGATCTCTGTTTTAGAATGGTTCCAGGTCTTGTCCACTCCCCATTCTATTCTCCACTGACCTCGGTGACCCTGATGTGATCTTTCATCTTTTGATTAAGGGCCTCTAATGGTTTTCCGTTGCCTGCAGAATAAGATCTAAAGTCCTCATTGTGATAGAAAAATGCCCTACATCACAGGATTCTTCCTCCTTTATTTCCAACCCATCTCCTGGCAATCCTGCCTTTACACACAGCCCTACCCTGTGCTCCACCCACATGTGGCTTCTCTCCAGTCCCAGCTCATACCCAGCCCTTCACAATTTTGTCTTTGTAGTCACTGTGCCCTTGGACTGAAGGTTCTTTTTCTCTTTCTTCCCTAGTTTGCTCCTGATCTGCCTTGAAGGCACAGTCCCCATGTCATCTTGGTTTGGAAGCTTTCCCCAATTCTTGGCCAGTGGATGGCTCCACCTCTTGTGCGTTTCTGTTCTCCTGATGTCTACTTATTACAATAAGATCTAATGAATAAACCTTTCCTCCATTAGATTAAGAGCTCTCTGAAGGCTAAGACTGGCTCTTTTGATGTGGGCATTTAAGAACACTCTGCTCCAATCCATGTGCTAAGCAGGCACTCAGGTAGGGTGTGCTGAATGGATAAATGAGGTTTTAAGTCTAGAAAGATTCTGGGTGAGAGAAGGAGCATTGGACTTGGAGGTCTGAATGTTGAGCTGGCTGGAGTCTGCAGTCTATTACTTAATAGCCAAGTACATCTCAGTAAATCACGGCAACTTGTAGAGCAGCTGGGCCCTTATCTGGACATGGGATTACAACAGCGACCTCCCCTGGCTGCTACAAAAACCACAGGTGAGACCACACAAAAGCACTTAATGAAGTATAAAGCAACAGGTGTCCAGTGTGTCTTCTGAATTGGTAGCTATAGTTCATTCCGAGTGATTTTTTTTAAAAAATGATTTACTTTTCTTTTTCTCTTGGTAACATCACTAACGTGGAGAGGTTCTAGTGGGAGCACCGTTAAGTAACAAACAGTGAGCTGTAAACTTGAGAGAACCTAGAGCATAAATGGAGTCTAAACCACTTTCTAAAATCCTCTGATCTAGCCTTGTCTCCTCAATTTACAGATGAGGCTCAGCACAAGGCAGTGATTTAGAGTCAAGACTATTTCATGGTTAAGCACTTGGTCCCTCTAGGAAGAGAGACTTGGCTATAAACACGAGCTCTTCTGACTACCAGCTCTTTGATGTAGAGAAAGTTATTTAATTATTCTAGGCCTCAGTTTGCTCATCTGAAGAATGGGGATAAAAAAGGTAGCCGGCTTATGGAGTTGTGACAACGATCCAATGATCTGGGTTTCTGCACATACGTGGGGCACACTCAGCAGCTGTGCCTGCAGCCAGGTCCCAAGGCCACACAGGGACGCACAAGTGAATAAAAGACCAAGTCAGGCAACCTGGCTCCTATCCCAGGGCTCTTCTCTCCAGCCTCCTCTCAGGCTCACCCAGAGGAAAGGCACCTCAGAGAAGGAACAAGAACATCACACGGGGTGAACAGAAACACCAGAGTGCAGTTCAACACACGGGATGTTTTCTCCCTCCCATCTGTTGGACTTCAGCTCTTTACCATTAAGAGCTTTTCCTCTCATAGAAAAATCTTAAATATTAAAAAAAAAAAAATAGAGGTTAAATGTTTTAGAATCTTTCAAATGATCACAGCCAGGAAAAAAATTGGAGAGAGTGGAATTGACCATGATCAGATTGTCACATATTTTAATTAAAATGCAAATCAAGAATCTGGGAACAGTAGCCGGAATATGCTTGACCTCAAGACTATCCATGTGACTGCAATGATAAAAATTTCACGGCGAGCAATTCAGTCGCCTCCCTGGTTCAGGAAACAGTTGTATAAAAAGTTGAGCACAGACACCAGTGCTAAAACATTATCTAAGCCTTGGCACCCTTCTCAGGACTGTTAGCTGAGCTGATGATTTGATTTAATACAAAGATGACCGCCTCTCATTTAAAAAGGTCTGGTGTGACCCTTCCTGAAGGGGAGAGTGAACAAGGAAAAGGAAAGAGCTTCTCCTCAGAAGCCTGACCTTCCCTCACTGGCTGGATGCTGTGGGCTTGACTCTGAAATCAATTGCTTGAACCAGTCTTCCTATCAACTCTTGGCAGGAACGGTAACAGAACTAGAACTCATCTCAGGCAGAGAGAGAGGAAACATCTAATTCACTGGGGAACCATATAGACCGAGGAAGTGGAAAGTATGGGCATAAGTCTGTGCATATGAACAGGTATGTAAACACACGTGTGAATACATGCATAGGTGCATTCACATTTCAGGTATGAATGTGTACTTGTGTTCTTATTTACGTGTGACTATCTGTGATGTGCACTCACACCTATGGATGTATCTGTGTGTGTGTGTATGTGTATATACTTAGGATAGAAGCTGTAAAGCACTTGCCTGGATTGTGACACTGAACCATCAGTTCCCTTGGTGCTATGGGCGGGTCTTAGTTATCACTCAGCTGTGCACAGTGGCCCATTGCCTGGCAGGTCTCGAGCACAGGATCAAGCTGAGCACTGTGAACAGGGCTCTGGGACCCCCCAAGAGCAGGGCTGGGTGGCTTCCATCTGCCCAGACAGGACTCATCACAAGAATCGAGCATCATATGGAGACGATGCCCCCCATCCTGTACAGGTGTGTGGTGTAACCAGTGGCTCTCAGAGGCCACAACCACCCAGAGCAACAGCAGCTGGCTCCCCATGGTCTCCAGCGGTCCCATGGATGTGCCATCAGAGACAGGCAGAGGGACTGATAGTGGAAACATTCAGGCTCGTCACCCCAAATAGAACCCAGGTTCTTTGGTTCTTCTAGAATTAGTCCTTCCTTATGGCTACCCTTCTCCCTCATCCTGTTCTCCCCTCTGAAAAATCCCAGCACAAAGCAGGGACTGAAAAAATAATTCAGTTCCCTGGTTGCCTAGTGGTTAGAATTCCGGGCTTTCACTGCTGTGGCCTGGATTTAATCCCTGGTTGGGGAACCTGCAATCCACACAGTGTGGCCAAAAAATAAAAATTAAAAAAAAATTTTTTTAGAAGAAAAGAAGAAAAATACATGCGATGGGGTAACAAACCATGAGGATCTGTAAGTTCAAGATAAGCCTCTCTATGAGAAGTCTCAGTTGCTCAGCAAGGTGGTTTTGTGTTTCAGCGTTTAAAGTACGTTATGGATGCTTTAGGACTGACCTTGGAGCCTGTCGAGTGAAACCAAACCAACCTCCTAGCTACTGTTCAGGCTGCTTCTGCAAAGCCCCTGGGTCCCAGTGTGCCTGGGCCACTCCCCTGAATCTTAGGATCACTCACCTTTTCCTTCCGCTCTTTAGCTTTCTGACCTACCCCCACGCCCCAGCCGCGCTGAATTAACTGTCCCTCAAGCACACCGCATCCCTCTCTATCAGGAGCTGATCACATGGCCCCTGAGCTGTCTGCCTCAATGTTCCCGGAGGGTGGTCCCGACCCCTGCCCCTGAAGACCCCTTGCCCAGGGCTGGGCAGGGCCGGGGAGGGAGGCAGCCACTCCTACCTGTACAGGAAAGGTGCCACGGTGGCAGTGTTGGGGTGGCTGTATTGCTGCTGGGGCTGAGGTAGCTGGACACTGACAGTATTGCTTCCTATGGTCTGGGTGGTCCCCACGGACGCACTGACAGTCTGGCTGCTGATGCTGTGGTTCAGGCCGGTCCCTCCAGGGCCTTTTCCTTCTGAGGATGCCAGGCTGGAAGAGGAGCTGGAGTGCCTGCCATCCAGTGGGGGCTTCTGCTGGGGAAGCCCCGAGCTTGGCTTCCCACCCCGGGCCCGCTCCCCGTCCTTGGAAGGCGTGGGGGCACTTGGGGATTTCCCAGGCATGCTCTTCATCCCTGGTTTTGGTATGCCGCTGTGGGAAGTGGCCGGGGCCTCCTTCTTGGCACTGTTGAGCTTCCCCCCTTTGGGGATGAAGCTGGCGATCTTGGAGGACTTTTTGGGTATCTCGCTCATGGCAGGCCCGCTGGGGTCTTCTCTCGGCCCCTCTTTAAGGTCCGGCCTCTCTGTCACCGAGGCTCTCTTGGTGAGGTCCTTGCTTTTCTCCTTCTCCTTCTCGCGCTGTTGTTTCTCCTTTTCCTTCTCGCTGCCTTTCGGGGAGCTCTTCTTGTTGGTCAGCGCCCGGCTGAAAGTCCTCTGGGCGATGCCCTTGAGGGCGATCTTGGGGCTGTTGGACGGGGGGCCGGCCGCGGACAGCGGGCGGCCGCCAGCTTCCATCTCTTCGCTCTCCTCGAAGCTGGGCAGGATCTCCAGCCGCTCGCAGCTCGTGTCCCGCGACCCCGAGCCCTCACCCGCCTTGGAAGCCCCCTTGCTGTTGAAAAGTTTTAGTTTTTCCAGCATGGACCTCTGATTGTTGGGGGCCGGCTTCAGGGCTTCGGGGGCGGGCCGGGGGGGCTCGGGCGTGGGCGGCTTGACGGAGAGCGCGGCGGCAGTGGCGCTGTGCTTCACGCTGACCGACTTGCTGCGCCAGGGCTTGGAGGCCGAGCCGGGCTGGGGGATGGCCGAGGACGCGCCGCAGCTAGCAGGGCCACATCCGCCGCCTCCCTCCAAAGCAGCGGGGGCATCTTCGCTCATTGCGGGGTGGGAGGATGCCGGGCTCGCCAAAGACTCTGCGGAGACGGGGAAGAGAGGAGACCTGAGTTACATGCACGGACCTGCACTCATCACGAGGGGGCCTCGGCCATGGCTCCATGGCCGATCGCTCCAACCCGGATGCCTTCCAGCTCCACTACCTGTGTCTCAATTAAAATTCCACCTTGACTTTCTCCTACGCTCCATCAGGCACTGTTCACATCCTCCCTTCCCTCCCACCCCCGCACATTTTGGTGTATGCTATGTGAATGCACACCGACCTTAACATCCACACGCACGTGGCACAATTAAGTACACACTTCACGGGAAAACAAACAAAAATCCACACCACCACTCTGATTGTGCAGGAATGATACAAGAAATATCTCCTGTCTTGAATGATTCAACCCATAGTTTTCCAACTAAAGGGAAACAATCGAGGATTATCCAACTTTAAGAAAACAATGTAGCAGAGACATTAACACAGAACAGAATCCAAAAAAAAAAAAAAAAATCCAGAAAAAAGAGAAACCAAGGATAATCTTGACAGACGTAATTACCCACAGAAATTGCTAAATCCCATCAAAGCAAATATGTTTTCCCTATGTTGGCACTTTTAAAAGAGCTGCGATTGTGATGCAGGCTGGAGTTTTAAAAAAAGGCTTTCGAGTTTAAGAGTATGAACTGAGCACGAGGCTTCACCGTCAGCAGGAAAATACGCAGGTTATCTGAAAGTCAAGGCTTCCCCCTTGGCACACAGGGTGTAGTTCCCCAGCCAGCTTCTTTTCTCAGAAAAGCCTCAAAATATTTCCAAATTAGAACTGAAATTATTCTGAGACGGGTGAGTTCCAAACTGGCACTCTGCTAGGCACCAAGACAGCCCAGATTGATGACCTGAGTGCTGGAGCTCCCTTGCTCAGGCGGCAGGCAGAGCCACACAGCTCCATCCTCCACGTCGGGGCAGCTGTTAGAGGGAAGGGGGCTGGGACACGGCTGTGAGCCCATCCCCTGCCCATCCACGACCACGCCCGCCTAGCGCAGACAGGGTACAGCACCTCGACCCCCAAAGAGCCCGTCCTCTGCCCCTGCAAAGTCACAGGGACACGACTTACCCAGCCGCAGTCACTTTCTCCCGCAACGATTCACTAGGAAAACTTCTCCAACCCGAGAGGCTGTCCTTCCGATTGTCACAAGTGTTTTCAGTTAAACTGCTCATGTTTCTAATTAACTTTTGTCATCCGCAACTGCTCCAGTGCCCAGAAGCCTGGCGGGATTAACGGCTGCTTCTGCTTTTTTTTTCCCCCCTTTTTAAATACCTACGTTCCACCGCCTTGGAGCAGCAGAGTAAACTGTATATAAGAGCGGCTTTTTATGATTTAAAAGTCAACGGCCGCCAAAGCCGAGCGAAGGCAGCCCCTTGTGGGACACGAGCCGGGAGCACTCCCGGGCAGACGAACTGGCCTTCCTTCCCTCTCAGCTGCTCCGGGGGGTAGTGGTGGGAGGGGAGCGGCAGCTCGGGGTGATCCAACGCAGACCTCCCAATGTTTTAAAACACATACATCTTCCTGACTTCCCGGGGAATCGGGTTTGGAGCTGGGGCTGCTGTACGATCCTCCCTTACAAAACGCATGGCGCGTTGCTGGATCTTTTCCTGGGAAGAGCTGGGGACTGGCTGGGAAACAGGCTCATGGAACCCACCCATACTGCCAGCCCCTCGGAGGGTCTCCTCGGGTGGGACACGCTGCTCATGGAGGGCCTCCCAGGTGTCAGGAGGGGTCCTGCTAGGCATGCTGTGAAGAGGGGCTCACTGCCCCCCGTCTGACAAGTGGGGAGACTGAGGCTTGGAGAGGGCTAATGACTGACCCTCCATCACACCACTGGAGATGGTCCAGTGTGGGATTCGGACTCAGGTCTCCCGACACAGTGCTCTTTGGGACTGCATCCCAGCTACCTCCCGTGATAAAGAATACATTTAAACGACAGCCACTTAGATGACCAGAGGACTTTGGGGCATCTACCTCCTCTATTGCTTGAGTATATTCACGATGTCCATGGTGGGGGACAAACCAGCCCAGCCACTGGATAGGAGGCAGTCTATGCTACAAAGGCCAGCTCCCTGGAGGGCAGCAGTGACCCTCCAATCACAAGTTCTACTTTCTCAGAACCGGTCCTTCCTTTTACTTGGGCTCAGATCTGGGGCAGAAGTATTCATTCATTTGTACATTCAGTATATTCATTCATACATTCAGTATATTCATTCATATCAACATTCAAAGATGGGTGGTCCCTGGTGGCCCAGTAGTTAAGACTCCCTCTGCCAATGCAGGTGACACAGGCTCCCTCCGTGGTCTGGGAACTAAAATCCCACATGCGGTGGGGCAACTAATCTCAAGCCACAACTAGAGAGCCCTCCTGCCGCACTTCTGAAGCCCCCGTGCTCCAGGGTTTGTGCTCCACAACATGAGAAGACAGTGCAATGAGAATCCCACACACCGCAACTAGAGTAGACCCCGTTTGCCACAACCAGAGAAAGCCTGAGGACAGCAATGAAGAGCCCATGTGTCTCAATGAAGACCCAGAGCAGCCAAAAATAATTATTAAAAAAAAATTAAAAACAAATTGAATGAGTGCCTAGTATATGCCACACATTGTTCTAAGCACTGGGATACATCAATGACAACACCGAGATCCCTACCTTCATGGAGGTTACACTTTAGCAGGGAGGGACAGATAATTAATATAATTAATACATAAATTTTATCACTTGGTAGAAAAGAGGTCCTAAAGAAAAGGGGCTTTGAGTGGGGTGGGGCAGATTGCAACAATGTCTTTTTAGGAGCTACAGCAAATCAGGATCAGAGGTTTGCTCTTCTTCCCTAAAGAAGTTTCAGAACTACTCCCTACTGAGCAGAAGCACATGCATCAGTGTGACTTCTCTGCTCCCACACATTCCCTGGAACTCTTATAAATCTCCCCTGAAATAATTTGGACAAGAAATGCCCCTGCCTAGCATTTCTGTGTAATTTTAAATCTTAACATGCACAGCTAGAAATCAGTTGTTACTAAGCAGTTAGGGACTGATCCAGAGTTAACCAGATACCTGACTTGTCTAAGAGAAATGTGTAGGCCAATCAAAGATGTGTGTTTCCTTCAGGAAAGCTGTCAGGTGCAAGAAGGGGCTCACACGCTGTAGGCGTGATGGATACATAATCATTTCCCAGGCTGTCCCCAGATGGCTCCCAGAAACTCCTACCTGTCTTTCAAACCCCAGCTCAAATGCCTTCTTCTTTTGTCAAGCTCCCTGAGACCCTCGGGCTGAATGAACTACCCGGTTTGCATCACATCATCTGGTATCTTTACATACTCTGCTTCCCCAGGACACTGTCCAAACTTCCCTTTTTATAAAAGCATTGAGGGCCACCTATTTACACCAGGTACAGGGAATATAGCCCCTGCTCTTTAGGAACTCACTGTTCAAAGAGGCAGCAGACCTCAAAACAGAGCACAGAAGCAATGTCAAGGCTGTAGAGGGTGGTACATGGTCCTAGGAGACCCAAGGATTGGGATTTCCCGATTCTCCCCAGAGAGTCTGGGAGAGCTGCATGGAGGAGGTGCTATGAGTTGGCTTGTTCCACTGGTCTGTGAATCCCTCCAGAGCAGAGACCACCCCTCGCCCCTACTCATCCTTGTTTCCCTAAGCCTTCCAGAGTATAGAAAATACTAAATGGTTTCTGAATTGTTCGTTGCTAGTTGTGACATTTGTAAGTCACATTTAAGGCAAGAGAGACTCAATATTTGTGATCAGTCATAAGGGTTTTATTAAAATGTTTCAGTCCAAACTCAGGATTAGGACTCAGAGCTTCAGAATTTCCACTTGGCATTTTGCCTGGGTTCCCCTTGTTATAGGATCATGGGGACATTTCAAGTCTACTCATTATAGCTGTAAGAGATAGTCCGTGGGGATGATTCTGAATTTGGTTTCTAGAACAGAAGTTCCGGGAGTAGGGCTACCAGGCATCAGAGCACCATCAGACCATCAATACTTTAGAATTATATCATAGCCAGCTGTTTTTGTTCAGTCTCTCAGTCGTGTCTGATTCTTTGCGACCGCATGGACAGCAGTATGCCAGACTGCCCTGTCCTTCACCATCTCTTACCCTAAACAGTGAAGGGGCTCCAGGTCATGAGTGGTCTTGTGTAGGTGAACTGGACACATTTCTGTCATTCCTGGGGTGTCACACCAGTGATCTCAGACTTTGGCTGAGGTGGAAAGCAGCCATTTCTAACAGCAGGCTTCTGTGATTCCTAGCAGGAGACTTGCCTTATCAGGCTTCTGAGTATGTGGGATAAATGCAGGAGAGGTCTGGGGAGGCAGGCAAAGGGGCCAGTGTGATATCAGCTGAAAGTATGATCTGAGGTATACCACTCTGCCCCTCCATCTCCCCCTTTGTAAGACAGAGGGTAAGCTTTTCTCTAGAGTCCTTTCAGCTCTGCTTCCATTCAAATCTCAGTGAGTCTCCCAGAGGTCCGAAGAGGCTGAACCCCAAGAACGCAGCTAAGTTTACTTGCTAAGTTCTATGGTTACCACGTGCTATGACACACAGGTGTTTCCTTAACTTCAGTCATTTCCCTTACCAGTAAATGTAGAAAATGGGCTGGGTCAAGGTATACTCAAACTTTTATTTATTTATTTTAGCCATGTGGCATGCAGGACCTTAGTTTCCTCACCAGGTATCAAACCCACACCCCTGTGCGCTGGACCACTGGATTGCCAGGAAAGGCCCAAGGAATACTCAACCTTGGATAAGCTGCTGCTGCTGCTGCTGCTGCTGCTAAGTCGCTTCAATCGTGTCCGACTTTGTGCAACCCCATAGACAGAAGCCCACCAGGCTCCTCCATCCATGGGATTTTCCAGGCAAGAGTACTGGAGTGGGGTGCCATTGCCTTCTCCAGCTTCTCCAGGATAAGCTGCTAGTGAATTAAAAATCTGGTATTCCATGAAGACAAATGAGGGAGAGAAAGGGGGGGTGAGTCCTCTAAAATTAAGAACACTTCTCTAATAACTCTAGAGAGAGAAAGGAGGAAAGCACAAAAGAGATGCTCTGACCACCAGTATTCTCCCAACAATGGTATGTGGGCCACGGAAGGAGGTGAGATGAACATTTTTGATGTCACACGGATAAACATTTTTATATTTTAAAAGTTACCTATTTATCTACTGCATATCATAACAGACAAGCAGTTCACATATAAATCAACAGTTTCCTGGGATGGTTCAGATGTAGATTTAATTTGAGTTGATTTAAGGAAAATATGAAACAAATAAAAACACAAGTGGTTTACTGATTTGGCAAAACGCACACAGAAAGTTTGTGAAAGACTAAAGCTGGGGCAACACTGTTCCATTAAACCAGAAATACATATTTTATATGTAAAATAGATGAGTATTTTTAAAATATTTATTTTATACTCAATCTATTCTTTTGATAAATGCAATCACTCAAAGAGAAATTAAATCAGAAGGCCCCCAAAAGGACTAGGTTCAAAACTGATCTGAAATGGCTACTTTTGGAGTTTTATTTATCTATGTGTATTTGTTTAGCATGACATTTTGCTGGGAATTGGTCAGATCTGGGAACATAATCAGGTCTTTGTTTAGCCAAAGGTAATTCTAAGGATAATGGTCGTAAGTTTCATACTACTAAACATAATAAGAATAATACATTACATCATGCCCAATAAACATCCCAAATATCCGTATGCAAAATTTTAAAAATTTAATGACTTATTATATGTAATAGATGTTGGTAAATTCTGCCCTAGTTTGTATTTTATTTTATTTTTTAGTATTTATTTATTTGGCTATATCAGGTCTTAGTTGCAGCAGGAGAACTCTTAGTTGCGGCATGTGGGATCCAGTTCCCTGAGCAAGAATCGAACCCAGGCCCCCTACGTTAGGAGCACAGAGTCTTAGACACTGGACCACCAGGGAAATCCCCTAGTTTGTACTTGAGAATGCTGATCACAGGGCCCCCCAAACAGAGTTTATGAACCACTGGAGAACCACGCCCCGTGTACTGATCTCAGCTTTAAAAGGCCAGCTCACCAGGTTCACCCACCACCAACTGACAAACCACTGCAAAAAGGAAAAGTCTCATTTGAAATGCTGCAGAAACAGGAGGCCTTTGAAGAAGAGAAAAGGCTTAAAAAAAAAAAAATAAGAGTTTAAGGAGAGCATTAATCCTCCTGTGGGGAAGGGAAAAGTTTGGTTTTTCTGGCAATCAGCCTTTAACCTTCCCTGACAGTAACCAAAATACTTTCTAAATGAAAATACTGTCCAAGGCAGATAAACAAGCATTTCTTCCTCTCTTCCTCCACAAGGACCAGCAGTGGCCCCTGGTCCCTTCTGGCCCCAGCTTCCTAGTTGAGGAGACGTTGGTGGTCTGGTCGGGGCAACAGGCACCCAGGGAGCACGATCTAGGCCAGCTGATCTTAGTTCCTGTCACCCTACTGTGATTTTAAACCTGCCCAGAGGATGGGTCTAGCCTAAATCTTCAGGAAAAGATCTGATCATTGGGCCTACACAATTTCCTATAATTTGTTGAGGTGTCAATCTTGAGTACACAAATTTCCTAGGAAAACTGAAACCAGTTTTGTTTTGGGTTTTTTGTTTGTTTGTTTGCTAGTTTGTTGTAAGTGCATGGACTGTAGCCACACAGGCTGGAGATTATTTCCAGAGTTGCTCTGGTTAGTTTCTCTACAACCATGTTAGCCACCAGACCACAGAGGGGCACACAAGTGGACCTTGCTCAATCCACTTAGTGGTTCTGCAGGACTTCTGCAGCCTGGCCTGAGAAGCCTTCTCAATACTGCTGTGATCAATGTCTAATATTAAAGGCATGGGCTCAAATATAGTTTCTCTCCAACTCCTCCCTGGAGAGGAGCCTTGGAGGTACAGAAAGATGGAGAAAGGGGTCAAGAGAATTGCCAACAAAAGTGGTCAGAAAGGGGAAAGGCATGGAGTAGAAGGAGCTGGGCTCTGAATCCATATTTTCTAAGGATCATTTTGTGTCTATAATTCCATAGGCTCCCAACATCCAGTTAGAATAAGAATGATGATTTATGTAAACAAATATTTTCTTTAAAGCTTCTCTCTCTGTTAAGTTACTCCCTAATAAAAATCCCAACGATGTTTTTGCTGAAATAGAAAAATCCATACAAAAATTCAAGTGGAATCTCAAGGGACTCTGAATAGACAAAGTAATTCTGAAAAAGAACAAAGTTGGAGGAATCATACTTTCTGATTTCAAGCCTTTCTACAAAGCCATCAGTGTAATACTGACAAAGGCAGTCATATAGACCAATGGACAAGAGACACTAAATATAAACCTTTGCATACATGGTCAAATAATTTTCAAGAATATTCAATGGGGTAAAGATCATCTTTTCAGGATATTTTCTGGGAAAACTAGATGTTCACATGCAAAAAAATGAAGCTAGATTCATACCTTACACCGTATAAAAAATTAACCTAAGATGTATCAAAGACCTAAATGTATGAGTTAAAACTATAAAACTCTTATGGGAAAAACACAGGGCAAAAACTTCATGACACTAATTTTGGCAGTGATTTCTTGGATATGACACAAAAAGCATGAGCAAAAAAACAAGTAAGCTGAACTTCATCAAAGTTAAAAAAACTTTTCTGCATTAAAGGACATAATCAACAGAATGCAAAAACAACCTATGAGTGGTAATAACTGCAAATCATACATCTGATATCCAGAATATATAGAGAACTCATATAACTCAACAACAACATGATATAAAAATGGGTAAAGGACTTAAATAGACATTTCTCCAAAGGATATATACAATTGACCAATACACACACAGAAAGATGTTCAACATCACTAGTCATCAGGGAATACAAACCAAAACCACAAGAGGATACCACTCCATACCAATTAAGATGGCTATTATTTTTTTAAAAAAGAAAACAACAAGTGTTTCTGAGGATGCTGAGAAATTGGAACTCTTGTGCATTACTGTGAGAATGGAAGATTGTGCAGCCATTGTGGAAAACACAATGGCAGTTCCTAAAAAAATTAAACATAGAATGTGTCCTACCAGTTCCACTCCTGAGTCTATACCTGAATGAGGTGAAAGTAGGAACTTAAACAGCTATTTGTACACCCAGGTTCATAGCAACATTATTCACAATAGTCAAAAGGTAGAAGCAACCCAAATGTCTATCAATGTATGAACAATGGATACTATTTGGATGAATAAATGAATAACCCAAGTGTGAGATACATCTATGTCTCTTTCTCTAAACACATGCACACACACACACATATACACAATGGAGTCTTGATTCAGCCTTCAAAAGGAAGGAAATTCTGACACCTGCAATAACAGGGATATCCCTTCCATTAGGCAGCTTCTACAAGCCCCTTATCCTTATCCATCAGAGGGCAGACAGAATGGAAACCACAGTTACAAAAAAAATAACCAAACTGATCATTTGGATCACAGCCTTGTCTAACTCAATGAAACTATGAGCCATGCTGTACAGGGCCACCCAAGACAGATGGGTCATGGTGAAGAGTTCTGACAAAACGTGGTCCACTGGAGAAGGGATGGCGAGCCACTTCAGTATTCTTGCCTTGAGAACCCCATGAACAGTATGAAAAGGCAAAAAGATAGGACACTGAAAGATGAACTCCCCAGGTCTGTAGGTGCCCATTATGCTACTGGAGATGATTAGAGAAATAGCTCCAGAGAGAATGAAGAGACAGAGCCAAAGCAAAAACAACACCCAGTTGTGGATGTGACTGGTGATGAAATTAAAGTCCGATGCTGTAAAGAACAATATTGCATAGGAACCTGAAATGTTAGTCCCATGAATCAAGGTAAATTGGAAGTGGTCAAACAGGAGATGACAAGAGTGAACATCAACATTATATGAATCAGTAAACGAAAACAGATTGGAATGAGTGAATTTAATTCAGATGACCATTATATCTGCTACTGTGGGCAAGAATCCTTTAGAATAAATGGAGTAGCCCTCATAGTCAACAGAAGAATCCAAAATGCAGTACTTGGGTGCAAATCTCAAAAACACCAGAAAGATCTCAGTTCATTTCTAAGGCAAACCATTCAATATCAAAGTAATCCAAGTAAATCTATGCCCCAACCACCAATGCTGAAGAAGTTGAAGTTGAATGGTTCTATGAAGACCAACAAGAACTTCTAGAAGTAACACAAAAAAAAAAAAAAAAAAGATGTCCTTTTCATCATAGGGAACTAGAATGAAAAAACAGGAAGTCAAGAGATAACTGGAGCAAAGGCTAACAGACTTTTGCCAAGAAAACGCACTGGTCATAGCAAACACCCTTTTCCAACAACACAAGAGATGACTCTACACGTGGACATCACCAGATGGTCAACACCGAAATCAGATTGATTATATTCTTTGCAGCCAAAGATGGAGAAGCTCTATACAGTCAGCAAAAACAAGACCGGGAGCAGACTGTGGCTCAGATCATGAACTCCTTATTGCCAAATTCAGACTTAAATTGAAGAAAGTAGGGAAAACCACTAGACCATTCAGGTATGACCTAGATCAAATCCCTTATGATTATACACTGGAAGTGAGAAATAGATTCCAGGGATTAGATCTGATAGACAGAGTGCCTGAAGAACTATGGACAGAGGTTCATGACGTTGTACGAGAGGCAGTGATCAAGATCATCCCCAAGAAAAAGAAATGCAAAAAGGCAAAATGGTTGTCTGAGGAGGCCTTACAAATAGCTGAGAAAAGAAGAGAAGTGAATGGCGATGGAGAAAAAGATATATCCATCTGAATGGAGAGTTCCAAAGAATAGCAAGGAGACATAAGAAAGCCTTCCTCAGTGATCAATGCAAAGAAATAGAGGAAAACAATAGAATGGGAAAGACTAGAGATCTCTTCAAGAAAATTAGAAATACCAAGGGAACATTTCATGCAAAGATGGGCACAATAAAGGACAGAAACGGTATGAACCTAACAGAAGCAGAAGATATTAAGAAGAGGTGGTAAGAATACACAGAAGAACTATACAAAAAAATCTTAATGACCCAGATAATCACGATGGTGTGACCACTCATGTAGAACCTGACATTCTGGAATGCGAACTCAAGTGGGCCTTAGGAAGCATCACTACAAACAAAGCTAGTGGAGGTGATGGAATTTCAGCTGAGCTATTTTGAATCCTACAAGATGATGCTGTGAAAGTGCTGCACTCAATATGCCAGCAAATTTGGAAAACTGTGGTGTTAGAGAAGACTCTTGAGAGTGCTTGGATAGCACGAAGATCAAACCAGTCAATCTTCTACCTGGGCTTCCCTTCCTCCACACCAATCCCTTTAACTCCCTTCCACATTCAGAAACATTCAGCCTAAGAGCGGAAGTAAAGGAAAGCAGAGACATTACTTTGCCAACAAAGATCCATCTAGTCAAAGCTATGGTTTTTCCAGTAGTCATGTATGGATGTGAGACTTGGACCATTAAGGAAGCTGAGCACCAAAGAACTGATGCTTTTGAACTGTGTGTGGTGTTAGAGAATCCTCGAGAGTCCCTTGGACTGCAAGGAGATCAAACCAGTCAATCCTAAAGGAAATCAGTCCTGAATGTTAATTGAAAGGACTGATGCTGAAGCTGAAGCTCCAATACTTTGGCCACCTGATTTGAAGAACTGACTCACTGGAAAAGACCCTAATGCTGGGAAAGACTGAAGGCAGGAGGAGAAGGGGACAACAGAGGATGAGACGGTTAAATGGATGTTATCACCAACTCAATGGACATGATTTTGAGCAAGCTTTGGGAGTTGGTGATGGACAGGGAAGCCTGGAGTGCTGCAGTCCATGGGTTGTGCAAGGAGTCGGACACGACTGAGTTACTGAACTGAACTGACAATAGGGATGAACCTTAAACACATTACGCTAAGTGAAATAAGCAAGTCACAGAAGGTGAATATCATTTGATTCTACTTATAAGAGGCCCTTGAAAAGTTGAATTCATAGAGACAATAAGTAGAAAGGTGTTTAGGGGCTAGGGAGAAGGCAGGAATTTTCACAAAGGAAAAATAAAAGAAGGTTGTAATTGAGTGCAAGTAACAGAATTCTGATCACCACAGCCTAAACAGGTGAGGGGTTTACTCCTTCTACTTCCAGCGGTTTAGCACAGGGTCTGGCACACAATTTGTTGCTCAGTGGCTCAGACGTGTCCAACTCTCTGTGATCCTGTGGACTGCAGCATGCCAGGCTTTTCAGTCCTGGCACACAATAAAAGTTCAATAAATATTTGTTAAAGTTTCTCTGTCAGTTTGATGGTTAACGCATCACATGAAATTACATGATTTTGATTGCCTTACAAGTATTACTTTATTCTACCTTGAAAAAATAATATCTACTTCAAAGGAAGAGTGATCCTTCTGAAGAAACTGTAGCAGGGAAGCAAATTACACCACTAGGCTTTTTCCTCCTTACACTGGCCATCACTGACTCCTTGGTCAAGCTTCTGAGTGCAGTACTTCCTTGCCCCGCCTCACTGCCTCAGATCCCTACCAAGACATATCCCCCCGCCCTAGTCTATTTCTTCTAGGAAACCTCCAGGAACCAGAAGCCATCTCTTTCCATCTAAAGACACAGAAGGCTCTGCCAGGTCTTCTCTGGGGTCCTAGCCCTTGTTACCCCACGTTGCAGTCAGTGCTCACACTTAGCTTACAAGAATAACTGATGTGCCAGGTCCCAGAAATGCTTGTTGGAAATTCATGCCTTGGCCCCTTTTATGACTGACCTGTTTCACTTAGCAAAAGTGATGCAGTGATGGGTACCCAGATATAAGTAAACAAGCAACAATGATCACCCACACTGAATCTCTCCATGTGGCTCCAAGTTAAAAATCAGGTATGCCTGGGTTGTCCCCCTTGGCTAATCCTGTCAGCTGTTCTCTCTACAGCTAAGTGAACTCAGAAGACTAGAATCCTTGGTGATGCTTTTTCTCCTATGAACGGTGAAATTTTTGCTATACCAGGTCACCAAAAAGATCATGTTCAAATACACCAGTACCTTATGAGGGTGTAACCAAAAATAAATGTGTGGAAGGTAAAAATGCATTATCCTAGTGACCTGAAGCCAATTCTGTTCCCAGTTCACCTCTGTGACTCTCCCCACAGAAGAAATAGAAGAAGATGCCCTTGACAGTTGGCACCATTACAGTTATGTTTTGGTTTAATGTATGACAAGGTAATTCTTCCTCTTCAGTGGCTTATTTTGGATAAAACCAAGAGAAACTATGGGTGTGCATGTGTGCCTGCATGCATGCTAAGTCACTTCAGTTGTGTCTGACTCTTTGCAACCCCATGGACTGTAGCCCACTAGGCTCCTCTGTCCATGGGGTTCTCCAGGCAAGAATACTGGATTGGGTTGCCATTTCCTCTTCCAGGGGATCTTTCCCACCCAGGGATCAAAGTTGTGTCTCTCATGTCTTCTGCACTGGCAGGACGGTTCTTTACCACTAGCACCAAATGGGTAAAGAGGTCATTTGTTTCCCTAAATGGAGCTAAAAGGAGTCTTATTTTCTTATAAGACAGTACCATTTTCCTACATAGTTATCACCACATTTTCTCCAGTTTCACAAGGTACATTTTCAAATCCTACTTACTGCCATAAAGAACTGGAAAACTAAACAAAAGTTAACTTGCTGGAAATATTAACATACAGCTGGGCTTATGGTTGACCTGGTAATAACACCTTAGAAAGCGAATAAACTCTTAAAATCTTTCTCTCCCTCCCATATATCCTTTACATCAAAAGATGTCCCACGCATATTTGTAAATCCTCCCACTCCATTGGGTAAGGAGACAAATCACTTGACTGCTGACACTCAAAGGAAGATATCTTTAAAAATAAAAAATGGCCCTATTTTTTATCTTTCATGTCTTAAAGCCATATCACCCTCAAAACAACTCTTTTCTCTCTCCTGAACTTATTTGTTCAAAATCCCAAGCAACATGTTTCAGGAGAAAGCTTTTGTTTTAATTTGTCAAGCCATTTCTCTATCTTGTACCATATATGGCTATAAGAACGTACAAAACTGGCCGTAGAAAACCTTTTCCCTTGCTTTAAGGGTGTATGAAATTTCACAGAGACGATAAACACTTTATGGGGGCAAATCTCATTCTCGCAGGTCACTGTACACAGCTAACAGCTCTTTGGCAGAACGCAATGGTTGTATGCTATTATAAATACACCCCCACCCCCGCCCCCTAAGACGGAGCTGGTTAAAGAATGTTACAGGCTCTCCTCTCCTAAGATGTTAGTCCAGTCTTCTTGGTTTTTCTTGGAGCAAGGGATGGGCTCTTTAAAACAGGGGCCTCCAAAACAGTTTTAAACCAGAACACTTTCTACTAGACAATACAAACAGGCAGCAACAGAGAGAGGGGCTCTCGACTCGGGTAAGTTTAGAAAACAGATGGCTAAAGAGTAACCAATGTTCTTGTCTCAGGACTTCTCAGAGCCTTTAATTTCCTCACTTGCCCTGAGGATATCCAAAATGATAGTATCAATCCTGTATGTATTTTTGTCATAGAACTGCTCTTATGGGATAGCTTAAAGAAATAATAGCCTATCACAAGATGTATTCTGGTAAACTTCCCTAATGGAGGTGGGCAGGAAATAGGCACATAACCCAAATCAGACAAGACAGCAGTCCCACAGGTAACAGTCACTAACCAGGAGAGCTACGCAAAGAAGAACAGAGAAGAGGCACCTTTTCACCCCCTGGGAAGCTATCATCTAGTAGATTGCAGAATGTTCTCATGACATGCATTTTTGAACACTAAATATCCTTAATAATGTGCCCGTTCCTTTTCATTTCAAAAGGATTAGGATAAGGCTCTGCACTAAAGTCAAAAGGCTACATGAAAACAGGAAGCAGCGGTCATGGCTGTGAAGGGGGATGTCAGAAAAGACTTCTATCCACAGGCTCACTATGGCTCAGTCCTGACACACGGCAGCCACAAAAACTGATGTGATCTCAGCTTGTATTAACACAGGGATGGCATTCAGGACAAAGGAGGTAAGGGCCTTGCCCAGCTGTGCACAGCTCAGACCAGAGCTAGAATAGGGAAAACTTTAGATTTTGGACCTGGACAGGCTTCTTAGAGATCACTACCTTCAGTCACTCATTTCCGCAAAAAGAAACACATCCTTGGTCAGGTAATGACTTATCTGAGGTCTCCCAGTCAGTAAACGGTACAGCTGATATTGAACTTAGGACTCTGGGGCTTGATAAATAAAGTAGCTTTGCTGTCCCTACCCCAAACCAACCAGTTCAGAATCTCTGGGGAGAGACCCCTCCGAACGACTGAAGGCCTAACTAGCTCCCCAGGTGACGGTCATTCAGCTATTAAAGAACTCATCTTACTACAACACGCTGGAATTTTTAACTTGCCCAGGATAAGGACTAGAATCTGAGGATGACTGTGAACCATTTTCAGCAAGGAGTGGCCAAAATGACGGAGACGTTCGGCCTGGAGAAGAGAGGATATGGGAAAAGGCAGAAATGAGAGGCACCTTCTTACTAAGGCAGCTTCCTTTCTACTCGATTTTCTGGCCCACTGACAGCAACCCATCAGAAAGGGTTGCAGCAACCCCAGTCAGGGCAGGTCTGGGACTCAGGTCTGCTCTGGGGACAATGAGAGGTCAAGGACCCAGGCAGCCTGGAAGGTGGGGACCCTCAGGGCTCCCCAAGCCAAGGAAGGGGGGCAGACGGGGGAGGGACTGTTGCCCGCAATTATGGAAAAGGGAGTTGAGCCAACCTGCTTTTGTATGTTCTCTGCTACACTTCTACCAGAGTAGCTCTCTTTACGTGTGAGATTTTATTTGACAAAAGGTTTCTATGGGAAAAAAATACCTTTAACAACGTTAATAATCCTGTATTAATAAGAACAACAGCCAACATGGACAGGGTCTGCACTTGATGCAGACACCGTGCTAGAAAGCATTTTTATTGTATTGACTTTTTTCATTTACCTTAAAAATTCAGTGAGATAGGTAATAACAATTCCACTTTGCCAATGGAGAAATTGAGGCACACGGTGTTCAGTGCCTCAAGATCAAACAGATTAGCACCAGACAAGTTTATTTCAAAGTTCACACACTTTGGCCACACTCCCAGTCTACCTGCCTGAACACAAGATCCTAAATTGGACTCTCAAAGTACCTGCTCCTTTTTGGGTCTAAGACAGTGGTATTTTCATCAACTCTTCTGTCAACAGCTCTCAGAAATGCTACATGGAAATTCTCTAACCTTTAACTCCTTCCCAGAGGAAAAAGAGAATTTTTCTCTCTAGGAGGTTCTTTTTAAAAAAGTGGGAATGTCAAATAGCCGGGCAATAACTTAAGTATGGTTTTTGTTCTTCAGAATTTAGCATGCTGGCAAAATGTAATCTTTTTGCTGTTATTTTTTCTGCCAATCAAAATCAGCCACCAACCAAAGGACTAACTTATTGTATTTCTCCAGGGGAATCAATGCAGAAACAGAGCTGAATTGGACTATTATTTACTGTCTATGATTGTATACGCCCAACGTGTAGGAACAGGAGGGGAAAAAGCAGTCATTTATCCTGATTCTGCCAAGTATGCAGACATGTGGTATCAGATAGATCAAATAATTCCAGGGCTTTGTGGCCGTCACTGATCTACGCACAGCTCTACCAGACTTCTGAGACTTTGCACCTGACAGTTGCCTTCTTAATGGAAAAACAGATTTTTTTTCTTCTGGAAAAAAAAAAAAAGACATCCGTGGAGGCAGAAAATGTCCCTAAAGACTGCTCGTCAGCTTTATTCACCCAAATCAGGAAGTGATTTCCTCCAGGTGACTATTTAGTTCTATACAGCAGGTCTAGCTGTGACAAGTTGGGGGTAGAAACTTCAGTTTTTGTAAGTGGAGCATTCATTTAGATAAATCTAGTAACTCTCCTGTAAAGTTGAGACATTTTTTCAGAACAAGAGAATCGTGATGCCGTGGAAAGAATGGCAAGGTAGTTGTTTTATTCTGCTCTGTGCTACTCAACAGCAACCTTAGAATCACGCCGGACAGAATTTAATGAATGGGGTCAAGTCCAACTTCATAACTTCATAACTTCATAACTTTGACCTAGTCATTTAGCTTAGTTGAACTCCAGCTTATTCATAAGTAGAAATAGAACTAACATCCCTAACTACCATTCACTGAGTGCTAACCAAATGCCAGATACTGTACTAAGTGCATGCAATATTGGGTGGGCCCAAAAGTTTGTTTGGGGTTTGAAACCCCAAACAAACTTTTGGGCCCACCCAATAATTTCATTTACCTAATTCATTTAATTAATGATTTCTTTGATTCACACACAAGCATCTCATGAAGCAGGTTTATTGCAGCTCAGAGATGTTAGCAACTTGCTAACATGACTAGGAAGTGACTGAGCAAGAATCTGAACACTAAAGTTCATGCTCTTAACCTGTACACTCCACTAAACAGAGATGGTGACCGAAGTTCTCTTCCTTCACTAAGAGGAGCAAAGGAGTAATGATGGCAAAACATTTTGCAAAAATACCTACATACATATTCACTTTTATCCCCCTACTAACATTGGGCTTTCTTGAAGTCGGGGACAGCAGTACCCAGTACTGGTGGAATTACTGTCTTCCACAAGCAGAGCGGGACCAGGGGGCACCCTAAAAGCTCTCCCTGACCCAATTTCATAGAGGGAGGAAAAAAACTTCACTTCCTGGGCCCTGTGCATTCCAAAGGACCCAGGGATGTCAAGAAACTTCCCACAGCCCCATCCAGGCTGACTGCAGACTGCTAGCAAGCTCCTTCTGATCTTTCCGAGCCAGGGCCCCATGCAAGGCAGGCCTTGGCCTGTGTACCTTGTCCACCTCACCAGGCTCGCTGGAGACAACCCAGTTAATACACAGCTCTCACTGTCTTCTGTGATGACTCAGACACTCCTGGCAACATGTACTCTGTTTCTGTAAGACTCAAAAGGCTCTTCACGTGAATGACGATGAAAAGGATTCAAGAAGCTTCTTACCCGCGTGCAGAGCTATGATATATAATGTGGAAACCAGGCTCGCTCACGAACTGGCTTGGAGGTTTTAACACACACTTACACATGCCAAAGCTTATTAAATGTTGTTCCAGGGGATCTCTGTCATCTTGAATAACGAATTCTGGAGGTACAGTAACCAGGGATGTGATTGAGGCTCAAAGTTATTTGGTGATGTTTCTTCTTGGAATCCTAAAACAGCCTCAACATGCAGTATCTGTCCCTCCATCCATTTGATCCCATCCCATCCCTCCAACGTTTCTGACTCTTCTAGTCCAGGTCATTGCCCAGGTGCTAGAGATAAAGCAAGGGACATAAAATCCATGCCTTTAAGGGGTTCTAAGTCTTACGGGTGAAACAGACCATAAAGCAGAAGTAACAACAAAGTGTGAAGTCACTGTGACAGGGAAATGTTTCTAGAACTCTGGATGGCACAGTGGGTTACTTCACTCAGTTGCAGAGCAAGAGGCAGTCCCGGAAGTCATTCAAACCATGTTTTGTCACCCTTGCACAGAACTTTAATTTTTCCCCACATCTTTGAATTTTTTTAATTTATTTTCGGTTGCATTGGGTCTTCAGTCCTTTGCACAGGCTTTCTCTAGTTGCGGCTAGCAGGGGCTACTCTTTGCTGCAGTGCTCAGGCTTCTCATTGTGGTGGCTTCTCTTGTGGAACACAGGCTCCAGACACATGGGCTTCAATAGTTGTGGTGCGTAGGCTTAGTTGTTCTGAGGCATGTGGAGTCTTCCCAGACCAGGGATCAAACCCGTGTCCCCTGCACTGGCAGGTGGATTCTCATCCACTGTACCACCAGGGAAGTCCCTGTATGGAGCTTGTAGAACTTAATTCTTTACAAAGTATTAAAAGGAAATAAAGTGTCCAGGCACCCAAACCAAATGATTAAAATCAAAATATATAGATTCTTCACGTGATCAAGGTAAAATCTGGTCAGCCAAATGCACTCATGATACTAATTACAACCAGGAGTTCCAAGGGCATAGCCATTGCCTCCAGGCGTAATGAAAAATGGGACATATAACTCAATCAGAATGTTATTCCTCTCTGCTCACTGAGCACACACGTACTCCCTTCATTCAGCGCACATACTGAATTTATTTCCACAGTGAAGGCTCCTTACAAGTCATTTCCCAGTCCGAGCTGGAAAAAACAGACATGCAGACACCATGCTCACTCTTCCCAAAATTTGTCTGAGAAGCCAAAACAAAGCTGATGGCCTCAAATAATATCAAACCAACTACTGATCAAGTCCCTCCCGACTGTCAGTCCAGAAATCACAAGTTCAAGGCAAATGGCTAAACTTCTTCTATCAAGAGACACCTAGCACAATAACAAAGATGTAAACAAGTGACAGAGACCCAAATGCGAATTTATACACCCCATTTGGGACTTAAAGGAGGAAATGATGGCAGGAAAAGACAACTAGCATAAGCTCCATACCAACTAGGACCAAGCCTGGCAATGAGTTTTTTTTCCTGAATTTTCATAACGAGGAGAGCAGTGTCAAATCTATTTCACAGAACAACAAATCAGGCTCAGGGAGATCAAGTCACTGGCCTGAAAACACACAGGCAAATGCAAAGTTGACATTCAAGCCAAGGTCTAACATGGAGACTATAGCTGGCGGCCTCACCCTCACTGTTTCTCTCTCTCTCTTTTTTAAATAGTTTAATTAATTTATTTCTTTTATTTGCTTCATTGGACTTCAGTTGCATCAGGAGGTGAGATCCTTCATTGCGGTGCATGGACTATCAAGTTGTGGTGTGTGGGCTCAGTAGTTCTGGGGCAAGGACTTAGTTGCTCTGCTGCCTGTGATGTCCTAGTTCTCTGACCAGGAATTGAACCCACATCCCCTGCATTGCAAGGCAGATTCTTAACCATTGGACCACCAGGGAAGTCCCCCATCACTCGCCTTTGAAAAATTAATAGACCTGGGTCCAAAGCTATGGAGTCAATGGTGTGTGGGATAAACAGTGGGTAGTAGCATATGTCTGGGAAGCTGCTGTCTGTTAGGGTAATAGGAACACCAGAATTTTTGTTAGAATGGGAGACTGTATCTGTAGGGAGATTACTTAACAAACTACCTGGGCCAGAGGCTGAAGTCCTAAGGGAACCTGTATATGTTGCAGAATTAAAAGAAATAATTGCTTGGTTCCATCAAAAAGAGAAAAAGAGGGAAATGAAGTGGGCAAGACAAGCAAGCTAGGGGACACATGATGTCAGCATGTCATTCCCTGTGATATTACCATAAACTGCCAGAAAAGCTACTAAAAAACTGGAAATGTTCACTGTGAGTAGGTATTTCTTGGAAGCCAGCAAGGAAACAGGCTTCAGTGTTGAGGGTACAGGTGTAACAGAGATAGCCCTCCCAGGGAGCAGCTGGGGAGATGCAGTCCCCAGGAACTCACAGAAGGCCTTAGGGGGGTTCCAGGAGGTTCCATCAGCTATCCTGAGAGTGGGAAGGTCTTTGCCAGTATCTGGGCTGGTTAGTGCAGGTCTGGGACAGCTGACCCCTAGTTACCCCAGCATTGCCTACTTCAGCATCAAGCCACGCAGCTCTTCCTCCTGGTCTTGGTTTGCTCTGTTTTACTCACCCAGCACTCCCACTTCGCTAACCCATTGCTCCCTGGAGGGTCACAGCTCAGATCACCCTCTTCTCATCTCCCCGTCCTTCACAGGTCTTAGTGCTTGGTGCTGACCTCACCTGGTCCAGACTCACCTCAATCTAAGTATCTATCTCCTCTAGAATAGAGAGCAGCAAACCAGGGACTGATGGCCAAATCTTTTATTTCTTTAAATTAAAGTACAGTTGATTTACAATGTTGTATTAGTTTCCAGTACAGCAAAGTGATTCCATTTTATGTATATAATATATATATATTCTTTTTCAAATTCTTTTCCATTATAGATTATAAGACACTGAATACAGTTCCCTGTGCTGTACAATAGGTCCTTGTTGTTGATACCTACAACGTTGTAAATAAAGCTTTATTGGAACACAGCCATGCTCATTCTTTTACATATTGTCTATGGCTGCTTCCCAGAGAAGGCAATGGCACCCCACTCCAGTACTCTTGCCTGGAAAATCCCATGGACAGAGGAGCCTGGTATGCTGCAGTCCATGGGGTCGCTTAAAGTTGGACACGACTGAGTGACTTCACTTTCACTTTTCACTTTCATGCACTGGAGAAGGAAATGGCAACCCACTCCAATGTTCTTGCCTGGAGAATCCCAGGGACAGCAGAGCCTGGTGGGCTGCCGTCTATGAGGTCGCACAGAGTCGGACACGACTGAAGCGACTTAGCATCAGCAGCATGGCTGCTTGCTCACTACAATGACAGAACTAAGTATTTGCAACAGAAATCCCATGCCCTGTAAAGTCCCACATATTTACTATCTGGCCATTTAAGATAAGGTTTGCTGACCTTGCTCTAGAATGTTAATTCCTCAAGGCCAGGGGCTCTGTTTCACTCATCTTTTTATCCCCAGTACCAGATACAGGATAAATGTTGCTTGATCAAGTGGTTGAATGCATGGATAAGGATTAGATAAACATCATTAGGTTGTTACTGCAAAGATGCTAATTGGAAATGCTTTAAATAACTGAAGAGAGATATTCTAGCTAACTGTATTTACTAGTTAAGCCAGTTAACAGCAAAAAACAGAGACTTTTATGTTTCAGTGCTTATTGATTTGGTTTTTTTCTCAAAAGCATGTTATCGCATTTCTCTTCCTTAGGACCTGGGTCTAACTGAAAGCTCCACATGATGCTTCAAGCTGTGCTTCTAAACATCAGTATCTATTACTGAAGAATCACAGACATAGCTTTAAATGTTATCTGGAAAGAGGATAATTTGCCTTCCAGTTAAATGCTGAAAGTTATTGCATTTTGTTACATATACCAAAAAATATCAGTTTACTTCCTTATCACTTAATGCTTCATGATTCAGTCATTAAAATAGCTCAATAGGGACTTCCCTGGTGGTTCAGTGGCTAAGACTCCATGCCCCCAATGCAGGGGGCCCAGGTTCGATCCCTGATCAAGGAACTAGATCCCACATGCCACAGCTAAAAAGATTTCATATGTTGCAACTAAGACCTAGTGCAGCAAAATAAATAAATATATTTTTTAAAAAGCCCAGCTCAATAACTTATTTAACATATATTGTATAAAAGGCATTATTCTAAATAATTGACTTTCATTGTCTACTTTACCTCTCACAATAACCTGAGGCAGTAGATCCTGCTACATCCCCATTTTACAGATGAGAAAACTGAGGCTTGGTAAGATTACACAGCTTGTCCAATGTCAAAGGGCAGGTACACATCTACTGGCTCCAGTGTCTGAGCTGTAAATAATTATTCTATAGTTGAGTCATGCATTCATTCATTTACTCTATGAACAAATATTTATCTAAAGTCTCTGGATACCAAGTTATGTGATGGCAATGGACAGAAAAGAGAATGAGGCTGAGTTCCCACCTGCAAATGAAGGATGGACGAGATAACCATAAAGCATGATGACCATTGGACAATGTAGTAGGAAGTTAGAGTCTTAAATAAAACAAAACAAAATGTGGTCACTGATGAAGATGGAGAATATGCTGCAGGAACACAGAGAAGCGGGTTCACACTCAGCCTGGGAAAGGCTTTCTAGAGGAAACAAAGTCTGAGATGAAACCTAAAAGGTGAAATAGGTAGGGGGTGGGGGGGAAGAGTGAGAATGAGGAGGGCAGAAAGCAGCGCTGACAAAGGCTGCCTACTTGAACAATAAAAGCCCTGCATGAAACCGCTAACTATTCCACACGGCAGAAGCTTCAAGTGAGATAGCAGGCTAGCTCCCTCTCAACAATCAAATGCAGGGGAGAAACGGTAATGAAGTATTCCAGGTTTCACCGACAAGTCCCCTGTTCTCCACACAAGTCATTTTCTTTTCTATGAAAATCAGATAACTTGTGATCTCGGACTCCCTCCCACCACAAACTAAGTCCCCGATGGACTTCATGAAACCATAATGGCTGGTAGAAAGTCAACACTCAACACATATGCATGAAGTGAATGCACTAAATTGACCTAGCAAAGCTGTGCATCAGCTTAGAGTTAAAATGAATTATTTTCATATTTTAAGATAAGAAGTGGATTATTTAGAGATACACATTCCATAGACAGAATGCAGTCTGTCTCGAAAGGCAAGAAAAGCCCTGGGAGACACACACTTCACAGAATGTGGGCCATCTTGGAAGGTGGGAAGCCAAAATCAATTATTAACTGGAGGTGGTTAGCTCCCAGGTTTTGGAGATGGAGGAATGTGAAAAAAACAGTAGGATTTTAACAGCTGGTACCAGAGTTCCTCTTAGAAGCTTTGTTTAGGAACTATGTTGGCTATGGGCCACGCTGAGTGGGGAAAATGCGGCTCTGGGGTATGGTCTGAAAGGAGACAAGAAAACAGAGCTGCTGCTCAGCAGTGGAGAGGAGGAGGGCAGCTGAACGAGCTAGTAGGAAGTTAGAGCCTTCAAAACAAAACAAACCATGGTCAATGAAAACTCCCAGTGTCAGGGAAGCGGAGGACTTTTTAAGAACAGGAACATCCAGTTTTCAATTTGAAGGTGTTTGTCTGTGTTGCAACACCGTAACCCCTCCATGGCCCTAAACTTTCAGAAAGAAAATCTAGACCCAAAGACTTACGTCACTCTTGAAGACAGAATGACTTGGGGTGGTTCCAGTGCTAAGAGAGGAATACTGACCATAGGATGGGAAGATTCGTGATCTACAAGCTCGAGTATGTCAGCAAAACAGGAACTGAGGATAAACACCACTGACCGACAGTAATGTACCCCTACCCTCATCCCAACAAAACGAAATCAGCAAAACGTAACACTTCTAGAAAGATGACGAAGGACTCTGGGTCTTCTTCCACCCAATTTCATCTGAATCTCTGTGGTAGGCTAGTGAATATCTAATAACTCTGGAAGAAGACCAAGAAAGTTCTGATTTACAGTGTGTGCTGGTTTCTGCGGTGTAAATACTCCCATCATGGCAGCTACCGAGCTACTGACATGACAGTCAACAGTCCTGTGAGAGTCCTAACAATTTCTAAGTCGGCTCTCCTGCATGGGTACAAGTTGGCTCATTGTGTCCACACAGCTGGTATCCAGGTTAAATGGCAGTTCCCATGGGTGAAGTCCCTGCTTTGCCTTTGATAAGAGAAAGTTTTATCCAGAGCATTATTAGCTTTGGGAGACTAGGCAATACCTACAGGAGGTAAGGCCAAGGGTAAGAAATGCACAGAGGGAGCCATCATGTGATCAATGTCTATTTGAGCTGAAAGGCAGCGCTCAGTCAGCTGGGGTGATGCCCTTTTTGAAAGAGGAAGAACCTAAGGTCTAGAGTGCATGATTGATTACTGGTCAAGGTTACTCTTCAAGTTAGTAGCTAACCTTGAACTGGAGCTAGGGTTGCCTGCCTCCCTCTCCTCTGTGCTTCAAAGTCCTCTTCTCAGGGAAAGGCAGGCATGAGTTGGGTTGGCAGCGAGGCAGGGGCAAACACAGACAGATCTGGCTAAGTTTTTACACTTCACTAGCTTACCCTTTGGAGAACTTCTGAGTCTGTCTAGATGAAGAGGAAGAGCTCTGCCAGGGATCTGGGTGAGTTTAAGGGATCTAGGAAGCAAAGGCCCAACTAGGGTGGCCAGCAGCAAAGCTTGGAGCAGACAGAGTTCTCCAAGAATTTCCAAGGAGGTGGGTGGAAGCAGAGGGTGGACAGGATCTTCCCAATTGTAAAAGGATCCCTCCTCATTCCCATGCTGGTCAGCAGGAAATACGAAGAGCAGAAAGGGAGGTCCTTTTGTCTTCTTAATACGTCTCCAATCACAAAAACATACAATGTACCAGACAATGTCACCCTCTTATTGAAAAGAGATCAAATTAGGCATTGTCAATGTTTTTCAAATGATTTCTGACCTGGTTATGTTACAGAAAACAGGGCAGAGTGATTCAAACCTGCTGTCAATACAGAGTAAAGGAGAGAAAAATGCCAGCTATTCCACAGCTGTCCGGGAGAATCCTGGAGGAGCTGCTTTCATGACAACTCTGATGCGCAGAAACAAGCCAACTTCCAGAGCAGGAGTTAAACCAAATAAACCTGAAGGATATCAGTTTAGGAGGAGAGTCTTAAAATAGCATCCAGGAATGCCTGGTTTCCCTTGGACAACTCAAATTACATGCCTTGTCCCTGTCTTAAATAAAACTATGCACTCGAAGTGTCTGCTCCATCTATGTTTCCCTCTGAGACGCCAATACATTTTCAGCTCATGGAAGCCAGTCTGGAGGCAAACATGCTGGGTGAGCAAATGAACAAAGTGATGGTCCTTGCAAAGGCGGGCAGGGTACAGGGAGAAGGAAGAAACAGCCTGGGTCCCCAGAAAACTATCCTAGGGTTAGGAAGGGACGCAGCCACAGGGTCGTGTTCCCAAGGGGGAGGATTTCTAGTTAAACTAATGGGATGGTGTTCATGAAGATGGGCGTTTAAAGTGGACTCTCCAGAAAGGGAACCCTCCTACACTGTTGGTGGGAATGTCAATTGATGCAGTCACTACAGAAAATAGTATAGAGGTTCCTTAGAAAACTAAAAATACAGCTACCATGCTGCTGCTGCTGCTAAGTCACTTCAGTCATGTCCGACTCTGTGCGACCCCACAGATGGCAGCCCGCCAGGCTCCTCTGTCCCTGGGATTCTCCAGGCAAGAATACTAGAGCGGGATGCCATTTCCTTCTCCAATGCATGCATGCATGCCAAGTCGCTTCAGCCGTGTCCAACTCTGTGCGACCCCATGCACAGTAGCCCACCAGGCTCCTCCGTTCACAGGATTCTCTAGGCAAAAACACTGGAGTGGGTTGCCATTATGATCCAGCAATTCCACTTCTGGCCAAATATCTGGAAAAGATGAAAACTCTAACTTGAAAAGATACATGTACCCCAATGTTCACAGCAGCACTACTCACTATAACCAAGACGTGGAAGCAACCTGAGTATCTATCAATAGATGGAGGAATAAAGAAGAGGTGGTATATACATATAATGGAATATTCAGTTCAGTTCAGTTCAGTCACTCAGTCGTGTCCGACTCTTTGTGACCCCATGAACCGCAGCAGGCCAGGCCTCCCTGTCCATCACCACCTCCCTGAGTCCACCCAAACCCATGTCCATCGAGTCGGTGATGGAATACTACTGAGTCGTAAAAAAGAATGAAATACTGTCACTGGAAGTAACATACCTGAACCTTGAGAAGAATACCACACTAAGTGAAGTAAGTCATACAGAGAAAGATAAATATTCTATGATATCACTTACATGTAGAATCTAAAAAATAATACAAATAAATTAATTTACAAAACAGACTCACAGACATAGAAAACAAACTTATGGTTACCAAAGGGGAAATACGGGGGGAGGGCTAAATCAAGAGTATGGGATCAACAGATACACGTTACTGTACATAAAATAAACAACAAGGTTCCACTGTAGAGCATAGGGAACTATATTAAATATCTTAATGCAGGAAATGCAGGTTCGATCCCTGGGTTGAGAAGATCCCTTGGAGAAGGAAATGGCAATCCACTCCAGTATTCTTGACTGGGAAATCCCACGGACAGCGGAGCCTGGTGGACTACAGCCCATGGGGTGCAAAGAGTCAGACACAACTTAGTGACTCAACAACAACGCACACACATATACATACATATAACTGAATCACTTTGTCGTACACCTGAAACTAACACAATACTGTAAATCAACTATACTTCAATTAAAAAAAATAAAATAAACTGAACTCTGCAGAGCACTAATTCATTTAATGAATATCTTCTGTGCCAGGTTATAGGAACACAAAAGATCAACAGTGACCAATTTGGGGTGGATAAAGAGGCATTCTAAAATACTACATTTAAACACACTTTTTCTGTTTACCTAACATTTTAGAAGCAGTATAGACATTGAAGTCCACATACGTTTAAGGGAAATATAAAGATCTGCTCCATGCTGTGGGCATTTGAAAGCAGAACAGCCTTTTCCAAGAGATACAGAAATGCGCAAGTATCATGTTTTTGCAAACAAAGAGGCCAAAATGTCCTAGAATCCAGATATAAATTTTGCTTCTACTTTTCCTATCTCAAAAACATTGGCCCTAGCTTATCTTGCTTTTGACAGTTAACTCATCTTTATTTCTCTTCAAACATAGACATTTTGCTCAGAAATTAGAATGCAGGCACTAAAGAAGCTCTTGGGTTGAGATCTCACTGAGTAGAAATTCACTGATGAAACCCTGCAACCCATCATCTCACCCATCAGGACCACCAAGGTGGCTGCAGAAGCCATCACGTGTGTCCGCAGACACTGAAACTCATTGGGATTTAGCTGGCCTGGGACTTCATCACCACCCATCTTGGTCAGGTTCCTCATGTCCACACATAAAACTATCACTGGACCATGATGTGCCTTCTCTTTCACTGAAAGCTCATCAGATCAGCAAAGCTCCTTGGGCGGCTCTGCCCCCATGCTGGAATTTCTTAGGCAACAATGTTACAAAAATTGATTTCTATCCTAACTGGCCCAAGTAAGTATGCTGCTGCTGAGTCACGTCAGTCGTGTCCAACTCTTTGCGACCCCATAGACGGCAGCCCACCAGGCTCCGCTGTCCCTGGGATTCTCCAGGCAAGAATACTGGAGTGGGTTGCCATTTCCTTCTCCAATGCATGAAAGTAAAAAGCGAAAGTGAAGTCGCTCAGTCGTGTCCGACTCTTAGCGACCCCATGGACTGCAGCCTACCAGGCTCCTCTGTCCATGGGATTTTCCAGGCAAGAGTACTGGAGTGGGGTGCCATTGCCTTCTCCGCAAGTAAGTATACTAGATCATTAAAAGGATTTGAATACTAATTTCAGTGTGTGTGTGTGTGTGTGTGTGTGTGTGTGTGTGTGTGTGTGTGTGTGTGTGTGTGTGTGTGTGTGTGTGTGTGTGTCTGTGTGTGTGTTGGGGGGGGGGGGGAATTCCCCTCACCTCCCAGCAATTCTCTGACACCAGCTGGGTGTCCTATAATTTAACTCAATTCTAACGCTATCCACCTGGAGTTAGTGATAGATTCCACAGGTTAAAGGTTCGACCCCACCAGACTGCTTTCCACCCCAAGCCGTCTACCAACCTCAAACTTCGCTCACAAGCCTGTATTTCTGACTGGCCGGCTCTAGATTGAAGGTTCCCACGACATCCTCCTTGGATTTGACTAATTGGCTAGAGCAGCTCACAGAACTCAAGAGAAACATTTTACTTACAAGATCACTGGCTTATTATTATAAAAGGATTTAACAGCTAGGTGGAAGAGACACCTAGAGTAAGGTACCAGGAAAAGACCAGGAGCTTCCATGACCTCCTTTCTGCCCGCATCTCTATTGGGTCACCAGCCTGGAAGCTATCCAAACCCTGTTCTGTTGGGTTTTATGGTGGCTTCATTACAGAGGCCTGATTGATTAAATCCTTGGCCATTGGTGTTTAAAATCAGTCTCCAGTCCCCTCCCCTCCCTGGAGGCCAAGGATAGGACTGAAAGTTCCAACCCTTTAATTCAGTGGTTGGCTCCACCAGTCACCAGCCCCATCCTTAGTCATCTCATTAACATAACAAAAGACACCTTCAACAGTCTCAGAACTTAGGAAATTCCAAGGGTTTTAGGAGCTGTATGCCAGAAATAGGAATGAAGACCAAATAATTATTTCTTATTATAAATCACAGTATCATAGTCACCCACTGTCCAAGGCTAATTTGTAATTGTCCAAGAGTTCTCCAAGAGTAAGAAGACTGCCCAGAACACTAAACAGATTCAGGAAACCTGAGTTCTGATCCCATTTCCACCACTATCTATTCTTTCAGCAAAGATTTCTCGAACATGAGGCATGTTTCCTGCCTGCATAGAACTTAACAGTCTAGCACTGATCTGCTGGGTAGAACTAAGGTCACTTGCCTGCTTCAGACAGAAACATGCAGAAAGCTCTCAACTTCTGTTTCCTTGATTCTGTCATTCTCTCTCTCACCCACCCCACCCTCCCCACCTCCGCAACCTATTTCCTCTGCCTAGGTGGAGAAGACTCTTGAGAGTCCCTTGGACAGCAAGATCAAACCAGTCAATCCTAAAGGAAATCAGTCCTGAATATTCATTGGAAGGACTGATGCTGAAGCTGAAGCTCCAATACTTTGGCCACCTGATGCGAAGAGCCAGCTCACTGGAAAAGACCCTGATGCTGGGAAAGACAGGAAGAGAAGGGGATGACAGAGGATGAGATGGTTGGATGGCATCACCAACTCAATGGACATGAGTTTGAGCAGGCTCTGGGAGATGCTGAAGGACAGGGAAGCCTGGTGTGCTGCAATCCATGGGGGTCTCAAAGAGCTGGACACAGCTTAGTGACTAAACAACAACTGCCTAGAATGCTCTCTCCTACGTTGTTAATTTGCAACTCATCTGTGTGCTAATTTTGGTCATAGCAGCAGCTCCAGTAATTTGCACAGTGTGTTCTATGTGCTTAGTCACTCAGTTGTGTCTGACTCTTTGCAACCCCATGGACTGTAGCCTGCCAGGCTCCTCTGTCCATGGGGATTCTCCATGCAAGAATACTGGAGTGGGTTGCCATGTTCTCCTCCAGGGGATCTTCTCAACCCAGGTCTTCTGCATTGCAGGCAGATTCTTTTACCATCTGAGTCAATTTGCACAGTACCTGACACAAAAAGGGTCTCATTGATTGGTGAATTTAGTCAAAGCTAGCTTATATGAGAGCATGGTGGTTAAAGGCAAAATACCAGCTTTGAAATCAAGCAGATCATAGTTCAAATCTTCACTCTGGCCCTTACCAGCTGCATGACATAGGCAGTTTATTCCACCACTCTGAGCCTCTGTGTCTGTATCTGTGAAATGGATCAGATACTGACACTCCCTGGTAGCGTTGTGAGAAACTGAATGAAGCTATGCATGCAAAGTACCTAAAACACTTGCAGGCACTTAGTTCAGTTCAGTTCAGTTGCTCATTCATGTCTGACTCTTCGCAACCCCATGAATCACAGCACGTCAGGCCTCCCTGTCCATCACCAACTCCCGGAGTTTATCCAAACTCATGTCCATCGAGTCGGTGATGCCATCCAACCATCTCATCCTCTGTCGTCCCCTTCTCCTCCTGCCCCCAATCCTTCCCAGCATTAGGGTCTTTTCCAATGAGTCAACTCTTCACATGAGGTGGCCAAAGTATTGGAGTGTCAGCTTCAACATCAGTCCTTCCAATGAACAACCAGGACTGATCTCCTTTAGGATGGACTGGTTGGATCTCCTTGCAGTCCAAGGGACTCTCAAGAGTCTTCTCCAACACCACAGTTCAAAAGCATCAATTCTTCGGCACTCAGCTTTCTTCACCGTCCAACTCTCACATCCACACATGACCACTGGAAAAACCATAGGTTGACTAGACGGACATTTGTTGGCAAAGTAATGTCTCTGCTTTTAAATATGCTACCTAGGTTAGTCATAACCTTTCTTATGTGCAGGCACATAAGGGAAGGGAAGTTGCTCAGTCGTGTCCGACTCTTTGCGACCCCGTGGACTGTAGCCTACCAGGCTCCTCCGTCCATGGGATTCTCCAGGCACATAAGAAAACCCGAAAACCCAGCAGCTACCCTGACTATTATCTTCTTGACTATTGTTAAGAGGTCCTTTTCTGTTCATAGTCCACGGACTCACCTACACTAAAAGCAGGCCCCGGAGTTATTTATAAGGCAGGCCTTTGTAACAGCTGCTTGCTGACGCACAGGTGGGGCTTGCTGACAGCAATGAAGGGGGGGGGGAGGATAACAATTACTTCCTCTCCTGTCTCTGATTTTAGACACTTTGACAGGCCTGTTTTACAAAAGCCCACACGAGAGGTGGGAGAAGAAAAAGACCAGCACAAGCCTGCTCCTGAAGAAACGGACTTCCCAGAGACGCCACAGCCTCCCCTAACCACAGACCACGGAAAGCTGCAGGGCATTTCACAACCAGGAATCTCTCCTTGCCCCCAGGGAATCTGTGCACTGGCCTAGAGTATGGAAACCTGTTCCTGTGCATTAGATCAAACGACAACTCAAAGTTACCATCGGCTTTTATCTGGATCAAAGGCAAAAAGATAAATATCTCAGCCATGACTTAAAATTCCTACTCTGGCACCAAAAGCTTTCTACATTGTGGTTCCAGAGAGGAGAGACAGAGCAGGGTGTTCTGTTACCCACCTCAAGGCTCGGCTCACTGTCTGGGGCTCTCCTGGAACTGGGGGAGCTTCTGGAATTGGGTTCCTAGAAGGTGGGGGCTCATTCTCTATCCCAGGGATCAGCCCCTCTGACCTGGATTAAAGTTAAATAGATACAGGGAAAAGAGGACTGGGAAATCTCTTCTGCTTTACCCTGGTGGCAAAGGCAATACCCTTATTTTATTGAGGGCAAACTGAGGCCCAGGAAGGGGAAGGTGCTTAACTACAAACACTGCTGAGCGGGAGCAGAGCCGTGGTCAGAACATCTACTCGAATGTGGGCAAGAAAGGAAGCCATTTTTCAAAAAACCACTTTGTGTGCTTAGTCGCTCAGTTGTGTCCAACACTTTGCGACCCCATGGACTGTGGCCCCCCAGGCTCCTCTGTCCATGGGGATTCTCAGGCAAGAATACTGGAGTGGGTTGCCACGCCCTCGTCCAGGGGATCTTCCCAACACAGGGATGGAACCCAAGTCTCCCGTAATGCAGGCGGATTCTTTACCGTCTGAGCCACCAGATAAGCCCATGAATACTGGAGTGGGTAGCCTACCCCCGAGAGAGAGATAATTCATGATCTTTATATTCACCCACTAAAAGTGTGTAAGTCACTGGTTTTTAGTATACTTATGAAGTTGTGCAACTAATCTTGAAACATTTTATTACAGCAAAAAGGAACTCTGAATCTATGAATGGTCACTCCCCACACACCCCTGTTTGCCTCCACCCTGACCCCTAAGGTCTGGCAACCACAAAGCTACTTTCTGTGGCTATAGATCTGCCTACTCTGGACATTCCACATAACTGGACTCATACAATGGTCTTCTGTGGCTAGGAAGCCATTCTCTCACAATGCACTTTAGCATCAGACCCTCTGGTGGCTCAGTGAACTAATACCCAGAGAGGTGCTGTCCAGTAGTGTAGCTGCTAACCACATGTGGCCATCCAAATGATTAACAGTGGATATACTAAACTTCAGTTCCTCAATCCTCACCAGCCACATTTCAAGTGCTTAACAGCCCCCTGTAGCTAGTGGCTATCATATTAGACAGCACAGATGTGAAATACCACCATCACTGCAGAGAGTTCTGTTAGTGTTAACTCCAAGGATACCCAGGTATTTGCTCCTTAACCCACTGTCTCTGAAATGCTTGTTTCTTCAAGTGTTGAAAAGTTATCTTTGCAGATGGAGAGTGAAGGTGAGGAAGAGCTAAGGGGAGGCAGGGTGGGGAGGGGCACCGGGCAGGCACAGTAATATGAGGAGGAGTTGGAAGGGAGGGAGGGAGAGAGTAGTGTGCCAGGAAGAGCCAACCTCCTCCTCACACCATCCCCCACCACCTCAGTGTTATGCTGGGTGCCCAGGGAGCTCCCGCGGCCAGGACCCAAACCTGAAAAGCTTTCTGTTTAGTGAAGTTCATCCAAAAGGCAGATATGCCAAAGCTTTTGGAAGCACTTCAAGGAATCCAGCTTCTTTCTCAGCCATTTGATGATTTCTGAAGTGTTTCATGCCAGGGGCTGAACTGAGGGACTCCTTAACGAGAGTGAACAGTCCTGATCAATTTCCGGCCAGCAGCGGCTACTTTGGTTGCCAAGACATGACCACTAAGGCTGATGGACACCCCAAGGCTACAGCCATGGAATCTTGACGTGCCCAGACAGAAGGGAGCCCAGGCTCTGAGTTCCACTCCTCTCCCTGGGTTGTCACTAGTTCAGCTATAATGTCTTTCTTCTTATTCTCCAAAGATGTCTCAATCATTGGCTCCCAGGAGCAGGGCAGCAGTTTTAGATGCATTAAGATGATCAGACGGCCCAGACTGAAGAATGATGGACAAACAAAAGGAAAAACAGAATCACACTCAGAAAGAAACCCTTTACTGATCCAAGGGTGCTTTGTTCCAAAACACTGTGCAAAAATCATCCATTATGACCTTTAAAGTTGTTTTAGAGGAGTATTATTAAGTTGGCTAACGTCCTTCTGCTTAAAACTCTGCTGAAAGATGTATCTTCTTTCCCCTTCTTTAGTAGTTAATTTATTTAAAAAAAAGAAAGAAGCAGGCAACCTAATGAATGCTTCTTCCAATATGCCTGCTTGTCTAAATCAATAATTTTGTCTTGAATTGCCCCTCCTTCAGTGGGTGGCAGTGGAGGGATTTAAAGAATCAATAGGCTACATTTCTAAGATACCAGGAGCAAAAGAGAACCAGGTGAATATTCACCAAGTTATGACAAGAGTTCATTTGCTAACAAGCTCTTCTTTCACGGAAGGGCACTGTGTGTTTCTTGGTCCCTTGGTTTTCAAAAACATCCTTCACCGTGGAGATGTAGCTAAGCAGGAAGAGGCTTTAGACTTTTGATCCTAAGCAACAGACCAGGCATGAAGAACTGGATCTTTGGAGTTCTCAGTTCAGGCACTGCCATTACTCTGCCCCTTGAAGTCATTTGTGACTTCCGTGACTTCACACATTCAGTAAACATTATATTCATTATTCAGGGTGTTTTCCCCCCTATGTTTTAGCTCTAGTAATCTGCTCAATAACTTTGCAGTTGGTGCCATTCTCCCGTCCATCTTAGAGCTTAGGAATTGGAAGTTCAGAGATGTTGAAGAAGCCATCAAAGTTATACAGCCATCAAGAGAATTTGCTAGGGCCAGACTCCTGGTGTGTTGCACCCCAGGCAGACATTTAGACCATCTTCCTTACATGACAACTTGTGCCGGTTGGTATGAAAAAGAGAAAGCAGAGGAGCAAGGGGATCTGATGATCAGGGATCCCAGAGGCCTGAGAACAGGCTTAGGCTGTTACTTCACAAGTAGTTCCTACTTTGGGCAAAGGGGCGGGGGGTCTCATAAAGTAAGGCGGCTTTCATCCTTGCAGTGAATGGCTTTTGTCTGCTGGTCAGAGAGAATTTCTATGAGACTGAATAACCAAGGCTGCTTCAGCCACTCTCCCCACTGAGAGTTCACAGAACTGCGTGCCCCCAGCTTACCTATAATGAGCTCACCGTATTCTCATTTTCATGTGACTGCAGTATCAACAAGTCAAATCAATCCAATCAATATCAATACAGATAAATATATACATATATGGGGTTCAACTTATATAGTGCGGGAGATGGATTGCAAAGACAGCCTTAGGTCTCCACCCCTCTCTGGATCCATTGTATGTTCTTCAGTGTGATTTCAGAGCATCTCCCTCCTTCATGCAACTGGGTAGACTGGGTGACCTGCTTTGGCCAACAGAGTGAAGCAGAAGAGAACCGAGGTTGTTTTCAGAAAGGGCCTTGCACACGTCAACCCTGTCTCAGAACTTGCCCACCATCATGGAGCAGCCAGGACAGCCTGCTCGAGGATGAAAGACCAGCAGAGAAAGTTGGTATGGCTCAGCCGAGGCCAGTACAGACCAGCTAGCATGCCACACATCACCCAGGTGGCCTCAGACGCGGAAGCAAGCCCCACCAGTATCACTAGAGCCTAATACACCTCGACAGAGCTGACCCATCTACCTATAGGCTTGCAAGCAATAACAGCTATTATTTGAAACCAGAACTTTTAGGGCCAGAGGAGATAGGAGTCAAACCAGTCAGAACCTGCTTCACCAACCTGATCAAGGCTAAAGTCCAAAAAAAGGTTCACTCTCACAAGGTTTAGATCCCACAAGCATTTGAAGTTGCTCCTGGGGAAATAATCACTATTTCTGATGGAAGGGTTTCGAGACCAAGATTGCTTAGAACTTGGCCTAAAAAAGAGCAAAAGCTTGGAGTCAGGCAATCTGGGTTAGAATCCTCACCCTAGCACTTGAGTCCTACGTGGAAAATTCACTCTGCCCCCATGGGCAGAGAACAGATGAATTCAATATGAAGCAAAGTAATCCTGGCTGGCTAAGGAGGTTTATTACCAAATGGCCAGAGCCTCATTCGTGCATGAACAATAGGACAGGATGAGTCTCAGGTGCACAGAACTCTTTACAAACAGGGTTCAGTTTCTTCCCTAGAAAGTAGACTCTCTCCCAGGCTTTCCCTAATGAATGCTGCCCCCTACAGCACATACGTGAAATAGAACTTAAAAACAATTCTGCGAGGACACCTTCTATCGGGCTCTTCTCAGCAGAGGGCAAGGAAATGGAAATGAGTTCAATGTTAGGTGGCTAAAACCAGGCACCTGTAACTTCTCACTCGGTGGTCACAGCTATTTCCGTCTGGCAAGGGTCCTTGTCTTTGGCCTCTCTGATGGCCTCGGAACATGAGTTTGGCCAACTTATCTGAAGTTAGGGAGAAATCTTCCCCAAGTATGTGATTAGAGTAAAGAAAGTCATCGCAAATCGCATACAGGCTGTTATCTGCATGAAATGCAACTTTTGCTCAGTAATGAACCCTAAAGGGTAAGCAGCATGAAGAATAAAGCACATGGCTGGAATGAATGGAGATCTTCAATGGAACCAATCCAAAGGTGGGGCTTTGGGAAACCCTAACAAACTGTGGGGGAGCATGTGTCACTACCAGGCCCCTCCAGGACCTACTAAAATCACACCAACTTTACCCTTTGCCTGGGATCATCAAATCTTCTCTTTGCAAGGGATTTTAGGGAGTATCTGTTTCAATCTACCTGCTAATGTAAGGAACCCTCCTTAGGAACCTTAGCAAGTGATGACTTAGCCTCCAGATCTGTTCCCCTGGAGTCAGGGAACTCCCCACACCCCAGACAACCTTTCCAACTGCGAGAAGACAAGAGTGAAAAACTTTTTCCTTTTTTAAAATGAAACCAAAGTTTGCCTCCTTGTCATTTTTTAGTTCTGCCCTCTGTGGTTCTCTGTGTGTGTCTGTGTGTTAGTCGCTCAGTCGTGTCCGACTCTATGACCCCATGGACCGCAGCCCGCCAGGCTCCTCTGTCCATGGGATTTCCCAGGCAAGCATACTGGAGTAGGTTCCATTCCCTTCTCCAAGGGATCTTCCTGACCCAGGGATCAAACCCAGGTCTCCTGCACTGTAGGCAGATTCTTTAGTGCCTGAGCTACCAGGGAAGCCCTGCCCTCTGTGGCTAGAAGGAGAAAAAAAAAGCTGGCCAGGATACAGACCTTCATTTCTAAAAGGAAACCAGTTTCTCTCTATAAAACTGGTCCCTCTCCATGAGACTGTTCCCTAAAACATCTTTGTTCCTAACCATTGAGTGGGCAAATGGATGTTCTGAGCAAAGCAGACCTCTGCAAACGTCTCTCTGGGTCTCACACTCTGATGAGGTTCTACCTAATCCAAAGACTTAGGTTTATTCTTCCTACACTCTTCCTCATAGCTCTCCTCTTCCTCTCAAGAGCCGGTATCACACAGTGTAATGAGGTCACCTGTGCTATGTGTAATAGCTGTCTCTTCCACCAGAATGTCAGTTCCATGAGGGCAAGCATCATTGTCTGCTTTTTTCACTTTCAAATTTTCAGTGACTAGCATGATGCCCGAGACAGAGGAGGCACCTGAACACGTGCTGAATAGATGGAAGAGCTTCAAGTACACGAATATGCAGCCAAATAAGAAGGGGGAGACTATTACTCCATACTGTACAGTATGGAATTCCCCTCCTCTTAAAACTGGAGCCACACCTAGCATAACTTTTCTTGCAGCAAAAAGCAGCAAGTACCTTCAAAGACCCTTATCCATAGGGCGAATCCTGATTCTTGAACCCATCAGCTGGTGGCCCACTGAAGGGAGAGAGAGCACATCCTTGTGGAGACTGATTTCAGTGCCACTCTGCCGTCAGCTCCTCACCACTGGAGAGAAAGCTTTCCCACCTTACCACATGAGCCTGATCACGCCCATGATGTGGGTTTTATTCAGTCCACATACACTCTACAAAACTGTGAAAACAACCGGTTGGAAGACTGTCTGGAAGAAAATGTTGAGACAGTCTAGAGTCACCCTCCTCCTAGACTGCCCTGAGAGTGCCAGGCTGCAAACCAACGCTCCACTCAAACACGATACAAAACCTGGGCCGTAGGGGGCAGCAGAGACTCACTGTCCTGGACTATTCTGAGCCAAAGGACATTTTTTTTTTGTATCCTTGCTTTATTTAGGGTGAGTTATTATGGGTCCCTGATTCCCTACTCCTTTTTATCTTTCATAAAAATGCTCTGATTCTCCCATTTTGCAAAAGGCGGGAGCCTCAGGTATGGAGAGGCCTTCTTGACCTTTGCTCTTATGAAGGAAGTAGGCCAGGCCGCTGATGGAAATTTCAAATAAGAGATTTTGCTGATAAGATCTCTGGGATCTCCACCAAGTCTGGGGAGCCTGGCCAATCCCATGAATCAACATAGCTGCCACTGTTGATGGCAGGAGCTCCTGGGACACTAAGAATGTAAATTGTGCCCACAATGCCTTGGCATAAGCCACTGTGCAGCACAACCATTTATCTCCATGAGGTGGCACCCGCTGATGGCCCACGCATCACTTCCACCACAGCAGAGGTGGACTGTGACCGTTATGCTGGAGACAAACGTTCTCAATTATCCTCAGTTGACACCCTCATAGAAAGACGGTTCTCTGACATGTGATGGAATCCTAATGAAATGTACAGACTCAGAAGCTTGCGGAAGGCAAGCTGCTGCTAAGAAACAGGCATTTTATCTGTCAGGTTCATTTAGGCCTGAGGATGTCACGTCCTCAGCACAGAGGCAGCCATGCGTGTTCACAAGGAACTCCTCACCCAGTTGGTGCAGCTACATGAGCGGTCAAGGCTTTTGCTTTTAACATGTGTTTATTTGGCTGTGCCGGGCGTTAGTTACGGCACACGGGATCTTTTTAGCTGCAGGATGTGGGATCTAGTTCTCTGACCAGGGATGGAACCTGGGCCCCCTGCATTGGGAGCATGGAGTCTTAGCCATTGGACCACCAAGGAAGTCCCAAGCTGTCAAAGTTTTACTGTTCAGGAACAGTCCCTGTTCTAACCAGCATTCTCTTCTTATACTTTACATTGTGAATACGGTCCCCATATGCTCATAGAAAAGTTAATCTCATTTATCCCTACTCATATTTATCTTTTCATGTTAATAAACACTGTCAAATACCTAACTTGGTGAAGGAAAATATTTAAAAAAAAAAAAAAAAGAACATTAAATGAACAACTAAACTAAGCCCTGGCTGCAGATGACACCTGGATAAAAATGACTAGGGGAGCCCCCAGAAACATAAATACTCTCCCTTACCAATGATCCTTGAAATTAAATTGAATTCGTGTATGTGTGACACTTTCCATACAGCAGAAGGAAGCAAAAGAAATACTGAAATTCATCACCCAAAGATCAGACGAACAGCCACTAGTCATTTTCGGTTCCTGACACAAGACTAATCAAATAGATCTTTCATCTTCCTAAATGGTTTTTGCTTTTTCTTGACTCATTCATTCTGTTACAAAAATCCAGGTTTATTATATTTGCGAGGAAGGATATATAGCAGAACCATGAGCTTACGCATGGCTTTGAAATACATCCATATTTAGAGAAAAGCAAACATGGTTACATCCTTCTTATTCTTCTCCCTGCAAAAACGATGGCTCTAGTATGAAAGGTTATTAGTTTGACACTTTGGAGGGACTGATGCGTCTCCTCCTCTGAAGGCTCTTCTGAATTACACAGTAGATCAAGAAAATGGCTCCCGAAGGTGGCCAGACAGAGTGCTTTCACCTTCTGGTCTGACTTTAGTTTAATGCTAGAGGTTAAGGACAGAAGCGAGGATGCAGCATGCGAAGGAAGGAGCACCACAAAGGCTCCTCTCCAGGTGGCCCTGCTGGCACTCAGCCTTCCTCTCAAAAGGAAAGTGCTCTTATACTCATCAAGTAACACCAAACCCTCTAGTGCAGGTAGAGAAAGAGCCAGAAGATGATTCTCCACTCAGAGAGAGGATGAGCCAATGGCTCCCTGTGACCATCTCCTTGCACTGTGTTCCCTGTTACTGTATCTAAAATCCACAGGGGCAACTCTCCTTTTTATATTTCCAACCTAAGTATGGGATCCAAATCCATCTCCTTATTTTCCATTAGCTCAACTGAAACAAGGTAGCATTCAATGAATTTTTCTTCTTAAATTAATAACTTCTCTAGAGATTAGGGAGGCCAATAGCAAGAAACCAAAAGATCCAAAGACCTGGGCAAGGAGGTAAGTCTACCGAGTATAAGTTGCTGACTCCTGAGACTAAATGTAAATATGTGTACAATGAAAATCATGTACATCAAACAATTCTAATTACATAAAAGTGTCTTGCATAATATAAAGTGATATTCAAATGTGTTAGGAAGTACTAAGACCATGTGTTTTTAGCTACATTTGAAAGACTTTCCTGGTGATCCAGTGGTTAAGACTTCTTGCTTCACAGCTTCAATCTCTGATAAGGGAACTGAGATCCTGCAATGTCAATGTAAACGGTTCCCTACGAACTGAGCTCCTGCTATATGCCAGGCATTAGTTTGGGCATCTTCCCGTGTTCATCTCTATTACCTACTAACAACACACAACAAAGTAGTTGCTGAGAGTTGCAGGGCAATTCGAAGGTAGCTTGCCCTTTAATTGCCTGACAAAGGGGACCATGAATTCCTCCTAGGAGAGAGGTTCTCAAACTTCAGCGATGTAAGAAGGATAAGGGTGTAAAATCCAGACTTTCAGACTCAGAAATCTGAACTAGAAGGACTAGGTTTATAAAGCTTCAGGATTTCTCTCGGAAGCAGTGACCTCAAAGGATGCTGGTGTCGGAGGCCCATTCATCAGACCTTGAGAAATGATGGAGTCTTGAATTCATGGTCCCACCAGACCATGGGATGTGAGCTGTTCACCTCAGACTTAACAGAGAGACCACGTGGGAAGGAAGGAGCCTTCCTTGGTCCCTCTTCCATCACATGGGGGCAATCTGCATACATATGTTGGAACGCAAAAATGTCACAGTGGAGGCACTATTTTGGAGAGAGGTGCCATATGTTTTAGGACTCTTCATCTCTTCAATTAGGCAACGTCAATACTTTGTTTAGAACAAGAGGGAACCAGGGTATGAAATGCAAACTAGAAAAATGAAACCTGCCTTTACTGCAGGAGCCATAACCTCCACCTTCTGATCTGTGAAAGGGGACCATTAAAAGCATACCAACTGACTATACAACACTGAGAAAGACCAGAAGGCATTAATTGTCTCAAGCCATGTAAATGATGTCAATCAACTCCAGCTATTAGGAAACAAGTCATACCCCGCATAGAAATGTCTTCAACCAACAGAGGAGACAAGGACGGAAAACTTGAACTGAACTCTACAAAAAAGGAGGAAACACTTTGTATCTGATTTTCTCCCATCACCAGGGCTAGAGCAGCCTGTTGCTGCTTCACAGATGAACACATCGGATCTCTGCGAAGTGAGGTGACTTGATGTTGGGAAAGGATTAACAAAACCTTTCCCTTTCTGCATGAGAATCTGACCTTGGGTTGACCTTCTATCTCTGTTCCCCTGGAAACTTGATAAAGACAGAATGTCAGCTATGTTACTAAGCAACACTGCTCATGATAAAAATGACCCTGGATAGTTACACCGCAACTGGACAGACAACAGCTGTAAATGAAGAATAAATACCTGCTGGAGGCCACCATTATTCTGGACTTCTCTGAGTGCTATGACTACCGATCGGGCCCAAGTCTTGCGGGAACCATAGAAGTTAGGCATATGGAGCTGTCACAGGAAACACTGGCTCCTGTGGGACACGCAGCTTTTAAGCTAGAGGAACTCCTACACCTGCCCCTTGTGGGTCTTGTTCCTTCGCATCTGAGCTGTCACCCGAGGTGGGAGGGGGCAGGGATGGGCCCTGGATGCTGTGTGGACTGCTGTCAACACTGCGGGGATGACCACTCCTATGGAACAGAAATGCCCACGCTGCCCTGCTAACAACCTTCCTGACAGTCCCCAGCGGAGTGGAAGTGTGCCAGGTGTGGCCTGTGATGGTCTCAGTGAGACCCTGAGCACATGCCCCAGTGAGCAGTGCCCTTGCCCAAAGCCATACTCCTGAGAGGTGACAGGGCCAGAACTCAAAGTCAGTGGGCTGCCTTCAAGGGAAACACTTTGCGTTTAATTGCAGGACCCAAAACTTTTCTCCTGAGATAACTGTATTTTGGCCCAAGAAACTGGTGCAAGGCCCTGCCAGACATGCTTTCCCCCTTCAGTGCCACACGAGGTCCCTAGATTTGGAAGCATCTATTTCACCCTACCTGCCCGCCTTAACAGCTGAGTCACTGAGCTCCACTGCTAGACTGTTCTCCCAGCTCTTTGCAGGAAACCACCCTCAACAGGAAGCCCCTTTTCTTGTCACTTTACCAATGCAACATTGTAACTTTTTTTTTTTTGGTAACTACTTTTAAACCAGGCACCCCCATGACCTACTCATTTCTGGCCCAAACACATTTTTCAGATCTATTGATAGATAGATGATACCCTGCCTAACTTGTCCGTGGTTTCTGTTCATCAAAGAAGTAGAAATGATGGAGAAGGAAATGGCAACCCATTCCGGTACTCTTGCCTGGAAAATCCCATGGACAGAGAAGCCTGGTAGGCTCCATGTGGTCACAGAGTTAGACATGACTGAGTGACTTCACTTTCGCTTTTCAATTAACAAAGCCTCTGGGGCTGTTAATGACACTTGGCCTGAGGAAAGGGCCTGGGGCAGCTATTGCATAAATAAATTCCAAAGACAACTGACTTTCAAGAATCCAATTAAAGGTAAATTTAAAAAAAAAAGTAGAAATGAAGAATAAGTACTTAACAGAGGAGCAGATCTCTGCTCTAGCTTCCCCTTCAGTAATTTTCAGAAATAACTGTGACCAAGATAACATCTAGAGGAAGATCACAAGGAGTAGACAAGGCTGAACTCAAGTCTGCACATGGGGGTATGGTGAGGACTCTGACCCCCATCTTAGTGATTAACTCAGGTTACTTCCTTGTTTCCCTTTAAAAGCTTTCAAGGCTGAGCAGAATCTTCAGAGGTGGGTTTTGAGGAAATGAGGAGTCCATCATCTCCCCAGATTGCTGGCATTCTGGTTAAAGGTACCTTTCCTTTCTATCAACATTTGTGAGAACTGATTTTTGTAAAGCAGTGAGCAGTGGGACCTGACTCATTAGGTAACATGAGAGACTTCTTTAAACACAATGATACCCTGGTTCAAACTTTTGAGATGGCTCAGACAATGATGGCTTCAGGCTGAAGGGTCATGATGATGTCACATGTGATTTCCAAATTGAGGTGACTATCACCCATGAGTACAGACAGGTACCCAAGCTCTCCCCTTGTCTGGGATGACAGCTCTGGAATGGCAGGGGTCCCTTGATAACCCCTACCCCAACACTGAAATGATCTTGCAGAAGTCTCCCTCTGCAGGACCGTCACAGAACGTGAGGCTACTAATACCTGAGCCCACGCAGGTCCTCCCAACAGGAAGGGTGGATGTGTCATTTCTTCCCAACCTCCTCTTCCTTTACTCTCAGCAAAAAGCTTCAGATGGAAATCAGAACAAATGATATTGCCTCTCTGACGTCTTCCTCAGCCTTCTTCTTGACGACTCTGAGCACATCCCTATTATACCACAAGGAACTGTGGTGCTGGAGAAGACTCTTGAGAGTCCCTTGGACTACAAGGAGATCAAACCAGTCAATTCTAAAGGAAATCAACCCTGAATATTCATTGGAAGGACTGATGCTGAAGCTGAAGCTCCAATACTTTGACCACCTGATGTGAAGAGTTGACTCATTGTAAAAGACCCTGATGCTAGCAAAGATTGAGGGCAAGAAGAGAAGGGGACGACAGAGGATGAGATGGTTGGATGGCATCACTGACTCAATGGATGTGACTTTGAGCAAGCTCCGGGAGATAGTGACGGACAGACAAGCCTGGTGTGCTGCAATTCATGCAGTTCAAGAGTCAGACAAGAGTTAGCGACAACAATAAGCACCACCCCTCCCCCAAGCTGTCCAGCACCCAGCCCTCACTGTCACAACAACCAGCCCAAAGTTGGGCACAAATGGTGATGGACAAAAGCAATATGAAACAGAGTCATCCCAGCCCTACGCTCTTCTGCATGACCTGGACCACTGAATCAGCTTCATCTAAACTGTAATTTTAGGTCAATATCTTGATTAAGAGCAGAACATGGGGGGTAACTTTTTGGCGCTTCCCTCTCCCATTCACTAAGTCTGATAAAGAGCTTGCCTTGCCAACCACAAAGTGACAAGTTTATCAGCTCAGTCGCTCAGTCGTGTATGACTCTTTAAGACCCCATGGACTGCAGCACGCCAGCCTTCCCTGTCCATCACCAACTCCCAGATCTTGCTCAAACTCATGCCATCCAACCATCTCATCCTCTGTTGCCACTTCTCCTCCCACCTTCATTCTTTCCCAGCATCAGGATCTTTTCCAAGGAGTCAGTTCTTAGCATCAGGTGGTCAAATTATTGGAGTTTCAGCTTCAGCATCAGTCCTTCCAATGAATATTCAGGACTGATTTCCTTTAGGATGGACTGGTTGGATCCCTCATAGTCCAAGGGACTCTCAAGAGTCTTCTCTAACACCACACACAGTTCAAAAGCATCAATTCTTTGGCGTACAGCTTTCCTTATAGTCCAACTCTCACATCCATACATGACTATTGGAAAACCATAGCTTTGACTAGACAGACCTTGGTTGGCAAAGTAGTGTCTCTGCTTTTTAATATGCTGTCTAGATTGGTCATAGCTTTTCTTCCAAGGAGCAAGTGTCTTTGAATTTCATGGCTGTAGTTACCATCTGCAGTGATTTTGGAGCCCTCAAAACTAAAATCTCTCACTGTTTCCATTGTTTCCCCATCTATTTGCCATGAAGCAATGGGACCAGATGCCATGATCTTAGTTTTCTGAATGTTGAGATTTAAGCCAACTTTTTCACTCTCCTCTTTCACTTTCATCAAGAGATTCTTCAGTTCTTCTTTGCTTTCTGCCATAAGGGTGGTGTCAATCTGCATATCTGAGATTATTGATATTTCTCCCGGCAATCTTGATTCCAGCTTGTGCTTCATCCAGCCCAGCATTTCACATGATGTACTCTGCATATAAATTAAATAAGCAGGGTAACAATATACAGCCTTGACGTACTCCTTTCCCAATTTGGAACCAGTCTGTTGTTCCATGTCTGGTTCTAACTGTTGCTTCTTGACCAGCATACAGATTTCTCAGGAGGCAGGTAAAGTGGTCTGGTATTCCCATCACTTAAAGAGTCTTCCACAGTTTGGTGTGATTTACACAGTCAAAGGCTTTGGCGTAATCAATAAAGCAGAAGTAGATGTTTTACTGATATTCACTTGCTTTTTTGATGATCCAATGGATGTTGGCAATTTGATCTCTTGTTCTTCTGCCTTTTCTAAAACCAGCTTGAACATCTGGAAGTTCACGGTTCACGTATTGCTGAAGCCTGGCTTGGAGAATTTTGAGCATTACTTTGCTAGTGTGTGAGATGTGTGCAGTTATGCAGTATTTTGAACATTCTTTGGCATTACCATTCTTTGGGATTGGAATGAAAACTGACCTTTTCCAGTCCTGTGGCCACTGCTGAGTTTTCCAAATTTGTTGCCATATTGAGTTAGTACTTTCACAGCATCATCTTTCAGGATTTGAAATAGCTCAACTGGAATTCCATCACCTCCACTAGCTTTGTTTATAGTGATGCTTCCTAAGGCCCACTTGACTTCACATTCCAGGATGTCTGGCTCTAGGTGAGTGATTACACCATCATGGGTATCTGGGTCACGAAGATCTTTTTTTGTATAGTTCTTCTGTGTATTCTTGCCACCTCTTCTTAATATCTTCTGCTTCTGTTAGGTCCATACTATTTCTGTCCTTTATTGTGCCCATCTTTGCATGAAATGTTCCCTTGGTATATCTAATTTTCTTGAAGAGATCTCTAGTCTTTCCCATTCTATTATTTTCATCTATTTCTTTGCACTGATTGCTTAGGAAGGCTTTTTTTTTTTTTTATCTCTCCCTGCTATATCTTTCCTTTACTCCTTTGCCTTTAGCTTTTTTTCTCGGTTATTTATAAGGCCTCCTCAGCCAACCATTTTGCCTTTTTGCATTTCTTTTCTTGGGGATGGTCTTGATCACTGCCACCTGTACAATGTCACAAACCTCCGTCCATAGTTGTTCAGGCACTCTATCAGATATAACCCCTTGAATCTGTTTGTCACTTCCACTGTATAATTGTAAGGGATTTGATTTAGGTCATACCTGAATTATCTAGTGGTTTTCCCTACTTTCTTCAATTTAAGTCTGAATTTGGCAATAAAGTGTTCATGATCTGAGCCACAGGCAGCTCCTGGTCTTGTTTTTGCTGACTGTATAGAGGTTCTCCATCTTTGGCTGCAAAGATTATGATCAGTCTGATTTCAGTATTGATCATCTGGTGATGTCCCTGTGTAGAGACTTCTCTTGTGTTGTTGGAAGAGGGTGTTTGCTATTACCAGTGCATTTTCTTGGCAAAGTTCGGTTAGCCTTTGCCCTGCTTCAGTTTGTACTCTAAGGCCAAACTTGCCTGTTACTCCAGGTTCTCTTGACTTCCTACTTTTGCATTTGAGTTCCCTATGATGAAAAGGACATCTTTTTTTTTGGTGTTAGTTCTAGAATGTCTTGTAGGTCTTCATAGAACTATTTAATTTCAGCTTCTTCAGTATTACTGGTAGGGGCATAGACTTGGATTACTGTGATACTAAATAGTTTGCCTTGGAAATGAACAGAGATCATTCTGCTGTTTTTGAGATTGGCCTAAGTACTGAATTTTGGACTCTTCTGTTGACTATGAGGGCTACTCCATTTCTTCTAATGGATTCTTGCCCACAGTAGTAAATATAATGGTCATTACTTTGCCAACAAAGGTCCATCTAGTCAAAGCTATGGTTTTTCCAGTAGTCATGTATGGATGTGAGAGGTGGACTATAAAGAAAGCTAAGCACTGAAGAATTGATGCTTTTGAACTGTGGTGTTGGAGAAGACTCTTGGGAGTCCCTTGGACTGCAAGGACATCCAACCAGTCCATCCTAAAGAAAACCAGTCCTGAATATTCATTGGAAGGACTGATGCTGAAGCTGAAACTTCAATAATTTGGCCACCTGATGTGAAGAACTGACTCCTTGGAAAACACCCTGATGCTGGGAGAGGTTGAAGGTGGGAGGAGAACGGGACGACAGAGGATAAGAAGGTTGGATGGCATCACCGACTCAGTGGACATGAGTTTGAGTAAACTCTGGGAGTTGGTGATGGACAAGGAGGCCTGGCATGCTGCAGTCCATGGGGTTGCAAAGAGTCAGACATGACTGAGCAAATGAACTGAAGTGATTCTGGTCCACTTTAGTTCACTGATTCCTAAAATATCAGTGTTCACTCTTGCCATCTCTTGTTTGACCACTTCTAATTTACTTTGATTCATGGACCTAACATTTCAGGTTCCTACACAATATTGTTCTTTATAGCATCGGACTTTACTACCATCACCAGTCACATCGACAACTGGGCGTTTTTTTGCTTTGGCTCTGTCTCTCTGTTATTTTTGGAGTTATTTCTCCAGTCTTCTCCAGTGGCATACTGGGAACCTACCGACCTGGGGAGTTCATCTTTCAGTGTCCTATCTTTTTGCCTTTTCATACTGTTCATGGGGTTCTCAAGGCAAGGATACTGAAGTGGTTTGCCATTCCTTCTCCAGTGGACCATGTTTTGTCAGAACTCTTCACCATGACCCGTCTGTCTTGGGTGGCCCTGTACAGCATGGCTCATAGTTTCATTGAGTTAGACAAGGCTGTGATCCAAGTGATCAGTTTGGTTAGTTTTCTGTAATTATGGTTTCCATTCTGTCTTCCCTCTGATGGATAAGGATAAGGGGCTTATGGAAGCTTCCTGATGGGAGAGACTGACTGTGAGGGAAACTGGGTCTTGTTCTGTTGGGTGGGGCCATTCTCAGTAAATCTTTAATCCAACTTTCTGTTGATGGGTGGGGCTGTGTTCCCTCCCTGTTGTTTGACCTGAGGCCAAACTACGGTGGAGGTAATGAAGAAAATGGCGACCTTTTTTAAAAGGTCCCATGCATGCACTGCCACACTCAGTGCCTCCGATCCTGCAACAGGCCACTGCCTACCCACGCCTCTGCCAGAGCCCATTTGGACACTCACAAGCAAATCTGGATCAGTCTCTTGTGGGGTCACTGCTCCTTTCTCCTGCGCCCTGGTGGATACAAGGTGTTATTTGTGCCCTCCAAGAGTGTTTCCCCAGTCTTGTGTTCTGGCAGCTCTATGGTGGGGTTAATGGTGACCTCCTCCTAGAGGGCTTATGCCACACCCAGGTCTGCTGCACCCAGAGCCCCTGCCCCCATGGCAGGCCACTGCTGACCCATACGTCTGCGGGAGACACTCAAACACTCAAAGGCAGGTCTGGCTCAGTCTCTGTGGGGTCTCCTGATGCACACAAGGTTTTGTTTGAGCCCTCCAAGGATCTCTGGTGGGTATGGGGTTTGATTTTAAACACAATTTCGCCCCTCCTACTGTCTTGCTGGGGCTTCTCCTTGTTCCTTGGACATGGGGTATCTCTTTTTGGTGGGAACTGACGTCATCCTGTTGATGGTTGTTCAGCAGCCAGTAATTTTGGAATTCTTGCAGGAGAAGATGAGCACACATTCTTCTACTCCACCACACAGATTCTAAATCAATGGCTCCAATGTTATTCAGATATGGCATTGTGGTAAATGCTGTTAAAATCCTATCTCCAGCCATGTCTGGCTCTCCTTGTCTGCCCAGGACAGGCAGAAGTGAACAAGGAAGAAGAAAGTGATACAGAGAATGAAGACCTGAGGAAGGAACCCACTAGAAAGTGCTGATGGGGCCAAACAGCCAGTTAAAATCAAAGAATTCATTCATGCTTCACAGTGACTCAGTGACAGAGAACTTTAGACCCACTTTACAGAAGGGAAAGCTGAGGCATGGAGAAGTGTCTTGAGTGCCAGGTGGGAGTGAGCTTGATCTCAAACCCAAGTGCTTTTGCACTATGCCATGGTCACCAGTTGTGACTCTCAGCAAAGTACCCAAATTAGTTTTTAGCAAATGATCTTGTTATATGTGTCAGCGTCTTAAAATAATTTGCTTCATTTCTAAGACAAAATCTTTTTTTCCCAAGAGAATGAAAATAAAAGTGTCAAATGTGGAGAGAAACTAATTCTCTCACACACTGTGGCTGCAAATTATAAATAGGGATAACCTTTTGGGAGCAAAATTTGGCACTGTTAAAACAAATGTAAAATGTGCATATACCCTTCAATAAGCAATTTCACTGAAACAGTTGTATACATGCAAAAAAGACACATGAGAACATTAACCTCAAAACTATAACATCAAAAAATTAGAAGCAATCTAAGTGAAAGTGACTGAAAATATTAAAGTAACTCCATACAATGGAATACCATGCAACAATTTTATGAAGAAAGAAAACGAATGATCCATTAAAAAGGTCTGCCATGATTTGTTGATTTTATTTATAAGACCTAAAGTGTCCTATATAAAGCATTTCAAATAGTTTCTGGCAAAGAGTAAACATTAGGAAAAATTTATCAAAATGTTACAGTATATACATTTAACTACAATTTAAAATAAGGAAATACAGAAAACTTAAAAAAAAAAAAAAACCCCAAACCTAAAAATGTTTAGTCACCCAGTTCTGTCCAACTTTTTTGCAACCCCATGGACTATAGCCCGCCAGGCTCTTCTGTCTATGGGATTTTCCTGGCAAGAATACTGGAGCGGGCTGCCATTTCCTTGACCCAGGGACTGAACCCACGTCTCTTGCATCTCCTACATTGTCAGGTGGGTCCTTTACCACCTTTACCATCCTGAGCCACCGGAGAAGCCCAAGAGAGGAATACGAATTAAATGGTAAACAGCAGCTTTGTTTGGGAAGTGGGGTTACATAGGTTTTTTTCTTTTTCTTTTAATAAATTTGTGTTGCCTGAATATTTTAATATAATTATTTTTGTATTGAAAATAAAGATATGTTTTCCATAAAATGAAGAAAACATTATTATTCAGAAAAGAACATTCTCCATATGTATAGAATTTGGTCTAGGAATACTAAGCATCCCAAATTTATATGATGGGCTAAGTATTTTAGAAATGTATTAAATTTCTGGCAGTGTTACCCATTCAGAGGATCTAAGTGAGAGAATAGAAGGAAGAGGAAACAGATCATGCCACAAATGTTGGGGGGGGGGGGCGGGCGAAACAGCTATTTCATCTCCCCTGAAAATCTGTAATTCTGGCCTGGAGCTCCAGAGAGGCTCAGAGCCAAGAGAGGAAGTGAAGGGCCACCCTAAGTCGCGGCCATTCCTTGACAGACGTTTCACAGCCGATGCTGCAGACACATTCTGCAGGGTCCTCCTGACACATTCAGGCCAAGCAAGGCTCAGCCTGGTTGTTGCCTGCAGGAGTGCAAATCCAAAGGTGGACCCAAACCATGAGAGTGATAATGATGCAACAGACAACTAGCAGGTTTTCTAAAGCCTAAGGCTCTGCAAACTTTCTTCCAAACCTGTAAAATCTGAAACCTAAATCTCTAGGAAAACTACTAGGATGTGTTGCTGAACAGAACATTTCTGGGTTTTGTGTGTCACCTATGTTCTTGGCCACCCTAAGGGACAAAGTAATGAACTGTGTGAGTCCTGACGTTTTTTTCCTAACTCAGAAGGAAGTACTACCTGTTATTTTCTTCTATTTTACATCTCAGTTGATTGCTCAGTATAATCAGAACTAAATTCAGTGATGATGACAAAAGGGGAGTTTGTATTTTTGGACAAGATTTTAAGAGGAATGCTTTAGCACAAAGTATAAAGTGCTCTGGGGTTTTTGAAAAGTTGCTCATTGCAATTTCCTTTTATTCTTCTTAATCCTGTTTTAAAACTGGGACTAAATGTTGAAATATTTTTGTCATTTACTGACAGAATAATGAACTCACTGATGTGATTAGAGCAAACTCTAGGATTGGAACTCCTAGGTCAGTGGGTCAACATAGAAAAGCAGATGACTTGGTTCATCTGAGTGAGAAGCCAGAGCACAGAGCCGTCCAGGTATGACTGACCCACAAGAAACCTTCAAGGAAGGACAGGTAATGAGATTTTATCCCAGACTTGACCTCATTGGAAAGCAGTCCACACTATAGCTATATAGCTCCAACCACACTGAATGGCAATTTACCTGCTCATGAGAGTTTCTCTCCCCAAGATTTCTCCAGGTGAAGAATGGTATCTAATACACCTAAGTACCTGTTGTGTCTTACACATGGCCAGGTGGCTGAGTTATTTCTGTCCCCTGACCACAAACTCTATTCTGCATGTGAGCCGCCAACTTCAGTCTGCAAGGTCAGATTCAAGGGAGAACACAGGGACCATGAAGAAAGGAGGAGGAAATGATGACAGTCTCTGAAGGTAAAATTCCATAACCCTTTACCTCAGGACAGTGGAAAAGTAATAAAAAGTACCTAGGCCTGTCCCGACCTTTCTCTCCCTCAGCTCCTCAGGACAAGAGAAGGCTAATAAATGTACCTCGTGTGCACTTGACCCTCCAGCAGTAATTTTTATCACTGAAAATCTTTTTAGGGTTGTGAGCATGTTATAGCTTCCAAAACATTCTCAGGCATATTCCCTCACTTGACGCTCCTCACAGACATCCCAGGGGACAGGACAGAGCCAGAGTTCAATTCTAGGAATAGACACGGACATGAACTCCAACATTCAACTACCAGCCAAGGAAAGTTACTAATCTCATTGAGCTTCATTTTCTTTATCGGTAAAACCGAGTTAATATTTACCTCATGGAATGTTTGTGAAGATCCAGTAACATCACGAAAATCAAAGTCCTTGGCAAATATTACACGCTCAACAAGTACATATGACTTTCCTTCCTTTGACGCTGGAGTCCTTCCCTGGGATGAGGCCTCTGTCAGAATCCACAGCCACTGTCCTGCAGAAGGCCTCCCGGCTGTCTGCTCGCTTGGGGCGCACACGGCAACCCCCGCCCAGGACAGCAGCAGACTGGCAGCTGCCCCAGGGTCAGCGGGGAGCCCCGGCTGGGCTGCCTGAGTGACCCTGTGTCGTGTGGGCCCTGGGACACAGGTCCGGCCACCAACCCTGCACCCTCCCGCATGTGCTCCCTCCACGGCGAACTTTTTCCTTATTTTCTCAATTTTTGGACACTGGCCTCACATCTACCCTTTAAACTTTTTTTATGTTTCTTAACCCCAAAGGATTATGGAACAAGGGCAGGCCGGTCTAGCAGAAAGTCCTCGCACAACCCTCCCCAACATCTTCTCCTTTTTCCCCTCCTCCTTCACCCTGCACGCTTCTAACCAACTCTCAGTAAGCAAGGTTTAGAGCATTTCCTTTCTACTTTCAGGAAAAGCACAGCATTAACTGTGATTCTGGAACCAAAGTACCTGAGCTCAGTTCCATCCCCACCTCTCACTCTCTGCTGTGACCTCAGCAAGTACTTAACCTCTCTTTCCCTTAGTTCCATGCTTTGTAAATGGGGATAACAATACAACTTGGGGGGGATTCAATGAGGCACATGATAAGAGCTCAACAAAATCAGTTCTTGTCTATCTTACGTATGTATATAATATACGTATCTGGAAGGTTATGCACAGAATAGTTTATACTGGTGTCCTTCAGAGAACATATAGAGGAGAACTTTTATTTGATATAAACTTGTACCATTTTACAAGCATATATTGTTTTTGTAATTTAAACACACTTTTAACAAGAAGATACTTGGGTATGGTAAAGAAAAGGAAAGGAGGAGAGGGAAGGAAGGTGGAAAAAGAAAAGAGAAATGGTTTGCCCGAGGCAAAAGCGGAAGGCTGGATCAGAGTCGTCACTGGCTGAGACCTTCTGGCTGTAGCTTTAGTGCCAAGTGCAGAGTTCTCCTTGCCTTGTTGGGGAAACCTTCTGCCATATATACGTCAGCCTTACATAGATTTCCTTCATGTTTCCTCCAGTGTTCCAGGTGGGGGTGGGTGTAGGGGAAGCCCAGGGTCTCCTGGGCCAAGTTATCGTGGGCTGCAGGGGTGAGTGTGGGGTTTCTGATCTCATTCACGGTTGAAAGGCTGCCAGTCTCCAGAAATACTTTAGGGAGCAGGAGGCAGCTCTCCTGGGTCCCAGGGGAAGAGGGGGTACATCAGGACAAGCCCTGGAATGCTTCCAGGGTACCTGGGAAGGCCCCCCAAGAAGTCCAGACCACTTTGCCTGGGAGGAATAAAGGAGGGCTCTGCTTGTTACTGAAGAATCTTCAAAGCTATCTCGATTTCCCCATTTCTCCAATGTCTCATGAGACACAGACTGCAGCAAGCAAAGGTCTGTTTTATTAACTTCTATGCAAGAGTCCCCACGGGGCTATTTACCTTTTCCCCATAACCTAAAACTTCAGCACTATGCACAGTAAAAAAAAAAAAAAAAAAAAAAAAAAAAAATCATATCCTTTTTTGGTAAGAGTTATATTATCAGAATGCCAAGAGGAATGCTGCCTACTCCTTATGTGTAGCCAAGACATTCATTTAGCCAACTTACATTTCTGACTTTTTTAAAGGGTGAGAATCCTCTTGTTCCTAATTGCTCTCACATCACTTCTGATGGGTAAAAACCTATCAGCTCACAAAGCTTCATTTCTAGAAAATCATCTACTCTATAGAGCATGTTCTATGAAAATTCATTTACAAACTGCAAACTCTTATATTGCTTCTATGTGTCTTCTGGGCCCTACCCAGACAAACATAGCTATTCCTGCTGGACACTATGAAAATGTAATATTTTCCCCACCTTATTAATACCGCTGATAACAAAGTTCCTGCCAACCGAGCATGTTCTTCTGAGCAGCTCCCCTCACTCTATTTGCAATCCCACACCTACCCCAAGGAACTGGATCTGCTATAAAGGAAGATGTCAGAAAGGACCACCAAGAAAGTGGCTTACCTCTCTCGTGGCTGCTTGATGGTGGGGGTGGGGAAGTGACCGGTTTAGACTTGTCATAGTTGTTAAAGCTCTGGCTCCGTCGGTTGTTAGCAGTGGCTGACCCTCCGCGTGTCTTGGCCTCGCTGCCTGCAGCAGATACCCTCGCGGTAGGACCTGGAAGTCTAAAATGCAAAAGCAACAGAGTAATGGCTTCAGTCTCGGGAAAAAAGCAGCATCTCAGAAGAAGGAACTGCAGCCATGCAAGAGGTAAAAGAAACCATTCAAGACATCGGATTTGTGGTCGCTTGCTAGTCCAAGGACTCAGTGGAACCACCACAAACATCTAGGCTAGTAACAACCCCAGTCCAAAGGCAAAGGATGAGCTGTTTTCCTTTGAGCACAGAAAGAGAAATATACGACTATGTTTGCTGATTAGAAATACAAAGCTCAGGAGTTCCCTGGTTGCCCAGTGGTTAGGATTCTGGGCTTTCAATGCCATGCCCCAAGTTTAATCCCTAGTCACGGAACTAAGATTCCACAAGCCACACAGGATGATCAATAATAATAATAAAACAAAGCTCATCTTGCTTTTTCTCCTAGATGAGTAATTTTAATTTTCAATAGGACCAAACCATGTCATCTGAAATTCTATCAAGAGTGGAACATAAAGCCCTGTTAACACACTAAACTGTTTACCTTATGTGTGCATCTCTTCTGATAGGTATTAAAAATGGATTTTTTTTTGCCATAATCTAGGGATGTAAGTATCAAGAAAAAGACATAACTTATGACATAAAGGGAACTGCTACCTCAGAACCTAACACACCACAATGAAAACTTATGACCTGGATGGAAGCATTTGTTCAGACATACATTTTCCTTCAACACTTGACAACCTGTCTCCATAGACATTACTCTGAGATTGAAGCCCAGCTTCTCTTAAGTAGATAGATAAAATCATATATTTTATGAGCAGGAATCTGTTAGCCAAAAGATAAACACACACTTTCCCTTTAAATAAAACATTTCATTTTGGGGATGGTTTGGGAAATAAAATCAGTAGACTAATCTTTAGTAATGTGTCTAAAGATATTATGGCCCATTCCCCAAAGAGTTAAGGCTAAGACTCCCCAAATCAGAATTTTTGGTCAGGGACTACTAGGCAGACTGTTTCTAATCATTAAAGTTGAAAGATGAATAAATGATGAAATATTTAGTAATATCTTTCAGCTAAAACCCACTTAACAGTGTTTAAAAGCCACTGGAACCTCAGTTGACCAGCATTAGATCTAGTGATAAGTCTGAATTTTCAACTCATAAAGCTTTCAGCCTTCTCTTTCCACACAAATCTGTAAGCACCAAAGAAGTCTGCAGTCTGGAAGCATTTTGGATAGAAGCAGGCAAACACTTTAAACTTTTTTCTTGTTGGCTAAGCAAGAAAGATGGTTGTAGAGTAAATAGAGAACATGAGCTGGTGTGAGAGGACTGTAAAATTTATACAGTCAAGAAAAAGCTGGCCCAATTCCTTAACTGGGAGCTAGGAGAGAAGGAAGGGGGTGAGATTTTTTCCCCAAAAAGGTGGCAGAGGGAAGGCCTCACTTCTTGCTACACTAGGAGAATTTACCCCTCTGTTAAGTTACCCCATCTTGTTTGGAGAAGATAGTCACCCCATGAAGACAGACACAGAGTGGGATGCAAACTCAGCAATGTCAGTGCCTGTGTTTGGGGGCCAGAAGTGGCCAGCTTAACCAATCAGAAGAGGTCCAGCAAAGGGATCTTGGTACCTCTAAGTTCTGATTCCAGTGCAAACAGCATCCTGTAAAGCCTCCAAGATGGACAGTGTTATCTGAGGACTCACAGCCAGAGGTGGAGCTGCTGCAGGTGCTGACGTGGGGCTCCTCCAGGCTGGACTCTGCAGGAGTTTTTATGCCCACAGATAGGCCTGGAAAAGGATGATGGACTTGTTCCAAGATGATGTCATAGCAACAGTTTTAAGTGGTGCAGGGTAACACAGGCCACAGTATTCTACTCCAGTGTGGAATTGGCAAAGAACAGGGAAGCAAAAAGCATTGAGGAGGGAAAAGATGTGTTCCTTTCAGAGTTGCCAGAGAGGCCTCCCTGCTCTAACCTGGGACTGGACCACAGATTTTTCAGGGCAATACAGGGCCTTTATGGAGGCAAGAAATCATTAATGGATGGGATGGACACATCTTTGAATGAGGTGGGCAACCTGGTCCTCTGTGAAGCAGCGTGATATAGTGGCTAAAATGAGCTTTTTCCTTTCAAATATAGACATGATATTGGGCTAGTGTTATAATCTGAGATTCATGTTCTGTATTTGTCACTTTGGAATAATAGTAAAGCACCCCATGGGATAACTGTAAACTTGAAATGGGACTTAATGTCTGGCCTGTTGTTTAAGTACTCAATGCAGGTTGGTTCCCCTTCTCCTCTCTGCTGAGCATAGATTCCTAAAGGAATTGGACACAGTCATAAAGAAAACATGCTATGGTATAAAAAAAGAATCAGACAAATAAAGAAGGAAATAGATCTAAGTTAAAGAAGCAAAAGAGAGCTGGACAAAAATCAACACACAAGAGTTGGAGATCAACATTCCCAAAGAAGCATGACAGGCTTTGGCAAACAGGATTCATAATTTCCCTAAGGAACAATGGAGGAGAACAATTCCTTCATTCAAGTATTTGTGACAAAGACCTTACAGTTGGGGTACCTCTGAGCCATCTGTGAGCTCCACTCCCCAGACTGAGACATCCTCAGTCTTGGATTAACTGAGACAGCTCTGGTTTCCCAGGTGCGGTCACCATCATCTCTTCCTTGAGTTAGAACCTAGAGGTGCTACACAGATTGACACATCCTTTAAATGGCTTCAGGTTGTGCCAAGCTTTCTGAGACCTGGAAGAGGAGGTCTGGAAGGCCTGGAGGGCAGCTGACATGGCAAATAAAGGATGGGTAACACATACTGAGCCATCCAAAGCCACCATAAAGCTCAAGCCAACTCACGTCACTCTCTACCTCACCACCATCACATCCTAGTAAGAACAGCACCTTTAACTTGACCAAACGGGAAAACTCGATGGAGACCAAGTAACTCCTTCCAAGTGTCAGAAGGAATCCCTGTGAACACTGTGCTTTAAAACTTGGGTTCTGTTGTGAATGGGGTGGGACAGCTGCTTGCTCCAAAGCAAGCCCCTCCATTCCTCTGAAACTTTCAGCAGAGTCTGCCCCACAAACAAAGGCCATGAGTGAATGTGTGCTGGGTGGGAAGTAAGGAAAAGAGCTTCATTTGGATCCACCCAGGAGGGAACCGAAACATCCCTTGGGATGATGAGTCAATCTACAAACTGAATTCATTCAGACTGAATTGTAAGTGCAGGATTTCAAAGCCAAAGGTGCCCATGAGATCCCAAGATACCTGAGCCATCTGCATGAGGGCACTGGACTTCACAAACTGAAGGAGGGATAGGCTATGCCCATGTTTCCGAGTCCTTCCTTACCCCAATTGAAATCATAATGTTGAAACCCAATGTTGAAATCGTAATGCCCAATGTGATGGTATTAGGGAGTTGATTAGGTCATTAGGCAGAGCCTCATGAATGAGATTAATGCCCTTATAAACGAGGACCCAGAGCGCTAGCTCACCTCTTCCACCATACGAGGACATAGCAAGAAGCCAGCAGCCTGCAACCTGGAAGAGGGCCTTTACCAGAATCCAACCAGGCTGGCACATTGACCAAATTTCTGCTGCTTATAAGTCACCCAACCTGTGGTGCTTTGTTATGGCAGCCCAAAAAGACCATCACAGGGTTCTAGCTCAGTCTTATTTAGATCTTGAGGGGCTGATAGACTCTCAGTTCAGTTCAGTCGCTCAGTTGTGTCCGACTCTTTGCGACCCCATGAACTGCAGCATGCCAGGCCTCCCTGTCCATCACCAACTCCCAGAGGCCACCCAAACCCATGTCCATCGAGTTGGTGATGCCATCTAACTATCTCATCCTCTGTTGTCCCCTTCTCCTCCTGCCCTCAATCTTTCCCAGTATCAGGGTCTTTTCAAGTGAGTCAGCCTGTTGAATCAGGTGGCCAAAGTATTGGAGTTTCAGCTTCAATATCAGTCCTTCCAATGAACACCCAGGACTGATCTCCTTTAGGATGGACTGGTTGGATCTCCTTGAAGTCCAAGGGACTCTCAAGAGTCTTCTCCAACACCACAGTTCAAAAGCATCAATTCTTTGGCGCTCAGCTTTCTTTATAGTCCAGCTCTCACATCCATACATGACCACTGGAAAAACCATAGCCTTGACTAGATAGAGCTTTGTTGGCAAAGTAATGTCTCTGCTTTTTAATACGCTATCTAGGTTGGTCATAACTTTCCTTCCAAGGAGTAAGTGTCTTTTAATTTCATGGCTGCAATCACCATCTGCAGTGATTTTGGAGCCCAGAAAAATAAAGTCAGCCACTGTTTCCACATCTATTTGCCATGAAGTGATGGGACTGGATGCCACGATCTTAGTTTTCTGAATGTTGAGCTTTAAGCCAACTTTTTCACTCTCCTCTTTCATTTTCATCAAGAGGCTCTTTAGTTCTTCTTCACTTTCTGCCATAAGGGTGGTGTCATCTGCATATCTGAGGTTATTGATATTTCTCCTGGCAGTTTTGATTCCAGCTGGTGCTTCCTCCAGCCCAGCGTTTCTCATGATGTACTCTGCATATAAGTTAAATAAGCAGGGTGACAATATACAAACTTGACGTACTCCTTTTCCTATTTGGAACCAGTCTGTTGTTCCATGTCCAGTTCTAACTATTGCTTCCTGACCTGCATACAGGTTTCTCAAGAGGCAATTCAGGTGGTCTGATATTCCCATCTCTTTCAGAATTTTCCACAGTTTATTATGATCCACACAGTCAAAGGCTTTGGCATAGTCAATAAAGCAGAAATAGATGTTTTTCTGGAACTTTCTTGCTTTTTCGATGCTCTAGTGGATGTTGGCAATTTGATCTCTGGTTCCTCTGCCTTTTCTAAAACCAGCTTGAACATCTGCAAGTTCACGGTTCACGTATTGCTGAAGCCTGGCTTGGAGAATTTTGAGCATTACTTTACTAGTGTGTGAGATGAGTGCATTGTGCAGTAGTTTGAGCATTCTTTGGCATTGCCTTTCTTTGGGATTGGAATGAAAACTGACCTTTTCCAGTCCTGTGGTCACTGCTGAGTTTTCCATATTTGATGGACTCTAGCTGACATCTAAATTACATATGTATTGATAAAAGAATATGAAAGGTCAGAAGTAATTTTGAGAAGGAAAATAATGACCTTGGAAGTTGGTGGATGGTCAGGGAAGGTTCCAAATAAAAGCGACCCCAGAGAAAGAATCAGTGTCTGGAATGTGAGAGGGGGCAAGGAGATAAGGGGCAGAAGGCTTATGCAGAGGGAAGCATATAGAAAAGCACAGAGGAAAGAAAGGGCTGGTGTGTGCTGGGGTTTGGGGGCAGTGTGGGAGGAAATGAGGCTGGAAAAACAAGCGGGGCCAGCCTCAGTGTCATACTAAGAACCTTGGACTTGGTCCGGTTCTCCAGCAAGACGACAGTCGTCCTAGAGGCTGAGAGCAGAGCTAGAACTGACAAGCAGAGTAGCTTCCAGTGTCCAGTGATACAGGTCCCCGGCCAACATTTTGAAGCTGATTCTTGTTAACATCCTTGTGCACCAGGAGCACTTCTCTCCTGGCCTGGGAGCAGCTGCTGTCTGTCCATTTAGCATCCTTCCAAAATGCAGCTGGGTCTTGCTCATAGCGAACAGCGCCAGGTACCAGAACAGATGCTGCCCCGCAGTGCCTGACTCATCAGGACAAGCAGAGAGACTGCAGCAATTCAACCTCAGATCATCCACACCCTGCCTCATCCAGAGTGCCAGAAGGTTCCAACAGCTCCTTTGCGAGAGGGACTCTGCTTCCTGTGACCATTCCCGGTCCAGACAACAGTTACAAAAGGAGAGGACACGAATGCGTTCTCTGAAACACACGTTGCTTTTTGCAAAAATGATGTTTAAGGGAAGAGGTGTAACAAAGCAGCAGAAGGAAAACCCTGCTGCTCTGGGAGCCCGTGGTCAATTTCTCCAACACGTATGTGCACAGCTGAGCGGGCAGGGCAGTAAGATTGTCATTCCTGGCACATAACCTGCGTGTGCGTGCTGGCTCCACTTGCTGTACGTGCTGATGAGAAGAAAATGGTTCTCCCAAAAACTACTTCAAAGGCCAGGAGCAGAAGATGCTCCACCTGCCACCAGCACCCCTGGGAAAGATGGCAGCTTGTGTGCACATGCTAAAGACCTCGGAGGGCAGAGGACATAATCGGAGATGCTTTTTGCTAGACAAGATGATTAAATGCTAAGTCTCTCAACTCCACAGCATCTGCTTTTCAGCAGCTGAGTGGAGAGAACTGAACTACTAGCCACGTTGATTCCTCTCCACCAGATGGTCATGTAGAGATCAACTCTGTGGGACACCCCAGAGCTGGACCAGATCAGCTGAAACCACTAACAGTACCCTATCGGCTAGTTATGGTGCACTGATTACATGCCAGGTAGCAAAGGACTGGCAATGACTTTATTTAATCCACAAAGCACTGTGAGTGAGGCCGGACTACTTTTTACCAACAAGGAAACACCAACTCATGGAGACTAACTAATTGGCCCAGGTAACATAGTAAGTGGTGAACACAGGATTTGCTAGGTTTGACTGCAAAGCTGCACTGTTAGTCACCAGATTTCAATGCCTCCCACAGGTAGAATAAACCTAAATACCTGAGGCTCACCAGGGATACCAAGATCTCTTATCAACACAACATAGTGGTCAGAGGTGGAAATTCATGGAAATTCTTCATCCCTGTACCAGTTCCCTCCATCAGTTCCTTCCCTGTAGACTCAAGGTGAGGCTTCCCTCCCTGCTCAACACCCTTGGTGTCTGGCTAGGTGTCTGTCTCTGGCAGGTATTTGCACCTGAAGAGACTGATTTCCAGAGACTTAATCAGTATTTGCACCTGAAAAGAGACTTATTTCCAGAGCTCTGGAAGAGGTGTCCAACTCACCCAGAGGGATAGGCAGGGCTGTTTCTTTTGGCAACCAAACTTTACTGCAACCCCTGGTGGTGCCTGATCAGCTAAAATCTTTGTTAAGATTGTGCTCAAGGCTAGTGGTGGGAAAGTGGGGGTGAGGAGAAGGCAAGGAGGAGTGTCACGCAAATAATAAAAGAAGATCCCTTTGGTCAAGCAGGAGATGACAACAGTGAACACTGACGTTTTAGGAATAAGTGAACTAAAATAGCCTGGAATGGGTGAATTTAATTCAGATGATCATTATACATCACCCACTCAATGGACATGAGTTTGAGCAAACTCCAGGAGCTAGTGAAAAACAGGGAAGCCTGGTGTGCTGCAGTCCATGGGGTCGCAAATTGTCTGAACAACAACAACAATCCCTTTATCACGCTCATCAGAAACAAAATGCATCCAAAAGGAAATCTAGGTGAGGGATTGGGCTTGCCTGGTGACTCAGAGGTAAAGAATTGCCTGCAATGCAGGAGCTGCAGGAGACAAGGGTTTGATTCGTGGGTTAGGAAGATCGCTGAAGGAGGAAATGGCAATCCACTCCAGTATTCTTGCCTGAGAAATTCCGTGGACAGAGGAGCCTGGCGGGATACAGTCCATAGGGTCGAAGAGTTGGACGGGACTGAGTGACCGAGAATGAGCACCAGGACTCTGATAGGAAGCTAGACCTTGGCTTTGGGTCAATCTGGAAGTCCTGCGCCCAGCACGCATTCAGGGTAGGGCAGGGAAGCCCATTATTCAGTTCTTCCTCTCTTCCCACCCCTCCCTGCAACTCCACCTCCTTCCACCATCTGGGACTGATAAGACATAGTTCAGGGGATGCGCATGTGCTTTCAATTAGATTCTTTCCCAGCTAGCTCCTGTCTTCTCTCTTGGAGAACTAAGCACATCATGGGAACAGACACTAGATTTCAGGTTTCCTCCACGCTCCCCACCCCGTTCCTTTCCTGTGTATGGACTTTGCATGATACACACACACACACACAATGGGATCCCAGTTCACTGTGTGTGGGGGCGGTGTGCAGTGGGCATCTATCTGACTTGGGCCTCATGCTGTTAGGGAAAGCAGTCACCCTGTAGCACAGTGCTAAGAACTGCATGTTTGTGTTCCCTTCTCCCCAAATGCATACATTGTCATGCCAGTGTGACAGATCTGGAGAGGGGTCTTGGGGAGGTAATGAGGTCATGAAGGTTATAGGGGGACAGCAGTCAGCCAAGATGGCAATGGTCAGGCTCTCTCGCTCCACATCCTGTAAACAATGCCTTGGCATGGTTACGTAACAGCTAAGATCGTTTACAGCAATGCGTACAAGTATCATGACGTACTCACTTGGCCACGTGCCACCTTTGTTCACGTATACCTATATAAACACCACCTGAAACAGCTCGTGTGTCCACTGCGACGGCCCCAGCAGAATAAAGCGTGCCTGCAGCTCCTACGGCTCCTCTTTCTTTCAGCCTCCCCAACTCACGCCTTGCCTACCCTAGGTTCAGCAATCAGCAAGACAAAGGTGGAGCTGCCTCAGAAGAGACAGGAGAGCTTGCTTATTCCCTGCTCTCTGCCATGTGAGGACACAGAAAGAACACAGCCCTCTGGAAAGCAGGAAGCGGGCTCTCACCCATCCGACAGTATTGGCACCCTGATCCTGGATTTCCCAGCCTCCAGAGCTGTGAGCAATAAACCTGTGTTAAATCACCCAGTCTTCAGTGATACGTCATAACAGCATGTGCAGACTAAGGCACACGGCTGTGAGAGGCAGTGATGACGGCAGGTCCCCCAGTACCAAGTCTGGCTGACAGGCTGACTTGTTCTACAGAAAAGCAGCTGCCCTGTGGCTTCTCCTCACAGCCAGGTGGATCCTGAGTTGGGCCTCCCCATGCGTAAGCTTTTTAGAAAAGTTAACTATTAGAAAAGGCACTCAGCCAGAGCCTGAGAGAGTGGGGGGCAGCAAGGAGACCTTCTGTAGCCATGGGTTACATGAATACGGAGAGAAACACAGTCTGGGCATCCCTTTGGCTTGAAGTCAGATTCAATGAAAAGAAATACTAACAGAAAATAATGAGGAGATTTCTGTTTCTGTCAGGATGCTACAAGGACATCATGAGGCAAAAGGTCAGGAGGAATGGTTGAAACATAAGATCTTAAAAACCAGCATCAGCAACCACATGGTTGTGTGCTGTGCTAAGTCGCGTACCAGAATTCAAGGAAGAGGAGGTGGAGGGGAGAGATGTAACGCAGTGGTTACAGTGAGGCTTCTGGGGTTAGATTACCTGGGCTCGAGTCCTGGTTTTTCTGCTTTCTGTGTGACTTTGATAACTAAACGAACTTCCTAAATTTTAGTTTCCTCATCTGTAAAATGGGGATAATAACATGATCTACCGCAAGAAGACTGACTTGAAGATTAAGATAATGCATTCATATTGGTGCATAATACGCATTCAATAAATGTTAGCTGTTGATACCTTTAACGCACAGTAGGTACAAGGATATAACTGGCATTTCCCATATCTTGGCACGGGTCCTCACAGAATATGGTAGATGCCAAGCTGAGTCAAGAGAATTAATTAGTGAGCAGGCCTAGTTTTTATTTTCAGGGAACTGAGGTGATCCATCCATGTACACAAGAGCATCCAGAAATAAAAATGAGCCATAGTTGACTTGTTGTATTGTCTCGTCTGAACAATCAGATTCATGCTTCATGTCTTTAACACTCAGGGGAAAACCAATCCCACGTTAGTCATTTTACAACAGCACCAATAACAAAAAGCATAACACACATAAACAAGATGCAGGTGAGGTGGGATCGGGGCCAGGATAGAGCAGGGAGTCAAACTCATCATAAAAGTACTATAGAAAACCATCTACAAACTCACCTCTCTAAATCAGAATGGACTTTGATGTCCAAGCAATCAAAGACAAAAAAACTCAACGAGATGCAGAAACATTAAGTACAACTAAACCTCACAATCACAATCACACACACACAGACACACACACACACACACACACCCCTTCATCCCCAGGGCCACTCTCAAGTCTCTAACACTCAACACTTGTTCATCAGCCAAAGCATGTTTGGTTTTCCCAAACTGCAAACATGTCAGGGGGCAGAGGACCAAAAGGAAGTGCAGCCAGGACAAAGGGGACGAGGGGACCATGCTTTGCGGGACAGAGACAAAGTCTAACCTAGAGATCTTTTTCTGACCCAGAGTGAAGCGGATGATTTTGCTTTGTGATGAGTCCTTGGAAGATGCACTGCATGACAAGAAAGAAAAAAGCGGAAGAGATGAGAGGAGAAAAGATGCGTTAGACAAATTAACAACAGGAGTCCCGAGACACAGCAAAAGCCCCCAGGTTCCCCTCTGCCCGAGTTTTCTACAACATGCAGCCTTCTTCTTAGGTCTAATTTGATAAAATTCCAACGTAAGGAAACTGCTGTTCAAGATTATCTAAGAACTTTGGTGGTTTTCTTTTTCGTAACTCCAAATCTCTTTTCTGCCATCAGTCACTACACGGTCTTCTTTCCACAATGAGACCCTAAAGCCAGGGGTCTCTGACAAGTAAACTTTGTACCTTCCTGAAGTATTCAGAGGTTTCTACTCCACATGCTTATTCTACTGGAGCGCTTGTTGGAGGAATGTCCTGAATATCTCATTAAGCTGACCCTAAATAACGGTGGCATGTGTGCTCAGTCATGTCCAGCTCTTTGTGACCCCATGGACTGTAGCCCACCAACCCCCTGTCCATGGATTTTCCGGGCAAGTATAGTGGAGTAGGTTGCCATTTCCTTCTCCAGGGAAGCTTCCCAACCCAGGGATCAAACCCACGTCTCTGTGTCTCCTGCATTGGCAAGCAGATTCTTTACCAGCTGAGCCACCTGGGAAGCCCCAATAAGAGTGGAGATGTTTTCAAGTTTGGCTGGTCTTGGGAATTTTTGCCCTCCATGGTATCAGCAATGACCATTTCAAATCTTCTGAACTTGCTACGTTCTGGGTTTGAACCATAAGCTTATGAATATGAAGAATAATGGGTGGACTTAATAAAAGGTTCAACTTATTTACTGACTTATGAAAGAGAGAAATATTTATCTTTCTTGCATCCATAGCACCTATATCATGTTCATAAAAGGATCTGACGTGAGAAATACAATGTTGGTATTACAAAACCTAGAATGTGAAGAGACAGAAGAGAATGAATTTTTAAAAAAGCAATTCTTGGATTTTTTTCTAAAAAGCTAAATATTGATACTATGTAAAGGAGACAAAGATGGAGAGGAATTTCACGAGGTGAAAGGCAGATCGACTTCTCAGCCATCATGTAAATTAATGAGAAAAGCTGACGAGAAGAAGTAAAAGTGAGTCTCGTTCAGTCACCATGGAGGAATTGCTTTCTCCTTCATGCCAGTATATCAATTTTCCTTGCTCAGCTTCCACAACTTTTTTTTTTTTAATTAACAAACATCATGGAAAAGTTGTCAAGTTTTAGAATTTGCCATCTTGAGAGGTAAGGTGTTTAGACATGCTGGTGCCTGGTGAATCTCTAAGGAAGGACCAACGCAAACCTGGTATCTAGGGGTTGCATCAACATTTGACGTTAATGATTAAGGGTCTGAACCATTACCCTTGGGATTTTGGCTATCAGAATCTGGGGATAGAAATACAACGGAACTAAGCCAGAGAAGTGACTTTACTGTTTTTAAATTTACAGCCAGTGCATGAGTATGGAGTATCACATCTCCAGACTTTGAGAACAAGATTATCCTCCGGAGGAAAAACTAGAAGGCATCAGTATGTCACAGATAAAACCAATCATCTGCGAAAGTAACCCGATACGGGCCAAACAAAGGGTGAAGGAGGACAAAGAACAATTCCAGAGCCAGACTTGTATCATCACCACATTGTAGGGTCGGGGGGCATGATGGCAGGAACCACTCTGGAAAAAATGGACGTTAAAAACCTGGCTTAAGGGAGTGTGGCTGGTCTTTAGGTAAAGCATCTATTTTTCACTCTTGCGGTTTTTTGACCACACCACATGGCATGCGGGATGCTTTTTCCCTGACGAGGGATGGAACCCGTGCGCCCTGCAGTGGAACTGCGAAGTCTCAACCATTGCACTGCCAGCGAAGTCCCCCTGGGTAAAGCATTTATTAACAGTAGGATGCTTTTTCTTATTGGGAGATGGGTATCCTGACTGGGACATCTGGTTCTTTTGAGAAGACAAAAGCTTACTGTGGCGATGGATGCCTCAGGCTATCATAGCTCAAAGACACAAGCCCAGCATTTTTCAACACGTGTTCCTTGGAACCCTATGCAATAAGACACTCTTATAAGAAGAGTTCCATGGCTCAGTTTGAGAATGCTTTCTACACCTTCTTCCGAAGATTCCCGGGGTACACGTGTCCTTCCCCCTACTTCCTCCAGGTTCCTTATCTCAATAAATGCCACCGTGTGCCTAACCACTCAAGCCAGAAATCAAGGACTTATCTGTGATTCCTCCCTCCCTCACTCCAGACAGGCAAACTACCTGTAGTTCTGTTGGCTCGTCCTCTAAAATACCCTGTTCTGGTTCATCTCCATACTTGCTCTACCACCTTGATCTAATCCATGTCACCCAGAGCAGGGATTCCCCAGCCTCTGAGATCTAATGCCTGATGATCCAAGGTGGACCTGATATAATAGTAATAGAAATAAAGTGCACAACAAATGTAATGTGCTTAAATCATCCTGAAACCACCACCACCCTGCCCTGGTCCATAGAAAAATTGTCATCCATGAAACTGGTCTCTGGTGCCAAGAAGATTGGAGACCGCTGACCTTGAGGACCACAAAGCCTCTTAGCTGGGGTCATTCCTTCTATTCTTGACCTTTCCACAGTCTTATTCTCTAGAGAGAAACAAAAGTGATTTTTAAATGACAACTGTAAATTAAGTCTCCTTCCTGCTCAAGACTGTTCAATGGCTTGTTACCTGCAGAATGAAATACCAACTCTTCAGCCTGTATAGCTGTCACTGTGACCTTGCTTCAGGGCCATGGGACTACATAGCTCCAGGGGTGACCGGTCACACTGACTTTCATGTCAATGGTGGCAGCTCTCTTTGCTTATAAAGCTGCTTTTCACTTCACACTCCCCTTCGCCCATGGAGCTCCAGCCACACTAGCCTTCTCTCAGCTCCTCCAACCCGCCAAGCTTACTTCTACCACAGGGCCTTTGTACCAGCTGCTCCCGCTCCCTGATCTATTCCACACCTGCATGGGTAGCTCCCTGTCATTCCTATTTCTACTTGGTGTCAGGTCCTCAGAGAAACATATCAACCCAAATTAAATTATGAACCCAATCCCTCTGAATCCCATCATCTTATTGTACTACCACTTCTGATATTTCTCTTCCCACTTTTGCCTGCCTCCTCCAGTAGGATGTAGGGATCAGGTACCAATTTTTCCCCCACAGAACCCTTCCCCTACAAGTTGCTATCCAGGGAATAAGCACTCTGCAGCATGCAGTGTGGGAAATGATGCCCAGATCATATTATCATCCTCACCCCACGAGGGATCACAGAATGGCTTCCACCCAGGGGGCCCTTCAGGGCAGAGGTGCAGAGGCTGGCTGCCTGGCTGTCCAGTCCTCATTGCTAGTCCAGGCATCCTACTAGCCCATAGATTTTCACAATGGAAATTGGATATAATTAGATAATTAATTAGGGGTTCTGATTTACATCACATCTGTCACTGCTGGTTTTAACATGATCACAATTGGGAAACAGCACTTCTCCTGGGGAAAAACAGCTGTGACCATTAACTATCTCGAAGGCAGCTGCTTTGTTTCAACCACTTTGCGCTTCACCCAACTACAAATGGCTACCAAGGGTATGACGATGTGTGGAAAACCTATGATTTTTAGTGCTGGTGCTTTGAGGGACTGGAAAGAAAAAGCCATCACTCTGTAGCACATATTCAATGAAATCAAGCAATCCATTTGAGTGGTGGCATTTAGATTTGATAGTTAAAGTTTTATGGCTTAAAAAAAAAAAGTTTTCTCCAAAACTTTACTATGAATCAAAAACTTTCTAGTTCCTAATCCCCTCCTCTATTTTTTTCTTCTCATTAAATGTTTTATGAGGTGATTTTTTGCAGTGTTGTTTAGGAATGCAGCATGTGAACACAGTAGACGGTAACTGTTCTGGCGTTCTGCTGGTATGCCATTGCTTGCAAGCTCCTCTGGTTGCTGCTGCTGCTGCTGCTAAGTCGCTTCAGTCGTGTCCGACTCTGTGCGACCCCATGGACTATAGCCTACAGGCTCCTCCGTCCATGGGATTTTCCAGGCAAGAGTACTGGAGTGGGGAGCCATTGCCTTTTCCAAGCTCCTTTGGAAACACCAACAAAAACTCGGTCCTGATCCAAACAGCAGAGGGTCATAGCTGACACTGCTCCTCGGTCTCCAAGGTCAACAAAACCCAGGTACACTGACTGGGAACGGCTCTCTGCAAGACATCTCTCCATCAGGAGATGCTGGCCCACTCAGAGAAGGGGGCAGCCTCTCTTCCTGCTAAAAACCACTTGCTAACTTTCTTCTGGGTTCTCGGGATTTCTCTTCTGGCAAAACAGAAGTATCTGCTGGAGAGCTTCTGCCTCCACTAAGTGAAACTGCTTTGTACGTATAACAATGAACACTCAGCCTGTAGGCTGACACACAGAAGAAGTTTGAAGTCTATTTTATAGGGGCTGTTTATTGCCTATGAGCATGTGTGTGTTAACAGGACAGAGTTTAAGGCGGGAGCGGCTGGTGACTCTGATCTCTAATAGCCCCCATCTCTACCAGGCACATCCATTTCAAGGTCATGCTGATTCCCCACGAACTACTGGTAGTTCTCAGCCCTGCAGAAGCGCAAACGCGAACCATGTGGGGTGCAGGCTAGAACAGGGTCAGTGTGGCAGAAGACCCTGAGAAAAGCCGAATTATCAGTTGATGAGGAGCCCCCACCTGGACTGCATCTCGGCTTGTGCTTTTGACGGCTGATGTGGCACCGGCTGGTGAGGCTGGCACAGGACTTGGGGGGTGGCTGGCACCTGCTGCTGAGGAGGGCCAGCCTGGCACTGGGAAGGGGCACCTGCCGCCTGGGACCCAGCAGGCGGCAGTGGCGAGGGGAGATGCGGCTTCTGGGGCGGCGGCTGCTGCTGCTGCTGCTGCTTGTACCGGGAGAGGCTGAAGAAGAGGCCTAGGATGGCCTTGAGGTTTCCATTCCTGATCTCTGCAAGACAACGAGGAGATTCTGGTTAGAGGAGGAAGCTCTTCTGGGGAGCCCTGTCTCGCACCCTTTCAGGAGGTGGTTTCAGCCCCCGCATGAGTTTGAATTCCTCCAGGATAGGACAGATTTCCTGAACACCTAATTGGTATCACAGTCAATTAAAATCCGGCCTAAACCACAGAGAAATTAGCCGATTTCTCCCCACAGGGATTAGAGTGGGTACCCGAGGCAAGTTGCAACTGGGATGTCTGGCAAGTGCCAGGAGGAAGTTCTCAGTAAGGACACAACCGAAAAAGACAGTCCCGAGCAAGACTGTGCTTGTCCAGGATGGAGAGCAAGGGATCTAGGGATGGAGGCATCGGGGGAAACTCACTGGTGTCTACACAGCACCCCCAAATCCCTATTCTATGCTTCAAGCCACCCAGAGCATGCCAAGTAGCTGCCAGCCCACTCCAAACTCCTCACCCAGCTTTGCCCAGTCATCTCGCCCTCAGATACATGGCTGTCTCCTGTCCATCAAATAAACAACTTGAGTTTGGGGTAGGTATGGGGATAAGCCATAGGGCTTGCTTCCACAAAGAACTCACATTAAAAACATTTTTCCCCCTACATTAAAAAAAAGTGTGCAGAGTGAGGCTAAGAAAATTTTTCATTCCAGATGGAATTTTTCAGACTTTAAAATATATTTGCCTCAAGGCATGCACAAAGAGCTTCGGAGAAGGAATAAACTATTTATTCCCAGGCAGGAGGTATGGATGCAACGGTGTGTCTCCTTGGGAAATCCCTCCTTTTCTACAGTTCTTTTAACACCAGATGTTGATGGCCAGGGTCTAAACTGACCCTGAGCGTAAAACAATATGGCCACCCAGCATGTGGGACAGAGAAGGGGGAATCCTGGGGGCTCCTCTGCTTCACTTCCACCCTTCAGTTCAGTTCAGTCATACAGTCATGTCCGACTTTTTGCAACCCCATGGACTGCAGCACGCCAGGCTTCCTTGTCCATCACCAACTCCCAGAGCTTGCTCAAACTCATGTCCATCGAGTTGGTGATGTCATCCAACCATCTCGTCCTCTGTCGTCCCCTTCTCCTCCTGCCTTCAATCTTTCCCAGCACTAGGGTATTTCCCAATGAATCAGTTCTTTTATCAGGTGGCCAAAGTATTAGGCTATGGTTTTTCCAGTGGTCATGTATGGATGCGAGAGTCGGACTATAAAGAAAGCTGAGTGCCAAAGAATTGATGCTTTTGAACTGTGGTGTTGGAGAAGACTCTTGAGAGTCCCTTGGACTACAAGGAGATCCAACCAGTCCACCCTAAAGGAAATCAGTCCTGGGTGTTCATTGAAAGGACTGATGTTGAAGCTGAAATTCCAATACTTTGGCCACCTGATGCGAAGAGCTGACTCATTTGAAAAGACCCTGATGCTGGGAAAGATTGAGGGCAGGAGGAGAAGGGGACGACAGAGGATGAGATGGGTGGATGGCATCCCCGACTCAATGGACATGGGTTTGGGTGGACTCGGGGAGTTGGTGATGGACAGGCAGGCCTGGCATGCTGTGGTTCATGGGGTCGCAAAGAGTCGGACATGACTGAGTGACTGAACTGAAAGTATCGGAGCTTCAGCATCAGTCCTTCCAGAGTATATTCAGGACTGATGACCTTTAGGATGGACTGGTTGGATCTCCTTGCTGTCCAAAGGACTCTAAAGAGTCTTCTCCAACAACACCATAGTTCAAAAGCATCAATTCTTTGGCACTCAGCTTTCTTTATGGTCCAACTCTCATATCCATACATGACTACTGGAAAAACCATACGGACCTTTGTAGGCAAAGTAATGTGTCTGCTTTTCTCTACTTCCGTCCTTAGGCTGAATGTTTCTGAATTGGGAAGGGAGTTAAAGGGAGTGGGGTTGGAGGAAGGGAAGCCCCCACCCCCGGTGTGGGTAACACACATCTTCAGGTTACCCCAGGCTTGGCAAGAGGATGCTGATAAAGGAACCAGAGTTTCCTCCAATGACCAGCTGAAGGGCAGAAGGCATGAATGGGGTTCTTTGAGAAACAAGCCCTATCTCCTGTTAGCCTGCCAGTGCCCTGGGGTGCGATTTGCTGACTAGGTCTCAGGCTGAATTACTTCCTGTTGGAGAGCTCCTCTTTCCAGGCTCTTGAAGAAACTGACAATACAGACTACTAGAATCCAACTTTCACTCTTCTCTGGGAGCTAGCCTGTGCTGATTTTGTGGGAGAAAACCACCAGGAGCCCGGCTTTTGGAAAAGCAAGGCTTGAATTCCAGCCTGTCTTCTACCACTTACTAGCTTGTACAAGTCACTGAATCTCTCTGGGCCTCACCTGACAACACTGCCAGCTTGCCCTGCCGCCAAGGTGGTTTTGCAGATCAAATCTGAGCAGGGAGGTGAAAGCACAACTGTGAAAAGTCACGTCTTTCACTGGTCCTGGTTCCTGTATGACAACCACAGCCCCAGAATCCTATAGGAGCTTTCCATACAGCTCCAGCTGCATGCCTTAAAAATAATGGGTTTTGCAGAGAATGGACTTGTGGACAGTGGGGGACAGAGAGGTAGGATGAACTGAGAAGGTAGCATTGACATATACACATACTACCATGTATAAAACAGATAGCTAGTGGGAAGCTGCTCTATAACACTGGGAGCTCAGCTCTGAGCTCTGTGATAACCTAGAGGGCTAGGATAAGGGATGGGGTGGGAGAGGGGCTCAAGAGGGAGGGGATATATGTATACTTATAGCTAATTCATGTTGTTGTACACCAGAAACTAACACAGCATTGCAAAGCAATTATCCTCCAATTAAAAATTTAAAAAATAATAAAACGGCTGACTTATGATAAGGAGCATATAACTATATAACACATCCCTTTTGTTTTTTAAAAAAAATTATGGTTTTTTACTATGTGACATCTTACCGTATGGCATTTTTGAGAGTGACAGGGAGACATTCTTAATTACATTAGGACAACAGGTGTAAGCCAGGGCTCACCTGGACAAGTCAAGATGCTTATAAACCACTGTGGACAATGCAGGGAGCACAGAAAGTTCCCCAAACATGGGAAAATTCCCCTTCCCATTTCTTTGGATAAACTCAGCTTTAACCCTCCACCCCTGCTTCCTTCTCCATCCTAAGGAAACCAAAGCAGGACACATCCATGGCCTGTTCTGCTGCTGCTTCTAAACGTTTTGACAAGAACACCAACATCACAGGATGTGAGGCCTGGATGGCATGATTCAGTCTATAGACTTGAGTTTTTGTAAGATGTAACCTCTGAGTCTCCGTGTTCTTCTTGAAAATGGGCATTTTCCTCGTGGGAAGGTGGAGGGTAAAGTGACGTCCCCCTGGTTAGCTCAGCTGGACAATGACGGGGGCAGGGCCAGAATCAAGGGCTGGCAGGCAGGGCAGGATCTGTGAAGGAACTCGGGGAAACAATTTCCTCTCAAAATAGAATTCCCTGGCTGATGAAAACAGAGCCTTAATCATGCTAGATGAAATCTATGTAAGATTTCAGTGTCTTTTATAAAGCTACTACTAATTAGCATATACCAAGTGAAGCTTTTCACATACATGATCTCATTCAGTCTCCCAACATGGTATAACTTGGCTTACTTGCATCCCCATCACCTCATGAATTTAAAAGCACACCAGATAATGTTTTACTATTAAGTTAGCTCATGGGCACAGAAATATTCTTTATTCTTCTATAATAGAAGTATTCTTTTATTATGGAATGTGTCAAACATCTCACAATACATTAAAAAAAAAAAAAACATGCAAGAAAAACAAAGGCAGGAGGAACTAACAAACCCCACAGCAAAGCCAGGGGATCGGGGGTTGCTCCTGCAACAAGTATGTCCACTCGGCTCCCTCACAATCTACCTGCCCAGCCCAGGGCTGATGAATGGAGCCAGCTTTGCCCCATGACGTTCAGTCCTTTATTGCTCAGATCTATTCTATTCTTCTCAAAAACCTTTTTTTTATTTGTGAATGAACCCAGTGCTCCCATGGATACACTGATTCTTAGGAAGAAGCATTTTTACTATATGGATCACTGATTGTTAGAGCCACAAAGACCGGGGTTTGCATTTCTCTAGTCCATCATTTGAAGACTTCAAAGTTTTTCCAAGAGTTAAACTCTCTGAGCCTCAGTTTTCCTCTTTAAAATGGGCATATGTGTGCCACACCTTCCCCATAGGGATGCTATGGAGATTAACAGGATTAAATGAGAAAATAAAATCGAAGCAGCCTGTCTCTGTACTTAATTGTTTGGTTCAGAAAATAAAGTTGTTATACCTGCCGCCTTTGGAGAACTCAGCACAGGGCTCTTCACCTACAAGAAGCCTAAGGAGCTGTCCCTCCTTCCTGCACATCCCCTCAAGACAGTCACAGGCCTCAAGAAAAAAACCAACCATGGTCATCTCATTTTAGAGAAAACTCAGTAGGCATCTCTTTTTAAAAAAGAAATCAGCTCTATTGAGGTATAATTTACAACCACAAAATCAAGTGTATAATGATCTTTAGTAAATTTAGTAAATTCTAGTTTTAGACTATTTCCATCACCCTGAAAAGCGCTCATCTGTAATCAAGTCCCAAACCCATCCCCTCAGGCAACCTCTAATCTGTTGTTCTCATTGATTGGCCTATTCTGGGCCAATTTCCTGTAAGTGGAATCATGTGACATGTAGTCTTTTGCATCTGGCTTCTTCCATGGAAGAATGCAGGAGACCTGGGTTCAATCCTTGGGTTGGGAAGATCCCCTGGAGAAGGGAATGGCTAAGTACACTCCAGTATTCTTGCCTGGAGAATTCCATGGACAGAGGAGCCTGGTGGGCTACAGTCCATAGGGTCGAAAAGAGTTGGACATGACTGAGCGACTACACTTTCCTTCTTCCATGGAGCATGTTTTTAAGGTTCATCTGGGTGAGAACATTATCAGTTAGTTCGTTTCTTTATATTGGGAGGCATTATCCCGTTATACGGATAGACCACATGTTATCCATTTTAGAACAAAGGACTCAAGCATAATGAATGCTTGAGTTTGGAGTTAAGAGACACACAGTTCATGCCATGGGTGATCTTTAACAGACAGTATCCAAAATAGCTAGAATTGTGTTCTTTTCTTATTTCCAAATGGCATTTGTTTGTGCGCCACAAGCCCTGGTAAACCGGCTACACAGGCTCTCTAAAAACAAAACCCACCAGCCCACAAAAATGTTTCCCCTATGACATTTCCTGAGGCCTTGGAAAAAGAGCATCATTTTGTTTCTGATTGACTATCCTCACACTCTTGATCTTTAGAAAGGAAAAAAAAAAATTAGACCTAGAGAGAGATGGACTTCCCTGGTGGCTTAGATGGTAAAGAATCAGCCTGCAATGTGGGAGACCTGGGTTCGATCCCTGGGTCAAGAAGATCCCCTGGAGAAGGGAAAGGCAACCCACTCCAGTATTCTTGCCTACAGACAGAGAGCGAGGGAGAGAGAGGGAAAGAGATGGCTTGTTTGAGGAGACGTGAGCTAGCAGGGCATAGCAATCAGCACGAAAACCCTGTCCTATTTTCTCTCCTATGGCCACCCGCACATCAACTGAAGAATAAACTATACTGACCATAATCCAATTTCCACTAGAATTCAGTATTGCCTTGACTCAATCTCCTTGGGTTCTGACTGATCTCTTCTCCCACTCACTACCCCTAATCTGCATAGATGCTGTAGGGGATGTTGGGCAAGATGGGAGAATAACAGAGTTATTTTCTTTCAACATTATTTAAAAGAAACCTCAAGTCTGATTTACCAAGGCACAAGCATTGGAATAATCTAATACAAAGAAAGCTGCTTTGTAGGCAAGGGATTGAGAGCCAGAGGGAAGGCTGCCTAGACTGCAGACTCAGGATTCCTATTCAATCCCCTTAAGCCACGGTGTAAGGTCACCCAGCTGATTTGGGGCTGTGGATCCCAGCTGGGCCGTCTGCATAACCCCACTCCAGCAGCCCTTCGGTTCATCAAGCCCATCAGTGTCCACAGGGGAAGTGGATGAGGAGGTGAGAGTAGGGCCCACAGCGCCCCCTGCTGGTAAGGGACAGAAACGGTCCCACTCACCACAGAACTCCGGAGACGCGGTAGGAGGACAATGGAGACAATCCGCCTGCTGCTTTTACCCTAACGGTGCAGAAAGACCTCCTGTTTCCTGGCTCGGAATCAGAGGAGGAGAGCTCAGCATCAGGTCTCTGGCTATCAGGGCCACAAACTCAGGTTTGAACTAATCAAGTCAGCAACCTGGGATTTGCGCTGCCTGGAGAAGATTCCTTTCCGGGGGATCTTCCTTTCCCTTCAGGGGATCTTCTTGACCCAGGGATCGATTTCACGCCAAACGCGTATACTCCTTATCAGAGGCACCTGGAAGAATCATCCTGCCTGCAACCTGCAAGACTGATAAAAAGCAAGTCCTCTGTGCCCATCACATTACTATGCCTTAACTTCTATATAAATTTCCCTTCACCTTCCCTTTCCAATCGGTGAAAGCCTACTCATCTTGTAAAACCCAAGGGAAGCATCACTGTCTCTGTGAGGCCCCCTGACGGCCCCAGGTAGAGCTGACTGTTACCTTTCTTTGGGTACCACTGGCTGGATCCTGTACGTCCCACCAGGACAACTCTCTTATTAATTGGAATTGAAGCTGGTTTTGTACGACTGACATGACTCTCCGTGTACCCTGGTGCCTAGCACTGCACCTGGTATACAGGATGTGCCCGGCAAATATGTGCTGAATAAGATAGGCCTTCCCCTCCCAACCTCTGCTTCCCCATCAAGGGAGAATGGGCTTAGGGCCAGGAGCGCAAAGCCCAGGTGTTCTCAAAACTCCCAGGTATAATCTCAAGGAGAGATATGGAAAAGTGGAATACATGAGGAACAAATAGTTCAGATTTTAACAGAATCTGATCGCCCAGATGAATAGTCTAAACTATATTCCCACAAGGCAAGTTTATAAGAGTAGCTACCTCTCAACCAATCATTTGATATTATCAGATCTTTCAATTTTTAATCATCTGATAGATGAAAGTTGGTATATCAGGTTATTTTAATAGTTTTCAGAGTTAGTGAGGTGAAGCACTTCTTCCTATGTTTAATTACCTTTTGCATTTCCTTTTCAGAGAATAACTTGTTGTATTGATATAACTACTTTGCTATTGAGTTTTTAGGATCTCTTTATGAACTCTGAAGATAAACTTTGTCTTTAATCAGTGAACAATTGTTTTTATTAAAAAAAAAGATTAGATTTGTGGTTATCAAAGGTGGGGGTGAGGGAACTGGATGAAGGCAGTCAATAATGTACCAACTTCCAGTTTTAAGATAAATAAGAACTAGGCATGTAATGTACAACATGATAAGATAATTAACACTGCTGTATGTTATATATGAAAGTTGTTAAGAGAATAAATCCAAAGAGTTCTCAATGCAACAGAAAAACAAACAAACAGAAAACACTCCCAGGGATAGAGGACTTCCTCCCAGGGATAGGTTTACAGATGGCGGTGACAGAAGTGTGGTAGAAAGGGGCTTAAGGGATCTAGACAGTTACCCGGGCCAGGGTGAGGCCCAGACTCATAGGACTCTGGCCACTCTCCAGGAGCAAGTGGATGGGTCCAACCTCCGGGAACACTGAGGAGGTGGGAGAAGCCGCAAACTAGCAGCGCTTCCATAGGGCTCACCTTGGCCTGCAGCCCCGGCTCGCAGGCATCGGCTGTCTTGCCCTGGAACAAAGGTTCCCTGTGGCTCTCTCACAGGCAGGGCAGGGCCGGGCCTGAGCTGCCGAAACGCTTCAAGGACAGGTGCATACAGCCTCCCAGCTTCCAAACCTGCTTAAGTCACTGGGAAAGGGTGGCGATGTGCCTGTGGGGCTTTCCAACCAGATTTTTTTTTTTTCCATCAGAGGAGGAACCTTGGGGTGCTCAATCATCTTCAAAAGCAAAACAGAGAGCATTAATATGACATTATTTCTTTGAACACTATAATGATTTTCTAGTAGTTATGCAGGTGGATGGAAGTGTGGGTAGTGGTGAGCAGGAGAAAACCCCAGGCCTTTAAATCAACAGCTGTGAGCAGCTTGATCACCTGCAGGCCTCCCTTTTGCTACATGTAGCAATCTCTCTGGGCCTTAGTTTCCTCATCTGTGAGATGGGGTAATTTATATACTGACCTCAGAAGGTTGCTGGGGGATTAAATAAGGTAAAAATTGTGTGCGGCTCTCAGCCCAGTGATGGCGCATGGTGGGTTCTCAATATATGGTTTCCATTCCTATAACTGACCAGTATGTCAAGTGGAGGTATTTCCTATAACCCTGAAATTGTGACTAAGACTCATTTGAGGATAAAATGCTCTCAGTACTCTTGATTCGTAAGTTCAAGGAACTGACAAAACTTGGGGCCAGTCACCTACTCCCCCCACCCCCACAAGACTGTACTAGTCCAGAATCAGTCTTACCATCAAAAACCAGTATCACCCACGTCGACCCACCCAACCCCAAATCAGGAGAAGATCCAGAGAGAATGGCACTGAGGGTGAGCAAGGGTGGTCGTGACTGATGATCTGAGAGACAGGATATCCCCTCCTCTTACCCAAGGAGCAAGAAGGTGGGGTCCATGCACTTCTTCAAGTCAAGGGAGTGGAGGCCCCAAGAGAATTACTCCAAGTGGTGGTGCTGGTACCCCAGGGCCCCATGGGGACCCCTGCTTAGAAGAGACTTGGCAGAGCTGCCTGTGGGCCTCCTAAGCTGGAAACAGCTGGACAGAGACCGTATGGTGGGGACATCCAGGTGCCAGGAGGTCTGTTCCATCATCACAGGTGGAGGACAGAGCCCACACATTCCTGCCGCTCTATGGTGGGGTAATGCAGGGATCATGAGGCTAAGGTCTACAGCCTTACTGGAACCACCTCAGTGTAGGGACAGAGAGAGTCCTAATCAGGGGGAAGGGAGATGAATGCTACCAGCTGGGGGTGAGCTGGAAAAGCTGGTCAAATCTCCCACCAGACCACCAAGACCACCAGACCCTGGAAGCAGCGTGGTATCGAGTGCCCGGTTGACTAGGCACACAGAGACCCCCACCCAGGGACAGTGGCAATGACAGTCATCCAAGAGGACAGCAACTTCATCACTGGCAAAACTTTGCTTCTCTGCTCTGGCCCCAATTCTGGCCGCTCAGGCACGGGGACGAGGGAAGGGAAAGGAAGGCATCATGCCCCACCCCCTTCAGTCTTCCAAAGCCACTTGCTCTGGGGGGACACCAGGAAAAGGCTTTGAGTTTGAGATTGAAGTTTAAAAATGAATAAGACTGAGTCTTAAATACTGACATAAATCTATCCTTAAATTTATGACATAAAGCCTTAAAAACACATGCATGCATGCCTGCCTGCTCAGGTGTGTCTGAATCTGTTGCAACTCCATGGACTGAGGCTCACCAGGCTCCTCTGTCCATGTAGTTTTCCACACAGGAATAATGGAGAGGTTTGCCATTTCCTCCTCCAGGGGATCTTCCTGACCCAGGGATGGAACCCATGTCTCTTGCATTTCCCAATAACTGTGCAAGACTAAAGAGAAATAGATTCTGGCCCATATAGTAAATGAGCCTCGACCCAGCAGGAAAGATGGGGGTTAGCATAGCACAGTTGGGGGCAGTTCCTGAAAAATTCACTTCATGGTTATACCCCAGTGACTGATTCTCAACCCACTGATTCCAGTCTGTTCTTCTCTGCTCAGAGACTCACAGGGGCCACATCCCACCCCTGACCAGGGGCCGGAGCTGATCCCTCTTCAGGATGTGCCTTTGAGAGCTGCCCAGCATCTTCTGAGACAGTGTCCACTAGAACAAAAGTTCTACATCTGTTTTGACATTTTTTATCTGTACGTGGCATGCTTGCATTTTATCCATCTGCTGTCCCCAAAGACACCATGAACGTGAGCTCTGAAATCACCTGGGTTCAATACCTTGGCCTGCCACTCATTCACTATAGGCTTCACAACTTCATTAAGGCAAAATTTCCTCATCTGTAAACTCGGTCTATTGTAAATTCCAACACCTGTTGTGAGAGCTGGGGCTGGTGCAGATAAAAGCCTTTAAAGCACATGCATGTGTGCTCAGCCGTATCTGCTTGCCATTTCCTCCTCCAGGGGGTCTTCCTGACCCAGGGATCAAACCCATGTCTCTTGCGTCTCCTGCACTGGCAGGTGGATTCTTTTCCACTGAGCCACCTGAGTGCAGTTGGTACTTATTCATTCAACAAACATTTGTTGAATAGACTCTCTATGCCTTAAGGTATAGAGAAGATGGGGCAGATGGGGGTGGGGGAGAGACAGGGCAGGCAGAAGGCAGGACAATGCGTAGATGGGTGGCTAGGGTCACCTTCAGACCACATGAGATGAAGCTGGCCTATGGTCTACATCCCCTGGAGCTCTTTCTCCTACACATGACTTGTAGAAGCCCTTGCTGATCCTCTGCTTTGAGGGCACCTGCCTGGGATCTAATCATGCCCAGGAACTAGAAGGACTGTGTGCCCGCCACCTACGCCAGCACCAGCACTCTCTTCCAGGAAGAAGTCATGTGCCCCTTGGAACAGAAATTTGCATCTCTCTACGTCTCCATGGAAATACCACCAACAACCCCCCACACCCCAGCAATGTGCATGCCACATGCCATTCAGCCCAGGTCTCATCCCCGATGGAGAAGGGCCCAAAGGGCAGATCAAGGAATCCTCCGTGGACCCTTCTCTCTGAGCTGAGATGAAGGCTGATCACCAAGAGCTTGCTCAGAGACTTCTGGAAGCAGTGTGACTGTGCCTGACCCGGGACAGTCCCAGCCTATTAGAGGTCCCACTTGGGGAATTGCGATCAGAGACACAAGACGCCAATAGTGGCCGCCCACCTCCAAAACCGAGGGAGACTACAGTCCAGAAACCCAGCCAGGACAACCAAGCTTTCACCACGCAGCAGGGCAAAGGTAAGGAACAGGGCCCAAGAGCTGTTTGCAAACTTACCTGCTCCACGGGGCTGCGTCCTTCCTCAGCGCTCCCCGCCTCCCCACCCTAACCACCAGAGTCGACGCTAACAGGCAACTTTGAGAAACACAAGCAGGCTAGGGTGGTGTCATCTGAAGCCCACAAAGCTCTACCTGCTCTGGGAAAACTGGAGGCAGGTGCAGCCTAATGAGTTTGGGAGGGTGCCGGGGCCTGTGGCAGCCTTGGAGCTGGCAGCTGCTTGTATTTACAAACAGGAGAGAGAGAGAGACAGCAAGTTTCCACAGTGAGACGTTGCCTGAGGAGGCTAAGAATTCAGACCAGCCATCTCCAGACCAACATTTAATTGAACAGCAAACCACCAGCAAACACTAATGTGTTAATTAGCCACCAAATTGGACTTAATTAAAAACTAATCAGGATGTCAGAATGGAGCGTCTTATTAATAAATCACGTGCTGTTTTTTTTTATTTTTGGAGCTAGGAAAAGTGCTGCTTCTTCTAACAAAAGTAAGAGATAAGGATTAGGCATTTTTCCCTGGGAACTTGTACGATTTAAATATGTTCTGTGGCTAAGTGTTCTCTCTCCCACAGATAAGGCCTGGCTTGATAATTAACTGACTCGCCGGTCACGTGAATCAAATCAGCATCGTGTGATGAAACGCTTCTCAGAGAGAACCAGCTCCGTCTTTACTGCTCCCTCTGTGCCAGGCAGACGAGGCGGGCATGGTTGGATCGGCACTCTAGGAGTGATTCTTCAGGTTGTCAAAAAAAAAAACTGGCATCCTCATGCATAGATGAGCATTGAGCAGTCTCATAACCAGAAAGAAACAAGGCTGGAAGAGCCTACCAGGACCCACTGGCTTAACTCTATAAATGTCATCAATAAGGAGCAGCTGGACATTGCAAACAGTGAAAGGGCAACTCCATGACAAGTGCTCACTCACCTTCCGCAGAGAGTCCCTGGATGTTTATTCCCTTAGCTGCCAGGAAATTCAAGCAGGCATCTATGTTTTCAATCTAGGAGGGAAAACAAACAAACAAACAAACAATATACACTCAATAAATGTTTAGCCTTCTCCAGAGCCATCTCTTATTAGGAACAAGAGGCTATGTCAGAGAGAGGGTTCATTGTGCATTTGCTAAGTTTCTTGAAGAGGAAAAAAATGACATGAAAATGCCAAATGGACAGATGGATGGATGGATGCAGGTCAGGACTCTCCTTTGTCTCTACTTGCACAGGAAAAGGTTACCTAATATCCTAACCACACACAGTGCCAAGAGTCGAGGCCTTGGATTGCTCACAGCTGCCAAAAATAACCAGGGTGAAATCAGAGCTCTCGTGTTGATCACTGTCACCAGCGCCATCCTGAACACATGAGCAGCTGCCAGAAACACAGAGGTGGGGATGAGGTTAGGAGACCCACTCCCCTACCAGCAGCTGGGAGAGGTTTCCAGCCCCTGAGGAGGCAAGCAGTCAAATATAAAAAGAGTGAATGGGAATTTCAGCAGGAATCTGGGTAGTGTTGACTCACAAAATTCTCAGGATGGCAGGCATCGCAGAGGACCGAGGAGAGCTGCCAACTCACCCAACCTCTCTGTCCTTTGTGTCTTCTGCAGCAAGAAGGGACCCGACCCCACCAGAGCCTGGGAGGCCTTCCAGGCTTATCCAGGGTGGAGGCTACGGCCAAGGGCAAGCTCACGTCCCCCTCCCAGGAAAGAGCAATTAGGTCATTCCCAAAGGTCTAATTTGACTTCAGTTGTCAGGGTTAATTACTTTTAGGTCTACAGGAAAATGTTCAGGCTTGATTCATGTCAATGGTAACCATAAATAAAAGAAATTGCTTTGGACTTGACAGAGGGAACTTTGGATTTCACAGAGTTTGCATTTCACGTCTTCCTTACCTCTACAACCCCCCAGCCCCTGCCCGACTTCCCAGGCTCCAGCCATATGCTTATGAGCTCAAACCAGTATTTGACCCAAGGGGTTTGTTCTGAACCCATAAATGACTGTCTATCACAGTGCGCTTGTGACCATTCTCTTCACCTCCCCCAAGCAACATCCTGATGGCTCCTTCGAAGCCACAGAGTAAATTGTCTCCATTTTACGAGCTCTCATTTGAGTACAGTCTGGCTCCAAGGCAGTCTTCTTAAAGTTCATGTCCACCCTCCCCTGATATCTGGCATTCTCTGCTCTCAGTCTTTGCAGCTTCCAAACATATTAAGTTAAGCTTGGGGACACCTGAATAAAACTGCATCCACTGAAAAAGAATCTGCTCCATCCTCTCTCTCTCTCTCTCTTTTTTTATGTATCTCAGGTTCCCATCTCTTTCTCAGCTTCCAGGGTCTTCATCTTAGAGGCATTCTTTCATCTCTAGGAAAAGGGGTAGAATGCAATTTCCCACAAATAAAATAAATGCTGATGCTATGGGTTTTGCCTCCACCATGGCAGAAAGTCGCATCTTACAAAGCGGGAGGAAAAATAAGTTGGCTTTAAACACTCCTTTCTTCTTTCCATTGCAGGGTGACTGACAGTGACAACAAGGTGCTACCACCTTGGAGGGAAGTGGGGGAAGGGGGTGGTCAAAGAAGGACGAGAATGGCTGGGAGGATCCTGTGCAAAGTGTTTTAGAGCAGCCAGCTTCCAGGTAGAAGTGCAATAAAAATCCTCTCTCTAAATGTGACTGCACTCGATTACAAAACCCTGCTTTTGAGAATTCATGCTATTGTACACAGTGGTAACAGGCCAAAACCACTCAAAAGGATATTTTGCCTCCATACAAAGGCACTAATATTGAAATCACGGTAAAATTATAAAATTGTCCTGCTACCACTTGTCTCTTCCTATAATCCTATCCATTTTGGGGGGGTATGTGTTTATTTTTTAATATTTAAATTAATTTTATTGAGGTATAGTCGATTTACAAAGTTGTGTTAATCTGTACAGCAAAATGATTTAGTTATCTATACATCCTTTACCATATTCTTTTCCTTATAGTTTATCACAGGAACATGGAATACAGTTCCCTGTGCTATACAGAACCCAAACCTACTTTTTGTAATATCTCGTGGTGCACAGCTCAGAAGGGAGGCTTTGGCAATTATGTCCCCATGGAAAATGAGAAGCAGAAAAAGCTGACCGCCCCTGAACCTGATAATGCAAATCAAAAATAGTGTCCTTGTTACTTATCCTGGGAGGTGTCACGTGAATGGACTGAGATGGGTGGGTTTAAGTTTTTTTCACCAATACTGTGGCAGTGTGACACTGAACACAAAAAAAGGACACCTACCAACATAGTCAGGAAAAGCTCTGCTCTACTACAACACGGCAATTCTACAGAACTTCCCTTCCAAGGAGCATGGAGTACATTTATGGGGCATTCGATGTATGTGCCATCATTTAAAGTCCATGTTAATTTCTTCTTGCAAGGCTAGCCTTGGTACATTTCAATTGATCCACAGTTTTTCTTTTTAAATGTTTTTTTTTCCATCCTTTAAATTAGTTTATTTATCTATTTTTTAACTTTACAATATTGTATTTGTTTTGCCATACATCGACATGAATCCACCATGGGTGTACATGATTTCCCCTTCCAGAACCCCCTTCCCACCTCCCTCCCCATCCCATCCTTCTGGATCATACCAGCCCCGAGCACCCTGTATCATGCATCGAACCCTTTTTAAATGTTAAATTCTGTTAAGGGAAGGAAAAATATACAGGGGTTACCTAAAATACTTCATCTCTCATTGATTTTTTTTTTTACAGTCTTATCACTCTGTTAACAAATTTCATAATTTTGATCAGTAGTTCTTCACGGAGTGAAGGAGACTAGGAAAGGATTTTGTGCACCCTCCCAGGGGGCATCTGGCCACATCTGGTCACATTCAGGGTAGTCACAACCCTGAAGGGGACTGACATCTAGTGTTCAGAGGCTACGGATGCTACTAACACGGATCCCTCCCAATAAAGAATTATCCAACCCCACATGTCCGCAGTGGCGAGGGTGAGAAATCTGAGATGATTCTTTTAATCACTCATTCAATCAAGGTAGTTATGTGATGTCTGCTCTGTGCCGGGTACTATTCTCCATTCTTTTGCTAGGGTTGGTCCAGAGTTCTCCTCCCAGTCCAGGAGTCCACATTTACACAATCCTCCTCTTTAGGTCCACACACTCCCCGACTCCCCTCCATTTCCAGGAGAATCAGAGCATCTAATAAACAAGGGAAACATTAGGATCTCCCTCCATGAGATGAAGAGAGGAGGCCCCAGGGCACCAGGAATGCTTTCTCCTAAAGAGGAGATGAAATGGGAACACTATCCAGATGGCTGAGCTGCACTCCCAGAAAACGTAAAATCTAAAAATAAGAACTTGGTTCATCATTTAAAAGACGATTCATAAGCCCATCAAGCGCCTTGATCCCCCCCCCCCCCACCATGAATTCTCTGCTCACAGGAGGAGTTCAAAACACATTCCTCAAGTTTCAAATCCATTCTTTAATAATGTTCCATTAAGGTTAAAACTCATGCCTGACAAGGCGGCAGAGACCCACGCTCTTTTCATCTGTACCCCAGGAAGGGCATGGGGCTGGGGAGCAAGGTCAGATGTGGATTCCAAACTCCTGCTTCACTTGGAATGAGATCAGAAGGGGAGACTGTTTCTTTGATCCAGGCTCTCTTGTGATTCAAAATCACCTTAAGGTTTTCTTATAAACACTGTTCAGGTAAACAATCCAGCCTCCAGTATGATTGAAACTGCACACTCCCCACCACATCATCCCTGGAGGAGACTGGCCAGTGGCAGTCTCTAGGGCTCCCATCACAGCACAATGAGGTCCCCATTTTTAAAGAGGCTTGTGGCTCATATGGGATCCAGACATCCAGTGTGAGATGCAGATCCTGTTCCAGTTGAGAGGCAGAGCAAAGGAAAAGACTCTTCACCAGCAAAGTATGTAAATAGAACCGAAGTTGTTCATTAACACATAGCGGCCAATATAAACTGCTTTCCAAAATTAGCTGAAAAAAATATCTGTGCAAAGTCTGACATTCCAGTGTTGCTGAGGGGGTGGGGAGGGGCACTGGCTGAGAAGGCTGCTGTAGCTGTTGCCATAGAAATGGGTCCAAGAGCCCTGGGATCTAGCTCCTGGAGTTTGCAATGCTTGCTGGGGTGGAGATGGGAAGCTGAGAAATGGGACCACAACACCAGAGACCCTGGGAGGAGAAAGGAGCTCAAAGAAAGAGAGGGCAGAGTAAGGGGACAAACTGAGACCAAGATGCACTTCCTAGGGTTTCCCTTGCTTTGGGACCAAACGTGGCCTCCACCCTGTGTGGTCCATGAACATCCAAGAGAGAAAGGCTGGCAATTTTAAGCCTTTCCCCCCACTCTCAGCCAGGATCTCCATCTCACAGTTGAATAGCTTCTCAACAGTCTCTAAACATTAGACCTGCAGGGCAACTTCCATGGACCAAGAACGTTGTAGCCTAGCTCCCCCACATCCAGAAATACATCTACATCCAGGCCAGGCAGAGAGCAAGGAAAATCAAAACAAATGGCAAACAACTGGAAAGGGAGCGGAGGGGGCTTGGAGGCAAATGGAAAACTTTACATTTCAGTCATGGTTAAGGCCGGACTGGGTCTCATGATAACGTAAAATATGCAAACCTCATAAGCACTGCTGTATATCTCCTCTGTAGCTTAGAGACTGATCAAATACCATCTGTTGTGGCAGTTGTCATGGTAGCATTTCACTCTGAATACCAGCATAGCTGACTGCAAAGTGTATGAAACTGATTAACCCAGATGAAGACCACCTCTACCGCAGCCCAGGGGAAGGTAGGATTCCAAGCAGACCGAGTAAATGGGGTGACAGTTTTGATGAGTTTAGTTTCTCACCAAGCCGCTTGGAGGTCTCCATCTTGAGAAGATGAAATTGACAAGGGAGGCAAACAGATGCTGCTTTAGAGTACGGCTTGGTCATAGTCATTAATAAAAAAAAAACAAACATGAAATGTCTAGAGCTTAGGTAGAGGGACACCAGGACCTCAGACAAGGCTGAGCAAGAACCTGCAAGTTCTAAGGACTTGAAAAGCACAGTGTAGCTTCTTCTTGAGCCTCTTAGCACAAACAACTTCCTTCCAGAAATATGTGTGATCCTCACACCTGACACTGCCACTTGTCAACAAAAACAATTATCATCCATCCATCCATTTCTTCACCCATATCTACTGAGCCCCTTCTGGGTGTCAGGCAGTATGTTGGTACTGGGAATACAGTGGTGAAGTAAAGAGACATAATTCCTGACCTTGTAGAACCTACAGTCTAATGTAGGGGAACTGGCATTAAATAAACAGAACACCGATAGCATCTGTCAAGTACTGAAGGACCTGATCAAGCCTGGAAGGACTGGGGGGTTAGGAAGAGATAGAAAGTTGGCCCACAGAAAGTTGGTCTGTTCTCTTCACTGATGTAGCCCCAAGCACCCAGAAGAGCATAGGGCATCTTGTACGTACTCGAGAATGTCTGTTGAAGGCAAATTTGAGCTGAGATGTAAGAGTGAGCCAGGCACCGAGAGTGGGAAGAGTAGAACACCCCCATCACAGGGGACCTAAAGGTGGACAGTTTTCATTCAGGATGCGGCCTTGCACATTCTGGGAACCAAAAGAGAGTCAAAATGGCTAGAGGCCAGGGAGCAATGGAGAAGAGCAGAGAGAGAGAACCCAGAGCAAAAGCATAGCAATGGGCCACGTTCAGGAGCGGAAACGGAGGGAAGGCAAGGGTCCTTCTCGTTCTTAGGGAAGCCTTGGTACTCCATTACCATGGCAACAGCAGCCAGACCAAGTCCTCCGGGCTGGTCTGAAAGCCTCAGGATGGATGAGCTGTGCTGTATCAGGGATGGATCGAGCAGTGCCTTCAAGGTGGGGCTCCAGTGACATCCGGAATGGGCACTGAGATGGGGAGGGGTGGGAAGGGCAGGGCCGTGTCTGTGGTCACATTTACTGGGAAGGTCTGTTTCCTATCTACCAGGCCTCCATGCTCTCCTGACACTCCTTCCCCTTGCCAGTTTCCAAAAACAAAAATAGAAGGAAAAAAATAAAAGAAATCCAACCATGAAACCAGACCCAAAAGTACTCTGGGGAACTGCCCTTCTCAATGCCTGTCTCACCAGTGTCGTCTTTTTGCTCTGCATTCCTGGGGACCACGACCTGATGCGTGATTGCCCAGTTTCACATTTTTCTCCACCTATGTCAGTGTTCAACAGCCTCAAATGGTCACATGTTCATGGGCCACAGTGCGGTCCTGAGGATGCACAGCACCACAGGACACAGCAGCAGGGCCCGGACAAAGTAGTTCTCATTTTAGAAGGGAACCCCAGAAAGAAGGAAGGTATGCTTGTGCTTCATATTCTCCCAGGTGGGGAAACATTCAGGAGTATCTCTCTTGTAAGCCCCACATGCTGCTACTTGCTTGGCAGACACATAAGGCCATCTTTGGCAACAGTGCTCCATACCTTCTGTCCCAACTCTGGCCATTCAGGCTTCAAAGCTTTCAGAAATTCATCTCTAGCTCTCTTGGTGGCTTTGAAAGAGAAAGCTTCAGAATGAGGGACTCAGGGGCTGGATGGGGCTTAAGTGTTTCTGTCAGACTGTTTCTGTGCTGCTTTAATGCCTTGCCCAGTTCCTTCCTTTAATTTGGCAATGGTATCCTCCTTATCTTTTAAGATATTTATAACTTGGGCTTTCTAAGATGTTGTCAAGAATTTCTTTTTAACAAAATTTTATAGGAGCCTCTCTGCTGTTACAGCAAACGGGTAAGTCCATATGGATATGAAAAAAAACTCTCTCTAGAGGAGAAGAAAATTGAAAACAAGAATCTCGAATTCCTCCAGTAGCTATCTTTTTCCACTTTGCTCCCAACTGCCTAGAATTATTTCATTGCCTGATTATTTTCTGACTTCTCGATTTTTCCCTTGAAACAGAGAGACCTGGAAGGGGCACCATGGCTAAGTTCTCCAAGTCAGACCTCATTCTGGAGGCCCCAGATCAGATGCTTAGAACTGAGCCCTGCAGTGTGTCTGCTTCCGGACTCAGCGGTCCTCCTGAGGGCGAAAGCGCCCCAGGGGGTCAGTATCATGAGAGAGGCCCAGAGGATGCCTCTGTGTGTGTTTCTTCCGGAAGGCATCATGTACATCATTTCTTCTGCTACAATGTCAGAGTACCCATCCCTAACCTCCTAGCACTCCCAAAAGGGATTATTCCAAGTGGAGGTCTCCATCAAGAGCTGATCCAGATGCTAAAAGGAGAGTAATGAGGGCTTAAGGAGCGATATTTACAGGATAAAACACAGGCTTTGCTGTTGTTGTTCAGTTGCCAAGTCACGTCTGACTCTTTGCGACCCCATGCACTGCAGCACGCCAGGCTTCCCTGTCCATCACCAACTCCCAGAGTTTACCCAAACTCATGTCCATTGAGTCGGTGATACCATCCAACCATCTCATCCTCTGTCGTCCCCTTCTCCTCCTACTCTCAGTCTTTCCCAGCATCAGGATTGTTCCCAATGAGTCAGCTCTTCACATTAGGTGGCCAAAGTATGGGAGCTTCCACTTTAGCATCAGTCCTTCCAATGAATATTCAGGGTTGATTTCCTTTAGGATTGACTGGTTTGATCTCTGTGCTGTCCAAAGGACTCTCAAGAGTCTTCTCCAACACCACAATTCAAAAGCATCAATTCTTCAGTGCTCAGCCTTCTTTATGAACCAACTCTTATATCCATGCATGATCACTGGAAAAACCATAGCTTTGACAATAGGGATCTTGTCAGCAAAGTGATGTCTCTGCTTTTTAATATGTTATCTAGGTTTGTCATAGCTTTTCTTCCAAGGAGCAAGCATCGTTTAATTACATGGCTCCAGTCACCATCTGCAGTGATTTTGGAGCCCAAGAAAATAAAATATGCCACTGTTTACACTTTCCCCCATCTATTTGCCATGAAGAGATGGGACTGGATGCCATGATCTTAGTTTATTGCATGTTGAGTTTTAAGCCAGCTTTTTCACACTCCTCTTTCACCTTCATCAAGAGGCTCTTTAATTCCTTTTCACTTTCTGCCATTTGAATGGTATCACAAGCTTTGGGGTCAGACAAATCTGGGTTCAAATCCTGCTTCTGCCATTTACTGAATTACAATCATCAGCAATTTAACCTCAATGACCTGATCTGTAAAATGTGCATTACACAGATCACACAGAGTGGTGGTGGTGATTATATGGAAGGACATGTGTATGTGGTACTTAGTAGGTGTCCAATAACTGGCAGGTTTTGTTAGCATGTTGTCACTTCTGATATCAATGTCCCTTGGCAATAGTGCTCAGGCCATACATGCCCAGTGCCAAGTGTCTAAAACAGAGAATTAGACAAGTTTATCTGGTCTGCCTTCTATTCCTCCTCCTGGGATTTCCTCTCTATCACCTGATGTATAACTGTCTCTTAACAAAGATGCTGATAAACCACCTCACGCCAAGACAGAAGGGCCTGTTACTGTCCTCTCACCTGTCCCCTCTCCTGGAGATACTTGCATTCCATCACAATTATTAGGGGACAGGATCTATTGATACAGATTTTGAACTCTACACTAGATTCGAGTTCCCTGAGAAACTAGTCATAAAAACCTAAGAAAACTGTTAACTGCGTCATCTCAAAGTCATCATCTGTAGCACAGGAATGCTGATATTAATAACTATCTCGTAGCAGTACTGTTGAATCCATGGACTGACATAAGTCAAGGGTCTGGTACCTTCCATAGTGTCCATGGGGTTCTCAAGGCAAGAATACTGAAGTAGTTTGCCATTCCCTTCTTCAGTGGACCACATTTGTCAGAACTCTCCACTATGACATGTTCATCTTGGGTGGCCCTACACAGCATGGCTCATAGTTTCACTGAGTTAGACAAGGCTGTGGTCCACGTGATCAGTTTGATTAGTTTTCTGTGACTGTGGTTTTCATTCTGTCTGATGCTGAAGCTGAAACTCCAATACTATGGCCACCGTATGGGAAGAACTGACTCACTGGAAAAGACCCTGATGCTGGGAAATTGAAGGCAGGAGAAGGGGACAACAGAGGATGAGATGGTTGGATGGCATCACTGACTCGATGGACATGAGCTTGAGCAAGCTCTGGGAGTTGGTGACGGACAGGGAAGCCTGGTGTGCTGCAGTCCATGGGGTCACAAAGAGTCGGACACGACTGAACGACTGAACTGAACCGACCTTACACACACCTTTAAAAACGCTGTTTATACAATCCCATAATGGCAGAGCACTAGACACTCAAGGCATCTTCCAAAAGTGAAAGATCATTTGGGGTTGTGAGACATTCTGAGATCTGCTAAATTATATGACAGTGTAGCCTCTCTACGAATGGGGTCCTTGAAGCAAAAATTCACTTTGACCATGTTGGAATCAGTGTTTTCTATTCAAAAAGTTCTCAGGTCAAAGTCTCCTCTGTTAAGTTACATGGAAAGCCCTAAGCCTTACACAAGTAGTTTGTGAAGAAGAATCAATTATTTTTTTTGCGTAAAAATTTGAGTTTCCCTACAAAGAAGGATACAGACTTAGACTCAAACTTCTAGGCCCTATGGCTGCCTCTCAAATGAATGGGGAAGAGCAGTACTTATTGGAGAATTTCACCCAGGGACAAACTGGAACCTGGCAGCCTCATTCATTCCTGGAAAAGTGATGACTGAGTATTTACTCTCTCCTAGGCCCTGCTCCAGGGAAAGGGCAAAACAGTGGTGATGAGACAGTGTGGCCCTTCCTTTCTGGAAAAGACAGCTTCCCGAGCAAGAGCAGACTGTAAGCAAATATCATGCCCACTAAACAAAGGTGATACAGGCTAATTTAGACCTATTAGCTCACCTGCTCGAAAGTCTGTCACTGAACCGCTGGGCTTTTTCTAGAAAGTCTGGGATCTTTTTGTATTTTTGTCATGCATGTGTGTGTATGTGTCTGCGTGCACCCAGTCGTGTCTGACTCTTTGTGACCCCATGGATGTAGCCTGCCAGGCTCCTCTGTCCATGGAATTTTCCAGGCAAGAATACTGGAGCGTGTTGCCACTGCCTTTGCCAATTTTTGTCATATGTCCATGCTTAAACTCATAAGACATCACAAAGTCTTCAAGAGGCAGCAGACCATAAATGCAAAACAAAGCAAATCAGTAGATCCTTGATACACCCCAAGAGTGCAGTAAATCCTCAGTTGTGGAGATACCGTTGCTGCTGCTAAATCGCTTCAGTCGTGTCCGACTCTGTGCGACCGTATAGATGGCAGCCCACCAGACTTCCCCGTCCCTGGGATTCTCCAGGCAAGAACACTGGAGTGGGCTGCCATTTCCTTCTCCAGTGCATGAAAGGGAAAAGGGAAAGTGAAGTCACTCAGTCGTGTCCGACTCTTTGTGACCCCATGGACTGCAGCCTACCAGACTCCTCCATCCACTAGAATCTACCATATCACCTACAAAACCAACACATACAAAAGAACAGAGTAATGGGATAATTAATTTGTAGATGAAGGCCAGCTTGGTGACCGGTTCCCTCATACTAACCTGAAAAACGCCAGTGTCCATTAGCTATGGTCCTTGTGGGTTGTTCATGAGTATCTGACTCATGGACTGGGCTTCCTCAGTGGCTCAGTGGTAAAGAGGAGGATAATGCAGGAGATGCACAGACACAGGTTCAATTCCTGGGTCAGAAAGATCCCCTGGAGGAGGAAATAGCAACCCACTCCAGTAATCTTGCCCAGAAAAATCCCATGGATAGAGGAGACTGGCAGGCTATAGTCCATGGGTTTGCAAAAGAGCCAGACACAACTAAACAACAACAAAGTCGATCCATGGATTCCTGCCCTGCAGTTCCAAGGATAGCATGACATATTAATAACTGAGTGCAAGATGTATCCTGGTAGCATAGATAACCAGGGAAGCAAAGCCAAGCAGATGCATTTAAATGCTTTAATACTCAATTCAGAATCCTGCAAGACTTTGCACTCTCACTGTGCTGAAGGCTGGAAGGAAGGGAAGCCAACTGCTCTGCTATCCTCTCCTTGTAATAATACATATCACCTGTAGTGTTAATTTCTGCAGAAGATGTTATTTACAAATCGCCATTAAGAAAAAAAGAAATGGCATATTTGGGGATTTCCTTGCAATTCAGTGGTTAGGACTCTGTGCTTTCACTATGAAGTCTGGGTTCAATCCCTGGTTGGGGAATAAGATTCTACCAGCCGTGAGGTGTGGCCAAAAAAAAAAAAAAATCACCATTGTGCCCACTCCAATTTCAGATGCTGCTAGGCATAATACTATTATCACATGCCAGGCATAATACTAGGACCTTTCACATACATTACACTTAAATCCATGTTTTTATTCACAAGCTGTTATGGCTTCCTAGTGAATATTAATAAAGAATTTGGGAGATTTTGCAAGTAGTACACCAAGAAACTAGATCTGGTCAATAGTTTCAAGTTTCAAAATCTGTGATCAAGGCAAAGAGCTACTTGTCAACCAGTCACAAAGTATATGAGATTAAAAGTAATTAAGAATATAATCAAGAATTAAAATAACTCAATTCTGTTTATTGCCGCTGCCAGAATGTCGGAGGTGTGGGCAAAGTCACTGAAAGAGGAGGACAAATGAGACAAGGAAGGTTTCTATTACAGGATATCCTCAAGCTTCCCAAGGCTACAAGACTGCTAGTGTACCTGTGAAGAAATAGTGACAATTCTTAACTTGTCATATAATGCTAATCTGTTACTATTTCCATCCTTGTCAAGTATTTAACTGAACCAGATAAAACTGCCATGTTTGTAGGTAGAAAATGGTTAAAAAGTGGCTGTCTCATATGGTTCTATCTGTTATCAACATATTAGGAAGATGATTCCCCCTAAGAGCTAAAATTATATTGCCAGGTGATCATAAAAATTCAGCCACTGACAAAGAATCTATAAATTCTGAGACTCCGAATCAAATCTCTGCACGTGTCTCTCCAAGGAGTTTCACAAGACTGATGATGATACATCTTGATTTATATATACACAAAGTCAGAAAAAATACAGCATCCATAAGCTAACCCCTTAAAGGCCCTTTGCTCTGGTTCTAAGAATTTCTTCTGCACTCTCCCCTTAGAGAAGCAGATTGAGGCCAGGGTAAGACTTTCATTCCAAGTTGATTCATCTCCAAACTTCCCATGAAAGGCGAGGACTAGTCACCCTTTACAATAGTGAAGGGAAGCCCAGGTCACAGGCCCTCTCCTCTCGCCTTCCTGTTCCTTCAGGGGAAAGTATGAGAAAGAAGTTCCGGTCAGGTTCTGCCCTCCTATTGAACTCTACTTGAATGTTCCCACATTCGCACCAACGTGGGAATCTACTCCTCAGGAAAAGCCAACTCATGCCATTGGGATCATCATTGGCATTGTGACGGCATTGGTACTAAGAGGAAATTTTAAAGGAGATGGGAGTCAAGGAGTTCTCAGGACCCGAGGTGAAATCTGAGGAACCACAGGTTTCTCAGAGGTTCTTGGCTCCCTTTGAGCAAAGTACTTAATTTCCCCAAGCCTCAGTTTTCCTTATAGTAAAATGGAGATAATTAGCCCCTTCTTGAAAGCCTTATAGACTTCTCCCAAGAAACTAATATTTATACTCTTAGAAAACATGAAACACTAGACTAGATTCTTCTCCATACATTATTATTTCAATTAATTTTCACCACTAGATAAGGTAGGTATTATCATCACTTTTCATATGGGGAAATGTAGGCATACAGTGTTTAAATGCCTTCCTAAAATCACAGTTATTAAATGGCAGGGTTGGAATGTGAATACTTACTCGATGTTTTGTAAGCTGTGAAGCCTATACACACGGGCATTAACAATTAAACAGCAGGAGTTCAGTATCGCTGCGGAGAAGAATGATCACCTAGTTTTGTCATTCATTTCCTTGGAGAAAGATAGGCAAATAATTAATCCATCCAAACTAAGCCCAATCTTAACATCAGAAAGATGAAGGGCACTTCACAGAGGAGGGAGTGACTTCTCCAACATTCTTTTGGACATGTTTTGTGGGCGATATTGATGTTCCTTTATAGTGTTTTGAAATCTTCTAGGGCAGGAATTATTTAAATCAATATAAAGATTACAGGTATTATTTTGATGTCAAAATGCTCCCCAAACAGAGATTTTTTTTAAACCACCACAGGCCAGAGTTTAGATCTCCTAAGGAAGTTCAGGAATTAGAACTTATGAGAACATAACAGTTTGAGGGTAAAATGCCTCAAATGTGTGCAGGAAGCAGGTAGGCAAAAACTAAGTAAAAACGCCTGGTTATAAGACAATAGGGAATGGTGGGGAGTATGGCTAATGCAGCCTGTTGCTGTTGTCGTTCAGTCACTAAGTTGTGTCCGACTCTTTGTGACCCCACAGACTGTAGCATGCCAGGCTTCCCTGTCCTTCACTATCTCCCAGAGTTTGCTCAGACTCATGTCCACTGAGTCGGTGATGCTATCTAACCATCTCATCATTTGCCTCCCTCTTCTCCTTTTGCCTTCAATCTTTTCTAGCATCAGGGTCTTTTTCAATGAGTTGGCTCTTCGAATCAAGTGGCCAAAGTATGGGAGCTCCAGCTTCAGCATCAATCCTTCCAACGAATATTCAGGACTGATTTCCTTTCAGATTGACTGGTTTGATCTCCTTGCAGTCTACATATACCTAAAGGAGGCAGCTGGTATCCAGTTTTAGTCAAGTTTTGCCTTTGGAGTATCAATCCAGCACTGCCAATTTTTTTTCCCCCTAAAAAAAGTTGGAAGATCACTGTTTGTGAAGTATATTAATTTTTATCTAACTGTTGGCAGCCATTTAGTTTTTGTTATAAAAGGGCTTCTGGAACCTGAACTCAGCTTGCTGGCCACTGTTCTCTACTCTCTGCTTAAGTGAGCACACTGGCGATCCTCTACTGACCAGTACCCAACACGCAGGCACCACAGGCTAACTATGACTTACAAAAGGGCCAACAGGAATTTCTCACTAAGTTGTGGTTCATAGAAAAATAAACAAACAAAATACACAGATGAATACAGGAAAAACACCCCTTTGGGGCTAGAAACATAAGAAACCCATGAAGACAGGCGCAGGGAGATGGATCTAAGCGTGAAGCCAGATGACTTTTATATAAAGCACAGTCCACACGGTTATAAATCACCATCCAATTTCTCTTTCAGCTCAGGATGATCTGAAGCTCTCCTTTCCCCACCCATTCTCACATTTGCTAAGCTCTTTAACCGTATTGAGCACCACATATTGCCATTCAAAATGCCCCAGTTTCAAAGCAGGTGTAATGGGAATTTCTTCAGTTAATATTCTCTGAGCATCCAGCAGATGCCAGGTTATGGTATGGGCAGATGGACAGGGACCCCGCCCTCAAAGAAGTTAATGCCAGGCAGTTAAGGACAACGTGCTAAAGGATTATCACCTGGGTTTTCAATGGAGGAAACCAAGGGTCACAGAGGTTAAGTGAGTTGGAAAGTAGAGAAGACACTTGCAAACTCCAAGACCACAGCTGTGTGTACAATTCAGGTCCTACCGACTTAGAACTTCCCATTGTTCTCAGACAGGAGGATGTCTAACGCATCCTCATCTTTCCAAAAGTAAACTGATTGGTTCATTCAAAATATTTAGTTAGACCTTGCTGTGGTGTTCATTTCACAATACATACAAATGCTGAATCATTATGTTTGTACACCCGATACGAATGTGACATTACACGTCATTTATATCTCAATCAAAAATACAGTGTTTGCTATACTTAAAATGGATAACCAACAAAGACCTATTGTACAGCCCATGGAACTCTGCTCAATGTTATGTGGCAGCCTGGATGGGAGGGGAGTTTAGGGGAGAATGAATACATGTAAACGTATGGCTGAGTTCCTTCGCTGTTCACCTGAAACTTTCACAACACTGTTAATTGGCTATACCTCCAGTACAAAATATTTTTGGTGTTAAAAAATTATATCAAAAAATTTAAAAAAGAAAAAAATACATAATGTTCTTTAAAAAATTGGTTAAAATTAACCTTTAGATAGATTAACTTTTAAATTTTTAAAGAACTTTGCAAACTGATGGATGTTGAAATGCAAGTTTGCAGTCATATCCCCAAAGAGAACTTTTTTACATCACCCAAGAGCTTGGCTTGTTACAAATGTAAATTATCTAGCTCCTTCCCAGACCTACTGCATCCGAAACTCTAGGGGTTGGGCCCAGCACTGTTTTAACAAGCCCTCCAGGTGATCCCGCTGTTCACTAAAGTTGGAGCAGCATGGCACAAGAGGCTTTGCCAAACTTCCAATCGTGGCGTCATTTCCACACATCTTTATAACAAAGTTAAAATCAAAAACTGAGAAAGAAGAGACTGGATTTGAGAATTTGGGGGCTTAGGATGACTCAAGTTTCTTGATAGCATTTAAAAGATCATAGTATATTTCACATATTAAAACTTGACAGATACCATTCTCCCACTCTCTGGAAAGCTCCCGGATAGCTGGACCATTTATTGTTTAGCTCACTCATCTGACAAACATCATCTGAGCACGTTCAATATACCTAGCTGCAAATATTGAACTTTTCATTGAACTAAAAGATAAAAACAGCAACAACAACAACAAAAAACCCATGCTATATATACTACAAAGCTTTGATGGGATTACCTAGCTTATAAACTATGTCTCTCATAAAGTGTGCTTAAATGTCATACTGACTACAAGACAAACGCACATTAGCTGTGGAGCACAGTACCTACTCAGCATCAGGAATACCATGTATCCGCTTCTAAACAGTAAATGAAATGGCACTTGCCATTCCCATGACAGCTCAGTATCTGAGGTGGCTCACAACATGGTCACAGTGCTGGAGACTAAATGTGGGCCTCCACCTTCCCACACTTTCCTGCAATGACCTGTGGTAAGTGTACAGATATGCAAATCTCCATTCTGTTCTATGAAGAAAGGAAGCAACTTAGAATCAACTCAGAGGCTCACAGTGGTAGAATGAGCCTCTGCTATAAACCTAAACAGCTTCCTAATACAGCAAGTTACTTCGTTTCAATCCCACAGTGTATTAGTTTCTTATTGCTGCTGTAACAAATGGCCTTGAACTTCATAACTTAAAGCAACATACATTCATTACCTTAAAATTCTGGAAGGTCAGAAGTCCAGAATCCGTTTCGGTGGCTAAAATCAAGGGGTCAGCAGGGCTGCATTTATGCTGGAGGTTCTAGGGGAGAATCTGTCTTTGTCTTCTTTAGCTTTTGGAGGCCACCTGCATTCCTTGGCTCATGGCCCATTCTTCATCTTCAAAGTCCGCCCAACAGGATCTTCCAACCCCATTCTCTCTCATTCATTCTCTCCTTCTGCCCTTCCCCCTGCCTCTCATATTTCCTTCCTCTCCCCCTCTCTCTCCTCTGACTCTGTTTCTATGCTCCATAGTCACATCTCTCTCTCACCTTCCTGCCTCCTGTCTTAGAAGGACCCCTGTGATCACACTGGGCCTGCTCATTTAATCTGGGATAATCCTGTCTCCAAATCCCCAATTTAATCACCTCTGCAAAATCCCCTTTATCATTTAAAAGAACATATTCACAGGTTCCAAGGATTAGAATGTAGACATCTTTGGGGGTCCATTGTTCAGCCTACCACACGGATACCTACTTTTTGAATAAGAAAAACCTTTTTAATGCACAAGTCAATAGCTAGAAAAGATGGGACTTATAAACAGGGAAGGGAATGACAGTCTCATGTTCTCTCTTCATGAAACAGGATGATGCCAGGTGCTTTTATTACCACCTCTCACTCATCTCTGGCCATCCTAGAGGCAGCTTCCATAATTATCTGCTGTTTACAGATGAGGAAAAAGATTCAGATTTTCAGCAACTTGCCCAGCACACCTGCCCAGTATGTGAGACCCAGTTCTTTCTGATTCCAGGCTTATTCTTTTTCATCCCAAATCTTCTCATGATGGAATGCCTCATCCCAAAACTCTGCCCTTACATATAAAAGGAGATAGCATCACAAATCTAATTTTTGCACCTCCACATCAATTGTTTTTCCCGTCTTCAATCTATTTCCTTATATGTAGAATAGCATAAGACTAAAGGGAATGAAGTCAGGCTTCCAGGGTTCAAAACCCAGCTTGTCACTTATTAGGTAGTGACCTAAGTTACTAAACCTCTTTCTGCCTCAGTTTCCTCATCTGTGAAATGGAAATAATAAAGGTATCTGCTCTCAGAGAGTTTTATGAAGATAAAAAAATCAGTTATAATGAAAACAAAATGTCTATAACATTGTTCCACTTTCGTGTATAAGTATTTGCTATTAATATCATAGCTTCCCCGGTGGCTCAGATGGTAAAGAATCCACCTGCCAACGCAGGAGACCCAGGTTCTATCCCTGGGTCAGGAAGATCCCCTGGAGGAGGAAATGGCAACCCACTCCAGTATTCTTGCCTGGAGAATCCCATGGACAGAGGAGCCTGGTAGGCTACAGTCCATTGGGTTGCAAAGAGTAGGACACAACTGAGTAACAACACAATAATATAAAACCATAATAATATAAAACCCTGACAGAATCAGGGACAAAGGCAGAAACCTTAGGCTATACAGAATGAGGGGAAATGGACAAAAGTTTCTTTAACATGACTCACATTTGGACCCTGGCACAGCACAGCAAATGGCATCAGAGTCTAAGTTCTCCATACCCTTTAGTGGAACGAACAAGATATGTTCTTCACTCCATAGGGTTGTTATGAGAATAAAGTGAATTAACAGCTGACCTGAATATTAAAGGTCACATTACCCAGGTGGAACAGTCATCAGGTCTCCCGAGCAGATTGGACACCTTGCATCAAAATGGAAGGCATGAGAGTACATGGCCTCCTTGGGGCACTTCAAGTTCCCATGTGGCTAGGGATACAGTCTGAGTGGCCAAGTGGCAGGAGACACCAGTAACTAGATCGTGAAGGCCCTTCTTTGTGAACTCAGTTCAGTTCAGTCGCTCAGTAGTGTCTGAGTCTTTGCAACCCCATGAACTGCAGCACGCCAGGCCTCCCTGTCCATCACCAACTCCCAGAGTTTACCAACTCATGTTCACTGAGTCAGTGATGCCATCCAATCATCTCATCCTCTGTCGTCCCCTTCTCCTCCTGCCCTCAATCTTTCCCAGCATCAGGGTCTTTGCAAATGAGTCAGCTCTTCGCATCAGGTGGCCAAAGTATTAGAGTTTTAGCTTCAACATCAGTCCTCCCAACGTGTATTCAAGAGGATGCAAAAGTCAGTGGGGAGCCAATGATGGTTTTGAACAGAGAAGTGACCAAAGAGGTAAGAGACAGACGTGGAGATGGCCGTCATCTTTGAAAGAGAATGCCAGCCATAACAGTGATACTGGCTGTGCCATTTGAACAGGAAGCAGTGGGTGCTTCCCGCTCATCTTTGCCCTGGACTCTCCAACACTCCACTTTAAGTTCTAGGGTACCTGTGGACTTTTCATTATTCCTTCTTGGTTCTGTAATGTGTGTGGCTTTAGGGCCATGTAAAAATAGGTCCAAGGGCCCAGGGACGAGGCAACTCAGCTGCCCAAGAGTCTCAGATATGCCCCAGGCATGTGGCTGGCTTTCTGACAGCTGTTGGGAGGGCTCAAGGTCACTGGGGCTGGAAACCTGATCGTGTTGCAGACGGTCTTGCCCCAGCCCAGGAAGCTCCATGGAGAACGCAGCTGGAGATACCCGGCGCCCAGGCTCTCCTTGGGCATCTCAAGAGATTGCCTTTCGCTGGGGGCCACTTGCCCCTTTTTCTAGCTCTTGAATTCCACCAACAGGTCAACTCAGGCCTTCTCCAGAAATACTCTCCTGCCTTCTCACTAACTCCTGGTTAAATCCAACTGGTTCTATGGTGTTCACCAAGGAGAACAAGGAGAACAGGGACTGGGAGGTGGAGACTATTATGTCCCTTCTCTGTCCTCTGTCACAGACATGACCATCACAGGCTCTCAAAACAGACAGTCTTGGGTTCGAACTCCTACTCTGCCTCCTAGGTGAGTGATCTGAGGCAAAAAAATAACCTTTTAAAGTTTGATCTCCATGTGCAAAATATAAACAATAATTGCCTCTAATCATAAAGCTGTTATTATTCCCCACATTTCCTGGGGGAGGAAGAGCAGTGCAGAGAGGCCAAGTGGATGGCCCAGGGCCACGCTGTTTAACCAACCCTTCACCCAAAGCTGGCCATTCTTGAAACATCCATTTCTTTCAAAATACTGATGCTCAGATGCTTCCTCGTGTCCGACTCTTCGCAACCCCATGGACCATAGCCCGCCAGGTTCCTCTGTCCGTGGAATTCTCCAGGAAAAACTACTGAGTTATCTTGAAAAAACATCACCCTATTAAGAGCTAACATTGGCTGCATGCTTCCTGTGTGCCCAGCAGTGCGTGGGCACATCATACAGATTGTCTCATACACGTCTTAAAACCACCCTTTAGAGAGACGGGTCCCCTAAAAACCACCCTGTTAGAGAGGCAGGTCCCCCTAAAAACACCCTGTTAGAGAGACGAGTCCCCTTAAAATCACCCTGTTAGAGAGACTTGCCCCTGGGAGCCTGAGGACCATGCCTTAGGCCACCTCCAGGATCCATGTTTTTGGCCCGGACGCCTTATAAGCTCCATAAGTCAGAGGTGAAGATGGCCTAGTTAATGGTTTCTTTTCCAGAGATGGGCTAGACCTAACCAGTGCTGGAACCTGATGTCTGGGTAGGGGGCCCTAGGCTTCATGGCACTGTGTATTTTCAGGAGCTGGTCTTCTGAAAGAGGGCTTCAAGGGCAAATGTGACAGTGAACGTGACAGTGGGGAGGGGCAGGAAAGAGGCAGGTCAAAGGGAGATCTATGACGGTCCTGCCCTGAGCTGCCTAACCCCATGTAAAGCAGTCATTCAGTTTTTTATTACTTTTACATGTGGGGTGCTACATACAATTTTATTTTGGGGGGGAAGGGAGGGGTTCTGCTTATGGAACAGAAGTTGGAAAGTCAATGTGCTATCCTTCTGTAAATAAATTAGTTGCTCAATTGTGTCTGACTCTGTGCGACCCCATGGACTGTAGTCCCCCAGGCTCCTCAGGCCAAGGAATTCTCCAGTCAAGAAAACTGGAGTGGGTTAGGGGCAAATTCCTCTTGTTTTGGGAACTTAGGTGCTGACTTTTGTCCATAGGGGCCTGAAAAGACAGAGTGAGGAGCAGACTTGTGCCCTAAGCAGTAGGGGCATCAAATGTGGGGTCCGTGGAATCCGAGAGGCCTTTGTGACCCCTGAGTTGCTCACGCCGTATGCAAAATCCCAGGGCATGAGTGACCCAGGAAGGAGAAGGCCAGTAGATCTTCTCAGATTTCTAAAGGTTTTCTGTCCCCCAGTTCACGAACGACTAACAATATCGTCATGACTGGAGAAACACCCTTGACTGAGTGCTGACCAGGTGCTAAGGAGAATGGGGGCAGTGAGGTGATCTGCCACAGAGAGCTGCTGAGAGGATGAACTCAGAGGGTATTTGTGAAGGACTTAGGCACCTGGCTCGCTGCAAACACTCTGATGGGCCTTAGAGTTTATTTTCACTATTATTACTCTCATCTATTATCATCACTTCCACAGCCTCGTTAGTCCTCACAAAAACTTCATGAGGTTTATATTATTATCAAGCCCACTTTATAGAACAGGAAATAGAGGCTTCAAGAGGTTAAATAATTAGCTCAAGGCCACAGACAGCAGAGAAGGAATCGGAAGGTGGCCTGTCTGGTTTCCAAGCCCAGGCAGGCCCTAGGTCTAGAAGGGCTGAGGGAAGAAGGCAGGACTCCCCGAGGGCCCAGGAGGAGGTGAGCAGGCAAGGCAGGACAGGGAGGCCCCAGATGACCCCAGGACAGAGCCAAAGGGGAAAACAGCCTGGGACTTTCCGCTGAAAGGGCCTGAAAGGACCAGCAGCTTTCCTAACTTTGCACCTCTCTGAATCAACAACACAAAGCCAAACTACTTAAAATAATAATGATGAAAACAGAAAGCCACCCCCTGCTGCGTCCTCTCCTGGGCTCCAAAGTGAGCCAGAGTCTTGGAGTACAGTGGGTTCAAGGCGCCAGGCACTGGCAGACCCAGCGCCCGCTGGCCACGCTCCAAGCAATGTTTCTCCTTCCAAACACACACAGAACTCCGCTCAGCACACCACTTGAAAGCCAAAAAGATGCCCCAAGTGTTGCCATGGCAAAGCTAAACAGACAAAACATTTCAACCAGCTCTGACGCACAGACACAAACCTTTTTAAGGGCCAAATGGATGGATTGAGGGGTGGGGGGGTGGGGTGTTGCTTCAACAGCTCCATCTCCGAGGATTTCGCCCCCAAAGCATCTAGGTCAGACTGAATGAAAGCAAAGGACTCCTTCAATACAAGCTCAAGAAAAAAAAAAAAAAAAAAAGATATATTTGAAACAAGCTGAGGCTGGGCTCGCTCAGGAAAGGGAAGCCACCGTCATGCCTCTGCATCTCGCTTGCAGACGCAGCCCTGTTTTAGGAGGGCTACGATGGCGACAGGAGATGCAGATGGCCCTGGTTCTGCTTCTCCCTGAGGACAGCCCTCCGCTCCCAGCACCAGGGTCTCTTCAAAGAAGTGGAAAGTGATATGCTTTCTTGTGAGTGTGAAAGGTCTTAAAGCACTGCATGGATGCATGTGAGTGCTGATATTAACCACCATTCCCCACATCCCATGGTTGAACTTCCATCCACAGGGGTTGATTACCATGGGTATTTTCCTTTAGAAAACTTCACTCCAGGGTCCAATGGGGCTATTCCCTGAAACGCTGCCACCTAGGGAGTGACGATGACTACAGAAGATTTGGTCAAGGCCTGAAAAGACCACCATGTCTATGGGTTTGTCTTAGTTTGGGCTCTTCCATGCCCCATCTGTCACCTCAGACACAACAGGACAAAGGGCGGACCTTGGTAAAAGCCCAGAAGAGTCTCACCAGACACAGCTGATGGCACATGGTAGCGCCCCTGAGCAAATGCTGCAAAACCTGCCTGTGCAGGGCCCATGACATCCTCAGGTGAACAGCACCTCCAGAAACAGAAATCCTCTTCCACTCCTTATTCCCCATGGTGAACCCTCTTGCCATTCAAGACTCACCCCTGGGCAGTTATTCCTAAAGCGCCCCTTGTCCTGGAGTAGAACGGCCCCCCGTGTGCCATGCATAGATGTCTATGGGAACAGCTGCACTCTTCTAGTATTCAAAATATTCTCTGGTCCCCTGCCCACTCATCACTGAGCTCCCTGAGAACAGGGATCCCATCTCATTCACCTGGGTACTCACCAGGCCTAGCCCAGTGCCTGGCATTGGTGGGCACTTTGTGAGCCTCTGCTGATTGAGGGGCTAAAAGCACCCAGTACCACGCCCACAATGTTTATGCACCAAGACCCCCTGGCATTCTCTAGTCCATAGGCCACAGCTATGCACTTTCACTTCCCCATTCTCTGGGGAGGGAACAGAACTTGAAGCCAAGCCTGGAGGACAGGAGTTCAAGAGTAGAGCTCCGCGTAGCCTGGTGGATCAGGAAGAAGGGAATAGGAGAAGAGGAGGAGGTGGCCCACCTGCAAAATCGAAGCTCTTGTGCCAGCCTACCGATTAGTTAATGAAATAATCTGCCCCTTGAAAACTGAAGGCAATGGCAACCCACTCCAGTACTCTTGCTTGGAAAATCCCATGGACAGAGGAGCCTGGTAGGCTACAGTCCACGGGGTTGCAGAGAGTCGGACACGACTGAGCAACTTCACTTTCACTTTGAAAACTGAAATAGCACCCACTCCCCCTGCTCTGAAGCAAATCTGTTTCTGTCTCCGTTATTTAAGCCCCCTGAAGATGCTCTGTGCTGTTAGGGTGGGAGAACATTAGCTCTACGGAGCCACAGCTACCTTCCCAGCAGGTACGCTCCCCAAATCCCTTCTCACCATGTCATCTTCCTTTTGTCAACATGAGGCTCTCCGAACGCATTCTCTTCTGGTCTCCTCCAAATAGGCAGCATTTAGCAAACAACAAATCTTTATCACTGACTGCCCTAAATGAACCCTAATTGGGAGTTTGACCTTCTAGGAATCTAGAAATGGTGGCTTGTCCACTATGCTATATTCCCCAGTGATGCTTCTCAGGAGCAGGATGCACATGCCCACACGGGTGTACACACAGCGTCCTACTGGCTGGAACGACATCTGTGCTTGTGTGTAAGCAGCGCTGGTTGTGTGCCCGAGGCGAGTGCTGCCTGCGGGGTCTGTCCTTGTCTGTGATGTAGGTGAAAGGCCAGGGCCCCTGTAGTCCTCATCCTTCTCTTCCTCACTTCCTACAGAATGGAGGGACTGTGGCAGAGGTTCTGACGTTTCCCTGGACTCGCATCCTGTCTGCTGAACTATCCTCTGCCACTTTCACCACCAGGCCTGGTCTGCCGCCCCGCCCCTAAGCTGGAACTAATTATCATAGACAATTTTAGAAGTTCATATTCCAGTATTCTAAAAAAAAAAAAAAAAACCCAAGACTTCCATAGCTGAAAGAGTTATAGAGAAACCACAAAACTGTTGGTGCTATGTGGCATTGATACATATTTACTAAGCTGGCACAGAAGAATCCGAGGTGATGGGTATTACCTCTTAAGTTTGAAAGTAGACTTTAACAACAAACATCTCAAATAGAAGGTACAGAAAATACAGATGTACCAAACACAAGAAAAGGTTCACTAGTTCACCTGTCAGGTCTACATCTGCATTATAATGGACTGGAACAAAGGCATCCATTTCTATCCCAGAGGGAAATACTACATCTCTTTCATGTGATGCTATGACTGCATGTGTAAAATGCCTGCACTAAAATTAAGTCTTCTATCTTCCAAATTTTCTCAATTATTAATACACTGGACAGCTGCAGTAGCTCTAGCAAAAATAGCAGCCAAGCTTTCCCACAAGTCAAAACAGCCATGAGATGTCTGCACAGGGACTTTCCTATGTGAGGACTGGCTGCTCTCTGGGCCAAACAAGAAGAAACACAGTCTCTAGTGGAACAACAGAAAAAGAGAAACTTGATTTAGAATTTAACATGAAAAATGACAGCCCTTCCTCCCACCCCGCCAGGGACATTCACTCCTCTTTATAACAAGAAACTCTGTGTGTGTGAAAAAAAAATGTTGACTGAAAAGGCTACCGGTCCACTCACTGGGATAACAATTCAGAAAATTAAACAGTAAACCCGAGGAATGCCAATCACTTCAGTGTATTCTGGAATGAAACTATCCAATCGTGCCCACTCAACGGGAGCAGGGTGAGGTTAGAAAAACAAATTATGTCTTTCTTTTTTTTTTTAAGATTTCGGGGAAGCAAATTAACGTCCAGGGAAAAAAAAGCTGTCCTTCAGTTGCCACCTTCATATTTTAAACGAGTATCACAGTGTCATCTTAACAGACTTTTTTGAATACATTCTTTGTGGAAATACTCAACATGTGAAAAGCACTGCAAAGGGAAAAACTGAGTACTCAGAGTATCACCATTCAATGATCTCTGAACTCAACAGTGATCATGAATTTTAAGTCGAAGATTTATGTGTAGAACATGAAACAAGAATAAAATAGATTTCAAAAGTTTTTTTAAACTATAATATCAGAGCTTAAGCATATCAGTCACTTGTCATGGTCACGTTGTGCTTGGTCTGGATGTGATCAAACATTTCACATTGCCTGTCACAATTCTGATTTCACATCATTCTAACCTTTAAAGGCAATTAGAACACATGCCCCAGTTTCTGGGTCGTATGGTACCATCACTCCGTCTGTGCCCCAGCACCACAAACAGAAATGGTTGTAGGTCCTTGAGGAAAAAGCAGAGTCCTAGCGGCCCAAATTCTAAACAAGGATATGTTTGCACCAGTTCTGCATAACTGGTTTCTAAGAGCAAGGACCATATTTCATCTTCCCTCTCTCACGATCTACGTAAAAATCACAGTTATTTTTCAGTAAACGCCAACAAATGTCAGAGAGGCAAACCATGGCTATTTGGAAATGGCTGTTAGTTTATTGATATAATCCCCCAGAGTAAAGCTCGTGGTGTGAATGTTTTCAAGACAGCCACTGTCATTTAGAGGCGGGGCTTACTAACCTAACACAGACACTCACTGCCTGTGTATCACTTACCATTTGCGATCTGTTCTTCGGACAGCCATTGATGTCTTCGATCTTCTCATTTGCTGAAAAAAGAAACACGGGTCAGAAAAACAAATCATCATCACAGACACTGCAAGCAGTGATGTTCAGGACCCTTGAGGCCAAGCAAATCCTAAGGCCCATTCTGGGGTTCGTCCAACCAGCACAGGCATGTGAAATACTGAGACGCTTCTAGCAAGCTTCAGGACTTAACTCATCGAGCTGCTGTCCTCCAGGGACAGCTGGGGCAAGGTCGCCGTCATCTAAGGCAGAGACAACTGCGCTGGCGACAGTCTTGGAGTGATGGGGCAGGGTGGAAATGTTTGCACACTGGGAAATGGACTGAGCTGTGACTGTGCTCTAGGCTCAGAAAAGGCAACCGCAACTTCCCCACAAAAGATGGGGTGCTTCAGAGTGAGATCCACCTAGCCACAGTGCAGCTCCTGGGGACAAAAGCCACAGATGGTAGCATCTCACTCCACTTGTAGCCAGAAATATTAAGGTTGCTTTTGCCTGTCCTGATCCTGTTCCCAAAGTGGATCTTATTCCCACTGGGATCCTATTCCCAATGGAAAAACAAGAGAGTGAGACTTTAAAAATGATACATCCATGCCATTTAGTAAGTCTAGATTAAATCTGGAACATACTCTATTGAAGTCAAAAGAGTGCCGATCTACTTAGAGAAGTGATAGAAAGAGGCTGAACCGAATAAGCTGGAAATCAAATAAAAACAAGGAAGAAAGGCCCAGCTGCCCATGGTGAATGTATTTCATCCTCAGTCTAAAGGAACCCTTGTAAGATATAGCCTAGGACATCTGAGTTTGCAACTGCAGTGCTACCTGAAAGGCAGTATGTATAGTGGCTTGGAGGCAAAGATACCCCAGTTTGAAACCCAGCTCTACAGCTTCTGAGCTGTGTGATCTTAGCCATGTAACACAACCTCTCTGTTGCATTGCCTCACCTATAAAATTGAGTTGGCTCATCTGCAAAATTGAGCTAATACGACATACTTTAGAGGAGGAGCTGTGAAAAGAAGATTATATGATGCCAGTAAAATGCTTAGTGCAGTACCTAGCACATAGTGACAGTTCTATGTATGTTGTTGTTTAGTTGCTCAGTTGTATCTGACTCCGTGACCCCATGGACTGCAGCCCACCAGGCTCCTCTTTGTCCATGGGATTTCTCAGGCAAGAATACTGGAGTGAGTTGCCATTTCCTTCTCCAGGGGATCTTCCTGACCCAGGTCTCCTGCATTGAGAGTTGGATTCTTTACCTCTGAGTCACCTGGGAAGCCCTCTTTGTATGGTAGCGATCATTAATCCAATTATACATACTCTTTATCATCTATGTAGAAATATATAAAATAAAATTTTCCTTTTTGATCTCTCCACCTGAATTTAACCCAGAAACCAAGCTAGGACTTCACAGTAAAGGACTTCAGATTTGCCTTCTCTGAAGACTTTTTAAGATTCCTTTCCAATCCCACATCCCTTTACATTTTACCACTCTAGAAAGATAAGGCCTGCTAGGCCTCTGCTCTCTCAGCACCCTGGAAACTGCCTCTATGTTACTTTTAGCCACCTAACGTGTAACTCCTTTTCTAGCCTCCCCCAGCTATGCAGACAGGTAGATTCTGTTTTTCACACTTGTAGCCTTACAGCTCAGTAAGTGCTTGCAAAATAATATATATATATATCACATCCGATTTTAATGACTGTAACATCTAAAACTTCCATGAAAAGACATAAAAAAAGCATCCGAAGAGGATAACAGAAACAGTTTCCCACGACACTAAGGTTTTAGAACGCCTGTACTTAAATATAGTTCAGTTACCTCCATTGGGGTTTTTTTTTCCTCCAGCATTTCTACCTTCAGAGAGAAGTAAAAAATAAGAAAGCAAGCTAGTGGCAGGACATTATTTAAAAACCTAACTACCAGAGACAGTCTCACCTACCCCTTTTTCAGAATTTGCCCAGAGTAGTAGACATTCAGGCCTATGACCCATCTGGGAAGACTTCAGTCTTCCAGGAGCCACCTGAGTTTTCGCAACTCTTAAGAACACTGGGATAGGCATTTTAGGAATCTTCTTCCACCTGCTTTTCCCTACTCCTCAAAGAGGTGCCATAAAGCCTTAAAAGATGCACATAAAAGATGCACAATGAATGAGATGACTCAGAGATATTTGTTGTTCAGTTCACCAGAAAATACAATTAGCCAAAAGGTTACACTAGCATGTAAGCTCCACAAAACCAAGAACTTTCATTCTGCTTTGTTTTCTACTATAACCCCAGACCCTAATGCGGTGCCTGACACATAGTACCCACTCAACATGTATTTGTTGAGGGGAACTAAGGACTGTTCTGAATATTTCAATGAATCAAAGTTTTACTGCCTATTCTGAGGCAGCTGCCCTTTCACTTGTGTATATATAAATGTGTGTCCTGAAGGTGGAAAAAAAAGAAAGATCCTTGACACCTGGCACTCCTTCATACATTGGAAATTACGGCAGGCTAGCACTCTGACCTTGGATTTTGATCTACAACACTGGAAGAATAAATATATGGCTTTTGAGAATCAAGGCCACCCCAGGTATCTTCCAATTGGATGCTCGTGTTGGCCAAAGTCATAAGTCATTGGGTTCTGATCAATACCCAGCTCATTGATGCTCGTTAAAGTGAAGGATGGATAACTGTAATCCTGAGAAGTCATTTTAAATGATCATGGTTATATACCCTATATGTGAGACTGAGACAGATGCATAGAAACCACTCTGAGGGAGAAGGTGATTGAGTTCTCTAAATTATGTTCTATGCATGGGACCTCAGGGTGGAGCGTTGGGATGACACTGAGGGATGGGAGGGGGAGGGAGGTGGGAGGAGGGTTTTGGGAGGGGGAGTACATGTCTGTGAATCCATGGCTGATTCATGTCGATGTATGGCAAAAACTACTACAATATTGTAAAGTAATTAGCCCCCAACTAAAATAAAAAATAAATAAAAAAGATCATTTATATACCTTCTGGATAAATGAAACCAAGGGATTGAGTCTAATTATCCCTGTAGTTCCTTTTCATGGTCTGTCACTTAAACCACAGTCAGGTGTTCAATGAGTTCATTGGGCTCCTATCAGGCTAAAGGTGCCCTTTTATAATATTCAAAATAAACCAATGGCAGGGGGGGCAGCCTATTTATGACCCCCTAAAGAAGGCGTGGGAAGAGATCAATCAAATGACTCAACCCAAACTCAAAATAAATGCTTAATAAAAATGCAAAAAAGTCTGGACCTCCTAGTTACCAATTTCATGTAATGTAAATACTTCTCCTTTAACTTAAATTCTCAAGAATTTCTGTGAAAGTGAAAGTGTGAAAGTCGCTCAGTTGTGTCCGAATCTTTTCCGACCCCATGGACTATATACAGTCCATGTAATTTTCCAGGCCAGAATACTGGAGTGGGTAGCCTTTCCCTTCCCCAAGGGATCTTCCCAACCCAGGGATTGAACCCAGCTCTCCTGCATTGCAGGTAGATTCTTTACCAGCTAAGCCACCAGGGAAGCCAATCAAAAATTTCTGTGGTTGTCATAAATACTTAAAGCAATAATAGAAGCTCTCACTCTGCTGGTAAGAAGAGTTTGGTCTTCAGGGCTGAATTTATTAACTCGGGGTAGGGGGTCTTTGGCTACAGCCCCAAAGTAGAAAACCAAAGAAGCAAAGCCATGTCCCCCAAAGTCCTCAACTGTCATTAAAACTGGCATCCTGAAGTGCCAGTGGTATTTATTCCAGCAAGCTCTAGTGTGCAGACCTGTCTGCACGGAAGGTGACAAGTTAGTCATTGGAAAGCATCAGTGCACTTTAAGAAGTATGGAGTCAAGCTTGTCATTTCTCAAAAGACCTCCTGGTAAGGGTTCAGAGCATTTCAAGAGCCCAAGCATCTATGCTTGGCACTTATGTATGTGCAGGGCAGTTGACCATCCCGCCAATGTCCAGAAAGAGAAACTGCCTGCCCTCACTGAAAGGCATATGACTTACCCAAGGTCATGCCACGGAAACAGGTCATCAACAGAAGGCAAGTACAGTCCTGTGGGTTGTGTGAATTTCCTGGTTGAGCTCAGAGGCAGCCCAAATGGTGGTAGAGAATGAGCTGCTATCAGCTTCTCTAATGGGAATCTCTTCCCCTCTGTCTTGGCTTCCTCCTTCTCTCCAAGCCTCTTTTGTTTATCCTGTTTCCCTCCCCCCCTCTCTCTCTCCTCTGTCCTCTCTTCCTCCCGCCCCTTCTCTCCTTCGCTCACTCCAACCCCTTCTGGCATCCTCCCTGAGTGACAGCAATGTAAGCAGAGGGAAGGAGGCCTGTCTCTCCCTCTTGATTCATGCTGTTTATCCTGGCCTCATAAACCTTTCTAATAACTCACGGACATGGCACCGTTGATGGGCTGGCAGGCAACTGCCGGCTTTGGGCAGCTCAGGGCTCAAGAAGATAATCCTACTAATAAGATGCTGAACACAGACACTCAACCCTCAGTCACCAGAGCAAGGGCACCAAGAGGCAGCAGCACAGGGTTCATTTTCTGCCCAACGGGCAGAAGGCAATGACGGAAGAGTGTGGGCCCCAAGTTATCCCACTATCTGGGAAGACGGTGGATGGATAAATAGAAGGCTAGAGCCTAGGACCTATCTGGGCTCGATGAAGACTTAGTTAGGAGTAGCATCTGTGAAGAGCGTTTCAGGTTTTCCTTCACATAAAACATCTTAGCTTTCAAAGGATTCCAACTCTCCGTCATTAGAACTTGCTGAGGAGATGGTTCGATTCCCCAACTTGAAATTTAAGTCTTCAACCACTGGCTTTGTTCCTGGGTTAGCCCTGTACCTTGCTTTATTTGCCTTGTTGAGTCTCTGGCTCTCTACCCTCCAGCATCTCTGCACACTATTCCCTCCTACCACTAAGCCCTCCCTGACCACTTCACCCAGCTAACTCCCAGTTTGAGGTCTTGGTTTACAGATAAATTTCTTGAGGAAATGTTCCTTGATTCCCTCCTTGCTAACCCAGTGACTCTTTCCCTAATCATGGGTCAGTCCTCACAGCACATGAGCCCTTAATCATTATACACAATCTTCCTCACTCCTAGATCTAGGAAGAGGTTGTGACTTAAAAGGACAATCTCTCTGCCTGCAAGTTTTGATGGACCTTCATTTAGATGAGTTCTTTTCAACTATTTTAAAATAACTTCGAACCTTCAGAAAAGTTGTAGGAACAGTACAGAGAATTTCTATACAACATCATCCATTATCATTTTCTCGCTTCCTCTCTCACACCCTCTTTCTCTCTATAGGTAGACATTATTTTTCGTGAATCATTTTAGTGTAGGCTCAGTTGTGTCTGACTCCTTTGCAACCCTGTGGACTGGAGCTCACCAGGCTCCTCTGTCCATGGAATTTTCCAGTCAAGAAAACTGGAGTGGACTGCCATTTCCTACTCCAGGAGATCTTCCCAGGGACCAAACCCACTTCCCTTGTGTCTCCAGCATTGGCAGGCAGATTCTTTACCACTGAGCCATCTGAGAAGCCCTGTGGCTTAGATGGTAATCTACCTGCAATGCAGAAGATCCCAGTTTGATCCCTGGGTTGGAAAGACTCCCTGGAGAAGGGAACGACTACCCACTCCCGTTTTCTTGCCTGGAGAATCCCATGGACAGAGGAGCCTGGCGGGCTACAGTCCATGGGATCGCAGAGAGTCACACACAACCAAAGCGACTGACGCACACACCTGGGAAGTCCTAGTGTAGGCTCCATGGGTCATATCCCTGATTCTTGATGTGTACTTCCAAAGGAAAAGGATATTATTTCGTGGTACAATTCTAAATTTCAGGAAATGTAACATTGCTCTAATTCCAATATTCCAATTTAGTCAATTGACTCAAAAATGTCCTTTATTGCATTTTATTCCCCTGAATGGGATCCAGTCCAGCATCACGAAGTGCATTTAGCTGTCAGGTCTCTTTAGTGTCCTTTCTTCTTAAACAATTTCTCAGCCATATTTTTTTTATTTTTTACAGCAATGACATTTTGGAACAATCCAGGTGGTTTTTGGTTTGTTTTTTTTTTCAATAGAATGTTCCACAGTTTGGGTTTATCTGAGAGTCCTCGTGATGAGTTTCAGGCTTTCCAACCCCTGAGTGCAATACAACATGAAGTGATGTTGCATTCTTTCTGAGGTACCCTATCAGCAAGCATGTGACATCCAGCTGCTTCTCACCAGGAATGTAGTTTGATCACCTGGTCATGACACCTGATTCCTTTTGCAACTAATACACCGTCAGTGAAGAGCCACTTTGAGACCATGTACATAGCTGCTCTCCATCAAACTTTCTCCCCTAGATTTCAGGATCCATTGATGATTCTTGCCTTAACTAATGTTTACCATCACAGCTGCAACTCCTTCTACATTCATCAGTCAGCATTCTCTTGTTCAGTTGAGTCTTCTCTTCTCTTCCATTGATATATCATCTATTTATTCATCTATCAGCATATACATTTGTATGCTCCTATTTTATTCCATGGGTATAATCCACAGTGGTCCTCAGTTATATTGATGCTCTAGTTGTCTCAGATCAGATTGCTCTTTGTAGCCCTGGAGTGTAGAACTAGTATTTGCAGGGAGATACTACCATCGGGGGGCAGATTTTGACTTAATGAAAGAAGAGCTTTTAAAAGATTCTAACTTTCCATCATTAGAACTAGCTGTGGAGGTAGGTAGTTGCCCATCCTAGGAAGCATTTAATAGAGTCTGCTGACTATATTTCCTAGAAGCAATTCATATATCAGGTTGAGGCTTTTAAAACATCCTTTCCAAACCTTAGAGCTGCAGCGCCATCCTGGAGAGGAGGAGGGTGACATACAGTTGAGAGGAATACTCAGGAGAATACTACACCCTGAGAAGGGGAAACATTCAGGCCGCCTGTGGGAAACAATCCAACGCAGGCCTAGGGAATCAATGGCTGCAGTGAGCAACATTCTCATCCCTAAACTAATCAACTCAACTTCTTGTGAACATCACTGCACACTCGATACCATGTTCAATGATGTGAACCCAGAAAGGAAGATGACTCAGAGCCAGACCTATGGAGAGCCAGGCCCAATACAGCAGTCAGTGGGATGATAGAGGAGGGTCCCTCCAGTTCTACCTGGGAGAGAGCTAGGTAGGGGATCAGAGGGAAACTGACTTTTCAAGAATGAGTAGGAGGTCTCCAGCCAAAGAGCAACTGTAATCACTAGACTTCTACTCAGCACAAGATGGAGTCTCTAGGAATCCAATTCTGGGAATCAGTGGTACTAACTTGAGCCTTTGAAATCACAGACTAGTGGCTCAGGCTCAGAGAGGTCACCATCTTGAGAGTTCATCTCATCAGAACAGATTCAGGGAAGCATCCTCCTAAGCAATGATAAAAACTGTGCTAGCTTATATTTCCATAGCACTATGCTTAGTAAGTTTGCCATACACATTCACCCACTCTGGGACCCAACAGACATAACTAGTCTATCATGACACACTCTGACATCGATTCCAAGGCCTCTGCATTTTTCTACACATACCTTTCAAGGCAGTGGCTACCAAGTGCTATCCAGAAACACTTCACAGTATCCAAGCACATTTTACATTTGATGCCTATTTTACACTTCACAAGATTGCCACAAGATCAGACAAAGCAGGCATGAAAGTGAAAGTCACTCAGTCATGTCTGACTCTTTGCAACCTCAGGGACTATGCAGTTCATGGAATTCTCCAAGTCAGAATACTGGAGTGGGTAGCCTTTCCCTTCTCCAGGGGATCTTCCCAACCCAGGGATTGAACCCAGGTCTCCCACAATGCAGGCAGATTCTTCACCAGCTGAGCCACAAGGGAAGCCCAAGAATACTGGAGCAGATAGCCTATCCCTTCTCCAGTAGATCTTCCTGATCCAGGAATCAAACCGGGGTCTCCTGCATTGCAGGCAGATTCTTTACCAACTGAGCTATCGGGGAAGCCCTGATAAAAAAGCAGGCATGGTTGTGCCTATTTTATTTCACTTGTTTTAATTGCTTTTTTTTTTAATCATTTTTTTTCCTTTGGCTGCACCATGTAGTATGCGGGATCTTAGTTCCCCAACCAGGGATTGCACTCATGCACCCTGCAGTAGAATCACAGGGTCCTAACCACTGAACCACAAGGGAATTCTGTGTGCCCATTTTAAAGACAGGGAAACAGGTAGCAGAGTCCATGTTCAGAGACCCATGTCTCAAAGAACTGAGAGGGTCTTCTAGGAGATGGGGGTGGCCTCAACAATCTGAGCAAGCTTGACCCCTCTAGCCAGTCAACTCCAGATGAGAACTCCACCCTGGCCAGCACCTTGACTCTGGCCTTGCAGAGTCACTCAGCTAAGCTGTGTGTGCACCCGATGCACAGAAATTGTGAGGTAGTGAACAGATGTTCTTTTATGTCATTAAGTTTGTGACAATCTGTTACATAGCAACAGCAAACTAATATAGGGAAGGAGAGAAAAAGAAGGACCAATGGAAGTTGGTCTTCAGTCAATCTTAGGACAGCAAGGAAGCATCTTTCTCTCTAGATGGCACTCCAAGAGTTTCACCTTAGGCCAATTTGCCTGTATTTTTAGGTACGATCTCCACAGACGTGAGCAGAGCTACAACTATACATGGCTGCCTCTCATACTTGAAGGATAAACAACTTTTCCATAACAACACGCCCGAGGGGCTGGGGCTTCTGTGCTTTTTTTTCTTTCTTCTCCCTTGGCATGAGTTGGCTGCCGAGGCTGCCAGCGACAACAATCAGCCTAATGCCATCTAATTGACATCCTGCCTCCACGGTCTGCTCCGAGTTCTCAGGCAGGACCACTGGGGTGCTTCCCCGAAGACCCAAGGCAAAGCTGTGCACAGCCTCCACCCATGTGCCTGCCCAGAATAACTCCTCTTCTCCTCCAGCACACAGCCAAGGCATTAAAAATCCCGCTGCTCCAGTTCCCTTCCCCCTGTATTAAAACCAGAACAAGCCCTCTGCAGAGACTGAGCCTTTGATTTCTCAGACCCAATTAAAGTTCACAAGGAAGAACCAGTCTCATGTTGCCTTTTCTTTTTTTTGGAAATATTTCCAGAATAATCCATAAAAAAGCACATCATTGGGGGGAGGGGCAATGAGGGAGCCAGAAAGATTATAGGAGGGAAGAGGGACTGAGAGCCCCTCTGTAAACCACAAGCATTTCCCCCGGCCATGGCCAGTCTTTCTTCCTGGAGAAATCAAGATGAGATTGCCCTGTAGGTGATCTTATCAGGCAAAATGAGCTGGTACCCACCCTCCTCTGGCACAAAACAGAGTCAAATAAACTGTCACCACATACAGCAGAAACACTGCCTTTTGAGATGATGTCAGGGTTCCATCCCCACTTGCCAGACTTGACCCCTGCTGGACTGGTCTCCAAGGTAACTCATCCACCCACCCCCTCCCCACCCCCCTGAGGTCAAATCTGCTCTTACCTACAACCTGGATAATCTGGGCCAGGAGGACGCCGTCCGTCACATCTTGCTGGAGATCCTTAATGAGACGCTTGTGGCCCGATTTGGCTAGATAATGATTGGCCCAGTCCGTGTAGATCTGCAAGAAAGCACACAGGCAACTTTAGGAGCCCCGTCAGATCCCATCTCAGCGTTCCCAGCAGCTGCGGGGCCAGAAGACGAGCCACTGTCCCAACGGCGAGCTGTCTGGGGCCAACCCTCACCATTAACATGCAGTGCATTGTGCCCGTGGGGCATTCAGCTGGCCAGAGCCGGGCTTTCACCTATTGAGAGATCTGCTGTCAAAGGCTCAGGAGAAAGCTAAAGAACGCCTCAAAACACGCAGAGGCCTGAATGGGACAGGGGACACGGAACTAAACAGTCTGCACCAGGCGGCTTTGAGAGGCTGAGGCTCTAAAGGCAGGCGTGGTCTCCCCCACCCCACCACCCGACCCGGCCCCTTCCCATCTTTTTCTCTTTATTGAGAAAACGTATGGGGAGGTTACCACCCAACAGGCAATCTTTTCATGGGCCATTTCAGGGAAAGGAGTTCTCAGGAGCCTGAGTCCCTTGTAAGGGAGCCAAGTACCAAAACACAGAGCCCTTCAATTACTCTTGTGTGAGTGGAGTTATGAATGGCCTCACAATCATCTCAAATTTAATCAGCTTAATTTAAAAGCCCAGCATCATTTTCACTGTTGGGATTCTGTGAAACAACAACAAAAATCCCCCAGCAAATTCCAACACATTTAAACACAGCATTGGTGAGCACAGCACCTGAAAGGCAGAGGCTGGGCTGCCATGGGATCAGGAAAGCAGACCCCTCTGGGGGACACACAGACCGCCCCTCCCAGTCACAGAGCCACCGGCACAAAGAGTATTTTCTTCCAACAGGCCAACAAACCAGGAAGACTCGCCTGCAAACTTTCGCCCACAATGACACAAGCTGAAAACAAAACTGAAAACCTCATCAATTCTGCATGCTAAGTTTCCTGCGAGGACTTGTGAATTTGTTGGGGAACATAAAGGTGTTTTATCAGAACCTCCCCACCCACCCCCCCCCCGCCCCAGGAGGGATATGAACATATGGCTGCTCAGAAAGAGAAGTGTCCCCTCTCAGCTGGGCCACGTCAGCGGCTGCAGTTCATGTACTAACCAATGTGAGGTTTCCACCGAAACGATGAAGCCCATCACTGCACCTTCATCAGCCGGCCTGCTCTGAGATCTCGCGTCACTCACAGAGCAGCGGAAGACCTGCCCCTGCCCCTGCCCCAGCCCTCCCTCCATCCTTTCCAACACTGTGCTCAGCAGAGGTGTGAGCACAATGGGGTGCTGCCCTTCAAACTCCCCAAATATGGGTTCAAGGGTGAGTGCCTGGACTTGCAAAGCAGGGCCCTGCCAGGGAGGGGCATCTCTGAGTACTCCAACTGGGACAGTGAAGGCCTCATCTCAAGAGTGGACAAGGTGGACATGTCCTTTCTACTTCATGAAGTGCTGAGAACAGAAAACTCCTGTCCATTACTTTCTTCCCTCAAGACTCCCAAGTTGTCAGATCAAAAATTTAGTACAGCAAGATCATGTTTCAATTTCACAAGCACTGAGAAATCTAAGGAAGTGGAGAGCCATCTTGGTCACTACAATGGCCAGGCTGAAAGGTCAGTGATCACTGGATGAAATTGTTAAGAGGGAGAGAGGGAAGGGGAACAACATTCAAAAGCAAAGAGAAAGACCAGGGTTCAAGGCCCAACTCTAGAGGCTCCCCAGGGTGGGGGTTTGGGGTTGTTTTGTTCAATGATGTAGCCCAAGGACTTACAATAGCACAAAACACATTAGAACTTCCCGATACGTAGCTGTTGAGGAGTGGGTGTCTGACCTCAGCTGAGCACCTTAACTCTCTGAGCTGAGGTTTTCCTATCTGCAATATGGGATCAATACTGTGTACTTGTCAGTTCTTATGAGGACTGATAGAACATATTATTTTTTAAATAGTGGCTTATACAGAGTAGGAGCTGAGTAACAACTAACACAAAGCCTAATACACGCCCCACAGTAGTACTAACACTTCACACATATTAACTCACTGTATCCTCATTCTGTGTGGCAGATGCTAGTACTGTGTCTACGCTTCAGAAGAGAAACCTGAAGTGCAGGGAGGTAAAGGAACTTATCCAAGGTCACTGGGAAGTGGCAGAGACAGGATTTGAACCCAGGCTGACTGGCTCTAGAATCCCTCAGAGGCGCTCAACACTGCTTCTGTGAATATGAGTATAAATCATTCAAATCACTCACCCCCTCCATGACACCCTCCTACTGATGAGACTCATTCCTCTATTATGCTCACACTGAAAGAATTGTTTACATATATATAAAAGCTCCAAATCGATCCCTTGCTGTCACGTGACTTTTCTTAGCCAAGTCACTTGACTTTCCTGGGCTTCAGTTTATCCAGCTGTAAAATGGGCACAGCCAATCCGACTTCAGAAGGTGGTTGTGAAGAACTCAGTGAATGAAGCACCATCTGGAAGCCCCTGGCCTGACCCACATGGGGCTCGGGAAGCAGAGGCAGTGGGTGGTCATGAGGAGTGCTTTGGCATGAGTAGACAGCTTTAAACATTAGCTGCCAGTCTGCCTAATACACCTACGACCTTTGGCCTGGGTGTGCTCACGAGGGGAATAATAATACCTACACATCATCAGGTGATTATGAGGGTGAAACAAGTCCATATACATAAAGAACACAGAATCTGAGACATGCTAAGTGTCCAGTAAATAAAAGGAATAATGAGAAAGGTGACTCCCAGCATTATAAAATGGGTCAGAACAAAACCAGCCACAGAACCAGCCACAGCCTCTACCCTGAACCTCCAGGGCACAAATGACTCAAGGACTCACTCCCCTTCTCTTTTGTCACAAGGTACAATTTCAAGAGTCTGAAGCACTCCCTCTGCAATCACAACCCAGGGTAGATGGTAAAAGACAAGCAGGCCAGAAAACCAGCTGGGTTGGTATGGAGAGTGAGGCATCCACTAAGTAGGAGATACATCCCCAGGGATGTCTCAAGCCCTGGAGGGATCCTATCAGCTGAGGGTCTGAGAGACCAAGCTGCTGCTGCTCAGTCGCTTCAGTCATCCAACTCTGTGCAACCCAATAGACGGCAGCCCACCAGGTCCCTCTGTCCCTGGGATTCTCCAGGCAAGAATACTGGAGTGGTTTGCCAGAGACCAAGAGAACATCCCAAAGCTTAAAGCCATCTGCCCCACATCTGCCAGCTGAAGTGAGAACAGGCCATGGGCAAGAACACCGCTGAGTGGGAAGCAACTCAGGTACCTCTGCTCAGGTACCACTTCTTAGGTGATTAAGGGTATTTTAAAATAGACATACTCTCTCTAAAGCCAGCCCTCCATGTGTCAGCACAAATCAGCAGGAAACCAAGGTTAAGCAGGCTTCTTTCAGCAAGTCCAGGGGTACCTACACACACTCAGTGTGGAGTCCTGGTGAGGCCACACAGGCATCTGGTATACCAGGGACAACTTAATTCTACAGTGGTCAGCAATGGCTCTGCCAGAGAAGTGACCCTCTCTACTCGAAGCTATGTAAAACAAGAGCTCTTCTTCTCCCAACCTGAATCCACCTACACACCATTGCCAACTTCGTGCTCCAACAGCACACCTCCAATCCTGTCACCTGCTCCAAAAATCATCAATGGCTCCCCACTGAACTAAAGACAGACTTTTCACACTGCGGCTCAAGGCAAGTCTTCACATCTACCCACTCTTCCCCAGCTGGTGTCCGACCTTGCAGGGGAGGTGGTGTGTGTGAAAGTTAAGAGCATGGGCTTGGGCACTGACCAAGTCAAGCTGGCCCTTGGCAAGTGAATTTCTATTTACCTCTCTGTACCTCAGTTTTATCCTCCATAAAATGGGGATTATACCAAATATACAATAAGGCAAGGACTGGCCAATTATACACAGGCCAAACCCAATAGACCACCTGCTTCTGTAAACAAAGCTCTATGGGAACCCAGCCACATCCATTTGCCATCTGTAGCTGCTTTCACACCACAATGGCACAGCTGAATAATTGTGATACAGACTTTTGGCCCACAAATCCTCAAATATTTACTGTCCGGTTCTTTACAGCAAAAAGTAGCCAGTCTGTGTCATAGGGACTGAATGACATAATGTGCCTATAGTGAGCAAGTGCTCAGGAATAATTACGATTATTATTACCCCAGGAAAACAGGACCTCACACTTCCCCCATCTCTGAACTCCTGCCACCCTACCCACCTGAGGGCCTCCACCAGGACCACCCAGCAGAACTCCATTCCTATGCTTGTCCTCCATGAAGTTCACTCTTGATTTCCCAATTGCATCCCAAGCTGCATACAAAGCAGGGAACCTGTACACTGGCACCATCACCTCACCCCTACTCGCAGATTGGGGGCAAAGATGGTGTCCTGCCCATCCCTGGGCCCAGACGTGCCTCTCAAGAAGGGGGCACAGCAGGGGCTTGGTAAGTGGTTGTGGAGTTGAGCTGAACAGACAGCAAAAGGGCAAATCCTTGAGAAACTGATTACATTGGTGACTTAATGTGAGCTCTCAGCAAATACTCAAACCAGGATCTCAAGTCTCTTTACTGATTGAAAAGAGGAAGGAATAGAGAAAATAAATCACTCTATAGTGCAAGCTCACTAATCAGGACCCGAACAAGAATCATTAATTTATCTGGAGTTTCCTCTCCCTAGTTCTCAACTTTCTGAAGAAATAAGTCACAGGAAAATGCCTAGATTTATTTTAAGAAATATAGTTTTCATGGGTCATGCTAAGCACTGACACACGTCAGGGCCCTCCCTCTCAATTACTGTTTCAGTAGCCCATGAAATAACTACCATTCTTCCTAGAAGTACCTTTGGAAAATAAACTCACCACATCCTTAGTCATTAAGGACTTCATCAGGTTCAGAAACTCAACAAAAAATGGGACAGAGTGTGTTTGAAATCTTAAGCAAGGGCTACGGCATGCAGGGCATCCTCTCTGAGCCTCAGGCACCCAGAATCATCCTTCCCCAGGGTTCTAGAGACTTAGAACTGCTGCTGTTCCAGGTGGGCTTCCTGGAGCCCACCGATCCCTGATGGGTGAACTTTCAGTAGAAATGGGCAAGGCAAAGAACCACACAGTTCTGGGAAAGAGTAAAACCATCATCGCCACACCCACCTCCAACAAATTATTACATCATCCCAGAGTAAAAATTCTAGAGGAACAGGCCCTAGAATCGTCTCCCACTAGTATCCGCAAGAGTCTTTCCCACTCTGACTCATCTCACTGAGTTCACCCACTCTCCCCACCGGCTCTGACGGGAGACCTCATCGGTGCTCCAGAAGCGCTTGGTGAGGGAAAGGAGTTCTGTCAAAGCTCGAAAAGAAAAAAGGGGAAGGAAGACAATGACAGCTGAGAGTGAATTCGTTTTGATTCACTTTATGAGCCTTGACAGGTTTTCAAGGAGCGCATCATTTGTTTGCTTACAACTCCACCTCATTTCATATCAAACAGGCTGAAATCAAAGAGGGAAAGTCTTGACAGATCAAGTGAAGAACCCAATTATTAATTGTAACAAGAAAACTGATAAAAATTGCACTGTTGTTAAACCAGTGGGGAAGGTGCCAAGTTTATACTGCAATTAGCTCTCCAGTGAAGGGGGATGGGTAGCACTGGAAGGAAGAAACCTCCCCAAAGTCTATAAAATAACTGCACCCAAAGTCGTTGCCTGAACAACTCTTAAGTCCAGACCAATGTGTCAGGCTGCCTGATGGATCCAAAAGGCAGCAGATAGAATTAGCACAGTGGTTACAGGAGGAAAAGGGTGCAAATGAATCTCTTAGCAGGAAATGCCAGAGAGGAGATTCAAGATACAAGTACACTAGTCATTTATTAATAGCACCTGAGGTGGTTTCCAGCCAATTAGTTGTAAAGAGAACCTATTGTCTGGCCTCCATTCAAGGTCTCACTGTAGACTTCAGGGATATCGTCAACATCATATCGCTTCCATGACTGTGCAGTGTGTGGTTAAAATGGCTTAGTTATGATCGTCCTGAAGTACAAAAATGACATTGCAACAATAGTACAGTGTCCACCCAGCACCTGAATACACAAAGAACGATTATCCAATTAGTCACAGTTTTAAGAAAATCAAAATACACTATTTGTTATTGAAGGCAAAGCTAGTTAACACATTCACTTTTGCATCCCTAGCATCTAGCAAGAAGCCTGGTACCTACTCCACAGGTGTGGTCACATGTCCACAGATCATCTCAACTGGCTGGGGTGAAGTGAGGGGCCTAAAGTTATTAGCTGGTGGCTTTTTCCCATGTTCCCACTCTCCCCATCAGAGTCTAAGATATCCTCTCCCAAGGTAGACCCTGCCTTGATTAAAATCACTGCCTTGAAATAAACATTCCAATGAGGAAATGATACCCCAGCCCTATACACTGGAAAAAGACAGGGAGCCCAGAGCTGCCAATCTTGTGCTCAAGGCCACAGAGGACAGCAGGGGCTGAGCCCAAACACTGGGGCTGCTCCCTGTTTTCTCAAAGGAAGAATCCAGTTCTGCTTGGTGTCCTTGATTCTTACTACATACTCACCCTGGAGGGCAATGACTCTTCCATCCATATCTTTGCTATCCAGCCAGGTGGCCCATGGTGAGTCAGGGGGGCCCTCACTTACATGGTGGTGATATGCAGGTTTGCCTTACAGACAACATATGAGCATGTATGTCAGTTGTTAACACAGTGTCTGGAGCACACCACCAAATAAATAGTGGTTACTCATGTTTAAATGGAGAAAGGAATGGCTACCTACTCCAATATTCTTGACTGGAGAATCCCATGGAAAGAGGAGCCTGATGGGCTATGGTCCATGGGGTCGCAAAGAGTTGGACACAACTGAAGCAACTTAGCACGCACACACACACCCATTCATATTCAAATTAATGTAAGTTTCAGGGGAGTATGTCTTTCTAAATTGCTGAGAGCTTCCTCTTTTGAAAGCCACCGTTTTTAACTATGTCACTGGGACTCTTTCCCTAGATTATCATGACTTGTGCTTTTTAAATTAACCCAACTCCATGTTTTCTTGATGACCCATGGATATCGCTATGAATAGCATTTTGATGCATTCAAGGATGCCCTTAAAGCTGCAGAGTTACTGGACTGTCTTTAAGACCCCAGAGTCCTTTAAAATTGGGTGTAGAGTAAAAGAAGTACCATTCAAGCCAGGGCCCTGATGGGACTTTTCCATTGAGTAGAATACGTCTAAATGGCAGGCTTTCGTGGTACCCCTCTGATGCTCTAAGGGTCAGAAGGGAAGGCCTCTTGGCTTTTAGCTGGTCTCTAGACAGTGAGAGTGCTAGCAAGCTGGGCTCCCAGAGCACCAAGATGTGACCAGGGTCTGTATCTCCAACCTGAGCATGTGCAGAATGGTACTGCCAGTTCCCACGCTCAATACACATTTTGGAACCTGGTTCACAGGAACTTGTTTATACCATGGAGTACATATCCCTGTCCAGACCCAGAAGACAGTAGCAGGCTGAGGGAGGAGCCCACTGCTGGTTTTCTCCCTTTCTAACTGGCAGTAACCTCTGGCCACGGCTGAGTTTTCCAAATTTGCTGACATACTGAGTGCAACACTTTAACAGCAACATTTTTAAAAGGATTTTAAGTAGCTCCTCTGGAATTCTGTCACCTCCACTAGCTTTGTTCGTTGTGATGCATGCTTCCTAAGGCCCACTTGACTTTACACTCCAAGATGTCTGTCTGGCTCTAGGTGAGTGATCACACCATAGTGGTTATCTGGCTCTTGATGACCTTTCCTGTATAGTTCTTCTGTGTATTTTTGCCACTGTTTCTTCATCTCTTCTGCTTCTCTTAGGTCCTTACTGTTTCTGTCCTTTATCGTGCCCATCCTTGCATGAGATGTTCCCTTGATATCTCCAATTTTCTTAAAGAGATCTCTAACCTACTTGCCTGCACAACCACCAAAGATGCACCCTGACACCAGCCCATAGGTATACTCTTGTTCCAAAGGGATACACACACGTGTCAACACACACACAACAGGTAAGTAGAGGAGGGACAGGGCTTATCACTAATTTTAATTTCCACCCCCTCCCCTCCCCCACCTCCATAACACCTCTCTTTCTACTTTACCCTTGAATGATATCAAGTCAAGATAAGGTGCTCAGAGCCACATGCATACCACAGTGCATTGAGCAAACTCTGCCGGAGCAGCTGCCTATCTCTCTCTTGTATAGGATGCTAACTACCATCAGCCAAATTCTACAGTGAGTTGATAAAAGGAGAGCGCCTTTTAGAGTCAGACTGCTTATGTTTCAGACATGCCTCAACCACTTCCTGCAAGAGTTATCGCGGGCAAGTTCCTTAAACTATATCTGGGCTCCATTTCCTCATCTGTAAAATGGATCAACCCCCTATTCAGGTTCTTGTGAGACTGCAAAGAGGTCATCTAATAATGCCCAGCGCATAGTAAGGGCACACAGCATATTGGTGCCAGTTAGTATTACCATGAAGACGATGCCATGCACTATGAGCACTTGCCCAACAAAGGATTCCTTTAGTTCCCAACTCACTGTGAGGCAGGTATCATTTCCCCCATTTTACAGATGAGAAAACAGAGGCTGAGAGGGGAAATGACTTTCCCAATTTCACACACAAGAATGCAGCCTTTGAAAGCAGAGACTCTGGCTCCTAAAGAGGCCACACAGCTCCTCAGAGGCCCACACAGGAACCGCTGGCCACAGACAGGTGAGTGTCACGGCTGTGTAGGAAAAGCAGGCAAAGAGAGCAAGGCTCATTGCACCAGAGCCACCTCAGTGTCACCAGCTCCTGCTCCTGGGAACAGAGCTGGCCGCTTGTCACTCATGCCTAATGGACCCAAGAGGGGGGGCTGACACTTTCCCACGTCACCAAAGCACAAAGCCAACATCATAGCAGTGTCACTATCACAAAAATAAAAACGCCAATACAACAGGGGTTACCACCGCTGGGCTGTATCCAGATGGGAAATGTTCAGTCGCCCGGTTCCTCCAACCTGAAGTGAGCCAGGGCTGTGGGGAAAGGGTCCATAGCCACACAATGGTGGCATTGTCTTGCGGGAACACCAACCAGTCACAGGTGGGCATGCACAGCAACTCCGGAGGTTTTGAGATTGTGCCTCTAGAAAAATACACCAGGCTGGCGAACATGCTGGGAGGGAGGCACTGGCGAGATCTTAAGGAGGAGCACATAGGTGCCTGCTCACCCCACACCCTAGGTTGAGTCACCTTTGATGCCTGGGATGTCCCTGGCTTGCTTGTGCCCTGTGCTCCTGGGATGAGCTCTGCTCTGCACCACTCTCGACAGGACACACAGTCTTGTCCCGTTCATTTCCCAGCTGATTGTCACCACCTCTGCACAAGGGGCGCTGGGCTGCTGTTGAGAACCTGCTGAGTGCCAGGCGTTGTGTACCTGTCATCTACAACATCTTCCCACACCAGAGTGACAGCTGCAGGAGAACAGAAATTCTTATCTTGTTTTGCTCACTGAATTTTTCCAAAACATCCAATATGGTGCCTGCTACACAAAAAGGGCTCACTAAATACCTGTGGACTAAATGAATCATCCCCATTTTACAGGCTGGAAAACAGAGGCTCTAAAAGGTTAAGAAATGCACACAGGGTCACACAGCTAATAAAAGGCAACACTCCATTTGACCCAGGTTGCCTGGTCCTATGGCTACCAGCTGTCACCTCAAATGTGCACCCAGATCTCCTGAGGGCCTCCCTGGAAAGTCAAACAAGGTAAGGATGAAGACCTATCACCGTAGGCTTTAAAATAAAACTGCCGCTGTACTCCCTCTCACCCACTCCATCCTTAGAAGATCTGAGTAACTTTTGACCAGGATGTCTAGCATCTCCAAGAAAGTCAAATGTCAGAGCCCACTTGAAATTTTGAGTATTTTCTCTCCCTTCCTGTATTCATTAGTTACTGACTGATTAGAGATACTTTCTCTCCAAGTGCTGCCCCTATGGCTGTGATGGGAACAGGCTCCTTCAGGCAGTCTGGCAGGAGGGGAGGAGAAGACGGGGCTGCCGGTAGGGGGAGCTGCTGAGCACACTCTCGGAGAGGGAACGTTCCCAAACTCAACAAGAGATTTTGAGAGCTGGCTGGCAGGGTGACCACACCTGAGGGGCTGGTGACAGCCTGGGTAACATACAGACCTCCCTCCGGTCTGGTCATGAAACGACTTTCTAAATATCAGCCTCCTTCCGGTCCCCCAAGCCTGCACAGTTTCCCTCACCTGCAGGCTGCGGGTAAGGGGATGCTGACCATTGTTTCTCGGTCACTCTCTGTCCTGCCAGAATGCCTCAGTTTAGCTTCCTAGGAACAGGTTCCCCAGGCTTTTGGCTCCTCTGGGTCCAGTTACCTTGGAGTCCTAGGTAACTTCTAGCAGGTTGCTTAACCTCTCTGAGTCTCAGTTTCCTTTTCACAAGATTGCTCAGTGCATAAAGTGAAATGTTAGATCTAAGGGACCTCATACATTTGGACAGTATGCCAACACTTTGTGACTTGAGCAAACCACTTTCCAAGCCTCAGTTTCCACATCTGTAATATGGGATAATTATCTACTGTGAGAACTAAATGAAAATGTTTGTAAAGGGCTTAGCACAGTGCCTGGCACATAGGTGGAACCTTTAAATGTTAGTTTCCTTCCTGCCTTGTCTCCATGTCCCCCACCCATATATCCCTCTGGTACTCCACTCACACATGGGCTCTGTAACCTTCAGTCCCCACTCGTGGGTTTTCTGGTCTGGTGTGTCCTTCCACATCACTCCGTTTAGCAGGATCCTCTTTTCTAGAAACCAGCCCTGACTGTAGGCTTCTCTCCCTCCTCTGAACTCCTAGTGCACCTACAATTAAATATATCTGTGTACCAGCTCCCAGCCCTTGCGCCTCTGCCCACACCATCCTCTCCCCAGCAGTGCCATCTCTTCCCCACCACCTGGCAAATGCTTATTTGGTGTCTTACAAGCCCGGTCAAGGGTCAATCCCTGTAAAGCCATTCCCAATTCACTGTCTCACTCCCATCAGGAAATTCTTTGTTCCCTTCTTCTCTGACTCCAAAAGCACTCTGCACATGTCTTCATCATGGCTACTATAACCATTCACATGTCCAACGGGGTCTTCTCTAGGGCAGAGAACAAGTTTTCCACAGCTCTGAAACTCAAGCACAATGCCTGACTCACTACAGGAGCTCAATAAACAAGTACTTACCGATCTACTGCAAGGTCAATGGGTGGATAGATGGAAAAGACGTGGAGGGGTAGACTGGTGAAATGTTCAGATGGACAGATGGATGAATATAGGGGATGGATGAATGAATTTATTCCCCTTCACTGCCTATAACATACAGCCCCTTAAGTCAAGATGATGATTCATGTATCTTTCAGACCAGTCTTAGCACAAGGTATAGAACTGGCACTGGTAAGTAACACTTCCCTCTGAGAACTTCCAGCAACATAGTAGCAGGACCCACTTGACCATGGATAGTAAAGTGCTATTTAAAAAGACACACACACATACACACACACACACACACACACACACACACACAATATGCTAGAGCAGGCTTGCACTAGCTCAGTAGAGTTGACTGGTTAAACTTTCAGGAAATCAGTTAATTGGTTGTTAACCAGCCATTAGTGATACAGGAATTATCAGAAAGAGAAATTTAAGAGAACAATCCCATTTACAATTGCATCAAAAGTAAGATACTAAAGACTGAGTTTTCACCTTTGGGCCACCCCGTTTTCTGGTTGTCCAACTTTGCATTACCAGATTAGCTTGAAATTTATTCAAAACATTCTCTGAAAGGATGAATAGGAAATGACGAGACATTCCTGATGAGACATTCCTAATCTCCATCAGTAGATATTCCTGATATCTATACAGTGCTGTCTTATGAGGTGATTCTGAATCCCAAGAGACAAACTAATTCATCCATAATCACAACTATAGCATTTCAATGACAGAAGAACCTCCAGTGATCTAACTCTAAATTTATAGTTGAAGAAAGTGAGGATAATTTAAGTTAAATCCCTTTTATGCTATCCGTAAACTTAAACATACAGCCCTGTATGAACCTAAAAATATAGTCAGTCAAATCAGCCATGAGATCACAATAAAATATATATGAAGCAAACAAAAATGTACTCTTGTATGATAAAGCTGACCTTAGAAAATGAAACATCTTGAAAACAGAAAATATCTAAAATTGTTTAATTTAAAATTATTTTTCTAATTTTACTGAGATTTAATTTACATATAAGGACATGCATATGTTTAAACTGTACAATTTGATGAGTTCTGACCTATACAGACCCATGAAACCATCACTACAGTCAAGATAACAAACATTTCCACCAATCCCAAGAATTTCCTTGCAACCCTTTGTAATCCATCTGTCACTCCACCACTGCTGCAAGGTTAACATAGATCCGCTGTATGTCATCACAGATTCACTCAGGCTTTCCGACCTGTACACACATAGTATTATATATACTTTAAAATTAAATTATATAAACTTACAATTAAATTTTTAAAGGCGGTCAGACTCAAAACTCATCACTTTCCATTTATCATTCTACATTTTACTATTGTTTATGCTTAAGGTGATTTACATCTATTATATCCGTATGAGGGAAATAGTATTATGCGCATCTCTTGCTGGGAAATATTGAGAGCAAGAAGAGAAGGCAGCGACAGAGGATGAGATGATTGGATGGCATCACTGACTCAATGGACGTGAGTTTGAGCAAACTCGGGGAGATAATGAAGGACAGGAGCGTGGTGTGCTGCAGTCCACGGTCACAAAGAGTTGGACACGACTGAGCCACTGAACAACTTGCCAACTCAATTCAGAGATGCTATGTTTGGTAGGCTGGGGTCAGCCTCGGTAGGAGGACTGACCTTGGGAAGCAGCAAGTGCTACCTCTCAGTCGTGAGCGCGCTGTTGACCACCACTAGGCACACACAGGTGGGGGGGATACTCGTTATCTTTCCCTCTCCCCTTTACCCCACACGAAGGAGGGTTTTGTTACGTAAAATAATGGGTATGAGTGTGCAAATTTCGGTGAGTGCTAAAAAGCTTAGCATCAGAAAGAAAGAATTCAGGGAGAGAGAAGAGGTTTGCAGCTGGACAGGCTGGGAAGCAGAGAAGCTGCATGGGTGGGAGAAAGGAAGAAACCCTGGAAACGAGATCAAGGGGGCATTTAGCAAAGTTGTACATGATCTAAACTCTCTCCCCTTCAAAATCTTCAATAAAATCTATATCCTTACCAGTGCTTTCTAGGGCAAGTGGAATCCTTCTTAGGAAGGCCTAGAGGTGCCAAGTCCTGTGTCTCAGTGGGTGACGGGACAGGAGAGAGCCGCGATTAGGTGACTCGCATTCAAGAGTGATGAGCTTTATCCACAGGGCCAAGAGGGTGGATGGCCAGCTCTCCGTATCCCTGTGCAGCATGGAACAGGGTGTTCGTGGAAAGGCACTCACTCCAGGAATGCTGGCTGACAGGCCCTCTTGGCTGCCTCATCCTCTCCTGCACAATAGTCTCTTGGATTCTGGCTTTGTTCTCCCAAATATTTATGGTCCACAAGCTGCCCCGCCCCTTCCTGCTCCCCACACTGACTTCACCACCCACCAAGGTGTCCCAACTGGCTCAGCTCACAAAGCTCCCGGTGCCCAGGCACTGGGCCCTGGCCCTGTCTCAGCCTGACCCTGGCAATCAAAACTCACCTGCCTAGTGTTCCATCCCATTTCACCAGGCTTCCGAGGTCCCAGGTACGCAACTCTGCCAGGGATGGCGTGGTAAGTCACTGTTCCCAGCTAACATTTACATTCCCTACGGAGTCATCAATGCTTTACTGTCAGGATATGGATACAGGGAAAGGCAATCACACTGGCAAGTTTGGGAGAGAGGTTTTCTTTAAATGTTAAAAAGATTTCTCAGGGCCAATCAGATCACTGCAGGTGAGTGGCTATAAAAACAATACATTGTTCGTTAAAATTCACAACCCCAAGACAAACTGTGTGCACTCTTGGTAATTATTTAAGGATGCTCCTTTACCCAGGAAACCTGAGCAGTAGATGATAGTTTAAGGATTTCCCCTAGGTCAGGTTTCTTGAGATTCAAGAGCCAAAGCACACTGATTCATCAGGGAAAAGCAGATCAAGAGAAGACCCCATACATGGGGATGGGGGCAGGCCCCTTTCTTGCATCAGGGGCTGCGACTGGAGGCGAGGACAAAGGAAGGTGATGGGGTTCTCCTCTGGCTCCACCTAGAGAAAGGGAGCAGGGGAATGGCTGAGCAGCCCTGGAAAATAAATGGCGTACCACGTCTCCTTGCTCTCCCCCACTTCCAAGCAGGTTTATGGTTGGCACAGGAGAAAGAAAACATCCATGAATTTTTTTGCGTTTTATGTTAGTGACAAGGAGAAAGTGATGTGCTGTGGTTACGAGGGCGAGGCCAGATCTGAAAGCAAATCCTGGCTTCACCTCTGAATGTACCCAAATCTAGGCAAGTCACTTAAACACAAGCTCAGTTTCTTCACCAGTAAAATGGAGACAGTTGTACCAAGGGCATGGGTGTGTGCGCTTAGTCTCTCAGTCATGTCTGACTTTTTGCAACCCTATGGACTCCTCTGTCCATGGGGATTCTCCAGACAAGAATACTGGAGTGGGTTGCCATGCCCTCCTCCAGGGGATCTTCCCAACCCAGGGATCAAACTCAGGTCTCCCGAACTTATATTAAGAATTGATGAGAAGAAGTGTGCAGCCCCTCTGAGCCCATGCACACAGGTACCCAAGGAGGGATGACGAGGCTTATCAAAGAAGGTCCAGGTGCTCATAGGGGAATCTTAGAATGTCTGGCATCCTCAAAAACTATCAGAGAGCTGCATCCCATTGGGCAGAGAGGCACTAGGCCTGGCAAAGACAGCGCAGTGCCACTTGTGGGAAAGTTGTGTGACAAAGGCTTTAAAAGTCTCTGGAGGCAGGCAGTTCCCAGCAGTGGCTGGCATTGCTCTGCCCCAGGACACGCTGCCCTGCTCAGTCTCTATTTAGCAGGAGTCTCCTTCCTTTCTGAGCAACTCCGTGGCCAAGAGACTTGGCCACAGTGGAAGTGGTCGTTGTGCCCCGGGCTCCTCTCCAGCCCAGATGTCAGAGCTCTCAGGCCTGGGGAATCTTGGGGTTTCTGTGTTTTGTATTTCTACAATAGGCTTTCACTAGGAAGACTACCAGATACCAAGCTGGCCCCCAGGAAAGAAGGGGCCAACCTGGCCCAGAGCACAAAAGAATGATTTGCACAAAGATACTATTTATTCTACAAAGTCCTAGAAGAAAGCCCCAATTGATTCATCTCAAGAAGAAGAATAAAGTCCTAATTACAGCTCAGCCACTGCCTCCCACCTGCAGTGATTACCGTTTATAAAGCTCTTCTGGAGAGACAATCTAACTGGAGCCACCACAGTTCTGGGGGAAAGGGGAGACAGCCGCATTGCTTCTCCCCACTTCATAGATGAGGAACGCGAGAGCTGAGCCAATCAAAGATGAGCACCAGCACGGCGGCCCAGGTGTTCTCACTCAGCCCAGCCATCAAGACATAGCTCAGCAAGAACACACACCAGGCCAGGTCGTCGGCTGGCTGTGATGGGAAGCAAGTTCTAGGATGGAAGGGGAGGGAATCCTCTTTTTAAGAAAATCGAGATTCGAATTCCGTGTCTGTCCTGCCAGACTCAGCAGGAGATGGAAATCCCCATGCAACACATGAGAAGGGTTCATTGATGCTCAGAACCACATACCACAGCTTCCTCCTACTGACATATCTATTTTTAACATCCTACCTCAAAAGAAATCTCTTCCCTGGGGCAGTGAGCCTAGGACCTGGAGCTGAAAAGTCACAATAAAAATAATAAGCCAAAGACACTCCCATCAATCACGCTTGGCCTGGGTGTGGTTAGACCTCTAAAGCAAAAAACACAATGGTGTCCAATGTACCAGCAGTGCCCGGCCTCTAACGAGCCAACACGCCCAGAGGAGGGAGGCCACGGAAGGAGCTAAAAAATACCTAGAGGGCTCCATAGAGCAGCTCATACAGAAAATGGCCTCAAAGTTGCATCAGAAGATAGCTTCATGCAGGGAGATTTTTCCTCCATCGTTCATGCCAACTTCATTCATACCCTTGCACGTAAAGGAAGGTACAGACTACCTGCTGACCTAAGCAAACATGTTGCAGACGTATACATTCTACAATCAGGCATCCCAAGGTCAGTTACACACAGTGATCATGAAACAAATAACGAAAACACACTCCCAGAAAATAAGTCCTTGCTATACCTTATAACATAAGGTTGCCTAGAAAGCTGGGTTGGGGGAGAGGACAATAAACTACACCATTGTTTGCAGACTAAAAGAAACATAGCAAAGTGACCAGTCTGATTATCCACCCAGAGAACCCCTCGGCCACAAGCATCAGGGTGGCCATCAGCCTGAAGGTCATGTTAATGGACTGATGGTGAAGGAGGCAGAAAGAAAAAGAAGCACATTTTGCCTTTTTGCTCTGAGTTGCAAGCTCCCAAACTGAGTCCCCAGGATCGGTGGAAAGTCACAGAAGGCAAGTGCCATCCAGCTTAAAAGAGCCTGTCTAGGTTGCCCGACCAGGGCTGGCGGAGGTCAGCGGTATCCTGCCTGGGCCGTTCCCACTCTCACAGAACGAGTGACCACTTCCCAGATGGATCCTTTCTACAGGGAAGCCCCTGAGTACTCCCTCATACCTCTTCAGCCACTTAACAGAGGTCAATCTCACGCCCGGTTTGCACCTGCTGAGACCCACAAGTGAGAAAACAGACCTAGACCTGCCACACCTGTTAGCATCTTCGACACTCACACCCACCCCCAACCGCAGGACTTTTGCCTTTGGTTTAGGCAACTGTATCTTTTTCAGGCCATTAACAACTTCTAGACAGATTCTTCCCCACCTGCTCTAAAAATACACCACTGGGTCCTCACCCTGTGAGGACACAGGAAGCAAAAGGCGACAACAAGGTGGCAGCTAGCTCAGCAAAGCGCTCTGCAGGTGAAAGCACTCCTGGTCCCAACTGGCACAAAAAATAAGCTAGAACTGTCTCTAAACACAAGCCCAGATGCAAACAGACTTCACCACCTCTCCCCAGGGCCCCTGCCAGAGGCCCTCCAGGTGGCTTACCACTTTATAATGGTTGCAGGACTCTCGACTCTGGCCCCGGGCAGGAACCCACAAGTTGATGCTTATAGGCATGGCTCAACCCACTGCCCGAAGTCCCTGCAGTCTAGGGCCTGCGCCCGCCCAGGGTGTCTAGTTCAAAGCACTGCGGAGGCGCGTGAAGCCTTCAAGGTTAATTTTAGCTGAAGTCACGCTCCTGCTGTGGTCAGATTTTCTTACAGAGGCCACCTCCTGAATAGCGGCCACTTGTGTTACCCCAACGCTCTGGGCGGCCCGCTGGCCCTCAGCCCCATCCTGCAGCCATTCTCCCCCCTCCAGTTCCCCCAACGCATGCTCTTTGCCCTCCAAAGTAATCAGACTGTGTTTCTATTTTCATGACACACTCAAGGGAAAGAGATCACAGTTCCTTTTGCTGCCTCAGACACACAAACCTGGGGACTCGCTCCCCTCTCACTCAGGCCTGGCAAAGGCCGAGGGTTGAACAAACTTCACTGGAACAGGGCGGCACAGGGAAGAAGCCTGATGCTTCAGCTTTTGCAGAGGGGTTTTGAAAACCTTTATCTAAACCATTAGTTGCGTGGTACCCTCAGGTGTGTTGTCTTCTTCCTGACATTGTTTTTGTCAAAGGAGGCACAAGCACGCCTGCCTTTCCATCTCTTCTAAAAGGCTGATGGACAGAAATCTGCATGTTTCTACGCAGAGGTCTTGTTCCTGCAAAGGAAAAGTGTGGGCCTTCATTCAACTTTGCAGAGGTTTTGAAAAGGCTACTGGGCATGTGCAGGGCCCTCGGATTCCAGATTTCAATAAGCGGAGGCTTCGGGAGGAAGGTCCCTAGCAGTTTTTCAGGCACGGCTCACTTCCTGCTAAATTCAGCAAATTGAGACCTGGGAGCTCACCAAATCTTCTGTGCTCAGACTGCCTGCTAGACTCAATCCTGATCTGCTCTTCAGCTCACCTGTTTTCAGTGAGGACAGGACCATAGAAAGGCTACGGAAAAATTAAGCAAATCTAGAGTGGCCTACCAGTTTCCCACCTGACCCCACAGCCTACAACTTTGCAGCAAAATGTTGGTGTGCAGTGTCTGAAGCAGACATTAAGGCCATGCCCAGAAACTGCTCTGTGTAGGTTGCAATGCAATGTCTTTCCCACCTGAGGGCTACCTGTTACACTCCCATGGCGTCCTATGCCCCCCTTTCCAAAGATTCACTACGCTTGTACTGGATAATTACTTCATTCATTCAAGTATATACTGAGCACATACCCTGCAGCAGGTACCCCTCTAGGTTGGGAGGAGGCAGCAGTAAGAATGCTCTATGGGGCATTCTTCCTCTTTCAACCCGGATGCTCTATGGAGGACAAGAACTGGGAGAGACACACGACAATAAACTAATCAGCAAGTTAATATCAGAAAACAATGCTATAAAGAAAATACAGAGATGGGAATTCCCTAAGAGTCCAAGGGGGAGGACTTTGTGCTTCCACTGCTAGGGGCACGGGTTCAATCTCTGGTCTGAGAACTAAGATCCAGCGACGCTCAAGGCGCAGCCAAAAAAAATGCGATAGAGACTGAGTGGTGACAGATGGAGTGATACTATGACAGGGAACTCAAGAATGGCCTCTCTAAGGAGTTGGCATTGAAATAAAGACCTAACTGACAAAACGGAAGCGATCCTGCAAAGACTCAGGGCAGCAATTGTCCCAGACCCGCAGTATCAGCATCACCTGAGAACCTGTCAGAAATGCAGCTTCTCAGGGCCCACTCCAGGCTGCCTGAGTCAGAGACGCTGAGGCCCCAGTGGTTTGGACTTGAACAAGCTCTCCAGGTGATTCTCATGCAACTGCGGTTTGGGACCCACTGATCTAGAGGATGTGCATTCCAGGTGGAGAATCCTAAAAAGACAAAAATCTGTGGTTTTGCCCCTGGCTGGAATCCCCAGCCACCAGCCCAGTGCCTAGCACATAGTAGGAATTCCCTATTTTTGACTTCTTGCTGAGTCTTAAGCCCCAGCACCCTGGAACAACCCCCTGCCGGAAATAACAGAAAGATATAAATCACAAAAGTGTTAAATTCCTAAAACTTCAGTGAAAGCACTTAAAAAGAAACAGAGGAAGTCATTTAGAATTCCAGGTGGCCAGTGGGAAGCTTTCCGTAATGCCTGAAATGCCAGCTGCTATGATCAACTCTTCCCAATTTAATAAACCTTGGCATCACAAAGTTGGCAATTAGATTTCCTGTAAAAGGCTAAATGCGGTGGCCTTCTGCTTCCTGGATTCTAAATTTCAGTAAGAAAGGCATTAGTGTGTGGCAGCTGGGATAATCATTTAATTGATCTTTTCCACCCATGGAAGTCTCCCTTCCCTGCTTCAACCCACTGAATTGTAAATCAATGTCACCTTCATTGTAAGCATGAAAAGGCAGGAAAAAACACCCCCTCCCCAAACCAAATAGGAGTCAATTTCCTAATGGAGAACTGGTAAGGCTCTAAATGGGTGCTGCCATTTCTCCCCCTCTGGCCTCCTCCTGGGCCACCCACACAGCTGCATGCAGGCCGATGGGAGCCCCAGTGACATGCAAAGCAGGAGACAAGGCACTTCCTATGGCAAGGATTCCTTGACAGAAAGGGTGTGATTCTGATTCAGTAAGACCCAGTTCAAGTCTCCAAACTGAACTATATTTCTAAAGCATCTAAAAAGGCATTTGGCATGTAGGAAGCGTTCAACAAATGACTTCTTTTTCTCCTCCCTCCTCAATCATGCTGTATGTAATTTTACTCATTCATTCAACAAATATTTATCAAAGACCCACTATAGTACTCTTGCCTGGAGAATCCCATGGACAGAGGAATCTAGCAGGCTACACTACATAGGTTCGGAAAGAGTCAGACATGACTGAAGTGACTTAATGCGTCACTTATATATATATATATATATAATGTATTATATATACACACACACACTTACTGGGGATAGAGTGACAATCAAAACAGACATTGGAGCTTCTTGTCTTGAGGGAGTGACAGGCATTAATCAAATAAAGATGTCAACTAAAAATAAAGAAAAAGATTCAGAGGGCGCTTGTGGCAAATGCTATAAAGATGAGTGCATGGCACATGAGCCTATAATGGAAAAATTGGACCTGTCTAGAGTTTATTAAAATACAGATGCCTGGATCCCAGGTAGGTATCTAAATCAACCTCAGGACTTGGGGCCCAGGCACAAATGTGTTTAATAAGTTTCATAGGGATTTCTCACTGCTGGAGTGGGAGGTTTCAGATATAAGCAAGGGAGGAAGGCTAAAATGATTCATGTGGTAATTGATTTGAATTGAAAGCTCTATATAAATTATAAACTATTTTTAGTTTATAAACTAAATAACAGTTTATAGTTTCAATACAACTGCATCTGTTTACAAAAGCCAGGACATGGAAGCAACCTAGATGTCCATCGGCAGACGAATGGATAAGAAAACTGTGCTGCATGTACACAAGGGACTATTACTCAGCTATTAAGAAGAATGCATTTGAATCAGCTCTAATGAGGTGGAAGAAACTGGAGCCTATTATACAGAGTGAAGTAAGTTAGAAAGAAAAACACCAATACAGTATACTAATGCATATATATGGAATTTAGAAAGATGGTAATGATGACCCTATATGCGAGACAGCAAAAGAGACACAGATGTAAAGAACAGTCTTTTGGACTCTGCGGGAGAAGGCCAAGGGTGGGATGATTTGAGAGAATAGCACTGAAACATGTATATTATCATATGTGAAACAGATCGCCAGCCCAGGTTCGATGCATGAGACAAGGTGCTCAGGGCTGGTGCACTGGATGACCCAGAGGGATGGCATGGGGAGGGAGGTGTAAGGGGGGTTCAGGATGGGGGATGGCTGATTCATGTCAATGTATGGCAAAAACCACTACAATATTATAAAGTAATTAGCCTCCAATTAAAATAAATAAATTTAAATAAAAAAATACAACTACATACTGACCTATATATCAATAGTATATTGTTATAAACTAATGTTTATCTTAACTTAGATACAGTATCTATAGACACATGGGTTAGTAGGCACACATTTATTTCCTTGTTTCTAAAGGATCTAAAACCAAAGATATCCCAATAGCAACAAGCACATACAGTGTCCATATCTTGGTTTCTAATACCGTTTACCTACAATATAAGGAGCCAGGGTTCCTTGGAAAAATGGCTGATTATCTTGGAATGCAACAGAAAATATTCAGGATAGGCCTGGAGTATATTATAGTGCCAGAAAGGAAGGGTATGTTCCTGCACCAGAAACACATGGGTGGGGCTTGTCACCAGGACAAAGGAGCTGAATGAAAGCACCTAATGGCCAATGCTGGGAACAACCGACCAACAAGAGTAAGGAAGTATTGGGTTAAAACACAAAGTAACAAACAAATATCCATGAGTCCACATGCATGTGTCCATGGAATTTTCCAGGCAAGAATACTGGAGTGGGTAGCCATTCCCTTCTCCAGGGATTGAACTCAGGTCTCTCACACTGCAGGCAGATTCTTTACCATCTGAGGCACCAAGGAAGCCTGAGAAATAAAAGACTGAATAAATAAATAAATAAATGGAGAGAAGAGAAAAATCTCCCATGCAAAGAGAATTACAAATAATTTATGTCAATATTCTGTTTTCAAGGGGGTGCAACATGAATTGCCACTCCTTTAAGTGTGGGCTGCAAATATGGAAAGGGTGGGAAAGAGTAACTTTTTGGAAAACCTGACAAAGACCAACCCAGAAGGATGATCAAAGTCAACATCTACACCTGTAAGTCATGTTGATAGCAGGTACCCTGATACAGGGTGGTGAGAGTGGCACTTGACCTCTGTGGTCTTTCTCCCCAAAACCCACAATCTGGGTCTCATCATGAGAAAAGCATCAGAATGATCTCAATTGGGAGGGGCCCCTTTACAAAATTTTCCACCAGTACTCAAAACTGTCAGGGTCATCCAAAACAAGGAAAGTTTGAGAAAGTGTCACAGCCAAGAAAAGCCTAAGGAGACATGGCAACTAAATGTAATAAGGTGTTCTGAATGAGGTCCTGAAATAGATAAAGGGCATCAAATTAAAAAAAGAAAAAAGAAAAAAATCTTAAGAAATCTGAATAAAACACAGACTTTAGTTAATGATAATGTTTTAACATTGGCTCATTAATTGCGGCAAACGTACTATAGTGATATATTGTTAACAACAGGAGAAACTGGGTGTGGAGTATATGGTAAGTCTCTGTACTATCTTCCCAGCTTTTCTGAAAATTAAAATCTACTTTAAAAGTTTATTTAAGAAGGTAAAATACAAGGCTCCCCTACTGACTAGAGTATGCGGCCAGGTTTGAAAACTGAACTTTGAAACACCCATGGATAGACTATGGATTTAGCCATGTGAAGGGCAGAATGCCTTGCCTAAAGTTAAACCTGGGGCTTCCTCCCTCATAGCTCAGTCAGTAAAGAATCTGCCTGCAGTGCAGGAGACCTGGGTTCGATCTCTGGATCAGGAAGATCCCCTGGAGAAGGAAATGGCAATCCACTCCAGTATTCTTGCCTGGAGAATCCCATGGACAAAGGAGCCTAACAGGCTACAGTCCGTGGGCTCGCAAGAGTCAGACACAACTTAGCGACTAAACCACAAAGTTGAACTTAGGATCACAAATTTCAGAAACATAATGTATACACACTCACACACTATACATGTATAGATGTATGCCATGTATATAAAGCCTATACTTTGGTTATTATATACAAGAAACTTCCTGCAAGGGTAAATTTCCTAGAATGCTCATTAGTAGCTGTTAAGGATAAAAGGACTTAACAAAAAAAGGGGGGCCATTCAAAACTCCAGGTTTTGCTTTGATCCTTTCAAAAGGGCCATGAAAGAACTATTTGTGCCCAAAGAATGTGTTGGGAATCTCCCAGTTAACAACCCTGGGCCCCAACTCAAAAGATCCCATTTGTTCTTAAAAAAAAGATTCTGCATTTGATTCTTCCTCACCTTTAAAAGGAGGAATCAAAATGCCTGAGGTTCTCTCAAGTTTACCAGATCAAAACATGATGTGAGACATTGTAATAAACAACGTAAATTAGAACACACCATATCCTAAGATCTTCAGTAAGTAAAACATGTCTCCAAAGTGCATTTAATTCACAGTGGCCCCATGATCTGAGATTTTTAAGCAGGGTAAAACCCATCCTTCCTGTGATTGGAAACACAAGCCAGCTTTCACCAGCAGTAGGTGGCAGCATTTCTGTTTTTCTGGACTACATTATACATAACTGTACCAACTAACAGACAATTACAAGACAAGGGTTTTTCAAGGTCCTACTGCATATGCATGTTTTCCATTAAAGGATAAACTCTTTCTACAAATCACTTCTGCCAGAGATAACAAAATCACATCCCTCTCTTTCTTAGAAAAACAAAAGAAAAAAAAAATAAAGTGACAAATTAATTTCCCCCAACATAACACAACTAATTCAATCATGTTGTGCTGGCCATCTGCTTCACAGATGCAAATCTAACTGCATTTTCTACTGCCTGATAACTTGCTTAATTTTGTTAGCTCTGGTGACCCTGCTTTTGTGAGTTGTTCTTAATGGGACCGTCCCTGGAAGCTTCTAGACAAGGAATTGGCTGAGCCAGAGAAGTGTTTCTCCAAGAAGCAGCAGTGATGGAGCCTCCCTCCAGCTGGCTGCCCATCAGCAAATGAAGCTTTAAACAGGGCAGCCAAGATGGACAGAGTTTCAGCTGCACTAAACTGTATAACGGGTACGACGGAGCACTTTGTATATGTCAGGCACTAAGACCTTGACAGGTATTTGTCATTTAATCCTCACAATCTGAGTTAGTAACTCATGAGGCACCTGCAGTCCAGACAGGTTAACACACTTACTCAAGGTCTCAAAACAGAGCCTGTGAGATCTGACAGCCCATTCCACAGGCTACTATGCAGGTTGCTCAGCATGACAAGGGACTTCCCTGGTGGCTCAGATGGTAAAGCGTCTGCCTATAATGCAGGAGACCTGGGTTCGATCCCTGGGTTGGGAAGATCCTCTGGAGAAGGAAATGACAACCCACTCCAGTACTCTTGCCTGGAAAATCCCATGGATGGAGGAGCCTGGTAGGCTACAGTCCATGGGGTCACAAACAGTCGGACACGACTGAGCGATTTCACTTCACTCACTTCACTTCATTATGACAAAGTGGTCTGCCTCTAAGCCAGAGGCACCAAAGCAAGCCTGGGACAAATGTGCAAAATGCAGGATTTCAAAGAAATCCTGGAGAGCCAGCTGCAAGACTTTTCCTGCTCCATCGGATGGAGAATATAAAGAGATGATAAAGCAGACAAACAGGATCTGGGGGAGGAGGCTATAACTTCAGAACTCAGTGTTATAAGCACATGTTGTACCCACTACTCAAATCTGGGTTGGGGGTACTTCAGTGGGGTTCCTGGGGAGCCTGAGATGAACGTTCCTGCAGTTAGGGATGTTGTGGTCTGAGATCCAGCTCTTGCCCTGAGAATACAGAGGGAGTGAGGGTATGCCTGATGGTTTCAGTGATGGAGTCAGGAGATGGTTACAGGCTGATATTAGCTTGCAGCCCTCACTGCCAGGAGCTTCCCTGGTAGCTCAGATGGTAAAGGATCTGCCTGGAATGCAGGAGACACTTGGTTCAATCCCTGGGTCAGGAAGATCCCCTGGAGAAGGGAATGGCTACCCACTCCAGCATTCTCGCCTGGAGAATTCCACAGAGAGTCCATGGGGTTGCAAAGCATAGAACATGACTGAGCAATTAACACTTTTCAGTTTCACCCACTGCTGGGACAAGAGATTTGGTGTTTTCTAGGATGAAGCACACACAAGGGTTCACCAGGGGTCCTACGAAATGGCCCTTAAAGTGCTCCACAAAAGAAAGACACAGCTTTCAAGAGCAGGAAGTGAGCTCAGAAAGGACTAAAGGACCGATGGAGTAAAGACCTTTCTCCTCTGCCTAGCTCCTGAGGGGTGGAGGAGGGTGGACTGATTTCACTCTTCCTCTTCAGGGACCTGAATTCAAGTTCAGGCTTTGATTAATATTGGAATAAAGAAGTTGCGGTACATATATACAATGGAATATTACTCAGCCATAAAAAGGAACACATTTGAGTCAGATCCAATGAGGTAATTGAACCTAGAGCTTACTGTACAGCGTGAAGTAAGTCAGAAAAACAAATGTAGTATATTAATGCATATATATGGAATCTAGAAAGATGGTACTGATGAACCTATTCGCTGGGTAGCAATGGAGACGCAGACATAGAGAATAGACTTGTGGACACAGTGGGGAAAGGAGAGGGTGGGATAAATTGAGAGAGTAGCATCAAAGCATACACATTACCATATGTAAAATAGATAGCCAGTGGGAATTTGCTTTATGATGCAGGGAGCTCAAACCCAGTGCTCTATGACAGCCTAGAGAGGTGGGATGGGGTGGGAGGGAGGTTCAAGAGGGAGGGGACGTATGTATAACTATGTTTGATTCATGTTGATGTATGGCAGAAACCAACACAATATTGTAAATCAATTATCCTTAAGTTAAAAATAAATACATTAAAAAATATTAGACAGGGTATTCTAATTTCTCATTTGAGACCATCTTCGCAAATTATTTGACCACCAGACTGTCTGTAAAAACGAACAGAATGGTCACAGGCTATGACAGCCATCATCCCATGGCAGGAAAAAAAAAGAAAACTCACAGGCTTTGTCCACAATCCACGCATGATATTTATCCAATATGCTGGTTACATGAGCAGTGCAAAGTCCCCTGGGGAGTTTTTAAGAAAACACAGATGCCCACGTCCCACCTCCAAAGAGTGATTCAGTAGATTTGAATGACCCAAACACCTGCCTTTCTTTTTAAAGTTCTCTAGAGAATTCTGATGCCCTGGCAGGACTGAGAACTATCAGATCATGCTTTACATACAGATTACCTCTGAAAGGAAGAAAGAAGAGCATTTCATCAATACCCAAGTTACTTCTTAATATTTAGAAAATCTGCATTATTCAATGAGTAGGGTAACATGGTTATTAAGTATGTCCCACAAAAGAAGTTTTCTAACACTGCTTTTTCTCATCTCAAAATATTAGCAAGTGGTGGCATACAAAATCAATATGAGGGAGGTAGGGGAGGGAAGGACTGGGAGCCTGGGGTTACTGACTTCTATTTTTAAAAATTTATTGTCATATATAACATATGCAGAAAAGCAATCAAAGCAAGTTTTAAGCTCTGGAACACATTTTTACAAGATGAACATGCTTTAGGGTTATCCTCAGAATAAGAATCACAACAGATGATGGGTCCCTGAAGCTTCTTCCTTTCCCCTCTGTTACTAACCACCCTCACCCTTTATCTTAACTTCTGTGTGCTTGGCCGCTCAGTTGTGTCCAACTCTTTGTTATCCCATGAACTGCAGCCCACCAAGCTCCTCGGTCATGGGATTTTTGATGCAACAATACTGGGTTGGGTTGCCATTTCCTCTTCCAGGGGAACTTCCCAACCTAGGGATTGAACCCAACTCTCCTGTATCTCCTGTATTGCAGGCAGATTTTTTACCTGCAGAGCCATCCTAACTTCTAACCCCACAGATCAACACCTGTACTTTTCTTTGATAAACTGAATGGCTTTTTCAAGGACAGATGCCCTCTGCTAATTAAGTTTACTCCAAACGATGCAAATAGAATTCACTGTTCCCAGAAAAAAGAAAAGATATGAAAATATTATAATCAATTCTCCACCCCCTCCCCAGAAATGAATTTTCACTTTAAAGATCAGAGAATGGAGATACAGAGATGTTATTTGCTTAAGGTCCAGCAGTTAACAAGAAGCAAGGCTGAAACTCAACTCAGGTTTTCCATTTTCAAAGACCAGGTACTTAACCACTGCACCTTCCTCCTTCTAGTCACCATTAATATGTTATAACAATCAAGATGTTCTTTTCCCCTGGTCCCAGGCCTGATCATGTTTCAATATTTAGGGTGAAGATGTACAGGTACTTGGGATGAAAAAGATCCGATGACACCAGAGGTGACTGGTGCAGGACCATTTCCTCCACAGCACTTCAATGTCATGGCCATGAAGAAAGAGTTATCACAAACCATGTAATATCCCTTTGATGGAGAGACAGAGTTCAGTAAAGGAATATTTTCCAATGAGAAGTTCACTGGTGAATTCAGCCATCTACAGAACACACTAGGTTATAAAGCCAGAAGGAATCTCGCCTGACATTTTAGGACCTTGTTTATTTTCATCTAAGGGTGTGGGAAAGAAACTCCATGAAGATGGAACGCTGTGACTACCCAGGCAGATTCAGCATGAACATGCTTTTAAAATTCACATGTTCAATCAAGTACTTAACTCCAAAGTGACTGGACTATCAGGGGACAAAATAAATAAATAAAACCCTCTGGAGTGACACTCCCGGTTCAGAAATCAGACACGCATGGCTTCATGGAAATTATCCAGGCTTTGAAGCCAGGCAGAAGTTGGTTTGAATTCTGGCTCCGTCGCTTACCGACTGACCTGGTGGCTCTGGGCAAGTAATTTACCTTGAGACACTCAGTGGTCTCTTCTGTGAAATGGAGGTGCGAACACCCCGGTTTAGAGGGCTGCTGGGGGAATGAGAGGTCCCCTGGAGAAAATCCCAACCATCAGAACACAGAACTCCCTCAACATTCCGCGGCTCCTCTTTCTGTTAGATGTTTCAAATAAATGGGCAGAGACAACCAGATAAGGAAAGGAGGCTCCTGGCACATGAAATTTTAATGTCAGCGACAGTTCAGGTTTGGGTCTAGTCAATAGGAACCATAAATAGCTGTCACCTAATGGCCATGTCCTCTTGAAAATGGGTTATTCGTCTGAGTCCGTCTCCCAGAGGACAGCTGCAAATACCATCAATACTGGCACTAAGCAACAGCCTTATTTATAGCCAAGGGACAGATTCCAAAGATAGAAGAGGTCATGGAGGCTGAAACCCCTTCTCCGAACTCCCAAATTCCTAGAGGGCTGAGAGGTGAGGCTGGAGAGCAGGTCTTACAGGAATGTCTGAACACAGTGGGAAATTATCCATAAGAGTGAGAAAAACTGAAAAGGAAGGAGAGGTTTGGAAAGAAAGCAGCAGCCATGAGAGGAAGAATCATGGGTGATGCTACATAAGCTGCTAAATCAGCCATGACCCTTCGTGAGACTTGCCCCCCAATCCCTCAGCCAATACCTAACTGTTAAAAAGTGGAAGCCCTCTTGAAATCTATCAGCATGTTCAAGGAGGGCCAGAAAGTCTGCCCTTGGCCACACCTGCCATTGAGAGCCCTCTCTAGTGCCTACAGAGTCAACTCTCAAAGTCTGAATTTGACTTTTAAGAACCATTACTTAAGCCTCTGCTCCTGATTTTCCAGTCTTCCCCTTGACTTTAGCCCAGTGCCACCACTGGCAATTTCTTATAGAGAACCACCCCTTTCCAGCCTCTGGGTCCTTGGTTCTGTAGCAGGAATGCACAGGCTTCACACATTGGAATTCCGTGCATTTCTCAAAGAACAGTTGGTTCAAATACCACTCATCCCCCTAAAAATTTTCCTTAGGCTTTCCATCTAGGTTCTTAAGGGTCTTGATTCCTATTTTACATTTGAAGGTCTCTGAGGGCAGGAGTTATGATCTTTATCTCCATATTTCCTTGCAAGTTGAGTGCCAATAAGTTTTTGTTGGATAGATAAGTGGATGGATGAAAGGACAGAAGGAAGAATGGAACCGATGGATGAAGAGCATGAACAGGAGGGAACATGACTAAGAACAGCCGGGAACATGATGGCCATTTGTCCACAAGGTCATTTGTCATTTAGTCATTTGCCAAGAAATGGAACATCCTGATTATCACAATATTCTGATTAAGGAAGTGCCTCCCTCCCTGAATACTGTTCACAGATTTGACCACTGGTAACTGACTACCTCAGTTCAGTTCAGTCGCTCAGTCTTGTCCGACTCTTTGCAACCCCATGGACCACAGCACACCAGACCTCCCTGTCCATCACCAACTCCCGGAGTTTACTCAAACTCACGTCCATTGTGTCAGTGATGCCATCCAACCATCTCATCCTCTGCCGTCCCCTTCTCCTCCTGCCCCCAATCCTTCCCAGCATCGGGGTCTTTTCCAATGAGTCAGTTCTTCGCATCAGGTGGCCAAAGTATTGGAGTTTCAGCTTCAGCATCAGTCTATCCAATAAATATTCAGGACTGATTTCCTTTAGGATGGACTGGTTGGATCTCCTTGCAGTCCAAGGGACCCTCAAGAGTCTTCTCCAACACCATAGTTCAAAAGCATCAATTGACTACCTCAAGATGGGCATAAAATCTACCTTGCATTTCAAATGGAATAAACAAGACTGTCATTTGTTGATGACTCATGAAGCACCTGGACATCTTACAAGACTCAGGCTTAGAAATCTCAATGGTCATTGCACTGGGGTGTGAGAGAGACGGTTTACACAGCACTGATTAAAAAAAGAATCCTAGACAATTAGACAGACATAAGTTGGCTGAAACCATAATTGTAAATAAGTTGTTTTTCGACAATCCCTTCTTCGCTAGAGTCTTACAAAGCTAGGATGACCATTACAAACTTTCCACCAGATGACCCTACAAAGTAGCAGAGAGGTGAAGAAATCCAACCACCTACATTACCCTGAAGAGCATGTCCGGCTCCTCCCCACAGACCCGACCAGCAGACCTGAACTTAGAACATCAACAGTGAAAGTCATTAAGCACCTGGCCACAGATGACATTAAAACATCTCACCCTTGTCTCGCACTTCATCCACCCTCTCCTCCTCCAAGTTCTCCTGAACTTTGCCAAATGTTCCTAGACGAGGCCCATGCTTGTTTGACCATTTCCCAATTCCACCAGCCACAGGTGGGGAGAGGCAGAGGAAACACACACCAAACCAGTCAGGCTGCTATTATTTTTAACTTGGCTCCTTGGTGCTCGCAGGCAGAAGAACCGGTTCTGCTGTACACAGTTTCTCCATTGCCAAAGCCAGGAGAAGCACTCTGGGCTTCCTGGGCCTGTGGTCCTCCGCCACTAGGGTGTTCCCAAGTAGTCATCGGGCAGCTCTCGCTCACATCAGGCACTTTCCCGAGCCAGGGCGCTCTGTGTGTGTGCTCAGTTGTGTCCGACTTTTTGTGACCCCATGGACTGGAGTCCACCAGGTTCCTGGGTCCATGGGATCTTCCTGGCAAGAATACTGGAGTGGGCTGCCATTTCCTCCTCCAGGGGATCTTCCTGACCCAGGGATTGAACCTGCGTCTCTTGAGTCTCCTGCATTGGCAGGCAGGTTCTTTACCATGAGCCATCTGGGAAGCCAGGGCTCATCTGGGAAGCCAGGTCTGCTTCCACCCAATTAATTATAGGCAGCTCCTCAGTGAGTCCTCACTGCATTTTCTAAGGCAGGGATTGCTACCCCTGGTACAGAGAAGGACACAGACGCTAAGAGGTAAGTGACTCAGCTGAGCTGCACAGGATTTGAATCCACATCTGTCCTCATCAGAAAGCTATGCTCCCACTGTTTCTAACTGCTGAATGCTCCCTTGTCCTCTGCCCCCATCCCAAACTGAGCTGCTGTGGCAACCTCTACACCTAGGGAGGGGCATGAAATGGTGTGCTGATGCTCACCAGAGGACACGGGCCCCTGCTTGGTTCTAGAGGCAAAGATAAGGCACTTTGTGTAGTCAGCAGTTCCATCTGAGTTCAACAGATATATTCTCGATTCCACTGCAGAGCTTTGATAGATGCCCACCTGGGAGCCGGCTGGTGCCAAGAACCAACAGAAGGGAATGTACTGCCGAAATATTAACCTTGGCAGTCTCCTGCCACAGTAAACCGCTGGCTGAGCTTTAATGAAATCGTGCACCAGAGCAGAAACATCTGTATTGCTGGTTAAAATAAACCCCAATCTGGAATGCACAACTGTCTTTGCACAAGGACACGACAAACCTGGAGAGAAATGGAAAGGATGCCATTCGCTGCGATCAAAATGACTGTTTAGAACCAACCGAGGACAGGCCTGCTCACCTCTGTCTGTGTTCCCCAGACAGGCTTACTAGCTTCTATCAGATGAAGACATGTATTAAATTTGTGCAACCCAGGCTTTCCCAGCAGGCTTATTTGTGTGGGAGTGCAAAAGTCCTGCAAACTGCTATCCCCACTGACCCTCTCTTGTCCCCACAAAAGCATTCCCCAGGATGAACATACACTAGACTGGCACAATGAGGCCTCAGTGCTTTGCTAAGTATCCTGAATAAACCATTCATCCAAGCCAAAATTAAAGCATGGACATAGCCTTAGTTTAAAATATATAATAATAAGAAATCAGTCATTTCTTATTATTAAGATCATGGGGGTCAAGGGAGGCCTCAGCAATGCCATAAAGTTGCTGTAAAAGTGGGAAATGTGACCTCTTCTGTGCTAGGTGGCCTTTCTCAGAACAGCACAGGGCCTCCCGGAACTGGAAGTAGAATCAGACAGTCATAGAGCTGGAAGCCCTCTTGCATGATCTCCCTCTGCCTTGATACAAAACCCCCCTAATCAAGCCACTGCCAAGTTTCCCCTGGAGAAGGCAATGGCACCCCACTCCAGTGCTCTTGCCTGGAAAATCCCATGGACGGAGGAGCCTAGTAGGCTACAGTCCAAGGGGTCGCTAAGAGTCGGACACGACTGAGCGACTTCACTTTCACTTTTCACTTTCATGCATTGGAGAAGGAAATGGCAACCCACTCCAGTATTCTTGCCTGGAGAATCCCAGGGACGGCGGAGCCTGGTGGGCTGCCGTCTATGGGGTCGCACAGAGTCGGACACGACTGAAGCGACTTAGCAGCAGCCAAGTTTCCCCAAACTCTCAACTCCTAAGGAGGCTATTTGACACTACCTTTGAGAGCTCTTCCTTTTGTTAAATTAATTTTTGGTTTTGCTTGCTGGGGTAGAAGCCCGGAGGTGAATCCTTCCAGCCCTTCCAGGAAAGAAGGTGGCATGATAAGTCTACACATAATGTGTTTCAACTTCCGCTAAACACTGTAGAACAAGGCTGTAGTCCTCTCCCACTTGGCTGTTCTCCAGACAGAGGGTGACGATGGATAATGATGATGATTATTAAAAGAAAAGCAATTATCTTAACTCGCATCTACTCAGCCCTACTATGTGACATAACACTATATGATGCACTTTACAGGCACTTATGCTGAAATCCTCACAGTGGCAATAGTTTGGGGCTATTATTCTGTCCATTTTACATTTTGAAGAAACTGAAACTCAACAGGTGACGTAACTTGCTCAAGGCCATACAGTCAAGTAAGCAATGGGGTCAGGATTCAAATTCGGATAGACTCGCTGCCCTCTGTCCTCATGTCCAAAGAGGGCGCCAGCCCAGCCACATCCTTCCAGTGGTCCCTGATGTGGACTACTGATGTCATACTGTCATGAGTGGAGCCTGAAGCCAGTTTTCTCTACTGGGAAAGACAAAGACCCCAAGCAGCCATGGCCGCACCCTTCCTGGAGAGATGGAAGCCTTAAAGGAGGAAGAAGAACAGGAAAGTGAGAGGCAGTGAAGACAACCTGTTTACCATTTAACAATCTAGAGGGATGCTTGGAGGAGACTCACCAAAGGTCTCAGCAAAGGGAGAGGGTGGGAGTAAAAACCTTCTCCCCACAGCAGGGGATGGCTGGCAGGAAAGCTGCTTGCTGGGAGACCCAGCAGGTACAGGGAGCAGAGCTGGGTCCCTCATCACAGCCGCCTTTGTGTCCGCCTTTCTCTACCCTCCATGCTGGGTGGGACCCTGCTGTTGCCAAACTGGTCGGACTAAGTCACAGACAGCAAAGATGACCCATCTGGCTGCCGTATCCCTGATCAAAGCTGACTCATTTCAAAGACAAACTGTCAGCAACTTGGGAGATTGCAATCGGACAAGGAAAAATAAACTGTAAGCTTACTTCAAGAGTTAAAAATCAAAGCCTCCCTGAAAAAATAAAGTTCTCTCTTGTGCTTCTGAAATTCTCAGACCTAAGAACGCCATAAAGAAACATATTGGACACTAACTAAAGAATACTTCGGGTCCTGAAGTAAGATCCCAGCATTCATCTGGCCTCAAGCTTTGTCCAGGATGGGGAAATATTGTGCAGCTGCGAGCTTACAGAAATGACCCAAGGCTACAGTTCAGGCTGGGATCCCAGGTGTTTAGAGATTCCAACTCTGCTTCCACACAGCCTCACGTTTTAATCACAGTACAATGGAAGCACAAAGAAGTTCCAAAGAAAATACACACACATATATACACACACATATATACCTACCTATGCATGGACATACACACAAACCTACACTAAGGTTAAGATCGGGCTTCCCTGATGGCTAAGTGGTAAAACTGAACTTTGAAACACCCATGGATAGACTATGGATTTAGCCATGTGAAGGGCAGAATGCCTTGCCTAAAGTTAAACCTGGGGCTTCCTCCCTCATAGCTCAGTTGGTAAAGAATCTGCCTGCCAATGCAGGAGACATGAGTTTGATCGCTGGGTCAGGAAGATCCCCTGGAGAAGGAAATGGCAATCCATGCCAGTATTCTTACCCGAGAAATCTCATGGAAAGAGGAGCCTGGCAGACTATAGTCCACGGGGTCCCAAGAGAACTGAACGTGAGAAGGGCATGCCAACCCACTCCAGTATGCTTGCCTGGAGAATTCCATGAACAGAGGAGCCTGGTGGGCTACAGTCCATGGGGTCACACAGAATCGGACACGACTGAGCGGTTAACTTTCACTTTAGCAACAAAAGACCACAACAAACAAGCTTAAGATCAGTTCAGGGCCTGGATTTTCAGAGTAAAACCATTTGGTCAGGAGAGGAATTTACTAAGCCAGTCACAGGGTATCCACCTAGAAATGAGAAGAACTGATTTACCTTTGATATGATGGAGGAAACAGGGATGTTCCTTGCTTTTCAAACCCTAGGGATTTAAGAATAGCGAAGATCCCTAAGATGTGCCTAGGAGAGGGCAGCAAGCCAGAGCTCTTTTTCCTTTTGTGAGGCTGTGGGCCATCCACTAAGTGCTGGGACATCCAGAGGACTCCGCAAAATCCCACTGGGCTTGTCCGAAGTGGGCCCAGCACCACTGTCTGTACAGAACCGCCAGCGAGCACAACACACTCAATTCTGGCCGAGAGGAACTTGGGTCCGGCTGTGGGGAGGATGGAGGAGCAGCAGGCTGAAGGGGAGGGTGCAGGGGTAGGGACATTGTAAAACCATCACCTGTGTCACTTCTGCATCAATCAAAGTGTGTCAATTCAGTACAAGATGAGGGGTTCCCCTGTGCTCCAAAAAACCGCCAAGATACGCTCTTCTATCCAAGTCTGAGGCCCTGGGCAGAAACCCAGGGGTGAGCAGTTAAAACAATTTCTCCATCAAGTTACTCTCTTGAAAAGATGCGTGTTCCAGCCTTCTCTTGACTGCTCCATCCACACACTTGAGTCCATATGAAGTCAAGTCTCTCAGGGCTCTGGGGCCCTCATCAATATATGTGGAACAAGGCAAGGAGGAGACAAAGAAAGGGTCTGAAAGACACCCACAATCTGCTCTCTTCCTGCTACCATTGTGTCTAGGACTGTGCTCCCTTAACAGTTTTCAGATGCTCTGCAGCAGGAAAAAGGAAATGCTGGGCTGTCCTGGCAAACGCAAGAGACAGACCTGCTGAAGCTCCAGGGGATCCCCAGTTCCCCGTGTCCCTCACACTAGTTCAGATGTCCAGGCAGCTGCAGCGCGCCACCTAGCTAGGCTGGTCTTCAGAGACTGGGCAGGGCAACTGATGCCAAATCATAACCTTCTGCCCCATGCTGGGACCCCTTGTAGGATTTGCTCTACTCATCTGGGATTTCTGCTTCTTAGCAGAGTATTGGTGACAGGGACAGAACATGGAGCGTTTGTAGAATGGATTCAGTGAAGATATGTAATCCAGAGGGCTGTCCCCCTCACCTCTAAGTCCTATAAAAATGTTCTCCTCTGGTTTCCCCAAATCTGGGGGCCAAGGATCCCCGAGGTTCTTGAAGGTGTAACAGTAGGGTCTCTGAGAGTTCACAACGAAATAAGAATGCTTCCAATCAACCAAGAGAAAAAGGATAAGACTGCCCATTTGCCACAGGGTGGGGCTTCAATAACTACTCGAGTTGATCCATGTCATTCCCCTTCCAAGACATTCAGTCTCACCGCATGACCCGAACTGGAAGTCCCAGCTCTTGTGTGACCTTGGCCAAGTCTTTCAGGGGCCCAAGTCTGTGCTCACCTCTCCAGTCTGGAGGAGATGAGTGAGTGCTGGAGGGGTTAAAAGAACACCAGCAAGGGTATCCCAGGACTTCAGATCCATGGATTTGGGGATTTCACTTCATTGGAAGGACTAATGTTGAAGCTGAAACTCCAATACTTTGGCCACCTGATGTGAAAAGCTGACTCATTTGAAAAGACCCTGATGCTGGGAAGGATTGAGGGCAGGATAAGAAGGGGATGACAGAGGATGAGATGGTTAGATGGCATCACCAACTCGATAGACATGGGTTTGGGTGGACTCCGGAAGTTGGTGATGGACAGGGAGGCCTGGAGTGCTGCGGTTCATGGGGTCACAAAGAGTTGGACACGACTGAGTGACTGAACTGAACTGAACTTCTGGGAACCCATAGATAAATGGGAGGCAGTCAGGTGTACTGGAAAAGCTACAGGCTTTGAAGTCAGTTAAACCTAGACTTAAAAATCCATTTCCACCATTCACTCAGTGACCTCAGGCAAGTTGCTTAATGTATCTGAATCTCAGTTTGTCTTCTATATGTGCAATGGGCATCATATGAAAGGAGCTTCAGGATAACCTATGTAAAGCACCCAACACAGTGCTTGGACAGAGCGAGTTCTGGACCCCAAAGCCCCATGCAGGAAGCCCCCTTCACTTTCTAGTTATCCCCACACATGCACGAACCACCCTCTGCCCACATCTCTCTAAAACCATTTTCCCATAGCAGAGGAGACTGGCAGTGAGATTTCAAACCCAGATTTATGAAAACTCATACCTAGAAGATTAAAATTCCAAATGTCATCTGGATAAGATGGGCCAGATGCTTGGAGACTTGCAAAAGCCTCGAGATTCCCTGCACCGGCAGAGAAGTGGGAGTTGTGGAGGGGCTCACATCAGAGGGTTTCACTGACTGAGAAGCAGTGCACTCCATCTATGACAGCAAAGGAGAGACGCGTCTTCAGACCTGGGTGGAAGCATTGCACCTTTGAGATGAACTCAAACACCAGCACGCCGAGTTTGGTGAGGGCTTTTATTCACTGGGAGGCAACCGTGACCCCGGGTTGGCTCACTGGCCCTTCTCCTGGGTAGGGTCTGGAATGTGTGTCTGTCTACCCTGAGGCTGTTGGGGACCAAGGGAGGGGGTCAGACCAGGGCCACTAGGAGAGAAAACCCTAGAAGGCTAAGTCATTAGGACCAGGCACACACCAACTGATTGCAGATGGTCAGCACCACCTCCCACCACTCCCAAAAAGCAGAAAAGAGAAGGTTAGCCCTACTTTCCAGAACTCCTACCATATGTACGCTAACCACACACATGACTTCACTGAGTCCTTCCGACCACCAGATGAGGGGCTGCGCTGTATCCCTACTTTGTAGAGGAGCCCAGTGCTCAGGGGAGCTGAAGGGGCCCATAGCGCTGTAACTCCCAAACAGAGGAGCAGAGCAGGAATTTAAACCAAGTATTTCTGAACTGAAAATACATCTAGTGTCCAAGCACTGGCTCCCTTCAACTAGAACCGTCACACCTCATGGCCCATTTCCACAGAGGCTGGCCCACTCCCACTGACTACCATGATCACAGAAGCTCAGGAAGGAAGTTAAATCAAATCATCAATGTCATTGTCAGAGCATTAAAAAAAAAAAAAAGAAAGAAAGAAAGTACAAGAGAAAGAGAGAATGGCTTGTATTGGAATGTTGATCCTGGGCCATAGTCTAAGATCAGAACTATCAGTGAGTGAAGGGAAAACGCTCTTCAGAAGGAATCTGCTTCACCAACCAAAATGAAAACCTACAATCACCCGGGGTGCAGGAGCGGCTAGGCAGAGTTCACTCTCTTTGAAAAACCAGTGCTGAAGAAGGGAAAAACCTGGAGGAGCAAAAAGCTCATCTACTGCGCCTCTGGCCTTTTCCCACACTGATCAAACCCACATTCTTTCACTAGATCCACGGGGCAACCCCACCACATCTGGCTCCCTCCCAAACTGCCTGTTAGTGACCATGCTTATCATTTAAGATCAAGTCCAGAGTCCAAAGCCTGGCATTCGTGGCTCATGATAACCTGGCCTCAGTCTCCGCTTCAGCCTCCCTTCCCTCCTGCTTGAAAGAGGCAGTGCGGCTTAGTCACTGGGCACGCGGGTCCCAGTGTCAGCTTCACCTGGGTTCAGCATCGGGGCTCAGCTGTCTAATGGATGTGCAATGTCTAATGATGAGTTATGAAGGATCTCTGAGGCTAACGAGAGAAAAACAACAAAGGAAAAACAGAAATACTCCATGTAAAATGTACCCAGTGTAATGCATGGAACCTAGGGCCCATTCAAGAAAGAAAGATATTGTAGATTTTTAAGCCTTCATGCCAGGAGATAGGTTGGGAGCATTGCACTGCCCCACCTCTGACTTTCCCTGATCTAGAACTTCTCTACCACACGCTTGAACACCCTGACCAGAATTCTGCAAGGTCCACGTCAAGTCAATACTGGACTCTCTTACCTGTGACCTTGCTGGTATTGCTTGTCAAAATGTTACTGGGATTTGCACATTTACCCTGGTTAGTTACCTGCCTTACTCTTCCATGGTTATGTTGCTTACTGGCATTCATTTCTGCCCCTGCTACATTCTCTTCCACCTCCATACTGCAGAGTTTGAAAGCATCACCCAGACTCCCTTGCAGCTGGGGTTCTGGGTGTGATTTAAGTTCTGCCCAATGATTTGCACCTGTATGAGGTCTGGAAGGCAGGTGTGAGGCAGAGGGGGCTGGCAGGCAAATTACAACAAATTAGAGTGACTGTGGAGTCAGACTCCAGGTTTCTGTATCTGGTCATCAGCTTTATGGAAGTCAGAGTTAGGCAGGTGGAGTACAACAGCTCTAGCATATAACAAGTGCTCAAAGTCACAGTTGTGATGGTTCAGTCTTGACAAGCCCAACTGCACCCTCCTAACTCCTGTCCTTCCTAACAATTTTGTATGTTACCAATTCCCTGTATTAAATCTCTTCCTGCTTGAGTCACCTAGTATGGTTCCTAGTTCCTGGACTGATGCCAACTTATTAAGTCCCCAGTTCGCTCTTCAGCTTCCCAAGCTCAGTAATTAACACATGATCTAGATGTAGTTTAACACTTAGCTCTGGTTGTAGGAGCTATTCACTACATGAGTCTACCTCCCCTCCTTTGCAGCCAGTGTAAAGAGGGAGATAAGGGTTTCTAAGCAATACTCAGAGTCATAGGTTTCTTCTCTTCCAACTGGATGTCCCCCTTTCTGAAACTGGAGCAGGTATGGCTACAAGGGGTCAAACACCCTCAGTGGGATGCAAACACACCAGTTCTCTTCTGAGAAGTTGACTTCTAAAGAAGTCAAGAAACAATGTGTTGGCATACAGTTGGTGCCAACTAAAAGCAGTACTTGGCTGTGGCTGACTCCCTCAGCCATACAGCCATGGCTGTAAGCTAGGGTAACCCCAGGATGCAGATTCACAATTAAGAGAGGGAAAGGAGGTGGGTGACTTTCTCCCTAGCCATCCCACAGAAATGCTACTGGCACTTAGAGAGTTCCCCATAACCCACTGTAAGAGGACATAGGAGTAAAGATTGAGAATAAGGCCAAGGAAGTAACTCACCACTAACTGGGCGGGGTAAGTCCAAATTGCCTGTGGTCATTTTTAGCAGAGATGTCACAAAGCACATCCTAGAACACATTTGATAAGTGAAAAAGTTTTCTGGGAAAATGTCTGTGATAGTCACTGTAAATAACACATTGGCCCGTGACAGTTTGGGGGAACTGAGGTCATATCCACTGCATAAGGCAGCTAAGTTGGGTTCTTTGGAAGCTACAGCTTGTCCACAAGACTAGGACCTCAGAGAGGACATGAGAGATGCAATGTAAGACTCTACATGCAAAGTAACCCTCGTAACAATAGTACACAGGGCTTCCCAGGTGGCGCAGTGGTAAAGAACCTGCCTGCCAATGCAGGAGATGCAAGAGACGTGGGTTCAATCCCTGGATCAGAAAGATCCCCTGGAGGAGGGCATGGCAACTCACTCCAGTATTCTTGCCTGGAGAAACCCATGGACAAAGGAGCCTGGCAGGCTGTGGTTCATACGGTCGCAAACAGTTGGATATGACTGTGCAACTGAGTGCGCGTGCGCGCGCACACACACACACACACACACACACACACACACACACAACAACAGTATACTTGATGTGGGATCCTAACGACAGCTAGGGGGAAGAGGAATGCTGGCTGGCTCAGGTGAGGTGAAAAGGAAGCCTCCTTACAACTCCAAGTACAGATGTTCCTTTTCAGAGGACCCTGCGAAGTACTTTGCACATTCGTTTGGCCATTTGTTCATTTAACAAATATTTATTGGTTTCCACCTTTGAGCCAGATATTGTGCTAGGTATCAGAAACTCAGCAGAAAACCAGACAGATATGTCCCTGAACTCATGAAACTTACCTATAAATTGGGTGAGATGGGCAATAAATTAATACATTAATAAACAAGATGATGTCAGTGCATGTGGTATGTTACAAGGGAAGGAAAGAGAGTGACGGGGTGGTGATTGCAGGGGGCACAACTATGATGGAGTGTGGTGGGGAGCACAGCAGATTTCTGAGAATAAAAGGAGAAGCCAGCATCATGTGAAGAGCCAGGTAGGAATTTTCTAGGCAAGGGGAACAGTAACGGAAATAAAAACAAACCTGTAAATAGGTTTGATGCACAACTAGATGTTGCACAATATTCTGTTCCCTTGCCCAGAATATTCTTTTATTTTTTCCATAGAGACAAGATTTATAGAGTACTGTTTCCATGATTTTACCTTCTGGAATATTAAAAGTGTTCATTACACTTTTAATGTTTTACAATATTAAAAGTGTTCATTACACTTTTAATGTTGACATCTCCCCCTAGCTGTCGTTAGGATCCCACATCAAGTATACTGTTGTCAGATCCACAAAAAAAAGTGGATCTAATTAAACTTAAAAGCTTTTGCACAGCAAAGGAAACTATAAACAAGATAAAAAGACAACCCTCAGAATAGGAGAAAATAATAGGAAATGAAACAACTGACAAAGGATTAATTTTCAAAATATACAAGCAGCTCAAGCATCTCATGCAGTTTTCCAGAAAAATAACCCAATCAAGTGGGCAAAAGACCTAAGTAGACATTTCTCCAAAGAAGACACACAAATGACTAATAAACACATGAAAAGATGCTCAACATGGCTCATTATTAGAGAAATGCAAATCAAAAGTATATTGAGGTATCAACTCACACCAGACTAATGGCTATCATCAAAAAATCCACAAACAATAAATGCTGGAGAGGGTGTGGAGAAAAGGGAACCCTTTGGCACTGCTGGTGGGAATGTAAATTGGTACAGTCACTATGAAAGACAGTATGGAGATTCCTCAAAAAAACTGGGAGTAGAACTACCATATGACCCAGGAATCCCACTCCTAGGCATATACCCTGAGGAAATCAAAATTGAAAAAGGCACATGTACCCCAATGTTCACTGCAGCACTATTTACAATAGCTAGGACAAGGAGGTAACCCAGATGTCCATCATCAGATGAATGAAGAAACCATGCTATATATATACAATGGATATCACTCAGCCATAAAAAGGAACACATTTGAGTCAGTTCTAATGAGGTGGATGAACCTAGAGCTTATTATACAGAGTGAAGTCAGAAAAACAAATATTGTATATTAACACATATACATGGAATCTAGGAAGATGGTACTGATGAACCTATTTACAGGGCTACAGTGGAGACACAGACATAGAGAACAGACTTATGGACACCGGCAGGGGGGAGGAAGGAGGGATGGGACGAATGGAGAGAGTAACGTGGAAGCATATACACTATCATACGAAATATGAAGGCCGATGGGAATTTTCTGTACAGCTCAGGGAACTCAAACCAGGGCTATGTAACAACCCAGAGGGGTGGGAGGTGGGAGGGCGGGTACATATGTATACCTATGGCTGATTCATGTTGATATATGGCAGAAACCAACACAATACTGTAAAGCAATTATCCTTCAATTAAAAGTAAATAAATTAAAAAAAAATAAGTTTGGAAAAACAAATAAGGGGGAAACGGCATTGTAATGAACACTTTTAATATTCCAGAAGGTAAAATCATGGAAACAGTACTCCATAAATCTTGTCTCTATGGAAAAAATAAAAGAATATTCTGGGCAAGGGAACAGCCAAGACAAACGCCCAGAGGTGGGAAAGAGCTGGAAATTATGAGAAGAACAGGAAATTATCCCCGGTGCCTGCTCTCAAATAGAAAAGGGTAATGTGGGGTGATTTCAGGAAGCAGGCAGGGGCGAATGACACAGGACCGCACAAGCCACGATGGTAGGGGGAGGGGATTTTATTCGACACTCAACCGGTAGCCATAGGAAGGTTTAAACAGGGAGCAGAAGGATTTAAGTTTGCAAAAGGTCACTCTGGCCCTCCTGAGAGGAATGGACAGAGAGCTGGGGTCAGGACTGGAAGCAGGGAGTCTAGTTACCTGGCGGCTGGAATAGTCCAGGTACAAGAAGCTTAGGCCAGGGGATGGGAGTGGAGACTGAAGGAAGTGCAGAAAAGTAACTGGAAAAGATTCGGCAGACTTTGGCACTAAACCAAAGCTTCCTGGATGGATAAATGATGACTTGGCTGAAGTTTTACCTGATTTGATTGGCTTTTCTAAAATTGTCTGTCATAAAAGTGAAACTAAGCATACACCCAGGCACCAGTTCTAAGTCAGAGATGGGCAGCAAACATCTTCAAATTGAACAACAATCAATTGCTGTTCTATATAGCACACATCAACACAAGCTCAGGGCAGCATTTCCATCTAGAGTAAAGAAAAAACAGCTCACTCGAAACTGGGCTGTCAGGAGCTCCTTGTCTGTCTTCCACTGCCTGCTACCTGCCCCTAAGATCCGAGCCAATTCTCCCTCTGCAGTTTCAAAGTTAAGAGCCCGAAACCTCCCCGGAACAAACTGTAACTTCCAAGGAAGAATGTGGTTTAGCATTATGCTTCAGTAAACCCAGAGGCAGGCGGAGATAAAAGAATTAAGGGTACCTATTAAGGGAGCCGGAAGTCCCGAAGTCCCCAAGAAAGAAGAGCCTGCACCCGGCCAGAGGCTGAGTTCCATCACTGCTGGCAAGTTTGCAGAGAAGACCTTTGCCTCCAGGCTTCCTCACAGAGCAGCAGAGGGGTGGCGGTAGGGAGGAAGAGTTTTTTTCCCTTCATCCCTCTGGAAGCCTAATGTGCATGCCAGTTAGAATGTGGGTCACCAGTAGTCCTAGAGGATGGTGCTTGTTCCCAAGGAGTGCTTGCCCTGGGAGCAGACCACAGAGCTGGGCTGGACACCAAGAAGGGGCCACGCTTTCTACCACTTAGAATCAAATCTCCCTGGTAGTGAGGTCTTTGACTTCCAGAAAACCTTATGAGGGAAAGTGCGGAGGCTAAGGGACCCATGAAGATCATTGGCACAGGAGTTCCTAAAGTCAGTGACCTGGACCTAGATATGTATTTCTGGAACACATGGAAATATGGAAACAGGCAAAAAGTAAAGTTCTCCTTTCAGTGTTTGAATTTAATCACCTCCCACTATCTGGTGGCTCAGAGGGTAAAGAATCCGCCTGCACTGCGGGAGACCTGGGTTCGACCCCTGAGTTGGGAAGAGCCCCTGGAGGAGGGCATGGCAACCCACTCCAGTATTCTTGCCTGGAGAGTCCCCATGGACAGAGGAGCCTAGCGGGCTACAGTCCACGGGGTTGCACAGAGTCGGACTCGACTGAGCGAGTAAGCACACAGCCCTACCACTTAGGGGTATAAATGAGCAATGTGTGTGAAGAACAAGTACTCTGGGAGGCCCAGAGTGGTTGCTCCCTCCTGGGGCCCAGCAGTCGGGCTGCACAGAGTTGGCAGAAGAAGGGGAACATCTTCAAGGCATCTCTTGGGTGCCTGGCACCTCTACTCACATAGGTGCACCACATAACCCTGCTAGAAATCCTCTTCGATGGGAAGGCACGACTGCCTCCGTAAGAGAGGAGAGTCAACGAGGCTGGCAGTCATGTAACCAATGGGCAGCAGGGCTGAAGTCGGAATGAGTCAATCCCAAGTCCCATGTGCTTTCCATCCCTACCAGCCGGCACCCTCAGCCCAGCCACACCCTCCCCTGGGGGACTGAGTGCCTGCCCTTCAGAGGACGACAGCCCCGGCTTCCATCCCAAGCACGCAGCTTGCCCCTGGCTCTTACCTAGCTTAGGGAAGGCGGTCAGTCCCAGATGTTCTCACCTGTGAACTTCTCGAGGCAAGAGCTAAAAGCGCCCTAACTCTTCTCCTGGGGGTATTCACCCCCAGCCGTGGGCCAGGCTCTCTCTCCTCGGCAGATTAAGATGCGTCCTAGAACAGCTCTCAGGCACAGTTTCCTTCTGCCCAGCCCCAGGCCTGCAGATCGCTCCCCATGGGCTTTGCACCTGGGCGGGAAGGGGAACTTGGCGGGCTGGGCACATTCCCAGGCTACAGCATATTGGTGCACGCAGTGCCTGGGCTGGGCAGGAGGGCAAGGGGAGGAGTCCTGGACTCCTCTGCTCTGCCCGCTTGTCACCTGGCAGCCGGGGAGGTGGTAATGGTTAACTTGGGAGAGTGCTCCATCTTCCTCTGGTGTCCTTGGTGTGAATGACATCACCACCCCCGCAGGACTCATCTGCAACTGGGGCCTGGCACAGTCCCCAGCAGTGACTGGTTAAGGGTACACACTTTTCAAGCCAGCTTGATCTGGATTCACTAGTGTGGCTCCTCCTGTCACTATGTGGCTCAGGGTAAGTTATTATCCTCTGAGACTGAGTTTCCTTAGGCATAAATGGGGGTAAGCATAGCACTTATGTCAGAGGGCTATTGTGCAGATTAAATGAGACAATGTGTGCAAACAGGGCTTGCCACCCAGCAAGTACTCAATAGATGCTTAATAAAAAAATAAAAGCAACGTTCTTTTAAAGTCACTGCAACTGCAGTTCTTCCCTGGAAGAGGCAAAAGATTCAACCCTGAGAGTCCTGCCTTCTGGAAATGCAAAGAGAAAGGAACAACGTAAGCATCAACCTGGTGGTAGATGCTGTGTCTGACTGCCTCCCAAACACATTCTCAAATCTTCGGAAGCGGTAAAAGATCTGGCCATTCACTCAGCACCTACTTATAGGTACGTGCCTCATATGCATGTCTTCTAATCTAGTCAACAATCCAGAGAGGCCAGAATTATTCCTATAGAGGAGGAAGCCGAGGCTCAGAGATGTCCAACAACTTGCCCAGAATCACACTGCCAGGGAGGAGAAGCTGGAATCACGTAATAATAAAAACTAGAGCAACATTTTCATAGTCCTTATGCTGTTCCAGGTATTATCCTGAGATCTTTACACATATTGACTGACGTAATCCTCAATACACCCCAGGTACTATGATTATCCCCAATTCACAGATGAGGATAACTGAGGCCCAGACAGGTTAAACAAGGTCATACAGTGGACAGCTGGGCTGGAACAAGAACCAAGGTAGGTTGGCTCCAGGGGCCTTACTTTAACCACTGCCCTATCAAGAGGAAAAAAAAACACCTCCTTGCTCTGCCCACAGCACTACCCTGCCTCTAAAAAAATGAAATCTCATGAGTGCTAAGGACACTTTTTAAATCAGAGACAACTGTGTTGGAAACAAAAATACAATGGGCTGGAGCTTGGAGATGTAAGGTTGCGACTAGAAGCGAATCACTTTCCTTCTATGGATGTCAGCTGGCCCAAGTATAAAAGGATTGGAGTGGACTAGTACTTTGTACCGATATCTCACAGCTTTAACAGTATATGGTTCTCTGAAATGGGCCTTTCTCCTTCCTGGGGAATACCATGAAGTCCACAGAGCTGGGAGCTGAGCTTGCCGACAGGCCCTCCTCAGGACAGCCAAGGCACATCTAACGGAAGGAGATGGCATGAGGCCGGAGCACAAGAGCCGCCCACGAGCGAGCATCTGAGTCTGGGAGATCCTGGGCAATTTACCAGGTTCTTGGTTTTTCCCCTTTGGCAAAGACAGGGAAATAACTCGCCTTCGAGGGTTGCTTTGAGGTCATAAAAATGGTCATAAAGCATTTTCCCAGATTCAAAGTCCGGGTTTGCAAAATGCTCTTGAACTCAGCCATGAGAAGAGTCATCAGAGAAGTCGGGACTTTGTAGGATTCCCAGAAAGCAGTCTGAGAATGCAAAGAATCTTCATTACTTCTCCATGCTTCTTACAGCTGAGTCTGGTCCAGAAAGAGGAGGAAAAAAACCCCAATACTAAATCAAAGCAACTTAGAAGATATTCAAAACAGTACTATGCTGTTTAGTATAATTATATGCTATCCAGTTCTTCAAAGTCTTCATCTCTCCCATCGGACAGGAAATCCTTAAAGGCTATGAAATTTGTCTCTCTCTCTAATCATAACCTGTAGATTTGCTGAAACATTCCCAAGACGAGACCCAAATTCACTTCCCTGTACACTGACCTTCCTAATTCTCTTTTTTCAAGTGACCTGACTGAACTCAAGTCAACAAACATGTTCTGAATGCTACTATGGGCCAGGCAGCATGTCATTTGTATTACATTCCAACTACTTCGAAAAACTACACAACAATAATGGCTGAAAATAGCATCAGTGTCTCAAGGCTGGAGTTGGGGGTGGGGGGGTAATCAAACCATCCCTACTTGAGGAGATCAAAGAATGGTTTTGGAATTTCAACTACTTGATTAAAGTCTGCTTATTTTATTCATTAGGTATTCATATAATATGTATTACATAAATTATTACTACAGAAGATTGAGTCATTCATCCATTCAACAATTATTCCTGGGGCAGCTGCTCTTTGTTAGGCAATGTGCTAACAGTCCTGAGAGGTTCAAAGAAGAAAACTGGTATATTACTTATTTTATTGGAAGTCTAATTCCAGAGGTCCGCAGCTACCAATTTTAAACTAGAGTAATGGTGTCTCTCTTCTTCAAGGTTGATAAGATTAATTCATTCATTCAGTCAACTCATATTGGGCATCTATCTTGGGCCTGGTACTAGAGATAGGCTAAGAAGCAGTCAAGCATGATTCTTGCCTTCATGGAGGCCAGCCATCTAATTAAGGAGGCAGCCAATTACTAACTGCAATAGATGTGATGGAGGAAAAAAAAACAAGGGACTGAGATTTTGAAGGGAGTACCTGCGTAAGATAGATAAATCAGGGAAGGTCAGGTCTCCATTTAGGTTGAGTCCTGAATGATGAGAAAGAGTCCGTCGTGTAAAAAGTGGGGAGAAGAGCGTTCCAGGTCAAGGGAACATTGGTAAACCACCCCCCCACCCTCAAGTGGGAAAGACGTGGTGAGTTCAAGGCAGGATGGTGCGGGAGCCCAGTGAGCAGTTGAAGGAGGGAGAGACAAGAGATGGGGAGGTAGGCAGAGCACTCGGTGCAGGCGCTTCTAAGCCAAGGTGATATGTGTGGATTTTATTCTTTGTGCAAAGGGAAGCCACTGAAATGTACTTGAAGCAAGAGAAGGAAGGGGTGGCAAGTTTCTTTTGGTACCACCCTGGTGCTGTATGGAGAATGGACTCTAAGTGGGCAATGGTGACACTATGGAGACTAGTTAGGAGACCACTGCAGCTCTCTGCATGAAAGATGATGGTGCCACATGAGAGATGAGAAGTGGTTAGATTTTAGATCTGTTGGCAAGGTTCAAGCAGAAGTACTTGTGCTTGGGAAGAAGGCATGCAAGAGAGGACAACTGGATGACTCCTCAGTGGCCAGAGCCTCTGGTAAATGGAGGACCCTTTACTGCAGTGCTTCTCAATAGTGGTGATTTTCCTCCCTAGAGCACATCTGGAAATTGATGCAGACATTTTTGACCGTCACGACTTGGTCAGGGGGAGGGGTCCGCTACTAAATATTGTAGCATAGGTAGAAGCCAGGGATGCTGCTATAAATTAAAGTTAAATAATTGTCTGGTCCCAAATGTCTATAGTGCCAAGGATGAGGAAGGCCAACTTTCAGAAGTGAGGAGTGAGGAGAGGAGACAGTGTGAGGGGTTACTTAATGCCACATCTGGGACATATTAAATTGGAAATACTCATGTTAAATTGTCCTTGGAACCACACTGCTTAGAAATGAAGAAAGTAAAAAACAGGACTGGCAAGCGGGCTCCTTGGAGAAGGAGAGAATGTGAGTCCTCTCTCTCTGGTCTCCAAAAACCCAGTGGTCCTACTCACGATCCTCTCTGCTGCTAAATTACGAAAGAAATTTCGTAAAATCAAAAAATGAGTCTCAGAAGTACAGACTGGGAGTTTGGGGCCGACATGCACACACTGCTATATTTAAAATAGATACCCAACAAGAACCTACTGTATAGCACAGGAAACTCTGCTCAATATTCTGTAATTTGGAAAAGAACTTTAAAAAATGGGAGTCTCTTTAGACTTGCCACTCACCCTGTTTGCTCTCACGTTCCTTTCTCCCGCCCCCAGTTCCGCCTATTCTGCAAGCTCAGTGCCAAGACCTAGGGTTCCCAGGTTTCCTTGCGGTACCCATCCTTGCTGTGTCTGAGTTCAGCGGGGTCTGACTTCTCTGGCACCTGCTGTGTATTACACCTCTCTATGTATGCCATCCTGCCACTACCCACGTCTCTCCTCAAAATTTCTGACATCCCTTGGAGGAAAGGATTCTACCCATCTTCCAGATAGAGAAACTGAGGCTCAGACAAGTAACCTCTGGACCAAGTTGATGGCAATGGCGACAGGCACCAAGTGTGAGGTACCTGGTGCCTGTATCAACGCACCAGACAGGCTGCCTCCCTCTCATCTCCTACAGCACTTAGTCCACAGCCTCAGGATGAGGACGGAGTCCTGTTTCAGACCACAGCTCTCCTATGAGTGGCTGGCACACAGCTCGTGCCTTTGTAGAAGCATGTCAGCCCTGTGTGAGCCCGGACTTTCCAGGTGGTTGACTGAGAACTTAACGGCAGGGAAGCATGTTGGGGAGGAACAGAAATGCTCCCCTTTTCTCTCTTCCCCAAGATCCCACCAGATCCCCCAAAGAAGGAAGCACCAGCAGTATTTCTGGCTGCCATCTGCACACCCAAGGGACACGCTGTGTCTAAGCTGGCCTGGCAGAGACCGGCGCTCTTCAGGGTCCCAGGTTACTGCTGGGTGGAGGGTGACGAACTGTGTTTTAAGGCAGGAGTTTAGTCCATGCAGTCTCTTTTACTTTTGGGGTACAGGCACCTCTGGCCCGTTTTCTCTGTTCAGTGTCTCCACTTGAGAGTCCAGTTAGGTCAACTCTGTGGCCAATTCACAGAAGACAAGGCAGGAAGCCTTCCTTTGGTCTCAGGTCTATGTCATGATCTTCACAATTTATCAGAAATCTTGGATTTGGGGAGTTAAAAGGGTCATACCAGGGACTTCCCTGGTGGTCCAGTGGTTAAGACTCTGTGCTACCATTGCAAGGGTGCAATGGTTTAATCCCTGGTCAAGGAACTAAGATCACACATGCTGCACAGCCTGATCAAAAAATAAATAAAAATAAATTTTTAAAAAGTGGGGGCATACCAGAAAGTGCTTACCCAGGTTAGTGAAGGCTACCTATCTTTGAATAGGTAGCTACCTATCCAGGTTAATAAAGGTCATCTGTCTTTGTCCCTAGGGAGGGAAGATGAGGGCGGGCACAGCCTTGATTTATGTTGCATTCACATCCATCCCCCTTAAATAATTTGGGCCACAGTGTACATAAGAATTCAATACAAACTTGAAAAATGATATAAATAACTCCAATATGGTGCATCTGAACCAATCCATCACATCTCCTGTTCCCCTCCCTCTCTGACCTGCTCCCCTTCCTGAGATCCTGATTTCGTTTGGTGACAGTCCAACAGCCTGGCTTTCCCAGGTTTTTGGCTCAAAAGTCTTTAAACTCCCCTTCTTCTGACAACCAGCTGGCCAGCATTGTCAATCTTGCTCCGGAATAACGCTCCCACCCAAACAATGCCTTTCCCAGGCCACTATTTGAGCTTTCACTCACTCTACTGAGAGCTCACCAAGACATAAACCCTGGGACCAAAGCCATGACTTTGCCATCATCTTTGTCTTCACCAGAACAGTGCATGGCCCCTGGGACAGACAGCATGTTCACGACCTGGAGCAAGTGTAAGACCATGGTTCCAGCTGACAGTCTTAGGCCAGGGAAATTCAGAGGGCCAGGCAGCATGACCTGCAGCTTGTCTTCTTGCACAGGTGACACCAAGGATCAGAATCAAAAGGGCCTCTTCTGAACCTACACTCCTTCTACTCCCAGAGCGAAACTACACCCCACAGACAGTACAAGGTGAATGAACTCCACTTCAAAGAGCTGATCCCCAGAGCCATCAACTCCCAGCCACACAGTAAAACCATGAGATAACTGAACCTCAGGATGACTTGAATTCCCATTTAAAGAGCCTGGTGATTTGCTCCAGGCTTCAGTCCAGAACTCTATTCTCCAACAAGGGTAGGTAAAGGTCTCATCTTTTGTGCACGTGTATAAGGAGGAGGATGGAAGGGAAGGAAGGAGATGGGGAAAGGACCACCCCCTGGGGAGGCCAAGGCAGAGCCCCGTATCCATACCCCTCACGCTTCCCAGGCCCAATACGCCTGGGGAGCCACTGGGAGCCATGACATCAGAAACCTCCTGGAATAACGGCCACTCTCTTGGTCCCCCTAAGTAGCTACAGCACCCCAAAACATTCAACCCACACTGAACCTGGAGGGGGACCTCAAGTGGCAGGGAACGGAACTGCAGGCAGGACCCAGACTCACTGCGAACCACCAGAGAGAACCCAGGAACCCCTGCCAACTGCGGCTCGGATTCCCTCCAGTTATTTCCCTAACCTTACAGTACACACACTACATTTCATGTGATTCAACACTGCTTTATGGGGGTAGGGAAGGACTGGGAGTTTGGGATTAGAAGATGCAAACTATTACATATAGAACGGATAAACAACAAGGTCCTACTGTATAGCACAGGGAACTATATTCAACATCTTATAATAAACCATAATGAAAAAGGATAGGAAAAAGAATATATATACGTATAACTGAATCACTCTGCTGTACAGAAGAAATTAATACAACATTGTAAATCCACTGTAAAACAGAATTTTTAAACTAAAAAAAAGCCATTGCATTATCATAAAAAAAAAACAAAACACAAAACCTGGTGACTTCATAGTTGCTCCATTCATTGAACAGGTACGTGTGCCAGGTGCTATGCTGGTTGTAGGGGAAGGCAAAGATGTTGAAGCCTCAACTGCAGGCATCCTGTAAGCATCTGAAGAGAGTCCAGGCAAGCCAAAAGCAAGGTAGGGGCATGAAAAAGGGATTCTTTATCCACAGTGTCTTCCTCCACAGTGGCTACTCTGGAGATATAATCAATAGTGCTTAACAGCTGAAAACATCTTGGAACTGCACTATACACAGCCTTGAAACCTCAATTTTCTCCTTGAAAACGTCTATAGCTGTATATCAATCTCTATGTTCTTATAATATAGAACACTTCCAGAAACTAAGTTAAAGGATAATGCACCAAACTTCCCAGGTGATGCCATGGTAAAGAACCCACCTGCCAATGCAGGACACGCAAGAGATGTGGGTTTGGTCCCTGGGTCAGTAGGATCCCCTGGAGTAGGAAATGGCAGCCTGCTCCAGTATTCTTTCCTGGAGAATTCCATGGACAGAGGCACCTGGAGGGCTACAGTCATCGGGGTCACAAAGAGTTGGACGCAACTGAATACACACACACACACCAACCTCCAGATTCCTAGCATTATCTGATTATATACATGCTTCCTCTTTTTTGATTAATTTGCTGAGAACTCTTCTCTTCTTTACCTTGTGTAAAGAAGATGTGCAGCCAACCTCCATTGAGTGAGAAGCAACTTAAGAAGGAGAGAGGGCAGAGGGCATGCAGCATGGATTCAGGAAATACAAAGTAACACAAACCTAGCTGTCCTCACCTTGTCCTGGGTCAGAAATCCGTGTATTCAAATACGGGCCTCTTGAAACCAAAACCTAGTTCAATCTGGAATAGTCCCCTAACTAGAGAGGCAGTGGGACAACTTCTGAAGATGGAACACTACCGTGTCTATAGCGCCTCACTTTTCCCCATACGGCAGCCAGACATTCCTCTGTGGAGAGACCATTTACTACTGTGGTTAGAACTTGAAAAAACAGCCAATCAATGTAATAAACCCAGTTCACTTCATTTCAAAACATGAACTCATTGTTATCTCAGGAAATATCACCTTACTCTTTAGATTAACTGTTAGCCCAAGTCTAGGAGGCATTCAACAGTGAGAAAGTAATATACTTTAGTTGGCTTCTCCAAGCTCAAGTTTCACCAAAACAGGTTTCATAGAGAGATTCGCCAAGTCCCGGGTAATGGGATATGGCAGGATTATGTCATCTGTGGCCCATTTCCAAAGAAACGTGGCTTTTCCAGGTGGAATTCTAAGTGCTCTCTCTTCTCTTTATAATCTTTGTTGCACCAGTTTGCATGATGAGTATTAGCAGATGCATTAAAACAGGTGATAAGCTGTGAGGCCTTGGGGTGGTTCGTTTCATCTGTCTGGGTCCCCGCTTCTGCCTTTGTGAAGTGGATGGTTGGGGGCTACTAGTTAGGGGGCCCTTTCCTGAGCTAACATCCCAAGATAGTCAGTCCTGGACTCTACTGTCCAGCTCTTCCTGTGGTTGCCTTGGCACAACGTCCCCCAACCAGCCTTCGAGTCCAGCACCCAAACACTGTGCGCATCTTCCATCCTCTGAGTAAGGATGGAAACAACTACCTGGCAGATTGACTCAGTTCATCTTCCAAGTAATAGTCAATCCTGACATTCATCCATCTAACATATCCTCAACTGCTTCCCAGGCACAGGTAGAGATATGAAAAAGAACCATCTGGGCCCTCGATCTGGTGATGATCACGGTAATGAATTGTTATTGACTGCTTCTGAGGTTTCAGGTCCTGCACCGAATACGTTACTTGCATCATCTCCTTTAATTCTCACAAAACCCCTCTTGGGTATACATAACATAGGAGGGAACTGAGATGCAAAGAGATTAAATGATTTGGCCAAGATCTCACAGCTAGAAGGTGGCAGAACCCAGGATTTAACGTATGATTTAAACATGGATTTAAACCAGGATTTAAACATGATATTATGTTTCAGCCAACCTTGATACTTGGAATAACCAAGTATACACAGGAAAGCATCTCACTTTGCCCAGGACTTGATTTACATCTGTACCCTTGTACAATTCTTCACAGTACCCTTTTTACTCTCAGAAATGTCTTAGATTGGATGATAAATTATCCAGTCACCTACTTACAATGCCTATTACAATGAGGGGTGACAACAATGATAATTGTTATTATTACACAGCCATGTCACATTTGCTGTAAACCACTGCTTAACCACTCTAAAGAGAGAAACCTCTCCCAGCCTCCCTATCCTTCTGCTTACTTTGCTGTACTTTTCTCCATAGCATTCATCAACATAAAAAAATATATTTTGCTTATCATCTCCACTACAATATAAGCTCCACACAAGCAAAATAGCTTTTTGTTTACTAGTATACCCCCCAGTTTGTAGTAGATGTTTCATAAATACCTGCTGAGTAAAGAAACACGTTACTGTCACTGGAACAAAAGCAAACATTTCTCAAGCAGTTACTAAGTGCTTTGTTCTGCTCAAAACCTAGCGTGTGTGTGTGTGTGTGTGTGTGCGCTCGCGCGCACGCGTGAGCGCGCGCTCAATCATGTCCAACTCTTTGCAACTTCATGGACTGTAGCCCGCTAGTCTTCTGTCCATGGGATTATCCAGGCAGGAATGCTGGAGCGGGTTGCCATTTTCTACTTCAGGTACCTTTCTGACCCAGGGACTGAACCTGCATCTCTTGTGTTCTGTACTGGCAGGCAGATTCTTTACCACTAGTGCCACCTGGGAAGTCCCTTGCTCAAAAAAACCAAACCCCTCAAGTACGGAACAGTTACCTACATCACTTTATAGAGAAGAAACAGAGCCTCAGAGAGATGAAGTAATAGTCTCCAAGGACACACAGACTGTTGGTGGCAGAGCTGGGAGGAAGTGATGCTGACCACCTACACCCCAAACACCACTCTAAGTCTAGGAGCAGAGACACAGCACGCAGACAGGCAGCACAAGGACTCGGGGCAGTGTGCAGTCAAAGGAAGGTGAGCACTCCTGCCTGTCAGAGATCCCAGACAATGTGTGGTCAGACAGGGCTTCTTAGAAGAAAGGAGACTTGGTTTGAGCTTTGGAAGACAATAGAATATGGACAGATGGAAGAAGCATTTAGTCCCAGGGAGCAGCGAAAGCGGAAAATCACAGGGCTGGCCATGCTGATTAGAACAAACAGCTTCTATCTGGAGGCCCTGCAGAGCAAGATTTAAAACACTGCCGTCACCTAGAAGGGCCTTGAATGCCATGCAGGAGTCGAGTTTCATTCACTAGTAAGCAGGATCCTATTATACAAGAGCTTTCCTGCCAGGAATGATGTAGTGGGTAGTCTGGATTCCTAAAACTTCACAGTGGTAACAAGGCCAGAGAAGTTGGCAGGAGCTTCAACTGTGAACCAGGACACCCCCTGGACCCTCTGCAGATACACATCCAGGGCACATATGTGAGCCGGTAAATCTGATTAAAGAATCTTCCTCCCCATAGATTTGTTTGTGTTTTGGGTCCTAACATATTCCTATGAGCACGCATCCCTTCTCTGCTATGGCAAAGATAATGTATAGTGCTTGTCCCACTCCACAGGGTTCTGAACGGATGCAATTAGTATCCGTGGTGGCAAGGACCATCCTTTCCTATCCTCCCAGCCATCCCATATATCTCCATAACACCTTCTTATTATGCTGTTTAAACAATATCTATCTACTCATTCTATCCCCTCTTTTCACAGCCTCTCCAACTCCTTGGCTGCTACTTTATAACATCAGAGCCAGCACATCTGCAACATCTGGATCAAAATGGACAACCCTTGTGAACAGCCCCTGTGTCACCAAGCCAGTAGCCCTAGGCTCGTAGCTAGATAGATGATGGCAATCTGGTCCACATATCCTGGACAGCCTAGACTCCCTGAAGAAAAGCTTAGCCACATGTTTTCTGGGTGACTGGCATTTTATGACAGAAGCCAGAAACAAAACATATACTTGTTGTTGCTGTTGTTCAGTTGCTAAGTTGTGTCCGACTCTTTCGACCCCATGGACTGCAGCACGCCAGGCTTCCCTGTCCGTCACCAACTCCCAGCTCATGCACATCAAGCCGGTGATGCCACCCAACCATCTCATCCTCTGTCGTTCCCTTTTCCCCTTGTCCTCAATTTTTCCCAGCACCAGGGTCTTTTCCAAAGAGTGAGCTCTTTGCAAAATATATCTTCTACATATATATATATATATATATATACACACATATGTGAAGAACTTTGCATCATATATCTTCTACACACACACACACACATATACACACATATGCGAAGAACTGACTCATTGGAAAAGACCCTGGTGCTGAGAAAAATTGAGGGCAAGGGAAGAAGGGCATGACAGAGGATGAAATGGCTGGATGGCATCACCAACTCGATGGGCATGAGCTTGAGCAAGCTCCCGGAGTTGGTGATGGACAGAGAAGCCTGCCATGCTGCAGACCATGGGGGCGCAAAGAGTCGGACACGACTGAGCAACTGAACTGATGTGTATTTTTTTGCTGGCTCCACACAAAAATAATTGCAGAAGTAATGTGAGCACTGCAGGGTCACCAGAGGGACCAATTATAAATCTCAACAACCATATCAACACAAAAATGAAGGAAAATGTGTTATCTTAAAAAGTTACCTTAAGGAAAAAAAAAAGTTACCCTAAGGAAGTCACTTACTAATTTCAAGTGTTTTCTTTCCTCCTCTCCGGATATTCATTTCTTTATTTTCTCAGTAATTAGTAATTAGAGTCAAAACCCTCCTTACACGCATTGGTTTCAATTCCAAAAAGCATATCAAAGTTATGATGGCTATTACTCACAGCAGAAATATACATGAAAATATTTCTGGTTTCTCCAGGAAAAGATGGAATTTCTTGTTCTGGAGATTTTTGAAATTAGTAGAAAATGGACACAATGATTTCAGTACTTGGGAAATGGTAAAATCTATGCCAGTTACAATTAGTGGAAAGCAGGAGAAAGTTCTAGAAGTTTCTGAGAGCTGAAATTGCTGGTATTTTCCAGCAGAAGATTAGTGGTCAACGAGCTCTATCCAGGAACGAAGCAGAAGTTGTCACTACAAGAGTCAGTCCATGCACAGAAAGACGAATAAGAGCTGAAGGATCATTGCGTTTTAAACACAGAACCTGGTTGCTCATAGGCTCTGCAGTATCCATGGCATCCTTGCCTTTGGGAGGGAGTAGTATAACTGCAGAAAAGCAGACGGGGCCCTTTAACCCACTGACCTCTTTTAATCTGCTTGTTAGCCTGGCTGTGGGCAGGACCAGGGGGCCTGTGATCAATGCCTCTCTGAGGAAAGGTCAGAGGTCAGAGGCACAGTCCCTCATCATCATTATTCTCAATTATTCTTCATTCAGAGCCACTTTCTCCCTGTTTTGAGGGAAGGCCCTGTAAGCATCTTCTAGGACACTGAAGGGTGATGACCCAACCCAGCGCTGCACACTGTGTTTCTTTTCCTCCCTACCTCGCTCACTGCATCTCCCTGACCAAGGAGGATAATAGTGGGTAGACACTCACAGAGAGGCCCCCGCAGGAAGAAACCGCAGCAGAAAGCACAGGTCTGTACACAGCACACTCACATATAGCCAGCTCAGCAGAAGGCCTTGCTGCTCGCCAGGACCCACTCACAGTTTTATGACAGAGCAGTTCAAGGCAAGGCCTTTGCCATCAGACAAGACAGAGGTTCTATGAGTTACTAACCTTGGAATCTTTTTTTTTTTAATTAATTTATTTCAATTGGAGGCTAATTACTTTACAATATTGTGGTGGCTTTTGCCATACATTGACATGAGTCAGCCACGGGTGTAATTAACCTTGGAATCTTAGGCAAGCCACTTACCCAACTGAACTTTAATTTCCTCATCTCAACAATGGGAATAACAGTTTCTCTTGTATAGTGCTATGGCAAAGATGAAATGGAATAAAGCTCAAAGTAAATGATCAATGCATGTTAGCTATTAATATGCTGAATGTCAATTCTATGATTATTTTAGCAGTACGATTTTCTGTATTTCCTTGATGATAAATGTAAATAATGGTCATTGCACAAAAACTGAAATATAAGGAAAAGTATAGACCAAAAAAAATCCTTGACAATCTACCCCCAGAACTGAGCACTGGTAACAGTGTGACTATTTCTGTTCAGTGTTTCCTCTGTGCAGAGAGCCACACACACACTACAGGATCGTCTTGTAATTGCAGAAACAACTGCTTGTCAACTCATTGGGCCCTGAGTTCAAAGTCTGACACACACTTCTTTCTAATTCTCATTTTAACTCTGTGAGGCACTATGATACCCAGTTCAGTTCAGTTGCTCAGTCATGTCCGACTCTTTGCGATCCCATGGACTGCAGCATGCCAGGCCTCCCTGTCCATCACCAACTCCCGGAGTTTACTCAAACTCACGTCCATTGAGTCGGTGATACCATCCAACCATCTCATCCTCTGTCGTCCTCTTCTCGTCCCGCCTTCAATCTTGCCCAGCATCAAGGTCTTTTCCAATGAGTCAGTTCTTTGAATCACGTGGCCAAAGTATTGGCATTTCAGCTTCAGCATCAGTCCTTCCAATGAATATTCAGGACTGATTTCCTTTAGGATGGACTGGTTGGGTCTCCTTGCAGTCCAAGGGACTCTCAAGAGCCTTCTCCAACACCACAGTTCAAAAGCATCAATTCTTCGGCGCTCAGCTTTCTTTATAGTTCAACTCTCACATCCATACATGACTACTGGAAAAACCACAGCTTTTACTAGATGGACCTTTGTTGGCAAATGTGATACCCATTTACAGATGAGCAAAGCAAGGCTACAAAGACTATGCAACCAGGTCCCAAGGCCAGCAGTTCCTGAACAGAGCTGTGACTGCGGGCCTCTCCAGCTGGAGCGCCTACCTCTCTGCCTGTGGACAGGCAGCAAGGGTGCTCCCCCACCTCCTTGTGCTTTTCCTCTCCTCATTCTTTCACTCTGCCGCTTCTCAGAGGGCACAAGCTGCTCCAGAAGTGGCATCATTTTCTTCTCCCTGCCCTGCCCAAGCTGAAAGAATCTCAAAGAAAGGAAGCGGGGTGGAGGGGTGGGGGTGGGCAATGATAGGGATGTCAGAACCACCCACATCATGCTCTAGTCCTGTGCTTACCCTTCCCAGGGGATGCTTCAGTCCTGAGCAGTCACCTCCTCTCACTTTCATCAAAGACTCCATGACCCTGTCAGATGGGATTTGGAGAGAGAAGGCTCCACCAGCTACTGGCTCCTACCAGAGGTGGGCAGGTGCCTTTCTGACATCCCCCTGCGGAGATAATACATAAAGATGCAAGTTTTGCCTCTAATTACTCTTAGCCTTATTTTGATCCAATTAACCTTAAAATAGAACATGAAGCAAAACCTTTGGTTCCACTACTCAATCAGAATGGTGAGTTTGCAAGCTAAGGGTTAACTGACTTCATGTTTATTGAACCGCACCAGTGATAAAAGTTCAGGCACCCACCTCTGGCCCCAGGCCCCATTCTGGGATGGTTATTCACACACAATTGACTTCTTAGAGAGTTCCTTCCTACAGAGGACCACTAATGACTCAAAGGTTTAAAAAAAAAAAAAAAAAAAAAGGTTTGTTTTCCTCAAGCTCATTAGGAGAAAAAACCATTCACCCAACAACACAATGGAGAGCAGAACATTTACCTTTGAAGAAAATAACAATAACAACAACAATTGTTCCCATTTTTAGACACCCAAATATCAGACTTGGGGCTTCCCTGGTAGCTCAGTTGGTAAAGAATCCGCAGGCAATGCAGGAAACACCGGTTCGATTCCTGGGTTGAGAAGATACCCTGGATCCCTGGGAGAAGGGACAGGCTACCCACTCCAGTATTCTTGGACTTCCTCCGTGACTCAGATGGTAAAGAATCTGTCTGCAATGTGGGAAAACTGGGTTCAACCCCCGGGTTGGGGAGATCCCCTGGAGGAGGGCATGGCAATCCACTCCAGTGTTCTTGCCTGGAGAATCCCCATGGACAGAGGAGCCTGGTGGACTATAGTCCACGGAGTCGCAAAGAGTCAGATGCAACTAAGCGACAAAGCACACAGCACATACCAGACCTTGGTGCCAGATCCTGTTTCTGTATTCTCATTTCATCTGTTCACAACCTGGGGAAAGGGCTATAAAACTCTTTTACAGAAGAAAACTGATTCGGAGATTAGTAAGTGACAAGGCTAGAATTCGAACCAAGAATCACCTGAGAGCAAAGTCTTTCCCAAGGAGCACAGCCTCCCACCACAAAAGGACTCTCTGCACAGTGTCAACATACAACAAACAGGTAAATCAATGAGCAAATGATGAAACAGAAAACAAACTAATGAGGCGTCAGCTAATGACATGGCCATGGTTTCGAGGATTCTGCAGAAAAGCTGAGGCCCATCCTTGTGGGTAGCAGAGGCTCTCTGAATGTCAAGGTGCAGTCCGTGGCTCCTCCTGCCTGGGACAGAAGCTGTTGCCTCAGCTGGTGCTCCCAGGGGGTTTGAGCTCCTCCAGTCCCTCCCCCACCTGGCACAGGGGTACTTGGGTTGGACCACAGCTACCTTGGATGGTCCTCACAGTTCATTTGAAAAGTGAGCCTCAGATCTGAAGACCCAAGACAGACCCAATGAAGGCTGACCTTTGACCCATGTGGGGGAATGCTCCCTCTACAAGCTAAAAAAGGGCAGCTGTTTTGGAGCTGTGAGGACACGCTGGCCCTTATCATAGCCACCTGCCACCAAAGCTGTAGAAACCATCCCCTGCGATGTGCCACATTTTCCCTGCTTGGGAAATAACTTTTTTTTTTTCTTGAGAACTTTTAGGTCTGGTTGTCTGTCACTACCCAGCCCAGACCAGGATCCAAACTTCCTGCACTGGATCTTAGAGCAGCATCTCAGGTATAACTTGGAGGGAAAATGTGTGCAACTCTGGGCTCTCCCACAGCAGTCTGGTTGGAGAAAGATTCCAGGCAAGAATCAGGGAGCTGGAGTCCTGACACAGTGCAGTGAAGGTGCATAATGTCCGCTCATGTTACAGCACATTAAACGAAGTTGTAAAATAGTAGCTGAAAGTGAGAGAGGCCAAACATAACACAAGAAGTATGAAAAGCAAGGTGCCGTTTTTCCAACAAATAAGTTCATTATACGAAGAGCCAGCTTAGGTTGACTTAGCGTCTTAGTATCCAATGCAGCTGCTGTGAATTTTTTTTTTTTGGGGGGGGCAGCATCTTTAAAGAGTTCACTCTAAAAAGTATTAATTCCAGTTTATTAATAATACCTACTCCCTACCGAGCCCTTAGTTTCGGTGAGAAACCCACAAATATGATTTCTTATGCTCGCAGTCCGCTCAACAAGGTGAAAACTTGCCCCAATTTAGTGAGGAGGAAACTGACATTCAAGGGGGTAACTGACTTGGCCTCAGTACTGGCTGACTTCCAGTTAATTCCGGGGAATTAAGGTCCCCGCCAGCTGAAACCATCAGATAAGTCACAAAAGCAAAACCCAATGAAGAGCCCTCCGATCACTTTTTATCCTTGTTATGGAGAAACCATCCAGGCTTCCTAGAGCAGAGAGGAAAAAACGCCGCTCTCCGCAGTCGTCCCCAGAGTGATGGGCGGTTATTTTTGAAATCGGAGGAGGGAAAAAGTACCTGCAGCCTAGATGGTTCTCACAAGCTTGAAAGAAAACGCAGGCATTGTGAGAGGTGGGAGAAGAGGTCGCGGTGCATATTCAAGCTGGGCTCAACGTTTATTTGCCCAAACAAGCCAACCCTCAATAGAGACCAACACCCGCGAGCACCCGGAACTATCAAAACACAATGAGGGCGGGGTGGAGAGAGGGGGACAGACCACGCTGAGCCGGGACCCGCCTTGAGAGCATGGACTTACGCGCAGGAGACAATCCCCGGCTTGGGCAACCCCAGAGAGCCCCAGGAATTTCGGGGTGGAAGGGTCTGGGAGATAATGCAGCCCATCCCACCCGCCTTCAGTCGCTCACACACACGCATGCACATCGACTTGCGTGGTTTAAAAGGAAACACCACCTGAAATCTATTTTCAAAACAATAAGGGAAATACCAAGAACGGGGCGCACTTCGGGGACTTTCCATCGTGGGAGACAGCTCTGATGGGGATGCGGGGGGTGGGGGGTGGGGGTGGGTAGCGTTGGTGGGGAATAAAAAGCAGAGCAGTGCCCTGGGAGTGAGGGCTGCAAGCCATCCTTACCAGCTTCATGGTGGTGTTATTCTGGTCCCAGCGCCACAGCATCACGCTCATCTTACTTCAAGGCAAGGAGGGAAGGAAAAGAGGGGAAAAAAAGCGGGGGGGCAAAGCACCTGCCCGCGCGCCCGGCAGGTTGGGCCGCCCTGTCCAGAGTCGTTCTCTCCGCCCCGGCCCCTCCGGGCATCCCCGGCGCCCGGGGCCGCCGCCGCGCGCTGGGACCCTCCCCGGGAGCCCGGCGCCCGCGCTGCCCGGCTCTCGGGCCTCCCTCGCTCGCTCCCCGCCGGCCTCCCCGCCTCCGCCAAATCAAACAGCTCCCCCTGCGTCCGAGCGCCCGCGCCTCGCAGCGCGGGGGCCGCTGGGGCCGCGGCGAAGGGGGGTCGGGGGGCCGGCGGGCTCTCCGCCTCCTCCCCGGTCCGCGGGCTGCCCCGCGCGGCTCCCGGCGCTTCTACGGGCCGGACCCCCGCCGCTAAGGGAGGGGGCCCCGGGGAGGGGAAGGGGCAGAGGTGGTTGCGGAGGGGAGGTACTTCAGTCTCTCCCGGAGGGTGTGGGTGGGCGGGGCAGCTAGGCAGCAATTGGGAAGGTCCGAAGGGGCGAGGGGGCGCGGGGGCGGGAACCGACGGGTTACCCGAGCGCAGTCGGTGGTTATCGGGTCCTCGCGGGTCCCGAGCCCCGACACGGCCCGCGCCCCTCTCCACGTGCGCTCAGCTCCGTCTGCATTTTGTTTCTGCACCGAACTCACTCAAGTTGTCCGACAGTGGTCACTCTAGGGCTGCCGCCCCCCAAAAGCAACTGGAGGTGGATATACCATCGCTACCCTCTCCGCCCCGTCACCACCACCACCCCCCCCCCGCCCACCACCACATACACACACCACACACACATTCACACAGTCCCCACCCCAGCCCACACGCCGCTCCGCCAGCAACATTTATTTCCTGCTACGTGAAGGACGCGGTGTGTTTTCAAACACACCTGGCGGCTGCTGCCAAAGAAAGGACATCGTGGAGGGGGTGGGGGCAGACGAGGACAGGCGGACCTAGGAAAAGGCGATGCGGCCTTTGTTTCCTCTTCTGCCTCCTCCACCTGCCGCAGCCTGGGGACCGGTCCTCTCCATCCCGTGCTTTCCTCTGAGACGTTGGGGAGCTGGCATCTCCTCGCCTTCCTGCTCAACCCTTGCCTTGGATCCCGTAATCTAGCACTGACTGTCCAAGGCTCCCTAGCAATTTTCAGTACCCTGAAAAGGCTCAGGAATCCTTCTGCTCCCCATGGCAAGGTGGCACGCGCCATCCAGACCTCAGGGCAGTATCCGACTCGGGCTGCACTGACATCTTGGGATGGAAATTCTGGTTCTGTCCTGCTGGTATAGAACTCATGCAATTGCCTGATTAGGCATTCACTTCAGGAAGTCAAAACCGTTCCCAATGAGGGGAGGTGATAAAAATGGGTACTGGTCTTCTCAAAGTGACCTTTAAAACATGCAACTAGATCAAAATGCTGCCTTACCTCACTACGGACTACTTTTCAAGATTTGCTTTCCCTTCATAGGTGAAAAATCCCAACTCTGTTTCTGTGACTTCCAGCTTTATTTCCCAGCCTCTCCCCCTGACTTCTGTGCTCCAGCAACACTGGCCTTCTTTCTTTTTCTCACACATGTGGAAATCCTTCTCACCTCAGAACGTTTGCACCTGATAGTTCCTCTACCTAGTCTCGGTTTCCCCTAGAGGTACCCATGGTCTCATTTTTATATCACCTTCTCAAAGGGACTTTTGACTTTTCAAGTAGTGACCTTCTCCTTCCCACACTCTTCTACCCCAGGACTGTCATCTTTCCTTTCTGTTCTACTCACTTTGTGAGTTTAACCCACCTGTATTCTTGTCTGTTTTCTGCCTCATCCCATTAGATTAGAAACTCCACAAAAGCAGAGACCTTGTCTGTTTTGTTCCCCCACAGTGTCCCAGAGTGCCCGGAACTGTGTTTGGTGCAGAGTGGGAGCAGAAGGAAATGAAAACTGTTGACAACTGACCTTCTCTAAGTTCATGCAACTTCCTCTGCAATGAGGACTGAGCCAGACCCTAGCAGCACAGCCCACATCCCACATCCTGCTGGAGGCCCTGACCTAGACTGAATGTCTGCAAGGGACCCTTTAATGTATATCTCCACATATATTTCTGCAGAGTGAAACACAGACAGTCATCTTTGCTCCTCCAGGGAAGGGGCACATCCTAGGGAAGCATAGAAAGGGGAGAGCAGGTGTCATTTAAAAAAGCATATTCCACATTAAAGTATACTTATTGTATTTGGAAAACAAGATTCTAAAATAACTTTTTTTTTCTGAAAATAAATCTGGACAAAAGCTTATTGGCCAAGAGAGCAAAACACAAGCTCTCTGTTGCAGCTGCTTTAAGCTGGGGTTTCTTGGAGTCCAGAGACCTTCTGGTTTTAAGAAAATGCTATGAGACTGGGTGTTTGTATGTTTTCTGGGGAAGCATATATAGGTTTATCACATTCTCTAGGAAACTTAGAACATTAAAAAACCACATGTCTCCAGGAAGCCACTGAATGAGCATTTGGTTCCCAGTCAAAATCTGGCTGGTCAAAGATGGAAAACACCACTCATGTTGCAGGGAGGAACTGGAGGGGGTGCCTTTTGAGAGGGCACCTGCCCCAGCTTTAATTAAAGAGAATAAATTCCGTGGCCTTGGCTTTCAGATCTCACACCCATCAGACCACAGGTATGCTAGCTTCTTCAGCAAACACTCCTTAATCACCTACCATGATTCACTTGCCCGGCTCTGTGCTGGGTATTGGGAATCAACAGAGGGTGTGTGTGTACACACCCCTACCATGCACATATACATTTTACTGGAAGATGGACACATATACTACTAGTTGCAATGCGATGTAACAAATGCTTCAAAAGAGGGCTGTACACAGCTATATACGACTGGGCTAGAAAGAAAAAAGTTACGAGGAAGACTGGAAGAAATTCAGGGAGGTGACACTGACCTGCATCTGGAAGGATGAAGGCAGGCTGGAAGAGAGGAGGCACGCACCACAGGAAGATAGAATAGCACGTTGCAAGGGTACAGAGGACTGAAAAAAACATGGCAGGTTCTATGTGGTCAGAATGTGATGATGCTGTGGCAGAAGTGGGATGATGTGTCAGGCTGGAGCAGGCTAGGTCCTTATGAAGGGGACTCTGCCTTTAATTCTTATGAACTAGGAGAGTGATTTGACCAAGTTCCCATTTTAGGTGGACCTCTCTATTAAATAGCAAGAGGATGGCTTTGACAAGGTGGAGGCTGGAGGGAGGGAGACCAGTTGGAAGGCTGTTGAAATCACAGAGGGGAGACAGAATAAGGACCTGAATGAGGAGTGGTGTGTGGAAAAGGAGACTGACGTCACAGCAATCCACAGATGCCATGAGTGATTCCAAGGGGTAATGGCTGTGCGTTCACCAGGTGTCAGGACCTTGTGCGGATTTTCAGAGACCGACATGATGCCTTAAACCGCCTATCCCTTGGACAGCTGTTTCTCATTCAGCAGGTGCCTGTCTCAGAACTTTTCTTCTTCTTCCTCCCATTTCTCTCTTCTCCCACCAAGGCCTTTGCTGTGAATTCAGAGAGAGATCAGCCTCTCTATGTGTGAATCACATAAGACTAAGCTGGAGGGAACAAGGCTTGTGAGGGTCTGCCCTGAAGTGGGGTCTGCTTCCTCCCAGCTGTTGGCTCCTTTTTTTCAGGCTCTGGCCTTTTGACCTCTCCCCTGGGCCTAACAATTCAGTGCTGACCCTCACAGGAGGTGACACTCTCAGCTTAGCCCAGCTCCCTGAGGGTGGCCTCTCTTCCACTCTCACAGTAGCTACAAGGCAGGACTCCAGGTCCTAGTGTTGCACAACCCCTGGTGGTGCTGAAGCCCCAGAGGCTGAGTTCTACCCTTTGCTAACAGTGTCCTGTGTTCTAGATCTTTCCATCCCCAGCATCCAAGAGATCCATCTCATACCATCCAGCACTGGCTCATTCCCATATCAGTCTTCCCTCCTCTCTACTCAGAATTGTAGCCCAAGCTTCAGTGGACACATAATACATATCTCATGAATGCAAGTGGGGGTGTCCATCTAGCTCCTCAAGGCAGAATGAGGAGGAAAGACGAGTCAGGACAGAAAGCACAGTTTGAGGCTTAGAATCTCAGAGACCAGGTCCTCCATGAACTTTCTTTTCTTCGCTCATAACCTGATGATCTCTCAAGCTCCTTCTCACTCCTAACTCCTGCAAGTCCAGCTCCTGTCTGATAAACTAATTTGTGTCCAGCTGTTAATGGCTTAATGCATTTTCCAGATAACAGATTTCAGTTTAACAGGGGTCTTCCACTCTTCCAGCCAAAGCAGTGACTAATAGGGGAAAGATCAGACACCGTGGAGGCTGGCCCGGGGAGGAGCAGACAACAAGGGGCTCTCTAGATGGGCCTGAATGTGGGCTGGTGCCTTTCCACCCACACATGAGGCGGACTGTGGGGAGATGCCAGCTTTTATGTGGTTGGCCCAAGGCTGACAAAGTTTCAACCAGAAGCAGTGTGCCACCACAGAGTGAGGGGTGAGGGATAAGCTAGTTAGCTAGACATGGGGAGTCCGCTGTTCCTCCCCACCCCCTGCAAATAACCAACATTGAATAGGAAAGGACCACAGAAAAGTTTGGCATCACCTGTCACATGAAAATCCTAACCATATTAGCAGCTATTTATTAAGCGTGGCACAGATCGACTTCCACTTACTTATTCATCACAGCCCTGCTAAGAAAGGTCAGAGAGGGAGAGTGACTATTCAACCAGCTCAGACACCCCCAGACAGATCAGTCTGCCTGACCCCCTATCTCTGCAATGTCTGTGATATTGTCAAACTACATACAGGACATGTATGGCAGAAATGTATGGCAGAAATGCCATCCCTGGAATAATGAAGAGGACTTGTGAGCAGAAATGTTTGCCAGGGGCTTTCAGACTTATTTGAAGTCTCTGTCCCACTCTGGAAGGGCCCTATGATCTTGGCTGTGGGGAAAGAAGGTGTATAAAAATTAAAATAAAAGGTTTGAGGAAGTACTCAGCTGGCAGGCTTTCCATACTTGAGCACCCAATTTTAGAAAAGCACTAATCCTTCCTGAAAAAACAAATTCTTCTTGAAAGCCAGGGACAAGGAAGGTTTGAGCATGGGAGGTGCCATCTCCCCTCTGCCAGCCTAAGTAACCTGAAGGTCAGCCTGGGAACACGGGGGTCTGCAGGGGGTCTTGCAGAAATGATTGGAGGGTTTGAGAGTAAGCTGTATGGCTCTCAGGGTGGAGGGAAACCATATCCCAGTGACAATCTACAAATGAATGAATATGCCCCTTGAAAGGGCTGGGCTAGCTGGGCTAGCAAAGGACTTCTCTCCACTCTCACCTCTTTCCTTTTTTCTTAAGATAGAGAGTTATGTAAAGGCATCTCCCAGCATACAAAGTGCCACTGCCTGTCATGTGTTCAGTGCACAGGGTTTAATTGGTTGCTTCCTGGCACACAATTTTTTTTCTTCCTTCCGGCAACAGGGGTCAAGTGGTGATAGAGGATTTCTGGGTGGAACAGGGCCCCCAATCGCTCCTCCCAATGTCCCGGTGGTCTGTCCACCCCCCTGGACTAGGCTACCGACGGGCACACTGCCACACCCTTGCCTGGGCTGTACCCTCAGGCTGAAGGTGCTTGTCCCTCCAGTCTCTGCTGGATGATATCCTGAAAGAATGTTGTTCTTTCAGGACCCTGAGCAAAACTAACCCAGTGGGTGAACTTCTCTTAAATCCCTCTCCCATCAGAACACACCCTCCTCTGTGGTCCCCAGTAGTCTGTTTCCACCTACTTGACAGCCTTTATGAAATAGCCCATCTTCTTTTGGAGTTAGGGTTGGTATATTTTATTTGCTGTTATGGATATTAGCATTGATATTAATATTGTTACCACTAGATTATAAATTGCTTAGAAACACATGCTCTATTTTATTCATCTTTGTACATGCAGAATAGTGCTTGGCTTATCATTGGTGTGATGAAACACAACTGACAAATTCAGAATGTCATGGCTATAGGGGGCATAAAGATCATCCAGTTTCCCTTCCCCCTATCTTCCAGAAGAATCCCTGTATATAACTCCTTCCACTAGAACATGCAAAATGTATGAAAAGTAAACCCAACCGAGTTGAGATGAGAGGCTAGAAGCACCAGGCACGATGGCATCTTGGGCAGACCCTTGGGAAGAAATCAGAAATCCACGGTTACTCAGACTAAAGAGTCACTTGTTTGCTGAGAATTTGGATATCTGATATTTCCTTTTAAAGGTTACTAGAAGGAGAGCTTTTTAAATTCTGCCTTACATTTCTCTATAGTCAACCTAAACACTGTTGAACATATAACGGGCACGGGGCAAAAAAATAATGGTGAATAAATAAGGAAGTAAAGGCTAACTTCAAAGCTCCAGGGCAAGAGGTTTTGACTTCTACAGGGAAGCCGAACTGGTCCCAAACAACAGAGGACACCTCTCCGAAGAGCGAGCTTGTTTATCCCTCGTATCCGAGGGTTGCCAGGTGCCCCTGGTATTTATTTGCTCTACTCAACGCCCCAGGCCTGGGGGCCCCTCCTCCAGCCCCTTCCCCTCCCACCACCTCAATGAAGCTGATAAAGGGTAGAAACTGCACAATCTTTGGGTGACCTCTGACCCGCTTTAGAAGGGCCTCTACCCAGCCTATCCTCCCTCTAACTCCCACCCTCTGAGGAGCACCATCTCCAGCTCTGACCCGAGGGAGGTGTCAGGGCATGGAGACCCAAAAATGTTTTGGGAAGTGACTTAAAGACTTGTTTTGGGCTTATCTAGCCTACTCAGTTGGAGAAGGCAATGGCAACCCACTCCAGTACTCTTGCCTGGAAAATCCCATGGACGGAGGAGCCTGATGGGCTACAGTCCATGGGGTTGCAAAGAGTCGGACACGAATGAGCGACTTCACTTTTACTTTTCACTTTCATGCACTGGAGAAGGAAATGGCAACCCACTCCAGTGTTCTTGCTGGAGAATCCCAGGGACGGGGGAGCCTGGTGGGCTGCCATCTATGGGGTCGCACAGAGTCAGACATGACTGAAGCGACTTAGCAGCAGCAGCAGCCTACTCATTTGGGCTAGGGGTTCACATAAGGTGAAATAAATGACTTAAGCAAAAAAAAAAAAATTTTTTTTTTTTAAATTCTGCCACAAAACTGTGGGCACAGAAATATGGATAGCTATTGTCAAAGCACTTAAGAAAGTTCAATGGCTTCTAATTTTTGTCTTCTGTTCTGGTTTTGCATCTGAGTGATTCAGAGAAACAGTTTGGAACAAATCTGCCCTCAGACTCGCTGGGGTGTGCTGGGTCGCTGGGTTTTGCTTTGTTTGGTTTTCGGTGCTTGTGGTTTGGTGGGGGAGAGGATGGTGTGGTTTTGTTTATTTTATTTTCCCTGTGGGATCAGCCCTTTCATTCTGGGCCAGTGCTGGTCACCCGGGATTAAGGTTAGCAATTTAAGAGGCAGTATCTTTCCCAAGGGACCAGGGTCTACACTTCCTGGGGACTGTTGAGGAACCAAGCGCCTCGCTGATAACTCTGCTCTTGGGAGTGCAATCGATTTTCACGGAAAAGTAACATGGTGGAACGATTAAAGGGACACAAATATCCTACAAGTGGCTAAAAATTATTCCCCAGTGGGGGGATTTTTCCCTTAGAACAAAAACAGTAGGTAAATTGATTCCACTCTTGTTAGGCATCCTGAGCTCACAGGAGATGGCCACATACACACACACACACACACACACACACACACACACACAGCCGTGTACACAATCCACCAACAGGGTTCCTCCCTCCCCCGCCCCTGCCCCCCAGGAAAGGGTGACCATGACGAATGCCCCTGAGGACAGGGTCGGGGCTGGCACTCTGGATCCAGTACACAGGGTCTGAGATGAGGAAAAACAGGAGGAAACAGATGTCTCAGATGCACCAGCTGAGAGAGTGTGTGTACACAATCTCCCTCTATTCCAACGTCAACAGAGGACAGCCCGGGAAATCCCAGAATGAGGGCGCTATTGTTTAGCAAAGGAAAACTCCCAGCACCACTAACAACTCACTTCTGGCTTCCGTGCAGGCCCATGAAATTACTCTGGTCATAATTTCTGCTGCTGTTGATCAAACAGCCTCAGCAGTTGAGGCCATTTCTCAGATCCTGGATTAAGAGAAGCAGGGAGGTGCTCTCAAGCCAGCCCCCTTTCACAGCTTTGTCTCTGGTCATGCTCCAGTCAAATGTGAACATCGAGCACACAAGGTGACCTGGTATTATGTTTATCAAAGCACTTTTTCATCGGTTACCCAGGGAACTATTTTTAGAACTATTTATGAACTATGTTGGATGGCTGGCATGATTTTCCAAGGGGACACTGAGGCACAGAGAGGGTAAGTCAACTGTCCAAAGTTACACAGCTGTTTAATGAGAGGGCCAAGCTAGGACTTAGATCTTATTGGCCGCTATCCAAATCCACTCTCATGGGTTCTCAAGACAAGTGGACTTTACATAATAAGAGTATTATTAACAAAAGCAATAGCAGCAATAATAATTGATGCTTTCACAAGTGAATTTCTATGTGTCAGGTACCATTCTGAGGATTCTACATGTAAAACCTTATGTGAAACCTTATGAAATAGATTTGAAAATTACAGAGGGGGAATCAGGACAGAAAAGTGAAATAACTCACTCAAGGTCACAGAACTGGCAACGGACATCTCTTGGAATTAAACTCTGTTAAGATGCAGAATCTACACTCTTAACCTGTGCTGTTCCATCTCTCTCTGTGGTAACATCATAATATAATGTGAGCCTAAGATGAAAAAAGACTATAAATGTCGTCCACTGAAAGGGTTTTGATAAAATAGGTACCATTCCCATTTAGTGGGGTTTTGTTTTGGTTTTTGGCTTGTTTTTGCTTGGTTTTTATGATTGTTGTTACTACAAATAAAATCCCATCAAATGCACCAAATTCTTTCTCAGATCACGCAATGGTAAGTTGTTTTTCAATAGCTCTGTGACCTGGGGCAAGTTATAAACCTGTCTCCTCTTCTATAAAATGGGTATGATTATATTTACCTCTCAGAGTTGTTTTGAAAATCAGGTGAGATACTACGTACGAGGGCACCCAGAAGCTGTAAATTCCTAGAACGAGTGTCCCCAAATTAATTGATAGTAAGCAAAGTTTACTTTGTACTTTGCATATGTCACTTAACTGCAGGACTCCTGGGAGGCTTAAATACGCTAGTGAGCATCCCGGAGCTTAAATAGGAAACCAGAAATGGAGTACTTCCCAAAGTTGACTACAGAACTCTTTGGAGGAAGCATTTCTCCAGCTATAATTCCAAGTAACCCACTTCACGATTTGTCTCCCACAGAGTGGAATCTGGCGTGTGTTTTCCCAGAGGATCCCTTTCTTCAGCAACATTCAGAACAGCTCCAGGCCATCTGAAGTCACCCCTAGATTCTCCCACTTTATTTTGAGACTTTGCAGCAAGAGACTTAAGTCTGCACTTCAATTATTATAACTATCAGTTATATCTTCGTAACAGGATATGAGTTACAAGTGAGAGGGGCTCCAGGACTCTATCAGAAAAGGGACAAGAGACCTTAGATGATCCCATTCTAATTCTTGTGTCCTATATGCAAGCTGCTCCTCCTGCAGAATCACCCCAAGGACTAGTTACTCAGAATGTGTGGCTGGCCCCTGACATAAAACCAAGATTTGAAGGCTGGCCCCACTGCTGATGAATCCCTATCCTTCCAGGACACACAGAGTATATGGGGAAAGAATAACATGGGACTAGCCCAACACATGGGGTGCAGTTGGAGGAGAATGCATGCCTTTCTCTGCTCTGATACCACTATCCCATGGAGGTGGACATGGAGTGTCTAAAATCCCCATTGTTTTATACTAATAATAAAAGTTGCTAACATTATTGAGGACTTGCCTACTTGGCATGTCCCCAGGACTGTCTAAGCTAATCACCATCTTCCAACCAATCTCACAATAACTCTCTGAAAGCAGTATCATCAACATTTTACACAGCAGGTAATGGAAGCACAGCATGTTAGGTAAATTGCCAATCATCATATAGCTCATAAATTGTGTAGCTGGGATTCCAACATGGCTTTGACTGAATCCATCACCTTGGACCTAAGGTTTCAGGCCTTCTAGGTTGTCTAGGGCAGTGATCCTCAAAGAGTGGTCTTCAGACAAGTAGCATCACCAATACCTGGATACTTTTTAAATATGCCAATTTCTGGGTACCATGCCAGGCCTACTGAATGAAAAACTCTGGTTGTTGCTGTTGTTTAATTGCTCAGTCATGTCTGACTCTTTGCAACACCATGGACTGCAGCATGCCAGGCTTCCCTGTCCTTCATCATCTCCTGGAGCTTGGTCAAACTCATGTCCATTAAGTTGGTGATGCCATCCAACCATCTCATCCTCTGTCATCCCCTTCTCCTCCCGCCTTCAATCTTTCCCAGCATCAGGGTCTTTTCCAATGAGTCAGCTCTTTGCATTAGGTGGCCAAAGTATTGGAGCTTCATCTTCAGCATCAGTCCTTCCAACGACAGCAATTTGTGTTTTTTACAAGCCCTGCAGTTCATTCTGAGGCCCACTGATGATTGAGAACCACTGCTCCAGGGGCAAGGGCTTTGTACCAGGTGATGGCATCATATTACCTGAGAAAGGTAACACAGCCAGCCAGAATGAGTCATTCTCTAGTAGTGTCACCTAGCAACAAGCAGGGTGCATTAGGTCAGGGCTGAGGGGTTAGTAGTTATTGTGGGAAGGAAAAGTAATAGTGAGCTTGGTGGTCCCAGGGCACAAAAGCCAAGACAGAACGGGGAGGGAGAGCTGAGGTCCAGCTTGAGGGAAAGGCCAGGGCAGCCAGACCTGTGAATATGCCACCACTCCCATCCCATTCCATCCCCTTTCCCACCTTCCCTCTTCTCACCACCACAGACTCTCAGGGCAGTGTGGTCCTCAAGGATTCCTGAGTTCTCTTCCTACCAGAGCTTCTGCTTGAACCCCTGCAGTGACGGAGAGCTCACTTCAGGTTCTTCTCCCTTCTGGAAGCATCTGCCTGTTACATTACGCTTGCCTTCTATGAGATTCCTGCGTGTTTCCTTCCACTATTCCCTGCCTCTCCTTCCTCCACTCCATGGGGGCCATTCCAAACTCACCTGCCTCCGGGCAGCCCCTCAGATGTTTGACAAGCCCAGGCTTCCTGGGTCCTCTCTGGTCCAGGACTAAGGCCACGGCTCTTTCAAGAACTCTTCTACCCATTTTCATGTCCTTTCGCCACCCTGGGCCACCTGAAAAGGCTTGTATCCAGAAGCTCTTATCTGTCACTTCCTGTTGACCGAACTCACCAGCCTCCACCACACAGAGTAATACCAGGCTCTCTGAGCAAAGAGCCCTGCCCCCCCAGCGGCGCCTCCCGTGCTGTGCTGTCCTGCAGTGGGGCTGTCCAGTCCCCTTCCAGATGGAGGGGCCGAGGGGAGGGAGTGCTGCCTGCTTTTGCTTCTCTTCTTCCTGATGAGAACATGGAAAACAACAGCCCTGCCCTTCAGAGATTGCCTCCGTTCTTCCTCTTTCTCAAGGAAATGTTTTTCTGAGACTTACTCCACGTGCGAGGAGGGAGGCTCACCAGTGAGAAAGTTCTGCCCTACTCACCTGCCCACCCCCACCCCCCGATAACCTGGAGGAGCTCCTGTTTCCTGCATCTCTCCAGTGTCCCAGGACTGGGGGGATATAGCAGCCTGTGGGAACCCTCGGCTCTCAGAGTTGGCAGACATCAGGCTATGTCAAGGCCCCACAGCCTCTCTTTTGCAATGACTTCTGGACTGGAACAAAGCCTGGAACAAGGCCGGGTGGGAGTGTAGTGTGGGAGAAGGGTATACCTAGCTGCTCTAGAGGTACCCCTCTCACTTGCCATCCAATGGGACCCCTCGGAGGAGATTTTGGGGTGTTTGTGCCTGGGGCTGGGAGTCACTATGTTCCATTCAGTGGCTCCAGAAATACTAGATCTTTCCACCATGTTCCATCTGGGCCTGATAAGCACCATCTCTTCAAGTCTCTACTAACTGGATCGTAGGCTGGCTTAGCTGTATATTCCAGGGAGGGACAGTTTATCTCAGTGCTCTTCCTATGGCTCCAAGAAATGCTTCTCTCCATCCTCAAGAGACATCAGGAATTGGCTCCACTGAGCGCTTATCAGCCAGGGATGCTCCAGTGACATCAGCTTCCTGAGAGCTGGACAGTTCCCCTCACTTCAAAGCCTGGCTCTGCTCCCCTCCTCCCTGTGCTCCTCCCCTGTTCACACCTGGATTCACCTCTAGACCCCACGGCACATAGAACTGGCTGCTCACAGTCCTTGCTGTCACCCAGAGCACAGCTTTTGGTGTCTTCACCTGATCTGTCTTTATTAGCCAGAGCCCACAGGGCTGAGTGGTTATAAAGAAGGGCCGCCTTGCTGCGCATGAAAGATATCACAGGGGCTGAAAACTATCTGGCAACAGAACTTTTTTTTTTACATTTATTAACTCATCCAACACTTAATTTTTGAATGACCACTAAGCGCCAGGTTCTATTTTGGGTGTCGGTGAGAGAATGTGGAGCAAGACAGACAGCCTGCCATCGAGGGGCTGACATTCTACAGGGGCCGAACTGACAAAGAGGTAAATGTATAGGATGTGCTACAAAAAAAGGGTACAGCCGGTTGAGGGGCAGTGTGCCTGTGGGAGAGGGGCAAGCACCAAGGAGACACCTGCCGACGGGGGCTTGAACTAAGGAAGGAAGTGAGCTGTGAAGTGACTTGAAGAAACGGGGTTGGAGCAGAGGGACAGCTGTGCCTGGGCCTTTAGCAGAAGGTGGTGGTTGTGCTCATGGACAGCCTGCAGGCCACCGAGGCTACAGCAGAGTGAGCAAGGCAGAGGGTGAGAGGTGAGCTGGAGAGAAAGGTCCAGGCCAGCTCGCAGAGAACAGGGTCAGCAGCCAACTACAGCCCTTGGCCTGTTTATGCCAGCCCATGAGCTAAGACCAGTTATTACATTTTTTAAAACTGAAGTATGGGTTGATATACAACGTTGTGTTAGTTTCAGGTATACAGCAAAGTGATTCAATTACACATGCGCACACACACACACATTTTCTTTCCCAGATTCTTTTCCATTATACATTATTACAAGATATTGAATATAGTTTCCTATGCTATACAGTGGGCCCTTGTTGTTTATCTATTTTATGTATAGTAGTGTTCATCTGTTAACCCCAAACGCCTAATTCATCACCCTCCCTCGCCTTTCTCTTTTGGTAACCATAACTGAAGATGTGGTATACATACACAATGGACTACAACTCAGTCATTTAAAAAAAAAATGAAATAATGCCACTTGTGCTGGGCCTACAGAGTATCATGGTAAGTAACGTAAGTCAAAGACAAATATCATATGATATCACTTATATGTGAAATCTAAAAAAAAAACAAGTGGTCCAAAGGAACTCATTTACAAAACAGAAATGGGCTCATAGACATAGGAAACTGTTACAATATTTGTAAAGATTTAGGAGGAGGAGACAGATGGAGAAAGAAAGAGACACAAAGACGAAGGCAAAAAAGAAGGTGTTTTGTGCCAGAGCCTATGTGGCCCACAAAACCTGAAACAGTTTCTGTCTGGTGCTTTACAGAAGTTTAGTTATCCCCTAACACTGAGCTCTGAAGGGCATTAAGCTGTTTGGGCTTCATTTCCAGGACTATGGGAAGTCACTGGGCAGGGGGGTCCCTGCACAAGCAAATGGCACAAGCTGAGGTCCGCTTGTCAGTGCTCCCTCTGGCCCCACTGCAGGAAAACGGCTGCAAGGGTTCAGGGTGCTGCTGTCACACTCACCCAGAGTGAGAGGATGCTGGCTCTGTCTGCGATGTGGTGGTGGCTGTGGTGAGGATTCAGTTTGGGGGGAGCTTTTGTTTGTTTTACTTTTATTGGAGTATAGTTGATTTACAGTGTTGTGCTATTTTCAGGTGTACAGCAAAGTGAATCTGTTATACATGTAAACATATCTACTCTTCCTCAGATTCTTCTCCCATGTAGGTCATTACAGAGTACTGAGTAGAGTTCCCTGTGCTATACAGCAGGTTCCTATTAGTTATCTATCTTGTGTATAGTAGTGTGTATATGTCAATACCAATTTCCCAATTTATCCCTCCCCACCTTTCTTCCTAGGGCCTGGAAAAGGGATAGGCTACCCATTCCAGTATTCATGGGCTTCCCTGGTGGTTCAGATGGTAAAGAATCCACCTGCAATGCGGGAGACCTGGGTTCAATTCCTGGGTTGGGAAGATCCCCTGAGGGAAGGCATGGCAACCCACTCCAGTTTGCTTGCCTGGAGATTCTTCCTGAACAGAGGAGCCTGTTAGGCTGTAGTCCACGGTATCACAAAGAATCAGACACGACTGAAGCGACTCAGCACAGCACAGCACCTTATTCCCTGGTAACTGTAAGTTATTTTCTACATCTGTAACTCTCTTTCCACTTTGTAGATAAGTTCATTTGTACCCCCTCCTTTTTTTAGATTTCACATATAAGCAATATCATGTGATATTTGTCTTTCTCAGTTTGACTTACCCCCACTCAGTATGGCAATCTCTAGGTCCATCCATGTTGCTGCAAATGGCATTATTTCATTCTTTTTTATGGCTGAGTAATATTCCATTGTGTATATGTACCACATCTTCTTTATCCACTTCTCTGTTGATGGATGATGGACATTTAGGTTGCTTCCATGTCCTAGCTATTGTAAATAGTGATGCAAAGAACACTGGGATGCCTGTATCTTTTTGAATTACGGTTTTCTCCCGGGATATGCCCAGGAGTGGGGTCACTGGATCATATGGTAGCTTTATTTTTAATTTTTAAAGGAACATCCATACTGTTCTCCATAATGACTATATCAATTTAGACTCCCACCAACAGTGTAGGAGAAGGGTTCAGTTTTGAAACATAATCTGTGTCATCAGTTGAATATGAGATGTGAGGGAAAGAGAGGTGTGAAGGATGACTCTGGCTTTTAGCTTGAGCAACTGGGCAAATGTTGGTTTCATTTACTGACATGCAGAAGGAAAGCAGTTGGTAAGACAGGTGTGAGAAATCAGAAATTCAGGTTTGGTCATGTTCAGTTTAAGATGATGATCAGACATCAAAGTGGAGATATGTATAAACTTTGCCTAGTTGCTAAGTTGTGTATGACTCTTCGTGACCAAATGGACTATAGTCCCCAGGCTCCTCTGTCCATGGGGTTCTCCAGGCAAGAGTACTGGAATGGGTTGCCATTTCCTTCTCCAGGGGACCTTCCTGACCCAGGGATTGAACCTGGGTCTCCTGCATTGGCAGGTAGATTCTTTACCTCTGAGCCACCAAAGAAGCCATACATGGACAAAATATACATCATGTCATTTTTTTATACCAAGGTGATAAATGCTATGTATGACTTCTTTACATTTACACAATCTTACAGCATATTCATACCCTGCAAACTTCAAAAAACCAAATATATTTACAGTAGTATTATTGATCACCAAAATAAAGGGGAAGGAGACTTTACAACTGTAAGAATGTGAAGTGTTCTCATTAAGGCAATATTGATCCAGATGATCATTTAGTATCTGCCACCTCAAATTCCTCAGTTCTGGAACACCCATTGTGACAAATGTCACATAAAATGTAAAGAATGATGATGTTACTGATGTATTTGGAAAAAAGAATGTAATGTACGAAAGAATTTTGTGTGAAGTAAGATATTCATGCACATAACAATCTACAAGGAAAATGTTCTCCATTTGTCTCTTTCATTGATGAGAAAAATCAAAGTGAAAAGTGAAGTCACTCAGTCGTGTCTGACTCTTTGCGACCCCATGGACTGTAGCCCACCAGGCTCCTCTGTCCATGAAATTCTCTAGGCCAGAATATTGGAATGGTTGCCATACCCTCTTCCAGGGGATCTTCCTAACCCAGGGATTGAACCCATGACTTCTGCACTGCAGGCAGACTCTTTACCATGTGAGCCACCAGGGAATCCCTAATTGATGAGAAAACTGAGGCTTAAAGAGGTTAAACAGTTTCTTTAGAGTTAGTTCAGGGGTGGTAGAGCTGGGACACAAAGTCAGGAGTCCAAGTTCTTCACCCCACATCCACTAAACCGAACATAGCCATGACTGCTCAGGAGGGCACTCTTCCTTTTCTGGTATTTGTGTCTGGGCATTTTCATTCGGGCGATATAAAGGGCAAACTGAGTTTCTGATTTGATTCTCTAGTCCAGATCTAATAAAATATTCTTGTTTTCTACCTCTGAATTTATTAAAATTGAAAATGCTTATTTTTCATTATAATACTTTTTCTTATACTTTTTAACTGATGAAAGTGATACATGCTTATTAATTAAAATTGAAAATACAGAAAAATAGAGAAGGGTGCCCAACACTTAAATATACTCATGGTTGAATATTCTGGAGCTTTTTAAAGGTTACATACACATTATCTGCTCTATAAATAACAATTAACTTCTGGAGTTCAGAAATGTGGGCTCAGAAAGTAAAGAGGACCTGAAAGGAGTCAATAAAGTAGATGGTAAAGACTCCAGGTAATAAATAATAAAAAGATGGACATTTATTAACACAACACAAAGATGTGTGTCAAGAATTGTGCTAAGCGCTTGAGGTGCATGACCTTGGCTAATTCTCACACCATTTTACAGTGGAGGAAACTAAGGTTTCCATCCCTCTTAAGCAGCAGAACTGAGACTTTAACCCAGAGCAGAAGCTCTTCAGTCTCATGTTATTCTATTCTAGAGAACAGTGATGGTCCACCATGAGGCGAGCGGGTGCTCAGTAAATAGTTCTTAAACAAATAAATCAAAACTAAAGAATCTGATAAATTCAGAATGAAACTAAAGGAGAGGAAGATAGAGTGAATGGGGGCAACCTAGGATAGACTGATTCATGCATTCAATAAATATTTCCTGAGCATCTGTTAAGTGCTAGGCACTGAGCCAGACACCAGGGACCAGCAGTGAAGGTAACAGACCAAAATCCTGGGCTCGAGGTGCTCACTTTTCTGTGGCTGGATCACCCTGGGTGGTTAAATCTGGGAGCCACTCAGCATGGCTTGCCCTCAGGTCCTAGAAGTCTACCTTGTTTCACTCTGATACAGAGTCACCTTGGATCAACCAACTTCTAAAAAGTAAGGAACCTCAGGAATGGAAAAATCTAATTATGGAACATTTCTATTTTATTCTTCAGACTAAACACTGCCTAAGTTGTGCTTCATTGTCATCTCTTATTAGCTCTATTTCTGCTCAGTTTCCAATCAGATCCACTAACTGGAATTTTTAACCTGAGGCTATGGCCTTCCAGGGTCTACACAGATGGGAGAATGTTATATGAATATACATTTTGCAGAGGAAAAAGGGGCCTGGAGGGGAGGTCCACTGCTTTTGTCAGATTTTCAAAAGGGTGTGTAACCTCAAAAGTGTCGAAATCCATGGCTCTAATCTTTTTCCACTTCAGTGATACTTCCCATGGTCTGTGAATGTTGACTCTCTTTTCCTATAACAGTCTCTCACAGAGCTGAGACTGAGTGGCATGTGGGCTTTGCTTTCAGGAACTCTGTAAGTACAGCACTGGTATTTTTCCAGGCGAGGCAAAAAAAAACGGAGCTTAATTCATTCACTTCCACATTGACACAAGGGGGAATGTTCCAATTCCTCAGCCGCTGAGAAAGGCAATGTCCCCCACCAGGCTTCACACAACCCTCTTTCACTTGATTATTATTGGAGTCTCACCCCTGGCCCTGACTCCACACCGTGGGCCTACACCATTTCCCTGAGTACACACAGTCTTAGACTCCTTCCAGCCAAAGAAAATAACACTGTTCTGATAGTCGAAGGCAAGAACAGACTTCCTAAGCAGGTTGTGCATCTGCCAGAATTCCTGCTCGCTATGCTTATTCTTCAACTCCAGATATCAATCACCATCTCTATAGGGTAGAGAAAGGGAACAGAAAATACAGTCTCCTGTTACTTCGTTCTGTCGAAAGCAAGTAGCATGTTCAAGTGGAACATTTCAGATTCAAGGTCTTTGTAAGCATCCATTCCTTTATCACCTCAACGAACACATCTGAAGTGCCCACTGTGTTCCAGACACTTCCTAAGTGCAGAGGACACAGCAATGAACAAGGCAGGCATGGTTCCTGCCCTCCTGGAGCTCCTGGACTAGTACAGACTAGCACACGGAAGAGACATCACAAGTAAATACAAGTGTGCTGCGAGGTATAAAAAAAATGTGAAGTGCTGGTGGGACCAGGAAACTAAAAGAGCCTATGTAGTATCACAGTGTGGAAGAATGAGGAAGCCATCCCTGCTTAAGGACTAGCTATGCTGAAAGACCTGAAAAGTTGCCAAGGCCAAGATGCATGGAAGGAGAACACATTAGGAACCATTGAGGCTTGTGTAAAGGCCCTGAAGTCAGAACTAGTACAGCATAATGGTGGAACTGGATGAGAGATTGTGCAGCCAGAGCATGAAAAGCGAAGCCACAGATGGCTAGAAACAAGTCTAGGGAAGAAATAGGGGAGCTATAGATCGGGCTTTGTAAATCATTATAGGAGAACCAGAGGAGTCAAGAACAAGTACCAAGGAGGGATGTGTGTATGTGTGTGTACATGACACATGATCAGATTTGAGGTTTTAAAATATTCCGAACATGGTGTGTAGACTAGATCTGGGCAAGATTGCATGTGAGGAATCTGCTTTAGGAGTTTCTTCAGTAGATGTGGGGAGACAGGATGGTGGTTTGGATGAGGGTAAAGGTCATGGACATGAAGAGAAGTAGACTCACCTAAGAGAAAACAGGGAGCATTAACCAATAGAACTTGATGGTAGGTTAAATGTGGAGGTGAGAAGGACAGCAGGGTTAGTCCTCTGACCAGTCATTTCTGTTTGTCCCCAAAGTAGTTCTAGATACTCCTGGATACTCCAATTGGGGTTATAGTATGCTAGGTATAAGGGTGGAACAAGCCACTAATTCAAGATGCTCCAGGGACACTGGCCATTGTTAAGTTCATTGAACAAGCCAAACTTGTCCATGTTCGGAGCCTTTGTGTTGGAGATTCTACTGCTTGAACCGGGTTCCTGGCTCTTCATGACATCAGTGCTTCAATTCTTTTTTTTTTTTTGCTGTGAGACTAAGCTTTTATTTTATTCTTTAAATGTATTTTATTTTCGCTGGAGGCTAATTACTTTACAATATTGTAGTGATTTTTGCCATACATTGATATGAATCAGCCATGGGTTTACATGTGTTCCCCATCCTGAACCCCCTCCCACCTCCCTCCCCATCCCATTCCTCTGGATCATCCCAGCGTAGTGCTTCAATTCTAAAGCTGCCTCCCCAGACTGGTCTGCCCTGAACCACTCTTGAACACATCACCCTTTCTAGTTTCTTCACAGAATTTATCACTCTCTTACTAATAAACGCATTAATACATTTGTTTACTTGTGTTCTGTCTGTATCTCCCCACACGACGAAAAGCAGAGACATCACTTTGCCGACAAAGGTCCATCTAGTCAAAGCTATGGGTTTTCCAGTAGTCATCTATGGATGTGAGAGATGGACCATAAAGAAGGCTGAGCACTGAAGAACTGATGCTTTTGAACTGTGGTGTTGGAGAAGACTCTTGAGAGTGCCTTGGTCAGCAAGGAGATCAAACCAGTCAATTCTAAAGGAAATCAACAATGAATATTCACTGGAAGGACTGATGCTGAAGCTGAAGCTCCAATACTTGGGCCACCTGATTCGAAGAGCTGACTCATTGGAAAAGACCCTGATGCTGGAAAAGACCCAGGGCAGGAGGAAAAGGGACTGATAGAGGATGGGATGGTTGGATGGCATCACCAACTCAATGGACATGAGTTTCAGCAAACTCTGGGTGATAGTGAAGGGCAGGGAAGCATGGTGTGCTGCAGTTCATGGGGTCACAAAGAGTTGGACATGACTGAGCAACTGAAAAACAACAACAAAGACCAAAGCCACTCCCCACCTGGGTGATCTTTGACGTCACACTGGCTCTGGCTATGGGCCGTGGCCCAGATGAACAGCCCCTGTGGGCAGATTCTGCACAAGGTCCTTCAGACTTCACTCTGGCCTCCTGAACACAGGGCTCAGGTGAGCAGCAGGTTTCCAAGAAACAGAACTCTCATGGGGATTTCCTTTTATTTCTTTTCCAAAGCAGAAGAACCACCAGCGTTGGTACCTTTCCAAACTCCACACCTCAAGGCACAAACCAAACTCAATAGGATCCTGGGACAGAAATACTTATGCCCATGACTGGGAGAGCACACAGCAAATACTGCTCATGCTGCTGATTTGTGGCTTTTCTCCCATAGTTTTCCCTATAGATCTCAGGGCCAAAGTCAACTGCATTTGTGCTTCATAACTGGTTCTTTTTAATCCGAGATATTGGAAAGGATTTGGTCCTCTCAGCTCAGTTCTGTCTGGCAAAGGGCTCTCAATTCTTCTCACTCTTCAAATTTTATTTTGAAAAGATGCTGTTTTCATAACAGGAAGATGGGGACTGCATTCTGCAGAGGAGAAAGAAACTGGGCATGGCAAGCCCTAGCCCAGCCCCTGCAGAGCCCACCAAGTGAACGAGCTGATGCTAAGTCACCAGTGGATGGTCAGTTATCGGAGTCTGTGAGTCAAAGGCTGTTGTGAATGGATCTTCTGATCCTACAGTCTCTCTGAAGCCAGGAGGGAAGTGACTAAGAACAGACATCCCTGTCAAATGATGATTTCAACTGAAACCATAGCACGAAACTGGTGAGATAAGAGAAGCCATCCCCTTACATATAAGAATCTGCCTGCAATGCGGGAGACCTGGGTTCGATCTCTGGGTTGGGAAGATCCCCTGGAGAAGGGAAAAGCTACCCACTCCAATATTCTGGCCTGGAGCATTCCATGAACTGTACAGTCCATGGGGTCACAAAGAGTTGGACATGACTGAGCAACTTTCACTTTCACTACCGTACAATATACCTTACGGCCTTGCCCCAGGATTGAGTTGCAACGGGACAAAGGACGGGCTCTATTACAGCTGGGTTAGGCTGGACACCTCTTTCTTCAGCCTGTGCCTCTATGGAGCTATGTCAAAGCTCACACACTGGCATTAAGTGTTGGGGTTGCTCTTTTCTTTTTTTTTTTAATGTGGACCATTTTTAAAGTATTTATTTAATCTGTTACAATATTGCTTCTGTTTCATGTTTTTGGTTTTTTGGGCGTGAAGCATGTGGAATCTTAGCTCCCCAACCAGGAATCAAACCAGCACCCCACCATGCACTGAACCCCTCGCACTGGAAGGCAAAGCATTAACCACTGGACTGCCAGGGAAGTCCCTGGGGCTGCACTTGAAAGGAAAAAGACTGAGCTCTGTTCCAAACCTCTGATTCATATGCCGGAACTCTTGCTTCATGGACACTATTTCTCTTAGAAATGGCCTTTCAGGAAGTAGATAAGACAAACAACAAATGATAAGACAACAACCTTTTGGAGGGGAATTAATCAAAATCAACTGTGAGGGATGCTATGGAGGGCTGAGCTCAAGACAATCACATCTGTAGACCATCTTGCCATCCCTCAGCATTTTCCTATGCTCTGCGTCACTAAATCATCTCCATCTAGTACATCTGCCCCACCTGCAATGGTTAACAGCAGCAGCCATTCACTGAATACTCACTATGAGAAGGGCACTTTATATACGGTATTTTATTCAGTCCACATGAGCTGTGTCCATTATTATCCATATTTTACAAGTTAGGAAACTGAGACATTATATCACGTTGCCCCAGAACATACAGCCAGTAACTACCAGGTGGGGGAACCAACCCCTTATCTCATACCAACAGCCCCGCTCTGCTCTGCTACCAGCCTCTCTTCAATCAAAGGGTCTATTTTACTCTGTTTACTAAATCAGAGGAGGTGTATTTGTTTTTTAAATTTTTCCCCTAGAAAGACTCACCAACAATTTTCTATAACACTAAATAAATAACAGCTGAGCCTTAGCCTCTTCTTCTAAGTGAGTGTGTTGAACAAGGTTGTATCTTTTGGGCCCAAAGTTCTATGATTTCATTCTGAGCAATCATACAAAGCATCTTCTTCATCTCAACAGGGGAAAAAAAATCTCATTAGGCTCTTTGCAACACCCACCAGCAATTCTCGGTAGATGGTGCACGTGTGCTAAGTTGTTTCAGTCATGTCCGACTCTTTGTGACCCCATGGACTGTAGCCTGCCAGGCTCCTCTGTCCGTGGGATTCTGGGTTCCTAGAAAATCTGTAGTAGATGAAGATACACCGTCTCCTGGGGCTTGTGTGACGGTGAGCAAAGGAAGTTGCTCTGCCTCCCTGGGTGGTCTTGGCTCCCACCTACCCACCCACCGAGGAGGTTGCCCACCAGTCCACCATGTCCTGGCTAGGCCTGGCCATCATCCCTCACTGGACACATGACCAGTGACATGGCAGCACAATCACCCTCGGAATCAGCTTCAGCAGGAAGGGGTCCCTGCTCCATGCTGCCTCTTACAGGAGTGACCTGGCTTTCCACCATGGCCACTGGCCTCCTGTTCTCCTGACCCCCATCACCCTTGCTTTTACTCCCTGAGTTTCTGTCTCCACTCCTTCGAGCTCACTCCTCTCTGTTCCCTACAGACCTCTGCTGTTCCCCACGAGACAGCTCCTCCCCTACGCAGTTCACACAGCTGCCTCTTTCTAACCTTTGGGTCTCATGCTTTGCCAGACTCCTGATCACTCTGCCACTTAACCATGTTTATCCTCTTCATCGCCCTCACCATGATTTGAAATTGTTTTGTCTATGTATTTCATCCCCTGTCTCCCTGGCACAAAAATATAAATTCTATGAAGGCAGGAGTCTCCTCCTCCTTTTGCTCATTGTTGCTCAAACAGAATAGAAGGTATGCAATAACTGGAGTGAATAAAATCTTTCCTCTCAAATTTCCTCATCTCTAAAGGGAGGTGATCATATTTGTATCACAGGGCTGCTGTGAGAATTAGAGGCAGTGTATTTTCAGGTTTTGTCTAAGAATCGGTCCCAATAGCCAGTTTTAAAATCATTATGATTCACTGAGAGAAGCATACACTGGGGGTGAAGCCTACAGGCTACTGAGCCTGAATTTGGCCTTCACAACTAGCTATTTGACTTTCAGCAAATTACTTAACTTCTCTAAGCCAAAGTTTCCTCACCATAAAACAGAGATAGCAATAACCCTGAGGGCCACTGTGCATCAAATACTGGGCTTCCCTGGTAGCTCAGACGATAAACAATCTGCCTGCAATGCAGGCAACCAGGGTTCAATCCCTGGGTCGGGAAGATCCCCTGGGGGAGGGAATGGCTACCCACTCCAGTATTCTTGCCTGGAGAATTCCACAGACAGAAGAGCCTGGAGGGCTACAGTCCATGGGGATTAAATACTACAATCCATGAAAAGTACTCAGGACAATGTCTAGCAGGAACTATACCCTCAATAAAAGTAAGCTATTCTTATGTACAGATATGCATGTGTGCATGCAAAGTTTCTTCTATTGTGTCCCACTCTTTGTGACCCTATTGACTGTAACCTACCAGGCTCCTCTATCCATGGGATTCTCTAGACAAGAATACTGGAGTGAGTATGCCCTTTTCCAGAGGATCTTCCTGACCCAGGGATCGAGCCTGCATCTTTTACATCTCCTGCATTGGCAGGCAGGTTCTTTAGTACCACCTGGGAAGCCATAGAGGGCTACACATTTCTCATTATGCCCTCTCCTTATATACTATACAGCCTTTAGCACTGACGTGAATTCTCTCAGCTCTTGCTTCTGAAACACTGTGAGGACTAGGAATTATCCACTTTATTTCATAGCTGCAAAAACCGGATGCTCAGAGAGGTCAAGGAGTTTGCCTGAGATCCTACAGCTAGCCAGAAGCAGGGGAAAGCCTCTGAATCAGGAATTCAAACTCTCTTGTGGTCACCACACTATGTTTGCGTCCCCAACCCACCTACAGCCCCAGAAGCTGAAGACATCATGCTGGGCACAACCAGGAGAAGCCCTGCAGTGCTGCTTGAGTTCCTGTCCCAAATAAGCAGAAGCCCTAGGCTCCTGCACACCCACTGAGGCCACGTGCGTCTCTCCCAGGCCCGTACCCTTCTAGGCCAGTTGAGGGCTTGGCAAAGCCACAGAGGCAGATGGAGCCTGTGGCTTCGCTGACTAGAGCAGGCCCAAAGTTCCAGTGCTCGCTCAGCTTTAAAGTAACTTTAAAATAGCCCAGCATTGGCTAGGGGTGGGTCAGAGCAGGGCACTGGATTAGTCACTCAGGGCTTTGTCATCTGTTTGCAGCTGGCAGGTGAGTTCACGGGGCAGCAGGATCTTGCCCAAGGATCAGCCTGGCTGATCAGCCTCTCTGGGGGATGGTGAGGGGGTGGGGGGGACCTGTCCTGACTCGGTCTCTGGCTCCTGTCCTTGGAAAGGTTCTCAGAGGTGGCCTGACCAGGCCCTGGCAGCTCTTCCTACATTGGGGACAATTCAGGAAAGGGACTCTGGGCACTGGTCCAAGGAACTCAAGGAGCTGAAGAAAGGGAGCCATACTGCACTCCCTGGAAAGAAACCGGTGTCCTGTTCAGTCTCTTCAGCGTCCAGTGGGAGCAGATTTGTTGTGACTAATGCATTAGGCTTTGGCCAGTTTCATGGGGCACAGCAAGGCAAAGTTTCCAAAAGCGCAAAGTCTCAGAAAGGAAATAAAGGAATAAATTTCGGAAACACCCACTTGCGGCGGGCAGCCCACCCTGTTTAAACTTGTTAACAAAGCAACAAGGCGCAGGGAGCTATGAAGAGAATTACTCAGAACCAGCCAGATGTGAAGTAGGCAGGGGGCAGGGGTGTTAATGGGTGGAAATTTGCTTGGATCCTGTCATCCTCCTCAAAAGCCCTTCATGATTGTTCCTTGCTCTCAATCCAAACGCCCTGCCATTACATGCCGGGAATTTCATAAACTGGTCCTGCACTGGCCTGAATGGTGTCTGACCAAAGCTTCATGTCCTCCTGGAACCTCAGAACATGACCTTACTTGGAAATAGGGTCTTCGCAGATGTAGCTAGTACTGGATTAGTCACTTGCTTGCAACCCTATGGACTGTAGCCCGCCAGGCTCCTCTGTCCAGGGGATTCCTCAGGTAAGAATACTGGTGTGGGTAGCCATTTCCTTTTCCAAGGGATCCTCCTGACCCAGGGATTGAACCCAGATCTCCTGCCTTACAGGCGGATTCTTTACCAACTGAGCCTCCAGGGAAGCCCCACCAGCGAAGTACTGGATTAGGGTGAGCTTTAAATCCAGTGATTGGTGTCCTTATCACAAGATCACGAAGGACACAGAGACACTCATGGAGAAGAACACCATGTGAAAACAGACAAAGATTGGGATGATGAGTCTACAAGTCAAAGAATGCCCAGAGTTGCCAGCAGCCACCAGAAGCTGGAAGACGGGTAAAGCAGATTGTCCCTCAGACCTGCCAGAAGGAGCCAACCCTGCTGACATCTTGATTTCTGACTTCCAGCTTCGGGAACTGGGACAGAAGCAATTTGTGGCATCTCAAGCCACTCTGCCATAGGATGTTTTTTATGGCAGTTCTAGGAAACTAATACAGGTCCCTACGTACATGTTTAGTCCTTCTCCCATCAAAGTTGTCCTTCTCACACTTCACATACAGGAGACTGTTATTATACATTTTTTTTAAATATCAGAATTCAGGCCTCACCTCTGCTATTCTGGCTGCTATGTGACTTTGGGTAAAGCAATTCACTTCTCTTATTTTCAGTTGTCTAATCTGTAAAACGAAGATAACAGAAGGGCTGTCATGGGAGTTTGAATGAGAAAACAGACATATTAGAGGAGGGATACTATATAGCCACCAGAACTTCTCTTGGGGAAGGTAATACATTTGTTTGGAAAATAAATCAGGAGGGTGGATCTCAAGGGCTTGGGTCAAGAAATTGGGGGTAGGGGTGGGGAGGGCTGTTGATTAACATGAGGGATTTGTAGCATGTAGGTTGGGTGGTAAGAACTGACTGATAAAGGGAGAGGAATGTAAAGGGAGAAGAAGAATTCAAGAGATAAAAAGGGCCAGCAACAGTGGGGGAAGGAGGGGGCAACCCTTCCCCTCCCTTCTATATCATGGTGTGGCTAAGGAGGGCTTCTGGAGCAAACAGAAATGTCTACTGGGTATTTTCAGTTTTTTGTGACATTGGAAGGACTGATACTGTAGCTGAAACTCCAATATTTTGGCTACCTGATGTGAAGAACTGACTCATAGGAAAAGACCCTGATGCTGGGAAAGATTGAAGGCAGGAGGAGAAGTGGACGACAGAGGATGAGATGGTTGGATGGCATCACCAACTCGATGGAGTGAGCATGAGTTTGAGAAGCTCTGGGAGTCAGTGATGGACAGGGAAGCCTGGTGTGCTGCAGTCCATGGGGTTGCAAAGAGTCGGACACTACTGAGCGACTGAACTGAACTGAATACAAGATAAACTCATTCCTCCACCTCCCTGACAAAATACCCAGTAAAGACTAATACTGGGTACCAACACTGTCATGCTCATGGAGTTTTTTTCTGTTTGAACTTGGAGAGGTACCAAGTCGGAAGGCTGGGTTGTCACAGGGGAACAATGAGGGAAGCCCACACTGACACATGAGCTAGAGACCCAGGGGACATCTAGTTCACCAACGCATGCAAGCAGCAGACACTTTATGAACATTCTACATGAATGTCTGCTTCAGCCTCAGTCCTCACCTTCCTGACCACGCCTTACTCCTGCCTGAACCTGGAATGACTCCTCTTCCTCTACCACTTCCTTCCCCACTCAAATCCTCCTCATTCTTCAAGGATCAGCTGCCTTCCCATGAAACCTTCACTCACCTTTCCAGCTGGAAAGGGACCATCTTTCTCCTCCCATCTTTGTGCAGCCTGTGTTCCCACATAACAGGTACTGTATTCTTTCTGGAGTTAATCAATGAAGAACGAGACAAAAAGTCGTGCAGAGGCAGATAAGGGAAGATGAACTCGGGCCAAAGAGAAGGGAGTGGGGGAGGGGAAGAAATTGGGAGGAAGGGACCCTGAAGAGCTCAGATGGCCAACTTCATTCATGGCTACTGTACCCGGGCTAGGCGAGAGGGACAGAGCCGAAAGGTGATACCACAGGCCAAGCCTTTTGTAAAACTGAAATTCAAGCATGTTCCCTGATTCTGGAGTGTCATTCTGATGCACAGTGAAAACAATGGCTCTGCTGGTAATGTGGTTTCTTGGAAGCTCTCTATAGCCACATGGACACAAATTACCATAACCTCCATCTGCTGAATTTTCTCCCCGCCCTTACCCAAAGCAAATAAATATATCCACCGTGGCCTGCAATGGGCATTAATTACAAAGGTGAAGCACTCTGATCCACTCCCAAAGGGCTCAATAAAGGAGCTCACAATGGCCTAGAACAAGGAAATCATTCCATTTACCTATTCAGCCTTCCCACCTTCCCACTCTGGCCCTCAGCACCTGTTCTGAAGCCCAGGCTACCAAACTGCTTGGAGGTGGAGGCACAAGAATGAAAAATACATTCTTGCTGTTCTCAAGGAGGTCCCTGTGCAAGGGAAAACAAACCAGCAGGCAAGTGCAGGGCAGTGTGAGTACGGGAGTGACACCCCAAGGGGTTATGACCACTTCAACCCGGGGAATTACTCGTTCAGCTGAGCCTTGAGGAATGACGAAGAATAATGATATTTCTCAAAGTCCACGACTCACTCCCATCACAAATGCACACACTGGCTGTTACGGTCATCGTCATTTCAGAAATATTAAAATGTAAGGAAATGTCTGACTTGGAGGAGAAAAAAAGAACCTATGACAAGCAGGTGGAAAAGCCTAAGGGGAAAGTTGGCAAAGGGCTATCAAAGCAGGGGTAACAGAACATGCAAAGGCCCAGAGGTTGCCATGTAGGTACCATTCTAGCGAGTAAGGGGGTCTCAGTGAGGTGGCCGACATAGCAGAGCACCAAAGACTGGGCAACTTAAACGACATTTATTCCTCTTAGTTCTGAGGCTGGGTGCCAGCATGGTCAGGTTCAGGGTGAGGGCACTCCTGGTTCGCAGAGAGCTGTCTTCTCACATGGGGAAGGGGCGGGGGCAGGCAGGCTCTCTGGTTCCTTCATCTCCTCGTAAGGACACTGATGCTATCATAGAGGGTTTACCCTTGTGACCTCATCTAATCAAAACAAGTTCCCAAAAGCTCCCTCTCCTAATCCCTAACCTAGGGGCTTAGGAAATCAGCATAAGAATTTGGAAGGGCTGGGGGTGGGGGTGGGGATGGGGGCTGCTGAGAACAACATAAACATTCAGTCAGCAGCATTCAGTTGTAGTAATTGAAGTTAATAACCATGAGAATAATCCCTGTTGGTCTAAGATATACCAATGAGAAATTCCATCACATCTGTGATAATCGAGAGTTGGAGACAAAATAGAACTGTCCAAATGTGATTACTGAAGTACGGTACCTGCATGTACTAAATACTCTCCAACTAATAAAGTGGCTGTGCATAGGCATATTTAGTCATACGGAGAGATGTCCATGACGAATTAAGTTTCTTAAAATGTAGGTCAGAAAATACATAGATGCTAATTACTAGGGAAAAAAACAAGACTGAAAGGAAACTGGCCAAAATATTCACAGTTGTTGTCTCAGGGGTGAAGTAATTTTTAACCATTCATTTACTCTGTACTCATGTGTTCTAAATTTTCTGCAATAGACTTGTAAAACGTTTGAAATCAGAAAGGAAGGTATGCGTATGTGTGAGAGAGAGAGAAAATGTGTTTACTGCCAGGCACGACCCAGGAAAAGTGGGAGACAGCTTCAGTGTGACCCTCGGGTCAGAATGAGTGAACAGGCCCCCAGCTCAGAATCCCTGGAGCTGCTCCATCGCTGGCTGTCACCTGAATCTCCTTGTACTTACTTCTGTAAAGGTCACACTCAGTCAGCCCCAATCATCCTCTTAAAGACTTAAAGGACACAGTCACACACTCACCTTCTAAGATGGGAATGCAATCAGTTCTTGAGGTCAAAGGTTCCTTCTTAAAATGTTTGATTAATGATTTGTTAGCAATTCAGCATTGACAAATGTGGCTCTTGGCCTATTTGAGGGGGAAAGGTGGGAAAATGAAAGAAACAGCTCCAGGGTGGATTAGCAGCATGGAATCATTGAACACGGAATTGGGAAGAGACACACATTCGGCTCTCAAGAGCCAGTGGCTGCCAGGTCCAGCATACCATCGCCTCAGTCCCTCCATCTGTAAAATGCATCTCACCTCACAGAGTACTTGCTGAGAATTAGATGAGGTATATGTTAAAAACAGGGACTCCTAGGTAGCTCAGTGATAAAGAATCCACTGCCAATGCAGGTGACACAGGAGAGGCGGGTTTGATCCCTGGGATGGGAAGATCCCCTGGAGAAGGAAATGGCAACCCACTCCAGTATTCTTGCCTGGAAAATACCATGGACAGAGGAACCTGGTGGGCTACAGTCCATAGGGTTGCAAACGGTCAGACATGACTGAGCACACACACACACGATAAAAGCACTTACCATAATGCATGGCACATAGTTAATACTCTATAAATGAGAAGTATAATTCGTACTCAGTGAGGATATTGATTCTGGTCCAGCACTTGTACGTAGAAATGATTTGAAGGTAAAAAGGGCCAAGAAGAAGACTGGGACCCTCTTGTGACTGTCTCTGCCTCTTGTGTGGCTTTGGGCAATCAGCTTTCCCTATCTGGGCTTCCAGTCATGCTATCTGAAGTGAGGGATAAAGCTCTTGTTAAAGTCCCTTCCAGACTGGACATTCTGCAGCTTCCTACTTTGGTGACTATTCTGGAAACAGCATTGAAAAATGAGTGGCTGAAGGCTAGGCGCAGCCAAATAAATTTAAAAAGGAAGGTTAGAATGATAACGCCCTTTAAGATGATCCCCACCAGGCACAAGCAAGGCAGAAAGAGCAAGAGGTTAGCTAGAGACATCAGTAGTGCCAAACTTCATCGCCTTGAAGACAGAGTCTGCAAAGCTGCGTTCTTTGGGCCTCCAATGTCCTCATTAGAATCCCTTTGAAGTACATCAGACTGTAATTTTCAAGACTCAAGAACAAAACTGCATCTAGCCTTTGGCTCACATGGCCCAGCAGAAGGAACAAAGTCTCTGACACGGCTCCCCCGAAGCCACAGACATGAGGCAGGCCTCCCCGCAGATGACAAGCCGCCCTGAAATATTTTGTGGACTTTGCACTTTTCTTCATCAAAGTCTCTGGACTCGCCTGAATTTCTTCTCTGGGGGACAAATGAATATCAAGTCTGAATGCTGTGATCCCAGAAATTGCTTCCACTGGCTATTATGGTTTGGAACTCAATTTTCCTCACAAACGAATAGTTTTCTCAAGCAGCCCTGAGAACTCGCCGCTCTTCTAAGTTGCGACAAGTAGGTAACTTAACTGAATTTCCATCTCGGTAATCCCTGTTCTAACATTTTGGGGTCAGGTATTGTTGCCCTAAGGAGCTTAATTCCAATGCCTTGACATCCAGGGGATTGAAAGGGGGAAGTTGCAGAATGTACTTCATCCTGATTGCAGCCAAACTCTTGACAGGTAAGCTTAATTACTGGCTGCCTCCCGGTCCTCATCAACCAGCTTAGGACAGAAAGAATAAAGTTGTAATAAAACGTAATGACAGTTTAGTCAAACCGGGAATTCAGTGGCGGCAGCCAGTGACTGCAGTGGAGAAGTAGATGTTTAAAGAGGCGAGGATGAGCCCCCACCTCCTCTCACCTCTCGGTTTCATCATTTTAATGATGACACAATGAGTTCCAGGCCTGTGGAGTCAGGAACTATAAATGCTGCATTAACTGTGTCCATAAATGATTATCAACCGTAGCCTTTAAGCTTATTAAAAATAAATTGAGAAATGAATCAATCATTGTCAAACACTTAGTAAGATGCTGCTAAAAATAAAAGTCCATTTGAAATTCTAAGAGCATCTTACAGCGGATGCCTAAACAATCTGTCGGTGAAACTTAAAAGAGTAAAAGAAGACCTAGGAATAGTCCAGGCATGACAGTCTGAGACTTAGAATCTCTGGGTTCCAATCCAGGTACCAAGTACCAGCCTTGTAGTATGGACAGTCCTTCCCCTATCTCTGCCTGTCAGTATCCTTGATTGTGTTGACCCACATCTTTGTCTCTTCAGCATCATGATCTGCCTTGGGAGCCCAGCTGAGATGCCCTGTTCTCTGAGCCTGCTTCTCCTTGGTCTGCAGTTCTCTGGTCAGCAGTGGTGTTCAGCCCACCAGGGAGTTTTAAAGCCCCCATCCACTAGAGCTTCCTGTGATTCCCGAAGCATTTCACCCACATCGTTACACTGAATACGTACAACGATGTTCGTTCAATGAACAGGTGTTTATCCAGCACTTACTCTGTAAGTGTGCTTGGGACAAGATGGACAATAGGGCAGGCACAGCTCTTGTCTTCAAGGAGCTCATGGTACAAGTGATATTATACCCAGTTTACAGGTGAGAAGACTGAGACTCAGAAAAGGCTAAATGGTGGGAAGCAGCAGAGGTGGGATTCAGCCCCAGCCTATGCTGTTTCACTCCCACTGTCACGGATGTTTCTTTTCCCCCTCTCCTAGACTCCTTGGAGGTGGGCTCCAGGTTTTCAGTGCCCGCCTCCCTGTCTTTTTCTGAGTTGCTCAATAAGCAAGGCTGGCTTAGCCGAACTCCACAACCCCTGGTGACCTACTCTGTAAAATGCACAGAAACAGATCTGCATCGCTGTCTCTTAGAGTGGATGTGAAGACCCCAGGGCACACGTGGGCATCTGGAAGGGTCTCTGAACAAGTTGGAGCCAAATGTAACTTAGAGGCTATACCCTCCGCAGGAAATTCCATCTCCCTGGCTCCACCACTGCACTGGTCAGCCCTGCCCCAGGCCTCAGTGAACATTGGAGCCTTCCCACAAAGCCTCAAGAAGGTCTCATTACATGCCCAGCACATCCCGCAAATGCTGCGCTCAGTAGCCCATGTGCTCAGGTTTCCTGGGCTGTGTGTGAGTTCCCTGCCACCCGGTCAGGGGGGCCCTGGGGGCAGTGGGCAGGGGCCCTAGCAGGCCGGCCAAGTCTTCCAGGCCCTCCCAGCTCTCCACCTGGGCAGAGTTCTCGGTTTCCAGATGGGATCACTGTCAGCAGGGAAAGCAACACTGGCTATTTCCTGGAAGGGAAATGACTGCTGAGGCGACGCATTAAGTGAATAGCCTACCCCAACTCTACTTGAGTTTTAGTTTTAAAAAAACCAAACAACTTGAAACCAGATCAATACCACTGCCTGGAGAGAGTCAGAGAGAAGCAAAGGAAGCTGGGAATGGGATAAGTGTTGATTTGCCTCCTCCCCGGGGCAGCTCAGACACTGGATGATCTGAGCATGAACAGCTAGCCCGTGTCCCAGGTCCTGTCCACTCCCGGCTTTCTAGTGAGCTGGCCTGACTCAGCCCTTTCTGACTGGCATCCTGTGTGAGAAGGGCATAGTGTGATGGAAGGTGGTAAATCTGAGCGCTTCATCTGTGCTGCGTGACTTCAAATTACTGACTCAAACTCTCTTGAGTCTCAAGTTTCACATCTATAAGCTGGGTATAATTATTCCCACCCCAAAGTATCACTGACAGGTAAAATAATATGAGTGAGGACATAATAAGTATTCAATAAAAGGTAGACTGTAATGATAATAATCATCACCGCTTTTTTAAGAGGGACATAATGAAAGTCTAGGTTTATAAAGCTTAGTCCTGTGGCTCTTCTCAGGGCTGGAGAATGCTCTAGGAGGTAGATATGACTGACTGACACTGTGCACAGGGCAACAAGAGGGGAGTAAGAGCAGGATTCCTAAAAGAGAAATGGAGGGGACATGTGGCAAAGAGCTTAGATGAATGAAAAGCATGTGGAAATCAGACAAAATTTAAATTAAAAATTTCTAATTTTGCCATCTGCAGCTCCTATTAAATCTGCCTTCTCTTGAACAATCCTCCTTCCATGCTTTTCCAGCACTCTCCTACTTAACGACAGTAAACACACTCCATAAATAAAAAAAAACATAGTAGAGAGGTAATTAATGCTGAGCCATCTAATTCTGAATTCCTAATCATGCTCTACTTACATTAAAATGAGATTTCAGGCATGTACAACAATCAATTTTACTCTAGCTAAAAAAAAAACACACACTCACAAACTAAAGTCAGTTATTTAGGGAGAGATTTGAGAAGCACTTGGCTTCCATGTGTCATCCAAATATGTGGAGCTCCGTTGGTGCGCCTGGCAGGCTGTGGCTCTGTCATTGCCTTGCCTTCTGTAAAGTCACGCTCTTGACTATGTTCAGAGAACCAAAGCGTATCGTGAGACCTGGGTTGAAGCTGGGCAGCAGAGCTGGCCCTACAGGAGTGTGTGAAGGGAGCTGAGACTGCAACCGACTCTACAGTTCTATTTCTTACTGGCCATATGTTTTAGACAAGTCATTTCTCTTCTCTCTGTGTCAATGTCTCTATTTCTTCATCTGTAAAATGGGCATAATATTTTAGGATGACCATGTTGGTGAAAACATTCTGGGAACTGCAAATTTCCACTGTTCTTAGCGTTTGACGAAAAGTACCCCAGTACTTTGCTTTATGTGATGGTCAGCTGTATTCAGATGGCCTGAATTTCATACCTTTCCAGTGTCAAAAGTCAGGGTCAGGGAGAATGACAACAGGAGGGAAGCTGGTGTGTGGAGGCCTCACATAGGGGCCTCTTCCAGGGCCAACTTACCCATTAGGCATAGAGTTTAGGACCATGGAAATATTTTAATTTTTTTTTGTTTTTGCTATCAGAAGAAAAAAATGCATACAATCATGCCTGGATTATACTTGTTTTATACCAGTGAAGTCATAAAATCCACTTTTTTAATATCTCTTTTTGATGGAGGAAGGGTCCACAAAGGCAAGAGTGCCGAGAGCCCCTTCGAATCATAACACAGCCCTGACCAAGTTGCTAACAAATGCAAATGGGCTTCCCTTCTTACCTTTTCCAGAGCCCAGACTTGTTCCTCTGGGCCTGATGTCTATTCCTAGACCTCGGAATCTTCCAGACAATGCCCAGGTCAAGGAACAAGTGAGAATTCCTGACACCACGGCTGGACAGAAGGGGAGAGTCCTGAGTAGGGGCAGGGAGGAGAGTTCCTGGCTGCCTCTGGAATCATGTCTTCTAAGCTGCTGTCCAACCTGATCCCTGGACTCATTCTCCAGGTGGAGATACTTTCTACTCCCACTATTGGTGGGAGTATAACCTGGCACAAACTTTCCAGAGAGCCATCTGGCAGTACAAATTTAGCAAGAATCTAAACAGTATGTACTCTGACCCAGCAATTCTGCTTTCAGGAATCCATCTTACAGTTCTTCCCGTGCAACTGTGCAAAGATAAAGGTATAATGAGCACACTTTTAAGATGGTTTGTTGTTTTTTTTTAAAAAAAGAACAAGCCGAAATGTTCACCAGGAGGGCCATAGCCAATCAACTGTGTAGCATCAATAGCCATTGGATAGCCTGCAATAAAGCAGTAAAAGAGAGAGCATTTGATCTCTGTGTCAAGAGAGGGTAAGGAGAGAAAGAGCTCTGTAGGGGGGTATGTATATGGGGAGACTCCAACTGGGGGAAGGCACGCAAGTTCAGAAGCACCCACCTCTCTTTGCTGCTGCAACCTCATAACCACCGCCTCTCCCACTTAACAGAACCCTCTGTAGTTTAAAAAGCCTTTCTTCGGAGCCTCACGATGGTTTTGTGAGTAGATGAAGGGTTTTCACTACATCTTAGATAAGACACAGACTCACAGAAGTTCAGTCATTTGTCTGAAATCCCAATGAGGGGAGTGGAATTTGAACCAGGCCATAGGACTCCTCTCACTGTGCTGTTTCCCCTAACCTTCACCTGTTTCCCCTCTCTGGATCTCAGTTTTGCCCCCTGTATCATGAGCACGTTGAAGCGGACCTTCACTGCCTACAACGCTAGGCGCTCTGTTGCCTATATGGTATTGCTGAAGTCTCAACACCTGCATTAACGCAAACTACCACCAGATGGCAACAGCAGCCACGGCTTCCCAGGCCCTGGTGAGGAACTCGGGCTTCTGGGCTGCCTATGGGGGAACTGGTCTGGATCAAGGTAGGGGTGTGGCCTGCCCGAGGGTGAATATGTCTGGATCAGAGCACGGGTGCCTCTATGATTCTCTGCTGTCTGGACACCAGGACTCAAGTATCATTACTCCCACTATCTAGAGACAGGCAGGGCTGACACCAGGCCAGTCCCCAGTGGAGGGGATCCAGCTCCAGAAACATTCTTGGCACCTGTGCCCCAGGATACAGGCATTGGGCAGAACAAGAATGCATCCACTGTTGGCCTCCAGGTCCTACCTGGAGCATCCCAGGTGGAGGGAAGCACAGAGTCCGTGAGTCCACACTGCAAAGCTCATATACACCCTTGCCAGTCCTGGACCTAGGCGGTGACCACATGTGAAATTAATTCTGTCTTCAAAGCAGCTGTTTATTGGGTACCAACTATGTGCCAGACCCCGTGTTAAATGCCTTGTACTTACCTCCTTCAATTCTCACAAGTCGGGAGGGCAGGAGCTATTATCACCTATGTTTTACAGATGAGGGAAATGAGGCTAGAGGAGGTGAAGCTAGAGGAGGTGAAGTAACTTGCCTAGAATCACCAGAGGCAGGCAGTGGTAATCCAGAATCTGCCCTAAGCCCATGTAACTCCCCAGCTCATGTTCCTCCAAAAGGGTTCGGCTGGACTGGAGTATAAGGGCCTTGGGAGGGCTAACTGGGAGAAGACAGTTAGGGGATGCTGAGGCCATTCAGATTCCCTGGGAGCTCAGCTGGTAAAGGATCCACCTACAATGCAGGAGACTCAGGTTAGATTCCTGGGTCGGGAAGATCCTCCAGAGAAGGGATAGGCCACTCACTCCGGAATTCTTAGGCTTCCCTGGTGGCTCAGATGGTAAAGAATCCACCTGCAACGCAGGAGACCTGGGTTCGATCCCTCGGTTGGGAAGATTCCCTGGAGAAGGGAATGGCTACCCACTCCAGTATTTTTGCCAGGAGGATCCCATGGACCCAGGAGCTTGGTGGGCTAAAGTCCATGGGGTCTGAGGCCATTCTGGAAAGGGTCCTGATTCCAGTCTTTGAAAATGGTGTCATTATGGATCTAAGTCACGGTGTCACATCCCTGCTGGCTGCTACTGGAAGCAGCACGGGGCAAAGGTCAGGGGTGTTCACTCTGAAGTCAGACACCTGGGTTTTCTAGGCAGATGACCTTGAAGGTGACCCTGAGCTCTTTGCATCATTTCCCTGCTCTGCAAACATGATTCTAATGATAGAAAGAGTATCTCCCTCACAGGCTTATTGTGAGCATCAGAGGAGCTGATATATATATATATATATATATATAATGTGCTTTTAAACCCCCTCCCGGATATACAGCAGATACTCAATAAATGCTTATTAATATTACTGACTGAGCTACCAAAGCAAGGATTGCTGTGGTTCAGTTCTCCTGGCATGACCTTCTTTCTTCTGCATCTTCCAAACATCAGTACATCTCCTTCCCTGAGTCTCCTGTGTTTTCCAACCTCCACGCCTCTGCTCGTGAAGTTCCCTGGACATGGATCACCACGTACCCTATTTCTTTTGAGAAAAAACCCTCCAAATGTCAAGGGCCACCAATAATTATTACAGTTTGCCTTTAATGAATTTGTAAATAAGTTTTATTGTTCCTAAATGCTTGCGGGCAGTCATCCCACCCAGCACTTCACACAGCACTTTGTTCATAGTGGGATGTCCCCAAAGGGCACAGCACAAATGCCCCCTCACCATGGACCAAATAGCCACCCTCCCAGGTGTGCCTGCTTGGAGCACTGCTAAGTATGGAAGAGTCTTCCTTTTCCTCTATAAGGACTGGATAAAGCATTTCCCTCCCGATGGTCCTCTTCAGATACCCCGTGAAACGTAAATTCCCACAAGCTGAATTTCTAGCTGAAAACCCAAGGCCTTGAGAAATTCCTTAGCCCAGCTTGGCCAAGTCTGGAGCTGCCAGCCCTTCTTTCCTACTAAGAGGGAAAAAGAGGGCATCTCCACCCCAGGACACAGTCAATCCTTCTGACTCTACCATTTACTTAAAAAAAAGAAAGATTTAGTCAAGAAGAGTAAACTCACATTACTAAAGGGGCCATGCAGCTGGCTGGGTGTGAGACAGCTGGGAGTGGTGGGAACTGTGGTAAACCAAGAACACTACCTATAGTTATTCCAAAAAGTTTTGCCAAACAAGCAAATGTATCCCCAGACCTAATGCAGCCTAAGGGCCATCAGCTTGCAAACTTTACCTTAAAAATTTGCCATCAATCCTCAAAACAGATGGATTCAGGGTCCTCAGTATGACCTCTGATGTAATTTTTAAGGTGGACAGATGAGAGTTTGAATTCCTGCTCTGCCATTTCCTATCTGTGACCTTGAACACTCTTCCTTCTCTTTACCAATTTTCTCAACATTAACATGGGAATCAAGTGAGAATCTGTCTCATGGGGTTGCTATGATTAAATGAGAAAACATACATGAACAGACTAACATAGAATCTGATACATGCAAACTATTTTTAAAACATTTTTTGTCTATTTTTGGTCGTGCTGAGTCTTTCTTGCTGCGCATGGGCTTTCTCTAGTTGCAGCGAGCGGGGGCTACACTCTCTAGTTGTGATGCTCGGCTTCTCATTGCAGTGGCTTCTCTTGTTGCAGAGCACAGTCTGTAGGTGTGTGGGCTCAGTAGTTGTGTGTAGGCCGAGTTTCCCTATGGCATGTGGCATCCTCCCTGACCAGGGACTGAACCAGTGTCCCCTGCATTGGCGAGTGGATTCTAAACCACTAGACCACCAGGGAAGTCCAATATATGTAAATGATTTTAAATGTTACTGACCAAGAGAGAGGACTATAAGGGGAGAGGGGAAGATTTGTTTATGTTTCTAATTACATTGTACTTGTGGTATAAGCCATGTGTTCTCTCCAGCCACTGAGCTACTGTCTCTTCTCTAACGGGTACAATGTGTGGCCCAGGGGACAGAACCTAACTTCTTGTGCTCCAAGGGTGGCTCCGGGCTCTAACATAGAGCCCCGCATTGCTAGAGGCAGCTAAACAGCATAGCAGCAGCAGTTTCCCGTTTGCAGTAGTTAAGACACCTTCAGAGAACTGTCAAGAGCCCATGCACCAAAACCCATGTGACCTCCTCTATGGGGAGAGGCTGGGATGTTCCCTTTCAGTGGCCAGGAACTGTCCTCCCTGGTCTCTCCTTACAAACAAGCCCCATCTGCCAACTGTAGCCACCACGCCAGGGGTCAGGCTATCTGGTCTAGGTGTCTATGTTGGCTGTAAACACTGCCTCCCCCTTGAGAACTCAGCCACAAGTTTCTCACTAGGAAAAGCCATCACCCACTGATCACAGTCTCTACTTTCTCCAGAACCAAGCAGATGGAGCTGTCTTTTCATCTCCTGGATACGCCTCTCCCACATCTGTCACCCATATTTAAGATCTACAACTCCAAAACTGGAAATCCAGCCCAGACAAGGCTGACAGGCTCCAGACAGGGCCTCAGCACACACACATCCAGGGCCTCTGCTTTGCCTGGTCCGGCCACGTAACAGGGAAACATAACCAGCATCTAAACTCATATTTTAGCCCCTCTATCCCCCTCGGAAGTTCTATATTACATATCCTCACCTTCTCAAAAGTCAGAATACATCAGGGAGAAGTTTACCTTTCCTCGTGGCTTAAGAAGCATCACAACCATCATTAATTTCTCTAAGAGCTAAGAAAACAGTGGATTTTTCAGTCCCTTTTCCTGTGTGATTTCACTGCCAGCTGCTGAGTGGACTGTCAGAGCATCCACTTACCCCAGACCTCCTAGCCAGTTGCTTTGGATTTACTTAAGTCTAAGAAATCAGATAATAACTAGTAAGAACCACCATTCAGCAAGCACTACATGTGGCTCAGATTTCCTACTAAGGGCTTTTCCTCTGTGCACGATTTCATTGAATCTTCTTAAGCACTCTGGGAGACAGGAACTCTTATCCCTATTTTTCAGAAGCGCAAACTAAGCTGAGAGTTGAAGTACAGAGATAGGAAGGAGCAAGGGAGGTTCTTGAGTCCAGCCTTTTTGACCCCAAAGTCTGTGATCACGATATTCCACCTCCCACCATGTTACTGTGCTTTGGAATTATCTACTAGACAGATGGGCCCTTGCCGCTTTCCTCGTTCCTTGCCCTCCTTCTTGTAATGATGTGATTCATGCCTGTTTTCCTCACCAGGCTATTAGATCCAGGAAAGCATGGATTCTGTCTTCCTTGTTCACCTTACTCTGGTCTCCCCTTCCCCACCCTGCTAAACACTATACCTGGCACATAGAAGGTGTTTAATAAACAGACTCCTTTCTTTCTTTCTTTCCCCCATAATTTCCTATCTCTGTGCTCACTATTGTCCTTTAAAGTAGCCTTTTGAATGTCTTCCTAGAAATTGTCAAAGACTCCGTCCAGGGCCCAACACTAGCCAGTGTACCCCAACACCTGGAATCGTGGGGCTCCCTGTTCCCAGTTCTCCTTTCAGGGAGCCCTCTGAACTTCCACCCACTTGCGATGTTGACCAGATGTCCCAAGGAGCGCCAGCAGTTACCCCAGTGATAGCTTGGGCTCCATAGCTGGGCCCCAATTATAGAAAAGCAAGAGTGTGTGTCCTTCTGTCTGGGGCTGAAGTTCTTTCATGGAATTATGTGAGGATGGCCTGTCCAAATAGTGCTGGCACGTTGGCTTCTGGCAAGAAATTTTCTTTATATATTAGACAAGTTAGTTCATTATTTAGTTCAGTCATTCAGTCATGTCCGACTCCTCGCGACCTCATGAATTGCAGCACGCCAGGCCTCCCTGTCCATCACCAACTCCCGGAGTTTACCCAAACTCATATTAGACAAGAGCCCCTCAAAAAATATTTGTCAGGCCCTCTAAAGCCTAGGGAAGGCTTTGCCTAAGCTATCTCTAAAGGAAGGCTCCACCAGTGTTTTTATTGATGAAATCTGACTAAAGTGAACACCAAGGGTAGCTGTGATCAACACCCAGATCAGCAGAGTTGGGGGAGAAGATGTCATTGAATCTGGGCTTTGTAGGTGGCAGGTGTGAGTTTGAATCTGACTCTGCCAGTTTGCTGGCTGAGCGACATGGGGCAAGTTCCCTTCCTCCTTCTCATGAGTATAAGTACTTCGGATAGGAGCTTTGTGAGTTTATGTAAAGGTCCCCAAATCTTCCCAAATTATAGTTGACCCTTAAACAAGGCAGAGTTAGGGGCACTGACCCTCCACAGAGTGGGAAATGCTAGTATAACTTGTAGTCGACCCTTTGCACATGCAGTTCCTCTGTATCTGGGAATTCAACCACCCATGGATCGTCAAGTACTGTAGTATTTATCAATACTATTGAAAAACATCTGCACGTAAGTAGACCCATACAGTTCAAGGGTCAAAAGTGCACTTGCATTTTGTTGCCTGAATCCAGGTGGCTGGGGAAGGCAGGCTGGAAAAGTGACGAGTGTGGACAACTAGTCCAAATTCTGGTTCTGCCACCAATTAGTTCTCTGATCAAGCCAAATATACAGAATAGCCCCCAGGTATCCCTTCTGTGAAATGGATATACAAACAATTGTAATTTCCATGTAAGTGTATTATGAGCAGACATGAGAAATCTTATGTATAAAAAGCACTTAGTCCATGGTAGGCATTCAACAAATGATGGTTATTGAATTTGAAACCGACCTCCAAATCAATCAGTATGTTTGCTTAGCACAAACCTAGCACAGATGCTAGGTGCCCCAGGGCATTCCTGAGAAGGACTAGAATATTCCCTGGGCGTTTAATGCTGACAAGGGTTCTCACTGAAGCTCAGATCACATTCTATTTAACATACTGGTAAAGACTCTGCTCTTGTCTCTTTATCTTCTGCTTCAGCAAATCTCCGGGGCCTGGGACAGCCAAGAAGGTCCTCAGAATCGTGCCCAGAAGCCCTGGAACCCAACAAGAGGTGGCCTAGAAGGCAGACTGACAGTAAGTAGCTCCAGTTTTCCTAAGAGGAAGCTATTTTTAATCTTAGCAGCAATGGAAACTGCATACATTAGCATAATCTCAACCTCACCAACGACTTCTAGTTTTTCATTTTAAAAAAAGGTGTTTCATGATCAAAAGCCATGCCCAGTTTGTTTGGGGCTGGTTGATACAGAGAGGCTGAGACAGGGACACTGCTACATCTAAGGGACAAGGTGTTTTGAACTGTCATCACCTCCCATGGACCACTCTCTGCCCCTTGAACTGCTTTGAGCCAAAAACTCTTTGGAAAGGTGCTCCGTTTCTGATGGCTGATGCTGGCGGCCAGACAGGTGCTGGCAGGTCAGGCTGATGCAGGCCCCAAATTGGGCAGATGGAGGCAGATGGCACCCAGGTGGGCACTGCCCAGCACTCAAGCTCCCTCCTCCCCACAGTGTCAGCCTCCCAACCTCAGTTTGTTCTTCCCATCCCTGCAGCTTATTTTTACCATGCGAGGGGAAAAAAAAGTGATGCTATTTCTCTGCATTTTACCCTGAAACAAGTCACACTAGCTCCCTCAAAAAAGCACCCAACAGATGGTTCTGGTCCCTTGTGCTTGGAGAAATAGCAAAACCTCCCAGGCTGCCGGGAGGTGATTAAAATCTCATGCATAGTGTAGAGGAAAAGGCTTCAGACTCCTTTGTTCAGAAAGCACAGAAGTGAGGCGTTCGAGTCCTGCCTCTGACTTTGGCTGTATGAGTCCTAGCACAAGCACCTGACCTTGGCTTGCTGTGCCTCTGTCTCCTCCTATGTAAAAAGTGGGTAACAACAGTGTTTTGTGAATAGCTGTGAGGATTAAACTAATCAGTCCAATGCCTGGCACACCCTAGGCGGTCTGTAAGTATAGACTAGAACTATCATTGCTGTTTGGTTGCTTAGTCGCGTCCGACTCTTTGCAATCCCATGGCCTGTAGCCTGCCAGGCTCCTCTGTCCATGGGGATTCTCCAGGCAAGAATACTGGAGTGGGTTGCCATTTCCTTCTCCAGGAGATCTTCTCAACCCAAGGATTAAAGCCACGTCTCCAACTTGGAAAGCAGGTTCTTTACCACTAAGCCACCAGGGAAGCCCCTACAACTATTATTACCTCTGATGGAAACCTCTACAGGGCTGGAAAGGAACTCTGTTTAGGATGCCAGGGGACAGGGCTGCTCCCAGGGCAACACTCACCCCCAAACCACCCATGTGTTTGGCCGGGAGAGCCGGGGAGCGTGGGCAGGGGCCCAGGCTGAGCTCACTGACAGCAGGGGCACTGAGCTGCCAGGTACCCGGCTTAGTCACAGCACCCATGAAGAAGCCTTCGGTCTCCTGGAGAGGTGGGGCTGGGACGACAACTGCAGCTTACATTTAGTGAGCACTTACTATGTGCCGGGTCCTGAGATAAACATGTTACAGGCCTTCTCTGATTTAGTCCCTCATCAATGCTATGAAGAAGATACTATTATTATCTACATGTTACGAATGAGAGAAGTAAGGTCACACAGAAGGAAGCATGAGGTCAGGACCCAACTCTGGCCCAGTACACGGGAAATTCCATGCTTACAATGACTACATACCAGTGAGATGGGGCTGGAGGGCCGAAGGCGGTTTCCCGTACTCCCAGCCCGAGAAAAGGCTTGTGGCCTGGCCCAGCCCTCCACAGCAGACACAGGAGAGCGTGTAGTTCACGACTGTACTGCTATGCCCTCCTCCAGGGGATCTTCCCCCCGCAGGGATCGAACCCAGGTCTCCCACATTGCAGGCGGATTCTTTACCGTCTGAGCCACCAGGGAAGCCCTGCGGATTCCAGGCAGAGTCAGAGACTCCAGCCCTCTCACTGTATATTTTTTGGGGATGGAGGGATATGTGAGCCCATCCTGGCCCTGCCCAGCCCACAAGGATTTCTTACTTCCCCACCTCCATCAGCTAAGCTTCTGAAGATCTGTTAAAATGCCATCGAGAGACCTAGAGGGAGGGATACTTCACTCAGCTGGAAGAAATGCTTGAGCATGAATTGCTTTGCATCAGACTGGGTGTGAGTGGGAAGGAAGGGCAAAGGGTTCAAGAAGAAGGGGCCCAGGAAGTCACGTTTTGAGGCAGCACACTGCTCTCATGGAAGGAAATGGCTGGCATAAGCCTCCATCCCAGGTGCCCTTGTCTTATGTCATCGTCCCCGTCCTGAAGCCGCTGACGTCATCCATGCTGAGACCTCCGTGTCTGGCATTGGTGTATTATATTTCTGCCTTTCAAATACTGCATTCACATTTTATCTCATACACTTAGGAAACTGCTACCTTGCCTCAGCTGGCTGGGTGGTCACCTCACCCATAACTACCAATCGGGAAACTGGCTCCTATCAAAAAGCAACAGCTTTCCTTGGAGTCATTACACAGCCTCTCCTCCTTCATTCATTCCTCAACATGGGGCGCCAAGTCCTGAGTTTGTTTTTCCTTTTGTGACTCTTAGATCTACTTGCTCTCTCCAGCCCCACTGCCCAGCCCTGTTCAAGGCCTCTGCTGCCTCTCTGTGCCAGCTTCCTCATCTGTAAAGTGGGGCTAATAATAGTGCCTTCCCTGTAAGTCCACTGCAATCTTTTAACAAGTTAATACAGGTAAAATTCTTGGAATAGCATCTAGCATACCGTAAGCACTCAGTAAATGTGAGCTATGTTCACTATCACCATTGCCATCATCAACAGTAGTACCAAGGCTGCTGACAATCCCTAGTCAGCCCTCTAGTCTCCATCTTTTTCATCTTGGTGTCCTGAGATGAACCCCCTTAGACACTATTTTCAGTCTGCCCTCCCTTACGGAGAATCCCAGTATGGCTCCCCATTCTCTGGGACTGAGACCAAATGTCCCTGACTGGCCTCCAAGACTCTCATTCCCCAGACTGCCTTGAACACCACCTTCCCATATAAATATCTGGTCAAAGCAGGTCTCTTCAATGTCATCCCTCTCAGCACAGCAGCCATGATCATTGCTGCCTCTAGACCTTGCACAGGCTCTTCTGGCCTTTGGAAAACTCTCCTTCCTCTCTCCACGTATCCAAATTCCTTTACTCCTTTAAGGAAAGAGGGGCAGATTAGAAACCAGCTCTTGTCCTACCTCCCTTAGAAGCCTGGGTCCTCTGTCCTGAGGCTGGGCACTGAGTGGCACCAAGTGGCTTAATGCCCACTGTGAGCTAGGAGGAGCACCCTAGGTCCCCAGCTGGCACCTCCAAGATGCCGCACGCAGACCCGTGTGTAGGTAAGAGACAGCCAGTCATGGGCTCCAGAGCCAAACACTCCTGAACTCAAAAGCTGGAGCTATCATTTACCAGTCACTTGACCTAGATCAAATCAGCTAGCCTCTCCAGTTCATTTTGCTCATCTGCAAAATGTGTCTAAGGCCTGACCCTGGAAGGTAGTTGGGGGACCTAAGCCAATGCTGGCCAGAAGCGCACCCCAGAGCTGTGCACACAGCAGCAAGTTCTCCCCTCCTCTCAACAACCATGGGCTATGGATCATTATTCTTTTAGGAACCCGAGTTCCACCTACAGGAGCAATGCCATCCGTCTGCTCCCACGGACGGGTGACACAGTTGGTGGAGAGGCCTCTCCTGTGAGAGCCCACCCTCACCCGCTCCCCAGAAGTGCCCTCTCTTTTCAAAGCTGCTTTTGTGTTCAAGACAATAAAAGTAGCATCCTTGCCAACAGCATAATTGTGCGGGTATCGGCTGACAAAAGGTTTAAGAGGGTAATAAAAACACCCACCTCTCAGACTTCGAGCCCGGCAAAGGAAAAATGGATGTCGTGAGGCACATAAACCCTCAGATTCCTAGAGGATGCTATTTCTCTCCACCTCCCAGAAGGCTGGGCAGGGCAGAGCCCAGCACAACTGGGCATGCAAGATCTTGGGGAGACAGCCAGGTGTCTGGACCAGACCGCAGCGGGCAAGGAGGGCCTGAAGCCAGAGAGGAGGCTAGTCCCCAGAGAGGCGTCCGGATGAGAGCTAGAAGCAGAGCCCCCTGAAGACTAGGTGGCCAAAAAGGCCTCCGGAGAAGACAGGTGTAGTCTCCACAGCCATTCCTCCGGCTATGCCTCTTTAGGCTGGTTACCTAACCTCCTTGACCATCATTCCTCCACCTAACAATACCGTCTCACAAGGCTGTTTCGATACTCAGACAAGAGCCTGTGAGAGCTGCTCACTTCTCAGGGACTTGCTGTGTGCCAGGCTCCATGCTAAGTGCTTTATGTGACTGGTCTCTTTCCATCCTCTCAGTCATGCTTGTGAGGCTCCGTTTGACGGAGAAGACTAAGCACAGAGAAGTTAATTACTTCTGTGAGGTCACAGAGTGGAGACAAGGCTTGAACCCAGGCCTGTTTGAATCCTCAGCTCATGCTCTTAATCATTATGCTTTGCAAACAGTAAAATACCATATAAACATCTGGTATCACTGCTATTCCTCTGGGACAGAAGGAGAATCCCATAAAAGACTGACAATAATAATGCCAGATAGAGAACCAGCATGCTGAGGGGGTAAGGACAGAGGGGCACGGAGCAGGCAGCGGGCCAAGCATTCCTGGCCCCTCTTTAATTCCCCTCTCATTCACTCCTTCACTCCTACACTCCACACCCCAACACACACACACACACACACACACACACACACACACACACACACACACACACACACAGACTGTCTAGAACCACGCATTGGCAGTACATGTTCACATTCACCATTTTACTTGGAATCTCACACCAGTCTTAGAGGTGATGTATGTTGTTCCCACTAGACAGATGAGAAAAACTGAGGCTCAGTGAGGTTCAGTGACTTATCCAGGCCACACAGCTAGTCAGCCATACGATATGAGCCAGGATTTCTAACTCCAAGGCCCCTAGTCTTTGTGTCAGCCTGGTCGTGCAGGTGTGGGTGAGATGCCCTGCTGGGGTCGAGAGCCCATCTGTGCCTCCCTCCACCACCCTCCATGTTCATGGTTTGCTGAATCACAGTTGCTCTTTTGTTCACTGCACACTTTCCCTTTCTAGCCTATAAGCTCTTTTGAGAGCAGAGACCACAGCTGGCTTGTTCACCATTGAGTCTCCGGGGTTCAGCCCGATGTGACAAGGAGGTGCTCAGTAAATAGTCCCCCACTCAAACTGCACCCCAAAGCTTCCCTTTCCACTGCAGGATTTGAGGGAGAAAGATGCAGCTCATGGAATAGAACTGGGCAGTGGCCACCTTTCAGTAAAGCACCTACTATGTGCAGCCTCCAGCACCCCAGGTGTGGGAGCAGGAGGTGGAGTGTGTGTGGAGAGAGGCCTCCTTCTCCACATGGCCCTCTTGATAACACAGAGGGAAATATAGTCGAGCCCTGGTACCCCCACACAGGTGCCCATCATGGCTCCCTGAGATAGGATCGTCCAACTTAACAACTGAAAATAGAGGGCACCCTGTTAAATGTGGATTTTAGATAAACAACCAATAATTTTCCAGTTTAAGTGTGTCCCATGACACAACAGATGGACCCAAATCTTGGTTCGTCTTTATCGATTATTAATATTTGTTATGTACTTAAAATGGGCTTCCTTGATGGTTCAGCTGGTAAAGAATCTACCTGCAATGCAGGAGACCTGGGTTCGATCCCTGGCTTGGGAAGATCCCCTGGGGGAGGGCACGGCAACCCACTCCAGGATTCTTGTCTGGAGAATCCTTGTGGACAGAGGGGCCTGGTGGTCTACCATCCATAAGGTCACAAAGAGTTGGACACGACTGAGCAGGTGAGCACACACATACACTTAAACATAATTTTTAAATTATTCATTATTTATCTGAAAGTCAAACAGGACTGGGTGCCTTGTGTTTTACCTAACCACCCCAGCTGAGTTGTTGGAGAGGGCTTATTTCTTCAAACGATCTGAAAATGATGACCGTGAGGACCAAGGGGATTCTGGAAAGGCCCCCCCAGTCCCCAGTGTGGAGGGAGCAGGGCCCAGCCCCGGGCACGAACGGAGGCTGAGAGCTGGCCTGTGGTGGCTGGGAGCCGGGTTCCCAGACCTCCTGGCACGGGCAGGGGCGTGGGGCCCGCCCCGGCTGCTCCCCGTTAAGCGGAGCTGGCATTTCAGAGCGCGTCAGAGGCGCTGGCTCCCTGCCCTGGAAGTCAGCTTCTGGCCTTCAAGCCAGCGCTGCTTGCCCGGCCCCAGCCCTCTCACCTCAGCGGACCCAGACCAGGGGTCCCAGCCGGCCACTGTCATCCTGCCTGCGCCTCAATGGGGCCATTCAGGGGCTCTGCAGAGGCCCCTCGGGAGGGCACGTCCCCCTCCCCCTCCGGGGTGCCCTTGGCCGCAGCCTTTGCCTGTGTGGGTGGGTGGATGGGGGGGCGCATCTGGCTGTGGCGAAAGCAGTGGCAGCCAGGGGCAACGTTACTGAGGACTGGATTGTTGACAGAGAGCACAGAAACGTCCCACACGTCACGGGACCCCGGGGTGCCCTGCCCTCACTGCGTCCCCCGCCCCCAGCCGGGGCAGCGGGGGCTTCCGAGGGGCCTGCACCTGAGGGCAGAGCCGCAGGGCGTCCCCTCCAATCGCTGAGGCTCTCGGGGCAATTAACTGGAAGCGGACAGAGCGAGTCCCAGCCCTGGCTTTGCCCAGTCCTAGCTGTGTGGGATAAGGCAAGTTGCTTTACCTCTCTGAGCCTTTCTCCATCTCTAAAACGAGTCTCCAAGGTGGAGACTAAAGGAGGCAAACTGTGTAAGCAGGTAGCATGGAACCTGGCACATAGTAGGGGTTTCTCCTCCATCCCTTCTTATTTCTAGCTCTTTCTAATCCACTGGCAACTCAGGAAATGTGCTTTTTGGTGACACAAAGACACAAAGGCCTTTTGGGAGCTATCTAGGTTCAGGCTTTAACGAGGGGACACCAGGCCCCTTGGAGGCCTGGGATGCTGACTCAGGCCCCTCTCTGCACACACTGATGCTCAAACACAGCTCCTCCCCTCAGTGCTGGTGCTCTTTCTGCCACCCCACTCTGGGGTCCCAAGGATCTCACGCCTACTTTACCTTCCAGATTTCCCTGCCCCACATTGCTCCTGAGCTCTGATTTCTGAATGAGCCAACAGAGAGACAGATGCTGAACTCTACGGGCACTGCCAGGCAACCTACAGGCAGCCAGCCTGGGCCTTAAGCAGAGGATGAAGGGACACATACTCTGGGTTCACAGCCCTTCACCAGGAGCCCTGGTGAATGCTTTCCAGGGGTGACATCTAGTGTGATGCCTACCCTCCACGGCAACCCCAGTCCCTGGCTGCAAGAACAGGAGCCAGGACTCCCCTTCTACCAGAGCCCATCCCCCTGCGCTCAGCACACCAAATCCTGAAGATGTTGCCCTGTTTTCTCTGCATCTTGCACGCATACATTCAAATCTAGCTCCTCTCACCTTTTCTGGGCTCCCATCCTTGCCTGCCCCAACTCACCCAGCTCCCTACTTCCCTTTAATCATCCAAGGTGATATTTCCCTCTGGACCAGCCTTTGTCAGAGAGTGGCGGCTGTGGGCCATCTTCTGCAAGTTCATTTAATCATACTTGCCCAAAATATAAATTCTTGGGCTGCACCCATATCTGCAAAATCAGCGTCTCTGAGGTTAAGGCCCAGGATTTTGCATATTTAACAAGCACCTGGGTCGTAATGATGCACAACGAAGTTTAAGAACCACTGTCATGGAGGGAGAGAGGCACTCTTGGCACCTCTCTCTGGTCCCACAGGACCTTTCTTTGCACACTCCCATTTCCTGTTAATAACTGTCTGAAAGAATGAATTAATTGGTTTCCTTATTGCCAAATTACATTAATATAATTGAGCTCTGCCATCTCATTTCCCAATTGTATTCTCCTTGGACTTGCTTGAGAGGTTTCAATCCACATATGAAAGTACAGCAGAAAATACACACACACACACACACACACACACACACATACATGCACCTGAGACCAACATTTATGGAGAACTCATATGCCAGGCATCGGCCGCATGCTTCCTGCACTGGAATGTTCAGAGCAGCTCTGTGAGGCTGAGACGTTCATGCCTCTAGATCAGATGAGGAAGAACAGACAAGTGTGTCAGCCATTCACCTCACCTGGGCACAGCTGGAGTCTATACCCTGGTCTGTGTGGTCATGACCAATCTCTCTTACCTACTTCATGATCCTGATTTCTCTGAAGGCCGGTCTCAAATCCAAGAGCTCCCATCCCAGACCATGCATCGGAATCCCCTGCAGAGCCCTAAGAAATACAGGTGCAGAAGCCTCACCCCAGGCCTGTGTCTGTAAGGGAGATGTCTGGACATGTGTTCTGTTTTTGACAGCTCCACGTGGTCCTGGCAAAGAATGACTGGCCATGTGCCCAGGTCACACGGCTTGTTCAGGAGGGTCTAGAGAGAAAACTCAAGCTTTTTGACTCCCAGAACAGTGCTCTTGCAACCTCCTCACACTGTTCACATGCTATGGTGTGGCCAGTGGTTGGAATGGATTTTCTCCAGCCCCTCTAGGAACATCTGGATACACACACACACACACGCATGCCCATGCAGGCCTGTGCATGCACAAATGCCCATACATATACACACATACCCACAAACATCTTAGCATCAGACTCATCACCTTTCAGTCATAGGACAGATTTTCTGTTCCCATCAGGGCTCAGTGTGGACTTGAGGGGGCGGGGGATGTCCCTCCTCCAGGCGACTTGGATGGGATTAAATGAGACAAGTCTAGGGGAGCTAGGGAAGGAACAGAAAGCCCCCTTTGACCTCCTCTAGCGCCTCCTCCCTCCTGTGGACTCTGGAGCAAGCCCACTAAATCCTCTTCCTACACATGCAGTGGCCTCTGCCCGACTGGCCCAGGAGCATGTGCAGGGATAGCTGGTTTCTATGGTACCAGTGGCTGTGTAAGCAGCTTTTAAGTAGCTCTGATTTACACAGAACAAGCTAAAAAAAAAAAAAGCCCCCACCTCTAAAAGCATTAGACAATAATTTCACCAAACAGCCTGATTCAGGGGCTCAATTAATCTGCTCCGTTCTTATCAATGGGCTTTCTGCAAATCAGGACCCAACCGCAGCATGACTGAAAGAAAAGCCTCAGCAGGGAGACAGATTACATTTGCACGCCACCTGCCCATTGACAGGGCTGCTCTAAGAGGAGATAGAGAGCCCAGCATGACCACCGGAGCCAGCCCCTCCCCTTGGTACTCTGGGGTGCACTCCTTCACAACATGCTGGCATCGTGCAATACAATTTCCCACTGCAATTCAAGGAGAACTAGAAGGAGACTTCCAAACAGCAAAGGATCCTGGGAGCTGGGCTCTATTCAGACTGAGGGAGGGGATTTCCTCCCTTTGCTGAAGGGGCTAGAGCGGACTCCCCAGCCGAGGATGAGAAGGGCTGTGGTGGAACTGCCTCCAGTTGCCGCCAGATGCTATCTCGACCAGCCCAGAGCTCACTGCCAAGAGGAGAGCTGAGGTTCTCTAATCTTCAATGCCCAGGTCAAAGACAGGACATCCTTTCCTTCTGCAGCTACCAGACAGATGCCAGCCTTCCATCACGCTGACCAAGCATTAGCCACAAAGCCCAGTGAATAAGGGCTTTCCTGGTGGCTCAGATGGTAAAGAATCCACCTGCAATGCAGGAGACCCAGGTTCAATCCCTGGGTCGGGAAGATTCCCATGGAGAAGGGAACGGCTACCCACTCCAGTATTCTTGCCTGGAGAATTCTGTAAGACACAGCAATGTAAGAAATGCATCAGCTGCACATTCTAGAAGTCTCCTTTCTGATACCCTCTTCCAGGGGGTGTCCTGTTCATCCCTCCCATCCCTAATCGGAGGGGAGGGTTATTAGAGGCAATGGGGCCCGTGCCTCCAGACGTAAGAGGAAACTGAGTATTTACAGGAAGGAGGTTTCTCTTAAGCACTTCTGATGAGGTAAGGGCATAATTACTCTTCTGCTCCTTAAACTTTAATTTGCCTATGAAATATCTTCAGTTCTGGTTAAAATGCAAATTGTGATTCAGGAGGTCTGAGGCTAAGCCCAAGGCTCTGCGTTTCTACCAAGTCTCCAGGTGATGCTATTACAGCTAGTCCAGAGATCGTAGTTTTCTTAACAAGGGTTAAAGTATAAAAAGTAGCCAGAACAAAGAAAGGAAAGAAGGAAGAAGGGAGAGAGAGGGGAAAATGGGGTGGGACAGAGGAGAAGAGAAAGAAGCAAAACAGAAGACAAAATGGAAGCAGCGTATGTTGGCAAATCCAATTCTCTGCTCTCTCTCCTACTGTGGATCCAGCCCTAAACTTGGACCAAGTAAGAGTCTGCTCATAGGGTAAGATTTCCCCAACCTGATCAAAAATATTACCTTTTTCCAGCCAACCTAACTCACCTACATCTTGGGGTTAAGACAATGATCTTTGTGCTAAGATACTCATCCATCCTTTGCAGTAAGAGTCCCTATAAAAGATGCAAAACTGTCAAAGGGAGAACATTTTAACCCATTCCCATCTTAAGAGACACACTGTAGATTTCTTAGTAGCATCTAGAGAATAGGTGTAAGTAAGAATCTTGGATTTGGAGTCAGACCTAGATGCTACTCCCAGATCTGCCTGAAATCTTGCACAAGTCCCTATTGTTTATTTACTAAATATTTATAGTAAGCACCTACTAAGTGCTGGGCATTGTTCTAGGTGTGGGGGAGATAGCTGTGAACAAAAGAGGTGAAGCCCTAGTTCTCAATGAGCTGAAAGTCTAATGGAGGAAGACACAAGATAATAAATATATAGCATGTCTATGGTAGACTGCTCTGATTCTGGAGAAAAATAAAGCAGAGCAAGGAGACACAAAAGAATGGATTGTTATTTTATATAGGATGGTCAGAAAAAGGGCCTTTGATAAAGGGGCATCTGAGCAGAGGGGGGAAAGAGCTACGTCAATATCTGGGGAAGACATTCCAGGCAGCAGGTGCAAGGGCCCTGAGGCTCGGCTTCATTATCTATAAAATAAAGAGATAAGGCAACAGGGTCTTTGTGACATAGTTCTGAGGTTCCAGAGTCTTCCAGTCAGAAGCAGGAGGTGCTTTGGAGGTGGGGGGAAATGAGCTGTGCTATGCAAATGGACCAGGGTGGTGAAACCTCCAGGCCACCTCAACAGCCTCCTCCTTTTTTACAGTCTTTCCAACTCTGTTTCTAGGAGCAAATCACCTAGTTGTTTTTAAGAAACAAAAATAACCTGTCCTGTTAAGGGAGAGATATTTTAAAACCACTGAATGGATTTTTTCCTTCCCAGCTTTTATTTTTTATTGATACATCTCCTCTCCTTCCAGTTCTAAAATAAGCACCCTGTCTGCCCATGCACTAATCCAAAGGCAACACAGTGCAGATGGCGTGGGCCTGGGGAGAGCCAGGCGGAGGTCACTTGGAAGGCACCAGACCCAGAGAAAAGACACCAAGACACCCTGGCCAGCCTGGCCTCACCCATGGCCTGCTTCCTCCAACTCCAGGTGACGAGACGTTCTTAAAAACAGCAATGGAATGTGGTGAGAGCTGGCATTTGCAAATGACAAATTTCTGACCGAATTCCAGTTCTCTGGAATGGAAAACCAGCAGCTTCCTGTTACAAAATGTACCAACAGTTCATGCCTAATACATGGGTGTGGGCAATGCATATACTTCAAATCTAAATTTGGCTAAAAATGTAACAAAGCCGGCATATTTTTAGCCAGGTAAACATTTCTAGGGACTAGGTCAAATTTATATTGGTTTCTGTTCTGCAATCCAGAGAAGAAATGATTCCAAATGAGTGAGAAGCAGGGACCCATGGGGAAAGCCACACAGATCCCCCAGGCAATTGGGAGTCACTGATTCCTAGTGACCATCTCCAGTTTGTGAGAGCTTCCCAGGACAAAATAGTTTGTCCTTTCCCACTAGAGCTGTGTGTGTGCTAGCTAAGTCACTTCAGTTACGTCCTACTCTTTGCTACCCAATGGACTGTATCCCGACAGGCTCCTCTGTCCATGGGATTCTCCAGGCAAGAATACTGGAGTGGGGTTGCCATGCCCTCCTCCAGGGGATTTTCCCAACCCAGGGATCGAACCCAGGTCTCCTGCATTGCAAGCATTCACTTTACCTACTGAGCCACCAGGGAAGCCAGCACCTTTTAAAGAACAAAGCCCCAGGCTACTTTAGGAAGGCAAGTCTTAGGCTTTTACTATCTCTCACACTAAAGAACCTTAAACAAATCGTCTCTCCTCCCCACCCTCAACTAGAGTTAGGAGAGGCACAGAGAGAGGACCATGCCACTGGGGAAGACGCAGGCTCTGCTAGTGTTGCTGAGTTTCAGGCCTATTTCCTCCACTTGTAGGTAGGTGACCTTGGGCAAGTTGCTTTATGTTCTACCTGCCCTGGTTCACCTGTAAAATGGAGATAATAACCAAAGTGTCAACCTCAGAGATTATTGTTTTTATAATGATTAAATGGGAAAATCCATAGGGAGTGCTTAAAAGAATGACCACCACATAGCAAGAGCTCAGTAAGTAACAGTAGATCTTATCTACCCCACACCAGACAGTTTTACACACAGTATTGCTTTGATGTGCACGGCACACTGAAATGCTATATCTTCCCCCGGGGCAACTGAGGCTTGGTGGGACTGACTTGTCCAAGTTGCAGTTCAACAACTATTTACTGAGGACTTATAGTGTCCAGGGCCCTACACCAGGACTGAGGAAGTTAGAAGCTTGGTAAATAAATGGGGAGGTAGGATCTTAACCTGGGTCTCTCTGACTTCCAGCCTAGGGGAGCAGAGTCTAAGATGCTGGGCAGAAAAAGCACGGATATGAAAGTAGAGAGTTTCAAAGCTGACTCCATGTGGTCTCAGTCACGTTACTGACCTCTGAGCCTCAAACATGAAACGGATGAAATGCCACCAGCCTTATCTCATTGTGGTGAGGCTTAAATGAGATGATGTATGGAGAGTGTCTAGCCCATGGGAGGTGTTGAATGGTGGTCTGCTGCCACAATCATACCGTCCACAAAGAAGTCCTAGTTTTGTGATCCACTGAGCCAAATGCAAATGCTTTCAAATATGAAAGAATGAGGAGAACAGACTTGTTGTTGCCAAGGGGGATGGGGCTGGGAGAAAAATGGACTGGGAGTTTGGGGTTAGCAGAGCAAACTATTATATACAGAGTGAATAAACAACAAGATCCAACAAGCACAAGGAACTGTATTCAATAAATATATATTTTTATATATATGGCAATAAACCATAACAGAAAAGAATATGAAAAATAAGGTATATATATATATATGTATAACTGAATCACTTTGCTGTACAGCAGAAATTAGCACAAGATTGTAAATCAGCTATACTTCAATAAAGTAATTTTTTAGGAAAAGAATACTTATCTTAACTACTCAGTAGATGGAGAAGGAAAGAACATAGCTTAGGGCTGGTTCCCATTCTTTAAGCCATCAGGCCCTTCAGAACAGAACATCTGATTGCCATGAGTGAGGTGGGGAGAACATTGGGCCAGGAGACAGGGGGCCTGGATCCCAGGTTTTTGCTCTGCCCTCAGAGCTGGGTGACCATGGGCAACTCACACCCCTCTCTAGGCTGTTTCACCACTGGCAATGGAGCTGTGGGAATAGATGGCCTCCAAAGTCCACACTAGCTCAGACATCCCAAATATCTAGTCCATAGAGGCACAGATCACTAAGCAGACATCCCGGGTGAGCCTGATTCTTATAAATCTGGTTTCGTCGCCTAAATGGTATTCTTCCCTCCAGGGTTTCCTCTATCCAGAGGTAGTTAACAAGCAAAGTTCACACACTGGAAGGTCTGACAGTTCGGGGATGTTTTGTGGCCCACATACTTTGACGTCAACATGCGTCACTCCCAGGTCTGAAAATAATCAAAGCAAATCAGCATGCAATGGGAACTGTCTGCAGAGCTGCCACAGGAGGACAGGAAAGAGGTCCTGCCAGCTGTCAGGCACATGGACCTGCTGGGTCGAGCAGCACGGGGGTGACCTGGGGGACAGCAGGCAGTGAGAGGAGACTGTGCCCAGACTGCAACAAGATGTGAGCCAAAGCCAGTGGAGCTCTTCACTTGGTAAATGCAGAACCTCCAGCAACAGGCTGGGACAGGCACAGAGGCCCCGACAAGAAGGAGACAGCAGGGAGGCCAAGGCCAGGGAAACGGGAAGCAGGCTCCAAGGAGCAGATGGCTTGGAGGTTTGATTTTTTTTTTTAAGCAGCACCCCAGAAAGGGACTCAAGCCTCTTCCAGTTACTGGCAGAAGGCAGGGGTTAAAAGCACAGATTTTGGACTCAGAAACACCAGGTAGGAATCCTGCCACTGTTCACACCATCTGTGTGACCTGAAAAATTTCCATGACCCATCTCAGGCATCTCCCCACTGACTCCTCGCTTTCCTCCTTCCTGATAAGTCAGGATCAATAACCCAGGGCTCAGAAGGTGAGTGTGAAGATTAAGTGAGATTATGTGTGGAAACGGCACATGAGTGGTTGCTGTCATCCTTATTCCTGGAAGGCTGGTCCTATCCTCTTTTCTTAACCAACTAAAATCCTTTAGAATACTTCTCAGTCCCGCTTTCAAAGTTGTTGGTGGGGGGGATCTGCCAAAGCCCTCCAGAGCCCACAGTGTCCTCCCTGCACAAACTTTCCAGTCTACTGTACCACCATGATCACATACAGATAGACCTTCCAGTGGAGCAACCAGACAGTGTGGATGCTGTAGACATCCTCGTGTAAAGGAATCTGCCTCTTCCCGCTACCCAGCCAGGTAAGTTTTCCCAAGACCTGGCGTTGGAGAGCTTTGACACTGGCTGCACCCTCTGTCTCCTATGCTTGACCACTCACCACCACGTGCTCGTTTCAGCTCATACACTGACAGACAGTTCTACAGGAGCCATAATGGCTGAGCCACAGCTTCGTGAACACAGCTGGTGCTCAACAGCCACTCAATTCTGTTTTTAAATTCTTCCTTTTATCTTCCACCTCCCTTCCTTCTTTCCTTCTGGAATATGAACCAAGAACTACTATTGATGCAGTCCTGCTGATGCAGTACCGGCAGAGATCATGAGAGTCACACCCCCGACCTCATGGAAGTTGCAGTCTGGCTAAATAAGCAATCATAGTTCAAGTTACAGGAGCTCATAGCAGACTATGGGAGCACATAGGAGACAGACTACATTCAGACCACGGTGGTGGCAAAAGGCATCCTGGAGGAGGTGACACTAAGCCTGAACTTGAATGGGTAACGGATGAGAAGGGTTGAGCCAGGCAAAGGATTTCTAAATAGTGAGGAGAGAAAGAGGGTTAAAGCAGAAAAAGGACCTTGCTTCTGTTCAGACTCCTTGCCTTCTCCATGCCTCGATGAGTAAAATTCAACCAGGTGTTTTCATATTTTAAAAAATTTCTTAATTAAAAAGAATCTCTTTTATACTTTCAACCTTGGAAACATCTTAGATTTTTATAAGAGATTATCAAATAAACTTGGATCTGATGATTTCCATAAAATTTCCGCAACCATTCTCATAAAAGAAGAGGAATTAAGCCAAGATTCTCACGCTATACTAGAATGGAGATAAGAAGCCCAGATCCCAGTGAAACTTGGCCAAGCTATACATTGTGAGTGCACACACACATACACACACAAACACTCTTACTTCACACACTCCTACCTCATATATGTTCTCATGGATATACGACAGATGTCAAGGGGATTGCTAACGTATACTCTTTTGCCAAGGCTTTCTTTTGTTTCCCAACATTTTATTTTGAAAAATTTCAAATAAAAGTTGAAAGAGTTGCACATGTATCTAGATTCACCAGTTTTAAACATTTTACAACATTTGCTTTCTCCTTCTATCTGCACATATATTCACTTTTTTTTTTTATCCTGAACCCATTTGGGAGTTAGCTGCTGACACCCAGATACCTCACTTCTAAATATAGCATGTATCTTCCAAGAAAATGGCCATTTTTCTACATGATTTCCAAACCATTAACAACAATGGAGTAATCGTGCTCAGTCACTCAGTTGTGTCCAACTCTTTGTGACCCCATGGACTGTAGCCTGCCAGGCTCTTCTGTCCATGGAATTGTCCAGGCAAGAATACTGGAGTGGGTTGCCATTTCCTAATCCAGGGGATCTTTCCAACCCAGGGATCAAACCCACGTCTCCCACATCTTCCCAGATTGTAGGTGGATTCTTTACCACTGAGCCACCAGGGAAGCCCCAGTGGAATAATACCATCTAATATACAATCTTCATTCAAGTATCTCCCATTGTCTCCAAAATGACCTTTCTAGCATTTATGGCTTTGCTTGTCAAGGATCTCTTATTGGATTTGGTTGTCATGTCTCTTTAGTCTCCTTTTCTAGAGTAGTTCTCTATCTACCTTTTAATATTCTTCTTGTTTGTTTTTCATGACATTGTCAGTTTGGAAGATCCAAGGCTTATTGTCCTAAAGAATGACCCATAATCTTAATTTATCTGATTGCTTCTGCAGGCCAACAATTTATCAAATACCCCATTTTTCCTTCTTCTGTCCAGAATCAGCCCTGCCAGTTACACAGTGATTACACCTTACTGGACCTCGGGGCATGAGAGCACTTGGAATTTTACAAACCTCAGAGAGGTAAACTGATATGATGAAGCATCTAATATTTATTTAATATTGAAAGAATATTTTCAATATTTCTAAACTCTGGGGCAGAGGGGAGGAGCCAGATATCATATATACCAGGCCAAAGGAAATTTTATAGCAGTTTAGTTTGATTCCATATTAACAACGCGTTTTCAGATTTTTTTTTTTTAAGTGCTTTCACACTTGCTATTGCAGAGCCTTGACTTTGAGGTCAAACAGTTAAAGGTTCAAATTCTGGTCTACCACTTAACCAGCTGTGCTACTTGGAAAAGTAGTTTAACCTCTCTCACCCTTGGTTTCCTTGAAGGGTATTAACGGTGGAAGATGATGAGGCCAGTGTCTCATGCATAATAATCACCTCTATTAAGCATCACAAAAACTCTTCAAAAAAAAAAAGTAGAGCAACTATCATTCTACCCATTTTATAGACGAGGCACCGAAGCTCAAAAGAAAATGTAGCTTACCGAAGGTCATGCAGCGAAGTATCCGAAGAACCAAAGTTGCTGATTCCCAGAGCTTCCATTTCTGTTCTCCTGGGGAAGTAGCTTCTGTCTAATGGGGTGTTGTGAGGATTAAATGAAATGATGCGTGTCCAGTGCCATGCGCTGTCAGTGTCAGTTCCCATTAATATAATCATCTTCTCATGAGTATTTGATTTGGTTCCAAGGCTCCAAAAGAACCTCACCATTATGTTGACCCAGCCCCCACACCTACCAACCAAAATTCACTGAAGGTACTGAAGTTTCACTTGGAGAGAGAAAATATTCTGAGGCTGTGGGACCATTGTTTGCAAAACACAAGAGAGTGTCTGTTTTCCTTGGGAAATGGAGCACTAAGTCATGAATCATTCTTTAGGTTCTGTGTGGGCGACTTGGGGTTCCTGCGAAAACTTTTAGCTGTCACTCACTACTGACTTGTGTGGACTGAAGCACAAAAGCCTGACCCAGTTTTGTACCCAAAATCACATGAACCATTCTGCCCAAGACATTCCAGGAACACATTGTCCATTTCTTTGAACAATGTGACCAAGAGACAGAGTCACCATTGAAAGTGGCCCTGTGGCTATTAGGAAAACACCATTGGGCAGCCAGCCATGCCTTGGGACACCTTAATGATCAACCTGATCACAAGGTTTAGCTCCCACCACAATCATGCCAGCCCTAAGGAAAGAGGGCTTTCCTTTTGCCTTCAGAACAATGAGAAGCCATTCAGAAGCCAAATCAATGGGATTGTTCCATTCTTGGTCCTGGGCAGCGCAATCAGATTGGCCAGTTCCATTCAACCGCCTTGACAGTGCCAGTTCAGATTGGGTGTTCAAAGGAGGCTTCCCATAGGTTTGGTTTGCAGCAGATTCCTCAGCTTGGTTAGTGCTATAGAAATGGCATGTTTGGAACCAAAATGTCAAGATTTCACTTCACAACTCTGGACACGACTCATTTAGAGGACACTGTTCTTAACTTACTCTTGCTCCCCATTCATCTAACCAAAGCTCCGCTACGCTCTCTGCTTTCACAGTGCAAGCCAACTGTTCTCCATATAATTAACCATGCACTTGAAAGGTAGGGTAGAAAGAACACCAGCTTGGAATGAGGCAGATCTGGTTTCCAAACTTGGCTCTGACCTTGGGTAATAAAAATAGGCAATATCACAAATTTTTTGCTTATTACATACCAGGCTCTATGTCAGCAACCTCCCAGTATTATCTCATTGGATCCTTACAGACAACATATAAGAATCATCGTTTCTACTTTATAGATAAAGATGCTTACATTTAGAGATGTTCACTTGCCCAAAGCCTAGATGTGAACCCAGGTCTGTCTCTCAATTAAGCCTAATCGGCCATTTTACCACTGCCTTCCAAGGACTTCTCTGGTGTTCCAGTGGCTAAGACTCCAGGCTCCCAATGCAGGGGGCACAAGTTTGATCCCCAGTCAGGAAACTATATCCCACATGCCACAACTAAGAGTTCACATGCCACAACTAAGAGTTTTCATGCCATAACTAAAGATCCCACACACCACAACCACAACTAAGTCCCGGAGCAGCCAAATATTAATAAAGCAATAAATATGAACAAAAACTGCCTCCACGTGGGAACTTCCCTTGGTTTCATCTTCCTCCTATGAAATTCATGGGCCACTTTACATTTTAGCCAGTTTCTTGTGCCTCATACTAAATTTTATATACATAATATACATATTATATACATTATACGGACATACATAAAATCCCTGCAGAGTACTACCTGGCTTATAGCAGATGCACCATAACTGTTCCCTTCCTTGCTGCTGAGACTGATTTTAAGAAATAAGAATCTCTGACTCTTAAGCCAAATGTCCAAAATCTCACTAGGTGTTTCGACTTTTGCAGACTGGCTTCAGGAGCTTCACTGCTGCTGCTGCTGCTGCTGCTAAGTCGCTTCAGTCGTGTCCGACTCTGTGCGACCCCATAGATGGCAGCACACCAGGCTCCCTCGTCCCTGGGATTCTTCAGGCAAGAACACTGGAGTGGGTTGCCATTTCCTTCTCCAAGGCCTAATTAAAACATCTCTCTCAAGACTACATCTCTTACATCTTATAAATAAATAAAATGGGACACCAAGACGTGGTTCTTCCATCTCAGTCACAGAGGAAGGGAGTATGAGAAGTGGGGAGCAAATCAAGCTATTCTGAAACCTGGAAATTGGGCTGTAATTCCTCCAGTCTGGCCTTTGATGTGTGTGTGCTTACATGTGCTTATTACTTTAAGCGGTTCCATGTGTATATATTTGTATATGTGTGTGTATTTGTGTATATACACATATCCAGAAGTTGATGTATTTATACACACACATATATACACATGTAATGATACTCTAAATGAGCCACCAGTCCCACCCTTAAAGTGTTTTCAGAAAATTAACCCATGAAATAAGCAATAATACGTGAACTATAAACATTCTTGCATGTTGGCAGATAACCATACTACACATTCTCCTTCAAGAACTGAGGAAGAGAAGAAAGGGAATAACACAATAGCAGAAAAATGCACTAATCAAATCCATAATCAACTTTGATGATGGAGCAAGGATTCTAATCAAAACACAACGGGGCAAAGTTGCAACAGGTTGCAAGCTTGGAGCTGCATTCTCTTCCCGGCGGGCCTCGTCTGTGCTTTTTTTTTAAAAAAAACATCTAAAACATCCACAGAGGATTTCCATCACTTCTAATTACTTTTTTAAAGAAGTGAGCTGCAAGTTGAACACCAGGCTCCTAAAAACAGGAAATATCAAAGTATTATATATATATATATAATTTTTTTCCCTCTGCAACTGCTTCTTAAAAATAGGCTAACCTCTCCTCAAATAGCTCATGAGCATTCCTTATCTGAAGGTCGGTCGGACAGGGTTTCTGAACTAACACAGAGCAGGTCTCTAAAACAATTCTTTGCACATGGTCATAATTTATACGCCATGTTAACAGAGCAGATGCTATAAATGTTCATTCTTGGGGGTAGGCCCAGGTATCCCAGCACCAGGAGGGGGACTTGGGAGGGATGTGCGGCTGCAGAACAGTTCCTCTCTGGGGGTCAAGCCCCAGCTATAGGTTTGTGGGAGAGATTCAAGGTGAGGGGCTTGGCGAGCTGACAGTGGCGCTGCACCTAAAAGCTAGTTGCTGGCTACATCAGGTCTTTTCACACTTGATGGAGATGGAGAACAGGTTTGGGGGAGAATGGGCCATCACTGGCTGAAATAAGTTGTTGCCTAATATAAGCCATGAGAACTGTCTCCTTTCCCCATATCACGCCATGTTGGAGATTCTGAACCTTAAGCTAATAATAATAATCACTGTCATTTCCCAAGGGTCTGCTATGAACCAGGTCTACTACCCGCATGCTCAAGATCACTATCGACCAGGAAGGCAACAGGCAATTCCAATTTTTCAACTGTGAGAAGCCTTTGTTCTTTGCTCATGCTCACCTTTTGAAAGGAAGATACTAAATATGAAGTCATCACCTGTTACGTGAAGGTGTGGCTTCCCTGTGGCTACACCCACTCCTACTCTGCACCACTGCATGCCCTGCCCCTCCTCCTTCCCCACACATTCATCTCACCCCCTCTCCTCCCCACCCAGCTATTCCTGCCCATCTCTGGAACCCACCATCTCCAGCCCCCTCCGTGAGGCTCTCTGGACTTCTCCAGCCTCATGGCCTATTCCTTTCTTTCAGCCCCAAATAGCCCTCTCAGTCCTCTTGGTGTTTGTGCCCTGACTTCAGTACATCAGTTATGCCTCCCATCTAGACTGTAAGACCTCCAAGGCCCAGACCATGTCTAATGTACTCTGTACCTCCACCAGAACATGAAAGAGGGAGGCAGCTATGAAGACAGGGAAGTCCATCAGCCTGCAAGCCAGACCACCCAGAGCTGGACTCCCTGCTTGCCACCCTGGAGCAGGATGACCTGGGGAGAGTCACTCAACCTTGCTGAGTCCTGTTTACTCTTCCAGCTCAGTGGCTAGAGCAGTGGTTTTATAAGTTAGGGCCTGTGAGTAACTGGAAAGTCCCTATGATCTTCTCTCTATAGCATGCTAGTTAAGAACAGGGAGTCCAGAACCAGGCTGTCCAAGTTCTAATTCTACTCCTGCTATTCATGGGGTCACTAACCCAGTCCTTGCCTCAGTTTCCCACGTGTAAAATGAGAATAATAACACATATCTCATTGGATTGTTGTAAGAATAAAATGATGTCTTTTAGAACAATTCTTGGCACATCAGAAGTGCTATGTGATGACTTGCCATTATTATATCACTGTCGTTGAAGAAGATGTTTATGAAATTATTGTCATAGGAAGTCATATCTGCTTTAAGTGTTACTGTGAGGATGAAATGAGATCATACAAAGAGAGCCTGGCACTCAGGCACTTCCCTCATCTTCCCACCATGCCTGGTACTGTACTAGGTATGTGACAGATGTCCTGTAAACCCTTGTGAACTGAATGATACCTTCTCAAGGGCTTTACAGAATAAGCTATGCCTTTTCTCACTGAGAAGCTATTAGATGTATGTTCAACAATGCCCCATCTCTTGGTTTAGCAATATAAATGGCTCATTTTATTAAGTGTTTCCTATTTGCCAGACACTGGGCTTTACACATCTTACTTATATATGTATATAAATACATACCTATGATGCATGTATATGCGTATATACAGACAGGTGTATATGACACTTTACATATGTTATTTTTTTAAGCCTCTCACAATTTGTGTGGTTGTTAAACGCCCATTGTCACAGATGGGAACACTGAGGCCCAGAGAGGTTAATGGACTAGGTCACCAGCTTGTACATGGTGAAGGCAGGGCACCTGGGATATCCACCTGACTGTAAAGCCTGTGCTACTCACCACTATACAGCCCAGCCTAGTAAAAGCGCCTGAGTTAAAAAGGGAGTCAAATGTTCCAAGATATCATTTGCCACTTAACTCATCTCCTGAGCATCTTCTAGCGACAAATATCAGGTTTTGAATCCGGGACTACCAGGCCTGACCCTGTCCTCGAGCTGCATGGAGAGGCCTTCCTGGATGGTGCATGTTCACTGAGTCAGGCCCAGAGGAAGAAGACTTGTCCAAAGAGGAAAACCCCTCTTGCCAATGATTTTCTGATGCCAGGGCGAGGCTATGAGAACAAGGATCTGCACCTGCCACAAAGAAGAACTGCCAGGAAGCCTGGCCATGAATGAAAAATAAAAAAAAAGGGCAGGCTGTCAAAACCAGGTAGCCCACTGGGAAGTCCATCCAAACTACCCTCGTGGTCAGTACACCAGGCCCTCTTGAGGGCAAGGGAGGCGGGGTGGGGGTAGACAAGGGACTGTGGGCTGAGGGCAGGGGAGAGAAGGAAAGCCTTGAGGGAACCGGACCACATGAGCCCCTCTGGCAGCAGCTGAAGATCATTTTTCCAGGAAAGAGAGTGATGAATCACCTTTTCAGAGCCTGCCCATCAAAAGCCCTCCAACTCTGTGTGTTAAGTGAAAGGTCAAATGGACAGTGGTAAAACAGCTGCCTGGTCGCAACGATTACAGAGTCCATTTTGCCCTCATTCCTTGGGCCCTCCTCATTAGGCTGGAAGGTGTGTGTCACATCCCCGAGTCACCGCTCTGGCCTCCCGCCTCCACTCCATCACACCCCACCACACCCCATCAGCCCCGCCTCCAAGGATAGAGGGGACACCCTCATAAGGGCGCAACCCCCCAGGCTCACTCCTGTTTCAGAGACCACTGAACAAATCCTGTGATGAACGGCAGAAAAAGAGCTCGGAGCACAAAACCCTATAGCAGAGACAGACCCAGGAGCATTGGGGGGAAATCTTGCCTTCCTCCCACACGCCATCACTCAAACCTGTCAGCTTCCAAAAATGTTTAGCAAGTGCAGCAGCAAGGGGCATGCTTATCAGCCTGGTGGGGGAGCGTAATCTGCTTTGAGGGCCTTCTCCAGCCCAGAGTTCCAAAAGTCTGCTTACAATTAGCTTCCAGCTTCAGTTCCTCCATCAGAAAGGCTAGGAATGTGTTGAGTTCTAGCCTCTGATCAGAGAAAGCTCTAGGAGAAGGTGGAGACAGGGTCAGCAGAGATTAAGTGCCAAAAAGGTCAGCTGGTCTGTTGCCACTTCCCTGACACCAGGCCCACACTACCTCCCCCGCTGGCTTTCCGCCTCTCCTGACTGGGACAGTCATATCCGTCAGGTCGGCCTGTCCCCAAAAGTCCCTGCTGACTAACTGCCAAGAAAATACAGCGTGCCCCTGGCTCCCTCTTACCAGGAGAAAGGAGGGGGGGGGAAAGGAGCAGTGAGGGCAGGAAGCCAGGAGAACCGGATTGGCCCTTGCTGATTTCCTTAAAAGAGATTGCATGGCTAGGGCCTGTCACCCAGCCGAATTGGGCGATGCGAGCTCGGTCTGGAAAGGTAGAAGTCATCAATTCTTTTCAAGCCACCCCCACACCCGCACCCCCCAGTCACCCGGGCTACCGGCACCGGGATCTACTACCCAGGAAGGAGGGGCTTAGCTTCGGGCCGCCATTCCGAGGCAGCCACCCCCGCCCCATCGCTACAGCCAGCCGAGATGCTAGGAGTCTCTGGTTGCCTGCCTCCGCCGGTGCAGCACGCACTCCTACTGCAGTCCCAGCACCGTGCCTGGAATGCTGTCAGCCCAAAGGATGGGGCAGGCCCGGGTATCTCCAAGCCGAGGGGAGCAGGAACACTGCCACCCCTAGACCTCTTTTCCTGGATCTTGCAGCCAGGCCAGCGGGGCGTGGAGCCCAACGAGGTCTAGGACCATTCCTCGGCAGGGACAGAATCTCTGCAGAACCGACAGACACACAGCCGCTGCAGGAGACACTGTCTTCTTGGGGCCAAGCCCCTCGACATGAAGAACCTGACATTTCCAGTGTGGCACATGGTTTTTTGAGGACACCCTGATCGTGTCCCACCCCACCGCGCCCCCAGAAGGAAGCCGCAGGCAGCCCGCATCCCATCTCGCAGAGCTCCTTAAGGCAAACCTCGGTCACCCGGGCCACACCCACTGGCCAGCCCACTCTCCGAGCGCAACCCCCAGTCTGCTGGCCTAAGTGGAACGGTCCCCTTCTCAGCCCACAGGGCAGCCCTTTCCCTTCTCCAGCCGTGTCAACCTCCACCCTCAAAAAAGTATTCACCTTTCCCCCCAGAACAGTGCCCCCGGCACACAGCACCTCTCACCTGGGTATCGAACCCGTTTTCCACTGAGCCGCTCATCCGCAGCGGGAGCCCCTCCCCCGTCGGCTCCTGCAGCCCCTGCGATTTCAGGGGGATCTGGCTAGGGTAGGCGGTCTTGCTCACCTCCACCTTGCTTCCCAACTTGAGATAGCAAGGCTGGGGGCCCGCCCTGGCTGGGGGCACGTGCAGGATGGGCGCGGCGCTGTGCACGGGTTTGGGCAGTCCTGACTTCATTTTGGAGGCCACCAGGATGGCCGGCATCTTCTCCCGGGGCTTCGGCTTTCCCAGCACGTCCCTGGAAGCGGCAGCGGAGGCGACCGCTAAAGGCAGCGCGGGCAGCAGAGCAGGCGCCGGGCTTCGGCCCGAGAGGCGCCCACCACCAACCGAGGGGAAAAAAAAAAAAAAAAAAAATCCCCGGGTCGGGGATCTCGGAGCAATCCGGTGAGCTGGCCTTCGCGGTGCGGGAACCGGGCGGAGGACTGATCGCGCGGCGCTCAGCTGGTCCCACCTGGACGGTTGCTGCCGCCGGGTTTCACGCCCCTCCTGGGTGGCCTGTTCAAGGGTTGTGGGTGCTCGGGAGCTGTTGCCTCTTGCGATTCTCCTCCTGGGACCCCGAGGCTTGGACGCCCATATTAACTTGTCATTGCATCTCCGAAGTGAGGAGGCCCCGCTCGAAAAGGGGCGGCGGGGACCCACGCCTCCCGCTCCGGGGAGGCTCCGGGTGTGAGCCGGAGAGCTAAGGGGCTAGGAACCGCGGAGGGGAGGGAAGGAGCGATAGGAGAAGAGAGGGAGGGAGCACGCAGCCCAAGACGTCTTCAGCGAGAGGCAGCTGTCGCTCTGATCGCAAGCACCGCAGTGTCCCCCCGCGACGCAGAGGCGCGGCGAGAGCCCCCGAAAGGTCTCTCTAGGTGTGACAGTCAGTCAGTCACCACTGCCAGAAACCCCTCGGGGCAGAGAGCACTTTGGCGCCTGAGGGTCTGCACATGCTCCGTGCGCTATAGCGCAGCAAGGCTGTGGCCGCGGGGCGCGGGCACCCGGACGCGCGGCTGGAGGGCTGGGCTGGGCAGAGCAGGGCAGGGCAGCGCTCGCGAGCGGCAGCCGCGCTTCCCGGGAAGGTTGCGCTGGCTGCGGGGCTCCGGCGCAGGGGAGGACAGGCTGCCACCCGCGCGGCTGCGGCGCGCGCTGACAGCCCGGGCCGCCTCAACGCGCCGATTGGTCCGCGGCGGGCCAATCGGCGGCCGCGGCTCTCCCTGCAAAGGGGGCGTGGCCTCAACTCCCCGGGCCGCCGCCGAAACTCTGGGGCCGCGCTTGGCCGCAAGTACAAAGCGGGCTGGTGGCCGCTCTGCAGCGCGGCTCTGGCCGCGCGCTCCCCCGCGGGCCCACACCCCCAGCGTCCTGAAACCCTTTTGAAAAATGCCCTTTCGAACGCAACCGCCCGCCTCGGGGCCCCGCTGGGAAGGCTCCGGGGAAGTTTGTTTCCCTTTTTAAATTGTTCTGGTCACCTTAACGGTCTGAGGCTTCCGGAATCGCGCCTGCAGCCCCGCGGACCCCCATCTGGTCTGGGCAGGGCGGTTCCTTAGGCTCCCGCGTGAAGGACGCGCCAGCCATTTCTTCTCTTTTCTGCCAGCTCCTCCAGGCGGGCCGGGGGGCCTCCGAATGGCTTCCTCTCCAGCTCTCAAAGGCTGCACATTTCACTTAACTATGTGAAGTATTTATAGGCAAATACAATACCCCCGCGAAGCCTGCCGACTCCAGACGGTTCCTCCTCGCAACCTACCACATACTGTAATTAGAGCGGCCAGAGGAAGCCCGGAGAAGCTCCAGGACCCGGCCCAGGCTCCGGCTAAAATCTTCCTGCGTTTCAGATAGGAGCCCCTCCCTGTCTGCGCCTCGGACGCACTGACCCCACAGGTTCCTCGACTTCAATCCGCTCGACGATTTCTCTCCTGTCCCAGGTGCCCTGTGGGTTCCTCGCAGAGAGCTGGAAGAGATGACACAGGCAGGCCAGACCCCTTGCGATTCATAGATGAGGACCACCCCCCCCGCCGTAGAACTTCCTGGATTTAAATCGGGCAAATTCTTTGACTTAGATACATCCTTACAAAGCTTCGGTTCTTACTGGGAGTAAGGAGGGGGGTTGACGACATTATGCTATTGTTTGGATAAATGAGATAGTTCATTACAGTCATGTAGCACGGGTACTTGGCAGTGTGAAAGACCGGTAGAAGTTGGGTATTATTATCCCTATTATTAAATTACTGCTACTAGTATCCCCCACGCCACCCTCCAGTCATCTCTATTTACATAAAGTTGTTTCATTTCTCTGTCTCTGAGATAAAGCTTTTTCACAGTATGCCCACCCTATAGCCTAATTTTCAATTTTGATAGCATTGATTTGTTATTATCCTTATAGTAGGAAACTTCCAAGTTTTAAGATAGTCTCTTAAAACAGTATTAAGAAATAAGAAGTTGCCTCTTACCCTGGCCTGCTCCCTCTCCCATCTTATCTCCATCCATTCTATGCAAAAACTTTCTTCTCTAGTTAGGCTGAACTGCACAGTCTTGTATGCAATTCCAGGTATTCCTCCCTCTAAATTACAGGTGGTCTGCCATGTCACTTACTTAGCACTCAGCCCTTTTCTATCTAATGCTACCTTGTTTATTGTTTCATGTTTATTTTCTTCTTAAAGAGAAAGCCTCTTGAAGTCAGGAATGTGTTTTTAACCTGCATTAGATTGTCTCAGCATTGAGTATAATGCTGTGGACAGAATAGCTACCCAGATTGTTATCAGATAGATGAGTGAATGATGCCAGCAGCAATTAACCAGAGGGAGAGCCTTTTAGATCCAGGTACATAAAGTCATGAGATGCTATGCTGTGTTAAAACTTGGAGCCTCTCCTATCCAGAATTCTGGTTCTGCCAGATGTAGCAAGAGTTATGGAAATATATTGCAGTCTTTGACTTTAAAGATTATGGAGATATTCCAAAGTATTTCCATGGCCTTAATGTAGTTTTTCTCAAAATGTGGTTCCCGGATCACCACCAGCAGCATCAACACTTGGAAGCTTGTTTGATAAGCCCTACCCCAGATCTGATAAACCAAAAGTCCTGAGGTTGGGGCCCAAGGATCTAGGTTTACCAAGTGTTTAACCAAGTGATGGGCTGGAAGAAGCACAGGCTGGAATCAAGATTGCTGGGAGAAATATCAATAACCTCAGATATGCAGATGACACCACACTTATGGCAGAAAGCAAAGAAGAACTGAAGAGCCTCTTGATGAAAGTGAAAGAGGAGAGTGAAAAAGTTGGCTTAAAGCTCAACATTCAGAAAACTAAGATCATGGCATCTGGTCCCATCACTTCATGGGAAATAGATAGGGAAACAGTGGAAACAGTGTCAGACTTTATTTTTGGGGGGTCCAAAATCACTGCTGATGGTGATTGCAGCCATGAAATTAAAAGACACTTACTCCTTGGAAGGAAAGTTATGACCAACCTAGATAGCATATTTAAAAGCAGAGACATTACTTTGCCAACAAAAGTCCATCTAGTCAAGGCTATGGTTTTTCCAGTGGTCATGTATGGATGTGAGAGTTGGACGGTGAAGAAAGCTGAGCGCCGCAGAATTGATACTTTTGAACTGTGGTGTTGGAGAAGACTCTTAAGAGTCCGTTGGACTGCAAGGAGATCCAACCAGTCCATCCTAAAGGAGATCAGTCCTGGGTGTTCATTGGAAGGACTGATGTTGAAGCTGAAACTCCAATAATTTGGCCACCTCATGCAAAGAGTTGACTCATTGGAAAAGACCCTAATGCTGGGAGGAATTGGGGGCAGGAGGAGAAGGGGACAACAGAGGATGAGATGGTTGGATGGCATCACTAACTCGATGGACATGGGTATGGGTAAACTCCGAGAGTTGGTGATGGACAGGGAGGCCTGGTGTGCTGTGATTCAAGGGGTCGCAAAGAGTCGGACACGACTGAGCGACTGAACTGAACTGAACTGAACCAAGTGATTCTGATCAATGCATCAGGCATTCAGTGCTCTTTCAGGGCTGCTTAAACTTAAATATGTTGTTGTTTTTCGGTCACTAAGTTGAGTCAAACTCTTTGTGACCCCATGGACTGCAGCTTGTCAGGCTTCCCTGTCCTTCACCATCTCCCAGAGTTTGCTCAAACGCATGTCCATTGAGTCAGTGATACCATCCAACAATCTCATCCTCTGTCATCCCCTTCTCCTCTTGCCTTCAGTCTTTCCCAGCATCAGGGTCTTTTCTGATGAGTTGGCTCTTCACATCAGGTGGCCAAAGTATTGGAGTTTCAGTTTCAGCATCAGTCCTTCTAGTGAATATTCAGGATTGATTTCCTTTAGGATTGACTGGTTTGATCTCCCTGCAGTCCAAGGAACACTCAAGAGTCTTCTCCAGCACCACAATTCGAAAGTATCAATTTTTCGGCACTCAGCCTTCTTTATGGTCCAGCTCCCACATCCATATGACTACTGGAAAACCCATAGCTTTGACTATAGGACCTTTGTTGGCAAAGTGATGTCTCTGCTTAATATATGTAATATACCTTAATATACGTAAGAATTACTGGAGATCTTGCTAAAATACAGATTCCATTCAGTAGGTCTGGAATGGGGCTGAGATTCTGATTTCAGAATAAGCTCCCATGTGACACCCATGCTGGTGGTTTGGAGCTCACACTTGGTGTAGTAAACTAAATCATAGGTAGCAAAATGGGTTCATCTCAAGAAAGAAAGTCAGACAGACTGACTTTCTGTCACCGTGTGCTGAACAGAATTCCAAAGGTGAATATATCTAGCTAAGCTGGAAACAGCAGCGTGATCAATTAATAATGTCTGTCATGGGTACAGAATTGGATGGACATAGTGATGTATATACTATGTATTTGCCATCTTGGGTTTCCCATTTAAATCATATTTGCACCAAGGTCATTTTTTGGGTTCTGAGACCCTCAAATATGTACTAATTTGAAAAACAGTGCATTCTTTTTTAAAAAGTACCTCTTCCTAATACTCTAGGATTTGGTAAATATATGACCATGCATCTTAACTTGTGTGATTTATTTAACTTAAAGTCCAATGACTTCTCATCTTTCTTGATGGGAAACAAGTGAATCTTTTAGTCTATTTCCACATTCTTTCCCAGCCTCCACATCCCTTTAATAATTTTATTTGCTCTTTCCTGGAACAGTTTTCATCTCCCTTTATATTTTTCCTGTCTTCTTCTCAGTTTCTTTCTTTACAGCAAAATAATTTTGTCATTATAGCAAGACATGGGAGGAAAAGCTCTTTTTTCCCTGAGGCAAAAGAGATAATTGCAAGATTCCTCCTTAAATAAGATCATCTCAAATTATAAAAATGTCCTATAAAGTTACTCCTTCCACATAGATGCTGTGTTAACATGAATGAAGTCATTTGAAATCAATAAGTTTGTCAAGCATTGGTAGCTAAAGGAGTCACTGGTTTAGGATACAGTAAACTGCTTTGGAAAGAACACACTATCCAAGTTTCTTTATATTGCTATTTTTAAAAAATGATATATATCATGGATAGCCCACTATTTTAAATCCCAACTTTGACAACCCTTCTCTTTTTCTTCTGTCAGACTCTCAACTTTCGAAACCACCCAATTTGAAACATATTGCCAAAGCTCCCAGGACCACTGAATCAGAATCTGAAGGGTTTGGCACCTCTCTGGCTGTAAGAACCATCCTTAGGTCAGGATGTGCCAGCTACACTGCTTTCTGATCCTATACAACAGCCACTGGTGATTAGTTAAGTATAAATTGGTCTTTAGGGCTGATCTGCAAGTGACCAACCCCATCAACCCACCCTTTATCTGTGTTAAAGACCCCTGGCTGCACTTACCTCCCAAGAAGACAGTCCTAAGAGAGACTGAAACATCTAAACCGCAGCCTACCACAAAAAAAAAAAAAAAAAAAAATGCAGGGACCTGGAGAAAGAATCAACAGGCTCTTGAGACCTCTACTATAAATTATGAAGGGACATATTGCAAGTCTCCAGAATAATATAAAAAGCAAAACATTCTTGAGTTTATTGGGGAGTAAAAAAAAAGTTAGAAAGGCTTATTCTCAAATATGCACTTTCCCTTAGTTTTCTATGACATGGGTTGGCAACTTCCAATAATATCTCTTGCTGGCCCAAAATGCTTGTCTTTTGGTAATGGCCGAATTGAGAGCCCACCCATCTCAGACTGCAGGGAAACTGGGGCAGGAACCTTAGAACAGCTGTTTAGAAAGTCTGCTCACCCCTCCCTGTGCTTGCTTCTAATCTACCTTCTTCCACAGATGGATATGTGCAGATCTGTATGTCCAGCGGTGATCTCTGGGTTGTATTTTGAGAACTGATGACTGTTGCTTTTCCCATTTGCAGGGCTGGTGTGTAAGGAGTACGTGTGAATGTGTGCATGTTTACAAGGGTTTGAGACAATTGTTGTTTTAGTCTCTAAGTTGTATCCAAGTCTTTTGTGACCCCATGAACTATAACCCACAAGGCTCCTTTGTCCATGGGATTTCTCAGGCAAGAATACTGGAGTGGGTTGCCATTTCCTTTTCCAGGGGATCTTCCCAAACCAGGGATCGAACCTGCATCTCCTGCATTGGCAGGCACATTCTTTACCACTGAGCCAACTGGGAAGCCCAAGGCAATAGCCCTGACTAAATGTCAAACAAGTATTTAGTAAACTATTGGTTTGTTGGCTATGGGCTTCCCTGGTGGCTCAGCTGGTAAAGAATCCTCCTGCAATGTGGGAGACCTGGGTTCAATCCCTGGATTGGGAAGATCCCCTGGAGAAGGGAATGGCTACCCACTCCAGTATTCTGGCCTGGAGAATTCCATGGACTGTATAATCCATGGGGTCGCAAAGAGTTGGAGAGGACTGAGCAACGTGCACTTTCACTTTCACTCGGCTATGGTATGCCTCAATCATTAACTCACTGAATAAATTGTTGAGAGATATCTATATGGCCAGGCTCTGGGCATTATGATAGGGAACAAATAAAACTTAAGTGCTTAGCCCCTACTCTCAAGATTCAAAGGATGATGCAACCACTGTTTCTAGCCTGAGGGTTGCCCTTTTCAACAGCTGAAAAATTGAGAGAACAGGGCAAGCAAACAGGGAAATAAATGACAAATAGTAGATCTTACACTCTAGTAAAAGCCTAAGAATCACTGAGGGTTAAAAGAACAGAACCCTAATCACACCCCCCCAACAGACCTAGAATTCTGAATCTGTGTATCTGTCTTGTAAGCAAGAACTTGGGTGACTGAATCTGTGGGTTCTCACACTTGACTTCGCAGCCTTGGCTATCCATGAGAGTCACCTGCAGAACTGAAAAAAAAACAGGGCTGCCCAGGCCCCACTCTGGACCGATAAAATCAGACTCTGGGGATGGGGCCCAAGCACTTTTCTGTTAGTAAAGCTCCTGGGTGATGCTTCCCAGGTGACTCAGTGGGTAAAGAACCCGCCTGCAATGCAGGAGATGCAGGAGATGCGGGTTTGATCTCTGGGTCAGGACGATCCCCTGGAGGAAGGTATGATAACCCACTCCAGTATTCTTGCCTGGAGTATCCCAAGGAGAGAGGAGCCTGACAGGCTACAGTTCATGGAGTCGCAAAGAGTTGGACACAATTGAAGCGACAACGGGCACGCACACGCACAGCTCCTGAGTACAGGCAAATGGAAAAGTGCCGTTGTAAGAAATGCTACAAAGACTGCTCCCTCAACATTTTACAGTGGGGGATGACTGAGGCAAAAACCTGGACAGTTTCAATCAATGTGAACGGCCAATCTGGAAAAACCCAGACCTTCTGTTACTTTCTGTGCCAGGTTTGTTTTTTGAGAGAGACACACACAGCCAGACTAGCTGCCCGTGCAGCCCCAAAGCAGCCGGGTAATTGCCCAAATGCTGCCTGGGAGTCAGCCATGCAGATGGCATCAAGAAGCCTGACCCCTGGTCAGTGCGGGCCCCCAGGCAAGGAGCGAGGATGCTCTGGCCGCTTCCTCCACCGCATTTCCCCTTTTGGTTACTGTTTCTCCTGTGAGCCTTCCTGCCTCCCTCTGCCTCTGCCCCAGGCTCAGAGCCTGGTGAGCATCTGCTGCAGAGGAGCTCCTGGCCCTGGGAGAGGTGGGTGGTGGTGCCCAGGGTTCAGGGCTCTCAGAGGAGAGCTTGGAGCACAGTTAACTCTTTACAGTCTGTGCTGAGAAAAAGGTATGCTGGCATGAAAAAAATCTCAACAGTGGATACTAAAAAAAAAAAAAAATCATGTAGACCTCAGTATGTATTTTGTCATTCTTTCTCCTTTATTTAAAATGTATATGTCATGGGGATATTTATCTTATTATTTACATACATGTTTGCCTACTATTTACATACATGTTTGACTTCCCTGGTGGCTCAGATGGTAAAGCATCTGCCTACAATGTGGGAGACCCGGGTTCAGTCCCTGGGTCGGGAAGAAAGAAATGGCAACCCACTCCAGTATTCTTGCCTGGAAAATCACATGGGCGGAGGAGCCTGGTAAGCTACAGTCCATGGGGTCACAAAGAATTGGACATGACTGAGCGACTTCACTTTGGCTACCATTAAAATTTGCTAATGTATTTGTGTGTTTACAATATATAAATACATACATTTATTAAGAGAAAAGAGAAGGAAGGCATCACATCACACTACTAATAGTAGTTATTTTTTGAGGAGCAAGTTAGGGGACTAGTTATTTCTTATTTTTCTATCACTGCTTTAAAGAGTTGGAATTATAGTTGATTTCAACTTACTTTTCCGTGGGATTTTTCTGCTTTTTTTTCAAATAAACATCTTTAATTGTTTGAATCTTTTATTTTTTCAAGGAATGCTCATTATCCTCTACAGAGAGCCAAAGTGAAGTGAAAGTCGCTCAGTTGTGTCTATGCAGTCCATGGAATTCTCCAGGCCAGAATACTGGAGTGGGTAGCCTTTCCCTTCTCCAGCAGATCTTCCCAACCCAGGAATCGAACCCAGATCTCCCACACTGCAGGCAGATTCTTTACCAGCTGAGCCACAAGAAAAGCCCAAGAATACTGGAGTGGGTAGCCTATCCCTTCTCCAGCAGATCTTCCCAACCCAGGAATCAAACTGGGGTTTCCTGCACTGAAGGCAGATTCTTTACCAACTGAGCTATAGGGAACCAAGCCTTGTGCCAAATATTGGTCATAGGGAAGTTAGCTGGCTTACATCCACCTCTGCCCTCCGCCTTTTCAGGTAGAAGAGTTGAGTCATCTCCCAGACAGACAGTAACTTTGTTAGCTCTCAAAGAAAGATTAAAATCCAATTTTAGTTCAAATCTAGTTCAATTAAATCCAGTTTAGTTATATATCTATATATAAATATATAAGATATATATACAGTTGGCCATCTGTATCCATGGGTTCTGCATCCACAGATACAACCAAGAGCAGATGGAAAAAAAAAAATCCAGAAAGTTCCAAAAAGCAGAACTTGAATTTACCATGCCCTAGCAACTATTTACATAGTATTTACATAGCATTTACATTGTATTAGGTATTGTAAGTAACCCAGAGACGACTGACTTAGGAGGGTGTGTGTAGGTTATATGCAAATACTACGCCATTTTATATAAGGGTCTTGAGCATCCTGCAGATTTTAGAATCCAAGAGCACCCTGGAACTAATCCCCTGCATTTGCTGAGGGATGACTCTCTATATAAAGTCACTGACAAGCAGGGTTCCCTTCTTCTAAGACAGCCAGGAACAGTCACTCCAGACACCCTCCTCATTTTCCTTTTCTTCCAGGGAAGCAGCTCCTAATAGAATCCTCCTCTGCAGAAGTGCCAAGACCACCCCTGAGCAGAGGGACTAGGAAATCCATCCTTTTCTGACCGACCTACCAAACTGTCTCTATAAGCCGTGATGCTAGCCTGAAGACAGAGTCCTGATCTTGCAGAAGGAGAGAAGATGGAGAGGAAAGTAGGTCCCAGTATGCTTGAAATGAACCCTGCTGGGCACATGTGAAAAGGAATTCTCATTCACACTACCCCTTGGCTGAGCTCAAAGCTGGTCTCAAAACTGTCAACAAAGCAGAGACACTCGTGAGGATCTTTTGCGCCCTGAGATCATTGGAAGCCACTAAACATAAACAGCTGTGTTGATTTCCACTCACTCTCTCAACCCAAGGCAAATAAAACCTCAGAGCTTGAAGGGTGGAAAAGAACAAAATATACAAGGATTTTATTATTATTATTATTATTATTATTATTTGGCTTAGAAAGATGGTTTTACAAACAATGGGGCAAGACACCATTCAGTCTTTAAAAAAAAATTGGCATCTTTCTTGAAGCTCCACATTGTGCAAGAATTTTAGACATGCACTGATATATTTATCAAAATTTTTTCCTCAAGGCAGTCTGGACATGCATCAAATATGAATCTAACACATTCAGTCTCCCTAAGGCTGCAAAGCAGACTGTCAAGCATATCACCCTGGCTTCCTTGTTTCCACAAAGACTGTCTTCAAATTTTAGGATGGCAAATGAATTCCTACTCACAGTCATTTGCTTCTTAAGGTTTTATCCTTCCCAAGGCGGAAGGAAAGACCCTGAAGAGCTGAGTTTGGAGAATGGAGAATCAAGTCTTCCAAGGCACCTGGGGTCTTCGTAGCTGACTTCCTCCTGAATTATCAAACACAGGTTTCTAGAATCTCCCCCCATGACCATTTTAGCTCTTTCTTTGACTTTGGTCCTTTATTCTTGACTTTCAATCCTGTCTAGTACCCACAAACCCATTCTTCTGCTTTCCCTAGAGCAGAAGCTTGGGCTATTTATCACTGCTATTTTTTTTTCTTTTTTTTTTGCCCACACCACGTGGCTTGTGGGATCTTGGTTCCCCAACAGGAGATTGAAACCACACCCTTGGCAGTGAAAGTCCTAGTAAAAAGTCCTAACCACTGGACAGCCGGGGAATTCCCCCTTACCTCTGCTTCTTGTTTCCAGGTTCTTCTCTAAGTGACGTGAAGGAGCGAGAAGACTGGGGTGGAGTCAGGCAAACCCATATGTGAATGTAAATTTCACTTCCCATTGACTGAGCAAGGGTCACTTCATCTCTGGCCCTGTAAATGGGAATGATGGTAACTAGCTCACTGGGTTGTTGCAAGGATATGGGATAATGGGAGCAGAGGGCCTGGTGTGAGTCTAGAATCTTGAAGGTGTTCTATTCATTCATTCATTTACTTAAATCATAGTTCAGTGCTACTGAATGACAGACAGCATGCTAATCACTAGTGATAAAATGTTAATAAGAACCAAGGTGGTGTTGTTTTTTTTTTTTGTCATAGAACTTACAGTGTAATCAGGAAAATGGACAATAGTTACACAATCACATGGATGTATGTATAATCACTAAGTGAGGCAAGTGCTATGTTAGCAGGAAAGAACCTAGACTGTCGAAGCTGTCATGGCTCCTGGAGAAGTGATGTGGGGGTGATGCTGGGGTGAAGTCTGAAAAGCAAAGAGGCAGAGTTGGGGCTTTCATTCCTGCCTGCCAGCGTGCTTGAGGTGGAGGGTTGGGCACTGAAGAAGACCTGGGTGCCCCCACTGCATACTCCTCCCTCTTACCCATAAGGTAAGAGATGATGTCAAGGTTTCAGTTGCTCTCCTGAAAGTCCTTCAGTGAAGTGAAAAAAGTCCCACAGATGAGCATAGGTATTTAACTGGTTGTGTGACCTGGCCTCGTCACTGCATCTCTCTGAGTCTCAGTTGTTTCATTGATGAGAGTTGGACTGTAAAGAAGGCAGAGTGCCAAAGAATGGATGCTTTCTAATTTTGGTGCTGGAAAAAGACTCTTGAGAGTCCTTTGGAGTGCAAGAATATCAAACCAGTCAATCTTAAAGGAAATCAATCCTGAATATTCATTGGAAAGATTGATGCTGAAGCTGAAACTCCAATATTTTGGCCATCTGATGCAAAGAACTGACTCACTGGAAAAGACCCTGATGCTGGGAAAGAGGAGAAGGCAATGGCACCCCACTCCAGTACTCTTGCCTGGAAAATCCCATGGATGGAGGAGCCTGGTGGGCTGCCGTCTATGGGGTCGCACAGAGTCTGACACAACTGAGGTGACTTAGCAGCAGCAGCAGCTGGGAAAGATTGAGGGCAGGAGGAGAAGAGGACGACAGAGGATGAGATGGTTGGATGGCATCACCGACTCTATGGACATGAGTTTGAGTAAACTCCAGGAATTGGTGATGGACAGGGAGGCCTGGTGTGCTGCAGTCTATGGGGTCGCAAAGAGTCGGACACGACTGAGTGACTGAACTGAACTGAACTGAACTGGGAGACAGTAAAGGACGGGGGAGCCTGAAGTGCTAAGTCCATGGGGTCAGAAAGAGTCAGACATGACTCAGCGACTGAACAACAACAACATGCCATCTATGACAGGAGGTTACACCTACCTCCTGGGACTCTGGAGCAAGATTAAGTAAGAGAGGCAGTAGAGGTGGGTACAGTGGTTGAAAAGAGGATAACTTTGGAATTAGACTGTGTGCATTTGACCACATGGCTTTGAGCTCTGCCACTTACCAACCACGTAAGCTTTGATGAGTTATTTAACCACTTAATGTCTCAGCTTTCTCATCTGTAAAATGGGGTTTATAAAAGTACCTCCCTCCTACAGTTGCTAGAAGGATTAAATGAATTGATATGTGTAAAGCACTAAATCAGTGATCATGGTCACTGCTACCACCATTATGATGATCATTTTTCCTGGTATACAGTAAGTTCAAGCCACAGTTCTTTTTTCCCACCTACCCTGGAATCATCACATGACACCTTGTGGTTGTATCTGAGTATGACCCAGAAACTGAGGCTAGGGTTCAGTAGGGACCCCTACCTCTCTGAGAGGGGTTCATGGACACCATCCAATGTCACTGGGAGAGGGATCCATATCCCCAGATCTGGGGCACACAGAATGGGCCAGGCAGGGAAAAGAAGCTAGAGAGAGGTCATGGAACCTGTCTGCAAACATCTGCCTTGCAGTTCTGCACGCCAGGAGAAGTACAACGGGGTCTAGCGCGTCTCACTGCAGCCCCAGTTCACATCTGCCCCCTCTCCACCTGGCCTCCTGCCAAACTCCGTTAGTTGAGAGGTACACAATAAGGCTATGGGCATATGTGTTCTATCCAAGACATCCATTCAGGGCACTGCACCATTCTTCTGCCACAGGGTATCAAATGTGGGTGTCCCCGCCACGGCTGCTTTCCTCCCAAATGCCTGGGGTGCCAAGGCCATCCTCTCCACAAAGATTCCTCTTCGGGAGAGGCAGGTTTTGCTTTCAACAACCACCTCTTCATCCTGGTATCTCTCTGACTTCACAATCCACAATTCAAATCAATGCATAGTATCAGCCCAGGGCGCCTGGATAATCCAGGCGCAGAAAACCACTGAGATGGGAGCAGGGTTGGGGTGGGAATGAGACAGCTGTATGCCAGAGTATTCCTCTCACTTAGTGTCTTCAAATAATGCAAGATTTCTCCCTTTTTACAGATGAAGAAACAAAGGCACAACAGTAATTTTTTCAAGGTCACGCAAGAAGCAGTAGAACTGGGATTCAAATCTTTATTGTCTGATTCCAAATGCCTTGCTTTTCCACGACACCCTATTTGACAAGATCTACCCGGGACTGAGTCCCTGACTCTGTTGAGTGAAGGCTGGGCAAATCACTGCTGCTCAGCAAAGTGGCTCACACCTTCCTGCAGCAGGTGGCTGAAAGTAGGCTGCAGAGAACCTGGGCAGAACGAGGACACTTCTGTCTGAGTGACAGGGCAGGGGGCTAAGCCAGAGTGTACTGGGGTTCAGGTATAAAGAGAGATTCTGGACAATCTGGAATCTTCTATGAGCTCTTCCTTGTCCCTCTCCTTATCCTCTACACACACAGACACACACACACAGACACACACACAGACATACACAAACACACAGACACACACAGACATACACAAACACACAGACACACAGACACACACACACACACACACACACACACACACACAGTCCTCATGCAGCGTGCATCTGGCAGAAAGGCATGCCAGCCGAGGTGTTGAAATCCATGGAGAGTCATGATTTGGCACCTGTGGAGTGCTTTTCAGCACTTTGGAATGACAGCTTATTCGTCTACACAACCCTTCCAGAAAGGTTGTATCTGTGCCATCATGGAAGGAGAAAGAGCAAAGGCTAGGAGTGGCCGAGGGCAAGCCTGAGTTGAACTTCTCACCCCTGCTTGGTGAGACCTTTCAAAGGTATCCCTTGCTCCTGGTTCTGCTGTTCAGATTCCAGGTGACCCTGGAAAAGCCATGGATCCCTTTCAGGCCTCCGTTTTCTCAGCTGCAAAATAAGGGCCTCTCATTCTGGACTCTCAAGACCCACAGGGGCTTAGGATACAGTCATGGCAGTTAACAAGGCATAATAAGAGCTGTTATTTGCTCAGAGCCTTAGACACTATTACCAGGGGTGTTATGAATGATAGCTCCAGTTTTTAAAACACACCTGCAAGGTAGGAATGGCGACCCCATTTTACAGATGGGAAAACTGATCCTCACAGCAGTTAAGGGACTTGTCCCCAAATCACTCAGTTAAGCACCGGAGCTGGGATTCAAACCCAGGCTCACGTGGGTAACTGTTACCACTTACTGCTTCTGAGGGGCTAGGCAGCCTCTGTCCTGGCTTACATCAAGGGCAGGGACGCGGGTTTCTGGTTCTTCCGTGGCCGCCCCACCTGCACTCACCCCTGTGCTCTGATGAGCTGGCATCGGGCAACTGCATGGGAAGGCTGTGGTGGGCACCGGCGCTGGGGAGGTCATGTGGCTTCCAGGGAAGGAAGGCACGGAGCCAGCTGCTCTGGAGCTGACCTGCAAGGTCCAGATAACATGTCAAAGCAAGAGTTCAGTGGGGAGAAGGAGCGGGAGGCCCTTCTCACATTCCTCCCTACTCAGCACGGAGCTGCTGTCAGAGCCAATTGTCGTCACCGAGTTCCTGCACCTCCGCGCTCCCTTCCAAAACACTGACCTACTTTCTGTCGTGTAGAAATGCACCCCAAGCCCCCTAGCTAATGGCTTCTTGCTCTCATTGGCATAGGTCGCAGCTCTTCCACTCATTCACTGGATAAAATTCTGTCTTCTAGTCTGGGCGCCCGGGGCCCTTACTGCCCTGCCCTCACCCACCTCTCCAGCTTCCCCTCGCTAGTTTCCCTGTCGCCACTTGCCCCTGCCATCCAGGCCTGCCAGTCCCTCTCAGGCTTCCACACATGAAGAGGCAGGACGTTTCAGTGGTAAGCGCAGCTCTCTGGAGGCAGAGCATCTGGAGTCCTATGTCATTTCCAAGACGCTAAATATCCTTGGGCAAGTGACTCCCCCAACTGTGCCTCAGTTTCCACATCTTCAAGATGACGACAGTAGCAGTATTTTGGAAGATTATTGTAAGGATTGAGAAAATACACACACAGAGTAGTTTTTGTTTTTAAAAAGCTCCCAGGGCTTCCCTGGTGGCTCAGTCAGTGGTAAAGAATCTGCCTGCCAACGCACGAGACAAGGGTTTGATCCCTGCTCCGGGAAGATCCCACATGCCTCGGAGCAATGAAGCCCATGCACCAGATTCCTGAATCTGCACCCGAGAGTCCAGGAACCACAATCCCTGTGCCTACATGCGGCAGCTACTGAAACGGGAGTGCTCTAGAGCCTGTGTTCCTCAGCGAAGAGTCGCCCCTGCTCTTCGCAACTAGAGAAAAGCCGGTGGAGCAATGAAGACCCATCACAGCCAAAAATAAATCAATCATTCCCCCCCACAACAAAAAAGCTTCCGGATGATTCCACCATGCTGCCAGAGTTAGGGAATCTCTGGTATCAGATTCTAATCTCCAACAGAGTAGAGAAGGATATCTTACTGTCTGTGCTTCACGGCCTTGGTGCTTAAGTAGCACAGGGTCTGGCACAAAGCTGGCATTCTGGGAATAGATTTTGAATGAATGGATGATTCTATTTATTTGGAAGATTAAAGGACAAATGATCCTTTCCCCAAAGCCAGGCGTGCAATCACTCCAAAAACCCAATTTCAACCTGAAACCAGTAAACCCATGCTCCTGGTCATCAAGACATCCTGCTGCTTGGGAACTCAGCTGTGAGATGCTGAGCTCGACTGAACCCCGTCTCAGTAAATAAAGTCAATAGTTAAAACTGACTCCTGGACAAACTAGGAAGAACGGACTCAATGAGATCCAAACAACACACAAAAGGGAAAAAAGACTTTCAACAGGAGACAGATTTTCGGGTATTTAAGTGTTTGTATGTTTACTCTAGGTTTCTTGGTTTTTTGTCAGACTTCCAAGTTTCAGGGCCCATGCCAGCTTCAGACTTAAAATGGACAAATGCGCTTTCTGAATCCTCACACCTAATTCCAGATGGAAACACTAGGAAGTGACTATGACCAGCTCTACTGCTGGGAGAGAAGTTATTCTTAGCACAGTGGTGTGGGTGTCAAGCCAGGGTTTTTTTTTTTTCTTATGTGATGGATGTTCAATTAGGCTGCTGAAAACTAGGACAGCATTTCTATGTATGGGGGAGAAGGTTGGAGTGGGGGAGGACCCAGCATCTCAGTGTCTTGTACTGTTTTCCTTTTTCTCTTGCAGTATGCCATCCAAGAGGGTTCATCTGAGGAGCTATCAGCATATGGAGTATAATGGAATTCAATGGAGAGGGCCAGGTGCTAGCTCGGCATTTGTCAAGATCAATGGAGGAAAAAAAAGCAGGCCATTTGTGTTCTTGGACAGCACTCAGACTAACCCAGAAGGGACAAAACCTTTCAAAACACATGACAATAAAGGACACATTTCTCTGGCTTGTACCCTGCACCCAAGCAAGACCAGGGCAGCTGGACTGAATTAAAATGCACACTATGACTCAAAGTTAAGACAGGTAATGGGACAGGAAGCAGTGCCAGCAAAACCAAGAGAAAAAGGCTGAGACCAAACATTTCTCAGATGCCCACTCCGTGCTAGGCACTGCCTGATAACATCTTATTTATTCTTTGCAGGGTAGAAAATTGCCATTTCCTGTTTATAGATGACACCACGGAGGTACAAAGTCAAAAAACCACTCCAGTTAGTAAGTGGATGAACAGGGGTTATGAACTCCAATCCAGCCTCCAGACTCTGCGTCCTCCCACTTCTGGGCTAGAAAGCTCTGACTCAGCTCCCTGGGGGAAGGCCAGCGTGGGCAAGTGACCACACCTGGCCGGGGGAGGGTGGGCAGAGCCAACAGCTGGAGGGGATGCCCTTACCAGGTGTTCTGGTGCCCATGCATCCCTTGGTCTGGCTCAGCTTGAAGTGAACTCTTGATTATAGCAGTGATTGCCTTCTCAGGCAGTGACCTTGGACAGCACTTTGCCATCAGCCATGGCTGTGGAGAGCTGCAGGTCATCCTTGCCTGTGCCAGGGCACACCTGAATGGGAGGGCAGCCTCTAGGGCCTCTGGAAGGAGACACGAGAGCAGTTCTCACAGAGCCCCTTTACCCACCTAGAGAGGCACACGGGAGAGCTAATGTGATGAAAAGTCCAGCTCCCTACTTAAAGGACTTAGACAGGCTATGGCTGTCGGACCCTGGGGTGAGCCCCTCGTGCCCTACCCCTGCTATCCAAATCCATCTAAATGAGGCAAGTAGATTCTGAAGTCTCAGTCTAAGGGAAGGACGAGCCAGGTGCCACCAGCTTGATCCCTGTGACCCAGGACATTGGAACTGCCCCTGAGAGGATGGCAGTGGCCAATTCAGGACAGCAGAGTTCTGGTCCTACCTCTTGATGGTCAGAGTTCAGTTACTTTCATCCTTCTAAACCTCGACTGCTTCACATATGAAAGGGCAATAAAATGAACTCCCACCTCCAGTGGACTCTGAAGGTGTTCTGCCTGGAGGCCAGGGCCCCCTGACTGTTTCTTTGGCCCTCCCCTCCCTCGGATTCCACGTGCTTTGCCTCCATTGGCACTACCTGTGAGCTTGCTCACAGGCTGCCAGTGGGTTACTGGAGCCCCTTCACCTAGGTGTGCAAGAGAGTCCAGTGAGTCTGAGCATGGGCTCCTGGGGCACCCATTACCAGTGACGGCCTGTGGGCACACAAAAGCCCAGCTCTCTTGTCTTGAGATGGGACAAACTGAGAGGTAACTGAAGCTCCGCAGCTCTTCATAGGATGAGCTGAGACTTTGCCCAAACACATATCCTCACTTGGCTTCATCCCTGTCCCTGTCCTGCTTTTTTCCTAGGAGTACTTTTTAAAATAAATTATAAATCCTCATCTTAGAGTCTGTCTCTGGAGAAGACACCATGCTTTGGGGTTACTGTGAAGATGAAATGACATCATTGTTGGAAGGTGCTTAGCTCAATGCCTGGCACACAAGCAGGAATCAATAACTAGTAGCTATTGTTCATTTTCAGATGGAACCAGATTAAATCACCAATAATGACTATTTTTGACTCCCAAATGGTACTTTCATATGGATCGACCTAATGATATTTAATGATAGATCCAGTCTCCTAACATTCTCTCACCAGCTACAATGACAAAATTTTTCTAATGAAGACCACAGCCTGTTCTCGTGGGTTCCCAAGACTGTCTTTTCTCCCTGTTCTGTCCCCTTCCTAGAACAGGACTGGCCTTGAATGTCCCCTCAGTTGCTGGCTTTTGGGCTCTCCTGGGCTAGGTACAAACACACTTGTTATATCACCAGAAGCCCATGTGAATTGGGACCCCACCTAAAACAGGAGGAAGGGCAGGGATGTGGCTGGGAGAGAGCAATCAATATTTGTCAAGTGGAAAAAGACCAGATCATAAATAGGAAAACTGTTTTCAACTTTTCCCAAGGGCAATGTTTTGTAAACATATTTTTGTTTTATTTTCCTGAAAAGATGACTTTGGTGGCCTCTTAAAGCAGGCTGTTGTGAACCAACTCTTTGAAGGGCCGTGGTGTATTTATGGCACATTTCAGCTTCAAACACAGAACAAATGACTCCTGTGTTCATGTCAGTGTGGCACACCTGACTGACAGAAACATAAAAAGTGCAGGGAAAATTGTTGTTTATGTTTCCTCTAGCTATCACTGCTCCAACCTCATGACAATGGGGAAAGTTTATGGTACAAATAATCCATCTGCTATCTCACCCCAAACACAGCCTCCCCTCCCGTCATGAGGGGACCCTATGGAGGCTGAGCATCACACAGTCATGGCTTCAATCACGGAGGAAACCGAGAGCCGGGCAGAAATGGGCTAGTGGCAGATAAGCGACAGAGAAAATGAACCTGAAAATATCAGAGCAGGAGGGCACCAAACGATCTGCTTAATTGGCAAATCTCAGGCATAAGTAACCAGGGAGCTGTTGAACTTGGAGAGAAGGTATCGGTCAGGTCCCCAGGCAGCAGGGACCCTGGGCAGAGAACAAAACTTGTCCTGAGCGGGGGTCAGCCCACTGTTGGGGAGTCTTGGCTGCCCAGTGGCCTCAGCGTGGGGCCCATCAAGTGCACACCAGCACCGAGAATACTTATTACCAAGCTTATGTGTCATTTGCTCATTTCTTGTTCATCCCTGTCCTTCTTCCCCTCACCTCAACACAGGCACACACTTGGATTCAAGTTCCAAAAAAGTAGGGATCTCTTTCTGATGTATCCCCAGAACCTAGAACAATGGCAGGTACTCAATATGTATTTGTTGATTGAATGAATGAAATAAAATGGCCTATATGGTCAAGACGCAAAAATGCCTATGGAGCCAATAATGACAGCCAACGATTAGATAAAATCGGATTTTGCTCATTACACTCCACTTTCTGAGGCAGAGGAAAAGTCAGTCCAGGTTTAGAAGGCTTTGCAACCATAAGGAATGAAACAAGGAACAGCTTCTGCTTTACTGGAAAACTCCATTCATCAGAACATCCCTGTGTAGGTGTTTCATCTGTAGAGCACAGCATATTTAGATGTTCCCAAATATTCATATGTTTAGCATTAGATAGCACCAAACTATGAGCTTTCTCAGACAAAAGCAAGAAAATTCAAACATTTGGTCGAGGAGCCAAATGCCCCAGCTTCTCAGACATGGGTTTCCAGCGGGGTACATGTGAACAGAAGGGCCTGGTGAGTCACCTGCAAGTCACTGATTGGGGAAGATGCTTGTAGCTTTCCTTCTGGCTCAGACAAGACCTGAAACGGCCCCCAGTGAGGCCCTGGGCCGGTGTGGGGATTCCTCCCAGCCAGTGTGTGAGCATGGTCAGAGCTGTCAGATGATCCACTGATGTCTCTTTGGCAGGAGGAGAACCGCGCCTGAAGTCACAGAGGGCCCACAGATGTCACGCTGGCGCTCTGCCATGGAATCACGGCCTGTGTCTCTCACCATCATGGTCGGCCCCACAGAAAAACCTTCCAACTACCAGGCTAGACAGTGGCAGGACCTGAGCCGTATGGGAAGTATTCTCATTTGGGCTCTTCTAATTGAGAACAGAGCACACAGACTCTCAAGCATTTAACTATATATTCCGATACCACTGTGCCAGTCACACAGAGGTCTTTGGGTCCAGATAAACCCAGGGTTACCCACAGATGAAGGAGGGAAGGTGAGTTTTGGCCTTCCTTACTTGGCTTCCCAGGTGACTCAGTGGGTAAAGAATCCACTTGCCAATGCAGGAGATGCAGGCAGACACGAGTTTGATCCCCAGATTGGGAAGACCCTCTGAAGGAAGGCATGTCAACACACTCCAGTATTCTTGCTTGGAGAATTCCATGGACAGAGGAGCCTGGTGGGCTACAGTCTATAGGGCTGCAAAAAGTCGAACACGAGTGAAGCATCTGACCACGCATGCATGCACTTTGACCCTATGCTCAGCTTCCCAGGTGGCACTAGTGGTAAAGAACCCTCCTGCCAATGCAGGAGACATAGGCACGGGTTTAATTCCTTTAATTTGGGAAGATCTTCTGGAAGAGGACATGGCAACCCACTTCAGTATTCTTGCCTGGAGAATCCCATGGACAGAGGTGCCTGATGGGCTACAGTCCATAGGGTTGCAAAGAGTTGGACACGACTGAAGCAACTTAGATTGCACAGGCTACGGTATTCACAGGAAGCTGGGCTGGTGGGGCCCTGGGCTGCTATTCTTCAAGGCTTAGGGCTGTCCTCACCCACGAAAAAGGTAAAAGAGCAGGCTAGGTGGGCCTGCCAAAGTGGGAAAAGCCAGAGGAAGATCTAAGAAGATGGTCACTGTCAGCCGTTGCAAAGGGCTAGACCCATAGAGGGATTACCTGTAACTGCCCTTACCCAATAGCTACACGCAACTTCATGCTTAAAATACAGCAAATCTGAATGGAGATGTGCTCTAAGGGTAAAACACACACTGAGTTTTGAAGATTTTGTATGAAAAAATGTAAAATATCTCATTAATAGTGTTTATACTGATTATATGTTGAAATGAGAATATTTCGGATATACTGGGTGAAATAAATGTATGAAAATGAATGACATGTTTCTTTTTTAATGTTGCTACTAGAGAATTGAGAATGACATATGCAGCTCATATGATGTTTCTATTGGACCGCGCTGGCCTAGAGCCCTGTTAGGCCAAGTCTGATCCCAATTAGCAGCATCACCTGGGAGCTTTCAGAAATGCAGATTCTTAGGTCCACGTAGACCTGCATTTTGAACAAGATTCCCAGGAGAAGCATTTGCATGTTAAAATCTGAGAAGCCCTGGTCTAGGCCATTCTGTAGGACTCCCAGCTTTCCCATGGGTGAAGGTCAGCTTTGATGGTGGAACAGACCCCAAGAAAAAAACTCTGGTCTGTGCAGTGCTGTGACAGGAGCCCTAGTTTTGAGGTCACGGGATCTGGCTCCTATGTCCGATGCTGCCTGGAAATTGCTGTGTGACCTTGGTTAGGTCACTGCCCCTCTCTGGGGCCTGTTCCTCAACCTGCAAATGAAGAACTTGGACTAGAAGACCTTTAAAGTCTGTCCAGGAACTTTCCCTCATACCAGCCGGTGTGACTGGAATCTGCTTCTTTCACAAAGGTTCCCAGACAAACCCCAGGGAAAATTTCTTTTTTGTAACTTAAAAAAGATTTTTTTATTTGGAGGATAACTGCTTTACAATGTTGTATTGATTTCTGACCTACAACAACATGAATCAGCTATATGTATACATATATACCCTCCCTCTTGAGCTTCCCTCCCACCCTCCTCAGTCATCACAGAGCACCAGGTTGAGCTCCCTGTGTTATAGGGCAACTTCCCACTTGCTATCTATTTTACATATGGTAATGTACATTTCAATGCTATTCTCCTTCCCAGCCTCCCCTTCCCCCCGCTGTGTCCACAAGTCTGTTCTCTAATGTCCGTGTCTCAATTGCTGCCTTGCAATTAGGTTCATCAGTATCATTTTTCTAGATCCGAGGGAAAGTTTGGCTTTCACTTTGGCTTTTGCATCCGTTCCACTCAAAACAGTCACATACAGTGTTGAATTGATATATACGTTTTCGTATGTTCTAGTATATTCTCCTTTGAGTCCTGAGAAATTTAATTTTTTGTTACGGTATCAGTCAGTTCAGTTCAGTTCAGTCGCTCAGCCATGTCCGACTCTTTGCAACCCCATGAATCGCAGCACGCCAGGCCTCCCTGTCCATCACCAACTCCCGGAGTTTACCCAAACTCATGTCCATCGATTCGGTGATGCCATCCAGCCATCTCATCCTCTGTCGTCCCTTTCTCCTCCTGCCCGCAATCCTTCCCAGCAGTATTGAGCAATTACTATGTGCTGGGACTGATTCTAAATACTTTACACGTGTTGTCTCATTTAACTCTTGCAATGACCCCAAGAAGTAGATCTCACTATAACTTTATATGTATACATATCAATTAAAGCACAGAAAGGTTAATTAAATTGCTCAAGATCATACACCTGGTAAATGGTCAAGTCTGGATTTCATTCCAGGTAAGCCAAACTTTTCATCCTTAACAAAAACAACAGACTCCTTCTAGGGCTTCTCTGAAACTCTTACACATTTTTTCAGCCCCCAACCTGCCAGGATGCCTCTTCTCAACTTGCCACATTTGCTTTTGGCTTCCAGGGTTCAGAATCTTCCCCTGACACTGCTGAAACAAAAACCCCAGAGACTGCACCCTTGTTAGTTGTCCCCTTGGTCTCCCAGCCCATAACAGAGGATTAAGGGGAACAAAACAGCACAGCCAGGGTGCCATATTCTTGCTCCATGCAAGGAGCAAGCATTCAACACAGGTGTGTTGACCCTGACTCAGGATTCCCTGACTTTGGCCATGAAGTCATTGACTGGCCAGGAGAGGAAAGGCCCAGAGAGGTAGCCTAAGGCTGTTAGGTGGCAGAAATAAGGAGGAAAAAGGAAAGTGTTACAATTGATACAAGTGAATCAAGTCAACCTGCAATGCCAAACTTTAGGTTCTTCTGCAGCATTTGCCCGATTCCCATATAATGGTCCATATCATACATTGGCAACCAAGACAATCTCTTTCTTTGAACTCAGCACCCACATGACAGACGTCTCCTGGGAAAGACTTTCTGACTGGTTGCCACACTGACATCGATACCTAGTACCCACACATTCTGACAAGGCTAGTTAAAATGGATGGGGCAGGCTGATTAATTTGTCCCCAAGGAAATATTAGAAAAGGGTTAATGCTAAAACAAGCCCTTTCCTTTTTAAAGATCCCTCTCTTCTCTCATGAATAAAATTTTTTATGAGTAGTAAAAATAATTACTCATAAGATAATCATAGCAAGGCCACCATAGCCAGACTTGAAAAGGCAGTTTGGTTGGCCGATTGTGAATGCAGCCTGGGGCAGGCTTGTCCAGCCTGGCTGATGTCTCCCACCCAGCACATCCCTTCTTGCACCAGCCCTCAGCCACTAGTGTTGTCACAGTCTTCGCCCTGAGCCCTATTCCCAGCCCTTGCTTCTACCTGGCGCACTTCTTCCTAAACTTTTCTCCTATTCCTGGTTTCAGGCTTCTTGCCTCATTTCCTGATGATGTCTTTGTCCTCATCCCTTGGAACTGACACATCACCTTGACCTTGGCATGCCACCCTCTCAGACTAGAATTTACATTGTTCCAGTAGATGATTCCTCTTTAGCTGCTCCAGAAACTGGCTGAGGCTGGCTCAGCCTTCTCTCCTTGACTCTGTCCTGGCATTGTCACATGATCTCTGTCCACAGCAGGTTTGCCTTGACTCAGGGTGGGGTGGTCAGGGACCAAGAGTGGATCATTAGAAAGACCACATCAGGATTCTCCTAACAGATTCCCAGAGTCTCTGGGAACATCTTACGGGGACATGCAAGGCTCCCCCTCAGTTGAGTTACTTCCAGCCAGGGACTGAGCTTCCAGGCCTCCTCCATAATCTTGCTGGGTTTGCATAGCTAGAATGACTATATGATTTTTCATCTAAGTTGGGCACCTTTGGCAGCGGAAATTGATGCTATTAATAATCACGCCTGGACAACAGGCATAAGCTGGGATTGTCCCAGGCTAACTGGGGCATTCTATAAAGTACCCTTACTCAGAGCCCAACTTCCTTCTCAGTGATACAGCCTGGTAATAACTATCTTCCTATGTTGTACACACTGTACCAATGCCTCCTTTGGTGAGTCTCACTGAGACTTGTCCACAAAAAGTAACCCTAATAGCTGATGTGTATACCAGGTGACTGATGCACTCTACAATGGAACTACCTAAAGCCTCTTGACAGCAGCTCTTTTAAGTCTTAGAAGGGTAGATACATTTTGTCATTCTATTTAATAATATATCCTCATTTTGTCTTTTAAAAAATACCTATAGATTCTGTTCTGAAAATTTAAAGTAAAATTGATGCCCAGGAGGATGCTAGCTGAGGTTTTGTGTGTCCCCTAGTTCTGCAGTGTCATCTGAAAAGCATGACAACAGCCTCACACCTGATGTGGGGAGGAGTGTGGCCTCAAAACCACTTAAACTCACCATGTCCAAAGTGTTTGTGGGGATGAATGAAAATTCTACAGATCAAGGTCTAGATCAGTGTCTGTGCTTGCCTAAGCACTTGACCTTCCCCTGTACTGAGTCTTCTGGTCTTCTTTTGTTGCTGTTCAGCTACCAAGTCGTGTCTAACTCTTCATGACCCACTGGACTGCAGCACGCCAGGCTTCCCTGTCCCTCACCATCTCCCAGAGTTTGCCCAAGTTCATATCCGTTGAGTCGGTGATGCCATCCAATCATCTCATCCTCTGTCTCCCTCTTCTCCTTCTGCCTTCAAGCTGTTCCTCTACATATGACAAATATAAGGCCAATAACCCCCCCCATGCAAGGGTCTTGGGGGCTTCATGATCACGTAGCTCAAAGTCCTAGGTGGGATATTTTTTTCCCCTTATGTAGAGAGGCTTGAGCTTGACAACAGACCACCTCTGCAGGAGACCCTCCTCAAATGGGAGGTGTTTGTGTGGGCCCCATCCCCCCTTTCATCCCATTCCGTGGTTTCTGAAGAAACTAGGAGGCAGTTCCCCCAGCAGTCACACCTGGATTGCTGAAATCCCCAGCACTCTCATCTGAATGGAGGCTGAGGGGCAGCCTGGGGCACAGAGGCTCTGGATAAAATCTCCTAGATTCAGCTGCATGTGACTTCCTCAGCGAGGCCTGATCTAACCCTGCAGCGAGGGCAAGGCTCTCCTCTTTGTGATCTCACAGTCTCCACATCATCCCTCCCACCTAGCAAGGTCCTACCCACTCACACAGCACGTGCACAGGCGCGCACACACACACACACACACACACACACACACAGAAGTCTGGTCCAGGAACATCAAGTCACTCCTCCTTTTTCTCTGGAACCTGCAGGCATTTGTCATGTCTGAGGATTTAGTACATCTTGTGTTGAATTCCTTCCTCCCCTCCTCTACCTCCTTCCAGCAGACATACAATTTCCCTGGAGATGAAAGGATAATTTAAAAATTAACTTATTTTCCCAGTCTTTCTCTATAGCTCCAGGAAATAGCTTCAGATCAAAACACACAGGTCCTGGAAGGTAATGATTAGGAGGGGGCTTGATGGGGACTTTGGTTGCTGATAATGTTGTATGTCTTGAGCTGGGTGGTGATTACCTGGCTGTGTTCATTTGGAGATGATTCATTCGCCTCTATATGTATAACACGTGCTCACTTCTGAATGTGTGTGCTACTTCAATGGAAGTTTAGATTTGAAAACAAGCATCGGATGAGAGGGAAGCCTTTAACTGGAGACCTGCTGTCTGGACAAGAAGTCTTTCCAGCTCTTTTTTCTGGTGCTCACCTATTAATACAGTTGCTACTGGGCTGCTGGAGCTGCCACTGTTTCAAAGATGCGAGGCTGAAGGCCGGCACTGTCTTCCTGCTTCCAGGAAGAAACCTGTATTGAGAGCATAGTAGTCTTTAATCTCACGCTGCCCCTTCTAAGGCTCTGGGCAGACTCACCCTCCTGGAATATGGTGAGGAGGTCCTTAGATGAGAGGCAAGGTGGTTGTGAGCTCACAGTCTGAGACGCACCAAACTATGGTGATGACAAGAGGTTGGTTATGCAAAGGAGAAGTAGGGGGCCTAAGTGTTTGGAGGCGGACAGATAAACCTGTGTTGAAACTCTGACTCTGCCACTTGGTAGCCATGTAACCTTGGGAAAATGATATGAACTTGCTAATCTTCAATTTCTGCATCTGTAAAATGGGGCTAATGACAGTGCTGGCCCCATTTGATTGCTGTAGGAATTACCTGTACTACATATAAAGGGTTTTGCCCAGGGCCTGCATAATATAAGCACCCATTAATGACTATATGTTATAATCCAGTCTAACCTCCTCACTTTATGTGAGAAGAGTAAGACCTAGAGAAGGGAGTACCTTGTTGAAGGTCACAGAGCCAGGATGTGACAATGACAAGGACTGTCAGTCTGGTGCCTCCTTAAGGGCACAGGTGACACGGCTGGGGACAACATGGGAAACAAGAGGGTCCTGCCTTCCTGGAGCTCACAGTCTGGGAGATGGTGGGTGGAAAGACTCCAAACTATGATGATGACAAGCAGGAGATGGGTTATACAAAGGAGAAGCAGGGGAGCTAAGAGAAAGGAAGAGCCCAGAAAGAGCCAAAGGGAAGGTGCTGGGGTGAGGTAGAACAATAAAGGGGCCAGTGTAGTCAAAGCCCAGGGAGCCAGGGGAGTGCTTAAGACCTCCTCAACCATGCTGAGAACTGTGGACTTTATCCTAAGGGATGTGGGAAGCCACCACAGGGTTTCAAGTTGGGAAGTGATAGAATGAGATTTGCTCTTTAGAAAGGAGCTCTGAGAGTGAGCCCAGGTCCAAAGGCACCAACGGGTACAGGGTGGGATCCTGTAGCCTCATACAATTCTCATGGCTGGAGCAGTGGGGCCCCTTAGGGGCTGGAGCATCTTCATTGGACAGATAGGGAAACTGAGGACCAGAGAGGGACAGTGACCTGACAAGGGTCACACAGCAACTTAGAGGCAGAGATGAAAGGTCTGCTTCCCCTGTCTCCAGGCACAGTCCCTGCTGCACCCACAGTCATCCCTGACTTGCATGGAGGTCTTGCTCGTTTGCATGAAAGTCTTTTAACCCCAAACAGATCAACAGACTCTTAAGTAGGTAAGAACACATTAGGTCTAGAGGCACAAAACATATCTTTGCAGAACGTAGGTGTTTAAGTGCATGGCCTTTTATCGGGGCCCTCGATCTGTTCCCCAGTCACTCAATTCTCCCTTCCTGTTCTTCATTTACAGTATCTTGGGGCCAACCTCAGCCTGGCTGCATCTGCAGACCTGTTCAAGTAGAGACTGGGAAGGAGTGTGGCAATGGGCACGATTCCAGCATGGAGCCAGCTTCCTCACCCCTATCTATGGCTGGGTCTGGACGTTCCTAAGAATTCTTCCTCAACTGGTCCCCCCCCCCCCCGGATGGATGATATCATGGGCCTTTGAAATAAGAGGAAAACTCCTGCTAGGCTGGAAATTAAGGTGATTCAAAGCCAGATGGCAGAGCTTCCAAACAGAGAGGGCAGGACAAGTCATCCAAACACACCAAGCTGCGAAGTTGGCTGGGCCTTTGGGTATGAAGGTATTGGGGTTGCTGTGGAAGCAGGGCCCAGGGTGGACTTCACAGCTGGGCCTCCTCTGAGGGTCCAGACTGGGGTCAGCATTTGGGCCTTGCCCCCTTCTCCCTTGCAATTCCAATTTGACCACAGGAAGAATCTTTGGCTTTCTCTGAGAAATGGATTTCCAGGTCTTGGCCGTGCTTGAATCTGCACTTATGGAGTGAAGGACTTAGGGTGGGAAATTAATACCCAGCGACCACCTGCTACACTGTGCTGGGGACCATGGGGTATAATGGCCCAGTTTGCAGCAAGGTATCAACCAGTGGCTCTTTAGGCCACAAGGGACAAGACCAGCCTGGGAGTAAGGCCTCTTCCCTTGAAGGGAAGGGCTATTCCCATAGCTGATCGCCCTGGAGGTGCAGGAAATGCGATGAGGCTCTGGACTGGCTGAAGGATGAAGGAGAGGTGCTCTTCACCATGGAAAACTGCATCAGACCTGCTGTATGGAGAGGCCATGAGGGGTCTGGGGGTCAGTGGGCTGCCCTCAGCTACATGGACACCATCCAGCACCTCGCCACCACTGTTTACCATGGTGGAAGCAGCAGCAGCTCAAGGAAACAGCAAGTTTTGGTGATAATCAATATTTATGTGATACTCAAGGGGGCATGACTGAGTTATCCTCTGAGAAGTGGGAGCAACCCAGACTGACCTTGAGTTGAGGCAAGCACTTCCTCTTCACCCCTGGGCTCTCAGAGATGGCCAGCGGTGATGATAGCTGAGCCAGCCAAGCTGTTAATGACCTCACATGGGGCAAGAATAACCCAGATTGTGAAGGACCTCCTTGGGAGTCCAGCGGTTAAGACTCTGGGCTTCCACTGCAGGGGGAGTGGTTTTGATCCCTGGTCAGGGAACTAAGATCCAGCATGCCGTACTGCAAGGCCAAAACATTAACAAAAAAATAACCCAGCCTGTGGTGTGGGTTCTACCATGGGATGGAAGAACCCCCGAGATTCCCTCTGGACCACATGTAAAGCAATACACTGGAGAACCCCTCAGAAATGGTGGGGGGACACTGCCGCAAGGGCTAATGTCCAATAAAGTAACTCAGACCATAATGGTTGGCATAAAAGGAAACGTAACTCTATCTTGAACTGAGTTTAGGGACATACAGATTATCTATTACCTCACCTTTTTTTTTTTTCACTGAAGTAACCCTTTAACGGAAACAGAGCTAATTCTTATCCCCACTTTATCGATGAAGAAACTAATATTCTGAGTGATCTCCAGCTTTTAGATTTCACAAATGAGCAAGCTGAAAAACACTGGAGGGGCATACATGGCTTGCTCACTTTTATTTAGTATTCCTAAACTAGGGGATTTAAAACCTTCAAATTGCTAACATCTCCATTCACTATTGTTTTTCAGGTAAAAGAAAGGATCTTGCCAACCATGAAGCAGACAAGCTAATAAGTGTAAAGGCTGGTCTTTTAATAGAGTTACAGTGTTGAAGATTTAATTGAATATCCTTATCCGTCTCATCTTGAAGACCTGTGAGAGGTGGCCCTGTACTTGTGGTGATTCGTGGAGTCAAGTCAGGATTCCCGGGGACTGAGTGACTAACCTAGCCAAAAAGACAGAACTAGCTGTGCTCCCCTGTGGTCAGGGCAGAGGGGACCTACAGATGCTCTCTGGGGTGCTCCAGGGCCTTGTCCGACTGTCCTACCCCCTGGCCTCTCGGATGAGCTCAACCATTGGGCTGAGAAATCAAGCAACGCCAGTGTGGAGGCGTTTGCTGAGCTCAGCACTGCATGGTTTCCTCTGCACCAAGTAAGGCACTTAACAATCCAGACCTTGCCAGGACACAAGCAGCTAAAGAAGAAGGCAACCTAAGTCTCCGATAGAGTCAGGCCATACAAGATGGCGGTTCTCTCGCTGTCCGTATATCCCCTGCTCGGCCAGCCCCAGGCTTCACCGACACCCAACTCATATGACTGACCTTCCCTCCTAATCATGGAACCTAATCAGTAAATGCCTACATACTTGACCCCGGGCCCCAGCTAGTGACTGTCCTAATCTTTAGATCACAACATCTCCAGTTTGATAGCTTATCAAAAGGGCAGCGAGGGGCGAGGGGCGTGCTTCTCGACCGGTTTCCCTGATAACTGACAGCCAATCTGAAGTCAATTCCCCCTATAACTGGTAATTCCTCCATCCACCCTACCCGATGGAAGACAACTGCCACGACCTTCTTGCCATATGCCGCACACAGTGAGATGTTGCTCCAGGACCTTGCTTCAGACGCGTAAGGTCTCCCATCCATTAAACCACTGGTGTCTCTGTCCCTGACTCCGCGATTCTGCTTCCGTCTTGATGCTGGGCAAGTACAGGGCTTGCAGGCCTCTGGGGTGAAGCCCAGTATCTCTCTTTTCTCTTTTAGGAAAACACATTTTTGAACCTTCATTCCCCAGCTGTTGCCATGAGACTTTCTGCTTCCTGGACACCCTGCTTGGTGGAAACACCAAACCATTCTCTCTCCCTAGCTGTCCTTGGTCAATGGGCTTAGACTGATCTCAAAACAAGACCACCTGTGGTTCCCCAAATCTGGGGCATTCTTGCCTCAGAGAATTACAACATATTAACACTGAAACGAACTTAAAGGATAATTTAATCCACCTGCTCCCATTTTGTGTATAAAAGGCAAAGAAAGCAGCTACTAAAACCCAGGTCTTCTAACTTTTAGCCGGGGCCAGGGTGGCATAATTGACAAACCACAGAGGAACTTGGGTTGGAGTCTAGTCCTCCTTCATCCTAACTGTGAGACCATGGGTGAACCTTCACTTCTCTGAACTTCAATGTTTTCAACTGAAAACATGCAAAATACATACCAGTCTCCAGGGTTCCCTCAGGGATTAACTAGGCCATGTTGTCCATTCAGTGCCCAGTCCATAGTTCCTTTTGGGCAGCTTACTAACTTCTTTAAGGCTCAGTGTTTCCATCTGTTAAGTGGGGATAATAATTGGATTACAGGAGCTAATGCCTGTATGTAAAAGGTTTAGCCCAGTGCTTAGCATATAGCAAGCAGTACATGGAAGCAATTGTTACTAGCACATCAGCATTATCAGCCCCTTCTCTCTGTCTTCCTCTCCTCCCTCTTCGAAATTCAGATAAAGGAAAAGAGTACTTTGTCAATGGGCCCTTTCCCTGCCTGAGGCTCTGGCGGTGGTCTGCAGCCCTGGAGCCCCGAGGGGTAAAGTCTACACCATGGCTCGCCCCTTCCTGAGAAGCTCGGTTGGGGTTTCATGGCCAGTCCAGCTGTCCCAGTGATCTGGAAATCAATTTAATTCCCTCCTCAGTTTATTCTATCAGGTGCTGTGCTGTGCTTAGTCACCCAGTCATGTCTGACTCCTTTGCAACCCCATGGACTGTAGCCCACCAGCAAGAATACTGGAGTGGGTTGCCATGCTCTCCCCCAGGGGATCTTCCCAGGCCAGGGATCAACCCAGGTCTCCCACACTGCAAGTGGATTCTTTACCCTCTGAGCCACCAGGGAAGCTCCATCAGGTGGAGGGGTCCTAAATCGAATGTGAATACACCGTGCAGCCTCAGGCTGGCTGTCACCTAACCCTTTCCATATCCACAGGAATTCCACCTGTATGTGTGGATTTCCCAGGTGGCTATTTGGCTGAAGGAAGTGCTCAGTGGGCATCCGTGCGAGTCTCTGGACACTAGACATGTGCTGTTGTGGACAGAATTCCTGGACCTCAAACCCTGACTTGCCATGGGCTGCCGGGGGCCTCTCAGAGTCACAGACCATCATCAGTGCAAAGGATGGTCTTCTAGACTCCATCAATCTGGTCTCCTGTTCTGGAGGATTTAGGCAGACCAGTGGGGCATTACTGTCAAAGAATCAGGTCAATGAGCTTCAAAAAGACTAAAGTCAGCCTGCTGCCAACCCAGCCAGCCATTTCACGGGGAGTGGTGGAACCATCCCCGATTTTGAGAAGGAGAGAACTGAGTTCAAACACTAACTTTGACACTAACCAGTGGTCCTACTCAAAGCTTAAATTTCCTCAGCTAGAAAATGAGGATTATCAACCCTATCCTTACTAAATGCTGTGAAAATTAAACTGAAAGTTGATGACTGCTTAGTTTAGTGCATAGCACACTGTTATTATTTAATGATGACCCTGTTAAAGCATAGAACAGCCAGGCCAGGGACATCCCTGAGAGACTCTAGATGCTGTGTATGACACGGTCCCCTGAAAGTAGATCATCTGAATTCAGATCCTGACTCTGCCTCTCCCTCTACTAAGCTAGTTAAACTTTCTGTGCCTCAGTTTCTCTTTCTGTAAAGAGAGATAATGATAGTACCCACCTCAATGAGCTTATGATGACTAAGTTTTTAAAGTACTTAGAACAGTGCCTGGCACATAATAAGTGCTCATCAAATGTTGGCTATTCATAATAGAACTAAATGATTTCTCATCAGCCTAATATTAACTCCTCAAACATGAATTTCAGGAAGCTCATTATCACCCTGCATTTCTGAAATGACAGATGGGCAGAAGGCATGAGACCTACAGCTTTCTCCTGCATCAGTTCCTTCCTATGCGAAGGAGCTCCACTTTCTCATAACAATTGCCACTCCTAGGATGTCTGCCATGTGCCTGCGGCTTTACAGATTTTACCCCCAATCCTTATGCTAACCCTCTAAAACAGGCATTGTTATCCCCATTTTGTGGCTCTTCAGGTGATGCTAGTGGTAAAGAACCCACCTACCAATGCAGGAAACACAAGAGACATGGGTTCAGTCCCTGGGTAGGGAAGATCCCCTGGAGGAGGGCATGGCAACCCACTCCAGTATTCTTGCCTGGAGAGTCCCATGGACAGAGGAGCCTGGTGGGGTACAGTCCATGGGGTGAAATAGAGTCAGACACGACTGAGATGATGTGCGTCTCACGTATGCATCCCCATTTTACAGATAAGGAAGTTGAGGTTTAGAGAGGTGAAGTGGCTTAGTCAGGGGAGCCCAGTGGGCAGGGACAGAAGTAGGACTGAACACCAGTCTGGCTGGCTCTGCAGCCACGGCTGCCTTGCTTACCTCAACAGAGTGGGGCTCTGGGTCTCTTTTGTGGGTGCGGGTGTGTCGACCAGTTCCTCAGCATCATTCAGCTCCACTGGGCTGGCTGAGGCGGTTGATATTTAAAAAACTGGAGGGTAGGGAGACAAGAAAAAAAAAACAACTCTAAAAACAATAAACGGTGATTCAGACTGAGTCTTAACTCAGGCGGTTACGGGAAACTGGCGGGAAGCAACAGCCTTAGTCACTGAGGAATGGCTGAGCCCCTGACTCATGGGCAGCAGGTCACGCTGCTCGGGACAGAAGCCAGCACTGCTTTCAGTGCCAGAAAGGCAGGAAAAAGCTCTGGCCAGGGGGCCTAGGGGGGTGGGTGGGATGGTCGTGGTGCCGTAGAGCAGGAGATGAAAGGAATGATGACCTGGAGTAAGAGATGCTTTGTTAAGGGAGGGACCAGGCTTGCCCTGGCTTCTGGAACAACATCTAAACTCCCAAGTCTGACATTCCTGCCCCTGTCCATAGCCTCCCCCATCTTTCTCAGCCTGATTTCTTTCTATTCTCATTCAAACACTGCACACTACAGTCAAATGGGATGATCCACCATCCCTCAGATGCTCTCTTGTTCCCTTTAGTGCCTGGAATGTTCTTGCCTCTTATTCCCTTCCAGCCCTTTGGCCCACTGTGTTTACCTCTTCTTCACTGGGTCTTCTCTCCTGCCTTCAGCTCTAAATTCAAGCCTTGGTTCCTCAAATATTTGTAGAGCACATAGTATACTAAATTCCATGGCAACTGCTGGAAATACAAAGATGGGTTAGGTGCAGTCCCCGTTTTCTGGAAGCTCATGTCTTGTATCCCCTTCAGTGAGGAACCAGATGTATACATGTAAATGGAGAGTCATCTCCACAAAAGAAGAGTTCTGATATGGGTAAACCCACTCTGGTAAGCAGGGGAGGCTTCCTGGAGGAAGGGATGTTTGGGTTGAATCTTGCAATGTAGAAATTAGGAGATGGTGGGCTGGGGAAGCATATGAAATAATCTGTCTCCTAAACTCTCAAAAATAAAAATTCAGGCAAGTAATAGAAGTTTTTTGATCAAAGAAAGGGGGAAAAATGGAGGAAACAACCCAGAGAAGCAAAATAACAGTCTCTGTAAATCCTGTCAAAATTTTGGAGTAATTCCTGCCAGGCTTCCCTCTGCGTATTTCTATGTGTGTAGACATATACATTAAAAAGGTACCGAAAGATGTTAATCTGTTCTGTAGTCTGCTTTTTACATTTAGCGACATGGAATCTTTTCATGTCAGTATATACCAGTCAACATAATACAGAGGTCATGACTTATCTGCCCCGAGAGAGGTTCTGTTCGGCTCATGTTCAAATTCTGCATTTGCACACCTAGCACTCTGGACTCTGAGAGCTATTTCTCCCCAAGGCCACCTTTCCTTGTCTTAAATGTGAGTGAGATCTGCTCCTTTGTTTACATCGCATGCCTGGCTGGTCCAGGCTCTGGCATCGGAGCCCCTGATCCCGAACATTCGTGTAGTTATGTCGTGTTCTAGACCATGAAGCACCTTGAATTCCCTGGCATCTTATCCGCACTTCTCTTTTGACACTGCCAATTTTCACCAAAGACAGTCATTAATCGTGTAGCTGCCTTCTTCCTCAGGGGTGGGCTCCTCAGATACAGGCTCCACACCTGACATTTCTCTCTCTCCTCCTCTCTCCTTCTGACTCACAGAACACAGCACAGCTCCACAGACTCTTGCTCAAAAAGTGGTCACTAAGCATTTGACAAAGGGACGGAGAAGAAAAATACAGGGTCACGGCTTGACCTCTCCTAATTCAAGTGAGATGTCCTCCCCCTTCTCCCAACCCAGATCCTGTAGCAGGCGGACAGGGGCCCCAGAGTATGCCTTCCCCTGGTTCACACCTGGTTCCACCGCTTAGCAGGCTCTGCAAGTTCCTAAATCTCTCCAGCTTTCAACTTCTCTTGTGCAAAATGATCACACTAACTGTACCTATCTCTCCAGGTTGCTATGAGGTTCAAGCCTGCACAAAAAGACCTTCTAAAAGACACGGTCACACCATCACAACTGTTGGCTACTGTTTTTACTCTTATCATCCAATCATCTTATACCTTCAACTCCCCTCTTAAGGAGGCATTCCTCTTTGTCACTTCCCCTCCCTCTATTCCTGGGGCACGATCTCGTCCTATAGAGAGGGGTCTCAGGCTGGCGCTCGACCTGACAGTGGGGGTGGAGTCTATTCTCGAAGGAGGTGGATACTGGGAGTATGGCCAGCAGTTTCCAGGCCTTTGGAAAACCTCAGTGAACTAGGCAAGGGGTGGGCAAACCATTTCTGTAAAGGGCCATATAAGAAATACTTTATTATATTTTATTTACTTTTTAACACATGAGAGTGCTATTTATTAACTTTTTTTAATAAAAAATTTTTTTATTGGAGTTTATTTGATTTACAATGTTGTATTAGTTTCACATGTACAGCAAGTGAATCAGTTATACACATACATATACATACATCCACTCCTCCTCAGATTCTTCTCCTATATAGGCCATTACAGAGTACAGATAGGAAATATTTTAGGCTTTGCAGACCATATGGTCTCTGCTGTCACTACTCAATGCATTAGTAGCACAGAAACAGCTGTGGACAATGTAGGAATGAAAGGTCATGGCTACGTGCCAATAAAACTTTATTTACAAAAACAGGTGGCAGGCCAGTCTTGGCCCAAGGGCCATACTTGACAGAACCTTGGGTAGACCAGTTACACCCTCATAGAGTCAGGGCCTGTGGGTTTTCTCTGCTCTGTACTCCTGAGAAGCTCCTTTCTTGCCCTGAAAGCTCAGAGTCCCCATCTATCCATTGAGGAGATTAAGACAGATCATGTTTAAGAGCCATTCTGTCTCTGAAGTGCAATACCTCTGTGCTTGGTAAGCTATGTGACATTGGGCAACTCTTTTCTCTCCGGGTCAGTTCTGTCCTCTGTAAAGCAAAGAAGGTCCATTGACCATCGAGCCTGGACCACATGCCCACGGGGAGACTTTGGGCTGGGCAGGCCCTGAGTTTGCTACAGAGTAAGTCATTGGGTTTCCCTGGTGGCTCAGCAGTAAGAATACGCCTGCCAATGCAGGAGATGTGGGTTTGATCCCTAGGTTGGGAAGATTCCCTGGAGAAGGAAATGGCTACGCATTCCAGTATTCTTGCCTGGAAAATCCCATGGACAGAGGAACCTGGCGGGCTACAGTCCATGGGGTTGCAAAGGAGTCAGACACGACTGAGCGACTAAACAAGTCACAGACACTCGGTCACCCAGAGCACCCTCAGATGCTGCCCTGTACCCCTCGTTGCCCTCCTCCCCACTGCCGGGGACCCCTGTAATTTGTCCCCGAGGGCCTGGTTGACGTTCAGCCCCACACTGCGATGCAGCCAGGTTGCTCTTGCCTAAATGGCTTGCTGGGAACTCCTTCTGTAACTGGAGTGTCACAGTTCACGTCTGAGTATGCCAAGTACCCAGGGCAGCTCCCCTGCAGAGTCCCATTAGCAGGGCCAGCTGGGTGTGGTGTCACCATGGACTGGACCAGACCACAGCGTGCCTCGGAGGCCAGTAGGGTCACAGAGTTCCCTGCTCTATGAGGCCGATCTGAGAGCCTCTTTGTAGCTGGATGCCTTCATTCTGCCCTTCAGATGTACCATGTCCTCTCCTGGCGTGCTTTCTAGGCACGCACACACACATGCATACACACACGCAAACACACACACATGCATACACACGCGCAAACACACACACACACACACACACAATCACCCTGTGTCTTTATGTCCTAGGAAATGTCTTAAAGATCTAAGAAGAGTCAGGAAGCTCTCCAGACCTAACCAAATGCTGCTTTTATCCCCATAAAAAAGAAAACCAGCTGCTCCAGCCTGACCCATAACAAGGCAGGCCTTAGAAGATGAATTGAGTCAGCAGTGGGGAACCACGGCACCCTTGTGACCTGACCGCTGAGAGACAGGACGGGGCCAGGCTCAGTTCATCAGGAGCTGAGGTGCCAATGGCAATGACATGACCATCAGCCTAGGCAATTCTCCCTAGCAGATGCCTCCACCCCACAGAGCGCGTGACTTCCCATCTTCCCTGGGGTATTGGCATAACAAAGGCTGTGTCCCAGCACCATTGTACAGCTGGGGAAGGCCGGAAACCAAGCTGCAGGAAACTGGTTGCTATGGTTTCCTTGGGCGTAATGCCATAGAAATCGCTTTCTAAAAAAAAAATAAGGTTTCTGTTTTTGTTTTTTTTTTCCAGGGAGACATAAGGGGGGAATATTTATTTCAATTTACTATAATCCAGGCATTGAACTAGGTTCTAAATCCTCATAGTAAACCCCTGGGTTTGGTGGTAACATCTCCAAATTTTGCAAATGAAAATATGGAAGCACAGAGAGGCCAGGCCACCTGCCCACAGACACCCAGATGGAAGGTGGCAGAGCAGTTTGGAACCCAAGATTGTCAAACTCTATTGCTTGCTTCCTTTTCAATGTACACACCGGGATTTGGGAGATTATACAATCCAGATTATTCTTATCATTGAGGTCCTGAAGCGAGGGGTAGGAGAGAGGAGCAAGGGGGCAGGGAAGGAGCTAAATCAGAAATGAGAGAGTGGAGGGAACTTCCCTGGAGGTCCAGTGGTTAAGATTCTGTACTTCCACCACAGGAAGAGCAGGTTCGATTCCTGGTTGAGAAACTAATATTTCACATGGCGCCCCTAGGTGCAGCCAAAAATTAAAAAAGAAAGAAATTAGGGAGCTGAGGAGTGAGGTCGCTAGTAGTTTCTAATGTGCAAGCGAGCACCAGGCTCTCCAGGCTCTCAGGGTGAGTGGAGAGGTCACAGGATTTGGCAGGGAAGGGCCTGTGGTTAAGGTCCACTGTCCCTGCTCTCAGTTTGAGCCTCAGTTTCCACATCTGTAAAAATGGGCATAATAAACTTACCTGCCTCATAGGGTTTTTGTAAAGACTAAGTAAAATCATCCATGTCAAATGTGTGACACAGAGTAAGCATGCAGTAAACGTAAGCATCCTGGCTATTGTTATCATTATTAATTATGCTATTTGTGAAAAGAAACCTATAAATTATGAATTGCTGTGCAAATATCAACTAACTTAAGGGGAACTTGGGGCTAACTTAATGGAGGGACCCTGGAAATGGCTGTGCATGCGGCAACCACACCCCCGCCCCCCCCAAGCCACATGACTATACACAGAGGCCCTGATTTACCGGGGAATGGGAGACTTCCCACCGTGCATCCCTGGGGGAGAACAGTGGTACGTGCCTTGGTCCCACATGCCTTAGTTCTTTCTGAGCACCTAGTGTGTGCCATGCCTTGTGCCAAGAGGAATACAGAAATATGATATGGTCTCTGCTCTCCAGAACCTCTCGGACTGTGAAGAAGAGAGAGGGGTGAACACACTGGATATTCACTCAGAGTGTCGCCTCCTCAAGGGGGGCATGTACAATAGGTGTGCAGGGGAAGGTCCCTACAGGAGAGAGAGAGAAAGAGTGTGTGTGTGTGTGATGGTGGGCAGGGAAGACTTCTCCATGAAAGGGGGCATTTAAATTAAGCCTTAAAATGTACATAGAAGTTCGTCAAGGGAGACGTGTTAGAGGGGCTTCCCAGGTGGTGAAGTGGTAAAGAATCCACCTGCCAAAGCAGGAGATGTGGGTTCAATCCCTGGGTCCGGAAGACCCCTTGGAGAAGGAAATGGCAACCCACTCCAGTATTCTTGCCTGGGAAATCCCATGGACAGAGAAGCCTGTGGGGCTAAAGTCCACGGGGTCGCAAAGGAGTCAGACATGACTTAGCAACTAAACAACAACAATAGCGTGGGAGATAGCAGAGTTGGAGAAGGAAACAATAGCTACAAAGATCTCAGGGAATCTGGGGAACATACGATTGGAGTTTCAAGTGCAGAAGCGCAGTGTGGAGCTGGGGGAGGCTGGAGGAGTGGGTAGGATGAGAGAGGAAATGGAACAGAGGGCTGGGGTCAGGCTGTGTAGGGTCTTATGTACTCTGCTAAGGATGATGGAGGTTTCCTGTAGTTAAGACAAGAAAAGGAAGCTGCTGTGTGTGTGAGGGATGTGACTAGAGGTCTACAGAGGCCCTGGGTGAGTTAGGCTAGTAGCCATGAGGCTAGAGGGTGAGCCACCCTTTATTTTGAGTTCTTATTCTGTGCCAGGACCCCTGCTCATCCCTTTTCATGAATTCCCTACTTTAATCCTCACTCAAACTTCACAGGGTGGTCTGACAATTGCCCCATTTTGCAGGTGAGGAAACCGAGGCAAACCTCACAAACCGAGGCAAAGATTGACACCAGATTCAAGCCCAAGTAGGCTGGCTCTTTCCCCTTTCAGTGGTCTCTGCATCTCACTGTGAACAGGTGGCACGTTTCAAAGAGGCCAGGAGAGAAGTTGTGAAGTCAGGCGCTGGGCCTGAGGGTGAAGGCCAAGGGTAGAAAGCCTGACATGCCAAGCAGAGAAGTGAAGAAATACCCAGGAAGCCCAAGACTCAGGGAAACCTGCTCTCTAGGTGACCTCACCCAGAGAAACTTCCATCTGTCACCACACGTCCACTGAGATTCCTTTCTGGGACTGTCTCCTTTTTCTTGAAGAATGTAAGCCTGGCCCAGGACAACAATCCTGGGAGAATAAAACCCCCACTTCTGACACTGGGAGAAGGGAGCAGAGGAATTCAACCTGCGGGACTGGTTGCTTGTAACCTTCCATTGAGAAAAACTGCTGTCTGGGAGCTGCCGCCATTCCTGCCTGTCAAGGGCGGCACACGCAAGGTCTGACTTCCCAGAAAGGAAGACGGACACATGTGCGCCTTCTGAGAGTTCACGCTCACAGTCCTCTTGTGCAAAAATCCCTCCAGAGTGGAAATGAAAATAAGACTTGGGACATGGTGATCGTTAGGCCGGTCTCCGAAGTTCCCCTAGGTAGCTTGGGGAAGAACTGACTGCAAGTGTTTGTGATCAGAGGGAACAGAGAAGGTGAGTGGGACCAGCAGGAGAGAGCAAGAGCTTGATGCTCAGCCAAGAGCTCCTTCCACTTCCCCGGGCCAGAGGCACTTGGCCGCTCAGCCCAGGTCTGACGAGGACCAGAGCCGCTCTCCAAGTGCCCCTGAGTTGCTCTTACTTAATTAGCTCCATGGCCATAAAAGGCTGGCTCAGCTCGGAGGAGGTGCCTGGCCCCAAGAAGCAGCAAACTAAGTGTCATAAAAACACGGCCCCAAGAAGGGGAAAGGGCAGGGCAGGGCGGGAAATTCAAATCATAATGGATGTGTTGTTTCTAACAGCTGAGGCCCATCCTGTCCTGGAAGGAGGCTGGGTCCCAGCCCCTGAGTCCTGCTGTGCCCAGGCCTAGCCCATCTCGGAAGGAAGTGAACAGGTCCTGGGAGGAGAAAGAGCTTTGGTGCATGTGTGTTGTTTCATCAAAGCAAAAGATAATGCACGGTGACTTCCCTGGTGGTCCAGTGGCTAAGACTCTGCTTTCCCAATGCAGGAGACCTGGGTTTGATCCCTGGTCAGGGACATAGATCCCACATGCCACAACTTAAAAAAATAATCCCACATACCGCAACTAGGACCCAGTGCAGCCTAATTAATTGTTTAGTTACTTTTAAAAAGAGATAATGTATAAAAACTTTTAATCCTTCCTTTAAAACCAATTCTGAGATTTCTTTATAACTTTATAATTTCTTTATATTATGTCACTCAGTGTCCCCTTCTCCCTCCAGTTAAGACTCCATATGAGAAATTCCTTATAGGACTTAATGTGAAGGAGCCTATTGTCAGAGAAGTTGGGTTAAGAGGATGGTGGGAGAAGAGTTTTAGAATCAAATTCCTCTGGGTTTAAATACTAGCTGTGTGACCTTGAGGAAATCAGTTAACCTCTCTGATTTTTATTGGTTAAATGAGAATTGTTGTTGAATGAGGATTATTGTTAAACGAGGATAATAATAATATCCACTCCTGAGAATTGTTAGAAGAATTAAAATTCTGTGTATCAGTCATAGGACACAGTGCCTGCTACATAGTAGATGCTCAATAAACACAGTTGTGCATAAATACGTTTATAAAACACAGTGTAGCTCCTCTAACGTCTTGGTCCTGTAAATGAAGATAATAATGCTTATCATCGTAGGGCTGCCATGTGAGAATACCTCCCATGATAATGGTGCTCTTTTAGTATCAGTCCCTTTCTCTTTCTCTCCCCAGCCTCTGCTTATGCCTCAGCCTCTGAGAGGTTCAGAACCAGATCCAATGTCTAATCCAGCTCTTGGGGTACAGTTGTTTCTGACTATTCTTTCTAGCAACCCTCTTATAAGCATGTTTCTTGCAATCTATCTCAAATTTCCTTTGGAGAAAGACCGGGAGCCAATAAATAAACAGACTCACACAACAAGTCTACATTTTGTGCCTCAGGAACTCTGCCCTGTGTCTCTGCCTGACTCGCCAATAAATAAACAGACTCACACAACAAGTCTACATTTTGTGCCTCAGGAACTCTGCCCTGTGTCTCTGCCTGACTCTCTAAGACCTAAATCCTCTTTGTCTGGAAGGTGCCATAAGCTGCCAGCTGGGAGCTGCATGGTCCCTGGTCCTTGAACGACTCAGAGGTAAAGGGCACTCTGCCTCCCTGCCGGCCACTCCAGAGCCCGAGCTGGTCTAAGTGGGATGTGTATGCTCTCAGCTTCTGCCTGCCACTCAGTCTGTGCCAATCACCCTCAGCGCATCCCTAACATCCTCCGTGTCCTGGGGTTGCACAGGGGAAAGTGCTCTTGCCGGTCACCTTCACGGGGCATTTGCCAAGGGCTCACTGAGTCTCAAAGGCCCCTCCAAGAGGCCGGCCCCATCATTCTGCCTGTTTTAGGGGGAGAGAGTTAATACTTGGAGAAACAGAATAACTTACTTCATTGAGGTCAGGTAGAGACAGAGGCAGGAATACAACCTGCGTCAACGAAGATATGTCAGTGGTCACTGTGAACAGCACCCATCCCCTAGTGGGCTGGTCTCACTGCTAAGGGTTGGATTAAGGCTCTGTGCCTTTATGAGAATTAAATAAATATGGAGAAGAAATTAAACAACCAAACAAATCTCAAAGATTTCTTAAGTGCCAACTCAGGGTCTGGCATTGGCCGGGGGACTATGATGGGAGCTGCTCAAGCACTGCACTTGTACTCTCTAAGGGGGACTGTGCTAAGTACCCCCCACTTGGAGTGCCCAGAACACACCGTGCTGGTTTATCCCTGCATGCCCTTACTCTGCTGTCCCCTCTGCCTAGATCTCACCCCTCCCCTCTTCCATCTCATTCCTGGATACTCAGGCTCAGACCAGAGACCCTCCCCAGGAAATCTACATCCCCACGGTTCTCTTGAGGACCCCCATCACCTTATTGTAATGGCCTGTTTATGAATGTCTCTCCCTCCAGTCAGGACGTTCCCTGTGGACGTGGATGCGTTTTGTACATCTTTGTCTTTCCCACACCTAGAATCACACCAAGCACACAGCAGGAGTGCCTAAAGCTTCTGTTTACCTAAATCAGGGGTTGGCAAGCTAAGGCCATGGGCCAAATCCAGCCTTTGGCCTATTCTTGAATGGCCCTGAGATGAAATGCTGTTTACATTTGTTAAAGGACTGTAAACAACACAAAAGCAGAGATATGCAACAGAGACCACACCGCACACCCTGGTTCTGCAAAGCCTAAAGTATTTACTCCCTGGGGATTATGCAGAAAAAGTGTGCCAACCCGTGTTCTAAGTGTTGCAACTAAGCCTTGAGGGGCAGGTGGGGTGGGGGAGCTACTGGGATGAGCGGGGTTCAGGCTGACCCCAAGAAGCTTATCTGGCTGCAGGAGAAGACAGGAACCACAGGGACAGGGAGAGAGTAAATAACGCCAGATGCTGTTGGAACAGGGGATGCTCAAGACAGATTTCACCGAGGCAGCTGAGTTCAAAGGGTGAGGGGGATTTCCGTAGTCACTATAAATAGGAGGCACTCCCAGCTGAACGATTGCGCACAAAAGTTCAGTGAAATGAGAGGCCCTGTATGAAGACAATGCCGGAGAAATCACACCGTCCATCATGGAGGGATGACTGTGAGCACATGCACGTGTGCGCTAGAGCTTGTTCATTACCTGTAATGAGTTTTTAAAGGACACACGGGTTGTTGAGGAGACGAGAAAGAGGGCAAACAGTCCGACTGAGACAAACAGTGAGAACTAGATCAGAGAAAGAGCAAACAGCACTAATTGATCACCACGCTCTTTCATGAGAGGCTTGGATGTAGCTTCAATTGCCTCTCCACCTAGGCTCCAGCCCCACTCACCCTGCCCATTTGGAGTTGAAGTACATGTAATCAGCTTGTCATTTTGGACTCGATGGAGTCCCCAAACTCCTGGTTTAACAGGAGCTTTGAGGAGAGGGGCCAGGAGGGCTGGCCTAGCCAGGTGGACAGCACTGGGGTGGGGGTGGGGCTGGAAGGATGCATGAGGCCCCTCCATTAACTTCCTTGACATTCCAAGGGGGCCGGATGAACCAGATTGTGGCTGGGAAGTGCTTAGGCCATGCTGCCGGAGAAGACAGGGTGTCATTATTTATCCACACAAAGTGTTCCGCGGTTGTTATTTCTTTATTAATAATTTCCTGTGGGCTCAGAGGTGCCCGCAGCACGGCATCACCTCATCAGCCTCTCCCGCCCACTCCGAGACTCAGCTGCAGCTTCAAAGCCTGGGCTTTTCTTTGCGTGTGGAGGGACGAGGCAATTAGCACCCACCTCCTGCCTCCTCTGCCCAGTGAGTCAGAGACGTGCTTGGTCAGCAGCCCCTTTCTGCTAGCCTGGCCCCTGAGGACTCCAGACACCCTGGGTGAGGAGCTGCAGAGAAGCTGGGCCTTTTCCTTGGAACTGGGCAGGGGAGAGCACAGGTCCCCCCTCCCAGAGTCCCCTGAGCAGAGGCAGCCACCTGGGCACATGGAGCTCATGGTGTGTGGAGACCCAGCGGAGACACCAGGCATGCAGAAGGGACAAGGAGAGGCCTGGGCCCTTCTCCCAGACCTCACAGGGAACCCAGCAAGGCCGAGACCGCTGGGGAGTTCAGGGTTAGGCGAGGCGGCAGCATACCCAGACTTCGGGGTTGAGAATCGCTAGGGGAGCTGGGGGCTAAGCAGAGATCTAATGGGTCAGAGGCAGCCACTGGAGAGGAGTGTGGAGGTGAGAGTGGAGAGCGTTCCAGGCAGAGTGACAGCAGAGGTCAGAGACGCAAGCACTTTGCAGGGACTGAGGTTGAAAGCAGGAGGACTTCTCCCCAGAGCATCAGTGGTCATGATATGCTAGGGAGAGGCATGATTAGATTAGCATTTTAGAGAAACTTGCCATCTGAATGCCAAGTGGGAGTCCCTTTCTGACCCATTAGGCATCACCCAGGTCTAGGTAGGAAGGAGTCTCATCCACCCTGGGCCATCATGGGCAAGCTGGGTCCCCCTGTGGGAACCCGGCCTCAAAAGGCAGTTGAATGACCTAGGGTTTTCTAAGAGCAAAGGGAATGGGACAGGGTAGGACCCTCTGGCCAAGCTCACACCACACAGCTAGGTACCTCTGGCTCAAAGCCCCTTACTCATAAGTACTCACAACACAGGCAGATGTCTCCAGTGGGGGAAGGCAAGAAAGGCTATGAATAGCACGGCTCCCCACTCCTGGCACTTAGTAGGTGACCTATAGAGTTAGCACTTGCAATAGTTCATACGGTGCACCAGGCATTGTGCTTTGCATATACTAACTCATCCTGTCATCCCTAGGCTCTATGAGAGAAGTGTTATTGTTACCTACATTTTACAGATGCCCACAAAGAGGCCCAGAAAGGGTAAGTAACTTGCCCGAGGCTGTACAGCAAGTAAGCGGTAGAGCAGTGTAAAATGAACGTGTGAGGTAAGGAAGAATAGAACAGAAAGGTCATCTGGGGCTTAGGGGGAAGAAAGTGAGATGAAATGGAGCTGAAGAGACCAAGGTGATGGTAGTGAATGTGGGCATTTTGCAGATGTCTTGTGCAATTAAATGACCTTTTGCACAGAAAGGTGCAGTGCAGCTTCTGACATCGCGGAGTAGCTCGATAAACCTTAGCTGCTGGAGGTACCCTCTGTGCAGCGGGTGTATCGGCCAGAGCTCTCATCTCTTTTAATTGCCATGTGGTCGGTCACTTGCCCATCCCTCCATTTGTCCATCTATCCATCTGCTTATCCTTCATATTACTGGTACTCGAAGAGGATGGACAACAGATAAAGACCCAATCGTCTCCCATAGGTCTGCAGTATAGAGGGAATCATTTCTTAAGAATGAAATGGGACATTATTCTCAGTTTTGAGTGTTCTGTCTCAACAGAAGCCTACTTAATACCCCAGAAGAGACAGCCAGGGAGTTGGCAGTCTCACCTCTGACTCTATGAATAGATGACTTGATGGGAAAGCACTTGAATTCTGCGCAGCCACAGCTTAGGCACAGGGCAAGGTGGCTCAGTGTCTCCTCCCTCAACCGAGCTTGGAAACAGGGGTATGTGAAGGGCCTGAAATAAGAAGGGACAGAGAGGGAGTATCCCACCTGGATTGAGATGATTCAAGACCAGTGTTAAACTGTAAACACACTTCACACCACCCGGCTATAGAAAGAAACAAGGTTACTTTTCAAGGTCATTGATGGAAACAGCATTTCAGAAAGTGCAAATCTTGTTTATATGTGATTTCCTTAATGTGTATTTTATACATTCCCAAACAGCTCCCTTCCTGTTCTGCCTGCTCAGAGTCCCTGCCTCCTTTGTCCTTTCTCCTCCCTGGAGGTGTCCCCTTGGACCTGGGAGGACAGACTGAGGAGAGACATTCAGTGGGCATGGAGGATCCAGCATGGGACCTCTCCCAGCTCCTGGTACCCAGGTCTGGGAACTACAACCCAACAAATGAGCTGTCTCCTCATCTTCACTCTCTCTTCCCACCTCCTGGTACCCCTAGAGCTCACCCCTGGGGGAATCTGGGAGGGTTTGGCTAAGACCGGCTCCAAGGGAACTGAGAGTTACAAGGTCAATGGATGGGGGTGTGGAAACTGTAAGCAAGCAAGCATCTTGAGATGCATGACTGTGGATTTTGAGTCACTTTCTTGGTGTTTGAGAAACACAAACAAAGGACTTGAGCTATGTTGAAACGCCCTTTGGTTTCTGCACTATGTTCTTTTAGCTATGACATTGCTCTAGACCTAAAGCCCACAGGTCACTGCTTGTTCATTATAAGCTCATGACAAAGAAACCTATAAAACACACATTGGTCCTTGCCCAGTGAGTTCTCCAGTTTCTCAGAGACTAGGCATTGACTTGTCTCATCCAATCATTTAGTCATTGATTCACTCAAGAAGCTGTCAACAAGCACCTAGCATGTTCTAGGACCTGTTCTGGGCACAGGGTACCCAGAATGGTTCCTCCTCCAGCCTCCCAGCCCCAGACCTGTGTCCTACGACCCGCTAATCAAGCTGTCTTCTCATCTTCACTCTTTTCCCCCCACCTCCTGGTGTCCCTCAAAGCTCACCAGTGGGTATTGGCCATCCCAAACGGTATCCTCAAGCCTGAAGAAGTTGCCAGCCTTCCACCTGTGCCTCGAGTCAGATGCCACATTGAAATTATTTTTGCACACATTGGTCCTCCCTGCCTGGCTATGAACATCACAAGGTCAAAGGCCATGCCTTACTGAGCTTTAAATCCCCAGAGCCCAGCACAGGGCCTGGCACAGAGCAGGCATCGGTGGGTAATTGTGGAATTTTGAAAATATCTGTTGGTTCTCATTCTATCAGCCAGCAAAGTGGAGTAGGCACATTCTACGTGCAAGGCACTGGCTCTGAGGCCCAGCTGGTGAACACGGCGGACACAGTCACTGTACATGAGAGCCAATGGCTTCTTGGGACCCTGATGACAGGAGCAGACAGCAGAAGGCATGAGCCCAGTCTAGGGGTGGGGACGTTGGGGTGGAGAGGTAGGCTGGGGAAGGCTATCCAGAGGAAAGTGACATTTAAATCAAGTAGGAACTAACTACAAAAAGCAGTTTTCAGCGCTGGTTGCATATAAAAACAATCTGGAGAATGATATGAAAATACTGGTGAAAGGCCTCACTCCCAGAAATTCTGATGTGTTTGACTTGGGGTGAGGCCTGAACAGTCTCTCTTTTTTTTTAACTTCCTAAAATGATTCTAGGGCTTCCCAGGTGGTGCTAGTCGTAAAAAAACCTGCGTGCCAAAGCAGGAGACATAAGAAATGCGGGTCCAATTCCCGGGTCAGGAAGACCCCCTGGAGGAGGGCATGACAACCCACTCCAGTATTGTTGCCTGGAGAATCCCAAGGACAGAGGAGCCTGGTGGGCTACAGTCCATAGGGTCACACAGAATAAGACACGACTGAGTGACTAACACACACGCAAAATGATTCTAGTGTGAGAGGCCAGGGTGGAGTCTCATCAAGCTGGGTGAAGGCAGAGGTGGAGGTTGAGGGGTGGGGTGGTAAGAATATTCCTCAGTAGCATGTGTAAAAGTTCTGAACTGGAAAAGAGCCTGGTAGAGCCTAAGAACTAAAAGAAATACAGTCAGGCAGAGTGGAAGACAGGGAGAGAGGGCATCATTGTAGAGCTAGCCGTCAGTGCCCATTGAGTCCACATCAGGATGTCACAAGCTCTAAAAGCTGCCTTGGAGCCTACCTATTTGATTCCAGGGGAAAAGCAAACATCCAGGGCTACCCGTGTGCGAGGTCATCACCCATGTGCCAGGCCATTACCCCAAATCTCCCTTGATGATAGCCATACTGAGTGGTGGTTATTCTCTGCTGCGGACAGGTGGCTGGAGGAGGCATTGTGAAAACATCTAGACAGGTAAGGACTATGCTGGCACCAGGAGCTCCCACTGGTTTCTGCACAGGCTTGTTGTGGTCTTTTATACCACCCCAGATACTGAAGCTAAAGTCAAAGGAGAAAAGGAAAGCTATACCCATCTGAATGCAGAGTTCCAAAGAATAGCAAGGAGAGATAAGAAAGCCTTCCTCAGTGATGCAAAGAAATAGAGGAAAACAATAGAATGGGAAAGACTACAGATCTCGTCAAGAAAATTAGAGATACCAAGGGAACATTCATGCAAAGATGGGCACAATAAAGGACAGAAATGGTATGGATCTAACAGAAGCAGAAGATATTAAGAAAAGGTCGCAAGAATACATGGAAGAACTATATAAAAGAGATCTTCATGACCCAGATAACCACGATGGTATGATCATTCACCTAGAGCCAGACATCCTGGAATGCAAAGTCAAGTGGGCCTTAGGAAGCATCACTACAAACAAAGCTAGTGGAGGTGATGGAATTCCAGCTGAGCTATTTCAAATCCTAAAAGATAATGCTGTGAAAGTGCTGCACTCAATATGCCAGCAAATTTGGAAAACTCAGCAGTGGCCACAGGACTGGAAAAGGTCAGTTTTCATTCCAAGCCCTAAGAAAGGCAATGGCAAAGAGTGTTCAAACTAACACACAGTTGGACTCATCTCACACACTAGCAAAGTAATGCTCAAAATTCTCCAAGGGAGGCTTCAATAGTACATGAACTGAGAACTTCTAGATGTTCAAGTTGGATTTGGAAAATGCAGAGGAACCAGAGATCAAATTGCTAACATCTGTTGGATCATAGAAAAAGCAAGAGAGTTCCAGAAAAACATCTAATTCTGCTTCATTGACTACACCAAAGCCTTTGACTCTGTGGATCACAATAAACTGCGGAAAATTCTTCAAGAGATGGGAATACCAGACCACCTTACCTGCCCCCTGAGAAATCTGTATGCAGGTCAAGAAGCAACAGTTAGAACCAGACATGGAACAATGGACTGGTTCCATATCGGGAAAGGAGTATGTCAAGGCTGTATATTGTCACCCTGCTTATTTAACTTTTGTGCAGAGTACATCATGAGAAACACTGGACTGGATGAAGCATAAGCTGGAATCAAGATTGCCGGGAGAAATATAAATAACCTCAGATATGAAGATGACACCACCCTTATGGCAGAAAGCAAAGAGAAACTGAGGAGCCTCTTGATGAAAGTGGAAGATGATAGTGAAAATGCTGGTTTAAAACTCAACATTCAAAAAACTAAGATTATGGCATCTGGCCCCATCACTTCATGGCAAATAGATGGGGAAACAATGGAAACAGTGATAGACTTTATTTTCTTGGGCTCCAAAATCACTGCAGATGGTGACTGTAGCCATGAAATTAAAAGATGTTTGCTCCTTGGAAGAAAAGCTATGACTAACCTAGACAGCGTATTAAAAAGCAGAGACATTACTTTGCCAACAAAGATCCATCTAGTCAAAGCTATGGTTTTTCCAGTAGTCATGTATGGATGTGAGCATTGGACCATAAAGAAAGCTGAACACCAAAGAATTGATGCTTTTGAACTGTGGTGTTGGAGAAGACTCTTGAGAGTTCCTTGGACTGCAAAGAGATCAAATCAGTCAATCCTAAAGGAAATCAGTCCTGAATATTCATTGGAAGGACTGATGCTGAAGCTGAAACTCCAATACTTTGGCCATCTGATGCAAAGAACTGACTCCTTGGAAAAGACCCTGATGCTGGAAATGATTGAAGGTGGGAGGAGAAGGGGATAACAGAGATTGAGATGGTTGGATGGCATCACCAACTCGATGGACATGAATTTGAGCAAGCTCTGGGAGTTGGTGATGGACAGGGAAGCCTGGTGTGCTGCAGTCCATGGGGTCGAAAAGAGTCAGACATGACTGAGTGAACTGAACTGAGATATTGATTCAGGGAATCTGGCTTTCATTATACATGTTGGGCCCCACCCCAGATTAACTGAATCAGAATCCCTGGCTAGTGAAGTTAGGGGAAAAACCCAGGAGAAATGCTAGAAGTCGATTAATATACAGGAAAGAGCATGTGAATTTTTTTTAACATCAGAGAAAACTAGGTTAAATGCTGACCCTGAAACTTTGTTACTTGAATTAACAGATATTTAACCTCTTGGAAGCTCAGTGGTATATTTGCAGAAGATTTATAATACCTCCCTGGTAGGCATGTGGGGGATTTGAGATTAGCAATGTATTTGGGGGAGAGGGGGTCCAACTGACTGTGACATAAGATTGTGATGATGATGGTGTGGTAATGATGGTAATGATGATGCAATTTTTTTTCTTTGAAGTTACACTGTGAGTCACAATTCTAGAATGAAATAATCAAAGTATGACTGTAATTGATCACACATTCCATATTCACATTTTAGATTTTGGTTGATTTAAAAAGTTCTTTATAAGAATATTGCTAAGAACACTCTGCCAAATGTTTCATTATTAAATTGATTCTATAATGCTTTTCTGCTCTTCCAAGAAAAGATGATAAACACTTTGAGGAGTGTGAAGTTTGAGATATGTTTGTCCTCAAATTTGTGTCTTATGAGTCAGAGATGAGCAGATCATAAGAGCAATGGTGATGTGTGTTTCAGAGCTCTTAAGGCTTTTACACATATTGATTTTAATATAAGCAACAACCTTCTCAGGTAAATATTAATAACTCCATTTTGCAGAAGAGCCAGATACTTGGAGGAAAAAAGCCACAAGGCTCTTCCTTGAGCTTCCTGAATGGAGCTGCCATGCAAGGAGAGACTTATAAGCTATAGGAAGCCATGTGCAGGGGTGTCAGGCAAGCACCGCCCCGCACCCAACAATGCCCCACCTGCTTCTCAGCCTCAGGAATAGCATCAGCTACAAAGGCCTGAAAGGAGTGCAGGGTAACAGTGAGTTGGGGAGGAAAAGAGGACCCTGACTAGTCATCAGCAGCCCAGGGAGTCCATGAGCCACAGGGGAGAAGCTTCTCTCCCTGGAGTGGGCACAAGTATGCATACTTCTTGACTTCTCAGTTTTGTCAAGTGGTCATTTTTGCTCTCTTAACATGGTGATGATCTCGACAATGGTTTTCTCTCTGCTCAGCCTCCCAGGCCTGGGGCTACTCTCACTTGAGTCCTTACCCTCAGAAAATACAGCACAGGTGATAAGCTCCTTGGCTTTCAAGTTGCATTAACACCTAGGTCTGAATTCCAATTCTTCTACTCAATAGCTGTGTGACTTAAGCAAATTATTTAATTTCTCTGAGTTTAGATTTCTCTTCTGTGAAGAGGAGCGAGTCCTCACACAACTGCTCTGAGAATTGAACATGAGAACGGATTTAAATATGTCTTATACATTGCAAGCACATAGTAGCTGCTCAATAAATGTTCATCTGCTCCCTCTCCTTCCTTGGGCAGGTGGCGTTCAACATTCTCCTCCTTGGCAAGAGCCTCTTGGCATTTGAAGCCCTTAGGATGTAGCTGCTGGTTTAGAATCAACCAGGCTGAGCCTTGAGATTTGAGTGATGTCTTGCTCGCCGTTTCTGAAATTCAGAGCTCTACCACCCACCCCTTCTCCAAGAAGCTCTAAGGATGGCAGCCTCACTTCCCTATTCTAGGAGAGTCATTTCTCTGGTCAACCTTGTAACTATCCTTTGGGCTGGAGGGAAGGAGTGCTTCTCTAAGCAGTTCTAAATGAATCTTGGACTCATGGCCTCTCCATTAACAGCCTGCAACCCAGTCATAGTCTGAGATTTGCAACAAGACTACTAAAGACTGAGGGAAAGCATTGAGGAGACACAGGCAGGGCCAAGAAACTGACAAATCTGGTTTGTCTACAGTTTGGGATCCCCAGTAGCTGCCTCTATGCTCAGCTGTGGGACCAACATCCTTGTGACAAAGGATTAGCTTTCTCCTCTCACTCAAAACAGCCTTCAACAGAGAGTCTAGGCTAAAAGAATGAGGCCCAGAGGAGTCAAGGGCTGGTGGAAGGCCCACCTTGCAGGCTGGTCTCCTTCAGTGATGGGGATCAGGCTTCGCTGCTCCCCTTAAAAGATGGTCTGGCCCCCTTCCTGTACTGTCATGGCCTTACCCTGTGGGATGGAAGGAAGAAGGTTTCATTCCATGCAACAGCCTGGCTTGGTTGGCAGCGGCTTTCTGGAGCTCTGTGCTGTGTCTGGGCTCTGCAGGAAGGAGTGCTGTCATTAATTAGTGATGCCTGCCGTGGGAGCGGGAGGGGCAGCCACATGCCACACACTTATCCTCTCTGTCCTAGAGCAGAAAACCTGCACAGTCTGTGTCCACACGCCTAACATCAAAGGTGTGTGGATGTTATTATATGAGAGGTTTTTTGCTTTGCTGAGAACCTCGATGGAATCTGAGAAAAGGTTAGGAGCCAAGGGCTGGGGAGGCTTGAAACTGTTCTTCAAAACAGAGGCAGAAAGTATTGGAGTTTCTACACTTATCTGGAAGGAAAGAGAGGAAGATAAGCAATGAGAGTGGGAAGGAAAGAGAATATGTTACCAGGATGCGGGGGGTGGGGGGGGCTGTTGGGGGTGGGGTGCTGGATGAAGCAGACAACGAAAAACCCAAACCATCGCGGGCTGTAGGGGGAAGGCAGGGGAGCACAGGAGCTGTTTGGGTGATGGCTCTGAAGTCAGACTCTCCGAGTTCACTTCCTCAGCTCTGCTGCTTCCCAGCTACATAACCTCAAACACATCTCTAAGCCTGAGTTTAATCTATACACTGGACATAACAATAGTGTCTAATTCCAAGCATTGTAGGGCCAATCAAATCAGATCATGCACATAAAGTGCTTAGTACATTGCCTACCATATAATAAGCACCCAGTAAACATCAGCTTTTGTCCTTTTTATTTCTCGCCCCTGAACAGTATCTAATATTCGATATGAAAAGTTACAAGCATTTCTGAAATACATACCCCCTTCTTTGTCTCGCCAGCAAATTGTTGGTATACTTTACACACATACACATCGCTTTGTGTGAAAAAGACTGGGTTTCTAACCCAGAAAATGTGGTGCAGAGTCAACAGGGACAGAGTGGGAAAAAGACCATTAAACTAACAGGCGAGAGTGGGGGTACTGAAGGGGACTGAGCAGATGGATCTCTTACCGGGAACCCACTAGGACTTGACTGAAATTGGGGAAAGCCTTGGACTTCTACAGGGCAGAGAGTGAGGGGCTCAAGCTAAGTACAAACAGTCCCCTGAGTCAGGAGGAGGGCCCTAGCTGGCATCAGGTCACATGTACACGAAATCAGGCAGTAGTGTGGCAAGGGGAAGGTACACCAGGCTGGGGAATGAAGGCAAAAGGTATAGTCTGCCTGTCACTGAACCTGGGGCCTGAATGTTTCAGGCACGGGTGAGACAGGTGGGTGCTGCTATGGGTAGTTCTGTGCTTCTACCTGAATCCTGGAACTAACGGGCACAGCTTCACCATAGGACAGTGCCTGAATGGAAAGAAGGCTCCAGGGCAGGCCTGTCTGGTGCCATTGGGGTGCTGACTCTGCAGGGCCACACAACTGTCCCTCCAGCTGCCTGGCACATGGTGGTTGGCAGGAATGGGAGGACAGTCAGGGCCACGAGACCCACTTGGACTTTGAAAGGTTGAAAGGCTGGTAGAAGGAACGACTGCCATTCTCTCCCTGAGAGAATGTGTGAGCTGGTCACACATTCAGTCGGTCTCTCCAACCAGTGTTGATCTGATGATTCCACAGCCTGGCTCCCTGTCTCAGCCCTCTACAGACAGTGAGGCCTCCTTGGGCAGTCTACTGCTTTACTCTGAAACCCAGATTGACTCTGACCACAGTAAGTAGTCTTCTGGTGTGGGATCAGCTGGCAAGCTTAATATTGTTCTTAACTGCTTTGTACAACGACCTTCTGGTCTTTGATGGTAGGCAAACTAGAAATCTAACATTCATTCAATCATTTTTCCCTATTATCTCTGCAATGAACCTGTTTTAAAACACACACACAGCAGAGAATCCTTCTCTTTGGAACTTACTTTTTTTCTTAAGGTAAAAGATGCTATAAACTATAATCCAGGCCAGAGGGGGCACATATGTGGCTGCTGTGCCCCTACTTCCCATTCCCACACCCATGGCAGACGTTGCTAATCAAACACAGCACTCCTCTACTGCATTCCAGGCAGCCACTGTCAAGTGATTGGGTTGGCACATAAATTAAATGTAATCCTTCCCCATCCTCCATCACCTGAAATTGAGGAGACCTGGGTTCTAATCTGACCTTGACCATTAATTCATTGAGTGCTTTAGTCTCCTTATCCGTTACAGGAGACAAATATTTCATGTCCTACGTAACCACAGATTCTCATGTGAATGAAGTAACACAATGAACAATGAAATCCCTTGAGTATTAAATGTCAAACTGCTCAACATTTTCACACTTGTTCTCTTATTTAGAATCATAATAGCTGTCCACACGGGGCATAATGTCCTCATTCCTTCTCCAATAAGGACACTGTGCCATGCTACATCTAAGAAACTCATTCCAAGCCACACAACTAGTAAGGGGACAAAGCCAAGATTGTAATCCAGGCCTATCTGGCCATCAAACTCCTGTTCTTACCTACACACCTGAGTTTCAAAAGCCCTATGACAAGTTAACAACACCATACAAACAGAAGATACCCATGTATCTCATTATACAGTATGTTTTACTTCGAATCATTTCAACACACCCAATAGGAATCCAAAAAAAATGGAAGCAACCCAAACGTACACTGGATGTATGGGTAAGCAATATGTGCTGTCCATACAATGGGACATTATTCCACCTCAAAGAGGAATGAAATTCTGACACATGCTATGGCATAGATGAACCTTGACCACATTGTGATAAGTGAAATAAGCCAGCCACAAAAATAAAATCACTATGATTACATTTCTGTGAGGTACCTGGGGATGGTGGCAGTTTAGTTGCTAAGTCGTGTCCGACTCTTGTGACCCATGGACTGCAGCCTTCCAGGCTCCTCTGTCCATGGGGTTCTCTAGGCAAGAATACCTAGAGTGGTCAAAATCGTAGAAACAGAAAGTAGAATGGTGGCTGCCAGAGGTTGGGGGTTATGGGTAGGGGCTAGAAAGTTTATTGTTTAATGGGTAGAGGATGTCAGTTTGAGAATATGAAAAAGTCCTGGAGGTGGCTGGTGATGATGGTTACATAGCAATGTGAATATACTTAACGCTACTGAACTGTACTCTTAAAAATGGATAAAATGGTAAACTTCAGGTTATGTATATTTCACCACAATTTTGAAAAGTGACACTGCCCCAAAGCTCTGTTTCCCCTCAGTTGTTAGTGTTTTCACAGATAAAGGCTATTATTACTACTACTATGCTATTATAATTGGGCTTCCCAGGTGGCACTAGTGGTAAAGAACCAGATGCAGGTTTGATCCCTGGGCCGGGAAGATCCCCTGGAGGAGGGCACAGCAACCCACTTCAGTCTTTTTGCCTGGAAAATCTCATGGACAGAGAGGGTGGTGGGCTATGGTTCATAGGGTTGCAAAGAGTCAGACACAACTGAAGCGACTTAGCATGGCACAGCACTATTATAATTAGAAGGGGCTAATTATTCTCCATGCTCTAGCAGGGCTACATCATCACACATCAGAATCTCAGAGTGGCAGACACAACCTGGTCATGGGTTAGAAATGTATCCAACATTGCAGTTTTACATTTAGAAACCAGAGTCACCTATTACTTTTGAAATATACCTTGTCTAAATCTTCCAGACTGGGCAGACAGGGAGTCAGAGGGTTGAGAAACCCTGAGTCAGGTATCAGAAGCTGGGGGTGGTTGGTCCTCTCTGGCTTCTGTTAGAATGTGCTGGCCCCTCCCCATGTGTGGCTGCCTCCCCCTCCCCAGTGCCCTGTACACCTCCAGTCTCTCCCAACCCGGTCGAGTACTGCTGTTCTTCCTTGTTTTCTTCTGGCCCCCACCTCTTGCTGCCTCCTGGATGTCAATTTCAGGAGCCAGTGAATCATCGTGTCCAGGCTGGGAGGTGGTGACTGATAGTGGTGACTCATCCCAAGCCACACCAGAAAAGGGATCAGAAAGCGCAGGTGATGGGCTCCCGGACGGAGGTCCCACCCACACACCAGAGAGGTCCAACCCCACTGAGCAGCCCCTGGCATGCCATGGCCTGGTGAGGTCAGCATAAAGCCAGCCTGTTTCCTCCTGTCCAGCAGTGCTGTTTGTCTGGCCTCTGCTGTGCTGTCTAACCTGATATTATCTGAGAGCACTGAACCTGTGTTTACTTTGAACAGCTTTGCCTGCCACATTCATGCTGGGAAAGGGAACACAAATGGAGAAAGAAGGGATGCCCATGGTCCTCCTCTTTAGAATGTTTTCTTTCCAAACAAGAGCTGCTTGCCTTGAAAGGCTCAGTTTCTTAATGGCAGGCAGATAAATGATCAGCAGAATAATCAAAAGAGTAATCATTTTTTTCTTGGCAAGGTTAACTAAATTCAGGTATTATACTATGCACTTGACACAGAATAACTCATTGAAACCTTGCAAGAACTCTGTGGATTATGAGTTCTATTTTATTGACTGGGAAACTGAGGCCCTCAGTGGCTGAGTCACTTGCAAAGGGCAACATTGCTAACAAGAGCTAGGGTTACGATTTGAACTCATAATGTCTGCTTTGGGTTCTCATCTTTAATGTGTCAAGGAAACTGAGGTCCAGACGAGGGAATTCTCTCTGATTCCACTCTCTCTCTTGCTTTGCAACTCATATCAATCCATCAGCTTGTCCTTTTGAGTCTGCCTCCTAAATACATCTCAAATGTGTTCCCGTATAGTCTAGGCCACCAGCTTCTCTTGCCCGAGTTCTTATAATTTCTTCTCAAGAGATCTCCCTGCTTCTACTCTGACCACACTCCTCTCAGTCCATTGTCCATACATGAGCCAAAGTCATCTGTCATCGTCAGAAATCAGAGCAAGTCACCCCTCCAATCCCACGCCCCCTCCAGCACACACACCATCTGGTCATATCTTATGCTTCCTATGCCCACTACCCATTCTACCTGACCTGGCCTCCAACATTTGCCACACTCTTCCCAGTATTTCACCTTCACACACACACACACACACACACACACACACACACACACACACACACACACTCCTCCCATTACCTGGGTCTTGCTGTCTCCTTTTCATCCCAGAGGTCTCTGGTGTAAATGTCAACTCTTGACAACCACTTTCCCTGACTCCTTGTACAACCAGATTCTTCTCTGTTTCCTCCACAATATCACAGCTTGAAAATGTACATTTCCACCTCTTTATTTTTATCCATCTTCCCCACTGGACTCTAAGTGTCACAAGATCACAGACACGTCTATTGAAATCATTGATGTATTTCCAGAGTCTGATGTTATGACAACACAGCACACTTGAACTGCTAAGTATCCATTTGCAGAATGTTTTTGCTGATTTCCATCTTCCCCAGGACAAGTGCAGAAATGGACCTGGTTTCTGGACTCCACGACCTTCCCCTGCCCCCAGTGGAGCATTCTTGATTCTAAATGTCACTTCAAGTCTAATCAGTGGTGCACTAGTACCTTGGCTCTCCAGGGAAAAAATACCTGATTTGTAGCCCTTGCTGATTTTCATGGTGTGAAGACTCCCACTGTAACTGATTTCAAGCAATTACTGTGACATCTGAGACTGCAGACTTGGGAAGAAATGCATGCAGTTAGCTTTTATGAACCAGGAAGAGCCTGCTCCAGCACACTGCTAGGCTCATCCAGGCCCAGAGTCCCTCTTATCCTTGGTAAGGAGGTTTAAGGAGTTTGACTTCCATACTCAAAGGGTATGCCATGAAGTCCCCTCTCTGCCAGCCCCACTTTTCATTAGGTGGCATGGATGGGGTGATATGGCTGGTGGTTCAAATTTCAGACAGTAGGGTCTGTAATCCAGCTCCTTGAGTTTAAGCTATGTGACACTTAATAAATAGCACAGCTTTCTAAGGTTCACTTTCTTCCTCTGTAAAATGGAGATAATAATATTCCCTATATGATTGTCAGGCTGATTACATGAGTTTCTATCTGTAAAGTGCTCACATAGAATAGTGATTGAAAATGCCTGAACTCTGAAGTCAGACAGCTTGGGTTCAAATCTCAGTTCTGCCGCTTATCAGCTGTGTGACCTTAGGCAAGTTACTTAATCTCTCTGTGCTTCAGTTTCTTAAGATATAAAATGAAATAATTATAGTACTTGCCTCATAGAGTTGTGAAAATTAATTAGACAGTGAACACAGAATCATAGCATAGAATAAAAGCTATTATTATTTGGCATTAAATGATAATAGTACATATAAAAATCCTTAGCACAGTGTCTGGTACACAGTAAGTGCTTGATGAAAGCAACTTTCTTATTAATAATACCTGATCCTGGGCTGTGTTCCCCAGTCCAAGTCTCCACCTGTGTCCCAGATGTAACATTTGGGTCTCTGTCACCCCATGCCTCTGTCCCTGATGTGTTCAGAAAGCTGCTCCCATCTGTCCCTGCAAGCTCCTCTTTGGCAAGGTCTCATCACTCCAACTTGTTGTTTATCACACCTCTCAGGACACCCAGCCCTTCTTCAAAACTCCCTGTCCCACCTCCTGCTTGTGCAGAGCTCTGGAGCCCCAGGACAGCCGACAAGCCCTGCTTGGGGGCTGAGGGACAATTAGCACAGGCTTCTAGGCAGGGCCCCCCTGTCTGGTCTACCCTGCCTGCTATCACTGACCCACATGTTGCTTGCCGTATCAGGATATAGGGTGTCATGGTTTCAGGGAGCCTGAGGATGATGGGACATGGGCAGGAACTCAGATGTAGACACATTTCCCTAGTATTCAGAACCTACTTGAAGATCAGCCTTGGGCATGCCATAAAAACAAAAGAACTTGGACATGGAAAACTGATTGGAGTTCAGAGTCTCAGCTACATACCTACCCTCTCTGAACCACAGCTTTTTGTTTTGTTTTGGTATATTAGATGTACAAAGTAACTTATACCTGTATAGTTGCATTGAGAAAGACAGACAAAAACCACATATAGGTACTTGCCACAAATTGGATGCTCAAAAATGGATGACCATCATGGTAGCTTTGTAGTCTATCCTAGACTCTCCTGCTTTTTCCAACTCAAAATACTGGAGGGCCAGCATGAGCCCTTGGTCTTAGTCTTCTCTCAGTTCAGTTCAGTTCAGTTGTTCAGTCGTGTCTGACTCTTGGCAACCCCATGGACTGCAGCATGCCAGGCCTCCTTGTCCATCACCAACTCCCAAAGTTTACTCAAACTCATGTCCATTGAATTGGTGATGCTATCCAACCATCTCATCCTCTGTCGTCCCCTTCTCCTCCCGCCTTCAATCTTTCCCAGCATCAGGGTCTTTTCCAATGAGTCAGTTCTTCGCATCAGGTGGCCAAAGTATTGGAGTTTCAGTTTCAGCATCAGTCCTTCCTAGTCATACTCAATAGGAGTTCCCATGAATTTAAATGCCCAGATTTATATCCCCAACCCAGATCTCTCCCTGCAACTCTGAATCTGTCGAGCTAACTCCCTTTATTACCTGGATATCTAGAAGGCAACTCACTGTATCACAGTCAAGACAGAACTCCCCTGCAGGCCTTCCCCTCCCCAGAATTTTTCATCTGAGTAAACAGCTTCTTCATGGAACCAGCTGTTCAAGCTGAAAGTTCAGGTGAGAGCCTGGAGGCTTTGCCTCTCACACCCCACATCCCAAGTATTAGCAAACACTGTCAGCTCTCCCGTTAAAATATGTCCTGAATCCAATCATATCCTAGATGCTCCACTGTCACCCCTTGGTCAGGTAACCATCATTTCTGTCTCGAGAGCAGTGCTGCTCCTAGGAATCACTTGAGCCTGCAGATTCTGAGTATGTGGGGCAAGGCCTGGGGGTCTGCATTTCTAGAATGTTTCCAGGTGATGCAGATGTTGCCGGTTCTCCTGAGTTTACCTCCTACTCTTGCCTATCTTCTCCTCAGTAGCTAGAGGAATCCTACAAAACGAAAATCAGATCAAATCACTCCCCTACTCAACCAACCACTCTCCCCAGCCCCAACAACTTCCTTTCCAACAGGGAGTTCAATCCAAAATGTCAACCCGACCAGCAAATCTCAGCACAACCTGGCTCAGGGCTCCCTCCCCAACTTCAGTGCTATGATCTCTCAGGCGCTCACTGCATTTCTCCAGGACGGCCTTCTCTCTCTATCCCTCAAACACACCGCAGGCACCAGGCTGCCTCCCCTCTCAGAGGCTTTGCATTTCCTGGTCCTTCTGCCCCATGAATTCTCAGCTGGTGAGTCCAGTACAGCAGGAAGCTCTGTGACAAGCGATATGGATTCCCTCGTGAGATGGGCGATGGGCCTTCGTCACCGAGCATGGACCCTGGGGCTCCTCCTGCAGACAGTCCCCCGGCGATGGAGGTCCCTGCGTGCTGTCACTCACTGCTCTGCATTTGGTCATTTCTGCTTGCTGTTCAGGGAGAAACTCAGCTTGAAGCTGTGATGTGAGCTAACCATAGTCCCGCAAGGCCACTAGACTTGGCGCCTGGACAGGAAGGTCTTCTCAAGGCAAATGCCCAGCAAATGCCCTCATTGGACATCTATCTCCCTGGAAACCAAGAGAACAGCTGGACAGTCTTCCTCCTCCAGTCAGGGCCCTAGAGGTGTGCCAGGCTGCTGTTTTGATCTTTTCAATCACCCCTAAAGCTCTAGCCTGTCAGGTCATCCAGGTGAAAGGCAGAAAGCAGGGGTTCAAGTCCCAGCTCTACCAGCCAGGATGCTGCAACCAAGGGCAATCTATGTCAGCTCTCTAAGCCTAGCACTCCTTGTCTGTAAAATGCTTACAGCAGCGGTTCACTACCTCACATGATTATAAACATATTCATATGCACAATGTTTTCAGAGTGGGACCTGGCACACAGCAAGCACGCAATAAGTGTTAGTTATTATTGTCACGCCTCACTATCTCTGGTATCTTCCAGTAACACGGCAACCGGAGTGGCAGAGTTAGAGGGAAAGAGGGTGAGGTTTTGATGCCAGGCACATCTGCGTTTGAAACTCAGCTCTCTCTGTCTGCATATCTTTGAATGAGTGGCTTCACCTCAGTTTTCTCATCTGCAAAATGAGGATATTAATAGTAACCTCCTGGGTACATGAGGAGGATTCATGAGTACACAAATGGAAACTGCCTGGCACTTAGCTGGAGCCTAATAAAGGTTAGTTCCCTCCCTCTTGTCCTCCTTTACCTCCCTCCAGAGCTTGTTCTGCATTCACAGTCTTTTTTTTTTTTTTTCGTCTTTACTGTCACACTGAATAAATGAATATATTAAGTTAGTTCGAGCAGATACTTTATAAGAATCCAGGCTGGTACATTTCCCAGGTTTCATCGCCATCCATCATGAAACATTAACAAGAACTCTTAAAGAAACACAGTGCATCAGAGAGACAGCGGAGCTTCTCCATGGCTCTGGTTCTTGTGCCAAATGTCACATGTTATTAAGGCCGAGGGCAGGAGAGGCTGAGACATAGGGGGAGCCTTAAAGTGGAGCCCGAAAAAAGCATGGTGATTGAGAAGCTGACTGTGCAGAGCTAGGGTTCAGTGCTGGGCAACCTTCTGCCTTCCTTGGAGGTTTGTAAATAAAAAAAAAAAACGCTTTGTAGTCTCAAAAAAGGTGGAAATACCCAAATAATCATCAACAGGGAGCTAAAGAAATTATAGTCTATGCAAAGTACAGACTTTGCATCCATTAGAAGGAAAGAAGTGAATTTATATGCGCTGCCATGGAAAGCTGCCAAGTGAAAAAGCGAGGCGGAGAAAGCTATGTATGGGCTGGTTCCATTTATGTGAAAAAAGCTCTGTAGTCGTATATGGACATATATGCGTGTAAATGTATGAACTGTTCACAGTGGTTACCTCCAGGCAGGGGGAAGGGCATTCAGGGCAGAAGGGAGGTTGAAATCATGCTTTCATAGAAGTACCACACATACTTCTATGTTATTGATTGTTTCACATGTGTATTACTTGGGAAGTAAAAGGAGAAAAAAGAGGGGAAAAAAAGAAAGGAGGGGGAAAACAAATATTTCTCTGTCCGCACACCCAAGCTCATCCAATCAAGAATGCTCAGGGTCTGGAGGAAGCCTCACTTTATCACTCCATATCACCATGGATTCAGAGATTTGTCCAGACATTTACACCTCAATACCGATCAATGACCTGCTTCTTTTCATGTCTGCAGAAGGGTTGGGATTGGGGCTTCTTTGACCAAGCACCCTGCCAGTACTCACACTGTGGCTCAGCTGTGCCTCCTTCAGGCCAGAGGGGTCCTGGCAGGAAGCTGGTCCTGAGGGTGCTGGTGGTAAGCCAAGATCCCGCCAAGCACTCCCTTCCAGAGCATCTGGGTACAGACTCTGGATGAAGGTTCCTGTCAGCTTGGATCACAGAGGGCACAAATGACATTTTTTTCCCCAATAGGCTTCATTTAATTGGTTAACATCCTAGATCCATCTTTATCAGGTCACTCCTTGCTCCAAGATACTCTCTGTTCCAACATTTCAATGCAATACATGGTATACAATACAAAGTCCTTATGCCTGCACTCAGGGTCCTCCAGGGTCTGTCCTAACTAGATATCCATCCTTCTAGATCAGAAGGGAAGCATATCCTATTATGCTTTGTGACTCCTCTTGCCAGAAATGGTTTTTAGAAACAGATGCCATCTGTCAAGGCTGCCATCTGTCCTACCTTGGCTAAGCAGGCCAAAGGGGATGACCAGCTGGTCTACCTGCCTCATTTTTACACTTGGATCAAAGATAGGCTCTTTAGTGAAGCAGGGTTGGCAGTAATAATTCAAGTGATAAAGCAAGCTCCCATGCATTGAGCTTTTGCCTCATGCCACATGGTGCTAAGAGCTTCCCAGGTGGCTCAGTGGTAAAGAATCTGCCTGCCAATTCAGGACCCACAGGTTTGATCCCTGGGTCAGGAATGAAGAATCCCTAAAGAAGGGAATGGCAACCCACTCCAGTATTCTTGCCTGGGAAATCCCATGGACAGAGGAGCCTGGTGGCTACCATCCATGGGGTTGCAAAAGAGTTGGACACGACTGAGCCACTAAATAACAACACAGAGCCAAGAGCTTCACATATTTTCTCTCTCATTTCTCACAGTGAAATTTCACATATCATGTGCTCTCTTTACAGATGAGGAAACTGAGGCCCAACAAGCATTAGGTGAAGGGGGTTTCCTGACCTCTAGGCAGTCCTGCCTCCCCAAGGCACTCTCTTCAGCGGGAGCTCACAGATGTGTGGGTGCCTCTGCAGCCACGGCAGCCTATTGGGGTGTGCTGTGAGAGCATTCCACGGAGTGTGTCCTCTGTGTGTGCCCCACCGCACATCATAGGCTCCAGATATCTCCGTCTCTGTCCCATGGGAAGTGCACTGGGGCTCTGCTCCCTGATGGGGCCGGGCAGGTTGAAAATGCTTTAGTCAAGCTCTTGCTTAATCTCTGTGCTCTTACAGGACCCTTGAGAAAAGACATCCTCCCTGGAGACGAGCTGTGAAGAATGCCTTCCAGGGAAAGGCTCTTCAAGCGTGTCAAGAGGGTCTAACAGCAAACCTAATGGTTCTGTACAGTGGATCGGGTGGGGAAGTTTTTTTCTCTCAAGGGCTCTCTTGAGTTAAGACTCAGATGATGGGGTTCAGGTTTAGCCTTGGCCATCAGAACTACACGACCCTGACCTCTTTAGGCCTAGGTTACTGACAAAAAACTTACACAGAGTACACCCATTTAAACTGTTCAGTGAGTCTTTATAAATGTGGCACTTGTGTAACCATCACCACGATCAAGATACAATGTGTCCTGGTCTTCTCCATGGGGGACACATTCCAAAACCCTGAAACCACACCTAGTACTGAATCCTGTATTTACTATGTTTTTTCTTATACATACATACCCATGATAATGTTTAATTTAAAAATTAGGCCCTTAAGAGATTAATACCAATATCAGATAAAATAATAGAACAATTATAACAACATACTATAATAAAAGTTGGGCTTCCCAGGTGGGGCTAGTGGTGAAGAACCTGCCTGCCAATGCAGGAGACAAGAGACCTGGGTTTGATCCCTGGGTCGGGAAGATTCCCCTGGAGGAGGCCATGGCAACCCACTCCAGTATTCTTGCCTGCAGAATCCCATGGACAGAGGAGCCTGGCGGGTTATAGTCCATGGGGTCGCAAAGAGACATGACTGAAGTGACTTAGCATGCAAACATGCATGCACTGTAACAGAAGTCATGTAAATGAGGTCTTTCTCTGTCAAAATATCTTACTGTACCATAATCATCTTTTTTATTCTTGTGATGAAGGGAGATGATAAAATGTCTACACGATGAGACAAAGTGAGGTGAATGAGGTAGACATTGTGACATAACGTTAGGCTATGCCCCTCTGATGGTGTGTCAGAAGGAAGATCATGTGTTTAGCATCATCCTGGATCCTCGAGCCATGACCATGTTGTCAGCTGGACATCAGAAGCCGATCATGTCAGTGGTTGTGGATCCCAGCCAGGACACAGCAGGATGGTGTAAGACTTCATTCATCACACTACTGAGAATGGCACACAATTTAAAACTTATGGTGTGTTTGTTTCTGGAATCTTCTGTTTAACATTTTCAGACTGTGTATAACTGAACCTGTGGAAAGTGAAACTGTGGATAAGGTGAGGGATGACTGTATAGACCGTTCCATCACTCCAAAAGCTCCACTTCCTGCTTTCGATCACTAGAGATTAAATCTGTCTTTTTCTGGCATCTTATACAGCTGGAATCATTCTGTATGTGGTCTCCTTTGCTTGGCTTCTATCACTCAGCATGTTTTTGAGATTCATTCATGTTCGTGCATGGACCAGTAGTAGTTCATTCCTCTTAATTGGTGGAATTATCATATGAATCTAATACAGCTTGCATAGCTATTATTTGTTGAATATTGGATCGTTTCCAGTTTGGGGCTGTTATGAATAATAATTGGGGCTGTGATCATAGTAAACTAGTCTTTTGTGTAACTCCACATTTTCATTCCTCTTGGTTAAATACCTAGGCATGGAAGTTCCAGGTCACGTGGGTGTGTTGGTTTCCTAGGGCTGCCATACAAAGCGCCACAAAGTGGGTGGCTCAAAACAACAAAAACTTACTGTATCTTAGTGCTGTGGCTTGGAAGTTTGAAATCAAGGTGTTGGCAGGGCCATGCTCCCTCAGAAGCCTCTAGGCAGCGATTCTTTCTTGCCTTATCCAGAGTCTGGCAGCTCTAGCCCCGGTCCTTGACTTGTGGCAGTCTAACTCCAATCTCTGCCTCTGTTTTCATACAGCCCTCTTCCCTCTAAGTCTGTCTTCATGGAGAGTTCTCTTTTGCATGTCTGTGTTTAGATTTTCCCCCTCTCACAAGGATATCAGTCATGTTGGAGTAGGGCCCACCCTAAAGACCTCATCTTCCCTTGACCACATCTGCAAATAAGGTCACGTGCACAGGTACCCGGGTTTAGGACTTCAACATCCCTTTCTGATGAGTATACAGTTCGACCCATAACATATGGTAAGTAGGTGATCAGTTTCATAAGAACTGCTAGACTGTGTTCCAAAGTAGTGGCATCACTTTACATTTTCAACAACGATATAGGAACTTTCTCAGTTGCTTCAGATCCTTGATAGTTGTCATACTCTTGTGTGTATACATGCTAACGGGTGTGTAGAGGCCCCTTGTGATGCTTTTATTTTGTATTTCCTTGACTGTCAGTGAGGCCAAGTGTCTTTTTCTGTGTGTACCTGCCATCCACACATCTTATTTGGGCAAGCGTTTGTTCAAATATTTTGTCCAGTTTTTAATTGAATTGTTTACTTCTTATTGAGTTATAAGTGGCCTTTATAATATATTCTTTCCAGACCATGTTAAAACCTGGAGTGATAGTCTCATTTCTAAAGTCCCTTAGACCTCCTTGGTTTGCTATCAAACTGAATGGTCAAACTGATGTAAATACTGAATAGTATGATGTCCTTTAACATAGCACTCTTACTCTAGAGAATTTATCCTGAGGAAATATACAAGAATTTCACGACAAGCATATGCTTCCTAGCACAGTTTATATTTGAGAAAAGCTGGAATTAATCTAAATGCCCCAAAATAGGAGATACTGTAAGTCTAAGTGATAGACTACTATAGATATACTAAAACAGATGCTATAAACATTAACATGGAAAGATGCTTATAATGTTGATGAAAAAAGCCAGTAATATAATATCATCTGTAATATTATCCTTCCAAAAGTATTCACAAAAGGCATAGAAAAGTATCAGGTGGAAAGTACACCAAAATATTAACAGTAATTGTTTCTAGGTGGTGGTGTGCTCAGTCGTTCATTCGTATCTGACTCTGCAACTCCATGGACAACAGCCCGTCAGGCTCCTCTGTCCATGGAATTTTCCAGGCAAGAATACTGGAGTCAGGTGTCATTTCCTCCTCCAGGGGATCTTCCCAACCCAGGGATCGAATCTGCATCTCGCATGTCTCCTGCATTGGCAGGCGGGTTAAAATTTGGATAATTTTAACTTGCTCTTGACTTATCCATAGGCTCTTGTTTCTCTACACTTAGTTAGTAATTATACAAGGGTTGAATTATGTTACTTCCAGGGCATGATTTTCAAAAGACAAACATTTGACATTAGCTTTGTTATCCTGAAGGCTGGCTACAGCAGAGTAGAAAGAAAACACCCCAACACTCAGCCAGGCAAAGAGCCACCATGGGGGCTGGGCTACCCAGACCCAGGACCCTGACCCCCTCCTCTGGATTATTGGGCCCACCCTGAAACCTGACACAGTTGAGGCCTATCACGTAGTGGTATATGGGTAAATGTTTAAAAGCTGGCTCTCCAGGAGAACTAAAACCAGCCCTGATTTGGCATGTTTGCCAATTTCTGTGGTGTAAACACCACCCGCATGGCTGATTGCAAGCTACTGATGTGACATCATTGAATGTAGCATTGGGAAGAGCTGAGCACAACAAACCATTCCATAATATTTTGAATAGTATTTCCATGACCCTGAAACAGTAGATGTAAATAACTTTAAGAGCACAGGAAGTAGTAAAGGTATTAAGAAGTGATGAGTTTTGAGTATTTATTACCTTCACTTATAATACAATGCATTTCATTGTCAGGTTATATAATTTAATTTTTAATAATGACTATTTTTTAACGAGGAGCTCACAAAATTGCTGAAAATTAATACCTGGCTCTTGTGCAAGGTACTAGCCAACTCCAGCATATCACTGCCAATTAGGGTGCCTGGCCTGGTGGAGAGGCCCTGACTCATGCATACGCAAGGAAACTATTAAACTAAGCCTTTCAGTGTTCTCATTTTCCTATGAGTCTAGTACTACCTAATTCACAACAGCGGGGAGGAGTGATGTAAAAGTCCTAGCACTGTGTCTGGCATACAATAGGTGCTGAATGACCAAACATTCTCTAATGCCGGTATTGTCAAGAGAACAAGCCAGAGGTGCCGCTACCCGCCCCCCAACCCCTGCCAATGCACTCAGTTCCCACCTCTTCTCTCCTCCTTTATTTCCAGGAAAGGGTGGGTCAGGAGGTCTGACTGTCTGCATCCACTCCACATCCATCAGTGACCAGCACTCATCGCCTAAGTGTGACTAGCCACAGAGACAGCAAAGGGTGGGTGGGGGTACAGATTCCATAGCTGGGACAAATGGATGCAAATGCTAGCACTGCCACTTGTTTGCTGCAGAAGCTTCACAAGCCATTTAGTTTTCCTGAGCCTCGGTTTCCTCATCTGTAGAAGGGGGCCAAGCAGCCTGTCCCACAGTCATAATGACAGTGGGGGTTGGTGCTGGCGCTGCTGTTGGTGGAGGCAGACACCCATCCTCGCAGATGCTGGTTTTGTACTGCAGCTAGGTTTATGAATTTCTGGGCTTGAGGGTATAGGGGGACAGGGAGAATTTTACCCCTATGTCTGACCAGAGGCCTCTTCTGCACTCTTCCGTGGTGACATCAGCAATGCCAGCCTCTCCATGCCTACTGGGAGCCCCTCAGCCTGTGAAATACACAACACTGGGCAGACACATGCAGGTGCAAGCCCGTGTGTGCTCTGCCTCATCCACACGAGGACTGTAGTTTTCTGTGTGCTGAGGCCTGCTCTCCAAGGGAAACATACCTGGCCATTCCTGACTGCAGACCCAAGGATGGCAAGCTGGAGCAGCTCAAAGCCAGACACCCAGAGGGAAACTGCCGTCTCTTACCTGACCTCTGCTTGGTGCAGGAAGGCCTGGCATTTTGTGGCATACCTGCCTCCTGCGTGCAGCAGACTCTTCAGGAATTCTGGAGGCTAACTGTTGACGGCCAGGGGCAGTGTCTTCTCGCAGTGCTTGACGGGATGTGGACTGTACAGTAAGTCAAACCTATGTTCAAGGCCTGGTTCTGCCACATTCAAGCTGTGTGATTTTGTGTAAGTTACTTAACCTCTCTGGGCCACATCATGCATACCTATAAATTTGGGAAATACTGACCTCAAAGTGTTGTTGATAGGATTAAGAATTTTATGGTTAAAGCATTTAGCATAGTAGCTGGAGCATAACTGCTATTTGAAAATTGTCTGATTCTCTCTAAATAAGCTTCTCTTGGCATCTGTCTCTGGCCAGCACCACCAATCCTAACATGTACTCCAATGTATCCTACCCTGGGCAAGCTCCCCAGGCCCTATACCCTAACTCTTCTGAGCCCACCCTCCCTTCTGCCCTCTGACCTCCAGCAGTCTGTGGCACGTGGCACATACCACCACGGGACTTCAGCTCAGACGTAGTAATAAATCCACTTCACTGCCTGCCACCAGCAGCTACCCAACGTTTGTCTGCACAAAAGACAAAAAGCAGGAGGAAGCAGGCTTGCCAGCCTCCCCTGCCCCATTTCAAACAATCCCCATGCGTCGATTAGGATATTTATATTAAAAGAAACAGCTCCCACCCCATACCTCCATTTTTTTTTCCTAGCTAGCTTCCCTCTGCAGCCCCTCGAGGTCGGTAATGAAAGACAATTGGAACGCAAACCACGTTCATGTAAAGTCACACACAGAGATGCTGGCTGTGCATTTTCTGACATTTGCTCGGGAGGCCATTAGCATTTCTGCTGATGGGGCTGAAGCCCCCAGCCCTGGCCTCTCGCTCAACCCCACTTGCAAAGCCCGGGAATAATCTGCAAGGTGGGCATGGCTCCAGAGAAAAACTCTGCGTCAGGCACTGTCATTGATCCCGGACGACACTGCTGCTCTGGCAGCCTGTTTGACTTTAAAGGACATCACAGCCATGTCAGAAGCTGCCCCGGTTCTCTGCTTCAGCCATGGGCTAGCTAGTTTTGGACTTGGTCTGAATTTCTACCGTGTCATTTACCAGCTGGGTAACTTTGGATGAGTCCCATAACTTCTCAGGCTTCAGTTTTCTCCACCATAGAATACCAGTCACCTTTTCACCCGATCAAAGAGATGTGGTGATAAAGAAATGAGACGTATCTTTGAACTACAGTCAGTGTCTTGCGCATAGTGAAGGCTCAGTACATTTAATTTCCTTTTCTTTTCATCCCTCCCCAGTCCACTGACATCCCTTGTCTAACTCTACCTGTCGTTGCTTCCCAGACTAAAGATGGTCAGCATCTGGCATTATTATCACCCCAAACTGCACCTCCTAGGGCCTTGGCAGATGTTACTACTAATCTGTCCCTACTATGGCAGGCAGAATTACACCCTCAAAGATGTCCACATCCTCAGCTCTGAAGCCTGTGAATGTGTGATGTGCTGTGGCTAAAGTGACTTTGCAGATGTGATTATTAAGGATTCTGAGCTGGGGAGATGGCTCTGGATGATCTGGGTGGGCCCGATGGAATCACGCACATCCTTGTAAGTGTAAGACAGAGGCAGGAGAGTCAGGCTCAGAGAGCTGCAGTGTGAGGAAGACCCGACTGACTTTGAAGGAAGGGGCCACACACCAAGGAATATGGCTGCTGCCAGAATCTGAAAAGAGCGAGGCAATGGATGCTCTTCTAGAGCCTCTAGAAGGAATACAGCCCTCCCAACACCTGGATTTTACCCCAGGGAGGCCTGTGTTGGGCTTCTGACCTCCAGAAATGTAAGAGGATAAACGTGCGCCATTTTAAGCCACCACATTTTTATAATTTGTTACATCAGCAATAGGAAACTAATACACTTATCATCTTTCCCCCAGAAGAATCCACTTGGCCTGAGAATTCTTTTCAATATAGTGCTCCAGGCAGCCACCGCTGAGAAATACCAGATGCGACCTTCGGTCAAGGCCCCCCCTGGGCCACAGAGAAAGCCAAAAACCGTTCATCACCCAGGGCTCTGATTACAGCCCGCCCTGACCTGACGGTCCATCTGTCCTGATGTGAGACCTTCCTAGGTCCCAGCTCTGCTACCGATTTCCCCTTTCTCTGGAAACCCAACAAGCTGAGGTCCACACCCCAGCCAGCTCTGGACTTAATGGCCCTAGAAAACAGACTTCTCCTTCCCAGAGCTTTATTCTCCCAGTTCTGGCAAGGGTCTGGCTTCCACAGCTGTCCCGTGACCCACGGCTGGCAGATCCTCTGAGCAGAGGAACCCACATGAAGGGTTGGATCAGAAAGAATGAGAGACCACAGTCTGCCTCCCAGTTCCCACTTCCCTCAGCCTCAATACAAAGGCCCTCACCACGAGAGGTTATAGGAGATGCATACATTCACATCCACCAGCCTGTGGCCACCAGAGGAACAGAGGCTTCTTGTAGCAACACCCAGCACCAAGGACTGCTTGCTATGGGGGAAGAAACAGTTCCAAATAGAGATGCTTTTCCTCCACTTTTGATTGTGGAGGAGCTGTAGACAAGGACAGGCTCCCAGGGGATGGCCCTGAAGGGGAGGACAAAATGACTCATTGTTCAAAGTGCCCTGACATCAAACACCTTCTAGGCAGCATCCACTTCTGGAGTTCACCCCATGCAAATGTAACCACATAGGCAGCCTTCTGCTTGCGCACCTGCCAACCCCTCCTGGACAGCCCCACCCACAGAATATCATGTGCACATGTGTGTGTCAGTCCATGGACATATGTGTGCACACACGTGTACCCAAGCATCAGGATGCTCACCTCTGTGATGGGAAAGCACACAGGCGGGCATCAGAGTGCACAGACACAGGGGATGGTTTACTAACCCAAGACATGTAGACACATATGTGTTTAACTACACAGAGGCAGTTAAATAAGCTACATGGTGGCTCAGATGGTAAAGGGTCTCCCCACAGTGTGGGAGAGCCAGGTTTGATCCCTGGGTGGGGAAGATCCCCTGGAGAAGGGAATGGAAACCCACTCCATATTCTTGCCTGGAAAATTCTGTGGACAGAGGAGCCTGTCAGACTACAGTCCATGGGGTTGCAAAGAGCTGGACACAACTGAGAGACTAACACTAAATACCAACTTCATGGTAAACATGTACCCAGACCTAACACATGTACTGAGAAGCCCTGCCACCTCCATCTTGGGGCAAACATATATTAATAATTGCATATCCGATCAATACCTCAAAACTGCAGTAATTCCCACTCCTCCCCCGACCCACACACACACCACCGCCCACACGAGGGGGACAGCCATGCAGAATACAACCTGGCACACAATCTCCGATTGCCTTAGAGAAAACAAGGAAAGCCAAGTAAACAGAAGCAAAGGCCTTTGATATTTTTGTTTCTGCCACAGGACTGCCACCTGACTCAGGAGCCAACTGCTGCAAGCTGCCCACTCTCGCAGCAGGCGGCCACTGTGAACACAGGGCTGGAGCATGCTGAGAGCATGGTAATCATTTCCCAGGGGCCTTGGGTGCTCATATTTGCAGGAGTATGCGTGTGTGTGTGTCTCTCTCTCACACACACACACACACGTACCCCTGACTGTTTGCAGCTGCCTTTTCTTTTTAAATCTCTCCTATAATACACTTTGCAATCCAGCCCCCCTCCTGCTTGGCTGGGCTAAACTATTTCGGGAATTGGCACAGATGCTGAGAGCAAAGATATTATTCCGAGATGCTCAACAGAGATCAAAGCTGCTTAATCAAAGCCGTCGACTCCGTGCACAGCACCTTAGTGCATCCAGAGCCCAGGTGGAGAGGAAGAAGTCAAAGCAGATAATTGAGGAGACAGCGAGAACCCAGCGGTGGAACTCCAGGTCTGACAAGAATGGAGGTATCGGGATCAGGGCAGGACTCCCGAGGTCATTCAAGTTCCAAATTGGTCTCACTTTTCACCTCCAGATGGAAGTCACTCAAGGCAGCCCCAGAAAGGTGAAAATCAGCCTGCTTAAAAGGCACTCCAGGGAGGAAGATTTCTTAACACTCTATCAAATAAATCTCATACTTAGGAGAGGGCTTTCTGGTGCAGGTCTGATGAAACACTCTAGAGCTTACTCAGACTGTGGCCACCTCCCTAAAGTGTTACGAGGGGCTGAGCTGTGCAGGGAAGGGGCAGAGGGGCAAGTCTGGAGGGGCCAGCCCCTTGTAGGAATGTGGAGATGAGGGAGACCCAGTGGGATTCCTCACAGCTTGCGTCCTTCACCTAAAATGAGACCTTTACCTAAAGTAAGTTGAGAGGACCCTTCTCCCTGCCACCCCATCCACCCCTCAACAAACATAAAGTGGTTACTGATGCAGTTATTTTTTCAGCCAAGGTTTGCTAGTACCTGCAATTCACCAAGCACTGTTCCAGTTGGGAATGCATGTCACAAAACCAGGTTTCTGCCCCCAGGGAGCTTGCATTTGAGATGGATGTGGGAAGAAGGGATAAGGGAGATACATCAGGAAAGGAGAGACAGGAAATAAAAATTAGACTTCAGATTGTTATAATTACTAGGAAAGAAATAGACAAAGAGCTGTGAAAGAGAAGCGAGCAGAGGCAGTGAGGATGGAAGGCTACATTCATTTAGGGTGAACACAGAAGCCTCTATTAAGTGACATTTGAGCCCAAACCTGGAGGATGAGTAGGAAGTAGCCAGGGGAAGAGCAGAGAAACCTGTATTTTAAACATGTTATTTCAGACATGGTCAGAAGGTGAGCACCTGCTGCATTCGTGGGAGGCTAATGAGGCTGCAGCCTGGTAAGGAAAAGGGAGAGCAGGACAAAGTGAGATGGACTTGCGGTCTTAGGCTAGCTCAGGAAGGGTCTTGTGGGTCACGGTGAGGAGTTAGCCCTTCTTCCAAGAGTCTTAACTCACTGACTGCTGTGTAAGACGTGTTAAAAGGGGCAAGAGTAGACACGGAGAGACCTGCCAAGTGGCTCCTAGAGCTCCTAGAGTGGTCTGAGAAGAAGGTGACTAGGGAAGTGGCACTGGAGGTGGAGAGTAATAGATGGATTGGAGATTGAACTGTAGGTAGAAGAGATGGCCCTGCTGCTAACTTGAACGTAGATGGTAAGGAGCCTGGAGAATGCTGTCATCTGTCAATATGATAAAGTTGAATTACCTAGAGTCAAACATCCCAGGGCTGGGAGAGACCTTCAAAATCACTTATCATCCAGAGTTTGCATTAGCTCTCTGCCCCCACCAGGAGTTCATCAGCCCCTGCTTCCAGATGATGGTATCAACTAGCACAAGATCCAGCCTGCCCATGGCCTGAGAGAGAGCAACAATCCCTGGAGAGCTCTCCTTTGGGTGGTGCTGAACACTGCCTCTCCAAAGCACTCAACTCTGGCCCTGGCTATGTTCCTCCCTTAGGGTCATGAGGCAATGTCAAGGCGCCTCCAAAGCGGGGGACTTTAGAGAACTGTGGGCAGTGCTAAAGGTGTCCTGGGCCATCTTTTTTCCAGGCCAAAAATCCCTAGTGTCTACAGTTGCTCAGGGCCACCCGGTGTGACATCATTGCCACAATGTCCCTTCATAAGGTCAGCAACTGGGTGTGGGTCCTGGACTGTAACACATCCAGGTTCAGAGAATCCCCAAGGGACCAGATGTCAAGATGCCATCTTTCTTGAGCCCTACGTTTGCACTCCTTAGTTCACAACCCAGCCACCTGGCCCAGAGAACTGGACTAGCCGAACTCTGTCCCTTCAGTCTTACCTTTTCCCTTGCAGAATGATTTTTCTATCCTAAAATGTTCTCTTAGGCCTAGGGAATGGGTGATTTATCCAGAGCTGTGCTTCCCAATGCTGGCTCTGAAATAATGATGCCATCAGATACTGTATGGGAAGAAGAATCTTCAGGTGAAGAAGTGTGGAATGCTGTGTATAGTAATGTAAAGTATTATGTTTGTGTGTATATATATGCATATATATAAAACATACATGTATACACTATATTAAAATACTATACTATAATCATCTCTTGGAGTTTCATGATATGCATGAGCAAGCTCTGTCTGAGAAGTCCTAGAGTAAAGATATTCATTCAGTTTGGTTGACTAGGACATTACCTAAACTTATTGACCAAAGCAATCTTTATTCCCAGAACACCTACTATTAATAGCTCTGCTTTAGGGAATGCCATTCCAGATGACTGAGTTATGAGATGGAATTTGTTATCTGTCTAACTTAAGCCCCCAAGTCCCACTTTGCCCTGAACCATTTAAATGTTTTAAAGCCCAAATGGTGTTTTTGAATTCAATTACCTGCTTAATGGATTCTGTTTTTCTTATTGGCACTTACAGACCTGGCTTCATCTACATACACACACGGGTTTTGGCAAGTGAGCAGGAGGCCGTTAGTCACTTTCCTTCTTCCCCCGCTGCCCTGCCGAACTCAGACAAGCCATCCCTTGGCTGCCAACCAGGTCTGAATGGAATTGAATGTTTACACCCTGTTGCTGGTTCCTAGGAGGAAATCCCAATGGTTGAGCCTTTTCTCCACGTTTTCCCCATGGCCCACTCCTGATCCTGTTCACATACGAGGCCAGTAGGTGGGGGGGGTCACCTAGCTTCATTGGCACAGGTGGAGGAAGGTGGCCCTGGGCCTCCTGGGAGACACCCAGGGAATCACTTTCCCCCGAACCTCCATTTCCCACACTGTCAAAGGAAGCAGGAGACCATTAAGGTCTCTGTTGTTGGTAGTGTGTTTGTTTGTGCCACCTCCACGTCACTGGGCCTGTGGCAGTCAGTTTCCCAGAGAATTAACCTAAAAATATAGCAACGGAAAGTGTCCTCCCCATGCACAACCTTATTAAAAACTGGAAAAAGCTCTCGAAATAAATACTTCCTTTGTTGATGAAACATCTAGAAATATTTTGCCATTCTGCATAGGCTGCCAATCCTAAAGTGCAATTGTTGGAGGATTAAAAATAGGAACGGCAGCGGTGGCAGAAGGGCTCCAGGGGCCTCACGTGGGGCTAGGGAGGCTGTGCCCTCCATGTGGGGCTGCTCACAGAGGGTCGAAGCATTTCACAGGTGCTCCTGGTGACCAAACCCTCTTCAAAGTACTGAGTCTACTTCATCCTCTGCTTCATATAACAAACGTGAGGGAGAGCTGTGTCAAGGAGGCCTCAAGCAAAAGCCTATTGTTTGCACAAACATTTTAGGCATAGTGTACCATCCTTATTGGGGAATGGTAGGAACCCTCTGGAAATCCAGCAGACAAGGGCCAATCTTGTGAACAGAACTTTCTAAGGATGGCAGTCTCAAACTGTTATGTTAACGCTTTTCTATACAAAGGCCAGTACTCTATTTCCAGATGAGTAAGTTGAGGTTCAAGAGATGCACACTTGTGCGTCACAGAGACATATACAACCACTTGTGTATGTTTGGGCAAATTATAAATCATGCTGGGCCTCAGTGTCCTCATGCGAAAAAAGTAAGATTAATAACAGAAACTATCTTATGTTGTTGTGAGGACAGATAAGCCTGCACATAAAGTGTTTGGAATGGTGTCTGATACATAGTAAGGCCTCAATAATATCAGATAGTATAACACTAGCATTAGTATTGTATTATTGATCTAAACTACATGACTAGTAATTGGCAAATTGAGCCTTTGAATTCTGGCCTTTCTCCACCATATCTGTTTTTCTACACCACATTATCACTCCCATTCAGATCTGCTTTCTCAAGCTCAAAGCTTTGCTGTTTTGGCTCATGTGGTAGAAAGCATGGCTATGAAGGACCCGCTGTTTCACTTATTACTGTTCAGACCCTGCGAGAGAAACGGATTCCCTTCTTCTAGTCCCAGTACTAAACTTCCCACCAAAGGGAATGATTGTTCCAGCCTTTGACAAGTGCTCACCCTGGGATCAATCACATGGGCCTGAAGGGGAGGAGCCTGATAGAAATCTAGTAGGTTCTACTGAAATTGTATGGATTTGTGAAAGGGATTCCTAGAAAAAGAGGCTTCAGGCAGACCATCCTGTAAGTGTCTGTTACAAGTGCACCTCCCACAGTTATTCTAAGGATCGAATAAGACAACATATATAGAATGCTTGTGTAAGTGTTCAGTCAATTACAGAAATAATGACTTAGTCAGAAATCTGAATCTGATAGAAAAACCAGTTCACTAGTCTAACCTAAGAAGTCACCAAAAACCAAGAGGAGAAAACTGCCACTAGCTATGAAGGACCTTAAAACATTTTGTGTGTGTCAGCACTGGAAGGAAATGTTGAGGAGGGTAGGCATCAGGGGTAAACTGGGGCTGAAGACAGCATGCAGAGACTGAAAGTAGAGGCAAGGCCAGCACTCAGGGAACACAGAGACTAGTGGTCAGGCCGGGAAGAAGTTGATGGTCCTTCAAATGGCCAGAGACCACACCACAACTCTTGAATGTAGCAGAAAAAGAGACCCAGAGGTACTTTCATTAGCTCCTTCATGAAAGTCTTAACTTGGAACTGATGTGCTATACTGGGAGCACATCTGGCCCAGTTAAATATTTTCAACTTCTGCCACTGAAGCTCCCTTGACTTAGGAGGAAACTCTGCTGCTTCTCATGAGGTGTGGGTCTATATACCAAGTGTATCTGGACCAACCAGATTGTGTATGCTAACCTATAAGGTGTGTGGTAGCCCGAAGTTCCAGCATCCTTCAGAGTAAGTGAAAGAAGACTTAAAGATAGTAGAACTCACTACCTAAGATTCCAAGTAAAGAATTGCCTGCAGAGACTTGAATCCCTTCTCTCTCATAGTGTGAGGCAAGCTGGCAGCCCCCTAGGCTCAAGACCTTGTGGCCAGTAGGGTCCTTTCCTGGACACCCTGAGTTATATGTGAGGCCATTGGGAAGACGGGGAACATAGAGAGCCACACACTCGGGGCCCCTTTCCAAGGGTAAGGAAATCTCCATTTTCCCATGAATACTTAGAGACATCCTTGCTTCTCTAAGGGAGACAAATGTGTGGAGAAGTGGACATGGAGAAAAGAGCACAAAACAGAAACACATAGATGTTCGGAGAACACCACCACCATTTCTAATTTCTCTGAAAACTAGCAATTGCACTGACCAAATCTATTGACTGGGTCCCTAATGGATGAGATTCAGGCTTGTGGAAACACAGAGCTCAAATAAGCTGCTTTGTATTGACTGTAATTTCATGAGCATGAGGTTCAATTAGCTATTGCACTAGACATGAACCCAAAAGCTATTTGAAGCTTTGCTGCAAAGCAGACTCCAATCCATGACCCAGACTGCCTCTCAGGACAACATTCAATGCTCTCTCTCCCTCCCCATCACCAATGCTCATCCATCCTTAGGGAAGATGGCCTGGGTTAGTAGAATGTTTTTCTGACTGGTTCCACTGCCTCCAGTCTCTCTCCCTGGAGTCTATCCTCCACCCTGCAGCTGGAGTTGTTGATAGGAAAAAGCAAATCTGATGAAGGCAGTTCCCCATTTAAACATTTCTGATGATGCTGCACAACTTTCAGGATAAAAATCAAAACTCCTGAGCTTGTCTACATCACCCACACATTCTGATCTTGTCTGTAGTACAGCCACGTCTCACCACTCCCTGTCGCTCAGCTTTTGTTCCAATTTTCTTTAACCCCTAGAAATTCTTCATGCAGGGTGATGGAGGTACTACTATGTACTCACCAAAAGTCATTTCATTTCCCTCCTGGCCTCATGGCTACAAGTGGCTGATTCTAAGGCTATAAAGGTTGGCAGAATCAGAAATGGATAGTGTTTGCATCCCTGAATCACAGCACGAAAGAGAGCCATCTAGAATCATCTGACCAGGAATACCAGTGCTGGACCATTGCATAAGCAAGAAACATTCTTTCTTTGTATGAAATCACTGAAATTTTTAAAAGTGTCTGTAGCACTTCATGAACTCTAACATAAGGGCATGTTCTCTTAGCCAATAGGCCTGTGTGTGCGTACTCTCTCTCCCTATAATAATTCTCCCTGAAAATTTCCCTTAATTTTCTGCCGAGAAAATCTCTAATTATCCTTCAGTACTCTGACACGACCTCTCCTGGGAGGACTCATCTCTGAAGTGTCCTAGAATTCAGTGCTTTGCTTCTGCTGGCGTATCTAGCTCGTGGATTTCTTTCTCTCTTCACTTGTTCAACTCTCCTAGTTAGTAGACCCTGGGCAGGGACTGTGTCTTATTCCTGGGGTGCAGGATAGGGCCTTTCTCAGAGGAAAAGTTGAGTGAAGGTTGTTTTTTGTCTTTTTAATAAATGAATGAATCAATAGAGTGAGTTAACACATAGATTTGTGAATGATCACATATAGATTTGTGATCATAACCCATATGTTTACATAATGCTGCCTTCCTCACATGTGTGCTGAGAACAATGTGGGGCAATGTGGGCAGCAGCCCAGGTCGTAGGAAAACCTACAAGGCAAGACTTCTGGACAGTGGTCGATATAGAAGACAGAGCTTTGGGTTCTCTGTTGTGCTGTAGACACAGGTGAGGGACAAGGGAAAGTTAGGAAACCTCGGCCTGGTGAGGAAGGAAAAAGGAATGTACTTTTATGAAGCATCTACTATGTGCCGGGAAATTTAAATATATTATTGCAGTGAGTCTATCTTGACAACCATGCTCAAAGTTTGCTGCTATTATCCACATTTGGCTCAGAGAAGTCAAGGGACTTGTCCAAGGGCACACAGCTGCAAGCGGCAGGGCAGGAATCCAAACCAGACCCGCCCGAATTCTGAGCAGGGATCCTCCCAACATACTTCAGGGGGACAAAGGCCAAAGCCAGACACGCCTGGTTGCTCCATGACGCCTCAGGCCTGGCCCCTGCACATCAGCACTGGCCTGAGCAGAGCACTCAGAATGCTTCCCCTGGCAGTGATCCGTTGAACACAGACCTCAGAGGAGAGGAAAGGAACAGGCTGCCAAGGAGCTCAGAGTCTAGAGCAGGAGGTGGACACAGGGCACACAGTCCAGTGTCAAAGGCAGGCAGCTTCTTCGGGCTATACCATTTACTAGCTTTGTGGCCTTAGACAAGTGACAACATCTCTGGGCCTCAGTTTTCTCATCTGCAAAGTGGGGCTAATAATATCCTCTCAACGGGTTTGGATGAGAAGCATGTGGGTTATCGTACTTAGCAAAGTACCTTGCTCACATAAATGGTGCTTGCTAAACAGCACGTGGATCTTTGCCCTCCCACTTACGTGGAGGGTGTGGAAGTCAGGGACCTGGGCTTGTATTTCTTTACAGCACTCATGGTTTCTAGCCTAGCACTGGCCATTCTGTTTTCTAAGTAAGAAAGAGGTCAAATGCATATCCTAATGGAACAGAAAAAAAGTGCCATCAATAATAGCTTCAGGAGGTAGTCTCTCCCTACTGGGCTTCCTCCAAGGAATCAGCCTCTCTTACTGACCAAGATGAAAACCACAAAAACAGGCAACAGCAGGTGGGGAGAGGTTGGTTAGCCTGATAATCTCACAATAATGAGTCTGGATAATCGAAACCTGATAAAAGCTCCTCAGATAATTAACGACAGACTGCAATGATGAAAATAACTCCTATCTAGACAGCACTTTTCAGTTTGCAAAGCTCTACCACAAACATTCTTTCATCCAGGGGAACCCAATAAATATGTGTTGAAGGATAGAAGCTTGCAATAGCCTCATGATACAAGGTATCAGGGTCTTGATTTAACTGATAAGGAAGCCAAAGCTTAGAGAGGTAAATTGCTAGAAAATGATGGCTCCTGTTTGATGGCAAACCTAGTATCTTTCACACCACACCATGTCTCTGCCTACAAACAGATGGTAAATGGAGGGTATGCCGTCACGGACAACCCCCACCTCTGAGCCAGACAGGAAATCCAGCCAACACAGTTGTTCTCAGTATGCTGGTCTTGGAGATGGGTCTTTAAAGAAACATGCAAAAGTTATTCCCTGCACCCCTACCCTGCCTGCCAGCAGGCATGTTCCCTGGTGGGTGGGAACCGTGGAAAGATGAGAAGGGGGGTAATTGGCACAGCTGGAAGGCAAGCAAACAATGAAGCTGGTGAAAGGTTGGCCCGAATCTCTGTTGCTGATGGAGGGTGTGTAAAATATAGAAATAAAAATTACACAACTGAGCAGTCTCCTGGGAAGATGATGGCTAATTAGATGTCTCACAGCACACTGGTTCCTCAGCACGGAGCAATCTGCACCCCCAGCTTGCCATCCCCAGCCACGAGCCAGGCATGATGCCCAAGGACACAGCCGTCTCCTGGGACGCCGGCAATCACCAAAGCCACTGCTCAGAGGTCACTGTTCAGATACCACCTCCTATGCTGGGGCTTTGCATTCACCACTTGTTGAATACAAGTCTCTTGTTAAAACCCTGAGAGTTTAATGCTGGGAGGGTCCTCAATTGCTGTCTGAGGAAGTAGAGGTAAGGCGGGGGGCGGGCGGGGGTGGTTACATGAACACCCTAGTCTTAGTGGAGAGGTGAAAGGTGGGCGGTGACTCCAGAAACAAAAGGAAAGCTAGCCCTAAACCCAGAGAGAAGGAACTGTTTTTGCTTCCTCCTTACAAAGGCACTTTCTGGGGTGAAATAGAGGAGAAATCCTATCTCCTCGAAGCTAGAAAAGCCCTCAGAAAGCATCTAGGCCAGTGTTTTATAAACTTTTTCTTTTGTAAACAATAGGACCCTTTGTTTAAATGCAATTGAGTGAAAACTTAGTAGATAACAAAGGCAAGGAGGAGTTGCACTCCCAGGAGTGAGAGCCTGCCCATCAGCCATTGCCCTCTTCTTTTTGCCCTGCTCCTACCACGGCAGCTTCCTGGAACCCTAGGGTTCCATGGAATCCAGTTTGAAAACCACCATTCTCGTTCAACTGCTTGTACACGAAAAATGAGAGATCTGGAGAAACTAAATGATCTATTCAGTGTCAAAAACCCAGTGAGTGGTAGAGGCAGAACCAGAAATCAGGCTCGCTGCTGTTCAGGCCAAGGATTTTTGGCTGGGCCAGGCAGCTTTTTTTCTGCTCTAAACTACTATGCAGATAGATATAGATGATATAAATATTAATAATATGTAGATACAGAGAGCTAAAGATAAAGATATGTAATTTATTGAGCATTCTTTGCACTAAGCTGTGTGGATATATTGGGGACCCAAAGTTGGGAAAACATGGGCCCTAATTCCCAAAGAGGTGGGGAGACCGACAGGGGCTCCAGGATTGCCTTATAGACCAGAGTGCGGAGAGAAGGCAGAGAGGCAGGGAAGTGCAGGGAACGATTCACTGAACACATGGGGCCTTCCTAAACTGAGACCAGTCCAGTCTCTTCCCTGCCCCGCTTCCTACTAGGAGCTTTCCATCCTCCCCTCCCCAACCCCCCTACCTGCCATTCTGGGGTCTTTTCGGGGGCTCAGTCTCCTCCTTTCCAACAACTATCCTGATGATGGGAGGGGGAAGTGGGGGGTAGAGCAGGAAAAAGGAAATTAATTCCTCAAGGCTGGGTGTATGTGTGTGTGTGTATATGAGTGTGATGTCCATGTAAGAAAAAAATGCCATTAACATCAAACAGAGAAGCTACTCTGCCTTTTAGGAGAGAGGCACAACTAACTCAGAGGAGTTTTTTCTGACATAGCTTTATTACTAACATTGTTAGCAGTAGTAGTAGTTGTTGTTGTTGTCTAGGAAAATGTCTTAATGGGCCTCTTTGGTTCCTGGCCCGAGAGGGGAAGGAGAAACAAGAGAGGACTAAATTACTCTGTCTAAAGGGACATTTGGGCTTAGATCCCTGAGAGCTGCAGAGGTCTGATGAGTGAAGGCTGGGGGGCTGAGCTGGGGGGAAAGGACTCAGAGTGGTGAGAAAGAGGGGTGTGCCAAGGTAATGAAAACAGAACCCCAAACAGGCAGGGAGTGTACTCTGTGGAGACAGAGAATTGTCACCTAGTTTCTGGGTAAAAAGACCTGTTCTCTGCCCATTCTTATTTTCCACAAAAGCCTGGTGGCCACGAGATTCCATGGCAGTGACATTTGGGAATGAAGATGGGCACTGGAAGGAGGGTCCTAGCCTCAGGTGCTTGGAGTAAGGCCAGGAAGATGGATGCACCGTGGAGGGAGCAGCTGATGCTGGCGATGCTGGGGAGAGGGTGCTGATCAGAGCAGCAGTGACAGGGCTTGAGCTGTTGTATTTGGAGAGTATAGTAATGGATGCTGCCAGAAGGCCAAATGGCTAGGGGACTTTGGTGTACATGGTTATGTGTGTGGAATTACATGTGTGTGCTTGTTTATGGTATGCACAGTCACCTGTGTATTTATGGGTATCAATATCTATATGATTGTGCAGGTAACAGGGTGTGCATTTTTGAGTATGAGTGCGTAGTCAGTTGCTAAGTCGTGTCCGACTCTTTGCGAGTCCGTGGACTGTAGCCCGTCAGGTTCCTCCATCCCAAGAATACTGGAGTGTTGCCGTTTCTTACTCCAGATCTTCCTGATCCAGGGATCAAACCCATGTCTTTTGTGTCTCCTGCATTAGCAGGCGGATACTCTACCATTGAGCCACCTGGGAAGGCTTGAGTATGGGTAAATGATGGAAATGATTAAGCTATTATATCCTGTGTATATATGCCAGTGCGTGCACATGGGGCCGGAACTTCAGCACCTGTGGGTTTCATGTGTACAAATGAATAGAAATTAGCATGTGGCCATGTGGGTGTGGACCCATGAACACATATCTGAGGTTGCCTGTAAGTGTGTCACTGTGTGTGTGCAGGGCTGTGGGGTTATTTGTGAATGTGTGGGACTGTATACTCTGCAAGGCTGTGCACAGATGCACCAGGGGCCCCATGCAGGCCTGGCTACCCCTGTGACGCGTCTTCCTCCCCCACGGGGCCCAGCAGGGCCAGCGAGTTTCGGAGCATGAAGGGAGGGGGAGTGGATGTTCCCGGCGTGCTCGCCCCAGAGCCCTGTTCCTTGCCCAGGAACATTCCCGATTTCCCATTCCTGGGAAGGAACATAATGTCCACTGGCGCCTCTCCCTCCTGACGAGTCCAACTCCCTGGCTGCCTCAGGCTGCAAGGCACTTCCTGACCAGGACAGCAAGCATCCAGGGAGCCAAAACCCCCAGGGGCAGAGTGGGAGGGAGACGCACCGGCTCCAAGGGTGTCAGCAACAGGAGACCCTCCCCAGGCATGATGAAAGGAACCCTCGTTCATTTTCATGGTGTTTGCCCTGCGCCAGCCCCATGCAGAGATTTTCACAGGAGTAAACTCATTTCCACCTCCCCATGGCCTCCATGGCCACAAGTTACCATTATCTCATTTGCAGAAGAGGAAAGAGGTTTGGGTTAAGGGACCTGTCTCAGATGGCACAGTCAGTGGGGGGATGGGAACCTCGGTTCCCCGGCTCCAGAGCCCAAGTTTTCACACTGCAGGCAGGATGAGCCGTCCATCTGCCCATCATCCTCAGAGCACAGACAGGAGACTGAGGGGAGACTCCTCCTCACCCCAGGAGGAGCCCTTCTCTCACCAGGCTTTCTTCTGCTCTCAGTTACCCTCTTAGAAGCCCTGGAAACAGGTGGGCTGTCACTGTGGCAAGGGACTTTGGAGACAAATATGATTAACCCTCTACTTGGGAAAAGGCCTTGCATAAAAGTCCAGGGCACACTGTCCTCTGCACAAGTTTCCTCCTTTCTCTGGTACTGATGAGGTCAGAATTGCAGCTAGCTCCTATGGCCTGTGACCGGGGAACTTCACCACAGAAAACCTTCTACTCCCATGGTCAGCATGGACCCCAAGCTGACAGAGCCCTGGCCCAGCACACACATGAGTCTTTTGGTCCTTAGCTGATCCTACACACTTCAGCCAGTCTTGCCTTATTCACATACCCCTTTTGTGTGTGAGGACCTACTATGTGCCAGTCCTTGTGCTGAGTCCTTTCAGGTCATAGCAGCATGTATTCTACTTTCCATTGACTGTCTCATTTCATCGCCATAACTCTATTATAAGGTTGATATTAGTCTCGTTTTGCAATTAAGGAAACTGAGGATCAGAGAGGTTAAATAACTTTCCAAAGGACACACAGCTCATAAAAACTGAAACCAGAATTTGAATTTGGACTTGATTCCAAAGTCGATGTGTTTAATAATTAAGTTATCACCCCCACAGTACTACTGTAAGGTAAGGAATATTTAGCCTTGGATAAGACAGGGCACAGATCTGTTAGGTAACTTACCCCAGAACACATAGCAAGTGATGAGTAGAGGTGAATATGAACTCTGGTCTGTGAGAAGCATCACTGTGCTTCTGTGCGTGGATACCTGGGACCACATTATAAGAATGTGGGCGTGTGTGTCTGGGTGTGCATGTTGGTACTGGGATCTTCCCATCCTTTTCCAACCCCTTAGCTTTAGCTAAGATAGATCTCTCTCCTCCTGTATCCCGGAGAGGACTTCTTCCTCACACCACTCATCTCTGTCTCCCTCCCACCCCTAACTCACCCCTTCTCAGATTTCTCATCATCCTCAGGGGCACCCAAGTACCTGCCCTCAGAACCTTGTTCTCCTCAACTTGACTCAGGACTTTTCAGCTAATTTTTTCTTTGGCCCCATCTTCATGTCAAATCTGGGGCTCCCCATCACCACAGCTTATTAGCACATGGCCAGACCCATGGGAGAGACTCAGATTGTACCGATTGCTTCTTCTAGTGATGAGGACTGGCCTTGAGTCCCCAGGGGCCCACCCATCCATCCAGCAAATATTTATTAAACACCTGCTATGCTCCAGGCAATGTTCTAGGTACTTATTTACATCAACAAATAAAACCAGACAAAAACGCCCACCCTTATGGTTCTTATCATCCAGGAGTGAGAGAAATACAAAAATAAGAAATAAATTACAGAGTAAGTTAGAAAATAGCATAGGGTAAAAGGAGAGTCTGAAGGCCATTGAAAAGTTGACCTTTAAGCAAGACTTGAAGGAGAGAGTGAGCTAGGCATGTGGATATCTGTGGGAAGAGTACTCCAGGTGGAACAAACAGCAGGTGCAAAGGTCCTGAGGTGGATGTGAGCCAGTGTGGTTGGAGACCTGGGCACAGCAATGGAGCAGCAAGTCATATCGTATAGGTGCTCACCGGCTACTGTAAGGACTTGGGCCTGTACTCTGCAGAGGAAGAAGACTTTAGACGTTCCCCCTTCCCCTGCCTCCTGCCCCAGATCTTTGTTTTGGTGTATTTTTATCCTTTAGGCCTGGACCAAAGCTATCTCTTCAGGGAGGCCTTTCCTAGGGCCACCTTTTGTAAGTGGTATCCCACATCTCAGGGCTTCCCCAGTGGCTTGGTGGTAAAGAATCCACCTGCCAATGTCAGAGACACAGGAGAGACAGAGGAGCCTGGTGGGCTACAATCCGTGGGGTCACAAAGAGTTGGACACGACTGAAGCGACAAAGCATGCATGCACCCCACATCTCACCGTTCACTCTTTATCACAATGCCCACATTTTACCTTTTTCATGTCCTAGAAGTTAGCTAGTATGCATTTCCTTGGTCTCTGTGTTTACTTTCTATCTCCACACAAGAAACTGGAAGTTTCTTGAGGGCAGGACCTGTTTCTGTCTTGTTTAGCAAGGAGTCTGCACTGCCTAGAATAGTGTCCAAGCATCATGCAGGGAATGAAGCAACCTGTTACCCCCATGGCCAGCCTACTAATAGCTAATGTGCCCGGGATGGGATCCCTGCTCATGAACCTGCTCCTTTTGGGAAGGCAGGTACATGTTTTCTGCAGCAAGTTCATCCTCCTTCTCCTCCAGTTGCCTTAAATGCCCCCAAACACTGACTAATGTGAAATATGAAGGTTTAAGCCAGCAAAAAGAAAACATTTGGGAGGCTAAGCCCTCCTCTCTGCCCCTCAACTAGGTCATAAAATAAAAAGCTTTGTTCCTAGAAATTCATAGCATTGCATTGCTTTTCCTGTCATTAAGCTGTTACCCAGAAATTCCACACAAGAGGACTGAAAAGGGACAGAGAACCTGTGAGGTTGTCTCCACAGATTTTTATGGTTTAGGCTCCTGAAAAAGCCTGCAATGTAATGTTATTATACTTACTTCACAGATGAGGAAACTGAGGCAGAAGTTCAGTAACTGTTCCTGTCTCAATATTATACGATTAGCGTATGACAGAACCAGGACACGAAAGGCTCATGCTCTTTCTATACAGGCTTCCTCAGTGCCTCAGCACTAAAGATTCTGCCTGCAATGCAGGAGACGCGAGTTCGATCCCTGGGTAGGGAGGATCTAATGGAGAAGGAAATGTCAACCCAGTCTAGTATTGGGAGTGTCCATGGGAAATTCCATGGACAGAGGAGCCAGGCGGGCTACAGCGCATGTGGTCATAAAAGAGTTGGACACGACTTAGCTCTTTCTATATGCCCGTGCTAATGCAGCTTCAATTCAGCATGAAGATCTATTCTTCTGAGGATTGAAAAAAAACAAGAAAAGGAAAACAAGAACAATAAGGAACCTGTCTCCATGAGGCTGGGGTTGGCCGAGAGCTAGCTCAGCCCTCAGGCCAGAGGAACTGTCCTGAGCCCAGGGCTGCCCAAGCAGGAACACCCAGCCCCGTGGATCCCAGACGTGGCCCTGGAACACGACCCTACACCCAGCCCATCATCCAGAGCCCTGGAGGGGCCCTGGGGTCCGCTCGCCGCCTGGGTGCTCCACCGGGAGTCTCTGCTGCCCGCCCGCCTGCCTTCCAGACTAAACACTCCCATGCCCAGCTCTCCCTGCTTGTCCGGGCCAAAGTATCCTAGGAGAGTCTCAACAACATGAGTGAAGGATAGTTTACACGTGTCTCTGGACACCCTGGGGAGAGACGCAGGCATGTACACAGGCTCACAAACACACACGCACAGGGGAAAGTAAGCCTCTGGACACTGCCTGGGGGAGGCAGAGCAGCCCAGAGATCCACAAATACCACACACACACACACACACACACACACACACACCAAAAAGCAGAAATGGTTCTCTTTGCATACTGGTAAATAGAGGCTGGCTCACACTAAAATATATACACATAAACAGCCAGATGCCACGGGCTCTGAGCTTCTGAACACCAAGAAGGACACATAGGCCTAACTGGACACACACACACACAGGGTGCAGGGCTGTATTTTGGAAAACAAAAAGGGGGAAAAAAAGCTTGCCAATGTTTCCACTGTGCGCTGCTTGTAAAAATTCTGTAGCCTGAGGAGACGCCCCCTAAGCCGTGGAGCTGTGTGTGGGCTGTCAGATAAAGTGTGGAGTGTAAAAGCAAACAGCTCAGAGAACATGCTGGCAGAGAGGCCAGCGTTCTGCTGATGGGGCTGGGCTGGGGCTGGCAGAGGACAGGGTCCCCCAACAGCTGGTACGGAGGTAGCTGGAGCCTCCAGTTGAAAGGCCTATGAGTTTAGTGTCCTGAAAGGCAAAACAACAAACCAAGCCTACTCTAATGGTTGCTTTGCCAAGATGCAGTGAAATAATATTCAAAGTTCATCGCCTGGCACATCTCAGGGACTCATTACATGAAAACTATTGTAATTAGGCTTATGGGTGATAGATGTGTGAATCATTCCATTGCCACCTTCAATGCTGCCCCTTTTAGAGCTGATTCATTATAGCACTGTTTGTCTCAGAAAATTTTAATATAATATAGTATTATAGATACATGCTATATTATATAAAATACATATATATTATAATATATATATAAATATTGCATTTGTAATAACAGTAAGTGCAAAAACAACAGCCATCATTTACTGAATAGTCATGCAGTGCCCTGCATTGTCCTAAGTGCTTTACCTGTATTATCTTATTTGACTTTTATGACAGCCCTATGAGGAGGTACTATGATTGTACCCATTTTACAGATGAGGAAACAGAGGCACAGAGGACTTAACCAAGTCACCTAAGTGGAGTTTGAATATGAGCTCAAGTCCATTTAAATGCTGAAAAACTCAGGGTGTGTGCGTGTGTGTTTGTGTGAGAGTGAGAGTGTGTGTGTGTGTGTGTGTGTGCTTGTTGTGTATACGTACTGTCGAGGGAAGTCAGCCAGAACAGTCAAGTGAGCACTAGCAGCCCCAGCATCTCAGACGATGACTACGAATTGCCCATTCAGAGCTTTCCTTGGTTGAGAGCACACAGCCATCTGGCGCCTCCACCACTGTCTGTCTCTCCTGTGGGCAGTATTTTGAGGATGAAGGAATGGAACAGGAGGTGGCCCAAAAGTCACAAAGGAGAGGATCATGTTGGATATTAAAAACAAAAATTTTATAGTAGCCAGAAGGGTCTTTAAGGAGAAGTTCCAGAAAACAGAGGGCACATAGGGATTGGGGGAAGTCCTGACCGTAATCCTCACTGTGGCCTGGAAGGCTTGAGCATCTGCTGTATAGAAGGTGCTGGGGGAGGTTCCAGATGCAGACTCTGAGGAGACCAGGAAAGTCACGGCTACACAGCAGTCACCCCCACTCAGCATGACCTCTGCCGCCCGGCCATGGAGCTGCGTGCCCCTGGACACCAGTATCCAGACATGCACCCATCAAGCTAACAAATGAAGTGAAAGTCGCTCAGCTGTGTCCGACTGTTTGCAACCCCATGGACTGTATAGTCCATCGAATTTTCCAGGCCAGAATACTAGAGTGGGTAGCCTTTCCCTTCTCTAGGGAATCTTCCCAACCGAGGGATCCAACCCAGGTCACCTGCATTGCGGGTGGATTCTTTACCAGCTGAGCCACAAGGAAAGTCCAAGAATAATGGAGTGGGTAGCCTTTCCCTTCTCCAGCGGATCTTCTTGATCCAGCAATCGAACCAGGGTCTCCTGCATTGCAGGCAGATTCTTTACCAACTGAACTATCAGGAAGCTGACAAGAGAGTGCGTTTAAAAGACAGTGGGATGTCAAGAGTGAACCCTATTGTAAACTAGAAATTTTGGGTGATCACGTTGTATCAGTGCAGGCATTGTAACAAATGCACCACCTGGGCAGGATGCTGGTCACAGGAGAGGTTGTGAGTTAGACACGGGGGACATAGGAGTATATGAGAACTCTGTACTTTGCCATTATTTTGCTGTCAACACAGAAGTGCTCAAAAGATACATTCATTAGAGAGAGAGATCTGTGCGAGCCAAAAGAAAGACACAAACCACTCCAAACCAGACAGTTTCATCTGTGCTTTGAGCAGCCAAGGGGTTTCTGGAAGGTGCCTTATGGGCCACCAGGTGCAGAGGCTGGAGCAGAGAGGAACAGAGCCAGCAGACCAGCAGGATTTGCCTCCTGCTACATCCCCATCTATCCTGCCAGAGCCACCCTGCTTCCACTGCTTTATGAACTGGGGTGCTGCCTAAACTCTGGTTGAAGAAGGTTGTGCTGCTGGTCTTGTTTTAAAGACGTCTGTTTCAGGGACTCAAGTACAGGTGAGGTCAGAGTCTCTCCTGTTATCTGTACAACCTTGCAGTTTGCAAAGTCCTTTCTCCCAACGACAGGCAGCTCACCTTCAGATCCCAGTTCCAGGTGGGGGATGTAGAAAGTGCTCAATAATCTATTGCATGAATGAATGAGTATTACCGCAAACCTAAGAGGTGAGCAAGGCAATTCTGGGTTTACCCATCTTACATTACTTTCATTGAGGTGCTTACAGTGGGTCAGGTACTATGTTTGTTGCTGCAAATGAATGAACTTATTCGATCCTCATTACAAATCTTGTAGGTAAGTGATACGCTTATTGACGAAAATTGGGGAACCAAGAAGTTTGTTAACTTGCTGAAGGTCACACAGTTAGTAAACCGCAGAGATTCCAACTCTGGCAGTTTGGCTCTTATTCACCATGAAAAGTTGTTTCAGACTCAGAGAAACCTGGGCTGGGAGAGTTGTAGTGGCTTCTCCAAATCCTAGGGAGGCCCAGACCCCAAGCACAGCTCAGCTGCCCTTCCACCTCATTAAGGCTTCATTACTTGGCAGACTTCTGGGCAGGGCCTGGGATGGCTGGTTCCCCATCACCTAGCAAACAACAGGACACGCCCAGCCTGGAGGCCAACGGCAGAACTGCCTGGGAGATCCACCCATACCCAGGGCCTGTCTGATGTACAGATCGGGGCGGGAAAGGAAACAAGAAGGCATACTCAGAACAATAATTTTTAAAGCAAGATTAAAAACATGATCTCTAAAGCCTCCCATTCCATCCACAGCCTCAGCTCCAGACACTGGGTGGACCCTAGACACTTGTAGAACTTTGACAGCTGAGTCCCTCTGATCCAGGAGGGGGTTGGCCTGATTCTGGATGGAGACAAGATGGTGCGTGATATCCAGGCACATAGGCAGGTAGGTTCAGGTTCTTTCCACTGCCGTCATCCATCCACCTACCCATTCAACATCCATTCATCATCACCCGTCCATTTATCCATCTATCCACCATCTATCATCCAACTATCATTCATCCATCTATCTTTCCATCCATCTATCTGCTGGGACTACAAAGAATAAGTCCCCACATTCAGCTCTTAAGCTGACTGACCCCTGGGCTTCCTCCCAAAGGCTGGAGGCCACTGTGTGAGAACTGGGTGTGGAGAGGCTGTGACAAAGCTCTCCAAGCAATGAGACATTTTCCCTGTGAGAGGTTATTTATGTTATGTGTGTATTATAAAGCAAAAAGAGACTTATAAAACTTTGAAGGGAGTTCATTTCATAGAAAGCTCAGAGTCACAGGCAGCATATGTGAACCCATGGATATATCATTGCCCTGGATATAATCTGATTTCCCCTCTCTAATTTCTGCTTTACTCTGACTTCCTTGACTATCTATAGGTTATCATCTTACATTAGCTTATATACTGTAAGCTTCCTCAAACCCTTTTTGGAATAAAGTTGAATCATGAAGGCCATTTATACATAAAAGGCCAAACTCAGTTTACCTACCAGCGAATAGTAATAGTAATTTAAACCTACCAGCGAATAGTAGCTCACCCCACTGAGTTATCCCCACGCATCCTCCAGCAGTCCTGCAGGCCAGGAACTGATGTACCTCCATTTTACAGGGCGCTGCAGCTGGGGTCTCCCCCTCAGATGCCCCAAATCGGGTCTGACAGTTGCTTCGTGAAGGGCCACATCACGACTCATGGGAAAAGTCCCTGATGCTGGGGAAAGGTCCAGGGCAGAAGGTGAAGAGGGCGTCGGAGGAAGAGATGGCTGGATGGCATCACCGATACAATGAACGTGAACTTGGGCAAATTCCAGGAGGTGGTGAGGGACAGGGAGGCCTGGCATGCTGCTATTTATGGGGTCGCAGAGTCAAGCATGACTGGGTGACTGAACAACCACAACAAACTTGAGTTTAAATCTTTGCACTAGAGCCCCTGTGGACAGCCTGAGCTGTGCCTTCTCCCGTCCTCTCAGCTTTTGAGGGTAGTGGGAATAGGATCTTTGAGGACACAGAGGCTCACAAGGCTAAGAATCAATTGTTCAAGGGATCCTAGACACTGAATGGTAAAGATCCCTGTTAGATGGATAAGTGGATGCATGGATGATGGTTGGAAGATGAATGGATGTTGAATGGGTAGGAGGCTGGATGAGGCTTTCAGGGCTCAGGTCTTCTGCTAAGCCCTTGGGGGTTCCCAGAAGGGAAGACACAGTCCCCACTCTCAAAGAGCTCAGTGTCCACCAAAGGAGACCAATCTGCTAATTACCAGCCACAGCAGCAGGAGGAATGAGGCATCTGTGACTCCATCTTGTCCTTAGGTCTTTGTCCATGCTGTTCCCTCTACTTGTAACACCTTTCCTCCCCTCCAGTCTCCCTTCAAATATCTCTCCTCTCCACCCTACTTCCCACTCCTTCTCCTCCCATACTCCCTTTATCCAAGTCTTCCTTGTCTTTCTACATACCTGGTCTTAATACATTTTGCATTTTCTTTTTCTCCCTCCCCTCCTTTCCATTTTGTCAACTTGCACCTTCAACTTTGTACCGGTTTTTATACTTGGAATTTCTTCCTTTTCTTTTATAGTAATATGAATGACTAAAAACACATCTGTGGTTACTAATGAATAAATCTCATGTGTTCTCTGCTTTTACAAAGGCCTATGCTATTGTGGTAAGCAGACTCATAGCCCTCTAGAGGCCCGGGAATCTGTGAATATGTTCCTTTATACAAAAGTAATTTGGTAGGTGTGATTAAAATAAGGATCTTAAAACAGGGAGATTAGCCCAGATTGCCCAGGTGGACCCAATGTAATCATAGGGCCCTTAAAGACAGAAGAGAGGCCAAAGAGGGGGAAAAGGAAATGTGACGATGAAAACAGAGGTCAGAGTGATGGGATTGATGGGCAGTTGGGGACCACCAGACAGGGAATGCAGGAACCCTCTGAAAACTGGGTGGGAATTCCCTGGCAGTCCAGTGGTTAGGGCTCCATGTGTTCAGTGCCAAGGGACTGGATTCAGTCCCTGGTCAGGGAACTATGATCTCACAGACTGAGAGGCAAAGAAAGAAACAAAGAAACTGGAAAAGGCAAGGAAAGAGTCTCCCCTACAGCCTCCAGAAGCCCTGCTGACATCTTGGATTTTAGGCTGACCTCCAGAAGGTAATAAATTTGTGTTGCTTTAAGCCACAGAGTTAGTCGTAATTTGTTACAGGAGCAACTGGAAACTATCACAGCTGGCTTTATAAGAGAGATGGAAACTCTTGTTTCTCACAAGAGAGTTCTTACTGCTTAGTGTCAGGACAGCCAGATCTTGTGAGAGTGAGAGAGTGTGTGTGTGTGAGAGAGAGACAGAGAGAGATGGGAATTGCCCATATGGCATATGGTATCTTTTCTCCCTCAGATCATGGTTGACACAGGACAAGTTTCCCTAAAAGAAATGGATGCGCTCATCTCAGTTGGAACTTGGTGTGGTGGAGTCTAGTTCACATGCCTCATGGACTTGGCCTCCACACTCCTTCCTCTGAAAAAACATCAAGAGCATCATTGTGTTCATGCACTAATAAGCACTGCAAGGCAGTTGGCTTTGCTTTTCTCAGGCTCTCTTTTCACAGTGACATCTGCTGGTCTTCAGCTGGCAGCCTGGGCGCTGTGCACAAGGGGCCACAAGGGCGGTGGAGGTGGGAGCAGAGGCCCAAGGAGAGGCAGCGTCTCCCTGGCACTTTACTGTTTAGAAATGCACTTATGGTTTTACAGTTAAAACACAAGTTCTGCTAGAAGGACTGACTCCATGTCTTTGATAAATGGAGCTCTGAAAAGTCCTTAAATAGCCCATTTGCGCTACTGGGATGTAGTAGAACATGGTGATGCAGAAAACTGCACCTTTGCATACTGGCTCCTACTGGCTGTGGTCCCTGGGGTTGGTACTGTTCTTTTCTTCATCTGTAAAATGGGAGAATAGAGTGGTTCTGGATACACAAGGGGATAATGCATTTATGGGCACTGCACAATCCCTGGAGAGAGGTACCTCTGGTGGGGGTTGCCGGTGGGTGTGAGAGCTCTGGCATTTAGGCTCCTGAATGAGCAGAAAAAATGAACATGAAAGATTATAAAGAAATCAGACTAGAGTTCTGTGGTCAGTTATCTCATTAGAGGAACCTCTGCTGAAAGTTTTCCAAAGGCACGAACTATTTTTTCTCTTTGGCTCCCTTTAGGCAGGAAGCTTCTCTTCCGCGGGGTAATTAAGAAGCCGGTACTCTGCGCTCCCATCTCGCCTCCTGCTCCGTGGACTTGCTTTCTTTCTCATCCCTCAGTCATGAACTCAGCCCCGCCATACCCATTCATTAGGGGCTCCGAGGCCGATAGGGGAAAGAGCTGAGCTGTGAGCAGAGAGGTACCTGTTTACTCGCGCCTTTGTGGCCAGGAGTACCGTTCATGGAAGCTGGCTGTCTAGGGTCAGATACAGTCAGATACGCTGAAACGCAGAGCCGGTCAACTTCCAGCTGCGACCTCAGGTGAAGGCTGCCCTCACTCCGCTTAGAAGGGCAGAGCCCCACACCTAGTCGAGCGGGAAGTTTAAACAGAACATCTCGACCCTGCTCTGGGCCGAGAGGGCTCCCAGTGCCAAAGGCAGACAAGGGGGAAATCTGGGAAAGAAGTCAAGATCTAGTGGGGGGTGAGTCCCTTGGACTGCAAGGACATCCAACCAGTCCATCCTGAGTGTTCACTGGAAGGACTGATGTTGAAACTGAAACTCCAATACTTTGGCCGCCTGATGCAAAGAGCTGACTCATTGGAAAAGACGCTGATGCTGGGAAAGATTGAGGGCAGGAGGAGAAGGGGACGACAGAGGATGAGATGGTTGGATAGCATCACTGACTCAATGGAGATGAGTTTGAGTAAACTCCAGGAGTTGGTGATGGACAGGGAAGCCTGGCATGCTGCAGTCCATGAGGTTGCAAAGAGTCAGATACGACTGAGCAACTGAACTCAACTGGGGGGTCACAACCACCCCTGGGGGCCTATCTGAGCAGAAGCTGAAGGGCCCACTGTGTAGCTCAGGGTCACCTCCTGAGTAGTGGGGGTCATTCTCCTCCTGAGAGACAGACCTGCAGGCAAGACCCCGCTCCCCGGCCGGGAAGCCAGCCGTGGGCACACACGAGTCCCACAGCTGGAGCAGCGCATGTCCAAGGTCAGTGCACGCGCTCTGAACCACTCAGGGTCTTGCTAAAATGCAAGTCTGACTCAGTGGATCTGGAGTGAGGCCTGAGAGGCTGCCTTCCTGTCCCCTCCTCAGGTAAGGCCATGCTGTCCACCCACCTTTGGGTTGGCAGTTAGTCTGAGAAAGTGTAAAGATAAACGATGACTCCAAGACAAGAATAGAGCCTTTCCCGAGACCTCGCTCTCGACTCCCATGGTGTTCCGGACGCCTCGTCTCTTGGCAGAAGGGATCTGGTGTGCTCTCGCTTCCTCGTGGCCTCTCTTCTTGGAGGATGAAGAGGAGCCTGGGGCAGGGCTTGGGGTTTGGATTTGACTGACAGCCAGAGCCTGTGCAGAGCAGCCCCCGGAGCACAGACACAGGACTGGGGCAGGGCAGAGTTTGGCCGAGGCAGCTGAAGCAGTGGTGCTGGGAGGAGCAATACGGACGTGCTGAGGTGGGGTCGCCGAGGAGCACTGGGCACAGAGCCCTTGTCGGGAGCCAGGGGCAGGGTGACCTCTCTGAGCCTCAGTTTCCTCGTCTGTAAGTATGATAACATTTAGGCTTCAGGATGAGGGTGGGGATTAAATAAAGCAACAAAGGTGAAAGTAACCAGAGAATTACCTGGCCCATAACAGCATCCAGCATCCTAGATATTTTGAAATAAAAAGTGAATACGCAGGCTTAGCATGTGCAGGGTCTTGACAGCCAAACAAAGGAGCTTGGCTGTGCTGCCAAGGAGCCGGTCACAAATTATCCCCAACGCTTTAATCAAGCAAGCCCCCCCCCCATCCTCACCCCCCCCCCTCGCCCAGATCTCTGCTGAACTTCCTCTAAGTACTTAAATAGAACTCAAACAGATAAAATTATAGAATTTAAAATCAGCCCTGAATGCAGGCCTCTCGCTCATTCCCATTAACCTTTTGCTTCAATGTGAATGGGTGTGATTCCCCAGGCCTGCAGATTTCCTGAAATCATCGGCCAGCTCTCTCTCGGAACAGACTCCAAGATGAGCAGAAGGCTGCCTGGCAGTGAGGGGGTGGGTCTGGTGCACGGGAACAGGGCAGCCTGGGGAGGCTCCACAGCCTGGGCCCTGGACCTTGAATCCCAAAGGCCTTCCAAATCTGTAATCTGATGAAGCTAAGAAAAGAAATGACCCATTTTGCAGGGTCCTTGCTAGAGGCCCTTAGAGAGAGTCAGCCTCTGACATGAATGCTTTCCAGGCAGACAAATGAAGCAAAGGATGCAGCCGGCAGCCGCTACCAGGAAGGGGGTGAGATTCGGGCCATCTGCCCCTCCCCGCCTCCTCTTCCCTTTCCTGCCCCCACTCGCTCATTCTCACTCGCCCCGTTGGACAGGCCTTCTCAGCTATGGAGAGCTTAGGCCACTTTTCATTATTATTATTTTTGTTTTTTAAAAAATAATATTTAGAAATGGTTTGGGGCCCAGAAACTTAAACATTTCCACCAAGTCATTCATTTTTTTTTCCTGCAGTGTATTTTTTGAAGCAGATAGAAACAAAGCCAGCATTTCACAAACAGAATAAGAAAAATGGTAAATACACTTCAAATCAGCATAGAGGAGTGCCCCTTTACCCTCCTGGCAAGAGGATCTTAGATGGAGCTGGGCCAGAGGATTAAGAGTTTCTCCCAAAGGCCAAAAGATCCAGATGATTGTGGGGGCTGGGAGGAGGCTGGGCGGAGGCAAGTCAGTATCTCCTCTGGGTGTTTTTTTCCTAAATAAATATCCTTTGTCTACCCCCTCCCCTTTGACCTCTCAAAAAACTGGTGGGAGTCCTGTGGAGCTGTCAGGAACATGCCTGGACTTAATCCCAGCTCAGCAACTCACTAACTGGGGGACCTTGGGTGAGTTAATTAACTTGTTAGTACCTTACCGTCTGCACCTGTAAGTGGTATGGTTATAGTGCCCATTTCATGGGGTGGCTGTGAGTTGCAAAGGAATCAATACCTCTCAGGGGTTTAGAACAGCACTTGGCACAAAGCAAGATTCAATAACTTAGTATTTTCCAAACCACCAACAACTAGTATGTCCCCAACTTCTCAACCCCTCCCTAGTCCTTCCATGGCACCCCTCAACTAGGAAAATGACAGCCCCACCCTGCCAGTTGCTCAAGCCTAAACTTGGAGTCATTTTTTAAAAATTCCTCTTTCTCTCTTATTCTCTACAGACAATCCATCTGAAAGTTGTGTCAACTCTACATTTAAAATACATTCAGGGACTTCCCTGGTGATCTAGTGGTTAAGAGTCCACCTGCTGATGCAGGGCCCATGGGTTTGATCCCTGGTTCAGGAAGATCCCATATGCCATGGGGCAACCGAGTCCATGCGCCACAACTACCAAGCCCACCCTCTAGAGCCTGCGAGCCGTGACTACTGAAGCCCGTGCTCTGCAACAACAGAAGCCCCACAGTGAGAAGCCCACGCACTGCCATGAACCGTAGCCCCTGCTTGCAGCAACTAGAGAAAGCCCCCACACAGCAAGGAAGACCCAGCCCAGCCAAAAATAAATACATAAATAAAAATTAAAAAACCCATTAAAATACATTCAGAATCTGGTTGCTTCTCACTACTCCGCCACTAACAACCCATTTCAAGCCAATGTCATCCTTCATCCTTACCATCACAGTAACCCCTCCACTACACTCTCCCCCAGCCAGCCCCTAATCATCCCTCCACACACCTCTAGAGCAGTCTATTTAAAAAAAACAAAAAAATTAAGTCCAATGATGTTTCTCAGCTTAAAATCCTCCGAAGTCTCTCCATCTTACTCAGAGTAAAAGCCAGGTTTTCCCCAGAGCCTCCAAGGGCCCGTGTGATCTGGCCCCACTTCCTCTCTGATGCTCTCACCGACGGCTTCTCCCTTCTCACTCTCCTCCAGCCACACTCTCTTCCTTGCCGTTCCTTGAACCTACCAAGAATGTTCTGCTTCAGGACATTTGCACTTTCCATTCCCTCTGCCTAGGACACGGTTCCCTCAGAAACCCGATGGCTCCCTCCGTCACTTCCTTCAGGCTTTGCTCAAACATCACCTCACCGGAGAGGTCGTCCTCAACTCTCCTGTATAAGAAACTTCCATCACTCACTATACCCATCTCTGCTTTATTTTTCTTTACAGCTTTTATCGCTAGTTAATTGGAGAAGGGCATGGCAACCCACTCCAGTATTCTTGCCTGGAGAATGGCTACAGTCGGACATGACTGAAGCAACTTAGCACACACGCACGCACGCAATATGATAAATCTTTGTTTCTTTTTTTTTTCCTCCTTTCCTTCCTTTAGTTTTAAGACCCAATAGAGCAGCAGCAGTTTAGCCCTTTTTCTCCATTGCTATTCTCCTAGTCTCATAAGACAAAGAACATAGTAGGTGCTTTGTCACTATTTACTGAATAACTACCTCCCTCCTTCCATTCTTGTCTGCCTCGAATACAGCTCCAGGTGGTGGCCAGGATGATCTGCCCACCACACATTTTATGATGCTCCTTCACTGCTCAAGATCATTAGTGGCCCCCTCTTTGCCGAAAGGGCAAAGCTCCTATGACACTCAGAAAGCCTTTTGTGGTCTGGTCCCACCTAACCTCAGGCCCCTATGTTGCCATCAGCAGGCCCTGCAGCTGTAAGGTCATTGTCCCTTGAGCAATGATCCTTAGGTCGTGCTGTTCCCCATCTTGGGACACCCTCCTTTCCCTCCTCTGTCAGACTCTCACTGTGGGGGCTTGAATGGTGGCCCCAAATGATACATTCATTCAGAATCTGTGAACATGACTTTTATTTAGAAAAAGGGTCTTTGCAGTTGTAACTAAGTTACGGATCTCACACTGAGAGGCTCATGGATTAGGTTGAGCCCTAAATCCAGTGGCAAGTGTCCTCATAAGGGAAGAAGAGGGGAGAAGACACAGAGGAGACAGCCACGTGAAGATGGAGACAAAGGCTGGAGTGATGCTGCCACAAGCCCAGGGGTGCCTGGGGCCACCAGAAGCCAGAAGAGGCAAAACCAGAGGTCTCCCCAGAGCCCTTGGAAGGGGCACAATCCTCACAACACTTTGACTTTGGACTTCCGGCCTCGGGAATGGTGAGAGAATAAATTTCTGTTGTTTCAAGCCACCAAGTTTATGGTAATTTGTAATGCTGCTGCTGCTGAGTCGCTTCAGTCGTGTCCGACTCTGTGCGACCCCATAGACGGCAGCCCACCAGGCTCCGCCATCCCTGGGATTCTCCAGGCAAGAACACTGGACTGGGTTGCCATTTCCTTCTCCAATGCACGAAAGTGAAAAGTGAAAGCGAAGTCGCTCAGTCACGTCCGACTCCTCGCGACCCCGTGGACTGCAGCCCACCAGGCTCCTCCGTCCATGGGACTCTCCAGGCAAGAGCACTGGAGTGGGGTGCCATTGCCTTCTCCGATTTGTAATAGCAGCCACAAGAAAAGTAACACAGTCCCCTTCAAAACCATTGCAGAGATGCAGTCCTCCCCTCCTAGCACTGTGGCAGGGTGGTGGGGGTGAGGCTGAGGTGGCCTTTTTGTATAGATGCCGCTGCATCCCTGGCCAAAGTTGATAAGAGCCGGGATGGGCTGGTAAGTATCGCAGGTACTGGGAACTATATGGTGAAGCCAAGGGGGGAAGGGGATAGTCATGTAGGCTCAGGGTTGAGCTGTGTTGGGTCGTGTGGGGACAGGAAGCTGCATAAAGAGGGGCAGGGCAGACACTGACAGAGGAGGGCAGGGGTCCTGACGATGCCCCCACTCCCGAGGAAGGTCCTGCTCTTTGCTTCCAAAAGGTTCCTTGTATTCCTCTAATATTCAGCCTCCCTCCCCTTTGTCTCAACCTGGTTTTTCTTAGAGAAGGTGGCTTCTCCTTGCATCTCAATCTACCCTAAGCTCAGAGCTCAGCTCCAGCGTCACTCCTCTAAGGGCTTCCCTGATTGCAGCACATGGACAGAGATGATCCTAATTTCTGGGCACTCTCAGCTCTGTGTCCCCACCAAGATTCACTGTCATCGTTAGGGATGTTTGCACGCTACTCTCCCCTGAGACTGAGCTCCTCCAGCCATGGACCAAGCTCATCCTCTGTGTCTGGATTTCCCACTGTGGTATGGTATCTGGGACCACAGTGTTTAAGTAGCTGAATAAAGGATGGATGCCACTTGGCTCTGCCCACAGGAGCTTCCAGGCAGATGCAGGGACCCCCTCTTGTACACACCGCAGGGACATGAGATGAGACAGATATTGGGGTCGAGGTAGGAGCAAGCAGAGGGAAGCTCTGAGCCGGGGGCTGGTCAGGGAGGGCTGGTGGGAGAGGCGAGGGGGACCAGAAAGTGGTGAGGTCATGGGTGGGTGACAGTCATGGCTGGAGCAGGCGGAGGCAGGCGGAGCAGGGAGCACTTTTGAGCAGGGCTTGTAGGCGTGTGATGGAGATAAGGCCAGACTCAAGTGGAAGTTCCAAGGAGGGAACTCTGATGGGAAGTGTCAGTGGGGCCCGTCCTGGACCCTTGGGTCACTTACCCACTTAATCTACATCCACCCAGGCACTGTGCCCAGTGCCAGCTCTACAGCAATGATGGAGAGCAGAATTCAAAGGCTAGACTGGAGCTCTCAAGAGAACAACACTGTATCTGCTGTTACAAGGACCAGGAAATAGTCATAACCAAAGTATTTGTGAAGCATTTTATAGTTTCCAAAGTGCTTTTTCATGAATTAATGATTACAAAGTCCTGTGGTACAGTAGGAAAAGGGTGGTCGTGGCTGCAAAAAGCCTGGCTTAAGGTTTTGCATCCTCCATGTAGCTCATGATAACCCCTCGACTTTGACGTCCTCATCTGTCGAACGATGACTGTGTCTAGTGTTCACTGAATCCCTTCTGGAGGGCAGCTACTGTTATAGAGCTTTTATATGTATTCACTATTTTAGTCTTCAAAACAACCCTATCAAATAGGTACTACTGTTACTCCCATTTTGCAGATGTGGAAACTGAGGCTCCACAAGGCTGAGTCATTCATTCATACAACTTCTCAGTAGAAGAGATGAGATTTGAACCCAGTTACTCCCGCTCCAGAGTCTGTGTTCTCAGCCGCAATGCTATACTGTAGACAATGACAGCAGCCCTACCTCCAAGGTTTTGGCAAACTGTTAAGATTAATATAGATGACACTGGTTAGAGGTGAACACTACCCATGGTTATTGTTTGGTCCGATGCTCATGATGTTTGAGCATTTGGTTGCTGTAACGGATGCTGTTGGCACCCTGGCAACACAATCGGTGAGCCTAGAGTTCACCCACAGAGAGTGACAGTGCCCCTCTGCACAGGGCCATTTCCTCTCTGAGAGACCCCTGGCCACCAAACATGGCAGGCCAGAGGTGCTGGGGTGCTCACACCCCAGGAGCACCCCTCAATCAAAAAGGCCTGTGAGTTGGTAGATAAATATCCCATCAATGGGCCAATTCTGAGGTATCCCTCAGAGGGTCCCCAATAAGACTGAGCCCCTGGATTCTGAAAACAGTTACCCACCCACAAGGCCCCTTTTATTGACCTCCTCCTCTCTCTGCCTCACCGCCCCCCTCACCCCACCCCACTCTCACAATGCTGCTTGGAATCACTTCCCAAATAATCTATGTGCATTGCAATCCTTCCCTCAGGGTCAGTCTAGGAGGACTCAGACTAAGACAGGAGTGCAAGGCAGTTTGGGCAGAGAGGAAGAGAAGAGCTATTACCCGTGAGGCTTGAGATTTTTCTGGACACACGTAGCTAGGTGAAAAGCTGGGGAAGGGAGAGGCTTCCAAGCAAGCCCTTGCACGGAAGAGGCAAAGGGCCGGGAAGTGGGAAAATGCACCAGGTCCCCCTCATGTGAGCTCTCAAATATGACAGCCCCCAAGCCCACATTTCACCTGACACTCCAGAAAGACCAGCCTTCAAGGGACTTTTGGCCAGAACCCCCACGCCTCTGGAGTAGATTCCAGGGGCATTCCTTGAAGCTCTGGGATGTGAGCACAGAATAAACACAAATAAGCTCCCTTTGTCTAAATAAACTGAGGCACAGTTTTACGAAGCCATTTTCTTTTCCTCCTCACCCTCCCACACTCCTCTCCCTCCAAGGCCACATTTGTTTGCTTACTTACTTAATCCTACACCCTCTGCACCTTCAAAGGGCCCCTTTGTGTCTGAGATGGAGTGGAGCATTTCTCTCTCCTAGACCTGATTTTCCAAATGAACACCAAACACAGACGGGCCCAGATGATTGACAGTGTGACAGCATCGTGTTTGGGGCCGATGGATGAAATGAACAGGAGGCAAGAGGGAAAACATGAGAAAGGATGAATTTTCAGTGGCTTCCTCCAGCCAAACAGTTTGCAGTTTCATTGGAAAGGATCCTCATGGGGAAAGAGACCAAAGAACTTGGGAGGAAAAAAGAAAATTACAGTCTCAGCAGTGTGGCTTTTTCCCTCGACAAGCTGGTCATGAAGGAAGAGGGACAGGACGCTTGGGACAGGGCTGAGAGCTGGCCAGCATGGTGGGAGAGAGGGCTTGGTCACCTCGAAATGCGGGTGACCCGAGTCACAGCCCTTGGGCCAGGCCCCAAGGATTCCCCACCTGCTTCCTTCATCCCTGAAGCTGCAGAAGCAGTGAGAGGAGAGGGCATCTGGCTAGAGCCCCCTGTGAGGGTCCACAGGGGGAGAAGCTTTAAGAGAACACACTTGGAATGGAGAACAATCCAAGAATTTTTGTTAAAAAAAAAAAAAAAGAAAAGAAAGCTGACCATGAAAGAACATATTATTCAGAGCTGATTAAAGAAAAATCAGCCAGCATATTTGCCTTGTGAGGCACCCAGTTTGCTAAGGATTCAAGTTCTTCCAATAAGAGGCAGGATTACCTTGCTGTCGAAAGCTTGGCCGTGGAGCCAAATTGCCTGGGAAGGAATCCCCAGCTGTACCACTAATGGGCTGGGTGACCTCAGCAAATCACATAACCTTTCCGAGCCTTAGTTTCCCTATCTGCAAATCAGGGCTGATGATAAGAACTGTACTTACTTCAGGGAGTTGTCTGTGAGGATGACCATGAGTACATATGTCTAAAGCGCCTAAAGAAGTGTCTGCCAGACAATTAAGTACCCAACACATGTTAGCTCTAATTACTACATGACTTCCAAAGACAATAGCTCCTCAGCACTATCTCACGAGTGCAAGAGAAGAAAAGTTGAAAAGACCAAGCAGCATGAAAGCAGGTTCATAGCAGACAAGAATACCCTGAAGCTAGGAGACGGGAACAAAGTCACAGATGGCCTTACCTGAGCGCATCCCTCATGGAGCACAGACGGCTGGTCGCTGTGCCTGCCTCCCGTGCTGGGGAAGCCAGGGGTCCCCGCATGCCCCAGCTCTCCTCGGTGTGGCAGGAAGGTCCCCTTAGACTGTGGATCAGAGGCGTGGCCGAGACTGGGGCTCTGTCCTCACAGGGGAAACGGCACACCCCCTCCTTGCCCGGGAAAGTAACTCAGCCGTCTGGCTGTGCCTGTCGCTGCCATGGTTCGCGGGCAGGGCTGCCTGCCCATTCATCACCCCCCTCATCCACCGCCCTCGCCAGCCCAGGGCAGCAGAGGGGTAGGTCACAGGCACGGTTCACAGTATGGTCTGTCTGTGCAGAGGGTGGCACATCTCCGACCCACTTGCCTTGAGAGCAGAGGCATCTTCATCATCCACTCAGGATCAAGGCCCTGGGCTTTTCTCTGCAGAGCTTCTTCGATGGGGGAGAACTGACCACTGCCACACCTCCGCGCATCTCGGACAGACACACGCACCCCAGCTCAACCCACGGTGCAAACATTCCACATGCACCCCAGAACCCCAACCTTTCCATTTAGACTCCTCCAGCTTGAGAATCAAGCTGGAACGAGGGCAAAGACAAAAGAGCCACTATCAGTCATTGTTTCTCAAGTAACAAGCAACTAATTGAGACTTACTGTTATTATAAACCTATACTGCGGGCAGCAATTAAACTGCGGCTAATGAGGATTTCGGCACCAGGCCCTCCCACCACCACACAACGATTCCCCTCGGCCCGGGTGGAGGGGTCGACGTTGGAGGAAATAAACGGTTTCTTCATAGCCCTTCAAGAGACAGCAGTCATGCTGGAGATTTCTTCCCCGGGGGAAGTCAGTGTGGCCGGGCGTGGGGTGAGACAAGGCACGAGTGAGAAGCTCAGGAGCACAGGGATGTTTCTAGATCAGCTGTCATCCCCCCAGGGATGGTGACATCATGCCTGTGGGAAATGGCTGCAGGATGCTATCAAGTCAGTGGGAAAACAGCTGAATTGACTCTTTTATAAGTAGATTTATTGAGAAGCTTCGAACGCACTGGGAGCTGTCGGAGATTCATTTACACACATAATTTCATTTACTCCTCCTAACGGCCTGAGGAAGGAAGGGGGTGCCATCAGGAACTGATTAGGGCAACTGGGCTCCCAGAGGTGAAGTCACCTGAGGGAACTCACCTGGCCATCACTCACAGTGAAGCTAGGATTGGAAACCAGGAGGAAGGGGGACTTTGGGTGACGTTCATGCAGGCAGCCTGGTGGTGTGTAAAGCAGGTGTGGAATATGGGGACAGCTGCTAACTGCCTGGTGAGCTTATCCAGTTACCAAAACATCCCATGCCTCAGTTTCTGCATCTGTGGAGCGGGGATGATCATGCCTGTCTAGTGAGTCTGCTGTAAAGACCGCATACTCACATGCTGCATATAAAGTGTTCAGCATGGTGCTCAGTGCAGGATAAGTGCCCGGTAAATGCCAGTTATTATTAAAGATGGTATTGAGACGCTCTCGATGCAGCACGGAGGGTCGGAAGAAATTCATTGTCGGAGCACGCCTGAGATTTGCAGTAGTGGAAGCCGTGGAAGTTTCCACAGAGTGTCTGTCTGCCTGTGTCCCCTGGGAAGGGGGCAAACCAACCCAGAGGGCTGGCTCTGCTCTGAGGCCACTGCCCTGGTGTCCAGGGCAGCGGGAAGCTGGCCAAGCTCCCAGACAGCCTGTCTCGGGCCTGGAGCACAGAACCGTTGCCTCACCAGCTTGTAATGAGCTGCGTCTCCATCCTGATTAGGGGAACAATCCTCACTCAGAAAGACTCAGGGGAAGGAAGTGACAACGTCGTGGGGACAGGGCATAACCTCATCTCCCAAGGAGGGGCTGGCTTCTGGGGAGCTAGTGACTTGGAGGTCATAGCCCAAGAGGGTGCCCATCCCCCTGGAGGAGGCTAAGCAGACCCCACTGGGGCAAGTCTGGGTCAGAGCAGGAGACAGGATGGGCCAGCCCCGGCCACTGTCTGTAAGCCTGCGAGGCAGCTGCTCACAGGCTCTGGTTTGCCAAGAAGGGCAAGCAAGGAAACCAACATTCTCTGGGCACCTTCTGGGCACCAGGCTAGGTGCCAGCCCTATGACATCATCACTATCATCAACATTGTCCTATTAAATCAAACGTTAGGGCACCTTTTTTTTCCCAAAACTGTGGATGGCAGCCCGTTCCTGGGTAGTGAAAACAGCTTAGTGGGTGACAAACAGCATTTTTAAAATAACGTGATAAAAAATACAGAAAATTTCAGTGTGCATTGCACAGAGCAAGCATTGGTATTGTGGAAGTATCATTTCTTAATGTGTCTGTGAGTGTCTGGGAGCTGGATTGTAATGGGGAAGGAAACCATGCTCATTTCTTAAAGTAGTTGTAGGGATTGAATGGGTTAATGTTTTAAGTGCTTAATGCACTGTAACAGAGGCTGCCAGCACCCACCCAAGTCCCCTTGGAGAGAGTTCAGGCTCTCCATACGTGCCTTCCTGAATCTCTCTCTCTTTCTCTTTCTGGTTGTAGGAGCCTGGTGGGCTGCCGTTTATGGGGTCGCACAGAGTCGGACACGACTGAAGCGACTTAGCAGCAGCAGCAGCAGCAGCAGCATGGATTGTTTTGCAGATTAACTGAGCTAACTGTGCAAAGCACATATCTGACCAAGGACTCATAGCTAGCATAAAGAACTCTCAAAACTCCATGATAAAACACCAGACAATCCAATTAGAAAATGAGCAAGTGATGTGAAGAGCCATTTTACCAAAGAGGATATACAGATGGTGAATAGGCATGTGAAAAGATGCTCTGCATCACTAACTACTGGGGAAATGCAAGTAAGACCACGGTGAGATGTCACAACATACTTATCAGAAGAGTTAAAATTAAAAATAGCGACAACACCAAATGCTGACAATGATGTGGAGAAGCTGAACCATTTTTACAATGCTGGTGGGAATGAAATATAGTACAGCTACTCTAAGAAATAGCTGACTTTTCTTAAAAATATTGAACATATGCTTACCATGTAACCCAACAATTATATTCCTGGGTATTTGTCTCAGAGAAGAGAAGACTTAGATTTACATAAAAACCTATACGTAAATGCTTGTAGCAGCTTTATTTGTAATAACCTCAAACTAGAAACAACCCAGAGGTCCTTGGATGGCTAAACCATGGTACATCCACACCATGGAATATTACTCGGCAATAACAAATGAATGAACTATTGGCACATAAAACAACTTGGATAGATTATGCTGAGTGAAAAAGGTTAAACTTGCAAGGTCACACACTGTGTCATTCCATTCAAATAACATTGTTGAAATGACAAAAGTATGCAGATGGAAAGCACACTAATAAGGAATCAAGCATGGTAGAAGGGAGAAGAGTTGCTAGTACTACAAAGAAATAGCATAAGGGAGATTTTTGTGGACACAGATCCATGTCTTGATTGTGGTGGTGGTTACACAAAATCTACACACGGGGACACAGAACTGTACCTGCACACCATCATGCCAATGTCAGCTTCCTGTTTTTGATACTGTACTTTAATCATGTAACACTTAACCATATACTATTACCGTGTAAGATTTGGAGAAAGCTGGGTAAAGTGTACAAAGGATCTCTTCACACACTTTTGAAATTTCCTGCAAATCTATAATTATTTCTAAAATTTAAAAAAATGAATGAATAATTTTAAATGAATTTGTAAAGAGTTTAAAGATCAGTGTCTACATGAGCATTTAATATTAGCTCTCATTATTATTTCATTTTTATTACCATGTCATCTTATTTAATGTTCACAATACGCTTATTAAAAAAGGGTTTTTAACTTCCATTTTACAGATTGGAATACTAAGACTCAGACACAGACACATTGGATAACTTGCCTAAATTTACGTATTCACAAAGACCTAGGGATTGAAATTCAAATCCAAGGACTTCTCACATATATGCAAGTACACAGTAAAATAAAAATCTTTTGCCCTCACTGAGTTTATAAGATAGTAACGGAAGTAAGAGATATAACACAAACCCAAGCAGAATACCATACATGCTGTACAAGTTCTATGGAAGGATGGGAGAATGAAAAGGTAAAAATTCCAACTGGAAAGATTTAGGAAGGCTTCCTAGAAGAGGTGGCATTTGTGATTGTTTTAAAGAATGAGTAGGAGCTCAGTAGATACAGAAGGGGTAGAGGTGCAGGAAAGGGCATTCCAGGTAGAGAGAACTTGACTGCTAAGGCATGAGAGAGCTTGGAGAACAGTGACAAGCCCAAGGTGGCTGAAGCAGCTATCGTGTGACCAGAGGCAGATGCAAAAGGAAGAGAAGCAGAGGGCAGTCAGTGAGAAAGTGCTGGGGATTGGACTTGCTCTGCCAGCTTTTGCTTATCCTGGCCTGCAAATTGGAGTGTGCTCTGGGAGCCACAAGGCCAACGTCTGAAGTGTATGCACTTGGAAAATGGCATGACAAGGCATCAGCCTTCTATTTATGCTGAAAAAGCTGGGAAGAGCTCTGTAGTGGGTTCTCAGGTCCCAGGAAACAAGGAGATCTTCCATTTTAGGACCTCCATGTGATGTGTTCCAGGGTCCTCCCAAGACCAGCCCTAGCAGATCCTGAAGGCAAACCCCTGCCCATTATGGGTTATGGAATTTTATCTTTCAACAGATAAGTCATAAGCCCTGTCATAACGGTACTTAGTAATTTCCCCACCCCATCAATATCCTCCATGCAATCAGGATCCAGGTCTTTCTGTGTCACTGTTGAATGCAGCTTGGAGTCAGCCACATAAAGCTTCCATATTTAATTCCATTCAGTCAATCTAATATCTATTTATTGCATGCATGCATGCTCAGTCCCTCAGTTGTGTCTGACTCTGAGACCCCATGGACTGCAGCCTTCCTGGCTCCTCTGTCCATGGGATTCTCCAGGCAAGAATACTGGAGTAGGTTGCCATTTCCTCTTCCAGGGGATCTTCCCAACCCAGGGATCAAACCCAAGTCTCTTGCATCTTTTGCACTGGAAGGTGGATTCTTTACCACTGTGCCACCTGGAAGGCACCATCTATTGGGTGCCAGCTAAAAACAGACCCTGTGCTAGGACTGGAGGTGAAAGAACAAGATGCAGTCCTACAGTGGAGAAGAGCCAACCCTAGGGCACCAAACACAGGGCAATGGTAGTGCCAACCATCTAGAGACAAAGTGATCAGAAACTACCCTGGACTGTGACTGATGGAGATGGTCATATCAGCATGACTTATCTTTTAAAAAATGTGTTCCTAAAGCTACTGTGGAAAACAATATGAAGATTCCTCAAAAATTAAAAACAGAACTGCCATTCTATTTTTAAGTTTACTTCCACTCCAAGGTATATATCCAAAGAAAACGAAAACACTAATTTGAAAAGATTCATGCACCTCGATGTTCATAGCAGCATTATTTACAATAGGCAAGATATGGAAGCAAACTAAGTGTCCCTCAACAGATATATGGATAAAGAAGGTGTGGTATATGCATACAGTGAAATACTACTCAGCCATGGAAAAGAATGAAATCTTGCCATTTGCAACAAATGGATGGACTTGGAAGGTATTATGCTAAGTGAAATAAGTCAGGCAGAGGAAGACAAATACTATGTGATGTCACTTATCTGAAAAATACAACAAACTAATGACTCTAACCAAAAAGAAACAGATTCACAGATGTAAAGAACAGTGCTTACCAGCGGGGAGAGGGAAAGGGGAAGGGGAAAAGACAGGGGCAGGATGCTAAGAGGTACAAACTACCGTGCACAAAATAAATAAGCCACAAGAATAGATTGTGTAACACGAGGAGTATAGCCAGTATTTTATTTTATTTTTTTTTTTCTTTAAGTTTGGTGACCTTGGGCAATTTAACTTTGTGAAGGCTCAGTCTTCAATCCGTAAAATGACCCATTACTAAATAAAATGATGTATACAAAGTATCTATCATACCACATGGCATACAGTAGGCATTAACAATCTAGGAAAAAGTTAGCTGATAATAGGTAAAGGCCAGACATTCAAAGTTTCCCCCCAAATTTCCTGGTTTCTTCTGCCGAATTTCCTAACACTGATGTCTGTCCCTCCAACCAAAACTCTGAGGTTTCCTTCTTTCCTAACCACTTCAACTTTTTTTTTTTTTTTTTTTTTTTTTTTTTATTTTAGTTGGGGGCTAATTACTTTACAATATTGTAGTAGTTTTTGCCATACATCGACATTAATCAGCCATGGATTCACATTTTATAATAACTATAAATGGAGTATAACCTTTCAAAATTATGCATCACTGCATTGTATACCCGAATCTTATATAATCTGAAAAATCAATTATTCCTCAGTAAAAATTGTGGAGGTGAAAAAAACCCTCAGCCTTAGTGAGAAGGACACCATGGGTCATATTGTCTAGAATTTGTTAATGGGGCTAAATTGAGACACAGGTTCTGCTTACATCACAGTAAATTTATTGCAATAGTGTTAATGACACCGCTCATATTTTGGCTAAGGTCATGAGTGAAAACTACCACAACTGTAACACGAGAAACGTGTTAAGGAATATGTTTCAGATCATTTGCCAATATAGCAAGGTACTTATTTCAGTTCAACTTCTAGAGCCCTAAAGTAAATTATTTGAAAAACTAGACCCCATAGATTCTAGGTGGGATACTTTTTGAAGCATGTCATCAGTACATCCTTATTCAAGGGGAGATAAAAGAAACTCAACTAACAAAATTGCTACCAGGCTGACTGACGGAACAACTGTGGGTGAAGTGTGGGATCTCTTAAAAAGGCCTGTCTTGAGGATAAGCTTTGACTCAAGTTTTGGGGGAACTAAGGTGACTTTGATGGGCTCTGGAATGAATTACAACATGCAAAATTCCTTAACTGAAAAGGTATTGGCTTAAAAAAACGAGGAGGTGGTACTCAGTTGTCTGTGGGTCTTTGCAATCAGGATTGTTGCTCAAATAATTTTCTCACCTCTCTGTGTCCACTTTGGTTTGTCTTTCCCAGACTATCCCTGCATCCTGGTTCAGCTGATGCTTTTGGAAATGGTTTTGTGCTATAAAAGATATCTATTCCAGATGTATATTCAGGTTTTGGAAGGAAGACTTAGATTAAAAAGAGCAGCCAAGAGACCTCAGCAATCTTCTGAGACGATCGTTTTCAACCTGAGTTTTTGGAGCCTGAGAGTTCTGTAGATATGTCCTGGGTCGGGTGGGAGACAGCCCTGTGGATGGAGGGATGCTGAGGGTCTGGGTTCAGGGTCTCCACCTGCATCAACCAGAAGAGCTCAATGTAACCTTTCTTACACATTCAAGTTCCAATTCTGTTGGAAAAAAAATACTGTTTAGTGTTTAAAGCCCACAAAGCTAGTCTATCATCATCATCACCATCTCATCATATTTTACAGTAGTTGATTTGGAGTGTTTTGCATTTGCCAGACACTGTTAAAAGCACTTTATGTGCATTATCTCATTTAATACTCATGCACCTTTGAAAGGTAGGCACCATTATCATCCCCTTAACGTAGGAGAAAACTTAGGCCCAGTGCTTAAGTAATTTGCCAAAGCATACACACCGCAAGTGATGGAGCCCAGCTTTGAATGCACGCAGCTGCCTCCTAAGCCTGAACAATTTTCCACCACGAGGTACAGATGATGATGAGGCCCAGGGAGAGGCAGGGACTGGCCCTAGACCCCACGGTGGGCTCAGGGTAGACCATTCCCTCTCAGGCCCTTCTTCCTCCTGATGGCGCTCCTTCCCTTCCCCATCTCCAGCCTGTGGTATACTTCCTAGAACAAACTCACAAGCAGCTTTAAATAGACCATCCCTTGGTTACCAGGCATCTGTGCTCTCATGAAGGGAGCCTCTGAAGGAGATGGAGCTGTGATGAGAGATCTGCTTTGGAGCTCCTCTTTTGAATGCGCCTGGGGTGCTCACCTGGCCGGTAGCCTCACTTCCCACCCTTTGCTCTAGATGGAGTTGAGGACCTGCAGCCCAGGCCCCTCACTGTCTGTCCCGTCTCACCTCCATCATACCCTCTTGCTAATGCGGATATGCACACATCTTGTTCCTGTGTCTATGCCGCTCCCTCTGCCGGGAATACCCTTCCTGCCCTGTTGGCCTGGCCTTCTCCCCCTCATGTGTGTCCTCTCAAGGGTCCTGACTTCCCCCTGCCTAGGGCAGAATCACCCACTCTCTCCCAGGACCCACCCTGTCACAGCACACAGCCCTGTGCTAGAACCATTGACTGACTCCACTGCTTTGATTCGAAGACAGGCAGGTCTCCCATTTTCCCTTGATTAAAACCAGGGTTGTTCTTACGATTCATGCTTTGGAGTCAGAGGATTTCTTGCCTCCTGGAACACTGTTACTGACTGGATAGTGTTTTGTAAGCAATGTTATCTTAGGATCCTGGAGACACAGGACTTCTAGCTCCCTCTGGACTGAGCTCACCTGGATTGGAGGCCATGACCCAGGAGTCTCAGGACCCCCAGATGCCAACACAGGGAGGCACAGAGGAGGGACCAGGAGGTGGCAGTCATGGTGTTCACAGACTGGAAGGCATCCTTGGTGCCCAGGTCATCATGGGAGGTCTGTGGGTCTGTAGGCTCCAAGGCATCCTCGAGACCCAGGAGAACCTCCTGCCCTTTTTACCCACTCTCCAAGTTCACGCAGCCACTTCACGACATAAGCCCTGGAGAGAGGCATGGGTGAGAGCAGCAGACTTCATTTCCCTCTGTTAGCTTTCTAGAGTTGCCATAGCAAAGTACTACCACTCACTGGTGGCTTAAGCAACAGAAGTTTGTGTGCTTAGTTGCTAAGTCATGTCGGACTCTTTGTGACCCCATGGACTGTAGCCCACCAGGCTCCTCTATCCATGGGGATTCTCCAGGCAATAACACTGGAGTGGGTTGCCATGCCCTTTTCCAGGGGATCTTCCCCACTCAGGGATCGAGCCCAGGTCTCCTGCATTACAGGTGGATTCTTCACTGTCTGAGCCACCAGGGAAGCCCAACAGAAGTTTATTTCCTCACAACTTTAGAAGCTAGAAGTCCAAGATCAAGGTATCAGCAGGGTTCGTTTATTCTGAGGCCTCTTTCCTCAAGCTTGTAGATGAAACATCTCCATGCCTTCACCTGATCTTCCCTCTGTGTGTATCTATGTCCTAATTTATTTTTATAAGGATTCAAGTCATATCAGATTAGGCCCACTTTAATTTTAGTTTAGTGACCTCTTTAAAGACCTTCCCTCCAGTAACAGTCATATTGTGAAGCACTGATTGTTAGGACTCAGGCATAGGAATTTGGGCGGAACATAATTTGGCCCCTAACACCCCACTGAGGCTGACCAAGCTCAGGAGTCACGTCAGTCTCAGACTCCCCATCCCACCCCACGCCATGCTCTGCTTCCACTGTCCTCTCTCAGAAGCAGCCACGGTAACTGATAGTCCCTTGCCCTTAGCCATCTCAATTTCCAAGAGAATTTTCCAGTATACCCTCTTCTGATTGTCTACCTCCTTCTGTCCTCATCTAGTTAGTCCCTGGCTCCAATCACCCCCTGATCCAGGCTGTCCAGCCTACATCTTCCATGGCAGGGGCTTTCCATATCTCCTTTCTATATAAAACATGCCGCTGCTGCTAAGTCGCTTCAGTTGTGTCTGACTCTGTGCAGCCCCACAGACAGCAGCCCACCAGGCTCCCCTGTCCCTGGGATTCTCCAGGCAAGAACACTGGGGTGGGTTGCCATTTCCTTCTCCAATGCATGAAAGTGAAAAGTGAAAGTGAAGTCGCTCAGTCGTGTCTGACTCCTAGAGACCCCATGGACTGCAGCCTACCAGGCTCCTCTGTCCATGGGATTTTTCCAGGCAAGAGTACTGGAGTGGGTTGCCATTGCCTTCTCCAGTATAAAATATAGGAATCTGTATTTTATAGATTGATATCATCTCTCAAGAACATGGGACTTGCTTAACCATTTCCTTCCTCTTGCCAATGGAGCACCTCACTAACCGATCCCAGCACAGTCTCCCTCAGAAGCCAATAATGGACAGCCATTGTCAAGTGGGTTGGCTTGTAAGCTGGGTCACTTTTACAGCTGGGGGCCTAGATGCCCACTAAGGGAGCTTCTATTCAGGAATCCTGTAGATGCTTAGGTTTAACATCCATACAGTAGATTATTCGGGACGACCCTAAATTTGGATAACTTTTAAAACCAACCACATTTGATCAACCACATTTGATCAACTCTTGGAGTCTGGCCCAACGGGTGTACTCTCCAGGTGGCCTGAAACGGTTGGCCAGTAAACTGGTCTTTTTATTAGGAGGTTCAAGCCAGGGACAAAGGGAATAGAGCTGAGAGAATATTCATAGATTCATCCATTCACTCTTTGCTCTAGAATTCACTGAGCATCTACTACATGCTGGGTATTGCTCTAAGAGCTAGGGATTCAGACAAAGGTAGTGATACTGTCGACCAGGTGCTAGACTCAATGGCACCCTAGCTGTATTTAATTCTTTATGGAATTATTTGCCCCTAAAATTCATATTCTTCCTTCCATAGTATATAGTTATCCATGGGAAGAGATTTCCCATGGAGCAACTGCATTGCTCACAGCCCCCTTTATATCTAGGTGTGGCCACGTGACCTCATTGATGAAATGTAAGAGGTGATGAGAGTCATTTCCAGGCTGAGGCTTTTATGAGGCTGGTGAGCCTTCTCCACGTTCTTTTCCACCTTCCACTGGCTAGAGGCAATGGTGAAGCCATAGGATGAAGGAGCCTGAGTTCCTGAATCACTGGATAGAGGAAAAGCCACTCATTGACCAGAAACGTCAGCCTTGAACTATTATGTGAACAAGAAATATAGTTCTATTGTGTTGAGCCTTTATACATTTTGGGTCTTTTTGTTATAGAAGGTTACATTACCCCAACTAACACAATTTTTGAGTGAAGTCAGTCTCATCGCCACACTGGTCCAAACACATCTTTGTAGCTCTGCTGCCTACCTTAAAAACATTCTTGGATGCAGAGATTCAAAGAAAATGTTTATCATCCAGAAATCAGCCTTTCCTCTAAGACTTTAATACAGATTATGCGAGTTTTCTATGAGAAGAACTTTAAAACTCTGGTAAAACAAGCTTTCAAAATTTGAGAGAAAACTGTAAAGCTTCCCTGAAAAATTCCCAAGCACCATATTCCTTCGCCTGGGAAATCAATTTGGGCATAGGACAATTTTTTAAGCAGCCAGAAACCCTTTGCCTGGGTTCTCGTCACTGGGCCTGTGGCTCAGTGAGGGAGCAGGCAGAGTAAGGACCACCTGACAAAGAGAAATTAAGAAATCATGAAAGCCCAGCCCCGCTGTGGGGTCAACAGCGTGAGTCAGAGTGCTACAGAAATAGAGAAATCCCATTCATAAATTTTTCCTCACCCTAGCTTAAGAGCTTTCAGAGTCATAAAGTCGACATAAAGCCAGAAGACCTACAATTGTCCAATTAGAGGTTTTATCCAGGAAAACACACATTTTCAAAGTCACTGGTTGGTCTTTGTGCCAGGAGTGTAGCTGAGCTGGTTTGGAGTGCTGTGCCTCTGGGTTTTAATGAAACTTTCCACTTCAGTGAGACAGGACAGAAGACTTCTCAGAGCCTTTTACCCCCAAGGTGTGGTCCACAAGGGGCCTAGAGATACCCAAAACTACTCCTTCCTGTGACAACTCGGAAAAAACCAGAATCTACCTAAACCAGCTCATCTGGGAAGGGAGTATAAACTAAGCGTTTACTATCTATTATTCTTGAGTGCTCCAAGTAGATAGCACACATAATTGCATCTAGTCTTTATTTCTCACCTACAAGGAAGGGTCTATTTTCCTCCATCTTCCACATGAGGAAAGTGAGGCTTGGAGAGGTCAATGTACCATGCTCAAGATAAAATGGCTCAGTGAAGGGCAAGGCCAATGTCAGAACCCAGGTCCAGTGATTCTTAAACATTTCAGCTTCTGCATCCTGTTACCACTCAGGACCCCAGGACCCTCACTCCGTCTCCATCCAACCATGTAAGCTGCTTTGGGAAGGACATGTAGATAGAGGCCAGGGGAGGTTCAGGTGAAAAGCAAGACCAATAAGGGGAACAAATCCTGAAGAGAGCCCTCAATATTTACCAGACACCACGCTAACGCTTTGATTGGATTATCATGCTAAATCCTCATAGCAGTCTTGCAGAGTAAGGATTACTGTACCCATTCTACAACTGAAGCCACTGAGGCTTGAAGAGCTCCAGTATATACTTGCCCAAGGGCACGTGGTTAGAAAGTGGTAGTGAGTGCGCCCAAGCAGAGTCCCTGCTCAGAAGCCTTATCCCAGATCTGACCTTACCCCTCAATGTGTTACATGACTTTTACTCTTGGGAGGGATTTATTTTCTGTCAAGTTCACTTCCATCTGTGCACATTTAATTGATAACTTTTCTGACAGCCCTTGATGTTGAGCCTTCCACAGGCATATCTACTTTTAGGCCACTTACTAGCTGAGTAACCTCCAGAATGTCCCTAAACCTCTCACAGGGGATACAGTTTCCGCTTGCATGGAACTTAACCACCTAGACCAGCTGTTGATGAACTTTTCCCAGTGAAGAGCCAGAGGGGAAAATATGTCAGGCTTTGGGGTCCATCCGGTCCCTGCATGGCAACCTCTCAACTCCGCCAATGCAATGCCGAAGCTATGAACGGATGCAAAGGATCAGATTTGGCCCATGGGCCTAAGTGTGCCAACCCCTGATAGAGATGGTCAAAATATTTCACAAGTAAGTGTTAAGCTCCATTGGGTACGTGCTATAAAGGAGCGGGATCACCCTTCTCTGAGAGTTTATTCCTCCCAGGGACTGTTCTCAAGGTGGGTTGGCAGCTTGGACAAGGCCATTCTGTGAGTCAGGCAGGGCTGGGACCAGAGTCCAGGTCTCCTGCTGTCCCCTTGGGGTTCCCCCTTGACACATGCTGCCTCCCTGGCCATCAGGGAATCTCCTCCAGGAACAGAGGCTGGTCCTGCCGCCCTGTTGGAGGCTTGGGGTCAGCAGGCAGCACTCAGAGAGAAACTCAGGGCTCCTGCAGACGCCTGGCTTAACCTCTGATGGGGGCCAGGAAGCTTCCAGCAGCAAACCACTGGCTCATTTCTCTCCAACAGAGCCTGGCTCTCTCACAGCACCTTCTGGAAAGCCATTACAGCAGCTGCAGCAGCACGCGTGGCGTTAATTTATTAAAATCCCGGCCTGTAAAAGCCGAGCTTGCCGGCAGAGCCGTTGGAGGCAGAGGCCTGCTGCTGCTATTTTTCTCCTCTCACAGCCACAAAAGGAAATGTTGGCGAGGTCTTGGGAGAAGGGGTGGCGGGTTGGGGAGGGGACGCTGCTGGATTTAATAGCAGGAATACAAGTCATTTGTCTTATTGTAAAAGAGATGTGTGTTTGGACGCAGAAAATGCTCTGGATCCTTTCTTTCCTCCCCTCGCAGACACGAAAAGCTGAGAGCAAAGCAAAAACGCTGCTGATTTCTCGAGGCTATTTTGGGCACCTGCCGCTGATTGTCTGCTTCCGAGGCGCTCGGCACACGCCGCCGCCTTCTCAAAGCATGTGTTGAACAAATTGAAACGGGGACTGAATGAGCATCTTGCTGCTAATGCCGCCGCCTGTCCTCAGAGCGCAAAGCAGTCCCCACAGGCCGGGCCTGGCCCGAGTCGCTGGATTCTTCCCTGGCTCCCCAGTGCCCACCCACCGCCCCACACCTCCTGCTCCCGCCGTGTGCTCACTGGCGCCTGAGCTAGGCTGCCCACCCCGTGCCAGGAAGCTATTTACCAAAGGAAATAACTCTGATAAAGGGCTAAAATTAGCCGGCAATGATGGAAAACATTTTGTCGAGCGATCTGCTGACAAGAGGGGAAATAGAGCTGTGAAAAAGATAGGGGGGGTGAAGGACACGGAGGGACAAGGGGCAGACTGTGACAAGAAGGGGACCCAGAGGTAGCTGGGGCAGAGCCTAGCAGCCCAGAGGCCGAGACGGCCACACGGAGGGCAAGGCCCAAGTGGCCAGTCTTCCCTCTCGGGCAGGGGCCCCCGTCCTGCGCTATGGCACCTGGCCTCAAGGCACTGAAGGAGGGTACGCCGGCAAGTTCTTTTGGAGGTGGATATCTGAGGATGGGTATCAGACATGCTTTCCTGGTGGCTCAGATGGTAAAGAATCTGCCTGCAATGCAAGAGACCCAGGTTTGATCCCTGGGTTGGGAAGATTCCCTGGAGAAGGAAATGGCAACCTACTCCAGTATTCTTGCCTGGAGAATTCCATGGACAGAGGAGCCTGGTGAGTTACAGTCCATGGGGTCACTAAGAGTCGGACACTACTGAGCAACTTATATCCACACACATCAGACGTGCATGCCCATGAAGGGAGCAGAGTGCAGGGCAGAGGTGAGCCAGAATTTGGACTTTGGAGTTCAAGTCCCAGATCCACCAGTTACTACCAGTGACCTTGGACAAGCCACTTAACATCTCTCAGCCTCATGTGATATCCTCAGGAGACAAATAAGTATGTGTTTGGTCCATATTACATGGTTGTGGTAATAACACATGCATACTATTTACCAAGGCAGCATGATTTAGGACATTCCACCTTCTATAAACACGTGTGGAGGGCATCCTGTGTGCTAGGCTCTGTCCTGGGAACTAAGGGATACTTTGATGAGTTAGACCAAGCCCTCCTCTAAGATACTTTAATTCTATAGAGAATGTGCTCCTTAGAAATATAGAATCAACACTGCTCACCCTTAAGCAGCTGAACTGAAGGGCCCTAGAAACATTTCTTTCACCTGAGTGCCTAATACAGGTTATGTACTGGAGAGGGAATGACGGGCTCAGTCTGCCTTTTAGAAACACACAGCCTGGTAGGGAAAAAAAAGGCAGGTAAACAGGTGTCTGTCACTCAGCATGAAAAGGAACATAACAGAGTTAGGTTTAAGAGGGAACCATGAATACTCCCTGGAAATAGCAGGGAGGGCCTCATGAAGGAGGTGACAGAGGTGGGTCTTGAAGGATGTGTAGGAGTTGACCATGCAGAATGAGGAGAGGAAGGCATTCCCACAAGAAAGAAGAATCTGCATGATGTTTGTGAGAAAAATGTTCATAGTTGGGTATGGCTGGTGTGCAAGAGACAAAGACAGGTAACACCCAACCCAACTGGTATGGCGGGGACCAAACAGTGAACACACTCTAGCCACGGCTCTGGAGAACATAGTTCCAGAGCTCTTCTGTGAGCCGGGCCCTTCCTATTAGTTTCTGGACTGTTAAGAAATCAAAGGCAGAAGTGGTAGGGGTTAGATGGTTGGAGGATGTTGGGCAGGGGGCAGAGAGAGGACTCAGGGAAATGCCTAGGATCCACTAGTTTAGAAGGATGGTTATACCAGTGTGAGCAGCTAGATGTCTGCTCCCAAATGGAGGAAGGAGTCATGGGGCATCCCAACGTGCAGAGATCTGGGACCCAGACCAACTGGCCAAAAACCCTCCATTTTTAATGTGTTTGCATGTGGATCTCCCATCTGAGACTTCATCTGGGGGAAGTATTTTGATGTTAAAAAGATGACTCATGCAACATAGGCTCTGCTCTTTGATGAGCAGACATTTGAATTTTTCCCTCCTCAGCTTTGCATTTTCTACTACACTGTGGAAAGATGTATCTGCAGTTTCTGAAAGTCATCCTTCCTTTTCATTCCCGTGGCTGATACTCTGAAGGCCTTTCCCTCCTCTGAGTCTTGCGGAGACCAGAAAAGCATCCTGGAAACAGGGATGGGCCTGCTCCTGTGAGTGGTCTTAGTGGCTCACCCAGGGCTGAGCCCATCAGATGTCTTGATAAGGATACAACGCTAGCACCCAGTGGATGGCCAGTGGCCATCTCTGCTTGACCATCTCCAAGGGCAACACAAACGCTTCTCTCTGAGGTCTCAGGTAAGGCCACAGAAATCACATGATAATATGGAAGGCCTATGCATTTGGAGAATGAGACAGACCGAGTTCAATCCCAAGGTCACCCACTGCATCCTAGATCTGTGCCCTTGGTTATATGATTTAAATAAAAAATGGAAATGAGAACAATATCCATTTGATGGGGTCATCATCAAGATAAATGATTTATCACATAAGCTTGCTTCTTGCATTATCAATACAATGACTGTCTCAATAAATCTAGTCCTTTCCCTCTCCTTTCTTTCTTTGAGGCTTCCAGGCACTAGAGTATGCAAGTCTTTACAAGCTAAATATATAAAGTTAATCATATTCACATATTTGCATAAATTAATAAGCAGTAATTATAGCACTTTCTGAATAATATCCCAAAATAGCTATCTCAATACACCAAAATGTTAAGATTTTTTTTCTCAGTAGTGGAATTATGGGTGATTTGTATTTTCTCCCCAGATTTGCTACAATTATTATGCATTATCTTCTAAATAGGGAGGGGATAAAAAGCAACTGTGAGTAAGAAGAAAGCTGTCCTCCGATACCCTGTGATAGGAAGTCTGTTCACTGGCCTCGGATTCTGCCGACAGTCTCTATGACTCCAGGGACCTGGTGAGTCATCAGAAGGTTGAAGTAGCCTGACAATAGAAGATTTTGTAGCAGAAAGTGGCAAGGCTGTCCAGGCTCTGGTTCAGTGGGATGATCCTTTTCCTCCTTGCTCTGGGAGGCTGGATCAGAAAGGTGTGTGCTAACTTGAGGAGGGGAGTGTATAGATGGAGGGGAGCCCCCCCCCCCACAAATGACTGTGTGCACTGGGCACTGACGGAGACCTGGATTTGAGGGCTCACTGCCACATGAGATGTGAGATCTTGGGCCAGCTGTTATTCCCCTGAGCCTCAGTGTTCTCAGTCCACCTATTTTAGTTGTCACTTCCTCTGAGAAACCTTTCTGGACCTCCTCAGCCTCAACTGGACACCCCTCATTAGACTCTGCACCCGGATCTGCTCAGCCCTCTGTGATACAATGGTCTCTTTGTGGCCTGTCCCCTGCATGAGGCTAGGAGCAACTTAGAGTAAGGATCACAGTGGCCCACAGCTGTTTCCCTTGGCCTCTCGTGGAGCCTGGTACAGAGTGGACCCTCCATAAATATCTGCTGAATGTATGGATGAATGAATGAATGAATGATGTGCAAGCTCTCGCTAAGCCCTGGAGCTGCAGCTGTCTATCCCCTCTACCCTTAAGGAGCTCACACTCTGCTGGAATTCAGTCTCCCTAACAGAATGTACACTATGAACAAGGACTTAAAAGGCTTAAGAGAAACTAGGAAAATGAGGAAGGAGAAGAGAATTCCCCCAGGGCCTTGTATAAAAGGCAGAATTTGTGCAGAGCCTGGAAGAAGGAATAAAACTTCCCCCATGGGGCCAGGAAGTAAGGCAGCTAAGACAGGAGTTAGGCAGAAGGACACAGAGAGTGGGGGAGACAAGAGGAAGGCGGGGGCCAAGCGTGGAGCCCCTCCCACGGGAGAGGAGCAGATCTGGGTGGCATTCTGTCTGGGTAGCCCAGACAGGTTGAGCAGGAGGCTGATGGGGTTTGACCTGCCTCTCCCTGGACTGGCAGGACCAGGCATCTTCACCTGTGCAAGCCGCCAGCCTACCCCAGCATTCCTTCACCGGCCCATCAGGAGAGCTCAGAGTAGGACCAGTTTGGAATCTGCCCAATCTAGTCTTCAACAAACAAGCCCTCTAATTTAAACCAGCATCTGTGAGAAGGGCTGCTTTGGCATGGGTCCTGAGGAACACAGGTATGATTAACCTCTGCCAGTTGCAGAAAATTAATTGCAGAAAGGAGATCCTGGGAGCCCCCAGGATCTTAAGGGCAGCCAACTGTTGAAGAGGATGCCTGCCTGCCTTGCCTGGGGCTGGAGAAGCAGAGCTGTGGCTTCATTTGGGGGGCCCACTGCTCCCACCAGAGTGTGTGGGCACTAGTTCAGGTCCATCTCACCCCAGGGCCTTTGTGTGTTCTGCTCCTGCAGCCTATCACTCCTTCTCCCAGTGCTGAACACAGTTGGTCTCTCCTGATATTTCAAGTCTTGGTTCAGATACTGCTTCCTGACTGATACTTTTCCTGGCTCCCCATTTAACATAACATTACTACTTCCCTCCATCACCTCCCATTATATGATTCTATCTTCTGCTTTCACAGGGCTTCTTTTATCTTTCTGATACATTTTCTTCCTCCCCGCCTGATTCCAGCCAGACTTAAGTTTCATGAGAGCAGGCATCTTGTCCTGCTCACAGCTCTAGTTACCATGTCTTCTACAGCACCTGACCTTTTGGAACCACCCCATATGATCTTCTTGAAAGCCCTCACTCTTAGCTTTAAGAGTCTCACCTTCAGGTACTTTAAACATTGGATATAGCAACTTCTCACCAGCTATCTACTTTACACATGATAGCATATATATGGGGCTTCCCAGGTGGGCTAGTGGTAGAGAACATGCCTGCCAATGCAAGAGACATAAGAGATGCAGGTTTGATCCCTGGGTCAGGAAGATCCCCTGGAGGAGGAAATGGCAACCTACTTCAGTATTCTTGACTGGAGAACCCCATGGACAGAGGAGCTTGGCGGGCTACAGTCTGTGGGGTCGCAAAGAGGTGGACATGACTGAATTGCTGAGCATCAGTGTATATATATCTGTGCTACTTTCTCCGTTCAACCCACTCTTTCCTTCCCCAACTGTGTCCACAAGTCCGTTCTCTGGGTCTGTGTCTCCATTCCTTCCCTCCCACTAGGTTCATCAATACCACTTTTCTAGATTCCATATATATGTGTTAATATATGATATTTGTTTTTCTCTTTCTGACTTCATTCTGTGTAACAGGTTCTAGGTTCATCCACTGCACTAGAACTGACTCAAATTTGTTATTTTTTATGGCTTAGTAATAGTCCAAGGCAAGGAAGAGAGGGGGAATGGAGCTTCTAACACAATAGTTCCAAAATGAGACCCAGCCCCCAGCCCGACTGCTCTGGGAAGTTGGCTCATGAATAACCAGCCTATGGAAAACCTCCAGGGCAGGGCCAGGGGTCTTCCATCCCCAGGGACAAGAGATGCCTAGCACCTGGGGCTGAAGGAGGGGAAAGGACGAACCTCTATTCAGCCGTTTCTGTATGCCAGACCATGTCTACTGAAAGAAATCCCTCATTTTACAGATAAGTGGGCTGTAGCTCATAATGAATAAATATAAAAGAACATTTATTTTGTACCTGGGGTCAGCACGTCACATATAGCCTTATTTATCATCCCCACAAATTTTGGAGGCAGGCATTGATTACCGCTATGATTTTATCAGCAGGGAGATTCAGAGTGTTCGGGAAACGCACACAAGCCAGTGGCAGAGCCAGGCTTTAAGAACCCAGGTCTAACTGGGTTCTAACTCCTGTCTCATGCAACGTCCTTCATATGCATGATGGGTGGTCTTGGCCCTTGGCACCCCAGCCTCCTGGGGACCGAGGTGGAGGGAGCCCCGCACCAGGCCATGGCTCTGGGCAAACTTCTCAGACAATGTCTACTAGCACATCCGCTGGCAGCTCTGGAGCCCTTAATTAGCTCGCCACCTCTGAGCGTGGAAAGCTGCTTGGGCCGCCTGACTCAGCACACATGCCAAGAGCCGCCTACACGGGCGGGCAGGTGAGGAGGGATGGGCCTTCTAGCCTTGCAAAGCAGCCAGCTCAGAAACCACCCGGTGAGGCCCCCTCCACAGGCTGGGGTGCAGGGGAGAGCAAAGGCTTCACTGGCTGTCCCGGAAGGGAGGGTCCGGCCCTTAGGCCCTATCACACCCATAAACCACGTGACTTATGAGTCTCTTCGTCTCTCTGAGCCCTGACTTTTCCATTCATAAGGCTATCATAAAGAAGAAATGACATATGCCAAACACTGCCCAGGCTGTCTCGGAGAGGGAGCTCTCTACTGAGCACAGATCCCCTGTTGAAGAATTCTAAATTCAGAACCAGCCTGCAAATTCTCCTTCCCACCTGTATACGCACACATGCGACACACACTCGTGGGGTCACGCACTGCGCATGCCCAGGGCACTGGAGAAAAGACTGTGAAGAGAATGGTCCAAATCTCTGACCTCAAAGCCCTTACCTTCTAGTTGGGGGCTGGGGGAGGAGAGGGGGCGATCAACAAATACATGAATGAGATATCTCAGATAATGTGCTAAGAAGGAAAAAGCAAAGCTGAGAAGGTAGATAGAAAGTGTAGGGAGATGGGGTTGCTGGAATTCTAGAGAGGGTGCCCAGAGACGGGCTCACTGAATATCTGACTTCTGAGAAGAGAGTGAAAGAACTGCCAAAGGGGGCCAGTGTTCCAGGCAGAGCAAACAGGTCTCAAACGCCGAGGCAGAGCCTTCAGTAGATTTCAAAGACAAAGCTTTTCCCAAACAGGAAATCAACGAGAAAATTAGATTTTATAAGAATGCAGTTTGTGGCCAGTTTTTCAAAAGGGGAATGATGTGGTCCATTCTTGGTTTGATGGTTTGTAGTTTCTGGGAAGTTGTCCTTGGCAAGCATCAACATGTTAACATAGGTTTCCCTAGGTGGGGATACTAATTAACGTCGGCAGTAAGAATTACAATCACTGTCATTTATTAAGCCCTTGCCATGTGGCAGGGACAGCTCTGGCAGTTTTGATGTGCACTGTTACTATTCCCATTTTACAGATGAGGAAACTGAGGCACAGAGAGAGCAAGCCTTTAACCAAACTCATCTGGCTTTTAAGTGGAGGAGCTGAGGTTCAAATGCAGTCAGTCTAGCTCTGGCATCTATGCTTTGACCACCACGCTAACGATCTCAAAACGCACAAGTGGTTGTTGCTATTAGCAAGAAGAGATTGCCCTGGGCCATTCAAGCTTTCTTACTCATTACCGTGAGCCACACTGCTCCCCCTGGATGAACAGTGCAGAGTTGCCCATTTAATCTTTTGACATGACTCAATTCAAAGATGCAAAATCTTAAAGAAAAAGCACATTGTACAGCAAAGGGATGATTCGAAATTCCAGTCTCTATTGCAAGTCTGAGTAAGTTCTGGGAGTTGGTGATGGACAGGGAAGCCTGGCGTGCTGCAGTCCATGGGGTGGCAAAGAGTCGGACGCGACTGAGTGACTGAACTGAACTGACTGCAGAGGAGAGTGGCTGAGCAAGGAGTAAAGCAAGCTGGCACCACTTCCCCAAGTCTCAGTTTCCCTGTCTGCAAAATAAGAAGGGACGGAAGGCTCTAGAGTCTCTTCTGGCCCATGATCATAGGCTCAGAGACATAGAGCCTAACCCTAACCCCAACCCAAGCCATAGAGCACACTGTTGGGAGCTCATACCTAATACACAGAAGGCAGCAGCCTAGGGGAGCTGGCCGTGCTGCTGGGCAGGGGGAGGAGCAGCCACAGTCCCCAGCCCCATGGTCTGGACCAAAGGAACACCCGCTCCACTGACTGCCTCTTGGGTGTCAGTGAACATCTGCCTCAACTGACTGCCTCATGAATGTCAGTGCCATCCCATGGTCTCACCCAGGAAGCAGGAGATGGGTCTCTCTGCCCGCCAGGGTATTTGCCATAGGGTGACGCTAATGCACTGAGGGTTGGGAAAGGACAAATCTGTGGCTAGTCCCCACTTTGTCCCTGTCCCCCATCTCTGCTCTTCCTGTCTTGTAGCTTCATATCATTCAGTCTTTGCAGAAAACTGATTTCTGGCTGGAGAGGGCAGGGGACATATTAATCATAAGGGATGATAAGGGCACCATTTACTGACTGCCTTCTCTGAGCTATGTTTTTCTTTAATAGAGGTAAAATCACCCAGGTCTCCCGCATTGCAGGCAGATTCTTTACCAGCTGAGCCACCAGGAAAGCCTAAGAATACTGGAATGGGTAGCCTATCCCTTCTCCAGTGGATCTTCCTGACCCAGGAATCCAACTGGGGTCTCTTGCATTGCAGGTGGATTCTTTACCAGCGGAGCTACCAGGGAAGCCCAAGATTCATATAACAGAAAATTAACCATTTTAAAGTGTACAGTTTCGTGACAGTACATTCTCAGGGCTGTACAACCATCACTTCTATATAGTTTCAAATAGTTTCAGGACCCTAAAAGGAAATCTGGTACCCATTAAGGAGTCACTCCCATTCTCCTTTCCCCAAACCCTTAAAACCACTAATCTGCTTCCTGTCTCATTCTGCATATTTCATATAAATGGCATCATACAATATATAATCTTTTGTATCTGGCTTCTTTTGCTTAGCATGTGTACAAGGTTGATTCAGGTAGCATTTATCAGGACTCCACTCTGCTTTATGGCTGAATAATATTCCTTTTATGAATACAATACATTTGGTTTTATTCATTCATCTGTAGATGGACACTGGGTTGTTCCCACACCTTTTGATTATTGTGACTAGTGCTGTTATGAACATCCATGCACAAACTTTTATTTTTTTTTGTAATGCTTATTTTCAGTTTTTTTTAGGTATACACCCAGCCGTGAAATTGCTAGATCAGATGGTAATTCTATGATTAACTTTTTCAGGACATGTCAAACTGTTTTCCACAGCACTGCACAATTTTTAATTCCTATCAGCACGGCATGAGGGTTCCAATTTTAACTTCACCAACTCTTGTTGTTTTTCATTTTTTAAATATAGCCATCCTAGTATGTATAAATTGTATTTCATTGTGGTTTTGATTTCCATTTCAATGGAAATGATTGATTAGTGATCAATGATTAGTGATCCTGAGCATCTATTCATGTGTTTTGACTGTTTGTATATCTTCTCTGGAAAAGTGTCTAGTCAAGTGTTTTGCCCACTTTTTAATTGGATTATTTATCTTCTTATTGTTGAGCTCTTTATGCATTCTCTTGAATTTCATTATATATTTTTGCATATTAGACCCTTGACAGATACAAGATTTTCAAACAATTACTTCCATTCTATAGGGTGGTCATTTAACTACAAAAGTTTTACTTTTGATGAAGTCAAATTTATCTATCTTTTCTTTTGTTGCTTGTGTTTTTAGTCTCAAATTTAACAATCCTTTGCCTAATCCAAGGTCATGAAAATTTACATCTACGTTTTATCTTAAGAGTTTTGTGTGAAGTGTTTTTTCTTTTACATTTAATCTCCCTGACACTCTCTGAGGTAGATACCATCATCATAAACACCCCATCTTAGAAATGACAAAACTGAGGGTCAGGATGTATAAGTCACCAGTCCAAGGGCACACTGCCAGGGCAGGGAAGAGGCAAGGTTTGAACCCGTGTCTTCAACCTTGGCGTCCAAGATCCATGTCATTCAGGCTGTTCACGTCTACTCTCCTGCTGTCCTTATCCCACCATCTTCAACAATGTAGCTATTTCACAAACTAAATGCTAAGAGGGAAGGAACAAAGAGATGCAGATTTCCACCTGATAGCTCAAGGAGTAATTCTACAGCCTGGGAGGAAGACCCAGGTGAAAACCAGCCACCAGGTCAAATCCAAGGGAAAAGTCATCTTTACATCTCCAAGTCTGGCTTTGAGTAGATCTTGTGAATTTTGAATTTTCCTTTCTTATAAAGCAGCAATTCCAGGGTAGTGAGACAAGCTCTTTGAGCCATAGATCTCCTAATTCCCCTTCCCAGGGTGGTTGTTATTCAGTCACTAAGTCAAGTCCCATGGACAGCAGCACGCCAGGCTCCCTTGTCCTTCTCTATCTCCCAGAGTTTGCTCAGATTCATGTCCATTGAGTCAGTGATGCTATCTAAACATCTCATTCACTGCTTCCCCTTTCTCCTTTTGCCTTCAATCTTTCCCAGCATCAGGTTATTTTCCAATGAGCCAGCTCTTCACATCAGGTAGCCAAAGTATTGGAGCTTCAGCTTCAGTATCAGTCCTTCTAATGAATATTCAGGGTTGATTTCCTTTAGTATTGACTGGTTTGATATCCTTGCAGTCCAAGGGACTCTCAAGAGTCTTCTTCCAACACCACAATTTCAAAGCATCAATTCTTCAATGCTCAGCCTTCTTTATGGTCCCAGGGTGGTTAGGGATAACTCTTTGTCCCCCAGGAAGCTAGCATTCCTGGCCATCAGCTCCTGACCACCCAGTCCGTTCTCCAGAAAAAGAGGAGAGAGGTAGCCCTGTGGATCCTCAGGGCCCAACTCCTGGCCTTCAAGTTCACAACACACACTCATTTAGTGAGGCCTATGGTGAGCCAAGGGGCTTCCCTGGGGCTCAGATGGTAAAGAATATACCTGTATGTGGGAGACCTAGGTTCTATTCCTGGGTCTAGAAGATCCCCTGGAGAAGGGAATGGCAACCCACTCCAGTATTCTTGCCTGGAGAATCCCTATGGACAGAGGAGCCTGGTGGGCTACAGTCCATGGGGTCACAAAGAGTCAGACACGACTGAGTGGCTAACACACACACACACTTAGAGTGAGCCAAGCTCTGTGCTGTGGGAGCCACAGAAATCAGCACTTTACTGGCTCTTAGGCCAGAGGAGAAGGGAGAGAGAAACGGCTGCCCTGGCATGACAGAGAATGGACCACAGGACAGATGGAGATGGATATTCAGAACAAGATATGAGAATATCCATTTATTCGCTAAAAAAATTCGTACAGATGTTTCCTATGTACCCATCATTCCTTTAGATCCAGAGGTAGAGTAGTGAACAGACAAACAGCTTCCATCCTAGTCAGCAAGATAGACAATAGACAAGGCATCCAAGAAGAGGTTTATTTGGCTTGGCAAGGGATCAGATGAGGCAGCATTTGAGCTGGGCCCTGCAAAATGGGTGAGATGCTAATAATGTGCAGGGGGAAAGTCTGAGGTGTCTTTCCCAAGAGCACCAAGCAGTTCTCCAGTTCTCAGAGGCCACACTGCCTGTCCTACAAGTTTAACTCAATCCTGACACTGTCCACGTGGAGATGGCATCAGAATCCACAGGTTGAGGGCTCAGTCCCACAAGACTGTCCCTACTTCAGCCCAGTTTGTCACCTGTGCTTCTGACCAAGTGGCTATAAATCAGACACCCCCATGACTCCCTCCTCAGGTTCAATTAATTTGCCAGAGGAGGTCACAGAACTCAGAGAAACATTTAACTTATGTTTGCCAGTTTATCATAAAGGCTATCAAACCTATCATAGAGGACACAAATGAACCGTCAGATGAAGAGGCACTTAGGATGAAGACCAGAAGCGTCCCAAGCTTTGGAAAACTTCTATCCTCATGGAATGGGGGTACACCCCCCACATCCACCATGTGGATTCATTCACCAATTTAGAAGCTCACTGAGTCTTCCTGTTCAAGAGTTTTTATAGAGAGCTTCACCTGCAGCCCCGTTCTTCCCCTCCTCAGAGTTGCTGGGGGGCTGAAAGTCCCAACCCTCTAGGTCTTTCTGGTGACCAGTCCATGCTGAGGCTGTCTCCATTCCCCACTCTAAGTCACCACATCAGCACAAACTCAAGTGTGGTCAAAAGGATCTCCTATGAGGAATAAAAGAGACTTCAATCAATCAGAAAATTCCAAGGATTCTAGGAACACTGCACCAGGAATCAGGGACCAAGACCCAATATATTTCTTATACCACAGAAGGGAGAGCATTCCAAGCTAAAAGAAACGCACAAGCAAGGGCAGAGAACTACGACAACTCCTTGGCATCTTGCAGGTACTTTTGCTTGCTTGTTTATTAGTAAAAATGATTTTCTTTGATTATTTCACTCATAAATTTTAAAAATACAAAAAAAAAAAAAACCCACCCATAATTCCATCACCCAGAGATAATCATTAATGTCATGACCATGGAGAAGCTGAAACCACTTTTCTTCCCTGAACTGCAGAGCCCAAGGATGCCTTGCTCAGCATCCGGAAAGCCTGTGTTACATGGACCAGAGCCTTGCTTTCCCCAGAGCCACCTGTCAAATCAAAGGCGCACGGGGATCCAAGGCAGTGTATCTGAAATGAAATTTAATGACTTTGGCTCAACTCCATTCTGCTAATCAGATCCACTTAGATTGGAATTAAAGCCACAGCTCCCCTTTTGCATTCCTGGGTTGCAGCTGGGGGTGGGGAGGCTACCTCGGGAAGATGCCACGTGTCATCGCACAGAGTTAGGCCCTGAGACCTGGCTCTGCCTGATGGACCCCTGACCTGGGTCAAGTGCTCATCTTCCTTGCTCCTCTGTCCCATCATCAGGTGATGCAGGAAACAGGGACCAGGCCTGCCTGGGAGGTGTTTTTGTAAGAAGTAAATGAGATCAAGTATGTGAAGTGATTAGCAAGATTTAACCTGCAGTTGGGGTTCAATGGGATTCCCTGGTGGCTCAGCTGGTAAAGAATCCACCTGCAGTGCGGGAGACCTGGGTTCGATTCCTGGGTTGGGAAGATCCCCTGGAGAAGGAAAAGGTTACCTACTCCAATAATCTGGCCTGGAGAATTCCATGGACTGTATAGTCCACGGGGTCACAAAGAGTCGGGGACAATTGAGCGACTTTCACTTTACTTCACTTCGCTGGGGTTCAATAAGAGATCCTATCATGCCCCGGAATTCTGGGTCAAGTTGCCACTTTAAAGACCCAGACACCCAGGATTCACAAATGCCATGAGGCCGGATGTACCTGCTCTATCCAACTCTACCCGCCCCGATTCTCCTGAGTACCTCTGCCCCCACTGCCTTCCCATCCACTCTACTCCTCATCTGGCCCCTGTCTGGAGGGTCTCTCCAGGGTCCTGGCACTGCAGATACTCCCCTTACAGGGTCCCCTGGGCTGATCTGAGACCCCTGAGCCCCAAAGACAGAGCCAGCAGCCTCCTGGACTTCAGAGAAGTGGTGCCCCAAGGAAGGCGGTGGCTGAGACAAAAGCCAGGCCTGAGGAGGGCACTTGAGCTCAGGGAGGCTTGAGGGCCTCACTCACTCAGGCTTTCATCCACTCCACATTTATTGAGCACCTACTAAAAGTTAGGTGCTTTCTCAGCGGCTGAGGTGGCAGCTGTGCAGAGGTGCGCAGACCTCACAGTTGGGGGACGCAGAAAATGAACTCCAAAGTTATACCACAGTGTGGGCAGTGTTAGGTGGGGGCTGTGGGGAGCCCCCAACCAGGCATTGGGGGAGAAGGAGGAGACCAGGGATAGGAGACCCCTTGGGAGAGGGGACCCTTCAGCTGAGCATGACTGTCAGTAGGTTCCCTGCGGACATTTTTTTTTTTTTGGAGAGAGAGAGAAAGGCTAACTAAATTGAAAAAAGAGTCCTGGGCAATAGGAACAGCCCTGCAAAGCTCTAAAGACCAAGAAGAATACGTACATGGAAGGGATCAGAGCGAAATGGGCAGAGTGAGGTGCCTGAGACATGGGCAGGTGACACAGGCAGGCCTGGTTCGTGAAGGCCCTTCCAGTTACAGAGCAGCGATGAGCCCGCAACCAGGGAGGCAGGAGCCAGAACTTACTAGTGCATGACCTTGGGCAGGTTATTCAACCTCTCTGAGAGGTGCTAGTAGAAAGAGAGAGAAGGGAAGGAAATAAATTGGCATGATGACTTTGGAAAACCATACATCTCGGTCCCAAACTGCATGGAAAGCCCCAGTCTTGCTCCCGGGTGGTGGGGTGGAGGGTAGGGGTCAGGTCTTTCCCCAGGACCACCACCATTTGGGACCCCGCCTGCTGCCTCCCTCCACCGCCCTGGCCCCAGCCCCCGCAGCAGGTCCCAGCCCACCCCGGCAGGTCCCAGCCCTCCCCCGCAGATCACCAGCCCGCCTTTCTTCCTTTGACTGAGAGACATCAACAGTCAAAAGTGAAAAAAAACAGTTGTGCTTGGCCATCCTGTTCCCGGCAATGACCCAATGTTCAAGAGAGGAGAAAAAGAAGTATCTATGAAGTTGTCGACGGGGACGTTCTGGGCTACGATGAAGACAGAAATATTTACTTTGCAGGGATAAATATTACAGAAACAACCTTCCGTTGTCCAGTCTCTGGTCTGATGTGGAGTTCCCTTGCCAGGACGGTGTTCTCACTGCCTGGAGCAATGACAGTAGCACAAAGTGTGGACCCCAAATAAAACAAATAAAGGCACCTCTGTGATACTTACGAAATTTGCTCTCAGAGGTAAGTGTGAAAATGCATGGGTCTGAGCTGGACCTACCTGAGTTTGCTCCCAGAACCTTTCTGTGCTACTTGGGCGACCAGGGACACACTTACCTTGCGTCTCTTCCTTGGATCCTAGACTATATGGAGTTTTTATCTTCACAATGTGACTGTACAGATGGCAGGAACCCAGGATAATGTCTGGGTGCTCAGTGTGTGTAGATTCTCTTTCTCCTGCTCTTCTTCCTGTCTGCCACATGAACTTCCTACAAGACTAGCAGCTCGGAAATACCTCAACCCCAGGCAGTACCCAGACTTGGCCATTTGCCACAAGTTGCCTGGGCTCCCTGTCTTCCAGACCCAGAGGTGGCTGCCCCAGTGATAGGAAGAATCTCATGATTGAGCCAAATGGTGTTCACGGGATCAAGTTTGCAGGTAAACTTGAGGCTTCTGGTGGAATTCAGCTATGGCCCCCTCTTGATTCAGAGGGATCTCTGCGGGACCAGAGCCCATTCTCCTTCCATAACAACGATAAATGAAAAAGACCACTGTGGTGAGCCTTAGGTGGGGATGTAGCCTGGTGTCTGCATAGTTCTGGAAGCAGCATTCGTGGACCACCCACCCCAGAATTCACCGTGATTTGGAGCAAGCCCAGTGCTTCAGAAGAAGAAACACAAAGCCCAAGTTCTTTTCCTCTAGCTGCCATCAGACATCTGGCCACAGCTGGCATTTTGTCGGTGGATGGAGAGTCAGCCGGGAGGAAAACGGAAACGTCTTCATGTTGGTGTCATGTACGTTGCACTACAGAACCTCCGAAAAGCACATCTCATCAAGTCTGCACAAAGGCGTGCGTGTTTGCACACTGATGTGGTTTATTTTAATGGTGGTGTCAAAGCAGCGAGTGGACTGAGGCAGTCATTTTACCGGCATTAATTTCTGTGATACAATGGAGGGCTGTCAATTTCTCACTGCAGTGAAAATAAATCCACTGTGAGCCCTTGCCAGATAGCTGTGAAGGCGATGTGCAGGGGAGTGGGCTCCTCCAGCAAAGAGATGTTCTGACTCCTATGCTTCTAGGAGCACGGTTCAGCAAGGAATTGGTATTTTCAAGACTAGGAATTTCATGCAAATCTAAAATTGGAAATATTATTAATCCACTACCGTAGTTCTTAGCAAATCACTCTGGGATTAAGAGGGAAGAGAGAACTTTGGGGACAAACAGGAATTTTAATAATTTGAAAGACTGGGAAAATAGGAGAGTAGTCCACAGGTTTTGAGGGAAAAGCATGGGCTTTAGGGTCAGACACTGAGATTTCCAGATGTGGCTGCTATAGGATTGAGCATATGTGATATGACAACCTTCAACCCCGGCAATGTTCTAGGCCCTCAGTGGGTGGCCCGTGGCGCTGTTCCCTTTGCTCACCAGCTGTGTGATTCTAGGTAAGTCACCTGACCTCTCTGAGCCTCAATTTCACCTCTGTAGAATGCTCCTGAGCTACAGAAGAGCACAGAGCAGGTGCTCGAGCAGTGGCGGTGGGCTTCCTCGGCCCTCTGCTCACAGAGGATGGCAGCCAGGGAACGGACTCTTAGGTCAGGGTCAGGGAGTAGGTCCGTGCCCCTCACTCCGCCTCTGACTCCGACTCCGAGGGGAGGAAAGCTGGCCGAGGGAGCCTCCTCACACAGCTCTGCTCCTTCAGAGGGAAAAGGCACAGGATGCTCAAGTCCCGCCCGGCCAAGAGTCTCCTCGGAAAGGCACCACAGGCAGCCTTCTGCTGAGGGCCTGCCAGGGCCAGGCTGGGTGGCAAAAATAAAACCAACGGCTAACGAGGCACTTTCTGAGGCCTCGGGCATCAAGCCAGCTCAGGCCCTCGGTTTTCCAGCAACAAGAGGAAAAGCAGCACCCTATCCTGTGGACATCCCCAGACATTCCTCTCCAGAGTAGGAGGAAGATTCGAGAACAAACGCTGACCCCAAGCCCCAGCCGCTTCCCAGCAGAGAGCTCCCCCCTCCCTCGAGGAGCAACGCGGGCTGTGCTCTGAAATGTGCGTACGTCTCCCCCTGCAGGTGGCCGCTGTCCCTGCACCCACCGGGACTCGGCTCAGTGGGTGGGCCCGCCTTCCTACAGCAGCACGTCCTCCTTAGGCTTCCCTGGTGGCTCAGATGTTAAAGCGTCTGCCCGCAATGCGGGAGACCGGGGTTCGATCCCTGGGTCGGGAAACTCCCCTGGAGAAGGAAATGGCAACCCAGTTCAGTACTCTTGCCTGGAGAATCCCCTGGACAGAGGAGCCTGGTAGCTTACAGGCCATGGGGTTGCAAAGAGTTGGACACGACTGAGCGACTTCACTTTCTTTCTTTACACACCCCTGGAAGGGGGGCGGGTCAGGTTAGAGCCTGAACCTCTCAGGACCCCTAGAACCCCCATATGGCCTCCAATGTTGTTGTTAGTCACTCAGTCGTGTCCGACTCTTTGCGACCCCATGGACTGTAGCCAATCAGGCTCCTCTGTCCATGGGATTCTCCAGGCAAGAAGACTGGAGTGGGTTGCCATTCCCTTCTCCAGGAGATCTTCCCGAACTAGGGATCGAACCCTGGTCTCCTGCATTGCAGGCAGATTCTTTACCATCTGAGCCACCAGGGAAGCCTAGAGGAGGGGGCTAATGGTTTGATTAGAACGAGTTGGACCCGGCAGGAGGAAGGAACTGATTGGGCTGAACTTGGGATGGAAGAGGGTCCAGCGGGGTTCCGGCCTGGCTGGGAAGGGGCGGGGCTTCTACATAGAGCCCCACCCCCGGGAAGGAGGAGCCCGTGGGCCTCCGGGTTCTGACCGCCGGCCCCGCCCACAGTGTCCGTGGGCTCCTGCCAGGGGAGCTGGACCGCACCCCAGGGTGTCACCTACTCCCCAAACTTCCGGGACGACTACAGGCGAAGGGGACGGCTGAAAACAGAGGCTGTCTCCAAAGAATGATATCAGAGTAGCTGCTAATATTCAGCAGCAGATGTCAAGCGCTTTGGGGCCTTCCCAGGGGCTTCCCTGGTGGCTTAGACGGTAAAGAATCTGCTTGCAATGCAGGAGACCCATGTTTGATTCCTGAGTCGGGAAGATCTCCTGTAGAAGAGAATGGCAACCACTCCAGTCTTCTTGCCTGGAGAATTCCATGGACAGAGGAGCCTGGCAGGCTACAGCCCACTGGGGTCCCAAAGAGTTGGACATAAGCAACTGAGCACACACACACACACACACACACACACACACACACAAGCACTTCACCTCTCTCTCAGTAACCCTGTGAGGGAGTTGTTGTTATTATTATTAATACTATTATTATTATTATTGGTCTCCCCGTGTTACAGATGAGGAATCTAATGCTGAGGCATGCTGAGGTCATATATTTGGTAACTGGCAGAGTTAGGGTTCGAACCCAGGGAAGCCTGACTCCAAGGCCTGTGTTCCATTGTTGTGATGGTTCTCCAATGTCAGGGTGCATGCAAATTACCTAGAATGAATGTCAAAAAACAGGTTCTAGGGCCTGGCTCCCATAGATCTGGATTCATCAGGCCTTGTGCAAGACTCAGGAATCTGTATTTTAACAACTACAGTTGGTGAATTCCGAGTAGCTGCTCCATGGATCCTACTTCAAGATACACTGCAGGACACTAAGCTGTGTGCCCATCTAAGGGCTCAAATATCAACCAATGTGGTCGTTTTAATTTCTGGTTGTTACAGTCAGGAAATGATCTGTAAAGGTCTCTCAGTGTCAAAGATAGCAGTGACAAAACTCCACCGTCAGCCTCTGAGTTATTTGTAAAATCTACCCAGACTGTGATGTACAATTTACCCAGAGTCCTGAGGTTGAGCTCGGCACATCAGGAGAGCTGCACGTGAGCGGAGAGCCCAGGGAAGTGATAGAGAGCTGGGTGGACTCTGCCTGACAGTTGGGTGCTCTTGGAAAAGTCACTTCTTCTCCTGGTCTTGGTTTACCTATCTAAGCAAGGGAAAGCTTTGAGATCTTCTCTAAGTTTTTAAAATTCTATGTGCTTATACTCCAGACCTTTGTATTTCTTTTGGCTCTCTTCCAGTTCTCAAAGCGATCAGTTAGCAGTCCAATGTCTCTGATGGGTCCAGATGTTTAGTTAATTGGGGCTTTGCTGTTAATGCTGTTAAGACCTTCCCCCGGCTAGGTAAGACATCTTTGCAGGTCCTACTCCAAGACTTAAGGGTGATACTGCTTCAGGACCCAGGGCGAACTCATAGGATTAGACAGATGGCCAGAGAACAGTTGGAAGGTCAGTGATTCCTTGACATCCCATCATCCCACCACCAGTGTGTATGGTTGGCTCTTAGTGACAACTTGATTATGAAGCAGCTCTGTCTTGCTGGCTCTGAGTACAGCAAATCCCGAGCTCTAACCCCAGAACCACTGCTGTGTTACTGGGTGAATCCCTACCAGCCCTGGACCTCCTTTCCCCTCTTTGTAAATGAGGCACTGGATTTTGCTTTACACAGTCCCCTCCTTCCTGGATTCTGATTTGTTAGATCAGTCAGCTCTGCGCAGTCCTAATCCCTAGCCATTTTAGAGTTCTATCCTGCTGCTGATTTAGTGCCCAAACCCCACCCAAGCTCCAGGGCCACCAAAACTTGAAATTGAAAAGGAAGCAATAATTCAGTCAGGGCAAAGAGGTTACGTGAAGACCCAACCCATGTCTCAAAGAAGGTGACTGTTAGAAAGGTTCTGTCCTGCCCTTGAGGATACTTTGGTCCCCAGATGTCCCAAAGGCTTATGGGGAGCTTGAGTCAGTGCCAAGCCTGATGGAGCCAAACTTACAGGCTGTGTAATCTTGACAGAGTCACCAGCCTTCTCTGAGACCCAAGGGAGTTCGCAGAAGGTTCAGGGCAGAGGTCCCACTTACCGGACTCAGTGCCCAAGAGGAATAAGAAGCAGAAACCTTATGAAGGGCTTTAGCTACCCACAGACTATGGAATTTGGTTCCTGGCAATTTAACTGAGATCTTGGAGAGTCCCCCAACATATATGTAAATTAAACAGGTTGATGAAGATGATTAAGTAACTTACAGATGACTGGTAATAGTTTTTGTTGTTCAGTCACTAAGTTGTGTCTGACTCTTGGTGAGTCCATGGACTGTAGCCCACCAGGCTCCTCTGTCCGTGGAATTTTCCAGGCAAGAATACTGAGTGAGTTGCCATTTCCTCCTCCAGGGGATCTTCCTGACCCAGGGATAGAACTCTTATCTCCTGAGTTTCCTGCATTGCAGGTGGATTCTTCACCACTGAGCCACTGGGGAAGCCCTAAATAGTGGACTGTCATTTCCTCCACCAGGGAATCTTTCCAACCCAGGATTCAAACTCATGTCTCCTGCATCTCCTGTATTGCAGGCAGATTCTTTACCTGCAAGCCCCTGGGCTTCCCTGGTGGCTCAGATGGTAAAGTATCTGCCTGCAATATAGGAGACCCAGCTTCAGTCCCTGCGTTAGGAAGATCCCCTGGAGAAGGGAATGGCTACCCACTCCAGTATTCTTGCCTGGAGAAGTCCACGGACAGAGGAGCCTGGCGGGCTACAGTCCATGGGGTTGCAAAGAGTCGGACACAACTGAGCGACTAATACTTTCACTGGTAATAGTAGGTGCTCAGAAAGTGTTCCTGATTTTACCTCTCCCCTGCACTGAAGGGGAGAAACTCATTCAAGGTATTGAGCTCACGAAAGTGAAGGGTAGCCTCAAATGGCCTTTGCTGCCAGACTTGGATTTCAGAACCTCACACAGATGTTGTGCTGAAGTCTAGGTCCAGACAATTTTCTGGTTTTCCCTAAATAAGAGATGAGTCCCAGTACCGTCCTCCATTCCTTGCCTCTGACTGCCGCATCACTGACTGCCTCTAATCAAAGTTTGGCTCGGTAGGGCTAGTGACACCCAGCGCTGTGTCTCACTGACAGCTGAGCATGCTGAGCGGTCACAGGGATAGAATTGGTCACAATCTTGGTGAAAATCAACATTTAAAAGGACAAAAAACCCACACTTGCTGTCTTTGATCATCTCAGATATTCCTCCTAAATGTAGAGAACCAAGCAGAATCGAAGGCTAAATTTCAGAAGTGGAAGCAATATTTGATGAGATCATCAACCCAAGAATTTGCCGGGTGCCTTCAGCAGAACACTGGTCTTTGAGAAAACAGGGTTCTGTAGTCAGAGAGGTTTGGAAACGCTACCCACCTATGGGGCTCCCCTGGTGGCCAGATGGTAAAGAATCTGCCTGCAGTGCATGAGACCTGGGTTTGATTCCTGGGTCAGGAAGATCCCCTGGAGAAGAGAGCGGCAACCCACTCCAGTATCTTGCCTGGAGAATCTCACGGACAGAGGAGGCTTGGGAGCTACAGTCCATAGGATCGCATAGGTCGGACATGACTTAGCGACTGAACCACCACCACTACCCACATACGCTCTCCTTCCCTTAGAAATTCACTGTGCAGGCAGCATTTAAAAGGCGCTGAGCACACCTGAACAAAGAGACTTATTTAATTTTGTTTAAGTTAGTTTTCCAAACTTATTTAATTTTGGACCCTCCCTTCAATGCATTATTTAAAAAAAAAAAAAAACTATAAACATAACATTTATTCTATCCACTCTACTTTATATTTTTTCCATACTTTTTTTTCTGGCTCCTGAAGGCATCTGAGTTTGCAACCTATGCTTCAGTACAGATAAGGGGACTTACCCAAGGCCATAGAGTAAACTAGTCTTAATAATAATATACATTGGTATTTGTCTAGCAATTTAGAGGCTTCTGTACACTCCCATTCTTTCACAGTATCTCATTTTATCCTCAGAATATAACAACAGCCGATGAGATGATGTTGTTGAGGGCATATTTGTGAGCTCCATGGAGTTTCACAGCAAGACCTCTGTATTACATATTTATCCTTCACATTGTGGAGCTGAAGATGCTGAGGCTCATAGAACCTGATTCTTGGGCCTGAGATCACACAGCTGGCAAAAAGCAGGGCCAATATTTGAACCTAGAAAGTTTAACTCTGAAGCCCACACTCCCCGTCTCCCCCGGCCCAAGAAGTTGTTTTCCTGCAGCAGGAAGCAGATGTCTACATAGCTGGTAATCTGGGACTCAGGGTGTTCTAAAGCTTGTGATTAGATATCTGATGACTCAGGAAACACATCCTTCTTCTTCTTTTGGGGGGAGGGGGAGGAAGGGGTGGAGAATAACCAAAGGAGGCCAAACCATCAAAAAAAGGGGGGCTATTTTACCACTGATTCTGAACAAAGCAATAAAAAACAGCTTCAACAAAGAGCTAATTAGGAAGTCATAACTTGGAAAACCACCAAATGCAATCTTGATGAGGATCAAATTTAATAAAAGCACAGCTTCTGGTCCCTGCAGCTAGAGCTGATCGAGCACATGAGGCGAATGGCTAACAGAGAGGTAACTGAAGAGCTGGAGACTCCAGGTAGAGCAGGCAGGGGTGGAGAGCTGTCTGTCTGTCTGCCCTCCGAAGGACCGAAGGACTCCCAGCACAGCATGGTCTACTGAGAGGGGGCTCTGGAGACTCACCAGAGGGGACAGCCCAAACACCAGACTGGCCCTCGGAAAGGGAGAGGGCCAGAGAGCTCAAAAGAAAGCAGCTTCCTGCCCTCAGATTCATCTTTCATAGATGAAGGTTCTTGGAAATTTCCTTAGTGAATAGACAAGAATGGCTTGTAACTAACACTCATGTCAATGGCTGTTCCCCAAACACTTGAAAATCACTACTGTGTTCTCCTTGCCTCCTGTCAGCCACCCTTAGCCGCCCCAGTTCACCACTAGTGTCAAAGGAGGTAAACGTGAGTCTGGATTCCACCAGCAAGAGACAAATTCTGAAAGAATGATGTTCAAATTAATATCTCAATATAATTGATGCTCCCATAATGCTTCATAGGTGACAAGATACTTTCTGGGGCATTTCCTTATTTCATCTGCAAAATAATTCTATGCAGGAGTTGTCTTTATTATATCCACCGGACATCACATGAAGAAAGGCTCAGAGAGGTTAAATGACTTGACCAAGAAGACACAGCTTGTAATGATGATGCGATGAGCGAATGGGCTTTGGATTCAGAAAGACTTGGGTTTAAATTCCAGCTCTAACTTTACCAGCTGTGTGATCTTAGGACAATATCTGTAGTGTCTCGGCCTCGGCCTGCTCAGAAACCCTCTGTAAATGGCAACTCCTATCAGCTGAGCCCTGTTCTAAGTACCCATGATGGAATGTCAGCAAAGACGGCCACCAATAACTCCTATCGCTGGAGGGCATCATTACTCCCATCAAGAAGTAGAGATGCTTTCTCTTCCTTTTCTCCTTGAAGCTGGGCTGGCCTTGTATCTTGCTTTGACTTATAGAATGTGATGGAAGAAATGCTCTGCCAGCTCCTAGTCTAGGCCTAAAGAGACTGGGAGATTTTATACTTATTCTCTTGGAGTCCTGAGTCATCACGTAAAAACATCCTGACTACCTGCTGGAGAAGGAGGTCCAGTCGGCCCTCAGCTGAGCTGCCATACATTTGAGGACGACTCCTTGGGTCAACCAGCTTCATCTGAACTACGCCAGCCAATATCCCACGGAGAAGAAAAGCATTCTCCATGGAGCGGTGCTTTAATTGCAGAATCAAGAGCAAAAGAAAGAGTTTTCATTTTGGGGTGGTATGCTTTGCAGCCGTAGATAACTGAAACCATACATAATTTGTATTAATTCATTTAGTTTTCTTATCAGCCCCACGGAGAAACTGAGGCACAGAAAGCTTAAACTCGCCCAAAGTTATACACCCAATAAATTACAGAGCTGGATTCAAATACAAGCAAGCCGACTCCAGAGTCTGCATTCGTAAGCACCACATGATACTGTCCTTTTGCACACACCTCTCAGAGTCATTGAAGGGATTATCCCTTCTCAGTGCAGTCCCACAGGGGCAACCAGCCCTCCAAAAGCAAACTCCCATAGACTCGCTCACCTGACAGTAAACCAGACCCAGAGCCCCTGTGCAATCCTGACTCAATGCTGCCCTCCAGTGGCCATGACGCCCAAGCAATCACTAGTGACACATCTCCAGGCTGCAGGAAGCAGTTAGGGGATCTGGGTCTGTCTTTCCTCCAGGGATAACACCACCCCACGCGTCCCAACTGGAACTGCAGCCCCCGCTATTGTGTTTGGGTCTCAGTTCAGCCATCCCTGGCGATGATCACTGCTCAGGGGAAAGCCTCCCACCTGAAACTCAAGCTGAAGTGCCTCCAGACGCCACAGAAGAACTGAGAGCGCATTTGGGGGGAACTCTGTGTTTTCCTATTCTGGGGCCAGGGTACCATCAATTTCCCAAGAATCGCACAGACAGCATTAAATAGAAGCAACTGTTCTTCAGCAAGAGACTACTTCACAGGAGCTGCAATAAATCAAACATAACAAACACAACATTCAAATTACTCATCATTAGACTGGAACCGATGCTGAAGCTGAAACTCGAATACTTTGACCACCTGATGCGAAGAACTGACTCATTGGAAAAGACCCTGATGCTGGGAAAGATTGAAGGCAGGAGAAGGGGGTGACAGAGGATGAGATGGTTGGATGGCATCACTGACCCAATGGGCATGAATTTGAGCAAACTCTGGGAGACAGTGAAGGACAGACAATGAAAGAGACAATGAAGGACTGGCGTGCTGCAGTCCATGGGGTTGCAAAGAGTCTTATACAACTGAGTGACTGAACTGAACTGAAACTGGAACAAGTAGAGACTGGCCTCTTGGAAAGACAGACCTGGATTTGAATCCTGGCTCCATCATTTACTGGCTGTGTGACCTTGGAAAAGTCTCCTAACCTCTCTCAGCTTCAATGTTTTCACCTGCAAAATGGCTATACTAACAGCATCTCTCTCATAGAATCAACCTGAGAATTCAACAATATAATATTTGAGAATGCAAGTAATCAAAGAAACTTGAATTGTATTTACTTTGTCTATTTGCTCATTTAATTTTAAAATCTCCTGATTATTTTACATTGTAGAAGTAATGCATGTCTTGAAAAAATAAATAAATAAAATAAGAAGTAATGCATGTCTCTTACACAAAATTTAGAAAGAAAGAAAGAGAAAGGGAAGGAGAGGGGAGGGAAGGAGGAAAGAAAGAAAAAGGGGGAGACTCAAATGCAGGGTTTTAAATCAGGGTCCATGAACCCCTAGAGGACCTGTAAGAATTTCATAGGTTGCTTGAACTTGAATGTGAAAAATGACATACTGATTTTACCAGGTTTTAACTAAAATTCTACATTTCAATCCATTATAAATACAGGCAACAAATCACAGAAATCTTAGCTATAGTACAATCAACTTTGTCACCGACAGAAATCTCAGATGCTGTCGTATCATGTTTTAGTTTTTGCAGTTATTTTGAAATACTGTTTGTGTTTATCACCCCTTCACAGGTAAAGTAATTTGACCTCCTGCTAGGTAATCCTTGTTATTTAAGGTATTTAAAAAAAGCATACACACTACTACACTGCAAATTTGTTTTGATACCCATATTTCAATACCATTGGTTTCCTTTGAAGTTCTATGTTTTATATTTCATGCATTAATAGCATGCTGAGAAGGGGGTCCACAGGCTCATCAAACAGCCAAAAAGGGATTTTTATCATGCAAAAAGGGTTAAGATCCACCTGCTGTGGCGCCTCCACCCAAGCCCATGGATAGCTCCTGATTCCTTGCCCCCAGCCCCGTCCCATCTGTGTATCTCTTATTGTTGTGATTAGGTTGTATAATACAATTTTTTAGTCTGCATTGTTAACTAACCATAAACATGTTCTTGTGCTATTTCCTACACACATAATTTTCAAGGATGGCAGAATAGTCCATTTGGTTGACGCACCATAATTCACTGTTCCCCTATGGTTTGCCATTTAGAAATGGTTTGAATCTCTCTTTTTTTTAATCTATCACTTTTATAAATGACATCGGGATGGGCATATTCCTGCATAAAGGATCCTCCATATTTTAGATTATTTCCTTAGGCGGGATTCCCAGCAGTGGCAGAGTGAACATTTTCAAAGCTCTAACACCCTCCCTGATTCTTGGAGACCTGAATGCACTGACATTCAGGATAAAGGAAGAGAGAAGGCTCTGAAAGGGAGGCAGAGGAGCCAGAAAGACGAACGGGAGGACGTGGCCACCACGGGCAGGTGTGCAGTCTGTGTCCTGCTCAAGGGTACTCAACCCAGGTGATAAGTGCAGGCCAGCCCTGCTACGAAGTCCATCTCTGCTACAAAGCAATGCACTCTGATTGGGGCTGGCAGCCCACAGGAAGGCACCTTCTCCCAAAGGCAGGATGGGACAGAAACAGGCCTGCTGAGGAACCCACCACTGCCCCCTGGTGGCTGCATCTCCTTGAGGTTGAAAGTGAAAGTCGCTCAGTCTGTGTCTGACTCTTGGTGACCCCCTGAACTGTAGCTCACCAGGCTCCTCTGTCCATGGAATTCTCCAGGCCAGAATACTGGAATGAGTACCCATTCCCTTCTCCAGGGGATCTTCACAACCCAGGGATTGCACCCAGGCCTCCCACACTGCAGGTGGATTCTTTACTGTCTGAGCCACCAGGGAAGCCCAAGAATACTGGAGTGGGTAGACTATCCCTTCTCCAGGGGATCTTCCCAACCCAGGAGTCGAACCGGGGTCTCTTGCATTGCAGGCGGATTCTTTACCAACTGAGCTACCAGGGAAGCCCCTTGAGGTTTCCAGGACATAAAAACCATGCCATTAGAGAAAGCTAGAAAAGAGGGACCACATTTTCAACCTGTAGTTCCTAGACCTCTAGGATCTGGGAAGGCAAAAAAAAAAATGTCAGGTCACAAAGTGTTTTTATCCCAAAACATAAAAATTAACACGTTCCCTCAATAAGGCCTTAAATGTACAGGCTGAAGGTCATCACTGTTGAGTGTTCCTTGGCAACACAGAGTTATCATAGTGGCTGCTGGGGTGCCTCCCACCCAGATCCCCCTCCGGGACAGAGACCCTCCATCACGGGCTCTGGGAGCATCAGCTGCTATTCACAGCTCAGTCCCTCCCCAGGAACCACACCGGCAGCCAAAGGCAGCTGCCTCACCCAGAGTGGTGTCCCCTGACTGATGGATGTGGGGATACTTCAGGCCTGCCCACCCCCAACCAAGACAATTCTGCAGCTCATTCCAGCTCCAGTGCTGCCCAGAGATGGGCTGAGGCCTTTGTTGTGAATGCAAAGTGGTCCAACCTCTCCATCTGCCCGCTCCAGCATTGCTTCCTCCCTCCATCCCTCGTAGAAGGCTTGCCAGGGCACCCCCAAACTCCTGCATATCTATCTCACCTTAGAATCCATTTCTCGGGGAACCCAATCTGAGACAGTTACATATCTTTGTTTCAGAGAAAATGCGAGAAGAAATAAATTATTACAACATACTTCAGTGGATTAAAAAATTTTCAAAACATGGTATCCAAGAGGCAGGAAACCATTTTTAAAAAGATCTTGGTGACATCTACTCCCGATCCTCACCTATCCCCCTCATTTGGTGGATGGAAAACAACCCCAGAGGACAAGTCATTTGAAACTCACACTGCTTGTAAACGTCAGAGCTAGAGTTCAAAGCCATACTAGTAGTGTCTCCAGCCCTCAAGACTCCCTCTCACTAGCACTGGGCTCAAGGTAACCCATTATCTAGTTAAAGTTGATTCCATGTGTGGGGAGAAGCAGGGCCCTGAAGCTGAGTGTCTCCCCAAAGAGTTAGGCGTCTCCCCAAAGAGTTAGGCATCTCCCCTGCCCTCGCTCTCACACCCAGAGAGAAATCCTAAACCATATGGTCAATCCTAATCCACACAGTCAATCCCGGCTCTGCTGCTTGGTAGCTGTGTGTCTTCAGGACAGGTTGTTTACTTCTCTGAGCTATACTTGCCTCATCTGTAAATTTAAAATTCTAATAATTTCTCAGAGTTGTTTTCTGACAAAGAGAAAAACCTCTATGTTGTACTTGATTTCATAGCCCTTCCAGGTCCTTGTGCTTAGTTGCTCAGTCACATCTGATTCTTTGCGACCCCATGGACTGTAGTCTGCCAGGCTCCTCTGTCCATGGGGATTCTCCAGGCAAGAATACTGGAGTGGGTTGCCATTTCCTTCTCCAGGTCCTTAGAAGGCTCTAACTGAGCCTTAATTCCCTCCTTTATTCTGCATTATCTCCTGGGTGTAGAGCATAGTATTTCCCCAAAGAGAGAACTCTCACATATTTTCAGGATGAAAATAAATCAAATGCCCTTTTGCTTTCTGTCACTCCCAGAGGCAAGAACCCAGCCACTCTCTGAACCCGGCGCAGCCGGAGAACCGACGTGGCCCAAGCCATGACTTCGCACTGACTTGCCAGCAGAGGGCAGCACCACTCTGCCAAAAGCCCAGCCGGATTTGCCATCCACGTGGCCTCCACTGTCTGACTGTTTCACCGGCTCCCAGAGAGCTTGGTCCGCCCTCCGAACCTCTCTTTCCCTGGAGCCCAGCGGCTGTGGCACGTGTCTCCAGGAACAGAATGGCCAGACCTTCAGGTCTGCAGCCGCCAGAGCTGGATTCAATTTGCCATGCCAAAGCATACTTGAATGGGCTCTTCTGTTAAATACATCCATTTGTTACAAACAATACAGCCTGGAGGTGGAAATTCAAACCAGACCAAGGCCACCAGCAGCCTCAGCTCACCGTTTCCTAGTCATTTGACAATCTGGTGGCCAATGTCTTCGCTCAGTCACCCTCGGGGTGGGGGGAGGGGAAGGAGAGAGGAGAGACAGACGTGTGTGTGTGTGTGTGTGTGTGTGCACGCACCTGCACACACACACTTTTTCTGCGTCTGTGTGCCCTGATGCTCCTGAGCCCTGGGTGGAGGCACCAGGAGGGAGGATGGATGAAGCAGAGTGCGGCCCCACACCTTCTTCCTCTTCCCACAGGAAATCTAAACAAATCCTAGACCCTCACGCCCGCCCCTGGGAGCACAGAGTCCCGCTCAAGACAGTGACAGTAACAAAGTTGGCGGGTGGGAAGGTATGTTAATTTCCTGTATCTTGGATTCTGGAGACAGGGCAAAGGTTTTCGGGTCTTTCTAGAAAGAAGCTCTGGCTGAAGGACCTCCAGGCTTGGAGCCAGGACCATGCCCTGAAAGAGAGATCCCCTCCCAACAATCTGTCCAAGCAGGGCTCTGCCAGGGGACAGGGACAGACCCCCCTCACCAGATGACTTCTCCTGTACAAATGTGTCCACAGAGCACTCCACACAGCCATGCTGAGGGCAGAGGCAGGGCTCTGAAATCTGCCTTCTCGTTCATTCCACTGATGCAGTGGACAAGGAGAAGGATTTCTGCTTACATGTTAATTTCACTGTCTTGAGTGGGTCTCTCTCACCCCACCCCCTTCTCTCTCTCTCACACACACACATACATACAATGCAATGTCAATACTAATGCTCAAGGAGTAAGCAAATTCTTCCACGGAGAGCATTGCTGCCCAGGAAACAGCTCCTCAGAGAAAGCTACTTTGGGCAGAAAATCCTCGCAGCATGCAGGCCAATGACTGTGATTCAGTTCTTTCAGACTACAGCGCTGAAATAATATTTTTTTTCACTTTCTCTCCAAAATGCCCATCATATCTGCAAGATCGAATAATTTACAGTTCTGCTAGTCCTTCAGGTCACCAAGTGGTTCCACTTAAGGTTGTTCCACGGCCTTGGGACAAATGGAGCCTCGTCTTGTGTTCTTTGACCCAAATGGATTCTGGCTGGGGAGGTTCCGCCTGCTGGGGGCTGAGGTGGGGAAGCCGAGGTGCAGTTGCTCCTGAGCTCGGCAGCCCAGGGCCCAGCAAGATCCCCCAGCCATGATGGTGCTGCCCTGGGCTCCTGGGAATTGACCCAGAGAAGCAGATGAGGGGCAGAGAGAGGGGGCTGAATACCCAGTGACTGGAAACTGGGAATTCCCTGCAGACGCGTGACACACACGCCTCCCCTCTCCCAGCTCCGCCTGCCCGCGGATTCCCAGTCACCCCAGCAATGGCTCCTCCAACCCCAAGCCTGGCAAAGAGAAAAGCATGGATGACCAGGGCTTCCCCCCCGACTCTCCCGAACTGCCCCCTGCTCCCCATGGACTCCCAAACTGATCAGTCTCGCTGCCCCCTCCAGGGGCCCGGGCCACCCCAGGCTCAGCAGCACTTCATCAATAATTCACAGTCTCCCCTCTGCTCCTCAGACAAAGGGAAAGGGAGAATGCCGGCCTCAGAAGCCCCAGAACCCAGGGGAGAGGAGGGGAGAGGTGGGAGGGGGAAGAGGAGGGAAGCGAGGGCAGCAAGGGCCAGGGAGGGGAGCAGGGAAAAGGCCGGGTGAGAAAAGGAAGCAGGATGAATCTGATCTGGAATAGCCATTCTCGAAGTCACGCAGCCTTTACGCGTGAAATGCACTATTCCGACAGTACTGAGAAACGGGGTTTCTTTTCCACTGCTATTTTACCCCAGAAATGAGAGGAAGCAGGACGCGGCTGGGTTTTCACAGACTATTTCTTCACAGTTTCTTATTCTGTTTTGACAAGACATCTGCTTAAGCTACTATTCTGAACCTCTGCAGTGTGGAGCCTCCGTCAGCTTTGCCAGTTCCAATGTTCTGCAACATAACGGGGAAGCTGACAGCAAGACCACCCAGCGGGTGGTGGGGGGTGGGGGTGGGTACAGGGGCTGGAGGGGGCCGGGGGGAGAGGAGCACTTTGTGGGGTCACCACTCAGCTAGGATGACACGCCGGGCCCCTCTGATAAGTCACTTGACCTCCCTGAGGCTCAGCCTGGCCTCCAGCCCCCTCCTCAAGAAAAAGAACACGTGATCCCTGCCCTGGTGGGTATTTGCAGTCAGAGCAAAGGTTTGGGGGTCTTTCTAGAAAGAAGCTCTGGCTGATCCCAATGACACATCAAACTCTGCTAACCTGCATGCATTCTTGTATAAGTTGCAGAAAGTGACAGCAGTGAACTGGTATCAGTCCCCAAGAGAAGCCGTAGGGACAGTTGGGAAGGGGTGGGCTTGGCTGGTGTCAATTAGGCGAATATTTACCAAGCACGTGTTCTGTGCCAGGCCCTGAAGCCGCCGGAGTGAGCACACAGACCCAGCCCTTGCCCTCAGGAGGCTCACAATCTCCACCAGCTCACACGCACCTGCCCTCCGGCAAGCCACCCGACCCCTGTGGGTCTCAGATTCCTCATCTGTGAAACAGAAGTCCTGCACCAAAGTCACGGGATTGCTGGGAGGATTTAGGGATGCTTTAGGTATGAGGGTGCTAGCACAGGGCCTGCATTCAGTAAGTGCTTAATAAATGTGCATCTCCTTTCTCTTTCCTCATTAGCAGACAGGGGCACTGAGGGCATCTGGAAGGAAACTTGGAGTTTCTCAGCCAGTGATCTTCTTTATCAAACGAGCACCAGGAAATGGTTTGGTTCTCTCCCTTCAGATATTGCCCTGTCAGATTTCCCTTCCACATCCTTAGGTAATATGTCTAGCAGGTCCCAGAGCTGGCTGCCTTTGTGTACTGGAACAATTGCATTTTCAGGTAATCAAAAGTCTGATGCAATCTAAATCAAAACTCGCCTCTCTTCTCCGACTCCACAGTGTCCGCTCTCCCTGGCTGCCGTGTGGGCGGCAGGGCCGCAGCCCAGCGGAGGCGGGGAGCGGGATCTGCTAGTTCTCCGTCCTTGCCCCATCTCCTCTCCACCTGTCCTCCTGTTTCTGGCCCCTCCAGAGCTCAGGGAGGAGGATGAAAGCCACAGGGCAAGGGGAGATGCTGACATGACTAACGTTATTGTCACCTGTCAATGATGCCCTTGGTGGGCAGATGACGGGCTGCTCAGGGGGACAGTTTGGGGCCTTGGGCGATGCCTCTTGGGACCTCCATACTGTGTCATTCATGACTTGGCGGGGACCGAGTGGGGGACCTCTGCCTCCTCCTCAGAGCCTGGCCTCTGGCACTGCACTCCCATTAATCTGCTGCTGGAGCCCCTCTTCCTGGCAGCAGCCCTCCCAGGTGCAGGCCTTTCAAAATGGCTCAGCCTGGTCCTGGTTTGCTGTCACCTGCCACGCTGCTGGTGGAAAGGTCCCGTTCTCTTGGGATCTGCCCTCCTTGCTCTGCAGTCAGGGGCATCTCTTCCATCCAGGGTCTCTCCTCACCAGGTGAGCCCCCACACCCTCGGGGACACTTGTCTTTCAATCCCAAGAGACAGCACAAGGTGGAAAAGGGGGCACTCCTGTCCTGTGAGTTTCCCCGAGGACTAGCAAGCACCAAAGAATTGATGCTTTTGAACGGTGGTGTTGGAGAAGACTCTTGAGAGTCCCTTGGACTGAAAGGAGATCCAACCAGTCCATCCTAAAGGAAATCATTCCTGAATATTCACTGGAAGGACCGATGCTGGAAGGACTGAAGCTGAAGCTCCAATACTTTGGCCACCTGATGCAAAGAACTGACTGATTGTAAAGGACCCTGATGCTGGGAAAGATTGAAGGCAAGAGGAGAAGAGGATGACAGAGGATGAGATGGTTGGAGGGCATCACTGACTTGATGGACATGAATTTGAGCAAGTTCCGGGAGTTGGTGATGAACAGGGAAGCTTGGTGTGCTGAGGTCCATGGGATCACCAAGAATCGGACATGACTGAGCGACTGAACTGAACTGAATTGAGCAAGCACCCAGCTGAGAATAAGATCCCAGTATCTCTTCTTGAAGGCAGCCTTGATCCAAGTGATTCCAGAAGTATCTCCCTTCTGACCCACCCCTAGACTTCCTTTATTCACTCTGGAAGTAGGAGCCCTGGGGCTGGTCTTGGTCACCTCTTAGCCAGTTCAATGAGGATGACCCAGCCCCTATCTTCAGAAAGTGCAGACACCCAGTCTCAGCTCGGGAGCCTCGGCCAAACCCTAAGACCACAATAAGTGTCCATTTTAATTTCCTGTCACAAAAGAGGAGAATGACTTTTGGTCCCAGAGGCCGAGATATTCACCTGTTTAGGGGCCCAGATGACTTCTGAGGCCCTTCTCGCTCAGGGAAGCAGCCATTTGAAAGAGATGTGGTCTCATCTTTCTGGAACCCCAGCTCAGACAGAAAGGAGAGCATGAAGGAAGTCAGGACCTCTGCTTAATACAAATTATCTCATCTTTGAGCAGCTCATATGTTTAAACACACACCTTTAGAATTATGGCTTGTGGTTGGTAAGATATTAGTGAAGGGCAAACTGTTTGGTTACGAAGGCAAACTGTAGACCTAGACAGTCTGAGCTCATAAACCCCCTGCTCTTCTATTATCACTGTGCTCTTGGGTAAATGATATCTTGCTGCCTCAGTTGTTGCATCTGTAAAATAGAGACAAGAACAAGTCTTTCCTCCAAGGGCACAGGAGGCCATGTCACTTAGCATTAGCCCTGGTATACACAGTATGTACTGCAGAATGTGTGTGGCTGGGAGCAAAGAGTAGTAGCTGAACCCCACCCCCACCATCTGACTCCCTTTGATCACTCACATCTTTGCTGTTTGTTATTATGCCCTGTCCTTAAGATTCTTTCCTTCTGTCAATCTATGAACTGCTCTTTGGAGACATCCATTACCAATAGCCATAAAATTATCAATAACAGATGCCACAACTAACCTCATAAGTGAACAGTGATACCCAGGGAGGAACAATGGTGAGCATGGGGTCAGGCTCCCTGAGTCTGAATCAACCCCTTTCCTCACCAGCTCACATTTACTTCACCTTAATTCACTCTTCAAACCTCTCCTGTGAGCCCACCAAGTTGCAGACACTGAAATGTTATTATCCAGACTATAAATGGGTTGCTTTAATTAGGAGGTAATCAGAGCCCAGAAACATCTACAGAAGCCAGCCCATTCCTTGCAGTGAAAGTGAGTTCTCAGACCCTTTATTATCATCATCATTATCATCACCATCACACAACTATCATTAGCATTACTGTGACTACTCAAAACAAGGAAGGACAAGACTTGCAAAGGAGAGTATGGGGTGGGATCCTCCATCTCCCTCAGCCTCTTAGTCCCCATTTTTTCTTTAGTAAATGGTCCCAAGGAAAGGGAAGATGAAAGGCAAATGTGAGAGGCCAAAAGAAGTGGAGAAAACTGTAGCTGGAAGCTAGTAGCTTCCTCTCAACACCCGATAACTGGTGTGCAGAGCAAGAATGCCGTATTCCCTGGTGGCTCAGGTGGTAAAAAAAAAAATCTGCAGGCAATGCAGGAGACATGGGTTCAGTCAGGAAGAACCTTGGGTCAAGAAGATCTTCTGGAGAAGGGAATGGCAACTCACTCCAGTATCTTGCCCGGAAAATTCCATGGACAGAGAAGCTTGGCTGGCTACAGTCCATGGGGTCGCAAAGAGTCAGCCATGACTGAGTGACTGAGCATATCAGAGCAAGAATGCACTTTAGGGACCTGCGAGCAAGGAAGGACTGGAAGAAGCAGTGGTGGAAGGATAATAAAATCAGCTGCCAGGGTCTGCAGTTAGAAAAACCAGAAAGAAGCTATTTTCCTGTTGGCGGTTCTGTGTTTCATGGTAAAGGACGGCTTTGATTTGGCATTCTATTTGGTGGGGGTGGGTGAGAGGAACTCAGGTATTTCCAGCATCTTTCAAGCCTCTGTCGGTAGGGCTTGACTTCTAGGCTGGGCTCTGCAGACAGCCTTGACTTTAATTAACAACTGCTCTCTGACCCAGGGAGCCGGCCTCCAAAGTTAGTGTAAGGTCATTAACCTCCAGGCAACAGCAGTGCCCGTGTGCGGGGCTGAGGAGGCCACTGTTAGAAGTGGGTGTGCCGGGACCCCCATGTCAATGGCAGGGGCCCACATGGCCGCATGTGTGCCCACCCCTAATTCTTCACCTGCCATTCAGAAGCGAGGTACACAGGCTACAGCTGAGTTCCTAGAATCCAGGTGTTGACTATGGCCTAAACTTCAACTGATTTTTTTTCCCAAGAGAAGCTGATCAGTCATTTCCGACTCTTCGCGACCCCATGGACTGTAGCCTACCAGGCTCCTCCATCCATGGGATTTTCCAGGCAACAGTACTGGAGTGGGTTGCCATTTCTTTCTCCCAGATTTGACCGAAAAAAATGAGTCACCGGTTATATAGCTGCAATGCCTTCTGCACCTGGGGGTTAGAAAGTGCTTTATCTTAGGGATGTAGCTTCCTATTGCAAGGAAAAAAGTAGAGAAAAGAACTCTAAAATGATCACATTTATTTCAGAGAAAGTGAAAAAAGAGAAAGAGAACAAGCTCAAAACCTAGGAAATAAAATTTTTGCGACAATCCCCAAGGCAATTTAAATGAGAGAACCACTTCCAAGAGGGCCTCTCTGGAGTTTGGACCACTGAGGGTGGTTACCACGGTAACTGGCCCCTCCTTCTGTACATAATCCCTCCCCTTATTCTCCATGAAGTCACTCCACCGGGCAGGTGGCTTTGGAGAGCCTGGGTTTCTGAGAAGAGACAATCCAGTTGTCTCCACTGCCCAGCTGCCAGGCTGTTTTCCTACCTGCCCCAAGTCGCTCAGTCTTTTCCACCCAGGCCCCCAGCATGGCCACCATGGGGCTTCCATTAGTCACGGTGGCTGGACCCCCAGGGTTCTGTCAGTCGAGTCCTCGGCACAGCCTTGGTTACATGACAGCCAGGCTGGGGAGAGGAGGACATCTCTGCGGTAGGGGTTCACCCTCCCGGCATCTGCTCTTCAGAAACCAGTCAGGCCTCGTGAGAGACTCCCAATCAAGATGGAACAGGGTTGAGATTTTTTTTCATGAAAACATCTATTTGCTTTTGCTGCCTGCTTGAACAGAATTTGGTGTGGCTTGCTAGAGAATGAGTCTCCTTGGTTTTAAAACAGAGTCCCTTGGAATTGCAAGGTTCCCTGGAAGCACCCAATGGAAACTTCCTTTGAGGGGGGAAGGAGATCCCAACCCCACTTGGAGCCCCTCTGCCCTCGAGTTATAACACTGCTTCATATTTTACTTGAAGACAAACAACAGAAAAGTTCCTCTACTAAAAAAGGTAGAAGAAATGAGATCATTTCCCCAAATGTTTAGTACCCTCAGGAAAATAAAAAGGCACCACTGCCTACTTCTCTGACCTTTCATGTCATGTTAAATTGTCTGACGAGCAACTGACTCCCAGCAGCTCAATGCCAGCCTCCCAGGGAGTGAGGCTCCTGGTGGGAGCTCCGCTTCAAGGCGGGCACCCCCCCAGCCAGCACCATCTTCCTTTGACTATCCACATGCTGGTGGTTCAGAGGTCCCCTGGAAAGGAACTCTCCCTGGAGGCCACATCCAGCACCAGCCTCAGTCTTTAAACCAAACAGGCTCCAAGGGGGACAGATGGAGGTGAGCACACAGGGAGTGAATATCCAGTTGGCCATCACGCCCAAACCAAGCTCCCTGGAGGCAGTGTTGAGACACACATCGGCCCACGTATGAAAGCTCAGAGCCAGTTAGGTCTGGGTAGTGGCTTAGCCCGCCTGTGCATGTACGCATGCTCAGTCGCTCAGTCATGTCTGGCTCTTTGCGACCCCGTGGACTGTAGCTTGCTAGGCTCCTCTGTCCATGGGATTTCCTAGGCAAGAATACTGGAGTGGGTTGCCATGCCCTCCTCCAGGGGATCTACCTGACCCAGAGATTGAACCTGCATTTCCTGCATCTCCTGCATTGCAAGTGGTGGTCTCCTGGGAGATCCCAATAATAAGGACCCACCTTGGTGAGGGGGTCTCTGGCCTGTACACAAGAAAGGATGAGTAGATGGATGAGGACCACAAAGCTCAGAGCAGCTTCATGGGATAAGAAAGTGTCTCTGAATATGAAAATGGCTCTGAATTGGCTTTACTGCCTCCAGGGCTGAAAGCAGGATGGAGAAGGGAGCACCCAACATCAGGCACACACTTGACCATGGGCCTGCTGGGTGCTCTGCACACGGGGACCCGAGCCATCCTTACAATGCTGCAGTGAGGAAGATCTTAGGATTCCCATTCTCTTTCCTTTGCTTTAAGTGGCAAGGATTTAGGCTGAGGGAGAGCTGGGAGATTTACCTGTGATCTTACAGCTAGCAGAGGGCAGAGCCAGGCTCACTCCAGCTCAGCCTGGCTCCCAAGCCAGGGCCCATTCTGCTGCACCCCCTAATCCCTCCCTCTGCCTGCCCAAGATTTCTTCTCATGGCCCCCAGGAGGATAAGATAGCCAGGTGAGCAGCCAGAGGGGTGAGGAACTAGGAAGAGGTTGCACAGTAAACCCCACTGTCTCCCCAGAGTGGATTTCCTCCCCAACTCCAAGCCACCAATGTAGATCAGTGTCCCAGAGTGAAACACGGTCCACCTAGCCCCCACCTGGCTTCAATTTCTCATCGTGGAATGTGGACTCCAGGGAGACCAAACCCGGCTCAGGTCTTGATGGCTACTGAGAACACAGGGTTACTGACTTTGACTCACCAGAGCCTGGGAACCAGAAAGTCTTGGAGATGAGAGATGTGACCTTGGTCTTTACAGTGACCTCTGTCTCCGTTGTTGCCCCTGAAATCTATGGCTGGCTCAGAGCATGGATCTCATTCTGCTCATATTGGAGACTCACAGTAGAAACAACTCAAGAGTTGGAGGGTCTGGGACCAAGTCCATCTCCTTCTCATACCCCTTAAGTCACCTGGTTTAGATGGCAGCCAGCTCTGACCACATCACTGCTTCCTTGAAGGAGTACTAATCCATGCATTCACTCATTCATTCGGCATATGTTTATTGAACACTTACTATGTGCCAGGTACAATAATAAACACTGCATACCTACAAGATGCTCAAGAAATAGTATTTAAATGGATGCATACAGTGCAAGTCATATTGCTATAATAAGGACATCCATAAACTTGGGTCAAGACAGCAAAAGAAGGGAGTTTACATTGGAATGATCCTTTTTATTAAGCAATAAAGTGTAATCCTGACCATTGTAGCAGTTGATAGATTATGCTGCACGAGCCTGGAAATGCAAGAGGAAGAGGACGTGATAAGTAGCATTTGGTGTTGCTGAGAGGTCGACCTCAGAGTTAGCCAAGTGAGAGAGGAGAGGACAGGGAATAGAAAGAGAAATAACACTTGAAAATATACTTTGAGTATCTCTGTCACCCTGGACTACTCTAGAGTGGGGGGGCCAGGTATTTTCACTCCCTCTTTACAGACAAAGTCAGGGAAGTCAGGCTCAGCTCAGTTAGCTGACTTGCATAAGATCACACAGTCAAAAATGGCAAGACAGCTGATTCCAGAGTCCCTGGATTTTAACTCCTCCACCAGGCTGAACCTTTCTCAAAGGGGGAGTACAAATTGGAGAGACTGTATCAGGTGGATTAGGTGGGGTTTGTTGTGAGGATAAAGGCAAAGGACCATATGGATGTCTTTGCAAGTAAACGTGGTAAACACAATGACATTTCAATGAAGACAGCAGTGAATGCTGATATGCTGACCAGCAACACATCATCAACAGCTCAACTCATGGTCCCGGAATGTCAGAGATACATTTAGAAAGCACTTCTGGGAGGAAGCTCCTGCTTTCAAAAGAGACAGACCGACAAACATACAGGTAGTCATTCTTATCTCTGGTCACAAACAGGGAAACTGAGCCCCTAGGAGTGTATTCAATCTGCTTAAAATCACACAAATAGAAAATGGCAGAGCAGGGATTTGAACCCACATCTTTCTGACTTTCAAATTTGCATTGCTTTTCATGACCCTATTCTTGAGGTGACCGAGGATGGATGAAGGAAGTTTTAGAACCTCAGAATTTGGAAGAGAACATAAGCTTTCTCTAATCGTGGGTTCTCAAACTTACGTGATTAGACTTATGCTTGACCAGCTACATGGAAAGTTTATTAAAGCTACTGAGGAGAACAAAGAGACAGATCCACCTGTCACCAGAGGGGCTGGTCCTCTAGGAGCAGGATTAGAGGTGAGCAGGAGACCAACGTAGAGCTCCGGGTCTGAGTCAGGCCGATCTCCTAACTCTGCCACTTCTAGCTTGGATAACCTCTCAAATTTTCTGAATCTCAGTTTTTCCACCAAAAGAATGGCAGCATTCTAGCTTTGGATGGACTATACACTTTGGGTCAAAAAGGCCTTGATTAGAGTCACAGCTCTGCTGGTGATCTTGGCTGAATCCTTTGGGTCCTTATTTCTAAAACAGGCATCCTAAGAACCAATTCTCATCTTGCTACAATGAAATGAGATGGAACCCTCGGCAGAGAGCCTGGCTCCTAATAAACGTTTCATAAACAACAACTACTCTTACTCAAGGCTAAGTGCTCAGGGCTTAAGATCTTGGGTGCTGGAGTGACCATTCCAGAACTCATCAACTCCACCACTTACTGCCTGTGGGATGCTGAATAAGTTCCTTAACCCTCTGTGGCTTGTTTCACTCATTCTGCAAAATGGGGGTAATAAGATTATCGACCTTAGAGGGTTATGATGAAGATTAAATAAGACATGCTTATCAATTGCCTAGCCTAGTCTGGCAGGTAGTGATCATTCCTTAAAGGCTACCCATTTTTACCTCTCTATAGGGTGAAACTTACTAAGAGCTGGCCAACAGCAGATAGGTCTACACCTACCTGAGTGAGGGAGAGAGCTCCCTGTCTGTGGCAGTGTTCAGTCTAAAGGACCATCTGTCCAGGGTAGGTGGAAGGGATTCCCACATGAGGTCAGTGGTGGGCCCTGCTGACCCATAAGACCAACGTGTCCTGTCACTCTGACGCTGCGACTCTGTTTGAGTTAATAGAGAAGACACTGACCCATCAGGCCAACAAATCAGAAGTGGAGAAATTACTTCCCAGCTTAGTTTTTTAAAAATCAAAGCCCCTTTCCAGCCAAAGGTAATTACAGACTGATCCACAGTAAGGCAGAGCATATTTCAATTGAAAAATGGCATCTTCCTAGCTGTTGCCATATGGAGCCAGGACACCAGGTGGCCCAGGGCTGAGACCAATCACAGGGTCCAATTGGAACTAAATAAAATGCCCCCCTGGAGGAAATGGCTCCAGTGAGGCCCACAAATCCCCATGACATGTCATTTTGGGTTGTCCCATGTCAGCCTGGGCCTCATTCTCTGCCTGATGCCTGAGGCTCTGCCCTTTGGCTCCGGTGGGACAAAGAGATGAGGGGCCTCAGCTGTGAGTACACCCCAAGTGTGGAGGAGGAGCTCCCAGCACAGCAGAGGAGTCTTGGCCTTAGCCGGCTGCTGTAGACAACTCCGGGGACAGCCAGTCCCCAAAGATGGACATGCAGCTTTATCTATAGTAAAACCCTCGCCCTGCTGAGTTTCAGCTCCATCCCAGGGCAGTATAGTCTCATACAGCCTATGGATCTCTCCTTCCCTGGATTCTGGAACAATCTATTTCTCCTGCCATGGAAAAACAGGTCACATTTTCTGTATAAAAGGTGGAATAGTAGACGCTGGATGATAGATCTCTGTAGTGCTGCCAGGACCCTGTAATAAATAAGCGATAAGGACCTACTGCAGGCCTCCCTGATGGCTCAGTGGGTAAGGCATCCACCTGCCGATGCAGGAGACACAGGCTTGATTCCAGGGTCGGGAAGATCTCCTGGAGAAGGAAATAGCAACCCACTCTAGTATTCTCGCCTGAAAAATCCCACGGACAGCGGAGCCAGTCCACAGGATCGCAAAGAGTCGGATACAACTGAGTGACTAAGCATGCACGTGTGCAAGGACGTACTGCACAGCACAGGGAACTCTACTCAACACTCTGTAATGGCCTATATGGGAAAAGAATCTAAAGTAGCTATATTTAGAATCTAAAGTAGCTATACCTATAATTGATTCATGCTGCTGTACACCTGAAACTCACAAACGTTGTAAATCAACTATATTCCAATAAAAATTAAAATAAGAGAAAGAGAGAGAAAAAACTTGGCTATGATTCCCTTGTCAGTCCCTGAAATCCAAAGCAGCAGTTGACAGCTCTTCGTCTACTGCTGGCTTAAGGGGCTATGGGTAAAGGAGCCAGTTGTATTTCTAACTTCCTCCAGCTGGCTCTTCCCCCATCATTATCGTGTGTGCTCAGTTGCTCAGCTGTGTCCCACTCTTTGTGACCCCATGGACTGTAGCTCACCAGGCTCCTCTGTCCATGGGATTTTCCAGGCAAGAATACTGGGGTGGGTTGCCATTTCCTCCTCCAGGGGACCTTCCTGATCTAGGGATCGAGCTCGTGTCTCTTGCATCTCCTGCATTGACAGGTGGATTCTTTATCACTGTGCCATCAGGGAACCCCCTCCCCCATCTTTATAATATAGTTTAGTATTTAGCAAAGTATAACCTGCCTTGTGAAAAAAAGGACAACCACTTGGGGAATATTGAATTAAACAAGTTAGCAAGTTTATTTCCTGTAGGACTCCCCAGAATTGGTGATAAACTAAAGTGCACTGGGATTCTCCAAGAAAGGGACTGGGGTGCAGTGAGCCTTTCCCAGGCTTTGTCTCAGAGGATCCTGAAGCAGGCACATTTTGGGAAATGCTGGCATTCCCAACCAAACCCCAAGCTCCAAAGCCTGATAGAGCCCTGTGGGATTGAACCCAGGTTCTGCAATTTACTAGATGTGTGACTTCCTTGAGGCTCTTTTGCTTTAATTAATGGGAATGATTATATTTATCCTGCAGTACTGCCATGAGGATTCATAGTTAAATGTACCAATGTGTCTAAAACACTTGCAGCCTAGGGAAATAATAAATGCTCAATAAATACAATTCTTATTTCTGATACTGTTATGATTTCATTGTGAAGAATGAACTAGACAAGGGTCCTTGGGCTTGTCTTTAGAAGGAGGGAGGAGAGAAGTCGGGAAGGCCTCTTGCAAGAAATCAGGCTGGGGCCGTTGGGCGATGCCCTAGGGATGGGTTGCCTCTGAAGGTGGGGGATGGCAGCCACTGAGGGAGAAGGGGACGACAGAGGATGAGATGGTGGATGGCATCACTGACTCGATGGACATGAGTTTGAGCAAGCTCCAGGAGTTGGTGATGGACAGGAAAGCGTGGTCGGCTGCAGTCCATGGGGTTGCAAAGAGTTGGACAGGACTGAACTAAAACTGAACTGAGGGAGAAGAGGCTGCCTGAGTCCTCTGGCTCGGCAGCCTAACAAAGAAAGGGCTTTGGGGGCTCAGCCGGACCCTTCCTGGATACTGTCTGGGAACAGCCAATCGTGTTTACCCCCTCAGTTGCTGGAAACAATTGTCCCTCTCAGACAGCCTATTGTCTCTAGCAAAGCAGGCACATAACTCCCATTGGCGCTGATGGGATTATGTGCTCCTATCAGGAGAGAAACAGAGCCCAGGCTTGGATAAGGGATGGGGGAGCAGTGGGTCCCCATCAGCGACCTATCTGAAGGCAGCCATTCGTTTGATTATCAGCTGGACACAGTGAGGCCTCTTTCAAGAGAACTATTCAACCCTGAGCATTTGTAGCCTGGCTGCCTCTTGATAAGTTTTCAGGGAGTAGACAGATTGCATCAGATTTGGGATGCGATGAAAAGGCTTCAAAATGCCCATGACATTAGATCTTGAATCAAAATGGCAGCTGATAATGGCTTTCCAAATGACTGTGTTGTCTCTGTAGTCTTCAACCTTCTTGCTCCCATCCCCACAAAAGAAGGTTGAAAAGACATGGGCTCATTGTTAAACTGATCATCTAAAAGTTGTCATCATGCATGCACAACATTTCCTCTATGTTAATAAGAAGCATAAAACAGCATACATTTCATAAGATTAAATAAAATTAGGATTAAGTACAATTTGAATAAAACCCCTTGGTGTGACTTAAAAATTATGAATGGAATAAAGCACATCAAATCACAAAGAGATCACATACAAATTTTATCCATGGGTTTTACCAATATAACTTGAAAAAAAATGTTGTTTAGTCACTAAATCATGTCCTTCTCTTGCGACTCCATGGACTATAAGCTCCTCTGTCCATGGGATTTTCCAGGCAAGAATACTGGATGGGGTTGCCATTTCCTTCTCCAGGGGGTCTTTCCAACCCAGGGATTGAACCCACATCTCCTGCATTGGCAGACGTATTCTTTACTACTGAGCCACCTGGGAAACCCCTTGGGAAAAAACGGTAGTCGTGAAAAATATTCTAAGCACCTTGAGAAGATTAACATCATCCACCTATGCAGCTTTGTCTGTTTCGGATTCAGAGCATCCCAACACAAGCCCTGTGCTTCGCTTAGTCACTCAGTTGTGTCTGACTCTTTGCAACTCCATGGACTGTAGCCTACTAGGCTCCCCTGTCCATGGGGATTCTCCAGGGAGGAATACTGAAGTGGGTTTCCGTGCCCTCCTCCAGGGGATCTTCCCAATCCAGAGATCAAAAACAGGTCTCCCACACTGCAGGCAGATACTCTGCCATCTGAGCCACCAGGGAAGCCCTGTGCCAACCTTTGTCTGTAACAGAAATATGCACAATTTGGGAAAAGATAGGATGCCCCGTGTGTTTAAGGTACCTTAGTTATTAAAGGTGGCTTAGTCACTTAGTACCTTATTACCTTAGTACTCAGTCATTTAATCATTAAAGGTGGCTTACTTCAAATTAATATTTCAATTTATCCCTTTTACATTTGGATGGTTTAAAATCCCAGGGCAAATCATCCTATTAAGATCTGATATAAGGGAGAGGTCTCCTTCTTATTAAATGGAAGAAGAGCCTTTGAACTTTCATTGGGTAGATCTTTTGGGGCAGATCAATATTAGAAATTTGTTGAAAAATGAGTTGAGTGTCTGAAAATTGATCCCTTTCAAACTATTCATGCATACATACCCCTGAGAAAATCTTCATGTACTCCTAGTTTGAAGACCATTGCTCTAACTGGTTTAATGAGATTTAGTTCACAGAATTTGGAGAAATCCATGACTTTGCAGAGTAAAAGCTGCCTGGGCATCACAGAGCTATTTAAAGATCAGGGAGGGGAAGCAATGGAAAATGACACCAGGTTCTTGCACTACAATTTTTACTCACATACTTAGCAAACAGTAATTAAGCACCTACTACATCGTAGGCACTATTCTAGATATTGGGAATTTTGTGTCAAATGAGACAAAGCTCCTAATTTAGTGGCCCTTATGACCAATCTAGACAGCATATTAAAAAGCAGAGACATTACTTTGGCAACAAAGGTCCGTCTAGTCAAAGCTATGGTTTTTCCAGTAGTCATATATGGATGTGAGAGTTGGACTATAAAGAAATCTGAGCACCGAAGAATTGATGCCTTTGAACTGTGGTGTTGGAGAAGACTCTTGAGAGTCCCTTGGACTGAAAGGAGATCCAACCAGTCCATCCTAAAGGAAATCAGTCCTGAATATTCATTGGAAAGACTGATGCTGAAGCTGAAACTCCAACACTTTGGCCACCTGATGTGAAGAACTGACTCATTGGAAAAGACCCTGATGCTGGGAAAGATTGAAGGCAGGAGGAGAAGGGGATGACAGGGGATGAGATGGTTGGAGGGCATCACCAACTCTATGGACATGAGTTTGAGTAAGCTCAGGGAGTTGGTGATGGACAGGGAAGCCTGGTGTGCTGCAGTCCAGGGGGTCACAAACAGTTGGACATGACTGAGAGACTGAACTGAACTAAATTTCTAGTAAAAAATAAAATTTTAAAGATAAACAATGTCAGTGTCTTGGTTGTTATACTGCACTACAGTTTTGAAAGATATTACCACGGAGGAAACTGGATGAAGAGTACAAAGGATTCCCCTGTATTATTTCTTATGTAAACCTACAATTACTCTTAAATAAAAATGGTGGTGAAGAATCCACCTTCCAATGCAGGAGACACGGGTTTGAGCCCCTATCTGGGAAGATTCCACATGCCTTGGAGCAACTAAGCCTGTGTACCACAACTATTGAGCCTGTGCTCTAGAACCCTGAGGGAGCCACACTACTGAATGCGATGCACTACTGAAGCCCGCACACCCTATAGCCTGTGCTCCACAACAAGAGAAGCCACCACAATGAGAAGCCCAAACACCACAACTGGAGAGTGGCTCCTGATCACCGCAACTAGAGAAAAGCCTACATAGCAATGAAGACTCAGCACAACCAAAAAAATAAGTAAGTTTTTTTTAAAAAAGAAACACAACATTGTAAAGCATCTATACTCCAATAAAATAAATAAAAGGGTTAATTTTAAAAAGATTAATAAATAAGTAAAATACAAACTTACATAGACCATGGCATGAAAGGACAAAAGATGAGGTGTAATTTGAAAACAAAACAGAGGGATGTGTAAGAATATGAGCAGAGACCTTTCAAATTTGATTGGTCAGGGGAAGCCTCTTGGAAGAGATCATGATGCAGCTAAATGATGACGATAACCTTCTGGACCAGGCCACTCTAGAGATGTCACAGCTTGGCCAGGTTATTGGACCTCATCCCAGCCCTTCCAGCATCAATGATATTTAAAGATATGGGAACAAAAAGCAAACTGAGCGACTCTACTGGTCTGAGCTGCTTTCTATGCGGCATTTTCTCATCACACCTAGAGCACAGGTGTTGCAGAAGGTGCAGTGAGGCAAGGGACCCAGGGCTGGGTTCTGGCCCTCCTGCTCTCTGCAGCCTTATAACCATAGCACACTGCTCATTCCTCTAGAACTCAGGCGCTTTCCCTACAAAATGCGAACTCTAGACCAATTCCTCCATATATATCTCAGCTGTCTATCTTCACAACAACCTGCAAGGTAGGTTCATCTCATGGATATAGAAATTGAAGCTAAGGAAGATTAAATAACTCTGAGATCACACAGAAAGTGGCAGAGCCAGGACTTGAACCCAAGACTGCTTGACTTGAAAAGACACTTGGACTAGATCTCATAGACCTGTGAGCTTATGTCCAGAACTAGGAAAAGTCACTCTGGAAGTGGACAGTAAGGTGATCATATACAGAATGCATTAAGAGCAGGAGGAAAAGGCAAAGCCCACTTGGTGGCTGTTGACCAAAGACCAACAAACAGTTGGACACCACTTGGCAACTGACCAACAACAACAAAAACGTGCTAATGGGTAGGATGTGATACGCCATTGCTGTTTTGATTGGTATTTCTCTGATGATTATTGATGTTGTTCCTCCGGATTTCTTCAACACAAATGAGAAGTTACTAGACTCAAAGGGACCCCTTTTGTAAATCACCTTCCCACTATGGACTAACAAATTGAAAGCCATTGACTCCTAAACAAGTTGAATTTTTGAAAGGTAATTAATGTCTCTATCTTATGTTTGTTGTTGTTGTTCAGTCACTCAGTCCTGTCCAACTGTTTACAACCCCATGGACTGCAACACACCAGGCTTCCCTGTCCAAAACCAACTTCCAGAGTCTGCTCAAACTCATGTCCGTTGAATTGGCGATGCCATTCAACCATCTCTTCCTGTCATCCCCTTCTCCTCCTGCCTTCAATCTTTCCCAGCATCAGGGTCTTTTCCAATAAGTTGGCTCTTCCAATCAGGTGGCCAAAGTATTGGAGCTTCAGATTCAGCATCAGTCCTTCCAATGAATATTCAGGGTTGATTGCCTTTAGGATTGACTATTATATATTTTTAAATTGACTATTTTACATTAATCAAAGTCATATATTATTGCCAATCCAAACCCTTGCTCTCCAGGAAATAACTAGTTTCCATGCTGTCCAATTATAATTCTTGTCAAAAGCAAAGATGTTTGTGTCCAAGTTCATGTCCCTGTGGTCTGACTAGGATGAAGCAGAAGATACATAATGGGCTTTAGGGAATGATAATAATGGCTCCCAATCTCCATTATTATCTTCCTGAAGCCCAAGAACACCAACCTGAGAATATGGAAACTCAGCTCCTAGAACTCCAGTTCAGGGTCAAGGCTAGGGACTATATCTGGATTCTGCCACAAATCGGGTATAAGACTTGGGACAAGTCACTTAACATCTCTAGATCTATTTATGAGGAGTAGAAATGACCTTGGAAGGTTCATGAGGATTAGTAGATGATGCTAACAAATATCAAATTCCATTTTGTTTCCCAAATTTAATAGATATTGTCACGTCCTGGGAATCTTGTAAAAAATGCAGATTCTGATTTGTATTTGTGAACTGAGGCCTAAGATTCTGCATTTATAACTTCAACCCAAGTGAGCTGATGCCACTGATCCCTGGACCACAGTTTGAATAGCAAGGGCTTAACACATCCTCCAGAGGGGGCCTCAAACAAAAATGCTGTGGGCCTCAAGCTGGTATGCCTTGGTTATAATTCAGATAGTGCAGTCAGCAGAGAGAGGCTTTTGAAACTGGACAGACTTTTACCTGAATACCAGCCGGGTCTCTTTCTAGCAGGTGGATTGACAGAAGCTGGTTAATTTCACTGACTTGCTTTTCTCTTCCAGAGATGGGAAACCAAACTGCCTACACCTCATTAGCTGGCTTGGAATATTAACAGGTACCAGGCACATAAAGCACCTCGCGCAGAATTTAGCACATAGTAACTGCCCAATAAACATTAGTCCCTATTGACTCCCTAAGCTTTAATGACCTGAATTTGTGACTATAATCAAGTTACTTAATCTTTCTGAGCCTGGGGTGAAGTCTGTGGGCTAACCCATCAGCTTTTCCACTTCTATTTTCCCAATTATGGTTCTGGCTATTAATACGTGTGTGACCACTGCCTCGGGCTTGTCTGCCTAATTCCAGGGGCTTCCTCCAAAGGTCTGCCCCAAGGGGTCCCGTAATCTTGACCTCAGGAGACGCATACGTTGTGTGCTTGCTGGGATCTCAGGTGAGCAGGAAGAAGATAGATCCCCATGATACTGGGAATTAACTGAGAATTCTAATTCTCAACCCCCCATATCAGGCCTGGTTGGCCCCACTTCACCCAAAACATCAACAGAGAGAGGAATCTGATTCAGGAATCGTCAGATTCTGTGATCAAAGGAGGTAGATGAAACTGTTGATATATAATTTATTAATAAGGGATAAAGAGAATACTAATTAGGGCAGAGCTCGTAAGAAGGCAAATTCCCAAAGTAAAACTTTAGAGAATGCTCAAATGATTACGATTTTAATTAAAAGTATATCAACCGATACAAATGGCAAGCCCTCCTCCTCACCGAGAGGGCTGTCTGAAATGCAGAGCTGGCTGTGTCTTTCAGGGGCGTTGTGAGCTGCTGAGTGAACCAGGTCAGGCTGAGCCATTCTGCCCCCTGGCCCACATGACTGTCAGTCTTGGCGGCCTCCTCCTCCAGCCCCTGCACCCTTGCTTGGAGGAGCAAAGTATAGCCACGTTTCCCTGGGACCTGTGCCCCCTGACTCCCTTTTCATTCTAGCAGTCTCTGAACTGTCCTCCCGATTCCTTCTCATCTGCTTTTCCCAGGGCCACCGCCAAGCTGCCTTCTACACCACTGCCCCAGTGATCTCGCTAAAATGCTAATCTATCATATCCCTCATTTGTCTCAAAAACCTCCAACAGCTCCTTGTTCACCACACCAATAGAAATAGTGATGCTTCATGGAGTACTTAATATGTGCCAAGCATTGTGCTAAGCCTGCAATCACATTCACAACAACCCAAAGAGATGATGTTTGTTCACATGGGATTCAAGCCTCTCAGAGCTGGCCTCCTCTACTCCACCACCATCATCTCCAGCTGCTTCAGATAGAGCCCTGGCGCTCCTGCAGCACCAAGCTTTGTGCCATGCTCCTTCCCTGTCCACTGGGCTCATCCCTTGTCTCCCAGATGTTCATGCCTCTAGAGATGCTGTGCTGTCCACCTTTCCTCTAACCACCCGCCAGAGTTCTCTCCTCACCTGCTCCCTTTCTGTGCTCCCCTACTTCCCCATCCTCACCTCCTCCGTTGGTCTCCCTCCATGAGGCACCGAGTTCCCAGGAGTCAGGGACCGTGCTATGTACCTTGGCATCCTCAGCCCCAGCACAGCAACTGGCACAGAGTAGGTGTTCACCAAAGTCATTCAACCAACTATTAGACATGCACCAAAGCTGGCACTGCAGATACAGCAGGGAACATGAATTCACAAAGGGTTGGACATGACTAAGCACACACACACACCTGGGCTTGGGAGGCTGACAGTAGCGTTAATGGATAGCAGATTCAGATGCTGCTAAACACCCTGCAAGGCATAGACAGTTCCCCATCAGGGACATTTATCTGGTCAAAATGCCAATACTGCTGAAGTTATGAAACCCAGGTCTACATTATAATCCTATTGAAATGTTGATAGCAATTGACCAGTCAGCTCCATGATTAGGCCTTGGCCAAGAGCCAACTCTGTCCCATCACTCAAACCCACTCAAATCCACCTTTTCCCTCCCACTTTCTGCTCAGGAAACTTTCTCCTGATACCAGAGAAGGCTGAGCAGCTTTCACCAGCCCCTCCCCAGTCACAGGAGGCCCATTCAGCACCAGTTTTTGTTATTCTTGGATACTCACCCTTGACTTGCAAAAATATGGTCCAAGAGAACACTGGACACCAAGTGCACAGGGTTGGGTATGAGTTACCTCTACACTCGACATCAGTTGCTCCTCTTTCTAGTGATCTTTCCAGGAGCCACTCCATTTCCATGAGCACATGGGAGCTACTGAGACAAATCACATTTCCTGTTTATGGGGGGCAACACCCTGAATGACCCTTGTCATATTATGCGGAGGGGTGGCCCTTGGTCTCTGGTGATAATGCCACTAAGAACTACACATCAATCCCAGCAGGGAGAGTCAGGGGGCTTGGTGGAATCCAGTGCCCTTGGCCTTAAACACCCTGCTTTGCAGTCTGGCTCCACCACTGTGAATGGCCTGTCCCCTTTTTGGTCTCAGCTGCCCATTTTGTAAAATGGGAATAACAGTACACACACGGTTGTTTATATTGATTAATGGTTACATAAATCACCCTGTAGATGTTCAAAGTACTGCAGTCAGTATTATTGTTACCACAATGCCTGGGTTAGAAGAGGGCTTAAAGATTACCCTGTTGACACTCTTTTAATTTTATAGATGCAGAAGCTGGCCCAGAGAAAAAAGAGATTGGTCTGTTTTCTGGGTCTTGAAGGGAGTAACTGTTTAGTCGCTCAGTCGTGACCAACTCCTGGTGACCCCATGGACTGAAGGACGCCAGGTTTCCCTGTCCATCACCAACTCCCAGAGCTTTCTCAAACTCACATCCATTGAGTCAGTGATGCCATCCAACCATCTCATCCTCTCTCATCCCCTTCTCCTCCTGCCTTCACTCTTTCCCAGCATCAGGGTCTTTTCTAATGAGTTAGCTTCTCGTATCAGGTGTCCAATATATTGGAGTTTCAGCTTCAGCATCAGTCCTTCCAAAGAATATTCAGGATTGATTTCCTTTAGGATTGACTGGTTTGATCTTTTTGCAGTCCAAGGGGCTCTCAAGAGTTTTCTCCAGCGCCACAGTTTGAAAGGATCAGTTCTTTGGTGCTCAGCCTTCTTTATGGTCCAACTCTCACATCCGTACATGACTACTGGAAAAACCATAGCTTTGACTAGACAGACCTTTGTTGCCAAAGTGATGTAACAGACATTATATGCACATATTACTGATGAAGAAACTGAGTTCAGATTTGAACCCAGATGAGCCCAAAGGTTTGGCCCTTTTGAACAACACCATGTAGCAGTGCCAGGTGATGTGCTTGCAGTGCCAGCCAGCCACCCCTGAATTCTGAATCCTCAGATTGAAGCCCTACAGGGAGGCACCATCATGACATCTGCCTCTGAAAAAGAACTTTAACTTCCTGACACTGCTTTTGTCTGGAACTGGGTGGTGAGCAGCTGTGCTTTGCTGTTCAAGAACTCAGTCCTTATACTGCCCTTTCTCCTCTCTCTCCTCTACCACTGCCATGGTGATCAACTCTCATCACCTTTACTATCATCTATACAGCAGCAACTCCCAAACTGACTATATCCTATTGATTTTAAAACACATATTTTAATATTTCTGAAGGTGGAGGTTAGGACACATTAAGAAACTAAGCTAGCACTCTTTCTTAGTAGCACATAAAAAAACGATGGTCTTACAGTCAATGACATCTTCTATTTGATGAAATATGATACATTCTTAGCACAGAACACCACTTGAATTCCATGCTCATAAATCACAATGGCTTTTCAACATCTTTCCTTGGATGGGGAATAAACATCTCAAACACAAATAATAAAATTGAATTCCTGACCTTCCTGTCTTCTCCATCTCAGCAACTGGTAATTCCATCTCTCCAGCTTTCCGGTGGAAATCTTGGCGTCACCCTTGACTCCTTGATTTCTTTCCCAATCTACATCCAATCTATCAACCAGTTTGCTGATTGGCCTCAAAGGGAATGAAAACAACCCCTGCTGATCCACTACCACCATCCTGATCCAAGCCATCCTTGTATTTTACCTGGATTATCGCCATCACTTCTTAACTGGTTGGTTCCCTGCTGCTCTGCCCACCTCCCTACAGTCTCCACTCAGAGGGGGCCAGGGTCTAAACAGACCTCTTGTCTTTAATAACTTATAGCCAAAAAAAACCATATATTTCTTTCTTTCTAAGTGTATGGTCTGTTCCCTCCACCAGAATGTGAGCCCCATGAAGGCAAGGGCTTTGTCTCCCCATTTAGTGCTAATCCCTACCTTCTAGAACAGTGCCTGGCATGGAACAGGTGCTCCATAAGTACCTGTTGAATGAATTGTGTCCCACAGGACGATGCTTTCAAGGGAGCACTGAAGTCAGGCAAAGTGTAGTCACTTAGTTGTGTCTGACTCTTTGCAACCCCAGGGACTGTAGCCCACCAGGCTCCTCTGCCCATGGAATTCTCTAGGAAACAATCCTGGAGTGAATTGCCATTCCCTTCTCCAAGGGGATCTTCCCTACCCAGAGATTGAACCCGGGTCTCCCACATTGCAAGCAGATTCTTCACTGTCTGAGCTACGGTAACTTCAGGTCAGGCAAAGCTGGGTCCAAATTGTGAATCCGTTGCTTCATGGCTATGGGACTTGAGAGGTTCCTTTAAACTCTCTGAGCCTGTTTCTCATCAGCATAATGGCCAAGATATAATAATAACCCACCTTTCAGAGTTGTATGTGCGTGTGTGCTAAGTCGCTTCAGTTATGTCCCATTCTGTGCGACCACATGGACTGTAGCCCACCAGGCTCCTCTGTCCATGGGATTCTCCAGGCAAAAATACTGGAGTGGGTAGTCATTCCCTTCTCCAGGGGATCTTCCTGACCCAGGAAATGAACCTTCGTCTCTTATGTCTCTTGCATTGGCAGGCGGGTTCTTTACTACTAGCACCACCTGGGAAGCCCTTCAGAGTTGTGAGGATTAACTGAGTTGATGTGCAGGAAGGTCCTGCACAGCGCCTGACCCATAGCTGAGCTGGGTGGCTGCCATTTATTACTATTGTCACTCCAACCTCTGGATATGGCCATGGAGCTCTGGGGCTTGTCTCCAAATCACGGCACATTTTAGTGAATGGGGGTGCACTCAGGGCAGAAGTACAGAGGCGTGTGTGTACTGGGGGCGGAGCAGACCTGGATGCAAGTCCTGGTGACATCATATGTCAGCAGTGTAACCTCGGGAACGCCACCTAACCCCTCTGAGCTCTAGTGTCCTCGTGCATGAAGAGGAGATAATGACCACATCTACTTCACACAACTGTTATGAGCATTTCTGATGCACGCACACAGCACATGGGAAATTCAAAGCACATTTGCTAAGGTTAACTTGAGGTATTATCATATGACCAGCTTAGCGTGATTTATGGGGACTGCTGATTTCCACTGGGGAAGGGCAATGGGGAGCCTTTGAAGTTTCAGTTCTAAATATTCCCCATGACCTTCCAGCAATCTCCATGCCTTCAGCAAAGGAGGTAAATGATAGAAAGCAGACTTAGTTTTCTCTTTAAAGAATCACTGCTGTTCCATTTTATTCTCCTAACTCCATTAATTTAGAAGTTGTGTCTGAATACTTACTCATTCATAGTAAGACGCCTCCGATCATGTCACCTGATTGCTAAGAGATTTAAAGAGGTTGCATATAGTGTGAGGAGCCTAGGACAATGGGTGAAGAGGTTGCATATAGTGTGAGAAGCCTAGGACAATGGATGGCTGTGTCCCACTTCCACACCCCAACCCAGAATCCCACACCACTGCCCTGGGGAGTCATCTGTACCTTTGTGTGGAATCTCCCATAGTGAGTAAGGCAGAAAAGGTTCCTGCACCCTTGGGGCTTACATTCTAGAAGGGTGAGATGGACCACAAAGGGGACACAAAGATAGGAGCTGAGCAATTTCCATTTAAGATTAGATTACAGAAGAAAAAGAAAAGGTGACATGTTAGAGAATTACTGAGGGGGTCCAAGGGGTGGGGGTGTGAGGCATGTCTTTGCTGCCAATTTAGATGGGGTGATCTGGGAGGACCTGTTTGAGGAGGTGACATTTTCCATATCCTTCACTCAAGTATATAATCCCTTGAAGTCAGGGAGCAATGTGTACCCCACAAAATACCTAGTGTCCAGCAAGAACTAGGCCATCAGGCATGAGTGTTAGAAAAAACAATGAGATGTAGCTGTTTGCATATGTGAGCCTTTCTTTACCTTGTGATGGACTCAGTAACTTGAGCTCTTGCTTTCCAAGCTCTAATCCAAGGAACAGGCTTCAGTTGTGTTTCTGTGCTATGCCAAGAAGCTGAGAAAAGTAAGGACAATATTGGTAGTTTTCATATAAAAATCTAACGTATTTAGTGTAAGGGCCTACCATTTATTCCAAGGGCTTCCCTGATAGCTCAGTTGGTAAAGAGTCCGCCTGCAATGCAGGAGACCTGGGTTTGATCCTTGGGTTGGGAAGACCCCCTGGAGAAGGGAAAGGCTACCCACTCCAGTATTCTGGCCTAGAGAACTCTACACTGTACAGTCCATGGGGTCACAAAGACTTGGACATGACTGAGTGACTTTCACTCACTCACATTTTTTTAAGACTCGGACATGACTGAGTGACTTTCACTCACTCACATTTATTCCAAGATCAGTTTCCTTCTTATTTTGTATGTGTGTGTGTGTACATGTGTGTGTGTGCTAAAGTGTCCTTTCCTTCATGAAATGATGGTCTAGGAGATGTTCGTTTTTTAGGTTTCTCTTTTCTTCAATATCTTTACCCTGAAAATAGCTTTCTGGTCATTCTTAAAACATATTTTTGGTCTGTAAGCTCCAAAGACCTGGGAACCACTGTTTTCATAGTCTTTCTTCTTGGCAGCCTAAAGGTTTGAGGAAACAGGCTTAGTTGTAGGAGGGAGATGGCAGGTTCCGCCCCAGTGCCTCTGCGCACTGGCCAGATTCCCTGGCTTGGGGCGGGGGTGGTGGTGGGATGATGGGGTTTCGAAAGTCAGGCAGTGCATGTGAGAAATACAGTCATCCGTGGTCTCAGATGGGTGAGGGAAAAAAAAAAAAGATGTGATCTTGGGCACTGTTCACTCAGCAGGCCTTCCCCAAACTGAAAAATACTCATTATTGTTGCAAACTGCCAGGGAGCTGGGATGCAAGGACCAGAAGGTCATGAGAAGCAGCCACCAGGGCTGATACAAAAGGTCTTCCTGAAACCACCTTCTTTTTGGAGGGGCATGGTTGGTTTTTCATTTCCCTTTGAACCCTCTGGCCCTCTCCAGGGTTAGATGTAATCAGGGTGAGGGAGAGGCACTGGGTCTATTATGCTTCCGTAGTGCAAAATTATTCCTTTTTATGCTTGCTGCCATATCACAGAGCAGAGAAGGTGGTTTGCTGGCTTCTGGGGAACTTCCCCCAACCTCTCACGTCCCTACCACGTGTTAAGACAAACAACTGCAGCCTGATTCCCAGGACTGAGGGAGGGAGGAGGGAGTTCTCTCCTTGTGACTTGGCTGCTCTGTCTGCATCCTCAGCCCCTCAGGGGGACTCGGGGAGCCTGTGAGATTCTCCACTGTAGGGGTTCGGTGGGAGCCAGGCTCCGCCTATCAGGAGGGGCCTCTCCAGACGGCGAATCAGGAGCCTGGGAAAGAGTTCACTGGAGCCAAGACTCTCAGTCAGACAAAGAGATATCAGATACTTCACGCCGTGCAGAGAGAAACCGAGATGCAGATGTTCACGGTCAATGTCTAAGAAATTCAGGAGAGGGAGCTTGAATCTGGAAAGAGCTGCAGCGGGGACGGAGGGCGATCGCTTCAAGCCTAGAGAACGTGGTTTCAGTGCGCTGGAGAGCTTGACCTACATCCCCTGGCCCTTGGAGGCCCCTCAGGCTAGTGCCTGACAGAGGCCTGAGAAAGTTAACTGCGAGGGAGTGTGGCTGCCAGGAGAGAGAGAGGCGAGAGGCTGTTGCATGTAGAAAAAACCTATCGCTCCCTCCCTAGCGCCTCTACTCAGGAAGCCTGAAGGGGGCCTGAAGCTCAGGGACTTCTAGAGGGGCAGTGGCCATGGGGGACAAGTGGGGACAAAGAAGAGTGAGTGGGTCTTATTCCTAGGCTTTGTGGGTACAGCAATGGCCTTTTCCAGATGAGGACCCCTCTGAAGGGAGCAAGTGCAGAATGATGGACTTCAGCAGAAAGGAAGCTTCAGGCTTCCTATGGGGCCACCAAGCCAGTGGTAACCTCAGGCTTGATTGCAATCAGCAGGTGAGCCAGACACCTTCTCCCCATTTTCCCCTGACCCCCATAATGATTAGGTCTCTAAGAAAGTGTGAAAGAGGCCTGCTGCCTAATGGGCTTTCAGTGTCTGCCTCCCCCCACCCCCACTACCGAGTGCAGAGCTGGCTGTGAGGCCAATTTACTAAGACCTTTCCATTCCTACCGTCCCTTCTCCTTGTCCTTGCCCAGCCATGGAGCTGCTGTCGGTAAACTGAGGGCAAAGGAAGAACAGAGAAAGAAAAGCACAGTTCTACCTGCTGTCCAAGACAAGGCCAGCCCTGAAGCTGGCCCTGGAAGGGAACGTGGAGAAGATTTACCTCTAAATCAAAGGCAGGGTTGGACTTGACACACACGACTGAGTGTTCTCATTATGGAACCAAGACTGTGCTTTGTGACTTCAGGTGACAAAATATATTGCTAACAGTGAGTGGAAGAGTCATCAGAACTTTCTGAGTTTTCATTTGGGGACAGGAGAAAAATTTCAATGAGAGACAAAAATGAAATCACTCTGTTCATCCCAAGACTTGTGCTTGAGGAAAGGACGCAGGAAACCAGGACCCAGGAGAAGTGTTCCATTTGTGTGGCAGAGGCAGAAGAAGCCATGCCAGTGTCCAGGGGTGGCCATGGCCATGCTGCTAGTGGGAGGTGGCAGGACAAGCTGATGTGATGGGGTTGGTATGGCGTCCTCAGCCGCCGGGCTCTGAGGCTCAGCTTTGGCAGGTACCAGGTGGGTCCTGGCCACCCTCCTGCCTGTTCCTAAGTCTTGGCTTCCAGCCTTCTCATGCCCACTGTAACCATTGTGTACCAGGTAATGTGCTCTGGGCTTCAAATATGATCATTCTTCTATTCTGACATTAATCTTAAGAGGATTATTGTACCCATTTTGCAGATGAGGAAAAGTTGTTCTCCCAAGGTCTCTTAGACAACAGGTGACAGAGACAGGGGTGACTTCACATGCTCTTTTGAGCTGCCTCAAATCCTCTCCATGAATTCATTTCCTCATTGCAACAGAAAGTGCTTTCTGTTACTTGGAATCAGGAACCCTGACTAATATGTCCTCTTTTCCCTGGTCCTTTAAACCAGTAGGCAAAGCCAGCCTCAAGTCCTGCTCCAGCATCCCTGGCATCTTCCCTGCTTGTTTCCACCTAGAGGCTCAGAATCTCATCTTTCTTCGGGTTGGAACATTTGGCCAGATGACTCGCCCTGGAACCTGTCTTGCACCCTTCTAGTCTCGGTGACCATGTTACACAATGATTATGAGAAAGAGCATGTGAAGTCACCCCTGTCTCTGTCACCGTTGTCTAAGAGACCTTGAGAGCACAGCTTTTCCTCATCTGCAACATGGGTACAATAATCCTCTTAAGGATAATGTCAGAATTAGAAGAATGATCATGTTTGAAGCACAGAGCACATTACCTGGTACACAGTAGTTACTCAACGCATGTCAGCTAGCAGTGGTGGAGTGGTAGGGAAATGTAATAATATTACTAGTTTGCAGTAGCTGTACAGGCTGGACTCTCAAGTGAAAGAGGAATAAACTTCTGTTTTGTTTTAACCATTGGCTTTAGGCTCTCTTTGTTACACAAAGTAACAAAGACTTATTTTAAGCCCTAATGGAGCATGTTAAATGAATATTCTGAATATTTAAATACCAGGAGAGTTACATTTATACCAAGGTAAGAATTATGTGCAAAATATATGCCCATCCATGCAAAATTTGGAAGGATAAAGGACTATACAAGGTGAGGGGCTTATAGGAAAAATACTTTTCCCATTGACGTTTCCTCTTGTTATCTTTATATTTCAAAAAAAGGTGTCTCGTCAGAGGAAAATAAAAAAATGTCCCTGAAATTGAATACATTTTGATCGTGTTTTTGTATCAGAAGAGGGGACTGTATGCCTGAATCCTCCTGCAGCTGCGCGTCCTCTGAGACAATTAAAAACGAAAACACAGACAGAAAGGACAGCTCTGCCTCAGTGAGACACTCTCTCTGCACAGAGCCGAGCAGTGAGGCTCCTTCCGGCCAGCATTTTGCAACGCCCACCTGAGTGCCCCCGACAGGGAGGCAGGGAACATTGTGAGGTGGGACCAGTCCACAGGGACACTGAGACCTGGGCCTTCACCCTGAGACATTCACCCCAGGGTATCCGATCTCCTGCCTCCCCTAGTGACCAGCTGCCATGTGGCCTGAAGACTGGTTTTCTGAACCAAAGCTCCTCCTCACAGCACCCTTAGACAAATGGTAGTCAAACATCTGGGACTCCATGCCAGTCAAACTTCCTAACACAGGGAGGGGAGGAAGGTTGACTCCAGGGGTCTTGTCCACGAGGTAAGAAGGTGCAGGCTTTTACATGATGCATGTTTCTCTTACCAGTATTAGTGGGAAGTAGACTTCCAATTCCACACCCCCATGTTCCAGAGAAAGGCCCACATCGCAAAGGTCTCCCACCAGGGGGACTCCTCAACCTCAGCTAACATTCTTCTCCAACATGGCTCATTGTCAACACCTCTCAAAACAAGATGCATGGTTTCCACATGACTAACAACAGATCACAGGCCTCGCTTGCTCAGCCTGCACCCTCTCTTCTGTTTCACTCGGCCTGACTGTTGACAGGCCGTGAAGGAGGCATATTCTGTTTCTGCTAGAGTGGTTTGGCGTTGGTACTCAGCAGAGCCTGAATGTTTCTGATGATCTGAGACACGCTGTAGGGAAGAGGTTCCACCTGGAAGATGAGCTCGCTGTGTGTCCTCAGACAAATCATTGAACCCCTCTGGACACCAGTGTCGCTGTCAGTGATACAGGGTTGGACAGAAAGATCCTTTCTAGCTCTGATGCACTCTAGTTCTGAGAAATTCACTCTGGTTTAGGATGTTGCTCTCTGACTTGAATCTTGGACCCAGACAGCCATTTGAATGCCAGTTTGATGTTTCTTTTTTTGGAGAAATGACTATCATTCCCAGTGTAGTAACCAATGAACCGATTCAAACCAAGTATAATAGGAAGAAAAAGAAAATGTCTCTCCAAACTTTCTTAAATATAAGTATGTTTCCATAACACTGGTTTTACACAAGCTAAGCACTAAACTCTGCATGTCTGTTAGCTGAGGCCGAGGGGCCTGGACACTGCAATTCTAAATAATAATCGTAGAACACGCAGAAGCCTTTAAGGCATTAACAGGAAGGGGCACCATCTGCTGGAGAAGTTGCTAGAGTTCAAGGGGCTTAAGAAAATTTGGGGGTGGTGTGCTGGGGCTTGCCAATGTGAAATTCAGATCTTTAAGTAAAAAATCTCAGGATTAGAATAGAGGCTGGACATTTTCACTGACCTTTCCAAGTGTTGCTTTCCAAGGCCTGGCCCTTTTAGGCCCAGCCCCCACTACGCCGGAGCTGACATCAGCTCACCCACAGTCGGCAGCCCTGGGAGCTCTGACTCGCTGGATCAATGAAAACATCAACCTTGCCAGACGTGTCTGCTCCACTCCAAGCCCGCCGTGGAGCCAGGGGTTCAGGCTCACTGCTGGACCATCTGTCATTAGGCGCTGCTGTTAATTGCTGTGCTAATGAACAAGGTTTGGATTGGAGGCACGGAATGCATATGCAGATTTAGACACAGTTCCCAGATACTGGGTCCTGTCTCCTAATAGCCTGGCAGTCTCCAGGATGCAGAGGTTGAGGTGGCCGAGTCACATCACAGGTCACACACAGTGCATAACCCAGTGGCAGGTACTCCAAACTTCAAGTGTTGGGAATTTTTCAAACAGGTGCTCCTTCATCCATTCATCCATCTCTCCACTCAGCCATCATTGACTTTGTGGTCGACACTGGGCCAAATGACAAGACTCTAGCGTTGACAGTGACTCGGTCCCTGCTGCCAGGGAATGATAGTCTAGCAGGGAGATAGACAGCTGGACAAAAACAGCAAATACATTGTGGCAAGAGCTGGGACAGAGGTCAGCCTGGGGGCTGGGGGAACACAGAGGAGGGCTTGGAGTATCAAGGAAGACTTCCTGGAGGAGGAGAGAATCAGTTCAGTTCAGTCGTTCAGTCATGTCCGACTCTTTGCAACCCCATGGACTGAGCACACCAGGCCTCCCTGTCCATCATCAACTCCCGGAATTTACTCAAACTCATGTCCATTGAGTCAGTGATGCCATCCAACCATCTCATCCTTTGTCATCCCCTTCTCCTCCCGCCTTCAATCTTTCCCAGCATCAGGGTCTTTTCAAATGAATCAGCTCTTCGTATCAGGTGGCCAAAGTATTGGAGTTTCAGCTTCAACATCAGTCTTTCCAGTGAACATCCAGGACTGATCTCCTTTAGGATGGACTGGTTGGATCTCCTTGCAGTCCAAGGGACTCTCAAGAGTCTTCTCCAACAGTTCAAAAAGCATCAGTTCTTCGGTGCTCAGCTTTCTTTACAGTCCAACTCTGACATCCATACATGACTACTGGAAAAACCATAGCCTTGACTAGACAGACCTTTGTTGGCCAAGTAATGTCTCGGCTTTTTAATATGCTGTCTGCTGCTGCTGCTAAGTCACTTCAGTCATGTCCGACTCTGTGCAACCCCACAGACAGCAGCCCACCAGGCTCCACCGTCTCTGGGATTCTCCAGGCAAGAACACTGGAATGGGTTGCCATTTCCTTCTCCAATGCATGAAAGTGGAAAGCAAAAGTGAAGTCGCTCAGTCGTGTCCGACTCTTCACGACCTCATGGACTGCAGCCTACCAGGCTCCTCCATGGGATTTTCCAGGCAAGAGTACTGGAGTGTGTTGCCATTGCCTTCTTCGAATATGCTGTCTAGGTTGGTCATAACTTTCCTTTCAAGGTGTAAGCGTCTTTTAATTTCATGGCTGCAGTCACCATCTGCAGTGATTTCAGAGCCCAGAAAAAATAAAGTCTTCCACTGTTTCCACTGTTTACCTAGCCAAATTGTAAAGAAGGAGCAGAAATAGTCCATGAAAAGAATGCAGGAGGGCATTGCAGACGGAGGGACTGCGGACAGAGGTAAAAGAGAACAGAGGTTTCTGAAGAAGCACAGGGAGCTGAGGAGAGCCCAAGTGTGTGATGGAGGAGGGGGAGGTGCTGAGGGGACAGAGAGAGCATGCCAGAGAGGGAGATGTGGGCAGATGGAGAAGAGCCCTGAAGCACAATGACTCTGCAAACTTTGACTAGGTTTTTACACCGTACAAGGAATAGAACTAAGTCATTGTGGGGCCCTGCGCTCAAGGGACATCAGCCAGGGACATAGGTAGTAGCTCAGAGTGGTTTGGAAGAAGAAGAAATGGCAGCTGGCTGAGTTAAAGAAGACCTTGCCATCGAGGAAGCCAGAGCTGGGCCTCCAGTTTCAGGCAGAACTTGGTCAGGTGAGTCTGCATTAGGGGCCAGCACTTTGCACAACTGACTCATCAAATCAATGAGGTCATGCTGTCCTCCCATTCTCTAGGTGAGGAGACTGAGACCCGGGGAGCTTAAGTAGTCTGGTGGCTGGCAAGTGGTGTGGCCGGGATTCTGACCTCTGGTGTGCTTGACTCCCTATCCATGCCACTTCCCGAGGTCTTCCTGGAAGAAGGAACAACATGAGCCAGCATGCGGGGAGATGAACAGAAGGCACACGGGGGACCAGTCAGGAGGAGAGAGCTGTGTGAAGGAGACTGGGGCCTTGGGTATACGGGTGATGGTCTCCCAGAGCAGCCCAGGCTTGAGCTTTGGAGTCTCAACGACACACACTTTCTTGGCCTCAGTTTCGTAACTGGGAAAAGGGGACCTTACATCTACCTCCTGCGGTTGTCATCGGAATTCAGTGAGATAGTACAAGTGCTCGGGACACAGCCTCCAGCCTTGAGCATCCTCAAACACGAACGATTGATTATTTTAGTCAATGGTCATTATTACTCTCAATAACAATGTTAGTAAGATCCCAGAAGTAGGCTGGGGTCAGTACATGGGGATCTTTGAGCACCAGCTCGGAAAGTGCTCTTGATCTTGTCGACATTGAGTCATTGCAGAGAAAGGTTTTAAGTGCAGCTGACATGATGACTTAGAGCCTTGCCTCCTCTTCTACAGGATAACACAGCAACCCTTCTTCAGAAGTTTCCTGGTTTTTTTCCTACACAGGAAAACTGCATCACAGTGAAGAAAGGCCCTTTTGACAACTGCAAATGTTGGTCTCAAGGTGCCTGTGGGGGTCCAAGTGACTGTCTGAAGGCTGGATGCAAGCCACAAGGAGCCTTAGAAGGGGCTTGTGGGGTCCTGCTGGGGTCTGGGGGCTCAAACACTCCTGGCTGGTGAGAAAGGGAAGAAGCCTGGAGTCAGCGCTGCTGGCCCCTGCTGCCAACTCTGCAAGCCTCTGGAAGGTGTGAGGCAGCATTCCTTCAGCCATTTATCACCAAATCAGGAGCCTCTGGAGGCCACACTCCTGTAGCCATAGAAACAAGGCCCTCTCTGGACCACTCTTCTGTTAAAAAGGATGCAGTGGTGGGCCCCCTCCTCCAGTGATGGGTGTGGCGATGGCTGAGGGCAGGGAGGCCTCTGTGGCTTCACTTCCCGCCTGCCCTCTCCCTCTCGTTGTTCTGGAGGAGGCTCTGTGAGATTTCCAAACTGCACAGCTGACCCCCTGAGGAAGAAGAGAGGGATCTGGCATCTCCCCGGGCGCATGCACACCCTGGAGCAACTGTACTCCCTTGTGACCTGTCTGTGAAGCAGACCTTGTCTTCACTCTGCAAATAGAGAAATGTGACCCAAAGAGGGGCAGACGACTTGTCCAAGCCACCCAGTAAGTGGCCCGTCAGGTTGGATACAAACACCCCTTGGTCTGATCTGCAAAACCCTTGTTTTAATCTGCATTCTGCCTCTCAGAGGAGAGAGTGGGAGAGATGAGAGTTGGCTAAAGCTCTTCAGAAAAGGGATTAAATGATACTGGCCAAAGGAAAAGTAGGATCCAGCTGACCCCTGGCCCCAAGTCAGGCAGAGGGTCAGTGCTGGCTTTGCATCTCCCCTAGTGACCTTGGGCAAGTTCCTTAGCCTCCTTGATTCCCACCTCCTCATCAGGAAAACGGATCAGGGCTGGAGGGACCTACTTATAGGATGGATGTAAAGATCAGAGATGTGGCATTTAAGTCATGGCCTTCTATAAGTGCTCACTGATGGCAGTTCTGACTCACACAGATAGGAAGCATGTGTGTATGCTAAGTTGCTTCAGTCCTGTCCAACTTTGTGACCCTATGGACCACAGCCTGCCAGGTTCCTCTGTCCATTGGATTCTCTAGGCAAAAATACTGGAATGGGTTGCCATGCCCTCCTCCAGGGGATCTTCCCAACCCAGAGATCAAACCTGAATCTCTTATGTCTCCTGCATTGGCAGGTGAGTTCTTTACCAGTAGCACCACCTAGAAGCCCAGCAGATCAGATGGGGGCTCCTCAAATATCCCCACTAACACATAAGATCAACTAAGAACAGAACTGTGAGCTGCACAGGGTGAGACTCTTCTGACAACTCCCTGACAACTGTTCTCGGAAGTGATCCTTTATTGCTAAGCACTTCTGTACAATAGCTAATTTCATCTTCCTCACAACCCAGAGGGTTGAGTCTTACCCTCCTGTGTTACAGGTGAGGATGCTCAGGTTCAGAGACTCAATAACCTGTCACCAGGTCAACCAACTCCTCCTTGTTAGGCTCCAAAGCCCTGCTCTTCAGAGCTCTGCTCCCTGCTGCTCTGGTTCACTGCCCCTCCCCACAGCTGCCCAGGACCTGGACACTGGCCTCTGGGTTCCAGAAGGTTCCAGAAGGAAGTCTTGTCTCTACCCTCAGCCTTCATGTTGCCTCCTCAGGTCAGCCAGCAGCCGCACATGACTCAACCACTTCTTTTAGCCCAGTGGCCGCCACTGATCACCCCATATGACTGATCCAAGCCGAGGACTTCGTTAGGAAGTGGGGAGAAGCAGGATTCAGTTGGAGTTGTAGGTCCCAGGCCCATCACTTCTCCCTGCCTCATCACCAAGTAGGTGCAGGACCCAGACTCAGGTTTGCGGGGTCCAAATGCACCAGTGGGAAGGCATGTGGACCCCTTGACGGGATTTCTTGGCTGGCCTCCCTTTCCCCTCCATCAAAGCAGTGCTGCGGCTACAATGAGGGCCGAGGGAGGCGTAAAATCCCCATTTGCCACAATTAGCAGATGAGTAATGAAGTGGCCATGGCAGCCGTTAGCAGGCTCAGTGCTCCCAAGGCCACACCTCCTGTGAGTGCGCACAGAGACACAGATCAGAGGGCACCTGGTACCCGAGATTCGTGGAGACACCCCACTGGATTCTCCTGCTCATCCTTCCTGAAACCCAGACTGTCTTTGATGTTGCTGAGAAGCTCATGTTCTCTGCAAGAGGCCTGTGCTCAGAATCTCCAAAGCAGGGAGAAGCAACAGAGGGGGGCCCCCAAGTAGCAGAAAGGTGGAAGGAGAGGTGACAGAAAAAAAGAAAAAACACAAAATGTCTGCAAGGATCCGGGGCAGAAAAGAACTATTTTGGAAAGAAAAGCAAGACAGTGTGTCTGGAGTAGAGTGAGGTGTGTGGACTGGGAAAGGGCTGGACGGGGTGGGCAGAGACCATCAGGGGGTTCCCAAAAGTGATGGGGAAGATTTTGCCACAGGGTCAGCATCTCATGGCTTCTACCCTTCTGCACCATCAAGTCCTTTGATGCCTTCCTAGATTTCAGCAACATTTTGTCTTCATCCATAGATGGTCACACTTGCCTGAAAACAGGCTGATGCCAAGTTCCAGGCCACAGTCTGGTAAAATGCCCAGGCATGTTTGTTTATGGGCCCATCACTTGGAAGAGGATTAGAGGCAGTCATATCCTTCCTGTGGTCCCTGAGATTATGGGCTGCCTGAGTGTTGGAGGAACCCTAACTCTTTTAGCTCCTCTTTGAGAAACCTCTGCCTCCTCAGATCCAGCCAAGAAATGACTTCAGGGCCCTCAAGCCAAAGAGAAGAGTTGAAAAAAGTCTCAGCCACAGAGAAAGTGCTATTCCCTCAAGATGCTTCTGCCCTGCTCAGTTCATCAAATCTGCTTTATGGAGCACAAAACGAAAACACAACCCTCATTAGCACGTTCGTGCTGCAGCTGAACTATCCAAAGTGCATCCTGCTTCTGCATCCCCAGAGAAAGCCCAGCCGGTGTGTGTGGGAATCATCACTTGTCTTGTGCTCATGCAGTTTTCCTTATTGCCTCTGAGGAGCTATTTGCTAAAGGATAATCTCCTCCAGGTCTGATCCTCAGCAAACTCCTGTGGCCTGGCTGTGCTGTGCTGTGCTGTGCTTAGCCGCTCAGTCGTGTCCGACTCTTTGCTCGGTCTGGTTAAATGAGTTGGGGGGGATGATATGGGGCATGGATGTGCTAGGCTGGCTCACAGATAAGAGAGGTGCAGCCAGGGAACGTGAAACTGTTAGTCATTCAGTCAGGTCCAACTCTTTGCAACCTCATGGACTGTAGCCCGCCAGGCTCCTCTGTCCATGGCATTCTCCAGGGAAGAATACTGGAGTGGGTTGCCATTTCCTTCTCCAGGGGATCTTCCCGACCCAAGACGGGGAAAGCCTTTCTGAATGCCAGACCAGGAAGGGGGTCATTCTTGCATTTCTTCATTTGTTCGGCAGTTACTTATGGAGTGCCCCCTCTCTGTTAAGAGAGACAGCAGGGTATAATGGGGATTAGTGGGGATTCATGGAGAAGGCAATGGCAACCCACGCCAGTACTCTTGCCTGGAAAATCCCATGGACGGAGGAGCCTAGTGGGCTGCCGTCTATGGGGTCGCACAGAGTTGGACACGACTGAAGCGACTTAGCAGCAGCAGCAGTGGGGATTCAAGAGCTACATGATTAGGGTTCAGATGCTGGCTTTACCATCAGCAATACTAAAATTACTTTTACCCACTGGTCCTAATTGGTTTTGTCACTTGTGAAGGTGCTGGGCTACCAGAGTGGTGGACCCAGAACCATGGTTGAGAACCACTCTTTTAGCCTTCCTCTCTAGCTGTTCAGTGTATCATCAGAATAAGTCTGGTCAAGAGCCTCATCCACCTCTGCAGGCTTGGCCTGGAATCCTGGGACGATTCCCAGTCCTCCAGTGCTCAGTTACCTCCTCCTTGTGAGGTTAAAGGCAATTCAACCTCTTATTGGCAGGCATGACACAGGTGAATTTGGAGTACATAATACTGATCTAAGTGCCAGGCAATGATCATGATTTGGGGGCACTGTTTTACTTCCTGCTCTCAGAAATTCTGCAAGCAGGTATCATTATTACCACTTAAAAGATGGAGACCCTGAGCCTTGAAGAGATCTGGTGATGTGCCCAAGGACATGTGAGTGCTCAGGGCCAGAACCAGAAAGCCCTGAATCAGAGCAGATTCCACAGAAGAGCCCTGGGCCAGGGCACGCTCCCACTTAGTTCACGCTTAGTTCAGTGCTAGGGTGGCTGTGACATGCAGCTCTGTGGTGACCTCACAATATCCACGGGTAGCAGAGAAAGTGGAGTGTGGGGACTAGAGGCAGAGAATTATTAGCCATGGGTCCTTCTGTCATTTTTTCACCAATTGTCTTCTGCAAAAACCCACTGGAACTTTCACCTTTCAAACGGATAACTTCACCCATCACTGCATCCCTCTCCTTTATACACTGGAATTTCTAGCATTTACCCATGAACTCCACTGTTAACAGATATACTTGGGGCGTGATGAGGGGTGACCTGGGTCTGCCTTCCATCCTCTCTGAGCCTCATATTGTTACCTGAGTGGAAATATGCCAGGTCAGCAGGTGGCCATTGAGTTTTTTCTCAGTCCCCATTTCTCCTGCCCTCTTCCTCCAGAGGTCGCTGACGAACAGTCAGAGGGACCAAAATGGAGCCAGCCAAGACTACAAGTGGACTCCATCATCTTCTCTGCTCCCTCTGCCCCACAACATCAGTCAAGGGAAAACAAAACAGCAATCAGATGTGCTTGATTTGCTTTTCACACTGGGATGAGCTGTGGTGGAGCAGGATTAACCCAGGTGTGCAAATTAGCAAAACCTACAGGCTGAAAAGAAAAGAGCCGCAAAAGAGTCCCCAACTTTCATGACCTCTTTCATCCACAACCGAGGACAGCTGGTTTGGTTTTCTGCCCAAGGTGTTATTGACAAGGATAGCAATTTCTGGACTCTGGGGAGTTGTTAGCAAAGGCAGGAGTTTGTTTGGTATCACGAGGCTCAAACTGTGACACCACATCACTGGCTAAGGAGAAAGGAGAAGGCGTTCCACCTTTACTCTGCAGCAAAAAGAAGAAAGGTCCTCAGTGATGTGGTGGCAGCCACTCTGAGTTCTGCAGCTCCCTTAGAGATCTCATACAACCCATATGATCTCAGTCTTTAAATCCATGGACTGGACACACATGGTTAACATCCTACTTTGTATCTCCAGCCAGGACATCTTCCCTGAGTTCCATATTCATGTATCCAACTGCCGACTTGACATCTCCACCTGGATGTCTAAAAGAAATCTCCAGATTCATGTTTTAAAAACAAACTCCTACTCTTTTCCAAATTTGCTCCATGGGAAGCTTTCTGTCTCAGTCAAGGGCAAGATCATCCATCTAGTTGCTCAGACTGAAACCCTTGGAGTCATTCTTGATGCCTTTCTTTTCCCCTCATGCCTCCAATCGGAGAAGGCAATGGCACCCCACTCCAGTACTCTTGCCTGGAAAATCCCATGGATGGAGGACCTTGGTAGGCTACATACAGTCCATGGGGTCGCTAAGAGTCAGACACGACTGAAGCAACTTAGCAGCAGCAGCAGCAGCTTGCCTCCAATTGATCAGCGAATCCTGCTGGCTCTACCTTCCAAACGTATCCCAGTCTGACCATTCCTGGCCACTCCCTTGCCTCCAGCATCGCTCCCTGAATTCTGCAATAGTCCCCTAACACACAGTGTTATTTGTACCAAGGGAAAACTAGAAATTAACGTCCAACAACATAAGCATTATAGAATAATTTTTAAGATTTCCATATTCTGGACTGTCAAATGGCTATTTAAGACAATGCTGAAGAACAACCAAGAACTGCCTGGGAAAATTGTACTGGAAATTGCAAATACAAAGAAAGAATACATATAAACTTGAAAGTGTTAATCACTCAGTTGTGTCTGACTCTGAGACCCCATGGTCTGTAGCCTACCAGGCTCCTCTGTCCACGAATTCTCCAGGCAAGAATACTTGAGTGGGTTGCCATTTCCTCCTCCAGGGGATCTTTCCAACCCAGAGAGCGAACCCCAGGTCTCCTGCATTCCAAGCAGATTCTTTACCAACTTAGTCACCAGGGAAGACCATAAACTGGAAAGTTATATCCAAAAATGTTGTCTGGGTTCCACAGTTATAGGGCTTTTGAGTTCCTTTTTCTGTTTGTTTATATTTTCAATTTTTTTAAAAAATGAAGTTTCATTATTAGGAAAATATGCTAGTTAAAAAAAATAAAATGATGGGGAAAAAGACAGAAGAGCAGAGACAGTGTGTGGTTGATGAAGAGGAGGGGGAGGCTACAGACTCCCTCTCTGCCAGAGAACCTGCGAGTGCTTGTCCTGTGAGCCCTCATTTCCCAGATGAAGAGAGGCCCAGAGATGCACAGTGAGTTGCTAGAATAATAACGCCTGGTCTGTTTCATGTATTCCAAGGTGCCAGACACGGTGCAACGTGGTTTACAAAGAAGATAATATTCATTCTTCACACTAGCTGTCTCAGGCTAGGCACCCCCCTGCTCTGCTCCACCCCATTCTACAGCTGAGGAAACTGAGGCTTATGGGAGTCATAGAACTTGCCAGAATAATACAGCTGGTCAGCTTTAAAGCTGATGTTCAAACCCCAAAGTCCACACTGTTAACTATTGTTTTATTTTGTTTTGTTTTTACTTTAAAAGCCATAAATTAACTCGGGAGTGGAGAACCAAGGTTTCTAAATCTCCTCAGCCAGCTTGTCCCGTTTGAAAATGGAAGGTGACAAGCAGAATGAAACAGCTCAGAGGCCCCCCAAATACTTCTTTGCTCAGCACACATCCTGAGCCTGCCTGGGCCAGGGCCACTTCCTCTGGTAGGACTCAAGAGTCCAAATTTCCCCTCATAAAGAAAGCAGCAGGCTTTAAGAGAGCCAGGGTCTGCCGCCAGGGGAAGACCAAGCAGCCTGGGAGGTGGGAGATTCCCCCGACCCAGGGCAGCCTGACCTCCTACCCAGAATCCTCTCCTGTGTGGTCCCCTGCCGGCGGTAAATCATCGCTGATTTAGGAGCATCTCCTAGAGCTTCCCTGGTGGCTCAGATGGTAAAGAATCTGCCTGCCAATGTAAGAGATGCAATTTTGATCCCTGGGTCAGGAAGATCCCCTGGAGAAGGGGATGGCTACCCATTCCAGTATTCTTGCCTGGAGAATCCCATGGACAGAGGGGCCTGGCGGGCTACAGTCCATGAGGTAGCAAAATGTCAGACAGGACTGAGCGACTAACACTTTCAGTTTCCTAGGGTGAAATGTCAAACACACCGGGATAAAAGGCCAGTGGACTGAGCTCTCTGAGCGAGGAGAAAGTGAACTCTAGTCCCATCGGCATCTTCCGGGCTGTGGGCGAAAGAGCACGTGGCCTCCTGAGGGATTCCCGTGGCCTGAGGGGTAGAAATGGGCTGTGGAGTTGACAGTTTTCACCTAAAATGTCTGTAAAAATAAGGTCAGAAGGACAGCAATGTTACAGTGCTGTTGAAAGGATCTGATGAGAGTGTAAGTGAAATGCTGGGAGAACTGAATTGTTCTAGTTCTGAGGACAACAGTCCCAACTCCCAGCCTGAAATTGGGCAACTGAAGACGTTCCAGCGAGAGGCACCCTACATGACAAACACAACATGGACAGGAGCAGAGTGATGCCAAGGCGTCTTGAGGAGACAGAATGGCTCTCAGGCATTTGGGCCTGGATGCTAACCTTAATGCAGGTACTAGCATTTTTAAAGAAAAACATATAGGTCAGGCTGAAACGGTGGGGCAGGGCGGAAGTTGGTGTACCAGTATTCTGGGGCTGTTATAACCAAATACCACACACCGGGTGGTTTAAGACAGCAGAGATTTATTGTCTGACAGTTCTGGAGGCTAGAAATCCAAAATCAAGGTTTCAGCGCTCCCTCTGGGACCCTGGGAAGCCTTCTTGCTTGTCTCTTCCCAGTTTCTGGTGGTGGCCAGCAATCCTTGGCATTCCTTGGCTTGCAGCCACATCCCTCCATTCTCTGCCTCCTTCATCACATGGAGTCCTCCTCCCTGGGTGTGCCCCTCTCTCCTTATAAGGACATAAGTCATATGGGATGAAGGGCCCATTCTATTCCAGTGAGACCTCATCTTAACTAAATACATCTTCCACGACCCTATTTCCAAATAAGGTTGCATTCTGAGATACTGGGAGTTAGGACTTTAACGTACCTTTTGGGGGGACGCCTTCAACCCGTAACAGTTAGCCACAAGAGCAGCAAAAGTGAGAGCATCAGAGAGTGGGTAGGGTGCATATAATGTGCCAAGAATCACAGTGCACTGGCTTGCGGGCACAGCTGCATCTGTTTTCATCTCTGGAACCCTGGTGCTGTACCCTGGTCCAGGCACATGGGTCCACACTCCCATGGAGACTCCCTATGACTTCTGTTCAACAACAGACACACAGCAGCCACCCAAGGAGGGACTGGAGTAGACATCCAGCAGACCTTCCCTTGGGGACACTGGCCTCCACTGCAGTATCCTACACAAACAGCCAGTACAATGATCAGGGTTATTAAACATTCCATTTGCTCCCTGACACCAATAGGTCTCAACTTTTTTATTTTTGGTGAAGAATAACACTCCTCCAGATACAAAAACTGTGGATGACACACTTGAAGGGATGAAAAGACGTGAAACACCAAGTCAGCACTAACAGCATGTTCACTGCTACAAGTAGAATCAAGTGGCACCTTTTCTATAAAATTGCTGGGTTATCACACAGGGTCTGTAGAAGCATCCTTGGAGCTCACAAGGGGCCAGCCACCCCTCCACATCATCCACACCATCCCCAATCTCAGCCTGAGTCCCTGTATAAGTAGAGATAATTATTGCCCTTTCTGTGGTCCCTTATGTTCCAAGCAAAGTTCTCCCATCTTTCAAGTCAATGGAAGAATTAACTTTCTACTTCTTATCCAAAGCAGGTTATATTCCCCTTTTTCCTAGCATCACCCAAACCGGCGTAAACAGTCCCTATAATCTGTTATTGCAAAAAATTAGCTTGACTTGTTGATCAGATCTCAATCTGGTGCATGTCTTGGAAGGAAGGGATGTGTGAGGGGCATCAGGACTGGGGCGAGCTGCTGGGAAAACATCTCCAGAACTGATGAGGAGGAAGGGGACCAAGGTATTTCCAACCTTCTTTTCTGCAAGGCTTAAAACAGAATAGTGGTTTCTGCCTAACTCTGAGTTGTCTAGAAAGGCAAACTAGCCACTTCACCCCTTGCTAATGAACTGCACTTTCACTCTTAAGAACCTAAAATACAGTGTGAATGCATGACAGTTCCCTTGTGAGTTCTGGTTTCCCTTGGGGGATAGGACTCCTTCTTTTTCCTTCTTTCCCCTTCCCTCTATATAGCTACTTGGCTTGGCACCTCCGTACCACTTCCTACAGCCTCCTACCTTCCCCAGACCAATCTCCCAGAGAACCTGTCCCAGCCTCGGTCTCTAAGCCCAGCCTCTGAGCTCAGTGGCTGCCCCAGAAAGGAAACTGCCAGCCCTGGGTTTCATTTACAGTTAATGAAAGAGGCTGTTTTCTCCAGAGACAAAGTCAGAGGCATCTTCAGACGGCCACGCACCCTCTCCCTGTGGCCTCCAGCTCTCAGTTTTGACCAGACACCCTGCCCTCTTCCCACCCCTCAGGAAGGGCACCAAAGGGTCCCAACAGAACCTACCAAGGAGAGAGTTCCCCAGTGAACAGGGCGGTTTCCTGATGGGAAGGGAAACAGAGTGTGTCTATTTCCCTTGGAGTCTATCCAGGTAGAGCAATGTCAAAGACTGGGCTGGGGTACAAAAGGCATTAGGCAGGGACCCCAGAGGACAGTGTGCAGAATTCTGGCCATCAGACTCCAGAACGTGTTGTTACTGGCTACATCCATTCCTATTGGCAAATGCAGCTTTTGGATAGGATAATGTTTTTCAGTCTGGACTCGATGTGCCAAGTGTCCTGGGTCAGAGGGAAAGGCTGGTGTCCATGCCAGATGGCAGGGCATGAGGCTGGGAGAGACTGCAGAGCTTGCCAGGGCCCGAGCGGTGGCCCAGGCCTAACAGAGTCATCACTAGCACACCCAGACTGGGTGATGAGGGCAGTGTTCTCCCTTTCTGGCCCTTCCCTCCAGCCTCACTTCCCAGGCGTGAACAGAAGGGTGATGCAGATCAGCAGAGAGACAGCGATTGTTCAGTGAGAAGTCAACAGCATCTGCTTCCAGAGGCTTTATGGGCCAGAAAGGCTTCATGAGAAAGCTCCCACTTCCAATCCTGGCATTTCTATGCACCCTGCCCCCACCCTCACTGTTCCATGCCTCTACACACCTTCCCTGCCTTTTTTTTTTTTAAATAGTAGCAGCTCTATTGATGGATTATTCTCATAAAATTCATCTATTTAAAGTATACAGGGGCTTCCCTGGTGGCTCAGATGGTAAAGAATCTGCCTGCCAATGCAGGAGACTCAGGTTCAATCCCTGGGCCAGGAAGATTCCCCTGGAGGAGGAAATGGCAGTCCACTGCAATATTCTTGCCTGGAGAATTCCATGGACAGAGGGGCCTGGTGGGCTAGAGTCCCTGGGTTTGCAAAGAGTTGGACAGGACTGAGTGACTAACACTTTCACTGTCAAAATATAGAACCCAGTGGTTTTTTAGTATATTCAGAGTTGTGTAACCATCAGCACAGTCAATTTCCACCCTTTTTCTCCCAACTAACCCATACCCAACTTCTGTGAGGATGCAGTGCCTGGACCACCTCCTGGTCACATCGCCCTCAACCATTGGTTTATCAGCTCTCCTAGAAGCTCTGGGAGCATTTGTATACTTCAGAAGAGAACACGAATTTTAAAAAGGAGGAATAGTACAACATTATCCAGAAATCTGACCTGCGATATAGAAAATGATCTAGGAGAACCTCAGAAATAGTAAGATTTCTGTCAAGGAAGTTTATGAGGAACAGGGACTATTAACCACTCCACCAGCTGACTGACCTGATTTTTAAAAAAGAGCTGAAACATCTCAAGAAGATTGTTTATCTCTAAAACATACATCTATTAGTAATCACTGCCCTTTCTTTTCATTCTTCCCCAAACCTAGGCAATCATGAATCTATTAAATTAATACTTTCTGTCTCTGTATTCACCTATGCTGGACATTTCATATAAATGGGATCATACCATACTTACCTCTTATGCCCCACTGGAGCCCAGTTTAAGCCTCTTGGGGCTTGTGTGTCTGCTGGGGACTATGGCACCTGGCTGGGTTACCTGTGCTGACAGATAAGGCAGCAGATCCAAAACATTCACGAACTCCTGCATTCATGCCTTTTCTCTGTGAGTCCCTGTGCTTCCCAAGTGGCGCTAGTGGTAAAGGACCCGCCTGCCAGTGTAGCAGATGTAAGAGATACGGGTTTGATCCTGGGGTTGGGAAAATTCCCCTGAAGAAGGGCATGGCAACCCACTCCAATATTCTTGCCTGGAGAATCCCACAGACAGAGGAACCTGGCAGGATATGGTCCATAGGGTCGCACAGAGTCAGACACGACTGAAGCGACTTAGCAAGCAAGCACGCATGCAGAGTCTCCTGGCTGTTCTCTACAATGATAACCATGGGCTGATAAGACCCACAGATGTGGAGTCAGGAAATATGGGTACAAAGACAGGCTTTGCCGTTTACCAGCTCTGGGACCTTGAAAGATCACTTAAACCTCCTGGATCCATTTTTCAGCCACAGATCAAGAATAATAAATAAATCTACTTCCCAGCCTTGTTGTGAGGGTCACACAAGATGGGGCATGTGAACACACACAGCGTATATCATAAAGCCAGATGAAAATAAACACAGCATTATCCCAGCTCCTTCTTGAGTTTATAAACAAAAGCAAAGAGCTGGTCTTCTTCTCTATGTTCTCCCCTCCCACCTCTATTCCTCTATGTTCTTTTCTTTCTGTGCCTATGACACAGCTGCCAGGGATAACTCAAGAGATGCTGCCCCAAGAAGCCAGGAAAAGAAGAACTGACCACTTCCCAGGGCTCTTGGAAAAGAACCAAAATGATCAGTCCTGGCTGGGCAGACTGCAACACACAAAGTGCATGAGTGGTGACCAAGAGCCTGGACTTCAGGTTGGGACAGTCCTAGTCTTTAGAACTGCCTTGGTCGTGTCATCTCTGGCAGCCCAACTAACCTCCTCTCCCCTGTTTCCTCACCTGTAAAACTCAAAATAAAAATAGTTTCAACCTCATGAGTTGTGTGCTAGGAATACCTGAGACAAGGGCTTAGCACAGAGCTGGGCTAGTGGTCAAGGTAAATTGCAGCCCTGGCTATTAGTATTATCCTGGTTGTAACTATTATTTCTGTTATCAGAGGAGGGGATAAGGTATTGGTGAGAAGTACAGGTTCCCACATGGATTGAAGTATGTTCACAGAGTTATAAAACGGTCACCACAGTCAATGTTCACCACCCACTCCCCAAATAGCCCACATCCACTTCTGTGAAGACACGGTGCCTGGACTTCCTCCTGGGCACGTCGCCCTCAGCTTAACCATGCTTTATCGATTGTTGTAGTAGCTCTGGGAACATTCATGTATTTCAGAAGAGAACATGGATTTAAAGAAAGAAGATGCCATAGCATCTTCAGCGAGTTTGGTGGTTTTGAGGCCAGGCTCCACCTTCTCTCTGTGCCTCAGTTTCCACAAGGGAACATAGACATGAAAATAGTACCAGACTCAGAGAGCAACTGTGAGGGTCAATGCGTTCATACACATAGTGCGTTTAAAATAGTGCCTGACACAGAGAGCTATGGAAGGATTTATTATATTACTTCCCGAGATGGTTTCCCTAATTCTCTCACAGATCAGCAACAGCTCCTGGGTGTTTTCCTTTCATTTTTTCTCTGCAAACCTTGAGTCCCTGTTTCCTGTCTTAAAAGTCCTTCTGATAGTTTTTCCAATTGTAAAATAGCTTCTGGTTTCTATTCCCATTTAACCATCTGTTTATACCCACAGAAGTCCAAGAACTAAAACCACTAGATAGTTCCTCCTGGAAAATGCTAATGCCCAGAGAAAAACAGCCCCAGGAATGAGGAAAAGCGCCCCCAGACCTTGGAGGTGGGTCCCAGCTTATAAGATCCAGCTCATACATTTCTTTCTGGCTGGCTGTTGGAGGCGAGATTAAAGCAATTCCAGCAAATGTCATAAGCTCAAATGCCCGGCCCCCAGAATAAAATTCCATTTCTTCCTTAGCGTTCTAGGGGCAGCAAATCTGTGGCTTGAAGAGGTAAACAGTGATGAAATCCAAAGAACTAGCAAAAAGAAGGTGGGGCAAACGATTGTCTTCCCATCTTGCCTCTGCTGATGACATTCTCATTTATTTCAGCTCAGCAGGAAAAAGCTGGGAAAAGCATCCTGTGATCCTGGATTGAATAACTATCCCAACTATCAGGCTGACAATACAAGCCTGATGCAGCCAAAGCTTAAATATATTTGCATCTAATCCCCTTATAATCCTTCCTATGGAAGAGTGTAAAAGCTGAACAAGATCGACCGGCATTCCCAGGGTGCGAGGACAGACACTCGTGCCCAAACTCTGAGATGTAATTAGCCAAGGCCGGGTGCTCCTCTGAGAGTTTGAAGCCCAGCACTCATGCTAATGGCAGTGTCCCAGTCCCAGAGGATTTTGTGTACTTGCACACACATGCACACACACCAATGAACAACAGACGACTGAATCTCAGTCAGAGAAGGACCATGTTGAATGGGATCTTCAGGGTTGTCCAGCCACCTGTCCCACCCTCATTCTATAGAACTGGGGTCCACAACAAGGATTAACTTGCCCTAATTAACACTGTCCTCTCTCTTTTTTGTTTCCTCATTTGTCAAGTGCAAATCATTTTGCCTACAGTGCAGGGGTTCTGAGGACTAGAGAGACATAGGCCCTGAGATGTGGTAGAAGATTAGTAATTTTACTTCTTCCTTTTCTTCTCATGCTGCCCTGATGTGTAATGATGGTGTTTCATTTGCTTTTTCCTGAACACTTAGTGGGACCACAATCGATCTAGCAAATATCAAGGAAGCTGGGAAAGCCGCAGAGTTCTCACCTTGCAAGACACAAGCTTCCCACCAAGTGCAGCTGGGGGTAGGCACTTTTGGAGGTTTTATTCCTTCATCTGTTTATTCAACAAATTCAGTTAGCCATTATTCCAAGCATCTGGGGATACAGTAGTGAGTAAAACAGTTATTGAGAGAGACAGATCTTAAACAAACCATTACACTCCTAATTATTTGATTAAAATTCTAATAAGTGATACAAAAGGCAGACAGGCAGCTGTAGGAGTGTAAAATAAGGGGACTTAACAGAGTCTGGGGTGGGGGGGGCAGTCATCTCAGAAGACTTCCCTGAAGACCTGAAGGGAGCCTTCCTTGAGGAACGTTTATGCTCACATATGGAAAGTGAAAGTGAGAGCCACTGTTGTGTCCAGCTCTTTTCGACCCATGGACATACAGTCTATGGAATTCTCCAGGCCAGAATACTGGAGTGGGTAGCCTTTCCCTTCTCCAGGGGATCTTCCCAACCCAGGGATCAAACCCAGGTCTCTTGCACTGCAGGCTTATTCTTTACCAGCTGAGCCACAAGGGAATGTTTCAGATATTGAGTTAAGTATTCCACATAGTTTATTTTGAATGTTCTCATAAGTTTAGTATAATGATCCCCCATTTTCTAAATGAGGAAACTGAGGCTCAGAGGAATTAAGTGACACAGCTCTTAAGTGACAGAGAGAAGATTCAAACTCAGCCTCCAAAAGCAGTCCCCCCTCTACATTTCTCTCCCAAATTAGCCACTTCTCATCAAAGTGCTGTAAAAATCCTGTTAATTACGACTAATGAGAACGAGGTCCTATCCACTACCTGTTCATTGATTTGCAGATTTTTAATATCATTCCTTGCCCCAGGAGAACTCTCCAGGGAACCATCATTACCATACAATTCTTTGGGGAAATGAAACAACAGCTGGCCCTGCCAATCACCATGGCAACACTCCTGTAAGTACATGGAATCGTGTCAACAGAAAAAATTTATATATACATATATGATCTATAATTGCCCTAAATCGCTATGTTACACGTTGACTTGCTGATGACACCATCAGGGCTCAGATAGAGGTGTTTTCAATCAGCTTCAAGATCCCTTCTCCTCCTCTGATATTTCCAAGTACCCCATCAAGCTGTGTACAGGCAGGGAGAAAGGTTGCTAGGGGAAAGGGAACATTGCCAAGCTCTGGCCCACAGCAGCACTGCTTCACTGGCAGTGTGTAAGTGTGGGGACATGACTGGTGTCGTGGGCATGTGACTGGTATAGCAGCAAAGGGCCCTGCACTCAGAAATGGCCCATGCTCGATTTAATGCTCTTGCTGACACCATCTTGAAATACTCAATAACCTCTGAACTAGGCATCTCACGTGTCCATTTTGCAACAGCTGCACAAATTGTGCAGCAGGTCCTGTGTGAAAAGCAAAAAATGAAAAGGCATTCTGTGCTTTTCCTTCCTAGATAGCATTTTCTCCCATTTTATGCTTCCTTCTCAGATCTGCCCATCCATTCAGTGCTCTAGTTCAAGAGTTGTTATCAAAACTCAATAGTCTTCCCTCAGAGAATGCAGTCATGACAATATAACCCAAACTGAGTCACTTATAACCCTACAAATAATTGCTCTGTGTGCATTGCCTGCTAGGTGCCAGGTACCACACTCAACTGGGTAACTAATATTATTTCTGATCTGGAAGGTGGGTAGGTACTAGCAGCTCATCTCACAGTTGAGAACACTAAGGCTCAGAGAGATTCAGTGACTTTCCCAAGGTCATACAGTACTTGAGACACAAATCTTGCAACTCTTCCCAAAGGTTCTTCTCAAAGGCTAATGCTGTGCTTGACTTGGGCCCAGGTGGTTCTGCCATTACTAGTCCCAAGAGTGCAGGCCCCTCTGATCCACATGCCCAGAGTTTCTGGCTCTTCTGATCTATTCCAGACTTGAATGAGACACCTTCCAGCCTGGTGTGGGAATGGACATCCTGAGAGGCTGCCAACAGGACATGAGGGTGCAACTTTGAAGTGAGGAAGAGCTGGCTCCCCACTGGGCACACTGACCAGTGGGAAATCGGGTTTGAGAGGAAGCTGGGCACAGTCCTCTTCCTCTCTCTTCATGGACTACTTCTGTCATTTGCAATCAAGGGAAGCCCACCTAGAATGGAATATTCCCACTGAAGGGAACTAGAATGCAGCAGTGGGAAGAGGCTGAGTTTGAGAGCCTGATAGACTTGAGTCTGAACCTGGAACTGTATCGCTTTCTAACTTGGGACCATGAGGAGTAATTGAACCTCTCAGTTCCTCAGGTATGAATTTCAAGGGGAATATAAGGCCTAATGATTTCAAGGAAAATATAAGGATCTAATGAGGTTTTATATATATAAAACATGCTGAGCACTGACCCCCATCTCCCCACCTCCCACGCCATATCTGCTCAAAATGATGATTCCTTTTCCTTGTCTTTCATATTGGTGGCAGGGCTATCTGTGGAAGCAGATTTTGCTTCAGCCCCCAGGCCCTGCTGGGTTTGGTCAGAAAGCACTATTAGTCACTCTGAATTGTCCTCGTCCCGGGCACTTTGGACTGAGGAAAAAAGACCTAGAAGCCTACCCTAGAAATCAAAGATTCGTAAACTCTCATCTCTGAAGTATAACTCACAGATAACATAGCTCCAACTTTCATACAGACTGCTCTGAAAATCTTTAAGAAGTGGTTATTCAGTTTGGACTGAATACCTCTAGTAACAGGGAATTCACTCCCTCACAAAGGGAGCATGTTTCATTTTTACATAGCTCTGACATGAACAAAATGTTTAGTTTGCTTCTCCCACCAGGCTGGGAATCTTTGCAGGTGGGAAGCCCCAGATTTCTACCACATAGTATGATCAAAGCCTTAAAAGCTCCTGTATGTATGTCACCATTGTGCACCCAGAAGAGCTCTTAGAAAAAGACAGGATGTAACTCACTTTAACAGGTACCACGTTTACATAGTACTTGGTGTTCACACATCATGGTCATAAGAACAGGATCACTGAGGAGATTAAAGATCACAAATCCTCTGGCAAAGCTCCCATCCAGAGGTGAAGTCTATGACCCAATCTGGGAAGGCTCTATGGCTTCTCTGACCAATAGAATATGGCAGAAGTGACACGGTGCCACTCTGCAGAGTTAGGCTTTATGAAGCTGGAAGATCCCATTCCCTATCATCTGGAACACTGTCTCAGAGAACATTGGACATCAAACCCTGAGACCACCGTGCTGATGCAGCCACATATAGATGCTCCAGTTTACAGTCCCAGCTGAGCCCAGCCTTCCAGTCATTCATCCTGCCAAAGCACCATGCATGTGAGTGAAACCATCTTGTACCTGCCCAGCCAGCTCATCACTGATTGAATTCTGTAATTGGCCTTAGTGAAAGCCATGTGGAGCAGCTCAGCAGAGCCCTATCTGAAACCTTGACCCACAAGATTGTAAGTTATAGTAAAATGGTTTTTATTTTAAGTTACTAAATTTTTAAAAGTAATTTACTTTTTATTGAAGGATTTAAGTTACTAAATTTGAGGTGATTTGTTATGCAATAACATATAACTGGAACAATCATCACCTCATCCAACAGATGAACAAACAGGGGCTGAGTAAGGTAAATGAATTGCCTAGACAATGGGGCGCCAACAAGCTGGGCTGGAACCCAAGACTTCTCAATCTCAGTCCTATTTTCTACCTCATCTTGATGAAATTATGAATGCATATAACCATCAGCAGCAATGAGCACTCATCACTCATTTTAATTTTAGCTCAAGTAACATCATGGTGGAGAGTTCTGACAAAACGTGGTCCACTGGAGAAGGGAATGGCAAACCACTTCAGCATTCTTGCCGTGAGAACCCCATGAACAGTATGAAAAGGCAAAAAGATAGGACACTGAAAGATGAACTCCCCAGGTCAGTAGGTGCCCAATATGCTACTGGAGGAGAGTGGAGAAATAACTCCAGAAATAATGAAGAGATGGAGCCAAAGCGAAAAAACGTCCAACTGCGGATGTGACTGTGATGAAAGCAAGGTCCAATGCTGTGAAGAGCAATATTGCGTAGGAACCTGGAATGTTAGGTCCATGAATCAAGGTAAATTTGAAGTGGTCAAAGAGGAGATGGCAAGAGTGAACATCGACATTTTAGGAATCAGTGAACTAAAACGGACTGGAATGGGTGAATTTAACTCAGATGACCAGTATATCTACTACTGTGGGCAAGAATCCCTTAGAAGAAACAGAGTAGCCCTCATAGTCAACAAAAGAGTCCAAAATGCAATACTTGGATGCAATCTCAAAAATGACAGAATGATCTCTGTTCGTTTCCAGGGCAAACCGTTCAACATCACAGTAATCCAACTCTATACCCCAACCACTAATGCTGAAGAAGTTGAAGTTGAATGGTTCCATGAAGACCTACAAGATATTCTAGAACTAACATCCAAAAAAGATGTCCTTTTCATCACAGGGGACTGCAATGCAAAAGTAGGAAGTCAAGAAACACCTGGGTAACAGGCAAATTTGGCCTTGGAGTACAGAATGAAGAAGGGTAAAGGCTAACAGAGTTTTGCCAAGAGAACACGCTGGTCATAGCAAACACCCTCTTCCCACAATACAAGAGAAGACTCTACACATGGACATCACCAGATGGTCAATACCAAAATCAGATTGACTATATTATTTGCAGCCAAAGATGGAGAAGCTCTATACAGTCAGCAAAAACAAGACCAGGAGCTGACTATGGCTCAGATCATGAACTCCTTATTGCAAAATTCAGACTTAAACTGAAGAAAGTAGGGGAAACCACTAGACCATTCAGGTTTGACCTAAATCAAATCCCTTATGATTATACAGTGGAAATGACAAATAGATTTCAGGGATTAGATCTGATAGACAGAGTTCCTGAAGAACTAGGACAGAGGTTCGTGACATTGTACAGGAGGCAAGGATCAAGACCATCCCCAAGAAAAAGAAATGCAAAAAGGCAAAATGGTCTGAGGAGGCCTTACAAATAGCTGTGAAGAGAAGAGAAGTGAAAGGCAAAGGAGAAAAGGAAAGATATAGCCATTTGAATCAGAGTTCCAAAGAATAGCAGGAGATATAAGAAAGCCTTCCTCAGTGATCAATGCAAAGAAATAGAGGAAAACAATAGAATGAAAAAGATTGAAGACCTCTTCAAGAAAGTAAGAGATACCAAGGGAATATTTCATGCAAAGATGGGCACAAAAAAGGACAGAAACACTATGGACTAACAGAAGCAGAAGATATTAATAAGAGGTGGCAAGAATACACAGAAGAACTATACAAAAGAGATCTTCATGACCAGATAACCATGATGGTGTGATCACTCACCTAGAACCAGACATCCTGGAATGCGAAGTCAGGTGGGCCATAAGAAGCATCATTATGAACAAAGCTAGTGGAGGTGATGGAATTCCAGTTGAGCTATTTCAAATCCTAAAAGATGATGCTGTGAAAGTGCTACACTCAATATGCCAGCAAATTGGGAAAACTCAGCAGTGGCCACAGGACTGGAAAAGGTCAGTTTTCATTCCAATCCCAAAGAAGGACAATGCCAAAAAATGTTCAAGTTCAGTTCAGTCGCTCAGTCGTGTCAGACTCTTTGCGACCCCATGAATCGCAGCACGCCAGGCCTCTCTGTCCATCACCAGCTCCCGGAGTCTACCCAAACCCTTGTCCATCGAGTCGGTGAGGCCATCCAGCCATCTCATCTTCTGTCGTCCCCTTCTCCTTCTGCCCCCAATCCTACCCAGCATTAGGGTCTTTTCCAATGAGCCAACTCTTCGCATGAGGTGGCCAAAGTATTGGAGTTTCAGCTTCAACATCAGTCCTTCCAATGAACACTCAGGACTGATCTCCTTTAGGATGGACTGGTTGGATCTTCTTGCAGTCCAAGGAACTCTCAAGAGTCTTCTCCAACACCACAATTTAAAAGCATCAATTCTTTGGTGCTCAGCTTTCTTCAATGTCCAACTCTCACATCCATACATGACCACTGGAAAAACCATAGCCTTGACTAGACAGACCTTTGTTGGCAAAGTAATGTCTCTGCTTTTAAACATGCTATCTAGGTTGGTCATAACCTTCCTTCCAAGGAGTAAGCGTCTTTTAATTTTATGCCTGCAATCACCATCAGCAGTGATCTTGGAGCCCCCAAAAATAAAGTCTGACTTTATTTTTTTTTCCCACTGTTTCCCCATCTACTTCCATGAAGTGATGGGACCAGATGCCATGATCTTAGTTTTCTGAACGTTGAGCTTTAAGCCAACTTTGTCACTCTCCTCTTTCACTTTCATCAAGAGGCCCTTTAGTTCTTCGCTTTCTGCCATAAGGGTGGTGTCATCTGCATATCTGAGGTTATTGATATTTCCCCCAGCAATCTTGATTCCAGCTTGTGTTTCTTCCAGCCCAGGGTTTCTCATAATGTACTCTGCATATAAGTTAAATAAGCAGGGTGACAATATACAGCCTTGACGTACTCTTTTTCCTATTTGGAACCAGTCTGTTGTTCCATGTCCAGTTCTAACTGCTGCTTCCTGACCTGCATACAGGTTTCTCAAGAGACAGGTCAGATGGTCTGGTATTTCCATCTCTTTCAGAATTTTCAAACTACTGCACAACTGTACTCATCTCACACACTAGCAAAGTAATGCTCAGAATTCTCCAAGCCAGGCTTCAACAGTACGTGAACCATGAACTTCCAGATGTTCAAGCTGGATTTAGAAAAGGCAGAGGAACCAGAGATCAAATTGCCAACATCCATTGGATCATAGAAAAGCAAGAGAACTCCAGAAAAACATCTACTTCTGCTTTATTGACTATGCCAAAGCCTTTGACTCTGTGGATCACAGCAAACTGTGGAAAATTCTTGAAGAGATTGGAATATCAGACCACCTGACCTGCCTCCTGAGAAATCTGTATGCAGGTCAAGAAGCAAGAGTTAGAACTGGACATGGAATAACAGAGTAGTTCCAAACTGGGAAAGGAGTACGTCAAGGCTGTATATTGTCAGTGTGCTTATTTAACTTATATGCAGAGTATATCATGTGAAATGCCGGGCTGGATGAAGCACAAGCTGGAATCAAGATTGCTGGGAGAAATATCATTTACCTTAGATACGCAGATGACACCACCCTTATGGCAGAAAGTGAAGAAGAACTAAAGAACCCCTTAATGAAAGTCAAGAGGAGAGTGAAAAAGCTGGCTTAAAAGTCAACATTCAAAAAACAAAGATCATGACATCCGGTTCCATCACTTCATGGCAAATAGATGGGGAAACAATGGAAACAGTGAGAGACTTTATTTTCTTGGGCTCCCAAATCACTGAAGATGGTGACTGAAGCCATGAAATTAAAAGACACTTGCTCCCTGGAAGAAAAGCTATGACCAACCTGGACAGCATATTAAAAAGCAGAGACATTACTTGACCTACAAAGGTCCATCTAGTCAAGGCTATGGTTTTTCCAGTAGTCATGTATGGATGTGAGAGTTGAACTATAAAGAAAGCTGAGCACCGAAGAATTGATGCCTTTGAACTGTGGTGTTGGAGAAGACTCTTGAGAGTCCCTTGGACAGCAAGGAGATCAAAACAGTCAATCCTAAAGGAAATCCGTCCTGAATATTCACTGGAAGGACTGATGCTGAAGCTGAAGCTCCAATACTTTGGCCACCTGATGCAAAGGACTGACTCATTGGAAAAGACCCTGATGCTGGGAAAGATTGAAGGTGGGAGGAGAAGGGGACGACAGAGGATGAGATGGTTGGATGGCATCACCAACTCGATGGACAGGAGTCTGAGTAAGCTCCAGGAGTTGGTGATGGACAGGGAGGCCTGGTGTGTTGCAGTCCATGGGGTTGCAAAGAGTCAGACATGACTGAGAGAGTGAACTGAAATTACTGCACTTCCAAAGCCTGATATCAGTGAAATTCTAAGTGCTTTATCCCCATTCCCATGTTTAATCCACAAAACAACCCTATGAGGTAAGTGCTATTACAATCTCTAATTTTTAGATAGAGAAACTGAGGCACAGAATGACTGGCAAATGTCATGTAGCTAGAGAGGACCAGAGCAGGGATTTGAGCCCAGATATTTTGGCTCCTGAGACCATGTACTTATGTACTGAGGCATACTGTTATTCAAAAGAGTCAGAATATCTTAAATCTCTTAAACTCAGAGATGATCTGAACTCATGGCCATTATGTGTGGCTCAGTGCCATGTTGGCTCCCACCATGAGTTCTTAATTTTGAAAGATCTCCAGAAGTTTCCAGGAGACTTGAGACCAACCCATGGTTCACTTACAAGACCAAGCAAAGCTATAAAGTACATAAATGCTTGATATCCAATTGGGTGAAAGGAAGCATCTTTGAGTCTGCTTGAAACCCTGACAGAGAAGTCAGGCCACCCAACCAATGCCACAATTAATTTCCCAGCGCGCACCATTGCCTGTGGGGAGAGGAGGTGTCAGCTCATTTCTTATTCATGAAGTCACACTGCCAAGCTTCATTTGCATGAAGTAATTTCTGCTGCTGCTGTCCCACCATAAAATAAATCCATTTCTCCTACAAGATCTGGTCCCTTTACACCAAGAGAGATGAGTAAGCAATATATGCAGAAGGAACACACCCTTTGGACCATTTTAATCAGAAACATGTCTGTAGCTAACACTAAGTGATTTTACAGAAATATAAAATATCTCCAACTCCAAGTACTCAAAGGCAACCCTGTCTCAAGATCTGTTTTGGGGAGTGCTTACCATTTTTTTTTTCCCCACTTGGCCAAATGTTGAGATTTTACAGCCGGTGGAATTGTGGAACTATAGCTACTGCATCATTGTCCAGAAAAGAAGGAGAGGGGGCGGCCAGTAGCCTGCCAAATCCTGATGAAACGAGTTACTGGAAATGTAGATAACCCTTTGCATGGCAGGCAAAACAGTGGTCCCGCAAAGATGTTTGCATCCTAGTTGCTGGAGCTTGTGAATATGCTCCTTCACATGCAGAAGGGACTCTGCAAACGTGATTAAGGTGAAGGACCTTGACATATGAGAGTCCTGGATTTCCAGGTGAGCCCAATTTAACTGTGAATCCTTCAAAGTGGAGGAACTTTCTCGACTGTAGTCAGAGAGCATGATTACAAATGAATGACCAGAGAGATGCAATGTTGGGGCCTGGAAGATGGAAGTACAGGGCCCCAAATCAAGTAACATGGGCAGCATCCAAAAACCGGAAGTGACTAGGAAACAGATAAGCCTCTTGACCCTCCAGGAAAACACACAGCCCTCTTGACACCTTGATTTTGAGACTCCTAGACTTCTAACCTATAGAACTGTAAAACCATACATTTGTGAGGTTTTAAGCCCCTAGTTCAGTTCAGTTCAGTCGTTCAATCATGTCCAACTCTTTGCAGCCCCACGAACTGCAGCACGCCAGGCTTCCCTGTCCATCACCAACTCCTGGAGCTTACTCAAACTCATGTTCATGGAGTCGGTGATGGCACCCAACCATTTTATCCACTGTCATCCCCTTCTGCTCCTGCCTTCAGTCTTTCCCAGCATCAGGGTCTTGAGCCACTAAGTTTGTATTACTTTGTTACAGCAGTCACAGAAAGTGAATATGCCATCTATCAAGAATTCTCTCTACCACTTGCTAGCTGTGTGACCCTGCCTGGGTCACCTCACCTACAAGGAACAGTGTTACTGAGAAAGCCAGAGTAATTAAGAGAAAACATCTGAAAGTTTTTTTAAGCATTAAAGTGATGTGGAGGTAACATTTTACTATTATTAATATTATTATTTCAGCTGACTATACTTCATCTAAGAGGGACAGTTCAATAGAGATAGCTGAGACTTTCCATTTCATAGTGCTTCAAATCATTTAAGCAATAATCATTTAATGGTAGTTACCCCCCGATCAAATATTTTCCCAGAGGTGATAAAAACAAAAAAGAAATGACAAGTATGCCATCATTTCTCCTGGCCATTTTTTTAAGATCCATCCCAGATATTAACTGGGGAGGAGTGTATCGCTATTTATAGCCATTATAACCACCATGATGCTATGTAATAACATACCTTAACTGTCTATTGCTGAAAACCATAAGCATTCATTTCGCTCAGGTGTTTGTGGATCTATGATTTAGGCTGGGCTTGGCTGGGCAGTGCTGGCAGTAGCCCGGCTCACTTTCATGATGGGTAGATGATTGGTGGGTGACCCAACTCTTCTCTACATCTCTGTCACCCTCCACCAGGCTAGTCTGAGCATCTTCTCATGGCAACGGAATAGAAGCAAGAGCAAGAATGGGGTTATCTTTTCAAGTCTCTGCATGTGTCACATCTAACGTCCAAAACATGGCACAGGTCCAGCCTGTGCAAGTAAGTAGTTTTTTGGGGTGTTGCTCAGTTGTGTCTGACTCTTTGTGACCCGATGGACTGCAGCCCACAAGCCTCCTCTGTCCGTGGAATTTTCCAGGCAAGAATACCAGAGTGGGTTGCCATTTCCTACTCCAAGGGATCTTCCTGATCCTTGGGTCAGGTCAGAACCCTCATCTCTTGCGTCCCCTGCATTGATAGGCAGATTGCCACTGAGCCACCTGGGAAGCCCCTGAGTGGTTCTTTAGTAAAAGAAAATACAAAGACATGTGGCAAAGGACATGGATTCAGTGTGTGTGTGTGTGTGTGTGTGTGTGTGTGTGTGTGTGTGTGTGTGAAGAATTGAGGTCATCAATACAGTTAATCTACCACAGAAAAGAAGAGCAGAGAAAATGGTGTCATCTTTGTTTGAGATTTATATCAACATGACACATTTATTTTCTCACTTAATTATTTTTTTAAACAATGGATCTGGATTTAACATACTTTTTTCAGAATTATAATTTAAATTTTTTTTTATTATTGAAGTGTAGCTGATTTACAATGTTGTGTTAGCTTCAGATATACAGCAAAGTGATTCAGCTATGTTGTGCTGTGCTTAGTCGCCCAGTGAAGTCCGATTCTTTGTGATCCCATGGACTGTAGCCTCCCAGGCTCTTTGGTCTATGGGGGTTCTCCAGGCCAGAATACTGAAGCGGGTTGCCATGCCCTCCTCCAGGGGATCTTCCCAACCCAGGGATTGAACCCAGGTCTCCTGTTCTGCAGGTAGATTCTTTACCATCTGAGCCACCAGGGAAGCTCAAGAATACTGGAGTAGGTAGCCTATCCCTTCTCCAGGGGATCTTCCCAACTCAAGGATCAAGCCAGGTTCTCCTGCATTGCAGGCAGATTCTTTATCAGCTGAGCTATCAGGGAAGCCCAATTCAGTTATACATACATACATATATGTGTATATGTATATTCTTTTTTAGATTATTTTCCCTTATACGTTATTCAAAATATTAAGTATAGTTCTCTGTGATATATAGTAGGTCTGCGTTGGTTATCTATTTTACTTAAAGTAGTGTGTATAGGGGGCTTCCCAGGTGAAGAGTACTTACTGTAAGCCAGTAACTCATCTAGGGGACATGGAAATAAATACAACCTATCTTGTGCAGTGAGGTTACATTGTAATAGAATGTCTAAGATGACTGTTTAGGGGGCAGAGGAACAGTGTATGATATGCTTCCACAATGTTTTAGGCCCTGGCCAATAACTGAGGATAAAATGTAAACAGTATGTTGTCTCATTTACTCCTGAAAGGTAGGCACTATGCTCATCCCTATTCAATAGATGGAGACCTGAAGGCTGAGAAGGTGAAGCTGTGCACATGCCCAAGTTCAAGATACTGAGCTACAGCTCATCCCAAAGCCCAGATTCATTCTGCTCCACTCGGAAAAGCATTCCTTCATTGACTCAACAGCTATTTCAGTGCCCAGCACAGCTCCTTAGAAATGACTCATGACACTTCTCCCGCCCAGCATCTATCAGACCTCACCAACTGCAAACAGAATCCCTACCCTCTCCCACCTTCACCCCAGTGTGGGGTCATCATGGTTGAGAGATGCTAACTAGCTCCTTTAAAAAAAAAAAAAACAAACCAGCAACAACAAAAACCCTCCAGGAAAAACAATTCATCATCATTACTATAACCTCTGGTTCGTTTCAATCTCAGGTTCCTGGCCTTTTATTTATGGTGCTTTCAAAGTGGTTCCACGTCATTAATTGCTCACTGTTGAGGCCAATTAGATGAGGCTAGCACTCCTGGAGAAATCACCCTACCCAGGTGGTAAGTGCAGCTTTGTCTGCCTAGGGGCTGGCTCTGCCCTCTGAGAAATATAACAACCGAGAGGTGGTCTGAGCAGGTTGGCTGGGCTGTATGGCTCACATAAAATGGATGGACTATAGATAGATGTTAACTATGGATTTATTTCAACAAAACAGATTTGAACATGATGAGAGGTTAAACTAATGGTTTAATCATAGTACCTTGCTACTAAGTCAAGAAAAACCTTGGGGAAAATCTTCTTTAATGACAGAGCTGTCAACCTACTGTATTAAATCTGGATGAGCAAAGCTTTGTACATCTGAATGCAACGTGACACTCCACAGCATATGCTGAACCTGGATTATGAGCTACTTGAGAGCAAGGACCCTAGCTTTCCATCTTCAGAAAATGGCAGACAGCAGTAGCTCAATCAGTATTTGGGTGAATGAATGTGTGGATGAGTGAACAGATGGACAGAAGGAGGAATGGACAGGCAGAAGGATGCATGAATGAATGTAACTGGATAAAATGAAGATGAACAGGAAAGAGTAAATGTCTGTGGAACAAATAAATGGATTTGTGATTTTCTTGATTAAAGTCTCACACTATTTATAGAAGTGGGTAGGAACAGGGAGAAAACATTTATTGAGTACTTCCTATATGTCAACATGATACATATATTTTCTTATTTCTTTTTTTAAAACAATGAATCTGGATTTAACATGCCTTTTTTTAGAATTATAATTAAATTTTTTTATTACTGAACTGTAGCTGATTTACATTGTTATGTTAGTTTCAGGTATACAGCAAAGTGATTTAGTTATACATATATACATATATGGCAGATGCGCCAAAAACAATACCCAGCTGTGGATGTGATTGGTGATAGAAGCAAAGTCCAATGCTGTAAAGAGCAATATTGCATAGGAACCTGGAATGTTAGGTCCATGAATCAAGGCAAATTGGAAGTGGTCAAACAGGAGATGACAAGAGTGAACGTCGACATTCTAGGAATCAGCTAACTAAGATGGACTGGAAAGGGTGAATTTAACTCAGATGACCATTATATCTACTACTGTGGGCAGGAATCCCTTAGAAGAAATGGAGTAGCCATCAGGGTCAACAGAAGAGTCCAAAATGCAATACTTGGATGCAATCTCAAAAATGACAGAATGATCTCTGTTCATTTCCAAGGCAAACCCATTCAATATCACGGTAATCCAAGTTATGCCCCGACCAGTAACGCTGAAGAAGCTGAACTTGAACGGTTCTATGAAGACCTACAAGACCTTTTAGAACTAACACACAAAAAAGATGTCCTTTTCATTATAGGGGACTGGAATGCAAAAGTAGGAAGTCAGGAAACACCTGGTGTAACAGGTAAATTTGGCCTTGGAGTACAGAATGAAGCAGGGCAAAGGCTAATAGAGTTTTGCCAAGAGAATGCACTGGTCATAGCAAACACCCTCTTCCAACAACACAAGAGAAGACTCTACACATGGACATCACCAGATGGTCAACACCGAAATCAGATTGATTATATTCTTTGCAGCCAAAGATGGAGAAGCTCTATAGAGTCAGCAAAAACAAGACCAGGAGCTGACTGTGGCTCAGATCATGAACTCCTATTGCCAAATTCAGACTTAAATTGAAGAAAGTAGGGAAAACCACTAGACCATTCAGGTTTGACCTAAATCAAATCCCTTATGATTATACAGTGGAAGTGAGAAATAGATTTAAGGGACTAGATCTGAAAGACAGAGTGCCTGATGAACTATGGATAGAGGGTCATGACATTGTACAGGAGACAGGGATCAAGACCATCCCCATGGAAAAGAAATGCAAAAAAGCAAAATGGCTGTCTGAGGAGGCCTTACAAGTAGCTAGGAAAGAAGAGAAGCAAAAAGCAAAGGAGAAAAAGAAAGATATTCCCATCTGAATGCAGAGTTCCAAAGAATAGCAAGGAGAGATAAGAAAGCCTTCCTCAGCAATCATTGCAAAGAAATAGAGGAAAACAAGAGAATGGGAAAGACTAGAGATCTCTTCAAGAAAATTAGAGATACCAAGGGAACATTTCATGCAAAGATGGGCTTGATAAAGGACAGAAATGGTATGGACCTAACAGAAGCAGAAGATATTAAGAAGAGGTGGCAAGAATACACAGAAGAACTGTACAAAAAAGATCTTCACGACCCAGATAATCACGATGGTGTGATCACTCACCTAGAGCCAGACATCCTGGAATGTGAAGTCAAGTGGGCCTTAGAAAGCATCACTACGAACAAAGCTAGTGGAGGTGATGGAATTCCAGTTGAGCTATTTCAAATCCTAAAAGATGATGCTGTGAAAGTGCTGCACTCAATATGCCAGCAAATTTGGAAAACTCACCAGTGGCCACAGGACTAGAAAAGGTCAGTTTTCATTCCAATCCCAAAGAAAGGTTATGCCAAATAATGTTCAAACTACCACACAATTGCACTCACCTCACACACTAGCAAAGTAATGCTCAAAATTCTCCAAGTCAGGTTTCAACAGTATGTGAACCATGAACTTCCAGATGTTCAAGCTGGTTTTAGAAAAGGCAGAGGAACCAGAGATCAAATTGTCAACATCCGCTGAATCATCAAAAAAGCAAAAGAGTTCCAGAAACACATCTATTTCTGCTTTATTGATTATGCCTAAGCCTTTGACTGTGTGGATCACAACAAACTGGAAAATTCTTCAAGAGATGGGAATACCAGACCACCTGACCTTCCTCTTGAGAAATGTGTATGCGGATCAGGAAGCAACAGTTAGAACTGGACATAGAACAACAGACTGGTTTCAAATAGGGAATGGAGTATGTCAGGGCTGTATACTGTCACCCTGCTTATTTAACTTCTATGTAGAGTACATCATGAGAAACGCTGGGCTGGAGGAAGCACAAGCTGGAATTAAGGTTGCTGGGAGAAATATCAATAACCTCAGATATGCAGATAACACCTACCCTTATGGCAGAAAGCATAGAAGAACTAAAGAACCTCTTGATGAAAGTGAAAGAGGAGAGTGAAAAAGTTGGCTTAAAACTCAACATTCACAAAACTAATATCATGGCATCTGGTTCCATCACTTCATGGCAAATAGATGGGGAAACAATGGAAACAGTGAGAGACTTTATCCTTTTGGGATCCAAAATCACTGCAGATGGTGATTGCAGCCATGAAATCAAAAGATGCTTGCTCCTTGGAAGAAAAGTTATGACCAACCTAGACAGCATATTAAAAAGCAGGGACATTACTTTGCCAACAAAGGTCCATGTAGTCAAAGCTATGGTTTTCCCAGTAATCATGTATCGATGTAAGAGTTGGACTATAAAGAAAGCTGAGTGCCGAAGAATTGATGCTTTTGAACTGTGGTGTTGGGGAAGATTGTTGATAGTCCCTTGGACTGCAAGGAGATCCAACCAGTCCATCCTAAAGGAAATCAGTCCTGAATATTCATTGGAAAGACTGATGCTGAAGCTGAAACTCCAATACTTTGGCCACCTAATGTGAAGAACTGACTCATTGGAAAAGACCCTGATACTGGGAAAGATTGAAGGTGGGAGGAGAAGGGAACAACAGAGGATGAGATGGTTGGATGGGATCACCGACTCAATGGACATGAGTTTGAGTAAACTCCGGGAGTTGGTGATGGATAGGGAGGCCTGGCGTGCTGCAGTCCATAGGGTCTCAAAGAGTCGGACACGACTGAGTAGCTGAGCTGAACTGAACTGAACTGAACTGAAGATGGCCCGGGCAATCCTTCCCTGATATCCATGCCCTTGCAAAGCCCTCTTCTATCCTGCCCCAGACTGACCTATGTGACAGATTGGATACCTCAGACCTAATGATGTGTGGCTTCTGAGGCTAGACGTCAAAACACACTGGGGCTTCTGCCTTCCTCTTCCTTGAGTTACTTGCTTTAGAGGAAGTATCTGCCATGTTGTAAGGATATTCAAGCAGCTCTTTGGAGAGGCGCACCCAATGAGAAACTGAAGCCCCTCCCACCATGAGAACTAACTTGTCAGGGATCTGAATGGATGTCTTAGAAGGGGATCCTCCAGCCCCCTTGGAGCCTTCAGATGAACACAGTCCTGTCTGACATCCGCACCACAACCTCCTGAGAGACCCAGAGCCATCACCACCCAGCCAAGCTGCTTCCAGATGCCTGACTCCCAGAAACTCTGAGATGATAAATGTTTATTGTTTTAATCCACTAAGTTTGGGGGTAGTTTATTACACAAGAGAAAACAAATTATGTATCTAAATATGAACTTTTTTTAACCCTTTGAAGGTACTTTTTTAAAAATCATGAGAATGTGTCTCAGTAGTCTATTTGGAAAATAACAATCACACTATGACTCTGATTCTCACCTAATTCCATAGCCCCCAGGCTTTCTATAGCCCTAGTTTGTGTAGAACTTCCTTCTCTTCAGACTTTCTATTCTTAGAAACCTTTTCTTTTGGGGTCTCAGCTGTATTCAGTGTGTTAGATGACCAGTTTGGGACAATGTGATCTCTAAATCCAACAACATAGCTGCATCCTCCATTCTGTGTCCTCTGTCCTCTCTCCTGCCCTCAGTGGCCCTCCCTTACCTACGCTGAAATATCACTTAACCAGAGAAGCCCTGGTAGCAACATCTGCCACTCCCCCCAACTCCAGCACTGCCATCCTCCTTCCCAGGTCAATTTTCTTTCTCTATAAGTCTTATTGCATCACACCCACACATACACACCCTGGTGGCTCAGTGGTAAGGAATCTGGCTGCCAATGTAGGAGATGTAGGTTTGATCTCCTGATCCCCTGGAGAAGGAAATGGCAACCCACTCCAGGATTCTTGCCTGGGAAATCCCATGAACAGAAGAGTCTGGCAGGCTATCTCCCATGGAATCTCAGAAGAGTGGGACACAACTTAGTGACTGGACAACAACTAAATACATATGTATGGTTGTTTATTTTCTTCCCTCCCATCCATGCATTTAGGTTTTATGAGAACATCGATACAGTGCCTAGAACAGTTCCTAGAACACAACTCACCCCTCAGTGGGTGTTTGCTGAATGAATAAATGAGAGCTTTTCCATGTTCAAGTGCTCCTATATGTTCTGCAGTCTAGAAATGTTAACTCAGTATATTTCACAGGCTGTATGTTACCAGTCAGCGTCACCTGCTCCAGGCAGGTTTCCTTTTCCCAGTCTTAACTGTGATCCCTTCTAGGCTCTCACAGCTGGTTTGCCTTCACCTGTCACAGCTGGAAACAAAGCATCCTGTGGTGGTCTGTTGAAAGCCTGTCATTCCCATTCGAGCCTGTGCATCTGGACCCTGCCTCACTTCTGGTTGCTGTAACCAACAGCCTGGTGCTCCACTGAATGAAAGAAACAGCCAAGGTGAGATAAGGAAAGAACAAATGCATAGGAAACAGTTTTCCCAAGGGCACTTAACTGTCACAGGCTGATCTGACAGTTGAGTTCACGCTGTGACCTGAGGGGCTGACCCCTCCCAACTGTCCAGCCACAGAGTTACCCCCCAGGTCCCTGGAGACAGGCCCTAGCAGGCCTGCCTGCAGGTGGCCCCTTATCTGTTCCCGGGACTCTCCCTTGAGGGACAGAGATGAAGTCCAGCAGGGCAGAGGGAGGAATGGGTATGGTAGTCTTGGTCAGGAGCCCCAACATCGTTAAAGCCCAGAGGTCAGCTGGGGTCTGCAGGAGGCTCACCAGGAGTCGGGAGAGGAGGGCTGGAAAGAGGGTAGGGGGGACCCAAAGACCAGCTGAACTCATCCTCCAAAGACACAGCCGTATGCGCTCTCATGCTCTGCCTGGCAACCCTGCTTCTATAGGACGCAGTGGGCAAGACGTGCTGGGCAAGCGCTCAGGATTCTGCAGTATCCAGTGGTTTTCAATCAGGTGGTATACATCAGAATTACCTGCAAAGCATCTTGCAGGGATTTAGGAATCTTGGGATGGGGTCCTGGTACTTGTGTGATTAAGTTCCACAGGTAAGTCTGACGTATGACGTGAGTCAAGAAATTTGGAGCACAGGCTTTGCAACCAGACACATCCAGGTTCAAGCCCTAGCTCAGCAACTAATGATCTGTGTGGCAATAACTCTCTGGGCCTTACTCTCATCGTCTGTAAAATGGGGACAACTTTACAGGGAGGTTTGAGGATTAAATGACATATTGACATCACTTAGCAATGAGTTGTGCCTTTATTAAGTGTGTAGGAAGCATTAGTAAATGGTGGCTCAAACAAGAAAAGTTTGGGGCCTAGGAAGATTAAGACTCTATGGGCCTCAGGTATTCCCTGACTGTCCAGTGGTTAGGACTGACTCAAGGTTTTCACTGCCATGGCCCGGTTCAATCCCTGGTTGAGGAACTAAGATTCTGTAAGCCGCATGGATCAGCCAGAAAAAAAGAACCTATGGGCCAAACTGTTGTCACCTATTAACCAAGAACCCAAGAGAACCCTGATCTGAGCCCCAGAACAACAAAATGAGTAACTATTAGTAACAGGAAGCCCCAGGGCTGCTCCTGCCCACAGTAACCTGACTGGGCTCCTCTGCCACCCTCATCCCACCTCTCCCACCTGCCTTGTCTGCTCTTCCAAGGAGGATGGCCCCTTCTCCAGGAGAGTCAAAGCCAGGGCTTCCACACCACTGCCCCTGGGCCAGCTGCTCATCTGTCAGGGGCCCGTGTCCCCAAGGCCACCGCTCTGCGGAGCTCAGGCCTGGTCTGCAGGGGCCAGGCCAGCTTCTGCCTGCACCACAGCTGCGGGCCCTGCCAGAGGAGAGATAAACCAATCTCTTGCTAAGAGGATTTGTGAAATACACAGCATATTAACTAAGCATATGCAGCTTCTGGGCTGATGTTTTGCTTTCTTTTCTGCCTTCTTTTCTTTTCTTTTCTTTTTTTTTTTTTTTTTTGAAGCAAAATAATTTCTCTCCCTTCAGAGGACAGAGAATTGAATTTTACTCTCTGGCTGGCATTTTTTCAATCCCAGGACCTTTACTCTGGTCAGAGAAGATGCTGGAAGGGAATGTTCAGGAAGAATGGTGGTGAATATAGCCATTCTCTCAGACAGATTTAAAAGGAGACTTGTCACTTCAACCTCTCCTGCCACCTGCCCCACCCTGAAGGCTCCATCTTGCCAGAGAGGGCTGAGACAGCCAGCTGGGGGATTCCTGTTCACAGCTCCCTATAGAGCCAGCCCCTTTAAGACTTGGGATCATTCAGACAAATCTAGCTTTCTTCTAATAGGTAAATAGCAAGTCATGTTTAATTCTAAATTAGGACACTATTTCATGTCCATTGTATTCATGTAGACATTACAGAGAGGCTTAAAAGAAGAAAATAAAATCACTAAAACCCACATATTAGAGAGAAGCACTGCCAATGCATTTTCCTCCTGACTTCTCTACAGATACACACACATACACAGAACCACACTGTACAAATACGTGTGCCATGGGCTTTCTAATTTCCACTGAAATATCTTTTGATTATCTCTGTCACGAGAGTACTAGTGACGATGGTACAGATACTTTTCATTCCAGGGCAGCGTCCCATTGGAGGAGAAGGAAAATGGGGAGAGGAAACTCAGAAGGAAGAGGAGGTGGGGGAGGAGAAGAGGAGTATTGCTAGATCTCACCCAGGGATTACCCAGAGCTGGGCACTGTGCTAAGGGCTTTACATACCTTGTTTTATTCCATCCTGATGACAACATCACAGACCTGTGCAGTATTTTCTTCTTTTATTTTTTTCTTATTTTTTAGACCTGTGCTATTATTAGCAGCCTACTTTTATAGATGATGAAACTACAGTTCAGAGGGATAAAGGAAAAGTGGTTCCAGTTCCAGGGTCGGTAAGGGGCCGAGGTGAGGCTTAAAGCCAGTCTGTCTAACTCCACGTCCTGAACTCTTAACCACTGTTCTATCATGTAACCATGTTACTCTAATCTGTAGCCTAAACAGAGTTTTATTCTTATAGAAAGACCTTTTTAATTTATCTTTTAGCCATGTCAGGTGGCATATGGGATCTCAGCTCCCAATCAAGGATGGAACCCGAGTCCCCTGCGGTGGAAACATGGAGTCTTAACTACTGGACTGCTAGGGGAGTCCCACAGATGGACCTTATATGGAGACATGAGAGGTGATCAGGCTCCTTTCAGTTTATCCTCTTCGTTCCCTGGGGCATGACTTTTATTTTCATAGTCCATGATGGCTGCGAGAGCTACAACCATCATATCAAAATTCCATGCAGCCAGATAGAGGAAGCAACAAAGAAGGATGTGGCTCCTCTCTTTGTCTGATGATAGGCAACTTAGTAAACTTAGTAAAATATCCACATTTAGCTACAAGGGAAGCTGGGAAGTACAGTGTTTAGCAGCATCCATATGCACCTAGCTTAATATTGGAGTTTTGTGACAATGGAAAAAAAAATGTATATTCCAGTCCCCCTGTAGATCTAGGTAGTAGGAAAGCGTTGGGCCTGAAGGTCAGGTATAATTTGGGCAAGAAAAAGCTATCTCCATAAAAACATTATAATCACGATAGTTAGCATTTATCTGGTACAGAGTATGCCCCAACACTGCAAGCTAGTGCTCACCTGTCCTCTCTGATCTCATAGGAGAGAGCTGAAAATCAAGCCCAGATGATTCTCTCTTACATACCGAGTACCTACTCTGTGCATTTCATTCTGACATTTGACATCCAGGCCTCTGCTTTGCCTCACAAGATGATCTCCTGCAAGGAAGGAACTGTGACCTCCATTTCACTGATGAAGAACTGAATGTAGCTAAGTGATACAAGTTGTTCACATCAGCTGTGAATAGTGAAGCTAGAATTAAGCACTACTCTATCTGAAACAGCTTCCCTCTTAGCTCAGTTGGTAAAGAATCTGCCTGTAATGCAGGAGACCCAGGTTCAATTCCTGGGTCAGGAAGATCTGCTGGAAAAGGGATAGGCTACCCATTCCAGTATTCTTGGGCTTCCCTGGTGGCTCAGCTCCTGCCTGCAATGCAGGAGACCTGGGTTTGATCCCTGAGTCAAGGAGATCCCCTAGAGAAGGGAAAGGCTACCCACTCCAGTATTCTGGCCTGGAGAAGAAGTCCATCTACTGTATAGCCCATGGGGTCACAGAGTCGGACACGACTGAGAGACTTTCACTTTCTGTCTGAAACCAAAATCTCTGTCTTTTTCCTGTGATAATGCAGAATGCCCCTTTCCTCAAGGAAGCGTAGTGTTAGAAGTGAGAGCAGAGAGAAAAAGGTACCGCAATGTCAGACTATAGAACCCCCTTCCTCCCCCCTCCCCAACTCTGTAGGGGCTTAAGACACCACTGTGGAGTCCAGAGTTGAGGTGTATGTGGGACTTCAGTGAAAGTGTGGTCTCTGGGAAAGGGATGAGGGCCTTGCACCTTCACAGTCCCAGTGACCCTCCCTTGGCTGAGACAGTCTCACCACCTCTCCTGAGGGGGTGAGAGAGCCTCCTAGACACTGCCTGCCTTGTCCAGGGAGAAACAGACTGACTACACAACAGAATTCTGAGAGCAGACACCCCAGTGTCCTCTGATAGACTGGCCTGTCCAAGTGACTCAAAGTATCCCAGTGGAGAAAACTGTCTGCTTTTCTTAAAAGACATGAGGACAGGCAGGGACACCCTGCAGACTGGAAGTTCTATTGGTTGGCATCTGAAACACTGCACCACGCATTTGGCCCCATGCCTTGCACATTTGTTGTTGTTCAGTCACTAAGTTGTGTCCAACTCTTTTGAAACCTCATGACTGCAGCCCACCAGGCTCCTCTGTCCATGGAATTTCCCAGGCAAGAATATTGGAGTGGGTTGCCATTTCTTCCTCCAGCAGATCTTCCTGACCCAGGGATCAAACCCATGTCTCCTGCATTGGCAGGCAGCTTCTTTACCACTGAGACACAGGGGAAGCCCCTCCCTTGCACATAGACACACTCAATAAATGGCAGCTTGGTACATGTCAGTAATGATACAATATAAATGTTTGTTTATTAGAGTTATTTTTAGGTGCCACTATTGAGAACTAACTAGGTGCTAAGCACAGTATGTTCTGTTCACTGTCTAATTTAATTCTTATATCCACACTGTGGGGTGTTATGACCCCCCAATCACCAGTTCAGAGGCTCAGAAACTGGTCTTATGAAAAAAAGCACTAAAGGCGCACAGCTGGGAAGGGGCAGGCCTGTGATGTGAACTCAAGGCCATCTGACTCCAGCATCCTTGTCCTACCCTAATCTTCCTTCGCCACCTGTACATCAACAAGATCCAAAATGGCTTGTCTGAGTTATTCTCAAGGAGAATACTCTATGCACAGCCATTCCCTGTCTGGTTAACACCTACAGATTAAATCCATGAAAGGGATGATGAATCCTCAAATGTATGGACATGTTACTGGTCTATTAAGCTTGGTGACAGCATCACTATTTACAGTAGGTTTTGGTCACTTTGTCACTTTGTGGGCTTCCCTGGTGGCTCAGTGGGTAAAGAATCCACCTGCAACGCAGGAGATCTGGGTCTGATCCATGGGCTGGGAAGATCCCCCAGAGAGGGGAATGGCTACCCACTCCAGTATTGTGGCCTAGAGAATTCCATGGACTGTATGGAATCTAATGCAAGTTAAAGGATAAGAATGAATGTATTCAACTCGATTCCCAGGTGCCATATTTAAATATTCACAGATGACTTCTGGAGACCATGTGTCCCCCAAGGAGTGACTGCAATTGTTGAATTAACAGAGGCAGAGAGGATGTTTTCGGGTAGGTGGGCCTTTCAATGTCTCCCAAATCAAGCCCTGTATGCTGGGAACTTCCTGATAGTCTGGTCCCAGGTAGGAAGGGAGGGTTAAGATGGAAGAAGTAAGTGACCCTTCCCTTCCTCCTCTCCACTCTATCACCTCCCACTTGGACTTGAAACCCAGAGGAAATCTCAAGTTATAGGGTTCTGGGATGAAAAGTCACAGATAGGAAGAGCCTTGGATAATGTCATCTGGCCTCAAGACCTTCCAGAAATCCACACACGCCCTTTGTGGGTGGGAAGATCAGCACTTAAGCCGGGCAAGTGACTTGCCTAAGGTCACACAGCAAGTTTATAGCCTGCTGAGGAGCTGGTGACTCCAGACTCCCAGGCCTGTGCTTTGTCCTTTGCATCTTGTTGATTTCCACGCCTTGTTGATTTCCAGAGGGCAGGTCCAAGGGAGGTACTTGTGGTAAGTTTCAGGGCAGGATCAAGGTGCAGCAGAGTCTGCAGCCTCAGCCTCCAGTGAACAGGAAGGACTGAAGACATCTCCAGAAACTAGGATTTCTCCTGGCCTTGGGGATAAAGCTGTTCCATCACCTTATATGGAAGTCCTCCCTAGCTCTGTCTGGATGAGTGTCTGCTGGGCCAGGGGTGAGGGCAGGCAGATGAAAGTCCCATGCCAGCTGCCAGAGACTCAACCCTGGGAGTTGCACCTGCTGGCCCATCCATCAGCCCTCTTCTTGCCTGACTCTAGCAGCCAGCACCGGTGGGGCTGAAGAAGCTGTGGGCTGGATGGCTGGCCGCTCAAGGGTTGGCAGGCTGATAACAGAAGGGTGCCGGTCAGAGTGAACAAAGCCTAGAGCCATCTCCCTCTGGGAAAGAAAGAAAACCAGACCCTCCCTAGGAAGGTCCAGCCCTGGGAACAGGGAACAATCACTGCCCAGAGTCTAGGATTACAGACCTCAGGGTCCAGGCAAAGGCCTCTCAGGATCAACAGCTAGAGTCCCTTTTTCTAGACAAAAACACCCCACACATTTAGCTGAGCTGCTCTTCTGGGGCAGGATTTACCTGGAGACTGTTATGGTTCCTGAGAAAGAGATGCTTGCTAACAGCCAGGGTTTTGCAATAATGGAACTAGCAGCAACCTCCCTGTCATCAGAGGGTATATGAGAAGTGGTTGAATCAGTATCTGAGGATGCTGCAGAGGTGACCGACCCCGAAGCACCTCCAACCTCCCAAAGCAAGAGGCAGCACAGTGCAAAGAGAGTCAGACTTTAATTAGCATATTCATTCTCTGAGGGCCTGGGGAGCCTCTGTGTGTGTGTGTGTGTGTGTGTGTGTGTGTGTGTGTGTGTATGCACGTGCACATGTGTGTGAGAACAGTCACAAATCCAAGGGCACAGAGAAAAGAGAAACCTGCATTGCCAGACTCAAGAGACAGAAGACGTAATACCTTATTTAGCAACATGGCACTTGAAGCCCATCTCACCACGGTCTGTGACACCCCAGGGTGGGCAGGACCCTGAGGATGAGCCCTTCTGAGTTAAACATTTGTGCTTTAGAATCAAGAGACTATGGTTTGAATTCTGACTCCACCACTTCCTGGGAAAATTACTTTGCCTCTCTGTCCTTCCGTCTTTCCTCCTGAAAACCAAGTAGGCTCACAGTGCCACTGACTTACCTGCAACAAGGGGTTGTAGGATCTGATTAGAGCACAGAGCAGGCTAGAGGGCTTGCACAATGCCTGGCACCTAGGAAGCTAGGCTCCATAAATGAAAGCTGGCATTTGTGAGAGCACAGGAGCATGGGGCTGGACAATGGCACACAGGGACAAGAGGCATGGGGTGGGGGGCATTAGCTGCTGTGCCAGCCCCAGCCCTTCCCAAAAAAGCTCCCCTGATCACACACAGGTATACATGTGTATGTGAATGCAGGGTCTCTCACTCCCCAGCGGAATGGCACTCAGGGCGAGGCTGAAGGTTATTCCACATGCCTTGAAGAGCACCTTGTTTACCCCTGCAATAAGTAGCACTAAGCTGTGCTGAGAATTGCTAAGGTGGTCCTGACACAGATCCTCCTCCAAGTCACTGCCCACCCAGCCAGCTCAGGCTGACTTCTTAGTGTTTCGGGACCTCACTGGGCCCATGCTAACTGCTTTGACTTGCAAAAACTGCTGGGAAAGACAGTACCGAGCAGTCAGAGAGGTTCCCGCCAACTCCACTGAGTTGACCTGACCATCCCCAGTCATCAGCGTCAACAGGCCACCTCCACTGACAGTCAGTTTACACTTATCCTCAAGCATCGATTGGGCCGAGTCCTCACTCAAGGAAAACTGCCCTCTTTTCATTCGATAATTACCCTGGGGTCCAAGGGAAGTTCATCTTGATGTGGATTCTGGAGCTGAGGTCTTCCTCTTTCCAGTGACTACATAGGTGCCCTTTAGTTTTACCATCTGTAAAATGGGAATAAAAATGACACCACTTTTTGGGGTGCTGTGAAATGTAATTAGAGTACAGTAAACATAAAGTTCTGGGCATAGTGCTTGCACATAGCGCTTTCTCAATAAGTGGATAATACATTTAAAATTTGTTGCTGTTGTTCAGTCGCTAAGTTGTGTTCAACTTTTTGCGACCCCACGGACTGTACCACACCAGGCTCTTCTGTCCACTATCTCCTGGCGTTTGCTCAAACTCATGTCTGTTGAGTCAATGTTGCCATCCAACCATCTCATCCTCAGTCACCCCTTCTCCTCTTGCCCTCAATCTTTCCCAGCATCAGAGTCTTTTCCAAAGAGTAAGTTTCTCCCATAAGGTGGCTAAAGTAGTGGAGTTTCAGCTTCATCATCAGTCCTTTCAAAAAAATATTGAGGGTTGATTTCCTTTAGGATTGACTAGTTTGATCTTTCTGTCCAAGGGACTCTCAAGAGTCTTCTCCAACACCACAATTCAAAAGCATCAATTCTTTGGCCCTCTGCCTTATTTATGGTCCAGCTCTCACACCCGTACGTAACTACTAGAAAAACCATGGCTTTGACTATCTGGACCTTTGTCAGCAAAGTGATGTCTCTGCTTTCAGGTTTGTCATAGCCTTTTTTCCAAGAAGCAAGCATCTTTTAATTTCTTGGCTGCAGTCACCATTCACAGTGATTTTGGAGCCCAAGAAAATAAAGTCTGTCATTATTTCTACCTTTCCCCCTTCTATTTGCCATGAAGTGATGGGGATGCCATGATCTTATTTTTTTCAATGTTGAGGTTTAAGCCAGCTTTTTGACTCCCCTCTTTCACCCTCATCAAGAGGCTCTTCAGTTCCTCTTCACTTTCTGCCATTAGAGCAGTATCATCTGCATATCTCAGGCTGTTATTTCTCCGAGCAATCTTGATTCCAGCTTGTGAGTTATCCAGTATGGCATTTCACATGATGTACTCTGCATATAAATTAAATAAGCAGAGTGACAATATACAGCTTTGTTGTACACCTTTCCCAAATTTAAACTAGCCCATCGTTTCATGTCCCATTCTAATTGTTGCTTCTTGACCTGCATACAGGTTTCTCAGGAGACAGTTATAAGGTAGTCCAGTACTCCCATCTCTTAAGAATTTTCCACTTTGTTGTGATCCACACAGTCAAAGGCTTTAGCATAGTCAATAAAGCAGAAGTTTTTCTGGAATTCCCTTGTTTTCTCCATGATCTGTCAAATGTTGGCAAATGTAATTTGCAATTTCCTTTTCATTTTTCTTTATGAAAAGCATTAAGAATTTCTCACCTGAGCCAGACCTCCTGTTTATTTGCCTAGATTCTGTCTTTGACAGTTAATGCTGTGAGTGATATTATGGAAACCAGGTGTTATTGATCATTTACTATTAAAAGTAAGTAGTAATGGACAGATCACTTCTTGCCCTTCCCCACCTTTGTGGGCCATTCCTGAGACACACTCTAGATATTCAATGGCCTTTTAAAACACATTGGTCTACCTACTTTGTCAATACACTCTACCAAAAGGCGTGTCTCGAGACAGCATTCCATTGTAGAATGGAAGTTTAACAGTCAGAAGAGTAGCCTTGAGGTATTGACCATTTACTACACATTTACCATTAAGAGCTGAGCTTGCACTAAATACTTCATAGGGATTATTTCAATCTTCCAATCTCACGGGTATGGCTATTACTATTGTCCCAATTTTACAGATGAGTAAAGCAGAAATTTCAAGGGGTCATCTGTCCAAGATCACATAATTAGTAAGTGAAAGAGCCAGGATTTGATTGCAAGTCTTTCTGCCTCCAGAACCCCATCTCTTAAACATTGCTCAGATAGGTATCGGGACATAGTTACAAGACAAAAGTGAGGCTTAAGAGCTTTACAGAGCATGGATATAGATGTCTCCAGTTGGGGTCTCACTGAATGACACAGCCTATGTGTCAGAGACAGCTCTTCCTAAACCTTGTTCCCTCCCACAGAGCTGTGGGACTAGTCTTCAAGCCACAGTTCACAGGCCCAGCCACGAGGCTAGACCCTTATCTGGCTCCTGGTTCTTGCACCAACGAGAGGCTACCTTTGTCCTTATCCATCCAGTACAGATGCCAAAAGCTGGAGATTCTCTGGGGGCCCCTTGGGGAGTACTTAAGGGTATGGCACTCTTGGGGATACTGGTGCTCTGATTCAGTAGTGGACCAAAAATCGCAAGTGGCCCTAAGAGCCAACCCTATAAACTATCCCGCAGTCACTGGCCCACACTGCAGGAGCCGGAGATTCCCACACAGAGGCCTCCAGACTTCCTCCAAAGGGTGACTGCTCAGCCCCCCAGACTATCATATGCTCTCCCTCTTGTCCAGGCTCCATCTGCAGAGGGCACGATGGGCCAGTGAGCAGCCCCAAAGAGAGAGTCCAGAGAAGGAAAGTATGAGTGGGAAAAGACAGATAGACAAAGCTCCCAGCGGCAGCTGCTCAGGGAGGCTAGATCCTCACCTCTAATCTGCTTCTGCAGATTATGCATCAGGCAGTCAATGGGGGAGAAATACCACGATTTACATGACAAGGACCAAAGGAGAGAATTACGGCAAATCAATTCTGCATGAGGAGATAAAGCCCCATATTTAATGTATGCGGTGAAAGGTAGAAATTCAATTCTCATAACGTCAGATGAAGCTGATTAAAACTGACATTCATTATTAGTATGATGATTTTTCCCCTCTCTTCTTGGACTTGAACAAACAGGCCCCATAAAGACGGGGTTGTAGAACACCATCGTGAATGGGCAAGTGAATGAAGAAAGGGCGGCTCTGGCCATTGCCACAGACGATCCCTCTGGAGAAGGAGCTCTGGGAATAGCACCAATTACTCTCGCTGAGGCTGGCAAAGAGCAGACAGTATAGCATGGCCTTGGGAAGTGCTGGCTGAGCCCTATGCAAGCTGCATGGCCAGCAGCAAGTCACTCTTCCCTCTCTGAGCCCATCTTCTCCTTGGCCAAATGAGAGGCATCAGACTCCTGCAGTGCTCCCCAAAGCTCACCTAAGGATACCTCATGAAAGGGGGTCTTTTAACCAAATATGTGAGGCTGCCCCACAGACCAGATCCTTCTCTGGGCCCTTCACAATGCACATTAGTAAAGTGAAGGCTCTAAAGAGTTGTACAGTAAAGAAACCCCTGTTGAATTTTGTTTAACCCTGGGTTTTCTTAGATCAGGGTTGGCAAACTTTTTCTGTAGAGGGTCAGACAGTAAATATTTTAGATTTGGCAGACCATACAGTTATTAATACAACCACTCAACTCTATAACTGTAGAGTGAGACTAGCCCTAGACAAAAGGTAAACAAAAAGGTGTACTCCCATAAAACTTTATTTAAAAACATAGCTGTGAGCCATAGTGGGTCAATCTTTGCCCTAGACCATGAACTACTGCAGCCCCCAACCTTCTTTTCTCTGCAAAACTTACTAATAGGTCAAAAAGTGAAACAGGTAGAAGGTTAGGTCTAAATCCCAGTTCGTTCAGTTGGGCAGTAATTTTGAATCCTTGGGTAAATGAGCTCTGTTACATCTCCTGGCACATAGATGGATGGGTGGGTGGGTGGGGTGACATGACAATTTACTGTAAGAATATACATAAAGCACTTGCCACAGCAACTGTCACATAAATGCTCAATAACCGTGTTGTTGAGGATAATTATTATTATTATTATTATTAATATGCAGTGGAGTGTTCTTTGAAACACCCCAAAGAAACAGTCTCTGAAAAGCCCCTTGGGTGCCTGCTTTCTGTTAGGTAAGGAGTGGGGAGACCAGCTACCAGTGTGTCACCAGAGCTGTGGTGGCAAAGCCCTCTCGTGGAGTTTCTCGACTCTCATCATTAATTTCCCATCCGAGTTCATCCTCCCTGACCTCTCTGTCAGAGAAGTTTCTTTAGCTTCCTTTCAGCTCAGTTAATTATACCCGACACAGTGACCAGGCCACCAAATGAACTGCAGTTCAACTCACAGCCACCCTCCAGACTCAGCCCCACGCAGCTGGCTCAGGCAACCTGGTGAGAGCGGCCACCCCACCTTCACAGGCCCTGTCCAGATGGCCAACATCACGGGAGACCTGGGGAGCCGGGAGCTATGCTAAAAGTGTGTGCCCATCTAAATGTAACAAAAAACAGTTCCTCGGATGTCTCGCAAAGCCTCATTTTTAATGATCTCATTATGGGGGATGCCTTGTTTCTAAAATAGACATTGCACGTGTATCAGAATTTTCAAGCTGACAAGCAAAGGGGCCTTGCCTTGGGACAGAGGAGGAGAGATGCCTGCTAGGGGTAATGGTAACCAGGAAGAACAGGAGATGGGCATGAGAGCCATGTGTGTGCATGTTTGCATATGTGTGTGCATGCATGAGTAAGCATGTGTGTGTGTGCACAGCATACAGGATAGGGCAGCAGGTAAGACCTTGGTTTTCTCCTTGTTTGGTCCAGGCTTAGGTTGAGTCCTGTCTTCTTCTTGTACTATGTTTATACTTGCAGAAGCAAGTACTAACCCTGGCACATGGTAGGTCCTCAATGTATTATCACTGACTGATCAACTGAAACATTTGATAAATTAACAAACCTAGACGCACATTAAAAAGCAGAGACATCACCTTGCTGACAAAGGTCCATACAGTTAAAGCCATGGTTTCTCTAGTAGTCATGTATGGATGTGAGAGTTGGACTATAAAGAAGACTGAGCGCCAAAGAATTGATGCTTTCAAAATGTGGTGCTGGAGAAGAATCTTGAGAGTCCCTTGAACAGCAAGGAGATCAGACCAGTCAATCCTAAATGAAGTCAACCCTGAACATTCATTGGAAGGACTGATGCTGAAGCTGAAACTCCACTACTTTGGCCACCTGATGCAAAGAGCCAACTCACTGGAAAAGACCTTGATGCTGAGAAAAAAGGAAGGGCGGAGAAGGGAGCAACAGAGAATGAGATGGTTGGATAGCAGCGCTGACTCAACAGACTTGAGTTTGAGCGAACTCCGGGAGATAGTGGAGGACAGGGAAGCCTGGCGTACTACAGTCCGTGGGGTTGCAAAGAGTCAGACAAGACTTAGCAACTGAACAACAACAACTACTCCCCCTCCTTTTTCTTCCACTTTGGTCTGTTAGGCCCTCGTTGTGTTCCCCATCAGTGAATGCCAAGCTGGCTGCTCTGACGTTGCCTCTTGGAAACCCTACTCTTCTTTTCCCACCCTCTCACACCAGACGCCCTCCATCAATGAATCCTGCAGGCCTCTGGCTCTGGATCTGCCTGTCCAATCATACCCAATGACGCAGACTTCCTTTTCTTTGCTGACGCGGAGCTTTGTGGCTTCCTCTGTCCTTCTCTGCTGCTGTCCCTCTGTGAACCCTCCTCCCTCACGCCTCAGGGGAAACTCTTGCACTGCACTCTGCCTCTCTCCCCTGACACCCACATTTTCTCTAATTGACCCTGACCATTTTCTACCTGATAAAACTCTTTTTAATAGACAGCCCTTATTATCCTACTAAAGGCTCTTTGAAGGCTTTAGAACATCTTTCCAGGAAAAGTTGTTACTTGGAGCAATAAATGCTGAATTTGCCATGATAGCTATGCATTAGCCTTTGTACTGGATGGTGTTTGCATCTGGCAGAGTGCTGTCACAGGGGAATCAGGGCTGTGCTGGAGGCCACCCAGAATGTAGAATCCAAGGCTCTAACTTTAAATCCTGGCTTCCCTCCTCCTGGCTGAGAAACTTCAGGCAAGGCCCTCCACTTCTCTGAGCTTCTGTTTCCACATTTGTAAAATGTAGTTGGTCTTGACCCTGGCCTTATCTAACTCAGAGAGAGGCCATGGGAATGAAACGAGATGATGAATTAAAAAAGAAGCCCTGTAAACCTTCCGGCATCATAATAACAGTAATTTCCGGCAGCCTGCTCTGTGCCAGGCTCTGCTGGGAATCCTCATGAAGGCTGTGAGTTTCCTCATACAGTCCCCAGTTTAAGATGAGAAAAACCGAGGCTCAGAGAGAAGTGATGTAACCAAGACCACCCAGACCATTCAGTCCCAGCTCCATCCAACTATGGAGTTTCCACTCTGCCACACGGTGGGCATTGGATTATTTATGACTCTAAGGGAGGAACTGACATCTCAGGGGGCAGCAACCCCACTCAATAAATCCTTCTTGATTAACCGTTTGAATGCATACGATATAATAAATAATGCAAATAAATCGATGCAGCTCCCTGCCCTCTAGGAGTTTTTGGTGTAATGCAAGCAGCAAACATTGCAGGAGACAGAGAACAGCAGTCTGACATAAAAGGGCCATAAACATGACAGGTTTTACGGGGTTTAGCAATCTTTTCTGAGCAAGGTCCTCATCAGTGTTCCTCTGCCAACACCGGTGGAGGGCTGAATGGCTGGTTCACCCTGTCAAGTGTTTTCATATTCTTATCCCAAAATATCATTTTGCCTGACCTAAGACTGGCTAGACTTATCTTCCTGTGACCCAGTTTTGGGGCAAAGGACCCCTAGGGAACATGATATGATGGGGGGCGGGGAGTGATCATTCCTCAACTTCAAACCTCCCTTGATGCCCTATGCTTGGAGAGGAGGGGCAAACTGGAGCGAAGACAGAAGAAAGGTCCACAATTGGGCCTGCTGGTACTGGGCAGGATGCCCTGACCCAGGGTGAGGATGGGGTGGGCTACACTCCAGCACTGAGCCTTCCTCCTGGCTGGGGACCTGGGTGTCATACTTTACTTCCCCAAATCCAAGCCAGACAACACCAGTGCCCCAAGATGCTCCATGAAAATCACTTCCCTGGTAAATTCATTTGAGAAGCAGATGCACGTCAGTTCATCAAGGGCCCTGGAAAGGCCTGCATATGGGAGTCAACTTGATTGTGTCCAACAGTGCCTTCCAGTGAACCCTATTCATGTCCCGCGGAGTTAATGTCATCCGAAACACAGTTGGAGAGATAACGTCCTTTCTTTTCACATAGAAGGACACTGGGTTCACATGTGCACCCATGGCTGATTCATGTCAATGTATGGCAAAAACTACTACAATATTGTAAAGTAATTAGCCCCCAACTAAAATAAATAAATTTAAATAAAAAAAAAAAAAGAAGGACACTGGGGGCAAAAGTGGGGGACAGACGGGATGGCTGCCTAGGATAGTCGGTCAAGCACCAAAGCCAATATATATCTAGGCCTAGAAATTTCAGCAATAGCCCAGTGATTGGAAACAAAAATACCCATAGGAGAAAAGCAGCCCAGCTCTAAGGAAGCAAACAAAAAAGTCTCTGGATGATTTAGCTCACCTCTTCTTATATTTTAATATGTCATGAGTTTGGGCAATTGTTTTGCCTATTAGATAAACAACAGCACAAGAGTTAGGGCTTCCCTGTTAGCTCAGTTGGTAAAGAATCTGCCTGCAATGCAGGAGACCCTGGTTTGATTCCTGGGTTGGAAAGATCCATGGGAGAAGAGAAAAAGCTACCCACTCAAGTATTCTGGCCTGCAGAACTAGCCCATTGGCTCACAAAGAGTCAGATAGGACTGAGAGACTTTCACTTTCATTCGACTTCATCAAAATTATATCTCAGACAGCAAAAGCATCTGGCTGCAATGCTGGAGACCCAGGTTCGATACCTGGGTTGGGAAGATCCCCTGGAGAAGAAAATGGCAACCCACTCCAGAGTATATATAGCACAAGTGTGATATATATATACTCTTTGGAGAAGGGAATGGCAATTCACTCCAGTATTCTTGCCTAGGAAATCCCATGCACAGAGGAGCCTGGCAGGCTGCAGTCCATGGAGTCGCAAGAGGGTCAGACATGACTTGCAACTAAGCAGTAACAGATATACTCTTAATGGCAACTGACATTCAGTCTCAGGGTTGGGGAGCGAAAGGGAGCAGTGTGGACTGGGACTAACAGAGTGCTCTGACTACAGGGACAGCCACTCCTCGGCCCCTGTGATTTCTATGAATGTACAGGTCAAATGGTATCAGCTCTTTTGATTTCTAAAGAGAAGCAGGATGGATTTAAATATTTCTAAAAATATATTTTTTCAGGCTGAATTTTGTCAGCAGGTCCCTGGTCTGTATGTGCTAGACCCCTCTCCATCATCCACGTCTGCTTCTCTCCTCAGACAGCCAAACACTAGTGCTGTCCGGCAGTCAAGGGCAGTACCAGGCGGGTCAGCAGGAGGCAGAGGTTTCCCTTGCCCAGTTTGCTCTGCTCTGAGGGACTCCCCGCAGAGATGAATTAGGACAACAGTGCTCTGCAAACAGCAGTTTTCAACATAAATATTGCCAGGTTTGGGCTAGATATCAGACCAGCCTGTAATCCAAACAAAATAGACCATTGTCCTGTGATTATTTTTCCTTTGGACAAAAGCCTCTGAACACTTGGTTTCCCATTTTTTAACCTCTGTATTTATGGGCCATGTTAATTTAATTCAGCAGCTCCGCCTTCCAATGTGGTTCAAAAGCAACCGGGATTTGCATCTCATGATCTCAAAGCCTTTCTGGTCTGCCGAGGCTGCCCTGAAAGGGAGGCTTTGTCCTCTTCATCCTGAGAAAGAAGAGGACAGAAAAACCACCCAAACGCTTTGACATAATACAAAACATCCTCGGCAGCTACATACATGGCTGCTCATCTCCCAGAAACAGAGATGGCCTCAGAACACCTGGAAAGTTCTGGAACAGCCTGTCTTGGCCCTCACAGTTGTGGGCTGTGATCAGGGAATGGAGCTCTCCCCCTCCCGGGGGCTTGACCCAGGCCCACCTGAAGGTGATTGGAAGTGCTGGCTGCTGGCCGGTCAGGTTGGGCCAGTTGTTCACTGGACCAGCTTGAGCCCCATCCAGCCTGCCAGGCTGTCTTCTCTAGAAGCGGGGGGGGGGGGGGGGTGATGGTGGCCTTCCCTGAAGTCCACCCACCACTTTCTTCACAGTGTGCCCAGCATGGGGCTAACCGCTTCGTAAGTTGTCCCTCAGTTCAACCTTGCAACAGACGGGATGGGATCTGTGACTGACATATCACAGATGGGGAAACCGAGGCTTACAGAGACAGAGTGAACTCCCCAAGGGCTCAAAGTCTCTTGAAAGGAAAAATAAAGGATTCTCTCTGGAAAGCAAAGTTGACTTTTTTTCATCTGGCCTCAGAAGATGACTTTGATTTTGATTTCCATGACTGAAAATAGATTTTCATTTTTCTTTTTTGATGTAAATTTCTAACAGAACAAATCATCCATGAATGTATTCCAATATATTCTTTTTACAAAATGTTACAGGTAAGGCGTCAAGCTCCTCAGATCATTCTGCTCCAGTCCTCACCCCCTCCCGACACCCACATCCCAAGTCTCTCATTCCCTCACCCAAAGGTAGCCCCTGTGAGCAGCTTCCACGTCAACCTTCTGCTATTTTTCTGAACACTTACATACTATTTTAATGGCTATGCATGTTTGTAGTATTTGCCCTTTTTAATAAAATGGTAATCATATTGTCTACATCTTTCAGCAAGTTTCTTTTAGCAGTCAATAAGCTCTTGGAGAATATGGAATACAGCCAGTCTAGAACTTTCACAGTCTTCTTACCATGCTCCATGGTTCGGCCACACCACGGTTCACTAAGCTGTTCAGTATTTGCACTCGCACACTCTGCAGGGCCAGAGCAGCCTGAGCCTGCTTCCTGGGGCACAACTGTGAGTATCTTTTTAGAGCTGATGTGAAAAATGGGATTGAAGCAGGCAACACGGACTATTTGTTCCCAACATCCTCTCACTTCTTCTGTGATAGAGAACCCAGATTTCTCAGTTTAGGATCCCTGAACCTGTCTCTGGCATAGAGTGTGCAGAGGTTTACTGGGGAGAGATCTCAGGAGGGCCACCTACAAGCAAGTGAGGAAGGCATGCTGGGCCTGCAATGCTCTTCCAACCAGGCCCCAGTGGGCCCCTAGAGGACCTCTGGAGCTGGAACGCCCCTTCAGAGCTGTCCCAAATTGAGGCAAGGGGGCTGGGAATTTTTCTGCCTGCATAAGCCAGGTACTGGCAAAAATGGCCTCCTTCTAGAAGGGGGTGTGATCCTGGGCAAGGTGGTTCCCTGTGGCTCTGGGCGGTGGTCAGAGAGAGCCACAACGGTGTGCTCTCAGTCACCGATATTCCCAGAGCCAGGGATGGGATGTCAGCCGTGGAGCAGGGTATCCGCTGCACCCACTTCCGGAAGAGGGACTCCATCTCCCAGTCTCCCCCCAAGCTAAATGCACGTGATAAGCTTCTGACCAATGGGACGAGGCACTAACAAGAGTAACTTCTAGGTTCAGCCATAGAGGGATCATCTCAGACTCCTGCAGGATAGAATAATTAACTTCAGTGGTACTAAGATCAATTGTATTTGAAGTTTCCCTGAAAAACAGCTGAACAAATACACTGACTAGTGTACCACATGATTGGGCATGCATTTTCAAATAAATTTAGTGGCCACGGTGCTACCAGGCCTCTTCCTCCTTACCCATATCTGTGCCAATTTACACCCCTACCTCAGAGTATGAGCATTTCATTTCATGGCAATGACTCTGTTCTGAGCCATCTAACCGGACCCATTTCTGACCTATTTGTAAGGGTTCTAGCAATGGGTAAGGATTCTGTCAGACGCATGGAACAAAGAAAGCCTAACTTGGCAGGAAACAGACCCAAATAGATCCCCCCATCAAGCCATATTGGGCTTCCCCAGTGGCTCAGTGGTAAAGAATCCATTTGCAATTCAGGAGATGCAGGAGATGCAGATTCAATCCCTGGATCAGGAAGATCCTTTGCAGGAGGGCATGGCAACCCACTTTAGTATTCTTATTTGGAGAATCCCATGGACAGAGAAGCCTGGCAGGCTGGAGTCCATAGGGTCACAAAGAGTCAGATACGACTAAAGTGACTGAGCATGCATGAATTCAAGCCATATTAGCTCCAGCTCCTGGCTTCAGCTGGCTTGCACCTCAAAGAACAACTGGGTAAATCAGGACCAACGAAGCTGTATCAGTCTAAGCCAGAACCTAAACTCAGAAACCTTGGCTCCAGTCCCAGCTTGGCTGCTTTCTTGGGAGCCCTGGGAAGATTCCTATGGGTCCTCTGTCTTCTCATCTGGAAAACCTGCTGGCCTGAGGCAGAGTGGGCTCTTCACCCAGAGCTGGAACAGCCTCCAGTTAATCACGGTGCTTCTGTGGGTCACACAGCTGAGCTGCTGGGGGACCCCACATAGGAGGGAAGGCAGCATCAGGCTTGGCTGCCATTGCTGAGTAAATGATGGTTTTATTATCAAAACTTCAGGCAGAGTATCATCTTCTCAGCAGGCACCACTGAGTTTATTTACAGCACTGCCTGAATCAACCAGGAGACAAGGGCTGTGGAGAAACAGCTCCAGGGAGGAAGGCAGTAACACTTCCTGAGGGCCTAGGATGAGTCAGGCGCTCACAAACATCACCCAATTTGATCTTCCCGACAACCTACAAGCCCTTAGTCTAGCTACTGATAAGGAAATCGGGACTCAAACTGATGAACACAGTTGCTTGGGCTGACAGAGTGAGGCTTCAGACTAGCCCTTTTTGGCACTAGGATTCAATAATAATAGCATTACTGCGTGCATGCTAAGCTGCTTCAGTCATATCCAACTATCTGTGACCCCATGGACTGAAACTCACCAGGCTCCTCTGTCCATGGGATTCTCTAGGCAAGAATACTGGAGTGGGTTGCCATTCGCTTCTCCAAGGGATCTTCCTGATCCAGGGATGCAGCCAGAGTCTCCTGCAGCTCCTGTATTATAGGCAGATTCTTTACCACTGAGCCACCAAGTATTAACATACTACTAATAATATTAATAACTCTCATTTCCTTGTCATATCTACATTGAGACATTGTTCTCAGCATTTTGCAAAAATCCACTACTGAATTCTCAGGACGACTCCGTAGGGTAAATCTTCTAATTATTCCCAATTTATAGATGAGGAAACTAAGACACAGAGTGGTTAAATAATTGGGCAAAGTCACACAGCAAGTAAAAGCTGGAGCTGGGATTTGAATGAATAGCCTTGTTTTGGAATCCATGTGCTTCTCCACATGTCCTCTGGGTTCACTTCCCTGTATTTGTCCTGACACACTCAGCTTGTTATAGAATAATGGAGTTCAAAGGGATTGTGGAGAACATAGTCTAATCTCCCCATTCTACAGGTGGGCAAATTGAGACCCAGAGATGACATGATATTTGACCAATAACACACAGACAAGAGCAGCAATGCTCAGAGCAGAACCAAGATGGAAGAAATGAGCAGAAATTCATCACTAAGTTTAAAAGCAAGGTACTTCTCACCCTGAGCCTCTGTTTGTTTGTTTTTTTTATTTCAACAGATCTGTGGTTCTTGGCAAGCTGGTGGCTCTAGCTGTGGTGAAGGCCCCAGCAGGGCAGGGGTTCTGAGGGCAGCATCTGTGGGAAGAGGAACCGAGTGAAGCTGGCAGTGGCATGGAAGGCTCTAGGGCCTCTGGAAGCCAAGTGGGTGGCTAGGCAGCCACAGTCAAGCACCACAGAGGGTGGAATTCTACCAGACTGATTGGGCTAAGCAATACCCTCTTCATGTTTACTCTCGACTGGTTGGAAATCAAAAGTGAATACCAAATGAAGAGGGTGATGGTGAGGTAATCACCACTGAGAAGTAGTAGAGGGTCACGGTTAAGATGACTCCTGGGTCTGCTCCATCATTGGCTCTCGGTGTGACTACAGACAATTGCTTAATTTATCTACCCCTCGGGTCTTGCATTGATAAAACCATGATGGGCAGCATGTCTCATCTACTGGGGAGAACTAAATCCACAGACAGTCCTAAAGAGCATAACACACATCAGGCACAGAGTAAGTGGTCAAGAAACAGTTGTTGCTCTTGCTTCTTGTTGCTACTGTAACTAGCTGGGCACCGACCCTGTGCCCTGGTTCAGGGCATTATAATCATTTTTCTCACTCACGCACCTGCTGTGGTGGGTATATTATATCCAATTCACAGATGAGCAAATGGAGACTTGGAAGGATTGAGTAATTTGCACCAGGAAAGCAACTGACTTCTAATGTGAGCGGTTTACATGGAGCCCTAGATCCCTGTGTGCTGTGTTCAGAATGGTGCTGATAAATGAGGATGTAGCCAAGGGTGCTGGGAAAGTCACCAGAAAAGGGAGGTGGGGGAGAGACACAGAAGGCAAACTTCAATGCAAATGCAAATGCCCTTCATTAAAATGAGAGAATTTGGAGGGGTCTGATTTTTCTCCTTTAGCCCCACCATTCTCCACACTTCTCTGCCCCACTTTGGCTCAGAAGCTGACTCTGCAGACTCCCTTGCCCTCCAGGCCGGCAAGAGGCCCTGCCTGACACGAGAAGGGATAAAGGAGAAAAGGGGGTTGGGGGAGGGGATAATTCCCCAGCTCCCTCCCTGACAAACTGTCTCATTCTTCACCTTGAGGCCAAGGCTCCTGTTGGGGAGCCCCTTGTCCAAGGCTACAGCTTTCTCCCCTCAGCCCTCAAGCCTGGGGCTTGGCACAGCTCCTGCTTTTCCTATCAGTTCCCTTAACCCTGCCCATGCACTTATAAATAGTCCCTTGACTAAGCCCTCTCCAACCAGTACTTTTTGGTGTACCACCTGCCCCCTACCAGAACCCTCATCTGGGTTATAGGGTTCCAGGGAGCTTATGGTACACAAATGTCACTTGAGTCATTCTGATTCTCCTGGAGGCTGTCTAGGGAACACTCCCGACACCTTTAGTGAGTTCTCAGGGTAGTCAACAGCTCCCCGAAGCCCTGTGGCTCAGCCAGCACTGATTCACTAGTTCTTCAGGGTTTTCCAACCTCCCTCCACCCCAGGGAGACAGAGAGTCTTTGCAGAAACAAACTCCCACGAGTCAGTGTAAGGGCTGCCTGGCAAGGTCTGGGTTGATTCGCTAGCCAAGGGCAAGTTCACTGCCAGTGATCTCCAGGACTGGCAACCCTCCTCTCGTGGTGTTAATAAAGAGGCAGAGGTGACAGAAGAGACACAAGGGTAGCCTTATTTTGCATTCTTGCCTCCTTTTAAGAAGACAGAGAATCAAAGAGAGAGCCTCTCTTGGGGCTTTAGTACAGCTGGCCAGAGTTGCCTGGCTGGAAAATTTTAATACAACAAGGAAAAAAAAAAACTGAAAGAAGTGCAGAAAGAAAATACAGAGGTAGGTAGAAACCATAGGTAGAAATATAGATAGAAATAGGTACAGCCAGAAACAAATGAAGCCAGATCAAGAATGTAACTTTTGGATTTCAATGCTTTCTCTTCCTTTCCGACCTTGCTCTTTCCAACTCCTGCCAGATTTGCCAAGGAAAACCCTGCCAGGATCCTGCAAACAGGTGAGAGTGCACCTGTTGAGGTGAGTCTAGAGGCCGTGGTGGAATGCTAGAGATGAGGAACCCAGCAACTAACACCACAGACTATGTGGGGCTATGGCTCTGGTGGACCAGATGGCTTAACTGCAGGGTTGGCAGAGCTGGACTCTATGAAAGGAAGGTCTTTTTTGCTCAGTCTGGCAGAGAATATATGATCCTCTGGTCACCAGAGGCCAATCTTTTAAGGCCCTTGCTATCCTCTGCCCCATCCCACAGAACTGATGGCAAAGGCCAAAGGTCATAGTCTAAAGAGATGGCCTTCCCACCACTTCTGCCTCACCCTCGTGGCCTGCCTCAGCTTATTCTTGATTCACGGGCATTCTTGGGGCCAGAAGTGGAGCCAGGGGAGCAGCCACCAATGTTTGGGGGGGCGTAGGGGGACAGTGGGTTCCCTGCAAAGGGTGGGGATTTGGGTGTCACGCTGTCTGGGGTTTGCTTCCAACTCTGCCACTTGGGCCAAATGCCTACAAGTTTTTGAGTACTTTCCATCCACCAGGTACAATGCCAGGAGCATTGCATGAAATTCCCTCATTTAATCCTCACGAGAACTCATATGACAGTCCCATGAGTTAAGTTGGGTTGTCCCTATTATACAAGTCCAAGGTCCCAGACACAGCATGCAGGAACTCAAACATCAGATCTTCGTTTTCAAAATCTCTGCACTCAACAGTTATGTCATCTGTATTTCATATAACCTCTTGCACTTCAATTTCCTCTTTCAAAAAATAGTGTACAAGCAGCTACCTCGGAATGAAATAACAGCAGAAAGGACCTAGAAACATCGCCATAATAATAGCTTCCAGTTTTTGAGATTTACCACAAATTTACCATCCACCTTCAGACAGCCCATCCCAGGGACAGGACACTGATTCCAGCAACAAGAAGTCATTCTGATTCACCAGCAGTTCTGAGAATCCACAGATTCACATGAGAAAAAAGAGATTTCCTGATTTTTTTTGGACAACATTGGATGTCAGGTCTCTCCTTTTAACTTACTCTCAGTTTTATGTTGTTTCTCAAGGAAAATCTGTCCATCCAGGGTGTAAGGGAACAAGCTCTTTGACCACCAAAGGAAATGTAAATTGGTACAAAAATTCCTGGAAAGCAAGTCAGCCATAAGTATCAAAAGTAGTTTTTTTGTTTTGTTTAAGTTCATAGTTTTTACCCACTTCTAGAGATGGATCAGAGATCCATTTCTGATCAGAAATTCCAAGTAAGATTTATGTTCAAAGATGCTTATTAAAATAGTATTTATTATTTGAATAAAACTGAAAACAGCCCAAACGTCCAACAATAGATAATGGGTTAGATATGGTATATTTACAGAGCATTATGCCTTATTGGTTAGGTAAGTTATGGTTCTTCTAAAAAAATTATCCCTGAGCTATTAAAAGTGTTAATCTGAAAAGAACATCTTTTCATGGGAGCATGTGAATACAATTTAAAAATCAAGTCACAAAACTATACATACAACATGATCCCAATTTAGATGCAGATAGAAGGGAAGAAAGAGAGGGAGAGAAGGAAGGAGAGAGGAGATGAGGGGAGGGAAGGGGAGAGAGGAAGGGAGGAAAGAGAGACGGAAGGGAGGAAAGAGAGAGGGAAGGGAGGAAAGAGAGAGGGAAGGGAGGAAGGGGGGCGGTATGGATCATGGGGGATAGGAAGAGAGAGAGACATTGTCAAATTTACAGGAGATATATCTAAAATATGCTTTTCTTCTCAGTAACAAGTCTAGAAATAATTGATTTTTCCTTGTAACTTTGTATCTTCCAAGTTCCCTACGGTGATTACTGGTAAGAGTTTTATAAGGAAGCAGGGGTGGAGGCCATCTCTGCCCAGTTAAGTGTCCTCAACATCTCCCTTTCCCCTCCCTGCCTAACTGACAGCCTCTGCTGGGCTCCACCCATGGCTCATTCAGAGCCTTCTGTGCAGCTCACTCCTGAGCCACGTGGAGCTGAGAATATGCAAGCATCAGTGCATTCAAGAGTCAAAGAGTGGGCATGGTGAATGGACAATTTTCCGGTGCATCTCTCTTTACCACAAAAGCAATTCATCGTCTGGGACTAGTTCCAAGAAACGCTCATCTGCTCTGAGCAGCAGCTGGCTCCAGCACCTGCACATGTCTTACCTTGTTCCCAGACCTTCAGACATAAGAGCGAGGAGGGATGGCAGGCAAGACCATTCACCCTCGAACTGGAAATGATCCCTCTTGCTAAGGGTGTCACCGCCAGTCACATCTCAGGGACAGGCCCAATAGGGGCATTTGGTGGAAGAAACAAGGAGCTGTGGGCAGGTGCAAATGGATTTTCCACAGTGAGGTCACAGGAGGAGAAATCCCACCGATACAGACAAAATGATAAGTCTGACCTCTTACTTTGGCCCATCACCCAGCGCAGCCACAAGGCTTTTACAAATGCTGTCTGTCTTCCCATCTGGCATGGTGCTATAAAAATTTAAATGAAATACCAAACACACACAGCACCAAATTACTATCATCATCACTCTCTCATGGAAACAAGAAATTCAGCTAACTGAACTCTCTCTTGTAAACTGCATTTTAATGAAGCTCACATTTATGTGTATTTCTAGACCCTTGTGTCTCCCCAGAAAGCATCATATATTATTTGGACCAGTTGGTGCTTTACCATCAGAACTTTAACTGTTTAATTTCCTCTCTACTGATTATCTTTGGGGTTCACCCCTTGGGAAAAGACCATTTCTAATCCTAAGATATTAGAAAAAGCAAAGGAATTTGGGTACCTGGGTTCTAACTGCAGCTCCCCCACTAATGAGCTGAACCTCAATTTCCCCAACTGCAAAATGTCTACCATATGTTTGAGGATCAAGTGAGACATAAAGTGTAAACTATAGTGAATCCTCAAATGAATGTGATTAATGTTATATCATCTTCCATTCTTAGGGTTCAGCTGTAAACTTTCACAAAAGCCCTAAACAGAGGACCTTCTCTCCAGTTCCCCTTTCTACAACCTTCCAACACACAAAAAGCCCAGAGTTTCATTCTTAATCTTTCATCATGAATCTGAAATTTTAGAGGCTTTTTTGGAGAGCTAGTTAATTAAATTTTATTTACTTAACAGCAATTAAAATAATTAAAATCTTCTGGAGAAATAACGATCATTTAATACCAGGGAAAGCACCTTTATTTAAAAAAAAAAAAAGAAAGAAAACTTTTGATTCTATTCTACCTGTAAATACAGACTAACGTTGAAATAGAAACACTGACTTGCTTGTGGCTACCACAGCAGGGCAGTCCTCCCTCCAGCAGGGGGCTCCCTTTTTTCTTGGACAATCAGGAGCACACCTTCCCACACGTGGCTGATGCAATTGCAGGAGAAGATAACATATCCTCAGCGTCCTCTTACCCTCAGACAACTGGCCAGTGCTGTTCTATGGATAGTTTCCCAGGCTCACCAAGTTTCATTCCAAGTTAAATAGTTTCATTCCAAAGTTAACCTGTCAAAATCAACACTTATTTCAAACTGAAGCAATAGGACTGTTTCATGGAAGCTCCACCATAGCGCTACTGCTCCAGGCGAGCTCATGAATGAGCCCAACTCCAGGATATTCTCTAAAAATAGTACTATTATCAGCCTAGTCCCATAAAACCAAAATTACTTTAGTTTCATTAAGGGCCAAACAGGGTTTTTGTGGGTTGGCCGAGAAAGTTATCCCCAAATTAAATATTCCCTGGAACGCATATTTGGAGTTTGACACAAGAAACTTAAAAGCCAACTGTAGGGACACAGCACATGCTGCAGGGATCTGCCAACAATGCCTAACGTTTTTTCACCAAATAGCTTGCTTCTGATCACAGCAGCAAATTTGGATAAAGCACGTTAGCAGTGTATATCCCTCTGATGGATGAGAACAGACAGAGTCTGGCAATTTGCTGATCAAACTCCTTACAAACCAAATCTCCCAAGTGATTGCTGTCTAAACAAGAAATATGATAGATGGAAGGACATTTAGATAGTACAACTCCAATTTTCCCATTCTGCAAGTGAGAAAACTGAGGCCCGGAAAGGGGAAGGGTCTTACTCAAGGTCACCCAGGCATCAGCAGAGTCTGAATGCCAGACCCTCTCTCAGAGGTGTGCCGCCTCTGCACCGCTCAACCAGCAGGCCAGTTCCCTAGATTCACTTTCACTTCCTTTCTACTCCCTCAACTCTAACGCTGAAAGTTCCACAGCCAAAATTCAAAGCCAATCAGCCCCAAGAGCAGGACCTTAAATATTTTTGCTGGGTCCCCAATCCCCTCACAATAGCAACAGAGCTTGGGTTCAGTGAGAAGGACATACTTTTAAAGCAAGGATGGCATTTTTTTCAAACAAACAATCCCATTAGAGTGTAGCCTGCAGTCAGCTCGTGACGGAAATGGGCGCTCTGGGCAGTTTTGGCCCAGCACTAATCAGGTTCTGTGCTGGATCCTGAGGGACCTGGATTACTACCGTATGAAACAGAGAAATGCTTCCATTAGCCCTTAAATCTTTCCACTGAATTCAGGGGTTTTCATACCGAGGAGAGACATTGCTTGCCTGTTGGCTTCTTTTCTCCAGGTTAATCTGCATCAGTTCAGCTTTCTCTCCACTCAGGCAGTGCCGCCTGCATGCTCCCAGGGGCACAGTGATGGTCCCCTGACTTCAGCGCGGCCAGAAAGGCCTCTCCTTACTGTTGCAGCCTCAATACAGCCTTTGCCTACACCCGGTCCTCCTTACAGTCCCCAAATGCCCCCATTGCTCCCTCTTGCCTCCAGAACACACAGGAGGAGATGGAGAGAAAAATGGAGATGCGCCTGGGGGTAGGGATGGAGGTGGAGAGAGAGATGGAGAGAGAGAAAGAGATGGAGATGGAGATGAAGACAGAGAGCGAGGAAGAGAGACCTGCCTGTTTGCTCGTCTATCTGTCTTGTATGTCTGCATGTATACATGCTGTTCCCCCAGCTCCCCGATCACCAACTCTCCTTTACATCTAAATAACTCCATATCTGTCCTTCCAGACTCAGCTCCTTCTGGAAGCCTTATACAACATACTCTCCCAGCGAATGAAGCAACCCTCACATAGAATCTGAGGATCTCTATTTTCCCCTATCATGCCATTTACCACACACCACTGTAATTGTCCATTTCTAAGTCCCAGCCACTAAACTAAGGAAAGCAGAGAAGTCAGTGGTTTACAGTCACTCCATCTGCTGGCAACACTGCCTGAATTGGCATGTGGAGAAGCAAGTTAAAGTGCATATTGAGCTCAGTATGAAATGATTCAAAACGGTCAAGTAGCCATGTCTGCCAAGGGCATGGGATTAGAGAGTGGAGACAGGTAGATCAGTTGAACAATAGAGTGTGAGCTGCCTAAAGGCAGGGCCAGTGTGTGTGTGCTTAGTTGTTCAGTTGTGTCCAACTCTTGGCAACACCACCATGGGATTCTCCAGGCAAGAATACTGGAGTGGGTAGCCATTCTCTTCTCCAGGGGATGTTCCCCACCCAGGTTGAGCCTGGGCCTCCTGCATTGCAGGTGGATTCTTTACTGCCTTTTTAGCTTTGGTATATATAGCACAGTGCCTGAAATGAAGTAGGTACTCAATTAATATTTGTGCATGAATGAACAAGGAGTATACTATCTGCTACTTACTGAGGGTCCCTTCAGCACCAACTGTCATGCTAAGTGCTTTAGATATGTTATTTAATATTCAGAAAGTGTCTATGAGGTTATAGGTATTTCTAGTCCTGTACAATAGATGTCAAATCAAGACATGGCTCAGATGGTAAAGAATCTGCCTGCAATGCAGAAGGCCTGGGTTTGATTCCTGGGTTGGAAGATCCCCTGGAGAAGTGACTAGCAACTCACTCCAGTATTCTTGCCAGGGAAATCCCATGGATGAGGTTAAAGGTATTTCTAGTCCTGCACAAAAGATGCCAAATCAAGAAATGGCTCAGACAGTAAAGAATCTGCCTGCAATGCAGGAGACTTGAGTTCAATCCCTGGGTTGGGAAGACCTCCTAGAGAAGGGATTGGCAACCCACTCCTGTAATCTTGCCTGGAAAATCCCGTGGACAGTGGAGCCTGGAAGCCTACAGTCCTTGAGGTTGCAAAAGAGTCAGACACGACTAAGCAACTTTCACTTTCACAAAAGATGTCAAATCAAGACATGAATTAAGCAGGTAGATGGCTCAGGATCACATAGTAATGGACCCAGAATTTGACCCAACTCTGCCTAATTCCATAGCTATTGCTCTTTCCATTTAGCTACATGTAGAAGAAATAAAAAGCATCCTCTGAATACTATACTCAATGTCCCAGGCTAGGAAGTGCCATATGTGAGCCACTATTAGGGTTCTTCAGGAATCAGAGTTGATACAGAGAACATTCCTGGGCAAAGAGGCTTTTTCCTCAGCGTGGGTCCTTCATGAAACCAAGCCATGCACATGTCAAGACTCCAATTAAGACCCAGGTATAGAGTTGTTGAGAGAAGAAGATGAGGCAGGCTTTAAAGACTGATGAAGGCTAAAGATGCTGTCCAACTTCTTACCAAGCCTGTGTTTCTCTTTCCTTCCGGGGACTAAGTACCCATCTAAGTAATAAGGGGGTTGGGCTTGCCAGCGTCAATGCTTCTATCTCAGGCAATTTATATAGGCCTCGGAGAAAAAAATACAGAAACAAACACAAAATATACAGAGAGATGCCAGAGTCACTTGTTGAAGACGGATTATTTCCAAAACTAAACTGAGCATAACATGGTTTACAGTTTTGGGGTCAGACAGATTGACTCTGCACCTAGCTCTTAGTCATACCAGCTGTGGATCGTAGGTGTATTACTTTCTCCCTGAATCTCAGTCTCTTCACCAATGAGATGGGGTCATTTGGTCAGTGGTTTTCAAACGTGGTTTGGAACAGCAGCATCAGTGCACCTGGGAGCTTATGAGCAAAGTTTCAGGCCCGACTCAGACCTACTGAACCAGAAACTCTGGAGACAGGGGCTGGCATGCTGTGCTTTAACACATCTTCCAGGAGACTCTGATGCAGTAAAGCTTGGGAACCACAGAGTTAGGCCAGTGAATTTCCAGCTTTTTTCTCCACCACCCATCGTACGAAATTTACTTTTCATTACAAGCCAGTACTCACACACATTATGTTCGTAACTGAGACACAGTTTCATGAAACATTCTTCCTCCGGCTTCTTGAAATGGTCTCTGATATTTAATATGCCATGCCATGCCATTACACTCCAGTTCACATCATTCTATCCTGCATCAATCCACTTCAAACCATTCCAGTCCACTCCATTCCATCCCACTTCAATTTTTCCTGTTCTATTCCATTCCATCTCATTCCAGTCTCTACCATTCCCTTTTTTAAATGCTGTTTTCAACTCATCACATTGATTTCATGACCCAGTAATGTATCAAAAGCTATGGTTTTGAAAGAAACAGTGACCTAAGCAGTCCCTTCCAGATTGGGCTGATCAGAAGACAAGGTATTATAAAATACCTATCACACTGCCTAATGCATACTGGGTTCTCAAATTAATGGTAACTTTCATCATCTTCATCAACATACTATGCAGCAGGCAGAAACTTATTAAGTATTTTAGTGAAATGAAACTCATGTTAATGTCTCAAACCACATAAAAAGCACAAGTCCCAAACCTCTTTTTGTGAATGTGCTTATGCATAAATCCAAGTTCATCTTTTCCTAGGAAATCCCTGGGAAAGTTATAATTACTCTGATTCTTGGCAATAAAATAATCATAGTGCTTGAAAATCCCCACGGAGGTGTGCTGGCAACGGACAAGTGAGAGGGGAGGCGGGGTCAGAGATGATCATTCTGTGGGGGCTGAGAAGGGAGTCTCTATGGTGCACTGAGCTCTGATGGGTAAATTTCAACATTCCCGTGGCATTTACTCAACACTGTCGTTGCCAACAAAACAGATCTCCGCTAAGGGGACCAGATGGCCGCAAAGGAGCCAAATGGGAAGGTGCTGGTTACAAATTACAACCGCAGCACCTGAACCCTGCAGACGGAAGCTGCTGCAGTGCTAATCGCCCCCTCCTGGAAAATCAGACTTGCATTTAATGCTAAGAACCCGAAACTATGAATCCCATCAGAAGTATGCTGTAAGTCTCAACTCCCTTTACTGCATGCGGAAGGAAATGAGGAGTACAAAACCCCACCCACCAAGTGAGGGGGAACCTCTCTCCCAGGATTGCTTGATGAGATTCACCTATCTAGAAAGTTCAGCTTTGATTCCCAACCCCCACAACCAGGACTTTTTAGTTATGATTTCTAATACCTACTCTTTGGAGGTTACTCAGTATGTGCCAGCAGGTGACATGCTGAACTTCATCTGTTGGGTCAAGTAGGATTGTAAATGAAAATTTTCAGATGAGGACAGAAGCTCAGAGAGACTGTCCAAGGTCATAGAGCTGTTAAACAGGGAAGTTAGATTTGATCCATGTCTCTGCCTTCTAGGCCTTCCCTGGTGGCTCAGATGGTAATCTGCCTGGAATGCAGCAGACCTGGGTTCGATCCCTGGGTCAGGAAGATCCCCTGGAGAAGGAAATGACTGCCCACTCTAGTATTTTTGCCTGGAGAATCCCATGGACAGAGGAGCCAGGCAGGCTACAGTCCATGGGGTTGCAAAGAGACGTTTATGACTAAGCAACTTACTCTTTCACTGTTCACTTTCTGGCTTCCAAGCCAACATTCTTTATCATTTGGAGCCTACTTCTTCAAATTCAGCTGAATTGGGTCCCCAGAGAGAGGGTGAAGAGGAAGGAAGAAGAAAAGAAACCAGGATTTGTTGTGTACTAATGGTGTGAAGTGTACCATTGTGTGCTTGTGTGTTACAGAAATTTTCTAAGTCACAGTCTTTCACATCAAGATTATTATCCCCTTTTCCGGGTGAGAAAACAGAAGAAAGGTTAAGTATCTTGCCCAGGGTCACACCATTGAATATGGGAGAGCCAGACTTTTTCTCTCCTAGTCTAGACCTCTTGTTTCTTCACTGCTGCATGCTGACTAGAATCTTGGAAGGGCTTCTCTCCACTTCAGACCACCTTTAAGTTACTGCAGCATTAGTCATTATGAAACAGGCTAGAGCCCTCTCTTGCTCTAAAACATTCTATGGCTCCCAAGTACCTAAAGAATAAAGCCTCAGCCTGACTTCAGGATCTCCTCGGTCCAGATCCAAGTAGTCTGTCCAGTGTCTATTCGCAATACTGCTTTTCAAACACAAAGAGACCTCCCACATCTCCCTGGCCCAGTCTATCCTCCATATCAGCACCAACACATTCTTCCTAAACTATTGCTTGATTGCACCACCCCTTTGCTTGAGCACAGCTCTAAGGAGACATCTGTTACATCATTGCCATCACTTGCCTTTCTTCTGGTAACAGACATGATTGTCCTCCTTGAGGTGAGCCTGTGACCACGCCGGGACAATCAGAGCACCACACCCCTCAGACTACCAAGATTACTTCAGGTGTGGGCAAGTAACCTGGGCCAGTACAGTCAATCTACTCCGAGCTAATCTCAGGATCTTGGCTCAGGCAAAAGTGCTCACAGTTTGGGGGAACTGAACTGCAAGGACATTGGTAATTGCCGTGCCACCAGAGGGGAGATTGCATCTGAGAATGCAGCATAGAGAGGAGAGAGGCAAAAAACTCCTAATGACATGATGTATCACCCCTGGATCAAGTCTGGCCTGAAACTTCTTCATCTGCAGACGATTCTGTGACATAAGCTAATACATTTCTTCTAATGCCTAAGCGAGTTTGGGTTGGGCTTTCTTACCACTTGAATCCGGCAGTCTCCTTATGATTGGAAGCTTTAACTGATGGAGCACTTTCCTGTCTTCGGCATGAGATTCAGTCTCCTAAGGGACCTTGAAGCCCTGAGCAGTCAGGACCCCAGCCTCCATTTCCAAGCTCATCTCCTACCACTTCCCCTCCCCTCTGCCCACCTCCATCATCACCTATCTTCACACACTCAAGCCTCCCTGCCATGATCCATGCTGCTCTCTGCCTAGGTTACTTGGCCCCAGTCACAAATCTAGTTGATGCTAGATCGGATTTGAACCCCCACTCACCCATCTCATGTATGCAGGTCAAGAAGATTTGTATGCAAATCTGTCTGCAGGTCAAGAAGCAACAGTTAGAACTGGATATGGAACAACAGACTGGTTCCAAATTGGGAAAGGAGTACATCAAGGCTGTATATTGTCACCCTGCTTATTTAACTTATATGCAGAGTACATCATGCAAAATGCCGGGCTGGATGAAGCACAAGCTGGAATCAAGATTGCCAGGAGAAATATCAATAACCTCATATATGAAGATGACACCACCCTCATGGCAGAAAGTGAAGAAGAACTAAAGAGCCTCTTGATGAAAGTGAAAGAGGAGAGTGAAAAAGTTGGCTTAAAACTCAAAATTCCAAAAACTAAGATCTTGGCATCTGGTCCCATCACTTCATGGCAAATAGATGGGGAAACAATGGAAACAGTGACAGACTTTATTCTTTTGGGCTCCAAAATCACTGCAGAGGGTAAGTGAAGCCATGAAATTAAAAGATGCTTGGTCCTTGGAAGAAAAGCTATGACCAACCTAGACAGCATATTAAAAAAGCAGAGACATTACTTTGCCGACAAAGGTCTGTCTAGTCAAAGCTATGGTTTTTCCAGTAGTCATGTATGAATGTGAGAGATGGACCATAAACAAAGCTAAGCACCGAAGAATTGATGCTTTTGAACTGTGGTGTTGGAGAAGACTCTTTAGAGTCCTTTGGACTGCAAGGAGATCAAACCAGTCAATCCTAAAGGAAATCAAACCAGTCAATTCTAAAGGAAATTAGTCCTGAATATTCATTGGAAGAACAGATGCTGAAGCTGAAGCTCTGATACTTTGGTCACCTGATGCAAAGAACTGACTCATTGGAAAAGACCCTAATGCTGGGAAAGACTGAAGGCAGGAGGAGAAGGGGACAACAAAGGATAAGATGGTTGGATGGATGGTATCTCCAACTCGATGGACATGAGTCTGAGCAATCTCAGGGAGTTGGTGATGGACAGGGAAGCCTGATGTGCTGCAGTCCATGGGGTTACAAAGAGTTGGACATGACTGAGCGACTGAACTGAACTGAACTCACCCGTCTCAGGGTTTAAATGCACAACCACCATGGAAGATGGCCTCTTGGAGGTGGGAGGCATGTCTGGAAGGTGGAATGATGGAGCAAGGAGAATCACGTGCCAGGAGAGGGCTCTGGACTCTATTCTTTATTTACTGTGTATAGAAAACTGTTTAAACACAGGACCTAGGAACCAAACTTCTTGGCTTCAAATCTTGACTCCACCTCTCACTAGCTGCAGCACTTGGACCGCTCTATATTTTGACTTCCTGATCTATATACCATGGTGGTGATAACAGATCCTACCTTGAAGGATCAAACAAGCTAACAAAGGATTTAAAAAGTTAACAAAGATACAGCACTTAGAATAGTGCTTGACCCATGGTAGGTCAATGGAAGGCTTAGCTAGCTACTATCACTGTTAATCTGCAGGAGACAAGGAGCCCTGGAACGTTCCTGGGCAGGTTTCAGGGACATGAGTGGGGCCTTTATTGTATTTCACACAAATGTGTGCCTTAGCCACAGGAAGGCCTCGGTGAATCCTGTGCACTCTTGGAGGGTCCCCTCATCAAATGCTTCATCTCCATTCACACCAGACACCTGTGGGAAGGGGCCCTGGGGGCAGCCACAGCTGGCTGGTCACCCTGGCCTCCATCCCCCTTACCTCCCAGCACAGGCCCCGCCTGCTCCCAGCTGAACGTGGCTGTCACTGGGCTGACCTCTGGTCTACATGCTACCAGAACAAAGTGTGAGCCACTAACTGAATGGCAGCTATGGGCACCAGGCCCAACGCCCACTGTGGGGCCTCTTTCGCCCACGAAGCTGCCGCCTCCCAGATGCTCTCAGCTGGCTGGGTTGGCAGACTGGGTGAGAGCAGGATGCCTGGCACACGGGAGCCAAGCCTGTCCCCAGGCCACCCGTGAGACAAGGGACCAGACGAGGCGGTGGGACCAGAGAAGAGGCAGCGTATAGGCAAGCAGGCCTGGAGGGGAGGCCCCCCTCCTCCTTCCATCTCCAACTACTGGCTTGTGCTCCTGCGGACCATTCTGTGCCCCCACAGCCCGCTCAGGTGCTTTGTTCTCTTCAATGCTCTATCATTACTTCGTGGGGGTCAAGTTTGCAACTGGCTGTTAGATCCTGTAGGGCAGGGGCTTGTCCCATACACCTCGGTTCTCCCCTCTGCCCAGCGCAGACCTGCCCCCCACCCCCCCAACTTGTTATAAAATCTGCCTGCTTTTCCCTGCTTTTCCTGTTACACCCCAGGCCAGCAGCTCCTGCAGACAGGACCAGCCCTCCTGCTCCCCTTCTCTCCAGCCCCCTGCCATTCCTCCTTCCTGTGGCAGCCCAAGTGACCTTTTAGAAATGCAAATCAGAGGGTGTCACTCCCTGCTTAAATCTCACAAACAGCCTCCCATCCTAATTAAAAGGAAACCTAAACTCCCTACCACGGCCAACAAGGCCCTCCATGCACTCGCTCTGTCCACCTCCTCCCAGCGATGCCTGCCATCAGACCATCGTTTTCTTCAGCCGGAGCCTCTTCCCTCAAACTGGCTCCCTGGTCTGCTCATCTTCACACAACTGGTTTCTTCTTGCCTCCAGGTCAGTTTCCTAGAGCCACGTTTCTGGACCACTCAGTCTGAATTAGCCTCCTCACCCCACCCTCCCTTTTCTACCGCATCATTTTATTTCGGCTTCTCCACAGAATTTATCAGTGCTCCCTAAAAGGCGTTAGTGATGGCACTGTTTTCCTTCTCCCCCATATGATTTAAATATTGCTTGTACTTTTCCTCCTCTATTAGAATATAAACTCCATGACTGTGGAGATGCTGTCTGATCCATGTCCCCCTCTGTCCCCAGAGCCTTGAACAGAGTCTGGTACATAGTAGAAGCTTAATAACTAAGTTTGAATAAACCCATTTAAGTCACTTGATCCCTCTCCTACCTAGACCGCATTTTACAGAAGAGCTGAGTCCTGGGGAGGTGACAAGGGAAAGGTCACATCAGAGAGTGGGACTGTGGGGACTTTTCATGTGAAGGGCTTTGAGTTTGTCTCTGATTCACCTCACCTCGCCCATCACTCTGCACAATGGAAGAGGTCACCTGTAAACACAGTCAAGTCCTGGGAAGGGACATTTAAGCCATCCTCAGAAGACTGCTCCAAGGGTAAAGCCTAGGATGGAGCGGGGAGTGAGCTCTGAAGTCAGATAGACCTTGGTTCAAGTCACATCTCTGACACATCTGCTTGGGAGATTGTGCAAGCTGTTTCTTTTCTCTCCAAACCTCAGTGATCTCACCTGCATAACAGTTACTTTGTAGGGTTATTATTCCACGCACTGTGCTGTGCATGCATGCTCAATTGTTCAGTCCTGTCTCTTTGAGACCCCATGGACTGTAGCCTGCCAGGCTCCTCTGTGTATGGAATTTTCCAGGCAAGAATACCGGAGCTGGTTGCCATTTCCTACTCCAGGGGAGCTTCCCAACCCAGGATCTCCCAAACCTGCATCTCCTGTGTCTCCTGCATTGGTAGGCAGATTCCTTACCACTGGGCCACCTGGGAAGCCCATTCCATACACTAGATGTTACTAATACTTATTAATAATCATTATTCGTATCTCAGAGATGTGTTTGAGGATTCAATGAAATAGCGTCTGTCAATCTACCATGGCACCTGGCACATCACAGGCGCTTGTAACTGACGATGACTTGCAGGTCACATTAGGAGAACCTGGGATATCACAGGTATCCTTTAAATATACGTTCCTGTACTTTCCTTTTTCTACCTGAAAAGCAAAGCCTTCTGATTATGCCTCTCAGAGCTGGCTCCTCACCTGGTTGGGAGGAAATGATGGGAGCAATCCGGGAGGCTTGGATACCACCGCACCTCCAAGGTGCCCAGACCCTGAACAGCAGGAGCAGCCTGTGCTGCCTGCTTGGCCTCCTCCCCTCCCCCTCGGTAGGGCTGGCCCTGCCATGAATATGCATACTCAGGCCTCAGCCTGGCAGAGGAGGATGTCTCTGCCTTCTTTAGGTCAGACACCATGGCAACCCGGCAGGCCCCAAAATATCAAGCCTTTTGATGCCTTGGGTTCTCATGCATTGCTCACGGCTGGCAACCATTCTCAGGAGACTGTTTCACAGGCACAGACAAGACTCTGGAATCCTACTGGTGATTTTTCTTAAATAGCACAAAGGTAAAACAGCAAGTGGTGGGGGGTGAGCATTGTCCCAGAGAGCTTGCGTTCTGATTCCAGCCCCAATGATTCCTAGAAAGACAACTTACTTACCTCTTATAATGTTTCATCTGCCATACAGTGGGAATAATAACAGTTCCCATTCATAGAGATGCTGTGATTACATTCAATTATTCATTCAACAAATAATCCTTGAAGCCCCACATGGCAGGCATCGTGCCTGGCACTAGTTCCTGCCTTTAGAAATCATAGCAGAGTGGAAGAGACATATCAATGATTACGCATGATTCACTGAATTTCACATGTGGCAAATGCTATGGATGGAGTCTACACGGTGCTTTGAGAACAGATAACAGTCTGAAATGTGATCATTCTTTCAATAAATATTTACTGAACATCTACTATCACCTCTTGTAGTTCTAGGTGCTAAGGATATGGTGAACAGCTTCCCAACTGGGATTCCATCTTCCGTTATTGACCCCCTCCCCATCCATTACTTCTCCACAGAGCAGGAATATTTCAAAATGAAAAATCAATCATCTCACCCAAGTGCTGAAAATCCTTTGTGTGTTTGCTTAGTTGCTCAGTCGTGTCCGACTCTTTGTGACTCCATGGACTGTAGCTGGCCGGGTTCCTCTGTCCATGGGGATTCTCCAGGCAAGAATACTGGAGTGGGTAGCCTTTCCCTTCTCCAGGGGATCTTCCCAACCCAGGGATCGAACCCAGGTCTCCCACATTGCAGGCAGATTCTTTACCACCTAAGCCACAAGGGAAGCCCAAGAATACTGGAGTGGGTAGCCGATCCCTACTCTAGGGGAACTTCCCAACCCAGGAATCAAACCGGGGTCTCCTGCATTGCAGGTGGATTCTTTTCCAGCTGAGCTACCTGGGAAGCCCGATAAAAATCCTTTAGTGATTTCAATTGCACTTAAAATCTAAGCTGGCTATTGCACCTTCCCTGGCCCTACCGAGATCCACAGCTCATCTCAGACAACCCCAGCCCCCTGCACACTACGCTCAAGTCCAGTGGTTCTCTGATTCTAATATGCATCAGAAACATCTGGAAACCTTGCTGGGCCCCTCACCCCAAGGTCTGTGACTCCACAGATCTGGGGTGAGCCTGAGAATGTGCATTGCTAACTTGTTTTCAGGTGATGCTGGGATCCACTAGACATCCACTCCGAGAACTGCTCCAGCCACTTGGCCTTAATGTTGTTCCCTGAAGACGCTAAGGTTTGTCCCACCTCAAGACCTTTGCACACGCCTATCCCTCTGTCAAGAACGCCCCAACTCTTCTGGTTAATGCTGAGAAATGGGAGTATTTCCTGCCATATCCGCAAACAAGGATGTCACAGCCATCAGTGATTACGGCCCTCCAAACGTGAATTTCTGAGCCTGGAGGGTGCCCAGGAAAAGCAACAGCTGCAATTGGGCAGCCATCTTTGAGCACTGAGGAGCTGGGGAAAGGGGGATGTGAAAAACGGTGGATAGTGACCCCAGATAGCTGAGATGCATATGAAAGGAATGGTTTCAGTAAGCATAGGCTCTTGCATCTTTCCATACATGGAATAGCAAGCTAAGTTCCTTAACTTGAGATACCTGGTTTTCCTTAATTAACAATAATATTTTGTTGTTCAGACTACCTGCGCTTTGTGGCAAACTTCTACCTAACCTGACTCCTTCACCCCTACCTACCCTCCCATGCTCCTACCCTTGCCACCCCCACACCCCACACCCACCCCCTCAAAGCAGTTCTCTCTTACTTGAGATGGTGTCTCCCAGGCTTGAAGTCCTAAAAATTCCCACCGAATAAAATATAACGCTCAACTTTTATGTTGTGACTGTTTTTTAAGTCGACAGCTCCTTCCCATATTAATACCCACTTCCTCAGAAATGTTATTCTCGTATATCTGCCTCCTTTGCTGTTTTAATTCATGATAGCAGCCCCAGTCTGTTCCTATCACTATCCCCACCCTTTCTCCTGTAAGCTGCAGGAGTGAAAGGCTGGCCGTTTTGCCTACCAGCTCAGCAGTGCTGGCCAAGGATGAGCTGTCAGTAAGCACATTTGTGCTGAATAAAGGACAGGCTCCCTGCCTCAGGGATGTCCAACCTAGGATAGTTCTTGCAAAGCTCTAAGCACAAGGCTTAGCACACAATAAATGACAATTATCACTGACAACCTCCCACCCTCAGGGTAACGCGCCTGAAGGAGACGTCCAGTCCATCGGCCTTAAACAGGAGCCAGAGAGAGGCCGTGTCCTTAAAGTTCCCTGAGGCTGACATTCTTGGCCTGCACTGAGGCAGCTGTTTGCAGCTGGTGTTGGCTCCCACCCTAGGAAACCAGGTGGACTGCATTCCCTCTGCAGATGCCCGCCCGCTCCAGTGTCTTTGAGTTGACCGCCCTCAGAGTTCATGCTTCATCTTGTGGAGAAGTAGCCTGCATGCAGCTTCTCCAGCCCCGCTACCTCCTTGGTTCTGCAGTCTGACCCTAGCCCTCAGCCCCCTCCGTGCTCTGAAGTGGCATCACCTCCAAGGCAAGTAGCACTGACTTTAAGCCCTGTTGTTGCATTGGAGCCAGCATCTCTCTGTGAAAAGAATTCTGTGTCCAAGGCTGCAGCAGAGAATGGAGTCCAGACACCACCACCACCCCACCCCCCCACCCCCGTGAAGGCTATTCAGAGGCACAAACGGACAGGCAATTAATAACCAAAAATGATCATAATGGCCTCTCCCCGCATAAAGGGGTTCACTTAAGGCACAATAGTGACAGTGAGGCAGATGGATGGCTCCGGAAGGGCCCTCTCCTCCCTTTTCTAAAGGGCTGACTCTGGCCTTGAGCAGGAGACCAAACCTTAAAGGAGTCATTTAAAAGGATAAAGGTTTATCCGTGAAGGGTTAAGATTCAAGGCTGGAAGGATTTCAGGAGGAGAGACGCAGGGGTCTTGCGGTTGGGTCCGCTGCCCCCAGGACAGGTCAGATGCTCCCCCAACCCTGGCGGTACCAGAGAAGCAGAACTAGGACGGGCTGATGGCCCCGTGGGGTCCCAGGCAAAGACAAGACAGTCACTTGGGGAGCCCCTCCAGGCAATCTGAGGAGAGTCAAGACAGCTTTCCAATGACTGCCAGGTGTCTTCAGAGCAAGTCAGCATGGCTGACAGGTGCAGGGGGGGTGGGGAACCCCTTCTGGTTCTTTAGAGGAGATAGGGCTTGGCCAGTCCCGCAGGAAGCTGGAGCCACCCACCCCCTGCCCTGCACCTACCCTCCGCTGTGATGCTCTGGGGGAGGTGGGGAGGGCAGATGCCTGGGGTCAGATTGAAGAGCGAGGTGCCTTCTGAACTGAGCCCCAGTGGTCAGCAGACACTTGGATGAGCCCGGCTGGTGGAATCAGTGTGACAGAGCTCCTAGACCAGTTGGATGGGACACAGGCTTCCTCAGAGAAGAGAGGCACTACAGGCTGCCCCAGGCTGCACACGGGAGTCTCCAGAGGATGTCTGCCTGGGGCAGAGACCCACCTACCAAAAAGTGTTAGCATGGTCAGGGCCCTCCCATACACATTTCTAATACCTGGTTTAAGAATAAAGATCAGTATCCTCTAATGATTTAAATCTCACCCAAGTTTGTTAGGCTCTGGATCATAGCCCTCCTGAAGGATCTGTGCTCCTTCTCAGTGTCTTTCAATTCAAGAGGCTTACTCCATCATCAGACCTCACACCTGTTGTCCCAAATTTTCCTTTGCCTTTATCTGCAATCAACCAGCCTCCGCGTGTTTATTTTGAACCCTGTGAAGTGTCAAGAATGGAGCTAAGCACTGGGGACCCAGAGGGAACAAAACAGACATACTGTCGGCTATTAAAATCTAGAGAATTCACAGGGGTGAACAGTTAAACGTGGACAATAAACTGTCACAGTTAGGACCCCAGTCTCTAGAGTCAGACTGCCTACCTGGAGTCAAATCTCAGCTCTGGCACTTATCAGCCATGTGACTTTGAATGTATGTGATATTGATCAAATGACTTAACTTCTCTGTGCCTGGAGACAATAAGGGCCTTTACCATAGAGTAGTTTTGAGGATTAACACATGTAAAAAGATTTTACATATATCAGCCACTATTTATCTTATCACATTCTCATTGTTGGCTATCCTATTGTCATGGTGAAAGTGGAAATACAGGACTTTGAAAGAAAGAAAGCATTTCTCCTCCAGACGGTGGGGGGAAGGTGTGGGGTGGGGTGGGGTGGGTGGGAGTCTGGGACCAAGAAAGGAACCTGCCCGAGGGAGAAGAGGTGACTTTTGGGGATGATAGGGAAGGCATGGGTGTTTCATGATGGTCATTCTCCCAGACTGCTCTTTTTCCATATCTCAGTGTCCAGCCCGGCATCTGGAGCACCAGAGATGCTCAGTGACTATTTAGAGGATATTTGTGAGTTTTCAAAAAGGATTTCCCTAAATTTGCCTGCAAAGTTCAGTTCAATTCAGTCTCTCAGTCGTGTCTGACTCTTTGCGACCCCATGGACTGCAGCACGCCAGGCTTCCCTGTCCATCACCAACTCCCAGAGCTTGCTCAAACTCATCTCCATTGAGTCGGTGATGCCATCCAATCATCTCATCCTCTGTCGTCCCCTTCTCCTTCCGCCTTCAATCTTTCCCAGCATCAGGGTCTTTTCCAATCAGTCAGTTCTTCGCATCAGATGGCCAAAGTATTGGAGCTACAGCTTCAGCATCAGTCCTTCCAATGAATATTCAGGGTTGATTTCCTTTAGGATGGACTGGTTGGATCTCCTTGCTGTGCAAGGGACTCTCAAGAGTCTTCTCCAATACCACAGTTCAAAAGCATCAATTCTTCAGCCCTCAGCCTGCAACGTAAGACTGATTTTTTTAAGGGTTACCTACTTAAATGAAAATAATAGATGGGAAATGAAGATAACGGAATTACTGTTCTTTCTCTCTCTCACTTGCTCACACACACACTTACACTTCAATTTTTAATCTAATAGACTGACCACATCCCAGGGTGATATGCACTGAGGAGTGAGGATGGGATAGCAGACACCGCAGTGACAGGCACACTGTATGGAAGACACTTCCTTGCTCAGCCCTCCTCACCAGCCTGTCTCAATTGGATCCAGGCCTCGCCCTCCGCCTGGCCTGCAAGGTCCTGCTGCTCTGGTGCATGCCTGCCCCTCTCCACCTGCAGGCTCCAACCAGCCTCTTCCACCTCCAAGTCCCTGACTCTACTCCATTCCTTCCTGCCTCAGGGACTTTGAACCAGCTGGGAGGTGTTCCCTCTTCCAGGACTCTCTCCCGCTCCCTTCCTTCCTTCTAGGAAACTCCAGCTTATCCTTCAGTCTCGGTTGAAACATCCTCATAGCAGGGAAGCCTTTTGGATCCCCAGTGCAGCCTCGCCGCGCCCTGCTCTCCTAGCATCCTGCAATTGCCTTTGCAGCCCTCAGGTCACCTGCCAGTAGTTTAGTATTTGCACAAGGGGCTGTTTTCTCTCTCTCCCTCTAGACTGGGAGCTCCATTGTGGTATGCTTAAAGCACAGCCCAGAGCTGACTAATAGCAGGTCCTCAAAAAATACCTTTTGGAAGGAAGGAAGGGAAGAAGAGACAGGGAGGGGAAAGGAGAGAACATGTATCATTTGGGGAGAGGTGAAGATGGACACTGAGTCCATCAGAAGGGGATACGCTTCCTCTTCTGCGGGGTGATGGGGTCAGCATGGATGCTGCCTGGGAGAGAAGACTGGATCTCTAGGAATATGTGAGTCATAGATGAAGAGACTAGGGGAGGGGGAGGGAAATGAGGGAAGGCAGAAATGATATAGGGTGGCAGCCTGGGGACTCAGACCCAGAACAAGAGGGAGAGAGGGCTGCAGATGTGATTAAGGGGCAGACAGAACCTTTGTCCAAGCAGCTTCTTCCATGTTCCAGGGTAGAGTTCATTTCGGGGAGCCTGGTGCTCTATCCCTGTATATTCTAGGAGGGCAGCTGGAGAAGTCCCTATTGCATGGTTATTTACTAACCAGCTACTCCTTATCAGAAGCCTCCAAGTTTTCCTATCCTCTCAGACCATTGTTTAGTCAGTTAAATCGTGTCCGACTCTTTGCAACCCCATGGACTGTAGCCTGCCAGGTTCCTCTGTCCGTGGGATTTTTCAGGCATGAATACTGGAGTTGGTTGCCATGCCCTTCTCCAGGGGATCTTCCTGACCCAGGGATCGAACCTACATCTCCTGCACTGGCAGGTGGATTCTTTACCTCTGAGCCACCAGGGAAGCCCTCTCAGGCCATCAGTCCATACCTTACTCAGAAATTGCCACAGATCTCTGCTCACCCAGCATGCCCAAACCATCACCCATCAGCTGGCACCCAGGGGCTCCCATGGCCTAGCCTGGGAAGCATCAGACACACTAAGCTCAGGCCTATCACACACCTGACCCTGGAGAAGAATCGATGCCACTTGCTGGAAACTGTACAGAATCGTGTCCCTGCCTCACACCAAAGCGATTCAGCCAGTCCAGACACACAGTTTGTTGTGAATGACGAAGTTATAGGTTAGACAGGGGTACCACATTAATTTTAACCTCAGGAAACCAGACATTCATTCAAAAGTCAAAACGAGACTACCCAAATGTGCCAGTTTCTGATATTTTTATTAACAGGGCATTTTTTTTTTTTGTCAGCTGGGAAATAGCAAAGGTTCTGAATCACGTGCTACTTTGACTAAGCCATTAATGGATTAAGAAAGGTTTTTTTGGTTTCGTTGTTTTTTTTCTTTTTGCCATTTATGCTACAGGACCTAACAAATGACCTCAGGGCTTAGAACCAGTGATTTGCCCAGGCTGTCTCGGCCTTTAGAATGATGGACCAAATCATTTTCTTGCCACCAAATGGTTTTCCTCCAGTGCTCCATGACTCAGAGAAACTGGTCTTTAGACACTGATAAAAGGGGGCAATGAAAGGGAAGGAAATTAGGTGATAGTGCAGCTCTGAATGCTGCTGATTACAAGCGACCCTCTGCCATCAAGGAGTCGAATCATCCTAGGCTGTGCAGGGAAATTAGCTCAACGTGCCTCAGAAGGGGATCTTTAAAGATCCATATATACCACACTGCCACGCACCCCTGCAGCTCCACTGTAGTAAATGGACTTCTAAATTCCCCAGCCAGACCTCACTATTGTCCCAGAAGGTCTTCTCCCCCTTTCCAAACGCTCAGGCAGTTACTTCTTCTTTTATGGAGAGTCCACTGATGAATTGAAGATGATAGAATTTGCAGGTCAGCATCTCTCCTGTCATGCCTTCCCCTGGAAAAGCAAATAAGCACTGCCCTCTGCTCTGGATATCTGCTTAGTTCTCATCACAACAGGATGAAGCCACAAATATTGAGGGCAGATTGTGAGAGAAAATTCCAAAAGGAAGAGGGCTCACTGGAGCCCATGGCTGCTTTCTTAGCACAACCACGAACTTGTTCTGGGCCAGACCTTGGGCCAGGCGCTGGGGACATAGAAAGCACTACCATGGCCCAGCCCTGCCCTCCAGGGTCACACAGGCTGGCAGGGGAGGCAGAAGGGAAAACAGACTGTAATAATAAGAGATCTACAAAAGCATCCGCTCCGTGCCCTTAGTCCCGACCACTCCTCACCCCTCCAGGGTCTGCCTCACTTCTGCCTTTGCTTTCAGTCAAGGGCAAGCCAGCCCTGGGAGGTGGCGGTCCCTGCCTGGAGAGGTAGAGGCAGAGTCATCAGGGGAGTTTCGGGAGCTCCCAGCCCTGCCTAAGGGTCTGGTGACAACATATTCTGCCTGAGACTGTTACTTCTCCAATCCTGCACTTCAAACCAGGCCTCCACATTCCTTAGAACCTCTTCTGGGGAGTGTTTCAAGAGCCCCCTTGTCTACTTACACCATTGTGGACAAAGCTGTGTATGTGCGTATGCGTGTATCTCTCCTCAGCAGAGAGCCCACCTGGCTGGGCAAGCTCCCCAAACTGAAGGCAAAGTCTGGATGGCTCAGCAGATCCAGGAGCTGGGGCTGAGAAGAAGGGGGTGGGGAGAAGTAAAAATAATCGCTCAATTTCAGGCTTGCTTGAGGCTAAGTGAATTTAATAATCCATAGATCATGTTATACAAATTGCATTTCACAGTTTGAAAAAAAATAATCCCACACTGTGTACAATCCTGGGTGGTTTATTTTACAAATAAATAACTGCGCTCTAAACAGCTCTATTTCCTTAGCCATCACTTGCAGAGAGCAGATTGACTCTCTGATTCCCCTCGCTCCCTCCTTCACAGATCCTAATTTCATTGCCAAAGAGGCTTTATTTATACAGCTAATCGCTACGTGAACAAAACAAAAAACAGATGGTATCTATTGAGGGCTTACTATGTGCTAGGTAATAGGCAGCATGCAAATGATAATATTAACAACATTATTAAACAATAACATACATGATTGCATTTAACGCTTATAGTATGAAGTGAGGATTGTTGTCTAATTCGGTAGATGAGGAAACAGGATCAGAGAAGTTAGGTAACATATTCGAGTTCACATAACTAATAGTCATAGCTCAGCATACAGAACAAGTCAGTCAGTCAGTTTAGTCACCTGGTCATGTCCAACTCTTTGGACATGCAGCATGCCAGGCTTCCCTGCACATTACCAACTCTCAGAGCTTACTCAAACTCATGTCCATCGAGTTGGTGATGCCATCCAACCATCTCATCCCCTGTCATCCCCTTCTCTTCCTACCTTCAATCTTTCCCAGTGTCAGGGTCTTTTCCAATGAGTCACTTCTTTACATCAGGTGGCCAAAGTATTGGAGTTTCAGCTTCAGCATCAGCCCTTTCAATGAATCATCAAGACTGATCTCCTTTAGGATGGACTGGTTGGATCTCCTTGCAGTCCAAGTGTCTCTCAAGAGTCTTCTCCAACACCACAGTTCAAAAGCATCAATTCTTCGGTGCTCAGTTTTCTTTATAGTCCAACTCTCACATCCATACACGACTACTGGAAAAACCATAGCTTGGACTAGATGGACCTTTGTTGGCAAAGTAATGTCTCTGCTTTTTAATATGCTATCTAGGTTGGTCATAGCTTTTCTTCCAAGGAGCAAGCATCTTTTAATTTCATGGCTGCAGTCACCATCTGCAGTGATTTTGGAGCCCAAGAAATGAAAGTCTCTCACTATTCCAATTGTTTCCCCATCTATTTGCCATGAAGTGATGGGACCGGATGCCATGATCTTAGTTTTCTGAATGTTGAGTTTTAAGCCAACTTTTTCACTCTCCTCTTTCACTTTCATCAAGAGGCTCTTTAGTTTTTCTTCACTTTCTGCCATAAGGGTGGTGTCATCTGCATTCTGAGGTTATTGATATTTCTCCCGGCACTCTTGATTCCAGCTTCATACAGAACAAAGTGCCTAAATGTCCCACAAAACTAAATATCCAAATAAATAATGTATGGCCTCCCCAAAGAGAACTGTGTACCCAATCCCAGTATAAAATGGACTTGGGACCAGGGAGGAATCCAGAGCCCCCAGGGTGTTCTGGCCTGGAGGTTGATGGTGCCCTTGCCATCAACTTCCCTGGGGAGGAGGGAGACAGCTGCCACTTCTGAGGATATTGCTTTATATTCCAATCCATACAATAAGACAGCCAGGCCTGCTGGGGGCGCTGAAGTAGCACCCAGGCCATACTGACAGCCTTTTTTTTTTTTTTTTCAAACCCCTTGTGATTGGCAACCAATGTGAGAGTTGGACTATAAAGAAAGCTGAGTGCTGAAGAATTGATGCTTTTGAACTGTGGTGTTGGAGAAGACTTTTGAGAGACCCTTGGACTGCAAGGATATCCAACCAGTCCATCCTAAAGGAAATCAGTCCTGAATATTCATTGGAAGGACTGATGCTAAAGCTGAAGCTTCAATACTTTGGCCACCTGATGTGAAGAACTGACTCATTGGAAAAGACCCTGATGCTGGGAAAGATTGAAGGCAGGAGGAGAAGGGGACGACAGAGGATGAGATGGTTAGATGGCATCACCGACTCAACAGACATGAGTTTGAGCAAGCTCTGGGAGTTGGTGATGGACAGGGAAGCCTGGCGTGCTGCAGTCCACAGGGTTGCAAAGAGTCAGACATGACTGAGCGACTGAACTGAGCTGAACTGACTGGCAACAGCTCAGGGCCAGGGTGTTTGGTCACAAAAGAGAGAAAGAAGTTAGGACCATCCAGATTCATACGTTCTGATGGTGCTTCAGTCTCTCTTCAAGAATCCAGCAGGAGGATTAGTTCCTGGAACCTCAAGAATAAGGAATCACCCTTCCTGGGATGTTGTTACAAATCAAGTTCCTAGTTGATTCCAGAAATTAACCTTCTGTGACTTAGTCTAATAAGTGAAAGCAAGTGTGGTCCCTTTGACCAGGAGGAAAGCTTATATCGTAAGTCAGAGATGCTTCATATTTCATCTAATAATTCATAGATTATGACTTCATAGCTCACAGTGCCAGAAGAATTTTTCAATAATGATAATAACAGCTAACTAAATGCTAGACCTGACATAGTGCTGCAAATACATCTTCTTGCCTCATTTCCCCCAAATTTCTGTGAGGTAGGAATGACTGTCTCCTCTTAATTGGTCAGGAAGCAGAGGTGAAGCACTTTTGTCCTGGTTATCTTACCTGGGAGGTAAGAGAGCTGGGCTTTGAACCTATTCTATCAAATTCTTCAGCCCAGACTCTGCACCCCCTGCCCCACACAACCTGCTCAAATTTGAGTGGAAGTGCTTTGTAAAGCAAGGTACAGATGTCCATGGTTATTTGCATCTACATGACAGTCTGATGGAGAATCTATGAGTTAAATCTTGCAGAGAACCATCCTGCTCAATTTCAGGAAAGCCACGAGTAAGCCAGAAAGAGACAGACAGTGCTTTATTCCCAACGAATTTGTAAAAAGCTTCAGGTTAGGGGTAGAAGGGAGATGACCCTCTTTGTCACAGGCCTGCTGGGGAACAGTGGGTATCAGTATCCCAGATGACATAATGAGTGGGTGCAAAACCTTCTAGGTTCTCGGGAGGAAAACACACGGGACCCCCCTCAGGTCCAGTTCAGGTTCCATGACCTCACTGGTTCATGCCAGGTTATCTATTGATTCCCTCTCCTTGGAGAGAACTTGACTCATATGCGCCTGAAGGACTCTTCCAGCACTTAAGAGCCTGGGCTGACACTGACTCTCCATTGCACCCAGGATATATCAACATCTGTTCCACACAGCTGTCCACTCAGACACAGGCCTGGGAGTCTCCAGCCCTTCGGTGAGTAGCTGTGGATGGACCAAGTCCAAAGGGCATGGCCCTTGTGATGGCCCGATTTTCTCTCTGGCTCCCACCCAGAAGAGCCCTGAGCTCTTCATTCGCCAGTTCAGCGGTTCGCATTAATGATGACTCCAGCAGGCAGGCAGGCGGCACTCTGTCTGAGATGGCAGTCCTCACTCTTGTTATCAAATCCCCTAAAGCGGTTGCTAACCCACTGCTATCACCTGGCAGGCTGCGAGCAGCTCATTAAAAGGGAGAAAACTCCCTCCACATGGTCCCAAAACTCCATTCCCTGGAGAGCTGCCCGGTGAAGCCGATAAACCCCAAGCTGTGTCAACTTTCATTTAAACCCAAACAACCCCTGGGTGCTCTCCGTGCTGGTTGGGCCTTGGTTAGCGACACAGAACACAGTAGAAAAAGTGAGAGGAAAGAAAGAAAGGATGCAAAAATAGCATTTATATTGCTCCCCTCCATCTTTGGAAAAAATGGAAGAAGCCAGGGGCTCACAGCTTTGATGGCGGAGAGCAGGGAGGGGAAGAGGAGGAATAAAGGAGTTCGAAATCAGGAGAACCAAGATCCTGTGCTCACAATGCACCTTTACTTGGCTCCATCTCCATTAAGTTAGGCTGGGAAGAGAGAAGATGATCATAGAGCAAGATATTCAAGGTGCCATTTTCCTTGAGTTGCTTCCTGAAGAAATTTTACAGAAATAAGTAAATTAAGAGCTAGAAGAAGTCTTGAAGGCACCTACTGTGCTAAGGCACAGGGACCTGGGACTTTATGCCACAAAACATTATTGACACACATACCCAAGAGATGGGATATGCCACAGAGATTTGGGACAAGCGACTGAATCTCTGGGCCTCAGTTTTCTGTAACATCACCTACCTTGTATATTATCAGAAAGAGTACATGAGTTGGTTGTTCTATTGAAAGACTCCAGTTTGGTACCTAGCACATGTGGTTTCCTTCCATCTCCCTTTCCCTCTTGTTTGTTTTTTCTTAACAAAAGCATCAGAGACAATAAAATGACCTGCCAAAACACACACAGTCAGCTAATGGTAAAGGCATGGCAAGTACCTGTCTACTGACACTCCTTGCCTTTTCCCAGTTACATCCTGAAATTCTGCTGAACTAGCCTTGATGAATAAACACGGATCCAGAGACAATAGGGTCGGTACCCAATGAAGGTTCAGGCCCCCATTCTACAATTGACTATGTGATTCTGGACAAGTTCCCTGAGTCCTGTGTATCAGCTTCCTCATCAATAAAATGGAAGCTGTAGCAACTTCACAGGTTTGTGGTGAAGTTTCAACAAGTTCGCAGGCATCCACGGTCCAGCCTCATGCCTGGTGCGTCCCAGGTGCTCAGCATCCTTCCCCATCCCCTTCCCCTTCTTACTGCATTTCCCACAGTGCCAGGGCAGTGCCCTGGCCACAGGATGTTCTCTGAAGCTGCTTGTTGGCCAGTAAGACTGAAGCCAACTTCCAGAGAAATATAGCCTGCCCTGCTACATCGATTGTGAGATGGGCCAAGTCTACCTTCAGCACTGCATCACCTCATCGTCCCACGGCTCGGCTGCCTTTCTCAAACCTGCATACCATGTTCTAAGAATCTTCCATGCCTGCTTCAACCCTGGAGCTACACCACAGTTTCACCTCCTATTCAGCCTGTGCCCAATTCTTCACTGATATAATGATGAGCTGATGATGTGACGATGATGCGGGCGGTGGTAGTTAACTTTTCTTGAGCTCATTCTGTACCAGACACTGCCCTTCTCTTTACATAGGTTTCTTGATCCCATTCTCATAATTCCCATATGACCCATTTTATAGTTAAGTAATTTGGCAACAGAAGTCACAAGCTAGTAAGATGATGGCGCTGGAATTCACAACCTTCTAATTTCAGAATCCACATGCTGAACCCTTTGAAAAGCTTTAACTTAAAAAAAGTCTTACTCTGAATAAGTTATAGCCACAAGAGCAACAACGATGTGACAATTAAGGTAATACCAGCTGCAATAACAGTTTGAATCCAAAAGTTTGGTGGCTCAACTCGAAAAGAATTGATCTCATATTTGTATAACATTCAGTGGTGGAGTGAAGGGATAAACTGGCAAACAGGGGATCTTTGCCCTGCAGCCAGCCGGGGCTCTGGGCTTGATGGACACTCTGCTGTCTTCAGCACACACTGTTACATCGCAGTGAGAACATTTTATAAGCCAGACTGGGATGAAGCTTTAAATCATTTCTACCCACATTCCATTGGCCAGAACTCAGTCACATGACTTTCCCTAGTTACCAGTTAGGCTGAGGAGGGAAGCCCATGGCTGGGCAGGGTTTCTAAGCCGTAACTCTTTATTGTGGAAGGGGTACAGTCATCTTTGGTGACAGCCAGCCATTCCTGTCATAAATAATAATAGCAGCAATAATAAGAAAGATAATAATAAAAGAGTTACCCTTAACTGAGCACTTGCTGTGCATATGCACCAGTCTCTGTGCTAAGTACTTGATATATATCATACGAACTTCTCACATTCTGAAAGATGAATATTATTATCTCTATTTTACAGAGAAGAAAATTGGCATTTTAGGAGAGGAAGGGTTTCAAGACTCACATGGCTGGTGAGCGGTCGACCAAACGACAAACCAGACGTCTCAGTCTGGGTCCCCGAGACAGCAGAGCTTCAGCGGGAATTCAAGTGCAGACACTCTTAGAGGAGCCCAAGTACTTAGCAAGTGCTTGTGCGAGTACTTATATCAAGTACTTAGCACAGAGCCTGTTGCATACGGCAGTGTGAGGGAGAAAAAGAGGGAAATGAGGCCAGGAAAGGGGAAAAGGGATGCGAAGCGATGCTTCACTGGGCGGGGCAGGGGGGGCACTGTTTCACCACAAGCTGCTATAACACAGCAGGTGATTAGCAGGTGTGTTTGCTTAGCATGTGGAGCTTTCTCCAAAAAATCTGTAAGGACAAGGCCTTAGAGTGGTCTCTGGCAGGGAGGAAGAAGAGGGGGATTGGCTGATCGCCCCCAGGTTTCTTCCTTCCTGTTGGTCCAAGTCTATAGAAGGTTGGCTCCCAATACTTGTAGGTGGTATCATTTGGCCCCTCGTGGGCCCTGGGGAGGCCAGAGACAACATGCTGCCTCCCACCCATGTCTCACAGTGAGGGACAGTGCAGCAAGGGCAAGGGCCAGCGCAGAGGGCATGGAGGCCAGACAGGCCCAGCACTTCAGCTTGGACTGTCCAACTGTGGGTGGCAGCAAGACGAGGAGGCAGGAGTGCCTTCAGCAAGAAGGAGGTGCTCCGAGTAACCTGAGAAATGCCTGAGGCTCCTGTGTCAGCACCAAAGCGCACGCTCTTTCCACCACCTTACCCATATCCCTCTCAAAGCAGACGCAAACTGTGGGAGTTTCAGGCCCTTCGATGGGGGGAGAAAGGGAGACCTCTTCGGGCAGGAGTGCATCTCAGATCTCACCCCGTAAGGGACCACTTTTCTCCCCACACTGAAAGGAGCAGCTGAAATCAAACACTAGGTAGGAACCCAGGACAGTTCATCCATGTAGCAGCTCCTTTGGGCAAGAAAAGGGGCCACACACCTGATGATGGTGGCTGAGAGGGTGATACCTTTGAGCTCACTGTCACACCCATTTTAGAAAATGAGGCCCATTTTTAGAAATTTCACAGCACTGGAAGGGAGTGGCCTCTAAGTTCACACAGCCAGTGGGTGACTGGGCGGGACCAGAGTTCTGAGCCTTTTCAATGATGCCACCCTCTCCCAACATCTCTGCAGGCTTTTGTAGATCACGCTTATCGCTTCTCGGCCTTTTGGCTAAGATCAAGTGTAGACTACCCTTAACCCTAATTCTAGCCAGCTCTCCAATGCCTGGACTCCCCCAATAAGAGGAGAAAAACTCTCCCCCTGTTGAGAAATGCACTTCTTTTCTAGCTATGCCTACCACAGGTACAGGGTCATTTCTACAGGGAAAGCCCTCCTGTAGGATGAATCATTTCACCTTTGGTTGTGAGAGATTCCAAACCCACAGACATCATTATCCTTGTTTATCACCTGGCCTGATCCCAAGAAGTCAGCAGCTTGCCCACACTGCCCGCAAAAACCAGATAGGAGCCGGGGGCTCTGCTTGAAGGCTGTGAATGGAGGGCCTGCCGCCCACGCCAGCTGCCTTTCCTCAACCCATTAGCATTCCGGAGAGGGTCTCTGGGGAGATGGGGAGGAGGGAGCACACAGATGGGAACGTGTGCAGTCCCCTCCCCAAGGCACACCCCCCTGGAGTTCCCTCAGTTCTAGCCAAGATGGTCCCCGTTTCTGAAACTGAAGATTCCTTGCAAGGAGCAGAGCCAAGCCCAAACCAGTATTTCCAAGCTGCCCCACTCCCCCTGTCAAGCCATGAGAAGGAGGATTAAGAAAATGATGGGGCATCAGGGTGGCTACAATTAGACCGGCACATCGCTGTCTCCACAAATGGCATGAGCAATGTGATTTAACAGCTCATTATTAATGGGAGAAATGAGATAAAGACCAGGTTCCGTGTCCAAGGGGAGATCCTAGACCAAACTGAATACATGTGCTAATGCTCACTTTCAGGCCAACCCTGACAGAAGGGTGAATTCCACTCCTGCCCAACTTCAGCGCCCCCCAGCCCTTGGCCATCCCCCATGAAACCGAGGAAGAAAATGGACTCTGATAAAAGCACATTATCTGCTGTGACCCACATCCTTTCCCTGAGAAGGACAGTACGGGAAGTGTCATGTCTGTTGTTTCACAAAATTGCTTAAAAAATAAATAACGAGTAATGTCAGCTGTAATGCAGGATAAAGGGGTGGGTTGTATCAGAAAAACAAGCAAGAAATACTGTGGAGATGAAACAAGGAGTTTCATGTTCCTGTGGCTTTCTGTATACAGGGTGTTGCCAGCTGTTTGGAGGCTGTGTGTGTTGTGTGTGTGAGCACGTGAGTGTGTATCTCCCAGTGTCTCTTCTGGCTCCCTTCCAATCCATTCTTGTCTTAGCAGCCCATGTGATTGATCATGTCTCCCTCTAGTTTAAAAACCTTTCAATGGCTAAAAAAAAAAAAAAAAGAGTACAATGGTGTACTCTTACACCAAAGACCAAAATCTTTCAAGTGACTGTGAGACTTCACGTGAGAAGCCCTTGCTTGTGTCCCAGCCCCACCGTCAACCACAATCCCAGTGAATTGCCAGGGTCCAGCCACACTGGTCTTTCATCATGTCCTGGAGCACCCTCTGCTCCTCCCTGCCTTGGGGCCTTTGCACCTGCTCTTCGCTCTGCCTGGGCCATTCTTCCCACCTCCTTTTTGCCCCTTCGATACCTAGTACAAGCAGTCATCCCATTTTTTATTTTCTGAACTATTTATTCTCTTTATTTGATATTTGCCATGACTCCTTCTTTCTTTTTGTAAAGACTGATTGCTCAAGTGCTTTAATAATTCTGCCTCAACTGGTTTAATGGAATATTTGCTATCAGTTCACTGGCTCACCCATATTAAAATATAAAAAGATCATGATTTTGTACCTAACCGTCATTAAAACTAGTATTTTCCCAGATGCACAGACAGGCACATGAAAAGATGCTCAACATCACTAATTCTTAGAGGAATGCAAATCAAAACTACAGTGAGGTACTATCTCACACCCAGTCAGAATGGCTATCATTATAAAGATTGAAACGCTGAAGAAGGTGTGGAGAAAAGGGAACCCTCCTGCACTGCTGGTGGGAATGTAACCTGATACACTGGGCTTCCCTGGTGGCTCAGATGGTAAAGCGTCTGCCTGCAGTGTGGGAGACCTGGGTTCAATCCCTGGGTTGGGAAGATCCCCTGGAGAAGGAAATGGCAACCCACTCCAGTACCCTTGCCTGGAAAATCCCATGGACAGAGGAGCCTGGTAGGCTACAGTCCATGGGGTTGCAAAGAGTCGGACACGACTGAGAAACTTCACAGCCACCACAGAAAACAGTATGGAGTTTCCTTTATAAAATGAAAATAGAGTTGCCGTATGATACAGCAATCCCACTCCTGGGCATATACCTGGACAAAACTCCAATTCAAAAAGACACATGTAGGGACTTCCCTGGTGGCCCAGGGGTAAGAATCCACCTTGCAGTGCAGGGGAAGTGGGTTCAATCCCCGGTCAGAGAACAAAGATCCCACAGGCCATGGGGTCACTAAGCCTGCACATCACTAGAGAGGAGCCCCTGTGTTGTAATGAAAACACCCTGCATGCTGCAAGATCTAAGACCTGCCACAGCAAAAAATAAATAAATATTTTTAAAGACAAGATAAAAATTATTTGTAAAAGGATATATGCACTCCTATGTTTGCAGAAGCACTATTCACAATAGCCAAGACATGGGAACAACCTAAATGTCCATTGGCAGATGAATGGATAAAGAAGATGTAGTACATATATACAATGGAATACTATGCAGCCATAAAAAATGAAATAATACCATTTTCAGCATCATGAGATTATCATATGGAGTCAAGTCAGAAAGAAAAAGACAAATACCATACAATATCACTTATATGAGGAATCGAAAATAGGATACAAGTGAACCTATCTGCAAAATGGAAACAGACTCAAGGACACAGAGAACAGACTTGTGGTTGTCAGGAGGGAAGGATGAGGGGTTAGCAGATGCAAACTACTATGTATAGAATGGATAAACAACCATGTCCTACTGTAGAGCATAGGGAACTGTATTCAATATCCCATGATAAACCATAATGGAAAAGAATACAAAAAAGAATATATATATGTATACGTGTGTATTGATAAAACAATCACTTTGCTGTATAGCAGAAATTAACACAACATTGTAAGTCAACTATATTTCGATAAAAGAAACGTAGTGTTTTTTTCCCAAAGCAATATATTTTGACCTAGAGATGCAAATTTTTTTCTTTTCCTTTTCAATATAAGCAGTTTCTCTGTTGTGAGAGTTTTGGCTATGACTTCCCTCAAGTTGCTTCAGTTTCTTCTCTGAAAATACCCGTAGGTCTGAGCTGAGCTCTGTTTTCTATCCTCCATATCAAGTGTGTTCTTTTGAATCACTTCAATCTTTATTCTTTTCTACTTCAGGTTTTCTCTCCATTGGACGACCAGTTCACCTTCTCCTTTAGAGTAACCATCTTTTATTCCTGTTGCCCCTTCTTTACACGTCTCAAATGTGCTTATATGCTTTTCTTAAATTAATTAATTCTAGATTACACCAGAACACAGATTTCAAAGTATTTTCTATTAAAGAGAGAGTTCTCTACAAAAACAAAACAAAAAAACACAAGACACTACAGAGTTTAGGATAAGCAGACACCTTTGTTTCATTGTAAGCATCACTAAAACTGAAAAACCGCAGCCATTTCTAAGAAAGCTTTCCTTGGCCCCTTTATGTACTCTTACATCCCCCTGTATATCTTCTTTGTATTGTGTGTCACCATTTTAATTACATAATTATTTGTGTGGTTAGTTATTTAATGCCTGTCTTCCTCATTCTACTGCAAGCTCCATGACAGCAAGGTCAAGTTGCATTTTTTTCTGATTTCAAGAACACTGTGTAGGAGGGCTGGCCTGCACTGCAATGGAACAGAGGTATTTCCAGACGTGTATGCAGCACAGACTAAAGAAAATAAGCTTAAAGCTATTGAGTAGGGAGGGTTAAACCATTTCTTCACTCATTCACTCAGTCAATCACCAAGTCCTCACTGGATGCCTACTTGATGCCAGGAGATGTCTTGGCTGGGCAAATAGGGTCGGGTAGTTAACAAGATAGGTGTGGACCATACACAAGGCACAGTGCATGTGACCTGTCCTCTATGGAGTCATTCTTGAGCCTTTCACCTCCCAAGTGATGTACTGCTCCTTTCTCTCTGATTGGTACCCATCTCTCAGCCTCTCCCATGCTTGACTGCCCCAAATGTCTTCTCCACTGATTGTACCCACTGCACTGCCCCCTGAGGGCTGACTGTGCCTACTCAGTGCCAAAGACAGTGCCTCACACCCTCCTGGTGCCTAATACATGGACAATGAAAGAATGCAAGAATGAATAGTGGAGCCACATAATCAATCAAGACCATGAGCTGACCCCTTTCCCTCCCCACTCTCCAGTCCCCCTGGGATCCCCACTCTCTGTTCCAACTGCACTGACCCCAGCACTTTGGACAACACTGAGTGTGCTCTTGCACAGGCTGCATCTCTTACATAGAAACGTTTCCCTTTGTCTGACTCAAGCTCATCTTGCAGTTCTTAGTGTAAGCACCACTTCCCCCAGAATGCCTTCCCTGTCCTGACCACCACCACCTTCACCCTGAGTTCAGTTCAGTCGCTCAGTCGTGTCCAACTCTTTGCGACCCCGTGGACTGCAGCACGCCAGGCTTCCCTGTCCATCACCAACACCCGGAGCTTACTCAAACTCATGTCCATGGAGTTGGTGATGTCATCCAACCATCTTATCCTCTGTCATCCCCTTCTGCTCCTGCCTTCAATCTTTCCCAGCATCAGGATCTTTTCAAATGAGTCAGTTCTTTGCATCAGGTGACTAAAGTATTGGAGTTTCAGCTTCAGCATCAACCCTTCCAAAGAATATTCAGGGCTGATTTCCTTTAGGATTGACTGGTTTGATCTCCTTGTTGTCCAAGGGACTCTCAAGAATCTTCTCCAACACCACAGTTCAAAAGCATCAATTCTTTGGCACTCAGCTTTCTTTACAGTCCAACTCTCACATCCATACATGACCACTGGAAAAACCATAGCTTTGATGACCTAACCCTAACCTTCATCCTCACCAGGTGCTAAATCCAGACTTGGTAGGGATTCCTGCCATGGCTTCTCATAGCTCCCTGGACTCCCCCAGTTAATTATCTCTGTTCCCTCCTCGACAGTAGCTTCATCTATCTTGTATACAAGCCCCTTTCCTGGCACATAGTAGACTCTGAATGAATTTTTTCAAGCAAGTGATTATAAAAATACTTGAGTAGAAATTGCATATGAAGGCAGAATGCTTCTAATTTCTTGCCTTCAATTATGTAACTGCAAATATATGGGCATTTTACTGAAGCTCTGAGCAAAAAGGTAAATTACTTTTTTTAAGTTCACATTTGGAATTAATTTTTAAACCAATTTGCATGTTATTCTCAATATTCTACATCATTCTTGACTACACCTGCAGGCCGGGGTAATGAGGAATGATGTTCAGAATGAATCAAAGATTAAATCATGTTCACCACATGTAAGAAAAATAGATTCTGACATTGTCTAAGGATTTTTAACAAGGGTTGGAATAAAAGAGAATTTCTAATTAACCCTCAGTTACCTAGGAAATTACACCCATCACAGAATTCATTCACAAAAATACATTTCTTGATCATGTAGTGTGTGAATGATTAAGGGCCAGAGACATGAAAGAGCACGTGTAGGGGGCAGAAAGCAAACATGGCGCCATGTTGGGCATGTTACATTGATTACCCACTTAAACCTCACAACCTCTCTGTGAGGTCAGTATTATCACTGTCTCTTTTATAGCTGGGAAAACAGACTTGGAGAAATTGTGTAATTTTCCTAGGAGTACATAGTTGATAAGGGCTAGAGACGGGGTTTGAGTTTAGGTCTGCTTGAACGTAGACCTGTGCTTCCTCTAGCTTCCTGATTTCTACATCTCATGACTGAGATGACATGGGGAGACTGGTAATAATAATATCAACAGTACCAACACAGCATGGAGGGTACGAGCAAACAGACAAAGGAGATTCAGACTCTTACTTACCACATACTGTATCTCAGACATGTTACTGAGCCTTTTGAAATCTCAGCTTCTTCATTGGTAAACTGGGGTGATAAATAGTACCTACCTCATAGGGCTTCTGTACAGATCAATGAGATAATCCATGTTGGGTGGGGGACAAGGTGCGCTAAGGTACAATAATACTACAGAGAAGGATTCTTTTAGCCCTGAGGATCAAATAGTTATAAGACAAGGGATGGGGCAGTGATGAACCAGAAGCCAAGTAAAGCAGGAAGACATGTAGGCTCACTTTATATAAATGCAAGGCTTCTAGGGGCCCAACACCAATAACTTCTTATTCTTTTAAAAAATCATTTCAGAATCACTAAATCACCAATGCTTACATTGGCACTGACTGAAAATGATACTATGTGGGAAAACACCCATATCAATGACTCAAAAAGTGATTCAGAAATCTCAAGCGCTAATTAGAGACATTTTAGCAATACCTTACTCGATTTATTTTGCTTGAGTCTTTTTTATGCATGTGCAAGTGATATGATAGAAAGTCATGCCTAATTAAGTATAAGAGAACTCTTCTGATAAGCAGAAAAATTCTAAGTGATGAGAATGCATTGTGTCATAGTTTAATTGGCAGTCATATTTTTCCTGAGTGGTACATAAAGTCACAGTGAATTTTATAACCAATGGCATTTGAGATTTGATGAAACACTATAACTCACAAATAGACATTTGGTATATGACCCATTTGTGAGTTTTAACTGCCTAAAGAAGGAATTCACTCTAAAGTATAAAGGGCTGTTCTCCTTTATGTCCCCAATATTTATGTCTTCAATATTTCCCAGAGTTAATTTTGCTGGAAAATGAGATTGCAAAGGGCAAAGAAGGGAAGGATGGAAAAGAGAGGCAGGAGACAGAGTGTAGGGTGAGGTTAAAGCAACAAATTGTATCATTTACAGTTTATACACAGGGCCAATCCTGATAACAGTAAATATTTAGAAGGATGATTCAAGATACTGTGAAATCTTCAGTCATCAGGCAAAGATATTATATTTACCCCATATGTTTGGAAAAGAAAGTAGATTTTGAGGCAAATTTGCAAGGATTGGAAACAAGATTTTTCTACTTAGTTAGCCTCAAGTAACTAGAACTTATGAAACTTAGACATTCCAGTTAAATGAGAGTTGGGTGATGGTAGTAGCTTCATCTCATCAGTGCTCATTGTCTTCTCTGTCACAAATCACATGCTCTTCAGTACCATTGCTGCCCCTACTATACTCTCACTGACCTAATTACCCTATCAACAGATTGGTACCATCAAGATTGAGGAGAGCTGGGGCCAATACCACAGGTCAAGACAGATTTGGGAAACGTGAAGAACCTTCTCAACTTTTCTGAGAAGAACCTTGGCAAAAATCCCCCACAGCTTTTAGCTTCTTTCCTGTGCTTCTTTTGACTATGAAAGTAGAACTCAAATGGTGACAGATACACCCATGTCAGTGAACATCTTTTTTAAACTGGATGGCTCATCTATAACAAAACCAAAGTGTTGGCTCCCACCTCCCAGTCTAGAGTAGTTTGATCATCCAAGGTAGGAAAATACCTCAAGAACTGTTCAAATGGTACTGGGCTTCTAAAGGAGCTAAAGAATAAATATTCTACAAGCCTGGGGGTATGCTACTGTGGATCCCTTCATGGGAACTTCATGTCAAGTCCAGGAAGGCTCACTCAGTTCTGGATTCCATGCTTCTGATGGAACTCAGCTTCCTTCTTCCAGAGGCTGTGCTGCAAAACTTCTTACTTCCCTTGTTTCTCTCTAAGTTTCTTAACTCCTTCTTTTTTCTAATTATCAGTAATAAAACTTTGGCCATTTTGACATACTAATTCTTCTCTGAAAAATGTTTCATTTCTCCACCACCAAGTGGCACAGAGATGACCCCCAACATACATCCTCTCTCCGGAACCAAGACATCTCACTCTCTCCAATGTCCATATCACCAACAGCCACTGGTCACCTTATATGCATAAAATCATATGCCTGGCTCCAAAGTCAGGGACAGACTTGGAGTATCCAGCTCTTGAGACATGGAAAATCATAGCTTATGTTTTTCATGAGATAGTAGAGGCTGGTTGGAAGAATATCCATGTTATCTTCTCTTCTTTGGCATATTTCTTAGTTCTCTGTCACCCAAGGGAAGCCATGTGATTGGTTTAGCTTATCCAATGGAGTGTGGGCAAGGTGACCAAGGTCACTTCCAGGCCTGGCATCTAAACCTCCTGTGTAACACTTCATGCTCTCCCTTCTTTTGTCTATTAGCCAGATGCTAAAAGATCTCCTGGACTGCTATAGGGAGAATGGTCCATAATGTCAACAGTTGTTATAGGGCATGGAGGCCCTGGGTGATGTATGATGGGAGAGCCCAGAGACGAAAGAAACTGGGTCCTTGAATGTTTATGTAGAGCAGCAGCTGCTGCTGCTGCTGCTGCTGCTAAGTCGCTTCAGTCGTATCTGACTCTGTGCGACCCCATAGATGGCAGCCCACCAGGCTCTGCCATCCCTGGGATTCTCCAGGCAAGAACACTGGAGTGGGTTGCCATTTCCTTCTCCAATGCATGAAAGTGAAAAGTGAAAGTGAAGTCGCTCAATCATGTCCGACTCTTCGTGACCCCATGGACTTCAGCCTACCAGGCTCCTCTGTCCATGGGATTTTCCAGGCAAGAGTACTGGAGTGGGGTGCCATCGCCTTCTCCGTATGTGGAGCAGAGTCCCATGCTAATCCATTTGAAACCATGGCATGAGTGAGAAACATCCCTTGATTGTATCAAGCCCTTGAAATTTTAAGCTTTACTTGTTATAGCAGCTAGCATTACTTACTTTATCATATTAACATATTTCTGAAAACTCTTCTAATGCAGATTTTATTCGTGCATGGGATAGCTTAAACAATTCAGTTGGATCTGAAATTTTTTGAAATGCAATGATTCGCCTTCAAGTCAGAGGGAAATGCAACTTGTCAAGGATGGTCACAACATCAAGGAACTAATATAAAGGTCCCAATTAGATTCAGGGGCCTAATTGGGCAGCTCTGGTGGAGCTAACACTCTTCGATAAACAAGTGTGTTACCAGCTCACAAAATGCATGGTCCATACCATCGCCTTTCAGTTGAGTAGATAGATGGGGGTTTTGACATAAATTGTGCTGGCATTTGCTGCTCTGAAAATAGATTTGTTTTTGCCTGCTTCCAAAATCAGTTTTAAAAAGCAACAAACAGTCAGCAAGTTCCAATCCCTTCCTTGAGGCGGGTCAGCAGGACCAGACCTCTGCTTACTATTGAAAAGTGCAGAAATGGATCCAAGCACGGTGGGCTTGCAAGGGCTCGGGGCCATTCCCTTGTTGCTGCCCTATCAATGCAGAGATCTTCAGGATTACCTGTGATCTCTAATCTTTCTAGAAGCATATATTGATTTGATCATAAGAAAATTATTTTTAAATTATAAAATAAGAACTAAAAGAAGTGCAGAATTACTTAGGTCAACGTTTCCAAAATAAAGTCTCAAGGTATACAAGTTGCATCAGTTCTTAGAAGTGCACAGAGTGATTTCTGGACCATTCCAGATGGAGCAGCCAGCCTGTGTTTGCTTGCCCTCTTTGATGGGGAGCTCACCACTTGATGAAGTAAGCACAGCCTAGTGTTGAAGAGCACTGTTACTTAGACAACTGAAATGGCTTCCACAAAAATTCCATTCTTTAGTCCTGCTGTTGTGGTTACTCAGTTACTCAGTCGTATCCAACTCTTTGTGATCCTATGAACTGCAGCACACCAGGTTTCCCTGTCCTTCACCATCTCCCAGAGTTTGCTCAAACTCATGTCCATCGAGTTGGTGATACCATCCAACCGTCTCATCCTCTGTCCTATATCTGCCCTTTAAAGGCACCCCCCCACACACACACATACCATAAATACAATCCCATCTCTACGTATGGACCTTTCAGGCATTTGAACACAGAACTGAAGGCTAAACATTGATCTTCTTCTTATTTCTGTCCCAAAGTCCTCTGTTCATCAAATAGCTTAATTTCTAGGACCCTTCCTCAGAACATACTCCAGTCATCAATGTTCTGTGAAAACTCAAGTGCCAGGAGCCGGTTACAAATCTAACAAATACAGAGAAGGATGGGGTTACCATTCAGAGTGTTTAGGACGTTAATGTTTTCAGTGATTTGAACTCTTTTGATTGCCTCTGAGGCTAGCAAGGCTCTCCTCAGCTCCAGGAAGGTTTACTGCTAAGATTAACACGGGGATAAGGAAGCAAGAACCTGGGTCTCATGGAAACCCTGAAATGGATGGATTAGCACCACAAGGTAATTCAGGATCCACATCAGTGCTAACAGCAGGGACGCCTCAGGGGGCCTGGCTCCACCTCTGCTGCTCCAGATCCCACCCACCAGGCCCTCTCCCTCCATCTCTCCCGTCTTTCTAGCATCTGCTTACTCCTGGCTGATACCTCCTTGTGTCCATCATGCCTCTGGCTTCTCCTGCCTGCCTCCCCTGTGAGTGTGTGGTCCGTAGTCTTTCCCCAAAATATTCTCTGTGACTTACATTCAACCCTTCCACGGGGAGAGAACTTGATATTTCCACTTAATCACCATCCACCCAATCATGCCAAGTTTTAGCAGCAGGTCATCCTGTCAGCCTCTGGCCAGCCTACAGACGAGTTCAAAGACTCTCCTCTGATCCATCAACAAAAATGAGAGGGGTGGCCCACAGGATATGAGAGGGGCAATTTCTATAGAAGGAATTCGGTGAGGGTCTTGAGTAAGATGGGCCTGTGCTGGCTTGCCTTATTTTAAGCCACATGCACGACTCCAGGCTTGTTAATACTTTTTTTTTTTTTAATGTGAACCACTTTTAAAGTCTTTATTGAATTTGTTACAATATCGTGTGTGTCTGTTTTATGTTTTGGTTTTTTGGCCATGAGGCATGTGAGATCTTAGCTTCCCAACTAGGGATCGAACACCCACCCTCTGCACTGGAAGGCCAAGTCCCAACCACTGGACCACCAGGGAATTCCAGGCTGTCAACACATTTGACGGTCACATTACACTTAAGCCTCCTGCTTAGTGAAAAATCCCAAAGTTGAGCTTTCTCTAGCTGCTGCTAAGCCTCTCCTCTCCACCAAATAACTGTATGCACAAATCTTCACCTCTTACATTCATCTTGGTAGATTTTGCTTAAGGTCCAAGCCTGCAAGTTGTCTCTTAATCCAAATGCATTCTTCTGACACCAACCTTTACAATCTCTGCTCTGTAAGCCTGATCAGAACCATAAAGAGAAGCAGCAGAATGAGAGGGTTAAAGTCAGCACCCAAACCCAGCCCCGCTTTGGCCAGACAAATTGTTTTTAATGCAATAAGATTTCAAGTAAGAGTTGGTTGAAACGATGTTTTCTGAAACAAAAATAAAATCTGAAAACCAGAGGCCAGGCCTCTCCCGGGCTCCCAGACTCAGTGGATGGTCTCATTGTTCAGTGTGTTGAGATGCGGGGCTTGCACAATCCTCCAGGCCTCCTCCTGGGGCAAGCAGAAGCCGACGGGTACACTCCATCTCCCCACTGAGGGTCCCATAGTCATTAAATGTGGCAAAGAGCTGGGATATGACTGCTGACCTCCCAACTCCAGGGAGCAGCAGCCTGCTACACTGCTTCCCACTTCAGGCTTTAAACATCATTCACTCAGCAGAGCCGCAAGGGACGAGCTGCTTATCCCCGGCACTATGAGTCCACCATGGGCAGAGGGACAGCGGGTGAAACTGGCTGTTGTCAGCTTCCAGGCAGGAGATGAGATGCCCCTCCATGGGCACTTCTGCTGCTGCTGCTGCTAAGTCGCTTCAGTCGAGTCTGACTCTGTGTGACTCCACAGACGGCAGCCCACCAGGCTCCTCCATCCCTGGGATTCTCCAGCCAAGAATATTAGAGTGGGTTGCCATTTCCTTCTCCAATGCATGCATGCAAGCTAAGTCGCTGCAGTCATGTCTGACTCTGTGCGACCCCATGGGCAGCAGCCCACCAGGCTCCTCTGTCCACGGGATTCCCTAGGCAAGAACACTGGAGTGGGTTGCCATGTCCTTCTCCATGGGCACTTCTAAGTTACCTTTAAAACTAAAATAGGGCATCTGTGCCTTGTAAAGACTTAAGAGGCTATGAAAGGGGTTTTTTTGTATTGTACCCAAACCTTGGCTGACGCCTTAAATGAAAGTTAATGGGTAACAACAGGTGGCGCTAGTGGTAAAGAACCCACCTGCCAATGCAGGAGACATAAGAGATTCAGGTTTGATCTCTGGGTTGGGAAGATCTCCTGGAGGAGGACACGGCAACCTGCTCCAGTATTCTTGCCTGGAGAATCCCATGGACAGAGGAGCCTGGAGGGTTGCAGTCCACAGGGTCACAAAGAGTCAGGCACGACTGAAGTGACTTACCACGCATGCACGCCATGGGTAATGAACAGCCCGTGTTGTGGAGGGTGGCTTGACACATCCCAGCAACACTTCTTGGAAGATGGCAAAGCTAGTTCTCAGACCCCCTTCTCCATTCAGGTTGTGTCAAAGGAAGGTTGGACTTCTCTGAGGAGCAGGTCCTCCTAAGGACATCTGTGGAGGAATAAGAGGGAAGAGAGAAAGCTGGTGCTTTCCACCCTCGTCCCTCACTGGCTGAGTGAGGGGGGGCCCAGAAGAACTGTCCAGAGACCGAGGATCTGTTCAGGAGGCTTCTCACTCCTTAATTGTGCTCAGTTCCTAAAACTTGCAGGAAAAAAAAAAAAAAACTCCCTGGTATACGTGGAGTAGACAGAAGTGAGAAAGTTCTTGGGAACTCAGCGTGCCTCCAGGAGTTTGAAGTGTATGTGAGATGAACAGGGCAGCCCAGGCACTGGGGCTGCCATGATGGCAGGGCAATGGGGATGGAGGTCAGCAGTGGGGTTAGCTGTTCACTGGCCTTTCTGCTGGGCAAGAAGGCACTGTATCCATGGGATAGAGAACCCTGGAGAACTGAGCTTGGACTGTCTCAACAGCCTGAAGAAGGCTGTGAGAGAGGGGACGGGAGGAAGGGAGCAGAACCAAGGAGACCAGCTGGGCCGAGGGGCACAGTCCACGCTAGGGGACGGGGCAGTGCAGAGGACGTACCAGAGGCTCCGCAGCAGAGCCGACTTCAAGGAACTGCTCTGACTCAGGTGACTGGATCACTGAGCAAGAAATGCAAAGAGCGTCAGCTGCCCAAGAAAGCCCCTGCCCCATCCTTCCTCCCCAGCCCAATCCTGAGCAGCCAGAATGCGGGAAGTAAAGGTAGGGGGGTGAGGGCAGCTGAGATGTGGAACAAGGAGAAGGAAGGGCAGAGGGTGGGCCTCGTCTCGCTGTTGCTTCCTGAGGGCCAGACCAGGTGGAGCTGACGGGAGGGATAAAGTTGTCCCCTCAAGGGCAGGTGACGGTTTTCCATTTAAATTGGACTCAGTGTTCAAACGGAGAAGGCAATGGCCACTCCAGTACTCTTGCCTGGAAAATCCCATGGACGGAGGAGCCTGGTAGGCTGCAGTCCATGGGGTTGCTAAGAGTCAGACGTGACTGAGCAACTTCACCTTCGCTTTTTGCTTTTATGCAATGGAGAAGGAAATGACAACCCACTCCAGTGTTCTTGCCTGGAGAATCCCAGGGACTGGGGATCCTGGCGGGCTGCCGTCTATGGGGTCTCACAAGAGTCAGACATGACTGAAGTGACTTAGCAGCAGCAGCAGCAATGTTCAAATAACTCAAGATGAGATGAGACCTCTTCCGTCCTCCCCTCCCCTCCTCCTTCTTCTTTCTCCTCACCCCTTCCTCCTCTTCTTTCTTCATGACTGAAAATGTGGAAACTATGAACGTCACCAAGTGACAGAGAAGTGAAGGGACCCTACTGAGTCTAGGTCACTAGAGAGAAACTGGTTGGGCACTCTCAGAACTTAATCTTCCTAAACCTTAGATTCCTCATTTGTAACATGGAGATAACAAGGCTCACCTTCCAGACAAGTCTTGAAGATTGAGATGAAAGCGTTTATGTCAATGTATGAAGCATCTACACTTGGGAGTGCCCAGCCAATGTCTGCCATCGCTGACAGAGGTCCCTCCCTGTAATCTCTGAGCCAGCAGACTTCTAGAACAGCAGAGCTGAGAGACTGTGGAAAGCCGTGGTCTAATATCCCCATGTTACTCATGACTAAACTGAGGTTCAGAGAAGCTTGAGTCAAGCTGCCTGGAGTCACCCAGTGGGTTCACAGCAGAGTCAAAATCCAGACCCAAATCTCCCGACCCCAAAGCCAGTCTTCTTTCTACCATGTCCCTGGGCATTTCCATAATAGTTCAGTAAAGGTCTGCAGATTGGTTGATTGCAATGTCTGTTGATTGGCCTGGTGTCCTTAGCAGTGCCTAGAACTGCCAGATAAATGGGTATGTGAGTACAAGGTTTCATTCATCCAGCAAACCTTCCCCAGGCATCAACCTTGTCCTCAGAACTGTGAGTGGGCTCGATATGGATCTGGAAACCGTCATCTCTGTACTCATTGAGCTCCCAACCTAGCAAGAGAGGCAGAAGACTGTGAATATACCTTGGAGATTCCGGAAAGGCTGCACAGAGAGGTTCACGAGTTTGTGCAGTGGATGGAAAATGATAGAGGTCCACCCAGGATTCTCCCCTGTCCCCATCTCCCCAGGCCACCTGTCTTTCACGGTTCAATTTTGAGCTCCCCGGCTCTGTCATCAGGCTGGCAGAAAGTCCTCTATGATCTTGCTTTGGCCTCTAAGTACCTTACTACACTGCACACAAGTCAAGGTTCTTAGGCAAGAGCTTTTTTGACACGGACAAAGAAAGGATCACTGGAGAAAGCTTTTCCCAACAATCAGCTCTGCTCGTTTCATAATTTAACATTCTGGCCGATCAACCAACCCTTCTCATCCCACTCTGATTCTCTGCCTATAGGTGTTTACAACAGGAAGGTAACTCCGAGTGAACACAAGGAAAGGTGACTGTAAGGCACAGGGCTTCCTGAAGAAAGAAAAGTGAATAGAGCTCAAGGCTGAGTTCCTGACCAAGGTATTAAACTGCACATGCAAGTAGCACGCTTCACCCAGTGATCTCAAAGCACCTAGAAGGAGTGACATGAACTGCATTTTTTTAAAAATCAAGTAATCCAAATCTGAATTCAGAGTCTGTGTAAGTACTACTGGGGATAAGCACTTAATGTCTTTAGGCACAAAACCAATTAAATACAGCCAAGGCATTACTGTGGCTCGAATGTGTCAATGAAATAATTCTCAGTGACGGCTAATCAGATCAGCCCAGATCTGCAGCTGGTAAAACCTTCAAGGGCTCTGAAAGCTCAGGACTGAAGAATTGGCCAGGGGACAACTGCTTCCAGGCACTGACAGGCAGAGTGCAAAGGCTTCAGGACAAACTGGGGAAGGATGGGAATGAAACTATAAGAATGAAGATGTATTCTAGAAACAACAGACCTCTAGCTGCCCAATTATGTAATGTTTTCACACAGGAAGACGGTCAGGTCTTAAACCAGAGATTGTAAATCAAGGGTCAGCAAATCAAATCTAGCCCATGTGTGCGCTTTGTTAGGCCAATACAATGTGCGTGCATGTTGTTTGTATTAGTTGCCAATATTAAATATTGGAATATTTAACAAAAAACCCTGACTTCTGGGTTTTATTAAAACTTGGAATATCTGAAAGATTTAAATACAAAGAAGGAAACTATTATAACAGAAGAAGAAATCATTGGAGGATTCTTTTATAATGAACGCTTGTCCACTTTGGACCCAGAATCCAGAAGTTTATAAAGGAAATAATTGATAAATTTGAGTATATAAAAATCAAAAACACAATAAAACAAAGTCAGAAAGACAAACAAACTGAAGGTAGAAACTGCAACTCATATTACATGAGTATTATAATCACTCTGATATACAGAGACTTCAAGAAATCAATAAGTAAAAGATCAACAACCCAATAAGAAACAAGCAAATGGCATAAACTGCCAGTTCACAGACAGTGAAATACAAGTGGCTTGTATTTCTAAATATAGAAAAGATGTTCAACTCTACTCATATTTTTTTTTTTAAAAACAAGCTAAATTATACCAAGATGCCATTTTTCACATCCTGGTATGGCAAATATCCAAGACCATAATTATATCCTCCATTGGCAGGGCTGTGGAAGATTACAACTCCTCTTCCAGGAAATTAAACAACAACTATTTTCCACTTCAGGCCAGAAACCATCTGACTTTTAATCATGGGTCCCAGTGACTAGATGCCCTTGGGAGTTTCGTACCTGGATCCTGAAGATGGAAACAAGAATTTTGTCTGGATACTATTCAGCGTTTAACTTGAACATGCTGCTCTTCAATAATTAGGCAAAGGTTCTGGTGAAAAATAGAAGGGTTTCCTCAGTAACGTGAGCTGCATGTGCTCTTCTATTTCTTTTATTGCAAGAGAGAAAGAAGGAGAGAAGCAGCAGGAGGGAAGGCGAAAGTCTAGCACCGTTGCAAGCTCACTGTGCATTCATACACACTCACTGTGCACTTCATACCTATCATCTCATTTCTTCCCCACAACAAGCCCCAAGAGCATAGCAATCTTCTTTTTGTAGAGAAGGAAACAGTAGCCACGGGACTTGACCTTCTTTGACAGATGTGTGCAGGGGGAGCCGAACGAAGGAGCCACAGCATGGGTCCAGGTGGAGGAGAAGCTAAGGTTGACATGGGTCATTTTGGGTGAAGGAGTGAAAGGAACCCCAGAAGCTACGGGTGCCCTGGTCAGCTGCTGAGCCGTGGCAGGGGGCCATGCCAGGGATTTCATTTATGCTTTCCTTTAATCCTCTTCTTCAGTGAGAGAGGTGCCAAGACCAGTCTTACAGGCTGCTCTGCGTAAAGAAAATAGCAGCAGTGAACCCCTCAAATGCCATTGCTTCCTCTGATTAGCGAAGAAAGCACAACTGACCTTTGCACTGCATAAATCATCAGGCTCCTGGACAATATGGTGGGGGTGGGGGGTCAGACAGGACCTCAAGAGGGACACGAATTTCCTGCTAGTAGAGCAGTTGGGGGAGGAGTCAATCAATTCACTAGAAAACAATGACAAGTCTTTGCGCTGTGTTCACTGAAATCTCTCCTTCCCTTTGCACCTAATCTGCCGCCCCACCCTTGCCTCCTCAGAGCAGTTCTCTCAGGGTTACTTGAGACGCTGCCTCTGGGCTTGAGGTCCTAAAACTTCCCGCCAAGTAAAACATAACTCTCAACAACAACAAAAAAGAAAAAGACTCTGCACCCTGAGACAGTGGAGAAGTTCTCACTGGTTACAGCCTACAGTACTTGATTTCCCTCTCCCCGTAGCCTGAATCATCTGCCTCTCTTGGCAAGTTCACCATGAGAGGCACTAGGGTTCTTGCTGACCTGTCCTTCCCCGTTAATGGAACTGCTTGTGGGTAGATGTTGTTATCCTTGGCAAAGGGATATCTTTGGAAACCAGGGATTAGAGTGAAAAGGCCAATATTTTTTCTGTAACCAAGGAGCATCCCTGATTTATTTCTTCACAGAGTCCTTCGTGGAGTATCAGGTTGTGATGGCAAAAATTCCCAGAGAAGAGTGATGAGGAAGAAAGTCATTCAAGGCCTGGGAAAGCTGAGTTCCTTTGGAGCCTGCCAGCAGCACCTCTCCATCCCAGAAACCTCCCTTGGGAGCCATCAGAGCCCCTCTTTGGGGAAGGCACAACTCTATATATCTAGAGCTGTGATGCAAATGGATTTTGTGGGATGCTCTGAACACTGATTAAAACCACTGAGAAAGGGAGAGGGTGGGCAGGAAGCTGTCAAATTTTGCAAAAAAACCACATTCCCAGAACCTTTCCAAACCATTCTCAGAGTCTCTCTAAACCCAAACTTGTGTTTCCTTTTACCATTATTCAGAATCACTGAGCTAGATTTGACAAAATTGTGCATTTCTCTGAAATAGTGCAACTTCAGTTAATCAAACTTTCTTATATTAGAGCCCCAATAACACAAAAGCTGTCTAGTTCCCTCTTTCCCTCTGTCATTAAAACAAAAAGGCAAAAGATAAGAAAACAGTCTCACCTCAGGGCTTTGAGCAATAATGTTTAGTAGATATCTTGGCTTGACCTGAACAATACATAGTCATAAGAAGTGATGTTCAGAATTACAGACTTGGGGGTCCTTTAATATCCTCAATCATCAAAAAAAGAATTTGATATGAGCCTTATACTCTGTCTAGTACAGTATCAAAAGAACTCAGAACTAACAAGGATTGAAACCAAAAGGGTTTTCTGGCTAAGCCTCCATTCCTGTCCCTAAGTTTAGCACTTAATGGAAGTGGCACTGTAACTTCCCATTGTAGGGGGCAGGTTTCTTGACCATTATTCTGAGACATAATGGATCAGAACTACATAAAATGCACAGAACACTAAACCCCAGGAGATCTAGTTCAAGCCAAGACTGTAACCAGCTGGGATTCGTCCTTCTAATTGTCTGACTCTGAGCTTCCTTATCTGAATGACAAGTCGGTTGAATTAGCACAGGCTGACCTTACTGGGAGGAAAAAGAGACCAGCAGGGCACAGAGGACCTACCCAGTTGGAAGAAGGAAAATGTACTCTAGAAGAAGGGGAGAGCGTGGTGAAAGGCACATCAGTGGTAAAGCACGCTGTTCTTTCCCTTGGATCTGGGGACTCTATCCCTGCTCTTCTTGGATATGGGTTGGCTGTTCCCTTCTCCAAAAATGGCTTTTCCTTTCTTTTGCATGTGTCTAAATTCTATGCAACCTTAAAGGTCCAGTTCAAAAGTCATCTCCATAATCTTTCTATTACAAATAACCTCTTCATTGGACTATTACAGCACTAGTTTGCACCTCTATGATGACACTTATCACTTTGTCTTATACTTATCACTTTGTCTTATACTAAAATAGTCCATACCCATAGTGTCCCTGCTTCCCATCAATTGGTCCCTGATACCCATAGTGTCACCAGCTTCCCTGGTGGCTCAGATGGTAAAGAATCTGCCTGAAGTGCAGGAGACCCAGGTTCCATTCCTGGGTGGGGAAGATCCCCTGGAGAAGGAAATGGCAACCCACTCCAGTATCCTTGCCTGAAAAATCCCATGAACAGAGGAGCTTGACTGGCTATAGTCCATGGGGTCGCAAAGAGTCAGACACGACTGAGTGACTTCACTTTCACTTTCATAGTGTCCCAGACACAGGCTGAATACATATTTGTATACTTGATAATGCCTAGGAGAATACTTTCTGCACAATAGGTGTTCAAATTACTGTGGAATGAATGAATGGAATCCCATAATATCTGAACAAAATTGCTCTAGTTAACCTACATACTTTAAATATTTTTATCTTGAAATTCTTGCTTAGATCTTATTTAAAAACTGGAATAATCCCATTTCAAATTCTAATTTAGTTATGGATCGACCCCACCATGGACCACTTCTTAAAGAACCTTTAATTTCTGACAGTCAAATGTTCAATGAGCACCACACCTAGAGTTCTTCTCATCATTGCTCTTAGACACACATCTGTGACAACATTTCAGCCCAAGCCTGCTGGGAAAATTTAATTTCTCTCTTACAGCCTCACCTCCCAAGAACAAGAAAATAATACTTACAGAACCAGTAATCTTTGCTCAACACAAATAAAGGGGAAAACAATACCCATGGCTCTTTAAAGCTGTATATTAGCCACAGTGCAGAAAGTATCTCATTGATATTAATGTGCTTACAGAATATTACACAAAAATTAATTAAAAATTGAATAAGACCAGAGCTCAACATTCTGCATGTATAATTTCCCTGCCAAAGCAGCTCAGACAATGAATAGCTAAAATTTTAAGAGCATTAGTTTATCGCATTGCAACATAAAACTCCATGTCAGATCGCCTTTTTCACAGGAAATGGGGGCTCTCTGGCTTTCTGGGTCCACAATTAACATGTAGACTTTGGGGAGGAGAATTAGGTCCTGGGTGTGATGCTATTTTATGATTCTCAGCTTGAGCTTCAGCCCCCAGGGACATTCCCAGTTATTTCAGAACCACAAATGGCCCATCCATGGAGAAACCTACCAGAAGTGTCTTCGACCCCAAGTCTCTCTGCAAACTCAGGAGTAATTCAAAGGGAAGAAACCATGGCAGGTCAGGTCAAGAGGACTCCTACCTCTCAGGTCCCAGTTACTTCTTCTCCCCTGACTCTGCTCCCTGCAGCTAGTCACCTGAAGTATTGGGTTGGCCAAAAAGTTCATTTGGGTTTTTCTGTAACATCTTTTCTTAACCCAAATGAACTTTTTTGGCAAACCCAATAGAGAGATAATGAACACAGGAGTCAGACAGACATCAGCAAGCAACTTCCACCCCTGAGCCACAGTTCTTCACTATCATATAGGTATTACTACATAATACCTGCCTTATAGCACTCTGTCAAGAGCTACATGAGATAATGTGAATGTTGCACATGGTACAGAGCAGATGCTCAGTGAATATACCCGCCCCCCACCCCCCTGCTCCCCACACTGAAGACAAAACCCCAAACTTCAGTCCAGCAGCTCCCAGCTCCATTTATTTCCCTGCATCATAGAGTATCCACAAACCTCTTGCCGGTTAAGTCTACTGGACAAGTCTATCTCTCGAAGGAAAGAGATGTGCCTCATTCAACTCTGCGCCCAGCACCTTTCACAGACAGAGCCTGGCACACGGATCTTGGCTGGAGACGCGTGTAGAACAAAAGACTGAAGGAATGGAAGAAAATCATCACTAGTTGTTGGCTGCTGGCCTCTAGCACTTCACACACATTGTGCTAAGTCATTTTCAGTTGTGTCCGACTCTTTGGGCTTTTCTGGTAGCTCAGCTAATAAAGAATCTGCCTGCCAATGAAGGATGTGGGTTCAATCCCTGGGTCAGGAAGACCCCCTGGAGGAGGGCATGCAACCCACTCCAGTATTCTTGCCTGGAGAATCCCCATGGACAGAGGAGCCTGACTGGCTACAGTCCATGTGGTCACAAAGAGTTGGACACGTCTGAGCACACATGCCTTTGTGACCCTATGGACTGTAGCCCGCCAGGCTCCTCTGTCCATGGGGATTCTCCAGGCAAGAATACTGGAGCGGGTTGCATGCCCTTCTCCAGGGGATCTTCCCCCTTCTCCAGGGGATCTTCCTGACCCAAGGATGGAACCTGTATCTCTTAAATCTCCTGATTGACAGGTGAGTTCTTTACCACAAGTGCCACCTAGGAAGCCCTTACATACATTAGTTCATTGAATCTATACAAGAACCGTTGAAGGTGGATACTGTTCTACAGTTAAGGATAAAAACACTCCAAGAGATCTGGCATGGCAATCTTGCAGACCTTACACAAACAATAGGTCAACCACATGAAATCACCTTCAAAAAATGCAAATGAGTATTTACTATATGTCAGGTACTGAGCTAAACACCCTACCTGCATTATAATGTCAGCATTACAACCCTGTGAAATAAGAGAAACTACAGATATGGAAAGAGAGGCTCAGAAGGGTTAAGCATCTTACCCACAGTTCTGAACCATTTTAGACTGACTGCAATGGCCATTTCAAACGGATCAACCTGATCTTAAAAGGGAAAGCCAGGGCTCCAACTCAGACCTTTCTGCCTCCGAGTCCCTGATGTGCTGCTGCTGCTCTTGAATAAATGAGTCAGTGGCTGACAGGAGGGGAGAGGGAAGGGGGAAAAGAGCAGGCAGGAGGAGGGAGAGAGGCTCACGAGGGAGGGGACATATGTAGACTTAGAGCTGACTCACACTGTTGTACAGCAGAAACCAACACAACATTGTAAAGCAATTATCCTCCAATTTAATAAATTAGAAGAAAAAAAAAAAGTTACCAAAAAAAAAAAAAAAAGGAAAAAAAAAAAGAAGAGAGGGAGAGAGGAAAGGGAGGAAAGGAATGAGGAGTGCAGACGTTCCTCAACATAACTGTCTGGGTAATTCCTACAAGGCCAGATCTTCCCTATTTAATCTTCTTCATAATTCCTGCTGTAGGGACCTGGCAGGTCTCCAAACCTGTAGTTCCCCACAGCCAGTGTATAAAATACCAAGGAGCCAGCCTCTGCTTTGCCCTTCACCCCAGAAGGCCACATGGATGGTTTCCTGTTGGAGGCAGAACGGCGCTCTCCAGCACAGGCACATCCTAGAGTCCTGCGTGGGTGGCCACCCTCTGTTGGGGTTGGCCTCCCAGGGGTACTACTTCCCAAGACAGCGGCCCCTAGTTGCTCTCCATACGGCTGGTCAGACCCAGCTCACTGAACCCCAGGCTCACTGGTGAAGTCCCCTTCAAATCTGGTGCTCTGGCCACAGGAAGTCAGGCCAGCCCAGCAGAGATCCAGGGAAACCATGCCACGCTCTTCTCCCAGCTGGCCCTGAGCCACCGGAGCAAGGGTCTGCAGAACCAGGATGAGGAGGGATGGCTCCTCAGAGTAAAGAGAGCAGGACTGAGAGCAAAGAGCCCCAGGTTCCAGGTCTGCATGTGCCCCTTTACGTGAGTCCTCTCCTTTCTCTAGGGACCAGCAACTAACCAACTTGAGCTTGGGGCTGGATCGTCTCTTTTAAACCTTGTAACAACCTTGTGATACAGGTATAAAGTTTTTCATTACAGCTAAGGAACCTGCATCTCAGAGAGGTTAAACAACGGGGTACAGTGTCACACAGCAAGGAAAATGGGGAGTTGGGACGTGATTCCTGGCAGGATGTGACTTTGAAGCCTACATTCTCACCATTGCCCTGTCAGGGACCCTGCTCCTTCACTCTTGGTAATCGATGATAGTCATAATCTTAACCTCCCATGCTGGGGCAAATGTATCTCTTCAGAAAACCTGTCTCTTAAGGCACTGATGGGCTCTCAAGTGCTGTATCAACATTAGGAGTGAAGATCACTACGTTATTCCTCCCCTCCCCGCCCTCAGTCTCAGGTCTTAGTTCGCCCGCTGTGACCCAAGGGAGCCAGATTAGTGTTTCCCAAACTTCCACTTCTATGATTTTTGCCATATCCTTATATCACATGTGCTAATACTTAATGTTTGTCCTTAAATTAGTGACTTTTTTTAACTCAACATCATTCTAGACAATAATATCCATGAAATCAAGAGACTAACGCTTTGATTATATTATTTCCCAATACTCAACAAAATACACTGAGAATTAAGTTACAAACTGTTCATCTAGATGACACCTAGGAACTTCCCATCAGAGGCAGGAGAGTCTTTGGGGGGCTCAAGGACTTCCAAGCTGCATTCAGCTCTCGCTCTGTGAGTCTTTGCCCCATTCCCCATGAGTGGAGTCGTGTGTGTGTGTACTGGACCTGTGTCATTTGCAGCTGTGTGGTCTAGTCCTCCATGGCAGATGCCGGACTGGCAAGAGGAAGCTGCGTGATGGGAAACTGGACTGCAGCACTCAGGCAAAGGAGGTGGAAGTTGATCTCTGGGAACCCAAGCATGGTTTCCAGCTGGAGTGCCTGGGGCAGGAGACTGGTGAGCCCTAAGAGGTGGAGGAGTAGGAAAGGGCAGAGTCCCACTGAGTAGTGAACCCTTCCACCAGCAGCCACACATCAAACCCAAGCCCTGCTTCCCGTGGTGTGAGGCTAAGGAGAGCAGCTGGCCATTAGGGCAACGGCATCCTCAGGGGTCTCTTCATGGTGAGGGGAGGAGGGGCAAGCATCCTGCCACATACAGTGGAGCTCACCCTTAAGTTTGTTTTGTTTTGCTTGTTAGCTTTTCACTGAAGTACAACATAATACAGAAAAATACACAAATCACAAATGCAGAGCTCAATAAATTGTCAGTAACTGAATACACCTATGCACTTAGTACCCAGATAAAGAAATATAATGTCAGCGTCATCCTAGAAGCCTTCTAATGCTCCCTTCTAGTTGGTATCTTGTCCCAAGGGTGGATACTATCCTAGTTCCTAATAACAGAGGTTGGTTTTACCTATTGTGAACTTTATATAAATTAAAACATACCTATGTCATCTTATGTCTGGCTTCTTTGGTTCAACATTATCTGTGCAAGATTCATCCATATTATTATATATAGGTTCAGTTTATTCACTCTCGTTGGTATATAACAGCCTGCTGTATAAATATACTAAAATTTATTCATCTACTCCTAATGGGTATTTGGGTAGGCTTGGTTTGGGGCTGTTATGAATAACGCTGCTATGAACATTCCAGCACATGACTTTTGTCTTCATTTCTCTTGGGTATGTACCTAGGAAGGAAAGAGTTCATAGTAAATGCACATGTTCAAGTTGAGTGGATACTGACAGTTTTCCAGAGCAGTTACACCAATTTCTACTCTCACCAGCAATGTGTGAGAGTTTTAGTTGCTCCCCATTCTTGCCAACCATTGATATTTTTAAAAATCCTTTTAATTTCAGCCATTCTGATGGCTTTATACCAAAACCATATTTTGGTTTTGTCCAAACAGCACAGCAAGCCCATAGATGCATGCTGTCTCTAAGAAGCAGCGAAGCAATGTGGTGTAATAGACATTGCTTAGACCCTGACTCAGAAGACCTCGCTCTAATGCTAGCTCTCCAGCAGCTAACTTGATGCCATTAGGAAAGAATTGCGAGTGGTCTTTACCGAGCCCCTCCTAAAGCCCTCACTCATTCATCTGACTCTCAGGATGAACTGATAAAGGCAGGCAGGCAGGAATTATTCTCCAGAGCTTACACAAGTTGCCAAGCAAGAACCGGGGCAAAATTCCAATTCCAGTCCAACATTCTTTCACTGAACTTATACTGACTCCCCATTTATACTGATTTATACTGACTCGTAATTTGTTCCCCATTTTTAAGAAGAAGGTATTGAACTGCATGATTTCTGATGTTTCTTACAGTTTAAATATGGCAGAAAATTCATTTCTGATATGACTGGTTTACTCACTAAGGATTTAAACAAGTGGAAGAGCCTTGCTCAGTCTTAAAAGGAAACTGAGCCAAGCTCAGCTGGTGACTCAAATGCCAAATGAAGCAGAATCTTTGTGAAGACTCAGCTGTTGGAGATGACAGAGACTCAGCAAGACTAAAAGCGAACAGAGGTTACAGCTTGGCCGTTGAAATGACAAAAATGTGCTCAACAGACATATTTTATTATTCAGGACTTCCTACACCTAAAGAGCAGCCAACCATCCATTCATTCATGCATCCAACCAATAAGCCATTTATCTATCCATTCATTCAACCATCCTCCCATCCTTTTATTCACTGAGCATTTATTGAACACCTACTGTGTCAGTCCCCATACCAGCTTCTGGGGATACAGAAACAAATCAGGAACAATCCCTGCTCTGAAGAAACTCTCCATCTAGGCAAGTGTCTTATTCTATACATACCTCTCTATACTCTGAGTTACTAGGAGGCAAAGGCCTTATCTCAACTCTGTCATTCCCAGATCATCTATTGCTAAGCCCAACACATAGTATTGGTAAGCCACATTTGACAAATAACCTGTTAACCCCTGAGAATTCTGGAAAAGAATTTGGAGTGTTTATTTCTATCATTCCTCATTGAACTAAGAATAGACCAGGTCTTGGAGCTTCACTTACCATGTTTCCTTCAGCATACCAACCAAAGTGCAAAGAGAAAAAGCAGGTGATTGTCGCACCAGCTTCCTTTCTCAGTCATGCTGATGGATGCAAACAGCTGGGCAACAAGTTCTGCCAAAGTTCCCCGGAGAATCTTATTCACGAGATCCTTCCATATCAGACTCGTCTCCCAAGTATTCTAATTGGCTAATGATGGAATGCTACCATGTTTTTAATGAGGCTCATCTGCAGTGCTTTTTCTCTAAAGATAGCAGGATACCTACATGTTTTATAAAAATCAAATAATTGTCAGCATTTCAACAACAAAGATGAGCAGAACATAGTTCAGAGGAGGTGGGCAGCTGGCAGGCAGGAGCCATGAAAGATGTGCAAGACACTTCAAACTCCAACGCAGTGCCACTACTCCCCACCCCCAGTAATACTGACCCCCAAACCTCCAGGGCTCAGTTTCCAGAATTCAAGGCATGTGCCTGCCAGTAGATATGTTCAGGTCCATAAATACTCTCTGAGCTCCTATTATGTGCACTCAGTGGCTGGGTGTTCCCCTTACCTCCTCCCCCTCCCTTACCTCCCAACCACCATTAAGCACCAAGCTGTACAATCCCTCTAGCTCTGGAATCCATCCCCTGCTCTCACTCCTTATTGCCACCACCTGAGGCCAGCTCATCGTCATCCCCCTACCTGGACTCCCACACCAGCCCTCCTAACTGGTCTCCCTCCCTCTACTCAGACCTCTCAGCCACGTAACAGATGCAAATCTGATCACATCGCCCTCCAAAGGCTTTCAATGGCGCTTAGAGAAATGCTCCAAGCCCTTCTGTTGACCTGTAAGCCCCTCCATGATCTGGCTGCTCGCTACCTCCCTTTTCAGCCTCATCTCAGTCCCTTCTCTGGACTTATTTTGTTCCAAGTGCACAAGTCTTTCCCTAAATATGCTCCTACTCTTCCCTAAAAGCAGACCTTTACACATGCTGGTCTCTTCTTGGAATATGCCTTTTCCCTGTTCTTTATCTCCTAAGTCACCCTATTTCATCCTAGAATAAGAGTTTCAGCTTCAGTCTTCAGTGAACACTTGTCTGAGCCCACAGTGAGGGAAATCCCTTTGCTGTTAAGGCCCCAGCACTGGCACATTTCCTTTGGAGGGATGCTTAACCCATTGACGGGCTTCGCTGGTGGCTTAGCTGGTAAAGAATTTGCCAGGAACGTGGGAGAACTGGGTTTGATCCCTGGATTGGGAAGATCGCCTGGAGAAGGGAAAGGCTATCCACTCCAGTATTCTGGTGTGGAGAATTCCATGGACTGTATAGTCCATGGAGTCCCAAACAGTCGGATACGACTGAGTGACTTTCACTTTCAACCCATTGATAATTCTCCTCTCCATGTCCAGCCTCCCTCCTAGACTGTAGACTCCCTTAAAGCATGCATATATAGACTTTCACTATTGAGAAACCTCAGTTCCTAACAGGCAGCCTCCCATATAGGAGACTCTTGATAAACATTAGTGGATGGAGAGAGAGACTGACTGATTCATCGCAAGCACTGAACTTGCTGTTAGAAGGTCAGAAGAAGGTTTTAAAAGCGACACCTGGGTTTCTTTCCAAACTCTAGTCTGTTTGTCCTTGGGCAGGTGACTTCACATCTCTGAGCCTCGGGGTCTTCATCTTTACATTCATGATATAATACGTGTCCATCCTGTCTCATAGATGTTGAACCAAAAAATGAAATAAGCAAACCTAGCTGCCATTGTCAAAAATGTGTTGGTTATAATGACTCCTATTTTGATTAATAAAGATGTGTTTGAGCCTAGCTATAATGATTTAAAATTCACAGTCCAAAACTGCAATTGCTTTGTACCAACCTAATAGAATTCATTATAGCTTCCCTGGTGGCTCAGATGGTAAAGAATCTGCCTGCCATGCAAGAGACCCAGGTTCGATGCCTGAGTCAGGAGGATCCCCTGGAGAAGGAAATGGCAACCCACTCCAGTATTCTTGCCTGGAGAATCCAGAATTCTTGCCATGGACAGAGGAGCCTGGTGGGCTTCAGTCCACAGGGTCGCAAAGGGTCGGGACACGACTGAGGACTAAGCACGCATGCATGCTTTAAATGAATTCCCATCTTTGGTCATCTTCTCATCCAAATAGAAAGGAATATACCCTCTCCCCATTCTTTACCCCTAAGTACATTCTCTGGGCACCTTGGGATTGAGCTAAGAGCCTCTTAATAAATAATAAATAGGACACAATGAGAAGGGGGAAAGCCAAAAGAGATTTATAAGAGACAGAAGAAAAACACCCTAGCCACACGCACAAAACAGCTCCCAGTCCTCCATGTCTCTGGGGTCTTATAATGAAGGAGAAAAACCCTAAATACTTATGAGAAAGGGAAGGAAATTGTAATGATGGCATGTGGGTAGAAAATGCATTCTGAGTAGCAGAAAGTCCTTTAGATGTCCCATAACCCAGTGGTTTTCAATTCCTTCACAGGTTCAAGTTAGATGACAGTCTGGTCCAGAACAGAGTCCTTTTTCTACTAATGCAGTGGTTTTCAAAGTACAGATTCCAGAGCAACAGCAGCAGCAGCAGCACCTGGGAACTTACTAAAGTTCAGGTTCTCAGGCCTCAGTTCAGTTCAGTTGCTCAGTCGTGCCTTACTCTTTGTGACCCCATGGACTGCAGCACACAAGGCTTCCTGTCCATCACCAGCTCCCAGAGTTTGCTCAATCTCATGTCCATTGTGGAGAAGGCAATGGCAACCCACTCCAGTACTCTTGCCTGGAGAATCCCATGGACGGAGGAGCCTGGTGGGCTGCAGTCCTTGGGGTCGCTGCGACGCAAACGCGATGGAGTGGCTTTGCTTTCACTTTTTACCTTCATGCATTGGAGAAGGAAATGGCAACACACTCCAGTGTTCTTGCCTGGAGAATCCCAGGGACGGAGGAGCCTGATGGGCTGCCGTCTATGGGGTCGCACAGAGTCGGACATGACTGAAGCGACTTAGCAGCAGTAGCAGTAGCAGCATGTCCATTGAGTCGGTGATGCCATCCAACCATCTCATCCTCTGTTGTCCCCTTCTCCTCCCACCTTCAGTCTTTCCCAGCATCAGGGTCTTTTCCAGTAAGTCAGTTCTTCACATCAGGTAGCCCAAGGATTGGAGTTTTAGCTTCAACATCAGTCCTTCCAATGAATATTCAGGGATGATTTCCTTTAGAATGGACTGGTTGGATCTCCTTGTAGTCCAAGGGACTCTCAAGAGTCTTCTCCAACACCACACATCAATTCTTTGGTGCTCAGCTTTCTTTATAGTCCAACTCTCTCACATCCATACATGACTACTGGAAAAACCATAGCTTTGACGAGACGGATCTTTGCTGGCAAAATAATGTCTCTGCTTTTTAATATGCTGTCTAGGTTGGTCATAACTTTTCTTCCAAGAAGCAAGCATCTTTTAATTTCATGGCTGCAGTCACCATCTGCAGTGATTTTGGAACCCAAAAGTCTGTCAGCGTTTCCACTGTTTTCCCGTCTATTTGCCATGAAGTGATGGGACTAGATGCCATGATCTTAGTTTTCTGAATGTTGAGTTCTAAGCCAACTTTTTCACTTTTCTCTCTCACTTTCATCAAGAGGCTCTTCAGTTCTTCTCTTTCTGCCATAATCATGGTGTCATCTGCACATCTGAGGTTATTGATATTTCTCCCGGCAATCTTGATTTCAGCTTGTGCTTCATCCAGTCCAGTGTTTCTCATGATGTACTCCGCACAAAAGTTAAATAAGCAGGGTGACAAGATACAGCCTTGATGTACTCCTTTCCCAATTTGGAACCAATCTGTTGTTCCATGTCCAGCTCTAACTGTTGCTTCTTGACCTGCATAGAGATTTCTCAGGAGACAAGTCAGGTGATCTGGTATTCCCATCTCTTTAAGAATTTTCCACAGTTTGTTGTGATCCACACAGTCAAAGGCTTTGGCGTAGTGAATAAAGCTCACTCAGCCTCAGTGAATCAGTTCTGTCAAGGGCCCGAGCAAGCCCTCCAGGTGATTCTGCCAACATCAAGGTTGAGCCCTACTGTGCTACTTGGGCAGACAAAGAATGAGAATGGAGATAGGACAGCAACTGGTAGGTGCAGAGATGTCCCCTCTGGCACCACCAACACAGCCTTCCCTGTATTTCAGACTGACCGAAGGAGGACCTGATGCCAAGTTGTTCTGTGCACACCTCCTTGCGTCCCTTCACCACCAAAAAAATTGATCCTGGAACTCAAGCAGAGCCTTGAGAATAGAGGCTCAGAAGCAAACAAATATTTATGCCTGCCTGACCTTCTTCCTCCTCCACTACCTCTGGAAACAGTGGCTACAGGGATAAATCTCTCAGTCCATATTCAATCTAGAGGGTCTCACAATCGAGAGAAGGGAAGACTGTGAGTGGTGGATAAAAACGGGTTGACTTTTAAGTGTTTGAGGGTTTATATTTGCCTCCACCTGCTAAGGAGAATTCTGTATTGCCTTTTGGGTTTCACTTCCCTCTCTCAAGGAGAAAAGTTTCACACTCGTTAGGAGAGGGACTAGGTCTATAGCCAAAAGAAAGGAATAGAGAAGACGTGGAGGGAGGAGAGAGAAGACGCTGTCACGTTATGTGTAGTGAGATTTGGGCTTGGGGGGGAGACAGATTGAGAGGAACTGTAGGGTGTAAGGAAAGTGGAGAAGAGGGAAAAGGGAGTGTTGCCAAGGAGTGTGGAAGGTTAGGGTGAGCATCTTTAGTGTCTCCATGACACGGACTTAGAAACACAAGCTGGAATCAAGATTGCCGGGAGAAATATCAATAACCTCAGATATGCAGATGACACCACCCTCATGGCAGAAAGTGACGAAGAACTAAAGAGCCTCTTGATGAAGGTGAAAGAGGAGAGTGAAAAAGTTGGCTTAAAGCTCAACGTTCAGAAAACTAAGATCATGGCATCTGGTCCCATCACTTCATGGCAAATAGATGGGGAAACAGTGGAAACAGTGTCAGACTTTATTTTTGGGGGGCTCCAGAATCACTGCTGATGGTGATTGCAGCCATGAAATTAAAAGACGCTTACTCCTTGGAAGGAAGGTTATGGCCAACCTAGATAGCATATCTAAAAGCAGAGACATTACTTTGCCAACAAAGGTCCGTCTAGTCAAGGCTATGGTTTTTCCAGTAGTCATGTATGGATGTGAGAGTTGGACGGTGAAGAAAGTTGAGTGCCGAAGAATTGATGCTTTTGAACTGTGGTGTTGGAGAAGACTCTTGAGAGTCCCTTGGACTCAAGGAGATCCAATCAGTCCATCCTAAAGGAGATCAGCCCTGGGTATTCATTGGAAGGACTGATGTTGAAGCTGAAACTCCAGTACTTTGGCCACCTCATGTGAAGAGTTGACTCATTGGAAAAGACCCTAATGCTGGGAAGGATTGGGGGCAGGAGGAGAAGGGGATGAAAGAGGATGAGATGGTTGGATGGCATCACTGACTCTATGGACATGGGTATGGGTGGACTCTGGGAGTTGGTGATGGACAGGGAGGCCTGGCGTGCTACAGTTCATGGGGTCGCAAAGAGTCGGACACGACTGAGCAACTGAACTGAACTGAACTGACATGGACTTTAGTTAGTTTTTCATTTGAACATAATTACTTTAAATTCTTCATTTTGATTGTTAGTCCTTGGATACACTAATGCTCCCAAGCTGGATCATGTGCTCCCATAGTCTTCTTAGGGTTACATGTGTATGCTGACAATTACAGAACTACAACAGAGCTGTAGGGACAGTGTACTGTGCACAACTCACTCCAGTCAGGTAGGGAAGGCTCCTCCATCAGGAAGACATCACCTCTGGGTCTGGGGGAATGAATAAAGGTCAGTTAGGTAATAAAGGGCACCTGGTCAAATTACAGAGGACCTGTATTTCTAAAGAACAATTTGATGCAAAAGATCAACAGCTCAAAGAAACAATTAGCACTCTGAAAACTGGATGACAAGGAACACAGCCAGGTCCTCTTTGGATGGGTGGTCACCTCAACAATGTAGGGGGAATTTATGACTGGCCAACAGGACATTTCTGGCTGCCTGGGACAATTATTAAATGGAGTTTGCCCGTGCCAAGGTATCTCAACTCACCCTTGGCCATGCCTACTAAGAATACTAATTCTTACCTAGAAATCTGGCCTTCTACTCCCTCTGTCAGGGTCTTTGGAAAACCATAATGTTCCATCAGTGTTCGTCTCTATTTGGCATAGCAGAAGCAGCATCTCAGCTCTCATTTACTGAGAGATGGGCCAGATTTAAAAGAGAACTGAGCACTACATAATAATATAATGTCATTCCCACTTTACAGATAAGGAAACTGAGGCTCAGCTGGAATGTGGTGGAGCCAGCTTGAACCCAGGTAAGAAAGGCACCAAATCCTGTTCTCTTATCCAGAAGCTCTCCTGACTCTCCACCCCAACCCCTACCACACACTCTTCTCTGTCCCCTGTACACCCTAACATTTATAAGAAAAGGGTTTTTTTCATTTAAATTCTTACCTCCCCAAGTACAGCATATACTAGGTAGCCAGCATAAACTAGGTGATCAGGAAATATCTGTTTAATGATTAATGAAAGGAAGGAAGCCTTCTTGTGTCAAGGAATTCTGGCCTGAAGTGAAGTCCGGTCTCCTCATCCCATCTGAAGCATGATGTGAAGAATGGCACATGAAGCCCTGCCCCAGCCCCAAATCAGCCACTGTATGGCAATCCATCCATTACACCTTCACCATCTGCGTGCTCAGTCGCTTCAATCATGTCTGACTCTTTGCAACCCCATGGACCGTAGCCCACCAGGCTCCTCTGTCCATGGGATTCTCCAGGCAAGAATACTAGAGTGGGTTGCCATGCCCTCCTCCAGGGGATCTTCCTGACCCAGGGATCCAACCTACATCTCCTGCATCTCCTGCATTGCAGGCAGATTCTTTACTGCTGAGTCACGGGGGAAGCCCACACCTTCATTATTTATGTCTGGAAGTGGTTTTTTTTTTCTTTGAAATAAAAATATCCCTTTGGGGAGCTATCAGAAACATCAGCACAAGGTAGTAGTCAGGAGTACAGGTCCTGGAGCCAAATTCTCTGGGTTTAAATCCCAGCTTGAAAGTGTAAGTCACTCAGTCGTGTCCAACTCTTTGCAACCATGGAATTAGTCCACGGAATTCTCCAGGCCAAAATACCAGAGTGGTTAGCCTATCCCTTCTCCAGGGGATGTTTCTGACCCAGGAATTGAACCAGGGTCTCCTGCATTGCAGGCAGATTCTTTACCAACTGAGCTATGAGGGAAGCCCCTCTTGACTTAGGAAATCCCAGCTTAGCCACATTCTGTGTGGCCTTGGGCAAGTTACTTAACCTTTCCCTGCCTTGTCCTTATTAGTAAAATAGGATAATAAGATCTACTTAGAAGAGTTGTTACGGAGATTAAGTGAATCTGTGTATAAAGTGCTTAGAATAGTGCCTGGCACACTTAACATTATTGAAGTATGTGTTGAAAACATGAATCAGGCAGGGATTAGATGGAAACCAGCAGAGGGTCAGAATGAGGTTCCATGTGAGATGAAGAGAAGGCCCCCGATGTGGGGCAGGAGTTGTCTGAAACAAAACATGTGTCGCCTTTATAATCCAACCAAGGCTGCCCCCAACTGTTGTGTGGCTTTTGGGAAGGTCCCAGCAGTCAGAAAGGTCCCCCTTCTGTCTGCACTCCCTGGACCAGAGTTGGGTCGGGAGGTGGGGGAACACCCCCCAGAGGATGCTGGTGCACAGAGGTCTGTGGACACCCTGGACTCTCTCTGCGGGGTCCAGTCTCTTGTGCCCAGAAACTCAAGGCAGCTTCCCAGAGAAGCTCCTAGTCCCTGGTCTGGCCCTGGGCTCCCACCCCTTCCCATTGAATCCTGAGCCCTTGGCTCAGCCCAGAATATTCAGTCATTTCCCTCCATCTGGAGTTGAATAGGATCCCAAACTTTGGAGTCAACTAGCTGCTAAGTCACTTCAGTCGTGGCCGACTCTGTGCGACCCCATAGACGGAAGCCCACCAGGCTCCACCATCCCTGGGATTCTCCAGGCAAGAACACTGGTGTGGGTTTCCATTTCCTTCTAATGCATGAAAGTGAAAAGTGAAAGTGAAGTCACTCAGTCGTGTCCAACTCTCAGTGACCCCATGGACTGCAGCCTACCAGGCTCCTCCGTTCATGGGATTTTCCAGGCAAGAGTACTGGAGTGGGGTGCCATTGCCTTGGAGTCAACTAGACTTGGGTTCAAATCCTAGCTCTGTAAGAGTATCTGTTTGACTTTGAGTAAGTAACTACCCTGAGTCTCAGTTTCTTCATCTCTAGAATGGGGGTGCAATAATAAGTCCACCTCCAAGGGGTTTTGAGAAAACTAAGTTAACTAGAAAGGTAAATCTTGGAGCATGAGCTCAGAAGCTGTGTCAAGATTTGCTGAGTGAATGAATGATGACACAAAACTGAGTCCTAGACTCATATGGCTCACGGCTTTCACCATTTCACTGAAAGGGGAGACCATAGCACTGGATCACTTCCCCTTTCAACCTTGCCAAGGTCCCTTTAGACAGTCCAGGACTATTTACCTAAGTGATGAGAAGACCGGGGAGTGTTCCAAGATCCCACCCACCACCCAAGAATGAAGCTGAGAGCTCAGCAGGTGACTGGGAGAGACTGGAAGTTTCAAAGAAAATCAAGATCTGTTAATGAAAGATCAGGAAAAGCAATGCCTAAATTAGTCTCCATGCTTTGTTAAATCTGGAAGTCACGTTTAGCTCAGGTGGTAAGAATCTGCCTGCATTGCAGGCAACCTGGGTTCGATCCCTGGGTCAGGAAAATCCTCTGGAGAAAGGAATGGCAACCCACTCCAGTATTCTTGCCTAGAGAATCCCATGGACAGATGGGGCCTGGCAGGCTACAGTCCATAGGGTTGCAAAGAGCTGGACACAACCGAGCAACTAACACACACACAATGAAAGATCAGGAAAAGCAATGCCTAAATTTGTCTCCATGCTTTGTTAACTCTGGAAGTCACATTTAGTGAAAGACTAGTGATTAAAGAGGGAATCCTTCTTTACTTTCTCTTTTTTAAACGCTCTAGCATCATTCAGCTTTTGCACTTGCGGAATAAACCCACCATCTCTCTAGCTTCCAGAGACCCCAGCGAACATGGGGCAGGCCAATGATTTGCTTGCCAAGGGAAGCTGATGTTCCCAAAGGGGAAAAAAAAGGCGTGTGATTTACATGGCTTAATATACTCATTAAAGGTTTAATTGGAGTCACTTTGCCACTGATCCTCCAACAGCCCCCTTTTCTCCCCTTTTAATTAACAGAGTAACCTTTAGCTTCACAACTCATAAAGAAAGTCAAGTATGAAAGCAGGGGCTCTATCCACTTCTCCTTCTTGATCCTACCAGGCAGCTTAAGACCCCAGTGGGACTCACAGGCTCTGGGCGGGGGGGTCCCTGTCTTCAGTTTAAAGTATTCATATCCTCTGAAAAAAGGGGCTCCGGATTCTAAGTCAGTCAGGCCCAGGTTCAAATCCTAGTTCTGTCATTCACTAGCTGTGACCTTGGCAAGATCATCTTTTTAACCTCAGTTCCCTATGTAAAACAGAGATAACAATTAAACGGATAGTTCATGCGGTTGTTGTGAGTTTCAAATGCCTGTAACATTTGTGCTGAAAGCACCGTGCCTGGCACGTGGTACACACCCAGTAAAAGTTTGCAGTTTGCTCTTATCATTAAAGTCACAGCTATGTAGTGTGATGAGTTTTGGGGTAGCAGGAATCTGACTACCAAGGGACTTCCCAAACACTTATAAAATGTAAGTTTTGCCTGAAGGAGTCACCAAATAGTTTCTGGGAAATCACATACAATATTTCTAGCAAAATTTATTTGGAGTGGCTGCACACAATCATCCCATACGTAATCAAGGTTCAGAATATTTTAGCTGCTTGCCAGGATTGCAATTGGTAGGCTGTGCCTCTCCCAACCTCCCCCTTTTCTGCCCTTTTCCTGCCCGCTTGCAACACAAAATATAAATAATTAATGGTATCCAATTACCTAAGCTAAAAATAAATAAAGCTTCAAGGTTGTATTGGATTTCCACACAAATCCACCATTAGGAAGATGATGCATTCCACATGCAGGTGTCTGCATCCCGAAAGCCATTTGTGATGGGACCGCTCAGTGGGTACCAGGGTTAGTTAAAGCTCGCTTCATTATGGTGGCGTTGGGGCAGATGGGAACTGACAGCGCCGGGCCATTTTCATAGGGAAATGCACACAGAGTCCCAGGTCAGCACCGTGATAAATGGGCTTGCCGACAATTTTCTGGGAGCACGCATCTTGGGAGACTCCTGAGGTCATGAAATGTCTGCTGTTAAGCTACACAATTTTCTTTACTTATCAGTCCCAACCACATCGCAGACACATATTTGCACAATGAAACAAAGGAGGACACGCATTATCGGGCCCCAGCCGGAACGAGTGAGGCACTCTGCCAGCCAGTGCTGATTGGACAAAGCCTGGACATACTGCACGCCAAGCATGGAAGGGAAAGGAGGCTGGAGATTTCAAGTGGCAAGCTGGGAAGGGGAACACGTGGGGCAGCTGTGGGTGGGTGGGGTTCTCTAAAGAGCGCAAGTTCCAAGGGCTAAAGTCATCTATCACCACCACAGTCTGAGTGGCTAGCTCTGTCCTCCACACAGTAGCACAGTACTCTCCCCAGAATGCAGATCTGATGTTTACAAGCATCGCTTGGCTCCCCATTGTCCACAGGAGAAAGCCCAAACTCCCTAGCACACCTGCAAACCCTTCCACATTCTGCTCATACCTCAACCCTGACTCCTCCACTACTCCACATTCTTGCCATCCTTCATTCATTCAGATGCCTACAGGCCTTTGCACATGCCATTTGCTATCTGGCAATACTCTTTTCTGCACTCCTTTAACTGGTTAACTCCTAGTCACCCTTCATATCTCAGATGAGATTGGCTTCCTCCAGTAAGTCTTCCTTGACCACCATTAAATTAGAATTTAGTGCTCCTCCCCAGCCTCTCACAGCACAGCCTTGTTCAACGGTATTGTTGATGCCTTGTTACTTGTCTCTAGACTATCAGCTCTGTGGGGGCAGAGTCTGTCTTGTGCGTGGTATTAGTATTTCCAGTCCCCTGCACCGTGCGTGGCTCAAAGTAGATACCCAAAACTGTTTATAAGATGAATGAGTAAGTTAGCAGTGAAAACCTACACACTGGCAGAAGGCAGCCATCCTAGGTGAGCCACATGCTCTGTCAAGGTCAGGTCAGGACCTTCATCTCCTCCACCACCCCCATCCAAATAAGCCTCCAGTGGGCACTGGAAAACAGTGATCAAATGAGTTAACAAAGTTGAAAAGCTTCTATGACATCAGAAACAAAATCCCTAGGAGGCAGTGGAAGTTACTCCCAGCTTGGAAGTTACTCCCAAACAGGGGAGCAGAGGAAGATATGGAATTTGGTATATGAAACAGAAGCTTGCGGCCAGAGAGATGAGAGCAGGCGCAGAGAATCAGGAGCATACTGGGAAAGAGGCGATTTCAATGAGTTTCCCCAAATAGTCATGAGTCCATGCTGCTCCTTTTATGGGTATGTTTTACAGGCCAAGAACAAATCAGACTCTTTCGGCTATGGGGTGATTGGCTAGTGAGGCCCAGATCCTATACAAGGCAGTAGTGACAGCAGACATTTCAAGAGAAAGCTAAGCTGGGTTAACTGCGAAAAAGAGAAGAACAAGATTGGGTGAAGAGAAATAGACTCAAAGTGACAAAACTAAGATCATGGAATCCGGTCCCAATACTTCATGGCAAATAGATGGGGAAACAATAAAGACAGTGACAGACTTTATTTTGGGGGGCTCCCAAATCACTGCAGATGGTGACTGCAGCCATGAAATCAAAAGATGCTTGCTCCTTGGAAGAAAAGCTATGACCAACCTAGACAGCATATTAAAAAGCAAAGACATTACTTTGCCAACAAAGGTCTGTCAAGTCAAGGCTATGGTTTTTCCAGTGGTCATGTATATTTGTGAGAGTTGGACTATAAAGAAAGCTGAGCACCGAAGAATTGATGCTTTTGAACTGTGGTGTTGGAGAAGACTCTTGAGAGTCCCTTGGACTGCAAGGAGATCCAACCAGTCCATCCTAAAGGAGATCAATCCTGAATATTCTCTGGAAGGACTGATGCTGAAGCTCCAATACTTTGGCCACCTGATGCAAAGAACTGACTCATTGGGAAAGACCCTGATGCTGGGAAAGATTGAAGGCAGAAGGAGAAGGGGACAACAGAGAATGAGATGGTTGGATGGCATCACCGATGTGATGGACATGAGTTTGAGCAAGCTCCGGGTGTTGGTGATGGACAGGGAAGCCTGGCGTGCTGCAGTCCATGGGGTCGCAAAGAGTCAGACATGACTGAGTGACTGAACTGAACTGAACTGACATGAGCCCATCCTGAGGGAATGGATAATTCTAGGGGCTACCTGGAGAGGTATCAGGAAGCATCTGAGCAGGCCAGCCTGGAGAAGAGAGACCTGCGGCCCTGGTTCTGTCTGCTCTGTGACTTAAGGCAACTGGTCTGCTGTCTCTGTCTTTCCCGTTCCTCTTGCCGAAAACAATGGCACCCCACTCCAGTACTCTTGCCTGGAAAATCCCATGGACGGAGGAGCCTGGTGGGCTGCAGTCCATGGGGTCGCTAAGAGTCAGACACAACTGAGCGCCTTCACTTTCACTTTTCACTTTCATGCATTGGAGAAGGAAATGGCAACCCACTCCAGTGTTCTTGCCTGGAGAATCCCAGGGACGGCGGAGCCTGGTGGGCTGCCGTCTATGGGGTCGCACAGAGTCGGACACGACTGAAGCGACTTAGCAGCAGCAGCTTGCTGAAAACAACGCTTTCACCATTTTTGCCACAGTATCTTCCCACACCTGTTAGATAAGCCCCTCATTTAGCAGATGAGAAAACTGAGGATCAGAAAAATAGAATCACCTGTCCCAGCTCACCTAGCTAGTGGGTGACTAGCTCAGATTCAAATTCGATGAGTCCAAATTGTGCCCTCCCCCAAGCCCAGGAGGCTGCCAAGGGGACCAGCTTCCCTGAGCCAAAAAGCAAGAACACAGGGGCCGAGCAAGCTTGGGCTGACAGCAAGAAGTTGGCAAAATGTGTTCCACCTCTGCTCACCCCAGCAGGCACCTCATAGCTCTTTCCCGGGATTTGTTCCTTTGTACCCAGCGCCAAACTGCATACCCCACTTCACTCCCCAAGGCCACGCTTCTCCTTTATTCCAGTGGTCCTATCGTGTTTACTGAGCAAGCAATCCATACCTGGGTAATTATGGTGTCTCTCTGAGATAACCCTTTTGCATTTTTAAGATGTTCTTTTTGGAGACCCAATGTCTTCACCCAAAGGTCGAATACAACAGAGAAAATGTCATTGTTCCCTGATGCACCTGCTCTCTGCTGGGCATGGGCAGATATTAATCAACAGGTACTGCTGATCCCATTTTACAGATGAGGAGACTGAAGCCTGGAAAGATTTAATAATACATTCAATGTTACAAGTAGGAAGTGGCAGAGTAAAGCTTCCAGCCCAGGCCTATGTCTCATACACAGCTTTTCCCACTGTGTCAAGGGGTCTTCAAGCACCTGTGGGTATGTGGGGGGGGGGGAAGAGCCGGGGGGATGCAGAGTGGTTTGTGCAAAGGGAGAGGAGGACAAACAAATACTTTTAATAGTCTTATCATTTCTTCAAGGGCTTCCCAGGTGGCTCAGAGATAAAGAATCCACCTGCTAATGCAGGAGATATGGGATCAATCCCTGGGTCAGGAAGATTCCCTGGAGAAGGAAAATCCCATGGACAGAGGAGCCTGGCAGGCTACAGTCCATGGGTCACAACAGTTGGACACAACTTAGGGACTAAACAACGCAAACATCATTCCTTCACACAGCGGGAAACACAGCGCTGGCTGCAGAAAGCACTCGGCGGAGAGGAGAACAGAAACAACCACTACTAAAGGGAAGGGATCATTTAACAGAGAGGGAGATGGAGACCCAGGTGGGAAGGAAGAAGGGGAGGGAGTCAGTTCAGTGTCAGAATTTGGGTGAAAAACTATCAATATCCTGGAAGGCACCTCCCAAACATCTGCTTCCCTGTTTATTTGGGGGGCCCTGGTGGTCTCAGACCAGCAGTCTTCAGCACACACGTCAATGAGTATTTTTCTTCTTATTCATGAACATTCAGAGACATCAGGATCCTGGGCTTCTAGGACAATAGATACCAATTCCTACATTCTGGGGCCAAGGGACAAACTAGCTAGGATGGACAGGTCAGCTGCCGATTTCCTCTGTCCTTGGTCCACACTCCTGTCCACCGCCCTGGGGAACCCGAGTTCTAGGTGGATGGTGTGGGGGGAAGGGGAGGCAGAAGCTCAGTGATGAGTTTTGAAGATCCAGCAGAGAGCACTTCCAAATTAAAACTTAAAAGAAGAAAGAAAAAAGTCATTTTAACTTCTGTTCTCTGATTCCTTGCTGAATAGGTGTGTGGGTTTAAAATTTAATCATGAATTCACTGGAAGGAAATAAATCATGGAGTAAATGTTTAAAGTACAAAACTGCTGAGTTCTTGCGTTGTGATCACTCGATTTAGCATGAAAACTAAGAGTTAGTGTTTTCCAAGAGTGGAGACAAAGACGCATTTAAAATTCTTTTAAATGATAGATGCCATTAATTTTTTAAAAAATAATCTGATTTGGGATGCAGTGTAACAACATAAAAATGTCTCACTGTTCTAAACCTACGCTTCAAACTGCAGAAATTTTATCTGTACCCACAGAAAGCTGAAAGCTGCTTTCTCACTCTTGGCCTCATGGGCTCAGACAACTGCATTCTGATCTTTCCTGCCCACAGTTCAATTCAGAGGGTAAGGCTGATTTCAAGTGAGGTGTTGGCGAGGCCCATGGAAAGAGGGGAACTTGCAGGAAGCAAAGAAGACAGATACGGGTGCAATCAGCATACCCAGTTCAGGCCTCCTTCCTCTTTCCCCAGGTCACCCCCTGAACTCCTCCCCACTTAACCCCTTTCTACTCCATTAAACTCTCAAGCTAGAGTTATTATTGTCAAATACAATGTGACCACATCACTCTTGATTAAAACTTTTCCATGCTTCCCCAACAAGAAAGGCTCTCAACAAGAAAGCTCAATCACTTGGCAGAGCTTATGCCACGGCCCTGAGCAGTAAGGCTCCTCAACCTCTCTGTCTTCCTTCCTACCCATGCTCAAGGTCTCAAGGTCTCCATTTGTCTCCACAAGGCCCAGGGGCATCTAGCCAGCCCTTTGCCTGGTCTCCTCCCATTCTGCCTTTGTTCACTCTTCAAACTGTCCTCTTCACTGTATCTCCAACAGGTACAGCCTGCTCCTACCTCAGGGCCTTTGCACATGACTGCTTCTCTACCTGGACTAATTGGTGTCTCCTTAGAGAGTCCCACATTTCCTCCTTCACTTCCTTCAGGTTCTGTACAAATGTCACTTATCAAAGAGGCCTCCCCTGATCATCCCATCTCAGATAACACCCCTTCTCCTAACCACACACCCTATATCCCTGACTTGACTTTGTTTTTCCCATAGTGTTTCTAAACATCAGAAACATTATACCCACACCTGTTCATTCTGTGTCTTCTCATGCTAGGATAGAAGCCTCCCGGCACCAGGGCCTTCGTCCAGTTTGTTCTTGGCACTATCCTCAGCACACAGAACAGTGCCTAGCACACACATTGTTGGGACTCAGTGGATACTGACAGAATGAGTTAAATGGATGAACCACATCCTGATGTTTGCCATTCCACAAACATAGCTGCTGTTTCCACCTCTCTATCTTGGAACAAGCTGCTCCATTCACACATGGAAGGCCCTTCCTCCCATTTCTTTTTTTAAAAAATATTTATTTATTTGACTGTGTCGGGTCTCAGTTGCCACTCTCAGGATCTTCTTCATGTCATGCCAGATCTCTTGTTTTGGAGCATGGATTCTCTAGTAGCAGCGCTTAGGCTTAGTTGCTCTTCTACATGTGGGATCTTAGTTCCCTGACCAGGGATCGAACCCAAGTTCCCTGCATTGCAAGGTACATTCTTAACCACAAGACCACCAGTGAAGTCCCCTTCCCATTGATACTACAATGCTAACCCCTGCTTTTCTTTAATGCCTCTTCTCTGGGAAGGCCCTTATTCCTGCCCCTTGGGCCCAAAACTGGTGAGCTCTCTGGCCCACGGTGGCTCCTTCTGGCACACCAGCATGGAACTGTGGACGAGTTTCTCTTGCTCCCCTAGGAGATGCTGAATTCCACCCCTTCTCATGGAAGAGGTATATTATTTTTTCTCAAGTACCAACTATATCTTAAGCACCCAGCAAGGCCCTGGAAAATAATCAATACTCTGTAAAGATTTTCTGAAAATTAGCAAATAAATGATCATTATAGTTGATGTCTATTAAGCATGTACTACTTGCCTGTCACTGTCTAAGCTTTAGATTAACTCATCTTCTTTTTATCAACCCTATTTGGTAGGAGCTAACATCACTCCATATGTCACATAGGTAAACAGAGGCACAGAGAGGTTAGCTGTGCTGCTGTACCTAATTGCTCAGTCGTGTCTGACTCTTTGTGACCTCATGGATTGTAGCCCACCAGGCTCCTCTGTCAATGGGATTCTCCAGGCAAGAATACTGGAGTGGGTTGCCATGCCCTCCTCCAGGGGATCTTCCCAACCCAGGGATCAAACCCAGGTCTCCTGCACCGCAGGCAGATTCTTTACCATCTGAGCCACACGGGAAGCCCTAATGAATGACTACTGATGGCTTAATATGTGTCAGGAACCATTGTAGGTACCAAGGATGAAGCATTATCTATTTATACCCAAACATACCAAAGATAAATAAGCAAGAAGAATCAATATAGTTTCAAAGTCATATAAATTACATTATAAGCACAACAAAGAAGGAAAAAAAACAGACTGAGAAGAAAACATACAAAGAGCTATGAGAGCATAATGCAGGGGCCTTTGATCTAGACACACAACAATGAAAACAAATGCTTATGAAGTGCTTACTGTGTTTCAAGCACCAAGCTCTGAACAGATCAGTCTATTTAATATTCATAACAAGTCATTATAGTGGGAGCTACTGTTATCTTCACTTTAAACATGAGGACAATTTAGGCACAAAAAGAGAAATAACTTGCTTAAGGTCAAACCAATCAGTTCAGTTCAGTTCAGTCGCTCAGTCGTGTCCAACTCTTTGCGACCCCATGAACTGCAGCACGCCAGGCCTCTCTGTCCATCACCAACTCCCGGAGTCTACCCAAACCCATGTCCATCGAGTTGGTGATGCCATCCAACCATCTCATTCTCTGTCATCCCCTTCTCCTCCTGCCCCCAATCCTACCCAGCATTAGGGTCTTTTCCAATGAGTCAACTCTTCACATGAGGTGGCCAAAGTATTGGAGTTTCAGCTTCAACATCAGTCCTTCCAATGAACACCCAGGATTGATCTCTTTTAGGATGGATTGATTGGATCTCCTTGCAGTCCAAGGGACTCTCAAGAGTCTTCTCCAACACCACAGTTCAAAAGCATCAATTCTTCAGCGCTCAGCTTTCTTCACCATCCAACTCTCACATCCATACATGACCACTGGAAAAACCATAGCCTTGACTAGACGGACTTTTGTTGGCAAAGTAATGTCTCTGCTTTTAAATATGCTATCTAGGTTGGCCATAACCTTCCTTCCAAGGAGTAAGCATCTTTTAATTTCATGGCTGCAATCACCATCAGCAGTGATTCTGGGGCCCAAAAAAATAAAGTCTGACACTGTTTCCACTGTTTCCCCATCTATTTCCCATGAAGTGATGGGACCAGATGCCATGATCTTAGTTTTCTGAATGTTGAGCTTTAAGCCAACTTTTTCACTCTCCTCTTTCACTTTCATCAAGAGGCTCTTTAGTTCTTCTTCATTTTCTGCCATAAGGGTGGTGTCATCTGCATATCTGAGGTTATTGATATTTCTCCCGGCAATCTTGATTCCAGCTTGTGTTTCTTCCAGCCCAGTGTTTCTCATGATGTACTCTGCATACAAGTTAAATAAGCAGGGTGACAATATACAGCCTTGACGTACTCCTTTTCCTATTTGCAACCAGTCTATTGTTCCATGTCCAGTTCTAACTGTTGCTTCCTGACCTGCATACAGGTTTCTCAAGAGACAGGTCAGGTGGTCTGGTATTCCCATCTCTTTCAGAATTTTCCACAGTTTATTGTGATCCACACAGTCAAAGGCTTTGGCATAGTCAATAAAGCAGAAATAGATGTTTCTGCTTTATAGGTCAAACCAATAGTAAGTAACAAAACTAGGGTATGAAGCAAGGCACACTTGCTGCAGAGTCTGCCCTCCTCCGTGCCTCATTCATACCTTCTACCACCTGGAGAGGGGGTACTGGGATGAGGTATCAGGGGCTGTGTGACCCGAGGTGGGCCACCACCTCTTTGGGTTTCAATGTTCTAGAGCGAAAAATAAGACTGCTGGACCAGATCAAAGCCTGCCAGTCTTCTTCTCTCAGGGGTGAAGGACCCTCAGAAATCATGTGAAGAATTTTGTGTACATGTAAATGTGACCATGTTTCTTTCCTTTCATTTTTATTTATAGTATTTACTTGGCTATGCCAGGTCTCAGGTGTGGCATGAGGGATCCAGTTCCCCAGCCAGGGATTGAACTCAGGCCCCCTGCATTAGGAGGGTGGAGTCTTAGCCATTGGATCACCAGGCAAGTCCCGAGCATGTTTCTTAACTGTGCCACCATGGTTTAACTTTTCAGAGTGATCTGTGGCCCCCTAAAAAAGTGCATTCAAGCTTTCCTTCTAGAAGGTAGCGTTCCATGAAGTGTACCAAGAAACGTAACTTGTGTACTTCTGAGTTGTGTATATGTGCCCACTCTCAGAAGAACCCAAATGTCTACAATACTTTCTGTTCAGGAGATGAATTCTGAGTCCACCTTAAACAGTTTTCCCTGTATCTTCCCCAAGTGCCCCTGCTTCCTTTGATTTTTGATCCTTCCTCCTTCACCTGCATCCTTCTGTACATTGAAGACCCAGGCACAACTCTCCTCAGCCCTAATATTATTAAGGCCAAATAAAGCTGAGCTGCACAGTTGTGATTTCATAAATGTGCCCAGTAAATCTGACAATGAAACATTTTATTAGGTGAGAAATGCCATACATAAGTTATTTATTTGCCCATCAAAATGTGAATAAAACAAGTTCATTGTACAAGTTTGTACAGTTTGATTCCATGGCTGTCAACTCACGGCTTCCAGCATGGTCAGTGGGATTTGGTTCTGCCTTGTTATTTTATATTTAGATTTCAAAAAAATTAAATTCGGCCATTCGATGCCCAAGTCTTAAGTCACTTAACATTACAAGCACCTTTCAATAATGCATTAACATATAAAATATATTCTTAAAGACAAACAGAAACAATTAATATTTTATGAGCTACAACCCACAAATATCTTTAGAAGCACTGATTGCTTCCTAAATCCATTAGGCTCTATTTTGGTCTCTGATGGCTGGAGACAGTCTGCTCTGTGGTAGGAATTATTTTGGCAGTACAATGATTTAGAGATGGCCAACATTTTGACAACCCTCAGCTTTTGACACTGAGTTCTAAAGAAGGTCGAATAAGAACACATGGCTCTTGGCACGCCCCTGCCTATTGTCAGATTATATATCTGCTCATCAGAGGAGAACTGCTCTTCCATAATGAAATCTGAGTAACCAGGCATCAGGCTAATCCAAATAACCCGTCAAAAGGTCAGATTGGAGCTATTTTCCATCAAGGTGATAATAATGATTATAACAGTAGTGGCTATGGTTTATACAGTGTATGATGTGTATCCCGTCTACCCTACGAGCACCAATCACACCACGGAAGAGGATGTAAAATGTCTGGAGGAAGGGGTTGCTGTTGTCTAGTTGCTTAGTGGTGTCCAACTCTTTGCAACCCCACGGACTGCAGCCCATTAGGCTCCTCTGTCCATGGGATTTCCCAGGCAAGGATACTAAAGTGGCTTACCATTTTCTTCTCCAGGGGATCTTCCTGATCCTACAATCAAATTCACATCTCCTTCATTGCAGGTGGATTCTTTGCCACTGAGCCACCAAGGAAGCCCCGGAGGGAGGGGTACCATCTTCCAACTCTCCCACATCCATTATATAAGCTAGTGACAGCCTCATCCCCAGGGACCTGTGAGTTAGGGGTCATATCCCCATTCTATATTTGGGGAAATGGACTTAGGCAGGTTACTGACTTACTACAGCCACACAGGTAGCCAGGGTAGATGCTGAGATTCAAACCCAGCTCACCTGACTTCAAATCCTTCACTACCCTGCACAACATACAAGCTGGCTGATGAGAGGGACCAATGTGAGTCCAAGAGATTGAAGGAAGATTGCAGCTAGAACAGATGGTAAAGCCAGGGCATTCCTTCCTGGTCACCCAGATAAAACCTTCAGAGGAAACAAAGCCCCTCAGCAGAAGCTCCACCTGGATCAGTGACGAGGAGATCTCCATGCCTTTGATGAAACCAACTTACCTCCCTCTCCCTTGGGATTCCTGACAACTCACAGTCACCAGATTCTCCAAAGCTCTTATTGAATCAAGCCCTTGCTTCTAAAGTTTGTCTCTTGCACAAGAGGTCTCCTGTAGAGAACTCACCACTCCATATCATAAATGTCTATAACATCCTGCAGGCCAGGGAGTGCTTGGGAGACATGAACTTCTCCTGGACTTTCTCTAGTATAGCCGCTGATGATTTAAATGAGTTCAAATTAACTGGATTTACATTCAACTCTCTCACCTCTGGACAAGTCAGAACTCAACTCAGAGCTGCCACCCCCTCTCCAAGTCACCCATCCACACTCTGTCCATCTGGGGCTCAGCCCAGCTCAAGCATCATCATGAAGGCTTCCCTCTCCTCTCAGACTGTCTCACACCACATGCTCTCACAGAAGCAGCTTTGTGTTTTCAAATGGATTAAAGCCTTCCTGTGGGAGAGGTCTGTTCTTGGAGAGTTGTAGGCACATGTGCTGTGTTGTGCTTAGTCTCTCATTTGTGTCTGAGTCTTTGTGACCCCATGGACTATAGCCCACCAGGCTCCTCAGTACATGGGGATTCTCCAGGCAAGAATACTGGAGTGAGTTGCCATGCCCTCCTCCAGGAGATCTTCCCAACCCAGGAATCAAACCTAAGTGTCCTTTGTTGCAGGTGGATTATTTATCATCTGAGCCACCTGGGAAGCCCAAGAATACTGGAGTGGGTAGCCTATCCCTTCTCCAGAGCATCTTCCTGACCTAGGAATCAAACCGGGGTCTCCTGCATTGCAGGCAGATTCTTTACCAGCTGAGTTACCAAGGAAGTCCCTTGGAAGCACATGCATATGCCTATGTTATGTACTATTTAACCTCCCTAAGCAGATCCAACTCTTCCTCACTAGGAGAAAGCAAATAAAGCCAACTAGCCCCTATAACAAATTAAGTACATAGTGAATCCTCACAAGGTCACTGCATATAGGAAGAAATTACAGATGAAAAAACTGACACTCAGAATTCTTCAGTAACTGGCCTACAGTTGGACAATTAATCAGGGGCAGATCTGGAAACTGAATCAAGTTCAGGTCTCTTGCTCCTTCTAAGACACCAGACTGCATCTTGATCTCAAGCAAAATGATGATCTCTTCCTTCCGACATTTTCTTTTGAAGCCGCAGCAGTTCCGTTTCTAATAGCCAACAGCTGCTAAAGAAATGGTTCCATAATTACTCCCCAGAAATATCACCAGGTTTGTCTATTTATGCCAAGATCAGACCTCTATTACAGACTTCAAACTGAAAGATGTCCAGATGTTCTTGCTTTGCAATTCAACATTTTTAAAAATCTCAGTCTTTCCTTCCATTCATTAAAAAAAAAAACCTCTGTCCATCTTAACTATTGGACTTGTCTAAGGCTGCTTGCCAACTGAAATGTAGTCTTAATTCTTCCTGGCTGAAGACAAATGGATCCTTCTAGAAACCCACTTGGAACATATGATGGAACCAAGACTCTGCATCTCTGAGTCTGATGTGACATGGTCTTAAGGGACTGCTACTTCTGCAGGCAAAGCTCAAAGTAAGAGGCCTGAAAAGGATGGAAGAATTAGAGATTGGTAAGGAACCATATTTTTCTAATGTCGATCACACTGGGACACCTCTCTTTTTCTGCTCTTACCACACCAGCTGTTCTTTCTTTCTCCTTCACCAATGCTCTTCATCTTCCTGACAGCTTAATGTTGGAGTGAGCACCCTAGAGATGAGTCCTCAGGTCTCTTTTCCATCCACACTTATTCCCAGTGTCATGACCTTAAACACCATCTATTCTCTGATGATTTCCAAATGTATATATCATAAACTAGACTTCTCTTGTGAACCTCAGCCTCATGTCCAACCGCCTATTCAACACTTCCACTTGGGGGTCTGATAAGCATCTCACTGTTAATATGTCCAACAGCCAGTCTCCACATTTTCTTCTCCCCACACCTGCTTCTTCCACTGCCTTCTCTGATTCATTAAATAGCAACTCCATTTTTCCACTGGCTCAAGCCAAAAACTTAAGCCTTCCTTAACTCTTCCTTTCTTCTCATTACCCAGAAGTAATCTATCAGCAAAGATTGTTGTATAGTCAGTGTATCTAGAATCGATCCACTTCTCTCCACCTCCATGACTATGGCCACTGTTGAAGTTGCCCTTATTATCCACAGGGATTATTGCCATCACCTTCTACCTGCTCTTACCCTCCTGTCCTCTCTTCTCTTCCAGCCATCCTCTACACAGAAGCCCCAAACAAGTGTTTTCTTTAAAATGTAAGCCTGATGTTGTCTTTCCTCTTGCTCAAAACCTCCTGCTGGGTTTTTGCTTCCCACAATGTAAAAACCAAAGTCCTTATGACCACCTATGAGGCCCAAGCATCACTCTTCTCCCCTAACTCTTAGTTTCTTTGGCAACATCATTGCCATTCATCCTTAGAAATGCCAGACACATTCTCCTTGCAAGGTCTTTGCATTTGCTATTTTCTCTTCTTCAGATACCCTCCTGCCTCACTCCCTAGCCTCAGAACTCTGCTGAAATGTGAACAGTGTTGGTGAGGTCCTCCCAGACCAGCTTGTGCAACATGCCATCAGCACCTTTTTGCCATATTTCCATTCCGTGTACTCAACTTCATTTTTGTTCACTACACTTATAACCATCTGACAGGCTCCATGTTTTACTCATTTGGTGTTCATTATTTTGATTATTCCCTCTCCTCACCAGCGTGTAAGCTCCAGCTGGACAAGACTTGTCTGATTTTCCCACCAGTGTATCCCCACTCTCCTAGAACAGTGCCAAGGAGAGATGCCACAGGTCATTTCCCAATGAACAAATGGGAAAGATGCAGATGCTCAGAGCCCCAGGAAACTAGCCAAGGATACCTCCAGTCCTAAGTAGCCTTACAAGCTTTAGAAACACCCAGAAGACCACACTCATGGTCCCATCCATCCTGTGCCTTCTCCCAGTGGTGAGTGGGAAGGACCTGGCACTTTCCCCAGAGACTGTCTTTAAACAGTTGGATATTTACCCTGAGGAATCTCCAGTTTTATTAGACAGCCCTCATCCAGAGTTTTCTTTGCAAAGAGGTGAAATGCGGCAATGGTGAGTCTCTGGGGCATGCGTGCCCCATGACACAGTCCTGGAGCCCTGAAGATTTAGTCCATGGCTTCTGGAGGGAGAAATGACCTCTTCTCTCCATTCCTCTGCCATCCCACCGATGGGAAAGCCTAGCCACACCAGCACAACAAAGAGCAAATCAGCCTTGAGGACACTGGCTCTGTGTGGCCAGCATCTGTGTTTACTAGAGGGATGAAGGGGAAGAAAAACAAACAAATTGAGGCTAGGGTAGGAGTGGGGGAAGGTGGATCTTTGGGATAGCTCCCTATCTTCCTGAATGCTGACTTGACCTGAATTCACAGCTGTCACTGGACTTACCCCAGTGATCTCCTCCATCACACCCTTCCTAAAAGGCACAGCACCTTCCTGCCCCAACCGCAGAATGAAGCCGCAATGCAGACTGACCTTCCACATCTGGACACAGGAATCTGTCATCTGAGAACATTCACCTGCTCCTCAGAACTGTTCACGGGATGGACTAGGGAAATGGAAATGGCTTCCAAGGGGGTCGGTTGCACAAACGAGAAAGATGATTCTCTATATTCTGGCCACTGAACCTGGTGCTCTCATGGGCGCCAGGAAGGGCAAAACCATAAATGGGGTAAAGGGCTAGCTGACTTTGGAGTCAGTCAGACCTGGTCCCAAGCTCAGCTCCACCACTGACCCTGGACATTTTAACCTCTCTAAGCCTCCGTTTCCTCACCATAAATGGAGTTAATCATAGTACTTGTAGTTTAGGGTCAGAGAAAGAAAGGGTCTGCCATCTTATCCCAGTGGCATACCAACCACATCAGTCTATTCTCCCTACTCTCAACTCTCCCCACCTCCCAGACACTAAGGCTACTAAGGCTCCAAGGACAGGAGTCTTATCACATCCTTCTGTGTCCCCCACCCACATCCACTTCACCTGGACCAGAGCAAGCCCATTAACAAGGATTTGCTGAACTGCACGGAATTAAAAGATATCTGGGCTGCAAGGTAAAACCAACCTCAGGGACTTGTAGAAAAAAGAAACCTTCTGTGTTACCACCCAGAGAAATTACCATTCTGGTAATGTCTGTCAGGGCTGAAATAAAGAGCTGCTGACTGTCTCTCCAGGTTGGAATCTGACTTCTGAAGGTGGCGCGGGGAGAGTTCTGATTTTTTTTTTCCTTGCAAAATTCATCACAGACAGTCAGCCTAAGACACAGGGGAAAATAGAACTGTGTTTTGACTTCCAATTTATCTTCTTAATATCCACTTCCCCACGCCCTGGACCAGGGCCAATGAGTCTCAAGGATCACATTTCACCAGCGACCTTCAATGTGTGATTCAACATCTCTTTTTGTAGTAATAAGATCTTTTAACCGAAAGTGACCATTTTATGAGGCTGAGATGTTATGAAGGAGCCAACAGCAAACTAAAGCTGGGGGTTGTTGAAGTCCAGGGAGAAATCAGTGTGTTCTGAAGCCAGCTTCCAGCTGTGACTTAAGCAACAATGACCTGGGGTTCAGCAAAAGTGTTTGCCAGAGCCTGAGGCTGTGTCCAAAAGCACTGTTCACACCCCAATGGTGATCCTGTTTGTGAGTGAAGGAGGGGTCCACATCCTCCTTTGCTGGTGGGAGTGGGGGTGTCAGAGGGGGCCCGAGGCAGGCTTCTGCACAGGATGGGGGGCTTCCTGCAGCTGAGACTAGTAGGGCGCCTCTTAATCCCCAAACTGTGCATCTGGCCAGAATTAAGGGACTGGGTAGAACTGAGCGTCAAAAGGGACACTGGGTTTTAGTAAGCCAGGGAAGGACCCCCAGAGGTTGAAGAATGGAGGCAGGGCTGTGAAGTTCAGGGATAGGAAAGCAGAGGGGCAAGTGGAGCACAGAGAGGGCTCCGAGGAAGGACAAGCCAGTGCAAAAGCAAGGCTAGTATCACAGGGTCACCGTGGTGGCAGAGGCTTGATGCGTGGGAAAGCCAGCTGTGTTTAAAGGGACAGAGACTGGCTGACAGAAGGGGAAACCAGCAGTGCTCTCTCCCAGGCTTGCCTCTTCAAGAGCCAGCCCTCTAGGCATCACAGAGCTTCTGGGACACGAGGGATGCAGTCAGCACCTCTGACACATCTCCCAGGCCAAGGGTGCCAAGGAGAGTCAGGAATTCAGCAGGACTAACAGAGTGGATGTGGCCCAGGGACACACATCCCTCTGCCACCACCAGCCCCATCACAGAGGCACAGACATTGCCCTTCTTTTTTTCTCCCTCCCCCAGCTCCCACTGCAGCCCAGCCTGAGTATCAGAGCTATTTGGGCCCATGCTTAGCATAGTTAGTCCAGTATTCCCATTTTACAGATGGGCAAACTGAGGCCCAGAATGCAAATGATATGCCTTCTCTGGTCATACAGATAGAGAGAGCGGCCAAGGTAAGACTAGATCCAATGTCTCCTGACTTGCAGCCCACTGACCTTTATTTGGTGACAAATAATTTGGAGTTAATTTTGAGTCAAGGTGCAATTTAATCTATTTTTTATTATAAAATCAATACCTGCTTGTTGTAACAAATTTACATTAAATATACATGCAAAAATAATAGTAAAACATAGAAATGGTGACCTCCCTCACCCATTCACAAACACACACACCAGAGGTAACCATTCTACATGCGAGAGATCAGGAGTTTACAGCCCCCTTTCAGAATGCACATACGAGGGCAGGAGCCCCAACACAAAGACACACACACATACCAACCCCTCAAGAATGCAATCTTGTCTACAACAGCCTTGCCGAGTAAGATCAATAAGCCTTGACTTGTGCACCTACAGAACCAAGAAAGTTCATTACCATCCTGTCCACTTTTCCATAACTCTGGTGGTCAGAGAGCTCCTCCTTTAATTGAACAGAAACTTGTCTACCCATCACCCTAGTTTAACCCTTTTGACATCTCCAAACATATCTGCTTCCTCTTTTATGGGGGCCTTCAAGTAATTAAAAGCAGAGCCCACAGCGCTCTCAGTCTTCTCATCACCATGCCAACCGTCACTGGTTCGGTGGTTCTGTCAGGATGCAGTCAGGATCACCTGCCACTCAGGAGCTTCACCAAGGCCCCGAGCCACAGAGGACTGCACGGGAGACACACACATTCATCACTCCCTCACCTATCACCATTCCCCACAGGGTGAGGCAGCAGCCTCCAGTGGAGATGTGAGCCTCACTGGATTGAAGAGAATCCAGTGTCCCTAAGTCCCAGTGTAGAAGCCCAACCATTAACGAAGGAAGATTTGCTGGGATGATTTGAATTCTTTTGGAAAGTGAAGATCCAGCGTTCACGAAAAGCTTCACTGGAGTTTAAGTAATAAATGTTGCATCACACAGTACTCACTGCCACACAAGTGTCTGGATCCCACTCCGAGGCCATCCCTTCACCTAATGTTAGCCAAACTCTCCTCATTGATGAACCCCTGAGGAGGGGCGCACGGGCATAGAGGGGAGCCTGAGAAGCAACACACCGTGGCGCCTCTTGGCAGGTGAGGGGCCCAGGAAGAGGAACACAGCTTCCTTCTGGAGACCCTATGACTTCATGGATCTCACGATGTGGCCGCGAGTAAGCCCAGGACAGGAGCAGAAAAAAAGAGATTGCACATTCTGAATAAACGGTATCCCTTCACAGAAAATGCACTAAGTAGACACCCTCATAGTTTCAGTAACATATTACACATCAACCTAACACACACGCCACTGGACTGTGTCCTGGTCTCATATAGGCAACATGCCCACTGTGGGGCCACTGCTTGGTTTGATCCCTGCCTCCACGCTGCCATGGGTTCATGGGGTCGCAAAGAGTTGGACACGACTGAGCAACTTTCACTTTCACTTTCCATGCTTCCTCGCTGTGGGATTTTGGGTAATAACAGTGATTGTTCTGTCCAGTGCCCATCTAGCATGCATAACATACTCAAATGTTAGCTAGTCATAATAGCAGGTGCTTAGCAAACACTCGTGGGGAAAAGGCACTCACTCTCCCTTACACCCTCTAAGCAGCTGAGACTGGCTATTCTTAATAACCAATATCACTTCCTAAGAATGTATTAGGGACAAGACAGGCAGGGCTCTGGGCACTTTACATGCATCTTCTCAGCTAATCCTCACCAAACTCCAGGAGGGGGTACTTTTATCCACTGTGCAGCTGAGGACACTCTCCATTCCTCCCTGAGCACAACACAAAACTCTCCCAACTTAAAACTTCACCAAGCTGGGATTTGGGTGTCAGGGCTGGCACAGGTAGGAAATGAGAGGGTTCTGTTACAGGAGCGCTCAGGGGTGTGGGGGCAGAGGAAAGGCAGGAACAGGACAGGACCAAAAGGGAAGGGAAGGAAGAGGGACAGCATCAAGAACAGAGGCTGAAATAAAAACCAGAGCAATCGGTGTGCTGGGATTGCCTCCACACCACATCCAGGAACCCATGGCAGGCTCAAGAGCACGGGGGGCAGGGGGTTGCTGGCGGCTAGACTTTGGGGGCTCAGCCACTTGCCCAGTGAGTCACCAGCTGCTTCCTGCTCCTGCAACAATGGTGCTTCCTGAGCCAGGACCTGGGCAGACACACCTCCCTGTGAGGGAAAGGAGCTGAAATCTTCATGCAGTCCATTGCACAAAGTACTGAGAATGCTAGGAGACTCGGCTCCTTTTCTGGCTGTGATCCGGCCAAGGGGAGGGCGATCGTACTAGATAGTTTAGAGTGTAACTAAGAGACCTAGGATATGTCCTTCAACCTCCCACCACCCACCCCTGAGTAAAGCAGATCTTCAATTTCACTGCTTCCAAAAATGCTCAGGATTCACAGTCCAAATGGAAAGAGAAATTCCTGATACAACAGTCTCCGTAAATTTCACCCTTTCGTAAGTGAGATCTTACTTCAAAAACCTTAGGTTATAAATTCTTTTTAAAACAGAATAATAAAATAGAGCAAAAGTGGCTCTCAATGCAGTACCTTTCAAGTTTAAAAAAGCAAATTATTACTGGGAAAGAAAAATAACCAACTGTATAGGGGAGAACAAAGGAAAAAAGTCCAAATTAAAAAGCCTGGAGGTAGCAGTCCAATTCCATTTCCTTCTTCCTCAGGTTTTTGTCTACAAAAGATACTTTTCATTCCAAGAAGGATTACATTTTAAATTGACAGCTGATGGGATTTTCATTGCAAAATTAAAACACATTTGTCAGATGTTTTTTCTTTAACTGTATTTTATTGACACACAAATAATTTCAGGCTACAGATACAGCTCATATTTTATAATCCCTGTAAACAGACAAAGGGATCCACACCTTCCCCTCTAAGTCAATGGAGCACAAGAAATGGGGTGGGATGGAAGTGCTTTAAAGCTACAAACCAGCGCAAGTAGTTATCGGCTCAACTGCAGAGCAGAGGCTTCCAGGACAAGCCAGCAGCAGAGCTAGATCCCTCCCAACGTCCAAAGGGGACTGGACACGGTGGGAAAACATGACTGAAGGCCTGTCTGGCACCTTTATCCACGGCCTTCTGGACAACAACCCAAGAAAGAAGAAACTGATGGTCTCAGCGTCACTCCCACAGCAGGATGCACAGGGTATAAAGCAAAATATTCCAGTGCCCACCTAATCAAGTCCCAAGTCCCTTTTCAAAAGGAAAGAGGGACAGACAATCTGGGAAAGAAGGCAGGATGAGCTCAGGCTGCAGAGGTTAGATCATCCAGTTCACAGACCTGTTCTCGCTAACACCTGGCCCCATGTGTAGACAATGCTGAGTGATGTCAGTGCCATTTGCTAGCCTCTGGAGAAGCCAAAGGTCAGTTTTCATTCCAATCCCAAAGAAAGGCAATGCCAGAGAATGCTCGAACTACTGAACAATTGCACTCATCTCACACGTTAGTAAAGTAATGCTCAAAATTCTCCAAGCCAGGCTTCAGCAATACGTAAACTGTGAACTTCCAGATGTTCAAGCTGGTTTTAGAAAAGGCAGAGGAACCAGAGATCAAATTGCCAACATCTGCTGGATCATCGAAAAAGCAAGAGAGTTCCAGAAAAACATCTATTTCTGCTTTATTGACTATGCCAAAGCCTTTGACTGTGTGGATCACAACAAACTATGGAAAATTCTGAAAGAGATGAGCATACCAGACCACCTGACCTGCCTCTTGAGAAACCTGTATGCAGGTCAGGAAGCAACAGTTAGAACTGGACATGGAACAACAGACTGGTTCCAAATAGGAAAAGGAGTACGTCAAGGCTGTATATTGTCACCCTGCTTATTTAACTTATATGCAGTGGCAGCCCACTCCAGTACTCTTGCCTGGAAAATTCCATGGATGGAGGAGCCTGGTAGGCTGCAGTCCATGGGGTCACTAAGAGTCGGACACGACTGAGCGGCTTCATTTTCCCTTTTCCCTTTCATGCATTGGAGAAGGAAATGGCAACCCACTCCAGTGTTCTTGCCTGGAAAATCCCAGGGACAGTGGAGCCTGGTGGGCTGCCGTCTATGGGGTCGCACAGAGTTGGACATGACTGAAGCGACTTAGCAGCAGCAGCAGCAGCAGAGTACATCATGAAAAACGCTGGGCTGGAAGAAACACAAGCTGGAATCAAGATTGCCAGGAGAAATATCAATAACCTCAGATATGCAGAAGACACCACCCTTATGGCAGAAAGCGAAGAAGAACTAAAGAGCCTCTTGATGAAAGTGAAAGAGGAGAGTGAAAAAGTTGGCTTAAAGCTCAACATTCAGAAAACTAAGATCATGGCATCTGGTCCCATCACTTCATGGGAAATAGATGGGGAAACAGTGGAAACAGTGTCAGACTTTATTTTGGGAGGCTCCAAAATCACTGCTGATGGTGATTGCAGCCATGAAATGAAAGGACACTTACTCCTTGGAAGGAAAGTTATGACCAACCTAGATAGCATATTGAAAAGCAGAGACATTACTTTGCCAACAAAGGTCCGTCTAGTCAAGGCTATGGTTTTTCCAGTAGTCATGTATGGATGTGAGAGTTGGATGGTGAAGAAAGCTGAGTGCCGAAGAATTGATGCTTTTGAACTGTGGTGTTGGAGAAGACTCTTGAGAGTCCCTTGGACTGCAAGAAGATCCAACCAGTCCATCCTAAAGGAGGTCAGTCCTGGGTGTTCATTGGAAGGACTGATGTTGAAGCTGAAACTCCAATACTTTGGCCACCTCATGCGAAGAGTTGACTCATTGGAAAAGACCCTAATGCTGGGAAGGATTGGGGGCAGGAGGAGAAGGAGATGACAGAGGATGAGATGGCTGGATGACATCACCGACTCGATGGACATGGGTTTGGGTAGACTCCGGGAGTTGGTGATGGACAGGGGGGCCTGGCGTGCTGCGGTTCATGGGGTTGCAAAGAGTCGGACACAACTGAGCGACTGAACTGAACTGAACTGAACTGGAGGAGCCACACAGAATCCTGACAGGAACAGTTTAAATCTCTGCTGCGGCAGTCACTGGGAATCTGAGCAAGTCATTTCTCTCTCGGAGCCTCCACTGCTTCCATTGCAGACTGGAAATGTGACATGCTTCACAAGGATGTTGTCATTATACCTTTGTGCCAGGCACTGTGCCTGGCTTTCCTGCAAGATCACATTCAATTCTCACTACAGCTCTGATGTAGGAACTACGTGGTGGTTTTAAGCAGTGCTACAGATGGTTTTCCACTCCTCCCATCAAAAAGTAAACTCTAATTTCCCTGCCTTTTATATGGGCCAGATGTCTAGACTCATATCTAATGGACAGAATGTAGCAGAAGCGAGGCAGAGTGAATTCTGAGGCTAGATTCTTAAAAGCAATACATGCCTTGTCCTCTCCCTCCCTCTCCCTCTCCCTTCCCCTCCTCCTTTCTCTCTCCCCATCCCCTTACCTTAGGATGCTTGCCCTTGCATTCAGCTATCATGTGGTGAGGAAGCCCAGGTCCCATGAGAGGCTGCATGTAGCCCAACTAGGCCCCTAGATGACTACCAGCACCAACTACCACGTTATGTGAGTGACAGTGAGTGAACCTTCAGGTGATTCCAGCTTCAAGCCACCTTAGTTGATGCTGAATGGAGCAAAGAAACCTATCCCCACTGAACCTGCCCCAATCATAGATTTGTGAGCAAGATAAATGTAGACATTTCTTTAAACCATTGTGTTGGGATGATTTGCTATTTAATAATAGATTCCTGGAACAAATTCTTATCATATCCATTTAACAGATGAAAAATTGAGACTTGGAGAGATAAAGTCACACGCCTCACGCAGCCAGCAATTGGCAGTCAGGACTTGAACCCAGCTGGCAAGGCTTATAGCCAAAACCACTATTCCATACTACCTTTCCAGCCTGATTCTCCATCATCAACTCAAAGGCTTAAACAGAGTCAGATTAATCCTCAGTTGCCAGAAAACAAGAATCCAGACTTTCTATTCCCTGAGCATTCTGGTCAAGAGTTCAACATATTCCCTCCTTTACCATGATTTGGTATCACGATTTTTTTCCCTTCATTTAAATATTATTTTCTTGGGGATATAGACAGAGGCATGGGGAGGAAACCAACGTTTTATTAGCATCACCTATGTGCACAGCACTGTGTTCATTATTTTTCCAAACAAAACAGAATAGACAAAAATGGAGAGCTGCAGTTAGATTGAACTCCAGTGTCTGTTACAACACAATATAAAAGCCCTCTTCCTCTCCAGCTCTTGCTCCTCACCCACTGATAAGTGTTAAAATCTCTATTACTTTCTTACTGTGATGCCATTAGCAACATCTAAATTCAAAATCTTCCCCCACTGTTTCTGCTACTTAAACGCACAGGACTCTTTTCGGGACAGACAGTAACAGTGACTATCTTCTTCACTGGAAGGTTCTCCTCAAATTCAAGGGATCATTCTTTTTTTAATTGAAGTATAGTTGATTTACAGTGTTGTGTTAGTTTCAAGTGTATAGCAGGGTGAGATATATATATATATATATATATATATATATGTATATATATATGTATATATTCTTTTTCAGATTCTTTTCCATTATATAAGTTATTACAAGATATTGAATATAGTTCTCTGTGCTACACAGTAGGGCCTTGTTGGTTTCCTGTTTTCTGTAGAGTAAGGTGTATATGTTAATCCCATCTTCCTAGAGAGAGGTTTAATCTAAAGAGATGGCTCATGAGATTATGGAGGCTGGCAAGTCAAGGGATCATTCTTAAAATCACAATAAGGTTTCAGATAACCTGATCACCTCTGAAATTCAGAGCATCAATATTCACTGAAGGTTTAACTTGAGGACGGTGAGAAAGTGCTGGGTGAGGACAATTCTGCCAAAGGTGTGTGGACAGAACAGGCAGGAACCAGGCTGAGGGCTTTGGGAAGGGATGAGATGACAGCTGGGAAGGGACAGAGGTGAAAAGGCTGAGGGAGCACTGACTAGGTGCTGAGTGTAAGACAGGAAGACAAGCCAGAGACAGCTTGGAAGGGATTCTCAAGGATAAGGGACAGACGCGGTGCCTCCTTGGAAGTGAGCTGTAACGAAGGCAATAAGTGGGGTTCAATCAGAATGTGAGGGGGGCTGAAAGGAGGCAGTGTGTGCAGCGAGTCCTACAGAACAAAGGCCTAGGGACACAGCGAAGCTGGTGAGATGCCAGCTCCACCACTTACATGGTCTGGGACGCCTGTGTACACGTTCCTCAGCCTCTCCACCTCTCAATGTCTGTATCCTCCAGGGAGACTAGAGTAGCTTCTACATCTCGAGTAATGGGAAGCGTCTACATGGGATCAGTTAAGATATGATGTGTTAAGGACAGTGCCTGGCATGGAGTCACTACACAATAAATAGTGGCCACTCCTAAAACTCATCCTCCTCACTGGCCGTTCAGGCCCTCTTATTCGTTTGCCTCCTTCTCCCCAGATCTTGCAGCTCCTTCTCAGCCTGTAGGATATGCTTGGAGATCTTCACCCTAGAGAGGCCTTCTCTCACCACTTCCCTCCCCACCCTTCACCCTACCTGATTTTCCTCATGGCAGGCAAGCAGGAGCTGCTGCTCATTTGTCCTCACTGATGAGACAATCCATCAGCCTGGTCTCCCTGACCATTTTCTTTGATGCTTCCTTCCAGTCCTAACTGAAACTTTATGATTTATTTCTTTGTTTTACTTGTATATTGCTTCTCATCAGGGCTTTAACCAACTGGTTCGCCCTGCCAGCACACAGGAGGAACTCAATAGATGTTTGCAGAAGGATGGAATTCATATTGATTAGGACTTTGTAGGCAGGAAGCAGAATTAGGCATTCAGGGCAGATCTGAGAGCTACCCACCAAGGATCAAACACTGGGGCAGGGGGATGATCAGCTCTTGTGTGGGGAGTCTCGAGAGACAGAAAATTATGGGACTTGGGCAATCCATCAGGAAAAGCCACAGAGAGAGGATGGGAGAAAGAGACAAGAGGGCCAATGCAGGATCATCACAGCCTCAGCACACCAGCACCTGCATAGCTAAGCTCAACAGAAAGGGACAACCACAGGCAGGACTCCAGAATGGGCTCTGAGGGTCAGAGGTTATCATTTAATGAGGCTCCATATATAAACTGTCTCACAAACTTACAAGCCTGTACAAACAATTGTTTCCTGGAATGTTTGTACAAATGGTGCAGATTATGAAACTCTAGCCAAAGGACAAAAACATCACATGTGGCCAAGGTCACAGAGCAGCCTGGATCGTTGAAGAGAGGGCCGGAATTCTACCTCTGACCCTAGGCCACAAGTCTTTCTGGTCTGACCAGCTTGCAGTAGAGAGGCGATGTGACTATCTCTGCTGGGAGCTTAGGCCTGTGGGCTTGGCAGGAGGCTCTCAAGGAAGCTCAAGTGTCTCAGGTCAAACTGTGTATGCCACAGAAGCACAGATGAGATGTTTGGAAAGAGCAGGCTTTGAAAACAGTAAAGCACTGAAGCCTCAGAGTTTCATAAATGTCTTTAAAGTCACTCCTGTGTGCCAGGCATTGGCCAGTTCCCATTCATTCTGGCATTTAACCCCACAACAGCTCTATGAGATGGCTGTCCTGGATCTTCATGGTCCAGATGAGGAATCTGAGACTCAGAGAGGAGAAAGAATCAGCTTAGCAGCACAAATCTTGTGGGTGGAATAACAAGATTCAAACCCAGGCACTTTGAGAGCATATTCTATACCCTTTCTAACAGGTAACAGCAGCCTCTGAAATGCAAGACACTTTGTAAAAGCACATTGTGTTGCCAATATGCAGCTTAACATGTGCAGGTAAGTGGTGATTTTGTTTATTTTCCACTTCCACTAGACTACAGGTCCTGTCTTCATGCCTTTTATCTCTCTGCAGTCTAGAACCGTGCCTCTCTGCAGTCTAGAACCGTGCCTTGTGCCTAGGAGCCATTGATCCAACATTGGTGGAGTTGACTAGCTGGTGGATTGATTGTGACCAAAGAGCAGGCCATGTCACTACTCACCCTCTTCTTCTTCACAGATGAACAAGTCTATGAGATTTGCTTGCACCAGCTGAGGAAGCAGGCTGGTGGGCTCCTTGGCAACCAGACCAGAATCTCAGGGCAAAAAAGTGAGTCTGGCTCTAGTGGAAAGTTGAGGGCAGAGCAGAAAGAGCACAGCTCTGGTATTAAAAGGACCTGAGTTCAAATCCAGTTTCCCAGCCAGTGCTGTGCTCTTAAATAAGGTACTTATCCTTTCTGAAGCATGGCTTCCTCATCTGTCAATGGGGACAGTGCCACCTGCCTCTAGAGTTGTTATAGGAATACACACAATAGATGTAAAGCCTGGAGCACATAATAAGTATTCAGTAAGCTATGAATGTGACAGCAATGACAGAATCATAAGAATTCATAGGTTTCATTTTTCCCAGTGTGTCCACACTACTAATATCTTTTCATAATAAGTCACAAGAAAGCAGATGTTTGTCAAACCCACCCACATCCACCCCACCACCCATTCCCCCAACCTCCTCCCAGCAGCAAAACCCCCATCCATCTATAGTTCAATCTTTCCATGCAGATGACATTACAGGAAGTTTAGAAAAACAGATTCTCAGATGGAATATATATTACATGGGTGTTTTTAATACCTAGCAATTAAATCTTCAGAACAAGACAGAAAATCAGCAGGCAAATTTTCAATGTCTCCACTGAGGCTCGACCTCGAGGAAGCCAGACTCAGGTCCTGGCTGTAAAGCTGGTTTTTCTAGGATGGGGAGCAGCTGAAGAAAGGGGGCCTCTTGCACAGTCTGGCAGAGGTAAGTGATGTGCTTGCGAGGAGAGTCACACATGTCCCATTAGCCTGAGAAACTCCAACATGCAACTATTAACCCAATGTTTTCTAAAGTACTCTAAAACATACAGAGATTTACACATTAATTTCGAAAATCTTTAACCCCTTTTCCTTCCATTCCAAAACTGGAAGATATTTTGGCTTGGAGCTTTCAATGTTTCACCTCCCAGAAAGCACGTGATGTTCTTCATCACTGTCACTTATTTCTTACATTTCTATCATGTGCATTCAAGTCACCTGAGGACCTTGTGGAAATGCAGATTCCAATTCAGTCGGTATGGGAAGGGGCCTGGGATTCTCCATTTCTAACAAGCTCCCAGCCCAGGCCGTGGGTGCTAATCACACACTTGGCGTGGAGAGGCACTTGAGGACCCTAGTGGGTGCCTGCCACCAGCTCAGGGTCCATCAAAGGGAGACAAATGTCAGCAAGTTCTTCCTCTCCACTGAGCTTTTTTCCCCTAAGAATGGAGCTCTTAAATGAGGCTTGAATATTAAAGAAGTCTATTTAAATCAAATTACAGCAAAGAACAGGATTTAAAGCAAATGAATGACTTCTCTGCAGTTACTGTGAACCGGTTTCATCCATCTCATGGCATTACAAAGCTTCCTGTCTACTACTCACAATCTCTGGGACTCTCGGGGGCCAGACCCCAGTGTCCACCTCTTCCTTGGACAGCTGGAGCACCCTGCTTTCCACGAACTCACAGCCTCACTCAACACCCACCCACTACCCAACCCCTCCCTGTCACTTCACAAGGGGAAGAAAACGCTGTTCTGTTCCATGTGCTTGGCAAAAGTGGGAAGAAAAAGATGACATGCCCTGGAAGGAAAGCTCTGTGAGGCTCGGAAGCTTCTCTCTGCATCCCAGCTCCTAGTCCACACTCTCACCTTGGCCACAGGCAGTTCCTAAAACACTACATGCTACTCAGTCCCCAGGCCTTTCTCCTCGCAACACCCCCCACCCTGACAACCTTACTTTCTTCATGCGCTCAGGAGCTCTTTCTCATTCTCAAATCTCAGCTTCAGAAAGCTCTGGGTCACTGAGCCAGCACCTTCCCCATGGCAGCTGCTCCTCCTTCAGCCACCTCGTCCCAGGGCACCTGCATGACCTGAATCTCAAGTGCTTAAAGCATATCCAAAGGGACAAGGAAGATTTTAAACTAGAAACACAAATGGATGATCCGTCTTTTGCTCCCCAGAAAGGACCTGCCAACGTGAGTGTGTGTATGTGTGTGTTGTGTGTGTGTGCATGCATGTGCTCACCTAGTAAATGAGAGAATGAGAAAGTGATATCATTGGAAAAAATGTGCAATGGGACAAAAAAGGATATTTGGAAGACGAAGTGTGAGTTTCTGGTCCTGAATCAGGCGTAACCACCTGTGTGGCCTCAGGAACTCATTCTCATCACCCCTCACACCTCTTTGCCTACACTTCACCCCAAAGAAGGGCCTACTGTCTTCCCACGGGGTGGGAAGCTTCCATTCGCCTTCCTTCTCTCTCTTTCTTTCCTACTTTTACTCCCAGTCCTTTTCATATCTGATTCTTTTCCAGGACATTATTTCTGAACACCATGCCCCTGCCTACCACTTTTTTTACTCTCTACCTGCTGCCCCTTTGAGTCACAGAGATGATATGCGTGCATGTATGCTAAGGTGCTTCAGTTGTGTCTGATTCTTTGTAACCCTATGGACTGTAGCCCACCAGGCTCCTCTCTCCATGGAATTCTCCAGGCAAGAATACTGGAGTGGATTGCCCTTCCTCCTCCAGGGGATCTTTCAGACCCAGGGATCAAACCCGCATCTCCTTCAATGGCAGGTGGGTTCTTTACCACTAGCACCACCTGGGAAGCTCTCTAACCCCAAACTATAAAACTAATGCACTTCAGGTTTGCCAAGTCACATTTTCTCTCTACCAAACCGAGGTCAAAGTTACAGACAAGCTTTCCTGATGTTCTATTACAGCACACTGAATGGTGCTGGAAAATGCTGAGTTATTCTAACAGTTGTACCATCTCGATCTTGAACTTGACCATACAGGCTCCCCATTGCCTTATGTTAATGCTGAGAACCTCCTCAAACATGTCTTGTGTCTCCACTAAGTGCCAGATTTGACAAGCATTCACTGAGCACCTATCACATGCCAAGATTTTTTTTTTCACATGATCCATTAAATCAATAATATGAGATAGGAATGATTATAGCCATTTTACCCAGGAGAAAACAGAGGTTCAGAAATTAAAACTCTGAGGACTTTCCCAAAATGACATAGATAAGACATCATGGGGCCATAGTCCAAAACAGTGCCCTAACTTCAAAGCCAGGACTCTTTCCATTATAAAAGAGTATCGGTTTCTCACATTGGAACTGCTCCTTCTGTGTTACTGCACAGTGCCTGGTTAAATGCTTGGCACAAACTAAATATTTGTTGAATTGATTTAACTTTTGCCTTTGGGCAAGTAAACAAAGCCACAGCAATTTATGGCTTAAGACTGTATTAACTTAAGATAATTTTCTTACACTGAGAGATCAAAACGTAGCTATATTTAAAAAGAGATAGAGGGGAATACGTTTCAACAAATGCAACAAGATCATTATTAATACCATCTATTCCCATGCATTTCTTTTCAAAGAACTAAAATGCAGAGGCAAAAGGTAAAAGGAGAAAAATTATCTTTTTCCTGTTTAAGGCAGAGCCTCAAGACTCTTATTTTTGGTGCAAAAACATGTTTTTCAGTTTTCACACTTACTTTGAAATTGGTTGAAGATAACACATGTGTCTGAGAATCAAGAAGATATGGTAAATAACACTAGCTACATGGTGACTGACTCAACAAAGCTTCATTTCAAAAACTGTCTACATTTCCCCTTGAAGGCATGAAATTTGTTTTACCCATCATGACATAATTACTTAATGGTTGGATTAGCGCATGAATGAAACCATTTAATCACATAACTCAAATCATTTTGAACAGAATTTAAACTGACCCCATAATAGCAATAAACTGAGAACCCAGTTGTCCCATACCCTTACCAACTTTGGGAGTCATCAGACTTTTTTATTTTAGCCATTCTAATAGGTATGAAATGGTATTTCATTGTAGCTTTAAATTGCATGTTCCTTATGACTAATGATGTGGAACTCCTTTTTATGGGCTTATTAGCCATTCCTAGATCTTCTTTTGTGAAGTTATTGTTCAAATCTTTTGCCCATTTTTTATTGAGCTGTCTTTTTAATTGTCAACTCATAAAAAGTCTTTATATATTCTGGATGGGAGTCCTTTGTCAGGTATATGCATTGTGAATACTTTCTTCCAGTCTGTGGCTGACTTATTCTTGCAAAAGCATGCTTATCTCATAAACCTGAAGCAAACTCACTCACTTATTAGGTCCCTGGATCCGGGAGAAGAAAACCTGTGGTGAGTGCACCAGCCCAGAGAAGTCTGCTCCAGCAAGGGCTGTTGTGCCAGATGCCTTGTTACATTAAGGCTGGGAGTTATTAGCATTCATCTTGTGGTCCACAGTCTGTTCAGAGATCTTATGTACTGGGCACCTGCATAGTGTCATGGGACACCTAGTCCTGTGAAAGACAGGATTCTCATCGGCAGCAGCACTTTTGCAGGGAAGGGAAGAAAGGAGATCCCCGTGAGCTCGCGTGTCCACATGAATAATACCCACAGTAATAAACATCCAACAACCAGCGTCCACCTAAACCATGAATGACAGCAACACAACTTTATACGAGATATTCCCACAGACACCCTGTGTCTACTCACGTTTGTCCTTGTCTCTCACACTGTCCAAGTCAACATCCACACAGGGTAATGAGAGATGTTCAATGTCACAGCTAATGCAGGCAAAGCTTCCCAAAAGAGTTTATATAGTTTGGTTTTTTTCCTTTTTAACTAAATAATTCCTATTTAAGATAGAAAATTTAGAAAACACAGATAAGCAAGGGAGAGAAGAACCTCACAAACCCCCACTTACCAGGGATAAATATTTTAATATTTTAGGATATATCCTTTTACTCTTTTTCTTCTGTATATATATCCTTTTATTTTTATTTTTTAAAATGGTTTCATGGAATATATACTGTTTTACAAACTGCTGTTTATACCTTTTTGCTGTGAATATTTTTTAATGTCATTGCATGGCTTTCTCTTTCTCATAACTTTATATCAGAATATTGCCAGCTAACTGGAGAAGGAAATGGCAACCCACTCCAGTATTCTTGCCTTGAGAGTCCCATGGACAGAGGAGTCTGGTGGGCTACAGTCCATGCAGTCGAAAGAGTAGGACACAACTGAGTGACTAAACTGCCGCCACCAATTGCCAATTAACAATGCTGTGATGGTTTCAGGTGCACAGCAGAGTGACTCAGGCATACATATCCATGTATTCATTCTCCCCCCAACTCCCCTCCCATCCAGGCTGCCACATAACATTAAGGAGCGTTCCCTCTGCTGTACAGTAGGTCCTTGTTGGTTATCTTGCATGACCTTCTATTACATCTGTTTAATGGTTGGATGGTTCTCAGTTGAACAGATGCATCAGGCATATTTAACCAATCTCCTATTGTTGAATGGACTGATCATTGGAAGGATTGATGCTGCAGCTGAAGCTCCAATACTTTGGCCACCTGATGCGAAGAGCTGATTCATTGGAAAAGACCCTGAAGCTGGGAAAGATTGAAGGCAAAAGGAGAAGGGGTAGGCAGAAGATGAGATGGTTAGATAGCATCACTGACTCAATGGACATAATTTGAGCAAACTTCGGGAGATAGTGAAGGACAGAGAGGCCTGGCATGCTGCAGTCCATGGGGTTGCAAAGAGTCAGACCCCACTGAGTGACTGAACGACAACAAATTGTTAAAAATTTAGCTTGTTTCCACTTTTTCACTCAAGTGCATTATTAGTATAAACATTTTAATAACTACATCTTTGAGTATCCAAGATTATTTTCTTAAAATAAGTTCCTGGAAATAGAATTGCTGGGTTAAGAGACATGCAAATATTTTAGGTTTTGACACAAAGCAGACAATGGTCATCTCACTGAAAGGAAAAGCCTTGAACGTTTATTGAGGCAAGTATTAAGCAGGTGCTGTGCTAGGGGCTTTAGCTGCATCACCTCCAACTCCTTGCAACAACCCAGCACAGACTGTGCCTGGACTGGACAGAGGAAACCTCTGCAGCTCCGTGAGGTTGAGGTACCCGGCTACCAAGTGGCGAGCTGGTCTGACCCTAAGGCCTGTGCTGTTTCCAGACTCTGTTCTCCTGGCCTCTGTTTACCATGACAGAGAAGTGGACTCAGGCACTTCAAAGGGCTTTTTTTTAAAGTCACTATATTTTGGGGGGTAGAGGGAGCTCCAATTATAATAATATCAATATCTAAGTGACTTAACCCAAGAAAGATGATCTCTTGCTTGCGTCACAGTCCAGTGTGGGAGCAGGGGTTGTGGGCTTTGCTCCAGGCAGTCATTCAGGTCCCCAGGCTCCTTCCCTCAGTGACCCTCCTTTAGGTCCTCTGGGATCACGAATGGGAGGGTCATTTTGTGTGGGGGGGGGGGCACGACAAGCTTGTAAGCGGCATACATCCCTTCTGTTCATATTCCATTGGCTAGAATTCATTGATGTGGCCAGACTTCGCCACAAAGGAAGCAGGAACTTGTAGTGAGGCTGTGAGCCCAGGAGGAAGAGAGCATAGGTACCAGGGACTCCTGCAGCCTCTGTTACTGGGTTGAAGGCAACTAGGTTTTCCTACTAACCCTCAGCTAACTAGAAAAAGCCATGAATCCCTCCCTTAGCCTAGGGTACAAGTTCTGTGCAGGTATCTCAGAGATAGATATCCTGTGTTCAATCCCAGTTCGGCCCTCACAAGCTGTGTTCCTTCGTAATGACTCAGTAACAGTAGCTAACAGTTTTGAGTGTTCTCTCTATATGGGGGGGTATTGTAAATGGTTAAATCCTTAAACTTCGGAATCAGACTACCTATGTTCAAGTTTTGGCTCTGTGGAGAGAGACAAATATCATGCTATCCCTAATATGCAGAATCTTAAAAAATGATACGAATTTTTAAGACAGAAATAAATTCACAGACATAGAAAACAAACTTATGGCTACCAAAGGGGAAAGTGGAGGAGGGGTCAATTAGAAGTTTGGGATTAGCACATACACACTACTATATATAAAATAGGTAATTAACAAGGACCTCCTGTATAACACAGGGAACTCTACTCAATATCTTATAATAATCTATAATGGAAAAGAGTCTAAAAACAAATATATATGTGTGCATATTTAATGGAACCCCCAGGCTGTACACCTGAAAGAAACATGACACTGTAAACCAACTATATTTCAATAAAATTTCTTTTTAAAGTTTTGGATCTGTCATTTACTAGCTGTGTGACCTTGGGCATGCTCTTAACCTCACTGTGTTCCAGTTCCTCATCGGTAAAATGAGGCGAGTAATGGAACCCGTGTCCTGTATCCTCCACAGTTGTAAGGAATGAATGTGTTGTACCTGTTAAAGCACTGAGCACAATGCCTGGCACAGACCAAACCTGATCTAAATTTTAGCTCTTATAGTCTGGATGGTGCGTGGGCATTGCCCTAAGTGCTCTGAAGTTATTGAACTCCTTTGGGCCACAGTTTCCTCCCCCATAAAGTGGAGAGAGAATCACTTGCCACAGGGCTGTTGCTGCGATGAAGGGAAATTAGTTATGGAAAGTACAACGAGCATCTGGCCAGAATGAGCAGCTCCATGGACAGCAGGCACTGCGAGTCGCCCCCACAGGCTCTAATTCATCAAGGTCGGCACAATTGCCGCCCCCGGGGTTGCTGTCAAAGGTCACTGGCGACAATCCCAGGCTCTCATTCAGGATGGGCCAAGAGGGAGAGAATTCTATAACCAGAGCTGTCTCCTGCACTCACGTCCAGTCCCATTGTACACAGGGAACACGGTGTCGCAAGCACATTATTCCACTCCTGGGGATGCCGTGCCCTGGCCCCCTCGGGCTCTATTCAGCTTAGATTAAAAAGGCACTGCCTTTCCCAGCTGCCTTTCTGAAATATTCATCCTGCCAACAGAGATTCCATTGCATAAGGCACCCTCCCTTAGAAGCTCAGAGGACTTGCTGGCAGCAAGTCCATGAGGGGGCCAGGTAGTGATGGGCCCATGGAGCAGCCTGGTCACCACTCAGGAGGCTGGCCTAGAACACACTGCTCATACCTGCCTGGCCTCCACCTTCACAGCTCCCCTCTGCCCTCAGAAGCCCAGCAGGGCCTCTCTGAAAGAAACCTCCTAAGCTCTGTGTCCCGGTCACCTGCCTGAATGTCCCACCTCTCTCTCCTTGGCCCACCCCCAGTTGGGTAGGCATCTTGATCAAGAATATTTCTTTGGAGATCAGATTTATGGTTACAAGAGTTGGGGGTGGCGAGTAGGCTGGATAAAAGTGGTTAAAAGGTACCAACTTCCAGTTATAAGATAAATAAGTACTAGGGATGTATTGTACAATGATGACTAAAGTCAACACCACTGTGTGTATCTACGAAAGTTGTTAGAGAGTAAATATGAAAGTTGACAGAGTCATCATAAGAAAAAGTAAGAAAGAAAAAAATTTCCCCTTTTTTGCTTTCTCTCTTTTTTGTATCTATATGAGATGATGGATGCTAACTAAACATACTGTGGTCATTCTTTCATTATGTATGTAAGTCAAACCATTCACCTATACATCTTACATTTATACAGAGATATATGTCAGTAAAACTGGAGGTAGAAAAAGAAAATGCTCAGCCTTCTTCACGATAAAACCTAAATAAAAAAAGAATATCTCTTTAGCACCCAAGAACCAAATGATCAATTGACCAGTGAGCCTGCATTTGCCCTGCTGTTGCGTTTGCTTCACTTCTGCCCAGGCTGTCCTGTCCCTCTCCTACCTCGAGCTCTCAGGACACCAACTTGCTCTTCAGGGCCCCACCTGCCTCACCCTCACCCACAACCTCTCCTCATTTGCAGTCCCCTTTTCCCTGGGCAGGAACTTTAGTAACCCTGAACCACCACACTCCCCTTGTTCATCCCCAGAAAGTCAGTGTTCCCCACCTCCCATCTTTCATGAACCACTGTACATGTTTTTCAACAAGACCCAGGCACACAAGTTTTGAAAGGTCATCAACACCAGGGCTATATCTTATTATCCACCTTTAATTCATTCAGTCACTTAAATATTTAAATCATTAAATAAATCTGTAAATAAAATATTTCACAAATGCCTATGTTCAGTCACTGTACTAGGTGCTAGGGATATAAAGTCTAATAGGTCATATTCGTGTCTTTACAAAGTTCCCAGTCCAGTGAGAGAGAGAGAGACAAGGAAACATATTGAATGGACAGAGCAAGGACTGGGACAAGCGGCTAAGCACAGGGGAAAGAAGCTCCCCCAACCTGGGGGTCACAAAGGCTTCCCCATGAGGCAATGCCTCCAGAGCCTTAACATGTGAGAAGAGCTAGTTAAACAAAGGGGAGCCAGGGCAACCTAGCAGGCAGCTGAGACGGTAGAGGTGCAGGCAAAGAGGCAAGAAACAGCAGGGGAAACGGAGTATAATCTATAAAAATATTAAATCACTATGTTGTACATGTGAAACTAATATAATAATGTAAATCAACTTTACTTCAATTTTTTAAAAAAGAAACAGCAGGGAACCATTATAACTCATTTAGAACCACTAGAGCTTATTTCTCAAGGCAGGGGTGGGAGCTGGGGCTGCAGAGGAATGAGTGGGCCTAGGTCATGGTTCTAGGGTGGTCAGCTCAGCCCAGTTGGCCCTGACTTTCCCGTTTTAGCGCTGAAAGTCCCATATCCCAGGAAGCCCACTCAATCCTGGGCCAAGCCAGGCAGTTGGTCACCCGAGTCAAGGAACTCTTTGGCGGGCTGAGGAGCTTAGACATTTTGCAAAGGTGACAAGGAGTCTACAGAGGATCATAAGTGTACAAGTGACATGATCAGATCTGTATTTATAATTTATTCAGAAAACCCACTCCAACCACTTCTGCCATCCAAACAGCGCATGCTCCTCCATGAACATCTCCACAGCACATCAGTCGTTCATAATGCTCGGCGTGCACTGACCACCCATGCTTTGCCATGACACTGAAGCCTCTGCCACTCCCTACTGGCCTGCTGTCATGGAGGACGTCATGGTAGATCACTGGAGATGGGAGCTCCTTCCTCCCACGCCCCCATACACTTCATGGTTACCTACTCAGAGGCACTCCACTTCCTGGGCAACCTGTGAAATCACAGAACATGGAAATTCCAGAGATGGTTCAAGCACACCAGGATTTTCCCAGAAGTGTAGATTTTCTAGCTAGTGCGTTCTGTACTTTCAGAGGCATGGGGATGATATATCTAACACAAGGGAGTGGCAGCAGCCTAAGGAAATCCAATATGGAGAGACTGCCACGGCAACAAGCTTGATGGAGATCAACATCACTGCGCTGTGTTCAAACCTCATTAAGGCCGACTAGATTGCTGCCAGAGCAGAGAGAGGATGCACTCTATTATTTATTAGTTTTGTTTGTTTGCATAAAAAGATTCCACTTACATGGTTAATTGCAAGTAACACAACACGCAGGGGGTGAGGAGGAACAGACCTATGGGAAGCTTGCTAGGAGAGCCTGGAAAGTAAAAACCACCATGGCAGTACTTATCCCATCTGTAACTGTATGGAGAGCAAGATATTAATTATATAACTTTATTACATTTGTCTATAATTACAGGCACCCTAGCTATCCAAAATATTAACTAAATCTGTTTTTCAAAATGGTCTGTTGGTGACTTGGAGGAGCTGGTTCAATTCCTGGTGCTGGTGGAAGCAGGAGGTGCCTCTTGGGAAGACACGGAGGGCTGGAGAGCAGAGGGCTGCCATGATGGAGTTCTGCATACAGACAGCGAAGCAGTAAGAAGGAAGGTATGTGGGGGCGGGTGTGGGGCGGGGCGGGGGGGAGTCTCAAAGGAGTAGCGGGCAAAGTAGGCAGTTTGAAGTGAAAACAGAGAAAAGAAAAAAAAAACCTCAGAGAAGCCTATGTGGGGCTCTGGTCAGCTCTCCAGAGCCAAGGCAGGATTGAAGTGATGCTGAAAGAGCAGAGTCAGGGCAGTGGAGGCAGCCATGCCCAGCAGGTATTGGGGGCCTGAGGCCATTGCCAGCCTCTCGTGTCCTCCCATCTCTGTCCTTGGCGCTACAGCAGCCATTTGGGAGTCTGATTCAGTACATAACGGGGAAATGAAGAGAAGACAGACATTTTCTGGTGAATCAAGTGTGAAGTATGGGTGTGACTTTCTTCCAACTCTCTCTTGGAGTTTTCCCGTCCGCTGTCAGGGCTTCACAGTATCCCATCCCAACTACCCAGCCCTTCCGCTCAGGTGGCAGGCCCTGGTGCTCTCACTCTCTGACCAGGTCTCCCTCTGACCCCCTGGGCTTCTCCACCCAGTCACTAGGACTTCACTGTCCCTGCCCCCCACTCATACTCCATTTAGCCTTTCTGACCTTGAACCAGACTATAAGCTCCCAGACATTCTCACCACCAGCTACAAGCAGACCTCACTTGCCCACCAAGAGTCCCCCAGAAGCCTTGCCTCCCCCCACTCCTTCAAGACTCAGCCTCAGCAACAGCATCTCCAGGAAACATCTCTGCCTCGACCCCTATATCACACTGAGGAAGAAGTTGAACAGAGGCTGAGAAATTTGCCCAAGATCACACAGCGAACGAGGGGTGATGCTGGAACTCAGGCCCAGGGGCTTCCACAAACACACTGATCCTGGGGTGGGGGTGCCAGGAAAATCAACAAAGGCCCAAGTAGCTCAGAGGCTGGTCAAGATGCTGATCAGAAAACAGAATCCCCTTAGCAGCATCTGAGAGGTGTATATTGACCATCCATCCCTTCCTTCAGAGCAGAAAAACACAATCGAAGGTGGAGGCTTCAGCTGAGGCTTTGGCGGAGATGAAGTTGGCTTATTGTATAAAATACACCGTCTCCTCCTCGGTAAGTGACTCCCTGCCCTACCCCCACCCAGCTCTCCATCTGCCATTTCAAAAGCCAATGGGAAAGAGATGCTTTTATTACAACCAGCCCTATCATGGCCAATAGCTAGGCGGTGCTCTTTATTAAAGGTGCATGCTGATTCCGAGTGGCGTCTATCAGCGATTCAGTGCGTGCATGCGGCGCCACCACCCTGCGCCTGCCAGGGAACTGATAAGGTGCCTCTCGTTGGGTTTTGACAAGCAGCAGCACGGGAGGACGCATCAGGGCCCCCACCAAGCCAGAGGCGTGTTGCCAAGGAATAAACTCGGGGGTGGCGGGGGGGGGGGGGGGGGGGCGGAGAAACAAAGAAGACAGAAAAAATATCCCAAAACGATGAAGGTTAGACGTGAAAATGAAGCAGGTCCCTCCCCAAAATGCCCAGCCTCCATCTTCAGATGGCCTGAAAGAGCCCACTGCAACTTGGAAGTGGAAAGATAAACAACATGTGTAGAAGGGCCGGGGCAGTGAGAGCCCCTGCAGAGGGCTGAAGTGTGTTTGCCACATGCATCACTTCACTGCACATGGAGCTTGTCTCATGCACACGCTCTCTGAAACCCTTCTCTTCTCTCCCCAGAGATGAGCTGTTTGTTTAGGGCCCAGACAGCTCCGCCTTGTCAAATGCTGTCTCCTCTGATCCTCCACCTGCCTCCGCCAAGCCTCACTGTCTTAATCTATTCAAAGGGCTGTTACCCAAATGAACCTTCACACACTTCATATCACTCCTCTCCTTAGGCTGTTACACCCCGACTCCCGGCTCCTTTAACTTACACCCGTGAAAATGTCTCTTCCATTTTCCCAAAGAACTGAAATGAAATTCAAATCCTGGGAGTCTTGGGGGAAACAGCAGAACCATTACCCTAGGAAGAGGAGACCCGGCTTGTCCTTCCCAAAAAGTCTTTTTAACCTCCCAGGGCCTAAAGAGTCTTGTCTGTAGAATGGGCCTGAAAGTACTTTATTCTGAATACCCAAGTCAATTTTGGAAGACCTATGAGCCAACTCAAAAACCTATGATCAAACCAAGTCCACCATCTTCCACCATTCTTTGACATACGTGCCGTGCCAGGCATAGGGCTTATGGTCTGGGAACATAGAGATGCAAGGTCACAGTCCCTCCCTCAAGGAATGCATGGCCAATACAAACACCCAAACACAAGGAGTGGGACAGTTATAGCCCAGGGCTCTGCGGTTGATAAGAAGGGTCCTTACATCTGTCTGGGAACAGGAAGAAGAGACAAGAGAGGAACTGAAGTTAATGGATGGACAATATGGGCAAAAGCTTTCCAGGCTGAAGGCAGAGCTAGTACAAAGTCCTGGGGCTACAGGAGGCTTGCAATACACCCTTCCATGCTCCCTGCAACATTCTCATTTGCCCTGTTCTTGTGCTTGCTTAGGGCCATACAATCAGCACTTTTAAGCTTTTTTCAGATGCAATCCCTTTGTGTCACTGATAAGAAAGCAAGGCCTGGAAAAAAGAGTTTTCCCAGGTTCCATACCAGATCTTCTGGTTCTCCTCTGGGGCACTTTCCCCATCCTGTGTTCCCAGCCTTCTCCAGACTCCTTATCACTCAAAGTCCCCTCAATGGGAATGCTCTTCCTTCTTGAACTATCTCCACCCCACTGCTTTCCTGACAACTGAGCCCAATTAAGAGTGATATAAGTGGTGGGCAGCATAGTGGAAGCTGGTAGCACTAAGGAAAACAAGTGATTGTTAATACACATGAATATCAAAATTCATCTTTAGCATCACTCCCTCTAGGAAGCTGTCCCTGACCACTGCCCCAAGCCAGGTGTTCCTCATTTGTTTTTCCAGAGCCTCAGTGCTAATGCCCGAGCAACTGTCACACCAATGTAATTATACGTTTACTGTCTTCCCTACCAAACTGGGAGTTCCAGACAGTATCTGGTATATAATAGGTTCTCAATGAATAGTTATGGATGGATATGGATGGATGGATGGATAGATGGATAAATAGATAATTGGATGAATGAACAAACCTGTTTCTTTGAGAGGCAGTGTGAGATTGTTGAAGGAACTTGAAATAGAAACAGAAAGACTTGAGTTCGAGTCCAGCTCTGCCACTCATTAGCAATGTGACCTTGGATGAGTCTCTCATTCCCACAGAACTTCAGTTCTCTCTTCTGTAGTGGGGAAATCTAAATGTACCCAGGTCAAGGCTGTCAGGAGATTTAAATGTCCATCAACCTGAAGGTATTCTGTGAATTACCCAATGTTGTGAGCATGCTACCTCTATTTACAATTAGGATGCTTGGATAGCAAGTAAAAGAAAACCCATCTGAACTTAGCTTAAACAACAAGGGAATGTATTGACCCATCAGAAATGCACAAATAAGAAATTTTTGAGAAGGAAATAACTACAGAAGTATAGAACGTGATTTTTCTAAACACAAGATTTTTCTTAATCTCCACAAACTTGCCTTTCTCCCTGTGACATGTCTTTAAACCAGCAAGCTCTTGGCTGTCACATCTTATCTGAAGGAGAATTGATAAAGGCTACTTGTAAGAAAAAAGTCCACGGTTATATTATAGTCATTCATTTAAGCAACAGGTCAAAACTATAGACGTTCAATCTTCTTGCCTTGTTTTTCCTGAAATCCCCTTCAATCAACCTACCAAGATATTTCTAGTGATATTTGTGTTTTTAATAAAACTGAATCTTTTGAGGAAAGGCTAATAAAATGATCATAAACACACACACTCCCAGAGTCACCACCAGAAGATAAGACATAAAGAGCTATAGCAATGCCAAGGTATAATAACATGGGGTTCTTCTGTTGAGACCTTCCAGGGGAGTTTAGTGTTTCCTGAGGTAGAGCAATGGGACCTGAACACCTGCAGAGGTGAAAGCACAAGGCTTGGCTGTAATCCTGCAGAAAAATCCAGGTCCACCCAAGCCACGGCATTCACACACAGAGACAACCAGCTCTACTCCTGAACAGCACCAATTGATGGAAAGTTCTAATATCTAATTTAATAGGAAGGAATGGCTAGGAGAAAAGTAAATTCAGACTGATATAGAGCAAAAGCTGAACTTGGTGAGAAGGAGGTAGATACTGAAATGCGGAAGAGGTAGATATTAAAACTCAAGCACTAGGAAACAAACAGCCCCAGGAAGAATTTAGCTGGAATAGGAGGGAGGGGAGTACCAAGGCCTTGCCCTGCTTTCTCCACGAGCAGTCTCTCACTTCATGATCTGTGCCCAGCCCTCCCCAGGGATGAAGTCAGATACACTGGATTTTGAGTGACTGCACTGGGGAAGCAGAGCTCCTGCGGACGTGTCCCACCATAACCACACGGAAGAAAGAGTCTACACAGAGGTATGGAATAATAGCTCCTCCCTTGAGAGGATCATGGAGAGAAAAATTGGCTGCCACAAACCAAGAAGTTGGACAAACGAGTCTTTATGGAGTAGCTCCAGGCGACCAGGATTGGGCTAGGATTTGGAAGGAATCTAGAAGTAGAGCAAACCGGCATTGTCCAGGAGGAAATTTCAGTGTGGCTAGAGAGGAGGACATCAGGGTCCAAGTCCTGACCTGGAGGCAGAGCAAGCCAGGCAGGCAGCCTCCTACCAGAAGGGACAGATACAATCAAAGTTGGTCTTTGTGTGCCTAAACGAATGCCAATCAAGGGGGGGCGGGGCACAGTTCTGATAAAGAGACAGGGACAGGCATCAGATCCCACAGAGAAGAAAAAGCCTTGCAGGTGAATTGGATGATATGATGGACTCCAAACTGCTGGGTGGGCCAAACAGTCAGGGAACAAGGTGGGAGGAGGGTTATGCCGCCTGAATGTCCAGATTCTGAACTGTGCTGGATTCATAACCCTTCCAGAGTTAAGGCTTCTTAAAATCAAGAAGAGAAAATATTTTTTTCAAAAAGTAAGGAGCTGATCTAGCTCAACAGCTTCTGGTTGGATTCTCTTGGTGTTTCTTCCTCTTTCGCAGATGAAGAAATGGCTATGTAAAATCCACCGTGCAACTGTATTGTAAAGGCTCAAAACAACTGACTTCAGATAAAGCACAAGTGACAGATTCTCCCAACCATGAGTCCCTGGAGAACGCACCTTGGTGCCCCATGGCCAGCAGTAGATGGCGGCTCACCCACATCCTGCACCAGACACCATGAAGCGCCCTTTAGTGAGGACGGTGGTAAGGGGTTCTTTAAAACAGACAATTAATTATCTTAATCTTTGAAGAAAAATTCTCCTTGGATGCACTGAATATTTTGATCTTCACATAGTCATCTACTGGAACTGACAGGGAGTTAGGTGCCAAGTTACTGTTCAACGTAATAAATAACAAGACAGCAAGGTTAAGTGTGAAGTCAGAAAAGCATGTGTTTGGGGTGGAGGGGAGCAGACCAGTCATACATGTGGTGAATTGTGGTCATAATACATGTTCGGAATTGCTGTGAAATGCACATACTGAGTTTTATTATCTAAGACAGAAACTCAGAAAACTCTACCCTTGTTATACGTTTTATAAATTTCTGTCAAAGTGAATGCATTGCTTTCATGTAAGTGATCTTGATTAAGTTATCACGTCTTTTCTGAGGGGAAAAAAGGCCTGTGATATGGGGCATTTTAGCCTCTACTTCCTCCCCTAAAAAATAGGAGAAATAATACCTACCACTAAAAGTATTCTCGCATTCAGCATTCACTGGGCTCCAGCCACTTGCAGCCACATCCCTGATGCTGGTGCTACATCAATGAACATGAAAACACATCTGCCACTGTGGATTTTAAAACTCAGGAGAAGGGACAAACAATAAACAGAAATGTAACTAAGCCTGCGATGTCATTTCAGGCAGGGTAAGTGCTATGACCAAAACAGCAGGATAAGGGCAGAGAGAGTGGGAGGTGGGGCTGGTTTAGATGTGGTCAGAGGAAGAGCCCTGATGAAGAGGGAGGCAGCCAAATGAATATCAGGGGAACCCTTTTCCAGGCAGAGGGAGCAATAGGTGCAAATACTCTGAGGTGAGAATACGTTGACAGGTTCAGGGAACAGCATGAAGCTCACTGAGGATAAAGGGGAGATAAAAGGAGCCGGCAGAGAGGCAGCCTTCCTGGGAGACGTCCAAGCAGGCTGCATGAGTCTGGAGTGCAGGTGCACAGTTGGACCTAAAGACAGAAACGTGGGAGTTAGCAGCATAGAGATGGAAAGTAAACCAAAAGGCTGGATAAGACCCCCTGCAAAGGCCTAGAGAAGAGAAAAAAGGACAAAGGATTGAGCCCAGGTACTTGACATTCAGAAGAAGAGCCAGCAGATTAAAAAGACAAAATCATTTATATAGGAGAAAAAACAAGAGAGCATAAGCCTTGCAAGGAGAGAAGGATCTGTTTTGTAGGAATGATACGGGGTAATATGTATAAAAATCTCAGCATAAAGTCCATCAGGGCTGGCTCTCAAAAATGTTGTTTGCTTCCCCTCAGTTTCAAAGAGAATTAAGTACTGCAGGATTTCAAATAAGGAAGAAATCAGTTGGACTGGAAAAAGGAACACTATTCCCCATCCCTATAAAAAAGAACACAATACGACTGGTTAAGGTTAAAGTGAATTTTTCCTAGAAACCCCAACAGCCCAAATGACCAAATGCTGTGAAATGATTAGAATCCATGGCTGATGAGGCCAGAAGGCCCTGAAATCTGGTTTCTGCAGGCATTTCTCAGCATCACTTATTACCCAAACCTCTCACACCTGATATCCTCTGCCATCTCACACAAGTGGCACTGGATGCTGAAGCAGGGCTCATCCTGCTTCCATTTGGAACCAATATTTTCTATATGCTTGAAGCACGATGGCGTGGGGACTCTGTGTTGGAGGTCCCACAGCTCCCTTCTGCAGGCGTCCCCAGACACTTGGCGGAACCACTGTCAGCTAAGCTCTGTTGTTTCCCCGAGCCAGCTAGAAGAGAGGTCTTGCTGACAGCCATTTAATACCCAGGCCACACTCCATCCAAATCAAATACAAACCCAGCTGTCATCTAACTCACAACAAATGTGGACCCTCTAGTGATGATCTGAAGGGATGAAGCAACAGAGAAAGCTTCCAGACCTCAATGGATAAAGGGACTTCATGGAAAGAACCGGAATAATCCTCTGTTCAGCCCTTTTCCGCTAGTAAAGAACATGCACATTTACTATCTCACAAGACCCTATTGCATAAACAAGGCTGCCAGCCCTCTTTTGGTTGAAATGCATCACCGACTCAATGGACATGAGTTTGAGCAAACTCCGGGAGATGGTGAAGGACAGGGAAGCCTGACATGCTGCAGTTCATGCAGTGGTAAAGAGTTGGACACGACTTAGTGATTGAACAACAACAATCCTCTTTTACCAATAAGGAAACTGAGGCACACAGAGAAGTGACTGGCCAAAGAATGCATAGTGTATTTAGTAGCAGAGTTAGAATTGTATTCAGGTTTCTCAAGTATTGCCTACAGCATTAATAGGAGGATTAAATGAGATACAGAAATGCATGTGGATAGGATTCTGAGACATCAGGCCTCACAAAGTAGAATTAAGACAGTCAAATTTCAAAACTTTCATTTAAATCCTGATATCCATCACTACTTCCCTATAGCTCAGATGGTACAGAATCTGCCTGCAATGCAAGAGACCCGGGTTCAATTCCTGGGTCAGGAAGATCCCCTAGAGAAGGAAATGGCAACCACTCCAGTATTCTTGCCTGGAGAATCCCATGGACAAAGGAGCCTGGCAGGCTACAGTCCATGGGGTCACAAAGAGTCGGACATGACTGAGTGACTAACACACACACATACACCCAACACTAGATAAGTTACTATTAACCACCCTATCCTTCAATTACCTCACCTAACGATACCAACATTCTTCTAGGATCATGGTAAATTACACTCAGTCAGAAGGTGGGAGAACACAAGTGGTTCACAAAGCAGACTGACATCAGATGATGAGGATTTGAGTGCTGGCTCCTCTAAAAGTTACTTCTCCTCTCGATACTGCATTGTGCCATCAGTCAGAGATAGTGAACAGTACCTTCCTGTCAGGATTTTTCTGAAGATTAAGTGAAATGCATGTAGAAGTTTCAGTATAGAATAATACAGAATAGCACATGATAGATGTTTAATAAAACTTGGTTTATGCAGCTGCTTTCACCTTTCTGCAATTCTTTCCCATTGATGGCAAGACTTATAGAGGTTAACTGTCTACTTGAGATGCCCAAGTTTCTTCCATCTGTAAAATGGGGGCATGAAATAGATGGTCTCAAGGAACCTCTACCTCTGACGTTCTATGAGGCTACTGGCATCTCAAGGATATGCCTTTTCCCAGAGAATCATGGAATCTTCCCAAAACTAAGACCTGGAGAGCCCAGCTGTCTGCTGTCATACAGCTTGGAAGCCACATCGCTGGCGCAGGTCCCCTTAACATTAACTGTCGGCAAACCTGGCCTTTGAAGCAACTCCAAGTGCTGCTATCTGTCCGTGATGGGGAGCCAGAAGCACAGCCGCCATGCTGTCCTCTGCGGTTACCCAAGTCCATCCTCTGACTCAGCACACACCCAGGCCATTTCAGGACACAAAGAAAGTTGCAGAAAGACAGGACTTCTGGATGGTTTACTCCTCCCTCCCTCCTGCCTAAATAAATATTCTACTCTGTGTTGTAATTACTCTCCTCTCAGTCCAAAATATTTAGCAGAAACATTTTAGGAGTGTGCAAACACCTGCCACAAAGCTGTGTCATATGAAGCCTTTTACTGCTCAGAGTCCCCCAATATCAGGTGACACACCCTCTCCTGCACACAAACCGATGCATCTGGGTAATTAGAATCAGACTCTGCTGCAGAGTTTGAGAAAAACATGCTGAGCAAAATGTTACAAGGCGTCTTCCCTTCTTCCCCCACCTCCCAACACCAGCTCAGTGCAAAGGTTTGTCCAATAAGAAGACTTAACCATCTTTTCATTAGCCATTCTTTCACCCATTCAGGCCAAATTGGTATTTGATGCAACAGGGAAATGTGTTGAGTACATTACTAATCAGACTCAGCAAAGGAAAGGTCACTGGGGGTGACTGGCACAATTACGGGACATGGGCAACAGGCCAATGAGAGCATGCAGGAGAGGAGCAGAAATCGATGGCTATGAAATTATGGAGGGCTATGAATAGTTGGAGGCAACTGAAAGGCTGACATTCTGCTCAAACGAGACACGTGCAAGGCTTCCATCTCCAACTGTCTTCAACTGTTATTAAGAGGAAGACTTCTTGGCCCCAAGGCAGCCAGTACAGAGAACTGAATCCAGAAGACTGCAACCAGGTCTTCAGAAAAAGAGTCACTTGGTGTGAAGATTCAGTTGGAAATGTATCAGACAGCTTAGAGCTCCAGCAAGAAAAGAGAGGTCAAGGTGCCCACCAAAGGAAACTAGGCTTGTTATCTTTCAATTTCCTTATGCAGTTGCTCAATATTCTCAACAGCCTCAGGAGGACATGTGTTTCCGAGAGACTTTTCCAGATAGAGTGTGCTGGGGTACAGAAATGGCACCCAAACTGCCTTAACTGGACATTGATTCTCGAGAATCAATGAGCATTTAATTCTACAACAAAGTAGTAGTAAACCATCCAGAAGGTCTCCCTACAGTCCACAGCTCAAAGAAAATCTCTAAGGAAGTCACGGAAGTTTGCAAAGGATGATGAACCAGAAATGAAGCACACAGCGTTAAAACCCTCAATCCCTATAAACAGGCATGGCTAAGGATTTCTTTTCAAAGGAATCCCATAAAGCTCTAACTTCAGAGAGGACAATCCATATAGTTTATCAAACACAGAGTAGATCAGGCAATGATGGCGTTGTGGTCATTCTATTAAGTTTTTTAGATTACTAATCTGAATCACCAATGAAAGCTTTCATTAAGTTGCACCCTAGGAATTGATTTGCAATGGGTTGTTTCCATGTGCAATGCAAACTTGCTGTAGAAAATCAGTCATCCTAGACTCCCTAAAGAGTAGACATGACATCCGGGCATCTGTTAAGTTTGCTCAAAAACATATGCAAGCCTTTTTTTAAAGAACCATAATTACATCCTGCTGAAACCTCCAAGGACCCGGGTAACTGCCTTTGTATTACAACATCCATTTCCCACTTAGGCAGGCTCGGCTCTGCTATTTAGATGTGCGTTACAATCTGCCTGCTCTCTCAGCTAGAGGCTGCAAATAGTCAAGTCGTCCCATGTTCAAAGAAGACCAAACTTGGAGGAAGGAAGTGCTGTCAGGCGGTGGGTGTATGTATCCTTTATTAAAATACAACCAGGAATTTGGAGCTGAAAGGGACCTTAGCATTAATTCATGCCAAGTCTCTCATTTTCAGATGGTACCGCAGAAGACCAGAGAGGGAAGTCACTTGTCCAATGTCACACAGCTCAAATCTGAAACAATATATGGTACGGTGATGAAAAGCTTAGACTCTGGGGTCGGACAGATGACAAATACCAGGCTCTCTCACTTATTTACTCTGTGACATTTAGCAAAGCACTTAACTTCCCTAGTCTCCGGGTCCTTTATTTATAAAATGGAGACTATAAAAGTATCTGGGATATACCCAAGGAACATTAGCTGTTAGCTGTTTTCATTTTCCCAAACATGACCTCATTTAATCCTCACAACAAGCATATGAGAGAGAAAGGGCTGGGATTACAGCCTCTTCATACAGGTGAGAAAAAGAAGACTCAAATAGTGAAATGACTCTTCCGACCGTCACACACATACACTGTCCACTTCCTGGTAATCATGGGGGTGCTTGGTCCCATTCAATGTCCCCCAGGTTTCTTGATTTCACCCAGAGATGAACAGGGAGGCCAGAAAGAAGTTTGCTTGTTTGTGTCTGCATGGGAGCAAAATCAGTGCGGCCACCACTGAGGATGTCAGATCGTGCAGGGACTCTGGGTCTAGTGGGCTATTCCCTGCCCTGGGGAAGTGAAGAGAGCAGATGTATCTCCAAACCTGCTACTGGATGATGTTGGGGATGTGTGTATAAGTGGGGGAGGGGGTGTATGACCTCAGGAGTCTATTGCATATTTTAAAGCTGACATCAGAGTACTTGTCAATGCTCCATCAGCCTGCCCTCCTGACCCCCAAATCTGGCCTTTGGGAAAAATCTAATTGACTGCTCTGAGTGACATTGGAGCCGGGTGAGTGATAAAGTCATATACAGTCACTTTCTGGCTATATGCCCTAATGGAAGGAGGAAGGCATTGAATGAATGCGTGAGTGAATGAATGAATGCACACCAGGCTTATTTACACTAAGCTCTGGAGGGAAATATAGTGATGTCTCCATTAATACATCTTCTGGGAACTCAGCCTCTGTGAAGATGTCAGCCAAGGGCAGAGTCACAAGAAAGCTGCAGGGGCTGTCTGAAACAAAGACCCTAAATAGCAGCTTCTCTGGGCCTCACTTTGGGAGAGTTTCTGGTCCTTGCGACCTGCAAAGATGGACATACAGCTCAGGTAATGGGTGGCTGCACTCTGGGCCACTGGGAAGGAGACCATCCCAGCGAAGTCTCTACCTGCAAAAGGGCTGGAGGTCTGCCATCTTGTTTAACAGAGCCAGTGGGAACCTTTCTGGAAATTCTACAGCCGTGAGCATCTCCCTATCTCCTTGCTATCTGTTCATTCACCCATTCATTCATTGCATGAAGAGGTCATCTCGGAGCACTTACAAGGTGCCAGACATGACAGCAGAAATAGAAGAATGAGTGAGACTTGACCTAAATGTTTGAAAAGCTTGTTGTCAAGTAGGGGAGAGAAATAGGACATCATACTCCACAGTGGAGTATGAGAAGCCCACCACAGAGGTCTGTTCCAGGGGCTCTGAAAGCACAGAGGAGGGGTCTCCATACCAGCCAGGAGGTGGTGCTAAGGGAAAACTTCTCGGAGGAGGTGACTTTTGACCTGAATCTTCAAGGAAGACAAACAGTTCGGCACAGTCAATGCAACCATTGTTCTTGGCAGAGGAAAGAGAGCATGTGAATGCTCAGAGGCTATGAGAAGACCCTCAGGGGCAGGAGATAAAACAGTGCTGTACAACCTCAACTGAGGGCCGGGGCCTGGTTCTACCTCTCTGGGTCTGACAACTCTGGGCCTCAGTCTCCTTGTCTGAACCATGATGGCTCTGGATTTAAAGACTCGGGTATCAAAGGGAGAAGTGACCCAGATATAAAAAAATCTGCTCTATCTAGATGGGGCCGCATCCGCACAAAAAGTGAAGAGCTGACCCGAGTCATTACTGGAGTGTTCTAGCAGCTACTATAGGGTAGCTATGAGAATCTAGCTAGCTGTCTAATATTTGGGAGTGGTGGGATGGGGAGGAGGGTAGCAGAGAGCTGCCACATATCAAGTTCTCACTACACACCAGGCAGTCTCAACGTTCTCTTTTCCAAAGAGGGAAGATATCTTCCAAGAGCGTTATCCTTCCCATTGTACAGATGAGGAGATGACGGTCAGAGAGGAGAAACAATTTTCCTATGGTCCCGTCGAAAGGGCTGGAAACAAGATTTCCTCTGGGAGCTGATTGCAGACCCAGTTCTTCCCAGGACATCCCTCTGCTTCCCATCCACCACTGGCAGCTCTAGCAGGCCCAGCCCAGGGACTTGGAGCCTTCTCTCAACCCAAACACCTCTATCTTTGCCCATCTAAGGGCTCCTGGCTCCCCTCCTCAGCAATCAGGCCTTGCAGGGAAAGTTGCAGAAAAGGGACCGTGCCCGGAGGACTGAGCAGGAAGAGCAGCCCTGGCTCTTTCCCTCCGTCCACACAGAGCTTCAGCCTCAGACACACAGAGCCTAGCTCTGAGGAGGATGGGGAGGGAACGCTGGGCGCAGCTGCTGCCTCCCCACCAGGCCAGCATGTGCTCCGAGGAGCTGCCCTGACGTCATGCCCACCGGTAACCTGACCCCTGATGGCTGCCCCCTCCTTCCCCCGTCTGGCTCATCCTGCCAGCTCAGAGAAGAGGTCACCCCCCTGGGGAAGGGGCCAGGTGGGGTTCTTTTTAGTGGCTGCTGAAATGAGAGATAATTTTGGCTATTGACATCTCCCACAGGACTTCCCATTCTCAGAGCTCATCCTAATTCTTCCTCTCTGGCTGCTCCTCGAGTCAGACCAGCTTTCAGTTCACACTAAAAGAGCAAGTGTGGCTCTCCCTTGGGGATTCTGCCCCTCACCATATTAGTTGGCCAAGAGCAGGAGTCTTAAAAGGGCAAGGTTTGACTGAGGGAGTTTCACTTTAGGCAAATAAACAGTTACGAAAAAACCCTTTATTTAATCACTGACACACACTCTATAAAATGGGTCTAAGGACCAGCCAAACACTAAGGTTACTTAAATATAATTCTAATAAAGCAGACGGAGGAGAAAGCATGAACCCTCCTTAAATCCCCTGGGTATTTATGGAGTCCTTCTATGACTTTAGCACCACAATCCACTCTGGAGGATAAAAAACAAACTCAAGTCTCAGTCTCCAGCCTCTAGCATCTTACACTCTAATTAGGAACACAGCACCATTACCGCCACTAGCACTGTTCTCTGACAGTATTTACAGAATAGTTACCATATACTTGGAGAAAGAAATGGCAATCCACTTCAGTCTTCTTTCCTAGAGAATTCCATGGACAGAGGAGCCTGGTGAGCTACAGTCCATGGGGTCACAAAGAGTCAGACACGAGTAAGTGACTAACACTTTCTCCCATCTACTAGGTACTTGTATGATCTCATTTAATCCTCATAAGACGACCAGGATAGAGCAGCTACTGTTTTCCCCTTTGAACAATGAAGGGAACAGGGGCACAGAGAGGGGAAGGGATTTTCTGAAAGTCACAGAGCTGGGAGCTTCGTCCTTCAACTCCACAGCTCATGCTCTTCACTCATATGAGATTCAGTGATGATTATAATGCACCAGGCAGGAAACAGACAGAGAAAGAGTTTAAAAGAATCAGAGAAGGAAGAAGAGAGAAGAGATAGGGAAGGTTTCAACTGGATAGGAATGGGAGAATCGGTCTTGAAGAGTGGTCCAGGCTGGCTGGTTGGAAGAAAGGGGAGAATAAGGTGAAGACAGACCAACACTGCCAGTTTCTGGGAGGACAGCTAGTCCTGCCTGAGATGGCCCAGACACAAGCCATCGTCTCCCCATCCTCTCATCCAATATACGTGCAACGTGGGCTCTCAACACACCTGAAAAAGTACAGCTGTTATGATCACTATTTCTAGCTCATCCTAGTCCAAAGAGGGAGAGGTGCCCTCAGAATGAAGCTCAGCTGCCCTTAACGATAAAATTTGGCCAAGAGATCTTCCTACAGAAGGTAGAAAATGACAAAAGTCAAAATATCGTGTGGGAAAACAAAGCTTTGCCTAGTGAACAAATTCACAAACTGTAACAAGCAATCGCCATTTTCTAAAGTTCTCTAAGGAAAGGAACTCTGCAAAGACATCTATAATGCAAACCACCTTTATTTTATATGATGGGAGACAGGTCCTTGACTCCTGCACCTTGCAAAACAAGATGCCTGTGTACAAATGCTGTTGTTGCTGCTGCTACGGTGGCATCTGTCTGCTCCAGGTCACTGTGCCCCCTGCCTTGCAGTCCCGCATTCTAACATGCGCTGACTGCCCACTGCCGGCAGGATCTCTGGGGCTCTGGACCGACACTGCAGGGGACACAGAGATGCCACAACAGGTTAATGGGAGCTGAAGACTCATCCCACATAACTAGAGTCAAAGCTGGAAGATGGACAGACAGGGTGACATTGGCTGCTTTCCAAAAACCAACCGAGTAGGTTTGGTTGGCCTAAAAGGATAAAGTCTGACCACATGTCTGAGAAATAAGTGGGTGGGCATCCCTCTGTCAGGAAGTGAGTCTTCCTTTCATGGGGAGGCAGTAACGGCAGAGTAGATAAGAGGACCAACTCTAGCTTCTATGATACTGTGACATATTAACAACTACATATTTAGTCTTCATCTCCAGTTCTGGCACAGAGCTTCTAAAATCCTCGGAATTTCCTGAGTGATAGGGGTTAGAGAAGAGCCTGGTCTTCTGTTTTTCCAGAGTTTATGCTAATGAGATGACCCTCGATGAGGGCTTCAGGATGGGGGCTGGTTGCCAGAGGAACCGACCATGATTAGAGGATTGGAACTTTCAGCCCCACTACCCACATCCTCTGACCTCCAGGGAGGAGAGAGGGGTTGGAAATTGAGTTAATCACCAATGGCCAAAGATCTAATCAATCATGCCCACATAATGGATCTTCTGCTAAAAACTCTTAAGTTAAGGGGTACAGGGAGATTCAGCGTTGGCAAACACATTGAGGTGCCAGGACAGTGACATGCCCAGAGAGGACAAAGAAGCTCCACGTCCCCTTCCACATACTGTGCCACATGGATCTCTTCCATTTGGTTGTTGTATCCTTTATAATAAACCAGTAACAGTAAATAAACTTTTTTCTTAGGTTCCATTCTAGCAAACCCCAAGGAGCAGGTAGTGGGAACCTGAGATGGCTGGTCAGAAGTACATGTGGTCTGGACTTGCACGTGGCATCTGAACGCGGAGCAGGTTTATGGGACTGAGTTCTTAACTTGCAGGATCTGACACTCACTCCAGGTAGATAGTGTCAGAATCTAATTGAATTGCATTGTAGGACACCCAGCTGCTGTTGAACAATTGGTCTATGTGGAAAACACACACAAACACACAGAATACACAGATTTTGTGTCCAGAAGTGTTCTGTAAAGTTCATAGCAGTAGAGCTCCAGATATACCTGGATTTGAATTTCAGTTTCATCACATTTTAGGCCAGGAATTCTGGGGAAACTGCTCAACCTAAGCTTTTTCATCTGTAAAATGCAGCTAATACCAACATCAGACTATTTTAAAGATTATAGGATGGTGTCAAGTATACAGAACATGCTCAAATAATAATTAATCATCAAATGAGTGAATGAATGAATAACAGCTAATACTTAACATAGCACTTAATATGTCAAGGCACTTGTCTAAGTGTTACTCACTTGCCTAATGTTTAATGTTCTAGAAAGTAGGTATTATTATTATTCCCATTTTATAGATGAGGAAACCAAGGCACAGAGAAGATAACTTAAATTGCTGAAGGTCACACATCAAGGAAGTGGCAGATTGCAGTTTTAAAACCAGGTTTGACTACTGAGCCCAGGTTCTACCTACTATATTGCTTTATAGAGGGCTTGGCATATGGAAAATATTCAGTAATTAGTCAGTGTTATTGCTGTTGTCATATTGTTACTGATGTACAGGGAAGTGTTTCCAAACTGAGGCCTGTGTATCCCACATGGTATATTTTATAGTACATCAATAAAAATTTTTAAAGCTTTATACTCATGATTTTATTTTAATTAGTAATCAGAAAGAAAAATAAGTAGCACATCAAACCTGGAATTTCGTTGATAATATTCTTGTGACAAGGCTAATCTTTTTAAATGAGTCAATTTTAAAACAGATATGGAGCAATAATAATAATATAGCAGAAATCAAGTCAGTGGTATATCAGAGTCTGATAATGGTACCTGATGAAAAACGGCATAGGCTTTGGAGTCATGCAGAGTTGGCTTCAAGACTGAGGGGCTACTGTTTCCAGCTGTTAGAACCATGGGAAAGCTACTAACTTCTCCGAGCCTTTATTTCCCTATCTGTAAAGTGGGAACAACAGTGCTACCTAAGATGACAAGACACTAAAATCCCAGCACCACCAGATCCCAGCAATCACTTCTCTACCCTCCAGGCCACCTCCATGTCAGGCATCCGCACTGCCCTCACTATGTCTTTCCCCATTTCCTCCACTTCATCCCGCTTAAACTCACTGAGATCTAGGATCTCCAGGCACCATTCTGGAGGCCCAGGGATTCTCCTCTCAACCTCAGTCCAGCAGGCAAATCCCTTCTGCCTCCTCAGTTGTGTTGATAATAAGATCTGGGGACTCCATAGGAATCTCTATAGGAAGATACTCCAGGGACACGGGCAGAAATTAGATTTTTTTCAATTATTGTAGGAAAGGGCTTCATGTTGTTCTAGTGATGCAAACTGCTTATTTGCCGTTTCCCTCCTCACAGTCCTGCCCAGGCCCTGCCAGTGATTGATGGCTACGAGAGACAAGCACACACGCACGCAGGGCTCCTGTTTTCAAGAGCCCTCGATTTCAATCGGCACAGCGAGTTGGCTCCCTGGGCTTGGTGCAATGGCCCCTGGATGATGGAAGCCTGCCAGGGACAAAGAAGCTTTACAGCTGGGAACTCTGCCCAGCCTTCCAACCAGAAGATCCCCTCCTACAGCCTCTCCAATGCCAAACACTAGCAAAAGGCCAGACCAAGGAGTCAAAGAACTGCGTACAAACCCAGCAGGAGCTGAGGCCCAAGGAGGGACAGGACTCTCCCAGTCACAGCTGCCACACCAGGCGATGAGCTGGGATTGTCACCCAAGCCCTCTCCACGGTGTGACTTTTCCTCACGCTTCTATAGATAAGGGATAATGGTCCCAAAGTAGACCCACTAACACCTCAGTAACAAAGCGCAGTTTCTCATGGCTTAACGCGAGCTCAGAGACAGGTAAAGGGAAGTTCACTTTTGATCACCACCACCTCAGGACACCAAGTATTGTGCTAAGTACCTTACATACAGTATCTCTCTTAATAGAACTCTACAGGGTGTAGATGACTAGTGCCCACATTTTATAGATGAGGAAGGGAAGCTCAGAGACACTAAGAAGCTTCTCTCAGATGCAGACATAGACAGCAGACTTGCACACAGTGTGGGAAGGAGGGGGTGGGATGAACAGAAAGAGTAGCACTGAAACATACATTACCATGTGTAAAATAGATGGCTAATGGGAAGCTGCTGTATAACACAGACAGCTCAAGGCGGGACTCTGTGACAACCCAGAGAGGTGGGATGGGATGGGGAGGGGAGGGGCAGGGAGGGGCTGTATGTATACTTACGGCTGATCCATGTTGTTGTATGGCAGAAACCAACACAATGTTGTAAAGCAATTGTCCTCCAATTAAAAATAAACTTAAGAAATACAAAAGAAGCTTCTCCCATTTCCAGTCAATGGCTACATTGTTTATCTCCATTGCAGAATATTCCATGGGCTCTGACAGGACACTCTCTTTCCTTGACTCCTCTTCCTTGCCCTCATCATTTCTCCCGTTGTGCTACAACACATAAGGGCACATTTTGCACTGATCTATTCAGTACATCCCCTTTTGGGTACATCTCAGCTACTGTCTCACCTTTAAATGACCAGCTCATATAGACATCAATGAAGGAAACTTCCAGGTTACCCGTCACCATGGACCCATGGACACTCAAAGGAAAAAGGCACATCTCTGCCAGGGCAGGTAGGAAATAACAGATTCACAATTTAAAAAAAAAAAACTGGGTCTTCACAGCTAAGGATACCCACATATACAAAGATATGCAACTGCAGGATGTGCAGCTCTAAGCAGTCCTCCCAGGCATTCTTTCTCCCATCACAAAATCAAAGACGATTAAACCTTCCTTTCTAAGATGCTACTGCTCGATGCCACCAAGAGTGTAGCTCAGAGAGCCAGAGCACAGGCCTGATTCTCTCTTTCAACCCTCAACCCATTCAGAATGTTGACTCTCCTTCATTTATTCAACAAATATGCACTGATCATCGACTACGTGCCAAACAATGTGGAATGAGTTAGGAATCTCAACATTAACAAGAAACCAAATTGTTGGTGAAGAGACTTTCATTTATTGATTGGAAGCTCATACGGGGAGATGTACAAGATGCAACAACAATAATTGTTTGTTCTTTTCAGAACATGCCATTTTCCCATGAAGATTTGCCCATGTCATTGAGGACTTTTGCTTGTTGACTTTTTTAATGATATCAGTGGAAAAGGAGAGAAATATATTTTAAACAGAACCATGCAGTCTGGGGGAGCCTCTCATCTATAATCCACTTATTGAAGGGAGGGGCTGTTGCTGAAGAAACCTAACTCAACTATGTAAGGAGCTAGCAAAAAGCCTGGATTGTGAGCATAACGGTACCCTGCTCCCAGGTGTCCAGACTGGTACCTCTGTGACAGCTTCACAAGAGATGAAGAACGTAAGATCTTGCTAGTTGTAATCAAGGTTCTGACTCCTGTCCTTCACATCCCCCTGTGATTCTCAGAGGTCCAAGGAGCACAGATGCAGGAAATAGACTAGGCTTTAAGTAACCTTGTCTGTATTTACTTAGCTTAGCCAAGAGAGAAATCCCCACATACACCCAAGTGGATTTCTCGACCTTCCTCGCTGACACATACAGTTACACAACTCTGGCTCCTTCCCCAAATGACCTCCCATTCCCACATCAGGAACCACCCTGATCTGGCTCCATCAGCCACAGCCCCGATCCCAACCCTTGCTTTATCTTCCTCAAGCAAACTGGGAATGCAGATGCAAGATTTCAGATGTCCCCTCTTCCCAGAAGAGGCTGCATTATTAAAAAAAAAAAAATCCACTCCCGCTCTGCCAACCGAATCTCTTCTCTTTTCTCTCCCCAACCCCCACATCCCTTTCTAATTATCCCAAAGAGAAGGAAGATTAAAAATTAATGCCCTGAGGATAGGAGTCAGAGATGTCAGTATTTTGATTCAAACTGCAGACATGGAGGAATCTGATCTAAGCTTTATAAGCAAAGTAAATCTCATCTAGGACAAGATTTGGAAAGCATTGATTAATTGGAATTCACCTCCAGGTAACCAGATTTTTTTTCCTGGTACTGCAGTTTTAGGGGATGCTACAAAGTGTAATAAATGAAATTCATAAAACATATTCAAGCAAAAATGCAACTTGTGGGGGGGGGATGTTGTAATCACACAAGAGGTTTAACCTCATCTACTATATAACCAGGGCTTCCCAAGTGGCACTCGTGGTAAAGAATTCACCTGCCAAAGCAGGAGACATAAGAGACATGGGTTCGATCCCTGGGTCAGAAAGATTCCCTGGAGAAGGAAATGGCACCCCACTCTAGTATTCTTGCCTGGAGAATCCCACAGACAGAGGAGCCTAGTGGGCTACAGTCCATGGGGTCACAAAGAGTTGGACAGGACTGAGCATCTGAGCAGCAGCAGCTACATAATAGAGTCCTACAAATTGTCAATTAACGTGCAGAATGAGGAGGTCAACAAAATTCCTAGAAGATTGCTACATGAAGGAAGACTTGGCTATTTTCGTTGACTGTGCTTCTAAAGCATAAAAGCAGACTTTCTTTGAGGAAGACTTGCAGTAACAAAGTTTAAATTAGAAATAATCATATATGACCTTCAGTTAACCAGAAAAGGAAACTCACATGAATTAGCAGCAGTCACCCAACCCCCCTACCATTTTATTCCCCAAATATGCTACTTAGAGGATTTTGCCAAGCCAGGGAAGGGAAACATAAGGTAAGAATTATAATACTTAACTGTGTACTAAGTACTGGATTAAATACTTCAAGTACACTATATCTCATAATCCTCACCAAAGGTTTTATTATTCATCCTAATTTTCTAGATGAAGAAGTAGAGGCCAGAAAGGATAAATAAATTATCCAAAGTAATAAGGTTCCAAAGTTGTGTTCTTAACAGAGACCAGATAGCCTAGATGACACCGACACTCTTTCCCTCCAGTATACAACCACACTCGACATAGTTCAAGACAGGAACGAATGATGAAACAGGGCAGATCAAGGGGAAAAGTTAAAGTCTAAAGAGATCAGGAAAGTAAAAGGCTTTAACAAATATGCCCACCCTACATAGGATGCCAGCTGGACAGTTGGCACTGCTTACTACTTATTAAATTTCAGCCCTCTTTTGTGCTGAGGACACAGTAATTTGGTTCCTGGAAGCAAGTTGGGACAGAGCTGGAAGGCCAATGTCAATTCATTTTACTTAGTGCAGAGCTCTCCTTGTGTGATTTATGTGTATCTTTCAAACAAATGGGGAGAGGCCACCTCTGAGGTGCCCAAGTTATCGGTCAACTTCTACCTGCTTCCCAGGTGGCACTAGTGGTAAAGACTCCATCTGCCAATGCAGGAGACTCAAGAGATTGGGTTTGATCCCTGAGTCAGGAAGATCCCCTGGAGTAGGAAATGGCAACCCACTCCAGAATTCTTGTCTGGAAAATTCCATGGGCTAAAGAGCCTGGCAGGCAACAGTCCATGGGGCCTCAGTCGGACACAATTGAGCTACTAGCGCCTTTAGGACCAAAAATAACTTTTTCAGTATCTTTAAAGAAGGGTCCCTAAAAGGCCACCTTCTCCCCCATTGAAAATTAAGCTAAAATAACAAAATATCAATATTTATTTCTGCTGATTGAGGAAGGCAGCTTTATTCCCCGGAAAGTGATCCTAACTGGCGGATAAAGAGAATAGGAATCTTCACCACCATCTAGTTATTGGCAAGGTGTGTGACACGCGGCCGGTCACTTTGCCTGTCCATGCCGCACTTACCTCATCCACCAAATGGAGACAGTGTCTGCTCTGCTATGACCAGTGAAAAGATCACGGTGCATCCTGGGTACATTAGTCAGGAGCGAACGCACCTCTGGGCTATCGGATCCCATTCTAATAGGTACAGGGGGAGGTTCTGAACCTCAGAGACTCCTGGGACTCATGCCACCTGGCATGTGAGTCAGCCACATCCAGTTGCTGGCCAGTTTCTGCTCCTCAGATTCTATTCCTTGTATCTGTTTTCCCTCTGTCTTAGCCCTGGAACAGAAGCTTATCATGAATGCCTAGACCACTACGGGGGTCCTCTCTCTGGTCTCTTTGACTACTACCCTCACCCCTTCCCAGCCACCCCAGTTTATTCCAGAATCTTCCCCAGCACCACATTCCGACACCCCCAGTGGTTACTCAGGGCCTAAGGACAACATCTCAACTGTTCACATGGCAAGTCCAGTTTCTCCATTCTCTGTCCTCATCTTTTTCATCCATGGATTTTCTCACTCAACAAATATTTGCTGAAGACCTGTCAGGCATCAGGCACTGCGTTGGATGCTGGGGAACTGAAGTAGCATCTTCCCTCAGGGAGCTTACAGTCTGGGCTGTTTAAAGTAAAATGCCTTCAGCCAACTCTCTCTCTCTCTGTGGGCTAGTGTCTGCTAGGGCCGCTGCAGCAAAATACCATGGACTGGGTGGCTTAAACAACAGAAATTTGCTTTCTCACAGTTCTGGAGGCTTGAAGTCCACAGTCCAGGTGTCAACACATATGCATTCTCCTGAGGCTTCCCTCCCCAGCTGGCAGATGGCCGCCTTCTCACTCCGTCCTCAGGCGGCCTTTGTACACACACACCCTCGGTGGCCCTTCCTCTTCTCGTAAGTCATATCAGCTTAGTGTCCCACCCTCATGACCTCATTTAACCTTAATCATCTCCTTGAAGGGCCTATCTCTGAACTCAGTCACATTCTGAGATCTACTTCAACATACAAATTTGGGGCAGGGGATACAATTCAGCCCAGCCTGTGAGCTGCTCACTCAGCCCTCCTCCAGTGTGCTTCTCTCTCAGCCTCTCAGAGCAGAGCTCAAGCTCCTCATTCTCCAGGGAGGCACTCTCTGCCCACCTTCACACCCCTGCCAACCTCTCCAAACCAGACAGACACTTATCTAAGGTCACTGTCCCTGCTGGTTAAACTGACTGACTCCTTCGAGACAACAGAAGTACCAAGGGACAGTCTCTAATCTCATCGTTATGACCACAGAGCCTCACACTGTAGCTGGCCAGCATACAGTAGGGACTTAATAAATAAATGTGGGAAGAATGAAGGCATAAATGAGACAGATCCCATGCTGTCTGATCTTCTCCACACTGAAATGAAAACAGGGCATCGCCCTGGCCCCTTTGCTGGCCTCTCCCCCGCTACACCTAAACAGAAGCTCCAAACTTACTGAATAGAGTCGCATCCAGCTACAGTCTCTTTCCATCCCTCAGTGACATGTGCAGTGTGCTGTGGTAAGGCCTCAGTGTCCATCCCCAGAGCGTTTGGTTAACACCCCCTCCATTCATGCCAGGCAGACAGGCGGGCCATGCAGGCAGAGAGCTGTCAGGAGGCTGATCAACTTGTAACTGCTGCCGCCACGGGCTGCAAAGGGGGCGGCACCAGCACACGGGCCCAGGCCAAGGAGCAAGCACCTCAGCTCATCTGGAAAGAGCTTGGGGAGCTGGGGTTAGAGGTGCATCTTTACCTGACGTGTGAGCATCCATCCGTCCAGAGCGCTGACTGCACCGTCAGCCTCTCAGAGCTCACTCAGATCACTAGGAGGAGAGTTTCTCTACAGCAGCTCAGCCTCACCCTGGCCAGGGACTGACCGTGGAGAGGGTGATGACATGGAACTCTGATTTGAGGAACGATGTGGACATAAGACCTAGATGAACAGACACCTGTGAGATGCCACAGAGGCCAACCCCGCTATGCAGTATGCATGACTCACATGTGTGCTGTGTGCTTCGTGTATATACAGATATACAGCTAAATCTAACTAAATAGCTAGAAGAAAGTATTTTTAAAGTAAATTCCAGTTTAAAAATTTTAGAGATCTAATCCTAATGGTGAGGTGAAGCTACAGTGAAATGCAGGAGTCTAGCAGACAAAATAAGTTGCGGAAACTTGGAGAAATCAAAGCCCTTGCATCTGTACAAGGGGTTAGTAATACCTCCAACAAGAGCATGGGCAAGATCTAAATGAGATCAAATGAGTGCCTAGGACATTCTCTGGCACATAGCAGTTGTTCTACACATTAGTTAATTTCCCTATCTTCAGCTATTTCTTAATCCTTTCTGAAAGAATCACTAAATCTAAATCATGCGTACTTGGGAAAATTATCTTAAAATATGTGTCTTGATTCCTTCTTTGCCTGAAAGGAAATAACAGCTGCTCTGCTTCCACTCGTGCAAACCACGTAAGGGAGCACTTTGCCGTGAGAAGCATTAGAAGGTATCATTACTTCAAATCGCATCATCCAAAGGGCTTCAAGCCCTCTCCAGCCACTGATGTACCAAAAACTTGGCAACATCTTAGATTTATACCTCTCTGTCAGTCTAGTGACTAGTCGAGTCACTAACCCAAATTTTCCTGCTCTTTCCTTCAAAATATCCGTATTTTCTATTCCACTCCCCAGACCCAATCTAGCCGCCCCTAATCAAATGTATTCAATCATTGCAGAGAAATCCTAACCATCTGCTTGAATCCTACTTCTCCTTCTTCCCTCTCTAAGAGAGGACAACATATTAAACCAGTCCTTTTGGAAAGTCAGATTCAGCTTAAGGACCACAGAGAAAGAGAAATCTCAAAGCATCAAGTAATATTTATTCATTCATTCAGCCAATATTTACTGGTACCTACTGTCTGCCAGGGGACGAAGAGATTGACAAAACTAGTTCCTTCTTCAATAAGCCAATAATCTGGTACAGGGTGTGATATATGGAAAAAACATCTGGGCCACGAGGAGAATGCCATGAACTACTATCCCATTTGCACTTGAATAAGGTGTTATTAATAGAAACAGGAAGGGGATGTACTCTTCATGGAGGACAGATGAGGGGGGTCTCAAGGCAGACAGGTGGACACATGCATAAGCAAGGGCTCAGAGATGGGGGAAACGTGAGGGTTGTTCATGAAACAGAAAAGAGAGTTTGGTAAAGAATATCTGGGTAAAAGAGACAGAGATTATAATCATCACAGCAATTCTCATTTGCTGGTTATTTACCACGTTCCAGGAACAGTGCTAAGCATCTTATAAGCTATGAATAGAAACCACTGGGAGAAAAAAAACAGCTCAGGGACATTACAGAACTTTTTCAGGGATGAAGCTGAGGTCTACAAGACTCCTACAAAATTTGAGCTTTTACCCATTATACCCTAGAAGTTGGGCACAATGTAAAGTGCCAGGGGCTGGGGAGGGTGAGGACACAGCAGAAAACATTAAAGTTGCTCAGTTGTGTCTGACTTTTTGCAAACCTATGGACCATAGCCTGCCAGGCTCCTCTGTCCATGGGATTCTCCAGGCAAGTATACTGGAGTGGGTAGCCATTCCCTTCTCCAGGGGATCTTCCTTCCTGACCCAGGGATTGAACCTGGATTTCCTGCATTGCAGGCAGATTCTTTACCATCTGAGACAACAGGGAAGCCTGAGGACACAGCAGGAAATCTCTAAATATAATGACAATACTTCAGAAATACTCTAAAGAAGAGGAATCTGGCCAGGAGTGGAGGGGACGTGGAAACAAGAGAGCTACCCACAGAGGCTATGCCACTAACCAAGAAAGAATTCCTAGACCTGAGATGAGAGTGGTGGCAGTGAGACCAGACAGAAGAGACAGTGGCCGGATATACTATGCCACAGGAGCCAGCCTGCAGAGGACAGGATAAAAAAGTAGCGGACTTAGGGAATGTGTGGCAGGGTAAGGTTAATTGATGCTGAGGTGATGAGGAAGTCAGGGATGCCAGGAATAAAAAAAAGAGGAGAGGCTTCTGGGACAAGTATGAAAATATCTTCCCCTTTGTCGGTCAGCATTTGGCAATCCAGAACAGTTTAGCCAACCCCGGAAATTTTAATTACACAAAGCCCAAATTCACCCTCTCCAAAGTCATTTCAAAGCACCATCTTCAGGAGTCTTTCATGCTGAGAAGCTGACAGCCAGGAGAATATTCAAACTAAACATCTTTGTCACCACTCAGTCATCAAGTATCTTGAAAACCCCTGAACAATTCTTATTTCACAGTGTTCACCCTCTGTGGGAAAGCTCCGTCTGTGAAGGACAAACTTCTAAGGAAGAGTAGAGAAAAAAATCAATCAAACAGTCATTCCCTTGACTGATCAATAGGTGTCTGTCAGGGAAATTTTACTTCTCCCATCTGTGCTAGTTAAGTGGGTCCTTACAGCACTGAACAATACTTATACCTCGCTGAATCTCTCTTTGTGGCAATTTGCAGCCCATGCCTCTCTGGATTTTTCCTGACTTCAGCACAGAATTTGAATTAGCCAAGTTGCTAGGGATGCGTGGGAAGCTACTGCCCATAAGCAGTACCAAGATAAGTCATCCAAAGGGGAGTTCTGAACAGCACCCCTCCCTGCTGCAGGGTATGAGTGGGCACGTTCACATCTGAAGTCTGCCATCTGATCTTCCCACAGCCAGCTGATGTTCATCACCGAGGTCTCCACTTCCCCAGGGGAGTCCTCCCTTATACCCAGCTATGATGCACCACCTCAGGGGCAAGGAAGGTCTATATCCTGCTCTGTGTGGTGGCTGCACAGGTGTACTAAAGATTTTTTTTTAAATTGAGTTAAAAATTTAAGAAGCATGCACTTTACTGAATATAAGTTACACCTCAATCGAAAGGAAATTAAAAAATAATTACAAGTGTGAAATACACCCTTCCAGAGCCCACAACACTATCTAGTCCTATTTATTTTCTTTAGCCCATAGACCATTGTCTGCAAATAGATAGCTGTCAAGAGAGACACTGTCTGACACTGTAACCAATGAGTCATGTGTCTACTGAAGCTTAAATTAGTTCAAACTAAATGAAAAAAAATTTTTTTTTGGCTGAGCCATGTAGCAGGCAGGATTTTAGTTCCCCAACTGGGGACTGAACCCATGCTTCCTATAGTAGAAGCACAGAGTCCTAACCACTGAACCATCAAGGAATTCTCAACTTAAGTGAGATTTAAAATGAAGATCCTCAGTCATACTAGCCACATTTCAAGTGCTCCGTGGTCACATATGACTGGTGGCTACTGACACATACAGTTCATGAATGGAACATTTCAATCATCACAGAAAGTTGTGCTGGGCTAGAATGCAAGTTTCAGAAAGAAAGCCATCATGTCTGTCTAGTTGATTCCTAGCTCCAAGAACAGAGCTAGGCACATGGAAGGTACTTCATAAATACTTGTTTAACAGATGAACAAGGGAATTTTGTAATACCAAAAACATCATGGAGCAAAAACCCAAACCTGGAAACATCCTAACTGTGCACACAAGGGATTAGTTAAATAAACTTTGGCACATTCTATTGTGGAATTCTCTCTAGTCATTAAAAGGCGTGAGGTAGGTGTGTATGTAATGACTCAGACAGACATCCACACCATGTTAAGTGAAAAAAAATAGATTCTTAAAAATATGTGCAGTGTGACTTCCTTTTATTAAGAAACACAAACCAAGAGTAGTCGGGAATGCTATACATCATACTGTTAATAGCAGTTACTGCTGAATAGAATTAGAGAAAAGAAGATTTACACTCCAAATTCTTCTGTAATGTTTGAATGTGTAATGAGTGCTTTACCAGAGGTTTTTTTAAGATTTAAAACAAAATCACATGCAGCCCTTTAAGAACAAAAAGAAAGCAAGAAATCCCACATTGCAAACTGTCCCAAGAATATACAGAACATTTCTTAAATAATTACCAAGTGCCAAACTCCTTACCAGATTTGCTTCAGTTAATCTTAACAATGTCCCTATAATTAAATACTATTATCCTCTGTATAAAATGTAGACTAATAATCAGAAAGCTCAAGTAGCTTTTTCAGAGTCACACAGCTAATGCACAGCACAAACGAAATCTGAACTCATCTCTCTGGTTCTACAGCTCATGGCACACTCGCAGAAAGCACAAGCAAACCCTCTCCCCGCCCCAAAAAGCCTATTCCTGGAGGAGCCCTCAACCAGGAGCTCTATCCATATGGAAACCAAAAGAGGGCCAAAGTATAACAAGGAGCATGAAACCTACCAAATCTTAAAGAAAATGGCTTTTGCTTCTCAGGACAGTAGGAAATACAGCAATATGACACTGGCCAGTCTCCCTCTGCCTTGTCTCCTCAGCCCTCCACAATTGTCCTTCCTTTAATAACACACACACACATACACAGACACGCACACACCCTGACAACAATGCCACAAGAATCTATCTCGTGCCCGTGAACGTGTGGTAACGTAAGCAAGCTGGTGGGGACCTCCCGGCTCCCCAACAGATGCCTCAATTGTGCCTTTCCTGGACTTTCAGCCAATCCCCCCTGAGGAGAGGTTCCCAGTTCACCCGAGATGTCTGAGCCAAAACACAGGAGAGCCCCTTTTCAGCTCCGTGGACAAGACATTCTGGGCTGCGTGCCCGGAAGCTTGTTTAGCTTCACACTTGACACAAATGGTGTGTGTGTTTACCCACAAACACACACGTGCACACACCAACAGAAGCTGTTGTGGTGGCAGTATTTCTAGAAGAATTACCCAAAACTGTACTTGAGCAATATGGAACTATATCGCTGTGCCTATCAGAGAATGCAATCTAATTCCTCCTCAGCAAAGTTCCAACTGCTGCCTGGAAAATTCAGTAGGAGATGAAATGTAATACTCTATTAAGCCTTATTTTGCCAGCACAAGTGAGAGCTCACTCAAGCACAGAGAGTCATTAAAATGGATCTTACATATATCATTATAAATTTAATAATCGCCATGACGGCTAGAGTTCAAGTTAAAATGAATGTCAGCTGAGCATGACCAATTGATGTTACCCCAGCTGCCGCGGAGCCTCACTTGGGGTTACCAGTCTGCTTCCAACGGCTCCACAGTATATGTGGACCCAACGCAGGGACAGATGGGAAATGCAGACAAGCATACCTAGCCAAGGAGAGGCCGTCATAATTGCACATCATCTCGGTGGACCAGCCCAATTAAAATTTTCTACAGGGTCAGAGGTCCCAAATGTTCCTCTGCTAAAGTGTCTGGATATCAAACCTGGCTCACACTTAGTAAAACGCAGTCAATCCCAGGACCTGTTCACAACAGTTACTGGGTTTCCTCCCATCTCTCAGAAAGCTCCCACAGAAACAAGAGCAGAGAGGTCTCGTAGGCTGGTTATTCACTGAATAAATCAAAGGCCACAAAACAAATTTCACTTATCTAGGTGCCTAAGATGGTAGGCACTCTTTCTGCTTTATGGTGAGTGCAGCTTCAGAAGTGGAAACTTTCTGTTTTCAAAATACAGTTTGTTTCCATTTACCTTTATTTTTTTAAGGTCAGAGCAAAGCCCCATACTAAATCCTTTTAAACACATGCACAGCCATTGAAAATTATAGGGAAGAATTGTAAAGCTAGTTTTCACCTCCACGGGTATGTCACACAAGAGATGATTTTTTTTTTAGACTCATGAAGAGAAGGGATACTCCACCCCACATGGACAGAATAGCAGAAGGTTTTCTTCAACCATCCGCAACATTTCAAAGGAAATATCAGACATTATTTTCAGATTAACACAGACTCTGGCTCCGCTCGAGCTGTATTTAACCCTGGCCACCCCCTGGTCCTAGCAATTCCCCTGGGAATGAGGAAGCACAGCTTCAACTTTCTTCCTGAACAACCAGCCACTCAATGTTACTCGAGAAGGCTTTTGAAGACAAGTTGAACTTTAACTGGTAGACACAAGTCCTGGGTGACCGCGGCTTTCAGACTGATGACAGCAAATGACCTACACTCAATGGGCCTTTTTAAATGACTTTGGCATTCTCACAGATGGGGCCAAAGAGCAGAGTAGAATATGTTTTTGATCCATAAACACAAGAGCCAGCAGACCTCATGGCGAATAACTCAAATGAAACCACCACTGTCAAGAGTACCATTTCCAAAAGGTGCTAACAGTGTATGAATCCCAAAGGGGGCTTCAATACAAAATAAGCTCATATTTGACTTAGAGGACACCAGCACTTTTTGTTAACTCCTTGAGCCAAGGCTTATACATCTTTGTCTTTCTGATTTTTGCCCTTTCTCTCCCCCCTTGCCCATCAACAAGCCAAAACTTGAAGTTCAGCACTAGGACCTGGCAAGTCAAAAGCCACCATCCTGCCTCCCCAACCAGAGAAAGAGAAACTGGCAGCATCAATGACACAACAACAATGAGGACAATCACCTGGGTGACCTGAATCCTGCTTAGCAATTCCGGCGCCACAAGCCAAACAACAAATTTCTCACTTACCCTCTTTTGATCTTCCAGTCCGTGGGTAACCAGTTTTCTCTTCTGCTGTTGGTTGGACTCAGAAACCGATTCCATTTCCCAGGAATAAAATCCCCTCTCTTCTTCAGCAGTGCTTCCAAATCCACAGTGGAATAAAAGAACCCAGGCAAAAGTGATGCATGCAGGCGGCCAGACACAGTTCCTGCCAGCCGAGGAAATCCACAAGACCTTCTCAAAGGTCTCCCCAGCTTCTTAAAACCCACTCGGGGACCTCTCTTGCCATCGCTGCCTTAGCAATGAGGGCGGCTGCTCCGACATCGTGAGAGCTGGGATTTGGGACTTTTACTTCAGTTCCAGTGCTGGCTTCCTGAGTGCCCAGAGGACGGATTCGGGCAGTGACGAGTCCATATCCTGGGGCATGTGCCACATCACTGCCCAGAAATCCTTTCCCTCACTGTCTCCTTGGCACCGATAATTTATATGTCAATAACAATGTAAATGGGCATTTAATCCACTGAGCTGATGGCACCCACATCCCTCTCCGGCAGCCCCCGACTCCCATAAATCACCACAAAGCTGCTCGCAAAGCCGCTCCTCACAGTTCCTGAGAGAGCTCATTACCGAGGTTGCTGCCTTCCTTCCTGGGCTGTCATCTTCCTCCGTGGAGTAAGACCCATACCTGAGGAGAAAAGGTTCACCGGTCAGACTCGCCTTGTGCGGAGGAGGACAGGTGTGAGCTTCCTCGCCCACCATCTGATGTCCGCACCCAGCAGCAGCCAGTGATCTTCCTCTGAGCCTCGCCATCCTCCGAGCACATCTCTGGATGAGCACCTCGGGGCTGCCTGGGTTCCCCACTCCCGCCAGGAAAAGACACACAGAGGACCCTGTTCTCCAAATGCACACACCGGAGACAGAAATGAATTCTTTCTCAAACCTATGTGGGGTGCACCGTCATCGTAGGAATAAAGCACCCAGATATGATAAGACAGGGAAGCAATGGTCTGTGAAGCAAAAAGGCATCAACATTTCTCCCCTAATTACAGCTGCGGAGGCAGCGTGTGGCAGGCAAGACAACGGGGTCCACTGGGGAACTGAAAAGAGCAGACTAGATCATCTGAGAGCTGAAAGGCGACTGTGCCCCAGAGCCGCGTTCCCTGCCTCCGAACCTGCAGGCAGAGAAGGCACCCAGTCACCTCCAGGCTGACGTCACAGAGCTCAGAGGGACAGGGAGGGAGGGAGGAGAGGAGGGACCTCCGCACTAAGGAAAGCATTTTGCATGGGATGCACCTTTCATGAACATCTAAGGGGAGGGAACATATTGGAGAATCCCCCTGAAGAAGCACCAATAAATAATTATGAATGCCTTTTCCCGCAGTACCAGCACCACCAGAAAAGAAATCTAAAAAGGGGTGGGGGGGAGGCTCTTACCAAAAGGCACTCATCTCTTGCCAGCATTTCTAATCAACGTACTAGCCATTCTACAATTCAGGCTGCGCCAGCCTCCGGGAGAGCTGTGGCCAGATCCGGCCGCAGCAGGCATCAGACAGAAGCCCTCAGACCCTCCCTTGCAGCTGTCCTGACCGGTGGCTACTTTGGAATGAGGCCGAAGCCACCCTCTGTCACAAAAGGCTTCCGCACGGCTCAACGCCAAAGCAGGTTAAAAGGCGAATGAGAGACCCAGACACGGGCTTGCAAGGAGGATGAGAACAGCTTCTCCTGGAAGAGAAGCTACAGAAAGGTTGAAGGCTTGTCCTATACCACATGAAACACTCAGCAAGAGCAGCTTTCTCTAAGTGAATGCCCAGGTCAAAAATGTTCTGAATTTGGCAAGAATCCATCCATGAGAGCTTAATGTCCAGAAGACAAGCATCTCATACACCCACAGGTGGCAGAACTAAGAAGCCCTCTGCTGGCCTAGGAAATAGCTGAGCTTCCAGAGAAAGCCCTCCGGTTGCCCACCACCATCTCCACAACCCCTTCAAGGGATCCCTGGCAGAGGTGAAACCTCTCAGATTCTATTCTATTTAGCTCCAGATCACAATGCAAATTAACTCTGGCAAATGGGCTCGGAGTATTATACCCTTTTCTGAATCTAAACTGAGACCTCAAAATAGAGGACTCAGCCAGATCTAGGTTTGAATACCAACTTTGAAACTTAATTCACTGTGTGACTCTGAGCAAGGAACTTAACCTTTCTGAGTCTCAATGTTCTCATCTATAAAGTGGGGATAATGATAGCACATAGGAGTGGAAAGGTCAAGATCACCTATTAACAGAGTAGGTGATGGAAAGCTAATGTGTTTGCTCTACGTCAGGAGCTCTCTTCTGCTTTACATATTCATTCATTCAACAAATCTCTGTGTCAGTTATCTTGCTCCAAGGTCCTTGGCTTTCCTTGTGGCTCAGCTGGTAAAGAATCCACCTGCAATGTGGGAGACCTGGGTTCAATGCCTGGGTTGGGACGGTCCCCTGGAGAAGGGAAAGGCTACCCACTCCAGTATTCTGGCCTGGAGAATTCCATGGACCATATAGTCCATGGGGTCGCAAAGAGTCGGACATGATTGAGTGACTTTCACTTTCAGCCTTGGGTTAGAGATGAGACAACTGCTGATGAGGAAGGTGAAGTACCCTGCTGAAAGTCACACAGCTAGAAAGTTGTTGGGCTGGGAACTGAACCCATGTCTGACTGCAAAGTCCTTGCTTGTAGCCACGCCTCTCTGGCAGGATCCTTGTTATTTGGCTTTTCACAAGCAGCCTGAGTCCAGAGGCCACACTTTTTACTGCTTCTGGCTCTCCTCATGAATAATAATAAAACAAACAAAAAAAGACCTCGCCCAAAGGATCTCCTACTTGGACAGGCCTTCTCCAGAGGGGCCGCAGCGTCCTCAGCACTTGTTTCTGAGAAGAGTTCTGCGCTGTGCACCAGACCCTGGCTCTCTCCCGGGTGAGACCCTGTCACATCTCATCACGCCAGCTGGTGCACACACCCCAAGTGCACATGGGCACAGACGTCCTTGCCACAGAAAAACCTCCCCGTCCGTGGGGAGTGGGAGGACGTTCAATACCTCCTGCGAGCCTTTTGTTTTTTTTTTTCTGGGAGTCGGTCTCCACCAATTCTGGGGGCTGACACTATCCTTGTGCTACAGCCAGGGTAGGGAGGGGACACCCGAGAAAGGGGAGAAGCGAGGATGCTGCTCTCGACTGGCTGCCTGTCCGATCAGCTTCCTGATGAGGGAGGACTTCATGAGAGCACACCCTGATGTAAAAGCTCTGATTTCTTACTGCCCAGAGAAATCTCAGGAAGTTTTCAAACATACTTGAATTAAAAAAAAAAGAGAGAGAGAGAGAGAGAGAAAGCTGAAAGGCAGGACTAACAGGCTATTTCACTGGATGGTTGAGAAGTCAATATGTTTGCTGGATTGATCCCTAAATGCAGCAACTTAGCAGCATCTTCTCCTCTCCGTTCCCTAAGTCAGCCAGGAGCAGTGCAAGGGAAAGGGGAGGAAGAAAACTGGACCATAAGAGGGATAGGGGAGCATCATAGGCAAGCCCAGCTCCTCCTTAAAACCCAGAAGACAAGACCAGCCATCCTGAAGACATCCCGAACACACTGCAGGGGCTTCCCTCTGCTTAGTCAAACACAGTCTCTGAAAGCCTTCAACGTCCCACTCCACGTATGCCCAATCTCCTCTGCCTTCTGGGTAACCCCCAGGAGAACGTTATTTAAAGACTGGTTTGGAGGCACAACCCAGGACTTGGGGAGCCAAGCCGGGGTCTAGCCTCCAATGCAGAGGCATCCTTTTGAAAAGCCCAGGGAGGTGTCATTCCCCAGGAAATTCCAATTTGGAATGCCAGGTGCCAGACAAGCCACAGGCCAATCCCTCCCACGTACAACACACTCCTTCCTTCTGCCTGGGTGCTGGCATTGTGGACCCATTTCATATGCTTTGGTAAAGCATCCTTCTTATTCTCCAAAGTTTTCAAAATTGGGCATAGCCCCTTTGGCTTTCTCCTCACCCCTTCCCTCTCCCCAGTTGCTCCTGCCCCCAGGTGGCTCCAAGATTGGGGAAACTGGTTTTAAATCTGGATTAAAGGTTAGCGGGGTGAGAAAGGGCAGCCTGACCTGTTTCATCTTCTAACTGGAGTTAGGTTTCTGAAACAAGGGTGCATCGCCTCTGGAATGGTCTAATTAACACTCACCACCAACACAGCATTTTTAATTAGTCTTTGGTGCCAATAGGGGAAACGGAGGAGCTTCTTGGCAATCAAGCCTTTCATTAATCAATCAATAAATAAGTTACATAAAATATAAGAAAGAAAGCCAAGAAGGCATGGTGGTTTCCGGGCTGGGTTTTTTTTTAATTATTATTATTATTTGGGGGCGCTTTTTTTTTTTTTTTTTTTTTGCTGCAACCAAAGGGAGCCCGGCCAAGTCGGCCACTTTGCTAAGCTGCCGAGGAGGGCTGATCCAGCCGCCAACCCCGGAGCCTTTATTTGCGCACGACTAGGGAGTGGAGCGTGCTCCCGCCTCTTCCCTGAAGAAAAGAAAGGATCGCACACAAAAATAAGTCACTAGGGCCCCAGCTGGGCGGCGCGGGCTACTGCTGCCACCGCCACCAGGGTTCCTTTGCCGGCAAGAAAGGAGCCGGCTCAGCGGAGCGCACACCCGGGCGCCCCCTCCCCGCCCGCCGCCCACGCCCTCGCCGCCGCCCGCTGCTACCCAGAGCGTGGGAGAAGAGCGCCAGGGAAACCGGAGGCCTGGCCTCCTTTACCCGGCTTCGATCCACCTACACTCACTCATACATACACTCACACACACAAGGATACGGACAGACACAGAAAAGAGACTCAGACACAGTCTGACACAGGCATAGTAGACACTCGTAGAGGTCCAGACATACACGCAGACTCACACTCACACACACACACACACACCTACCGAAGCTCAGAACACACACACGAGGGTGCACACCCACCCAGAGAGGGACACGCGCAGACAGGTATCAGACATGCAGAGGCAGAGGGGTCTAGAAAACAGAGGCACAGACAGAAAACACACACACGCAAGATACACAGACAGGCACACAGAGGAAAGAGACACACACAAAAACCGAAAATACATGGAGATGCGGACACAAGGATTCACAAACAGCGATACTCAGACAGAAGCACCCGGAGAGGGCGTTCAAAGACACCCACGCCGAGAGCACACCCAGAGGGGCCCAGACGTGAGCATACACCCAGAGATCCAATCACGCAAAGGGGGGAATCACGCACAGAAACACACAAACAGAAGACATCAGAAACACAAGAACAAGCTCAAGAAGATACACCCAGCTTCAGGCACGCACACCCAGAAGGACACACACCCACTCTGCATGGGGGCGTATGCAGCGCAGCCGGAGGCCGGGGAAAGTGCTCATGGAGCTCGCTCGCAGAACCGCCTCGGACGGAGCACCTCGCCGCGCGCCCCAGCCAGCATCTGCCCGGTAAGACTTTGCCAGCGCATCTCTGAACAAGGGACCGCCGGCCGTCTGCGTCCGCTGGCCGGGTCTCCGTGCTGCAACCACCCGTCCAAGGAGGCCTGGGTCCTCCGACAGGGTCCCGGAGTGGAGGTGTGGTCCCCGCGCCGCCGCTCCACGCGGGGCCAGCCCTCTCCCCGCCGGCAGTCCCCGCCCTGCCCGGCCCCCGGAGCCCAGCACAGAGCATCCCCAAGTCCTCTCCTTCCCGCTCGTCCCGTTGCGCGGCAAACTTTCGCCCGGCCGGTCCAGGCGCGGGGCAGCCTGGCCCAGCCTGGCCCCCGAGGGATGGCGCCGGGAGCTCCTACCTGCGCCCACGCGGCTTCGCGGAGCCGCCGCCTCCAGCGGGTCTCGCACTGCGCTCCGGCCCGCGCTTCTCAGTCGCGGCCGCTGCCGCTGCAGCCGCTCCTTGCCCTGCCGTTACCCGGGAAACCGCCTCCCCCTCCCTCCCGCCAACCAACCAGCACCGTTCACATGGCGCCTCTAAGCCAATGGGTGATCTCGGAATTCCGGTCCTCTTCCAGGGTCCCGAGCCCCTTCCCAGGCCAAGGGACCGGAGCCCCTTCCCAGGCTAAGGGACCAGACGGGGAGGCAGGGTTCTCACTAGAGCTGCTGCTACTAAATGGTGGGGTCTCCGGGGCCAGAGAGAGTCATCTGGTTTCTCCGCGGGGACCATTCTTCTGTGGGACATAGTACCTGGCACTTTCAGAAAGACCCACAAGACTGGAGAACTTGAGTCTGAAAATGCCCAGGGCACCTACTTCAGCCTTCCACTAAAACCAGAATTCCTTCACACAGGGAGCTGTCCAGCCTTGAGCACCTCTCTGGATGGAGCGCTCGCCTTTTCCAAAGGCAATGCTTAGTGCCTTCTCCCTTTTAGAGCTCTAACTAGGAGCAATTCTTTCCATCACAGAACTGATCCTGCTCCCTGACCAAGACCCGGGTCTGCTCTCTTGGACCTGCAGGAAAAAAGATTCCCTGGCTACCTAACAGGACTTCAGAAACTAGACCACACATCCTGTTCCCCCGGTGACCCTTCTTCAGGAGGCTCTCCATTCATCTTTCGTCTTTTCCCAGGGCCATTTTGAAATCAGAGAGGCTTGTGCTCATCCCTGTCCCTCTACCCCTCTTTCAGGTGTCAGTCTGGGATACAACGCCCAAGTGGGAGAAATCTTGGCATCCTAGCACTATTTGCAAAACGGACCTGAAGTGAAGAAAACGAACATTTTCTTACCTCTTAAACCCAAGTCAGTTCTCCAAATATGGAGTAAGAGGAGAGACAGACATGTCCAGAAAGGGACTAGGGTGGTCACCTCCATCTCTGAAAACCTCTTATTTCCCTCCTATTTAATCCTCCAATCAAAACTTACTCTCATACTTACTTCACATGGGGCATCCAAGGTGAGAAGGCACAGAGGCCTATTGGTTCTGGCAGAAGAGTGGCCTGGCCCTTCCAAAGTCTATGGATGCTACCAGGCTGCAGGCCTGTCCACAGTCACAATCAGGTTTTGCTGCACCACCAACTGGTGAGGACCATGTGGTCCCAGCATTCTCAGGGTGCTACAGACCCAGAGCTCAGTGCACAGGCCGAAGCAGAAGGTCAGTCCTGCTGCTGGGTTCCTGTTTGAGTTCTGGGAGGAGATTCCGGCTCAGGAAGAGGGTGGCACTCCCCAGGTGTGGTGGTAAGAAGGGGGCGGAAGCCTCCTATTGAGAGCAGAGGGCCCAGCTGCAAGATGGCAGGGGTAAGGCAGTCAAAGATGAGATGGAATGGCACCTCGGGTGCATGGTCCCTCCAACAGAGACACACATTACATGCCTGGGTCCTACCCCAGAGGGGTCCATTGAGAATGGTCACAAGACAGAACTGAAAAACGAAAACTGTGCCACTTTCTTAGCCAATTCCTGTGCGTCTCTCTGACGTCATGCAAGGAATACGACCAGCACGTTACACAAGTAACACTGTGTACCTGGTTGTAGGCAGTAAGATGGTCAGAAGAACACACAGGTCTGAGCCAGACAGCCTGGGCTGGAATCCTCTCTCTGTTATTTATCAGCTATACAATCTTATCTATGAATCTCCATTTCCTCAGCTATAAAATAGAAAAGTTATTATTCCTCCTGACAGAGAAGTTCTGAGGATCAGGTGTGATCATAGGTGAGTATATGCTTTGTAAGCAAGAATGTACCTTGCAGAAGAGAAGGGCTTTTACAATAAACCCATGTGATGGTTAATTTTATGTGTCAGCTTGGCTAGACTGTGGTACCCAGTTTTTGGTCAGATACCACTCTATATGTTGCTACAAAATGATTTTTTTAAGAAGTTATTAACATTTAGATCAGAAGACTTTGAACAAAACAGATCACCTTCTATACTATGGATGGGCCTCATCTACATTCACTTAATAAAAGACCTTAAAAGAAAAGACTTAGGTCTCCCTAAGGAAGAAGGAACTCTGCTTCCAGATTAGCCCTGGACTCAAGACTGCAACATCAACTCTTCCCTGGCTCTCCAGCCTGCCATCCTGCCCTCCAGATTTTGAACTTGACAGACCCCTACAAGTACATGAGCCAATTCCTTCAAACAAATTCATATCTATCAGAAAGGGGAAGAGAAAGAACTATATAATATAGACAGATACATAAATATATACATATCCTGTTGGTCCTGTTTCTCTGGAGAACTGTGACTAATACAGCCCCTCCCTAGAATGATGAGGATTTGCCAGGCAAATCTAAAGAGAGGAAACAACCAAGTAGCCAGATTTGTAGCCTGATCACAAGCCAACAAGTTGTTGATGTGTTTCCCCAAGTCTGGGTCAAGTGGGCTTTGACTTATTTTCACAGATGGTTTTGATCCACCATTCTACACGACAGCCTTTCACCTACTGGAGGTGGACATCTGGGGGAACATTTTTCTAAACTAACTCCCTTTCTCTCCTACCACCATGCCTCCTACCCAGTCCCCACCTGCACACTAGGATCCAAGAAGATAGAGTTAGTTTTAGGGAGATTCTGTCTGACCAACCTCCCTCTCTCTCTTACACACACGCGCGCGCGTGCACGCACACACACACACACACACACACACACACACACACACACACACACACACACACTGGAATCCCAAATGAGAGTTGCAGCAAATGCCTTAACAATGTCTACCAATTGCAAGACCATTTTTGCCTTTATTGCTGCTGCTAAGTCACTTCAGTTGTGTCCAACTCTGTGCGACCCCGTAGACGGCAGCCCACCAGGCTCCCCCATCCCTGGGATTTTCAAGGCAAGAATACTGGAGTGGGTTGCCATTTCCTTCTCCAGTGCATGAAAGGGAAAAGTGAAAGTGAAGTCGCTCAGTCGTGTCCGACTCTTAGCGACCCCATGGACTGTAGCCTACCAGGCTCCTCTGTCCATGGAATTTTCCAGGCAAGAGTACTGGAGTGGGGTGCCATTGCCTTTGCCTTTATTAAGAATGCACAAAGTTTAAAAAATTACATCCAGTCACCCATTTAGGGTCCTAACCCCAAATCTGCCCCATCACCTGAGGAGGGGGTTATTTCTATTTCACCAATGCAGAAAAACAGGAACTGTAGTATAACCAGGTCTCCCAGGGACTAGAACTGCAAGCCTAGGGACCCAGCTGCTCCCCTGACACCTTCAGGAAGGGGCTGCTCCTTCTTTTGTCTCCTTTTTTGCTCACTCACCTTCCTGGTGGCCTAACAGAGCTGCCAGTCCCAGTGTCTCTATCAGGATCTTTCAGTGCAAATACCCAGTACCCTCTGGGACTTTGTTCAAATTCTCATGACAGAATCTCATTGGTCACTGACCTTTGGGTCAGATCAGAACTCAATCAGCAGTAGCAAATGCAAAAGAAATCTTTCAATCATTGGACAATGTCAGACATTTGTAGCACAAAGTGAGAGGAGGACATGCCAAGGTACTTATTTAACTCAGCTTCTGAGTCCTAATGTTGACCCCCTGCACCCCTATTTGCTTGTCTTCAAGAGTGCCCACGTTGCCCTTTCTGGCAAGAGCCATGGAACCCCTGAACAAGTGACTTGTGAGGCTCTTTAGGAAATTAAAGTAGGTTCTATTTTCCTATAAGTTGAGGAATATCTTTCATCCAATTTCAAGAAGACTCTGGTCTTAGGCCTCTAGTAAGCAGGCAGGCCTGGTAGATTCATTGCAGACAGTCTTAACATGTGTGACATCAGACAGACATGGCATCTTAGGTGCAGAAATGTTCTTCTCATGTGTCTTTAGTTGTCTGTGAATTGAATGCAGGGCCACTTGGCCAGCAGAGTGGTAAAGAGTTTGGAAAATGTCCCTTTCCACCTTTTCTTTTTGGATTGGTGAACTTTCATTATCTTTGGGGACCTAGTTCTAAGAATTTTCCCCTAAAGCCCTAGTCAGAATTGGTTGTTCTCTTTTTGGGCATCTCATAGCACTTTGTACTCTTCTCTTTTCTAGCATCTGCCACGCCACACCATAATCATTCCTTTTCACGTTTCTCTTCCTGACTAGTCATTCGTGCATTCATCCTTCACTCAATCCTGCAACAGATTTTATTGCCAATAAAGATTCTGAGATACAGAAGTGAACAAAGTAGGAAAGGTCCTTGCTCTTGTGGTGAGAGAGGATGAAAACGGAAAGGAAAGAAATATTTAGTCAAGGTTATTTGAGAAAAACATTAGGGCTCTGTGGGGAGTAAAAATAGGATGGCGTAACAGAGAGTGACTAGGTAGGTAGCAGTAGGTGACTTCTTTGAGAAGAAATTTAAACTGGGATCTGAGTTATAAGAAGGATACAGCCACACAAGGATCAGGAGGAAGAACATTCCAGACAGAGGCATCTCCTAGTGCAAAGGCCATGAGGCAGATGGCAAAGCAACAAGCATGGAGCATTCATGGGGCAAAGAGAAGGTTACTGTGACTAGAACAGAGTATTCACAGCCGTCTAGGGGAAAAACAAGCCTAAGGAGGTAGCAGGAACAGGGAAGCATCCACCTCTCTTTTCTGTACCCCTGCATGATACCAGCTTGATCCTCACCCACCATATTCCCCTTTTTCTGAGACTTAGCTCAATCTGTCTCTTCCAACATAGCAAACATCTCACTCTATGCTCCTTCACTTCATCCTTTCCCTCCATACACACCCCTTAAGTTTAGGGTATATTATGTCTGTATGATTATTTTTTCTAACTCCTTCATCCATTGAGTTGATAGGTTTTATTGAATGACCACATATTCCAAGAACTGACATGCCTCTGCAGTATGAACTCATTGGTTAGAACACACGAAGAGTCAGAAGATCTCTGAGATGTCAAGAGATGACGCACAGGTTTGTGATAAAGGAGACACTCTCCAGTCCTCATTCAAAGCCTCTCTGCTCTTGGTTTACTCATATTTTTAATGGGACTGGTTATTCCATTCCCAGACTCACAGCGAATCAGAGGAAGGCATTGATCCCTACAGTTGGCAAACTGACAACTCTAAGAAGTAAGAGAAGACCATCTGTCAGCAAGAGAAGAGACCATTAAACCTATGAAAACCAAAGCGAAAGGTCTGGGCAATCTGGGACCATTTAGTGAATGGACAATCAATCTCAAACATCTCATCCATTCATTAAACTACATGGAGCCCTCATAATGCTGACTCTGAATCCAACAAAGGTCTTATAAGGCAGGGAAGATCTTAGTATGCTAGAAAGCTTTTCATACAGATTGGCTGAACAGAATTTAATGGACAAACCCAGAGCTTCTAAGAAAGTTCAGCCGTCAAAAATGACTCGCGTTCTGGACAGCCAGTATTTGACACTGATTGAACTATTAATTACAATTTATTGAGCAACTCTAAGATGTGCCACTTGCTTTTTTTTTGCCACTTGCTTTAAATACTTGACTTCATTCAAGCCCCATAGCAACGTTAAAAGTTGGGACTGCTAACATCCCTGTTTTTCTGGAGGAAAGAAAAGGAAACAGGCTCAGGGGGTTTAGTGGCAGATCTTTTACAACCCAAATCAAAAGATGAAAGAGAGAATAAGCAATATTTCTTTCTTCTTTTTTTATTTCTCTTAACATTTAACATAAATCTGGGGATACAGTAAGCTCTCAAAGTAAAGGCTCAGGGCTCACTCATCCAAGAAACTTGTCCCAGGAATTGTACCAGCAACCAGAGATACAGTGAAGAACAGGCCAGACACAGACCCTGTCCTCCGAGCAGTGCAGCGTAACATCTGATGAGTTTATTCCGCTGTTTTGAAAACAATCAATTTGCTGTGATTCCATTAAGTATGACTCTCGTTCTGGATTTTTTGGAAGCAGCTGAAGTTTCACTCTTGAAAAAAAGAAGTGCCAGATTGTAGTAATGCCTGAAGTTTATGTTTGAAGAAAATTCATGACCCCCACCTCTACTGTGCCCATTCCTGGGGCAGCCTACGGTCCTCATTTTGTGTTGTCCCTTCTGCAGCTTCAAAGAGTCACTTACTGGAAGCCACTTCATCCTCCTCATCGCAGAATGGTCATTGTGGGGGTGGTAGGGAGGGAAGAGAGGGATGAGCTCTGACCTTCTGGTTCTCCCTCCTGCCCCTGGCAGGTTCTCCTCAAACTCTTCCTTCATCATCCTTCACTCAGCACCACCATGACTGAGCAGCTAGAGCAGACGGAAGGAGTCTGTTTTCCTGACAGAGAGTGGGCTGAGACAATGCCCCATTGTCTGAAATAGACAGTAGCTGGGAGGGAGTTTATTGTCAGCCGGCAAGGGGGTGGAAGCTGGGGGTGGACTGGCTCTGGTTTCCCAGTCCCCGGTGGCTGGCACTTCTGCAAACATCGGAGGATGCTATAAAAACAGGCCTGCCAAGAAACACCCACGTGAGCAACATGAGCACATCAGTTGGGTTGTGGAGGAGAAAAGGGCTCAGAGTGGAACATCCTAGGGAGGTTGGAATGGGTAACAAGATTCAAGCTAGAAGTTGATTTTAGTAGTTTTGGTTTTCAAGGTATCTTAAGAAAGTGGGGGCATATACGTACTAGAAATGGAGTTGAAACTAAAAATTTAAAACAAATCCAGTGAATATTTATTGAGTTATCTATGTTCCATGAATGTAAGAATGAGATTCTTTGGACGCCAAGAGCCAAGGAACATTAGAGGAAGAAGAGGTCTACGGGATCCAGGAAGGAAAACTCTGTATCCTGGAGAAGTAAGATGAATGGCAAGCCAGTGGTGTGGAAGTGGTGGTCTCAGGTACCACGTGTACAGGCACGCTCAATCACTTCAGTCATGTCCGATTCTTTGCAACCCCAGGGATCGCATGGGGCTCCTTGCACCAGGCTCCTCTGTCCATGGGATTCTGCAGGCAAGCATACTGGAGTGGATTGCCATGCCCTCCTCCAGGAGATCTTCCCAACCCAGGGATCGAACCCGAGTCCCCTGTCTCTCTTCCACTGCACGCTAATTCGTTACCTCTGAGCCACAGAGGAAGCCCCCTCAGGCACCATGCTTCCTTCCAAAACCCAAAGGGAGTCACCAGGAGGAATTTTAAGCTGGAGAAGGAGGAGTGATGTAGTCAGGTGAGTTGTTTAGAGAAATGTCTCTGGTGACCAGTGTGACGAATAGACTAGAGCAGGGAAGACTGCAGACAGAGAGACAGGAGGCAGCTGCAGCGCAGGAAGCAAGAGAGGGTGAGGATACGGACTCAGGCAATGGCAGGCAGACTCAGGCAATGGCAGGCTGTTTAGCTGTGTCGCCAAGACAATATGGGGAATCCCAGACCCTACTGCATTCAAGTCTAGAGCGACTCTACTGTCTAAAAGAGAATGGGTGTGTCCTCCTAGATTCTGGGTAAAAGTTTCAGTTACCCCCTATCTGAATAGTGTTTGTTTCATGGGTGTGTGACTCTCTGTTGACATTTTGTTTTGCGGGATTCTTCAAAGGGAAGACTCTTGGCTTTGATGATGAAGCCACCCACCCTAGCTTCCTGTGTGTGGATCACGACCTTTCCTGGGAGGGCAGGTGTGGGCCCGTGACTTGGCTACTTTGCATAGCACACTGGGAGTATTTGCATTGCCAAAGTCTTGTTTCTCCATTGAAAGGGAGCCCCATCAGATTTTTTTTTTTTTTTGTCCTGTGGCATCAGATGAAAGTGGTCTGGAAATCAATGCAAATTCCTTTCATCCTGCAATGTGTCCAGTGGTCTAACTACTCAAAGTCCAACAGGCTGAGCAAGGATATAAAGAAGAAAAACTCTACTTCAGTTCTTTTGGATAGATCCCTGGCTGCCTCCTAACTAGTGCTCTCTCTCTCTCTCTCTCTCTCTCACACACACACACACACACACACACACACACACACACACACACACACACACATGCAGGCACATGCACAGTAAGCCCTCAGGGTCCACCCCTAAGGGCTTCTTAAGGTACCTTTGAAGTCTGGTGATGTCACCACACTATGCCATTGTCTTCTCCCCTGGGGTTGAGTGAGGGAAGCCTACATATTCCAAATCATCAAAGAAAATTTTAAAAACTCTCTTCTTTCTGGGTCAGTAGGTTAGCTTTGTGTTTAAAAACAAAAAAACAAAGATGAATCCTTCATGAAGAAATCTATCAGTGTGAGTGCTGCTGCCATGAATCTCTTTGCCTTCCTTTACCTGCAGAAATCTCCCCTGGAGATAGGATGCTTGGCTCTATGTGAGTTGTAAGCAGGTTCAGGTAAAAGCACCTTGAGCTTTGGAGTCTAAATCCGGAGACTTCAGCTCTATTTCTGATTAACTTTTGTCCTGAAAATAATTTTTAAATGTTTAGGTCCAACTCTGTGTGCATGAAAGCTCAGTCGCTAAGTCCTGTTTGACTCTTTGATTTTCCAGGCAAGAATACTGGAGTGGGTTGCTATTTCCTCCTCCAGGGGACCCTCCGGACCCAGGGATGGAACCGGCATCTCCCGAATTGGAAGGTAGATTCTTTATCACTGAACCACGTGTCCCAGGTCCAACTCCAACAGACTTATTAAGCATGTTGTGATCTAGGATGGGATGAGTTTATGATTTTTAAATGGGAAAACTGTTGTTGCCATCAGACTGGAAAAAAAAACTTATTAAAGTAATAGTAAATGCTATTGATGACAGCACAGAGAAACAAATTCAACAGTTTGTTAAGAACATAATCTGTGTTAGGCATTGCTGTAGGCTAGAGTCGTAGTATAATAAATGGACAAAATCCTTGCCTCATGGAATGCACATTCTAGTGTCATTCATTGTGCTGAAAATGTGCGTGACTCTCGGAAGGCAAAATGCATCAAAAGCCTTAAAAATAAGTGTACATGCCCTTGGGAACAATCATGCACCCACATATATATAAGACTGTAAAGTTGTTTGGAAGAGTAAAAAATTTAGGGAAAAAACCTAAACATATTACATTAAGTTATGAGTCAAGTTAATTATAATCCGCTTTTACAACTGAATACCATACTACGATTAAAATAATGTAAAAACATTTATTGATTTGGGGAAAATGTCAATGATATTTTGCTACACACAAAAAAATTACAAAACTTTTAGGTAGAATATGATTCTATTTGTATAAAATAGACGGAAAAAATAAATGAAAGGTTATCATTGATTTAACAATATTTACTGAGCACTTCCCTGGTGGCTCATGCAATAAGGTATCTGCCTGCAATGCAGGAGACCCGGGTTCGATCCCTAGGTTGGGAAGATCCCCTGGAGAAGGGAATGGCAGCCCACTCCAGTATTCTTGCTTGGAGAATCCCCATGGACAGAGGACCCTGGCAGACTACAATCCATGAAGTCACAAAGAGTCGAACACGACTAAGCAACCGAGCACTTACTATGTGCCTGGGCCCTGGAGTTAAACAGAAAGAATAAGACCAGCCAGGTCCTTCCCCTTGTGGAATCTGTGGTGATTATTGTTGAGTGGTAGACTTTGGGGTAACTTTAATTTTTTCCATTTGTTGTTTCCATGCCTTCTAAACTGATCAGATATTCCTTTTTAAAATTACTTTAAAATTAAACATAATTTTAAAAATCAACATTGGAGAGATAATTCCCAGGTTGGGGTTGGAACACAGACCTCAGAAATTAAAGCCCACCTCTTAGGTCCTTCCTACCTCTGTGGGAGTAACCCAGGGTGACCGAGAGCAGCACAACCAGAGGGCAAGAGCCAAAGGAGTGCTGTGAGACCAGGACCAGCATTGAAAAGAAGATGCCCCACCTCTAGCCAGGATCTCGGGTGAAGCAGAGGCAAAGCTGAGACCAGATGGAGGAAGAGGAAGCACAAAATGAGGCCAAGGAGCAGAAGGCCCACCTATCTCTCTTCCTTCTGGCTCTAAGGTACATCAGAAGGCCAGCAGGGGATAAAGGTACAGGGTCAGGTGGGCAGCTTCTGCCAGCTTCTTAAAATACATCCACCATGAATCAGTAATAAGACGTAAGTGTTAATCGCTCAGTCATGTCCAACTCTTTGCGACCCTATGGACTGTAGCCCACCAGGATCCTCTGTCCATGGAATTCTGCAGGCAAGAATACTGGAATGGCTTGTCAGTTCTGTCTCCAAGTAAGACACTAAAAACGATCCAAATACCCAATAAGGGAATGATTAAGCCAGTTAAGGTTCTTTTAATACTTATCCATTCCAGTTGAGCTATTTCAAATCCTAAAAGATGATTCTGTTAAAGTGCTGCACTCAATATGCCAACAAATTAGGAAAACTCAGCAGTGGCCGCAGGACTGGAAAAGGTCAGTTTTCATTCTAATCCCCAAAAAAGGCAATGCCAAAGAATGTTCAAACTACCATTCAATTGCACTCATCTCACACACTAGCAAAGTAATGCTCAAAATTTTCCAAGCCAGGCTTTAATAGTATGTGAATTGTGAACTTCCAAATGTTCAACCTGGGTTTATAAAAGGCAGAGGAACCAGAGATCAAATTGCCAACGTCTGCTGGATCATTGAAAAAGCAAGAGAATTCCAGAAAAGCACCTACTTATGCTTTATTGATTACTCCAAAGCCTTTGACTGTGTGGATCACAACAAATTGTGGAAAATTCTGAAACAGATGGGAATACCAGACCACCTTACCTGCCTCTTGAGAAATCTGTCTGCAGGTCAAGAAGCAACAGTTAGAACTGGGCATGGAACAACAGACTAGCTCCAGATTGGGAAAGGAGTACGTCAAGGCTGTATATTGTCACCCTGCTCATTTAACTTATATGCACAGCATATCATGTGAAATGCCGGGGTGATGAACCACAAGCAGGGATCAAGATCGCTGGGAGAAATAGCAATAATCTCAGATACGCAGGTGACACCACCCTTATGGCAGAAAGTGAAGAAGAACTAAAGAGCCTCTTGATGAAAGTGAAAGAGGAGAGTGAAAAAGCTGGTTTAAAACTCAGCATTCAAAACACTAAGATCGTGGCACCCAGTCCCATCACTTTATGGCAAACAGAGGGGAAAAAATGGAAACAGTGCGAGACTTTATTTTTTGGGGCTCCAAAATCACTGCAGATTGTGACTGCAGCCATGAAATTAAAAGACACGTGCCCCTTGGAAGAAAAGCTATGACCAACCTAGACAGCATACTAAAAAGCAGAAACATTACTTTGCCAACAAAGGTCCGTCTAGTCAAAGCTATGTTTTTGTACAGTAGTCATGTATGGAGTTGGACCATGATGAAAGCTGAGTGCCAAAGAACTGATGCTTTGGAACTGTGGTGTTGGAAGAAGACTCGTGAGAGTCCCTCGGACTGCAAGGAGATCCAACCAGTCAATCCTAAAAGAAATCAGTCCTGAATATTCATTGGAAGGACTGATGCTGAAGCTGAAACCAATACTTTGGCCACCTGATGCGAAGAATTGACTCACTGGAAAAGACCCTATTGCTGGGAACGATTGAAGGCAGAAGAACGGAATGACAGAGGATGAGATGGTTGGATGGCATCACCGACTGGATGGACGTGAGTTTGAGCAAGCTCTGAGAGTTGATGATGGACAGGGAGGCCTGGCGTGCTGCAGTCCATGGGTTCACAAAGAGTCAGACATGACTGAGCAACTGAAACGAACTGATACAACTATGACCAGATAGCATTTTGAGATATTAGCTAAAGTTTTATTCCTTCTTCATAATTCTTAGAAACGTTAGGTAAGAATGTTAGGTATCAGTAGCTACTCGGAGAAGGCAGTGTCATGGTCTTACCTATACCATCCTTCCTCTTATTTCAACCCCAAAGTCAAGCCTTTGGAGGAGTAGAAATAATTTTTTTAAATAGGGTTGCAGAATTTTTGTTTTGTGTGGAGGAGGGATGTTTAACTATAATCTCAATTTCTTTACTAGAGTTAGGACTATGCTTTTTAATTATCTATTTATTCTTGAGTAATTTCGGTGTTGTTCAGTCCCTCAGTCGTGTCCGACTCTTTGTGACCCCATGGACTGCAGCATACCAGGCTTCCCTGTCTTTCACCATCTCCTGAAGTTTGCTCAGACTCATGTCCATTGAGTCAGTGATGCCATCCAACCGTCTCATCCTCTGTCGTTCCCTTCTCCTCCCACCTTCAATCTTTCCTGACATCAGGGTCTTTTCCAGGGAGTCAGATCTTCACATCAGGTGGCCAAAGTATCGGAGCTTCAGCTTCAGCATCAGTCCTTCCAATGAATATTCAGCCATGGGCATCTACAGTTCCCAGTCTCCTTTGCCAACTGGTTTGGCTAATGAGAGGCACTGGGGGAAGGCTGAAGTAGGAGCAGGAGAGAAGCTGGGGTATTTTACCCTCTCTCAGTCCACCTGGCTCAGGTGAAGCACAAGTTCCTTTGGTGGCTATCTCCTTTGAGTCTAGTTTCTGCCAAATGGCCCCTCCTAGGCAGCCCTATAGCTCCATCCAGGAAGACTTTATCATGGTTCTAGCTAGAAGGTTCTGGCTCCTGGGCTCTGTAACACTGCCATCTCACTCACGTCCCCCAACCCTAAGAGTGATAATCGCTTCCTGGCAGCTCATCGCTGTTGCCTGTTTGGTCTCTCATTCCTTCCATAACTGACGTGCCCAATTTCCTGTCTTATATTTGGCTTCTGTTTTCCTAGCTGGACTTTCACTAATCTGAAACAGAAGCCTCCCTCACTCCCAACTGAAGTCTTGAGGCTATGTGAGACCCCCGGGAATTTATCACAATCCCAGGGGGAAGGAGGGAGGTTGGACATCCTGAATTAACTGAATTTGCCCCAAAAAAGTGTTAGGAAAACTTTGGATGATTAATTGACTAAATTTGGTAGCATTTTTTTTTTGGTCTGTTTCTTCATTGTAGCCATCAGCTATAAAGGTAGTTCAAAATGAAATTTAAGCTACAGAAAAATAAAATGATTATCTTTTCATATTTGAATATGTAACTTGTGAAATTCCTACTCACTACATTAAGTATGAACATGAAATGAATGTATGTCATCATGAAAACTAAGTAAAATTTGTGTACATGTAGATAAGGAAAGGAATAGGGAAAAAAATTCCTTGTAATAGAATGGAAAGAGAATATATGACTTTTTAAAAATCTCAAAAGGGAATTCTTAGGGGTCACCTGGGAGCCTTACTAAATCAGACATCTCCTCCACCTCAGGGTCACCATCTGTGGAAAATGGTAAAGATTCTTCCTCTGGAGCAGCACCAAGTGAATGGGGACATTTTCACTATATGGAAAGTTGACAGAATAAAAGGTGTAAAGTTAAAAATACAGGCAAGCAGTAAAGAATAGCAGAGGTGCTAAGATACAAGCATCAGAAGCAAATGTTAGAATCTTCTTGAAGCTACATCGTAATTAAACTAGGTTGATGGAAGGCTTTGATTACACCAGGCTGAGTAGGGGTGCAGGGTCAAAGCATCTGGAGAACACAAGGGCAGTTTTTCCAATTTGGGGATCGTCTCCCCTCTGAGCTTAGAGACACAGTCCTGCTCTCCCACAAACTAGTCCTTGGTATCCTCTTGAAAGATATGATTCTGGGCAAGAGGAGATGAACCATACTTCATGTCTTCATAACTACAGGGACAGAGGAATGTTCTCTATAGAAAATTTTGAAACAGAGACACTTAAAAAGTAATATGACCCAGCATAGTGATCCCAAGCATGGACTTGGAGCCTGGCAGACCCAGGCTGAGGGCAGCTAACCACATACTAGATATGTGACCCCCAAAATGTCCCTTAACTTCTCCAAGCCTCAGTCTCTCCATCTGTATATAGAGATGGTAATAATAAACCTTCCTCAAGGATATGGGGGCGTAGGAGCTACGATAAGGCTGATAAAATGCTTAGGACATTAATGCTTGATAAATGTTAGCTGCTTAATTATTTTTGAAATCAGAATCCTTAAGTTTAATTTTATCAAATAAAGGTGTCAAATGAACCACAGACGGTGCACTAGTCATGACAGAAGAATGTGAGATGAACATACTCCTGTTAAATGTTTCTGATGGTCACCATTGGATGGCAGGGTGAGGAAGAGGGATGAAAAAAACATAAATCCAAGTCAGAAGAACTGAGGACCCAATGGAGGACCCTTTACTGAAACACTGTGGGAAACTTGGCATGCTCCAGGTTACAAAAGGTTTTGAATAACAGACATCCCTAAGTGTTCACTCAGAAGCCCTCATCTATTAATAAGCAACTCTGTTCTCTAGAGCTGAGACTAAAAGAACTTCCAGGTCACTCAGAGCAAAGAGTCTGGGTCCTTGCCATGCCACTCAGTGAGGAACAAAGTCAGGTAAACATCCCTTGCAATTCAACATGGCCCCATGGCTCTCTCACCCGGGGCAACATCCTGGACATGTGCAGGCAGGATTCAGATGAGCAAAGAGAAAGTGCCACTGGATAACTGGATTCTTTGTTAAAAAAGTATTGTTGATTATAATATTGTGTTAGTTTCAGATGTATACCAAATTGATTCAGTTATATAAATGGTTTTTCCTGTAGTCATGTACAGATGTGAGTTAGACCATAGAGAAGGCTAAGAGCCAAAGAATTGATGCTTTCTAACTATGGTTCTGGAGAAAACTTTTGAGAGTCCATTGGACTGTAAGGAGATCAAACCAGTCAATACTAAAGGAAATCAACCTTGAATATTCATTGGAAGGACTGATGCTAAAGGTCCAATACTTTGGCCATCTGATGCAAAGAGCTGACTCATTGGAAAAGACCCTGATGCTGGGAAAAGTTGAGGGCAGGAGGAGAAGCGGATGACAGGATGAGATGGTTGGAAGGCATCACCGACTCAATGGACATGAGTTTGAGCAAACTCCAGGAGATAGTGAAGGACAGGGAAGCCTGGCATGCTGCAGTCCATGGGGTCTCAAAGAGTTGGACACAACTAAGTAATCAAACAATAAAAAAACATTGTCTTCTCAGATTCTTTTCCATTATAGGTTATTACAAGATATTGAATATAGTTCCCTGTGCTATTATACAGTAAATCCTTATTGCTTGCCTATTTCATGTATAGTAGTTTGTATCTGTTAATCTGGGTAACTGGTTTCTTTAAGCCACACAGCCAATCTCAGGAAATTTAATTCCAGACCTAAGTCTAATGTTTCCCAAACCTGTAATTCTTGACATTTGAGAACGCTGGTATTCCTGTAAGTTTGATGAAAACATTGGGTCCTGACCAGCAAAATGCACCCATCCAGACATGTACACTATTTACATATTATTTCAGGGTAATTATAAAGTTGCACGAACCTAAGGGCCAGAAATAAACAGACCTACAGTTGTGGCAAGACTTTTTAATCTTTGGACAGGAAAATTCAAATGACATCTACTTAGGAAAAATGATCATGTAAACACTTACACACACATAATGCTTCCTTTCTATAGCAAAGGCAAGCTGCCCCCCTTACCAGAGTTTTCGTGTGATGCTTCCAAATCTCACAGACTCATGTGGTAAAGCCCAATTTCCACTCACATTCCAAAATCCAATCACTCCCTCGTGTCATGGACTTCCTTCCAAGTGTTTCCCATTATGTGACATCCCCAAGGCACACCCCAGTTGTCCCTCCTAACCAGCTGGGCAGTCAAAGCAAGCCTCATTGCAAAGCTGTCAAGGCAAAGGCAAGAGGTTACATAATTCCAATTAGCAGAAGCCCCACCAACTCTAAACAGCTCCTTACCACTTCATCATCTTTCCCCTCCAAGGAAATAATCACAATTGCCACCAACATCCTGGACACAAAAGCTGACAGAATAAACATGGTGCTCACCCGGCAGACCCCAGGATTAAAACGTAACCTCAAAATAAAGTCTAATAACTTTCCCCCTTTCGAACACACTTGGAATAAAATTAGCATATAAATCAAAGCTTAATTAGGACATTGCAACAATGAACAGCACCGGCTGGTATTAAGGGTTTCAGACCCAATATGATGCATCAAATAAACACCATAATTAGAGAACAATATCAGGGCGGTCTCCTGGTAATCAATCACCCAGCTAGGTTCAAGCCTTCCAACTTGAGGGTCGCCTCTGTTTTCTGTCTTGTGAATCTTCCAGCCAGTCTCTCCCAAGAGACTTCATGCATCTTCCAGGCTGGTCCCTGGCACATCTCTCCAGCCCTTGGCACTCAAAGAGGAGTCCTGGCACTGAGCAAGGATGGAAGAGATTTGCAGGTTGGTCAGAACAATAGCCTGCAGGGTTCAGAATGAAGCACGGATTCGTTATTTGAACTGTACTGGGTCCTTTAGCTGCTGCTTTTATCCAATCCAGAAAAATAACTGTCTGAGGCAGAAAGCCAGGAAATCTTAAGATGCATCTCTTCTATTTTTCACCATGTTTCAGCCATACCGGCTCCCTTGCTGGTTCACGTATACATACTCTGAACAAATGCCTGCCCCGAGACCTTTGCACAAGCTGTTTCCTCTCCTTTGAATGCTCTTCTCTCACCTCATCAGAGAGGTCCTCCTCATCCCTTTTATCTAAAATAGCTCCTCCTATCACTTTTTTGGGGCTTCCCAGGTGGCACTAGTGGTAAAGAACCCCTGCCAATGCAGGAGAAGTGATCCCTGGGTTGGGAAGTTCCCCTGGAGGAGGGCAGGGCACCCCACCCCAGAATTCTCCAAGTATTCTTGCTCGGAGAGTTCCATGGACAGAGGATCCTAGCAGGCTACAGTCCATAGGGTCACAAAGAGTCAGACATGCATGCATCACTCTTTTACTCTCTGCTGGAAGTTTAAGGGTCCATTGAAAAGTACCTTCCTACTCCACATTAGTTCTAATCCAATAGCAAAATAAGGAGAGAAAAAAAAAGAAAGGCAGATGGGAAAACAAAATGTCACCTTTATTTCCAGTAGAACTGACATTGGAAAATGAGGCTTATATCTGTGGGCAAGTGGGCCTCTGGGAACTGACCTGTAGATGAGGAAGATAGACCCTGGCTTTGCAGGGCCAGACAGCAGGGGCCTAACAGGTAAAGCTGGAGGAGAGAGCAGGCTGGCATTTGCAGAGAGGCTGGCATTTGCATTATGCCCAGTAGAAAGGAAGGTAGATGAGTAGGACCTCATACACCCCACTCTTCATCCCCAGATCACCAAAGGTGAATCAGCACCCCATCCCTGGAGGAATGTTTGCAAGGGTGGGTCCTTCCCCCATGTGGAGGGGGGAGGAGGAAGGAAGATGTGGCTTCCACCCCCTCCCCACCTTAGTTATCTTTAGAGCTCTCGTCACCACCTGATGCATTACATCAGTATTTGTTGATTTGTGTCTTCCCACACTAAATGTAAACTTCAGGAGGATAGCACTTTGCTTGTTTACTGCTTCATCCTGAATCCCCCGAGCCTAGAACTGTGCCTGGTCACAGCAGGCTTTCACCAAGTAGTTGTGGAGTCAAAGGGGCAGAGGGACTTTTTAACTCACATCTTCAAAGTAACACTGTATTCTTAGACTGCGCTGTGCCTGGGCCATGGTCATCTCTAATCCTTCCCAGCCTTTGAGAAGTCTTAGTATAAATACCGATGATCTCCTTGAATATGAAGCTGATTTCTTACATGGTGTAGCTTTCTTGACTTCTAACCCACCTAGATTAAACACCATGCCTGCAAAACACTGTCCGTCCTGCTCACTGCTCTGTCCGCAGCACCAAGCACACTATCTGACACAAGCAATGGTGGAATCACCTCCTCCTCCACCAGCAGGAGGAAAAGAGGGAGGAAGCGAGGATGGAAAGATGACTCTTGTTTATTTCCAAACCCTGTTCCCCAGGGCTAGTCCTTTCACCTAAAGATGTGACCCAGCCTTCAGCATTCCAAGAGAAAAGACATTATCATCTTCACCTAACAGTTGAAGCCTTAGGCCCAGAGAAGTTAAACAACCAGGTCACACAAGCAAGGTCACAGGGAGTGGTGGTGAAAGGCACTCGGACCCAAACCCTCTGACTCCAAGGACAGTGCTTCTCGTGTGACACCTTCTCTCTTTTTTAAAAAAATATTTCTTTATTTGGCTGTGTTCAGTCTTAGCTGTGACATGCAGGGTCTTCACGGGGTCACGTGGGATCTCGCGTTTCGGTGCACAGGTTCAGTAGTTGTGGAGCACAGGTTTAGTTGGCCTGTGGCGTGTGGGATCTTAGTTCCCTGACCAGGGACTGAACTCATGTCCCCTGCATTGCAAGGGGGATTCTTAACCACTGGACCACCAGGGAAGTCCTGATACCTGCTCCTTTAGGACCACAGGTCATAACCACCCAGGCCAAGGCCCAGTTGATCTGGAGAACCTGTGACAAGGGCATCACGGTAAGCCCTCTTCCCCTCAGGGTCCAGTGAGAGAGGGGTCCACCCAGCCTACAGCTGGGCTGGGGCTTCCAGCCACTCAGGGCTGGGCTTTCTGTTGAGATCACATCACAGGACAGGTGGAGGCCACCTCCAGCTTATCTGCCTCCCCCATTCTGCTCCTTTTCCAGGTGCCTGTTGAGCCCTGCAGGGAAACAGTGATCACTTCCCAAAGTCCCATGTCCTGAGCATCTGGGCCCCAACCCGGTTCTGGCTCTGTTAGGGGTGGGATGACCCAGATGAAATGTCACAGAGTATTCCCAAAGGGACCCAGCCTGGAGTGGGAGGCATATACATGAACAGCTATGGTGTGCCTCTTCTGCATTAGACTCACCTACTGATGGTGGTCTCCACGCTTGGGTATCCACCAGGGGCCAGACATGAGCCATGCTTTTCACATCCATCACCTCATTTCATCCACCATAACTCTCTGAAGCAGCAACGATTACAAGCAGTCCCATTTCACAGATGAAGAAACTGAGGCTGAGAAAGGTGAATTCAAGTCCAAATCTGTCTAACTCCCAAACTGGAGAGCTTAAACTTTTCTGGCCTATCCTGTCCTCTCCTGGGTTTGTTTTCTCCGCAGGCTGCCTATCCCCATGCTAACCAAGAACAAAGAAGAATAAGCAGGAGCACAGCTATGCAGCAGCCCCCATATCTCCACCCCAGACCTTCCTATGGTGGATCACTTGCCAGTGTGCATTGTCATCTCTCCATACCATTCTCTCTGCATGGAATCCCCTTCCCCAAACTGCAAAATCCTGCTCGAACGTCCAGGCCCTGTACAAATAACACAGCCTCTGTGACCACTCTCCCAGAGCCAAATTCCATCATCCTGTCTCTCCTGTCACTTAGAGAACAGACCTCAGTTTCAGTGATTCTCAAAATGTAGACCTGAGACCAACAGGGTCAGCTGTACCTAGGTCTTGTTATAAAAGCCAGGTGGTTTTTTTTTTTTCTTTTTTTTTGGTCTTTTAAAAAATTGTGATAAAATATATATAACAAAATTTACCATTCTAACCTTTTTTCAAGTGTAGAGTTTAATGGCATTATGTACATTCATGTTGTGCAGCCATCACCATCATTGATCTCCAGAACTTTTTCATCATCTGAAACTGAAGTTTTGTCCCATTAAACAATAACTTCCTCGGGAATTTTCTGATGATCCAGTGGTTAGGATTCAGTGCTTTCACTGCTGTGGGCCTGGGTTTGATCCCTTGTCAGGGAACTAAGATCTCACAAGTCATGTGGTATGGCCAAAAAAGTGGGTTTTGTCTTTTTTTTTTTTTTTGATGTGGGGTCTTTGAGGCTATTTTTGATATGTGAATGGGAAAGTAATGTTTTTCTTTTACAAAAATGTTGTTGAGAGCATGTTCCTAAGAAATGCCAATTCTTGAACCACAACCCAGAACTACTGAAACAGAAACTCCGGGGGTGGGGCCATCATCTGTGTTAGCAAATCCCGCCACTCAGTCTGGCGCACTTTTATTCTGACATATTTTATTAGAGCCACTTATATGTGTTTAAAGAAAATCACTGGCTGGGAGGACCTGCCAGGCCAGGACTAGATGCTGTTCAGAGTCTGTCCCATGGTAGGTGCTCTGTTTACTTTGAAAAGGCTTTCTTTCCCAACAACCTTGTGGCTTAGAGGCATCAGTCACGACAAGGAGGGCAGAAGGATGGTCAGAGGGAAACTGGGTCTCCCTTCTTTCTGAGCCCCCTCCCTACAGGCCCATAGAGGGGGCTTCATCATCTTCACCTAATAGAAGAGGCCAGACTGAAGGTGGACACCCCTTCCAGCATTGCACCTGCTTTGTGGATAAAAGCTTCATGTATTTTCATTGTCTTTTCATGACAAGCTATCGGCAGTCTTTCAAAGGCCAGGCACTGTTAAGCATGGGGGACACATGGTGAGTAAAGTAATGACTCAACCCCTAGCCTCAAGGAGCTTACAGTCTAATGGCCTAGACACACAGTCATCAAACAACTATAGCTAACTTTATAATCAAATAACTATAGCTAACTTTATAACAATAAGTAATTTATAATAATAACTATAGTTGTCAAATAACTATAGCTAACTCATTAGAAAAGATCCCGATGTTGGGAAAGACTGAAGGCAGGAGGAGAAGGGGATGACAGAAGATGAGATGGTTGAATGGCATCACCGACTCGATGGACATGAGTTTGAGCAAGCTCCGGGAATTGGTGATGGACAGGGAAGCCTGGCATGCTGCAGTCCAGGAGGTTACATAGTTTCAGACATGACTGAACAACTGAACTGAACTGAACTTTAAGTGCCATGTACATCTATTGGGTAGTTTAATGCTCACAACTATCCTAAAGCAGGTACTACTGTGATCATCGTCTTCCTTTGGGTGAGGAAGCAGATGTAGAAAGGTGAAAATACTTTGCACAGGTTCCTACAGCTTGCAGATGGCAGAGCTGACATCTAAGTTCAGCAAAAATTCATCCCTGCTCTTAATCACAACACAATACTATCTTAAAATAATTACAAAAAAATACTATGACTCACAGACATAGAAAACAAATTATGGTTACCAAACGGGAAAAGAGGAAGGGATAAATTAGCAGCCTGGGATTAGCAGATAAAAACTGCTATACATAAAATAGATAAGCAAGGACCTACTGAATACCACAGGGAACTATATTCAACATCTTGTAATAATCTATAATGGAAAATAATCTTAAAAAGAATATATATACACACACTACATATATATATATATATAACTGAATCACTTTGTTGTATATGTGAAAATAGTACAACATTGTAAATCAACTATATTTCCATAAAAATAAACAATACTCTAACATATGACAATCACTCTGAAAAATAGCACACAAAAGTACATGACAGCAGAAACTGATAAAAGTTACGAGGGGAGAAGGGACGGTCAGAGAACTTCCTGGAGGAAGAGATATCTGGACTGGGGTTTGAAGGTTAAGTAGGCGTTAAAGAGACTGATCAGTGAGGGGAGGGTGGGGGTACAGGCGGGGCTTTTCCATGCAGAGGAAGGGCTCCTGCACGGCACTGGGGGTGGGAGTGGGAGGGGGTGAAGCTAGAGGACGGAGCGGAGGTCAGAAGTGTGGGCAGCAGCACTGCTCGGTCAGGTACCTGGTGCCATGCCAGCAGCCCTTATCCTGGGTCCAGTCCAGGGACTTACACTTTTCGGAAGAAACACTGTCAAACTAAGAGTCCCACATAGAAGGATGGTCTATTCTGTGGGAAAATGTTCTTAAAGTCCAGAAAAATCTCACCATTCACCCATTCAGTCCTTCATAGACATGGACCAAGTGCCTATCATGGGCCAGGTGGGTTACAGGTGTTGGGATACAGCTCCATCCTCCTGGAGCACCTCCAAATCATCCCCAGGGAGAGAGGACTCTCTGGGGACTGATACCTGCCTGCCTCCATCTGCACTGTGTTCAGCGCTCTGTCGACTGGTCTGGTTTGTGTTTTAGTGACTAATCAATGGCACTTTTCCATAATCACAACTAGACCTCCTGGTCACCAAAACACACAGCTCTTACAATTTCAACAGTCACTTATAGTGCACAGGACTTGAAGCATTTCTTAAGAAGCTCACATAAGATAAATCACTGTGGCTGCTAATAAAGCGAACTTTGTTAATAGAAGCTAGGGTAATGAATGAATGTCTACAGACCTGTAATTCATTCTGCATAACATTTACACACTGCACTCCACGGCAATCTTGTTAAGTGACTTTAGTCAGCAAAGCTCAGCCCCAAAACCAGGTGGAGAATGAACACAGATTGGTTCAAAAAGGCCTTCAGAGAGCATTTTCCAAATCTGTTAGATTTTTTCCAAAGAAGATATACGAATAGCCAACAGGTACATGAAAAGGTGCTAAATATCACAAATTGTTAAGGAAATGCAAATCAAAACCACAGTGAGATACCACCTCATGCTTGTTAGAATGGCTATTATCAAAAGACAAGAAGTAGCAAACGCTGCTGTAAATGTGGAGAAAAGGGAACCCTTGTGCACAATTGGTGGGAATAAAAATCTGCACAACAACTGTGGAAAACCACAGTCAGTAGACTGTGTAGACTACACAGTATGGAGATTCCTTAAAAAGTTAAAAATAGAACTACAAGATGATCCAACAATCCCACTTCTAGGTATTTATCTAAAGGAAATGCAAACACAGTGCCAAAGAGAATCCCCATGCTCATAGCAGCACTAGTCACAATAGCCAAAACAGGGAAACAACCTAAATATCCATCAACAGATGAATGGATAAAGAAAATGTTATATGTGTGCATGGGTGTGTACATACATATGTAAATACACATGCACACACACGGAAACAATGGAGTACTATGCAGCAATTAAAAAAAAGAAATCCTGCCATTTGTGACAACATGGATGAACTTGTAGGATGTTATGTTAAGTGAAGTTAAAGAAAGACAAATACTGTACAAATACTTATTTGTGGAATCTAAAAGAATTCTAAAAATCTAAATATAAAAAATCTCTGATCTAGAAAGAGAGATCAGACTAGGCACAGAGTGGGGGATGAGGAACTGAATGAAAATGGTCAAAAGGCACAAACTCCCAGTTATAAGATAAATAAGTATTGGAGATGTGATGTATAACATGATGACTAGTTAGCACAGCTGCATGGTATATTTGAAAGTTGTTAAATTATGAGTAAATATTATGAGTACTCATCCAAAAAAAAAAGTCTTTTTTTTCTTCTTTTTGTAGCTATCTGAGATAATGAGTGTTAACTAAACTTATTGTTTAGTTACTAGTCATCTCACAATATATGTAAGTCAAATTATTATGCTGTACATCTTAAACTTATACATGCTGTATGTCAATAATATATCAATAAAACTGGGGGAAACTTTCTTGCATTGCCTCTTTTTTCCTAAAGGATGAAGTAAGTGGTATCACTGTGCAGATCTCACTGAAACTGTGACATCTTGATGTCTCATCACACATAGGACAAAAAACAAACTCCTTTACTTCATCTGCAGGGCCCTACTTGTGATGCTACTACCTTCCCCTCACTCAATTCTCCAAACTGATCTTGCTGCAACACAGGTAAACCAAGCTCATTCCCACCTCAGGGCCTTTTTTCTTGCTCTTCCTCTGCCTGAACTGCCGTTCCCTCAGTCTCCCTTGGGTGGCTCCTAGGCTTCATTAATGTCAAAACTCAAATATCACATCCACAGAGAGGCCTTCACTGTCACCTTAGGGCTCCCCACTTTTAGAACTTAGAACTTTTTGAAATTATCTTGCTTTTAAACTTACTTACTTGTTTTTTCTTTAGTCTATCTCCCTACAGAAATAAAAGGACCATTTAGAACAGGGACCTTGTCTTATCAGCAGTAGAGACTTTTTTTAAAACTTTTTATTCTATACTGGAGTTTCCCCAGTGGCTCAGTGGGTAAAGAATCTCCTTGCAGTTCAGGAGATACAGGACACTGGGTTCGATCCCTGGCTCAGGAAGATCCCCTGGAGAAGGAAATGGCAACCCATTCCAGTATTGTGCCTGGAAAATCTCATGGACAAAGGAACCTGGTGGGTAGAGTCCAAAGGGTCGCAGAGTCAGACACAGCTAAGCATCTAAGCATGAGAGAGGGTCACACCTTGCCCTCTTAATCCCAAATACAAAATGATCGCTGATTAACAGTGTTGTGATAGTCGCAGGTGGACAGCAAAGGGACTCAGCCACACATATACATGTATCCGTTCTCCCCCAAACTCCCCTTCCATCCAGACCGCCATTTAACACTAAGCAGAATTCCCTGTACTATATAGTAGGACCTTGTTGATTATCCATTTTAAATACAGCAGTGTGTGCATACATGTTCATCCCAAACTCCCTAACTGTTCCCTCCCTCGACAACCGTAAGTTTGTTCTCTAAGTCTGTGGGTCTGTTTCTGTTTTGTAAGTAAATTCATTTGTATCATTTCTTTTTAGAGTCTGCATATAAGGGATATCATAAAATATTTCTCTTTCCCTGACTTATTTCACTCAGTACGACAATCTCTAGGTCCATACATGTTGCTGCAAATGGCATTATTTCATTCTTTTTAAGGCTGGGTAATATTCCATTGTACATACACATCTCTACCACTCCTCTGTCGGTGGACATTTAGGTTGTTTTCATGTTTTGGCTATTGTAAATGGTGCTGTGATGAACACAGGGATTCATGCATTTTCATATTTTTCTTACGCTTTCACATAAGAATAATAATTTGAATGGTTATATTAGAGTGCCTGTCTTTTCCCCTCTAACTCATATTCTAGCATTTAATGTTGCAGATGAGAAATCCAATAATGTATGACCCTTTCTTATTTATACTTGGTTTACTTTTCCTGTTTAAAAGGTTGTAGGATATTCCTCTTGGTTAGAATTCCAAAATTTCAGATGAATATAGGTTTGTGCCTTGATGAAACTGACACGTTTAATCTGGATTCGTGTATTTCTTCTACTAGGAGAACTTTTAAAATGTTTCCTTGATTATTGTTTCTTCTTTACTCGCTCTGTTCTGTACTCCAGTATTCTTATTTTATGAAACCTGGAGCTGATAGACCTGATAGCTCTATTTTATATATTTTTTTAAATTTATCCTCATAATTTCCCTCTCTTGTCTTTGTGTTCTGCATTCTGGAAAGTTCCTCTAGGTTATCTTCTAATTCACCACTCCCACTTTTAGCCAGAGTCCCTTCTACTAGTCACTGTTGATTTTTTTCCCCTTATTTCTTTTGTTTTTTCCTTAGAACTCTTTTCTAAGAGCTGTCTGATTTTCTCTATTTTGGGTCAGTCTTCTCTTATTTACTCAATATGTTTTAAATACCTCTAAAAATCATCTCTAACAAAATCTAAAAATGTCTCTGAGACTTTAGACATACAATTTTTTTTCTTTTGTTTCCTACATTAATTCTTTTTTAGTCACAAATATTTGCTCTAGGTCCTTAGTCTGACCCCCTTCCTTGAGCTGTTGATTTTCCTTGTCCTTCTGATGTGCTCTTGTCTTTCCCTGATTCTAAATGAAGACCCATGCTGGTTGGGACTAGTGGCTGACATGGGTTTTATCGTTCCTCTCCAAAGCCAGGTATGTTGAGTGAGAAGGGAAGGGTCTGGAGGTGGGACTCTCTTTGGATTCACAAACTCAGTGCAGGTCAGTGGACAGACGGCCCCCTCCAAGCCCATGAATGGCATCAGCGACCCCCACCAAAACCCCACTGAAACATTAGAATTCCTACCTTGTGTGGTCAGCTTCTCCATGCAAGGCTGGCACAAACCTCCAGAACCTTCCATTTGATCCCTCTTTCTGCACCATGACCTTTGCTTCCCACACCTAATGATTACCCTGAATTTCATAGGTGCCCCCACACCCATTCTTGGTGATGGTGGGCCAATCAACACCGAACATGCCATCTGACTCCACTGATAGACTTGAGAGGGACCATGGAGGTCACAGGCAGATGCATGGCCTTCTAGCCTGGACAACTGAGAATGTCCCCCAGTAGACGGTGAGTCTTTGAAGAGCATAGATGGGCTCTTACATTCTTCCTCTGTCTGGTACTTGGCTCTACACCAGTGTATGACAATCATTTGATAAATGACCTTGACCGAAGGACTTACACTTCCAAGTCTTTTGTTCTAATTTTGCTGCTTCTCGGTGTGTCCTTTCCACCTTTGCTGTTACTCCCTTGCCCAGGCCCAATCATCTCTAGTTCAGATGTCAAGGCTCAGCTCAAATACCACCTCAAAGGAAAGCTCCTCTGCCCCTTCCGCTGTGCGTCCACAGCTTCAATCAGGACACCTGTTGTGCTCTGTACACGTGTGCACGAGTATCTCGGGCTTGGGGTGAGCTCTAAACAAAGGTGCAAGTGACAGAAGTACAAACGGACGAATCTGTGCTAAGCTGTGAGCCCAAGGCAGGGATCACATCTCAGTCAAGTTGACATCACTGATGAGAGTGGCACTTGGCATAGAACAGCCAAATATTATGGAACTGAACTGAATAATGGTGGCTCAGACAGTCAAGAATCTGCCTGCAATGTGGGAGACCTGGGTTCAATCCCTGGGTTGCGAAGATCCCCTGGGGGAGAACATGGCAACCCACTCCAGTATTCTCCCCTGGAGAACCCCGTGGACAGAGGGGCCGGGTGGGCTATAGTCCATGGGGTCAGAAAGAGTTGGACACAACTGAGTGATTAAGCACAGCACACACAGAACTGAATAATACATAGGGTATTACTATCCCCAAATTAGGATATTTCCATATGGTTCTCAGACTCTGGGCAATCAGAATCCCTGACTCTGGTGGAATTCTCAGGCACCATAATCCCTCTCGGAGTCAGGAAGGGAATGAAGGGAAGTTCATTATTGAGCAATGTAATATATGCCAGGTACTGTACCAGATGGTCTTACCATCTTGAAACAGGTGTTTCAAGATATATTTTTTAAATAAAATACTTATTCTTTATTAAGTATTTACCTATCACCAAACTATATTTTGAGTGTTTTACATATGAAAACATATTTATCAGCACTATGAGATAGCTACTAACATAGCCTTACTTTTCCATTAGAGTAACTCAAACCAAAAGTGGTTAACTTGCTTAAAACATCAGAGCTAGTAATTGAAAGAGCTGGAATTTGAACCCAGGCAGTCTCCTTCTAGGATCAGGCCAGGCTTCTGCTCACTAAGGTGTGACACCTCACTCATTTAGTGTCCACACCAGCGTCAATAGGTACTACTCTCCCATATAAAACAGGACAGAGCTCACACATCCAACCAACATTTACAGGGTAGACACCAGCACAGAGTAGGATGCCAGCTCTGCTGAACTTCTAAACTCATGTGTCTCCATCCCCAGTTTCCCTGAAATGGGCAAGCTTCACACCATAATCCCCACATGCTTTCCATGGGATGATGCCAGGAAAGTTAGGGTATCAATGACATCCCAGCATCCTTGGAAGTCCTAAGCAGATGGGGACCTGAGCACATAGACCCTCCAAAGCACCAGTGGGCTGAAGACTTGGCTCTTCAAGAAGACATTCAAATGAACTTCATTTACTAAGTGCTGGCTACGGCCCCAAGACACTATTTACATTTGACATCTCTTAATTCTCTCCACAGTCCAGGAGTCAGCCAGTACCTAATTTTATAGAATAAATGAGGGCTGGAACAAAAGAAGTTCCTGCTCAAGGTCACTCAGCCAGAGAGTGGAAGAACTGGATTTTGATGCCAGGTTTAAGGGTTAGTCAGGCTTCCCAGGTGGCTCAGCAGTAAAGAATCCATCTGAGGTGCAAGAGTCGCAGGAGATGCAGTTTCGATCCCTGGGTCAGGAAGATTCCCTGGAGGAGGGCTTGGCAACCCACTCCAGTATTCTTGCCTGGAGAATTCTATGGACAGAGGAGCCTGGCAGGCTACAGTCCGTGGGGTCTCAAACAGTTGGACACGACTGAAGCAACTTAGCATGTACACAGGCATAACTGTTAGCCACTCAGTCGTGTCTGACCCTTTGCAATGACTATAGCCTGCCAGGCTCCTCCCTCGGTCCATGGAATTCTCTAGGTAAGAATAATGGAGTGGGTAGCCATTCCCTTCCCCAGGGTTATCTTCCTGACACGGGGTTTGAAATAGTGTCTCCTGTATTACAGGGAGATTCTTTACTGTTTGAGCCACCAGGGAAGCCCAATCCCAGGTATATCAAATGCCAAAGTCCAGAATCCTGACCAGGAAGTCTGGCCTTAAATTCACCTGTGCCCTAAAGACTTTTCCCTTGAGACCTGGCTCACAACTGCTAAGTCTATGAAAGAGCTGGTGGAATAACTGGGAGGTGGTTGGGTTTGGTTCAGAGAGGAGTGAGAAGAACATCCCAGTCAAGGAGCAGGGAATGATGGAGGTTGGGAGAAGGCATAGCGCTCATTGGAGGGGGGTGTGAGGGGGAAGGTGTACATGCCGGGTCTTCCCAGGGCTATCTGCCTGAGAGAGGTGGGCAAGGGAGATGGGACTCAAGAGAGCCTTGTTCTGAGTTCCTGAATATACAGCTAGAAGGTCTGGTCTTGATTGCAAGGAAGGACTGCACCACTGGCCATAGGTCCCATCTTTGTCCTTGATGGAGGAGGGGACCTCCAAGGTCTTGGGCTTAAAGTCAGAAGCCATCTGTTGTCTAAGCTTCCACTCTGGCCAGAGTTAATGCCACACAGCCCAGCATCTGTTCAAAGGATCCATCATGGTGACCACAGTGGAGGGCCTGCTGGGGGAGCCCGGGCTGGACTTCGGCTCCTTCTTTGCTGGGATCACACAAAGTCACAGCGAGCAGCGTGGCCTCAAGCCAAGTCAGCTGTGCCCCTGGGACTGAGAAAAATCATTCAGTTATGCTTCTCATGAAGTAAGGCCACTTAGTGGAAACTCACCTCCCTGGGGGCCATGGGTTGCAGGAACAGACTGCAAGAAACCTTCCCTCTGAGGGTGGAAGGAAGTCTTCCCCATGGCTCCCACCCCTAGCCACACATGTGCATCTCCTGGAAAGCTTGTAAACTATCCTGACACTGGTTTCCCCGTGGCCAGGTGCTTCCAGCACGCAGCCAGGGCTGAGAACAAAATGCAAACATGGAATCAAAAGCTACATGGCTCAAAGGCCAAAAGAGCCCTGAAGGAAAGCTGTCCATGGTGAAGGCCACAGCCATGTGCAGCGCCCGAGAAGAAGCTTCATTCCAACTTGACGAGAGTTCCAAAAGGTTTTCTTGCAAGCCTGGTCCTGAAGGCAAGGATCTTTCAAGGCTGACATGGATGGAAAGGCAGTCCAGACCGAGGGACCAGCCAGAGTAAAGGTTCAAAGGTGGGAGACTCCACGGGGAATCAAGTCCCTGTGCTTCCCTCGGGTCACATCTCACCAAATAAGCTCAGGAGTACTTTTTATATTGAACCTGGAGCCAATCTACAGTGTTTCCCACTTCGGCACTTAATTCTTTGCTCTTGGGAAGAACTGTTCTAGAATAAGTGGAGATGAAAGATAATGGGGGTGGTAGATTTCTGAGTCATCTTTAAAATGTTTTCACATACAGCTTTCTTATTTGCTCCCAGGAAACCCTTGGGAGGTGTAACCAGCATCTTACGGAGGACATGAACACAGGTAAGGTTCCAAGCTGGAGGCCACATGGGTGGCTACCATGAGAACAGTTGTTCATTCGGCTTAACCCGGGGTACCTTCCCTTGGGACACGGAGCCTAGTCAGCTGCTCACTCAGAAGTCTGAAGAGAGATGCTGCCGTGCTATGCCAGATTAAAGAGGGCAGTGACAGGAATCCTCCACAAGACACCAGACCTTCACAGAAGCCACATCACAAAGCAGAACCTGGCCCTGTCATCACTTGATAAATGGAGAATCCCTTGAACCTGTGTAATCCTTCAATGTCCAAATCCACTGCAGTAGTCAACACGTGCTTATGTGTTCATACGGAAATTATTACCCAGCCATATAAAATGATGCTTTTGAAAAATATTACAGACATTGAAAAATGCTCCCTCTATAATGTTAAATAAAACCAGAGCTGAGTTCATGGCATTATGAATTAAGTCACTCATTCTACAAAGGTGCCAGACAATGTTCCAGGCACTAAGAAATAAACAGTGGACAAAATATGAAAGTCCCTCCTCTTGGTGAGCTCCTTTTCTGGAGGGGAAGACAGACAATAATCACATAAGGTGAAGACACAGGGTGTCAGATGGTAGTAAGCACAGTCAAGAGAAATGATTCAAGAAAGGAGGAAAGATGGGAGAGATTTGCTTTCTTCTTTAGATTTTAATGCATTTTCTAAAAAATACATATTGTATTTGTGATCAGGAAAGAAAAAAGTTTTAAAAAAAGCAGCAACCAAAAAAGTGACTGAATTAAGAACTAAAGTTGATTCACATCTTGGACCTCGGTTGGGATTCAGCCATGTGGCTCTGTTGGCAGACAGAAGGGCAGGTATCCTACTTCTGGGTGGGGGAGACACACTGGCAAGAGAAGGCAGGCACCTGGCATGCTTAAATCAATGACTTCCATGATGAGCTTTGAAAGTTCCACACAACTTTCTGCAATCATTCTCCCTGTCCTTCCCTGAGGCTGTGCTTTGCCACGATTCTGGCCTACATTTAGCAGATGTGCGATTTAAGTCACTGAGTGTAGACTAAACGGATACACAGGATGAAGGATACAAGAGAGCAAATAAGAGTCTCCAATAGGGCAGAGGTTATAAGGTGTCTAAGAGATGGCTGGCTAGAGGCTGAGTGCTTTCTCGGGCCTGCCTGCAAACTGGCACTCTGCTCCCTCAACTCACCCAGCTGGAGGGTTCCCCTGAGAAGACTCCATGAGAACACCACCTCCACACCACTATTCATGGATAGTCTCAAAGTGGTCCAGCTCCCCACCCTGGCCCTGTCTGGGATGGCAAATGAACCCACGAGCCAATGAATTGGCTAAATATGGTGGGGAATTCACAGCCATTGAGAAAGAGGAATTTGTACCAAGAAGGCCCTTTGCCTTCTCTTGGGACCACAGAACTTCCCCATGACGTCCTAATGCCAGTTACGCTTTCTACCTCTTTTTCTGGATGGGCGCCGTAACATGGACACCTGGGCAGACAAGAGTCCAAAGTTTAGTTCAGCCTCTCCTCAGTCATGTGATCCTGGGCAAGTTACTTAAGCACTCCGGGCCCCTGGTTCCTCATCTGTAAGGAAGGGTTTGCCTACCGCAAGCTGTGTGAGAATGAAAAGGATACACAGTCACAGGGGCCCGGCCCTCTACGGGGGGCTTCCCTGGTGACTCAGACAGTAAAGAATCTGCCTGCAATGCCGGAGACTCAGGTTCGATCCCTGGGTTGGGAAGATCCATAAGGAGTGGGCAAATTGCTCCTTTTTCTATTGCTCTTTTTCTTTTCTTTCTCTTCCTTCCTATTCTCAGAGCAGCTTGGCGTCCAACAACAGCTTTTCTCTAGCTGAACCCCAGAAAGCCTCCTGCCCTCTGGCCTTTCATACTCTGCTCTTGAAGCACACCACTTGTGTGTACAACTTGTCTTATCAGTCTGTGTGAGTCCACGGGATTCACACTTAACCAGGGAGCGGAAGAAGACTGGAAGAGTTTACCTGGTTCTGGGGCTGCCCAAGCCAGACGGGCTCTGCTCTGCTCTCTGCTGCCCCCTTTTGGCTTACAGCCTAAAGAGCCATTTGCCAGCTTTGTCCACAGGGCTACACCTTCTACCGGATGATGATAGAAAGGCTACTCCTGGTAGTTAAAAAACAAAGCAAAATTAATAAACAAAAAAGCTCCGGAGATTTATAGACATGAGCTCCAAAGCCAGTCCTGCCCTGCCATGCTTTGCTGCTTTGGGATGCTAATGGCTCAGGTGACCTTGTAATCTGAGGCTTTGAAATAAAGGGGAAACCAGGCCATGCTTTACCTACTTGGAGGGTCTTCAATACATTTACCAGAGATGCTGAATTTCAACATGGTCTGCAAGAACCTAGCAGGAGTGTTGCCTTTCCCTCAATTCTAGGACCAATGTCAAGCATTATCATCCAATCACTTCATTTCTTCCTAACTGAGAACAGGGAGCCTCAGCATCCTTCTTAACACAGCTGCACACCAAGCAGCCAGCCCAGAGTTGGTGCACAAGATTAAGCTTGTTTTACCTCTTGAGGGTTGGAACTCAAGAGCTGGGCCCTGCAGCCAGGAAGATGTAGACCAAAACTTCCTGCTTCTGCATCAGCTTTCTCCAGTTGGTCTGGGTACATAATAGTTTTGATAATGCAGCACTGGGCTTCTGTTCTTGAAATATATTGACTATTTTATTAGGAAATTTACTAAAGATAAAGTATCAGTAAGTTAAGATTTATAAGCATTACTGAGCCTTAGAATGGCCAGTAAGTGAGCATGTGGATATTAACTGATGTATCTCCCCCAGGATTTCTGATCACTCCCTTGGAGCAGCTAAACTAGACCACAAGACACCTGTTGCCTCCTGGTTGGGTGATGACAGCAGGCCAAAGAGGAACCACAGTCTTAAAGCCTTCAAGGCTCTTAAGTTACAAGATCTGGGCTTTTGAGTGTCAGATGTCTGAGTCCCACAGAAGTCACGTTGTAAAGTTTATGCCGTAAATGACAGATCTGGAAGAAAATGTGACCAGTCCGAGGCACTCCTTACCGCTCTGCAGGCGGGATCATTCCACACACCGTTGTGAGAGGAACAGAGAAGGAAAGCAGGGAGCGCAGATGTGAGGAGATCTCTGAGAAGGGGGTCTGTGCCCTGTCTACCCACCCCAATCCATGACCCAGGCCAAGCCCCAGGGGCAGGACAGGTCAGGCATCTGAGAGCAGAGACCCTGGGGCTCACTTCTGGGTAAGCTGGGTTTTTCCCTTCCCGACCCTGCACAGGAAGGGGAGATTCTGTAGAAATATAACCTGTGTTCTTCCACACCAGAGAGGCAGAAATCTAATGTCAGGGAAATTTTATTCCATCTGGAGTTTCTCTTCTCCTTTATGTTCTTCATTTGTCTCTTTTTACTGTGTTTTGTTGGAGGGCCTCAAGACACTGGGGAAAGAAGTGTCTGGTCTCAATCACCACCCATCCCACTGTTCCCACTGGGATGTCCCCAGGCCCTTATGGTCTTTGGCTGTCTGTTCACACGAATGTCTGCTCCAGGGGCCTTGGCCCAAGGCCTGCCAGGTCTCCACGCCTGGTCCACAGACCCGCGTTCCACTGTTCTCCGTGCTCTGTGTGAGTTTGTGAGGCCCCTGAGAGGCTGTCTCTGACCACTTCCGCTTAATACCTACTCACAGGCAGTATAAATTTAGTCAAATTACATAAATTATATAACCGCTCCATGCCTTAATTTCCCCAACTGTAAAATGGGGCTGCTGGGATGAATTAGCTCATGTTAAATGTCTAGAATGTTATAAATGTGTTTGTTCACATTATTATTTGCTACTACTAGTAAAGGAGTCAATGGTAGAGGTCTCCACATACAAACACCAAATATGTAGTATTTGTCACAGGCATTCAAATATGCCTTCCCGGGTGGGAGAGAAAGGGTAAGGTTACAGCTAGGGCTTTGGGAATAGCACATCACATAAGACTGGAAAGTGCTGTTATTTCGAAGCAGATCCAACAGAACAGTCCTGGTGGCACCTCTGTGCCAGGCATGATCCCTGTGGCTGCTGAATGGTAGAGAACCTGAGGTCGAGGGGTGAAAGGGCAGGTGGCCAAGGCAGTAAATGGTGCGGGAGAAGAAAATGGGAGGGACCTCCAGGGCTTCAGGACACTGGCTTTCTAATCAACAATGTTAAAACCTTTCACTCTTTTCACAACCAGTATGGCCTTACCAAGATGATTGTTTCTTGGATGGAAAGCTATGACATACCTTAGACAGTGTATTAAAAAGCAAAGACACAGCTCAAATGCCAGATGCCCTGGCCATGGGTTGGGCAAGCATCTCTCCACCACAGAGGGAAGACACTCAGACCAGTTTCATTCATCCACTCCTCCTGTCTCCAGTCCAGCAGATCATCACAAGACCACCCCCTAAGCTCTCAACTGCTCTCACCCAATAAGCCGGCTGCAACTAACAAGAATACTTTTCAGGTTCTCAAAAGACCTCTACCTGTGGTACCCAGGGAAGAAAAAAAAATATTCCTTCTTGTTTGTCTCTTAAAATGTACTTTTTGAAGCAAAAAAAAAAAAAAAAAAGAGGAAAAGGAGAAAAAGCAAGGCACAGAGTAAAACCATTTGTACTGGTCAAACATGCAAAACTACCCATCCAAAGGAAAGGAGGAAGTTGAAAATTTACTTCGGTTCCCTGGTTTGTGTCCTTCCTGCCTGCAACTTGCTAAGAAGAATCTCCACTTGCACCGGGCTGTGTCTGCTCATGGGAATATCTGTCAACCTAGGAGTTTAATGGTTGATAATAGCATTCCCCTGTTATTCAGGCACCACACAAATAGCATAAATATGATTTAACCACCCTTGCCAGAAATCACAAATTTGCGTCGTGCATGCTGAACTCCAAGGCTGATTAGCGCAAAATTTAATTTTCGTTAATATCAGCCCAAGACAAGTGGAGCATGAAATTAACCTGATGTGTTAATATCGTGCTTCACAGTTCCAACTGCATCCCGTAGACGCTCTCAATGGAGACAGGTGCCGCTCTGCGTGGGGAAGAACTCTAGCAATCCGTGCTATCTGGGAGGCAGAATGAGCTGGCCCAGGAGGTGGGGCTCCCTGCAGCTGCAGGAGTCCAAGAAGGCACTGGATGATAACTCAGTGAGGCATTGATGGCAAGCGGATATGATCGTGGGAATTAAGGCCTATTCGCCTCTGTGCGTGGGTGCGTGTTCAAGCGCTCAGTCATGTCTGACTCTTTGCGATCCCATGGCTCCTCTGTCCATGGCATTTTCTAGGCAAGGATGCTGGAGTGGGTTGCCATTTCCTCCTCCAGGGGATCTTCCTGACTCGGGGATCTAACCCACATCTCTTGCACCTCCTGCATTGGCAGGTAGATTCTTTACCACTGAGCCATCAGGGAAGCCCATATTCTCCTCTGTGGTCCTCTCCAATCCTCGGGTTCCGGGGATTTTAAATCTTAAGAAAACTTCCACAAGTCCGATGTTATTATCTAAGACAGGGGTTGGCAAACTATAGTCTGCGGGCTAAATTCAGCCCATTGCCTTTTTTGCACAGCTCATGAGCTAAGAATAATTTTTACATTTTAAACAGAAGAATAATAAATCATGATGTAAAAGTTCGAAGTGTCCATAAAGTTTGATAGGCACCCAACCAGGCTGTTTGTTTTTGTATTGTTTATAGCTGCTTCGGGGCTATGACAGCAGAACTGAGTAGATGCAATGGAGACCATATGAACTGGAAGGCACTAGATATTTACAGTCTGGCTCATTACTGGCAAAGTTTGCCAACCCTTGATCTGAGACAATAGTAATTTTCAAATGGGCTCTTTGGAGAAGGGACAAAGGACATCAATAAGTGGGACTCTTAGCAAATTTCAATTACACAATACAGTGTTACCAACTATAATCACCACATTATATCAACACATCAGATCCTCAGATCTAACTCATCTTATAGCTGAAAGTTTGTACCCTTTTATTTCTCCCACCATCTACCCCCTGGCAACCGGTTTTCTATTATCTGTTTCTACGAGTTTGATTTTTTTTTTTTAAGATTCCACATATAAGTGATGTCATACAGTATTTGTCTTTCTCTGTCTGGCTTATTTCACTTTAGCCAATTCGTCTTTTTATCCCTCATGTACTAGGTCAAAATTTGTACTATGTGACCCCACCTTTCAGTCTGGCCAATGGTGGACAAATACAACCATTTGACCATAAGTCAGGTAAACTATAGACCAATTACTGACTGATTCCACTTTGCATGAAACAAATGAACTGGACCAATCAGATCTCCTTGCTTAGAAATTAAAGCAACAAAAGAAAAGAGAATAACACAGTCTTCAAAGGGAGAAAATAATGAAAAGTAGGAATGGCTATGGTAAGTCAAAACAAGCCAAAGATATGAGAAATTATAAGAAGCAGAAGTGAAAGATAATATAGGGCCAGGGTTGGTGGGGGGGCAGGGGGGAAGCCAGCTGAAACCATGAAAGAAAGAAGCAGGTATTATGAGAACAGCATGAACCAGGGCTCAGAGCCCAAGGCCATGTTCTGGGGTCACTAGCATAGCCTTGGATCCAGAACCACCCTCTAAGACCCCAGTTCCACAAAGCCTTGGGATAGAGCCTATTCTTGAATCTTCATGATACTCTATCTCCCTTTTCTCATAATAAGTACCCTTAGCATAAACCATTCTTCACCTTTGTTGAACTAACCTGAATGGGCCCCTGCTTCTTGCAACCAAAACCATGCAACTGTCATGCCTGGTAAGCAATATTAGTGGTGGGCTGGTAAATGATTAACAATAAACTCTCTGGGAACAAAAAGCCCCGACTTGAAGTGCTTGCCAATACATGTGGTGTAAAATACTCCTACTATGGCCACTTGTAAGCTACCAAGGTGACATCACTGAACACAGATGGGAAGATCTGTGCACCATTATATTTTCACTATACATATACGATCAATGTGAATAACCTCAAGAGCATAGATAGCAGTAAAATAATTAATTGAGTATTTATGCTCAATGTGAGTACAACTGAGTATTTGTTATCTTGGTTTTTAACATAATTTATTTAGCTGTAAATAAATAAAGTCCATCCTAAAGGAAATCAGTCCTGAATATTCATTGGAAGGACTGATGCTGCAGCTGCAGCTCCAATATTTTGGCCACCTGATGCAAAGAACTGACTCATTGGAAAAGACCCCGATGCTGGGAAAGACTGAAGGCAGGAGGAGAAGGGGACAACAGAGGATGAGATGGTTGGATGGCATCACCAACTCGATGGACATGAGTTTGAGCAAGCTCCAGGAGTTGGTGATGGACAGGAAAGCCTGGCATGCTGCAGTCCATGCAGTTGCAGAGAGTCAGACACAACTGAGCAACTGAACTGATTTAGCTGTAAGTCTCAGCTGTAAAGTCTATATAATACTGGGCTTCCCTGGTGGCTCAGTGGTAAAAAATCTACCTGCAAATGCAGGAGACACAGGTTCTATATCTGGGTCGGGAAGATGCCCTGGAGAGAAAAATGACAACCCACTCCAGTGTTCTTGCCTGGGAAATCCCACAGACAGAGGAGTCTGGCAGGTTACAGTCCCTGGGGTCACAAAAGAGTTGGATACGACTTAGCAACTAAACAACAACAACAAAGTCTATATAATTTTTTTTACAATGGTTGCATTTAATAACTAGCTTGTAAAACTCCTGAAAATTGACCAAAGAAGCCAGCTCTAGCACACCACTGAAATAGATGCTCACTAAATGCTTGCCTTCTGTGTTAAATGCATTATGAACAGGCTCCTCCCTGTGTGGGGTCAGCTGCCCAGCTCCTAAGCCAGGGGCATATCCAAATACAAGCAAAACTAATCATGTGATAAAAGTCTTGTACTCAATTTTCCACTGTAGATTTCCACTGGTGATATTCTAAACCATGGAAATAGACATGTCATGGCTATATTTACCCAGACAAAAGTGTCTCAGCTTTTCCGTTTGGGAGTCTGGTTTGTTTTGGTTTTGTTTGGTCTAACAACAGATCCAAGCAAGCATGTAGTATGTTAAGCAGGGGAACTTTTTACTCACTGAGGTGGTTACTGGGTCAAAAATCCAGCAAATATCCAAACCCCTTCCATATGCCTACCACTGTGCTGGGTGCCATGGTCATATAAGCACAGTAAGAGCTGTACTTTCCGCCCTTCAAGGGCTCTCAACAATAATGATGCCGATTATGAGAGCTGACATTTATTAAGTGCTCTCTGTATAAAAATTTCTTTTTTAAGTGTTTTTTGTGGTTAAATCCAGCTAATCCTCACAACAACCCTAGGTAGCAGGTACTATCATCTTCCCAATCTTACAGATAAGAAAGATGAGGTGTGGAGAGCTTAAGTAGAAGCCTAAGGTTAAAATATGAGCCCAGATAATCAACCCCAGAGACCATGCTGCCAACCACTGGGCCACCTCATCTCAGGACAGTAAGATACAAATGTTGTTGTACAAGTAAATAAGCGAGACGTTGGGAGGCTATGTGTATAAATACATTAGGATCAGAGAAGGAAGAGAAAGATCACAAAGAGCATGAGGACACTTTTAGGGTGATGGCTATCCACCCCATCTTAAGTGTATATTGATGATATCGCCAGTATATATTATATGTCTATATGTCAAAACTTATCAGATTGTATATTTTCAGTATGTGTAGTACATTGTATGTAAATTATATAGCTCAACAGGGCTTCTTCTTAAACTGAAAAAAAAGAAAAGCTACATACTATATGATTCAATTTAATGACATTCTGAAAAAGGCAAAAGAGAAGCAAAGAAAAAAAGATCAATAGTTGCCAGGGGCTGGGATAGGGGAAAAGAGTGAGGACAAAGGAGCATGAGGGAATTTGGAGGAGGGAGGGTACCTTGGTGGTCTTTCTCCCCAAAACCCAGAACCCTAGTCTCACCGTGAGAAAAACATTAGACAAACCCAAACTGGGGAACATTCTATTAAATACCGGTGCTCCTCAAAACTGTCAAAGTCATCAAAACAAAGGAGGGGCAAGACTGAGAAACTGTCACAGACCAGAGGAGACCAAAGAGGCACAACAACTAAATACAATATGATATCCTGAATGGGATTCTGCAACAGAAAAAGAATGTTGGTGGAAAAACTAGTAAAATCTATATAAAGATTGAAGTTTCATTAACAACAGTGATGTACCATCGCCGACACCTTAGTTTTGATGGAAGTAGCACGGCGATGTAAGATGTTAACAAGGGGAAGAACGAGGAGAGGAGGAGATGACAACTCTTTGTACTATCTTTGCAACTTCTCTGTAACACTGAAATCATTTCAAAATAAAGTTTTGGGTTTTTTTTTAACCTTAGTGGAGGCCCTAGGTGCTTTTCTTCCTTCCTGTTGAATATTTTCCTAAGAAGCAAAGAGTATATTTCATTTTCTAGCCAAGAATTAATTTCCAAGCTGAGGGCAAGAACTTCCCCACTTTGACTCACAACACCCTACACTGGGCAGCCTGGAGGGGGGAGTCATCCAACCCTTCCCCCACTAGAGCCTTTTCCCCATCAGCAGAACCAGCAGCAGTCTGAACTCAATAAAGGCATCCTGGTCACGGATGGATCCGGACAGCTAAGAGGCAGAGGGCACCGGCAGCCTCGGCGACTGCTCTCTTGAAGCCCCACTGGTTAGATGGGCTCTGGCCAGGACCAGTGCTGGGCAGGGGGATGGGGAGGGGTGCCCCCTCTGAGGCCAGGGTATTTCCAGGGCTCCCTGCAACAAAGCGTGTGTGCGTGCATGTGTGCCTCTGTGCGTGTGTGTGTGTGTGCAAGAATGAGAGACAGACAGGGAGACAAACTGAACTGAGCACTGAGGAGGGGGTTAGGGTGAGTGACCTGAAACAGGCTCCAGGAAAGAATCTCTCAGCAGGGGCGCAGCGAGTCCCTTTGGAAACCAATGAAGCAGGAAAGTGGTGTTGACCAAGCTATTGTTCAGACCGTTTTCACTGTGTGTAAATAAATGAAAGGCTGACCCGTCCTCCTAGAGACTAATAGTCTCCTGTTTCCCTGCTCACCCCACCCCCAGCCTCTGTCAGCCCCCGTGACACTTCTCCAACCTCCTTCCTCTACCAGACTTGCCTCTCCTTGTCCTTCTCCTCTCAGCCTGTTTTCAAGGATCATTCTACTTCCCCAGTGCAGCCACTCACACTGAAGCCTTAGCCCTCCCCCTGCCACCCCCACTGTGGGGAAAGGGATTCAACTCTGCCCACAGTCATAGGCAGGGCCCAGGTGGCCCTCCCCCCGAGGCGCTTCTGCAGAGTCTGCACAGGGCATCTGGGTAAGACCAGAATCCCAGCATCCTTCATCCAGAGAGACGCTGACACCTCCATTCGTCAAATGACTTCAGGGAAAGTGGGGTTGTAGGCAGTGTTGGACAGGGTCTGGTCAGAAAGCAGAACCCACATCAGTAATTTTAGCAGAGACAACGTAGTATAATCGTTCACAATATATTGTGGTAATCAATTCACTATATATACTATATATATATATATATACTACATATTATATATAGTGTGTGTATATATATATATATACTATATATATATCAAATACTATATTGTACACCTTGTATGTGCTGTGTGTTCAGTCATGTCTGACTCGCTGCGATCCCATGGACTGTAGTTCCCCAGGCTCCTCTGTCCATGGAATTTTCCAGGCAAGAATACTGGAGTGGGATGCCATTTCATTCTCCAGGGCATCTTCCTGACTCAGGGATTGAACCCATGACTCTTGCATCCCCTGCATATGCAAGCAGATTCTTTACCACTGCACCACCTTGAAAGCCCCTGTACCTTAGCCTTAAACAGTGTTATATACGTTTTGTGTACCAGGAACTAGAAAACTAAAAACGTGAAGAGGGAATATAGAGGTTCCTGCATGCAGGAAGCAGCTATTGCCACCATGGCTGGAGGAATGAATGAAGGGGAGAGTTTGGGGCTGCTAGGACCTAGAAATACTAAGGAGACCCCTACAGAGATGGAACCCAGACCTCCAAGGAAGTGAAGTGAAAGTCGCTCAGTCGTGTCCAACTATTTGCAACCCCATGGACTATACAGTCCATGGAATGCTCCAGGCCAGAATACTGGAGTGAGTAGACTTTCCCTTCTCCAGAGGATCTTCCCAACTCAGGGATCGAACCCAGGTCTCCTGCATTGCAGGCAGATTCTTTACCAACTGAGCTATCAGGAAAGCAGACCTCCAAGGAAGGCATGCCAAAGAGCCAGGGCTGGGATCTCCAAGAAGTGACAATGAGATTAGTTTTAAGAGTGAGAAAAAAAGGAAAACCAGAGTCAGCTGCCGTATTGAAATCAGCTGCCACTGCCTAAATCACCTGCCACTGTCAGGTGATGCTGGCAGAAATTGAAAGTTGCTCAGTCATGTCCGACTTTTTGCAACCCCATGGACTATTCAATCCATGGAACTCTCCAGGCCAGAGTACTGAAGTGGGTAGCCTTTCAGAAACTGAAATCAAATAGGAAGAAGTACATCTCCTTTCCCTGCTCTAGCCTCCCATTCTCCATCTAGCACTTCCTACTGGCGAAGCCTAAAATGCATCCAGCTGGCAAAGGAGATAGAGCATTACAGACCTAGGCCCAAACCCAGCATCACAAAGCAAGTAGGTGTGAATCTGAAACCCAATAGCCTAACAATAGAAACATAAGGAAGTAGAAATAAGAATTTATAATTTACCGAATGACTATCCATAGGTAGGTAGACTATGTGATTGTACTCCCATGTGTGAGTGTATAGATATAACAAGCATCTCTGAATATATGTCACGTTGGCTGGAGGCTCCTCATTTCTAATAGTTGTATCTAATATTTACTAGGTTACCAGTTATGAGTCAAGTACTAAGCTCTCCACATCAATGATCTAATTCAGCACTCAAAAAAACATGAGTGTAGATGCCAAAAGAATTTTAATTTTAAAGATGTGGAAATTAAGGTTTAGAGATGCTAGGTAGCTTGCTTATGATGCTCAGAAAGCAGTGGATCTAAGACCAGAGACCATAAAATTCATGTGTAGTCTTTGCATCTTGTGCGTGAGTGTTACGTCGCTTCACTCGTGTCTGACTCTGTGATCCCGTGGACTATAGCCTGCCAGACTCCTCTGTCCAAGGGATTCTCCAGGCAAGAATATTGGAGTGGGTTGCCACACCCTCCTCCAGGGGATCTTCCTGACCCAGGGATCAAACCCACATCACCTGCATCTCCTGCACTGCATGTGGATTCTTTACCGCTGAGCCATTGGGGAAGCCCAGTCTTTGCATCAGCTCTTATCTACTGGACACCATAACTAAAAAGTCTTCCATATTCTCTCCTTCCACTAATATTGTCAAGAGCTCATCCAGCAAAAGGGCTAACAGATCCTCAGTGCTCTCTGCTCAGATGCACTGTACAGCTCCAACCCCATGGTATATAAAAACACAGTAATAATTCATGCATAGTATTCAAGCACATACACACAACCACAAAACCAAAGGAAAAGCAGAAAAGAGTACCTACCTTCCAGTGTAATATTGTGATATTATATTATTAATATTATATTATTATATATGATATGTGATTATATATTATATATTAATGTAATAGTAATATGCAGATAGTAAAGTTATGATGTAGAAATACACGGGCTGACATGGAAAGATAATAATAGCTAACATTTAATGAGAGGTTCTCATGCACTGGGCACGGTATTATGAGCTTTTTTTGTATTAACATATTTAATTCTCACAACTCTGTGCAGTAGATTCCATCATTATTCTGTTCGTTTTAAAGATAAGGAAATTGAGGCACCAAAGAGATTATATAACTTGTCCAAGGTCATATTACTAATGGGCTTCCCTTGTGGTTCAGCTGGCAAAGAACCTGCCTGCAATGTGGGAGACCTGGGTTCAATCCCTGGGTTGGGAAGATGCCCTGGAGAAGGGAAAGGCTACCCAATCCAGTATTCTGGCCTGGAGAATTCCACAAACTGTCCATATAGTCCATGGGGTCTCAAAGAGTCAGACACAACTGAGCGACCTTCACTTTCTCTTTCAAGCTAGTAACTGATCAAGTCAGTATTTGAAACAAGGTAGTCAGGGTGCAGGGCACATAATGTAGACAGCACACTATTCTGACTCTTAACAAAGTGTAAAAATCTTCATGGCATACCATTCATTAAAAAGAAATCAGATTACAGGTTAGTGTGTATAGTATTTTGCCACATGTCTATGTTTTAGACCACAAGGGAAAGTCTGGAAGTGTTTATAGTAAAATATTAACACTGGTTATCTCAGGGCAGTAGTTTGATATTTTGCTTTTTTATTTTTAAACAATGGTATGTTCTGTTTTTTCTACAATAAACATGTTCATTTCTAAAAAGTATTTTAAGAATTTTTTTAAAGAAATGAGTGTCATTTCAGGGGAAATTATCTGACAATTTGAAAATCTTTCTAATATTCTGAGTGGTTAAGAAGAAGAAATTTGTGTTCCCAATAGACAGGTACAACAGAAAAGGGATTCAAAAGCATCTACTTCATCCTGGCAAGGTGATAAAATGCTCCCTGACAATCATCCAACAGTCAAGTCCCAAGCATTGTTTTAAGAAGGTTCCCTTCTCCACAGCACTGTAAGGAGGGTTTGCAAATTTACAGAACATAAGCATGGTTATGCCTCTTTGAAACTCATGCCGCCTAGATTCTAATCAACATGACTTGGTCCCTCTGAACGCCTGACATTTGCGTGCTGGGTAGCATTGTTGTGGTAGCTATGATGTTATCCCTTTGCATCAAGAGTATTCTCTCCAATTTCCCCAAGCCATGTGTTGCCTTGGAAACATCATGATTCTTACAGAGATCTAAGCAAAGGGAAATAATAAAAATAATAAAATCTTACAGTTGAAGTCTATCTTTCATGCCACCAAGGCACGTTGCTAAACCTTTCCTCTAGATAAAAAGGCAGACAGGCAGAGTGGTGGCTTATACCATGTGTCAACCTGATAATTAACAATTAGAGAAAACACACTGATGGCTGTTCTCCAGACAATTCAGGTCAAAGTAGTTTTCCACCTGAATTAAGCGGATTGCCAAGGCCAGCAATTTCATGAACAGGAAGATTTAGTCCCATCTCTAAAGACAGTGGCATGAAAGAGGCCCCTGAGCTGGGAAGCAACAAAGCCTCTTGCCATCGCAGCATCAATTCACGTGAGAGGAAGGTCTGACGTAATCCCAGGAACCTTCCCTTTGGAGCAGCAGTTAGCGATCTTCTCTGTCAAGGGCCAGACAGACAGCTTTGCAGGCCATGTGGTCTTTGTCTCAACTACTCAGCTACCGCTGTGAGGTAAAAGCAGCCGTAGATAATAAGGAAAGGAATGAGCATGGCTGTGTTCCAATAAAACTTTATTTCTAAAAACAGGTGGTAGGGGCTTCCCTGGTGGCTCAGTGGGAAAGAATCCACCTGCCAATTCAGGAGACACGGGTTTGGTTCCTCATCCAGGAGGACCTCACATGCCGCAGGGCAGCTAAGTCCCTGTGCCACAACTATTGAGCCTGTGCTCTACAGCCCACCAGCTGCAACTACTAAGCCCACATGCTGCAGCTACTGAAGTCTGTGGGCCCTAGAGCCTGTGCGTCTCAGCAAGAGAGGCCACTGCAATGAGAAGCTTGTGCACCACAACTAGAGAGTGACCCCTGCCAGACACAACTAGAGAAAAGCCCTTGCAGCAACCAAGACCCAGTACAGCCAAAAGCAAAATAAATAAGGAAAGAAAAGCAGGTGGTGGGCTAGATTTGACCCATGGGCCATAGTTTGCAGACCCTTGCTCTAAAGTGTAGCCTGAGAATCCTCAAGTGCCTCTGCAAGAGTCAAGGCTCTCCACTCAGGAGGACAGGAAAGTTGGCCAAGTTGTTCTCAAACTCACTTATTATTAATAGACATGGGTTTCATTCCTTCAGTGAGTCAGGCTCTGGCTGAAACCTTGTGAATCAGAAGTAGAAAAGCAAATCAAGTCATTTGACAGAGGAGGACATCCTAAGCCAGTAACCAGAAAACAAACTTCCTGGTAACAATGAGTGACATAAAGATGGCAAATACAGGTAATGTTTTCCTCGGTGGGAGAGGGGATGAGGAGGTCAGGGAAGGCACCGGAGGCAGGTGCTTCTGAGCTCACATTGGAATGAAGAGAAGCAGCTGTAAATGCATCGACCTGGGCAAAAAGCAGGCTAGCAGGTGGAGATATGGCAAACACAAAGAGCCCAGTGGCAGGAACAGTCTTCGTGGGTTTGAGGGACAGAAAGGCCTGTCTAGCTGGAACATAATGAACAGGGGAGAGTATGGTATGAGATGAGGCTAAAGATGTGGTCCAGGGTGGAGGCAGGCAGGGCCTTCTGAACCACACGGCCTCACCCTGACCTCACCTTCTGCCACCATCCAGCTGTCCTGACTCTCACTGTAACCTCACCTGGGCACTCCCAGGCCCTGGACCTTCCTCAGTTCCCTCGATTCCATCAGGTATGGCTAGTCCTGGCGGTATTCTAAAGGTAGATGAAACAGGTCCCCCTTTTAAGAAAAAAAAAACAACTGTTTTCACTGGAACCAACAGAAGACAGATTAAACTCAGGCAACTATGAGATTTTAGGCACCTGATCAGTCTTCTTAGCATCCCTCTTTCTTAAAATGAGTGCTCAGACCAAGAAGAATAAGAAGTGACTGGCTAGATACTTCAGGGCTATGTTCAAAAGAAAAAAGAACTACTTAACTCCTTTAGGTCTATCAAGGACAATACTCTTCAAACTAGAAAACATAGAATACACGTTTAGAAAGACACTGAAACACAAGGCAACGAGAACTAGCAAGACAATCTTACGCTATTTTGGATGGATGAGCCAAGCCCACCCCAATAAATCCAGGGTGGGAGGCATCTCTGGGACTAGTGTGATAATAAACTGGAATCTGTGAAACCAAGAGAGGAGCCAGAAAAGGTAATGGTGCTCTTCTCAGAAGAGCTAAAGAGGCATATTCCAAAAGCCACAACCCATGATCTGAATATCAGTCCCTAGAAAAATCCTATAAGGAATAAACAAATAACAACATTTCATGAGCAAGAGGGAAATGGTGAGCATGACAACCAGCATGGGTTGCTAGGAACAAATCTCACAGGGTCACCCTCATTTCTTTCTTTGATAGGATGCTTACATTCAACAAATATTTACTACACAACAACTAAGTTCTCATACCAGGGCTATGGCAGTAAACAAGACAGACACAGTGTATGTGTACTTGTGTAGAGGTCTGTAGGAATATGCCACCGGCTCTCCCCTTGATCCTATTCTGTTCAACATTACTAATAGGATGAAGATATGAAAGGCATGACTATAAACCTATGCATCACACAATGAAGTCTAAAATGGGCCGAAGATAATGAAAAGAAACTGAATATGAATAAATGTTTAACATTGCACAACTCTAATAGCACAGGTTGTAGACTTCTAGTTGTCAATGGATCACAGACACATCTCCTTTCCCTCTCAAGCAAAGAGAATGGGGAACAGAGCCATCAGTGAATGAGAGATTTCAACAAATTTTAAGAAGAAAAACTTTTGAAAGAGTGATGAATGCTGTGGCAGGGCAGAGAAAGGCACAAATCAAAATGCTTGCAGCGACTTCCCTGGCAGTCCAGTGGTTAAGACTTCGCCTTCCAGTGCAGGGGGTGTGGGTCCAATACCTGGTCAGGAAACTAAGATCCCACATGCCTTGTGGCCAAAACGCCAAAAACATAAAACAGAAGCAATATTATAACAAATTCAATAAAACGTTTTAAAATAGTCCACATCAAAAAAATCTTTAAAAAAAACCTTAAGAAATAAAATGTTTGCAGAGGAGGAGAAGGCAAAAAGATTTCCAGTTTGGAAAATTTTCAAGATTTTCCAACCTTGGAGATGCTCAAGACTTGACCCAAACTGCCAAGGAGAAGGGCAGGAGCAGTACAGAGCTGCAGGCCATCTGTTTCAGAACACTGGGATCCCTAGTCTTTCTTTCCCACCAGATATGCAGAACACCAGATGGCTCTAGTGGTAAAGAACCCACCAGCCAATGCAAGAGATACAGGAGATGCAGGTTCAATCCCTGCGTCAGGAAAATCCCCTGGAGAAGGAAATGGCAATCCACTCCAGTATTCTTGCCTGGGAAATCCCATGGACAGAGGGGCCTGGCAGGCTACAGTCCCTAGGGACAACGACTGACGTGACTTAGCACGCACGCAGCATGCAGAACACCAGCAACTAGATAGGCACATAGCCCTCACTCATCACCACCCTTCCCCGGGGAGGATATCAGGAGATTCTTCTCTAGATAATCTGAACAGTCCCAAAGAAAAGAATGTCACATCCTGTGGTACATATACACAATGGAATATTACTCAGTCATTAAAAAAAAATACATTTGAATCGGTTCTATTGAGATGGATGAAACTGGAGCCCATTATACAGAGTGAAGTAAGCCAGAAAGAAAAACACCAATACAGTATACTAATGCATATATATGGAATTTGAAAGATGGTAACGGTAACCCTATATGCGAGACAGAATAAGAGACACAGATGCATAGAACAGTCTTATGGACTCTGAGGGAGAAGGTGAGGGTGGGACGTTCTGGGACAATAGCATTGAAACATGTATATTATCATATGTGAAACAGAACACCATTCCATGTTCTATGTATGAGACAAATGCTCAGGGCTGGGGCAATGGGATGACCCAGAGGGATGGGATGGGGAGGGATGTGGGAGGGGCGCTCAGGATGGGGAACACATGTAAACCCATGGCTGATTCATGTTAATGTATGGCAAAAACTACTACAATATTGTAAAGTAATTAGCCCCCAACTAAAATAAATAAATTTATTAAAAAAAAAAAAAAAGAATGCCACATCCTGATATATGGCTTTTCCCCAAGTGCCACCTCCCACCCCATCACAGGAGTGAAATCTGCCAAATTACAAACCCCTATATCCATACTCATACACAGAGCCCCCCATCAGCTTTTTAATCCTATTATTAGATAGGAATGGACCACCCTACCAGGATCTCTGATGAGAATGATCAGTATGAAGAGAGGCCAAATTCAGTCAATAGAAAAAAGAAAATATCAATATAACACAGGAAGTAAAAACTCAGTTAAAAAAATAAAAGTACAACTAGTCAGTTCTCTGAAAAAAAAAAAAAACTGACACTGCATACAAAAAAATAAGAGATTACAGAAAAGAGGTAATCATAAGATTTTGAAATTAAAAACATGATAGTATACATAAATAAGTGATAGTCTACATAAATAAATGATAGAGTTGGAAGGAAAAATTAAAGAATCTTATATGAGGTAGAAAAAAGAAAAGGGACTGAAAACGTAGAGAGAGAATATAAGATCCAACATATGAAGCAGGAGGCCCAATATTCACCTGCTGAGGAATCCAGAAAAAGAGAACAGAGGAAAAAGAGAGGGAAGAAATATGAATGAATGAATGAATGAGTCTCCAGGTTGAAGGACCCATTGTGCATCCAGCATAATGAGTGACAGAAGTTCTCACTAAGACTTCATGTGCTGAAATTCTGAACCCTAAGGATAAAGAGAAAACCCAAAATGTGTCTGAGAGAAAAAGAGATTACTTAGAAAATTCCTGCAGCGGACTGACAAAGGACTTCTCAAGAATATAGTATACTACAGCAGTGCTTCTCAAAATATGGGGTGAAGGACTTTAATCTCATTGACTGCCACTTTTATAAAATCGAGTTTTATAAAATCGAGTATAAAAGAACTCTCAAGTAGGAAAAAATTTTCAAATTCACAAAAAGACACATGCATTTAAGATTCGAGGTGTCAGCCCAGAAGCGAGCCCCAAGCTATCAATCATCCTGGCTTCCCTTTGAGATTGTCAGAGGACATCCACAGAAAGTGAATGAGCTTCCCAGCTTGGAGTCTGCTCGCTTCTAATGTCTGCTGAGGCCTGTTTCACTCTTTTCTTTCCACTCTTGGAGAACAATGAAAAACCTAAAATATTTGCATTCCGTTCAAGTATCCCTGCTGCTAAAATCATTTTCTTGTGTGCTTTCTGAGCAAGAAGTGGGGGGGGGGGCACCAAATTAATTCCTTGGCAACAAAAATCTAATTAATCAAAACCTGTTCCTAGTCATTCAGAGCCTCTGCAGCCCATGGAAACAGCAGCCAAAAGAGATAGGAACACTAAGCTTGGTAGTCAAAACAATCAGGTACTTCTTAAGACATCAATTTTTATGACTGTGCCAGTGGCTGGAGAGTAGCATAAGAATATGAGCAGGAGCTCTGGGGTAGTCTGAGCTGTGCTCGAATCCCAGCTCTGCTATTTCTCACAGCATAACCTTAAGCAAGGTACTTTGTCCCTTTGGTCCTCAATTTTCCCATCTGTAAAATGAGGATGATAATAATCTCATAAGGTCAGTGAGTGGTTGATTGACATGATGTCTGTAAAACCTTTATAGTGTTTGTCATATGGAAAATACCAAGTGTGGATGATGGTTTATTAGCACCAAGCACTACTGCTACTCTGTGAGTTATAAGTTTTCAGAAAACAGTTTTTTTCAGGTTTTTCAAAAGCTGTTTTTAAATAGTTTCAACTGTGTTCCATTTTCAGAAATACATACTAAAGAATAAGAGCTGTATGAAAACAGTTGTCTGTTAGAATGTTCACCATGCTGTTAGCTCTAACAGAAAAAAGGAAACTGTATAAATTCCTAAATTTATTTTATGAATTGGTAAAATAAATTATGGTATACCAATAAAATGACTAATCACTCTTCCAAGTGGATGTCAAAGGAAAATATTTATTGATGAAAACATAGGGATGGGGGTGGCAAAGTGTAGGAAGTCAGTTACCAGTTTATAAAGTATAAGCTCTATTTATTTTGTTTAAAATACTTTCTACCTTTGTGTGTGTGTGTGTATATATATAATATATATGCACACATATATAAATATTTCTGGAATTATGATCAGAAATTTTTTGAGCATTTATTTTCTTCTTTTGACTCTCTGTATTTCAAATTTTCACCTTAAAAGGTGAGGACTTCTCTGGTGGTGCAGTGGATAAGAATCTGCCTGCCAGTGCAGTGGACACGGGTTCGATCCCTCGTCGGGGAGATTCCACAGGCTGTCGAGCAGCTAAACCTATGCGCCACAACTACTGAGCCAGAGCTCTAGGTCCGCATTCAGTAGCCGCTGAGCCTGCGGACGGCAACTCCTGAAACCCGAGCCCTAGAGCCCGGGCTCCACAGCAAGAGAAGCCGCCGCGATGAGAAGCCCATGCTCTATGGTGAGGAGTCGTCCCCACTCATTGCAACTAGAGAAAGCCCACACACAGCAGCGAAGACCCAGTGCAACCAGAAATAAATAAATAAAAATTGAAAGGTGAAGTCTGGCTTCTTTGGGGAAAACCCCAGCTGCTTGTCTTCCTATGTGACAGCACGTGGCTGTGGCTGAGAGGGGGCTTGCATACTTTGGAAAGGGGCAGGCACCTGAGTTCTTCAATCCCTACCAAGCCTGCTTCACCCATGGATGGTATCTGGCCACTGAATTATTTGAGTTTTCAAACTCTACCTTCAGAATGCTACAGGCCAGCAAAGAAGACTTGGTCGGAAGGGAGCCTAGAGAACCCCCAAATATTCCATCAGCAACTGCCTTCTCCACCTGTGTTGGACTCCAGTCCTGACGCCAGTGTCTGCATTGGCAAAGAGTGCTGCCTCACGGATTGAGGGAACTTCCTCTCTCGCCGACATCCACCCACTTAATTACCCTGTTCTGAAAGGCCCAGTGATCAGTCAACTGCTGCAAAGTTAAGGTTTGGGCCAAGAATTTTCTCCATCCTTCACCTCAGTGGGCAGTTAGAAGCTCTGACTCAAAAGAGTAACCACAGAATTTTATACAGCTCTGTGTAGTTTGCAAAAGAAAGTGAAAGTCACTCAGTTGTGTCTGATTTTTTGCAACCCCATGGATACACGGAATTTTCCAGGCCAGAATACTGGAGTGGGTAGCCATTCCCTTCTCCAGGAGATCTTCCCAACCCAGGGATCGAACCCAGGTCTCTCGCATTGCAGGCAGATTTTTTACCATCTAAGCCACCAGGGAAGCCCCAGTTTGCAAAACTCTTCTATCTAGGCTCTCCTTAATCTTCACAAGAGCCCTTGGTGAGGAGAAAGGTCACGCTATTTCCCCTCTTACAGATGAAGAAAGTGAGATGAGGCTGAGAGGTGAAGATCTTAACCCAGGTCTCTTGATACTTAATGCCACGCCCTTCCTATTGAGGTAGGCCGACAGGCCAAAGTTCCCTCCGCAGCAACTCTCACTGGCAGCACGCTGTACCACAAGACAAAAACAGGTGTGATTTTTCACAGAATTTAGGATCCATCTGGGGAGTACTGAGCTACAAACAAAACCAGACTTGCATTGTGGTCAAGATAGGAAGAAAGGAGGGGCCTGGGAGGTGAGAGGGAGGAAGCAAAGGAAGAAAGACAGACAAGCAAGAAAAAGCACACATGGGCAAAAGATCATACTCAAGTCTTACCCACACTATATCTACTCAAGCCTAAACTAATCCCATGATAAACCTCAAGACCATGGTTTCAGGGTTCCATGCACAGTCCACGGAAAGTTCAATGGGGGAAAAACAAACAAACAAACAGCCTTTGAGCCTAGCCAGGCAAAGAAGAAGGGTGATACTCGCCTAAGAGTCAAAGGTTCTCATGGAAGTTTGTGTTTTGAGCTTGCTTTCAGAGGCTCCCACACGGCATGATCAGGTGCTCATAATGAAATGGCATCCTGGAGAACCTCCAGTTGAAGAAACAAACCCTGAAGCAGAACACCTATGAAATGGAACATTTCAGCCACAGAGGTAAAAGAGAAAGCAGTAAACAGGAAATGAGAAGAATAATAACAAAACCCCTCAAACCAGCTTGACTTGTATATTCTGGATTTATTCATTTAACTCAACAAACACGTACCCTGTTTGTCTACATGGGCTTCGTCTATGAGGGTTACAGAGATGAAGACAAGGTCAGCCCTGGCAAGGTCACCATCTCAAGGATGTGTTCCTTCAGGCTAATTATATTTTTTAACATATCCTTTCCAAACCTTGCTAGTCTTCCATCAAAAAGTGGAGTCTATTTCTTCCTCCTTTGGGTCCAGACGGGCCTTTGTGACAGCCTTGACAGGTAGAATACTGCAGAACTGATACCGCCCATTCCTGGGGGTAGGTCATAAAAACTGCTGTGACTTCATCCTGGTTCTCCATCTCTTTTTTGGACCCTCACTTATGGGTTGGGGGAGGCAATGCCACCACGTTGTGATGAAATCCAAACTAGTCCATGGAGACAGAGGTCATGGAGAGGCCCACGTGGAGGGGAACTGAGGCCCCCAGCCTCAAGCCAGCCTCAGTTGGCAGATGTAGGAATGAACAAGCCTTCCAATGAGCACAACCCCAGCCTGCAAGTCTTCCAGCTGAGGTTCTGATCACCATGGAGCAGAAATAAGCCATCCGTGAGGTGTCCTCTGAATTTATACATGAGTCCAATAAATAGTTGTATTATGCCACTATGACAAACCTAGACAGCATATTAAAAAGCAGAGATGCTACTTTGCCGACAAAGGTCTGTCTGGTCAAAGCTATGATTTTTCCAGTAGTCATGTATGGATGTGAGAGTTGGGGGAAAGCTGACCACTGAAGAACTGATGTTTTGAACTGTGGCGTTGGAGAAGACTCTCAAGAGTCCCTTGGACTACAAGGAGATCAAACCAGTCAATCCTACAGGAAATCAACCCTGAATATTTATTAGAAGGACTGATGCTGAAATTGAAGCTCTAATACTTTGGCCACCTGCTGCAAAGAACTGACTTATTGGAAAAGACCCTGATGCTGGGAAAGATTGAAGGCAGGAGGAGAAAGGGATGACAGAGAAAGAGATTGTTGGATGGCATCACTGACTCTATGGACATTGAGTTTGAGCAAACTCCAGGAGTTGGTGATAGACAGGGAAGCCTGACATGCTACAGTCCATGGGTCACAAAGAGACATGATTGAGCGACTGAACTGAACTGATTATGCCACTATGTTTTGGAGAAATCTGTTACACAGTCATAATAACTGGAATATCTTAGTCTCCTGAGCAGAATTTGGGTTTTTAGAGCCAGGCAGACCTGTTTTTAAATCCCCACCCTGCCCTTTCCCAGTTGTGAGAAGCTGCCGGTTACTTAATCAGTCTGAGCCTCAGTTTTCCTCTCTGTAGAATGGGAATAACATCTACCTCACGTGGATGCTTTGAGGCATAAATGCCACCATGTGTATATAAAGCAACTATTACAGTACCATGGGAAAAAGGGAAATTGCTGTGAGCAGACTGGGCATAGGGGTCACTATGTGGGCTCGATAGAGGAGGAAATGGCTACCCACTCCAGTATTCTCGCCTGGAGAATCCCAAGGACAGAGGAGCACAGAGAGTCGCACAGAGTCAGACACAACTGAGTGACTCAGCAGCAGCAGCAATATGGGAGCTAAAGATGTTTGAAGAGCATTCTCGAAAGAGATGAGATGTGTATGGCCCTGAGCAGTTGGGACCATAGGAGAGAAAACGCAAGGCTTCCATGTGGACCCAGAAAGTGACCTCTCTGGAGCACCCCTGCTGTGAGCCTGGATGGGCCTGCCTGGGTCCCTGCCCCCACATCACTGCCTCCGACCCAGTGGCTACCTGACAGTCATCCGGAGCTTCGGCTTCACTCTGGAAACAATTCTGGCCTAAGCCAGGGGAAGAGGAATTAGATGCCCCGCTTGCTGCCTACTCTGTCCGGCCTCCTCAGTAGACAGCTAATAAAGGCAGATGCCGAGAATCCTGAAAAATTCCTGGCAACTGCCTTAGGGCTTCCCCACATCCCTGCCCTCCCGCTTGCTCCTGCCCTGAGTTTTGTCCCACTTGTATTTTGGTACCTGCTCTTTACATTTGTAGAATGATCTCAGTTTCCCCAGCTTGAACTTAAACGCTGAGGACTCTGCTTCCTTCCCATTTCGTGGTTCTTTCTGCTCAACACCCCCCTCAACACATGCCTAACCATACTAATAAAGAGTAGCTATCATTGATGGACGTTCCATGCCAGGCTTTTCCTCACATTATCCCATGGAAGCCTCCAATAATCCTCCGAGGTTGGTACCATTGGTCCCATTTAAGATGAAATACATGCCACTTGGAGAAATCAAATCACTAGTCCAAGAGCACAAGCCCACTTTACCAACAAAATAGTGGTCAAGGCTCTGGGACCCCTAAGGTCTGCATATTCTTCACCTTGACACCATTCTCGGCCTTTGGGGCATGCACACACCCACCCCACAGCCTGCAGTTGCATCAGGTCATCCCCCACTGCCTCCCTCTTCCTTCTAGACTGGAGTCCTTACCTCAGATTCCACAGGCAGCTGTCTGGACACAGATCTCTCCACTGCTGCCTGGTCCCCACCCAGCAGGCAGGACACCCCTCTCCCCAATGGCCAGGCTACCTGGGATGAGGCAGGTCCTGGAAGTGGATCAACTAAAGGTGATGGGAAGAAGATGGGCTGGGATAAGCAAACAGAGGATGTAGAGGCAGTTTCTCTGAGGGTGCTTTCCCGGCCCTGGCCTTCCCTGGGAAGTCACTATGGGGCTCCCATCGTCAGGCCAACCCACGGGTGAGGCTCCAGCCAAGAAACTCTCAGAACCACGTTTCCTGGGGTGGAGAATGACAGTCTGCCTGTCTCTCCAGACAGTCCTTCTCATTTACTGCCACCAACTACCAAAGCAGTTGTCAAGCTATCTATTGGAAACTGTCCCCCTCATCCAACTAAGCTGAAAGGAAATTACCTCCAACCATCAACAATTTGGGCCAACACAGTCAACACGGTAGGTGCTCAGAAATTATTTGATCGGATGCATGGATGAACACACTAAACTGTAAGCTTCATGAGGATGGACTCCAAGTCCACTTTGCCCACCACTGTACTCACAGTTGGAGGATAGGGATTATTATAATCCAGGAGTGAGCACCTAGGTCTCAGGGGTGGCAGAAGGAAGGGGCAGATGAAAAAGACTTGAGAAGGAAAAAAATGGATGGACCAGATGACAGATTTGGTATGGAAGGTGAAGGGAGGAGAAAGAGACCAGGCTGTTCCTGAGTTCAGAGCCTGGGACACCAGAAGGTGCAGGAGGCTCTGGCCCATCAGGTAGCAGAGGACGGGAGATGCTGACTGGAGGGACCCAGCGTGAGAGCTCAGCACGTGATTGTTGTAGGGGGGCAGGGAAGGCATGCTGAGCCTGAGAGACCAGAAGGATGGCCACAGGAAATTGTCCAGCAGGTAGCTGGCGAGACAGAAGCCATCTTTCAGTGAGTCATCTGCAGAAGTGATCAGTGAGGCTGGGGGAGGCAAGAGGCGGGGAGGAAGTCACCCAGGAGGAGGTGGAACACCAGGAAGCAAGCTTCCTGGCCAGGACAGCACCACATTCAGCTAAGGGAAGGACCTCCCCTGTGAGTGTCTGGTCTGGCATGATGCATTTGAGGGCAGTCAACCCACCCCAGGGGTGTAGGGTTTCCTACTAAAGCTACAGGGACACCAAGATCACAGGAGTGAGATCAGGGAGTAGAGGGAGGGCAGCTGGAAAGCCAGTCAAATCATAAAAGTCAAAATCTGGATCAAAACAGATGAAGCCAGGAGTCTGGGAAGGGAAGGCGAGAGAGCCAGCTCAGGAAATGAGAGGGCAGCAAGGGAAGGGCTGGCCGATCATCCAAGAGAGAGGGGCTCACAACATAAGAACAGGCATGTGGGCTCCACAGGAAGAGCCAGGACCAGGGAAATAAACCAGTGGGGGGATGCAGATTTTGGTGCAGCAGCAAATATTTTTTCATATCCAAAGATGTGACAGAGTAACTGGAAAGGTATATATTTCCCATCACTGGGGCTTATTTGACCCCAGGCTGGATGCCTCCTGGAAGGGACATGGAGAGCACACAGAAGCTTCACCTGGGGCACTGGACCAAAGGACCTTTAGGGTCCATTCCACCCTGAGACACCAGTTCTCACCAACCACCCTTTGCGACCCCACGGACTGTAGCCTGCCAGGCTCCTCTGTCACTGGAATTCTCCAAGCAAGAATGCTGGAGTAGCATTTCCCTTCTCCATGGACATCCATGGAATTCTGCAGGCCAGAATACTGGAGTGGGTAGCCTCTCTCTTCTCCAGGGAATCTTCCCAACCCAGGGATCGAATTAAGGTCTCCCACATTGCAGGTGGATTCTTTACTATCTGAGCCACCAGAGAAGCCCCTCTTCAGCCTGTCACCCTTCACTAATATTCAGCATTACCTTAACACTAGCTGAGATTTTCTTCTTCATTTACTAGTTTATAAGTTCTTCCCCATATTATTCTAATTTACTGCATAACAAACTGTTCCCAAACTCAGTAGCTTAAGAACAGCATTTACTATCTCAGTTTCTGTAGCTCAAGAATCCAGAGGCAGTGGGGTCCTCTGGCTCTGAGATTCACTGGCTGCAATCAAGGTATTGGCTGGGGCTGCAGAGCCCTCAAGGCTCAAAAGGGTGGGTCCACTTTCTGGCTCCAGCATGCAGCTGCTGGCAGGACTCTGTTCCTCACAGTGAGAGACTGAGGTCTCAGCTTCTCAGAAGCTGCTAGCTGGAGTTCACCCTCATTTCCTGCAGTGGAGGTCTCTCCATAGAGCATCTCCTGGCCTTGATGGCTCCCTTCACTGGAGTGAGCAAGAGAGAGAGTGACTGAGGCAGAGAGAGAGAACGCTAACTCTTTGGAAGTTAGTCTTTTGTGACCTAATCAGAAGTGACATCCCACCACTTTGGCTGTTTCCTCTTTCTTCTAAGTGAGTTGCTAGGCCAGCCACACTGAAGAAGAGATGGGAATCACACAGGGCTGGGACCAGCAGGAGTCACAGTTGCCATCCCAGAGCCAAGGTCCATGACAGCAAGTATTTCATCTGCTCGGTTCCCCTCCCTACCCTAGGGACTGATGCATAGTAGATACTCAGCATATATATTTGAATAAATGAACAAGGTCTACTCCAAGCCCTCCCTGTGTACTCCCGGCGCTGCACTGAAGAATGCGTGCTCGTTGCACGAATGGATGAATGAATGATCTGAATGTCCCTTGGTGAACACTCAACACTACCACTATTAAAAATAAATTTAATAGACTGAGTGGCTTAGAGGGTACCATGAACAATTAAGATTTTTCAGTCCTAATCGCCCATAAATCCTGTTTCCCAACCATGTGTCCATGAGGCCATCTTGAAGATGCTTAAATTACCTAGGGATCTCTCCGGAAGATACGTGGCAAGAGGGTCCATTGCTGGTAGAGAAAGGGACAGAAGGTTGACCTTGATCCTCTTGCCAGTTCAGGGGAGGGGCTCAGGAGAGTTTAAATTTGCATAATTATTTCCTCTTCACTGAACTCCCCTCACAGCTAGGGCTGATCTCCTGGAGATGCTTTTCCGAGTGACAAGTATATTGTGAACAAGATCAGATCCATCCACCAGGCCCACTGATTGGCAGGCCTATTAAATCACAAAGAACGCCCCAAATGAGCAACTTTGGGGACCTGCAGGAGGAGGCTGGTAAGAACATGTTCTCCCCGCCCCCACCACGGCTGTTAATTACGAAGGGAAGCCTCAATAAATTATATTGAAAACAGATGATCAACTCGAGCTGTGTTCACTAAAGAAATAACCAATGGCATGATGCCAGCACGCATGAATCTCACTGTAATCAGTGTATTTATTTTGCCCCAAAAATGCCTGTCTGGGCTTCTTTTTAAGCCTGATAAATTCATTATGCTAAGTTCCAGCCTCCACAGAACTAAGGCTTTTCTACATGTTAATTCATTTTAGTAAATAATTATTCTGTTTGAAGGAATGCATGTTTCTTTCATTGGATAATTGGGAGGGTTATTCCATGTGATTAATAGGAATCATAAATAAATACTGAGAATATAATAAAGAGGGTTGGTGGGGAGGCAGGAAAGATTCTCCCGTAATCCACACCCTCTCTCCTTCTCCTTTCAGAGTTAGGAACTCCAAACTTGGAATAGGAGAGACTGCCTTTCTTTTCTGCCCAAGACCCAATTCTGATACATAGCACAGCTCTCTCTGGAGCTTTGAAACGTGTGTGTGTGTGTGTACACATGCATGTGTACGCACGCCTGTGTGTGTGTACGCACGCATGTGCACGCACACCTCTGTGTGTGTGTGTGTGTATACGCATGCATGTGCACGCACGCCTGTGTGTGTGTGTGTGTGTGTGTGTGTGTGTGTGTGTGTGTGTGTGTGTGTGTGTAGGTAAAAGGAGAGAAAGGGAGACCTTGAGAGGAATTGGAGAGACAGAAAAAGACGGGGGCAAGAATTTGAAGGACAGGTTCTTCCAGGCCAGAGGCCCCCATCTGAATCCCAGCCTGTCTCTTTCACGTCGACCAGTGAAATTTTCACCAATCCTCAGCAAAATGAGATCTATCAAAACTATGCAGTAACTTTCCCGCAAGCCAAAACACACCCCAGTTTTTAAAAATTTTAAGATCTTTCACACAATTGGAGTGCTCAAAACATTCTTTTGTGAAATAATGAGCATTGGTCATATTGTTCTCCGTCTCTGTACCTAGAAAACGAACAACTGGCCAACTCTAACATTTTGGGGCACTTTTTGTTTAGAAATTGACCAGTCTGTGAAACCCCAAAGTCCTAGAACCTCTGCTTTAAATCAGAGCCCTTCAGCCTGCTACTGCTGCTAAGTCACTTCAGTCATGTCCGACTCTGTGTGACCCCACAGACGGCAGCCCACCAGGCTCCCTCTTCCCTGGGATTCTCCAGGCAAGAACAATGGAGTGGGTTGCCATTTCCTTCTCCAACGCATGAAAGTGAAAAGCGAAAGTGAAGTCGTTCAGTCGTGTCCGACCCTTAGCAAACCCATGGACTGCAGCCTACCAGGCTCCTCTGCCCATAGGATTTTCCAGGCAAGAGTACTGGAGTGGGTTGCCATTTCCTTCTCTGGCCCTTCAGCCTAGAGACTTCCAAATCTGATTTTTCTGGGCTATTTCCTTGTTTATTAAGTAATAAAACTGATTAACCTATATATTAATCCAGCAATTCAAAAATAGCACTTGAGCACTGCTCTGTGCTATTATTAGCAATGATGATAAAGAAGATGGTGTGTTTTAATAAATAATTAATCAATTTAGTTGAAGGAGTGTTAACCCTATAAATATGGAGGTTTGCTGTATGTGACTAAGGCAATGGCTACAGTGCCTGGTTCAATAAAGTGTTTGTTGACTGAATGAAGGAATGGTTTTGAGGTAATAAAGGCCCCTGATATATTTCAATATTGTTGCTGTCATTGATTTCCACCAGGAAATGGAACTTTTGGCCCCACCAGGGCCAGATAGGACGCTCTATAGTGCCTACAGGGAGCCATGTGAACTGACACCCCACTATCACTCTAGACATGCAGGCCATCAGGGGCACCCTGGCTTCCCGTGGCTGCAGCCCCCAAACCCCTACTCCCTGACCCCAGCCCTCTCACTCCTGACCTTTCTCAGCCCTGCCCCCCCTCACCTGCTCTGGCCTCCGGGTCCACTATCCAAGCTCAGGGTTCTTCTTCCACTGTCCCCGCCCGCCGGAATCTTCTTCCGGGACCAGAACACATTGGTTTGGGCAAAGGATGTGGGGGTTGGGGCTGCCTCTTGCCATGCATGCCTCCTAGCTCCCAGGAACCCAGCGAAGCACAAGTCCTGAGGCCTGTCAGGCACCAGAGAGCTAGGCCAGGGACCACTGTTGCTCTTAGAAGCTTAAAGTTACCTACCTAGAAGCTGCAGAGGAGTAAAAGCTTCCAGATGCATTCTTTCACTCAGCAAATAAATTTAATTTGCTCCTGATATACACCAGTCTTGGTGTGAGGCACTGGGCATATAGCAATGAACAAAGAAGCAAAATACCTACCCCCATGATCCTTGATTTCTGATAGACAGATACAAACACGTAAATGATATACTGCCAGGGAGTGAGAAGTGTTAGAAGACAAAGCAGAACAGGGAGTAAGGTGGCAGAGAGCGCCTCTCTGGGGAGGTAACATTTGAGGCAGAAAGGCATTCCAGGCAGCGAGAACAGCAGGTGCAAAGGCCCTGAGGCCCAAGCACACTGGAATGTTTTAGAAATGACAGCAGTGAGACCTGGATGACTGTAGATTGGCAAGAGCAAGGAAAATGGGCCACCAGTTCATGTGGCCCTGGTGGACAATTGTGAGGGCTGTGGATTTATTCTGAGTATTTAGGGAATCAATAGGAAAATTTCTGATAAATCAAAAGCAAGGGAAGGCAGGATCTGAAGCCAGGCCTGACCAACCAACCACAAAGCAATAAACGAGGCAGCCTGTCTTCAGAGAATTCCTTCCAGGCTTTTCTTTTTCCTGCATCCTCCAGCCCCACCTGATATCCTTCTCACCCACACTTGTAAGGTGTCTTGTGGCCTCTCATTCCCATTACTCACGTGGTCACTGACTCATTAGCAAACAATGCTGGAAGTAGGCAATGGACATCACCTCCCAAGCACCAAGCCATATCTGAGGTTGGGTGCTCAGATAAACATAATCAAAAGAAAGCCTGGTTTAGTAGAGACAGTGCCAGACACAGGATCACAGGAGCTGGTTCTAGTTCAGCTTTGCCATTTAATAGCTGTGTGACCTTGCACAGGTTACTTAATCTCTCTGGGCTTTTATCTTTTTTTAAAATTAATTTTTAATGGAGTATAGTTGATTTACAATGCTGTGTTCATTTCTGCTGTATAGCAAAGTAAATCAGTTATACATATAGATGCCCCTTTTTAGATTCTCTTCCTATATAGGTCACTACAGAGTATTGAATGGAGTTCCCTGTGGGTCTTTGTCTTTAAATGGCAACTGTAACCACTGCTCTGCTCATCTGATGTGGGGTGAGGATCCCATGTGACAGTACGTCAGGTAAACTATAGAGCAATGTATATATGTCAGCTCCTCATTATGATCATTCAACCCTGAGTCGGCCTATAGGATCTCGCCCTGGCAGCTAAGTGCCTTCGTACACACCATCCTTCCTGACTTCCCTGGGTCCTGGGCCCCAGGACTGTCTCACCTCCATGCTCTCCTCCAAACTCCCCAGACCTCACTGTATCTCAGCTTCTAGGAAACAGTGACCTTTGTGATCCCAAAGGTCACAGGGGACATCTATGACACGTCAGGGCATTGCTGAGTGTCTCACACATCCAGTGGTATGCTAGGACCTCCTCCAGATACTCACCTCAACAAACTCATCCACAGCCTCACCCACACGCCCCCCCCCCACACACATGTACAAGTCAAGAAAGCCCTTAATCACACCCCTACCCTCTGCTTAGCTGATCCATGCAGTGGGGATGGTGGAGAATCATTTCCTTTTCTCATTCAGTTAGTCCATCATCAAACATTTGCTTAGAGACTCCTCTCAGCTCAGCCAGGTTCCATGCTAGGCCCTGAGGCTCCGTCAGTGAAGCATGCAGGCCTGGCCCTGGCCTATGGGGCACTTACTCAAATGTACTGGCCTTACAGCAGTGGTCAGCTTATCAGCACCCAGAAATCTCAACTGTTTCCATACAAGGGGTCAGGGTTGGCTAGCGCTCCTCTGTGGAAATGTCTGGGTCCCCTCTCTTGAAGACCACGTTTGCTGTTCTGTGGAGTGGACCATGGGACAAATCGCCTTTCTCCATAGAAGTGCCCACCCCTGCCGCCCAGTAGCAGACAGCAAGCCAGGCAACCAGGGATTCCGTCCTGGCTGTGCCATGCCAGGTTGGTTCGTAACCCTGGACACACGCCTTCCACCCTCTGGGTCTCAGGCCCCCGGTCTGTCACAGGAATGGCAGCAGAAGCCAAGCTTTCCTAAAGCTTCAGTTCTCCCTGAACCATCCTCATAACTTGTGCCCATATACCCCTTCCACCTTCAACTCCCTTAATTTTATCTGACAGTTACATATACAGTACTTAGTATGAGCTGGAAAAATGTTCTAAATGTTTTGTAAGTATTCACTCATATAACCATCTGAACACCCTTATGAAACGGCTCCTATTTTGCAGATAAGGAAGCTGCTCCACAGTGAAGATCTCTGCCCATCGCTCCTCAGACAGTAAGGGTGGATCTAGGAATCCCATCCAAGAAATCTGGCTTCGGAGTTCACTCTCTTAACTACCAGGGTTTGCTGCTTCTCTGAATATTTTTTTTAAACCAATTCACTTTTATGTCAACTTCTTTTTTAAAAACTTGGTATCATGGCTCTCAATTTAAAATCTATATGACTTGTCATAAGTGGAAGAGACATTAAAATGCATGATTATTACACTTAAAATGCAATATTTCCTACAACAAGGTATCACCTCACAGCAGTCAGAATGGCCATCATTAAAAAGTCTACAGATGGACTTCCCTGGTAGTCCAGTGGTTAAGATTCCCACTGCAGGGGATGTGGGTTCAAACCCTGGTTGGGGAACTAACCAGGACTAACCGTCACATGCTGTGCCGTGCAGCCAAAAGTAAAGGTCTACAAATAATAAATGCTGGAGAGGGTGTGGAGAAAAGGGAGTCCTCCTGCACTGTTGGTATGAATGGGAAGCGGTGCAGCCTCTATGGAGAAAAGTATGTAGATTCCTTAAGAAACTAAAAGGTGCCACATGATTCAGAAATCCATTCCTGGGCATATATCCAGAAAAACCGCTAACTCAAAATGACACATGCACCCCAATGTTCATTGCAGCATTATTTACAACAGCCAAGATATGGAAGCAACCCAAATGACCATCAACAGATGAATGGATAAAGAATGTGGTGCATATATTATATGCATACATATATATATATATATATATATATATATATATGTACAATGGAATACTATTCAACCACAGGAAAGAATGAAATAATGCCATTTGTAGCAACATGGATGAACCTAGAAATTATCATACTAAGTGAAATAAGTCAAACCGAGAAAGACAAATACCATGTGACATCACTTATACAGCAATATGGTACCTAAATACAATACAAAGGAACTTACTTACAAAACAGAAACAGCCTCACAGACACAGAAAACAAACCTATGGTTATCAAAGGGGAAAATGGAGGCGAGGGAGGGAGGGAGCAGTGAGGGAGGGGTTAGGGATCGGCAGATGCAAGCTACTGTAATATGTAAGATGTAAAGCTATTAAAAAAAACAAGGACCTATTGTATAGCACAGGGAACTATATTCAGTATGTTGTAATAAACTTTAATGGCAAAGAATATGAAAACAAATGTATATACAAATATACAAACGTAAGGGTTTCCCAGTGGCTCAGAAGTAAAGAATCTGCCTGCAATGCAGGAGCCACAGGAGACGTGGGTTTGATCCGTGGGTCAGGAAGATCGCCTGGAGGAGAGCATGGCAATCCACTCCAGTTTTCTTGCCTGGAGGGTCCCACGGACAGAGGAGCCAAGCAGGCTACAGTCCACAGCATCACAAAGAGTCAGATATGACTGAAGTGACTGAGCATGCAAGCACACATACACACGTATATAAATGTATAATTGAATCACTTTGCTGTACACCAGAAACTAACACAACATTGTAAATTAATGATACTTCAATTTTTAAAAACTCAGTATTTCTCCATATGACTCCTAAGATCATCTCTCACACCACCAGGGGACACTCAGACACACCTAGGAGGGGACGTGCTAATGGCCTTTCCAGCCCCATTACACTGGGATCTCTGTCACTTCGAGGCACTTCATGCCTTCCCAGCAGGAGGCCTTGGAGGCAGCCTTTCCTCTCCAGCCCTCCTCTCCCACCTACCAGATTCCACTCAGTTGCACACACTCTGAGGACTTCCAGGGAATTCGGAGCTTTGATGACTCACCTGCCTCCTCCCTCCGTGGGTGAAGCTCCCACTCAGGGTTTGGTGATGCCCCAGCTCTCGGCTCCTTTTGCACTCTGCTTTCTCAAAAGACAAACCACTGGAGATGTGCCCAACCTCCTGCCAGAGTAATGGACAACTTGCAATTGTCCCTGGTCCTTCAGAGACCAGGGGCCCTTCAGGGAATGCCAGCCCCAAGTGCAAGGTGCTGGGGTAGGCGAGAGTGGGTGCTGGCATTGCTACCCTGCCAGAGAGGAGTTTTTAGGCTAATGGGCGTAAACCACACCTCTGCAGCTGCATCACATTGCAGACCGGGTGTTTCCCCTACCACACATCCCCCTGTCCTGCACCAGGCCCTTCATTATAAAACCAAGGATTGTCTTGTATTGACAGTGGAAGGAAAGACAGGTGGGGAATGGATGGCATGGCATGAAATGGTCCCCTATTGAACAGTTTTCTTGGAGTACAAATTCACGCAGGGGTGATGTAATTGCTTGGGGAACCAAATTCTGCCAATGCCAGTGAGCAGGAAGCTGGCAGCTTGTGGTGCCCCCTTGATCCTTGATCACAGCATGTGGCTGAATCACGGAGGTGAGAGAAGCTGAACTGAGGCTCCCAAATAAAGTTTGAACCCTGTCTTTAACCCTCGGACAAGTGAGTGTGTGACCTTGGGCACAGTTGTTTATTCTCTTTTGGCCTCTGTTTCTTCATCTTAGAAGCGAGGATCATATCCTGGGCTTGCCCAGCACAAAGGGCCGCTGTTGGGGCCAAATGAGAGGGCAGCTGTGAAGATGCCCCAGAAGCAACGAAGCTCCCTGTGGAAGCGGGAGTCTGAGATGACAAGATGTTAACCACCATCACCTGATGACACCTGGTATCATGGCAAGGATACCGCGAAAGTGAAGACATGGTCCTGCCCACCTCAGCGTCTGTAATAATTTGTCAAAAGGGACATCATTTGACCTATAAGATAACCAGACTTCTCAGGAGGGCAGGCAGTGACATGAATTCTTGACATAAGCAGAATTGAACATACTTTGAAATGCCTTATTCTGTTCTGGAATGAAAGAGAGGTTTGAGTTCCATTATAACTTCCCGTGATTTTATCAAGTGAAATTTGACTTGTCAGGGAAGGTGGGGGCACAGTTGTCGTTCAGTTGCTCAGTCGTGTCTGACTCTTTGCGCCAACCCCATGGGCTGCAGCACTCCAGGCTTCCCTGTCCTTCACTATCTCCCAGAGTTTGCTCAAACTCATGTCCATTGAATCCATGATGCCATACAACCATCTCATCCACTATCCCCTCTTCTCCTCCTGCCCTCAATCTTTCCCAGCAGGGGGCACAGAGACAACTTTAAATCAAACTTCAATAGGTGGCAGATATATGGGTTAAGTTAAGCTTCCAAGCCAGAGGACTGTCTGCCCTGGTTTGGGTTTAGGATCTGTTACATTTGGGGTTTCCTAGCCTTTTGTAATGGCGTTTGAGCAAGTGACACTTGTCATACTATGCTTTTCTAGTGTTTGCAGTCAGCATCCATTTGATAGATGACATTCAGATTTGGCTATGACTACTAAGAAAATAAGCTGCAGACCCATTCACTCAGACACACAGGGCAAGCACTCACCCACTGCTTCATTCATTCACAAACATTTATTAAACTTCCACTGTGCCAGCATTCTCCCTAATGCTGCTGCTGCTGCTAAGTCGCTTCAGTAGTGTCCGACTCTGTGCGACCCCAGAGATGGCCGCCCACCAGGCTCCCCCGTCCCTGGGATTCTCCAGGCAAGAATAATGGAGTGGGTTGCCATTTCCTTCTCCAAGGCATGAAAGTGAAAAGTGAAAGTGAAGTCGCTCAGTCGTGTCCAGCTCCTAGAGCCCCATGGACTGCAGCCTACCAGGCCCCTCCATCCATGGGATTTTCCAGGCAAGAGGACTGGAGTGGGTTTCCATTGCCTTCTCCGGTTCCCTAATGCTGCTGCTGCTGCTGCTGCTGCTGCTGCTAAGTCGCTTCAGTCGGGTCCTACTCTATGCGACCCCATAGACAGCAGCCCACCAGGCTCCGCCATCCCTGGGATTCTCCAGGCAAGAATACTGGAGTGGGTTGCCATTTGGAAAGTGAAAATAAGACTTAGTATATGATCTCATGGTCAGGTGAGAAACAAGCCTGTAGTGAAATATATTACAACCTAGCATGTCAGGAGTGATGGTCAAGGCCTATGCATGAAGCAGGACAAAGAATCAAAGCAGCGGTGCAGTCCAGGAAGTCTTCATGGAGGAGGGGGCCCCTCGTCTGTATCATGAAAGATAAGTTGAGGTTCACCAGCTAAACGACACTAACTACATTCTGATTCTTATTTACCAGTGTGTTTATTTCTGCACAAGTGCATGTGTGTGTATGCACCAGTGTACACAGAGTACTAGGATATCCACACAGTGAGGTTGGGGACTTGGTCTCACTGCTACACCCCCTAGAAAGCAGAATGATGAATGGCATATATTTGTCAAATGAATTATAGGAGTATTGCTGTCAAAGAGCACGGCATGTTCAAAGTGCTCACTTAGAGGAATTAAGTTAAAAAGGACAAAGAAGGTGGTGCCCATTGACGCTGGGAGAGAAATCCTCCGGGCTGGCTCAGGAACGGGCAGCTGCTCAAACCAGTGGGTAGGGGGTTTGCCAAGGAGGAAGTTATCTGACAATGAACAGGGAGCTGTAGCTGAGGCTTTTTAAGTGGCCATATTTTTTGGAAGGGTTCAGATCCTCCACTCCACCCAACCCCACACACACACACACAATTTTTGCACTAAATTTGCCTGGAAATTGGCAGACAGAGCAGGCTGGCACCAGCCATAGGGCAAATGCATCAACCAGACAGTGAGAAAAACACCACAGAAAAAGGACGGGTGGACATCACCCATAAACCTTCCTCCCCTGACAAGCCAAGGCCCCCGGACGGGCTAAGGCGACAGCTGCAGAGCCCAGAAGGCCATTCTTACAGAGCCGCCACTTGGAAGGCAGTGATAGGAGCCAATAACACTCATTTCCAATTCCAGGGGCTTAGGTTGGGGGATCTCAAGACAATCGAAGAGCCATGACTTGGAAGTGAAGTGAGAAGTGTACACCTTAACACCGCATTTATCACTTATTCCTGAGCCAGAGAGGTAATCGGGGTCTTGGGTCTGCAAGTATCAAATGGCAAAGTAACATCTGACCTTGCCAAAGGGTACAGACTGTGTCACGAGAATGTGTCAGCCACGGCAAGCTCGGTTTGCGAAGGATCAGAGAGGGAGCAAAGGAGGGAAGTTAATTCTCCAAGGGGAGAGAGGCTGGTGCAGGCAGCATACACCACAGCCGGTTGCCCAGGTGGCTGCAAATAAAAAGATGGGACCTGCGTAAGTGTTCAAAATGTAGAACAACTCCCAAGGAAGATACATTTATCACAGCTTCAAGACAGACATCAGAGAGGGGTGCGCACACGAGGGAAGAGAGAAGTGCATTGATTCTGCTCACACAGGCAGGCAGAGGAGCCTCCAGCCAGAAAACAAGCCCATGCAAAGATAGTGGCTGAAAGCCACTTACTGGGTAGAAACGAAGAGAGAGGTGACACTCAGAAGGGGTAAAGCATCAAGCGATGGGGTCGTCAAGGTGAATGTGTAGATTTAACAGGTTGTGAAGATGCACCCGTTAAGTGAATTAGGTCCCCTAAACCACACCTCTTCCTTTGAACTGGTCACTGACTTCTAGCTGACAGGACCAGACAGTCCTGCAGATCAAACCCATCCCTCATCTTCCACAAGAGACACGGTAATGTGACAGGATGAAAGGGAAAGTGTCAATCGCTCAGTCGTGTCCGATTCTTGGCAACCCCATGGATTGTAGCCCACCAGGCTCCTCTGTCCATGGGATTTTCCAGGCAAGAATACTAGAGTGGGTTGCCATGCCCTTCTCCAGGGGATCTTCCCGACCCAGGACTCGAACCTGGGGCTCCTGCATTGCAGGCAGATCCTCTACCATCTGAGTCACCAGGGAAGCCCCATGGTAGGATAAGCTGGGAGTCAAAACTGCTTCCTGTCACTAGCTACTAGTCCCCTCAGCCTCTAAGCGGCAATATCTTCATCGAGGATACAGGAAGAGTGAGGTCGATAGAACATGACTGTTGGGAAGCTTCTATCAGAGATAAGAAACTGCATCAGAAAGGTTGGGCGCGTGCCTATATTTTTAACAGGTGAGGGCACTGAGGTTGAGACGTGAAGTGATTTTAGCCCAAGAAATCAGCAAAAGGGAAACAGAAGCAGCATTCCCAACCCTTTCCTCAGTGCTATCTCCTAACCACGCCCACCAACCTATAAAGAGACTTGCATATCTTGTCTCTTCAGCAAGCTTCTCTGGGACAAGGATTATGTGCTCTCCACGGTTCTGGGTATTTAACAACAAAGACAACACGTATGGAGCTGTTAAATGGGGCTAGGCTTTGTTCTAAGGGATCTTCCTGCGCTAACTCATTTATTTACCTGTGAAATCTATCAGGTAAAGTATTATTATCTCCATTATTACAGGTGCGGCAGCTGCTGCTGCTGCTAAGTCGCATCAGTCGTGTCTGACTGTGCAACCCCATAGACGGCAGCCCACCTGGCTCCGCCATCCCTGGGATTCTCCAGGCAAGAGTACTGGAGTGGGGTGCCATTGCCTTCTCCATGGCAGCTGAGGTCCAGGTTAAGAAACCGGCCCGTATCACCCAGCCAGGAGGTTGGTGATATTTCTCTACTGAGACGTCTTACTGCAAAGTTCTGCTCTAGAAACCTGAGCAGAAGCACTATGCCATCCCCGGGAAGCCTGGCATAAGGCTTGTACACGCCAAGGATGCAATCGACTGTGGATTCCCTTAACCTGAAGAAAATCCTGTGATAAAACAAATTAACCATCTTCAGCCCTGTCCCGGCTTCCTGCTCTTGGGATGACCTGAAACACCTCCCTCCTTCCCCTTCTCTCACAAAGGACTCAAGGAAATTTGTCCTAAAATGTGACAGACAGTCACAAAGAGACGTTAACAAGCCAGGAGAAATCTTCACCCTCGCTGAGAGTTGAAAAACACAAATTAGAATTAGTCTTTTCACCTGTCAAATTAGAAAAGATTTTTTTTTTAAATGATAATATCAAACGCTGGCAGGTGTGCAGTAAACCAGGCATCTTTACCTCCTGCTGGTAACAGGGTGCATTGATTGTACTGCTCTGGAAAACAGTTTGGCCTTGTTCAGTCAATTCTTGCTATTCCCCATAGTTAAATTTTATAAAGTCATCACGAACATTGAATTATAGTGAATACTGAACCATAGCTCCTAGAGGGAATACAGAGTTAGGTTACTGTGTGCCTCTGGTCATGACATTTTTGTCAACCAGTCAATACGTAACATATTTTACATGTGTCTTTGTTTAAAGATACCGCTTTCAATATTGGGCTTCCCAGGTGACTCAGACAGTAAAGAATCCACCTGCCAGTGCAGGAGTCCTGGGTTCAATCCCTGGGTCAGGAAGATCCCCTGGAGAAGGAAATGGCTATCCAGTATTCTTGCCTAGACAATTCCATGGACAGAGGTTTTAGAGGGCTACAGTCCACGGGGTTGCAAAGAGTTGGACACGACTGAGCGACTAACATTTTGACTTCACTTTCATTCAACATACTGGATATTGTTGACTTGTTAGTACTGGAGTCACAGCAGCAGAATAAGCCAGGCCTAAGTGAAGCTTACCAAACACAAGCATTTTCTGTGTAAAGCACATCACAGCTTTCTTGTGCTTACAAGCACTATATAGCACAACAGCATAGCAGGTGGGGGACACTTTGAACAGCAAAATCACCAACAAAAACCCCCCCAAACGCATGGCCCTGAGCAGGCCATGTGAAGGATACTTACTTACGTTATAAGGAAATGAGAAGGCAGGACATTTCAGCTGGAAATAAGTCTGATAGAGACTCAAATTTTTCCACTCTGTGCATGTCAGTGCATAACTGTAAAAGCCCAGCAAGCACTGACTTGGAGGTTACCAACAAATTGTAGCAGGAGGTGAATTTGCAAATCCACTAAAAATGAGGAGCCAACGGTATCTACTAAGAACCTGAAAAGCACAAGTACCTCGAAAAGGACAGGTGACACAAATCTAGACTTGATTTCACAAGTACCTTCTGAACAGATCCCATTTCAGCTGAAAAATATCCACCTGAATCTGAGTCAGGGCTTGCCTGATGAGAACCAATGGGAGTTTCAGGCTGAGAATGGCAGTAAGCAGAGTTAAAGGCGCCCCACTTGGATTTGGGGGCGGGGAGCATCAGCATGCCAGGCACAGGCTCCTCTGCCCCCTCACAGACTCCAGGCTCTGTCCCCAGGGGAAAGTTCCCAAGGACCAAGCCCTCCTCAAGTCTGTGCCAAACCCTTGGCTCTTGGGACGGCCTGGAGGCCAAGGCCCCTTCTCCCACTCTGACTTATCTCCTGCCCCCGCTCCCTGACTTGTCTCTGTCCCACTGGCCTCCCTTCTGTTTCCTTGAATGCACCAGGCAGAGTATGATCCCACCTCAAGGCCTTGCCACTTGCTGTCCACCCCACCTAGAACTCTTTCTCCCAACAAACAGTGGCTCTCTCCATCACCCCTTTCCTCTCTGCTCAGTGAGGCTTTCTCTGCCTGTCCTCACCATCTCTTGACTCCCTCCTCTGCTTCATTTTTCTTTCGCCATTATCACCTGACTTATCATTCACTTTACTTGTTCATTTACTGCTATCTTTCCCAACAGAAGCTAAAAGAAGGGGATTTTTATCTTTTTTTTTTACCCCCAGTCCTAAGGGAAGGCCTAACCCATGCTAGGCACTCACCGGGCACTCAATATTTGTTGATCAAATGAATGAAATAAATTAGGGTCAGGTACTAGCAGTAATACTAGTAGTATAGTAATAGGAATGAACATTTTGGTACTACTCACTGTACTGCGTGCTTTATATTTGTTTCTTCATCGACATCTCAAAGCTTTAACAGATGTGCACTATTAAGACCATTTTATAGGTGAAGGCACCAAGGCACAGGGAGATAATACACTTGAATTAACATCAACCAGTTAGTAAATAACTGAGCTGCAATAAGGCCCAGATTTTTCTCATCCTATAGCTTCTACACAAATGCTTTTCAAACTGTCTGTGATGAAGGACCACTAGGGTGTTTGTTTCTTTCTTGGTCCATCCCAGACTGATAATAGAAAAATAAAATGAAAAAAAAATTATAACATCTGCACTTGGATGTCGCTGCAGCGTCAGGGTTTTCGAATGCGTTCAGAGTTTGTACATATCTCACCAGACTGGCGGCAACAGTGCCATCCAGATGGTACTGAGCAGGTATGTACCCACAGCCAAAGAATCAAACAGGCCTGAGCTTCCGGGGGGCCTGAGGAGCAGGGCTGAGGGTCCATGAGAAAAGTCATAATCCTTTTCACGCATAGAGAACTTGAAGATTTCACACATCAACCCCAGAGGGCCCCTTCCCTGGACTGACTCCTCATCAGCCCTGGGGTTGGGGTCGTGGGGTCTCTGCTCAGCATCACCTTCTCAGGATGCTCCTCCCTCAACCACCGCATCCAAATAGCACCTCTGACCCTCTCTGTTACACATCCTATTTATTTCTAGCACAGCACTCGTCACTATCAGAAAGTGGCTTTTTTCCTATGTGCTTTACCTGTTTATTTTCCCGCAGAAACCTCCTCGGTTCATTGTCTCTGCCTAGTACCTGGCACAGAGTTAGGCTCGCTGAAAGAAGTGTTGAAAGAACGCGTTAAAAAAAAAAACGCAACAGAAACAGCGTGGTTAACTAGCTTACCTAAGGTCAAAATCAAGTAAGAGCAGGAACTGGAAAGCAAATCCATTCAGTTAGTTCAACAGATACCGTGTCTGCGCCTCTTTCTCAGGGTCAGCCACGGGGCCGGGCGCTGGGGATGCTGGGCGGGTGAGAGCAAGGTCCCTGTCCTACGGAGGCCCACAGGGCTCAGTTTCCAAACCCAGGGGTCCTCCTCCCTGCCTTTCTGGCACTCTCTAGTTCCTTTCACCTGTACATAGCTTTCTGCCCACCCTTTGTCACAATTGTGTTACATGTAGCAGGGAATGTTTTACGCCTGTTTGTCAGACAAAACACAATTACATTTGAATTGGAAATAAACAGTAATTCTTTAGGATGGTCAGGACGTACTTATTCTAAGAAATTACTGTTTATCTGAAATTCAAATTTGACTGGATGTTCTGGGGTTTTCCTTCTTTTCTTCCTCTAAGCCTGGTAACATTACCCATTTTACAGATGAGGAAACTGAGGCTCAGTGAGAACAAGTGACTGAAGTGACTTGCCCCCAGGGTACACAGCCAGTGGGAGAACCAGAACTAGCCTTATCTGCTGCCCCACAATTAGCTATGTCCGCATCCACTCAAAGACCCTGCACTTCTGTTGCTGTTGTTCAGTCACTCAGTCATGCCTGACTCTTTGCAACTCCATGAACTGCAGCATGCCAGGCCTCCCTGTCCTTCACCATCTCCCAGAGTTTGCTCGAACTCATGTCCATTGAGTCGATGATGCCATGCGCTTCTGGGCCTAAGCCAATTCCTGGATGGCTGTCTAAACCCACATACTGTGAAGATTATCTTGCAGTTGAAATGTCTCCTTGGCCTCCAGCAAGTTTCTGTGTCTACATGTAAGCATGTTAAGTAAATCTTTTTCTGATTATAAAAATACAGACCTGCAATATATTCCTACGGTGGAATACTGCACACCAACGAAGAACAGACTTCTGCTACACAAAACAATAGAAAAGACTGGCGAGTCTTTACTGTATTTACATACATCAACTTAAATAATGTTGAACAAAAGTCAGACACAAAAGACAGCCTGTATGATTCCAATTATATGAAGTGCAAAATACTCAAAACTAACCCATGGTGATAGAAAGAGGGGTTCCTAGCAGGGGAGGGGTCACTGGGAAGGGATCAAGGGTAATGTGAGGGGCTTAGGTAATGGTTATCTTGATCTGAGTGGAGGTTATGTATATAAACATACAAATCCAAACTGCTTACAAGTTACATATTTTCCTTTTGCAGGTTGTACCTCAATGAAAAACTAAATACAAACAAACAAAAAAACTAATACATTCTCATTGTAAAAGATGAATAAAGGACAAACCAATACGAAACAAAACCAAACCGTCGGTATTCCCACCACTGGGAGATATTACCGCTAGCATCTTAGAGTGTACCTTTCCGTATCTTTTCCCAATAGCATTAACTTTTCATTAGCATTTCCTAAGAAAGGAATTTGGACCTAGAACCAGTCACGGGAGGTGCTCATTTATTTTGGAGTCTGAATTTCTTGGACATCTTTCGTTTACCCTCAAAGCCCTGACACAAGTAGATTTAATTTGACTATTTTAGAAGAGCATGGAACAATTAATGGCTAATAAATGGAATTAAAATCAAATTGAATACAGCCTTTCAGGGCTATGACTTAGAATTTGATTTTAAATACACTAATGAATATAAAATGAAAGCTTAGCGGCGGAAGGCTAAAGGGCTCTAAGCCTCCTGTGACCCAGAGTGCCACCTACTGGTCACAATCTGCAATAACACCCCACTACCCCATTATCCAAATATGGCTTTTTACTTAAAAGCCTCAAAATGATAACTCCTTTTCTTGTATGAGTTTATATATCTCTCCCAAGAGCTTTCTAGATACCTTTGCTTTACTAGTGACTTGAAAAGGTCCTAGAATATCATAGTGTAATAAATATTTATTGAATGAATGAATGAAGGGATGGATAGATGGATGATCAAATAGACAGACGCACTTATGGGTCACTGTGAAACGAGGAAATAATCTCTGCTCTCCTCAGCTCACAGGATTTTTTTGGCTTTTTCTGTCTTTAATAAAAGTGATGATTTGATACACATAATGAAATGATTACCACAGTCAAGCTAACTAACACATCATCTCAGTCACCTTTGTGATGAAAGCACCGGAATTCTATTCTCTTAGCATATTTCCAGTATTCAACACAGCACTATTAGAATAGGTATCATGCCACGCATTATCTCTCTAGACTAACTCACCCCACATAACAACAACCTTGTACACTTTGACCAATGTCTCCTGATTTCCCCCACCTCCCACCTCCAGTAAACACTGTTCTACTGTCTGCTCCTACGTATTCAACTGTTTCAGAGTCCATGTATAAGAGCTTGCAGTTTTTTTTCTTTCCTTAAAGGCTTTTTTTGGGAGAGTGAATAAGACGATGCTTGGAGGAGACCAGACGAATGTGAGGGATTATTAAGACGACCCAATGCCATGGGGTGGAGAAGTCCAGCACTGACCAGAGTGAGCTGGGAGCTTGCAGAAACAGGTGCTTCGTGAGAAACAGGAAACGCAAAGAAATGGGAAATGTCTTGAGCCAGACACTCAACAGGCATCTGCCAGGTGTTAGCTCTTTCCCCTTCCCTCCTCCTCTGTACAACCCAGCTCACAAATCCTTGAGCAGGACGTGAAGAGCTAAGGATGGAGATTTGTTCTTTCCTGGGCTCACTCAGAGGGGAGGTGATGTTACAGGTTTGTCTGCTGTCAGTCTTTGAAACAGGGCAGGGTCACTGTGCTCACAGCGTGAGCTGGCCTGTCAAAGCCCCACGTCAGGAAAAGTGGTTTCTGAGCCATCACTGTCAGGCTGCCGGATGGCGAGGTGCCCATCTGAGCGTGTCCACTCTTGACAGCCAATGTTTGACAAGCGTCACACCAGCCTTGCTTTTACATACCACCCAGCAGGGGCTCTGCAAAAAAAAAAAAAGTGGCCTGCTGCAGTTGAAAGAACACAGACAAGGGGTCAGAAGGCTGGGTTCAGTCACCTACTAGCCAGGCGACCTTGAGCAAGTTAGCTTGCCCTTACTGGTACATAAACTGTCTTTAGGACAGTGAATGGGATAATGCCTGGAAAAACATTGTAAACTAAAGTACTGGACCAAGTTAATCTGTGGCTATTAATGAAACCACAGATGAGCATCACGCCTGGGTGACCAGTATGAGCTCAAACGGCTGGGAGCCTCACCTGCATTGATCTGGATCTGGCTTCTTCTAGTGGAATCCAATCCTACATCACAATTATGGCTCACCAGTACCTAACCCCATTGGCTTTTTTAATACAGATTGCACCCCTTTGAGCATCATCTACTCTCTATTTGGGTCATTGTGTTTTCAAACTAAGTGTAGACTTTGTGTTAAACTTACAGTTAGTGCTGAGTTGCTTAGTTGTGTCTGACTGTTTTGTGACCCTTTGCATTGTAGCCAACCAGACCCCTCTGTCCATGGGATTCTCCAGGCAAGAATACTGGAGCGGGTAGCCATTCGCTTCTCCAGGGGATCTTCCAAACCCAGGGAACAAACCTCAGTCTCCTGCATTGCAGGCTGATTTTTTACCATCTGAGCTACCGGGGAAGCCCATACTTACACTAGGAAAATTTAATCTTATTGCTCTCATCTGTCTATATAGGCTACTAAAATATTTTTAATACTACCTTGGCCATCTTTCTCCCTGCTGACTTGGTGAGAATCATACATTTCAACAGTGTACAATCCATGCGTTTCTTCATTCAGTATGCATTTACCGAGCAGCTACTATTCCCTAGACACTGTTAGGAACCAGGAGATTCAGTGGGTATATCTGATGGAGGGTAGCAAATGCCATAGCAGAGGCTCAGAGAGCAGGGCGTGCTATTGCTATCAGCAGCATGGGAAGGTTTCCCAGTTCAGGAACTGTGGTGGAGGCCACTAACCACTCACCTCTTCTTTCTGAACAAACCACTGGACTGTATTTTCCAGCCCTGACAATTTGTGATGCTTCTACATTAACGACCACATCTTTCTGCCTAGGCAGATAAAGAGATGAAGTCCACTGTGACAGGCTTCTCATGGTTTCTTCTGCCTTCCAAGCAAAGAAACTGCAGGTTGGCAACAGCTAGCTTGCTTTTATTAATCTAACCTCACCACCCCATCCTCATCCCCTTGCCAGTACACACATCCATTCTGCAAATACCCAGACAGTTACTATGACAGACCAGCACTGTTGGGCATTGCTGTGTTCTCTGAAATCCTGAGTTCAAAATCTCCAGACTGGGGAGCAGATGCCTTCTCCATGTGGGTGGATCCCCTTCCCTAGACCTTTCATCCCAGCCAAGATCAAGCTCAGAGTTTCTGCTTCCTCATACCCTGGCTTGGTACCCCCAGGCACTGTGTAAAGGTACCAAGAGAGGGAGGGAAGGAAGGAAGGGGGTTAAGGTACACCTTGTACTTTTGGTCTCTTCATTAGCAGAGCACCGTTGTGAGTAAAACTTGGACACAGGTAGAAATCCAGACTTGAGTCCCAGATCTGCGACCAAGCAACCTTGTGACTTTCTTAATGGCCTGTAAAACAAGCTGAGTAGCCCAGATCTTTGAGTTTTCACTCAACTCTAATATTCTGATTCTTTCTATGCTAATCCTGAATTCATAGATAAATCCTCCACTCTCTTCTAAAATCGAGCTTTATAGAGGAATAAAAAAATTTCCACAAAAAGGCAGAAGGAAGGGAAGAGCTTCGCCAGCCTCCCTTTCAATGAAGCATCTGCTGGCAAGAAGCAGCCTGAAGAAGCTAAAAAACAAATGCTAAGGGTTATGACTTCAGAATATACAAAAATTCTTCCTTGCCTCTAACCTGATTTCTTTTAGGCTCAGCCTAATCTTGCCCAGAACCGGGCTCCATGCTGTCAAGACCAGTTTGAATTATTTATGGAATTTCCACATTGACATGGTTTGGGAGATGTCCTTTGCAGATGTATTCATCCTTTCATGTCTGCAGGAACTCTTAATAACAAGCTGTATGTATAGGCGAGTCCCTTCACTTTCATGGGCCTCCGTTTCTTCACCTATAAACAAAGGAGGCAGCTCCTCCCAGAATATCTTTGGTTCTGTGATTGCAGGTGCCTTAGCCAGAAATTCTACACACAGCTCACAACTAGCAGCAAACCATGGAGACAGAAAAAAAAAAAAAAGGATGCCATCCGACGATTAAATGCAAAAGGAATTATGCAATTAGCAAAGGACGTTGATCACAGAACATGGGAGTCTAATTGCAGCACATGCAAATGTCTGCTAAATTAGATAAATATGGGTTTGCAGTCCCTCTGGTGCACAGATTGAGTTGTAAAGTTAAGGAAAATATAAAAGTTAATTATGAGATGGGAGTGATAAACATAGGGTACGTGCACTAGGCCGATTAGGATTATTAACCAAGCAATCATCTCACACCAAAAGTGGAGTGGTACAGGAGTCCCAGGCCCATTGTCGGACTACAGCGCACAAGTTACCACATGTCACAGGACATGGAAAACACACTTCATTTTTACATAGCACCAGTCACCTGAGGGAGCCCAGCACTCGGGGCTGGTTCCATTGGCCAATATGCCCAGTGCACATTGCCAAGGTGGGCCAGGCTTCGTGTGCTGGCTCAGAGAAGAAAAGCTGGATCCTAAAGGTTCTCAGACTCTCCTGCAGCTGCTGCAAGTCATAAACCTGTAAGCCCATCAAGTGCTCTTACAAAAATGGATCTATCAGCTGGCTGGGACATTTCAGGGAGGAGCGAAGAGTCCTGGAAAGGCAGCTACGGTGAAAGCCTGGGCTCTAGAGGCAGACTGCTGGGCTTTGAATCCTGCGTCCACCACTAATGCTCTGATAAGTTGGTTCATTTTGCTGTGCCCTGGCTTCCTCATCTCTGTCAGGGGGACAACAACATCACCTACCTTTTGAGGTAGTTGCAAGGATTAGAGGAGTTACAACCAATAACAGAACACTGGCTGGCACATAGTACACACTCAATTAGTACTTTGTTTCTTTCTCTCCGGTTTCCCCTACTCATTAGATCATTCATTCAACCAAATAAGGACCCCATGGGCGAAAGTGAAAATTGCTCAGCCGTGTCTGACTCTTTGTGACCCCATGGATTATAGAGTCCGTGGATTTCCCCAGGTCAGAATACTGGAGTGGGTGGCCTTTCCCTTCTCCGGGGTATCTTCCTAACCCAAGGATCGAATCCAGGTCTCCGGCATTGCAGGCAGATTCTTTACCAGCTGAGACACAAGGGAAGCCTAAGGATATTGGAGTGGGTAGCCTTTCCTTCTCCAGGGGATCTTCCCAACCCAGGAATAGAACCGGGATCTCCTGTGAGGCACTATGCTAATGAGAATGATCATGAGGGTGGGATGGGGGGGACACACACACACGGGTTCCACCCTCACATTGGGAATAGAGAGGAAATGGCACACAGATAACAGCAGTGAAGCCACATGTAGGTACACTGCCTAAGTGTTATGAAATGCTCAAGGGCACATCATTTCTGCAAGGCGACTGGGGAAAGTTTCACTGAAGACAGGCCACTTTTGGGTGGGCCGTGGTGATATTTTAATGGATGACAGGCTGGGTGGAAAGATGCATAACATTCAAGGCAGAGAATATGTTCGTGAGCAAAGATGCCAAGGTCAGAACATCAAGTCATGGCAGGAAGTGATGGGTAAGACTGGCAAGGAGTTTTAAGGTCAGTCGTGGCAGGGGAAGGGTGGGGAGGTCTTAATGTCAAGGCCTGAGTATCGACTTTGTCCTGTGAGCCACAAAGAATCCTTGGGATGTTTTAGATAAAACGGTTTAGGACAAAGCAGTGTTAAAGGAAGATGAACCTGGCAGGGTGAGCCAAAAGGATGGAAAATGGAAAGAATGGTGATAATGGGAGCTGACAGGCTACTGCAATGGTCCAAGCGTGAAGTAATGATACAAATGAAAAGAAATGCAAGAGAAGGACAAACTGCAGGCTTCACCTCCTAGAGCTTGCCTCGTTTGCAAAATAGGGATTAAAAACAACCTCCCTCTGAGGGATGTGGTAAAGATTAAATGAGATAATGTAAAACACCTGGAAAATGTCTGCCCCCTCAGGGATCTCTCATTACATGCTGAAAAAAGGAAACCAATGCCTCAAACTAGTGAAGACAAAAATAAAAGGTCCTACATAATCCTGAAATTCTGAACATAGCTTGTTCACGTTTTGACCTTTCAGAAGCTCTTCCTAGAAAGGTACCATCACTGTGCAGGAGTCTCACGTATCCCCCCACGGACACGTGGTGGGCACGGGTCAGAGTAAAGATAAACCTCACTGTATTGAGCCAGAAAGAGGGAGAGCAATGAGCACCAATCCCAGATCCTGCTGATGGACTCAGACCATGACTTTGGGTAAACTTCTCCCGTGAGAAATTTCCATCAAGGACCTCATCATTTCCTTCTCTTGCCTCTCAGGCAATGCCAGCTTTAACATGTTTCTCCTGATTTCCTGGGACAAAGTTTGCAGAGGTGATTCAGGGCTGCTGACCTATCTGCTGGGGTGTGTGGACTTCACAAGCCTACTGACAAGCTGCAGGCACACACCTGGGCTGGGGGTTGATGGTGGGAGACAGGCCTGTCTGAAATGTTTGAGTTACTCTTCGAGAGCAGAACAACCAACGGCAAGGGGACCAATAAACCATCCCAGCTCTTGGAGCACAGTTATTTATTCAAAAAAAATTCAACATGCAAAAAAGCAAACTGGTCCTAGCAAATGGGCCACTGGCTTTTGGGAATTCCAGACCTGAACTTTGGCCTGATCCGTTTCACCACTGTGGAGCACGGCTCACAGCTGACATCTTCCTGCAGGCTAAACTGCTGCTGCTGCTGCTGCTAAGTTGCTTCGGTCGTGTCCGACTCTGTGAGACCCCATGGACTGCAGCCTACCAGGCTCCTCCGTCCATGGGATTTTCCAGGCAAGAGTACTGGAGTGGGTTGCCATTGCCTTCTCTGGCAGGCTAAACTACCCTCCAGTCAAATTGCAGTTCTCTGAGACAATTTTTAAGGGTCCAGAAAGACAAAAAGACAGCAAGCTGTGAAGTAGGGGACTGACCCCAGTCTATCAGCCTTCAAAGCCTGCACTTTTTCCAGTTCCCAAAGGAAGTTCAACATTAGCATTAAATTATACAACGTTGGGAGATGTAGGTAATTAAGTCTGCTCTCTCTATATTGCAGGTTACGCTCTATCCAAAACTACAGTTCAGAGGAGTTGAGTGACTTACTTAAGACCACACCGTGCATGGTACCTCCTACTATAGAAATCAATAAGCTCACAAGAGATTTGCTCATATTACTAAGACCATTTCCTTGAAACCAAATCACAATTCATGTTTTCAAATATTTTTTACATATATTGCTTTGGTTGGTCTCTCACAATCAGTGAAATTTAGGCCACAAACATTACCAGCCCCTTTCAGAGAAGGAATCTGAGGCTTAGAGAGGTTAAGTGGTCTACACTAGGGCACAGAGGCAGAAGGTGCCACAGCCAAGGCTAGCGCCGAGTCCTTGTATTCTAATCAGTTGGCAAACTCTATGCCCAGGCCTAGGATAAGAGCCTTTAAGATGTTTGTGTGCTGGGAGCAGACAGACAGGAAAACAAAGAGCAGAAGACACAATGTATACTAGCAGAGCCAATAAACTAGATAGTAAACATTCAATGATGATGTATTTATTGATTCTAATCAGAGATAATAGTGTGTTATCTTTGAGTATTTTTCCTTTTCCAAGTATTTTTCTCAAGCATTTCTATAAATCAAGTCCTTAAAAAAGGCCTCAAGTTCTAGGGCTTCCAAGGACACTGGACGTGTGCCCCCCGACACTGAGCACAGAACCAGCTGCCCCTCCTGCAGGGGCGGCGGGAGGAAAAAGAACAGGGTGGGAAGATGCAGACTCTGTTGGTAAAAAGGAACAATTTCCTGGGCAAACCATCTGGTTACTGGGAATCTCTTTCCCCAGAGTGATTAAAACCAGGAAAAAACGAAAATGAACATTGCTCTGTCTGGACTTGTTTGTGTTATAATAATATGTAATAATAACTTTTCAACAACCTCAGATATGCAAATTATACCACTCTAATGGCAGAAAACAAAGAAAACTAAAGAGCCTCTTGATGAAGGTGAAAGAGGAGAGTGAAAAAGCTGACTTAAAACTCAACATTCAAAAAACTAAGATCAAGACATCTGGGTCCCATCACTTCATGGCAAATAGATCAGGGAAAAAGTGGAAACAGTGGCAGATTTTATTTTCTTGGGCTCCAAAATCACTATCGATAGTGACTGCAGCCACGAAATTAAAAGACACTTCCTCCTTGGAAGAAAAGCTATGACCAACCTAGACAGCATGTTAAAAAACAGAGACATCACTTTGCCCACCAAGGTCAGTATAATCAAAGCTATGGTTTTTCCAGTAGTCATGTATGGATGTGAGAGTGGGACCATAAAGAAGGCTGAGCACTGAAGAATTGATGCTTTTGAATTCTGGTATTGGAGAAGACTCTTGAGAGTCCCTTGGACTGCAAGGAGATCAAACTATTTAATCCTAAAGGAAATCAGTCCTGAATATTCATTGGAAGGACTGATGCTGAAGCTGAAGCTCCAATATTTTGGCCACCTGACACGAAGAGCCAACTCATTTGAAAAGACCCTGATGCTGGGAAAGATTGAAGGCAGGAGGAAAAGGGGAAGACAGAGGATGAGATGGTCAGATGGCATCAACGACTCGATGGATATGAGTTTGAGCAAACTCCAGGAGATAGTGAAGGACAGGAAATCCTAGTGTGCTGCAGTTCGCAAACATTGGGTACGACTTAGCAACTGAACAACAACAATAATAACTGATATTGAGTACTTACTGTAAAATGCTAAACATTGTGCTAAGCACTTTAAGTAAGTACTTGATAACAGTTATCACCTCACCCAATCCTCACAACAACCTTTCAAGGTGGGTATTTTGATCCCCATTTTAGTGAGGAGGGAAAAGTGAGTTTCAGAGAGGTTAAATAATTAGCTTAAGGTTATACAGTCTATTTCTCTCCAAAGTCCTAACTTGTATCCACATTGTATCCTCTCTCAAGGAAGATAACTGACTAGAAGATGCCGCTCCATTCTCCAAACCCTGAGTTTCACTAAGAAGCGGCCATGGATGGTATGTTACAGATAGGACATAATTATCACAATGATGGTGGCTCAGCTGGTAAGAACCTGCCCGCCAATGCAAGGGACATAAGAGATGCAGGTTCGATCCCTGGGTCAGGAAGATACCCCTGGAGAAGGAAATGGCAACCCACTCCAGTATTCTTGCTTAGAAACTTCCATGGACAGAGGAGCCTGGCAGGCTACAGTCCACAGGGTCACAAAAGGTCGGACATGACTGAGCACACACACACACAAATACATATACATATCACAATGATACCAAGATAACCAGCATCTAAGAACTTTGATTACCAAATACCTTTCCCTTTTTTCATAAAAATAGTGTCATTTCATATTATTCAAATTAACTTTAAAACAATTGTACATTTATATTCCAAAGACTGAATTTGAAACAAAGCTTAGCTCTATTATTTATAGAAAGAGTTAAACTTTAACGCTTAGCTCTATTTATAAATGCGTATGTAGAACTACCCGTTTTGTGGGCACATTCATATGCAATTACTCCAGCCAATTTCCATACTGAAAAACACTGTGAGCTTTTATTGAGCATTTGCAATTAAAGCTGAGAGGACAGCTATGCACTAAGTATTTTGTCAACAAAATTAATTACGTACATCCTATCCAATCTCTGTACTATATGATGAAGCAGTGTAGTGAGCCATTAAACCATAATATGTCGGGGTACCGGGGTATATTTGGTCAAGTCAGAGCCTAAAAACCATGACTTGAGGGGAATTCACAAGTACCAGTGAGTTAGAAGAAATGTGTAAGGGGAAGAAGTGGTTTGTTACAGTGCTTGGTGACTGCCCATAAGCCAGTGCAGGAGATGCCCCCAGCCCAACTTGGCCTGTCTTCCTGGCTCCCATCTCCAAGACTTGGCAAACAAGAGCAAGCCAAGATTTAACTAACCCACTTAAATTTGACTTCAGTGACCATTCCAGGAGAAATCGGGTTGCCTCCAGGAACTCTGGAGCAGCAGACTGAAAGCCTCAGAAAAGCAGACAACCTGTCCAGATGAAGTCTGTGTCCCTGGAAAAGACAGAGAGAGAAAGAGAAAGGAGGGTGGTGAGTAAGTGAAAGGTTGGTTTTGTCGCTGTGATCTGAGGGCAGGCACTGGGTCCTATAGCAGGTGCCCAGCATGGCCCCTAGGCCCAGAGCAAGTGACCTATACATGTGAGCTGAAAGAAAGAAAAATCAGAACTTGGGTTCCTAAGGAAGAAAAATATCTACAGAAAACTTAAAAAAAAAAAGTACTATAGAGGTAGGACACAGAAAAAGAGACATTTGGTAAACTGAGGGGTGGCAGGGAAGTCTCACATTTACAGGAAAAAAAAATAAGATAGTAGTAATAATAAGAGTAGTTAACACTTTGTGCCAAACACTGTATTACTACTTGACTGTAAATTCCAGTAGGGCAAGGACTTTGCCTCTTTCACTCACCTGTATATACCAAGTACCTACGTCAGGGCTTGGGGCCATAATAGGCATTCAGGATACTATGCTTTCATGAATGAACAGATAAAACAGAAGTCATGGGTAGGGGAGGGGAGGTGGAAATAGCATTTAGCTAAAAGTAAAAAAAAAATAATTAAAGGATGGTAATTATGAGCTCATTTTTTTTCTAACATTATTGAGCACCAAGTTAAGTGCCAGGTATTGAACTTGGCCCTGAAGATAGAGATTAAGACAAGGTATATTCTGGGCTTGGTGAGATGGCACTTATTCAATCAACCAACACTTATCAAGTCTCTGCTCTGGGCCAGGCATCCAGCTGGGCACTGGAGGGACAGAGATATAAGGAAGTTCCTCTCCCTGCCATTCAGGAGCTTACAGTGGTGTGGGTGGGGTGTGTGTAACAGATGCACACACAGGGTTATGGTCAGGATGGGGCATCAGGAACCTACCTAAAAGGGGCCAGCACAGTTACCCTTCCCTACCAGACCTCAAGCGAAGGGTAGCCTTCGCTCATCAGGGAGGTTATGGGATTCTTCCATTGACTGGGACTTTTTCATGTAATAATTCCTGTCCCTACTCCCAGGAATCAGCATATTTTTCCAATAGTCTGGAACCTGGAAAATGGGCTCTTCCAATCCAGGATAAGTGCTAAACATAAAGACCCTCAGCTTTACGACTACTTTAAGATCAGATGATACAGTAAGGGGGCTTTCCCGGTGGCTCAGCAGTAGAGAATCTGCCTGCTAATGCAGGAGACATGGGCTCAATCCCCAGGTTGGGAAGATCCCCTGGAGAAGAAAATGGCAACCTACCCCAGTATCTTTGCCTGGAGAATCCCATGGACAGAGGAGTCTGGCGGGCTACAGTTCACAGGGTCACACAGAGTCAGACAGGACTGAAGAGACTTGGCATGCGCACACCCGATGCAGTAAGGCCGTGAGGACAGAACTCGGACTCCAGTTCTATAAAAATGGTCCTTGGTATTTTGTGTTGTTATTCCCAAAGCATTGTAAAAATTTAGGTGCAATAATTGCTCAATAAATGGCAGCAACTGTTGCTGCAACAGCTGAATCTAGAACTGCAAATATCCTTGCAGGGTTTGAAGTTGAGTCAAGTTCCACGCAGGAAGTCACAGGAGAGTTGGAACCAACGTCACACACAGCCCCGCAGGCTCTGACCAATTCCGGCTCCACCCCATGGTCAGCATAAGTCAGCTCCAAGCTCTCCTACCCTCCTGCATCCCTTGCTAAATCAACCCTTCTTAAACTCTGTCCAAAGTGAACGCAACACCTTTCATTTTCAGGAAGAGTAACCAACTAGTTAAAAAGCCCAGGGAGGGCTGAGATTTGCTTGGGAGCAGCTGCGATCTAACCCAGCACATGGGAATTTGTGCAACTGAAAGCTGTAGACAGCTGTTTTGCAGAGCCTGTGCCAACATGTGCTGCAGAAAAGCACAAGCCCGAACTGCCCCACTCTGGGTCAGGAAGTAGAACTGGTGATAGAAGCATGTGGGAGTGGAGGCAGTGAGAGAGCAAGAGGGAGGTCCTAGGAACCCACTGGCTAGAGCAACCTTTTTCTTAGCCCCTTAGCCTGCCCCAGTCAACAGGGAAGAACTTGTTCTTTTCATCCTCTGTGAGGCTCTGGTGATAATGAAAAGGGATATGATTCCAAATCCACAATGTTACTTTTGAATCTAGACACCTCAGGTGGCCCCCATCTCTCCCCCTTACTGTGGATCTCTTTTTTACATTGTTTAGTGCTGAATGTGTTACATAATATCTCACCCTCCAAGTTATGCTAGCATAATGGTGGCAGCAAAAAATCGAAAGAGACAGGCATCGTTCAGCAAGACACAGATTACACAACATGGTAAACAAAAGACCAGAAACAAATGCACAAACAGTCCCTTGGACTACATAACTGGAAAACACAACTGATGGTAACACGAGAAACACAAATTTCAAATCTGTCCCTTCAACCTTTCTTCATGGTTGGGCAGTAAACATCAGTTTTCAATAGTCTTGTATCTTTCCTTTGCATTCAGGCTGAATTTCAAATCAGATACATGATACAGTGTTGAGTTGAATTGTTTCAGCTTGGTTTCTTTTTTCTTTTCCTTTCAACCCATGAAAGAGTTATTAAAACTTTAAAACTACATCATTTCCTTCTTAATAGGGCCACTTTTCATCCTAGTCGGGCTTCCGTGATGGCTCAGTTGATAAAGAATCCACCTGCAATGCAGGAGACCCCTGGGTGGGGAAGATCCCCTGGAGAAGGAATAGGCTACCCACTCCAGTATTCTTGGGCTTCCCTTGTGGCTCAGCTGTAAAGAATCTGCCTGCAATGCAGGAGACCTGGGTTCGACCCCTGGATTGGGAAGATCCCCTGGAGAAGGGAAAGGCTACCCACTCCAGAATTCTGGCCTGGAGAATTCCATGGACTGTATAGTCAATAGGGTCTCAAAGAGTTGGACATGACTGAGCAACTTTCACTTTTTTCACTTTCCATCCTAGTCAGTGAGCTAGATTATATTTGGCATGCTTCAGTAAGACAATTGTCATTCAAACAAGGATTACAGATCCCATTTTTTCTATATTTTGTTATGTCAGAGGAAGGGTTATGTGGTTATAAGAGTGGTCTAATGTGTCACCAACATTGCTTTCTTAGGAGCTTTCTGAGGCCGTGGAATGGGATATGTGAAGTGGGGGCAGGTAGACCTGGATTATAATCCTGACTCTCTAGCTAACTTGGCCATCACTTTTGGTGCCTCAGTTTTCTTCCCTATAAAATGAGGCAAAACTATCCCGTAAAACAAGTTAAGGACCAAGCCAAGCACAGTGGAGAACATGGCTTTCAGTGGAAAGCCCTTAAGAGTTAAAGAGCTGCTGCTGCTGCTAAGTCGCTTCAGTCGTGTCCAACTCTGTGCGACCCCATAGACAGCAGCCCACCAGGCTCCTCCGTCCCTGGGATTTTCCAGGCAAGAGTACTGGAGTGGGTTGCCATTGCCTTCCCGAAGAGTTAAAGAGACTTGGCTTCAAATCCCAGACCAGCGACTTACCTTAAGACTGGGGTTTGTTAGTTAAAAATGCTCTCCTTTGGGGTTGGTAGAGGCAAACTATTATAGAATGGATAAGCAACAAGTCCTACTGGATAGCATAGGGAACTATATTCAATATCCTGGGATAAACCATAATGGAAAAAAATATAAGGAAGAATGTATATATGTGTATAACTGAGTCACTTTGCTGTCGAGCAGAAATTAACACAGCATTGTAAATCAACTAAACTTCAATTAAAAAATTAAAATTTCAAAAAAAAAGAGCTATTTCACTTTCCAGATGGTAATCCACAGTTAACAACTATGCTGAGTACTGAATGCGATGCCATCTGTGCAGCCTAGTGAGAGGTGGCTGCTCAGAGCATTATTTGTGGCACTCAGACCCCTGGGAGAAGGAATGCCCCTGTAGTCACAGACATGAGCACGGCAGTCACCAGTTCTGAACACAGTGGCATCAGACTGTCGCTTGAAAGAGGATTCCCAGCTTGCATTAATAAAAAATTAAGATAGGTTGGGCAGAGGTGGACACCATGCATTGCTACAAACGCTAGTGAGGAAAGGGGAAGAATCTGTGAAACAAAGGCTAACTCAGAAGCGCCAACTGCCCACTTTTTGTTGATGTATCTAAAAACACACCTTGCTCCAGAAAAGGTGCACGGGGCTCAGTAAGAAACAGTTGCTCTCAGAAAAAGTTGCTCCGTGCAGTCTAGGGTGGGGCCCTGCCCGGTGACCGCACTTTATTTTAAATCTGAGGGCTCTAGGTGACCGCTGGTTTCTGCACAGCACTGATCCTAAGGCCAGTTTTCAGGTGGCGGAGCGCTCTTGAGCGACACTTGCCTGAAGCCGGGTAGCGGAGAGGCAAGGACGGAGACAGCGCGGCGCTAACTGTTCGGGGCAGCCACCCTGCGCGCCCTGAGGCTGCGTTCGGCGAAGAGAAAGAGCCACCGTTCGCCACCGGGACCCCCACTCCCACCCCGGCCCTACAGCCTGTAGCTAGAACACGGCGACCTTGGCCATATCGCGACCGGGAATATAAAACTACCTGGCGCTGCGAGTCATTGACACACATGAATACGAGACAGGACAAGGGAATCGCGGCCCCGGGCTTTGCTGGAGCTTAAAAGATGCGAGATTACAAAAGAGGAGGAAGAGCTCAAACCAAACTGTCGATAGATGGGCCCCTTGATCTGGGCGCTATTGGGCAACACGTGCGGTCCGGCAACTCCGGCACAAGTGCCCAAAAAAGGGAAGCGCTAGAAAGCCGAGTACAGCCAAGCAAGACAGCGCGGGCGCAAACAATCCAGGCGCAACCAAGGGCAGCGCTGCCGCGCGGCGTCTCGGTCTCCCCATCTGCAAAGCAGAGCGTTGAACTAGAGTGTCTCCCAAAACTCCTATTAATCTAGAAGTCAACAATATTCCATGCTGGAGCTGCCCGAGGCTTGGAAACCTGAAAAAGAGAGGAAAGCGAGGGAAGACCACAGGGAGGCGGGAAGGGAGGAGCCGGTGGGAGACCTGGAGAGGGAAGACAGGGGACGCCCGAAACAGGCTTGGCGGGTTTTCAACCTTACTCCTCCTCCTCCTGCACCTGAGTTCTCACGTTTGGGCCAAGACCCCGCGCCCATCAAATGGGAGCACCAGTTAGCCAAGCTTCTCCCTCCACGCCCCAGTTTCTTAGAAGCCATGGGCAGATGGTGAGCGGCACAATAATGCATGCCATGGATGGAAGGGGTAATGGTCCTGGCTGGGGTCTCCAGCACAGGTGAGCGGACCTGGGACTGGGCAAGCCGTGGGACGGACCCAGGAGGGGGATTGCGGAGCTCCCGCGTCTCAACCCGCGTGTCCTCGGTGGACTAAACTTAACTCCCCAACTTTGAGCAAGGGGAGGGGGTGTTTGCCCAAAAAAAAAAAAAGTTTCTGAACTTTTCCCCCAACTCTGCCGTGGAGGCGGCACCGGAGGGCGGTGCCTGCACCCTGATTCGCCGCCAGCTCCCGTCTGGAGACTCGGATTGGCGCGCGTGGTCTGGGGCCGGGAAGAGCGGGCGTGGGGGAGGGGAGCGGCCCTCCCCGCCCGCGGGATCGGCTCGCGCCGGGAGCGGGTTAATTTCAAATCGGGGGCTTGACTGCTCCTGGACGGTCACGTCCACTCTGCCCGCCCGTCGGCCCGCCAGTCCCGGTCCCGGCGTTTCCCTCCGGCACCCACCTCAGCGCGGCGTTTAAGGACCGACTGACGGCCCGACACGCGGGCTCCCGGGCCTGAACGGGGAAGGGGTGCAGAGGCGTCCCCGCTCAGCCCCCATCGGCTCCGAGTGTGAGGTGAACTGACAGGTCAGCGGGGCGCAGAGGGGCGCGGCGCCGGGCCAGACTGGCACCGGGAGGGGGATCGGGGAGGCAGCGGCAGCGGCGGCCGTTTCCCGCCTCTCGCTCCGCCGGGGGCCGTGGAGGGAGGAGCCGAGATCCCGCGCAGAGGGGAGGGGGCGAGCGAGGGGGAAGGGCGGGGACGCCGTGGTTCCGGGCGCGGGTTTGCCCGCGCTCCAGCCCCGCGCAGCTTAAGGGGCGGCGCTGACCACGGGATGGCTTTCCGCGCCAAATTTTTAAATCGAAGGCGGAAGGTCCAGACCCTCCCCTGGCGCCTCCAGCCAATCGCAGGCCTGCAGCCAGCGCTCTGATTGGTTGGGAATCGTTGCCCTAGAAACCGCGAGGATGCTGTCCAGGAACTGCCTGACCGGCGGCGCGCGTACTGGGCCCGGGGGGAGGGGAGTTGGCCCGGAGCTAGGGGAAGCGCGCGGGGCGCGGGAGCCGGTGGCGGCTGTACCTGGTTGCCTTGCTGAGCAAATGCAGACTTCCATGGTAGGGTCCAGGATCGTGGCGTGAACTGGCCACCTGAATAGCAAGTACATAACGTTTTTTTTTTTTTTTTTTTAAAGTCGCATCTTTAAGGAAGTCTTAAAAAAAAGAAGTTTTAATTCTAAGGCGCTCTTTAAATGCCCAGGAGCTTAAGGACTGAATTTGGAAGTTACCTATCAAGCTTTTCCCCTAAGACTTTGCTGCTGATCCCATGCACGTGTGTGTCAAGGGAGAAATTCAAGCATCTAGATGAAGACTTTTATCCAGATACTTGGGGTTGTACCTCCTTAGCCGGAACCTGGGCTCATGCGCTTGAGTCCGGAACTCTGATCTGTGAACGGGTGGGTGCTTGTGCTCGCTGGAGTCCATTCGGCGGGGTCCGGAGAATGATTTGCCCTTTCTAAAGGTGGGCAAGGGCTGTCACTGTAATTTCTGTAGGTTGCTTGAAGTCCTCCTGACGGCAGATCGGCTTGCTGAAGTAATTTACGGGCGTTTGATGGGAGTTCTCTGCCCTGTGGGGCTATCTCCGGTCGGGAATAAAATGTTAAGTGTAGTTTGTCAGTTTTCCTTACCTTAGCCTTTGTTTCAGCAGACTGTGGCGTCCCGTGAAGGTATTTTCAACAGATCTCCTGCATTTTTCTTTAACTTTTTCTATTTTCTTTTTTTTAAGGATATTAAACTTTTTAATTGGACTACCTGAACTACTTGAACCATCAGGATAAAGAACTCCAGATTTTTCATTTTTAAAGAAACTAAATGTATGAGAAATTTACAGAATGGAGAATGAAAAGGTACTTTTTTAGCTTCAGTATTCATCCTTGCAGTTTTAAATGCAACATCATCCTGATTTTACTGCATAATTTTTCAGTATCCAACATCTTACTAATGCCACATTCTTTTTTTGGTTAACTCCTATAAAAACCTAGAAGGAAGGGAAATTTAATTTTTGAAGAGGGGAAAAGTTACCCAGGATTAACCTTTCTAGTTTTTAGTGATTTGGCAGAAGTTTCAAAGAGATAAGTAGAGAGAAAAGATATTTTTAAGAATAATAAAATGTGTTAGCTGCTTTGTGATATTTCTGAGAATTCTTAAACTATAAGAAAGGCATTTGACAGAATTCAGAAAGGGTATTTACATGATTTGACACTAGATCTCTTGTTAAGATAATTTTCTACCAAATCACCAGTTTCTTTTAACTATAGGGGCCACTGTCACTGGGGATATCTTTATTGATGTCTAAATACTGATAGGGTTAAAAAATGAAATATGCAAATTTCCTAAAAATTTCAGGTGTAAACAAATAAGAGAACTGCTGTTGCTTCTGATGGTCAGAGGCAAAGGACAGCAGCCCTGAGAAAAATCCCATTCTTGGATCAGAACCTCTCAAGTGTACTATCTCGGTGAACTTACCTGCCATCCCAAGCATTTTCTTTAAAATAGATACAGATGGAAAGAACATGTGAAGTTGCCAGTGGGCAAAGGTAGAAGAAACATAGTCTCCTTTAGTCTTAGGTATGAACTGCTGTTAATTTACCCTCTTATGTCTCAGTGGCAGCCCAGCCTCTGCCAGGAACCAGCTTTGTGGTCTTGGGTTAACTAATTTTACTTCTCTGGGTTCCATTTTCTCCATCTGTAAAGTGAAAAGGGTAAATATTCAAAGAGCAGAATTTTCTGCTTGTAGGCACTCTGGATTTTGCTCCCCAGTGGATTTTCCTAACAAGTCTAACCACATGCTAGCCCTCGCCATTGTTTCCTTGGCTCTCTGACTTTTCTTCATCAGTGGTATTTTACTGAGTACCCACTGCATGCAACTGATGTGCTAGGTGTATACACAGGTGAATAGCATATGGTTTCTGCCATGGAGACCTTTACTTATTACAGTGTCATGAGTCAAGTCACTCCAAGGAGTTTGGGGTCACTTAAAATTATCAGTCCTCTTAAGGGAAGTTAAGTAAAAGGTATATGGGAACTCTCTGGAGGATCTTTGCAACTCTAAATCTAAAATTATTTCAAAATAAAGATTTTTAAATTGCAAGTCTTAAAGTTTTCTTTTTAAATTCTCGGAACATAAGATGAAAATTTTAAATCCATGCATTGTTGCAGAATTAAAAATGGGGAATTTAGCTGTTACGGGCAAATATCAAAGTGGTCATTGGAATATAGTCACTAATTTAATCATCTCTACAACCTCACTGAGCATGTTTCCTAAGTACTATTTCTATTTATACAATTCTTAGAGTCAAAAGCTATCTGATAAATCTTTTTTTATATACTGGATTTAATAATTTACTTGTTTTGAACCAGGAAAATCTCTTTTTCGAGCCACATAAAAGGGGACTGATGAAAACACCTCTGAAAGAATCGACTGCAGCAAATATAGTGTTGACGGAGATCCAGCCTGACTTTGGCCCTTTAACCACACCCACCAAGCCCAAGGAGATCTCCCAGGGAGAACCGTGGACACCAACAGCCAACCTAAAAATGCTCATCAGTGCTGTGAGCCCCGAGATCCGCAACAGGGATCAGAAAAGGGGTTTGTTTGACAACAGAAACGGATTACCTGAGGTCAAAGATTGTTTACATGTAGGTTTGTTTGCAGAGGACTGGGAGGAAACTGGGGGATTTGGGGAGCTAGGGATGGGGGTGGCTGTTGAGGAGGAACTAGCAATATAAAGCATCACCCCTGTCAGAGCACTGGTAAGGTTTGGACCCCATCAAATACAGCCCTGGGAAATCTGAACCTGTCACTTATTTATGAGCTTCTTCCCTTTCATATCCATCATGCAGTTTATCCTGACTTCTCCCCACTTATTTTCCCAATTTTGCAGCCACTGAAGCAAACTATGTATATAAGTGTTAGTCATTGAGCACTAATGCCTCCAATAAATCTTTCTGAATAAGACATTTTTTACATCTTTCTTTGTAGGAACACTTCTCTGGAGATGAATATGAGAAATCCCAACCCAGTCGAAAAGAGAAAAGTTTAGGATTGTTGTGTCATAAGTTCTTAGCTCGATATCCTAACTATCCCAACCCTGCTGTGAATAATGACATCTGTCTTGACGAAGTAGCTGAAGAACTTAGTAAGTATGCAAAGAGCTCGCTGAAATGGTCAGTCATTAAAGGCACTTCACAGACTGAGTCCTTCAGACCCACGCTCATTCTAGCTAGTGTTTGTAATGACATAAGGCCACATGGAAATTATCCATCTATCAAGCCCTATTAATTTCAGAATAACAGCACGTAGTTCCCAGTCACATTTAAGTCTTAAAACAGAAGCAGAAAATCACAATGGAGATTGCTCTGACTGCACTGTGAAAGCTCTGAAGCTTTAAGGCAGCATTGTTTTATGACTTATTTCACAAACAGCTACAACTCCGAACTTCCATCTTGTTTCTCACTGAGGAGCCAGGCTGCCAAATGCTTTCTGTGAAAATTTAGAATTTTGAGGATCAGCCTCTGGGCATAGGAGCCAGGCTTTAGCCCTCACTGCCATTCAGCACTTTCTGAATGTTTTGTGTTTGCCAAAAGTTACTGTATCCCCTTACCCACTTTTCCTCCTCTCTTCATGGACTCAAATCCAGTTAGAGCTAAAAAGGAATCCGTGGCAAATGTGGGATACTTTTACTGAAGAGAAATACAAGACATTTTAGTATATAGCTATCACCCCACGAAGAAAGTTTTGCCCTTCTAATACATGTTTATACGTATCTACTTTAATAAATGCCATTTAGATTCCTCTCCACATACACTTCATTATAGCTATGGAGGGTGTACCATTTAATTTAGCAGGTATCTATGGATTACCTACTATGTGGCAGGCAATGTCATAGCAGCTGGGATAATATCAGTGGACAGAAAGAACAAAGTTCCTGCTCCTATGGAACCTGTTTTCCAGTGGGGACAATAGACAATATGCAAAGGACATAATAAGTGGGTAATTAGGATGTAAGAAGGTAATGTGTGCTAAAGAAAAGCAAATGCAGATCAGGGTAGATGGGGATCCAGAGTGCTAAGAGTGTGCTCTGTAATTTTAAACTTAATTTTAAATTAAGTAGTCGGGTCAGGCCTTGTTAGGAGGGTGACATCCGAGAGCAAGGACTCAAGAATAGAGGTGGGGAGCCATGAGGACATCTGGGAGAGGGATTCCAGCTAGAAGGGACAGCCTAGCACACAAAAGCCCTCAGGCAAGCGCATCTCTGGCAAGTTCCAGGAACTGCAAGGAATCTCAGCACCTTGTACCCATCGTATGACAGCCATGTTTGCGTGTGTGTGTTGGGAACTAATATAAGAAATGGAGTGTAGAGTGTGGAATTTAGAGCTCTAAAGACTTGATTTTGTCACTTACTAGCTCTGTGCCTTCGGGTAAGCAGCTTAGCCAGCCTGACCCTCTTTTCTCCTCATCATTGAAGCATGGATAATAAGGAGAAGTTTCAAAATGGCAGCCCACTCCAGTGTCCTTTCCTGGGAAATCCCAAGGACAGAGGAGCTTGGTGGGCTACAGTCCACCAAGAGTGCTACAGTCGCAAAGAGTTGGACACGACTTAGCAACTAACACTAACTTTCACACTCAGGACGGATTTTCTAGCTCCAAGTCACTGAGGCACTGCCTCATTTTGTACTGCTTTGTGTAAAAGTAAAGACTATTGTTAAAGAAATAAAAAAGCATGGATAATAATCACCTACCTCACAAGTTAGGGTAAAATCTTCCTAAACCTGTATGATGCATCAAAGACCCTCAATAAACATCACCTTTCTAGTTTATATTAACTGTTTGTACTCTTTGAGACCAAGGACATGCCTTTCTTATCTTCATACTCTGTTTAGCATGTGCTGTGCTTAGTCGCTCAGTTGTATTTGACTCTTTGTGACCCCATGGACTGTAGCCCGCCAGGCTCTGTCCATAGGGATTCTCCAGGCAAGAATACTGGAGTGGGTTGCCATGCCCTCCTCCAGGGGATCTTCCCAACCCAGAGATCGAACCCAGGTCTCCCACATTGCAGGCAGATTCTTCACCATCTAAGCCACTAAAGTTATTTAATCCAGAACCTATGGATTAGGAATCCCTGGGGAAAAGAAAGGTATTTGATTCTATCCACATTACAATATCTGATCCTAGTAAGGTGCCATTGCTTGTTCGCAGATGTCGAGCGCCGACGCATTTATGATATTGTCAACGTCCTAGAGAGTCTACACATGGTGAGCCGGCTTGCCAAAAACAGATACACTTGGCATGGGCGACACAACCTCAACCAGACCCTTGGGACTTTGAAAAGCGTCGGGGAGGAGAACAAGTACGCCGAGCAGATTATGATGATCAAAAAGAAAGAATATGAACAAGAGTTTGACTTTAGTAAGAGTTATAGTCTAGAGGATCCCATCATCAAATCAAACACTGGCCAGAATGGACACCCAGACATGTGTTTTGTCGAACTCCCTGGAGTGGAATTTCGGGCAGGTGAGTGAGCTGGTGTTGAAAAGCTCAGGTGGCAAGGAAGCTCTCCAAAGGTCTAGAGACCAGGTTCCTTAGGGAACCCAGCTCAAAGCTACTGCTTTTCACATGAAAATGCTGCATGTCAACCGTGGGATCAGGTTGCGGTATTTTTAGCTTTGTTTCTTTAGAAAGCACTTGTCCCTTCATGGATTTTAATTCTCTAATCCTCTTCCTTTTCCAAAGCCTCTGGTAACAGCCGCAAAGACAAGTCTTTAAGAGTGATGAGCCAAAAATTTGTGATGCTGTTTTTGGTGTCAACGCCTCAGACAGTAAGCCTGGAAATTGCTGCCAAGATTTTAACTGGGGAGGACCATGTGGAAGATTTGGATAAAAGCAAGTTTAAAAGTAAGTGGCCCAACTGCCATGGACTTTTGGACCTACTCTTGAATTACTTTCTAATACATTGGCTATATAAACAGATCATCTCTAGTTAGGCTTTTGTATCTTCACTTCTCCCCAGAATTCATGAAGATACTGCTTGAGCTAGCTTGTAGGATTCAAAGATATGTATACAGCTACTCTTACTTGACACTTTGATTTATCTACCTCACTTGATACTGTAACATTGTCTCCATTTTACAGTGTCTGAAGTCTAAGCAGTAAAGTGGGACTGGAACCCAAGTCTCTGTTCTCCCCAGACTCTCATATTTGAGGGTGTAAATAAGTTCTAACACTGTCTCCAGAAGTGACCTGCAGCACAGTGGATTGGACATTTTGAAAGAGTGGTTTTACGGTGTCCCTTCTCTGCACTTACTGCCTTAGACAGTTTGCTTCCACAGTGACTCGGCTGGGCCAGGCAACCCAGCCTGTCTAGCATGGTAGGCAAGGCTTGCTCTCTCTGCCCTGAAACCAAAGCCTGACACCCTGTCCTGTGCATGGATGACCGCCATCAGGAGCGGTCCCAAGGGCTTGCTCCTGAGTGTCTGCCCCATAGCTAAGCGAAGAGAGTAACCTAATGAGTAATTGTTCTTCTTTTTACATGCAGAAATGTTTATTTAAATATTGGATTTTCTTTCACGGCTACTGATTATTTCCAATTCTTAAATAAAACTACTTGATTTCACTATGGGAAAAAAAAAGCATGATTTTAGCCAGAATATCTGCTCTCTGTTGGGAAGAAATCATAGATTGGATTCTTAAAAGAGCTCTGCCCTTGCCTCTAGAAAAGACTTTGCAGGAACTGCCCCATGCACACACACAGAGGAGCAGAGAGAAAGTGTAGAAGGCATTAGCTGACCTCCAAGCAGGGCATTAGGCTGGCCTGGACATGGATCACTCAAGGGACCGGCTGACTGGTGACCCCAAGGCATAGCAGAGGCTGAGGGAATGCCTGGGAGGTGTCATGCAGACTCCTTCCCATCCCTGTGAAGCTATACTGGTCCCACAAAAGTATGGAGACACCTTCAGTTTGATGGTGTCTCCATAAAGACAAAATTAGTAGAGATTAAGGCAGTAAGGCTAGCATTTGGCTTAGGAGATTTGTCATTTCAGAAAACACATCCCAGTCCTACCGATGGGCTGCTTGCTTTCTCTGAGTGACCAGTTTTCAGCTCTCTATTTCACTGGTTAGTCACAGCATTGGAAACTATTCCAGGAACTGCAGATGTGTAATTGGCTGAATCCCTAGGGAATTCAGAACCTTCTGGCATGCCTGTGAAGGAGGGGCTCAATTTGTAGCTTTGTACTATCAAGCTGAAGTAAAGGCAGACTTCTGTAGCAGAACTTTTCATGATATGTAAGACTTATAGAATAAGCAAATCTATGCATATACTATGGACAGTATAAATGTTTATAAATTTTGGTAGGTATAAAATTTTCCATGCTTGTGAAATTAAATACATTTATTTTCATAAACTATCACAAGCAGAAAAATAATACATTTATCATTGATTATTTCTATTTGTTCCTAAAATTCTGAATCCTCATTAGGAGATGCCCAGCAGTGGTAAATTTTTATTAGAAAATCTGTAACATGTTTCCCAGTAGGGTGATCTCATTGAGTCATTTTTCCTTTTTCAACATGTGCTTTTGTTTCAAAATCCAGTATCAGCAATAATTGAGTCTCAATATTTAAAACTTTTTTTGTTTTAATTAAAGCAGTATCACTAGAATAACTCAAGAAAAGTCACATTTTTCTCTGACATTGATGGTTAGGATAGCTCTTTGAGTGTACACTGTACACATGAAGTCCTTAGGAAGCAAAGTCCTTTGATCTTTCATTATTCCATTAAGTGATATATATACTTTTTCCCCCCAGCAAAAATTAGGAGGTTGTATGATATAGCTAATGTTCTGAGTAGCCTGGATCTTATCAAGAAAGTTCATGTTACAGAGGACAGAGGCCGAAAACCAGCTTTTAAATGGACAGGCCCAGAAATCAGTCCAAATCCCAGTGGTATGTATTTATTTCCTTTTATTCGTTGCTTCATTACTTTGAACTGATGCACATTTGGAAATACTCTTCCTTTCTCTTCCTACCCATACTGCCACATGGGAAGAGCATATACAAGTGACTGAAAAGACAAAGATGAGCACCAATATGGAAAGTTTGGCCCTTGGTTCCATCAGCAACTCAAGGTCCATAACCATCACATCCCTCTGTAGGAGGTAGTATCTGTGTGTAAAAGAATTTGACAAAGTTGAAACAGAGCCTGTGCATGTGGAGAATATGAAATGGATTCATTCCAGAATGAATATTCTGTCTACATCTCAACTCTGGGATTCTGACATTTTGTGTTCTACCAAGACCCCACACACAGAAGTTCTGGAAAATGGCAAGAACATGGGCCACGAAAGCAGAGGGAAGCTTAGGTTCCAGTCCCAACTCTGTCACTTATTCCAGCTGTGTGGCCTTGGGCAGGTGACTTCTCTAAGACTGTTTCCTCACTCCTAGTAGGAAGAACAACACAGTGCCTTTGCGAGGTTATTGTGGTTTTGGATATAACCTCAATGAGAGGTCCTTCAGTACAGGGATTTGGAGGACAGGCTCTGGGCTAGACTGATCAAGTTCATATCCGAGGCCCACGTTCTTCTAGCTGAGAGACCCTGAACCAGTTAGTTAATGTCTGAAACATCTCTGAAATGGGGGTGCATTTCCTGAGAAGTACCTGCCTGAGTTGTGGAGAGTGTCTTAGTCTGTTCAGGCTGCCCCCAAAGAGGACCATTGACTCGGTGGCTTATAAACAATATATTTACTTCTCATAGTTCTGGAGGCTGGGAAGTCCAAGATCAAGGCGCTGGCAGACTCAGTGGCTGGTGAGAACCTGCTGTCTAGACTTTTCTAGTCTTTTCATAGTAACCTCACATAGTGGAAGAAGACTAGAGAGCTCAGTAGAGTCCCTTTTATAAGAGCACTAATCCTATTCAAGAGGGTTCCACCCTCATGAACATCTCCCAAAGGCCCCACGTCCCAGTACCATCACATTGGACATCAGGTTTCAACATGTGAATTTGGGGAAATGGGATGGGGATGCAAACATTCAGTCCACAGTAGGGAAAGTCACCCTATTTCATCAGATGAAGTCGCCACTGATTCTGAGAGACACAATGTTTTATATTTCAATAAGAAATAAAAACCATTAATGCTCACCCTGAACACACACCACTGGTTATAAGATGACAAAGTCTTTCAGAGATGTTAAAGTAAATTATTATCTCAGAATTCGTTCAGAATAAGATGAACAAGGTTTTTTAGGTAAAGCCCTTTAAATGGTATCTGGCACATAGTAGGCACATAACTGTTGCCACTTTAATCTGAAATCATTTTAGAACCGTTTCCAGGTGGCTCAGTGGTAAAGAACCCATCTGCCAATCCAGGAGACACAGGAGATGCCAGTTCGATCCTTGAGTCAGGAAGATCCCCTGGAGGAGGAAATGGCAAGAATTCTTGCCTGGAGAATCCCCATGAACAGAGGAACCTGGTGGGCTACAGTCCATAGGATCGCACAGAGTTGGACATAACTGAGCATGCACTGAGCATGCACTGAGGGACATGCAGGACATAACTGAGCATGCACTGACCTCATACCCCAGAAGGAGGCTGAACCACTCATGTCTTAACACACTGCCCTTTCCTGTTTCAGGTCTCAGCCCAGTCCTTCCTTTCGCTGCCTCTGATTTGGAAGCGAGGCGGTCTTCAAAAGAGAACTGTGCCAAAAACCTCTTTTCCACACGTGGGAAACCAAACTTCACTCGACACCCATCTCTCATCAAACTGGTAAAGAGCATAGAGAGTGACCGGAGAAAGATAAATTCTGCTCCCAGTAGCCCTATCAAAACCCACAAAGGTATGTTTGCTATCATGTCAGGGCTCTGCTTGAAAGAATCCTTCTTCATCTGACTTTCAGCTCCCTTGATCCCTTGGGACTTGCTAGAGACTTGTTTGTTTCCATAGTCCCGAACACACTTGAAGCCCAACTTACATATGAATTAAAGGATAAAATGTGAATTGTGGGGTTTATCATGTAATTGCTGTGTGATTTGGGGGAGGGGTGGTGGTGCATGTTTTCTGTTCCTTTGACCTCAGTGATGTTTCATCTGTGTGAAGATTCATTCTTTTGCTTCGACCAACTCCCTCCCCCACCTTCTTTTTATTTTACCAGCTGAAAGCACTCAGAATTCTGCACCTTGCCAGAGCAAAATGGCTCAGCTTGCAGCTATCTGCAAAATGCAGTTAGAAGAGCGATCGAGGTAGGTGGGCAATGCTCTTCAGTAACAGGATGCATTACTTTACGTTGCATCATTAGGATTACTTATTTCATGTAAGAATAGGCAATAACCTTGGAAACTGGTGAGAGAATCTCTATAACTCATACTATAGAATCATTACAGAAACTATCTGCTGGTTTCATAAAAGCGTAGCTTCAATCTGGGGCAATCTAAAATGGTAGAACATTTTAGAGAACATATGTTTCCATTGTCTCATGTCTTCAATCTTGTCTTTTAGTGAACCCAGAAAGAAAGTGAAAGTACAGCTGGCAGGATCTGGGCACTGCAAACCAGTGGCCCCTCTGGACACTCCAGCAAATGCTGAGCTAGAGATGACAGCACCGTCCCTCATCCAGCCCCTGGGGGTGGTCCCCCTCCTCCCCAGCCCGTTGTCACCGGCAGTGCCCGTGATCCTACCTCAGGCCCCTTCGGGCCCATCATATGCCTTCTACTTGCAGCCTACCCAGGCCCAGACTATAACGCCACCCCCAGGCCTGAGCCCCACGGTCTGCCCGACCACTTCTTCTAACACTATGAGAGCAAAAGACTCCACTGATGCCACCGGTGAGAATGCAGACAGTGACGCCCCAAAGTCCAGTGCATCCACCAGGCCTGGAACTTTGCTGCCAGGGCCGGAGAGACAAAGTGCAAAGAACCGAGAGAGGGAGCCAGCTGGAGAAAAAGGCTCCAAGAGGGCGAGCATGCTCGAGGACAGTGGTTCCAAAAAGAAATTTAAAGAAGACCTGAAAGCACCTGAAAATGTCTCCACAGTAAGTACAGCCTTGAACTGTGCGAAGCTTTAGGTACTCCCCAGTTAATTAGGAGGGACTCTGCTGGCTTGTGAAATTTACCAGAGCAAAGAGCAGTCTCCCAGAAAACAGGGAACTGTTCCTTAGCGTCCCATAATCCAAACAAGGCCTCAGACAGCTAATCCCCTGACTGGGATGGCGGCAGGGGCATTTTTAACCTTTGGAGGAAGGGATTATCTGCTCTCTTTTTAAAGCACCGTGAGTGGTTGTCCTTAAGTCCGTTTCTCTGTCCCACACTGGAATGCAAACACCTGCCACGAAAGTCTTAAATAATTTACAAGCAGACGTGACCCCAAATGAATTGGTGGACGCATAGGGTTCCTCTAACTCCTGCTTTCTGAGTCATTACTTGATATTTGTTTGACATCATGTAATTGGCATCTGTGGCCTAGCAGAGAAATGGCTCCCTCCTGTTTTTACTTTCTACGTCAAATTTAAACCAAAATTTCCATGTTGTGCAAATAGAAAAATCAGGCTTAGCTTGGCAAGGTTTAGGTGTATTTGATGCATTGGTTTCTAGATGTTTTGATGTTCTAGACAGTTTTTTCCTGGATAGAGTTTAATTCGGGAAGGAAAGAACATGTATTGGCTGCCTACCCACATACTAGATGGCAGAAGTGTTAGGCGCTTCTGCATACGTTATCTCTTTTTCCACTCTCGGGACAACTGTATATGAAAGACAGCATCACCAGATAAACAAACATCACTAAACATGGAAGCAGAAGTTAATCTCTCATTTTGTCCCTGCTGTTAACTTAGGTTATTTTACTTCTCTACATCTTGTTTTCCCACATCTATAAAGAATTTGTTCTGCCAGTTTTTCCTGATTGTCTACTGGGTATGAAGCACTGGTGCTCTGGATCAAATCAGCACCTGCCTTTGGGGATGATTGCTTTTGAGCACTTGCCCCAGGGCCATATTACAGTTTTTGTGAGGTTAAGTGAATTTATTACATGATGGTATACATAAAGGGGTTTGTGATCCTTTCAAGGAACTGTAGAAGATGAAGGGTATTATCTGTAACTGTTGTTATTATGGAGGCTTTAGAGTCTGTCAGATCTTCCCTGAGGATGGCCTCATAGTCACCATTCAAAACATCCATTATCTTAGCATAGTATCATTTTGCATTTAATACACATGTTAGGGGGAAAATCACAAGGCTTCAGCTTGATTTGATTTTCTGGGAGGTCCATAATCTCTTTGGGGCAATGGGTATGATTTAATAATGGTCTCCTGTTGCTCACTTAGTTATTCAGGATTAGGGTTTTCACTGGATAGATTCCTCACACCCCCTGCTCTTTTTTTCATCTCTGACTTCATTTTGACCATTTCTTTTTAGCATGGACCAAGCAGAACAAAGAAAGGGAGAGATTCACGTGTTAATTCATTCAACAAACATTTACTGAGAATCTACACTTCTAGGGCTGGAGAGAAGAGAGTATACAAACAAACACAAGCATATCAGGTAGTGAATAATAAGAAATATGGTGAAAACAAAAGAGGATAGTGTCCTAGGAAGAGGAGTAGGAGTGCTGATATAGTCTGGGTGAGAAGATGCACAAGTGGCAATATGTCAAATTATTTTCATCCTGCTACTTTAATAGTTCTAATTTTAAAAAAGGAATTGGCATTATAGATGAAACAATTTTGTGATAAATACAGTTTATAGGAAAAGTAATTATTATTAGAGTTTTGCTGGAGATTTGAAGGGAGTTAAACCAGAAAACATTGTACTGTAAGATGCCAAAGAACAGCTGTTGGTAAAACACCTAAATCTACCCCTTGAAAATTCTCTATTCCTACAACCTTCAAGGAACCTACTAGTAAAGATATTGAACAGAACCAAGCATCTAAGAAACAAAATTGAAAGTTTGTGGTACCTCTTAGCACTGGGGATTCTGACCAGACCTATTAACAGCTAGATCAAAGCATAGACCGTTGTTTTGACAGTGGTGAGAAGAAAGATCTGCAGGGAGATGAAAGGTGGGCCTCTGGTTTACAAGAGCTGCTTTTTGCTTTTACCAGTCCTGTTCCTGTTAAGACCAATGAGACTTTTCAGGCGGCTCAGCCACCCATGTAGGCTCTGCTGGAAAAGTACAGTGATGAACAGGCATGAGGCAGACACACACAGCCCAATACTCTGGCCATTTCCGTGTGGAATATAACTTTATTCCCTAAAGCTTTTTCTGCGTGATATTTGGGCATCTAATATGAATTAATCAGTTCTCTTATCTGTCATTTTTGAAACCTAGTACCCTGCCCTTTCATTTGTATATTATAAGAGTGTTAGCTTGGTATCATTGGAACCTAAAGTACTAGGGGGAAAAAAATCTATAGTTATATAATTCCCTTATTCCAGATCAGGAGTCAGCAAACTTTTCTGTACAGATTGTGTGGTTTAGTCACTAAGTCGTGTCCAACTCTTGCGACCCCATGGAATTCTCTGTCCATGGAATTCTCCAGACAAGAATACTGTAGTAGGTTGCCATTTCCATCTTGAGGGGATCTTCCTGACCCAGGGATGGAACCCGCATCTCCTGCATTGCAGGCAGTCTCTTGTATTTCAGGTGGATTCTCTACCAACTGAGCCACAAGGGAAGCTTTCTGTAAAGGGCCAGAGAGTAAATGCTTTTGGCTCTGTGGGCCATATGGTTTCTGTTATACCTATTCAACTCTGCCATTGTAAAAATTTTTTAAAAAGTGGGAATGCATCTGCAGACAATATGTAAATGAATGGGCATGGCTATGTTCCGGTACAATTTTATTTGCAAAAACCGCCAAGAGGCTATATTTTGGGCCTGTGGTTTGACATTCCCTTTCTCTAAATCAACATTTCTTGACATGGTTTTTTTTCCTTAAATACCAATACTACCAACCATTTAGTTGCTGAATAGCCTGGGAAATGTTACATGATAAACACTCTCTTGGAGATTCACATTGTATGCCGTCATGAAAGTCCCTCAGAAGTTCGTCATAAAGATTCCATTTTCCTTTGTTGAATTCAGCATTTCCCCAAACATAATTTAACTATGACTCAAGTGGTACCTGCTTACATCCCATAGAAAAAACTAGGGTCCCTCAGAATAGTCTCTGGGAAATACCATCCCACATAATTCAAAGACAATCAGTTAATAACACAGCAGTGCCACTACAGTGTCCAGCTGCATTCAGCTTGTTCTGACAGCACCACATCATACCAAGAAGTCTGGAAGCAGACTTAGGACGTTGAGGGCGGTGGGGAGTGCTAGGTAAATCTTGCCCTTAAGCAGACTCAGTGCTAACTTTAGGACACTTCCTAAGACCCCGACTGGCAGTTAAGAAACATGGTTATTCAGGACAACTGTTGGGATGGGAAGGAGGGTCTTCAAAGAGCCATAGAGCTGGCCTGCCCGTGGCCCATACCACTGTAGGCTTTGGTCTGATGAGACAAACAACCACTAAGGGATATTAGTCCCAGAAGAGGCACGTGGTCATTTTTCTTCCTGTTGTTGTTTTTGTTCAGTCGCTCAGTTGTGTCTGACTCTTTGCAACCCCATGGACTGCAGCACGCCAGGCTTCTCTGTCCTTCACCATCTCCGAGAGCTTGCTCAAACTCGTGTCCATCGAATCGGTGATGCCATCCAACCATCTGATCCTCTATTATCCCCTTCTCCTCCTGCCTTCAACCTTTCCCAGCATCAGGGTCTTTTCTAATGTCAGCCTTCGCATCAGGTGGCCAAAGTATTGGAGCTTCAGCTTCAGCATCAGTCCTTCTAATGAATATTCAGGATTGATTTCCTTTAAGATTGACTTGTTTGTCTCACCATAAAGAAGGTGCTCACTTTTGCTTTGGGAGAAGGAAAGGATGGGAGAGTGAAGTGATTAAAGGCCTGCATTCCTTGCAAACCCAGGAAGACTGCTCAAGGGATTCTTAAGAGTCTGCTCCAACACCAAAAGTTCAAAAGCATCAATTCTTCGGTGCTTGGCCTTCTTTATGGTCCAACTCTCACATCCATACATGACTACTGGAAAAACCATAGCTTTGACTAGACAGACCTTTGTCAGCAAAGTGATGTCTCTGCTTTTTAATATGCTGTCTAGGTTTGTCATAGCTTTTCTTCCAAGGAGCAAGCATCTTTTATTTCATGGCTGCAGTCACCATCTACAGTGATTATGAAGCCCAAGAAAATAAAGTCTGTCACTGTTTTCATTGTTTCTTTCTGTATTCGTGTGAAAATAAACCCTTCCTCTTTGTTTTCTAGACCTTATTCCCATCAGGATACCTAATCCCTCTCACCCAGTGCTCAACCCTGGGGGCAGAGTCCATTCTGTCTAGTCATGAAAACTCAGGTACACTTTCCCCAAATCACAGGATCTACAGCTCCCCGATTGCAGGTGAGTATACTTAAAAACATCCTTCAAACACATTCTCCAGCTCACTTGAGCCTTATATACTTCTTGGACAAATGCCTGTGCCTTTAAGATATTCTCCTGCCTTTTCTTTCCAGGTGTTATTCCGGCGACATCATCTGAACTCACTGCTGTTAATTTTCCCTCTTTTCATGTAACACCTTTGAAGCTAATGGTCTCGCCAACTCCCATGGCAGCCGTCCCTGTCGGGAACAGCCCGGCTCTCTCTTCGAGCCACGCAGTCCCCATCCAGAATCCGAGCTCAGCCATTGTAAACTTCACCCTGCAGCATTTGAGCCTCATCTCCCCCGGTGTCCAGGTGTCCGCCAGCCCTGCGCCTGGAACCGTTGCCGTGTCGCCAAGAATAGAGGCTGTTAGTGTCACACCCGAAAATGCAGGCACTCAGCAAGGAAGGGCCACCAAGTATGACGCATCCATCCTGAGCCAGAACCAAACAAACGGACAATCATTTGCAGGGGCAGGGGCACAACAGGTGAGAGTGTGTCCATTCACTGATGTCTTTTTCTCTTTCAGTTCTTAAGTCCCAAATATCAGTATCATGGGAGACTCACTTTTGCTTTCGGGCAAGGAAAGGATGGGAGAAGAAAATGCTTAAAGGCCTGCCTTCATTGTAAATCCAGCAAGAGTGCACAAGGAGTCCAGATTATGGGGTTATCATGAGCTTTTTGTTTTCCCTTAACAAAAATAGTTGAGAGTGTGAAACTCAGGCAGGCTCACTTAGCAGATTTCAGGGCATTCGAGGTTCCCATCATGCGACATGTCCTTCCAGTCTAGTCTGCTGAGTTTGTCAGGACGTGTACCTGTCTGTCTGGGTCTGACTTTTCTCCATTTCTCTCTTTCCAATCAGCCTGTTCCTGTGACACCCAAAGGGTCCCAGCCAGTGGCTGAAAGCTTCTTCCGTACTCCAGGTGGACCAACAAAGCCAATAGGCTCCACCTGCATGGATTTTGATGGTGCTAATCACACCTCCGCAGGAAATCTCTTTGTCCCACAGCGAAAACTGGAAGTCTCAACGGAGGATATCCATTAATTGACATATTTGGCTTCGTTTAATCTTCTGAAGAGTTGTTTAATAGAGAAGATGGCCTCAGACTGATTTGGAGAACACATTCTCTGAAGATACTGTAAATACGTTGAGGGTTTACTTAATTGCAAAACAGACACTTATTTTCATACTTAAATATATATATATCCACACAGACATATAAATATATATTTGTATTAAGCTAAGTTCAGCCATCAGTCCTACAAAATAAAATGTTGAACTAAGGTATATTAACTTCTGGGGGAAGGGGTTTGTTTTTTCAGCTGTGCCTATCCTATTATGCCGAGTAACTGTGTTAAAGTTTACTTCCCTTTTGGTGAACCTGTGACAGGCCTAACACAGCGCTCTCTTCAACTTTGCACAAAGAAAACGCTGTGATATATAATGTATTTTTAAATGGGAGGACTGTAGCTATATTTTTTTGTAATTTCTTTCCGCTGTTGTTGCAGTATGTCTTTTTGTAAAGTTCGCAACAATCCTTAATCAAGTCTATGAAAAAATTATTTATAAAATGTATTTTTAATCATAAGTTGTTCAAATTAAAACTTTTCTAAAATGTATTTAACATCTTCATTTGGCCTGTTGGAAGAAAGTCTTGATATGGAGCATGCATCCTGGGTCCCCTTAGATATGCCAAGCTTATCCCTTATGTTCTTCACCTCTTTTGATCCTGCATATGGCTCCACTCTTACAGAAGTGAGAATGGCTTCAGAGAAGCTGCTGCTTGGCCAAGGACAACCAGCTAAGTCCCATGTGCTTTCCACCACACCCTGGGAGGTTGGAAATGAGAAGTGGGAGCTGGGGGTGCTCCCTGCCCTGCCCTTGCATGGCCAGCATCCACCCCAGGCCTCCCACTGTCAACAGAAGAGGGGCTGCAGCTACAGTCCTCTTTCCAAATGGCCCATCTCCAGGGATGGGCAAATAGGATTCTGATTTCATTCACACACAAGGAATTACCGCATCAAACCCTCTGTGAGCTTCAAGAGAAGAAAGAAATGAGCTACAATGTGTTCAGCATGTATTTTCTTGATCCTCTGGTTATGTGACGAATTGTACCTTAAGAATTGACACGTGCCTTCTCTGGTTGGGGTTCTTAAAGGATCATCATAATATCTATTTCCTGCATGTTTACTACGTGCCAGGCATCACCCTACACATTTTAAAGGCATTACCTCTACAAGCTACTATGACAAGGTCACTGAGGCTACCAGAGACTCAAGCAGCAAGTCCAGGGTCACACTGTGAGTTTATGCAAGGACTTAACCCATGTCTGTATCCATTTATTACCCATCTGCCTCCAGATGCATGCCCAGCAGCTCTAGGAGAACCAGGCACATCATTTCATGGTAATCTGAATGTTTATAAACTCACCCCTTTCGAATACATTTTGTTCGAACAGCCAAGTACAGCTAAGAGGGCAGATTTTCTTTCATTTTTTTAATTTTTATTGGAGTATAGTTGATCTCCAATGTTGTGTTAGTTTCAGGTATATAGCAAAGTGTTATCAGTTATACATATGCATTGTTGTTCAGTTGCTAAGTCATGTCCAATTCTTTCATTCCTTCCAATGAATATTCAGCCATGACACCTTGACTACAGCCTTATAAGAAAACCCATCTAAGCCATTCCCAGACTCCTGAACCCACAGAAACTAAGAGATAATAAATTCACACTGTTTGAAGACACTAAGTTCGCAATGATATTGTCATGCAGCAGTAGATAACCAACATAGCTACATAACCCACTGGTCTTCATAAATGTCTTCTTCCAGTTTATCTTATTATTGTTCACTGGTTTTATAGGGATTCATAGAAACAAACATCACTGGGACATGGAAACCCCAAAGGGTTTCATGGGAGAATCACTCTCCATTTTTAAAGCTGGAAGCAACTTTAAAGATGCCAGATAGTAGAGTGGACAAAGTTACCTGCCCAGCACAAAATTTCTTCCTCAAACTGCCTCCTGAATTTCCTCTTAAGGAATTACTGGGTGGAGCCCAGCAGACTGTAACTGGGGTTCCGAACCCATATCGAGTAAGAGTGGGCTTGTCATCCAGTCTAAACCAACCTTCTTGGAATCTGATATTCATTTCATCCTTGTGGTAGCATTCTTACTACTCTGTCCCCAGCGCAAGACTTGCTGGGGTTCCTGCTTCCCAGCCTCTGGAAAAGCCATGGCACTTGCTGGAGTTCAAGCCTGATTTTCAGTCATCTGCTGATTGCACATCTTCGCTATCCTTCCAAGAAATTTCCTTTTTCTGCAAGTTGCTGATCACACCTGTGACTGTGATCAGTGATCGATCAAAGGACCCTTACCAAATCACAGAGTGAAACTCAGAGCCAAGGTTTCCCAGTTTCCAGACCAGTTAGTTCCCTGTTCCCTGGGCCTGGTGAAATCCAGCCAAAGGCTGAATAGAAGAGGCCTTAAGAAATCCCTGGGCTTCCCTGGTAGCTCAGCTGGTAAAGAATCTGTCTGCAATGTGTGAAACCTAGGTTTGATCCCTGGGTTGGGAAGATCCCCTGGAGAAGGGAATGGCAACTCACTTCAGGATTCTTGCCTGGAGAATTCCATGGACAGAGGAGTCTGGTGGGCAACAGTCCATAGGGGCACAAAGAGTTGGACGAAACTGAGCGACTACACTTTCACTTTAAGAAACGCTTATCTCACCAGAAAACGCAAGCAACTCACATATGTTCAAATGAATGCAACATGCTGTTCAAAATACCTAGAAGGGTAGTAATAGTATGAAGAAGAGATGCAACTAACCCAGGGAATTAGAGCAACAGAATTTGCTGCAGAAAAAAACAAAAATTGTTCAAACCCAGCTTTAAAGCAAGTTTCCTCAGCCTTGTCCTTTTCAAGCGATTAGTGTTTCTCCAGATAAAGGATAGAGAGATTTTCAGAATTTAAGCAGATAAGCTGCCTGAGCAATCCTATTAATTATACAGAAGAGTGTGGGTTGACTGCAGATTCTTTACTGTATTTACCACTGACTTGTAGTTTTTAAATCTTGAGAACCTAAAATAAGAGTTAAGCTGGAAAGAAAATTGTCATTATTCTAGGTTGAAAAAAAAAGTATCAACCTTTTAATCAATTTATAGAGAGTGATTTTATATCTCAATGTTCTGTTGAGGGCATTCAGGTCAATTACTTGCTCAGTTAGATCAGTAACTAAATTAGATTTGTTGTGATTGTCAACAATTTGTAAAAAAGTAGCTAGGGAATATATTATCAGTATCCTTCAACAGTCAGGTAATTACATTTCTGAGAGATTTCAAGAGAATCTTCCATATTCCATGAGTTAAGTTCAGAGTCTAAACTGCCCTGTATAATCTGATTTTTATTTTAAAGGCATTATTCTAGCTCAATCTTAGGTTTCATCCCCCTCCCAAAAAGCATTTATTCAATTTTTACCATATGCTCAGCATTGTTATGGTAAAACAATGCCAATTATCCTACTTTTGATAATAAAATATCCTCTGTGACTCTTCTTAAAGTTTATCCTGCATAAATTTTTTATTTTAGTTACTACTAATTAAAGTCTTTCTAAAATGATAATATAGCTTTCCAGGTTCCTAAACAGAGCACTTTGAATATAACTAAAACTTTTCTTCATGTTTCAGAAGTTCGTGAGCATTATTTTATCAAATTCAAATTCAACAAACCATTTTTGGCATCTATAATACAGTAAACGGAGAAGGCAATGGCACCCCACTCCAGTACTCTTGCCTGGAAAATCCCATGGATGGAGGAGCCTGGGGTCGCTAAGGGTCGGACACGGCTGAGCGACTTCACTTTCACTTTTCCCTTTCATGCACTGGAGAAGGTAATGGCAACCCACTCCAGTATTCTTGCCTGGAGAATCCCAGGGACGGCGGAGCCTGGTGGGCTGCCGTCTATGGGGTCGCACAGAGTCGGACACGACTGAAGCGACTTAGCAGTAGCAGCAGCAATACAGTAAATGTCCCCAAGGGCTATCAAATATATGGCTATCAAATATATATATCAAATATATGTCTGTACCCTCCTAAAATTAATGGCTACAGAATAATTATGCTTTTCACATTCTGTTTTTCTGGTTCTCTTTCTCCAACTTTGATACCAGCTTCAACTTGCCTGTTGCTTCTAACTTCATGATTAATGAATCTCTTTCCTAACCCAGTAAAATGGAAGGATTTCAGAGGAGCTGATGTCACCCCACTCACCTTTATAAACCAAATCAATATAGAGGGATGGATAAAGATGTGGTACATATATACAATGGAATATTACTCAGCCATCAAAAAGAATGAAACGATGCCGTTTGCAGCAACATGGATGAACTCAGAGTGTCATACTGAGTGATGTAAGTCGGACAGAGAAGGAGAAATATCACATGACATCCCTTATATGTGGAATCTAAAAAGAAATGATACAAACGAACTAATTTACAAAACAGAAAGAGATTCACAGACTTAGAAAATGAACTTATGGTTGCCAGGGGGAAGGGATAGTTAGGGAGTTTGAAATGGTCATGTATACACTGCTATATTTAAAACGGATAACAACAAGCACCTACTATATAGCACATGGAACTCAGCTCAATGTCATGAGGCAGCCTGGATGGGAGGGGAGTTCGGGGCAGAATGGACACATGTATATGTATGGCTGAGTCCCTTCACTGGTCACCTGAAACTATCACAACATTGTTAACTGGCTATACCTCAATACAAAATAAAAAGTTCAAAAATAAATAAGCCAAGTCAATAGATTCCTAACTACTTACAGAGCTCTATTTCTCTCCTGTGGGGTAAAGTCCATGAGCTTCATCAGATGTTTCTCTTTCCAAATAGTGGTCCTTTTCACTATTGATACAAATCCAAAATTGATATTAGGAATCTGGGACATGATGGAGTGCCGGGAATGCTGAATATAAATTATATACCTAGATTCATGATCAAAATCCAATACTTAGACAATAAGGGCATTTCTACATGGAGATATCCTGAGAAATAGTACATGTCTTAGATATATTAGCGGAAAGGGGGGGGGACTAGATAAATAAAAGGAATCATTTTTATTAGAGCATCTACTAGTATTACCTACTCCAAAACAGTATTACGGGGTGGTTACTATTGGCCCCATTTACAAATGAGAAAGCAAATACGTAGCTTTTCAGAAAGCACAGCTCCAATTCCACAGTAAGTGCACAAAGCCAGCATGCATGTGCAGATCAGCCTGGCGACAAAGCTATTCTGATGCCAGGGCCCCACGTCCCAGCGCTCCATCACACTAAAGCTGTCACACGTTTTCAGACTGTGGTGGAACAGGCTGATTCCAGATTGTTCACGACAAATGAGAACAGAGCCAGGAACATTACTCTCAAAGCATGACAGCTATTTCTATTTTAGGCTCCCTACCTATAGTGATTAATGCTGTATCAAGTTGCTTAAGCCAAAACACCATCTCATAAAAACCCCTTCATGTAATGGCTATGCTTTTGAGTTCACCAAAAGAGGAGTGCTTGGCTCCTTGGACTGACTGGTTGGTGCCAGCCCTGATTCTCCATTTCACCCTTTCAAACCTTCATTCTCCCAGCTCCTCCTACAATGGTGCAAGGTCTAATTCCTGTAACAACAACAACAACAAATATATATATATGTGTGTGTGTGTGTGTGTGTGTGTATATGTATGTGTGTATATATATATATATATATCCCCTATTGAGGTTCTGCTTCTCTGATTTAACCCTGACTATAAAACACTATGCAGCACATTTGAAAGGAAATGGAGTCGGGGGAGTTTCAGAGGTGACCAAGGGCTGTCTAGTGTCCAGTGTGCAGAGAATAGGATGTGCCAGTATGTTGGCACTTTATAAGCTGTGGGTCGTTTTGGTTGCCAAGATTTTTGTAACTGCAAATCCAGGAGCTAAAGCATTTTTATGTCAACGTGCCCTTTACAAATGCACTGCATGTAACTTAGTCACTGTGTACCCACTGCAGCATCTGACCCGGCTCAGTTATGATGCCAGGAGACTTTGCATCCGCGATCTCACCTGCCTCAGCTCAGTCAGACAGAAAATATGTGGCTTGGGAGCCAATGGCTGGCTTCTGGCCCCAGCTCTGATCCCCTAATTAAGACACATAACTGTGCAGGCCTGGTTTCCTCTTGTATCATTAGAGGTATAAGCCCAAGGAAATGATTTCTGAGGTTCCTTAGAAATAAATTTTGAAAGCATGCTATGAAAAGCAAATTTAAAGTCACTAGTGATTCCTAGCACATAAGCAGAAACTGCACTCAACCAAAAGAAGTTTGTCAAATATATGGGAAAGAGATAATCCTAGAGAGAAAAGGAGCCACTTAATGAAACCACTAATCCTCAGACCTGAAAACACATGGTCTTCCCTCCTGGCTAACACCACATAAAGCAGATTGAGAATTTGTTGCTGCTGTTATTACATGAAGCTCTCATTTCCAATGAAACTCATCTTACAGGTTGAAAGTCTGTTTGTTTTCCTGTTGGTATTACTATTCGATTTTGCCTATCAGTTCTACGTATTTCTGGTCTGCTCTGTGGCATTATTTGAGACGACCTATGTGATCCAGAGCAACAGTTACATATCTGAGGGAAATGGATAGACCTCTCTTAACAAGCAGCTTTCTGAATGGAATATTCTCAACATAGAGCCTGAGGATCTCAAGGTTGAAAAGGACCTTAGAAATCATATCAGGGCTTCTCACACTTCCAGCTCGGACCCTAAGTCTGAGCGCTCCATCCCCAAAACTGGTGCCAGCTTGGCTATATCAGAAACTCAGAAGCAGCTTTTACAAATTCTTAGATTCCCATCTTCAAGAGATGAGTCTGGGATTTTTTTTTTCATTTTTATTGGAGTTAGTTTCTACTACACAGCAAAGTGAAGCAGCTATATGTTTGCATATAGTCCCCCCTTTTTGGATTTCCCTCCCATTTAGGTCACCACAGAGCACAGTAGAGTTCCCTGTGCTGTAGAGTAGGTTCTCATAAGTTATAAATTTTATACATAGTAGCAATAGTACCAATCCCAATCTTCCCTTTCCCCTTCAGTACCCATACATTTGTTCTCTATGTCTGTGTCTCTGGAATTTTCTTTTTCTTAAGCTTGCCAGCTAATTCAAATTTGTTGCTAGGTTTGAGAATAACTCTCTGGAAGGACCACCATTCGACATTTAAATTGTCATTACAGAACTTCTGGTGCTTATCAAGACAGAGTGAGCCCATTATAGCCTCTCTCTCCCGGTGATTATAACTTAAACCTCCAAAGAGAACACAATACAAACTAGCTGAGGACTCTGAAAAATGAACAGTAGCAAGTAGATTGAGAAGTAAGTCAAAATCTGAAGAGCAACTGGTATGGCAGTGAGATTACTTGGTTTTTCTTTCCTGTATCTCTTGGCTTTGATCCAAGGATGGGATAAGTCCTGCAACTGTCCACCAGGTATAGACTGCAACAAAGAATCAAAAAAAAACCCTCTTTTCTAACCGGAGGATCAGGAAAGTGGGCTTGTCAAGCAAAGGAGATGGGAGAGAATCGCTTTTTCTTTTTCTTTCCCTCCCAGACCTCAATGCCAGCCACAGCCCTAAAGCTTCACTGTCATGATGGTGGCTGCAGAAGTGTGGGCACCTAAAACTCCAACAACAATCTCTCAGTTTACACAAAATTGGGCAAGGAAGTCCCAATGGTCTGAGGAGTGTGGGAAGATTCCTGTTATTTTTCTCTCTTCTTTCTCTTCATGTTGCCTAGGAAACACCACAGGTGCTCAGAAAGTACATGGGCTAAAATTCTGGGAGAAACAGTGGGTTTCTAGCCAGAAGACCACCAAAAAGGACCCTTGGGAGCCAGAGAGAGTCCAGGAAAGTCCAAGGATGAGAAAGATGGAGAAGGAAATCCATTAGTTCTGGATATGAACTATTACCAGTCTCAGACGCACTCCTGGGTTACACATTGCATAACACAGACCCAAAGAATAATAGAAAAGATTTTGAAAACTAAATTATGATATAAATCACTGCCCAAGGAACAGATAAACACCTGAATGGCTTATCCGTTAGGCATACACACAAAGCACAGCAAAAGCTTTGAAAACTGAACTGACATTGAAACCACCACTCTCAGAAGGCAAAACACAGCTTAGGGTATGAGCCGAACCAGGTATGTTGTCTACTAAAATAAACAAACAAAAATTAATGTTCTCCAGAAGATTTTAATACAACCCAGAGTCTCACAACATAATATTCAAAATTCCAGAACACAATTCAAAATAACTTGACTCACAAAAAAAGCAACAAATAAAAGAGAAAATCTGCCCAATTCTCAAAGGAAAAGAGCATAACATACGCCAAACCCAAGACAATCCAGGTGTTGGAATTATAAAGATTTTAAAGTGATGATTATAACCATGATCCATGAAGTTGGACACTCTTGAAATGAATGGAAATATAGCTGTTTTCACCAGAAAAACAGAAATTATAGAGAAGAACAAAGTGGAAATTTTAGACCCTTAAAATACAGCTTCTGAAACAGAGAAAATTCACTGGATGGGCTCAATAACACAAACAAAAATTAACATTCTCCAGAGATTTCAGAGGTACCCAGAATCAATAGAGCGATCAGAAATAGACCCATACAAATATGGTCAATTTAACTCAATACGATTTTTTTATAAAGGTGCAAAAAAGTTTTAATGGAGAAAGGATAGTCATTTCAGCAAGTAGTGATGGAACAGTTAGACACCAATACCCACAGGAGTCAACCTCAAGATACAAAAATAAACTCAATATGGATAATATGCCCAAATATAAAGTATAAACCTATCAAACATCTTGAAGGAACCATAGGAGAAAATTTTTGTTATTTTGAGTCAGGAAAAGTTCTTAAATACAACCCCCAAAACATCCATAAGTAACAAAAGACATTATTGTTAACTTGGACTCCATCAAAATGAAAAATACGGAATCACAAAAGGCTTTTGAGACAAAAAAAGTCTTTTCCCCATGGCTCAGCAATAAAGAATTCACCTGCAATGCAGGAGACGAGGGTTTGATCTATGGGTTGGGAAGATCCCCTGGAAGAGGAAATGGCAACCCACTCTAGTATTCTTGCCTGGACAGTCCCTTGGACAGAGGAGCTACAGTCTATGGTGTCACAAAGAGTTGGACACGACTGAGCGACTGAGCACTCGCACACACATTCATAAAAGGCTTTAAAAATGTTTTTAAAATAAAAAGAACATCACAGACTGGGCAAAAATATTTGAAAATCACACAACTGATAAAGAACTTGTATCCAGAATATAGAAAGAACTCTCAAAACTCAACAATAAGAAAATAATCCAATTTTTTAAATAGGCAAAAGATTTGAACAGTTTACCAAAGAAAATATATGGATGGCACATGAAAAGATTTTCAACATCATTATTCACTGAGGAAATGCAAATTAAAATCACTTATTAGAATAACTGATTAAAATACCATTATTAGAATGACTAAAATTTTTAAATCAAGAAATTGATCACACCAAATGCTGGCAAGGATGTAAAATCTGGAGTTCTTACTTATTGCTAATGGGAATGCAAAATCATACAGATACTTTGGGAAACAACTGGGTAGTTTCTTATAAAATTAAATATGGACTTACTTTATGACCAGAAATTCTCCTTGGTTTATTTACTCCAAAAAATGAAAAGTTACATTCACACAAAAACCTATATGCTGCTAATGTTCGTAGTATTAGTAGTTTATTCATTGTAAACTGGAAACAACCCAAATATTCTTGAAATTTATCCTAATTGGTGTTCTCTGAGATTCCTAGATCTGTGGTTTGGTGTCTGACATTAATTTTGGGAAATTCTTAGTTATTATTGCTTCAAATATATTTTTTCTGTTCCTTTCTCTCTTCTGGTACATTATATCTTCTGTAGTCATCCCGCAGTTCTTGGATATTCTGTTCCAGCTTTTTTCCATCTTTTTTCTCTTTACTTTAGTTTCGGGAATTTCTGTTAGCATGTTCCCATGCTCACTGATTCTTTCCTCAGCTGTGTCCAGTCTACTAATGAGCCCATTAAAGGCATTCTTCATTTCTATTTTGGTATTTTTGATTTCTAGCATTTCTTCTTGATTCTTTCTTGGGATTTCCATCTCTGGATTTCCACCTATCTGTTCTTGCATGTTGTCTACTTTTATCATTAAAACTTTTAGCATATTAATCATGTGTGCTCGGTCACTTTAGTCACATCCTAATGGTTGCAACCCTATGGACTGTAACCCCACCAGGCTTTTCTGTCCATGGAATTCTCCAGGCAGTAATACTGGAGTGGGTTGTAATGCTCTCCTCCAGGGGGGATCTTCCCAATCCAGGGGTTGAACATGCATCTCCTGTATTGTAGGCAGATTCTTTACTGCTGAGCCACAGAGCCATAGTTGTTTTAAATTCCTGGACTGACAGTTCTAACATTCTTGCCATATCTAAGTTTGGCTCTGTCTCCTCAAACTCTGTTTGTTGCCTATTGATATACCTTGTAATTTTTGTTGAAAGCTGAATATGATGTACTGAGTAAAAGAAACCTAGTAATCATTCTCATGAAGGTCACTACTTGTAGGTTTTTGTTCCAATAAATTGTGATTCTCTGTATCCACCTATCTCTCTCTTCAATTTCAGGGGCAGTAGTCGTTCTTGTGATCTCAATTCTCTGATGACTATAATAAAAGTTGTTGATTTTCAGTTTGTTCAGCTTTTAAATTGTTATTAGGATGGAGACATGACTTCCAAGCTCCTTACATGCCATACTGGAAAACAGAAGTCACTTAGATATTCTTCAACTGGTGAATGGAGGGACAATGTGGTAGATCTATACAATGGAGTACTACTCAGCAATAAAAAGGAACAAACCTTGGATGAGTCAACAATATGGATGAATCTCAAATATACTATGCTGAGTGAAAGAAACATGTTCCAAAAGGTTGGATATTGTATGATTTCATTTACATGGCATTCTGGGAAAGTCCCAGGCTTCCCTAATAGCTCAGTTGGTAAAGAATCCAGCTGTAATTCAGGAGACCCCAGTTCAATCCCTGGGTTGGGAAGATCCCTTGGAGAAGAGAAAGGCTACACACTCCAGTATTGTGACCTGGAGAAGTCCATGGACTGTATTGTCCATGGGGTCTCAAAAAGTTGGACATGATTGAGTGGCTTCCACTTCCACTTTCTTTCCATTTTCACTGGGAAAGTAAAAACTTAGGGGTAGAGAACAGATCAGTGGTTGCCAGTGCTTAGGGATGAGTGTTGATTTGACTACAATGGGGAAGTACAAAATAATTTTGGAGGATGGTAATGACTCTGTATCTTGATTGTTGTGGTAGTTGTAGGAGTCTATGCATTTGTCAGAATTCATAAAACAATACAATAAAAAGTTCATACATTTTAAATAATTTTTTTAATTGCCATTACAGCAGCCCATCTAGATTGTTGCCAAACTCTGCCTGAAGGTTTCCTATGATGAGAAATTTACTTTTTTCAGAGACCATTGATCATATTATTAAAGAATTTCCCCATAAATGTGCTGTGAATGGATTACAGGTTATCAAGATATTAAACATCTCAGCCCTCAGGCAGGCAGGAGTCATTGAACCACTCTTTTCCACAATGAGCTGTAAAAATTCTTTCATTTTCTATAATTGCCATAAAGTTTAAAAGGATGCACTGTTATTAGATTTTTTATGCATTGAAACAATATCAGGCTATCTATAACGTCTATTCTTATTGGTCTTAATTTTTTCTTGAAACAAATGTATTGTTTACTTATATATATTGAAGCTCATCAGGTATTTGAAGATTTGCTCTACGTTTTCCTGCTCCCACCATCACCAGTTCTTCTCTGGTTCCTTGGGCTGTTCCTCACATGGCACATTCTAAGATTCTTTATTACCTCCTGGAACATGATTTTTATTTTCAGTATTGCTTCCCAATCTCCAGAATATGGTATTCAATTTTTAGCTAGCGTAGGATCTATAAGGAAAACATTTTTTACTGAGGTTGGTCCCCTGCTATCTACCTTCCCATATCCATCAGAAAATGAATACTGCAATCTTTCTTTGCAGACTGAAAATACTCCAGAGTCTCACGATGTTCAAGTTTTGTGGTTTAACCATACTGGCTCTATGGCCTCTACGAGTTCTTGGAGCACTTTCAAATTCTAGCATTTGGAGACAACTCACTAGAAGGGATTCATAGACTCAAAATATCACCAAGCAAGTCAACAATAACTACAACACCACCACCAGCACCATATCTCAGCATCTATAAAAGGATCCACATCTATAAAAAGATCCACAGTTGTCACACCATATACTTGGCGACCCTCCACCACCATGTCATTCTGTAACTAGAGCTCCTTATTGCTCTGACCCCTTTCTTTCAAATACTCATGGGGCAAAGCTCTCCTCTCGTCCAGGAAACAGGAGACCTTTCTTGGGTTCCAGCTAATCCTCTTAGGAAACTGTTCCTCACTCACATCAACTCACCGTCTACTTAACCCACATTCCAGCTGACAGACATTGCCATAATATTATATATACTTAGTCAGAAATAAATTTTATCTACTGTGGGTTTTGGGGACATTAGTTTATAAATCCCCTGGTCTATGACCTCAGATATAGCAAAAATGGATTTAAGAAATTAACCCACACACCTATGGATACCAGATTATTTTTGACAAAGAGGGCAAGAATATACAAGGGGAAAAAGACAGTCTCTTCAATAAGTGATGCTGGGAGAACTGGACAACTAAGCATAAAAGAATGAAATTAGAACACTTCCTAACACCATACACAAAAATAAGCTCAAAATGGATTACAGACCTAAATGCAAGACCAGAAACTATAAAATTCTTAGAAAAAAACATGAGCAGAACACTGTATGACATAAATCATAGCAAGATCCTTTATGACCCACCTCCTAGAATAATGGAAATAAACAAAAATAAACAGTTCAGTTCAGTGCAGTTGCTCAGTCGTGTCTGACTCTTTGCAACCCTCTGGACTGCAGCACACCCGGCTTCCCTGTCCATCACCAACTCCTGGAGTTTACTCAAACTCATGTCCTTTGAGTCAGTGATGCCCCACCTCCTAGAATAATGGAAATAAAAACAAAAATAAACCTAAATTAAACTTAAAAGCTTTTGCACAGCAAATAAAACTATAAACAAGGTGAAAAGACAACTCTCAGAATGGGAGAAAATAATTACAAATAAAACAATTGACAAAGGATTAATTTCCAAAATACACAAGCAGCTCATACAACACATTACCAGAAAAATAAACAACCCAATCAAAAAGTGAGCAAGAGACCTAAATAGACATTTCTCCAAAGAAGACATACAGACGGCTAACAAACACATGAAAAGATGCTCAACATCACTCATTATTAGAGAAATGCAGATCAAAACTACAATGAGATATCACCTCACACTGGTCAGAATGGCCATCATCAAAAAGTCCACAAACAACAAGTGCTGGAAAGGGTGTGGAAGAAAGGGAACCCTCTTGCACTGCTGGTGAGAATGTAAATTGATACAGCCACTATGGAAGATGGTATGGATATTCCTTAAAGAACTAGGAACAAAACCACCATATGACCCAGCAATACCACTTCTAGGCATATATTCTGAGGAAGCCAAAACTGAAAAAGACACATGTGCTCCAATGTTCACTGCAGCACTATTTACAATAGCTGGGACATGGAAGCAACCTAGCTGTCCATCAACAGATGAATGGATAAAGAAGCTGTGGTACATATATACAATGGAATATTGCTCAGCCATAAAATGGAACACATTTGAATCAGTTCTAATGAGGTGGATGAACCTAGAGCCTATTATACAGAGTGGAGTAAGTCAGAAAGAGAAAAACAAATATCGCATATTAATACACATACATGGAATCTAGAAAGATGGTACTGATAGACCTATTCTCAGAGCAGCAATGGAGACGCAAATTAGAGAACAGACTTATGGACAAGGGCAGGAGAGAGGAAGAAGAGGGTGAGATGAATAGAAAGAATGCCATGGAAGCATACACACTAACATGTAAAATAGATAGCCAATGGAAATTTGCTATATGATTTGGGGAACTCAAACCAGGGCTCTGATGTTGAAGCTGAAACTCCAATACTTTGGCCACCTGATGCAAAGAGCTGACTCATTGGAAAAGACCCTGATGCTGGGAAAGATTGAGGGCAGGTGGAGAAGGGGACGACAGAGGATGAGATGGTTGGGTGGCATCACTGACTCAATGGGTATGAGTTTGGGTGGACTCCAGGAGTTGGTGATGGACAGGGAGACCTGGCGTGCTGCAGTCCCTGGAGTCGCAAAGAGTCAGACACGACTGAGTGACTAAACTGAACTAAACTGAAACCAGGGCTCTGTAATAACCTAGAGATGTGAGAAAGTGTAGGAGGTGGGAGGGAGGGGACATACGTACACTTACTGCTAATTCATGTTAATGTGTGACAGAAATCAAACCAGTATTACAAAGCATTCACCAATCAATTAAAAATAAATAAATACAATCTTCTAGAAAAAGAAATTGGGTTGAAGTCTCCCAACCCCAAGTCATCCCCTCAATGGATCTTTGAAACACACCCTGCAAGTTATAACTCAAATCTGATGACAGACGATTTTCCCAACTTCTATTTATAACTCCTAAATCAATGAAATACAGATAAAAATAGTCTATTTCTATAGGTTAGAAAGAAATATCTGGATAAAAAGGATTTCTGCTAAACAATTTAAAAGTAGAATTTTGCTTGAATGGATCTATTAAAAATGAGACTGGATCCACAGAAGACACCGAAAACAGAATAAGGATACAAGTCACAGATGGAAGAAAACATTTGCAAAAGACATACCTGATAAAGGCCTATTATCCAAAATATACAAAAAAACTCTTAGAACTTAACAGTAAGAAAATGAACAACCCAAATAAAAGATGGGCAAAAGCCCTGAACAGATACCTCACCATAAAGACATGCAGACGGCAAATAAATATATGAAAAGATGTTCAATGTCATATGGCATTAGGGAACTGAAAATCAATACAATACACCTTTTAGAATGGCCGAAATCCAGAAAACTGACAACACCAAATGCTGACCAGGATATAAAATAATAAGAACTCTCATTAATTGCTGGTGGGGATGCAAAATAATACAGCCATTTTGGAAGATGGTTTGGCAGTTTCTTATAAAATTAAACGTATTTTTACCATATGCTTCAGCAATTGCACTCCTTGGTATGTATCCAAAGGAACTGAAAACTTTAAAAACCTGCACATGGATGTTTATAGAGGTTTTACTCAAAACTGCCAAAACTTAGAAGCACTTAAGATGTCCTTCAGTGGAAGAATGGCTAAGTAAACTGTGGTACATCCAGACAATGGAATAATACTCAACGTTAAAAAAAAAAAGAGCTATCAAGCCATGAAAAGACATGAAGGAAGCTAAATGCTTATTACGAAGTAAAAGAATCCAATCAGAAAAGGCTACATACTACGTGATTCCAACCATATGACATTCCAGAAAAGGCAAAACTATGGAGGCAATAAAAAGTTCCAGAGGTTAGTGGGTGAAAAAGATTGAATAGACATAGCAGACAGAATTTATAGGACATCGAAACTATTCTGTATGAAAATATGACTGTGAGAACTGTCCTTATACATTTGTCAAAACTCATAGATTATAAAACACCAAGAGTGAACCCTAATGTAAAACTATGGAATTAGGATGATAATGATGTGTACTGCCTACTGCCAAATTCAGACTTAAATTGAAGAAAGTAGGGAAAACCACTAGTCCATTCATGTATGACCGAGATCAAATCCCTTATGAGTATATAGTAGAAGTGACAAATAGATTTAAGGGACTAGATCTCATAGACAGAGTGCCTGATGAACTATGGACAGAGGTTCGTGACATTGTACAGGAGACAGGAATCAAGAAAATCACCATGGAAAAGAAATGCAAAAAAGCAAAATGGCTGTCTGAGGAGGCCTTACAGATAGCTGGGAAGAGAAGAGAAGCGAAAAGCAAAGGAGAAAAGGAAAGATATTCCCATCTGAATGCAGAGTTCCAAAGAATAGCAAGGAGAGGTAAGAAAGCCTTCCTCAGCGATCAATGCAAAGAAATAGAGGAAAACAACAGATTGGGAAAGACTAGAGATCTCTTCAAGAAAATTAGAGATACCAAAGGAACATTTCATGCAAAGATAGGCTCGATAAAGGACAGAAATGGTATGGACCTAACAGAAGCAGAAGATATTAAGAAGAGGTGGCAAGAATACACAGAAGAACTGTACAAAAAAGATCTTCATGACCCAGATAATCACGATGGTGTGATCACTCACCTAGAGCCAGACATCCTGGAATGTGAAGTCAAGTGGGCCTTAGAAAGCATCACTACGAACAAAGCTAGTGGAGGTGATGGAATTCCAGTTGAGCTATTTCAAATCCTCAAAGGTGATGCTGTGAAAGTGCTGCACTCGATATGCCAGCAAATTTGGAAAACTCAGCAGTGGCCACAGGACTGGAAAAGGTCAGTTTTCGTTCCAATCCCAAAGAAAGGCAATGCCAAAGAATGCTCAAACTACTGCACAATTGCACTCATCTCATATGCTAGTAAAGTAATGCTCAAAATTCTCCAAGCCAGGCTTCAGCAATACATGAACTGTGAACTTCCAGATGTTCCAGCTGATTTTAGAAAAGGCAGAGGAACCAGAGATCAAATTGCCAATATCCGCTGGATCATCGCAAAAGCAAGAGAGTTCCAGAAAAACATCTATTTCTGCTTTATTGACTATGCCAAAGCCTTTGACTGTGTGGATCACAATAAACTGTGGAAAATTCTGAAAGAGATGGGAATACCAGACCATCTGATCTGTCTCTTGAGAAACCTGTATGCAGGTCAGGAAGCAACAGTTAGAACTGGACATGGAAAAACAGACAGGTTCCAAATAGGAAAAGGAGTACATCAAGGCTGTCTATTGTCACCCTGCTTATTTAACTTATATGCAGAGTACATCATGAGAAACGCTGGGCTGGAAGAAACACAAGCTGGAATCAAGATTGCTGGGAGAAATATCAATAACCTCAGATACGTGGATGACACCACCCTTATGGCAGAAAGTGAAGAAGAACTAAAGAGCCTCTTGATGAAAGTGAAAGAGGAGAGTGAAAAAGTTGGCTTAAAGCTCAACATTCAGAAAACTAAGATCATGGCATCTGGTCCCATCACTTCATGGCAAATAGATGGGGAAACAGTGGAAACAGTGTCAGACTTTATTTTGGGGGGCTCCAAAATCACTGCTGATGGTGATTGCAGCCATGAAATTAAAGGACACTTACTCCTTGGAAGGAAGGTTATGGCCAACCTAGCTAGCATATTTAAAAGCAGAGACATTACTTTGCCAACAAAAGTCCGTCTAGTCAAGGCTATGGTTTTTCCAGTGGTCATGTATGGATGTGAGAGTTGGACAGTGAAGAAAGCTGAGCGCCGCAGAATTGATGCTTTTGAACTGTGGTGTTGGAGAAGACTCTTGAGAGTCCCTCGGACTGCAAGGAGATCCAACCAGTCCATCCTAAAGGAGATCAGTCCTGGGTGTTCTTTGGAAGGACTGATGTTGAAGCTGAAACTCCAATACTTTGGCCACCTCATGCGAAGAGGTGACTCACTGGAAAAGACCCTAATGCTGGGTAGGATTGGGGGCAGGAAGAGAAGGGGACGACAGAGGATGAGATGGTTGGATGGCATCACCGACTCGATGGACATGGGTTTGGGTAGACTCTGGGAGTTGGTGATGGACAGAGAGGCCTGGCGTGCTGCAATTCATGGGGTCGCAAAGAGTCGGACATGACTGAGCGACTGAACTGAACTGAACTGATGTGTAGTGCAGGTCCACTGATTCAGTCAAATGCACCACTCTGTGCAGGACACATATCAGGAGAGGCTGTGCATGTATATGAAAATTCTCTGTACCTTCTACATAACATTACTGTGAACCCAAAATTACTCTAAGAAATAAAGCCTAGTTTAAAAAAAATAGCATTTTAGAATACTAGAGGACTTTCAAGTTTCTTGTACACAAAAGGAAATTGTCACAGCACCTAACAGGTGCCAGTGACATCATTTCACTCACCACCTTGACGATTTCCAATTCTCTTCGCCCCTGTGACATATTGTAGACTGCCTTCCCCAAAGACTTGAGTTTAAAACCCCCCTCCAAGCATCTTCTCCTTCTCCATCTCCTCCAAACCATCTTCGTGTATGACCCGACCACTTTATTCTCTCCTCCATCTTTTTGAACCCATCAGATCAACTAATCTTTCTGACGTCTTTTTCTTGGCCTTATGCATGCCCTTTCAACTTTAAAGGACCAAAGCCCTAACATTGTGTCAGTAAGGAGTTTTTTGTTAGTTAATTTTGCCTTTTTTTTTTTTATCCTATATCAAGAACTCTTGCTTCATAAAATATTTGGTACTATCTCTAATACCTACATTTTATGTAATAGGGCCACAGTAGGAGAAAGGTGTTTCTATGACAATATAGAATGCCTGCTCTTATTGCTAAGGGACCATCACACACAAAAGGAAATAAGACTTACTTTCCCTAACTAGAAAATAAGAATGCTCAAATTTTAGAATTAGAAGACACCTTAAAAGTCATTTTGTCCAGCATGAACTTTTAGCTGTGCTGTGCGACTTTCAGGATCCCAGCTCCCCGACCAGGGATTGAACATTTGCCCTCAATAGTGAAAGCATGGAGACCCAACCACTGAATTCCCAGGGAATTCCTAGCATGAACGTTTTGTAAATAAAAAATCCAAAAGGGAGACTGACTTGCCAAAGGGCACACAGCTCAGTTCATGGCACAGGTAAGACTAGAAACCCATTTCTGTCCATTCCCACCTGGTGCTATTTCCACTTCAGGCTATATGGAGTGGCTGCTGCTGCTGCTGCTGCTGCTGCTGCTGCTGCTGCTGCTGCTGCTGCTGCTGCTGCTGCTGCTAAGTTGCTTCATTGGTGTCCAACTCTGTGTGACCCCATAGACAGCAGCCCATCAGGCTCCGCCATCCCTGGGATTCTCCAGGCAAGAATACTGGAGTGGGTTGCCGTTTCCTTCTCCATTGCATGAAAGGGAAAAGTGAAAGTGAAGTCGCTCAGTCGTATCCAACTCTTAGCGACCCCATGGGCTGCAGCCTACCAGGCTCCTCCGTCCATGGGATTTTCCAGGCAAGAGTACTGCAGTGGGATGCCATTGCCTTCTCCATACTTAAATAAGGAACTTCTTCTTGCTGATTTTGTGCTGTCTCCTTTATTGTTTATCTAAGATATGGAAGGAATTTAGCCCTTTCAAGACTTCTCAAAACCACTCAGTTTGATGAATAAATTCAACCAAAAATTTTCAAATGCCTGCAGGTGCCAACACAGAGGACACAAAGATAAACATGATGCTCTCTGTTCCCCTAAGGAGTTCACTATCTCATGAGCCAAAATGACATATGACAAACCAGCCCAAATTCCTTGAAGGAGGCATGTGAAAGGAGTGTTTGGGGGCCAGCACAGAGAGTGGCATATCCCACCTGGAAAGGGGCAGGTGAGGAGGCCTGCACTGAAGAGGTGGCATTTGAGCTGCTCATGGAAGGCCAAGGAAGATTTCACCCCAGGGGGTAGTTAAGGAGGGGAGGACATTCCAGGCAGAGGATGGAGTGTGAGCAAAGCAGAGAGGCATGATAGAAGGCTGGCTATTTTTGGAGAACAGTGATTAGCCTGGAGAGGCTGGAAGATAGGATAAAGGAAAGTAGGGTGGTGGGAGAAAAAGTTGGAATGTTAATCTGCGGCTAGAAGAAGAAACTTAAATGTTATGTCAAAGTTTTTAATATGACTGTATACTAATGGGGTATTAATGGGGGGGAGGGGGTCTTTAAGCTGGAAGCTGCCATCCTCAGATCTGTGTTTCCAAAGACAGACATTCTTGTAGCAGTGTGAGAGATGGAAGAGAGGTGGGGGAAACTGAGCAGGACACGTCCAAAAAGAAATCTAGGCAAGACATCTGAGTTAAGGCAGTAAGAGAAGCAGGGAAAAAAGAAAGACTGGATTCAAAAGCATTTCTATAGTTGATATAAGGGCTTTGCTGCTGGCTCAGTGGTAAAGAATCTGCCTACAGTGCTAGAGATGCAGGTTTGATCCCTGGGTTGGGAAGATCCCCTGGAGAAGGAAATGGTAACCCACTCCAGTATTCTTGCCTGGAGAATTCCATGGACAGAGGAGCAGGGGTGGGCTACAGTCCAGAGGGTCGCAAAAGTGTCGGATATGACTTAGTGACACAACAGCAACAATAAATTGTTGATACAGGTGAACAGTGATAGATGCCACTTAAGCCAAAGCAACCACTCCTAAAATGATCCCACTGATCCTCTTCTGAACCTCCACGTGTTAATCTGCATTTGTCAATTTGCCAGCCCTGTGAGACCTACCTAAAGGTTTGCACTGCTTCGGGCTCCTCCTAGAGGCTTTGTCCTGGCTGAATAGTGAATACAAAAACAGCCTCTACTGATCCCCAGGGACCACTGATGCAGATTAAGCCCTACTAATCTCTCAGAGCAAGATGAAGTTGAGTTGGTACTTTGACGGCAGGGTTGCTCTGACTTGTGGTGTCCTGCCCCTGTACTGTCCTCTCTCCCAACTACACAGTGTGATCAGATCAGCTGAAACTTCCCTCAGGGTATTGGCTCTGAGGCAGAGAACCTGGAACAAGTTCTCACTTTACCATTTACTGGCTATATGACCTCACCTCTCAAACCAGGTTCTTCATCTGTAAAAAAAAAAAAAAAAGGGAATAATAGGGACTTCCCTGGTGATCCAGTGGTTAAGACTCCTCACTCCCAATGCAGGGGCCCAGGTTCAATCCCTGGCCATGGAACTGGATTCCACATGATGCAATTAAGACTTTGCCTGCCGCCACAAAGATCAAAAATCCTGCATGCCGCAACTAAGACACAGCACAGACAAATAATAAATAAAAATAAATATTTAAAAAAAGAGAAAAGGGAATAATAACACCTATCTATACCCTCCCATTGCTTGAGAAACAGAGAGAAAGTGACAGAGAGAGGAGAATCACATCTGAGAGAAAATCAAACACTCGGTAATGCCTTTAAGCTAAAGGTGTTATGTAAGGAACCCTGTCATCACTACTGTCAGCAGTGATGTATGGTTATAAGAACAAAGAGGCCAGTAAAAAAATATCTGAATGATGCAAGTACACCAATTATTTGTTTCTCCAAGTCTCACTTCATTGCAGTGAGGATGACTATATATATATATCTTGGGAAAAAGGAACCATCTTGGTGCCCTTAAGTGTTGCTTTGCCCATTTCTCTGCCTTTCATGAAAGAACCGCATGGCCAGGGGCAACCTTTGAATGGTAGTTTTAAATTAACTCGCTCTTTGAAATAAGAGCCAACGACAAATGTCAGACCACTGGTGCAGGAGAAATAGTGAAAAGCCCTACTTCCTCTAAGAATGCGGCTGATTGAATACATTATAGTCCAATTATGTTTCTTTCTAGAGTGGTTTGGAGGAGCGGATGGAAGCTAAGATTCCCAGGCCTGTAAGTTCTCCCACTGCTTATTTTCTCTGTGTCTGACATGGTTTAGAACAGTGGTTTCCAAAGTGGAAGGGAGGCCAGCATCCTAGAGAGCATGTGAAATACTAGAGAGTAAGAAAAAGAATTAGAACATTTATTTTTATGTTTTTTAGTGCATGGTATGGAGTGTGTTTTATAGTATATATGACAGTCATATGTTGGGGCTTCTCCAGTGGCTCAGAATGTAAAGAATCCGCCTGCAATGTAAGAGACTTGGGTTTGATCCCTGGATCGGGAAGACCAGGAATGGCCACCCACTCTAGCATTCTTGCCTGGTGAATTCCAGGAACAGAGGAGCCTGGTGGGCTACAGTCCATGGGGTCTCAAAGAGTAGGACATTACTGACTGATTAACACTTTTTCATGGAGTGTGTTTTATGTTGTACATTACAGTAATAATCTATAATTTACATATATATGTACATATACAAGTGTATATAAGCATATAAACAAAAATGTTTACTGAGGGGGCAGTGATTCAATGAATCTGGGAGCCAATGTTGTAGAAGGGATTTGAAATTCAATCTGGCTTTGAATTTCCTGTCTCCTTAGAGATCTGTGTTTCCCAATGACTTCTCAGTTTTTGGTTATCCTAGGTGAACGGAAGGGACGAAACAGTGATTCTAGTGCTGATATTGCTACTGACTCACTGTTGACTCTGCTGTGTGGCCTTGAGGGAGTTACTTAGCTTTCAAGAGCTGTATTTATTTCATTCCTCACTCATGGGTATAGTAACGGGTACAGAAATACCTTCTTTACAAAGTTATTGAGAGAATTAAATACAGCTTATTCTTATTCTTATTTGGGTGTAAAGACAGTGTTTTCAGGCGTGTATTTAAATTCATCGTCCCATCTCACTCTCTTGCCTGATCTTTGTGTTCTATGTTTCACAAGTGACTCATTTATGACTGTTCTGGGGGACAATGGGGCAGGAACAGTGGGTTGTGATCCTTGTATTACTATTTACTCACCTGCTGAGTCAACACTCAGCTAGCATTGATTGGACATCCTGCCATGTGTCCAATGCATGCTTAATATTATCTAGTCCTTGTAGAATCCAAAAGGCATTTGCTTCATTTTTCAGAAACTCTAGAGCAGTGCTAGTTAACAGAACTTCTACACTGATGGCAACATGCTATAGCTACACTGTCCAAGGTGTAGGCAGGAGCCACATGTGGGCAGTAAGTGCTTGGACTATGAATACTGTGACTAAGGAACTGAATTTTTCATTTTGTTTAATTTTAAATAATTTCAACTTAGCTGCATGTGACTATTGGCTATTGTATTGGACAGTACAACTCTGGAGACTGCTGAGCTAGCATTCAGGTATAGGCAAAATTGAGACTGTTATGGGCTGAATTGTTCCTCCCAAATTTCTGTCGAAGATCTAACCCCTGGAACCTCAGAATGAGACTGTATTTGAAGATAAGGCATTTGAAAGTAAAATGAAGTGCTATGACTGGGCCCTCAATCCAACATGACTGGTATCCTTTTAAAAAGGGAAGATTAGAACACAGACACACAAGGGCGAAGACCATCTGCAAACACGCGAGAAAGACGGCCATCAACAAGCCAAGCGGAAAGGCCTCAGAAGAAACCAACCCTACTGACACCTTGATCTTGGACTTCTAGCTCCAGAATTGTGAGAAAATTCATTTCTGTTGTTTAAGCCATCCAGTGTATGTTTGTTACAGCAGTTCTAGCAAACTAATACAGAGACCTTTTCAATTATGTGTAAAACCCAAAATATTGTCATGGGTTAACTCTGGGAAGGAGAGTAGGATTGTGGGAGGGCACATTTTTGGCCTCTGTCCCACAAGTACAGCTTGTGGGCTCTTAGTTCCTGGACCAGAGATAGAATCTGTGCCCCCTGCAGTGGAAGTACAGGGTCTTAACCACTGGACCATCAGGGAAGTCCTCGGAGGGCACTTTTACTATTTTATCATTTAGTCTTTCACAATAAAAATACATTTTTGTGTTACTTGTGTCATTATTTTTTTTTTTTTTTAAGATCAGAAACATTAGAGTCAAACCTAGATTTTCTGGCTCCAGAAATTACTCTACTATACACATTGCATTTCCCCTTGAGCAAACTAAATCTCTTCTTTAGGCCTTAATATTTGGACTGATAAAATGAAAGTTGTGGGCTACATTTGTGACTTTCAAATTTTGTCTCAAAGTAATATTTCAGAAGCTACTTTGGAGGTGCAGAGAAAGGCTATGTAAGTAGATCACCTATGTTTTTCAAGCAGTGAAGTTCCTATTTTATTTGCTTTATATATGTATGTCCCATTGGGGCTTCCCTAATAGCTCAATTGGTAAAAAATCTGCCTGCAGTGCAGGAGACCCTGGTTTGATCCCTGGGTTGGGAAGATCCCCTGGAGAAGGGATAGGCTACCCACTCCAGTATTCTTGGGCTTCTCTTGTGGCTCAGCTGGTAACGAATCTGCCCGCAATGTGGGAGACCTGGGTTCAATCCCTGGGTTGGAAAGATCCCCTGGAGAAGAAAAAGGCTACCCACTCCAGTATTCTGGCCTAGAGAATTCCATAATCTATACAATCCATGGGGTCACAAAGAGTCAGACATGACTGAGCGACTTTCACTCACTCACTCACTATATTTGTGTCCCATTTAACACTATTTATAGAAAATAGTATTATAATTCTAAAAAAGACACACCAAAGTCTGGAAGCTGCTTTCCTAGATGACTTCTAAGTTCCTTCTAACTTGAACATCCTAGAGTACTTACTATTTCGATAGCAAAAACATTTTTGTATGAAAACAGGGACTAGGGAAATCTCATATTGGGTTTTGCTGTATTCATATTTGTGAAATTATTGCAAGCTTCTTTACTGTGAAGTATTCTGTCACTTAACCAATAGCTTTAGATCATTTAATTAACAGGCCAATACGACTGATTTGGAGGGCTGGATTTCACACAACTCTTGGTTGGGTATTACCCACACCTAATCTCAACATCCAGGTCAACACTAGTGGGAAGTACCTTTCCCTAAGAAACTTGAATTTTGATCTAGGACCTGCCAAGTCCTAGATACACAGAAGAACTGTACAAAAAAGATCTTCATGATCCATCTATTTCTGCTTTATTGACTATGCCAAAGCACTGTGTGGAAAGTGAAAAACTAAGAGCCTCTCTGTTGATGAAAGTTAAAGAGGAGAGTGAAAAAGTTGGCTTAAAGCTTAACATTCAGAAAACTAAGATCATGGCATCTGGCCCCATCACTTCATGGCAAATAGATGGGGAAACAATGGAAACAGTGCCAGACTTTATTTTTTGGGGCTCCAAAATCACTGCAGATGGTGATTGCAGCCATGAAATTAAAAGATGCTTACTCCTTGGAAGGAAAGTTATGACCAACCTAGACAGCACATTAAAAAGCAGAGACATTACTTTGCCAACAAAGGTCTATCTAGTCAAGGTTATGGTTTTTCCAATAGTCATGTATGGATGTGAGAGTTGGACAGTAAAGAAAGCAGAGCCCTGAAGAATTGATGCTTTTGAACTGTGGTGTTGGAGAAGACTCTTGAGAGTCCCTTGGACTGCAAGAAGATCCAAAAAGTCAATCCTAAAGGAAATCAGTCCTGAATATTCATTGGAAGGACTGATGTTGAAGCTGCAACTCCAATACTTTGGCCACCCGAAGGGAAGAACTGACTCATTTGAAAAGACCCTGATGCTGGGAAAGATTGAAGGTGGGAGGAGAAGGGGACAACAGAGGATGAGATGGTTGGATGGCATCACCGACTCAATGGACATGAGTTTGAGTAAACTCTGGGAGTTGGTGATGGACAGGGAAGCCTGGCGTGCTGCAGTCCATGGGGTCTCAAAGAGTCGGACAAGACTGAACGACTGAACTGAACTGAACTGAAGTCCTAGATCTGGCCTTGACCTCATGGCCAGACATCATGGTCTGGCCTTGCACAAGTTAGGCACCTGTTTCTTTAGCCATAACAAAGACTTGGTGTATTGGGACTTCCTTGGTGGTCAAATTGGCTAAGACTCTGTGCTCCCAATGCAGGGGGCCCAGGTTCAATCCCTGGACAAGGAACTAGATTCCATATGCTGCAACTAAGACCTGGTGCAGCCAAATAAATACATGTATATGATATATAATATATATATATAATTTGTAAAAAAGAAAGCAATATGTCTATTAAACCTCTGAACTTCTTGTCAGCTATCAAATTCTATAATTCATTAAGTCCTTGATGCTTGATCAAAACATATTTGCACTTCAGGCAGAGAAAAATTAGACCTCCAAAAAAAGATGTGGGTTTACAGAGATTTGTCAAGACTTACTTTAAATAGGATGCACAGCCATGTTAAATTCTTAAATTGAAAAAGATAACAAAGTAACTGAAAACTTTGGAGAGAAAACATTTCCTCATAGGATAGGGGGCCATGAAGTGACAGGACTTTAATGATTAGCTGACCTTATTTTCCCAAGCTGCTTTGAAGAGATTATCTAAGTATCATTCCAGACACCCATCACTCTTATTTTTAGCTCTGAGTTTCCTTCACGAGAACAGTGACCTGTGTCTTAGAGTTCCAGAGGGCACCCAGATATGGTTCATGATTCATGTGCAGGTACTTTGCACTGATTTCCAGGAAGGTCCGGGGAGTGGGAGCCTGGAAAAATGATTTTAGGTGTAAACTCCTTCTTTGCTTTTGTTCCTGTTCTCACCACTTGATCAGAAATGCACACTCCACAAATTGATCCCTGTGTGCCAAAGGCGATTGGCAAATGCAACAAAACCCAGGCGATACGGTTCTCCAAAGGCCTCGCAGCTGGTGTGGGGGGAACGACACTCAGGGCTTTGGTCACAAGCTATTTTCGGCCTCTGATAGCAGTTGCGTTACTCATGTCTCATTCACTCCCTCCCCTAAGCCTCCCTCCCCTTCCCTGAACCGCGGGCCAAGGCTGGTGACGGCCCCCACGTATTTAAAGAGGACGTGAGCCCCCTTACGCAGCTGAGCCGACAGAGATCGCGCAGACAGGTGAGTGGAGCGAAGGGCATCAGGCCTGGGGGTGGGCTGGCCTGGGGGCCCGCTGGGACTAGGAGGGGTCCCGTAGAGTAAGGGTGTGTTTCATAGAGTAAGCTGTGTATCTCTTTCAAGTGCCACCAGCCACTCTGGTTCTGTGTGAGGAGGCTCAAGTTATGCTTGATTCTGGGGTAGACCCAGTTGTCTAGAACACTCCTCAAAGGGTGATTAGCATTTGGGGGTGCAAGGAAAGCTCACAGAGAATGAGTAAGGGATCACTTTTGGTCTAAAACTATTTTGATGGAATAATGTTTCTTATTGTCTTAGTCAGAAGACAAAGTGCATTCTAGTCCTAGGATCCCATAATGAATGACGTGTGACTTTGAGAAAGTTCCTGCCCTCAGGGTCTCGGTCTCCTCTGCCAGGATCAATATGGATGTGGTGACATTTTCCTAAACTGTAAAGCACTGCACAAAGTAGTTAACAATAGAATAGACACGATACAGCAGAAGCCACCTTTCCTCCAATGCTTAAAATACAAGGATTTGTTCTTTTTCAAAAGGTGTGAGTGAGTGACTCAGATTGCTACAGTTCACCTTATCCTGTCGGCACTTCGGTAAAACTCAAAAGAGTCATTGATTTAAAACTGATTTTATATCCCAAGGGTGTTCAGCAACAGGCTTGCTCTTAATCATTTGAAACTGATCAAAACAAGCCCCACAAAAAGACACAGCTATATTGAAAGTCCATTGAAATTTCTGTTTACTGGGAAGATAATTCCTAGCCAGGGCTTGAGGGGTGATTCCCATTGTTTCCTCTAGATTTCAGCACAGGATTTTGTTGTTGCTGTTGTTACATCCCAGTGAATGACAGGCATGAGTGTGACTGAGAATGAGAAAGGAGTGAAAATGCTGCCCAAGGATCAGAGCCACTGCCTCTAACTCCTGTTCCCTTCACTGAGCCAAGGTGGTGACTCCTCAAGAAGGAGGGCTTGGCGAAAAGGTCTGAAGACCCCTGTCTCTGCAGTAGAATTTACAATTCATTGCCATTGATGAGCTTGTACTGACCATCTCCTGAATGCAAGGAAGGGTGGGCATCGATACAAAAAGGGCAGGAAAATGGGGAAAACCTGTGTCCTCATTTTATAATACTTTGGGGACTGAACTGCAATGCTGGGTACATTCAATTCATCACAATGTATGTAAAACTTCTTTATGACCCAGAAAATGTCAGAGATTCTTCTGGCTTGACTTCGGTTCCATTCTGAACAACTCAGTCCTTAAAACGAGCCCTGCCTGTTGGTAGGGGTACAGCTGACCCTCAGGCTCAGCACCTTCTCAAAAGGGCAAACAGGTGCTCTGCAGCCCCCCACACAAGCCATCCACTGGAGGTGGAGGAGGTAGGAGATTGGGGGGCAGAGAGAGAGAAGGAAAGAGCGAGCAGGATCTTTCAACAGACAAATTGCTACAGTCCTCCTGGAAGAAGAGGAGACAGACTCTTGGGAGAATACAAATTCAGAAATCCTGGGGGACTTCCTTGGTGGTCCAGTGGTTAAGAATCTGCTTTCCAGTGCAGGGAATATGGGTTTGATCCCTGATTGGGGATCTAAGATTCCACATGCCATAGGGCAATTAAGCCTTTGTGCCAGCCTGCGTGCTGCAAAGAAGACCCAGCGCAGCCAAAAAAAAAAAAAAAAAGGTTCATGTTTAAAAAAGAAAGAAAGAAATTCTTCGAACTTGAAAAAGGAAATAGAAACAAATGAAGAGCCTCAGCCATAGGGGCAGTTCAAATTCTAGCTTTGAATATCACTTCTCTGAGTTTCCATTTCTGAACAGTAAAAATTCAAGTTAGGCCACCTATCCCAAGGGCGTTTGTTAGAATCAAATGGAATAAAGTATAAGAAACTAGTCTGCAAGCTTAGTAAAACTGTACAAATAGTCAAGGCCTTGGAGAAAAGGCACAGGGCTAAACCCCATGGGCCGCAAGAGGATTTCCTGCTAAGTACAAGTGTGTTAGTTGCTCAGTTGTGTCCGACTCTTTGCGACCTCATCGACTGTAGCCTTCCAGACTTCTCTGTCCATGGAATTCTCCAGGAAAGAATACTGGAGTGGGTTGCCATTCCCTTCTACAGGGGATCTTCCCGTCCAGGAATCGAACCTGGGTCTCCTGCATGTGCAGGCAGATTCTTTACCATCTGAGCCACTACAAGTGTGATCATAGAGGTCGGAGCAAATAACAAGCTGACCAAGAGTTAGATGATTAACCTGTTTTACAAGAGGAAGGACACAGACAAGGAATATAACATACAGGAAATAGAACTCCTGAGGCAGGCAGACTTCTAGTTATAACTGTGCCACTCAGATTTTCGGGAGTACTATATCCAAGAGCTGGACTTCACAGCCAAAGAGAAATGGGATGCCTTCAACTGTGAAGAATCGCAGTTATTCACTGCAATGAAGGAAAGCAGGAGAAGAGATAATCATTGTCTTATTATTGGGGCCAAAGAAGACAGAAGCTTCTCTGAGCCTCACCAGGGGCCTCATCACGGGAAGGGGGGATCATGATTTGTTGGTTGTTTACTGCCCTGTGCAGGTGTGGAACAAAGTTAGCCTATTTAACTGTCACCAAAAGTCCTGCAAGACGTCATTCTTCAGAGGAAGTAACAAAAATTCAAAGAAGCAAAGTAATCACTCAGGGTCACATGGCTAGAAGTGGCTGAATCAGGATGCAAACTAGGGTGCAACATGGTCTTTAAAAACAAATTATAAAGGTCAAGAGAAAACCAAGTGAGTTTCTGAGAGTAACAGTCGGCCACATCTCAGAGACGATTTCAGAAAAGATAGAATATGACCTGTGCGCTACAGCCTTAGTTTAAGGGGCAGGTGTGTCTACTCCATTTGAATTTTAAAAGAGCTGGGTTTATTTGTGTACTTGGATTAAGTGACCTGTGCTTCCCAGGCTTTGAGAAAGGGTCTCTGGAAGGGGGACATCATATATCTCTTCAGAAGCTTAGCAGGAAGCTGCTGACCTTGAGTGTCCTACCCAGGGGGAGCCACAGTCTCCCTGGGCCACAGGGACTCTGTCTGGGTTCACTGCTTGCCTTCCAAGTCCAGAGCACCAGCAAGGTCAGCGGGTATTAGGCACCAGAACTGCCAAAGTGAGGAAGTGGGTGATCCAGGGCACAGGCTCAAGACCCTGCCAATGTGCTGTCCCTGGTGCCAGGCATCCTGACCCCCTGCCCTCTGACCCCCAAGGAGGCTTCATCTGTTCTTGGGTACAGCACACTCTGAAGGCTGAAAAACAGAGTGGGTTCACAGTCTGAACAGAAGAGCCATGGAGGAGTGGGAAAGATTTATTTAAGAAAATGGATTTTAGGACTTTCCTGGTGGCCCAGTGGCTAGGACTCTGTGCTCCCAATGCAGGGGGCCCAGGTTCAACCCCTGATTGGGGAACTAGATCCCATAACCCATAACTAAAGATCTTGCACGCTGCAACAAAGATCGAAGATCTGGGTCAGCCTAATAAATACATTTTTTAAAAAGAAAAGAAAACGGATTTTAAAAGTGGAGATTAAAAACACTAACAGTAATAATGAAAGCAACTAAAATTATTAAACACCTGCTATGTGTAAGCATTTATATATAGTATCTTTGCTATTACTGCTGTCTTATTTAACCAAAAACCACCTTCTAAGAAAAGCCTTCTCATCCTCTCTTTATGTACATGATGACACCGAGCTCAAAGATTTTGAATAATTTGCCCACAGTTGAATAGACAGTGTTTCTTGAACCCTGGCTTGGTTCTTTCCAAAGCTATGATTTCCCACGTTATCTGTTTTACCTGGATGAAGAAACTGAAGAGGCAGTATTTAAGAGGAAACACCTCCGGGCAGCTTCTCTGCCAGGTGAGGCTCCAGTCACCAATCAGATCCCTAAATATGTCTCAGAGCTTGAAGTACCCTTGAAAGGGCTTCACTACATTGCAGCCACTTGGCCATCCATCCCAAGCTAAGTAAAGAGGGAGAAAGAACTCTCCAATACCAAAGGAGCCCTTTTCATGTGTGAGGAGCACTGACTCTAAGGAAGTCCTTTATTTTACTGAATTGAATTCCACTGCCCGGTTACTCCCACCTGTGAGTACTCTCTCTGCCCCACAGAGAGATGACAGGTCAGTAAGACCCCAGTTCCCATCACCTGCGAAGTTTGGTTAATGGAGTTTGCTAACCCTGGACCCCTCTCCAGTGTGTTGTAAGCAGGGACATGGGACACAGAACCAGCTTAACTGGGGTTTGAATTGTGGTTCTGCTGCTTACTAGCTATGGGACCTCAGACAAGTCACTTTAGCTTTTTTTGCCTCGGTTTTCTCATCTACAAAATGGGAATCACAACATTTGCTCTACACGGCTGTTGTATTAAAAGTAGTATATAGAGAGCAACTGACACTCAGTAAGCAATAAATAGTAGCTAAGGTTAACAGAAGAACACAGCTTTGGAGTTAGAGCCACCTAAGTTCCAACCTAGCCATGTGACACAAACTAGCCAAGTATGGCCAGAACCACTAGCCACCTGAGCAATGTAATTTCCCTAAGATTCCTTGTCTCTGTCTCTAAAGTGAATGTTGTAAGCACCTATCTTGAAGCGTGGCTGTAAAGATTAAATGAGATTTGCCAGAGGACCTGGTCCAAGGGCCAGGCTCCAGACACTTGGATTCAATAACAACATGATTATATTAGTACTGATTATCACTTAGATTCCAGATATGTGTTTCTATGATCCAAAATCTTTGCTTCAGTCAGTGTAGACAATTTAACTCACTGTGTGGAATCAGGCCTCTAACAGAACAACCAACACTGAGATGAAAACAGCATTGTCACTGGCGGTGACTGCTCAAAGCCCGTGGCCTAAGGTTCCCCCCCTGGTTCTTTAATGGACCCCTAATAAAAAAAAAGCAGAATCACTGAGCACCCATTCTATCTACCTCACCCACTTTTGCCCTAAGGTATCACCTTTCAGCTCTATAGTTGGTAGTTTAAAAAAAGAAAAAGTATTGAATTAGGAAGAATGTGCCCAAAATACACAGTACAGTAGTATTTTTTAAAAAATGAAGATTGATATGTGACAACTTAAAGTTATTACAGGATTCATCAGCTTTTATATTTTATAATGGTATTCAATTTCACTCACTCAAACAACTACCATCCTCCCAAAAATAGTGAAATAGATGAGTCTACTCTGCCTATTTTAGAGATATTGAAGTTCAGAGAAGCCCGCATGGTTTTCCCAGATCACACAGCTTTGAAAATGCCAGGCAGAACTACAACTCTGACCTCCTACATCTGGTTTACTCTCTTCTCCAGCTCCCACAATAGCGCATTCCCAGTATAATCTCTTCCACAGCATTATTCATTAGGAAATCCACCCAGGTAGCTCTCACTGGGAACTGGGTATTCAGCAGTCTGGAGTCCACCCTCTCCCTAGTTGACATAGCAAGGTCTGGCATTCTCTTTCATCCTCCTAAATCCTGGACTGTCCCCTGTTTTAATCCTGACTCACAGACAAGACCATCTCTGGGACTGGCCCAGGGAGTAGCGCCAGGTGATGTGGCGGAGACTCTAATCCAGGTGACAAATGGGGCTGAGTGACAGGCAAGCCTATATTTGGTGTCCCACCTTCAATGACCCTTGCCTGTGCCAGGCAATGCTGATAAACAAGTGGCCCATCCCTTGTACCTTGCCAGAGTAAACTTGCACTCCAGGCCTGGCTCGGGAAATGTTGAGACACAGGAATTCCAAAGCCACACAAGAGGCTGAGAAGGTTAGGTATGTAAGCCAAGACCTAAAGGTTCTTTCAAATCACAGTGACTTAATTAGCAGATGGGTGCTATTTGAATAACCTGAAATAAAGTGAGTAACAATGACTTACTATTGAACAGCATCTCAATGCTGCTTTAAATTCCATCATCTTTCCATGACCTTCACAAGGATCCTGTGAGGAAAGTACAAGACATAACATTGTCAGTTTTCACCCACTTTCAAGGCCGCAAGGTCAAGATTAAAACCTGTGTCTTCTCATTCAGGCTGCTTTACAACACACTCTGCCTTTTTGGTCTTTGAGCATCCAAAGAAGAAATCAGAGACGTCTCTTGCATTAAGCCCCCATAGCTACGTTTCCATCTTTAGAAGTGGAACTGAGCACCTGTTTAATTGAATGCTTAAGGATTTCTATTTTGTGTCCTGACATCTTGATAAATGTATGTCAGATATTTATGATCACTTAAAAACAACCTGTGCAGGCTCCATTACCTTGTGAATAGCTATTATCTGTAATCTTATACTTACTTTGAAAAGTACCATGTGTAGACAACTGCTGAACACACACACACGCGCGCGCACAATCCCCTAAGAGGCATCTCTGTCTCCCATTAAGTTGCAAGACATGCCAATGAAGTCTCCATTGAAAATGTGAAATGAGAAATTTGACCTGGGGTGGTTTTCATTGAAAATTTTCATGTCATTAATTTCACAAGTCACATTTCTAGATATGTATTACATTTCTTCTCTATTTTATATTATGTTGAAACTCAGGATCAAAATGAACACGAGCAAAATTACGTGGTTCTACTCTTTTCCAAAAATGTATCATCTTTAGTCAGAGAACGATGGATCTTGGAAAAAGAAGTTGGCTAAAATATTACCCCCCAATGTCTACTTTTTATGCCTCATCTTGTGTGTACATGAGGTCGCAATATTAAAAATCTATTCTGTCCCTGAAAGTAAAATATAAACAATTTGAGCTCTTTAGGGTGTTTTAAGATCACCAATCCTTTCTGTGTGCTCTTTTCTCTGCCTGAAATGTCCTTTTTCCTTTTCTCTGTCTGATAAACTCTTATTCACCTTCAAATCCCCATTTAGATGGTATGTTTTCTGTGATCCTCTAACAACTCACTGCTTTCCTCCCCAATCTAAATTTAGGTAAGTGGGTAAGCCATTTCCTCCCTTAAATTTGCACAGCACATCCCCAAAGATTCTTCTCTGGTACAGAGTATTCTGGTTCTTGCCTATCTTCCTCACTAGGATGTAGGCTTCTCAAGGCTAGGAAATGGGACATAAAGAATCCATCTTTATAAGCTTTCTCCTCCTTGATTCCCTCACCAAGAAATTAGTGCAGTGTCTGACACATGACAGAAAGTGAAAGGTGAAAGTGTCCTCAGTCGTGTCTGACTCTTTGCCACCCCATGGACTATACAGTCCATGGAATTCTCTAGGCCAGAATGCTGGGGTGGGTAGCCTTTCCCTTCTCCAAGGGATCATCCCAACCCAGGGATCGAACCTAGGTCTCCCACATTGCAGGCGGATTCTTTACCAGCTGAGCCACAAGGGAAGCCCAAGAATATTGGAATGGGTAGCCTATCCTTTCTCCAGAGGATCTTCCCGACCCAGGAATCACACCGGGGTCTGCTGCATTGCAGGTGGATTCTTTACCAACTGAGTTATCTGGGAAGCCCAATACATGACACATGATACAAAGACACATGATAGGTGGTAGTAAATGCATGGTGATTAAATGAATGAATGAATGAATGCAGACTTGACCCCAAGCCTTTCAATTAAAAACCCATTACTCTTGCCACTATACTAAACAACCTGAACTATAGAAATAGCACTAAAGGTTTCCTTTTTAAAAAACATTTGGGGGAATTTCCTGGAGGAGTGGTTAGAGGGCTTCCCAGGTGGCTCAGTGGGTAAAGAATCCACCTGCAATGCAGGAGACAAAGGAGACGTGGGTTCAGTCCCCAGGTTGGGAAAATCCTTTGGAGGAGGGCAAGGCAACCCACTCCAGTATTCTTGCCTGGAGGATCCCACGAAGAGAGGAGCCTGGTGGGGCTACCAGTCCATGGGGTCACAAAGAGTCAGGCACGACTAAAGCAACTGAACATGCATGCATGCCAGTGGCTAGGACTTGGCGCTTTCACTGCTAAGGGCTCAGGGTTCAATCCTTGGTTGGGGAACGCTGATCCCATGAGCCTCACGGTGTGGTTATATTTTCTAAGATTTTATTGGATAAAAAGAAGAGGCTGTTTCTCTGACAGGAAGGGTAGGATGTTTCTGGCTAACCTAACCCATTTTTGGAAGCAAGGAAAGCTCCTTGTAAAGCATTTAGACGGAGAGTTTCCCTTTTGTCCTAGTATTGGGTTCCATGATCTGTTTGCTATTTACCTTCGGTTTCTTAGCAAAACCTGTCTCTGTTATGACGCTGGAAGACACAATCCATACCGGGTGACCCAGGAGGCTTAGTGTTAATCGCCAACTATTATAAGAAGGTGACTGGCTTCCTGGAAGGGAAAGGAGAAAGTCAAAGCAGCCACTTGGAATGGTCTGATAGTGCTTGGTGCCAATGACAAGATGACATACCAGGCTTCTTACAAACCAAAGGATCCCAGAGAAAATTCAGCCCCCTGGGACTGACAGGATTTCAGAGATTTCACTGAGCATTGATAGCTTATTTTAGTTTTGCTCTGGGGAAACTGAAAACTGGATTCATTCTTAGACACAGAAGGAAAGAGAAAAAAAAATTCTTAATGCCTCTCCTAGCCTGATATCTTTTAAACACAGTTCTCTAGTGAGGGGACAAGGGTGGCCTGGGGCTGGATGTCAGCAGCTCCTGGCAACAGAAGGTGCTTAAAGGATGTGGGCAGACTCACAGGAACATCACCTGGTTCCTGGAATCACACCTGTCCCTGAGAGCAGTGATAAGTACCTTCCTGCACATCCTGTAAACAACACTGTGAAGCAGCAAAGAAAAGAAGGACTCTCTGCATAGCACAGGTGGGAAAACAGATGTAAAGAGATGCTATGAAGTTCATTTCCATGCACATGGCAAGTTGCCAGTAGCCCTAAAGGCAGGAGGTAGGTTTCCAAACCACTGATCTAGTGTGGTGCCAACACAGCTCATTGCTTGGGCAATGATATTTCTTAAAAAGGAATTAATGGGTAGATGAAGTGAATCTGAAGAGTTTTAAAATATTACATATGTATATATATTTTTATCAGGGCTTCCCAGGTGGCACTAGTGGTAAAGAATCTGCCTACCAATACAGGAGAACTAAGAGACGTGGGTTCAATCCCTGGGTGGGGAAGATCCCCTGGAGGAGGGCACGGCAACCTTCTCCAGTCTTCTTGCCTGGAGAATCCCATGGACAGAGGAGCCTGGTGGGCTACAGTCCATGGGATCGCACAGAGTTGGACAACACTGAAACGACTCAGCATGCACGCAAGATTGGCGAAGGCTTTGCTAACCAAAGGGTGGTTCACTCCTAGCAGCATCAGCCCATCCTGGAGCCTGAGACATGCAGAACTTCTTCCCCTCCTCAGATCTACCAAAGCAGAATCTGCATCTTCGCAAGATCCAAAGTGACTCAAGAAACAGATAAGATACCGTTTTCATAGGTTATTCCCACTTCTGATGGAACAGTTTTAAAAACACCTACATGGAAGAAAATAACAATACTGAATATTTGCATACAATTTCAGATACACAAAACCAGTTTATCCATTCTTTCCGAGAACCCTGTGAGGTACACAGGAGCAGGGACTATCAATTTTTAACAAAAGAGGAAACTGAGATCCACAGTAGCAAAGTGACTGGCTCAGAGCCTGCTCTGAGTGTCTGAGCTTATCCGTTGACTTACACACAGTAACCATTTGCTGAAGGAATGAATGAACCACCAACAAACTGGGGCTTGATTCTGGTCTGCAGATCATAGCACTACTAAGGATTGGTTCACTTTTTTTTTTTTTAATTTTTATTGCAGTATAGTTGATTTACAATGTTGTGTTACTTTCTACTGCACAGCACAGTGAATCCATTATAAATATATCCACTCTTTTTAAGATTCTTTTCCCATACAGGTCATTACAGGGTATTGAGTGGTGTTCCCTGTGTTATACAGTAGGTCCTTATTGGTTATCTATTTTGTATACAGTAGTGTGTATATGTCGACCATGATTGGTTCACTCTGCAGGCCACCTAAATTGAGGGTATTTGCTTTATATCCTGCTAGACTTGACCTTGATCAGAGAGTCTTCAAGATGCCAAACTGGGGTGGAGGAGCGAAATGCGGAGCCTGTGAAAAGACTGTCTACCATGCGGAAGAAATCCAGTGCAACGGGAGAAGTTTCCACAAGACCTGTTTCCACTGCAGTGAGTTGGATGGGAACACCATGAAAGTCCCTCAGCGTACCAAGGGCACGCCAAAGCTCACCCTTAGCCACAGATACTGTGTATTAGCCGTTCTCAGCAGATGGCCCCAGGACCCACAGCATCAGCATCCCCTGGGACCTTGTTAGGCCTACCACTCTTGGGCATGGCCTAAAGAAGGGATGGTGCTCTCCTAAGCACCCCCCCTCCAACCACGTGCCTGGCTCAGAGGCAGTTTCCCTGCAGCTCAGAATCAGAACAAGCTCCCAGTGGTGAAAACCCTGATCCCGTGGCGACATTTACATAGTGTGACTTGGCAGAGAAAGGAAGCCACCACTTATCTGCAGCCAGGGTGGACTTGGCTCAATGGGTTGTTCCCACAGGCCAGCAGTCGCTGAAGCCCAGCTGCAATGGGCCTTTCCTAAGAAAAAACCAGTGTCAGGCGAGGGGACAGCAGGGGCCGATTCTGGAAGGGTCAGAAAGGGAAGAATCTGGGGCACCATCAACTTGACAAGGGGAATCTTTACCATCCCCTGCTGGACACAGTTTCACAAATGTCAAAACTAGGGGGACATATAAGACCCTGTGGTCCACCCAGGAGTCAGGCTCTGCCCAACTCATGTGACTCTGGACAAGTCATTTCTCATCTCTAAGCCTGGGTCACAGGCATCTGCAACAGAGCCAGGAGCAGAGTCTGTACCTTCAGACTCCCAGTCTAGTCTCCTCAACCCGACTGCCTTCTAGTCTCCTAGCAGCTTTTTCCTATTTTAGGAGAGCAGTTCTGCTTTGGGCACTTACACTCTTTGCTTCCCTCCAGTAGGTCTGGCTTAGGGTTAGTCTTACTGGACATTTGGCAGATGCTCTTCCTGCCTAGTGCTCCATCCACCCCCATGTCTTAACCAGCAGCCACAAGGCATCACGCTGCCTCAAACTGTTTCAAACAGAACTTCAAGGGCTGAGCTTCATCTGTTAGGGCATGGAGACCCTTCATCCTCCAGTAACAGTAATGTTTTATCTGCTGCAGAAGTTTCCATTATCCTGTACCTCCCACAACAAACATAATTCTCACTGAGGAACAGGGGAAAACGCTGCTGTCAGTGATTGGATTGGAGAATTTACCAACGCTTTAGGTTTTAATGATGGGTAGTTAATTTTAAGTCATCATACACATGCATCAGATTCACCATTATCATCACAATTATCCAGAAGTCATTGCTCAAGAGGATTTATTCCATAACCCTCTGACTTCTGTCCTAAAATAGCAAGTGTTCTTTTAAAAGAGTAGGGCTAAGAAATACTGGAAAGAACATTGGAATTGGAGTAACAATGACTAGGGTTTGAGTCTGAACCCTGCCATGCACTATAACTGTGTGACTATGTAAGTCATTTCACCATGGTGAGCCTCAATTTCCCCATTTATAAAACAGAGATGGTTATACCTGCCACACAAGTTGTTATATAAGAAGGAAGCTGGGGTTCTTCACCTGAAGTCCAGTTCTCTAGGCCTTTTTTCTCCTTTCATTAACTTGGATATCTGAGTGGGAGCAGGCAATGATAGCGATGCTTTCCATGGTGAGGGATGTCTTGTCTTTCCCAGGAAGCAGGAAGATGCCCTGTTTAATGGACCGTGTAGAAAGGATGTGAGCATTTACATCCCTTTCAACTCTTGAATATTCTCCTTAGAATTCGCGGGTGGGACGGGGGTCTGAGCAGGTTTCAGCAGTAGTGGACAGAAGGATTCTGGAGAGGAGCGTGCTTTTATATAGTTTCATCACAAGACTGATCTGTCCACACGTCACCCTGTAATTGCTGGAAACAGAGGCAGAGTCTACCTTAGTTTGTCCCTTGGCCAGTGTTCTCCAAACTTCTAGACAAACCTTAATCCTCCCTACCAGCGCTGTCCAAAAAAATGTAATGCAAGCCGCATATAGAAAATTTTTCTAGTAACTCTATTTTTAAAAACATAAAAGAAACAGGTAAAAAATTTAAACATTCAACCCAACATATAAAAAATGATAATTTCAACGTGTAACCAATACACACATTATTACCTCATGTGGTGGGCAGGTGGCTATGCCTGGGTGTGAAAGTTGGTTAGAAGGCAGGGAGTGGCTACAGAATTGGCCAGGACAAGACAGGGCCCAGGAAGTCCTGGAGTGATGGGAATGAGCACTGGAGTAGGGTCAAAGGGATCTGAGGCTGGCTCTGCAATTTACTGCTGTATAATCACGGACAAGTCCCTGATATTCATGCATGCATACATCAATTCACTCACTCACTCATTCACTCAACAAATGTTTACAGAGGACTAACTTTGGATTAGGCTCTGTGCTGTGTTCTGGGGATATTAAAACAGTTTTTCCCTCAAAGAACTCAGTCTATAACATCAATAAATATTCAACAAGTTGTTCTGGAGATTAGGAATGACAGTGACAAGAAGGGCAGAGATTGGTATATACTTAACACGCTGAAATATAAGGCATTCCCCCCCCGCCAAATTATTCCTCACAAAAAGGGTTCACCTTGGCTTCAAAGCCTTATAAAGTCTCTCATGCTACAAAACAGTCTCTCAGTTTATTTAAACTTTTTTAATCAGAAAATTTAACACACAGAATATTGACATAATTGTTTAATGAACTCCCATATGCCTGTTTCTCCATCCACATAAGCACTGACCTCTGGCCAACCCCACCTCTTCTACAACCTTTTCTTCTTCTCTTTCTCTTGTATTCAATTACTTACTTTAAAAAAAATAAATAAATTACCAGTTGAGAAAGGCATATTAGCTTGAAACAACCTCGTTACACGTTAGATTGCTTATAGAGGTCACTTAATGGAACTGGTTTTCTAAAAAGGAGGCAAACAAATTGAATGCACATGTATTATTATTCCTGGGGATATGACCTCACTATTATAAGCACTGCGTATCACCATAAACAGTCTTTAAGGCTCATCATTACAACGCGATACAGCACGGTATTAAGCTGTGGAAATCCTACACACTTTTAAAGCTGCCCTAATATTATTGTTATTAGTTACTTGTTGAGACACAGATTTCAAGGTGACAGCCTCCTCCTCAAGGAGACAGGGTTGCCTCTCAGACAGACAGATGTGGGGAGCTGGTCAGCTGCCTCAGGAAGACACTGTTGAGAAGGGAGATGTTGAAGCTGAAGATGCAGAGAAATAATTTGGATGCAATTTGCTTCCTGAATTTGTGTTAGATTAGAAAAAAGATAACATCTCCAAAGCAATATATTTTTTATTTATATTATTAAATATTATAAGTGGGTATTTGACACCTTTATTTACATCCTTAAACATTTATTTATTCAAGTTGACAAAAACAATTTTTCTATCAATTGAAAATTTTAATAGAAGATTTTCTACGAATCTTCTTTTTGGAAAAATAGTCTTACGTACTATGTATAATATATGTAATAACTATACTAATGTATAGTATCACTCATACTTTACATTAGGTGATAAACAGTGACTTGAGTCAATGGAGGCCTAAGAGCAGGTCTACCCTTTCATTACTTCCCCTTTTTCCAGAACTGGATCAAAAGTAGTCTCAGCAGTAATTATCTCTCTGAATATCACAGTACTCTTCAGAGTCCATTTTAAATAGAGAAACTGCTCAGTGCCAATTCTGATGTGATTAAGAAAAAAATAGGTTCCTCCCCTACCTCACCCCCTGCTTACCCCCACACATATACACTCACACTTCCCAATGTCATTTGGGGTGAGACACTCGGAAATGCAGGTTGTCCACGCTCAAGGACAACTATTCTTAGCTGGTCTGAGATCATACACTGAGTTCCAGTCCTGGTTGCCACCTCTTTCTAGTTGGGCACTGCTGAAAACACTACTTCTCTTCTCTGTGGTCCCATTTCCTCATTTGTGAAACAGGACTGTCTTGGAAATCTTTGTCTTAGGACAGATGCACAGGTCAGGAATCAAAGTTGTGTGCTTGGCTTTGGGGGCCCCTTGTGCTGGGCCCCTTGGTCCTTGGCATGGGGCCCCTTGCACTAGTGGTGCAGGGAAGGAGGGAAGAATCGCAGCCGTCACTCCCTGACCCTCCTTTCCCCGGCAGTGGCCTGCAGGAAGGCGCTGGACAGCACCACGGTGGCAGCTCACGAGTCAGAGATCTACTGTAAGGTCTGCTATGGGCGCAGGTACGGCCCCAAAGGGATCGGGTATGGACAAGGCGCTGGCTGCCTCAGCACGGACACAGGCGAACACCTGGGCCTCCAGTTCCAACAGTGAGTTACTGCCCTGCTTCTCCCTGCCAGTAAAGCCCCAGATCTCAGGGTAGTTCATTCTGTTCCCATGGCAACGTTTTCTGGAGATGGGAGAATGGACTCCATTGTTGACTTGCCAACAACAGGAATACTCAGTCTGACCAAGTTCTAACAATGTGTCATCTCTCCAAAGACTCTCTTTAAATTATGTGCCTTTCTAAAGGGCAATTACTTTTACACCATGGCTCTTGGTTTGCATGTCAAGAGAAAACCCAGAATGTACAGATGTCCTATTGTTTGACCTTTGCAAAACTGCATGGAGTCTCTTTCCTTCCCTTTTGAGTATTTCTGTGTAAATTACATATATATGGCAGGGACCCAATGGCCCTTCTCTGTGGGTTTGTTGCTGAAAGATTTCTCCCTTTGGGTTGTGAGATGACTAATGTCTGCATCGTAGTGGGGAGTGGGTCTGTGGGGATGGACTGTGCTGAGTAAACAATCAATTACGACTGTTCTGCAGGTCTCCTGGCTGCCCTGTCTGTTACTAGCATAGTGCTGAGGTTTCCCCAGCGTTATCCTAGGGAAGCAGGGATTTCACACTGTGCCACCTCCATCTACCAGTCTGTTCTACTTGATGATCACGCTGACCTCCAGCCCAAAACTGAGTACATAGACTGACAGTCACTGGCCTGCAGCTGCTGTCTGGCCAGCTGGTACCCGGGCTCAGCTCTGCAGTGGGACTGGCAGAAAGGCCCAGCCCAGTGGAGGCAGCGTCCCCCAGAGATCAGTGAGAGCATCTGAAGAGTCATCTGGTCCCTTTCAAAGAGCGCAGCCCATGGTAGAGCCTGTAAAAGTGCAGGGATGTGTGATTTGTTATTTAAATTTTTCTCATCACTCAACTCCAACTGGAGATGCTATTTAAAAAAGAAAGATGCTACCAGCTGCAATCTCTGCTTCACATTACCCAAAGCTCACTGTTCTATGCTAGGGCTTTTCTGGGGTGCTGCACAGACAGAGAGAGAGTCTGGAGACCTGGCTTTCATCCCAGCTCCCAGTTATGAGGTGCTGACCTTGGGCAGCTACCCCTCTGGCCCTTACTCTCCAGCTACTCCTACGTACTTTAGAGGGTTATGATGAGACTCAAATGATCAATGTACAAGGAAACACCAAAAGATAAGGAAACACACGGTTATTATTGTGCCTCTATCTTAGACATGACTCTCAAGAGGGCAGGTGACCTTTGAATGCAGGGTGACAACCTGAACTGTGACAAGGAATGTATCAGCTCACTGGACTATGGCTTGTTTAGTATCAACTGTCAAGATGGCATTTTGCTTCGTAATATTTTTACTCATTTTGGAAAGCAGACCTGTGGGTTTCCAGATGGTACAGATAACCTTAAATGTGCAGTCAGGATAATAACACAACAGTGGCAATAATACAAGCTAACATATATGGAACACTTGCTAAGTGCCTTACAACAGAAAGGAAAGATGTAAATGAATTCTGGCTAACATTCATTAGCCCTTACAGCATGCCAGGCAGGTGCTGCTTTAAGTGCTTTAGTTACCTGGCCTCATTTAACCTTCTCAACAGTGAGGAAGGTTACAGTAGGGAATGCACTGTAACTATTCCCACTCTCAGATGAGGAGTTTAAGGCACAGAGAAGTTTAGTAACTTGCTCAAGGTCACACAGCTAGTACTATTTGCCAAGGGAAGTCTATAGGTTTCATTCGTTTGTCTGTTTCCACCAGGTCCCCAAAGCAGGCACGTTCAGCCACCACCAGCAGCAACCCTTCCAAGTTCGCGAAGTTTGGAGAATCGGAGAAGTGCCCTCGATGCGGAAAGTCAGTCTATGCTGCTGAGAAGGTGATGGGAGGTGGCAAGGTAAGGACTTCCACAGGAGCCAGATGGGGATGTGTCCACCTCCACTCCTTCGGTTGGGAGGAATGAGAGAAGAAAGTAGATGGAGGCAGACCCTTCTTAGCTCCCAGGAACCACCTAGGAGCCACTCATCCTCACCTGCCTTCCTGGAAGTGCCCTAGGAAACCAGAACTGGTGGAATTTGATGAAATATGCATTAACTAACTAGAGGGAAGGCACCTAGCTAGGAGCTCTGGAGATATAAAGATATACAAGCTCCCTTGTCTTCAGTGTCCACAATCCTTCCAGGCAAGTGTCGGTTCTCGAAGCCGAGGCCACTGCGTAACTCAGGCTGCTGTTGGCACCACACTGATGCACAAAGCAAACACTCCACAGCAGCTAGAAGTATCCTCACTCAGAAACGTTGTGGCCACAGGGAGAGTCCTCGACATCTGAGACAGTAACACACACTTGTCCACAAGCTCCAGTTTCAGTCCTGAAGCCAGGGTGTTCACCCAAGGATTTGAGCCTGAAGACAGACAAAGATCCTGTTTGTACTAAACACAGGGAGGAAGGCCACAGAGAGAGTCTGACTCCAAATATAGGGACTGTCTCCACCCCAGGACTGGCCACTTAAATACAGATGAGGACCCTGGTCTGAGCATGGAGACATGCAGATACCCAGAAGGCAGGCAATCTTCTGGATCATCTAAGCCACACAGCTTTCTTCCATCAGAAATAGAAGGAGTGTACCAAAAAGACTACAAATAACAAATGCTAGAGGGGGTGTGGAGAGAAGGGAACCCTCCTACACTGTTGGTGGGAATGTAAATTGGTACAGCCACTATGGGAAACAGTAGGGAAGTTCCTTAAAAAACTAAAAATAGAGTTACCATATGACCCCACAATCCCACTCCTGGGCATATGTCAGAAAAGATGAAAACTCTTAATTTGAAAGGATACATCTGCCTCAAAGTTTACTGCAGCACTATTTATAATAGCTAAGATGCAGAAGCAACATAAATGTCTACCAACACAGGAATGGATAACGAATGTATACACACACACAATGGAATATTATTCAGACATCTAATGAAATGATGCCATTTGCAGCAACATGGATAGACCTAGAGATTATCATACTAAGTCAGAAAGAGAAGGACAAGTATCACTTACATGTGGAATCTAAAAAATGTTACAAACAGACTTATTTACAAAACAGAAATAGACTTCACAGACACAGAAAACAAACTTCTGGTTACCAAAGGGGAAGGGTGGGGAGGGATAAATTAGGAGTTTGTGGTTAACAGACATGCACTACTATATATAAAATAGATAAATAACAAGGACCTACCTGTAAAAACAACAAGGGAACTATATTCCGTATCTCATAACTTATAATGGAAAAGAATCTGAAAAAGAATACACACACATACATACCTGTATCACTTAGCTGCATATCTGAAACCAACACTGTAAATCAACTTGCTTCAGCAAAAAAAAAGGAGATACAGCAAGTTAAAAATGAGGCTTAATTCCCTAGATGATTGCCCATTTCTTCACCTTTCTTTTTTATTTTATATTCAATATGTTACCCACTGCCTCAAGTCCAAGTTCCCCTCTCTCCAGTTTATTTTTTGATCTTGTAGAGAGAGGAATCCCTCTTCTATTTAGTCTGTTCTGAAGGGATATATATGGAAATCACTTTGATAAATTCAGCTTTAGGGGTTCTAAGAATTGCTGGCCAATCCCATAGCAACTCATTTTCCTCAAACTCCTGGAAAAATGATTCTGGGGGACAATTAGGTGGGTCGATGATTAAGACAAGGGAACTCCTTTATATGCTGCTGGTCAGGGGACTTACAAGGAAGCAAATGTTCTGCCTGCCCTATTAAATATCCAACTGCCCTGCTCTCCTGTGTCCCACAGCCTTGGCACAAGACCTGTTTTCGCTGCGCCATCTGTGGGAAGAGTCTAGAGTCCACAAACGTCACTGACAAAGATGGGGAACTTTACTGCAAAGGTGAGTGGTTCCAGAGACTCTCTTGAGATGTTTTCCCAGGGAGGGTCCTTGGGAGGGAAAGCTGTGTCCCTGCTGAGAGGCCTGTGCCTGTCTAGAGGCGTAGCTTCTCAGCCTGATCCAGGTTTTGGCTCCCAGGATGCAGAGCAAAGCCAGTCACCGAAGGGAAAGTAAATTTGCACTTGACCTGCCTCTGGCCCCCTCCATAGCAGCACGTGGGGGGACCTGATACTTAATAGATGCTCAGGGCAGTTCAGGGCAGCTGGGCACCTGGCGGGAGGGAGGACAAGGAGGCAGCAGTGTCCTGACTGGCCTTGGAAGGGGCCTCAGGTCTGTGCAAAATCATCACATTCCTTTCCAAAAACCTGAATGCTCTGTCCACGTGACTGGCAGTTAGGGGTGATGGGAGGTTGGGGAGGATGAACTCCGTTTGGCCTCTGATGAATTTGTCAAGACACACCTGTCTCCTCCCTCCCTCCTTCCTTCCTGACATGTCTGGTTCTGAAGTTACACATCACTTAGTGATCACACAGAACTGACAAGCTGGTTTGCCTTCTGGTCCTCACAGGTCTGCCCCAAACTGCCTCCATCATCCCTCTGTCTTGCAGAGAGGAAGAGAGGCTTAGCTCCTTCCTGACGCCGAGAAGAAGGGATGCTTTAGGGCCATGGCAGTGTGTTCCCATCCTCAGAACCTCTCCTAGCCCTATTCTGCTTCTCTGCAGGGTCCTCCCACCCTTTTCACTCAATGATGGTGCCTCAGGATCTCCGAACGTGTGTGTTAGAGTTGGGGAGGGGCAAGAGGGAGGACATTACTAACCAAGACTGCAGGTGGCCCAGCTTCTCCCAGGATGAGACCAGGTGGAAGCTGACACAGTATCTGACAGGGACTGCCTGCTCCCAGTAGTAGAGGATATAGAGGGTCCTCAGCATTCACAGGCCAGAAAACTCTAAACTGCTGTAGCAGCTGGTAGGCAGATCAACCTGCAGGGAAGTATTAATAACTGCATTCCCAAGTGCTGCAAGCTTTAGAAGAGGACACCACACAATGCAGGGCACACAAGGGGGAAAGTGATTCAGGAAAGCTTTCTTAGAAGAGAAGCTTCCTCTGGCTTTGGGAGGGGGTGTCCCAGGAACAGGGAACAGTCAGTGCAAAGGCACCGAGGCTGGGACATTGTGGCTCATTCTAGGCACTGCGAGTAGCTGTGTGTACCTAGAGTGCAGGGAAGGGAGGCAGGAGGTGGGAAGGGACAGGGCTGGGCAAGCAACTGGCAGCCAGATTATGGTGACTCAGAGAAAACATCTCTGAACACACTTAGGAGAGTGCAAAGAAGCATAAACAGTTTTATAAGCAGTTCAATTTGTTTAAAAGGTAACTTATAAACACATTTATCAAAAGGATGCCTAAAAAAAAAAAAAAAGGATGCTTGACCCAGGTAAAATAACTGTGCTCAGATGGAAGGAACTGAAATAATGGTGCTGACCGACCCATCCTCTCCCGTTCTCTTCTCTCTCGTTCACAGTGTGCTATGCCAAGAACTTTGGCCCTACAGGTATTGGGTTTGGGGGCCTTACACACCAAGTGGAAAAGAAAGATTGAAACGTGTCTCAGATCTCTCACCGGCCTAAAGCATTTCCCAAGTAATCCTGCCCAGATGGAAACCCCTCCCCAACCTCCCCTCATTGGTAGCTGAACAGTATCTCTCCTCAGAAGTGATCACATTCTTTACCCAAAGTTAGAAGAGCTCTTCGGAAGAAAATTATTAACAGTCTAGTCCAAAACAAAATGCTTTACTATTTATGATACCTGGGGTGGGAGAGACCAGAAATAAAAGTTTAAGTGACACTTTGTATGTCTCTGGATCTTTTCTTTTGAATAGGGGGACATTTTCACACACACACAAAGAAGTTTTTTAAAAAGTTGTGCAGAGGATGTAAAGGATTTTGGTGTCAACTGAGGAGAGTGAGGAGGAGGAGGAGGCAACAGGCATAGGGAAGTAGTCTTCTAGAATCTGTCGGCTAAGCTTCTTTCTATTTAGAACAAATGGAGAAGAAAGTAGGGGGTCCCCGAGGAAACTGACAACGTGGCAGCGAATTCTAAAAGGAATATCAAACTAATCAAACTGCCGAAGACCTCATCCTTTTCTCCTTACCATGGGCTCTGCAATACTAAACATTTTGTGAAGACTCAGACGTGGCAACAAAATGTGGAGTCTGCTTCTGTGGTAAACACAACATGAGCATGATTTTCTTTCATCCTGGGGCAATTCCCTAAGGTTTAGCAATTTTCTTAAAACTTCTCCTCTGTCAAACTGCCAGCCTCACAAATGAAAATGCAGCCAACTAAAAATGTCTGCCTCTGCCTCCTCAGCAAGACCTCGGTGGCTTAAGCGGGTGTATTTTCTCACCTCTGCTTTTAACAATCACAGCATTTCTCCCACTACCATGCAATTCTCAATTCTTTGCAGCAAATGAAAATCTATTGACAAAAATTATGAAACACAAGACTAAACTGTGGGGTTTTCTGTGCTCCAAGACCCAGAGATGTTTTTAAAATGAGCATTTGTTTGGGGCTGCATACTTGCTGTCATGGACAAGGCCCTGCACTGACTTCATTCAGTTCTGTTCAGTCGCTCAGTTGTGTCTGACTCTTTGAAATCCCATGGACTGCAGCACGCCTGTCCATGGACTGCCAGGCTTCCCTGTACATCACCAACTCCTGGAGCTTGCTCAAACTCATGTCCATCGAGTCGGTGATGCCATCCAGCCATCTCATCCTCTGTCGTCTCCTTCTCCTGCCCTCAATCTTTCCCAGCATCAGGATCTTTTCAAATGAGTCAGTTCTTCGCATCAGGTGGTCAAAGTATTGGAGTTTCAGCTTCAGCATCAATCCTTCCAATAAATATTCAGGACTGATTTCCTTTAGGATTGCCTGGTTGGATCTCCTTGAAGTCCAAGGGACTCTCAAGAGTCTTTTCCAACACCACGGTTCAAAGCATCAATTCTTCGGTGCTCTGCTTTCTTTATAGACCAACTCTCACATCCATACATGACTACTGTAAAAACCATAGCTTTGACTAGACGGACCTTTGTTGGCAAAGTAATGTCTCTGCTTCTTTATTATGCTGTCTAGGCTGGTCATAGCTTTTCTTTCAAGGAGCAGGCATCTTTTAATTTCATGGCTGCAGTCACCATCTGCAGTAATTTTGGAGTCCAAAAAAAAAAATAAAGTCTCTCACTATTTCCATTGTTTCCCCATCTATGAAGTAATGGGACTGGGTGCCATGATCTTAAGTTTTTTGAATGTTGAGTTTGAAGCCAGCTTTTCATAATACTGGCTTCATTATTTACCTATTTATCTATTTTCTGATGTTCAAAATGCAAATACATTTAACCATTTTGTTTGATTGGCATAAAAAGAATGGTTCAGGAAAAAAAGAAAAACAGCAGGCAGGGGTTGCGCCCCATTACACTTTCAAACAAGTAATAATACATAAGTGTGCTTCACTCACCCAGAGATTCTTGCTGGGGTGATTCAGCCACTGAGTTACTCTCAAATAGCCTGAGGACAGAAATATTGTACATTCCAAATTCTCTGGGAAGGAAGCCCAGGACAGCGTATTTTTGATTTGTAAACTTTTTTCCAGAGCTCTATCAGAGTTCCCATCATTGTCAATCAAACAATAATGCCAGTGATGAGCTGAATTAATTAAACCAAGTTCTCTTTAATCTGAAGTGACTTTAAAAGCTATACACTACCTTGGTCCTTCACTAGGAGGTCCCCCATACCGGGACTTCCAGATTTGCTGAGGGGTAACACACATGTGAAATGATTACCAGACAACGCAACCTTCTCCTCCACTGCAGTGTAGCTACCAGCATCACTATCCATCCACCTGGGAGACTAAAAGCTAAAAACTTCAGTCATCCTTACTTAGCTCTGCCCTCTCCAACATCCTTCCTTGCCTCATTCCCCAAGCCTCCCTGATTCTACTTCAAAATGTCCCTAGAATACAACCCCTCTACCCCCATTCTTTGATACGTGTATCAGTTGGCTGGGGCTACAGTAGCAAAGTACCATGGAATAGATGGCTTAAACCACAGAAATTGTTTTTTGCAGCTCCAGAACCTAGAAGTCTGAGGTTAAGGTGTCAGCAGAGTTGCTGTCTTCTGAAGTCTCTCTCCCTGGCTTGTAGATGGCTGTCTTCTCCCTGTGTCTTCACATGGCCTTCCCTCTGTGTGTCTGTGTCATAATTATCATTACTACTTCTTCTTATAAGGACACAAGTTATTTCGAATTAGAGACCACCTGAATGATCTCATTTAAACTTATTTCTGTAAAGACCCCATCTCCAAATACATCACATTCTGAGATGCTGGGAGTTAGGACCTGAACACAGAATTTGGGGGGCAGGATGGGGAGCACAGTTCTGTTTGCAACAGTATGTCATATAAAGGGCAAGAACTGCCTCAGACTTAACTCATTCAACTTAGCTTTAGACGATCTCTTCCATGCGAGCCCAGCTACACTCAAAGATGCAAAGCTTTCTGAATACACCAATTCCCCACCCCATCATGCTTTTGCAAATGTTATTCTTTCTGCCTGGAATGCCAAGAACATGGAACCCACTCCAAACTCCTTAGCCTGGTGAACTCCTAGAAATCAAGCCACAGATCAAATGCCAATTAATCCACCTCTGTGTTCCCACAGCCAGTATGTAATGAACATAGCACTTGTCTCACTGCATTGAATTTTTAAACTTCGATCTGCCTCCTTGTTAGAATGTGACACACTTGCATTCACAGTGCTTAAAAAATAGCAGGCATTTAATAAACATGTGTGGAGTAAGTGATGTGTGAGAGATTGTAGGCTGAACTAAAAGCAAATTCTGCTAAAATTTAGAAGAAGATATTATTATACATGGGAGCAAAGGAGCTTGGAAATGAAAAAACAAAGCAAGAACTTTATTATGGTTTGGCAGGGTTTGTGTTTCTCCTCTGCTTCCTGGGCAGGTGGTTCTACTGAACTTCCCAGGCTCCCAGTCAGCAACTAGGACACACGACGGAGTTGGCCAATGGAGGCCCAGCCCCCAAGACCCCTAGGAAAGTCTCCACTCTCTCTTCGCACATCTGCAGATACAGAAAGTCTGGTGGACACTGAGGCCCTAGGAAACGGCAGAGCCATTAGCTGGGAAGCAGCTTGGGTCCCAGCATGGAAGAACACCCGCTAATTCTAAACAGACTGTGACAAGAGGGAGACATAAACCTGATGTTGTGTTAGGCCGCTGAGACTTGGGGGATGTGTATTATCATGTTAACTCCCTTGACTAATACGTACCTCAAATACTGGATGTGCTGCATCCAAGACGTTCACTGTCAGTGTCCATCTCATCCATTTAAGTCACAGGGAGCATCATCAGGATTTTGCCTAATATTTGTGAAAATGATTCAGATGTGTCATCTCCAGTGTGACTATATAGGCATTTGGGAAAAGAAATGAAGCTATGGGAAGATAGCATAAGAGTCACATGATTGGGCTTGCTTTGGTGTTAAAACCAAACAAAAACAAAGCCTTACTATTCACCTACCACCTTCTCCTCTCTTTCAGAGCTAAACTGTTAAGACTAAGACTCATTTATTCCTTAACATCTCGGTATTTGGTTTCCGATACCCCCTCAGTACTAATCACAAACTGTCTTGCCTCAGTTGTTCTTCTCAGCCTCGCTTTAGCTCCTGACCACTGCTCTCTCTTTGAAGGTTCCCCAACCCTTGAATGCTATGACTGTCTCCTGATTACCCTCCTACCCACCCTCCTCTCAGCCCATCCCTTCTTCTCCAGCTCCCTAGATCCATATTCCCTAAGGTCATGTTCCTGCCCTTCTCCTCTCTCTTTTCTGTTTGTCTTCATTGGTTTTCATCTTTGGTCGGTCCATTTTTAGAACTGACCTTCCCATTTTGGGAGGGCAACTCCCTTTTTATTGTCATCTCATTTTTCTACCTCTCTCCTGTTACAATCTGGGGAAGGCAATGGCACCCCACTCCAGTACTCTTGCCTGGAAAATCCCATGGACGGAGGAGCCTGGTAGGCTACAGTCCATAGGGTCACTAAGAGTCGGACACGACTGAGCGACTTCACTTTCACTTTTCACTTTCATGCATCGGAGAAGGAAATGGCAACCCACTCCAGTGTTCTTGCCTGGAGAATCCCAGGGACGGGGGAGCCTGCTGGGCTGCCGTCTGTGGGGTCGCACAGAGTTGGACATGACTAAAGCGACTTAGCAGCAGCAGCAGCAGCAGCCTGTGACAATCTCACCCATCTGCACAGGTGACTCACATGCATGCCCTGGCCTCTTTCCAACTGTCTTAACTTCTTCCAGTGGATAGTCTGCAAGTACCTCAAACAGACCCAACTACCAAACTCACCCCCCAGTCTCTCCACACTGTTTTCCTTACTTCTCAAAATTGCACCATCCCCCTTCTCATTCACTGGATTCAACACTGCAAAGCCATCTTTGGCTCCTCCTCTTCTGCCCACATTTAATCAGTAATGGAGCTGGCTGGATCTCTCCTGCTCCTTCATTATTTGTTGCCTAGACCACAATTAAAAGTTTATCACCAACAATTTTTATCTGCCAGAGTACAGTCAGAAAAACAAACCACACTATTTTTTTTTAAAGAGACAAAATAATAGCAGTAATTGGCTAAACGGGTGCTAAAATTTTTGAAAAATTAACAAGGCACACATTGACCTAACACAGAGATACAGGACACAGCTCCAGTACCCCTGGGGCTGAGAAACAAAGAGAAGAGATGGTGGTACCCTCATCTACATGCCTCAGGGACAGCTCTCCCAGGGGCTTGGAGTCAGATCTCTGAGGAGAGTGCTCGGCCTGCAGACGGCTGGTGCTTCCAAGGGGCACCATGGAGCTAAAGTCAGACACTGACTCCAGCTGTCATCATCGGGGTAAAGGGCCATTGTTTGAACAACACTGAGGGGAACAGCTGGTGAGCAGGATGGAGTCAGTCCCTTCTCCCCTCCTCCTTCCAGCCTACTGGCAGAACTTAACACCGAGTCGGCTGGCAAACAGATTATCATTTTCAGAGTCCTAACGTGGACGCACAATGTAGAGGAGAGAGGTAGACTGGGCACATTTCCCTACCAAAAGCTTCTCTCCTTATAAGGATTTCTGAATAGCCAGCATTGATTGAGCCCTTACTACGTGTCAGTTACAATTCTAAGCATTTTATATGATTAACTCTGCTAATCCTCACCATAACACTTGAAGGTATTCATAGTAACACTTGGAGGTATGCACTGTGCTATAACTAATCAGAATACAAACGAGGAAACTGAGGCACTAGGAATGCATGTGCCCAAAGAGGCGAAAGTAACTTACAACTGACATACTCAGGATGCAAACCCAGGGCGCCCAGGATAAAACAGATGCCCAAGCTTTTTGTAACTTTCACATCCACGTATACCTGAGGGAGATGCCAAAATAGAATAAAGGGGGTAAGATTCCTTAAGTAAATGATTCTCAAACTGTAGCATGTCTATGTGAGAATCGCTTGGGGAACCTGACAAAAATTCAGATTCCAGGACTCTCTTTCTCAGAGACTGATTTAAAAGGTCTGAGATGAGAAATCTGAATTTTCAGCACACTATCCCTGGACACCACCCTTTCCTCCCACTCCTAGCCCCTTATTCTGACATGAACAGTCTGTGGACCACCGTTTGAGAACACGAACTTGGCAGGAGTTGGTGAGTGAAGCAGAGAGGATATAACTTGAAAAAGTCCACCTGCCCCCAAACTGAGAATCAGCCTTCAAATGCAACTCGGATCACATCATGTTCTGCTCAAAATCCCTTCAATTCCACTCAACAGATTTATTCAAATACTTATTGAATATATACTACGTGCTAGACAGTATTCTAGGTGCTTAGGATACATCAGTGAACAGAATAGAGAGCCCTCACGGACCTTATATTCTAATGGGGTGGAGAGGGAGGCAGTATGCAGTAGACACAATGAATAAATAACACAGTATGTTAGAAGGCATTAAGTGTTATGGGGAAAAATGTAGTGCGGGGCAAAGAGGAAGAAAAGGGCAAGAAAAGGATGTTACAACTTTCAAAATGTGCATGAAGGCAGGCCTCATTGAGAAGTGGACATTTCAAAGAAAGCTGGGAGGAAAAGCACTGTGGATTTCTGGGGTTACAGCGGTCTTGGGAGACAGAACAGGCAGGGGAAGGCCTGAGGCAGATGTGTGCAGGGTGTGCGGGATGATCAAGGGGGAAGCAGGGCAAGCGGCCAGCCCGATCCTGCAGGCCAGTCAGGGCTTCGCCTCTTCCCCTGGTGACATGTTGAGGCACTGGAGGACTCCTGAGCCCAGGAGTACTGTGATTCAATCTGCCTTGTACAGGGATCACTCCACTGCTTGTAACTGGGTGAGGGTGGAAGCAAGGAGACCAGATAAGAGGGCTGTAGTAATGCAGGCAAGAAATGATGTAACTCAGGGCTACAGCAGCAACAGTGGCCACGAGTCACTTCTGGATATATTCTGAAGATAGAGCCAGTAGATTTTCTCAAAGAAATGAATAGGCAGTATTATGGGAAAAAATGATCAAGAAAAAATTCTAAAGTTTTGGCCTCAGTAATGGAAAGGATTAAATTTCTGATCAACGGGTACAAAGAACACTGAGGGTAGGGAATAAGGTTGTTTACTTTTTATTCACTTATTTTAAAATGTATTCTATGTTTTATTTTTTATCTATTTTTAAAAATCTATGTTGTGCGGGTGGAGCTAGGATAGAAATCAGAAGTTTAGTTTCAATTTGGACAAGTAAATTTAATACGTCTACTATAGATGTTGAAGTAGATACGTCAGGTATAGAGTCTGGAGTTTGAGAAGTCTGAACTGGAGTTAATAACCTGGAGTGTATGTCACCACACAATCGGATGAGATTATCAAGAAAGAGGAAGTGAGTTTAGATAAGAGCAAGGAGATCAAGGACTCGCCTCTGGGACATTCCAGCATGAAATGGTAGGGGTGGAAAAACAGCAAGGAGATGCTAGGCTCTCAAGAGCAACCAGAGAGATGAGGCGGAAACTCAGGAGTGCTCACTCCTGGAGGCTGGGTGAGGAACTGTCAGATGCTGCTGTAGGTTCTGTAAGATGGACTTGGAGCTAACGCTGAATTAACAACGGAGTACTTGACAAGAGCAGCATCCAGGAAGTGCTGGAGGTCAACGCCTGACTGCAGATGGGTTAGGAGGAGGATGCAAGAGAGAACCTGGAGATACTGACAAGGTTTTCAAGAACTTTTACTGACATGAGAGTAAAGAAATAGCTCCTTGGGACTTCCCTAGTGGTCCAGTGTCTAAAACTCCAAGCTCCCAAGGCAGGGGGCCCGTGTTCAATACCTAGTCAGGGAACTAGATCCCTGATGCTGCAACTAAGAGTTGGCATGCTGCAACTAAATATCCTGTATGTCACAACTAAGACCTGTGCAGCCAAATATATATATGTATTTAGCTCCTTATTGCTCACTTTAATCTTATAGCTCCTTAAATTAACATTCAAGGCCCCTCGTGATCTACTAATAGCTCCCATCCACCTTTCCAACTTATTAACCAAGCTCCCCACTTCCAGTACTCCATGGGCCCAGGGTGTCATCGTTCTGACTACAGAGTTTTCTGCTGTCTCTACTCAAAAGTTCTCTCCATGAGAATGCCTTTCAATTCCAACTATCTACTTCCAAACTCAGTATCACACAAGACTTTCTAATACTTTCTAATACCCTGTTATCTGTAAACACTTCCTTGATCCCACCACTGAGGCTCTCCCCAACCTCTAACAATATTTTATTTGTATCCCTCTTATGGCTTTTAGTAGTTTCTACATTATACTATAGTTTATCTTAGCTTCCCCTCTAGACTGTAAATGCAAAGATTAGTATGCCCAACTAAATGTTTTCTGGCCTACAATACCTAACATGGTGCTCCATAAATATTTGTGGGGTAATTTAAAATGAATGAAATGTGCTTTCCATGTTACATATCAATTAGATGTGCTAGAATACAGTGGCTCTGGGAATCTGAATTATAAACAAGTGAGCTCCAGGTCCCTGCCCTATCCCAGTGGTTCTGACCTAAATGCTCTATGGATCACAATTTGAGAATATTTACTTGGCAGGAGTTGATACGAAAGGAATGGACAGAGGATATAGCCTGAAAAAGTTGTTCTGCCTCTCAAATGAGAATCAGCCTTCAAGCAAAATTCTGGTCACATCATTTCTTGCTTTAAAACCATACATTTAACAAGTTCACTCAAATATTTACTGAACACATACGTGTCAGGCGGTATTCTAGGAGGCTGGCACTCTAGAGTGGGTAGCCCACTTAGGATCCATGTGACCTTGGAGAACATGCAAACTTCTTTAGGCTTTACTTTCCTTTATCTCAAAAGCTCTGTAGAAAAAATGAGAACAGATCTTTGAGGAACTGAAAGATCTATGTGGTTAGAGGACAAAGTATGGTTCAAAGTAAGATGGTAAACAAAATAAAGCTCTATCATGCAAGGCTATCTAGAGAAGGAAATGGCAGCCCACTCCAGTGTTCTTGCCTGAGAAATCCCACAGGTAGAGGACACTGGCGGGCTACAGTCCATGGGGTTGCAAAGCTGCTGGACATGACTTAGCGACTAAACAACAACAGTACAGGGCCAGCAGGACATGATGGGAATTTCAGCTTTTACCCCCAGAGCAATGGGAAGCTAAGGAAGGGATTTCAGCAGGTAGGTGCCATGTCCAGGGGTGTATATATATCTATGTGTGTGTGTGTATATTTAAGTGTGTGTGTGTGTGTGTGTGTGTATTTATATATAAATAATACCAAGAGTTAAAGTTGAACTAGCATTTCCTCCAGAACAAGAGAAATCAGCATTTACAATCACATCCATCTAATATTTTGAAGGTACTAAGTAAAAATTCTAATTAATCTTTAATACTTCCTATGTTCAATTTTCTAAGTAAAACAGAAAACAAAATGAAAAGTTGCTTATTTGTATTAACAATGATCTCACCTCATTCCTGGAACTGGGAATGTTTCTTCAGTCCTAAATACATCTTTTCTTAATTTAAGATTCAAGAAGTGTCAAGTTTCAGAAACTAAGTCTCAGCTACAAAAAAATTGTTTTATTACATGTGAAAGCTAAACAGATACATCTATTTAAATATTTTTTTACATATTTATAGATAAAACAAGACAAATAATTTATCAAAAATTACAAGTTTAAAGAATAGTACTACTTTGAAACAGCCAATAAAGTATCTGAAAATACCACACTTTCTCCATAATTGGTGAATATCATCACCAAAAAAAAAAAGGAACTTGCATTTTCTTGTGAAAAATATAAAAGTTCTTTTTAGACGTTGGCTAAGATTGTTCAGGAACAGTCCATCTTACTAAACCTGAAAAAGTGTAAATGCTTTCTTGAGAACTTCTGTTTTTACCAAATGGCTTTAAAAACCACCTGTGCTTTCCTTTGGGCTTAGATGAACTCTAAATCTTCATTTCACTTGCAGACCACAGAGCATCGACATAAGAACAAACAAATCAAAGTGAGAGTTACGGGTTGCTTTTCTTCATACTGAGCGAAGAACTTTCTCTTTAGCCGGGTGAAAGACCATGGTGTACTGTGATGTCCAGTCTACTGCACAGGGCTTGACCAAGCCAAAGCAGCCACACTGGAAGAAATCTGCAAGGTTCTGTGTGAACCCAAGGCTGCCAAGAAAGGAACAGAACACATCTTACTACATTTTCTGTTACCATTTGAAAAACATTCATTCAAACCCTAAATATGCACTGAGAATTTACAATATACATCCTTCTAAGATCCCACAGAAATCCAGAGGTGAATTAGACAGTTCCTTGAATCTGTGACCCTTAAAACTGAAGCCTGGCTCCATTTCTGAACGTGAATCGCTATTTTGAGATTCCTGACAACTTAAGTTCATTTTGGATCCTCATTCACTAGAAGGGTCACCACCACTATTGTTTCTTTTTTTTCATTCCCACTGCTCTAATTCAGACCTGGACTATCTCAAAGGCCAGACAGGCCAGAAAAAAAAAAAAAAACAAAAAAAAAAACACCACAATCAATAAGATGGGATTCTTCTAAGAAACTTTCTAAATGATGTTTGGTCTCAATTCCTTCTAATTCATCTTACATACTGGAGACTGGGCCTCCAAAAACATGATACATCATAGCTCCTCACCTCTCAATCAAAACCCTTTAAAGACATTTCTCTGCCCGGAGGCTCAAATACAAATTCCTCATCTTTGTACTCACAGCCCTACACAATAAAGCCCCAAGACTCCTTGGGTTTTGATGCTCCAAACATACCTTTTGTGATAGCCACCCTGGCTTTACTTTTCCCGTGATCACAACTGCATGGGCCATTCTCCTATCATGGAACCCACATTTCCCTAATCTTGTATCAGGTAACACCCTCATCCTCTCAAGTCCTACCAGTACTCAAGGCCCAGGGCAAGGCCCACTTCGCCTTTGGAGCCATCCTGACTGCATATATCTTCAGCATCTTTATTTTCCTCCATTAAATTCCTGAATGCTACTATCTGTTCCAGTTACCATGAATATTCATTTTTATGCATGTGCCCCATCTTACATGAGAACACATCTGTGAGTGAGGATGAGTGTGTGCTACTGCTGGTTAGTGACAGCCATCAGGAAGAGTTCCAAGGCTGCTCAGGAGGCAGCTTCCCAGGCAGAGGGCTGCCCATGTGGAATTGATGGGATAGAAGCAGGAAGGCATGCTGGAGATTGACAGGGCCCAGCTCAAGAGCTGGCTATGAGTAAAAGTAACTTAGGGAGAACAAATAAGACAAACTTTGGGTTGAGCAGCATTTGGAAGCCAGATTCAAAGTGACTCCAAGGCTTTATCTTTAGTTCCGCCAGGGATGCCGCCATTACTCGTCATGCCCCAGCTCGCTCACCTCTGACCCTTTATTTAGACTCTTCTCCAGGACTTAGAATGCCCTTCCTTTCTTCTCCCCATGTCTTTCAAGGCTCAGCTTAAAATTCCACCTCTATCACAAAGAGGTCCATATTTCGTTGGACTAAATATTTATTCCTCTGGTTACATCCCTGAGAAAGGGACTTATTACCACTGACAGTCTCAAGCAATCAACACAAGCTTAACACCACTCTCTACTCTGCATCAGTTTGGCTCTCTCTTCCCAATTAAGTCAACTTCTCTCCTCTAAACACACATCACAGCCATATTACGGGCTCTGATTTCCCTGTCTAACAGCCTAACAGTTTCATCTTGTACCTTGAGTGTGCTTTAAAATAGACTGCTCATGAGATATGTAGTAAGCGTTCAAATCCCTGGAGGGCCCTGGGTCACCTCTGCAGTGCTCCCAGCCTCCAGATCCCGATATATGTGACAGGGAGATAAGCTTCAAAGCCTGATCGTTCACATCATAAGAGGATGGCCTTCCTACAGACACCCTCACTTTCGACGGAGGACGGGTTTTACACAGCTGGTGCTCTGGGGAGAACATATCCCAAACCTGAAAAAGTAGCTTTTCTTTGACACGGGTGGGCTCATTAAACCACAGAGCGAAAAGAATCACTGGTGATAGAAAGTCATGTTGAAAATCCTGGCAAAGCTCGCAATCTAACGCTTTCTGCAGAGAGCCTTGTGGCTGGCTTTCTCAGCCACGTGCTCAGTTATCTCACACTGACTTCATGCCAGCAATATGCAACCTTGTGACCATGTGGCTTGACTGAAAAGATCCCCCAGCTTGGCAAAACTTCAAAGTCACTTACTGTTTGTGCTCGGTCCAGCAGACTAAATCCCAAATTCTTACCACCTTGGGGCTCATGACCTTACCACTCATCTGCTGTCACTGAGGCTTCCAAGAAAGAAGAGGTTCAACTCCATCAGAAAGCCAGTCGGGAGGACGGCAGCAGGGCCACGGGTGGTGACGGCGAGGCCAGCACCTTCCACAGGCCCAGCGGGAGGAACAGGTCTTACTTACTTGTATGGGGTCCTCCTGAGGGACAATGTCTGTTTCATGTGCTTGCTCTGCTTCAGCAGGCTGGTTCTCTCATAGGAGGTCAGGCCCAGAAAAGCAATCTGAAAAAGAATATTAGAAGGTATGCAAAAAAAAAAAAAAACCATGCCACCACACTGAGGCTCATCATTCTTGGCAGAGCATCACGGGACACTGATAAATAATCAGCTCTTCGCCAAAGACAGCATCACCAACCCTTCTAACCAAGGATCGTGGTAAGAGCAAGGACTTGACAGCTCGAAACCAGACTCTCCTATGTAAATCTAGTAGCTGAGCATTTATCTTTTTTTTTTTTTTGGATTGTCTGCTTTTTATTAACCTTCAAGAAAGCAGAGGGCATTGACTGATAGTTGTGAAATGATTGCTTTAGCAATTCAGGCTGTGGCTTATGGCCGTGTTTAGATTCTCAACACATTCAGCATTCAAACTGCAGATGAATCAAACAACATAATGTCAGTATTATTACAATTATCTCAGCCTCTATATACTTCTTAGTATCTCTTTGAAAAGGGTCAAATAAAGTTAATCTGAAGTGAAGGACATTTGAAAATTGTCCTTTATAAGGACAGCCATAAATTTGGGGAAGGGTAAGAATTAAAGAAACTTAAAAAATTCTTGAATCATTAAAACCAACATTATTCACTGAGATATGGCATCCAATCCTCAAAACAACTCAAACATCAAGTTCCTTATCTGTAAAACACAGATTATCACAGCAACCTCTTCAGCTTGTCTAAGGACTTGCGATAATATGTTTAAAATGATCTAGTGCAGAGGTTGATAGAGGTGAAGCAACTGGTCCAAGGCCACACAGCTTAGAAAATGACAGCACTGGGATGGACACCTCAGTCAGCATGAGAATAAAGTCCATGGTCCCTGTCAGCAGTCTATACTCTCAGTTTGACTTGCTACAGTCAAAACCATGACTCACCAGAGCACTCAGGAAATGAAAGACTTCAAATAATTGGACTATTTTGTTTATTAAGAAAAGAACTTTACTCTGAATTCTCGTATTTGAAAGCTATCCAAAACTTTGAGCCTACTTTCCTGCCTTAGAGAGTATAAACAAACTTTCTTTTAAAAAGCAAAGATATTATATCCTCAAATACTTGTACTTCTTTTAAGAGTCCAGAAAGAAGACAGAAAATTACAACTGATATCTCACACCTTAGGTTCTGCCTCTAACTGAGCCCTATGGCCATAAGCAAGGCACTCAACATCTCTTAGGCTTAGCTTTCTCATCCATAAAATGGACACACGACTTCGGCAGTCTCCATCTCAAATGTTTGTGAGGCCACTGACAGGAAAGTGCTTTGGAACACTTAAAACATATATAAATAATCATTTGCATTAATAATACCTAATATTTATATATGCTTTACATATTCCAAAGCACCTTCCCGTCAATGGGCTCACAAACACTTGAGATGGAGACTGTGCCGAAGTCGTGTGTCCAGTTTACGGATGAGAAAGCTAAGCCTAGGAGATGTTGAGTGCCTTGCTTATGGCTGGGTTTCCCTGGTGGCTCAGATGTTAAAGAATCTGCCTGTAATGCAGGAGACCCAGGTTCAATCTCTGGGTTGGGAAGATCCCCTGAAGAAAGGCATGGCAACCCACTCCAGAATTCTTGCCTGGAGAATCCCATGGACAGAGGAGCCTGGCGGGCTGCAGTCCATGGGGTTGCAAAGAGTAGGACACGACTGAGTGACTAACACATTTACTTAGTCAGAGGTGGAGTTAGAGGCAGAACCTAGGATCTGAGACATGAGTTCTAATTTTCTTTCTCCTTTCCTGGACTCTTAGAACAAACTTAGAAATGATTATGGCTTCCCAGGTGGTGCAAGTGGTAAATAATCCACTTGCCAATGCAGGAAACTCAAGAGACAAGGGTTTGATCCCTGGGTCAGGAAGATCCCTTGGAGTAGGAAATGACAATCCACTCCAGTATTCTTGCCTGGAAAATTCCATGGACAGAGGAGCCTGGTGGGCTACAGCCCACGGGGCCACAAAGAGTTGGACACACATTATAAATGATTATTATAATAGTAATAATCATTGATGCTAATATTCATTCTTTTTTTAAATAATTTTTTGGCCACACCACATGGCATGCGGGATCTTAGTTCCCATACCAGAGATCGAACCTACACCCTGTGTGGTGGAAGCAAGGAGTCTGAACCACTGGACCAATAGGGAAGTCCTGCTAATATCCATTCCTACTGCCGGAGTCTACAGATGTAGGATAGGAGATTAGGACGAATATTCAGAAACCTCAATTCAGCCAGTATTATCAGCTTAATTCCTTTCTTCAGCATTTTCCCCCTTTTTCTTTCTTTATTTTTTATTATTACTGCAGAATTGGTTACTTCTTCATAAAAATGGAATACATTTTGCTTTTGTTGAGTAATGCTCTAATTATCTGAGGTCTGGCAGTAATTGGCTCAGACTGATCATGGCTGTCCATTCCATGAGGGAGGCCATAGCAACAATGGGAATTAGGTTACACTCTTAAAGCCAGTCTTAAAGGCAGGCATGCAGCAGGGAAGGAACAGAAGCTTCACAGAAAGCTGAAGGTGGTGGCTACTGCCCTGGAGCATGACCCTTCTAACGGTCACGACCTTCTCTGCAAGTGTAATTATCATGTCCATTGGTTAGCGATGCATCTTTCATTTCTTCCCCACTTCCATGCCCTTAAGTACCACATAATAATAAGGATAACAAACAGGGCTAGGAAAAGGGAGGGAACATAATCATCTCACGTTTGCCCAATGCTTTACAGTTTATACCATGCTTTTACACACCATATAGTTTAATTATATGATGGAAAAAGCCCTTGAATGGAATTGTCAGAAGACCTAAGTTACCAGTTCTGATTTTTGCCATTCAGTGGGTGACCCTGAGCAGTTCAATTCACCTCCCTGACCTCTGTTAAAGAGGTCAGCTTAGATAACTCTTACGACCATACTACCACCTTATTACTCTAACCTTTAAACCATTCTGTTAAGAGTTGACGGCAATTACTACTCCCCCCCGCCGCCATTTTACAGGAAACTGCAATTCAGGAGTCAAATGACATGCCCAGACCCACAGAGTAAGTGACAGAGGTAAAACTCAAATCTAAGTCTTCTGATTTGAAATTTAAGTCCTTCTACCTCACTACATGTTACTGGATATGGATTATAAGAAAATAAATAAGTACCTGAAAAAGTTGATTTATTAATAAAAACGTTGACCATGAGAAATGACAACTTGCTAACATGAAGATATACATGACCCAAGGGGAACAGGTCACAGTCTGACTGAGGTAGGTCCACAGTCCATCTTCTTTGAATGTTGTGGTACAATGATTTGACCAATCTGTGAATTCACAAAAGAGGGATCCATTATTTAAAAAGGTAACAGGCTAGTGGTCATTCTTCAGGAAGATAAAAATCGCTGCAGTTCTATTTAGGGAGAAGAGAAAGTAACACATAATGGCACAGATCAGAACTCAACTTAAAGACTTTATCTTCCAAATAAATGTCAGCGCAACAAAGATTTTTTTTTTTTAAGACAACCAACACTTTTACTTTATTTGCATTTATTTTTTGCGGCATTTATTCCCAGGCCATAAGTTTTTGTTTCTTCAGTTTCTTCTGGGCAACCTCCTCTTCCGGTTTAGGAACAATCTGTTCTTTTTCAGTAAGGATCATCTCAATGTGACAGGGAGAGCTCATGTAGCGGTTGATTCGACCGTGAGCTCGGTAAGTCCTGCGCTGCATCTTGGGGGCTTTGTTCACTTGGATGTGCTCAATGACCAGAGAATCTACGTCTAAGCCCTTAAGTTCAGCATTACTCTCTGCATTTTTGAGCATGTGTAGTAAAAATTCAGCACTCTTTTTGGGCCACCAACCCTGCATCCAGCCCCACTGTTTGGCCTGTGCACACCTACCAACTCCACCGTTGTAACGACGGAATGGCACACATTGCTTCTGTAAAGTGACATCCTTCAGATACTTGGTGGCTTTTCGGATATGCATACCCTTGATGGCCTGGGCAGTTTCACGAGTGTTCTTAAAGTGAACACGAAGATTTTAACCTCTTGATTTGCATGATTTTGTGGGGTTTTCTGGGTCAAGTGAATAGCGCACCATTTTTAGGGGTCACCTCAGGCCGCTTACCCAAAGATTTTTTTAAAAATAGTACTGTTAAGGCTATGACAATACTGCACTGGTAGTTGGCAGTGAAGGAATAAAAGCCAAAACCTTTATAAAACCATCACTAAAATCAGCATATTCAGCATAAAATAGACTGGCCAGAAGTTAGTTATTCAAGGACTTGATAACTGAGAATGATTATATATTCAATAAATATTTGTCTGAGAAAATTCTCTATCTTATCCATGTTACAGCAAGACAGGGTCTATTACAGAATTGAACATAAATTCTTATTAAGGGCTCAGCTCAACAGGCCATTGCTGAGGACACAAGAAATCCTATAAGCACCTGGGTATCACTGTAACACAACCTAGAGCATGTAGTTGCTGACTGTACTTGTGCATTGGGACCATAATTAATCCTGCCGGGGGAGAAAAGCCAAGTGAGAGAACTCATGAGTCAGACACCCCTAAGAAAAAAAAAGAACAAGATTCATATGGTCGCAGCTCAGTTTCTCCCCAGGAACATCTACTCATATGTCAATCAAAAGTGAAGTCTTCATGATACTGACCCCCTAACCCAGGGAGCCAAGAGCATCAGTAGGGAGAACACAGGCAGGAATCGGCAGAAAAAAAATGAACAGACCTTCCAGGTAGTGAAAGTGAAAGTCACTCGGTCATGTCCGACTCTGTGACCCCACAGCCTGTAGCCTGCCAGGCTCCTCTGTCCATGGGATTCTCCAGGCAAGAATACTGGAATGGGTAACTGTTTCCCTTCTCCAGGGGATCTTCCCAACCCTGTGATCAAACCCAGGGCTCCACATTGCAGGTGAATTCTTTACCAACTGAGCCACCGGGGAAGCCCAATATAAAAACCAGTGACTTCAAACAGGCATCACAAGCATTCACAAAGGACAAGGAAATAAGAATTGTGTAGATGTGCACCCTGAGGTTTTATAAATGCCTCTGACAATTCGTTAAGTAGCTTCAGACATTTTCCCAAAGCAGCACTTAAGAGATCCTGGGATGGAAAGAAAATGAGTCCATGACTTAAGCATCAACTGTCTGACCATTTTAGTCCTGAAAATCTTTTTTTTTTTTTTTCTGAGTCTCATTTGATTTCCAACAATCTTTCATGAACATATGCCAGAAGCATTCTAAGGGCAATCATCACAGAGCAACAATCAAGGTAAAAAAATCTTTAAGGCAAATTACACTCTCTTTAAAGCTGCTCATTGGGACAGCAAACAAAGATGCATTCCACATACATACCCGATACGACAAAAAATATATATATATATAATTTCCAACAGCAGGCTTAGGAAAACAGCTGCTGGGTGGGAAAGTATCTACTTTCTTTCTGCTTATGAATGTCTACTGCTTCCTTCTGGGAATTTTTTGATAACACAGCATGACTTCGAACAGGAATTTTCACAGGACTGATTTCAGATTTATCGAAGATATGGCTGCAAATGGCCACATACATTATGTTATGCAATACAACACTTTAATGTGTACTAATAATACATTTTTATCAGGTGGCCACTGGTTAATAACAGGGAACTTGTATTGCTCCAGATCAATCATTTTCATCTTTAAATAGCTCTGACAGTTAACGGTGTTCTTTCTAACAATGATCTAAAAATCTTTGTCCCTGTAGCTCATAGGATGTTGACACTTTGAGTGACTTACTGTCCACCCTGAAAACAGACCTCACAAAAGGGGAAATGCATGGCAGAGGCTCAAAGCCAGAGTAGCCAGAACTGGATCCGACGAGGAGGAGGGTACGCAGCAGTGTTCTAGCACCAGGCGTGTTAATGATAAAGAACGTGGGATGACAGTGAGGCCTTGTTAGAAAAATGGGGTGAAACTTCACTTTTGCTGTCTGTGAAATAATGATAAACGGACATGATGCTCTCGTTCAGTGTAAAGAAATACTGTGACCATCACAAAATGGCAAAACAATAAATTAAAGTAACAAAACATATTCAGCTAGCCTACACAGTTGTTAGTGAATGTAAGGTGGGATTGTTTCTAAGAAACAAAAAACGTAATACAAAAACTGGTTTGGAGCCAGAGAATAAAGACAAAGAGGAGGGAAGAACCAAATGCATGTAATAAGAAAGCAACTTGGAAAGAATGAATGTGATGGAAAATTACTTCTGTCCTTATCAATACAGTCTTATGCTGGACACAGCCACCGCACAAAGGTGACTATTTTTAGTGACAAGAGAGAGTGCAGAGAGACAAGAGTGGCGTAAAATCTGGCTCCTCTCCCTGAGGATCAAGTCCAGGGGACAAGCTGGTCCAGGGGCCCAGCTTCAAAAGGTTTTCCAGGAATATGCTTTATTTTCAGGCCTTTTAAAGGGCAGCTCTTTCAACAGAAAGAAGCATTTTTTTAAAATAATCTTTTGTTTCTTATACCACAGGACATAATAATCTAAGCAGTTTTAAAATTTCAATGCTCAGGATTACTGATGGTCTTTGACAAGAACTGAGATCAGGGATCACAACCTTCTGACTCAGCTCCATTTGAGATGGTGGCGGTTACACTAAGCTCCAAAAGCATTCCCTAGTGATCAGAGACACCAAAGGTGTCTGGTAGAAACAGGGCTGTCAAAGTAACTGAGGTCCTCTCCAAGCCTATGGCAGGGCTAAAAACAGACCATTTCATGAATATCAATTAACAATCTCTAAACAAAACAAAAGGGACTCTTGAGAGTCCCTTGGACTGCAAGGAGATCAAACCAGTCCATCCTAAAGGAAATCAACCCTGAATATTCATTAGAAGGACTGATGCTGAAGCTGAAGCTCCAATACTTTGGCCACCTGATGTGAAGAGCAGACTCACTGGAAAAGACCCTGATGCTGGGAAAGACTGAAGGCAAAAGGATAAGGGGGTTGTAGAGGATAAGATGGTTAGATAACATCACTGACTCAATAAACATGAATTTGAGCAAACTCCGGGAGACAGTGAAGGACAGGGAAGCCTGGTGTGCTACAGTTCATGGGGTCGCAAACAACTGACATGACTGAGCAACTGAACAACAACAAACAAAACACAACTTGTGATACTGGATGTTTCTGGAAGGAGATTTGAGAGGCTGCAGACAGCACGGGAAAATTACCTTTCAAAAACCAAACGAACTTTAACCTAGAGAAAGCCAACTGGTGAGTCGGGTGGGGAGAGTAAGGAGTGGTGGGACTTGGGATGCTAAAGAGGAAAAGAAAAACTGTAAGAATAAATTTCACACGTCTGCTAGAATCATTCCAACATTTTAGCTCAAGCAACAGACTTGTATTCTACCGGCAAAATCCAAGACTTGAGCATGAATATAAAGGGAGTGTGCATGGAAACAGATCAACAGTAAAGCCTCTGCCTCTAGAACCAAATGCTCCTGAAACCTTCAGAATAAATAAATAATAAACAGTTAAACCAATAAAATCAAAATAAACTATAAGCTCTGTAAGTTTTTCCAGTTAGGAAGCCTATTCCTCAGTCTGAAAAGCACAGTCATGCAATTCTTAAGAGCTAAGCAAAACCCTTCTTGCTTCAATTTTAAACCCTGTTCTTCTTTGATCACCTTGGAACAGCTGGACGTCACTCCCTACATGAGCTCCCCTACCCCTACCAGCCACCATCGACCTCCTACATGGCTACTGAAAAGTTGTTTTCCTTTCTCAGGGAAGCAGAATAAGTGATCTGCTGTTTTCTTCCAGGTTATTATTTCCAACCTTTCAATCACTGTCACTGTTTTCCCATCAGTTCTAAGTCCTGACTTGATATTTGTCAAATGGTACGAGCTTTCAGAGTTCCGTGCCTTGAGTACTATGACCACCTCCACCCCACTCCCTCAACCTCTCTACCACCAACTTTTCCCCCCTAATTTATTTACTTATCACTTCCCCTTGCTTTGTACTTGAGCAACTGATTTTTACTCATCTCACTGAGGGATAAATCTGCACTTAAATGAGTCTATTTTTGACCACTTCTCAAACTTATCAAGGTCACTTCAGAGTTCAATCTCCTCCAAACTACTGACAACTAAACTCTCCTAGCATTTCTTACAGCTTCTCGATGCTGAGAGAGTCTTAAGGGCATTCATTTCACTTTTATCAGGATATGGTTTATAGTCATCCAGCCACAATGTGATATAAGAGTTTACAAGAAACAGTGTATCGAGTGTGGGTGTGTAAGTCTGCTATAAGAAAAATGTATACTTACAGATGAAAGATTCATATATAATCCAGTCACACACGATGGAAAGGAAAAATAAGAAGAATATGTAATAGTGATGGTTGCCAAAACCTACATCAAAAAAGAAAAACAACATATTTAACACTTTCTTACAATGATTTTCCAGAACAAGGTCTTATTAAACACTTTCCTGTCAAAAGCTTCCACTAAAGTAAAAAAGAACTAAGCTGTTATTTTACTTTTAAATGCTATTAAACCCAAACCAAAAAGCTTTGCTATGTCCTGTTCAAATGTCCACATCAACTGAACTAATATTTATTCGTTACTTACTAAAAGAAGACACTTCTTTTGGGCAGAACAAAGCTTACTAAGTAAATCCTATACAGCCCTAGGATGGCCTCTACAGTGTTGGGGGGAGGGGAGTGGGCAGGACTTGGGGCAAATCATACCCTGTCCCTTCCTTCCATGTAATGAGTTCATGCAAGTACAACTTCTGGACATCAAGGACTGACTCAGTCAGGAGAACCCAGAAAACAAACAGGGGCAACAGATATCTTGCAGGGAACTGGACACTGCAGAAGAGGGGCAACCTGTGACCTGAGAAAGGTCTACAGAAGCAAGGAAAGGGTGAGGGTGCCAGGTAGCCAAGCCCCACTGTTGCATGTGCTGCCCCTCCCCATGCTGGAAATGGCAGCATTTTGATGCTAATGACAACAAGCGCCTCAGCCACCATCATGTTCCCAGCTTCTCAAAGCCCAGTAGAAGCAGCAACACCCACTGCAACCAGGAGACCCTGATTTACAAATGACAAGTAGTGTGACTATAGGCAGGTCATTTAACTTCTGACTCAGTGTTCTTGTACCATGAGGAAAACATCTCTTCTGTCTACTTCACAGGCCTGTGGCAACCAAAGAGGATGATATAAATGAAACTACTACACAAACACGGTATGATAAAAATATGTGGGCTTATACTATTGTTTTCCCACTGCCATTCGAAGCTGCCTGTTATTAATGCCATTCATCTCATCTCATCTCTACGGTGGGATAGGGTCCATAAAGCCTGAGGACACAGGAATGATCTCTTCACCTGTTCTGAAGATACGAAAGCTCACAGAAGTGTTAGTCACTCAGTCGTCTGACTCTTTGTGACCACAAACAGGCTCTTTTTCCCCCTCCAGGCTCTGTCTATGGGATTCTCGGGCAAGAATACTGGAGTAGGTTGCCATTTCCTTCTCCAGGGGATCTTCCTGATAGTAGAGAACATCAAAATGCACCACAGAAAGGTGCCTTTTGTTCATCAAGATTCTACAAGCACAGCCTCCCCTTGAAGACTCATGAGACGCTGAAGTTCCTCATAATAAAGCCCTGCCTTTTACTGTAATGGCTCAGAGGAAACCCAGGGCTGCAGATCAGGACAAGGAATACTCCCAGGGTGGAAGGCAGACCCCAGACCTCTGCCATCCCTGGCTCTGGTGCCTACCTGAGCCTGGGAGACAAGGAGAAAAGGTGAATAAAAGGGATAAGATACGAATTATGGAAAGAACATGCTATCTGAAGTGGAAGACGATACTACTAAAGTGATCTCAAGCAAATAATTTGACCTTTAGTATTTTTTCCAACTCTAAAATGAAGATAGTAATACCAACCTCTCATGATCAAATAGGATACTATCTACAAAGGTGCTTTATAAATTATTATCAACCTCAACAATCAGTGTTCCGAAAGTATTAGACCACAGAGCTGATCCTCTGACAAGCAAGAGCTGCAGATGCTTAGATGCTTCCTGCTTTTTCTGAGTCACACACATTAACGGAAAGAGAGCTGAACTTCAGATGGACACTTGACACTCTCACCTATGCACCGTCCAGTCCACAGGCAGTGTTGATCGTACCGAGCCACACAGGAGTTGCACACGTGGCAGTGGAGTGACCTTAATGGCTTCCTTACCTAAGGCGACAATTAAGAGAGTGAAAAGCAGTCATCAGAATCCCAGAGTGGTCACAAATCAAAAGCAAAATCTTATTTCTAAATGATAAAGACACACTGGCACAAATAACCCTATATTGATCATCAATTCACTTCGGCTCTGGAAGGCCTTGTTACTCTTACTTTCAGGTGTCTACTTTAATTAGGCCATCACTAAGGGGGATTTGGGGTCCAGAGCCTACTGACACTGCCAAAGGGGAAATGAGGCGGCACCACCCAGCAGGATGAGTACTGGACTCAGAAAAAGCAAACCCGAGTTACATTTCTGGCTCTGTCAGTAATTTGGGGAAAGTTACTTCCTCCCTTTAGGCCAAGAAGCCTCAGTTGCTAAATCAAAAGTTTCACTAGGTGGTTTCTAGGGTCACCATGATCCTGAGACTCCAAGTTAGTTCTAATATAAGCTTCATGGCAGGAAAAAGCAAACCAAACACATAAAGGGATTTAACCATAGGCAACTTCGAGAGATTATAAACATCATTCTCTTATATGTTCAAGGCAGAAAATTGTTCTGACAGCAATGCGAAATTTAAAAAAAAACAATTTTATACCTGGTAAAAAGAAAGATGTATAAATATACCAGGAAGATGTGAAAAATGCTTACATGGGCATTGTAACAAAGAATTTGCTTTTACTATGGGAAAAGAATTATAGAGGAAAAGACTCACTCACAAGACAGGATGTACAAAATGTTCTGAAGTCCAGACAGCCAGTCTCTGCAAGCGTGATGATACTCTGAAAGACATTAAGTTTGACCTTACATTTGCTTTTTACTGGGGGAATGGATGATGCATGGTTATATACCATTCTCACAGTTCTCTCTCCAAACTGCAATAGCTAGAAAAGCAATTTAGAAGGCCTGCCACCATATCATTCTGTGCCTGAAATATGTGACTTTTCAAGGCTGCATTTTTAACCACAGTCAATAAATGAGAATGCACAAAAATTGCACCCCCTCCCTGTATTCCATGAATGGCAATGATCTCTCAGTTATAATATGCTAGAGAAAAATAAACACACACATTATACACTCATAAAAAAGGAACAAAAAACCACCTATACATCAGAATTGACGGTTATAAGTGCCAAAGGCAGTCTTTCAGGAATTGGCTTTAGGTAACAAAGAAGACAACCTCCCCAACTTTTAACATTCACGAGTAATGGGAGACACACCATGACTCCTGACAATTTCAGTCTGAGGACAAGAAAGAGCATCTCCTCAGCCAGTAAGGAGAAGGACTCCCCTTGGCCCTGTCCTAGATACTCTCCATATATTTAATAGGGGAATTTAAGCTGTATGATTATTACCTAAGTATTATTATAAAGAAGTAGGAGCTCATATTTACTGACAGAAATTATAGCTGAAAAAGTCTTCGTGGTATATTACTGTAACGGAAAATAAAAACATTTTTTAAACTTTCATATAAATAAATGACAGTGAAGAAATCTGTTTGCTGGTTTAATTATTCCACATTTACGCTGCATCTATTATGCCAAGCTTCCCTGGTGGCTCAGATGGTAAAGAATTCAGCTGTAATGAGGGACTCGGGTTTGATCCCTGGGTTGGGAAGATCCCCTGGGGAAGGGAATGGCAATTCACTCCAGTACTCTTGCCTGGAGAATCCCACGGGCAGAGGAGCCTGGTGGGCGACAGTCCATGGGGTCACAAAGAGTTTGTCATGACTGAAGCGACTAAAACACTGATTAGCTGCCAGGCATTAGAGATGCAGTCACAATAAAAACCGACATAGTTTACATGCCCTTCTATAAAACAAATCAGTAACATTACAGAGAAAACTCACCATTTTCTTTTCTTCTTCTGAAGCCTTAGTGAACCCTGGATCAGTTGTCCAAGTCTTGTAGAAAAAATAGAGGAAGGCTACTATGCTGATAATGAAAATGAAATATAAAGGGGTGCCTGCTACATGTGAAAGCCAAGTTAAGGAACATATCAGACTTCCAGTAAGAACAGCTTAATTATGATGTAGGCACATTTCATCACTGGTGCTTAAGAGTCTCTTTACTCTGCACTCTACCCTTACCTTTCCTACATACACATATCACTATGTAGACTAACCCTAAAATCTAGTCCCACCCTATGTTCTACTCCTATAGGAATTTGCTCACAGTTGGCTAATAATTATCTCTTCTCATTAGTTGAAACTCATATAAAAGACTGAAAGGAATAGTTGCGGTATATGAAGAACCTCCTAAATACTTAAAAACCTTCTAGATCCAAACAAATTAATATCTAATGGTATAATTGTGGCTCTCTTGTGTGCACCTAAAATAGTATTTTCTGATCATCTAATAAATTTTAACAAAACTATTCAAAGAAACAAATCACTGAATTCAGAGATTCTAATTAAAAATATTTCCCTATATATTAGATTAATGCTAGCAAACATTTCTTACATGGAAGTTTAATAAGGTAATTCTTGTAGTTGTATTAGGCTGAGTTAATTCAGAAACAAATTGCTCTCCTTGCAAAGTGGCTACAAATTAGATACTATGTAAAAGGCAGATATTATGGATAAGTTAAGATAAAGTGTTTCAAAGATAGACATTACCCACTTAGAAGTGCTTTTAAAGTGGTTCAAATCCTTTGTATCCAAAAGGAAAATTTTGCTCCTGGGAAGGACAAATGATTGTGCAATAATGAACCAATAGGCCGCAGAAAACCAGTTCTCATTGTCCAATTAAAATCATTAAACTGACACAGTAACTGTATCTGCCTTCCCAGGTGTTGCCAAGCTGCTTGGTGCTAAACTTCAGAGTGGAAAAACGTAGCCACAGAACAAACTCCAAACTCTTGCTATTCAAAGTGTGGTCCATGGACCCACAGCAATGGCTTTACCTGGAAGCTTATTAGAAGGGTAGAGCTCCAGACCTCACCTAGACCTGCAGAAGCAGATTCTGGAGTTTACCAAGATCCCTAGGGGATGCACACACACATTACAGTTTGAGAAGCACTGCTCTTACCCACAAAAAACCAGCACAACCACATCTGGTTCCGGTAGGCAGGAATGGATCTTGTTGGTTTAGCTTATTGGTTTATCTGCAGATGGGCCTGGCTTTATGAAAGAGACAGGATTCGAAAAAAAAAAAAAAAAGCTGTGTGAAATTGAAATTGAATTCCTCTAAAATCCTGATCAACCTACATGACAACTGAATCACAGGATAATCTCACGTACTGAGTGGAACAAATTTGGGGCTTCTGTTCTGAATAATCACGGACAGAGGAGCCTGGTGGGCTACAGTCTATGGGGTCCCAAAGAGTCGGACACAACTGAACGACTTCCACTTCACTTCACATAATAACTAGTAAGGAAAACAAAAAAGCCAGAACTCCAATTCATTCTGTCTGATTCCAAAAACCACACTCCTCCCACAATGTTCCCAGGCCTTCTTCCCGTGATGGGCAAAGCGGCTGTGGGAGTGGAGACCCCATGAAATCCACACAGCAACACGACTAGTCTACACCCTCAGAATGGGTTTTTCCAGGGCAGCACCTCAGTGCACACCCAAGGCAGTTCAGATAGCATTTAGCATTAAGCTTGGAAAACACTGATCTGATGGCGCCACCTACTGACTGACCTGGCCCCACCAGCAGCAGCCTGGGTGCTTACTAGAATAACTGGCTTCATGCTGTACATGTCAGTAAAATACCTTCCTGTCAACTCCAACATCTTTTAAGATCCTGTACAGCTATGGAAATTGAATCAGTCCTTCTCATGTTATGACATCTTCACAAATACTGAACAGCAGTAAGCTCAGCTGAATACTAACTAAATACCTCTGTAATTGAGGTTTTCAAACTATGGTGGAGTAACATTTTTGTTAATATTGACACTGCAAATTTGAAATAATTCAATGTAAAAACTACCACACTTTTTTGGTGAAAAATCTAAAAGAGCATGAGTTACTCACATTTTAAAAAGTCATCAAGAAACACAATTTTTAAACTATGTTTACTCCACTGCGTATGAACTGGTAAATAAAAATATCAGTCAGCCCTTTCAGTATTATGTCAATTACCAAAACATTTACTAGCCTTGGGACTAAGTGATAAAGTACTTTTGTATCACATAATGATATCACCCAAGCCTTTATTAAGTGGTGGTCATAAGGCCAGTGCTTAAAAAGCTGCCCTCAAATCAATAATTGAGATGAAAGTTAATGCAATAAAATCCTTTGAAAAGTCAAAATGACCCCCATGGTATACTGTGCCATTTATTTAAAGGAATCTGAAAAGTACTAGAGGTAACGCTCAGAAATAAAGAGCATCATTAAAGTAAAAACATGCTATCATGAAGGGAGATAAATGCACTCAGAACTCATATGCCCCTCTCACTTTACATTTATTCCAATGAAAAAATAAACTGAGTGAACACATCTCTCTTATAATCAGTATTCTTTCTTTTCAAGTGTATCACTCCCAGAAAGAGAAATAACAGAGAGTTAAAGGAATATGGCTTAAAGGTACACGTCTATCCACCACATCCCTTCTTCTCCTGCCCTGTTAAGGAAAGCAAGGCTTTTAATGGCTTCTTAGGGCCCTTTGAGGGAGAGAAAGGAGCCTAGAAAGAGGTGGGAACTCTGAAAATTGGAGAAAATGCATCCTTCCTAATGGGACCTATAAATAGCTATAAACTAAGAAGTAACCCCTATCCTCACTTTCAGGTGACTGGATTTGGCCTGGGCCCTGCTTCTCAAGTGATAGAGCAAGCCCTTGGATGAGTTGTTGTTTTTTTAAACTATGAGTTGCCATCCACTAGTAGATCATGAAAGATTTAAGTGGCTTATGACTCCCATTTTTAAAAAAGGAAATAGAATAAAAAACAAAAATGTTAGAGTAAAGCACATATTAGGATGTACCTCTGTTTCACATATATTTTGGGTGGCAATGCAAATTTATTTTTATTGTGCACTGAAAATCACTGCCTTGGATAATAACACTGCACTGATTACTGCTGAGGAGGACACATTTCCTTCAGTATTCTGCCTATACAGGTAATCTTGGTACCCAGACCTATTAATAGACTATAACTACTGATCAAGTTAAAAGAACCACCTGACCTTAAAGAGAACCTCAAGGCAATACAGTACTTTTTATGGATCTAAATAATTTATAATTCATTCACTGTTTTAATATATTGTTAACCTGTTTCCTTCCTATGTGTAATTAATACTAAACACCTGCTGTTTCCATAGTGTACCCTGAGATCATGTCCAGAATTCAGTAGATATCCAACATTAAACACCTTCAATCAGGACCATTAAGTTAGTATAAATTTGATTTACATTCCCTAGAACTCTAGTATCTAAATTTTAGTCATTTTTAAAAGCTAAATGAGATATGCATTTAAATGTAAACTTGAAGGATATCAGGAAAGAATAAGATGAACCAAGTCACAAACATCCAAAAAATGGAACTCAGCAGAAAGACTGTTGGTAAGTATATAAGGCTCTTGTACCCGAGCAAGAACCTAAAAGAAAAAAAGTACAAACATAAGGTATTAGTGAAAGTAAGTATGAATCATATTCATTTTAGTTCTAAATTCCCTTAAATAATAATAATAGTGAAAATAAAGAAGACCTCAGACAACAGCAGCTTTCAGCAAGTGCTATGTGCCACCTTCCATGTGGTTAGAGCTGTGCACCATCATCGCTTCACTTTACATGTGAGAAGACTGAAGCACTGGGTCTCAAAAAGTGAATGCTCTAGTTCCTGTAACTAACTTACATGTTATTTCACTCCCAATAACATTATATTTTCAATGAATCTTTTTTATTTCTATTGAAACACATATTTGTATTTTTGGCATGTTATATTTTCAAATACACGTTTATATTTTCAAAATGCAAAAATTTAAATCCCTGGAGAGTCATCTTCACATTTAACAAGCTAAATGTGAGGCTAGCAGTGGATTTCTGAAACACACAGAGGCACACAACCTTGAGCATTTTTATCCTACAATCAGCTTGTGAAGCAGACACGTAACATATAAAGACACATACACGTTAACGGTGGCTCTAGTCATCAAACCCCAACCATCTTGCTTGGATCACAAGCAACATGGAAGTCCACGTAAAACTTACTCAAATGTTTACTATTATAGTTTCAAAAGAAAAAAAAAAACTTTTATATTAAATAATATAGTAAATCTATGCATGCATATAGTTTACCTAGATCTATTTTTAAATTTGTATCATAAAACAACGATTGAACACACATATTAAAGGGTTTTTAAAAAGCTATCAAGATCCTAAGCGCAACTATGATAAAATAATACTTGGCAACAAGTAAAGATCCCAAACCTCAGGCCCTCAATATGTTGCCAGAACAGGTCAACTGGAGCCCATGTAACCTTCATGGCATGGCTTGTCTGAAGCAAAATTTGTTTGACCTAATTAAGTGGTGCAGTGAACTATCTTATTTGTAACAGCCTGCTACTACAACCTGTCTACTTCTGACAGGTATCACATAGCAGCCTGGATCAACAAACAACCTCCTGTGTAGCCTAATAACAGTGGAAGTTTATAGCTGCTTACCCCCATGAAATTGGGACTCTAAAAAAGAGTGGGAGAAATAAAAGCAGACTGGACAAAGCTGCCATATGCTTTTGTCTCCTATTTGAGTAGTGTCCATATGCTAAGCCTAGCATATGAAGCCATCAACTCACAAAGTTTCCATATAAATATTTTATAATGTGAGTTTCTATTAAAACAAAATCTCAAATGCCCCTATCCTAGGTGAGTAGACATTGCCAGCCTTTGCCTTCTCTCTGGAAAAAAGAAAAAAAGTGATTGCAATTTGGCTTAAAATTTATTTGAAGACCAAGTCAATCCAATTAGTGGAAAATGAATGAATATCTCTAACTTACAAATTTTCCAAATAGCAGGCAATTTCAGGCATTTTACTATTTTTCAGAAATTTGAGCTTTTAAATTCATTTCCAGCCTACTGTCCTGCTCTTGAATGACTAGGTGGTAAAATTCCGCTAATGCTTTTTTTTTTTTTTAAATAACAAAAGCAACCCATGCTTATTCCACAAAATGCTGCTAAGCAGACAAAAGACATAGGAACACTCATAATCACACCCTGAGGACAGCAACATGCACTTTCTTTTAGATTCTCTTATAGATCATCATCGTTACATTGTCCTTTCATTCACTGACTGGAAATGTTCGACAGGAGAGACAAGTGTACTGCTTCCACGGGCCGCACATTCCAGGAAACAGTAATCAAGCGCCATGAAGAAAATACAGAGGAGGATACAGCAGAGCCAGTCACCGCCTGGCTAAGGAGCGGAGGCTGGGAACTGAGGCCCATGAGACGTCTCCCACTACCTAACAACACGGTACAGAACAGAGCCCTTCAGACAGACATGCAAGCCAGAGCCAAGGCCCCAGGTGGGTATGAGCTTGACATGTTCTAGAAACAGAAAGAAGGCTGGAGGGAAGTGAAAGTAAGAGATAACGTCAGAGGGGAAGGGGTGATTACATAGCACCTCACAGGCAAGGAGTCTGGATGTCATTCTGAGAACAAGGAGAAGCCACGGGAGGGCTTTATGCAGGGAGAGAAAACAGAAACTGGTTTGCGTTTTTTAAAGCCCACCCTTGACTGCTGAGTGAGCAGGAACTACAGCGGGGTAATCAGGAGATCAGTGAGGAGGCCTGGCCTAAGGAGCCAGCTGAGGCGAGGGTGAGAGCCGACCAACTGGGGCAGGGCAGGGAGGACCTGGGAGGGCACTGGGTGTGGAGGGTGAGGAGCAGGGAAGAACAGAGGGGGCAGCAATCCGAGGATGCGACCCATTATTCATGTGAGAAACTGGATGCCACTCCACTGGGAAAGGGAGACGAAAAGAAGCGCTGGGTACTGATTACTGAGTACTGGGCATCAGTCATGGTTTTAACCATGGTATTTGTATTAACCACAAGGCAGGCATTGTCATCAATGTCATCCTCATCTTAGAGATGAAGAAATTGAGGCACAGAGAGGTAAACCAACTTGCTCAAGGTCAGACTGTCATGTGGTAAAGCGTGACTTGAACCCAGGCAATCAGACTCTTAACTAGCGACTACATATATATATACATATGTGTGTATGTATATAGATATCATATATATGTATTATATATATATGTGAATATTCTATTAAAAATAGAACTATACCACAGTTACTATCTTATAACTTCCTATGATTTACTTAGGTTGTTTCTTATAAAAAACATTAAGAGCTAAAAACAACTAGCTTAAAATGAATTTAAATTTAGAATAGAAAAAAACAATTTCTGAAAAATGGGCAAAACTGTTTCAAGATGCAAAACAGCTACAAAAATCTTCCTATTATTCATTAACAATTCAAAAAGTGACCTAGAAAAAAAAAGTGAGCTAGGATATTTATTTTCTACCAATTGTCAATGCAATTAAATTATTGGATTGACCAATTTGCTTTCAGTCAAATCATATACCACCAAAGCCCTGCTATCCCACCTTGAGTATCACTATATGTGATAAGTAACATTCATAGCTCAATAAAAAATCTGTGGCTCCAGGTAACAACAGTAAAAATAGAGTACTCGAATTGGAAATGCAATAACCAGCTTTGCAAAGACTAATACACACCTTGGAAATAAAGATGTCAGAAAAAACAATATTATTAAAAGAAATCCTTTTAAAAGCCAAGAATCTGAATCGAAGTCCAATATGTATCCAACAGCCCACATGGTAATCACAGAAAGTAGCAGCAGCAGGAAGACCTATTAAGAGATTCAGAATTTTAGAACTTAATGGATTTTACCTCCTAAGCAGCTAATAATAGTTCAAAAGAAAAACTATTTCCTAAATATATAGTGAGTTAATACAACAGCACAACACAGTTATTCTTCAAAATTGCTGATAGATAAATCCAAACTTTAAGAAATTACAAATCTTGAAAGCAATCTTTTAAAATCTTGCATTAATAAAATGTTGCTTAAACATGTGTAGTCTTTCTGTCTTCCACTCCAAGAAATGTTGATCTTCTAGAAACATGTTAACGATAGCTGACATTTAAAAAAATAATTTCTTTCAAACAGTATTATATGTCAGAAGGCATAAAGCAGGACAAAAAGACCACACGAAAATCAATATACCCAAGACTCAAAGAAGAAAGTACAAGAGTTTCAATCTGGGCACTGCATGGTGCCATGCCCTAATAAAGGAGGTCAGAAGGAACAAGTTTGCAGAAAAGACGACTTTCATTTAGGGCATGTGGAACTGCAGACATCTAGGAGATAGCCAGGAGTTAGTCAGAAAAGCAGATCTACCATACAGGACAAAACTTAGTGTTTAATCAGTACACCAACTGGAAAGACAGGAATGAAAAACATCCTGAGGACTGTGTGCAGGTGAATAGGGCAGAAGCTTGGCCAACAGAAACACTCAAGGGGAAAAAAGCTACATCCCAAAAGGTTAAGTAATGAAGTGTGACTGGTATGACCAGAGAGGCAGGATGAGGACCAGAAGAAATGTTCCAGTCAAGCCAGGGAAGGGAGTTTCAAGAAGAGAGTAGTTCTCAGTGTCATATGTCATATGGAGGTCAAAGTCTGAAACACATCCTCAGGATGCTAATAATATGAGTTTATTCCACAAAGTTAAAAGAAGGAACCAACACTGTGGCTGTCTATATTAACGCTGGACACCACATCTGTGCAATGTGGTCCCTTAACTCCAGTATGCATGACCTTTATATTCTGCTCTATCTTCTTCAATCTTTACTCCTCTAAACCACGTTCTGAGGATGGATAATTTCAAATGATAGGAAGTGTTTAATATGCTTCCAATTCTAATTTGCATGATAACACAAAATGAGCAAGTCTAGGTTGTTTTTTTTAAGGTAAACTTAGAATTTACATGCAATAGAATCTCAGAACAGAAACAACAATTAAATGTGAATCTCACAATTTTAATCGCAGATACAACACTCACGGATGAGCCACATTATTTCTTTGTTCAACAAATATTCCAGTGTACATCATATGCTAGGCACTGTTCTAGGCACTTGGGAACACATCAATGAATTTAAAGTCTTTCTCTCATGGAGCTTAAATTCTAGCAGGGGAAGACAGACAGACAAATGTACTAAGTGAATTTTATAGTATACAGAAAGCTGGATGGAAGTTATTTTAAGGTTTTGGGCTTTTATTCTGGGAGAAAGGGGGAAATATCACAGAATTCTGAGCAGATGAATGATAGAATTTGACTTACATTTTAAGATTCATCTGACTGCTTTTCTGCGAAGAGGCTAGAGGTGAGTGGAGGCAGGAAAAGGTCAGAGCTGCAGGAGTTCATGTAAAAAATAAAGGTGGCTGGACCAAAATGTCATGGTAAAGTGGTGAGAAGGGTCAGATGCTGGATATACACTGAGGGCAGAACTAGCCAAATGTTTTTCTGATGGACTGTATACGCGATATGACAAAAAGGCAAAGGTGACTGGAGAGTAAGTTGCCACCTGCTGAGATGGGGAAGCTCTAGACGGAATAGTTGGGGGCAGTGGGGAGGAGAGATCAGGAGTTCAGTTTTGGATGTTATACTGACAATGCCTTTTGGATGATGAATGGATAAATCAAGTAGGTAACTGGATAGGTCTGAATTAGAGATACATTTGGGAGTTGTCAACATATAGACGGCATTTAAAGCCATGGAAGCACATGAAACCATCAAAGGAATGACTAGACAGAAAAGAGGTCCAAGGACAAAACCCTGGGACACTCTACTAATAAAGCAGGGGAGGGAGCAGAGGAGATGGCAAAGTAGACTTATTTCTTTTTTTCTCCCTTCCCATACTTAAATGCAAAATTGGTGTAGTGTTCGTGGGGATCCTCTGCATAGAAATCTCATGCCTGTTAATCTAGAATCTGAAGGTATTCTATACATTCTCAAGACAACGCTATCGTATGTGAAGACATTAAACAGTAAAATCAATTCAATATCCATTTTAACAATCTTAATTACATTCTCTATAACAACTTAGATTTTGCTGGACATAAGAGCAAGCTGACCATTCTAATTTTTTCTGTCATTCCATTCACTTTTTTGTTGTTGCTGTTCACATTTAACTTTAGAAGACCACCACTCAGAAGAACTGCCAAGTTAAAAAAAGAATAAAGGTTGGGTTTCATCTCTTAAAATTGTGAATGCTTTTGATTTTATGAAGTGACAACAAATGCCTGAAGCTTGCAACATTGTAATTTTTAAGTTTAACTCCTCCTGATTCTAAGAAAATGTTTTGAATGTTATTACTTTCCCTTTGAAAAAAATTTTAATAGGAACAAGTTCTTTAAGAATAACTCCTATAAAATTCCTTGCAACAAGGATTTTTCCTTTTGCTTCTCTAAGAATCTAAACTATTTGTGTTTCAATTCACTCATGAAATAAACATGGAAGTATGCTATGGTATTCACAAGGTAACATGGAGCTGTCGAGCCACCTAGCTGAGAACCAGTAAAAGTGCCAAATTTCCAACTTTGTGTTACGGGATGTTTGGGAAAGATATAATAGGCAGAACAATGCAGCAGCAGGCCAGCTCCTTGTTTTTCCCTGATGCCTTCAAACACAAAAACAAATGGATAAAACAGTTCTTAGAGCCCACAGGATAGGCCCTGTATGAAAATACCTCGCATTTCTGCAGCCATCTCCAAAGTCTGAAATTTTTGTTGGCTCGAGTTTTGGCCTCTGTTTTTAGCATATGAATAATGAGCCGATTTTTGTTTTGCAGGGCCATGTCGAGAGGGGTTTCTCCCTAAAAAAGAAAGAAAAAGTTCAATTTTATTTTTGATATAGCATAGGTACTAAACCTTTTTTAAATATTTATTTATTTGGCTGAGCCTCGTCTTGGTTGCGGCATATGCGATCTTTAGTTGCACATGCAGATCTTTTATAGCTATGGTATGCAAACTCTTAGTTGGGGTATGTGGAACCTAGTTCCCTGACCAGGGATTGAACCCGGATTCCCTGCATTGGAAGCGTGGAATCTTAGCCACTGAGCCACAGGGAAGTCCCAATGCTAAACAAGTTTTACAAACTCAGGAGAATCATAGACTCAATGTATTTATTCCAAGGGTAGCCAACTATTATTGTTTCTATGTATGTTGTGGTAACTGAAGACATAATAAACTAAGAGAGATAAACACCTGGCCATACCTTAACATTCCGGACATCCAGGCTAGAACCAGCTTCCAAGAGCTTATCAATAGCATTAATGTTTCCTGCTGCAACCGCCCAGTGAAGTGGAGTGTTTTGATGTATTTTATCAACTACATTGAGAGAAGGATTAAACTTTAAAAGAAATCCAGTTGGTTCTGGCCTGTCTCAAAACAATAAAACACCAAGGATAATTTATTAGAATGATTTGAAGGGTAAATGTAAATAATGAACCTGTTTGATAATGTATCAATGAACCAATCAGTAAGTATTCTGAAAACTGTAGAACTTCTCTGTGCAGAGTTCTATCCTAGGTGCTAATACTGATGAGGCCCAAGTTGCTGTCCCAAGAGAAATCTATTGTCTGCTACATAATGTAATTTTAACATCAATACAATGGAATAATTGCTTTTGTTTTTCAAGTTTTTATTTTCATGCTGCTGATCTAACGGTTAACGTTTTTTTTTTTACTTTGGCCAATGTTAAGTGCTATGTTATTTATCCAATTAAAAAATTAAACGTACAACATATTTGAGGAGATAAACCAAAAGCTAACTTCACATTCTCCCTCCAACCACTTATTACATAAAGTGGTATAAAAATGCCCTAAATTATTTATCACAGAAAGTCATGGACTTGAAAGCAGAATTCAATGAAATATTTTTTACTTCATCTTCAACACCTTTACTTCTTTCATGACTACTCAAGAGATTCCTTTAATAAAATAATAATCTATTTTACTCATTCTAGATTTTTAAACATTATACGTGACCTGAGAGTTACTAACAAAGATGACAAAATGCTTTTTGACAAAATTCTACCCCAAATTTGAGCCCTATCACTCTATGAACTAAAAGGAAATAGCATCAGAACTAACTCAGTTCCTAGGAGCAACACCCTAACTAAAAGCGGACTCAGAAACTAAGTACAACACTGGAAACAAAATTGCTAAAGGACAAAGTGTAGCATGTATTTGAACCGAAGAATAAAAGAAGGTGACCAATAATCACAAGTAATAATGATAAAACACAGAAAAACTTAAACATGTAAGTAACTGATATGAACATAATAAACACACTATTTTCATAACTGCAATTTTCATCAATTACAATTAATATTTTCAGAGCAGTCAACAATATCAGAGAACCCTCAAATTTATTGTTTTTTGAAATGCATATTTATCATCTAGATTTCAAATTACGGGAGCATTTAAACCTGCAGCCATTCTTGAGAAATGTAAACTAACAAATGCAAATCCTGTTAATAAGTATACGCTCTGGAATCTCAGGTGTTCTGTGAGGAAATTTTTTTCTTACTAGTAGCTTTCAAACTTTTCCCCAAAGCTATTAGAAAAGAGAAAATTTATTTCAATGCTGCTTTTCTAACTACAACTACATTAAAAGTGCATGTCACAGTCACAATACGGAAAATCTTACTTTCTTCAGAATGTTGTGTCACCTCACATAGAATAAGATACTGAAGTTGCTGGAATCAAGAGTCAGAATAAGGCAATTCAATTAAACTTACTTACCCAAGTACTTTGTTAGCTGATAACATGAGAGGTGTCTGCCCGTTTACATCTATCGTATTCACACTCTGTTAAAAAAGAAGAGCTGATCAGCCTAACTGTAAACACAGTCAAGTTTCTGCTTCCTCTCTTAGTAGAAGTATCTCTTTAATACATTCAACACCACCAGTGTGTCTACAAGAAGTGTTCAAATATCCCCTGAATGAAATAATGTTCTGTTCCACATCCATAGGGTAAAAATCCACTGATTCCTACAAAATATTTTTAAAGGGAAAAATCTGAATATATGATTTTAAATGTTGTTATGTTGTGAGTGGAAGAAGACTAAGGGACAGAAAAATGTTGATAATCACCATCAAATATGAGACAATAGAGACCTTAGAAGTTAGTTTAGACTTTAACTGACACATTAATTCAAACTATCACCTCTTGGACAAAGTCATCAAGTCTCTACTTAAACACTTTCAGTAAGAGTGAACTCTACCTTCTGAGGCAATACAAAGTATATTGTATTTTTGGACTTACTATGTTTCAAAGAGTAAAACATGAAAAATTCTATTTTTGAGAATACAGGAAATAAAAAGGAAATCATATCTCCAAGAAGATACAGTCCACTTAAAAAAATGGGTCCAGATTTAAGGTATACAATACCTCAACCAAGGGCCCCCAACCCCCCCTAAAAAGAGTCAGTGACTGAATATTTCACAGGTCTTCAAGGAAGAAGCCCAAAGTGAAGTAGAAAAGATGACTTGTCATACAGCTTTCCAAAATGAGAACCAAGAGGTTATAATTATTCTACTTGAATTGGCTAAGTCTAACAGAAAGTGCTTATTTAAAGAGAATACAGTCATTCCAACAGCATTTGTGCAAACATGTTTCCATGCCTGCTACAGATGAAACTACTGATACATAAACTAGCTGTTACCAGAAAGCATATCCCAGGCAAACAGAACTGACAGTGAAACTCCCACTGCCAACAACCCATAATTTAGCCAGTGCCATAAGTGAATGTCTCTTAAGGCAAGTCATTTTTCATGGGATTACTTCAGGGAACAATAAGAAACATACATTCAAATTGGTCTCCACTTGGACTCAAATAATGAAAGCAAATGATGGGTTAATTTAGTGATCTCACTACCATTTCCACATTCAACCAGAAGAAAACTACAGGCTTTGAAGTCATGTTTTTGAAAAACTCTGAAAATTACTGGGATCACAAGAAAAACTATTATAAGCCTACAAGTTTCAGAAACAACTATTATATGTTACTGAGCTAAATGACCTATCCTTTTTGCTCCAGTGAAGCTGGAAAAGCAGTATTCAATAGCTAGACTTACTGAGGCTAGTATTTGAACATGCAGGTATCTGTAAAAATTATTTTTATACCTTAAAAATGAGGACTCTTACTAATGATCCTCTGAGTCCTTTCAGATTTACAACAGCTGGAATACAAAATACTTCTCAAAACATACCTGTCCTTTAGAGATGAGATATGCTATAATGGGCATGTGCTGAAATAACACTGCCAGGTGGATGCCGCAGAATCCTTCTCCATCAATGAGAGCAGGGTCTGCACCATACTGCAGTAATAATATGACCATAGGTAAATGCCCTTGTCTGGAAAAAGATAGAACAAAAATTATACTATACTCTATAGTGCAAAAGAGAAAAATTCAGGGAGAAACTAATATTCCTAAGACATGACGGACTTTGGTTAGATATAAAGAGTATTTCTTAACAGTGCACAGATTTTTAAAACACTGGAGCTTCTCTAAATTTCTTTTACATAGACATTCCAAACTTAGAACTATCTGGACAGTCCTTCTTGAGTGCAGGTAATAAGCTTATTAATAATAACCTCCCAGTTCAGTTCAGTTCAGTTGCTCAGTCATGTCCGACTCTTTGCGACCCCATGAATTGTAGCACGCCAGGCCTCCCTGTCCATCACCAACTCCCGGAGTGTACCCAAACTGATGTCCACTGAGCTGGTGATGCCATCCAGCCATCTCATCCTCTGTCGCCCCTTCTCCTCCTGCCCCCAGTCCCTCCCTGCATCAGGGTCTTTTCCAATGAGTCAACTCTTCGCATGAGGTGGCCAAAGTATTGGAGTTTCAGCTTTAACATCAGTCCTTCCAAAGAATACCCAGGACTGATCTCCTTTAGGATGGACTAATTGGATCTCCTTGCAGTCCAAGGGACTCTCAAGAGTCTTCTCCAACACCACAGTTCAAAAGCATCAATTCTTCGGTGCTCAGCTTTCTTCACAGTCCAACTCTCACATCCATACATGACCACTGGAAAAACCATAGCCTTGGCTAGACGGATCTTTGTTGGCAAAGTAATGTCTCTGCTTTTTAATATGCTGTCTAGGTTGGTCATAACTTTCCTTCCAAGGAGTAAGCGTCTTTTAATTTCATGGCTGCAATCACCATCAGCAGTGATTTTGGAGCCCCCAAAAATAAAGTCAGCCACAGTTTCCCCATCTATTTATCTACCTTAAATCTTATGTGTAAGACTACTACCATGTATAAATAATTTTACATAACTAACAATAAAAATGGAAATTAAAAATCACTTGAACTTTGTCGTTGTTATTTTAAAAACAAAACGTAATCATGAAACAGGTATGCTGAATGAAGGGTAACAATTCCCAGAAGCAGGTGATAATACTGTTCTTAGGAACTACATATTTCTCCGAATACGGGTCATTTTTATGTAAAGCACTGTAGCTTAAGGGGATGAGCTAACCCCAGATTTTTCAAAATTCTTGACTCCAGGGAAAAGATTCTACTCCTTGCCTTGAATGAACAATTATCCACTTCACTTTCAGGTTCGTATCAATTCCACCGATCAGACAGAATGGAGTTAAAATGAAAGGTGAAGAAGTTGCTAAATATCCAAATAGACACTTACTAACTTCAGCTTCAGATGCCAACACATACCAGAGAAAAGAACTGATGGAGTTTACACTCACGAAACTACCACATTTGTCCATGTGACCAAATATTAAAAATATTTACTTTGATTATAAAATATAATACATATAAATTTAGTTTGGGCCCTCAATTAAACACAAAAACATCATCTACAGAAATTCTTTAAAACTGTATTTTTTTTTAATGAAGGGGTAAAAACAAAAGAAAGTCTTTCAAGTGGTCTGTAACTGCAATTCCAATACGAACTACTAGCCATATAGTTATTTAAATGCAAATTAGCTAAAATTAACTAAAATTAAAAACTCAATTCCTTAGTGGCATTAGCCATACTTTACATTTCACATGTGGCTAGTGGCGCTACCTTACTGGACAGCACAAACATTTCCACCTTCACAGAAAATTCTATTGCAAAGTGCTGGTCTGTAATATTCAGAAAATAAGTCAGTTTTGATTCTGAACAGCAGTTCTCAGTATTTAAAGAAACCTTTACCTGATGGCCCAGTGAAGAGGAGTTGAATTTAAATCTCCACCCAACTGATCTACCACAGCTCCTTTTGAAATATAAAACCTGTTAAGAGCAGATATAAATGAAAATAACATTTAAAACTTAAAATTCACACTAAGAAAGAAAATATCAATTTTTCTTAGTAATAAATACATTTGAAAACAGAAATTATAATGCCCCTCTCTAAAAACACTCAGATCGGCAGAAGTCTGAAAGATTCACGTAACAGCATCAAACAGATCCCTGGTGAAATATTCTCATCATGTAAGTAATTACTCCTGCTGTCATGAGTATTCCTTTACAACTATACACTAAACACATAATAACTACTTCTGCTTATTCTAACCACAAAACTCTTGAAATGGTTTATATTTAAAAGGTTTCTATTACAGATGTTCTTCTTAACTTGCAAGAAGAAAGGTGAAACTATGTCACAACTAACAGCTTAAAGTTAGAATTACTATGTGGAAATAATGATGTTAAAAGTAGGTAGCAAAAAAATAATTCACAATTCTTCCAGAAAAGTTAAGACATTTTGAGCATTTCCTTCTCTATTTTGGAGGCATAGATGAGATACGTTGTATAAAGTGAAACTATAAGGTAGAGAGACTTATTTTCTTCTGTGGTTTACAGGTATTAGTCTCATTATTTCAAAGTTGTGCTTCATATATATTATCTAAACAATACACCAGTGTATTTCCACAGAAAAGGAGTATGGCTGTGAGTATATCTTGTTATTCTAACCTTCAGTATATTTTTACTTTCTTAAACCTCAAGGATTTTAAATGTGTATAATACAAAACATATACACATTCATGTACACATACACATTTTACACGCTAAGATATAAAACAAAAAAACCCACAGTAGTGCTTTATGTAGGGGAATAATTTTATACAATCCAATACATGCCTAATCTAAAATGTATTCCATATTTAATTTTGCTATTAAAATATTCCCCTACACATCCATTCCTCCTGGCATTATTACAGTATAACAATTTCAGTGATTCTTTTAAACTCTGTGAAACTATCTGTTCTATTCTGAAAAACGTGTTGTTATTGTTCAGTCACTCAATCATGTCCTACTCTGTGTGACCCCATGGACTGCAGCACACCAGGCTTCCTTGTCCTTCACCATCTCCTGGAGCTTGCTCAAACTCATGTCCATTGCGTTGGTGATACCATCCAACCATCTCATCCTCTGTTGTCCCCTTCTCCTCCTGCCTTCAATCTTTCCCAGCATCAGGGTCTTTTCCATTGAGTCAGGTTCTTCACATCAGGTGGCCAAAGTATTGGCATTTCAGCTTTAGCACCAGTCCTTCCAGTGAATATTCAGGGTTGATTTCCTTAAGAATTGACTGGTTGGATCTCTTTGCCATCCAAGGGACTCGTAAGAGTCTTCTCCAGCACCACAGTTCAAAAGCATCAGTTCTTCGGCACTCAGCCTTCTTTATGATCCAACTCTCACATCCATACATGACTACTGCAAAAAACATAGCTTGGACTATACAGACCTTAGTCATTAAAGTAATGTCTCTACTTTTTAATACGCTATCTAGGTTTGTCATAGCTTTTCTTCCAAGGAGCAAGTGTCTTTTAAAACTTTCAAGGTTGCAGTCACCATCCGCACTGATTTTGGAGTCCAAGAAAATAAAAGTCTGTCACTGTTTCCATTGTTTCTCCATCTATTTGCCATGAAGTGATGGGAACAGATGCTACAATCTTAGTTTTTTGAATGGTGAGTTTTAAATCAGCTTTTTCACTCTCCTCTTTCACCTTCATCAAATGTCTCTTTAGTTCCTCTTCACTTTCTGCCATAAGAGTGGTGTCATCTGCATATCTGAGGTTATTGATATTTCTACCAGCAGTGTTGACCAGCTTGTGCTTCATCTAGCCCAGCATTTTGCATGATGTACTCGGCATATAAGTTAAATAAGCAGAGTGACAATATACAGCTTTGACGTACTCCTTTCCCAGTTTCAAACCAGCCCATTGTTCCATGTCCAAAAATGTTCAAATTCATTGCCTAAACTGTGACTTCATTTTTAATTTTTATTTTTGGGCCAATGAGAGTCCTGGTCCAGATGATCTCTGAGGTCCTTTTCAATACTATGATAACCATAGTGCATGGCACAAAATTCAAGCATTCATTTATAATAAAGGATTAGAGATGGCTCAACATACATACTTGCACTTGAAAAGAGAAAAGACAAATGAAGGAAAGGTTTAGAATTATAAAACACACACTTAATTAACACACATATATCCCATCTTACTTTACAAGATCCAGCCTGTTATTAATGGCAGCCCAATGAAGAAGAGACACATTTTCTTTGTCTGGTTGCCTGACATCATATCCTGCTTCTACCAACTCTTTACATCGTTCAAAAATTCCGTATCTGCAATAAGATGGAAAATAAAAGGCATAACTGATACCATTAAAGTAATTTCAGCTATCAAAATGTCTTTCTTTTACCATGTCTTTATCCAGTGTGTCTTTCAGCCAACACAGAAATATAATAATTAGCAAAGATATTCACAAAGTGGATGGAATGTAAAGCCAAGCAACAGAAGTAAACCTGGCTACTAGCTGATCAGATAGATGAATCTATTTGGACTTGAACCTGATTTTCTGAAATAAACTTTTAACATTCACAGTTTCCCTCTTTCAATAAGTTTCACTGGATCTTCCACTATGCACCAGGAATGCATGGTGCTGATTCTGGACAATAATCTTATCCCCAAATCAAACAAAGCCCAAGCAATGGCCTCACAATAAGGGAGCGAGACTAAAAGCAAACTGGAATGGGATAAATTTGGCAATAAAACATGGACACGGTATAGGTACAGAAAAGGAAGGAATGATTAGCCCTTCCTGAAGTAGATGGAACATGATATACAAGCTATGAAGGGAAGACATTTCAGGCAGAGATAATAGCATGTACGAAAACCAGAGATATGAAATTACATGGATGTTTGGAGAAATAATAAGCAATTTAGCACCGCAGAAGCATAAAGCATAAGAAAGGCAATGGCAGGAGATGAGGCTAGGAGAGGCAGGCAAAGCCTGCATGATCCTTCTCTGCCATGCTTTGAAAGTTAGACTTTACGGCTCAAGGGGAAGCCAGTGCAGGTTTTAAAGAAGAAAGCACTCAAGCTTTGGGCTGTAAGAAAGATCACATTAGTGCAGTATGGAAGCTAATTTGAGGTGAAGACTGAGAGACCAGTTTAGAGGCTCTTGTATTAGAGACAGGTGATCAGCAAAGGGAGCCTCAGGTAAAAGGAATGGAAAAGGAGGCAAAGATTGAAGGGATATTTAAGAGAGTTATTTAACTATCAGAATGAAAAGCAGGAGAGAAATATCTCTTTTTAATGCTAAAATAATTTTCAAAATCGCTCGTTAGCTCTATTTCTTTTCAATAGAAACTAGTAAGTCCTACTAGACCATTCAGTTTCTTTGAAACTTACTTTTATTTAGAGGGACCTGAATGTTTCACTATGCCTTCAAAGGGTCAAAATCAAATCAAATGGTAGAATGTCTGTTTCCCACACTATTAAATTAAATAACTTACACTTCATCAAAATGTGTACATGCCTGTCTTTATGGCATTTTTTAAAAGATAGAGATACCCATTTGACAATGCAAAGTGAAGATATTAATGAGAAAATGAGTTGTTGTCCTCCATCTTTTAAATATCAACTGTAACATTTTATTGGAAAAGAAATACTCCCCTGTGATGACCTAGAGGGGTGGGATGGGGAGGGGAAGGAGGTTCAGGACAGAAGGGATATATATATATATAAAATTATGACTGATTCGTGTTGCTGTACAGGAGAAACCAACACAAAACTGTAAACCAATTTTCCACCATTTAAAAAACATTTTTAATTAATAAAAAATAATTGGGAATCAAAAAAAGATAGATACTCCCTTTACATGAGAAACATAAAGAGCACAAATTACTTAAGGGCATTGATGATTTAGAAAATACAAAAACACCTATCCTAACTAGATCTTTTTCACCCTTCCCAAATACTACCTAAATATCTTCTCACAACCACTTAAGAAAGTCCAAGACCTGAAGAAAATTTTAGAAAAGATATATGAGTTATTATTGAGATTCCTTGTGATGTAGCCTAATTTTTCACACTTATTATAACAGAGCTTTACTGAAAGCAGTGAAACATTTAAATGTTTCCATTTTAATTAAAGCAAATATCTATTTACTTAAGAACACTCTCATCTTCATATAAATATAACAATACAAACATTCTCAAATAATATTCAACTGAAATAGTGGCCCCCAGGGCCTCCAGAATTCATGTAAATTAGTAATTAGAATATTCAAATGATTGTCGATTACTTTTTAGCAAACATAAGCAATCTATTAGTCTATATTAAAACCAAACAGGTTAACTAATCATCAAACATCTTCACTTTTGACAGAAATTATATCATTTGTGCAGTAACATTGGTTTCTTTCATGCAGATTAGAAGCTCCGACAGGCAGGCCTATATTTGATTACCAATAAAGTGGCCTACTAATTAACATAATCTGACAGGCAAAATATTTCAAAACATTCAAAGGCAAGAGATGTGGTAAATGTTAACAATCAGTGAGATCCATGAGGGTGAAAATGTTGGAAATGATTTAATGCAAATACCCACAGGTGGAAATCTTAAGCAGAAACTCGAAACATATTTCATTTTCAGTGAAAGCAAAACAACTGACTATAGTTTCAAGTGGTCAGAAAACTTGTTTCTATTTTACTGACTTTCTTCTAGTGCACCCAACAAAATAGCTACATAGAAAGTATCAATAAATGTTTAAAATACCCATAAATGTGTGAGTTGTATTCTTCCATCTCATCTTCATATTTAGGTTACAGTACATTTTAAAAGCCTAAGATGTGTGTTTCAAACTCAGAGTCTAGCATGAGTGTCATTTAAAACCATGTGCTCACTCACTGAACATTTATTGAGCACCTAATACAAGACAGAAACTGTGCAAAAGCACTGGGGTTACAAAGATGACAAAGACACGCTTTTGCTCAGAAGTTCACAATCTAAGGGAAGAGACCATTAATGAAAAACTAAGATGCACTGTACCAAATGCTCTGATGCTGGTATGACAAACATACTATCACTGGAGTATGAAGGGAGGAAGGTGTACACGGGAGCGCCATGAACTGCACATAGGTTATTATAACTCAACAGAAACTAAGGAGAAAACAAAGCATCAGGAAGACTTACTGAGTAGCTTTTACAATGTCACAGTTACTAGAACCCTCTATAAGAGGAAGAGCTTCTCTCGCCTTAGCAAGTTCTTTGTTTTCATGTGCACAGACTCCATGTCGACCAAATCCTGGAGGGTAGGGGCCGTGGCTGTGATCCCTGCACTGAAGAGTAAGAGTAATTTGACAAGGCACAGTAAGAGAATCAATGTCACATTCAACTACATCATAAAGCATTTGGTACTATCAACAATATCTATCAATTAAATGATTTTTTTTTCATTCTTAGAGGTATAGCCTACAGAAGATTTTCATTTTAATTCCATTCACTAGGATTAGATGCTTAATATTAGAAAATTCCAAATTATGTATTTGGTTGGTGCAAAAGTAATTGTGGTTTTGCATTGTTGAACTCTGCAGTTCAACACTGGAATACATTCTTAAATAAATGTGGTTATGTTATACATTACTTTAATGCATACTTCTCACTATGTATTTTTGCTAATGACTTATAACCTGCTGTTTATATTTATCTTAGACTATGGAAATGATGTTAGACAAAAAGTAAATTCCAGTGATTTTTTAATTCAAGTTCAAAATGGATCATAAAGCAGCAGAGACAACTTGCAACATCAACAGCGCACTTGGCCCAGAAACTGCTAACGAACAGTACGTGCAGTGGTGCTTCAGGAAGTTCTGCAAAGGAGACGAGAGCCTTGAAGATGAAGAGCCAGTGGACAGCCGTGAGAAGTTGACAGTGACCAACTGAGAGCCATCATCAAGCTGATCCTCTTACAACTACAGAATGTGCCGAGGAACTCAACATCGACCATTCTATGGTCATTCAGCATTTGAAGCAAACTGGAAAGCTGAAAAAGCTCAATAAGTGGGTGCTTCATGAGCTGACTGAAAATCAAAAATATCGTCGTTTCAAAGTGTCATCTTCTCTTATTCTACTCAACAACAAACCATTTGTTGATTATGATTGTGATGTGCGACAAAAAGTGGATTCCATACAACCCTGGGTGACAATCAGCGCAGTGCATGGACTGAGAAAAAGCTCCAAAGCACCTCCCAAAGCCAAACTTGCACCAAAATAAAAGGTCATGGTCAGTCTGGTGGTCTGCTGCCAGTCTGATCCACTACAGCTTTCTGAACCCCAGCGAAACCATTACCTCGGAGAAGTATGCTCAGCAAATCGATGAGATGAACAGAAAACTGCAATCCCTGCAGCTGACATTGGTCAACATGAAGGGCCCAATTCTTCTCCATGACAATGCCCGACCACACGTCGCACAAGCAACACTTCAAAAGTTGAACAAAGTGGGCTACAAAGTTTGGCCTCATCCACCATATTCACCTGAAGTGAAAGTGTTAGTTGCTCAGTTGTGCCTGACTCTTTGCAACTTCATGGACTCTAGCCCACCAGGCTCCTCTGTCCATGGAATTCTCCAGGCAAGAATACTAGAGCGGGTAGGTATTCTCTTCTCCAGGGGATCTTCCCAATCCAGGGATTGAACCTGGGTCTCCTGCATTGCAGGCAGATTCTTTACCATCTGAGCCACCAGGGAAGCCCTCAGTCACCTGACCTTTCATCAAATGACTATCACTTCTTCAAGCATCTCAACAACTTTTTGCAGAGAAAACCCTTCCAAAACCAGCAGGAGACAGAAAATGCTTTTCAAGAGTTTGTTGAATTGCAAAGCACAAATTTTTACACTACAGGAATAAACAAATTTATTCTTGTTGGCAAAAACGTGCTGACTGTAATGGTTCATATTTTGATTAATAAAGATGTGCTCGAACCTAGTTTTAATGATATAACATTCATGGTCTGAAACTGCAATAACATTTGCACCAACCAAATATTTCTGTCATAAAACAAAGGCCATCTGCAAAAGACACCAAAGTATTCTGTTACTTGTAATAGGTGGAGGGTCACGGCTCTTGATAGCAGGAAGGTGACCAGGCGTCTGCTTCAGGAAGTCATGGCGAATACACCCTAAGGCTACATCCCAATGGATAAATGAAATTCCAGAAGAGGAAGAGGAAATACTTTTAAATATTTGACTAAACAACAGCCAAAATCTTCCAAATTTGGTGAAAATTATAAACCCATGGCTCCTACAAGCTCAACAAACCCAAGCGGCACCAAGCTCGTAATATTACACCAAAGCATATAATAAACTACTGGAAACCAATGATAAAGATAGTAGTCCAAGGAAAAAGACACATTATGTTCAAAAAACAAAGAATGAACTCAGACTTCTTATCAGTAAGTACCAGCCAGAAGACAAAAGCAAGACAATTTTAAAAATCTAAAAGAAAAAACCTAACCTTCAAACACTAACAAAAAATAGGAATGAAAGAAACACTTTTTTCAAACAAATCAAAGCTAAGAAAACTGCCAACAGACACTATCTTACAAGAAATAATAAAGGATGTTCTTCAGGCTAAAGGAAAATAATACCAGATAGAAATCTGAAGCAACACAAAGAAATAAAGAATGACAGAACTACATGGGTAAATATATATAATTATGTGGGTCAACATAACAGACTTTCTTGCATTTTGTAATTTCTTAATGACAATAAACAGAAGTATATTGTTACAGGAGATTCTTAAAATAGTATTTGCAGATAAACAGTGATAAGTAAACCCAAGAGCAACTTCTAAATAAAGTCATGCAATAAGCCAATAGCAGAAATAAAATAAAATACTTAAAACATACTCAGTATTTTTCAAACTGCAGGAAAAGTAGAGGGAAAATGAACAAAGAACAGAGAAGGAATAAAACATATAAGGTAATACATTTATACTAAACTATATTTATAATCACATTAAATACTAGTGGTCTAAAGAAAACCAAATGAAAGACAGTTTGTTAAACTAGATTTTTTAAAAAAGCAAACATCAAGAAAACTACATGTCGTCTACAGGAAACTCACATTAAATACAAAAACATACATAGATTAAAAGTAAAGGATAGAAAGAGATATGCCATGCAAAAAAAAATAAGCATAAGGAATTCAATGGTTATATTAATATAAGACAAAGTAGACATCAACACAAGAAATATTACCAGAGATAAGGAGGGACATTTCAAAATATTAAAGAAGGCAATTTATCAAGAAGATATAACAATCTTAAATACATGTGCACCCTAAACGAACTTCAAAATTCACGAAGCAAAAAAGAAAAACAGGAAGATTCATTACTACAGTTGAGTATTTTCATACTTCTTTCAGCTACTAGAAAAGGAGAGAAATCAGAGACAGATGCACGTGTGCATGCTCAGTCGTGTCTAACTCTTTGGGACACCATGGGCTGTAGCCCACCAGGCTCCTCTGTCCATGAGATTCCCCAGGTAAGAATACTGGAGTGGGTTGCCATTTCCTACTCCAGGGGATTTTCCCGACCCAGGGATCAAACTCACGTCTACTCTGTCTCCTGCACTGGCAGGCAAATTCTTTACCACTGCACCACCAAGAAGACTTAACACTACCCACCAATTGGATCCAACTGACATTTTCATAAAATCCCACCCAATAACAGAATAGATATGTGTTCCAAGTACACATGGAATATTCATCAAGACAGTTAATATACTGGGCCATAAAACAAGTCTCAACAAACTTATATGGGTTGAATTCATATGAAATATGTTCTCTGGCCACAGCTGGAATTAAATTAAAAATCAATAACCAAAGAATATGTGGAATATTCTCAAATATCTGGAAACTAAACAACACAGTTGTATACACAGTGAATTTTTAGCTTAAAATGCTTATAATGGGAAAGAGACTCTTGAGAGTCCCTTGGACTGCAAGGAGATCAAACCAATCCATCCTAAAGGAAATCAGTCCTGAATATTCATTGAAAGGACTGATGCTGAAGCTGAAACTCCAATACTTTGGCCACCTGATGCGAAGAACTGACTCACTGGAAGAGACCCTGATGCCGGGAAAAATTGAAGGTGGGAGGAGAAGGGAACGACAAAGGATGAGATGATTGGATGGCATCACCGACTCAATGAACATGAGTTTGAGTAAACTCCGGGAGTTGGTGATGGACAAGGAGGCCTGGCGTGCTGCAGTCCATGGGATCGCAAAGAGTCGGACACGCCTGAGAGACTGAACTGAACTCAATGGGAAAAAAGAAGAAACTAAAATAAATGACCTAAGCTTTTGTCTTAAGAATCTAGAGAAGGAAAATAAACCCAAAGTAGAATGAATGAAACAATAAAGATAGGGAAATCCATGAAATAGAAAAAAGAAAAAAAATGCAGAATCACTGAAACCAAAAGCTGTTCTTGGATCTTCCCTGGTAGTGCAGTAGATGGGAATCTGCCCATGGTTCCCTCCCTGGTCCGCGAGATTACACAGGCCATAGAGCAGCTGGGCCCGTGTGACACAACTACTGAGCCCATGCTCTAGAGCCCACGAGCCACAGCTACTGAAGCCCACGTGCCTGAGCCTGTGCTTTGCAACAAGAGAAGCCACTGCAATGAGAAGCCCACACATCACAACAAAGAATAGCCCCTGCTTGCTGAAATTCAGAAGGCTGCCAAAGAAACGAATACCCTGGGCAACCAAAATAAATAAATAAAAATTACTAAAAAAAAAACAGAGTGTAAAGTTTTTCTTTAAAAAGCTGGTTCTTTGGAAATTATAAATCAATAAAATTGATAAACCTCCAGACTGATCAAAAATAAAGATGTCAATGACATATAGCAGGTTTAAAAAAGAAGACACTATTACAAGATTCTGCAAACACTAAAAGGGTTCAGTTCAGTTCAGTCGCTCAGTCGTGTCCGACTCTTTGCGACCCCATGAACCACAGCACACCAGACCTCCCTGTCTATCACCAACTCCCTGAGTCCACCCAAACCCATGTCCATCGAGTCAGTGATGCCATCCAGCCACCTCATCCTCTGTCGTCCCCTTCTCCTCCTGCCCTCAAATAATAAGGGACTTCTGTGATCATGTTTATGCCATTAAATTCAATGACCTAGATGAAATGCAAAAAATTTTCTCGGAACACACAAGTTATCAAAATGGAATTAAAAAGAAATGGGTAGCACTTTGTTTATTAAAGAAATTGAGCCCATAATTTTAAAACTTCCCAGTAGGGACTTCCTCATAGTCCAGCGGCTAAGACTCTGTGCTCCCAATGCAGGGGGCTCAGGTTTGATTCCTGGTCACGGAACTAGACCCCACATGCCATACCGAAGAGTTCATATCCCACAGTGAAAACCTGGCACAGTCAAGTAAATAAATAAAAATATTAAACAAACAAAAACTTCCCATTAAACAAAAACAAAACAACTCCAGGCCCACATAACTTTTAACCGGCAAACACTATGAAAACATTCAGAGAAGAAATGATACCAACTCCTTCAGAATGCAGAAGAATTGCTTCCTACCTCATTTTAGGAGGCAGCATGATCCCAAAAATAAAACCAAAAGACATTCACAGTAACAAAAACTACAGACTTAATACCCTTCATGAATACACATGTAAAGATCCTAATGAAATGTCAGCAAAATTGTATTCAGTGATTCAAATATAAAAAGGATAATATACATTACAACCAAGCTTAAACATTTCAAAAACAATCAATACAATCCACCATCTTCACAAAATAAATATACTCAATTCAGCAGAACAAAAGCCTTTGACATAATGCAACACCCATGCATGACAAACACTCTTTGCACACTAGGGAAAGAAGGGGATTTCCTCAACCTGATAAAGAGCATTTATAAGAAATCTACAGGGCTTCCCTAGTAGCTCAATGGTAAAGAATCCACATGTCAATGCAGGAGACACAGGTTTGATCCCCGGTCTGGGAAGATCCCACATGCCACCAGCAGCTAAGCCCATGCACCACAGCTATTGAGCCTGTGCTCTAGAGTCTGGGAACCACAGCTACTGAGCCCATGCACCCCAACTACTGAAGCCTAAATGCAACAAGAGAAGTCACCGCAACGAGGAGCGCACGCACTGCAACAGAGTAGTTCCCTGCTCTCCGCAATTACAGAAAAGCCCACATGCAGCAACAAAGACCCAGAACAGCCAAAAATAAATAAACTATTTTTAAAAAATCTACAGCTGCCACATAGTTAACAGTAAAAGACTGAAAGCTTTAACTGTAAAGACTAAAACAAAGCAAGAATGCCCACTATCACCACTTGTAATCAACAACGTACTGAAGTCCTGGATTTATAAGAGTAAAGAAAAAATGTATACACATTAGAAAAGAAGCAAATCCACCTTTATTTGCAGACAACATGATCATATACACAGAAAACCCAAAGGGATCTTTTTTAAAATTTACAATAGCATCAACAATATAAAATACTTAAAAAGATTTTCTACTGTATCCAGCATGTTTAGTTGCATTTAAGGGAGAGGTTCACATCAAATATCTAGCAAGTCATTCCTAGAAATCCAAACTGGCTTATTATTTTATAATCCCATCTTGTTCTTTACCATAAAGTTGTTACCAGGCTTTTATCCACCTTATTCACCAGACCTGTCTCTCTGAAAAACTTCTCACTGTTTAAAAAAAACTCTGAAAGGATGAATACACATCAAGAATAGAAAATTGAAGATACGTGAAATGTGCTTACATCAATTCTCCAGGAGTTCCAAAAAAGATTAAAGAAATGATAGCTTTACTGAAAGAAATTCATAATCCCACAACAGGTTACTCATAAGGGGTCAGTACTTTTGCTCTAAGTTATCTTACAGTTAAATTGACCTTTTGGTGTATAGTTCTGTGGATTTTAGCACATGTGGAGTCTTGTAACCACTACCAAAATCAGGATCCAGAACAGTTCCAACACCTCAAAAGACTCCCTTTTAAGCCACATCCCTACCTCAACCACTTCAGCTCCTGGCAACCACAAATATGTTCTTCATTACTTATTTTTTTCTTTCCCAGACTGTCAAACAATGGAATAATGCAGAATATAATCTTCTAAGACTGGCTTCTTGCACTTAGCATAATGCTGAGACTCATCCAAGTTACTGTATGTTATTAATAGTTCTTTCCCTGCTATAGAGTATTCCATTTCATGAATGTATAACAGTTTATCCATTCAAACAACCCACCTGGGTTGTTTCCAGCTTCTGGCAATTATAAAATGGAGCTGCTATAAACATACATTTTGTGTGAACATATGTTTTGCTTCCCTAACAGTGAAATTTGCTTGACCGTCTGGTAAGTAGATGTTAAATTTATAAGGAACTGCCAAATCGTTTTCTGGAGCAGCTGGACCACTTTGCATTGCCATTAGCAAATTACGAGAGTTCCACTTGCTCTGCATCCTCTGGCACTGATACTCTCACGTCAGTATAATAGATGTGTAGTAGTGTTTCATCAGGGCCTCAGACTGCATATCCCTGATGGCTAATGGGGGCTGAGTGTCATTTCATGTGCTATTTGCTATCTGTGTATCTTCTTTGTTGAACTGTATTTTTACTCTTTTTTTTTAATTGGGCTATTTTCTCACTGCTAAGTTTTGAGAGTTCCTTACATTACACATGCTAGACATAAGTAAGTCCTTTGTCAGATATGTGATTTGTAGATATATTCTCCCCATCTGTAGCTTATCTTCCCATTTCTTAAGACTCTTCCACAGAGCAAACATTTTTAATTTAATGAAGTATAATGTAGCGATTTTTTTTTTTTTCTTTCATGGATCATGCTTCTGCTGTCACTTCTAACAACCACTGCCTTGGGACCGCAACTCCTCTGCTCAAGAGGAAGTTCTCCTCCCTCAGGGTTTCAGGTGCTTCCGCTGCCAGGAGACCACTTTCCTGCTCCTTGAACCTGAACTAGAGGACTTTTCCACAAGCACTCCTGTCTGCAGGGATGCTCACTGCCAGAGTTCAAGCCCCGGGGTGGGGGGTGGAGGAGAGGAGGGGACTCAGATGGGAAGAAGGCAAACTAACTCCTGGTTCAGTGGTTTTTCGAATTCTGGTCTTTCCCCCCTTTTTTTTTCTACCTGCTACAATTTTCTTTTGAGAATCCTTAAAGAGTATTCTATTCTATCCAGTCCATTCAAGGGGACAGACAGGGGAGAGTGTTCTTTTCTCCTTCTTAGCCAGAGCTAGAATCACAAATTTTTTTTGAATACACAAGTTCTGACTTCTCTGGTAAATTCAACCTCACTGCATGACACTCTTATTTTACATGCACACACTCACACAGATAAAAATAAACATATACGTAGTGAGATTAACACATCAAAAGGACATCGGGATTGTCTTCACCGTATCACAGTAATTATAACTACCTCCAACTGAAAGAATACAAGGGATCAAGGAAACAGTTAAACTCTACTCAGAATTTCTACAGTCTCAATAAGCAGCAGATGTAGATAACAGAGAAATCAGTCTGCTTTTTATATAAAACTTAAAAATTTTTAAATCATAAAGTAATTCACACTCATTTTAAAGCTCCAGTAATACAGACACAAACACTTTAGCTGATATTCTGGACTCTTTCCCTCCCAGTTTTGTACCAGTAGAGATACTATTATTAACAGTTTGGTATATATCCTTTCTCACTATCTGCATATACTTTAATATATATAACATCATATAGTATACACAGGTTTTTATGATTTTCTTATATTTAACAAAACATCTTCAAACATGGGGTTTGAATACATAATTATTCATCAACTTGCCTGTCTCACCTAACAATATATCATGTACAGCCCTGCAGGTCAGTAAGCAATAGTTGAGTATTATTCCATTGTAAAGATCTAGCATAATTAGACGTTAGACGTGCAAGCTGATTTCTTGCATGTCTGTTGTTTCTAAACAACCCTATAATTAACATCATATACATTCTCTAATGTTGATTCACCAATGCAGGACTGCTGGGTCAAAAAAAAAATTAAGTATTTTAAACATAAACAGATTCTGACCAATTATCTTCCCTAATTCACATTCCCAGCAGCAAGTATAAGTGTTCTTTTCCCCCAAAACTTCCCCATAACTGAATATTATCAATCGTTTTACAATCTTTCCAATCTGATGGCTAAAAAACATGGCATCTTGCTTTGCATTTCGCATGCCCCTAGTTGTTTATTGTTTATTGTCTCATATTTTCTCTTTTGTGGGTTGCCTTTTCATAGTCTGTTTTTCTAGTGGATTATGTATCTTTTTTCATTTACATTTCTACATTAAGAAGATTAAGCCTTTCTTTACATACAGATTTTTCATCACAAACAAATGTTGTATATTATATAGATACAAATGTATTACTTCTCATTATGCCTTAAGGCTTTAAGGACATCAGTTTCATTTTTCATGCAGGAAGTTGAGGAGGATTACACATTTCAATATAAAGAGCATTTATTATGAACAGTTTATTCAGCAATTAATTACTGTGTTTTTATGACGTGCAAAGCATTATGCTAGAACACAAGACATCAGTGCAGATCCTCTAGGAGCTTAAGTCTAATGGGGCAGCTAAGTCAGAGACAAAGAGATACTTCAAGTGATAACTGAAGCAGTAGGTGATGGAATGGCAAAAATTGGTTACCAAGAGTAGACAACAGGAAGTACCTGTGTTCATGTCATTTTTGCCTAAATTCAAATCATAGTAAAAGCTAAAGATGATTACATAAACTCAAAGCCTGGGTCTCCAAAGTGACACAAGTGCACTCAAGGCCAAGCACTCAGTGACCCATTCAGTAACAGAAGAAAATGTTAAAGCTGCTATTATAATGACTTCTGTATTTTTTAGAAAGGAGGGAGGGAAAGCCACAAGTTTTTAAATTTGTCTTCTTTAAGCTTTATGAGTTTTTAGTCCTGGAAGACTCATGTGATCTGTATATCAAGCAGGTCACTCCTCATGGTCTGTTTACAAGGTAACTTGGGAGCCATGTAAAAGTCCACACCCAGAGGGGTTACAATGGGACCATCACCATATTGCAGTATTCATCAGGCTAAGTAATTTTCAAGGTATATCACCTAATTTTAACTACTAACTAATTTTAAAACTATCCTTCCCAAAGTAAGCAAGTGGCTTACACTGATTACTCCAAAGAAACGATGAACTGAAATAATAACAGTAGTACTGATATAAGTACAAGCAAACAAGAAAATGGCAGAGCTGACACTTGTCACAACAGGTGCTCTTCACTGGCCACAAGAAGTGAAACAAAGAAGGTCTAATCTGATCTAACAAAAGGCCAGCCTTCCTCCAAAAAAATTTTCAAATTATCAAAAAGGCTGATCTGAAGCAGACTTATAATTAGTATTTTTAATTCAAAACCTTACCATGAGTATATACTGAGTTATTCACTTATGAGTACAATTTAGAAACATACTGTCAAATCCGGTAATAACATGATAATATGGATTTGGAGACTGGCTCCTTCTCCCAGGCCCCAGGTAAATCAAACAGAGGGAGCTGAACTTTTTATGTCCCAGCTCACCACATGCCCCAGGATCGTCCCTGTTAACATGTAAGTTAACTGGTCAGGGGCCAACAAGGGACAGCAAACTGCAGTCAGTAGTATCTGGATGATCTGGACTCTGCAGCTGGAGGCCTGAGCTTCCAGCCAGCATGCAGTGCACGTGCCTCTCATCATTCCCTTAATCTCACAATACAGGACATTTTACAACAATGAAAACCTTAATTCCTGCTTTTCACATTGTGGGGTGGTTTACTCTAGGGGTGCAAGCCCAAAACTGCTTTACTGACAAGACTGCATGATCAAAAAAGCTTAGAGGACACAGCTGTAAGCTATCTTCTTTGCTCTAGATATCACTCCCTCTCAAAATTCTGCCGTAAGAGCTACAGGTGAGAAAGGAGATGACCTGCTTTGGGGAGAGGTTAACATCAGGGACAGTCACATAAAATGTTTACAGAAAACAACCATGTAGTCCCAACACAAAGGTTAAAGCAAAGTTTGTCACAATCCTACATCCTTCTCAGAAATTACCTGCTGGCTAGCAAATAAAATGTTTTTTTTTAAGTATTCTCTAGTTGTTTCCTTTTTACCATGTTGAAAGGTAATCTCCTTGAGAACAAGGTCCAAGTCTCAGATTTCAGGTTGGCTGTATGATGGTACCTAATCATCTACCTGATTTTGGGCTTCAGTTTCTACATTTGTAAAATGAAAGGAGATTAATGTAGCTATAAAGTTATCTCCAAATCCATGTTTACGGTTCTAAGAAGAGCTGTTATGGTAGTTATTATTGACACGTGTACTGGTAAAGGCATCACTGCATAAACAAATACCCTTCGTGGCAGTGGAAGCCTAACTGCTATATGGCTGCCTACAATACTAAGCTAACAGAATAGACTGAGCAAATTCTTATGACAACAGCAAACTCATAAGAGTTTTCATTAATCATTCACTCAGGGAAATGTAAAGAACACCTACTAATCCTCAAAGATGATGCTGTGAAAGTGCTGCACTCGATATGCCAGCAAATCTGGAAAACTCAGCAGTGGCCACAGGACTGGAAAAGGTCAGTTTTCATTCCAATCCCAAAGAAAGGCAATGCCAAAGAATGCTCAAACTACCGCACAATTGCACTCATCTCACACGCTAGTAAAGTAATGCTCAAAATTCTCCAAGCCAGGCTTCAGCAATACGTGAACCGTGAACTTCCAGATGTTCAAGCTGGTTTTAGAAAAGGCAGAGGAACCAGAGATCAAATTGCCAACATCCCCTGGATCATCGAAAAAGCAAGAGAGTTCCAGAAAAACATCTATTTCTGCTTTATTGACTATGCCAAAGCCTTTGACTGTGTGGATCACAATAAACTGTGGAAAATTCTGAAAGAGATGGGAATACCAGACCATCTGACCTGTCTCTTGAGAAACCTGTATGCAGGTCAGGAAGCAACAGTTAGAACTGGACATGGAACAACAGACTGGCTCCAAATAGGAAAAGGAGTACGTCGAGGCTGTGTATTGTCACCCTGCTTCTTTAACTCATATGCAGAGTACATCATGAGAAATGCTGGGCTGGAAGAAACACAAGCTGGAATCAAGATTGCCGGGAGAAACATCAATAACCTCAGATATGCAGATGACACCACCCTTGTGGCAGAAAGTGAGGAGGAACTAAAGAGCCTCTTGATGAAAGTGAAAGAGGAGAGTGAAAAAGTTGGCTTAAAGCTCAACGTTCAGAAAACTAAGATCATGGCATCTTGTCCCATCACTTCATGGGAAATAGATAGGGAAACAGTGGAAACAGTATCAGACTTTATTTTTTTGGGCTCCAAGATCACTGCTGATGGTGACTGCAGCCATGAAATTAAAAGATGCTTACTCCTTGGAAGGAAGGTTACGACCAACCTAGATAGCATATTCAAAAGCAGAGACATTGCTCTGCCAACAAAGGTCCGTCTAGTCAAGGCTATGGTTTTTCCAGTGGTCATGTATGGAAGTGAGAGTTGGACAGTGAAGAAAGCTGAGCGCTGAAGAATTGATGCTTTTGAACTGTGGTGTTGGAGAAGACTCTTGCGAGTCCCTTGGACTGCAAGAAGATTCAACTAGTCCATCCTAAAGGAGATCAGTCCTGGTTGTTCGTTGGAAGGACTGATGTTGAAGCTGAAACTCCAGTACTTTGGCCACCTCATGCGAAGAGTTGACTCATTGGAAAAGACCCTGATGCTGGGAAGGATTGCGGGCAGGAGGAGAAGGGGAAGACAGAGGATGAGATGGTTGGATGGCATCACTGACTCGATGGACATGGGTTTGGGTGAACTCCGGGAGTTGGTGATGGACAGGGAGGCCTGGCGTGCTGCAATTCATGGGGTCGCAAAGAGTCGGACATGACTGAGCGACTGAACTGAATATACTAAACAGGGTACTAGGTAATTAGGGATAAAGGATGAATAAGACAAAATTCTTGCTGCTATCCATTCATTCACTCACCAGGTGTTTCTTGAATGCCTACCATGTGTCAGTCACTGTTCGAGAAACACCTTGATATGGCCCTGAACACAACAGACACAGTCCAAAATAAGAAAAAGAAAAGGCGGGGGCAGGGATATAAAAAAAACAAGACTTGTAGCTATCTGAATAGTCTCCTCCACCAGGAGCAGAAAAAGCAGAATAAGATATTATAAAATTCTATAAGACAGCTATGAATACATCTGTGGTGATTATTATAACAAAGTCCCCAAGTTCTTTGATACTTCTCCATCAAGAGGAAAGAATCTATGTCCCTCCCTCTCAAATCTGAGCTCTTTGACTACTTCAATAATAAAATACCACAGAAGTGACACTCAGCCAGTGATACTCGGCAGACTCAGGCCTCAGAAACCGGCAGCTTCCTCTTTCTGTCTCTTGAAATATTCACTCTTAGAAGCCAGCTGCCATGCTGTCCAGAGGCCCAGGCCATGTGCAGGTGTCCCTGCTCAAAATCATCATGACATGTGACTGAGGGTACCGCCAAATGATACCAGCCTGAGTCATCCAGGTGACAAGTCTTTCCAGCAGAGGCTCCAGACATGGTGGAACAGAAACAAACTATCTCTGCTTTGCCCTGGCCCAAATCCTGACTGCTATGATTTGGGATGATTTGTTACACAGTAGTGGATGACTGGAACACAGTTAAGATATAAGAGGTATTTCTCACATGGAGATATCTTGAATCCAATTACTTTTTCTAAATAGTACATAAGTACCATTAAAGTTAATTAACTAAAGAGAAAACCAAGATCTAGCAAACTGTATTTAAACTCTCACGAGGCTCAAAATCCTGCTGCTGCTGCTGCTGCTAAGTTGCTTCAGTCATGTCCGACTCTGTGCAACCCCATAGACGGCAGCCCACCAGGCTCCACCATCCCTGGGATTCTCCAGGCAAGAACACTGGAGTGGGTTGCCATTTCCTTCTCCAGTGCATGAAAGTAAAAAGTGAACGTGAAGTCGCTCAGTCGTGTCCAACTCTCAGTGACCCCACGGACTGCAGCCTACCAGGCTCCTCCATCCATGGGATTTTTCAGGCAACAGTACTGGAGCGGTTGCCATTGCCTTCTCCAGTGCATGAAAGTGAAAAGTGAACATGAAGTCGCTCAGTCGTGTCCAACTCTTAGCGACCCCACGGACTGCAGCCTACCAGGATCCTCCGTCCATGAGACTTTCCAGGCAAGAGTACTGGAGTGGGTTGCCATTGCCTTCTCCACAAAATCCTGACGATTATCAAATAAAACAAAGGCAGAAAGAGAGATCAACAGATAGCCATTAAAATTTCTTATGGCATTAACAAGTACTCTGCATTAACAGAGTTAAGTATCCAAGTTTATTCACTGGACAATTATTTACAGAGTATGTTAATGACATTAAATGCTGAGAAGAAATATGAAGGAAGGAAGGAAGGAAGGAATGTTGCTGATAGTGGTTATGATGGGGAGGGCCTGCCAACATTGCCGTGACATCTGTGTCAAGACCTTACAAAAGTGGAGGGAGTAAGCCATGTGAATATATGAGAAAAGAGTTTTCCAGATAGAGCGAATAGTAAGTACAAAGGCCTTGGGGCCAATGTGGCTTTGGTTGATTGAGCAAGAAAGCAGTATTAATAAAAAATGAGGTCAAGAGAGGAAACTGGGGGCCAGAGAGTAAAGGCAAATTCTGGTAAAAGCTTTTCAGCTGGAATCAGAGGAACCAAATTCAACCAGAGCAGGAATGTTCTTGTCTGTTTTGTTCACCAATTAATCTCCAGCACCTGTAACAATACTTAACCCCTGGGAGAACAAATGAGGTCTTGGCTCTGTCACTTAGCAGCTATTTGACTTTTAACAAATGACTCCTCTTTTTTTTTTGGTCTCACCACAAAGCTTGCAGGATCCTCAGTTCCCCAACCAGGGAATGAACCTGAGCCACGGCAGTGAAAGCACTGAGTCCTAGCCACTGGACCACCAGAGAAATTCCATGACTCCCAACTTTTTGAGCCTAATTCTAATCTTTAAAACTGTAGTAACAACCCCTCCCCAACTCACAGAGTCACAGTGAGGATTAAGAATACAGAAGTATTTTGCAAACTGTAGAGCATCGTATACAGGTAAGATCTTTAGGTTATTATTGAAAAAGTTAATAGCAATTATTATTAACAACAATGATCTCTACCTTGTTCCATTTAATCTCAACCTCTGAATCATGCTCTCCCTCCATGTGGCAGGGAATTCAAGCAGGGCAATCTTTCCTGAAGCACCAGGTAATGAACTTAAAGCACTTAAAGGCTTCTGTAAATGAGTGGTAGTAATTAAGATATGATAATTACTCCTACTAACTTTCTTTTCCTTGAAACTCTAAGGAGGCAAAAAACAAACAAACAGGACAGTTTCCATGTGAAGGTTCTACACTCTTTTGTAATATCTGGTCTGCTTCCAAATCTTTTTTATTCTATAAAAATGCAAGAACATTTGACAACTTCCCTCCTGTTTTGTCCCTCACTTAATCTTACATCAGCTTGCTGAAAGAACGGAGGGAAAGGGGGAGCATGAGGAACATTCTCAAGCTGGCAAAGACTTTTTTTTAGAGAGGCCAGCTAAGCCAATCATCTCAAATTGCTTGAATCCCACTTAGGGACAGAAAAATCTACTACCCAATTCACTCCAGCCAGAGACAGCTTCTGTTTTCTCATCTGTAAATGGGGATTCTATCACCTTCTTAAGGATGCTTCAATTCTGTAATTAAATAATGCACACAAAAGCATTTGGCATATATATGCTAAGAATTCACTAGACCCTGGCTGAACCTGAGTATTTTTCATATATTCAACAAATATTAAGTAAACAGCTATAATATGCCAGTCTGGACCATAAACAAAAAGGACAAAAATCTAGTTCTTCTGTGGCTAACATGTACCTACTGTCACTCCCCATCGGCCCCTTCGGTTTTCTGAAACTACATCTGGCTTCCAGCACGACCTCCGCCACACACAGAGTCCTTTGGGATTTTGCAGATAGCTATCACGCACCTCCCTCTCCACCCCGCTTTCTCTGGCCTAAACAAACAGCCTCAGATCTTTCAAGGAGTAAGCAAGGATATCGAAACAGGGAGCTAGAACAGGGCTGGGTGGGGCGAAGGAAGGTTCCCAGGCGCCTCGGCCTAAAAAGAAATGAATAAAACCTCACAGACTTCAGGCCAAGGTCACGAAGGGCTGGTCCAACTCAGGTGTGTCACCTGACACCTCTCCCAGGAAAGGCTTCCCTCCCCTCCCAGGCCCCACAGCGGTCCCAGCCCTAAGGTGGATGCGGGAGAGCCGGTATGGCACTCACCCCTATGTCTTCGCCTTTTCTTCCCGGTCGCCTCGGAGAGAATTCCCTGCATCATTCTCGGCGTTTCCAGGCTTCCCCCTCCCTGGACCCTGCCCCTCCGCTCCCTGAGGCCCCTCTGGGAGCTACCTCACACCCAAGCCCTCCATCTCTTCATCGCCTCGGCCACCCGCCGGGCCCCTGAGACGCTTGCGCCAACCGCACTCACCTGCGAGCCCAGTCCCGGCCCCTCCATCTCCCCAGCGGCGGCGTCGACTCGACAAAGTGGCGCCGGCGGCCCGCTGGCCAGCCCGCCTTGAGCCTTCTCTACTCCCACTTCCTTCTGTGACTCCGCCTCCACCGCGTCCCTGGCTCGAGCCCTGCACCGTCAATCGGCCTCGAAAGAGCCAATCCCTGTCCTCCTCTCGGCTGGGGGCGGAACTCTCGCGCCGCCAGGAAGGCTAGTGGAGAACTGCGAGTAGGAGGCCCCGCCCACGCCCCGCCCTCGCCGGGTGCTAAGAGCCGCTGGCCAAGGCTGTGCATTGCTTGCTTGCCCAGGTAGGTGTCCACCTGTCCGCAGGCCTCATCCTGCCGCTAGTACAGGTCCAGGAGCTGGCTGTTATTCCAACGTCAACCACCATCTGCCGAGTGCAAATCGGGACTTGGTTGTTTAATAGCTAGATGGCCTTGTGAAACTGTCTCTTAACTTTACCTCAATCTCTACATCTGTGAAATGGAGAAAACGAGGGTACCTATTTCACAGAATTGTCAGAAGGATTAAACGAAATAAAGCATGTAAAGCCCCTTAGCCAATGTTTGCCATAAGAAGGAACCAATAAATGTTAACTATTAAAACATTTGCCACTCTGTTTCTGTGATCTTGGGCAAGTCTCTTTCACCTCTGGGGCTCTGTTTCCTCAGCAAAAGAAAAAATATATGAGTTCCATCACTCAGGTGGCTTGGGAAGAGCCCCCATCCGCGCTCGCCGTGCCCTTTTGTGAACTGCACTGAAGTAGCTGACACCTAACCTCTATTCAGCCTGAAGGACAGATATGAAGCTAGGTGAAGACTTAGCTTCTGCCCTTGGGAGTCCACTGGGGCAATGGGGCTCTCCTACCTCAGCCTCCAGAAAACACTAGGGCTTCTTCTAGCCCAGGACTTAATACAGTCTTTGCAATTATTCCTTAATGTATCTGTTGCCAAACCAAACCTTTGGAGGTTAAATTGGAAAAGGATTGAAAGAATTCTGTCTCCTCTATTCTACTAAAATAGTGCTAAACCACAAAATAAATGTCTAGAAAGTAAACAGAAGTGGTTTTTCCTGTGATAAATATTGTAATACAGTACAATTGTAAAGCTTTACTACTATTATTATTATAGTGCCACTACCTATTGGGAACATTCAGTCCTGAGTTCCCCCCAAAACCCAAGATCTTCAAGGCTGGGGCCTTATTGTATCCACCTGTGAACTCCTGGTGCCTGGCACAGCACTGGGACATGGAAAATGCTTGGTACAATTTTACTGAGTGGATGGGTGGATGGATAGGTGTGTCATCAACGTCTATGATACAAGGAAGGACAAATTAAGTGGCAAATAGAAGTGCAAGCAACTTCCCTTGAGAGCCAGTGGAGCAAGCAATCAATTTGGACACACTAGGATGAGACATTGGGCAAGGTTTTACAGAGGAGAGAGCCTTTGGGCACAGTCATTTCGCTTACCTAACAAGAGCCCTGTTTATTAATCACTTACTATGTTTCCAGAAGGAAAAACTGTGGTTCAGACTGATTCCATAAACCCCAAATCACTCAGCTGGTAAGCGGTGGAGAAAGGATTCTAACTTATGTCTTTAACCGCAAAGTGATTTGGCAGAAGTGGTTTGGTTGTTTCACTTTCAAATTCGCTTTTTTTTTAAATGCCTCTGCTGAGCTACTTCAGACTGGGATGGGTATATCTACAGCTAGTGGCTGAAGGAAAGCAAACCCGTGAGGCCTCGAAATGCCATCCTTACCTCTCATCTTTGAAAATGCCTCTGGCTTAGCGTGTTGACATAGCACTGGAGAATAGCCTAATGGCAGGGGGCATGTTCCTGGAGCAGACCATCTGGGCCCGAATCCCAGCACCACCACTGAGTTGTCATATGACCTTGGGCAAGTTGCTCAATCTCTTTGTGTTTCAGTTTCCTAATCTGTAAAATACAAAAATGGTAAAATAATAGTATTTACTTCACAGGGCTGTTGGGAGAATTAAATGAGCCATTGTATGTAAAGTACTGAGAGGAGTGCATGGAACCTAATAGGCACTGTATATGGGTTAGCAGCACCGTCCTCCTCAGCGGTGGGTGGTGGAGAGATTACAAAATGGATCAGCTGGATGTGGCCATGTAAAGGGCTGAGGACACACACTCAGCAGACCTGGCTTCTAGTCCAAAGCTTGCCATTATTTATCGTCTATATTAGTTGGCTTAGAGCTGCCATAACAAAATACCACAGGCTGGCTGGTTTAAACAGCAGAAATTTATTTTTCTCACAATTCTAGAGGCAAGAATCCAAGATTATGGCATCAGTGGGGTTGTTTCTTCTAAGGCCTCTCTCCTTAGATTCAGATGGCTATCTCCTTCCCATGTCTTCACATTCCCTCTGTGCCTGTTATCTGCACCCTATCTCCTCTTCTTATAAGGGCACTACTCATAATGGATTAGGGCCCTAAAATGACCTCATTTGAACTTCTCTCTTTAAAGACTCTACTTCCAAATTCAGTCACATTCTAAGGTACTAGGAGTTAAGACTCCAATATATGAATTGGGGGGAGGGGCAAAATGCAGCCCATAACACTGTGTTCAGTTCAGTTCAGTTCTGTTCAGTTCAGTCGCTCAATCACGTCTGACTCTTTGCGACCCCATGGACTGCAGCACGCCAGGCCTCCCTGTCCATCACCAAATCCCAGAGCTTCCTCAAACTCACGTGCATCGAGTCAGTGATGCCATCCAATCATCTCATCCTCTGTTGTCCCCTTCTCTTTCTGCCTTCAATCTTTCCCAGCATCAGGGTCTTTTCCAATGAGTCAGTTCTTTACATCAGACAGCCAAAGTATTGGAGTTTCAGCTTCAGCATCAGTCCTTCCAATGAATACTCAGGACTGATCTCCTTTATGATGGACTGGTTCGGTCTCCTTGCAGTCCATGGGACTCTCAAGAGTCTTCTGCAACACCACAGTTCAAAAGCATCAATTCTTTGGTGCTCAGCTTTCTTTATAGTCCAACTCTCACATTCATACATGACTACTGGAAAAACCATAGCTTTGACTAGATGGACCTTTGTTGGCAAAGTAATGTCTCTGCTTTTTTACTATGCTGTCTAGGTTGGTCATAGCTTTTCTTCCAAGGAGCAAGCGTATTTTAATTTCATGGCTGCAGTCACCATCTGCAGTGATTTTGGAGCCCTCCAAAATAAAGTCTGTCACTGTTTCCATTGTTTCCCCATCTATTTGCCATGATTCATGTGACCAGATGATGCTGAGTTTCCAAATTTGCTGGCATATTGAGTGTAGTACTTTCACAGCATCATCTTTCAGGATTTGAAATAGCTCAACTGGAATTCTATCACCTCCACTAGCTTTGTTCATAGTGATGCTTCCTAAGGCCCACTTGATTTCGCATTCCAGGATACCTGGCTCTAGGTGAGTGATCACACCATCCTAGTTATCTGGGTCCTTAAGATCTTTTTTGTACAGTTCTTCTGTGTATTCTTGCCACCTCTTCTTAATATCTTCTGCTTCTGTTAGGTCCATAACATTTCTGTCCTTTATTGTGCCCATCCTTGCATGAAATATTCCCTTGGTATCACTAATTTTCTTGAAGAGATCTCTAGTCTTTCCCATTCTGTTATTTTCCTCTATTTCTTTGCATTGATCCCTGAGGAAGGCTTTCTTATCTCTCCTTGCTATTCTTTGGAACTCTACATTCAAATGGGTATATCTTTCCTTTTCTCCTTTGCCTTTAGCTTCGCTTCTTTTCTCAGCTATTTGTAAGGGCTTCTCAGACAACTATTTTGCCTTTTTGTATTTCTTTTTCTTGGGGATGGTCTTGATCACTGCCTCCTATACAATGACAGAACCTCTGTCCATAGTTCTTCAGGCACTCTATCAGATCTAATCCCTTGAATCTATTTGTCACTTCCACTGTATAATTGTAAGGGATTTTTTTTTAGGTCATTCATGAATTGTCTAGTGGTTTTCCCTACTTTCTTCAATTTCAGTCAGAATTTGTCAATAAGGAGTTCATGATCTGAGCCACAGTCAGCTCCCGGTCTTGTTTTTGCTGACTGTATAGAGCTTCTCCATCTTTGGCTGCAAACAATATGTTGTGAAAGTAGCTCAGTTGTGTCCAACTCTTTACGACCACATGGACTCTACAGCCCATGGAATTCTCCAGGCCAGAATAATGGAGTGGGTAATCCTTTCCCATCTCCAGGAGACGTAATCAAAGAATATAATCAATCTGATTTCAGTATTGACCATCTGGTGATGTCCATGTGTAGAGTCGTCTCTTGTGTTGTTGGAAGAGGGTGTTTGCTATGACCAGTGAGTTCTCTTGGCAAAACTCTGTTACCCTTTACCCTGTTTCATTTTGTACTCCAAGACCAAATTTTCCTGTTACTCCAGATGTTTCTTGACTTCCTACTTTTGCATTCTAGTCCCCTATGATGAAAAGGACATCTTTTTTGGGTGTTAGTTCTAGAAGGTCTTCTAGGCCTTCATAGAACCATTCAACTTTAGTTTCTTCAGCATTACTGGTCGGGGCATAGACTTGGATTACTGTGATATTGAATGGTTTGCCTTGGAAACAAACAGAGATCATTCTGTTGTTTTTGAGATTGCACCCAAGTACTGCATTTTCAACTCTTTTGTTGACTATGATGGCTATTCCATTTCTTCTAAGGGATTCTTTCCCACAGTAGTAGATATAATGGTCATCTGAGTTAAATTCGCCCATTCCAGTCCATTTTAGTTCGCTGATTCCTAAAATGTCGATGTTCACGCTTGCCATCTCCTGTAAGACCACTTCCAAGTTACCTTGATTCATGGACCTAACATTCCAGGTTCTTATGCAATATTGTTCTTTACAGCATTGGACTTTACTTCCATCACCAGTCACATCCACAGCTGGGTGTTGTTTTCGCTTTGGCTCCATCTCTTCATTATTTCTGGTGTTATCTCTCCACTCTTCTCCAGTAGTATGTTGGGCACCCACCAATCTTGGGAGTTCAGCTTTCAGTGTCATATCTTTTTGCCTCTTCATACTGTTCATGGGCTTCTCAAGGCAAGAATACTGAAGTGGTTTTCCAGTGCCTTTTCCAGTGGACCACATTTTGTCAGAACTCTCCACCATGACCCGTCTTGGGTGACCCTACATAGCATGGCTCATAATTTAGTTGAATTAGACTAGGCAAGTTTGCCTGCAAGAACTCCAAAATCACAACTTGCTGCTGAACAACCAACAACAGGAGAATGTTGGATCCCACAAAAAAAGATATCCCATGTTCAAGGGCAAAGGAGAAGCCCCAGAAAGATGGTAGGAGGGGCAAAATCGCATCACATTTAGAATCAAACCCCATACCCGCCAAAGATGTTCAGAGGACTCAAACAAAACCTTGTGTGCACCAGGAGACTCCACAGAGACTGAACCAGACCTGCCTTTGAAGGTTTGAGTGTCTCCTGTGGAGGTACAGGTCAGCAGTTGCCTGCTGTAGGGGCAGGGGCTCTGGGTGCAGCAGTCCTGGGTGTGACATAAACCCTCTTGGAGGAGGTAGCCATTAACCCCACCATAGAGCCACCAAGCAGACGATGCACAAACTGTAGAACAATTATACCAAACAAATTCTCACACTGTTAAGAAAGTTCTAGGACCCACAACAGATTTCCCAACCTGGGGCTCTGGCAAAGGGACGGAGAACCCCCAGGGAATTTGACTTTGGAGGCCAGTGGGATTTGATTACAGAACTTGCACAGGACTGGGGAAACAGACTCTTGGAAGGCACAAACAAAACCTTGTGCGCACCAGGACCCAGGAGAAAGGTGCAGTGACCCCACAAGAGACTGACCCAGGCTTGCCTGTGAGTGTCCAGGAGTCTCCGGCAGAGGTGTGGGTCAGCGGTGGCTTGCCTCAGCGTCAGGAGAACTGAGTGTGGCAGTGCGTGCACAGGACCTTTTGAAGGAGGTCGCCATTACCTTCGTTACCTCCACCATAGTTTGGTCTCCAGTCAAACAGGAAAGGAACACAGCCCCGCCCAAAAACAGAAAATTGGATTAAAGATTTACTGAGCACAGCCCCACCCATCAGAACAAGACCCAGTTTCCCCCACAGTCAGTCTCTCCCATCAGGAAGCTTCCATAAGCCTCTTATCCTTATCAGTCAGAGAGAATAACACTGTGTGACCCTGGGAAAATCCCTCTCCCTCTCTGTGACAGTTTCCTCATCTGTAAAATGGGTCTGAGAGCAACAGTGGGAACACTAACCCTAATTTTGACAGTCCCCCCCAGTTTTGATCAGGTGATATCTCCAGCTGAGACTAAGCTCTACCTCTCCAATCCCCATAACATGTTTTTAAAATCTCTTTCATTTTTAAAATATACTCCTTTAAGTATATGGTAGTATTTCCTTATGGGATCTTCTGGGCCAGATACTTTTCTCTCTTTTTTTTTTTTTTTTTGGCTGCGTTGGTTTTTAGTTGGAACATGCCAGATCTTCATTGTGGAAGGCAACAGCTTGTCTCTAGTTGCAGCCTGTGGGCTTAGTTGCCCCAGGGCATGTGGGATTTTAGTTCCCCGACCAGGGATTGAATCAGTGTCCCCTGCATTGGAAGATGGATTCTTAACCACTGGACTACCAGGGAGATCCCTTTAATCTCTTTTAGATGACACTCCTTCTCTCATTCTGCAAATATATATTGGGTCCCTACTACAGACCAGAAGAACTGTACAAAAAAGATCTTCATGACCCAGATAATCACGATGGTGTGATCACTCACCTAGAGCCAGACATCCTGGAATGTGAAGTCAAGTGGGCCTTAGAAAGCATCACTACGAACAAAGCTAGTGGAGGTGATGGAATTCCAGTTGAGCTATTTCAAATCCTCACAGATGATGCTGTGAAAGTGCTGCACTCGATATGCCAGCAAATCTGGAAAACTCAGCAGTGGCCACAGGACCGGAAAAGGTCAGTTTTCATTCCAAACCCAAAGAAAGGCAATGCTAAAGAATGTTCAAACTACTGTACAATTGCACCCATTTCACATGCTAGCAAGGTAATGCTCAAAATCCTTCAAGCTAGGCTTTAATAGTACATGAACTAAGAACTTCCAGATGTACAAGCTAGATTTAGAAAAGGCAGAGGAACCAGAGATCAAATTGCTACCATCCACTAAAGCAAGGGAATTCCAGAAAAACATCTACCCCTACTTTATTGACTACACTAAAGCCTTCAACCCTGTGGATCACAACAAACCGTGGAAAATTCATAAAGAAATGGGAATACCAGACCACTTTACTTACCTCCTGAGAAACCTGTATGGAGGTCAAGGAGCAACAGTTAGAACCAGACATGCAACAACAAACTGGTTCCAAATTGGGAAATAAGTACGTCAAGGCTGTATATTGTCACCCTTCTTATTTAACTTATATGCAGAGTACGTCATGGGAAATGCTGGGCAGGATGAAGCACAAGCGGGAATCAAAATTGACAGGAGAAATACAACAACCTCAGATATGCAGTTGACACCACCCTTATGGCAGAAAGAAGAGGAACTAAAGAGCCTCTTGATGAAAGTGAAAGAGGAGAGTGAAAAAGCTGACTTAAAACTCAACATTCAAAAAACTAAGATCATAGCATCCGGTCCCATCACTTCATGGCAAATAGATAGGGAAACAATGGAAACAGTGACAGACTTTATTTTCAAATATTTCCAAAATCACTGCAGATAGTAATTACAGTCATGAAATTAAAAGACACTTGCTCCTTGGAAGAAAAGCTATGACAAACCTAGACAGCACATTAAAAGCAGAGATATCACTTTGCTGAAAAAAGTCCATCTAGTCACAGCTATGGTTTTTCCAGTAGTCATGTATGGATGTGAGAGTTGGACTATAAAGAAAGCTGAGTGCAGAAGAATCGATGCTTTTGAACTGTGGTGTTGGAGAAGACTCTTGGGAGTCCTTTGGACTGCAAGGAGATCCAACTAGTCCATCCTAAAGAAAATTAGTCCTGAATATTCATTGGAAGGACTGATGCTGAAGCAGAAACTCCGGTACTTTGGCCACCTGATGTGAAGAACTGACTCACTAGAAAAGATCCTGATGCTGGGAAAGACTGAAGGCAGAAGGAGAAGGGGCGACAGAGGATGACATGGTTAGATGGCATCACCAATTCAGTGGACATGAGTTTGAGCAAACTCAGGGAGATAGTGAAGGACCGGGAAGCCTGGCGTGCAGCAGTCCAAGGCATTGCAGAGTCGGACATGACTGAGTGACTGAACAACAACTACAGATTAGGCACCATTTAGAGCTGGAGATTCAGTATCGAGCAAGACCAAAATGCTATCCCCTGGCTTCCTGGGGCTTACTGTCTAGCAGCAAGAGACAGACTTTAATCAAATGCATTCACAGACACTGCCCTCCTAGAGTTAGCCTTGCAGTCCTTGGGTAGACCCTCTACTTGGCCATGGGCTTCTGGCACACATTGTCTTTACGTCCCTCACCATGCTTTGCACCAGGTCTGGCATGTGCTAAAGCCTATAAAAGAAGTGCTGTCCAAACAAATGAACTGATGAATGAATACCGCTCAAGTGATGGTTTTCAAAAGGAAATCAAAAGTTGTTTAACTTCATAAATCACTCTAAGAAGTGCTGACTGAACAATGCTTAACAATTCTTGGCTTTGAAAAAAATTTCCACATTACGGTTTGCTAATCCTCACTGCCACACTATGGGCACCAACTGACTTCGTTCTGACTCAACTTTTCAATCTGGCCTTCTCGTTTCTTCCATAGCCCTGGAAAGGACGGGACAATTTTTTTGAAACAGGGGCTCATTGTAATCATTTCAATGCTGGCACCAAAGTGACCCTTTGCAATGTCAATAACAACAGAAAAAAAACCCAAACAAACAAACAGAAAAACCCATACGTTTGTTAGCACAGAGATTCCCACAGACACCAGTTAGGAATCCCCAGTCCTCTCTGGTACCAGGCCAGCAGGGCTGGGGTGAGGAGGAGTATTTGCTAGGAACACTTCAGGCAACAAATGTTTATTGAGTTCCTAGTATGTGCCAGACACAGGCTAAAACACATGAGTATAGTGGTGAACAGTACAATCACTGCTCCTCTGGAGTTAAGTATTTTGGAGAGGGCAAATACTGATACAGGCAATTAAATAGACTTTAAAAAAAACAAAGAGAAGTGAAATGATAAGTGCTAACAAGGAAAAGTACCAAGAATATAACCTAGGGACCTGCTTTAGCTTGGGCGGGGGTTGGAGGTGGGGCGTGGGCATAGGGTAGGGTAGGATAGAGGGTGGTTTTCATAATTCATAAACTAGCTCAAAGGACTTTTCTAACTTTCTCTGTTTATAAATGGAGAGACTCAGGCTCGGGGAGGGAAGTGACTTGCGCAAGATCACCCTGCAAGTTACTGATGGAGATAGGATTAGGGCACCTCTCCTGACCCATCACGGCTATCTCACCAGCCCTCGGCAGTCTCAGCTTTCTAAATACCACCAATCTCACCGATTTTCAGGACTGGGGGTTGAGGGACAGGGCAGGGATTGCTCAGAAGTCTTGCTCGATTACGTGTCTTCTATCTGTGAAAAACCTTCACAGTTAAAAACTGAAAGTGATTCTTTCACTTCCTTTTATATACTATTTATCAAGATCTGGTGATGAGGTACCCTAAAAACCTCAGTTAATATTATCTGTGTTAGGAGGACATGATACACATCTTATATTTTACTTGCCAGATTAACCAGATTCATGCAGGTGTGTGTGTGTGTATGTGTGGGGGGGGGGGGGGCGGGGAGGGGTAGAGAGAGGAAGAGAAAGAAGGTGAAGCAGGAAGTATATTTTGCTGGTTGTTGTTTTGAGTCTTAGTCACCTGATTGCAGTCCCACATTTAAATACCTGCTCCTAAGGAAAATGTTCTGGTTGTATCCAAATCATGACAGCAACACTCAGGATTAGGTAATACATCTACCTTGACTCTAGGGTAGCAATAACCCCTTCTCTACCTTCTATATCCATCCATCAGAGCTCTGTATTTGTTGCTTTACATATCCACCTCCCCTAGCCTCTGCGCTCCTAGAATACACTTAAACATCACTTCCTGAGGAAAGCCAATTACCCCCAGGGGCATCAGGCTAGAGCTTATGGAAGAGACCTTACCACTCTCATCTGCAAAATGGGACTAGTAATAAAACCTACTCCACAGAGTAGTTGTAGGGATTAAATTAACAAATGTATGTAATGTGCATATAATAAGTGCTGTATAAATGTTGGATATTACTAGGTACAAAGGAAACTGAGAAAACCTAAGATTATAGGGAAAACTCAGCCTAAACAATGATCATGACCCAACTCTGGAATATTCCTGACTTTATAGCAAATATGATCAAGGTTCCCCCAGCCAGTATTCACTCCTTGTTTCAAAAAGGACATTGGGTTGTGCCATTTGATAGAACTGTCCTCCTCTTTCCTTCACCTCCCTGTTCTGCACACTAAACTATTTACGTTAGTGAGAAAAGCTACATTTCCCTCAGCTCTGCCTTCCCTAGAGGACAAGACACTAGTTAAATCTGCTGTTAGCTGCTGCCTGTCGGCTCTGATTATAGTGACAGAGTGGTGTCCATGGTAACTGGCTAAGCTGGCTTGCTCTGGTGCAAGTTGTTCAAGAATATAGAAGAGACCATAAGACGCTGAATTGGTTGTCATCTCCGTTTCTAAATGAAAAAATTCCACACTGTGCTTTGATTGGATGGTGAATCCAGACAAAATCTGGATCTCCTAAGCAGGAGGGACTGAGTTCATTCCCAAGGCCAGTGAGTTTCTGATGAATCTGACCAATAGAGATATGGATAGTTGGCTAGGGCATGAGTGGGTGAGATGGTAGAAGAGGCAGAACATCAGATAAAACGATAGAAACCCTGCCACTCCCTTGAATCTTCTGTGGCTCCCTACCGCCTGCTGCAAAGTCTTTTGTGGGACTAGAGTTAAGCAGTGAGATACTCTCAAAAACTAAGGTAACCATGGTCACTATTTTCTCTCTCGTGTTTGTGCCTCTGGACATTGGCCCTCTTCTCTCCATAGAGCAAGGTACCCTCTGCTTTCTTGTGGTTCCTGCTTCCCCACTACTTCTGCTTGCAGGTGACACTGACTCCAGCCCTGACTCTCTAATTCTAGAGGCAAGTCTTAAATCAGGACTGGTCCTAATTTAGGACTTTGAGGAAGTCCTAAATCAAGGTGTATTTTAGGACTTTGAGGAAGTCCTAAATCAGGGCCATGCTCTCTCCCTGAGCATTCTAGGAGGATTCTTCCTTGCCTCCTCCTAGCTTCTGGTGGTTGCTGGCAATTCTCTGTCAGCACATCAATCTCTGCCTCTTCGTGGCATTCTCTCCCTGTGTCTCTCTGTGTGTCCAAACATCCCTCCTCTTATAAAGACATTGAATTAGGTTCTACCCTGATTCCATATGAGCTCATCTTAACTTGATTGTCTCTACAAAGACCCCATTTCCAAATAAGGTCACATTCACAGGTGCCAGGAGTTCAGACTTCAACATACCTTATAGGGGGACACATTCAACCCACAACAGAGGGAAAATAAACAGAATTCATCTAATCCCAGTGCTTCTGTCTGAGAAAACAGCAGTTTGGGTTTGGGAACAGGCAGACATGAGCTGGAGGAAATGCTGAGATCAGGGGCACTTCTTGAAGGGAGAGGCCAGGTAGGTGGGATGATAAGGGACTTTGGACAACCTGGAGGCAGTGAAGGGAACTGGATTCCTGGTTAGTGGGGAAACAAATGCATCAGGAAATGGGAGAAGATAAGATTTACTTGTTTTAAAAAGTAGTCCAGAACCGAGGATCACAGAAATCTGGAGCCAACTCCCCATAACACCTGGGACAACATCTCTTAAATAACAGGCACTCAGGGGATTTTGGTGAGAGAGGAAGTGGGGGAATGGGAGGAGCAAGATGGCATGTGCCCTACAAAGTCTCCCAGCAACCCCCCCACACACACCCCAAGGCTGGAGGGACTGTCCTTGCCCACACCCCACAGCTTTACAGCTCGGCGCTTCCCTTACCGTATTGTACTGCCCGTGCCTCCAGTCTGTGACTGTGTGAGCCAAGGGGCCACGTCCTTTCTGTTCACTGCTGCAACCCCGGAGCCAGCGCAGAACATACAACACGTGGGCGCGCAATTCCGCTTGATGATTCCATGCAGATGAGGGAGGAAAGACTGTTAGGATCCCCAGCCAAAGGCCTGGGCCAACGAGGATGAGGAGGAACCGAGGAGAAAAGGCGATACATCGGAGGTTAACCCGGGGCATCACGGTTCCTAATTTCAGCTAGTCACGTGACTCGTGTCCACATTTCACACGTGCCCTGCCTCCCTCAGGACGGGTTTAGGAGCACAGCATCCCGGGTCGCCTTTGCTGTGGAGAGCAGTGGTGTAGCCCATGGCACGGGCCCTATCTCAGGCCATGGAGGCCGCACATAATCCAACCAGTAACTGCCCACAGGGCTGGGACGCCCACAGGGCTGGGTTACCCCCAGGGTGGGGCACATTCAGAAAGGAGAATGGAGACCTGTGACTGAATCCAGGGCACCAGAGGCCAGGCCTCCAGCTGTGATCGGCCCCACAGAGGGTCTGAGGCAAGAGCCCCATCTCTCCCTGTTTCAGCTTCCTCCTCCACCAGAGCTGACGTCGGGCAGCCTTGAAGGGGACCTGTGGGACTGTGTGAGGAGCTGGGTGAAGAGTCAAGAGGTACAGCTTTCAAATCTTTGCTCTGCCAATTACTAGCTGAATTGCCTCTGATGAGACATGGAAGCTCAGTAGGTTTCATTCTGCCTGTGTGTGCTAAGTCACTTGAGTCATGTCTGACTCTCTGCGACTGTAGCCCGTCGGGTTCCTCTGTCCATAAGGATTCTCCAGGCAAGAACACTGGAGTGGGTTGCCATGCCCTCCTCCGGGGGATCTTCCCAACCCAGGGATTGATCCCGCGTCTCTCATGTCTCCTTCATTGCCAGGTGGGCTCTTGACCACAAGCACCACCTGTGCTGGCAGGCAGGGATTTCACCAGCTATACCTCCACCGGGCTTCTCAGAGCCATACTGAGCAAGGAATCTTTTTTTTTTCCAGGACTTTGCAGCTACTAAAATAAATTACCCAGTCTCAAAAACAGGAAACCCACCTGTTTTGTTTATGGCATTAAATACTGCACTTGCTTAGGACAGAGTTCGGTGGTGCTGGATAGTAATGAAAGTGTGTGATGTGATACATTAGCTCACGTGGGACTCCTCCAGGCTTTCTGTAAATAAAGACAGGAATTATTTGAGGTTATTCTATGCCAGAGAAGATTTAGCTTAACTAAAGGGCTGAAGAAATCCTGCTCAGTCCAGTCTGTTCTGGTCCCAAGGCAACTTGAAGCTAGTTTCCCTGGGGTAACTCAGGTAGGGCCTAAAAAACCAGATCAGCACACTCTAAACACAGCTTTTTTCTTACCCAGCCAAGGGTAAAGCAGCCCATTTCCTAATTCCACTCAATAAATACCAGTTATAGATTAACTTGATACAGCACGTGCCTAAGGGAGGCTGACGATGAGGCCCATGCTGGGCTTTGACAAGGCAGCGGTGTATGTCCCGGGAAGCAGTGTGGTCACTAAGAAAGGGCAGAGGACAAGGAGTAAGGTTTTTACTGCACAAGAACTCAGTGCTTCAGGCTCCTCTGCAAGCAGGCTCCTCTGCAAGGGGATGCAGGTGGGATGGGATTAAATACCGTCAGCCCAGTGAAGCACCCAGAACCCATTCAAGGTGTCCAGCCTGGGGGAAATCTTCACTGAGGCTCTTTTGACAGTGATTTTCCTGATAGCTCCATGTCTTCTGCATCTTCCTGTAGCAGGTGTTTTCTCCTGAGTGTGACATGAGTAGAATATTAAAAAAAAAAAGTGGCACAGTGACTCACAACTTATTATTTGCACTGCAATTATCTATGACAGTCATCTTCTGAATTCTCAGATATTAACATTCCAAACCTCTTCTAAGTCACATTTCATAACCTCCCCTACATACATCCATTCATGAATAGGATTTCATTATTAAGAATTTCATTTCTCATAATGGATGTTTTTTTCTAATTTAGGATCCATGGGCTATGTGCTGAGATGACATGATTTATTGCCTTCAGTTTGCTGACCTTGGATATTCAGCCTGCCTGTGTGCTAATTTCATGGCAGGCCAAATTTTTGCTTCTTTACCAGCCTCTTCCTGAAGGAGGAAAATCCCTAACACCTTCAAAACAATTAAAAAAAAACCCTCAAAATACAGAGGCAAACCTTTTCCTTAGAGTGAAAGGTTCACACTTGTTCACAAAGCTATTATCCCAACCATGGGTTATTGAAGATAAACTGCAGGAAATGTCGGACAAATAATTGTTCCGGTAGAAAATGGAGCAGACTAATTAATTTTTAATTAGTATCCGTGTAGAGTAAACATCCTTGTAAAGTAAACATATAAGCATGATCTTTATAGACATTAGATTCTGCTTTAAATGTATCTACTCATAGTGGAGGTCTCTTCTATTGATAATGAGATTTATATGGGAAATACATATTATTTGTTGCACAATATATGTGCACTTTATTTTCCAGAGCTCAGAAAAACTGCAAAGGGGGAAAATTAATACTACTTTGAGTGTACAAAGTTCATAGCAGCATTATTTACAAAAGACAAACTATGGAGGAACCTAAGTGCTCATGAGTGGATCAGTAGATAAAGAAAATGTAGGGTACACACACACACAATGGACTATTACTCAGCTGTAAGAAAAAGAATGAAATTTTACCATTTGCAACATCATAGATAGACCTGGAGGGTATTATGCTTAGTGAAATCAGTCAAAGACAAATATAGTGTGATATCACTTACATGTGGAATCTAAAAACTAACACTAGTGAATATAACAAAAAAGAAACAGACTTACAGATATAGAGAACAAACCACCGGTCACCAGCGGGGAGGGAGTAGGGGAGAAGCAGGAGAGGGGTAGGGAATTAAGAGGTACAAACTCCTATGTACCAAATGAATAAGTTGCAGGGGTATATTACACATCACAGGGAATATAGCCAATGTTTTATTATGATTATAAACAGAATACAACCTTTAAAAATGGTGACTCACTGTTGCATACCTGAAACATACAGTATTGCATATCAACTATACCTCAATAAAAATATATAACTGAGTATATCCATTTTCTGTGGCTGCTGTAACAATATGCCACAACGTTGGTGGCTTTGAAAAACAGAAATAAATTCTCTCACGGTTCTGGAGGCCAGAAATCTGAAGTCAGCAGCACTGGGCCAAAATCAAGGTGTTGGCAGGGCTGCCCAACCTCTAAAGGCCTTAAGGAAGAGTCCATTCCTTGGCACTTTCAACTCCTCGTCAGCACTCCCTGGCTTGTGGGAACATCTAAAACTCTCTGCCTTATCTTCGCCTTCTCCTCTGTGAAAGCTCTCTCTGGCCCCCTCTTATGAATATACACATGATTGCGTTTAGGGCCCACTTGGATAATCCAGAATGCTCTCCCTACCTCAAGATCCTTAATCACATCCACAAAGGACCCCCAACATACACTTTTTTGCTGTATAAGGTAACACAGATTCCAGGCATTAGGACATGGATATCTTTTGGAAGACCATTTTTAGTCTACCACATTGAGCATTTACTTGTACCATTTCCTACCTGTATCTATATACCTGTACCTCCTCCCACAAGTCCTCTATGAGAAACATGTGGTGGGAAAAACCGCCAGTTGGGAATTAGGAAATCTAAGACCATTAACTCACCAGCATAGGTGCCTGCATCCTTATCTATGTCCAGGGCAGACATTGCTAATGAGAGAGTCAATTCCTAGGCAAGCTGATAAGAAGTCCGGGGTCCCTGAGGAGGAGAAAAGGGTCTGGGGCTCTCAAGGAGGAGGTAGGTGTCTGGAATTCTCAAGGAGGAGCAAAGGACAAACACCTTTTTTTTCCTCTACATTCCTTAGTCTCATAAAACGTTTTTTTCTTTAAGCTTATAACTGATGATTACACAACAAACAACTCAGTTTAAACTCTGTACTAAGGTTATATAACAACGATGTATCCTGCTTGAGGACAGTTTCTCCTTCCTGAAAATCTTCTGGCTAAGCCTATTATCTTAAAATGTAAATTATGGGAGTGGGTCTAGTAAGATCTTTACAACCTTGAGACATTCTCTTGATTTATTGTAATAACTAATTTAAAAAGTATATAACTCCCTTGCTAACACTTGGGGGGCACTCTCTGTCACCATTCTGATGTCTATGTCAGAAGCTTTCTCCTTTCTTATATTTTAATAAAACTCTGCTATACAAAGCTCTTGAGTAATCAAACCTGGTCCCCGGTCCTGAGGTTAAATCTTCGAAGAGCACGAATCCAACCCCATTCACTGTAAGCTATCACTAATTGATCACAGCATTAGTTTTCAGTGAACCCCTAGACCTCCCCTCAGAACCCTCAATACAGTGGTCCAGGAAGTTGATATGAATTGAAGCCTACTTGTCATCCCTATGTTGAGTCCTCAATTTTCTCGTCTGTGAAATGGGAATACTTTCTGCACATCTTCCTCCTGAGAATAGTGTAAGGATTAAATGACATAATGGATGGGAAAGCACTAATGAACACTTAAAGCAGGTGACTAAAGAAGATATGTCCTCAACAGGAACTCACGGGAAGACTGTTGAAGAGATCGCTGCCTAAAGAGCTTCGTAGAGGGCTCTTAAAATGAGGAGACCGTGAAACTCAAGTTCAGGGTAGTGAGCACAGGTCTGCAACATAGAATATTCTTCTCTTCATTTCATACAGCAACATAAGAAGCAAACACAGCCTACACATTGTAAGGATAACTTTAAAAATAACATCATGAAGCATGTAAGGTTTGCTCTACTGTTTGCTCGGCTCACAAGAGCCATCTGGTACGTGTCAGTCTGAAGTCAGGACTGTATGCTCACCAGGTACGCAGGCACCACCGACTCTGTTCCAATTATATCAACCCTTCAAGGACTAATGAAAATGCATCCCTCTAGGAAGTCTTCCCCGATATAACAGGAAGTGCTCCTTGCCAACTCCATCTGCAACTCTGTCACGTTGCATTTGCATTTCAAGGTTCCCGTAGACAGGGACAGGGACAACTCATCCTTGTCTCCACAGATGCTTCTTGGGTTGTGCCAAAAAGCCTTTAAGTGAATATTTTAAATCCCTCTGCAAGATTTCAAAGTATCTCTTGTTTTTTTCCCACTTTAGGTACCAGAAGACCATCCCTCAATGTTTCAGCGACCTCTCTGAGTGACAGCTCCTTCCGGATTGCCTTTACTGGGATCTGGCTTTAGGCTTGGCTCTGCTACCGACCAGCTGTGTGATTCTGACATGCTCTGAGACTCAACTTGCTCCTCTATAAAATGGGGAAGAGAGTTGAACACTGTTCTCCCCACCTCTCCTGGTTGTTGGCAATGACTAACAACACAGGCTTGGTTACTACATAAACGGATTTAGATCTCAGCTCATTCACAATCTAGCTGTGTGGTAAAGCTGCTAAATTTGTTGAGATGGTTTTTTCACCTGTAAAATGGGAATGCCTACCTTCTGGGACTGTCAGTAGGGATAATACAGGTACAATTCTTAGCACAGTACCTGACATCTAATATGTGCTCACAACCTGTGAGTGGGAGTTGTTAAAGGAACTGCTTTAGTTGAAAGAAATGGGATTGTCAAATGAGGTGCACTAGGCAGGACAGAGACAGATGAGACCAGACAGGGAGTCCAAGAGCAGGCAGGTTCAGGAAGGGCAATCTTGCAGTCTGAGGTTCAAGATTAGGCAGGTTGTGTTGAAATAAACCTAATGGTAATCATCGACACACAGGATGAAATTGTCCTAAGCCTTTGTATCCCTCTTCCTGTCCCCCTCACCCCCACTTCAGTCTCCAGCTGTTTCTGGACCCAGTTTCACAGGAATCAAGAATATGGGCAATGTGGTTATCAAATTCAAGGCGAAGACCCTAACCATGGTAGCAAGCAAGGACTTGTTCTTAGAAGCGAAACAAAACCCAGGTTGTAAGCACGGAAGTCCAAGGTCATCTCCTTCCTTGAATTAAGGCAGCAATTCGCTGGTGAGAGTGAGGCTGCAACCTGTCCAGCTGTATGTAAGGCAAGGCAAACTGAGATAAACGTTGTAATCGAGAATAATGCTATTGTATAGATGGATAAACTGAGGCTCAGAGAGGTTAAATGACTTGCCTAAAGGTCACACAACCTGTAAGTGACAGAGGTATCCATCAGAACCAGGTCCTTGGGTGGGGGTCTCGTCCTTGGTGCTCTCTGCCACACGAGATTCCATGAAAGGAAGCGGTAGTCCCACACACCACTTCCTACCCTCCTTGAGCATTTCCTGTCTCTAACGGATCCACCACTTTGGTACCACTGTTCAGCCCACTGGGCATCTTTATGGGGAAGCCTCATCTCACATTCATCAAGCCTTTTCCTCCCGAGAGTCCTCATTGCCCACTGAGAGGCTGGGTGAGGAGGGGAGCAGAGATGGGGCCAAGAGGAAAATCTGGGGGTGACGTTACTGGAGGTATGTAAGTTGGTACACATTTTCTGGAGTGTTGGTAGCAATGTGTATCAAAATCTTAATAATATGGATATGCTTTGATGCAGCAGTCTCACTCCTAGAAATGTATCCTGAGGGAATAATCAAACAAGCATATGAAAATACGAACAAGTGCAAAAGAAAAAGGGAAAAGAAAACAAAGTCTAAAAGGTCTTAGTAAGGGATTGGGTAAAGATGCATATCTATACAATGGAGTACTATGAAATCACCCAAAGTGATAATGTCAGACTACATTTATTACCATCTAAATAAACAACATGGTAAACAAAAAAAAAATGGGCCATATGGGCAGTATTATTTCACATTTTGTAAATAGATTATATTAATGTGTTTGTGTGTATTTCCTTACAGTGTCAACTCTGCTAATTGATATCCACCCATCTAGCTGACTTATCAGTTGAGTCAATACACCCCTTCTACCTGGAAAACCTCCAGGACTGATGCTCAGACCCACTGAAGGTTCTGGATGGAAGGCTGTGTGCCTTTGTGCCCACCTACTTGTGTTCCCATCAGATAGCTCATGTGTTTAACAGGAGTCAGTTTTATAGTTCTCTAGCCTCTTTATTCCAATTTACTTGTTAGTCTATTAATAGTTAAATGTTACATAAGTTGGAAAAATGAGTGAACACAGAGAAATGTATTTTCAAAATTGAGAGCTTTGAAGAACACAAGTGTTATTGTAGTGAGGTAGCTATAATGGGTTGGGGGAAGGGGATAATGGTCAAGGTTCAGGAGTCTGCTCTCAGAATGCTTCCAAATACTTTTAAGTTTTCTTTCTTCTTCAAAGAAGCCAAAACAAGAATTTGGAGGTAAAATATTTTGGTGTCTATGTAAGAAAGACAAAGGTGAATTCCCTTTAGCAGAGTAACAGTAACATAAAAAGCTATACTAAAACATTGATATATTCTAAGTGAAATAGAAAATTTAAAGAATATACATTTGTTATTATTTTTTTTTATTGAAGGGTAATTGCTTTAAAGAATTTTATTGTTTTCTGTCAAACCTCAACATGAATCAGCCATAGGTAAACATATACCCCCTCCCGTTTGAACCTCCCTTCCATCTCTCTCCCATTCCACTCCTTTAGGTTGATACAGAGCCCCTGTTTTAGTTTCCTGAGCCATACAGCAAATTCCCATTGGCTATCTATTTCACACATGGCAATGTAAGTTTCCATGTTACTCTTTCCATACATCTCACCCTCTCCTACCCTCTCCCCATGTCCATAAGTCTATTCTCTATGTCTGTTTCTCAATTGCTGCCCTCTAAATAAATTCTTCAGTACCATTTTTCTAGATTCTGTATATGTGCATTAGAATACAATATTTATCTTTCTCTTTCTGACTCACTTCACTCTGTGTAATAGGTTCTAGGTTCATCCACCTCATCAAAACTGACTCAAATGCATTCCTTTTTATGGCTGAGTAATATTCCACTGTGTATATGTACCACAACTTCTTTATCCATTCATCTGTCAATGGACATCTAGGTTGCTTCCATGTTCTAGCTACTGTAAATAGTGTTGCAATGAACAATGGGATACACGTGTCTTTTTCAATTTTGGTTTCCTCAGAGTAGAGTACATGCTTAGGAGTGGGATTGCTGGGTCATATGGTGGTTTTATTCCTAGTTTTTTAAAGAATCTCCATACCGTTTTCCATAGTGGCTGTATCAATTTACATTCCCACCAACAGTGCAAGAGTGTTCCCTTTTCTCCACACCCTCTCCAGCATTTATTGTTTGTAGACTTTTTGATGATGGCCATTCTGACTGGTGTGAGGTGATACCTCATTGTGGTTTTGATTTCCATTTCTCTAATAATGAGCAATGTTGAGCATATATTCAGCTGTTTGTTAGCCATCTGTATGTCTTCTGTGGAGCAATGTCTGTTTAGGTCTTTTCCCCACTTTCTGACTGGGTTGTTTGTTTTTCTGGCATTGAGTTGTATGAACTGCTTGTGTATTTTAGAACTTAATCCTTTGTCAGTTGTTTCATTTGCTATTATTTTCTCCCATTCTGGGGGTTGTATTTTCAGCTTGCTTACAGTTTTCTTTGCTGTCCAAAAGCTTTTAAGTTTAATCAGGTCCCACTTGTTTACTTTTGTTTTTATTTCTGTTACTCTAGGAGGTGGGTCATAGAGGATCTTGCTTTATGTCACTGAATGTTCTGCCTAGGTTTTCCTCTAAGAGTTTTATAGTTTCTGGTCTTACATTTACGTCTGTACCATTTTGAGTTGATCTTTGTGTATGGTGTTAGGAAGAGTTCTAATTTCATTCTTTTACACACAGCTGTCCAGTTTTCCCAGCACCATTTACTAAAGAGGTGGTCTTTGCCTCATGGTATATTCTTGTTTCCTTTGTCAAAAATAAGATACCCATAGATGCATGCATTTATTTCTGGGCTTTCAATCTTGTTCCATTGGTCTAGATTTCTGCTTTCGTGCCAGTCCCATACTGTCTTGATGACTGTAGCTGTGTAGTATCTGAAGTCAAGAAGGTTGATTCCTCCAGCTCAGTTCTTTCTCAAGACTTCTTTGGCTATTTGGGGTCTTTTGTGTTTCCATACGAATTGTGAAATTTTTTTGTTCTAGTTCTGTGAAAAATGCTATTGGTAATTTGATAGGGATAGCACTGAATCTGTTGATTGCATTTGGTATTATAGTCATTTTCACAATATTTATTCTTCCTACCCAGGAACATGGAACATCTCTCCATCTGTTTACAACATCTTTGATTTCTTTCATCAGTGTATTATCATTTTCTGTGTACAGTTCCTTTGTCTCCTTAGGTAAGTTTATTCCTAGATATTTAATTCTTATTGTTGCAATGGTGAATGGGATTGATTCCTTAATTTCTCTTTCTGATTTTTCATTGTTAGTATATAGAAATGCAAATTATTTCTGTGTATTGATTTTATATCCTGCAACTTTGCTAAATTCACTGATTAGCTCCAGTAATTTTCTGATACTATCTTTAGGGTTCTCTATTATACAGTATCATGTCATCTGCAAAGAGTGAGAGTTTTACTTCTCCTTTTCCGATCTGGATTCCTTTTATTTCTTTTTCTTCTCTGAGTGCTGAAGCTAGGACTTCCGGAACTATGTTGAATAATAATGGTGACAGTGGACACCCTTGTCTTGTTCCTTATCTTAGGGGGAATGCTTTCAGTTTTTCACCATTGAGAATAATGTTTGCTGTAGCTGTTCATAAATGACCTTTACTATGTTGAGGTAGGTTCCTTCTATGCCCATTTTTTGAAGAGTTTTAATCATAACTGTGGAGAAGGAAATGGCAACCCACTCCAGTATTGTTGCATAGAGAATCCCTTGGACGGAGGAGCCTGGTGGGCTGCTGTCCATGGGGTCGCACAGAGTTGGACACGACTGAAGTGACTTAGCATGCATGCATGCATTGGAGACGGAAATGGCAACCCACTCCAGTATTCTTGCCTGGAGAATCCCTTGGACGGAGGAGCCTGGTAGGCTGCCGTCTATGGGGTCTCACAGAGTTGGACACGACTGAAGCAACTTAGCATAGCATAGCAATCATAAACGGGTGCTGAATTTTGTCAAAGGCTTTTTCTGCATCTGTTGAGATTATCATATGGTTTTTATCTTTCAATTTGTTACTATGGTGTATCACATTGATTCATTACTGCATATTGAAGAATCCTTGCATTCCTGGAATAAACCCAACTTGATCATAGTGTATGAGCTTTTTGATGTGTTGCTGAATTCTGTTTGCTAAAATTTTGTTGAGGATTTTTGCATCTATATTCATCCGTGATATTGGCCTATAGTTTTCTTTTTCTGTGTTGTGTTTGTCTGGTTTTGGTATCAGGGTAACAGTGGCCTTGTAGAATGAGTCTGGATGTGTTCCTTCCTCTGCAATTTTTTGAAAGAGTTTTAGAAGGATAGGCATTAGCTCTTCTCTAAATGTTTGATGGAATTCTCCTGTGAAGCCACCTGGTGCTGGACTTTTGTTTTTTGGGAGATTTTTGATCACAGCTTCAATTTCAGTGCTTGTAATTGGGTTGTTCATAATTTCAATTTCTTCCTGGTTCAGTCTTGGAAAATTGAACTTTTCTAAGAATCTGTCCATTTCTTCCAGGTTATCCATTTTATTGCCATACAGTTGTTTATGATAGTCTCTTATAATCCTTTGTATTTCTGCATTGTCTGTTGTAACCTCTCCTTTTTCATTTCTAATTTTGTTGATTTGATTCTTCTCTCTTTTTTTCTTGATGAGTCTCGCTAAATGTTTGTCAGTTTTATCTTCTCAAAGAACCAGCTTTTAGGTTTATTAATCTTTACTATTGTTTCTTTCATTTCTTTTTCATTTATTTCTGCTCACATCTTTATGATTTCTTTCCTTCTACTAATTTTTTGGGGTTTTTTGTTCTTCTTTTTCCAGTTGTTGTAGGTGTAAATTTAGGTTGTCTATTCGATGTTCTTCTTGTTTCTTGAGGTAGGATTGTATTACTATAAACGTCCCTCTTAGAACTGCTTTTGCTGCATCCCATAGGTTTGAGCTGTTGTGTTTTCATTGCCATTTGTTTCTAGAAACTTTTTGATTTCCCTTCTGATTTCTTCAGTAACCTGTTGGTTATTTAGAAACGTGTTGTTTAATCTCCATGTGTTTGTGTTTTTGACCTGGTGAACAAAGGAAATCAAAAATTGTATTTACCGGTTAAGAAAAAAGCTAACTAGAGCACAAGGTGGAAAACAAAGCTGAAGGTGCCAAGTGGGGACTAAAGCAGTGAAAACAAAACTAACAAGTAAGTTGAGAGGAGAGGAAGGAAAGAAAAGAAAGAAAGACAGATATGCAGAGTTAAAGAGAGGTAGACAAAGAAGATTTATACATGTTACAGATTAACTGCAAGGGAAAAGCACAGTAGGGAAAGCTCACCAGGCTCCTCTATCCATGGAATTTTCCAGGCAAGAATACTGGAGTGGGTTGCCATTTCCTCCTCCAATAGTGAAATTATGGTTGATTTTTATCTCTTCTTTGTGCCTTTCTACACTTTTAAAAATAAGAATGTCTATTGCATTATAATCAGGAAATAGCACAAAGCTATCACCATCTTGGGAAAGGAAAACGGAAGGAGAAACTTCAGGATGAAGGAAACAACGTGCTGATGCTGGTAGGTGGCCCAGGAGACCCTTTCTGTCTCCCCTGATGACTGGAGCTGTTTGAGTTATTTTGTTATAAATCCTAGTGGTGTTAATGAGTTTACCACCTTGGTTTCGCCCCATCCTGAGTGTCAGGTTGACGTCAGCACTCAGACATCTCAACACACTTAATTATCAGGGAAAGGGGGCTCAAGGCTCAGGCAGGCAGGTCTCAAGAGGAGAAGCGGACCTTCCCAGATGATGCAAGTTGAGGGCTCCATGAATAAGCCAGAACAGGATGCAAATAGAGGGAAGCAATTCTGAGCACCTAGGGTTACTCTCATTCGTATAGGTTACAGCAATTTGCTAAAGGTCACACACTAGCAGATGCAGACTTGCATGAAGATGGGCAACATCCTTGCATAAAAAAACCCACAATCTTTATTTTTTAAATAAATACATTGTTTTCATAGAAACTGTAAAATAATTATTCATTCTTGACTTACAGAACTATTTGTTGAAAACCAACTTCCAACTACAGTAACAATTCTAAAATTATAATAAAGTGGTTCAAAGTCCTGCATAAAAAAATGGAAACAAAAATCTGTTCTTATTCCAACATCTTTCCACAATACGCTCTATTTCAGGGGTAGAAAGGCTGGGACAGTTGGTCACAGAAAAGGCAAACCTGACAGTGTTGAAGTCCTGCCTTCGGCAATAGCATTATTAATTGTGCCAGGATGTTCTGGGGAGATGGAGTTTAACATCAGTTCAAAGGGCAAAGACTTAGGGCTCTCTGTGGAATGATTGTCAACGGAGGTGGTCATGTATGAAAGCACAGGGGACTTCCTGGTGGTCCAGTGGATAAGAATCCCTTATCACAGTTTCGATCCCTGGTCTGGGAAGATTTCATATGCCGGAGGGCAACTAAGTTCATACACCACAACTAATGAGCCTAAACTCGAGGGTCTGTGCTCCGCAACAAGAGACGCCGCCCCAAAGAAAAGCCTGCACACCACAACTAGAGAGTAGCTGCCTCTTGCTGCAACTAGAGAAAAGCCTGTGTGCAGCAATGGAGACCCAGAGCAGACTCTGTCCAAGGGATTTCTCAGGCAAGAATACTGGAGTGCGCATTGCTATGCCCTCCTCCAGGGTAAATAAATAAATAAAGTAAAAACAAAGACTTTCTTTAAAAAAAAAAAAGAAGGAAAGCAAATGGGAGCCACTGTACTCAGTCTAGCTGGGACTGGTACAGCGACCTTGGGCTTAAGGTACAGAGTCGGGCTGGAGCCCAGGCATGTGCGATGGAGCAGAGATGAGGAAGAGTCCATCTTCCCTTCCAGTCTCCCGTCAGGAGCAAAGGCAGGCATCTCTCGGCGTGGGATTAGAGCCCCGAGAATTAACTTCATTCTAATGCTTAGTGACGGGCTTCGGGGTCAGCCAGACCTGAAGCACATGCTGGCTTCACCACATACAAGTTCTCAAACACAGATATTTTAAAAACAGATTCAAAATAGAGGGTGTGGATTTTACCATTAAGCACAAGGAGGGCACTTGTGCTAAAATCCAATCAATAGTTCCCTCATTTTACATAATTGATATGTCCCAGCAAGGTGACATGTACAGCAAGTACTGGGTTAAATGCATGAGGGGTACATTTCTTCCTCTCTCTCTGCCTCTCTCACATATTTACACAAACAAAGTCAGTGTAAACCACAAGACTCAAACAGAAGAAGCATCACTTTTTATATTTTTCTAAATTGACACAAATCCTGCTTGGCTTCCATCTGCCTGGTTGGCAAGGCCAGGAGATACGATCTTGGTCACTGCCCATCGGCTGTGATGGTACATAAATTTGGATTTGCATGATCCAGGAACTCAGAAGAGAGATGTAGATCCTCAGGGAGCCCACAGATGCTGATGGCCACACTGGCGTGTGTGTGATCCATTTCAAGGAAGCAGCTCCACTGGCGATCCCCACCACCACCCCGGGTACACTTTCGGCCTTCACATGGCTCCAAAGGCATGGTGCTTTGTGCTTAGTCCCCAGGCAGCCCCACAGTCCTACTGCCCCTTCGGAAATCCTGCTACCTCCAGGGGAGTGGGTAGAAGTGGGTACAGGGGCTTCGCAATACCATCTTGGGGCTGAAATGGAGAGGCCAATCCTCCCACAACGATCCGGGTCAGGGGAGCCCAGAAAATAACTGGACACCCAGGTGAACTTACTGAGAGGAGAAAGTTTCCTTTTTTCACTTCCTTTCTTCTCAGTGTTTTTTGAGTCCATAATTTAAAAAAAAAGGATGACACATTGATTAATTTCCCAACAACTCAATGTCTTTTAAATAAAGAAACCCTGTAGCAAATCCTCTAATAGAGTAAAAAACACCCTCTAGAGACTTGATGAAAAATCACCTCCAAATATAATTGCTTTGCAGATAGTTTTTTTTTCAAGTGACAAAACCAATAGCATAAATATATTATGGCCACATGGTACTTAAAAAATTCTAGAGGCAGCCTTGGCTTTGAATCCAATTCCATCTATTACCATTGTGTGACCTTGGACAACTTATTTAATCTTTCTGAGAGAGACTATAATTATCAGAAAGGCAAAATCATTTGTTTACTTCTAATTTTCAGGCCTAGTGTGTGGTATACAGAAGGCTTCCAGTAAACGTATTGAATGAATGGACAAACTAAGGGCACATCAGTTCAGTGACTCAGTCTTGTCCAACTCTTTGTGACCCCATGGACTGCAGCATGCCAGACTTCTCTGTCCATCACCAACTCCCAGAGCCTACTCAAACTCATGTCCATCATGTTGGTGATGCCATCCAACAATCTCATCCTCTGTCATCCCCTTCCCTTCTCAACCTCAATCTTTCCCAGCATCAGGGTCTTTTCCAATGAGTCAGTTCTTCACATCAGGTGACCAAAGTATTGGAGTTTCAGCTTCAGGATCAGTCTTTCCAATGAATATTCAGGACTGATTTCCTTTAGGATAGACTGGTTTGATCTCCTTGCAGTCCAAGGGACTCTCAAGAGTCTTCTCCAACACCACAGTTCAAAAGCATCAATTCTTTGGCACTAAGTTTTCTTTATAGCCCAACTCTCACATCCATACTTGACTACTGGAAAAGCATAGCTTTGACTAGACAGATCTTTGTTGGTAAAGTAATGTCTCTGCTTTTTAATATGCTGTCTAGGTTGGTCACAACTTTCCTTTCAAGGAGTAAGCGTCTTTTAATTTCATGCTGCAGTCACCATCTGCAGTGATTTTGGAGCCCAGAAAAATAAAGTCAGCCACTGTTTCCACTGTTTCCCCATCTATCTGCCATGAAGTGATGGGACCGGATGCCATGATCTTAGTTTTCTGAATGCTGAGCTTTAAGCCAACTTTTCACTCTCTTCTTAAACTTTCATCAAGAGGCTCTTTAGTTCTTCACTTTCTACCATAAGGGTGGTGTCATCTGCATATCTAAGGTTATTGATATTTCTCCCGGCAAACTTGATTCCAGCTTGTGCTTCATCCAGCCCAACATGTCACATGATGTACTCTGTATATAAGTTAAATAAGCAGAGTGACAATATGCAACCTTGACGTACTCCTTTCCTGATTTGGAACTAGTCTGTTCCATGTCCAGTTCCAACCGTTGCTTCTTGACCTGCATACAGATTTCTCAGGAGACAGGTCAGGTGGTCTGGTATTCCCATCTCCTTCAGAATTTTCCACCATTTGTTGTGATCCACAAAGTCAAAGGCTTTGGCATAATCAATAAAGCACAAGTAGATGTTTTCCTGGAACTCTCTTGCTTTTTTGATGATTCAGTGGACATTGACAATTTGATCTCTTGTTCCTCTGCCTTTTCTAAATCCAGCTTGAACATCTGGAATTTCATAGTTCATGTACTGCTGAAGCCTGGCTTGGAGAATTTTGAGCATTACTTTACTAGCATGTGAGATGAGTGCAATTGTGAGGTAGTTTGAACATTCTTTGGCATTGCTTTTCTTTGGAATTGGAATGAAAGCTGACCTTTTCCAGTCTTGTGGCCACTGCTGAGTTTTCCAGATTTCCTGGCATATTGAGTGCAGCATTTTTACAGCATCATCTTTTAGGATTTGAAATAGCTCAACTGGAATTCCATCACCTCAACTAGTTTTGTTTGTTGTGATACTTCCTAAGGCCCACTTGACTTCACATTCCAGGATGTCTGGCTCTAGGTGAGTGATCACACCATCTTGATTATCTGGGTCGTGAAGATCTTTTTTGTACAGTTCTGTGTATTCTTGCCACCTCTTCTTAATATCTTCTGCTTCTGTTAGGTCCATACCATTTCTATCCTTTATTGAGCCCATCTTTTCATGAAATGTTCACTTGGTATCTCTAGCCACCTGCAGCTGTGACATTCTACACACCTCCAGTGCATTACTGATTGATCAGCACAAAAGTCTGACCAGCGTCTGCATCCACTCACTCTTCTTATAAAACTTGTATATGTATTAATCTGTATAATCACTGCCACATCAAGACACAGAACTGCCCAGAACCACAAAGCAGCTGTATACTGTTGCCCTTTTATAATTATATCCCTCCTCCCCTTCTGAAGCCCCTGGCAAGCACTTCTCTCTTCTCCATCTCCCCATAATTCTGTCAATTCGAGAATGTTTTATAAATGAAATAATACAGTATTTAACCTTTCAAGACTGCCATTTTTTCATTCAGCATAATAGCCTCATGATACATCCCAGTTGTTGCATTTATTAATAATTCACTCCTCTTTCTTGCTGGGTAGTGTGCCATGAGATGGATGTACTGCAGTTTGTTTGACCTTCACATATTGAAGGACAGTTGAGTTGTTTCCCAGTTTGGAGCTACTACAAATAAAGCTTCTCTAAACTTTTGCATATAGGACATTTTATGTGAGCATGTGCCATGATCATTTTTATGTGAGCATGTTTTCATTTCTCTGAAATAAGTGCCCAAGATTGTGATTCATGGATTACACAGCAAGTATATGTTTAATGGTTTAAGAAATTGCTAGGCAGATTTCCAGAATGGCTGTTACCATTTCACATGCTCACCAAGAGCATATGTAAGACCCAGTTTAAACTCTCTGCTTCCTTGCCAGCGTTTGTTTCATCAGTGTTTTTTATTTTCGCCATTCTAATAGGCAGGTAGTGGTAACTCATTGTGATCCCCTAACAGCTAGTGATGGTGAACAACTTTCCATGTGTTCATTTGTCATCTGCGTATCTTCTTTCGTAAAGTGTCCAAGTTCTTCGCTCATTTTCTCATAGCATTACTTGTCTTACTGTTGAGTATAGAGTTCTTTATTTTGAAAACAAGCCTTTTGTCAAGTAGTTTGCAAATGTTTTCTCCCAACTGGTACTTATCACTTTATCTTTTTCACTGAGTCGCCCACAGAGCAAAAGTTTTCAATTTTAATGGAGTCTAAATAGTTTAGTCTTCCCTTTAATAGGTTGTGCTTTTGGTGCCACGTCTAAGAATTCTTCTCCTAATTTTAGATCACAAAGCTTTTCTCCTATGTTTTCCTCTGAATGTTTTATGGTTTTACATTTTACACTTAGCTCCATGGTCCACTTTTAGTTTATTTTTGTATAAGGTATGAGGTGTAGATCAAGGTGGATGTTGTTGGCTATCAATGTCCTGTTCGTTTGTTTCTGCCAAGCGACATAACAGCACCAAGTTCTACAGGAACCATGGAAGTAAGATACTATCCAGGCGGGCAGGCTGTCTGAACAGTCCCTCCAGAAAATTAATCACCCTCCCCTGGTTACCAAGAATGAGCTTGAAGCTATGGAAACAAACATTTCACCACTGAAACTTCCTTCTGCAATCATATTATGCAACCCAATACTGGTCATGTTGGATCTCTGAGGAGTCTCCTGTTGCCCCTTGCACCATCACCTAGAGTGAATTTCTGTTTGAAACAGGAATTGAATGTTGAAAATTTCTGTTGACATGATAACATACCATTTAAGGGTAGGAGAGGGTGTGTTTTATGGAAAAGTGGTCCCAGAGGTAGAAAGGGCCCAAAGCAAGAATGCCTTCTACAGCCTCTTTGCAAAGAAGGACACTCTTTCATTCAACCAATATATGCTGAGTAGGAACTAGGTCTCTGATCCAAAACAGACAAAAACAGACATGGTCTCTGCCCTCTGCTGGGGGAGGGGGTGGAGTACACACACACACACACACACACACACACGTGTGCTCGCACATGCACTACCATGTGCCAAAAGCTGAGGATCCAATAGGATGCTGAAGGAATACATAGCAGGTACATCGAACCCAGACTTCAGAAGCCAAGCAGTGCTTCCTGGAAGACGTGACACTGAACCTGAGACCCTAGTAGCTGAGTTGCAGAGAGCCAGGTGGTGTGAAGTGGGTGAAGTAGAAACAGTAATAAGAAAGAAAACGCTTCCAGGTGAGGAAGAACAGCATGTGCAAAGGCCCAGAGGTGGGAGTGAGTGTGGTGGGGCAGGGATCTAATCGTCCAAAACTGCTGGTGCTTAAGGGAAAAAACAAGGGATGAGGCTACCAAGATCAGACCAAGAGGGGCCTTGAAATTTCAGCCATTTCTTAAGGACCCCAGGAATCCCCTGCAGGGCTCTGGGCAGGAGCCTGAGAGATTCGCATCTGCGTTTTAGAAATCTCACTCTGGCAACACGGAGCAGGTTGGTGGGAACCTAAGCAGCTGGCTGGGGCACTAGTTATGAGACTGTTGCAAGAGCTGTGGGAACTAGAATGCGGAAAATGAAGATGGGCTGATACATTTACACCAGAGTAGGTGCTGAGGCTTAAGGAGAGAAGATGAGGTGCTTTTTTTTTAATTAATTTACTTTTAATTGGAGGATAATTGCTTTACAATACTGTGTTGGTTTCTGCCATACGTCAACACAAATGAGCCATAGATATACATATGTCCCCTCCCTCTTGGCCCTCCCTCTCCCCTCCCACCCCATCCCACCCCTCTAGATTGTCACAGAGCACCGGTTTGAGCTCACTGTGTCATACAGAAAATTCCCACTGGCTACCTATTTTACATATGGGGGTGTATATCTTTCCATGCTACTCGCCATTCATCCCACCCTCAAGGAGAGCAGATGAGGTTTGAAAGATCGCTTTGAGAAATGGAGAGATAAGTTGTGCAGAGAAGCAGAGGTGAACTGAGGGGCCAGCTGAGGTTACAGCCTTTGCTTGGACATTCCTGCTGAGGAGGAGCCCGCTTATTCCTTCCCCATTGTGATCTTTCCATGATTGACAGTCCTGTCTGAGCAGAACTCTGCTTTCCTGTAACTTCCTTGCCCCGGTCCAACTTCGGCCCTGAGGGACCACACTGGATGGGTCCACCTCTGCTGGTCACACTAGCCCGTTGACCATTTTAAAGACACAGATCACATTCTCTCAAGCTTTTTCTTCAATTTACTCATCCCTAGTTCCTACAACCACTTCCCTCTTGGCATGGGTTCCTCTTCCGGGTAGTCCCTCCACTTCCCACCTTTAACTTATTTATTTTTTATTTTTAAGAAAATATTTTGGCTCTGCTTTGCAGCATGTGGGATCTTAAGTTCCCCGCCCAGGGATTGAATCCTGCAGAGGGAGCTCAGCGTCTTAACTACCGGACCACCAGAGAAGCCCCCTCCCACCTTTAATCACACAATGCCTGAACTCTGGAGAGCGTCTAATCAGCCAGAGGACAGTAGCATCCTCTTCAGGAGCCTGACAGTCTACGCCGAGCATGCCCATACTCTTCTGTCTTGCCAGGAAGCTGTCTCTCTTCCCTGAACATTTGAGGCAACACCCCCTCAGTGGCATCTGGGATGCCCTGGGCATTGGGGACAAGCCTAGGCCAGAGCCTCAGCTGGGGAAACAGGTTTGATGAGGCCCTTGCTGACTCTTCACCAATCGCAAACAAGCTGTGTCTGGGAACACGTGACCCAGCTTCACCAGCAAATGGATCGCCTGCCTTTTCTCCTCTGGTGAGAGTCAAGCACCAGGCACTATTCACTGGCCCATGATGGGTGTGTGGCTTGGTGTGGAAAATAGAGGTGGGATTCTGGCTCCATCTTTAGAACCCATGTAGCCTTGTTGGAAGAGAGGATATAAAATGGGTGGTCAGAGGTGGGCCTTCACAGAAGAGTCAGGGCTACAGCTAGACCTCGAAGGGTGGGGGAATGTCCGCTGGTGAGAAGAATAAGGCCGCGCATTAGGATGGCGAAGAAAGATGCAGAACTCAAGAGTCCTGAAGGTGGACCCAGGGAAGGAAAAGAAGACTCTGTGGTCACAGCAGAGACTCTCTGCATGTGAACATTGAGAGAAAATGCTCTAAAGGTAGGTTGGAACCATATTGGGCTAGACTCTCCTCCAGGTGGGGAGGGGCCAAGGGCTCTTGAACCAAAGATGGAGATGATTAAAGTGGTGAGTGTTTGGGGAGTGGGTATGGCAAAACTAATAATGAATCCTGCGCCCTGCTGGCCCAGGAGACAGGACTCCAGAATGCCCAGGAGGGGAAAACCCTTTCAGGAGGTCATCCAGGGAACCCAGCGGAGCATCTGGCTGGCCTAGTTTTGGCTCCCCTTCAGGTGGTTTTTCCAGAAGCCCTTCCTAGGGGGATGAGGACAGGGAGAACAGGAGACTTTTCAAAGCAAGGACTTGCTTGGGGCCGTGGCCCAAGGAAGGAAAAGTGGTTTAGTAGGAAAAGCAGCAGACTGGGAGTCTGGAGTCCAGATCTAGTATCTCCTTATTCTCTTAGTGCCCTTGGCCACTTCCCTTCTTCTCTGCGAGTTACAGTTTTCCTGGGAAAAACAGGAGTTTTGAGATCTGTGACCGGTTTACTTCCATGTCCTCTGACTCGAGTTTTTTTACCCAGTCATCCTGAGAGAGTTGGCACCATCTCTGAGGTTCTTGAGCAGTTCTGCCCTTGGTGTGATCACCATGTACAACAAGCAAAACAGGTCCCATGAGGCAAAGCAAATAAGTCCTCCCTGGCAATTCACAATCGTGTCACTGCAGAGCTCATAGTACTGGCATCAGCTCCAACAGGAAAACCCACATGCTTGTCAGTGACATCCTGGGCCCGCCCATGTGGGCTGTGGCAGCAGCACAGCCAAATCATGTTTAGCAAAGGAAAGATCATGTCCGGTTGTGTTGCTGAAGACACTGATGAAAGTCAGTACTGCCCTGGGGGACTGAATTCCTGGGTGATTTCCAAGTTCTGAGTTCATAACTAGATTTGCCCTTTGTTGACAAATCTCCATCAGGATTAAAGGGAGCTGGATGTATCTTTGTCATCAAACACATCATGACAAACTATTCATTTGTTAATTCATCCAAAAAAATGCACTGAGCAACTGCCTTACTTATTAAATGTACATGTGTGAATGGATGGATGGATCAGGAGACCCAGGATCTGGTTCACTGATCAGCTGGGCATAGGAGGTAGGATTTTCTCTCTTACAAGTGAAAGAAACTTAAATCTAACAGCTTAAGAGGGAGAGAGAAAAAAAAAGAAGTACATTGATTTCTGTACCTGAAAACTTATCAAGAGTTTGCAAAAGTCCCTCTTTATCTTAAAGCTCTGGTTTCTTCTGTGTTAGCTTCATCTTTCAACATCCAGTGACCAGGCTCACCCCCAGCAGCTGCAGGCTTACATTCTTCTAGCTTGGCAAATCCAAAGAGGAGAGTGCCTTATCCCCAGGAATTCTAGAAGAAGTCCTTGAGGGGATTCTCACTGGCTCAGAAGGTGTCAGGTGCCCATTCCTGGACAGATCCTGTAGCCAGGAGGGTCCAGCACTGAGTCTGAATTCTGGGCCACCCACAAAGTCTAGAGGTGAGGTCAGCCCCAGAGAATCCCCAAAGACAGACAGTGAGGACAGGCAGAAAGGGAACGGATTCCCAGCAGGCAAGTCCTCAAATGCCCTCTCATTGGGGAGCTCTGTGACTTCCCTGGTGGCTCACACGGTAAAGCGTCTGCCTACAATGCGGGAGACCTGGGTTCGATCCCTGGGTTGGGAAGATCCCCTGGAGAAGGGAATGGCTACCCACTTCAGTATTCTTGCCTGGAAAATCCCATGGAGTCTGGTAGGCTACAGTCCATGGGGTCGAGACTGAGCGACTTCACTTTTGGGGAGCTCTAAGGCAGTGCCTCTGCCACTTAGAACCTCTCACTTTTCTCCCCTTCTCCCCCATCACAGACTTCACCCTCTAACAAGGTGGTGGTGTGGGGTAATTCTTTTCACTGGTCACTTAGTAGTAGCCACTGCGGCTCCTCCTCCCTCTTGAAGCTTTCCCCAACATCCTGGCCTCCAGACTCCTCCCTGTTTCTGACCTTGGCCACATAACGTTCCTGTCATCCGATGTGACAGCCAATCATTAGGTGTATCTGGAGCAGAAAGAGTACCTAGACCTTTGTCTGGCCCAACAAGAAAGACTGCCCTGAATAAGACCCTTTCTTCCCACACAGGAAACTCGCAGTCTAGTCAGTGATGAACCCTGCATTGTTCTCTGAACTGCTGTGTGTGAGTCTAATCTCCGAAACAGAACTACCAGTTCCCTGTGGGCGAGGCCAGGCCTCATCCTTTCCCCCTGTCTCTGCATCCCTCCAAGCTGCACCATCTCCAGTGGACCAGTCTCAGGGCCTGGGAGCCCCCATCAGCAGAAGCGTTGGCAGCCTTACCCCACAGGTCCCAGGCTTCTTGCTAAAGGATGCGCAAGCTCCCAGCAGGCAGGATAGCCTTCCTCTTTGTCACCTCGCACTGCAGGCCCTGCTTCCCACACACCTCACCCTGGGCCCTTGATCACCACACCATATGCACCTTCACCCCCAGCTTATCAGTGACTTACGTCTTTTAGTCTGAAGTCACTGGAACTGTGCAACCCTGGCTGTCCCTTGGATCCAACCTTTTCCAAGTCAAAGAGAGGAAGGCTCCTTCTCTGTTCTTTATCGGACCATCTTGCAAGGCCAGAAACAGAGTGGCAGCTTCATGATCTATGCCTGCAGTCAACAGATATGTTCTGAGCATCCACCACTCGGTGCCCAGAACATGTACTGGGGAAAGTGGTGAATGGCGGTCCGGGCAGTCTGTCCTCCGGGAGCTCATACACCAGCAGGAAAGACCACTGGCCCCTCCCCAAACCCTGGGAGAGTTTTTCATGCTCCCTCGTGTTCCCTTCTATCCAGTCAATGGGATGGGGATAAACTTGGTACAAGTACCCAAGTGTCTTGGTTATGGGGCAGGGGGGTGGGGAGGAAAGGAACAGAGTGGCCTCACGATGCACTACTCACAATGGTTCATGTCATTTGTCAATCAGGTCCCTGGACTTAGCATATGGACCCAAACTCTTCTCCCCCTCACCTACTGCCCAGGAGGTGTTGGGGCAGCCACTGGCCGCATGCTGGGGCATCTTGGCTTTGGCCTTAGCCATTTGTTTAAAGCATCCATCAGGACTTCCCTGGGAGGTTCCTGTGCCCTACTGCTTACTCCAATGTGCCCAAGTCTAAAGTGGGTGCACTCAGAAACCCGCGCTTCCCTTTCTATCTTTCACATCAGCACAGGCCTGATTGCTGGAGACCAGCTCAAAGGACAACTGTGGATAAGTCCACACTGAAATGAAGCAGCCAAACTGAACAGAGCCAAATGGAATGATCTCCCCTAGGCACACAGGCACTGATTTTTTTTTTTTAATAAGGAATATTTCCTGATCCATCTGCTCCTCATTGAATATCTCTTGAACTCCTGAAGGGGAGGCTTTCTCTGGCAAATTTCTACACTTGTCTCCTTTGAACTCAGAGGGGAAATTAATCCTGGGATCCCAATCCTCTTCTATCTCCCCTACCTCTTCTTTCTGACATTAAAATCTGTCTCTGCCTTTCATATCCACAGAGAAGGGGGCAGGGCTCCACTAATGAGTGTTTGAGAAGCCCTTTGAGATCTTGGATGAAAGGCACCTTATAAAATACAATTAAAAATAATAGGGGTAATTACCAGCTGGCCTAGTCCCTGTGGGGTAATTAGAGAGGTTTCCTCGGGCAGATTCTGAATTCATGCAGAAACACATGGGTTCACAAGGCTAAACTGATCTGAGATTTCAGGGGCCACTGTTATGCTTGCTCCGTTCTAGGGTCATAGACTAGAATCTGAGGCACATTGTAGCCATCCAGAGCTGGAAAGTATCTTTGAGATGATCTGTCCAACTGCCTTGGTATGCAGATGAAGGCAGGGAGGCCCAGAGAGGCAAGGTGACCAACTCAAAGCTGCACAGTTAGTGCGAGAGCCACAGCCCGGGCTGTCCAGTCCCCGTATACCCCGATTAGGGGATTCCTGTCACCCTACTCCTAATCAATAAAGCACCTTTTCTCATCTCTGTATACTGGTCACTTTCTATTGCACAGAAGAGCCGCGGAATGAGTCAGAGAGAGCTGAGTACAAATCTTAGCTCTGACACATATGAAAGACAGCAGCTGGTGAGTAAGCCTCAGTTTCCTGATGCATAAAATGGGAATAACGATGCCTGCTTCACAGAGGTGCTAAAAGGAGCCAGTGAGCAATGCATGCAGAAGCGCCTGGCATGGAGCATGTGTTCAGTCAATGCTGCTGGAAGACATGATCCAAGAATGAAGCTGGCAGTGCCAGGGTTTGACTGACAGTCCTTGCTTTGTATTGGTATCTTCAATCTGTATTTAATGAGCACCTATTTTGTGCTGAACACTATGCTAAGCTATCCAGGATTTATCTCATTCAATGATCATCACCATGCCCATGAGGTCAGCCATGAGGAATCGAGTTTCAGAGAGGTTAGCTAACTCGTCCAAGGTCACACAGCTGAAGAGGAGGTGAGATTTGAACCCCGTGCTCCCAGTCACTATGAGACACTGCTTTCTCTTGTGAAGAGACATGAACGTCATTACAACCACAGTGGAGTCTTTGCTGTGACACAGGAAACGAGTGATGGAGGGTGTGGGGACAGTCATAGCCTATGATGCACTGAAGGACTTTTACCTTCGAGGTCATGAAGGTTACACTCTTCTCCTTGTGTAAGATTATTTATTCTGAGGGGCTATACTGATGCAAGGCACATGATCTCCCCCAAGAAGGGAGGTCAGTCGCTGTCTCTGAATCTGGAATCAAGAAATCTAGGTTGGGGTCCTGGATTTGCTGCTTAGAATCTCAAGTCCCTTAAGCTCTCTGCCTTCAGAGCCCCGTGTTCCTGGTCTGGATAACAGAGACAACACTTCTCACTTTACCCCTTTACTGCAAAAGGGGTCTTTGGAGATTCAAATGGGAATGAACGTGGAAGTACTTTGTCACTACAACTTTCTGAACATAAACAAATCATTACTGTTCCTACTGATAGCTTTGAAGATTTTCAGTGTGATAAAGAAAGTGACTGGAAGTCCCAGGCTGGTGGTGGACTTCAGGAAGGCTGACTTAGCACCCATGGCAGGCAAGGGACAATATATATTACCTGCCTTTGAAGGACGGTTCAGTACATTCAGAGCTCTGAGCTCGTATTATTTGGCTAGAAGAGGGCACTTTAGGGGAACAGCCCTTTGAAATTCAACTGTAAACATAATGGGTTCCATTTATTTCAGGTTTCAACTTTTTCCCAGCTGAGACCCAAGGTCAGAACCTGCTGTGTCACATTCTTTGCTTCTATATGTGGGAAAAAACAGCCCCTGTGAAACGCCACTCAGTGGGTGAGGCCGGCAAAGAAGGAAAGAAGATGACCCAAGCATCATTAATTACTCTGGGTGATTTCCTCATCAATCAAGACTTTCCCAAATACCTCCTAGAAACTAGAATAACCAGGACTGTGTTCTTCTGAATTACCCTGCTCCGGAGGGAGGGCTCAGAGTCATCCTCTCCAGGGATTTCCAGGGCTGACTGAGAGGATGACTCTGCCTCAGACTGTCAGAGATAAGGGAACACCCAGGTTGCCCTCTGTCAGGCTCCAGGCCTCTTGAAGGGAGAGCCATCTAATACCCCAGATATGGGGCACTCACTCCCTCACATTGTTAGACACCCTCCAAGCACCGTCTGCCTCCAGGTGCTTCTCACTGACTACTCAAGGGTCTCCAGCACCATTGGTATCGTGTCAACTCTAAGACACCCCTTCCCAAGACTAAATCCCCCATATTAGGGGCATGAAATGATATAAGCAAAAGGACATGGCTTTTAGACATCAGAAAGAAAGGCTTGATTTCCAAAATTCAAGAACAAAAACTGGATAAAAAACTCATCAGCTGTGTGACTTTGGGAAATTTAATTGACCTCTCTGAACCTCTGTGCACTTATCTTTAAAACAAATAATAATCATCAGTACCTTTCTGGATTGTTGTAAAGATCCAAACTAACACAGAGAACGTGCTTGCACATAGTAGGCATTCAATATCGGTAGTCTCTACATGGCAAGATTCAGTCATTTTAGAAACATGCATTGAGGGCTTTCTTTGGGTCAGTTGCTCTGCTGGTGCTGCATATAGGAGAGAAAATAGAGAAATAGAAAGAGCAAGGGGGGACTTTCCTGGTGGTCCAGTGGCTAAGATGGCATTGCCAATGCAGGGGGTTTGGGTTCAATCCCTGGTCAGGGAACTTGATCCCACACGCTCCAACTTAGAGATTCCATATGCCACAATGAATGATTTCATGTGATGCAACGGCAATCCTGTGTGCTGCAACTAAGACCAGGTGCCGCCAAATAAACACATGAATAAAAATAAGTATATTTTTAAAAAGAGGGAGTGGGGTTTGGTCTCAAAGATCTGGGTTCTAATCCCAATGTTTGCCAACCTGGTGTCCCTGGACAGTGGGCGGACTGAGCCTCCCTCATCTCGTCTCTGCACGGGGATGGTGTGGGGGTTAAATGAGATGACGCAAACCACGTGCTGAGCCCAGGGCCTCACTCAGCAGGAATTCTGAGGAGGTGGGAGCCACACTGCAAGAGTTAGGGGTGCTGAGTATGTGAAGAAGTTAGTGCCAGGCCAAGTTCAGGCAGTTCAGTGGACATTTTATTATGTAGAATGTCAAGTAATCTTATTTAAGGCTATGGTTTCTCACCCTGAACTCCATGGGCTATTTCCTTTGTTCACTTATTTTCCCAGGGAAATAGACCCTTGAACATAGAGGGGAAATGTCCTGTCCTTTCAGATTCACTGTGTTGTCTTTAAGGGTAGAAAGGGGTCAAGGCTGAGGTGCAGGGCCAGCTCCATCCAGCTACTGTTCAGAGTGGGGAAACTCAGTGGTACAGATGGGACATCAGGGAGGGGAGCTGGAGTAGGGGTTCGGGGGCGCAGATGGAGAAAACTCGGTAGGCATGAGGGCTGCCTGGCCCTGCAGATACGGGGCAGGGACAGCTCTGGGACCTCTGAGCTCACCCCCAGGAGTCACGCCCAGCTCAGGAACTGCTCAGGGCTGAGTCCATCCACCTAGGGTTTCTGCAGGCCTGAGAAAGGCAGTCGCTGACAGAGACATCACACTGATCATAGCCTTTCTTCATTTGAGCCACCGATCCAGAGAGAAGCTGGGGGGGGAGGGAAAAGAATAGTTTCATTTTCTCCCTATCCTGGAATATCTGTACGAAGTGCCTCACCTCCCTCTGTTTCAGGTAATACAGTAAAGTCACGCTTCTCAACCCAGTCTCCCGGGGTTATATAAAAATGCAGATTCTTAATCTGTGGGTCCGCATGGAACCTGAAATTCTGCATCTCTAATGAGTCGCCAGGTAATGCTGAGGCTTCCCTGAAACCCCCACCCATGAACCATGTCAGAATGTTAGAGAAAATATTTTAAAACATATCTTTAAATCAAGGAAGGGGAACCTAAGGCCAGGAGTGAAGCCAGACCCAAGTCTGAGCGGATGCATGTGAAAAAATGGTCACATTCTCAGGGGGGCCCAGCACAACCTCATGGCCTAGAACTGCCATGCACAGGAGGATGAACTGTGCTTAGGAAGAGAGGGGAGTCACACTGGAGACCCAGTCCCCTGTTGAAAATATTTTTCCAGAATCATCACTCCACCTGGCCCATCCTGTCTTGGACTACTCCTCCCAGCTCTGGGATTCCCCACCTTCCTTCCCCAGCTCCCAGTTCCTATTTTGGGCCCTCCTCCTTATTTAAGTGACACATCTAGACATTCCTCGCATCACCTCTCAGCTCCACAGGAGCCCTTCTTTCATAGTGGGACCCTCCGTCCCAGGTGAGGGGTCTCAAACGTGATTGCGCTAGCAGCAGTTAATAATCCTGCCCCCTTCTACCATCATCACCTGCATATCTGTTTACAAAGCACCTCTCATTGTCTGCCAAAGCACTGTCATTCTCACAGACAGAGTAGGCTCAGAGCCATCACAAAGTGGCTCTTTTGAATTAGGATTCAAAACAGGGCTCACCCCCATGACCCTGCCTTGGCCCCACGGACGTTCTACTACTCTGCGGCTGCCTCTAATGACAGCAATGATCAGTTACCAGGCAACACTCTCTGTCCCCTTGTTATGTCAAACCCTTCCCAGCCTTCATCGATCTGAACAGACATCTCCTTAGTCTTACCCAGTCGGTTAGGAAATCTCTGGAGAATGGCCAAATACATATTTATGATCAAGAAAATGTTAATTTATATGCCATCTGTCTGAAGATAATCTGTCTCTGGCTTCAGTCAGGGGAGACATATGAACAAGTCACCCCAAGCAAGAGTCGGTGTTAAGCTTAGCAGACAAGAAGAGGTGTGGGAGGGAGACAGGGTCCCATGCCACTTCCCTTCCCCGTCTCAAGGCAATATCTCAAAATCCCACAGAAAAACTTCTTTTTTGACTGTCAGAGACACGAAAGACCACAATACATGACAGTATGCATAAATGCGACAAATCCTGGGCAAACTGTGAAATTTCAGTTAAGGTTCTGTAAGTTTCACTCCTGGGAGAGTTTTCCAGCCAGAAACTGAAAAGGAAATTTACAGGCGCCCTCGTGTGGGGAGATCTAGCACTGCAGGGCCACCCCCAGCCACCTGGGCACCTTGGGTAAGACTGCTGCCTTCATGAAGTTTACATTCCAGGGGAGGCAGGCGAGGCAAGGAACGAGCAGATAAATGGGCAAGCTCCTCTCAGAGAGTGAAAGTAAAGAACATAAAATAGGGTGAGGTGATACTGTCTGGGTGGAGGGGGTCTGGGTATGGGTACAATAGGGGACGGGATGGCTGAGCTAAGCCCACATGAAAAGAAGGTACTAACCACGCAGACATCAGGGGCCAGTGTGCCTTGCACTGCAAATGTCTGCAGGCACACTTGAGCACAGATAAACCAGTGTGCAGGTGATGCAGAGCAGAGAGAACTCCAGGCAGTGAGAGTAAAGGCGTAGGCACCTCTGTGCTTAGTTGCCCAGTCGTGTCCGGCTCTCTGCCACCCCATGGACTGTAGCCCGCCAGGCTCCTCTGTCGGTGGGGATTCTCCAGGCAAGCATACCGGAGAGGGCTGCCATTCCCTCCTCCAGGGGATCTTCCCAAGGCAGGGCTCGAACCCAGGTCTCCCGCATTGCAGGTGGATTCTTTACCATCTGAGCCACCAGGGAAGACACCTCTGGGAACACCCATATCGTGCAGGTGGGAAAACGAGGTCTCTCGTACACTTTCAGAACAATTTTCACCCCTGTACTTGCCCCCATGCCAGGCCCTTTAGCAAATCCAGCCAGCTCTGATGAAGATCATCCACCTCTACTCCGACGGCAGGTTCCTAATGGATCTCCTGCAAGGGATTCTTCTCTTAGCAGAAAAGTGATCTTTTCAACGGATAGGGTCTCCCTCTTGCTTAAGCTCTTCAATGACTATGCACTTAGAATAAACCCCACTCAGGCCATCCTTTTCCCTCTCTCAGCTGCAGCCATAGTGGAAGCTAAACTTTTCTGCCACAGGACCTTGGCACTTGTGGTTGCCTACACCAGGAATGCTTTCCCCCTGCTTCTTATCAGGTCTGGTTCCCTTTTATCCTCCAGGGTTCAGCTTAAACTTCCTAAAGAAGCCCCCAGTTTACTTCAGATCCCAGCAGCATATAGATTTCCTTCATGGTACCCAGCACCCTGTATAATTATTTTGTCATTGTTTTCTTACTATGTTTTCCCAAGTGGGTTTGGACCTCCATGAGGGCAGAGACCATAACATTTTTATCTACCACTGGATCGTCTGTGCTTCTGAGCTCCTGGCATTTAAGTGATGTTTGTGGAATGAACAAATAAGCCGCAGGAGATGGGAGCCCATGAAGGTCTTAGCAATAACCTAGCCCTGCTGCTGCTGCTGCTGCTAAGTCGCTTCAGTCGTGTCCGACTCCATCCGACTCCATAGACGGCAGCCCACCAGGCTCTGCCGTCTCTGGGATTCCCCAGACAAGAACACTGGAGTGGGTTGCCATTTCCTTCTCCAATGCATGAGAGTGAAAAGTGAAAGTGAAGTGGCTCGGTCGTGTCCGACTTGTCACGACCACATGGACTGCAGCCTGCCAGGCTCCTCCGTCCATGGGATTTTCCAGGCAAGAATACTGGAGTGGGGTGCCATTGCCTTAAGTACTTTTCAAATTTTATTTTTAGAACGCAGAACCTCCTTCCAAATGGAATCCTATGCAGAATCTCAGAGGTGAGACAGCAGACATGAGTCCTGCCCTCCTGTTTCTATGTTTGTACCACCAAGAGCCCTGAGTGAGGTTGTGGGCTCTTAAGAAATCCCCCCAAGTGGCTGAGTTGTCCTTAACTGCCCCCCAGCCCCACCATTTCTCTGGCTGCTTGCCTCTGTTTTGACCCTCAGAACAGAAGCAGGATGGGACATGGCATTCTGAATGGTCGTAAGCTGTTTAGCAAGAGGTTAGAGTTAAATGTTTTGGAGGAAATTTACACATGGAAACATATTTGGGAATCTGATGATGCACATCTGGGGTGTGTGTGAGGGCTGTGGTTTTTACTTCAAAGAGCAGCAAGTGATTTTGGGCTCAGGCAAATTGGGAGAATTCCCCCAGCAGCCCTATGTGTGCAAAAGAGGCACACACAAAAGAGGCAAAACCAGGCAGCACAGCCCAGTGGGCCCAAATAGAGCATGAAACAGCATCGCCCTGGCTCACAGGGTGGCTGGGCGTCCCGGGAAGGTGCCTGGGTATGTTAGATGTCTTTTATGCTCCACTTCACATATCCAAGGCTCACCTTTTTACCTTGGCCATTGCTGAGGTGGTCAGGGGTATAACAGCTCACAGAATATCTTTTGCTTTCTGATGGCTCCTTGCTAGCTGTGTGGTCTTGGGCAAGTTGCTTAACCTCTCTCTTTCACATTTATCATCTGGAAAAGGGGGGTGATAAAGGTATTCATTTCATATGGTGGCAGTGAAGATTACATGAGTTAATACACGTGAAATGCTTATACCAGTGCTTGACCTGCACAAAGCAAGACACTGCTATTTCAACTCTTGCCAGACATTGCCCCTCTTGGCATGGTGCTGTACAGGTCTCTATAAAAAGTCTTTGCTCTCTCAGCAGCCAATTTTATGCTTTATTTTTTTTTCTGAATTTCTGTTTTATTTTCTTTCTAACTGAGGTGTGAAAAAGTTCTAGGTTCATTTGAAGTTCCTGGTGAAAAAACACAATTGAGATTTTTTTCACTGATTAAAATCTGCATATTTGTATTTCAAACAATACAGCTAAAACTTGATTTAAAAATTCCTTTTATTTCCTTTTTTGGCTTAATGAGTATCACTTATTCAGTAGGAAATCTTTATACTACATGTTCCACATGTTAAGAATAAATGTACATTAAATCACAGTTTAAAAAAAAAGGAAAAAGATGTAGCCCTATTGCTCCCTGATTGGGAGTGTCCAGAGAAGGTGGAGGGGGGCCTCCCAGAGCCCCCCAACACAGGGGCTTGCCTGTTGGGGCTGAGAGGATGGTGGGTCCTGAACACTTCCCGCCCCCTCCCGAGGTACACCCTCGGGGGCTGGGCTCTGGGGGAGAAGGGAAGGGAGAGGGTCTGTTGGAAAGAGCACTAGGCCAGGCGGGAGTCAGGAGCTGGATTTCAGGCCTGGCTCCCTGTGCCAACCCCCGGCACCCAGAACAATGCCCTCAAAGTAATGGGTGCTCAATTCCATATTTGTTGAACAAACAGATGAATGAACCCATGACTGCATGACATGGTCCCTGCTCTCGAGGGGTTTCCCACCTGGAGGACAGACCCATGAATGTTATTGCAGAGCAGGGTGTGCTCTGTCCAATCTAGGGGCAGTACTCAGGGGGCTGCAGGAGTCAGCCAAGGAAAGCACCCTGTGAGCCGGGATACATTCCAAGAAGGGAGCTTGATGGTCCTAAAGGATAAAGGCGATTCCAGGAGGCAGAGAAGAGGGCTGAGTGCAGAGCATTAGGAGGCCTACACGCTCAGAGTCTCAGAGGCAGCACCAGTATAGCATTTGAAAGGCACATGAGAAGGAGGTTCGATACTGCACAGATCTCTGTATTTTGGAACGTACTCTGCTCCAGCAAGGCCTTGCCCTCCATTCTCCCAAAGGGCACAGTTATCTGTAAACTGGGCATAAGCCCAGCTCCGCAGCCCCAGTTTCCTCAACTCCAGACCCATACAAGGAGCTGGCTGAGTACAGAGAACTGTAGGGTCAGGGCGCACAGGTGTCCTTCATCCAGCAACCCCGCCCCTCAGGGAGATGGAGGCTGAAGTTGACCCCATGCCAGGCCTGCATCCTGCCCTCCTCCTCCTCCTTGGCCGGCTGCGCCAACTGTTACCACGGGGTTCACACACACCCTACCCACTCTGCCCTGGACAGATCCCACTGTGTACCTCTCCCTGCCCCACCCTGGCCAAGCACTGGCAGAGGAAAGCCAGAGAAAACCAGACTGGCAGGCAGCCAGGCCTCAACAGCAATTCGGGGAGGAGAGGGTGACCAGGGAGTCATTTGGGTTCTCTGGAGCTACAAAGCGTGGCGGCTGTGACGGCACAGAAGCGCGGTGGCTGCGTGCGACGGCGCAGAAGCACTGCGGCTGCAACAGCGCGGAAGCTCGGCTGAGAGGAGCTATGCCACGCCCGAGGTCAGGGGTGGTGGCCGGGAGGAGCTACGCCAGGCCTGAGGTCAGGGGCAGCGGCCGGGAGGAATTACCCCACACCCCAGCTCAGGGGCCGCGGCCGGGAGGAGTTACCCCAAGCCTCAGCTCAGGGGCCGCGACCGGGAGGAGCTACCCCACGCCCAAGCTCAGGTGCGGAGGCCGGGAGGAGTTACCCAACACCCCAGCTCAGGGGCCGCGGCCGGGAGGAGCTACCCTACATTCAAGGTAAGGAGCAGCGGCTGTGCTTTGCTGGAGCAACCATGAAGAGATGCCCCACATCCAGGGTAAGAGAAACCCAAGTAAGACGGTAGGCACTGAGAGAGGGCATCAGAGGGCAGACAGGCTGAAACCACAATCACAGACAACTAGCCAATCTGATCACATGGATCACAGCCCTGTCTAACTCAATGAAACTAAGCCATGCCATGTGGGGCCACCCAAGATGGTCGGGTCATGGTAGAGAGGTCTGACAGAATGTAGTCCACTGGAGAAGGGAATGGCAAACCACTTCAGTATTGTTGCCTTGAGAACCCCATGAACTGTATGAAAAAGCAAAAAGATAGGACACTGAAAGATGAACTCCCCAGGTTGGTAGGTGCCCAGTATGCTACTGGAGATCAGTGGAGAAACAAATCCAGAAAGAAGGCAGGCATGGAGCCAAAGCAAAAACAACACCCACTTGTGGATGGGACTGGTGATAGAAGCAAGGTTTGATGCTATAAAGAGCAATATTGCATAGGAACCTGGAATGTTAGGTCCACGAATCAAGGCAAATGGAATAAGATCAATATTGGATCCAAAACGACAGAATGAAGAAGGGCAAACCACAATATCACGATATACAAGTCTATGCCCGACCAATAACGCTGAAGAAGCACCAGATTGAACGGTTCTATGAAGAGACCTACAAGACCTTCTAGAACTAACACCCAAAAAAGATGTCCTTTTCATTATAGGGGACTGGAAAGCAAAACTAGGGGAAGTCATGAAACACCTGGAATAACAGGCAAATTTGGCCTTGGAGTACAGAATTAAGCAGGCAAAGGCTAATAGAGTTCTGCCAAGATAATGCACTGGAGACTCTACACATGGACATCACCAGATGGTCGACACCAAAATCAGATTGATTATATTTTTTGCAGCTGAAGCTGGGGAAGCTCTATACAGTCAGCAAAAACAAGACCAGGAGCTGACTGTGGCTCAGATCATAAACTCCTTATTGCCAAATTCCAACTGAAATTGAAGAAAGTGGGGAAAACCACTAGACCATTTAGGTATGATCTAAATCAAATCCCTTACGACTATATAGTGGAAGTGAGAAATAGATTAAGGGGACTTGATCTGGTGGACAGAGTGCCTGATGAACTATGGACAGAGGTTCGTGACATTGTACAGGAGACAGGGATCAAGACCATCCCCAAAAAAAAGAAGTGCAAAAAAGCAAAATGGCTGTCTGAGGAGGCCTTACAAATAGCTGTGAAAAGAAGGGAAGCGAAAAGCCAAGGAGAAAAGGAAAGATATACCCATTAGAACGCAGAGTTCCAAAGAATAGCAAGGAGAGATAAGAAAGCCTTCCTCAGCGATCAATGCACAGAAATAGAGGAAAACAATAGAATGGGGAAGACTAGAGATCTCTTCAAGAAAATTAGAGATACCAAGGGAACATTTCATGCAAAGATAGGCTCAATAAAGGACAGAAATGGTAGGGGCCTAACAGAAGCAGAAGATATTAAGAAGAGGTGGCAAGAATACACAGAAGAACTGTACAAAAAAAGATCTTCACGACCCAGATAATCACGATGGTGTGATCACTCACCTAGAGCCAGACATCCTGGAATGTGAAGTCCAGTGGGCCTTAGGAAGCATCACTACGAATAAAGCTAGTGGAGGTGATGGAATTCCAGTTGAGCTATTTCAAATCCTGAAAAATGATGCTGTGAAAGTGCTGCACTCAATATGCCAGCAAATCTGGAAAACTCAGCAGTGGCCACAGGACTGGAAAAGGTCAGTTTTCATCCCAATCTCAAAGAAAGGCAATGTCAAAGAATACTCAAACTACCGCACAATTGCACTCATCTCACATGCTAGTAAAGTAATGCTTAAAATTCTCCAAGCGAGGCTTCAGCAATACGTGAACCACGAACTTCCAGATGTTCAAGCTGGTTTTAGAAAAGGCAGAGGAACCAGAGATCAAATTGCAACATCTGCTGGATCATCGAAAAAGCAAGAGAGTTCCAGAAAAACATCTATTTCTGCTTTATTGACTATGCCAAAGCCTTTGACTGTGTGGATCACAATAAACAGTGGAAAATTCTTCAAGAGATGGGAATATCAGACAACCTGACCTGTCTCTTGAGAAACCTGTATGCAGGTCAGGAAGCAACAGTTAGAACTGGGCATGGAACAACAGACTGGTTCCAAATAGGAAAAGGAGCACGTCAAGGCTGTCTATTGTCACCCTGCTTGTTTAACTTATATGCAGAGTACATCATGAGAAACGCTGGGCTGGAAGAAACACATGCTGGAATCAAGATTGCCAGGAGAAATATCAATAACCTCAGATATGCAGATGACACCACCCTTATGGCAGAAAGTGAAGAAGAACTAAAGAGCCTCTTGATGAAAGTGAAAGAGGAGGGTAAAAATCTTGGCTTAAAGCTCAACATTCAGAAAACTAAGATCATGGCATCTGGTCCCATCACTTCATGGCAGATAGATGGGGAAACAGTGGCTGACTTTATTTTTCTGGGCTCCAAAATCACTGCAGATGGTGACTTCAGCCATGAAATTAAAAGACACTTACTCCTTGGAAGGAAAGCTATGACCAACCCAGACAGCATATTGAAAAGCAGAGACATTACTTTGTCAACAAAGGTCTGTCTAGTCAAGGCTATGGTTTTTCCAGTGGTCATGTATGGATGTGAGAACTGGACTATAATGAAAGCTGAGCATAGAAGATTTGATGCTTTTGAACTGTGGTGTTGGAGAAGACTCTTGAGAGTCCCTTGGACTGCAAGGAGATCCAACCACTCCATCCTAAAGGAGATCAGCCCTAGGTGTTCATTGGTAGGACTGATTTTGAAGCTGAAACTCCAATACTTTGGCCACCTGATGCAAAGAACTGACTCATTTGAAAAGATCCTGATGCTGGGAAAGATTGAGGGCAGGATGAAAAGGGGACGACAGAGGATGAGATAGTTGGGTGGCATCACCGACTCAATGGACATGGGTTTGGGTGGACTCTGGGAGTTGGTGATGGACAGGGAAAACTGGCACGCTGCGTTTCATGGGGTCACAAAGAGTCGGACACGACTGAGCGACTGAAGTGAGTGAGTGAGTGGAGCTAGAAAGCTGTGCAAGGGAGCTGGTCTCTGCGGGGACCCAAGGGCCATGTGCCTCATCCAATGACCCTGTGAGAGCTAAGAGAATTTCATCAGCTATCATAGTCCTTTTGGGGGATTCCCTGGTGGCTCAGATGGTAAAGAATCTGCCTGCAATGCAGGAGACTTCTGTTGGATTCCTGGGTAGGGAAGATCCCCTGGAGGAGGGTATGGGAACCCACTCCTGTATTCTTGCTGGAGAATCCCCAAGGACAGAGGAGCCCTGCAGTCTACAGTCCATGGGATGCAAAGAGTCAGACATGACTGAGAGACTAAGCACAGCACAGCACGTAACAACTCTTTACATCTTTACAGCCCATGTTTACACAACGTATCTACTCTAACAGAGACGCAGCAACAGCAGTGGAAACACACTCTGCCTGAAGAGCCGGGTCTGGCCCACTGCTCTGCCCCAGAGACTCACAGGCGCAGACATGGCCTGAGCAGCTCCAGACTCTGCTGGCCTTGGGGGATTGGATTTCAGGCCAAGCTTCAGAGGCGCTGAAGTCGTGGGAAAGGAATGGGATAATAAAGATGATGGGCTCAAAGATGAGCACGTCCCTGACATTCCTAGGGCTTTTCTCCTGTGCTGAGCACTCATTTGTGTTTGCAGACCTTGCAACAACCCTATAAGGGGACACAACCATCTCACATGTGAGGGAACGGATGGTCAGTGAGGTTAAGCAACTTAACTGGTAGCAAATTTCAGTTAGTAATCCTTAGATCCAGGATTTGAGACCGGGAATAACCATTCCAAAGGTTGATTTCATATACAATGCCCTAAACTGGCAGGAATAGCTGTCCTCACTGCCATCCATGAATAACCATCCAGAAGCAACATGCGTCCCTTTGCCATCCTATTTAATCTGGACCTCTTTCCAGACTTCATGGACGTGAGCCCCCTGCTGGCCGGTCAAGGATAACACGAGCCCCACAATAATCACAGACTGCCACCTAGTGGCGCTGTGAGGAATGTCACATTTCTTTTCTTGCACTTCATCAGATGCTGCTGCTGCTGCTGCTAAGTCGCTTCAGTCGCGTCCGACTCTGTGCGACCCATAGACGGCAGCCCTCCAGGTTCCACCGTCCCTGGGATTCTCCAGGCAAGAATACCGGAGTGGGTTGCCATTTCCTTCTCCAGTGCATGAAAGGGAAAAGTGAAAGTGAAGTCGCTCAGTCGTGTCCGACTCTTTGCGACCCCATGGACTGCAGCCTACCAGGCTCCTCCGTCCATGGGATTTTCCAGGCGAGAGTACTGGAGTGGGGTGCCATTGCCTTCTCCACTTCATCAGATGGGATACTTCAAAAACCAAAATGTTAAAAGCTTGCTTTTTGCTTCTCCCTGCTACGACATCCCCAAGAATAACTGCAGGTAGATGTTATTCCAATTTTATGAATGATAAAATCCAGAACCAAGGGAGTTAAGCAGCTTCTTGAAGGTCACAGGATGAGGATTATACAGAAGTAAAGGATCAGAATCATTTATTGAAAGTGTGACCTTGAGTAAGACATTTTATTATTTATTTTTGGTGGACACCAAAAACCCCCCTCTGCTACAATAACAATTTTTCTTGGCTTTATTTAATAAAAAGTTCCTCCTTTACCCATTTAGTTCCCATGCTAGCTCTACTATATTTCAGTTTGGTATTTGAGTGAATCTTTCTGGGCTGTCTTTTCCAATCTACTGGTCAATCTGTCTCTCTCTAGGTCTGTACCATATAGTCTTAACTGCTACAGCTTCATACTAAAGTGCAGGTCCCCTCTCCTTAAGCTTCTTTTTCAGAAGCATATTATCTATTTTTGATGTTTATTTTTAAATTTAAAAATCAGTTTATCAAGCTTCACATAATTCTATCTGAGATTTTTATTGGAGTTGCATTGAGTATTTAGTAGAGAAAATGAAGAGAATTCACATCTTTATAATGTTAGATTTTCCTGTCCATGAACATGAACTTTATTTACTTGGATAATCTTTAATGTCATTCAAAAACTTTTTTTTGTTTCTACATATAGGGTTGTATATGCTTTGTTTTAGATTTATTCCTAATAACATTTTTGATACTATAAATGGTTCTTTTCAAAAGTTATGTTTTAAATATTTTTCTACTAACATAAAAATATAATAGTCATTTTATAATAAAGAGCTCCTTATAACCATAAATACTAATATAACTACATTATCTTTCAGGTATTGTTTACCTGGTGACTCTTTTTCCATTCCTTTACTTTTAATCTTTTTGTATCCTTACGTTTTAAATTAATATCTCATAAACAGCATGTTATCGGATCTCATAGATTGCATTGATGGTATAAGACAGCCCATGAAGAAGTAGGGGCCACTGCCGTTTACTCAGGACAGAAGATCCCAAGACAAAATAGATTCTGCTCTCACCACTGTAAATATCCATCCACCATACAAGGAACACAGCCGTGCTTAGGGGCAGGCTACAGAGGTAAGACGGGGACAGAGCCATGTGGCCATAGAGAGCTTGCCAGGCAGCCACAACTGGGAGCTGGGCTGTACCCCAGAGATCAGGCTGAGGCTGGACATGCACACACGCGTGCGCACGCACACACACACAAGCTCTGGCTCTGGGCACCCAGAAGCGAGGGAGCTGTGCAGATTACAGCTGCTCCACTCTGACAAGAGCCACTGGCAGAAACAGGCACTTAGGACACGCAACAGTAACGAGTCCCGGGCTTGAGTGACAGGGTAACTGGTAAGAGGAGGACCACGGAGAGGCGGCCCTTGAGGCTGACAGGGTCCAGAGCGCAGAAGAAGGTGGCACGGATGACAAGGCGGAGCACTAGGAGCACAATTTTCATCCAAGACTTCATGGCTAAAGGCTCGGAGAGGTTTATGGGAAAGGAGGAGGCCGTCAGCAGAGGACAGTGATGGAGAAGCCCACTGCATCTGCCACTCGGCCACTAACACGATGAGCTAGTCAGCAGAACCCAGGCTCGGGCCCCCTGGAAAGCCATCAGAAGGGGTCCTCGTTATAGAGCCCCCCTGGGGTTAGAGCAGAAGCCATCAGAGAACTCCTCTAAGGCCAGAGTGCTCAGGCAGCCCAGAGGGCTAGGTCCACAGTCAGGGACCTTCTAACCATTCCTGGGCATCCTTTAGAACACACAAAAAAATGTGCAAATGCATTGGAATCTTGTCAACGACTGAATACAATCATACCAAACAGGAAAAATCAACCAGAGTAACACTGAGTTAATCCAAGCCTACTGACGACGCATGCATGTGTCTCCATAATATAACAGGCACTAGGAAAACAATAGAATGGGAAAACTAGAGATCTCTTCAAGAAAATCAGAGATACCAAGGGGACATTTCATGCAGAGATGGGCACAATAAAGGACAGAAATGGTATGCACCTAATAGAAGCAAAAGATATTAAGAGGTGGCAAGAATACACAGAAGAACTGTACAAAAAAAGATCTTCATGACCCAGATAATCATGATAGTGTGATCACTCACCTAGAGCCAGACATCCTGGAATGCTAAGTCAAGTGGGACTTAGGAAGCATCACTATGAACAAAGCTAGTGGAGGTGATGGAATTCCAGTTGAGCTATTTCAAATCCTAAAAGATGATGCTGTGAAAGTGCTGCACTCAATATGCCAGCAAATTTGGGAAACTCAGCAGTGGCCATAGGACTGGAAAAGGTCAGTTTTCATTCCAATCCCAAAGAAAAGCAATGCCAAAGAATGTTCAAACTACTGCACAATTGCACTCATCTCACACACTAGCAAAGTAATGCTTAAAATTCTCCAAGCCAGGCTTCAACAGTATGTGAACCATGAACTTCAGATGTTCAAGCTGTATTTAGAAAAGGCAGAGGAACCAGAGATCAAATTGCCAACATCCGTTAGATCATCGAAAAAGCAAGAGAGTTACAGAAAAACATCTGCTTCTGCTTTATTGACCATGCCAAAGCCTTTGACTGTGTGGATCATAACAAACTGTGGAAAATTCTTCAAGAGATGGGAATACCAGACCACCTGACCTGCCTCCTGAGAAATCTGTATGCAAGTCAAGAAGCAACAGTTAGAACTGGACATGGAACAACAGACTGGTTGCAAATCAGGAAAGGAGCACGTCAAGGCTGTCTATTGTCACCCTGAGTATTTAACTTATATAGAGAGTACATCATGTGAAATGCTGGGCTGGATGAAGCACAAGCTGGAATCAAGATTGCTGGGAGAAATATCAATAACCTCAGATATGCTGATGATACCACCCTTATGGCAGAAAGTGAAGAACTAAAGAGGTTCTTGACGAAAGTGAAAGAGGAAAGTGAAAAAGTTGGCTTAAAACTCAACATTCAGAAAACAAAGATCATGGCATCTGGTCCCATCAATTCATGGCAAATAGATGGTGGAACAATGCAAACCATGACATACTATGTTGGGGGGGGGCTCCAAAATCACTGCAGATGGTGACTTCAGCCATGAAATTAAAAGACACTTGCTCTTTGGAAGAAAAGCTATGACCAACCTAGACAGCATATTAAAAAGCAGAGATGCCTCTTTCCTGGCTGGAACCATGGAGGGTACAGAAGGGAAGAAAAAGAAGGTTCCTGCTGTGCCAGAAACCCTTAAGAAAAAGCAAAAGAATTTCACAGAGCTTAAGATCAAGCGCCTGAGAAAGAAGTTTGCCCAAAAGATGCTTTGAAAGGCAAGGAGGAAGCTTATCTATGAAAAAGCTAAGCATTACCACAAGGAATACAGGCAGATGTACAGAACTGAAATGCGAATGGCTAGGATGGCACGAAAAGCCAGCAACTTCTATGTACCCATGGAACCCAAATTGGCATTTGTCATTAGAATCAGAAGTATCAACGGTGTGAGCCCAAAGGTTTGAAAGGTGCTGCAGCTCCTTCGCCTCTGGACAAATCTTCAATGGCACCTTTGTGAAACTCAACAAGGCATCAATTAACATGCTGAGAATTGTGGAGCCATACATTGCATGGGGGTACCCAAATCTGAAGTCTGTAAATGAACTGATCTATAAGCGTGGTTATGGCAAAATCAACAAGAAGCGAATTGCCCTGACAGACAATGCATTGATTGCTTGATCTCTTGGGAAATACGGAATCATCTGCATGGAGGATCTGATTCATGAGATCTATACCATTGGAAAACGTTTCAAGGAAGCAAGCAACTTCCTGTGGCCCTTTAAATGGTCTTCTCCACGAGGTGGAATGAAGAAAAAGACCACCCATTTTGCAGAAGGTGGAGATGCTGGCAACAGGGAAGACCAGATCAACAGGCTTATTAGAAGGATGAACTAAGGTATCTACCAGGATTATCTTTGTAATCTGGTCAGTTAATAAACAATTGAAACAAATTGAAAAAAAAATAAAAAATAAAAAGCAGAGACATTACTTTGCCAACAAAGGTTAGTCTAGTCAAAGCTATGGTTTTTCCAGTAGTCATGCATGGATGTGAGAGTTGGACTATAAAGAAAGTTGAGCACCGAAGAATTGATGCTATTGAACTGTGGTGTTGGAGAAGACTCTTGAGAGTTCCTTGGACTACAAGGAGATCAAACCAGTCAGTCCGAAAGGAAAGCAGTCCTGAATATTCATTGGAAGGACTGATGCTGAAGCTGAAGCTCCAATACTTTGGCCACCTGATGCGAAGAACTGACTCACTGGAGAAGACCCTGATGGGAAAGACTAATGGCTGGAAGAGAAGGGGACGATAGAGAATGAGATGGTTGGATGGCATCACTGACTCGATGGACATGAGTTTGAGCAAGCTCTAGGAGTTGGTGATGGACAGGGAAGCCTGGCGTGCTGCAGTCCATGGGGGTCACAAAGAGTTCGACACAACTGAGCCCGTGAACTGAACACAACTAAGGACTTTACTCTGTGATTCCTTATAACCAGGGTCCATGACAGTGCCCTGCACAAAGCAGCCATTCAATAAATATCTGTGGATGAATTTACATGATGCTTGGAGGAAAAAGAAATTCCAAATGAGGAAAACTAGAGCACTGATTGTCCCAGCTTTTTCATTTCTAGAATCCCCAGGTGATGTTCCCTGACAGAAGATCTGAATGGCTGACGGCTGGAAGGACACGGAATAAAGGACCAGACATGAATGAAGGAGCCAACCAGAGGCTGGCTCTCCCCACTCAGATGATCTTGGCCACAGGCTTCCTGACCACACAGCCGCTCAGGAGCCCTGGGACTCCTGTCTCCATGATCTGCTGACTTTCGGAGGAGCCTAACCCTTGAATGAGCAAGAACAGATGGACGTAAAAGACAAAGGAATGGGAAGAAAAGAATTCAGTAAGCCTTCTTTCTTCTCTACTCCAGTAGAAAGTCAGCTCAGAGCTGCCTTGAAGCAGGAGGTCCTTCCTGGAGCCCCTGACTCTGTAGTAAACTTCTGGTCCTCTGGCTGGGATAGCCCAGGAGAAGGGCTCTTCACACCTCCTGCCTTACCTGGTGTTACCAAGAGTCTGAGAAGCTGTGTGATTCCCTATGCAAGGATCACGGCAGTTTCATGAGGGAGTCCTAGACCTCCTGCCCTCCTCAAGCTCTCCCCAGCTTGCTTAAGCCTCTTTCCTTCGCTGAAGACTTGCATCCCTCTATCCAATCAGTTCAGACTAACCTTGATCCAGCATCCCATGGCAGGGCCACCACAGATCAAGGGTCATTCTGATTACGCACTCATGGTCCTCCATCCCTGGTCAAGAACAGCCAAGATTGGCGAAGCCCACCCTCCAAAAAGGTTTTTATAGAAAGGATCTTGCAACCCAGAAACTGTTCCCACCCCCAAGTCCAGCACATTCTGTTTCCACTTTCTTGGACCCCCATGGGATCCTCTGTGTTCACGGCAGCCTGGTCCTCCACTCTCTCAATACACTGCTTCCCAAATAGTACAGGAGTTGGAAACTAATCTAAGTCAACTCCAGGTACATTCTACTCCCCACAGGGCTGGGTTTCTTAACTGTTGGGTACATTTTATTTTTTTAATATATTTATTTATTTGGCTGCACTGGCTCTTAGTTGCAGCATGTGGGATCTAAGTTCCCTGACCAGGGATCGAACCTTGGCCCCCTGTATTGGGAATGCAAGTCTTAGCCACTGGACCACCAGGGAAGTCTCATGTTGGGTGCGTTTTAAAGTGGATTTTAACCTGTCAAATATTCTTTGCCTTCATTTTGGTTTGCTCTTCCACTGTCAGATGTTTCTCACAGTGAAGCCTTTAAAGTTCTCTGCCCAGAATCACTTCCCAACCCTCAGCTCTCCAACTTGTCTATTCAATCACTAATTCACTCATGCCTGCAGGCAAAAATGCATGCACTTCTAGTAAAAAAAAATTGCTGAGCATTGGGTCAGGCACTATCGCAAGCCCTGGGACTCAAAAATGTGTTCATTTTTCTCGAAGACCTTGTAGTACAACAGGAGAGAATCATGTCCTCAGATACTTAAAGTACAGTGCGATAAAAGCTTTGATGTTTGTGGCTTCGTGAGATATTTGTGGCTGTGGACATATTTGTGGCTGTGTGAGCAGAGGACAGACCCAAATGAAACTCATTATTGGACATTATTGGTTCAAATAACTATTCCTAGAGCTGGCAAGAGAGGCTGGCTCCAGGAATAGTGGGATCCAGAGTTCAAATGACATCATCAGGATATTTCCCCTCTCCTGGTTTCATTGCATCTGCTTGGATTTCCGTGGCTGGTGATAATTGCATGGCATGGAATAAGATCCAGGGATGAGCCACCCTCTTCCAAAATATGTATCTGTGCGAGTTCATGTAGTAAAATCAGCTACACACACACACACACCCTCCCCCTACCACATACTCCCCAACAAAACTGTCCTTTATAGGGACTCTCTAAATGACACTGCCCTGCATTCTCAATTCTAATGGAAAGAATTCATAACACAAACTTCAGGGCCATGGAGAGGGGCCTGGATTGCTGAACATATCACAGTTATGGAAAGGGGAGCCTCTGGGAACCATTAAGGCCCTAAGGGATGCGAGCCATCCCGGGATGAAGCTTGGCCTGTCAGAGATTCCCATCTGAGGCCTCCACTCTCTTTGGTACAAAACAAATCCAAGGAGAGAGGAGGGTACATGAAGAAGCCTCCACAGGTACCAAAGATTTTCATTTTAGATTCATCACAGCTAGAAACCATCTCATTTTACAGATAAGGGATTAGGACAAAACAGATTCCACAGTTAAAAGGATCAAACTAGAAATATACTACATGGTACAAAACAGCACAAATAGTTGGATACTTTGTGTAAATGTATCAAAGTACTCATGCATTTGTTTCCATGTAGAGGTCTGACTAGAGATATGTATTTTCATCTATATTCTGTATATTCTCCTCTCAGTAGCCTGAGAGGATTTTCTGAAGCACAGAGCTGATCAAAGTTACTTCCTCGCTTAAATTCTTTAAATCAACCCCCTTGGCTCTCAAAAGGAAACTCATATTTCCTATTATGGCTACTTTAAGCTCTGCATGATGTAGCAGGGCTAGAAAATAAAGTTTTTAGACAACCCAAAAGTGAGAAGTTTAACAAGGGTGCCCTATGAAAAACTGGGACCTCAAAAGACTAAACCTTAGTGCATTTCTCATTAGTAAGAAATAAAACCACCTAGAAATTGTTTGACCAAGCTTGGATCTAGGCAAACAGAAATTTTCTGTGGAGAATTTGTCGCCACAAGACAGACTGTGGTCCAAACTCACACAACCTGTGGTCTCGCTAAAGCTACAAATGGCAGGTGAGGTTTCTGGGGACATCCTGAGAGAGAGAGCCATGCTGGGAAGTTCACCCAGTCCATCAGCAAAAGAAAACCCCAAGTTCTTTTCTGGAGGAACTCAACTACAATTCAGACCTGAAAGAATCCCCACAGGTAAAGTCCCAAGGAAAGCAAGCAGCTAACAGTCTAAAACTACAAATACACAATGAAGCAAAGCAGCATCACAAAGTGACAGAGGAAACAACAGTAAAATCAGGCTTACACAGACCTCGGGACTGGAATTTTCAGATAGAGAATCTTAAGATTGCTGTGCTTAATAGGGTTAAAGACATAAAAGAGAATTGACAATGTGACTCAGCATCGAGACCAAGCCAGAAACTGACCAAGCAAATATCAAAACAAAGTCTCAAGCAGATTATCTAGAAATAGTATAAAAATTGAATTTAAAATGCAGCGGATGAATTAAACAGAAGATTAAACACAGAGGAAAAGAGACTAGAAACTTAGAAGATCCATCTGTAGAAATTATCAAGGAAGCGACCTAGGAGCCCAACAGACAGAAAACAAGAAAGAGATGTTAAGGGATATGGAGACTAGAAAGAGAAACACTAGCATATGTTGGATGAAACTTCTAGAAAGAGGTCATAATGAAAATGATTATAGGAGCTAGCAAGCATACAGTATTTACCACGTGTCCCTGTTCTAAACTATTATATAATTAACTCACTAATGTTCATGAGAAAACCTACAGGTAGGCAATAATGTCATCCCCACTTTACAGATGAGGAATAATATCATCCCCACTTTACACATGAGGAAACTGAAACACAGAGAAGTTATAACATCTGTCCAAGGTCTCATAAGATGCCAAGTAGCCTGGCTCCAGAGTTTGTGGTCTTAACCACTATGCAATACACGAAGAAATAAAAGCAGAAAATCATCCAGAAATACTAAGTGACAGTGACCCTGAAATCCAGGAAACATCATAAGCCCCAACGTGATATAAAGAGAAAGCCACTGGACACATTTTGATGACAGTGTACCACATCAGAGAAAAGGGAAAAGCTCTCAGGAAGGAAAAAGGCAGATCACTGAAAGTGACTGGCACCTTGACTGATGGCCAATCTCACAAGAATAACATTGGCGGCCAAAGACAGTGGGTCTCCAATGTGCTGGAGGACAGTAACGGTCACCCTGCAATGCCAGCCTGAAAAAACCACCTCCAGAAAATGAGGGTGAAACAATGACATTGGCAGACAGAAAAAAAACTAGGGCATTAATGCCACCAAGACTCTCACAAAAGGAACTTCTGAAGAATGTATTTCAAGGAATGGAAGATAAGAGATGCAAAATAGGAAAGAAGGAAAGAGTTAGTCATTCAGTCATGTCCAACTCTTGCATCCGTGTGGTCTGTAGCCCGCCAAGCTATTCTGTCCATGGGATTCTCCAGGCTAGAATACTGGCGTGAGTAGCCATTCCGTTCTACAGGGGATCTTCCCGACCCAGGGATCAAACCCGAGTCTCCTACATTGCAGGCAGACTCTTCACTGCTGAGCCACCAGGTGTGAAATGAGAAGTTGAGCAAAAACACATTAGTTTTATGGGGATACACTTGAACAAACACTCACTATTTAAAACTTAATAAATATTTAATGTCTTGGAGGGGAGGAATACTGGAGCACAGTTGATCGGGAGGAAGGGGACAGAGGTTGAAGCTTTCTAAGGTCCTGGTGTGGTTCATGAGGAAAGACAGTTGTACAGTTTATCCACTGCACCAAACAAAGAACAGGGCAAAGGAGGGAATGAGTGCTAAGACAGAGCCCGCTGGTCAACCCTGTGTCCAGGTGCAGGGCTGTGACTACAGAGATAGCACCCTGAAGGCCGCCTTTAGATTATGCGTAAGTATGTTAAGTAGCTGCAGTAATTGCCTGGAAAATAGAGCATAAAACTTTCAGACAAATTAGAAAAAAAAAAAACATCTTCTGTAAAGCCAGTGACATTCTAGGCAGTACCAAACAACTTCATCTTCTGCTCCCATCTTTTGAGAAATCTTTTTCAAATGGGAATGTTTAGAGACCTGTTCCTGCAAAGCTGGTGACTGTGATGACTGTTGGCCAGGTTCTCAGGGTTTCAGCCACATCTCCAGCCAGCATAGATTTGTAAAGTCTTATAAGCAGCTTCCCTTTGGGGGCCAAGTTTTGCCTGGAAGTGCCAAGCACACAAGAGTGCCACCTTCCTTACTCACTCTCGAACATTCAGTATCAAACTTTAGAATATTTGAAAATCTGAAGGTGAAGATATCTTGGAAGAGTTTCAGTGAACCTTCATCATCATGAATATGACGTTTTTTCTCATGCTTGATTAAGAAACATGGGTTTCATAGGAACGGAGTTGGTCATTTTCTTACTAGGCTGTTAAAATTCTCTCTTAGTGATGTGTCAGAAATATAGACATATACAATAGATAATTTTGTCCAAAATATGCATTATAAATACTTTTCCCCAGTTTGCTGTTTGACTTGCTTACAGTGGCCTTTTCCATGAAGAAAAATTATTTTTAATTTTCAATTATTTTTATTCAATGTTTTTATTTATGATTTCTGAGTTTTATGTCATGTTTAGGAAAATCTTCCCCAATCGAGGGTTATAAAAGAATTTCCTTGTGGTCGCCAAGAGGGAGGGGAGAAGGAAGAGGGATGGACTGGGAATTTGGGATTGATAGATGCAAACCATTACATTTAGAATGGATAAACAACAAGGTCCTAATATACAGTACAGGGAACTATATTCAAAACCTTGTTTAAAACCATAATGGAAAAGAAAGTAAAGAAACTGAGTCACTTTGCTGTACAGAAGAGATTGGCACAATATTGTAAATCAACTATAATTCAATTTTTTAAAAAAAGGATCACTATTCCTCCCCTACCAATCAGAGAATACCAGAGTATTTATAGTTAAAATAAAATTCTTTGAACACAGAAGAAAAAAAAAAGAATTTTCCCATGTTTTCTTCTGACTCTTTTTGCTTCTCTTATTTATATTTAAATACACAATCCATTTTAAAGTTAGAGCAAAGATCTGGGACTGGAACTTGACCTGGTACATTGCAGGCACTCGGGTTTGGCTGAAAGAACAAGTGACTAATAAATGACATCCAGGGTAGAAAAAAATAATAATAAAGTTAACTCAGGGAACTCAAACAGGGGCTCTGTATCAACCTAGAGGGGTGGGATGGGGAGGGAGATGGGAGGGAGGCTCCAAAGGGAGGGGTTATACATATATCTACGGCTGATTCATGTTGAGGTTTGATAGAAAACAGCAAAATTCTTTAAAGCAATTATCCTTCAATTAAAAAAAAAAGTTAACAAGGTGTAAATATGAGCTATGATCCCTAAGGCATTTTACTCTAGATGCTCAGTAACCTTTACTGATTTTTATTACTTTATCTCTACCCGCTCCCATTCGAAATGGCCCCTTTACCATACACTGGATTCCACACCCAGGTAATGTTTGATTCCTGAGACTCCTAGTCCTGCTGCCTCAATCTCTCTGCCTGTTTTCATGTTAGCACCTCACTGTATTCACTGAGGCTTTCGAGTATGTTCTAATATCTGGTAGGGCTGACCAGTCCTCATTTCTTTCTTTTTCTCTCCAGAAGTAGTTAAGGTTTCATTTTCTTATTTTTTTCCTCACTTTTTTTCATACCTAGGAAAGCTACTGTTTTCTGTAGAGTAATTTTGTCCCCAGTCACCCTTCTGAGCGACCTGTCTCTGTGGTAGCATCTCAAGATGACTCTCTGGGGTTGTCCAGATCTGCTATCACACCATTCTCTCCGAAACCCACATTCTTCCAATTTTCCAGCCTCAACATCTGCTGGAACCATGCCTGTCAGGATCGGCCAGGACTCCCTCTGTCAGTTCTTGGTCTTCATCTTAGTCAATCTCTTTGGTAGGATTGATGCTGTGGCTCACTCACATCTTCTAGAATAGCTTCTCTGTTCTGTCTCTGGGATACTTTCCTAGTTTACCACTCCTTCAGTAGCTGTTTTTCCCTACTGTGTTGGCCGAGTCCTCCTCTTCTTCTGGGTCTCGGGAGGTTGGAGGCCCCCGTGTTGAGTCTCAAACCTCTTCTCCACAAACACTCCCTCCCAGGGATGAGCTCCCCGGCTCCTCTGGAATGTAAGGGGCACAGTCTTGTGTGTCACCATCATCACATCTTCATGCCCGAAACAGTGCCCTGGCACAGCATATGCACATAACCGTGCTGGGTAAATGAATGAATGAATGAATACACTTCTCTGGTTGCTTTAAATGCTTCATAGTTAAGTTTTCAAAGGAAACCACAAGTAACTCAATGTGGTGGCAAGGATGGGCACATTAAGTCACAGGAGCTAAGGCTGAAAATACTGGCTGGGCTCTAGACAATCTAAAAAAATCTAGCTGGATTTCCTTGGTGGTGCAGTAGATAAGAATCTGCCTGCCAAGCCAGGAACATGAGATCGATCCCTGGTCCGGGAAGATCTTGCATGCCGTGGAGCAACTAAGCCCACGTGCCACAACTATTGAGCCTGTGCTCTAGAGCCTGGGAGCTGCAACTACTGAAGCCAACATGCCCTAAAGCCAGTGCTCTGCAGCAAAAGGAACCACCACAATGAGAAGCCTCCACACAGCAACTAGAGACTAGCCCCTGCTCACTGCAACTAGAGAAAAGCCTGCACAGCAACGAAGACCTAGCACAGCCAAAAATAAATAAATAAAATTATTTAAAAAAATAAATAAAACATACAGAACTAAAAAGATAAGGAAAACTATTTTTTAAAGCCTTTAATAAAAAAAATAAATACAATCTAGCTTACAAATGTCATGACGTAGAGGGAGAAAGCTGACATAGAGTACAGGTGGTATGCTAAATTCCTTATCTTTTATAAGGGAATGCAATATACCCTATTGCTGATACTCATAAATCAAAAATAAAAATGTAGGTTTTTTTTTTTTTTTACTATATAAAGCTATAACATTAACATCTAAAAGAATTAAGAATAGAAATTGGACCTTGGTTGCTACTGGGAAATGAGACTAGGAGAGACATTACTTTTCATTTTTGCACCTTGGTCTATGGCCACACAACCCTAAATGCACCCAATCTAGTAATTTTATGCACCTTTGTATCACTTGAAATAAAATTCACTACTTCTGTGATTAAATTTAAAAGGTCAAGTGAGCCACGCCATGCAGGGCTTTGAATGCCAAGCAAACCGTTCTTTAGCTACAGAAGCTTATATTACTTGGTGGGTCGGTGACCTGCACAGGCTCACAGCAGGCAGCAAAAGGCTTTAGGACAGCCCTTCCTCACAGGGAGGGGGACCGAATGGGGCAGGATGGGTACAGAGGCAGAGATAAGTGATTGGAGTCAGGGCAAATAAAAAACATCTCATGAGCTTTCTTGTCTCTCTCATCTCCAGGACCTCTCATTTGCCAGTTCCCTTCCTGCAGGAAATCGCAGGCCCTTTCAGCATCTTGATAAGCCTCCCTGGGTCACCAGGCTTCTCTCCTGCTGCTGCAGGCAGCCACCCACCCAGAGGGTGGTAAAGCATTCTCTGCCGTTTGTCAATCCCAGGAAAGCCATTTCTTTTCTACTCACCACCTCCAGCAAGAAGAATGGTGTCAAGGTAAGAATCTGCTCAAGAACTATCTCCGATCAAAGGCAGATTTGTCTCCTCTTGAATCCGCACTCTCATGAGTTCATGTCGGGGTAGGGCAGGCAGGGGGCATGGGCACCCATCAGCAACAGTCAGGAGACAGGAAGCTCCCAGTGGAAGCTTTGACTGCCGGCAGCTTGGACTATGGGAGAGTCCAACAGGGTCAAGCAGGTTCTTTCTGCTTCTGTTCCACTTCCCTATACGCTCCTCTTCAAACTTTCAAATCTGCTTATGAAGAGAAGTATTTTGTGAATTCTAATTTAGGGAGGGAGGTGGCATGTGGGCATTGAAAAGCTCAATTGCTGCTGATAACCTCAGGCGTCAGTGATTTGCTTGCTAGTCAATGCTATTTTATTTTGTTGGTTTTGTTTCTTGTATCTTTGTATCTGGCCTCGTCCCAGCAGAAAATACAGGGCATAATCTAAGACGGTAATTTAGGAGAATTTAACGCAGGTGGGCACAGCTAAGGGCTATTTCTAAAGGGCGCTGAACCCCGCCCCCCACCCCCAACCAAGACCAAGTCTTCACAGGGAGCTGTTACTATTGCTGAGCCTGATGGGGAACAGGAAGAAGCTGCCAGAGCCCAGGCGGGGCTCTGGCTGGAGCTGTAGTTGTCACTGTGGTTTTAGGAAAGGGCCACCAGACAGGGGCTATGTCCTCAAGCAGCGTAACACTGCCAGCTGCCAACTCACAGCCTGGCAGGGAGGCAGCCAGGGAGCTCAAAACCCCAATCACTCTCTTCTGCCTCCTCACCCTCCTGCCTCCCGTCTGCGTCTCGCCCTTTCACTGGAAACAAACGGGAGGCAGAGGGAGAGGGAGGCCACCAACTAGGCACTGATACGTCTCCTCCCGGAATGCAGAGATGGGTACAGAGGAAGGAAGGGAGACAATGGCCAACAGTGAAAACCTCTCTCGTCCCAAGGCCTCCTCACAGTCCTGGGACTGGGTCCGTCTCTCATTGTATCTCCTCAGTTTGTTTCTTCGACTGGTGGCTGGCACCTCTATCTAGTGTCACTTCTTTGGAATAATCTCTCACCATCATCAGAGATGGGCTTCCCAGGTGGCGCTATCTATGGGTAAGGAACTCACCTGCCAGTGCAAGAGATGCAAGAGACACAGGTTTGATCCCTGGGTCAGGAAGGAGGGCACAGAAATCCACTCCAGGATTCTTGCCTGGAGAATTCCACGGACAGAGGAGCCTGGCAGGTTACCGTCCATGGGGTCACAAAGAGTCAGACATGACTGAAGTGACTTAGCATGCACACATCATCAGAAATGCCTTCAGAATGTATTCATTGGGTTTTTATTTTGAGGTAGGGGTACACAGGTACTTACAAGTATTGAGTTGGCCAAAACATTCATTCAGGTTTTCCATACCATCTTATGGAAAAACTCTAATGAACCTTTTGACCAACCCAGTATTTTCAGTTTGCGATTTTGGTTTCTCTACAGAAAAATCCATAATAAGAGTGACTTAATCTGTGTCCACCACACAGAGCTAGGCACTGGGCACATACCAATGCATGGAGAAAAGTATTGTCTGTCCTTACAAAGCTCACACATAGGGCCATTTCTAGCTCAAGAGGCCTCCTGACCCACTCATACCTATCATAGCAAGAGCTCTTCATGACCCTAACTCACGATCTCCTTTCTTCCTAGGGGGTGCATTCCTCTTAGTCACAAAGATGGCCCCCACAGCATGACTTCCTGGCCCTAGAAGGTTATCTCGGTCCCAGGCAGAAGGAATGCTGAGCTCAGAATCCTTAGGTCACTCTCATATAATTTGTCCATATTTTTCTCCTCCTGCCTCTCTGTGGACATGACATGGCCTGGGAGGCTGACGGAGGTGACATTCTCATGTCATTAGAGGGTCGTGTTACAGTAGAGAGAACCCAGGCAATAGAGTCAGAGAGTTGCTGTTGTTGTTCAGTCGCTAAGTTATGTCCGACTCTTTGCAACCCCATGGACTGCCGCACACCAGGCTTCCCTGCCCTTCACTATCTCCCTGAGTTTGCTCAAACTCATGTCCATTGAGTTGGTGATTGCTATCTAACCATCCCATCCTCTGCCACCCCTTTCTTCTTTTGCCTTTAACCTTCCCCAGCATCAGGGTCTTTCCAGTGAGTCAGTTCTTCATATCAGGGCCCCAAAGTACTGGAGCTTCAGTTTCAGCACTAGTCCTCCCAATGAATATTCAGGACTGATTTCCTTTAGGATTGACTGGTTTGATCTCCTTGCAGTCCAAGAGACTCTCAAGAGTCTTCCCCAACACCACAGTTCAAAAGCATCAATTCTTTGGCACTCAGCCTTCTTTATGATCCAACTCTCACATCTATACGTGACTACTGGAAAGACCATAGCTTTGAATATATGGACCTCTGTCAGCAAATTGATGTCTCTGTTTTTTAACATGCTGTCTAGGTTGGTCATAGCTTTTCTTCCAAGGAGCAAGTGTCTTTTAGTTTCATGGCTGAAGTCACCATCTGCAGTGATTTTGGAGCCCAAGAAAAGAAAAATATGTCACTGCTTCCACTTTTTCCCCTTCTGTTTGCCATGAAGTGATGGAGTCAGATGCTATTATCTTAGTTTTTTGAATGCTGAGTTTTAAGTCAGCTTTTTTACTCTCCTTCTTTACCCTCATCAAGAGGTTCTTTAGTTCCTTTTCACTTTCTGCCATTAGAATGGTATCATTTGCATATCTGAGGTTGTTGATATTTCTCCCGACAATCTTGATTCCAGCTTGCGCTTCATCCAGCCCAGTATTTCACATGATGTACTTTGTTTAAGTTAAATAAGCAAGGTGACAATATACAGCCTTGTTATACTCCTTTCTCAATTTTAAACCAATCACTTGTTCCATGTCTGGTTCTAACTATTGCTTCTTGACCTGCACACAGGTTTCTCAGGAGGCAGGTAAGGTGGTCTGGTATTCCCATCTCCAAGAATTTTCCAGTTTGTTGTGATCCACACAGTCAAAGGCTTTCACGTAGTCAATGAAGCAGAAGCAGATGTTCTTCTCAAATTCCCTTGCTTTCTCTATGATCCAGTGAATGTTGGTAATTTGGTCTTTGGTTCCTCTGTTTTCTAAACCCTGTACATCTGGAAGTTCTTGGTTATGTACTGCTGAAGCCTAGCTTGAAGGATTTTGAGCGTAACCTTACTAGCACGTGAAATGACAACTGTGCAGTAGTTTGAACACTCTTTGGCATTGCCCTTCTTTGGGACTGGAATCAAAACTGACATTTTCCAGTCCTGTGGCCACTGTTGAGTTTTCCAAATTTGCTGGCATATTAACTGCAGCACTTTAACAGCATCATCTTTTAGGATTTGAACTAGCTCAGCTGGAATTCCATCACCTCCACTAGCTTTGTTCATAGTAATGCTTCCTAAGCCCCACTTGACTTCACACTCCAGGATATCTGGCTCTAGGTGAGTGACCACACCAGCATGGTTATCTGTGTCATTAAGCCGTTTTTTGTATAGTTCTTTTGTGTATTCCTGCCATGTCTTCTTAGTCTCTTCTGCTTCTGTTAGGTCCTTACTGTTTCTGTCCTTTATTATGCCCATCCCTGCATGAAATGTTCCCTTGATGTCTCTAATTTTCTTGAAGAAATCTGTAATCTTTTCCATTCTATTGTTTTTCTCTATTTCTTTGCATTTTTCATTTAAGAAGGCCTCCTTATTTCTCCTTTCTATTCTCTGGAATTCTGCATTCAGTTGGGTATATCTCTCCCTTTCTCTCCTGCCTTGCACTTCTCTCCTCAGATACTTGTAAGGCCTCCTCAGACAACCATCTTGCCTTCTTGCATTTCTTTTTCTTTGGGATGGTTTTGGTCACTGCTTCCTGTACATTGTTACAAACCTCCATCCATAGTTCTTCAGGCACTCTGTCTATCAGATCTGATCCCTTGAATCTGTTCATCACCTCCACTGTATAATCATAAGGGATTTGATTTAGGTCATACCTGAATGGTCTAGTGGTTTGCCTTACTTTCTTTAGTTTAAGCCTGAATTTTGCAGTGAAGAGCTCATGATCTAAGCCATAGTCAGCTCCAGGTATTGTTTCTGAGTCAGAGAGAACTGGGTTTAAATATTCCAGGTCTCCAGGGCTGTGTGGACTGCAGTAAGCATCTGAATCTCTGCAAGCCTCCAGTTCCCTCCTCTGTGACACAGGGACAGTAACTCCCACCTAGCAGTGTGGCCGTGAGAATGGATGATCACACAGCAGGTGCTTTCACATCTTTGTGTGTGTTCCCAGGAACAGCAGCGGAGGGTTTCTGAGCTTGGATCCAACGACCGCAGCCTGGGAAACAGAATTCACAACCATGAATCACACTGGCCAGGCCCATCCTCCAACTTTCAGTGCGGTGACCATGACCCTGTTCCTGCTGACGGCCATCACTGCCCTGGGAGGACTGGCAGGAAACGCGCTTGTGCTCTGGCTCCTGGGCTTTCACTTGCGCAGGAATGCCTTCACCGTCTACATCCTCAACCTGGCGGCAGCCGACTTCCTGTGCCTCTGCTGCCAAGTTATAGATTCCCTGGAGGCCCTCATCACCTACTGCAGCTCCAGCTCCATCCCCAGCTTTTTCACCACTGTGATGACCTTCGCCTACCTGGCGGGCCTGAGTTTGCTCAGCGCCATTAGCGCCGAGCGCTGCGTATCTGTCCTCTGCCCCGTCTGGTACCGCTGCCACCGCCCCACTCACTTATCAGCCATCGTGTGTGCTGTGCTCTGGGCCCTGGCCCTCCTGCTGAGTGTCCTGGAAGGGAAGTACTGCGGCTTCCTCTTAACGAGCTTTAGCCATCTTTGGTGTCGGGTGTTTGATTTCATTGCCGCCGGGTGGCTGGTGTTCTTATTTGGGCTCCTCGCTGGGTCCAGCTTGGCCCTGCTGCTCAGGCTCCTCCGTAAGTCCCAGCGCATGCAGCTGACTAGGCTCTATGTGACCGTCATACTCACGGTGCTGGCCTTCCTGCTCTGCGGCCTGCCCTACGGCATCCTCTGGTTCCTCTTAATCTGGATTCAGGGTGATTTGTTTGCCAACCCCTGTCACCACTGCCTGGTTGCCTTTGGTTTGTCCTGCGTCAACAGCTCCATCAACCCCATCATTTACTTCTTCGTGGGCTCCTTCAGGCAAAGGCAGACAAAGAAGCGAGGGCAGCAGACCCTCAAGGTGGCCCTCCAGCAGGCTTTGGAGGACGTATCAGAAGTGGGTGAAAGCGAAGGCTCGCTTCCTCAGGCAACCCTGGTGTCGGGAAGCAGTCTGGTGTCCTGATTCAGAGTCTCTGCTTTGGTCAGACACACTGTGGCTTTGAGCAACAACTTTCTATCACTTCAGGAGGATTTCTTAAGTTCTCTCAGCCTCTGGACCCACCCTGACTATACAACAGTTAAACAAATCATCTGGGTAGTGAGGATTGAGACAGTGGCTGTCGTACAAGCACTGCGTGCAGTGTCTTCAGGACTGTCTTACCCAGGGGTCTTCACCCCACCCCACGGGAGCTTCTCCAACTCTGGGTTCCAGGACTATTGCCACTTATGAAGAATCCCACCTTCAGCAGAAGTTGAACGCAGTGCAAGAAAAGTCTTAAATTTCTTTGGTCCACTGCACTTGGTAGGGATTAAACACGACATTTTTGACCAGTTTCTTAAAATCTGTCACTTTCTTACAATCAGTTTTTATACAATGAAAAGAATTCAATTTCCATCGAGCCCCAAAGAGTAGTTTTTGATTTTGCCAGGCCTCAGAATGACTCCCAAGCTGAATAAGTGTTTATTGAATAAATTACTTAATGAATGAAAAAAAATGATGACTTTTTAAGTCCAGCCTGTGCTAAATCTCCATTTACCAGATTTGAATCCCAACTTTAAGTTTGTTGCTTTCACCATTTTCAACTTTTTCAAGCATGAAGTTTTATAATCAAATAAATCAGTATCAAAGCATATCTGAGGTTTGAGGTGGGTCAGCTTCCTGTGGTTTCCTTCTGCATACCCTCCAGTAGAATCCTACAGGCACGCCTTCTCACTCCTACTCCTTCATCTTTGCCCTGGGGCTCACTAATCCTTCCTGCACGTTTCCAATGTGTCTTACTAGACTCTGTTCTCCGAGAACAGGATCTGTGTCAGATTTACCTTCAATTTCAAAGAGCTCACAGCACTGATTTTAGTAATCTAGTTACACACAAAATACTTTTGTTACCTGTTCTATAAAAATAAAATATTAAGCTTAAAGGTTGCATCTTTCAATAATTTTTAACTGAAGTATAATTAAGACAGAGTGATTGCACAGATCATTAGTGGATACAGTTCAATGAGTTTTGGCAATAAATACACACCCATGTGATTGACATATACACACTTCAATATATGTAAATTGGATAACTAATAAGTACAGGGAACTCTACTCAGTACTCTGCAATGATCTATATGGGAAAAAAATCTTTAAAATATTTTATATATATAAAGATATATGTATAACTGATTTGCTTTTCTGTACAGCAGAAACTAACACAATATTGTAAATCAACTAAACTCCAGTAAAAAAAAATTTTAAATAAATAAATATGCACCCATGTAACAAAAAGCTCCAATCAAAATATAACACATGTTCATCACCTCTGAAAGATCTCTTGTGTCCCTCCCAGTCATTCTTCCTGCCCCAGAGGCAACCATCATGTCTACTTCTGTCACCAAAGATTACTTTTGCCTGAAATTTGACTCATACAATGCACTTTCTTGTTCCTGCCTTCCTTCACTCAGCATAATATTTGGGGGATTTACTTATGACATTGCATTGCACATACCAGTCGTTTGTCTCCTTCACTGGATGGGTGTTTACAGTTTATTTTCATATTGATAGATATATGTGGAGTACTACACTTTTGACTATTGTGAATAAAGCTGCTGTGAACATCCTTATTCAAATCTTTTTTGGGACATAAGTTTTAACTTCTCTTGGGTAAATAACCTGAACTGAAATTGCTGGGTCTCATGGAGCAACTTTATGAGAAACTGTCGAACCCTTCTTAGGGGGTTGTGCTATTTCCCCTCCCCACCAGTGATGTGCGGAAGATCCAGTTCTGCATGCTTCCTGATAAGCATGGTACTATCAGTCTTTGGAGTTTCAGCCATTCTGATGAGTATGAAGTGGTATCTCGTTATGTTTTAATTTGCATTTCTCAAATGACTTAAGAATTTGAACATCTTTTCATGTGCTTATTGACTACTTGTTTTTCTTTGAAGTGTGTCTACCTTTTGCCCATTTTCATTAAGTGTTTCCCTTTTTCAATATTTATGGGAGTTTCTATGTGCTGAATATGAGTCCTTTGCGAGTTATGTGTATTATAAATATTTATCCAATTGGTGGTTTTGCCTATAATAGATTTTACATTTCAAAGCACATTTAAATTTATAGAAGAATTTTGCAGAAAGTAAAGGGGGTTCCCATATACTCCCTCTCCCCACCCTACTCCCCCACATAGTCTCCTATTACCAACATTTTCCATTAATGAGGCACATATATTGAAACTGATGAGCCAATAGTATTAACCGAATTCCATAGTTTACATCAGGGTTCAATCTTTGTGTTATAAAGTTCAATGGGTTTGACAAATGCAGAATATCATGCATCTACCATTTTATTATCATGCAGAATACCTTCTCAGTCTCCAGAATGAACATACAGAACATTTATCACAGTTATTTTAAATTCTCACTCTGACAATTCCTCATATCTCAGCCAGATTCTAAATTCTTATATAGAGAATTTTACATGGGGTATCATATGTGGAATCTATTGGTTCTGCTGTTAATACTCACAAATTAAAAATTAGAAATATAAGTTTACTCTTCAAATGTATAACCACTACTGAGAGACAGTAGAAGAATTGAACCATATGTTGAGTAACATCTCATGATGGGTCATGACTCAGAAAACTCCACACTCTGATTTGCCAGCAGCTCCCTATACAGGAAATCACGGGATCGTGCAGCATCCTTGATAAGTCTCACTCAGGTACCAGGCTTCACCCTTCCTCCTGCTGGCACCTCTCCAAGGCAGAGAAGCATCCTCTAGAGACTGTCAATCCCATGAGACTTTTCCCTTCAGTACGGGCCAGCTTGGCAATTCAGCAAGAAGAAAGGAGGAAAGGTACATTTATCAAGTATTTATTTCCAAAGCCACTGTTGGGTTTTTCCTCTAAGTGCCCATTCACATAACTCTACCTAGGGTGGAGTATTCAGGAAGCTGCGGTGGGGGGGGGGGGGGTCAACAGAAAAAAGAAGCCTCCTCCTGCAACTTTGGAGACTGTCAGCCTTGACCTTGAAGATACGAACTGATGAATCAATACGGTTCCCCCTGATGAATCAAGGGGATTCATCCCCTTGATGAATCAAGACCTTATCCCCATTCTCCTCTCCTTCTCAACCACTCAAATGTGCCATCACCATGAGAAATCTGCTTCTGTCCTTAATTCAGCGAGCAAGATAGAGCACATGCGTGCATCCCAAAACTAAAGTTATGAGAAAAACCCAGGCATTTGTTTTACTTCCTTTTCAAATGTGCTTTTCCTTTCTGTAGCTCCCAGGCTTCCAGCAGACAACAGATGGCCTAATATGTGATGGCTAAAAAGAGTTTAATTAAGGGACAGTTTACTAATCTGAGCAGGTTAGAGAAAGGTACATGGGGCGATGACCTCTTTCCACTGGGGAAATAGGTTTGAAATAGGCTTTAACTATAATAGGCTTTCACTAGCCTTGAAAGACAAGGGAAGAAGAAGTTACCAGAACTCAGAGAGGGCTCTAGCTATAGTCTGAAAGGGCCACCAGACAGGGGCTCCATCCCTGAAAGTAGAGTTACATCACCACTGCCAACTCAGCCTGGCAAGAGAAAGCCAGGATGCTAAAACAAACAAACAAAAAAACCCAGATTGTTTTCCTCCTTCCCTCTAATCACCTGTTAATATCCCCCCCTTTCACTGAGAGCATCCAGGAGCTAGAAGGAGAGGGAGGCCATCATGAGACACAGAGATGTCTTCTCCGAGGACAGAGAGAAGGGCACAAAAAGATGGAAATGAGACTTGATGACAAGTCTTACAGCCTCCTCACAGTTGCTATTTCATGGAACATTCTCTATCTCAGCATGATACAATCTCTCATTGTATCTCACAGTTTGTTTCTTTGACTGCTTGCCTGTTTGCATCCCTATCTGGTATCACTTCTTTAGAATAATCTCTCACTATCATCATGAACTCCTTAAGCATGAAATGCAGATTTTTTTTTTTTAAAAGGATTTTGAAAGTATTTTAAGTTTGCGATTTGGGCTTCTCTAGAAAGAAATTCATTATAGAAGTGACTCAGGGACTTCCCTGGTGGGCCAGTGGTTAAGACTCTGAGCTTCCAATACAGGGACATGGGTTCAATCCCTGGTCTGAGAATTAAGATACTGCATGCCACACATTGCAGAAGAAAAAAAAAGAGTGACTTAAACAAGAGAGAAGTTACTATTAATAGGACTGGACTGATGCCTTCAAGGCATTAGATATCTTTTAAATTGCTACTCCCCATACCTAGAGAGATGACTTCATCCTTGAGATTCTGAATGGCTCCCAGACACATGAGCATTCCATCCAGAGAAGAGGAGGAGAAAACGCACAATCCAGGAGTTGGCTACATCACTTCTGCTCACCTCCCACTGGCCAGTGTCTAATCACATCCTGCCATACAGCATTAAGGGAGGCTGGGATAAGGATCCTTTTTCTTGTCTAAAACTCTCAGAATTATTATGTGAGAGAAATAATGGGTATTTGGAGCAACTATCAGTTTCTGCACCTCTGAGTCTCTCACATTGCGAGCTCACACGAAGATTTTTCTTGGGGCTCCTCCCATAATAAATGATGTGGTGGAGAACAGTGGGGAAGCCTCAGGCAGGGCTTGAGGAGCCTAGAACTGGAACTGGGCCTGCTATTCATGATGTCATCTCAGGGAAACCCTTTGACTCTTGAAGCCTGGGCTTCGTCCTGTGTTAAATGGGGGCATTACAGTATGTAGTCTCTAAGGGACATGTACTACATGCTGGGGATACAATAGTGAGCAATAACAACCAAAAAAGCCCAGGCACGTCTAAGCATTATTTAGCTTTGATAACAGGGAGACAAAAGAAACCAAAAGACATACACTTAAAAGTTAGAACTGCAACCTACCTGTTCAGTGCCATGAATAAAAAGCACATGGGGAAGAGCGGACAAGATGGCAAAGTAGAAAGACCTGAGTTCACTTCCTCTCACAAGTACACCAAAATTACAACTGTCTGCAGAACAACCATCAAAGGAAAAGACTGGAACCTACCAGAAAAGATCTTCTACTACTAAAGACATAAAGAAGTGACCACAATGAGATGGGTAGGATGGGTAGACTCATGATCTAATCTAATCCCATGGTGAGCGACCTGAAAACTGAAGAATAATTATATTGCAGAAGTTCTCGCACAGCAGTGAGAGTTCTGAGCCCATGTCAGGCTTCCCAGTCTGGGGGTCTGGCATTGGGAAGACAAGTCTTCAGAGTCTTTGGCTTTGACGGCCAGCAGGGCTTAATTGCAGGCTTAACTGTTTTCGATAGTTAAGACATGGAAGCAACCTAAATGTCCATTGATAAGATGAGTGGATAAAGAAGATAAAGTACATATATACAATAGAGTATTATTTGGCCATTAAAAAGAATGAAATAATGCCATCTACAGAAACATGGAGGGACTTAGATATCATCATACCAAGGGAAGTAAGTCAGACAGAGAAAGACAAATATCATAATCACTTATATACTGTATCTAAAAAAATGACACAAATTGAACAATAAAAATCATATGATCATCTCAATAGATACAGAAAAAAGCTTTTAACAAAGTTCAACATCCATTTACAACAAAAAACTCTCAAGAAAGTTGGCATGGAAGGAATCTACCTCAACATAATAAAGGCCATATATATTAAATCCACTGCTAACATCAAACTCACTGTTGAAAAGCTGAAAGCATTTCCTCTAAGATCAGGAACAAGACAGGGATTTCCACTCTCACCACTTTTATTCAACATAGCTTTAGAAGTCCTAGCCACAGCAATCAGAGAAGAAAAATAAAAGAAATTCAATTTGGAAATGAAGAAATAAAACTCTTACTGTTTGCAAATGACATGATACTTTGCATAGAAAATCCTAAAGATTCCATCAGAAAACTATTCGAGTTGGTCAAATAATTTGGTAAAGCTGTATGATACAAAATTAATATACAGAAATCTGTTGCATTTATATACATTAATAACAAACTATTAGAAAGAGAAATTAAGCAATCCCATTTACCATCACATCAAAAAGAAGAAAAAAATACCTAGGAATAAACTTACCCAAGGAGGCAAAACACATGTACTCTGAAAACACTAATGAAAGAGACTGAAGATGACACAAATAGATGGAAAGATATATCATGATCTTGAATTAAAAGAATTAATATTGTTAAAATTACCATACTAACCAAGGCAATCTACCTGAGTCAATGCAATTCCTATCAAAATACCAATGGCATTTTTCACAGAACTAGAACAAAAAGTTTTAAATTTGTATGGAAATACAAGAGACCCTGAATAGCCAAAATAATCTTGAAAAAAAAAAGAAAGAGCAAGAGGAATCACACTCCCTGACTTCAGACTATACTACAAGGCTACAGTCATCAAAACAGAATAGTAATGACATAAAAACTGACACATAGATCAGTGGGACAGGACAGAAAGCCCAGAAATAAACCCATGAATTTATGATCAATTAATCTACAACAAAAAAAAAATGTCTCTTTAACAAGTGGTGCTGGGAAAAGCTGGACAACTACAGATAAAAAAATAAAATTAGTAGATTCTCTAATACCATATACAAAAATAAACTCAAAACAAACTAACAGACCTAAAGTAAGTAAGACTGGATACTGTCAAACTTCTAGAGGAAAATACAGGCAGAACACTCTTTGACATAAATACTTAATATCAAAGTAATATTTTTGACCCACCTCCTAAAGCAAATAAAAGCAAGCATAAACAAATTAGACCTAACTAAACTTAAAAGCTTCTGCAGACCAAAGGAAAATGTTGAAAAAAATGAAAATACAACCTATTGAATAGGAGAAATATTTGTAAATAATATGACCAAAAAGGGGTTAATATCCAACATACATAAACATCTCATAAATTCAACATGAAAAAACAACTTGATTTTAAAAATTTGCACAAGAACTGAATAGATATTTTTCCGAGAGAAAATGCAGACAGCCAACAGGCACATGAAAAGATGCTCAATATCACAAGTCATCAGGACTTCCCTGGTGGTCCAGTGGCTAAGGCTCCATGCTCCCAATGCAGGGGGCCCGGGGTTTGATCCCTGGTCAGGGAAATAGATCCCACATGCTGCAACTAAGACCCTGCCCAGTCAAATAAATAAATAAACATAAAAAAAATATCACAAGTCATCAGGGCAATGCAAATCAAAACCATAGTGAGATCACCTCACACCTGTCAGACTATCAGTCAAAAAGTCTACAAATAACAAATGTTGACAAAGATGTGGAGGGCAAACCCTCAAATGTTGTTGGTGGGAATATAAATTGATGTGAAAAATAGTATGGAGGTTTCTCAAAAACTAAAAATAGAACTACCATATGACCCTCTCCTGGACATATATCCAAAAAATTTCACTCCTGGGTATATATATTAAAAAAAAAAACAAAGCACTAAGTCAAAACTATATATGCAACCCAGTATCCATAGTGTTATTTATAATTGCCAAGATATGGAAACAATGTATATGTTCATCAGCAGATGAACTGATCAAGAAGATGTGGTGTGTGTATGCTGCTGCTGCTAAGTCGCTTCAGTCGTGTCCGACTCTGTGCGACCCCATAGACGGCAGCCCACCAGGCTCCGCCGTCCCTGGGGTTCTCCAGGCAAGAACACTGGAGTGAGTTGCCATTTCCTTCTCTAGTGCATGAAAGGGAAAAGGGAAAGTGAAGTTGCTCAGTCGTGTCCGACTCTTAGCAACCCCATGGACTGTAGCCCACCAGGCTCCTCCGTCCATGGGATTTTCCAGGCAAGAGTACTGGAGTGGGGTGCCATTGCCTTCTCCGGTGGTGTGTGTATATGCATATGTATATTGGAATACTACTCGGCCTATAAAAAAGAATAAAAATTTTGCCATTTTCACCAATATGGATAGACTTGGAGAGCATTATGCTGGGAGAAAGCAGTCAGACAGAGAAAGATAAATACTATATGATATCGCTTAGATGTGGAATCTAAAATACAACAAGCTAGTAAATATAACATAAAAGAGGCAGACTCACAGATATAGAGAACCAACTAGTGGTTACCATCAGGGAGGTTGGGAGCAGCAGTATAGGCATGGGGCAGGAGGAGGTACAAAGTAATGGGTCAAGGATGTATTTTAAACATGAGGACTATAGCAAATATTTTGTAGAAACTGTAAGTGGAAAGTAGCCCTTGAATGTTTTATAAAAATGGAGAAAGCTAATGGCAACCCACTCCAGTACTCTTGCCTGGAAATTCCCATGGACGGAGGAGCCTGTTAGGCTGCAGTCCATGGGGTCACTACGAGTCAGACACAACTGAGCAACTTCACTTTCACTTTTCACTTTCTTGCATTGGAGAAGGAAATGGCAACCCACTCCAGTGTTCTTGCCTGGAGAATCCCAGAGACAGGGAAGCCTGGTGGGCTGCCATCTATGGGGCTGCACAGAGTCAGACACAACTGAAGTGACTTAGCAGCAGCAGCAGCATAGCAAATATTTTGTAGAAACTGTAAATGGAAAGTAACCCTTGAATGTTTTATAAAAATAAAAAATTTTTTTAAGAAAGAAAAGATGCTGCCATTAAATGTGATGCACCATCCACTGTAAAGTGAACAGTAGATTGAGAGACATAAAAATGGTAAAGACTTAAAAAAGAGAGAGAGGTACACAGAGGCACACCTATGCCAACAGGTGCTGACATCACTCTGATATTCTTCTCTGTGGCTCTCTCCGGGGCCAGCCTGACGCTGCTAATCATATTCCTGTGTGGCTCCCACTGGATGCAGAGTATGTGGTATGTGACCATACTGAGCACAACAGTCGCCACCTTTTGGTGGCCTGCTTGCTGGCATCCACTCATTCCTTGGGTGGGGGATTGAAACTGGTTACAATTCCTTCTCTTGTTTCCTCCATGGCATCGTGCTGCCCTGTGTTAATGGCTGTGCCAACCTCATCGTTTACTTCTTCACTGGCTTCTTTAGGTAGAGGCAGTAATGGTAAGCCCTCAAGTTGGTTCTACCAAGGGCTCTCCAGGATATTTCTGAGATGGATGAACACGAAGGAAGCTTTCCCCAGAAAACCCTGGAGAGGTCCGGAAGCAGACTGGGGCAATGAGGAAGAATCTTCCCTGGTCAGTCAGAAGCGACTCTGAGAAGCGATGCTGCCCTGCCAGACCTGGCAATTATCCACTCTTCTCTCAGCCTCGTGCCTCTGAAATGTCTCAGTGACTCCCCAGTGTTTTCAAATGGAGAGCTTTTTTAATCTGGCCTTTCTGTTTTTCTCAGCTGAAAGTAGAATATCTATGTCCCTCTGTATATTATAAATAAATTTCTCATGTAATATTCTTTGAATCTTCTCTAAGCTTTTTACTTCTAGTTTCTTTTCAATTGGAAAAAATATTTGCCTAAAATCATAAAACCCTGTTCATAATCATTTTCTACCTGCTGCTACTGCTACTGCTGCTGCTAAGTCACTGCAGTCGTGTCTGACTCTGTGCGACCCCACAGATGGCAGCCCATCAGGCTCCACTGTCCCTAGAATTTTCGAGGCAAGAATACTGGAGTGGGTTGCCATTTCCTTCTCCAATGTATGAAAGTGAAAAGTGAAAGTGAAGTTGCTCAGTCATGTTCGACTCTTAGCGACCCCATGGACTGCAGCCTACCAGGCTTCTCCGTCCATGGGATTTTCCAGGCGAGAGTACTGGAGTGGGGTGCCATTGATTGCCTTCTCCGATTTTCTACCTGATGATATAGGAAAAGAAGAATCCTTATTTTCCTCTGAGACTCTGTTTCCCTAAGATTCATGTTTAGGCCTGTGTTTGGAAGCCTTCTGCACATAAAATGACTTAGTGCAGATGGTGAAGAATCCGCCTGCTATGCAGGAGACCCAGGTTCGATTCCTGGGTCGGGAAGATCCCATGGAGAAGGGAATGGCTAGCCACTTCAGTGTTCTTGCCTAGAGAATTCCACGGACAGACCATGGGGTTGCAAAGAGTTGGACATGACTGAGCGGCTAACACACAAATGAGTGTCTAGAACTCCCTGGGTTCTTCGGTCTCTGGGAAAATAATATCCTTAGAGTTAGACTCTGCCTGCATAAGAATAGTCTAGGAAATCAGGTTTAGGAAAGGCCTCTGGAGGTATTTGTCCCTGACATGGTAACAAGTTTGCCATGGTTTCTAGGAATGAAAAGCATGACCTTTACCTTTGAGAACTTAAGGGTAGTTATTTAGCTTTTGTTCCAATTAATGTAGAGTCAAAAAATATGCTCACCAGTTCCAATTTGGCCACCGCAACTTCAGTGTCAACTTCAAAATAGAAAGTACCTTGGAAACCATTTATTATTAGCTTACAGATACTCATTTTTGGAACACTCTGTAGCCTCAAGATTTGGTACCGATCGTTCTGGCTGTGACTTTTAGTCAGTTTCATGGTCAGTCCCCAGGAGGAGCAGGGTTGAAAACATCTGAACCTTCTATATTCATGTCAATCATGCTGATAGAAACTTTAGGTTCGGTACAGAATTCTCAACTACTCTGTCAGTGGTTACTCATTCCCCAAGGCACTCAGACAGACAGGAAGGGGCTGCCGACAGACGGCGTGACAACACTACAGGCTCCCCCTCTGACTGACCCCGCCGAGAGGAGGGTTGACAAATAAACTCTTGATACTCAGGAGACAATACAAAGTAACTATGAAAATAACACCATTCATAGTTTTCAGGTTTTCCAATCAAATATACTGATCATTCCTAGAATACAGTTCAATGCTAGGAACTCAAATCCAAATGATTCTGTATTCTACCTGCAACCCTTGATTTCCAAGTGCTGTATTAAAGTTTGGCTGTAGGGGAAGGCTTCCTGGGCTGGGGCACAGGGTGGTGGGAAGAGATAGGGAGACAGCACTGGCAGCCTACGCACCAGGCAGGGTGCCTTGATGCCGTGTCAGCAACTTAGACTGGGGTTCTTATGAGAGTCCGCTCTGTGAGTCCTGAGATTTTATCAGCTGTACAGCTTTGGCGAAGGACTCCATACATCATGAAGAGCCCTGTGGGGAGAGCCAAAGATGGGAGAGGGAAAGATGGCTCACCTTTAAATTCCACATTTTAAGCCTTACATAAAATGTCAATATTAAACATTTTTATAGCCTGACATGGATGACAGCTGGTTACTTTCAAATTCTATAAATCATGCTGCATCCTCTTTTAAAATGTATTTTGTGCAGTATCTGAATATTTAGATATAACCTTCAATTATGACATCCTTTTATGCATATGAGAGAATAATACACATCAATTCCAGAAGAACTGAAGAGTGACAGATCAAAGTGAACTGCAGTGTTGGGCCATAGTTGCATCTTTAGTTTTATTTATTCATTTTTTTTAAATTTATTCATTTTTTAAAGAGATTGGCAAATATAATAAAACTTCAATAAATGCTTGCTTGTTGAGGTGGGTATGTGAACGTTTATTATTTTATGGCTTAAGTGCCTGGTTTATAGTTATCTCTAGTACCACTCCATCCTCACTCCTGGAGACTTGAATATGGTCAATCCAACATTATAGCCTCTCAGTTTTCTAAACACATCTCTCCTTTAACCTTGTCTCCCACTTTTTTTAAATCATCCTGTCCTGGATCTTGCCATCACCCACAACAGCATCACCTCCAAAATATGTTTCAAGTTTGCACTGCTTACCCCTCACTTCTGACCTGCACTGTTTATTTCCCTTGATACCCGACATCCAATGACTGGCAAATATTACCCTGACCTCTTATCGATTGACTCAACACAATCATTGCCCACCATTTCCTCATGCCCTCACTTCCATTCTTGCCATGTTTAGATTCCATGACCTGTTGCTGTAATCACTACTTTGCATACACCCTCGTGGTCCTTGTCACACTTCCCTTGGCCACACTTGTCAGACAAAACCCGATTCTGGCTAAATCCATCTCTCACTCACTCCACACCTGCTCCTAGAGACCTAAGTATGGTTGGTATATGTGCTAACTTCTTTACATTTGAAAGGGAATTAAATTTATCCAACTTAGCACAGATCAATTCCAAAGAAAGCAAATACCAAAGAATGTTCAAACTACTACACAATTGCACTCATCTCACATGCTAGCAAAGTAATGCTCAAAATTCTCTAAGCCAGGCTTCAACAATACATGAACCAAGAACTTCCAGATGTTCAAGCTGTATTTAGAAAAGGCAGAGGAACCAAAGATCAAACTGCCAACATCCGCTGGATCATCAAAAAAGCAAGAGAGTTCCAGAAAAACATCTACTTCTGCTTTATTGACTATGCCAAAGCCTTTGACTGTGTGGATCACAACAAACTGGATAATTCTTAGAGATGGGAATACCAGACCACCTGACCTGCCTCCTGAGAAATCTGTATTCAGGTCAAGAAGCAACAGTTAGAACCAGACATGGAACAGCAGACTGATTCCAAATTGGGAAAGGAATACGTCAAGGCTGTATATTGTCACCCTGCTTATTTAACTTATATGCAGCGTACATCATGAGAAATGCCGGGCTGGATGAAGCACAAGTGGGAATCAAGATTTCCAGGAGGAATATCAATAACATCAGATATGCAGATGACACCACTCTTATGGCAGACAGCGAAGAGGAACTAAAGAGCCTCTTGATGAAAGTGAAAGAGGAGAGTGAAAAAGCTGGCTTAAAACTCAACATTCAAAAAATAAAGATCACGGCATCCAGTTCCATCACTTCACAGCAAATAGATGGGGGAACAATGAAAACAGTGACAGATTTTATTTTCTTGGGCTCCAAAATCACTGCAGATGGTGACTGTAGCCATGAAATTAAAAGATGCTTGCTCCTTGGAAGAAAAGCTATGACAAACCCTGACTGCATATTAAAAAGCAAAGACATTACTTTGCCAACAAAGGTCCATCTAGTCAAAGCTATGGTTTTCCCAGTAGTCATGTATGGATGTAAGAGTTGGATCATAAGGAAAACTGAGCACCAAAGAATTGATGCTTTTGAACTATGGTGTTGGAGAAGACTCTTGAGAGTCCCTTGGACAGCAAGGAGATCAAACCAGTCAATCCTAAAGGATATCGGTCCTGAGTATTCATTGGAAGGACTGATGGTGAAGCTGAAGCTCCAATACTTTGGCCACCTGATGAAAATAACTGACTCATTGGAAAAGACCCTGATGCTGGGAAAGACTGAAGGCAGGAAGAGAAGGGGACGACAGAGGACAAGATGGTTTGATAGTACCATCGACTCAATGGACATAAGTTTGAGCAAGCTCTGGGAGTTAGTGATGGACAGGGAGGCCTGGCATGCTGCAGTCCAGAGGGTCGCAAAGAGTCAGACACAACTGAGCAACTGAACTGACTGAGCACAGATCAATTTTAAAAATAGAAACCAAAGTTTATCATTCAAAGTAATCATCTTCACTAATGAAAGATTAAAGAACAAAAGCTCTAAAAAAGTACTATTTTTGGAGAACTGGATGCAGAAAGACTTTCATTTTTTATTTGATACACTTCTGTGCCATTTGGAAAGAAATTGTAAATGTGCACACATTACAACTATGATAAAGAAAAAGGAGAGGACAGGTTATGGAGGGCCTTGAATGATAAGTAAGCAGGGTGTGCTTTATTCTTAGTTATAAAGCCACCCAGTGTAGACTTATCTTGCTTGGCATTGCTGCCCATGCAGGCAGCAAAAGGCTTCACAAGAACAATCCTTTGCAGGGACCAGCACTGAATGGGGGGGTGGGGATGGACAGAGGTTGAAACACAGGAGAAGAGCTGGACCAAATGTTGAGGAACATCTCAGGAGGGGTCATGACTCAGAGAACACACACTTATTTTCCAGCCGGTTGCTGTACAGGTAATCACAGGGCCTGTGCAGCATCTCCATAAACCTCACTTGGGCACCAGGATTCACCCCTCCTCCTGCTGGTACAGAGAAGTGCCCTCTAGCGACCATCAGTCCCAGGAAGCTCTTCCCTTCATCACAGATCAGTTTGTCAATTCCAGCAAGAAGAATGGAGGAAATGTATATTTATCAAGTATTTATTTCCAAAGCCACTGTTGAGTTTCTCTCTTTGTATCCATTCATGCCACTCCACCTAGTGGTGGGTATTCAGGGAACCATAAGGGCTCCAGCAAGAAGAAACAGGGGAAAAAAGACATAAGATCCCTCCTGGCAACTTTGAGTCCTGGCAGCCTCCACTAGGAAAGATCTGAATTGGGAAAACAATGCTGTTCCCCCTTCCTGGGTCCTCTCCCTGTTCTCCTCTCCATCCCAACCATTCATATTTGCTATCATAGTGAGGAATCTCCTGCTCTCCTTAATTTAAGGAGCAAGATAGGGAATGCTTATGCATCTCAATGCTAAAGTGCTGTTAACAACCCAGATTTCACTCATTTCTTTGCTTTTCAAACGTTTTCCCCTTTGTGTATCTGGCAGTGTCCTCGCAGAAAATAAATGGCCCAACTAGATGGAAGAAATGAGGACAGCTTAATTCAATAACTATTTATGAAGATGCGTACATTAAGGGAAGTTTAAAAGGAATGATGAGACCTCCAAAAGTGATCAACTAAAAGGAAATTTTACAAACCCTAGGCTGAAAGGACAAGGGGAAGGATGAGTTACCATAACTCAGAGAGGGCTGATATTATATTAATAACTAGTTGGAGCTGTGGGAGAAGGCAATGGCAGCCCACTCCAGTCCTCTTGCCTGGAAAATCCCATGGATGGAGGAGCCTGGTAGGCTGCAGTCCATGGGGTCACTAAGAGTCGGACACGACTGAGCAACTTCACTTTCACTTTTCACTTTCATGCACTGGAGAAGGAAATGGCAACCCACTCCAGTGTTCTTGCCTGGAGAATCCCAGGGACGGGGGAGCCTGGTGGGCTGCCGTCTATGGGGTCGCACAGAGTTGGACACGACTGAAGCGACTTAGCAGCAGCAGCAGCAGTTGGAGCCCTGACTGTAGGAATGGGCCTCCAAACGGACTATTCTCTCCCTGTTAAGTAGCGTGACACTGCTATTGCCAACTCACAGCCTAGCAGGCAGAGAGCGGGGGTAGATTAAAAACCAGAGGGTAAAGCGTCTGCCTGCATTGCGGGAGACCTGGGTTCGATCCCTGGGTCGGGAAGATCCCCTGGAGAAGGAAATAGCAACCCGCTCCAGTATTCTTGCCTGGAAAATCCCATGGACAGAGGAGCCTGGTAGGCTACAGTCCATGGGGTCGCAAAGAATCAGACACGACTGAGCAACTTCACTTTCACTTTCTATCCCTCAAAGGCTTTTTCCAGTTTCTTGTCAGTGTTGACCTTTGACTGATTTCTACAAGGAGCCACAGGAAAAGGAGCTCATTGTTAAGGAACAGAGATGTATCCTACTGGAGTGCAAATTAGGGTAGAGAAGGATGGAAAGTAGACCTTGATGGCAAGTAGAGAACATCCATCGCCTTCTTATACCCACCACACAGCCTGTATTTCCTGGGACTTTCTCTATCTCAGTGTTCAATCTCTAATTTTATCTCTTCAGTGTCTTATTTATATCTCTTTGCACCTTCTTTCTTTAGTGTAACTTTATTGGAATGATCACACTATCAATATACACACCCTTAGAAATGAACCATTAAGAAAACAGAAACATGCTCTTCTAGGTATTTTTTGGTTTATGAGCTAATTTTTAATTTTGGCTGCTCTAACAGAAATTCATTAAAACAGTGAAAGGAGAAAAGTTTATTTGCCCTGAAATAGCCTATAAATGGTGGTTCGGCAATTTTAGACAAGAGGGCTCCTTCCAATTTGTTGCTCCTCCATCCCTCAATAGGTTCTCTCATCTTAATAGTCCTTAATGGCCTCAATCTTTGTTGCCACATCTGCATTCCAGCTGGCAAGACGGGCAAAATGACAGAATAAGCCCTTCCTTATCAGTAACTGTATTAAATGTAAATGAATTAAACTGTCCAATCAAAAGACAGAGCTTGGCGGAATGGATTTTTTAAAAGCTATTATCCAACTTTACACTGTCTATAAGAAACTCATTTTGGATCGAAAGACACAAATAGGTTGGTTGAAAGTAAAAGGGTGAAAAAAGATATTCCAGAGAACATCCACTTTCCGGTTTTGGCTATAAGGAGCTTGGAAGTCACCACTCCATCCTACTAAAAACAAGTAAACACTGAATAAATCCAAAAATCAACAACCGTTTTGATCAGTAGGAGGAAGAAAGACACAGGGCAAAATGTCGCCCCCAAGACTGGAGAGACAGACAGGCAAATACAGGGAGTCACAAATTACCGGAGCAGAGAATAATGGGTAAAAAATCACCACAAGATCCAGAGCCAAGATAGAAAAACCTGAACTACAGCACAACATGTCTGGCAACCAAAAAGTAAACGAGTTACAATGCATACTAAAAGGAAAAAAAAAAACAAACCACAATTGAAAAGACAAAGCAAGCGTCAGAACCAGACATCAGAACCAGACATGGCAGGGATGTTGGCATTATCAAACTGGGCATTTAAAACAACAATGATTAATATGCTAAGGGGTCTAATGGATAATGTAGACAGTATATAAGAACAGACGGACAATGTAAGCAGAGAGGTAGAAGTTCTAAGAAGGAACTAAAAAGAAATGTTAGAGATCGAAAACACTGTAACAGAAATGAAGAATGCCTCTGATAAGCTTATTAGTACACTGAACGTGGCTGAGGGAAAAAAAATTCTCTGATTCTTGAGAATACATCAATTTGTTCTTGTTGCTCAGTCACTAAGTCATGTCTGACTCTTTGCAACCTGATGGACTGCAACATACCAGGCTTCCCTGTCCTTCACTATTTCCTAAAGTTTGCTTGAATTCATGTTTATTGAGGTGGGGATGGTATCATATCTAACCATCTCATCCACTGTCGCCCTCTTCTCCTTTTGCCTTCAATCTTTCCCAGCAGCAGGGTCTTTTCCAATGAGCTGGCTCTTCGAATCAGGTGGCCAAAGTATTGGAGCTTCAGAATCAATCCTTCCAATGAATATTCAGGGTTGATTTCCTTTGGGGTTGACAGGTGTGACCTTCCTCCTTGCAGTCCAAAGGACTCTCAAGAGTTTTCTCCAACACCACAATTTGAAAGCATCAACTCTTCAGCACTCAGCCTTCTTTTGGCCCAGTTATCCCATACATACATGACCACTGGAGAAACCATAGCTTTGACCTTTGTCAGCAAAGTGATATCTCTGCTTTTTATAATGCTTTCTAGGTTTGTCATAGCTTTCCTTCCAAGAAGCAAGCATCTTTTAATTTCATGGCTGCAGTCACCATCCACAGTGATTCTGGAAACTGAGAAAAGAAAATCTGTCACTTCTTCCACTTTTTCCCATTCTGTCTGCCATGAAGTGATGGGATTAGATGTCATGATCTTAGTTTTTGGAATGTTGAGTTTTAAGCCAACTTTTTCACTCTCCTCTTTCACCCTCATCAAGAGACTCTTTAGTTCTTCTTCGCTTTTCGCCATTAGAGTGGTATCATTTGCATATCTGAAATTGTTGATATTTCTCCCAGCAATCTTGATTCCAGCTTGTGCTTCATTCAGCTCAGCATTTCACATGATGTACTCCGATTAGAATTTAAATAAGCAAGATGACAAGATGTCATACTCTTTTCCCCATTTGAACCAGTCACGTGTTCCATGTCCAGTTCTAACTGTTGCTTCTTGACCTGCATGCAGGTTTTTCATGAGACAGGTAAGGTGGTCTGGTATTCCCTTCTCTTTAAGAATTTTCTGCAGTTTGTTGTGATCCTCACAGTCAAAGGCTTTAGCATAGTCAATGAAGCAGAAGTAGATGTTTTTCTGGAATTACCTTGCTTTGTCTATGATCCAACAGATGTTGGCAATTTGATCTCTAGTTCCTCTGCCTTCTCCAAACCCAACTTGTACTTTTGGAAGTTCTCAATTTACATATTGCTTAAACCTAGCTTGAAGGATTTTGAGCATAAACTTACTAACATGTGAAATGAGCACAACTGTATTATAGTTTGGACATTCTTTGGCTTTGCCCTTCTTTGGGATTAGAATGAAAACTGACCTCTTCCAGTCCTGTGGCCACTGCTGAACTTTCTAAGTTTCCTGACATATTGAGTGCAGCACTTTAACAGCATCATCTTTTAGGATTTGAAATAGCTCAACTGGAATTCCATCACCTCCACTAGCTTTTTTCTTAGTGATGCTTCCTAAGGCCCACTTGACTTCGCATTCCAGGATGTCTGGCTCTAGGTGAGTGACCACATCATCATGGTTATCCAGGCCATTAAGACCTTTTTTGTATAGTTCTTCTGTGTATTCTTGCCACCTCTTCTTAATATCTTCTGCTTCTGTTAGGTGCTTACTCTTTCTGTTCTTTATCATGCCTATCCCTGCATGAAGTGTTCCCTTGATATAGCAATAGAAACATCCAAAACTGGAAAGCAAAGAGAACTAAGACAAAACACAGAGAGAGAGAGAATATCCAGAGACTTGGGGACAACTACAAAAGTGTAACATACACATAATGGGAATACCAGAAAGAGAAGAAAGAGAGAATTGAACTGAAGAAATCATTGAAACAGTAATGAAAATTTTCCCCAAATTTGTGTCAGACACCAAACCACAGATCCAGGAAGATCAGAGAGCACCAAGCAGGACAAATGTCCCAAAAACGTACATGTAGGAATATTACTTCCAAACTGTAGAAAAATCAAAGGCAAAGATAAATATCTTGACATAAGCTAGAGGAATAAAGAACTTTACTGCAGAGGAACAAGGATAAGAATCACATCTGACTTCTCCTCAAAAACCACTAGCTTAGAACTCTGTATCCTGTGAAATTATCTTTCAAAAGTGAAGGAGAAATAGACTTCTCAGACAAACAGAGATTGAGGAAACTTCCTACCCGTAAGCTTAACTTGTTAAAAGAAATCATTCAGAGAGACGAAAAACAATATAGGTCAGAAACTTGGATCTTCATAAAGAAAGGGAGAGCACTTAAGAGGAGTAAGTGAAGGCAAAATAAAATCTTTTCTTTTTTTCTGAATTGCTCTAACACATCACAGTTTATTCAAAATAATAATACAATAATATGTTCAATTTTGTATGCATAAGTATAGTCATCATGCATACATATTTATATATACTTATAAATAAGTGAAGTGAATGACAGCAATGACACAAGGGACAGGACTGAAGAACTGGAATTATTTTGTTATTATAAGCTATTCAAACTAGCTGTGAAGTGGTATATACTGTTTTTATAAAGTGGACTTGGATTAGTTGGGAATGTGTATTGCAAACTCTGTAGCAACAGCTAAAAAGGTTTTTTAAAAAAGGAAGGAAAAAAAAGTATAACTGCTATGCTAAGAAAGGAGAGAAAATGCTAAGAAAGGCATGCTAACTGACATGCTAAGAAAGCAGAATCACATAAATGCTCAACTGAAACCACAAAAGGTTGAAAAAGTAGTTAACAAAAATAGGAATGAAGAATAAGGGTAACAAATAGAAAATAGTAACCAATATGGTAGATATTAATCCAACTACATCAATCATCACCCTGAATGTCAATGATCCAAATGCACAATTAAAAGAGATCTTCATATTGTATCAAAAACAAGACCCAACTATCTGTTGTCCATAAGAAATTCACTTTAAACGCAGACACATACAGATTCAAAGTAAAGAAACGGAGAAAAATATATCACGCTAACACAAATTTTTAAAAGCAGGAGTAGTTATATTAATTTCAGATCAAGCAGACTTTAAAGCAAGCAAAGTTTCAGAGATAAGGAAGGGCATTACATAATTATTATAAAGGGGTGAATTCTCCAAGAAGACATAAAAATTCTTAACATCTATATGCCTAAAAACAGCATCAAACTACATGAGGCAGAAACTGATAGAACTTCAAGGATAAATAGTGGAATCCATTATTATAGTTGGATACTTTCACACCCCTCTGTCAGAAATGGAAAGATTCAGTGGACAGATAATCAGTGAAGACATAGTAGAACTGAACAACATCATAAATCAACTTGCTATCATGGACATCTGTAGACTACTTCATCCAACAATAACAGAATACACCTTCTTTTCATGCTCACATGGAACATTCATCAAGATAGGTCACATACTGGGCCATGAAACACACCTTAACAAATGTAAAAGGACAGAAATCTTTCAGTGTCTGTTCTTACACCACAGCGGAATTCAGCTAGAAATCAACAAATAGAAAGATAACTGGAAAATTCCAAAATACACAGAGATTAAATAATAAACTTCTAAATAACACATGGGTCAAAGAAAAGAACTCAAGATAAATTCTGAAATATTTTCAATTAAAATTAAAATGAAAACACAATTTATCAAAATTTGCAGGATTCAGTAAGAGCGGTGCTTAGAGGGAAACTTACAATGCTGAATGCATATATTAGAAAAGGAAAAAAAGCAAAATAAAGTAAGCAGAAGAAGAGGAGTAATAAAAATTAAAGCATATATCAATGAAATTGAAAATAGAGAATCAATAGAGAAAATCAATATAGCCAAAAGCTGTTTCTCAGACTCACAGACATGAGTCTGTGGTTGCCAGGTTTGGGGGGGAAGGGGGAGAGATGGACTGGGAGCGTGGGATTAGTAGATGCAAACTATCATATAGAGAATGGATAAACAACAAGGTCCTACTGTGTAGCACAGGGAACTATGTTCAATACCCTCTGATAAACCAAAATGGAAAAGAATATGAAAATGAATATATACATGTATAACTAAATCACTTTGCTGTACAGCAGAAAATAACAACATTGTAAATCAACTATACTTGAATAAAATAATTTTTAAAAGCTGTTTCTTTGAAAAGATTCATAAAATTAGTAAGTCTCCAGTCAAGCTAACTAGAAACAAAAGGAGGACATGAATTACTAATATCAAAAATAAAGGAAGGGGCATCACTACAGACTCCACGGACACTAACAGGACAATAAAGGAATACTATACAACCCTATGCCCACAAATTTGATAGCCTACCTGAAATGGATGGATTCCTTGAAAAACACAATCTACCAAAACTCACAGAAGGAAGAGACAATGTGAGTATATATACTGAATATATATTTTTAACAAAATTATATCAGTAATAATAACTTTTCAAAACAGAAAGTGCCAGGCTCCAATGAGTTAACTGGTGAATTCTACCAAACATTTAAGGAAGAAATTATACCAATTCTCTACAATCTTATTCAGAGGATAGAAGAGGGACTACTTCCTAACTCATTCTATGACGTCAGCATTGCTCTAATACCAAAATCAGACAAAGATACTACAAGAAAAGGAAACTACAGACCAATAGCTCTCGTGAACATAGATGAAAAACCCTCAGCAAAGTGTTAGCAAATAGAATCTTAAGAAGGCATTAAAAATTACGTACCATGTCCATGTGGAACTTATTCCAGATATGCAAGGCTGGTTCAGCATTTGAAAATCAGTTAATGTAATTCATAACATGAACAGAGTAAACAAAGAAAAATCACATGATCATTTCTGTAGATGCAGAAAAAGCATTTGATGAAACAACAGCCATTCATGATAAAAACTCAGTAAAACAGAAACATAGAACTTTCTCAACTTGTTAAGATGCACAAAAATTCTACAACTAACAGCATACTTGAAACGTTCCCACAAAGAAACCTGAAGCTGTCCCACTAAAATCAGGTACGAGGCAAGAATGTCCCCTCTCACCATTTCTTTTCAACATTACACTTGAAGTTCTTGCTAATCCAGTAAGAAAATTAAGTAAAATGTATATAGATCAGGAAGGAAGATATAAAACTGTCTTTGTTTGCAGATAGACATGTCTACACAGAAAATCTGAAAGAATTAAAAAAAAAAACGTCCTCTGGGACTTAGAAGCAATTATAGCAAGGCTACAGGACACAAAGTTAATATACAAATGTCAATTGTTTTCCTATATACCAACAATAAACAAGTGGAACTTGAAATTAAAAACACAGTATTTATTTATATTCCCTGGTGGCTTAGATGGTAAAGAATCTGCCTGCATTGTGGGAGACCTGGGTTTGATCCCTGGGTTGGGAAGATCCCCTGGAAGAAGGCATGGCAATCCACTTCAGTATTCTTGCCTAGAGAATCCCTATGGACAGAGGAGCCTGGTGGGCTACAGTCCACCAGGCAAAGAGTTGGACATGACTGAGCGACTATTATATTAGCATCCCTCAAAATGAAATATCTAAGTATAAATCTAATAAAATATGCTTTATTATTTTATCTATAAAATCTATACAAGATTTTATAAAATCTATACAAGATCTATATAAGAAAAACTACAAAACTCTGATGAAAGAAATCAAAGAACTAAATAAATGGAGAGATAGTCCCTGTTCATGACTTAATATTAAGATGTCAGTTCTCACCCAAGTTTACTTATAGATTAATCATTCATTTCTATAGCACAGTTCAGTACTCAGAACTCAGGTACCCTGACTCCAGATCCGGTGGTTCCCCAATCCAGCACTCTGCTGATTCTATATCCTAGATGCACCCCTTGTTTTCCAAATGCTGTAGTAGGGTTAGACTGTATGTGAGGTCTTAATCAAATTAGGATGCAGGGTGATGGAGGTGGCAGGAAGACAGCGCTTGTAGCCTAAGCACCAAGTAGGGTGCTTAGATGTGATGAGACAAATTTAGACAGAGGGTTCTTAGGAAAGTTAGATTTCCTAACTCTGTGAGCTGTGAGCTGTGATTTCATCAAATGTACAGTTTTGGCTGAAAATGTCCATCATAGGGAATCCTGTAGAGAAATGTCATCTAGTGTTTAAACCAAAGACTGTTGGGTTTCATCTGGGCAACTGGTTATTTTGAAGTCATTGGCTTTCCTCTTCATGTTGGCTGTAAGATAACTTAGAGATGGATGCTTAAGCTCAGTCCCCGCAGCCCTGAACTTACAGGATTCACTCAGTCCCAACATTCCTCTATTATAGCACTTAGAATACTATGCTGTAATGATTCACTGACATGTGTCCCTTCTTCATCACACTGTGAGGTCTTCAAGGAAAAAAAGTATGCCTTTGAATCCATAATGTATGGGACTGGACCAATGACTATTCTCAGTTATTAATAGCTCCCCATCTGAAACTCATGGTTGTCTAGCATCTTGAAAAGACTGGCTCAGTCACCAGGTGTCCTTCAGGCACCTCCCACTCAAGAGGACAGTGTCCCCTGGAGCTGGTCAATCTGAAGAAGGTGCTTCCATTTCAATGCAGGTTTGCTTGCTGCCTCTGGGGAGAAGAATGGAGGAAAAGGAAAGGGTTTGCTCATGAGTTACCTTCTTTCCAAAACCAGTAATGGTTTTTCCTCCTAGCTTCACCTTAGGGTGGATCATGCTTGATATTCAGGAGTTTTCTTCAGGAAAAGAAAAAAGAACTAGTACAGCCACTATGGAGAACAGTGTGGAGATTCCTTAAAAAACTGGGAATAGAACTGCCATATGACCCAGCAATCCCACTGCTAGGCATACACACCGAGGAAACCAGAATTGAAAGAGATGCGTGTACCCCAATGTTCATCGCAGCGCTGTTTACAATAGCCAGGACATGGAAGCAACCTAGATGTCCATCGGCAGATGAATGGATAAGGAAGCTGTGGTACATATACACAATGGAATATTACTCAGCCATTAAAAAAAATACATTTGAATCGGTTCTATTGAGATGGATGAAACTGGAGCCCATTATACAGAGTGAAGTGAGCCAGAAAGAAAAGCACCAATACAGTATACTAATGCATGTATATGGAATTTGAAAGATGGTAATGGTAACCCTATATGTGAGACAGAATAAGAGACACAGATGCATAGAACAGTCCTATGGACTCTGAGGGAGAAGGTGAGGGTGGGACGTTCTGGGACAACAACATTGAAACATGTATATTGTCATATGTGAAGCAGAACACCATTCCATGTTTTATGCATGGGACGGATGCTCAGGGATGGAGCGTTGGGATGACACAGAGGGATGGGAGGGGGAGGGAAGTGGGAGGAGGGTTCGGGAGGGGGAGCACATGTGAACCCATGGCTGATTCATGTCAATGTATGGCAAAAACTACTACAATATTGTAAAGTAATTAGCCCCCAACTAAAATAAATAAAAAAAAAAAAAAAAGAAAAAAAAAAAAAAAAAAGAAAAAAGATACGAAAGTCCCTCGTGGCACCTTTTGGGAGCTGTCACCTACAATTGTTTATTCATGCATGAATTTGACAAACGTTATCTAAACCTACTTGATAAAGCACTATGCTATTTCTTTAGGGAGCAAACACTTTCTATGTAAATCTCTGGTTAATAGAAGCCTATCTGTTTAACCAAGCCTGTCCATTCCACTAAGAAAATATATTGATTGACGTCCAGTAAACACTGAGTCCTCAGGACCATTCACTGATTATCTAGTATACCTGGACACTACAGCACTGAGTCAGCTGGTTCACAGGAAAACAATTGGGCCCATTTCCAGCCTTTCTTATGCCAGTTAGACTTGTTCATGTAATTACCTAATTTATCAAGTTCATCAAAACACATTATAAATCAATGAAATATGAATATAGAAAGAGAATTTTTGATGAAAATTAATGAGAGCTTAAAAGGGCAATAAAAGCTAGTCTCAAGATTATTGTAATTTAATTAGGAATGAGCCTGACAACTCTACAAAACTGAAAAAATTTAGCAATATTGAAAAATATCATCAAGCAGAATGCTATACACATGATGTTAAGCTCTCTAATAAATCCAAACTGCAAGTCATAGACAAGGCTGAATGGATATGCTCTCTGCAAGAAAGACTAGAACTATATTTTATGACCCATAGTCAAAGGAAAGTCTTTCTTGCTCCTTTTTTGGTGAATGAATTTTGGGTTAAAATAAAATATTTCTATTACAAATATATCTTTTTTTATAATTGCCCTTTAACAGACTGTTGCAATTAACCTATCTACTTCTACTACTCTTAACGATATCACTAAACAGGCTTCTCATAGCAGAGTCACTCAGTATTCTTCTGTTCTTTCCATAAATAATAACTGAACATCTTCGATGTTCCAGTCCCTGTGCCAGGCACTAGAGGTTCAAAGACAACATATTCATTTTCAAGGAACTCACAGTCTGTGGAAGGAAGGAGCCTAGTGTGGGACAGACTGCCACACAATGTGATCCATGCTATCACAGAGTTGTTTGGGAGTCAAGGGTCCCCAGAGGAAGGATCATTTAAAAATTCTATTTTTTCTCATTTACAATTTATTATCAAAAATAAGAAAATATTTAGGCATGAAATTAATCAAGACAGTAAAGGATGTGTACACTTAAAACTACAAAGCATTGATGAAGAAATTTAAAAGTAGCCAAATAAAAGGAAAGACATTTTATGCTCAGCAACTGGAAAAGTTAATATTGTTAAAATGTCCATGGTATTCAAGGAGATCTATAGATTCAATTCACTCTCCATCAAAATACAAATAGTGTTTTTTTTGCAGAAATTGGAAAACAACCTTCTTAAATCCATGCAGGTCCAAAAAGACTGAACAGTCAAAGCAATATTTAGAAAGTAGAACAAATCTGGAGGCAACACACTTCCTAACTTCAAAATATACTATGCAAATACAATAACAAAACAGCATAAATTGCTTCAATCCTGAAGAAAAATGTCATACCCAACCACCCAGGTAAAGCATGGCAATATGAATCCAGATGGCTCCCATGATTGACAACATCCTCAGGAAAAGGTCTACAATTGATTAAATCACTAGACTCACTCTACTGAACCTTCTAGCAGTCTTTAGTCCACACTCTGACATCACAACCAGGCACAATTCAAGAAAGCATTTTTAAGAAGGGTCCCTGCGGGTGCTAAGGCATAGGCATTGCACCTCTACTTATTCCCATTACCCTATATTTCAGCAGAGGAAGTCCCTGCCTCCAGCCAAGCCCACCTCAGCATCCAAATATCCTGGGATATGCAGGAATATGGGCTTCAGTGGTAAAGAATCCTCCTGCCAAGGGATTCCATCCCTGGGTCAGGAAGATCCCCTGGAGAAGGAAATGGCAACCCACTCTAGTACTCTTGCCTGGGAAATCTATGGACAGAGAAGCCTGGCAGACTATTGTCCATGGGATTGCAAAAGAGTCAGACATGACTTAGCGACTAAACAACAAAAAAATGCAGGAATATAGAACCTGCAAGTGCTAGGCTGGGAAGAGCACTGGATGTGGAGTCAGGGAATCCAGATTCTCATGAGCAACTTGGGTCACAAGGCAACTCAAGCAAATAGTGAGGTAACAGGATTGCACCAGTCTGAATTTTATGCCATTTGTTGTTGGGCACCTGTCTTCAGAATAAGGCAGTAGGGTTTGACTTCACAATAGACAGGAAGGTAACTTCAGTTACAAGTCAGGCAGCCTCAGAAGTCCACATCTCTATACTCTGACTATAATCATGAGCACATACATTCTCATCTGAAGCTGTATTTGGCAGCTACCTGGTGGGCTTCCCTGGTGGCCCAGACAGTAATGCATCTGCCTGCCTGCAATGAGGGAGACCTGGGTTTGATCCTTGGGTTGGGAAGATCCCCTGGAGAAGGAAATGCAACCCATTCCAGTATTCTTGCCTGGAAAATCCCATGGACAAAGGAGCCTGGTGGGCTACAGCCCATGGGGTCACAGAATCGGACACAACTGAGCAATTTCACTTTTTGGAATTCAGGAAGGTTGCTTGATGCTCTTTCTGTATGATGGTAGGGTATGTATTAGACACCAATATTGTCAATGTTTACCAATGCTACCTATACAAATAGATGAGATTTGATTCTTGTTCTCCAGGAGCTTATAATAGAATGTAGAAGAAGGGCTCTTATACATATTTAACATACTGTTATGATTGGCTCTAAATTCTTCCAGGATACGCACACAAAGAGGGATATGATCTCATTAATAAGGATGTACATGGTGGTAAGCAGAACAGGGAAGGCTTCCTAAAATACTTGGAGTTACAGTTGATGATTCTACAATTTACCAAGCAAGTAACTTGTGTCACTTTTGCCAACCACACCAATCTTTTAAAGTAGGGAAGGAAAGATCAATAGGATCTGGACAAACGAAAATGGGAGAAAAAGCAGTTCATAGTGGCATTGCTAGTAAAAGCACAGAGGTTGTTTAGAGAATGGTGCTGCTGCTGCTGCTGCTAAGTCGCTTCAGTCGTGTCCGACTCTGTGCGACCCCATAGACGGCAGCCCACCAGGCTCCCCCGTCCCTGGGATTCTCCAGGCAAGAACCCTGGAGTGGGTTGCCATTTCCTTCTCCAATGTATGAAAGTGAAAAGTGAAAGTGAAGTCGCTCAGTCGTTTCTGACCCTTAGCGACCCCATGGACTGCAGCCTACCAGGCTCCTCTGTCCAGGGGATTTCCCAGGCAAGAGTACTGGAGTGGGTTGCCATTTCCTTCTCCAAGAGAATGGTGATCAGTATGCAAACAAGTTTTATTCCCTGTGACACCCCAAGTATTTGGTCTTGGTTGCTAGATCCCTCTTAAGACTGGAATGCTATGAGCAATGAGCAGTGCTTCTCGTGATCCTGAAGGGATAACGGTTCGCATAAGTTTTTCACAATCAGCTGGAGTCAACTCTACAATATTGTCAAGTCCAGAGAGAGCCAACAAAGTTACCCCAACAGGATAAACCATAAAAAGCAAGTCCTCCTCTCCTGATCTTCCTCCCTGGAATATGTCCAACCCTCCAGGGTCAGAAATCACAACTAGAAACAGTAGGAAGGTAGAACAAGGAGAAAGTGGGGGAGGGCAAGAGAGAAGCAACAGAGAGTACCCGTTTCTCTGCTGCAGTCTTTTCGCCTGCAAGAGTCAAATTCGGAGCAGGGCAGATGGTTCATCTTTAAATTGAATTTGATGTTTTATTCCTCACATAAAAATTCAACTCTAAAAATTTTAACAACTTTGACATGGATGATGATGTAAGAGTTGGTAAGTAATTATCAGAAATTTTCTGCATATCATCCTGTGCAAGCAAGTGAAGTTGCTCAGTCATGTCCAACTCTTTGCAACCCCATGGACTGTAACCTACCAGGCTCCTCCGTCCATGGAATTTTCCAAGCAAGAATACTGGAGTGTGTTGCCATTTCCTTCTCCAGGGGATCTTCCCAACCCAGGGATTGAACCTGGGTCTCCCACTTTGCAGGCAGATGCTTTATCATCTGAGCCATGGGGAAGCCCCATTTTTCAAAATGTAGTATCTATAGTCCGTTGTCTTTTTATACAGTTCATGAGGTTCTCACAGCAAGTATACTGGGGTGGCTTGCCTTTCCCTCCACCAGTGGATCATGTTTTGCCAGAACTCTCCACTATGACTTGTCTTGGGTAGCCCTACATAGCATGGCTCATAGCTTCATTGAGTTAGTCAGCCCCTTCGCCATGACCAGGCAGTGATCTGTGAAGGGACTTCCTCTTCTTGGGCTGTAAAATCACTGTGGACAGTGATTGCAACTATGAAATCAGAAGATGATTGCTTTGGGGCAGGAAAGCTATGACAAACCTAGACAGTGTTGAAAAGCAGAGACATTACTCTGTCAACAAAGGTCTATACAGTCAATACTATGGTCTTCCCAAAGGTCATGTACGGTTGTGAAAGCTGGACCGTAAAGAAGGCAGAGCGTCAAAGAATTGATGCCTTTGAACTGTGGTGTTGGAGAAGACTCCCGAGAGTCCCTTGGACTACAAGGAGATCCAACCATTCAATCTTATGGGAAATCAACCCTGAATACTCATTGGAAAGACTGATGCTGAATCTGAAGCCTCAGTATTTTGGCTACCTGATGTAAACAGCCAACTCATTGGAAAAGACCCTGATGCCAGGAAAGGTTGAGGGCAGAAGGTGAAGAGGGCATCAGAGGATGAGATGACTGGATGACATCATCAATGCAATGGAGATGAACTTGGACAAACTCCAGGAGATGGTGAGGGACAGGGAGGCCTGGTGTGCTGCAGTTCATGGGGTCACAAAGAGTCGGACATGACTGGGTGACTGAACAACAACATAGTATCTTGATATTTACAGCAAAACTTGTTTTAATATCCTGTTACACACATGAAAGAATAACGTGTCATCTTCGGAAGTTCTGAAAAGATCAATGAAAGAAGAGATACAGGTTTGAACCTCTAGTTGTTATCTGTAACATTTTATTCATTTTTAAGGAGAGACTGGAAAAAATATGACAGAATTTTAAATATATGCTTAATTTTAACAGTGGGTATGTGAATGCTTATTACATTACCTTCTAGCTGTACACTTCGTTTATAGACTTCTCTGGAGCATAACCCTGTCCTTGCTGTGTCTTTAGTATCCACGTAGGGAGTCAATCCAACAAACTAACCTTTCGGTTTTTTCACTTTTCTGAATTAATTATCAACTAATGAGTTGCAAAAAATAGTACAAAGAGTCCTTTTTATCCATCACCAAGCCTCTGCCAATAATGACATCCTCATAAAGTACATGATCAAAACCAAGAAATTGATCATAGTATAACTATCAACATTACAGATCTCACTTGGATTTCACCCACCTTTGCATGCACCCATTTTTCATGCCATTATATATAATTCTAGGGCATTTTATCACATCTTCTATTGTATAACCACCAATACTTTCATGATATGAAAGTCTTCACCACCAAAAAACTCCCTTCAGCTCTGTATTTATAGTCACACCCGCTCCATCCCCCTTCTCAAGCCCCTAGCAACCAGCAACCACTGATCCGTTCCCCATCTCGATAGTTATGTCATTTCAGAAATGTTATATAAATGGAATTGTACAATGTCAAACCATTTGATTTGGGGTTTTTTCACTGAGCATATGTCCTCAACCCAAGTGGTTGTATGTTTCAATAGTTTGATGTTGTTTTTTCTCATTTTTGAATAGTAGTCCAAGGTGTGGATGTACTACATTTGGTTTGAATATTCACAAGTGGAAGGATATCAGGTTTGTTTTCAGTTCCCTATTATAAATAAACCTGTCATGAACATTTGTATATAGGTTTCTATGTGAACATAAGTTTTCCATTTTCTAGAATAAATGCCAGGAATAGGTTGCTGGGTTATATGGTTAAGTGTATGTTCAACTTTTTAAGAAAATGCAAGAGTTTTCCAGTGAGGCTATACCATTTTACGTTCCCATCAGGAACATATGATATGAAAGATTCAGTTTCTCAAATCTTTATCAATATTTGAAACTATCAGTATTTTCTTTATTTTAGCCATTCTAAGAAGTGTGTAGTGTGTGGTGGCATTGTGGTTTTAATTTGCATTTCCTAATGGTGAGGAATGCTGAACATTTTTTCGTGTGTTTACCTGCCTTCCATATGATGTGCCAAGTCTTTTGCCCTGGTTGAATCTGACTCCCACTAGCGCCATGCCTGTTGCCAGGGAGCTAAGTATGGGTGAAGAACAACATCCAACCACACCCAGAGGTTTCACTTGCAATGTAGGTCCACACACCTCAGGTATCCACTTGGCTCTGCTGAGTGATTATGTAATGCTTCCATAATTACCCTTCTCCAAGCAAAACATTTCACACCATCTCGCGCCTGAAACCTCCTCTTCACTCTTCTAACACTCACAGATGATGCTCTGCTGAAAACTTCTCCATCTCCTCACACCAAATCTACCAGCCAGTCTGCCTCTGAGCTCATTTCTCTGCCTTTCCTGCCATGGCAGGGAATAGTTCTACACACTCCTAGCCTGAGCCATCTTTTCTACCCGAGTGCCAGCTCCCACCCCTCTCCTACACAGAAACAGTGTAGACAGTGATTACCTCTCCACCTGCTTCTGCAATGATTCTTCTCTACTGGATCATCTCCGCAACCACAATCATGGTCTTCCATCTCCTAACTTAAAGACCACCAGGTCTCCATTCCCCCTCCATCCGCAGCCTGCTCTCTCTGCTTGCCTTTATGGCACATCTCTTTTCTCAATCTATTTCTCAATCGTTCTCCTCCTCTCTCTCCTCCTTCTCCTCCTCCATTTGCTCTTCTTCCCTCACCTCCCTCTTCACATCTCTGTCTCATCCTCTTGGCTATATCATTCAATTTATTTTCCTTGTTCTAAAATTTTATATTTGAAATAGCAGTACATTCATAGCTTAAAAAATTTTAAAGCGTTCATTGAAAACAGTCATTCCATTCCAAGCCTGCAGGCATCTGAGCCTTCTCCACAAAGACAAACACGGTTATTAGTTTTTTAAATCTTTCCAGAGATATTTAAATGCTAAAACAAGTGTATACAGATATATTTTTATGAGAAGGAATAGTATATATAATACATGTATTATACTACATGTACATATATGTGTAATATATGTACTTATTCCTTTTCATGCATACACATATTGTTCTGCACACTGTCTTTTTTTTAACTTGATATATCTTGGAGGTCCTTCCGTATCAGGTTTGTTATTCTTTTTATACAGCTATACAGTATTCCATTGTATAGATGGACTAATAACCACTAATTTACACAGTATTGATGGCCATTTTGGCTGTTGCCAATCTTTTTTACTGCAAATAGTTTTACATTTATGAACTTATATTTGTACATGTGCAAGAGACAAATATCTCTAGGATAAGTTGCTGCTGCTGCTGCTAAGTTGCTTCAGTCGTGTCCGACTCTGTGCGACCCCATAGACGGCAGTCCACCAGGCTCTGCCATCCCTGGGATTCTCCAGGCAAGAATACTGGAGTGGGTTGCCATTTCCTTCTCCAATGCATGAAAGTGAAAAGTGAAAGTGAAGTCGCTCAGTTGTGTCCAACTCCCAGTGACCCCATGGACTGCAGCTAGATGAGCAATTACAGATAGAAAAACTGCGACACTTTATACATGTTGATCTGTGTTGGAAGTCGCCCTTCCTGGGGACTCTATCAGCCTTCACTCCCACCAGAAACACGTGAGAGTGCCTTGTCCCCACACTTTCTCCCACACAGCACACAACCACTGTGAGGTTTTTCATATTTCAATGAATAAAATATAACTGTGTAATTTTAATTTGCATGTTTCATTATATGTTTGGTTTCTCATTCTTCTATGTGTTTAAGAGCCATTTTTATTTTCTAGAAATTGTGAATTTGTGACCCATAGTCATTTTATTATTGGCTTATTAGACCTCGAATTATAATTTTATAGAAACTTTTACAATTAGGAGAAATTAGTTCTTCATCTTTGACATGAGTAACTAATATTTTCTCAACTTATTACTTATCTCTTGATTATGGTGGTTCATGCCATGCCAAAATTTTTCATTATGTTGTCTTCATTAATCTTTTCTGAATTTTGTGCCATACTTTGAAAATCTTCTCCACTTTGAGTTAAAAGGAATTTTCCTAGAGTTTATCCAGATACTATTCAGTTCAGTTCAGTCGCTCAGTTGTGTCTGACTCTCTGCAACCGCATGGACTGAGGCACGCCAGGCCTCCCTGTCCATCACCAACTCCCGGAGCTTGCTCAAACTCATGTCCATTGAGTCAGTGATGCCATCCAACCATCTGATCTTCTATCATCCCTTTCTCCTCCTGCCTTCAATCTTTCCCAGCATCAGGGTCTTTTCAAATGAGTCAGTTCTTTGCATCAGTTGGCCAAAGTAATGGAGTTTCAGCTTCAGCATCAGTCCTTCCAATGAATATTCAGGACCGATTTCCCTTAGGATGGACTGGTTGGATCTCCTTACTGTCCAAGGGATTCTCAAGAGTCTTTTCCAACACAACAGTTCAAAAGCATCAATTCTTTGGTGCTCAGCTTTCTTTATAGTCCAACTCTCACATCCATACATGACTAAAGGAAAAACCATAGCTTTGACTAGACGGACCTTTGTTGGCAAAGTAAAGTCTCTCCTTTTTAATATGCTGTCTAGGTTGGTCATAGCTTTTCTTCCAAGGAACAAGCATCTTTTAATTTCATGGCTACAGTCACCATCTGCAGTGATTTTGGAGCCCCTCAAAAAATAAAACCTGTCAGTTTCCATTGTTTCCCCATCTATTTGCCATGAAGTAATGGGACTGAATGCCATGATCTTAGTTTTCTGAATGTTGAGCTTTAAGCCAACTTTCTCACTTTCCTCTTTCACTTTCATCAAGAGGCTCTTTAGTTCCTCTTTGCTTTATGCCATAAGGGTGGTGTCATCTGCCTATCTGAGGTTATTGATATTTCTCCTGGAAATCTTGATTCCAGCTTGTGCTTCATCCAATCCAGCATTTCTCATGATGTACTCTGCATATAAGTTCAATAAGCAGGGTGACAATATACAGCCTTGACATACTCCTCTTCCTATTTGGAACCAGTCTGTTGTTCCATGTCCAGTTCTAACTGTTGCTTCTTGACCTGCATACAGATTTCTCAGGAGGCAGGTCAGGCGGTCTGGTATTCCCATCTCTTTTAGAATTTTCCACCATTTGTTGTGAACCACACAGTCAAAGACTTTGGCATAGTCAATAATAAATCAGAAGTAGATGTTTTTCTGGAATTCTCTTGCTTTTTCAATGACCCAACGGATGTTGGCAATTTGATCTCTGGCTCCTCTGCCTTTTCTGAATCCAGCTTGAACATCTGGAAGTTCTTGGTTCATGTACTGTTGAAGCCTGGCTTGGAGAATTTTGAGCCTTACTTTGCTAGCATGTGAGATGAGTGCAATTGTGAGGTAGTTTGAGCATTTTTTGGCATTGCCTTTCTTTGGGATTGGAATGAAAACTGACCTTTTCCAGTCCTATGGCCACTGCTGAGTTTTACAAATTTGCTGCTTGAGTGCAGTACTTTCACAGCATCATCTTTTAGGACTTGAAATAGTGCAACTGGAATTCCATCACCTCCACTAACTTTGTTCATAGTGATGCTTCCTATGGCCCACTTGACTTCGCATTCCAGGATGTCTGGCTCTAGGTGAGGGATCACACCATCATGGTTATTTGGGTCATGAAAACGTTTTTGGATAGTTTTTCTGTGTATTCTTGCCACCTCTCCTTAATATCTTCTCCTTCTGTTAGGTCCATACCATTTCTGTCCTTTATTGTGCCCATCTTTGCATGAAAAGTTCCCTTGGTATCTCTAATTTTCTTGAAGAGATCTCTAGTCTTTCCCATTCTATTGTTTTTATATTTGCTTTATTTATTTTTAAGTATTTTGTATACTTGGATTTATCCTAACATGGTATACAAAGTATGTTTTTAACTTTATTTTATTTTAGATGATTATCAGTTGCCTCAATCCCATTTATTGAATAGTATATGTTTTACCCACTACTTTAACATACACCCTTTGTCATACAGTTAATTTCCATATGCATTTGTGTCCAATGCTGAGATTTTTCCACTGTAAGTTGTTCTATGTATGGATCAGTACTACAATGCTGTCCTCATTCAGGTTTTGTATTAATATGATGTTTCAATCGCCCTCTGTACTCTTCTTTTCAGAAGATGTATCTGTATTTGTGTGTGTGTGTACACGCTTAGTCATGTCTGACTCTTTGTGACCCCATGGACTATAGCCCACCAGGGTCCTCTGTTCATGGGATTCGCAGGCAAGAATACTGAAGTGGGTTGCCATTTCCTTCTCCAGGGGATCTTCCCAACCCAGGGAACAAACCCAGGTCTCCCACAGTGCAGGCAAATTCTTTACCATTTGAGCCACGAGGGAAGCCCTGGGATTTGTATTAACAAAATTTCTGAAGCAAAAGAAGAAGCCCACGCACAACTAGAGAGTAGCCTCTGCTCATCACAACTAGAAAAAGCCCGTGCACAGCAATGAAGACCCAGTGCATCCAAAAATAAATAATATTTTTTTAAAAGATCTGCTCTAAATTCAGACCCCAGATTTATTCCCAAACAGCCTATCTTCAGAATCCCTGATGGTCAGCGTGAATCTCTCCTGCTTCCCCAACAACCCTTCAGCTAGGCTACATATAAAGGGAAAAAAGTTATCATTTCTAGTCCACAATAAAGCAAAATAGACAACCAAAAGTTACATGGTGTGTATGTATTTGAGTGTTTATGAGTGTCTGTGTGTGAGTATGTAAGCACGTGGGGGAGGGTAAGAGAGTGGAGGGAGGATGTTGAATCTACCAAAAGGTAAATTTCAGACGCACCACGGAAGAATGGTCAGTAAAGTCTTGAGCTAGAAATAGAGAAATAGGTGAATGCAAGTGATGGGGAAAAGAAAACAGTGTCCAGGACTCTCCTGTCTCTAGAAACGCAGTCATGAAGGCAATCAACAAAAGACTGTCATACGAAGGAAGCCTTGGATGGAAAGAACATCACAGAGCTTGAGGCCCAACAGTTGGCAGAGACAATGAAGAGCGCTTTATGAGCTCTCTTGGTGAGACAAGCTCACTTCTTAGAGGCCTGCTCTGCTCAGCTACATTCCACCGTGTGAATTTGTTCAGCCAGCCTGAGAGTGTTTACACATGCTCAGAAATATTCTGATGTCCCCATGAGCACAAATAATAGTTGGTTATCTGCTGTACAAAATATTGTCTATCACTGTTCCCATTTCACAGATTTGAATGCTTGGGGGAGAACGAAACCATATAGAAGAGGGGGCCAGAATCAAGAAAGGTACTGTCAACCCTGATCAAATCTCCCACAGTCAAGGTTCAGTTCAGTCACGCAGTCGCGTCCGACTCATTGCAACCCCGTGGACTGTAGCGCACCAGGCTTCCCTGTCCATCACCAACTCCCGGAGCTTGCTCAAAGTCATGTCCATCGAAACAGTGATGCCAGTCAAGGTTGCAAGCTCCCAAAGCTTTTGAGGGGAAGCTTCCTGTTCCCTGTCTCTTCCTGAGGGTGGGCCATGATCCCCCACATAGCGCACCCCAAGGTGGAGCCATAAAGATGTGGACTAATTGCAAAAACTATCACTGGTTTGAAAATAAGATCACTCTTAAGCAAATTCTTCTATTTCCTCCATTCTTTTCACCAGAGAGGGTGAGCAGGCCATGCTGATAGGGAAGAACTTTTTAAGAATGGCAGAACCCAGAGGCTTAAGATTAAGACCCCTCACCTCTCATGACCCCATTACCTCTTAACCTCAATTACATCTTAAAAGCCCTATCTCCAAATACAACCACCTTGGAAGTTAGGACATCAACTTATGGATTTGGGGGATACAATTCAATTCTTCATAGCTACTATTTTTTATTTGCAAGTGTGCTCAGTTGTGTCTGACTCTTTGCAGTCCCATAGACTATAGGCCTTCAGGCTTCTCTGGCTATGGGATTTTCCATGCAAGAATACTGGAGTGGGTTGTCATTTCCTTCTCTAGGCGATCTTCCCAACCCATGGATTGAACCCGTTTCTCCGGGATTGGCAAGCAGATACTTTACCACTTGAGCCACCTAGGAAGACAGCCAGGAAATACACAAAGATTACAGAGAGAGAAACAAAACCAAAGGTACATTTACAAGACTTCTTCTCAGAAACTAAGAGAACCAGGCGACAATGGAGTGACACTCTTAAAGGACTGAATTTCTTTTTAATGCCAACCGTGAATCTACATCCTTTGACAACAGCTCTCAAGAAAGAAGATAACATAAAGATTTTTTTCAAACAATTGAAAGCTAAGATAATTAATTGTCAACAGCCAGAGTCCATATAAAATTCCTATGACACTAAATGGAAATTTTGATCTAGAGAGATGAAGGGTATTAGAAATGTCAGAGTAAATATATAAGATGCCTTTAAAATTTTAATCACTTTTAAATTAATCAATATAATTATCAAATTAAAGGAGAAAAATCACAAAAATGTCTTAATACAGAAAGAGCAGTTAACAAAATTTAATGCCATCTCATGATAATAATAATTATATACTTATCTTTAAGCATATAAAAACAGTAATGGAATAGAACATCTAAATCTGATAAAGGGGGTTTCCCTGGTGGTCCAGTGGTTAAAGAATCTGCCTTGCAATGCAAGGGACATGGGTTTGATCCCTGGTCCAGGAAGATCCCACATGCCTCAGAGCAACTAAGCCTGTCTACTGCAACTACTGAGCCTAGAGCCCCTGCTCTACAGTAAGAGAAGCCCCTGCAATAAGAAGCCCATGCATCACAATGAGAGAGTAGCCCCCACTTGCCGCAACTAGAGAAAGCCCACAAAGCAACAAAGACACAGCACGGCCATAAATAAACACATGACTAAATAAATCTGATAAAGGCCATTTACACAAAATGCCTTTAGTATACAGCTAAAGCTAGCACTATACTTTATGGTGATATACTGAATGAATTTTTACTTCTAATTTAAGGGACAAGAATATCCACTCTTGTGACTTTAATTTAACAATGTTCTGGAGATCCTAACCAGTGAAAGGGGGAAAAAATAAATGAATAGCATACAAATGTAAAGGAAGAAGTAAAGTTCTCTTTATTACAACATGACTATTTAGGTAGAAATTCCTAAGAAAGCTCCAACAAGCTATCAGAATTAGTAAGATAACTGAGTTCAGTAAAATAACATGCTATATAGTCAAAGAGAAAAAAAGTAAACTATGTTTCTATATTCTATCAACAAACAGCTGGAATATGAAATTAAAATACAATGCCATTCTCTCATACATTGACACTCAGGGAAAAAAGTGTTGTAGTTTCTTAATAATCCCATAATTTTATCACATAATCCAGCAATTTCACATTTGGGGACTTATCCTACAAAAATTAAAACTGTGACCATACAAAAACCTGTACACAACATACTTGTAACAGCCAAAAACTGGAAACAACCCAAATGTCTTTCAGTGGGTGAATAGTTAGACAAACTATAGTACATCCATACTCTGAAGTAAAAAGAATAAACTACTGATATACACAACAATTTGAATGGATTTCAGTGTGATTATACTGGGGGGAAAAGCCAATCTCAAGCAGTTTTATGGTACCCAGTCTTACGTTTAAGTCTTTAATCTATTTTGAGCTTACTTTTGTATACGGTGTTAGAGAATGTCCTAATCATGTAGCTGTCCAGTTTTCCCAGCATCACTTATCACAGAGACTGTCTTTTTTTCATTGTACATTCTTGTCTCCTTTGTCATAGATTAATTGACCATTAGTGTCTGGATTTATTTCTGGGCTCTCTATTCTGTTCTACTGATCTATGTGGAGCTTTCTTTGTGTCATAACCATACTGTTTGGATTACTGCAGCTTGTACTATAGTCTGAAGTCAGGGAATGTGATTCCTCCAGCTTTATTCTTCCTCCTCAAGATTGTTTTGGCTATTCAGGATCTTCTGTGTTTCCACACAAAATTTTAAACTATTTGTCCTAGTTCTGTGAAAAATTCCATTGGCATTTTGATAGGGATTGCATAAAACTCCTAGAGGAAAACACAGGCAGAACACTCTGACAAAAATCACAGCAATATGTTTTTGGACCCGTCTACTAAAGCAAAGGAAACAAAAGCAAACATAAACAAATGGGACCTAAGTAAACTCAGAGGCTTTTGCACAGCAAAGGAAACCATCAAAAAATGAAAAAACAACATACTGAATGGGAAAAAATATTTGCAAATGATATGACCAATAAAGGGTTAATAGCCAACATATATAAACAGCTCATACAATTCAACATCAAAAAAAACACACACCTGCATTAAAAATTGGGCAGAAGAACTGAACAGACATTTTTCCAAAGAAGAAAGGTAGATGGTCAACAGGCACAAAAAAAGATGCTCAACATCACTAATTATCAGGGAAGTGCAAATCAAAACCACAATGAGATAGCATTCCACACCTAGCAGAATGGCTATCCTCAAAAAGAACGTAGGACAATGCTGGCAAGGATGTACAGCAAAGGGAACCCTTGGACACTGCTGGTGAGAATATAAACTGGTGCGGCCACTGTGAAAACCAGTATGAAGGTTTCTCAAAAAACTAAAAATAGTACTATCCATAAGACTCAGCAATTTCACTCCTGGGTATATATCAGAAAAAAACAAAAACACTAATTCAAAAAGATGCATTGACCCCAAAGTTCCTAGCAGCATTAATTATAATTGCCAAGATAGAGAAGCAACCTAAGTGCCCATCAACAGATGACTGGATAAAGAAGATGTGATATATCATGGAATATTACTCAGCCATATAAAGCAAAGAAATTTTGCTAACTGCAGCGACATGGATTGACTTGGATGGTATTATGATAAGTGAAATTCAGTCAGACAGAGAAAGACAAATACTATATGAAGTCACTTATATGTGGAATCTAAAAACTACAACAAACTAATGAATACAGCAAAAAAAGAAGCAGACTCACAGATATAGAGAACAAACTATGGTTATCGGTAGGGGGCAATATAGAGGTAGGGGTAAGAGGTACAAACTATTATGCATAAAGTAACCTACAAAGATATACTGTAAAACACAGGGAATACAGCCAATATTCTATAACAACTATAAATGGAGTATAACCTTTAAAAATTGTGAATCTCTATATTGTACACCTGTAACATATAATAATGGACATCAACTAGACTTCAGTTATAAAATTTTTAAAGCCAATCTCAGAAGACTATTTATGATGCCATCTATATAATGTTCTTGAAATTACAAATTATAGAGGTGCGTAATAGATCTGTGGTTACCAAGAACAAGGTAGGGGGAAGTGAAGGGGAGATCTATGACTACAAGGATAGTACAAGGGACCTTTCTAATGATGGAATAGACCTGTATCCCGGTTAAGTGGTGTTCTGCCTTTTTTATTGTACTTTTAATTTCTGAGTCATACTGTGCTTTTGTTCTCATGATTATGTTGTCCTGTGAGCGCTTGCTTTCAGTTTTTTTCCTCTGGTTTTCACATATCAACTCACATGCGTAATAAGCTACTACAAAATTTTGGTTAGTGTAACAAACTTTAATTTAGTTTTGGTGTTTCTGGGGATTTGTCCCATTATTCATCAGGTAGCAAAGAGCTAAAATGTATCAATAATTTGATGTTGTCGATGATGATTATGATGGTGATAATAATCACAGCTAACATGTATGTATCACTAGTAGTGTTCTAATCACTATATAGATGAAGACATTTAATTCCCTAACAACTTTCTGAGCTAGTATAAAATGAATGAGTTATATATCTGTGATATTATTTTTTGTTAATCAATAAAACTGTATTTAGTCCATTTAAAGGACAACGTTTATCCTTAGTTTGTCCTTTCCATATTTTTCTAATCAACATTAAACTAAAATTTATAAATCAAAAATACATCCATTTTATGTATATATGTATCATCAAAATGAACTTTGACATGTATCACCACCACCAGTTGAGATACAGCACTTTTCCATTACTCCAAAAAGTTCCCTCATGCTTTGTTGTAATTAATCTCCCAACCCCATCCATTGCCCCAGACAACCACTGATCTATATTGCGTTACTAAAGAATAATTTTTCCTGATTTAGAATGGACAATTACAGTTGTGTGGTGATGGAAAAGACTCTTGAGAGTCCCTTAGACTGCAAGGAGATCAGACCAGTCAATCAGAAAGGAAATCAGTCTTGAATATTCATTGGAAGAGCTGATGCTGAAGCTGAATCTCCAATACTTTGGCCACCTGATGCGAAGAACTGACTCATTTGAAAAGACCCTGGTTCTGGGAAAGATTGAAGGCAGGGGGAGAAGAGGATGACAGAGGCTGAGATGGTTGGATGGCATCACCTATTTGATGGACATGAGTTTGAGCAAGCTCTGGGAGTTGGTGATGGACAGGGAAGCCTGGTGTGCTGCAGTCCATGGGGTGGCAAAGACACGACTGAACTGAACTGATTATGTTGTGTAATCTTCTATGTCTTCTTCGTTGAATGCATCTATACTTCATTCTTTTTATTCCTAGGTTGTACTCCATTGTATGTGCCAAAATTTGTGTATATATTTACTTGCTGTTGGGCTTCCCTAGTGGCTCAGAAGGTAAAGAATCTGCCCGAAATGCAGCAGACTGGGGTTCTATCCCTGGGTCAGGAAGATCCCCTGGAGAAGGAAATGGAAACCCACTCCAGTGTTCTTGCTTGGAGAATTCCATGGACAGAGGAGCCTAGTGGGCTACAGTCCATGGGGTTGCAAAGAGTCAGGCACAACTAAGCAACTAACAGTTTCACTTGCTGTTGAATATTTGGAAATATTTGGAAATGTTCAAATCTTTGGAAATTGTGAAGAAAATGGCTTTGAACATTCATGAATATACATATATGGAATATGTGTACATATGAACATATATATTCAAACATACATACAGTTTCTCCTCTCTTGGGTAAATACCTAGGAGTGGGATTGTAGGGCCAAATGGAAAGTATGTGTTTATCCTTATAAAAACGTGCCAACCTATTTTTCCAGGTAGAGCAGACACGGGTGGTGACCTGTCTAGATCCCTGAAACTTCTTTTGTGGTCTTGGTTTTATTTGTCCATCCACCAGCTAGTGCAATAGCCACTGCTAGTAGCTCACATCAGCAATCTTTTCCAAAAGCTTGTCCTTGGGTGACTGGGGCCACCTCACCAGGAGATTCCTGGCTAAAGGGGAAGTCAAAATAAAAACTTTTCTTTCTTGCCTCAAGATGGGACAGACTCTACATGATAGATTATACTCAAGGTCAAGATCAGATCTGACTTTTCCTGAAACCATTGCCATATTTAGTTCTGCCCCTTCCCTATTCACTTCCCTCGCTCTTACAGATTACTCTTGAGAACATTTCACTAACGAATCCCAGGAATCCCCATTTCAGGCTCCACTCCTCAGAACAGCCCATAGGATGCTACCTCTACCAAACTGAGAAGGAGTGAATGAGGAGGACATCAGGTAGCTGAGAAGCTCCGTGGAGGCTGTCCTCTGGAGGCCAGAGTTGGCAATGGGAGATGCTGTCACAGAACTGGGTTCCCTGGTTTCAACAAGGACAGTAGGATTCTGGAGTAGCAGAGACTAAACAGCAGCATTAAACATTAGAGGCAAGAGAGCCTTAACTAACCACAATGAGCAACAACATCAGAACAGCAGCCATGGGACCTAACCTGGAGGACTCTATGGAGATGGGCCCAACCTGAAGGACTCTAGGGTACAGTATTCCTTGGGGCAATAAAGATCTTCAGGCATCAAAGATATCACTTACTACACATAACCAAAAGAAATCAAGAATGAATGAGTAGAAGGCTAAGGTCAGTCACCACAATAGAGTGTCATTATGCCTCACCTTGTTTTCAGACAATGAGCTTGGTCTCAGACCCAGAGCCCATCAACTGGAAGGGAGGCTGATGAGCCCATGCAAGGATGACATGAGAGCAGGGGGTGAGGCAGAGCAGCAGGATCAGGGCTCCAGGAGGAGGGTGTCCAGGCAGAGAGCTGGCCCAGTGGGGTCAGGTTATGGGTTATATTCCAGAGGGTTAGCAAATAAGTAAATATATTAAGCATAATGAGAGCCAGCTATGAACGCTGTTGGACTGGTGTTGGATTGGAATTGGAGGTATAGATATAAACTAATGGTTTTCAATATATACAAATGGAAATATCCATATTTATCTGTGTGTATATGCATACACGCACAAATCACATATACACACACACAGATGTATATATAGATATACACACACACATATATATGTATGCGTGTATGCAGGTACATGATTTCATGGTGACTGCAGCCACAAAATTAAAAAATGCTTGCTCCTTGGAAGAAAAGCTATGACAAACCTAGATAGCATATTAAAAAGCAGAGACATTACTTTGCCGACAAAGGTCCATCTAGCCAAAGCTATGGTCTTTTCAGTAGTCATGTACAGATCTGAGGGTTGGATCATAAAGAAGGCTGAGAACCAAAGAATTGATGCTTTTGTACTGTTGTGTTGGAGAAGACTCTTGAGAGTCCTTTGTTTTTTTGTTTTTTTTTTTTAAATAAATTTATTTATTTTAGTTGGGGGCTAATTACTTGAGAATCCTTTGGACTGCAAGGAGATCAAACCAATCAATCCTAAAGGAAATTAATACTGGATATTCATTGGAAGGACGGATGCTGAAGCTGAAGCTCCAATACTTTGGCCACCTGAGGAGGTGACTCATTAGAAAAGGCCCTGATGCTGGGAAAGATTGAGGGCAGGAGAAGGGGATGACAGAGGATGAGATGGTTGGACGGCATCACTGACTTAATGGACATGAGTTTCAGCAAGCTCCAGGATATGGTGAAGGACAGGGAAGCCTGGTGTGCTGCAGTCCATGGGATTGCAAACAGTAGGACATGACTAAGTGACTGACCCACAACAAATGCAGGTACATGTCTAGTTCTGACAACTGAGGGGGCCTGGAAGCAGTAATACTCTAATAGATATTTCTAAATACCACTGTCCATTTAAAGAACGTAAGACTGCTTGGGGGAAAAGGTGGCTGATTTCAGGACTAAAACAGGAAAAGAACAAAGTGACCCTGGAAAAGTCTTACTATTCTAGAAAGTAAGAAAATGTTCAAAGAATGATGGAAACGTGTAAAATGAACACAGAAGCCAGCTCAAGGGAACTCTCACTGGAAATATACTGTACAATTTGATCACCAAAATAAATAATTGATAGTACCAGATTATAACTTGTGAATAATAAACATCAATGAGTCCACAATGACACAAATAGATAAGTAAGTGCAATAAATGGGGAAAAGAAAAAGTGTTTCCTTACAGTTGAATGCCAAGTGAAAATTGATGGAATTAGAAAATCAACATTTGGCAACCACTGAAGTAATAATTAAGGCAAGAAATAGCAAAGGATGCTAAAACTAGTGTGCTAAAATGGGATGAGGAATGGAGTTTATGATAGCTTCAAAGTATTTCCCAGCAAAATTCTTCCTATTTACAAAAGGGAGAAAAGTAGCTACAGAGAAACATAGCAGACACTATCTTGATCAAGTGATCAAATTAATACCACCAGTGACAGGACAAATCCACACCATGCAGGGTTGCAATCAGAAAAACACAGCATCACCTCTGTGATATTTTGGCCCAAATGGATATCCCAGGTCCAATCATATGTAACTATTAAACAAAACCATTTTGAAGGACCTTTGACAAAAATGCTGGCCTGTGCTCTTCAAAAAGTCACGAACATTAAGGGAAGATGGGGAAGCTACTGCAGACTGGAGGAGACCACAGAAACCTGACATGTGAATGGGACACGTAATCCTGGACAAGATGCCGTAAAGGACATTCTTGATGAAACTTGAATGGGGCTTTTGTGAGAGAGTATGCAAAATTCCTGTGTACTAGTCTTGAAACATTTCTGTAAGTTTGAAATTATTTCAAAATAAAACCTTTAAAAAAAAACAAACAAAAACCTGTATTTTTTTTTCTTTAAAAGAAAGGCCGAGTTCTCTTGGGGGAAGCACCCTGAAATACCAGGCGTGTGGTGCATGCCTACTCAGTCACTTCAGTTGTGTCCGACTCTTTGAGACCCCACAGACTTGTAGCCCACCAGGCTCCTCTGTCCATGTGATTCTGACTCATGTTGAGGTTTAACAGAAAACAACAAAATTCTGTAAAGCAATCATCCTTCAATTAAAAAATAAATAAACTAAAAAAGTAATTAATTAATTTTAAAAAGAAAGAAGAAAAAGAGAATACTGGAGTGGGTTGCCATGTCCTCTTCCAGGGGATCTTCCCGACCCAGGGATCATACGTGTGTATAGTAGTAATTCCTCCAGTCCTTTCTCAAAGTATTTGGATAACTGCAGTGCCAATGTTTGGGTAAAAAGAAATACCTAGATCTATGAGGGCTGTTATTTACAGCATCTGAGCTGCCATAGAAACCCAGGGACCCATTACTGTCCCCTGTTAGAGAGGTGTCAGATTAAGATCAAGTAATAAACACAGTCCTGGACCAAATCCATCTCACAGTGAATCTACCAAGTCCACAGACTAACTGGAGCCATCTCTCCAGCTCTTAAATATATAGTTGGAATGGACTTACTTAGCAACTAGCAAAAGCCCATATTGGTTGCTTGACCCATGGAGTAAAAGCTACTGTGTATGAAAGATCAAGTAGAAGTCCCTGAAACTATACCCTCTTCTAGACAATAATAATAATACTGCATCCCAGGGGGAACAGCAGAGATTGGTACTACCCTCAAAGATTTAAATGATGCAGAGGTCATTATCTCAACCATATGTATTTGATTCACAACTCTGGCCCTTGCAAGAAGCAAATGAATACAGTAGGTGACAGTGGACTACTCACATCTACCGAAAAGTCATACCAAGGGCAGCTGCTGCTGTACACTTAGCATCTTTGCTGCTGCTGCTGCTGCTAAGTCGCTTTAGTCGTGTCCGACTCTGTGCAACCCCATAGACGGCAGCCCACCAGGCTCCTTCATCCCTGGGATTCTCCAAGCAAGAATATTGGAGTGGGTTGCCATTTCCTTCTCCAGTGCATGAAAGTGAAAAGTGAAAGTGAAGTCGCTCAGTCGTGTCTGACTCTTCACTAGAACACAATAACGTGGTGTCCAGTACATGGTGCTGCTTTGCATCTGGCATTATTTTTAGTACCCATAGGAAGGAGGACTGGAAGGAGTTTGCTTCAGGTGGTATGGGCAGAGTAGTACACTCTCTGTCCCAAAATATTCTGAAGGGACCTGGGCCATCTGGACATTCCAGAAAGTACTGTACTGGTCCACTATATTGATGACAGCATATTAATTTGACCTGATAACTGTGAAGTGGCACTACTCTGGATATCCAGGAGATAAATATTACAAAAATTCAGGGGTCTGCCTCCCCCATTGATGAAGTTTAGGGATTCAGTAGTTTGCCAGGACATTCCCTTCAAAGTAAAATACATGATACTGTACATTATACCTACTGCTACCAAGAAAGAGCACGGATAAGCCCCTTGGGGTTTTGGAAGCAGCATATATCACATTGCTCTGAACTATTTATTGAGTGATATGGAAGGATGCCAGTTTTGAGAGGAATTCTCTATGATCTGGCTACTGCTGCTGCTCATGTCCAACGTGTCAGCAACAAAGACCCATGCTCAGGCCCCCAATATGGTACCATCTTTCAAGGAGGCCAACCAGCTACCTATTGCCATTCAGGCTACAAGTGGAACCTTCCATCCTGGAAATGGCAGCAATTCATCCCTCTAGGACTGGCACATATTCTGGGTGTATCGTTTGCCTTTCCTGCCTGGAGTGTCTTCAGTAGCAACATTATTTTAAGGCTCACAGAGTCAGGGCCAGCACCAAGGTGAGGCAGTACAAGACTTCCCTGATGGTCCAGTGGCTAAGGCTCCATGCTCCCAATGCACCGGGTTTGGGTTCAATCCCTGGTCAGGGAACTAGATCCCACATGCCGAACTAAAGATTCTGAAGGCCACAACTAAGACCCAGTACAGCCAAATAAATACACATTTAAATAAATAAATAAAAGACTCAAGACATTTTTTTAAAAAGGAGTGACTATTATCTTAAGGTTTGCACCTTAGGCAACTCACCTTTGTCACTCTTGTCCCATTACTGTACAGAGTATCTAGTTTATCAACAAGAAACCATGGACAATATTGCTTTGGACCAAGGAACCCTATCAATGACCAAAGAAGAAAGCAACGGGCACACAGAATCCACTGATCTTATCACACACAACATCATCCAAAAGAGGCTAATCTGATATTGGTTAAATGGCCTCTTAAAGACGCAGGCAAGGTGCCAGGCATCCTTAAACCAATGGCTATTATAGATGAAATATCTTCCATCCGAGAACCAAGAGATAGAAATAAGAGAGTCTCTGCTCACCTTTATTCCCTGTGACCCACTTAGGGAATTTGCTTTTCCCATACCTGCCACCTTGGACTCTGGGAGTCTAGAGGCCCTGGTATCCAGAGCTTACACCAGGGGACAAAATAAGAGTCTCACTGAACCTAACGCCATGGCTGCCTCCTGGACACTTTCTGCTCCTTGTGCAAATACACCAGCGGTCCAAGCAAGGCCTCACCTGACTTCCAGGAGTGACTGACACTTACCACCATGAGGAGGCGGGGGCAGGGAGGAATGTTTGCCACTGGGGTGTCTCTTCTTACTCTCATGTCAAATTTAACTTGAGCAAAAGAGAGCAACCAAGGCCTGATAAGGACATGCTAATAAGGCATTCAGACCCCCTAAGGGTCTAGTCGAGACACCTAGACCAGCAGAAATGCTAAACAGAGGTGAAGAGACTCTCTAAAGGGTGGGCAAGAAGGGAGATGATAGGTATCAATGGCAGTCTGGGGGCCAGCCACAGAATGGGGGGCTATAGCTCATCCCGTCCCTCTCTTGTAACTTTCACTACAAATTGTGGCCATCCAGACTGCTGGAGAAGCTGGGACAAGACAAAGTAAATTCAACCTGAGATGCAAGGGGACCTGAGTAGTGGGGGAGGTAGACGACAGCAGAAGTTACTGGTGCCCCCAAGTTCCTCCTTTCCAGTCTGGTACACGTATTCCCCAACTACCAACTGAATTCCTGCTAAGAGATCACCAAACTCCACCCAAAAATTGTCTTTTGGTGACTATGGTCACCTCATGATTTACATTACCCCCAACCCAGGCTGCTTCCAGCCAGTGACTGCCCAGAGTCAGCCTGGGGGATAGTGAGCCGAAGCCCAGCTTCCCTGCCTCAAGGTTAGGCAAGCTCTGTAGTACAATTTGCACATCCAAGCTCTCTGCAAGATTTGGCTGAAGCTTGATTTTGCTGAAATAAATTCTTGCTCAGCTTCTTCTCCTCTCCTGCCTGGCTTTCCCCATTCCTGTACAGGCTTCTCCTGAGAGCACATCTTAATAAATTCCTGAGAGCACATCTTAATAAATTACGTGCCCATGAATCCCCGTTTTGGATTCTGCTTCTAAAGAATCTGACCTGCATTTACAAAAGTGATTTTAGCTTTAATGCGAATACAGAATTTAAATAAAGCTCAGTTTGAAGCAATGGCAAATGCAATTTGGAAGTCATCCTCGAGACTAGCAATTCCCAAGTTTGTGAGTGAAATCACATGGCAAAATTCTGAAAATGGCATGTCTAGGTCCTATCCTAGACCTCCTTAACCAAAATTCCACAAGTGTGACTTAGGAGTCTCAATTTTTTTTTACAGTTCTCCCAATGCAATATTTTGGGCTTCCCAGATGGTGTTAGTGGTAAAGAACCCACTTGCCCACACACAAGACATAAGAGATATAGGTTTGACCCCTGGGTTGGAAAGATCTCCTGGAGAAGAGCATGGCAATCCACTCCAGTATTCTTGCCTGGAGAATCCCATAGACAGAGGAGCCTGGCAGACTGCAGTCCATAGGGTCACAAAGAGTCGGACATGACTGAGACGACTGAGCATGAGCACAATACAATATTCAGCTCACCAAGGTTTTGGAAAGATGGGAAATAGATGGGAAAAAATGCAAACAGTGACACACTCTATTTTCTTGGGCTCCAAAATCACTGCGGGCGGTGACTGCAGCCATGAAATTAAAAGATGCTTGCTCCTTGGAAGAAAAGCTATAACAAACCTAGACAGCATATTAAAAAACAGACATCACTTTGCCAACAAAGATCCGTATAGTCAAAGCTATGGTTTTTCTAGTAGTCATGTACGCATGTGAGAGTTGGACCATAAAGAAGGCTGAGCACCAAAGAACTGATGCTTTCAAATTGTGGTGCTGGAGAAGACTCTTGAGAGTCCCTTGGAGAGCAAGGAGATCAAAGCAGTCAATCCTAAAGGAAATCAACCCTGAATATTCACTGGAAGGACTGATGCTAAAGCTTCTATATTTTGGCCACCTGATGCAAAGAGCTGACTCACTGGAAAAGATCTTGATGCTGGGAAAGACTGAAGGCAGGAGGAGAAGAGGATGACAGACGATGAGATGGTTGGATGGCATCACCGATTCAATGGACATGAGTTTGAGAAAACTCTGGGAGATGGTGAAGGACAGAAAAGCTTGGCATACTGCAGTCCATGGGGTTGCAAAGAGTAGGACATGGCTTAACAACTGAACAACAACAACAAGGTTTTAGAAGCTACTGGTTTAGACAACTTACTTGTTTTGGATAGTTGCTATATACCTCTCTCTATACGAACTTGTGGAATGTACAAGATAAAATTTTTAGGTCCCTCCCAATACTACATGTCTATGATTCGACTAACTTTTCATTACAAACCAACATTCCTTAATTGGAAAAAAAGTGTGCAAATTCCCTGGAGGTCCAGTGGTTAGGACTACATGCTTCTGCTGCAGGAGCCACAGATTCAATCCTTGGTCAGGAAACTAAGATCCCACATGCCAAGCAGCAGCCAAAAAAAAAAAAAATCAGTGATCTTGATTTTAAATCATTCTCAGTATGATTTTTCATTAAAACTATGTGAAAGTGAAAGTCACTCAGTCATGTCTGACTCTTTGCAACCCCATGGACTATACAGTCTATGGAATTCTCCAGGCCAGAATACTGGAGGGGGTAGCCTTTCCCTTCTCCAGGGGATCTTCCCAACCCAGGGATCAAACCGAGGTCTCCCATATTGCATGTGGATGCTCTACCAGCTGAGCCACAAGGGAAGCCCATTAAAACTTTAATTCAATATAAAACTGGACATAAACATTTCTGATTATGGTATATGTTTGATTACATTTTGTGAAATGGTAATAATTCTTTTTAGTACATAAGTTATATACAGTATATGAGTTATACATGCTACTGCATTAGTCAAAATAGACTAACTTCCCTTGTAGCTCAGTCAGCAAAGAATCTGCCTGCAATGCTGGAGACCTGGGTTTGATTCCTGGGTTGGGAAGATCTCCAGGAGAAGTAAATGGCAACCCACTCCAGTATTCTTGCCTGGAGAATCCCTTGGACAGAGGAGCCTGGTGGGGTACAGTCCATGGGGTCACACGAGTTAGATATGACTTAGCGACTAAACCAACAATGCTAAGGCAACAAACATCACCAAAATCTCAGTGTCATAACCCAGTAAAAGTTTATTTCCTTTTCATCAAAGTCCACAGCATGTCTGGGCACCTCTTCAGTGCAGCTGTCCTTCTGACCCACTCCTCAGCAGTGTAGGAAGCTTCCCATCTTAAGGCACTTCAATCTCAACACAAGACCTGGAGTTCCCTGGTGCTAGAAAGACTCATGCTGGAAATTAAATGCAATGTCCCTGAGGCAATCCTGACTATTCTGATCACATGGGTCCCTACTTATTGGCCAAAATTAGTCATATGATCCTACAATAAGTGCAAGAGCCAAGGAAGAGCAGGGTAATCCTACTATAAGGAAGGTTAATCCTGCTATAAGGCCAGAGCAGAGAAGAACTGAATAGTGGAAAGACTAACAGTTTCTACAACACTTACTTTTAGAATGTGGAAAATTCATGAAAATGGAAAAAAGAAAAAATTGTGTGTGTGTGTGTTCTATTGGGTTTTGGTTTATTTCCTTTGAGTCACCGAAAATACAAGTTCTTTTGAATAATGGGTTTTTTCTTTATTTTTTACAATTCTGCATCCTCACTAGAGAATATTTTTAAAATATACCACCACATACCAAAGAAAATTTAAAACCCTTGCAATCTCACTTCCAAAAAATAATCACATATGATTTTTAGTCAAAATTAGAATCATGCTATTCACACCAGTTTGTAATATGTTTGTTCTCCTGTCAACGCATACAGATTCAATTTTTAATTCCCATTTGCTAATGATCATTGATTATGATTTCAGGAAAGGTATTTCTCTCTGGGGCTGAGTTACTCCATCTCTAAAATGAGGACGTTATCATTAATTTTTAGGGAAATGCAAAGCAAAACTACAGTGAGGTACCACCTCACACCACATGATTAAGAAGACTACAAATAACAAATGCTGGAGAGGATGCGGAGAAAAAGGAACCCTCCTACCCTGTTGGTGGGAATATAGCTTGGTACAGCCACTATGGAAAACAGCATGGAGGTTCCTCAGAAAACTAAAAATAGAATTACCATATGATCTAGCGATCCTACTCCTGAGCATATATCCAGACAAACTACAATTCAAAAAGATATACACACCCCTATGTTCACAGTAGCACTATTCACAACAGCCAAAACATGGAAGCAACCTAAATGTGCATCAACAGATGAATGGATAAACAGATGTGGTGTGTATATATTTATATATATAATGGAATATTACCCAGCCATTAAAAAGAGCAAAATAATGCCATTTGCAGCAACATGGATGCACCCAGTGGTTATCATACTAAGTGACGTTAAGTCAGAAAGAGAATTACAAATACTATAACATAACTTGTATGTGGAATCTAAAATATGACACGAACCTATTTATGAAACAGAAAAGAATCACAAACATAGAAAACAGAGTGGTGGTTGCCAGGGGTGAGGGGGCTGGGGGACAAATAGAGTGGAAGGTTGGGGTTAGAAGATGTAAGTTTTTGTATGTATACAATGGATAAACAACAAAGTCTTACTATATAGCACAGAGAACTATATTCAATATCCTATAATAGACAATAATGGGAGAGAATATTTTTAAAAGAATGTACACATATATATGGAGAAGGCAATGGCAACCCACTCCAGTGTTCTTGCCTGGAGAATCCCAGGGATGGTGGAGCCTGGTGGGCTGCCATCTATGGGGTCGCACAGAGTCGGACACGACTGAAGCGACTTAGCAGCAGTAGCAGCACACATATATATGTACATGCGCTGTGTGTGTGCTAAGTTGCTTCAGTCGTGTCCAACTCTGTGTGACCCTATGGCTGTAGTAGCTCTCCAGGCTCCTCTGTCCATGGGATCCTCCAGGCAAGAATTCTTGAGTCGGTTGCCATGCCCTCCTCCAGGGGATCTTCCTGACCCAGGGACTGAACCCGCATCTCTCGCATTGGCAGTCAGGTACTTTACCACTGAGTCACCTGGGAAGCCCATATGTATGTATATGTGTGTGTGTGTGTGTGTGTGTGTGTGTGTGTATTATATGTGTACGATATATATATTATATGTGTGTAATATATATATCGTATGGTATATATTATATAATATATATTATATATTGAACATATATATATAACTGAATCAATTTTCTTTACAGCAGCAACTAACACAACATTGTAAATCAACTATATTTCAATTTATAAACTAAAAAAATTAAATAAATAAAATGAGGATGTTAGAAGAGATCATCTCAAAGATGCTTCCAGCTCTAGAGAACTGTAAACATATGCAATTCCTGATGTCTATACAAGTTCTTCTCTTTTCTCTCCTCCCATCTACAGGCTGCACCCAGGACTGACTGTACCTTGAAGAATGAAAACCTTGAACTAGCCTCTCTACTTTCAGGACCCAGAATAGCTCCTAATGGTAGGGATCCTGTCTGTCAGCGTGATGTTCAGAAGCCTCAATTGCTCTCACTCTGATACACAAAATTTCCTTAGGGCCCCAAGTCCCTGGCCAAAATCTGTTGCCAATGTTTGCCAAACCAGACTACTATTCCTTGGAATTATGAATCTTAGAACTTCTGATTAGAAAATAACACTGGGGGTTATTCCCCCAATAAAATTAAGCTCATAAAACAAGGACTTTGTTTTGTTCACAACTTGTGCATCCTGTCTTTCAGGAATTTTCAGGGATATAGTAGGTACGCAACAAATATTTGCTCATTTAGGTCAGTGGGTGTAACCTCATCCCTACACTTTCTAACAACTGGAAGGACAAGAAGCACCCCCACAACATCTGCTTCTGCATCTCCAGAAACAGAAAGCTGATCGTCTCCTGGAGTAACCAATTCCACTGTTGCACAGAGACAGGTGTAACTAAAGGATAGCCATATCAAATTCAATACATCTTCTACCCCAAATGCAAAGTCAAGAACTGAAAGGCAAAAGCATGCAAGTGCCAAACGGGCAAAAGTTGGTTCTGAAAGTAGAAATACAAGCTTCACATATATAACCTTCTCATTTTTAAGCTATGTATTACTTTACAGGACATGATATATCCACTTTTTAAATCCTGCCTTGAAGGCTAGGGAGAGGCAGGATTTAAGTTCAGTATTTGTTGAATGGCTGAGTCTTTTGGCAATTTTCACAAAGGTCACCAGGGGGCGAACTTGTTACTTAAATCGTCACAATCCTCTCTGACGCTTGAGGAGACCTGCAGAGGCTGAAGCGTGATAACTGGGCTTGAAAAATAATTAACCAGAGACATTTAGATTCTGTCACTGTCCCTTTATATAATAAAGGAATGATGGTAAACGTAAGATGCTAAAAGGCAGATGCCTGGGGCACATCACATCTACTGAGAAGGGTGGATAGAAATCCTTCCTTTACCACTGATTAAATAGCCAGAGGAGAGAAAGCCGAAGACCTACAGCTGAATATTATGGTTTCAAGGTGAAGGGGTGCCAGGGCCTTACTAACCTGGAAGGAGAGTCATAGAGACATTACCTGATGGTGCTATCTTATTCTCTGAATCTCTGGCAGTCTCCTAAAACATTACAGCTCGCAAGGAAATACAAGAGGGTCCAGGCATTTCTTCCAACCTATTTTACAGAGGAGGAAACTTGGGCCCAGAGAAAAATTACTTATCCAAGGTCAGACGACAATTGAGTGGTAGAATCAGAATTAAAACCCTGAAGGTCATTTCACTGAGTATTCAATATTTGGCTGGTGGGGAATGGTCTTTATAAATTACCTTTTGGTTTCAGGGCAACCTAAACTCTACTAGTGATTAAGACAGGTCTTTTTAGAAGAGATTATTGATTATGACAGTGTTTCCCTGGTGGCTTAGTGGTAAAGAATCCACCTGCCAATGCAGGAGACGTAAGAGAGACCCAGGTTTGATCCCTGGGTCGGGAAGATCCCCTGTAGGAAGAAATGGCAACCCACTCCAGTATTCTTGCCTGGAAAATTCCATGGACAGAGTAGCCTAGCAGGCTATATTCCATGGGGTAGCAAAAGAGTCAGACATGACTTAGTGACTAAACAACAACAAATTGATTTTGATATCTTTGCTCAAAAGATAAAAAGAGAGCAAGAGAATGAAAGAGGCAGGGAGGGAGGAGGGAAGTGAGGCAGGGAGACTGAAGTTTCCTGATGGCCTTGTCGCCAGGCAGCCTCTGAGGCTGCTCACCCTTCCTAGCAACTGCAGCTATGCTGCATTGTTTGAAGTACTCAATTTTTTCCCCAAATCAAAAGATGAAGGATAAACTCCCAAAACAAAAGGCATTTTTCTTCTAAGGGCTTAGATAAATCATAATTCAAGGATAAAAGAGTCAAGGGTGAGCAATCCCTCAAAAACCATCTGCAGAACAATTAAGCATTGTCAATAGCACAACTCATTTCTGAAGTGCAGACTTGGAGAGCCTTGCCAGCCAGAACTGGAAAGGACCTTGGAATCATCATATTCAAATGCCTCGCTTTACATGTGAGGAATTTGTGGTTTACAGAGGGGAAGGGTCATAATTCAAATGCTCACAGACACCAGGGAAACAGGGAGCAAGCTGGGGTCAGATAAGAGATCCCTTAGATAGGTTCCAGGAAATATGGGACTTGCCCCTTTAAGAAAAACAACAGAGCAAGCTTCCTGACAAATGGCAAATAACACAGGCCCTCAGTAAAGGGAGTAAGAGTGGAGACCACGGCAAACTGGACACAGCCTGCCTCGGGGCTCAGTGCTACCCCATTCATCGGTCAGTGTCATATAGGCATGTGAGCCTGAAGTTATCAGATCTGTTTTGTTGGGTTTTTTTAAATATGGATTTGTACTTGCAATGTCCTCATTTTTTTTTCATGATGACAACTAATTTGAATTAGTGATAGGCCAAACAGAGCCCTTCTGGAGTCTGAACTGAGCTGCAGGTTTCCGGTGTACACAATCTGGACCAGGGCACTGTGGGCAGCAGGGAGGAGGAGACCTTCAGCTCAGCCGTCTCACTCACTTTGTCGTCTTCCAGAAACAACTTTTCTTTGGCCTCTGTTTTCTCATCTGAAATGTGAAGGCGATCTCTGAACTTTGATGTGACAGTCTGCAGTTTTCCAGGGTTCTTTACAGACGGAGAGTCTAAGTTAGCAAGGAATTGCGGGTAGAGCGTAATCTGGAGGCAAAAGGCCCACAGACTCCTGTCTCTCTCCACATCCCTGTTCCCCTGGAACTGCCAACATCCCTTATCCAAAATGGAGCGTATTGTTTCCCCCACCCAATGGCCCCTCAACTGGCTTTACCCGCAGTATACAGCACCACTCCTCACCTGGTTGCCCAAGTCAAAAACCTTGCCCTCACCTTAAATCCCTCCCTCCCCCTCTCCCCTCATCCAATCAGCAAGTCCTGTCAATCCCACCGTATCAGCCCCCTAACTATCTCCCTCCCTTTATACTTAACCCCGCTCCAGGCCAGTCTTCATACTGCAGTTAGAGTTGTCCTCATAAAACACAAGTTCCTAGCTTTAAAATCCTTCCACAGTTGCCTCCTTAAGAGGAGGCCCTTGGTTTGGTTTGGTTCCTGACCCTTACCCCTGCTCTAGCCTTTTCTCCTGCCTCTGCCCCTGGAGTTGGCGAACTCATGGAGAGAAGACACTGCAGCTGTTTACCAGTGAGCTCCCAGAACTCAACCCAGTCCTGACCCCTGACAGCCACTTCATTTGCTATTTGATGAATGAGTGAAGGAATGACTATATGACTCCAAAGATTCTGCTACTAACTAGGTGTGTGACTCTAGAGCATGGGCACACACTCTCCATCTGTGAAATTCCCCATCCTTACAGGCTGTCGTGAGGAGTAAACTAGACAACACGTATAAATGGGCTTTGGAACCTATAAAAGCAGGATCTAGGCATTAGTTGCTACATACGTTCTCTGCTCCAGTTTCCCATCTCAGTACCTGCCCCACAGCCTCAGAGTATGAGTTGAATGAGTTAATAAATATAGCATGCTTTGAATAGTACCTGGCACACTATAATTATTAAACGAGTAAGTATTACTATGATCCCAGCAACGATGGCAAAGATGACTGGTCATTACAACCCTCTGAGGTGCCAGAGGTAGAGGACATTTTGGGTTGCTCTTTTGGTAACAGCCTTCTGACTTCCTTTTGGATGAAATGTTGGGTGAAATTTGGATGGGACTGTCAATCAAGGTGTGCCCTCCCCCTAGCCAGTGGGGTGAGCCCACAACCAGAACACAGCCTCTCACTCCCCACCTCTCACTCTCCCAGGACTCTGAGAGGTAGGAAAGGCAGCTCATGCTTCCTTGGTGGTTACCACCTCAATGTCACTGTGGAGAGGCTCCCAATCTTGCAAACTTCCAGAGCTTCCTGACCACTCTCCCTTTCCAAGCATGGTTCTTCAGCCTTCCCTTCCATCCATGAACTTCCCTATGGCCTTCCAATTAATCCCTCTTTGCCAATGGTCACTTCTATGACTTATTTCCAGAGACCCCGTCCATGCACTGCTCTGCGGTCAGGATACTGGTCAGACCTGAACTCACTGTGTGCCCTCAGGAGAGGCATTTCTTCTTCCTGAACCTCAATACCCTCCTCCTAATGTGATAGCCTTGACCAGAAGGGAGGTCCCCAACCCTGGCCCATCAGCCAGAAGCATTTGGGGGAGCTTCCTTAAGGCTGAGCCTCTCCTCCATCCTACTAAGCCAGATTTTCCAGGGAAAGGCCTGAGAATCCATATATTTTTTTAACAGTTCCCCCAAACGATTCTGGGACACAGCGAGTTCAGAGTCCACAGCCTCTGGGGGGCCCTCTGAGAACAGAAGAGCCGGGAGTCTCAGTGCTTCTACGAGGCTGCTGCTGTCCCAGACACACATGGTCCAAGTCCAGATCTCATCACTCTCCCTGCTTAGGAACTGCCAGTAGCTTCTCAGCACATCACAATAAAACCCAGAGTCCTCTCAGCCTTCAAGGCCTCCTGCAACCTGGCTCCTGCCCTCCTCTCCCACCTCATCACTCAGCCTGGCCTTCCTGCTGCGCCCAGAGAAGAAAGTCCTGCCCAGGTAGGTCCTCCCCTTCCCTGCTCAGCAGGCTCCTTCTGATAACTCAAGTCCCTGTTCAAGGGTTATCTCCTCCGAGAGGCCTTCCCTGAACCCTCAAAGTCCAAAGTCTGTCCCTTCTCCACCTGTACTCTCCATCACCCCAACTCTCTTTTCTTTTTCTTCACTGCACTCACCACTGTCTGAAGTTAGCCTTTCATTCATTGCTTTCACCCAGTTCCCTGGCAGTGTGTCCCCACCAGAATGTAAATTTCGTGAGGGCAGAGAAGCTGACCGTCCTATTCTCTAACATGTACTCAAGCTTCTGAAACAATGGCTAACTCAGAGTAGGCGCTCCTGAAAATATTTGTTGAATAAATCTGCTTTGCAGGTGCCCAGAGCAGGGACCATGGGAGAGGCAAAGCTCCAACTCTCACTCCTCCTGACACAAGTGTTTCCGATGTTTATTCCTGAGGTTGGCAGCCAGGTGCCCTTGGCCTTCACCTTGAGATGACACCAGTGTCTGTGGCTCCCAGAGGCTTGGCCGAGATCTGTGGCCAGCTCCTACGGAAGTCACATCAACCCCCACCCGCACGCACCCCAGCAATTGGTCTCAGCTCAGGTTCTCCTCTGTTAAACCTCACTAACGACCTTAGCTTTTCACCCCTCAGGCTTGCAGCCAGGATATATGACTCCAGAGGTGAGCTCCTAGGAACACAAAGGATGTCCTCCCTTTAAATCAATTGTTTCACACAACAATTCCACTTTTTATTTTCCCATCTCCATCCCTACAGGATTTGCTATAAAACCAGAATCATTTGGAATGGTACTTAAACACTTTTCTTAGACCCCTAAAAGGATTGCCTTGGCAGATTTAGATGTCAGGAAAATGTCCATCTCTCATTGAAAGATTCTATCAAAATCAGCATCATGAAACACCCTGATGCATTTGCTATAACAATGACAGTAAGGTCAGGATCTACAGTCAGAAAACCCTCCAGAAGACTTGCTCTGAGAGTTAAGTGCTAGAGCTGCCTCGAGTTCATCATGGAAATGAGTAGAGAAAAAGGAAGAAAATGAGAAAAGAAATAAAGAGAAAGAAAATATGAGCCGGTAAAAAAAATGACCTACTTTGCCACTTCAGATATATGGTTCTGTCCTTCCTCTCTGAAATTATCATTTAAGTGTTTGACAAAACTGTTATTGAGTACCTGCTATGTATCGGGCATGGTCCATGACACTTGGGATCCAACAGTAATCCAAACAGAAAATGATGCTCCCCATGGTATTCTAGTGGAAGAAGACAGACAATTAAACAATGAATGTATTAAACAGATGAAGTATCTAATTTGCAATTCATAAATGAATTTATCACTATAGACTATACTGTAGAACCTCCTATGTGCTGCAAAAAGTATGTAATATTTGAAATATACAATATAGTTAATAAAGCATCCAATATGTTAGAAGATAAAATGTGCCATCATAAAAGCAAAGACAAAAGGAGATTGGGATTGCTGAAGGGAGCAGGAAGAGGCAGGTTCCAGTATGAATTAGGAAGAGGAGTCAGGCTAGATCTCATTGAGAAAGTGACATTGAGCAGAGATTTGAAGGTTGTGAGGGTATTAGTGCTATTTAAATTGCTGTTTCCCTTCCTTTTTGATACCCAAGAAAATCAGAACCAAATATGAGACTCAGATCCAGTACACTAAAGGAATCCAGAGTGGTCAGCAAATGTGTAGTCTTTTGTCCCTTGGAGAGGCAGGACAGGACAGTGGTTAACGACATGCGTTCCAAAGCCAAATTAGATTTAAGTACTTGCTCTCTGACTTCTCTGGTGGCTCAGACGGTAGAGCATCTGACTACAATGTGGGAGACGCAGGTTCGATCCCTGGGTCAGGAAGATCCTCTGGAGAAGGAAATGGCAACCCACTCCAGTACTCCTGCCTGGAGAATCCCATGGACGGAGGAGCCTCGTAGGCTACAGTCCACGGGGTCGCAGAGTCGGACACGACTGAGTGACTGAATTTTCACTTTTTCTATGACTGACTAGCTACATGACTTTGGTCATCATATTTAATCTCTCGGAGCCTTGGTTCCCTATATCCCCAAATAAAGATAATTAAAGCACCCACCCTGCAGGACTCTCTTAAGGATTAAATGAAATAATATACACAAGTTCCTCTGTAGACTGGAAGAACTCAATAAACATCAGCTGTAATGGTTAAGCCTTGGTCTTGTCTCTCAAAGTTTATTTACATCTTCCCTGGTCCTGCTTCTCTGTCTCTATTGATGTTTTAACATTGCTTTATGGTTTCTACTCCAGTGGTAAGCAACCTCAAATCCTTTGTGGGTTGGGGCGGGTTATAAATAAGTAAGTAAATAAATAAAAATCTGGATAGGGGAACATTTTCACCAAAGCAAAACACTTCATTACTGATAGAGTGAACTGGAAGAGAAGTCAAAAGCAAGAAATACTGACTCTAACAGTCCATCAGAAACCACCAGCAAGGCACTCTCTGGTTACTCAGCCCATTTTTCTCTCTCCCAAACCCCTCTTCCTCTCTCCATCAAGAGAGGGTAAGTGAGTCACACAAAATGACTCAGGAAGCCTAAATCCTCCCAACCTCACAACTACTTCATTGCTGGGGACCTCAGAGGACACTCCTTCTTCCCCATCAGAGAGGAGAAAGGAAATCGATGGAGTTGCTTTTCATGGTGATGAGATTGAGGAAGACAGGTGGTGGCTAAGCGCAGCATCAGATGTAGGTTCGAATCTCATTACTGCTATTAATTAGTGGCGGCTGTAGCCATAGGGAAGGCCTCTGAGCTCTCTGTGCCTCAATGTCCTCACTGGTAACAACAGAACCTCCCTTTTCAAGGGTTTGCGAAGAAGAATGGAGGGTGCGTGCAAGTAACAAGGCTAGCTCACAATAAATGTTGCTTTCTTTCCTTACCTGTACCCCAGGGCAACGCTCAATGGACTACAGGAATCCGGAAAATTTAAAGAGGATGCACAGGGGAGAAACAGGGTGAGACAAGTTTGGGTTTATCTCTAAGTGACAGAAAGAACCTATAAGAACCAAAGGAGAAAGACCATTTTTGATCCCCTGCTATCCTGTAAGTATATTATCATGCTCCTTCCTCACCATAACCCTCTGACATAGGCATTGGTAGCCACACCTGACAGCTGGGGCTGGGCTATGAACCCAGGGCACACAGGTAGGAATGCTTAGGAGGCAGCTCTGGCCTTCCAAAGTTGACTTTATGAAGGGCAACAACTAGCCTCCACCATAGGACATCCCAGGTACCACTGACAGAAGTCAGCAAGGTCTCCTCTCACCCCCAGAGCCACGCCCTTGTGATTCCCGAGCTGGCTTCAGCAAAAACCTGGGCCATGGTGACCTTGCTGAGGCTCCCTCATGCATCAGCCACCAGGGTCTCTGCTCTATGAGCTTGGGCCTTGGAATCAGCTAGATCTTAATTTGAAACACATACCCCTCATATAACAACTGTGGGACTGTAAGGAAGTCATCTCTTTCCTCTTCTGAAAACGGTGATATCAAAATGCCTGCCTCACGAAGTCACCATGAAGAGCATTGGAAGCATATAAAACAGTGCCCAGCACATACTAAACACTCAGTTATGGTAGTTGCTAATGTTACACTGGCACTGTCTGGGGAAAATCAGCCTTATGGTGAATGACGGAGTTGATGCTTTCTGAGAGAGAAAGAGGGTCCTTGAGCACTGGCTGACACATGTACCCATGCTTTCAGACAAAGCAAGCATTGTGGCCTGCTGATCTGATGTTTAACCCTTCCCCTTGTCCCACAAGAAACTACTTGAGGATAATAAGACCCAGCTGGGCTCTGTGCCCCTCCTAGAAAACAACAACAAAAAATAGACAAGGCACCGTTGGTTCAGCAAACAGAGGAATGAGGGCTGAGTACTTGGGAATATGAGAGAAGGCTCCATGGAGAAGGAGGTGTTTGAACTGGAACTTAAAAATTAGGTAAGACATGGAGGGGACGTTATTCCATACAAAACAGTGCCCAGCACATACTAAACACTCAATTATGGTAGCTGCTAATGTTACACTGACACTGTCTAGGGAAAATCAGCCTTATGCTGAAGGACGGAGAAATTCCAGGCTGAAAGCCCAGCCTGAACAAAGGCTAGAAATGGGAAAGTGCAGTCTGTTTAGAGAAGAGTGTGGTAAGGCTGGAGAACTAGGATGCCAGAGGACTAAGGTGAGAGCTGGAAGTGAAGGGCCAGCGAACCTTACTGGCAGGGAACACAAAACAAAAGTCATGACTACCATGGAGAAAATGGGGGGAGTGGGTCTGCATTTAAAATAGAGTGGTCACAGAAGCCTGTCTGAGGCGACACTTTTAAGAAGTAAAGGAGCAAGCCATGTGACTATCTGGGGGAAGCTTCCAGGCAGAGAAAATAGCAGTGCAAAGGCCCTGAGGCCACAGGGTGGCTGCCATGTTGGTGAGGCACTAAAAAGGCCCCTGTGATTGGAGTGGTAGGAAGTGAAGTCACAGAGTTAAACAAAAGGAAGCCAGCTCAAGAGAGGCCGTGCAGGCCATTACAGGGGCTGCAGCTTTCCCTTGAATGAGCGGAGAACCATTGAAGGATTTCCAGTAAAGGAGCAACACCATCTGACTTACGTTTGCAAAGGTTAGCTCTGACAGTAGCGAATCGACTGCAGGGGGCCGAGGGTGGCAGCGGGGAGACCAGGAAGGAGGCTATTGTAGAAATCCAGGCGAAAGAGGGCGATAGCTGGATCAGGGTGGCAGCTCTGCGATGGTGCACCTTGGTATCCCCCTGTAAAAACGAAGCTTAGGATCCCGGCCCTATGTGTCTCCCAATATCTCAAAGAGTCGGGACAGAATGGGGCGCCAGCCTGAGGGACGTGGGACGGTGGGGTGCGTGGGCAGCTCCTTGAACTTCCGGCCCCCCGCTGCCCTCCCCATAAAGCCTAGACAGATGCACGCCCCACGACGCGCGTCAGGAGGGGGAGATCCGGCGGAGGAAGGTTTTACTCCCCAGCGACTGAACTGGGAAGGGTGGTAAGGCGAGTGCCTTTACCGACAGTACGGGAGCAGGTCCTGGGCACCCGGCACTGCGTGCGCCCCGGGTTTGCAACCACTTTGCTTGTGCAGGTGTGGCAATGACATCTTGCGGGCGTCATGCGGGGAGCACCACAGCACCCCCTCCATACAATTCCCCCCACCCCGGCTAGGACCCCTTTGTCTCGCTTTCCTCTGCCCCCATCTGTCTGCCTGTCCCTCCTGCACCGGGTTCGGTGCTCACGGCCCTGCCGGGGTCCCTCTGACGGCCGTCGTAGCGGCGCGGCCCGGGCCTCGGGGCTCCCGAGAGGAGAAAATCATGAATGAAATGGATGCGATGCTCCCGCTCCCCCGCCCTCCCTGTCCAGGCAACCTCGGCGCGGGCGCAGTGTCTGAGGGGACTCCAAGCGGAGTTGCCGGGTGCAGGCGCCCGAGATCAGGGTCAGGTAGGGATGAAGGGTCTGTGAGCCCGCCCGACTTGGGCCCCGGACGCCGCGGGAGCTCCCCGCCCCCCGCCCGCCAGCCCCGCGGGCCCTGCGCAATTCCCGGGGAGCGGCGCAAGCCCGCCCGGGGGCGGGGCGGAGCCGGGGCCGAGAGCGCCGAGCCGACCCGGCGGCTGCGCCCGAGACTCTGCAGCCGAAGCCCGTTTGGCGAGGCGGCCGGGCGAGGGAGCGCGCACGGAGCGCGGGACAGAGCGCAGGGCAGACGGACCCACGGACGGACGCCCCCGCACACGCAGACGCGCAGAGCTCGGCGAGGTCCCCGTCACATACACACATTCACACACTCGCGCTGACACACACAGGGACACACGCACACTCGCGCGCGCACATCCTCCCGCCAGCCTGCCCGCCCGCTCGCCGGCGCCCGGAGCCCTCTGGCCGGTAAGTGCGGCGCCTCCTCGGCGCCTTTGTGTGGGGAGCTGGGAGGTGGAGGGCGCAGGGCCCCTCCCAAGGAGGCCCGGCAACTGAGATCTCCTCCAGACCCCGGGGCGGAGAAGCCGGCGCCCGCCCCCGCCACGCCCCCATGGGGCTCCCGACGCCCCCGGACTGGGGGAGGGGTCCTCCACGCCCGGGAGGGGATCCGGCGCTGGGTAGAGGGAAGAGAGAAGCAGCCACTCCCCACGGAGCTCGTGCGCGGTTCCCGAGAGGGGAGGGATCGCGATGGCGGTCCCGGGTCCGAGCCTCTGCTGCTGTGGCGGGTACGCGGCTCTTGGCTGCATTACCTCTCCAGGGTCCGAAGCTCCGGGAGGAGGTTGGAGATCGCCGCTAGCCTGCTGGCCTGTTAACCGTGGCTCCCAGCCTTCGCTTCGCCTCCCCCGACCGTGTAGCTTAAACCACCAGTTCCCCCACCCACCCCCAAAATAAAAGCCCAGCGCGTTCCCCTCCCCCAGCGTGCCCCTTCTGCCGGCTGAGGTCCAGACTCCTGCAAAACCTGGAGATTGCTCAGGTCAGAGCTCTGAGGGGCTTACCTTACCAGGGATCGTGTGGCTTTTGAGGGTCAGGACCAGATGAACCTTGGGAATTCATTTAGCCCCCTCATTCTACAGATGGGGAAACTGAGGCCCAGTGAGGTGGCTTGACCAAGGTCACAGGAGGGTTCAAGGCAAAGCCTGGGTTAGAATCTAGCGTCCCTGGCTTTCAGACTTACTTCCTCTCCTATACAATTCCATCCTTATCCTTGCCAAAACCCTAGAACATAAAAATTTACGCCAGTGTATCAGGAAAGTCTTTGTAATTCCAGCCCTGCCTACCCCTCCTTGGAGCGGCAGGTGCCATTCATTGGCTACCATATTTACTGTTTTAAAAAAAAAAAACAAAAAGGCTGGCCTTCAATTTGCATCTTTCAGCCTCACAGGAGATCTCTCTTAAGCAGGTACTTCAGGTTTGAGATTTAGTTTGGGAGAATTAAGCAGACCTGGATGGGAGATCAGATTCCAAGGTGTCAGTCCTGTTCCTCAGAAATCACTGAACCAATGTCCTCAATTGGACCAGGTGATGTCGTGGTTGAAGAGCCATCACCCCCCCACACACACATTTTAGCCTGATGACATACCTTCCACTTCGCTCTCTACTACTCCTTAAGGGCCTCAGCCTTCTGATCCAGCCGAGCTCCCTTCATCATCCCTTTGCAGAGGTCTCCAAGGCCTTCCTGTCCGGCCATCTCTTCCTCCTTGATGTTTGTTGCATGCAGCCTCTTGGTACTGCTGATGGAGCTGCTGGGGAGGCTTGAGTTACAGCCCCATCAAGCTCGGGTGGTGGCTCAGGGTAAGGCTCCCTCAAAGGCAGCTGGGCATCCCCAGAGCTGAACCCAGTGCCTGGTGCAGAGAGGTGCCCTGAGAGGTATGTTGATAGAGTGAGTGCAAGGTGGGTGGTGAATGGATAAAGTCAGTCACCTTTGAAAAGACTGTGTTGGATGGGGGAGTTGGCAAGGAGGACAATATTCAGTCTCTAGGGGCCTGAGGCTCTTGTCTCAAGAGCTTCCTTCTTGAGGGAGCAGCCTGGCAAGGAGCAGAGACAGGGTGACCAGCTGGCATCACTCCAGGAGCCACCACTCATATTCTTGTGTATGTAAATGGCATAATGCTCCAGAAGCATTATTTGCATAGACTTCATAATGAGCGGTGGCCCCTGAGTTGCAATTGCAGTGTGGTGTCTCTCACCCTCAGAGTGAAGAGATCTAGGTTCCAGGTCTCCTTCCTGGCTGGACAATTTCAGTGAATGCTTATAACCTCTCTGGGTCTCAATTTCTCCATCCGAAAAATAAGATCATTGGATTGGAGATTTACAGGATAGCTTTCAGGTCTGAACTGTTAGTGTGGTTGGGGGAGGGAGGAAGCACTTATTTATATAACTGCTGTGGGCCTGGTTTTCCTCTTCTATTACTCTATGATGAGATCATTTATGTAGGGTACTTAGCACAGTGCCTGGGGCATAGAAAAAACTCCGAATAGGTAGCTATTAATACCATTTAGGCCCTGGCCTTATGGATATACCCTCCACTTCTTCTCTTCTTAAAGACTGCTCAAGGACATGAGATTTTAGATCCTGAAAGGCCCTGCCTCTCAAAAAATCCCTCCTCCACTGATCTATTCCTGGACTTAGGGCTCAGCCAGCATAGGACATCCATGAAGCTTCCTAGGAGAAGTCGCACTTTTGTTTATCAGTTACTTCACGCCTAAGGGTGATTGAATTTGATCATTTATATACAGTCAAAGTTTTTCTTACAGGCTGTCACTTATGTATTTGATCTTATGGTATCAATAGTGGTATTATTCCCATTTTATAGATGGGCAAGTTAAAACTCAGAGTTTAACCTGAACTCTTTCTTCTGTGTCACTTTGCCTATCCTTTCCTGAAACCTGTCCTGAAAGAGACAGCTGACCCCTTGGGCAAAGTTGAGAAGGAAGGCTTTATTTTTCTGGAAGATGAGAAATGGGTTCTTGGAGAAGCTCGGTAGCATTGGAGCTGGGTCTACATGATTTGTATGGGGGAAGGAAGGAGGAAAATATTACTAGTGAAAACAGCAAGAGCAGAGAGCTGGTGGTAGGAGCTTCTAGGACAAGTGTAGAAACTGGAAAGTGGTTCATTCCCATTGGAGCAAAAAGGATAAAAGAGGAGCTGTGAGAAGTAAGGCTGGGTAGGAAGATGGAGGCAGTGGCTAGGGCAGGAGTGTCAAGCCAAGGGCTCGACCTTTAGTTTTTGAGTAGGGGAGAGACATGATCAGACATGGCCATTAGGAAACTCACTCTGGCTGCACAGAACAGATTGGAGGAGGAGAGCCTGCTGGCAGGGAGCTCAGGTAGGAAACAATGATAGTCCCATAGGTAAGAGATAAGGAGGGTCTGGGCAGGGTGGTGGTGAGAGTGGGGGTGGGGGTTTGTAAGAATGAGGAGAAAGAGAATTTGATGCAGAGGGCACAGTGTCACCAGAATCAGCAGTGGACTGGATATGGGAGGAGAGGAGAGAGGAATGAGAAATGATGGCAAGGCTTGGAACCTGAGTGGCTGAACATCCACTCACAGAGTCCAACAGGAAGGGATGGGGAGGCCCAAGAGTGGGGGGCCATGATCTGACAGGGCACCAGAACAACTGCAAAGCTGGCTCACCGAGCACCCCAAACTGTCCAGAACCCGTTGCTTCATTCATTATTCACATAGAAACATCTGTTGCACGAGGTTGTTCTAGACTCTATAGAGATGCATTGCTAAAAAAGATGAACGACCTCTACCAAGGGAGACAGAAAAGAAAACATAAGCAAAGTATAACATTTCAAGAGGTGAGCAATACTCTGGAGACAGATAAAACCCAGTGAGGGGTGACTGAGGGGGAAGAGATTTACCCTTAAATAGAATCATCTTCAAGGAAGTGATATTTGAAAGTCCTGAATGGAGTGAGGAGGAGACCTTGGGGAAGAGGATTCTAGGAAGAGGAGACCACAAGTGCAAAGGCCCCTGGTAAGAATAGTTTGGTGTTTCCAGGGACCAGCAAGTGTGGCTATAAAACATAGGTCAAGAAGGAGGGTGGGAAGGAAAATGGAGGAGAGAGGGGCAGGTCCAGATCACACAGGCCTGAGAAATAAGAAATCACGTGATGTTAATGGGTCCAAGAGAACTGAAGTCCCACTCTCCATGTGTGTTTCATGCCCAGAGAACCAAGCCTGACACTCAGCAGTGGCTCCCTAAATAGTTGTCTAATGAGTAGGAAACCACCATTTATGTATGCAGCTTTACAGTGGTGGTGGTGGTGTTCAGTTGCTCAGTTGTGTCCAGCTCTTTGTGACCTCATGGACTGCAGCACGCCAGGTTCCTCTGTCCTCCACTATCTCCTGGAGTTTGCTCAAATTCATGTCCATTGAGCTGATGATGCTGTCTAACCTTCTCTGTCTCTTAAAGCCTCATATCGTGGACTAAATAAAGATTTTGTAGCATAGTAAGGTAAGGGCATAGTAAGCTGTGTATGATCAAAATGATAAAGCTCAGATGATCTGAATATCTGTGATATCATTCAAATATGAAAGTTTGAGTCATGTCTGCATATTTGGTGTGACTGTTGACTAAGATGAAATAGTAAAACATACCTGAAATGATTGTAATACAGTTAAAATGGTAACCTTTTATGGTTTTCCCTCATCCCCTTCCCAGTGCAAATATACAACCTTTTGGTTTCATTTCAGATTTTCCCTTGTGCAACTCTTGCCCTCAGCCATTTCCCCTGTAGTGATTTTAAAGAAACTCATCCCAAGCACAAAGGCCCATATTGGCAGGACAAGGAATTATCATTTTCTTCAATAAATTGACAGATTCCAAAGAACGAAGACAGGGCAGTGTGGAGAGAGAAACTATTTATAGAAGTATAAATTCTTCAAGCACCTAATTAATTGTTTAAATGGATCTACAAGTAGGAATGGAAAAACTCCAGAAGATGGCTAATCATTTAAAGCTGTTTGTCTTCATTAAGGTGAACACAGGATATGTGTGAACATTTCAAAATATATGGCACCTTTTACCGAAAATTTAACCCACAGACCAGGAAAGATCAGTCCAAAGCTTACTTGTGGTTAAGTGAGCTGGGACAAAGTCCTTCCCCTCTCCCAAACTGTTTCCCTGTCTCTAGGAGGTAAGGCTTGGGTTTCTAGGGCCCTTGAGGCACTAAGCATGGTGGTCTGTGATATCTGTAGGCCCACACTGTTATCTTCCCGGAGGACAGTGACCAGTGTCACAGTGTGGGGATGTGGCTCCCTGTGACCCTCAGATGATGTGATGTATGGGAGGCAGACAGGTGGTCCTGTCACAGAGGAGATGGGATGCTTCCATCAAGCAGACAGAACCAGGTACTAGGCCAGACCTTCTGAGGGGGCAAGTTGACAGGTAATCTAAATCTGAGAAGTATAGACTCTCTCTAGGTGCCCTGGTCCAATTTCCATCTGACTTCTGCATGTCTTGTCACTTCTAGCAACTGGAAACTCAGGTCAGCTGAAGAAAAAAAACACTTAACCCTTTTAATTTTTGCACAGTACCATCACTAAAAAGCTCTCCCTTACCTTAAACCGTGGCATTGTGGAAAATAAGGTCTTCCCCCATTCTTCAGTATTATCTCCATCTTTTTTGCATCTGGTGAGATGTGGGATGAGTACCTTGGCCAGGAATGTCTGGCAAAGCTCCAGAAATCCCAGACTCTTAGAAGGAAGCTTTTCCCATTCGACTGTGGCACTTAGAATCAAAGCCATCTTCCTTCCTGTGTCCCCCCTTGACACAGTCTAGACTTAAGTTTCTATAGCTAGGGTGCAGCACGTTGAGTTGGGAAGGGATCCTCTCAAGCTAGACACAGGGGATCCACAATTTGTAAGCGAGCAATGTCTTAGTAAGAATTCCTGACTTTGGCCTAATGAGGGGCATTGACTCTTCTTGACCATATCTGGTTACTGTGATGGCAACATACAGACCTTCATGTGATGAGATGATTGGCTGAGAGACCTGGAGAGACATACTGTACCAAGCTTTAAGATGTCTTTCTTAAAAGTGGAAATGTTCCTTTTCTCCCCACAATTCTCTGGAAGCCACTCAGGAGGGAGTCAGTGGACTTCAGTGGTGGGCAGCATGTGGCTGTCTGGAGTGGACCCAAAGATTGTATATTTCATCATCTGCCTAAGAGAGTGGTCCAGTCTTTAAAAAATAAGTTATACTATAAAAATAACAGAACCATACTGTAGAATTAAATGTAAGATGAACCATGATTTTATCTGTCCTATTCTGTTTCTCCTATAGATCTGTATCATTTAATAGTTGAAATCAGTCCACATCTAGTTTTGTACCCAGCATTTTTTACTTAACATTTTCTCATAACTTTTGTGCTCATGCATGACCTTCTTCCATCCTCAGTGGCTTTAGAATACTTTACTTAGCCATTTCTTATCTGGTGGACATACTCAGTAGTGAACATCTTCACAAACGCAGCTCTTCCATCTCAGATTCTCAAGGCTTCTGACTTAACCATCCCCAAGAGGGTGGACAGGACAGGGGTGCTGGGGAGGGGGAAGAAGAGAACAAGGTTAAAGAACGTGTCGACCGTGGACAGATGCAGGTTGATTTCATGGATGCTGATGACATGGCCCTGGATCCAGAGGTGGGAAGGGAAGAGTGAATACCAGAGCTGGAGCCAAGGAGAGGCTGGAGAGGGAGATTATGGGCCAGGAGGCCAGAGTCACAGGCATTGAGGGTGTGATAGAGGGGTGTCAGATTTCAGATAGAGTCCCTCCAGCATTTTGGTGATTTGGTTTGGGGTGCCTTTTTTAAATTAGGAAGCAATACATAAAATGTACTATTGTAACCATTCTAAGTATATAGTTTAGTAGCATTAAATACATTCATATTGTTGTACAACCATCATCACCATCTAGCCATAGAACTCTTCACATTGCAGAACTGAAACTCTGTACCCATTAAACAATGACTCCTCATTCCCCCACCCCAGTCTCTGATAACCTCTTTCTACTTTCTGTCTATAAATTCGCATATTCTAGGTACCTTGTATAAGTGGAATCATATGCCATTTGTCCTTTTGTGGCTAGCTTATTTCACTTAGCATATTTTCAAGGTTCACCCATGTTGTAACATGTGTCAGAATTTCCTTCCTTTTTAAGACTGAATAATAGTCCATTGTATGTATATGCCACGTTTGTTCATCCATTCATCTGTTGATGGACACTGGGGTTGCTTCTACCTTTTGGTTATTGTGAATAATGCTGTTAAGAGCATTGACATACGGGTACCTACTTGAGCCCGTGCTTCCAATTATTTGGGATACATGCCTAGAAGTGGAATTGCTAGATCAAATGATATGTCTATATTTAACTTTTTGAGGAACAACAGGGTGGTTTTTATTAAGCATTTTTGTGTACTCATCGAAAAAGACCACTAAATGAAGTCTTAGGAGTGGAGGGTCCAGGAAGAAACCATTAATTTTTCTAAGTAAATTTTGTGTAGGTTTCTCCATGGCATTGGAGGGAAGAGAGAAAAGGGAACAGAATACAAATGAATCCACCCTCCATTTCTGAAGAATTATTATGATTTAGAGGCATCGTGGGTGGAAAAAGAAAGCTCTCAGGAGAGATCTTTCTCGGAGTTGGGATTCATTCACACATGCAGGTATTTACTGCGCCAGGAAATCAACCTGCCATGAGGACCCTGCCCACAAGGAGCTTGTGTGTATCTGTTGGGGTCACCAGTGCGTATCCAGGCAACAGTGGTCTGTACAGATGCTCACTATGGTAGTCATAAGTACTAACATTTCTGAGTGCTTACTACATTATCTCACTGATCTTTTATTACGGTTCATTGCAGAGAAGTTTTTATTGTCCTCGGTGTATTGATAAAGACTCAGAGAGCTTAAGTAATTTGCCAGAAACACACAACAAGCAAGTGGCAGAGCAGGAGTTCACACCTAGGTGTGTAACCGTGCTCTGGTGATGAGCTGAGAACTATGGGGACCCAGGAGAGGCACCTGCCCAGCGTGGAGGTCAGAGAAGGCTTCCTGGAGGAAGGGGTCAGGTGAGCATTTTGGTGTAAGTTGGCTGTGTTCTTCTGTGGCTCATGACTTCAGAACAGGGTTTTTGGTAGGAGCAGTGGCAGCATCCAGCCCCGCCTCCTGTGCCTCTGGTCTCCCAGGGCGCCCCCACCCCTATCCCACTCCAGCTCTGTTGTGACCACATTTCAGAGGAAGATGCTCAGAGTCATCATTCCCGGTGCTGATCGAGGCAGGGAGGCCAGCATGGGGCCTGTCCTTTTCCCTCTGACATTTGCTGCCTCTGACTCCCTTAGCTGCCCTCCTTCCAACCCCTTCTGGGATACCTTAGAGGACAGCCCAGGGTGCCTCCCGGGTCTGGGCAGCGTCAGGCCAGTGCACTGGAGTTGGCCAAATACAAAGCCCAGGAGTGGCAATGGAAGTCACATATCTACCTGTGTCACTTCACACCGAGGATACCAGGACCCATGGGCTCCCATCACCCCAAAGCCCGCCTTCCCAGATCCCAGAAGTAGCCAGTTCTCTCTGCTCTTTGAACCCCTTGTAGCTCCCTGTGGCCTACAGCAGTGTTTCTCAACAAGGATCCTGCTGGTCTATAGGTGGGGAGTTCTTTATTATGACAGCATCCCTGGCCACTCCCCTGAATATTTCCCAGGAGCACCCTTCAGTCATCATGACAACCGAGAATGCTCACACACATTTGAAAGTCTGTTTTATGAGCAGGAAGATGTATAGACCTTCAGCGTTGCATTCCGCGAGTTTTGATGACTATGTGAAGTGGAATAACCGTCACCAGGATTGGGATGTGGGACGTTTCCATCACCTCTCAGAGTTCCTTCTTTCTCCTTCAGTCAGTACCCGCCCTCAGAGGGAACTGTCCTTGCCATTTCTGTCACTGAAAATGACTTTTGTCTGTACTTGATCTTGGTATAAACGAACTCAGGTAGCATGTGGTCTTTGTGTCATAAGTAGTTTTTGAAATCCATCTGTATTGTTACACCCCCACTCTCCCCGACACATGCAGATCTCTACATGCCAACTAGAATGGCAGTCCTCGCCTTTATCCTACCAAGGGAAAGTGGGCTGTGAGTTAGTCTGTGTGTGTTCGCAGGATGCACGAAGCCCTCGGCCGTGAGATATGAGGGCCCCCTCCTGCCCACGGTCCAGCCACACTGACGGGCCTTCTCCCAGCCCATCTCACCCTTTCACCTCTTCTGGCCTTTGCCGCTGCAGTGTTCTCTGCCTGGAACACCCTCTGCACAGTCTGGTGAATTCTCCTGGTCCTTGGGATGCTCAAACATCAATTCCCTGTGCAGTTTCCTGGATTTTCCTGCTGTGCCCTCCCAGGCACCCATGTCCCACAGCCTCCATTGACATTTAGCACATATTCAACTCTACTCACAAGACTGCAAGCTGGTTAAGGGCAGGGACTGGGGCTTAGTCATTTGTATATCCTCGCAGGTCCAACACACAGAGCCTGATAGTAAAGAAACAGATTTAAGATTATAGCAGGTCCTGTCTCAAGATTGCTTAGAGGCAAATTGGGTCTAAAATAACCCAAACCACCCTTTGAAATTGATCAAAGAAAGGTGATGGAAAAAAAGACTGTAATCTCTGACTACAAATGATAAATATAGCATTAAACTCACTACCAGTGAGGCAGAGACCTCCAGCCCTTCCCCAGAGGATCTGGATTCATGGGAAATCCATGGGCATTAGTAAGTGCAAAGTAATACAGCTCAAGGAGTCAAGGGGTTGGGCAAAAGAGTAAAGGCAATCAAGGAAGGCTGCCTGGAGGAGGTGAGTTCCAAAGTTTTTTCAAAGAGTAGTCTGTTGAGCCAGAGAGTTACATAATCAAGGGTAATCTATAGAAAGCCTTAAAGCGTGAGCCAAGGCAGCCTGGATCATGGTCTGATCTGTCTTCTTGTGACTGTGGTCCTGAGTCTCACATAGGTCCCCTTCCCGCACCTTTCACTCCTTTTCATTCACTTCTTCCTTCCCTCTTTTCTCCTATTTAATCTCCTTTGCATCTTCTTTACAAACTTGAATGTGCGGAAGGAGCTGGATGTACATTGCTTGGCCTTCCATCCCGTTCTTGGTGTACTGGACTCCCCTTCTTGGAGGAGATAGAAGTAGGCCCATCCCCTGTCCCCGTACCCCCAGCCTGGGCAGCTCACAGCAGTCAAGGTTCTGGACAAGAGAACGAGGGAGCAGCCAAGGCTGGAGTGTGGTCCATTGCCAGGTGCCGAATTATAGATCAAAACACTAGGGGAAAAATTCAGCTGGAAGAGAGGTCAGTGTGTGCTGGATTCCCTGGGGAGGCTTCCTGGAGTCAGCGTGAGCTTCGGCAGGCCCTGGCCACAGCTCAGGGGAGAGGAGCAGGGGAGCCTGTCCAGGAAGGAGGACCAGGGGAGACACAGGCTGAGAAGCAACAGTGAGCACAGCTTGGGGGTGGGGTGGTGTTCATGATGGAAGAGGATCTGGGGAACCCCACGAAGTTGGGTTTTCAGCTCTTTGTGCCCCACCTTCCTCCCGGCCTTGTGTCTGACCCAGGGAACCCCGAAACCTCCCAGGGCTCTCCAAAGGGGAGAGAGCAGTTCTGCCGGAGAGGCCTCGTTCATCCCTAAGGTAGCCTCTTCAACATTGCTCTCCTTAACTCCAGGACACCTGGCAGAGCCTAAGGACAAAGGAAACAGCTTTGCAGCTGATGGCACCGCCTGGTATGGAGAGCAGGAGCAGCTCCCATGCAGGGTTGACTTGGAGGGCCCTGGGACAGGCAGCTTTGAACCAGGTCAGCATGGTGACAGGGAGGCTGTCGGCCCCGGGTGGCCTTGTACTTTCTCTGCCTCAGTCGCTTCCGCCGTCTTTACCACAAACTTGTGACCAGCAGCTTCTATTGCTTCCATGGCCCAGAGGAAGAAACCAAGGCTCAGAGACGTTAGGACACAGGTCCAGGGCCCCGTGGGGATAATGGGGCAGAGGACAGCGTTTCAGCCAGGTCTCTCAGCCTCTGAATCCATCCTTTTTGCAGAGGACCTTGGCTGCCTTAAGGTGTGTGACCTCAGAAAGTCCAGTCTGTTGTGTTTTGAGGGATTCTCCCAGTGACTGACGACTCGGTGACAGCCCTCCCCCGGCCCTGGGTCTCTAGACCCTTTTCAGCCTTGACTCCTGGCTTCTTTTTTTCTCTTTCCTATTCCATTCAACTTCCTGGCTCACACAGTATCCTCTCTCCTAGCAAAGGTGCCTCAGACCCAGCTCACGTTTCCAAACTGTTTGCATCTTGCGTCCCCCCAGGCTCTGACTCTGCCTCTGTTTTGCCTGATTCTTTTACCAAACCCCGAAGTGCCAGCATCTTCCCAACTCGAGCTCAGAAGGGTTACCTGAGAGGCTAAGGGTGGGGCCCTGATGGAGGACTAGACCCCACAGTGAGGTGTGGCAGGACCCAGAGTTCTCCCTAGCCGCAGGTGGGAACAGACCTAGCTCTGTACCCCAGCCCCCTCCTTTCCAAGTGCATACGTGCCCTGTGAGAGGTGGTTCTGTAGGTGACGGAGAAAGGAGCAGATGCCAGACAGGATCTTCATGGGCAATCCAGAGCAACGCACAGGCAGCCCTGGCATTCAGGCCCAAGGTTGGCGTCAGGGACATCTAGGGCTAAAACCAGGGGCAGGTAGAGATCAGAAGCCCAGAATCAACTGTGATGATCAGGGTGTGTATGTCACCAGCACTGGCTAGGTCAGGATTCTAGTTCTGTTTGGAGGGGGCAGAGCTGCAAGAGTGGACAAGGCCTCAGTCCTAGAAGGAAGATGACCGAGACAGAGATTCTGCCTGCCAGGGCTTCAGGCGAAAGGCCAGGTGCTGGGATGGGGCCAGTGTCAGAGCCGGATGAGCAAGAGTGAGACTGAGTGTTGTGAAAATAATAGTATTAGGTAACACTTAAATAGGCATCCTTGGCAGCTCAGTGGTAAAGAATCTGCCTGCCAGTGCAGGAGATGCGGGTTTGCTCCCTGGGTCAGGAAGATTTCCCTGGAGAAGGAAATGGCAACCCACTCTAGTATTCTTGCCTGGGAAATCCCATGGACAGAGGAGCCTGGCAGGCTGCAGTTCATGGGGTTGCAAAGGGGTTGGACACAACTTAGTGACTAAGCAGCAACAACACTTACGCAGTGCAGTCTGTGCTACTGGTCCATTTTACAGATAAGAAAACTGAGGCAGCAAGCATTTGAGTCAAACTCCTGATCTCTTCCAAGACTGGCAGCATGGCCCCTCACATTCATAGCTTGACATCAGCCATGGTGGGAGCATTTACACCAGAGAAATTGGCAAATGCCACAAATTATGGCTTTTTAAATTTTTATTACTTTTTTTTTCTGAGAACCAGTTTATTAGCATACCACTAGGCTCAGAGGGTAAAGAATCCACCTGTAATGCAGGGGACCTGGGTTCAATCCCTAAGTTGGGAAGATTCCCCTGGAGAAGGGAATAGCTACCCACTCTAGTATTCTTGTCTGGAGAAATCCATGGACAGAGGAGCCTGCCAGGCTACAGTCCATGGGGTCGCAAAGAGTCAGACACGACTGAGCGACTATCACTTCACTTCAGGCTCATTCCAGAGCCTCCATGAACCTCACCTATGGGTGAGAAGACTTATATTAACTGAAAAGCAGGCAACACCTGACACACTAGATGATGATAGCCTTTTTAAGAGCTTACTGGACCCTGTCTAAGCATTTTACATGCATCTCATGTAGAAACTTCATGTAAGGATCAGCATTCATTCAGTCTCCATGAGAACCCACTGAAGTGTAGACACTGCTTTCCCTATTTCACAGATGAGGAAACTGAGCTGCAGAGAAGTCAAGTATCTTATCTAAGATCAGGCAGTCAATGAGGGAGCCTCGACTCAGATTTGGCCGCCCAATCCCAAAGCCTGTGCTTTGTGGCGTTTTTGATGAGCCATTTATACACACTCAAACCCTAGCCCTATTTTCATTTATTTTTTCAAGAATAGATCTTGAATATCTTCCTGGTGCCAGACAGAGTATTAAGTGAGGAAATAGGAATGTCCACATCAGAGGCCATGCACCTGGTGGTTTCAATAAAGCTTGGGTCTGGGGTGAAGGCAAACTGAATTTGAAGCCTGCTTCTGACGCTTACCAACTGGGTGACCTTGAACAAGTGACTCAGTCTGTCCAAGTCCTCATCTCCACATGTGTAGGAGGGGGCTGACAACTGTGTTTAGCTCATAGGGCTATGGTGAGAGATGAGTGATGTAACACATGTACAGTATTGGCACGATATCCAGCACTCCCTAAGCATTTGACAAAAGGAAGCTGCCTTGATTACAGTCCACAGGTTTGTGTTTGGGTAGCTCCGCATGAGGTGGGGATACAGGCATCAGTAGATAACCACCGAGGGACTTTCCTGGTCATCTAGTGGTTAAGATTCCTCCATTGCAGGGGACACGAGTTCAGTCCCTGGTCGGGGAACTAAGATCCTGCATGCCACATGGCATGGCCAAAAAATATATAAAATAATTAAGTTAAAAAATAATCACTGAATAGAGCATGAGAACCGAGGGGGTACCCAGTTCTTTCTAAGAGAGTCAGGGAGAGTGCTGCTGAGGTCACATTTGAACAGGGTCTTGAAAGGGTCTTAGAGAGTTTTCCAAGCAGAGAAGGGAAATGGGGGCTTTTCCCTGAAGGGAGAAGTGCATCCCAAGGTATCCTGAGTAGGAACTCGCATCTAACGGAATGGAAACATAGAAACACTCCCCTCCCAAGAGATGTCATCACGCCTTCACCTTTGTAATTGTCTGTTTCCTCCTTGTAAGTTAAACTGCATACCTTGGGTGGAGAAGGAGGGGACGGAAAGGGGGTGTTTTCAGAATCTTGGAGAGCAGAGGATTAAACCAGATGACCTTGCAGCCCTGAAATCCCACTCTTCTATTGAACATCTTCTGGTCTCCTGCCCACCACACAGATACAACTGTCCGCAATAGATACTGACCCACACGGGGGAACTGGGCCTGCGTCAGTCACTGACTCGGGTGGGAAAGCTCCCCTTTCCCCACCCTCTACCCTCCAACTCCCCAACCCCCCCCCCAGCCCCACCCATGGACCAAAGCCTTGTTTCCCTGCTGCTGGGAGCGCCCTCTGCTGGTTCCCTGCTGCTCCACCAGCTCCGCCTCATCAAACCTTGATACCCCCAGAATCAAAACTTGAGACCTTAAGGAAAGGCCCTTAAATGTCATTAAGTTGATTTTTTTAATTTTCGTTTGTGGATGCTGTGACTCGGATTAGAGGAAATGACTGGCCCAGGGTCACACACTGGACTAGAGCCCAGGGCTGCTGTGCCCTTGGCCATGGAGTGCATGCGTTCCTCCAGTCATGGAGCACGGCTGCTACTATCACGCACACTCTCCACTCCAGCCCATCTCCCGAGGCGAGCTCTCTGGGCTGCTGCTTCAGGTGGAGCAACCTGAGGCCAGGGTCCAGGGCAGGGCTTCCTTCTGTTCCTGGGGAGGACATACGAGGTAACGGCCCTGTGGCTGTGAACTCCTTCGGAGCCCTGGGGACAGGAGTCTCCCTCGGGCTCCTTCACTAAGTCACCTGCTGTATGAGTCTATCCAAGTCACTTCACCACCTGAGCCTCAGTTTCTTCATCTGTAAAATGGGAGTGCTGCCCCCAAAGACCTAGGTGAGGATTGTTTCAAAGAACATGTACAAGGTAACTGCTGTAGTCTGCCGTTTCATTCGTGTTGACTCTCTTCCTATTTTCAGAGTGTTGTTTTCAACGAAGACCAAAAGCCAGAAGAGAAGAGAGCTGAGAACTATGGGCAGCAAGAGGCAGACCTGTTACTACTAGCTGTGTGCCCTTGGGCAAGTCACTGGACTTCTCTGAATCGCCATTTCCTCACCTAGAAACTACAAGGTAATGATCGTATATTCCTTCTAGGGCTGTTGTGAAGATTAAGGTCTGCCTCATGTCTCTGGAAAGAAGGGGAGGGAGGAGGAAAACATAGAAGGAAGAACATGACAAATGAGCCACCTCAGAAAATGTCCCTGTCCGCACTCCCTTCCCACATGCCCTTGTCGGATTGAATTTCTTTCCAGGCGTTGAGCGTGCCCCGCTTCCTCTCAACTGCAGGCCCCTTCACGGGCCTTCCTTCTGCCTGGAGCACCCCCGCCGCTCCTCTGTCACTCCACAACTCCTGACCCCCACCCCACCTTCACGTCTCCTCGTTGATTCCTTCCCGGGAACCTTCCCTGACTCTGCTGCCTCCCTCGGAGCCTCACCAGCAGCCCCCACACCCTGCACTTCTCCCGTCAAACAGGCTGCCTGTGTTCCATTGCCTTTTGCCTCCCTGTACTCCCCCTCTGAGAGCCTGTACTTCGCTGTATCCCCAGGGCCTCACCCTGTGGCCCGCACATAGTAGGTGTTTGGTAAGCACTAGTGTTTGGTCATCACGAGTCAAACGCATGAGTGCTCCAGACCCTGAATCAGACTCACGCGAAAGATGGAAAACTCTTTCCATCTTGCCCAGCCCTCACCCCTTTGCAGCCTGGGCCTCTCCAGCACCCCTTCATCTCCCCTTCCCTTGGCTGCCTGCCACACCCATGCCACTGTCTCCCTCCAGCAGAGCAAGGTGGAGAAGCCGTCGTCATTCATCAGGGCACGTCCCAAGCGGAGAACTCTCAGACCCTGTGTTTGGGATCCAGAGCTCTCTGAGTTTGCAGTCTGCTCAGACGTGGGGACAGATGGCTGGACAGTGGACAGCTGGGCAGGGAGGGTAGGCAGCTTGGCAGGATGGAAATAGCAGTGAACTAAGCATTGGGAGTCCTGGGCTCAGAGCCTATCTGTTCCACGAGTTTGCTGCACACATCAGTCTGAGCACTGTGGTTGGCAGCAACAGAAACTGACAAACTTACACAGGAAAGCTGCTTGTTAGAAGGCTTTGGGGTGTGACACAGGATGACAGGTAACTGACCTCTGGTCTTGGGCCCTCCCTGTGGCAGGGGACCGGCAGAGCACCTGGGGAAGAGAGAGGCAACTCCCAGAAGGGAATCCGGATTTTTAACCACCTGAAAACACTTGTTCACACTCTTTGTGACTTGAGGCAAGTACTTAATCTTCCTTGCCTTGGTTTCCCTTTGGGGACATCCTAAAGCCGGCCTCTCTCCTCCATTCACATCTCCTGTGCTTTGTCCAGAGAAAACTTTCTGCCCTGGCCCCAGATGGCACCTCTTCCCATCTGGACATTTGGGGATGGTAATGAGGAGGTGACTGAGCACCTATGTGCTTCCCTGCCACCGCCCCGGGAAGGAGGGCGAGGCCACTCCACCTGCCAGCTCTGAAGCACATGGCTCATTTGCAGGAGGCGGTCAGCCTGGTTCTTCATGAAGCAAGCATGTCCTCTGCCCCTGCAGATTGAACGTGCTGATAAGAACCTGAGTGGCATTCTGGGTCCCTTTCTGGCCATGACATGGCCATCTTCTCCAGGTTGGGAAGCTCCTGGCTAGGTTCTGCCCACCTAAGAACCCTCAAAACCACTACCCCTAAGACCCTGCCACTGCCCTCCATCTGACCTTTAACATGTACATCAACAGGCTTGGGCCCTGAACACCTGGGATGCAGGGGTGGCTGACGGGGTGAACGTGCTCTCAAGTCACTGCTAGGGGAGGCAGGTGCACAAACAGCTAACTATAGAAGCAGAACAAAGTCAGAGGCAGACAGGAGTATGAGCCGGTGCGGGGTGGGAGCGGAGATGGGAGACCTTAATTCTTCCCGGGAGATCAGGAGGTGCTTCATGGAAGAGGTGATGGGGAGAATTAGTTAAAGTTGACAGGAGGGGGAAAAGAAACATCAGGCTAAGGTAACAGCACAAACAGAGGCCTGGAAGTAGGAGTGGACGGGTTTGGTCCTGAGGACATGGCCGTGTAGTGGGATTCAAGCTTTGGGAGGTGGTAGAGGCTCCGTGTGGACACTTCAGGGTGTCTAGAGCCTAGAGCTGTGATGCCCAACCTTCTTGGCACCAGGGACCAGTTTTGTGGAAGACAGTTTCTCCACGGACGGGGTGGGGGATGGTGTTGGGATGATTCAAGCACATTAGATTTACTGTGCACTTTATTTCTATTTATTCTTTATTTCTATGTGTCCTTTATTACATCCGCTCCACCTCAGATCATCAGGCATTAGATCCCAAATGTTGGAGACCCCTGCTCTGGTGAGCCCTGGGAGCCCCAGGAGCAGGAAACCCAAGGTAGAGGGTATATTTGCCTGGGGTTGGGTCAGGAGGTTCCTGGGGGCTCAGCCTCCCACCCAGAGATGCTGGCTGCAGCATCCCAGCTCCTCCTCACCCACCTGGGAAGAGAGTGCAGACTCCTCTGCCTCCCTCCCCAAACCTGTCAGCTATTTCTCTGCATTCATCCTGGGCAAAGCTGGCATCCACTCCAGGATGCCTCCTAAGAGCACCCACGCATCCACCATCCCACCCTCCAGGCAGAGGTGATGTGCCCTGTGCCCACAGCCCATCCCAGGCAGGCCTCTGTTAGCACGCTTCACCAAGCCCCCAGCGTTACCTGATCTGTCTCCCCCATCAGCCATGAGCTCCTGGAAGATAAGGTGGGCTGGTCCAGGCCGAGTCTCCAGCACCCCTCCAGGTGCACCATTACCTTCACACACGAACGGACGAATGACGCTGATGACATTTAAGGTTCCAGGAGCCCAGGATCTAAACCACCTTATTTTATAGATGAAGCCTCAGGGGTCCAGAGTGAAAGAGGATTGCCCAAAGTCATAAGCAAGTGGGGAGAGGAGTTTTAAGAGGTAAGTTTGGATCATAGCAGCACTATTCACAACACCCAAAAGGTGGAAGCAATCCAGAAGTTCATCAGATGATGAATGGGTGAAATGTAGTTTGCCCGTGGAGTCGGATATTATCTAGCCGTTAAAAGAAATTAAGTACTGACACATGCTACAGCAGGGATGAACCTAGAAAATGTTGTGCTGAGCAAAAGGATCCAGACACAAAAGGCTACAATATTGTAAGATTCCATTTAGTTGAAATACACAGAACAGGCAAATCTGTGAGAGACAGGAAGAGGATTAGTGGTTACCAGAGGCTGAGTGAGGGGAGGATGGGAGGGACTCCTTAAGGGGTACAGGCTTTTCTTTTGGGGGCGATGAAACTTCTGGAACTAGATGATGGTGGTGGTTTCACAACATTATGGATGTAATAAGTACCCTGGAACTGTATGTTTTAAAATGGTTTAAATGGTGAATTTTATGTTATGTGAATTTTACCCCAACTGTAGTTTGGGACCAGATCAGGTAACCACCAGCTGGGTCAAATGTCTGTTCCTCAAACATATGCCACTGATCACCCTTCCTACAACAGACCTCCTCAGCCCAGGGACAGGGGAGCCCGTGGCACCACTTGGTTCAAGGGAAGCCCCACCCGGTTGGCAGGATTTCTGCTCAGGTGCCTCTGCTGTGTCCTGGCCTACATCACTTCCCCAGCCTACTGACCAACTGCTTCCAGTTAATGCCAAATACTCTATCCATCTCAAGCCTCCGGGATGCTCTCCTATGTCTGTTTGCACCGTGAAGGAAGTTCTTCTTGTGACCCCTCATCCACCTAGAAACATCCTTTAAGAACCAGCTCCTATCTTCCCCTTGCCGAAGACATCCCCTCTACCCCCTCACCACAAGCTGAGCTCCCCAAGATATCACATGCATGCCACTTATTAAAGCAGGTGTGGGAGCGATCGTGTTTGCCTGTGTGTCTCCCCAGAAGACTGGGAGTTACAGGGGAAAGGACCTGGCGTGTTCATCACTGTGTTCCTAGTTCTGCTGCCTTGCTCCCTGAAGCTGCTCAGTGAGAGCTTGTTGAATGGGGCAGTGGCTTTGGAAAGGTTCTCTCCCCTCCCAGACATTCTCCATTGGTGAGGGAGGGACAGGCCAGGTGATCTCCAAGTCCCTTTATCTCGGAGGTTCTCTGGTTTCTAAGAGTAGCAGTGAGGGGCCAGTCCAGCAAGTGGCTGCCTCTGGTCACAGGCCAGTTTTCTTCTCCTGTGTCCCCGGCTGGTTGAAGTGGATAAGGGGAGAGAAGGAGCTTGCAGCAATCTACAGCAAGCAGCTATTTCTCTCTTGGCTGGAAGGAAGAAGGGCAGTGCCCAGAGACTGGACTTCTCAAGTAAGCCTGAATGCTCCAGCTCTGCTCCTTGGAAATCTAATTCAAACCCTCCCCTGAACAGCCTCCACATGCAGGTTTTGGTGAGATTGCCTGGAGTCCTTCGACTGCAGGGCCCAGAGCAGGCTCTTGCTTCATTGTCCTCTCCAGATGAGAGGTGCTACTCTTTCTGCTTTCCTGATGATGAAATTAGTCATTTTCTAGGAAGCTTATTTATAGAGTCTGCTGCACACATGCAGGGCTGAGCTATTCTGAACACGACTTGGGGCCTGGGAGGCTTGAGGTGTGAAAGCAGCTGTGGGTCACTCGTGGGTCCCCTTGCAGAGGTATCTGGATATACCTGGGTTACCTTTTTGCACTGAGCCAGGGGTCAGACCTTTGGGGCTGCCCTCCAGCCGGGGCGTTCTTCAAGGTAAAGAAAGCAAAAGCTCTGGATCAGGAGGTAAGGGGTAGGTGTTCTCCATCCCCATCCGCTGGCTACCCACTCGGCATGGAACCTGGAGCCAGGCAGACCTCCCTTCTGTGCCTTCATTTCCTGCTCTGCTAAATGAAAGGGCTTCCAGCTCCATGATACTGGCTTGCTGTGGACTGCAGCGGGGGAGAAGGGTTCCAAGTGCCTTCACGAAGACCTGCCTTCACAAAGGCAGCTCAGATAATGGCCATGTTTGAGGGGCCTGAGGTTTTTTCAGGAAGGTCAGGGCAACATTCACTTATTCAACGAGTGTTTATTTATTGAACACCCACTATGAAGCAGGCACCAGGCAAGACTTTCAAGCTACAATGATAAATGAAACCCAAATGGTGGTCCCTGCCCTCATGTCACTTAAAATCTAATGTTAGTCAAATAATGGCATAAGGTAAAATGAAATTTAAAACTCTGTCAAAGGCTGTGAGTAAAGCGTAATGGGAAGTAGAGCTCGGGGGGCAAGGGGCAGGGCTCTCCAGGCAAGAGAAAAGCATGTGCAAAGGCACTGTGTAGAAAAAAAGCCTGTCCTGATGTAACTAGAGTGCAGAGGTTAAAAAGAAAAGGGGCATGAAATAAGGCTGGAGGGATGAATGGAGGACAAACATTCAAGGTCTAGTAAACCATGTCTAAGGATTATTGTCTTTGTTTTGAGTGTAGTAGGATGCCATTCAAGTATTTTTTTAAAGAAGAAAGTTCTATGGTAAGTGTGAGAGAGTTGATTCTAGCTCAGGCCTGCCCTATCCAGTTGTGCAGGCTGTAAGCTGCACAACATACAAAGCCATATAAATTCGAACTATACGGAGCATGTTTCAGAGGTCAGCCTGAGTGGATGCCAGAGACCAATTAAAAGACTGCCTCAGTAATCTAGGCAAGAGATGCTGCCCTGGACCAAGATATAGGTGGCAGAGAGGGGGAAAAGTGGAGAGGCTCCAGAGACATTTAAAGGGCCTTGAAGATAGCAGTCATCTCTCTGCAAGAGAGCCGGGCCCTGGGGTTTGGGATTCTCAGAGATCCTGCCAACTGGAGTGGGGAAAGAGTAAAACAATTGCCAGTTGAGAGCAGAAGATGTCAGAATCAAAAGGGACATCCTTACCCCGACCTCTGTGCCCTTCACTGTTTCAGATTTGCAGTTGGGCCTAAAGTTGGCCTCAGGACCAGTCCAACAGGCAAGATTGCAGGGCTAGTGGGTGGAGAGGTAGTTGACCTCTTGAACTTCTTGGAAGTATCATGCTAGCAAGGGTGTATTAAAGTTTCTTCTGGCCGCCAGTTTCAGAACTCAAGTCCCACCATCTTAAGGTAAAATATTGGAATTTATTGGAGGGATCAAAATCGCTATAGACATTAATTGCTGCCATGAAATTAAAAGATGCTTGCTCCTTGGAAGAAAAGCTTTGACAAACCTAAACAGCATATAAAAAAGCAGAGACATTACTTTGCCAACAAAGGTCTGTATAGTCAAAGTTATGGTTTTTCCAGTAGTCATGTATGGATGTGAGAGCTGAACCATAAAGAAGGCCAGGGACTGAAGAATTGATGCTTTCAAACTGTGGTGCCAGAGAAGACTCTTGAGAGTCCCTTGGACTGCAAGGAGATCCAACCAGTCGATCCTAAAGGAAATCAACCCTGACTATTCATTGGAAGGACTGATGCTGAAGCTGAAGCTCCAATACTTTTGGCCACCTGATGAGTTCCCCATTGCAACTCGAGAGAAACCCCGAGGTTCACACCACAACTCGAGAAGTACCTCGAGCTCCCTGCCTCAATTGAGATGTGGCCCATCTCAGAAGAGCTGATTCATTGGAAAAGACCCTGATGCTGGGAAGATAGAAGGCAGGAGGAGAAGCAGGCAGCAGAGGATAAGTTGGTTGGATGGCATCACCGACTCAAAGGACCTGAGTTTGAGCAAACTGTGGGAGATGGTAAAGGACAGGGAAGCCTGGTGTGCTGCAGTCTATGGGGTCACAAAGAGACATGACTGAGTGACTGAACAGCAACATCAATTGGAAGGATCCTGGGGCATCTGATGGTCTTAACAGGCATGTTGCTCAATCAAGGTTCAGGATGGGCAGGAATGAAGCAGCTCCAAGGCCCTCAGCAACAGATGTTTCTGGACCTTCTCTCCAGGGCACTGTGGCTACCGTGGTTCAGCCCCCAGGATACATTTGAAAAGTGCAGGGGAGAGGCTCTGATTTTCCCAGGCTGGTGGGCTTGTCCAGCCATGGATCAGTCAGCTACTGCTCGGGGTCATACACAAAGGGCAGGCAGAGCTGCTGGAGCCATGCTACACAGCAGGCTGTTCCCAGAGCAGGGGAAGCCCTGAGAGCAGAGCAGTTACCTCAGGATATGTCAGACTACAGAAACTTCCTGAAAAATCAAAGTGAAAAGGGAAGTCATGTCCAGCTCTCTGTGACTCCACGAACTGTAGCCCACCAGGCAACTCTGTCCATGGGATTCTCCAGGCAAGAATACTAGAGTGGATAGCCATTACCTTCTCTGGGGTATCTTCCTAACCCAGAAGATACCCAGACAGTATCTTCTTGACCGTCTGAGTCACCAGGGAAGTCCACAGAAACTCCCTGGGGTCTGGCTAATCTCCAGCAAACTTTTTCCAGCTTACTGGGTAAAGGAGAAACTATAAACCCCAGCATAATCCTGAAAGGTACCCTGATAAAGAGGGTTTTCTGATTTCAGAAGGAAATAGAACATTTAGAATATGCAAATACATAGACAGCTACTTTTTCTAGCTATTTCTAGAGAAGAGTTTTGCATACCACTTTGTAATGCCTGAGCCACAGGGAATGTGCAGGACATGGGGGAGGGCTGGACACAGACTGTATGTCACCTAGATCCCTCTTGATCACCCATGGTTCAAACCCCCAGAAACTAGGAGGCAGAATGGCACAGCAGTGCAAATGTGAGCTTGAAGTCCTAGACTGTAATTTCATACCCCGCCCTACCCGAAGGTGCTGTGTGACCTGAGGCAGGTTACTTAATTTCTCTGAGCCAAGTGGAATGGTCCCTAATTCATGGAGTCCTGATGAAGACTCAGTGTGATAAAGTTTGTAAAGTGCTTTGCATGAAGTAAGCCCTCCTTCTATGGTAGAGGTATGGTGCTGATGGTGGTTTTAGTGATGCTGCTGCTGGTTATTCCACATGAAAGACACCTGCAAAACTCTGCCCCTGCCTCTCCAGCTTGACCCCTCCGTGGATTGGTCTTTTCCTCAGGTCCTCCTAATGGGACAGGGCTATTCCGAAGGACCCGGTGCAAGAAAGGAAGGCTTTTTCTCTTTGCTCAGGGTTTTGTCTTGATCCCCGCTCATCAACAGCCTCACCTCCCATTTTTCGTCCTGCTGCAGGAGTGAGAGAGAGAGAACCACACTGCTGATGACTCCGAGGGAGGGGCCCTGGACATGTGCTGCAGCGAGAGGCTGCCCGGTGAGTCTTCCCAGCACCCAGGTGCTCCCAGAGCTCTGAATGGAGGCAGAGAGCCCCCAAGGACCCTGGGGCTGGAGGAGAACCTGGGTGGCTGTGAATCAGCTCGAGAGGAGTGACTCGGCTGGTCCGTAGGTCTTTATTTCAGTGAAGATTTGTTTTTCGAATCCCTAATGTCTCTCTGATACTGTTTGGAGCTGCTCTAGGCTCAGCTGGAGGGAAGAGCAGGGAGCTGAGGGTATGTGGGGAGGGTGGAGAGATGGGTGAAGAGCTATAGGGATTCCAGGCTTGACTGGGACATGACCACTGGCCAGTGGTATACTGGGCAGACTTTGAAGGGTAAGATGAGGAAACACAGCCTTACTGTGGCATGAATCAAGGGTAGAGGGTAGGATGTGGAGAAACTCCTTGACGGGGCTGGGGAGAAGCATGGCTGTGAATGTCCAATTACAATGCCTGAGTCCCATTGACTGCTCTTTCGTGGAGTGTGAACCATGGCCATTGCTGTCACTACAGAGACATTACCAAGGCACTCCCACCCATGAGGTGGCAGCTCGTCCCAATTATAGACCAGATACCCAAGTCATGATAAACTGCCTTGGAAGGAAGGAAGGAGGGTGGGGGAAGTTTTCTGTGTGCTTTTACCTTTTATGAAAGTTTTTATTGATTTTTCCCTCCTAATAACAAATATCCATTGTAGAAATATTAGAAAATAAAGACCAGTTTTAAAAAAAAAAGGAAAAGAAAAATCACCATGATCCTATCACACCTCATACATTGTCATATCTCCTTTTCCAAAAGTGTTAGTGTTAATTACTCAGTCATGTTCAAATCTTTGCAACCCCATGGACTAGCCCACCAGGCTCCTCTGCCCATGGGATTTTTCCAGTCAAGAGTACTGGAGTGGATTGCCATTTCCTCCTCCAGGAGACCTTCCCAACCACGGATCAAACCCAGGTTTCCTGCATTGCAGGTGAATTATTTTCCACCTGAGCCACCAGGGAGGCCCCTCCCTTGCCAAACCTCTTTGTTAAGGGAAAAACAACAGCTTTTGAATTCTAATTTTGAAGTCCTCCTGTTCAGTTCAGCTCACTCATATCCGACTCTTTTCTACCCCATGGATTGCAGCACACCAGGCTTCCCTGTCCATCACCAACTCCCAAAGCTTGCTCAAACTCATGTCCATCAAGTTGGTGATACCATCCAACCATCTCATCCTCTGTAGTCCCCTTCTCCCACCTTCAATCTTTCCCAGCGTCAGGGTCTTTTCCAATGAGTTGGTTCTTCATATAAGGTGGCCAAAGTATTGGAATTTCAGCTTCAGCATCAGTCCTTCCAATGAATATTCAGGACTGATTTCCTTTAGGATGGACTGGTTGGATCTCCTTGCAGTCCAAGAGACTCTCAAGAGTCTTCTCCAACACCACAGTTCAAAAGCATCGATTCTTTGGCGCTTGGCTCAGACCTATAGCTTGTCAGAAATCGCATGATTGGCAAGGAAACTTAGAGTATTGAGTCTTCAGCAACTCTCTTTAAGACAGACACAGAAAATAACTAGGTATGACTCTAAAGCAATGACTGTTTAAGCAGTTGTTTTATTCACGCCAGGAGCTGGGGCCCCAGCGACTGATGAAGCTCCTCCAGCCTCCTAATGAGCATTTGGCCCTTTGATGTAAATCATACCTTGTCCAGTAGGGGATGCCATTGCTCAAAACACTTGATGGCCTGTTAAGATGGGCTAGGATGGATGCCATACCCCAGAGTCCTTGTGGGAACCCAAAACAGCTATCTTGAGGAAAAGAATTCTCCAAAGGGCTATGAGAGCTGTCTACAAACATCTGAAAGGCTGTCTTGTGAAGGGGACAGCATATCCATTCTGTATGTCTCAGGAAGAGGGCATAAATCCCATACATAGAAGTTAAAAAAAATAGGCCTTGTTGGCCCACAGGATACAGAACTTTCTTTTTGACTCTAAAAGAAATCTGGTCATGGAACTTGATAATGCAAGACAAAATGAGTGTTTTGTCACTCGAGGCATTCAAGTATTGTCTGGATAGACATTGGAAATTTCCGCAAAGGGTGGGAAGTTGAGATGACATCACAAGTCCTTTCAACTATTAAACAGTTCTGTGATTCAGATATGAGTCATAGAATTCAGAGATGATTCTACAACCAGGGATGGCCCCACTGGCTAGAAAAAAATCCACAGAAAATAGGACATAGTGTATAGGAATCCAGAGTAGCATAGTGTGGAGGAAAGAGCACCAGGTCTGGCCTTAGAATCCGGCTGTTCTGTATACAAGCTGTGTGTTTATGGACAAGTCACTTAACCTTGCTGGTCCTCTAGTCCTTTGTTTGTGAATGGAGACAACAATATGTACATTTATCCTCACCAGGATGAAATAAATATAATCACATGAGCAGTCATTCCACAAATACTTGTTGAGCACCTACTGTGTGTCAGATGCTATGCTAGGAATATAGTGAAGTATGCTAGGAATAACATAGTCCTTGCCCCGCTTTGAGCTACTTCTGGAAAATAGAACGAAGCCACTGCAGAGAGGCTGCAGTAATAAGCATGATGTGTTCCAACCCTCTTTCCCATTCCTCCCCAAAAGCCAACAACCAGCAGAGAATGGAAGGGGAGTGGTGATCACCTCCACAGGGCCAGGCACTGTACTAAATGCTTTACATGTATGCCGAGGGGCGGGGACACCAACAGGGTATGTGAGGAGTCAGCTCTTTCCTGACAGTGTCTACTGGGAGAGAGCATCAGATTCCACAGATAAAGGGCTCAGACCCACAAATCCACCCTCCACTTCAGACGCCAGTCACAAGCCCAGGTTGTTACCTGTGCTTTTCAGTGACCCGCTGCCAATTGGAGGTTCCAACAACCCCCTCCAACTCAGGATGCCAGTCGCCAAGTCCTGAAGGTCACCTGTACTTCTGACCTATGATTGGCTCTATATCAGAGGTTCCCACAACCACCACCCCCCACCTCAGGTTTGCTAGAATGGCTCTCAGAACTCAGAGAAACATTTTAGTTACTAGATCCCCTGTTTATTATAAGAAGATATTAAAGGATGCAAAGATGACCGCCCAGACCAAAGAGAATGTGTCAGGCAGGGTGTTGGGAAAGGGCTCGAAGGCCCCATCCTCTCCCAGCACCACTCTGCCCACATCCGTGTATTCACTGGCCCGGATGCTCTCCAGGTCCTGTCCTTTTGGATGTTTCCCGAGGCTGTATTACATAAACACGATTGATTAAATCATTGGCCATTGGGAAATGATTCCATCCCCAGCCTCTCTCTCTTGAGGTTGGGCCTAGGACTGGAACCAGTGCCCTAATCACATGGTTCTACTGGCTACCAGCCCCCACCCTTGGGTGGGATCCAAAAGTCACCTTCCCTGAAGCATCTTCAAGAACTAAAGATGTGACCAGATATTAACCCATTGCTCTTCTAGCTCAGGAAATTCCAAAGGTTTTGGAAGATGTGAGTTAAGAACTGTGGATAAAGGCCAAGTATATATGAGAAATATATATTTTGGTCATCTGAATGACCAATTATAAATTTCTTATGAATCATAATATCATAACATATCTCACTCAGTCCTCTCTGCTGCCCTAGGAAGTTCAGTTCAGTTCAGTGGCTCAGTCATGTTTGACTCTGCCACCCCATGGGCTGTAGCACACCAGGCTTCCCTGTCTATCACCAACTCCCGAAGCTTGCTCAAACTCATGTCCATCGAGTCGGTGATACCATCCAACCATCTCATCCTCTGTCATCCTCTTCTCCTCCTGCCTTCAATCTTTTCCAGCATCAGGGTCTTTTCCAATGAGTCAGTTCTTGGCATCAGGTGGCCAAAGTATTGGAGCTTCAGCATCAGTCCTTCCAATGACTTATTTCCTTGAGGATTGACTGGTTTGATCTCCTTGCAGTCCAAGGGACTCTCAAGAGTCTTCTCCAACACCACAGTTCCAAAGCATCAATTCTTCAGCACTCAGCTTTCTTCATAGTCCAACTCTCACATCCATACATGATTACTGGAAAAACCATAGCTTTGACTAAACAGACCTTTGTCGGCAAAGTAATATCTCTGCTTTTTAATATGCTGTCTAGGTTGGTCATAGCTTTTCTTCCAAGGAGCTGCTGCTACTGCTGCTGCTACTGCTGCTGCTGCTGCTGCTGCTGAGTCGCTTCAGTCGTGTCCGACTCTGTGCGACCCCATAGACGGCAGACCACCAGGCTCCACCGTCCCTGGGATTCTCCAGGCAAGAATACTGGAGTGGGTTGCCATTTCCTTCTCCAAGGAGCAAGCATCTTTTAATTTCATGGCTGCAGTCACTATCTGCAGTGATTTTGGAGCCCAAGAAAATAAAGTCTGTCACTGTTTCCATTGTTTCCCTAGGAAACAATGATTGCCCTGGGAAATTAAGTATTATTTCCCTAAGAAATACAATGATTGCCCTAAGAAATCAGATATTATTTGCTATCCCCCGTCTCATAGAAGAAAGGGGCTTTCCTGGTGGATAAGATGATAAAGAATCTGCCTGCAGTGCAGGATACCGGGGTTCGATCCCTGGGTCTGAAAGATCCCCTGGAGAAGGGAATGGCTACCCACTCCATTATCCTTGCCTGGACAATTTCATGGACAGAGAAGCCTGGTGGGCTACAGTCCATGGGGTCGCAAAGAGTCAGATACAACTGAGCTCCTAACACTTTCACTTTTCTCATAGAAGAAAGGACCAGGGTCCAGGGAAGTTAGAGAGTCTGTCCAGGTTCGTTTAGCTAGTGTTTGGTAGAGGGAGGCTTCACTCCAGGCAGTTTCTTTCCGGAGCCCGGGAGCCACTACCCCATTCTGTTTCCTTGTCGCCATTAAGCCATCATCTTCTCCTGGCACCTTGTGGACTGAGGCAGAAATAACTAAGGTGTGTATGTCTCCAGGGAGGAGTTAGGAGGAGTTGGTGACGTCACTATGTCTGTCTTCATTTGTGTTCTTCCTCTGGGAAGCTTGCCTGCCAGGGCCCAGGCACGTTATGTACCCCTCTAGACATCTTGACTGATACTGAAATAACTTTTTGTCTGTTTCCTGCACGAGGCCATGAGCTCTTAGAAGGCAACTGCCTTTCTCTTCCATCCTCCATGGTAGCATTTATTCACTCATCTCTTCATCCATTTACTCACTATTCATTGACCACCTTCATGTGCTGGGCACTCTGTAAGTACTAGACATTCAACAATGAGCCAACCTGAGAACATTTTCCCCTTCACAGGACAGGATCGTGAACTAGCTAAGAGCAGGCATTCTGAACCCAAACATGGCTCCACCACTGGGGTGATTGTGGGCAGGCTGCTTAACCCTCTCAGTGCCTTGCATTTACAAAAATGGCAAGAATAACGTTCACTCCTATGTGGAATTGTTGGAGGATGAAATGAATGAATAGAGCTCAAAACAGTGCCTGGAATGTAGCAAGTATTGCATAAACATTTGTGGGACTTTCCTGGTAATCCAGTGGCTAAGAGTCCAGGCTCTCAATGCAGGGGTCCAGGCTCAATCCCCAGTCAGGGAACTATGTCCCACATGCCAAAACTAAAAATGATTCCACGTGCTGCAGTAAAGATTGAAGATCCTGCATGCTGCAGCTAAGATCCTGCATGTGCAGCTAAGACCTGGCACAACCAAATAAATAGATAAATGTTGAAAAGAAAATACTTTGGCATTGCTATTAAGGAAAAGATAGACAATAAATAAGGAAAATATATAGTAGAGCAGATGGTGATAGTGCTATGGAGAAATTAAAGCCAAGAAAGGAAGGGTTGGAAAGGATTGGGACTGGGGGGGTGGGGTGGGATGGGGCTTGGCATTATAAATAGGATAGCCCTGAAACCTGACAAGGAATAGACTTCCACAGAGTTCATCAGCCAAACCACTGATCTAAGCTTCCACTTGGACCTAAAAGGAGTTGGAGATATACAGGCCCAGAGACTTGGGACACTGGGCCTTTAGAATGAGCCCATGGGCATGGCAAGCAGTTGCATAACGATGGTATAAAAATACAGCCCTTGAGTAATCTCTCCCGCTCCCAGCTGTCTTCCCCACTGGGCAAGACTAAGAGGCAAGGCAGAGTGAGGACCAGCCATGCCTGGTGACTCACTCATTCCTACACGCGATGCCAGGTGGGGATGACATGGCCATCATTCCTGGGGCCGCGGTCACCCAGACCTGAGCTGGCGCCAAGCAGGTCATCCAGTCCTCCCAGACGGAGATTTCTGAGTGAAAACATCATCAGGCATCACCGACACCTGCAGGCAGCCCACAGCTGCCCCCGGGACAGGCACGCTCGCTCGCATGCCATGCCCGGAGGCGTTCCACGCAGGCGCACACACGCTCATGTTTGCTCTCACTTGTCACAGCCTCATGTTCATGTATTCACATGCATGTTGTACCCACACTCAGTCCTCTGGGCACACACAGCTCCCACACCTGCGAGTCTTCTTTCTCTTGCATACCCAAGACCTCTCAGCTCCATCACCCTGTCATCCAGCCCTTTCTACTAGAGATGCTGCTTAGAGGCGGACACACTTGCTTGTTCACTGTTTCCTCTTTAGGTTTCTTTCCTGAAGCCACGCCCCCTTCTCCTGCACGTGCAGATAAGCAGGCTCCTTTCTTTCCTCTGCTTCTCCACCCTGTCCCCAGCCCTCACTGCATGCACTTCCTGGGTGCTGTGGTGGGCAAGGGCGTGTCCCCAGTTCTGTGCACATGCACACATAGGTTTTTTTCCAGCGTGCACACACTCTTTTCCACATGTTCACCCTTCTCTTGTATTCCCCTTTGCTTGCTCACTTCCTTGCTCATTTACTTGCTCACTGTCACCCAAACACATTTATACATGCAAACTCACACTCCCCAACCCCCCTTCTGTGTGTAGGTGTTCACATTTGCGAGGAACCAGGCAAGCCTGCTGATGCTGGGGCCTCAGCTCCTGCCGAATAGCACCAGTGCAGGCCTGGCCTGGGACCAGCAACTTCCTCAGGGGTGTGGGGCAGAGGAAGGAGGTGAATAAGACAACAGTAGGGGCTTCCCTGGTGGCTCAGTGGTAAAGGATCTGCCTGCCGATGCGGGAGACACGGGTTCGATCCCTGATCCCAGAGGAGCCCTCGTGCCGCAGAGCAGCTAAGCCCATACTCCACAACTATTAAGCCTGCGCTCTAGAGCTGGGGAGCTGCAGCTGCTGAGCCCAAGCACCCTAGAGCCCGTGCTGCACAACAAGGGAAGCCACTGCAGTGAGAAGCCTACACAATGCCACTGGAGGGTAGTCCCTGCTTGACACAACTAGAGAAAAACCCACGCAGCAACAGAAACCCAGCACAGCGAAAAATAAATAAAGACAAATTTTTTAAAAAAGACAACGGTAGGTGCTGATGATGGCATGATGTCACCATGTGTGGTTTACAGCACCTCCAGCAGGCAGCTTCGTGGGCAGATCTGTTCCTGACGTTGGCAGGGACCAAGGTCAGGCTGCAGGTGGGGTGCCACCCCCTGCCCAGTCCTGCACGGTGAGGGCTCTTGTGCGCATGCGTAGGGGCACATCAGTCCACGCGTGCAAGCATGGTCCACACTCCACCTGCTAGCTGACCCTCGGCCACCCCTCAGACCTGAAGATACCCTTGTGGAAGGCCGTGTCTCCCCTCGGAAGGGTGTTCCTGCCTTCCTAGAGGCTTCAGTCCATATGGATAGAGGGTCCTGGAGTCCTCACTGCCAGAGCATGGCCTGAAAAGAGGGGCATGGGCGCATATCCCAGGCCCAGTGGACCTCTCGTCTCCTGGGGAGTGGTATGGCCAGAAGGGAGGGAGTGCAAGGCCCTGCTCAGCCTGGAAGTCTAGGGGTAACCGAACCCCAGGGGTCTTTTTTTTTTTCCCTTATTTATTTTTAGCTGTGCTGGTTCTTCATTGCTGTGTGGTCTTTTCTCTAGTTTGCAGCAAGTGGCAGCTACTTGCTAGTTGTGGTGCATGGGCTTCTCTTGTTGTGGATCTAGGGCACTCTAGGGCACTCAGGCTTCAGTAGCTGTGGCACATGGGCTCAATAGTTGCAGCTCCCAGGCTATAGAGCGCAAGCTCAGGAGTTGTGGTGCACAGGCTTAATTGCTCCATGGCATGTGGGATCTTCCTAAACCAGGGATCAAACCCATGTCTCCTGCACTGGCAGGCAGATTCTTTACCACTGGGCCACTAGAGAAGCCCCAACCCCAAGGATCTTAACAGGAGTTGGTTAATCCTGCAGGGGCATGTATGGAGACAGTCACCAAGGCATGCAATCTCCCTCCAGAAAGCCAATGAAATTACTTACGGCACATTGGTGAACCCATTCAGACAAAGAGAAACTCAGGGGTCCTTGGCAGTCAGCTCTGTTTCACTAAGTCTATGAATCATGGCGGAGTCCTCTCTCTACAACTCTCCGAGTTCCAGGACACAGACAGCTTGAAGGGTCCTCTGCTTTCGTTCATTCTTTCCACACTGGCCCTTGGCCCCACTTCCCACTCAACTGGTTTTGTCTAGACCTGGGAGAGGAGAGGGTAATGATGGTTGGTAGATTTAGAGTCCTGCCAGGCATACTCCCCTGTGTGCAGCCTGGTTATCTTCAGAGGTCCTCACAAGGCCCCTCTCTGGTTTCATTCATTTATTTTTCTCTTTTTGTCCCTTCTCCCTGTAGTAAATGTGCTCTAATGTTTCATGTGTATTTTGTTCGTTTGTTTCTTTGTGTCTTTTAGAACAGGGGGCAATATTTTGTGCATGTGTGTGTATTTTAAATTTGTGTCCATTGCATTCAGCCTCATTCTTCTCATCAGCAGCCGTGTTTCTGAGATCCTTCCCCAGCGCCGTGTGCCCTCTGACCCTTTGCTCCCGAGACCTGCAGTGTATTCCCCAGTGTGTCTCTGGGTCTGCACATGGCCTACGATCTCCCCCAAGTCATGGGCATGTAGGTGCCCCCCTCCTCCCAGCCTACCATAGGTAGCACAGGAGGGAACTTCGGCTCGTGTGTGTCCTAGGATGGTGTGAGGATTTTTTCTTTTTTTGAGCGGAAGCACTCTTTTCCAGAGTTTTCTACTTCCCAGATTGGTTCCAGCAGAGAATCTGAAAGAAACTGTAACACAGAAAACCAGGAGGAAGTGGTGTGGGTGGAGGCTGGGGAGATACACAGGAGCATGCTGGGCTATTATTGATGGCCTGGCAGGGATCTGGGTCCTTATCCCAAGAACAAGGGGAAGCCATTGAACAAAACTACAGCAGGGACTCGGATTTGTTTGCTTTTTTTTTTAAGGAAACAGTGGATCTTTAGCGCTAGAAGGACCCTTGGAGACCGCTAGGCACACTCTGAATTTACAGTAGGCCTCTGAGGCCGACAGAAGCCATGGGATGCCCAGGGTCACACAGCCCACTAGTTAACACAGCCAGAACTGCTACCCAGGCCCCCTGACACTTGGCCAGTGTTGTGAGCCTCCCTGGTTGCCGAGGGCTGTCTGAAGGCAGCAGCCTCTGCTGGGCTGGGGTTTGTCAGCGTTATCTGTCCCTGGAGGGGGGAGGCAGGATCTTGGGTCGGCCTTGCTCACCTTCTATCCCCTGGACTTTCCAAGACCTCTGAGGGCACTTACCAGGATGCACCAAGGAACCCCAAGTCAGGACCCAGCCTCCTGCTTCCAGAAAGGGAGGCCCCAGACCATCAGACAACCACAGACAGCCCTGTGAAACATCCCTTGCTGGCTCAATGAATGAGAACCGAAACAGAGGGTTAAAGTCATGCACTCCAATCCTGGTTCTGCCTTTTACTCTCTAGACCTCAGTTTCCTTATCTGTGAAGTGGGAGCATGGAGCAAGAGGCTCTCCCACGTCTGTCCCCCACCTCGCTCCATGTTGCTGCTTTAGTCTCAGGCACTTGGAACCTCTGGTACCCACCTCCCAGGGCCTCTCCATCTGTTCTTTTAGTTCTCACCATGGGCTCAAGGGAGGAGGGCACTGCACCCTCAGAGTTTCATTGACCCTTTTCACCCTTGTACTTCTGGGCCTCTGCTCCAGAGAGGCACAAAGAACCAAGCCTTTGTTTGCAGCAACAAAGCTGTTTGCAGTTTCAGATAGAACCATTTTATTATATCCTATCCAAAGAGTACTTGAGTTGCCTTTTGTTTTGGAAGCTTGTTAGCATTTCAGATTTAATTAACTGACAGGGACAAAGCTGCCCTACTTCCACCAGCCCCAGCCATATCCACCGACCCCAGGTGCCCACTGGCAGCCTCAAAGTCCCTGCCCACATGGAGTGTGGGGCCCCCACTGTCCTCCTGAGGGGCTCACCTGGCAGATGAAATGGAAGTCCTGCTGCCTGCCCCTCGTGTTCCCCTCCCATCTTCCCCTTCCTCTCTAAATTCTGCTGCTGTTTACTGAGTGTTCACCATGTGCCAGGAACCAAGCGAAGCACTGGGCATTTTTTTACTTAATGGCATCCTCAGACCCCAGCTAGCAAGGCTTAGTGGATCTGTTGTCCAGAGGAGAGATTGATTCGCTTCCCCAGGGCCACACAGGTAATCAGTGGCACCATTGGGCTTCAAACCTAAGTCTGGGTGACTCCAGAGCTTTTGTTGGGAGTCCCCACAGAACGAGGTTCCTGTCCAGAAACAAGCCCCTTGTAGGGACTGCAGGGGCTGCAGTCCTGACTGGGTGGGGCCAGGTCCGAGAGATGATACTTGTTACAGGCGTACTGCCCTTTACTGCACTTTGCTTTATCCAGCTTCACAGACACTACATTTTTCACGAATTGAAGGTTTGTGGCAACCCTGCATCAAGCAAGTCTGTCAGTGCCATTTTTACAGCAGCATTATTTTTTAAAGTTGTACATTGTGTTTTTTTAGATATAATGCTACTGCACACTTAATAGACTTTAGGAGAGTATAAACATAACTTTGTATGCATTGGGAAACCAAATAATTAGTGTGACTTGCTTTATTACACTATTTGCTTTACTGCAGTGGCCTGGAACTGAACCCATAATGTCTCTGAGGTACCTGGAAATCTACCTCCCAAGAGCAGCCACACGTTGGTCCTATTCTCACCTCTTGATGGGCCCCTTTCCCCTAGCACAGCCTCCTCTGGGGTCTGCAAACAGCACTCAGCCTCCTGTCCCTGCAGCCTCTACTCCCTTCCTCCCCACAGTGAGGTAGGAGCAGCAATCCTATAAACAAGTGTCCATGTCTGAGGGTGAGGTTTCAGAGACAGTGATGGGCTGTGGCACCAAGAACCGTTTCCCACAGGGATGAGGCCGTACTTGTGAACGCATAGAGGGTCAGGCATGCATTCTTAAGAATGCCCTGATAAAGGAGAGCAGACCACCGGAGCTAGTCTCATCTGGTGGGTTGGTGTGTGGTATGGGTTCTGGCTGCAAGCTGCCTGGTTTCTGGTCTTAGCTTCTGCCCATTATTAGCTGACCTTGGCCAAGTGACTTAGTGCCCATGTGCCTCAGTTTCCTCATCTGTAAAATGGGAGTGAGAGCAGTACCTCCTAGGACTATTGAAGATTAAATGGGTTAATATATATGAAGCACTTAGAGCAGCGCCCACATGTGGTGAGCACTCAGTAGGCGTTAGCCCTCAGCAGTCCTGGCTCTGCCTGTGGCTGGCTGCTGACCTACAGCAAGCCACTTTCCCTCTCAGCTTCAGTTTCCCCGTTTAAGAAAGCAGTGGACTAGACCAGATGCCCATCAGGGCCAGTCAGACTCTGCCCATCAGTGGTTCTAGAAGCCCTGGCAGGGCTAAGCGTGGTGTTCTGCTGGTCAGCAGCCCTGTGACTATGTGGGCATGGTGGGGAGGTCCCCCCTGGCCATGTTTGGGAAGGGAAGAAAAACTGAATGGGCCAGGAGCTCCCTCCTCATGTCAACAGGAACAGGCTGAGCCAGCCGCCGTCTCCAGTCCTGGTGGCTGGCAGCTGGCAGCTCCAAGGATGAGTCACCAGCAGGAGCAGCTGTGGGTTCTTGGGCTTGGGTGTTGCCAGCCCCAGGGCACACCCTGGCTGCAGTTTGGTGGTGGGACCTGGGTGCCAGGTGACAGGAGAGGGGTCGCGGTGTTTCCATTTGCCAAGTAAACTCTCAAGGCCATTTGCCTGCATGCCCTACCCAGAGCCCCTAGAGCTTTGGCCCAGGGTACAGGGCCCCTGCCTTCCCGTGCGCCTCCCTTTCATATGAGGCAGGCTTTGAGGAGCCATCAGTCAGTATCAGGCACAAAAGCCGCACCACCACCCCCATGCAGCTGGTTAGGGTTCAAGGATCCCCCAGACACAGGGACTGCCTCCCTCCCAGGTTCTCGCCGTCTCCCTGCCTTTGCCATAGTGGCCCTTTCCTGAGAAGCAGTTTGGGAAAGCAGAAAGATCACTGAGTATCAGGAAGCCCAGGGTGTGCCTCTTGGGTCTGCCTGTACTTGGGCAAGCCACTTCAGTTCGCTCAGCCCGATTTCCATGCCTGAATAATCCCCTTCACCCCATTCAGGAGGCAAGCCGGCGAGGAGCTGGGTGTTCTGTCGCTGTCAGCAAGCTGCCTCTGAGTCAGGGCTCCATGTGTGACAGAGGAGCTACCTCGCTGTGAACTACTGAAAAGCCAGTCCTTGACACAAGCACCCGCCTCTCACCGGCAGAACGGGGCTGATGATGCTAATGCCTATCTCACGGGGCTGCCGAGAGAAGCAAAAGGAGCTGCATGCACACAGGCACTCCGGGAGCTGCATGGGGCCTGCCCAGAGAGCTGGCGCTCTCATTCCAGAGCAGGACAGTGAGTGAGGGTGGACAGGGCGAAGAGAAGGGCCCATGTGAACTCTAGAAGCAGAACCCAAAAGACAAAGTGGCCCAAGACCTCAGTGGTTCATGTGGGCAGGCACTGTGTTGTTCACTGCTGTATGTGGTGTGTTTAGTTGCTCAGTCATGTCCGACTCTTTGCAACCCCATGGACTGTAGCCCGCCAGGCACCTCTGTCCATGGGGATTCTCCAGGCAAGAATACTGGGGTGGGTGGCTATGCCCTCCTCCAGGGGATCTTCCCAACACAGGGATCAAACTCAGGTCTCGCACATTGCAGGTGGATTCTTTACCATCTGAGCCACCAGGGAAGCCTGTTCACTGCTGTGTGTATCCACAAAACCTAGTCCAGTGCTTGGCACAGCATATAATTGGTGCTCAACATGTGTTGAACTCACACATGAATGAGCAGAGACTAAAATCAGCCCGGTTCTCTACCTCCCCACTTCTGCCACCTGATCACAGACCTTCGCTCCCCACCCCTGAGATCTGAGGTTCTTAACCTGAGGTCCATGGATCCCCTTCAGAACTATATATAGAACCGTGTGTGTGTGTGTGTGTGTGTTTAGGCATCTTCCTGAGTAAAGATATGTTCGATTTCTGCCCAGGAAAGGTTTTAAATAAGCCCGGCCCTGAAAGGTAGAGAGCTCAGTTGGATTCACCTGGATTCCAGGACTGCCAGGTACCCTGTGTTTAAAAAAAAAAAAAAAAAAAAAGACCAGCCTCCACTCTCATCTCTGAAAGGTACATACAGGACCCTTCAAGCCTACAGTTTTTCATCCACCCCCATAAGGTGCCAGGCAGTTAACCTAACATCTTTCATATGCCAAAGTGATGATGGAGCATCGTCACGGGGCCAGTGTTCTGAGTGGCTACGCTCCTGTTAGGTGCGTCTCACAGAACCTTGCATTTATTTCCTCTCCATCTCTCCAGTCCCCCCGCTTGCATTCGGATGTGACAGATGAGAGTCAGGGCCTTGAACCCAGGAATATTAACCAGGCCTTGTAATATCTGAACTCAGAATGGTACCCTCCTTTTAAAAATACTTGTCCGCATTACAAATATTAATAAATACATATGTATATGCATATATATTTATCTATATATGTGCCTGTTTACTTATTCTAGGAAATTTAGAGTAAGTAACAATGAAAAATATCACTCTATTCTCACCATCCTCCAAAAACTATTGTTACTACCCTACTTCTGTTCTTCCCATGAGGTTCATTGAGCACTTACTATGTGCCCAGCGTCCACTGTGCTTCACGCTCTCTGAGCACCACTTGAGTTAATCTGTCATCTTTTTTTGTTGTTGTTTAATTTTGCCTGCAATGGGTCTTCATTGCATGAACTTCTCTAGCTATGGCACATGGGCTTAGTTTCCCCAAAGCATATGAGATCCTAGTTCCCCAACCAGGGATCGAAGCCTCGTCCCCTGCCTTGGAAGGCAGATTCTCAACCACTGAACCACCAGGGAAGTCCCCAACCTCTCTCCATCGGGGATTCTCCACCTTTTTATATGCATGTTTATACTTCCTTAGTTTTTAAGGCCAAGCAGAGCAGGCTGTTTTGTAACTTTGCCTTTCTTACTCCACACCATCGAAATTTCCTCCCCTGTTATTAAATATTCATCTACAGAGTCATTTTTAACGGCAGCATGATGATGTTTTATTGCAGGCAGATTCCAGGCTTCTCAGACTGGGGTGCATGTACCCCTGAGGGCAAAGCCACAGGATAAATGTAGAACATTTTCCTGAAGCATAAATTTGATTCCAAGCTTTGGGAGGGGAAAAAAACATTAAGATCAAAACAAGTGCAGATATGCCACAGAATAGAATAAAGAACACCCATGAATTTTAAAACAAAGCAGCAAAGTCCAGATTGTGTGACTTGCAGTTCTTCCCCAAAGACCCATGTCCCCTCTACTCTGAAGATGGGAGAAACATCTGAGAAGCTCTGAGCTCTCCCTTTTCTTACAATTAAGGAAACTAAGACCCAGGAAAGAGAAGGGATTGCACAGGGTCCAGTGTGTGTCACAAGTCAAGCCCAGTGGCGTCTGAGCTGTACCTGTCCCACCCATCCGTATTTGCCATCACGTATCGACCACTGTTTCTGAAGGTGTGGGTGGAAGACTTGCAGCTTGAGTAACTGACTTTCTGCTTACCAGTCGTGGAAACTTTCGACTTCCTATGTGATCCATCTCTTAACAGCGGCTTTTCCTTTTTCACCTTGCTGGCCAGGATCTGAGGTGTCTGCTCATGTGGTTAGTAACAGTAGCCTCCCAGGGCAAAGACAGAGGCCCCTAGGCTCCACCAACACTTAGATTTTTCACTTAATGCACTCTATGGTAAATACGGATCCACTGGTCTGTTTTAGCCAGCTGACTTGAGCCTTTAAAGGCAGGAGTTACGTTTGGGATGTGTCTTGAGCACTTAGTGCCAAGATGGATGCCAGGTGCCAAGTTGGATGTTTCATCTATAGGATTTACTGTCGTCATCACAGCTTTTCTTTTCTTTAAATTTATTTATGTATTCATTTATTTATTTGGTTGCATCGGGTTCTAGTTGTGGCGCATTGGCTCTCCAGTTGTGGTGTACAGGCTTGCTAGTTGCAGCACGTGGGCTTCGAGGCACGTGGGCTCTTAGTTCCTATACCAGAGATTGAACCCGCGTCTCCTGCATTGCAAGGCAGACTCTCAACCATTGAACCACCAGGGAAGTTCCCATCACAACTTTTCAAATGTATTATCATCCTTGTCTATCACTTGTCCATCCTTATTTACTCACCACAGAAATATTTATTGTAGACCTACACGCTAGGACTGATTCTATATGCTGTGGACAATCATGATGACCGAAACTGATACTGCTCTTCCCGTCATGGAACTTACAGAGGACTGGGAAAGATGATATTCAACAAATAATTTGGACTCACTGTGGGGAGTGTAATGTAGCTCGAGGGCCTGTCCAAGTTCAGTTCAGTTCAGTTCAGTCACTCAGTCGTGTCCAACTCTTTGTGACCCCATGGACTGCAGCACACCAGCCTTCCCTGTCCATCACCAACTCCCAGAGCTCGCTCAAACTCATGTCCATTGAGTTGATGATACCATCCAACCATCTCATCCTCTGTAGTCCCCTTCTCCTCCTGCCCCCAATCCTTCCCAGCATCAGGGTCTTTTCTAATGAGTCTGTTCTTGGCATTAGGTGGCCAAAGTATTAGAGTTTCAGCTTCAGCATCAGTCCTTCTAATGAATATTCAGGACTGATCTCCTTTGGGATTGACTGGTTTGATCTCCTTGCAGTCCAAGGGACTCTCAAGAGTCTTCTCCAACACCACAGTTCAAAAGCATGAATTCTTCAGCACTCAGCTTTCTTTATGGTCCAACTCTCATATCCCTACATGGCTACTGGAAAAACCATAGCATTGACTAGATGAACCTTTGGTGGCAAAGCAGTGTCTCTGCTTTTTAATATGCTGTCTAGATTGGTCATAGTTTTTCTTCCAAGGAGCAAGCATCTTTTAATTTCATGGCTGCATTCACCATCTGCAGTGATTTTGGAGCCCCCCAAAATAAATTCTCTCACTGTTTCTGTTGTTTCCCCATCTATTTTCCATGAAGTGATGGGACCAGTTGCCATGATCTTAGTTTTCTGAATGTTGAGTTTTAAGCCAGCTTTTTCACTCTCCTCTTTCACTCTCATCCAGAAGCTCTTTAGTTCTTCTTCAATTTCTGCCATAAAGGTGGTGTCGTCTGCATATCTGAGGTTATTGTTATTTCTCCCTGCAATCTTGATTCCAGCTTGTGCTTCATCCAGCCCAGTATTTCACATGATATACTCTACATATAAGTTAAATAAGCAGGCTGACAGTATACAGCCTTGACATACTCCTTTCCCAATTTGGAACCAGTCTGTTGTTCCATGTCTGGTTCTAACTGTTGCTTCTTGACCTGCATACAGATTTCTCAGGAGGCAGGTCAGGTGGTCTGGTATTCCCATCTCTTGGAGAATTTTCCACAGTTTGTTGTGATCTACATGAAGACTTTGGCATAATCAATAAATCAGAAGTAGATGTTTTTCTGAAATTCTCTTGCTTTTTCGATGATCCAGAGGATGTTGGCAATTTAATCTCTGGTTCCTCTGCCTTTTCTAAATCCAGCTTGAACATCTGGAAGTTCACAGTTCACATACTATAGCTAATTCTTCTTCTTAACTACAATCAGTCGATTGTTATTAGATACCTATTATTTGTTTCAGTTCTATGCTAAGCACTCTACTAACATTATAAATTTGAACACATAAAAATAATTATTTATTATTTCACTGGAGAAGGGAATAGAAAACCACTTCAGTATTCTTTTTTTTTTTTTTTCACTTCAGTATTCTTGCCTTGAGAACCCTATGAATAGTATGGAAAGGCAAAAATATATGATGATGAACTCCCCAGGTCAGTAGGTGCCCAATATGCTACTGGAGAAGAGTGGAGAAATAACTCCAGAAAGAATGAAGAGACAAAGCCAAAGTGAAACAATGTCCAGTTGTGGATGTGACTGGTGATGAAAGTAAAGTCCGATGCTGTAAAGGACAGTATTACATAGGAACCTGGAATGTTAGGTCCATGAATCAATGTAAATTAGAAGTGGTCAAACAGGAGATGACAAGAGTGAACATCAACATTTTAGCAATCAGTGAACTAAAATGGACCAGAATGGGCGAATTTAATTCAGATTACCATTATATCTACTACTGTGGGCAAGAATCCCTTAGAAGAAATGGAGTGGCCATCATAGTCAACAAAAGAGTCCAAAATGCAGTACTTGGGTGCAATCTCAAAAACGACAGAATGCTCTCTGTTCGTTACCAAGGCAAACCGTTCAATATCATGGTAATCCAAGTCTATGCCCTGACCAGTAATGCCGAAGAAGCTGAAGTTGAACATTTATATGAAGACCTACAAGACCTTCTAGAACTAACACCCCAAAAAGATGTCCTTTTCATCATAGGGGACTGGAATGCAAAAATAGGAAGTCAAGAGCTACCTGGAGTAACAGCCATATTTGGCCTTGGAATACAAAATGAAACAGATCAAAGGCTAACAGTTTTGCCAAGAGCACGCACTGGTCGTAGCAAAACTCTCTTCCAACAACACAAGAGAAGATTCTACACATGGCCATTACTAGATGGTCAATACCGAAATCAGATTGATTCTATTCTTTGCAAGAGTGAATAGATTAACATGCGCAAAGCACTCGGAGCAGGGCTATGCTCCAAGTGTATTGTTCTGCTGGCCGTACGAAGGAGAGACGTGGGTTGCCAGGTGTGCATGATGGGGAGGACCTGCTTTAGGAGACAAATGATGGAGTTCTACAGGATGAGTAGGAGTTAACTTGGCAAAGTGTTTTGGAGGCAAGTGAGGGGAACAGGATGTTGGAGGAATGTTCCTGGCAGAGAGGACAAGATACACAGAACACAGGGTGTGGGCTCACCTGAGGAACTGCCAAGAAGTGTGCCTGGACCACAGCAGGCAGGGAGCCATACAGGGTCAGGTCTGGGAAGAGAGGGAAATACTGGCATAGAAGTACAGGCGTCTCCAGGACCCAGCTCTCTGCACCACACTGTTGATCCAGGAAATGGGAGATGCTCAGTAAATATTTGTCACATAAGCAATCGAGCATGCAGACATGGTGTCTTGGCTATGAGTGTTCCAAGTGCCCCATCCAGAAAAGGAGTCCATTGTCCCGCATACATGATATGTGAACTGCCCCAGCCCCTCACTGTCAAGCCATACACATCTGTTTTGCTGGTCCCTCTCTCTCTCTTTTTTTTTTTTTTTGGCCACACCACCACATGGCATGTGGGATCTTAGTTCCCCGACCAGGGATTGAACCCACGCCCCCTGCATTGGAAACAGAGTCTTAACCACTTGACCACTGCCAGGGAAGTCCCGTGGTCCCTCTCTTCTTGGCAGTGGACTAGATGGTGTCAGTTTGGATGGGGAGTTCAGTAAGGTGGTGCTGCCGGAATCCCCCACTCCACTGGGTCCTCAACTCTAGCCCAGTGCTTTTTAGACTTGTTTGGTGGTGGCCTCTTGTGTTGAAATGATCTTAGAGGATACCCAGTATACAGAACACCATTGAACAGCTTCCATGACTGAGGCTTGGGCATGGGGACTCAGAGTACCTGGGCATAGCTGGGTCACCCAAGAAAAACGCCAGGGCTCCCTGAAACACAGTTAGAAAGCCAAGGGAGGAACTTTGCCCCCGTTTTTGAGGTGTGGAAACTGAGGTCCAGAGAGGAGGGGACGACTCTTCCAAGGTCACACAACCAGGCACAGACCCAGAACTCGATCCCAGACATTTGACATCAGTTCTGCTACCCCAAGGTTTTGCTCCACTGCCACCTGACCACCCCCACTCCCCTCAGTGTCGGGCAGGGGCATGCGGCTGTGACCTTGTCAAGTCAGGGTACAGAGCATGAGAGAGAAAAACCTGGAGGGCAGGCGTGGGTGAGCTGTTCAGGGTCACGGCCTGGTTATGCCATGCCTTTTTTTCCCCGTCTCTCTCTCTTTTAATTGAGTTTGAGGTGGTTGTTTTTTGTTTCCTTAAGAAATGGGAACAGAATGAAGCTGCGTAAACACCACGATGTTAACTCCCTGAAAAACGTCCTGCCATTTTAACTCTGTTACTGGAGAAATAAAAGAGAAATAATTTGTCCACCCACACTTAGCTTTTTCTGACGAAGGTAGGTGAATATTGCTTTGCTAATCGAGGGTGACTGCTGGAAGTGGAGCCAGGCTGACTGATCCTGGATTGAGAGGAAGCCACGGCAACCCCAGAAGGAGCAGCCTGCGGGGTCGGCAGGGCCCGGGTCACCGGCCACGTTATCACCTTCTGCAGGTGTCCCCCAGCCGGTAGGGATGGAGGCGCTGGACCAGGCCGAGGGGCCCGCGGCCTCACAGAGAGAGGTGCCACCGCCCCCACCTGCTTCACCGCCCTCAGAGCCAGCTCAGAAGCCGCCACCTCGAGGCGCCGGGAGCCACTCCCTCACTGCCAGGAGCAGCCTGTGCCTGTTGGCTGCCTCCCAGTTCCTGGTAAGGACATCACAGGCCTCGCGGGGCCTGGAGGGAGGGCGGGTTGAGGGACGGCCTCCACTTCCTCCCCAAGATGGCCGCCTGGGGACACAGAGGAGTGAGGGGCCTTCCTGGTGTCCCTCGTGATTGCGGCCCTCGGGCTGGTGTGAGGAAAAGGCTGGAGTTCCAAACCACAGCCTTGAGGGCTGAGCCCCTCATGCTCTGAGCTCAGAAGCAGGAATGCAGGCCCGGCCCCCAGCACTCCCTGTCCCTGCGGGGGTCCTTCTGAGGACTTCCTGTCTCTGGAGGCACCTCTAGGAGACTCTCCCTGTGATGTGTATACCTGGTGGGGTGGCGGGCTTCCCCCTGCGAATGCTCCCTTAAGTCAAGTTTTCTCCAGGCCAAGTCTCAGGCCCTTCCCTCTGCTGCACAGTCTGGACCTTGGTGGGGAGTGGGGGGGAAGTGGGCGGGTAGGCAGTAGGTTGGGGCTCCAAGTGAGCTCTTGAGGGTGGGGGGACGGGGAGATATGGGGGCAAGGAGGCCAGACTCTGAACTCAGTGCGCTGGCCCCGGCCACCCCAGCTCGCCTGTGGGATGCTCTGGCTCAGCGGCTTTGGCCTCATCTGGACGCAGAACACCACAGACGTCGTCTCCTCCGCGCTCACATTCCTGGAGCAGCTGGGACCCTCGGTGAGTAAGCTCCAGGGAGCCCCAGGGTAGGAGGGAGCGCCTGGGAGCCTCCAGTCCCACCAGCCCCTGCCTGGGGCTTCTTTGAGTTCAGACAATAGCCCTGAAAGGCTTTTTCCTGTCCCCTCCCAGGACCAGGTACAAAGTTCTCAGAGCCTCAATCTTATCCCTATTGAAATAGATGAGAACGCGCCCCCGCCCCCCACCCCCATCACCCTGAGCTGTTTGTCTGATGTTCCCCAGGCCTGGCTAGGCACTGGGACCTGGGATGTCCCCAGTCTGCTGCTGATCTCTCTCTGTGTGATCCTCGTCACCACCCTGGTAAGGCTCCTCCTGACCCGACCTCGTTGCTCCCCTCCCGTGACCCCAAGACCCAGTCCCCACCTTGTCCCATTTGACCTCCGGACTAGACGTTGTGGGTAGGGCTGAGGAGGGGCATCTGTCTTCTTCCACCCATGTGCCCAGGCTGGGGTGGGGGTGGGGAGAGGCACCTCCCATCTTCTTTGCAGACAGTTCCCAGGAGAACAAGCCTGCTCCAGACACGTGGAGGGGCAGGGAGCTCAAGCCCCTGGGCACGCCATCATCCGGGGGCTGCTGCCAGCATGGTCCATGATGCCAGATGCCCCAAGGTGAACACCAAGAAACAGTGTTACTGCACACAGACATGTAGGCATGCACAGGTGTACACACGTGAGCACTCACACAACTCTGGCTCGGATAGGTTTCTTTACTGTAGGACTTGTTGGAAGCCTTTAACATGCTTGTAGTCATTTTAGATTGACAAGGAGTTGTGTGTAGCATTCCTCAAAGTCATCTGACCACAGAAGCCTACTTTCATAGTGTCTCGTAGAGTTCCACAAAGCACATGTTGGGAGGTGTCAGCACCCTCTTTGCAGAGCCTGGCTGGGTTAGCTAGATCCCACCAGGGTTGTGTTGTCCACATGATGTCATGGAAAGAGCACTGGAGGAGGAGTCAGAAAACCTAGGTTTTTGTTTCAGCTCTGCCACCCCCTTACTGTGCATGCTTGGGCAATTCTTACTTACCCCCTCTGTGGCTTTCAGTTTCCCTTTCTAGGTAATGAGGGTAATGGGCCACTAGACTCTGAACACAGCAGGGTCTGCTTGGTCCGCTCATCCTTGGGATCCCATCTTCCCTGAGCCTCTCCTGGATGAGATGTCCTTGGAGGCTGCGGCCCCGGGGGCTGGGGTACAGAGGGTGGATCCCTACTTCACTGCCCCAGGCAGGTGCCCTCTCGGTGAGCTTCCCCTGGCTCTGGGAGCTGCCTCTGGCAAGGGCACAGGAGAGTGCAGGGAAGGACTGTATTGAGGGGCCTCACATGGAATCTTTGGGACTGGGGCCCGAGCCCACACTCAGTTAGCTACTCTTCTGCATGAGGCAGGAGCAGGTGGCAGGCTTAAGCCTTGGGGCTGAGCCTCACACTGTCTGTATTGGGGTGACATCACGCCCACTCCTCTCCCTGGGACCCATCGGGTTCCCACCCCATCTCCTGCTCCCTCATCCTCCTGCTCCAAGGCCTCCAGCTAATGGCCCTCCCTGCCCCTGATACTCACTGCCCCCCTTCCCGGTCCTTCCAGGAGGGGCTCCAATGTCTCCTTGACCCTGGACATGTGCACGCCGGGCTGCAATGAGGAGGGCTTTGGCTATCTCATGTCTCCCCGTGAAGAGTCAGCTCGAGAGTACCTGCTCAGCGCCTCCCGCATGCTCCAGGCAGAAGAGCTTCACGAGAAGGCCCTGGACCCCTTCCTGCTGCAGGCAGAATTCTTTGTGAGTCCCCCTGAGCCAGCGCCCCCACAGGGGCCAGCCCTTTATGCTCATGTTGGTACCCTGAGCAAGACTTTGGAATAGGGTATCCCAAAATCAGCATCTGATGAACATCGTTTCATCCTCACCTCTCCTACTGTCTTGGGCAAGCTGCGTCCTCTCTGGGCCTCAGTTTCTCATCCAGAAAATGGGGATAAAGATAACGGGTGTTGCAAGGATTCGAAAGATGCAGAATGTGTGCAAAGTGCCCATCAGGTGATTGGTGTTTGTGGCATTCTTAAGTCATCATCACCTAGGACTGTCCTCCAAAAGCCTTAGAAAGCCTTCTCTTCTTTATTTGGAGATATGGGGTGCTACACTATGTGGCAAAAGGGATTAAACCTGGGGCCCAGCAGTGAAAGTGCTGAATCCTAACCACTGGCCCGCCAGACAATTCCCAAAAGCCTGCTCTTCTGACTCTCCCATTTTCCCACTCTCCTTTTGCCTGGCATCACCAAACAATGTTCATCCTCCTTTGAAATCTCTCAGTTCTATGGCTCCAGCTTAGGGTGGTCCTGATCACCTCTCCCTCCAGACTCCTACAGCAGCCTCCAACTGCCTCCTGTTGGACTTTGCTGCTGCTAAGTCGCGTCAGTCATGTCCAACTCTGTGCGACCCCATAGACAGCAGCCCACCAGGCTCCTCCGTCCCTGGGATTCTCTAGGCAAGAACACTGGAGTGGGTTGCCGTTTCCTCCTCCAGGGCATGAAAGTGAAAAGTGAAAGTGAAGTCGCTCAGTCGTGTCCGACTCTTCGCCACCCCATGGGCTGCAGCCTACCAGGCTCCTCCGTCCATGGCATTTCCCAGGCAAGAGTACCGGAGTGGGGTGCCATTGCCTTCTCCGGTTGGACTTTGAGGGGCCTATAAATGACCCTCCTGTTTTACCTGCCTGAGCACTCAACCAGTTAAGAGCTAAGATAGAGAAGATCACAAAACCACCTTTATTTTTGCTGATAAAGGCTAGGTAGTTTTTTTCTTATTTGTTTTTTATTTTTCCATTTTGACTGCTCTGAGTCTTTGCTGCAGATCACAGGATTCTTTCTCTAGTTGTAGCACGCAGGCTTAGTTGCCCGGAGGCATGTAGGATCTTAGTTCCCTGAGCTGCGACTGAACCCAGGTTCCCTGCATTGGAAGGCAGAGTCTTTATCAATGGACCAGCAGCGAAGTCCCAAGGCTAGGTTTAACACGAGGATTACGAGGATTACGTATGTAGCACTAGTGAGCTTCCTAATACCAACCACCAGAATGAAGCAACTTTCCTGCCACCCCAGGCGGTGCTGGCACATTGCCAGCCTCACCCCATGGGGGTTCCCTGTAATTCTTTCTTAGCAGGAGGGTCGGGGGCGGGGAGGAGGAGGAAGGAAGGGGCTAGCGCCTCAAAACCAAGTTCCTCAATCAAACACCTCATCCAGTAACTCACCCACCTTGGGGGCAGGAATGGGCAAGAGCCAGGAGCATTTGGAGAGAGTCCCTCCTGAGAGAAGCCTGAGGGATAGGGAAACTGTGTGCCTCCTTCGCAGCTCCCCTTGCCCCAGGCCACCTGCTCCCTAGCAGAACCGGATGGCTCTCCTCTCTGGGCAGCCCTCCATCACTTCTGACCTGCAGCTCCAGTCTCCAGCATGTGGCCCAGCCTGCCTTACCTGAGTTGAGCCAGCCCCAGCCGCCTTTTCCAGACTCAGGCCCCCATCCCAGCAGAACTGTCCACTTCAAACTTGGCCCTCACCCCACCCCCACCCCCTCGCCTTCACAGTCATCATCCCTTACCCTAGAGACCCCCAGGATGCCTTCCTGGGCTACCCAGCCTCAGTGCCATCCCCATGGCCACACCTCATCTTGAGGGTGTGTGGCATGTCCTTGTCATCTCTGGTTTCATAGCTCTTTGTCAGTTTCGCCCAGAGAGAAAGGAAGTGGGGGTGCTCACACACCCACCCCACAGGCACTTCTGCACCTGCTTTTTATTCTTCTGATTCTCACAACCACCCTAAAAAGTGAGTATCGTGATCCTCATTGTACAAAGTGCATTCTTAGTGTGTCCACAGTGAACACTGTGATTCATGACGATGAGAGATGACAAGGGTGCTAAAGTGTGTAGACAGAGAGAAGGGGCGCGAAGAGAGGACAGTCACTGAGGAGTCATCCCAAAGGACCTGGGGGGAGGGGTAGCAGTGAACCTTGAAAGCTGAGAAGGATTAGGGGTGATGAAGAGGAATGCGACCAGTGCTCCCCACAAGTGGAGTGCCACGAATTCAGACGTGGAGGCTAGGCGGAGACTGACAAATTAGCTACGGGGAAGAGATGGGCACAACTGGAGGGTGGGGCTTTTGAGAGCAGCTGGTGGTAAAGAAAGGCCGGCTCCAAGAAGACCTCACATTCCAGGCAGAGAAGTTCAGACTTGGGGCTGTTGACTTGCAGAGTGATTGAGAGGTGCAAATACAACTCTGGGAGACCCAGAAGGAGGCTGCCTCCCTGCTGGAGAATCAGGGAAGGCTCCTTGGAGGAGGTGGCATTTACGGTGGGCAGGAGGACATGAGAAGATGAGGATGGGATGGATGTTACTACCGAGCAAGCAGCACGACCCAAGGTCCTGAGGGGCGTACCTACCTGGGGTAGGAACGTGAGTCAGCAAAGCCACTCGACGTGGCTGCAATACAGAGTGCAGAAGAAGGCAGTGATTGGCTGGGTCACTTCTTTGTTCATCAAACGTTCACTGAGTGCTGACTATGTGCCAGGCTGCTCCTCCATAAACAGTGGTGGTGATAACATTTATTATGCACTCAGCATTTGCCAGGACTGCTCTAGATGCTTTTCATGTGCACTCATTTAATAGTCAATGATTGTTGAATGAATGCATGTATCAAGCCAGCCCATAGCTGCTCTCAACCCTGTGTCTTCCTCCTACAGGAAATCCCCATGAATTTTGTGGATCCGAAAGAATATGACATCCCTGGGCTGGTGCGGAAGAACCGATATAAAACCATCCTTCCCAGTGAGTACTCGCTGCCCCTCACCTGGGTGCCCTTAAACCCTGAAGGAGACTAACTCCAGCATGGGCCTCCAGGGTCACCAGGCAAAGGGATGGAAGGTGGGGTTGCCCAGTGAAGGGAAACACCCCCTTTAGAGGGCAGAGGGCTCTTGGTTCCTTCATACGGCACACTCCAGATCTTTGCCCTGGACAAGCATTGTGCTGGGCTCTGTGGAAACCCAGAGAAAAAGAGGAACAATAACAGCAGCTCCTAGACGGTGCATGGTGGCTGAAAATTGTGGTCACATCCCTGGTCTCTTCAGAGTGGACAGGTTTTAAAGAGAGGACATTAAGGCTCAGAGAGGTTAAGTGGCTCATCCACTATCACACAGCTAAGGCGTACAGAACCAAGTTTGAAACTAGGCCTCTGTAACCTCAAAATTGAGCTCTTTTGTCTACCTGGAGTTCAGTTTGCCTAGATTATGAGTCCTCTAACAGGCAGAGACACCCCCACAAGGGAGCGAACTGCCTGTCAGGTAGGAAGCTCCCCATTGGCTAGGGCATTCAAGCTAGAATGAATGAGTGGTCCCCTTGGAAGGTTTGATAGGGATTTTCCCCCTTTGGGGGTGGTTAGACCAGGTAACCTGATATTCCTCTTTTAGCCTGGGATGTCATTTTCAGGTAACTTTCATCAGGCCCCTGTCTGCCTGTCACCCCTGCCAAGTTCCGGCCCAAGGCCCTAGGGCTAGCTTGGGGGGTGACTTATTGAAAACAAATCCCCGCAAACCTACTCCACTCAGTCTATGGAGTGCTGCTGCTGCTAAGTCACTTTAGTCGTGTCCAACTCTGTGTGACCCCATAGATGGCAGCCCACCAGGCTCTGCCGTCCCTGGGATTCTCCAGGCAAGAACACAGGAGTGGATTGCCATTTCCTTCTCCAAGGCATGAAAGGGAAAAGTGAAAGTGAAGTCGCTCAGTCGTGTCCGACTCTTAGTGACCCCATGGACTGTAGCCTACCCGGCTCCTCCGTCCATGGGATTTTCCAGGCAAGAGTACTGGAGTGGGGTGCCATTGCCTTCTCCGCAGTTTATGGAGTAAGGAGGCTTTAAAAAAGCAGTTTTGCCATCAGCATCTCCAACAACATGTAAGATGTCATGACTTATTTTTAACTTTTAAAATATCGACTTGTGGTTGCTATGGTTACACAGTGTCTAGGTAGTTCCAGTTAAACAAAGCACCATTTAAGGCCAGGATTCGGGACTGCTCACCTCTTCCCTCCTCTTGCTCCCCCCTCCACCCACCCAGCCCTACCTGGAGGAAGAGCTCCGGGTACCCCACAGTCTCGGGCTTTGCTGGCCACTCAGAATAGCTACTGGGGGCGTATGAGAGCCAGGCCATCACTCCATCTGGTCCCCACTGGATTCCTGAGAGGAATCCAGCCTCCAGCCATACCCTGCACCTGCAGCCCCCGAGCCCAACAGAGAATCTTCTCTGTAGCCAGCAAGAATTGACCCTGTGCCCTCTGAGACTAGGCTGGGTGGGTGGTAGAGGCCCCTCTCGGGTCAAGGACACCCCGAGGCTTGCTTTCTCATTCATTCGGAGGCTACTTCTGGATACCAATCTGGGTACCATGAGAAGAGGGAGGGGGCGCATGCAGGGCTGCCCGTTCCTCTCCCCTGGTCACACAGAGCCCCCTTCCGTTCACCCTCGCTCTTCCCCATACCTGAGTCTCCTCCACGCCCCTCGCCACAAGAGCTGCCTCAACCCCACCTTCTCCTCTACAAATCACCTGCCCAGACCTCAGGCACTTGGGCCAGGGCATGAAAGGGCTGGAAAGGAGAGGTTTGTGGGTATCCCTTTCCATTTCATATTCCAGGTTTGGGATCGTCCTTTTGACCTGTTAATTTATAAATTGATTCAATTTATACTTGCAATGATATCAGTAACAGCACCAACTTGCTCTATAGTGACTGTGTGCTGGCCTAAGTTATGGGTCTCAGGACTCATTATTAACGGCCACTCTTGAACCCTGACGGGATGAGTGAGGTTGTGACGGAAGGAATGTTCCCAGTTTACAGAGAAGGCGCAGGGGTACTCAGTGAATGGCCTGCACTGACACCACCAGGGCTTGAACCCAGGCTCGCTGGTCGGCGGTGTGGACTCCTGACCGCTTCCATGCAGCCTTTGAGAGCCCTGTACGGGGCGCACTGGCAGGGCCTTTAGTCCAGCCCTCCTTCCACAGGAAGGACCCTGGGGGCCAGAGAAGGGAGGAGATGTGAGCTAGTGACAAAGCTAGACAGAGCCCCAGAACCCAGGCCCCCAGGCCCCACCCCACTAGCTCCTGGCTCAGTCCCAGCCTCTGCGAATTTCCAGAACAGACTAAATCAGTACAGGGAAGCTATAGAGGAACAGAACAGACCCTACTCTAGGAGGCAGAGCATGATGTGGTGAGAACCTGCTGCTCTGGGCTTTGACAGGTGATTAGACTGGGGTGGGGGTGAACCCTTATGGACTTGTGTGTCGTCTCATCTCAGGCACAGAAGACTTCATTCCTTTCATTGTGATACTCTCCCCTGGCGTCCTACCCAGATCTTAGCCACAAAGTGCTTTACAGCTGACATAGCACTTCCCCTATGTTTTCTCATTTGTCTTCCCAACAGTCCTAGGAACTAGGCATCTTTACCCCCATATTACAGATCGGCAAACTGAGGCTTAAAAAGGCCATGTGCTTTACAAGCTTACACAGCAGGTTGGGGACAATGTATACTCAAACTCTTGCTGGCCCTGCTGTCTAGGATGTATCCCCTAGGGAATTTCATACTGTCTGAGCTGTCTCCTCCCCAGAACATGAAGCAGAGAGAGGACCGGGCAGCTTAAGGGATGTAGACAAGGGTGGCATGGATCCTACAGAGGGAGAGAGCCAAGGCCTCCCCGTACCATTCTCCTTAGCCTGGGTCCTCACCTTCCTGAGTGGGCCACAGGGATGGGTCAGTGTTTTGCTTCTGGCAAGGGAAGAAGGAACTTCCGATCCCAGAAGAAATGTAGGTGCCCTGACATGGGCCAGAGAAGGTGGGCCCACACAAGAGGGATTGCACATTCAAATCCCAGCCTCACCTGTCTCCACTACCTCAGACCCTCACAGCAGAGTGTGTCTGACCTCACCAGACCCTGACGACCCTCTGAGTTCCTACATCAACGCCAACTACATTCGGGTATGTAACCCCATCCCAACAGTCTCTCCCTAAAAGGGAGGCCCGAGTTAATGGGGTCCATCCACTAGGCTTGTCCCTAAGTCCATGCGGTTCCTGCCAGCCCCCAGGGAAGAGCCTGAGTGGGGGAAATGGGCCCTGCAAGCACAACAAGGGACCCTGATGGCCTGGACTTGGCTGGTCACAGGGCTACGGTGGGGAAGAGAAGGTGTACATCGCCACTCAGGGACCCATCGTCAGCACGGTCGGCGACTTCTGGCGCATGGTGTGGCAGGAGCACACGCCCATCATCGTCATGATCACCAACATTGAGGAGATGAACGAGGTAGGCCCCGCTGGACCTTACCAGGTGTCTGCTGCTTGATGCCCTGCGCCAAGCATCTTGTTTCCGTGTTCATCCTTAGAGCAATCTTGGGAGGTTGGTATGTTCACCTTGCTGCCTTGCCCAGGGAAGGAAATGTGAGGCTCAGAGAGGTTAAGTCAGTTACTCAGAGCCACACAAATAGTCAGAGGTAAGGCCTGGAGCTGGCCTCTCCACCTCCAGGGCTCAGGATCTTAAACACGTTGCTTTGCTGCTGCCCAGCCTGCCAGGGCTGATGCTGGCTACTTCCATACTCATCACAACCCATTTAATTGAAGTCCCATGAAGGTCCTTCAAACTGAGTATTACTTCCATTTTCCCAGATGAGGAAACTGAGACTCAGAAAAGGGAAGTAACTTAACAAGTTATGAAGCTGAGATTTGAGCTCTTTAACTGCAAACCTACTGCCTTGTTATCTATCTCCCCACTGGCCCAGGACAGGCACTGGGGAGGGCGTGGTTGGGGCGCTGGGCGTATTTCAGTCTGATCTGGGCCCCTGCAGAAGTGCACTGAGTATTGGCCAGAGGAGCAGGTGGTACACGACGGCGTGGAGATCACCGTGCAGAAAGTCATCCACACTGAGGATTACCGGCTCCGACTCATTGCCCTCAGGGTGAGGCCTGGGGCTGGGGTGGGCTGGGCTGGGAGAAGGGGGCACTCCACAGCCAACAGGGTCCCAGAGGCCAAAATAGCTGAAATTAAGGCATGTGTCACTCCAGGCTTTACTGATGAGCAGGGAAGAGGGGAAAAAGGGGTGAGTGATCTTGGAGATCAGAGGCAGGACCAAACTCTTGGTGCATTTCATATCGCTGGCCTCTGTCCATCCACACTGTCATTCATAATGTCTTCCAGCTCTGCTTCAAATGTACCCAAGGCCAGGACTGTCTGGAAGAGGAAGCTTCAGCAGCTTCCATATTCTGCCTGGAAACATCCCTTCACCTGGGATGCTGGGCTTCCGACCTGTAGTACCGAATATGTCCACTAGAGGACAGGCGCTTTTTGCCTCATTTGGGTAGCACAGGGAGGTTGTGGTTACACCGAAAAGGAGAAGAGGACATAAAAATTATGAGCAGTATAGAACAGCCCAGAAGAGTGTGGGGAGGTATCCTCCCACCCTGAAGAGTGCGTCTTCCAGGATTAGCATAATAGAGGAGATTGTTCCTTTGGAGTCAAGAAAATCAGTGCATTCTGCTTTTGAGAAACCTTATGACCCCTGTTTGGGGAAAGGGGTACCACTGTAATTATCCCAAAGTCTGGAAGAGGTGACCTAGGTGCCAGGAAGCTGACATCCTATCCAGAACAGCCAGGGAGGTCCACTGATGCTGGCAGCCACAGGGTCTGGATAGGGTATCAAGGGCATGAGACTTGTTCCTCCTAGCTGCCCCCTCCCACTGGAGAAGATGAAAGACAGGATGTCAACACAGGAGAACTCAGCCCCTCAAGGGCAGTGCCCACTAAGCATTTACATTGAGGGCAAATACCATTGAGGGCATTTCAGAGGTGAAGGACTGAGTCCATGGTAGCTGTAACAGCCAGGTAACTCATGGAGCAGCTTCCTTTTTCCCCTGAAAGAGAGGCTGGAGCTGCCTCATCTTCTCAGTGCTGTGGGACTCGTCAAGGAAGAACTAGGATTTACTTTTGTCCGTAAACCTTTACAAGCACCTTCCCTGAGCCTGGTTCTGGGTTGGGGACTAGGAAAACACAGAGCTGTCCAAAGCCTGGACTCTCTCCTCAAGGAGCACCTATAAAATGGTAAGTACTGACCTAGAAATAAGTAAAAGCACAGAAGAAGGACATGTTGTCAGCTAGGGTGTTCAGGGAGGGCTTCCTGGAAGTGATGGTGCTGAATGGGATTTCGAAGGATAAGAGTTGGCCGGGGGGCAGACATGTGGAGAGAGCATTCCAGACAAAGGGAAACTAAAAGTAAGGGCACAGAAGATAGAACAGCTCTGTGTATAAACATACAGGAGATGTGAGAAGCAGAGGTTTGATCTACAAACTATTTGGAGTGCAAAAGCATCAAGTACAAGTTCGCTGGAGGAGGACTTGGGCCTGGAGGGGTAGACCCTGTACCATGTGTCTTATTTGCCGGACTGAAGAGTGGGGAGGGTGGGTTTTAGTTTTAGAGCAACAAGAGCTATCAAAGGGTTCTGAGCAGTAGAACAGCATGGGCTGTAGACAGACCCTTTGGACCGCTGTGGATCTGCATGATCAGAGAGGGGGAGGGGAGGGTCCCACACAGTCAAGAGACAGTAAAGAACAAAGTGAAGGTGGTGGGGGTGGAGAGGATAGCACTGGGGCACTGGTGGGGATAGGGGACCAGGGGTGGTGGTAGGCAGGAAAGTATACTGAGGCAAGAGGAAGGGTCCCAGGGCTGTCGTGGGGGTGACTGGGCTGTCTGTGAAGGGGCAACCAGGAGACAGGAGTGAAGTGGAGAAGGGGCTCTTCCCCTCTCTTGGATGATCCTGGAGTCGCCAGGGCAGAACCCACGTGAAGACCAGTGCTGACGCTGCTCACCAGTCCCCGCTGCCCAACTGGCTTCGGGTCTCTGACCGGTGCCGCTGGGCTGTATGGTGTAGATGGCAGAGGTTCGAGGTCCCACTCCCTGTGGCCTCCCTCCTGTGCTTCCTTCTCCCCTCCCATATCCATCTCCGGGCTGGTTTCTGGGCTCAGAGAGTTCACGTGTATCTGGGGTGGGCCTCTGTCTCCTGGACAGAGCGGGACAGAAGAGCGAGGCCTGAAGCATTACTGGTTCACATCCTGGCCGGACCAGAAGACCCCAGACCGCGCGCCCCCACTCCTACACCTGGTGCGGGAGGTGGAGGAGGCGGCCCAGCAGGAGGGGCCCCGCTGCGCCCCCATCGTGGTGCACTGCAGGTGGGTCCACGCAGACACCCCCTCAGGCGGGAGAGGGCTCCCGGGTGGCCCCGCCCCTCACCCCCGTGCCCTCGGCCCGCAGCGCAGGGATTGGGAGGACCGGCTGCTTCATCGCCACCAGCATCTGCTGCCAGCAGCTGCGGCACGAGGGCGTGGTGGACATCCTGAAGACCACATGCCAGCTCCGTCAGGACAGGTCAGCTGAGGGCGGGGCCCGCAGGGAGCTGGGAGGGTGGGCAGCAGAGAGAGACTGACCCGTGCATAGGGTGAAGGTTAGGAGGACACGCCCCATGGGGACCGACTTGTGGACAGATGGGTGGAGAAGCCGGATCCAGGCGGTTGGTGGCTGGGATGCAGCGGGGAGAGGAACCGAGGTGGTGGACAGAGGGGCAGAGGCTGAGAGTGGAAGGTCATGCCACCTCTGTCCCCGCTGTCTATGCCAGAGCCGGGAGGGACAGGAAGGGCAGGTGGAAGTGGCTGGCTGGCCAGGGCTGGCCTCTCTAAGCTGCACAGAGGCCCTGATGTGCCTCCCAGAGGACTGGCACTCTTGTGGGTCTGGGGACAGCTCCGCAGCCATTCTTCCATGACCCGGTCCCTCCATCTGCCTGGCAGGGGCGGTATGATCCAGACGTGCGAGCAGTACCAGTTCGTGCACCACGTCATGAGCCTCTACGAGAAGCAGCTGTCCCACCAGCCCCCGGAGTGACCACACGCCTCCCCGAGGTCCTCTGGTACCTCCTAGCCTGAGTCGGGGCCCTCCTCGCAGCCACACCCGCGGCCCCGCCTCAGGTCCCGGCCTGCTCCCCGTCCCTCCCGCTTCCTCCTCTTCAGTTTGCTCCCCATCCCCCGCCGCCTCGGCGGCCGGAACCCTGCCCCCCAACCCCAACATAGCTCTTCCTACTGTATATCCTGGGGAGTGGGGAGGGTGGGGGAGGGGTGTGCCAGGCCAGGCCTGGGGCCCCAGGGCCTGACCCAAACCGCGTGACCTGGGGCCTCGGTTTTTAACGATGGTTCCACTGCTACTTGATCCAAAACGTTTCCCTGGTGCAGTCCCGCGTGTTCTGTCTGTCCATCGTCTCTGCTGTCTGTACCGAACACTGTGTCTCCTCAGCCCTGGAGAGGGGTCGTGAGCTCCAGCCCCCCAGTGGCCCTGGCACAGGTGCCTGCCTCAGGCCCCCAGCCCCGCTTCTCCCAGCAGACAGGTTGCACTTTGCCCCTAGTTCCTGGGACCAGGATGGGAAGGAAGGAAGGGCCTGAAGACCCAGAGGTCAGGCACAGGGAGCTCCTGAGAGGTTGGCAGAAAGATCTCTGCTGGGGAGAGGTCTCTGGGTGGGGGTGGGGGAGGAGGATCACATCCGGGGGACCCCCAGGTGTCAGACGCCCTCAGCAGGCAGTGACTAGCCTGTGGGGCAATGGTGAGAAAGGGGACACATAGGGGAGAATGAACCCAGGGGACCTGGGCCACAGTGGGAGACGGGGAGCTCCGAGGGTAGGGTGGGAACTCGGCCCCCGGTCCGTGTGGAGCATTTTTCTGTGTCGCTGTGGGAAACCCCTCCCAGAAGTCTCACCGCGTGTAGCTCTGAGTGTGTCCCGTGTTCATGCGTGTGTTGAGAGCCCGTCAGCAGGGCGTGCATGACTCTTTGGCAACATGTGTTATCTTGGAGCCACGTGTTTTTATTGGTGACTTTAAATATTTATTCCACGGCAGACAGAGACATTTGGTGTCTTTTTATAATTTGCTCATGGTCATTGAATAGAGCAATAAATGGAGCATTTTGAGCAAAACTAGCCTTCTGGGTCTGTGTGATTGCCTCTCCCCTCCACTTCCTGCCTCCTTGTACCCCCATCTTCTTGCCCCTCCTACTAGTACAGATGTGCACACACGCACACACACACACACACACACACACACACCTCCAGGCCCTTGAGATCCCTAATGCCCCCTTGTGGAGGTTGGGAGATGGCGTGAATCCAGATTTGAAATTCCAAAGCCCATTGCACAGAATTCTCACACACCAGCACCCTCGCACCCAGCCAGGAGCCAGGGGCCCTGCAGAGCCACAGGGACAGATGTTGGAGGCTTTCATAGAAGGAAAAGTGGCCGGCAGGCCATCAGCTTTGACAGAGGGGCCAGAGGTGCCAAGACAAGAACAGCAGGACCTTCAGATTACACAGGCCCCTCCCTGTTGCCCAGCCGACTTATTTGCCCTGCAGGTCCCAACAGCAGCTGCAGCCCAGCAATTTGCCTTTGAAGGCCTCTGCTGAGAGTAGTCCAACTCAAGGAACCTGGAGAATCTGCCCCTAGACCAAGATCCTGTGCCTTCCAGACACTCCCACTCTATTCTTACCCCAGCTCCCAGGGATGCAGCAAATGTAGCTGTCCTGCCCTTGCTGACAGGTGTGGGTCATCCAAGGGCAAGAGGGAGACCAGGGCGGAACTGTTGACCAACCAAGCAGGTCCTTACAAGGTTGCAGAGCCTTGAATGGGCTGGTCGAGGGTCTGGGCTGCAAATTTACTGCAGACAATGAGGAAAGAACAGGGGAGTGGCTTAGACAGCTGGGATGGAGGTCCCGGAGGAGGGGACCTGCTCTCCAACTGCCCTCCAACAAAGGATGGACCCTCCTACCCCTCGGCCCAGATCAGGGAACTGAGCGGCAAGAGTGGGATGGGGAGGAAGAGCTAACATTTCCCCTTCTCTCCCGGGGGCGGCCCCATGTGGCCACTCAGGTTGGGCAGGTACCAAGTGCAGAGCACGGCATGAATGGTGCTCCCTGGACTCTCCCCCACTCACCCCCTCCTGGTCCCTGGAAAACACAGACCTGTTGTTTTGCTCCCCAAGCCCTGTTGGACACACACACGACCCTGAGCCCCTCAGCTCAGAGAGGTCCCGCCGAGCAGCAGTGAGAACCCATACCTCTGCACAAAGGAACAGAAAAAGTTCCCCGGGACCACCACGCTCGGCCACCTGCCTGCCCAGACCCCTGCACTTCCTCCAGCCCTGGCCCCAGCTGCCCCTCAAAGCAGTGTGCCAACTGGCTGGGGCAGCTGTGGAGCCTGAGTAAGGGATCACCCCCAGGGGGCCAGACATTTAAGGAACCAGTAACTCCTGGTGGCCACATTGCTGGGACAAAAGAAGAAGGAGACTGGTCAGTCTACAGCCCAGGCACCAGCTGGGTCTCCAAAGTCGTGGGTGGACACAGCTTTTGAGGGCTAGAAGGGACTGGTGATCCTAAGGTAAGACTTCCCTCTTCCCTGAGGAAAGGGGCAGAGTGTGCTTTCTGAACCCAGAAGGGGACAGCGGGAGCTGGGGCTGGGGAGATGTCTCTGAACCCAGAGGGACCAGGTAGAGAGATGTCATCAGATGAGGGGGCAAAGTTTAGCCCCAAACCTTCTGACCTGGAAGAAGGCTTTGGGGTCCTCTGGAAGAGCACTGGACTGAGAGTCAAGGGGCCAGGATTCTAGTCTGAGTGACCTTGGATAGGTTATTTCTCAGATGTCAGTTTCTCATATACAAAAAATTGGGGTTTAAAAACTGCCACTCTGTGGCAAAGGAAATGGCAACCCACTCCAATATTCTTGCCTGGAAAATCCCATGGATAGAGGAGCCTGATGGGCTATATAGTCCATGGGGTTGCAAAGAGTTGGACATGACTGGGCAACTAACACTATGTTGTACCTAAAGATTCCCACATGCCATGACAAAAAGCAAAGATACCATGTGCTGCAACTGAGACCCAGTGCAGCCAAGTAAATAAAAATAAATATTAAAAAAAACTGTAACTCTGGTTAAATAGAAGATGGTATATATACCTATTCGATGGAATACTGTGTAGGTGTTAACAAGAATGGGAAAACTTTATAAACAGGGATGGAAAGACCTCCAAGATGTACAAAGTGAAAAGAGGGCTGAATAGCATGTATAATAGGCTACCTTATGTGTAAAAAAAGAGGAGATGAAGACAAAAACATATTCAAATTTGCATGAAAGAGCTCCAGAAGGAGCATAAAGACCACAAGTGGTTACCTGTTGGGGAGGGCTAGGAGATGGAGGGCCTCAGGAGCACGAGGGAGCCTCTTTACATAGATGTTTCTATTGTTTTGTTTTTTAACCATGTGATTGAATTACCAATTCAAAAATTACGAGAAATAAAGATTCAACCTCCGTCTTTATCATATCAGAAAGGAAAGCAGAGCTGTGGGAAGGTGCTGTCATTTGTCTTAGCATTCCCCCAATGCCAGGGCTCCCCAGGGCCCAGCAAGAAGATCCACAGTTTCCTTTCAAGGCCAGCTCCAGTATGGCTTAGTCAGGAAGTTCCTTCTCAGGTCTGACTTCATTCCCTCCTGATGAAGCCTCCAGCACTGCCCCACCCGCCAGTTCCATGTAGCTATCAAAAGGTATCCTCAGCTCCCTCTGGGCCTTGCTGGGTTCACTGGGTAAGTCTAAACCCTATCTCCTCCCCACTCCAAGGATCTGGAATGGTTTGGGGTTACTCAGTGAGAGACAGGCCCATTGGTCCTTGTAGCCAACCAGGGAAAAGGAGATACCAAGGGAAGAGAAGAGAGGCCAGAGGGAAGAGGCTTGCCACCCAGCCTCTCCTCACCCTCCCTGTAAACAGTCATCTCTCTCTGTGTTCACCTGTTTTGTCCATTCCCCTACCCCCTTGCCCCCCCACACACAAACATCTCTGAATCTCCCTCCCAATCCCTTCCTTGTCCTTCATGGCCTCATCCCCTCCCTGGTCCTGCCAGGTGAGTGCCCACGCCTTGTCACCATGACGACCACAAGCAGATGCTTCAGGGGCACGTGTCCATGGAGTTCTCCAGCTCTACCACCCACGTGCAGACCTTCTCCTAGACAACCAAGATCATGGGAGGCAAATAGAGTGGGACGGCTGGTAAAGGGGTGGAATTAGGTAGAGGCAGCCTTTCTTCCTCTCATCTTTGAGACCAATGGGCCCCTCAAAAGCCCAAGATACCACCAGCAGCCTTCCCAACCTGTGCTTCTAATTTGTGATTTGATAAAGCTAAGCCATCTGGATGCTTGTCCACAAATGCTATCTCAAGGAAAACAGCTTAGGAAAAATCAATCACATGGATGTGTATAAGTGATTGAACTCTTAATTGCTGGAGATCAAAGCCATAGGCAAATGCACAAATTCCTGATGGTAGAATTTCAGGCATGGAGGAAGTTAGGGAGGTACCCACCTTATCTACTTAAGAATAATGCTGGCCCCGCTCCACTTAAGAAAGAAAAGACTTGGTGCTGCCAATGGAGAGAGGATGAATACATAAACAAGTGACCTGAGCTTCCAGGTGTTCAGATTTGGGGACCAGACTTAAGGGAGGGAAGATCCAAGGGAAAGCTGAGAAATGGTCTCAGAACAGAACTGATTGTTTTAGCCATGTCTCTAGAGGAAAGAGATTCAAAGATGGCCAGGGACCAGGATATCAAATACCTGTCCTCCCAGTCATCCCTCCTTCAGTCAGTCCTCTGTGCACAGAGGTCAAGGCCAGATAAGCAGCAACTCCCCCTGGCCAAGTGAGGCACAGCAAGTGGGACAGCCAGGACTCAAGCCAGAAGCTGCAAACTCAAGTGACTATAATCTGTGATCTTCAGCCCTGATGGCACACCAGAACCACTTTAGTGTACAGGTGGGAGGAGAGGGGAGTAAAAAAAACAGTGACATGTGAGTCTCACCTCAGACAGTTAAATCTGGTAGTGTTTTTAAGATCTCCAGGGACCCTCATTTGCAGCCAGACTTGAAAACCACTGGCGGATAGCGTCCAGGAGGGAACATAAATGCATAAAAAAAAAATCTGAGGTGAACTGCCCAGAATGTAGCCCATCAAAAGGGACAGTCCCTCTCCACCTCCCACCGACTGTTGCCATGTAGGAATATGCATCCAGTGTTAAGGATCCACAAATTAGAATTTTTATGTGAAATCTCTCAATTTTTAGATGTAGGGCTCCTTTTTGTTTAAACATTAAAGGAAAGGAATGTGAAGTTGCTCAGTCATGTCCAACTCTTGTGACCCTGTGGACTGTAGCCTACCAGGCTCCTCCGTCCATGGGATTCTCCAGGTAAGAATACCTGGAGTGGATTGCCATTTCCTTCTCAAGAGGATCTTCTCGACCCAGGGATCGAACCCGGGCCTCCAGGATTGCAGGCAGATGCCTTACCCACTGAGCCACCCGGGAAGCCAGTTTAAACGTTGGAAAGGTCAAATAAAAAACATCAGTAGACCAGCTGCAGCCTGTAGACCTCTGGTCACTATTTAATGCTACTGGTGGACCAGAACGTCCAGGAGAGGAATCCAAAGAGAAGGCCCCGGGTGCTTCCCTTTCTATCCGAGTGCCCCAGCCCCTCGCTGCTGCTGCCACCCCCGCCGTTTTCCCCCCAATACACAATCACTGGCAGAGACAGGCTAAAGGTCTCTCCCCAGCCCAGAGCTGGGAGCAGGTAGAGGTGCAGCTTCCAGGCAAAGAGGCAAAAATAGGTGCCCACTGCAGGAGAAGGAAATGGCAATCCACTCCAGTGTTCTTGCCTGGAGAATCCCAGGGACGGCGGAGCTTGGTGGGCTGCCGTCTATGGGGTCGCACAGAGTCAGACATGACTGAAGCAACTTAGCAGCAGCAGCAGCAGCAGGGGATGAAGCTGTGTTCCGAGTCTGGGCACAGGGGAATCCCAAACCCAACATCTCCTGGGAGAGAGAGCGTGGCATGCCCATTAAGGAGTCTGCCAAGATCTTCTACGACAGCGTGAACAAGGAGCACGTGTTGAAGGTGTCGGGTCCAGTGACCCCTAAGGCCGGAGGCCAAGAGCCTGGGAGGGGCCCCAGGTCCTCTCACAGCCAAGAGGTCCACAATGGAGACCCAAGAGCTGGGAGATGAGAAAAGGGGCTCTCAATGCCTTAGAGGAGGGGCAGGATAAGAGAGGCCGAGTCAGGAGCTAGGGCGTCCTTGCCAGAGTGAGCAGGGGGCCAAAATTAGGGGCGGAGCAAGGCTGAGCTAGGGCAATGCCAGAACAAGGAGGGGGCAGGACCAAATGGAAAAGAGAGAGGTTCCAGCAGGTGAATGAGCCCCAAAGGAACTTGAGACCAAAGCTATGTGTGTGGCTAGAAGGGAATGAGACCATAGTGCGTGGAACCAGGCTGAGGTGAGGCGGGACCTACACGAAGCGAAGGGCTAGTCATAGAGTGGAGGTAAGGGTGAGGATTCCTGGGTTCTTCGGGGGAACATTCCAGAAGAGCAATGCCAAGGGCCAATCATCCTAAGGTCTAAACATCTTCTGCAGCCTCTGGGTCCAGACCCTTTGAGGAAAGGGCGGAATGGGTCCCTGGGGGAACTAGGCCTATAATTACTTCTATTCCTGGATCTGCCCTGACTTCCCACTGTGAAAGGGACAGAGCCTCCCCTCTCCGCACCCACGCCAGTTGCTTCCTTCCCCTCCCAAAGACCCATCATTGGACCTTAGCACCACCCACAGCACACCCAAGCTGCCCCATCCTTACACGAACTCATTCAGTCAGCAAGCCCTTTCAGGAAACCCACTGGTACCTAAGCATCTTTCTACAGGTGCCAAGACAGCCTTGTTCACCCCGATTTCCTCAGGCTCAACCCAATACCTGACACAGAGGAGTAAGTCTATGTTAAATAAAGGAGCACTCAGCCCAGTGCCAGAAACTGCAGATAAAGTTGCAACTCAGAGGAAGTCCTTGTCTTCAGGGAGCTCCCAGCCAAGGGGGAGAATCCAGTGTGGAATCAGGCTTCAAACAGACATACTCACACCGACTGCTCCCTGGCACCTTCCAATCATAGAGACAGCTCAGTCCTCCACAAATACATCCAACACTCAGCTCCTCCCCCTCCCCCCAAAACACCCTGTCTCCCTGTGGTTCCCTACCCCACCCCCTACTAACAGCCTGACTGATCCAGCTGGAGTCACTGACCTCAGACGACTCTGACAACTACAAGTGCATAGCGACCATGCAGACGCCATCTACACCGTGTCCTTGCTGGTGGCTGAGGGTGAGCCAGTCCAATTCTCCTGGCCTTTCCTCTTGAGGACCAAACTCCCCCTGTCTGACCCTGTTCCTCTGTCTGTCCTCAGGTCAAGAAAAATTGGATTTCAAAAAGATGTTGAAGAAGAGGTGAGACTGGGAGGCTCCTCTTTCCAGGGTGTGGTCCCCCCACCCTCCAGACTGGAGCTTCTGGAAGGCTTTTCAACAGGGCCCCTGTGTTAATGGCCCAGGCTCCAAGAATCTATGGAGTAGGGAGGGGCATCTCAAGGTTGGGAGAGCCTCCCTCTATCTTCAGAGAAAGGCACTAAATCCAGGCTTGGCACCCACTTCCTTCCTTCTAGTGGACTCCCCTGCTCCCCAGAAGAAGCAGAAAAAGGTGACAGATGAGGAAGAGAGGCTGAAGATTTTTTCCAAGGTGCCCAAGAAGGACTTTGAGAAGGTCTGCATGGAGTATGGTTTCTCTGACTTCCGGAGGCTGCTCAAGAAGCTCAAAGGGATGAAGAAAGTGGAGGTAGAGGTCAGTGGCCATCAGGGGGAAGCCGGGGGCTGGGCCTTACCAAAAGGCTAGTGCCTTTGGGACTCCTGGTGGCAAGGTCTCCCCACTCTGCCCATGCCTAGTCAAGGGCATTCTCTACTGCCAGGGCAGTGAGAAACTCAGGTCACCTTTCTTCCACCTCTTTTCTCTTGACTGCTCCCTAATATATTTGCATCGACTTCGGAATCTGACAGACCTGGGTTCAAAGTCCAGTTCCACTGCCTTATTAACTGAGTGAACTTGGGGGTCTCTCCAAACCTGTTTATTCATCTGCAAAATGAAAATTGTTTTTGCCTTTTCATTTGTTTTTATATTGTCGTTCTCACTCATTCATTCAATCAACTTGTCATTGTGAAACATCTGCACCAGAATTAGAGGACCTATACACTGGAACCTCTGTACTCAGTAACTGTTCCTCGAATGGTGTTCCTTTTTCTTCCCTTATCATGTCCACTTCCCCCTCGATCTTCAAGGTGTTCCATGTGGAGGGAGGGGAATGCAGCTATCTAACTAATTAGCCTAGTCATTTGTCCCCGGAAGCTCAGAGGGTTTCTCCAGGCCTGGGGACACAGACTGAGCAGATTCTAGATGCCTCTGATGCCTGCCTTTTTGTTATCACACTCCCTCAGGCTATCTGAATTCTGAAACCCCTGGAAGACATAACAGCCAAGGTAGACACCACGATGGTCTCTGACTGCATCATGGAGCTGAAGGACCCGAACTTCAGAATGCTGTGGGTCAAGGTGGGGAGAGCACCTAGGGAGGGATGTGATTGGAATATCATTTTTTCTCTTCACCCCTTTCCTTCCAAGACCATCTCATTACCCATAAGCCCTGTCCTCTTTTCCATCCCATCAAAAGGATGCCATCTGGCAGGGCTGAAATGGGCTGGGAGCTGGGCTTTATTCTTAGGTGTTCCACTGGTTTGCTGTTTGATTTGAGATAATTACTCTCCTTTCTCGGTGCCTCAGCCTACCCATCTGAAAAGGCTGATTTAGACAGTCCTGAAGATTACTGACAATCTGGACCTCTAAGAGAAAGCATCTAGTGAACTCATGCATATTAAGAGTTCAGGCCTTGGGGGAGGCAGGAATCCTGGATCCCATTGAGCCAGATAATGAGGCTAGAAAGATGTTAGGGGCCTCTGACTGTGTTTGAGAGTCTTAGAAAGTAGATATGGCACCTTTCAGGTCAGACTGGACTTACGGAATGGAATAGAAATCTCCTCTCTAAATCCACTGAGGATCACTTCAGTTGGGCACCGAGTTCATAATAGTATAATCTTCCTGTAGAATCTTCCTGTGTGAGAGAACTGGATGCCTTAATAGTGCCTGGCACATATCTAAAGTCACATAGAAACATATTCTTTCTAAAATTGCTGTTAATGTTATTGGGAAGGAAACCATATGAACGTCATGGGAGGGGACTCCAAGATTCACAAGCAGAACAAAAGGAAGTATGTTTTCCCCAGCTGTGGGCTACAAGAGGCTAATGACACCTGAGTTTTTATGCCCCCTTCACCGTCCTACCCCTTAGGAGGGATCAGGGATCAGCCCCAGGACTGCCCTTCCTACTCTTTGCTGCAGATAAGTCACTGAAGTTCTTGGGAGAGATGAATCCGGTGAAGGTGACAGAGTGCCAGACAGCTGCATTTGAGATCCGCCTCTCTAGGAAAGTGCCCAACTTTGTGTGGAATTTCAATGGAAATGAGCTGAAGAGGGATGAAAAGTATGAAATCACAGTGTCTGAGGATGGTCTGACCCACACGTTTAAGACTCAGGGATGGTGGTGAGTTCTCTGCCAAGGCAGGAGACCCGGTTCAGAAGACCCAGCTCGCTATTGACCATGAGTATTTGGGCCAGAGCTTGAGCGGTGGGCTTCATGCCACAGCAACCTCCATGTGGGCATCCATCCCTCCATCCATCCATCCATCTATCCATTCACCCATCTATCCATCCATCCATGTATCTATCCATCTCCTCCTTGCAAGGTCCTTTGATGGATACTAGAAAAACAGAGAGTTCTCCTCTCTGCTAACTCCTAGCCTGGTGGGAGACGTAGGTGTAGAAATGGAATTAGAACAAAAGTTTTTAAGTAAGGAATCAAGACACATTAGGATCTTACTATCAGCTGGGAGATCATGAGCCAAGAAATTATTAGCCTTTATGGCCTCTAGTGTCATATATCACAGCACATATCATATATTACATCTTGACTACATAAATTATTTTATAGCTAGTTTGGAGAGTTACACATGATGGTGGGTCACACATGTGAACCACTCTTGACACATGGGACATGGAATAATCATTGCTGTGATGGAGGGAGACACAGAGGCTGTGGGAACCCAGAGAAGAGGTACCACCTTGCAGTGTCAGAAAGGATGTGGTAAGATGATGGCAAAGCTCTACCAAAAAAAAAGAAAAGGCATTTGGTTTTCAGAGAAGGGGCAAGAGAAGAGAACCTTCTCAGCAGAGGGAACAACATGTGTAAAGGTCCAGACACCAGAGAGACAATGCAGTTATGGCTGGAGGGCCAAGGGGCATTAGAGATATTGACTGCAGTGCTGTGAGGAGGTAAAAGCTGTTGTCCTGTTTTACATATGAGCAAACATACAGACTTAGGAAGTGAATACACTGCATATAGTCAGCTAGCAAATAAGAAGCAGATCTGGGAATCTCCATATCAGGCACTTCTGTGATTTGGGTACATACTTCATGTCACAGGGCCCTGTAGTTTCTGGGGTCAAAAAGAGGACCATGGCAGCACCTAGCTGCAGCGAAGAGTTGTAGGAGGTTGGAAGCAGAAGCAAGCATTTGTTTGTCTGTCCACAGGCATCCCTATAAAGTTTTTGAGCACCCTCAAGAATATGTGTATGAAAGACAGGAGCCGTGCCTGCCTTGAGTGTGAGCTGACATCCAAGGATGTGACCTTGTACTGGAAGAAGGATGGGCAGCTGCTGGCACAAAGCTCCAAGTACAGCATGAACCATGAGGGCAAGCGAGCAGAGTACAGCTCACTGATGGTGGAAGTACACTGTGGTCGCCATGCAGGATAGGGACCCCACTGAATACTACAGCACTGCTATGGTCACCATGGAAGGTATACACCAACCCTGTCAGTTCCCACTGACCAACCTTGTGCTTTCCTACCATGGGGTGAACACTGGTCCCCCAATGACATCAACCCTCCTCCAGACCTTGATCTATTTCTGCCTCCCCACTCTAACCATCCCCATCTCACAAATTCTGACAGTTTCTACCTCCTAGACCCTCAATGTCCTTCATCATTTGAACTCTATCTGAAGAGTTCTTTTTGAACTCTATCCCTTGACTTCGTCCATCCTTTACTTCCAGACTCTGACCACCCCCAGCAAACCTGATCATCCCACACCCTTTGACCCTGACCAGGCCCTACTCACTATCCCTGGCCACTTCTCACTGACTCTGGCCACCCTCCACTCCCAATAAACCCTGGGCGTCCCACCGACCAGCATAACCACAGCTAAACATCCCAGCTCCACTAACCATCTGCATCCCACCATCTAGTCATCTTCACCCGAGCAGCCTGAGTTCCCGCTGGCCATATGCTCTGACGATCAGCCCCCCATTAGCCATCTCCCAGAATTCCTGGTTACCATTTCCCAATGCCACTGACTTTCCCCCAAACCCTACCTACCAGCTCTAATCCCCCCCACTGACCCATTACCCACGTGCCCATTTTTAAACATCCTGCTCATCATAAATGACTTTGATAGACGCCACCAGCCCTTTTCCCATAAGTCCCTTCCACCGCATACCCTAACCCAGCCCCGCCCGGTTCTCTCCAGGGCAGCTGTCCATCGTCAAGAGCGCAATGTCTGACGTGCACGCGGCCACCGGGAGCCCAGCTGAGCTGTGCATAGTGCGATGAGAAGGTGGAGGGCGTGCGACTGGAGGATGGCAAGGCGGTCCAAGGCAGGAGCCAGGGAAGGGAATGAAGGATACGAAGGGACCGACCAGGCACACATTCGCACCCAAGACTAGCCCTCGCCCCTGCAGACTTGCCCGGCGGATCCCGAAGCAGGATGAGGTACACAAGCTCATCTTCCTCAGTATGGGGCCAGATCGAGCTCGAGGGCAAGTACACCTTCAGGGCCAAGGGTGCTGAGAGAGAAGCCTCGGTATTTCTCGCAGGTAAGGTCGCTGCCCGCTGTAGACAAAGCGAGACCACGCCTGGCCCGTCCACCTACTCCTAGCTCCTCCCCCTCCCCTCCCCCTCCCCTCCCCCTCCCCTCCCCCTCCCCCTCCCCCTCCCCTCCCCTCCCCCTCCCCTCCCCCTCCCCTCCCCCTCCCCTCCCCCTCCCCTCCCCCCCCCTCCCCCTCCCCCTCCCCCCCCCCCTCCCCCTCCCCTCCCCCTCCCCTCCCCTCCCCTCCCCCCCTCCCTCCCCTCCCCTCCCTCCCCTCCCCTCCCCCTCCCCCTCCCCCCCCCCCCCCTCCCCTCCCCCTCCCCCCTCCCTTCCCCCTCCCCCTCCCCCTCCCCCCCCCTCCTCTCCCCTCCCCCCTCCCCCCACCCCTGCTGGGCGTGCCTTCCCTGCCGCCCCTCCTTGCAGATCCGCCAAACGTCTACGGATCCGTCCTGCAGGCACTGGCCGCGCACCCAGTGACCGTGAGGGTGGGCTACACCGCAAACATCAAGGTGCCCTTCCGGGCAAAGCCGCTGCCCAAAGTGACGTGGTACAAGGAAGACAGGTTGATGACAGAAGAGGAACGCGTGTCCATGGAGCATTGCGACGACCAGTCACTGCTCACCATTTCAAAGTGTGTGCAAGAGGACAGTGGCCTGATCCTGCTCAGGCTCAAGAATGACTATGGCTCCGCTACAGTCACTCTGCACCTCAGCGTGCTGGGTGAGCGCAGGGCCCTGGCTCGGCAAGGCTGGGGACACCCTCTGCCCTGGGCTCACGGCACCACGCAGGCTGAGGACAGAGTTGGAGTCTGGGTCAAGAATGGGACTGAGTGCTGGCTTTACAGCCAGAAGACGACCGCTTCCTAATTCCCTAACTCGGTGGCCTTGGGCAAGTCAATTAACTTTCCTGAGCCTCAGTTTCTCATCCGTGACAGGGTGGTTGTTTAAAGTGCCTTTTTATGAGTGAATTTAAAGACTGTAGAAGAGTACACAGCACATTATTGACCTTCAGATGTTACTGAAGTATTGCAATTGACTTGGAGATGACCACACGGTTGGAAGTAAGGTGAAAATGAGGTGAAAGAGAGGTGGGGTTTAGGGATGAAAGTGAGGTTCGTTGGGAAGCATTTTGGAGTTGGAAGTGAAACGGAGTGAAGAGAGTAAGACAGGGTCGAGGATAAAGTGAAATTGGAGAGAAAGCTGGAATGCAGGTAGAAATGGGATTTGGGATGGTCTGAACATAACATTAAGGAAAGAGATGCGGAACTGGCCTTAGTGAACTCACATTCAACGTGCAACACATACATACCATCACCACCTCCCCCACCTGTATCTCCATCAGGTGGTGAGCTGGGATGGAGTAGGTTTCAGTTCAGTTTGGCAGCATGACTGAGCACCTCCTCTGTGTTCTCAGTGCTGCGGACACAGGGATGAATTATCCCCAGCAGTCCCCCAGCCTAAAAGGGATAAAGAAAAAAAAACCAGCAGACATGGAATTACAAAATAAACTGTTATACTGGAGTTCTGGAAGCTGAGAGGAGGGGAGACCTTAGAAGAGGACAAGTGGGAATCAGCTGAGGCAGGGGCCCCTCAGGTCTCCAGTTCACCCATTCCTAGGCAGATGAGAATCTTTGTGAGGGCAAGGATCAAGCTATTTGAGCAGGTCTTAGGTGGACAGTAACACAGAGAAGGACAAGAGAGCTGCAAAGCTCAGGATTTAGCTATGTTCCAGTCTGGTGGACTCCAACCAGTGGGATGAAGCCCTTCTGGTCCTTTGCTCCAAAGCCCCATTCTGATGCTATCTTCTGTCCTGAGACCATCCCAAGCCTCACCAAGGCCGGGTGGAGTTCCTGGAGCTTTTGGGTAATTGTGTGCACATGAAGTGGAAGGGCCCTAAGGACAACGGCCAGCGGCTTATAACACAGTTCATAGTGGAACCGAGGGCAGTCAGCAAGAAGTCCTGGGTTAAGATTGGGGAGGTGGGCAGTAAAGTCACCAAATTCTCCACCAACAAGGTGGAAGCAAGGCAAGCCTACCAGTTTCCTATCCTGGCTGTCAATTCAGGAGGAGTGAGCTACCCGCTGGAGACAGAGGAAGTGTTTGCAGGAAATGCTATTGGTCAGTGAGATAGCTCACTGGGGACTCCAGGGGCCAGCGTGGGGGCCTTCAGCTGGTGAGAAATGCTAGTGGGGGATTCCACAGGGTCATCTCTAGCTGCCCTATGAGATAGATGAATTCTAGAGTAAGAGCAAAACCGTGTTGGACAGAAATTCTCAACGTTTTCCAGTGAGGTCGCATGTACAACACACTCCTGTGTATATATCCAGAATTATGCACAACGGCAGAAAAGTAATTCCACTTGTTCCTCCATTCCAGAAATCATCCCTCATCCAAGGGAGAGCGATGTCACTTTAGGGATGACCTTGAACCCATTCTAATTGCTTTTTCCAAAGAAAACTCTTGACAACGTTGGCGGTTTAATTATGATTACTAGTTAATTACTTGCTACAGGCCTCCCAACTGATCTCCATGTTTCTATGTGTCAAGACAGTACATTAAAAATTGTGCCATTGGGGATGACAGGATGGAAAAGTCAAGTCGTGGTTCTCTATCTTGGCTTCACATTAGAATCACTTGAGGTCTCTAAAACAATGCTGATGCCTGGACTCCACCCTAGGCCAATTAAATCAGGAGATACAACCCAGACACTAGTTGTTGGAGGGGTGTTTTGGGTTTTTTTACTGCCCACTTGACATTAATGTACAACCAGAATTAGTTAAGAATCATTGGCTTGAGGCTTTTAAGGAGGGAACCAGAGCTCAGCATGAGGTGGACAACTGTCTACATGCTCCCCCTCCTAACCTGTACCCTCCCTCTCCCCCTCTGTCTCCCACAGAGCCCCTAGTCTTGCCTCCCAGCCTTAAGTGACTGACGTGACCAATGAGGCCCTGACCATCACATGGAATGCCCACACCCAAGATGGTAGAGCCCCAGTGCTCCGCTACATTGTGGAGCGAAGGAAGAAAGGCATCTGTGGGTGCCAGTCAACAAGGACCCCTTCCAGAGTGAGGTCCCAGAGAAAAAGGCCCAGGAGGGCCCAAGGGATATTTTGCTGGGTGGACCCATGGACCCCTGCTGCTCGGAACATAATTCCTCCTCATATTCCTTTGCAGCTTTTAAGAGCAAACCAATGAACCCTCTTCCACATCCACTCACTCTGTGGTCTCCTACCACACGGACACCCCTCACCCCGGCCTCATGACCCCTCAAATTCCAATTTTAGGCACCAAGTACACTGTGGATGATCTCCTGGAGGACACAGAATATGAATTCCGAGTTGTAGCTGTGAATAAGGCAGGCCCTGGACATCCAGTATGTCATCCAACTCAGTGGTAGCCAAGCATCCAGTGAGTGAGTATGGGGCTGCCAGCATATAGTGGAAATAGTCATTTGAGGTAGAAAGAGGGTTTCTTCTTAGGAAAGTCTAACAGGAGAGGGTCACACAGTGTCTACTTTCTGGGAGCTGCCAGCCTGATAGAGGGACAAGAAAGCCAGCAAATAAAGATTGAGTGTTAGGGACAGCGAGGAGGCAGCTGGAAAAAAAGTTTTTTATCAAAAGTTGAGTATGTCTGGTTAGGTGACATGGTAGAGAAATGTGTGAGGACTGAGCACTGTGGTGGGGAAATGGTTGGGCAGGTGCTAAGCTCAGGTGGTGAGATGGGGACACTGCTCATGAATGGATGTGGTGGAGATGGTTGGGCTAAAGGCTGGAGTTTTGAATGCAGAGGGTTTGAGTACATAGCGCATATTGAATTTGGAGGGTACTGACTTCAAGGCTGAACGTGTTGAGTCAGTGAGAAAATTGAATTTGGAGGTTGTTGAGGGTGCAAGCCTGGGTGCTGAACATGTCAACTGTGAGTGTTCAAAGTAGAGGTGGTGAAAGTTTTCAGGGGTATTGAGCGTGGGAATTGGGCTTGGGGTTGAGTGGGAAGAGTGTGCGGGCTGACGAGTTGTCTCTGTCACCCAGAACACCCCAGGCCTGGTGCCAGGCCTGCACATGTCTGATTTCTCCAATACCAGCATCTCCCTGGCCTGGCAAGAGCCTGAAGAGGGAGACCCACCCTCTGGCTACATCCTTGAGATGAGGGCTGAAGACACCATGGAGTGGTCCAAGTACACGTAGATCCCCATCTCAGGCACCTGCTACACAGTGGGAGTCCTCACCGAGAGGCAGAAGTACTTCTTTCTAATCCTGGTGGTGAAGGAGGCTGCGGTTGGGGAGGCAGTGGAGCTGGACGAGGGGGTCTGTGCCATACCACCACCAGGTGAGGAGATGCACAGAGGGCTGGGGTCAAGGCTCCAACATCTTAGCTCCACCCCTTCCTCTCTGGGACCCCATCCCGTAGGAGACAATTGGGCAATGCTGTGATTAAGAAAAAGTCATCCATACTCGTGCCTGGATGGAGCTAGGGGTAACCCCAGGGGCTTCTCCACCAAAAACAAAACAATAAAATACCCCAAAAAACAAAAATCTCACTCATTGTGTACCAGATAGTACGTGTCAAAGGAGGTGGTAGGGATATAGGGGAAAAAAAACTACACAGGATCTGCCCTAAAGAGTCTTACATAATAATAGAGGGGACAGATGAGAAAAAAATAAATGCTTTGCAGCACTGCAGGGTTCCTAGCTGCCTGTCTGGCCTGCAGTGAGAGCATGAAGGGGAAAAGATTGGGAAAGGCTTCAGGAGGGCGGCTTAAACTTGAGTCTTCTGGACAGAGTGCTGCTTGCTCCCATCCTTGTCTTTTCCATCTCACCTGCCCCCAAGTTTGACCTCAGTGCCTGGTTGAGGAGTCACATGGTGGTTTGCGCTGGGACAGCCCTCTGCATCCACGTCGCCTTCTCTGTGAGTCATTCCTGACTCTGACCCCCAGATGCCCACCACTAAACCCAGATGGCTACCATAGCTGCCATAGCCTCTGCCTCTGCCTGTCGCCAGACCCCTGGCACCAGAGCCTGGACAATAGGAGGGGGCCTGCTCCCAAATACCACCCAGATGACCCATGGTGCCATCTCCTGTCACTACCCAGGACTCCCCACCACCCAACGTGATCTGGCTGAAAGATGGCATCCCTACCAAGGGCCGGGAAATTATCACCAAGAGCAAAAACCACTCCCAGTTCCTCATCAACAGCACCAAGTGCTCTGACTCAGGAATGTACCACATTGAGCTCCAGAATGTGTCTGGAGAGGTGTACCATGACTTCCACGTGCGTGTGGCAGGTATGACAATGGGTAGAAGCCTGGGTAGACATCCCTGCCGACACTCCCCTCTGCTGCTGGAGTCTTACCACTGTAACAGCATTCCTTAAGGTAGTCAGGCTCCTTTGGCACCACAGAGCAAGACTCTTAGCTTTTGCCTTAATGGGCAGAGTTGTTTGCACTTTTTCTCAGCGTCTTGAAACCCCAGAGGCATTGAACTAGGACTAAGCCCTTGTTTCAGTTTCTGCAATCATATCTGGAGAGCTTCAGGGCATATGCAGAGTAGGGTCAGCGAGCAGAGAGAGAGGCAAGAATAGGTAAGAGGCAGCAGAGACAGACAGAAATGAGTCCGTTAAAAATTAGGGTAACTGGCCTGTATGTTATTGGAAATACTTTCAAAGCGTGTGATGTGGTCACCTAGAAAGCCCTTTTGGGGAAACTTCACAATCCCACAGTGTGACTGCCATATAGCTTCATTAGAATTCCTGAACCACAGCTGAAATGAGCATCCTATTAATTTTTAGTTTCCCTGCAGATACCATTTAGAACTTTAATAATAAAGATGGTGGGTAAAACCTAAGAAAGAGCCTTTTCATCATCTTAAGTTGCAGGAAACTGCAGGTTTTGAGGTTTAACACATTGTGTATTCCTAAATCTACATTAATCACTATGCTAAAGAGTATGTGAAACATTCTTTTGCATTGATCCATTTTTTACTTCCCTCTGTTAAAAGCATAACAGCCCCTCCAAATTGGAGTGACCTCTTAAAGAGAATTGGAAGCTTTATAATAAAGCCCTAAACTCCCAAGGGATAAAGGGGTAAACTTTTATTAAATGGGCACTTTACCCAAACATTATTATGAGAGTTATTGTTAGCCTTTTTTTTTGCAAGTGAGGAAATGGGTCTCCAATAGTAACTTGCCTAAGTTCACAGGGCTAGTAAATGACAGAGCTAGAGCTACACTTCATAAATAGTTCTGACTCCAAGACTCTGGCTGCCTGAGACTTAGAAGATGAAGGTGCCCCATCCCATCCTCTTTAGGCAGGTGGTTGGCATGGGGGCACGATATTTCGGCGGGGATGTGGAGCACGACATTCGGGCACGATATTTCCCCAGGGAGGCTGATGGATTTTCGGACCCTTCCTGATTTTCCGCGGCCACCCACAAACCTACAGCTGTTTGAGGAGGTCATCAACACGGTGACTATGACCTGGAACCACAGACCCGACCTGCAGGAGGGCAGCGAGGCCCACTACGCCATCATGGAGCGGGATGCCAGCACGGCCACCTGGTTCACGGCGGTCGACCGCGTCTTCAGCAACAAGTACACGGTGACCGACTCGCTCCCCGTCGGGAAGTACGACTTCCGAGTGCTGGCCCAGAACGAAGCGGTGACTCCAATGATACCTGCCTGGCTCGTCAACAAGGACGAGTGAGTCTGGGGACTTACGGGTTCAGATCTGTGATCCCTGATGACTCTGGGGGGTGGGACTAACGTGGAGGTGGGGAGATCCCCCTGGGGGCGGGAAGGAGGGGCGGGGATGGCGGTGGGAGGCGGGGATGGCGGTGGGGAGGGGCGGGGATGTGGAGCTGAGAAGCTGTTCGAGCCAAGGGGCTAACTGACATCCTGATTGAGGATTCAGGGAGGGTCCAAGAAGCGGCGATGACATCCAGAAACCCCGGGGGGAGGGGATTAAGGATTGGGATAGCTGCAGGAAACTTGAAATATGAATCTAAATTGGAGAAAGCAGAGAAGGTGGAGGCTGGGATGGCCTTGGGGAAAGCTTGGACAGGGGGCGGGGATCAGACGTGTACACCTGTGACTGATTCATGTCAATATATGGCAAAAACCACCACAATATTGTAAAGTAATTAGCCTCCAATTAAAATAATTAATTGGGGGGTGGAGTGGGAAAGCCAGCCAACAGCTCGGTCCTGGAAGCTAGTGGCCGGAAAGAAGTCTAGGATGTCCAGGTCTGCCTGGAAAAGCGCAAAAGCCCAGGGACCTGGTTTAGCTCTTGGAACCAGCAGTGGCATGGGGGTGGGAGAGTGGCGAAGGGAGAACTTCAGGAACCACTATGAGGTCGGGGCCCTAGAGCTGACGGTGCGTGGGAATCTAACCCAGGTCATCGGGGTTTCACGAGCTGGGTCTCCGGGGCGTCTTCCGAGCTCTAGGCAGGAGCGCGGTGGGTGGGGACCTTGGGGTGTGCTCACTGCTCGCCGCGTCCCCCACCCCTACCCGACCCCCGAATAGTCGAGGACCTGAGCGCCAAGCTGAAGCCGTACCAGCGGAAGGACTGGCGCCACGTGCCGCGCTTCCTGACCCCGCTCAAGAAGCACACGGTGCTGCGTGGCCAGGACTGCACCGTGACCCGCGCCTTCCTGGGGAACGCGCAGCCCAATGTCACCCTCTACAAGGGCCAAGTCAACATCACGGCCAACTCCAAGTTCTGATACAACTCCACTAGCGGCGTGTGCACCATCGTCATCCCCACCTGCATGCTCAAGGACAGCAGCGAGTACAGCGTGCTGGTGGAGAACAAGCTGGGCAAGGACCGCAGCAGCTGCAAGCTCACCGTCTACGGTGAGGGCGCCGAGCCCGCCGCCAAGCAGGCCTGGAGGTGGTGGGCGCCCAGGCTGAGTCCTACCTGGGGCTCAGGCACAAAATGGCAGTCTTGTGGGAGGTTGATCTATTATTTTCCTAAGGCTGACACAATCTTTTATTTAATCTGCCATGGGGTGGTGTAAATATTCTCTAACTGACCATAGCTCGAACCACTCTGCCATCGTCTCCATTTCATTTGTTATGTACCTGGCCCCTGCAGACTTGGGAGTTGGCAATCCCTCAAGAGTCTGTAGTTTGCAACCCTTCAGTTCAGTTCAGTGGCTCAGTTGTGTCTGACTCTTTGCAAACCCATGGACTGCAGCACACCAGGCTTCCCTGTACATCACCAACTCCAAGAGCTTGCTCAAACTCATGTCCATCGAGTCGGTGATACCATCCAACCATCTCATACTCTATCGTTCCCTTCTCCCCCTCCCTTCAATCTTTCCCACCATCAGGGTAGTTTGCAACCCTTGGTGGGCCTAAACGTGCATTTGAAAAAAACAGCAGTGATCAGGTCTAAACCCGACTTGCCAAGCACAATCTCCCTGGCAGGGTTCTAAAAGGAATCTTTAATATTGACAAAATTTTCAATATATTTTGATGTGCAACCAAGACAAAACTATACTGGTCCAGGATAAGGATAGACAGGAGGTGCTGAAGGGAATAAAGGCTTCCCCCCAGGTAGCGCTAGTGGTAAAGACCCGTCTGCCACTGCAGGAGAGGAGAGTTCAATCCCTGGTTCGGGAAGATCCCCTGGAGGAGGGCATGGCAATCCATTCCAGTATTTTTGCTTGGAGATCCCATGGACAGAGGAGCCTGGTGGGCTACAGTCCATGGGGTCGCAAAGTCAGACATGACTGAAGCACACGAGGGAGAAATGATAGGAGGGTGGCCCGCCCTCTGCACACAGGTGTGCCATGTTTCTGTAATGTGTGCACAGGTAGGGGAAATGTTTTATTTCTTCCTACACATTCTACTGTCTTCATAGCTAGACAGCTAGTTGCATGAACTCTTTAAATGCAAAGATGACCTACCTTGCTCTTCCCCCTTTGCTTTAAGCCTCCTAGCTTTGTCATTTTTAGATAAAAATCACCCACCACCTACCTCTCCAGCCTCCTCCTCTGCCACTCTCTGAAGTCTCCATGGCATGTATTGGTGTCCACAGTCTCCATGGTTACAGACTGTAACCACCCTGTTACAGATGTCTTTCTCTGGGGAAAGGACTATGTCCTGTTTCTGTCTCTCAAGTACTCAGCTAAGTGGCTGGCACTGAGATGATGCCTCCACAGTGGCTGCTAAACTGTGTAACAGAACTAGGCCAGGGAAGGCACCATGGGAGACATCCAGCTCTCATTCCACAGCTAGAGAGATCCCTGACAACTTAATTCTGGTTGTAAGCACATGGGCACAAGGCCCTGGCTCTAACACTAATCGGCCACGTGACCTTGGCAAGCCACTCTAAGCTTGTTTTCTCATCTACTTCTTGGGGCTGTTATGAAGATTAAATGAGATAGTGCACAGAAGTGCCTGGCACAATGCGTAGCATACATTAAATGAATAACCGGCAGCTCTTGGCCCCACACACTCGGCTGACCTTGGCAGACTGCAGCTGGGAAGGACTGAGGATCCTAGGCAGCGTCCAGCCCCTGGTTTCTGCATAGTGACTCAAAGTCCAGGAGTTTGGACGCTCCCTTGTCCCTAGGGTCATTCACAATGACTTTGCTCTTTCAAACAAAGATAACAAGTCAATTCTAGCATCTGTCACTGAGAGTGTACAGAAAAAATCAAAGTACCTTATGTGAGCTCCAGCCCAGCCCAGGCATCAGGAGGATGTTGTGATGTGGGGCTTCTTGGCCTGTCCTCTGTGGGGCCCCAGTGAGGGAGGCCCTGTATGCTCTGTGGTGTTTGTCAACATAAACATTCACTGAAGGGATGGGACAATAAACTGACTGAGTGTGCCTTTGCATGTTCCTGATCATGGTGTGCAGCAGGGACCAAGGAAATGGACTTGGGAGTGGGATGGGGATACTCAGAACTCCAACCCCTGAGAGCTTGGTCCAAACCCACCCACATGGGGAGTGACCAGTCCCCTTTTGGCTGGGCCTTGTCCTGCCTTCCCCTCCTCTGCAACTACACTGTACCCTGCCCTCCCTCAGGGCTTAGCAGGTAAGTTTTCAACTTCCTCCCCAGCCTGCCCTTCCCATTTCTTGACTACAAGTAGGTATGTCTTCAGTCCCAGGATTTGAAGGGATCAGGACCTTGCTTCTTTAGTGTCCAGGGTTCCTACTATCTGGGCTTCCAAGGTGGCTCAGTGGTGAAGAATTCACTTGCCAATGCAGGAAACACAGGTTTGATCCCTGGGTCAGGAAGATCCTCTGGAGAAGGAAATGGCAACCCACTCCAGTATTCTTGCCTGGAAAACCCCATGGACAGAGGAGCATGGCGTGCTACGGTCCAGGGGGTTGCAAAGAGTCGGATACGACTAAGCGACTAAGCACACATTCATGCATATTCCTACTCTTTGAGAATTAAGAGAATCTGAAAGCTAGAAGGGATTGGTCATCAGCTCACTATGTTTGACAGCAGCAAACTCTTACTTAAAAAAATCTTAACCTACTGGACTTGAAACAAGGATGGGGGTCTTTGAACCTCCCTCTTCTACTTTATTCTTTTGCTAGCTCCCACCAGCAGAGCTTCCCTGGTGGTTCAGCTGGTAAAGAATCAGACTGCAAATGTGGGAAAACCTGAGTTCGATCCCTGGGTTGGGAAGATCCCCTAGAGATGGGAAAGGCTACCCACTCCAGCATTCTGGCCTGGAGAATTCCATGAATCATATAGTCCATGGGGTCGCAAAGAGTCAGATGGGACTGAGCGACTATCACTTTCAGCTCCCAACACTGATCTCTGTACAGATGCTAGTTTGAAAATTACTGATTCATCCAACACCCATAAGGGGCTTGAGTCTATCACATCCCCACAATTGTACAACCCCTCTACTGATGGAGTATTCATCACCATCCATAACTTCCCTTTTTACTTCTGGGTCAGGGAGCTGCTCGTTAAGATGAAAATGCCCCTGGAGTAGGGTGACACTTTATTCTGCCAGAGCTTCACATCTAAAGCATGAATCATACAATCTAATCTCATTCCTCCCAGCTGTTCAGCTGAGCCCAGACTCCAGGGAGGAGGAGAAGCGTGAAGGGAATCTGGATTATTTTGGAGCAGGCAGCAAATCTGGGCTAGGGAGGGGAGGAGGTGGGTAGCAGTAGAGGACACCAAGTAATGAGATGCAGGGCACCTGTGCACAGGGGAGGGCATTAAGGACAAATTTGGATAGTGGCAACTACTACCCATCCCCCATCCTCGTGAACTACAGCCTCACCCATACATGTGACCAGGAAGTGAGACCTACTCCAACCAGCACAGTGTCACCAGAGCCAGGGAGCCAGCCTGACGCCAACGTGCACTGGCCAGGACTGGGACCCGCGCTGTGAGGACACCCAGGGCCCCTGGTGCCATGCCCCCAGCCCCACCTCTCCCAGATGGGCACGTGCCACACAGGCAGACAAGCAGGACACCAGTGACTCTTGGTTTTTTTTTTTTTTTTTTTTCATGTGAGCAACAGGATGGAGTAGTCCCATCCTTGCTCCCCTTGCATTGAATGTGCCTTAGGTCTTATGACCCTAGAGTGTCATTGGAGACCCTTCCTCTTGCTCCCAGTGCAGGAGGGGCAAGGAGGAAAGAACTGAGAGTGGGTGTGTATGTGGGGGGTGGCCCAGCTCTCTGAGCCAGGCTCAGTAACCCCTCAGCAGTTCCCTGAGGCCCTCTCCCTATAAGACTTTGATACACAGCAGGTCAGAGACAGCTGGCAGAGTAAGACATAGGTAGGCTGGGAGACAGACCATACAAACAAGACTCACATACACACACACAGGCTGGCCCCTTCCTTTGGCATGGTTCACCCTAGCCCTGGGGATAGGGTCTGAGGGTAGTGGTGTGGGGCCTGAGCTCTGGGATGCCCTTTGAGAGATGGGACCAACTTGAACCCTTGGTACGCAGAACTCCCAAGGCCAAAGTAGTCCATAGTCTTGCCTACCTGGACAGACACCCCTCCACCTTCCCACCCAACACTTAGACATTAAGATTGTTCAAGTAACGAGGATAGATGCAGGAAAGGGAGACTCCACTCTCATCCAGTCTTTCCACCTAGGGGCCTGTGAAAGGGGCTTCAAGCCCTGGGCATCTCAGCACAGACTCTTCCCCTCCTCCCTCAACTCTGTGTAAATCAGAAAGAGTGGAAGTGGGTAAGTCAGACTCTTCCATCTAGTAGAAGTGGGGGAGGTCAAGAGGCTGAGCACCACAGCCCTCCAGAGGGGCTCTGACAGTTCGGATAGGGTAGAGGTGGGAAGATCCTGGCTCCAGCAAGGAGCATTAGGCTGGCTTTTTTTAGTTCTCAGCATGGTCCTGGACCACTAGCTTTGCTAGAAGGATCCTTTTTCTGCTTATCCCTCAAACTTGCCCATTTCACAGGTGGTACCTGCTGCCCCAGGTTGGTACTGTGGTCATCTCAATCCAGCTCTGGCAGGCTCCCAGGTTCTGGACTCCAGTCCCAGGAGAAGAGAGGGGTGACCAGAACCTGACCCTTATTTGGCCTTGCTCAGTCGGTAGTCCTCCATTGGCTCCCGGCTCTCGACAGCTGACAAGGCGATGAGCATCTGGGCGGCGTAGTAGGTGGACATGATGAATGCCCGTGAGTAGGGCACAGGGAAGCAGAACTTGTCGAGGGCGATGGTCAGGTCTGAGACAATAAATAGCAGTGCGCCACTGCCCGCTGCTAGCTCAGTCCAGCGCCAGGCTGCCCCGACCAGCTGTAGCCCCGCCATAGCTCGCCAGCCCATGAAGCTGATAAGGGCCATATAGACCCCCACAAGGTAGGTGAAGGCACCAGTGAGGTTTGGGTAGAGGAGGGCATAGCACAGGCCCGACAGTACTGCCATCAGCAGACCTGTCCGAAGAGCCAATGGCCGCATGCCAAAGGCCGAGGCGTAGAGCATGTGGGTCACGGCAAACATCAGCAGACCTGGGAGTGAGAGGGGATGATGGGATGTTGAAGGCAAGCTCAGGTAATAAACGAGTAACAGGAGGTGGGGGTAGGAGTGGAGTGCTTGGGACAACCCAGGAGCTCTCTCTGGTGAGTAACAGGGGTGGGAAGAAATCCACGAAGGCAAAGATACCTCCAAACTCTCCTGTGGTACTCCAGAACAGATCACCATATCACTGGCAAGGTTGTCTGCCAACAGGGGCCCCAACAGTCTTTGGCCTCAGAACCCCTTTAATTCCCCATGTTCTTGTTTAAAAAACAATTCTCTTTCCTAAATGCTTGGCCCCTCCCCAGGGTCCTCTAGCCCCCTACCCCAAGATTCCTCCCAGGTGGCTACTGTGATGACCGACCGTGTACAAAGTAACCCTGGTCCTGCCAGATGAGGAAGGCGTCGCCTATGGCAGAGAAGACAAGTCCCACGAAGATGCGGGTGGCACTGGGGTGGGTCAGCAGGAATCCCAGGCCATGGGCCAGAAGGAAGAGCCAGAGGCAGAAGATTGGCAGGCACTTGATGAGGGCGCTGACCCACGACGGGCTGGACGAGGGCAGCCAGAGCACAAAATACACACAGGTAGCCTTGAAGAAGGGCACCAGCTTGGGTCCCTCACTCTTCACCTGGAAGACACGGAACAAAGGCAGCATTCAGAGCGTGGGAGCCCAGAGTGGGGCTCAGAGCAGGACCCTCAGCCCAGGCATTCACCCTAAAGACAGGCCCACCTCCAAAGCAGGGAGGACTGACCCAGAAACCCAGTTTGACCTGCTCCAAACAGCCAGTATGAAAGAGCCCATCGTTAACTTGAGGCTTAAATGATTAGGAAGACAAAGGGCTCCATTGCGCCTGCTACTCATGTCCCATTCTTGGCCCTGGGGCAGGACCAGACTAGTCACTGGGCAGAAAGCAGACTTTGGGATAGTGTCCGGTCCTGCACCCCAAAGCTTCTCCCTTTCTGCCCCTTCCTTCTCCTCCTACAAAGCCACTTCAGCCTCTCTCTGGCAGCATCAGTCCCCAACTGTCTGGAATAGAGTGGAGTCAGCAGCAAACCACAGAGATGCCACAGCTGGCCAACTCGTGATCCTCAGCAGTGGGGCCAGGACACAGGCCCGGCAACACCAGGTGAGTGCCAGGAATGCATGAGAATGAGCACTGTCAACCATCTCAGCCCCCACAGGCTCTCTTCACAGCCAGTCTGCAACTCAGCCTCCACTCTAGCTGCCCTAGCCTAAGGTACCATAAAGGGCAAGAAGAGGAGACAGGGATGCTGCCTAGAGAAATGGACCCATGAGTGGGGAGCATGAAAACTGTCCTTGAAATGCCAGCAATCTCAGGGGTTGGGGAGTTGGAGAGGGTGTCAGTCAATCTCATTTCCCAAAGAACAAGAGCAACTTCAGGCACATCAGAAAGAGAGGCAGGAAGGGGAGGCAGGGTTCTCTCACCAGCTTTTGATCTGAAGCCAGCAGTCAGGCTGGGAGGAGATGAGGAACTGAGAGAGGGAAGTTAGAGCAGCTGACTGGGTCTCAGCCGGATTAGGGGGGAGGGCAGCTAAAGAAGGGTTGTTTCCCAGGCCATGCAGGCACTCGGCAAGCTCAGGGAGGGAGCTGCTGTGGATATTCTGAATCTGGGATCCCCTGAAGCTGTTTTTCTTGGACATCTGGTACTGGGGCTCAGAGTGTGATGCGAAGGAGCTGAGGTTCCCACTATACTCATGCTCTGCCCAAGAGACAGGTCTCTGGCCCAGTGAGCTGCCCAGCACAGGGCTACGGGTACACACTCAGACTCTCAGACCTCCAAGCCGTGGTTACCTGGCACTGAACAGACTGTGATGAAGGAGGCTGGGAAGAGGCAGATGTGGATCCAGGGGCTAAGCCTGCCCTTGCTCTGCCAGGGCTGAGAGCAGTGAGCAGAGATGACCGAGTTCCTTCCTATGGAGATTTCCCCCATGCAGGCTGATCAGGGCAGGGACACGGGCAGAGGAGGAGATAGCTTATCCTCACAGTCCCCAGATCTTCCAGCCTCACCTGCCAGCCCTTGGAAGCATCTACTCCACAGCCCTCCCCCTATTCTCTAGAAGAAGAAACAGCAGTAGTAGCTGGGGAGGCTTTGACAGTCTTGGAGAACCCAGCGCTAGGAGTAGGAGAGGGGCGGAGAAGAGACAAAAGTTCAGGTGAGAAAGTCTGAACAAGGGGTGTCAATAGAGAACGACCCCTTTTCCCTTCTGCGCGTGATCCAGGCTGCCTAGACTCAGAGGCGTCACCTACACTGCCCGAGACTTCTGGTAAAGATGACGAAAGGGAGGGAACAAACTGGGAACAAGACTTTCAGGAGATCCCAGCCCCGCTCCCGCTCTCCCCCCTTCTCTGCGCTCTGCCCACGCAGAGCCGGCGGCCCGCTGCAGTCCCCTTCCTCTCCCAGGCAGCCACCCGGCCGACCCGCGCCAGACACACGGAGATCAACAAAGTCACGCTTCCGAGTCACGTGCCCGCTGTTTTCCTCCCTCCCTCCCTCGGGCCGGCGCGGGGTCGGGGATGCGGGGGGCCGTGACCGCGCCGCCTCCCGCCGGGGGGACGCGGGCGGCCGCAGGATCCCTGCCTTTCCTCGCCCCCCGGCTCCCCGCAGCGGCTTGGCCTGCCGCAGCTCAGTCCCCAGGCCGGTGGGCTCCGGCCGCGCCGGACACTGGCCCGCTCGCTCGCTCACACACTCACCACAGTGACCGGGGACACCATGGCGGCGGAGGCGGCGGCGGCGGCGGCGGATGGCACCCGGCTCCGGGCGGCAGCGGCCCGGGACGCGCCGCAGGTGAGGAGGCGACGAAGTAACGAAGCCCCGGTGACCGACGATACCTCCCGCGCGCCGCCGGAGCTTCTGTCTGCGATCCCCGCGACGTCACGGCAGACACAGCCAATGAGACGGCTTGAGTCGGCCGGGGCGGGGGCGCAGGGCAGGAGGGCGGCCGGCGAGTCGGGAGAGGCCCCGCCCCGCCCCCACCCCGCACCCCCCCACACACCCCATCTTTACTGCCCCAGAGAGAAAGGCTCTTCAGGCCGCGCCCCTCTAGGAGTCAGTGCCAAGGCCTCCTGGAACCTAACTGTGACCCCAGGCTTTGGGGGACGATAGAGGTTGGCCGAGAGACAAACACATTCCTGTCCCGGACGCAGGGCACACATTTTCCTCATAAACCGGGGTAAAATGCAAAGACAGATTCCCTTCAGCAGTCCACATAGACACACTTCGTTAGACCCACAACCTTCACTGTACACAAATACACATCGAAATGGACACACGATGGTCCGTAGACATACAACTTTTTAACATAAAAAGAGACATATAGCAATCCATAGACTGTGTGTGTGTGTGTGTGTGTGTGTGTGTGTGTGTGTGTGTGTGTCGCACAGTCGTGTCCGACTCTCTGTGACCCTTTGGACTGTAGCCTGCCAAGCTCCTTTATCCATGGGATTCTCCAGGCAAGAATACTGGAGTGGGTTGTCATGCCCTTCACCAGGGGATCTTTCGAACCCAGGAATGGAACCAGTGTCTCCTGTGTCACCTGCATTGCATGCATATTCTTTACCCACTGAGCCATTGGGGAAGCCCCAAGCCCCTCCAGAGACCCATACATATGTGCAAACACATACAGGATCACAATTACCCTTAAGCACCAAACAAATACATAGACACAAAACTGACAGGCCCAGATGCACATATATCCTTCAAGGTGAAAAGAGAGACACATATATAGGCATGCAACAGCCTATAGACCCATAATAAACACAGTTACTCAATCACCCTTAGACACACATCTCTCACAACTCAGAGACACCTTAACACCCACAAGAACACACTGGTAATGATAGACAGGCAGACCTGAGCATACTTAAGGACCCAAAGGAGTATGAAAAAACTCTGCCAAAAATGCAACTTAAGCAGATTAATGCTGATAGAACACAAATTAAAGGTAGACAAGCACATTTGGAACCAAACACATGCAGAATCATGGGAATTAGATGAGAGAAGTGGGAGGCAATCAAATGGACTGGGACCTAGTCCCAATTTTACCACTTCCATGCTGCGTGGTTGGGTAAATCATTTCCCCTATCTGATCTTGATTTCTTCATATATGAGTAGATGATTGCCAGTGTTCCTCCCAAGCCCAACATGTGTAGGATAGGGAAGGGCAGGGGCTGCTGGTGTCAGGAAATTTAAGTCTAGAGGTCTTCCTGGAGTGGTAAAACTGGGACTAGGTCCCAGTCCACTGGACTGCCTCCCACTTCTCTCATGTAACTCCCATGATTCTAACATGCTTGGTTCCAAATGTGTCCATGTACCTTTAGTCTGTGTAATATCAGCATTAATTTCAGATTTGAGAAACATCTTAAAGATGTCCCAGTGGTCTTTGATCTGCTGCAAACTCCGGGAGATAGTGAAGGACAGGGAAGCCTGGTATGCTGCAGTCCAAGGGGTGGCAAAGAGTCAGACACGACTCAGTGACTGAACTACAACAACAAAGAGGAAAGTAGATGGGTGTCAGCCTTTGGGAATTGGGGTTGGGTAACCAGCCCTACTTATCTCTAATTAGCAGCCATAAAGGAATTTTCAGCATCATGGAATAGTGACAACATAGTACTTAATTCTTCCTTGTGCTGCCTGGGGAAAAACCCACAGACTGAGATCTCCTGTAAGCCCCTCCCACAATAGGCCTCTTTTATGTTTTGGGGACCCTGCCTACTTTCCCTAAAGCCAGTGTGGTCCACACGACACTCTCTCAAAGCCAGGAGCAGCCTTCTTCTAGTGAAAGAGTTGACAGAGATTCAGGGCCAGGGAAATAAAGGTGAGAGGCAAGGACTGGGGCTGAGGCTCACTCACACTCTTCCCCTATCCCCTCCAGGCTCATCCTACAGAGTCCCAGTGGATAATGAACTCCCCTTGTTCTTTCTTTCCAGTCAGGAGCTGTGGGGAAATTCACCTTACCAGAATGGGAGACTAGAACTGCTGCCCCCAGCCACCTTGTCTCACACACACACACACAAACACTCCTACCAAGTGTGCTGCCTGTAATGAACACTGGATTAAAAGTTATAAACACAGTACCAGCCCTTCCTCCTCTGTGACTTACTAGTTATATAACTGGGCACATCACTCCATTTTTGTTTTCTTATTGGTAAAATGAAGGAATTGGGCCAGAAGATATGTGCAAATGTGTCAGCCTTTGACCTAAACCCTTTAATGTCACCTAAGGGATAATTCTCAGAGAGTGGACAAGTTAGGGTATTTTTCATTTCTCTGGATGTTAGTTTCCTATCCATAAAAATTAGAGGACTATCACAGTGGTTCTCAACAAGCATGGCCTATCAAAATTACTTGGGAAGCTTTTTAAAAACATAGATACCCTTGTCCCACCCCAGACCTACTAATTAGGTGGCACAGATTGTAATAAACTTGAACATATCAACACCTTTGACTTCCCTTGGTGGCTCAGATGGCAAAGAATCCACCTGCTATATGCAAGACCTGGGTTCGATCCCTGGGCTGGGAAGATCCCCTGGAGGAGGGCATGGCAACCCACTCCAGTATTCTTGCCTGGAGAATCCCCATGGACAGGGGAGCCTGGCAGGCTACAGTCCATGGGGTCGCAAAAAGTCAGACATGACTGAGCAACTAAGCACAGCAAATAGATGAAACATGAGACCTAGAATTGCAATCCACAGGGCTGTATCAATGTCTGATTACTGAATAGCCAAGAATCAATTATATAGGTCCTCTGCAAAGCAGAGGCATCTCCCCTCCATGCTGATTATTTTGTTTGCCCTTCTACCACCCAGATCCTTTCTTGGTCCTTCTCCACTTTGCCCCTGTAGGCTGACCTCTATGAACTGTATCACCAGGATTCACTTGTGTTCTGGCTTCTGCGCTCAGCTAATAAGAGGCAGAGGCTGATCTGTGGTTGGAAGAGAACATGGTTGAGGTCCACCCCCCCTCAACCCGCCACTAGTCTGCTGAGTGAGACTGAATTTCCAATAGTGACTGTGCTCTTCCATGGCTACAACTCTAGGCTTCCACCCTGGACCTCAGGCCTAGGGCTGGCAACAGCTTCCCCTTGTTGCTAGTCTTCAACCCTGACTGATTTGTGGCTAGTTGTTGCTCTTCAGCTCTGACTAGTTTCCTTAACCCTGCCCACATCTCTGCCATCTCATGAGTTATATTCTTGAATGTGTCAGCAACCTGATTGATACAGTCATCAATGAAGCAGAGGCACTGCCCCCTTCCCCTAAAGAAAGAGCTTATCTAATTTCATTCCTATGAATAAGATTTCTCAGTTGCTTCAAAAATGCAATTGTATGTACTGTGTAGTGTTTTTATGTTGATTACAGAGTATAACAGGCAGAAAATGGGATAGGGCTGCCTAAAATTAGACATCCCTTTCTCTCTGTACCCAAAACTACCTATTTCACACAACTTGGTAATTTTCTTTTTGTTTGCTTGTCTCCTCTATCAAAGTTTGAGCATGTTCATCCTTCATTCAACAAATGTTTATTGTGCACCAAGTATGTCCTAGCCACTATGTTAGATGCTGGGGTTTAAAACCTTCTGTAAGATATAGATTCTAGGAACTACCTGGTTGTCCAGTGGTTAGCACTCTGCACTTTCACTGCTGAGGGCCCAGGTTCAATCCCTGCCCTGGGAAATAAGATCCTACATGCCGGGCGGTGCAACCAAAAGAAAAATAAATATAGGTTCTGTCCTCATGGAGTTCAGTTCAGGCAGACAAGTAAACAATAATTATGGAGTGTGGCAATTGAAATAATTGAGGTATGAAGGTATTTCTCCTACGACATCAAAAAGACATCTAAAAGAATCTTTTAGCATGCCTTGAGGAGTTAAGAAAGCTGAGGCTAAATCTATAGAGATGAGCTGGTCTTCACTGAGTAGACATCAACGTTCTAGGTGCCAACTAAAAATTGTCACTTGCTTTCTACCTCTACAAGGTCACTAGCCACTGCAGTCACTGACCTTTAACACACTGTGAAAGGAGATCAAGGAGGAGACCAAGAATGAGGCCCTCTGTGCTCTGGGAAAAAACTGGCAGAACAGGCTTTCAGATAGTTAGATACTTTCAGGAGATTTTATGACCCTAGTTTCTTGCATCTTCTCATATCTAGAAAAGCACTAAACTCATTAACAGAGATATCTGCTCCTCGTGACTAGCAGTAAGTTTCTCATGACTAGCAGCAACCCTCTGGCCAATATATTCATGTATCCCCCTTCACTAAAATCATATATAATACTGTCCCCTGCCACTCGTCTTTGGAGCAGTTCCTCAGATCTGTCTCAAACACTGTCTCCCAGACTATAGTCCTCATTTTCCCCAAATAAAACTTAACTCACAATTTTCATACTGTGCTTTTTTTTTTTTTTTTCGGTCAACATAGGACAGAGGGAATTGTGTGCGTACACAGAAGCATAAGAGACACTGAATTCAGGGAAATAGCTATCATCTTGGGGAGAGCTGGGGAGTGGAAAAGGTGAACCTGGAGAAGTAAGAAGTAGCCAGATCAGAAAGGATCTGAATGTTCTGTCAGCCAGTTTGGACTTGACCTAACAGATGACAAGAAGCCAGTTGTCTTCTGTTCCTTAGTTTCTATGATTATTTTCTGTTCTCACACACCAGTCACATGGAGGATACACAGAAATGGTGACTGATCATTAGTTTGGGCTTGCCTTTCTTCCTCTTGTGGGGCTTTTTCTCACCAGTAGCCTTCTACATCTCTGATCACCATAGTTTTGCCCTGGGATATTTTCTGCTCACTTGGTTTGCCCCACTTGGCATTGTAATCCAGCTCTAATCTGTTTACCTGATTCCTAACCTACTGCTGGATCTCAGCTAATTTCTCCATGACTGTTTCAGTTCCCCAGAATACTTCTAACCAACTCTCACAGCCACCCCACCCCATCCCATCCCTGCCCCACTTGGATATCTGGGTAGGAAAATAGGACAATGATGAGTAAATATTAAGGAGGGTGTGATAAGTTTAGATGTTCCTATAGCAATGCAGGGGGAGTGACTTGGTGCATTGTTAGAAGTGAGCTGAATGTGTGTGCCAAGTGGAGGCATTTGGGAGGACTCGGTTACAAATCTGGAGCTCAGAACACAAGGTAAAAGCACAGAGACTTGGAAGCCAAAGCTATTCTGAAGACTATATGGAAGCAATTAGCCAGGGAGATCTTGAGGAAGGAGAGAAGGGGGACTAGACCAAGCCCTGAAGGTCATACTTCAGGGTAAAGAAAAAAAAAAATGAGGAGAACTGGGAAGGAGACAAACACACAGGTCAACAGGCATGTCAAAGATGTTTCTCACACCTCCAGTGTCAGAAGAGACAGACACACCCAGAGAGGTGTATGTTCACACAGATGATCTATGGTATTTGTGGTTTGGCTCCCTCCTTCCAGAACAGGTGATAGTGGTTCTGCTTCCTTGCTGGAGTAAGTCAGAAACTTTGGAGATGTAAGACAATGACACATCTTCATTCCTCACTGTGCCCAGGGCATTCCTGAAGGTCTCTCCTGCCCTCTCTGCTTATAGGAGTCATCCTAGGCAGACCAAATCCCAGTGTAACCCATCCTCAGAAGACACTGGTTCCAGAATGTCTCTCTCCTGCTTGACCCCACCTGAACCGTGAGCCCTGGAGTAGCTAATACAGCCCATGATTCATGGTCTGCTCCTGGAGCCTTTAGGAAAAGGGCAAAGATTTCTAGCAAAACTCACCTTTCCAGACCCTCCATTAGGGCTAAATTTTAATGCTGTCTTGAGATAACTTGTGGGTCGGTATCCCTAAGGACATTCTGGGCTCTTTGGCTTCTGGGCTTGGGGCCAGACAAACCTGCGTACTTACCCTTCTTTCCTTTCCTTTGTCTTTTGACAGGGACATCATTGACCTTAGACGTAAGTGGATTTCTCTAACGGTGAAACTACCAAATCAAGGCTCTCCTAATGGGGTTCAATGCAGGGATGCCTAGGAGGGATACCTAACTTTGGTGAGATATGCGGGATTAGATGACCACCAACACCCGAGAGTGTGTTGTTCCAAACTCTGTGAAGTTCAAGTGTTTTAGTCACTCCTTGTATTGAGGTCATCCAAGTTCAGCTGTCTCATCAACAGCCTCAGTCCCTCCCCCACCACCCGACATGTTCCCTCCATCCAGACCCTAAGCTTTCTGGCATGTGCATTTGGGTGGCTTCTTCCTCAGTGTCAGTAAGTTAGTATGAGGAAGCAGAAGCAAGAAGAGAGAAGTGGCTGGGGGTTGAGCAGGAGGATGGTTTTGAGAAACAAGCAAAAACCTAGAAGATCCCACTCATCAAGCCTCAGGACACTGAATGAGTAGTTCTGTCCTCAACCTCGGCTCCTTTAGGCTAACCATCCAGAGCAGACCCTCCAGTCTTCTCCTCTCAAAGACTCCATCTTCCCAGACAGATGAACTCTTTTCACTGGACTCTTTGTCTAGTTACTTCGCTGAGATACAGTCATTCATTCATGAAGCTGGAATTTATCAACCACTTACAGGGGGCCAGGCTAGATCTGAGTCACAGATATGAACAAACAGACCTTTCCAGTCCTTGTGCCACTCACGATCCAGCAAAACAAGCTGAAGGACCACAGCCTCAGCCTCCCACCTCCACCCCACGCCTCTTCCCTAGGTCTCCAAGACCAGAAAATTGAGCAGGGAAGGCAAGGGCTGGCGGGACCTTCCCAAAGTTTCCTCCTAACTGGATGGGAAGTGGGGCAAATTTGTCTATGAGGCTATTAAAAAGAACCTCTTTTGACCGTGAAGGTAACATATATTCGTTATGAAAAATATGGAAAATATAGAAAAGCATAAATAATAAGAATCACCTGTAATGTCACAGTCCAGAGATAATCACAGCTGAATGATTTGGTATATTTCCTTCCAATTGTTTGACATGCATATTTTAAGTTTTAAACTATAAATTCACTATAATTTAATTTTCCCATATTGCTGAATATGTAGATTTTTCCCTAATATAAATGATGTTGTAATGAATCACACAATACTCCACATAAATATTTACCCACATCTTTGATTATTTTTTTAGGAAAACTTCTTAGAAGTAAGATGATTAAGCCAAAGCAAAGTATTATATATATGATTCATAAACATCTCTCAGCATTTAGTAATTCCAAAATTACTCCCCAAACAAACCATTTTCTTTTTTTGGTGACTATGAAGCACAGTAGTTCAGTTGGGAAATAAGCATGTAAATTCTTCACTTAAGCCTGATATAAAGATCACACTTCTGTTTAATTAATTTCCTAGAAGCTCTACTTCCTGTATTAATAATAACAAATGAAAAGTTTTTTAAAAAATCAATTAACAAATGTTTTTAGTGTTTTCTATATGCCAGACACTGTATTGAGTACTTTCCCTGTATATATACAGGGAAAATAAATAAATAAATAAACAGAATTATATAATATTTTATATTTATAATATATGTATATAAGTGCTTTTGAACTGTGGTGTCAGAGAAGACTCTTGAGAGTCCCTTGGACTGCAAGGAGATCTAACGAGTCCATCCTAAAGGAAATCAGCCCTGAATATTCATTGGAAGGACTGATGCTGAAACTGAAGCTCCAATACTTTGGCCACCTGATGCGAAGACCTGACTCATTGGAAAAGACCCTGATTCTGGGAAAGACTGAAGGCAGGAGGAGAAGGGGATGACAGGGGATGACATGGTTGGATGGCATCAGTGACTTGATGGACTTGAGTTGGTGATGGACAGGGAAGCCTGGTATGCTGCAGTCCATGGGGTCACAAAGAGTTGGACACAACTGAGTGACTGATCTGAACTGAACTAAGTTATTGATATTTATATTATATAATAATTCAGTTTATTTGTTTATTTATTGTTGATTTTTTGGGGTTTTTTTTTTGGCTGCCCCACGTAGCTTGTGGGATCTCAGTTCCTTGGCCAGGGATTGAACCCATGCGCCCTGCAGTGCAAGCGCACAGGTCTAACCAGTGGACTGCCAGAGAATTCCCTCCTTATGTATTTTTTAATTCTTATAGTATCTTTTTTATATAGGCACTATTATTGTCTCCATGAGTAACTTGAGGCTCAGAGAGGCTAAGAGACTTGACTTAGATCACGTACAAGGAAACAGAAATTATAAATCTCCTGGAATTCTTTAATTAACATTGGCCAGAAATTATATCTGAAGCCAGAGGCCACAAACTTTAATTTCCCATTTAATGAGGAATCTTGAAAAGAATAAGATGACTGTTGACACAGCTGCTTGGAGACAAAGTTTTCAGCGGCCTTACATCTTGGATAGATAATTGAAAGACTCAAGAATATTTACATATCATTATCATGAAATTTATGTTAAATCTATGTTAACTTATAGCCTGTCATTATAAAGTTGAGCTTCTAAATTTGCTTACTAAGAGGCAAAGGGACTTCCTTGTAATATGACAAGTTGGTTTTCATGGTTTCAAGGATTGCTGACTAACAACATTTAGCCCATAAATATTTTTTAAAGAAATTACTTTTATTAAGATGTTTTTTGTATGAAACTGGGTTGTTTAGTCAAGACAATAAAGTGTGTTTGCCATAAGGCATTGTATTGATCTGTCATAATTAACTCCCTATGACTTTCTTAACTTAATTAAGTAAATTTACTAGTAAAGGTGATTGAACTTGTTTGTTGAACAACACGATGACCACTGCCTTTGATATCTGTTCCCATAGTGCCTACATCAATTTGTTCTTTTATAGCTGTCATCTCAATTTATAATTATGGACACAATTAAATGAGACTATTTGATTAACTTGTCCCCACCAGATTAGAAGTTTCCTAAGAGATGAGACCATGCCTGTTTCTGGTCATATTGCATCACCAATGTTTAACACAGAGCCTGGCACATAGTAGGTGCTCGATAAATATTTGTCAAATGAATGAATGAAGGTCTGATTAAACATGCCATATAGCCGCTGAGGGAGGAGAGCTAAAAATGATGAAGAGGGAGAAATAGAAGGACTGGGTATTGTGGCCACAGTATAAAAGCCCACTGGTAACAAGGCACTTAAGGGGCTGACAAAAATGGAGGCAATTATACAGTAAAGTGGTCGCTCTCAAATTGTTAATGTTCTGTAAGTTGCCCTTAACATGGTTTTGTACCACTTAAAATAATCCTAGACTTGTTCTCAATTTTAATTTTCTCAACTTAAATTTTTATTTTCATGTGTTTTTTTCAACTTTTTGATAACCACTATTCATTATCTATACAAAGACCTGGCATACTATGGCATGCTATATAACATATAGTCGCTAAAATTTAATGTATCAATGCTCCCTAAAGTTCATGAACACCAATATGACAGCCTGTTTGAAAAAAATCTGGGAAAGTGGGTTGCGAATGGCAGGATTTGTTTTTAGGTGGCAGGTGCTGGGAAACCCCACACTAAAGCTTCAAAGCACCTTAGAACTGTGTTGTGGGGGATGCCCAGATAGAATGTTGTCCCAGGAGTGCCTACATCTGACCAGAGAAGAGTCAGCTTTTTTGGTGACCATCTTGTCCCACCAGCTTGGGTTAATCTTCTAGTTAATTACCTAGAAATACCTTCTTCCATCCTTTGACTTTGTAATTTTTTTGTATCTAAATTCAGGACTTGGCATTTTTCCTACTATGTTTAATCCTTGTTGATTCTTGTCCATGGCAGCCTTGTGGATCCAGATTCTGGCAGTAAGTTCCATAGGTTCTGTCCATCCTTTTTTGCTAGTGACTGAATTGTGTCTCTTCTCAAATTCAAATATTAAAGCCCTGACCCCCCAGTATGATGGTAGATGGAAATAGGGCTTTGGGGAGGTAATTAGGGTTAAATGAAGTCATGTGGGTGAGACTCTCTTGATGGGATTAGTGCCCCTATAAGAAGAGACATTGCCCTCGGCCTCTCCCTCTCTTTCTGTCCACCACTGATACCACAGCTAGAAGAGAGCAATCAGCAGGCCAGGTAGAGAGCCCTTCCCAGAGCTTGACCATTCTGGCATCCTGATCTCAGACTTTCAACCCCTAGAACTATGAGAAAATAAATGTCTACTCTGTAAGCCACAGTCTATGGCATTTGGTTACGGTTAAGTGAAGTGAAGTGAAGTCGCTCAGTCGTGTCTGACTCTTTGCGGCCTCATGGACTGTAGCCTACCAGGCTCCTCTGTCCATGGGATTTTCTAGGCAAGAGTACTGGAGTGGGTTGCCATTTCCTTCTCCAGGAGATATTTCCGACCCAGGGATTGAACTGAGGTCTCCTGCATTGTAGGCAGATGCTTTACCTTTGGTTATAGTAGCCTAAGCCAATTAAGACACCCTTCTTTACTCCATTCTCTCTCTACTCCATTATCTCCAACTTTCCCCTTCTTTGTTATCTAGTCCCATCATCAGATTACATGGTTACTCAATTCCAGATGCCCTGCTTCTGCTCCACAAGCTACCCTAGGTCCCACCTGGCGTCTATCCCTGCCAACTCCAACAAAATTGAATATGCCCTCCTTTGCGGTTCTCACACCTCCGTAAATCATATAATGTTAGGATTCAAGTCCCAATTCTATCATCTGTTAACCTCCTGATCTTGAAACAAGTAATTCAACATACCTGTGCCTGTTTGCACATCTATAAAACAAAATGATTATATGAGTTAATATATCTATAGTACTTGGAATGGTATCTAGCACATAACAAGGACTCAGTAATTGTTATCATTATTACTACTCTGTCCCAGGCACAGTGCTAGGTATTTTGTATATTATATTTTACAGAATTTTTATAACAATCCTGTGAAGTAGGGATTACTATCTCCTACATATAAGAAGCACGCCTGGTCACTCTATCCTTTTGTTTGTTTTCTTGTCTTTATAGCATCTACTACCTTTCTCATATGACATTATCTATTAGTTTTCTTGTTTGTTTCTGTCTCCCAAACACCCCTTCGTACCTGCTAGAATGAAAGCTCTTGCAGATAAGGGACTTCGTCTTGTTCACCACGAGATTCTAGTACCTAGTAAGTTCTCAATAAATATTTTTTAATAAATATGCAATTGATTGATTGAATGAATGAGTGAATGAAAATAAGCAGCTTAGGCACAGAGAGGTGAAATTGCTAGGCCACAGTCACACAGCAAGTAAGCGGCAGAGCCTGGCTTAGACATCAGGTCCAGCTGGTTCTAAAAATCTGTACTGTCTTTGCTGCAGCAGAGATGAGCACTGTTGGAGGAAGAAGTTGGGGGGAGGGAGTTAGCTAACATTCAGCTAGCTAAATCAGAGCTTCCCCTATCTCTTCCCTCAGGTCCAGTCACACTTCATGGCCAGTAAAGTCCATGTTCACGTCAAGTGGCCTTCAGGACCTGTGACCCAGTTCCACCTTGCCTCTGTGAGAGGCCTGTGTGGGATTTCACAGAGAGAAAGCGTCAAGCTATAGGAGTGGCCCCTGCTCAGGAGTGCAGAGGCCTAGGCTAAATCCCAGCTTAGCAACTACCCAGCATGAGAACATGCCTTTTTTTTTCTGGCTCATGTCGAGACTTGCAGGATCTTTACCACTCCTCCTTCTCTCTTGGCCAAGATGAGTGACTGTTACTTGTCTTGTTTATCAATGACAGGTTTATTATTGTTCTAGTCCACTGTCTCTGAAAATGAGATTTATTGAGATATCCTATCATAGAATTTCTATCATTTTAAAAAAATTATCTATTTCTTTATTTGGCCACACCATGCAACTTTCTGGATCTTAGTTCCCTGACCAGGGATCAAACCAAGGCCCTGGGCAGTGAATGCTCACTCAGTTAAGTAAGTCTTAATGGCTGGAATCAGGAAATTCCTGAGAATATGCCTCTTAAACTCTCTTAATCTTTCTTTTTCTTTGTTATCATTTCTGCTAATGGCATGATTTTATTGACACGAGTTGATAAACTCACCAAAAAGAGAGTATTATTTTACTACCAATTAATTGTCAGAAGGCTGCCTTAGCATTAATTACACCTAAATTTTAATATACTGAAACTTGGCAGGAATTCTCCAAAAGGTAAGTGAAAAATATTATGTTGAACGGCTAACTAATTTAGCTACTCTAGGTACATTTGGGAGTACATTTTGGGGAAGATATATAAATGACTTTGTCTGATAATTAAACCAAAGCACAGTTTTAGTTAAAAAAAAATTTTTGTTTGTTGTTAAAGTAACTGGCTTGTGATATCTTCACTTAATATTTTGGATATTCTGTTACAACATTTGTAAGCAAAATGGTGGTATTTTAGCACTCTCATTGAACTTTAGTTTTTCCCTTGTAAAAAGGGGACAGTAATACCTACCCCACAAATATGCTGAGAAATTCATACAGAATAATGTGTGTTGAACACTTGGGAGAGAGTGTAATACATAGTAAGCTTCCCCAAAAAGGTACTTGTATTAGTTTACTATTGCTGCAGAACACATTATGTCTAAACTTAAACAACAGGTATTTCTTATCTCACGGATTCCGAGGGTCAGGAATACAGAAGTAGCTAGCAGAGATGATTGGAATCAGTCTTGCATGAGGTTGCAGTCAAGCCTGGGGCTGCAGTTATCTCAGGGCTCAAATGGGCCTGAAGAATCCTCTACCAATGTCATTCACATGGTTGTTCACAAGCTTCAGTTCCATTCGGATCAGTCACTCAGCCGTGTCCAGCTCTTTGCGACCCCATGGACTGCAGCACACCAGGCTTCCCTGTCCATTACCAACTCCCAGAGCTTGCTCAAACTCATGTCCATCGAGTCGGTGATGCCATCCAAACATCTCATCCTCTGTAGTCACCTTCTCCTCCTGTCTTCAATCTTTCCCAGCATCAGGGTCTTTTCCAATGAGTCAATTCTTCTCATCAGGTGGCCAAAGTATTGGAGCTTCAGTTTCAGCAACAGTCCTTCTAATGAATATTCAGGACTGATTGCCTTTAGGATGGACTGGTTAGATCTCCTTGCAGTCCAAGAGACTCTCAAGAGTCTTCTTCCAACACCACAGTTCAAAAGTATCAATTCTTCGGCACTCAGCTTTCTTTATGGTCCAACTCTCACATCCATACATGACATGGAAAAACCATAGCTTTGACTAGACGGACCTTTGTTGGCAAAGTAATGTCTCTGCTTTGTAATATGCTGTCTAGGTTGGTCACAGCTTTTCTTCCAAGGAGCAAGTGTCTCTTAATTTCTTGGCTGCAGTTACCATTTGCAGTGATTTTGGAGCCCAAGTAAATAAAGTCTCTCACTGTTTCCATTGTTTCCCCAACTATTTGCATGAAGTGATGGGACGGGATGCCATGATCTTAGTTTTTTGAATGTTGAGTTTTAAGCCAGCTTTTTCACTCTCACTCTCACAAGCTTCAGTTCTTAGCTACTCAGAGGCTTCTAGTCCTTGCCTATGTGTGAGTGTGTGTGCGTGCATGCTAAGTCACTTCAGTCGTGTCCAACTCTGTGCAACCCTATGGCCTATAGCCCGCCAGGTCCTCTCTCCATGGGATTCTCCAGGCAAAAAATACTGGAGTTGGTTGCTATTCCCTCCTCCAGGGGCTCTTCCTGACCCAGGTATAGAACCCGTGATTCTTATGTCTCCTCCATTGGCAGACATGTTCTTTACCACTAGCGCCACATGGGAAGCCCCAGTACTTGCCTTGTAGGCCTCTCCAAAAAAACGATTCACAGCGTAGAAGCTTGCTTTTCCAGAGTGACAGATTCCGGAAAGAGAGGGAAAGTGGGCACCCAAGGTGGAAGCTGAAAACATTTATAGCCTAATCTTGGAAATGAAATCATTCTGCATCCGCCAGATGCTAACCCCAGTACCGTGTAGGAGGAAACTACACGAGGGTGGGCTATCATAATGCAGGAGTCAGTGAGGCCATCTTGAAGGCTGGTTACTATAGTATTTATTATTATTTCTTCATCTGGTTAAAATTCAATTTCCTGGCCCTGCCTCTAGACCTTCCAATGCAGTAGTGCAGAAGTAGCCATCAAAAAGCCAGGTATTGGGTTGGCCAAAAAGTTTGTTTGGGTTTTTCTGTAAGATGTTATGGAAAAACCCCAACAAACTTTTTGGCCAACCCAATATGTTTGATAGTAGTAGTAATTATCCAGTACAGAGATTAAATCACAAGTTCCATGAATTAGCAAATAAGGGAGGCAATAAGCTGAGGAAAGGATTCTGTTTGATATTTAAAAGAGCAAAACAATGGGGAAAATGTCACAATGAGAAAATTCATAACTTTATTGGAACTCCATACCTTTTTATTGTTTAATTACAAATGTGATAGGAGATGGAGTCAGTGTTTTTCAATGTTTAGGGCCATGTCTGCAGTATACACTTTGAGAACCACTGTTCTCATTCTAAATTCTGTCTCCTGGACTAAATGTCCTCCTATTTTTCCACTTAGCACTTTCCACTACTTCTGGCCTCTCTGTCTTTCTCTTCTTGCTATTGTTAATATTCGGTTGTTGTTGTTGTTCAGTCGCTAAGCTGTGTCCAACTCTTTGTGACCCCATGAACTGCAGCACACTAGGGTTCTCTGTCCTTCACTATCTCCCTGAGTTTGCTCAAACTCATGTCCATTGAATCAGTGATGCCATCCAACCATCTCATTCTCTGTTGCCCCTTTTTCCTCTTGCCCTCAATCTTTCCCATCATCAGAGTCTTTTCCAATGAGTCAGTTCTTCGAATCAGGTGGCCAAAGCATTGGAGCCTCAGCTTCAGCATCAGTCCTTCCAATGAATATTTAGGACTAATTTCCTTTAGGATTGACTGGTTTGATCTCCTTTTTGTTCAAAGGACTCTCAAGAGTCTTCTTCAGCACTACAGTTCAAAAGCTTCAGTTTTTCAGTGCTCAGCCTTCTTTATGGCCCAACTCTCATACCCATAATATTCTAGGTCCCTCCTGTCAGTGGCATCAAAAATCCCAGTGGCTGGGCTTCCCTGGTGGCTCAATGATAAAGAATCTGCCTACCAATGCAGGAGACATGGGTTCGATCACTGACCCAGGAAAATTCCACATGCCACAGATCAAACAAGTTGGTGCACGATAACTATTGAGAACACTCTAGAATCTTGGAGCTGAAATTACCGAGCCCATATGCCACGACTACTGGAACCAGTATGCCCGAGAGCCTGTGCTCCAAAACAAGAACAGCCACAGCAATAAGATGCTGTGGGCCACAACTAGTGAGTAGCCCAGCTCTCTACAAACAGAAAAAAGCCGGCACAGCAGTGAAGACCTAGGACAGCCAAAAACGAATAAATAAATAAAATTATTTAAAAACAAGAAACAAGCCAGTGGCTAACATGATCACAAGCTCTTTGCGAAACCAGAAAAGTGATGACTCAGACTGTCTTAATTGAAATAAAGTACCCAGGTGAGGAGAGGCCTCAGGCTCTGCCCGGGGCTGGCCTCCCTCATCCACAGTTTGTATTAGTCATCTTACCTTCTGGCAGCCCAAGAAGCGACCAATGGGCAGAGTCCCTCCACAGTAGCCTTTTGAGTACGGAGATTGTGGGCACTTTTCTAGCTCATAGCACGGGAGGCCAGGCATCCTAGGAGGCAGAGGTTTTCCATGTGTTCTGGACAGACCTTCCCAGCTTGCTGCTGCCTCGTGACTCACGCGTTCCCCGGGGGCTAGACCATTTTTCTTTTCCTATCTCGTTTTTGGACACATTACCTTCTATCTCTTAGCCTGACTTTGACATTCTTTGTTCCTTCAAATTTCTTGTGTTATTGTTCAGTCACTAAGTCATGTCTGACTCTTTTTGCAACTGCCATGGACTAGTCCATCAGCCTTCTCTGTCCATGGGATTTCCCAGGCAAGAATAATGGAGTGGGTTGGCATTTCCTTCTCCAGGGTATCTTCCCAAATTTCTACTTTATTTTAAATTGGTAAAGGCTATACCAACATGAGATTTAAAAAAACGAACACGTAAAAACTGATACAGTGGGTAGTAAATTTCCTTCTCATCCCAGACCCTCTGCGTCCCTCTGCCACAGAACTACTGTGGATGGTTTCTTGGATATTCTTTCAGAAATGTTTTATTAATTTATAAATACATCTCATTCCCTCTCTGTTACATACAAATTGAAAAAAATCTATATAATGGTGTGCACATTGCTTGGTTCACTTGGCAAAATACCCTGGATTTTTAAACTTATCAACATATATATCTACAGCATTCTTTAAATGATTCCATAGTATTACATTATCTGAATATGTTATCATTTATTAATCATGTTCCTTTGCATGAATGTTTAGGCAGTTTGTTTGCCTTGGTTTTAGCTAATACAACAATGAACATCTTCATATGTTTCCACCTACATGTGAAAGCAGATCTGTCTGATAGATCCCTAAAAGTTAAATCACTGGTTAAAGGCTACATGTCCTTGGTCACTCAGCTGTGTCCTACTTTTTGTGATCCCTTGGACTGCAGCCCACCAGGCTCCTCGGTCCATGGATTCTCCAGGCAAGAATACCAGAGTGGGTTACATGACCTCCTCCAGGGGATCTTCCCAGCCCAGGGATCATACCCAGGTCTCCAGCATTAAAGGCAGATTTTCTACTGACTGAGCCACCAGGGAAGCCCAAGCATTTTTAAAGGCATGTAAAGGCTACATGCATTTTTAATTTTTATATTTATCCAAAGATGATATGCTAGACTCCACTCACATAGCATTTCCTCATACTTTCATGACGTTGAATTTTTAATCCTTTGATATTTTTATTTTTGCCAATTTGAGAGTTGGAAAATACCTCATTTTATTTCAGGCTCGTTCGTTTAATTATGAATGGGATTGAGCTTCGTTTCATGTTTATTAGTCATGAATAAGCTGTTCTTTTTCTGTGACCTGCATGCTCTTTCTTTGGTGATTTGATTTAAAATTCTAGTCCTGATGGACAGCAGTCCCAAAGCCTTTTCCCAGGCCTGCTCTCCAGACACCCTCAGCTCCCCCAGCCCGCCCTACTCAGTCCTCTACTGCCGCCTAGTGACAGGGCTTGGATTTACCACCCACCCGCACCGCTCTAATTGCCTACTCCTCGCTGGGGCCAGCTCCCAGTGCTGGAATAACACCCTCGGTTCCTAGGTACCTCTTTAAGTAAACTAAAATGCAAGATCTCCAGTTAATATGAATATCAGATAAATGACAAAAAACTTTTTAGCTGGTTTTCATACTTGTACTAAAACATTACTCCTGGTTATCTGAAATCCAAATTTAACTAGGTGTTGCATAATTTATCCTGCAATCTTATTCCAGAACTTTGAAAAATTTGAGTTCCCAGCCTCACCACGCCTTACCTCCCTTATTCTCAGACAGTGCTACTGTATCACATTCCACCGCAGGGGTTTTCATGATGGTGGTTGCAGGTGATATGTGAATTACTGTGGCTCTGGATTTAGAATCCTAGCTCCAGCCCCTTACAAGATGTGAAATCTCGTGAAAGTAACATCCGCTCTGGTGCCTCTGTTTCCTCATCAGAAGAATGTTTTCCTCATTGTGCTGTTTTGGTGACTAATAACATTAAAGCTACAATTTGTTGAGCACTAAACACTTTACATGTGTTGATTTCTATTTTCCAGGCAAGAACACTGGAGTGGGTAGCCATTCCTTTCTCTAGGGGATCTTCCTGACCCAGGAATTGAACCCAAGTCTCCTGCATTGTAGGCAGAATCTTTACCATCTGAGGCACTACAGAAGCCCCCTATGATCATTCAGTTCAGTTCAGTCGCTCAGTCGCTCAATCGTGTCCGACTCTTTGCGACCCCATGAATTGCAGCACGCCAGGCCTCTCTGTCCATCACCAACTCCCGGAGTCTACCCAAACCCATGTCCATCGAGTCGGTGATGCCATCCAACCATCTCATCCTCTGTCGTCCCCTTCTCCTCCTGCCCCCAATCCTACCCAGCATTAGGGGTTTTTCCAATAGTCAACTCTTCGCATGAGGTGGCCAAAGTATTGGAGTTTCAGCTTCAACATCAGTCCTTCTAATGAACACCCAGGATTGATCTCCTTTAGGATGGATTGATCAGATCTCCTTGCAGTCCAAGGGACTCTCAAGAGTCTTCTCCAACACCACTGTTCAAAAGCATCAATTCTGCGGCGCTCAGCTTTCTTCACCGTCCAACTCTCACATCCATACATGACCACTGTAAAAACCATAGCCTTGACTAGATGGACCTTTGTCGGCAAAGTAATGTCTCTGCTTTTAAATATGCTATCTAGGTTTATCATAGCTTTTTTTCCAAGCAGCAAGCATCTTTTAATTTCTTGGCTGAAGTTATCATCTGCAGTGATTTTGGAGCCCAAGAAAATAAAGTTTGTCACTGTTTCCTTTGTTTCCCCATCCATTTGCCATGAAGTGATGGCAACAGGTGTCATGATCTTAGTTTTTTGAATGTTGAGTTTTAAGCCAGCTTTTTTCACTCTCCTCTTTAACCTTCATCAAGAGGCTTTTTAGTTCCTCTTCACTTTCTGCCATAAGGGTTGTATCATCTGTGTATCTGAGGTTTGATATTTCTCCTGGCAATCTTGATTCCAACTTGTGCTTCATCCAGCCCAGCATTTCGTATGTACTCTGCATATAAGTTAAATAAGTAGGGTGACAAGACACAGACTTAAAGTACTTCTTTCCTAATTTTGAACCAGTCTGTTGTTCCATGTCCGGTTCTAACTATTGCTTCTTGACCTGCATACCAGTTTCTCAAGAGGCAGGTAAGGTGGTCTGGTATTCCCATCTCTTTAAGAATTTTCCAGTGTGTTATGCTCTACACAGTCAAAGGCTTTAGCATAGTCAATGAAGCAGACGTTTTTCTGGAATTCTCTTGCTTTATCAATGATCCATCGGATGTTGGCAATTTGATATCTGGTCTCTCTGCCTTTTCTAAATCCAGCTTGAACATCTAGAAATTCTCAGTTCACGTACTGTTGAAGCCTAGCTTGGAGAATTTTGAGCATTACTTTGCTAGCATGTGAAATGAGTGCAATTGTAGGGTAATTTGAACATTCTTTGGCTTTGCCTTTCTTTGGGATTGAAATGAAAAACTGATCTTTTCCAGTCCTGTGGCCACTGCTGAGTTTTCCAAATTTGCTGGCATATTGAGTGCAGCACTTTAACGTGTTCATCTTGTAAGATGTGAAATAGCTCAGCTGGAATCCCATCACCTCCACTAGCTTTGTTCATAGTGATGCTTCCTAAGGCCCACTTGACTTCGCACTCCAGGATGTCTGGCTCTAAGTGAGTGATCACACTGTCATGGTTATCCTAATCATTAAGATCTTTTTTGTATAGTTCTTCTGTGTATTCTTGCCACCTCTTCTTAATGTCTTCTGCTTCTGTTAGGTCCATAGCATTTCTGTCCTTTAATGTGCCCATCTTTGCATGAAATGTTCCTTTGGTATCTCTAATTTTCTTGAAGAGATCTCTAGTCGTTCCCATTCTATTGTTTTCCTCTATTTCTTTGCATTGTTCACTTAGGAAGGCTTTCATATCTCTCCTTGCTATTCTTTGGAACTCTGAATTCAGATGGGTATATCTTTCCTTTTCTCCTTGCCTTTCACTTCTTTTCACAAATACTTTTAAAAAGGCAGAAATTATAAAGATACTATTTAGACATTTAAAAGTTAAATACTAGGGAGGCATCCAGATGATACTACTAGCACTCTGAAGAGTATGGAGAGGAGTGGAATAAAAACTATTCTTACTAAAAATAATCTTAGTATTTAATTTTAATATTAAGTAATATTTAATTTAATAATTTTATGATAAAATTTAAAACCAAATGCATGCATGCATTGTACTCAGTTGCATCCAATTCTTCATGACCCCATGGACTATAGCCCTCCATGGGATCTTCTCTCTACAGGATTTCCCAGGGATGAATACTGAAGTGGGTCGCCATTTCCTTCTCCAGGGGATCTTCCAACCCAGGGATCGAACTTGCATCTCCTGCATCTCCAAGTGGATTCTTTACCACTAAACTGCCTAGGAAACCCTCTTTCCCTACTATTATTCTAAAGGCCTGCACCAAGAAATGTTAGGGCCTAATTTCAGGGCCATATTATGGCTTTCATGGGCTCTAGGCACCTTTGCCTTCATGGTTCCCTTCCTGCACTAAAAATGTTTTTTAATTATATTTTATGACTTCACTGATAGCAAAGATGGATGCATGCTAAGTGGCTTCAGTCGTGTCTGACTCTTGGCAAGCTAAGATGGAATCACAAATATAATGTATTGTATTCTTCTGTTCAGTGGCCATGGCAAAATACATGGCCTTTCTTCTAAGTAGGCATGGAGAGAGAACTCTTTGGTATCTCAGTCTCCACTTTTAAGAACACTAGTCCTATGGGATTGGGAATGCACTGTCATGACTTCATTTAACCTTAATTACCTCCTTAAAGGCCCTATCACCAAATACTCTCATATTGGAGATTTGGGATGAGTTTGAGGGGGGACACAATTCAGTCCAGAACATTTATTTTTAAAAATATGTATTTATTTGGCTGCACCTGGTTTTAGTTGCTGCACTCAGAATCTTTTAGTTGCCATATGTGGAATCTAAATGCCACATGTGCACGCATGCTTCTCAGTCGTGTCTGACTCTTTGTGTCCCCATGGGCTGTAACCCACCAGGCTGCTCTGTCCATGGAATTTTCCAGGCAAGAATATTGAAGTGGGTTGCCATGCCTTCTTCCAGGGGATCTTCCTGGCCCAGGGATTAAACCCAGGTCTCCTGTGTCTCCTGCATTGCAGGCATATACTTTACCACTGAGCCACCTGGGAAGCCTTACGAGGAATCAAACCTGTGCCGCCTGCATTAGGAGCTTAAAGTCTTAGCCATTGGACTACCAGGGAAGTTCCCATAACATTTATTAAAGCATCTTCTTTAACCTAAAAGTTTTTTTTCTTTTGATTTTAGAAGAAATTAAAATGTTTTTATATGCTCATGAAAAGACTCTGGGCCCTAGGCATTGTACTCGGTCTAAGGAATACAGACTCCCGCTTGATCGGTTCAGGCCTTTTAATTTAATCACAAGGAAAACAAAGGTGAGATTGTGCTGACTGGGTTGTGGCACTCAGTAAAGCTGATAGTAGGGTCACACCCAGATGGAATCTCTGTTAATACTATAGGAGAGTGAGTGGAATGGATGCCAGCAAAATAATCAAAAATATCCATTGCAGATGTGAACAATTTATGGAAGAAAAAGAAAAACGAATGATTGATTAGCATATGAAAAGACCCCAGCTAGTAATGGAGGATAGGAAAAATAAGACAACAATGAAATATTTTTAACCCATCAAATTGGCAAAAATTTAAGTTTAATACTATTCAGTGCTCGCTTCGGCAGCACATATACTAAAATTGGAACGATACAGAGAAGATTAGTATGACCCCTGCGCAAGGATGACACGCAAATTTGTGAAGCGTTCCATATTTTTTTCATGTCAATGTATGGCAAAACAAATACAATATTGTAAAGTTAAAAAATAGAAAATAAACTAATTAAAAAATACGTATATAGAACTACCATATGACCCAGCAGTCCCACTCTTGGACATATAGCTGAAGAAAAAAAAAAAATACTATTCAGATCTGATGTATAGAGGAAACAGTGCTTTAATATATTATTGATGGGAATCTAAATTGGTGCGTGCGTGGTAAGTCCCTTCAGTCATCCAATTCTTTGTAACCCTATGGGCTGTAGCCTGCCAGACTCCTCTTTCCCTGGGATTCTCCAAGCAGGAATACTAGCATTGCCATGCTCTCCTCCAGGGGATCTTCCCTACCCAGGGATTGAACCTGCATCTCCTGTGTCTCCTGAATTGCAGGCGGATTCTTTACTGCTGAGCCATCGAGGAAGCCCATCTAAATTGGCAGGTAAAATTAAATAGTAGGGAGAACAATTAAATAGTAGCTATCAAACTTTTTACTGTGCATACACTTCATCCCAGCAATACAGTTTCTAGGTATCTAAATATCTAACACAGGAAAACATGAGGAATATTTATTTACACATTAAAGCACATATGAGGATACTCACTGCAACACATTTTGTGATATTAAAAATTTGTTAAAAGCCTTACAGTTCATTGCTGCTGCTGCTGCTTAGTCACTTCAGTCGTGTCCAACTCTGTGTGACCTTAAGGATTGCAGCCCGCCAGGCTCCTCTGTCCATGGGATTCTCTAGGCAAGAGTACTAGAGTGGGTTGCCATGCCCTCCTCCAGGGGACCTTCCCGATGCAGGGATCAAACCTGGGTCTCCTGCATTGCAGGCTGAGCCACCAGGGAAGACCCTACAGTTCATTAAGTGTGGTTAAATAAACTCTACAAAATACATACTATGAAATATGATTTTTTACTATAAAAACTTAAAAGATCAATATGTACTGTTAGGGAGAAAAGCTCCAAATGGCGTCATTTGTGCCCATGACACCAAATCTGGATTTAATACCTAACCTAACTGTAGTTTCGATTTTCACCAGAAATGAAATCTTAACTAGCCCTTGGAATTTTCTGTTTGGCACACAAAGGTGACCTGTCACTTCTCCCTATTCATTCCCATCCTCCCGGAAGAAGAGATAGTTTGCACGATAAAGACCTTGCCCATTCCCCACCTCCCAAAAGAAGACATCCTGGCCTTAAATTTTTTTTTCTTTTGCTAAGCACTGCTGTTAATAAAGCTAGTGGATGAGATGAAATTCCAGCAGAACTATTCAAATCCCTAAAGGAGGGTATTAAAAAGCAGAGATATTACTTTGCCGACAAAGGTCCGTCTAGTCAAGGCTATGGTTTTTCCAGTGGTCTTGTATGGATGTGAGAGTTGGACTATAAAGAAAGCTGAGCGCCAAAGAATTGATGCTTTTGAACTGTGGTGTTGTAGAAGACTCTTGAGAGTCCCTTGGACTGCAAGGAGATCCAACCAGTTTATCCTAAAGGAGATCAGTCCTGGGTGTTCATTGGAAGGACTGATGTTGAAGCTGAAACTCCAATACTTTGGCCACCTCATGCGAAGAGCTGACTCATTTGAAAAGACCCTGATGCTGGGAAAGATTGAGGGCAGGAGGAGAAGAGGACAACAGAGGATGAGATGGTTGGATGGCATCAGCGACTCAATGGACATGGGTTTGGGTGGACTCTGGGAGTTGGTGATGGACAGGGAGGCCTGGCGTGCTGCAGTCCATGGGGTCGGAAAGAGTCGGACACGACTGAGCGACTGAACTGAACTGAACTGAACTGAAAGGAGGATGCCATCAAGGTTTTGCATTCATTATGTCAGCAAATCTGGAAGACCCAGCAGTGGTCACAGGACTGGAAAAGGTCAATTCTCATCCAAGTTCCCAAGAAGAGTAGTACCAAAGAATGTGCTAATCACTGGACAGTCACACTCATCTCCCATGCTAGTAAGGTCATGCTTAAAATCTTGCATGCTATGCTTCAGCATTATTTGAACCAAGGACTTCCAGATGTCCAAGCTGGGTTTAGAAAAGGAAGAGGAACTAGAGATCAAATTGCCAATATTCACTGGATTATAGAGAAAGCAAGGGAATTTCAGGAAAACACCTACTTCTGTTTCATCGACTACGCTAAAGCCTTTGTGTGGATCATAACAAACTGTGGAAAGCTCTTAGAAAGAAGGGAATACCAAACCATCTTACCTGTCTATTTTTTTGGGCTCCAAAACCACTGCAGATGGTGACTGCAACCATGAAATTAAAAGACTCTTGCTCCTTGTAAGAAAAGCTATGACCAACCTAGACAGCATACTAAAAAGCAGAGACATTACTTTGCCAACAAAGGCTGTCTAGTCAAAGTTATGGTTTTTCCAGTAGTCATGTATGGATGTGAGAGTTGTACTATAAAGAATGTTGAGGGCTGAAGAATTGATGCTTTTCAACTGAGGTATTGAAGAAGATTCTTGAAGTCAACTGGGTGACTGAACAACAACATAGCTCCCTTGCCCCACCTTTCTTCCTATAAGAACCTTGCAGTTTGTGACAACCTCCCTTAGAACGCCCATCTATTCATAAGATAGGATTCTGCCTGATGGATGAATTATTGATTAAAGCTAATTAGATCTTCAAACTTAGACTTGGTTGAATTTTTTTAATAGTATTAGCATGAAAAGAGCTCTACAATGTATTTTAAACTGAAAAAAATTTTATATTACATACATTCACACAAAGGATGATCTTATTTCTATAAATGTATCAAATCATATGTTTCCAAATATATTTATTCTAGATCTGTATTGATATGAAAATATTATATATTCTATGTAGATATCTATTTTGTACCCTAAATATGTGTATTATCCATATATTTTACCTTACATATAATTGTGTGTATAAAAACATATCAAAAAATTTCCATCAACATGATTCCTCTGGTAAGGGGGAGGGGAAATTGAGAAGGGCAGATGAGGGCTTTTATATTATTTGAAATTTTTTCACATCAAGCATTGGATTCAAATACTATGCAAGCAGGGGTGGGTGGGGGAAGAATGCTGGAAGGGATAGCTAGGGAGTTTGGAATGGACCTGTACACACTGCTATATTTGAAATGGATAATCAATAAGGACCTACTACATAGCTTATGGAACTCTATTCAATGTTATGTGGTAGCCTGGATGGGAGGGGAGTTTGGGGAGAATGGATACATGTATGTGTATGGCTGAGTCCCTTCTCTGTACATCTGAAACTATCACAACATTGTTAATTGGTTATATCCCAATACAAAATAAAAAGGTAAAAATGAAAATCAAGTTAAAAAAATTTTTTTAAACCCCAATACTGTGCAATACATGCATTAAAAAGAAATAGTAAAACAGTAACTGGCCTAAGGACGTGTAGCCCTTGCAAGGCAGAGCTAAGATGACAGCCTAGACCTGCAACTGGCAAAGACAGTTCATCCCACTATTCCCTGTTCACAAAATCTGAGTTTCCTTTCTCCCAGTAGCCCCCACCCTCCATCTTGCATGTGTCTCACCTTCACTCATCACCAAATGTCTTCAAATCCCAAAGTCATCCGTTCTTCCTCCCGCCTCATTAACCCCCAGTCACTGTTCTCCTCAGGTCACACTCCTGAAACTGCCTATTAAAGCCCTGCTGTCAGGTTGGGTTTCTTTACTTACTAGAGGAACTTTGAGTGCTGAGACAGCTAAACGCACAGGCCTGCCCTGCTCAGGTCTCAGGCTCTCATGAATGACAATAAAAGCACCGCTGCAATAGCGCAGCGCTCCAGAGAGGCCATTCCAGACAAAGGCTCCTGAAAGAGTTATATCCTGTTTGTAACATGACTCTCTGGAAAGGGGTTGATAAGGCTTTCCTGGAAGACCATCTTAGCATCAAAGACATTCCTGCGTTTGAGTGCACATTAGAAAGGGGAGAATGCTACAAAACTATTGGCTATTTTAATGTTTTGTAAAAATCTGAAAAAACAGATGTTGTATTTTTGAAAAAGTAGTATATGTGTAAGGAAAAACAGTCAAATGCTACCAAACAGAATGACTTGGAAAGAAAACCTTCCTTCCATCCTCCCACCAGTGACTGACTTTTCCAGAGAAGCAACTGGTTTTTTTTAAATATTTATTTATTCATTTTTTTGACTGCGCCAGGTCTTAGTTGCACCATGTGGCATGTGGGATCTAGTTCCCTGACCAGGGATTGAACCTGGGCTTCCTGCACTGGGAGCATGGAGTCTTAGCCACTGGACCACCAGGGGAGCTGCAAAGCAATCATTTTCTAACTCATCTTCTTGATCCCCATCCCTTCAGAGATACTCTTTATATGTACAAGCATGCTGCTGCTGCTGCTAAGTCACTTCAGTCGTGTCTAACTCTACGACCCCATAGATGACAGCCCACCAGGCTCCTCTGTCCACAGGATTCTCTAGGCAAGAATACTGGAGTGGGTTGCCATTTCCTTCTCCATATACAAGGATATGTGTGTATAATATCTATATTCACTATTTTTTTTAACCCCAGCAGGGGCACACATTGTTCTAAGTCTTGCTCTTTTCACCTAACACTTAGCTCAGAGTTCATTCCCTCTGTGTACATATGTATCTGTCTTACTCTTTGTCAGGGCTGCATAGTTTTCCACTTAAAGGCCATACCAAAATGTGTTTAATTAGTCTCCTACTGTTGGACATTCAGATTGCTTTTCAAACCATGCTACCATGAGTAACGTCATTCAAGTGTCTTTGCACACACATGTGAATATTCTGATAGAATATTTTCCTAGAAAGGGAATTTTTGTGTCAGAGTAGTTGCATTTGAGATTTTTGACTGATGGGACTAGGATATTGTAGTAGAGCACGTACGGGAGCCAAGTGCTGGCTTATCCTCTTACTAGTTGGATGAACCTGGACAAAGCCCTGAACCACCCCATCTCTAAAGCCACAGTTTCTCCAGCTCTAATAGGACCTCCCCCATAGGGTTGTTGTGAAAATTCAATGAGTTAATATATCAAAAAAACTGCTTAGAAGAGCACCTGGCACATAAAAAATAGCACTAGCCTTCATTATAATTCTTTGTCATATTGCCTTCAAAGAGGTTAAAGTAACATGTTCCCACCATAGTGCCTTATTTCCCTGGCCCTCAAAGAATCCACAACGCAGGGCCCCGGTTCGATTCCTGGGTCAGGAAGATCCACTGGAGAAGGGATAGGCTACCCACTCCAGTGTTCTTGGGCTTCCCTTGTGGCTCAGCTGGTAAAGAATCTGCCCGCCATGCGGGAGACCTGGGTTCGGTCCCTGAGTTGGGAAGGTCCCCTGCAGAAGGAAAAGGCTACCCACTCCAGTATTCTGGCTTGGAGAATTTCATGGACTGTAAGTCCAAAGAGTCGGACATGACTGAGCGACTTTCACTCACCAACACTGCTCATTTTTAAACTTCTGAATTTGGTCAATTGGATGGGTAAAAAGGGGATCTCACTGTGATTTTAATTTTTCATTTATTTTTTGTCCATGTAAAACACTGAAGTATAGTATGTTGTATTCATGTGTACAGCAAAACAATTCATATACAGATTAACATATTTTTCCCATAAAGATAGGTTATTATAAGATATTGAAGATAGTTCCTTGTGCTATATAGTTGGTCCTTGATGTTTATCTATTTTATACATCGCGGTGTGTGTATGTTAATCCCAGACTCCTAATTTATCCCCCACATCTTCTTTGTTTTCTATGTCTGTGAGTCTACTTCTGTAAGTTCATTAGTATCCATTTCTCTCTTTTTTTTTAAGATTCCATATTTAAGTGATGGCTTCCCTGGCTCAGCTGTAAAGAATCTGCCTGCAGTGCAGGAGACACAGATTCAATTCCTGGGTCAGGAAAATCCTCTCAAGAAGGAAATGGCAACCTATTCCAGTATTCTTGCCTGTGAAATCCCGTGGACTGAGGAACCTGGTGAGCTACAGTCTGTGAGGTCACAAAAAGAGTCAGACATGACCCAGTGACTAAGCAACAATATAAATGATATCACATCGATTTAAATTCTCATATAAAAATTCAATTATGAATTCAGTGACCTTCTGAGTCTTATTCATACTGAGCTTCCTCACAGCATTTGACATTTGAAGCCTAGACTGACTAGATTGTCCTCTCTTCCCAGGCAGGTTTCCCTGGGGCCTCTTGGAATACTGCACTCCTGTGGTCCTCCTCCTGCCTCTCTGATTGGTCTTTTTCTAATTAATTATTATTTGGCTTTACCTGGTCTTAGTTGCAGCATGCAGGATCTAGTTCCCTGACCAGGATTCTAACCCAGGACCCCTGCATTGGGAGTTTGGAGTCTTAGCCACTGAACCAGGGGAAGTCTTCTGATTGGCCTTTTACTGGCTCCTCTTCCTTCTCTCCTGCCTTCCTCTCAAGACCTTCTCAACATGGGTTCACCTATTTATCTGACTTTGTGTGTATTAGTCGATAGCCCACCAGGCTCCTCTGTTCATGGAATTCTCCAGGCAACAATACTGGGGTGGGTTGCCATTTCCTACTCCAGGGGGTCTTTCCACCCCTTGGATCCAACCAGGGCCACCTTATATTCTTCTGAATGCATCTCCTACTTGTTCCCTGAATGCTTTTATATGCTTTCATATGCTTTCCTGCCTCTCTGCCTTTGCTCATGTTCTAGTTGGAATTACATCACCTCTAGAGTGGTCAGATAAAATACACGACACCCAGTGAAATTTGAATTTCATATAAACAACAAATCGCTTTTAGTGTTTAAGATAAACATTTTATTTGTTAAATCTGGTGACCCAACCCTCAGTACCTTGTGCCCCTAATGCAGTAATACTTTGTCTGACTAGACCATTGTATCTAGTGTTCATACAAGGATGAGAGCCCCAGCCAGGCAAGCGCTGGGCCTTTCCTCTCTGCACTGTACATAAGGCTGAGCACACAACAGTTTCTCAGGAGATACTTGCTGAATCCAGTGATACAAATTTTCTTTGGGTACAAGAAAATTTCCTTTCCTCTTATTCCTTACCTCATTCCCACATCCAGTAGTTATTTTTGGTGGTTTTGAGTAACCACATGTTAATCATCTAATGCAAGCTCTCTTATGAAATTATCTATAATTTCACATGTATTGGGTTGGCTAAAAAGTTCATTTGGGTTTTTACATAAAATGTTCATGGATTAATTGAAATAGAAACAAGTCTAGTGACTTCCCTGGTGATCCAGTGGCTAAGACTTTGCACTCCCAAATCAGGGGGCCCAGGTCAGGAAACTGGATTCTGTGTGCTGCAACTAAGACCTGGCACAGCCTAACTAATTAATCAAATAATTAAAAAAATAAAGAGGCAGTCTAGCACCGTGGCCAGTCTCTCATAGATTTAAATCTTGACTCTCCTATTGACCAGTCATACAATATTAGCCTAGTTATTTCATCTCTTCGAACCTCAGTTTTTTCATCTCTAAAATAGGATCAAATGCCTTACCACAGGCACTTATGATTAAATCAAGTATTATCATATTGAATATTGAGGGCTTTCATTAATTTGCCCAAAATGTGATTTTTTTAAATGGTAGATCTCTTTTCAAACTGTGGTAAAATTTCAGGTGTACAGCATAATGATTCAGTATTTGTATATATTGTGAAATGATCAGCACTTAAGTCTAGTTGGCATCCATTGCCATACGTTCTTACAAAAATTTTTTTCTTCTGATGAGAACTTTAAAAATATACTCTCTTAGCAACTTTCAACTATGTATACCAAAGTGTTTATCGCAGCTTTTATGTGCAGGGAACTGTGCTGGTGACACAAATATAATGGATAAAATAGGCTTGGACCCTGTTCTCATGGATCTTACAATCTAATGTGAGAGACAGCAACTAGAAAGAAAAAACACAAATATGTAATTACAAACTGTGAAAGGTTCTACACAGGAAAATGCCAGGAGCTGTAAGAATTTACAAAACTGGTCCTGAGCTAGTTCACAGAGAGCTTTCTTGAGAAATAATACCTGACATTTATTGAATACTCACTATATGCCATTGTATTAGCTTGCTAGAGCTACCATAATGAAGAACCATAGGCTGCATGTCATGAACAGCAGAAATTTACTTTCTCACAATTTTGAGGCTAGTAGTCTGAGATCAAGGTGTCAGCAGGGCTGACTTCTACTGAGGCCTTTCTCCTTGGCTTATAGATAATCATCTCTCCTTGTGTCTTCTCTCTGAACCTGTGTCCATATTTCCTTTTATAAGGACAACCATCATATTGGATTAGGGCCCACTCTAATGACCTTGTTTTAACTTAGTTATGTCTCTAAAGACCTTATCTACAGGGATTTCCCCAGTGGTTCAGTGGTTAGGACATCATGCTTCTGCAGCGGATACAAGTTGGATCACTCATCAGAGAACTAAGATCCTACAAGCTATGTGGAGTAGCTAAAGAAAAAAAAATGGTTTTTAAGGACCCTATCTAAGGGCTTCCCTGGTGGCTCAGTGGTGAAGAACTTGCTTGCCAAAGCAGGAGACATGGGTCCAATCCCTGATCCAGGAAGATCCCACATGCCATGGAGCAATTAAGCTCATCAGGCGTGCAAAGAGACTGAAGCAATTTAGCACGCACAAGTCAGTTTAAACTTTATGCCAACTAGAATAGCCTGTTTTGTAGCCTGTTAAACATACACTGTACTTCTGCTCTAAGCATTCAAGAAAACGGTACATTGTCCAGAAGCAAAGGATGTCTGTTTTGAAGATAGAGATAAATGCCTCCCTTCCTGGGACATCAGTGCTGGTGCCCCTTTAATGATAAGGCTCCCTTCCCAGGCGCCAGAGCCAGGCTGACTTGCTGTATACGTGCTCATCTACCTTCTTTGAAACTTTGAAGGGATGTACCCTGTGATGGTTCATGTTCATTGTTCTGACACGATATAAAACCGTGCTAAAAACCTTGTTTCTTTGGAACAGTTACTCAGAGCTACATGAGAGACTGTCTCCTTGGCTATCATCCTCAGTTTGGCTCAAATAAAATTCTTTTCTATTCCTATTATTCAGTTCAGTTCAGTCGATCAGTCATGTCTGACTCTTTGCAACCCCATGGACTGCAGCACGCCAGGCCTCCCTGGCCATCACCAACTCCCGGAGCTTGCTCAAAATCATGTCCATCAAGTCGGTGATGCCATCCAACCATCTCATCCTCTGTCGTCCCTTTCTCCTCCTGCCTTCAATCTTTCCCAGCACCAGGGTCTTTTCCAATGAGTCAGTTCTTTGCATCAGGTGGCCAAAGTATTGGAGTTTCAGCCTCAGCATCAGTCCTTCCAATGAATATTCAGGACTGATTTCCTTTAGGATGGACTGGTTGGATCTCTTTGCTGTCCAAGGGACTCTCAAGAGTTTTCTTATTCTCATTCTAGATTGTTGCTTATTTCTGTCAACAACAATGAAATTTGGGGGGGGGTGGCACACACTACATCCCGTAACAGCCAGGTACTAATCTACAGTCCTTATGTGAATTATTTTACAGCAATCCTATCATTGCTACTTTACTATCATAGATTAAACTGAGGTTCAGAGAGAGCTTAAGCACTTGCCTCATATAATACCTAGCAATCAACAAAACTGTCCCTTGAACCCTGATATCCATCACCATCAGCTTATGGAGTGCTGAACGAGTTGCCATTGGCCCAGCAAAGGTTAGAGGTCACATACCAGGCAGATAAGATTACAGGGAAGGGGCCTGGAATAGAAGAGAGCTTGGTTCTTCTAACAAAATGAAATAATCTATCTGATGACATTAAAGATGAGGGTGCAGGTAAATCACAGCAGTCCTTTCAAGCCATGATAGGATTAAGATTTTGTTCTTTATCCTAAGAACAATGGGAAACCACTGAAGGATGACTCTGCCTCCTGAATAGAGAACCACTAGGAGAAAATTTTAAAATCTTTAACTCTTAATGGATGAGGAATCTGACACGTTAGTTTTTTCAATATAGATATTACACTCAAGCTTCCCTATAACCCACAATCCCATGAGGGTGAAATACTTGTAGAGTTGGCCTTCTGTAAGTGAACTACTTAAAAACAGATTGATATGTATTTGAAAGGAAATATGACCAAGGTCAGTATAGTCAAAGGTATGGTTTTTCCAGTAGTCATGTACAGATGTGAGAGTTGGACCATAAAGAAGGCTGAGCACTGGAGAATTGATGCTTTTGATTCGTGGTACTGGAGAAGACTCGAAGAGTCCCTTGGACTGCAAGGAGATCAAACCAGTCAGTCCAAAAGGAAATCAACCATGAATAGTCATTGGAAGGACTGATGCTGAAGTTCCAATATTTTGGCGACCTGATGCAAAGAGCCAGCTTATTGGAAAAGACCCTGATGCTGGGAAGGATTGAGAGCATGAGGAAAAATGGGGGTGGGGCGGAGGACAGAGGATGAGATGGTTGGATGGCATCACCAACTCGATGGACATGAGTTTGAGCAAACTCTGGGAGATGGTAAAGGACAGGGAAGCCTGCTGCGATGCAGTCCACGGGGTCACAAAGAATTGGACATGACTTACCGACTGAACAAGATGGTATAGGCTACAGTGGGCTCTGCTGGACTCCCCAGATGGAATAAAAACATTGCGAACTACAGTTCTGCCACTGGACAAAGATTTAATCTCGATCTGTTGTTTGGGCAAACTTACACAGGGAAATGTAGTCAGGGCCACACCTCAGCCTTAAAACTTAGATTGGAAGAGGAAGATAGAGTGGCTTTGCCTAATACTTTTAAACAGCTTTACTGAGATGATTTTTTAAAAGATTTATTTATTTATGGCTATTCGGGGTCTTCATTGCTGCCCATCGGCTTTCACTAGTTGCAGTGAGCAGGGGCTCCTCTTCCTTGCAGGTGCACAGGTTTCTCATTGCTTGTTGCGGAACACAGTTTATAGAGACGGGCTCAGTCGTTGTGCACAGGATCAGTTGCTCAGTGGCATGTGGGATCTTCCTAAACCAGGGATCCAACCCCTGTCCCCTGCATTGGCAGTCAGATTTTTAACGAATATACCACAACCAGAGAAGCCCCTATTGAGATAATTTACACACTGTTGACTTGCTTTAAGAGTACGATGATTAGTAAAATTATAGCCCAGACATCAGTATAACCAGTTTTGGAGCAATTTCATCACACAGAAGATCCCTACTGCTTGGCTGCGGTGTATTCCCGCCTATTCCTAGCCACAGCCAGTCTGCCTAATTAGTGTGCTTTACACTAGTTAGAAATGACTTTACAGACCCCAAATAACCCTTAAGAGGAAGCCAGGACTGGACTCCCAACAAATGTGAAAGTGGGGCAAATATGTACATTTTGATCAGTGCACCAAATATATCCAGGCTGGATCTGTGAGAAATTTCTCCGTTCATCCACTACATAAAGCACAGTTGGCTGCCCTACGTGGGGCTTATGATCGAAAATGAAGCAAAAGCAGTAAGCGGGCGCCTCTGTACATCACACGCGTGCATCTGTGTAGGAGGTGAGCATACACCCTCTGCCGGGATGCGAAGAGTCAAGCGTTTCCACGACAGGGAACCAGTCTGTGTCTTTCGCATCTGCGCAGCCTGGCGAGTGCCTACAAACGCCTAACTGTAACCCCCTGCTCGAGACCTGTCGGTTCTGCTGTTGTGGTACCAATGTCTCGGACCTGGGCGTCTAACCGTGACACTCAGAGAACCCGTAGATAACGCCTCAACCAGCTCGCTCTCGCGCCCGAGAGCGTACTCGGAGCACGGAAACAGGCCTTGCGCCAGCGCCTCCGGGGAGGCGGCTCTTTCCCTTGGCCACGCCCCCCAGCTTACAGGTCTAGTCTCCTTGGTCCAGAAAGGGCCTAGTCCCGCCCCTTCGAGCCGACGCCTACAGCCACGTACCACGTTTCTACGTGTCTCGAGCCTGAAAGCGGAAGTTACGCCAAAGACTCGCGAGGGAAGCGGAGGGCCTGAAAGGATACTGGCCTTTGGAGGAAAGGGGGCGGGAAGACGGCATTGGAAAGCGCCGGAAGTGGTCGTGCAGAGGAGGGGTGGGAGAGAGGCTGGCCAGACCGATCATTAGGCTGTTGCTGGTCGCCTCGGTAAGGCGCGCTTTCCCTCCTCTCCGAGAGGCTGGCCCAGTCCTCCTCCTCGACCAGAATGGACTTCAGGGAAATTCTCCTGATAGCTTCCAAAGCGCAGGGTGTCAACAACGTGCCAGTAAGTACCAGCCGGGGCGCAACTGTAGGAGATCCTGGTCTTCAAGTTCCGACTGTGTGGTCCTTGGAACTTTCAGGAATCAGCATATCGGCTCCAGGAGTGGAAAGATCTAGACGCCGTATTTTTTTTTTTTTTTTTCCTTTTGGACATGTACTTCTGAGTGCTGGGGGGTGAAGTTACTGGGGCTTGAGATAAGCAAGCGGGAGCGTGCTGACGAGCGGATTTGGTTTGTTTCGGCTTAGTTACCCCTACAGCTTGAACTTTGCGTTTAGGGTATTTTGGAGTTGCGTGAAGGCTGGTGAGTAGAGCCGTGCCTGGCACGTAGTGGAATCTAATGCTCGTAGTTTCTAGCTTCGGCATAAGCTTCAACCCAGAGATTGGGGAGTTCAGGAATATTAGGGGCTTGGCCTGATAGTTTTTGAGCTGATTTTCCGCTGATCTTTGGGTCAGACGTTTTGTGATTTCCGGAACAAGTTTTTTGACTTGTGTCCCTCACCCACTCAGCCAAACAGGTGATTGAAATATCACCTCCTTAGGGAGGGAGTGTGAGTGGATTCCACGAAATCTTGGCCAACAGAATGAGAGAAATAGTTTCAGCTTCCGTTTACTTGTGGTCTTCCAGATTTGTTGTTGTTTGAAATCTAAGTCCCATTTACTCTGTGAAGTTTGCTAATTCGCTGAGCGGTGTAAGACTTCAGTATCTAAATGCGGTAGTGGTGGTGAGGGCCTGGTTTGCGAGGGTGTAGCTGTTTTGCATAAACTAATCATTTCAGAATCCTCAGATGGTACCACAGCCCCAGCTGTAAACCGATAAATTGCATTGCGATACCTGTGGTTTGAGCGATGAGGTGTGGAGCTCAAACGGCGCTCTTTTTAAGTCAGTTCAGCTAGATCTTATTGAGCTCTCATGATGTGTTCTGCATTTCTTAGATTTTTATATATTTGCAGTATTTTTTTTTTCCTCTTCTGTGCTCATTCTTTGACTCTTTTGGAGATATTGATGTAAAAATAACTGGTAAATAAAAACCGATTTGATCAGTTTATTATACGTATTCAGATCCCATCTCAAATACTCTTGAGTGATCTTGAAGTTTTGAAACCTTGAAAGAAAGAATTATTTTCTGCCTCTGTAAATTTCCTAGACAAGTCAATATTGGATTTAGTAGCATTCATCTTTGCATAATTAGGTCCATATTTCTTTCTACATCCTCCTCAATTTCAGTGGAGGTCAAAGAAAGATAATACTTGCCCTGATGCCCAGGACTATCCTGTGGAAGAATCAGAACCAAGTTAGTTTTTTCTTATTCTAAAAACCAAAGATTGCTGATGGAGAAGTACATATTTCTATAGTGAGAGATTTCAAAATATGTCTGTATTTCAGAATATATACATTATTGATCTATGATTGGAATAATAAAGATTGGAAGCAAAAAGGAAAATGGGTAAATTGGTGAGGTTGTTTAAAATTTAATAGATGAATATAAGCATATACTTCGTGAAAGAATGTTTTTCCCTCCCATTCACCCCAAAAGCTAGTAAGCCTGGAGGTTTCATTTAGTTATCAGCACTATAATCCTTATCTTTTTACTTCAGATGAAAGTAAAACACAAAAGAGATTATTGAGGAATAGAGCAAGATTGTATTAAATTTCATCCATGATCTTTAACTCAAGTCATCTGATTAAGTTATTTTCTTTATCAGCTCCAAGTGAAACCTTTTAGCTCACACTATGAGTTCTGAAATCTAACATATTGCACAGTGTGAGAGTACTACAAAGCAAGTATCCTTATAAACCAACATCCAAGTCAAACAGCATTACAATATACGCACACCACACACACACACCACCCCCATTACAATATATGCACACCACACACACACACACACACACACACACACACACACCCACCCACCCACCCCACCCTCGCCTACTTCACAAATATTGAGTTATCCATCCTTCTCTAGGGCTTAGTTTGTATTTCTCTTTTAGCCATCTTTGTCCCCACCTTCCATTTGGATCCTATCATAGCTGACTTTCAATTTCAGTCATCAAGTTCCTTTGTCACACCTTTGTTACAGAAAGGACATAAACTGGCATTGATTAGACTAAAATCCAAGGGAGGCTAAAATCTGAAACACCTGTACAGCCACTTTGAACTCTCTATTTAAAGAAATGTCTACTATATCTGACTTGAAAAGCAATGAACAGTTCCCATTTGGGACAGCTTTCTTTCATATTGTTTCTTTTAAGAGAAATAGTTATCTGTAAAAGATTTTGGTTAAAACAAAAGGATTGCATCATGCCTAGAAATACCAGGCATGCTGTCTTTTCCCAGTGGAAAACTGAATACAAAAAAAACACAGCTGATCAGGGTGATGTAACAAGTCACTGTTATTAGCTCTGTTGATATATATAAAGGAGAAAAGATATTTTTGGTAACTTTACCCTTAATATTTTTCTCACTGAGTTCCTCTAGCAAAAGCAGGTTTCAAGTAACTATAATTGATGTCTTGTGGTACACAAGTCAAGATACATGTTTTTTCTCACAGTCAGACTAAAAACTGTCCCAGGCAAGATACTGTAACTGTGGTGTGACCCTCAAATTAAAAAGTAAAGAGGAAGCCTTCCTATGGTATTAGACATATAAGGATTTGGGGGGCTATGGACCCTTGAGGTGAACAGTAAAATGAGTCAGTTTTCCATATACATATATCCACTCTTTTAGATTCTTTTCCCATATAAGTCATTACAGAGTACTGAGTAGAGTTCCCTCTGCTATATATGCATGCTTAGTCACTCAGTCATGTTCGACTTTTTGCGACCCCATGGATTGTAGCCTTCTAGGCTCCTCTCTTCATGAGGTTCTCCAGACAAAAATACTGGAGTGGGTTGCCATTCCCTTCTCCAGGGGATCTTCCTGACTTATAGATTGAACCTGGATCTCCTGCATTGCAGGCGGATTCTATACCGTCTGAGCCACCAGAAAGGCCTGTGCAATACAGTAGGTCCTTATTATCAATTATATATATAGTAGTATATATATTTCAGCCCCAATCATCCAATTTATCCCTCCTCTCCATTCCCTCTGGTAACCATCAGTTTGTTTTCTACATCTGTGACTATTTCTGTTTTGTAAATAAGTTCATTTGTACCATTTTTTTAGATTCCACATTTATCATATATTTGTCTTTCTCTGTCTTGACTTCACTCAGTATGATAATCTCTAGGTCCATCCATGTTCCTGCAAATGGCATTATTTCATTCTTTTTATGGCTAAGTAATATTCCGTTGTATCCAGTCCTCCTTTATCCACTTCTCTGTCAGTGGATACTTAGGTCGCTTCCATATATCTTGGCTGTTGTAAATAGTGCTGCTGTGAACATAGGATGCATGTGTTTTTTTTTTTTTTTCATGTTATTGTTTTAAATAATGGTTTTCTCTGGATATATGCCCAGGAGTGGGATTGCTGGATCATATGGTAGGTAGTTCTATATTTTTAAGGAACCTCCATACTGTTCCCCATAATGATTGTACCAATTTTCTTTCTTATCAGCAGTGTAGCAGGGTTCCCCTTTCTCCATACCCTCGCCAATATTTATTGTTTTAGATTTTTTGATTATGGCCATTCTGACTGCTATGAGGTGATACCTGATTGTAGTTTTGATTTGTATTTCTCTAATAATTAGTGCCGTTGAGCATCTTTTCATGTGCTTTTTGTCCATCTGTAATATTGCCCCATGGAGATTCTGTTCTCTTTCCCATCACTACCTAGGCAATCTCTTTATGAATAGTAAGGATAATAACAACAGCAATTAGCATTTATAGTGCTTACTTTGTGCCAGTCACTGTTCTAAGCACTTTCTATATATTAATTAATTTAATCATCATAATAACTATATAAGGAAGGTGGTTTTACAGATAAGGAAACTGAGGTTCAGGGAGATGAAGAAACGTTTCCAAAGTCACACAGCTAATGAATGGCAGGGCTAGTAATGGCAGAGCAGAGAATCTAGTCCAGGCAAAGTGGCTCCAGAGTTCTTTCTTAATCATGACCCTGTGTTGAATGAGGAGAGTCTTTTGGAAATGGGGTGATGAGGAAGCTTGTCATCTATAAAGCCTGAATTCTTCTAGTTCCCTACCCCCAACTCCAACCTGATAGAGCCTTAGGCAGTAACCCTGTTGTTTTTTTGATGACACTTCTCACTGTACAGTAAAGTCTGATGGGAGAGAAATTTAAAGGCTAAACTAACAGCATTTGAAAATTGGTGAATAGAGATTTACAGGCTGTTTAGGAGAGTTCCAGTATGGTTAACAGAAATAGAGGCTGAGGTTGGGGGAAGGTTCAGTGATGGACTTGTTTGGAGTAATGGCATTGTCTAGGAAGCAGGTGGAAGTTAAGGACATTTAAGAATGAGGTTAGAGCTAGAGATGAAAGTGTTGGGATTAAGTTAGAAGTGAGGCACATCGTAATGGGAAAACTTCTGCCCCAGAGTCAGGAGATCTAGATTCTAATTCAGTCTTTGCTACAAATGGTATGAGTGATAGCCAGTAAATATACAGTTGTCCTTTGGGGGCCATTTCTAACATGAGGTGGAACTAGAGACTCTGAGGTATCTATCTGATACTATACTTTGTAATCAGGTATAGTTTTATAAACAGTAATAGTAAAATTTATATTTGACCTCTTAGCAGTCCTGAATAGCATGTGTTTTGGTGGTTTTATTTTCACTCTCTTAGCCACCCAGCTAAGCAAGCCTAATGCATATCAGTGGTTTTCCAGGCTTGCATTCATTCCTCGACTATGATGTATTGAGAGGATTGTAGAAGTTGTATAGTCATTAAAGTTAAGGATATATCCTTTGAATATTTCTAACTCTGATTTCTAACCAGTGACAAATCTCTAATTTATATAAAGTCATCAGAATATTTATTTTCTACAGTTACAACAATATATTATCTCCCGAGTAAAGAAGAACTTTCAAGAAGGAATTGCTGTTGATTCCTATATATTAATAACATATTTGGTGAATATGTATTTCCACACTGAAAGCTCCTGATTTTCTTAATCTGACTGTGACAGTATGGTTTCAGTGCAAGGAACACATATGTTTAAAGTGACTTAATGTTTTCTAGGTCTCTTGGCTTCAGAATTACAAATCTTGGCAAAATCTCTGATACTGTATTTAGATGGCATAAGCTTCACTGTTGTGGATCATTCACTGGGGCCCAGCAGAATGACTGAGTTGGCCTGCAGTGTAATAAAATGGATACACATAGGATAAAAGAAACTCTTGTCCAGCTGCTTTTCATGAAGCTCAAACAATGAAACAGCCTGGTGCCTTGAATCAGATTCAGAATTGATGGGTACATCTTGATGTGTTGCCGCTAGAGCTAAATGTGACCATCTGATGTGGGAGAAAGTGCCAAATAGTTCTCCTGCCTTATTAAATGGCATACAGTGTAATCCCAGCCTGAAGCTTTCTTTTAAAAACATGGTTCTCTGCTGGGCGCCCCCTGAGGGGAAAGGGAACTGTCTTAATAAAATGTTCTATTACAGCAAATCTTCTAATACCAGGGTCTGACTGCAACCCCTTTTTCAAAAGTCTAGTGAGCTCAATGTTAAGAAGGTCTATAGTGATAGACCCAAGAGAAAGGAAAGCATTCATTCACAGAAAACTTTGTGTACATATGTTCACAGAACATTATTCATAATAGCCAAAAAGTAGAAACAATCTACATATCCATTAACTGATGATTAGATAAATGTGATATAATCCGTATAATGAAATATTCATCCAGAAAAGGTGTGAAGTACTGACATATGTTACAGCATGAACCTTTAAAACATTAAGTGAAAGTGGTAAGATATTAATACAAAAGACCACTGTAGCAGTTAGGGTTCCCCAGAAAGACAGAACCAGTAGGATCTGTTTTAGGAAATTGACTCACATAATTGTGGGGACTGGCAAGTCTGAAATTTGTAGGACAGGCTGGAAACTCAGGCTGGAGTTAATACTGTAGTCCGTCAGGAATGAGATGTGAATAAGGTTTGCCATCTATAAAACCTGAATCCATCTCTCAACCCCAGCCTAATAAAGCCTTGGGCAGTAACTATTGGTTTTTTGATGACACTTCTCAGTGTCCAGTAAAGTCTGATGGGATAGAGTTTCTCATAGAAATTTTGGAGCAGATGGAGAAAAAAAAAAGTTTTTTGAATTGGAAAATCTTAGATACTTTGAGTAATCACTTATCTACATAGCATCTATGGCTTTTAGATTTTATCTTATGATGCATTATCAATCACTATGTGTGTACACTGGGTGCATGATTTCATTTATGTGAAGTGTCCAGAATTGGCAAATCCATAGAAGCAGAAAGAAGATTAGTGGCTGCCAGGGCCATAAGTGAGGCGGATGGGGAATGACTGCTGAAGGTTAAGGGATTTCTTTTGGGGAAGGTGAAAATGCTCTGGAAATAGATAGTGGTGATGGTTGTACAACTCTGGGAATATACTAGCACACACTAAATGGGTGAATTTTATGGTTTGTGAATTATATCTCATTAAAAATGTTTTTAAAAAGATCACTATCTCTGGAGGCCTAGCCCCCCCTTTTTTTTCTGCTCCAAATTTCTACATTTTGATCTAAATTTTGCCTAAGAGAATATTTTAATATTCTCCTGGTATCTGCCTTTGAGTGCATCAAGCTACAGAGAATGTAAGAAACTATTAATTATGACTCAGCTCAAGTCAGTAAATAAGATCAAGCCTCATCAAGTAGGACCTTGTCCTACTTAAATTGTTTCCCAGCAGACCCACAAAATAAGACATTTTATAGATTTATTGAATTCCTTCTCCCATCATAGGGACAGGACCAGGACAGCAAAATTGTTGAGTTAAATGTGAGGCCAGCTTAGTAAGTATCCTTAAGGATTGGAGGTCTTTTTTTAAACAAAGCTGAATTTGAAATTGGCATGTGAATTGATGAAAATAGGTGTATACTTTGAAAAAAGCCAAGTGTAGTCTTCGGGGTTCTTTTCTGAGTGAATCCGAGTTCCTGGACCCCTCCCATGTTTCTTTCTTGTGTTCCACCTTTCCTGTGTTTATGTTCCTCAGTTGGTGTTTCCCAAAGTGCAGTACACATAGCTCTGGCTGTCACCATGATTTTAGGTGATTCATAAATACTTTTTATTCTCATAGATACATATTTTTTTAATTATATATTTTGATAGAATTTGGGAAAAGATAACTAGCCTTTCAAGCCTGTCATTTCATGAGTATTATTGCTTGAGGTAAAGGTGCAATAATAAGTCATGGTGTTCAATCTACATATTTTCTTAAAATTAGTAAATAATAATACAGTTGGTGTACTAAAAGGGCAAAAATCATGACAGTGATATGGGAGTGACTGAAGCTTACTAAACACGGTATTAAACTATATCCCATTGACCCTATTTTTCTCTTTTGGTGTCTGTATTTAGTCAAGAATATGTAACCCAGTACCTACCTGTTTAAGTGCCAGGTTAGGAAGAAAGATACCGACCCTGAAATCAAATTAGGAAGTGCTCACTTGCTGTTGTAATACCTAGATAACAAACTAATCCTATTTTAAGTAATTACCATTAAGATTGGTATTTTGGGGCAGGGGGAGCCCTGTATTAAGCTTTGATTTGGCAGGTGAATCTGGGCTATATAGTTGGCAGGGAGAGAAATATTTGGAGCCTTGGTAGCACAAATGCACCCTTCTTCTTCTCATATATCTACCTGATGTGAGTGTGCGCCTCTGCTTATGAGTTTATATGTCTTATGCAACTTGAATCATCTTCACAGTAGCCCTTCTGTTAAGAAAATGTGCGTTTCCTATGAATAAGGCCTATGTTTGAGGTTCTTGTAACCACGACAAATTTTATGTCTGTAGAATTAGGTAAGCAGTATTCTCTTTCTCCTATCTTCCTTTCCCTCTCCTTTTCTGCTTTAAATATTGGGCCCCAATCCACTATGGAAAGGGCCTGCAACTAAATTTACAAAGATAGGGACTTGTTAAAGAATTTCACTGTGGCAGCCAAGGTGACTGGGAAAGGAATCTGGATGCTGTCTTGGGATTTCTCTGTGTGAGGGACGTGTCAGGTCTCAAGCATTGCCATCATGCAGGATTTTCAGGTTGGATTAGGGCCTGCTCTCTTGGCCAGCTGCTTCATGGGTAGACTGACTTAGCTGGAACTTCCAGCCTGTTGCAAGATGCCTTCTGTTTGGCAGCTGTATAGTAAGCAGGAGTCCTTTGGCTTTCCTCCAGGAATTTCATACACATTTTGGGAGTCACTCTTTCGGTTCCTTAGTAGCTCAATTTGTTCTCATAGGTTAACGTTTCTTTTTAAACTAGCACAGCAACAAGGTTGAGTGGATAAGAATGTCATCTGCCTAAGTTGAAAGAAGGGCATTAAAAAATTCTTATTTCCTAGCCCATAAGTTTAATGTGAAATGGTCCTAGAGATTAATCATCCTGGTCTGAGTTATTAGCTCTGTTTAATTATACTTCTCTAATGATAGTTATAAAATGAAAATATTTTTCCTTTTATGGTTTAAATTAGCATTATTCTAGTTTTAGTCATTTCCCAGTGCAATTGCATAAAAATCAAAGGCCAGAGAAATACCATCTGTTCCAGGATGATGTTAGTACTTTTTGGGTGATCTGGAAACTTATCTGGAAGGATTTGTGTGGCGAATTAATATTTAATGAACATAGAGCTACACTTAAAGGTTACAGAGACTTCGACCCTTCCTGCTGCTTCAGTTTCTTTGAAATGCCTTTTAGCTATGGTTTGCCATCTACTTTGCCTGGGATCAAAGTAGACTCGGTATTTAATGTTGTAGGCAAAATAACCAACGTAGCGGCTATGAAAACCACCTGGAGTTGGGTACTCAGGAGGAAAACAGTTGTGATAGTTTTTTCTACCATGGACTTGGAAAGTTCTGAAGAAGGATTACTCTATTTAAATCAGAATTCTAGAACAGTCTGTTTTAGTGGTGATTTTTTTTCAATTCCCCCAGTCCAGGTACCATTTTGGGAAAACAGCTTGAAAATGGTGTTTCTGTGAGTTGTTCATTTATGTATTGTTGAAGATGTTTAAAGAAACTACACCTGGAAACAGGCATATATAATCATTTTTAGCCTGAAATTTTATAGCTGAGCTTTCATGGGGGTTATGTGGTCCCTTAATTATTCAGAATAGGTTTTTTAGTCAACATTTAGACCTCTCTGTTGTTTCAGAGTTAATTGCATGTAACTTTTACTCTGTGTGTGTTTTTTTTTTTTTTTCCAGAAAAGATACAGTTTGGCAGTGGGACCTCCCAAAAAAGACCCAAAAGTTAAGGGTGTCCAGTCAGCAGCTGTCCAGGCTTTTCTCAGAAGGAAAGAAGAGGAGCTCAGACGAAAAGGTGTGAATCTATAACCTTATTCTCAGTTTTAAAGTCATCTGTCTTCACAACTGGCTTGTAACTAACCAAGGGATGCTGGTAATATGTTAAGAGGCTAATGGATTTGTTGTATATGTGTCTGAGTCAGCTGTATTCATAGCATTACATATGTTCTTATGTTGGTCATTTGTATAGATATTATCTTTTATTTCCTCTTAAATTAAAACCTTTTGGGGGAATAGTGACCATATCTTCTAACTGATCATATTAGCAACTCCAGGAAGAATTCCATTCTTTTACCTTAGTTCTTTTTTTTTTTTTTTGTACTTTTAATTGATGTGTAGTCGATTTACAGTGTTGTAGCAATCTCTGCTCTACAGCAAAGTGACTCAGTTATACACATATAGACATTTAAAAAATATTCTTTTCCACTATGGTGGTTTTTTGTTTGTTTATTTTTGTGGGTTTTTTCCTTCCTTTTTTTTTTTTTTTTTTGCCTGTACTGTACAGCCTGTGGAACCTTAGTTTCCCAACCAGGAATTAAACCTGGGACCATGGCAGTGAAAGTGCTGAGTCCTAACCACCAGAACACAGGAAACTCCCTCTCAACCTTAGTTTTGAATCTGTTTCTACCTACTTTTTTTTTTTTACTTTTTTGGGGGGGGGGAATGGGGGGGTTGTGGGTTTTTTTGCCTTATATGATGGCCAAGAGAAATCTAGTTTAAACCTAAATTCACATAGATGGGAAAGGTATAGCTCTCCGTCACCCTCTGTTTCTACCTACTTTGTATTTTAATTTTTTTGAATATACAGAGTACTATCTAAAAGGTTAAAATAGGGATAGTTTTTGAAAACCAGTAAACTCAAGCAGTAGTTTTACTTCATGCAAATGACAAGGAAACTGATTCAGTAAGTTTGAGTATCCTTTGATTCATAATTAATAACAACTATTAAGTGGGTACTAATATTCTCTTAACTTGGTATATTTATTTAGTATGAACTATTTTCTGTATTGAAAGCTAAAAGCCAAGACTCTCCCTTGCTTAGTCATATAGAAAAACCCGTATGTGACCCACTCATTGTGTAAAGATGACTCATCGATACTTGTTTGAATGACTTCCTCATTTGATTCTTAGAAGTTTTCAAATTTCTTCAAACCGTAACTTGACTGTTCCTTGGTTTCGGCCACCTACTGATTTCAGATAAACGTACAGTTTTATCAAGACCTTGAAATAATGTGTCGTTTTGTCTTTTTCAGCCTTAGAAGAGAAGAGGAGAAAAGAAGAACTAGTGAAAAAGCGAATTGAGCTAAAACATGACAAGAAAGCAAGAGCTATGGCCAAGAGGACAAAGGATAATTTCCACGGTTACAATGGGATTCCTGTCGAGGAAAAGTCAAAGAAGAGGCAGGCAATGCAAAGTAACACTAGCCAGGGAACAGACCAAGAGTACGAGATGGAAGACGAGGATGAATTCTTAGAATACAATCAAGCAGAGTCAGAGCAGGAGTACGAGGAAGAGCAAGAACCTCCCAAAGTTGAAAGCAAACCAAAGGTCCCCCTTAAAAGTGCCCCACCAGTCATGAACTTCAGTGATCTACTCAGGCTGGCTGAGAAAAAGCAGTACGAACCGGTGGAGATAAAGGTAGTGAAGAAGACAGAAGAGCGGCCTATGACTGCAGAAGAACTTAGGGAGCGAGAATTCCTTGAACGAAAGCGGAGGAAAAGGACACCTGAGACAGATGCCAGACTACCGCCAACCAGAAGAGTACCCTCTCAGAAAGAAAGTGTGGGCACAAAGCTTAGCAGAGGCTCTGGGGACACGCATCCTCCTTCCAAGGGTACTGTCCTTCCTCATCCTGAGAAGAAACCCAGACCCAGCACAGCTGATGAGAAACGCTTGCATTTTTCTTCGTCCAAATCCGTGCCAGGGGAGAGGACCAAAGTAGCCCCTGGCAATTGCTCCCAACCCTCGCTTCATGAGGGCCGTGATAGACCTGTTTTCAATGGGGCTGGAAAGCCCCACCCCAGCACCTATTCACCAAGTGTCCCAAAGACTTCTAAAGGGCCTCAGAAATCTGCTACCAAGCACAAAGCCAAAAAATCTCCCCATCCTAGCCATTCCAGGCCTGGACCCGTGGCCACCCCACACAATAAGGCCAAGAGTCCGGGTGTCAGGCCGCCAGGCAGCAGCTCCAGCTCAGCCCCTGGGTGGCCTAGCACAGGGACTGCCCAGCCCATGGTTAGTTCTGGCCCCATGCCCAAGCGCCAGAATGGCAGCTCCAACTCAGGACCCGAGCGATCAGTCAGTGGGAACAGGAAGCTAACCAGTGACTTCAATCCCCCAGGACGGACAGTCAGTGGTACAAGTGGCCTTGGTCGATCTGCAAGCAGCTCAGGTGGCCCTGGGCTACCTGTCAGTGGCTCCAGTGGTTCTGGGCGACCCATGGGCAGCTCTGGGGGCCCTGGGCGGCCTGTAAGCAGTCCACATGACCTTCGACGACCAGTGAGTGGCTCAGGCCCCCCTGGGCGGTCAGTCAGTGGCCCTGGCCGGTCAGTCAGTGGCTCAGCTCCAGCTGGACGACCTGTCAGCAGTTCAGGCCCTGGTAGACCGGTGAGCAGCTTGGGACCTGGGCGAACAGTTAATACCTCAGGTCCCCCTCTGAAGCCGAAATGCACTGTTGTCTCAGAAACAATTTCTTCCAAGAATATAATCAGCCGGCCCAGCAATGGACAGATGAATGGAATGAAGCCATCTTTATCTGGCTACAGATCTGCCGATGGTAAGATTTCCCCTTATCCTGAAAGTATTTATTTGTCACTAGGAAATTGGAAAGAATGTTTTGTTTTATACAACCAAAGATGCTGTGAACTCTTCTCTGTGCCTTTTAAATGTAGTCTTGTGTTGATAGAATCCTAATGTTTTGTCTGTCCTTTGCCAGAGAATTCTTTTAGTGACTATTGCTTGGAAAAGTCTTTAGAAAGAGACTTATCTGGAGCCTTGTTTGTTCACCTCTGTAATGTCTCCAAGTGCAATAAGCTTAGCTATGGAATTTATATGATAGGATAAGTGTATATGTATATGCCTTTTGTGGTTTGATAGGATAAGTGTATATTGTATATGCCTTTTGTGGTTCAATGAATGAATTCATCTTTACCTCTTCATGAAGACTGTAAGTGCCTGTCTTCAGAGACTGGAGTGTATTTATAAGCTTGAAGCATTTTGGTGCATAATTGATTCCATCGAATATTGTTGAGCACCCATGATATGCCAGGAATGATTTCAGACTGTTCTTGTGTTTCTGTTCCTCATAGTGGCCCTAGCTACCAGTCCTTTAGGAATCGACTGTCCCAAGGTATGGGATCATTGTTGGCACCTATTAACTGCTAGGTCATCATTTCTACACGGTAGTAAGGATTTGTTCAAGCACTTATCAGACACCGTGGAGAATATAAAAAGAAACAAAAGATGCTATTCCATGTGTTAAACTTCCTACTTTCATCAAAACATTGATTCTCAACCAAGGACAGTTTCGATCCCCGGCGAACATTTGGCAATCTGGAGACATTTTTGACACAAGTGGGGATGGGATGCTACTGCCATCTAGTAGATGGAGGCCATGGATGCTGTTACCCTTCATTGTATGGGACAGCATCCTCACAACCAACAAACAGCTGGCCCAAAATGTCAGAGTGCTGAAGTTAGGGAACTCTGAGCTAAGGAGACAAGACATGCATATTAAAAACAACTGTAGAACAACAAAGGGAGTGTCTATAATCAAGGACTAGAAAGCAGTTGTTCCCAGATACTAGTCTATTGATCAGTGCCTGTCTTTTGCAAAATTTTAAATCAGACTTTTGGCAAAATGACAAAAATAAGGTTGGTGTGGTAAGTTTTTCCTTTTAGTCAGACTTCCTCAGTTCAAACAATGATCCATTTTGAGAATCTTTCATACTTCACTGGACTTTTAAAAACTCTAATGGAATTATGATAATAGATAGTAAACTGTTACCTTTGGTGTCTTTTTTTGGCAAGATTAAAATTTGTGTTCCTTCAGTGATTTGTAATTTTTTTTTCTTTTTAAGAAATTTTACTAGTCTTTTACATCCAAAAGAATAGAAGCTACTAAGCTAGAAAAATGCAACAGTTCTGGTAAGCCTTGGGACAGACAGAAATTCTATTCCTTGTTGAGTACCATGAAGCAACAGAGAGGATGTAGTAGTGAATTCACACTGGGGGCCAGCTTGCTGGCTCTGGTTTTTGAGGCTGCCATCTTAATGAGTTCTTAGTATCTCAGCTTGCATAGGGCTTTGTTTGTACTATTAAATTTTAATACGCTTATAAATAATGGCCTTTCTATTCTTAGGTCCTCAAAGGCTTCCCTTTCCTAGTGGTTACAAAAGGCAGCGAGAATATGAAGAGGAGGAAGATGATGATGAAGAATATGACTCTGAAATGGAAGACTTTATTGAAGATGAAGGAGAACCTCAGGAAGAAATATCCAAGCACATTCGAGAAATCTTTGGCTATGACCGAAAAAAGTAAGGATGAAGAAGATTTATACACACACACATATGCATTACTTTCATTTGGAGTAATCCATTCTATGGGGGAAAAAATAAACATTAATAGTAGAGGCATTGAATACAATTCTTAACTAGGAATCCTTCAATATTGTTTAGATTTACTTTTTTGGCACTTAGTGTTTAAGAATTAATGCAAAATTATGTAGTTACTTGTATACAGGCCAATAAGAATCCCTAGTTAACTGTTGTCCTTATAAGATGTATATTTGATAAGAGTGAAGCAGCTTGGTGTAGTAGAAATGGATTGGCTTTGAAATCAGAAAACCATCCACAGAGCTATGTTGAAAGTCTGATCTGACACTTGCTTTTCTTTGGTATAAAAGCTACACAGAAGTGTGGTGCCTGAACAGCACCATGGAACCAACAGCATTGATATCACTTGGGAACTTGTTAGAAATGCAGGCTTGCAGACCCCAGCTTAGATCTAAATCCAGACTTGCTTTATAAGGTTCCCCAGTGGTTCACAGCAACCTTAAAGATTGAGAAGCACTGATGGAGAGGAAAAAATCAGGGTTTAGATTAAAGTTCCACAAGTTACTAGCTGGGTAAACTTGAGTCAGTTATTTTTTAAATGACATTTGGGAGGATTAAATGAGGTAACATACAGTTGACCTGCACCAGTGTGAGGGTTGGGGAAAATCCACGTGTAACGTAGAGTCAGCTCTCTGTATGTATGATTCCTCTGAATACAGGTTCCTCCCTCTCTGCGGTTCCACGTGTGCAGATATAACCAAGTATGGATTGTGTCCTACTGTAGCATGAAAAAGAAATCTTTGTGTAAGAGGACCCATGTAGTTCACACCCATGTGAACTACAACTGTACGTGTAAATTAGTCAGCACTTGTTTTCTCCTTTGATGTCACAGATATGAGAAATTAGAAGGCACTAGTTAGAAAAGGGGGGCTTCCCAGGTGACTCAGTGGTAAAGAAGCCATCTGCCAGTGCAGGAGACATAAGATACATAGGTTCGATCCCAGGATTGGGAAGATCCCCTGGACTAGGAAATAGCCACCCACTCCAATATTCTTGCCTGGGAAATCCCATGGACAGAGGAGCCTGGTGGACTACAGTCTATGGGTCTCAGAGTTGGACATGACTGAGTGACTGAGCACAACAGTAAAAAAAAAAAAGGGGGGGGTGTCTTTAAAAAAATTCAGTAGAAGAAAGAACTGGATTAAAAATCAGATTTAAAAACCTGATCTTAGTCATGTCATAAGATAGCAATATGTTTTTGGTCAAGCCATTATACTATTTGTCTCTGTTCTGAATCCATGAAGCTCAAATGATGTTAATTACGCTTTTATGATTTTAATATATAAACTTTCATGTAAATAGAGGTGAGTGAGTTGAGCAAACATTATTGGATTGGTACTTTCATCAATATTTGATTCAGGAATAGTTGCCTTCTGGAAGTATTAAGGGCTCATATAATTTATCTTCAGAAACTCCCCTTTACCCAACCTCTGCCCACCCCACTCCCTGCAAACAAGGAGGAATAATCCTAAATGTATGTTTGATTTAGTTATAAAGATGTTGGTTTTAAAAACAAGATGTAGTTCTTTTAGAAAAGTGGGGTTTTTATTTTTTCCTAACAACTTCCATTTTTTCTTACCAGATACAAAGATGAAAGCGATTATGCCTTACGTTACATGGAGAGTAGTTGGAAGGAGCAGCAGAAAGAAGAAGCGAAGAGGTAAGTAAGCACAAGCTATAACATGTGTGGAAATTCCTAAAAAATTTCTGTTCCCTGCGCTTCAGTTGCATCCTTGAGAGCCAGGATTTGGGCCACTCAGTTTAAATTCCAATCCTGCTTACTTGCTGTGGGCTTCAGACAAATTAGCCTTTTAACTCCTTTTTCCCATTTGTAAACTGGGAATGTACTGTTTTTCCTCACTGAGGTTTTGTGAGGACTCAGATCATGTGTGCCTGTTGTCCAGTGCAACGCCTCACCATGTAGGCACACAGTCAGTGCTAGAGAGCTCCCCAGATCCTGCTGTTGCATGTTGTTATTTTTCTTTTCCCATCCTTAATTCCCTGTCCACATGAGATACATCTCAGTCTTACTGACCTGTACTGCCACTGACCTCAAGGACCTGATGAGGGATACTGTATTCCTAATGTTGGATTCCTGTGTGGCTATCAAAGAAATAATCATTTCTTGTGTAGGAGTAACAAGTGATGACTTCATTTATAGTGTTAACTTGGTGAAATAATTCACCTCATTCTCAACCCAAATATTAAACCTCTCTCTCCCTCTTGCCCTCTGTCCTCTAACTAGATAAAATAGCCAACTAGAGTGTTGGGAAGAGACAAGAATAGAATCTTATCTATTGCATAAATGTTTCTTCTTTATTTTTTAAAGCTGATGAGATAATTTATATTTATTAGTGTAATGGGAATATTCAGGTGTTTTCTGTTGAGTTGTATGTAAGGTCTTTTTTCCACTATAACTTGAGGCAGTGGCTCCTGGTAAAAAATATTCCTGCTTAGTCTTGTTTTCAGTGGTAAAGCCTTGAGGCCTTTTTAGTGCATCAGCGCATTCCATGTAAGCTCCCAGTTGAAATTTCAGTCTTGCTTTTTAAAGAACGTGATAATCTCATGTATATTGACAAATACCTGCTTTTTTTCCTGACAGCTTAAGATTAGGTATGCAAGAAGATTTAGAGGAAATGAGACGTGAAGAAGAAGAAATGAGACGTCGAAAGGCCAAGAAGCTGAAGAAGCGTTAGCCGCTGCTTTTATTTTTGTGAACCTTTGAAGACTGCTGCAAGGAAGTCCTGCCTTCAGAATGAAGAAGCCCCTTATCATTGAGCACTCAAGCAGAAGGAATGCAGACTGTCATCTTATCTGCAGGCTGTCGTTAGAGCATAAAGTATTTTCACATACTTTGCAGGGTGAAATCCTAATGCAGATGACATAACGCCCAGTGAGCGCTCTTACGAAGCTAACTGTTCACAGGAGCCAGCCTTGATCCTCATGAGCTATGCACTCTCATGTGGGGCCACTCACAATTCAGCCAATCTTGTATTATTCCTTTGCTACTCTAAAAAGGAAAAGAAAGGATTGCTCCTTTACTTCCGTAATTCTGCTGATGTGTGAGTACGGCACTGCCTGGCTCCCAATCAGATTTGTCTTTTGATGAGGAACCTGGCCCTTCCAGGAATGCTGCCAGCAATAAAATGACCAGTCCTAATCTCTATGTTTGGATTGAAAACTTGAAAATGTAGAGTAGGTGTTTTAATTATATGGATGTCATTTCTGTGACTTTGAAGTAAAAAGTAGAATAAATTGTATTCTGCATTATTCATGGATTGGATGCTGAGCATTCTTATTCACTAATTTAGGTGATTAGGCAATTAACAGAATTTTCCAAGTTAACATACAAGTTATGCCATTTTTGTTTAAGAATATTCTCTTCCAGATTTTACTTTCAGATTTACTGTTTTGTTGGTGTAAAATATACAAGGTCACTGTGCTGTTTGATTTTTACCTAAAAATTTCATTTTTATATTGAAGAAAAAATGCTTATTTTATTCAAACATTAGATTTGGAAGAGTAATAGTTTCAAGTGTAAGGAAGTGACATGTGAGGCTCCTCTCCGCCTCATTCCACTCCCCATTGTAAGGATATTTTGGAATTCAAGGTGCCCTTTACCTTTTTGTGTTAGTGACTCTATATTTTTTATCTTAAATTCTTTAGCGATTAATGGTAAAAAACCAAAAACTAAATTCATATGTATCAAGGCCACCACTTCCTCTTTTTGCCCATGTTGCACTTTTATTTCTAACTATGCACTGTGAAGAGATTTTTTTCCCAGGTAGAGGAGAGGATGTGTCCTGTTACCGTGTTTACTACGCTGTGGAACGTCTTCATTCTTACCTTTCAAGTCGTATCTATAGACTTGTTATATCTCTTAAGCCTCAAGTCCAGGCAATTCCAATCAGGCTGACCTAGGTTCTGGCTGGAGAGAAGCCAAGTCTCAAGGAAAGTCAGCAATAGAAAATGAGGTGTGATGATGCCAGAGAGCATGTGTCCCTGACTCTGAGTGGAGGACTGGGGACAATGGGACATAAGCTTGTAGAAAATTCTATAATAAACCTTGTGGCTGTCCTAAGCCATCCGTCAGTGGGGATCAGGAAGTAGGAGAGGTTATCGTACAGGAAGATTTACTCTTCAGAAGATCTGACAGTTGTTTTTGTGTATTCTTTTTTATCTATAGAGCTTGCTTTTTCTCTACAATGGGGTGTTATAGATAACCACTATTAATGATCACATATAACTGTTAAAACACTGGTGGCAGAAAAGCCTGTAGACTGCCTCTCACCTATCTCAAATACTTTTAATGTTTCAAAAGTAGTGTGATAGTCCATGTAATAAAACAGGAACATTATTTGGAACATTATTTCCTTTGCTGTCCCTTATGTGATTTTTTTTTCCCCTTCACAAGTTTGCTTAAATATATATATATGTATTTTAATATTCAGACTCTGAAATATGTAATTACAATCAAGTGCTTGTCATAGCTGAAAGATTTCTGGTGGCTTAAAGCTTACTAGCACTTTACTCAATGATATTGTGCAGAGTTACTTGTACAGAAAGGCACCATTGTGCTAGCTAAAATTTACAGAACTTGGTAGAAAAGGTTCTTACGTGTAATCACTCTGGTTGCGTTCTGCTATGATACAGATGTTGATTTCAGTTTATTCAGCATCAACATTATAAAAGAGCACTTCTGTATGTAGCTCATGGAAAAAAAAAAGGTTCTGAATCTTTTAATCTTGCCTTGTTCCAAATCCTGTCTTCCACTTTGTTCTGCAACTCCTGACCACTCTTAAACAGTTCACAAATCTTTAAAGAAACTGGAATAGGCTGTTATTTTATCAAGGTTTACAAATTAAGTGCTTGATTTTTAATGTATCCCCTGTTTTGATTTTCAGATTTTATTAATATTTGAAGATGTGCCTTTTATTGGGTAATGTTAAGTCATGAATGTAGTAATGTTATTTCACTATTGTAATAATGTTACATGATCATGGATGCAGCATTCTCAAACACGATGTGAAGGGAAAGTAGTTTTCATAAAACTCAATAGAGCTCTGATTGCACAGTCCCACTTGCTTTAGATGTTGCTATGTTAAAGCAGGGGGCACTTTTTCTTTAAAAGCTACTTTCAGAACTTGTCTTTGTATTTTCTCTAAACTACAAATGCAATTATGTCCATTTGGAGGCCAGGGTACCACATGTCACAGGCAGCCTTACATGTGTGCCGTGAGAAGGTTCAAAGACTGTTATCAAGAAAGTCTATGGGAACTCGAAATTTCATTTTTTAATGTAATCCCCAAGATCTTCTCCAAGAAATAAATTACTGTTTTGTATTTTATAATTTAAAAGCAGCTATTGGTACATTTCTGAGATATAACAGGAGACCAAAACATGTTTGGAAAGAGAATAAATATATAGAGAGAGACTGGTTGTTTTATTTTCAATGTGCTGAATATATTAGACTACTATTTATTTTGTGAGTGGATGTGAGAAATAAATATTCAGGTGTTAGTGTATGATTAAGAGTGGGATATAGATTTCTTTGAAGTTATTCAATTCATGTCTTTTACATAATGGACAAATCAAGTTTAAAGAAACATTTACATAGCATAGCTTGTTTTCTGGTGCTGTTGATCTGCAAGAGAATCTACTTTTGCATATACAGATAAAAGTTTTGCAATTATGTATAAAAGAAATTGTAGGCATTAAAAATATTTTATTGATATTTTCACTGGTTTGCATTTATTTAACAAAACTCATATTCCTTATTTCATCACCATGAATATTATTCCCGCTAGAAACTCCAGCAGACTCATCAGACTTAGATGGGTTTACCTCCTTACACACACACACACGCCCACACCTCTGTTCCTTCTCCCTTACACATTCTGTCCTCTCAGCCCCTGCCACTGACACCTCTTCCCTCTTGCCCCACCAGCTTAGAGAACTATTCTGGTGTCAGACATACAAGTTAGGAGAACAGTTTGGAGATACAGTCAGGGAACAAGGGAAGAAGAACTGGGTATATAGCACCTCTTTTCAAGAAATTGAGCAGTTCTGATCCCCTATAATAAAAAGAGCCTGAGGTAGCTGGGAAGATGAGTCCTTAGGAATATATGAGGCTATTGGGTGCAGCCATGCAGCCAGAGAATGTATGCACTCAGTGTAATGTGTTGACTCTAGGTCATAAAAGTATAAAAGATACTAGTGTCCTATTTCTGCATATAAATTTTGAATTCACTTGCTCTATTAAAAAAGGTAACCCATTCAGTGCATAGAGGCACTTAAAAATACTTTGGCAAACATATACTATAGTCATTAACAAAATGCTGTCTATATAACCAAAAGATGTACTATGTTGGTAAGGGTGCACTTTTGAATGATGAAACCATCAGTCATCCCCAAGCAACCACAGAATGGGAGCAGTTCAGTATAATTTACTTTAAAAGTATTTTCTCCTTTTAGATTTTCTCTTTTAGGGTCAGAAAACTCAAACCACTTTTAGAGGGCTTAATAGGAATATCCTAGGGCTCAGACACCCAGATTAATAGCATGGGTCTTACACACAAGAATGGGAACCTTTTCTGGGTCTCATGAACTCAAAACTGCATCCTGTTGAGGACTGGGCAGTTAGCTTTTGTTTCTACCCATGCTCTGGGCTCAGCAGTGGTCACTGCTAAAAGAAAAGGCAACCGCTGGGCTATTCAGGTGAGGAAGACATTTGAGCCAAGGTGGTCAAGATCTTGGAAAACCCAGTCTCTTGCTCAGCTCTTTTCCTTGGCATATGAGAGCATGCCAAGGAGAGGGCCTGGATCTTAATCTCTGCTACACAGAACTGTGTGGGTTGGTAATGTACTTAAGCCTCCCAACTTCATTTTTGCCACTTTGTAAAAGTGGCTAAGAAGGTTACTACAAGGATTAAAATATACCGAATAGTATCTAGCACCAAGTGTTAAAATCTCCTTTCCCCATCTGGTGTGAGCTTTGGGTTCTTAACGATAGCTATGAAAAGGCCACAGAGCAATAGCCCCACTCAGAGTACAGGCTTAAAGTTGCTGCAGTCTTAACTTTTTTTTCACCTATGCCTGGACCCTGGTCCTTGGACCCAGGAGAAAGATATTATATGGGAAACAAGTCTAAAGAGCTCTACAGAATTTCCTCAAGGGTACTGAATAGGGGACAAATTGAACTAAGGATCTTAGTCTCAATGCCAGTCATGGATTATTAAACAGGGGACCCAATCCCTCCCATTCCCCCAACTACTCCCCACCTTCCATCTCCCTGTTTTGAGCTAACGGAATACCAAGTCTTCATTCATCTTTAGAAGTGTGGTAACTTGTTATATAAAGTGTGACAAAATAATGTGCAATTACTTTATATGTGACACCATCAGGAACTGAACAGCTGGGTGGGAAAGCTTCAGAGCTGCATCACTTCACCAGGATCATCTTTGCTTATTTCCACTGGGGTCTAGGGGGAGAAAAAGAGGTCAGGTGGGTCTTGACTAGTGTTGGCTAGGGTGTGGGGCTGAAGGAACTGCCCTCCTTCCCAAGGGCAGGCAGGGGTAGTAGCTGTGTCCCATTATGTCTCACCCAATGCCTCCAAGCCCAGCTGCCACTGGGCCTTAGCAGTGTGGGAGCAGACAAGTGGTAGAGAAAAGACAAACATCCAGGGTCTAACAGAAGAGAGGAAAGACATGTGCCAACAGGACAGTTTTACAACCCAGTGTTTATGTGATGAGGGACAGTTAAGCCTGGGTTGCTGATGTGGGCTAATTTAAGAAGGGAAATAGAAGGCAGAGCATATGAAGTGTCCCGTAAGTATGAGAACAGGTCATGCCTGTCAGACAGCTTTGCCTCTGGGCCTGAGATATCTTTACCTCCTTTTTTGTTTTTGGAAAGACACTAAAGAACTTAAGAGTAAAGACTCAGGAAAAGATGTATAAAAGATCACATGAAAGACACAGAGAACTCTCTCAACTCTAAATAGATAGATACTGAATAACAATTGAAGTAGGTATGCTACAGTAACTTTTTTAAAGAAAGAGAGTGTTTCTAAAGTTGGATTTTGGTGCTTGGTTCATGTATCCCAGGGAATACACTTTCAAAGTAGGAACAGAGAAAAAGCTGAAGGCACACTTACCCCTCCTGGGGGATATTTGTACCCCTTCCACATTGTTCCTGCAATGAGAAGCATCCATAAGACAACAATCATTGCAGGGCTTCTTAGCTTGTGGTGTGTGCAGAGCGAAACAGGTGGTTCTGAAAGGTGTGGTGTTCTATTCTGAACCCTGGAAACTGGGATGTCTTCATTCAAGACCAGATGGTGGATGGTCCAGCACGGTAGCTCCTGGCCGAGGAGCTTCGTGGTCTAGTTTGACCTGAAGTGGCTCGCCATCTGCTATCTGGGGGGCAGAGCTCAGACACCAATTGTGACATCAACTCTTGTGACCTTGAGGACCAGTCAGAGTGAGAAGGTATGGGACAGTTGGCCAGGGTGTCAGGTGTGTAGGGGCTAAAGAACTCTGAGTAGGAGGGCCCTGTTCTTTGGTGACTGTGTGGTTAGGATCTAGCTGGCATTTTATCTTTATTAACTCATCACCTGCCAAAAGTTTGACTACCTGTTTTATGCAATCAGATGCACAAGGCATTGCTGTGAACAAAACAACACACTATGGATTAATGGGGAGGAGTGACTGGCTATGTACACTATAAGCAGTTACTTAAACAACTTGAATAACTGTTGTTAGGCTACTCAAAGAAGAAAAGTCTTGCATTTTGAGAAATGGTACAGTCAAACCTTCATCATGCCAGGAAAGCCTCCTCTCGACTTTCCTGAAAAGAGAAGAGGAGGAAGATGGGCTATTCTGCTCATTTCACAGCTGGAGAAACCGAGGCACACAATTTCAATGGTTTGGTCGGGATCACACTGTGGCAGCGACTCCATCTGCAACCCCATCCCACACAGGTCTGACTGTTGGGCTGATACTTTCATAGAAATGGAGCATATGGTGAAAAAAAAAAAGGAACCACCATCATGCCCTGCTCCTAGGATACCTAGGGCTCGGACTTGCTTGATACCCATGCCTTCTTGGAGAAGCTTCCCAGAAAACCTGCTACTGTAATTGGCATATTATAATATTAAGACTCTGAAGAGTTAAGTTTCTTTAACAATGGGAACATCTTTGTAAAAACCAGTCTGAATGAAATGGGGTGGGGCTCAAGAAACCCAGGAGATGGTTTGCCAAAAAGACACTGTTACTAATGTTTCCTATAGACAGGCTGTTCAAGTGGAATGAATGAGAGAGGTACTAAGTCCCAAGATCTATGTTTGCAGCCAGCTTCACAAATGGGTTGGTTTTTGTGGCCCTAGGTAAGTAGTTAAGGTCATAGTCACCAGTAAGTCTGTTGACTAGTGCATTATTTGGCCTAGTTGTTAAGTTAGCATTTACTACTTAAAGTTAGCATTTACTAACTTGTCAAGTTTTGCATTAAATGCTTAACATGAATTTCCAAGTGTAATTCTCACAAAAACAGAAAGATCCTGGACTATCTCTATCATATGGATGAAGAGACCGAGGTTCAGAGAGATTAAACTTTCCCAAGGTCATACGGCCAGGAAGTTGCAAAGTTAGGACCTGAACTCAAATTTACATTAATTCAAGTTTCAGAAACTGCCAAAAGGGGCATTAAAGATGCTGGTCTAATTTATTATAGAGTCTGCATGGAAAAAATAATACATGGAACAGTCATTGAAAAGAATACCCAGGAGGTGTAGTTATTAACAAATCTTTGAACCAGGGCTTGCTGTCCTCAGCGGTGCTCCGCAAATTCTTTCCCATTTCACAGTTCATTTTATTTTCCAGAGGAAAGTAAACTTTCCATTGACATTTCCGGGTGCCACCAAGTTCTCTTGAAAGGGAGGAATCCAGCTCAACAGACCGTCACAGTCGCTCACAGTTGCAGATCTTCATCCAAAGGCTGGCTCCTCAGGTGTGTCTTGCTCTCCTGAACAACCCACCTCTCTTTCCACTTGAGAGTTGGAGGCTGAGGCAAAAAGAAACTTAAAGGCAGAGCTGGCCCTGTTCCCAGGCTGTCCCCATAGGTAACTGCCCCTGTATGTGACTGGAAGGGCTGTTGAAACATCCGCCAATACCCACCTTCCCTTTCCTCCCAGCAACCGCTGATTCACTTGGCCTGAAATCCAGAAGTCAGGCAATGTCTCTAGCAGTGCCCTTACAGATTTCATCATGCTTTGAAATAAGGGTTATTAAGTAACCAAGGGGAGGGATAAAGGCTTAAAGATGTCCCAATGGGATGGGAAGTAGCCTGGGAAACTAACTTTGTTCCCACCACATCCTGACCTCTCATTAGTAGTGAGACCTCAACCATCTTTCCTGTTTGGTCAGAAATCCCAGCTGGGAGAGTGAGCCAGAGCCAAGACTGACTACCAAGAATTAACAGGCAAGGTCATTACTTACCACGAACTCTGGAAATGTGCCCAAGTAACATGCAAATGCAACAAAAAGCATCCAGCCAAGCACAATCATGGTAACAAGTAAAACAATTTCTAAGACACAATTGTACAGTGAAAGACTATTCACCAAGATCTTGACAAAGGAGTGTGCTCATGAAACCCTCAGTTGGTAGAGGTCTCGCATGTCAGTTCCAGTCCTTAGCTCCAAAGTATCCACAACTCTCTAGTGGAGAAGTTGGAGTCTAGTAGGGCATTGTGACATCATGATGACATGGGCTGGACCACAGAAGGTCAGCAAGACTGCCCCCAGATGAGCAGTGAGCAGCAATGTAAGCTCTCTGAATGCGTTATCTCACGGCAACAATGTGAGGTAGGTACTATTACTTACGCCATTTTACCAATGAGAAAACTGAGGGTTACAAAGCCTAGTCAGTTCAGTCACTCAGTCGTGTCCGACTCTTTGCAACCCTATGGACTGCAGCACTCCAGGCTTTCCTGTCCATCACCAACTCCCGAAGTCTGCTCAAACTCATGTCCATCAAGTTGGTGATGCCATCTCAACCATCTCATCCTCTGTCGTCCTCTTCTCCTCCTGCCTTCAATCTTTCCCAGCATCAGGGTCTTTTCCAATGAGTTGGCTCTTCGCATCAGGTGGCCAAAGTATTGGAGCTTCAGCTTCAGCATCAGTATTTCCAATATTCAGGACTGATCTCCTTTAGGATGGACTGGTTGGATCTCCTTACAGTCCAAGGGACTCTCAAGAGTCTTCTCCAACACCACAGTTCAAAAGCATCAATTCTTCAGCACTCAGCTTTCTGTATGGTCCCAAGTGATCTGCATTGTCACACAGGTGATGCTCCAGATCAGGGCCCAGTTGCCTGTTAGGAAGTTGAGCTCTTTACACCAAGACAGGGGTTGGGAAAGGTGCGTTCCTAGGTCTATGACAACCGTGAATGAAACATAATTGAATTCTAGGGAAATGAGAAGTCTTTATTTCTGTCCCTGCAACCCTTCCCCTCCCACCTCCCCTCATCATCATTTCATAGCATTCTTTAACACTTTTGGTCAGTTCCTGTCCACTGGTTCTCTTTTCTTGGCCTTCAAGAAGCCACAAGCATTCTTTTCCTCTTCTCACAAAAAACTCCAGTTAATGCTGTGGCTCCCTTCTTAACTGTCCTGTCTGTTAAATCGCCTTTTATGACCAAACTTCCTGAACAAGTGGTTCATAAAGCCTTTCTTTCCAGTCCATGCTTTGCTTCCACACTTCACACCCTGACTTCTGCCCCAACCCCACTAACCAGATGCTCTCTCTGAGGTTACCAAAGATCTCCTTTTTTGTCAAGTTTAATGACCATCCCTGCACTGACATGGTGGGTTCCTCCCCCCACCAGAGTTCTTCCTACATACACATCCCCCTATTAGTTTGATATCCTCTCCCTTATTTTCATGATTTTTTAAATCATGAAATCATGAAAATAACAGATGTTCATTGTAAAACATGAAATCATCCAAAGATGTATAAAGAAAACTGTAATATTCTTCCTCTTCTTAGCCCCATGATGTAACAAGTGTTACAGTCTAGTGTGTATCCTTCTGCCAAAGACTTATCCAGGAGCTTGCAAACATCACTAGACATACAGAGGATACACATATAGAGGTACACAGGAATACACAGCGAAACACAGAGGGGTTTTTAGCATTGTTTCATTAAAGGTGATCATAACACATATGGTACTATGTATTGGGTTGTCCAAAAAGTTTGTTTAGATTTTTTCTCTAAATTGTTACTGGAAAACCTGAACGAACTTTTTGCTAACTCATAACTGGTTTTTCTCCTATAACAATATATCCTGGGTCAACTGAGAAAAAAATCTAAACACATTCCTTTTTCCATTTCTAGTAAGCTTTATTGAGGTATAAATTACATAGGATAAAACACATTCATTTTCAGTGTACAATTGACACAATTTTTTAAAATGTATCAATCTTGTAACTACCACCACAATTAGGACAGAGAAAATTGTGATCATCTCAAAAAACTCCCCATACCCCTCTGAAGTCAATCCCTTCTCCTTGAATCCCTTGGTCCCTGACAACCACTGAACTTCATGTAAATGGAATCATAACCTTCTTCTACTGGCTTCTCTCACTTAGCATTAATGCTTTTGAGATTCATTCATGTTATACAATAGTCAGTTCTTTCTCACTGAATATTATTCCATTGTATGGTTGTATCATTTTGTCAATTTCCCTGTCAAATAGCATTAGGGTTGTTTCCAGTTTTGCACTATTTTGAAAAGAGATGTTATAAATACTTGCATATAATTTTTAAAGGGAACAGAAGTTTTAATTTTTCTAGGGTAAATCCCAGGAGGAGGGTTGCTGGATCATAGGCAAAGTGCCTGTTTAAAAATTCCTCTATCACTAATTTTCAGCAATTTGATTTTGAGGTTGCTTTGTGTAAATTTCTGCATGTTTCTTCTACCTGGGGTTTGGCGAACTTCTTGAATCAGTGTGTTTATGGTTTTCATAAAATTGGAGAAATGTTTGGCTACTGTTTCTTCAAACATTTCTTCTGTCTCCCCAACTCCTCTTCTGTGACCCCCATTACATGTGGATTTTGTCCCACCGCTTGCTGATACTCTGTTTATTTTTCTTCTCTTTGTGTTCCACTTTGGATATTTTCTATTGAAGTCTTTTTCAAGTTCATTCACCTTTCCTGCTAATCTTCCAAGCTTCTGTTAATCCCATACAGTACATTTTAAATTTGATGTTGTATTTTTCATCTCTCAGAAGTTCAATTTCTCTTTTTTAAAATGCTATCTTTCAGTTTTCTCCATATCATGTTCCTGTTTGCCTTTACATCATTGAGCATATTTATGAGATTGATAATAAACATTTTAAGGGCCCATTTCTGTTACTTCTGGGGTTGTTTCGGTGGTGGTTTTTTCTCTCTGTCATGGATGATATTTTCCTGCTTCTTTGAATGCCTGGCAACTTTGGTTAGATGTTCAACATTGGGAATTTTACACTTGAGTGCAGGAATTTTTTGTATTCCACTCAGTAGTGTTGGGTTTTCTTCTGGGATTCAGTTACGCTCTCTGAGTCAGTCTGGTTCTCTGAGGTGTGTTTTAAGCTCTGTGATGGTGGATCAAGAGCAGCCTTTACTCTAAGAATAATCACCCCTATTACTGACCTATGACCCTTCTGAACACTCTCCCTGATGCCTATGGTGTTAGGTCTCCCAGTGTGTGGCATTTTCCACATCCCCAGCCCCTTTGGGAGCTCCCAGAAGTGTTCAGCCTACTGTTTCTGGGTGGTTCTTGTTCCCAGCCTCACAGAGTCTTTACCCCCACGTATGCACAGGTAGAACTCAGCCAAAGACTCACAGGGGTCCCTGTGGAGATCTCCAGAGTGCTTCCTCTGTGGAACCGCCTCTTTTCAGGACTCCACCCTGCAAGCTCCTGGCACTCTGGTTTTCTTGGCACGCCACTATCTTTCTTTTTGACTCAGCTTGGTTCGGGTAACCCATGTCTGTGCTGCAGGCTGAAAGCTGCCTCAAGGCAGTAGGCTGGGGCAACTGGAAGGCTCAACTCTCTTGTTTCCTGTCTTTCAAAGTTCACAGACTGGTGCTGGCCCTTGTTCAAGACCTGAAAATAATTATTTCATACATTTTGTGCCATTTTCTATTTGTTTATGGAGAGAAGGCAACTCTTGTAGAGGCTGATCATTCATAGACAGAAGCAGAAGTCTAACTTATTTCTTCTTCCTGTATAGTATTCCACGTGTATGTCCTCCTTCTTCCTCTCTCTTGCTCTTTCTTTTTTCTTGTTCTGTGCTGTGCAGCTTCCCCAACCAGGGATGAAAGATGGGCCCCAGCAGTGAAGGTGCCACTCCTAACCACTGCACTGTCACAGAGTTCCCCCATCTTTATCCCAATAATATATAACTCAGGCAAGATTGAGTCAGGAGATAGAAATCACAATAATTTGGACAGAGAAACTTCAACAAAAAGAATTAGTAACTAGGAACAGGAGATTAATGGAAGAGGTTGAAAGTTGTACATATCATAGGACTAGCATATATAGACAGCAGTTACCACCACTAGAACTGAGGCAAAGTATCCAAGGTAGGAATAAACTGGAAAGAGTGCCTTCTTCTCCAGGGTGGAGATCCAAAACTTGTTGGAGAAATGATGGTCAGGACCAGCTGGATGGTAGGGAAAATCTAATGAGCTGCTGTAGGCTGGAGCTGGTACATAGGGAATGAGTCACTGAGATGCTGGTGGAGTTTGCTGGAAGTCTCTGGTAGAGGGAGGTGGTGGGGGGTGGTTTGTCAGGTTTACTGACCTTCACTGAGAATCTACCTTCTGGGGATATGCCAGTAGAATGGACTAGAAAGCCATCTCATTGTGGGGGGAGGGGGGCGGGTAGAACTGATTGATTACCACTGGTACCACGGAAACTCAATAAGGAGGAGTTTACAGAGGGGCCACTGACGCTGGACAGAGTGAGCACCACCACCCCACTCGTACCACTGGCAGCCACACAGTAGGACCAAAAAAGCACACTGGAGGGAGGAAATCTCTTCCTCCTGGGTATCACCCTGGGCCCTCTATTGACAGAACTTAATATGAAGCCCACTAGCAAGGGAAAAATGCTTAAAAGGTCCAGTTCCACTACAGCAGATCAAGCAATGAATGGTGGACTTGGAACTGACAGGTAATAAGCAAGCAACAGGCAAAATGTGAGTTTATACTTCTTTTTTTCCCTAACTTTTTACCACCATAAACATTACTGTGATTGCTAAAAACAAAGTTTTCCTAGACAAATTTCTCTTGAGTATTCTGTTTTTTACTTCACTGGAGAAGGCCAAGTGACCCTCAAAAAGTTATGCTGGTTCAGGCACAGCATGAGAGGTTATATAAAATCCTTCTTAAAAAAAGAACCAATTTAAAAAAGAAAGATTACAGTTTCATTTCACAAGGTCAAAGGACACTTGTGGCAGGACTGCCTGAGATGCAGCATATGCTGTCAGTCAGTGAACAACAACACACTCTTCACACGCCTAAGAAGTAAATGATCAGGATACATTTGTCTGATAGTCAGAATACCAAGGTTTTATCCCTAAACAATGTGTCTGGTAGGACCCATAACTATGAAAGCAGAATATAAACAGAGATCAGAAGCAGAGCACCAATAAAAAAAATTATAATTTTAAACAAGTCATACTTGTGATTTTTCTCAAGCTATAAACAAAGGTGCAGAAATAGACACTTTACCCATGTCTTAGCCTGGGGACTTTTTTTCCCCTTTTAATATAATGAACATCTTTGCACAAACATCCTGGGTACTTTTATTTTTGTAAGACCAATTTTCCCCAAAGTGGGGTTAAAACTAGTGCATATTTAATTTTGCAATCTTTTCTCCCTCCAAACACTGTCAGTGATATGTCTCTTATTCAACAAGATCTCAGAAACAAGGAAATAGATAATAAATAGTTCACTAAATCCCAGTTTGCTCATCAGTAAAAGAGATAATAATTGATAATAACTGGAATAATTATCGATAATAATATTATTATCGATAATAATTGATAAACATTCCATCTAGGTGAATTTATGCAATAGGGTGCATAAAACTCTGAGCAATGTATCCTCCACGTAGGAAATGATAGCACACGTGCACACACAAACAGGCACAGTGTTCCTACTACCTATGATCCATCCACAGTGATTAAATCAGAGGAGAATTCCTGATATGAAGGCCTCTTTCATGAAAGATCGAAGAACCTTGCTCAGGCTTTACTTTTAACCAGATAGCTTTTCCTTGATTAATGGATTTGTGACAGGATCTGTAAGACCTCAGAATCCCTGGAAGTTCCACAGTTCCTGAGGTGTGTTAGATCTGGGTGATGTGCTCTTAAGAGGCCTCATCCTTCAACCTTCTGACCTCCTACCTGTCTCCTGGCTTCCACTCCCCACCTCCTCTCTTCACAGTGAAGCAGTCATACTTCTTTTACAACTCAGATCATGTTACTCCTCTGTTCAAAACCCTGCAGTGGTGTCCTGTTTTTCTCAGAGCAAAAGTTTAAGGAAGAAAAAAGCAGCCCCTGACATCTGAGAACTGGACTGACCCAGATACGCCTCAGTGTTGCTAGATGACCTGGCCTCACAGCCAGGCTTCTGTTATCTCTTGTGGGATATAAACAATCTCTCCAGGACACTGACATCAGACAGCACAGACCATGATAAGATGAGGTAAAACAAGTCCTCATCATAATTTCATCTAAGCAGAGACAAAAACAAGGTTACTGTGCAACCCGGGAAATATCAAACATCCTCTCCTCTCTGCTAATGTGACTACTGCTGCTTTACCAATTACAGTCTTAACCCTGCTCCAGATAATATTTATCGAGAAATCCAATCTCAGAATTGTCCCTGGCTTCTGAAAACACCCAATCCAAAGTAAAGCTTTGATTCCTTAAGTCCTTTCCCAAATTACCCAGAGCCCAAATCCTGAAATAGGTTCTTTCCACGCTCTTACTCAGTCATCCTGGAGGTTCTCCACAGTACCTGCTCCCTTACCACAAGGAGGGATCAACCCTACTTGAGTATGGGTGTGTTCCTGATGGTCTCTAGCGGAAGGGCACTAACAAGCCAGAGTCACAATTGTCCACAAAATCCCTTTAGTGGGTCTCAGACTTTATCATGCATTAGAATCACCCGGGCTTGTAAAGATTGCTTTACAGCAGAAACTAACACAACACTGTAAAGCAGTTATAGTCCAGTTAAAAACAAAAACAAAGAAACAAAAGACTGCTTGACCCAATCCCCAGAGTTTCCGATGATTTAAGTCCGGGGTGGGGCCTTAGAATGCATATTTCTGTCAAGATCCAAGTGACGCCGAGGAAGTCTGGGGACCACACTGGAAGAATCATTGCCCTAAACCATCTGTGGCTCCCCCCTGTTTCTTTGAATTGCCTACTTCTGCTTCCTCACTTCTTCATTTGGCTCCAGCCACACAGACCTCCCTGCAGTTTTGAGTTTCCCCAAGCACACACCTGTCTAAAGGCCCTGGATGGTCTCTAACACGGAATGCTTAAGTCTGTCACCGCGCAGGGAGACCCACCCTTACCTTCTTACCCTGCCTTTTAAAAGTTTATTCCTCACGACATGTAATCACTTTTAACATATGGTCTCATTTACTTAGTATATTTATTGTTCTGCTCTTACTAATAAAAGAATGACATCCTGAGCACTGCCAATACTTTTGTCTATTTTGTTTCCTTCTCTATCGTCAGACCTAGAAAAATATCGTAGGGGAGCAAAATTTGCCACCCTAAAATGTGTTTCTTTGGCAGGAGGATTAATTTACGATGATTACTTTTAAAACCCAAAAGACTCAGGAAGAATCTCTGACCTTCCCCTAACTGCCTCAAAGGTTTTAGAGAGAGGGTCTGTTCCCCAGTTAAGCTATCACCCGCAAGGAATATGAGCTAGGTGTGGTGGGAGTAACTGGGCAGAGCCTAGAAGTCAGTCTCCTAGGCTCTGCAAGACTCAGCAAATATTTGTTTATCAAACATTTACTTTTCATCTCCATGAAAACTGACTTTCTCCCCTCTGAGGTCTCAAACCACAACCTCCAACATCCTCTTTTGCCTTGAGCTGAAGATGGTATTTAAGGTGGGGGCTTCAGCCATTATGGTTACTCACAGTTCTCCTGGGTCTCTCCCAGGTATACCTGTTATTAATTTTAGTCTGATTTTCTCCTGTTTTTCTGTCTGGTGTCAGTTTACTTTTTAGACCAGCCAGAAGAAGCTACAAGAATAGAGGAAAATTTCTTCCTCCCCAACAATATCTAGCAAATAGCCAATGCTCAACAAAAGTTTGTTGCATAAGTGCTCCCTCCAGCCTTTCATCTTCTACTAATAGAGTCACAGTATTCCTACCTTTGGCTCTTCCTATAAATACAATCACCCTCCTGCCCACACAACCTGTTGAGAGTTACAATAGCAAGCTCTGGAGACTGGCTCAAACCAGGGATGCAAAGCAGGTAAGTAACTCATTCAAGGAAATCAAACAAGGACAGCAAATTGCATCTCTTCGTCTTACTGCTCCAGAAGACCTTATCCACCAATCTCCTATTCTTGTCTTCAAAATCTTTTTGTCACCTGACTTTTTCCTCTGCCACCAGCATGGTTATGCTCTGCCCCGCCCCGCCCTTCCCCGCCCCGCCCCGCCCCGCCCCGCCCCGCAAAGCCAACCCCCTTCCCCCACGCTGCACAACCCTCACTCAGCTGTCTTATCTCCCAGTTTTAACAAGGTTCCATACCTGTTCCGTTTTCCTGTCTAGCCCCCCGAGGATTTGCTTTTGAAGTTCCATTACCTCTTCCTTTCTAAATGTAACTACAACTTGGGGGTCTTGATCTTTCTCGAAACTCGGCCGAGTTTAACACATTCTTCTCGAAACTCTCTCCCCAGAAGAATGCCAATATCTTCTACCTCCTTTACTGCCTCTCCTCGGGTCCTTTCTATTCCTTTCTTCACAGATGTCCCAAGTTTCCCTCCAGCAAGTCGGGTCACGGTTCCCTGGGCGCTCACGGTTCTCAGCAGAGCGGTGATCACACTGCGGGCGGAGCCCGGCTGAGCCCCGGGCGTTGGACGCGGGTAGACTTTCGAGCCTGGGAAAGGGCGGAGTCTAGGACGGCTCGGGAAGTTTGGTCCTCGGCAGCCTCCGTCCGGGGAAAGTGCGGAAGGAGATCCCGGGGCTGGGGTCGCGGAACCGGCCTCGCGGTCTTGGCTGGAGATGGAGTTCGACAGTGAGGCTCTCAGGCGACTCCTTGGCAAGGTGCGGGCAGCCGGCCGGGCAGGGTCTGGGGCGCCGGGGTCCCGGGGCGTCCACCCGTGGCCGGCCGACCTCCTCGGGGCGTCTACCGCCTTTTCTCGGGGCTCGGAGCCAGGGTGGGCTGGCCTGAAGCCGGCTGCGGGGAATGGGTGCGGTGCGCCGCGGCTCTGGCTCCGCCCGCAGTTCCGAGATCCCCCCCAACCTCCACCCGCTCTTAGACCTTCTCACGCCACCTGCTTCTCTCTCTTCTCTCTCAGCTTCCAGCACTCGCCTGTCCCTTTAACCACGCCTTTCTCTCGGCAGAAATGGCCTACCCCCACCCACGCCCCTCTGTTTTTGACTTGCAGTGTTCGTGCTTCGTAAGACTCAACTCAGATGTTACTCCCTAGGAGATAGAATCACTCCCTCCTCTCTCCTTGCTTTCAGATATATCGATTTTCACATCGTGGAGTAATTATTTCTACACAGACCTTACTCTTTGAAGGTGAACTTCATGGCGGCACAGACAGTGCTATATTTATCCCCTCATCTAGTCCTGTGCCTGATAAATACGGGGGTGCTAAGTAACTGCGGTGAATGAAAGACTCATGTAGATTTGGGAATGAAAACAGGGTTGGAAGGCCCAGAAGAGATCTTCTTAACGTTGAAAGGTTGACTGGGAGGGCTGACCCAGAAGCCTGACCTGGAATTCTAGGGCGTGACTAAGGTCAGTTTCCGTGTTACTCCAGGCTGTTAGTCCAGGCTGTCTGATTCCCCACCAGTGTAAAGTCTGAGGCAATCTTTTCCACCAGTTTCTTAGTTCAGTGATTAATAACGGTTTTTAAGATTTCCCTATGCGGAAAGCGTATATTTGTGACGTTTTTGTGGGTTCGTGTCTTTTTAATGAAATTGTTTATATGCCTGATTTGGATGATTTTATCTATTGTGACAGATGTGTAAGTCTTGTAGGAAAAGAGGTATCATCGTACCCAGGGTTACAGGCTTTCTGGCTCCTTCTGAGAGAATATTAAATTAAAAGAACCACTCTATCAAGTTTTTCGTTGAGGGGAGCATGATGTATTTGTCCAGGGGGAAGAATTGTTGAAGTTGAGACAAGAAAAAAAAACTTCATAATTTTGGTGGGACTGGAATGCAGGAAAAAGATAAAAGACAGTGATTTTTCTCAAGGGTTGGAGCAGAATAGTTGAGGAAGGTTTTTGTTTTTATCAGTGCATAGGATAGAGTCTGGCACATTGGTGCTTAATAAATGTCTGTTGGATATGTAAATTAAGGAAACCAGTTAGAAACAAGTTAGTCTAGCAGATATTTCCAAAGTTCCTTAGTCCTTGAAGTAGGCAGATAATATAACAACTTAAAATCAAGCAACTGTATGAAGAAAGTGAAAAATCTTCTTGAAAACAAAGGAAACCTTATAAATATTCCCGCCTAGATAAATATTCCAACTTCATGGATATGAAGATATCTGCTTTCTCCAGATTGATCTCTAGAGTCAATGCAATTCCAATGCAATTTTTCAGACTGATTTTGAAACTCATTTGGAAGGACAAAAGGCCAAGAATAGTCTTGACATTCTTACAGAAGAATAGGTGTGGGGCTTGCTCTACCAGATATCAAGACTAGTAATTGAGACTTACAAATAGCTGTGAAAAGAGAAGCAAAAAGCAAAGGAGAAAAGGAAAGATATTCCCATCTGAATGCAGAGTTCCAAAGAATAGCAAGGAGAGATAAGAAAGCTTTCCTCAGCGATCGATGCAAAGAAATAGAGGAAAACAATAGAATGTGAAAGCCTAGAGATCTCTTCAAGAAAATTAGAGATACCAAGGGAACATTTCATGCAAAGATGGGCTTGATAAAGGACAGAAATGGTATGGATCTAACAGAAGCAGAAGATATTAAGAAGAGGTGGCAAGAATACACAGAAGAACTGTACAAAAAAGATCTTCACAACCCAGATAATCACAATGGTGTGATCACTGACCTAAAGCCAGACATCCTGGAATGTGAAGTCAAGTGGGCCTTAGAAAGCATCACTATGAACAAAGCTAGTGGAGGTGATGGAATTCCAGTTGAGCTATTTCAAATCCTAAAAGATGATGCTGTGAAGTGCTTTACTCAGTATGCCAGCAAATCTGGAAAACTCAGCAGTGGCCACAGGACTGGAAAAGGTCAGTTTTCATTCCAATCCCAAAGAAAGGCAATGCCAAAGAATGCTCGAACTACCGCACAATTGCACTCATCTCACACACTAGTAAAGTAATGCTTAAAATTCTCCAAGCCAGGTTTCAGCAATATGTGAACCGTGAACTTCCAGATGTCCAAGCTGGTTTTAGAAAAGGCAGAGGAACCAGAGATCAAATTGCCAACATCTGCTGGATCATCGAAAAAGCAAGAGAGTTCCAGAAAAACATCTACTTCTGCTTTATTGACTATGCCAAAGCCTTTGACTGTGTGGATCACAATAAACTGTGGAAAATTCTGAAAGAGATGGGAATACCAGACCACCTGACCTGTCTCTTGAGAAACCTGTATGCAGGTCAGGAAGCAACAGTTAGAACTGGGCATGGAACAACAGACTGGTTCCAAATAGGAAAAGGAGCACGTCAAGGCTGTCTATTGTCACCCTGCTTGTTTAACTTGTATGCAGAGTACATCATGAGAAACGCTGGGCTGGAAGAAACACAAGCTGGAATCAAGATTGCCGGGAGAAATATCAATAACCTCAGATATGCGGATCACACCACCCTTATGGCAGAAAGCGAAGAAGAACTAAAGAGCCTCTGGATGAAAGTGAAAGTGGAGAGTGAAAAAGTTGACTTAAAGCTCAACGTTCCGAAAACTAAGATCATGGCATCTGGTCCTATCACTTCATGGCAAATAGATGGGGAAACAGTGGAAACAGTGTCAGACTTTATTTTTTGGGGGGCTCCAGAATCTCTGCAGATGGTGATTGCAGCCATGAAATTAAAAGACGCTTACTCCTTGGAAGGAAGGTTATGACCAACCTAGATAGCATGTTTAAAAGCAGAGACATTACTTTGCCAACAAAGGTCCGTCTAGTCAAGGCTATGGTTTTTCCAGTAGCTGTGTATGGATGTGAGAGTTGGACGGTGAAGAAAGCTGAGCGCCGAAGAATTGATGCTTTTGAACTGTGGTATTGGAGAAGACTCTTGAGAGTCCCTTGGACTTCAAGGAGATCCAACCAGTCCATCCTAAAGGATATCAGTCCTGGGTATTCATTGGAAGGACTGATGTTGAAGCTGAAACTCCAATACTTTGGCCACCTCATGCGAAGAGTTGACTCATTGGAAAAGACCCTAATGCTGGGAAGGATTACGGGCAGGAGGAGAAGGGGACGAGAGAGGATGAGATGGCTGGATGGCATCACCGACTCGATGGATGTGGGTTTGGTTAAACTCCAGGAGTTGGTGATGGACTGGGAGGTCTGGCGTGCTGCGATTCATGGGGTCGCAAGGAGTTGGACATGACTGAGCTACTGAACTGAACTGAATTAAGACTCAGTGTGGTATTGGCATAGGATAGACTGATTAACCAGGGGAACAGACTAGAGGGCTTAGAATCATGTTCACATATGTTTTGAAAATGCTATATAAAACAGAAGAGGCATTGCAGAAAACTACAGAAAGGAGAATACAGGGACAAATGATTATCCATTTTGGAGAAAATGAAATCCGACCGTACTAACTAAAAATTCCCCATGGATTAAAGATTTAAATGTAAGAGATGAGCTTTAAAACATATAGAAGTAAAATGGAGGGAAGAATCTTCATGGACTCAGAGTATGCAAACATGTTTTAAACAAGATGTAAAATACTCAAAGAAGAGACTGATAAATTTGACTGCATTCAAATTAAGAACTTTTATGTATAAAAAGACACCATGGAGAGAGTGAAGAGGCAAAATACAAACTTGGTGAATAATATTGTAATGCATAATTGAGAAAGCATTGGTATCCAGAGTATATAAATTAGCCTACATATCAATATTAAAACCAATACAAAATTGGACAAAAGTTATGAATAATCATTTTTTGAAAAATAAAAGAAGACAACAGGGAAATGAGTGTTTGCCCAGTCCATTAGTAGCCATGGAAAAGCAAATTGAGACCATGGTAAAACACCATTTTCTCTCACTATGTGGGTGACTTAGTTGCTCAGTCTTGTCTGACTGTTTGCGACCCCATGGACTGTAGCCCACCAGGCTCTGTCCGTGGAATTTTCCCAGCAAGAATACTAGAGTGGCTTGCCATTTTCTCCTCCAGGGGATATTCCTGACCCAGGGGTCTCTTGCATTGTCAGGCTGATTCTTTACCACTGTGTCACCTGGGAAGCCCCACTGTTGGTGGTTAAATGGTTATTTAACCATTTGGGGAAACAGCTGGGGCTTTTTAAAATTAATTTGATTATGTGTATTTTGTGTCCTTCTACATTTAAGTAGATACCATAGATGATTCATAATATATGAAGCAAGAGACATTTGCAGAATTAATCATAATTCAAAATTAGAAACAACCCAGATGTTCATTGATGGAAAGATAGTTTGTTCTATACTCATTCACACAATGGAAAACACTACTCTGCAGCAGTGAAAATGAATGAAATATTACAACATGCAGCAATAGGAGTGAATCTTAGAAACAGTATGTTTAGGAAAAAAATTGGAGGTTATCTACAAAATTATATTTTAATTAAACCAAGAAGCAGCTAAGCAATAGAGAGTGGTATTTAAGGATGTACACAAATATGATAAAAACTATGGAGGGGGAAAGGCAAAGGAATATGACTATACAATTTAAGGTAGGCAGTTGAATGGTTGAGAGAAGGAAAACCCAGACAGATGTAATGGGATTGGAAAGGTTTGTGCTGTCCAGTAGTATGGTAGCCACTCACCACATGTGGCTTTTTACATTCATCAAAATTAGATAAAATTAAAAATTGAGTTTCTCAGTCACACCAGCCACAAGTGTCGGTAGCCACATGTGACTACTGTATTCAACAGCACACACAATGATCTTTTCTATTATGGCAGAAAGTTTTGCTGGACAGCACTGGAGGGTAGGTTGGTTTATAAGTGTTCATTTTTCAAAATGTGTGTATATATACAAAAATGTTTGTGTGTGTGTATATATATATATTCTTTAGTATATATTAAATACTAGGTTTAGAAAGATTTTCTGGTTCACTAATTTCTATTTCTGCCTTCCCTGGCTGAGTTACCTTGAATAGGTAACTTAACCTATATTTGCTCACTCATAAAATAATAGTATTGGACTTAATTTGTAAGAGTCCTTAATGTTTAATTTGTTTAGAAAAATGAAATGATGCTGTAAAATCTTTTCAGTATCCAGCGTTGGAGCAGTGTCATACAGGAGTACTCTGATGTTCATAAATATCAGTCTACTAAATAAACATACTGTAGTGGAGCAGATTAAGATTGAATTTTAGTAACGTCTCAATTTTTCAGTCTTACTCATTTTTTATGTATAATTTTATTTATTTATTTATTTTTGGCTGTGCTGCGTCTTCATTGCTGCACAGGCTTTTCTCTAGTTGTGGTGAGTGGGAGCTGCTCTGTAGTTTCAGTGCATGGGCTTCTCATTGAGGTGGCTTCTCTTGTTACGTAGCATGGCTCTAGGGCGCGTGGGCTTCGGTAGTTGCAGCACGTGGGTTCAGTAGCTGTGGCTGCCAGGCTCTGGAGCATAGGCTCAATAGCGTGGCACATGGGCTTAGTTGCTCGTGGCATGTGGAAACCTCCCGGATCAGGGGTCGGACCCATGTCTCCTGCATTGGCAGGCAGATTCTTTACCACTGAGCCACCAGGGAAGCCCCAGTCATAATGATTTTTATGATAGTATAATTGTTTCAGTTTTAGGATTTCATGGGCCAGTTTTCCTCTTAAGTTTGCTGCTTGCACCCTTTTAGCAAATGGCATTGTCTGAGGTATATCTTTAGAGAATGTTACACAGACTTCTCCTAGGTGGTATAGGAATAGAAATGGATTATAAGTTAATAGTCATGGATTATATTTAATATTACACTAAGAAGATACTCTATTTCATATAGACTAAAAGTGACATGATTTTCTTTTTTTTTCTTTTTTGGCCATGCTGCAAGGCATGCAGGATCTTAGTTCTCCAATATGGAATTGAACCTGGGCCCATGGCAGTGAGAACATGGAGTCCTAACCACTGGACCTCTAGGGAGTTTTCCGTAATTTTTTTTTTTTAAAGATAAAATAGATCTTTTTCGTCAAGAATGAAAATCACCTATTTGGCTAGTAGTGATATGTGGGTTTTCAAGCGCTAACAAAGAGTGCTTTTGCCCTTTTTCAACAGACTTTCATATTACTTTGCAATTAGATCAATTCCAGTATATATCCCTATGCAGCCATTAATTATTATATTCTCAGAAGATGTTAAGAATGTAGAAGACAGCATATAATATCAAATAGAAAACAAAAGAAAAATGATATGATTCGTAATAAATGTGTAATCCAAGTGACATCAGTGCAGCTTTTTGTACATTTGTTTAGTGTTTAGAGTTAGGATGATTTCATTCACTTTTGATTTCCCTGAATCAGGAACACTGAATCTGGGATTCATGTTTACCCTGCTGTGGTTAATACTGGTCAACCCTTTATTTTAGTGATCTTAGTGATTGATGCTCCTGTGGATCATAATTGCTTTCTATATCCACTCTGCTTGTATGACTCTGTCTCTCTGCTGGCTGCCATCCAGTTAGCCTACATTTATTGAAGGCACGCCCTGTGCAAATTGCTGTGGGGAAATACAAAGATGAGTAAGAGTTTTCTGTTTTCAAGTTGTTAATAAATGATACGCTTTTTCTTCTGCCAAATTTTTTCCCCAAAACAAAATGACCTCTTAAAATGACCTTCCTCCTTCCCTCTGTTTTTCTATACCATTCTAGGCTCTAATGTGAATTGTAGACAGCTCTTTTCAGAGGCTTTTCTGTAACTTAGATACGCTGTCGATTCACCATTTCCTGGCTGCACTTACTGTTGTACACACATTTTGTTTAGTATCTCACTTTTACAAATGTTAATCTTGAGATTTTCATACTTTCCTGCTGAAGTTGCCAGGTGGTAGAGCTATATCTCTTGCACATGAAAAATTGATCTTGTGCATGAAAAAAAAGATTCAGAGAGAGGAAACAGGATCTGTTAGAAGCTTTTCTTGATTTTCTCCTGGTCACATCCAGCCCTAGGCACTCACTAATCTACTTTTTGTTCTATGGATTTGCCTATTTTTGTACTTTATATGCAAGTCATTTAATATGTGGCTTTTTGTCTGTTTTCTTTCACTTAGTATAATGTTTTCATGGTTTATCCATGTATATATCAGTTCTTTATTCATTTTTATGGGTGAATTCCATTTTATGGTTATATCATACTGGACATTTGGATTGTTTTCCTTATTGACTGTTATAAATAATACTGCTATGAACAATTGTGCACAAGTTTTTGTGTGGGCATGTTTTCATTTTTCTTGGGTGTATACCTCAGAATGGAATTGCTGGGTCATACGGTAACTCTAACAGGCTTCCCTAGTGGCTCAGTGGTAATAAATCCGCCTGCCAATGCAGGAGATGTAGGTTTGGTCCCTGTGTTGGGAAGATCCCCTGGAGAAGGAAATGGCAACCCACTCCAGTATGCTGGCCTGGGACATCCCACAGACAAAGGAGCCTGGTGGACTACAGTCCTAAGGGTCGCAAAGAGTCAGACATGACTTAGCGACTAAGCAGCAACATTGGTAACTCTTCTTTAATCTTCTGAAGAACTGCCAGACTCTTCCACAGCAGCTGCACCATTTTACCACCAGCAGTGGTGTGTGTGTAGAGGGTTCTGATTTCTCCTCATCTCTCCCACATTTGTTATTGTCTGTCTTTCTTATTGTAGCCTGTCTTTTGATTATAGTATGACTCTTCTGATTTTTTTGTTCTTTTTTAAGATTGTTTTGGCTGTGTTCTTTAAATTTCTGTATGAATTTTAAGATCGCTTTGTGAATTTTGGCAAATGAGCAAAAAAAAGTCAGCTTGGATTTTAATATGGGTTGTTGATCATCGAATCTGTTGGGGACTATTGCCATCTTAACAATATGAAGTTTTCTGATGTAGCAACAAGGGATATCTTTCTATTGACTTAGACCCACTTTAATTCCTTTCAACAATGTTTTGTAGTTTTTAGCGTCTGTTTTGCATCTTGTTAAATGTATTCCTAAGTATTTTATTCTTTTTGATTGTTTTCTCAATTTCATTTTCAGAATGGTAATAGACTCTTAACATACTTTTTTTTTTTTTTTCATTTAATCCCCAGCACAAATCTAAGAGGTGGAGTCTAGGAGTCTCCTTCTCTTTGCCAATGAGAAAAGATCAAGGAAGTTAAATGATTTTGCCCACATGGCAACCAAGCTAGTATTTCTGAGACTACATCGGGATGAATGAGGAGGCAATTCTCTCAGCCTGACTGCAAACCCTTGCATGCTTTCTGTTCTTTCTTTGAAACACAGTTGTAGTATCAGGAAGGGAAATTCAAGGTCTCTCAAGTGAATGAGGTATTCAGGCATGAGAGGTGGATCTTTAACTGTGATGTCAGGAGTGTAATTTCATGTAGATATTAAAGGCCCAGGCGCTGGGTCTGAGCTCTGGTTTCACTTGCTATCTAACTCAGCAAGTTATTTTGATTCTCTGGCTTTCATTTTCTATACAGTTGAGCAGTTATAAGCCCTACCTACTTCACAGGATTGTTATTAATGAGATTAAAGCAAACACCATTAATGGTTGTGAAACTCAGAGCCCAGGGCCTAGCCCATAGTAAGTGTTCAGTTAAATGTTAATTTGTAATTGTTCCGTTGCCTGTAGTGTTATTCTGTGTTCATTTTTCTCTTTTCAGTACAAGTTCAGGGATCTAACTGTGGAGGAACTGAAGAACGTAAACATGTTTTTCCCGCATTTCAGATATTCCATGGATACATATGGTAAGAATCATTTACTCTAGTTTTTGCTGCATTATTAAACTATTAATTATTGGTTTTTAGAGAGCTATAACTGTATTATAATTTCTCATTTCTCTCTTTTATCCCCTGATTCTGAGCTACACTTTATGACCTGTGGTTTTTAAGGAAACTTGAAGTTAATAAAATTTGTATTGTATTAGTTTCCTATTGCTGCTGTAACAAATTAACACACAGTTAGCGTCTTGAAACAAATTTACTATCTTATGGTTCTGTAAGGTAGAAGCCCAGCATAAGTCTCTGTAGGTTGGAAGTGTTGGCAGGTCTTGGTTCCTTTCTGGAGGCTCTAGGAGATTTAAAAAAAAAAAAAAAAAAAGGCAAAAAAGACTACCTTTTTTAGTTTCTAAAGGTCACCCATATTCTTTGGCTCAGGGTCACCTTCCTCCATCTTTAAAGCTAGCAATTTGCATCTCTCTGACCATCCTTCACAAATCTCCACAGAAGGGATCGTCTGCTTAAAAAAATTTTTTTTTTTAATTCATTTTATTTGGCTGTGTTGGGTCTTCATTGCTGCACGCGGGCCTTCTCTACTTGTGGCAAGCAGGGTCTACTTTCTAGTTGTGGTGCTTGGGCTTTTCTGTGTGGTGGCTTCTCCTGTTGTGGAGCACCGGCTCTGGCGTTTTCAAGCTTCAGTAGTTGTGGCATGTGGGCTTAGCTGCCCCGTGTCATGTGGGTTCTTCCCAGACCAGGGATTGAACTGGTGTCCCCTGTGTTGCAAGGCAGATTCTTAACCTCTGGACCACCCAGGTTCTCTGCTTTTAAGAACCAAATGTGGGGCTTCCCTGGTGGCTCATTGGTAAAGAATCTGCCTGCCAATGCAGGGGGCATGGGTTCATACACCAAACTATTGAGCCTGTGCTCTAGAGCCCCAGAGCTGCAACTACTGAGCCCACGTGCTGCAACTACTGAAGCCCACATGCCTTAGAGCCCATGCTCCGCAGGAAGAGAAACCACTGCTATGAGAAGCCCGTGCACTGCTACTAGAGAGTAGCCCCCACCGGCCACAACTGGAGAAAACCTGTGCAGCAGTGAAGATCCAGCATGGTGAAAAATAAATAAATAATAAAAAAGAAAGAACGAAATGTGATTAGCTTAGGCCCACTCTTAATCATACCGGCTAATTTCCTCAGGGAAATTGTCGGGATCCTTAACTTAATTGCATCTAAAAAAGTTTCTTTGCCAAGCAAGGTAATATATATATGTGTTCCAAGGATTAGAGTTTTGGACATCTTCAGAGGCCATTATTTTGCCTATCACATATATGGTTGATAATAAATTAATAACATTTTAGTTATCTTTTTAGCTTAGTATCGAGTCTGGTTACCTGAGAGAGATTTTACGTCTTCATCTTTCAAAATTTCTGACTGCAGCCCACACTTGGAAATACATTTTATATCATGACCCCATGTATACATAGCTAAAATATTATGTACACTTTGGCATTTTCTGTTCCATCCCACTTAAAGACAAACAGTGATTAACACTGACTAAATTGATTTCAGGACTTATGAATTAGTCAAAGCACACAGTTTTGAAAACTTTATTCTATATAAGTATGTTTTGTATTTGAATTAGCTTGAGTTAATATATCTAATTCAGCTTCATATATTGGAAAATTTGGGGTGTTAATTGAAGTATTTCTTAGGAATAGGTAATTTTTGTTTTGTTTTTAATTTTTTATTTTTAATTGAAGGAAAATTACAGTATGGTGCTGGTTTCTACCAAACATGAACATGAATCAGCCATAGGTTTACCCATGCCCCCTCCCACTTGAACTTGATCCCTCCCAGTTCCCTCCCCATCTCACTCCTCTAGGTTGTTGCCGAGCCCAGTTTGAGTTCCCAGAGTCATACAGAAACTTCCCTTTGGCTATCTATTTTACATATCAGTTCAGTTCAGTCACTTAGTCACGTCGGACTCTTTGCGACCCCATGGACTGCAGCACACCAGGCCTCCCTGTCCATCACCAACTCCCGGAGTTTACTCAAACTCATGTCCATTGAGTCAGTGATGCCATCCAACCATCTCATTCTCTGTCATCCCCTTCTCGTCCCACCTTCAATCTTTCCCAACATCAGGGTCTTTTCAGATAAATCAGTTCTTCACATCAGGTGGCCAGAGTATTGGAGTTTCAGCTTCAACATCAGTCCTTCCAATGAACACCCAGGACTGATCTCCTTTAGGATGGACTGGTTGGATCTCCTTGCAGTCCAAGGGACTCTCAAGAGTCTTCTCCAACACCACAGTTCAAAAGCATCAATTCTTCGGCACTCAGCTTTCTTTATAGTCCAACTCTCACACCCATACATGACCACTGGAAAAGCCATAGCCTTGACTAGACAGACCTTTGTTGGCAAAGTAATGTCTCTGCTTTTTTTTTTTAATGAAGATAATTTATTTTATTTTATATTTTTTTTAAGTTTTTTTTTTTTTTTAATAAATTTATTTATTTTAGTTGGGGGCTAATTACTTTACAATATTGTAGTAGTTTTTGCCATACATTGACATGAATCAGCCATGGGTTTACATGTGTTCCCCATCCTGAACCCTCCTCCCAATGTCTCTGCTTTTTAATATGCTGTCTAGGTTGGTCATAACTTTCCTTCCAAGGAGTAAGCGTCTTTTAATTTCATGGCTGCAGTCACCATCTGCAGTGATTTTGGAGCCCCCCAAAATAAAGTCAGCCACTGTTTCCACTGTTTCCCCATCTATTTGCCATGAAGTGATGAGACTGGATACCATGATCTTAGTTTCCTGAATGTTGAGCTTTAAGCCAACTTTTTCACTCTCTTTCACTTTCATCAAGAGGCTCTTTAGTTCTTTTTCTGCCATAAGGGTGGTGTCATCTACATATCTGAGGTTATTGATATTTCTCCCGGCAATTCCACCTTGTGCTTCCTGCTTCCCAGCATTTCTCATGATGTACTCTGCATATAAGTTAAATAAGCAGGGTGACAATATACAGCCTTGATGTACTCCTTTTCCTATTTGGAACCAGTCAGTTGTTCCATGTCCAGTTCTAACTGTTGCTTCCTGACCTGCATACAGGTTTCTCAAGAGACAGGTCAAGTGGTCCGGTATTCCCATCTCTTTCAGAATTTTCCACAGTTTATTGTGATCCACACAGTCAAAGGCTTTGGCATAGGCAATAAAGCAGAAATAGATGTTTTTCTGGAACTCTCTTGCTTTTTAGATGATCCAACGGATGTTGGCAATTTGATCTCTGGTTCCTCTGCCTTTTCTAAAACCAGTTTGAACATCTGGAAGTTCACGGTTCACGTATTGCTGAAGCCTGGCTTGAAGAATTTTGAGCATTACTTTACTAGCGTGTGAGATGAGTGCAATTGTGCAGTCGTTTGAGCATTCAGCATTCTTTGGCATTGTCTTTCTTTGGGACTGCAATGAAAACTGACTTTTTTCAGTCCTGTGGCTACTGCTGAGTTTTCCAAATTTGTGACCTATTGAGTGCAGCACTTTCACAGCATCATCTTTTAGGATTTGAAATAGCTCAACTGGAATTCCATCACTTCCACTAGGTTTCCATTGCTGCTCTGCAAATAGGTTCATCAGTACCATCTTTCTCGATTCCATATATATGTGTGAGTATACGATAATTGTTTTTCTGACTTACTTTACCTGTATAATAGACTCTAGGTTCATCCACCTCATTAGAATGGACTCAGATGTGTTCCTTTTTATGGCTGAGTAAATATTCCGTTGTGAATATGTACTGTAGCTTCTTCATCCATTCATTTGTCGATGGACAGGTGGCTCCCATGTCCCTGCTGTTGTAGATAGAGCTGCAGTGTACATTGGGGTGCACATGTCTTTTTCAGTTTTGGTTTCCTTGGGGTATATGTCTAGGAGTGGGATTGCTGGGTCATATGGTGGTTTTATTCCTGGTTTTTTAAGGAATCTCCATACCATCTTCCATAGTGGCTGTATCAATTTGCATTCCCACTAACAGTGCAAGAGGGTTCTCTTTTATCCACACCCTCTCCAGCATTATTGTTTGTAGATTTTTTCACGATGGCCAAAGAATAGCTAATTTTATGTGTGGAAGAAATGATCAGATTCTGGCCCATCTGTTTCTTGCCTTTCTTGAATAACACCCTGGCATCTGGTACATAAATGCCTGGGATGAGGGATTTAACAGCTACTATTTGTTGGACACCAAATATGTTTCCAAATGTTTTATCTATATTATTTTACATACTCTTTTACAACCAGAACTGTGAGGTGAGTATTATCATCTTCAATTTTCAGAGAGTTTAAATAACTTGCTTAAGATTACACAGCTAGTTAGGCATGGGGTTAGAGCTTGTACTCGTGTTCATCTTGCCCTGTGCTTAAATAAATAATACATGTTCTTTTATGATGTCTTCCTTCATCTTATAGATTTAAAGCTTTGTTACACCAGTTAATTCTTTATCTCTTTTCTCTCATCTAGAGAAGTGAGCTATGGTGCCATTAAACCCTCGAGCTATAGGATTAATATTGCCAATGTACATTTTGTTATTGAAGACAGTGTTGGTCATGTGTTATAATCATTTCTCTTTTCACTTTTTGAATAATTTGCTTGGACAATGACTGTAGTTTCTGTACCACATTTCCAGATTGTTCTGTGTCCCTGAGAAACAATCTCTGTTCTACTCCTCTGTCCGTTTTAGTTTTTGCCTGAGAGTGACTCCTTCACCCATTGTTCTCTTTCACTCATATAGTTCAAGGTAAATATGTGTACTTATGTACACTCTTGGCCTTGAGTTTTCTTTTAGCCTAGCTTTTCCTCTTCTCCCTTTCTGATAAGTCATCAAATCTATTTAGACTTTTTTCTTGCACTGCCCAAGTAGGATAGTTAGCTACTGAGGTTCTAAAAGGACAGAGTTCTAAGGCAGTTTGACAGTTTGAAACCACATGTAGTGTTTTCTGTATCCAGTTCAGAAATGAGGGCATTAGCTCTCCATCAGTGTGTTCCAATTATTGATGGTTAAGTTGAAATTTCAGGAATGTGAAGACTGAAAAAAGGTTGAGAGTAATGGAGTTTGAGAAGTCAAAGATTATTAGTAATCTTTCTGGAAGGTCACTTTCAAAAATAAAACCTTTTTTTCTGATTATAAAATTTATAATCTGATATCTGAAAGTGATTATTTAACTGATGTTACTTAGATGTGACAATTATTTGATAGAGTCCACACATTTTATAATCCTTTACTTCTTATAATGGGTTTTCACATAATCTCATTTGATCCTTGTGACAACTTTGTGATGCAGTGTTTATTTTACAGATGATGAAACTGAAGGTCAAAGAGATTAAAGTAACCAAAAGTCACATGCCTCTGTTGATGGAAGTAATCAATAAACAATCTGTAATAGGAATAGAAAGAGATTTTTTTTTTTTTTTAAATTTTATGTATTTATGGCTGTGCTGGGTCTTCATTGCTTTGTGTGGGCTTTCTCTAGTTGCGGTGAGGGGGGGCTACTCTTTGTTGTGTTGCACGAGCTTCTCACTGTGGTGGCTTCTCTTTTTGCAGAGCACAGGCTCTAGGCACACGGGCTTCAGTAGTTGTGGCACTCAGGCTTGGTAGTTGTGACTTGAGGGTTCTAGCATGCACGCTCCATAGTTGTGGTGCACAAGCTTAGTTGCAATGCGCCACGCAGTATCTTTCTGGACCAGGGATCAAACCTGTGTCCTCTGCATTGGCAGGTGGATTCTTAGCTACTGAGCCACCAGGGAAGTTCAGAAGGGAGTTTTATTCAAGCCAAGCTGAGGATCATAGCTTAGGAGACAGCCTCTTATGAAGTTCTGAAGGGCTAGTGTGAAGAAGCATGGTTTTTAGCACAGTTTTATATGTCAGAACAAAGAACGTCAAACGTGACAGGGGTTCATTCCTTCAAGGTTTCAAAAAAAAGACACATGAGCATACACACAGTGAGTCAACATGGCCTTGACGCCTGTGGAGGGAACTTGATCATTGAAGGAGTGCTAGCATTGATGTTTTAGGAAACAGGCATTTATCTCTGTCTTCAAAACAAACGTTCTTTGCTTTTGGACAACGTATCTTTTTCTTTCATTGTTAAAGCAAATTGAACACAATGTATGTTGAAGGGGCCACAAAACTGGCTATTCTAGTTAGCATGAAGCTTAAGTTAAATAATGTAAAGTTTCTTCCATCACCTCTAAGTGGGAAGGCAGGCCAAGAACTTGGGATTTATATCAAAGTCCTGTGTTCTTTCAGCTACCTGCTCTGCTTTCTAAGAGAACATCATTTAGTACTTTGCCCTTGTCAATGTATTTACTGATTCCTAGATGACGGTATTTACAAATTGTGTGTTTCTGTATGTGTGTATGTATATGCATGCACTTTAATAATATAGTTCTTCCTACTTCTGATTGCACTTTTTGGGACTTTTTTTTTTCCTTCTAGTTTTCAAAGATAGTTCCCAGAAAGACCTACTGAATTTCACTGGTACTATTCCTGTGATATATCAGGGTAAGTATGGAAGTTGAGAAAATGTGGGAATTTTCTAAAAGAGCATTTTAATTAGAACTTGTATTTGTTTAGTTCATAACATTCTCAAAAAGCTGGTTGATTTTTAATTAAGTAATTCTTTATTTTTAATTAATTAATTTTTTGGCCACATCACGTGGCTTGTGGGATCTTCGTTCCCCTGGCCAGGAGTCAAATCCCAGCCCCCAGCAATGGAAGCGTGGAGTCCTAACCACTGGACTGGCAGGGAATTCCCTCACTTAACATGTATATGATCTATGCTGAACCTTACTGGATATAGCGGAATGCTGTCCCAGAGAAGGAAGGCCTAGATGTTAATATCAGCAAATTCAATTCAGTTCAATGAATATTTATTTATTGAATGTCAGCTGTCTGCCCACTACCCTGCTAGGTTTTGAGGTACACAAGTGATCTGGACAGACATAAACCTATGCTTGTGGAGAGTTTACTCTGCTTTCCATAGTGAACTGCAGGGGTTCCACCGTTTTCTCCCATTGCATGTTTTGTTCCTCTTCCTTTCCCTCTGTGTGATGTAGCATTATCCCCATTCTATAGGTGAAACTGAATCCTGGTCACGTGGTTTACCTGAGCCCACACAGCTGGTATCAGACTGGAACTTAGAACTCCAGTAGGAAAATTTAAAAACACAGAGCCCATTAAAACTCAAAAAAAGCAACATACTTTCAGATGACCTGACTGGTTAAAATAGTTAAGTGTTTGCCCAAAAAGAAAAAAAAAATCACTAACTTACCTGTAATTAATTCTTAATTATGATGGATTGATTGAATGATTTCATAGTTCTTACCAACCCCTGTGATTTCAAGGGTAGTTGGCATATTGACAGAGGAACTTACGGATTTAAATGAATCATTGCTTGTTAAATCATGTAGGGAGGTAACAAGACGGTATAAAAGTTATCTTAAGATGTCACTCGTTGGCCCTCTGCATCTTCCTGGAGCTGTGGAGTCATTGATTCTTAGGCTGGTAGTAATTCCAAGATAGTAATGCAATACGTTTTCATTTTGTAGTACACCCTTTTTTTCCCTTTTGCTTTTGACTGGAATTATATCAACTCCTTGTGATGCACACTAGTTATTTCTAAGCTGATAGGAGGAGGTCAGAGTGTATATCTTTCTCGTCTGTAAAGTGGGCCAAGGGTAGAGCCTAACTCTAGAATTTTGAGGATTAAATGCACTACTCTTAAGTAAAGCTTTTGGCTTTTACAATTCCTGGCACGTAGTAAGTGCCCAGTTAAATGTTGCCCATTATTATTTCTTTGACTTTGTTGGTCTCTTCTGGTTACTAGTTTTGTTAGTGTAATAACACATACTGGGCTTCCCTGGTAGCTCAGTGGTAAAGAATCCGCCTGCCAATGCAGGAGACGCGGGTTTGATGCCTCATCAGGGAAGATCCCACATGCCGAGGACAGCTGAGCCCAAGCCTCACAACTGTTGAGCCTGTGCTGTAGAGCCTGGGAACTACTGAGCCCATGTGCCACAACTATTGAAGACCAAGCGCCTTAGAGCCTGTGCTCTAAGAGAAGCCACCTCAATGAGAAGCCTGTGCACTGCAACTCGAGAGTAACCCCCGCTCACAGCAATTAGAGAAAAGCTGTGCAGCAAGAAAGACCCAGCACAGCCAAAAATAAATAAATAAAAAATTTTAAAATAGAAGCCAAGTCTTGTCAAAATAAACTATAATTTTTAAAAATACATTTTCATGCTAAAAAAATTCAAACAGTTGAGAAAAGATGAGGTTAAGCTTATATGTAACCTCCCATTACCCAGTCCTATTCCACAGGTGAATCTTCTGTTTATATTTCCTAATATATACCTGCAGAAATTTTCTGGATTATTTCTTATCCCTCCAGATTGTGTCAAAGTGGTGATACACATTTTCTTCATTCACCCATTCTTTAGAGATGTGTATCATCTTAGTAAGATGATACCCATCTGAACTTTATTTACAGCTAACTCAAATTATTTTCTTATGATATAATTACTTTAAATCTGAGGACTTTACTAGGAATTCTGAATCTTGGGTAATGAATTACTGAAAGTAAATGGGCAGGCTGAGGCAGGGCATTTGCTCACAAAAAGGAGTGAGAAAGAAGGAAGAAGGGCACAGAGAATACCAGTAGTGAAATCTTACAAGTTCAGTTCAGTCACTAAGTCATGTCTGACTCTTTGCCACCCCTTGGACTGCAGCACGCCAGGCCTCCCTGTCCATCACCAACTCCCGGAGTTTACCCGGACTCATGTCCATTGAGTCGGTAATGCCATCCAACCATCTCATCCTTCTCCTCCCACCTTCAATCTTTCCCAGCATCAGGGTCTTTTCAAATGAGTTAGCTCTTTGCATCAGGTAGCCAAAGTATTGGAGTTTCAGCTTCAGCATCAGTCCTTCCAATGAATAGTCAGGACTGATTTCCTTTAGGATGGACTGGTTGGATCTCCTTGCAGTCCAAGGGACTCTCAAGAGTCTTCTCCAACACCACAGTTCAAAAGCATCAATTCTTTGGCGCTCAGCTTTCTTCACCATCCAACTCTCACATCCATACATGACTACTGGAAAAACCAAAGCTTGGACTAGATGGACCTTTGTTGGCAAAGTAGTCTCTGCTTTTTAATATGCTATGTAGTTTGGTCATAACTTTCCTTCCAAGGAGCAAGTGTCTTGTAATTTCATGACTGTAATCACCATCTGCAGTGATTTTGGAGCTCAAAATAATAAAGTCTGTCACTGTTTCTACTGTTTCCCCATCTATTTGCCATGAAGTGATGGGACCAGATGCCATGGGAATCAAGGTCACCACGTGCTTTGTCATGAGTGTGATGTTAACATGCATAAATGCTGCTGGGGAGGGGCATTGATGGAGGCAGCAGATCCCTAATCAACCAGGGAAGATAACTTCAGTAGACATTAGTTTCCTTTTCTTGAATGGGTAGTGATTAACATTAGAAAACAGCTCCAGTGAGATTGGGACTACCACTCCAAAACAAAAAAATTGCATGGCCTAAAGAGTGGCTTTTAAATGTTTGATTGTGACCCAAAATAAGAAATACTTGCATATGCATAGTTACATACGTATATAACTGAAATTCCATACTACCTGCCATTGTATTTTTCTGTTTGATTTCATTTAGAAATTTTATTGTTTGCAGTCCACTAAATTAATTTCACGAGCTATTGATTGTGACCAGCATTTGAAAAACACTGGTCTAGAGTATATAATGGTAGAGTGAATTCTGGAGGAATGTGACAACGTGTCTCAGTACTTGTCAGTCATTTTGTGGTGCTGTGATCACATGACTTTATAATCATAAAGTTAACTTTGGACCAACAGCTATGTCTGTTCCCATACTGTAAGTACTTAGATACTGTGTATAGTGACTGGTGTAACTAGACTTATTGTGGCGATTATTTTGCAGTATATACAAATATTGAATCATGTATACCTGAAACAAATATGTTATATGTCAGTTATACCCAGATAAAAACAAAATTTTAAAATACTTCGATAAAGTTAGAAGAAGAATATGGTTCTGAGAACTGCTGATATAAAATAGGAAAAATCATACCAGGACATTTCTATTATGTATTGACTTTCAGTCCTTTAGAATTACATGGGAAGCTTAAAAAATGTTGTTCAGACCTGGTCCCATTGAATCATAAACTTGGGGGGCAAGGACTGGGTATTGGTATATTTCTGAGTTCCTAAAGAGTTTCTAATATACAAGCAGAGCTGAGTATCATTGTGCTTAGGGGAGAAGGAAGCAAGATGAAAAAAAAAGAGGATTTCCTTAGTGAGAAAAGATTGCAGTAGAGGAGAAAACTTTTCTTTATACCTTGCTTATTTCCAAAATGGGTTTGAAGAAAATTTTAAAAATTGCCAAACCATCATGGTACTTTCTGGGCTTACCAGATGCCTCGGTGGTAAAGAATCCTCCTGCCAATGCAGGAATTGCGGGTTCAGTCTCTGGGTTGGGAGGATCTCCTGGAGAAGGAAATGGTAACCCACATCAGTATTCTTACCTGGGATCCCATGGACAGAAAAGCCTGGCGGACTGTAGTCATTTGGTCGCAGAGTCAGACATGACTTAGCAACTGAGCACAACATGGTACTTACCATGTCATGTACTATTCTAAGCATTTTATGTACCTTAACTGATTTTATCCTCACAACAATCCTATGAAGTAGGAGCTTTTATTACCCTTTTTTGTAGAGGAAGGAATTGAGGCACACAGAAGTTAAGTAACTTGCCTAAAATCATATAGCTAGTAATGTGTGAAACTAGGATTTGAACCTAGGCATTCTTGCTCCTGAGCAGCCACGTTTGAAATACATTGAAAAATATATGCATTAGGACTATGAAAGCAGGAACAAATATCGGGAGATCCAATAGAAGGGTTAAGGTAATTGATCAGGTTTCTAGTTTAAGGTTAGGTTTTGCACTTGGGTTTAGCTTTGGGCTTCCTCTAAACCAAAGCAATCAGAGATTTTGGCTCTCACACCTGATGCGAAGAACTGACTCACTAGAAAAGACGCTGATGCTGGGAAAGATTGAAGGTGGGAGGAGAAGGGGACGACAGAGGATGAGATGGTTGGATGGCACCACTGACTTGATGAACATGAGTTTGAGTAAGCTCAGGGAGTTGGGGATGGACAGGGAGGCCTGGCAAGCTGCAGTCCATGGGGTCACAAAGAGTCAGACACGACTGAGCGACTGAACTGAAATGAGGCATGATATAGCACATGGTACATGGTTACATGATACATGTACATGGAAGAGCTTTCACTTGGGTTCCTATCTCAGTGCGCTAAAATTTAAGAGCCACTGAACAAGGTGACTGTTAAGGTTATTTTCAGCTCTGAGTTCCGTGTATCTAACCCAGCTTGTATGTTACAGTATCTTTAATTAATGAGCAACTTGAGGGCTAGTCTCAAATTCATCTTTCATTTGTTCATGTATTCGTTCATTATTTATATAAGAAACTTTTATTGAGCAGCCAATATCTTAGGCATGGTAGTAGGGGACATGGAAATGAATAATATGTAATCGCCTCTAGAGGTTTATAGTGTTAAAGGGGAAATAGATTTGTAGACGAATAACTTGGGTGGAGCAAAGAATGTTACATAGAGAAAAAGTTGTATCCCATACTTCTAGTACAATAGGTCCTATAAATATTTACTGAATTGAATTGAATAAGCTGGTCAATTTCTTGATTAATTTTCCTCAAATGTTATGCTGGTGCTTTAATGGGAATATATTTCCAACATGAATGTGGATGAAAATAGGGAAATAGGCCTCAGTTTACATAAATCCTTTACCTATATGTTTGACTAGACTTGTGTCTTAAAATGCCACATAGCTATACCATAAATATAACATGTGTGTTTTTCATTATTGTTTGAAGATGTGTTTGTTTTGTCTCAAATAGGTAATAAGTATAACATACCTATTCGTTTGTGGATTTTGGATTCTCACCCTTTTGCTCCCCCCATTTGCTTCTTAAAACCAACTGCAAATATGGGAATCTTAGTTGGAAAGCATGTGGATGCTCAAGGCAGAATATACTTGCCCTATCTCCAAAACTGGAGCCATGTAAGATCAACTTGGATTTTGTTTTGAAAATTTCTATTTTTCTGAATGTTTATCTTTGATACTAATGGTACAAATAAGTTACTAAATTTTCTTTCAATGATATCCTTCTCATGGTCTTTAAACATAATTTGAAATTGAACTCCCTGGGGGTCACCCAAGTCCCAGAACCCTGGTGACAGCAGCCCACTTGAATCTGCTCTCTCCAGGTCTGGGAGCCAACCATTGTTTACTCCCTGTCTTTTTACAGTCGTTTGCTGTTTGATAAAGCAAATGAAGAGCTACTAGCAAAATATTGAGGCATTATTTCCTAGTTCCTCCCCAGTATAGATTCTTGGGTAATAGGTGTATTTATTTGTAGCTTTGCCTGTTTTTAACCTTTATGTACATTTAATCATATTGTATATAATCTTCTATTACATGCCTTGTTTTAACTGAGCGTTAAGTTTTAAAAATTCACCCCAATGATGTATGAAACTAGTTTATATATTTTATAAGCCCTCACAAGGACTTCCCTGGTAGTCCAGTGGATAAGACTCCAAGCTTCCACTGCAGGGAGCACAGTTTCAGGACACTAATCCTGCATACCATGGGACACAGCCAAATAAATAGATAAATAAAAGTAAAAAAATAATATGGCCCAGGTTTAAAAAACAAAAAGAAACCCTCAGATTATGCATTATGCATATTTCATCTGTCATTATATTGAGCGTTTTTCCATATTGGACAGTATTTTCAAAACACATGGTTTTTAAATGGTTGCCTGAAGATCCAGCATTAGGATATTGCATGATATATTTGTAAATTGCTTTGTTAGAAATTTAATGATGAGCATCCTTAAATATAAATATTTGTAAATATAAAATGTTTGTACATCTTCTAAATCTTTAATAATTTTCTAATGATAAATCTCTACGAATGGAATTATTGGATCAAAGTTTTAAAATGTTTTGAAGGCTATTCTTATATTTTCCCAAATTGGCTTCTGAGAGGTAGATACTGTCTTGTGATTCTGCAGGGGAGGAGGGTATCTGGTTTATAGCACCCTTGCTCTAAAAGGTGCTATAGAATAAGGTATTATCTTTAAAACAAAACAAGCTTTGGCTTATCCCTACGGTTCATTTATTATTATTATTATTTATAGTGGATATAGAATATGCTCTCATTTTTGTAAGTAAAACTTTTATGAAAAGATAATTTATAATATATTTGTATATACTAAGAAAGTTGTAGGACGGGGATGTCAGAGAGGAGTGAGGTTGAAGTATAGGGTGGTGTTAGAATTATCATTTCTTATTTTATGTATGTACTATAAAAGGGTGTGCGACTGTGGATGCATTTCACTTTGTTTTATGGTTTTCTATATTTTTCATATAAAGAAAACTTCTAAAAAGAAGAAAAAAAAAAGAGTAAGAAAAGGAAAAGATGCACACCAAATTGTCAGTAGTGGAGTTTAGGTGGGGAGTTTACTTGATGAACTTGTAGATTATTTGCATTGCTTGGTGATTTAAATAATAAAATTACCAGTTAAATGTGATGAATTCAGTTTGGTTCAGTTGCTCAGTTGTGTCTGCCTCTTTGCGACCCCATGGACTGCATCATGCCAGGCTTTCCTGTCTATCAGCAACTCCCGGAGCTTGCTCAAACTCATGTCCATCTAGTTGGTGATGCATCCAAACCATCTTATCCTCTTTCGGCCTCTTCTCCTGCCTTCAGTCTTTCCCAGCGTCAGGGTCTTTTCCAATGAGTCAGTTCTTTGCATCAGGTGGCCAAAGTATTGGAGTTTCAGATTCAACATCAGTCCTTCCAATGAATATTCAGGACTGATTTCCTTTAGGATGGACTTGAATCTCCTTGCAGTCCAAGGGACTCTCGAGTCTTCTCCAGCACCACAGTTCAAAAGCATCAATTCTTTGACACTCGGCTTTCTTTATGGTCCAGTTCTCACATCCATACATGACTGCTGGAAAAACCGTAGCCTTGACTAGATGGACCTTTGTTGGCAAAGTAATGTCTCTGTTTTTTAATATGCTGTCTAGGTTGGTCATACCTTTTCTTCCAAGCAGCAGTTCAGTTCAGTCGCTTAGTCGTGTCCGACTCTTTGCGACCCCATGAACCGCAGCACACCAGGCCTCCCTGTCCATCACCAACTCCCGGAGTCCACCCAAACCCATGTCCATTGAGTTGGTGATGCCATCCAACCATCTCATCCTCTGTCATCCCCTTCTCCTCCAGCTCTCAGTCTTTCCCAGCATCAGGGTCTTTTCAAATGAGTCAGCTCTTTGCATCAGGTGGGCAAAGTATTGGAGTTTCAGCTTCAACATCAGTCCGTCCAATGAAAACCCAGGACTGATCTCCTTTAGGATGGACTGGTTGGATCACCTTGCAGTCCAAGGGACTCTCAAGAGTCTTTTCCAACACCACAGTTCAAAAGCATCAATTCTGCGGCACTCAGCTTTCTTCACCGTCCAACTCTCACATCCATACACAACTACTGGAAAAACCATAGCCTTGACTAGACAGACTTTTGTTGGCAAAGTAATATCTCTGCTTTTAAATATGCTACCTAGGTTGGTCATAACCTTCCTTCCAAGGAGTAAGCGTCTTTTAATTTCATGGCTGCAATCACCATCTGCAGTGATTTTGGAGTCCAGAAAAATAAAGTCTGACACTTGTTTCCACTGTTTCCCCATCTATCTGCCATGAAGTGATGGGACCAGATGCCATGATCTTAGTTTCCTGAATGTTGAGCTTTAAGCCAACTTTTTCACTCTCCTCTTTCACTTTCATCAAGAGGCTCTTTAGTTCTTCTTCGCTTTCTGCCATAAGAGTGGTGTCATCTGCATATCTGAGGTTATTGATATTTCTTCTGGCAATTCCACCTTGTGCTTCCTGCAACCCAGCGTTTCTCATGATGTACTCTGCATATAAGTTAAATAAGCAGGGTGACAATATACAGCCTTGACGTACTCCTTTTCCTATTTGGAACCAGTCTGTTGTTCCATGTCCAGTTCTAACTGTTGCTTCCTGACCTGCATACAGGTTTCTCAAGAGGCAGGTTAGGTGGTCTGGTATTCCCATCTCCTGAAGAATTTTCCACAGTTTATTGTGATCCACACAGTCAAAGGCTTTGGCATAGTCAATAAAGCAGAAATAGATGTTTTTCTGGACCTCTCTTGCTTTTTTCATGATCCTGCGGATGTTGGCAATTTGATCTCTGGTTCCTCTGCCTTTTCTAAAACCAGCTTGAACATCTGGAAGTTCATGGTTCACATATTGCTGAAACCTGGCTTGGAGAATTTTGAGCATTACTTTACTAGCATGTGAGATGAGTGCAATTGTGCGGTGGTTTGAGCATTCTTTGGCATTGCCTTTCTTTGAGATTGGGATGAAAACCGACCTTTTCCAGTCCTGTGGCCACTGGTGAGTTGTCCAAATTTGCTGACATATTGAGTGCAGCTCTTTCACAGCAAGGATTTGAAATAGATCAGCTGGAATTGCATCACCTCCACTAGCTTTGTTCATAGTGATGCTTCCTAAGGCCCACTTCACATTCCAGGATGTCTGGCTCTGGTTGAGTGTGAGTGATCCCACCATCGTAATTATCTGAGTCATGAAGATCTTTTTTTGTACAGTTCTTCCGTGTATTCTTGCCATCTCTTCCAAGCAGCAAGCTTCTTTTAATTTCTTGGCTTCAGTCACCATCTGGAGTGATTTTGGAGCCCCCCAAAATAAAGTCTCTCACTGTTTCCATTGTTTCCCCATCTATTTGCCGTGAAGTGATGGGAGCAGATGCCATGATCTTAGTGTTCTGAATGCTGAGTTTTAGGCCAGCTTTTCACTCTCCTATTTTACATTCATCAAGAGGCTCTTCAGTTTTTCTTCACTTTCTGCCATAAGGGTGGTGTTATCCTGCATATTGATATTTCTCCTGGTAATCTTGGTTCCAGATTGTGCTTCATCCAGCCCGGCATTTCGCATGATGTACTCTGCATATAAGTTAAATAAGCAGAGTGACAATATACAGCCTTGACATACTCTTTTCCTGATTTGGAACTAGTCTGTTTTTCCATGTCCAGTTCTAACTTGCTTCTTGACGTGCATACAGATTTCTGTGGAGGTAGGTAAGGTGGTCTGGTATTCCCATCTCTTTAAGAATTTTTCAGTTTGTTGTGATCCACGCAGTCAAAGTCTTTGGCATAGTCAATAAAGCAGAAGTAGATGTTTTCCTGGAACTGTTACTTTTTCGATGATCCAGTGGATGTTGGCAATCTGATCCCTGGTTCCTGTGCCTTTTCTAAATCCAGCTTGAACGTCTGGAGGTTGTCGTTTCATGTACTGTCAAAGCCTGGCTTGGAGAATTTTGAGCATTACTTTGCTAGTGTGTGAGATGAGAGCAGTTGTGCGGTAGTTTGAGCATTCTTTGGCTTTCCTTTCTTTGGGATTGTAATGAAAACTGACCGTTTCCAGTCCTGTGGCTATTGCTGAGTTTTCCAAATTTGCTGGCATATTGAGTGCAGTACTTTCACAGCATCCTCTTTTAGGATTTGAAATAGCTCAGCTGGAATTGCATCACCTCCACTAGCTTTGTTCATAGTGATGCTTCCTAAGGCCCACTTGACTCTGCATTCCAGGTTGTCTGGCTGGCTCTAGGTGAGTGATCACACCATCATGGTATTGTGTGTCATGAAGATCTTTTTTTACAGTTCTTCTGTGTATTCTTGCCACCTCTTCTTAATGTCTTCTGCTTCTGTTAGGTCCATTCCATTTCTGTCCTTTATTGTGCCCATCTTTGCATGAAATATTCTCTTGTTATCTCTTATTTTCTTGAAGGGATCTCTAGTCTTTCCCATTCTGTTGTTTTCCTTTATTTCTTTGCATTGATCATTGAGGAAGGCTTTCTTATCTCTCCTTGCTATTCTTTGGAACTCTGCATTCAGATGTTTATAACTTTCCTTTTCTCCTTTGCCTTTTACTTCTTTTCTTTTCTCAAGTATTTGTAAGGCCTCCTCAGGGAACCATTTTGCCTTTTTACATGTCTTTTTCTTGGGGATGGTCTTGATCACTGCCTCCTGTGCAATGTCACGAACCTCCATCCATAGTTCTTCAGGCACTCTGTCTTTCAGATCTAATCCCTTGAATCTGTTTGTCACTTCCACTGTATAATCGTAAGGGATTTGATTTAGGTCATACTTGAATGGTCTAGTGGTTTTCCCTAGGGCATGATAAAAATTTGTTAGTTGGAAGGACAAAATTGATGTCTTAACCTTAACGGTTAGTTTTTTGGTTACTTGAGAAATTGAAATCTCATCATTTATTTATCATGTATGTTTCTTCATTTTTGAATTGTCTATCTCCTTCATCCATTTTCACTCTCTTTTAATCAAAAAACTATTTTTTTTTTTTTTTTTTACATCTGTGCCCTGCTGTGTGAATTTATCTTCCCTATTTCCTCTTTCTGGTTTACTTTGGCATCTCTTTTCATAGTTTTTTTAATAAATACTCAGAGGTAGTCCTATAATCTAGGCAAGGTTGTGCTTGGTTTCAGTTCAGATAGTGTTGATTTGACTCTACTATCCTGCACCTCTTTATTATAAGCAAAAACTAGTCTTAAAGAAGATACATTACTTAAATGGCCCTATTTAGAAGAATTACATTTAGAGGGAGTGGAGGGCTAAATTAGCGGTTTGGGATTAGCAGATACACACTACTATATATAAAATACGTAGAAACTTCCCTGGTGGTCCAGTGGTTAAGACTCTGCACTTCCAATGCAGGGTATGTGGGTCAGGGAATTAAGATCCCACATGTAGCGCCATGAGGCGAAAAAATAAAAATACAGAAATAAAATAGATTAAAAAGATCTATGGGATAGCACAGTGAACTATATTCAAAATCCTTTTTGTAATGTTCATTTATTTATTCATTTTTGGCTGTGCTGGGTCTTCGTTAATCCAGTGGCTACTCTCTAGCTGCAGGGCACGAGCTTCTCATTGCGGTGTCTTGTTGCGCAGCACAAGCTCGACAGTGCACGGACTTCAGTAGTTGTGTCATGTGGTCAGTAGTTGCAGCTCCTGGGCTCTAGAGCACGGGCTCAATAGTTGTGACACATGTGCTCAGTTGCTCCATGGCATGTGGGGTCTTACCGGATCAGGGATCGAACCCATGTCTCCTGCATTGGCAGGCAGATTCCCTACCACTGAGCCACCAGGAAAGCCCTATATTTCAATATCTTGTAATAAGCTATAATGAAAGGCATCTGGAAGAGACTAGATAGAGAGATATACTTATGTCTGTAATCTGTGTATCTATATATCTATATCACTTTGCTGTATATCTGAAACTAACACCACATTGTAAATCAGCTATGTTTTACTTCAAAAAAGTATGAGTTATGATAAAAAAAAAGTACTGCATTAAGTCCCACATGCAGTTGAAATCGTATAGTATTAATATGGTTATATAGTGTTTTAGAGCTAGAAGGAATCTGGAGGTCACCTAGGCTAAGGATTGCAGATGTTTTCCCCAAGAGAGTCAGTGTGCAGCATTAGGCCTACAGAATTTTGTTTGAACAGCAAAGAGGTTTTATTTTGCTTTGTCTTGTTATGTTCTTAATATAAATTTGAGTGATTGTACATGTACTCTTTCCAATTTGCCACGATGACCATCTCCCCAAATTTTCTTACACTTGACAACTTCACATATTATCTTATCTACTTGGTCTTTAAAAGTATTTGGGGATTTTTATTCTAATGGCTTCTTTGTGTTTATAACCAGTGAAACTCAGATTGAAGAATTAAGCAATTTTTAAAATGAGCAAACCACTTAAAGTATTCCTTACAATAATAATAAACATATATTTTACACTCACAACATAATTTGCATATTAGCTCATTTGTTTCTCATATTTATTGGAATTTATTATTCACATTATATTGCTAATAATACTGAAACTCAGAGAAGTTAAGTGCATTTCATTAAGGTTGTTTTACTAGTTCAAATAAGCGGTAATGGATTAGATAAATATTTTATGAGCATTAATTTTCTGGTTTGATAATGGCTATATAGGACAGTGTTTTGTTTTTTCTTTTAGGAAATATATGCTAAAGTATTTTGGGGTGAAGGGGTATCGTATCTTCAGTTTATTCTCAGTTGGTTCAGAGAATAGAGGAAAAGGCACTAAGAAAGCACATGTGATAAAATGTTAAAATTTAAGCAATCTGAGTGAAGAACATATGAAAATTCTTTGTGCTATTTTTTTTGCCAGCTTTTCTGTAAATCTGCAGTTATTATAAATAAAAAAATTTTAAAAAGGCAGATAAACAAGACTGTTCCCACATATAGGTACTCTACTAGCAAACACATTTATGCTGTTGTTCCATTTTTTGGAGATGTAGTTTTAGCATTTCTCCCTGTATTTTTTAATTGAAAGAATTAAGTTTTTCAGTTAAAAGTACTATGTAATTTTGGTATCGGTTTGTATGGGTTTTCAAAAAATCAGAGCATTATGCAGTATTCTTTTGGCTAACTCTTAACTATATATAGATTAATAAGGTAGTATTCCTTAGCAAAATTTTTGCGTAACTTTTCCCTTTTTGTATTCTGTAGCCTAAATCTGTCGTTGTTGGATTAATTAAAGAAATGATTGCCAAATTTCAAGAGGAACTTCCCTTGTATTCTCTGTCATCATCTGACGAGGCCCGGCAGGTAGACTTGCTAGCCTATATTGCAAAAATCACTGAAGGTTTGTATTTTTGTTAGTAATAGCGTTATGAGTTTACAGTTTCTCACTAATATCCTTTATTCTCTGCTACTTGATTTCTATAAATAAATACATGCTTGTATATATACATCATTGTGTTGGATCAAAAAATTCCTATATATTTATCATAGGGTATTACCATATAGTTCCAATGAATATGGTTTCTTAAAATGTAAAAGATTACTTTTATCCTGACAGATAGAATAATTTGTTTTGTTCAAAACCACTTGATATATATTAATGATCCCAAACCTTTTTCATTATATGTGTATGTAGCTTTTTGCCTCCTTCAGTATATTGGACCAGAGAATCTGTGATTCTCTTTGTTTTTCATTGAGGACAAAGGAAAATAATCATGCTTGCAACAATTTAGTAAGTTTTAAACATTTTTTTGCATTGTAGACTAGAGCAGTAAGAGTCACAATGTTTTTCAAAATTATGGAAATCCTTTTTTTTAAAGCTTAGAAAGACATTTTCTTTTTAAAATGGTAACCTCTAGTAAAGTATTTAATATGAGATTCCTGTCTTCCTTGCATTTCATTTGTTCAAAAATATTTTTGAATGCTTGTATGGAGTGCCTAGTACTATCTTTTCTGTCCAAGTTATTAAAGTTTGGTATTTTTTTTTAATGCTAAAAAGACTTTTGATATTATTTTTAAATTATGATAATCTGCTTTTCTTTTTAGGTGTCTCAGATATAAATTCAAAGAACTGGGCAAATCGTGAGAATAAAACAGTCAATAAAATTACCGTGGTTGGAGGTGGAGAACTGGGAATTGCCTGCACATTAGCAATTTCAGCCAAAGTAAGTAAGCATAGTGGTTATAAATACATGTCATACTGCTACACTTTTAGGCAGTTTCTGTTTTAACACACAAGAAATAATGGCTTCATTTTGTCATGTGGGAAAACCTCATTTGCCTTAAAATATATTTAGTAAGTTGACAAAAAAATAGCTGAAAGCTCTCATTAGTAATGTTGTTTCATAATTAGTAGGTAGACATGGACTAGGCTTTGAAAACCTGATTTGAACAATGGGCTCATCATCCTAATCCAAGGGAACCTCAGGTTGACACTCATCTGACTTAGTCACAAATGCTTTTGTGTTTTCTGAGTCATGGTGCTTTAATTAAACTCTTATTTAATATAATACTTAATTTAGCTCTTTCTAAAATTAACATTTTTTTAAATTGCCTTTTCTTGTGTAATTACTCCACTTTCTTTTAGGATCATAGTTCCTGATTTGATATTTTACAGTGGTCTGAGATTTGTCTGTTTTTTCATCAGTCCTTTTTTACTGGATCTTTTCTATATAAATTATTTTTAGAAAGGCTTAACTCTCCCTCCAGGGCAGTTGAAAAGACCCTCCTGGGCCCAGTGTTGTGGTAATAGCATGTCTGTGTCATTTGAGCAATGTAGCCCAAAATAGACTGGCTCTCCCTTGATATATTTGTTTGGTAGCTGGTATTTGAGTTTCTGTTCTATTAAAATTTGACTGACATGTAAATTCCTCTCTTTCTATTTAAGATTCACTTATGTCTTGGAGGTAGGTTCTACTTCAGCAAAGGGTGAAATTGTATCCAGGGAGCTAGAAGATTTTAAAAGCTGACTATTCAGGACAATATATACTAACTTGTAGCACATTATAGTTTCATTTCCTCCATCCTCCATCTGAATGCACTCTTCCTTCTTAATTGGAATTTGAAATGTTTGCAGATCTTTTGTTACTAAATAGTGTATTTCTATAAACATTGCCTTAGAAGTTGCTTATTTTCTTGTCTGAATTTTCTTTTAGGTGTACAGAATCTCAGAAATAGTGCTATGAGTCAGAGGGCATGAATAGTTTTTATGGTACTTATTATATATTGCTAGATTGCTCTTCAGACAGGCAGAAGTAATTTATGCTCCTAATAACAATGTACACATCAACCTCATTTTGTCATCCCTAATAGTACTGAGTTTTATCGATTTTACTTGCTTTTGGTAAGTGTAGTAAGTGGGCTTCTCTGGTAGCTCAGCTGATAAAGAATCCTCCTGCAATGCAGGAGACCCTGGTTTGATTCCTGGGGCAGGAAGATCCCCTGGAGAAGGAATAGGCTACCGTATTCTTGGGCTTTCCTGGTAGCTCAGATGGTAAAGAATCCACCTGCAATGCGAGAGACCTGGGTCCGATACCTGGTTTGGGAAGATCCCCTGGAGGAGGGTATGGCAACACACTCCAGTATTCTTGCCTGGAGAATCCCTATGGACAGAGGAGCCTGGTGGGCTGCAATCCATGGGATCGCAAAGAATTGGACCGACTGAGCGACTCAGCACAGCACAGCACAAGAAGGCCCCTTAAAGTCATATTTGAACGGTTAGAAGTCTCAGTGTCAGTATTTGTCTGTGAACTGTCTAGATGGAAAGTTTTTTCTGTTTTTCCTTTTAAACATTAGTATTCTGAGGAATTCCCTGGCATTCCAGTGGTTAAGACTCTACACTTCCAATGCTGAGGTACGAGTTTGATCCTTGGTTGGGGGACAAAGATCCCACAAGCCCATGCGGCCCAAAAAAAGCAAAACAAAAGGAAAAAAGTTAATATTTTGATACGAGGTACAATACTCAAATAGTGCAACAATACTCGACTAGTGCAGTGGTAGTCATAATAATGGCAGTAGTTGTAGTGATGGTCACAGCAATAACTAACCTTTACTAAATGTTTGCTAGGTACCAGGCACTCATCTAAACACTTGATTCATTTTTATAACAACCTTATGGCTTAGGTACTATCATTACTGTTGTTTGACAGGTGGAGAAACCAGGGCATAGGGAGGTTACCCAATTTGCCCCAAATCATACTATTAATAAAAGGAGCCAGGGTTTGAGGCTGGGCATTCTGTTTATGGATCCTGTATTCTAGATCCTTACTACCCAGTGTGTGGCGTTGGCATCATCTGAGATCTTATTAGAAATGCCTAATCTCAGGCCCTATTCCAGATCTGCAGTTTTAAAATATCCCTCATGATCAGTGTGCTTCACTGATCTATTAAATGGTGACCTCTTAAAGGTTGAGAAGCTCTAAGTTAGGAGAGATGCTTAGGTCCTTTACTTTTTGGAAAAAGGACTGTCACAAAGGTAAAGTGACTGTCGGGAGTTTCTATGCTGTCATGTACAGTCAACCCACCATGGCACCCAGGGAGCTGTCTACCGGCATGTGGAGTATTTTCCATGAGATCTCTGGGAGAGAGAACTGCATGATAATTGGTTTTGTTTTAACTCTATGTCTGTTATCTTTTTTGTTTTCTTTAGAGGTACTTGGCATTAATGTTGACTTTCATGCTAGAAATGAGGTGCTAAAATAGACCAAAGAAATCACTCGAGATTCTTTAGAATGGAAGTTATGACAAAACAAAAACAAACTCAAAAACAACAGCAAACATACTGAGTGCACCATGTCCTCTTTGTTACTCATTATCCCATCAAAAGAAATCTGCAATTTGTGACTTCCTATTTAAACCCTGTTAGAACACAGTTTTTGGTTAAGCCAAAGGATCACATCATTCAGGTGCATGATATTGTTTTCTTGCTTGCATATCCCTTTTATTGCTGTTGTGTTACTTCCTTCATAAGGGCGTACATAGGCCTGTGTATGTTCCTCTTTGGGCTTCCCAGGTGGCTCAGTGGTAAAGAATCCGCCTGCCAATGCAGGAGATGCAACAGATGTGGGTTGGGAAGATCCCCTAGAGTAGGAAATGGCAACTTGCTCCAGTATTCTTAACTGAAAAATTCCATGGACAGAGAAGCCTGGCGGGCTACACTCCATGGCGTTGCAAAGAGTTGGACACAACTGAGGACCTGAGCAGACACACACACACACAAACACATTCTTTAGCTCTCATCTCTGAATGGATTTCAACTGAGTAACTGGCCATGTTCAGTGTAATACTGTTCTTTTTCTTTTTGCACTGTCCAGGGCGTTGCAGACAAACTGGTCCTTATAGACTTCTCAGAAGGGACTAAAGGAGGGATGATGGACCTTGACATCTTCAACCTGCCTAATGTGGAGATCAGCAAAGGTCTGGCTTCTGCTTCAAAGATTTGTGCCTTGTTTGCCTCTGTATTTGAGTCAGTTTTTCTGTAGACTATATTTTTTAGAGCAGTTTCAGGTTCAGGGTGCTGTTGGGCAGAAGGTACAGAGGTTTTCTGTATACCTCCTGCCCTGTACATGCATAGGCTCTATATTGTCAACATCCCCTACCTGAGTAGTACAATTGACAAACCTCCCTAGACACATCATTATCATCCAAAGTCCATAGTTTACATTAGGATTCACTCTTGTCTGTGTATTCCATGAATGTGGACAAATCAAACATGTATTTACCACTATAGTATCAAACAGTATTTCACTGCCCTAAAAATTCTCTGTGTTCTGCCTGGAGTCCTAGAATTTTAATGCTGAAAGCATCTTAAAGATCACCTAGTCCAAGTCCCTCAGTTTACATATTGGGAAACTAAGATTCATATAAATTAAGGGACTTACCTTAAGTCATAGAGAAATTACAACTAATGATGTTAGTAAGAGATAAGCAGGTAACATTCGTATTGGTTGGAAGGATTTATTCTTGGTATCTGACTTACACCTTAGTATAAGTTATTTTCTCTAATTGCTTCCTTTTTCATAATATATTTGTTAACAACACTATTTTTAGAGTTAGATTGGGGTTTGCATACTAGTTTTTCCATTTGTCGGATTATATAATCTCTCGAAGTTCAATCTTATTATCTGTAAAATGGGAATTAATATATACCTCTTGGTATATAGCAAAGTGCTAGCCCAAGACTTTTTTAAAAAAAATTGAATTCACATTGATTTCACTAAAAATATATTGTTAAAGTGAATTTTAACAGGAACAAAAAGAGAGCTTATATCATTAATAAATTAAATTTAAAATGTTAAAAAGTAATTTTTATTTCCTTTTTAATTCAAAAGATTTGCATCTATTTAACAATATGTGTAATATATTAGTATAGACACATATATATGTATATGAATATAAATATGATTGGGGATTAAAATTACTTTATTACCAGGGATGCATGATCAAAAAAATTGGAAGACTATTGAACTAGAGAATGTTTAGTCTCAGAAACCAGGTTATAGCTAGAGTCAGGTTGTAATATGTTATAGTTGCTTAGCTTTCCTTTGCCGTACCTGAGGCAGGTCTCCAGTATTCTTAACCATATTTTCCAAGTGAAATATCGGGACATGATTTCACAAGCCTGAATGTACTAAGAACCACAATGGATCAGAAAAGTTGAAATTGTATCTAGAGGTTATAAACATTGGATATAGTAGTTGTGGCAAGTCACTTGATCCCTGTAGGATACAATGGATTTATTTTCCTTCTCTGAAAAGAGTACAATAGTTGCCTTAATGATCCTTTTGTAGGATCCTTTGGGGAGCTGAGTATTCTCTTGTGCCTGCCGTTTCCAGGTACTGAAGTTCTTAAGGGACCTCGTAACCCTTCCACATCTCTCCAGAAGAGACTGCTTACTACATGGACTCTAGAGGTTGTGAGGCCGTTTAGGACCTGAGGAAATTGTTTCTTCCTGTGTGTCTCATTAACCATCAGTAACTGTTGTTTCAGATCATTAAAAGACCTCAATCCTTGGAGTAGATATATAGGGTTTGGTACTTGCCACCAAGTAAGGAGTTTTGAATGAATGAGTACTATTTTAGGGTAACTGTCATGTTCCCCTTCTTAATTTTGATTGCATATTCCTGATAGCAATTTAATTACTATTATATGAAGTGATTTAATGTCACTGACATCTCAGATACATTCTATGATATGGAAAAGCGCATTAATAATCATTGTAAAGTAAGCTCATTTTGACATTTTACTAATACCCCATCACGACAGGCATTGATGATCATCCTAGAGTTGTACTTTGCTTCGTTTGGATTTTTTTAAATAGCTGCTAAAATACTTTGGAGAAGGATATACATGTGTGTATCAGTTCAGTTCAGTCTCTCAGTCGTGTCCTACTCTTTGCGACCCCATGAATCGCAGCACGCCAGGCCTCCCTGTCCATCACCAACTCTCGGAGTTTACCCAAACCCATGTCCATCGAGTCAGTGATGCCATCCAACCATCTCATCCTCTGTCATCCCCTTCTCCTGCCCCCAATCCTTCCCAGCATCAGGGTCTTTTCCAATGAGTCAACTCTTCGCATGAGGTGGCCAAAGTATTGGAGCTTCAGCTTCAACATCAGTCCTTCCAAGGAACACCCAGGGCTGATCTCCTTTAGGATGGACTGGTTGGATCTCCTTGCAGTCCAAGGGACTCTCAAGAGTCCTCTCCAACACCACAGTTCAAAAGCATCAATTCTTTGGCGCTCAGCTTTCTTCACCGTCCAACTCTCACATCCATACATGACCACTGGAAAAACCATAGCCTTGACTAGACAGACCTTTGTTGGCAACGTAATGTCTCTGCTTTTAAATATGCTATCTAGGTTGGTCATAACCTTCCTTCCAAGGAGTAAGCGTCTTTTAATTTCATGGCTGCAATCACCATCAGCAGTGATTTTGGAGCCCCCAAAAATAACCCTGCAAATACACATACTATATATATGTAAACAAACAGTGTGTGCATAGACTAAATCTGGAGAGGAACTGTTAAAAGAGTAGTTGCTTTAGGAGTCAGATTGGGGAAACTGGTTCTGCACTTGTTTTTTGCACTTAATATTTTTATCCCTTTTTTTTTCTATTGTGCTAAAATAAGTTTGCGTAAATTTACATTAGTGACAGTCAGCACTTTCACAGTGTTGTGCAACCATTACCACTATCTAATTCCAGAACATTTTTCTCGCCCCCGAAGGAAACCCTCCATACCTTAAGCAATCACGCCCCTATTTTCCCCTCTCTCCAAGGCCCTGGCAATCACTGACCTGTTTTTTGGATTTGCCTTTTCTGGATGTTTCATATGAATGGAATTATATAGCATGTGGCTTTTTGTGCCTGGCTTTTTTCACTTAGCCTAATGTTTTCAGGGTTCATCCATATTGTAGCATGTATCAGTGAATCCCTCCTTTTTATGGCTGAATAATATTCTGTGGTGTGGATATACCACATTTTATTTATCTGTTTATCAGTTGCTATACATTTGGGTTGCATCTTTTTGCTATTGTGAGTATTGCTGCTGTAAGCATGTATGTACAAGTATTTGTTTGAACACCTCTTTTCAGTTCCTTTAGGGATGTCCCCAGAAGTGGAATTGCCGGATCATATGACAGTTCTGTGTTTAAGTTATTGATGAATTTATAGTATCATTTTGAAGATCATTATTAACAGCAAATAGAGATCTAAATACCTGTATTTCTTTGAACAGCTTCTTAATAATATTCCATCATATGGATGAGTATATCCTATTGGTAGACATTTAATTTTTTGGTTTTTTTGTTTGTTTGTGGGTTTTTTGGTGATTACAAATAATGGTACAGAGAACATTGTAATGTAAACATCTTTGTGTATTTCTCTACCCAGTAGGATAAAGTAGAATTACTGGGGCAAAAGTTGTTTCTATTTATGTTAAGTAAAAAATTTTTTCTTTAATTTTGGCTGTGCCTTGAGGCATGCAGGATCTTAGTTCCCAGACCAGGGATTCAGTGCTTACCCTCTGCAGTGGAAGCACAGAGTCCTAACCACTGCTCTGCCAGGGAATTCACAAAAGGTGTTTTTTAAAATATATATTTTTGAGTTGTACTAATTTATACTCTCACCAGCAGTATAAGAAGGTTCCTGTTTCCTTCTTGCTGATTTCTTTTATATTAAGCAGAGCTAATAGAATAATTATCCTATGATATTATTTTGATCATGTCATTTCCTGACTGAAGACATTGTTATGTTGGTCTCTTATTCCTTAATAAAAATTATAAATGCCATGTTTTTTCAGGGAATCTGTAATATATGCTAGCTAATTTACACGTATTCATATCCCATTACTGCTGTTAGTTTATTTTATAGATTGCTCAGAGAGATTGTGGCTTTACTCACACAATGAGCAGCTGAGCTGGCATTTCAAATAAGTTTGTTACCAATTTCTTACGATTCACTTCAGAAATAGTCTCGGCATACATGAGCAAAAATGTGTGTATGAGTATGTCTGTGCCTGGAGAAAAAAATGTTCAGTAGTTGAATATTCTAAGTTGTTGCTGACATACGGAACAAAGTAAAATTTGCTCAATAGTCAGCAGGTTATAGGTTGATCACTTGTGTGAGAATCACCTGTGTGCTTTTTAAACTTACGGTAGCCTGGTGTCCACCCCAGGCCTATGGAGAGTGTAAAAAGCTTTGAAGCAGGAAGCCTTTCTTACACTTGCTGCTACTCTGTTTACTTCTAAGTCATCCTTGAGGGTGAGGGTATTTCCATCATTCAAAGTAGAGGAAGCTACAGGAGGAAAAGAAAAGAAAAATCCTGGCAAGATAGGTTGGGGCCTGTCTTGGTTGTAGGGTCATAGTTCAACCATTCACTGATATTTAATAATATGGACAAGCTCCCTTGTCCTTCCAGATATCAATTTTCTTCAATTTTATGAGAGTATAGGACTGAGTTTCTAAACTAAATATAGCATAATGTTTAACAGCACTCTGAAGCCAGATTGCCTGGGCTTGAATTCAAACTCTGCTATTTACTAGCTCCATAACTTTGAGCAAGTTACTAAACTTCTCTATGCCTCAAACTCCTCATCTGTAAAGTGGGGATGATATGGACCCCACAGTGTGTTGTGGATTACATTAAATGACTACGTACTTGTCAAGGTCTTAGAAGTACCTGGCACATAGAAGTGGTATGGAAGTGTTTACTATATACCTTTCACTTCTAATGTCTTCCAGTACTGAGATTTAGACTCATCACCAGGTTTTTCCTCTGAGCATTAGAACATAGGAATTAAGAGTACTCATGAAGAAATATAATTAAAATCTAGGACTTCAGTTTTTTGGATCTACCCCCACAATTATGTCAGAATATGAACTAAAATTGGATAATGCATCTCACAGACACATTGCACACAGATTCCCTTCTGCAACTTGGTTAGAAAAATGGCCTTGAGAGGCTTAATTAAGACTGTAAACCCTGGAATCTACTCATTGTCTCACTAGGATGCTAATAAAGATTTATGCGTGTCAACTGAACTGGTATCTCTCTAGTTACTTTATTATTTTTCTGCTGTTTCTGATGCTGATAATTCTGGCCACTGTTTTGGCATGTACTTACTGCAAGACAGTGCTTCCCTCGTAGCTCAGACGGTAAAGCAGCTGTCTGCAATGCGGGAGACCCGGGTTCGATCCCTGGGTCGGGAAGATCCCCTGGAGAAGGAAATGGCAACCCACTCCAGTACGTTTGCCTGGGAAATCCCATGGATGGAGGAGCCTGGTAGGCTACAGTCCATGGGGTTGTAAAGAGTCGGACACGACTGAGGGACTTCAGTTTCAGTTTACTGCCAAACATACTGTGTAATAGAGAGTAATGCAGTTGTAAAATAGCTTAAGTGTGCTTAAGAGTCAGAGGTGTGAATTCTGGAGAACAGCTTTTCCTACGTCATAACAGTTGCTTATCTGTAAGTCCCATTAGAAGAACCTAAAACCAAGATACTGGGCTTCAGTGTAAGAAAAAGTAGAAAATGAGCCAACACATTTTATCTTAATTTAAAGATTTTTCAAATCATTTTTTTCCTCTTTGGAGTAGAATCCTTAATAAATAAAGCAGATATAAGCAGCACTGCACTGCTTGCAGAGGTCAAAGTTAATAGCATGAAGCTGTGCCTGCCAGCCATCTTTCCACTTTTTACTATTCCTGCATGGTTTCTGAGTCACCTTCAAGGAACTCTAGGACTCCTAAATTTACAGTTTTAAAAATCAGTGATGTAAGTGATTATAGGTGCATTCTGCCTATAGCATATATTTATTTTTTCTAAGAAAATTGTGAATTACATAAAAACCCAAATCCCTGCTTGTCAAGTCTGGATCCCTTTATTTATTTTATCTTTTCTGCTCTTTCCTCCCTTGGGATACACTGTTGCTTCTAATTCTCTTTCTGGAGCAGATCTCAGCATTTTGTATCCTTTCTACTGAGACAGGGTTGATCTGGAGGCAACTCGGCTAAAAGCTGTGTAACTGTAGAAAAGAAAAACCTGATCATCATGAATAAGAACTTGGTTAAAACCTTTATCTTGAGCTCAGACTGTTTCTTTTTATTCATTAGATTTGTCTGCCTCTGCTCATTCCAAGGTGGTGATCTTCACAGTCAACTCTCTGGGTAGTTCTCAGTCCTACCTCGATGTGGTGCAGAACAATGTGGACATGTTCAGAGCCCTTGTCCCAACTCTGGGACATTATAGTCAGCACAGCATCCTGCTCGTTGCATCTCAACCAGGTATAAGGTTTTATTCTAAACCAATTTGATGGCCCAGTGCCTCAGTAGAATTGCCATTTCTGACAAAAGTCATAAAACAGGGTTATAAAGGGACAGCTAAAGTATTCAGTTAAATTGCTCTTTTGATGAATAAGGCAGTACTTTCATATCCTGTCAGCCAGTTACTACTACTGACTGGCATTAACTAAAAGGTTACAACTTACAATTTTTTATGCAGTACTACTTTTAATATGTTCCAGGTTGTTAGCCATGCCTTTCTCAGTGAGAAAATGGTTAAACGCCCAAGAGAAAGATGCAGTATCTTATAGGAAGGATCTTTTGTTAACTCTGAAGTGTCATAAGATGCTAGTGAGCACACCAGAGTGCATTTTTAACATTTTTTATTTTAAATTGTTTCTCAAATTACTTGAGAAATTTTTTCAAAGGATTAGATGGTACTGGACTCAAATTGTTGAACAGATTTTTTTTTAAATGTTCCCAATAGAGGAGTATGATATGCATTTTACTTGTTTTCTTAACAGAAATTGATTAAAAGACGTTGTTTTTCCAACAAAGTGTTCGTTTTCCTGACATCTTTTTGGCACAGAATAAAAAATTAGTTGTGTTTTTGTTGATAATGCTGTATTACATGGTGGTGGTGTATGAATCAGTATTTTAATTTCAAGGTAGAAATTCACCTTAAGCTAGATGTAAAAGAGAATTTGATCAATGAAAAAAATTACCTTCTGGTTTTCTGTACCCAGTTTTCATCTTTCATCCTTAACTGCTCTAGGACATGATCTGTTTTTCACTCTTAAAAATTTATATTTAATACAAAGTTATGTAAAATGATGCTGAAACCTGGTTAGTTGTTTTTTAATTGTTAATTAAAATAAATTTATATAATATATAATAAAAACAAATAATGCTTCATACTGCATTTAAGACCTAAGAAAAATATATACAGGTTTTGATATACTTATTAAAATATTTTGTTTAGGAACTAGGCTAGAAGTATATTTTAAAAAATAATTTATTTTCACCTTGCATGTCATGTTTAGTGGAAATCATGACCTATGTGACTTGGAAACTGAGTGCATTTCCTGCAAACCGAGTGATTGGAATTGGGTGCAATCTGGATTCACAGAGATTACAATATATTATTACAAATGTCTTGAAGGCACAGACTTCAGGAAAAGAAGTATGGGTTATTGGTGAGCAGGGAGAAGACAAAGGTAAGAAATACATGTTTATTAGTTACGTATATTGATAATCTACATCACCAGAGGCCATGGTATGCATATATGCACAGTTCTGGGGACTCCAGTTGTGGAGCCTAGTTGGTTTTCCTTCCACATTTGAGTGCCTTTTGTGTGTGGGGCCCTGTATTGTGAATAGACTCTACAAACATGTCATTCTACTTGTATTTACTTTTCTGTAAATAAAAGGCAAGACTCCTTAGGTTATATATTTTTATTTTTATACTTTATATTTGAATTTCAGCATCCAGGATGAATTTAAAAGTTTAATTTTCTGGAGAGCAACATTTAAATAAACCCTAAAGCATACACAGGTCTTCCTTGGAGGCTCAGACATTAAAGACTCTGCCTGCAGTCTAGGAGACCCAGGTTCAATCACTGGGTCTGGAAGATCCCCAGGAGGAGGGCATGGCAACCCACTCTGTCATTCTTTCCTGGAAAATCCCGTGGACAGAGCAGCCTGGCAGGCTACAGTCCATGGTGTCGCAGAGTCAGACACGACTGAGCGACTTTTACATACACACAAAGCATGTACAGAACTCTTTCCTTTACTTTCCCATCCTGCAGTCTTGCTTACCTTTCCTAAGTCCAGACTTTCTCCCTAGGTGCATACCTCTTGTCTCTTTCTCACCTTTTAAACAGAATATTCACTCTTTATTTACCGTTATGCCCCCCCCCTTTTTTTCTTTTAACCAGCTACTTGCTCTGTGCTCTGTCCCTACCATAGAAACCATTCATAAAACCTAGTCCCCCTGGATTTGAAAGCCCTTTTTCCTATCCCATAAGATTGCTTTCCCTATTTAATTCAATAATCTCTTTTTCTTTATTATTTCTCTCATGCTGTAAAGTCAGGTTGGTCTGGTGATAAAAGTGCTTTATCCTAAGTCTGCTCATTTTCATTCATTTTAAACAACTATATCTATTCACTACTGTAAGATGTCAGTGTGATCCAGAAGAGGCACAGAGCACAACCTCTTCCTTCACCATTCTTAAAAATTATTCTAGGGACTTCCCTAGAAGTCCAATGGTGAAGACTTTGCCTTCCAATGCAGAGGGTTGGGTTCAGTCCCTGGTTGGGGAGCTGAGATCCCACATGCCTGGGATCAGAAAACCAAAACATGAAATAGAAGCAATCTTGTAAAAAATTAAAGATTTTTAAAATGGCCCACATCAAAGAAATCTTTTAAAAAGTTATTTTAGAGCAATAAGACAAAATTTTTAATAAAGCTATTTTGGCTGACATTAAAAGTATAGGGTACTCTTTGGTTAAGGGCTAGAATGAATATTTTTTAGACTTAACAGTGTTTAGACACTTATGAGTGAGCATTTAACATGGGTTGAAATGACTGGAGAAAATTCTGTGCAGGCCATCATTGAACTGCACTTTGAAAGAATGAATAGGATTCAAATAAATAGCAAACAGTGAGAGAGACATTCCAGGAATGGGAAAAACAGGCAAAGGCACACACCTTAGGTATGGCATGTTCATGGGATAAAAAAATCTAGACTGGTTGTTGCAGAGTTTCAGCCAGATAAGCTTGGTTGATAACTTGTTGATAATTCATTTTGGAGGTATTTTTTTCTTGAATACCTGATAAAGGGTTGGAAAGATTATCAGGCAGAGGGGAACTGTTAAAGGTATTTGAGCCTGCGAGTGATTATGTTGAAAAGGTAATCTGGAGGAAATTAATGATTGCTTCCTCCTTTAAAGTGTATTGTTGTTATTATTGTTGTTCCAGTTGCTAAGTCATGTCTGACTCTTAAAGTGTATTATTTACTACTTTATTCATCCTATAGGTGCTGAGGTGTAGAGCACAATGTAGAAAAGAACTACTCTGCCTGTGAGGAAGTGATCATTTAACTCAAGAACTGGAGGAAGATTTAAAATCTGTATAAATATGCACTTGCCACTTAGAAAGTTCAACGCTAGAAAGACTCAGGCAGTAGAATAAACCTTTATAAAACCTGACTATGTGATTCAAGCAGACATAGCTTTTCAGGCTCAAAATGCTTCCTGACACTAAAGACTAATCAATATAGAAGGAGAAAAGGGGAGCAAATAAGAACTTGGAGCAGATGTATTTGAGTAACATGTCTAGGGATTCAAATAAACCCCAGACCCCAAATGTTACTCACTATTACCATTTGAGTTCTGGTCCATGTTAATCTCTTGCTTGTCTGATTATTGTAAATCTCCCAGTTAATTTGCTCTTTTCCTTCTAGTGTACCCTATGCTGCTGCTAAGTCGCTTTAGTCGTGTCCTACTCTGTGACCCCATAGACGGCAGCCCACCAGGCTCTGCCGTCCCTGGGATTCTCCAGGCAAGAGCACTGAAGTGGGTTGCCATTTCCTTCTCCAATGCGTGAAAGTGAAAAGTGAAAGTGAAGTCGCTCAGTCGTGTCCCACTGTTCGTGACCCCATGGACTGCAGCCTACCAGGCTCCTCCGTCCATGGGGTTTTCCAGGCAAGAGTACTAGAGTGGGGTGCCATTGCCTTCTCCGAGTGTACCGTATAAATGATGCCAAATTAATAATGATATTAGCTAAAACTTACAGAGTTTGCAGTATGTTTCACATATTAATTCAGTCTTCCTAAATCACATTCCTCTTTTCAAAAATTTTCACAGGCTTCCTCTGACCAAATCATTAAATTCTTTTACTTGCCATTCAAGTAGTCCCAAAATACAGCCTTAATCTTCCTTCCCAGTTATAGTTATGGAGGCAGTCATGTTGTTAGAGAGCTGGAAGCCACTCAGAGGGTCATCGATTACAGTTTGTGGTAGGGAGTCAGCAATGAATGCAGGAATAATAGGAGTGACCGCTCCAAGAGCCTTTTCAGGTCAAAGAAGGACTAAAACCAGGTCTTGTGCATCTTGGCCCTGCCACACAGGTTTTCTTCAGCCACAGGGATCTTTGCCCATTGTGTTTACTTTTTTCATAATCCCTTCTCCTTCTCACTTAGCATATTCAAATCTTATTCTTCAAGGTCTCAGTCAAGTCCCTCTTACTTACACTTTGAAGTTTTTCCTGATCACATCATCACACAGAGTCCTTCATTCCTTTGAGTTAAAAGCTTTTGCTAGCTAAATGTAATTAACTATATATTGTCTCAAGATGTTTATTCTTTTGTAAAGCTGCTGTTTATTCTGATCCAATTTGAATTTTGTCTGTGTACCTTCTCTTTATTGAAAGTGTAAATTATTAAGCTGTTCTTTTAGTTGAAAAAGTCATACATTCACATTGCAAAACAATTAAATAGTACAAAGAGATAATGTAGTGAAAAATGTCTCCCTTCTATGCCAGACACCTAGTCCCTCTCTCTAGAAGCAATGCCGCCTTTTAGAAATGTTCTGTATAAGGACAAGCATATGAAATATACATCATACATCATTCTCCACCTTACCCTCTTTCTAGTTGTTATGACTTGGAAATGACTGCATAATAACATATATAGATATCATTCATTCTTTTTAAGTACTGGAATACCAAAATGTAACCAATCCCCTAAGTTATAATTTTTGAATGAATAAGAACGTTTTACATTATGGTTATATGAATATCTCAAATTGTAAAGAGAAAATAAAGGATGGTGTGACTTGATAAGTAAACCTAAGGCACTTTGCTGACTGCGTTGGAGCTACATAAATGAATAAAGACCCTGTCTTCAGGCAGGTTAGAGACTGATACAGAAAATGACTATAACAGGCAGTATTGATGAGCCTTAAGAGAGGTCCAAGAGAAGTAGGGTAAAAGCACAAGAAACTGGCTCCTCTGGTGGTCTAGTGGTTAAGAATCTGCCTTGCAATGCAAGGCACACCAGTTCCATCCCTGGTCCAGGAAGATTCCACATTCCTTGGAGGAACTAAGCCTGAGAGCTGTGACTACTGACGCCCTCGTGCGGAGAGCCCATGCACCGCAAGGAAGAGTAGCCCCCACTCCCTGCAACTAGAGAAAGCCTACGTGCAGCAACGAAGACCCACCGCAGCCAATACATAAATAAATCTTTTTTTAAAAAAAGTACAAGGAAGGGAACTCCCAAGTAGGAACTAGAAATAAATGTAGATGGATGTGAATTGAGATTACTTAAATATAATTTATGTAATATTTGATGTATAGAATATATATATAATGTATATATATGTTTTAAAACATAGTTGACCAAACATTCATGAATCCATACTCAATTATATGAATGCCAATGAAGCTACTTATGTACTCCCCAACCCATCTCCCTATGTCTAGTCTTGTCTCATGTTCATGCCCAGTCCTGTCTGAGTCTTTGTGAGCCCATGGACTGTAGCCCACCAGGCTTCTCTGTCCATGGAATTTTCCCAGAAAGACTGGAATGGGTTGCCGTTTTCTCCTTCAGGGGATCTTCCCAATCCAGGGATCGAACTTGCATCTCCTGCATTACAGACGGATTCTTTACCACTGAGCCTTGGACTGCTGTCAGATCACTTTTTATCATGTCTTCTACTTTGTTTCAGAAATAACTATATCCACTGATTGGTGGGTTTCCCTGGTGGCTCAGATGGTAAAGAATCTGCCTGTGATGCAGGAGACCCAGGTTCCATCCCTGCGTTGGGAACATCCTCTGGAGAAGGGAATGGCTACACCCTCCAGTATTCTTGGGATTCCCAAGTGGTGCTAGCAGTAAAGAACCCACCTGCCAATGCAGGAGACATAAGAGACACTGGTTTGATCCCAGGATTGGGAAGATCCCCTGGAGAAGGGCATGGCAACTCATTCCAGTATTCCTGCCTGGAGAATCCAATGGACAGAGAAGCCTGGTGGGCTACAGTCTATGTAGTTGCAAAGAGTCGGACACGACTGAAGCGACTTAGCAGGCACGCATGCACTGATAGGTAGTCTTCCCTTGGATTAGAGGCTCCCTCTGCTGGGCTTCCCTGGTGGCTCAGACGGTAAAGAATCCACCTGGATTCAACCCCTGGGTTGGGAAAATCCTCTGGAGAAGGAACAGCTACCCACTCCAGTGTTTTTGTGTGGAGAATTCCATGGACAGAGGAGTCTTCAGGCTACAGTCCATGGGGTCACAAAGAGTCAGACATCACTGAGCGACTCACCTTCTGCTGGTTTCATGTGTAGACACCCACCAGTTGGTTATGTCTTTGTATTGGTGACACCATAGCAAAATTAGAATTATTTTTTTATTGAGTGCTTAGTGTGTGTATTAAATGCTTTGCAATCTCATATAAAATTTAAAAACACTCCAAAAAGGAGGTGGTGGTTTTTTCCGAATCAATATACAAGGAAGCTTAAGACTTGGTGAGTTTAACAACTTGTCCAAGATTATACATTTAGTAAGGGCAGAACTGAGATTTGAACCCTGGGTCTGAGTGCAAAGCTGTACTTTTCTTGCAGTGACTTAATTAGATATTTTTTCTTAAGCCTTTAGTATAGTGTCTGGCACAGATAAACACTCAGTAAATGGTAGCTGTTATGACAGTGATCAAGATGGCAAGATGGTGAGGAATAGAAAATTGGCAAAGGGACATGGAAAATGACACTTTGAAATAGGCAACATTAAGATTTAGAAAGCAGTTATAAGAATAACAGATATGTGTAAGTAAAATTATTCTCTTTAGTTACTTCAGAGACAAATGACAATTACAACATGACATGGGGAAGAATTTCATGACATGTAAGACCCTTTAGGATCTGTTTCCTGCTTCCTTCCTGAGCTTCATCTTCTGCCATTCTGACAAGCATTTTATGCTAGTCACATGATCAACTTGCAGCTTCCTGAGGAACTCATGCACTCTCATGCTTCCTTGCCTTTGCACCTGATACTTCCTTTCCCTGAACATTCATTCATTTGGCTAACTCCTGCTTATCCTTCAAGACTGGGCTTGAGTGCCACCTCTCCCAGGAAGCCTTCCTTAATTCTCCAGGTTAAGTAAGTTCATGCCTCTATTATATTCCTTATCACAGTGTTATAATTGCATGTTTACCTGTCTTCACTCCACCAGATTGTAAACTCCTTGAACTTGAAATGGCCTCGGTAAATATGTTTTGAAATGAATGAATGATCCTGATACCATCTTTTTGCAACCATAGGTCAATGATACTATGCTCCACCAAATTAGTTACAACATGTGATTTGGAGCTGCTGTTTTTAGCTGTGATAGTGAAGTCATGTAAAGTGCAGGTAACTCCTTCAAGTGATGTTTTAGAAATCCAAGGACTGGATCTCAAAACAGTGTTAACTCATCTGCTGTGTGCATCAGGTCTTACCTAAGGGGTAGGTGTTATGTGTAATGGAAAAGAAATATCCCATGGTCATTTTTTATTAAAATTTCTGGGACCAGAGGATTACTATTCTTAAGGAGTAGAACCAGAAAGATAAGGATTGATTAGATGCAATATTTGAAAGGGATCCTTAAACTAGGATAAATATACATTTAGGAAGTGTGAACGGTTGGGCAATAAGGGAAAAAAAAATTAATCAAGTCTATCTAAACTTAACTAAAAATCCTATTGTCATATGTGAAGCAGAACACCATTCCATGTTCTATGCATGGGACGGATGTTCAGGGATGGAGCGTTGGGATGACACTGAGGGATGGGAGGGGGGGGGAGGTGGGAGGAGGGTTTGGGAGGGGGAGCACATGTGAATCCATGGCTGATTCATGTTGATGTATGGCAAAAACTACTACAATATTGTAAAGTAATTAGCCCCCAACTAAAATAAAAAATAAATAAATAAATAAAAGCTATAAAAAAAAAAAAAAAATAAAAAAATAAAAATCCTAATGACTGTGTCAGAAGCAAATTTGAACATAGTGACGCTTTCTCCATCTCTCTGAACATTGTTTTCTCATGGCTCTTAAAAGTCTAAACTCAGGAAAGATGAAATGTGATTATATTAGTAATAATAGCAGTAATACTCATAATTAAATTCCAGACTTCTTGGTGTCCTTTCTCTTCCCGTACCTACCTTTCCCTTTTTATTTATCTTCCTAAGGTCTGTAAATGCTTGTTCATCTAGCAGACATTTCCCTGCAATTTTCTATTGTGACTATACTAGTAAAGTTACATTATTAGTACATTATTAGTACCAAACTTTTTTAAGAAAGTAATTCATGTATAGTCCTATTTAAGTGAAACATTAAAAAAAAAGACCCTTATTAATTTGTCCACATGCATTTATATTGTTCATATAACAATTTTTGGTTTTTCTTTTTTTTAACTTAATATAAAAACTTCTATGACCTTCAGTAGCTCTCATTGACATAGACACTGATGCTGAGGTTTTTTTTTTTTATCTTAATTAACCGAACCAGAGATGCTCAAGTGTCTGCTTGGAAGCTGCTGCATTCTTTGAGGACTTTTGAGGCTCTCCCACAAATTATCCAGTCTGTTACAGTGAAAGGGGTAGTCCTTAAGAGCTTGCCGTGGTACTACTGTGAACTTCATTTCTACCAGGGAATAATGACTTCCCCTTCACTTCAGCCTTCCAAATGTCCTGAATTCTTCTCATAGGAAAATCTTTGTAAAGTCAAAGCCATGATCATCTTCTCCCAAAAGGGGAGATACAAAATCCCATATGCCATTCTGTTCCTCTCGATAGTGTTCAGTTCTTTTCTAGCTCAATCATTCTCTCTCTTGGGTATCTTGAAACTTAAAGATCTAAACTGCAATCTCTAGTGACCCCATTAACATTAAATAATAAGGGAACCATAGAGAAACAAGAAAACTGATTTTTATTTTTAATATCTACAAATATATATGTATATAAAAGCAAAAAAAAAAAAAAACTTTAAAACTTTTCCATGTCCTCCAACTTAACCGTTCCAAGTATGTTTTCCTCTTTGTTTAATATAATTATGGATCGTGTGTGAGGTCGGTTCTGTATTACCTCTTGTGCATTCTTTGACTTGGTAGAGAATCTGTGCCAGAGGACACAGAAGAAGGACACATTTTTCCTGCCCCTTGGAAGCTTACAATCCGTTTGAGAAAGCAAAGTGTCCTTTGTTGCTGATGCTGAGAAATCACTAAGTGGCCTAATTTTTAATGCATTTTAGAAGAGCTGTGGGAATTCTCTGGCAGTCCAGTGGTTAGGGCTTGACACTTTTACTGCCAGGGCCTGGTTTCAGTCCCTGGTCAGGGAACTGAGATCCTACAAGCTGCGTGGCACAGCAAGAAAATAAAACAAGAAAAAGACGACTTGTATCTTAAGCGTAAAATATATCTTACATATCTGAATGTATTTTTGCCTACCCAAAGATTTGTATCAAAGAATGTCTTCACAGTGATGAGAAACCAATGACTATTAAAAAGGTTTCAGAATGTTACTTTAAATTTCGTATTAAAGTATGGTATAAATATCCATCTCACATGTATAGCTTTGAGTTTTTAAATTGTTTTTATAAATGGTGTAGTGAGAGGAAATGGAAAACCAAATATGCTCTTAGAAAACAGGACCCTGCTCTCTTACAGCTGTGGAAGTCTTGTCCAGAGTGTGTGGGCTTAGTTGCTCAATTGTATCTGGCTCTCTGTGACCCCATGGACTGTAGCCTGCCAGGCTCCTCTGTCCGTGGGGATTCTCCAGGCAAGAATACTAGAGTGGGTTGCCATGCCCTCCTCCAGGGGATCTTCCCAACCCAGCAATCAAACCTAGGTCTCCTGCACTGCAGGCAGATTCTTTACCACCTGAGCCACCAGGGAGGCCGTAGGTGACCAAATTATTCGTCATCTGGTGATAGAAATTAGTCTGTGTGGTTCCCAGTGGAGCAAATGCCAAGGGCTTACAGCACATGGGAGCCTATTATACACTGTCTGCTGAGAAAATCTTTCTACTCAGTCAGTAAAATGGCCCAGTGTTGTTGAGAGAGAACAGGTAACAGGTTGCAAGTAGACTTTGGGATCATGTTTTGAGGGAACTACATCTCTATGACATCTCACCCCAGGCAATCAGTACAGCACATTTAGTGCCACCAGTGGAAGTATGTAACTATCCAGAAGAGGGGAAATGTTTATAAAGTTTGATACAGGAACCCTTGACTGCAAATGATCCTTTATCACATCTTAGTCCTAAGAGAGTTATTGACAAGATAATAATCAATTTTTCCTTTAATTTTTAGTGCCCATATGGAGTGGCCAAGAGGAAGTAATAAATCATGACTCTCAGATGCAGCTGTCCAACAGGTAACGCTGAATGTAGATTTGCATTTATCCAACTAAAAACCATACACTTCATAGCTAACGTAATGGCTATTTGCATGGCATGTACTTACCAGGCTTCTGCAAACAAAAGTAACTAGTATGGACAAATCCAGAGTGCATGGGAGCAGTATTTTCTATTCTTTGATTTCTTATCTCAAAGTGTTTTGCAAGTCTATATTTAGATACGCAGTTGACTTTTTGAAGGGTGGAATAGACTCCTTATTTGTAGGCAGTGATTTACCACTTCTATATTTAGGATATAAGATCCTGTATCTGAGGATATTGGCTATTTTCTTAAAGGTAGAGGAGAATTGGCCCATACCACTTAAAAATCAGTATGTATTTATTAATCATAGTTAAATACATTTGGAAATTAGTCTAATGTGGATGGATAACCCCCATTATAATTTCAGGCAGAAACCAAGTATAATGCACAGATCCTTGAATCTTTTGTGTTTATTCAGAGGCCTTCTAGGGGTCTGGACCCCATAGGTTGGACTCTACATACTATATATTTTCATGCCATTTGTTGTTTTACTGTCTCATAATATAACATCCTTTTCTGAATTCTGATTCAGGTGATTTTAGCTTTTTAAACCTTCAGTTTATGGTTTTTAGAGTGTAACAGCTGGAAAGAAGAGTCTCATATTGAGAATAGTAGTATGTTGTATAATCCATTCTAATCTGCTTCTCTATATAATCCTGCATTTATAGCTTTCAAGAGGAATGAATTCAAACATGTTTGTTTAATTTGTATAATTTTTAATTAGTTACAAAAAGAATGTATGCGCTCATAAAACTTTATGTTTTAATTGAAGTATAGTTGATTTACAATGTTGTGTTAGTTTCTGGTGTACAGCAAAGATAAAGCTGTAAATACTGCAGATATCTATAGAGTGAAAAGTGAAAAGCAGGGGTAATTCCATTCTCCAGAAACAACCGCTATTAACAGTTTAGCATCCGTGTGTCCAAACGTTGTTTTCTCATGCTTCTGCAAGGATTATCATCATTATTGTTGTTTTTATAATAAATTTGTGCTATTCGTCTTATCTTGCAACTTGCTTTATTTTCTTAATAATAAATGTTGGATATTTCCCCATATTGTACAAATAAATGTACTTTATGTTCTTCTCAAGAGCTATATGGTGCTACATTTGGTAGTGATCTATTTAACAAGTCCTCTTTGGATGAATTGTGTCCAAAATTTTTTCTGTCTCCAACAAAGCAAACATATGTATATCTTTGCACAGTTGAGCATATTGCTATAGGACAAGTTCCTAGAAGAGCAATTTCTAGATCAGGTGTTGCCAAATCTTCCTCTTAAAAACTTGAATAATTTTGCACTCTGAACAGCAGTTATGGGAATGCCAGTTTCTCTGTAGCTTCTGCAAAAGTAGTTATCAGTCTTTTTGTGAAAGTCACTCAGTTGTGTCTGACTCTTTGCAACCCCATGTACTATACAGTCCATGGAATTCTCCAGGCCAGAATACTGGAGTGGATAGCCTTTCCCTCCTCCAGGGATCTTCCCAACCCAGGGCTATTGAACCCAGGTCTCCCGCATTGCAGGCAGATTCACTACCTGAGCCACCAGCGAAGCCCATTAGTCATTTTATTCTTTGCCAATTTTGATGGGCAAAATTGATGTATTTATTGTTTTAGTTCATATTTAGTAAGTATTAGTGGTGGTAAGCATCTTTTTATATTATTAGCCCATTTGTAGTGACTCACTGTGGACTGCCTAATACTTTAAGAAAAGCTTAATTACTGGGCTATCTGTTGGTTTTCCTAACAATTGTCATACAACCCTTCTGTGTCATAAAAATATCTAATTTATACCTTATACATAAGCTAAAACTAAACATACATATTTTGTGCATTTTCTGAAATCATGATTTGTCTGTTTTGTTTTTTATAACCTAGGGCCATGGAACTATTAAGGGTAAAAGGTCAAAGATCATGGTCTGTTGGACTATCAGTAGCTGACCTGCTTGACAGTATTGTGAATGATAAAAAGAAAGTACATTCTGTATCAGTTTTAGCAAAGGTAATTGCTATTCTCATTCTCTCATCATAGTTTTAAATATTTATATTATTCATATAACAAAAAAAGTACTGTTCACACTGTAACCTGGTATCTTCAGTATCACCAGCTTTTAGAGTAACACATGGGAGAAGATAGTTTGGTCTAACTCCTATCTTGCTTGGCTATGGGAAGTCTGGACTTCTACCAGGTTGCCCTTCACCCCCATTAACTTTTGGAATTCCCAAGAAGCATTTATGTATTCCATAAACTTCTGGTTGTCATTTATCTCCTCAGCCAGCCAGGTCACCCCAGGCTGACATGCCAACTGGTCTTAGCTGGTCATCAGTCTGTTTCTCCAGTTCAGGTTGTCCTTTACTGCTTTATTCCAAGTATAAAGTCCCTAAAGCACAGCTAAGATGAGGCACAAATGCTTAACCAAATATTCACAAAAACTTAGGAATACCAGAAGGGAAATAAAACATGGAAGGGAAAACTGAAAATAGGTTACCAAATTTGACTGCACTCAGAGCCCATGTTAAGCCCCTCCCCTGGGAATCCACTCTAACAATCTTTTTTCTTTCTTTCTCTCTTTTTTTTTTGAGAGTTTGCCTTATTATTATTGTTTTACAATAAAAACAAATAGCTATGCTCTCAGGAAAACGAATTTAAAAAGAAAAAAAATCATAGAAATTTATTAACAGCATTTTAAAATAAGGCTTTTGAAAGATTTATTGAAATAAATTATCTCAGCCTAAACATTTACTCATCACTCTCTTTTCAGTTAATTCTCAACATTCTAAAAACTTTGTTGTATAAAATACATTTAACTTTGCCAATAATTTTAGATAATACTGGGTTCTTTGCAAAAAGAACTACCATAAAACTATGCTTTCAGACATTAAAGAAAAACTTAATCCAGTAGAATGTAAATCTGAACTATGTAACCTGTGCTTGCATGTTTCAGATCCTTCAGGTTAAATGCATCAAGGATTTGAAAAAGTCCAGACCTGGGTCTGCTCCAAGGGAGGTGGACACATCTTAACTTTCCATGTTTAACTAAACCAACAGGAACAAAGTTATGAAAATGAGGGTCTCCAGGGAAGAAAGAGATAAAAAAATATCTTTTATTTCTTCAATAAAACCCTTCAAAATTTACTTTCCCATTTTGTAAGGCCCACATTTCCTCCAAGGATCAAATCCACAACCTTTGGCATTGCCTAATTTACTTTACCAAGGAATTAAAACCATGAACCAAAGCCTGCTGCTTAACCCTTTTAGTGCTGACCTTCCCCATGTCTAGGAGGGGGAATGGGGACAATGAAATACAGAGAGGAGAGAACAGACACACAGGATATACCTGTGAGATGTAGGAGCACCAGCGTTAATGGAATAAAGCCAGCTTTGGATAGGGAGCTCAGAAAGTTAGTCCCTGGGACACAACAGGTCACCTCCTTCCACTACATCCTTGGGCTTTCCCCTCTGTGCTACAGGCATCAAACCAATGACAGTCTTTTTTCTTTACCTCCAGCCTGTTACCCATATGGCAGGATCCTAGCTTACCTCCCCATAAAGGGGGTATCTTTGACCAAATTCTTCCCATCTCACAAAAATTTTCTGAAACAGTAACTGGAGTTTAGAAAATAAATGAACAAATTTTTTAAAAATTCAGCTTGTATCACTTTGTAGTGCTAGGACCAGAAGAGGAAGAAAATATCCATATTTATGGTATTAACTTTTTTGCAGTGATTCAGCTCTAATCCCAGTTTTTTTCCTTTCAGGGATATTATGATATAAATAGTGAAGTGTTTTTAAGTTTGCCTTGCATCCTTGGAACGAGTGGAGTGTCTGAAGTCATCAAGACCACAGTGAAAGAAGAAACAGTGACTGGGAAACTCCAAAGCAGTGCATCCTCCATCCATGATCTCCAGCAACAGTTAAAACTTTGATTCTAAAGTTCAGAGTTACATGAAAGGAAAGGTCGTTTAATTTTACCAACACATATATATAGAGTGGAGAACTTCTGTATCTTATTATTTATCCTTACAAACTGCTTGGTTAAGGTCGGTGGTTCTTGGTTGGCTTTTTAATTTTAATCCTTAGGTAGTTAGATAAGAAGGACAAAAATCTAATTTTCTCTGTTATTGAGATTATCTGTACTGTTCTTTAAGCCTAAGCAGAGATAAACATTCATCTGCGATATACATCATTTAAAAATTATGTATCCTCAATTAGCACATTTAGCACTTTGGGAATATTTTAAAAATCATACCTTTTTAAAGAAAATTACCCTTCAACAGTTACAATAAACATCATAAGCTGAAGGCCCAGTATGTATTTCAAAGTCTGTGCTAGCTCTATATTCAAAGGATCCAGTTTATGCTATTTACAGTTCTTCTTTAAAATAATGTTGGTTAAAATGCATAATAATAAACAATAAAGCATTTTGTTTTCCCTCTTCAAATTAATTAGCTACCATAAAAATGGAAAAGAACTGTATACATATTTTTTTTTTCCTTTGCACACATACTTTAATATAGTAAAAAGGAAAATGAAAAATTTAAATATATGAACAAGAAGTGTAGTCTAATATCCAGCAGGACTGTCCTTTCCGCAATTTTCTATCATCTCTTCTGGGCTATATAAGACTTCCAGCATCTCAAGAACACACCGTGCCATGAGTAGAGCCATAGAGACATGCATATTTTTAGTGGAAATAGGTTATGAATGAAAGCCAAGCATTTACTTTAAAGCTAGTATATGAGGCTTTTGTAAAGGCATTGGTCTTAATGGGGAGAGATTGAATGGGCTGATTGTTCTGAGCATATTCTTTAACTTCTCTTGAAGAAATGATTCACAGTGCATCCTTTAACTACTCCTGAAGAAATGATTCAGGGTGCATCTTTTAACTACTGAAGAAATGATTCAGGGTGCATACACTTTGGTGATGGGTCAATAACATCTTCATATGTGAAAGACAGCATATTATTATGAACGTGACACATAACTAATAGCAGCAGCTAGCATCAACACTTCAATATTTCAGGCAGTGTGATAAGCACTTTATTGTTTTATTCCTCAGGATTATTTATTAATCTTCACAGTAACCCACTGAGGTAGGGACTATTATCATCATTTTGTAGAGGAGGAAATTGAGGTTTAATGCACAAGATCTCATAATTAAGGGACACTTAGCTATACAACCTCTGCTTTTTCTAAACTCTAGAAGAGGAAAAAAGCCTAAGAGTCAAAATAGTTACCACAAGACCCTAAAGCTGAGGTCTGTACTCTTACACTCTCATGTAGGGGCTTTTTTTCTTCAACATATTTTTTAGAAACACTGATTCTTTGACTTCCCTGAGCAAATAGCTTGGTGGGAGGGGTGGGGGGAGGGGGGTTGGGGGGCGAGCTGTATGCACGGAAGTAGGTGTTTAGTTATTTAGTCATTCAGATAGTCTAGACTTGGAGCTTCCTGTGCACCAGGTGCCATATTAGGCACTGCAGATACAATGATGAGCAAACCCTGGACTAGGTACAGGCCCCCACGGTGCTTATAATCTAGTACAGGGACATAGTAATCAAATCTCACAAATAAATGTACAATTCCAAGTGTAGTACTGTAATATGAAGAAGTCCCAGGTGCTTTGAAAGCATATTATAGATGAACCTAAACCTGGTCAGTGAGATGGGAGCCAATGGATTATAAGAGCAGACACATTTTAGGCAGAGAGGAAGTAGTCAAACTAATGCTGATTTAGCATAATAACGGATGCTTATAATGGTGAGCTTAAATCATAAAGGAAAGGTGAAATTTATTCAGTGTTCCATGTTTAAGAAAAAAGAAAAGTATTTAATATGCCTGGAAAGGTATAAAAACAATGGACATTTGAAGAAGTGAGCATTAGTTCTGTGTAGTTTCACTACATGAATAGGTTATTTTGGTGTTGACTGTAGGTGTATCCTCCCTGTCCTTTTGTATGAAATAGGAAAGTAAACTAAAAGGACCATTGCTTGTGTTTATACCAGCCTTTTCTAATATCAGATACCTAATTATGCTCTTGAACAATAACCTAATTACAAGATACTGTATAAATAGAGGACTTGCTAAGAATTAACTGCATTATAAAAAGAACATGTTAGTACAATATTTACTGACTGTACTGTTACTCCAAGAACTGTGTTAGAATGAGTAGTCAAAGATGAATAATAAAAAATCGGGTGGGGTGGGGTGGGGGAGGGAATAAAAAAGCAAAAAAAAAAAAAAGATGAATAGTTATAGTCCTTGCCCTGCAGAAACCCACAATATAGAAGTAATTCTATCACATATTTTCTTGAGTGTTGAGTATTATAAATCACATATAAGAAGTAATACCACCACCATCTCAGTGTGAATTGGTGATAATTTGACATTCATGATGTTTCTATTAACCTTCATTTTTTTTTTTTCCATCTTTCCAAAATCATGCATTCCCTCTACTTATTATGGTTTTTAACGGGGCTTGGATTAAAATGCTTCTTTGATATTGTAACAGATAAATATTTTATTTTCCAACTTACATTGTATCAAATAATTATTCTTAAATATCAAAAATAATGAATAAAATAAATTTTGACTTGAAAATTACCAGGAGATCCCTTATCCCTAATTTATTTTTTTAATTAATTTATTTATTTTAGTTGGAGGCTAATTACTTTACAATATTGTAGTGGTAGTGCTTGTATATGTATCAAATAGTTATTCTTAAATATCAAGAATAATGAATAAAATAAATTTTGACTTGAAAATTACCAGGAGATCCCTAATTTATTGAGTGGAAGGAAATTTATTCAGATTGAAGAGAAAGATTCTTTCATATGATTCATAAGTCCCCAGGATATTTAGTTACTTCATTTTAAGTGTCTTAACTGCAAAATGGAGAGAATGGATTTTGTTCTCGTCAAAGTTTTAAAAATTATTTTTAACAAAACCGTTTGAAAAATATATAACCTACATTCTTCCAATGGATAAAAGCAGAGTTGCTCTAATTGAAGGTGCTTCTGGCTAATAAGCTGTGTCTTTAAGAATAGCTTGAAAATCATATATTTTTAAGTGACAAGAGGTACAGGGAAGGATAGACTGTCCGATAGTTTGGTTTGACTGAAGCTGTATGCTGAACTGGTATAGAGTGTCCAAAGAAAGATACCTTTTAGAATAGAATATTTTATCTGTGTGTGTTGGCAACAATATGTAATGATGCTTCCACTATCTTCAGTTAGGCCCTCTTTGTTTATGTGACCTTTATTTAGATGCCCATTTAGAAGAGAATTAATACTACAGCCTGTTCCTCAGTACCACGATGCTAAAATTATCCAAATAATCATACTTCACACCCCCTCAAACTCAAGTGCCCTGAATGGCATTGTACTTACAAAACCGGTAGTGAGGTGCAATAATGACTAATATAAATGACCATGAGGAAGTTTAATGGGTAGCAGAAATTCAGTTAAGAGTACCTACTCTTGGGCACGCACGCTGTATGTGCCGACCGCTGGGGACCGTGCCCGGCAAGGCCTGAAGGCCCGCAGTTTGGCCAGCCATGTTCCTCTCCGCGGCGCCCAGTGGGGAAGACATATAAGAAATTTGCATAAGACAGCTGTTCAGAATGGAGCTGGAGGAGGCTTATTTGTGCACAGAGATACTCCTGAGAATAACCCAGAAACTCCATTTGATTTCATACCAGAAAACTGGAAGAGGTTAGAGGCCATTGTGAAAAACTACCCAGAAGGCAATAAGGCAGCAGCTGTGCTTCCAGTTCTGGATTTAACCAGAGACAGAATGGATGGCTGCCCATCTCCACTATGAACAAGGTTGCAGAAATTTTACAAGTAACTCCAATGAAAGTGTATGAAGTAGCAACTTTTTATACAATGTATAATCGAAAGCCAGTTGTATCACATTCAAGTCTGTACTACCACGCCTTGCTCTGAAACTCCAACAGCATTCTGGAGGCCATTCAGAAAAAACTTGGAATAAAGGTTGGAGAGACTACACCTGACAAACTTTTCACTCTTAAAGAAGTGGAATGTTTAGGGGCCTGTGTAAATGCACCAATAGTTCAAATAAATGACAACTACTATGAGAATCTGACACCTAAGGTTATTGAAGAAATTATTGATGAACTCAAGGCTGGCAAAATCCCAAAACCTGGGCCAAGGAGTGACGCTTCTCCGGTGAGCCAGCTGGAGGTCTTACCTCTTTGACTGAACCACCAAAAGGACCTGGGTTTGGTGTGCAAGCAGGCCTTTAATTTGTATTCAACTGTAAATATGTTAGTGGAGAAATAAAATATGAATCTCCTATCTCCCCAAACTTTTTATATTACTTGTTCATTTCCATCTGTGTACACCTCGCTTGTAACCTAGCAACTTACAGCTGTTAAGTACTATGTCAGAACTTAAGAGCACCATTTTCAACTGCCTGTTCACTTTCATCAATATTAGGGTACTGTGAAATAAAAATCCTGTCAAATTTCAAAAAAAAAAAAGTATCTACTCTTGCACTGTACAAGACCATGAGGATCTGAAGCTGAGCCTGATTTAAAAGACTTGGATTTTGATAGTGGACAGGCTGGTACACACACCAAGTTCAAGGAAGAAGTTAGCCTGTATTATCATCCATGTCGGGCACAGTGGAGTTCTGACCTAAGCGAATGGTCTCTTGTAAAGAAATTACTGCCTGGCTTCCTGTGAAATGAGAGCTCCGCACTTTGCCCTTGTGAATGTAATATGAAGCTTAAAAATGAAAAACAACCTGATAACCAGAGAGATCCTGGGCATCGCCTAATGCAAGCCTTTCCTCTTGGAGTTGGAAAAAACAAACCCGAGCAAGCCGTGCACTTGCGTGCAATTATCAGAAGGGCAAGTCAGTGGCAGAACAGTTTTCTGACTCCAGTCCAGTCTTCCCACTTGACGCATCAGTCATTAAAGCTCACCAGAAAGGTCTTCCTACTTCTTACCCTCTCTGCACCTGCTCTTTTAGTGTGAGGACAACCGTGAAAGAGCTGCCGATCTTGTTATCCCGGCTCAGCAATTCCACCCTCGGAACGGGTTTCCCCGGACCTGACCTAACCCGTTGACCCCTCCCCACGGCCGACCTCGGAAGTGACGTAACGGAAGCGGAAGCGGAAGTGCTGGCGTGGAGGCCGACTTCCTGTTGCTAGAGGCGGGGGGGTGGGGGGCTGGCTTGTCCGTGTGCGGTTGTGTGGGGCAGCCTGGGGCGGCCCCGGAGCGGCTGACCCTCTGCTTGCAGGGACCGGAGTCGCGAGGCGGCCGCCATGGCGGGGTCGGAGAGCCAGCTCAAGAAAATGGTGTCCAAGGTGAGGCTGCGGCGCGCTCTCATCTCTGCTCACACCCACCACTCCCCCCCGCTCCGCCAGGGCCTGCTCGACTAGCCCAACGAGCCCCCCAAGGCGGGCCCGAAGCCCCGGGCCTCCCCCGTCCGCCTCTGCTGCCGCCGGCTCCAGCATGCCGGTTCCGGGGCCGGCGGGGGGCGGCGACGGTCAACAATAGAGCGGAGCCGAGGCCGCCTGCCACCTGCCGCCCGCCCTCCTCTTTGCGGGCAGAGAGTTTGGAGCAGTCTGGGGCAGCATAGTTTTCACCAACACAAGGAAGGGGTTGTGCTTAAATCTTGGTCGTGGGCACCCCTCCCCGCATGTCCCAATGCAGGGCTCTTCATTCTTCTTCGCCCTTTCCTCCCGGCTTCCTGAGGTTGTGTCCTTTTCAGTTTGTATTCTTCACGCAGCTCAATAGCCCACCCCGCGGAAAATCCTAACTGTTGGTTGAATTGGCTCAATTATAAATAGAAACGTCCCGAGAAGCCCATTACCTCGGGGGAAATAGAATTCTATTACCATTCCAGGGACTTTGATTTGCTCAGAGTGACTCCCTTTTAATTGGATGCTGCTTATAAAGCCAATTTATTTACTTTGAAATTTTTAATCTAAACAATTCAAGACCGGTGTGGGTGTTTTATTTTTTTTTTCCTTTTTAAAAAAAAACCTGTAGGCATTTTGTATTTAAAGCCGTGAATTACTTTAACAACTACTTAAAATATGGCACCTGATACCAGAGTGAATTGGCACCTGATACCAGAGTGAATTGGGTGCTTTTTGGTTTGTTGCTTTGTGTTTTTTTTTTTTCAATTTATCAAAGCTAATTAATGGGAATAAGATGTATGTGAAGTGGTTGAGAGTTGAATATTCTCCAGTTAAACAGGTTTAGCTTTAGATACTTTAGTCAAAATAAGAGTGGTCGAAATTGAAGTAGTTTAAACAGTTTTCAGTATTACTAAAACACATTATTATGTGTAAACTTATTTCTTTGAAAAATATACTTTTTCTCCCAGTAAAATCATCCCTATAGTCTTTGATTGAAGAGCAAATAATCTCTAAGGAGAAAGCTTCTCTTTGATTTTTCTAATCATATCTTCTAGGCTTCTGATTTTCTTTCTTTTTTTCTAATTAAAATATGTAGTTGATTTTCTTTTGATAGAGTAAACTTATCTTTAATTGCAGGGAAAGTTTTAGGGAGCCTTAGAAAATTGGCCTGGATCTATGTTGTAGCATTTAATTTTTTGAAGTACATTATTTTATATGCTATGTAACTGAAGGGTATCTGTTCCATACCATTTGAAAAAATCTTTTAATTGATTACATTGTCCTTAAAGTTTATTCCTTCATGTATGTGTATGAAAGTATCTATATATAAGGACAAGAATATTCAAATATTGGTTTGGAATTTTAGAAACCATAATTAAGTTTCCTAAAGTTCCTGTTGAGGAACCTGCCTTCGAAGACAGAGGCAGGACATCTTTAAAAGATATTTTATACCTACACCTGCCATCTCCCTCCATCCTCTTTATATCCTAAGAGCAAAAAAGGACATAGTTTGGTAGAAACCAGCACAATACTGTAAAGCAATTATTCTTCAATTAAAAATAAATAATCTTTTTATAAAAAAGGACATAGAGCAGAGGTGGGAGGGAACATTTGTCTTTCATCTGGTTCTTGACGCAATACCTGAAAAACTGAGTCTCTTACAAGTGGTGATGTCACTTCTGAGTACTGACATCTTTTCTGTCCAGCTTGTTAATGGATAGATATGTAGACATGTAGGAATAGTAAGTAGGATAATAGGAGGTATTTGTGGAGTTTTTTCCTACTGGTGGAGGACTAGCTTCAGTTGTTATCCTTTCGGTTAGATAAGGCCCAATGAAGGAATTGGTAGTAGGACCTGGGACACATTGCTAGGGTGATGGTCCTTTACTCTTATCTGATTGTGGGACTTCCATCACCCATCATATTACTTGGGCCACCTGCTTTGACTTATATATTTTTTGAAGTATTGTTGACATACAACATTATATTATCTTTTTATATATTACTACAGTAATTTTTTTCCTTAAAGTAACTTTTTTAGCTTCCAACTTAGATATAGCTTTTAGTTTAACATCCTTTTCTGTCATCATCTTTGTAATTAAAGAGTTATATCTATACTGTTGGTCCATCTTGTTTTATACAAATGACTTAGATTTTTCATACAGACAACTGTCTGTATTCTTTCATGCTGTATGTAACAGCATTCCTATCAGTGGAGTCACTACCAGCTAGTTAGGAGAGAGCTGATACATTAGTGATTGTAATGCACTTCACACTGTTTTATTAGATTCTGGGGATACAATAGTAAACAGAAAACTCTATACCTGTGGAGTTGAAATTCTCATAGAAGGAATAAACAACTCAGTAAGTTCATTAAGTAGCATGTTGGAGGATGTTAAGTGCTTTGGAGAAAAGTAAAGCAAGAAAGGGTGATCGAGTTCTCAAATGTGAGGGTAGGATAGGTTGCAGTTTTATAGAGTGGTAAAGGAAGGCCTTCCTGAGGTCTGTTTGATCAGAGACTGTGAAAGAGGTAAGGAAGCAAACTGGAACAGTCTGGAGTAAGAACATTCCAGGAAGAAGGAAAAACAAGCTCAAGGACCCTCTTGTCATGCATGATAGAGAAACAGCGAAGAGAGCTAAGGGGCTGGACTGGAGTGAGAAAAGGGAAACAGTGCTGCTAAGTAAAGGGGTGGTAGATTTTGGAGGGTCTTGCAGGCCACTGTCAGCATTTTGGCATGTCCTTGCAGTGTGGTGGGGATGTTTTGACAGTATAGCTCAAGCTGCTGTACTGAGGCTAGACCGTAGGGGGTTCAGTAGAGTGGAGGGATAGCCACCTCTAAAAAGGCTGTTGTATAATAATAACCTAAGTGTGGCTATGAAAGTAGTGAGAAGTGTTCAGATGCTGGAGATTTTTGAAGGTAGAACTAACAGGATTTTCTGACAGACTCACTGTGGATGTGTAGGAAACTGAGGCATCCAGGATAATGTCTGAGTTTTTGTGCTGAGCATCTAGAAGGATAGGGGTATGGAAGAATGTGAGAGGGGTAGAATTGGGGGGAAGACAGAGGGTTCAATTTGATCATGTTATATTTGACTTTGGTTAGATTTCTAAGTGGAGTTCAGAAAAGTGGACTTTTTAAATTTGGAAGTCATCAGTGTATAAATGGTATTTTAAGCCGTGCGTGGAGGTCAACACCTGAGTAAGTGTAGACAAAGAAGATGACCAGGGACTGAGCTCTGGAGCTCAATGATATTAAGATCAAAGGTTAGGAGAAGAGAAAGAACCAGCAAAAACACTGAGAAGGGGCAGACACAGAGAAGAGGAAAAAGAATGTTTTGTTACTTTTTTTTTTTTTTTAAATGTCCAAGAGTCTTTTCTTTACTGAGTTCTTATTTCATCTCTACAATATCATTTCTTCTTTCTTTGAAATTTTTAATGCTGATTGTTTTTGAAATTTTCTTCTGTTCCTTGCATTATTTTTATTCTTAAAAGTGAAAGTCGCTCAGTACTGTCCAACTCTTTGCGACCCTATGGACTATACATTCCATGGAATTCTCCAGGCCAGGATACTGGAGTGGGTAGCCTTTCTCTTCCTGAGGGGATCTTCCCAACCCAGAGATCAAACCCAGGTCTCCTGCATTGCAGGGGGATTCTTCACCAGCTGAGCCACATGGGAAGGCCAAGAATACTGGAGTGGGTAGTCTATTCCTTCTCCAGCGGATCTTCCCAACCCAGAAATCAAACCGGGGTCTCCTGCATTGCAGGTGGATTCTTTACCAACTGAGCTATCAGGCAACACCCATTTTTATTTTTAGTTCTTTCTTTTCTGTTTGTTTAGGTCTGTGACATGCTTCTTGGAGACTTTCTTTTTGGAATAGCTGATGGTTCCTTTTTAAGAGAGGAGCACTAAAAGCTGATTGAAAGCTTTGTGTGCATGAGTGGAGCTTGTCAACTGGAGCTTCAGAGTGTTGTGAACACAGGGAGATTGCCATTTCCTGGTTTCCTAGTCTGCTCAGAGCTGTAAGCAAGGTTCCTAGGTTTCCTGGACTTGAGTGGTACAAGGCAGGGGTATGAGAATACGATATAGCATATGATAAATTGTGAAAGAGTCTATATTGACAGTAAATGCTGGAGCGGGGAAAGATTGGTATGGGCTAAAGGGAAGTCTGGAAAAGAATACATTGATAGGGAAAGAGAGGTGAGGTAGGTTTTTGAGAATGAGATTTGATTTGGTGGAGAGCATATTTTAAGTTGGAAAAAGAGCTAAAATGAAGGTAAAGGTGTGAAGAGGTGACAGAGAAAGCTACTGAGGCTCTTTCAGTCTTTATTTAATTGTTATTGATTGGTCAGAACCATTATACTTTAAAGAATAAAGTGCTATTGAGAAAATAGTTTTTAAAAAATTAAACTAGCAGTATGATTTGTGCATTGGTTTTAAACTAAATACATTTTTTATTTTCCTTTTCAGTACAAATACAGAGACCTAACTGTACGTGAAACTGTTAACGTTATTACTTTATACAAAGATCTCAAACCTGTATTGGATTCATATGGTGAGTTTATGCATAAAAATAATCAAGTCAGAGTTTACTCTTTTGTTAATAATTGTAGGTTTTCCATTTTCCTTTTAAGTCTCTTGGTTTTTTTCATTTTAGGACTGAGCCTTCACCTAAAAATGGTGTTGAGGGGATAGGAAATTACAAGATCTCATAAAAACATCTTATATTTGTTTAGTTATTTGAAGTTTTAAAATACCAGTCTAACAAAAACAGTGCAAATTTAGACTGAATGTTACAGATAGTTTAGTCCGTCATTTCCAGACATAGTATCCATGGTTGTGAAGAATGTTGCTTTGCGGGGTGGGGAGATGGAGGGGATTCTGTGGGTAAGTTTGAATACTTACAGGTTAAACAAAATTAAATGGATTTCTTTGGAGCAATATTTCTCAGAACCTTTAATATGTTTATGTATTTTGTCTCACCAAGAGGGGAGAGAAGATAATATATCGTTCAGTATATTCTAGAGTTAATTAGTGAACAGTTTTTTCTCTCTAGAGTATCTCTGTATTCTTAGGAGCACATTTTGTAAAATTATATTCTGGACTGTTCTTTTCATTTTATAGATGAAGAAAACACTTAAAAACTGTTGTCCTTAATTCTGGAGTATGTAGGTGTCGGTTTGTGTCCTCTCTCCATTGAGATGAAATGAAGTTGTGATTTAAGTAAGAAATGACAATATTTAGAGATGTTTTTAATAGTCTTTTTGGCCCCACCAACCCTAGCGTAATCTCTCCAGCCCTGTCTCCTTATAGACAACGTGCCAGGGCCAAGGGGAACCATGCTGCCTTGTGCCTGTTGTGAGGCCCCTGGCAGTGAGTGCAAAGAGCTGAAATTTGTAGCTGAGACTCTCACTGTAAACTCCACTCACCCCAAGGGCTTTGTAAACGGGAGCCTGGTGGAGAGGTGGGAGGCAGCAGAGAGGGAATCAATCCTGAATTTCCTGAACAACAGTCATGAACCAGAAGTCCTCTCCCACACTAGTGCACAGTTCTCCCTCCTGTCCACGTACTGCGCTGTGGTATTTAGATCTGCAAAAAATACCCAGCTTTCCAAAGTTAGAGCTACTTTTAAAATGCCTTCTCTGGGAGAATAAAGTGACTAAGGCTAGAAAGTTAAGTGTGTAGTTTTTATTGAATACTGAAAGAATAAATGATCAAAATTGACAAAGACTGCAGCCTCATTGAACAAATCTTGTATAGCTTTCTGTGACTGGACCAAGTCTAAACCATTGTCATCAACATGCTCTTAGAGTAAATATAGTCCTAAAATTTAATGAAGTCTTTTTAAAACACAAAATGAGAGTAAATTACATCACAGGGTATAAGTGTCAATATTAGATAAAAGATCTGAGGTCAACAGTATAGTTCTGTGTTCTTGTACTGTACATTATAGCCCTTTCCCCATATAGTACAGTGTTAATTCCAAATTGTTGCAAATAATAGCTGTCCATGGAATACAGATTATGTGCCCTAGTTATTTAATCAATTGTAGATAAGAAAACTTGCATGATGTGAGAAATACTTGTATTAAAAGATGTCTGTATTTGTGAAATCTTTTTTCCTTTTTATAACTGTGGGATACTGCATTGGGATTGAGAATGACAGTGAGAGGGGGTGAACATCTGAGAAATCTAAAATTTAATGCTATTAGGTTAATATTTGTGGAAGTGAAAGCGTTAGTCTCTCAGTCATGTCCCACTCTGCAACCCCATGGACTGTAGCCCACCAGGCTCCTCTGTCCATGGAATTCTCTAGGCAAGAATACTGAAATAGGTAGCCATTCCCTTTTCCAGGCGATCTTCCTGACCCAGGGATCGAACCCAGGTTTCCTGCAGTGCAGGTGGATTCTTTATCATCTGAGCCACCAGAGCAGCAATTAATAATGATTTTTAAGTAATCTTATGATCATGTTGGTTGGAGACCCGAGCTCTTATTTATTGATACTATAGCATTCACATATATTTTCCCAAGTAATTCATAGTATCTTTACTCATTCAAAAGCTGATCCCATTAAGTCAACAAAGGATAATTTTTTATTGGACAAAATGTTTGAACATTAGCAGGTTTGTCCCTTTCAAGAGTAGTAAGGCATTGTAGCCATTGTTTCTGAAAGAATAACTTATGTAAGAGTATCTGTCAAAATGCTTATTGATTAACTCAATATTCTCACCTTTCAGTTTTTAATGATGGCAGTTCCAGGGAACTAATGAACCTTACTGGAACAATTCCTGTGCCTTATAGAGGTAAATGTCTTATGTGATTTATGTGTCTAGCATAGATGCATTTTAATTCATATTTAGTTGCCAAAGAATTGTAAGTAAATTAAGCTTGCTTTCTCATGACTTGTGACAATAACTTGTGACTTTAACTTCTAATTGAAGTTCATTTGGCAGCAGCACCTAATATTTTCAGCTTCCTTACAAAGCTTCCTTGCACCACCTTCCTTACAAAGATATATCAACAAGTAAGTGCCTAGGAGCACTGGGAGCGTTTTGTTTCAGAGAATCTTAGAACTAGAAAGGGATCTTGGCTGCCTCCTAGTTCAGCCTCCCATCCTATTCAAACTTACCTGACAATGGGAAGCGGTGTAATGTAGTGACTAAGACAGAGGCTTTACAGTCAGGGCAGAGTAAGGTTTTAGTTCTCGCTTTGTAATCGATTAGCTTTGTGGTAGTGGGCATCTATAGCATTTGGATAATGGTCCTAACTCAAAGGATAGTTAATTTGTAATAATACATGTTGTAAAGGACTTAGCTCAGAGGCTGGTATATAATAAAGAGGTACCAAAATTAGCTATTATCTATGGTTGTAATGCTGATGATGAATAATTCCATCTCTTAGCCAGTCAGCCACCCTCTGCTGGAATACTTAAAGCGATAATGGAGCATTCAGCTTCATAAGCAGCTGTTCTGTTTTTGGACGGCTTTGTTGGTTAATTGTTGCTTGTAACTAACTAAGGCCTGTGTCTCTGTAACCTACCCACTGATCTTATATAGTACCTGCCATGCGTAGAGGTTAAGGGCTAGGGATACAAAGGTGAATAAAGGATGTACTGTCTCTGGAAGAACATACACAAATAGAGGAAATGGGGAATAAATAGATATTTATACTATCCTATACCTGCTATAGAATAATAAAATATGTGCTGTGAGATTATAGAGGAGAGCAGGAACATATAGGAAGGTCATCCAAGAAATGATGTTCAAACTTAATATTAAGGGATGAGTCAACCATTCAGAGGGAAAAAACACTTGAGCATCAGCATTTCATAGAGCAAGTATGAGCAAAATGCAGGATAACTGACTTTGCCTTTACCCCAGGAAGTAAGCTCTGGTGAGGAAATAGGTGTGTGAGTGAAAGTAGGAGGCAGAAAACTCTTGTAGACATAATTAAAAGTATTATTTTTTCTTCCAGTTTTGTTGAGATGTAATTGATAATAGCATTGGTAAGTTTAAGGTATACAGTGTAATGATTTGATTTCATACATCAAGAAGTGATTACCGTAAGTTTAGTGAACATCCATCATCTCTTATAGATACAATTAGAGAAATAGAAAAAAAATATTTTTCCCTTGTGATGTGTACTCTCTTAACTTTCATATATAACCTAAAGCAGTGTTCATGGCATTTATCATATGGTACATTACTTTCCTAGTACTTATTTTATATCTGGAAGTTTGTACCTTTTGATACCTTACTATAATTCACCCTTCCCCCCAGCCCTCACCTCTGATAACCACAAATCTGATCTCTTTTTCTATTTTTGCTTATTTGTGCGTGTTTGAAGGATAATTCACCTATAACACTATGTCAGTTTTTGTTACACAACATAGTGATTTGATATCTCTATACATTTCAAAGTGATCCTCATGAGAAGTCTAGTTACCATCTGTCACCGTACAAATCGTTACATAATTATTGAGTTTCCCCTCACTATACATTTCGTTTATTCTGCAGCTGGAAGTTTGATCCTCTTGATCTCCCTCACGTATTTCTCCCCTCCCACCTTTCTCCCTTCTGGCAACTGCCCGTTTGTTCTTTGGATCTATGAATCCATTTCTGTTTAGTTTTGTTTGTTCATTTGTTTTGTTTTTTCAGTTCCACTTATAAGTGAAGTCATACTTTGTCTTTCTCTGTTTGACTTATTTCAGTTAACATAATACCCTCTGGGTCCATCCATGTTGTCACAAGTGGCAAGATTTCATTCTTTTTTATAGCTCAGTACCACTTCATTGTGTATCTGTATACCACATCTTTATCCATTCATCCATCAGTAGGTGCTTAGGGCGCTTCCATATCTTGGCTATTGTGACTATTGTTGCAGCTTTTCAAATTAGTATTTTACTTTTCTTCAGATAAATACTCAGAAGTAGAATTGCTGAATCATATTTTGTTCTGTTTTCCTGTTTTTCATTTTTAAGGAATCTCCATATTGTTTTCCACAGTGACCTCACCAGTTTATATTCCCAACAGCTGTGCACAAGGGTTCCCTTTTTAATGTACATTTTATCTAAGCTAAACCTTTGTTCCCTCACCATTTTTTTATATGGCACAGCTCGTAAGCCTGAGCAATTCTGGAGAAAGCATCATTTTCACAAAGCAAAGAATTCTAGGTGGTGGAAATAAAGTTATGTTTTATGTATTAAGATGTATCCTTTGTTGGGGGCGGGGGAGCGGTTCATTGTAGAAGTACTTTTGAGTAAAAAAATAAATCCAAAGTCCCATCACTGATTTTTTCAAGTGAAATGTATGTGTATATACTTGTATGAAGTAACACTGTTTCTAAGAAGGGGAAATGTATCTGAATTGTTAGGTGATTCAGATGATTGCTTGGGACATTGGGCTTTGAGCTTAGTAAGAAAGTCTTTGATTTATGTTCAGTATAGTAACTCTATTGGATCCTTTGAAACACTGTTCATTTTGAGTATATGTAGGCAAATTTCTCAACTGAGAGAGATTCTATTACATAAAGCAAAGGGAAGGAGATGACATCATTGATTCTGAAACTACCTCTGAAAAGCCATTGGTCAGGCTCTGACCAACAGTCAGCATGTTTGACATTTGGGTTAGGTCTTACACAGTCTGACTTTTGGCACGGGAGTTTCAAGTCCATTGTATATCCCTTTCTGGTAGAACACCATTGTCTCCAGTCTTCCCAGGAAATTTTAGTAACTGAAGTGACAGAAGTCAAATAATAAAGAATGGCTTGAACCAAAAAGTAATTTGTGAATAATATGTTTACAGCAGTAAGCTCACACTGGTAGAGTAGAGATCAGTTAACTCCTTAATCCTGCTCTTGTATTTTACAAACTGAAAATTTGAGAAAGTGATCTTAAACAGACTCTGAAACATAAAATATTTCTTGTGATTTTTTTTTTTTAAAGTGTTGCTTAGTTGTAGCTCTGTTTTGCTTCCCTGCTAAACCATTATTGAAAAATAATGAAAATAAAGTAACTGAAGTTTCTCTTTCTCTCAGGTAATACATACAATATTCCAATCTGCCTGTGGCTGCTGGACACATATCCGTATAATCCCCCTATCTGTTTCGTTAAGCCTACTAGCTCAATGACTATTAAAACAGGAAAGCATGTGGATGCTAATGGGAAGATATATCTTCCTTATCTACATGAATGGAAGCACGTAAGTATTAATGGTGTTCTGTGAATTTGCTGTATTATATATTTTGTTCACTAGCATATACTTTATGTTAACACTCAAGGAGGATTAAAGGAGGATAAATTCATGTAAGATCACTAATCACCGAGCTGGGTAATTGAAAAAGGCTCTTTGAAAGAAACATGTCTTATATTTTTATAGAGCTTGGTAATTTACAGAATACATGTAGTCACTATTTTGTTTGCTTGAGTTGATCCTTTAAGAATAGATAGAATTTACATATGGGGAATACATTTTAAAAAGTAGTATTCTTTGGCATATAATTGTGAAACTGTTCAAATCTCATTACTCAAAGTGTTCCAATCAAGAAGTTATAGGAAGAAACTTTTGATGGTTTAGCTCTGAGTTTCTATCCAAAATATTGCTAGAAAAGCCAAACAAAGTAGAACCAACATCTGTGGAATGCTTTGCAGAACTGTGAAGCAGTTAGGACTTGAAGGGCCAAGATCCTATGAAGAAGGAAACTACAAAAAGATGAATCAACCTTCTGCCAGTTTTCCCTAGGAGTATTTACTGATTGTTGGTGCAAGGTAAGAGGCTGAGAATCTTGGCAGAAGGCCTTAGCTAGAGGCAAAGAAGATTGCAAAGTTTCTAACAGTCTCCTCGAGCTCAAAAGAAAACAGTTGTTCTGTCTGCTAGGTACCCAGTATTTTAGGAGCCAAGAATTTAGGAGAAAAGGAAGCTACAAAGAAGTGAGACAGATAATCTGCATGTTCCCCTCAAAGACGTATGCTGAATTCCTAAATTTCAAAGACACGATGTTAAAAAAACTAAGCAGAAAGCCTCTGAAAAACACAGCCAAGCAAGCTCTCAGCCGTCTTAGGTTGTGGAAGCAGTAGGAGTTTGAAACCTTATCAAGGAGGATGGGTAGAAGTAAATACCCTAGATTCTTAGTTGGCATGCTGGAGGAACACACCTTGTGAATGAGAACTCAGGCAGAATGAGCCCTGTAAAACTCCAAACTTGAATCAGCTCAGCCCCTGATTATGTTAAGGTGATTTTCCACACCTATCTGCCAGTGATAAGATAGAGTGAACTTTGGCTGAAGGAAGATAGTATATAGAACCTGTGTAATTATTCATGAACAGTGTCAAGCATACAATTTAAAATTATCAAGTGCATCAAGAGATAGGGCACAGAGTGGGGGGAAAAGACACTAGAAACAGGCAGGCACCACCCTCGGGTAACCCAGTTATCAGACAGAGACTTGAAAATGATTATGATTAATGTGTTCAAGGTGGAGAATTATAGTAGGTATAATATAATTTTATTAAAAATGAACCAAATAGAAATCTTAGAACTGAAAAATAGAATAATAGAAATTTTAAAACTCAGTAGGTGGGTTAGTAGCAGATTGGACTCAGCAGAATAGAGAATCAATGAACTGGCATATGAATACTTTTATATTTTTAATGCTAGTGACCTAGAAATAAACCTTACAAAAGATGTACACATGCATTACAGAGAAAACTTTAAATTTTGTTGGAGATACTAAAGAAGCTGCTACTGCTGCTGCTAAGTCGCTGCAGTCATGTCCGATGACTTACGTCAAAAGAAAGAGAACCTTAGTTATGGATTGAAAGACTCGGTATTATATAGACTCTTCAGTTTGTAGTATATCTACAAACTGAACTATTTCCTAAGAGAAGCTTTTGTTTCTTTGTGTATTTGTTTCTTAATTTTGTGAACTTGATAAGCTGAATCTAAAATTTCTATGGAAATTCAAAAGATTAAGAATAGCCAAGGAGAATAAGATGGAAAGAACTTGCCCTATAGGTATCAAAATGTTTTTTAAAAAAATTAGTAATTAAGATGGCTTGGAATTGTCAGAGAAGTATTCAAATGGATAGATGGAACATAATAAATAACCCAGAAAAAAGATCCACTATGCAGGCATATGTTGGAGATATTGCAGACTTGATTCCAGACCATAGCAATAAACCGAAATAGTGCAATAAAATGAGTCACATGAATTGCGTGGTTTCCCAATGCATATAAAGGTTATGTTTACACTGTACTGTAGTCTGTTAAATGTGCAATAGTGTTAGGTCTAAAAAAACAATGTTTATACCTTAATTAAAAAAAAAAAAACTTCATTATATGCTGTAACAAACCATAATAGAATATGAAAAAGAATATAATTGAATCACATTGCTGTACAGCAGAAATTAACAGAACAATGTAAATCAAGTATACTTTAAGAAAATTAAAAAACATATATTTTATTGTTAAAAAAAGTTAACTATTATCTGACAATACAGGGTTGCCACAAAACCTTCAATTTGTAAAAATTGCAATATTTGCAAAACACAGTAAAGCTAAGCACAGTAAAAAAAAAAAAAAAAAGTTATGCCTAAGTATAAACACTTAATGTATAACACTGATGGTATAGAAGATCAGTGGGAATAAGATTAAGAACTTCAGTAGTGGAGTTGGGACAGATTCCTGTTTGTATCGTATACAAAAATTAATTTCAGATATATTGTGAAAAGCAAAAAAATAAAACAATATGGGAGACTGCCTTCATGATCTTGTAATAGGTGAGGTTTTTTTTAAGAAGATGCAAAACTTTTACTATAAAGGAAAAGACTAAATTTTACCTCGAGTTTATGCAAATTAAGAACTTCTGTTTATTAAACACACATTAAAAGGTGTGAAAAGACTAACCATAAACTGAAAGAATATACTCATCACCTACAGTATAATATCCAGAACATAAAAATAACTTTTGGGCATCATAAAAAGAAAGAAGCCCAATAGAAAAATAGATGAAAACTATTGGATAAGTATTTCACAAAAAATCCTAATGGCCAATAAATATATGGAAAGATTTTAATCCTGCTAGTGGAGAGGGAAATAAATAATAATTTAAAATCCTGAGATACCATTACATGTCCATTAAATTTTCACTCCCAGTTGATCATACCAAGAGGTAAAGAGGATGTGGAACAAAGAGAACTCTTAGACACTGCTGATGGAGATTTACACAGCTACTCAAAATTAGCTTGGCTTTACCTAGTAAAGTTAGTTGTAACTGCCCATGTCCTAGCAGTTCTACACCTTGGTTCTACTTTATACATTAGAGCAGCGTTTCTCAACCTCAGTGCTACTGACATTGTGGTTTGGGGGTTGGATAATTCTTTACTATAGAAAGGCTGTCCTGTTCATTACAGGATATAGAATCCCTGCCCGTTATCCACAAGATGCCAGTAGCATGACACAGTTGTGACAACTATAAATGTCTCTCGACGTTTCTAAATATTCATTAGGAGGCTAAATAGCACCCCCAGTTGAAAACCACTGCACAAGAGTAAACCTTGCACATATAAGGAAACATAGCAAGAATGTTCATGACAACATAAATAATCAATCCATATGACCGTTAGCAGTATAGAAGCATGAATAAAGAACTTGTATATTCACTCAGTAGAATACCATACAACGATGAAAATGAATTTATATTCTTGAACAAGAATGTATCTTACAAACATTGCTGAAATAAGTCTGAATAGAATACACAGTTTGATTTAATCCATATGAAGTTCAGAAATAGGAAAAATTAAACATACTGTTTAGAGAATTGTTTATAAGATGTAATATGTTTAAAGAAAAGAATGATTATCCACTAAGTCAGAGAAGTGGGTAACTATAGATAGATGGGGAGGCAGTCCGGAACTTATAAATTACTGGCAATCTTGTGCTTCTTAACTTGGATGATGGCTACAAAAATATTTCCTTTATGGTTACTCTTTAAAGTTACATTTATTTTATACATTTGTCTATGTATGATATATTCCACAAATCTAACGAGACATAACAGTAGCTAACTTTGGCATGGTATTCAAGATTATATCATGGAAGATCCTGATTTTTAGCTACAGATTTTGTCCTTTAATAAGCAGTTGGGAGTCATTTTAGATGTTTGAACCAGAGTAGGGTATTAAATCGGAGAAGGCAATGGCACCCCACTCCAGTACTCTTGCCTGGAAAATCCCATATGGACGCAGGAGCCTGGTAGGCTACAGTCCATGGGGTCACGAAGAGTTGGACACAACTGAGCGACTTCACTTTCACTTTTCACCTTCATGCATTGGAGAAGGAAATGGCAACCCACTCCAGTGTTCTTGCCTGGAGGATCCCAGGGACGGGGGAGCCTGGTGAGCTGCCGTCTGTGGGGTCGCACAGAGTCGGACGCAACTGAAGCAACTTAGCAGCAGCAGCAGGGTATTAAATACAGTGATTATCAGATATAATATCTGAAGTATACTAGATAAATACATTAATTAGCTTTCTCACTGAAACATCACTATCTGCTCTACAATATTCTAGAGACTTAACACTAGAAATTTCTTGCCCAAATAATAGTCTACTGGGAGTCTTCCTTGCTGGCAGGCAGCTTTCCTGAAGCTCCAGGCTCTTTCCAGTTTGTGGTGCCACCATCTGCCAGGGCTTCAGAGTCCTCTGCATCAAGGAAGACAAGCAAAGAGGGACTAGTGAAGGACTGCCTTCCTTATGCACCTTGGCTTAGAAGTTAAATCTCTTCTGCTTATGGTCCGTTAGTAAAATCTAGTTGCAAGAGAGACTGGAAAATGTTACTGCATAAGCAACTGATTCTTAGCAACAACTCTGTATTAGGGGCGGGGAGCATGAACTTCTTCTATAGAAAATGCTCTCAATCATAGCAAATAAGTAAAACTAGAAGCCACACAGAAGGCTATTGCAGTAATCTAGCATAATGCAGAAGATGAATGAGGGCTGCTGTCATTTATCTTGATCTTACCAATTAAATTGCTTATTAATCTTAATTCTGAATATATATACTGCTTGGAATGTAAAATTAACCTTTTTATTGCTTTCTGGAAAAGCAAACAAAAAGGGATAGGGAAGGAAGCAGTTTTGCTCTTTGCAGGGTTTTCAATAGGAAAGCAGTTTTATAAAGATATGTTTCAGTTGACCTTTAGGCATTTGAGCTAAAATAAACTAATATTCTTGCTATTTTTTTTTGGTATCTTTCCTGTACTATTCTGAATTAGTCATTTGTCATTCTGAAATATTAATGACCTGTTGCTTTATAATAGGCCTGGAAGTAGATATAAACAATTCATTTTCCTTCCTTCATAAACTAACATGAAAGGAATGGTATGATAAAGAATTAAAATAAAACTTGTCTTGACAAAATGATGGTTATGAGACTGTATAAATGAAGTACTTATTCATATTACAACATGAGTGAGCCTTTGAAAATAATATGCTAAGTGAAAAAAGCCAGACCCGTATTATATTATTGCATTTACATGAAATGTTCAGAGTAGGCAATCCATTGACAAAATAGATTAGTGGTTATCAGGGGCTGGAGGGAGGGGGAAATTGGAAGGGATCACTAATAGGTACAGATTTCTTTTGAGGATGATGGCAGTGTTCTGAATTAGATAGTGATGATGGGGGAAAAAAACCCCACTGAACTGTATACCTTTAGATGGTAAATTTTATGCTATATCTCAGTTTTTAAGTTGCATGATTTTAAAATCATTTTATGAGTTAGTTTGGGAGTTTTCTTGAACTAAAAATAAGAGATTAAATTTTGTGGTTCTCAGTAGCAACCCTCCCCACACACCAGCCATGATCTCTAGCCCACTCTCTTCAGTGCTACACAGATACTTGACATGCTCGCTCCCAGCCTCAGCATGTAAGTTCACAGACATACATAAGAAAGATATTGGAATCGTGAGAATCTGTAAGTTTTCCTGAGAAACTTTCTGAAATGTTATCTGTTGTCATTGACCATACTTTGGGGCAGAAGTAAACAAAATTGGTGCTTAGGAAAGTTGAAAACAGCTGGTAAATTCTTCTGTCAGAAGAAGGGAAGTTATGAAGATGGTTAGCTGATCAAGATCATTGAGTAATCCTTCAGAACTTGATGAACTCATGAATGAAATATATAAGATGAGCTACACACAAAGTATAGTAAGGGGTGGAAATGGGATCATCAGATAAGTCAGTTTGAACAACTTTGCCTGGCATAGTTTGTCTTAAATTAGGAATCAGTAGATATTTGAGAAAAAAGTTTAGCAGCCTTTATGGGATACAGCACTCTCTTTATAACTGCGGTATTAGAAGGAAAGGTCCTTTAACAATTTGTATCTTTTGTACAACAATCTAGTAATTTCTAAAATGGATTCTACCTATAATTTAAGAAATTACAATACTGTAATAAAAATTAGTTGAGGAACATGTGTTTTCAAGGTAACTAGTTATCTTTTCAAAGAAAACTTGGTTATCTTTTTAAAGGGCTTAAATAATATTTGTGATTAGTGCTTACATCTGTCCCTAAATTTGTACCAGAATTCTTAATTTGTTCTCTGGAAATATAATAAATTTTGGTTAGCTGTATGGAGTCACATGAAGAAGAATACTATCTGAATTTTGTAGTATAGTGCTTTCGCTAGTGCTGGTTTTCTATACATGAAATAGCAGCCTTGCTACACATAAATAATAAGAAATCACATAGCTCTGTTAATTAAATGTGATTTTCATGTTTGGAGTCCTACAAAGAAAATTGTGGAGCTAAGTTGAAAACAGATAAGAACTGGCCAGACATTTCCTGTTTACCAAAAATTAAATCTGTAACTGCCTTGGATTTGTTTTCCATTTTTAGCCACAGTCAGACTTGTTGGGGCTTATTCAAGTCATGATTGTGGTGTTTGGAGATGAACCTCCAGTCTTCTCTCGTCCTACTGTTTCAGCATCCTATCCACCATACCCGGCAACAGGGCCACCAAATAGTAAGTAGAATTGAGATTTGATTTTTATAAAATCACATAAACAAAAGAAAACAGAAAATCTCGTAAAAGAATTTGTTTTTAATGACTTCCCTTTGCTTTTTTAGCTTATCAAGTTAGTGGATTTTTTGGAGGTATTCTGAGGCCCCACATCTGCATGTACAGATTCCCAACAAAGACTGGCATTTGGGCTTTCGTTTGTGGGTAGAAATCTTAACTATGGGTGTGCTGGATTCCAAAATGGAAGAGAAAGAATGCTGGAATAGAGCTGGAATTTTTTTTTAATTATGCATGCCATGGAATAGCTTTATTTGATCAATTTGGAGGCAGATAAAACCTGAAAGGCAATCTGACCTCTCCATTTCTTTGCAGCACCAGGATCAGTGTTGCAGATAATAATCAATTATAAAATCAACTATATCATTCATGTTCAGCTATTCTGGGTATACACAATGACCTTCTAGCTCTCAGCTTTCTTCTGTTGAGTACAGCCAATTCATTTTACTTTGAGTCCAGGGGGTGGGGCATGGAGTCAGTATCAATTCTCCCCTAATTCGTGTACATTATCTCTATTATTTCTGGGTTGTTTTTTTTTAAATAATTCTTACTGATACTTTAAAATCACCATAGATAATTGAGAGTTGGTTGTACTGTTTTGACTTTACTAAACCTGTTGATTGTGTTTTGAGCTGTGGTTTGTTGTTTTTTTAAACAGATTTTGTTTAATATTATCATTAAATTTATTTATCTTATAAGTTAGAGTACATGGACTTTCATTTTCCTTCTGCTGAAAATTATCCTCTTCCTCTTTAATTCATTCTATCTTGAGGAGCATCTTGACTCACAAGCTGAATGGGAATCTAACAGAATTTCCTGAATCCTTTTCCTTCCCTACTTTCCCAGAAAAAGTTTGGTTGTAGCATTTTGTAGCTCTTTTAGTAAAGTAGATTCTAGGGATTCTTTTGGTCCAGAAATTTGTTTTCATCTTAATAAATTCTGTTGACTTTAATACCCAAGATTAATCTTGCCCATCTAAGTTTGAAATGCCAAATGTTTCCTAGCTCATCATTTATATTTATTTGCTCAAATAACACAGCCAGTGACCACTTACGATAAAGATAAGGAAGTTAGTCTCCTAAGCAACATGTTTTTCCTAAATTTCTTCTAGTTTTATATTAACATTGGAAGTGCAGTATTCTAGAAAGAGATCTCACTAAACAGATTACTGTTACAGTTCCATTTTGTACTCACTCGCTGTAAATCACTAAACAGTCTAGAGCTGATATATGTAAATTACTAAAAGAGACCAACTTACTGTCTACCCATTACAGTTTCAATACTTTTTATACATTTAAACAGTATTCTTTATTATTAGGTATGACTACAAAGAAATGAAGGTCTGAATTCTGTCCTACACATACACATCAAGGAATAGCCCACAAATTTGGATCCATACTTAAACAAATACGATCTTCTAGTTGAAAAATTATGTACTTCTATTATTATTATCATCATTATCTTTAAACATTTTTGATCTTTAGCTTTAGGATGACTTTTGAGTTAGGTAGAAGTCACACCAAAAAAGTGTGCTATGGCCAAACTTCATTTTTTGTCAGTAATAGTCAACACTCAGTGGTAACTGTGAGACACAGCTAAACACTTCATATTAGTTCTTATTTAATCCTTATATATGTTATGCTTATTTGTATTCCATTTTATTCTAGCTCTGAAATTATTTCACCTCATTATCTGCTTCCTTATCAGTCTTGGACTCAGATAACTTTTGTTGTTTCCCAAAATAAAAATTTGAAGAGTTTGGTCAAATTACTAGCTTTGCAGAACCTTAGAAAAGGAAAATTACTTATAATTATGAGAAAATTGCTTATAATGGTGAAATGTCGTTTATATGTGTGTGAGAGAAACTAGCATGGGGAGAGAAACTGGTAAGTGACTGTACATGTTGCTGATACCTGATAGTGGCCAGCCTCATCTTTTGATGTTCATAAAGATCAACCGTGTTTTGACCCAGGAAGAAGCAGTGTTTTATGAGATTTAGCAGTTGTGACATTTGGAAGGTGTTTTCCCTTTCTGAAATAGCATTAAACATCATCCTTAGCTTCACTTTTCTTAGGAAAATATTTACTTATGACACCTATAGATTCATCTTAACAAGAAGACTATGAACACTGATACTTGGGGATGTAAGCTCAGCAACTCTGATAAAGACTTTTAAGGCCTGTAGTCAGAGCCCAGCGAGCTTCTCCCATCTGCTTGCATTATGTACTCCAAAAATTTATTTCTCGAAGGTTCCGCCTCTCTTCAAGCCTTTGTATACTATTCATATACTCGATCACTGGTGTTTACCACCACATCCTGTGTTGAAACTAGCTGCCTCTTGTATGATCCCGTATGTAACACTCTGTACTCACCCTGTCATAACACATGTCCCTCTATTGATATTCCTTTGTTTATCTCCTCATAAGACTATAAGCAGCTTGAGGCCAGGAAGGTTTTTTTTTTTTTTCAATCTGGTCCCTGTCACAGAGAGGCACTAAAATATTTATTGATTGAATTAATAGCTAATTCATCATTATATTCAGTGAGAAAAATTTCACTGAGGATAATTTGATTCTCAAACATGTCATTTCCAGTTAAGGGTGAAATTCTTTTTTTCTTCCTCACTGTTGGTTAACTTCTTGGCACCACTGACTAGCTTCTGTATCATTAGTGTTCTCTTTAAAATATATATAAAACATTCTTTAAGCATACTAGCTTTGAACCCTTCCCCCTTGGTATTTCCAAGCTTTTGTTTGTTTTGTTTTAACTAATCTAGGTGAATATAAGTTTTGTGTAGGATTTCTTAATAGTAATCTGAAATCCTTTAAAATCTTCACTCAAGCCAACAAAACCAGATGTGCTAATTGGTCAACATAATCTTGTAAGAAATATCAAAAGATACCTTAGATATAATAAAGAGGTCACTTTGTAAGAGGCTGACCTTGGACCCCTTCCTCCAAATTCCAAACTGAATTGACTCCTGTCTCAGACTGTAGATCAGCTTTAGGCTTGAACAGCTAACCAAGTTGACCTGTTGGCCAGTTATTCCTTGTTGGGATTGTCATGTGTGTTGTCATAACTCATGTTTAATGCTTTTAGAATTACATGATTTTAAGATATTTATTAGCTGTAGTAAAGAACTAATACGGATGGAGTGTTTGTTTTGTTGGCAAGATTTGAATTCTTTAACTGTGTGAAATTTTGCTGTGGTTTGATGGTGATGTAACAGTCTTATTTAATAACCTGTATATCCAGGACTGTGCATATTATTTTAAAATGTTAAAAATTATTTTTAGCTTCCTACATGCCAGGCATGCCAAGTGGGATTTCTGCATACCCATCCGGGTACCCTCCCAATCCCAGGTAATGAAAAAATATCTTTTGAATAATTGTTTTAGAAATTCTGTTAGATCTAGAATAAAATAATGGGTGCTAACTAGGGCATTAAAGTAAATTTGGTTGCAATTTAATGGAAGGTGAAACTCAGTTTATTGTTGACATTTTATGGTATGTGCATAGTTGAACAGGAGTTTTTTCCATTCTAAGGAAATGCAGCTCTATTCTGTTTACAGAGAGGAAAGGGGTTGGGAAATGACGATGATCTTGATTAGTTTTGGACCTTGAAATCCTTGCTTGTTTCCTTTTGAGAACTCTGTATATCCATTGTAAATAGCTGAAAGATTAATGGAATACTAATTATGATGACTTCAGCCATGGAGAAAAATATTTTAATATCCTTTTTAAGAAACTAACCTTTTCTGTAAACTATAGGGAATGAATTAATAGGTCATATGATGGGGTCACTCTTGGCCCCATGATATTTACTTATTCAGTTCATAGACTACTATTTATTCAGTTTATTGCCAACCTTCATTATCCATACGATAATAATTATAGAAGGAAATTAATAGTGAAATCAGTCTATGAATAATACATGTGAGAAAAATCGGTAAGAAATAATTATTAACCCATGTTTTAAATGTGTGCCTGTTTCATTGGTGATCTAGGAGTAGTTTCCACTCTTTGGGGTTAACTTAGAATCCAAGGTGGTCTTGGGACTAACTTAGAATGCAAGACAGACCTATACTTGGTGCCTGGATGAAATTTACAGCTACTAGAAATTAATAAGAATTAACAAGAAAATTTTAACCCTCAATTCTTTCAGCTTCAAAAAACCCTCACAAATAAATGCAACTGAATTTCCTCAACACTTGCCATAAATAAACATATGTATGTACATATATAATATGCCGGCTCTTATAAGTTAAATTTAGCAAGCATATTTATTTGGGGGCCTTTCTTAGTTTCAGGGACTAGCTTAATAAGGTAGTAAATATTCTTTTACATTTAGATGAGTAAGCAGAGACTAGATGAACATCCATCAGAGACAAGAGAGACAGATTCCTATGGTTGTTATATACAGTAACAGGTTGTCAGTTTTAGATTTCTTAAGGCTGTTAATTTTCTGATTAAGTTACAGAAATGGAATTCTGTCTGAAACTTTGAAATTATAAGCCTTTATAATCAACAGTTGCTAGTAAGAATCAACTTTGGGTATATAGGGAATGATTATTAGAAGCACAATAAGGAAATGGACTTCTGAACAATAAAGCCACTTCAGAAAAGACTCGTAGATAAAAATGAAGGCTGAAAATATTGACAGAAATGTGAATCATATTCACTTAATCTTACATAACCTTCAAAGTGTCTTTTGTAAGGTTATTTGTAAGAAGTTGCTTTTTTGAGGCAGCTGTTTTTCAAAGATTTAATGGGGTTGTGTGTGTGTGTGTGTGATGTAACTTTTAATCTCATGACATGCTGATGAGTTGTTAAGAGTAACTGTATTCAAATTGTTATGTATATCTTTCAGCATGTGAAAGGTCTTGGCAGAAGAGCCTGAGAACCTCTTTCCCTTCTCCCTTTATCCTAAAGGAGAGTTAATAAGTCAGTGACTCGAGTCTGTATTTGTAAAACAGTGAATATGAGAGTATTTATTCTTGTTATAGAAAGTTGGACTAGATAACCTCTAAGGTCTCTTTCAAATTTTAAGATCTTTTGAAAGTTTTATTTAGCACCTGCAGCATGTATACAAGGATATTAAAAAGTATGTCAAGAATAGTTGTTTCAGTTTTGGTATATATACTAGCAAGCAGGTATTATTAGAAAGAGTTTCTGATATCATAAAAGACAGGAAATGGTAAATGTTGTGATAAACTGAGTTTTAAAGGAGCGGTCACATCTGATTTGGAGGTGGGAGCTCAGAGGTGGCTTCATAAATGAAGGAACTGATTTATGAGGATGACCTTAAGAAGAAAAAAAAACATTTACAGGTGGAGGGAGCAGCAAACAGTAATAACCTTTTACAGCTGAGAGGAAACTTATTAGTCATCAAGTTCAGCAACTCATTTTATGCAGTCACAGGTATGATATAAAAACCAAAAAAAAAAATCCCAGAAAAGAATAAGGGAACACCCTAATATGGCAGGAAAATACAGGATTATGAGTAGAAGAATTGAAAAGAATAAAGGTGCTGCTGCTGCTGCTAAGTCGCTTTAGTCGTGTCCGACTCTGTGCGACCCCATAGACGGCAGCCCACCAGGCCCCCCACCCCGTCCCTAGGATTCTCCAGGCAAGAACAGTGGAGTGGGTTGCCATTTCCTTCTCCAGTGCATGAAAGTGAAAAGTGAAAGTGAAATCGCTCACAACTTTAATGGAATATGAGTACTACATGCTAGGAAATCAGAATGGAAAAGTTCTCACAAAATGTCTGTTACTTTCAGTTCTGATGTTGTTGCATTGCCTTTAGAAAAACTCAAGTTGCTTTCTGCTACTGTGAAAGTGGCCCGCAAATAACCAAGGCCAAGGGACTTCCCTGGCAGTTCAGTGGTTAAGACTCTGTGCTTCCACTGTAAGGGGCATAGTTGATTGGGGGACTAAGATCCTGCATGCTGTGGGCCAAGAAAAAGCAAACAAAAACCATGGCCAAGCAAGAGTATTTCATTAAATACAGTATCATTAATGGAATTTCTGTAGAACTTTGTTTAAATAGACAACTGTAGCTCTCAAACTGGAAAGTCATTAACTGGTAAAACAACGGAATATCCAGCTTAGCTTCCTGGGGTTCTTAAAGATACTGTAGAGTTTGGGCCATCACAGTATTTAATGTTTTCTGTTTTGTTCTTTAGTGGGTACACAGGCTGTCCTTACCCACCTGGCGGTCAGTATCCTGCCACAACAAGTTCCCAGTACCCTTCCCAGCCTCCTGTGACCACTGTTGGTAAGCACCCTTCAAAACTGTATTTCTGCTCAGAAGGAAATTCAGGCTTCTGTTGTCAAAGGTGCATCTCACTTTTCTTTTGTATTGAGTAAGTTTGACATGTAACATTGTGTAAGTTTAAGGAGTGTAGTGTGTTGTTTTGATAGATTTATATAGTATAATGTGATTGCATTATAGCAGTATTAATTACATAATTATTGTACACTATTATATTCTATATCCATTATATTGTGCACTAGATCACTATGGTTTACTGCTGCTGCTTTTGCTGGTTAGTCACTAAGTCACATCTGGCTCTTGTGACCCCGTGGACTGAAGCCCACCAGGCTCCTCTGCCCCCGGGCTTTCCCAGACAAGAAGACTGGAGTGGGCTGCCATTTCCCTAGGGGATCCTCCCAACCCAGGGATTGAATCCGCATCTCCTGCATTGTCAGGCGGATTCTTCACCACTGAGCCACCAGGGAAACCCCTATGGTTTATTATTTGTTGCAGACTTGTACCCTTAAATACCATCAGTTTTATCACCCTCCTCCCATTTCACTTTTACATGTGAATTTTTAGAGTACTCTTTCTTTTTAGAGCTAAAACTCTTAATGGTTAGTGCCCCGTACTGTGAATCTTGAAGTGATTTATCATCATATAAATGAGCCTTCTACCAGAGCATAGAAATAAGTTTGATTGATTCCTAATTACTTTTTCCTGTGTTTTTATTTGTGAACCTTGTATGTGTTGAACTATTAACAGATTCTTAGGTTTTCCAGCCTGGTTATATGTAAAGATAGATGTGCATTTTTAGGAGAAGAAAGCACCATTGGAAATATGAGTGGGTCAGGTAAGACCTATTATTTCTGACCAGTAGTTCTTGCTTTTTTATGTTGCTTATTAGCAGTTACCTAAAATGTCATTTTCTTCAACTGAGAAAATGAACGCAGTACAGGAACTTCTGCAGATTCCCACCACCCTTCCTGACTGTCTGCCACCACCTGTACCACTGTATTTGCCTTTTCCCTGTTCTTCAAAGAGAATGGGTCTTTCCCATTCTGTTGTTTTCCTCTCTTTCTTTACACTGTTCATTTAAGAAGGTCTTTTCATCTCTCCTTGCTATTCTTGAGAACTCGGCATTCAGTTGTAAATATTTTCCCTTTCTCCCTTGCATTTCACTTCTCTTCTTTCCTCAGCTATTTGTAAAGCCTCCTCAGACAATCACTTTGCCTTCTTGCATTTCTTTATCTTTGGGATGATTTTGGTCACTGTCTCCTGTACATCAGTGTTATGAATCTCCGTCCACAGTTCTTCAGGCACTCTCTACCAGCTCTCTTTGGCATCAGTGGTTGGGGCATAGCCTTGGATTAATGCCCAGCATTAAACCTTTAATGTTGAATTGTTTGCCTTGGAAACAAACCAAGATCATTTTGTTGTTTTTGAGATTGCACCTAAGTACTGCATTTTGGACGCTTTTGTTGATTATGAGAGCTACTCCATTTCTTCTAAGGGATTCTTTTGTACAGTAGTAGATATAATGGTCATCTGAATTAAATTTGCCGATTCTCATCCATTTTAGTTCACTGATTCCTAAGATGTTGATGTTAACTCTTGCCATCTCCTGCTTGACCACCTCCCATTTACCTTGATTCGTGGACCTAACATCGCAGGTTCCTATGCAGTATTGTTCTTTACAGCTGTGAACTTTACTTTCACCACCAGACACATCCACAAGTCAGCGTTGTTTCCGCTTTGGCCCATCTGCTTCAATCTTTCATGGAGCTGTTAGTAATTGCCCTCCTCTCTACCCCAGAAGCATATTGGACACCTTCCAACCTGGGGGGCTCATGTTCTGGTGTCATATCTTTTTTGTCTTTTCATACTGTTCATAGGGTTCCTGTGTTGAGAATGCTTAAATGGGTTGCCATGTCTCCAGTGGACCACGATTTGTCAGAACTCTTTACTGTGACCCATCTGTTTTAGGTGGCCCTGCACAGCACAGCTCATAGCTTCAGTGAGTTATGCAGGCCCCTTCACCATGACAGGGCTGTGATCCTTGAAGGTATCGTCTCCATAATGCCTACTTAATACTCTGATTTTGGCATCATCCTTGATTTTTCATCAGGAACCTGTTATTTTCAAAATATATCTAGAATCAGATCATATCCAGTGCTGATCCAAGTCACCGTTCTCTCATCTGATTTACTTCAAAAGCCTTCTTCTGTCCTTAGCCCCTACATCTGTTTTTAGCATAACAGCTAGAATGATCCTATTAAAAGATAAATAAATTATATTCTTTACTCAAAACCTTCCAAGGTTTTCCAGTTTCCCTCAGAATTCATTCCACATTTCTGAGGCTTAGAAGGCCCTTTATGATACTGGTTTCCTCCCCATGAGAAACGCTGGGCTGGAGGAAACACAAGCTGGAATCAAGATTGCCGGGAGAAATATCAATAACCTCAGATATGCGGATGACACCACCCTTATGGCAGAAAGGGAAGAAGAACTAAAGAGCCTCTTGATGAAGGTGAAAGAGGAGAGTGAAAAAGTTGGCCTAAAGTTCAGCGTTCAGAAAACTAAGATCATGACATCTGGTCCCATCACTTCGTGGGAAATAGATGGGGAAACAATGTCAGACTATTTTTTTGGGCTCCAGAATCACTGCTGATGGTGATTGCAGCCATGAAATTAAAAGACGCTTACTCCTTGGAAGGAAGGTTATGGCCAACCTAGATAGCATATTTAAAAGCAGAGACATTACTTTGCCAACAAAAGTCCGTCTAGTCAAGGCTATGGTTTTTCCAGTGGTCATGTATGGATGTGAGAGTTGGACGGTGAAGAAAGCTGAGCGCCGAAGAATTGATGCTTTTGAACTGTGGTGTTGGAGAAGACTCTTGAGAGTCCCTTGGACTGCAAGGAGATGCAATCAATCCATCCTAAAAGAGATCAATCCTGGGTGTTCATTGGAAGGTCTGATGTTGAAGCTGAAACTCCAATACTTTGGCCACCTCATGCGAAGAGTTGACTCATTGGAAAAGACCCTAATGCTGGGTAGGATTGGGGACAGGAGGAGAAGGGGACGACAGAGGATGAGATGGTTGGATGGCATCGCCGACTCGATGGACATGGGTTTGGGTGGCCTCCGGGAGTTGGTGATGGACAGGGAGGCCTGGCGTGCTGCAATTCATGGGGTCACAAAGAGTCGGACACGACTGAGCGACTGAACTGAACTGAACTTCTGACCTCATCTACTCATCTCATCTTCTACTACTCTTGTGTTTTAGGATTTGTCCACTGCCTGTTTCCTTTGCAAGGAGTAGTCGGGCCTACCCTGACCAATCTATTCTCACCACCACCCTGCACACATATACAAACGTGGAACATCTAGAAAGTTCATACAAATTTTTCTGTAAAATGGGAAAATCCGAATGACCTTTTTGGCCAACCCAATAGATTCTTGTGAAGTTTACTTTTCTATTACATTTTCTGATAGATTGTAACCATTCTGATATCCGTTGTAAAATCCCTCCCTCCCAGCAAAAGTGTTTTCTTCAGTTGTTTTTGTCATTGATACATTCTAATGATTGAGATTCTAGTGGCATTGGTTTTGGTTTTGTTTTTTAAAAATATTCTCATCCGCCTGTCTCATCCTTCTGTAATACAGGTCTTTTTTTTTTTACAGTGTAATTTTATTTATCTATTTTTGACTGTGCTGGGTCTTCATTACTGTGTGCAGGCTTTGTCTAGTTGTGAGCGGGGGCTGCTCTTCGTTGTGGCGCACGGGCTTGAGCGCACGGGCTTCAGTAGTTGTGGCAAGTGGGCTCAGAAGTTGCAGCTCGCAGGCGCTAGAGCACAGGTGCAGTAGTTGTGACGCACTGGCTTAGTTGCTCTGCAGCATGTGGAATCTTCCCGGACCAGGGATCAAACCTGTATCCTCTACATTGGCAGGCATATTCTTACCCTTTAGCACCAGAGAAGTCCTACAATGTAATTTAAATACTTGAGTTAGAAACCTGATGATGGGAGATGTTTAATCCAATAAGCAAAACGTACTAATTCTTGTTAAGTTCTCCATTTTGGCTCAGGCATCATCAATAAATTAATAGTGCTGTTTGTTAACCCTGTATTTCTCATTGAGATGATGGTATTTGATTTGTAGAGAACCTCAGTTTCCAAAGATCTTTTATGTTAACCTATTTCAATGCAGTAGGTATGAAGCATTTTATAGCTTAGAATAAATGACATCCATATAACAAGAAATAGGAATATGGGGAGAATGATATATTTTGAATCAAATCTAATGTTTGTTTTTAGAACAAGTTATCAAAGCAATATTTTATTGTATTTCTAAGAGTATTTTCTTAGAAAGTCTAGAAACAAATTATCATTTTATGATAATCTAGAATATCCTTTAATGTATGTTGCTTTTCTACCCTTTGTTGCTTATCTACTTGATTTTTTTCCATCATATTTTAGTAGTACATTGTGAAAAACACTCTTGAACTTCAAAATTGTCATAAAGGAAAGCAGAAATATAAAAGTATCGTTTGACTATTAGAGTTCACAAGTAGGCAACATTTTCTCAGTCTGTCAGTGGTCATCAGGATTTGTGCTATTATTTTTGTACTATTAAGGCATGAGAAAGAATTGATGTGTTTATCCTTTGTGGAACTTGATAGTTTAAAGATTTTGATCTTATGGTGTAAAACAAAGACTTGTTTCAAGGCATCATTAATTAACTCATATCTTATTATTAGTGTGGATGCTTGTGCAATATTGAACAATATTGAAGTAAAAGAACTACTTAAAATGATAGAGATTACTTTTTTTTTAAGGCAACCAACACTTTTATTTGCATTTATTTTGTGCGACATTTATTCCCATACTGTAAGTTTTTGTTTCTTCTGGGATATCTTTTTCTTCGTGCAACCTCCTCTTCTGGTTTTGGAACAGTCTGTTCTTTTTCAGTTAGGATTGTCTCAGTGTGGCAGGGAGAGCTCAGGTACCGCTTGATCCCACTGTGAGCTCTGTTAAGTCCTGCCCTGCATTTTGGGGGCTTTGTTCACCTGGATGTGCTCAGTGAGCAGAGAATCTACATCTAAGCCCTTCAGTTCAGCTTTACTCTCTGCATTTTTGAGCATGTGCAGTAAAAATGCAGCCCTCTTTCTGGGCCGTCAATCCTGCATCTAGCCCCACTGTTTGGCCTGTGCACACCTACCAGCTCCACCGTTGTGACGACAGAATGGCACACGTCACTTCTGTCGAGTGACATCCTTCAGATACTTGGTGGCTTTTTGGATATGCATACCTTTAATGGCCTGGTCAGTTTCACGAGTGTTCTTAAAGTGAACATGAAGATTTGAACTTCTTGGTTTGCTTGATTTTGTGGGGTTTTCTGGGTCAAGTGAATAGCAGATCATTTTTAGAGGTCATCTTAGGCTGCTTACAGGAAGAGCGAGATTACATTCTTTATAGCAATCTCTTCTGAAATAATGCAGAAGACTGAAGATTGATGCAGCTCTTGGGGCTTAAAACAGCTCTTGCTGACTCCATTCCATGTAGATTTTGAACACCATTTAAAAGAAAATAAGAGAATTTGCTTTGTCATCTCATTTTATACCTTTTTTGTTACCTCTCAGACAGCTTCTGGCCTAACCTGACCTTTAAAACTACATTCATGAGATTGGTGCTCACTGAGGGCATTGACTAAGCAGTGACAGCAGCTGTTGAATAATGAAAAACCTTTTGATGGTGCTTTTCTATCAGATCTGGGCAACTGTAGTGATATTTTAATACATTTATGTTATTTAATGAGGGAAAAATTATGATCTGTAACCTAAATTCTTCCTTAAAGTTCTTGTAAGATCAGGTTTATTTTTTGCATGTCATCTTTGCACTTGACTATCAAAAACATTTTCTACTGGAAGATCAGTGGGAAAAGATGAGGAATTTGGATGGTTTTCTTGAGATTTTCTGCCCATTATTTATCAACAAAGCATCAGAAGGAAGCTAAACTTTTCCTTGATATCTAAAAAAGCTTAAAATTTTTCATTTCTGTTTCTTCAGATTCAAGTATATATTTCTTAAGACTGAAACATTTTTATTAGGACTGGGCATATAACTTTTACCAGGTTGGCATTGCCAAAACTATGAGAGAACTTGAACTCAGATTTTAAAGGCTTAAAATTACTTGACCATCACCAAATTTATAAAGAGTAAGTTTAGGAGACAGCATTAGTATTTGTTTGTTCTAATAGCAGATCCTGGGAGAAGGCAATGGCACCCCACTCCAGTACTCTTGCCTGGAAAATCCCGTGGATGGAGGAGCCTGGTAGGCTGCAGTCCATGGGGTTGCTAAGAGTCGGACACGACTGAGCAACTTCACTTTCACTTTTCACTTGCATGCATTGGAGAAGGAAATGGCAACCCACTCCATTGTTCTTGCCTGGAGAATCCCAGGGACAGCGGAGCCTGGTGGGCTGCCATCTGTGGGGTCGCACAGAGTCGGACACAGAGGTCACTTAGCAGTAGCAGCAATAGCAGATCCCACAAAAAAGCAGAAGCAGGTATGAATGTATGGTCATTTGTATGTTTTCAGGGCTGAAAAACAGGCACCGTGAAAAGCTTTGGTCCCCAGCAGGGCATGCCCATGGAGAATGCTAAACTCTGCTGGGTAGCAAGGAGTGGCGTGATGGGGGACCAGTCACTTCCACCTTGATTCACGTGTAGCACTCTCTGTCAGACTCCAGTGTGCTGGTGATGCACCCAGGTGGCAGTCGTCTAGGAGTGATGAAGTTGTTGGATATTACAGTCCAAATTAAGAAAGATTTAAGATTTTCAAGCAAATGTTCAAGAATGTTACCGAATGAAGTGTAGTCCCATATGGTACCCAGAAAAGTGTGGTGCCCCTCAGTGAAACCTCTGCATGTTTTGAATATACATGTGAAGAAAGTCAACATACCGGCTCCTTTATGAAGTTCATTAGAGGATGTACTGTCAGTACATCAGGCACATGCATTCATACACATACCACTTTTTCTTTATCTATTCATCTGTTTTTTCAGTTGAAGTGAAATGAAAGTTGCTCAGTCGTGTCCAATTCTTTGCGACCCCATGGACTATACAGTCCATGGAATTCTCCAGACCAGGATACTGGAGTGGGTAGCCTTTCCCATCTCCAGGGGGTCTCCCCAACCCAGGGATTGAACCCAGGTCTCCTGCACTGCAGGCGGATTCTTTACCAGCTGAGCCACCAGGGAAGCCCTTGTTTTTTCAGTTGTTTGTTTATTAATTTGGTCATTTAGTGTATCATTACTGAATGCTTGCTACATACCAGGAGAAGAACCCCACTGGGAACAACACAAAGTAACTTACTGCCTTCATGGAGTTTGCATTCCAGTGAGGGAAGATATTGCCTGTGTTTTCTTCTAGGAGTCTTACCTTTCAGGTCTTATAAACATTTAACTTTAATTCATTTTGAGTTTATTTTTGTATATAGTGTGAGAAAGTAGTTGAGTTCGATTCTTTTACATGAAGCTGTCCAGTCTTTCCAAAACCATTTACTGAAGAGGCTTTTTCCCATTCTGTATTCTTGCCTCCTTTGTCAGAGATCAATTGACTGTGTGAGTGTGGGTTTATTTCTGGGCTGTCTGTTGTGTCCCATTAATCTATGTGTCTGTTTTTATGCCAGCACCATAGTGTTTGGATTACTGAAAGCCTTTGTAGTGGAGGACGATACCTCTGGTTTTGTTCTTTAGTATTATAGATTTTTTAATTGTGCTCTTTCACAAAATAATCTTAAGGAATGACTGATTCTGACCCATTTTTTTAAGGATGGAATCTGTCCCTCAAATTAATGGACCTTTGTGCTTAAACCTTGCTAGTAGCATCTTTCATTATTATGATAGTAGCACCTTTTTTTTTTTTTTAAATAGTTACTACTTTGGTATCCTATTTTAATAAGGTCTATACTTGACCTTCACTTTTGAATACTTGAACTATTATGTAAATTAAATCTTTTTTTCTGCTGTGTGTTTATTTTCAAGAAGTGTTAACCTGCTCATGTTTTCCTTTTTCCTCATTGGTTGTGGTTATAGAAACTTTAGAGTATCGCTCTAATAGTATTTAAAAGATTTTTTAAAAAAATTAAGGTCCCCTGATTTCTTTGGAAGAAAGTTCCATGACCTGCCCAGAGTCTGGCCAGTAGTATTAGAAGCTTACTTGTTCATAGACTATAAATAAAAAGCCCTTTGTAAGCAGCTTAATGAATTTGCCTGATTTGTGTTTAATAGCATAAATCAGAATGACTTTGCTCATATAGTTGTTTGAAATGTTTTTGTTTCAGAGCGACCTGTTTTTTGTTTTTATTATAAAAGGAACTAATATGGGCTCAATCCGGTGATCCCCAGGAGCTTGACCTAGTTTCTGAGTAGATGGTCAATAAGCTTCTGTTGCACATTGCTTAGCTCCGTAATTTGCTCTGTAGCACAAATGCCATTATTACTGAAGATCATTATGTGAGTCTTGGGCAGGTAACATCAGAAGTAAAAATGCTGGGGGGCAAATGACTCACTTCTGCTGGTTAGATGTAAGGTCAGAAAAGTTACTAGTTATTTTGTATTTTTCTTTGGGGTTACCATGGATTCTTTCTCTAATATAAACGAGCTTCTTTTTGAGTTGCAGGAAGTAGTGATCATCAGTAAGTATTGTTAGGAGATAAATAAAACTGATTATCTTTAAGTGTTTAAAAAATGGTTCTGAATCAGAAAGTGCACTTTAATGGCCCAGATTATTCATTGAATTATCAGATTCACTGAGTAGAGTATTGGTTTCCTAATAGTAGAAAAATTATCTTACTTCTTAAGGATTAAGGTTAGTGATTGAATCTTGTCTGATATTTAAATGAAGTTTTTTTTAGGATTGCTTCTCAAAATCTGTGTTACCTTTTCAACTGCTGCTAATCTGGAGTTGAAGGGCACTTCTGAAATCTGATTCTGCATGAGTAAAGGTCAGTGTGTAGGGACTTGAGGTTTGCCAGTTTGCCACAAACTCTTATTAATCCAAGGCTCATTATAACAGAAATTAAAATTTCTCTTAAGACATTTGAGAAGAAAAAAAGATTTTTTGAAAAGTAATCAGGAAGAAGAAAAGAATTTTCTACCAAACTTTTTTCTTACTTGTTTATATAAACAATCTCTTTTTCAATGTATTTTATTATTTTTAATAGGATAATTGCTTTACATTGTGCTGGTTTCTGCTATACATTGTGTATCAGTCATCACTGTATATATATATCCCCTCCCTCTAGAACTTCCTCCCACCCCCCCATAAACAGTCTCTTTAAGTGTCATGGTTCATTTAATGTTGAACTTTAATCTGTACTTTTCTCTTGGCGTTCACATTTCACAACTTAATTACAATTCATTTCTTCTATTTAGAAAGTAGATGGATGTTAAAATGTTCAGATATACTGAACATGTCTGTGTGTGATAAGGAAGAGGACTAGGTCTAGCCTTGGCATTTCTAGGCTCCTTGGGTGAACTGTGACCTTTCTTGAAAGCCAAGTGACTGCTGCCTCAGCTTCCTTCCCGTTTTGAATGTTAGTGGCTTTAGCTGGAGACTTATTTGGAAGGACTTATTTGGTCCTGTATGGTAGCATTTCATTTGCCCTAATGTATTTTATAAGAGAAACAATATAAATTCCAGGACTTAAATTTTTTTAATTGGGATTTGAAAATTTAGCATCAGTATAACTTGATCCATTTTAATGTAATAATTTTAACAAAGTTTGTTGATGTGTTTGTGTGTAAAACATCCAGACTAGTTATAAAAAGACCCTTAAGTTTGTGTTAGTTCAGATAATTTCTGCACAGATGAATGGGACACTTTGACGGCATGTGATTGACCACACGTTTGAATGCCTAACCATATTCATATCATTTGGGTTCCTAATCTCCGGGAATCGTTTTGTTGTATCTCACAGGAATCATAGTAACATTTCAGATGGGCATAATAAGAAAGTTCTTTCAGGAAAAAAGTTTTAAAATTCCTGTTGTTAATGCGTCTATCATAAAATGAGGGCTTAGTGAAACACCATCTCTACTAGTCATTATTTTGTAGATCACCTTTTGAGCACAAAATTCTAAACTGTTGTACCCTTTTTTGCTGTCACTTAGGACTTAAATAAATTAGTGCAAAATAAAGAACTAGAGATTTTGATTTGGCATAAATTCTGTCTAAAGAAAGTCTTTTTTTTTTAAGTCTTTTAAAAATTGAAGTATAGTTGATTTATAATGTTAATTACTACTGTACAGCAAAATGACTGTTATACATGTATATACACATATTGTTTTTCATATTCTTTTCCATTATGCTTTATCACAGGATATTGAATATAACTCCCTGTGCTACTGTACAGTAGGACCTCCCCAGTTTGTGTCTGCTAACCCCAAACTCTCAGTCCGTCTCTTTCCCACCCGCCTCCTTGGCAGCCACCAGTCTACTCTGTGTCACTGATGGTGTTTCATAGATAGGTTCCTTTGTGTCATATTTTAGATATAAGTACTGCCATGTGGTATTTGTCTTTCTCTTTCTGACTTCACTTCGTATGAATCTCTCATTGCATTCATGTTGCTGCAAATGGCATTATTTAGTTCTTTTACGGTTGAGTAGTATTCTGTTGTATATATACACCAGATCTTCTTTATCCACTCATGTTGATGGACATTTAGGTTGTTTCCATGGCTTGACTGTTGTGAGTAGTGCTGCTGTGAGCATTGGGGTACATGTCTTTTTTTTTTAACTATAATTTTTTCCAGGTATATGCCCAGGAGTGGAATTGCTGGATCATACGGTAATTCTACTTTTAGTTTTCTGAGGAACCTCCAAGCTGTTTTCCACAGTGGCTACACCATCTTACATTCCCACCAACCGTGTAGGAGGGTTCCATTTTCTGCGTACCCTCTCTAGCATTTGTAATTTGTAGACTTTTTAATGTGACTGGTGTGGGGTGTTACCTCATTGTAGTTTTTTCATTTCTCTATAATAATTAGCGATGTTGAGCATCTTTTCATGTGCCTGTTGACCATCTGTATTCTTCTTTGGAGAAATGTCTACTTAGGTCTTCTGCCCATTTTTCAATTGGATTGTTTTTTTGTTGTCAAGGTGGATGAACTGTTTGTATATTTTGGAAATTTAAGCCCTCGTCGCTCGCATCATTTGCAAATAATTTCTCGCATTCTGTGGGTTGTCTTTTCATTTGGTTTATGATTTCCTTTGCTATGCAAAAGCTTGTAAGTTTGATTAGGTCCCATTTGCTTGTTTTCATTTTTATCTCTATTGTCTTGGGAGATTGACCTAAGAGAACATCGGTACAATTTATCTCAAAAATGTTTTGTCTAAAACAGCTGTCTTGAAGTCATACTGAGAGGAAAGCAAGTTGTCTTCCTGAGAAAGGGGAGTGAGTGCTTTTGAATAGTGAGGAGTCAGGCACATAATTAAAGGATTAAGATTCTTGTTCCAAAGCAGAATGGGAGAAGAGAGTGGAAGACTCCCATCTCCTAGTTTCAGTCTTTGAACATGTTCTGAGGACTTTTGTTTTTGTTTTTTCTTTAATGAGAAGATGGTAAAAGAGGGCTTAGGGCTTTAGGAAAGAATCCAAAGGATCAAGGTTTTGGTTTAGGTTATGGCAGACAAGGCCTTGGGAAGATGCCTGGTGATCTGACACAATGAGAGAGAGGCTGTCGTGGCAGGCAGCCTGTGTTCAGGACTAAGAGATGGGCAAGGAGTTAGGACTGAGGGGAGATACTCACGGGAAACAGGAGTGGAAGAAGCAAGAGGTCAAAAGTGCGAGAAGGAATGAGCGGAGATATGAATTGGTGAATTTGGGGAGGTTGCTGAGAGTCATCCCAGTGTCTATACAAGAGGATGTGAATAGAGAGGTGGTCACTGAGGAAGATTATGGGAAAACTTGAGGGGAATGAGCCCAGAGATGATTAACTGGTAAATTGATGAGAACACTTTGGAAAAGTCAGGTATTAAGAGGTCAGGGATGTGAAAAATAAGACCTCAAGTTACCCTCTGGCTTTACAACTCTGAATTCCAAAGCACACATCTGAAAGTTAATAGTTTTGCTTCTCAGAAATGTGAAATAATAAGCTGACATACTTTTGTAAAATCAGAAGTAAATTCTGAAAAGCATATATGGATTTATATGGTAGTAATCAATCAAAAGTATTAATTGCCTCTTTGTAAATACTGGAGTATGGGTGCTGTTTGGGCGGTTCTTAGCAGGAGGTTCCTAACGGGAGAGAGGGAGACTTAGCAGGAGAGTCTGATGGTGGGCTTTTCTTTTTACCGTATAAATGCAGTGTCCTTAGCACAGATGGACGAAGGACACCTCAGGGAAACCTGGCCATGGGAGATAACTGGTTTTGCTCCTTTTCACTGGCAAGAATAGAACCCAGGTCACAAAAAAACAGTTCTTCTGTGGTAGAAACAAAAAAGGGGGGGAAACAGAACTGTAGACTTAGACTCTATTTTTGAAACCAGTAATATCTGAGGGCACCAAGGTCTCCCAGTGTCATTTACAAAAGCCCAGAAAAGCAGTCAGGGTATCCTGGGTATGGACCAGCTTCTGGGAGAAAACAACTTTACTAATCAAAAACTAAAAAGTGGAGTGACCAGATCAGTGTATGGAATAGCAAGAGTTGTGATCAGATGGAACAGTGGAGAGCACAGGTGCTGGTTGCGATGTAGTTTGAACAGTGCAGTTTCCTTTTAGAAACAGTGTACTTTGCATGAGACCAGGAATGGGCCTATAATGGATGAGAACATGAGTGGTGAGATTCTGGGTACATTTTTACAAACTGACTTAAAGGTTCCCCCCCTACTGGTAAGTAGAACTCAGCATCAAGGTGATAAAAATTTTCAGCTCAGAGTGGAAGTGATACTGTTAGTCTGTAATCATTCTTTATTCATTGTAAGCAGTAAAGGTAAGTATAATTCCCCACATGGTATTCTGTCATCAAACATAACTGAAAGTCAAAATACCATTTATCATTTGCTGATTTATGACCCTAACTGAAGAACACCGATAGTCATAGAAAGTATCTATACTACATTAAAGGGAGGACCTTTTTGAAGAAAATATGTGAGGGGTAAGTTTTATACAAGACACTGGTTAGGAAGGTCGGTAAAGAGTAAAGAATCTGAGAACAGAAGTTTTATCAGCTGAATTTTTTGGATGGCATTCTCTTTTGCACATCTGTTCTTTCCTGTTCTTTTGGTAAAGGAATAAGCATCTTACAGAAGGGAAGCTGTACTAACCTGTACATTAGTTTAAGGAAACTGCCCATTCTCAATCTTAAATGGCCTCTAGAGTGGGTGGTACCTTTTTCCTTCAGCTTAGCAGTAAAGCCTGAGAATGGACTTGACCTGAATCAGATGTTTTTCCTTGGTATAAATTTGTTGTTCCATTTGTTGGAGATTTAGGGATCTTTGTAATCGGTAGGGATGTCTGTAGAGGCTCTCAATGAGCCTCTGCCTCATTGAGAAAATAGCTAATTGTTTCGGCTGTAAGCCAAGAAAGTGGGTAGATATGGATAAACAGTAATCTCAAATTGTAGTACTGGAGAAGACTCTTGAGAGTTCCTTGGACTGCAGGGAGATCAAACAAGTCAATCCTAAAGGAAATCAACCCTGAATATTCATTGGAAGGACTGATGCTGAATGTCCAATACTTTAGCCACCTTTTGTGAAGCACCAACTCATTGGAAAAGACCCTGATGCTGGGAAAGATTGAGGCTGGGAAAGATTGAGGCAAAAGGAGAAGCGGGCAGCAGTGGATAAGATGGTTAGCATCACCATCTCAATGGACATGAATGTGAGCAAACTCCGGGAGGTAGTGGAGGAGAGAGGAGCCTGCATGCTGCAGTCTATGGGATTGCAAAGAGTCAGACACGACTTAGTGACTGAGCAACAAGAAGTAACCTCTCATGGGGAGAGTATTTCTGAATCAACTCCTGTTTTAATGTTATGTTTGATGAAGTTATGGCATACGTTTTCTTTCCTCACACTTTGAAAGTGTTGACTTGTATTTTGTCCTGTTTTGTGATGATTCCTGTGAGAGGAATAGAGATTGGGAAATAAGCAAGTGTTTTGCCTTTTCCTCCTGCAGGTCCCAGTAGGGATGGCACAATCAGCGAGGACACTATCCGAGCCTCTCTCATCTCAGCGGTTAGTGACAAACTGAGATGGCGGATGAAGGAGGAGATGGATCGTGCCCAGGCAGAACTCAACGCCTTGAAACGAACAGAGGAAGACCTGAAAAAAGGTCACCAGAAACTCGAAGAGATGGTTACCCGTTTAGATCAAGAAGTAGTAAGTAACTCATTGCATAACTGCACTATTTTAATTGTAGCTATGGCAAAGTTTTCTGTATGTTCTATGGCTACCCTGAGTACTATGGGTGTAAGTTAAGAGCTCAAACGATTGTACACACCTTTAAGCACTTGAACATAGCTCCTCTGCATAAAAAAACAGAGCCTATGGTTGAAATATAGTCTTTGACTGGGAAGTGGATGTATTTAGAGGATTTTTTTGCTTGCACCTTCATGCTGGGGATAATGTTTTGACCCATAGGAGGACTGTTTGAGTGTTGATGTTACCAGACAGTTACCCAGAAATAAGAATTTGAGAGAGTTCTAAGCCATGATAAAGATCTGCAGACCCGGGGTGCAGGCTTAAGGATCAGTTCTTTTTTGTTTCCAAACATTGTTTGAACTATATTTAAAGTATCTTTGGTATGCAACCTTTAGCTCTTCAGCTTTCTCCCATTTTTATCAGACTGCTGTGCCCTGAGAGTCAGTAGAAGTCAGCCCTGTGACTTCCTTTGTTTAAAGATGTAGAGGCACTAGCTTAATTTGAGTACCAGCTTCCCTTTTCACTTTCATTCTTGTGAGGGAGAATCTGTTCCAGTAGTGTGCATTTTCGATGAAAAGATAGTTATTGAGTGTTTGAGGGCTTTGGAGAAAGTGATTTGTATGTACACATTAGTCTAATGGTTCTAGTGTGTAAAATGAGCTTCTCAATAGTCAGCTATTTTCAAACATTCAGGAAAGTGGCACCAGTACAATTCAGAGCCCGCAACCACCACCCGCTATATCTTGGGACTAAAATTTAAGTGTTTTTGGAGTTCTGTGTGTTGAATCGTCTGTATAGACTGGGGAAAGTTGTTCCTCTGAGGCAGATGTTCACTTGTTTTGAAAGAAGGGCCTCTTTACGATTTTAATGTAAGAAACTTCCTGCTGGAAAGTGTCTTGTCTGATGGCTTACTTTGCAATATTTATCACTGGTAAGTGACAGGCTTATCACTGCCACCAAAAGTGCTCAGCTTAGCATCTCCTGTTTGCACTTAGCATGTTAGAGCACACCTTTTCCTCTAACTTTGAAATGTGTTATATTTGAAACGTGAATCTCATCCATGAGTTGTTTAAGCATTGTTTTATTAGCAAGTCTGCTTCTATGAAGTTGAGCTGTAGATGTCTGACAAACAGATAATTACAATTAGTGTAAAATTATCATGCTTGGACTATTCTATTTTCAGGCTGAGGTTGATAAAAACATAGAACTTTTGAGAAAGAAGGATGAAGAACTCAGTTCTGCTCTGGAGAAAATGGAAAATCAATCTGAAAACAATGATATTGATGAAGTTATCATTCCCACAGCCCCACTGTACAAACAGATCCTAAATCTGTATGCAGAGGAAAATGCTATTGAAGACACTATTTTTTACCTGGGAGAAGCTTTGAGGCGGGGAGTAATAGACCTAGACGTCTTCCTAAAGGTATGTCTTCACTCTGCTTTCCAGAGTTTTGGAACTTGTTTTAGAACCACTGTTGCTGAAAACCACAAATCAAGAGGGTTTGTCTGTAGGCGATGAGTTAAAATTCTTTTTCTTTCCAAAAGTGAGCAGGTGGGGTAAAGGGCTGTGAGCAATGTCTTCCCACCTACAGAGAGGACTGAGGATAGTCTGTGTGGGAAGAAAAGTGGGCTTAGTGGCTGCAGTTCCTACCCTAAAGCGGCATCGAGCTGAATGTAATTCTTACTACTGCACCCGGGTGGATCAGCAGGCACAGTCAGATTTCATTCTTTCAGGTCACACCATCTAAATTAAGATCATTGACTGCCCCATCCTTGTTGCACACCCCCCCCCCCCGTTAATTTGCTTAGAGTTGCATACTTTTATACCTGTTTCCCCTTGTAGAGTATTGGGCTTGCCCTGCTAGCAATAGAGCCCTTCTAAATGATTATTCTAGGCTTAATGCTACTGTATAGACATGGAAGATCTGTAAGCCAAGTTTGGCTGCTGTTCTCTGTTGGGTCATGAAGAGCGTGGCTTTAGGGATAATAGCCACCCTTTGGATATTCAATACGGCTGCTTCTGATGCTTCAGTGTACCTGCGAGGCTGGTCAGGTTGCTTGCTGATCCTGCCTGTCTCACTGAGTGTGTGGCCAAACCACTCTCGGACCTGGTATAAGCATATGAATAGCTGGGACCCAAGAGAGGGCTCCCTTTCTGTAGGCTCTCCTCTGCTTGGGTGGCATAACTTAGGCAATGTGAACATGGAGACGCGAGGAAAGGATGCTGTTTGCTCGGCATCGGACCAAAGATGGCCTTGTGCTACTCAACCCTGCCCTTCCCCCTTTTTAGCTAAGTAGGGACAAACAGCGGAGAAGGCAGTGGCACCCCACTCCAGTACTCTTGCCTGGAAAATCCCATGGATGGAGGATCCTGATAGGCTGCAGTCCATGGGGTCGCTAAGAGTCGGACACGACTGAGCGACTTCACTTTCACTTTTCACTTTCATGCATTGGAGAAGGAAATGGCAACCCACTCCAGTGTTCTTGCCTGGAGAATCCCAGGGATGGGAGAGCCTGGTGGGCTGCCGTCTATGGGGTCGCACAGAGTTGGACACGACTGAAGGGACTTAGCAGCAGCAGCAGCAGCAGGGACAAACAGTCAGTTCTAAAAGTTTTTTGTTAACTTTTGTTAGGATCACAGTACAAGTTTCCCTGGCATCTTGGTTGTCTCAAGATGTAGCTTGAACTCCTGAGCCAGATCCTGCATGGGGGTGCTTTCCCTGTGACACGTTGTAGGGTCTCAGAAGACTACTTTCCTGAATACAAGTGTGTTAGTTGCTCAGTTGTGTCCAGCTCTTTGTGACCTCGTGGGCTGTAGCCCGTCAGGCTCTTCTGTCCATGGAATTCTCCAGGCCAAGGGTATTGGAGTGGGTAGCCATTCTCTTCTCCAGGAGATCTTCCTGACCCAGGGATTGAACCCGTTTCTCCTGCATTGCAGGCAAATTCTTTACCATCGGAGTCACCAGGAAAGCCTCCACAGGTTCCTTAACACAGCCTGCCAGCATCAATCCAGTGAGTGTAAACAGCCAGATAAAATGTAGTATTGGGCTCCAAGGGAACATTGATGAGTTTAGGGTTCCTAATTCCCATCTAGGGTACAAACTGTCTGCTAGTTTATGCCTGGACCTGGATATGGGCTAGTCTAAACTGTTTAAACTTCTTCCCCTTCACAGCATGTACGTCTTCTGTCCCGTAAACAGTTCCAGCTGAGGGCACTAATGCAGAAAGCAAGAAAGACTGCTGGTCTCAGTGACCTCTACTGACTTCTCTGATACCAGATGGAGACTGAACTCTTCTCAAGTATTCTTTTCTTCTCTTCCTTTCTCTTATATCAGTAGGTGCCCAAAATAAGTTATTGCAGTTTATCATTCAAGTGTAAAATATTTTGAATCAATAATATATTTTCTGTTTTCTTTTGGTAAAGACTGGCTTTTATTAATGCACTTTCTATCCTCTGTAAACTCTTTTTGTGCTGAATGTTGGGACTGACTATGCTAAATAAAATTTGTTGCATAATTTTTCTCTTCTTTACTGAACAGAATATATGAAACAAAATATGAGACACCTTAGTAAGCTCAGCTTCTAATTTAGCAAAGTATAATATCCATCATGAGTTGAAATTTAACATTATTCTCTAGCATATAAAGTGGATTCTACTCAATATGGGCTATAATACATAGAAATCTAAATGTTCAGATGTTTGGATTTGAATGACTTTTTCTGTGAAAGGTCCTCATATCCTCCTGCCAGTTCTGTGTAGATTTTTTTCCTTTCCAGACCTGACAGAACCATAACTGTTTTCATCATGAAAGTAGCAGAGTAGCCAGTGCCAAGCTACACATCTGAGAGTTTATGTTAACTCGGCAGGATGACCTGGCCACAATTGAGGAGGAAGGTATGAGAAACAACAGTTGCTGGGTGAAGGAGTATTTAACAGATTTGTAGTATGAATTGTGGCAGAAAAAAAGACGACCAGGAAAGAACAGTTTAAGACAGATGACTAGACATTTATTGTTCAAATTCATCTGCCATCTTTCCACACAGGCCCTAACCTCTTGCCATGTTTGCTGGGACCTACCCTTCTTTTCCTATCTCCTTGCCCACAATCCACTTCCTTATAAGGAACTACTTTAAAACTTCCTATTACTTTATTCCCAGTGATTTAATTCTATTTTACTTTACCCTCTCCCATTCAAACTAGCAGAGGCTTCATACCTGGGCCCCAACTTCCCCCGCCCCAGGAGACTTAACTGCTAATATCTTTGTGACCAGTGCTGATTTCTTAGGTCTCTTCTTGGACCAATTGAAAACGGTTAGAGAACAACTCAAAATGTTACAAGACCTACCCACACAGTGGTTCCCAATGTTACTAGATATTTATAGAGCTAGTTCACTTAGTTAAATAACAAAGATGCAATAAGACTTTTACTTTCATCTAATCAAATATAGTAAGACATATCACACTAGGCCAGGAGAAAGGTCTACAAAGGTAGGTCTCTTCTCTCTCACCCATCCCTTTGTCTCTCTTCAACATCAATAAAGAATATATTTTAGGAAGAGGTGCTTCCACAAAATCAACTTCAAAAGTTATCCCCCATAAATGCTGTTTTATCTCATTTTATGTTGATGATAAATATTTTTTCAAACATAAACATCCTACCTTAGTCATGTTGGAAACTGGATGCACTCCTAAGATTGTTTAAAATACTTGGCTGTTACATCAGCACAGATAGGGCAGCACCCCATTTCTTTTTAATCATCTGACAGCCACTGAGGATTTGGAAGAAATGATGAACATAAGTTACATGATTAGCTGGGACCCGAGAGAGGGCTCCCCTTTCTGTATACTATAAGTGTCTTTGAACATCCATATGTGGCAGCCTGACAATGCCACAAATCTGAATTGTTTCCGTCAGTAATTTTTCCTAGGAATTTCTTACAGGAGTTGGTTATTTAAGGTAGAAAAGAATTATGAGGATAAGTGAGAGTTATGAGACCCAGAAATTAATGTGAAATTGATTTCACTATTAACAGTAGAGAATTTATAGCAATAATTTAAAAATGTATTCTTTTAAACAAGAATTTAACAAATTACTGCCTATAATATGGTAGATACTGAGTTAGGCTCAGCAAGGAGCAAGAAAGACTTAGTCCCTGACTGCTTAAGAGTTTATCATCTGGTGACTGTGATCACACAAAAATAAAAAGTGCTAATGAAAGAAAAATGTTGGAGACACAACAACACGTACTTTTAAGGGACCCAAATCTCATCCCTCTGGCACAATTCAGCCTTGTCGCTAACTTCCAAGGTACTGAAGATGCAAAACTAACATTTCCCTGGCAACCACTTCTTTGTGGACATTTCCCTACTACTCAGATCTTTATCAGTTCCTTTATCTGAGCTGAGATCCTTCAGAGAGGCCCCAGCAATGTTCACTCCAATCCACAGAGAAACTAAGGAAAAGATACCCCCAAATCCATGTTTTACATAGTGTTACATAACAAGTGTTTTGCTTTTCTTTTAAATCTTAGCAAAACTGTTATAATTGCCCTGAGAGGTTTACAACTAGGAATTTTTAGCAAAACTCAGCAAATTCAGGTGTCTAAGCCCTATCCCAAATCAGCTAAATGTAAATCTTCAGGGATGGAGCCCACAATTTGATCCTCTTGGCAGAGATACGCCAAACAAGAAAGGGACAGTTTGAAATTGCCAACTATAAGTTTTAACTTATCACTTCAAGTCCTTTTCCAAAGCCCAGGGTTTGTATTAGATTTCAAGGGTTCTTAGCCAGAAGAAATTAAGATGGTAATAAGGACTGCTATCATATTAGCACCCCTTCCTCCTCTTCCCTTTAATTTTCTCCAGTAAATAGAATTCATGTTAACTGATTTCTGACCTTTCTGAACTAGACTATCCCAAGTTAAATATAAACTACATTTTGTTACTTAATGCTGTGTTAATAAGAAAGCCTATACTCTTAATCATACATACACAGGATTATAGTAACATTCTCATTTTTTTCACACCTGTATTTCTGGTAAGTTATTTTATTATAAAAATAATTTGCTAAAATTTTAAACACTACTGAAAGGGCCTAAAGTAGAATAAAAGTCCTTTTTCCCCCACTCAAGAGGTACGTTGTGATTAAATATGTGATCAATATAGTCTAAATATGTTTCAGAGTGTGTGCATGGCTCAGTGGCATTTTTAGGCTTACCACTCCAGTCTCTGGCTCTACAAGGTCAAAAACCACAACAGCTTTCAGACTGGACACCAAGCCTCTGCCCAGTCAAGAAACAGAAAGGAGCAGTGGCCAGATTCCTGGTCAGTAATAAGCTGCTCCCAATAACAACAGTTTTGGGGGAAATGCTCTTAGCTTCCATGCTACAAAGTTAAGATAGCCACTGACAGAAAAAAATTCAAGTCAGAAAAAGTTCTCATCTTAAATGATAAACTTTTTTACACTTATCTAAATTAAAACTGGTAAGTCTGATGTTTCATGGAGGAAAAAAACATAGTTCTCTATCCAGTTCCAGCTGTGTACCATAGTTTCAACAATATTTACCCAATAAGAATAAATTATGAAAAACTTTTGTTGCTACTTCGCCTAGACTATTGTGCAAAAACATATTCATTCATTCCATAAAACATTTAGGAAATAATATTCCTTTATCAAGTCTTAGAAATAATGTTTCTCAGAGAATAATCCATTTAGATCAAAAGCTTAGCTAACAGGGAAACAAACAAGAAAACATGGAATATAACTGTCAGGCAAAACATAAATCAGGCCTTAATCCCACTAGACAAGGGAAAAAAATTTGACAGTCTGATGTTGTAAACATTATTTTATCAGATTTTTCTTCTTGAGTTTAAAAAGCGGTAATTATTAGCCAAAAGGTTAGTGGAGGTATAGTAATGGAAAACAAAAGAGAATTTTCAACAATAAAAAAGTATTAATAAGGATGGGTACTATGTAACAATATATGAAACAATCCAACAGTACATAATAATAATGAACAAAGACACAACTCATGAAATGCCCTCAAAATATATTGGAAAAAAAAAACCTAGGAAATGCTAAGTGGATTTCATTAACTACTTTTATTAGAGGTTGATAGATCATTAAAAATTAGTAATTTAGTAAAACTAAATAGTAAAGTCAGTAAGTGTGAATGGATACAGAAAGATCATCCAATTAAGTCCATCCCCCTCCCCCAAATACATAAGGAACATTTATAAAGATTGTCTATTACCTGGGTCACAATGTAAGCCTTAACAGATTTCAGAGTGAATGTTAACCCACATTTCTGTGATCTCAATTCAGCTAAGTTAGAATCAACCACAATATAACACATTTAAAAGTGTTTCAAGGCTAAAAGCATACTCGTAAATGACTCACTGAACTAAAGAGAAAATAAAACTAGGAATTACAAAATATTTATAACTGACAATAAAAGTACCACAAAACAAAATGTGGTACTGTTAAAGTTTCTATTCTTAAATGCATTTTTTAAACAAGAAAGATCAAGGATAAGAGTATTAATCATAAAGTAAAAGGAAGTTTTTAAAAATGAGCAGAAAGTGGTAAGATTAAAAACACCAGTATCAATAAAATAGCTAATTCTTGGGGAAAGGAGGACTAATAAATTAGAAAAATAACTAGCAAAACTAGGGCACAACATCCCCAACAAATAGGAAACAGAAGATGTAAGCACAGATACAGTAGAGGTTTAAAAACTCATAAAACACATGCCAATATATTTTAAACCTTGGATGAAAGGGACAACTCAAAAAATAACCTCAAATGACTTAAGAATGGAAAATCTGAACAAATTACATTGATGAAGTTTTATCAAAAATCTAGCCCCTCACTCTGAATTGTTTTATCAAAATTTCAAGAACTGTTCATTATCTCAGGCAACCTATTTGATTAGATAATAGGAAAAAAATTTTGGTGGGGACATAGTAAAACCTTGATACCAAAACTGAGCAAAGAGCACATGAAAAATAGTAATTCTTATTTACACAGATACACACATACTAAATATTACAGATATTTGGGGTTTTTGAAAACTAGTTCATGACCAAGAAAGTTTTACCCAGAAATGCAAAAGATGGTTCAATATCAGAAAGTCTACTAATATATCACACCATGTGAGATTTAAAGAAAAAGATCATTTGAGTTGTAGAAAAACCTGGTGAAATTCCAAATGAATTAAGAGTTTAATAAAAGTAAAATTCAACAATCTAGGAAGGAAAGGAAACAACCTGAAAAGGTACCGAAAATCCAAAACAAACATCACAAATAATGAAGAAAAATTAGAAGGATTTCATTGCAGCCAAGAACAAGACAAAGATACCCACTGTCACTGTTTATTTAACATTTTACTGGAGTTCCTACAGCCAGTGCAGTAGTACAGGAAAAAGATAAAAAGGTCTTAACAAAATATAGAAAAAAGGCCTTATTTGGAGGTGGTAGATGTGTCTAGCAGAAAATGTATACACACACCTCGTTTATTTAAAACACAGCTGCATAAAACTATAAAATTTATTTTGGGGCCTACAAGATATAGAAGGTATTTGACAACAGCAATCCAAAGGAGGAAGGGAAAGACACTAGGAGAGCACAGAAGTGACACCAGACAGTGACTCATATCTAGACAAAGAAATGAATACCAAAAAATGAAAAATAAGGTTAATATAAAAAAAAACTTTATATTTTTTTCTATTAGCTTCTACAAAAGACTCGACTATATAAAGCAATTGTAACACTTTATTATTACATTTTTAATACATACAGACATATAAACCAATCACACAAAAGTGGTGAGAGACTGAAGCTAAATGGAGCAAAGTTTCTGTATTTTATTAGAACTAAGTGTGCAAAATTATGAAGTATGTCCTGGAACTTTAAGCTGATATTGTAACCGCAAAAGAATACCCTAGAGAAAAAAAAAAGATCCTCAAAAAACATAATTTAAAATGTATTAAATATATTGTCACTCTGCTTATTTAACTTTGCATATATGCAGAGTACATCATGTGAAATGCTGGGCTGGATGAATCACAAGCTGGAATCGAGATTGCGAGAAACAACAACCTCAGATATGCAGATGATACCACTCTAATAGCAGAAAGCAAAGAGGAACTAAAAAGCTTTTTTATGAAGGTGAAAGAGGGGAGTGAAAAAGCTGGCTTAAAACTCAACATTCAAAAAATTAACAACATGGCATCCAGTCCCATCACTTCATGGCAAATAGAAGGGGAAAAGTAGAAACAGTAACAGATTTTCTTTTCTTGGGCTCCAAAATCACTGCAGATGATGACTGCAGCCATGAAATTAAAAGACGCTCCTTGGAAGGAAAGCTATGACAAGCCTAGACAGCATATTAAAAAGCAGAGACATTATTTTGCCAACAAAGGTCCGTCTAGTCAAAGCTGTAGTTTTTCCAGTACTCATGTATGGATGTGAGAGTCTGAGCACCGAAGAATTGACACTTTTGAACTGTGCTGTTGGAGAAGATTCTTGAGAGTCCCTTGGACTGCAAGGAGATCAAACCAGTCAATCCTGAAAGAAATCAGTCCTGAATATTCATTGGAAGGACTGAGGCTGACGCTAAAACTCTAATACTTTGGCCATCTGATAAGAGACGACTCACTGGAAAAGATCCTGATGCTAGGAAAGACAGGGCAAGAGGAGAAAGGGGCAACAGAGGATGAGATGGTTGGATGGCATCACCAACTCAGTGGGCATGAGTTTGAGCAAGCTCTGGGAGATACGGAAGAGCAGGGAAGCCTGATGCACTGCAGTCCATGGAGTTGCAAAGAGTCAGACACAACTTAGCATCTAAACAACAACAAATAATTAAAATGGTACTTTAGAAACTATCCCCTTAAGGCAAAAAAAAAAGTAAAGGACAAACCAAGACACAAAAGACAGAAGACAATGAAAAATAGCAAAATGGCAGGCCTAAATCCAAACATTATAACAACATTAAATGTGAATAAGCAAGCCATTCAAAATGCAGAGATTTTCACACTGCATAAAATGAGATCTATAGTGCTTTCTAGAAGAGACACTTTTTTTGAGTACTATTTTCCAAAGCCTTCGAAAAGCACTAAACCCATCTTGTTTGCATCCAGTTATGAGTCTATATATGTCAAATTGGTGGAGACCTCTGTGTTTAACACCAAAGCAACCTAATTTGATGAAAACAAGAAACTAGGGTAATGGATAGCCTCTGTAAAATTAATAGAGGAGAAAAAAGTCTATAAAGAGCTTCGTTGAAATTGTGATAGTTAAGAACTGTGGCAAAGAATCTCAGGCCAAGGATCTCATCAACGAGTATTTCAAATTTAAGAAACGACAAATAAAAAACAATCCTGTTCCTCAAAAAAGAAAAATTGTAAGAGAAATTTAGAAACATCCGAAACAAATGACAACAAAAACACAACATACCAAAATTTATGGGGTGCAGCTTAAAAGTCAATAGAGAAAATTAATGACATCTTCCTAGAGAAGAGGAAGTCATTCATTTTCACTCATCTGGTGCTTAGCATTAACCTGGCACACAGAAGCTCAGTAAGTTTTTTGAATAAATATATTAAAATACAGGGCCCCTTCCAACTTTAAAATTTTATAGTTCTTCAATCAGGCAATGTTACTTGCAAAAAGGAATCAGTACTATATATTTCTAGCATGCTACACTGTATGTAATAAAGGTGGGAAATTATAAATTTGTATTTGCAAAAGAAACTCTAGAAGATATACAGGAAATTGACAAATGGTTTCCTAAAGCGGAATTTAGGGGGAAGGTTAGATGGAAACAATGAAAGTATGACATGCATATCTTTTTATATTACTTTTATTTTTTAACCTTGTGAAAGTATCACCTTTTGAAAAATAATGTTGTAGATAACTACATATTATCTTTAGTATATATCATTAAAATTTGCACTTAAAAAAAAATAATGATTGGAGCTAGTACTTAGAAATAAATGATCAAGTATCCATAATTAAAGTACATGTCCAACTTACAACTGTTGGATCTTTTTCCTGTATTCTAATTAGTGGAACTTCAAAGTCAAGCACTTTAAACTAGACTATAACTTACTAGCCTAGAAGTCGAAACTATCACAAGGAAAAGGTTGTTGCTTAATGAGATGCCAATGCTTTCTAGATACCCTGAATTAGTAAAGAGATTTAGTAGCATGGAGCAGAATTGACAAAACTACCTTTGAAACATAGTTTTTAAAATGCTCTGTGTAGAAATGAGCACACCTAGCACTCAGATTATAATATCATAGTCTTAAGAAAAGGAATCAGGCTCCCTGAAAAAAAGGCTGATTTATGATTGAGGCAGGAAATATATGAGATGAAGAAGCTGAGAAATCTTACATGCCAGAAACTAAGGGAGTGCTCAAAACAAAAATTCTATGTTGATTGGAGGTATGTCAAAAGGACACAGTGGTCAACTGACAGGGTGCACACTCTTTTTCTGCAACCTACTTCTCCAGTTGTTCTAGTGCGCTGAGTTTCCTAGTCAAGCAAAGGGGTACCTCATACTATTACTACATGAGTGAAAGTGAAATATCAACATGCTTTCATATAGAGATGTTTCTAACACAGAGGATACCATCATAAGAACTATAAAAAGCAGCCCCCTCTGGATGGAACAATTAGAAAACAGCACCTGTTCCTCTGGGGTAAGCCAGAAGGGGCTGGATAGGCCCCCCCACTCACCTCTTGAACTAGACACAACCTGCACAACCATATGCAGTGGACTTGCCTCCACCTGAGGAAAGTTTGCTTAACCCAATGGCACAGAATGAATGAAGCTATGAAAGTTGTCCAACTCTGCAACCCCATGGACTGTAGCCTGGCAGGATCCTCTGTCCATGGAATTCTCCAGGTCAGATTACCGGAGTGGGTAGCCTTTCCTTTCTCAAGAGGATCTTCCCAACCCAGGGATCAAACCCAGGTCTCCTGCATTGCGGGCAGATTCTTTACCATCTGACCTGCCAGGGCTCAGAGCACATAACTTATCTGGAGAAGGGGGAGAGGAGGCAGACTTAATAACTGCTTTTATCACCAGGTTAAATCACGTAGTTACAAAGTAGTCAGAAATTTCTGAAAGGATATTACTGTTTAAAAAAAAAAAAAACAAAAACACACCTCATTCTTACATAAGTAAGTATCTAGTACTTCATTGGGACACTACTGTTCTAAAGGCCCTGGCCAAAAAAATACAACTTCAGGATGTTTCCAGCCCACTGGGAAAGAAGCCATGCACAAAACATGAGGCCTCTAAAAGAAGACACAAATCAGGGCAAGTCAGGGCCTTTGGTAGTCTCAGAGCCACCAGCCAGATTCCAAAGAGGGAGCTCAAGTGGTTTTTCCGGGACACTCTACTTGAATTGTTCAATTAGTCAACACAATAGATCTTCAAAAGAGAACAATTAATTAACATGATAAGGAGGTGACTTCATTCTTTGGACTAGATGTCATAATTGTGTTCTGACAGCCTTAACAAAAACAGCCTCCATCATTTGCAGGTATGAAGATAACAATTCTCCACCAGGCTGTTTATTTTTGCTGGAAGACAATGAGAGATGACAGGCCTATAAATGACACTGTCTTTTATTTTTCATTTATTATGTTTACAGGCTTCATTGCTTGAGTCAAAGTTAGGCTTGTTAAGTGATTAAAGGAAATTTTACTAAAGCAGCATGTATTTATTTTATTCTAGAAGAATAAAGTACATGAAGAGAAGTTTTCTGGTTTGTTCATAATCTGTCAAAAATTGAGTTATTTTGCTGATGTAATAACTCACTTGAGGACCTTGCCACTTCTGAAAATGCCATATACCTACCTGCTTCTTAAATGTGTCCAGGCACCTGACAGACTTGTTCCGAGCTGAAGCAGCAAGCAACTGACTCCTCTTGAACAACAGCTGCTTTCCTGGAGCTACAGCTGATTGTGCTAGGAAGCAGCCGTGGAGCAAGGCAGCACAGGCAGGTGAAAAAACTTTCTCTTTAAAGGCAACATACTCAAATGGCTCTCTGGCATAGCTAATTTCTACTATCACATATTAGCTTATATATGATCCCCTAAGCTTAATTTTTTTCTTAAGAGGCTGACTGCACTGACTTGTGAACGGTGTACAACTTACTTTTATTAAGATGCTGACTGCACAGGCCGTGGCAACCAATCCACTTCCTATAGCGAAGCTCTTCCTCTTCTGAAGTTCACACTTGATGGTGGCCATCCTGAGGAATAACTGCAAAGCCTGTTCTGATTTGGAATTGGTCTGTAGTGAGAAGGGGCATATAGAGAACTCCTGGGCACCAGTGGGGAAGGAGGTGCTGCAGACACTTAGGGAATAATCCAGAAGACAAATCAAGTGGAAGGGGAGGAAAAAGGTGCAGTAAAGAGGAGTTAAGAGGGAGTGAAGGAAGGAAAAGGGGCTGCTCCACCAAAAATGAGACTTACCACTGGGAAAGCTCTTCCTCCCATTTGCCCTCCCCAGCTCTTAGCTCCAGGCTGGAGCCCAGCATCCATGGGGAGTCCACAGGCCCCAGGCCAGAAGGTCTAGGTGCACAGTACCTTGGCCCACCTTCAGATGGATGCAGGGCCAGCCTCCCCTGAGCGACAGGCACACCACCAGCCCGCAGGGAACACAGAGTCAATGCTAGGAAACAGAAATTCACTCCCACAGCACCCCCATTCTCCCACGGGTGCGCACGACTCCACAGCCCAACTCAGGCTGCCCACGCAAGAGGAAGAGGAAGATGGAGAAAGCTGGCTGAAGCTCAAAGGAGGAAAGCTGCTGGCTACTGAGGCTGCATGAGGCAGCGCCCAGCCCGTGCACACCTCACGGGGCCAAGGACACCTGGTGCGGGCGCTGAGACACTCAGCTCTGAGGCAGTTCACCTGCTACCTGCAACCTGCATGCCTGCTGCAGGTTAATGTTTCTGGCTGGTGGGCTTCAGAGGCTCACTTGGCTCCAAGCACACAGGGTGAAGCAGGCACACTGAACTAAAAGGCCTCAGCCATCAGAATATTCATTGCCCAGAATCCATCTACAGGGGAGCCCAAGTAAATTTATTTTTAACAAACCTTGTCTAAATGTATAGGATAAGGGATTTTTGAGTCTTGATTCAGAAAGTTCCCCTGGAGAACAGAATGGCTACTCACTCCAGTATTCTTGCCTGGAGAATCCCATGGACAGAGGAGCCTGGCAGGCTATAGTCCTTGGGGTCACAAAGAGTCTCGACTGAGAGACTAACACTGTCACTTTCACTTTTTCACTGGGAATTTTTCACCAGGGCTGTGGGAGAAAGGAATCTCAGGGCTACGTTTTACCACCCACAAATATGAGCTGAAGTGAAGTAGAAAGAAATCTTAAACCCTCTATGCAAGAGATTTTTTAAATGAGATGCAAAACTAAGACTTTCATCAGGGCAGTGCTAATTGATAACCATAGACACAACTGATAACCATTTCTACAACTCATTATTTATGAAGTCTGTTACATGTAGAATCTAATAAAATCCCCCCTCATTCCTTACTTCTCCCACCACATTCTACTCGACTGTTTCCTAACTCACTTGTGAATCATAAAACATAATACACATATGACAAATTCTTTTACAAAATGTAGAGCAGTGTTTCTCGACCTTTTTTTTTTCATTATCTTTCCCTCAAAAGCTTTTTCAGACATTATCCCTAATTGTTCAGCTCCCTCACCTGTCCCCACATCGTGTAATTAAATATTATAGAATGAGATTTTTGTCTGGTAGGATTGAGCTTTGTCGAGTCAAACCTTTGTAATATCAAAGATTTTTTCACCAACCTCCCACCCAAGAACCAATTTTCACCCCTTGGGACAATAATGGTACAGTTGAGAACACACAATGTAGATCAATTTTATTCCCTAGAATATTCCCCGTAGAAAGTATATTTTGCAGCCTTTTTGATCTCTGCAAGGTTTTCCTAAAATGAAGTTTTAATTTGGTATATAAGAGGAACTTTAAAAAAAAAAAAGACAAAGCCCACATTAGACTCCCCTCCTCCCCATCCTAGCGAAACTCTCACTCATGATCGTATTTTGTACATTCAAGGGAAGAGGTGAAAAAAAAGGAAAGAGAACAAAATAATGGGAAACTAACCATATTCAGTAGTAGATGACTGAAAGCTGTTAAACAGCAAGAATAACAAGAGAGTGAACCATAACTCTCTGACCAAATGGGTTTGCCTCCACTAGAGCCATGTAAGTCCTCAGGGCCTATATATATATGCCTTCTAATTTTCCCACTGGTCCTGTCCTAGTCTAATTTATAAATTACCTTGGTCCTGATTTTTCAGTTTTTGTTTCATTGTCTATTTCCTGTAGCTGACTTAAATTCTTTGTGGAATCAAGGAAGTATATATTTTTGTATGAAGCACATGTACTCCTAACGTTGGACACCAAGAGGGAGCTACCAATTGACTGTTTCAAACATCCATCAATAACCAGTTAGATGAGGTATCCTAAATACTCACTGTGAGATACTTGAAGGCAGAAATGTCATACTGACCTCATAACCATCTACACCAAGCAGAGTAGTAGTTTGCTAAATTAATAACCTGGTCTAAACTCCCTGTGTGGTATTTCAACAGTGGGACCAAATCAACTATCTGAGTTTATATTAATTGGTATAACACTTGCAGGGTGAAGATACTTCATTTAATTTTTTATGCCATAAAGTTTTATTTCTATTTTCCTTCTGATACACATTGATATTAATGATTAAATGTAAATGTATGAAGTTACTAAAGCAATATAAAGTGAATATGCTGATGCCCTAATGGAAGAAAGCACAAGATGAAATTTCAGTACTAGAAATCCCATTGTTTTACGAGAAGAATCATAAGTTCTGTATTAAATGGGTTATTATAAATATTCTAATAAACCTGAAGCCAACTTTTACATATATGACATACGTTGGAAGTATAAGTTACATTTGTACAGGTTGAGCCCATTAGAATAGAGGCTATAAGAGATTCCTAAAGGGGAGAAATTCCTTTACCATTTCCTTTTTCTAGTCTTAAGAGACTGGAGTTATGTCACAGGTCCAATGTTCTTTTTATTTTTTACAGATCAGGTGAGAATACTTTCAAAATATAAAATATACAGTCTACTATCTTCTGTTCTCTAAAACACAGAACATTAAAAAGTTTTAAAATTTCAGGTCTTTTTGGACATCCCAAAGTGTGTGTGCACTCTTCTTTAAAAGGGCCTCCTCCTCAGAATTCAAGTTAACTTTCACAACATCTGAGACACCATTTCGCCCCAAGACACAAGGGATACTGAGAAAGATTTCTTCTTTTATTCCATATGAGCCCTAAAAGGCAAAATTAGGTTATTATTCAGTAATGTGATATGGAAAAGCTGCTATGCAAGAGAGCTTCAGAATTAGAACATAGAGAGAGAATATGGAACTCAAGGAGAATCACTGAGGGCAGTGGAGAGAACACCACCAAAAGCATCCTAATGTCTTATGACCATGTAAGAACTTGTGTTTAATGACATTAAGAACATTCCAGAGGACTTCAAAGGAACCAAGAAAGGCATTGTCTACTTTATCCCTAACCTCTGTCATATTTCTGTCTAAGGGAAAGGATGTCATGCAGTCTGATGAAGGACTATGCAGCCTGTGAGATCAAGCAGCCTGTGTTTGTTTTTTGGTGTAAAATAAGAGAACAGTGAAGGTGGAAGTAGGAAGTAGCTAGAAAGGCTCTGCTCTGCATAATCTCTACACCAGGGGATGCCATTAGGTTTGGACAACAGGTGCTAACAGGTGGCTTCTCAAGTTTCCAGAGGTAGAGCCTAAGGTTACAAGGTCCTCTCACATGCCCAGCAGGGTTTATGTAATTTCCCTGCCAGCCACTAATGGAATGCACCCCTGCCCTCTTGGCTGGCACCTGACTTCTATCCAGGTCCTTCCATGATGGACAGGGCCATAGAATAGGTGCAGCCATGGCCACCACCCTATCCTGGGGCCATGGAACCTTCCATCAGCAACCCTGATGTTCCCTCCAACCCTGGAGCTGAAGCCAAGGCCATAGAGGCAGCTGCCAGAGCCTATTACAACCTGGGTTACTCACACAATGCCTACATGACCACACACCAGCCTCCACCTCTTCCCTGGAAGATAAGAAGACTCAGTAGATCTCTCACACCTCTCTGCCTCCCACTGACCCATTGCATTTTCCTACCCCACCCCTTGGGGTTGAACGTGGGGTTGGAGGAGGCAATGGTCTTGTTCTTCCTCCAGATCTGACTAAAGTTGCCAGGAACTATCACAGAGCAAGGGAGGCTCCTTGACTCTGGAGTGGTGCCTCCCAGCTTCCCATGATAGTCCAGAGTCCACTGGCACTATTCAACCAAGTCTCCCTCTCACCATCTCTGGGGCTCTCCTCAGGGGCTCAGTGTTCCTGTTTTATTCTAGTGGCCCACAGAAGGACTCCCTATCCATCTCCTCCACTGCAGTCCAACTCCCTCATTTTGGTAGCCACTTTATACTCAACCTCATGATTTCTTCAGACTAGTTACATGTCTTTTCCTGGCAGGGTTCCCTACCAGGCTCTACTCACATTCACTTCACTCTGGTCTATGGCTAGCCATGGAAGGCCACTGGCCCACCAGACTGTCAGTGCACATTCCCTTCCCAGTCACATTCCAGCTCCAGTTACACTTACCTCCTCCCACTTCCCTTTCCTGTCCTTGGTCCTTCTGATGCTACCTCTGTGTACCACAATGCCTTTTGGAGCTTGAACATGAGCTGCAGGGGTTGGTTGGGTGGCATCAGGAACAAGGCTAGTGTGGCTGGAGCAGAAGCCATTCTCCTTCCCTGCTAGTGATTCAGGAATCTGTTCCCTCTACTTTCACTGTATCTCTTCCTACTAGAAAGGGCTTCTTAGAACTGGAAATGCATGTCCATCCCTCTTAGGGGCTGCTGGATGGACTGGAAATAAGGGCCCTACCCTGACTTATCCCTGTGTGCTGACCATGACCTGCTGCCAGCCCCTCGGCCTACCCTCTTTCCCTTTAAGCGTCATGCCTGGCTGGCAATATGACCCCTGGATGCGCTGAAATTTGCTTCCTTTTCTCCTAGACTGGCCATGAAGTAAGGAGATGGTTATTTAAAGAGAATTCTCTATTTATTTGACAAAAAAATTAAGTTAATATAGTAATATTAAATAAACTCTATTGCCAACTTTATTTGCTGAAAATGTAATAAAAATGAACTGGGGAAAAATAATAACAGCATAAAAGTGATTCTGCTCTTAATGTCAAATGTTTAAGTATTTCCTATAAAATATAACTCTTCTATTGATTTGTTCAGTAATGACTAAGAAATTCCCAGATTACTCAATCAGTCTCTTTTGAGGAGCCTTCATTTGACACCTAACTCTTCTTCAGGAGCCCTCTAAAGGTAATTGCTTATTCTCCCAGAGCCCCTTGTATCCTCAAAAGAGGAACAGTGTGTGGAATCCGCTGTATACTCCTCACTGTCTCTTCCAAATTATTAATCCCTTGCCCTCTTAAAAAAATTCCCCCTATTTTTTGAGGCTCATCTTATTTAGCTCTTCTCTTTCTAATCACCATCTCCAAACCTATTGAGTATTCCATGTTATTCATAAAAGACTCTAACACCTAATAATCTTCCCTCTCAGTTTCTGCCCTTATCCTTGAAGTGATCTCATTGTCCATGTGGATAAATCAACCAATTCCCTTTCTTTCAGTTTCTTGTCTTCTTTCTTTAGTTCATGAGACCTTCTCTTCCCACCCCAAGTATCCCACTCTGAACTTTGTTATGAGATTCCTCCAACTTAAGATTCATTTCTTGGGTCTATTCTGTAACCCTTTTGCCACACTCTAAGACCCTTTGCCTATTTTAATTTTTAGCTTTTATAAATATTTCTTAAATCTTTATTAATCATTTTCTTTTGTAATTTATTCATCTGTATGTATATAACATTTAAGGGCAAAGGTCTTGAATTTGACTGTGACCCTTTACTAGAAGGTCAAGCTCATTTTTAACATATGTAGAAACCAAAACTACCTATATCTATCTCTGTCTTCCTCTCTCTCCCTCTTTTAACGTTAACTCCCTAAATAAAACCCAAACCCCAATGAATTCAGCTATCTATTTCTCCATTCCTACACTCAGATCCCTAGAGAAAATGACACAACAAAGTTGTTAGCATGTTAAAATTAATGTTTATGAATTTCAAATGAGTCCACTTGACAGTAATTCTGCCTTGATTCTGTTAACTTCTATTTCTTATTATCTACAACAGTGACTTCAAATCTTCTCAAACATCTGACTTTTCTCTATCTCCCTTGACTTTCAGCAGATGATTTTGTCTCCTTTCACTAAAAAGATAGACATCATCAGATGCTTCCAATGCCAAACTTACAAATCTATGATTCACTATCTGTTTTCTTTGTTACCCCCTATTAAAACAGCTATCTGTCCCTCCTCCTTCCTAGGGCTAATATCTTCACCAATGCTCTGTTTATTAACCAACCCTCTCTGCTTATTATTTCTATCTCCAATATCTTTACATCTTATCTTTTAAAAGAAAAAAACTTGCCTTGCCCTGATTTTCCTCACCAATTACTGCTCTATTTTCACAGTCACTTACCTCAAAAGAGCTGCTTACACTGGCTTTTGGGCTTCCCTAGTAGCTCAGATGGTAAAGAATCTGCCTGCAATGCAGGAGATCTGGGTTCAATCCCTGGGTCAGGCAGATCCCCTGAAGAAAGGAATGGCAACCCACTCCAGTATTCTTGCCTGGAGAATTTCATGGACAGGGGAGCCTGGCGGGCTACAGTCCATGGGGTCGCAAAGAGTTGGACATGACTTCCACACTGGCTTTAATTTCCCCAGTTACTTAAGAGGTTCTCTGTCAGGTAGAAATGATTTTGCCTCCCAAGGGACATTTGGTACTGTCTGGAGACATTTTTGATTGTCAAAATTGGCATGTACTGGCATCTAATGAGTAGAGGCCAGGGATGCTACTAACATCCCGCAACACAAAGGTCATCCCCAACAATGAAGAGTTACCTGGTCCGAAAGTCAATACTGCTGAAGTTAAGAAGACCCTGGTGTTCTCCAATCAGACTTTTTCACTCCTATTACTTTATTAAACATCTCCTGCTAAGGCTTTCAATGACATATGTCACTTTATCCTCCTGGCATTTTAAAACCCTCACTTTACATGACTTCACATCAATCAACAACAGAAAACCAATCCTTTCATCTTTCAGGCATCCTCCTTTCACTTGGTTGCCATGATTTTGTGTTCTCTTGGTTTCTCTTTTAACTCTGGCCACCACTTAGTCACCTTCGTGGACTCATACTATAAACTCAGCTTTCAATACTGAAAGTCCTCAAGACTCAATCTGTCTTGTCACTTTATACTCTCTCCTTAGGCAAGTTCATTGAAATTCATGATTTCAGTTACCATGTGTAAGGGATATCTATTATCTTTGCCTGTCAAGTATCTCTTTCTCTTTTTTGACAGAATCTCTCTTTTCCTTTTGGTAACTTCCTCTCCCCAACTGACAAGTATCATGGGAATGGACAAGTGATCCCAAAAAGGCCAATTATCAAGAAATTAATATGGGTAATGGAGAGGCAGGGTACTGATACTATTGGCTCTAAGCATGCAGCTGATGGGAACCATCTTTGTTGCTCCATGAAAAATGTCCACAGGATATTAACTCCAATAAGAGTGAAAAGATGAGCAAAGATTGTGGAGAGAAAAAATAGCTCTAATGATACAATTTGAGCATGTGGTTCAGGCCTCCTTGGCATTTCAGTTACATGAGTCAACATATCTTCTTTTGCCTAAGCTAGTTTGAGTTGGCTTCTGTGGCTTACTGTTTTCACACTGATGATGCTCACATTTATAACTGCAACCCAGAACTCTCTTATGAATTCCACAAGCTTGTACCCAACTGCCTATTTTCTCTCAGACATTACAAAAGCACCTCAAATTCAATTTCTCCCTAATTGCAAACATGATCTTCAAATCTGATTCTCTTTGAATATGCCCTCCCTCAGTGGATTATACTACCATTTAACTGTGCAAAACAGAAACCTAAGAATGACCTTTGTCTCTCTCATTTTCCACCTCACTCCATTACCAAGACCTATGAATTTTACTTCTTAAATACAGTGTATCTCAAATTTGTCCCCATCTCTTCATCTCTACTACTGTCCTCTCTTTTCTGTAATACACAGCTTCTTCCCAAGTTTATCCACCTGTACTCTTGTCCCCCTCAAATTTGTTCAGTCTATCACAACCCCAGGAATCTTTTTAACAACAAAAACAAAGACTATAAAACCAGTCCCTTTCTTAAGTTCTTTGGTGGATTTCCATAGCTCTTATGGTAAGGACCCAAACCCCTCTATAAGATTCATGACTTTCAGTGGCCCAACCCTGCCTACTTCCCCCAGCCTTATCATACACCTCCCTTTATTCCCTTTGCTCTGTGCATTTCAATAGCTGACCTTTTTTTCCTTCCAGATTCTCAAGTGCCCTCTTTTTATATCTACCTCAGGTCCCCTTCACATGTGTTCCTCCCTCTGCTTGGAATGTTAGTCCAGCCTTCCAAATCAACTCCTACTCATTATTCAGATTAGGTCACATCTTACTTCCTTAGAAAATCTTGCCTACCTGTACCAAAAATGCCCCCTCCCCAGAGCAGTTAAATTCTTTTCTTGTATATTCCAAGAACTCTGTAGTTTGTCATCATGGCACTTAACAAAATGTGTTATTATTTGCTTTTGTAACTGTTTTATTAAATTGCTATCGTTCATTAAACTGTGAGGTCAGGGTCTCTATTTTGTTTACCAATATATTCTCAACATTTTGTGTAATGCCTGGCACACAGTAAGGACTCAGCATTATTAAAAGAATGATAAGACTCTATTTAAGCCTACCTTCACCATAGTGGAAACTGGATGCACTCTCCTAAGATTTTTCAAAATTGATTTTACCAGATCTGTCACAGACAGTCCAATAGCCCAAGAGGTATACCCCTTCAGCTTGATAATCTCATAGGCACTACAGTTGTGGAAAGTAAGAAAATAAAATTCATGAGAACTGATTCAGAGAGAACATATTTTTCAAGCATCCATTCTAAAGCAACGTACAATGTCAATAACACTCTTCAAATTTTCTTAGAGATCTCTTCTTGAAATTATCTCTGAATAGGCAATAAAAATTTCTATATTATTCTCGAAAACTTCATTATTCACTTTAAGTAGTAATTTACCCTTTGTTTACCAAAAAGGCAGAGTACTAGGTCATTTGTGCCACTTGAAATGAAACTTAGTTTCAAATTTTTGTATGTTTGCTTAAATATCCAAACACAGAATCTGATCACCTTGAAAATAAGCATATATATCTTGTTGACCACATAAAACTGTTAAACTGTCAATGTAACTTTAAACTTTATATAATTATAAGATAAGTTACATATTTTTCCTAAGGATATATTATTAAATCAACAATATATTAAAGCAGGGGGAAATGTTTTGATATTTTTTCAAAGGAAAATAGCATAATCCTAAATATTATATAATTTCTTATCTCAGGCTTGTAAAAAACATAATGTACTTTTATAGGAACTTTAGAATTATATCAAACTACCAAATTATTACATGATTATTTTCAAGTAAGAGGCTCACAGGTGACCTCTTCTTTATGCTTATGAATTTTCTTATTTTCTGTAATAAACATGTATTTTATTTTTGCATTGCCACCAACAGCAATCTTGAGTTTGGATTGACAGTAAAACTTAAAGGACAAAGAGGTTTTAACTTAGCTCAGATTTTATATATTTTTGAGAAAAGGATCCAGGACAAGAAACACAGAATGTACAGCATCATTATTTGTATCAGGGGTTCTTGCAACCAAGTAGGCAGAGTTTCAAGGCTCCAGGACTGCACACAACACACTCAGTAGCAAAAGATGAGACTGATGTGTAAATGGATCAGCTCAACATGGACTACACTTATCGTGGTGTCCTGTAATTTGACTATCAATACAAAACCAGGGCACTATCAGAGGCCATGAAGATTGGTATTAAAATTAAGATTAACTTTCAGACTCTCAATATAACCAAGACTCTGTGGGGTAAGTAAAAAAAAAGGAAAGGAAGTTTAGCCTAGTGACCGACTGATTGGTGGTGTTTAGAGTTGAAGAAAGCTATGCGTTAGGTAACTGAGAACAAATCTTATTAGTGGAATCTGGAGAAGAGGGTTGAGAAGAAAATGGCTAAGAACATAATCCTTTAGTTGTGGTTAACCATCCTAATGAAATTCAAACTGTTGATATAAAAGGGAGAATCAAGAAAAAGCAGTTTTAAGGCAGGTATTTTAAGACAAAAACTGACCCATATTGTAAAGTAAATGCTCCGTTCAGAAACTGGAAGGACATCCTGTTGAATCATGTTGTCACTCCCATGCAATTGTTAGTTAGGCATTGGAAAATTAGAGGCTATAAGAGTTGAGATGTTTTTAAGGAAAGTACTAGCAGTATCCTGAGGAGTCTTTATAACTATAGATCCTCTGCTAAACGAAAAAGTCGTAAATAATTTTAATTTTGGACACTGCATTGTTAAGGACTAACTGGAATGAGTACTGATCTGTAATGTGCTGCAGTATTTGGTATTCAAATCACACAGGACTTCGGTGGAAAACATGATCTTAATCACTACTCCCTTATAGCAACAGTGTTTCAAATGAAAAAGAAACTAACAGTCCCTATAGTACAATTATCACCGACTGGGCAGACAAAAGTCCAACAATGTGACATCCCTATAAAGGGGGGGCTACTCCATGACGTCTGGAAACCAGTCTTGGCTAAAACACGTTCCTTAGTGTCTGGGTTATAGTTGTCCTGCCAGATCAGATAGATTCCTGCATTTACTGGGAAACAGCTCCTAATAGCCCCTATAATGGGAAGTATATAGTAGATGGAGGAAAGGGACATTTTTGTTGAGAATGATATGAAATAATTCTGTAATATTAACATAGGTTTCATTTGGTAGGCATTAATTTAATCTCTTATCCAAAGCTATATGGCATAACAAATGTTTGTAGGTCCTCTTAAGAAAATGAAACATACCAGTAACAACCATCAAAGAAAAGATATTTTGGGATATTAACCTGAAATTTCCAATTGATGTGGGAATAGTTTTACCAGAAGAGGAAATAAGTTTGGTTCAGAGAAACTGAACATACAATTAAATGCAGCTATCAAATAACTTTAATAAGGTAATAATAGTGGTAAATACAAGGGAAAAATAAGATATTCCAATTAATTAAGAATTATCAAAACCTCTGGCAAGGGATTTTGATTACCTATTTGATCTTATACATACTGGTGATTATAGGTATACAAAGCCTGTTTTTTTCTATGTATAAAATATTAGGATATGTTTGTCATAAGAATTATGAGCAATATATAACACAAAGATAACCACCCAGATCATGATGAGATATCAAGGTAAAGGGTTAACTGTAGGTATGAATCTTTTCCAAAAAGGTAGAAGTATCTGGAAAGATGACTTTGAGTATGCTTTTTCACAAAACAGTTGTCTAGGTTTAAAAGCCTAGGTGGCTCAGACGGTAAAGAATCTGCCTGCAGTGTGGGAGATCTGGGCTTGATCCCTGGGTTGGGAAGATCCCCTGGAGAAGGGAATGGCCACCCACTCCAGTATTCTTGCCTGGAGAATTCCATGGACAGAGGAGCCTGGAAGGCTACAGTCCATGGGGTCACAAAGAGATGGACACAACTGAGCAACTTTCACCTTCAAGTACTGGAGGGTTCTAGGAAGATAGAGAGTAGGAAGCACCAGGAATCTCTCTCTCCACCTAGACAATAAATGCAATGCCAGACTCTGTCTGATATAACTTTTGGGGAAACTCTGGAGTCTTCTGAAAGCTCTAAACTTCCAAGGGAAGTCTTGTATATTAAATTGTGGTTAATTTCAGCTCTTAGCACAGTAGCAGCTATTCACATGTACCCAAAGCAGCTTGTGCACAGCCTGTGAAAAGGACTCTTTTCTTCAAATATCAGAGATCTGTTTTCTAATGAATGATTACTGCTTCTGATAACAGAGGTGGAGACAAAGAGGGCAAAGCCATTATTGTTTCATCTCCCCACAACTGTTGCAAGCTTCTCCCCTTTTGACTAAGGTGGCCTCTAGGGAATGTAAAGGGCAAGTAAGTAATACTTAATATTAATACTCCTCTTCCCTTAATATTTCTTTTTTCCTCTTGGGAGCCAGACACTGAAAACCAGAATATACAAAAGCAATTGCATATTTGGAGGAAATTAGAAAGTAACCACCTATGTGCACAGGCTTAGAAACAACATCAAAGACCATAAGATTACAACTCAGGCTTGTCCTTGGCACAGAAACAGCTTTCAACAATCAAAAAACAAAAGCAATAACAACAAGAACAAAAACTCAGCAAACCCTGGGGACTGGATAGATTCTAATTTCTAAAGTTGCCACATTATTAGATGCAAACATCTGGTTTTCAACAACAAAAAAAAAATCACACAGTATACAAAGATACTTGAAAGTACAGCCCATTCAAGGGAAAAAAATGAATCAACAGAAACTGTCCCTGGGAGGGGGGGGAAACTGATGGCAGATATACTGGACAAAGACTTTAAAACAACTGTCTTAAAGATGCTCAAGAAACTAAAGGAAGCTATAGTGAAAGTCAAGAAAATGATGAATGAACAACACGGAAATACCAATAAAGAAACATAAAACCTAAAAATAAACCCCACGCCCCAAATCCGAGAGCTGGAAAGTACAATAAGTGAAATGAAAAAAAAAAAATCACTAGATGGATGAAAAAACAGATTTGAGCAGGCAGAAGACAGAATCAGCAAACTTAAAGATAGGACAGTGCAAATAACTGAGCCTGAGAAACAGAAAGAAAAAAGATTGAAGAAAAGTGAAAAATAAGATCATCAGCTGACTTCTCATCAGAAACTTGGCAAGCCAGAAAGTAGTGGGCAGATATATTTAAACTGATAAAACAAGAAAACAAATGTCAACCGAGAATCTTATATCTGGCAGAACTATTTTTCAAAAGTGAGGGAAAAATTAAGACATTGCGAAAGAAACAAAAGCTAAGGGAGTTCATCGCCACTAAACCTGCCCTGCAAGAATTACTCAAGGCAGTCCTGCAGGGTGAAATAAACAGTAATTTTTTTTTTAATAAATTTATTTATTTTAGTTGGGGGCTAATTACTTTACAATATTGTAGTAGTTTTTGTCATACACTGACATGAATTTTAAGTCATGTGAAAAAATAAAGATCTCGATAAAGGTAAGTGCATGGATATTTATAAAAGCTAGTAATAGAGTAACAATAGTTTCTACTTCCACTTTTTGTTTTCTGCATAATTTTAGAGACTAATACATTTAAAAGAACAATTGGTCAAAAAGGTAGTATCACTGTGACTTTGGTATGTAACTCTCATTTCCAAATTTAAGAAATACCTGCATTTAAAAGAATTATTAATTTATATTTTTGGGCAAACAGTGTATAAAGATGCAGTTTTACGACATTAACAATCAAAAGGGGTGAGGATGGAACTATGAAGAAGCAGAGGTTTTGTACATTACTGAAGTTAAGCTGGTAGAAATTCAATTAAAAGCATTATAACTTTAGGGTGCTAAAGGTAACCCCCCATGGCAATCAGAATAAAAACAGCTATCATAAATAGCTGTAGGATATATACAAAAGAAAATGAGAAAGAAATTTAAATATTCCACTATGAAAAATAGACAAAAAACAGTAATATAGGAAATGAGGACCAAAAAGCTCTGAGGCATATAGAAAACAAAGAGCACAATGACAGAAGCCACTCCTTATCAGTAACTACTTTAAATGTAAATGAATCACACTCTCCAAGCAAGAGAGACTGACAGAATGGGTAAAAACACATGAACCAAGTACAACCTATCACATGAAACTTACTTAAAAAGTAAGTAATGCCAAAGACGCAAATAGATTAAAAGATATTTTATACAAATAGTAACCATAAGAGAGCAGGGGTGGCTATACTAATGTCAGACAAAACAGGCTTTAAATCAAAGAGCTTACAATAGACAAATGACATTATATACTAACCAGAGGTTCAAGAAAATAAAACAGCAAGAAAATAAAACAATAATTATATAAACATGTATGCATCTAATAGCAGACCATCAAAATACATGAAGCAAATACTGAAAATATTGAAGGAAGAAACAGACAGTTCTACAATAATAAATTAAGACTTCAATAGCCTACTCTCAATCAGAAAGTAAGGAAAGAAACTGAGAATTCAACACAATAGACCAACTAGATCTAGCAGAACACTTTACTCAACAACAGCAGCATCTATGTTCTCCTCAAGTATACATGGGCTATTTTCTAGAGTAGACCAAATGTTATGCCACAAATTAAGTCTCAATAGAGTTAGTTTTTTTCATTTTTAAAGAATATTTATTTGGCTGCACCGGGTCTTAGTTGTGGCACATGGATCTTCAATCTTCACTGTGGCATGCAGGACCCTTTAGTTACAGCATGTGAACTCTCAGTTGCAGCATGTGGGATCTAGTTCCCTGACCAGGAATCAAACCCGAGTGCCCTGCATTGGGAACATGGAGTCTTAGACACTAGACTACTAGGGAAATCCCTAGTCTCAACAGATTTAATAAGACAGGCATCATACTACATTCTCTGACACAACAAGGGGAATTTAGAAATCAATAATACAAGGAAAACTGAAAAATTCACAAATTTGCAGAAATTAAAAAGCACATTCTATACCAACACAATGGATCAAAAAGAAATCACAGTGGAAATTAGGAAATACTTAAGAGATGAATAGAAATTAAAACATAAGATAAATAAGATAAAACTTATTAGACAGAGAAAGCAGTGTTAAAGGGAAACTTATAGCCAGCCATATATGCTTACATTAAAAAGCAAGAAAGATGTCAAATCAACAGTCTAACGTTACAACTTAAGGAACCAGGAAAAGAAGAACAAATTAAACCCAAATCTAGCAGATGGAAGTAGATAATACAGATTAGAGTGGAAATAACAAAATAGACAATGGAAAAGCAATAGAAAAAAAATCAACAGTTTTTTGAAAAGATCACCAAAATTGACAACTTTTACTTAGATGAATTAACAAGAAAGAAAGACTCAAATTACTAAAATCAGAAATGAAAGTGAAGACATTATTATTGATTCTAAGCATTACGCAGATTTCAAAGAAAGACAAAGTCACTATTTTTTTTTTAATTAAAATAATTTAAAAAGGCGGGGGGAAAGGACGAGAGAAAAGAAAAAACTACAGACCATTATCCCGAACAAACACTGAGGCAAAAATCCTGAACAAAATACTAGCAAACTGAATTCAACAGTATTTAATGGGTTATACACCATGATTCAGTCCTAGGAAGCAAAGATGGTTCAACATGCCAAAATCCACCAATGTAATATATCACAGTAAGAGAATAAAAGAGGAAAATCACATTGTCATTACAATTAACACAGAGAAATTATTTGATAAAATTCAACACTTTTTCATGATAAAAACACCTTAGAAACTAGGAATATAAAGAAGTTACCTCAACATAATAAAAGCCGTATAGGAAAAGCCCATAGTGAAGGTCATACCCAATGGTGAAAAACTAAAAGCTTTTCCTTTAAGATCAGAATAAGGCAAAGATGCTCACTTTTGCCAGTTCCATTCATCACAACATTGAAAGTTCTAACCAGAGCAATTAGATAAGAAAGACAAATAAAAGGCATTCAAATTGGAAAGGAAGCAATAAAAGTATCTCTACTTATAGATGACATGATCTTACATGCAGAAAACCATGAAGATTCCATACACACAACAACAACAACAAAAAACGTTTAACTAATTAATGAATTCAGCAAAGTAGCAGGTAGAAAGTTAACATTAAAATACTGCATTCCTATTTAATGACAATGAACAATCTGAAAAGGAAATTAGTAAAACAATCCCATTTACAATAGTACCAAAAAAAAAAGTACTTCAGAATTAACCAAGGAGGTGAAAGACTTGTACAATGAAAACCACAAGACACTGATAGGAGAAATTAAAGAAGACATAAATGGAAACACAACCTATGTTTATGAATTGGAGACTTAATATTATTAAGTTGCTAATATTACCCTAAACTATCTACAGATTTAGTGAAACTCTCATAAAATTCCCAAGGGTAGATTTTGCAGAAGTTGAAAAACTCACCCTAAAATTCATATGGAATCTCAAGAGATTTGGAATAGCTAAAATAGTCTTGAAAGCTGAAGGACTCACATTTTCTGACCTCAAAACTTACTAACTATAAAGCTACAGTAATCAAAATTTTGTCGTACTGGTATCAAGATAAACATATAGACCAGTGAGATTGAACAGAAAGCTCAGAAGTAAACCTCCATATCTGAAAATCTGTTCAACTGATTTTCAAAAATGGTGCCAACATCACTGAATGGGAAAAGGGCAGTCATTTCAACAAACGATTCTGGGGAAACTGGATATCTACATGCAAAAGATTAAAATTGGACCCTTTCCTAAAACCATTTACAAAAACGAATTCAAAATGAATCAAAGATCTGAATATAAGACCTAAAACTATGATACTCTTACATGAAAACACAGGGCAAAATTTCATAACATTGCACCTGGCAATAATTTCTTGCAATAGAACACAAAAGGCAACAAAAGAAAAAACAGACAAATGGACTTTATGAAAATTTCTAAGTTTTGTACATCAAAAGACACTATGAAAAGGGTTTAAAAAAAGAACCTATGGAATGGAAGAAAATATTTGTAAATTATCTGATGAGAGATTAATATCCAGAATATAGTAAGGACTCTTGAAACTCAACAACCAACAAAAAATCCAATTCAACTCTGGGCAAAAGACTTGAATAGACATTTCTCCAAATAAGATATACAGATGGCCTATTAGCACAGGACAAAATGCTCAGCATCACTAATTAAGGAAATGCAAATCAAAACTACAATGAGATACCACCTCACATCCATTAGGATGGCCACTGTCAAAGAGAAAATAACAAGTGTTGGTGAGGATGTGGAGAGACTGGAACTTCTCTACAGTATTGGTGGGAATGTAAAATGGGATAGCCACTGTGGAAAACAGTATGGTGGTTCCTCAAAACAAGGGGCAGAGGGAGAAGAGGGCATCAGAGGATGAGATGGCTGGATGGTATCACCGATGCAATGGACACGAACTTTGGCAAACTCCAGGAGATGGTGAGGGACAGGGAGGCCTGGTGTGCTGCAGTCCATGGGGTTGCAGAGTCAGATATGCCTGGGCGACTGAACAACAGCAGCAGCAATTTCATTTATGGGTATACCCAAAAGAACTGAAAACAGAGTCTCAAAGAGATCTGTACATGCATATTCATAGAAGCATTATTCACAATAGCTAAAGCATGGGAGCAACCCAAGAATCCATCAAAAGATGAATGAATAAGCAATATGTGGTATATTTACTTACAAAAGAATATTATTCAGTCTTAAAATGTAAGGATACTCTGACATATACTATAATATGGATGAACCTTAAGGACATTATGCTAAGCAAAATACACTAGTCATAAAGAGACAAATACTGAATGATTCTACCTATATGATATACTTAGTCAAAATCATAGAAACAGAAAGTACTTACTGTCTTCTTTTCTGTTTGAAAAATGTCTCCCAAAAGAATGGTATGCATTATGTGAGTCCAACTTTGGGAATTTTCAGAATGTTATTTACCTCACAAAAAGCAAAAATCAACTTTTATACTTTTGTCTGTAAAATATGTTGTTACAACTGATTATTAAGGTACTAAGAAAGTGAATAACTAATGTTACCTTCCAACAACCTCCTTATGGATATTTTTCCAGTGGTCCTTGTCTGAATCAGTTCCTAACTTAGGGTCTAGACTCTTCAGAGCAACACCAGCAACATTTACTCCACTCCATAAAGGCACTAAAAGAAATAAATCTCAGAATGAACTCTTCTTCCCAGTACTTCAGTTGTTAAGTGCAGTGGATTTTTTTTTACCCAGGTGTTGGCTTTATCATATTTTATTAATTTATACATATATGGTAAGTTCAGTGGGGTTTTTAAGAATAAAGTTAGGTTACTACCTTACACCGTATATAAAAATAAGTTTCAAACAGACAAAAGAGAGAAATGTAAAAAATAAAATTATAAAGTATCATAAAATATTCAGTAGAATTTATTTGTAATTTTTGGTAAGGAGCAAGATACAAATATAGAATCCACAAAGAAAATAATCTATAAGAAATAACAAAATATTATAAGAGGGCAAAGAGCAATAAATTAACATCATACTATTAAACCATACCGAGTTTTTTAAAAAATAAAATCATGGAATATTAAATGGGAGAAATTAAAATGTATCTGGGAAAATTATTTTTAATGATTATTACCTTTTAAGCTAAGACAGTAACATAAGCAAACAGGGTCAAATTAAGGCACTGATCAAAAAAATTTTTGTTTAAATCAAATAAAAAATACTTATTATACTATGACCACTGAAATATGAAGAAAAGAGTAGTACTTATTAAATGTTTTGAACAAATGGATGATTGAATAAAGGAATAAATGGTGCCTATTCTCAATGGATCCATGGGCATTATGGAAAGAAGACTGATACACATCACAGAATTAGAGAGCATTATAAGCTTGAAGTTCTAATTGTGTAGCAGAGATTAAATGTTTAAGTTAGGAAAAGAGCCAAGACATATGACCTAAGTAATAGTTTAAATCACATATTAAAAAATTTTATTTCTGTGAAAAGTCAGGGAAAAACAAATCTCAAGAGTCACAAAGTAGATTAATGGTTTCCTGTGGCTAGAGCAGGGGGTGAGTGTAGGAATGGGAGTTCTTGGGGGTAATGCAAATTTCCTACAATTAGACTGTGGTGATGGCTGCACAACTTTGTGAATAAAAATCCAGTGAATTACACACTTTAATGGGTAAAATTTATGGGATGTGTATTATATCTTAATAATTCCGTCCTTAAAACCACAATGAAAGTGCCCCAAACAAAGAAAACCCCACACTCATTGACTTTTAAAATAGCTATATGTTCTATGCACTATTTCGTGTGAGGTAGCTAAATCAATGACACAAGAGACCGAAAGTTAAGGAAAACAAACAGTACAATGCCAACACTTAAAGGAAAATAAGCATTACTAAAGATAAGAAGTAAGATTATATAATGGTAATGAGTTTACACTTACCACTAGAATCACCATGTTCACCAATAATCCAACCATGGCAGCTTGAGGGATGTACACCCAACTTCTGTCCAATTAGGTAACGGAAACGGGCAGAGTCTAGATTACAACCACTTCCAATTACACGAGTTGCAGGTAAGCCACTTAACTTCCAGACAACGTATGTCAAAATATCCACTAGGAAGAAAAATTTCTTGTTAGAGAAAAATTCATACTAACTTCTTACAATTTGATTTTCTGAACAGACAGATCAATTGTCTTACAGTCAAATATAGATTCATTAGAGTTCAAAATGAAGCAAGTCAACAAAGAAAAAAAGATAATCTCTCAGATGGGTTTTAAAAGATTAAATGATTCACCATCAGAATTTTAAAACGAAAGATTCTTTTTTGAAATAACATATGTGCCTATCTGTATATTTAATGATCGGTGAATTATACCTCTTTAAGATTACCTAGAGTTTTCCTCTCCATCACCACGGCCTCATGTAAACTACCAGAGTCTCCTACCTAGAATAAAGCCACATGCATGCTTAGGACCGTATGCAGGTGTGTGCATGCTCAGGACAAACATGAGAAGATTGTAAACTTTAGCTCTGTCTAACCATGAGGTTCTATGAAAGCAGGAAGTAAAGGCTAAGGCACAGTTACAAACTGCCTGGCTAAGTGTTGAAGGCATGCCCCAACTTGTACACAGGGCCCTGCAGCAAAGACTGGGAGGTATCTTTTGGTTCCAAGCATTTAAGGAAAGTTTTGTCCAATCAATGGCGGATCACTAAACAGACGAAACATAGACTTCTATGTCCACATTTAATAAAAAATACAGACTTGACAGAACTAACTCATAAAAGTTACAAAACAAACTACAACAAGCTGATGCAGAGCAAACGCTGAGAAGAAAGAATTTCATTTACAGAGTTTTCCTATTGTACTTTTTTAATGTTCAAGTTTCAACAAACTATGAGACATGAAACAATATAAGGAAATACAGATCATACAGGCATTAAACAACTACCCTATCTTCAAGTCCACTGATTCTTCCTTCTGCCTTCTCACTCTGCTATTGAGTCCCTCTAGTTAATGTTCATTTAACTTTTTAACTTCAGAATTTCTATTATTTTTTAAAAAATAATATTTATCTATTTAGTAATATTCACCATTTGGTGAGAGATCAGCCTCATTATTTCCTTTAGTTCTTTAGACATGCTTTTAGTTCTTTAAACATAGTTAAAATAATTCATTTAAAATATTTGATAAATCTCTATTCAGTTACTCTGGCTAGAATTTCTAGCATGATGCTAAACAGAAGTGACAAAAGCAAGTCTCACTGCCTCATTCCTGGTCTTAGAAGTAAAATCATTCAGTTTAGTACCATCACGTATAAGGCTAGCTGGGGTTTTTTCATAAATATTTTTTTATGAGGTTGAAGAAAATTCCTTTCACATATGGGTTAGTAAATTATTTTTTAAAATTATAATTCAGTGTGCAATTTTGTTTACTGCCTTATCTGCATCTATTACCTTTTATTATTATGTAATATTCTTGTCTGCAACAATAATTTTTGTGTTAAAGTCTAATTTCTGTGATATCAGTATAGTAACTCCAGATCTCTTTTAGCTCCTGTTTGAATGCAATATCTTTTTCTATCCTTTTATTTTCACTTTACTGTGTCTTTTTATTCTCTTTTAAATTAAAATATTTTTTTTTCAATTTTTATTAGAGTATTCTGTGTGTGTGCTTAGTCCTGTCCAACTCTTTGCAACCCCATGGACTGTAGCCTACACCAGGCTCCTTCTGTCCACAGAATTTTCTAGGCAATAACACCGGAGTGGGTTGTGATTTCCTTCTCTAGGGGATCTTCCTGACCCAGGGACTGCATCTGTGTCTCTTGTGTCTCCTACATTGGCAGGCAGATTCTTTACCACTCCACCATCTGGGAAGCCCCTTTTTGGAGTATAGCTGATTTACAATGTTGTGTCAGTTTCAGGTATATGGCAAAGTGAATCAGTTAAACATATATCCACTCTTGGTGGATCACTAAACAGATGAAACAAAGACTTCTGCATCCATGTATAATAAAGAATACAGACTTGACAAAATTAACTCATAAAAGTCACAAAACAATATATATACGTACATATATCCACTCTTTTTTAAGATTCTTTTCCTACATAGGCCTTTATGGAGTATTGATTAAAACTCCCTGTGCTCTACATTAGTGCTTATTAGTTGTCTATTTTATGTGTAGTAGTGTGTATACGTAAATTCCAATCTCCCAATTTATCCCTCCCTCCCCCTCCCCTGGTAAACCGTAAGTTTATTTTCTACATCCGTGACTCTACTTGTTTTGTAAATAAGTTCATCTGTACCTTCTTTTTTTTAGATTTCACACATAAATATGATAAATAGCATATGATGGTGGCTCAGTGGTAAAGAATCCAGCTGCCAATGCAGGAGACACAGTTTGATCTCTAGGTTGGGAAGATCCCCTAGAGAAGGAAATAGCAACCCACACCTTTATTCTTACCTGGGAAATACCATGGACAGAGAAACCTGGCAGGCTATAGTCAAGAGGTCACACAAGCGTTGGACACAACTTAGTGACTAAGCAACAATGCATAAAACTTACATATCAATTATATATCAATAATGCTGGAAAAAAAAAGTATCGTGTACTTTGGATGGGTGTGGTTTATCATCATAAATTTGTCTAATGACATTGTTTTAAAAAGAAAAAAAAAGAAACGATATAGAAAGGTCAGTTTTCGTTCCAATCTCAAAGAAAGGCAATGCCAAAGAATGTTCAAACTACCGCACAACTGCATTCATCTCACACGCTAGCAAAATAATACTCAAAATTCTCCAAGCCAGGCTTCAACAGTACATAAACCATGAACTTCCAGATGTTCAAGTTGGATTTTGAACCAGGGATCAAATTGCCAACATCTGCTGGATCACTGAAAAATAGAGAGTTCCAGAAAAACATCTACTTTTGATTTATTGACTATGCCAAAGCCTTTGACTGTGTGGATCACAACAAACTGTGGAAAATTCTTAAAGAGATGAGAATATCAGACCACCTGACCTGCCTCCTGAGAAATCTGTATGCAGGTCAAGAAGCAACAGTTAGAACTGGACATGGAACAACAAACAGGTTCCAAATTGGAAAAGGAGTACGTCAAGGCTGTATATTGTCACCCTGCTTATTTTACTTACATGCAGAGTATATCATGCGAAATGCCAGGTTAGATGAAGCACAAGCTGGAATCAAGATTGCTGGGAGAAATATCAATAACCTCAGGTATACAGATGACACCACCCTTATGGCAGAAAGTGAAGAAGAACTACAGAGCCTCTTGATGAAGGTGAAAGAGGAGAGTGAAAAAGTTGGCTTACAACTCAACTTTCAGAAAACTAAGATCATGGCATCTGGTCCCATCACTTCATGGCAAATAGATGGGGAAACAATGGAAACAGCAAGAGACCTTATTTTTTGGAGCTCCAAAATCACTGCAGATGGTGACTGCAGCCATGAAATTAAAAGACGCTTGCTCCTTAGAAGAAAAGTTATGACCAACCTAGACAGCATATTAAAAAGCAGAGACATTACTTTGCCAACAAAGGTCTGTCTAGTCAAAGCTATGGTTTTTCCAGTAGTCATGTATGGATGTGAGAGCTGGACTATAAAGAAAGTTGAGCACTAAAGAATTGATGCCTTTGAACTGTGGTGTTGGAGAAGATTCTTGAGAGTCCTTTGGTCTGCAAGGAGATCCAACCAGTCCATCTTAAAGGAAATCAGTCCTGAATATTCACTGGAAGGACTGATGCTGAAGCTGAACCTCCAACACTTTGGCCACCTGATGCGAAGAACCGACTCACTGGAAAAGACCCTTGATGCTGGGAAAGATTGAAGGCAGGAGGAGAAGGGGACGACAGAAGATGAGATGGTTGGATACCATCACTGACGCGATGGACATGAGTTTGAGTAAGCTCTGGGAGTTGGTGACGAACAGGGAGGCCTGGCGTGCTATAGTCCGTGGGGTCGCAAAGAGTCAGACATGACTCAGTGACTGAACTGAACTGAATGGAAATATCATCCTTATACAGTTAAAGGGAATAGAAAATACTCACCTGGATTTGAAACAATAAGCATCTTACAGTCAGGACTATTTTGGACTATGGCAGGAATGATTGACTTCATGATATCCACATTACGTTGGACCAGGTTAAGGCGACTTTCTCCCTCTTGCTGCCGTGCACCTGCTGTAATAATAACTAATCTGGAATTTGCAGATACACTGTAATCTAAAGAAGGAAACAAAAGAAAATATTTGGGTCAAGACTTCCATGACCTCTGTGCCTTAATTCTTTAAAAGTCTGTTATATGTTGATGGTATTAAAGTACTCCACTACTGTCATGGCTCACACCTGCAAATGAAGAGATTTTCCACATAGTAATGTTATCTTAGTCATGTCTGACTCTTTGGGACCCTATGGACTATAGCCTTCCAGGTTCCTTTGTTCATGGAATCCTCCAGGCAAGAATACTAGAGATGGTAGCCAATCCCTTCTCCAGGAGATCTTTCTGACCCAGGGATCAAATCTGATATCTTGAATTGTAGGCAGATTCTTTACTGTCTGAGCCACCAGGGAAGCCATGAAATTAAAAGACGTTTGCTCCTTGGAAGAAAAGTTATGACAAGCCTAGACAGTGTATTAAAAAGCACACACATCACTTTGCCGACAAAGGTCTGTCTAGTCAAAGCTAGGGTTTTTTCAGTAGTCATGTTCTGATGTGAGAGTTGGACCATGAAGGCTGAGCACTGACAAATTGATGCTTTAGAACTGTGGTGTTGAAGAAGATTCTTGAGAGCCCTTTTGAAAGCAAGGAGATCAAACCAGTCAATCCTAAAGGAAATCAACCCTGAATATTCATTGGAAGGACTGATGCTGAAGCTGAAGCTCCAATACACTGGTCACCTGATATTAAGAGCTGACTCACTGGAAAAGACCCTGACACTCAGAAAAATTGAGGGCAGAAGGAGAAGAGGGTGACAGAGGACGAGAGGGTTAGATGGCATCACTGACTCAATGGAAATGGGTTTGAGCAAACTCAGGGAAATGGTGAAGAACAGGGAAGCCTGGCGTGCTTGAGCCTGCTCATGGTGTCCATGATGTTGCAAAGAGTGGGACACAACTGAGCGACTGAATAACAGTGTTATCCAGTATAACCTGAAGGAAATCTTGTCATTATTATTTACCAATGTTCACACCAATTTAAAAAATAAAATAATAGAACCTACCATCCCTTTTAGCCCACATTCCCATTTCTTATTAAAGCCTGAGGCAATGCAAGTCAACTCTCTGGATTCTTAGAAATACCATATGAATCAGAAGCTTAGAATTCTGAGAATTTATGTGTGTTTGAGGATTTGAAGAGTGAGAATGTATTACAATTATTATGAGGGCTATGCTTAAGATCATAAAAAAGTTCTTCATTCACATAAGAAAATTAACCTTATAAATTTGGTGACCAGTGGTAAAATATTTCACTTATTAAACCCAACAACGTGATGTTCAGTATCCCATACTGGACTTTTAAAAAAAGTATTATAGGGCTTCCTTGGTGGTCCAGTGGTTAAGAATCTGCATTCCTTGGGCTGCCACCCACGTCCCCTGGGGCTGTGCACCTACCATATAGGGACTGGAGTCCAGTTCAGAGAGCACTTCATCCCAGAATGCGGTGTACAGCCCAGAAAGGAGGTTGCCCCCTCCCCTGACACGCACAGCATGTTTCCTGGGAACCTGGTGCTAAACCGATCCTGGAGGACCTGCTTCTGGGTCTGGGTTTCATAGGTAGCCGAGTGGCTCCCTCACTGCGATCTACTGAAAATCAGACCTCCACATAAGGGTTTAAAAAAAAAAAGAATCCGAGGTCCAATGCAGAAGAGTCAGGTTCCATCCCTGGTGTGGGAACTAAATTCCCATATGCCTGGGGCAACTAAGTTCAGGCACACATTAAAGATATCATTCCACTGTTTTCAGTTTTCACGGCTACTATTTATAAGTCAGTCTGCCTCCTCCTCCCTTTTCTGTAGGTAATTTGTTTTCTGATCATTTTAAAATTCTCTTTGTTTTTAACATTCTCTAATTTCACAAGACTGTGTCTAGATGGGGATTTTTATTTATCCATCTTGAGATTATTTGGCTTGAATCCATGGGTTGTTTTTCATCAGTTCTCCAAAATGCTGAATCAAAATCTTTTCAAGTATTTCCTCTGCCTCATTCTAAGGCAGTATTTACACTGCCTTCTAAGTAGAAGTATTTTACACTGTCTCACTCTATCCTCCATGATTCTTAACCTGTCATATTTTCTACTTCTTGCCATCTTCTGAGTAACTGCCTTAGATTCACCACTTGTTTCTTCAAATATGTCTGCTCTATTATTAAATCTATTAATTTTTTATTTCATTCCATTTCATATTCAGAAGTTATATTAATATTTGGTTATTTCTAAAAATCTGTTCCTTTTCTTATAGTTTCCTATCTTATACTGATATTTTCAAGCTTGACTTTATTCTTTAAATAATCACAGTTAAATTATTTGTTTTATAATTTATCAGAAATCTACCCTGGTTTCTGTTGGTTCTTGCTCATTTTTTCTTGTAGATTTAATTATTCATACTGTGAGATGTTTACCTTCCATGAAACTTTATTTGGGGAAGTTCTTTGAAGCCTTAAATAAAATGTATTTCTTCCAGAGACTATCTTAAGATTGCTAAGCTTTTACTGGAGTTTAATTAAGGGCCAACTTGTGGCTCCAAATCCTTAGCAGCCATTTCCCTCTTTTACTAAAGCATTTCTGAGACAGTCAATTTTACTTGCAGTTCCCAGAGATAGGGAGAAGGGAATTATTTCCAGGTTATTCTCACATTAAGAAATTGGCAAATTAAGGCCAGCAAGCCAAATCTGTTCTACTACCTGTTTTTGTAAATAAAGTCTCATTGGAACATAGCCACACCCACATGCTTATGTATTGTCAATGGATGCTTTAATACAACAGGAGGGCTGCAAGTTTTGACAGAGACTAGAGACTATGTTGCTCACAGGAGAAGGCAATAGCACCCCACTCCAGTACTCTTGCCTGGAGAATCCCATGGATGGAAGAGCCTGGTGGGCTACAGTCCATGGGGTCGCTAAGAGTCGGACACGACTGAGCGACTTCACTTTCACTTTTCCCTTTCATGCACTGGAGAAGGAAATGGCAACCCACTCCAGTATTCTTGCCTGGAGAATCCCAGGGACGGCGGAGCCTGGTGGGCTGCCATCTGTGGGGTCGCACAGAGTCCGACACGACTGAAGTGACTTAGCAGCAGCAGCAGCATGTTGCTCACAAAGCCTGAAATACTTACTATGTGGCCCTTTACAGAAAAAAGTTTACTGATCCCTGGTGTAGTCCATTGGGGTCTTGCTTTATGGGGTCATTTCCTATGCACCTCCTCAAATTAGGCTGTCTCCAGTCTGCTAAGTTCTGTGAGGCAGGGAAAATCAAAATTCAAGTTCACTAGGTTTGGCTAACACTAGCTAGTGAAAACTAGCAACTGTTGTTTCACTCTATAATTTCCTGCCTTCATTCAGTGCCTTTTCTGAAAATGTCTTAACTTTGTTAAGAGCATACCAATTCTTTTTAAGTATTGATATTTATTCTTTCATATTTTTTGCAGAATTTTTGTTATTTATAGCAAAAGGATTGATTCATGTACTTATCCTGGCACATTACTCGAAATTAAAAGCCGAATGATTTTTAAAAGTATTTTAATATAGTAGCTTTTTAACTTGACTCTGCTCAACAAATTCAACAGATTAACTGATATAAAACATACTGATACCCAAGGTACATTGAACACTCTCAACTATTAATAGCAGACTTCTAATATGTCTGTATACTTCTGTGCTTGTGAGTTGCTGCATATCAAGAATTTGTCATGTTTCTACCCAAACATATTTATGCCAGATATATTAATTACATAGTATGACGTAAATCACTAAAATATGAGGGTGAAAGAAATACAGAGTAAACACATTCAGGATTGAGATGTGAATAGATGGAACACACAGAATGTGTCAAGTGAATTGGTAATGTTTTACTTCTTTCGGTATGTGCTGGCTGCATTGATGTTTGTTATACTTAAGCTCTAGCTCTTTTTTACATCTCAAGTATTTCATAGTTAATTTTTTTTTCACAGTTAATTTTTTAATGACTGTTACTATGAAAATTAAGTTGAATGCTTTAGAAAGACATGTTAAAATAAAGCTGTTTAAAAATCTTCCTTTTAATTATAAGAGAAATAAAAATGAAGAAAAACCATAAAAATTTATTAGTGTTTTGTGATTAGACTGCTTCATGAGTATCTTTAAACTAATTATAGTACTTTAAAGAAATAGAAATGATTATTACTGGTATGCTATTTAAAAAAAAATACTGCAAAAACTCCAATCAGCTGAGCCATGCTCAAAGGTCTTACCCTCCAATCAGAAAATTAGCAAAATGAAGTTCTTGTACATTTACATGTTTCAGGTCAATATAAAATTTTATGATGGTTCTAACAGGCACTTTAAAAGTAAGTAACCACTTTCAGTTCCAATCATGTTAAACAAGAAGGCTTCTAGTAGCAAGTACATCTGTTGAATCACATTACCAAAAAGCACACTATATATAATACTTTATGATAAAATAATTATTTTTCCTAATTCTCTAAGCATTTTTAGTTGGCCAAAACATAATGCTAATGCTAATGGGGCCAAGCTCTCCATTTCCTCTTCTGTAGCTTCAAACTATATCCTGAAACCTGGCTTTCTAAAAAACAGGTTAAAAAATATAGATACACACATCAAAAAAAACAAGAATATAGATAAATGTATCAATAATATTACAAAAACTGTTTGACACTGCATATCTTTGGGAAAATATATACAACTGAATGACAAGTTTAAAAAGCATTCATGTAATATAGTGTCAGTTGTATAAAAAACAAATGAATAGAAAAAACTAAAGAAATACACAAAACCATTAACAAGAGAGATTCAAAAAATTTAATACTGTTTTTGTATTTATCAAATATTCTCCAATCAGAATGGAATGTTCTTTTTTAAAAATATTAACCTTCTAAATTATACGTCCTAATTACAAAGGGGCCATTTTAAATTTTATACTTATTGACAAGTTTGATAGACTTCACTATTTTTTTTTTAAGTTTTGAAAATAATTTTATAAAACTAACCTTTTCCAGAGACAATCTTTGAAGTATTAAAGAAAAGACTGCCATGCTGAAGATCCATTGTTTCCCCCTTCAGTTTGTCTGCTACAACATCAACAAGGGCAAGCTCATCAGCCAAATCCTAAAATACATGAAAGATCTGAATAAAATGTTCCCATTTCAGTTTTGAGAGAAAAAGAAAAAATTTTATGTGATTATTTTATAATCGGACTTCCCTATAGCTCAGATGGTAAAGAATCTGCAAAGAAGTGTTACATTTTTAGTAGAAAAAGTGGTATAAAAATAATAATTCTTTACAGGAGTTCTTTGCTGGCCTAGTGGTTAGGATTTTGGACTTTCACTGCCATGGCTTGGGTTCAATCTCTCAATCCCTGGTCAGAACTGAGATCCTGCAAGCTGCAAGGCTTGGCCAAAAAGAAAAAAAGTCTTTTAACGTGCCTATACTTTGGCCACCTGATGCAAAGAGCTGACTCATTTGAAAAGACCCTGATGCTGGGAAAGATTGAAGGTGGGAGGAGAAGGGGATGACAGAGGATGAGACGGTTGGATGGCACCACCAATCAATGGACGTGAGTTTGAGTAAACTCCAGGAGTTGGTGATGGACAAGGAGGCCTGGCGTGCTGCAGTCCATGGGGTCGACTTGAGCAACTGAACTGAACTGAATGTACCTAAAAACACCAGAAGTTAAGGTAAACAACAGAATGCAGCAAAAAGTATTAACTGTTTTGCCTTCATGTAATTGTTAAGTTTTCAGAACTGTTTTTTTTTTCCACTTCAGATAATAGCTTTAAAACAAACGAAAACTTATGAAATCCTTTCAAAGGATTTTATTATATTTAACCCTTATGCCTAATTTCTGAATTGGTGGAAGCTGTTTTTAGTATGAATCCTTATGGCCAAAAATGAAAGGTAGGCACCTCTGGGAAACCACATCATGTGGCTTGGTATATAACAATTAACGCTGGCCCTCCAACTTGGGGGTAGGTAAGAAAGCATATACTCAGACCCAACAAATTGTTTCATCCTTCCTTCTGGACTCAGCAGTTACTTCACAAATGGGCATATGGCCCAGGCATAACAAATAAGCACAGTGTCTGTGAGCTTAGAAAATGGAAGTGAATTCTGGCCCTTTCACCTCCTAGGCATTTGACCATGAGCAAGCTCTTTAACATATATGCTTCAGTATTTTCATCTATAAATGGAGATAACAGTACCTGCCTCTTAAGGTTGTTATAAAGGTTAAAAAATACCTTTAAAACATTTAGAGAGGTGAAAAACTTAGCAATGAAAACTACAAACTGCTGAAACAAATTGAAGAAGAAACAAATAAACAGACATCCTATGTTCATGGACTGGAAGATAAAGTATTAGTAAGATGTCAATACTACTCCAAGCAATCTTCAGATTTAATGCAACCACTACTAAAATCCCAATGGCTTTTGTTTCAAGAATTAGAAAATTCCATTCTAAAATTCTTATGGAATCTCAAGAGACTCTGTATAACCAAAACAATCTTCAAAAGGAATAAAGGTGGTGATCTCAAGCTTCCTGATTTCAATATTTATGACAAAGCTACAGTAATCAAAACAGTGTGGTACTGACATAGAGAGACATATAGACCAATGGAACAGAAGAGAGCCAAGGGGGGAAAACTCTCACATATGTAGTCAGGTATTTTTTGACAAGAGTGCCAGGATCATTCAATAGGGAAAGGACAGCATTTTCAACAAATGGTATTGGGATAACTGGACATTTACATACAAAAGAATAAGGTTGGACTGTTTATATTATACCATAGATAAAATTAACCAAAAATGGATCAAAGAGCTAAATGTAAGACCCAAAACTATAAAACCCTTAGAAGAAAAGATAGAGGGGAAACTTCATGACATTGGGTTTGGCAGTGGTTTTTGGATATAACACCAGAGGCACAATAACAAAAGTAAAAAGATAAATTGAACTACAAAGTAAGTCAGAAAAGAAAAACAAATATTGCATGTTAATGCATATATATGGAATCTAGAAAAATGGTACATATGGTACATATGAACTCTTATTTGCAAAGCAGAAATAAGAGACACAGATGTAAAGAACATATGGACACCAAGGGGGAGAAGGAGGTGGCATGAATTGGGAAACTGAGATTGATATATATACACTATTGATACTATGTATAAAATAGATAACTGATGAGAACCTACTGTATAGCACAGGGAACTCTATACTCAGTGCTCTGTGGTGACCTAAATGGAAGGAAGTCCAAAAAAGAGGGGCTAGGAATGACAGTCATGTAGGAAGGCTAGAGATCCCTAAGGGGCTGCTGCTGCAAAGTCGCTTCAGTCGTGTCCGACTCTGTGCAACCCCATAGAAGGCAGCCCACCAGGCTCTGCCGTCCCTGGGGTTCTCCAGGCAAGGACACTGGAGTGGGTTGCCATTTCCTTCTCCAGTGCATGAAAGTGAAAAGTGAAAGTGAAGTCGCTCAGTCGTGTCCGACTCTTAGCGACCCCATGGATGGCAGCCTACCAGGCTCCTCTGTCCATGGGATTTTCCAGGCAAGAGTACTGGAGTGGGTTGCCATTGTCTTCTCCGCCCTAAGGGGCAGGAGGAAATAAATTGCAAGTGGCAGATGTTTTTTTCTCTCTCTCTTCTAATCCTGTGTTGTCAGGACACTTGGTTACACCTGAACTTAACTTTGAGCTGCTAATGGCTCTGCAAACCAATGCGTTTTTCTTATGGAAATGTTTTTCTTAAGCTGTTAGTGAAACTATGTATTTGCTTTGGAATCTGCCTTTCTTCAAATGAGTTCTGCCTAAGAAGTCAAGTTGGCCTTAGGAAGAAGCACTGCAAACAAAGCTAGTAGAGGTGATGGAATTCCAGTTGAGCTATTTCAAATCCTAAAAGATGATGCTGTTAAAAGTGCTGCATTCAATATGCCAGCAAATTTGGAAAACTCAGCAGTGGCCACAGGACTGGAAAAGGTCAGCTTTCATGCCAATCCCAAAGAAAGTCAATGCCAAAGAATGCTCAAACTACTGTACATCTGCACTCATTTCACATGCTAGCAAAGTAATGCTCAAAATTCTCCAGGCTAGGCTTCAACAGTACAGTGAACTGAGAACTTCCAGATGTTCAAGCTGGATTTAGAAAAGGCAGAGGAACCAGAGACCAAATTGCCAACATCCACTGGATCATAGAAAAGAGCAAGAGAATTCCAGAAAAACACCTGCTTCACTGACTATGCTAAAGCCTTTGTGTGAATCACAACAAACTGTGGAAAATTCTTAAAAAGATGGGAATATCAGACCACCTTACCTGCCTCCTGAGAAATCCGTATGCAGGTCAAGAAGCAACAGTTGGAATGGGACATGGAACAATATGAACTGATTCAAAATTGGGAAAGGAGTACGTCAAGGCTGTATGTTGTCACCTTGCTTAACTTATATGCAGAATACATCACAGGAAATGCTGGGCTAGATGAAGCTCAAGCTGGAATTAAGACTGCCAGGAGAAATATGAATAACCCATATATGTACATGACACCATCCTTATGGTAGAAAGCAAAGAGGAACTAAAGAGCCTCTTGATGAAGGTGAAAGAAGAGAGTGAAAAAGCTGGCTTAAACCTCAACATTCAAAAAACTAAGATCATGGCATCCGGTCCCATCACTTCATGGCAAATAGTTGGGGAAACAATGGAGACAGCGACAGACTATTTTCTTGGGCTCCAAAATCACTGCAGATGGTGACTGCATGAATGAAATTAAAAGACACTTGCTCCTTGGAAGAAAGGTTATGACAAACCTAGACAGCATATTAAAAAACAAAGACATTATTTTGCCCACAAAGTAGTCAAAGGTCTGGATGGTTTTTCTCACATCCAGTCATGTATGGATGTGAGAGTTGGACCAAAAGAGCTGATCACCAAAGAATTGATGCTTTAGAATTGTGATGCTGGAGAAGACTCTTGAGAGTCCCTTTGACTGCAAAGAGATCAAACCAGTCAATCCTAAAGGAAATCAGCCCTGACTATTCATTGGAAGCTGAAGCTCTAATACTTTGGCCACCTGATGTGAAGAGCTGACTTATTAGAGAGACCCTGATGCTGTGAAAGATTGAAGGCAGGAGGAGAAGGGGATGACATATGATGAGATGGTTGGATGGCATCACTGATTCAATGGACATGAGCCTGAGGCAAGCTCTGGGAGATGGTGAAGGACAGGGAAGCCTGGTGTACTGCAATCCAGGGGTGGAAAAGGGTCAGACACAACTGAGCAACTGAACAACAAAAATGTATACATATAGCTGATTCACTCCACTGTACAGCAGAAACACAACATTGTCAAGCAACTATATTCCAATAAATTTTTTAATTTAAAACTTACGTGTATCAAACGACACAACCAAAAGAACAAAAAGGAAACCCGAGGAATGGGTGAAAATTTTTGAAAGTGAAGTGAAAATCACTCAGTCATGTCTGACTCTTTGCAATCCCATGGACTATACAGTCCATGGAATTCTCTAGGCCAGAATACTGGAGTGGGGAGCCTTTGCCTTCTCCAGGGGATATTCCCAACCCAGGGATCAAACCCAGGTCACCAGCATTGCAGGTGGATTCTTTACCAGCTGAGCCACAAGGGAAACCCAATATTTGAAAACCATTTACCTAATAAGCAGTTAATATTTAGAATATAAAAAGTATTCCTACAACTCAACAACAAACTCAATTTAAAAATGGGCAAAAGATTTGAAACAGACACTTCTTCAAAGCTATACAAATAGCCAACAGGCACATGGAAAGATATTCTGGAAATAGTAAGGAAAATTAAAGGAGTTCCATTGTTATTTTATCAAATTTGGTGCTTTTGTTTTATAATGAGCATGTAATGCTTATATAATAAAAAAAATTTAAATATAAGCCATTGGGAAATATGATTTTCACACATTACTCTTCAAAAAAGGCAAAGTGATGAATCACCTTAACAGAAAATGTTATATAATATTAACAATATAATCAATGTTTCTATGAATAAATTTAAATAGTCTGACTAAACACGTATGTGTGCTTAGTCACTCAGTTATGTCCAATTCTTTGCCACCCTTTGGGCTGCAGCCTGCCAGGATCCTCTGTTTATGGATTTTTTTCAGGCAAGAATAGGGGAGTGGGTTGCCATTTCCTCCCCCAGGGGATCTTTTCGATCCATGCATTGAACCCCAGTCTCCTGTGTCTCCTGCATTACAAGTGGATTCTTTACCAGCTGAGCCATTGGGGAAGCCCATAATATGAGCAAAATTATTTTGCTAAGGTTACATTTTAATCTTAACAAAATAATGTAATCAATGTGTCTCCTATGAATAAATTTAAACAGCCTGGCAATGCTTCGCACATGGTAAACTCTAAATAAATGTTTCTTAAATTAAGTAAAAAAATCAGCTGATACTTCTTTGCTGTCAAGTGGTTAACCCTGCAACCCTGCGCTCAACATCTACAAGACCTATCAGTGCTCACTTATTTTCAGCCACAGTATAGGCTTATCACTTACCTTCAGCAAGATACAAATCGCACACGCCATGCCTACAGCACCAGTTCCAACAATGGTGATCTTACTCTGGGAGACTTTATCTTCCTCAGTTAGATTCTCAATAAGCTGCTCCTTGACAGATGACATTTTGAGAACCTGACAGAGATAATGTAATTTCAGAGGAAGCAATCTCCCTGAACTAATCACTCTCATACCTATGGAAGTACCTCTTGAATTTTCAGAATGTCAGAAGAGGGATGCCAAAGGAAAAAAATACCTGCTCGCGAGGTGTGGAGGGGTAAAAAACCGACGAGTGTATCAGTGTTAGGGACTGGGGCACCAAGGGGTTTTTAAAACTACTCCCTGCCCCAGGCCACCACTTTCGCTCCAGTCCCAGTCACTCACAAACACTTATCGTGTGGCCCAAGTCAGTACAGACGGCAGGAATGCACAACGCACGAACTTTAAGTCGCTTTTTAAGCTACACCACCAAAAAATACACAGCGACGTCAGTAGAGGCGACCGTTACCGTCGGAACCGTTAATCAAGCACGCTCCTACGCACGCACACCTCTCCTCCGTCAGCACGCAAGCTCCGCCCCCACGGTGGCCTCGGGCGCAGGCGCATTGGGAGGGGCTTGTCCTCTGGTGAGAGTGGGTACGTGGCTCTCTGCTGTCGTGTTCTTGTAATCTCCATGTAAGGAATTCTAGTTGGTCTCAAAGAGCGTGCAAGAGAGGGATACTGGTGTGTCGTTTCATGTCCTTCGGCTGGTCTAGGCCTCAGACTGATTTAAAAGCCGAAACTTTTTGGAGACCAGACCCACCTGGTGGGCAAGGGGGCAAGCTCGAAGCCTTCATGGGAAAGAACTCTCCTGCGAGCACCTCCTGTTCACCAGTGGGCCAGCTAAAACCAGCATCCTGAGGACGATGCTTCGAAATGCTGAACTGAGAGAACAAGGTGGTGATGAAAAGGAAAGGGCATGGTTAGTTTTCTAAGGTGATTTTTTAATTTACCCCAGGAATTTATAACTCACAGGTTGGGACACAACCTCACCTGTCATCTTTTGTCATCACTTGCATCTGAATCCTTTTCAAAATATAAAGGATAACCCATTTTCTGTATAAAAGCTAGTAGTTTGTTGTTTTTTTTTTAATGTAGTTTCAGTTCAGTTCAGTCGCTCAGTTGTGTCCGACTCTTTGCTACCCCGTGTATTGCAGCACGACAGGCCTCCCTGTCCATCACCAACTCCCGTAGCTTACCCAAACCCACATACATCGAGTCGGTGATGCCATCCAACCATCTCATCCTCTGTCATCCCCTTCTCCTCCTGCCCCCAATCCTTCTCAGCATTAGGGTCTTTTCCAATGAGTCAACTCTTCACATGAGGTGGCCAAAGTATTGGAGTCTCAGCTTCAACATCAGTCCTTCCAATGAACACCCAGGACTGATCTCCTTTAGGATGGACTGGTTGGATCTCCTTGCAGTCCAAGGGACTCTCAAGAGTCTTCTCCAACACCACAGTTCAAAAGCATCAATTCTTCGGCACTCAGCTTTCTTCACCGTCCAACTCTCACATCCATACATGACCACTGGAAAAACCATAGCCTTGACTAGATGGACCTTTGTTGGCAAAGTAATGTCTCTGCTTTTAAATATGCTATCTAGGTTGGTCATAACCTTCCTTCCAAAGAGTAAGCGTCTCTTAATTTCATGGCTGCAGTCACCATCAGCAGTGATTTTGGAGCCCCCCAAAATAAAGTCTGACACTGTTTCCACTGTTTCCCCATCTATTTCCCATGCAGTGATGGGACCAGATGTCATGATCTTAGTTTTCTGAACGTTGAGCTTTAAGCCAACTTTTTCACTCTCCTCTTTCACTTTCATCCAGGGGCTCTTTAGTTCTTCTTCACTTTCTGCCATGAGGGTGGTGTCATCTGCATATCTGAGGTTATTGATATTTCTCCTGGCAATCTTGATTCCAGCTTGTGTTTCTTCCAGCCCAGCGTTTCTCATGATGTACTCTGCATATAAGTTAAATAAGCAGGGTGATAATATACAGCCTTGACGTACTCCTTTTCCTATTTGGAACAAGTCTGTTGTTCCATCTCCAGTTCTAACTGTTGCTTCCTGACCTGCATACAGGTTTCTCAAGAGACAGGTCAGATGGTCTGGTATTCCCATCTATTTCAGAATTTTCCACAGTTTCTTGTGATCCACACCGTCAAAGGCTTTGGCATAGTCAATAAAGCAGAAATAGATGTTTTTCTGGAACTCTCTTGCTTTTTCAATGATCCACCGGATGTTGGCAATTTGATCTCTGGTTCCTCTGCCTTTTCTAATGTAGTTTAGATCATGCAATAAGTCTGCTTAAAATCCTTCAATGGCTTTCTGGTGCACATAACTAATTTTTACCACAATCTAAGAAATGGTCAATACGTGGCCTCCTTTCATCCCTCCAACTTCTTCCCAAGACACCACACTTCCTTCCAGCTTTTGGACAGCTTTTTCCCATTTCAGGACTTTTTGCTGTTCCATAGGTCTGCTAAGTTCGTCCCCAGCCCTTGTCAAAAGTTGATTCCTCATTTTCAGTTATGAACAAAAATGGCACTTCCTCTAACTTTCCTTGACATATGTATCAACTACCATCCCCTCCCAGCATCTCTGTTTCTCTTACGGCACTTTTCACAACCTGTTACTGGCCCCAGGCAAGGGCTTCTCAGGTGTGGCAGTGGCTATTGAATCTATACTACCGCTTGGCTTGTGTACTTCCTTCCACAACATCTTCTGGCCCTTGTACCTCATTTACTAGAGACTGTGAGATAGTGCTGACTTGGATGACCTCCAGATCCAAGCTCTACACATGCATGCCAAAAGGGTCATTTTCATAGTGATCAAACTCCTCCTGTAGGTGAAGAAAGAGGCTCTTCATACCTGCCCAAGGCACATATTCTCAACATCCCTTTTGCTTCTCCCACTAACTGGCAACTTGTTTTAAGAAGGGGCTAAGGCCTGCTTTGTCCACTTCCCAAGGTTATTAAAATGAGATCATATTCCATTAAAAACAATCAGGGCTCCTTGCAGAGTTGGCCTACCCTTGCCTAGGGCAGGAAGATACATGGTGAACATGGAACATATGTGCCAGTAAGGAAGCTTTACGAGATTAAACCTGAAAATTCATGAAAGAGTTAACCTGTTAAGCATTTTGTCACGTTGATATTAGCTTATTGTGTCAACACGGAATATGTTTTTTAAGATTGCATCAGAGTGTACAAAAGGGTATAGGAATAACTCATATTTCTTTGGGGGGATAATTAACAGTTCTTAGTGGTGATAGTTGCGTAACTGTGAGTCCATAGAACTATACACTTTTAAAAGGGTGAATTTTGTGCTGTGTAACATATCTTATGGAGAAGGCAATGGCAACCCACTCCAGTATTCTTGCCTGGAGAATCCCAGGGACGGAGGAGCCTGGTGGGCTGCCGTCTATGGGGTCGCAGAGTCAGACACGACTGACACGACTTAGCAGCAGCAGCAGCAACCTGTCTTAAGGATATTGAAGTCTATAGGAAAGCAAATCCTATTTTAACAGCTAATTGTCAGGCCTATGTAGGCTTGTTTTATCCTTGTACGCTTGAGACCCATTAAAAAACATAGTTCTTTAACTGTCTCTCAAGTAGGAAAGTTTGGGGAAAAATCCTGGAATTAATGACCATAAAGTTGTTCTAGTTAACCTCTGGAAGGTCATAGTTGTAGAAATATTTTGCGAGAGATCTAAAGAAAATTTTTGAATAGATAATCACCAGGACTATTTGGTTTAAAACTAAGTACCACAAGATGGTTGGATGGCATCACTGACTCAGTGGACATAAGTTTGAGCAAACTCCCAAGAGACAGTGAAGGACAGGGAAGCCTGGTATGCTGCAGACCATGGCGTCACAGTCGGACACAACTTAGAGACTGAAAAACAATTATGTTACTGGCCTCCAGAGAGTGAAGGTTCTTAAAAATCTCTCTGTAGTGGCACAGAACCACTGCTTGTGTTCAGTTGGCAAATAATGTTTTTTACATCTACGTATAGGGTGTTACCTATGTGAACTGTGAAGCACCAGTTATGATTAGCACTAATCAAATTATCTCATATTTGAGGGCTTAGTATATTAAAATGATTACAATGGAAATGGTAACAAAACAGTCTAGCCAATCTAATCACACCCTTAATATGTTAATTCTTAATAAAGTCTGGTCATTAGTAAACAGTACTCCTTAAAAAAATCATTGTAACGTAGCCCAATAACCCAATGGCTTCCATTTATATAATGAGCAAATAACAGCTTTGTGACTTTGTATCTTAATTACCAGAGTAGTCACTGTTCAAGCTTTATTGTTTTAGTTGGTGTAACACTTAGTTGGCTGCATTATTTATGTAATTTTTCCTTTTTACATTACATGGCAATGTACACTATTCTGATACATACAGTACATAAGATTCTTTAGAACAGTTATGCACATGGCATGCAATACTGGATTTACACATTGGATCCCAGGATGTGATTAACTGGAGGGAAAAAAGTTGGACTAGGCACCTTGGCTAAAGGAACCAGAGGTTATATAACACAGTAAATACACATCTGGTTTGAAGGGCAACTGCAGCATCTGCAACATGGGCAGTGGTATCTCTTGAGGAAGTAGAATTATTTGACAAACCAATTTAGGACCACACAAGGTAAGTGCCATCCAGCATCAGGATACAGCTGCAAGGTTTTATGAACCATTCCTTGCCATCCAGCAGGGTTTTATGAACCACTCCTAACATTAGGAAATTGATTTTTTCCTAGGCTGTCTTAACATTACGGCTTTAATCACAGATCAGATATAAAGGACAATATGAGTTACAACCTCCAACTAAAATCCTGTGTAGCCTAGACAGTGAAGTGATACATTAGAAGACTCTAAAACTGCAGTTCTTTCTGGATCCCCCAAAGTGTATCTGCACTCTTCTTCAAACAGGCCTCTTCCTCATGAGTCAGAGTCACTTTCACAACGTCTGAGATTCCATTCTGTCCCAAGATGCAAGGAACACTAAGGAAGACATCCTCTTTTATTCCATAGAGACCCTGAGGATGAAATGAAAAATATGTTATGTTTTTTCTATGCATTCTGGGATCTCCCAAGACTTTCTATTCTCTACAATCATGAAGCTTACTTAATACAACTTGGCAATTAGAATTCCTTCCTAGATTTTCAGTTAGGATGTAATGAACAGTGTGAAATAAAGTCATTAAAATAGCAGCAAGACTTCCATTCTAAAAGAAAATCTACATTATTGCTTTTATCCCTCATACTTTGCAATTTTTATTGTCTGACACTTTGGTAACTTTGAGTGTGATTTCTATTTTTCCCCAAGGGAGGAAAATTTGTATCTTTTATAGTCTTCCACTCATCTCAACAAAATTGAATCAAGTTTTTCAGTCAACAGGTTATTATCAAGTATCTATGTGCTAATAACCACAGTACTAGTAGACATTAATCCTAAAGCTCAACCATGTCTTTTCAAAAAAGAAAGCTGCAGGCGCACTATTTAACTTAAATCAATGATTGAGGACTTACCTTAATCTAATTGCTTTCTGAAATGAGTTTAAAAAACAAAACAGGAAATAATGGCATTCAAGTACATTTTACTACATAGACCTACCTTAATCATGGTGGAAATCGGATGCACCCGCCTAAGATTCTTCATTATACTTTCTGCCAAATCGGCCACTGACAGTCCAATGGCCCAGGATGTGTAGCCTTTTAGTTTGATCACCTCATAAGCACTGTAGGATAGCGAAGGACAGGAAAGAGTAGGGTAGGAGGAACAAAGAAAAAGCTTTCACTCAACACATGCTTTATAAGAAATCACTGATATAATAAGTAATACTATATAAATAATAAAGTTGCATTATATACCTAAGTGTAACCCTTGCACATGTATGCCAGGATATTATGTATGGGGATGTTCACAATAGTACTGTTGGTAACAGCAAGAACCTGGCAACTACCCCAGTGCTCTTCAACAGGAGGATGGATAAATTATACATAGCTGTCAAAACAAACAACTATGGCTCAGGCAACAAAATAGATGATTCTTATAAATGCAATACTAAATTTAAAAAAAGCAGATCTGAGAAGACTGCATATTGCATGCCTGATGGGATTATCTCAAGAGTGTTTATGTGGGGGTGAGGGGTTAGGGGTAGAGGGATAAGTGGGAAGAGCACAGAATCCACTCATTTCCAAGCACCAGCAGACTAATAATTCCAACTCAACAAACACTACAGTTAGTTGACAGAAACTGTCAACATTTCCTGGGTTGGATGATGGGTTCACAGGTTTTAACAAATACAAATCAGAGGGCCTTGCTTAGACCAATCATGATTCATTCTTCAATTCCATAGACCTGAAGTCTACACATGGCTACCTTATTTAAAGTAAATAATGCCAGCAAGTTGCAAGTTTCCCTATTTGAATAATTTCTAACAGTTAATTATTTTCTGTACCATGATGAATCTGTATCTTGCTTAAAACTTGATAATCATCTGAGTAAACAAGCAGCTAGTTGTGTTTCTATTCATAGATTATTAATAAGAACTTAGATTAAAAAATTCTTATTCCTAACTAAATCAATGATACATGCTTTTGAAGTAAAGACTGAATCTCAAATCAGGTAGACTTAATCTAACGTGTTTTATATCTTAGTTTACAAATACAGGAAGAGTTATCATATGATAAATTGAGAATTATGGCAAATAAAAGTAGACTGTAACATTAATAAATGCCTGCAATATCTAATACCTTTACCTGTTTTATAGTATGAGTTTTAACAAGCTTTAGAAAACAAGTTTTCTGACAGAGTTACCAAATGCAAAGGTTATTAAACTTCTAATCTTTTTTCTTTCTGGCCACATGCGGGGCTTGCCAGATCTCAGTTCCTCAACCAGGGATGAACTCACAAGCTCGGCAGTGAAAGCTCAAGTTCTAACCACTGGACAACCAGGGAATTTCCAAAACTTTTTTAATTTCTTAAATAAAAATAACAAATTTTAACCTTCTGTGTTACAAACTATGAGATATATTACCTGTCAACCACCTGTTTGTGAACCGCTTTCCACTGTTCCTTATCTGCATCAGTGCCTAATTCAGGGTGTAAATTCTTCAGGGAGACACCAGCAACGTTCACTCCACTCCATACAGGCACTGAACAAAACAGTACAGAATATATTAACTCCCAAGCACTACCTAGCTGACTAGTAATTCCGTCCGACCCATTCTCCAAAAATTGTGTTTTCTTATCTGGGGAAGATTATCTCCTCTTGGTAGGTGGTCAAGACTACCAATACTCTTAGATTTTCACTGATTAGATTATGTAAAGCTAAGAATTTTCACTGTATGCTAATCTGCTTTTTCCCAATGGGAAATATTGAGACGGGATATTATGAGATCATAAGAGGAATTTTCTTGCCATAAGGAACTGAGAACTCTGCACAAATTATAACATCTTTCAACTGTGATAATAGATTTTTTTCTCATATACTCCATTTGGATCAGCTGACCTTTTCAGGGACAAGCAGTTTGCCTATAAACAGCTGCGATATTAAGAACTATCATCTTATTTAATATGTTCATTGTAATAAATTTCATTCCTCATCCCTTATACCAAAATATGTCACACAAAATGGCTAAAATCTTAACAATTCTAGCATATAATTATACCAAGAGATAAGATTTCTGGAAACCATCTACTCTAATACATGGATATCTGATTTAGACTCTGATTCAGTAACGATATTCCTGTCAATGTTTTTTTACACAATCAAACAATAAAAGAAATACTTACCACTCGAGTCACCATGCTCCCCAAGGATCCACCCATGGCAGCTTAATGGGTGAACTCCCAGCCTCTCCGCCATGAGATAACGGAACCGAGCTGAATCCAGATTGCAACCACTACCAATAACACGGTTTTTGGGAAAGCCGCTTATCTTCCAAGCCACATAGGTCAAAATATCGACTGTGGAGAAAATATTTAGGCAGAAGTATTATGTGAATTGGGCTTCCCTGGTGGCTCAGAAGGTAAAGAATCTGCCCGCAATGCAGGAGACCCAGGTTCGATCCCTGGGTCGGGAAGATCCCCTGGAAAATGGAATGGCTACCCGCTCCAGTATTTTTGCCTGCAGAATTCCATGGACAGAGGAACTTGGCAGGCCCCAGTCCATGGGGCAGAAAGAGTTGGACAAGACTGAGCGACTAACATTTTCACTAAGTGAATTATGAGCTAATGACAGACTACTCAAGATTCATGGCTCTGTATAGATCTTGGTATTTATCATGACCAATCAATATTTCTGTTAATATTTTTAAGCCTCTATTTTGTGTATAACAAATACATTATTCAAGAAGTATAGTTTAATGAAAATAAGTTGTGCATCAATAACACATTATTCATAATTATTCCTTATCCAAGATCTTCCTAGGCAAGTTACACATTTTAAAGCACCAACTATGTTAAAGCCGTTGTAGCCCCTTGATGTTTTAAATTTAACTATTTTTACAAAAACACAAATTCACTCTCAGGAGGAAAATGAAAAATATGAGAAATAAATATAGATTATGATACGTACTATCAGTTTTACTCTAGCTCATTTATTTTTATGCCATTGAAAGTCTCACCTGGATTGGAAACAACAAGCAACTTGCAATTTGGGCTGTATTTTACAATATTAGGAATGATGAATTTAAAGATGTTCACGTTACGCTGGACCAAATTAAGACGGCTCTCTCCCTCTTGCTGACGTGCCCCAGCTGTGATAATAACCAGCTTGGAGTTTGCTGTCACATTATAGTCTAGACAAAAGAGAAACAATAACTAGATTAAGGCTTTTAAGAAAACTCTGGCAAAAATTTGTTCCATTAACTTTTTAAATGCACAGTTTTATCAGTGTTTTGTGTTTGTGGCATATGTATGCCCAGACTCATCCTCTACTTTTTTGGAGTTTTATCACTGTGGCCACTTACATGGAGGAAGACTACATCAACACCTTCCTTGTATTCTGTAATTATGTTGTGGCTTTATATAATGACTGGGGGGAGCTGAAAGGAATCAAATTTATTTCATACTCATATCAAATGAGACACAGACCCCAATTTTTTGCCACCTGAGCTTAATGTTCACACTTTTCCACACTCCTATTTCTACTTAATTGTGGTCATATCAGCTCAGAGATGTTTTTTTTTTTAGCAGAGGCAACTTCACACTTATCAAACATGTCTTGCTTCTATATATCCTATGGCACAGGATGATTAATCCTGGGTTGAAGACAATGAAAAGAGTAATCTATCAGATAAATGGTCAATGGTTTTCAAGTGTCAAAACAGACTTATTTCGGCCCATGTCTGTTTCCTGGCTGGTGTTTGTAAAGTGTGACAGGGTCAAGCCAAGAATATCTGCTGAACAGGCTCATTTACCCTAGTCTCAACCTTGTGTTAGTGTATGAAAGGAAGTAATGGAAATAAGTGTATTTAAATACTTGAAGCAATGTGGTAAACTATGAACCTAAGAAGCTTTGCTAGTTATGTTATAATTCAGATGTTTTCCACATCATGGACAAACTGGATTTTCATTTAAAAACACTTTTGGAAATTCAAACATTGATATCTATAGATATCAAGGCAAAATTGTTCAAAAGGCTCTCTTATCCTGTAAAAAGAAATAATCTTTGAAGAACTGATAGGATTTTCAAGCCTGATAAAGAATTAAGCCAAACATAGCATGTAATATAAATTTGCTGAAATCAACCTTTGCCAGAGACAATTTTTGGTGTTCTAAGGAAAAGGCTGCCATGTTGGAGATCCATCATCTCTCCCTTCAGTTTGTCTTCCATGACATCAACAAGAGCAATTTCATCTGCCAAGTCCTGAAAGACATAAAATTTTAGTTCAATGGAAAAGAGCCATTTCCAAATTTTTAGACAAGCATGCAAAATATCCACATTTCTCGTATAGGAGAATTCTGCTACTTTATTATTAGTATGTACCTCAAAGTAGAGGCAGGCCCCATTTAAGAGCTGACTCACAGATGACATATACATAGGAAAAAGAACTGACCCCCTCTCCCCTCACTGGAGCACCCCTGGCAGGAGCTCCACCACCACTGCACAGAAGCAGAACACTGAATTTGCAATGAGTACCACCCAGTTATGTAAAACTGCTCTATTTAGCCTCTCAAATTCAGTTTTACACATTGATTTTAGGTTGTTAGTCATTAAATAGATGATACTGACTAGTATTAAGGCCTAAAAAGTGGTATTCTAGCTCATTCTCTGGTTACATGTTTTCCATATGTTAACCAAGATAAAGTTTTACTTATAGACAGATTTGTGCATTACAAAATGTTCGTGAAAAATATCCTTTCAGGTGAACCTATAGAAGTTCATAGGTGTATCTCAGACAAGGAGCACCAATAATAGCTTTAATACAAATGGAATGTGGACTATCATAACCAAAGAGATTACAAGAGCTGAGGTGCAGATCTACCCCTAATCATCTACGGTGTAATAAGTGGTCTGCCAGTTACTCTTAGCCACACCTGAGTTAGGGGGCATCACAGAAAACGACCACAGGTGGTTCACTGGTTTGGGACAAATAAATAGCATCAGTGTCGGATGCAGTGGGAAAGGAATAAAGACTTTGAATAACATGTGGTCTCTTTTAAGAACACACAGAGCAAGCTGTGTGGTTACAAGGCTTTTGCAGAGCTCATTTCCGCCTTCAGTCCCTTCTCATTTCGGTCCTTTTCTGTTCGGAACCCAGAATTCATTACTTCACTCTCTTATAGTAACTCCAAATCTGAACCTAATAATATTTTAATATTGTAAGCTCTCTCAATTTCTTTTTAATATAAACCAGGCTTGAATGCTATAAAAAGTGTTTTTTATTCATTCACAAATTTTTTCCAATTAAATGTTAGTTCCATAATTGATACCAAAACTGCTATCTAAGGAGCGGGGCAGAGGGGATTACCATGGGCAAAAGACTTCCCACATGCAGTTTAATTTTACTATGTATATGTGTCAATTTCAATTCAAAAATTACTTTTAAATAATTTTAGCTTGCTTAAAGGCATAGACTCTACTTTTTCATTTGTAGGCAACTAATGAGGTTAATAAAGCACAGCGAATTTAAGGAACTGGGTCTCCAACCTAGAAACCTTTAATTTTTGTAGTTTAGATACTCTTTTGGTATAGCATCAGGTCTTAAAAGTTTGTTTCACATAAAGTTCTTTCAGTGAGTGCATGAGCTTATATAATTATATACAATGTGATAATGCAATGCTTGGAGAGCAAATGATAGATGGATGGAGTCAAGGTATCCTTAAGGGACCTGAAAAGTGAAAGGCTCTCACTTACCTTCATTAAGATACTGATGGCACAGGCCATGCCAACAGCACCAACCCCAACAACTGTAATCTTATTCTGGGGGACATGTTCTTCCTTAAGAAGATTATGAATCAGTTGATCCTTGAGAGTTGCCATCTTGGACTTAGAACCTAAAGGAATCTATAAAGGAAAAAACATGCCTGTCACTTGCATCCTTCCGAAAACTGTTCTGAAAAAGCTTCTTTTGCTTGCTTTTGGGATACCTGCCCCTAAAAATCACAAGAAATGACTAAAAGCGGGGAGGGGGGAAGAAACCTACCGACAGACAAAGAAGAACTGAAAGGCCTAATGCCGGGCTCTGGTCTCACTAGGGTCTTGGTGTAAAGATCCTCACCTTGGCGTGGAAAAATAATACTGAAGTTTGGGTATAAGTATAGCCTCCTGAAGGCTCACTCATCTTGACTTATTAACTCCAAGCGGAGCTAGCCTTTCTTCAAACAAGAATACTATGAGCCGCCGGCCCAACACTTCTGCAGTCACCAGGACTCCTGCCAAGCCCTTAAGGACCACAGGTACAGCTCTACTCCAATCCCCAGGACTCTTGCCAAGGACCACAGATAACGTGCGTTAAGCGCCTCTAACGGCCTCCCAGCACTAGCCAGAACCCGTGGGAGCTCTGCTCATGCGCAGCTCTGGTTTCCACCTCCCTGTCCCCAACCCCCGCCCCCGAAGCAGCAGTGGCCATCCAGTGGCCAGTGTGCAGGAGCCCGCGGAGTCTACGCCCCGCCCAGACCCGGAAGATTAGCGGCCGCCCCTCCCCCGCCCGCGCCGCTCATCTTGTGCGCAAGCGCACTTCACAGCGCTAGGCGGAGGCAAGAGTCGTGTGCCTAGGCACCGCTGGCTGCTGAGAGGTGAGCACTAGCCCCGACAGCCCAGCGCTGGCTTGCAGAGCCCCGCCCGTAAGCGGACCTGATGAGGAAGTCTACTGCTCTGAGGATCTGAATGAGCTCGGACTTTTTCAGACTGAACTCGTGCTCTGAAGCACACTTGTTCGTGAAGCGCGGCTGGCTGCCTCCCCGGCCTGGCGTGGTGCCAGAACCAGAGTTTAAATCTTGATACCAAGCACCTGGGACTGTTAGCCAGCCCACAGGGAGGCACCTCACGTGGCTTCTGCCGTGATCCTTGTTGCAAAGGCGTGAGGCCTCGTAAGGAAAATTTGTTACTACAGGGAATGTAGCAGTAGCTGCAGAGACCTGAAGCTTGGGCCCCTCAAATTCATCAATAAAGTTCCTCTTGGTGGAAGCCTCGATTTCCAGAGCCGGGGAGGTGGGGGGTGGAGGGTGGGGTGGGGTAAGGGTGGTTCTACGTTCACTGGAGAGATTTTCATAGATTGCATCCCGAAAGCACTACGTCTAATCTTGACACTGCTCCAAAGGGCAAAAATATCTGAGAGGACTTACAGGCAGGCAGCCCAGAGTCACCAAGCTGGAATCGAGTCTCTCCTGACAAATCATTGCTATTTCTAGACAGCCCTGAAAGGTTTCTGCAGCCTGGCAGGGGGAAGGGAGTGCGTTCTGCAGACATCTCCCGGTTTCACCAAAACCGAAGCTCTGGGCTCCAGCGCTGCCTTCAGTGTGGGGATACGGATGGGAGTGGAGCCCTGAAGAAACAGGGTCTGTCTACCTCCGCCCAACTCTGCCAGGCACTTACTGTGACCTTAGAGATGCCCTAATCGGCCTTAGGTTCCCCGTTTGTTAAAAGAAGATGAAGGTACCAGATGATCCTCCTCTGATTCTATTGAGAGGCGGGAGCGCTGGTACCCTTTCTCCTTCATATTTGAATGCACCACGTCTAGTTCAGCGACCGATACAGCGGCAGCTGCTTAACAAAAGTAACTTGCGCCAAGAGCTCCCTCTCATCTGCAGGCAGCGGCTGCCCCAAGGAGCCCACCTCCCGAGAGTGCCAGGATTAAAATCCGATCCGAGCGCACCCAGCAGCTTTCCGGCTTCCGGGAACCCGCCCCAGACTGCTGAGGCTTTTTCGGTTCCGTGGACTCCAGCAACCTGACTTCGAGCTCCGTGCGGCTTGCTCATTTCAAGCTGGGAGGTGTACTCTTCCCCCTACCCCGCCCCCCCAACCAGTCGTCTCCTATTCCGTCTGCATCCACCCGGATCTTCGACCCCAGGTTAGGTGCGACCACCTCCTTGGTTTCCCAACCCGGCCAGAGGCCACTGTGCCTACTTAGAGCAGCAACAGGGTTCGGCCGGCCCTCGAGACCATTTGATCGTGTGGGGCCACCGCCCAGGTCTCAGGACTATGCCCTTGGGAAGCAGCGCCTACAGCTCCCAAGAGCGGGGACCCCCCCATGGGCAGCGCCTGGGCCAGTGAAGCCTAAAGCGATCGCCCTTGCCCTCGGGCGCAGAGCGCGCCGGGCCGGACCGTACCGGGAGTGACCGTCGAGCGGGCGGGCGTCGGAGGCGCGCGGCGTGGGATCCGGACTTGGCGGCAGCGGCTCCGGTGCTCGGAGTGGGGCGCGGGAGGGGCCTTAAATGGAACCGCGAGGCTGACGTCAAGGGGGAGCAGGGCGGACGTGCGAGAACCCACGTGTGCGCTGGGCTGGGGGCGGGCTCCCAGCCGGGCGGGGCGGTGAAGATGCCCCGGCGGCGCGCGCAGGCGGAGGACCCGCAGGCGGGCCGCCCCACGTGCGCCGAGACTTCAGAAGGACTGCGCAGAGACAAGCTACCTCTGGCACAAAACACAGAGCCATAAGCCGGGATCAAGCCGACCCTCCATTTCCTCTTCCATAAAATGTGGAAGTTACTTTCAAGGAAGGCTCAACCTGAATTTTTGCCGTTGTTGCCCACTGCCCAACTTCTAGCACGTAGCCAACACTCGACAGAATATTTGTTGAAAAAAAGAAAATTCTTAGCACAGCGTCAGTCTACTTAATCCGAGTCGAGTGATTTCCAAAACGTGACCCTGCCTGTCCCCCTACGGCTAAAACTTGCAAGTCTCACAACTCAAAGTAAAACTTCAGCCTCTTGATTGCACTCCCTGCTGCCCTACCGATCAAGCACCTGTGTCCCAGCCACGCCCTAGAACTGCCTAGGTTTTACGTTTTTAACATATGATATTTTTACCCCCAGGCCTTGGCTCACGCTGGTTCCTGGCCGGCCTTCCTCTGCTGTCTTTTTCACCTGTACCCATCTTCTCGCCCTCCGCCCTCCCCCCAACCCCACATGCCCACCGAGTTTGTATCCCCTTCCTGTCTGCTTGCACCACACCAGTCTGTACATCCTGCCAACCGCTTTGCAGTAGAAGTGTGTGTGTGACTCAGCTGTCCTACCTGTCCGTGAATGTTTTAAGGGTACAGGTGAATCCACTTCCTCCATGCACCTGGGGCACCGATTAATAGCCGCCAGCTGTGAAAAATATCCCTACTGGTGAGTTCCTTGGTTTTGAAGGGAAAACTCTAACCTCAGCTCCAAAAAACAGGGCAGCTTTTTAGAACATCCGAACAGTTTTCCCGGGCTTCCTAGGTGGCTTAGTGGTAAAGAATCTACCTGCCAGTGCAGGAGACGCAAGTTTGATCCCTGGGTCAGGAAGATTCCCTGGATAAGGGAATGGCAACCCACTCCAGTAGTCTCGCCTGGGAAATCCCATGGACAGAAGAGCCCGGCCAGCTACAATCCATGGGGTTGTAACAGTCAGAGGTGACTTAACAACTAAACAACAAAAACAGTTTTCCCATCACTCCAGGAGGCTCAGAAATCTAGGCTGTCTCCCCAAACACACAGCTGGAGGGACTGAGGGCCAGCCACAGGTTCTCCAGGGTTCCTCAGGGAAGGGTGAATTGCAACAGAGTCTGTGGTTCCTCAATCTTTGCAACAAGGGCCTCTTTCAGCCAGGGCTGGGCCCCTGCCTTCCTATGAATGCAACCACAGCTGTCAGGAGGAGGGCAAAGCCCTGAGAGCAGAGGTTAGGCTGAGGAGACAGTTAGGAATCTTCAACAGCCGGGCTTTGGGACCACCTCTGAAGATAATCTAGGCAGAGAGTTTGCATTCCTCTAAATTAAGGCACCTAACAACAGCTCATTCCAAGCACAGCTTCCCTCTGTTTACGTAGAACTGGAGCTTCTATTTAACTCTACAAATATGAATCAAACAAATACTGTTTACTCAGCACCTCCTGTGTGTCGGGCAGCAAGCTAGATAGTCCCCATCCTCATCTTCACTTTAATTCTTTGGAGTAGGCATAATTATCCCCATTTTTCAGATGAGAAAACTGAGGCACAAAGAGATTACTGGTTTTGCCAAAGTTCTACAGCCAATAATTGATTTCAGCTAGTACTTTAATCCAGGCTGAGGACTCCAAACTGTGAGTTTTTCCTCTATAGGATGTTGTCCCTCTCCTATCCCTTACCCCCCACCAATTCCACAAAGGCCAAGAAATTATATAGGGGGCCCAAGCCAGTCCCAGGTTCAGAAAGTTCAGTTTCCAATGAGAGGCAGTGGGTGTCAATGGATGTCTATGCCCATCTGCTTGAGCCGAGACATGGGTCTCTGATCCTCATGGGACTTACACCGCCGGCACTTCTGCTTCTCAGGCCTTTGGCTGCGACTGGAATGCATACCACCTGCTTTCCTGGATCTCCAGCTTGCAGACAGCAGATCGTGGGACTTCTCAGCCTCCATAATCGCATGAGCCGATTCTTTATAATACATCTCATTTTATATATAAATATTCGCTTTCTCTGGAGAACCCTGACTAATACAGAATCCTGACTAATGCAATCCAAACATAAGAATTTCTGTACTAAAGTCAAAGCTGAGGGTGGAGCAGGAAACTGTTTCAGAAGACAGAACAGACTTTTCACCCTGACGAAGTGGTTTTTTTGGGGGGGCGGGGGCAGTTTCTTTAAAAGGGAAAATCTCACAAAGGTGATTTCATCAGGGGACAGGCTGGCTGTTCAGCAGAGAATGGGTGCTGTTCCACATCCAACCTAAGATTTTCCTAAAGTGACCCTGATCAGAGAATGGTGTCTACCCAAAACACACGTCATTCCTTCATCCATTCCTTCCTCCTTAAGAGCATTCAGTGGCCCCTCAGTCAATGGCCTCCAGAATAAAATCCAAATTCCTTGAAAAGGCTCAGTAGACTTTCTATGATCCAAAGCCCACATCCCCTCTCTGGCCTTATCTCCTATTTTCCCACATGCCATTCCCAAGGGTACTTAACCACATTCCCCAAATATGCCATTCACTTCCACCTAGGCAGTTCCTTCAACCTGCATGATCCCCCTTGCCACCATCCCTGCCCACCCAAACCCTATACTTCTGTAGGTCAAGTGCTGTTCCTTTGGCTTTATATTAAATTAGTTCTTACTGCTGTGCATCTCTTTCTCTCATTAGATTGTAAGCTCCTAATGGGCAGAAACTTTCTCAGTCATCTATCTCCATATCACCAACATTTGGTTTAATAAATATATTTCACGTTACATGCCTGCTATGTAAAGAGTATCAGTATAGGTGCTGGGAACACAAAAATGAATAAGACAAATTTATAAGGCTTCTCCACAAGTTTAATGGAGAAAACCAACAACATCCCACTCAGTAGATAAAGTGCAAGAGGTAGCACTGACACGAAAGAGGTAGAAAATATTGCTCTAGCATTCAAATGAGAGAGGTCCTTTGGCCAGGGATACCTGTGAGGGCTTCCTGGAAGAGGTAGGATCTGAACTCAGCCTTAAAAAAAGAGAGAGAAAGAGAGAGGGACTTGAACTGATGAAGATCAAGTGCTGAGAAAGTGGAAAACAAATGCCTGGAGACAGGAAATTCAAGGTATATCTGGTGAATCTTTAGCTTTAAATGTCAGGCTAAGAGATTCGGCAGTTTGCTTTTTTGGTTTTTGGTGGTCACTGGAGGTCACCGAAGTTTTGGGGGAATGGGAGAGATGGGGTGAAAGCAAGATGTTTGAGAGGGGATGGTTGAGGGTCCTGAATAAGGACATTGCTGCATATACACAACAGAAAGTTTAGGACATACACACCTCCAACCAACTCTGGACGAAACATTGACTTCTCTGACACACTGTGCATGCCCCCACAGCCCCTCTGAAGACTCACTGACAGCCTGACTTTTTTTTTTTTTTCCACCTTTTCCATGGCTACAAAGCTGATGACTTTCCAGAGCTGCAGGGTCCAAGATGCAGTTTGCCTTATTGGTCTCCTTCTCTGACAGGCCAGGGCCTGCTGTGTATGTGCCAAAGTGGAAGCTCCTCTCTCTGGGAAGAGAGCAAGTGCCTCCCTGCTCATGAAGTGGGAGATCACTGCATGTCATCCTCCCAACCCTGTCTACTTCTCTCATGATGGGAGTGGAAGCTGAAGACTGCCCTGACTCCTCAAGTTCCCTAGGTACCATCTCTTCTGGAACCCTGATGGCTCCCTACTCCCGACTCCTCCTCTCCTTCAGGCTGGGCTCACCCTCGGGTGCTGGATGCTGCCTCTGTTTCCCTTTTTGAATTAGACTGTCATTCCCTCCAGAGTTCATTCCTCACTTACCCCCTAACAGAATCCTCTCAGAAACTCCTGATTCCCTTTGCTGTATACCAAACATCTGTGTCTCCCCAAAAGCCATATGTTGAAAGCTAATTCCCAAGATACTAGTATTTAGAAGTGGGGCTGTTAGGAGGTGATTAGGTCATGAAAGTAGAGACATCATGAATGGAGTTAGTGCCCTTATAAAGGAGACCCTAAAGAGATTCCTTATCCCTTCTGCCATGTGAAGACACAGCGAAAAGATTGCCATCTATGAACTTGAAAGCAGACCCTCACTAGAAACTTGCCAGTACCTTGCTCTTGAACTTCCAAGCCTCCAGAACTGTGAGAAACATTTGCTATTTATAAGCCATTCAGTCTATGGTCTTTTGTTATAGCAGCCTGAACAGACTAAAGCATTACCCTTCTAGACACTTTCTACCCCAGGAAAGAGATTAGACCTGTGTCCTTTTATCTTCATACTTCCCTGGCAGGGAGTTGTCGTTGTTGTACAACCCCACGGACTGTAGCACGCCAGGTTCCTCTGTCCTCCACTATCTCCTAGAATTTGCTCAAATTCATTGCCAGTTGAGTCGATAGCTCTATTTAACTATTGCATCCTCTTGCCTGGTGAACCCCATGGACAGTATGAAGAGGCAGCGAGTTAGGCCTCAAGCTTTCCATTCCACTGATGGGTTCCAAGGTAAAGACTGCCACCAGAATGTAAGTGGCTTCCAAACTGAGACCTTCAGAAATTGGTGCTGCAGAGGGAGCCCCAGGACCTCTCCAAGCCAGACAATTCTCATTGTAATGGAATGTGCCCCTTATCTAATCACAGCAAGGGAAGATTGTAGGAACCTTTGATAGCCTTTCCCTCTGACAGGTTGGGTGGCAAGGACAGTGACAGTCATGGCTTAGCAAAGATGAGTGCTGATAGAAAGGCAACACTGACCTGGGATTCTCACTCCAGCTTTTCATGAAGATATCGTGGCAATCAGATTCCCTCTGTAGTCCCAGCATCCCTGACTGTAAACAGAACAGGGTCTGTCTGTTTCAGTTCAAACATCCAGGGAGGCTCAGAGCTAGGGAGTTGAGCTCCACACACACCTTCATTTTTACAGTTTTGCTCAGGACTCAATGACAAGGCCACCCCCTATTTTGGAAAGTGATTGGGGCTGCTTTGGGACTAGAGGCAGACATTCAAGGCTCCTGGCTCCACTTGTGGCAACAGGAAATCCATGCCTGGCACTCTCTTGTCCCCACAGTAGTTCCAAAATGGGATCCAACATTCCTAAGGCTCTGGTGGGTATTGGATTTGTTAATAAAAACAGCCTCACAGGGCTTTGAAAGTGAATCACTGATAACAGGAGCCCATCTTTCTTTGATTCCTGGGTAGATGTTTCAAACCTTTAAACCTTACCAAATGGAGAATTACATTCCAAAGCCTATCTCAAAAAAGAAGAACAATTTCCTCTAAAATTCCAAGAGGATCAAGCCAATTGTAAATAGGAATACAGCCAGGGAAGTTTATTGGTAATTTCCTGGGGCAGGGTGTGGGAAATGAATGGAGGTCTTCTTGTTTGTGCAGCTGCTGACTGCAGGGCACCTTCACTGAAATTTGGGTCCTAGGATTTTGTTTAAACTGGGGTGCACAGGCACTCATCTAGCTACACCTCACAAAGCTGAGTCTCTGCCCTGTCGTTTGAGCCTGCTCAGAGGACCCTGAGCTTAAAAGGTAGACCCACCTCATTTTTCTAGGGTGTAAGAAGGGAGCCTGGGATTGTGTTGAAGGCTTCCCTGGTGGCTCAGAGGGTAAAGAATCCACCTGCAATGCAGGAGACCCAGGTTTGATCCCTGGGTCAGGAAGATTCCCCTGAAGAAGGAAATGGCTACCCACTCCAGTGTTCTTGCCTGGAGAATCCCATGGACAGAGGAGCCTGGCGGGCTACGGTCCATGGGGTCGCAAAGAGTCGGACATGATTGAGTGACTAACACATATACTTGTGTTAAGAAGAACAGAAGAGATCTCCTTTGAAACCCAGGAGGGACCAGAGGCCACTATGGGTCCGGATGTGGAGAAGGCCTCCCTGCAGGAGGATAAAGCTCGTTGGGTCCTTCTTTTATGTGTAGCTTGTGGGAAGGGGGCAGGCTTTCGTGTTCATTCTCTCAAGGTTTTCAGCTCAACCAAGAGAGGAAAGCAGAACAAGAATTTTTACCTCTATTTCCCTGGTGACACTGCCCAACCTCAAAAGTGTAACCACTTCAGGCCTCATAGATGGAAGACAGGCAGGTGGATCTCTAGGATCCTGCCCTAGTCTTCCTTCTCCTCCACTACTCTGTGCCTCAGTCTTTCCTGGGGTGGCTCACGGACTGGAGAGCAGTTAACCCTTTGCTCCCTGAATATCAAAGAGTGACTGTGATAAATCCTCTGCAAGGCACCCCATCCAGGGCTGCCGGAAGGTCCAGAGAGCTCACCTACCCCCAGGACTGCTTCAGGACCTTTCAAATAATGCCTCCCTCTTCCTGGGGCTCCATTAGCCTTGCACAGCCCACGTGTGTACAGGGTTAAGCCGTGCCCTTTGCACAAACACACTTGCAGCGTCAGGCATCTTAAAGGACATGTTAACTGAGCTCATCTACCAGTTTTAGCCACAGAAGGTATGAAAGCTTAGGAGAGGCCCTTGCAGCCTCGGCCCTCCTTTACCCCTGAATCAGAGGGAGACCAGCCCCTCACACACACACACTCTTTGCTTACACTCTCAATAGGATCGGCCTACAGGGAAGCCATCATTGCTGTTGGGGAAGTAGGGCTGGGAAAAGGGGAGGGCAGTGACTTGCTCTTGACACTAGTGTTTCGGGGTGTTGACTAAGAAACAGGAACCTCCCAACCAGTCTAGCGCTCTCTCCTCTGCACCAGATACCACGGCCTTCTCCACCAGCCTGGGCTCTTTCCTAGCACAATGGGTGTGGCTCCACTCCCAGCTCGACTTCTGGGGTTTTTCCACTGAACCAGAGCCTCTTCCAATAGCCCTGGCTTGCGATTGGCAGCTTGGCAGAGAGACCTCGCTCTGCAGGAGGCCACACCCCAGCCATTAAAGTCTGAGGTTTGGCAGGAGGCCATCTGAGTGGAGCACAGTTCTCGCAGAGCTCCCAGCCTCAGCCTCCTCCACAGCTCCCTCAGCTGCAGACTCATGATGTCACAGACCCTTCCCCTCAGCTGAGCTAGTTCTCAAGCAACCAAATTTCTCCTCCTCATTTCCTAAGGGAGGCTGCCTGTCAGCTACAGATGGACACAGGCTGTGCCAAGATCTCCATGGCAACCAGAGGCCAGTGTTTCCTGCCTTGGGCAATGATCCAGAGCCAACACCCTTGGAGGGCTCCCTTGCAGACCCCAGTGGGGCTGACTGTTGCTGCGGGCCCATCACACCCTGCTGTCATTCCTGAAACTTAGGAACAGCCTAGGAAGGAAGCCAGCTGAGTTTCCCTGGAAGACTTCAGACCCATTGGGAGTTCTCGGAGAAAAGTCCTGGAACGGGGCAGGCTGGGAAGGCTCTTCACTGGAATCCACCCTCTCCCTCCCACATGGAATTGATTTCTCAGGGCAGACTGTGGGGCTTCTGGTTGTAAACCTTTAGAGTAATGGGTGAAAGTTGACAATTTCACAGTGTGCTGGTTGGCTTTAGACTTTGCTCTCCCTGGCAGACGGGGTGGTGGGGGGGGAGCAGGACACAGTTTGCAATGGATTAGCCAATAATCCCAGATCCTTGCTACCCCCACCCAATAAATGACCTCTGAGGCATTTGAGGACCTGGCGGTATTTTAACCAGGTGGGTGTTTATCCATGTGGAGTCAAAGACTCCAGAGTGAAAGGGATGGTGGGGTGGGGCACCCCGGGAGCGTAGATGTAGCTGAAGCTCACCACCACAATGTCAAGAACTGGGGAGGCCTCTTCCTAGAGATTCTATCTCCAGGAGAAAACCAAATCAGAATGCAAAGTGGAACTGCGCCTAGTTCGACCTGCTTCTCCTCTCTGCCCTCTGTGAATCTCTGGGAGGGAACCTGAAATTCAATTGTGTGGGTACTGTACAGGCACGGTTCACAGCTTTCTCTGCTCCCTGGGGGACTCCTTCTCCTCATCAACTTCTTTTCCCACTCTCTGGGGAGGGGAGTTTGGTTTTTGCTCATCTTGTTCGTTGGGCTTTTATAATGCAGAATCAATACCCAGCTGGGGAAGATTCTGTGGTTGGACTGGCAAGGGAAAGAAGGATTTGGGTCTACATGATATTAGTCTATATAGTAAAGAGAAATAGAAAATATCTCAAGGAAATTTTGGAGGCAGTGGAGGTGGGAGATTGGAAGAGAGTTGCCCTAACTTCTGCTGACTGATGAGAGGAGATTTGACAGGACAGAGAATTCATGGTCAGTGCTGCCATGGACATCACCATCATCTCCTCCCTCACTTTGCCAAAGGGAAAGTCTCAGGTTTGAGCTATTTGGAAATTACTTGCGATGGCTAAATGGTGCTTCCTAGTCAGTGCTAGGACACCAAACCTCGTGGATCCAGACTTTGTGAGAATTGTAATAATAATCACTCTCATGTTTATGGAACACTAAATATGTATGTACCCAGCAGTCCTTTTTGTTGCTGTTGGTCAGCTGCTCATTTGTGTCTGACTCTTCTGCGACCCCATGGACGGTAGCCCTCCAGGCTCTTCTGTCCATGGGATTCTCCAGGCAAGAATACTGGAGTGGGTTGCCATGCCCTCCTCCAGGGGATCTTCCGGATCCAGGGATCAAATCTGTGTCTCCTGCATCGGCAGGTGGATTCTTTACCATCTGAACCACTTAGGGAAGCCCCCCAGCACTCCTACTAAAACCTTTGAAGGCACTGTTTGATTTAATCTTCCCAACTGCCCTGTGGAGAAGGGAACATCATTATTCCTATTTTCCAGAAACAGAACTGAGTCACAGGAGGTAAAGACACTTGCCTAAAGTCACACAGCCAGATGTGCTGTCTCCTGGCCTCGAAGGCATGAAATCTGGGTGGTGTCCAGGCAAGTTTCTGCAGGGAGGCCAGGTGCAGCAAGGACGATGGGGAGCTCCTCTCAGGAAATTGCTAGGCCGCGCTGAAGAGGGCTCTCTGTGGAAGCCGCTGCCTCTCACTGACCCAGCAAAGCAGAAAATACAAGCTGACATGAGGCATGGCTCCGTGGAGGCTGCCCCTCCTTGGCTCTGAGCGTCAGGAATGTGCTGGGAGCTAATGTGATCATCTGGGACAGCTCCTGTCAGCCTGTTTGTTTTCCTGCCATCTTGTGAGTCCTGGGACTGACGTGTGGGGAAACACACAGCCCAGATTAACCCCTCTGAGGAGGGCCCTGTCTACCTTTCTGTCCAGGCCTTTCAGAATGCGGACATCCCCCTGCAAGTTCCCAGCACTTGAAGAGATGCTCGTCACACCTCCTGCGGGACAAGGAGGGGCAGATGGCAGAGCCTCTGTCCGTACTGCCTTCCTCTGTGGTGCCAGACTTACTGTCCCTCAGGAAGAGGGTCTCTGTGGGAACCTCAGGTTTGGGAGTCAGTGGGTTCAAACCACCCTGAGGTGACTCCACTGGACAAGTCACTTTCTAAACCTCATACCTTGGTGAAATAGGAAAAACAGTAGTACCCACCTAATAGGTTTAAGACAAACAAAATGACTTGGCACAAGAAAATTGCTTAATAGGCCGTATTCCTATCTCAGGAAATGAGCCGAGGGGAGAGTGGAGTTTGTGGTCACTGGTCTGACAGTGTGTTTTATCTACTTTGGACTCTTAATTGGTTCTGAGCATTCTTCTTGGCCCTGCACCCAGGCACAGCCCGACCCTTTCCTCAGGTGAAGCTCTTCCAGAACCTGTGCATGCTTGCCTTATCCAACCTTTTTTTTTTTTTTTAAATATACTTTAATACCTAGTACTACAGTTGGTTGTATACACAAGTCTGGGCTGGTCAGGGAGGGGCTACAGTTTTCCTAATTCTTCTGTGCATAATCCTTAGCTTATGATGTAAAGCACATGGCTGTTTCTGGCCAGCCTACACTGGCCATGCTGCCTGGTCATTGCCACACACTGGCTGGTCTCTGCACTTTGCATGGATCCAGAAAGGCAGCCCCTGCCCATGAGACCCTGGCCTCCCTCACTTGTGTTTTTCTCACAGTTTGGAAAGGCACGCAGCCATGCAATGTCCAGAGAGAGCAGCAGGGTAAGGCCCTTGTCTCCAGGGGACAGTCCTGTTGGTGTCTCTCCTTCAGGGAGGCTCTTTGCTTTGGCCTTACGTTGTCCTGGGTTTGATTCCTGGCTCCGCCACTCACTATGAGAACTTGAGCAAATTACCTCCTCTCATGGAGCCTCTGTAAAATGGGGATAATACTGTTTTCATAGGTTGTGAGGTTTAAATGTAAGGCTCCCAGCATCCAGTAGGTCCCCAATAAATATTAGCTCCCTTTTCAATTCCTGTGGGGCAATCAGGTATGTTGAACTGAAGACACTTCCTAGGGGCTTCCCTGGTGGCTCAGATGGTAATGAATCTGCCTGCAATGCAGGAGACCCGGGTTTGATCCCTGGGTTGGGAAGATCCCCCAGAGAAAGCAAAAGGCAACTCACTCCAGGTTTCTTGCCTGGGAAATCCCAGGAACAAAGGAGCCTGGTGGGCTACAGTCCATGGGGTGGCAAAGAGTCAGACACCACTGAGGGACTAGCACTAGGAAGCTCTCTAGAGCCGCGGGCTAAGAACAGGAAGGTCGCTGGGAGCTGGGGCAATCCCTGCCTCCCCACCTGCACTGGCTCCTCTGAGCGGGAGCTGGGCCAGGGCCGTTCTGAGACAAGTGAGCAGCCTCCCTGAGGCTGAGAACCAGACACTCCAGCTAACTGTCGGGTACCAGCCCCTCCATGTGCTCAGGCTGCATCTCAGAGCTACGGGAGCAAAGGTGCCAAGCAGGGGAGGTCTCTGGGGACAGAAACACAGCTCTAAGAGGAAGGCTGTCTCCACAGGCCTGCTTTGCTCTTCTAGTTCCCACACTCTGCAGACACCCTCTCGCAATGCACAACTGGCCAACTCTAGTCAGGCTGGAAGGATTTATGCACCCATTCCACAATAACAGACAGTGAGATGCCCACACTAGACAATCCTTAGTTTCCATTCCAGCTGAAGGAAGAGCACAGTCCCTAAGGCTTTTTTGGGAAAGAAATGTGTTTCTTAAGTCTTCTTTCTGAATCATGTAGCACTAGCCAGCTGCAACTGAGCAGCGCTGGTGTTCAGCAAATATCAGTAATTGTCACAATGTTTACCATTTGCAAATAGCACTTTTACTACTCTATTCAACGTGCTTCTCTAAACTCACTGTATTTTACACAGTTTCATCCTTAACAAATATGTGTCTGATAAACCAGTTTCGTTTAACTTACAGAAAAGTATATCACTATACCATCAAAATTTTGAAATGCTCAGTTATCTGATCCTTACTCAACCCCCTAGAGGGGTGCTAACCACACCGTAGAAAACACTGGGCTAGTGAACAACCTAGCATTGGGATCGCGTGACAAGCTCACACACACACATCAGGGGTGAAAGCACAAGCTCAGAACTTTGCCACTCTATCACAAGGACCTGAAGATAGCTACTAGGGGTTTGGGCTGTGGACAAAGAATTCCACTGGCCAAATCGGTAAACAAGGGGTGTTGTGGCCATCAAGTCATCAGCCACTGTAGCCACTCCCAATGGTGCACCCTGAGCAGATGAAAAGGAATAGGGTGCTGACACCAGACAGCTGAGGTGCATGTCAAAGGAATAATTTCATTAAGCCTAGACAAAGTGAATCTTTCCACACAAAGTGCTAAATTCATTAACTTCAGATATTTGTTTTTTTCTTTAATTAGCAGAAATCTTTTTGTGTTCAACTACCTGGTTTGTTTTTTGCAACACTCCTATATATCCTGTCTCCTCCCTGACCTCTTCAGGACAGTCCTTCAGAGCTGAGAGTTTATCTCTTGGGCTTAAGTCCTCAGTATGTCTGCTGAATAAAATGTAATTCTCAAGCTTTTTGGTTGTGCTTTTTTTTTTTTTTCCAGTTTAAAGCAATCATCTTATGGGGCCTCTAGTCATGAAATGTGAGCATTCATCTTGATTCTAAAACCAAGCCACCAAAATTCAATAATGACTATCTGGTTAAACATGGTGGGTTGAACTCACATGTTTATCTTAGCTACTTCCCTAGATCCCACTAAAGTAATGGGAAAAGAACATACAAAAGTATAATCATACAAAGACCTGGAGACTAGAAGAGGCGACAACTGCAGATGATGTCTGCTGACAATCTTTTAGAAGGTCGAAATTAGTGTGACTAGCACCAGATGAAATTCAAGTGCCCGTGGAAGGGCATGGTGAAGAGATGGAAGCTGATCTGTCCTGCAAAACACTAGATGGGCTTGGGAAATGGAAGGAGTGCAGTGTGGGGCTGAAACAATGGATATGAAACTCTTAGACACCCAGATTCCTATCCCTGTATGTGCAACAAAGTGACTGCCTCCTGCCTCCACCCTCATTGAAAATAGGGGGTCTATTTTCTGGGGAAATGCAATCAGGATGAAGTACAGTGGTGAGAAGTACTGGCTAAAGAACAGGGGCACAAGAGCATGTCTGCATACAAACAGAGAAGCCCCTTCTTGAGGCAGTTCCCAGAGAGTTAGCATCAGGCTTATACTCCCAGTAGAGACGTGGAGCTCCTTTTCTGGAGAGATGAATGGCCTCAAAGAAAAGTTCCCCCAATACTGACTTTTGAGAGACTCGGGTGGCAAAGCCGCCTCCCTTTTTACCCTCATGGAAGCCTTTTATAGCCCTTTGACAGACCTGCCTGTGCACATTGAGCTTCTAACCCACTTTAAAGCAACTTGCTCAGATATAAGTGTCAGCTGAGGGGTTTTACCGTCCGTCCAGAGTTTGGAGTAAAACAGCCATAGGAATGTTAGAAGATGGAGCCAACTGAAAACTGCATGCTTGCTATATCACTTCAGTCGTATCCAACTCAGTGACGCCATGGACGGTAGCCCGCCAGGCTCTGCTGTCCATGGGGATTCTCCAGGCAAGAATACTGGAACTGGAGTGGGTTGCCATGCCTTCCTCCAGGGGATCTTCCTGACCCAGGGATCAAACCTGCTTCTCTTATGTCTCCTTCATTGGCAGGCAGGTTTTTTTTTTAACCACTAGTGCCACCCGGAAAGCCCACTGAAAACTGTGGTGAAGGACAAAAAGTTGGAAGGAGGTTAAGGTACCCTGCTTGGCTGTGGTGCAGAACATCTTTTTTTTTTTTTTTTGACATCTATTTGGTCTGCAGGTTCACTGTCCTCTTCTCCATCCTGCTTCGGGCCCTGAGGGGCTGACCTGAAGGAAACACACAGTAATGGTGCCCACATCCCTCTGCCTCCCTGGAGACTAGGGCAGAGGGCGAGTGAGATGGGACCCTCCATGTGGAACTGAGTTGTCTGTGTCCCTGAACTCCTCTCTTTCCTGGTAACTACTTCTATCGCCCCATCAGGCCTAGGACTGGTAACTAGGATACCACACTATAACTTATGGTTTTTCTGTACTCTGCCTGCACCTTGGGAAACCATTCCTTTATTAATCTCTTCAAATTACCCAGTTTGAGGCTGCCATTTATTTCCTACCAGGACCCTGACATGAAGCACCAAACACTATTTACATTATCAAAATGTGAAAACTGACTGTTGATTACCAGAGAAACCTGTGAAATAACTATCCTGGGAAGCTGGAGAAGGAGAAATGGGAACAATGGTATAAGAACACCAAATCCTTAATTGCCATAATAGTAGTGAATAACAAAATTGATAAACTGAGAATGGTACAATATAAGCTAACGGAGTTGAAACTGATGAAATCTGTGAAGAGGGAAGTTGATGGACATGATGTTTTGGTATGTACCTTTTAGTGCTTTTGATTTTTTAAATTACGAGCATGTATAAATTTGCAAAAAATTTAATATTTTTAAAGTAAAATGTCAGGAGAAAACAGGACAGTGAAAACTCTTTGAATTCTTCTGAGGACCTAGTGCATAATGGATGCTTAGGCACCAACAGCAGAGTTGAACCCTACGTGGTTCTCCCTTAGGGCTTCAGCTCCAAGAATCTGAGTCTGTCACTGCACTTCAGGAAAATGAAGCCATCTGTGCTTGACAGTGTGTGTGGCCTGATAGCAGGGTGGGGAGACAATAAGACGATTAGGGAGAGAGGTCAATAGTTTGCAGATGCAGAGATTTGCTTTGAGGAACAGAGCCTGAATCTTAGCTCTCCACTCTCAAGTAGGAGTCAGGGTCTTTAGGCAAGTTATTTCACCTCTCCAATCCTCAGTTTATTAAGTTCCATGAGGGCACAGTCTATTATAACCATCATCTTTTCCCGACCAGAGATTTTATATAGTGGGGGCTGTAGACTGATGCATAGTAGGACCTTGATAAATAATTGAGTGAATTCTTAACTATAGAGAGCACCACATTTGAGTCAGTTCTAATGAGGTGGATGAACCTAGAGTCTATTATACAGAGTGAGATAAGTCAGAAAGAGAAAGACATATCGTATATTAATGCATGGAATCTAGAAAGATAGTACTGACGATCCTACTTGCAGGGTGGTGAAGGAGACACAGACATTTTGGACACAGTGGTGGAAGAAGAGGGTGGAAAGATATGAGAGAATATATTGAAACGTATTTATTAACATATGTAAAACTGATAGCTGATGAGTTCGATATATGACTCAGGGAACCCAAAGCCAGTGCTCTGTGACAACCTAGAGGGGCAGGTTGGGGAGGGAGGTGGAAGTGGGGGTTCAAGAGGGACGGGACATATGTACATCCAATGCTGATTCATGTTGATGTGTGGCAAAAATCATCAGAATACTGTCAAGTAATAATGCTCTAATTAAAAAACTGTAAAAAAAATAACTGAGTGAATCCTAAGGATTAATTAAGAATGTACATATAGCATGGCAAATGTTTGGTAAATAGATCAAAAAAACATTAATTTTTTTTCCCTCTTACTCTATGCCTCAGTTCCCTATCAATGTTGATATCAATCAGCTTTGAGCTGAAGTCTGATAGAGGTAAATAATAATAAATGGTACAAAGAACTATTATTGAGTCCTTAATTTGTGCCTTGCAAATTTATCTTAGCTTATTCAACTTTCACTCCGTAAGTACTCTTACTATGCCCACTTTACAAGTGAGGATGCTGAGGCATAAGCAGTGAAGCCTGAGTGCTGAAAAATTGATGCTTTTGAACTGTGGTGTTGAAGACTCTTGAGAGTCCCTTGGACTGCAAGGAGATCAAACCAGGAGATTTCCTAAAGGAAATCCATCCTGAATATTCATTGGAAGGACTGATGCTGAAGCTGAAACTCCAACACTTTGGCCACCTGATGCAAAGAGCTGACTTACTGGAAAAGACCCTGATGCTGGGAAAGATTGAAGGCAGGAGGAGAAGGGGACAACAGAGGATGAGATGGTTGGATGGCATCACCGACTCAATTGACACGAGTTTGAGCAAGCTCTGGGAGTTGGTGATGGACAGGGAAGCCTGGTGTGCTGCAGTCCATGGGGTCGCAAAGGGTCGGACACGACTGAGCAACTGAACTGAACTGAATGGCCTAGCTGGTAAGCAGTGGCCTGGTATTTGAACACAGGCAGCTCAGCTTTAGAGTTTAAGCACTTACTCATTTACTAGATTGTTAACAACCTATTCATGTAACCCAGAAAATGGATCACTGTCAGGTTTTTCAGGAAATTCCTTCTTGCCTAAGCAATACTTGTGATATTCTACCTTCCAGACAACAAAGTCACCACTTTTGGGTCTGGGGATGTGTTCACTGAAGCCTGTTGGTGACCTTGTTTTGAAGAGAAACCCATTCACGTACTTTATCAAGCTTCAGGGTTGCTCTCTTGCTAACTCAGCATATCTTTTTCTTTGATCCAAACTTCTTTTAAAAAAAATAATTTTATTTACTTATTTAGTTTTGGCTGTGCTCAGTCTAGTTGTGGAGGGCAGAGGCTACTCTCTAGTTGCGGTTTGAGGGCTTCTCCTTGCGGTGGCTTCTCTTGTTGCGGAGCGCAGGCTCTAGAGTGCTGGCTCAGTAGTTGTGATGCGTGGGGCTTAGTTGTTCTGTGGCATATGGGATCTTTCCCGTCAGGGATTGAACCCGTGTCTCCTGCATTGGCAGGCCAGTTCTTTACCACTGAGCCACCAAGGAAGCCCCTGACCTCCTTTTTCAAAATATTTTTTTAGTGAAATCTAGTTGATTTACAATGTTGTGTTAGTTTCAGGTGTATAGCAAAGTGAATCAGTTATACATATACTCTTTTAGATTCTTTTCCCATATAGGCCATTATGGAGTATTGAGCAGAGTCCCCTGTGCTATACAGTAGGTCCTTATTAGTTATCTATCTTATATACACTAGTGTGTATATGTCAACCCCAACCATCCATTAATCCCTCCTCCTGCTTACCCCCTGGTAACCATAAGTTTGTTTTCTACGTAGATTCTAACTTCTGTCTTTAAGAAAAAATTTTAGCAAGTAGTTAAAATATAATAAGATGTTCTTCTTTTCCCATTCCCACTAATAAAAAAAAAGGAAAGCTTTCTTCCCTAAATATAAGACACAAGACATGAAATGAAATATTCATTTCAAACAAATTTTGGATTCTAATTTATAGTTTCTTTTAACTTACAGTTGTCCTTTAATCTATATTTTACATCCCAGGGAAGAATATAGGAACGTTCTGTTCAGGTTCTCAAGAGTGGAAAGAGTTTATTTCATAAATACTGCCACTGAAGTGTGCAATTAGTTATAAGCAATTTCATATATGTAATTTGGAGAATGCAGGGCACCACTAAGAAGTGACTATTAATAAGTCTATTAAAGATAAGCTATGAAAATTAGTTTTGGGGGGCAGTTTTGGGTGGAGTAAAAGTACAAAACTAAGCACCTTTACTGTTCTTTGAGGAATTTTCTTCCATTCAGGTTTCTAAACAAGGAACTCAAGAAGATGCTGCCTTTTACTGCATGGCTCAGTGAAAACCTGTATCAGCATTAAGGACAGCAGACACTCACCTGATACATATCAAGTGTTGGACTCTGTCCCAAGTGCCCTGTATACTCTATTATCCTCATCGCAATCCTATCAGCTAAGTGCTACTGTAACGCTCACTGAATAGATAAAGAAGAAACCAACGCACAGATTAAGTCACATAGCTAGAGAGCTTTGCAGCTGGGACTTGAGTCCAACAGTGTAAGTTCAAAGTCTGGGCTCTAATGACTCAGCTGCACCATGTGTCTGCCACTGCTGAGGCAGCAATCCATCCTGGGAGGGCCTGATACAGCACTCTTTTTTCTCTGCTTCTTACATCTATGGGTCTTGGGTGACAAGAATCTGATTGTACAAGTAAAATTCCAAGGAATTTTTGTATTCAGGCCAGACATAGCCTGTTCTTATGGATAACTGGGTACCAGAAATAGCACACTAATGGGTAAGACCAAAATTCACAAAAATTTAGCTTACACAAAGAGGACCATGAGTGGATTCTCTAAGGAAATAAGCCCCACTGTCAGGGTTTATTTTAAAGGGAATAAATGTGTTCACAGGTGTTTCTTTGCTAGAAAAATCCCTGATTGTATGTTAGAAAAATAATTTTAAGTGCATTGAAAAAATGTCTGGGAGAAAATGCACTAAGCACTACCTCAAGAGAATGAGACTTGGGGTAAGGATAAAGAAACATTTTCTATTTTATATATATCAGTACTATTCAAACCTTAAAAAATTATACTTTTGTAATTAAAAAATGGACATTAATGGTCAGTAATATTGTCATTCCCTTTTCACTATTCAGTTCACCACTCAGCTACTTGAACCAGAAAGATTAACATTTAAGTAAAGGAGGTCTGTGAATTCTAACACCTAGTGAAACTGAATTTGACATGAGGGGAGGGCAAATCCAGTGAGGTAAGTATAGACATTTCTGTAATTGCAACTAGCATCTAGTTGAGTCTTGTTTTTCAATCCAATCTGACAATCTTTATCTTTTAGAGTGTTCAGTCTGTTTTAATTGCTAAGGTGAGTGCTAGGCTTCTCAGGTAGCTCAGATGGTAAAGAATCTGCCTCCAATTCAGGAGACCTGGGTTTGATCCCTGGGTTCGATCCTTGCATCGGGAAGATCCCCTGGAGAGGGAATGGCAACCCATTCCAGTATTCTTGCCTGGAGAATTCCATGGACAGAGGATCCTGGCGGGCTACCATCCATGGGGTCAGAGAGTCAGACAAGAGCTAGCGACTGAACAAGAAGGTGGGTTTAAGCCTACCATCTTGCTATTTATTTCTATGACTACAGATGAGTAAAATTTAAAGATTAAGCCAGTTTTACCTTATGCGTCAACTTCAGCCTACTTGTTAAAGAGAATTTTTATTTTCTCGTCACACATGGGGCTTATGGGGTCTCAGTCCCCTGACAAGAGATCAAAACTCACGGCAGTGAGTGCCAAGATTTAACCACTAGGTCACCAGGGAATTCCCTTCAGCCTACTTCTGTTATCCATCCCCCAAAACACAGCAGGTTACTAGGTGGCCAGAGAGGGTGTAAGTTTTTCAAGCTGTACTGTTAGGGGAAATGGGAACACCTTGATCTCTGGCTCCACCTCAACAGGTACAATTAATTCCATGTTTGTCATATTAGGGGTTCTGGGAAAGACTTATGAAAACCAGACTGTGCAGTTAGTTTCCAAAGTCATTTCTGTGACTTAAACACACACCCGATTGAGGATATGGACTACAAACCAAGTCTGATCATCCCTGAACCAAGTTTTAGGAACTGCTCCAGCTCTGGATAATTAAAGAGCTGAAAATAACTAAGACTCCCCTGGCCTTAAGAACTGGGAGAACAGCTGAGTCTTGAAGAAGCTAAACTGGGAAAGGGCAGAGGTAATGCACTGAGGAATCTCATGCAAGTTCTGACACTGGAAACAGCAAACCTAAATTTAAAACGGGCAGCTTTCCATCCCAGGGCCACTGTGGCTCCAGATGACATATGTACCAATAGGAAATCACTTTCCGGATTAAACCCTCGGCCTGGATGAGTGGGTTACCTTTCTAAGTTACGGATGTTTAAGCAATCTTGTTTTTTCAGATTTAAGCAGGCAACACAAGGTATCCTACTCATTTTGTGGTATAAGTCCAAAGTAAACTAGACTACTGATTCTACGCTTTTTTCCAGGAGAAACTCAATTCTTCTGGGGCACGACATGCTTTCCCTAACCTATGACGTTTTGTAGCCTTCCAGGTTAACGCACCCTGCTAGGCAGACTAACCCCATATTGTGATTTGCCGTAAAAGCAGCACACAGTAGAACTGGAGGCAGGAATGACTGTCAGGGTAAAGGAAAAACGGCAATAAAATCCTGGGCTGGGCAATAAAATCTTCCAACTTCACCAGTATCTACTGGAGTTTAGCAGTCTAGGAAAAGCCCTGCCACTTACTGGGGTAAATTACTTAACATCAAAGCCCTTTCTAAAGGTGCTTGGCACAGTGCTGGTTTATCACAGCTCTCAATCATCAGTAGCTGCTATCATTTTCCACAATGGGAAGGAGGGGTCATGGTATGCCTGAACAGCTGCCCAAAGTTCAATTTGAAAGGACTCCAAGGATCAAGTCAGAGAAGGCAATGACACCCCACTCCAGTACTCTTGCCTGGAAAATCCCATGGACGGGAGCCTGGAAGCTGCAGTCCATGGGGTCGCAAAGAGTCGGACACAACCAAGTGACTTCACTTTCACTTTTATGCGTTGGAGAAGGAAATGGCAACCCGCTCCAGTGTTCTTGCCTGGAGAATCCCAGGGACGGGGGGAGCCTGGTGGGCTGCTGTCTATGGGGTCGCACAGAGGTGGACACGGCTGAAGTGACTTAGCAGCAGCAGCAGCAGCAGCAGCAGCAGCAAGGATCAAGTATATCAGATGTAAGCTGGACTTGAAACTGAGAGCTACCTTTGGTGAAATCTCCTGTTAAGTCCTTCATTCCTTGTAAGACTTCATCTCATATCTTATGAAAGTCTTTATTTCCCTCCTTTCTATTTATCAGAATTCCACTTAATTTGGGCCTAGTTTTCCAGTCTGGATTGTTCCAAAGCCTTGTAGGTTTTGGCATTTCTAATTGCTGGACTTATCTACAAGCCAACCAACTGTAATTCCCTCACAAAAACAACTTATTTGCTTAAAATTTTCTCCAAGATTCACCCGCACCTAATGGGTAAGATCTGAATTTTGAAAAATAGCTTATTTAAAAAAAATCTTATTTACTTGACTGCACTCAGTCTTTGTTGAAGCATTCAGGATTTTTTTTGTGTGTGGCATGCAGGATCTTTAGGTGCAGCCTGGGAACTCTTAGTTGCAGCATGTGGGATCAAGTTTCCTGATTAAGGATGGAACGCGAGTTCCCTGCACTAGGCTTGCAGTCTTAGCCACTGGACCACCAGGGAATTCCCGAGACCTGAATTCCTTACCTTGGCATACAAAGCCATTTGTATCTTGAATTAAACTGATTTTCTTCAGCCTCTTATCACTTTCAACTCTGCAACACTATTGCCCCAAAATGCCTTTCCTTTCCTTCACACCTTCATCACGCCCGTCCCTCTTCTGTCTTCAAGGCTGAGCTAAAACATCACCTCTTTAGTGAAGCCTACCCAATTCCCCCAATGGCTTCTTCCTTCATGTTCCATTATACTTATCACTTAATCTTTAACAGAGAACTTACCCCAGACGCACTCTTTCTTCTATTTCAAACATTTTTTGATCTGCTCCATTGCTATTGCTTATAGAGTAGTTGTGACAATAATACATTTGAAATGTACTTTGTAAACCTGTAAGGTATAACAGACCATCACTATACTGGTCTGGAAGAGAAACGGCAGGACTGAAGCAGAGGAGTGATGTTGTTGCTTTCCTTTTACTGGTTCGAAGTCTGAACAGGTTTTTGACCTACTGTAGCCACTTTATATGGAAAATAACCAGCTTGTATAATGGCTTAAAAAAGTAATGAGTAGCCCTTGAGCAACCCACCCAAGTAAGCACCGCACATAAGGAGAATCCACAAGATGTGTTGCAGTTAAAAAGAGTATCTATAAAAAGTTTTACTCTTTCCTGTAATTTTAACACAAGACATCTAAAGTCTTAGATGAACAGTGAGTTGATCCTATTAGGAACAAAATATGGCACGGATTCCAAAAACATGAACATATCTTTTTTTTTTCTTTGCATTTAGGCTTTGTAGTCACTATGTAATGATTATCACTTTGCCAACAGTCAGATACTAGAGAAAGAGAGATATGAGAAACATCTTTTATTTTTTTTCTAAAGAGGTGAAAATAAGTAAGATTTCTTATATTTCTCACTCATAAGATTTTTAAATTCTTAAAAATGCAATTTCCTCTTTTCAAAGCACATGCCATCTTAAAAAAAATTCTTAGCAATGTACATTTGCACTCAAAGAAAAACATGCAGCGCCATTGTCCTCTGACAAAATTCTGCATAAAAACCTCACACGACTTTCTGCAAACATGTCCCCTCTTTATCGTTTAGGGACTCCAAACCACAAACATTCAGTGCAATATTTATTGTTTCTTATTTCCGTAGGAAACACAGGACCAATGATGTCTTCTGACTACAACTGTTTCTGCATGGATGAGCAACAGTCTCCCTCTGCTTTATTTTAAAGTACTCTCTTTAACTTGCTGATGTAAGGTACAACTAGAATTCAGCAAAACTTGAGGATCCAAGTGGAAGATGGAGGAGAAATACTTAAGGTGTACCCTGTGCCATAAACTTAGGAAAAAAATTTACACAGAAAAAAAAAACCAACCTCAGATTTATCAATGCACCCTTTTAAAAAGTGTTGTTTTTTTTTTAAATTTTTGAAAGCAGCTTAATGTGAATCAAAAGCAGTTCCTGAGTAACTGCAGTAAACAGTGTCTTTTTAAAATATATATATATATATATATTTGCAACTTAGCTCATTTTGGTTCTGCCTTAATTTACTTCCCCAGCTTTTAGTTTAATCACAGTTCCTTTCCTTTCAGTTCTCAATGTGCAAGTACAACAGCCCCAGCTCCAAGAGCCGGGGTGCTGCAGGTGTTGTTCCTTCGGTGTGATCACCTGCATGTCTGTCAGGCCAAGTTTCCAGAGTTCCTGCAGGCCACAGTTCTTTCAGTCTCACAAAACCTGTGAGAGCTGCCGACACTTCACGTTTTCTTCATCAGACGCCGTGACTGCCACGTGTGGAGCTTGTTGTAGGCTGTCTGGAGCATCTCCTCTATGTGACTTACCAACTGAAAGACAAACACAAGACCCTTAAGCAACAACGGGCTAATGGCTGGCGAGGTTAACGCTTCTGATTCAGATCTGGTACATATTTCAGAGTGTAGTTGCAAAGCTCTTTCTTATTTCCCCAATGAGGCAACATGCAGGCCCTGGGTGAACATTTTGTACAGAAAGGTAAGAGGGATGGGGGCGGTATACAGTAGAGGCTGAAGTTCACCTGCTCTGCCTAGGCTGTATGTCTGCCCTGTCATTAACCAGCCACAGAACAACAGGAAAGCCTGTGTTACAGGCCTCAGTTTCTTCTGTCAAATCAGAGAGGTGAACTAAACTGGTGATTTTGAGATTTAAACAGTAGACTTCTAAGTAAGATCCAGATGGTGGCATCAACACTATCTGAGAGAAAATATAAAAAATGCTCTACTCCCCTGAAGATTCTGAGGCAGCAGGTCTGAGATGATACCCAGGAATCTTGATTTTCAAAAGCTTCTGAGCTTAATTCTGCTGAACAGCCAAGCTTGAGAAGCACTTTTCTATGTTCTCTAGGTCTTTCCCAGCTCTTAACACTTCAGGATTTCCACATAATTCAGTAGGTTATAGAAAAATGTAATTGGTCTTTAAGCTCCACACAAGTACTATGAAACCCCTTAGGTCAGGACTATGTACCTTGAGTAGAAAAAATTTTTGTGCTCATCATAGACATAACTAGAAGTCAACAGGACCACACTGATTTAAGCTGATAAAGACTCCTGAGGTAGAATGTCCTTGGATTATCTGTTTCCTTGGAAGTGGACAGTGTAATTTACATGTTTGGAAGTAAAATTTTTGTAGTCTCTAAGTCAATTTTGGCAGCATGCCAACAATTTGGATTCAATCTGAGGTAGAGTTAAAAACAAAACAAACCCCACTTACCACATCTGTTACCACTAAGTGTGTTTGTGTAGGGGAGTATTATGTTATTTACTTCTGCCTGTAAACTACATAAAAATCATTTATTCTGCTTGACAGGCCACAATGTTTCCACAGTACCAGTTAGAAGAGATGAACACCACAGCCTCTTGTAAGGCTGCTCAGGGCCTCAGAATTCTTTTTACCAGAACCCTTTTTACAGTGCTCCACGCAGTTACAATCAATTGAGAAGGCACATAACTGAAACCTGAGATCCTTGCTCTGCTGTGAGAAGACACTTCAAGCTTCTTTTCTGATTACAAATAATATGTTTTGAGGGAAAAAAAAAACAATGTTTAGGGAATAAAAACTTACTAAAAATATTACTCATGAAGATTTTTCAGCTTTCAACTGTGAAATTTCCTGTTTTGACTATCCTACTTACACACTGAACAAAAATAGTTTTATATGTTATTTTTTCCTAGTCATCTCTGAGAAGACTTGCATTACACACAGAGAAACAATCTTGTGTGGTTGCTCTACGTGTGTGTGGTTTTGTGTGTGGCTGCTCTAGCCTTGCATTAAAAACATTAAAAATCCTGGGTGCAAGGTGACACTTCTCACTCATTACCTCACTGCTGCCCTGCTGTCAACAAGGGAAGCTGAAGGCAGGCCATAACCCAGCAACTTTCCAGCTCACTTTCACAGAATGGCAATTCTGCCTTTCTTTGTACTGCTAGAATTTAACTTGTTACTCAGGTTTTCAAAATAAACATTTTTAGGAACATATACATAGGTTGTAAATCTATAATGAAAAGCATGAAGATGATTATTACAAATGCTGGGTTAGTCATGGCCTTGAGAGAGTGTGAAGGAGGTGTGGGCAACTGGACAGGGGCACTCAAGGTACTTGTTCTATTTCTTACCATGCTTGGTGAGCACACAGACACTTGCTTTACTGTTTAAAAAAGCAACTGTATTTTATACACTTATGAATGTATGATACATTTTACAATTAAAAAACAGGATTCCCAGCGACAGAAACAACAACATATATACTCAATTACAGGAAAACAAAGTTAATTTCATCATTTTACTACAGAGAAAAAAAATTAGGCCAAAATTAGATTCTTGCCTTACATTTGTGCTTAAATACTGTCTCCGAATTTTTTCTTGGAATGGGCAGAGCTTTGTAACTTGGAATCGTTCCAAATTACTTTTCATTTTCACTACCTAAAAAAGATGAGAGAAATAATGAATTAGACTCTCAAGAACCTACAGAGATCAAGGGAAAAATACACACAAGGTTACTTTCTTTCTTTAAGATTTACTGGCTCCACCAGGCAGAGAAGTAGTATCTAATATGCTTAGGTTTTTTTGGTTCATAATTTCTATCCTTCCTGATATTTTTTCTTGTGCATGTGTATAAATGTGTATGTGGAAAACATACAGTATATACTGTTATAAAATTCCACTTGGTTTAATGTGAACATCTTTAAGTCATTAAATATTAGGTCATCATTTAAAATGGATGTATCTTTAACCAATCCCCTTCTGATAGGTATCAGACCATTTCTAACACAGACAGTGGTAGAGAAACATCTCTGTGGCTCAATATTTGCATATACTCATTCTTAATTATTTCCTTATATTTCTAAATGTTGAATTTCTGGGTCAAAGCATTTTTTAAAAAGGTAGTACTAGCAGTAGAAGAAAGGACTCTCAGCAACCTGGCCAATACTGATTATTTCAAATTTTTTATTCTTTTGCAAATTATAGATGAAAACGCACTTTTTCTGTAGCTTTAAAGATAATCAAGGAAATGAACCCAAACTCCCTGCATTGGAAGTGTGAACTCTTAACCACTGGACCACCAGGTAAGTCCCTAAAGATGGTCTGTAAAATGATTAATCTAGTAAAGCTATTACTATTTTTTTTAAATTGAAGTATAGTTGACTTAACAATATTGTGTTAGTTTCTGGTGTACAGCAAAATGATAGTTAAGTTTTAAGATGTACAATTAATACTTATGGAACTGGTCTGGATCTCAAGTGTCTTTACAAAATGGGTTTCAATACCTATTCCATGAGGATGCCATAAGGCTTAAATGAAACAATATAGGCAAAGTAGCGTTTGGCACATGGTAAACAAACGTTCAATACAGTTTTCTAACTTCAAGGTAACACCTCACTAATTCAGATTATCACAACAACTGGCTGTATTTGGGATCAGTTCTAACCTTTTCTTCTAGGAATGGCGTATTAACAGGAAAACAGGACCAGAAGTGCCGTAGAAGTTCCCCAACAGCCACATACAGGTGTTTCAATTCAGACTGAATATCATTTGGCACCATCTCTGCAAAACAAAAAGAGTAAAAGCTATTTTCCCATGTGTGTGTAGTCTGAGAGAATGACCACTCACAGTATAAATGTGAATGTGCACTCTGCCAACGTTAAACCTAGATGTGCTAGTCTAAGTTAGTGACTTTGTGGCTGACACTAAATTCCCTCAGGGTTTCAGAGGGCTTTTAGGGTTTTGCTTTAAGAGGTAGGAGAGGGAAAAAACCTTTTAGTATGACATAGCAATGCGCCACTGTTTATAATATTAAAACAGTACTGAAATGTTAAGCTCTTGTCTAGGTATGCTTCAGGATCTGGATGCATAAAAACGAAACACAGATCCCAGAAATGTTCCCAAGGAAAACCAATACAACTTTAGCACTCTTCTCAAATTGCTCTTAAGAGCTGATTCAGGCAAAGGGATAGCAACAGGAGGCCCAGCACATACGGTTTATGGCTTGCTGTGTCCCTCCCTGCATCAGTGCTCCTCCAGGTGACAGGGCTGTGATGGTGCTGCTGGCAGCACTACTTGAGAGAACCTGAAAGGAATAAAGAAAACATTTCAGTTTAACAGCACATGTCCATAAATACACAATCTATAGCAACCAGAGGGAACTACTTCCCATAAGGCTACAAGAATACCTACTAATCTTCCAGGAATACCAGACAAGTTCATAGGTACCTCAAAATACACACCCTTTTGTCTAGTCAAGCTTCCCCGCCTTTTAAAGAGTATAGCTGATTGATAATATTGTGCTAGTTTCAGATATACAGCAAACTGATTTAGTTAAACATATATATGTATATAACCATATTTTTTTTAATTCTTTTATAATTTATCACAAGGTACTGAATACAGTTCCTTGTGCAGTGAATTCTTATTGTTTATTTTCTATGTGGTAGTGTGAATCTGTTGGTCCCATACTCCCAATTTATTCCTGCCTCCCCCGCCCCCACTTTCCCCTTTGGTAACCAAAAGTTTGTTTTCTATGTCTGAGTCTGTTTTGCAAATAAGTTCATTTATACTATTTTTTTAGAGTCCACATATAAGTGATATAGCCAAGCTCTTTCTTAAGCACCAACTTCTTAGCACTGAAGGTAAAACTGAGTTTAAGGAAAGAAAAAATGTCAAAAAAACAAATGATAAACCATGGCTGGCAGCTGACATAAGAAAATCCAGCAAAGTAGAAATACATCACTTGTCGTTTTTCAAGGAAGTGAATACACATTGCCAAAAGGGAAAAAAAAACCCTACATTCCCCACTGTATCCACATGAACATTCAGGGACATAACTGATGTTATCTCTTCAATGAGTGCCTAACAAGTACCAAGGACCCGCCAGGGCGAGGGACAAATCATTTGCTGAACAGCTCAAGCACAGGGTTAGTGTGTCTCAAGGGAATTTTTGCAAGTAGAAATCCAGGTATGTATGGGCTGGATGAAAAACAAAACAAAATACTTAACTTGGTGTAAAGAGCCCATTACAGGTCAACTGTAAGTCAACGAGACATGAAAGTTCACTTGATTCCTATTTCCTTCTGTCAGAAAGTGTTATAATGCACTATAACCAGAAGTTTCAGTGATTGCTAAACTTGTTGACTAGTCACTGGCTACACTCAGGTATACACACCCAATGGCAGATAATCTCTTCATGTGTCTCAGATCATCAAACCACTTTTTGGAGGGAAAAATCTAAACTAACCACAGCTTAAAAATGTTAGTGTTGACCTATATACAATAAAAAGAACTTGTAAGTGCTTTTTCAAACTTGAACAAAATAAATAAATGTAAAAAAAAAAAGTTAGGTGGAACTACTTTGGCCCAAGGGCCAAATGTTGGACAATTATAGTCTAGAAGGAAAGATGTAGTCAAATAATCCCACATTTGTTATGTGAGCATAAGTATGTACATCACATATTTCTTTGCTTTGTCCAATGACAGGACAAGGAGACCAGTAGCCAATAATTCAGATCTTGGTTTCCAAACCTACTCAACACTTGCAGGACGATTCTGTGGCAGAGCAGGGAAAGAGTAAAATGAATCTGGAGTAGCTATCTCATTGTGCCATAAAGTAAAGAGGTGCTCATAACTGATGAAGATACTGTCAGAAAGATATAGGAGCCAGTATAAAGGGCGTGGAAAGGGTCTAACTACAAAGGTGCAAGGGTACCTTTTCAGAGGTGACAAAACTTGCTTTTTATCTTGATTGTTCGTAATTACATGACTGTATATACACACTGAATTCAAAAGAATACACTGAAAAGGTAAATTTTACTGTAAGATATTTTAGTTAAAAAAAAAAAAGGATAGCAACAATTTACAACCCATAGAATATAAGAATCCATGCTTATAAAGAAAAATAAATATGAATGAGACAGGGAGGTTCAGAAGGTCAACTGATGGGAGGATAGAATTAGAAAATCACCATTTAACTCCCACTATGGTAATAACTGTTTTCAGCAAGAATCATCAACCGATTCTAAACATCAGTGGGTAAAAGTTTGATGGGAAACAAAACAGTTACACAGTATCTCCCCACAAGATACTAATTATGAAGGGAAAAACAGTTAAGTTTTTGGCAGAGAAATCAGATAGACAGTGCCTTAACCAAGTGATCAAAGTTAACACTGCAAGGCAGGACAAATAAACATGTGCTTCCTCATATGATGCACAAAGGATGACATATTACTTACACATCAACCTCGTGGAATTCTTGCCAAAAATGAAATCCAATCATGAGAAAAAGTTAGAGAAACTGAAGTTGAGGGCATTCTACAAAACACTGACCTCTACTCTTCAAACATCAAGGTCATGAAAGGTGAAGATCGAAAGACTACTCCACTGTAAACGAAACTAAAGAGATGTAAGAACCGAATTCATGAACCTGATTTGGATGCTGGACCAAAAAAAGTTTTCTTTTGGTATAGAGACATTAATGGTACAATTGGTGAAATTTCCCCAAGAATATAGGTTAGGGACATCCCTGGTGGTCTAATGGCTGACTCCATGCTCCCAGTACAGGGGGCCTGGGTGTGATCCCTGGTCAGGGAACTAGATCCCATTTGCCACAACTAAGATCCTGAGTGCCTCAACTAAGACCATGTGTGTTAGCTGCTCAGTATGTCCAATTCTTTGTGATCCATGGACTGTAGCCCGCCAGGATCCTCTGTCCATGGAATTCTACTGACAAGAATACTGGAGTGGGTTGCCATTTCCTTCTCCAAAGACCATGTACAGCCAAATAAAGAAAAAAAATATTTTTTAAAAAATGAATACAGGTTAGCTAATAAGACTTAAACAATGTTAACTTATTGTTTCTGTAACTGTACTGTGTTATTTAGATGTAAAGGGATCTGGGGCTTCCTAGGTGGCGCTAGTGGTAAAGAACGAACATGCCAATGCAGGAGACCTAAGAACTAGGGTTCAATCCCTGGATCAGAAGATGTCCTAGAGGGAAGGGCAAGCCACTCCAGTATCCTTGCCTGGAGAATCCATGGACAGGAGCCTACTGGGCTACAGTCCATAGGGTTGCAAAGAGTTGGACATGACTGAAGCAACTCAGCATGCTCACCAAGGGATCTACCTTCAAAATGGGTAAGAAAACTTTTGCAACTTTTTGTAAATCTAAGATTATTTCAAGGTTAAAAGTTAAAAATTAAGTCCCTATATGTGATAAGCACTACAACTCAGGTTTCAATTCAGTCTGAGTGTTTATGAAAACAGAGAAAAGGGAAAAAATAACTCATTACTGGGCATGCTGAGGACTGCTTTACAGAGGCAATGGAATTTGAACTATTCTGAATTATTACTATTTGTTCCTTGACACAGAAACAGGCAAAGGACACTCTCTTAAGAGAGAAAGCATGAGAAAAAGCACAGGAAGCATGTAGATGATACGATTAAAAACCTCTGGGTAGTTTATAGTGTGTTAGGCTTGAGTACAGGACTCTTTTGAAGTTATGTGGGGAAGGAAATGGTGGAGATGTGGCTGGAGTTGGGACTAGAGATGTGGGTTAGGATCAGATTGTAGAGTTTGGCGAGTCAGACAAAGAACATTCAGACAGTTACTATGAAAAGAAAGGGAGGTAGCAAAGGTTTTTAAGTTGCAGAGTAATGTGGCTGGAATCATGCTTTTATTAAAATAACTTGCAGTGGCCGTGCTGAAAACTTGTCCCGTTTACCTAAGTCAAGGTGATGGAGTCAAGAATTACTGAACTGACAGAACTTGCAGATCAACTGAAGTATGTCTAAGGGCAGGGAAAAACAAAGAATATCTACAGAATGATGTTCAGAAATTTTTTGGAAATCTGGGAGATTTTTCCAATAAAACTTTATATATGGAAGAAAAAAAAAATCAGCAACCACAAAACTCATTATCCTATTTTCATTATCATCTGAACTTCAGGTATGCAAAATACTTCTCTTTACCTGACTTTTTCAATTTATTTAGCAGAAATATGTCTTCATCCCAAGTAAACTATGAGTTTTATAAATATGAATGTGTTCATACACTGAGGAAGTAACTGGGAATTCTGTTTTTCAAACTGTACAAGTCACCTACCTGAGTTAATTTCGGTGTATAAGCTTCCATTTCTTGTCTAATACTTTGAAAAGAATTAATAATGTCTTGACTTGTTGCATACTGCAGCGACTGGATTGGAGTTGGACCATGATAATACCTGAAGATTAGCCAAGAAAAAACTACTAATCACACAGAATAAGGGTGCTCAATATTTGTCTTTCAAATATTTTAGCAGTCTCCATACAACATTACCCCCAAGTAAAGAGTTAAAGATATTTCAATTAAATAACTTAATTCCAATAAGGGTAATAGGAAGAGATCAGCACAGATAGCCAATATTTATTTTCTTTGCTTCAATCATTTAGGATCCTTTCCTGAGATGGACAAAGTAACTTTTTAAGGAAATACAATACTATATTTCATGGTAACAAACTGATAAAAACTTGAGTACTACACTTGCAGAGTAAATTCTGTACCAACTTGGGATATAAAACTATTTTGCTTCAAATTAATTTAACAGTCACCAAACTTACCTATCTGACTTCTTGAGGTTTAGTGCAATTGTTTTTATGGAATTATTTTTTCCCAAGTCTTCATATTCAATGGATTCTTGTAACTTCGCCTATAATTATCAACACAACACTTTTTATTGCCGCTCTTCCTACATGTGTCCCCTCTACACATACCTGAATATATTTTTTCACTAACCACTTAACAGAGTAACTGTTTTCCTATATTCTGACCATACTATGCATCATTAAACCTTTAATATTTGAAAATCTGATAGATGAAAATGTGTATTTTACTTGAAATAAATTAAAAAAATTAATTTTATTACCTGTGTTGCAAGTACTTTTTGCCCCCACTTTGGTGTTTTTCAGTTTTAATTATTCCCTTATTCTTCTGTGTATTTTTTTTTTTTTTTTTGCTTAAACTTTGATCCAACAGAATTTATTTTAAAATAAGGAGTAAGGTAGGGAATCAGTTTTTTAAAAAGTATTATTAATCAGTCCCCCAACACCATTTGTAGAATAACATCCTTCCCCACTGATTCTGAAATGCCATGTTTATCATATATGTATTTAATCCCTCCATATATTTGGGTTTATGTCTGCATTCTTTATTTTGGTTTTACTAATGTGCTTTCTCCTGGACTGTATAGGAACAAATCTGACCTTAGCATGCTATTCAGAGTAATGTATCAATCAGTCCCACCTCACCTAGACTCAGCATATTTTTACTACTTTCTCATCTCTATACCCTTGAGTCAATTTCAAGGCATACTGATGTCTTTCACTACCGTTCTCATATGTCAAGCTCATTTCTACCCCTGCTGCTGCCTGATTTAAGTCACGTCCTGACCCAACCTCTTATATAAATCCAAATCCTAAATCTTTCCCAAGGCCTGGTCATCCATCTAACTTTCAGGCTTAACTGAAAGCTCCATATGAGGACTCTGTCTATTATTATTCCAGGATCTCTCATTCTATAAATCCCTTGTAGAACACACAGCAGACAACTACTGACGTGAAAGAACATCTCGAGTCAGTTTATCATTGAATATTGTGAAAATTCACAGTGATTTTTGACAATTTCATCACTACCAAGAATCAAGGGTACTCAGTGCAATACTGCAAAGCAAAGAATCACTTTCTAGATTTCTTTTTAGCATCTCTAACTTATATTTTAGCTTCACTTTGCTTATTTCAGAAAAGAAATATCTTACTTTGTTAACTTTAAAGGTGTGTATCCCTGTAGAAACATATTAGGTGACTGAAATACATAAAGGACCCATAATCTCTTAAAGTTCATAAAGTTCATAAACTTAATTGTATCATATTAGTTTGTTCTGCAAACTTTATCTACTTACTCACTCTCTGGTTCCTACTGTAAATAAACAATTACTATACTTTAAATTCTGTTTTATAATTATTCTTTTCATTTTGTCTTACCTATAGACACTAAATTCTTTGAGAACAAAAACCCAGTTTTACTCATTTTTGTTTCCTACCACCTAATATGGCATGTAAGGCAACTAAAAAATGGTTTCTTTAATTTTAATGATGTGAACTATTGTCACAGTATATGTGAACTCACTTTAATTCAACATATCATTAATCCTTTAAAGTAGTCATTAGTTGCTGCATGCATCAATCTCCATTATAGGGATGTATCACGAATATCAGGATGTTTGCTATTTTCTCAATTATAATACTGTCATGCGTACTTATTTGTATCTAAATCTTTGCATGTATCTTAAAAAAAAAAGTCCCAAGTGGAATACTGTCCAGAAGTGAAATTAAGGGCATAAACCTTTAAAAATTTAATATACTATATTGCCTGATCGCCCTCTAAGAAAGCCTTATCATAATTTTTATAACGAGGGAGGAACTTAAAATTGAGGGATGTAGAAGCTTGGCAAAGTTGCAGAGAGAGAAGAAATATACAAGTAGGTAACTGTTCCTTCTCCCTCACAATGCATCTTCAGTATTTAATGAAAGACATTTCCAGTTCTAAAATGCTAGGTTTAACATGAGGGCCAAGTCTTATCTTTTAAAATCAAATACACAAACCTTTAGTTTTTTCTGTCATATTGCCTTTGCTGGGTACTTTTTTCCAGAAAATAAAGCTATGCATTAACATTTATGTGTGTTTACAGGTGAAAGAGAAAAATAAAACAATAAAAACAGTTAACAGACTTGAGTCCATGGAAAGTAGGCTGGCAAGCCAAAATTGAGGAAGAATTCTTTAAGCCAAATACTTAACAGCTTGGTCATGAGAACTAAAGCCATCTGAACTTATCAAGGGTCAACATAAGGTAATGGCAGTTACTAACATATATCTGGAGAAATCTGAGCCATAAGCATTCCAGCCTTTTTACTCATACCCTTTTGATTGCTGGCTGAAAGCAATCTACATCTCCGGAACTTCCATCAATGCTGCTGGGCTCTCCATTTTGCTCCTTTTGTGCTTCTCTGAAAACAAAGGGAAAAAAATTAATGTTAAATACCACAGGAAGAACAACAACAAAACTCCATCTGGCTATCATGGAAAACCCAGTTACTGCACCTTTGCATGTGTACTTAACTGTTTCCTGAGACCTGCTGCCAGGACCATGGCACTGTGATGGTTAAATCTCTTGATGATGGCTGCGTTACTATTCTCTCTGATGGATTTAGAATTAGAAGTAGATGGCATGGAGGAGATGCCATAGCCCTGCGAGGAACAATTTAGTAGAGATACGTTGAGTTGAAAAAATTTGCTGGATATAGGACTTAAAAAATATTTACAGGTAAAAATTTAAAAAAAAGTAACATTATACACACACAAAAAAATGAACAAATGCTACTAACTGCTTTTAGTATTACAAATATATCTTCACTGCTAAGTGCTGCATTTTTTTCCCTAAGGAGCAATTTTGGACTAGTTAGCAAAACATTAAAATAGTGGTTAGTGCGATGCTAGGCTGTAAGCCAATACACTTAAGTTAAAACTTACATGTGCTATGAAAGAAGTGGTCAATCCCATTAGAGGTGGGGGGTGGGGAGGGTGGGTTCAAAAGAGCTTTATGGAGCACCATAAGATGAATAGGTAGGTGCTTGCAAGGCAAACACTGAGACAACATTTCAGGAAGAAACTGCTTAAACAAAAGGTAAAGGAGTAATGTAACACATATTGTGTCATAGGTTTGTATGTAGTTCAGTATACCTCGAATGAAGGGTGGGCCAGCAAACAGCCCCAACTGAGTTGGCAGAGGCCAAATTAAGGAGAGCCTGGTAGGAGTTCTGATTTTATTCTAAGTTCAATGAGAAACCCCTGAGAAGTTTTTACATAGGGGAACATTATGATCTGATTTATAACTCTTACTGCTAGGGAAGAATAAACTATAGGGAAGAAAAAGAAACAAGATGAATTAGGAGGCTAATGTGTCTGTGCAGATAGTTTTGAGATGTAGAGCACCAGCTGAGCAACTGAATGTTGGAGGTCAACAAAGGGGTGGATCAAGGAGACTACTAGGTTTTGGCTTGAAGAACCGAGTCCCTGGTAATGTTGTTGTTCTTTTTTAACCGACATAGGGAAGGGCCAGGAAGAAATAGGTTTTTGAGGATGGGAATCAAAAACTCCGTTTTGGACATGTTATGCTGAGGGGTGTGTGGAAACAACCTAAATGAAGATACCAAGTAGGGAGTTGGACATGTGATTTTGGACTTCTTGGGTTAGCCAGACCAGGACTAATTGGGAGTCATCATTACACAATTAGTACTGACATTTTTAGCAATGGAATGGAAAGAATGTAATTACAAGGAGCCCCAAGCCCATATCCTGGGACAGAATTACTAGAGGATGATAGGGAAAGAGGAGGGAAAAATTCAATCAACCAACACTTTCACTAAAAAGGTTGGTTTTATAAATTTTTACATATCCATGCAAGGGAATACAACATGGATAGTTTTAAAAATGTAAATAATAAAAAAAGTAAATAATAGATCATTGTGCAAGTTTAAGATTTACAATGTGTTGATTTCAGACTGCAAAATGATTACTAGTGTAGCTAATAACTCTATCATGTCACGTAATTATCATTTCTCTTGCTGAGAACTAAGATCTAGTTTCTGAGCAACCTGAGGTTTACCTACTGTCGACCATGCTGTGCATTAGGTCTACAAAAATGATCTACTATCTGTAAGTTTGTATCCTTAAACAACACCTCTCCAAATTTCCTACCCCTCCTCAAGGTCAGAACTATTAACCTCATTTTACAAGAAAACTGATATTAGAAACATTAAAAAAAACTACAGTTTAATCCAAGTAGTTTGGTTTTAAAGTCAATGTACTAACAGCTGTGTGGTTTATTTAGCTTCATTTTCTCAGGGTAATTAAGAGATCACGTTTATAATGTGTTGAGATTCACCAAGTAAGTGACTGAATTTTCAAGAAAACAACTGAATTTAATTAGGCAAACAACTCACTGGGGCACCATGGATTATTTTCTGTTAATTTAATAATTTAGACTATAGATGAAATTTTAACATTGGTTTTCTCACCTGGAGCATGCATACACTAAGAGAAAAAAAGACAGGAGCACAAGTCAACAGAAAAGGAGCCGAAGGAAAGAAAATTAAAAATTCAATGAAAGGAAGGGCACTAAAAGGTAACAGTGTCCAGAAGAGTAACTGAGGAAGGCAGGTTCCTTTGTAGCCTAGAAGATAGAGGCAGGGATAGAATCAGCCTTGATCAGGATGGATCAACCATCTCTCTAGCATTGGATGAATTTATAAGTCTGCAGTCATGATGCTGAGGTAGGTAGCTCGTATTTGATGGTCCAGCTACTGAAACATGATGGGGCTAATGCGGGGTCATGACTGTGCTCAACATTTGGTAAACAGCGGGCAACCAACAATGTTTATCATCTTTTCCCATCTACTAATATTTTTTCACATTTACTTAATGTTAGATACAGCATAAAACATGTGTTAAACCTTTATTAATACCTAGACAATTATTGATAAGGGAGCTAAAAAATTCTTGTAAAAAATGTTCTACCAATTCTACAGAGGAATTTCAGTTCTCCCATGCAAACTTAATAATGAACAGTGCTATCAAAAAGCATTTTTGATAAACCACTCCAAATAACATTATTCTGGTTTACCTTCTCACAAGTAGAACATCTATACTTCAGGCAATTTTAAAATACAAATGTTGAAGACTAGGAAAAGACTGTTTTCTCTTGTAAATCCTTTTACTACTACTTACCTCATCTAATGGTTTATCTTCCAAAGCTGTTAAGTCAAGTAGCGGGTTTTTCACTCCTAATGAAACCATTGTTTTTAACCCTAGAGAATCAATGAAATAAAAAGCTGATTAAGTTTTACCTTTCTCAGAAAGCAAAAAAATCACTAATGGCACTGATGACTAGAGAGAAGCAGATTAAATGCTAGAGTGTGTCAGGGATAAGCAAGTACCTTTTTCATCTATTTTGGCACATTCTGCAAAGAGGTCCTTTGACCCTGTATTCAGCCGGTCCCTGTGAAAATAATGGGACTGAAAGAAACGTGTCCAGAATTCCTTTTCTGTCATGTTGTGGGGAACATTTTCTGCATATTTCATTTTTACTGTGAATAAAAACCACAATAGTTACCTACTGAATTTCCAATTCTTAAAAACATCTCAAATTAGTTTAAAAATAGTCCAAGAGCAAAACCAAATTATAAAAGCATTCAACTTTACAAACAATATATAATTTAACTGTTAAGTATCACTTGAGAGATTATGTGAGACATTACCTTTACGAATCTTAAATTACAAACAAAACCTTACTTTGCGCCAAGAAAATTAATAAGCTTGAAGTTTCAAAGTTTTATTGGGAATATCAAGATTAAGAGAGAAACCTGAGTTTGCCTGTTTGATCATTTATATACGGACACTTTTAGTCTAAGGCACCATATTGTGTGCTGGGGTAATAAAGATCTCCATAACCCACTGGACTATCAGTTCAGAACTCCAGAAGCCTGTGTTGTCCAACAAGCAAAGAAATTAAGAGGTTAAGGTCTCTTAAGCTGGAGAGCCTGAGTTTAAAATTCTAGGTCTACCACTTATTATCCAATGTGATCCTGGACAAATTACTTAATCTTTCTTTACCTTGGTTTCTTCATCTGTAACATGGGGTAATGATAACCTAATTCATAGGTACTATTTGTGACAATTAAATGTTAACACACATAAAGGCCTCAGAATGGTGTCTGACACAGAGTAAACACTACATAATTACTAGAAGATAGAAAATAATTACATTATAATGTAATGTAAAGACACACAGCCCTGTAGATGGAATGGGGAGGGGGATTACATCTGCCTAAGGAAGTCAGATTTTACAAAAGTGGCAATGAAGTGATGCTTGAGGTGAATCCTGCAGGAGACTGTCTCCTAAGGAGTAAAGGGGCAGAAGCTGAGGAAGCAGGGATAGAGAACAAAATGGCTTGAGAGCTTTGTTTGGTTAGAATAATGACTGAAGTAACTGCTCTCAACCTTGGCTGCACATCAACATCACTCGAGTAGGATCAAACCATTTATACTTTAGGTGACTTCTCCAAGGGAAATGATTTGTGGGTTAAAAAAGTCATTCTGCAGGCAGCATGGAGGATGATCTGAGTTAGTGCTGTAGACACTCATTTACTGATGCCTCTGGAGTCTGTCATCCTACTCAGGTTATGTTAAAGGGTAAATAAAGTTTAAGAACCACCGGTGGAAAAAATGAGAAAGTCATCGTACCCATGGATCGATGTCAGTACATTATATGCTAAGCTCTTAGTACTACCATATCAGGCACTGGATAAAGTACTTTACATATTTTATTGCACTTCATCAGGAATAAAAGGTAAGCTTTTTGTTTTTCAGATATTTCACTGAATTCATTCAAACAAATATTTTAACTATCTGAAAGAACTAATTCTTCTTACCTGCTGGATAGGTCCTAAAAATGGACTCAATGATATCAGATGTTAAATTGTATCTCAGACCATTACAACCATCTGTCTGGGGTCGGACATCAGCCTAAAATAAAGACATTTGTTAAGAGTATTGGGCCAAGATTTCTAAGAACCCAAAGGACACTGGAGAAAGGAGGAAAAACAGACTCTCTGAATGAAATACAGAGACAGAGATAAATCCTTTGCCTTTACTTTTGGCACAGATGGGTCAAATAAATCTGACCTGCTTCACATAACTTTAGTGACCAGTAAAATCGGTGTTTCTGAAAACACAACATGGTCAAACAGACACATTTAAGTGTGGCCAAAGGCAGATACCTAGTGGAAACTTAACATAAAGCTTATAGTTACCAAATATTTAACTATTTACAACATATTATCTGATTGTTTTCTTTAAGAAAGGCCCTATTAATTCAATTCACTGCTAAGCACTCAGAAAGATGCCAAACATGTAACCGGTACTGAAATTTTTGTTAAGTGTATAAATAATGCTTTGGTTTTACCAGAGTATAGACTGAAACTCACTTTCTAATACCATACATACGGTATCCTCAACTTTCCTCTCAAGACACATTAAAAAAATTTTTTTTTAAACTTTTTGATCACGTGACATGGCATGTGAGCTCTTACCTCCCTGACAAGGAACTGAACCAGTGCCCCCTGCATTGTAAGTGCAGAGTCTTAACCACTGGGTTGCCAGAGAAATTCCCAAATTTTACTTTTTTATTACATGATGGTCATTTTACATTTAAACTTGCATTATAGGTAAAATATTGAAATCATTAAAAGCCCTTACTTTAAAAGTATTAGGGGAAATAAGCATTAGTCCAATTGCTAGAAGATTCATTTTCAAAAGTCCATTTTAGAAGAGTATCATGGCTACTGAAGTATCTGTTAATTTACTTTAAGGAAATACTAAATTTTACAGAAAAAATGGCATCATTAGCATGTATACCAGGGTTTTTTCCCTCTTTAGAAATCTGGAAGGGTCACATACCAGAAATGCTGCAGAAATGCCAACATCCTGCTTATGATTAGATGTGGAAGAACTCTCTGCTGTGTTCACATTTAAACGATTGGCCCAGAATTCCTCAGCACTGATGACCTGACTCACAACAAGGTCTTTATAAAGCTGAAACAAAACAGGATCTTCTTGCAGCATTCTGGTGATAGAATATATCAACATATTGAACTTTTAGAATAAAACACCATTTAGGTAGCATTCTAAAAAGACCTTAGCTACACAAAACACCCAATTTTCATCTTGTGATGATTAAGCAGCAGAGATCATTTACTTCATGTTAGTAATTAAAAGCACAGAAACATTTTTGGAGGAAGAAATCCAGTGCAGATAAATGGAAGGCAGTTGAAGAAGCAAAGGCTAAAGTCGTTGAGGGCTTGGATTTGGTCCTATTCATCCCTATATTCCAGTGACACAAAGGCTGTATTTGTACTGTACTGTGGTTTCTCTCACGAAAAGCTGAATGGGGAAGAGGGATTTTCTACCAACTAAGTTTTTCATGGCGATAAACACTTGGAGCTATAAGCACAGAAAGATAATTCATCTTGTCAGAAATTCTCATTATTTTAAATTTATTTATTTGACCATGCCACGCCGCACACAGGATCTTAGTTCCTGAGCAGGGACTGCACCTATGCCCCAGCAATGGAAGCGTAGATTCTTAACCATTGGACTGCGAGGAAGTCCTAGAAATTCTTGTTATTTTAGATGTTTTCTAAACTGTTGGTATGACTTTTTTCAGGTTTCTCATTCACAAACACATTTCTTAGTATCTTCTCTGTGACAGAGAATTAAGGAACCCTGACATCTTTGGATTAGTTTTATTCCTAATCTGATATTCGGCTTGAGGCAGTGAGTTTAACTTCTAACTCTTCGCATTTGCTGAAAGCTAAAGTTAGTTAAGATGCTGAAGTTAAGAACCAAACATACTGAGCACCAGTTGAGCTCCCTATGTTACACAGCTGCTTCCCACTCGCTATTTTACACAAGATGCTGTATACATGTTGATGCTCCTTTCTCCACTCTCTCCTTCCCCCACTGTGTCCACAAGTTCATTCTCTACATCTGCGTCTCCATTCCTTCCCTGTAGCTGGATTCAAGGAGGGGATACATGTATAATTATGGCTGATTTGCATTGTTGTACAGCAAAAACCAACACAACATTGCAAAGCAATTTTCCTCCAATTAACAACAACAAAAAACAAACACAGAGGTAAAAATAACAAAGCCTGTATTTTCCTAGACTACACTATCAAAGCACAAAGGGTGAGAAATAACAAACTATTACTTGACTGGTAAGAACCTAGTGTCTCTTTAAAAGGCTGTTCTTTTCCTCCTTCACCTGTTTTTCTCTTCCAGTTCTTTATTTGCTTTCCTCTTGAATTTGGGAAGCAGTTGCTGAAGAAGGTCCTTCACTGCATCTCGCTCTTTCACTGCTGTGCTTTCATTGGAAAAATGGAAGTTAGTTGTGTCCCCTGCATGCAGGACCAGTTGAAGCTGAATTTTCGCTTTTCCTTCTGGACTGATTTTCTGGCCTAAAAAGAAGCACGAGGCCAGTCAGATGAGGACGCTCGCACTGTGCAAACAGTCACACAATACGTTACTTCTCGTCCCAACAAGACTCAGGCTTTCTCTGGGCTTTAGCTGCCCTACTCCAATCTTGATGCTTAAGAAATCCACTCTTTCCAAATAATTGCGTATTACCAGAGCATGGTTCAACAAATTCACTGGTTAACACTCAGGTTCCTTCTTTAGTATTCTTTTTGTATGGCATGTCTTACCCACTATTCCACCTCTGGATGCTGATGGGCTTTTGTTTCCACTTAACTGAGCAGATTTCTTTAAAGCTTTCTAAAGAGCCAACTCGGGAGTCCTGAATCCACCAATAGCTGCTTCCACCTGACATTATCATTAATAAAAATGATTTGTCACAATTCAAAAAACTCCACAACATAGCTCATGGTTTATTTACTAACCGCAAAAGGAAATACGTAATTTTACATTTGAGAGATCAGGTGTCAACACTTTAACCAAGTGATCAAACTTAGCCACATTAAAAATGAACAACCTGACACTATGGGGTTTCTGAGGTGACAGAACAGGAAGCTAGCACCACCGCTTAGGTGCTCTTCTTGCTGAAAATGTTTAACTTCAGTAAAATCAAGACTGTAGACTTGACTTTTAGTTTATAAGAAATACAGGAAATACTTAAATAAAACCTTGATCTGTCATAATCAGAATGTATGATATTCTACAAGTCCATACTCCCAAAGAAGAGACTACAGAGACTACAACTACATACATGAACCTAGACCAGATACTGATTTAAAAAAAAAAAAAAACAAAACCCACAGTTATAAAAAAAACAATGTTTGGACAACTGGGAAAAAAGAAATCCAACAATGGTATGGATATATCAAAATTTTCTTGGTGTCATAATGTCATGAACAGTCAAAGTGTATACACATATAATAAAACAAATATGGCAAAATAATAACAGATAGGATATAATTACAGGTATACACTGCACCATTCCTTAAACTTTTCTGTAACTTTGAAGATTTTTGAAATAAGCTGGGGCTGGAAATGTCAAAATATACCTCCATAATAGAAATCCTGTATTCTTAAAAAGTGGGCCTCACGGCTTGTCTTCTTCATGAGGGAAACAGATGAAGGGGCTTTGTCTTACTAAATGGGTGACTCATGGTAGTGTAAACACATAACTTAGAGCTCCCTGTAAAGCAATCTACTAACACTTAAATAAAGAGAAATGTTTTCAATGAAGATGTTGCTTCCAAACCAACAGTTTAGATAAAATACCTTACTGCTAAAAGCAGCAATATGAAGCCATTTACACTGTCAGCCAGCCTGTTCCACTATTCTATTTCTCCAAAACGAACTATCACTCCTTTCTAGGTATCTTTTCTTAGTCACTGCTTTATTCTTGCTCTATCTTAGCTCATGCCTCTGAGACGCCTACTTCTGAAGTTTTTTAACTAACATAATTGCTGATTTTTAGCTTAGTAATGTTATTACTGTAAACTTCCAATGGCTTCTTTCAGAAATGAGCATTCTTTCAAATATTCACCTTAAAATGAAAACTGATTTCGTGCACATCCAGATTTGGGTATGTGCTCTCCTCCCAACATAGGGGATAGGCATGTTCTCTACTGCATGCTGTGAGAATCACAGGAAGTCTACATTTTGCAAAGGTATAGAGCAGGCTTCCTGTTCAAGAGAAGTGCTAATACAGGCAGTTCCTATTTCGTGAGGCTATTGAAGAACCAATACTAGTTTGCAAGATTATTATTAGAGTCTTGGTGAGGCATTTCTTCACAGAAACAAAGTTTTAAAAGGAAGTAGTGTTGGCAGGAGAGTGGACAAAGACCAGACAGCTCAGGCAGTACTGAATTATTAATATAATGAATTTTAAACAGTATTTCCTTTTGGAAATTAAGATACTAAGTTATTTCAGGGGAGAAAGATGAAGATCTTGGTCATTTCCAGCAACAAATTAGAGGTAAGCCCATCTGGGAACTGTTCATATACAAAGGACCTTTGTATACTGACCTCTCTCAAGTTGAGGACTATCTATGTTTTAAGGTGTCCTATTTCTTGAAATCTGCACAGGATTTTATCTAGGAGAAGAATCTCATATCCAGGAAGATAAATGAATTCATATTAATGGTCACAGTTAAGATGCCACAATTTGTCAAGGACTTTGTTGCCTAGACTCCCCTGGAGTCCCTCCTATTCAAGATCTTTTTAGTTAGGTGAACTGCAGAAATCCCTTTCAGAGTAAAGGTTCTAAATCTCAGGATTCACTTGGTGCCTTTAAACTTAATTATTGAGTCACAAAGTGCCATACCCTTTGGGTAATAAATTCCAAGTTAATTTAATCGGAAAAGAGAAGGAGTTTTGATGTTAGCTTTCATACTTGAAAATCATAAAAAGGATATATTATGCTCTGTATTTCTCCCATCTACATTTTATATAAAACTGAGCTTATTTCCTCAATAGATGACGGCCACATTACCAAAGATTAGACAACTTTACTTTAATGATACAGTTTTATTAAGGGCAATCTGGCATCATCTACCAAGATTTTAAATGCATGAACCATTTGAACCAGTAAGTCCATTGAAGAGGTGTATCCCATACACACGACCTACTCAAAAAGATACTAGTGCACAGGTCAATACTACAACACTGCTTTCAACAACAAAATTCTGGAAACTTCCTAAACGTCCTTCAATAGGTTAAATAAATGACTAAATCCATTCAGTGGACTATTAGGCAACTCTTAAAAAGAGGGTATGTGTGGAGATCTTTACATGAGATAGATTTACACATGTGAAGCTGTACATACTCTATTACTGTAGAAAAGCAGGTGATAGAATAATATACATTCAGTGACCCCACTTCGTAATTACGTCAATACAACTGATTTTTTGACATTACAATAAAAAACCCACAAAGATTGTATAAGCTGTCTCCTTATAAAATTACTATCAAAAACAACATATATCACACCTTAGTATAGCTGACTTACATTTGATATCTGCATACATATGGCTGATGGTAAATCTATCTTTGCCTTCAGGTGCCCAAGCAATTCTTTCTGCCATGAGGTACAGAGCTCCATCCTGCTTCTTTTGTCGCACCTTCTTTACAATCAACAAAACTTCTTCAGATGAAGTTGCCATGATGGCTAGAAGGTGCTAAAAAAAAAGACTTCACATCTCAATTAGGGTTGAATTTCTTGAGTCCCTTCTAAATCTTTAATGAGTAATAAGGAAAGGGAAAAAAGTCATTTCCCTCATTCAAAGCTGAAGTATTGCGCTATTCCTTTCAAATTAAATTTCATTTTGCTCATACCACAGGTGTGAATTTATACAATTAAAACTGACACACCTGCCAGTTTTCAAACCGTTTCTATATATGCTAATCAAAGTATTTTTGATTTATTTTTATTTTCCTCAATTATATTCTTAAATCTTAAACGTATGATTTGACTACAAATATGTGGTCTATAACCTATTCTTGGAATTGTAGAACTTTAGAATTATACTGTTGGATAATTCAGTTCAAACCGTTTCAACTGAAAAAACCAAGAGCCACAGGGTTTGTGCAGCCTTCCTAAAACCACTCCCAGATCTAAAACTTGGTCTAAGTTTCTTTCTGTGTGCTTAAAAATAAAACTGAAATAATTTAACACTTAACTGAAATAACTTAACACTTCAGATGCTATTTCCCCCATCTTTTAACAATCAAATGTCTTCAACTGCTAGTTTCATTTGTATATGGCTAATCTGTTACCTAGGAAGCAGTCTGGCGATTCCCCCAACTTCTCCCCAATTCTGGGATTCTGAACCACCTAACCCAAATCCTAGCACCTTGAGTATGGCTATCTAGAATGAGTCTGGGTTCAGCAGGAAAGATGCCACAGCTGATGAAGTCTGCCATGGGTTGGGATGGGGAAACTGGTGGCACAAAGGGCATATATGCCATTTCTGGTGAAGTTATGACTTTAGTTTTCATTCTCAAAGCAATGACTTAAAATATAGCTTAAAAAGATTTATCTGTTCAGGTGTAAGTTGTAATTTCAGAGAAGTTAACATACACAGGTGTCATAAGAATTAAATTTGAGCAAAAAAGTGAAGCTTTATTGTAATATTTCTTATTCACTGAGGCAGTGATTTAAATATCAAAAACACAAGTTAAAAAAACTGAAATTTTAATTTCTCTAAAGTTGACTACCTGAATTTTGATTAGCCAGATCTTCCCTTTTGTAAGTTTCCTTACAGGTTACTCCATCCCCAAATGGAAAAGAGTCAGTGTGAACACATTTATTCAATAGTTGTGTACTGAGCCAAGGAGTCTAGGGATTATGACAAATGTCTGCCGGTGGCAATTTCTGCTTTCAGAAAGCTTCCAGTCTAGTGAGCAAGATAGGAGTGTGAGTGTATACAAATTAGAATGTAAAGTTCGGGGAGATTAAAAAAAATTCTGATTTAGGACTCAAGCACTTCTTCACACAAGAGGCTTTGTCATAGATACCTTAGGGCAACTAAGAAATATGCAGTTATAATTAACAAAACAACAAAATGCATAGCTCTTAGGTGTTCTGTTTGATGCATTTGACAACTGTTTACGCCCATGTACCATTACCCAAAACTAGAGAGAGAACATTTCCATCACCCCACTACGTTTTCTCGTGTCCCTTTCTAATCAATTCTCTAACTCCTACCCTCCAGCAACTGTTTTGATTCCTATCACCACAGGTTAGTTTTTGTCTGTTCCAGGATTTCACTGGAAATGGAATCATGCAGCACGTATGCTTTCGTTTTTGGCTTTTTGATTCATATTATTACATGAATCAGTAGTTTTTTTTAATACATGTTATTCATGAATTGGGTCTTAAATGAGGGTTTTGACAGAGAAAAGAAAATAAACATTGTAATCAAAGGGAATGGCTTGGGGCAAAGGTTTGGAACTTGAGGATTGGGGCTAGGGATGGTTACTAGTTTGCTCTGGATGTAGCACAAAATTCATAATGGGGATCATCGGGATATGAAATTGAACAGTTAAGATGGAGGCAGACGATGGAAAATACTCCACTGTGTGGTTGACAACAGAAAACTTCTAAAAGATTAAGATGGAGGAGCAATTTGTATTTTAGGAAATTAATCTGAGACAGTATGAGAGAGACTGAAGAGAGGGACCAGGAGGGTCTGAACCTGGCTGGGGGCAGTGAGAATGGAGAGGAAGAGACAAGGAGGAGTACTGAGGAAGCAGAATTAATAGATGTGCTGAAGATGTCAGAGCTGCTTACTCACACTCCACTTCTAAGTGTTACTGACAGGAGTAGAGCGATACCATTTACTGAAACAGTAAGAAGAAAAAACAAGTTTGTAAGTGAAGACAAGCAATTCAGCTCTGAAAATGAGTCTGAGGTGCCGCTAAGTCATGCAGATAGAGACAGTCTGTATTATTCAGGCATTTATAAATGCTGGGACTGAGCTTCATTAAGTCCAGTAACAAATAAGGATTTTAAAAAATGCCCCAAGTTAATCATCTTGTTTACTTGTGATTGAAAGCATTATCCCATGTTACAACTTCCAGCTTTAATACACATCAGCTATGATAAAGGATCAAAATTCTTAACGCCATCTTTTAACTGATTTACTTATTTGATGTCCTCCTAAGATTTTGATTACTGTTGCTTAAAGTTTGAAAAACCATGGTTTTAAAGAAGTGTTTTTTTGTTTTTCCCCTTTTTTGGTTGTGCTGCAGCTTGTGGGATTTAAGTTCCCCAACCAGGGATTGAACCTCAGCCATCGGCAGTGAAAGCACACTGTCCTAACCACTGGACTGCCAGCAAAGTCCCTAAAGAACTATTTAATGACTTTAAAAAAATTCTGTTAGGTGCTCAAAATGAGCAAAAAAACCTACAGTTTAATTATATATTCTTAAATTTTAAAAAACCTATCTAAAATTTATTGAATGCTTATAATACATCCAGGAATTGGGCTAAGTTCTTTATAGGCATTATCTCATTGAGTCCCCAGTTAACAATCCTGAGGTAGGTTCTATTATTAGTTTCATTCTGCAGATAAAGGAAACTGGGTCTAAGAAATCCAGAAGCTTTCCCAAAGCATCAAGAAGTAGAACTGGGTTTGAATCTGGGTCAGTCTGACCTTGGAGTTCCATTACGCTACTCTGCAAATATATATGACAGGAGAGACATATACCCAATTTAACAGTGGTTACCTACGGTGACAGGACTACAGATGATCTGAATGTTCTTTTTGTTTTCTTGACTATCTACAATAAACACTGTATTTTGTAATGAGAAAAAGTTATTAAAAATGTCTTTCTAGGGACTTCCCTGGACTCTGGGTTCTCAATGCAGGGGGCCCGGATTTGATCCCTGGTCAGGGAACTAGATCCCACATGCTGCAACTAAGACCAAGTGCAGTCAAATAACTAAATACCTAAAAAAAAAAAAAGTCTTTCCAAGAGTTTATGTTCTATCAAACTATATCTATAAGGTAACATGGGAAAATGTTATGGGTGATTAGTGTGGGTAAGAATTAAAACAACTGTTATTTTCAAGTTTTGTAATATGCATATTATTTTTATTTAGTATTAAAACTTTAACTTATAATAATTGTTTATAACATCTATGGAACCATTAAATATTTTAACATTAATATTATAACATTAATTATTACAAAATTTTAAAAAACTTATCTATACTTTGTAAAATTAAACTGTATACCACAGGAACCATGTTTTAGGAAACATGAATTAAAATCTGAGAAAGACAGGTGGGAGGGTCTGTGGAGGGGGATAAGCAAATAATGACAGGATAATTTTAAGTATGTCCATGTATGGAGGAAAAGCTGATAGAGAAAGTCCCCAATTAACTGGGCTTACAGGCACAAGTAAAAATGTTAGCTTTGGAAAAGAACAGAAAAAATTTTCTGAGATGGGACGGTAAGGAAGAAAGATGAATGAAGACAGAGGAACTGTAAAGTGGAGGATAAATTAGATTAATAGAACTATTAGTTGGCTACTTTAAATCAATTTGGAAAAACAAAAGGTAAAACCATTCATATTAAAATCCATTTATAGGGAGCTTTAAAAATGCATCAGAGATAAGTTATTGAACACTGGGAATAACTAGTCGATTGTCTTACAGATAACTCGCTTGGCAAATTTCCCTGCTCATCTGCAGCACCTTAACTATAGAAGGACCAGTTTTAGGAAGTTTAACAGACGCCATTGCAGGATGGTACCACTGGTTCTAAGATTTCTAGATTTTTCTTAAAGGTGGCTCCTTGGGGAGGCAAAAAGTTCTTTCTAGTAGAACCCTGTAAGAGCAACAGAGTATTTTGTTTAGGAAAAATAATGATGCGGTTACATTTAAACAAAGCGGCTTGATGAAGATCTAGCTTTACTTAAAAGATTACTTTATGAAATAATCTGCCACAAGACTTCTTTAAATAGAAAAATCCTCCAGCAAAGGCATTAATTCACTTGCAGTTAAATATTTACTTGCACTGAGCCTTGACACAGTTTCCTCCCTTTCCATCAACTTGCTTGTACTCATTTTTTGGTCTCCTCTAAGTTTCAAAGTCACCAGGCAAGGTTTCCTGTTCTTCTCTTTATAGCACTTATCACTACTGTAATTAATTTTTAAAGTAACTCTTTAACCTCTGTCTCCTGCAAAGACTGCAAGCTTCATAAAGAGGGGCAGAGGCTGCATACGTTGTTCATGGCAATACAGAGCCCAGCAGCGTATTTAAGCCTGAGGGAACAGTCCAACAAACACCTGTGACATCTATGTAAGATCTCTGCTGTTAAAAGAATACAATCTTGGTTAAGAAACAAGAAACCTCTGTACATACATTCTGGACTAAATGCCAGGAACTCAATTCACAGATCAGACTACCATTCCTCACAGATGTCAACAACTGGCTTCTAAGTAAATAGGGATAAGAAGAATTTGAAACTATTTGGCACAAATCTTTCACTTTCCATTTCCTACATCCTGTATCTCTGCATTTGCATTCCCTTTCCAATGTGAGAGACAAATGGTGCAGGAAAACAAAACAGGCGACACATGAAATAAATTCTGTATCACTCTCTAAAAGGAGGATTATTATTAGAGAAAGTGCTTGTCTGTGTCTGCCAGCATACAAAATGGAGATCTGGAATGCTGCTTGCTGTCAGGCAATCCTAAAAAATGTTAACAATTCAGCACTACAGGGAATAAGACCTTGGAAGTACGTAAAGAGTGACCAAAATGTACTGTTTTAAGGATAGTCACATATGTAAAGATGACATTAAATGGAATAACTGAGGTAGCAATTTTAAGACCAAGCACTTTTTCATTTTACAGCAGTGCAGGGAGAGGGAGGAGGAGGCAAATGCGACAGAGATGCAAGACCGAGGGAAGTGTATGCTTGTACTCACTAATAAATACTGCATGCCAACAATAGTAGGATATCAAAAGTGAGAACAATCAGTTGGTAATCAAAGCGGAGAAAGGAGGAAAGAACTAAAGACACTTCTAGTAGCAGTATCCATTAAGTAAAAATAGTGGGCAAAATGCTTGGAAAGCTCAAGGTACACCTCTGACAATTTCTGATGGTGAGGGAAAAACCAGTAGCACAGAAAAGCAGGGGGAAAAGTTGTACAGACAGAACATCAGAAAGAAGATATAAGCCTTTAGAGCAGGAGGTATAGGAAGCAGCCACAACTAACTGAAGCTGATCGTCTGGTGCGCTGTTTTTAACGGATTCCTCTCTGCATCAACCTTCCTAGTATTTTTAAACAGCTCTCTCTGCATTTTTGTGGATTTTTTTCCCCACATCAGCACTACCATACGTACTTATTATTACTGTCACCCAGAGGACACTCAAATCTTCCAATCTGCTGCACCAAGTGTTGGCTGAGAGTAGCAGAACAGGTTTAATGGCTCCAAATTATCTCTCCCTCTTTTCCAAACCAGGGATTTTGGTCTGCTAAAAGCTACAACGTTCCTTCTAGAGCCTAGTCCTTTCGTAAGCCATAAGCTTGATACTAGAGGTTACTCTCCCCTCTGCTGTGACTGCTCCATTTCACTTGTCTACCTCTGATTTTTCAAAATCCACCTTAGGATTGGCAATCTTGCTTTAGTTACCAAAGTCGAGTTCAGTGGTTTTCAAACTGTGTTCCAAGAGGGGAGGCTGAGTGGGTAGGGTGGGTGCTCCCAAATGCAATTCCACCATGGCATGCTGCTTTATATGTCTGGGGTTTCTGGTAAGAATTCACGAGAAAAAATTGTTCCACTTCCTTATGGAGTCAGTACTTACTGCAAGGTATACTTTAAACCATTACAGTTTTGGTATGTTTTTAAAACTGGGTCTGCTAATGAGCAAAAGGTTAAGTTTTTATCTCTTTCCTCCCGCCTCCCTCCCCTCCCCTCCCCTCCCCCATTTTATAGACCCTAAAACAGGTGTTGAAGAGTCAACCGAAAACACTTCCTTACACAATTTAGCCTCTGAGAATTTCTAAAAGCGAATTTCTAAAATAATTATGTATTTCCATGTGTTGGTGCTTAAACATGATCAAATGGGTATAGATCAAAACTTGGTGTGTGAGTGGCGGGGGTGGGGTAACTGGCACACGTGGTTAAGGTCGTTTTAAGAGGGACAGGACTGACAAGCGACGCAAAAGGTGTGTGGAACCAAGATGAAAGCTTTCCCCTTACAGAAACCGAAAGACTCAATAGCACATTTTCTAACGGGAAGGGCTCCTCAGCCAGAGAGAGGCCTCCACGTCCTTCACCCTCATGAGCCAAGTCTCATACCAGCTTTGGGTACATCTTTGAGTCCCTGCTTTCAGTGGAAGGATTGGCTTCCTACAGACAAGCAGATGAGGGGTCGCCTCTTCCTCTCTTCAGAATAATAAAGGGCTAACCGAGACAGCAGAATTAGGAATTGCAGCAACGGCGACAGGGATACAGGAAAAAGGGGCAGATTCCGTGCCGTCCTGCGGCCCCCAGGCCTGTCAGCTCATCACCCACCCGTCCACACTCATTTTTCGGTCTAAACTTACCAGGTGGGAGACGGCCCTGGGCAGGGAGTAAGTTACTGCGCTAGGTCGACTCGAGTTCCGCTGAGCTTCTTAGAGACGCTGCGGGAAAGAGGCTGAAACCCAGTAGCCGCCGCCGCCGCAGCCACCGCCTCTGTTACCAGGGGGTCTCGCCTCCATCGCTGGCAGCGAGAACTCTGAGGGCACGTGACCGGAAGTACCAAGGACGGGCCTGAGGGGCACGTGACCCGAGAGCGCGGCCGCCATGACACCTTCCGCTAGTTCCCTCCCTCCTCCGCCGGTGCCCTCCTGTTTCATTTTCTCTCGCCGGCTTTAGGCGGTGAAAGGTCCCAGGAACTTGGCTGTCTCACCCCTTTGGCCTAGAGCTCCTCCGGTCCCGTTCGGCGCTGCGTCTTCGGCCGGTAGCGGGCAGGCCGCAGAGAGCGTAATCGCGACCGCGGCCGGAGGGGGAGGGACCACGAGCAAGCAGGGCGTAACCCGTCACGTGACGAGGAAGTACCTTTAACAGCTTTGTCCCGGCGTCCCCGGCGCTCCGGGATGACGTCTGCCTGGGAGGGGAGGAGTAGGAAGGAAGACTGAAGCTCAGGTGCGGCTCTTAGCGCGGTGAGTGTGCGGGCGCCTAACCGGAGAGCGGTTGTGACCCACAGAAAGTCGGGGGACTGCCGGCCTAGAGGTGGTGGAGAGGGGCTGAGACCTACAGGCTGTGAGCCTGGCTTTGAAAACTTGATTACCGCGGCTTCTTTCAAGAGATCTTAGTGTAGTATTAAAGTTAACTGCTGTTAAGTTAGGAGTTCCGCTAGGCAGGGAGCTTGTGGTCAGATGTCTGCAGTGGTGCGTGCAAGGCATGTTGAGTGCATGAGTGAGTGAGTCGCCATTTCTTGGTCTAAGGTAGAGAGGAGTTCTCTATTATTTGGGTTGTTGTTCAGTCACTCAGTCGTGTCCGACTTTGCGACCCCATGGGCTGCAGCACGCCAGGCTTCGCTGTCCTCCACTCTGTCCCAGAGTTAGCTCAAACTCATGTCCATTGAGCCAGTGATGCTATCCAACCATCTCATCCTCTGTCGCCCCTTCTCCTCCTGCCCTCAGTCTTTCCCAGGATCAGGGTCTTTTCCAAAGAGTCGGCTCTTCGCATCAGGTGGCCAAAGTATTGGAGCTTCAGCTTCAGCATTACTCCTTGTAATGAATATTCAGAGTTGATTTCCTTTAAAATTGACTGGTTTGATCTCCTGGCTGTCTAGTGGACTCTCAAGAGTGTTTTCCAGCACCACAGTTCGAAAGGCATCAATTCTTTGGCGTTCAGCCTTCATTATAGAAAGATCCCATTATGAGGGAATCCCCAACTTCCCCTTGGCATAATATCTTTAATTTTTCTTCCTTTTTTCTCTTGCCTCTTCTTCCTTCCACGGACCTATTAGGGAAAAGAGAATGCTGTGATTTGCATTGGGTGTTCGCACAGCAAACACTGGTTCAGTAAAATGAGTACTAGGCCAAGAGAAAAACTTTTTTTTGATCCTACTTCTCTTTTATGTTGCCATCAAGCAGTAGGGGAAATGGAAAGGTAATTAGATTTGGACTCAAGATCAGTGGATTTTAGTCTCACCTCTGGTTATGAGCTCTGTGACCTTTGGTAAACCAACTCTTCAAAAGGTTTTTTCATTGACTTTGGTAAGCATTTATGGCCACCCTCTGTTTGCTTAGGGTTTTGGTAAGCTAACTGTGACAAGTAATAGTTAAACTCAGTTTTGTGGAGAGACAGGTTTTTTTATGAGGAGGAAGATTCCAGGAACATCATATATTAAACCATGGAGGTACAGAAAGTTTGTAGAGGAGAGATTTGTACAGAGATTCTTGCTGTTAAATATTTACTTAAAAGTCTTGAATGCACATATGTGTATGACTGAATCACTTTGCTGTACGCTTGAAACTAGTATAGCATTGTAATTTAACTATATGTACCTCAATAAAAAATCTTGTTCAGAAAAATTTCAAACACAAAGATAGACAGGATAGTATAATGAACTCTCGTGTATACCTAACCAAACCTTAACGAGTATCAACATTCTGCCATTCTTGTTTGAATAGCTTAAAAATTTCTGGATACTTTTTATATCCATTGTTGAATTTGATTAATAGCAGCTTTCAATTTGAGCTCGATTCTACTGTATCTAGGTACTGGCTGATGTTGTTTAGTTGCTAAGTAGTCTCCAACTCTTTGGCAACTCCATGGATTACAGCTCGCCAAGCTCCTCTGTTCATGGGATTTCCCAGGCAAGAATATTGGAGTGGGTTGCCGTTTCTTTCTCCAGGAGATCTTCCCAACCCAAGGATCGAACCCGTGTCTCCTGCATTGGCAGGCATATTCTTTACCACTGAGTCAGCAGGGAAGCCCAGGTACTAGCTAGGAAGATTATATTAATTTTGTTTGAAAATTTCTTTGGGTGTTAGTTAGCTTCTTGCTCTGTTGAATCAGGAATGTGACATGGCTACCTGGAAAAAAACCCAAAAAACTGCCTCTGATACTATTTTAGGATGTAATATAGGAACTTAGTGTCCAGGTCAAGGAAGTTAGTGTTTCTACTCTATTCTGGTTATCAAACTACTGAAGAGTTTTATGTTAAATTCTGCACAGGACATGTTCAGGCAAACTAAAGGTCTTATGTGGAAGGCTTATCAGAACTGAGAATTTGGAAAATTGTCAGGTCAGAATGATTGAAGAACTGGTGTTGTTAAATTTTTAGAAGACCTCATGACATTTTTCAAATACCGAAGGACTGTTTTGTAAGACGTAAACATTTCCTTGGGCTTCCCAGGTGGCACTCGTGGTAAACAACCCGCCTATCAGTGCAGGAGACACAGGTTTGATCCCTGGGTAAAGAAGATCCCCTGGAGGAGGGCATGCAACACACTCCAGTACTCTTGCCTGGAGAATCCCATGGACAGAAGAGCCTGGTGGGCTACAGTACATAGGGTTGCAATGAGTCAGAAACGACTGAAGCGACTTAGCACGCATGCAGACATTTTCTTAAACTGTAGAAGCCACAGTTGGGAATAAAAGCTCCAAGTCATCAGGTTTCAGCCCAGTAGTAAAAAAGTACCTTATCATAGTGTGAGCTGTGGAGGAGTGGACTGTGCAGCTTCGTGAGAGGGAGCACTTCCTTTCCCTTCCTGAATATGTTCAGGGATCCAGAACATTCATTCAGATTAATTTTTGAATTACGTGGATGTGTGCACCGAGTTATCTATGAGTTTTCCACTTTGAGAATTATGAGAAGTGGAACTTATGCTGGACCTGAAAGCCTGGGAAGATTTTGGTAAGTAGGTCTGGGAGGTAAGAAGTCTATTCAGAGATAGTAAGCACAAGGGAAGGTATAAATTTGGAATGCTGCTGCTGCTGCTAAGTCGCTTCAGTCGTGTCCGACTCTGTGCTACCCCATAGACGGCAGCCCACCAGGCTCCGCCATCCCTGGGATTCTCCAGGCAAGAACACTGGAGTGGGTTGCCATTTCCTTCTCCATTGCATGAAAGGGAAAAGTGAAAGTGAAGTCGCTCAGTCATGTCTGACTCTTAGCGACCCCATGGACTGTAGCCTACCAGGCTCCTCTGTCCATGGGATTTTCCAGGCAAGAGTACTGGAGTGGGGTGCCATTGCCTTCTTCAAATTTGGAATGGGTGTAACACTATCACTGGGCTTCCCTGATAGCTCAAGATGGTAAAGAATCCTTGTGCAATGCAGGAGACTTAGTTTGATCCCTGGGTTGGGAAGATCCCATGGAGAAGGGAACAGCTACCCACTCCAGTATTCTGGCCTGGAAAAATTCCATGGAGAGAGAGGAGCCTGGTGTGCTGTAGTCTATGGGGTCTCAAAGAGACACAACTGAGTGGCTTTCACTTTCACTAACACCCAGCAACTTCTCTTGAGAACTGACATTGTATATACTGTTCCCTTTTCGTTCTCATCTTCATTAAGTCTTTTTCAGAGAAATAGAAACTGGGTTTTTTACCCAATTAGGTCATAATTTTCAGGTCATTCTCTTCACTGAGATCAATGCCAAATGGTCTATCCATATCAGAGTTTAAGTTTGCAAGTGGAAGAGATAGCCACTGTGGTCTTGATGTCATTCCTTTCTATCTTCCTTAGGATCTTACACAGTGATTCATCTTCTTTTTCTTGTATCTTTAGTCCCTATCATTCTAAATTCTGTTCATTTACTACCTGCATGTCTGTTTGAGTCTCCCCTGCTCATAAGGTCAAGAGAGGTTTTCTCCTTCTCCACAAGATGTCTTGAGTAACTAAAAGGCCTTATCTTTAGTTTCTCAATTCTAACCCCTTTCCTCAATTCCTGGTTTCTAGTGTCTGCCGACAGCACTTCACAGAAATTATGTTGTCTACCAGTACTAAATGCTTCAATGCCTTTCTGTTGCTTACCAAATTATAATTTGTTCAGGTTCCTTAGTTTGAGATTCATAGTGCTTTGTAACTTGTACCTGAATTAATGTCCAGCTTTATCTTTTTTTACTCCATTGCTTGTATCCTGTGTTTCAACCAAAGAGTAAACTTATATTCTGCAAATATATCCTCTGACTTGCCAAAGCAGGAGACACGGATTCGATCCCTGAGTTGGGAAGATCCCCTGGAGAAGGAAATGGGAACACATTCCAGTATTGCCTGGGAAATCCCATGGACAGGGGAGCCTGGCGGGCTACAGTCAGTCCATGGGGTTGCAAAAGAGTAGGACACCACTTAGTGACTAAACAACAGTAAATACTTGGCTTATTGCTGCCTTGTTACCTTTTCCTTAGCTCTAGTGCCATTTCCCTTAGAAAGTTTTCTGTGGTTACTTTTAACTCAGTGTGATCCGTCTGTCCTGTGTTCTGCCCGACGTATTACTTTGCTTTTGTTCCCATTATGGGGGGGGGGTATGTGTGTGTGTGTGTGATTTGTCTTTCCTCCTTAGATGATTATAAAATGACTGCTTTCTGGAATTATTTTGTCTTGTTAGCACCACTGTGCCTCATATTTTACTAGAAGCTGTTGATTTGGAGAGAAACACACAAGAAGTATGAGTTTAAATTTTACTCAGGGGGTTGCTGAGGACTTGAGCCTGGGTGATAGCCCCTCAGTTAGCTCTGAGGAAACTGCTCTGAAGAGGTAGGAGAGAAGACAGTTTACATATGAATTTTAGCTAGAAAATAAGTGCAGGCAAGCCTATATATTGGTAAAAGACAACTGCTAATCACAAAGAACAGCTTTTCTATGTATGGGGATGTATAAAAATCTGAGGTGATTAAAATTCTTCCTGAGATAGGAAGTAGATGTATCTAACTGTTTGATGGGCCTGTTGTCCAGAGCAGTTGGCCTCATTCTGTTGACTTAATTTCCTCTCAGAGTGCCCTGGCCGTCAGTAACTGCAGCGGGTTACGACTTAACCCTTGTAGAACTGGATGGTGAGCAGAGCTGTTTGTCTAGTGATTCTGATTTTTCTGTGTCTATAATACTTAATAATATGAATGGTAAAAGAATGAAAGAAAATTCTTAAATAATATTTTGAGTATAGGAGAACTACTAAAGATTTTTTTTCCCCAGAACACCATTCTTGCAGAGATCAAGCTGTGTTAAAAATAGCATTAATAGCAGAAAATAAAACTATGTTATGTGAAGGCAGTAAAAAGTATTTTAAGCTTCTGTATGTGTTTTGCCCCTAGAAACTATGCTCCATGAACATTAGGACTTGTTTTGTCCTCTGTTGGATCTCTGGGACCTAAAAGGATGCCTGGCACATAGTTGGTGCTAAGTACACATTTGTTGACTAAATGAGTGAGTGAATACATGTGTTTCTGGGGAAAAAAACCCACGAGGTACAAGTATAAACAATTATTTCTGAATATTTCCGGGGTATTTGCTTTTTATTCTCAACTTGGTAGGTAACAAAAGATTGAGGAAAAGTTAAAATTAATGGGTAGAATTTTCTTAAATTCTATTTCTTTTTTCTGGAAACTGGTATGATTTGACAGAAACACACTTGAGTGTTGTTGAACAGGTAAGAATGCTTGTGTTAGTCTACAAAGTCTTCACTGGGTAGTTGGCATTTGCTCCCTTGTATTCTTTTGTTTAGTCACTAAGTTGTGTCTTGACTTTTGCGATTCCAGGGATATGAATTCTTACTCCTGTTTTTTCCTATCAGGTCTGATATTGAAGCTCTCATTCCCCTTGGTGTGCTAATTCTCGGCATCCGCCTTCTCACTTACAGGCTGGAGGAAGCCATCCAGAGGCCCTTTCCTGTTAAATACTGTTGAATTGTGGGCTCATAACCATTGAAGGTAGTGAGAGACTTAAAGACAGATGATTTCAGCTCAAAGAATTGCAGCTAGAGTTGCTATTTTACCACAGATGAGCATGACAAAATTTCCCCTTTTATTCTGCAGTGTCGATTCTATACTGTTAGATAAGTACAGTAGGATAGGATTATGGAGAGCCTTGAGAATCTGAATTTTCTCTGGAAGTTTTATTAGAGTCAGGGAATGATACAGTACAAGCGGACTGTCACATATAATGATACCTGTACATGTTTTCTCTCCACCTAGATGCCAGGCACCTCCAGAGTAGGGAACCCTTATCCCTTTCTCATGTTTCCTTGTTTTCTCCACTTGTTCCTGAGCCCAGGCTTGCTCTGCTCACCACATGACAGGCCAGTAAATCGGAGACAGAAGTGTTGAGGCAAAGAAAAACTTTATGTGGAAAGGCGGCTGACTGAGACAATGGCAGACTCGTGTCTCAAAATAGCCATCTTATTGGGGTCTGGATACCAGGTTGTTTTATAGTGGTGGGGAGGAAGGTGAGGAAGTAAAGTAGAAAGGCTATTAATCTTGCAAATATCTCCTGGAATGGCCAACGTCAGGGAGGGGACTGTTAATTTCTCCCTTCCTGTAGCCATCCACAGGTGGAGAGGGTCCTGAACAAAGGTATTTTGGTTTAAGATTCAGGCAGAGGGGCAGGGTTCCTTGAGGCAGGCCATTATGTATGGACAGCAACAGCAATGGGGAGCAAAGGTTAAAAGGAACACATCCAATATGGAGTCAGATTTTGTTCTTCTCTGTAACACCTGTTCATTTAATGCTTGCTGAAAGAGTGGTGAGCTTCTTAAATTGTATTTCTGCAGGTTTTATTCAGGATCACTGTGCCTGTCCCTCAACGTAGTTTCATCTTTCTGGGTAAATGACTTTTGTGCCGGTGATATCAGAATCCTACAGCCATGTTCTTGCAGAATTTGAGTCTCTGGATCCATTACTTTCAGCCCTGAGGCTGGACTCCACTCGTCTAAAGGTGATTTTCTTGATCCTTATATCAGTGTTATTTTCACATTCATATTTTGGTGCTCTCTGTATTACATGTCCCCCCCCCCATTTTTTATGTTTTATAGAATCCTGGGTGTTCTTACCTGTGCTGTAATACTTTGCATAGAAGTAGTATTTTCTTAGCGCTTTCTTGATTTATTTTTCAAGCAGTTGATTGAATTCTTCTTTCCCCTCCTTGGAAATCATGATATTGATTACTGAATCCACGCCCCCCCACCCCCAAATCTTACTGCCTTCTCTCAGAAAGTAATGTATTTGATTGAAAATAACATAGTTTAAATGAGTATACCTCATTGCCTTTTGAACAACAAGAACCATTGCAGTTATATGAAGTTCATTTCAAAACAAGGAATTTGATGTACCCCCTCTGTTTTAGGGAACAGAGCTAAAAATTAGCATTACAAAATTAGCCAAAAATTAGTTCTGTGGGAAGGAGTATGTGCATCTCTCAAACTCTGAGTTCATTTGATAAACTCAGGAATGACATGATAAAGAACAGTCTCATAACCAATTCCTCACCCCAGAGCACCCTTCAAAGTAATATGAGCAACAATTATGAGGGTTGATAGCTGACATTTTTTTAGCTGCAAGTTACAGAAAATCTTTTCAGTAATGGCTCAAGCAATAAAGGTGTTTATAACCTGGTTGGAGGTCGTTGTTTCTGGGTTTAGTGTGGTGGCCGCTGATATTCCTTAGGACTCAGGCTCTCTATCTTTCCTGTTCTGCTAGCTTCTGTATATTGACCATTGGTCACATTTGCAAGATAAGCAAGATGGCTTCAGTCTTGATTATCTCCAGTAGCAGCTCAAGTGAGATGGAGGTGCCTGAGGCAAAGGCACCCTTCAGATTCTACCATTTATCTGAGAGGGCAGAGTTTTCCAGGAAGCCCCTGCAGGGCTTAGTCTCATTAGCTGGACTTGAGTCCCAGGGCTCCCCCTAGCTGCAAAAGGAACTGGGTAAGCGAAGATTTGGATTTTCCAACTTCTGTAGTAGAAAGAAACAAGGTTGAAGAGGATTGGGAATACGTTTGTTTGCCAACCAGTAATTTTTACCGTAGTATACTGGGCCCAGCATGGCCACTACTTTTTCTGATGGATAAAGAGAGGAAGGTATGGGGAGATGTAATAGTACAGCGACTTGTATTTGCGTTGTCTACAGTCTCACTTGCTCTCAGAGCTGTGGGTTTTCTGTGCTCATCATACAGACTAGAAAGGATTTACCTGAACAGATGGTTAAAGTGGTTGCTTTATCCCTGGGTACTTGATCTTCCATCATTGTGGTCAGCATTGGAATGACCTAGCTGAATTGCCCAGAAGATGAATGGGCTAGTAACTGGCTTCTGCCAAGGGGAAATTACTCATTTATATGATTGAGCCTATTCAGCCATTTTGAAATTCAATTAAAAAGTTAAAACCAAAATGTCCTTTCTTCTGTATCTTTCACTATTCTAGAATAAGAGCTTGAGTCCCATCGTATGGTATCTAACTGGGCAGTGGGTGGGTGGTGGGGAGGAACCTGACACAGATTCTCAGTATCTTATTTCCAGTAGATAGTTTTATTTGCTAAGTGACTGAGAGTCTCTCACTTGTGTGTTTCCATGTTTCTAGTGCACAAGCATAGCCGTGTCTCGAAAATGGTTGGCTTTGGGCAGTTCAGGAGGAGGACTCAACCTCATTCAGAAAGAAGGCTGGAAGCACAGGCTTTTTCTTTCTCACAGGGTAAGATTAAGGGTTGCCCTGTCATGTACCATCTGGAGTATCTGTCATAAATGTGAGTTCTCCATTGTAAATATCATTTGGAATAAAAGAAGAAGGTAAAAATTGCGTAATATTTTTCCTTCTGTGCTCTAGGAAGGTGCAATTTCTCAGATCGCCTGCTGTTTACATGATGATGATTATGTTGCTGTGGCTACCAGGTGAGAAACTGTTTTGAAACTATCTGATCTTTCCCAAATGCATCTGAAATTGAAAAATGTAGTTGTGTGTTTATTAGGGTGACCAATCATCCTGGTGTGCCTGGGCCTCACCCTTTTTTAGCACTGAAAGTCCTATGACCTGGGAAACCATTTAGACCCAAGCAAACCAAGATGGACAGTTGGTCACTATAGGATTTGTGGAAAAGACTAATATGAGGCAACATTTCTGAGACCTCAAAATAGAAGGGAAACATAATTTAGAATCTCAGAGTTCTCTGTTGGATTGGATTGGTGGACAAAAGCAAGGAGATTAATGTCTTGGCTTTCTACTTCCTCTTTTGTGAAGAATAAGAATATGCTTATATATTTAATACAGTTGATACTATGATGCAGCAAAATTGTACCTTTTTCACTACTGCCAAAAATTTGCTTCTGTGTCTCCATTCTTGCAGTCAAGGTCTTGTAGTTGTTTGGGAATTAAATCAAGAGCGTCGTGGGAAACCAGAACAAATTTATGTGTCTTCAGAACACAAAGGCCGAAAAGTTACAGCTCTCTGTTGGGATACCGCTATTCTTAGAGTATTTGTAGGTGATCATTTGGGGAAAGTATCTGCCATCAAACTCAACACTTCTAAGCAAGCAAAGGTGAGAATCAGTTCGGTGCTTTGTGTAAGTGGGTGAATATATAAGGTGTTGTCTTACAGAATTTCAATTAAAGAACACAGTTTGATCTACTGTATGTCTTGTGGGGTTATCTAGAGCCCAGACTATTAATTTTGAGAAAACTTGTTTGCATGTAGTATGTATGGTACCCTGGTTTATCTTGGTCCTGTCGCAGAATGGCTGTGAGCTAACTTTTGCATGTTGTCTATCACATTACTCCATAATTCACCTGGACGGCTCACTTAAAGCGTTCTTTAATTGTTAACTGTCAAGGAAGAACAAATGCCTGTTTATTAGTTATGTGAATAAAATGGCAGACATGGAGGAATGGTACCAGTTGCCCAGGCTCCTATTCTCCTGGTCCCCATTTTAAAGAAATTCTTGAGTGCAGATATACTTTCTTTCAGGATGGATGTAACTTGTGAATGGAACCTTAAAGGCACCCCCTGGATTGGGCTCAGCAATGTGGGTCCTGAGGCTTCTTGGAATGCTCCAGTTTGTCATTAAGACAGCAGTCCTGCTTCTCACTGTCCTCCTTTTCCAAAGCTGTTACATCAGAAGTGGAGAACTTGTCTCTCATTGGCTTATTTCTTGGAGGATTGTTGCAGATTAGAAGAAATCTAAATACTGCTGCCTAATTATTTTGGTTAACACAGCAGAGTAATGTGCTGTGTTAATGAAGTATTCACGATGACCCATCACAGTTACCACTTGATTCATAACGTATTTTTCATCCAAAATATATTTGAGATTCTTAGCCCTAGTTTGTCTTTTTTTCCAAGTGGAGAAGTACTGTCTACAGGTGAACAATTCTCTCACATATTCCAAAACTTATTTTGTCTTTTTCATTCCAACTTGTAAGAATAGATAATCACAAACAGAGCCTTAAGAATTGTCCTCTGCAGTTACATAGAAAATTATTTCACAAAATGAATGGATGAAACTTTGATATTCTAACAGGCAAATTAATTTTGGTCCATTTAAAATTTTTGTTTTGCTATCTAAGCTGTTTTCATTTAAAAGGTAAAGAGAGGAGGATTATGTGTATACGTAAAGATAAATTTTATTTTCTTGTCACATCCCCTTTAGGCAGCTGCTGCCTTTGTGATGTTTCCTGTTCAGACAATAACGACAGTTGATTCCTGTGTTGTCCAGTTGGATTATTTGGATGGAAGACTACTTGTATCTTCGCTTACTCGATCCTTCTTGTGTGACACTGAGAGGTATACTTACTAACCATGGGTCATTGGAAATACAGAATTTCAGAACTGGAAGGGACTTAGAAGTCATCTTGCCCAGTTTCTTCAGTTCAGTTATACAAATATTAATAAGGAACCAGCTTTGTGCAAGTTGATGTTAGAGAGCAGAGAGGATATAGAGGAGAGTGACACAGTCCAGTGGGTGACTAAGGCAAATACTCCATTCTACCAAGAAGCGTGGTCTAAGTGCCATGAAGGTAGGCTGAACAAAGGCCTGTTGCTATATGGAGAATCAGGGAGTCTTCTTTGATTGAGTTTGTTGTTGTTGAAATTGGCTGTGTAGTTTTTTTTTTCTTTTGCTGGAAAAGCAAGAGACTTTTTGGGAAAGGTGCCCAGGTGGAGAGCAAGGATAATGAAACCCAGGAGAACTGCTCTCCCACATGGCTCAGAGTCTCAGGTTTTATGGTGATGGGAGATTTTGCTGTATATTTAATAGAATTTCACTAAAAGGTAAAATTGGGTGAAGAATAATTAAGAACTTTGTGAAGCTGACAAATATTTAATGAAATCTCAAGGGTCGAGCCAAAGGGCCAGTGAATGGCAAAGGAGTGTATGGGTGGTGGCTGTGAAATACCAGAACAGAACAGGAAATGGCTGGAGATGAGTAAATCTTGTGTATCACTGTGCTTAAGTTCCTCAGCCATTCTCACTGCATAGAAATATTCACTGCTTCCCCCTTCCCCCTTTTTCCCTTCCAGTAGCCCTGGCCAGCTACCATATTCCTCCGAACCCATCCCCTCTTCTAGAAATTTATTATGGAGAATTTTGAGCACATACAAAAGAAGAGAGAATTGCTTAATAAACCCCTGTGAGTCCGTTAACCAGCTTCAGTAATGTGATGAGGAGGTTTAGTAGGTGAAGTTTGAAGGCAGAGGGGTAGGAGGGGAGAGGCTGTTCTAGTAGGAAGGTACAGCCTCTTGGGGAGCAGGGAGAAAGAATTAGACATATTCCAAGATGTGTCCATCTGGCTTGAGATGGGAGTTGCTGGAGATCACGTTGGTAAGTTTGCACTATACCGAGAGTGACAGCTGTAAATGTCACTCTAGCTAAATACATGGGCTCTCAGATCATTTTAAGGAAGCATACTTGTGGAAAATCAGGGTTTGGAAGTTGGTCCTCTTAGAACTATCCAGGATTGGAAGCTTTTTATGTCTTTCTGGGGGTTCTTCTATCTCAGTGAGAAGGTGAGGAGAGGTTGCACTTTGTTTTCTTGGGATGAGGAAGACTTGTGGAAATGAGACCAGTAATAGCAGGTTGCAGGTGTCTGGTATCAGAACCTAGCTATACAGCTGCGGAGCAAGGCTTTGAGACGCAAAGGATCCATTTACCCGGAATTAGTAGGAAGGGGAATGTACTTGGTTCTGACTTATTTCAGACTGTGGATCAGTGATGAAGTTAGACTTACAGAACTGGACATCATCTAGTGTTCATTTTTAGTCTAGACCTAGTGAGTAGTAGAGCTTGCCTGACATCACGCAGCTGGAGGAGGCAGACTAGAATTTTTCTGTCTTGATTTTGTTCTTTTTCTGTACCTCAGTCACTTCTAGTATATCCTTTGACACTGGACCTTTTAGCCATTAAATCTACCCTTGAGATTTTGATAGAATATTATTTAACCTCACAGATTTCTTAAATATTCTTCATCTGTGGTTTTTCCTGTTTACCACACAGTCCAGTTCAGAAATTTGACTAACATTCTGAAAAGTGGTCAGAATACTGGACTGAATTAACACCTTCCTGGGGTTGTTTTGAGAATCGAGTGAAATGGTATAAAGAGCTAAATAAATGGAGGTTTATTTTTATCTCTGTGCAATATAGTTGCAAATTCCCATTTCACAGGATTGTGACTAGAGTTGGTTATAAGGATAGCCAACTGCAAAAATAACATGTTTTAGAAATGCCTTCTTCATTAGCTAGAATTCAGTTTGGGTGAACATGGATAGTACAATAATTAAAATCTTTTATTTATGTTAAAGTTTTATTTGTTTCAAGTTATGTTCCTTTCCAAATAAACATTTTTTTTGTTCAAACCAAGGCTCCTGATAACTAACCAAAGTGAGATACGAGGTTACTTTTCCTGCTACTTTCTGTCAGTGTTGTTAATGAGCTTTACTAGAAGAATATGGATGTGAAAGTGCTTTGAAGTGCATACAGAGCAATACAAGAAGTTATGGTTTCATTACTTATGTTCCTTATTTGGGAAGTAAAATACATTTCTGGCTTATTTTAGTTAATCCTTAAAACTATTCTAGTAAAGCTGATGTTTTGTTTTATTCATGAAGCAAGTTAAGTGCAGGGTGTGTACATGGGTGCTAAGTCGCTTTAGTCGTGTCTGACTCTTTGCGACCCTATGGACTGTAGCCTGCCAGGCTCCTCCGTCCATGGGGATTCTTTAGACAAGAATACTGGAGCGGATTGCCATGCCCTCCTCCAGGGATCTTCCCTACCTAGGGATCAAAATCCCTATCCAGGGATTGAACCAGTCTTTTATGTCTCCTACATTGGCAGGTGGGTTCTTTACCACTAGCACCTACTACTGTTCGAGTAGACAACATTACCACATATAATGTGGTGAATGCTTTGAAAACATGGTGTGGGAAGCCTGAAATTCTGCTTGTAGGAATCAGAGAAGACTGTCAGAGGAGGAAGGATGGAGTTAGCTCATGAAAAATAAAGGAGTGTTTGGGAAGAGCCATACTTGTTCTCACCCTCCATGTGCTCAGGCAGTTTTGTATGTGCAGTTCTTTTATATATCTAGTTCGTGTAATCCTAAGGGAATGGAATGTTCCAAGGTACAGACTTTCAGAAGGACTTAGCGTTTTGAGGAAAGAGTGAGGCATTTTTTGGGTATTTGTGACAGACGAGTGGCCTGTAGACAGGGTTAGAGAGTAGATCAGTGGCCTCCATGGGGTAGCTGAAAAACAAGGTGATTTGGGGAAGCAGTCAGTAGGATTTAAGGATGTAGGAAATGGTTTGGTAGCACTCATCTTTTAGTTTTGAAAAAGAGCCTTCACATTAACTCTGACCCCTCATTCTGTGGCTAATAAACTGAGTACTAACCTGAAGTGCTTTGCTTCCTGTAACAGAAATAGTTAATGGCAAACGAGAGTTGGAACCCTGTTTTGATCTTTCCATTCTGTTGTTCGTTCCAGTAAATTGCTAATATGAAGAGAGGAAGAACGTTGTGGGTGGGGTTATTATGGCCATGCGGATTTGCAATGCCAGTGCTTTTGACGTTTCTGTCAGTAAACATGATTTCTCTTTTTTTGTGGGGGGTATTAGAGAAAAATTTTGGAAAATTGGAAACAAGGAAAGAGATGGAGAATATGGAGCTTGTTTCTTCCCGGGAAGGTGTTCTGCAGGCCAGCAGCCCCTAATATACTGTGCTCGCCCTGGCTCCAGGATGTGGGAGGTGAACTTTGATGGAGAAGTTTTAAGCACACATCAGTTTAAGAAACTCCTCTCCTCACCACCTCTTCCTGTGATTAATCTAAGGTAATGACTTGTAGGTTCAGTAGGAAGTATTTGAAGAACTTATATGGGGTAGGGGTTGGGTTGAAACCTCTGATGTTCTATATGCAGTAAAGATTGCAGGCAGACGCTTTACCATAGTAAAGATTTTATCATGCCTTTTAAGAGTGAAGTAGAATTTTTACTAAAAGATTCAGAGAAACCTAAAAGTCTTTAATCAATTATTTTTTATATGGTAAAAGCAAATTGAACAAGAGCAAATGCAGTGAACTGGCTCTTGAATTTGATTTGTAGGCAGAAATTTTCCTGTGTATCGAAAAACATACTTTTATATTGTGATTAAATCATGAATCACGTTTACTTCCTAGATCAGAACCTCAGTATGATCATACAGTTGGATCCTCCCAGTCTTTGTCTTTCCCCAAACTCTTACATCTTAGGTAAGTTTCTCCCTTTGATCCTTAAAAACAAACAAACAAACAAAAACTGCATGTGTTTCTTGTTCAGAGGCAGCTAGCTTTTTAAGTTTGTTTTTGTACTAAATCATTTTTAGAATATCAGGAAACGACTGTGTAAAGTGCTGTATATAAGAGGAATGAAAAAAAAGCGTAGCAATATACTTCCCTTTCTGTTTTGAACTGGCCTAAACCACTTGAACACTTTATAGTTGTTGGGTACATCTGACTATTAGAGCTCAGAGCTATAGGTACACATTCTTTCATAACCTCCCCTCCCTGGTGGGATACAACAATGAAAGCAAGCCCCAGACTGAAATCTGCTGCATATGTATGTTTCTTAGCAAACAGGTGCAAAAGTAGTTGTAGAATTTGTTCTTGTAAGTGTGAAATTTCAGCTCCCTGTTCTTTAGATGCTTTGCATGAAAGATCTGCTCAAGTTGGATCCAGCCAGCCATATTCTAACGTCAAAGTTTAGCTAGCTTTCTAGTTGGGTTAGGTACAAAAAAGTCTACTATTAAGTGGTAGCACAGAGTGGTACTTAGAGCTGTCAGCTGCTGGGCTTGCCAGTTCTTACAGCTTGTTTTACAAGCATGAGAGTGCCCAGTGTATGGTTTCCAGTCAGTCTGTATGTCTTGAACTTCTCTTATTTCAGCAATGGGATATTATTTCTAATATCCCTTAGGCTAATTAACAAGATATTTAATGCAGATTGAGGAAACATTCTGTAGAGCTCTTATAGGGTAGTCTGGAGTTTGGCTCCTGATTGAGTTTTTTCAAAGGCTAATTAACCTCTCTTTGAATATAATTAATAAAACAAACAAAAAAAACACTTGAAATGTCAACTAACCGCCCCTAACTAATGTATGTATGTGTTGCACTTCCTACAATCAAATATTTGGAAGTCAATTGTAAAGAGTGTAACTCTTTGATAAATCCATAATTCATCCTGAAAGTTACTGGAGAAAGCTATTTATTTGCCCATAGATGAAGCATATTAAAAACTCTTTCTTTATGGCACTTATCACAGTTTATAATTACATATTCAAACATATGTATGCCTATCTTATTCCTAGACAGTAAGGTCCATGAGGGCTTGGTGTCTGTTTTATTCACTGTGTTTTTTTCAGTGTTTGGCATAATGCTTGGCACATCATAGACACTTAAACATTTGTTGACTATGGTGTGATGTGTGGGGTGTAGGGAAGTCCCTTACCCAAGAGTATGTTTTTTAATGGTAAGGCCACAGTCTGCTTGGTATTCCTGGTAGTGTTAGTTTTTTGAGTTAAGCTATTTAAAGCTCCCGTTTGATTTCCTGCCTAGCTAACAAAGCCCTGCATGATCTGGCTCTGCCTACTCCTCAGCTTAAGTAATAATTAGTGCCACTTTGAAGCCTTCCCTGACTCCTCCAGTGGCTTACATCAGACACTTGCTCCCTTACACTGTAGTCACTTTTGTTCATTCCTCCATCACCATCTTTTCTCACTGTACTGTGCATATCCACCCCAGCACCACATTGTTAGCTTCTTTACTGTTGGCACAGTGCTCGGCACATAGGAAGTTCTCAAATAATGACTAAATAAAAAAATCAGTAAGAGGACTTTTTGTTACTCCCCCCCCCCCCATTTGTGTCATGATAACTTTCACTGTTGATTATGGCAAAGCCTTTGACTGTGTGGATCACAATAAACCTTGGAAAATTCTAAAAGAGATGGGAATACCAGATCACCTGACCTATCTCTTGAGAAACCTGTGTGAAGGTCAGGAAGCAACAGTTAGAACTGGGCATGGAACAACAGACTGGTTCCAAATAGGAAAAGGAGTACGTCAAGGCTGTATATTGTCACCCTGCTTATTTAACTTACATGCAGAATACATCATGAGAAACGCTGGGCTGGAAGAAGCACAAGCTGGAATCAAGATTGCTGGGAGAAATATCAATAACCTCAGATATGCAGATGACACCACCCTTATGGCAGAAAGTGAAGAACTAAAGAGCCACTTGATGAAAGTGAAAGACGAGAGTGAAAAAGAGTTGGCTTAAACCTCAACATTTAGAAAACTAAGATCATGGCATCTGGTCCCATCACTTCATGGGAAATAGATGGGGAAACAGCAGAAACAGTGTCAGACTTTATTTTGGGGGGGCTTAAAAATCACTGCAGATGGTGATTGCAGTCATGAAATTAAAAGACGCTTACTCCTTGGGAGGAAAGTTATGACCAGCCTAGATAGCATATTAAAAAGCAGAGATATTACTTTGTCAACAAAGGTCCATCTAGTCAAGGCTATGGTTTTTCCAGTGGTCATGTATGGATGTGAGAGTTGGACTATGAAGAAAGCTGAGCTCCGAAGAATTGATGCTTTTGAACTGTGGTGTTGGAGAAGACTTTTGAGAGTCCCTTGGACTGCAAGGAAATCAAACCAGTCCATCCTAAAGGAGATCAGTCCTGGGTGTTCATTGGAAGGACTGATGTTGAAGCTGAAACTCCAATACTTTGGCCACCTCATGCGAAGAGTTGACTCATTGGAAAAGACCCTAATGCTGGGAAGGATTGGGGGCAGGAGGAGAAGGGGACGACAGAGGATGAGATGGTTGGATGGCATCACCGACTCGACGGACATGAGTTTGGGTAGACTCCAGGAGTTGGTGATGGACAGGGAGGCCTGGTGTGCTGTGATTCATGGGGTCGCAAAGAGTTGGACACGACTAAGTGACTGAACTGAACTAAACTGAACTTTCACTGTTATACCCACGAATCCCACTAGGAAATCCCACAAGGAAGCAAATTTGTATACTTAATTTCCTTTTGGGTACACTGATATCACTTTCCTGTTTTTAACTTAAAAAAATTAAAAAAAAAATTTGTATTTATTTACTTGGCCGTGCTGTATCTCAGTTGTGGCACGCAGGATCTTTGCTCTGCGTTGCGGGCTTTTTCATTGTAGCATGTGAACTCTTAGTTCTGCATGTGGGATCTAGCTCCCTGACCAGGGATTGAATCTGGGGCCTCTGCATTGGGAGCTGGAGTCTAAGCCACAGGACCACCAGGGAAGTCCCTCCCTTCTTTAACTTTTTAAACAATGTCGTTAGGCTTGTGTCGCTTTCTGTTTATTTTAAGGGGATGAAGGCTGTATAAATGACAGAATCTCAGCTCTTATGTAAGTCCTCCTCCCCTGCCCCAGTCCATCAGTATCAAAACAATTTTTTCATAAAAGTCCCTGTTCTCAAGATCATAATTTTTGGAGAGATATAGTTTATTTCTAGAAACTGTTTAACAGCAATCAAAAGTAAGAGTTGAGAGTGATGGCTGAGGGCTATCGGGGAGGATTTCAACGGGGAGTAAAACTGCTGCTAATCCTTGAGAGGTGGTTAGGATGAGAATGTTATATGTGGAGAATGCTCTGACCAGGAGCAAGAAGTAGGGATTACCAGTGGTGTATAAAAAAGCAATAGCAGCCTGGAGAGAGTAAATGAGATATATGAGCAAAGGAGTATAGAAGGAAATAAGCCAAGATGGAGAGTTCCTGAGGACTGGAAGGGGAGGTGGATGAAGAAGCAGTGTCCAGAGTCTAGGAAGGTGAGATTCAGGAAGGAAGGAACAATTATGCAGGGTTGGCCCCTGCTTGGGGCTCCAGAAGGAAAATGGAGAAGGAGGTTATTGGGTTTGACAGCTAGAAAATCTGTGACTTTTCAAGACTATAGATAAATGGAATGTTCAAGATTCCAGATAACAGTGGGTGGGTCATTGAAGATCATTGAGGGTAGAAGTAGATTCTGTGAGGTGTGGAGAAAAAGTCCAGAATTTGGACCCAGACTCCTTGGGATACATCTAGACTCTTGTATATTCATGCTGAGTGGCCTTCGACATATTATTTATCTCTCTGGGCTTCAGTTTTTCTTTTTTACAAGATAAGAATAATGCTTCTATCTTGATGAGTTGCTGCAAGGTTAGATATTGCAGGTATAGCCTTTAATAATAATAATTAAAAAAAAAACTCCCAGAGTTGACTGGGAGTTTTCAACCTTTTATTGCTCACATAAGACTAAGGACATCAAAGTATTTCCCTCCCTAAAAGTAGCTCACCAGAGTAGTGAGGAATGGTAAAATGTTATGTTAAGTCTTTGTTTTAAATGGGCGCCTGTCATACCAGATATGGGAGGTTTAGCTATTTTAACAAACATCAGGTAAGATAGCAGCCTTTTATTTTTGTAGAAGTTATTTAGTGTATCTGAATTTTTCCCATTTTGGCATCACATTATGTTATCTTTCAGTGGGCTCTTGTCACAGACAAAAAAGAGGTGATAGGACATGATTAGCTGAATTAACTGTTGGGTTTTCTCTGTATAGGCAGATCTTGCTTTAATAGCTAATATGAGGGTCTGAATTCAGGGAATTATATCATAAACTTCTGATTCCGAGCAAACTAGAATCCTCTTGACCTCTTCCATGTTTTCTTGCAGTGAGCATTGTGTGCTGACTTGGACAGAAAGAGGAATTTATATTTTCATCCCTCAGAATGTTCAAGTTCTTCTTTGGAGTGAAGTCAAAGGTAATTATGTTTTTTTTCTTATATAATTTTTAATTGCATGCTTGTGAAAGATTTAATTATTCTAAACAATTGTTTTTAAAAAAAAAAAGCACCTAATTAAAAACTAATAACAATATAAAATGTGACAGCTTTAAATGTTACCATCACAGTTGAGTTTATATTAAACTCTTTTGTTTTTAAAAAAAAAAAAAAAGATTTAATTATTGTAGGAGGATTCTCTTGCAGTGTAAGAAGTAGAAAGGAGAAAGAGGTGACATTTCTTTTAAAGATTAACATCATAGATGTATTCCATTATAAGGTACTTCCCAAGCATACATTTGTGAATTTATAGTTAGTTATTTTAAATGAAATTTTCATTTATTAAGTATTAGCAACCACTGCTAAGGATTGAATGGGTTAATTTCCCCCCCCTACTTACCCTTAATCTTTGTCTCTGTTAGAAACCTTGCTTTAACTCCTGTGGCTTAATAATTTGGGGTTGACATATTGGGGAATCCCTGAGTTAATAAACACTCTTCATGTCCAGTACTTTTGCCTAGAGAATCCCATGGATGGAGGAGCCTGGTGGGCTGCAGTCCATGGGGTGGCGAAGAGTCGGACAGGACTGAGAGACTTCACTTTCACTTTTCCCTTTCATGCATTGGAGAAGGAAATGGCAACCCACTCCAGTGTTCTTGCCTGAAGAATCCCAGGGACGGCGGAGTCTGGTAGGCTGCCGTCTATGGGGTCGAGCAAAGTCGGACACGACTGACGCGACTTAGCAGCAGCAGCATGTGCAAAAAACAGGGAGCATGTGCAGCATGTGCAGGGGAGGGGGGAGTTTGAAAAGTCCTTGTGGGAACAGTAACTATTTTATGTGGCTGAGGCAAAGACTTATCAGTCGCTGTATTCTTCTGGTTTAAACCAGAAATGGAGGAAATAAATCTAGCATTTTTAGGATGATTGCCCAGAGATTGTATCTTGATTTACGAGTTATTTTGTACTTTGTAAAAACATAAAAAAGATAAAGGAACCATTATCTCATGATCTGATCAACATTGATTTCTTGTGAATTAAGTTTCCCGAGGGTCTCCTGTAAAAACTAGTGTTTTAGATTCTTTCATGATGTTCTGCCAAGACAGGTATATTTTTAGGAACAGTTTGTTGATTTACATATGCATTAAAGTCTGTTCATTGACCTCAAGTTTGTTACTCTCAGAAATGTGATAGTCTGGTCTCAAAAGTGCCCTCTATTTAAGTGCCCTTCTTTTCACAAAAAAATAGCATTTTTAAATATAGGATTTTAGATCAGACAGGTGTTCCTCTTATTCTTGATCTTTTTAGAATAGTGTCTAAAATATGATTTTCTCATAGAAATGAAAATATAAAAATAGAGGGGAAATTTGATCAAACCAAACTGTATAAAATGAATTTATTTAAGTAATTTTGTTCAGTCACAAAAATGGAAAAGAAATATTTGGTTAGCATCCTGCATGTTCACCCCTGTGGTTTTTGTAGATATTCAGGATGTGGCTGTTTGCAAGAATGAGCTGTACTGTCTCCACCTGAATGGGAAGGTCTCACATCTCTCCCTGTTGTCTGTGGAGCGCTGTGTGGAACGTCTGATAAGGAGAGGCCTGTGGAACCTGGCTGCTCGAACTTGCTGTCTTTTCCAAAATTCTGTCATTGCCAGCAGAGTGAGTCAGGAGCTTAGATGTTCATCTGGGTTGTTAAGATCATTCTGGCTTGTGGGATTATGCCACACAGTTGCTTGTATTTATTAGTCTGCAGGGGGCTTCACAGGTGGCTGAGGGGTAAAGAATCCCTCTGCCAATGCAGGAGATGTGAGTTTGACCCCTGGGTTGGGAAGAGCCCCTGGAGGAGGGCATGGCAACACACTGCAGTATTCTCACCTGGAAAATCCCATGGACAGAGGAGCCTGGTGGGCTACGGTCCGTAGGGTTGCAAAGAGCTGGACACAACTGTGCAACTGTGAACAGCACATTAGCCTGCAGATTAAGCAGTAATAAATCCCCAAAGGAAGCATGACCTGTAAATCTGGAGTGGGGAGTAGGGTTGAGAAAAACTGTATGTGTGTGTGTTAGTCACTTAGTCATGTCCTACTCTTTGTGACCCTACGGACTGTAGCTGTCCAGGCTCCACGGTCCATGGAATTCTCCAGGCAAGAATACTAGAGTGGGTAGTCATTCCCTTCTCCAGAGGATCTTCCCGATCCAAGGATCAAACCTGGGTCTTCCACGTTACAGGCAGATTCTTCACTATCTGTGCCACCAGGGAAGCCCCAAAATAAAATTTACCCACAAATTTATTTTAGTTTCAGTCCTTGCTTTAAGTGAAATTATTATATGTGCAGTAACTCTTAATTAAATGCTTAATTCCTAAGAAAATTCTCATAAAGTCTTTTACTAGCTTTTAAAGCCCGTTTAAAGCACCTTTGAGGTTGTATGTTCTATGTTAGACCTCTGTCAATGTATTGGCAACTTGAATATGGAATTAGTTACAAATGGAAAGCTCTCCTATTGGGTTTCTTCTTGTCGTTTTTATTAGGGAAGAAAAACTTTAACTGTAGATAAATTGGAACACTTGAAATCTCAGCTGGACTTAACAACCTATGGTGATCTAATTTCCCAACTGGAAGAGTTGATCTTAAAATTGGAACCTTTGGATTCAGCCTGTAGCAGTAGAAGAAGTTCCATTTCATCACATGTAGGTGTTTGCACTTTTCGAAAGGTTTTGCTGTACAGTGAGATGTTCTCCATTAGGTGGTCCTCACTTTACTTCCAGGATCCCAAAACTTAGCTTCTTTCCAGTGATTATACTGGAGGGGAGGCGGCGGGTGTCAAGAGGGGGCTTTCTTTCAGCTCTTGGACAGCTTTCTGAAGCACTTTTTATGTGTGTTTTAGAGCAGCGTTTTGTTTTGTCATTGTTTATTATATCTTGTTTGAAAATGTACATTATGTAGCCTCTAGTACAAGTTAAACTGCCCCTAGTATGTGGTTTCAGATGCTTTATGTTAGCTTGAGTCTCAGGGCAGCTCAGGATTGTCTCGTGTAATCCTCATTCTTGCGGCCAGGCTTCGTGGAGACCGGCTAGAGAAATCTGGTCGCATGATGCCGCAGGCACGTGAGAGGGACCTGGCTGCCAGGTGCCTAGACCTTGCTCACCATTTTGTTCTACTAAGCCATAATTGTTATGAATGACTTGTTTCTTTTAGTGTTGATTTTTTTCTTTAAAGAGCTATATCGTGTTTTAAACATTTTAATTTTTCTTTAATTCTTTTGCTTTTTAGGAAAGTTTCAGCATCTTGGACTCTGGTATTTATCGTATCATTAATAGTAGAAGAGGCAGTCAGTCGGATGAAGACTCTGGTTCCCTTCACAGCCAAACGCTCTCAGAAGATGAGAGACTTAAAGAGTTTGCCTCACATCAAGAAGAAGACCAACCAGATCATTGCTGTGGCTCCCAGGAAAGTGAAGGTGAGGAAAGGAATGTGTTTTTATTGATTGCTGATGTGAAGCAGTTATTTTCTGTGGCTTCTTTTTTTTCTCTACAAGGTGTTAATAATTTTAATTAAGTTGATAGACTTTCCGTCCAGACTTACTGATCTCTTCACCATTGGAGGAATGGGTTTATGTTTAGTTGGAATTTTTCCCTCTCATGTTTAAGCTTAATTTGGTAAAGTTCCTAATTTTGATCTTGTATTAAAGTGTCGGGAAAGGTTAAGAGAGGAAGTCATTAACCAAAAGAGTGGAACAATTTTATCCTGACTAACCGAATTATTTTTCATTAGGAATGAAAAATTACTACAGTTTTGGGGGTCATTGCCTTCACTTTTCGATGTTCAAGTATTCCTGTGGCCGAACTCTTGAGAAGAGATTAATAGAGACTCTAAACTTCCTTTATGACTATGGGGATTCAGGGTTAGTAGGAAAAACTAAGGTACCTGTCTAAGTGTTGTATATGTGGACCATCTTGGGCATCTTGTAAACCTGTGTTCCACTCATTTGTATTTGGGTCAGTTGTGATTTTGGTATTGAATCTTTTATTTCCTTTGGTTTATTCATTTCAGAATTTCTTTAAAGATTAAAAAACTCTTCATGTGATTAGATTTTGTTTCTTTTCCCTGATTCCATTCATCCAGACAACGTTTCTCACGCATCAGTGATGTTTGAAACAGATAAAAGTGAAACTTTTCTCCCCTTCGGCATTCCATTATCATTTCGTTCTCCATCTCCTCTTGTGTCTCTTCAGGCTGTCAAGGAAAGGTAAGCTCATTAGTCTTGTCATTTAACCCCATTTCTGGTTTTACTTCTGTTGTCATATTAGGCATGTTTGTGCTGAGAATAGAAAGACATTTTAAATGATTTAAAAGGAAGTCACTAGGTTATTCGTCATATAACCTGTTATATGAAGTTGTTAACTTCTCATTTCAATTTTGGGGAATTTAACTACCCTCAAGATTGTTTGAGTAGCTGGATATTTGAGTTACAAATGTGTTTCCCACCCCTACCTTCCCCCCCAGACTGAGCAAAAGTTTAAAAATCTTTTTTTCCCCCTCATCCCTGATAGGAAAAGTTTCCACATAGCATTAGTCATTTCTTAATCATTTCTCAGTTTGGGCTCAGAGTTGGAGACTCCTGAGAAATCTTTCTAACTACTCTGTGGGCCTGGGATTGACCATGAAAGAGAAGACTTTATGCCAGGGCTGCTAATCTGAGTTCTACTGGATACATATTTGCTTTCCAAGAGGGATAAATGTGACAAGTTAGCAGCTGAGTTTCATGAAGAAATTCTATGGCTAGGATGATCACATGCAGAAACATTGCAGGCACAACTGGAATTAAAGACCTTTTCTTTAGGGCTGAATCGTAGTAGTTTAGTAAATGATGTGCATCCTTTTTATATTATAAAATTTATGTGGGCCTTATATGAAATATGTAGTTTGATTAGGGAAGTTGCAATAAACAGAGTCTTGTTAGTAAGTCCCAGTTCCCTTCAGAGACTAATAGGAACATAGAGAACTTGTGTACTGAAATTTTCGTTCTTGGCCGTAACGAGACCTTTTTCACGTTAGTTTATTGGTATTTGACTTCCAGTGTTTCCAGCTTTGTACGTAAAACTACTGAGAAGATTGGCACCCTTCATACAAGCCCTGATCTGAAAGTGAGACGAGAACCTAGGGGTGATGAGCAGTCCTGTGAAGAGGATGTAAGCCCAGTCACTTGCCCAAAGGAGGAAGACACTGAGTAAGTTGTTGCCGAGAAGTCTGTATAAATTCTAGAGGACGTAGTTGTCAGTTTGAAGAGAACCATAAACGACATTTTTTTAAAGAAGAAGGCACACGGTAACTCTCTTCATTGTAGATTGTGTAGCTTATAAAAATCGTAAATACTGCAAAGTAAGTATTGGAAAAGAAAATCAACCAATAGCAAGTCTGTTGAGACAAGATTTTTTTTTTTTGTGGCCGTGCCATGCAGCATGCAGGATATTAAGTTCCTTGACCAGATATCAAACCCATGTTCCCTGCACAGAGTCCTAACCACTGGACCACTAGGAAAGAATTCCTGAGACAGAATTTTAATTGAGCGCCTCTTCTATCTTTCCCCTGAACAACTTCCCTTTCTTCCAAATCTCTTCAAACGTTTAGGGTGTTAACAAAGGAGTATTAGGATAGGATGACCAAGGATCTAGGCCTTGTTCTGATTCTGCTTCTGACTAGCGCAGTGATATTGGTGACAAATGCTCTCTGGCCTGTAAGATGAGAGCTTTGACATCGATGTCGTTGTGTATCTTCCCGTGATATGCTGGAGGCATAGTCCTTGTGTTGTGGATTTGCAGCACAGCTCTTGGACTGGCACAGTGTATCTTATCTTTTCTCTGGTTTTTCTCATAGTTCAGGTGATCTGGGCATTGGAAGAACATGAGCTCAGCATCACCAGGAACTGAGATAGACCCATGGGGCCAGTGTGTATTGGACAGACAGATGAGATAAAAGGGTGTTTAGAGTAACTTAGTTATGAAACCATATATATAAATATTGGAAAAAAGTACAGATAGTGCTGTGGCATTTGTATTTAAGGCAGCCCTCAATCTGACCTGAGCCCACCTTTCCAGCCTCATTTCTAGCCACATCCTTCTAAGCACTTGAAATTCTAGTCCTGTCAGAGAACTGGGTGTGTACACCTCAACTGCTTTTCTTCATGCCGTTTCTCCCACCTGCAGTATTTTCTCCCCTTGTTTCCTAAGGCAAATACTACCTCCTTGGGGAAGCTTCTCTTGATTGCCTGTGTGCTGTGCTGAGTTTCTCAGTTGCTTAGTTGTGTCTGACTCTTTGTGACCCCATGGGCTGTAGCCTGCAGGCTCCTCTGTCCATGGGATTCTCCAGGCAAGAATACTGGAGTGGGTTGCATGCCTTTCTCCAGGGGATCTTCCTGACCCAGGGATTGAACCTGTGTCTCTTATGTCTTCTGCAGTGGCAGGCAGGTTCATTACCACTAGCCCCACCTGGGAAGCCCTCTTGATTGCCTAGTCAGAGTAAATATTCCTTTTTCTGTGCCCAGAGCACAGTGTTTATTCTGCTCTTTAGCATTTATTTTGTTCTCTTTTGTAATAGAGTTTTTTTTTTATGCCTTTCTTTCTGACTTGAGCTTACTCATCTTGAAGCCACGGACCATTTTTTTTTATACTTGTCTATTTGCTCCGTGTAACATTAAGTACAATAGCTACCATATAGTGAGCACTTAGAAGTATTTACCCAAGGAAGTTCTAATCCCCTGTAACTTTTTTCATACTCTTCTAGAGGAAAAGAAGGAATAACTAGTCACCCTCCAGAAGAGGACAAGTTCCAAGAGCTCAAAACGGCAACAGCAGAAGCAATGTGAGTATTTGTGAATGAAGTTTTATAGTAAGTGAGAATGACTTTTTGAGATCATCAGTAATGGTCCTGAGACAGTATGGGGCAGAGGTAGCTTTGCTGGGAATTGAAATTCAAGAATAAGTACTAAGTTAATGTTTTCTGTGTTGTCTTTATACCAAGATCATTTTTATTTAAAGAGTTGAAAAAAAAATATTGAAAAGTAACATTTATTCAGATACGTAATGTTGTCTCTGTTAGGCTTCTTTAACATGAAACAATTTGTTTTTGAAAAACCACATAAAACATAAGTTTCATACTTACCTGTTTTGTATAGGACCAAGCTACAGGACCCACTGGTTTTGTTTGAACCGAAGTCCCTGAGAATGGTTTTACGGGAGTGGCTTTCACAGTTAGAAAAGACATTTGCCATGAAAGAGTTTTCAGGCATTTCAGATACTGGCAGCTCATCCGTGGAATCAAACCAGGATATGCTATTGCTTGATGAGTCGAAAAAGGAAATATTAGATGAAGAATATGAAAAAGAAGAAAGGGACTCTTTAGGCAATGAAGAAACTATTGATCAAACAGCAGGTGAATCTGTAAATAGTCTGAGGGAGCCCTTGGATGATGACCTTTTTCAAGTATGTTCTCCTTGGAGTATAGCAGACAGTCTTCAGAAGGATCTGGCTGAATTGACAACATTGTGTTTGGAACTGAGTGTATTGAATTCTGAGATCAAAAGTGCAAGTGGACATGGTGACCACACTTTGCAACAGTGCTCTCTCGAAATGCTGACTTGTCAGTTCCTAAAAAAGTACTTTTTTCTTCTGGATTTGAAAAGAGCAAAGGAGAGCATCAAGCTGAGTTACCCTAAAAGTCCTTGTGTTTGGGATACTTTTATTGAAGGATTAAAAGGTAATAATCAGATTGCCTTACTAAAGATAAAAATTTGTATAGAGGACAATAGCATGTTGACATTTTTAAGTTTAAAGAAACATATTTAAGTAGAAAATCATCTCTGTTCTGGTCAACCATCCATTTAGTTTTTTACTCAGTTTAATTTTGTTTTCTGTTGAGATTGTTTCCTTTTTTAAAAAATTGATCTACAACTCAATTTAGTTTTTAATAGTTGCAGCTGTTACAAGAAATTGGTTTTATTTTTCTCACAGTAATTGAGAAAATGATATAGCAGTGTTGGAGAAGTTGGATTTAAGCAAAACTTTCCTAAATGCTGATATGTGAAAACCACAAAATCCCTAACGTAACTTACCGATAGAGAGATCGTATGTCCTGTTTATTAAGTACTTACCATGTTCTAGATATTAATGCTAAACCCTTTTCTGGCATCGTTTCATTTCCTTCTTCCGACGCTTGAAGTGGATGGTGGTGTTCTATTTAGTAGGTGAGGAAAGTAAGGCACAGAGAGATCATAATAGCTGAGTAGGCTCAAGTGCTCTGATCCTTCATAGTAATGCAGATAGAGTAGTTTATTTCTTGCTAATATATCCACCCAGGACAGATGTTCCAAAAGATGGATTAGGGATACCAGTTCTAGAAAAAAAAAAAATTAAGGAACTTGGCATTAATGGTACATGTGTACTATGTATATGTACCATATGTATATAGTATATATAATAGCTTATATATGTAATATGGATGACACATATAAAAAGAAGGCTTTTTCAATAGTAATGGTCACTTACATACTGGTTATCTGTTCCTTTGTCTTGTTGAATATGCTTTGTCTCCCAATTTGATTTTAAGGTTCTTAAAAGCAAAGATCGTCTCTTTTATCTTTTTTGTCTCTCCTGTGATGCTTTACAAATGTTGAGACTTGCACACAGTAGGTAGATGACTAGTGATTGTTGATTAAGTGTTCATGAATTAAAGTTTTTTCAGCTATGAGATGAAGGGAAAAGGGTGTGCTTTGTTTTTTAGAAATGATGAGTTCCAGTCCTACATATATAAAGGTGGAAGAAGGAGACCTTCCAACAAGATTAAAGTTATTGGAGGACTCGGTTCCTTTTGACAATCCTTTGTTGATTGCATATGCTACCCGGTGAGTGGTCCCATATGTTGTTCATATGCACTAAAGCCCAGGCATTTTCTTGGTCTTAGTCTCTAAAGTTTTCCTCTATCACATGTTGAGCAGCTTCTTGTTAGTATGTTTATTTTCATTTCTAATAAATATGTAGATAATGTAACCAAGTTATATTATCTTACTGAAGTTGGAGACTAATGTGTTTTGTTTTTAAATGCAGATTGTATGAGAAATTTGGAGAATCAGCCCTTCGATCCTTAATCAGGTTTTACCCATCCATTTTGCCTTCAGATGTCATGCAACTTTGTCATCATAATCCTGTTCAGTTTTTGGCCTATTTAGACAGTCTAGTGAAATCAAGGCCCGAAGATCAACGGTGAGAAGGAGAGAATATTTGCAGACTCTTTTTTTTTTTAAAGACTTTCCTTTCTCTTGTGGCTCAGCTGGTAAAGAATCCGCCTGCAATGTGGGAGACCTGGGTTCGATCCCTGGGTTGGGAAGATCCCCTGGAGAAGGGAACGGCTACCCACTCCAGCATTCTGGCCTGGAGAATTCCATGGGCTGTATAGTCCATGGGTTCACAGAGTAGGACAGGACTGAGTGACTTTCACTTTCACTTTCTTTTGATAGAGCGTTGTTTTTCTCATATAATCAGTTGAAACATTTTTACTATTAACTGCCACAGAATTGAGGTACCTGCTGTAGAAGAGGAGGATTTTGACAGTCATGTACCACTCTTGCACGATTCACAGTACGCATCACAAATGTGCACCTAACCACACTTCTCTTTCCTGCCTCTCTCCCTTTCAGAGATTCTGAGATCAACAGTGTGAAATTAAACTCCTGCTTCAGGGCCTAGGCTAAGACCGATAAACTTCTAATTGTCCCTGCCAGCGAGTGGATTTTCTGCCACCTTTTTGTGATGCTATCCCAGCTTTCTGTGGGTGGCTCTCAGTTCCGGCTCTCTCAGCTTCTTTGGGCTGAGGCCTCTTTTCCTATCTCACATGGCAGTAAACACACATGTCCCTAGATTATTAAGAATGGCAACTTCCCCTCTTCCCTTTTCTAATTGGTTCACGTTTGATATACTGGTATTTCTTTCTTTCTTTTTCTTTTGGCCCTTTGGTATTTTCCTTATTATCTTAAGGCTCAACTGTTCATTTAAAAGGCTATTAGATTTTCACCAGCATTTCTATACATTTTGTAGCAGAGGTTTTTCAAGTTGTTTCATCCACTATATTGATCCCTTAATAACATTTTCTTCACATCTGCACATTTTATCTTTCCTTTCTCAGCATGAATATTGGTGACTTTTTTCTCCAACTTTCTCTTAGGCCATCCTTCCTTGAGTCCCTTCTCCAACCAGAGTCTTTAAGGTTGGATTGGCTGCTGTTGGCTGTGTCCCATGATGCTCCCCCAAGCACCAGCACTATGGATGGTGAAGGAAACCCCAGGTATAAAGGAGTCATTTCTAAGCTTGGCTGATCCTTTGGAATGGAGCTAGTTTATTCATATAGAGCATTCTGGGCTTACTTTAGGAACAGCTATGGAAGAGAGTTACCCAAGTCATGTTAGTAATCAGATTGAGTGTATTGCCTAGTGGTTCTGAACATTTGTTTGAATCACAGACCCACTGAGAATCTGATGATTACTGTCAGAAAAATACACATTCATGGAGAATTTTGCACATGATTTCAGAGAATTAAACTTGGCCTCTGAAACTCTCTCATGGACCAACATTCAGAACTCTTGGTGATTGAACCTGTGTTAGAGGGAAAAGTGTGTGTGGATTTGTTTGTGTGTTTTCTTCCTAGAAATTTGCCAAGGGATTTCTAGACAATACATAATCTAGGAATTTTTTTTCTTTTTCTTTTTAAAATTGTGAAAGTATGATAACACCTTTATAGGAGATTGGAAAATACAGAACAAAGTTACATATAGTTCCACTGTATGTTACAATTATTTTTTAGTTGGAGTTTCAATATCAAACTCAGAATAATTAATAGAATGAATAGAAAAGTAGAAGGATTTAGTAGACCTGAAAAGCACTATGAACCAATTCAACATAGTTAAGATTTATACAATTTTCACATAACAGCAGGGTACAAATTCTATTCAAGTTCCGAAAGATTATAAACCAGGAGACACTGGAACATATCCAGGGACATAAAACAAGGTGCAAAAATTTCATGGTCTAAAGGTATTGAAATCATAGAGTCTGTTCTCTTATCACTGTGAAATTATGTTAGAAAGCAATATCAAAAGAATTTGAAAATAACCCGTGTATTTTCAAGTGCAGTGTGACATTTATCGAGAGAGATTTTTGACTCAGCCATTGAAAGCCTTAATAAAGTTAAGAGACAGAAAAGACACAGATGGTGGTTGCAGAGGAGAAACATTTAATGAGAAATTAATATAAAAATGAGAAATTAATATCAAGGATACTTTAAAAGCCCCATGTATTTGCAAATTAATGTCCACTTTGGAATGACGGGTGTATCTAAGAATCTATAACAAGGAAAATTAGAAAACATTTGTTAACAGAACAAAAATGAAAAGTGAATTTATCAGAATTTGTTGCATGCAGCTGAAGCTATTCAGTGCAACTAAATACAGTATAGAGTCTTGAATAAGGTATTTAAAAAAACCAGAATTCAGAAAAAATAAACATTGATGCTTGTAATATATCAGATATGTTCCTTATGTTTTCTTCCTAAAGAAACTTTTTAAAAGTTCCCAAAATACCTCTCTTGCATGCCTAGAATAAAGGTCTGAAAAGATATAAAATGGCTATCTGTGAATGATAGGATTTTGAATTTTCTTTTGATTTCTAAAATGTATAATTAAAAAAAATAAACAGGTATTTGTTATAGAAAAAATAGCGATTTTAATGGTTTTGAAAGCCAAGTAGAAATGTTTGAAAAATATAATGATGGAAAAAATATGATTAAACTCTATTCTTACCTATTAGCTGATGAATAAGCATTTTTGTAGAGTTTATTTCCTATCTAATTTACTGATATTTTTTCACTTCTCAGGCCTCATTCCCACTTGTTTTCCTGGGGTTACAGTCAGCTCATCCTTTATCTGATTAAACTTCCTGCAGATTTTACAACAAAAGAGAAAATGACTGACATCTGTAGGTCTTATGGGTAAGTGAGAATTTTCCTAGAAGCTGAAGTTAAGGTTAGAGTCATTTTAGTTAATAACTTTGTAATTAAGGGACTGTGGAGAAGGCAGTGGCAATCCACTCCAGTATTCTTGCCTGGAAAATCCCATGGACAGAGGAGCCTGGTAGGCTACAGTCCATGGGGTCGCTCAGAGTTGGACATGACTGAGTGACTTCACTTTCACTTTCATGCATTGGAGAAGGAAATGGCAACCCACTCCAGTGTTCTTGCTTGGAGAATCCCAGGGACGGGGGAGCCTTGTGGGCTGCCATCTCTGGGGTCACACAGAGTTGGACAGGACTGAAGTGACTTAGCAGCAGCAGCAGCAGTTAAGGGACTGAAGGTATATGCTTTGTCTTTTTTTTTTTTTTGGCTACAGTGCTTTTTTTGTTTTAAGTGATAATAAGCATCTTTTTTGTTTTAAATTTTGAGCATATTTTATTTTGTGTGTACATGAGACTGGTCCTTGGTTGTTCCTCTCTCCCCCTTCTGCTTAGTTGGTCATTCCAGTTTTCAGGTGTATTTAATTAAGTACCAAGCTGTGTGATACAAGTTATAATTGATACAGTTTCTGGGAAGGGAGAGATCAGAATGGGCTCAGTAGAACTTCTGGTGAAGGACTCAGGGAGGAGGTGAGACTTGGAGGTAAGCCCTAAGAATGGGGAGGGTTTGTGTATTTAAAAATGAGCCAGGTAGAGGGCAGGTCAGCTGAGACAAACAGCAACATCAAGGCCATGAAAACTGACATGACTTTTTATCCGTACCACATATTAGTTGTTTATAGCCCAAAGGTGTTATCTCATGTTATCTTTGGCTTCCCCTGGATTATAGTTTTTGGAGATAGGAACATGCGTCTTCCTTTTCCTTCAGTGCATAATTCATAAAGTAGTAGGCACTTGATGCATATTTGTTCATTGGTAATGAGGGGTGAGACTGGCCAGGTGGTGGGTCATGAGATCATATAGGACCTTGAAAGGTGGTTAAAAGAATTGATGATCAGTGGAGACCCTTTTAAACTTTTTGGTACAAAAATGGCATGATAAAATGAAGGTTTCTGGAAATCATTTCTGGTTTCATGCATGAGAAAGATTGGAGGGAAGAAATAAAGGCCAACTAGGAACCTGGTGCAGTAATTCAGGTATGACTGAATTGATTCCAGGCCAACAGAAAGAGCACAGCCAGCGGGACATTTCAAAGGAACACACAGTGGGAGCTGTATGTAGGTACTGGGTATAGGAAATGAGGGAAGGCGGGGAGAGTCAAGGAAAACTGCCAAAGTTTGCATGTTTGGGGAAGAAATATGTTCGTTTTGTATTGAACCTTAAAGTTTATAAAGTATGTAAGCTTAAAAGTCTCATAGCTGTGGCTTGGCCTTGAGTGCATGCTTAGTCGCTCAGTTGTGTCCGACTGTTTGTGAGCCCATGGACCATAGCCTGCCAGGCTCCTCTGTCTATGGGATTTCCCAGGCAATAATACTGGAATGGGTTACCATTTTGTCCTCTGGGGGTTCTTCCCAACCCAGGGATTAAACCCAAGTCTCCTGCATTGCAGGCAGATTCTTTACTGTCTGAGCCTCCAGGGAGTTAGTATTTATCACTAACTTTAATTTTTGTGTTTTCATAAGCGCTCTAGTTTCTGAGGGAATGAAAGTATTCTAAAAATATTTTATCACGCTGTCCAATATGGTAGTCACTAGTCATATGTGGCCATTAAATCCTTGAAATACGTATTGGTCAACTGAAGAACTGGCTTTTAAATTTTATTTAATTTAAATGTAAATAGGGACTTCCCTGGCAGTCCAGTGGATGAGACTCTGTGCTTCCAAGGTGCAGGGAGCATGGGTTCAGTTCATTTCAGTTCAGTCGCTCAGTCATGTCCGACTCTTTGTGACCCCATGAATCGCAGCATGCCAGGCTTCCCTGTCCATCACCAACTCCTGGAGTTTACCCAAACTCATGTCCATCGAGTCGGTGATGCCATCCAACCATCTCATCCTCTGTCGTCCCCTTCTCTTCCTGCCCCCAATGCTTCCCAGCATCAGGGTCTTTTCCAATGAGTCAACTCTTCGCATGAGGTGGCCAAAGTATTGGAGTTTCAGCTTCAACATCAGTCCTTCCAATGAACACCCAGGACTGATCTCCTTTAGGATGGACTGGTTGGATCTCCTTGAAGTCCAAGGGACTCTCAAGAGTCTTCTCCAACACCACAGTTCAAAAGCATCAATTCTTCGGCGCTCAGCTTTCTTCACCGTCCAACTCTCACATCCATACATGACCACTGGAAAAACCATAGCCTTGACTAGACGGACCTTTGTTGGCAAAGTAATGTCTGCTTTTAAATATGCTATCTAGGTTGGTCATAACCTTAATTTAAATGTAAATAGGGACTTCCCTGGCAGTCCAGTAGATGAGACTCTGTGCTTCCAAGGTGCAGGGAGTATAGGTACCATCACTAGTTGGGAAACTAAGATCCCACGTGCCTCATGGCACAGCCAAAAATAAATAAATGGAAACAGCCACACGTGGCTAGTATTACTGTGTTGGACAGCACAATGCCATATAAATTCACTGCCTTTTCTTCTTCTCACCAACTTTGGTCTCTTTAAAGTTTCTGGCCTGGATATCTTATTCTCTGTTTGGAGCTGGAGAGAAGAAGAGAGGCCTTCACTAACATTGTGTATCTGAATGATATGAGCCTGATGGAAGGGGACAACGGTATGTAAATTCCAACTGGTTACTCTTGGTTATAGTATTTTAGAAGTCACTGCAGACTTTCCAATAAAGAAATGTGGTAAACATTTCAATGATCATATTCCTTATTCTAGCTATTTGTCAAATTCGTCGAGTTTTTTTGATCCGTACTACTCAGTATATCGTGAAATCGTAACTAGAAATAAACTGCAGGCAACTTTTCTATTTCATGAGTGCCTGATGTGTGAGGCATTCTACTAGATGCTTTTCCATCTAATTTAAATGAAATAACAAACCTGTGGGATAGTTACTATTACTTCTGTTTTGTAGAAGCTATAATTGAGGCCCAGGAAAAGGACAATTAGTGTCCCCGCAGTCATAGAACTGGTTAATGCTGGAACTGTTGTTCAGGCCAGGTCCAGCCGTTCCTAAAGCTTGTGCTCAGGTTTTTTTCTCTGCATGATGTTGCCTTTTTACACAGCTCAAAGTTAGAGATCATTAAGATGAACTTAGAGTAGCAAGTCAGATTTTCCTAAGCCTTTGTAAGTATTTAGGTGCTTTTTTTTTTTTTTTAAATTTTCATCAATTTAGTACAGACAAAATGACAGGCGGCCAGGATGTTGACACACTGAAGTCTGAGAGTCTGTCCCACACTCAGAGAGGTAGTCTCGGTCTGATGTGTAGTGTTGCTTTATTCATCTCAATGCAGAGACACCCACAGCTTGACATCAGGATCCTTCATGTAGCAATGTGACCTACTGGCTTTTTCAGTGCTGTTGGTATAGAAGAAGGAAAGTTAGAACCGAGCAAAGAAACCAGGTGACTGGCAAGGGTTAGCTTCAGATGTCACAACTATAGCAATAATAACTGAATCATCTTTGTTTCAGAATTGAAACAAGAGGTCAGACTGTTCTGTAGATGTGGAACTAGAGACTTGTGTTCACTTCTGAAAAATAACCAGAAAGATTAAGATATAAATGATATTTATGCAAGTTACAGCGTGATTGTTACAGAAAAAAATTGAGAATCTAAGAAGAATGAAGAAACTATCACCTAAAATTCTTTCCACCCAGATAAAAGTACTCTTAATGTTTTGTTAATATAATATTAATGATGGCTGTTCCTACCTTTGGTATATTAAATGAGGGTCTCTTCTTGACATTTCTCTCTCCTAACTCATTTTATCACTTTAAAGCATGTTGATCTTATTGCCCAATATGTATCTCATACCTGCTTACTTTCTTTTCTTCTATCACCATCATTCTGGTCCCAGTACTTGTCTAGATACTATAACTTTATAATTGGCCATCAGATTTCCATTCTTGCCTATCTTTAACTCATTTTCCTTACAGCAGCCAAAATGGGTCTTTTTTTTTTTTTAATTGAAATTTTTTTATTGAGGTAACATTGGTTTATAACATTATATAAGTTTTATGTGTACCACAGTTTTCACTTTTTTATAATCTATAGAGTGCTCACTGCTAAAAATTTAGTTTCCACTTGTCATCAAGTTTATTCCCATTCACCCAGTTCACCTTGCCCCGGCTCCATCCCCTCTGGTAACTGCTACTCTGTTCTTTGCATGTACATGTTTGTTTTTGTTTGGTTTGTTCATTTATTTTGGTTTTTGTTTGTTTTGTGTATTCTACCTATGAGTGAAATCATGGGGTGTTTGTCTTTGACTTATTTCACTTAGCATAATACCCTCAAGGTCCATCTATGTTCCACAAGTGGCAAGATTTCTTTTTTTTTTTTATGGCTGAGAAGTATTCCGTAATCTGTGTGTGTGTGTGTGTGTGTGTGTGTGTGTGTGTGTGTGTGTGTGTGTGTGTACACCACATCTTCTTTGTCCATTCATCAATTGAGGGGCACTTAGGTTGATTCCACATCTTGGCTATTATAAACAGTGCTGCTGACACGACTGAAGCGACTTAGCAGCAGCAGCAGTGAACATAGGGCGCATATATCTTTTCCAATTAGTGTTTTCATATTCTTTGGGTAAGTATTAGAAGTGGGATTGCTAGATCAGATGGTCGTTCTATTTTCAGTTTTTTGAGATACCTCCCTGTTTTTGACAGTGGCTGTATCAGTTTACATTCCCAACAGTATACAGAGTTCCTTTTTCTCTGCATCCTTGCCAATATTTGCTATTTGTAGGCTTTTTGATGATAGCTATTCTGACATGTGTGAAGTGGTATCTCATATGTTTTTGATTTGCATTTCTCTAATAATCAGTGATGTTTAACATCTTTTCATGTGCTTGTTGGCCATCGGTATGTCATCTTTGGCAAAACGCTTATTTAGCGCCTTTGGCCAGTTTTTCATCTAGTTGTGTATTTTTGGTTATTAACCCCTTACGATTTTAAGTATCTTTTCCCATTTGGTAGAACATCGTTTCATTTTATGAATGGTTTCTTTTGCTGTGCAGAAGCTTTTTAGTTTGATGTAGTCCTGTTTGTTTATTTTTGCTTTCGTTTCCCTTGCCTGAGGAGACCTATTGAGAAAGATATTGCTAAGACTGATGTCAAAGAGAGCTGTGTCTATGTTTTCTTCTAGTTTAATGGTTTTGAGTCTGTTTGTGTCTTTAGTCCATTTTGAGTTGATTCTTTTGTATGATGCGAGGTCTTTTGTATGATGTGAGGTCGTGGTCTACTTTCATTTTTTTGCCTCATGCAAAAAAAAGTCCCCAACAGTGTCCTCAACACTGTTTATTTAAGGCACTATCCTTTCTCCGTTGGATGTGCCTTACTCCTTTATTTTGTATTAATTGTCCATACATGTATGGGTTTATTTCTGGGCTCTCAGTTTTGTTCCATTGATCTATGTATCTGTTTTTCTGCCACTACCATGCTGTTTTGATTGCTATGGTTTTGCAGTATAGTTTGAAATCAAGGCGTGTGATATCTCCAGCTTTGTTCTTTTCATTCGGGATTGTTTTGGCTATTTGGGGTCTTTCATGGTTACATATAAATCTTAGAATTTTTTGTCTTATTTCTGTGAAAAAATGTTTCTGGGATCTCAATAAGGATTGCATTGAATCTATGGCATGCTTTGGAAATATGGACATTTTAACAATATTCTTTCAGTCCATGAGCAGGCAGTATCTTTCCGTGTATTTCTGCCTTCAGTTTCTTCCAACTACGTCGTATAGTTTTCAGTGTACAAGTTTTTCACCTCCTTGGTTAAACCTATTCATAAATTTTTTATTCTTTTTGTTTTCATTGTAAATTGAATTGTTTTCTTAATTTCTTTTTCTGCTAGCTCATTGCTAACATACAGAAATGCAACAGATTTTTAAAAAAATTTTTATTTAGTTACTTTTAGCTGGGCTAGGTCTTCATTACTGCATGGGTTTCTCATTGTGGGTTTCTCTTGTTGTGGAGCACAGGCTCTAGGTGCCCGGGCTTTAGGAGTTGCAGCATGTGGGCTCAGTAGTTGCATCTCCCGGGCTCTGGAGCACAGGCTCAGTAGTTGTGGTGCTTAGGCTTGGTTGCACTGTGGCATGTGGGATCTTCCTGACCCAGGAATCGAACCCACAACTCCTTCATTGACAGATGGATTCTTCACCACTGAGCCACCAGGGAAGCCCCTGCAACAGTTTTTTGAATGTTAATTTGTACCCTGCAACTTCATTCGTTTGTTATTTCTGACAGTTCTTGTCTTCAGGATTTTCTGTATATAAAATCATGTCATCCACAAATAGTGAGTTTCACTTCTTCCTTTCCAACTTGGATGCCTTTCATTTATTTTTCTTGCCAGATTTCTCTACTGGAAGTCTAGGCCTTCCAGTACTATGTTGAATAAGAGTGGTGAGAGTGGGCATCCTCGTCTTGTTCCTGATTTTAGAGGACTAGCTTTCAGTTTTTCATCGTTGAAAATTATATTACTTGTGGAGTTGTCATATATGGCCTTTTTATGTTGCCGTATGTTCCTTCTATACCCACTTTATTGAAATTTTTTTTATCATAAATGGGCATTGAATCTTGTCATATGCTTTTTCTGCATCTGTTGAACTGATCATATGGTTTTTGTCCTTGATTTTGTTAATGTGGTGTTCATGTGAATTGATTTGTGGACACAGCCCTCCTTGCATCCCATGACGTGTGGGATCATAGTTCCCCGACTAGGGTTCAAGCCCATGCCCCTTGCATTGGAAATGCAGAGTCTTAACCACTGGATCACGGAAGAAGTCCTCCTTTTTTAGAGATTAAAACTCTTTTGTAAAGTATTCCTCTGTTCACTCATTTTTTCCCCTCTGTTCGCTTTTATTCCTGAGTTCATTGAACTGCCTTTCTGTTGTGCTTTTTTTTTTTGTAGCTCTTTGACTTGCTTCATGAAGGCTGTTTTGAATTCTCTTATCAGTTAGCTCACAATATTCGATAACTTTAAGTTTGGTTACTGGAGAGTTATCATTGTCCTTTTGTGATAAAGTGTTACTATGGTTCTTCAATAAGGAGAAATTGTTTGATGAAATTGTTCTTCTGCCGGCACATTTAAAGTAGCAAGTAACCTGTCTGCTTGATTCTGATAACACAATAGATTAGAAATTAGAGGCCTTTCCTTTGTTTTCCAGCAGATGGCACCACAGCACAAGTTTTGGGTTTGTCTTCCCTCAGCTGCTTCTGTTTATGTTTGAAAGTCAGCACTTGGTGCCCTCCACCATCTCAGTCTGCCATGTGGCCTTCATTATCATTTCTTGTACCTGCAGGGCCATGGATGTCTTACTTCTGCCAGTGTTGCTGGCATAGCCGCCTGGTGCACCTCCTGTTCAGGATCCCTTGAGTGGTAGGTTCCACTGCTGTTGTGGAGGTAGCAGGGAGTAGGGAGAAGTAGCCACATCCAGTGTTGTAAGATTCATGGGCTCCGCGACTTTGGGGTGGGGGTGTGGGTGACTGGAGTCACGTGCACTGCCTCCCCTGCTACTACCAACCTCTCTGGGGCTGGAGGTCTGGGCACTGTGGGCACCATCTCTATTGTTCCCTTGGTTCTGCCACCTCCATGTGTTTCAGTTCACCACCTTTAGTTGTGCATTTGTGTGAGAAATACTCCAGTGTCTCGGTGTGTTGGACACAGGCACCTTTGTGGTGTTGTGAATGTTTTACTGGTTGTAAGATGAAAGGGAGAGACAAAGGTAGCTTTTCACTCCACCGTGTTACTGACGCTCAGAATGGTTCTTTTACACAAAAATTGGGTTATGTGGCTCTCCTCCTTGAAACTCCTTACACTTGACTCGAAGTCGAGATTCTCAAGCTGTTCCCTTATGGCCTGGCCCTGTCATCTCATTCTTAATCCCCACTGCCACTGTTGAGTTCCTTGAATTCACCTAGTTTCTTCCTGTGTCATCTTCCATGTTTCCCTGATCAGAAACGTAAGCTCTTTTGCCCCTCCTTCCTAACACCTTCCCTGCATGTTTGTCACATGCATATGGGTCACATGCACACGCGTGGTAAACTTGTCTCATTTTTCAGCTCTTTGCTTAAATGTCACTCTCATAGAGCCCTGCTCTGATCCTCAAAAAAAAAAAAAAAGAAAAACTCTCCAAAACTTGCCAGTCTCTCTGATGGCTCTTTGATGTTTTCCTTTATAGCAAGCACTTAGCACAATTTATAAGCATAGATTTGTTTACATGTTTACCAAGTTCCTTCTCCTTTAGTAGACCATGAGCTCCACAGCAGTGCAGGACTCATCATGTCTGTCTGTATCACATTCCTATTCAGTGCCTAGCATGGAGTGTGCCCTGGGTTATTACTGCATGAGCAAATGAAAGAATGTAGAGGCTAATTTCATGGCTTCTCCTTGTCATGAGCTATTTATTCAACAACTATTCAGAAAACAGTTTTGTGTCGGGGTGGTGAGATTATGTTCTTTAATATTTTTATGTTTTGGTATGAAACCATTTTTCCAAATGGTGTCTCCTGTATGCAGGCAGAGTGCTCAGAGCTCACGTTGTTTCTGTGTGTTTGAGTAGGTTGGATCCCAGAAACTGTGGAAGAATGGAAGCTTCTCCTACATCTGGTGCAGAACACAAGCACAAAGCCAGCCCCCCAGCAGTCACCAGATGGAAACTCCAGCGATGGGCCTTCCCCTATTACTGTGGAGAATGTGGCCCTCCTGTTAGCTAAGGCCATGGGCCCAGACCGGGCCTGGTCACTGCTCCAGGAATGTGGTTTGACCCTGAAGCTGGCAGAGAGGTTTACCAGAACCTGCGATATCCTGAGAATTGCTGAGAAAAGGCAGAGGTAATGTCTGTCTGTCCTGCTCTTGTCCTGCCCTGTCCACAAGCACCTGGGGAGTATAGAATCCCACAGATTTTCAGAGGGGACGGGACTGTATAGATCGCATAGTCCCAACCCCTCACAGATGAGGGGACAGAGACTCCTCTGTTGATTTAGGTGATTAAGGGAAGAGGCTGAAGTAATACTTTGTTTATAGTCGTGACCAAGACACTTGTAGGTTAATGTGAATACCCAAATATCTTTAAGAATATTATTTGTACCATATACCTAATACCAGCAATGCAGGAGACCAGGGTTTGATCCCTGGGTCAGGAAGATCTCCTGGAGATGGGAATGGCAATCCACTCCAGTACTCTTGCCTGGAGAATCCCATGGGCGGAGGAGCCTGGCAGGCTACAGTCCATGGGGTCGCAAAGAGTCAGACACGACTGAGCGACTCACACATACACACACACACACCCCTGATCAGCTCAGTCAGTTTAAAAAAAAAAATTTTATTTTATTTTTTATTTTTTTTTTTAAAATTGTGGTAAAATACAGATAACATGAAATTTACTTTCAACCATTTTTAAGTAGTTGGTTCAGTAGTGTTAAGTATATTTGTGTCATTGTGAAGTTAATTTCCAGAAGCTTTTCATCTTTGGAAACTGAAACTCTGTCCCCATGATTCCGCCCTTCCCCCTCTGCCCCCTCCTTGGCAAGCACTGTTCTTCTTTCTGTCTGGAACCATGCAGTGTGTGTCTTTTTGTGGCTGGCTTATTTCACTTAGCATAATGTCCTTAACCATCTTGTAGCATTTGTCAGAGTTTCCTTTTTTTTCTGATACTGAATAATATTTCATTGTATGTATATAACCACATTTTGTTTATCTGCTCATCTCTTAATAGACACTTGGGTTGCTTCCGCCTCTTGCTATTGTGAGTAATGCTGCTGTGAACATGAGGATACAAATCTCTCTTTGAGACCCTGCTTTCATTTCTTTTGGGTGTATACCCAGATGTGAAATTGCTGGATCAGATGGTACTTCTGTTTTTAATTTTTTAAGACGCTCCTGTACTAATTTCCATGGATCCTGCACCATTCTGCATTTCTACCAGTGGTGCACAAGGGTTCCTGTTACTCCGCATCCCTACCAACACTAGTTATTATGTTTTGATAGTTAGCTATCCTAATGGGCATGAGGTGATATCTCATTATGGTTTTTAATTTGTATTTTCCTGGTGATTAGTGGTGTTGAACATCTTTTCATATAGTTGTTGGCCATTTGAATGTCATCTTTGGAAAAATACCTGTTCAAGTTATTTGTCCATTTTTCAATTGCGTTATTTGTTTTTTGTCATATGAATTCTTTACGTATTCTGGATATTAACCTTTGAGATATATGATTTGCAAATATTTTCCCTTTATATATAGGACAAGGTGCCATATTCATAGGATGCCTTTTCACTCTGTTAGTTTTGTCTTTTGATGCACAGAGTCAGTCAGCTTTTTGAATCCTTTACTTCTGTAAAGAATGAACAGTGACAACTAAATTTGCTTGTTTCTTTTCTTTGGGATTTCAGAGCCTTGATACAAAGCATGCTCGAAAAATGTGACCGGTTTCTCTGGTCTCAGCAGGCCTAGCTGAAGAAGACGCAGCAGGGTGTCACGACATGTTGAGAATGACTGAGTTGTGCTCCTGAGCCTCCTGAATACATTTGTTCTTGAAGGAAAGGCCCCATCGGAGATCCCAGCACCTTTTTGGGAGCACATTCATCCCTGTCTGTTACCTCTGCATTTGTGGCTCTATCTGTGACCTCAGTGTTTTTCAACCAAAGTTGAATTTTGAAAGGAATCAGTCCTTGTTTGCTAAAACGAAATGCTCTGGAAGGAAGCAGAATGTGAATATTCCCAGCTGTGCAGCCCTTATGCTGGACAACAGTATGATTGGTTCCTTGTTGGTGGACTGGGGAAATTCTTTTCCTATCATGACTGGCATGCAGGGAGCAAAAGTTTCTCAGCCTGATCACATGAAGACATACAATGTAGTTGATAGAAATTGAATTCCTTTCTTATTTTCTCTGGGATACTTGAGAAATTACCAAAGTAAGACCCAGTAGAATGTAACTAACACATAAAATAAGTGAAACACTGAAGATTCAAATTAAATGTATAAATGAAATGGCCTCATATTTAAATTGAGCTAATTTAGAATATATTTTTTTCTAGTGCTTGACATTTTCTAATCCGAACCTATATAAAACTAATTCATTACTAGAGATGTTTTACTTCAGTCTTTCCTAAATAAAGTAGCCCAAAGGAATCATGCACTTTTAAAATTTGTTTTTTAAAGGCCATAATAAAGGCAGGCTGAGTCTTGATAAAGACTGCAGCAAGTAGTTGTATTGTTTAAGCCAAGTACTAGATTACCATTTTCAGGCTTCTGTATACTTACACAGCCTGTTTTACTAATAATAACTGTAAAATCTGATTTTTGTCTAGAATGTAGGCATGAGGCTCACTGTGTATAATTTGCAGGAAGGTGTTGTGTAAACTCAGTGCAGAATAAGCAAAAGGCTGGATACATTGAATGATTCACTACTTTTTTCTTCATTTATAACACAACCAGAGAACTAGAGACACAAATTGCCGTCTAACAGTTCAGACAGTTAGTTCCTTCCTCACTGTTAGGAAATCCTAACAGTTTTGATCACCAGTGTGTGGCAGGGTGTGTGTGTCATGTGTTTCCCCACACCAAGCAATTCTCCAATACCAGCTGAGTGTTCTTTCCACTCATTTGAAAGTTCAGTCTGGAGATGGCATTGAATTCTGCAGGTTAAGGCTCATTCCCACAAAACTGCCAGCACTTCAGACGCCAGCCACAAGTCCAGGTTGTTAACTGTACAAGCACCCCTCTTTTTATTGCAGTTTGTTTTGTTGTGCTTCACAGATGCTGTTCTTTTATGTTTTTAAACAAAGTGGAGATTTGTGGCAACCCTGCACTGAGTAAGTCTATCAGTACAGTTTTCCAACAGCATTTCCTCACTTTGTGTCTCTGTCACATTTTTGTGATTCTTACAAAACACAGAGTTTTTCACTATTATTTGTCATGGTGATCTGTGTCAGTGATCTTTATTATTACTGCTGTAAATGTTTTGTGGCGTCACTGCACCCACGTAAGGCAGTGAACTTAATCGAGGAATGTGTGTTCTGACTGTTTCAACTGATTATACCCCATCCTTTTCCCTTTCTTCAGGTCTCCCCATTCCCTGACACACAGCAATAGGCCAATTAATAGCCTTATAACAGCCTCTTAAGTATTCAAGTGAAAGGAAGAACTAGTTATACATCTCTCACTTTAAATCAGAAGGTAGAAATGATTAAGCTAAGTGAGGAAGGCGTGTTGAAAGCTGGAGTAGGCTGAAAGCTAGGCCTGTTGCATCAAACAGCCAAATTGTGAATGTGAAGGAAAAGTATGTGATGGAAATTAAAAATGCTACTGTGATGAATACAAGAATGAGAAAAAAGTGAAACAGCCTTGTTGCTGATATGGAGAAAGTTTTAGTAGTCTAGACAGAAAGCTCAAACCAACCAGAGGATTCCCCTGAGCCAGAGCATAATCCACAGCAAGGCTAAGAGAGATGAGGAAGCTGCAGAAGAAATATTTGAAGCTAGCAGAAGTTGGTCCATGAAGGTTAAGGAAAGAAGTTGTCTTCATAACTTTTGTGTAAAGTGAAGCAGCACGTGTTGATGTAGAAGCTGCAGCAAGTTATCCAAAAGATCGAAGATCATTAATGAAGGTGGTTACACTAAATAACAGATTTTCAGTGTTGATCGAACAGCTTTATATTGGAAAAGAATACCATCTAGTACTTTTCATCTAGCTAGATAGGCAAAGTCAATGCCTGGTTTCAAAGGTTCAAAGGACAGGCTTACTTTCCTGTTAGGGGCTAATGCAGATAGTGACTGAGTTGAAGCCAGTGCTTATTTACCATGGTGAACATCCTCGGGCCTTAAGAGTTAGGCTAAGTCTACTCTGCCTGTGCCCTGTAGGTGGAACAACAAAACCTGGATGAGAGCACACGTGTTTACAACAAGGTTTCATGAATATTTTAAGCTCACTGTTGAGACCTACTGCTCAGAAAAGAAAAAAAAAGATTCTTTTCAAGGTGTTAGTGCTCACTTGACAATGTACTGCATTGCCCAAGATAGAGATATACAACAAGATTAGCATTGTTTTTATGCCTGCTAACACATTCATTCTGTAGTCTATGGATGAAGGAGTAATTTCAACTTTCAAATATTATTTCTTAAGAAATGCATTTTGTAAGATAATAGCTGCCATATATTATGATTCCTTTGATGGATATGGGCCAAGTAAATTGAAAACCTTCTGGAAAGAATTCACCATTCTAGATGCCATTAAGAACATCCACGATTCATGGGAAGAGGTCAACATACTAACATTAATAGGAATTTGGAAAAAGTTGGTTCCAACCCTCATAGGTGACTTTGAGGGGTTCAAGACTTCAGTGGAGGAAGTAATTGCACATGTGCAAAGAGCAAGGAATCTAGAATTAAAGGTAGAGCCTGAAGATATGATTGAATTACTATAATCATAAGATAAAACTTATAGTGGATGAAGAGAGTATCTTCTTTTGGATGAGCAGAGTGATTTCTTGAGATGGAATCTACTCCTGGTGAAGATGCTGGGAAGATTGTTGAAATGACAACAAAAGATATAAGATATTACATAAACTTCATTGACAAAGCAGTGGCAGGGTTGAGAGAAAATTGACTAATTTTGAAAGAACTCTTACTATGGGTAAAATACTATAAAGTATTGCATGCTACAGAGAAGTCTTTTGTAAAAGGAAGAGAAGGAAGAGTCAATGATGTGGCAAACTCCAGTGTTGTCTTATTTTAAGGAATCACCACAGTGACCCCAACTTTAGGAAACACCACCTTGATCAGTGAGCTACCATCAACATGGAGACAAGACCCTCTCCCAGGAAAAAAATTACAACTTGCTGAAGGCTCAGATGATGGTTAGCACTTTTTTAGCAATAAAGTGTTTTTAAATTAAGACTTATACATTGATTTTTAAGACAATGCTATTACACGCTTAATAGACTATAGTAGAATATAAACATGACTTATATGCACTGGAAAACTAAAAATTCATGTGACTCGCTTTATTGCTGTGGTCTGGGGACTGAACCCACTGTATTGCCCATGTGTGCCTGTGTTTCTGACCAATTGGCTGTAAACCAGAGGTTCCCACGATCCACTCCTTGGGTTTGATGAATTTGCTAGAGCGGCTTGCAGAACTCGGAGATACATTTTACTTACTTAGATTTATCAGTTTATTATAAAAGCCTACAAGTCAGGAACAGCTGGATGGAGGGGATGGTGTGGGGAAGGGACAAGGAATTTCTGTGCCCTCTCCCAGTGCCACTTCAGATGGATCGCTACATGTTCACCAAGCAGCAGCCTCCTGTGGGAGGAAGAGGTTGAGTTCAGTGGCCAATGGCCCGTGTCAGGACTGAAAGTTCCAGGCCTGTAATCCCGTGGTTGGCTGCACTGGCAGCCGGCCCCCATCCTTAGGTGTGGTCAAAAGTCACCTCATTAACATCAAAAAGACACCTGGAAATTCCAAGGGTTTTAGGAACTCTGTGCCCAGGAAAGGGGATGAAGACCAAATATAATAGATTTCTTATCAGTTCAGTTCAGTCGCTCAGTGGTGTCTGACTCTTTGTGCGCACCCCATGGACTGCAGCATGCCAGGCCTCCCTGTCCATTACCAACTGAATGGGATTTTTGCTTGTTTTCCTTGGAAAATAAATTTAGGTGAATTTTTTTTTCCTTTAATGCTAGAAAATTCTCTGTACTCTTGATAAATGAGGATAGATGTAACATGCCCTAGAAAGATATGCTGTAAAAGATTGCACAGTTGTACCAGTTCGGGCAGTTTCCTCCTGGGATTTCCTCTAGACCATCTTTTGCATGGTCATTGTGTAATGACAAAATCTGACAGTGACAGGAGGGCCTTCACCCTTTACGTTAGTACAGACTCATGTCCAGTAACCCAATACAGCCACAATCAATTCAGATGGCAAAAATACTGTCAGTTAGATGTTTTATGTTTGAATAGTCTACTTGGATATTAGTGTTTGCAAGTACAGCTTGTAATCTTTCACTTGCCCTGTGCTTGTCTCACTTGTAGTCCTGCACCCAGGCCTGACTGGTGTTTAACAGGGCTTCAGGGTAGCATAGTGGCTGCTAGCCTGGGTTTGTCCACTGGGGGGGAAAAAAAGGCACAATGTGACAGTTGTGAGTTGTTTTGTTTGAGGCAAAATGAGGACTATAATCTGGGAGATGGCATTTCAGATAGATCTAAGAAACTGTTCCAAAGAGGTAGGGGTGAGGAGTGTTACAAATGACTTCAGTGAAGGACGGTGCTTGCAGCCAAGCACACATTTTGGCAGAACCTTTCTTCTGGTCAGGAGGAGCAGATGTCATCGTTAATGATTTTAGTGCTCTTCTAGAGGAGAGGCAAGCGTTGAGCTCATAAAGTCTTCTGAAAGTAGCTATCTGAAGACTTACTCAGTTTTTCCCAGATCACTGGAGTGTTTCATTCTTGATCTCCACCCTGAATTCCTTTCGGGGCATGGTGAAAGGTCAGCAGTTCATGATTTAATCCTTGTAGAAGCAATTGACAAGTGCCAGTGTGTAGTTGGCATGTTCTGAGGCAGACTGGCTTTGAATGTCTGCTCTTTCTCTGGTTAACCTCAGCTAAGTTGCTTTGTTTCTGCAGGTCTCAGTTTCCTCATCTGTGAAATGGGGTTAATAGTAGCCCTGCCTTAGGTAGCGGAGGATTAAATGAGATAAGTGTAAAGCAAAACTACCTACAAAATGCAGAAGATAGTGCCTGTGTCTGGGTAATAAATACTAGCTCTTATTTGAAATATTTGAAATATCATTTTACTCAGTAATGGTCAGACCTGTGTAATTGATTTTCATGAATGGACGAAAGTAGGAAGCCCAAAATTGAAATAATTTCCTTGTCTGTATTAATTTGTCACTGCCCTGATCAAGGCTCAAAATCTTGTTATCTTGTCTCTTCCCCCTTCCTCAGCCCTCACTTTCAGTTAATAGGTAAGTTCCCTCAATTCAACGTTGGTGATTGTTTCCAACAGTTACTTATTTTTCTCTCTCTATTGCTACCAGCCCATGTTGTCGTTACTTATGGAGACAATTACATCTGTCTGTAGGGAACTTCTTCACTTCTGTTGAAAAACAAAATTGAACAGTGAATTTAAAGGTCTAATTGCTTTATTCAATGACTCATGAGTCAGGCAGCATCCCATCTAATAACTAGAAGAGTGCTCTGAATGGGTATACGAAGGGGAGGGCTTTTATAGAAAGAAGGGTGAGACAAGGGAGTTTATTAGCAAAAGAAAAGAATTATTTGTAGGTCAAGATATCTTTTTGTGGAAAAGGGACCATTAAGACTGTTATCATGCATATTACCTCTCAGGGGTGAAGGTGGTGAGATGGGATGAATGGAGAAGGCCCACTTGCAGATTACCTCTGACCAGAAAATTCCACTGGTTAAGATTACATTTCTGGGGGCGGTTGAAACTGCAACTTGGTTGATTATTAAAGTCTCGGTTCCATGGACTTTCGCACACGTGGCACCCTTTGGGTCCTGTGATTTTCTCTAACGCTTCTAAACACTGCCTTGCCCCCTACCACCACCATGCAGTCTCCGCACATCACAATGGAACCAACCTTCATTATCAGGTGATTCACAAACTTGCCACATATTAGAATCATCACGGGTCTTGTTACAAATACGAATGTGGGAATCTTGCCCCAGACCTGAACTTGTAGACCTAAAGACAAGTTTAACATCCTTCAACTTGTCTGCTATCCCCACATTGTTCAGGTTATCCTAGTTGGTAGATAAACCTCGGCCCCTCAGACTGATTGGTTCTTTGGATCTCATGGAAGGTCACTGGAGACGCTCTGTCAGAATCCTTATCCTCTAAGGCATAATCTTCAACCCCTTCCCAATTGGAAACTTTTGTAGCTCCCCTCTGCTTTCCAAATGAAGCCCAAGTCCTTGAGCTTGGTATTTAAAACTGATGAAAAAAATTATTTTAAGGCAGGACAAGAAAAAAATTTAACATAAAATTTTCTCTGCCTTTTAAACTACTATCCTCTTCTCTTTAGTGTACACTGTGTGTCTGTGTTACGTTAACTAGATTCCCTTAAAAGACACAGGAATGCCTACTTGCCAAAAAGAAAAAAAAAGCAATTTCCTCCTGGCACCAGCAAGATAACATCCTAGGATTTAAGGTTTCCTTCCTTGATCCTGTAAGGAGTCACAATGACCCATTACTCACCTTGTTGGACTATGTCAACTTGTCAGTGTGACACTTTGATGTATAACTCTTTGTCTCAAAAACATATAGCTACTTTGACTTCTAATGGGTGGAACAGTCTTCAGGGCTTTTTTTTTTTTTTTTTTTAATAATTTGTTTATTTTTGGCCATATCCCAGAGCTTGCTGGACCTTAGTTCCCTGATCAACGATCGAACCTGCACCCTCACTGGTGAAAGGGCAGAGTCCTAACCACTGGACCACCAGGGAATTCCCCTCAGAACTTCCTGCAAGACTGTCTCCTGAGTTGTAATCTTCATGTTGGCTCAAATAAAATTTCTATTTCTTTTTAAAAAGATTTTGTTTAATGTGGACCATTTTAAAAAACAACACTTTATTGAATTTCTTACAATATTGCTTCTGTTTTATGTTTTGTTTTTTTGACTGCAAGGCGTGTGGGATCTTAGCTCCGTGACCAGGGATTGAACCCATACTCCTGCGTTAGAAGGTGAAATCTTAACCACTGGTCCGCCAGGGGAGACCCCCCTCTCAGATTGAGTATTGATTGAAAGTTGTTGACAAGGCCCTCAATGACTTGTTGCTAGATTCTTGTTCTCAGTTTCAGAGCCCAGATTTGTCTCTCATCCTGGGCGCTGTTCATGGACACGCTCTGCACTTGCCCTCTGGTCGTGCCCGTGCTCAACCCTGACCTGCCCTTTGCCCCAGGGCCCATCTGCTGAAATTCCACCAGGGTTCTGTCCCTTCCCGTTCCACATGGCAAGTATTTTTTTTTTTTAGTTGTAAAATGCAGATAATATAAAATTTACCATCTTAACTGTTTTGTGGTTCAACAAGGGACTGAAATTGCCCCTTTTGCCAGGAACAGTAACTTTAGGGTAAAATTTAGAGCAAACCCCAGTTTTTCTCACCCCTTCATTTAAAAGAAATCTGGGTACCATGAAGCTTCCTGAGTAACAGTACAGAATTACAACACAACGCTACTGTGCAGAGATGACTAGCCTGGAGTTTCCAGTCAACCTTGGTCTAGTGGATCAAACACAAACCGCAAGAGAGGCTGGAAAATTCCTGCTTGGTATTTCTTCCCAGAGGACTCAGAAAAATACTGGCACTGCTGTGTCCTAAATACAGAGACTGTTTTCTTGGACTGGGGTTTTCCCATCTTGCCCAGGTAATAATACATTATTCCAGATGGAATACTCTGAATCCGTCTGAATATTCAAAATGACATATACTAGTGATCTAGGCATGATTTCATCTGATACTAATAGGCAAAGCCTGGGTTTCATGGCTTTATATCAGTGTTTTGAATTCCTCTGCTGTGGAGCTTTTCCTAGTTAAACCACCCACCTTTGTGGCATGAGGCTGTGCACCCATGCAGAGCCCCACGCCTAGCACAGCCCTGTGTTTGGTTTAATGCCCCGCTTTCACCATCTTGGAATTTTTAAGAATTTCTGAACATGTTTATTTGGGACTGGTACCACACATGATATAACTGGTCCTGCCTGCCGTGGTAGATCTGAGGTACAGCTTGAGATTTTGCATTTCTGGCCGAATCCCAGGTGATGACCGTTTTACAGCTTGTTCCGTTCTCAGTTTATTTAGGCTTAAATCAACTTTCTCTGGAGAAAGAACTTTCTGTGAGGGGTGCCTAGGGACTTGACTCCACATGGATCAAACAGAAGCTCAGGCTCTCTGGTTCCTCTCGTCCAGTGATACTGGGCGATGACTGGAATGGCTTTTATTGTTTTAGCTGAGATATCATTAGCATATAGCATCACGTTAGTTTCAGGTATACAGTGCAATGATTTGATATTTGTACATATTGTGAAATGATCATCAAGATAAGTCTGGTTACCACCCATCACCATACACAATGACAATTTTTGTGTGTGTGTGATGACAACTTTGATGTACTTACATGTGGAATCTAAAAAATAAACCTGAGTATAACAACAACAAAAAAGAGACTCACAGTTAAAGACAACAAATTAGTGATTACTAGTAGGGAGAGAGAAGGGAGGAAAGGGCATGACTGGGGTAGAGGGTTGAGAGGTACAAACTGCTCTGTATGAAATAAGCTACAAGGATGCACAGGAAATACAGCCAGTATTTTATAATGACTATAAATGCCATATAATTTTTAAAAATTGTGAATCACTGTGTTGGACATCTGAAACTTATGAAATATTGTACATCAACTATACCTCAATTTAAAAATATAAAAAGAAAATATCCATGCACCCCTGTGTTAACTGCAGCATATTTACAACAGCCAAGATATGGAAGCCATCTAAAGCACCTTAAAGTCCATCAGTGAGTGAATGGATAAAGATGATGTGGTATAATGGAAATACCTTTTGTAATGTATTACCTTGAAAAAATTCCCTTTTTACTAGTTAAAAAAATTAATTCTTTCACTCATTCACTTGTTCAATAAGTGTTGAAGTCCTATTACATGCCAGATACCTTGCTTAGTGCTGGATATTTAAAGTTAAATAAGATAGAAATTGTTACAATCTAGGGTTGAAGACAGACCAAGAAAACCATCAAAACAACCCCCCTAAAAAACCAAATAACAGAAAACGTAAACCGAGAAATGAATAAAATCATCTCACATATTGATAATTGTTAGGAAAGAAGTAATAGCCATGGTAGGCCACCCAGAGTAGCTGGAGAAGGCCATCCTGAAGAGGAATTTCAAGTGAGAGGTGCAGGAAAACAGAAGCAGCCTTGTGAAGGATGGGTAGGAAGCATGTTCTGGGCAAAGGCAATACCACATACCTATAAATTAGAGTTTGACTCATTGGTGGGACTGAGGGAAGACCAGTGTGGCTGGAGAGGAGAGCTGGGAGCGTATGGCATGAGATGATGCCAGAACATGACCAGGGACCAGATCTGCTAAAGAGTTTTAAGTAGAAGGGACACATGATCAGATTATGGTTTGCAACGATCAATCTGTGTGCTGGAGAGACAGGTCTTTTTTGCCTGTGACAGTCCCAGTTTATTCCTGTCATCCTGGCATAATTATTACTAAGGCCTCTTTTCGTTCTGGAAAGTGACTTGGTTTTGATGATAAGTTATTCAGTCAATTTAAGCAGAAGGGGAAACCATGAAGATGGGGAGACTAGTTAGACAGTGGCTGCAGGAACCCAGGTGAGAAATGGTGTTGGAGGTGCACATGAAAGCAGGTTGATGGATTAGAGATGAAATCTGGAAATGGAATCACAGGACTTGCTAGTGGATTGGATGTGGGGTAAAGGGAAGGGAAGCATCAAGCATATATCTCCATTTCTGGGCTGAATAACAGAGGGAACAGTGATGTCATCTGCTGAAATGGAGGGGCCTGCAGGTGAAAAGTTCTGAAGGCAGATGAGACTTCCCTTTGCGAGTGAGATCTCTGGAAGCCATCCAAGCAGAGGTGTCTAGAGGTCAGTCAGATATTCAAGCACGGAACTGGGAAACCAGGTTTCTGAGCGAGGGAGGTGTAATTTTCAGAACCATCAGTGTATAGGTGCTATTTCCTGCATTTGGAGAAAACTTGGAGACATAAAATGTGAGAGTCCTGGGGTGGGAAGGGGTGGGAGGTGGAAGGGAGGTTAAAGAGGGAGGGGACATATGTATACCTATGGCTGACTCATGTTGATGTATGGCAGAGGCCAACACAATATTGTGAAGTAGTTTTCCTTCAATTAAATTTAGGGGGAAAAAAAAGAGAAAAAAAAACCTTAAAGAAAGTGAGAACCCAGAACCAAGTCTGAGGGACCCTTAGAGTTTAGGGAGACGAAAAGACCCAGCTAAGGGGATAAAGGAAAATTAAAGGGAAACAAAAGGAGGGTATAGTATTATGAAGCCAAGAGAGACCCTTCCAGAAAGGAGAGAGAGGACAACTGTGCTGAGGATGTCTCAGAGACTTTCTGATACGAAACAGGAACCTGTCAGTTGTCTTGGCACCGTGGAGGTCAGTGGTGACCAGAGCTGTTTTGCTGAGTGGTGGGGACAGAGATCAGGCTGGTGTGCGTCAGAAGTGAGGAAACAGGAAGAGCAGATGGACAGACTCTCAAGTTTGACGGTAAAGAGGAAGAGGAAAAGGTGCAAGAGTGAAAAGTGACATGGATTGAAGTCTGGGTTTTCAATGTGGGAATTTATTAACGAAGCAGATACAGAGGGTCTGGACTCTGAGGTGTGTGGCATGTATCATGAGGAACAAACACTTTTTCCTCACTGAGTGAATGTCCCTGGGTGTCCTGTGCAGGACAAGAGCGCCACAGGAGCTGGATGACCGGGGTGTGTTCACAGTTTCACAAAGGAGGATTGTGGCTGTATCTCAGAAAAGTGAGTCTCTGACAAAATAAAGCAGGGAAAGGTTAACTGGGATTAAGGAGAATGTGACTGCCCATCAGCTGCTGAGAACAGGCTCAATGCTCTGCTGAGTTTAGGGTTTCAATGGTAGAGTCTGAATGGACCCCAGGTTGTAAGCAGCCTTTTGTTATGAGATTGTTCACTGTTAGATTTCTATCCCAGGTGCTGAAGGTCTAAGATTTTGCAAGATGAGGGGAAAGAAAGGAAACATTAGAGAGAGGATGATTGGCAAGGTTGGATATAGAAGCTTTCCAAATTTTTGTAAAAGGGAAAAATAAGTGTATTATTACTTGGCATGAAAGTTGGATACAAAAGTCTATTCACCATTCTTAAGATTTTAGATCATTTTACTTCTTGGAATCTGAAAAATTCCTAAACATCAAATCTGCAAACAAAAGAAAACAAACTGAACACCGAAACCAAAGTTTTTATCTGAGGAAGAGGTTTCTTGGTTTTCTAGGAATTTATGATTTACAGAATCACTCATAATTCCTGTGCTTTAACAGACCCATGGCAACCCTCTCCAGTATTCTTGTTTAGAGAACCCCATGGACAGAGGAGCCTGATGGGCTACAGCCCACGGGGTCACAAAAAGTCAGACATGACTTAGCGACAAAACAACAACAGACCCAGACGCCTTCCATAAGAGACAGTTTCCCTCAATAAGAAGAAACTGCTGCTGGCTTCCCTGGGTTGAGAAAGGACCAGGAGGGGAAAATGACTTCCTCTCAAGGACGTGAATCATATCCAAAAGAAACAAAGCCTCCTGGCTCTGAATTTTGATGTTGTCACTATTCCTCCACTTAACATGTTTGTTCCTGGGAACTTCTATAAAGCAAGGAAAATAGAGTGAAGGGAAGCAGCACTGGAGGCGGTTCTGGATGCACAGACAGAAACTGGTTCATAGTTGGACTTGTAGGTGCTGCTGAGTAACGAACTGGAGATTAAGGTGGCAGTTTCTGGAGCAGGATCCCACTGTCCATCCTCCTGTGGCTGTGTCCGTGCCCCCACACAGAGAGCACTAGGGACAAGCTAGGGGACTAGACCTGGGACAGAGAAGGTGACAGGACACAAATGCAGGGAGTGAGAAGGCCTGACAGAGAAGGGCCTGGAAATGGCCCCAGTGTAACAGAGGGGCCTGGAGAGGGAGCGGGTCTGATTAGGGGAAGGCTGGAGAGGGCGTCTGTCCTGAATGATGCTGAGATTGTGTCTGCGAACCAAACACACAGCCACAGGCTCAGCCTTCACGTGGGTGTCCTGCCATCAGTCCTGGAACTAATAGGCTGTCCTGATACCAAAGAATGACACACGGGTCTCAGTATTCCATCTCTTAAGCATTTATTAGATCTGCTGCCTTCTGTGGACAGAGAACTCTCTAGGTCAGTGTCCCTGCCCTTGAGGACTCACAGCCCGTCTCCTGAGCAGAGAGAGAGGCAGCTCAGTACTTGTCAGGCAGGCCAGCAGGTCTGAAGTGGTTGGGGTCTTTGCCACTCCGGCCCCATTCGTTGGCAAACTGGTCGGCCTTCGAGTCCTCTCGTACCTGCTCCCTGGTCATACCCTTAAGCAGAGGGTCTGTGATTCCCTGAATAGTTTCTCTGGCGTTACTGGAAAGGAGGAGGGCAGGGAGGGGATTAATCCAGGACTATGAGCCACAGCCCCACCCTCCCCATCTCTCCTCTTTCCAAGGGATCAATGACTCTGAGAGGAGCCAAGGCAAGAGGGGCTACAACCCTGAGGCTCCCTGGGCTCAGCCCACCTCAGCCCTGTGCTGGGTGAACAGCATCCATAGGGGGAGGGTGGAGAGTCGCCTGTCCCACCAGCCTTGCTCTGCTCCTCAGCCTCTCAGCCCTCACACTGGGCACAGAGCAGGAGGTGTTTAATAGTAGGAGGGCCCACAGCCCCCTGGAAAGTTCTCCAGGGCTTGGCCCCTCCAGGTTGTCCAAGGCAGCCGAGCTCTGCTCACCCATCCCCGCGACCCAGGGGCCCTGGTACCTGATCACTTTAGCAGCCCAGGCACCCCCTGGTCCCCTTTGGGCAGCGTCATAGTTTCCACGGGCATGGAAGTATTTGTCTGCGCCTTTGTAGTTGGCTTCCTTCATGTCAGAGTATGCTCTCCACATGTCTTTAGCCCCTGGGGGGAAAAGAAAATGATGAGATGAATGTGATCGTGTTTTGGTGAAAGAAAGAAATAAGTAATTTCTCCCACTGATTCTAGGTCTCAGCCTTCGACTAAGCCCTTGGAGATTGTTATATTGGCTTGAAATAAATGTTTCTTTACTTCTCACTCACCTCCCTGGTCTGAAGCTGTGAGTATCACACTTGGTACAAGTTTTATGCTGTTTGATTTCATTCTAAGTCTGTTGGTGCTTTGTTTCTGGAGGTGTGTGATGTGTGTGAAGAGAGGTCGATGCTTTCTTTAAGGGATGTTTGCTTATACTATGAACCTCCACCTGGAAAGATGCAGGAAAGGCTCTGACCAGAGCTTGAGAAGAAGGATGATACTGAGAAAGGCTGTGGATATAGGATACTCCCAGCCTGGTCAAGGGGAGAAATCCAGCTCTGGGGACTAACTCAGGCCTGAGTACATCTGAATACTCAGGGCATGTTTGCACATGGGCAACCATCAGAATTCAATCAGCAGGTGATAAAGGTGAGTTCCCTAAGAGGGCTTTGAAGAAACAGGGTAATCAGATGCAGAAAAAGGGCAACTGAACCACCAGCTCTAAAGTTCAGTATCCTCTCCAGTAAAATGGAGGAGTAATGCCTCCCTCAGAGTGGTTATGCAGAAGAACTGGGGAAATACAGGTTGAGTTTATAGAACATTGTAGGTGCTTACTATACTATCACCCCTCTGGTCCTTAGAAGAGCAGGGCAAAAAAATAAATAAAGTAACTAAAGTAAGATGAAGGTCAGGGAGGCATGGACAGAAAAATCAGCCTAGATAGAATAAAATGGCAAAGGTTTAAAAGATTAGCTCATTAGGGAAAAGAGGAAAATATAATGTGGATTGCAATCATAGTTTATGTAATATCTCCATGAGATAACTTATCTTTATTTTAGGTGTTAGCTATTTCCCTTGTTCAGAAAAATAGTTTTATTGAGGGCTATGATATTCTTACTATAGCTATTCACTCTGAGTTACAGATTTAAATAGTTCCCTCTAGTCTAGAGTTGCTTAATAAGTACTTCCAAATGCACAACATATTTGTCCCTTGGGTGCAAAACCAGGCAGTGGTTCTCAATATTTATTGCGCACAAAATCAAGTGGGGTGCTTAATAATGGACAGATTTGCAGAGAGCCCCAGGGACTGTGGTTCAGGGAAGGGACTGTGTGTGCATCCAGGCACCTGCATTCCACAAAGCACCCAGAACAAGGGTGATTCTCATGCAAGTCATTCTAGAGTGCCCCTTGAACAACACTGACCTAAGAGATGAAAAGATATTTTTATCTGGGTCTGTGTGAATTTAGACAGAATTAAGAGCAAACTCTTAAAACAGTTATTGAGTAATTATCACAGAAAAATAACAACACCAAATAGTTTTGGGAAATAAATTACGGCCAGTTTTCTCTGTCTAGTCAGGTCTATGTCTCTTGCTGGAGGGTTCTCACCAGGTCTCGGCCTCAGTAGTACCATCACTGAGGAAACTCATGGTGCCATTTACTGTGGGGAGGGGAACTCTACCGGGTTTCCTTCCAAAGGCACCAATGCCCATTCTCTGCCACCTGCTCAGATAAAGAGCAGGATGCGTGTTCACAGACCCCTCACCCTCCGCGTGTACTCTTGTCTGGGAGGCAGTAAAAGGGCCGAGGTTAACAGCAAGGATGCTGGGTTCAATCCTGCTCTGCTGGAGGACGTTGGAACTTATCTTCATCTCTTGGGGCCGCAGGTTGTCTGATAAGGGGTAATGGTCCCTACATTGCAGGACTCAAGGATTAAACCCTGAGGAGGAAAACGAGTCGATTCTTGCTTGTAAAGCTCTTAGACAGTCTTGACCAGCTACTAAAAAATCAGGTATTTTAGTTATAAATATTCTGCGGTTGCTCCCACTTCATGGCTACAGGAGACTTGGAAATGAGCCATCTCCAGTTGCCCGCGAGGGGGCAGCAGAGCCTTGCTGGTATTTTGGGAACATGTACCACTCCCCCCCAACCCCAGATGTCTTCCTCGCTCCTGCTGAAAGTTGGGGCCCAAACTTTAAACGACCTTGGGCTTGGGGATCCCCCAAAAGAGTGCAAAGCTTGCCAGAAAGCCTCGGGAAGTGCTACCATGAAAACTAAGTTCCTTTTCTGCCCACCTGTGGCCTTTGCCCTGTGGGGATGTGTCCTCTGCTCAGGTGAATCCTGGGGAAACACAGCCTCCCCTGGCCCATCCTTTGGTCCTTACCTTGACCAGCTTCCTTGAGGAATGTCCCCCATGTCTGGCTGCTGACACCCAGGATCAGGAAGCAGAAAATGATGCCCATGGAAAGTTTCATCCTGCAACAGAGAGATGAGCGGACTCAGGCAAGAATGATAGGGCTTGGGGCTGGGTTGTAATGTGGATACACTCTTACATTCCAAACATAAATCCCTCTGAATTTTATCTCGATAGATAGATGATAGTTTGTAACACAGCGGATCCAGCTCTCATTTCCATTGAATCCTGGGAACCCTGGTGATTTCCTGCATGAAGTATTGCAACGTGCTTTTATCATAAACCACTTTCCAGTCCAGTCATCCTCTATCAGCCCTGAAACCCAGCTGTGCTTCAAGTTTCCCAAAGCCATGAGCAGTGTGTCCATGCCGCCTCTCTGTGATATGAAATGAGGTGAACAAGGCACAGGTGTCTGTGGACCGTGTGCTCACCCCATCACCGCCTTCACAGAAGCAGACGAGGAGAGCCCCACTCCCTGAAGTGCTCATATCTGGTGGATTCTAATGGTCAGAACAGTAGATTCAGGAAGGAAGCAGAGAGTTGGGCTGCAGCACAAGAATGCTGGTGAAGAGAAAGTCTCCAAAGAGGAAAAGTGTTGGAAAGTTCTAGCACCTCACCTTTGGCCGTGCCCTCCTGCTGAGGCTCCTGTTGAAGCTGAGCTGCCTGTGCTGCCTGCCTGGGAGACGGGCCGGTGCTTTATATACTGACACTCGGCCAGTGGAGCAAATGAGAAATGGGGTGGAAGCAAAAAAAGAGAAAGAAGGAAAGAAAGTTTGAGAAATCCCTCCTGACCAGAACACAGCATTCAAAACAGCAGTGTTATTCTTCACTCACATCTAATTTTCCTAGATTGTGCAATCTGGAAGTTTTCAGAATGTAGCATGTTGAGCTTTTCTTTCCATTTCAAGTCTCACTCCAGTGGCAAATGTTTTTTTCATCTCCCACAGTAGTGTACTGACATTTGCTGTGAAGGGTGTATGTGCTTAGTTGCTCAGTTTTGTCTGACTCTTTGGGACCCCATGGACTGTAACCCACCAGGATCCTCTCTCCATGGGACTCTCCAGGAAAGGATACCAGGCAAGAATACTCCATTGCCTTCTCCAGGGGAGCTTCCTCACCCAGGGATCGAACCAACCTGGGTCTCTTGCACTGCAAGTGGATTCTTTACCACCTGAGCCACCTGGGAATTCCAAAGACTAACATTAGAAAAAGAGTTGAGTAAAGAATGTGAGCAACAGGGCAAACGGAACAGCAGAACGGGTCCCTTAAAAGGGACAGCTCAGGATGAAGCTGGGACCTCAGGCTACAGCAGCAGGAAAGGAAGGAGATAAAACTCAGAAAAAGCAAACTTCCAGTACACACAGGGGGTGGATTCAGCACTGGAAAGGGAGTCTTCCAGATTCAAGGGTATTCATGATTAGGTGCTGTTGATGGTCATAACAGTAGGTTATACTGAGAGGTCATTGTAATCCAAGGAAGTTTGAGCTACAGGGAAGAAATTTGCTATGATATTGTGCAGAAATGATGCCATAAATATGAACAGGAAAAGTCCAGATACCTGTTAAATTACCAGGATAGAAGTTTCAGGAAGGATGCAGAGAAAGCCGATTTATCACAAGAATGCTGGAGGCTATGATGTCAGAGAATAGCTGTAGCAATCAGAAAAGCAGGACTGGGCTTTATTCTGTGAGTTCAGGAAGATAATCTTGGGAGGAAATTTCATGCAGGTGCTCTCACAGGGATGGCGTCTCTGATGAATTCCTTGCCCCATCTCTGCCTTTTCATCCAAAAGGGAAATTTCAAAGGTCACTGGATTTCCCAGAGGAGAAGGGATGATGCATGTGTAATATGTCACAGATGGTGGGGACCCAGAGGACATGGAACTGCTCTTCCTGACGGTGGGACCCTGGATTGGAGGCCTGAGGACAGCAGGAGGGCAAGTAAGGCCCAGCCCAGGAGCACCACCTCAGGATTCTTGCCTGGAGTGTTCACAGGAGAGAAGGATGTGAGCCATGCGTTGGAGACACGGGGAAGCGATCTCCAAGACAGATGCAAGCAAAACTTGGAGACGTGCGAACTGAGACATGGGGAGATGGTAAATTAGAGTCTGGAAGGACACAGGACTTGTGCTCAAGTAGTAATCCCGAGAAGAAGGAGGGTGAAGCATTTCCAATTTGTTACAAGACTCAGGGAAATATGAGCAGGGCATTAGAAAGAAGAGCGCTGGCCCACGAGGAAGATCACCAGGCGAGGATGACACGTGGCTAGGAACCATGGTCTTAGATTTGTTGTTGTTGCTGAGTCAGTAAGTTCGTGTCCGACTCTTTAGTGACTCCATGGGCTGTAGCCCCTCAGGCTCCTCTGTCTGTAGGATTTTCCAGGGAAGAGTACTGGAGTGTGTGATTTCCTTCTCCAGGAGATCTTCCTGACCCGGGGATCGAACCCACGTCTCCTGCATTGCAGGCGGATTCTTTACCACTGAGCCACCTGAGAAGCCCTGTCTTAGATTAGAACTTCTCAGAAATAGGATGATGCCTCTTTCTGCGTCTGGGACATATTTTATTTCCTGTAGGTGTAATGAGGTGAACATATAGGGCAGATAACTGTCTTTAGACAGTTAGCAATCCTTTAGGATTGCTCTGTCTGTTTGATTTTTATCCAAGGCAAAGCTAAGCAATATTTAAATATTCTCAACAGAACTTACACTCCTTGGGAAAGTTGGGGTTCCCTGAGGTCGGGGTAGTCTAGGTCCCTGAGCTGGCTTAGCTGACTTGGTCCCAGGAGTAGACATGGTGGGGAGAGGGGGTGTTGTCAACCATCTATAGTCATCGGCCCTGGACGTGCCCTGGGGCTGCTCCATAGAGGCGGGGCTGCGATGTCCACATCCGTTCTTCTACCTTCCTTGGGGCAGAAATCATGGGCCAGTGATCACATTCTTTTGCAACTCTTTGATTCTGTTTGGAGCCATTCAATACTGGAATTCCACTTCCCACTCTCTTGCATCATCCCAGTCATTTCTTATTTGGTAGAATCATCAGAGACAAAGCAAGTACAATTTCTAGATGCCAAGTCAAGCATTGCAAGTTCTCTTCCTTGTTATTTACGGCTCTCTGTCTTTGGAAGGAACACCCAGTTCCTTGCAGGGCCATGCTTAGAACAATAGACGACAGTAGTGGTCAGCTCTTTTTACTTGTTTCTCCTGAAAAAGAAAACCATCCTGTTATGGTGATTTCAGAGTCTTCAGGCCTTACAGGGATTTCCCAGGAGTCTTCCATGAGCAGCTGTGTCCTGGTTTGCAGAGATGGTCTCTGTTGGTGCCTCTTGTCTCAGATTAATGTTAATAGTGAGTGACAATTAGCAAATTGTTTTATTTTTGAAAGAGACCTGGTTTATATAACATATTAGAAGGGACCCCTCCCCTAATAGCCATGTGTGATAAGACTACTGAGAGGTTTAAGAGACGTTCATTTTCTGCTATAATTAAGTGGAAGAGAAGAACACCAAAGCGTAGCAACCAAAACCCAAAACCCCACAGGATACCCTGATCATGAATAACACTCGAGGCCTAGGTCCCAAAGTTTATGATATAGAGAAACCTCCTGTATTTGTTGCAGCTGCAGGAGAAGAGGGGATAGTCTCTCCTCACACTGACAGCGCTTCTTTCCCCAGCAGTTGGGAGGACGTGTAGCTTCTCTAAAGCCAAACCCTTGAATTCTACTACATAGCCCTGAGCGAGCGAGCGAGCGAGCGAGAGAGAGAGAGAGAGAGAGAGAGAGAGAGAGAGAGAGAGAGAGAGAGAGAGAGAGACAGGCCTGTGAAGTTCACAGTTTACCAAAAGGAAAAGAAACAGCTTTAGGACCAGAAAGGCTGGCCTCCCGCCTCTTCATCCTTCAGTTCACCAGAGAGATTAAAAGAAAATAGCACTGAAGAAGTTATTAATGCTATGTACATTGTTGGTTATTTGGTTGCACTTTTTTTTCCTAAAAAAAAAAAAAGACACATGATGGTTGGAATTCACACATCAGGGAAGGAAACCATACAGCACAGCTGCTCGGAGCTTCCTGAGGATCTCTATGTTTATCTGGTAGAGGGCAGCAGACCCCGATTCTGAGGTGACCTGCTAGGAGGGGGTCATCTCTGCTTTGGGGGGCTCCTCACTCTGCCCCTGGTCCAAGAGTGTAGGAAAACAGCCTCCACAGACTGCTGGTGTCATAAGGAAAGACCGACTTCCTAGAATCGCACACAAATCTGATGTCCGTCACTCCAAACCTGGAAACAACCATCTAAGAGACCAGATCCACAATGTTTCTCCTCTCAGCCAACTGCTGGTGACTCACACCTAGGATAACACCTGCATTCCATGCCTGTACACCCAGTGACTTCTGGCAGAGGCCACAACAGTCAACACCAACAATAGCTACAGTACAGCACAACATGAAACCCTTTTCAATGACTCTAGTATTTCTCAGCATAAAACCTCTTCAGCAGCATTATTCTGAGTTGACTAGAACCAGTTCACAGAGGTAGACTCTCCACACAGACCCAAGTGAGTGAGATTAATCTGAATTCTTCTTTCCTGGTTCAAAGTTAAACTTAATATGGAACCTCAGATCTCCATTTAATCAACTCATGGTAGCACATAATTTGGTAATTTAGATGAAGGAACAGCCTTTATTTATTTATTATTTTTTGGTGCAAAGAAACATTTGTCTTTTGGAAGTTAGTTAAGTATTAAATAAGCGAAAGTGGCTGTCACAGATCTCTTCTCCCCAGTACCCCCTACTAAGGCCAGTGGTTTTCCAGGAGAGTCTGCTAAAATCTCAGGGAACAGTTAATAGCATGTTACACAAGTACACCCATGGCTGATTCATGTGAATGTGTGGCAAAAACCACTACAATATTGTAAAGTAATTAACCTCCAATTAAAATTTAAAAAACCCCAAAAAACAAGTTGGTGTAGAAAACTAATCAAGAGTAGAGATGTACAGCTCATTGTGAAGAAGCAGAGTAACTTGATTCTGAAGTAAGAGATGGGCAATACAAGAAAACAATAGTCCCATTTTACCTCTAAAGGTGCAAACAATTCAAACAGAGCGTAGTGTTACCAAACCAAATATAAGCATTAAAAATTCCTCATAACTGAGTGAGGTCTCCTTTTGGAATGCAAGAATTGATCAACATTATGATTATAATTAATGTAATTCACCACATTATTAGCCTAAAGGAGAAAAGTAATATTATCTTGATTGATCAAAAAAGAGTTTGATAAAACTGAAGTTATGTTTCTTTTAAAAAATCCTTTAAGATAGAGTCACAGATGTAAGGAAAAAATCCTGTAGTTACCAAGGGATAAAACAGGGGGTGAGGAGGAATAAATTGGGAGACTGGGATTGACAAACACATAATACCATATATAAAATAGATAATTAATAAGGACCTGCTGTGTAGCAGAGGGAACTCTTCTCAATACTCTACAGTGATATATATGTGGAAAGAATGTAAAAAATAGTGGATATATATCTTGTTGATACATTTGCTGTATAGCAGAAACTAACAAACATTATAATTCAACAATAAGATTTTTTTTAAAAGAGAAAAAATGCTTTAGGAAATTACATTTCAAAGGGAACTTTCTTAATTTTATAAAAGTAAGATGAAATAAAATTAAAATTAAATTAATTTCATAAAATTAACGTTTTATAATGGAAAAATTAAAAAAATTTTTTTTAATTAATTTATTTGTTTTAGTTGGGGGCTAATTACTTTACAATATTGTAGTGGTTTTTGCCATACATTGACATGAATCAGCCATGGGTTTATGTGTGTTCCCCATCCTGAACCCCCTTCCCACCTCCCTCCCCATCCCATCCCTCTGGGTCAACCCATTGCACCAGCCCTGAGCACTTGTCTCATGCATCAAACCTGGACTGGCATTCTGTTTCACATATGATAATATACATGTTTCAATGCTATTCCCTCAGATCGTCCCACCCTCACCTTCTCCCACAGAGTCCAAAAGACTGTTCTATGCATCTGTGTCTCTTTTTCTGTCTCGCATAAAGGGTTATCGTTATCATCTTTCTAAATTCCATATATATGCATTAGTATACTATATTGGTGTTTTTCTTTCTGGCTTACTTCACTCTGTATAGCCCATCACTTGAAGGATCAGGAATGAGCAAAGAATGCCCACTCTCACCACTATTGTCTAACATAGTTCTGGAAGCCCTGACTGATGCCATAGTAAATAGAAGGAAGAGATATAAGAATAGGACAGGCAGAGATAAAACTGTCATCATGTGTATACCTATGGCTGATTCATGTTGAGGTTTGACAGAAAGCAACAAAATTCTGTAAAGCAATTATCTTTCAATTAAAAAATAAATAAATTTTTTAAAAATGTAAAAAAAATTTTCATTAGTATAATCATAAACCTCCAAGCCACAAAATCAACAGATTACTACAATTAATTGGGAAATTTATAAGATGGCTCACATTTGATCCAAAAACCAACAGGTTTTTCCATAGTAGAAATACCCAAATAGAAAACATGACTAAAAATAATAAACTATTCATAGTAATAGCAAAACTATAAAATTCCCAGCAATTACTTTCACCAGTAATTCACAGAACTGCAATGGAGAAGGTGTAAGACCTCTAACAAACACCTTAAAATATGATTCAAACACGGAGAGAAGTTTCTAGCTCACTGATGGGATGACTTAACATTAGGATGTTGATTCGACCCCAGGTTAATTCACACATTTAATACTGAAAATTTCAGCTCAATTTTTCTGGAACATAAGATGATTACTTCAAAATTCATATAGAGAAATAAAAGTCCATGCATAGAAAAGTCAGCCTCAAAAAAGGAGAGTATTAACAAGAGGGGCTTACCATACCAGGCATTAAGATAAACAGCAAAATACAGTAATAAAATTAGTATTTGCTCAACTAAAGACATATTGACCAATGGGACAAAATAGAGAGTGCAGAGCTAGGGCCACATGTATAATATATGATCAAGAAGACATCACAAATCATTGAAGATAGGATGGCTTAATAGTTTTGGAAAGAGAAAAATAAAGCTGGGCCCTTACCTAACAGGGCTTTCCTGAAGGCTCAGATGGTAAAGAATCTGCCTGCAATGCAGGAGACCCAGGTTCAATCCCTGGATTGGAAAGATTCCCTGGAGAAGGGAATGGCAACCCACTCTAATATTCTTGCCTAGAAAATTAGGTCCTTACCTAATACACATACACAAGTCAACTCTAGAAGTATTGAATACATAAATGTGAAGATAAACTATAAAGTTAATAATAATATGAAAGAATATATTTGTGATCTAGAGATGTTGTAGAAATTCTTAGATTTCAAAGGCACAAACCCCAAATCAGGAAGTGGTGAATTTGATTACATCAACACTAAGAATATAGTTGTAGATAGAGAATGGGAAAAGATATCTAAAATATGGCAAGGGATTAATATTTCAAAAATACAAGGAACTTCTATGAGTCAATAAGGAAAGGATAGCAGCCCCAATAGGAAAATGGATGAAGTGTTAGAAAAAAAATAGTTTACTGACAACATGCAATGAGAAATATGCTCACAAAGAGATGCACAAATCATTAGTAACCAGAGAAATAAACCAACAAGCGATCGTGTTGTCAGTGTCAGATCAATACAAATGATATCTGCGTTGTGCTATGTGTATCACAGGAGGGACAGAGCTGGTGTGCATATCCTTAGTTTCCCAGTCAAGTGTCACTCTGCTGTCCAGGAGGGCAGCCCAGCTCACACACCCTACAGCAATAGTGAGGATTTCTATGGCTCTGTGCTCTTGCCTTGGCATGAACCAGCAATCCGCTTTTCCCTTCTAACAGCTTCCATCAGAAAAGAATTTTGCCTCAAAGACATAAATTAATATCTAAATAAAAATAATAGAGGGTTGCTGTCACAGGACATAGTGACTATCTCTGATGTGTCTTTTGTTGTTGTCATTAAAAAAAAAAACTCCTTTGTTAGAAATAACCTTTGTTGATACAGGTTTTATTCTTCTATTTGCTGTTCTTATAGCTGCAGGAGAGATGGAACATTTTCTATTTCTTACCTTGGGGAAAGTTCTTTTTCCAGAGATTAGTAGATCTTATAGTTTACCAGGTCAAGTGCTCAAACCACACTGTTTAACTCTGAAAGAGATTCAGTCCTGAGAGAAAAAGAAATTACATGGAAAAGAAAAGCTAAAAATAGATTCAATAATAAATGGAATATATAACATGAAAATTACTGATGTCCTTTCCCTATTATTTTCCATTATGAATTTTTACTTGTGACTCTGACACATTTATCCATTTTTATCTTATCATAATCTTTATTAATTCATGTGCATTATTTATGTGCATATATGTGTTTGCACATTTAGTGCTATTGTGGGCTGTGCGTGTAGAGAGAAAGGAATATACAGGTCAACTACAATGTAAATGGACAGTTGCTGTTTTTCCTTATCTCATCCCAGTGAGGACAGGAAGTAAGTTGTTGGTTTTCTTTACAACCATACTCAGTGCCTAGGTAAAGCCTCGACACAGCCAGGCTTGATGAATCTCACTGAATGAACATCTTCAGCGAGGAAACTTGAACAATTTAAAATAAGTATAAGGACAAAAATAAAAGCAATACTAATTTCCTGAGCCTGGACGAGAGGGGGAGGGGCAGGAAGAACCTCTGTAGAAAAACAATGTTTCCAGTCTATTATCTAAGTGGAGGTAGACATATGAACACATATGAACAATACTATCATTTTATGTTCTGCTTTCTCACTGCACAACTTACCATGATGATGTATGCATTTTACTACCCTTACCTTTCACAGGGCAAAGCTGAAATTCAGATCTCGTCTGTGAGGATGGAGCCTTGGGATTCTTAGCCTCAGGTCACAGAGCTCACATTGCGTGTTTTGGCACATAAATAAATGTATGATATATTTTAATTCAGTTCTCTTAAATACTGATTAGCTTAATCATAACTCTCCAGTGGAATGTTCCTCACGTGAGAGCGCTGGTCTTGTCTGTCTCAGATCCCCAGGGCCTGGCCCAGCTACTACCGCGTGCTGGGGGAGCATGAAGTGGGAGCTGAAGAGTCAAAAGAAGGATGAAGGAGTTCTGTTGGCATCTTAACTGGAAGGGTGAAGGGAGGTTTTTTCAGACTCCACGTGAGACTATTTTGGACAGTCTTAAGTCCACCCTGCAGAGAGTAAAGGAAGGTCTCAGTGCACTGGCTCCTCCCAGGTCAGATGGTTCAGGAACGAGGCACCCTGGCCAGCCCTAGTTGTTGTCCATTTGCCCAATTCTTTCAGGAAACATACGAGTGAGTCATTCACAGGAGAGTTTGCAAACATGTTTTACACAGTGTGGTTTGATAGGACTCCATCGGTAATAAATGTGTGTGTAAACTGAACACACTGTTCTCAGAGAAGACTGGGCTCTTTCCCATGATTACAGATTTGGAAAAGTGAACCTGGGAAACTAGAGAATTGTGCAAGAGCTCCCTTGGCACCCAGGTGTGAAAACAGGCTTTTGAGTGCTGCTTCTTTTCCATCACCCACAGCTGAGGACAGTGGCTCTGAGTACCCCATCCCATAGAGGGGGCATCCAGGAAGCAGCGCCAGACCTGGTAAGCTCCCAAAGCTGAGGAAGAGGCAGCAGCGTTGCCTTCCACAGTCAACACCCCACCCCGTACCATCCCACCTCTGGTCCATGCAGGAGATGCCTGAGGAGGGGGAGGGGAGACGGGAGGGTTGTCAGTCTCCTGGGGAGTGCGGTATTTGCGGAGGCAGGTGATTTCTGGAAATTGATTCAGGGTGCCAAGAAGAAAACAAAAATGCCTGTTCATCTCTCAGCTGGGTGCGTGCTCACTGCAGACACTACCAGCTCATTCTGATGCTCCTATCCAAGCAGAAGCGACTGTGGTAAGGAGTTCTTAAGAGAGCTGACATGTGCAGGAGCTGTGTTCTGGAGGTTTCTAAAGATGGAGCGCTCATGCCAGTAGAATTGCAAAGGTAGTGGTGGAGTGTGACTAGGAGATGGGGTGAGCCTTTTACATCTGCCATCTCTGCAAGAAGAGAAGAGGGCCCTGGTCATTCTGGGGGGGTCCACTGGAATCCGCTGGAAAGACCAGTGAGGTTATAGAAAAGGCAGTGCTGGGCCAGGTGAGGTGACACTTCAGTAGGTCGTTGTTCTAGGGTTAATTTTGTGTATACTTTTCTTTTTGTTTACACACAAGAGTGATGTAAGATTAAAATCTATGTCTACGTTTCAAAGAACTCTCCTAGTAAGTGTAAAACAAACATACAAAGTGATAAGAAAATGTTGTGTCTGAACATTATGCCTGAATCTAAATGGTAACAACTTTTTTCTTGGTGGTGTACAAATATTAATGCATCTTTCAATCTAGAGGTCCTATACTCAGAGATATGCAGTGTGACCCTTCTCCTTTCCTCTAGTCTCACAGAGTATTCTCTGTTAACTTGCCCCTCTGATAGTCAACAAAATATTTTGGAAATTCAAAATATTCCTTCCTTTCTCCCAAGGCTTCTCTTCAGCTACTACAGTGACTAATAGTTTATTTGCATACGGGGTTTCTAATTTTTACTTCTATGAATGTGAAAAGCATTGCTAGAGAAAATTAAATATTTTCTATCATGAAGTAAAATTATATCATTTTGACTGGTATCTTAGTATGATATTGGTACAGACTTAGCAGTCACCTCGATGTGAGCCATTACCACATTTGGCAGATCCAAACCACATCTATACTTTGTACAACTCCCAATACCCCTCAGAGTTCTGACCACTTCTGAACAATACCTCGTCTCAGACTACATTCATTCGTTTCACCAGATATTCATAAAGCAACGACTATCTGTGAGGCACTGTGACAGGCGCTGTGGATACAAGGATGACACACAGGAGGAGAGACGTGCCTTTGGCTTTGGGTTTCCTACCTACTTGCTCTAAAGACAGACAAGAAAATGGGCAGACACCCTGGAGTGTAACGAGTCCCAGGGAGAGTCACCTGCAATAAGAGCAGCTACAAACGGCTTCTCACAAGTTCCACGTGCTCCTCTCACATGTGCCGCTTCCCCAACCCCAGGATCTTCACCTTCGTCTCTTTCTCAGAGCCAGAGAGGTTTCTGCTCCCCTGGGGGTCCACCATCCCTTGTGGGCTTGATCCCCTGCTTCCTGCTTCCCCTGGCTCTACTGTTCCTTCTTCATCTCAGCGTCTCCCTCTTCCTTAGCTCCTTCCTGTTTCTTAAAGCTAGTCTGATCTTCTTGGAAAGAAAACTTTTTACTAATAAACAATACATGAATTCAATTATTCATTTATTAATTTCCAATAAGCACTCGTTGAAATTCCATTCTGTGCCAGGACTGGATATTCAGATATAAACAAGAAAGAAATGGTCACTTCTCTCACTGATTCTATAATAAAAGGGAGGAAGATGGACCAAAACAAAATAAAAAAAAATTCAGAAGAATAAACCAAAAATTTAGTACAGGAAACCCACATATTGAAATTGGCAAAAAGCACAGAATAACCAGTGTAGATCAGCCAGGATGATCAGAAAGGCCTCTCTCAAGAAAGAGTGATCTCAGCAGAGACAGGTGAGAAACACCCAGTCATGTGAAGAGCAAGCAGAAGAGTGTTCTGAGCAGAGAAAATGTCATATGCAAAGGTCCTGTGCCAAATAAAGGCTTGGCTTGTTGGTGAGATGGAAGGACAGGGAGCCTGGGAGGGTATAGCATGAGATGATGCTGGAGGGTGGCCAGGGACAGCTCATGCTGGATTACATTCTGAGGGAAATGGGAACCCATGGAAGAATTTTAAGCAGGGAAGAGACATGATCTGAATATAGTTTGTATGCTAGACTGAGAGGTAGAGTAAATATATGCTCTGTGTTACCGAGGACAGTTTCAGTTTATTCCTGCCATCCATGTATAATCATCAAAAATGCCCCTTTCCTCAGTGGAAAGTGACTTGGTTTAGATGAAAAAGGATACAGTCAACTTAAGCAGAGTGGGAAGCCATGAAGATGGAGAGACTGGTTAGACAGCTGTTGCAGGAACCCAGGTGAGAAATGGTGTGGCCAGGAGCACGGAGATGCATATGAGAGCAGGCTGATGGACTAGAGATGAATTTTGGAAGTTGAATCACAGGGTTTGTTAGTGGACTGGATGTGGGGTAAAGGGAAGGGAAGCATCAAGGACATTCCTCAATTTCTGGACTGAGGAACAGAGGGAATAATTGAATCATTTACTTAAATGGAGGGGCCTGAGTGTGAAGAATTCCAGTGGGGGAGATGGGAGCTCCCTTTGGGACACACTGAGTGTGAAATCTCTGGAAGTCATCTAATCAGAGATGTTTAGAGGCCAATCAGATATATAAACATGGAGCTTGGAAATGAGGTTCTCAGGAGGAGAAATAATTTTCAGAGCCATCAACAGAGAGATACTGTTTGCTTCCAGAAAGGAGGGAGAGGACAACTGTGCTGAGCATGGCTCAGAGTCCTCCTGATACAGGAAGAGAAACATGTCAATTGTCTTGGCACCTTGGAGGTCACTGGTGATCAGAGCTGTTTTGTTGAGTGGTGGGGACAGAGGTCAGGCTGGTGTAGGTTCTAGTGTGAGTCAGAAGTGAGGATGCAGAACGTGCAGGTGGGCAGGCTCTCAAGTTTGACTATAAAGAGGAAGAGGAAAAGGTGCAAGAGTGAAGAGTGACATGGATTGAAGTCTGGGTTTTCAATGTGGGAATTTATTAAGGAAGTAGATACTGAGGGTAAGGACTCTGCGAGGCACTGTTCACATGAGGAGAACAAGCTGTGATGTTGTCTGTAACCAATCAGGCATCTCTTGAGCACAAGGGCTCTCATGCTGGAGATCCGTGGAGGAGAGAGTCCCCATTTCTGTTCCGTGCATGAGCACATCCCTGTTCTCCTGGAGTCAGAGATACCGGCCTGCAGTCCTGGCTGCTCACCTACTACAGGTGTGACCTTGAGCAAGGTCCAGATTGCTTACCTCCAAGCCTCACTTCTTCAACTGAGAACTGCAAAGCCTTTGTGGTAAATCAAATAAAGCATGTAGAGTTAGAACATTTACAATGAAAGAAAATGGCGACCTCTATAATTACTATCCCTCAGCTTCCCACACCCCAGCAGAGTTTGGATCGACATTGGTCTGTGCTGAGGAGGCTCCTCTTAAACTGCATGGGAAATGTGTATCTTCATAGCTGACATTCACTCAAGAAGTGAATATAGTATTTGTTTGATCCAAAAGTAATGAGGATAAAGGTAAGGGAAACTCATCTGAGAATGATTTCTTAGATAAAATGAGCTGAAACTAATTAAGAGCTGAGCCAGGGGTTGGCTCTGGTGTTGATGAGAAATAATTGGAGTCAAAGATGCAGTTTCTAGGACTGGTGTCATGAGACTGCGCTTCCTAAAGCAAATATGCCTTCTTGATTTGGGAAGAGATCTCTGGGGATAAGGCCTGGAGTGAGGTGGGGTCAGGAGGCAACTGGCTGGGCAGTGGAGAGTCTGGACACAGAGAAGCTTGAAGCAGCAACACAATGACTGGGGAGGAAGAAGTGGGCAGTGGGGCTGCCCAGGCTTGTGCCAGAGTCAGGCCCCCAGCCACTGAGGAGCCCAGCGTGATGGCCAGTGACCTCCCAGCTCAGGCTTACTCAGGAGGAGAAACTGGGGTCCTGAGAGTACCGAGGCTCAACGGGGTCATGTGAGCAGAGGGCAGGGGTACAGGTCACCGGGGATTCCTGGGACCCTACAGCCACAGGCTCATCCTCCACAGAGCTTTAACCTTCCATACGGTGCCAGGAGGCCTTTCTTCCCAGAGTCTGACTTGAAGACTCCAGTTTCCATCAACATGTTCAGTTCCACAAACATTTACTGGGCACCTCTGGGTACGTGTCTCAGTTCCTGGGGTGACAGAACTCAGTGACACTATTTCCCTGTTTTTGGAGAAGTGATGTGTGACTCATAGCTTAGTCCCAAGAGAATTCTACAGAATTCTACAGTCCTACCTTCTAGGACAGTGTCCCTTGACCCCACACAGAGAGCACCAGGGACAAGCTAGGGGACTAGACCTGGGACAGAGAAGGTGACAGGACACAACTGCAGGGAGTGAGAAGGCCTGACAGAGAAGGGCCTGGAAATGGCCCCAGTGTAACCAGAGGGGCCTGGAGAGGGAGCGGGTCTGATTAGGGGAAGGCTGGAGAGAGGGTCTGTCCTGAATGATGCTGAGATTGTGTCTGCGAACCAAACACACAGCCACAGGCTCAGCCTTCACGTGGGTGTCCTGCCATCAGTCCTGGAACTAACAGGCTGTCCTTATACCAGAGAATGACACACGGGTCTCAATATTCCATCTCTTAAGCATTTATTAGATCTGCTGCCTTCTGTGGACAGAGAACTCTCTAGGTCAGTGTCCCTGCCCTTGAGGACTCACAGCCCGTCTCCTGAGCAGAGAGAGAGGCAGCTCAGTACTTGTCAGGCAGGCCAGTAGGTCTGAAGTGGTTGGGGTCTTTGCCACTCCGGCCCCATTCGTTGGCAAACTGGTCGGCCTTCGAGTCCTCTCGTACCTGCTCCCTGGTCATACCCTTAAGCAGAGGGTCTGTGATTCCCTGAATAGTTTCTCTGGCGTTACTGGAAAGGAGGAGGGCAGGGAGGGGATTAATCCAGGACTATGAGCCACAGCCCCACCCTCCCCATCTCTCCTCTTTCCAAGGGATCAATGACTCTGAGAGGAGCCAAGGAAAGAGGGGCTAAAACCCTGTGGTCCCCAGGCACTACCACCGCAGCCCTGCAAGTCCCCTGATGTTGGGCAAACAGCACCCATGCGGGAGGGTGGAGAGTAGCCCGTCCCACCAGCTTTGCTCTGCTCTTCAGCCTCTCAGCCCTCACATCGGGCACAGAGCAGGAGGGTGTTTAATAGTAGGAGGGCCCACAGCCCTGCAGGAAAGTTCTCCAGGGCTTGGCCCCTCCAGGTTGTCCAAGGCAGCCAAGCTCTGCTCACCCATCCCTGCATCCCCAGGGGCCCTGGTACCTGATCACTTTAGCAGCCCAGGCACCCCCTGGTCCCCTTTGGGCAGCGTGATAGTTTCCCCGGGCGTGGAAGTATTTGTCTGCATCTTTGTAGTTGGCTTCTCTCATGTCAGAGTAGGCTCTCCACATGTCTTTAGCCCCTGGAAAGCAAAGCACGTGGAGTAAGGATTACCAGGTGGAGAGAAAACTGTGACACAGCTTACAGAAGAATCAAGGAATGAAAAATATTCTGACTCGGTTTCGGCCTGTGGTCATAGCACCACGGATGCTATAGGGTGAGAAGAGCGTTCCTTATGCCCAGTTGCCTGCTCCTGGTACTGGAATGAGAGTCACTGGGATGCGGGGGGAGGGCCTACAGCTGTGGGACCTGTTTGTCTGACCCCTATGATGCTTTCTCTGTGCTGCATCTCAATGAGGGCTCTACCTGACCTGTTTAAGGACAGAGGGAGGTATCATTACAGGACAGGATTCCTCAAGAGCATTCTACTGAAATTTGAGACCAGGTACATTGTTGTTGTTCAGGGCTGTCCTGGATATTATAACATGTCTAGCAGCATTCTTGACCTCTCAAACTATTCACCAGTATGACAACCGAAAATGCCCCCAAACATCACCAAATGTCCCTACAACAAATGTCCTCACACAACTTTGCCCTGGGTCCAGAACCACTGTTGTAGAGGAAGCTGCATATGATAGGCTCTGGGGCACGTGGATGAGTGAGGAGGTGACATGCGAGACAGATTCTGAGAAAGCGGCAGACACACAGCTCCTCTGCTCTGATGCCTAAGAAATGTATTCCTGCCTCAGGAAAGGATCAGTTGTGACTTGATTCCTTTGCCTGTTAGGTGAGTGAATGGAATCCTGAGAACTTTCTAGTGGACGGTACTGATGATGTGGGCTGCTTGAAGAAGTGGGTCTTTTCCTCAGCCTGGCTGCACTTTCCAATAATCTGGGGAGATACTGAAAGTCCCCTGAGGCCTCACAGCCCAGGCCAATCACCTCCCCGTCTCTGGGCTGGTCTCAGGCAGCAATAGTTTTCATGGCTCCCCAGGTGACTCCAAACTGCAGCCAAGATTGATCCACCCCCGGCTTTAGGAAGTGGTGCTGGGAGAAGTCTGCTCGGTGAGAGCCTTGGCCTCAAGCACAGCGGGGTTCCCACCTCTGTCCTGCCATCTGCTGACAGGCTCTCGGTCCCTGGGCGAGGGACCTGGCTGCTCTAAGCCTCGGTTTTCTCCCCTGCAGGTGGAGGAAGATGCCCCCTCACGGAGGTGTTCTGCAGGTAAGTAGGTGACCAACTGTCCCAGCTTGACCAGAACTGCCCCTGTCTTCCTGGAACTGCCCCAGTTAGTGCTGCTAGTATCCTGGAAAACTCCCCAGCCCTGGGCAGAGCAAGAGAGTGGGTCCCTCTAAACTGCAGGTTAAGAGCTGAGTTCCTTGTGGAGGCTTGAAATTTGTTGTTAGGTTTCACACACACACACACACACTTTATATTAATTAGTTAAAAGGCTAGAAAAAGATAGGAAACAGACTTAAGCAGGGATGGTGTCACTGAGTATAGGAAGCATAAGCAAGGTGCTCTGAAGGTCTCTGAATTATCCAACTAGGAAATGGAAGGACGAGAGGAAGGGAGGGAGGGAGGAGTAGGGATGGAGGGACAGGAGAGGAGAACGTGGATCGCTTTCACCCTACTTCATGCAATTGGTCTGAGGGAAATTTCATTCCATTTCAGACTTGTTTTGTGTCTTCCACTCAAACTGCTATTTCAGCTGGAAATGATGCTCATTCTTTCTCTAGTACCTGATGGACATAAACCCTGTGCTTTCCAATCTGTCTCAAAAAAGCACCTGTCATATTCTACCACATAGGGCAATTCCTCCTAGGACAGCAGCTCCAACCCTCAAGGGTGTTTAGGGTGAAGCCTAGATGCCCAAGGATACCATTGCCCCTCCATCGGCCTTACCTTCATAAGCCTCACCAAGGAAGAAATACCACTGGCTGTGGACTCCCAGCACCAAGGAGCAGAGAATGAGGCCTGTGAAGAGCTTCATTGTGCTGAAAGGAAAGCAGAGGGTCAGGGAGGCACAGACAAGCCCTGCACCCCTCTCCGCTTTGGGGTTTGTATGTCGAGAAGAGCCTGGCTGTTCATTTCCTCTGGACTCTCAGTGGTCCTACTAGGAAACACTGCAGTGGGACCTCACTTGCAGCCTCAAGCCCTCAATTCTGAACCCACCAACCTTGAACCCAAGACTGTCTAAGAGGTCACCCAGATGGCTTTGGTGGAAGAAGAAGACAGGTGGGTCCAAGCTGTGTCTTACTGAAGCGGCCTGTCGTTAATCTAAAAGCATTTCCCATGCACCACTCTGCCAGCACTGACCGCATATAGGAGAAATAGAAATCAGAAAAATTATGTTTTAAAGCAAATGTTTTCAAAGAAATGGCTCCTTGAAGTGGTTCCTCACCTGATCCCCAGCGGAGCAGAGCAGGTGGTCGCTGCCTGCTCTGTAGAGGTGGCTGTATTTATTCTGAGCCATCCCTGGTGGGGTCATGGGGTGAGGAGAACAGCTGTTCTGGTGCCCAGGGAGAGTCCCTGCTGGTCATTTCTCCTACATATCTGCAAAGGGTGACTTACCGGACACTGATGTCTGTCCTCATCCATAGGTCATTTCCCTGGTTGTGCAACCCTGAGGGAATGAGGGAGGCCTGACCTGCCTGGTGGCCACTATCGGGAAGACCGCTGTCCTGCCAGCAGTGGAGGGACTGAGGCAGGGCCACCTGGGCTGTGTGGCGCTCCAGGATGGCGGCCTCCAGGCTGCTGGAAGGTGTGTGGTTAGGGATGACTCCTCCAGCCTGGACTTTGCTTTCCTGGTCATTTCCTCAGGATGGTCCCTGCTAGAAAGTAAATCCTTTGAGTTCATGTCCAAAGCTCTTGAGCTTCAAAACTGACAGACCAGCCCCAGGGAACCTCATGGGTGCCCTGAGCTCCTTCTACTGCTTCATGCGCCTGTGCTGAGCTGTCAGTTCCAGGGCACAGAAAGCCCTCTCAGTCTCCCGGCCATGTGTTTCATAACGGTCAACACTTTCTAATGATTATTAAAAAAGAAGTATAATAAAATAAGAGAACCTTTTGGGCTTGATAAAGGTTAAGTCAATAATCTATAGCAGCAGTTGTCACAAACCTGAGGATCTCTTGTGACCCTTTCACGGGGAGTCTATGATATCAGAACTATTTTCACAATAATATTCAATAGTAATATTCTTTTCCTTTTTCATTCTCAGTTTTTCATGAATGTACTGGGTGTGAAAGGTTAATTGATACAGTTTTATATTTCTGCATTCAACTGACCTTTAAGAAACTACCACTTGTCAAGTTTTGGTATCATATCAAAGAATAGCCTGAATTATCTTAAAACCCTGTTAAAATGCTCTGCCCTTTTCCATCTATGTTTCTGTGTAAGGTTGAATTTTTTCACCTTACTTGGGTTCACACTTCAACTCAAATAATGTATTATGACAGATCGAGTGCAGGGTCAGATGTGAGAACCCAACTATCTTTGATTAAGTCAGATATTTAAAAATTAAAAAAAATGTAAGCTTACTATATTTGTTATTCTTATTTTTTTTGTTTTAGAAAGAGATTATTTTCATTAAAATATATTATTTATGTTAACATAATGGATTTATTATTATCTTTATTTATTTGACCATTTATTAGACACTCTGAAAAGAGTTTTTCATAAATTAACTCAGTCATCATAAAACTTCATAACAGCATGCATGATATATTATTGTGTTTCAATATTCTTAAACATTTTTTTCATTCTGGTGTGATAAATCCTGATAGAGCCTCCATAAATAAAAGTTCTTTGAGGTCCTCAATAATTTTTAAGAGTGTGATGGGACCCTGAGGCCAAACAGTTTGAGAATCGTTGCTCTACAGCAAATATTATGTGTAAAAAAGAAACCTCAGGTGCATTCTCAAGAAGGCCAAGGATAAGACATGGATTCCTCTTCAGATCAACTAGTTTCGCATTCTCCTGGAGGACCTGCCCATTGCTAAGACAAGAAACAGAAGGAGGGTAAGAAATGGAAGAGAAGAAATGAAACCATCATTATTTCAAGATGATACAACCTTTTACATAGAAAATCCATCAGAATAAAGTGGACAGAGGAGGTTTGTGGGCTATAGTCCATGGGGTTGCAAAGACTAGAACATGACTGAGCACGTGTGCACAACAAAGCCTTTAAGAGAATTCAGTGAGATTGCCATGTTTCACATAAAAAAATCACTTGTATTTCTCTACACTAATTTTTAACAGCTAAAAAATACAACACAAAATAACATTAAAGCATTAACTATCTAGGGAAAAAGGTTTAAAAATACACGAATATTTACAGAACAAATTTAAGTTTGTTAAGGGATAAAAAGTGGGGATGTGGGAATGTCATGTTCATGGAGAGGATGTTAGTAAAGATGTCAATTCTCCTTGGATTAATTTATAAATTCAGTTCAATGCTAATCAAAAATTCTCAGTGGAATTTTTTTAGGAATCCAACAGATTTATTCTTTATGGATGAATGAAGAGCCATGAATAATGATGTCAATTAAAAAATAAGAGCCAAGAGGGGACATGCCCTAGTCTCTGAATTGCATGAGCTTGAGATTTACCCCAAGTGGGGAGACAACTCTGAATGCTGTGTCTGTGTCTTTAGGTCAGGGGGCATCCCTGGGGCCTTGAGAGCTGAGAGCTGTTTGCGGTACCAGTTATGTTCGAAACAGGCATCAGGGAAGGGGATCCACACAGCTTTAAAGATCCTTCTTACACTGGGTCTGGATGAAACACTTTCACATCAAGTAATGGGTGCCCATGGAGCAGTGTGTCTACCATCCTCTGCCTCACCATCCTATGGGGAATGTTAAAATGATGCTGGGCCACACCTGGGGATGATTCACAAGAGATGGGACAGAGAAGGTGAGGACCCAGTGGACATCCTCTCTCATCTTCCCTGCACCAGTGCAAGCAGCATGGCCAGTGCTCTGTGGGGTCCAGTAACAGGTTTGTTATTGAGGTGGGAGCAGGCTGGGGAAAGAGGAGTGTGAATAGTGAATGGAACACACTGGGGAGTGAAAGTTTCCCTGGGATGGATACAAGCAGGTGGTGGAGGACTTAGAGAGTGTACTGTCTGGGTTGTGATTGTGGAGTGGCAGGCTGGGGGCCAAAATGTGTAAAAGTTGAGAAAAGAGGAGGCACTTGTACTTGACTGATGAGAACTCTAGAACATAGTAGAACCTGCCTTGGAGAGGTCACTAGGTTCTTGACCACTCTGCAGAGGAGGAAGAATGGACTGCTGGGTTGATTGAGACTGGAGACATTTAGGTCAAGGAATCAAGATTCCAGGGATTTATAACATGATAAAGCAAGTCAATATCCGCTGGATCATTGAAAAAGCAAGAGAGTTCCAGAAAAACATATATTTCTGCTTTATTGACTATGCCAAAGCCTTTGACTGTGTGGATCACGATAAACTGTGGAAAATTCTGAAAGAGATGGGAATACCAGACCATCTGACCTGTCTCTTGAGAAACCTGTATGCAGGTCAGGAAGCAACAGTTAGAACTGGACATGGAACAACAGACTGGTTCCAAATAGGAAAAGGAGTACATCAAGGCTGTATATTGTCACCCTGCTTATTTAACGTATATGCAGAGTACATCATGAGAAACGCTGGGCTGGAAGAAACACAAGCTGGAATTAAGATTGCCGGGAGAAATATCAATAACCTCAGATATGCGGATGACACCACCCTTATGGCAGAAAGTGAAGAAGAACTAAAGAGCCTCTTGATGAAGGTGAAAGAGGAGAGTGAAAAAGTTGGCTTAAAGCTCAACGTTCAGAAAACTAAGATCTTGGCATCTGGTCCCATCACTTCATGGGAAATAGATAGGGAAACAGTGTCAGACTTTATTTTTGGGGGCTCCAAAATCACTGCTGATGGTGATTGCAGCCATGAAATTAAAAGACGCTTACTCCTTGGAAGGAAGGTTATGGCCAACCTAGATAGCATATTTAAAAGCAGAGACATTACTTTTCCAACAAAAGTCTGTCTATCAAGGCTACGGTTTTTCCAGTGGTCATGTATGGATGTGAGAGTTGGACGGTGAAGAAAGCTGAGCACCGCAGAATTGATGCTTTTGAACTGTGTTGTTGGAGAAGACTCTTGAGAGTCCCTTGGACTGCAAGGAGATCCAATCAGTCCATCCTAAAGGAGATCAATCCTGGGTGTTCATTGGAAGGACTGATGTTGAAGCTGAAACTCCAATACTTTGGCCACCTCATGCGAAGAGTTGACTCATTGGAAAAGACCCTAATTCTGGGTAGGATTGGGGGCATGAGGAGAAGGGGACGACAGAGGATGAGATGGCTGGATGGCATCACTGACTCGATGGACATGGGTTTGGGTAGACTCCGGGAGTTGGTGATGGACAGAGAGGCCTGGCGTGCTGCAATTCATGGGGTCGTAAAGAGTCAGACATGATTGAGCAACTGAACTGAACTGAAAGCTAGCCAGGCAAGGCTCCAATGTCCTCTGGCAAGGGCCTCATACAGCCTGGCTCATTTGACAGCAGCAGGAGGCCCGAGTCACTCCAAGGGTGCCTCAGAAGTTGTGTTAATTGCATTATTCTGTTGTGTATCTGTGTTTTTGATGCTTTCACATCCTGGGGACTCCTTGCCCCTGGAGGGACTGCTTCTTCCAGAGGTAGCCAATTCTTAGAGATCAGTAAAGTAACCTGTGATAGTAAATTAACCTGTGATTGAGCCTTTTCTATGGAAACCAACCAAGTCAGTCATACCTCAACCACTTCCTCTAATGAGATGTCACACTCTGGGCCTCTATCCACCTGCCCTAATTGCTCCAGAGCCAGATACTAGACAACTAGGAACCAGCCCCTATGCTAAGAGCCAGCTGGAGGTGTTCAAACTAGCTAACCCTAAGCCTGCTCACCCTGCTTCATTTTCTTTCCACAGAAACCACAATAAAGGCTTTCGCTCATGTTTTCCCCCACTATCTCTGTCCCCTGACTTCTGGGTGCTTTCTTGTGTGGTCACCCTCTTCCCACTTTGCGTGGTGTGTCCCCTTCTTGAGGGATCTGTAACAAACTCTTTTTCTGATCTGTTGGCCTTACCATACCCAAATATTCATTGGAAGGACTGATGCTGAAGCTGAAGCTCCAATACTTTGGCCACTTGATGTGAAGAGCCAACTCATTAGAAAAGATCCTGATGCTGGGAAAGATTGAAGTCAGGAGGGAAGGGGATGACAGAGGACAAGATAGTTGGATGGCATCACTGACTCAATGGACATGAATTTGAGCAAACTCCGGGAGACGGTGAAGGACAGGGAAGCCTGGCACGCTGGAGTCCATGGGGCTGCAAAGAGTTGGACACGACTGAACAACAATAAACCATATCTGAATAATAATAAAACCTATGTTTTAAAACAAAAAACTTACTGTTACAAGTATTTCAAGCAGGAAAAAGAGTCAAAATGTTGAAAATAGGAAAAAAAAGAAAAGAAATAACAACAAAAAAACCTGCACACATCATCAGTGGGAAGGGAAACCTCTTGGGTCAACCAGCCAGGAATCCTGGTTGAGAGAGGGTGAGGTGTTAGCCCTGAGGCCTTAAAGGAAGTCAGGTCTCGCTGGAGATGGGATGGGGTTAGGGTGAAGGTCTGAGCAAACACAAAGTATTTTCTTGCCTCATTGATGATTCCCTGTCTGTCTGAGGACTCCCACAGGATTAGAGCTGGGGAAATGGACAGTCCTCAGGGAAGTTGGGAACCAGATTTGGCAGATGCTGTAGCCAACTGGACCACAGGAAACCATGGGCTGTTTTTCCTTAATCTTGAGACCTTCTCACTTGTCCAAATGCTGCCAATTCCAGGTCTTTCTCAAGTGTACATGTCCTGGAGGTGGGCACCTCTGTGTGCCAAGAAGGGCAGGTATGCCAAGCAGAAGCTCACGTCATCTTTCTTTGAGTGGCGCCTGTCCCAGCTTCTCTTTCGACCTGGAGTTAGGTCCCCTTGCTGTGAGTTCCCCATCCTTGGGAGCAACTGTTGGCTAGTTTGAACACTTTCAGCTGACTCTTGGCATAGAGGCTGGTTCTTGGTATAGGAGCCTGGAGCTCCTGAATTAGGCTGGGGGGTTCGGAAAAGTGGGGGCTCTACTTTGGGCAGTGTGCCCATCTAGCAAGTCTACTGAGCATGCACTACTCGGGGTATGGAAAGACACTTTGTGCAAGAGAGATGTGAGTCCCTGTTTAGGCTGGGAATCAACTTAGTTCAAAGTAAATTGGATGGCCAATTGCTTGGAACTGGATGTCCTTTTTTGTTTATTGAACCACTGTGTTGTAACTCATGTTTTTCAGAAGAAAGACTAAGGGAAACAAGGGAGTTCCAGGATGTTTAGGACACAGGGAGCTAAACAACCACTCTGTGTTTTGCTAATTAATGAGATTGAGGCAGATTCTTCCAGTAAAGGTAACAGTTCGACTTTGTTCAATCATAAGCAGTATATGTCACGTTAGATTTTCCTGCCAATGAATATAGAAGGGAAAGGAGTCTCTTTTTGAAATAACATTTTATTGTTCATCTAGAATTAAAACTTTTTCTGTCTTATAAAATTGAAAAACATACTTAATAATCTAGATATTTGAAGAGACTAGCAAGTACGGAAGGTTTAATATGATTCATAAGACGTACTTAGTGTGAAACACTTGAAATTTAAACTAAAAATAAGATGAATTATTGGGACTTAAAAAATTTCCCTCTCATCACTGATGTGTGAAATCTAAAATATGACACAAATGAATTTATTTACAAAATATAAATAGACTCACAGATATAGAAAAGAAACCTGGTTACCAAAGGAGAAAGGGGGTGGGGGGAAGGGATAAATTAGGAGTTTGGGATTAGCAGATACACACTACTATATTTGGGATTTCCCTGTTGGCTCGGTGGTAAGGAATTTGCCTGCCAATGCAGGTGACGTGGGTTTGATCCCTGGGTCAGGAAGATCCCCTGGAGAAGGAAATGGCAACCCATGGGGAGTCCCATGGATGCAGGAGCCTGGCGGTGTATAGTCCACGAGGTAGCAAAGAGTTGGACATAACTTAGTGAATAAACAACAACTACTACTATATATAAAATTAACAGCAAGGTCCTACTGTATAGCACAGGGAGCCATATTCAATGTCCCATAAAAAACTATAATGGAAAAGAATACAAAAAAGAACGTATATATATATACATGCACACAAATATATACATATATATGTATATAACTGAATCATGTTGCTGTAAACCAGAAATTAATGCAATATTGTAAATCAACGCTACTTCACTAAAAACAACAGCAAAATTTCCCCTCACGAAATGAGTTCTTTGTCTCACCAACACTGCACAATTCCATGAGAGATTTGGGGTTTTGAATTGTCGGTAACTCAGTACTCCCTTTTGCAAGTGTTTAAAAAGAAAGAAAATAAAGTATCTTAAAACACAATCAGAGCCTTTTTTGTACATTGTATGTGGAGAGACAGCACCAGTTGCTGACTCTTATCGTGGCTTATTGCTGACGGTGGGCTGGTGACATAATCCCAGGATGCTCCTCAATACATGTTCTTTATCTTGATCCGTTCCATCAGTTAGAGTCCAGGAGGCTTCAGAAGAGCAATAACCTCAGCCAGCAGCAGCCTTTGGGGGAAGAGACTCAGAATTAAGTACAGACAGTTTCAAATGGGAAGTTCCTGGTGCCTGGAAAAGGCAGATTCTATGCTAGTAGCAACATGTTGTCTCTTCATGAGAGTGTGTGGGCTTGGCAAGAAGGGATGCACAGCAAACAGAATTAGGAGTCCATATCCTTAATTAAGTCGGTGATCTTTTTATATGTATAATGGTGAACTTGCTAAGTAGAAGAAACAGGAAGAAAATAATTTTCCCCTTCTTCCCTACTGCAGTAATGGAGAGCCCGCTGGCTGGAGGAAATAAAGGGGCAGGAAACCTCTGACAGCTGAGCTATTTCTCATATTATGAATTTTAAGGCAGACAGGAAGGGAATGAGTAACGAAGTTAGCATCTGAGGACTGTTGTTCCTTGGGAGGAGATAATCTTATGGGGGTTAGTGACACCTTGCCTTCTCTTTTCTTTCACTATACTTTTTGTACATAGTCTTTCCCTTTTATTAATTGGAATCTAACTGATTTTATCATCAAATAAATAAGAGCTTTCTCTCTATGCATGTATAATCATTTCCCCCAATTACAAGTCTCATTTTCATGAAGGCATAGCCTGGATCTGGTTATTTCTTGTCCCCTCTCCCTGCAACATGTGCCCAACACCTAGTGTAGTGGCTGTTGCATTGAAGGTTGGATGAATGAATAAAAGAATGAACATGTCATCGTAGAAATTCTAAAAACCCAGAATAAGATGAACATTTACCAGTACCTAGAAACACAGATATTGTTTGATGCTCAAATTCCTAGGTTCTGTTTCACACTGAGAATGTCTTTTAACAAACATGGGACCATATTCTATTTCACTCGTTTCCCCTTAAATGTTAATTGTGCTTCTCCAGGTCAGTAAATGCTCTTCCACAGTATGAGTATCTGACAGAGCAGAAGTCATTCTAGGTGTGCCCAAATCCAGGGCTTGGCTCTTAATCCTGCTTCCAAGCCCAGGTGGCTGGGTTTTAGGGTCTGTGATGGGAACTCGGTGTCACAATCTCTACTGGGAAGGTATACCAGTGTTTTGTAATGAGACTTTCTATCAGAGATAAGCATGGGAAATGGAAGGGGCAAAGTTCTGGCTTCTGCTGTCTGAAGCTGAGGTTGCTGTGTCCAATGGTGTTCTCTCAAATCAAATCATCCAGTCTGGAATTACAGTAACCTATCCTTCATATTTTTAAGAGGTACACCACTTCTCAGAAGAGAGCATTGCTCAGGTATGGAGGCAAGGGGCTGGAGTAGAAAGAGCATTGACCGAGACATTGTGTGCATCCTTGGTTTTGGTACTTGAGTGAGCCATTTATAGTCTCTAAAGCTTCTCCATAGAAAGAAGTTTGGAAGTGGACTGCTTCTTTTTTAAAAAATTTATTGGAGGATAGTTGATTTACAATGTTGTGTTAGTTTCAGGTGTACAGTAAAGTGAATCAGTTATACATATATCCACTCTTTAAAAGATTCTTTTCCCATATAGGTCATTACAGAGTATTGGGATGAGTTCCCTGTGCTATATGTGTGTGTGCGCGTGTGAAGTAGCTTTAGTCATGTCTGATGCTTTATGACACCATGGACTGTAGCCCACTATGCTCCTCTGTCCATCGGATTCTCCAGGCAAGAATACTGGAGTGGGTTCCTGTGCTCTCCTCCAGGGGATCTTCCCATCCCAAGGATTGAACCCGTGTCTGTTATGTCTCCTGCATTGGCAGGAGGGTTCTTTACCACGAGCGCCACTTGGCAAGCCCATGCTATTAATAGGTCCTTATTAGTTATCTATTTTATATACAGTAGTGCTTATATGTCAGTCCCAATCTTCCAATTTATCCCTCCCCACCTCTATCCCTGGGCTTCCCTAGCAGCTCAGCTGGTAAAGAATCTGCCTGCAGGGCAGGAGACCCTATTTCGATTCCGAGGTCAGGAAGACCCCCTAGAGAAGGGATAGACTATCCACTCTGGTATTCTTGGGCTTCCCTGGTGGCTTAGACAGTAAAGAACCTACCTGCAATGCAGCAGACCTGGGTTCAATCCCTGGGTTGGAAAGATCCCCTGGGGGAGCACATGGCAACCCACTCCAATATTCTTGTCTGGAGAATCCCATGGACAGAGGAGCCTAGTGGGCTACAGTCTGTGGGGTCGCAGAGTTGGGCACAACTGAGCAACTAAGCACGCATGCACCTCTACCCCGTGGTAATCATAAGTTTGTTTTCTACATCTGTAACTCTATTTCTGTTTTGTAGACAACTTTATTTGTATGGAAGTGGATTGTTTCTTAATTAGTAAAGGAGAGACATTCCCAGGAGATCTGGTATATATGTGAGAAAGAATGAATTGACGTCGACTCTATAAAAGATGAATTCATAGATAAACAAAGAACCCTTGTCCTAAGGAGAAAATTGGGATCCCCTTCCCAGTTATTAGAGATCTCAAAAGGTAGAAACACCTTGCCAATTAGACCTATGGACACCAAGCTTGAATACTGTGTGTCAGTTTGAAAGACAGCTTCTTACTTATAAATGTTTCATAGTAAACATGTGTTGGGAGTATACCTTACCTACCCTCACTGATCTCTCTTTTCTATCTTCCTCCTCTGTTGCTCCATTCTCTCTAGAGCAATGGTCTCCCATCTTTTTGGCACCAGGGATCTGTTTCATGAAAAACAATTTTTCCATGGACCAGGGCAGGGTAGTGGTGGTTTCAGGATAATTCAAGCATATTACATTTATCAGGCACTTTATTTCTATTTTTATTACATCAGGTCCACCTCAGATGATCAGGCTTTAGATCTCAGAGGTTGGGGACCCCTGCTCTAGAACTTCTGTTAATAGGAGGAGGGGGAGATCAGAAAGGCATCCCCATTGTTTCATTTTACAGTCCTTTTGGACTTTGGTGGGGGGGTGGTTTCCTATGGGCTCATAAGTATCTGCCTTCCACAGCACCTACATCAGCCCAAAGCAATAAATGATCCTGGCCTGCTATAACTAAACAATTATCTAAACTGCTGTTTCCTTTACCCCTGTCCTCCCATCCCTGTTTTCACATCACAAAAACTATTTACTTCTTGAGCAAAGAGCCTCAGACCTCTTTATACTACCCTTTCTCTGAGCCCTGGGCGAGAAGGCTCTGTAGAGAGTACGCCCCTTTATTTTTGCCTATTTCCTTTCCCCATTACAAAATCCTGAAACTTGCCTTTCCCATGTCGATTCTGCTTTATTGTCACCTTCTCCCATGGGGCACACCTCCTGCAATCCTGAACAATAGAATGGGAAAGAAGGGGCTCCACCCTTTTTTTTCCTTCACTGTCATTTCCACAGATTTTACGCCCCATGTTCTTTGGAGTATTTTCTCCTAAGTCGTAGGAAATTCTTTCCTGCTCTCTCTCCAGCCTTACCAATGTTATCTGCACAAGTGATTTCCAAAACAGGGAGATTTAACACAGGTATTCCTGAAGTCTACCCCAAACTTGCTGAATCAGAACCTTCAAGATGCTGGCCCAGGAATCTGCATATTTAAAATGCTCACAGGATGCTTCTGAAATAGACAATCAGATTAGCAATGTTTAGGGACAAAGTATGTCTCCGTTATATTTGCTGACAGATCTCATGTCACTCACAATGCTCATTTCTACATATTTGCTGCTGATCCTCTTTAAAAAATATTTATTTACTTTTAATTGACTGATGATAGGTTTGCAATATTGCTTTGATTTCTGTCATTCATCGACATGAATTAACCATAGGTGTACCTATGTCCCCTTCCTCTTGAGTCTCCCTCCCACCTCCCGCCCATCCCCACCCCTCTAGGTTATTACAGAACCCCAGTTTGAGTTCCCTGAGTCATACAGCAAATTCCCATTGGCTATCTATTTACATATGTTGATGTATTTGCTTCCATGGTACTCTCTCCATTCATCTCGCCTTCTCCCTCTTCTTCCCCATCCTTGTCCATAAGTCTGTTCTCTGTGTCTGAGTTTCCATTGCTGCTCTGTGAACAGATTCACCAGTACCATCTTTCTAGATTTGATATTTATGCATCAATATATGATATTTGTTTTTCTCTTTCTGACTTACTTCACTCTGTATAATAGGCTCTAGGTTCATCCACCTCATTAGAACTGACTCAAATGTATTCCTTTTTATTGCTGCCAACACTCTTAATGATATTGATTGTACTGAACCTTCCCACATCCTGAAATCTAAGATCTTGCTCTTGCTGAAGTCCCAATATGCAAATATCTGGGGGAAAGAATGTTCAGATGAAAAGAACCAAGCTCTTAGGGTGAAATGTGCCTGGAGGGCTTAAAGATTAGGGAGACCAGGGTGGTGGATGGAGTGAAGCAAGTGAGAGGAGAGACCTAAGTCATGAGGTGTGAGTGAGACAGAGCAGAAAGCCATCGCAGGGCTTTGGCTTCAGCTATGGGTAAAACCGAGATCCTCTTGAGCAGAGAGAGACATGATTTGTCTTGTATTTTAACTCTGGTTGCTATATTGAGGAACAAGGGTGGAAATGTGGAAGCCAGTTAGGGATTCATCACAATAATCCAGTTGATGGTGAAGAATAATAGGATGAAGCTGGAGAGGTGTTTTCTTTCTGGATATATATTTTGACAGTAAGTTCAGCCATTCAGGTAGGCTGGGATTTCACTACCTATAAACAATGTCCATATTCATCTCTAAATGACTGATCCTATACCATGTGTATCATGGTTTCAAAGCTTTTCCATTCTTCCTAACTTCCAAACTCCACCTTCACATGACCTCTACCAGTCTCCTCTTTCATAAACTCATTGATTCAGTCAATAAAAAAAACTTGTTAGGGGGTGGTGCTGCAGTAGGTGTTAGAGATGCAGCAGATTGTCAGTAAGCCAGACCTAGGTTCCTACCCCTAGGTTTTGTGCACTGTGCTGCCAAACTCAGAAAAGCAAATAGGCAGAGAGTGATGAGTGACCGGTAAAGGACAGGTGATCCTGGTTTTCCTCAGTTCTCTGTCCTCCATCTCAAAATACATCTTCCTCATCCTCTCTCCTTTCCTTTCATTATCAGAGAAAGATCTGCTTCTACTACACCAGGGCAACCACATCCTTAGTGGTTCTAATGGAGTCTTGGACCTTGGCATATATATTACGCCCATCTTTCACTTGCAGTTACCCTCCCTTTTTAACTCTCTCCCTCTATCTTTTAACCCTCCCTAATCTTTATTTTATTTTTTGATCATGCATGCGGGACCTTAGTTTCCCAACCAGAGATTGAACCCATGCCCCCCTGCAGTGGAAACATGGAGTCTTAACCCCTGGACCACCAGCAAGGCCCACTCCCTCATCTTCAAATGATTCCTCTTTTGACATTTGCATGCATTAATTCATTTAGTAACTCAGCAAGTATTTAATGAGTGGTGATATCCAATTCCCCACTTATTTCAGGTCTGTACTTTGGCAACTGAAAGTGGTCAGAGATAAACACAACCACTGTGACAAGTCTCACTTTCAATTCATGGTCATTAACCTCGAGCTGCCTTGCAGTCCACTACACTTTCTAGCTCATTCCCTGTGCTGTCTCCTAGATGATAATTTTTCACTTCTATCCTGAAACTTTCAATACCTCCTCCTCCATTCTCCTCTTAGTTGATGACTTTGCTCCCTATTTCACTGAACAATGGAAGTGATTAGAAATAAAGTTCCACAAGCTTCCACCATTGAACACACTGATCTACCTGCATTTATTCCCAGATACTTGGCTGTCTCTTCTGCATGTAATGTGTGTGGTGTGTGTTCATATCACTACCTAAGGCCAAACTTAGGTTTAGATCCTGAAGGAAACAGTGACACCCATTTCCAGTGAGTGATCAAGTCACACTAAACATTAATATCCATTCAAAAATTTTACTGCAAACATAGTCTCATATTATCAGGGTGATAGAAAGTGAAGGCAATATAAACAGACATCCATTTGACATGCCTGTGTGTGCAATAATTGCATCATCTATAACTTCAGGCCATTGTTTACAACCATCTGTATACAGAATTTTGAGTGCAGATAGAAAAGACTGTCACCTGCTCCTTGAATTTGGACAGAGGTGAATCTTAGATGTGTATTTTTTTCACTTATTCTGTCACCAACATTCCTGTATACTTTATTATGCAAAATTATTTATATTATCTTTAACAAACTTTTTAATTTTTACAATTTATAGGCATATTTGTTGCAATACAAAAGAAAACAGAATTCACATCCAACTTTCTAAAGTATTAGTGTAGATTTCACATAAGACACCCACTAATGGGCTCTTTAATTTTTAAATAATTAGGCAACTGCGGTTTTGTTTTATATTGTATAGGTATCCTTGATAGATTGTTAAATAGATTTTCAAATATTTCTGACATTACCTGTAAAAATTAGCTATTTTTAGTTAATTTTTATTAATTTAAAATATTAATATTTTTTCTCTTGTAAAATGATTAAAATAATTGATATGCAAAATTTTTCTACCCCTGACCCTCCAAAAACTACTGTTTTCCAACCAACATGCTGTCAGGGATGGATTCAATTTAAATAATGAGGGATGTCACTATTTGTGTTATCTACTTACTTACTGATGACTATAATATAAACCCTATGGAGCTAGAGACATCCAGCACGTATAGGAACAGCTCAGCAAGTACCTGCAGAATGAATAAAGTTATGAAAGAGTGCTGGTTATTCACCAAAGAGCGTGATAAGCACTACAGGTACAAATGTGATGAGACGGACATGGTTTCTTTTAAGTTTAAATCGGTCCTTGGAAGGGATTTTTAAAAACAGTCACATAAGGCAACTGGGCTTTTAAGTTGTTTGCATTTTCTCTACTTTTTAATCTCCAAAAGAGACATCAGCTGCGTTGTCTTAACTGATGATTTGTTGCCCTGATAACTATGTCATTATGGATGTCATTGACAATCTTTGGTCCTAAGTGGTATAAATATTTACAAGAAAGCTTTGTGAAGTCAAAAGAAAATCTTGGCATGTCTCTCTTCTCCCAGATGCTAGATTTTTTAAATTCAAACCAAGGCTGAGACTCTGTCTCTCACTTGTATTAGCAAACAATGACGAGATAACATTTAAGTAAACAGGCAGAGAGCTGAGAGTCAACTTGAAAAAGTTTCCAGGACAGAGTGAATTTATTTCTGTGTGCCTTTGTATTTTCAAACTGTGGAATTTGCACGCATTCCCTCTCCCCCACTGGGACTTGGGTGGAGTTTGGAGAGAGTCAGACCAGCAAGCTAAGTCAGTCCTTAGCTCTGTGAGAAAATGAATGTTACTTTAAGCTGCTAATTTGGGGGGGCGGTTAACAGGTTACACAACAGTAGATAACTAATACAGAGTTATTTAATGGACGCCCAGGGTAGCATCATGGATCCTTTTACATGGGTGGTTCAACTTGATTTCAGAGTCAAAGAAAATATTTTAGAAGAAATGAATAGGCTTTAAATCTGATAGACATGGGCACCAATTCAAGCTGTGTTTGTGGAAAGAGGTAGAAGGATTCGCATAAAATGTCTACAAAGGAGATTTCTCTGCAAGAGGATGGTAAAGATAAGGCCCTCGACTGTCCTGTTCACTGTGGTACCCTCAGGGCCTAGCACAGGGCCTGGCACATAGTAGGCTTTCTACACATCTTTTTGCAATGTATGAATGAATGATGAACTATAACCTTGGGTGAGCCATTCAGTTATCTGGGCAAACATCATTAACTGAGGTTCTACCATGTGCCGAGTATACAATGTTGATTAAGGTCCCTGGAACTTTTGTGTCCTATACAGGTTACCTCCACCTTTCCCCCTCATTGTGCTTTCCCTGTCTTTTTTTTTTTTTTTTCCCACTTCTTTTTAATTAATTAATTTTATTTTTGGCTGTGCAGGGTCTTCATTGCTGTTCGAGGGTTTTTCTCAAGTTGTGGCAGGGGCTGCTCTCTAGTTGTGGTGCAGAGGCTTCTCATTGTTGCTTCTCTTGTTGCAGCTCCAGGGCTCTAGAACTCAGGCTCAGTAGTAGTGGCGCACAGCCATAGTTGCTCCGTGGCATATGGAATCTGTCTCCCGGGAACTGGCAGGCAGATTCTTAACCGCTGGACCTCCAGGGAAGTCCCTCCTCACTATCTTATCACCTTGGAATTCTTTATTATTTTTGTAGAGACTTGCATGTGCTTTAACTTTTATGCTGAAAACTTTCTCACGGGAAGAGTGTTCCTAGGTCCTTGTGGTGTGCTCTGCTAAGTTGCTTCAGTCATGTCCGACTCTTTGTGACCTTATAGACTGTAGCCCGCCAGGCTCCTCTGTCCATAAGATTCTCCCGGTATAAAAATACTGGAGTGGGTTGCCATGCCCTCTTCCAAGGGGTCTCTCCAATCCAGGGACTGAACCCTTGTCTCTTGTCTACTGCATTGGCAAGCGGGTTCTTTACCACTAGCGCCACCTGGGAAGCCCTCTTAGGTCATTACAAGAAGTAATTTCCGGTCACAGTTTCTCCATGAGAACCAGAGTTGCTCAGGGCATTGGGTTTATTTTATGCAATTTTGTCTTAGGGCCTGCCCTATTTCTTTTTTTTTTTCTTCCCTTTATTCCTTTTTTTTTTTGTAGAAAAATGTCTAGAATTGGCTAATGCTCGGTAAAAACAGTTCAGTCCCCCTAAGATGACCACTATCTAGGGTCTATTCTGTCCCTTTCATACTGACTTTAGTGCTGATCTTTTTTTTTTTTAAGTTTTTTTTTTTTTTGGCTGTGCTGGGTCTTTGTTGCTGCTCAAGGTCTTTCTCTAGTTTTGGTGAGCCAGGGCTACTCTCCAGTTGTGGTGCATAGGCTTGACATTTTCTCTTGAGAGCTAAAGGCTCTGTTCACACACATACAGGCCTCATTGGCCAGGATGACACTGCTGATATTTTTGACTCATGGTGACAAGAGGGCAGACAGACACCCCAAGCCCCTGCTGGGAAAATACAGCAAAGAGCTGTCCTTCACCAACCCCAGACAGGGAGCCTGGCACTTCCCCAGTTGGGCTCCCATATTCCATAACAGCTCTTACCTCCCTCTGTGTCCTGTTATGGGTTTCTTAGAGATTACACACTAGCCCCTTGCACCAAACACTCTCACTCCCACTCTGAGGCATCTCCAGGATTGGCTTGGGGAAGCACAAACTCCTCTCTACCAGGATTGCTCCTCTCTCGGGATCCAGCTTAGATAATATACCTCTTGCCCTCGAGGCTGAGAGGGCTTTCAATCGCCTTGGAGCTGAGAGCTCAGCACAGCCACTCAGGGTGGTGGAAGGAGCCCACACCACCCATGCAATTCAGTGGGGCTTGTCTGTCGGTTTTGAAGCACAAGGGCTTTGGACATGAGCTCAAAGGATTTAATTTCTGACACATCTGCTGTCTGGCTCGGCAGGAACCATCCTGAGGAAATGACCAGGAAAATACCACGGTCTAGGCTGGAAGAGCATCCTCCAATCACACACCTTCCAACCGCCAGTGGGAATCTATGCTGGAGCTCCACACCCTTCATCTCCATAGCCATATTGACCCTGCCTCAGCCCTTCTACCGCTGACAGCAGACATCAGGCAGATCAGAACTGCTTATTGCCTCAGGCTTACACAACAAGGGAAATGACCTGTGGATGAGAACAGACATCGATGTCCAGTAAGTCAGCCTTTGCAGATATGTAGGAGAAATGACCAGCAGGGACTCTCCCTGGGCACCAGAACAGCTGTTCTCCTCACCCCATGACCACACCAGGGATGGCTCAGAATAAATACAGCCACCTTTCCGCAGCAGGAAGGGACCACCCACTTTGCTCCACTGGGGATCAGGTGAGGAGCCACTTCAAGGAGCCATTTCTTTGAAAACATTTGCTTTAAAACATAATTTTTCTGTTTCTATTTCTCCTATATGCAGTCAGTGCTGGCAGAGTGGTGCATGGGAAATGCTTTTAGATTAACGACAGGCCGCTTCAGTAAGACACAGCTTGGACCCACCTGTCTTCTTCTTCCACCAAAGCCATCTGGGTGACCTCTTAGACAGTCTTGGGTTCAAGGTTGGTGGGTTCAGAATTGAGGGCTTGAGGCTGCGAGTGAGGTCCCACTGCAGTGTTTCCTAGTAGGACCACTGAGAGTCCAGAGGAAATGAACAGCCAGGCTCTTCTTGACATACAAACCCCAAAGCGGAGAGGGGTGCAGGGCTTGTCTGTGCCTCCCTGACCCTCTGCTTTCCTTTCAGCACAATGAAGCTCTTCACAGGCCTCATTCTTTGCTCCTTGGTGCTGGGAGTCCACAGCATATTTTCCTTCCTTGGTGAGGCTTATGAAGGTAAGGCCGATGGAGGGGCGATGGTATCCTTGGGCCTCTAGGCTTCACCCTAAACACCCTTGAGGGTTGGAGCTGCTGTCCTAGGAGATGTTGCCCTATGTGGTAGAATGTGCCAGGTGTTAGGGGAGTATTTTCAGACAGATTGGAAAGCACAGGATTTATGTCCATCAGGTACTAGAGAAAGAATGAGCATCATTTCCAGCTGAAATAGCAGTTTGAGTGGAAGACACAAAACAAGTCTGAAATGGAATGAAATTCCCCCCAGACCAATTGCATGAAGTAGGGTGAAAGCGATCCATGTTCTCCTCTCCTGTCCCTCCATCCCTACTCTCGTCCCCTAGTTGGATAATTCAGAGACTTTCAGAGCACCTTGCTTATGCTTCCTATACTCAGTGACACCGTCCCTGCTTTAGTCTGTTTCCTACCCTTTCCTAGCCTTTAAACTGACAAAAAAAAAGGTGTGTGCATGTGTGTGGGAACCTAATAACATATGAAAGCCTCCACAAGGAACTCAGCTCTTAACGTGCAGTTTAGAGGGACCTACTCTCCCGCTCTGCCCAGGGCTGGGGAGTTTTCCAGGATACTAGCAGCACTGACTGGGGCAGTTCCAGGAAGACAGAGGCAGTTCTGGTCAAGCTGGGACAGTTGGTCACCTACTTACCTGCAGAACACTTCCGTGAAGGGGCATCTTCCTGCACCTGCAGGGGAGAAAACCGAGGCTTAGAGCAGCCGGGTCCCTCACCCAGGGACTGAGAGCCCGTCAGCAGGTGGCAGGACAGAGGTGGGAACCCCGCTGTGCTTGAGGCCAAGGCTCTCACCGAGCAGACTTCTCCCAGCACCACTTCCTAAAGCCGGGAGTGGATCAATCTTGGCTGCAGTTTGGAGTCACCTGGGGAGCCATGAAAACTATTGCTGCCTGAGACCAGCCCAGAGACAGGGAGGTGATTGGCCTGGGCTGTGAGGCCTCAGGGGACTTTCAGTATCTCCCCAGATTATTGGAAAGTGCAGCCAGGATGAGGAAAAGACCCACTTCTTCAAGCAGCCCACATCATCAGTACCGTCCACTAGAAAGTTCTCAGGATTCCGTTGACTCACCTAACAGGCAGGGGAATCAAATCACAACTGATCCTTTCCTGAGGCAGGAATACATTTCTCAGGCATCAGAGCAGAGGAGCTGTATGTCTGCCGCTTTCTCAGAATCTGTCTTCCATGTCACCTCCTCACTCATCCACGTGCCTCAGAGCCTATCATATGCAGCTTCCTCTGCAACAGTGGTTCCGGACCCAAGGCAACCTTGTGTCCTGAGGACGTTTGGTGATGTTTGGGTGCATTTTCGGTTGTCATACTGGGAAATAGTTTGCAAGGTCAAGGATGCTGCTAGACATGTTATAATATCCAGGACAGCCCCGAACAACAACAATGTACCTGGTCTCAAATTTCAATAGAATGCTCTTGAGGAATCCTGTCCTATAACTCCCTCTGTCCTTAAACAGATCAGATATAGCCCTCATTGAGATGCAGCACAGAGAAAGCATCACAGAGGTCAGACAAACAGGTCCCACAGCTGTAGCCCCTCCCCCACCCCACCCTGCCCCAATGACTCTCATTCCAGTACCAGGAGCAGGCAACTGGGCATAAGGAACGCTCTTCTCACCCTATAGCATCCGTGGTGCTATGACCACAGGCTGAAACTGAGTCAGTAGAATATTTTGCATTCCTTGATTCTTCTGTAAGCTGTGTCACACTTTTCTCTACACCTGGCAATCCTTACCCCACATGCTTTGCTTTCCAGGGGCTAAAGACATGTGGAGAGCTTACTCTGACATGAGAGAGGCCAACTACAAGGATGCAGACAAATACTTCCACGCCCGGGGAAACTATGACGCTGTCCAAAGGGGACCAGGGGGTGCCTGGGCTGCTAAAGTGATCAGGTACCAGGGCCCCTGGGGATGCAGGGATGGGTGAGCAGAGCTCGGCTGCCTTGGACAACCTGGAGGGGCCAAGCCCTGGAGAACTTTCCTGCAGGGCTGTGGGCCCTCCTACTATTAAACACCCTCCTGCTCTGTGCCCAATGTGAGGGCTGAGAGGCTGAAGAGCAGAGCAAGGCTGGTGGGACAGGCGACTCTCCACCCTTCCCCTATGGGTGCTGCTTACCCAACATCAGGGGACTTGCAGGGCTGCGGTGGTAGTGCCTGGGGACCACAGGGTTTTAGCCCCTCTTGCTTTGGCTCCTCTCAGAGTCATTGATCCCTTGGAAAGAGGAGAGATGGGGAGGGTGGGGCTGTGGCTCATAGTCCTGGATTAATCCCCTCCCTGCCCTCCTCCTTTCCAGTGATACCAGAGAAGTTGTTCAGAGAATCACAGACCATCTGTTCAAGGGTACGACCAGTGGCCAGGGTCGGGAGGACTCGAAGGCCGACCAGTATGCCAGCGAATGGGGCCGGAGTGGCAAAGACCCCAACCACTTCAGACCTGCTGGCCTGCCTGACAAGTACTGAGCTGCGTCTCTCTCTGCTCAGGAGACGGGCTGTGAGTCCTCAAGGGCAGGGAGACTGACCTAGAGAGTTCTCTGTCCACAGAAGGCAGCAGATCTAATGAATGCTTAAGAGATGGAATATTGAGAACCGTGTGTCCTTCTCTGGTATAAGGACAGCCTGTTAGTTCCAGGACTGATGGCAGGACACCCATGTGAAGGCTGAGCCTGTGGTTGTGTGTTTGGTTCGCAGACACAATCTCAGCATCATTCAGGACAGACGCCCTCTCCAGCCTTCCCCTAATCAGACCTGCTCCCTCTCCAGGCCCCTCTGTTACACTGGGGCCATTTCCAGGCCCTTCTCTGTCAGGCCTTCTCACTCCCTGCAGTTGTGTCCTGTCACCTTCTCTGTCCCAGGTCTAGTCCCCTAGCTTGTCCCTGGTGCTCTCTGTGTGGGGGCACGGACACAGCCACAGGAGGATGGACGGTGGGATCCTGCTCCAGAAACTGCCACCTTAATCTCCTGTTCGTTACTCAGCAACTCTTAGAAATCTAGTTATGAGCCAGTTTCTTTCTGTGCCACCCAGAACTGCCTCCAACACTGTTTCCTGCCAGTCATTTTTTTTTTTTTTGCCTTATTTCAAGCCAAAATGAAGACCTAGGGCCTCCTTGCTTGTGAATGTTTCCTCATAGCCTCTTATTTCAACTAGCTCACTCGCAGAAATGATAGTAGGGAGAGAGCAGGACAGAGGAGGCCACTTCTCTAATTGAGTGTCCAGAAACCAGCTAGTGATTTATAAGGGAAATTTTCATACGAGGTATTATTAATTGGTTAGAGCAGCAGCAGCAGCAGTAGGATTAACTACTAAGGGATTAAGAAATACAGTAAACTGAAGTTTTGATCTTTCTGGGAAGCCTGTAGCCCATGGGAAGGCTGATAAAGATTGCTGGTGTCCCAAGACAAAGCTGACAAGCAAGACATCCCCCACTGAGGTACCCATGAAGTATGGAGCCGCTCAGGGGTGCAGTTGAACTCACCTGGCATGCAGCTGGGGTTTCCTGCAAACTCACCTGAAGGCAGCACACGTGGGACAGAGGATAGAAGGCCTCTGAGCTCCCTGGAAGCCAGCCGTGGAAAGGGCAGTGCTACAGACTGAATGTGTCCCCCCACCCCCCCAATTTCTATGTTGAAGCCCGACTCCTAATGGAGCTGTTCAGATGAAAGAATTAAATAAGGTTAAATGAGGTCATAAGTGTGGGAGCCTGGGATGGAGGGATTAGGGTTCTTATAATGTTAGAGACATCAGAGAGTTAGCTTTCTCTTTCTCCTGTAAAGACACAATGAGATATTAGGGAGACAGAACGTTGCTGAACACCTTGGGAATCCAGCTGCGAGGCCACAGCAATTGCCAGGAAACTTCAGCAGCTGGGAATAACATAAAAACTACAGAGTGCCAGTGGGTGTCCTGTGCGTGAGAAGAGCACCCTGGCTGGATGGAAGGAAGGACACGGGACCTGGAAGAGATGGCGGTACATCCTGCTTGTCCCTCCAGAGCCCTCTACTGACAGATTAACATCAGGCCCAGTTGGCACAGGAGAAATGTTGCCTCAAGCTGGAAACAACCCAAATGTCCATCAAATGAAGAGTGGATAGACAAACTGTGACATAGCTGTACAATGGACTTCTATTCAGCAATAAAGGGGATGGAATAAACACGACTGTTTCTCAAATTATTATATTGAGAAGAAGACTTACACAAGAGTGTATACTTTATATGAAGTTCATGAACAGGTAAAAAAACTGATCTTTAATGATAAAGAACAGTAGTTGCCTCCGGAGGCAGAAGGAATGGCCTGGGAGGGGCTGAGAGGGAATTTCTGAAATGATGGAAACCTTCAAAATCCCTTGAGGATGTGGGTTACATAGGTATGTTGATTTGCCAAACTCATTGACAGGTAAATTAAGATGTGTGAAATTCATTGCATGGAAGTTTTACTTGTCTCTTAGTCCATTCAATGTGCTATAACAAAATATCATTAATTGAGTACCTTATAATCAACAGAAATTTATTCCTCACAATTCATGAGGATATGAAGCCCAAGATCAAGGGGCTAGAAGATTGTGTCTGGTGAGCCTCTACCTTCCTTGCTCATAGATGGCCGTCTTATTCCTGTCTTCTCACGTGGCAGGAAGGCAAGGGAGCTCTCTGGGGTCTGTATTATGAGGACACTAATCCCACTTGTTAGGGCTCCACTCTCATGACCTAATCACCTCCCAAAGACACCACCTTCAAATACCATCACATCAGGAATTAGGGTTAAGCCTATGGGTTTTAGGGGGACAGAAACATTCAGTCTATAGCAACAATTTAAACATAACAATTATTGAATAGAAAATGCATCCCCAATAAAAAAATATATCATATATTATAATAATTAAAATATGGATGTATAACTAAATTAGTAAAATATACATTGTGAAGCATTTAGGAATATCAAAGTAAATCTTCCATGGCCTTGCCCTAAAGGGACATGTCGTCTATATATAATCAGTGGAAAATTGCAATGAGAGAGGAGAGGGAGCATCAGGTCAAATCCGGTTGAAGGCACAGAGCAGGCAGAAGTCTTGCACTTGGGGCTTTAAGAGGGCAAGGAAAGGAAACTGCATGAAGAACTCTTTCATGAAGCATACATTTTGTAGTTGATTTTTCTGATGAAATCAGTAAAGTAATAAACTTAAAGATAAGTGATCTAAATCTGTTAAATAGAGATTTATCACAGGCTTGAACTAAAAATTCACTGACTTATTTATTTACTGAATCCTTTATTCAATAATTATTTAACAAATATTTGCTGTGTTTACTCTATGACAGGCCCTGGGTGAAGCTAGAATATTTCTTGTCAAAATTAGGGATGACTCCCTTTTTGGGGGGTAGACTGAATTTTAATTCTTTTAGTTGTTTTGAGATGGAAATTGTAGGACATTTAGGAAAAGAGTTGTCAGAAACATTTAATTTGTCCTCTTGGTTGAATGCAGTGACCAAACATATTTACACTTTCCCTGTACTGCTTTCAACCTTCTTCTTGAAGTGGATTTCTTCAAAAGTGGAAACGGTCCTGGACCCCAGAATTGGCAAAGTTCCCCTGGGGATGGGGTGAAGACCCCTGAATTAAGGTAATTCTTCAGAAACTGCACTTTGTTTAACAAGCATTGTCTTACTTAATCATTATCAGGATGATTGCTCTCTTAAGAAAATTGACCATAGTATACAAAACCATGTCTCTATGACCTCAAAGCATAGCCTATCCTCTGCCCTGTGATTATATTGCCAACAGGCCTTGTGAGCAAAAGTCATGGAAGGGGACAACACCCATGTAAGAAGACTGTGATGACCCAGACCGTTCCGAAATACAGATTGCAGTTACCCCTGTAGGCAAAAGTGAGGTGCAAAGGTGAGATGGAATAATTGGTAGGAGAAGGTATATGTTCACAGCAATAGCAGCTATGTGACCAATTGGAAAGGGTTGTCTATTGTGAGTAGGAGAAGGCAATGGCACCCCACTCCAGTACTCTTGCCTGGAAAATCCCATGGACAGAGGAGCCTGGTAGGCTACAGTCCATGGGGTCGCTAAGAGTCGGACATGACTGAGCGACTTCACTTTCACGCATTGGAGAAGGCAATGGCAACCCACTCCAGTGTTCTTGCCTGGAGAATCCCAGGGACGGCAGAGCCTGGTGAGCTGCCGTCTATGGGGTCGCACAGAATCAGACATGACTGAAGCGACTTAGCAGCAGCAGCAGCATCTATTGTGAGTATTTCTGTAATGTGAATGTTTATATATATATACACATATATATCTCACTAATATTTTTCTTCTTCTATTCTATTCCTTTATCATCATACAGAATATGTACTAACAGCACTTAACTGTATAGCTCAGTGTTTAAGTTATAGGATTTCAAAAATGGAATATAACTCACTAGAGAAAGAATAAGCATAATATATTAGAAAAGCAAAAAGAGACTTTATCCTCTTTGTGGAAAAACGTTGGTATGCTTCAGGTGTATATGGAATAAGTACATCATGTGTGGGAAGCTTGACTTTGCTATTGTCTTTATTTGGAATTAGCTATGGGTCAGGGAGGTGGTTACTGGTGCTAAGTTGACAGGGAGTGGTCTGTGATGGGTCTGAAGTTGATGTGTCAGTTTGGTTAGGCTGAACAATGTTTCCCACAACTCCTTTCCCTTTATGCTTCTACTTAAAGTGGGCATCAAGAACCAGTTTGCAAAAGATGTGGTGGCTGGAAAGGAGGCAGCAGTTGTACTGTTTCTATGTGTGGAAGGTCGGTGCTGGGGACCAGGATGTTCATGTGCATTGTGGCTTCTCTCTTGGTTCATCTCATTGGCACGAGGCAGCAGCTGGGCCTACAGCTGCTCCACCTTCCCCTGATACTCCTGCAGCTTCTCTGACTCCTGGACTAGGTGTGTAGTTAGCACCATAGGAAGGGAGCCAACTTCTGCAGACTTCAGCAAAACCGCAGGTGCTGAGAGAGACTGACACAAGTTCTGGTTGGTTCTCACGGGTTTTAGCTCATGCTCCTGAGTTCTAGCTTGTCCTGCAGGCTTCAAGCTCTAGCATCAGACAAACAGGCAACAGCCTTGTAGAAACAGTCTAACCAGAACCTACAACTGTGTATGATCAGATATATGTACATATTTACACAATGATATAGAGAATCTTCTGTAAGTACTACTTCTCTGACTGAACCCTGGTTAATACAGAATCACTACATGAAACTACTGACACTTCCCTGGTTTCCTGAGGAAGGCTTCCTCTACTTTTCTTTACCTCAGCTGTGTCGTCCAAAGCCCTCAAAAGAGCCAACTTGAGGGCCAGCCGTCCCTGCCTCAGATGCTTAATGGAGCCAACAAAAAAGCAAATGATAGGGATGGCACTGCTATTAACAGGACCATCCCTGTCTTAAAATAATGTAAGGACATGTTGAAATCCTCCTGAAGCTGGTGCAGCAGAGAACTTTGGATGCCAAAATGCAGGCTACCGAGGAGGAAAACCAGCATTGTGAGCAGGATGACCATGCAGAGCCTGGTCAGCCGTCCCTGCTGGGACTCACAGAGGATCCTGACCAGCAGGGCCAGGCTGGAGCTAGCAAGAACTACCAATAATAACATCAGTTACCCAGCAGTGATGAAATCAAATACTGGACACCAATCACAGCCAAAATCCCTAAAAGGAACCCACAATAGTTCTCTTCCAGAAGATTCGGCAGCAGACACAGGGCCCAAGGCCAGCACACTTTAGAGCTGATGTGTGTCTTGGGTACCAGCAGTGGTACAAGATGGGGCCCAGGATGGACAGACAGCACTCAGGCCTAATGGTGCTGAGCAAGGTCAGGCCCTCGAGGTAGGCACAGGTCAGTACAGTGGTGAAGCATTTGGCGATGGAGCTGGAGACAGAGTGGAAGGAGGTGAGGAGTGCCTCCAGGAAATGTGTAATCCGGAGGGTGAGGGAGAGGAAACCAGCCCTGCCTGGTTATGATGTAGAGGAGAAGGCTTTCCTGTGCACACAGAAGCCCAGGAGCCAGGGCACCATGGTGTTTCGTGCCAGGACCAGGGAAGATATGAGGGCAGCAAGGTCAGGGTTGGGATCTGCATGTCTAGGGTTTGATGAAGGGCCTGGTCACTTCCATTTGTTGGTATGGTTTTGGTCCCCTAGGCTGGGATGACTGGATCCAAGCTCAGAAACCCTCCACTGTGCCCCTGGGAACACAAACAAGACATGAGCACCTGCTGTGTGATCATTTACTCTCAAGGCCACCCTGCTAGGTGGGAGTGACTGTCCCTGTGTCACAGAGGAGAGAACCAGAGGTTTGCAGAGATTAAGGTACTTACTGAAGTCTGTATAGCCACGGAAACCTGGAACCTGGATTCAAACCCAGTTCTCTCTGAGTCAAATGCCTGGGCTCTCTCTATTACAACACAAGCCCTCTACTGACATGGGGGTGTTATGGAGGCCCACCCCCAACAGAACTCACTGCCCAGAGGTTATGCCAAGTCCTCAGAATTTCCTGAAGAGGAAAGGTAAATGTCTGGGATAGAATCTGAGAGGAGAGGGCAATGGGCCAGATCATTACTTCTGTCCTGGGCCAGATATTTCCTCCCGGGTGCATGAAGTCAGGAAGACATAGAGATGACTGCAGGTCACCCTCATGACTACGAGCGGCCCATCCACTGGGGAGAAAGAAGACTGTGCTTTAGGGACATGAGACGAATGTGATCTCTTTCTAGGAGAGGTGCGGGAGTGGCCAGGCCAGGTGGGTTAGCAGTGGCTCAATGTGTCAGCTCCACGAAGATGGGAGAGCTTTTCATATCCCCACAGTGTGTTCTCAATAAGTATTCAGTGTGTGAATGAATGAATGAATGGAGGAGCCCAATGAAGTTTAGGATTTGGAATAAAAGTTAGTATAGATGTACAGTTAAAGGCATTAGGACACACATTTGTAACACGATGAAGATCTCATTCTTGTGGAGAGCTGTGTGTGTTTAGAATGATATTTCTGCCCAAATAACCTACATTGATCACTGAGGTGCCTTCAAAGTGAGGACTCCACAAGGCTTTGCTGAGCACCTAGAATCATTTCAGTGCACAATTTAGGGGTAGGGTTTGGGGCTGAGCTGCATTCAGTGGAGGAAGAGTAAGTGAGGGGAGGTCAGAGGGCCACTGAAAAGAGCAATCTGAAGTTTGAGGATGTCTGGGGGACTGTGAAGTGGGGTGCAGGGTGTGAGCAGCAGAAACCCACTTCATTTTCTCTCCTGGGGGATCATTTGGAGAGTTTGGTTTGCTGAGTGAGCTTTTGTGCAGGATGAGTCTGTGAGTCTATGAGGGGAAGTGAAAAAGCTGCAGAGCTTGGAATATAGAGACGCTGCTGCAGAATTCACCCAGAGAAAGAGCATTAGCTCACCTCTGGGGGTCGGAGAGCTGATTGAGTTTATCAGGTATGGTCTCCTTTAATCCTCTGAAGAGCCCTATTGAGGTAAGAACTGGTATTGTTCCCATTTTACAGAGGATGGAATGGAGCACAATAAAGATGAGTGTTTTGCTCCTGGTGTCACACAGGGTGAATCTGAACCCAACAGGGCTCCTTCAGGGTCTACACTTTTGATCAGCCCTCCAGACCCACCACCACTATGGTGCTGATTACACGTGGATGTGGGGAAAAGCAGAGAAGTGACTTCCAAAGTAAATCCAAGATGGCACTCAATATTGTGGCCTAAAAAAACCAAAACCAAAATGAAAAATGACTAACATAAGCAAACTCCAAAACACAGAGGTAGAGAAGCCAGTCAAACAGAGAACACAAGATGTGAGTGGAAGTCATTTAGGAACAGAGAGCAGAATGCAGAAGCCCTTTCTTGCTTCACAAAGGCTGTGGAATCCAGAGGACTCATAGGGGCAGGAGACCTCCAAGCGGGAAGAGGACATGTCCTCTGCTGTGGCCCAGAGAGAAATCAAGGGCAGAATCATCCGTGTTTCCCTCTCTTAGGGAAGCAAGATCCCACAGCCCTGGCTGACCATGGAAGGATGTTGGGGGGAAGCCAGAACCTCTGCCATCCCTGCTTAGGGCACTTAATGGTTTGTGAATCTATATTCTTTGGTGTGATATATATATATATATATATATGTATATAGTCCAAACTGGAGGCTCCATAAGGACTAAGTCTCACCTGTTGTTGTTCACTATTGTACCCCTGGCACTTAGCCTGTTGCTTAAAGATCATCTGTTGTCATAGCCTCATTTCACAGAGGAAGAAGCTGAGACCTAAGGGGTCAAAGGATGTTCTTGGGATGTCATTGCGAAGAGCAGGCCCAACACCACCCCGTCTCCTGCAGCTCTGTCCCAGGCTTTCCTACTATTCCTTGCTCCGTCATTCATTATTTGTGAGGAGTGCCTGAGAAAAATCTTCATGTAAGAATTTTCCTCAAATACGCCCCCAATACATGTTCTCCTCTAATGTCACATACTTTCTGGCTAGCTGCTCCTTCCTTGGTCCCTTTAAACCTCAAGGTGGAAATGTTTCATGACTGCTTGCCTTAGGGGGCTTCTCCATGCATTGTCACTTTCCCTAACCCCTGCTTGTCTCTGCAGTTAGCTCCCTCACGCAACACTCCTCAATTATTCTAGTTTGGGCTGTTTCCTCCTGGGACTCTGCCAGATCCACAAGAGAAGAAAACTTCGAAAAGCCATGAAACAATGGAATCTGGGTACCAGCAGTCCAGCTCCAGGAAGCAATGCCTGCATGTGACCTTGTTCCCTAAATTAACGGAAGAGGCAACATTCTCTCCAAGACAGCAGATCTGAATGGTTGGAATGAAGGGGAGAGTGTGGGGAGATGGATCAGAAGGGAGAAAGGTCCTGGTTGGCCCCATTTGGATCTCCCACCGTTGGAGCTGCCAGCACGCAGAGATGCTAGTAGAGAGCTCCACGTCCCCTGCTTTTAGACAAAGGAAACACCATGACCCTCTGCATGTAGCATCCCAATGTGAAACAGAGAGATGGAAACTTGGAGCAAAACCCATGACTGGCTTTGGAAATAAGACAGTTCTTGGGCTTTATCCTTATCTTTCTTCCATTCTTCTGGCCAGAGGGGGTGAACTGACCTCCACCTGTACTGAAGGGGGAGAGCCTCTCAGGAATTGAGCAATGCCAGAGGACACATCTCTATCCTCTAGTCTAGAAGATGTATTCAGCAGCTGGAGTGGAGACAAGCAAGATTTATCAAGATGCTGGACAGACTTGTGATTTCCTGTACAGGGCTTGGGAGCCATTCAGAGACCAGAGCTGTTTGAGATGTGATCCCTCATTGAGACATTTCTCCGCATTTGCCTCACATCCACTCACCTCATCCTGCCCCACCTGGTCCACTTTCCAGTGAGTCATTGTTGTTCTGAAACCTGTCATTGACAACTGTGAGCCTGGGTAGCAATGTCAATCAATGTGAACTTGCATGGTGAGGATTTACAACTAGAGAATACAGTCTATTGTAGGATGATTGAAAGTTCACCATGGCCTGACCCCATTTTTTTGTTTTCTTTATTATAGCAGTAATGCATTGTTTCAGAATGATTGAGAAATGTATGCAAAGGGAAGTCTTCCCAAATCGCACTCTCCAGAGGCCACCATTTGTTATACTTTCCATTCTTCTTACTTCTTTCAAGTATTATTAACTTTGAATAGTAGAATTATATTTCTATTTTTAAATTTACCAATATTAACAACTGGATAATGAGGCTCCCTTTATGAAATGTGAAGAATGCAGCATACATAACACATCTTTTCCTTCCTCCCTCCAATTCACAATATTTGCTATTTTTTTAGACAAGATAGTCTGTGTATCCAATCTTTTCAGCCTTATGTCCTATGACTTCAATTTATCCTATAGCCTTATCGAACTACTTATCATTTTTAAACATGTGATTTGAATTAGGAACTGTTTCAAACATTCAAAAAAGTTCTTCCATGCATTCATTCAGAAAATATTTAATAAGAACTTGTGTGCCCCAGGCATTGTTTCAAGCAATGGATTTTTGGTGTGAAGAGCAATCACAGATAAGATCTTGGCCTTATGGAGCTTACACTCAAAGGCCTAGCTGAGCTCCCTCAGAATGTGAAAGGCTGAAAAGAGAAGAGGTGAAGGTGCAGCAAAGGGTCTTCATCTGTTAGAAGTCTGGAGGAGGAGGAGCCAACAAAAACACTGAGGAGGAACAGCTTTTGTGGATGGAAGGAACCAAGGGGAGTGTGGCATTCCCGAATCCCAGTGGAGACAGTTATTGATCAGCCATGTCAGATGCTGCCAAGTAGTGGAGAGAATGACCTTTGGATCAGCAGAATGGAATCCTTGCCAATCTCACCAAGGTGGCTGCAGTGAGGAGTGGCCTGAAGGACTAAGTGGAGTGGGTTTAAGAGAGAATACAGCTGTGGAGTAGGACTCCTGGACACCCCAGACACCAGTTGAAACATCACTACAGTCAAGGAGAGCATTGGGACAGGTGCATGAGCCAAAAATATTGTTTAATCAATCAGCTGTGCTTCTGCATACAAAAATAAGTTAAAAAAATTATAGAAAGTAAATCCCAACTACTTCCTCTGAAAAGGAAGAATGATGAAGGCATTTAGAGCATTGAATAAAGCCTCAATAAATAGAACAAGGTAGTACTGACTCAAACATAGAAAAATTGATTCTTGCAACTCAGAATTAGACACAAGTGTATATGGTAACTTAGCATTAAAGATTTCCTGTCAAACTGATGGGTAAAACAGGGACTAGTCAATGAACGGGATTGAGACAACTGGGTGGCCATCTTAAAATAAAATTGAAAACATACTTTCCAAATGATGTTAGGTCGAGTTCCAAATGTACTAAATATTTTAAAATAAATAATAAAATATATAATACATAGAGAACACATGGAAAAATCATTTTATAAATCAAAGCAAGGAAAGCCTCTCCAGCTATGGGACAAAATTCCGAAGACATTAAAGAAGATTAGAAAAAGACAAGAACATAAAGAAAATTTTGGTAAACATGAGCAACCATAATCAAAGGGTAAATAATAAGCTGGGAAAGTGTAACTCATAAAGTTCTAATTTTTTCTATATAAAAAAGTTCTTGCAAATTGATAAAAAAAATCCAATAAACCAATACAAATAGTAAAATACAAGAAATGAATTCACATTTGCTAGAAAATACAAATGGTTCTTATACAGAGGAGAGACTGTGAGACCAAACTCGGCAATAGAAATGCAAATTAAATTACACTGACTTATACTTTACTTACCAAAATTTCAAAGACCAAGAAGTTTGATAGAGGGTTGTTTGGGAGATGCTGTGGGACATTTCTTGTGGGAGTGAAGATTTATAGAGCTACTGACAGGAGGCGATTTGCAACATATATAAATAAATGTAGAGAGCCACACTTTTCTCCCATAATTCTTTTTTTAGAAATTTATCATATATACATGTATATATGTATATATATATATATACATACACACACACTGAGTTAAAAATTCATGGTTATTTGCATTAACAGAAGACTAGAAACATCCAAAATGGCCATCAGTATTGTATAAATTGTGGTCCATCCATACAATGGAATGCTGTATAGCTATTTTTTAAAATAAGCAAAAAACCAGGGAGACCCTCCAATATATATTTAGTTAAAAGAGTACAAAGCAATGTATATTTGTATGAAAAGGATGTATACACACACACACACAGATTTTTTTGTTATTTTGTTTTAATCTGTTTCAAGGGTACTGCCTAGAAACCCTACTTCACGCTGATCCTTTTGTTCTCCCAGAATAATTAATCATTACCTCATATCATTGTTGGTGGAGTTGACAAATCTTGCTTGTCCTGTGTCCTCACGTACCTTAGACAGAAACCCCAAGAGAGAAGTAAACAGTTCCTTTGCTAATCACATTGATCACCTCTTAACAGCATAATACCTTCGTGTAATCTGGTTGGGGAAGGGGGAGATCCCTTTTCCAAACAGGGATGAGAAGGGAGTAAAGTGGAGAAGGACTCGTGTCCTCCCACACTTGATTCTTCAAATACAACTCTCTTCTGTTCAAATATGACTAAAAAGAGAATAAGTCAGTTAGGAAAAACTGCCAGAACACAAATGTCTTGAATGACTTATTTGAAAAAAGCTGCTTGAGAATAAGGAAAATGCTATTATTCAATATGCTAATTTGTTTACACAGAAGAATTGAGCAAGAGGGACATCACCGATGCATACTGGATTTAAGACCTCTCTTCCCACTAACACCAAAGCCAGGAGAGATACCAACTGCTGAATTTCAGCTGGAGAAAGGGCACAGGTGAGACTCTCTTCTGGGGAGTAATTCTGTTGTTTTTCTCTTTGGAGAGACTTTTTTCCCATAACTGATAAATTTCAGTTGGGGAGAAGTATTTTCTACTCATTACTGGGTCTGCTGGGCAGAGCAGGAAATGATATGAATCTACTTTATTCTGCTTTATTGGATGACAGATTGGCCACGAACAAATAAAACACTGATAGAACCCTCTTAGTCTTTCTAGAGATCTGGACTGAGAATTAAGGGTTTATGCTTCTTCCTAAAACCCGTTTCAAGTTGTCCTACAGTAATAATTCTAAAAAGAGTAAATGGGAATTGGGAACTAAGCTATCTTTGAAATTCAAAATCACAAAACATATCTCTATCTTATATATCATAGTTGTGCATCTCTGATCTTCTCTTTCTTTCACGTCAGCACAATGAAGCTTTTCATAGGCATTCTTTTCTGTACCTTGATCATGGAAGTCACCGGTGAAGGCTGGTATTCATTCTTCAAGGAGGCTGTGCAAGGTAAGAGCCCTGGAGGATGAAGGGCACACCCAGCTGACCCCAGGATTCACTCTGAGCAGAGGCCACACAACACGGATGTGGATGCTCCTTTGAGAAACCACAAATGAATGAGAACTGGAGGGTTTCTCCTTCCATGCTGGTCTGACTCAGCACCCACCATGGGCTTCTCCAGATCCCAGGTCAAAGACGCTTTGAACCCAGCCTGTCCTTGCTCGTAGTGGGCAGCGAGTAGGACTTCCAAGGAAGCCAGGACTTCCAAGGGGTGAGCTCCTTGTTGTTGCTGTTTAGTTGCTAAGTCATCTCCAACTCTTTTGCAACCCCATGGACTGTAGCCTGCCAGCTTCCTGTGTCCATGGGATTTTCTGGGCAAGAATACTTGTGGGGACTCATAAATGACAAATTTTTCAGTCTTGAAGTTTACCTGTGAACTCAGTATGTCCCCAAGGGTGGACTGTCCAGGGAAAGGGTGAGCTGAATAAACGTCATGCCCTACTCCAGGGAGAGAGGGCGCCTGGGAAAGAGAAGACCTGTGCTTGGAAAGAGGATCCCATCCTGTACCCAAGCAAATGGCCAATGGTTGCAAGGCAGAGCTCATGGAAATGAAGCCCTAATGCCTATCCACCCAATAAAAAGAACAAATTCCCACTGATCTGCCACGCTAGGACTGAGACGGGGCCAGGAAGCAAACCTAATCTGCCATTCTTTTCAAATTATTATTAAAGATGTATTGATTTACTGATTTTAGCTGTGATGGGTCTTTGTTGCTGTACAGGCTTTCTCTAGCTGTGGTGAGGGGCGGGAGGCTCCTCTTTGCTACAGTGTGTAGGTTTTCTCATTGTGGTGGCTTCTCTTGCTGCAGAGTGCAGGCTGCAGGTGTGCATGCTTCAGTAATTGTGGCACAGGGGCTTAGTTGCTCTGAGGTATGTGGGATCTTCCCGGACCAGGGATACTTGTGGGGACAATGTGTCCCTGCATTGGCAGGCAGATTCCTCACCACTGGACCACCAGGGAAGCCCCCATCCTGCCATTCTTGATGGGAAATGAAGCTTCTTGGCTACTTGTTTAAACAGGAAAATTATGTGGTCAATTGTTGTAATACTTTGACCTGTATGTATTGTTCTTAATTTTGTTTTATCTTCAGTATTTCTTCTTCAGTGCTCTTCCTTTTTTTATGTACATCTGAGTTTCTGATCTATACTATTTTCCTTCTCTCTAAAGAACTTCTTTTAGCATTTCTTGCAAGGCAGGTCTATTGCCAACCAATTTCCCTAATTTTTTTGAGGAAGTCTTTCTTTCTCCTTCACTTTTGAAGTGTAACTTTACAGGGTACAGAATTTTAGGTTGGTGGTTTTTCTCTCAGCACTAAATATTTCACTCTATGCTCTTTTGTTTGCATGAGTTCTAAGGAGAAGTCATGTAATTCTTGTCTTTGTTCTTCTATAGGTAACTTTTATTTTCTTTTGATTTCTTCCAGAATTTTTTTTTAAATCATTGCTTTTCTGTATATAAATCATATCATTCTGTATATAAACCTGTATATAAATCATTGCTTTTCTGTTTCTTTCCTTCTGGTTATCCCACACATGTATGTTATACCTTTTGTAGTTGTCCCACGGTGCTTGTGTATTCTGTCCTGGTTTTGGCAATCTTCATTCTCTGCCCTTTGATTTTTGAGGATTCTATTGAGATATCTTCTGTCATGGAGATTCTTTTCTCAACTGTGTCTATTCTGCTAATAAGCCAATAGAATGCATTCCTTATTTCTGTTATGGTGTTTTTTTCATCTCTAGCATTAGTTTTTTCTTTCTTAGCATTTCTATCTCTCTGCTTACATTACCCATCCATTCTTGCATGTTGACTACTTTGTCTTTTGATCTCTTAGAGTATTAATCATAGGTGTTTTAAATTCCCAGTCTGGTAATTCCAACATCCCTACCAGGCCTGGTTCCGATGCCTTCTATGTTTCTTCTAACTGTGTTGTTTGCCTTTTGGTATGCTTTGTAATTTTTTCTTAAGAGCCAGACTTGATGTACCTGATAGAAGGAACTGCTCTAAACAGGCCTTTAGTCATCTGGAGATTGGGGAAGCATTGCTGTGTGCCGTGTGCTAAGTCGTTTCAGTCGTGTCTGATTCTTTGCGACTCCATGGGCCTGCCAGGCTCCTCTGTCCGTGGAATTCCAATAGGCAAGAAAGCTGGAGTGGGTTGCCATGTCCTCCTCCAGGGGATCTTTCCGACCGGGGATCGAACCCCTGTCTCTTATGTCTCCTGCATTGCCAGGTGGGTTCTTTACCACTAGCACTACCTGGGAAGCCCAGTCCTATGGCTAGGTCTTAGTTTTGTTTGATGAGCCCATGGCTCTAGACTGTGAACTTCACAGGTGTTTTTGGCTTTTTCTACCCTTCAACTGGGGCAGGATGGCAGGAGTGGGCTGGAGCTGGTTATTTCCTTTCACCAGGTCACTTAGATTCTGATAATACAGAGTTTTTTGAGGGAGGCCTATTGAGAACAGAGAACTCTGGCATGTTTCAAAATGGTTCCTTTTCCTCTCCTCCTGCGAGAAGCCCAAGGGAAATTTTTGGGGGGGAAATTTTTTTAACAATATTTGCTGTGAGAATCTGGCTGAGCTCTTGAAGGTAACTCTCACAATATTATGGGGCCCAATAACGGCTGGGCCCCCCAGAAGGTTTTACTCTCAGAGTTGTGTCCACCGAACCTCCCACAACTTGTCGATTCTGGTTTGGGTCTTTCTACCTCCAGTACGGGTTCCCTCACCAGTTTCTGCTCCTGAGTTTCTGGTCCAAAAGGCCTCCCCTCTCTATGTCCACCTGTTCATCTCTTCAGCCTTGGAAGCAATGCTATGCCCTGTGTTCCCCCCCTCTTATGGATCCAAGAAGAGTTGCTGCGTTTTCAATCTGTTCAGCTTTTTAATTGTTATGACGGAGTGCTGACATTTAAGTTCCTTGTGCAGGACTGGAGGTGATGCTATTAATTTTGCAATTGAATTCTTGCTAATTTTTGTGTTGATACTTGACAAATTCAATCTTTCTGATTTTGAACCCATGTGCTATTCTCTTTTTCATTGTATTCTCTGAATTTCAGTTTTTTTAAAAAAAGATTTCCATTTAAAAATTTTCATTTATTTTTATTGAAGTGTAGTCAATTTATAGTGTTTCAGGTATACATCTAAGTGATTCAGTAGTGTGTGTGTATATATATATATATATTTCTTTTCAGATTCTTTTCCATTATAGGTTTTACAATATATTGAATATAGTCCCCTGTGCTATATAGTGGGACTTCCCAGGTGGCTCAGTGGCAAAGAATCCGCCTGCCAATGCAGGAGACACAAGAGAAGCAGGTTCGATCTCTGGCTCAGGAAGATCTCTTGGAGGAGGAAGTGGCAACCCTCTCCAGTATTCTTGCCTGGGAAATCCCATGGTCAGAGGAGCCTGCTGGGCTACAGTCCATAGGGCTATAGTCCATAGGATCACAAAGAGTCGGACACTACTGAGCACACAGACAGACACTATATGGTATGTCCTTGTTGTTTACCTATTTTATTTGAATATCAGGTTTTAAAAATTATTTATTTCTGTATTTTGGTTGTGCTGGATCTTCACTGCTGCACGAGGGCTTTCTCTCGTTATAGCGAGTGGGGGCTACTCTTCGTTGCAGAGTACAGGCTTCTCATTGCGGTGGCTTCTCTCGTTGCTGAGCACAGGCTCCAGGCACACAGGCTCAGAAGCTGTGGCTTGCAGGTTCTAGAGCGTGGGCTCAGTAGTTGAGGCATGTGTAGTTGCTCCGTGGCATGTGGAATCCTCCCAGACCAGAGATAGAACCTGTGTCCCCTGCATTGGGAGTACAGGGTGGACTCCCATCCCTGTACCACCAGAGAAATCCTGAATATTGGTTTTTAAAAAAGAGTTTTGGGGGGCCACTGCAAAGTTTTTCTGTACATAGCAAAGAATATTTCATCCCTTAGGTCAGTATATTTCAGAGTTTACTCTTTTCTTATGGACTGTGGTAGCTGTAAAAAATGGAAAACCCTCTCCTCTCACCTCTTCCTTCACATAGTCCCTGATCGTATCCCTGAAGCATCATTCTCCATCATCACATGCCTATATGACCATCACCTCTTCTTTGTACACAGCACACACAACCCCATATCAGACAGCCCAGAGCACCACAGTCCTACCCAGTCCGACCCAACTCGCTAAAAAGGGCTCTCCTTACAGTTACACCGAGATCCGATCCACAGTAAGGAATATGCATCTCAGTCTATGATTTCAAAGAACCACTTTGTCAAGAGTCAAAATCTGAAAAGTAGGAAAGAAGTCTCATTCCCCCACTTCTCCAATATGTCCCCATGTTACAGCTGTTTTGTCTCCTTACAGGGGTTTCGGACTTGTGGAGAGCCTACAGGGACATGAGAGAAGCGAATTTCCAGAATTCAGGCAGATACTTCCGCGCTCGAGGGAACTATGATGCTGCTCAAAGGGGCCCTGGGGGCGCCTGGGCTGCAAAAATCATCAGGTAACAGGGGCTCCTGAGGGCGCCTTGCCGAGCTTGTCTGTTTCCAGAGAGACAGAGGGCTCTGTGGCCCCTCCTCCACTTGCCCCTTCTCCTGGCACCCGCATGGCCAGCAGAGCCAGGGCAGGATATAGATGCGGAGGTGTCTTCCCTTACTGCTAAGGAGAAAGCGAGGGGTCACCAAAGAAGCCTGATTCAGGGCATTTGAAGAACAAAGAACCAGGGCTTTGCCCAAGAGGGTGCATATTTTAGCCCTCCTTCCTGAGGATGGGCTTTTCTAGCCTCCTCTCAAAGACACTGCTTTGTCTGCAAGAGGAGAAAGGAGCCAGAGGACAAAGCTGTCTCAAGTGACCCATCTGAAATTCTCCTGTCTCCCTTCCTTCCAGCAATATCGGGGAGTACCTTCAAGAATTCTTACACCAGATTTACCTTGGAAGAGACAGCTATGGGTTGGAGGACCAGGTGTCCAACCGGAGAGCTGAGGAATGGGGCCGGAGTGGCCAAGACCCAGATCGTTTCAGACCTGCAGGCCTGCCGAAGAAATACTGAGTCCTGCTCCCTCTGTTCTCCAGGGACTAGGCTATGAGCCACCCATCACTTCTCCAAAAACAGGGAAATAGTGTCACTGAGTTCTGTCACCCCAGGAACTGAGACACGTACCCAGAGGTGCCCAGTAAATGTTTGTGGAACTGAACATGTTGATGGAAACTGGAGTTTTCAAGTCAGACTCTGGGGAGAAAGGCCTCCTGGCACCATATGGAAGATTAAAGCTCTGTGGAGGATGAGCCTGTGACTGTAGGGTCCCAGGAATCCCCAGTGACCTGTACCCTTGCCCTGTGCTCACATGACCCCGTTGAGCCCCAGTACTCTCAGGACCCCAGTTTCTCCTCCTGAGTAAGCCTGAGCTGGGAGAGCACTGGCCATCACGCTGGGCTCCTCAGTGGCTGGGGGCCTGACTCTGGCACAAGCCTGGGCAGCCCCACTACCCACTTCTTCCTCCCCAGTCATTGTGTTGCTGCTTCAGGCCTCTCTGTGTCCACACGCTCCACTGCCCAGCCAGTTGCATCCTGACCCCACCTCACTCCAGGCGTTATCCCCAGGGATCTCTTCCCAAATCAAGAAGGCACATTTGCTTTGGGAAGACCAGCCCCATGACACCAGTCCTGGAAACTGCATCTTTGACTCCAATTATTTCTCATCAACACCAGAGCCAACCCCTGGCTCAAGCTATTAATTAGTTTCAGCTCATTTTATCTAAGAAATCATTCTCAGATGAGTTTCCCTTACCTTTATCCTCGCGATCTTTGGGTCAAACAAAATACTATTTTCACTTCTAGAGTGAATGTCAGCTATGTAGATACACACTTCCAATGCAGTTTAAGAGGAGCCTCCTCAGAACACAGACCGATGGTGATCCAAAGTCTGCTGGGGTGTGGGAAGCTGAAGAATAGTAATTATAGAGGCCACCACTTTCTTTCATTGCAAATGTTCTAACTCTACACGCTTTATTTGATTTTTCACAAAGGCTTTGCAGTTCTCAGTTGAAGAAATGAGGCTTAGAGGTAAGTGATCTGGACTTTGCTCAAGATCATGCCTGTAGTAGGTGAGCAGCCAGGACTGCAGGCTGGTGTGTCTGACTCCAGGAGAACAGGGATGTGCTGTCAAGACCGAGAGGTTCAGAGGTGGGGACTCTCTCGTCCACGGATCTCCAGCATGAGAGCACCTGTGCTCAAGAGATGCCTGACTGGTTACAGACACACCACAGCTTGTTCTCCTCACGTGAACAGTGCCTTGTAGAGTCCTTACCCTCAGTATCTGCTTCCTTTATAAAATTCCCACATTGAAAACCCAGACTTCAATCCACATCACTTCTCACTCTTGCACCTTTTCCTCTTCCTTTTATCGTCAAACTTGAAAGTCTGCTCACCTGCACGTTCTGCTTCCTCACTTCCGACTCACACTAGAACCCACACCAGCCTGACCTCTGTCCCCATCATTCAACAAAACAGCTCTGGTCACCGCTGACCTCCATGGTGCCAACTGACAATCTCCTGTTTTGTATCAGGAAGGCTCTAAGACATGCTCAGCACGGTTGTCTTCTCCCTCCTTTCTGGTAGGTTCTCTCTTGGCTTTTGTTTACCCTCCTTTTGTTTCCTTTTAATTTTCCTTTATCTCCTTAGCTGGGTCTTTTCATCTCCCCAAACCCTAAGGATACTTCAGACTTGGTTCGGGGTTCTTACCTTTTTTTTCACTTTTTAATTCTATATTCTCCCCAACAAGTATAGCAAATAGTATCTATATGCTGATGGCTCTGAAAATTACACCTCCCCACTCAGAACCTGATTTCCCAGATCTGTGCTTATACATTTGATTGGCCTCTAGACACCTCTGCTTGGATGGCTTCCAGAGATCTCACATTCAATGTGTCCCAAAGGGAACTCTCATCTGCCTCCAGAACTCTTCACCCTCAGGCCCCTCCATCTCAGCAGATGACATCATTGTTTCCTCTGTTGCTCAGACCAGAAATGGAGGAATGTCCTTGATGCTTCCCTTCCCTTTACCCCACATCCAGTCCACTAACAAGTCCTGTGATTCAACTTCCAAAATTCATCTCTAGTCCATCAGCCTGCTCTCATATGCATCTCTGTGCTCCTGGCCACACCATTTCTCACCTGGGTTACTGCAACAGCTGTCTAACCAGTCTCCCCATCTTCATGGCTTCCCACTCTGCTTAAGTTGACTGTATCATTTTTCATCTAAACCAAGTCACTTTCCACTGAGGAAAAGGGCATTACTGATTATTATACATGGATGGCAGGAATAAACTGAAACTGTCCTGGGTAAAACAGCGCATGTATTTACTCTACCTCTCAGTCTAGCAAACAAATCAGATCATGTCTCTTCCCTGCTTAAAATTCTTCCATGGGTTCCCATTTCCCTCAGAATGTAATCCAGCGTGAGCTGTCCCTGGCCACCCTCCAGCATCATCTCATGCCACACCCTCCCAGGCTCCCTGTCCTTCCATCTCACTAACAAGCCAAGCCTTTATTTGGCACAGGACCTTTGCATATGACATTTTCTCTGCTCAGAACACTCTTCTGCTTGCTCTTCACATGACTGGGTGTTTCTCACCTGTCTCTGCTGAGATCACTCTTTCTTGAGAGAGGCCTTTCTGATCATCCTGGCTGATCTACACTGGTTATTCTGTGCTTTTTGCCAATTTCAATATGTGGGTTTCCTGTACTAAATTTTTGGTTTATTCTTCCGAATTTTTTTTTATTTTGTTTTGGTCCATCTTCCTCCCTTTTATTATAGAATCAGTGAGAGAAGTGACCATTTCTTTCTTGTTTATATCTGAATATCCAGTCCTGGCACAGAACGGAATTTCAACGAGTGCTTATTGGAAATGAATAAATGAATAATTGAATTCATGTATTGTTTATTAGTAAAAAGTTTTCTTTCCAAGAAGATCAGACTAGCTTTAAGAAACAGGAAGGAGCTAAGGAAGAGGGAGACGCTGAGATGAAGAAGGAACAGTAGAGCCAGGGGAAGCAGGAGGCAGGGGATCAAGCCCACAAGGGATGGTGGACCCCCAGGGGAGCAGAAACCTCTCTGGCTCTGAGGAAGAGACAAAGGTGAAGATCGTGGGGTCGGGGAAGCGACACATGTGAGAGGAGTACATGGAACTTGTGAGAAGCCGTTTGTAGCTGCTCTTATTGCAGCTGACTCTCCCTGGGACTTGTTACACTCCAGGGTGTCTGCCCATTTTCTTGTCTGTCTTTAGAGCAAGTAGGTAGGAAACCCAAAGCGAAAGGCATGTCTCTCCTCCTGTGTGTCATCCTTGTATCCACAGCGCCTGTCACAGTGCCTCAAAGATAGTCGTTGCTTTATGAATATCTGGTGAAACGAATGAATGTAGTCTGAGACGAGGTATTGTTCAGAAGTGGTCAGAACTCTGAGGGGGGTTGGGAGTTGTAGAACATATGGATATTGGATACAAATTTGGATGTGCAGAATGTGGTAATGAGTCACTTTGAAGTGACTATTAAATCTGTACTGATAACATACTAAATACCAGACAAAATGATATAATTTTACTTCATCATAAAAATAGTCATGTATGGATGTGAGAGTTGGACCATAAAGAAAGCTGCTGCTGCTGCTGCTGCTGCTGCTAAGTCGCTTCAGTTGTGTCCGACTCTTTGCGACCCCATAGACGGCAGCCCACCAGGCTCCCCCGTCCCTGGGATTCTCCAGGCAAGAACACTGGAGTGGGTTGCCATTTCCTTCTCCAATGCAAGAAAGTGAAAAGTGAAAGTGAAGTCGCTCAGTCGTGTCCAATTTTCACGACCCCATGGACTGTAGCCCACCAGGCTCCTCTGTCCATGGGATTTTCCAGGCAAGTGTATTGGAGTGGAAGCTGAGTGCCGAAGAACTGATGCTTTTGAACTGTGGTGTTGGAGAAGACTCTTGAGAGTCCCTTGGATTGTGAGGAGATGCAACCAGTCCATCCTAAAGGAAATCAGTCCTGGATATTCATTGGAAGGACTGATGCTGAAGCTGAAACTCCAATACTTTGGCCACCTGATGTGAAGAACTGACTCATTTGAAAAGACCGTGATGCCTAGAAAGATTGAAGGTGGGAGGAGAAGGGGACAAAGAGGATGAGATGGTTGGATGGCTTCACTGACTCAATGGACATGAGTTCGAGTAAACTCCAGGAATTGGTGATGGACAGGGAAGCTGCCGTGTTGCAGTCCATGGGGTTGCAAAGAGTCAGACATGACTGAGCGACTGAACTGAACTGAACTGAAAAATATTTTTTTCTAGTGATACTTTGCACATTCCCTCACAGATATGAAAATTAGGAATCCTATATGCAAGAAATTATTAGTCATCATGGTAGCTGATGAGAAGTCTTAAAGAAGAAATAAATATTTTGAATGTCTGAGGTTCTGTGTCAACTATCTGAGGGGCAAGTTAGCAGAGAACACTGTGAGACTAAAGAAAGGCAAAAGCACACACCGGTTCTCTGACACTGAGACCCTTAGACTGAAAGATGTGTTACTATTTATATACCACCAAGAAAAATGTTACCATTTAAATTCAGACATAATGTTTTCTTATCGCTGTGAATTTTTACTTAACACATTTTGAAGGGGTTCTTTTGGACTTAGATTTTAATCTTACCTCACTCTTGTGTATAAGCAAAAAGGAAAGTATACACAAGCACTAATCCCGAAGAAATGACAAGCGTTTCACGAGTGCTTCCTAGTAATTGGGGCTTCCCCTGTGGCGCAGTTGGTAAAGAATCCGCCTGCAATGGGGGAGACCTGGGTTCAATCTCTGGGTTGGGAAGATTCCCTGGAGAAGGGAAAGGCTACCCACTCCAGTATTCTGTCCAAAGGACTGTATAGTCCATGGGGTTGCAAAGAGTCGGATATAGCTGAGTGACTTTCACTTTCACTTTTCACTTCCTGGTAATTAATGAATGTAAGGCATGACCTAATTTCAGAAATACGTAATCAAGAGATGTGTGTCTTAAAAAAACATTAATGTGTGTTAGAAATTATGTAATATGATATTTCAATTTAAACCTGTACAGTTTTTCTCTCTCACTATATTTACTGAGAAGAAATAATAAGCTTCAAACTACTATTGATCACAAAATGCTTAAAAATCTCGTAGGAATGTTAACTATTAGCCTTGAAGCATGTGAGGACTGTCAGCTTGGGAAGCATTGCAGTGCTTACCTTATCTATGAGAACATTGGTTACAGAATGTGGAATTTGTTTGCTTACTATAACTGATCTTGGTTCATTGATTGGTGGCTGTACAAAGTTGTATTCCTTTTATAAGGCACAAAAATCCAGATTCTGTGCAACTCTCTAAGGCTGCTGTATTTTTAAGATCCTGGCAGGAAAAGAGGACACCTTCCAAGAGGGTAATGTGAGGAGAGTTTCAGTTCAGTTCAGTCGCTCAGTCATGTCCCACTGTTTTCGCCCCCATGGACACCAGGCTTCCCTGTCCATCACCAACTCTCGGAGCTTGCTTAAACTCATGTCCATCTTGTCGGTGATGCCATCCAACCATCTCACCCTCTGTCGTCCCCTTCTCCTCCTGCCTTCAATCTTTCCCAGCATCAGGGTCTTTTTCAATGAGTCAGTGCTTCTTGAGGAGAGTTTAATTAGAGTCTATTCCCAAAGGCGTTGGTACAGCCTCAGGAGATCAGAAGAGATGGTGCAATCCCTTGATCTAGAAATTACCTGTGGGCTTCCCTGCTGGCTCAGATGGTAAAGAATCCACCTGCAATGCAGAAGACCTGGGTTCGATCCCTGGATTGGGAAGATCTCCTAGAGAAGGGCATGGCAACCCACTCTAGTATTCTTGCCTGGAGAATCCCATGGACAGAGGACCCTGGCGGGCTACAGTCCATGGGGTCGCAAAGAGTTGGACACGACTGAGCGACTAAGCACAACACAGAAATTACCTGTGGGGATGGGGTGGGGTTGGTGTAATCTCCCTTAGTCCTGAAGGGCTAGAGGAGGGAGTGATTACAGATTCTGTGGGTGCAGGGGAGTGGGAGAAGGAGAGAGACAGAGACAAGGACACAGAGAAGTGTGTGGAGAGGGGTGCTTGACAGGAGTTGTACCTTTGATTGAGGGGCGCAGCCAGTCTGTGGTGATCTCTCCCTGAAGAAGTTAAGACTGAATCAACAAAAGCCCCTCCCCTCTCTCCCCAGCTCCTGGCCAGGTTCCCTATTGTCCAAATCCAGCCAGGGCCAGAGCAAAGGGCTCAGCTGACGTGGTCTGGACAGGCCAGGGTAGAAAGCGGGATGGAGAGTGAGTGACTGGTGGGGCAAACAAGAGATGCCCACACAGCTGAAAAAGCTGATTTCACAACTGGAGGATTTAGGGTAATGAACTTGTGTCCAAGACTCTCTTGCAGCATAATAGTGATGTGAGGACTGCCTGCCCACCCTCCCTTCCTAGGTCGCAAAGTCCAATGCTGACAAATGTTCCCAGTGTTGCAGTACAATCAGAGGGCAAGGTGGGAGGACATGGAAAAGAGTGGCTGTTGTTTGGACGGCATTGCAACTAGGGCTAACTCTTACTATGTACAGATTCAAAACACTCTCGTTCTTCAAGAGTACGTATTATCTTAATATACCCAGTTTACAGAGGATTCTCAATTTAGGGGACTTTTAACAAGTGGATTTATTTTCCAAACTCTGCTTTCTACTGTGATTTTTCAAACATTCGTCCTGATCCTTATCATCTGGGTCATTTTTATTACAAGTTGTTGCAGCACTGTTTCAACCTTCAGCATTCTATCTGCTTTAATGTTTTCCATCCCTCCCCCTCCTACCAACCTCCTTGTTGGCTAGATTTGTAGCTGGAGGCACTTGGAGGGTGAGGGTACAGACAGCTTTTTCTCTATTCCTCCTGTTCCAGCAATGTGGAGGCGTGTAGAGAAGGCCAGTTCTGAGGTGTCTTCCCACCACACCTCTCAGATTCTGCACTGGGAGGTTCGTAAAGGTGAGATGTGCTTCTAACTGATGTTGATAGTCTTTGTCCAGGTGAGGGCCTCTCAGAGGTGGTGGGCATGGTGGTGCTCCTGAGGTGAAGTCCAGCTTCACACCACCCATCAGCCATGGGGAACCTTCCCAGAGAGGAGCAGGTTATCCACAATGGGTTCTGATGACGGTGCACATTCCAAGGCCCCTCCCTACCTGAGGTGTCACCTCACCTGGCCCAGCACTGCCTTTTCTCTAACCTCACTGGTCTTTCCAGCGAAATCCAGTGGACCCCCCCAGAATGTCTGTGGGCCTCTTCTCTTCCTGCAGAGATGGCAGATGGGAAAAGGCTCACCCCATCTCCTTCCTAGTCACACTCCACCACTGCCTTTTCAACTCTACTGGCATGGGTGCTCCATCTTTAGAAACTTCCAGAATATTCACAGCTCCTACACATGTAAACTCTCTCAAGAACTCACCGCACTGCCCTCTGCTTGGATAGGGGCATCAGAATGAGCTGGTAGTGTCTGCAGTGAGCACGCACCCAGCTGAGAGATGAACAGGCATTTTTATTTTCTTCTTGGCACTCTGAATCAATTTCCAGAAATCACCTGCCTCCACAAATACTGCACTCCCCAGGAGACTGACAACCCTGCCGTTTCCCCTCCCCCTCCTCAGGCATCTCCTACGTGGACCAGAGGTGGGATGGAGGGGGGTGTTGACTGTGGAGGCCAGCGCTGCTGCCTCTTCCTCAGCTTTGGGAGCTTACCAGATCTGGCGCTGCTTCCTGGATGCCCTCTCTAGGGGATGGGGTACTCAGAGCCACTGTCTTCAGCTGTGGGTGATGGAAAAGAAGCAGCACTCAAAAGCCTGTTTTCACACCTGGGTGCCAAGGGAGCTCTTGCACAATTCTCTAGTTTCCCAGGTTCACTTTTCCAAATCTGTAATCATGGGAAAGAGCCCAGTCTTCTCTGAGAACAGTGTGTTCAGTTTACACACACATTTATTACCGATGGAGTCCTGTCAAACCACACTGTGTAAAACATATTTGAAAACTCTCCTGTGAGTGACTCACTCATATGTTTCCTGAAAGAATTGGGCAAATGGACAAGAACTAGGGCTGGCCAGGGTGCCTCGTTCCTGAACCATCTGACATGGGAGGAGCCAGTGCACTGAGACCTTCCTTTACTCTCTGCAGGGTGGACTTAGGACTGTCCAAAATAGTCTCACGTGGAGTCTGCAAAAACCTCACTTCACCCTTCCAGTAAAGATGCCGACAGAACTCCTTCATCCTTCTGTTGACTCTTCAGCTCCCACTTCATGCTCCCCCAGCAAGCGGTAGTAGCTGGGCCAGGCCCTGGGGATCTGAGACAGACAAGACCAGCGCTCTCACGTGAGGAATATTCCACTGGAGAGTTACGATTAAGCTAATCAGTATTTAAGAGAATTGAATTAAAATATATCGTACATTTATTTACGTGCCAAAACACGCAGTGTGAGCTCTGTGACCTGAGGCTAAGAATCCCAAGGCTCCATCCTCACAGACGAGATCTGAATTTCAGCTTTACACTGTGACAGGTAAGGGTAGTAACATGCAAACATTATCACGGTAAGCTGTGAAATGAAAAAGCAGAACATAAAATGATAGTATTATATCACCCTGTTTCGTTTATGTGTTCACATGTCTACCTCCACTTAGATAATAGACTGGAAACATTGTTTCTACAGAGGTTCTTCCTGCCCCCTCCTCCTCTCGTCCAGGCTCAGGAAATTAGTATTGCTTTTATCTTTGTCTTTATACTTATTTTAAATTGTTCAAGTTTCCTCGCTGAAGATGTTCATTCAGTGAGATTCATCAAGCCTGGCTGTGTCGAGGCTTTACCTAGGCACTGAGTATGGTTGTAAAGAAAACCAACAACTTACTTCCTGTCCTCACTGGGATGAGATAAGGAAAAACAGCAACTGTCCATTTACATTGTAGTTGACCTGTATATTCCTTTCTCTCTACACGCACAGCCCACAATAGCACTAACTGTGCAAACACATATATGCACATAAATAATGCACATGAATTAATAAAGATTATGATAAGATAAAAATTGATAAATGTGTCAGAGTCACAAGTAAAAATTCATAATGGAAAATAATATGGAAAGGATGTCAGTAATTTCATGTTCCATATTCCATCTGTTAATAATCCTATTGTGACCTTTTGTTTTCCATACGATTTCTTTTTCTCTCAGGACTGCACCTCTCTTAGGGTTAAACACTGTGGTTTTAGCAGTTGACCTGGGGAACAACAGGCCCTACTAATTTCTGGAGAAAGAATTTTCCCCAAGATAAGAAGTAGAAAATGTTCCATCTCTCCTGCAACTGCAAGAATAGCAAATAGAAGAACAAAACCTGTTTCGACAAAGGTTATTTCTAACAAAGGAGTCTTTTTTTTTTAAATAACAACAAAAGAGACATCAGAGATAGTTACTATGTCCTGTGACAGCAACCCTCTAATATTTTATTTATAATTTAGATATTAATTTATGTCTTTGAAGCAAAATTCTTTTCTGATGGAAGCTCTTAGCCTGGAAAAGTGGAAAGCTGTTTCATGCCAAGGCAAGAGCACAGAGCCATAGAAATCCTCACTATTGCTGTAGGGTGTGTGAGCTGGGCTGCCCTCCTGGACAGCAGAGTGACACTTGACTGGGAAACTAAGGGTATGCACACCAGCTCTGTCCCTCCTGTGATACACATGGCACAACGCAGATATCATTTGTATTGATCTGACACTGACAACATGACCGCTTGTTGGTTTATTTCTCTGGTTACTAATGATTTGTGTGTCTCTTTGTGAGCTTATCTCTTATTGCATGTTGACTGTAAACTATTTTTTTTTATAACACTTCATCCATTTTTCCTATTGGGGCTGCCATCCTTTCCTTATTGACTCATAGAAGTTCATTGTATTTTTGAAATATTAGTCCCTTGCCATATTTTAAATATCATCTTTTCCCATTCTCTATCTACAACTATGTTCTTATTGTTGATGTAATCAAATTCACCACTTCCTGATTTTGGGTTTGTGCCTTTGAAATTTAACATGTCAATGTATGGCAAAAACTACTACAATATTGTAAAGTAATTAGCCCCCAACTAAAATAAATAAATAAAAAAAAAAAAGAAAAAAAAAAGAATTTCTACACCATCTCTAGATCACAAATATATTCTTTGATATTATTTTTTATTAACTTTACAGTTTATCTTACATTTACATATTTAACACATCTGAAGTTGACTTATGTATGTGTATTAGGTAAAGACCTAATTTTCTAGGTAAAATACTGGAGTGGGTTGCCATTCCCTTCTCCAGGGGATCTTCCCAACCCAGGGATTGAACCTGAGTCTCCTGCATTACAGGCAGATTCTTTACCATCTGAGCCATCAGAGAAGCCCTATTAGGTAAGGGCCCACCTTTATTTTTCTCTTTCCAAAACTATCAAACCATCCTATCTTTAATGATTTGTGATGTCTTCTTGATCATATGCTAAGGTCCTATACATGTGGCCCTAGCTCTGCACTCTCTATTCTGTCCCATTGGTAGATGTGTCTTTAGTTGAGCAAATACTATTCGTATTATTGTATTTTGCTGTTTATCTTAACACCTGGTGTGGTAAGTTCCTCCTCTTAATACCTTCTTTTTTTGAGGCTGACTTTTTTATGCACCGACTTTTATTTCTGTATGTGAATTTTGGAGTAATAATCTTCTGTTCCAGAAAAATTCAATGGAAATTTTCAGTATTACATGTGTGGATTAATCTGGGGTCAAATTAACATCCTTAATGTTAAGTCATCCCATCAGTGAGCTAGAAACTTCTCTCCATGTTTGAATCATCTTTAAAGGTGTTTGTTAGAGGTCTGACACTTTCTCCATTGCAGTTCTGTGAATTACTGGTGAAAGTAATTGCTAGGAATTTTATAGTTTTGCTGTTACTATAAATAGTTTATTGTTTTGGTCATGCTTTCTATTTGGGTATTTCTACTATGGAAAAACCTGTTGGTTTTTGGATCAAATGTGAGCCATCTTGTTAAATTTTCCTATTAATTGGAGTAATTGGTTGATTTTGAGGTTCGGGGAGTTGATGATTATAGTAATGGAAATGATGACAGTTTTATCTCTGCCTTTCCAATGCTTATATCTCTTCTTTCTTTTTATTTTCTATGCAGTGGTCAGGGCTTCCAAAACTGTGTTAGACAATACTGGTGACAGTGGGCATTCTTTGCTCATTCCTGATTCTTCAAGTGATGGGCTAAAAGTTTTTCCATTATAAAATCTGTTAATGTTATGTAATTTATTTAATTTTAATTTTACTTCATCTTAATTTTATAAAATTAAGAAAGTTCCCTTTGAAATGTAATTTTCTAAAGGATTTTTCTCTTTTAAAAAATTCTTCTTATTGTTGATTTATAATGTTATGTTAGTTTCTGTATACAGAAAGTATATCAATTAGATATATAACCACTAATTTTTACATTCTTTCCACATATAGGTCATTGCAGAGTATTAAGAAGAGTTCCCTCTGCTATATGGTAGGTCCTTTTCTATCTATTTTATATATAGCATTATGTATTTGTCAATCCCTGTCTCCCAATTTATTCCTCCCCACCCCTTGCTTTATCCCCTGGACAATACAAGGTTTTTTCCCTACATCTGTGACTCTATCTTAAAGGATTTTTTAAAAGAAACATAACTTCAGCTTTATCAAACTGTTTTTTGATCAATCAAGATAATATTATTTTTCTCCTTTAGGCTAATAATGTGATGAATTACATTAATTGTAGTCATAATGTTGATCAGTTCTTGAATTCCAAGAGGAGACCTCACTCAGTTATGAGGAATTTTTAATGCTCATATTTGGTTTGGTAACACTAAGCTCTGTTTGAATTGTTTGCACCTTTAGAGGTGAAATGGGACTATTGTTTTCCTGTATTGCCCATCTCTTACTTCAGAATCAAGTTACTCTGCTTCTGCAAAATGAGCTGTGTATCTTTACCCTTGATTAGTTTTCCACACCAACCTGTGTAACATACTGTTAACTGTCCCCTGAGATTTTAGCAGACTCTCCTGGAAAATCACTGGCCTTAGTAGCGGGTGCTGGGGAGAAGAGATCTGTGACAGCCACTTTTGCTTATTTAATACTTAACTAACTCCCTGAAGACATCTACGTCTCTTTGCAACAAAAACAGCAACAACCAAAAAGGTGCTTACTCAGAGTTTGAGGCTGTTCCCTCGTCTAAATTAGCAAATGATGTGTCACTGTGAGTTGATTAAATGGAGATCTGAGGCTCCATATTGAGTTTAACTTTGAATCGGGAAAAGAGGAATTCAGATTAATCTGACTCACTTGGGTCTGTGTGGAAAGTCTACCTCTGTGAACTGGTTTTAACCAGCTCAGAATAATGCTGCTGAAGACCTTTTTTTTATTTTTTATTTTTTATGTATTTATTTATTTATTTTGGCTACACCAGGGTCTTAGCTGTGGCACGTGAGACCTAGTTCCCTGACCAGGGATCGAACCCAGGCCCCCTGTATTGGGAGCCCAGAGTATTAGCCTCTGGACCACCAGGGAAGTCCCTGCTGAAGACCTTTTATGCTGAGAGATACTAGAGTCATTGCAAAGGGTTTCATGTTGTGCTGTGTTGTAGCTACTGTTGGTGTTGACTGTTGTGGCCTCTGCCAGAAGTCACTGGGTGTACAGGCGTGGAATGCAGCTGTTGTCCTAGGTGTGAGTCGCCAGCAGTTGGCTGAGAGGAGAAACGTGGTGGATCTGGTCTCTTGGATGGTTGTTTCCAGGTTTGGAGTGACTGGCGTCAGATTTGTGTGTGATTCTAGGAAGTCGGTCTTTCCTTATGACACCAGCAGTCTGTGGAGGCTGTTTTCCTACACTCTTGGGCCAGGGGCAGAGTGAGGAGCCCCCCAAAGCAGAGATGACCGCCTCCTAGCAGGTCACCTCAGAATCACGGTCTGCTGCCCTCTACCAGATAAACATAGAGATCCTCAGGAAGCTCCGAGCAGCTGTGCTGTATGTTTCCTTCCCTGATGTGTCGATTCCAACACTCATGTGTCTTTTCTTTTTTTGAGGAAAAAAACCCCACGAAGCCAAGTAATCAATAATATACATGGCATTAATAATTTCTTCAGTGCTATTTTCTTTTAATCTCCCTGGTGAACTGAAGGATGAAGAGGAGGGAAGCCAGCCTTTCTGGTCCTAAAGCTGTTTCTTTTCCTTTTGGTAAACTGTGAACTTCACAGGCCTGTCTCTTTCTCTCTCTCTCTCTCTCTCTCTCTCTCTCTCTCTCTCTCTCTCTCTCTCTCTCTCTCTCTCTCTCTCGGGGCTATGTAGTAGAATTCCAGGGTTTGGCTTTAGAGAAGCTACACGTCCTCCCAACTGCTGGGGAAAAAAGTGCTGCCAGTGTGAGGAGAGACCATCCTCTCTTCTCCTGCAGCTGCAACAAATACAGGTATTTTTTCTATATCATAAACTTTGGGACCTAGGCCTCAAGTGTTATTCACGATACCTCTTAGGGTATTCTGTGGGGTTTTGTTTTTTGTTGCAAAGCTTTGGTGTTCTTCTCTTCCACTTAATTATAACAGAAAATGAAAGTCTTAAACCTCTCAGTAGTCTTATCACACATGACTATTAGGGGAGGGGTACTTTCTAATTTATTATATAAACCAAAAATAAAACAATTTGGTAATTGTCACTCACTATTAACTATTAATCGGAGACAACAGACATTAGCAGAGACCATCTCTGCAAACCAGGACACAACTTCATATGGAGACTCCTGGGAAATCCCTTTAAGGCCTGAAGATTCTGAAGTCGCCATGACAGGATGGTTTTCTTCTGTGGGACAAACAAGTGAAAAGAGCTGACTGCCCCTGTTGTCTATTGTTCTAAGCATGGCCCTACAAGGAACTGGGTATTCCTTCCAGGAAGACTGAGCGCCTTAAGTAACAAGGAAGAGAACTTGCAATGCTTCACTTGGTGTCTAGAAATTGTTTGCTTTGTCTCTAATGATTTAATCAAACAACAAATGACTGGAATGAGGCAAGAGAGTGGGAAGTGGAATTCCAGTATTGAATGGCTCCAAACAGAGTCAAAGAGTTGCAAAAGGATGTGATCACTGGCCCATGATTTCTGCCCCAAGGAAGGTAGAAGGGATGTGGACATCACAGCGCCAACCCCCCCCCCCCCCACCATGAAGCAGCACCAGGGCACGTCCAGGGCCGATGACTATAGATGGTTGACAACACCCCCTCTCCCCACCATGTCTACTCCTGGGACCAAGTCAGCTAAGCCAGCTCAGGGACCTAGACTACCCCGACCTCAGGGAACCCCAACTTTCCCAAGGAGTGTAAGTTCTGTTGAGAATATTTAAATATTGCTTAGCTTTGCCTTGGATAAAAACCAAACAGACGGAGCAATCCTTTAGACAGTTATCTGCCCTATATGTTCATCTCACTACACCTACAGGAAATAAAATATGTCCCAGACGCAGAAAGAGGCATCATCCTATTTCTGAGAAGTTCTAATCTAAGACAGGGCTTCTCAGGTGGCTCAGTGGTAAAGAATCCGCCTGCAATGCAGGAGACGTGGGTTCAATCCCCAGGTCAGGAAGATCTCCTGGAGAAGGAAATCTCCACGCACTCCAGTACTCTTCCCTGGAAAATCCTACAGACAGAGGAGCCTGAGGGGCTACAGCCCATGGAGTCACTAAAGAGTTCGGACACGAACTTACTGACTCAGCAACAACAACAAATCTAAGACCATGGTTCCCAGCCACGTGTCATCCTCGCCTGGTGATCTTCCTCGTGGGCCAGCGCTCTTCTTTCTAATGCCCTGCTCATATTTCCCTGAGTCTTGTAACAAATTGGAAATGCTTCACCCTCCTTCTTCTTGGGATTACTACTTGAGCACAAGTCCCATGTCCTTCCAGACTCTAATTTACCTTCTCCCCACGTCTCAGTTCGCACATCCCCGAGATTTGCTTGCATCTGTCTTGGAGATCGCTTCCCGTGTCTCCAACGCACGGCTCACATCCTTCTCTCCTGTGAACACTCCAGGCAAGAATCCTCAGGCAGTGCTCCTGGGCTGGGCCTTACTTGCCCTCCTGCTGTCCTCAGGCCTCCAATCCAGGGTCCCACTGTCAGGAAGAGCAGTTCCATGTCCTCTGTGTCCCCACCATCTGTGACATATTACACATGCATCATCCCTTCTCCTCTGGGAAATCCAGTGACCTTCGAAATTTCCCTTTTGGATGAAAAGGCAGAGATGGGGCAAGGAATTCATCAGAGACGCCATCCCTGTGAGAGCACCTGCATGAAATTTCCTCCCAAGATTATCTTCCTGAACTCACAGAATAAAGCCCAGTCCGGCTTTTCTGATTGCTACAGCTATTCTCTGACATCATAACCTCCAGCATTCTTGTGATAAATCGGCTTTCTCTGTATCCTTCCTGAACCTTCTATCCTGATAATTTAACAGATATCTGGACTTTTCCTGTTCATTTTTATGGTGTCATTTCTATACAGTATCACAGCAGATTTCTACACTATAGTTCATCCTTCCTGGGATTACAATGACCTCTCAATATGACCTACTGTTACGAGCATCAACAGCATCTGATCATGAATACCCTTGAATCTGGAAGACTCCCTTTTCCAGAGCTGAATCCACCCCATGTGGGTGCTGGAAGTTTGATTTTCCTGAGTTTGTGTCTCCTTCCTTTCCTGCTGCTGTAGCCTGAGGTCCCAGCTTCATCCTGAGCTGTTCCTTCTAAGGGATCCGTTCTGCTGTTCCGTTTGCCCTGTTGCTCACATTCTTTACTCAATTCTCTCTTTCTAATGTTAGTCTTTGGAACTCCCAGGTGGCTCAGATGGTAAAGAATCCACTTGCAGTGCAAGAGACCCAGGTTGGTTCGATCCTTGGGTCAGGAAGCTCCCCTGGAGAAGGCAATGGTTACTCACTCCAGTATTCTTGCCTGGAGAGTCCCATGGAGAGAGGAGCCTGGTGGGTTACAGTCCATGGGGTCCCAAAGAGTCGGATGCAACTGAGCACCTAAGCACAAACACCCTTCACAGCGAATGTCAGTACACTACTGTGGGAGATGAAAAAAACATTTGCCACTGGAGTGACACTTGAAATGGAAAGAAAAGCTCCAACATGCTACATTCTGAAAACTTCCAGATTGCACAATCTAGGAAAATTAGATGTGAGTGAAGAATAACACTGCTGTTTTGAATGCTGTGTTCTGGTCAGGAGGGATTTCCCAAACTTTCTTTCCTCCTTTCTCTTTTTTTGCTTCCACCCCATTTCTCATTTGCTCCACTGGCCGAGTGTCAGTATATAAAGCACCGGCCCATCTCCCAGGCAGGCAGCAGAGGCAGCTCAGCTTCAACAGGAGCCTCAGCAGGAGGGCACGGCCAAAGGTGAGGTGCTAGAACTTTCCAACACTTTTCCTCTTTGGAGACTTTCTCTTCACCAGCATTCTTGTGCTGCAGCCCAACTCTCTGCTTCCTTCCTGAATCTACTGTTCTGACCATTAGAATCCACCAGATATGAGCACTTCAGGGAGTGGGGCTCTCCTCGTCTGCTTCTTCTGTGAAGGCGGTGATGGGGTGAGCATGCGGTCCACAGACACCTGTGCCTTGTTCACCTTGTCTCATATCACAGAGAGGCAGCATGGACACACTGCTCATGGCTTTGGGAAACTTGCAGTGCAGCTGAGTTTCAGGGCTGATAGAGGATGACTGGACTGGAAAGTGGTTTATGATAAAAGCACGTTGCAATACTTCATGCAGGAAATCACCAGGGTTCCCAGGATTCAATGGAAATGAGAGCTGGATCCTCTGTGTTACAAACTATCATCTATCTATCGAGATAAAATTCAGAGGGATTTATGTTTGAAATGTAAGAGTGTATCCACATGACAACCCAGCCCCAAGCCCTATCATTCTTGCCTGAGTCCGCTCATCTCTCTGTTGCAGGATGAAACTTTCCACGGGCATCATTTTCTGCTTCCTGATCCTGGGCGTCAGCAGCCAGAGATGGGGGACATTCCTCAAGGAAGCTGGTCAAGGTAAGGAGCGAAGGATGGGCCAGGGGAGACTGTGTCTGCTCCCTGAGCAGAGGACACATCTCCACAGGGCAAGGCCATAGGTGGGCAGAAAAGGAGCTTAGTTTTCATAGTAGCACTTCTCGAGCCTTTTCTGGCCAGCTTTGCACACTTTTTGGGGATCCCCAAGCCCGAGGTCATATAAAGTTTGAGCCCCAACTTTCAGCAGGAGTGAGCCTGACTTTCTGCAGGAGTAAGGAAGACATCTGGGGGCAGGGTGCATGTTCCCAAAATACCAGCGAGGTTCTGCTGCCCCCTCGTGGGCAACTAGAGATGGCTTATTTCAAAGTCTCCTGTAGCCAAGAAGTGGGTGCAACCACTGAATACTGAACAACTAAAATATCTGATTTTTTAGTAGCTGGTCAGCACTGTCTAAGAGCTCTATGTGCAGGAATCGACTCGTTTTCCTCCTCAGAGTTTAATCCTTGAGTCCTGCAATGTAGGGACCATTACCCCTTATCAGACAACCTGCGGCCCCAAGAGATGAAGATAAATTCCAACGTCCTCCAGCAGAGCAGGATTGAACCCAGCATCCTGAGACCTTGCTGTTAACCTCGACCCTTCTACTGCCTCCCAGACAAGAGTACACGTGGAGGGTGAGGGGTCTGTGAACATGCATCCTGCTCTTTATCTGAGCAAGTGGCAGAGAATGGGCATTGGTGCCTTTGGAAGGAAACCCAGTAGAGTTCCCCTCCCCACAGTAAATGGCACCATGAGTTTCCTCGATGATGGTACTACTGAGGCCGAGACCTAGAGAGAACCCTACGGCAAGAGACATAGACCTGACTAGACAGAGCAAACTGGCCATAATTTATTTCCCAAAACTATTTGGTGTTGTTATTTTTCTGTGATAATTACTCAATAACTGTTTTAAGAGTTTGCTCTTAATTCTGTCTAAATTCACACAGACCCAGATAAAAATATCTTTTCATCTCTTAGGTCAGTGTTGTTCAAGGGGCCCTCTAGGATGACTTGCATGAGAATCACCCCTGGTCTGGGTGCTTTGTGGATTACAGGTGCCTGGATGCACACACAGTCCCTTCCCTGAACCACAGTCCCTGGGGCTCTCTGCAAATCTGTCCATTATTAAGCACCCCACTTGATTTTGTGCGCAATAAATATTGAGAACCACTACCTGGTTTTGCACCCAAGGGACAAATATGTCGTACATTTGGAAGTACTTATTAAGCAACTCTAGATTAGAGGGAACTATTTAAATCTGTAACTCAGAGTGAATAGCTATAGTAAGAATATCATAGCCCTCAATAAAACTATTTTTCTGAACAAGGGAAATAGCTAATACCTAAAATAAAGATAAGTTATCTCACAGAGATATTACATAAACTATGATTACAATCCACAGTATATTTTCCTCTTTTCCCTAATGAGCTAATCTTTTAAACCTTTGCCATTTCATTCTATCTAGGCTGATTTTTCTGTCCATGCCTCCCTGACCTTCATCTTCCTTAGGTTCCTTTATTTATTTTTTTTCCCCTACTCTTCTAAGAACCAGAAAGGTGATAGTATAGTAAGTACATACAATGTTCTATAAACTCAACCTGTATTTCCCCAGTTCTTCTGCATAACCACCCTGAGGGAGGCATTACTCCTCCATTTTACTGGAGAAGACACTGAACTTTAGAGCTGGTGGTTCAGTTGCCCTTTTTCTGCATCTGATTACCCTGTTTCTTCAAAGCCCTCTTAGGGAACTCACCTTTATCACCTGCTGATTGAATTCTGACGGTTGCCCATGTGCAAACATGCCCTGAGTATTTAGATGTACTCAGGCCCGAGTTAGTCCCCAGGGCTGGATTTCTCCCCTTGACCAGGCTGGGAGTATCCTATATCCACAGCCTTTCTCAGTATCATCCTTCTTCTCAAGCTCTGGTCAGAGCCTTTCCTGCATCTTTCCAGGTGGAGGTTCATTGTATAAGCAAACTTCCCTTAAAGAAAGAGCATCGACCTCTCTTCACACACATCACACACCTCCAGCAATGAAGTTCCAACAGACTTAGAATGAAATCAAACAGCATAAAACTTGCACCAAGTGTGATACAGCTTCAGACCAGGGAGGTGAGTGAGAAGTAAGGAAACATTCATTTCAAGCCAATATAACAATCTCCAAGGGCTTAGTCGAAGGCTGAGACCTAGAATCAGTGGCAGAAATTATGTATTTCTCTCACCAAAACATGATCACATTCATCTAATCATTTTCTTTTCCTCCCAGGGGCTAAAGACATGTGGAGAGCCTACTCTGACATGAAGGAAGCCAACTACAAAGATGCAGACAAATACTTCCATGCCCGTGGAAACTATGACGCTGCCCAAAGGGGACCAGGGGGTGCCTGGGCTGCTAAAGTGATCAGGTACCAGGGCCCCTGGGTTGCAGAGATGGGTGAGCAGAGCTCGGCTGCCTTGGACAACCTGGAGGGGCCAAGCCCTGGAGAACTTTCCAGGGGGCTGTGGGCCCTCCTACTATTAAACACCTCCTGCTCTGTGCCCAGTGTGAGGGCTGAGAGGCTGAGGAGCAGAGCAAGGCTGGTGGGATAGGCAACTCTCCACCCTCCCCCTATGGATGCTGTTCACCCAGCACAGGGCTGAGGTGGGCTGAGCCCAGGGAGCCTCAAGGTTGTAGCCCGTTTCCTTGGCTCCTCTCAGAGTCATTGATCCCTTGGAAAGAGGAGAGATGGGGAGGGTGGGGCTGTGGCTCATAGTCCTGGATTAATCCCCTCCCTGCCCTCCTCCTTTCCAGTAACGCCAGAGAAACTATTCAGGGAATCACAGACCCTCTGCTTAAGGGTATGACCAGGGAGCAGGTACGAGAGGACTCGAAGGCCGACCAGTTTGCCAACGAATGGGGCCGGAGCGGCAAAGACCCCAACCACTTCAGACCTGCTGGCCTGCCTGACAAGTACTGAGCTGTGTCTCTCTCTGCTCAGGAGACGGGGCTGTGAGTCCCCAAGAGCAGGGACACTGACCTAGAGAGTTCTCTATCCACAGAAGGCAGCAGATCTAATAAATGCTTAAGAGATGGAATATTGAGAACCGTGTGTCATTCTTTGGTATCAGGACAGCCTGTTAGTTCCAGGACTGATGGCAGGACACCCATGTGAAGGCTGAGCCTGTGGCTGTGTGTTTGGTTCGCAGACACAATCTCAGCATCATTCAGGACAGACCCCCTCTCCAGCCTTCCCCTAATCAGACCTGCTCCCTCTCCAGGCCCCTCTGTTACACTGGGGCCATTTCCAGGCCCTTCTCTATCAGGTCTTCTCACTCCCTGCAGTTGTGTCCTGTCACCTTCTCTGTCCCAGGTCTAGTCCCCTAGCTTGTCCCTGGTGTTCTCTGTGTGGGGGCACGGACACAGCCACAGGAGGATGGACGGTGGGATCCTGCTCCACAAACTGCCACCTTGATCTTCTGTTCACTACCTATAGCAGCACCTACAAGTCCAACTATGAACCAGTTTCTGTCTGTGCATCCAGAACCGCCTCCAGTGCTGCTTCCCTTCACTCTATTTTCCTTGCTCTATAGAAGTTCCCAGGAACAAACATGTCAAGAAGTGGAGGAATAGTGACAACATCAAAATTCAGAGTCAGGAGGCTTTGTTTGCTTTGGATATGATTCACATCCTTGAGAGGAAGTCATTTTCCCCTCCTGGTCCTTTCTCAACCCAGGGAAGCCAGCAGCAGTGACTTCTTATTGAAGGAAACTGTGTCTTATGGAAGGCGTCTGGGTCTGTTAGAGCACAGGAATTACAAGTGACTCTGTGAATCATAACAGTACTAAATGTGGAAACACATACATGCACATAAATAATGCACATGAATTACAGAGATTGTTATAAAATAAAAATTGATAAATGTGGCAGAATCACAAAAAAATTCATAATGGAAAATAAAAGGGAATGGATGTGAGTAATCTTCACGTTCCACATTCCCTGTTTTGTTGTTGTTGTCCAGTCTCTGTCATGTCCGACTCTTAGGGACTCCATGGACTGCAGCATGCCAAGCTTCTCTGTCCTTCACTATCACTTGGAGTTTGCTCAAACTTGTGTCCATTGAGTCTGTGATGCCATTCAGCCATCTCATTCCTCTGTGGCCCCCTTGTCCTCCTGCCCTCAGTCTTTCCCAGCATCAGGGTCTTTTCCAGTGAGTCAGCCGTTCCCAGCAGGTGGCCAAAGTATGGAGCTTCAGCTTCAGCATCAGTCTTTACAATGAATATTCAGGGTTGATTTCCTTTAGGATTGACTGGTTTGATCTCCTTTGATCAAAGGATTGATTAAAGGAGTTTGATCTGCTCTCCAAAGGACATTCCATATTCTGTCTGTAAGTGTTCCATATTCTATCTGTTAATAATCCTATTCAGACCTTTTCTTTTCTATATGATTTCTTTTTCTCTCAGGACTGGATCTCTTTCAGGGTTGAACAGTGTGTTTCTAGCACTTAGCCTTGAAGACTATGCTGCTGCTGCTGCTAAGTCGCTTCAGTCGTGTCCGACTCTGTGCGACCCCATAGACGGCAACCTACCAGGCTCCGCCGTCCCTGGGATTCTCCAGGTAAGAATACTGGAGTGGGTTGCCATTTCCTTCTCCAGTGCATGAAAGGGAAAATTGAAAGTGAAGTTGCTCAGTCGTGTCCGACTCTTAGCGACCCCATGGACTGTAGCCTACCAGGCTCCTCCGTCCGTGGGGTTTTCCAGGCAAGAGTACTGGAGTGGGGTGCCATTGCCTTCTCCGAAGACTATAGGCCCTACTAATCTTTGGAGAAAGAAGTTTCTTCAAGATAAGAAATAGAAATGTCCCGTCTCTCCTGCAGCTGCAAGAATAGCAGATAGAACAAAACCTGTATCTACAAAAATTATTTCTAACTAGGGAGGTTTTGTTTTTTAGAACAACACAAAAGAGATATCAGAGATTGTCACTATGTCCTGTGAGAGCAACCCTGTAATAAAAGATTTAATTTTATTTAGACATTAATCTGTGTACCTGAAGCAAAATTATTTTTTGATGGAAGCTGTTAGACTGGAAAATGCTTCCTAAGTAACTCAGTGGTAAAGAACCCACCTGCCAATGCAGGAGACATGGGTTTGATCCCTGGGTCAGGAAGATCCCCTGGAGAAGGAAATGGCAACCTGTTCTAGGATTCTTACCTGCAAAATCCCATGGACAGAGGAGCCTGGTGAGCTAGAGTCCATGGGATGGTGAAAGAGTCAGACACGAATGAGCAACTAAATGGCAACAACAACGACATTAAGACTGGAAAAACAGAGAGCTGGCTCATGCCCAGGCAAGGGCACGGGAGTGGGCTGGGCTCACTCCTGGACAGTAGTGTGACACTTCAGTGTGAAACTAAGATGGTGCACACCAGCCCTATCCCTCCTTTGATACACACGGCATGGTGCAGATATCATTTTTTTCTGGTCTAATGCATATAATGTAACTGCTTATTTGCATTTTTCTGGTTGCTAATGATTTGTGCATCTGTTCGTAAGCTTGTTACTTATTGTGCGAGGTCTGTAAACTATTTTTTCTATCCCTTCACCCATTTTTCTTTTGAGGTTGTTGTCTTTTCCTTAACGACTCATGGAAATTCCTTGTATATTTGAAATATTAATCCCTTGCCATATTTTAGACATTGCCTTTTCCCGTTCTTTATCTGAAAATAAATTCTTAATTTTCATAAAATTCACCATTTTCTGCCTTATGTTTTGTGCTTTTGAAGTTTTATTTAAGAATTTTCCCCATCTCTGGATCACAAATATATACGTTGATACTCGTTTCTATGAAGTTTATAGTTCTACCCTCACATTTACATATTTAACGCTTCTATAATAGAGTTTATATTTATACATAAATTAGGATCCAGTTTTTCCTCTTTCCAAAACTAATAAACAAACCATCCTGTCTTCAATGATTTGCGATGTCTCCTCCATCACATACTAACATCCTACACGTGTGGCCCTAACTCCATGCTCTCTGTTCTGTCCCATTGGTCAGAATGGGAATATCCTTTACCTTTTCATTATTACATCCAGGTCTGACAGCACATTGTACCAATGTTCACAGTCCCAGCAAATCTTCTTCATCAGGCTGTTTCACTTGGGCTGATGCAAACTGACTCCAGTCTTCTGCTGGGTTTTGTGCCAAGAGACCTTGGTTTTCCTGTCAGTCAGATTGCCTCATACTGGGTTAATCAGCACTAGTACTGAAGATATTATACATTTCCTCCCATTTAAAATCTTATCGAGGTTAATATAAATTGAGTGAATCCATCGTGGTTCTTTTACAAGTTTGAGGAGTTGGTAGAATATCGAGGTTACCTAACATCTTACAGTGATAGAGTAAATAGTAGATATTCCATCTATTGTCTCACCCCTTTCATGCCATTTACAAAGTTTATTTATTTATTTTTGACTGTGCTGGGTCTCCAAGGCTGCTCTCAAGCTTTCTCTAGTTGCAGCGAGTGGGGGCTCCTCTTCTTTGCCATGCTCTAGCTTCTCATTGCAGTGGCCTCTCTTGTTGCAGCGCACAGGCTCTAGGCTCTCAGACTTCAGTAGCTGTGGTGCATGAGTTGACCCAAGGCATGTGGAATCTTCCTGGACTAGGGATCAACCTGTGTTGCCTGCATTGGCAGGCGGACTTCCAACCACTGTACCACCAGGGAAGTCCGCTTGTCGTTTTAAATTAACCAAGATGTAGACAGTCTTCTCTTGATGGATGTCTAATTTCAGCCTTTCATTTGTGAGGCTAACTCCTTTCCAGTGGTGGCACTTTGCAGGCTGTATTATTGGAAATAGTGTCCCAGATTACTGTAAAAAATTTAAACTATGTATCAACACAATAACTGTCATATTTTCTGCAATGCAAGAAAAGGGAAATGGCCATTAAAGAATATTCCATTTAGGTCTTTTCAGAACACCTTCCTCAAGTTCTGTTTTCTAATTCATAACTTCAAGAATAGAAACATTCAATTCCTTAAATGTTTAATCACATTAATAATTTAAAAATAACTGGGCTTTTAAGATGCAGAAATTTTCAAGGATTTGTTATTGGTCTTTATGAAGGGGATCGCAATAATATTTTTTTTTCAGAATCTATTTTAAAAATAAACTCAGAATTTTTCTTTAATTGTAAATAATTTATTAAATGTAATTTCTGCTCCAGGGAATACCTGAATTTGATTATCCTTCTAATATATATTTTATGGTGTGTGAAAATTATGTTTATTATTTTTTTCTATATTATAAATTAACACAGGATTCCAAAATTTTAAAAGCTCCAAAAATTTAAAAGCTCTAAATAAAGGGAAAGTTACTGTATTAGACAATGTTCTTCAGAGTAACAGAACCAATGGGGTGTGCATGTGTGTGTATATATATATATATATACACACACACATATAAATATCTATGTATATATATATGATGACTTCTTTTATATATATACATTTGTTATATATTTATATTTGTTATACATACACACATATATGTATATATATATATATTTGTTATACACACACATATATATGTATATATATATTTGTTATGAAAAATTGGCTCATGTGATTACGGAGGTTAAATTTCAGTTCTGCTAACTGCAAGCTGGAGACCCATGAAAGTTGGTGCTATAATTCTAGACCAAGTCTGAAGGCCTGAGGATCTGAGAGCCAATAGCATAAATCCCATTCCAAGGGCAAGAGAAGACTGATGGAGAAGACTGTGTTACTCTTGACAAACCCCAAAATAAATTATTTGGCACATTTTGCTATAGTCCTTGAGAATCCTTGTGATCTTGTGGGACAGATGATCATGTTTATTACAACTGGGTCAGGAGAAAGGAATATGTGAGAATTAGCTGGTAAGTGGAAGAATCAATGAATTCATTACACAACACAGTGGTTCTCTGGTTGGATGCCCTTCACCCATAGTTGGAGGGATATAATTTATCTAGCAAGTGGATACTGTTTAAAAATCTCTACAGGTCAGGTTATTTTGGTATATTTTCCCCTTCTATCTCTGATACTGAAAAACAATAGTTTGAAACATCTATTCACAGGTGAGTATAAAAAGACTGAAGAATTTTCTAGCTGTCCCCAAATTTGGGACAAGTAGTTCCCATTTTCCAAGTAACTGAACTAATTAGAATCAATGTACTGTCACATTGATTAAACAAATATTATCTGCAATTATAATGATGTTGGTGATAATAATCAACATAAAAGTGCAACAGTATATGTACACTATTTTTAAGAGCTTATGAAATCTTTGTACTTTCAGTTTCAAGGCTGGTCCAACCCCAGGCAAGCCCTACTTGGATACCTGAATTATGTTAAAATTACCTTATTTGTTGAAGACTTTCTTTGCTATATTAATGATCTCAGAATGGGACTTTTAAGTAACATGGGAATTAAAAAGTTAAAACAGCGAAAAGTGCCAACTATGTTTGTTGTCACCTAACAATGATTTTTTTGTTGTTGCAAAATCATTGTATTTTAATAACAATTCATTAAATAACGGCAATGGGTTTACTAGTGAATTAGGTTATAAGCAGAGTACAAGAATTGGTCTCCAACCTTCATTCAGGTATCTTTTACCTGTATTTACCTTTGGTTTTCTGATTTAACACCTCAGTTAAAATAACATTATATAAAATTAATTTCCATTTTGCATATAAATTAAGTTTTTCAAAAGCATAAATGTAGGCCACTGGAAATGATGAATCAATTAGAAGGTGATCAAAAATTTACACATAAAGTTTCTCTCAAATATTGGTCAATATGAATTTATAAAATTTTACCTAACCCTGATTTAAGTTTAAACAACATAATGGTTACAATATGAATTTCCCAGATATTTTGCTGCTTTTCACTAATCTTTCATATTCTGGGGCTTATGAATTCTTCTGGTTTCAAGTGATGAAAGAGAATTTAGAAGTTAGTATTGGCTTTAAAAAAAATTCTGTTCTTTACTTTTACATTCTTGCATTATTAGCACTAGCAATTTAACATTGGTGGAGTGGGTAGCCATTCCCTTCTCCAGGGAATCTTCCTGACCAAGGGATTGAATCCGGGTCTGCTGCATTGCAGGCAGATTCTTTACCATCTGAGCCACCAGAGAAGCCCTGGTAAGTAGAATAATGGCACAATAAAGGTAATCCTTGTTCAGTCTCCAGAATCTATGAGTACATTTGTCCCCTGGTATTTGAAGGGGTTGGGTCCATGACCTTTGTATAAAATAGCATAGTTGTTGTTTTTATTGTTGTCTGACTCTTTTGTGACCCACATGGACTGTAGCCCACCAGACTTTCTGTCCATGGGGTTTCCCAGGCAAGAATACTGGAGTGGGTTGCCATTTCCTTTTCCAGGGGATCTTCCCCACCCAGGATTGAACCTGTGTCTCTTTTGTCTCCTGCATTGGCAGGCAGATTCTCTACTGCTGAGCCAGGGAAGCCACCACATATACAATGGCTTAGTATTTGCCTAAAAACCTGTGCACATCCTCCTGAAGCTTTACATCATCTCTAGATTACCTATAAAACCTAATAATGTAAATGCTATGCCAACGTGTGGTAAGTTTAACTTTTGCGTTTTGGTAATTTCTGGAACTTAATTTTTTTTCTAATATTTTGATTGACGGTGGATTGAATCAGTAGATGTGGAACCCGTGTATGTGGAGGGTCAGCTGTATGCTACTTTAGTTGCAAAAGGGACTTTACAGAAGTAACTCAGGATGTGGACTTTGTGCTGGTGACATTATTGTGGATTATTTGCCTGGGCTCAGTTCAGTCAAATGAGTCCTTAAAAAGGAAGAACATTTTCCAGCTGAGTCAGAGAGGAGATGGAAGAGGAAGGAGCAGAGATCTGACACATCAGAGAGAGGCTTGCCCTGACTGCTGTTAGCTTTGAAGGTGGAGGAAGAGGGGGCCACGAGTCAAGGACTGCAGTATCTTCTAGAAACTGGCACTGGTCCTTGGCTGATAGCTGGCAGCAGCAGCATACTAGGGCCTTGGTCCTAAACTTTAAGAACAACCCAAAATAAGAACGAAATGGATTTTCCTCTAGGGCCCCTAGATAGGAATGCAGTCTGCAGATGTTAGTTTGGTGAGACCTGTATGGGATTCCTGAGCTGTAGAACTCTTAAGATAGTCAATTTGTATCTTTTCAGCTGCTAATTTTGTCACGGCATCACTAGGACACAAAGGTAGTAGCTTTCAAACCCCCATATTAATTAGGGCCTGAGAATGAATACAGAGCAGAAAATTATGTGAATGCTTTATTCCTGGTGATACTGTTCTACTTTTGCGGGACTGAACCCAGACTCTCAGCAGTGAAAGTGCAGAGTCCTAACCACTGGACCACCAAGAAATGTCCCTTCTATCTTCCTGTGATCTGTAAACATTTGTATACAGTGCTCTATATTTTGACAGACAATATTCTTTTTGGATATTGTTCTTTTATAGTATTCTGAATCCATTTTGAGGATAGTACTTTCTCTTCCTGCTCTCCCATGACAGATTCTCTGCTGATTCTTAAGGTCTTCACCTTTGTCTATGTAGCTAGAAGATTCATGACCACACTGGTAATGACCTAATTTTGATCTCTGAGATGCCTCTTGTCTTCTCCCTCTTCCTAAACTCTCTCTTTTTTTAAATTTAATTTTTATTATTTTGGCCACCCCATGCAGGATGCAGGATCTTAGTTCCCTGACCAGGGATTGAACCCTTATCCCCTGCTTTGGGAGCACAGAGTTTTAACCACTGGACTGCTCAGAAAGTCCCCTAGGCTCTCTTTTTAGATGCTTGTCCCCATTGTACCTGTGTGTGTGTGTATATATATATATATATTTTTTTTTTTCAAAACTAGTGATGTAGTTGGGGAAAGACACTTAATCTCAGTGAACCTCAGTTTTCTCCTCTGTAAAATAGAAATAAAAACATCAGCTTCTTAGGAATTCCCTGACAGTCCAGTAGTTAGGACTCCATGCTTTCACTGTCGAGAGTTCAATCCCTGGTTATGGAACCAAGAGCCCGCAAGCTGAGGTGGTGTGTGGCCAAAAAAAAAAAAAAAAAATTTGCTTCTCAAGGTTGTTAAGAGGGTTAAATGTACATACTTAATCACATATACAAACACAAGTTTATGTTACTCCTCTTCCCTGTTTTTGTATTATTACTATTTACAGTATTTGGCTGTTAGGGATGATTCCCATCATCTTGTAAATTCTTAAAACACTCAGGAGATTCACTTTTAGTTACATGTAGTTGCATGACTTAGATTATCTTTGTCAATCCTACTTTAACTAAAAAAAAAGAAAAAGGAAAAGCACAAACCATATTCCCCATTCCACAGATGAGAAACTAAGATCAGAGAGGTTCCTTGTTACCTGATAAAAAAGTGATAAAGTCAGGCTTAAAATTCAGGTTTTCTGACTCTAGTTCAGTATTTTTCTTTAATTCATGCAGTTCTGTGTGTGAGACGGTCCAATTAAGGTTCAGACCATGTTATTTTCTTGATGTCTGACTTGTCTGCTCTGGACCTTGACTATAATACTTTGCATCAGATGTGGCACAAAGCTTTTTCATTTCTTCTTACAAATTTTTGATTTTATGGTCTTCATGCACACCTTACTCCATATTGTGTCCAAGAGTTGGAAATGCCATTCTTAGCAAGCAACCTTTCAAAGTTTCCTGTGCAATGAGGACACAAATTTGTTGATTGCATCTCTCAAAACTTCCTTTACCTTTTCATTCCTTAGACTATAAATGAAGGGGTTCAGGAGAGGGGTCCCCATTATGGTGAGGACAGCAGTCACTTTATCAAATTCCAGGGAATGACTCTGACTTGGTCTCACATACATGAAGATGTTGCTCCCATAGGCAATAGACACGACAGTGATGTGAGAAGCGCAGGTGGAAAAGGCTTTCTGACGCCCTTGGGCCGAGGGGATGCGCAGGATGGTAGAGATGATGTAGGTGTAGGACACAGTGGTGATCACCAGCGAGGTCAGGAGGATGAGAGAAGACAAGAGAAAGCTTATCATCTGAAGGAAATGAGTGTCTATGCAGGCCACCTGCAGCAGAGGGGCGATGTCACAGAAGAAGTGATTAATCTCCTTATGGCAGAAGGGCAGCCTGGACAGCAGAATAACCGGGCAGAGCACGGACAGGAAGGCCCCCACCCAGCAGCCCAGAACCAGCAGGAGACACACCCTGCTGTTCATGATGATGGTGTAGCGCAGGGGGTTACAGATGGCCACATAGCGGTCAAAGGACATCACCACCAGCAGGATGAACTCCACTGTCCCCAGGAAGAAGAAGAAGTATGTTTGGCTGATGCAGCCTGCAAGAGATATGGTCTTCCTGTCCTTGAGGAGAAAGGATAAGAGTTTTGGGGTAACTGAGCTAGTGAATAAAATGTCCAAAAATGACAAATTACTGAGGAAGAAGTACATTGGGGTTTGGAGACGATTATCAGCCCATATTAGGGAAATGATGACACCGTTTCCAGTTAGAGTGAGCAAGTAAGTAAACAAGAGGACCACGAAGAGGAAAATCTGAAGCTTCTGGAGAGCAGGGAAGGCAGTCAGGATAAATTCGGTCACCGTGGTCTGATTCTGCACATCCATTGAGTGCAGTGCAAGGTGGGAAGCATGTCTCTGAAAAAAAAATAACAGAATATCAAGATGAAAGTCAGATTAAATAAGCTTTAAACTCCCAAGAGCATCGAGAAGATGCAGTAGAAAGAGCTGTGAATAGAGAATCAAGAGTGATTTGTTTCCATCCTGTCTCTGACCCTAATAAATGTAGGATCTTGGATAAATCACACGCGTTCTCCAAACAGTCTTCCCATACTAAAATTTTTTGGTTGATGGAAATTATGTTCATAGTTCCACAAAGCTTGGTGACTTTTTTATTCTTTTTTATACAATGCTTCTTTTCTACTTCCCTCTCCCTGACCTACTGTTTTCCAAGCTAAGTTCTGAGCATAAGAGGAGAAACCTACCTGAGAATCCAGTCAATCAATTTGGAAAATGGAGAAAATGGAAAGCTAATAAAGCTGAGTTAGTTTTCCTGAGATTTTTTTCAAGTTTTCAGGTATTGCTTAAATCAAAGAGCAGAGAAATGAAAATTGTCAAATGTTGCAGAAGAACAAAATCCATTATTCTTTACTTTCTTTTATTGCTTCAACTTTGAATTCCATATAAATTTCTCTCAGTCTTCCTCTAAGACTCTTCTCCATATAATACACATCTCTGTTATTCAGTTTGTGCTGAAGTACTTCATCCACCTCCACTGAATGAAAATCTGTCCTATAACCTCTGATGATTTTTCTCAATTTTTTCTTATTCCCAGCAAAAAAGTCTAAGTTTTGACTAATACTAAATTCCAAGTGTTATTTTATCATTTAATCATCTATTTTACACATTCAGCGAATCTTAATCCAGAATATTTTCCTGAGTTTCAAGCAGTCTGTTGTCTGGGATCACATTTTTACCAACAAAGCAGAATGGTGAGTTTAGTGATAAAGTCAGACCCAGTGCATTAAGAGCAGGTTCTCTGACTTTCAGTTTCTGTCTCTGGCAAAAAGACTGAAAGACTTTCTGACTGAAATTTTCCTAAATCTTAGATTTTTTTTCTTCTCACTTGTAGGGATGTAATTTCCTGTCTACTCAGTTGATTTTTATATCTTCTGTGGCTCCATCCAGAAACTTGGAACTCTTCAAAATCACAGACTCTTAGGTCAGAAGAGAACTAAAGGGCATATGAGATAGTCTGGTGCTAAAATATTCTGTACTGTCTCTGTTGTCTAGTGATGTGAAACTATTTTTAAAGGCACATCATTTCACTTCAATGATCTTGATCGTCAAAAAATTCATATTTGCATTTGAACTGTCTAAAAACTTCCTCCATTTTGTTTAGTCACTCCTGTTCATTCATCAGGCATATTGTGACTTGATTTTAGACATATCTACTTTATTTTCTTTCCCCTGGAAATAACATTAGTTTCTGGATATTGAAGTGATTCCAGTATTAAAGATTTTACCGTCATATTTAGAGATTTGGTCTAGAATGGCTCTTGGGATTCTGGGATTAAAAAAAGGTTAATTATTATTATTGCAATCCTGGGATGTTAGAACTCAAGTTACTAATCACAGTTAGAAAGTTAAGGTCTCCTGAGTGACTCTCTTGGGTGTTTATTTAAAGTAAAACTTAGAGATATGCTTAAAGCCTTAATGAACTAAAAACTGGAACACTTGCATAAGAAATGTTCACAATGTATTGAAAACATATTAAGATGCTTTTCAAACTGAGATTATTTATATGCTATATGTCTACATACATATTTTTAGAAAGTATTTTATTGAGATGTGATTTATACACAATAGGAACTTTTAAGAATATAATTTGTTGATTTTTGACAAATTTATAGTCACATAGCCACCACCACCATTACATGAATGGTTTAAAATATTTATTTTACCTCAAATATTTCATGTGACCTTTTGCAGGTCTATGCGGCCACGTCCCTACCTCAGCACCTGACAACCACTGATGTGTTTTCTGTACATGTAATTTTTATTTTTCCAGCTTTTTGAACATAAATTCAACCTGAAGAATATAGTTTTCATTTAATCTGGGGCTTCGGGATTAATCTGAGTGTTTTAGGCGTCAGTAGTTTGTTCATCACACAGTTTCCTTATTTGTTCACCAGAAAATGGGCACCTGAGTTATTTTCAATTTTTGTTTATTATGAATTAAGCTTCTATGAACATTTGAGTTCTGCTTCTATATGAATATTTGTTTTCCTTTCTTTTGGACTCGTTCCTAGGAGTTTAATTACCGAGTCACATGGTAAATATGTTTAATGCTGTAAGAAACTGTCAAGGTGTTTTCCAGAGTTGTTCTGTTATTTTTTGTATCAGCCACTGTGTGAGTCCCATAGTTCCATACCATTGCAAATGCTCGGTCTTTTCAGTTATTTCTTTTTTAAGTGCATAGATGGTGGAATCACCTAATTTATCTTCCTTTTTCATCTTTGTTGAGGTATAGTTGACAGTAAATTGTACATGTTTACAGTGTACAATGTGATGATTTGGCATACACATCTTCTGTGAAATGAATATCACAGTCGGGTTATTGAACAGATCCTTCCTCTCACATAGTTATGATTTTTTTGTGTGTGAGGTCTTAAAGCCTACCATCTTACCATATATCAAGCACATAATACAGTATTATTAACTACTGTCACTATGATCTATGAATGCCCAGAGGTTATTCATCTTATAATGGAAAGTTTATGCCTTTTGACCAGCATCTTCTTATCTGCCCATCTCCTAGACACTAGTAACCACCATTCTACTCTCTTGTTTTTATGAACTTGATTTATTTTTTATTCCATGTAACAAGTGAGATCATACAGTTTTTCTCTTTCTCTTTCTGGCTAATTTCACTTAGCGTAATGTCCTCTAGTTTCATCCCCTCTTTCTGGCTAATTTCATTTAGCATAATGTCCTCTAGTTTCATCCCTTCTATGGCAAAAGTCAGGAGTTTCTTCTTTGAAAGTCTGAATAAATAATAAATAATATTGTCTATCTATACATCATCTATCTCATCTTCTTTGTCCATTCATCCATAAGTGGACACTTATGTTGTTCCCATATCTTGGCTAGTGAATATGGGATTACAGCTATCTCTTTGAAATACCAATTTTGTCCCCTGAATATATACTCAGGAATTGAATTACTGGATCTTATGATTATTCTATTAAAAAATTTGAGGAACCTCCATATTATTTTCTATAGTACCTATATCAATTTACGTTCCCACTAACAATACACAAGGGTTCCCTTTTTCTTCATGCTTGTCAGCATTTGTTACCTGTTGTCTTTCTTGATGACAGCCATCCTAAGAGGTGTTAGGTGTTATTTCATTGTGGCTTTGACTTGCTTTCCCTGTTGGTTAGTGATGTCAAGCACCTTCTCATGTACTTGTTGGTTATTTGTATGCTTTCCTTGGCTATTTAAGTAGGTAAAGCAAGAAGTGTCACTTGTCATCCAGTTCTACAAGGATTAAGTCACTAGCCACCTTCTACTATAATATATACTGGATTGTACGTAGCCAAAAGTCATGTATATACTGGACTCTACCCCCACCTCTTTGGAGCAGTTTCAATTCTTGGCCATTATCACTTTAAAGTATTGCACTTGCCTTTTTTTTTTTTCCTTCTATCACCTCTCTTTCTGAATTTCTAATTACATGTCTTCCAGTTATCAATTTGTACTTCTCAGCTATTTTCTTGGGCTCCAAAATCACTGCAGATGGTGACTGCAGCCATGAAATTAAAAGACATTTGCTCCTTGGAAGAAAAGCTATGGCCAACCTAGACAGCATATTAAAAAGCAGAGACATTATTTTGCTAACAAATGTCTCTCTAGTCAAAGTTATGGTTTTTCCAACAGTCATGTATGGATGTGAGAGTTGGACTATAAAGGAAGATGAGCACTGAAGAATTGATTATTTTGACCTGTGGTGTTGGAGAAGACTCTTGAAGAGTCCCTTGGACTGCAGAGAGATCCAACCTGTCAATTCTAAAGGAAATCAATCCTGAATATTCATTGGAAGGACTGATGCTGAAGCTGAAACTCCAATACTTTGGCCACCTGATGCAAAGAACTGACTCAATGGAAAAGACCTTGATGTTGGAAAGGATTGAAGGTGGGAAGAGAAGGGGACGACAGAGGATGAGATGGTTGGATGGCATCACCGACTTGATGGACATGAGTTTGAGTAAGCTCTGGGAGTTGGTGATGGACAGGGAAGCCTGGTGTGCTGCAGTCCATGGGGTCGCAAAGAGTTGGACACGACTGAGTGACTGAACTGAACTGGGCTCCATCTCTACCTGTTATCATCTGATCTGTGACACTGGATCAGGATCATAAAGAATTTTTCCTTTATGGCAACTTGATGTGGAGACATCTGGTGTATCTAGATGAAACTGACAATCTTGAATCCCCAGGTCACTCTCAGCCTTCCTTATAAGAGTGAATAGCTTTCACTGTGATGTTTGAGGAAATCTCATGCACCCATGTTTACAGTTCATAGTAGCATTATTTACAATTGCCAAGATATGGAATCACTCTAAGTGCCCAACAACAGATGGAGGATGTGATACACAAAAACACACACACACACACACACACACACACACACACACATTGGAATATGACTCAGCCTTAAAAAAGAAAGAAATTTTACCATTTGCAACACCATGGAGGAATCTGGAGGACATTATGCTAAGTGAGATAAGTCAGACAGAGACAAATATTGTACGATTTCACTTATGTGTGAAATTGAAAAAATACAACAAAAAGAAAAAAGCAACATACTCATAGATATAGAAATCAATCTAGTGATTACCAGTTGGGAGAGGGATTGGGAGAGAAGGAATATTGGGGTAGAAAATTCAGAAGTACAAACTATTATATACAAAATGAATAAGCGATGAGAATATATTGTACAACACAAGAAATATAGCCAATATTTCATAAAAAATATAAATTAACTATAGCTGTAAAAATTGTGATCACTATGTTGCATATGTGGAACTCATATTATATTGTACATCAAGTGCAGTTCAATAAAAAATTTAAAAAGTCAAAGAATACTTAATTTAGTTATGAATTTGAAAATGGAACCTGAGAGACGTGTTCAGAGAAAAACTAAATTAAGTATATTGTGTATATAATCAGTAGATTTAATGTATTAAACTCACACACACAAAAAATCAAAGCCCACCAGAAAATATACACTGAGTTCCTTTCAGAGTGAAAGTGAAAAGTGAAAGTCGCTCAGTTGTGTCCGACTCTTTGTGATCCCATGGACTGTAGGCTGTCAGGCTCCTCTGTCCATGGGGATTCTCCAGGCAAGAATACTGGAGTGGGTAGCTGTTCCCTTCCCCAGGGGATCTTCCCAACCCAGAGTTTGAACCCAGGTCTCCTGCATTGCAGACAGATTCTTAATGGTCTTCCTTCCAGAGTACCAGGCACTTATAGGCCATTTCTGTTCTCAACTTGGGAACTCATGTTGACCATGCACAGCTTGTAGTGGGTCTGTTTCCAGGTTCCAGCTGCTTCTATCCCCAAGGACTCACTCCAAGCCATCAGGATTCATGTTGCTGGGATAAAAGGATTCAGCCATGTGACCCAAAGGGCTTCCCTGGTGGCTCAAAAGGTTAAGTGTCTACCTGCAATGCGGGAGACCTGGGTTCAATCCCTGGATCGGGAAGATCCCCTGGGGAAGGAAATGGCAACCCACTCCGGTACTCTTGTCTGGAAAATTCCATGGACAGAGGAGCCTGGTAGGCTACAGTCCATGGGGTTGCAAAGAGTCAGACACGACTGAGCGACTTCACTTCCTATGTGATAAAAAAGCCTGAACTGTGCTCCAAAGGCCAGGTTTTTGGAATCTGTTCTATTTCATCAACTCAGGTCAGACCAAAGCATGGAGCAGTTAGTGCCACAGCTTCAGTTAACTTTTTTTTTTTTGGCCATATTGTATGGCATGTAGGATCTTAGTTCCAAGAGCAGGGATAGAATCCATATGCCCTGCAGTAGAAGCACAGAGTGTTAACCATTGGACCACCAGGGAAGTCCTCCAGGCAGTCTTGTTAAATTACTCTAATTTAGGAAGACAACATTAAACAGATATCACAGCCCTTTGCAGCAACTGGCCTTCCCCCTCTGCCAAAGATAAGTTAGAAATTGCCTTCTAAGTTAACCCACCACCATCCCCGCGTCCAAGGCACAGATGAACTTGGGCCAGGTGATCATAGGTGGTGCCTGACAAGAGTGGTGACAGTGTCCAAGAAGGGGGTCCAGAAACGGGGTCCTGGGAAAGCAGCCTGGAAGGTCTGTTACTGAGTCCAAGCTCACTCTGTCAGCTGGTGACACAACAGTCAAGTAAGTCAGGAGATGAGGTCTTGAGGAAAGGAATAGAACTTTGTTTGGAAAGCCAGCTGACCAAGAAGATAGTTGATCAAAATAACCACCTTACTGGGGTCTAGATGCCAGTTTCTTTTATTGAACACAAAGCAGGAGGAGGTGAGGAAGTAAAGTAAAAAGACTATTAATCTTGCAAATATCTCCTGGAATGGCTAGCCCTGAGGCAAGGGTGGGGGGTGAGGTGTTAATTTCTTCTCTCTTGCAGCCACCCACAGGTGTACAGGGTCCTGAACAAAGGCGCTTTGGTTTAACCTTCAGGCAGAGAGGTAGGGTTCCTCGGGGCAGGCCATTATGTTTGGACAGTATCCTTTTGATAAACAAAACCAACGGGAAGCAAAGGTTAAAGTAAAACAAAACAAAACAAAATCCTACCTGCAGTCAGATTTTGTTCTTGGCTATAACAGGTCCGATGAGGTCCAGTGATTCTGAGAGCCTTTCTCAGAGGGGGCGGGTTAGCTCAAGTGGCCACAGTCTGTGGTGGAGTGCGGGAGACCTGAATGAGGATCCCAGTAAGGTGACTTTAATCACCTACTTACGACAGTCCTTCTGGGTCTTCGTTTACATTTGACCAATTATCTTGTTTCTTTCTTCACTCCTGACTGGTCTGTGAACCCTCCTCAGTATATATGAGCAGCTTTTCTCTAGGATGGATCCCACTGCAGAGGCCGTGGGTTCCTCTCCACACTTACTATGGGGTGGGGCCTCCTCCCTTTTTGACCCGCCAGAAGCCTTTCTGCGCATGTGCAGACAGGGAAGTCTTCCTCAACCTTTGGGGGCAGACATCTTATCTCTTTACCTTAACTGAGCTCAGCTTTTGCCGTTAGCTTGTCTTTGGACTTTCTGGGTGAGAACAAAGTTTGAATTTTACTCCACTTGACAAACACCGGGTGTCTGGCCCAGAGGCCCATCTGTCTCCTACCTCATTCCCATTGTTGGAGCTGAGATTCTATCTTCTTCACGCCATTTTTGACAACACAAAGTTTGCTTTCCAGTCAGTTTACCTTTAGGGTACAAATGAAGACCTGGGAGCCCACTGGTGGTGGGGCCTGCAGGTACGGTGGACAGGACACCTGAACCCATAGGTGCTTCAGTTTGCAATTCTCTGCAGAAAAGTGGCTTCCAAGCATGGATGTCTCTTGCCTGTGCCCTTGTTGTGGGAGAGGTCGCCAGCCTGGGGCAGGAAGGATGGAATTGCTCTTGGAAAGGCTCAGCGTTTGTAGCTGAAGCTCTTCTGCCCAGTGAACATGGCTCTGAAGTTCTCTATCTCTGAGGATGGTTGCCTTTAGCTCCAGCATCATGTGGCCCAGCGACTGCTCGTCCAGGTACAGGAGCAGGTTTCTGAGGAAGAGGGTGGGTGGCCGGCAGGGACCGTGGGGATGTGCCTCGGAGAGGGGCCCGGTTGCTCCAGGGGGGCAGGCAGAACAGGTGGGGCCCCCGTGAAGCTCAGCATCTGCGACGCGGGTCTGGGTGGGACTGCAGAGCAGGGAGCGGAGACCATAGAAGTCAGAGTCATGTGCGCCCAGAGGGCCTACTGCTTAGCTAAACTTTGGACACACCCCAGATAAATGCCTTGGTATAGTTCACTGACTCCTTTGAGAATTTTTGTGATTTGATTGGGATGTATGTTCACAGTTCTCCTTACTGAGAAATCTGTTACAGCTGAGTCTGGAGGAAGGAATGTGTGAGAATTAGCTGATAAATGGATAGATGAGTTCCTTACATAACACAGTGGTTCTCTGGTTAAGATGGACTTTATCCATAGTTGCCTATGTTTGCATACTCAGTTCTGTCGGACACTTTGAGACCCCATGGACTAGCCTTCCAGGCTCCTCTGACGCCTGGTCTATGGAATTCTCCAGGCAAGAATACTGGAGTGGGTTGTCACTTCCTTCTCCAGGGGATCTTCCTGAGCCAGGGATGGAACTAGCCTCTCTTGCATCTCCTGCATTGGTAGGTGGGTTCTTTACCACTAATGCCACCTGGGAAGCCCCTCTCCATAGTTAAAAGGATATACATTTTCTAGCAGGTGGATACTGTCTAAAATGTCTACAAGTTAGTTTGGTATATTTTCTGCTTGCATTTCCCATATTGAAAAACAATAGTTTGAAGCATTTAGCCACAGGTGAGTATAGGAAGAGGGAAGAATTTTCTAGTTGTCTTAAAATTTGGGACAAGAAGTTCCCATTTTCCAAGTTAATCTAATTAGAATCATTGTAGAAATAAATATCATTACCTGGTATTATAAGAATTAATCTTAAGAATAATATCAAACAACATAAAAAACAGTATATTTATATGATTTCTCAGAGCTTATGAAGTTTTCTTGTACTTTCAGTTTCAAGACTGGTCCAACTGGAGACTCGCTCTATTTGGGTACCTACATCATATTTAAATGACCTCATTTGTTCAGGATTTTCTTTTTTGTTTAAATGATACCAGAATGGGTTTATGGAATTAATGGAATTAACGAAAAGTTAAAATAGCACAAAGGGCCAACTATAGTTATCTTTACTTGACGATAATTTAAATAAAAGCAAACACTTCATTAAAATAGGAACTTCCCAATAATTTTGCTGCTTTTCAGTCTTTCTTTATCCTCTGGGGGTTGTAAATTCTTCTGGTTGCAAGTGATGAAAGACAGTTTAAGATTCAGTATTTGCTTTAGAAAAAAGCATACTGTGTCCTCTTGTTTACTCTTACATTCTTCATCATTACTACTAGCAATTTAACATTGGTAAGCAGAATAATGGCACCTAAAGTTATCCTTGTCCTGTGAATATAATATACCCATGAACTGTAAATACACTCATCCCTTTGGTATCCAAAGGAGATTAGGTCCAGGATCCCCATACTAAAATTTCTTGATGCTCCAGACCCTTATATAAAATGGCATAGTAAGGGCTTCCCTGATAGTTGGTAAAGAATCTGCCTGCAATGCAGGAGACCCTGGTTTGATTCCTGGATTGGGAAGATCTGCTGGAGAAGGGATAGGCTACCCACTCCAGTATTCTTGGGCTTCCCTTGTGGCTCAGCTGGTAAAGAAATTCACCCGCAAAGCAGAAGACCTGGTTTTGATATCTGGGTTGAAAAGATCCCCTAGAGAAGGGAACAGCTACCCACTCCAGTATTCTGGCCTGGTAAATTCCACGGACTGTATGGGGGTCACAAAGAGTCGGACACGGCTGAGCAACTTTCAGTTTTTTTTTTTTATTTGCCTCTAAACCTGTGCACAATACTGTTGAAACTTTGCATCATTTCTAGATTACCTATAAAACCTAATAGTGTAAATGTTATGCAAACAGTTGTCAGCGTGAGGCAAATTTAAATTTCGCTTTCTGGTAATTTCTGGAATTTAATTTTTCCAATGCTTTTGATTGACATTTGGTTGAATCAGCGGATGTGGAACTCAAGGATGTGGAGGGTCAGCTCTGTACTACATTAGTTGCAAAAGGAACTTTACAGAAGTAACTCAGGATGTGGACCTTGAGTTGGTGATGTTGTAGTGGATTATTTGAGTGGGCGCAGTCCAATCAAATGAATCCTTAAAAAGGAAGAACTTTTTCCAGCTGAGTCCGAGAGGAGATGGAAGAAGAAGGAGCAGAGATCTGACACATCAGAGAGAGCCTTGCCACCCTGTTGTTGGCTTTGAAGGTGGAGGAAGTGGAGGAATGAGCCAAGGACTGCAGCACCTTCTAGAAAGTGGGACTGGTCCTTGGCTGATAGCCAGCAACATAATAGGGCCTTGGTCCTAAACTTCAAGGAAATGAATTCTGTCAACAACCCAAATGAGAAGAAAATTTATTTTCCCCTAAAGCTCCTAGAAAGGAACACAGCCTGTGGATGTTAGATGGGTGAGATCTGTACTAGACTCTTGACCTACAGAATATAAAATAACGAATCTATATTGTTTTAAGCTACTAATTTTGTTATGGTAGCTTAGGACACTAGGATAGCATTGTTCAAAATTCCATCTTAATTAGTGTTTGATTATGAGTATAGATCAGAAAATTATATGAATGCTTCATTCCTGGTGATCCTTTTTACCTTCTTTTTATCTTTACACATTTGTCCATTGCTCTATCTTTTGATGGACAATATTCTTTTATAATATCCTGAATCTATCTTGAAGACAGCACTTTTTCTACCTGCTCTCCCATGACGGATTTCCTGCTAATTCTTAAGGTCTTCATCTTTGTCTATGAAGCTAGATGACCCAGGACCACACTGGTAGTGACCTATTTTGTCTTCTGATGCCTCTTGTTTTCTCCCTGTTCCTAAGCTCTCTTTTGGATGCTTGTACCCATTGCACCTGCTCAGTGACTGTGTGGACAGAGGGCAGTTTACCTCTTGCCAACCCCTTCCTCTTACAAATCAGTGAATCAGGTGAGGACATCATGAACCTCAATTAGACCAATCTGATCCTCTTTTCAGAAATTTTGATTTAGAACTCAGATAATTTAAAGTAAATGTTGATATAAATAATGTATGGGGCTTCCCAAGTGGCTCAGTGGTAAAGAATCTGCCTGCCAACGTAGGAGATTCAGGTTCGATCCCTGGGTGGGGAAAAGCCCCTGGAGAAGGAAATGGCAACCTACTCCAGTATTCTGACCTGGAAAATCCCATGGACAGAGGAGCCTGCGGGCTAAAGTCTATGGGGTTGCACAGAGTCGGACGCGACTTAGTGAGTAAAAAACAACAGCGACAACAAATAAATAATGTATATCTCAAATGTTTGAATGTATCCTATATATATGTATATACGTAGTTATATATTTGTTGAATATATTTATGATTGAGATATATATATATTTGTGAATGACTGAAGCAGCCATTACTTTCTATGTGCAGAGAGAAATGGAAGTGAATAGTCTGCAGAGAAAGAAACATGAGTCAGGTATATACTAGTTTGCTGTGGTGCCATAACAAATTACCACAAACTTGGTGGCTTAAAGCAGCACTAATGTGTTCTGTTACAGTTCTGGAGGACAGAAATCCAGTCAGTTTCACTGGGCCTAAACTTGGTTGTCAGCTACGCCATACCAGAGCCTTTAGGGGAGAAAGAATTCATTTCCTGGCTTTTTTTTCCCAGCTTTTGAAGGTGCATTCCTTGACTTACGGCTCCTTCCTCCATCTTCAAAGCCATCAGGACAGCATCTTCAAATGTCTGCTTCCACGATCACATTACCTTCTTTTGTGTGGTAAAATCTCCCCTCTGCTCTCTCATATAATGATGCTTGTGATTACAGTTAGTACCCATCTGGGCAATCCAGTATCCTCTCCCTATTTCAAGTTCTTATTCACTTCTACAAAGTGCAAAATCCCTTTTACTTATGTGCTCTGTGTGTTACATTTGCAGGTATCAGGTATTAGGGATTCTTTGGGGTTCATCATTCATTCGGCCTACCACAAGATATTTGGAAAAAATCTGATTATGCAGAGATCATTTAAGCCCCCCCCCCCCCCCCCCGAGCTGGAGAGAGATTTTAAGGGGAGAGAGTATCTGCCTTGTGTTTTTTAAAGGATTTCTAGATCCTGATCCTAGCTCCTTTGCAGACCTTGCTATTTCTTACCTTCTAGGGTTTTATTTGGTAGTCTTATTATAATAAATACCCATTTTACTTAAGCTCGCTTGGTTACTTTTCCCCATTTGTTTTCCCCCAACCAGGTGAATTCTAGGATATTAATTCTCCTATAGATGATGACCACATTGGCCAGTTGCCACAGATGATCAGTCTACACTGTCAGTTACTGCCCTTGAGTAATTTGTTTTCCTTTCAGTCCGTCGCTTCTCAAAGTCTGTTCTCACTCATCCTGATACTTCTTGGTTTGCAGGTTTTCTAGATAATGAGGACTGGCAGGGAATGCTCTTATCTCAGATAAAGTGGATAACTTCCATGTTAACTTGTTTCCTGTCTTAACTTTCTTCCCATTTAATATTTCATGATATAAGGAAGTGCTGAAGTAGGCTGGAGTTGACAGATATCTGCACATACATAGTCAAAACCAGTGATGTAGTTTGGGACAAGATGCTCAGTGAACTTCAGTTTTCTCATCTGTAAAATGGAAATAAAAATATCTGATTTTCAAGGTTGTTAAGAGGATTAAATGATATATATGTATATGTACATTTAAGTACACTGTACAACACTGAGATATGTTATTTTCTTGTTTTGTTGTTATTTTTCACAATTATTATCTACAGTATTTGGCTGAGAGGGATGAAGCCAATAGTATTGCAAATGATGAAATGCCCAGTAATAAGAGTTCACTTTTAATTATATGTGATTGCATGTCTTAGACTATTTCAGTTAAGCTTATTTTAACAAAAAGGAAAAGCACAAGCTGTATTCCCCACTTTACAGAAGGAAATGAAGGTCAGAGAGGCTGTGTCATCTCCTTAAAAAAACACATTAGAGTCAGGCTTAAAATTCAGGTTTTCTGACCCTGGATGGTATTTTTCTTTAATCAATAAGTCTGTGTGTGAGACAGTCCAGTAATAGAGTTCAGAGCAAGTTTTTTTTTCCTCTGTGGCTGAATTACCTCCTTTAGACCTTGACTTTGCATCCGATGTGGCATGAAGTTTTTCATTTCTTCTTACACATCTTTGATTTTATGGTCTTCAAGCATACTTTATTCCACATTGTGTCCAAGATTTTAAAGTGTCATTTTGCTTTTTTTTAAAAATATTTATTTATTTATTAGGCATTAGGCATGTAGGATCTTTACTTACAGCATGTGGGATCTAGTTCTCTGACCTGGGATCCACCCTGGGCCCCTGCATTGGGAGCACAGAGTCTTAGCCACTGGACCACCAGGAAAGTCCTGAAAGTGTCATTTTTGGGAAACAAACTTTCAAGGTTTCCTGGGCAATAAGGATATAATTTTGTTGACTGCATCTCTCAAAACTTCCTTTACCTTTTCATTCCTTAGACTATAAATAAAGGGGTTCAGAAGAGGGATCATCATTGTGGTGAGGGCAGCAGTCACTTTGTCAAATTCCAGGGAATGACTCTGGCTTGGTCTCACATACATGAAGATGTTGCTCCCGTAGGCAATAGACACGACAGTGATGTGAGAAGCGCAGGTGGAAAAGGCTTTCTGACGCCCTTGAGCTGAGGGGATGCGCAGGATGGTAGAGATGATGTAGGTGTAGGACACGGTAGTGATCACCAGCGAGGTCAGGAGGATGAGGGAAGACAAGAGGAAGTTTATCATCTCAATAAAATGAGTGTCTATGCAGGCCACCTGCAGCAGAGGGGCGATGTCACAGAAGAAGTGATTAATTTCCTTATGGCAGAAGGGCAGCCTGGACACCACAATAGTTGGGCAGAGCACGGACAGGAAGGCCCCCACCCAGCAGCCCAGAACCAGCAGGAGACACACCCTGCTGTTCATGATGATGGTGTAGCGCAGAGGGTTACAGATGGCCACATAGCGGTCAAAGGACATCACCACCAGCAGGATGAACTCCACTGTCCCCAGGAAGAAGAAGAAGTATGTTTGGCTTATGCAGCCTGCAAAAGATATGGTTTTCCTGTTTTCTAGAAGACAGGCTAACAGTTTAGGGGTAACTGAGGTAGTATATAAAATGTCCAAAAAGGCTAAGTTACTGAGGAGGAAGTACATTGGGGTTTGGAGGCGATAATCAGCCCATATTAGGGAAATGATGACACCATTTCCAGTTAGAGTAAGCAAGTAAGTAAACAAGAGGACCATGAAGAGGAAAATCTGAAGCTTCTGGAGAGCAGGGAAGGCAGTCAGGATAAATTCGGTCACCATGGTCTGATTCTGCACATCCATTGAATGCAGTGCAAGGTGGGCAGCATGTCTCTGAGAAAATAATAAAATATAAAGATCAAATTCAACTTAAACTTTCAACTGTCAATATCATTGATAAGACTTCCCTGGTGGCCAAGTGGTGTAGAAGCCACAGGAGACACGGTTCAATCCCTGGGTTGTGAAGATCCCCTGGAGAAGGGCACAACAACACACTCTGGTATTCTTGCCTGGAGAATCCCATGAACAGAGGATCCTGGCAGGCTGCAGTCCATGGGGTCGCAAAGAGTCAGACACAACTGAAGTGACTTAGCACTCACGAAATATCATTCATAAAATGCAGTTGAAAAACATCTGAATAGAGTTGAGTGATTTATTTTCATTCTGCCTCTTACCCTTATAAGTGTAGCATCTTAGATAAATTACATGACTTCTTCTAAGCTCAGTATTCTGGCATTTAAAATTTTTCTTTGTATTAAGTTGTCTTAATGGTTCCATAAAACTCTAGTCTTAATGATTTTGTTGTTTTTTATACAACAGTCCTTCCCTTTTCTATTTCACTCTTCCTAAACTTCCATTTTCTTAGCTAAGTTCTATGTCTATGAAGAGAAATCTACTTCACTGAGATTTCAGTCAGTTTGGAAAATGGAGAGAATGTTAATAAAAGTTGAGTTACTTTTCTCAAAGTTATTTCAAATTTTCAGGGGTTGTCTAAATCAAAGAGCAGAAAAATAGAAACTAACCAGGACAGTCAAATGAAAGGGAATCTGTAATGTCTGTCCTCACTTTTATTATTGATATTGAGTATCTGATGGTACTCAAGATTTTTTTGATATGATAGTAGTTGAGTTCTCCATTAAGGTGTATACTTTTTCTTTGTTTTTTCTGTAATGATAGAAAGTTTTATGTCTACACTCTTATAGAACAAGGAGGTCAGTTATGCATATTTCATTATTTGCAAAACATTTTATATATTTTGAAACACGTTTTATTGAAAAGGATCAATGTGTGTCTTTTTATTCTTTGCAATTCTAAATCTATGGCAGCATCCAGTAGAGTAACTTTCACCTCCCATTTCCCAACTGATTCTTGTAGGTTCTTTCAGAGAGGACTCTGATACCTTATATTCTTCTCAGCCATTTGAAGATCAGGTTATTAATAGTAGTGGAAAAAGTGGATACAGATAGATGGTGTTTGAAGCCCTCAACTTAATCTTTGGATAAAGTTCAGCTTTGCTGAGCATTTATAGCATGTCTATAAAATACAGTTGACCCACTCCTTTGGTGTATAATTTAGTGGCTAATCCTTTAGTTTTAAGTTAAAGCAAACCAAATATAAACCAGTGCTGGGTACTTTATAGTGGCTCAGTGGTAAAAGAATCCACCTGCCAATGAAGGAGATGCCAGAGACATGGGTTCAATCTCTGGGTCGGGAAGATCACCCGGAGGAGGAAATGGCAACCCACTCCAGTATTCTTGCCTGGGAAATCTATGGACAGAGGAGCCTGATGGGCCACAGTCCAGGAGGTTGCAATGAGTCCCACACGACTGAAGTTATGGAGCATGCACTCACGCATAGATAACTGTGGAATAGATATACTTACATCATATTGATTGTAGAACAGTTGGGATTTCCTTCACTCAAATATGTTAAGAACCATGAACTTTGGCTAATCCTACTGCTTTCTGTCCATTTTCTTTGAATTCTCTTACTGCTTCTATTTGAATTTCATATAACTCTCAGTTTTAGTCTGAGACTCTTCCCTGTATGATAACACATCCCCTTTTACAAAACCACATCAAATGGTTTTTCAGTTTTTGCTGAAGTACTTCATCTTCTTCACTTGAATGAAAAACAGAAACAAACCGATAAAACATAACCTGTCTTTTTATAAACTCTGATTATTTTACCAATTCTTTTTGTTATTCCTGCAGAAAAAAAATGTCTCGACTGACACTAAGATTAATTCCGAGTGTTATATTATCATTTAATCTTATATTTTATACATTCAGTGAATCTTAATCTTAGAATGTTTCTCTAGGTTTTAAGTAGTATGTATTTTGGATCACATTAAAAAAAAAAAGCCAGAATGGTGAGTTTGGTGATGACTCAATGAATTAAGAGTAGGTCCTCCGACTTCTAGTTTAGATCTCTGGCAGGAAGACTGAAAGACTTTCTGACTGAAATCTTTCCAAGTTTCAGATCTTTTTTTTTCACTTATAGACATGTAAGTTTATGTTTGTTCTGATAATTTCTATGTCTTCTGTGCATCCATTCAGAAACTTGGAGCTATTCAGAATCATAGACTATCAGATTAGATGAGAACTAAAGGGCATATGAGACAGTCTGTTGCTAAAATAATCTGTAATGTCTCTGTTGTCTAATCACGTGAAACTCACTGTTTCTTAAAGGATCTCATTCTACTTTACTGGTCCTGATAGAAAATTTCATTTGTATTGACTGAACTATCTCTCTGAAGTTTCATCTTTTATTTTTGTCACTCCTGTTCATTCATCACTCATATTGTAACTTGATTTCAGATATATCCACCTAATTTACTTTCTCCTGGAAGTAATACTACCTTGTGCATATTAATGTGGTTACGACTGGATGAATGTGATATTTAATGATTCTTTAATTCACTTTTGAAAGTTTGCTTTAGAATGGCTCTTGGGATTCTGGCATAAAAAAAGTTTAATTATAACTAGTGCAATCCCAGGATGTTAGAAGTGAAGTAACTAGTCACAGAAAGTTAAGGTCCCCTGGGAGACTCTCCTGGGTGTTTATTTTACTTATTTAAGGAAAAACTTATAGCTCTGCTTAAAGTCTATTGAAACTAAAAATTTGGATAATTTAAATTAAAAAAATATTCATCATATATTAAAATAAACTGCTTTTCAAACTGAAACTATTTACATAGATATATGCCTATGTACGTATTTTAAAAAACCTGTAAATTGACTATACTTCAGTAAAAAACAATATCCATTGGGGAAAATATTTTATTGAGCTATTATTTATAGACAATAGATAAATTTAAACATATAACTTTTTGAGTTTTGACAAATGTATGCATTCATGTAGCCACCACCACCAGATCAGTGGTGTGAGATATTAACATTACCTTAAACATTTATGTCTTTTTGAAGTAAATTGCTGTCCTCTCCCCTCCTTATCCGCTGACAACCATGGATTTGCTTTCTGTCAGTATAAGTTTGAATTTCTAGGCTAATGTATAAATTCTATATTACAACAGATAGCTTTGATTTGTTCCACTTAATCTGATGCTTTGAAATTAATTTGAGTGTTTCAGGCATGAATAGTTTCTTCCTTTGTGGTATTTGAAGATTTATCTAGTCTACAGATTGTGTAGCTATATGAGCGTATATATTCACCACATGATAGACATCTGAATTGTCTTCAATTATTAGTTATTACAAATTAAGCTTCTCTGAACATTTGAGTTTATGCTTTTCATGAATATTTGTTTTCATTTGTCTTGGACATGTTCCTAGGAGTAGAATTACTCTATTGTTTGGTAAGTATATGTCTAACTGTACCAGAAGCTGACAAAGTGTTTTCCAGGGTTGATGTATTGTTTTCCTTTCTACTAGCCATGTGTGTGAGTACCATAGTTCCACATCCTTGCTAATACTTGGTGTTGTAAATCTTTATTTTTAGCCATTAGATCATATATAGTGGAATCATCTAATTAATTTTGCTTTAGCTTTATTGAGGAATACTTGACAAAATTGTATATAAACTGTGCTATGTGATGATAAAGATATGTATTTGTGAAAAGACAGTCAAAGAGGTTAAGTATTAACACGTCCTTTACCTTGCGTGCATGCTTTATCACTTCAGTTGTGTCTGACTCTTTGTGACCCCATGGACTGTAGCCCACCAGGCTCCTCTGCCCATGGGATTCTCCAGGCAAGAATGCTGGAGTGGGTTGCCATGCCCTCCTTCAGGGGATCTTCTGACCCAGGGATCAAACCCATGTATCTTAAGTCTCCTGCGTTGGCAGGTGGGTTCTTTACCACTAGTGCCACCTGGGAAGACTCCTCCTTCACCTTACATAGTTACAGTTTTTTTTTTTTTTTTTGGCGAGAGTGCTTAAGATCTCTGTTCTTAGTAAATTTCAAACATGCAATACAGTGTTATTAACTATAGTCACCAGGCTGTACATTAGATAACTGGAGCTTATTTGTCCTGTAACTGAGGGTTTCTAGCCTTTGACCAGCATCTCTCCATCTCCCTTTTTCCCTCAGGTCCTGTTCACCACCATTCTACTCTCTATTTCTGTGAGCTAGATTTTTAAAATTCTGTATAAAAGTGAGATCATGCAGTTTTTTAATTTTTCTCTTTCTGGCAAATTTCACTTAGCACTTAGCATGTCCTCTGGTTTCATCTATGCTGTGGCAAATGTCAGGATTTTCTTTTTTAAGGGTGAATAAATAATATACACCATTGCATGCACATACGTTTCATCTTCTTTATCTGTTCATTCATCATTGGACTCTTAGCTGTTTCCGTATCTTTACTATTTTGAATATTGATACCATGGATATGGGAGTCCAGATATCTCTTTGAGATGCTGATTTCATTTCCATAGGGTATATACCCAGGAGTGGAATTGCTGAATCTTACGACTGTTCTATTTTTAATTTTTTTTCAGAAAACTTCACATTGTTTTCTATAGCACATGTATCCATTTACATTCCTGCCACCAATGCACAAAGCTTCCCTTTTTTCCACATCCTTGTCAAGGCACTGTATGCTCTGATTCTCAGATGATAGTAGTGACTTCAGCAGGGCACACTTAGGCAGACTAAATCTTTGTAAAGCCCTGTGACATCACATAGAGGTAATTTGGACCATGAAATCACCGGAGGCTATCTTCAGGTGTATTCTTTCATTTATTTTTATTTTTGGCTGTGCCAGGTCTTTGCTGCTGTGCTTGGGTTTTCTCAATTGCAGCAATCAGGGGCCACTTTCTAGTTGCTGTGTGCCAGACTTCTGGTTGCAGTGGCTTCTCTTGTTGCAGAGCATGTGCTCTAGGGCGCATGGGCTCAGTAGTTGTGGTGCATGGGCTTAGTCACTCCATCTTCCCAGACAAGGGATTGAACTCACGTCTCCTGCACTGGCAGGTGGATTCTTAACCACTGAACCACCAGGGAAGTCCCTTTAGATTCTCTCTTGGTGTGCTGCTTTGCACATTGAACTCCAGTATATCAGATTGTGCTTCATAAATAATCACAAAAAATACCATACTTTCAAAAGTTTACAGAATTGCCACTTGAGGTAGAACGCTGCATATCATGATAATCATTCTTTGCTGAAGGATTGGTTTGACTTTTATATTAATTTCAATTCTACTTTGTAGCTACAATTTATTAATATTGGATATGGGGTCTAGAGTCCTGGATTAATTACTGTATTCTTTAGTAGCTCAGCTGGTAAAGAATCCACCTGCAATGCAGGAGGCCCTGGTTTGATTCCTGGGTCAGGAAGATCTGCTAGAGAAGGGATAGGCTACCCACTCCAGTATTCTTGGGCTTTCCTGGTGGCTCAGCTGGTAAAGAATCTGCCTGCAATGTGGGACACCTGGGTTCGATCCCTGGGTTGGGAAGATACCCTGGAGAAGGGAATAGCTACCCACTGCAGTATTCTGGCTTGGAGAATTCCGCTGACTGTATAGTCCATGGGGTCGCAAAGGATTGGACACAACTGAGCAAGCTTGACTTTTAGTTACTATGGTCATTTCAGAACTTCATTGCTAACTTCAGTTGGAGATAGTCTGAAAATAGTAAATGTTGCAATCAGTGTGGTTTGTCTTAATACATTTCTCTCAGGATTAATTTTCAAACTTAATACAATATGGTAAAACAACTATACCCCAATAAATTTTTAAAAAACATTTTCATTATGAAGATATCTTTCTTCTAAAGAGTTTCATCAATGAGTTTTTTACTTCCTTGTTCCTCAGACTATATATCAGGGGATTCAACATGGGAATCACATTGGTATAAAATACTGAGGACACTTTCTCCTGGGTGAGTGAACTGCTGGAAGCAGGTTTGAGATATATGGACATGAGAGACCCATAAAATACAAGAACAGCTGTCAAGTGGGAGCTGCAGGTGCTGAAGGCTTTGGACTGACCTTCTTTAGAATGGATGCGGAAGATGCTGGAAAGGATAAAAGCATATGAAGTGATGATGGTCAAGCTGGTGGCTACCATGTTAAATCCTCCGATGACAAAAATCAAAAGCTCATCAATATAAGTGCTGGAACAGGAAAGTTTAATGAGAGGAACAATGTCACAGAAATAATGTTTAATGATGTTTGATTCACAAAAAGTCAACCTTAACATAAAGCCACCATGAATCATAGCATCAGTAAAACCTACTGAGAAGACAGCAGCCACCAGCAGAGAACAGATCCTGGGGGACATGGTGACATTGTAGAATAAGGGGCTGCAGATGGCGACATAGCGGTCATAGGCCATTGCTGCTAGCATGTAGCACTCAGAAATGATGAAAATACAGAAGAAAAACAGCTGGGTCATACATCCAGGATAGGATATAGCTTTATCTCTGCATAAAAACCCTGCCAGCATTTTGGGGGTAATGACAGAAGAATAGCAGAAATCTATAAAAGACAAACTACTAAGGAAATAGTACATGGGCTTGTGGAGTTGAGAACTCAACCTGATTATTAAGATCATGCCAAGGTTTCCCACTGCTGTGACTATATAAATCCCTAAGAAGAGGCAGAAGAGAGGCAGCTGAAGCTCTGGTTTGTCAGTTAATCCTGCAAAAAGAAACTTAGTCACTGTGGATTGATTTCTTACACCCATTCTCCTCTGAGAAATCTGTGGAGATAAGGGGAAAGAGTCAAATTAGACAGGTAGTCCCAGTCTCTCTCTAGTTCTTCACAACCCAGATATTCTATCTGTGAAAACACTGAACCCTGGTTATCTTACCCTTTGGCACTAAGCCTGCGCTTCCACTGATGGGTAGAGACCCATCAAAAGTCAGGTGTCAGATAAAACAGAGTAAGTATCCTCTTCCTATAGATTTTGTATGCTCAGTCGCTTCTGTTCAATTCAGTTCAGTTCAGTCACTCAGTCGTGTCTGACTCTTTGCGACCTCATGAACCGCAACATGCCAGGCCTCCCTGTCCATCACCAACTCCTGGAGTTTACCCAAACTCATGTTCATCAAGTCAGTGATGCCATCCAGCCATCTCATCCTTTTTTGTCCCCTTCTCCTCCTGCCACCCATCCTTTCCAGCATTAGGGTCTTTTCCAGTGAGTCAACTCTTCGCATGAGGTGGCCAAAGTATTGGCGTTTCAGCTTCAACATCAGTCCTTCCAATGAACACCCAGGACCGATCTCCTTTAGGATGGACTGGTTGGATCTCCTTGCAGTCCAAGGGACTCTCAAGAGTCTTTTCCAACACCACACTTCAAAAGCATCAATTCTTCGGCACTCAGCTTTCTTTCTAGTCCAACTCTCACACCCATACATGACCACTGGAAAAACCATAGCCTTAACTTGATGGACCTTTGTTGACAAAGTAATGTCTCTGCTTTCTAATATGCTATCTAAGTTGGTCATAATTTTCCTTCCAAGGAGTAAGTGTCTTCTAATTTCATGGCTGCAATCACCATCTGCAGTGATTCAGGAGCCCAAAAAAATAAAGTCTGACACTGTTTTCACTGTTTCCCCATCCATTTGCCATGAAGTGATGGGACTGGATGCCATGATCTTAGTTTTCAGAATGTTGAGCTTTAAGCCAACTTTTTCACTTTCCTCTTTCACTTTCATCAAGAGGCGTTTTAGTTCTTCACTTTCTGCCATAAGGGTGGTGTCATCTGCATATCTGAGGTTATTGATATTTCTCCTGGCAATCTTGATTCCAGCTTGTGCTTCTTCCAACCCAGCGCTTCTCATGATGTACTCTGCATATAAGTTAAATAAGCAGGGTGATAATATACAGCCTTGACGTACTCCTTTTCCTATTTGGAACCAGTCTGTTGTTCCATGTCCAGTTCTAACTATTGCTTCCTGACCTGCATACAGGTTTCTCAAGAGGCAGGTCAAGTGGTCTGGTATTCCCATCTCTTTCAGAATTTTCCACAGTTTATTGTGATCCACACAGTCAGAGGCTTTGGTATAGTCAATAAAGCAGAGATAGATGTTTCTCTGGAATTCTCTTGCTTTTTCGATGATCCAGCAAATGTTGGCAATTTGATCTCTGGTTCCTCTGCCTTTTCTAAATCCAGCTTGAACATCTGGAGTTCACGGTTCATGTATTGCTGAAGCCTGACTTGGAGAATTTTGAGCATTACTTTACTAGCGTGTGAGATGAGTGCAATTGTGCGGTAGTTTGAACATTCTTTGGCATTGCCTTTCTTTGGGATTGGAATGAAAACTGACCTTTTCCAGTCCTGTGGCCACTGCTGAGTTTTGCAAATTTGCTGGCATATTGAGGGCAGCACTTTCACAGCATCATCTTTGAGGATTTGAAATAGCTCAACTGGAATTCTATCACCTCCAGTAGCTTTGTTCGTAGTGATGCTTCCTAAGGCCCACTTGACTTCACATTTCACGATGTCTGGCTCTAGGTGAGTGATCACACCATCGTGATTATCTGGGTCGTGAAAATCTTTTTGTACAGTTCTGTGTATTCTTGCCACCTCTTCTTAATATCTTCTGCTTCTGTTAAGTCCATACCATTTCTGTCCTTTATTGAGCCCATCTTTGCATGAAATGTTCCATTGGTATCTCTAATTTTCTTGAAGAGATCTCTAGTCTTTCCCATTCTGTTGTTTTCCTCTCTTTCTTTGCATTGATTGCTGAGGAAGGCTTTCTTATCTCTCCTTGCTATTCTTTGGAACTCTGCATTCAGATGGGAATATCTTTCCTTTTCTCCTTTGCTTTTCACTTCTCTTCTTTTCACAGCTATTTGTAAGGCCTCCTCAGACAGCCATTTTCAGTTGCTTCAGTTGTGCCTGGTTCTTTGTGACCCCATACACTGTAGCCCACCAGGCTCCTCTGTCCATGGACTTCTTCAGGCAAGAATACTGGAGTGAGTTGCCATGCTCTCCTCCAGGGGATCTTCCTGACCCAGGGGTCGAACCTGCGTCTCATGCATTGCAGGTGGGTTCTATATCTGCTGAACCACTGCGGAAACACCCACAGATTTTGGGAACCATATATAAATTTTCACATCTTCCCTACTGTCTCCAATTCTTTTTGCAAAGTATAAAACCTTTAACTTCAGCATTAAAAATAAGTCTAATGCTAAAGAACATTGGAGAATTTTTCTAAAGCAAATCAGTTGAAAAGGCAGATAAAGAAGAGCTATGTGCTTAGAAAATACTTCTGTTAATAACAGTTGCCCAGGGCTGAAACTGCCTCCAGGATTTCCTATATAAAAGGTATTTATTGTTAAAATTAATTATAATGTCCATATCAAGGTTTTCCAGGGTGTTCTAGAGTATTAATTCCAGGGTGTACATGAAATAAGTATGTTAGGATCATGCTGTTTCAGACATGCCGAGTTATGTAAAGTTAAGTAGGTTTTGTAACTATTTCAGAGTTATATAAAGTTAAACAGCTTTTGTAACTATTTCAGATTCTTCTGGATAGCTCTACAACAAACAATTTTTTCCAAACTAAATTGATGATAGAATCCCCCTTCCAATTTAAAACAATCATATTGTAGCTCCTTTGTGGCTCAGAACATGTTTCAGGAAACTGTATTTTCATTTCTGCTGTTCTATTGTCATCTAATCACAAGCTGATTTCCAAGTAGAAAGCATATTCTTCTAATACTTCAGTAAAGCTTGATGATGATGGAATGGCAGCAATCCCACAAATATTCCTGCTTTATGAGCCTCTGTCAATCCTCTGAGCTAAGCCTACCTGTATCACTGAGCAAGACAATGCACTAATGTTAGTGCTGCCCCTTGGGGATTTCAGTTTTCACTGGAGGCTTTCAAGTAGTGCTTCCTGTCTTTCACCCACACTTCTTCCAGGAGGGGACAAAGAGGGCACTCGACTTAGAGATGCCTGTCCTGGGGTCAACAAAGACCTTACCTTTGAAAAATCAGACCAGTTTTCTTTTGGTATTGGGCTGCTCACAGTGTGCAGTCTTGTATCTGCCTAGAGGTTATACAGGGCAATGCTCAGACATCTGGTTTAGCATCTTCTCAACCTGCCAGGCACAGATCTACTTTTCTCCCTGGCTCTTAAAGAAACTCTTGTGTTTCTTACCTCCATCCATTACTGCCATATTAGGACAGGGCACACTTCCTTTGGCCACATGCATCTCCAAATCCGTTTAAAACAAAGGAGCTTCCTAACACTGAACAGCTGTCCTCTGAGCAAGGTGGCCAGATTTTACAAAAATGTGACTTTTGCATCTGCTCTTCTTTTCCTGTCCTGAGAGATGGAGACGGGAACCACGTGCAGAAGAGAGATTGTCCAATTGCCCCGAGTCTGTTGATAAAACACCCGTGAGTCCCCCTTTCCCTTCAACTCTTGGCAACTAACACACACAGCTGTAGTCTAGTCCTAAAGACCATACACAGAAATAGAAAAGGAATGTTCAAGAAGACCCAATGCTCAGCTTTTGCCTTTAAGGTCTTTTCAAGCATGCCTTCAGAATGCCCTGAATGTCACAAACTCACTAACCTCTCTCCTCATGTGTCTAATTCTCCCACATGCCCCCTGATTTTTACTGGGCTCTCGATCACAGTGAAGTGTCTTCCTTTCTGCCCATGTTCCTTGTTCTGTTCCAGGGCTCTGCACCTGTCTTCCCTCTACTCAAGCCAGCTCACTTCTCTGTCCTGTCTTTGCTCCTTCCTAAACATTTCTGTGCTCTGGGTCCTTGTTACTCAACATGCAACATCATTAACACCATTGGGATTTGTTAAAATGCACGGTCTCAGGTCCTAAGCCACACCAGTTGAGTCAGGATCTGCATTTTAGCAAGATGCCCATGTGATGTGTGTGCACGCTAAAGTTGGAGAGGTGCTATTTTAGGTTACTCTTTCCTAGACTGGAACCATTTCGCTTTGTTCTTATTTTCTCCTCTGAGCCTCTCTCTGCTTCTTTTTTGTGCCAGAAAGCATTATAAGATCAACTAAAGCCCATTCTTAAAACATCCTCTCAAGAAGAGCCTTTTGGATGGAGGATAGAGCTGTACCATTTTACATCTCAGTGTTTTTCCACCTTTATGTAGTCTCAGAGATCCCATGGCAGTGTAATATGCATTCCAATGGCTTATTACAACATATAGAATTGGGATGTTTTGTTTATAGGAAGAATTCTTATACAGATTACCTCTTAATTCACATAAAAATGAATAATGCTAACCAGTATTGACTCTATTTAACCATTAACTAAGCAGTAAATTCTACTAGGCCTGGGTTAAAGTTTTTTATGTTTTATGTTTGACCCCCCCTGAAATAATCTATTACACTGACTCATGGCTGATTCAGGCCTTATGTAAATTTTGGATTCAAAAGTGACTTAGCAATTTATTTTATTTTTTTCAGTTTAGCAACTCAAAAGGTAAGTTTTTAAACATTTCCATGCACCATACAGTGCTATTAAAACTATGACAATTGATAGTATTTTTTCAAAGGTAAAGTCCTAGGTCAGCATTGCTCAATACAAAGATAATGCAGTCACAAGGGTGATTTATTAATATAATGTCCTAGAAGCCCTTTTATTTTACAAAGCAAAAGCAAATAGCTAAAGTCAATTAACTACTATATTTAATTTAGTATATACAAAAAAGTTACATTTAACGTAATGATATAAAAATTGCTATGAGGTATTTTATATTTTCTGTATAAATCTGTGAAATTAATAATGTGGCTCAGATGGTAAAGAATCTGCCTGCAATGCAGCAAACCTGGGTTTGATTCTTGGGTTGGGAAGATCCCCTGGAGATGGGAATGGCAACTCACTCCAGCATTCTTGCCTGAAGAATTCCATGGAGAGAGGGGCCTGGTAGGCTATAGTCCATGGGGTCACAAAGTCCATGATAGAGTAACACTTATTGTCTTAACAATACACCTCAAATCATACTACATTTCAAATGCTCAGTGGCCACATGCAGCTAGTGGCTACAGCATTGGACAGCTCAGGTCTAGAATATAATTTTAAAAAATTGGATTTGATTTTCAAAAATTGCCCCCCTTTAAAGAAGGAAACCATTAACACAGAGTGGCAGAAAGAGCACTGAATCATAAGTCAAATACATTTTGTTTCAATACTAACTCTAACACAGTGTAACGTTTGACTCAGTAGAGAGTCTCTGAGTTTCATGTTTTAATTTATAAAAAATAATAAATACTTCTAAAGATGGCCATGCAAATTAAATACTTCATTTTTTGCATTGTCCATTGTGTGTAAAAATATTTCTAGTATTATAATTCCTACTTTAGAGGCTGATGACTTCACGGGTTAATTCACACATTAGACCCTAGGCTACTCAGATAAGGAGTCTGAGTCTGAGATAGGTGTCCACAGGGTCTTCTCTCCCTCCTGTGTCTTGGTGGCCTGAACCTCCAGCTTGCAGGAAAATCAGGAGTTAATTTAGAACCTGTTTATTTTAATACCTATACAAAATGAGCATTGTAATTTTGAAACTCACCTTCTTCCTTTGAAACTAGCTGAGTGTCTTTTCTTGTTCTCATCACTTTAAGAATAAAAATGAGTCAATTGTACCTTTTCATCTTGACACGAAGAAGAAGGTTTAAGTGAATGTGACTTCTTTCTGTCTCAGTTCAATTATTTTATGCCTAGAGACAAAAAAAGCAAGCGTCCCCCAAGGGAGTCTGATCTCTGGGGTTTAGTGGCTGGTATATTTGTAAGAATATATCCTATCATATTCTTTTTACGTAAGAAAAACTAGCCGTGTAATATCACATTTCCAGAACAATGTAATCAGTGTAGCCCCAAATCAGAAATATATTTAGAGCGTGTAATGAAGAAATAGAATGTATGAGGAAAAGAATGTAATACTCTCATAAGAAGTATTTTAAACTGTAGTGATATATTTCCAGTCATATTTTTTAAAGACATGGATAAAATTTTAATTTGAAAGGTATGAGAATAATTCAAATATTACATAAATTTAAGATATTTGAAACTACTTTTTTTTTCTTAAAATTCTTTTATTGAAATATAGTGGATTTACAGTGTTGTAATAGGTTCAAATGTACTGCAGTTATTTAGTTATTATATGTGTATACAAATATATTCTTTTTCAGATTTAGATTCTTTTCCGTTATAAGTTATTTCATAATATCGAATATAGTTCCCTGTGCTATAGTTCCCTGTTCCTTGTTGTTTATATGTAGTAGTAGTTATCTGTTAATCTCAAACTTTTAATTTATCCCTCCCTCTCCTTTGGTAACCATAAGTTGTTTTCTATGTCTGTTTTGTAAATAAATTCATTTGAATCATTTGTTTTAGATTCAAGTCATATAATATGATACTTATCTTTCTCTATCTGACTTAATTCACTTTGAATGATATGCTCTAGGTCCATTCATGTTCTGCAAATGGCATTATTTCATTTTTTATGGCTGAGTAATATTCCATCATGTATGTGTACTACTACTCCTTTCTCCATTCATCCGTCAATGGACATTTAGGTTGCTTCCCTGTCTTGGCTACTGTAAATAGTGCTGCTATAAATATTGAGGTGCATGTATCTTTTTGAAGTATGATTTTCTCTGAATATATGCCCAGGATTGGGACTGCTGGATCATACTGTAACTCTATTTTTAGTTTTTTAGGGAATGTCCATACTGTTCTCCATGGCGCTGTACCAATTTACATTCCCACCAACAGTGTAAAAGTTACAACTTTTATTCTTAATAAATAATTCACAAATAAGATAAACAAAACTACAAAAAGTTAATGCATGGGACATCTGGGCAAAGAATAAAGAAACACCACTATCAATATGAATGTCATGGAAGAATTTTTAAGGTAAAAAATAATCATCTTCAATCATTTTAAAAATGCATGTTAAAATCAGACTTCTAGAAAATTCAATTGAAAATGATGCAAAGATTGATAATTATTATTGGTGAAAATATGGTGACAATAAACATCTCACATACATCAATTGGAATAAATTTTCTGAAAATAAATAAATAGCATAAATAAATATAAACAAGAAATATATAACATATATATATAAAACAAACATTCCATAAAATTTTCATATCTGAGAGTATGTATCTCATATATTAATTGGAATAAATTTTTTGAAAATAAATATATAGCAAGCATTCAGTAAAATTTTCATATCTGAGAGTTCTAAGACATCTACAAATTTGAGAATTTTATGCAGTATATACTTTGCCTTATAGATATGCATAAAATATTGTCCAATACACAGATGACCTTAAAAATCTTTAACAAGAACAATTACACAAAAAGCAATTGGTTGAGAACAATAAAGTCAGACTGAGGGGCAGGTTTATGGTTGTTGGCTGAACTCTTCCTTTCTCAGTGAACACTTGCACTGATTTATTTTATGCATTTAAATCTTTGATCTGTATGGTAATTAATAAATTAATTATAAAATAAGATATAGGAGAAAGATAGGAAAACAGATAACTGGAGACAAATAATTGCAAATTTAATTTTTGAATTATGGTGCCATGATATGGTGGTGCAGAAAAATCTTTCAAGCCAGTGGGAAAGCAGTTAATTTATCCTATAGGGATGGTTTACTCAAGCCATTGCCCTTCCATGCTCTGGTTTTTGGTGTGGTCTCCAATGACATTTGACTTTGGAGAGTACCGGGCATGTTTGCCTGCCCCATACCTGGAATTTGCCTCCTGTTCTGCCAATAATCCCTGTGCACTAAAATTAGTCAAGTTCCATTCCCCAAAGCCCTCTTAAGGGCTCGGCAGAATCTTTACAGTCAAATATTTTGACCCCTATTTATATATCTATATTTGCTATTGGCATATCTTAAATGGGAAGCTGCAGGTAAGTGAACTACCACTATTTCACCACTATTTGGCTTTTTCTCATTTGGAGGTATAGGTCCTGAAATTTCCATTGGAAGGACATGATGTAAAGCATGGTCTAGTCTGTGCTACTAACTAACCTTGAGAATTTAGCAAGTCATTTCTCTTCTCTGAGCCTCAACTCTGCTGGAGTGACTTTGCATTAAAGTCTAAGACCATTTTTCATACTATGGTCTCTCTACTTTTAGGATCAGAAATAAAATTTAAAATTAGACTATTTCCTTTTTTATGTACGTTCTATTATTTTTTAGTTGGAATATAATTGCTTTACAGTGTATTATTTTCTACTGTACAACAAAGTGAATCAGCTCTATGTATACATATATTCCCTCTTTCTTGGAGGTTCACTTAAATAGAGTGAGTAAACAAAAGGTTTAAGGATCTGTAATTCCACTGACCAAGCAGATTCACAAATTTTAAATATTTACTTAAATAGGATGTTCAAATGTCACAGCTAAGCAGTACTAATGCTTGTTTGATTACCTCACTCCCCTGCTTGTAAACTCTGTCTAAAGCAGGAACTTCTTAACCTGACATTTACCTAAAGCTGAAGTTATGATCTGAGTCCTCTGTCTACTTTTCCTATGTTATCTCTTACCACTATTTCTATTTCAAGAAAGACATTCTGACTCTATCCAGACATTCCCTCTACTGTTACATCTCTGTGTATTTTCTTTTTCTCCCTTTTTTTTTGTGGTTTTCCATTTACCATCTTTGTATTTGACAACATTATGTAAATCTTTAGAATAGATTTTTGTTTTAAAAATATTTATTTATCTTGGCTGCACTGGGTCTTAGTTGCAGCATGGGATCCCTTAGTTGTGGCAAATGGGATCTATTTCCCTGATCAGGGGTCCCCTGCATTGGGTGCAAGGAGTCTTACCTGCTGGACCACGGGGGAAGTTCTAGAGTAGATTTTCCAAAATTATTTCTCTAGTTAGCTTCTTACAAAAATATAAAAAGCCAAACAAAAACAGTTACACAGTTATACAAAATTTATTGTATAAAAATAAGGAATGCTTCACGAATTTGCATGTCATCCTTGCGCAGGGGCCATGTTAATCTCTGTATCGTTCCAATTTTAGTATATGTGCTGCCAAAGCGAGCGTTCTGTATATTTTCTTAAAGTCTCTTCCCTGTGAAATGCATCATTTCTCTCCCTCCCTGTTTCTGAGTTAAGAATACTTTCCAAATTTCAAGATACAGCTATTTATTTACATTCAAGATATCGTTATCTAGTGTTCTTCTAGGTATTAGGCTAAAAGCTTTCTATACATTGTCTAATTTCATGCTTAAATCAATCCTACAGGGAAAGTGTTGTCTTCATTTTGCAATATTGAAAACTGCAACGTAGGCACCATTGCCCACACCATATAGACTAGATTTAGAACAATTCAGATTCTTTAACCAGGAGATCACAGTTCATGAGTCCAAAAGCCAAGGTCTACTGGTGTTGCTGGGAACATGCTTTCCTTTCTATCCAAGCTGGTTTTTATAGTGTTGGCAAAAGTTATGGCTATTGAGCACCACAGGTATCTGGAAGTAGAGATCCTAAAATGAATGAAATAGACTTCTCTCCTTGAGGTCTCACAGTTGCTCATTCCTTCAAGGAGAAAGAATTTTTTCCCCTCCAAATAGCACTATTATCTATAACATTTTAGAGACATGTATCACATTTTAAATTTATTTAAAATTTTTATTTTGTTCTTAATTTACAAAATGATTTTCTTATCTTTCCATCTAAAATAAGATACAAGAAAGTAGAGATATTACATATTACTTCTTCACTATTTTTGTAGTTGCTAGTACTCTTTGCTTACATAAAATATTCTGAGAATAAATGATCACTGAATTGGAATGAATGGAAAATTCACAAATGTATGCCTAGCGGTGGTTTGGTGGTTTAGTCGCTCAGTTGTGTCTGACTCTTATGACCCCATGGACTGTAGCCTGCCCGTCTCCTCTGTCCATGAGATTTCCCAGGCAAGAAGACTGGAGTGGGTTGCTATTTCCTTCTCCAGGGGATCTTCCTGACACAGGAATGGAGCCCAGTTCCCCTGCATTGCATGTATGCCTAGAATTATACCTAAAAATACCTAAAAATGTATGCTGAAGAACAATCCACTATGTCAGTTAAAAATCTAAAATTTACATTTACAGTGCTAGATATAAGATATATTACAGTGAATTTCCCATTTAGAAACGTTTCAGGTATGACAAACAAGAGTAAACTCTTTCCTATCTTAGGCTCATCGGTAACAGAATCTGCTTAAAACTATACAAAGGCTGGGGGAAAATCATACCTATATATTAATTTACATATTATGCTTAAAATACCTCAGTGAGGCAAACTGGGTATATTGCCATCATTTTCATTTTACTGGCAGGAAAATTAAAGTTGAGAGAGGTTAAGTAACTTTCCCAAGATCATGTATACTAGTGCAAAACTAGTTAAGTTAAACTTGAATTGATAAGTGACCATTCTGTTATGGGATGTGAAGAGATGCATTCCAGGTTTCTTGTAAATAGCTAGCTTTCTTAGTATCTTTTAAAATGCTTAAATATATGAAATATCTCTTTTATTTCCAAGGTTTTCAAATGTTGAGGCAGCTCTGTATTTTGATAGTGATTTTAAAACTTAAATCACTATTTTATGCTCTTCTCTTGAAACTTTTCATATGTATAAGAAATTACACTTTAGATAAGTACCCTGAGGTTAATATTGATAATCACACTCTGTTCTAGTCACCCATTTTTTTGTTTCCCCAGGGGACTATCACTTCTCTGGGTTTCCCAGAGACACATGATAGAAAGCTTTTCTTCCACATGTTTTCTAATCAGATGTTAGAAAAGCAGTAGGTCATTATTTTTATAATGTGCAGGAACTGTATTTTTTTTTAAACTTTTTATTTTGTATATAGAGTATGTCAATTAACAATGTTGTGATAGTTTCAAGTGAAAAGCAAAGGGGCTCAGCCGGACATATACATCAATCCATTCTCCCCCAAACTGCCCTCCTATCCAGGTTGCCACATAACATTGAGCAGAGTTCTGTGTGCTATACAGTAGGACACTGTTGTGTGTACATTTAAATATATCAGTGTGTACATGTCCATCACAAGCTCCTTAACTCTCCTTTCCCCCATCCTTCCTCTCTAGTAATCTTAACTTCATTTTCTAAGTCTGTGAGTATGAGGAATAGTGTTTTCTATTTTGTCCCTTGTGCATGATTTAATATCCTTTTTTAGGATGAAAATCCTAAAGCAGGGAATATATGTCCAAGTTAGAGCTAACTCAAAAGGAAACTGAATATTTTTCCAGGGATATGATGGGAACTTGCACTTTTTTTTGTTTAGGGATATAAATGAGCAATCTGTCACCCCATAGAAACTCTAAATATCTGCCATGGGAATTTATCAGGTTTCCTACATAAATGCCACATATACTATATATGCCATATATACATAAACTATAGGATATTTTGCAGAGATTATGGCTAATTTATATCATAGATGTCGGAAGTGAGGTTTAGAGAATTTCTGAAGATTGTTATTGTTTATACAGCTAGTTACTGAAAGAATCAAAATTCACTCCCAGTTTGGCAATATTGCCTCTAGTACCAGTTTTTAATTGTTGAGGACTGATGATTTGTGATCCTCATGAATTATAAATACCATCAGTGCTATGTTGTGTTTTATGGTCTTGGTGTTTGGTTATACCAGTACAAGGTGTTCAAATGCTGGGTGTCCCGTAGAACCACTTACAACCTTCTTCTTGTACTAAGTGACAGGTGAACACTCTATTCCCCTGGGAGGCCAGAAGACATTGTGTCAGAGAAGCTTGTGGAGCCCACAATGAATATGCCCGTTTTCCTCAGCAGGCTCACTCACCTGGCCACACCAAGCAGATGACCGCAGTGAATATGCCCGTTTTCCTCAGCAGGCTCACTCACCAGGCCACACCAAGCAGATGACCGCAGCGAACCATTCCCAGGTGACAGGTTTTGTCCTTCTGGGGTTCTCTCAGGTATGGGAGCTCCGGCTCTTCTTCTTTATCGTCTTCTCAGTTGTCTATCTTATGACTATGACTGGAAATCTCCTGATTGTGGCCATAGTGACCTCTGACCCACGCCTGCATACAACCATGTACTTTCTCTTAGGCAATCTTTCTTTCCTGGACTTTTGCTACTCGTCCATCACGACACCGAGGATGCTGGCTGACTTGCTCTCGCAAAAGCCCGTCATATCCTTCGGTGGCTGCCTGACTCAGCTCTTCTTCTTCCACTTCATCGGGGGCATCAAGATCTTCCTGCTGACGGTCATGGCGTATGACCGCTATGTTGCCATTTCCCAGCCCCTGCGCTATATGCTTATCATGAATCCAACAGTCTGTGGGCTCCTTGTGGCAGCCTCCTGGGTAGGCGGCTTCATTCACTCCATTGCACAGGTTGGACTGACTGTCCAGCTCCCTTTCTGTGGGCCTGACAAGCTGGATAACTTTTACTGTGATGTGCCTCAGCTGATCAAGTTGGCCTGCACAGACACCTTTGTCTTGGAGCTTCTGATGGTGTCTAACAATGGCCTGGTGACCCTGATGTGTTTTCTGGTGCTCCTGGGATCCTACACAGCACTGCTAGTCATGCTCCGAAGCCACTCGCGGGAGGGCCGTAGCAAAGCTCTGTCCACCTGTGCCTCCCATATTGCCGTGGTCACCTTAATCTTCGTGCCTTGTGTCTATATCTATGCACGGCCATTTCAGACATTCCCCATGGACAAGGTGGTCTCTGTGCTGTACACAATGGTCACTCCCATGCTGAATCCTGCCATCTATACCCTGAGAAACAAGGAAGTGATCATGGCCATGAAGAAGCTGTGGAGGAGGCAAAAGGGCCTTCTGGGTCCCCTGGAGCACTGACCTCCAGATGAGCAGAAGCAGGGAGCTGAGAATCTGAGTTATGCTTCAGTGTAGCCGCCTGCCTGAGAAGACCCGTGAAGTAGCCGGAGCTACAAGTAAGTATACTGCTTCTTTACTGTTTTAACCTCAGTTAAGTTCTGGTGACCTGAACTTTTAACAAAGCTAGAAAATGGATTTGAGGCCTTCCCTGGTGGTAAAGAATCTGCCTGCCAATGCAGGAGACACGAGTTAGATTCCTGATCTGTGAAGATCCCGCATGCCATGGAGCAACTAAGCCCAGGCACCACAATTATTGAGCCTGTGTTCCAGAGCCTGAGAGCTGCGACTACTGAGCACATGTGCCACAACTATGGAAGCCCGTGTGGCAGCAAGAGAAGTCACTGCAATGGGAAACCCATACTCTGCAACAAGAGAATAACCTCCACTCTCCACAACTAGAGAAAAGCCTGTGCGGCAACGAAGACCCAGCACAGCCAAAAACAAACAAACAAATAAATAAACAATTTTCAAAAAGAAAGTGAAATTGAGAACTTCTCTCAAGTTTCTCCTGGAGAAAGAGCCTGAAGACTAAACAGAAATGATGTTTAGCTCCAATGGCACTTTCCCCTATGATGTTGGCCCTACTGAGAACGTTCAAACTGCAGTATGTATGGAGGTGGTGCATCTGGGTTTTCTTTTCTGATTTTGCTTCTTGGACACAAAATACATTTGAGGAGCTCAAAATAATTCTAAACTTCCAGGAGACAGGAGGGATCTGTAGGTTAAAATAAATGTCAGAAGTCAAATCATGATTTCAGGAGACTGATTGAATTTAATGTTGATGAAGAGAAAGGGAATCTTTTGGGCAAATTTCTTTCTTCCTCGCAGGTTGTTAGAGTCATCATCATCTCCATCATTAAGTAGTATTTGTTAAGAGCTTACTGTGTGCCAGGCATTGCACCAAGTGATTTAGTCTTATTGTTTACATTCATTCAACATTCTTATGAGATAGGTACCTTCTGCATTTCAAAAGTGAATCAGTTGCAGGTTAGAGACATTAAATAATTTACTTAAAGCCCCAGAGCTTGTTTCTGAAATTTTTCTGTTGATTTAACTTCTGAGTCCAAGTTCTTGATAATATCTAAGACTCTCAGATATGAGAGCAAATGAATGGCAACCCACTCCAGTACTCTTGCCTGGAGAATCCCATGGACAGAGGAGCCTGGTGGGCTACAGTTCATGGGGTCACAGAGAGTCAGACACAACTGAGCGCAAACATCTGAAACCCAGGAAAGAGTGCAAAATTGGGATATAAAGTGGGAAGATAGATTATCCTCTGGTTGCCAATAAAGAGAGGTATAAAATAAGACATAAGCATCCCTAGTAGCTCTACTTCAAACTAAGAGGGTGTGGAGAAATGATTATGGCCTTCCCCTTCATCATCTCTGTTTCCCCCCAGTACCCTAACTCCTTGATCCAGGTTCCTGCGTTTCCTGTCACCAAGGTAATCAGTTGGCTTCTCATCTAAGTCAGAAGACCTGTTCATTTTTAAACTCACTTCCATACCTAAGAATCAATTTTAAAACAAAGCAAAGCAATGCTTGTTTAACTTCTTGAATGTATTTCATCCATCAGTGATACCCTCCATGGACATGGGATGAGATGAGAATGACATGTTTCTGTGATCTTAGCCTTAAGTCATTATCCATTGCTTAGTAAGTAAATTAATTAAATTAAGTGACTGACTAACTTACTAAGTAAATTGATTAAATTCAGTTAGTAAGTAAATTACTGTGAGTGTAGTTCTCCTCCACAATAATAGGCAAACAGGGCCTAGATCATGGGTTAGACTTGAAAGAGGAAAGGCAAAGGATTAGAAGAGAGGACGTTGGGATATTATAAGAAAAGACATGACAACATAGAGCAAACAAACTGTTTATAGAGAGTGTATTTTAACGGAAAGAGGATTTCAGAATCAGGAGATGTTAAGTCAGAGTCCTCTTTCAGTGCACATTAATTTAGTAGCAAAAATCTAATTCTCTTTTTATTATATTCTGAACTTGTAGCAAACTTTAATTATACAAGTTGTATGTGCAAATAGAATGTAGCTTTATTTCTCAACAATCGATATAATTTCCCTAAAAGTGTCCTCTAGCCAATAGTAGGGGAAATAGCTAAAATTTAGGCAAGTCTAATACACTTACTTTTATGTATAAAGTCAAATAGTTCCGTAAAAGAAGTGGTCTTTTCTTTTCTTTTTTTTCAGAAAATAACTCAGTTCTTTAGAATTCTGGCCTCTCCCTCTTTGCAATTTTGTCCCCCCCCCCCACCTTTTTTTAATATTTATTTATTTATGGCTGTGCTGGTTCTTCATTGCTGCGTGGGCTTTTCTCTACTTGTGGCAACTGGGGCTATTCTCTAGTCCCGGTGAGCAGGCTTCTCATTGCAGTGGCTTCTCTTACTGCACAGCACGGATTGCAGGGCATGCAGGCTTTAGTAGTTGCAGTGCTCAGGCTCTAGAGCACAGGCTCAGTAGCTGTGGTGCATGGGTTTCGTTACTCCACCACTGTGGGAGCTTCGCAGACCAGGGATCCAACCCGTGTCTCTTGCATTGGCAGGTGGATTCTTTACCACTTAGCCACTGGGGAAGCCCTTTCATTTTGTAAAGTGATGTCAAAGTGCACAAAGGAGGAGTGCAGTTTACTCGACCCCATGGGAATGAAGTGAGACTGAGGCCTTGTATGCACACAGTGTCCTCTGCTACAGAGTGGCTGAACCTGGGCTGCTGTCTGGGCTTGTGACTGGACACCAGAGTAACTCCCCGTCTGAATGTTCTGCTGACCCTGATGCTGAAGTCTGTGACTGACAGGCTGACATTTGGTTTCTCTCTTCGGTCAGGCTGGGTGATGCTCCCATTGGAGCTTAGTCTCACCTAATCTCTGGTTTGGGTCATAGATCCCACTGAGTCTGCTGTTCTTTTTCCACCCATTCCTAGGCCAAGTTTTTCACCCCACAGAGCTTAATCATGTGACCCCTGGCTACTGTGAACCCAGGACACATTCACTTACTATCAGCTCAGACCCCAACTGAATCCCTTCTTGGCAGAATATGGGATCTTGGGGTCCATCCATTATCACAAGGAAACTGAGGGTGCTTGAAAAGCTATATTGCCAGCCCATCCTTAGCCTTACTACAATGGTTCTCTCAGATGACTTAAATGTGACCACATACCAGGTTGGTCTGTAGACAGCCTGTGGGACCAGTTCATTCAATGCCCTGAATGTGAGCAGGAAGAGGGCTTCTGCCCTCCACATTCCCCTTAGTCTGTTCTCAGAGGCAATGCAGTGAAGGAATATGGAGACATCCCTTTGACCCTCTGCCTCCTCTACCTATGTATTCTTTTGTTTCCTTTTAATATTTTGCCCTTTCTCTTTCTGACCAGGACCTTCATAGGTGAAACTCTATGTTCTGGTAAGTAATCAGGCCTAGATCCCAGTGTGTCAAAGAGACATTAAAGAAAAACAGAAAATCCTTTTCACTCTGCCAAACTTAAATTTCATGACTATTATCTTGATAAAAGATCAAAAGAATCAAAACTAATTGGTGTCTTCTTTGTTTCTGTGTTTTCTCTGTGTATCTATCTATGAGTCTTGTTGGGAAGCCTTTGGATTAGAAAGATTAATGAAACCATGATTTAAGGAGGGAATCTAAACACTTCAGCTTATTGTTCATAGACCATTTTCCCTTTGTACTACTGATGGGTTCTTCTTTTTGTGAGTAGAATGGCAGAAGTTCTGGAAGAGTACAGAGACAATATGGGAAGCAAATGACTTACTCAGGGTTACCATGTCTATTGGCATAAGCTAAGAGTTCAGGTAGCATTTACTTGCATTGGCTTCCCAGGTAGTGCCAGTGGTAAAGAACCCGCCTGCAAATATAGGAAACATAAGGGACCTGGGTTTGATCCCTGGGTTGGCAAGATCCCCTGTAGGAGAGTATGGCACCCCACTCTAATGTTCTTGCCTGGCCAGAGGAGACTGGCAGGCTACAGTCCATAGGGATGCAAAGAGTTGTACATGACTGAAGCGATTTAGCGCACAATGACTTGCACTGGAATTTAGGAGGCTGAGAAAACTAAAGAGATTTTAATAATAAAAATAGTATTTTGAAGATACTTGACAAATGTGATATGTCTATCATTTCTTTCCTCTAGGAGGGGATTGTTGGGGGATGTATTTTCTAGGGTTAGCTGAAATAATTAGTATAACACAACTGGTAAAGCAATAAGCAAAATGTTGACACCCTCCTCTTACTTTTCCTACAAGAATCCTTAATAACACTTGTTCCCATAATATATTGTTATGGCTGAATTTGCCCAAAGGGTAGTGACAGTATTTGGAACTTAGAACAGTGAGTTGTTCTTGAAACAGACTAAATGTCTATGCCATTCAGTGTATGCAACTTAAGAGCCTGCCATGTCCAGAGTGTCTGCTGGTTTTTCAGATGAGTTCCCTGAGACATGGAGAATATTTCTGGCCTTTCCTGTAATATGCAGCAGAATTTTCCCACAATGTCTGCTTACACATATTTATACATAGTGTCAGACACTACATCAATTTATCTCTCATCTATTTCTTTATATTTATCTATCATGTATTTTTATCTACCTACCTATCAATATTATTACCAAAATATTATGCTAACAATGATACTTGCAATCATAATGTGTTAGTAAAAGTGTGTTTAAATAGACCTAGATGTAATCGAGGTTCTTTCAGAGTCATACAGAGTCATAGATTGCTAGAGCTGAAAAAATGTTAGAAACTATCTAATTTACGGTTCCAGAGATGGGCTTAAGTGCTCATAAACAATCTGAAATTACATACTAGATTTTATGTCTGTATAAATTATTTGGAGTGAAGAGGGTATAGATTTAAAAAGAGATTCTCAAACAGATGCATGATTCTTCCAAATAGTGAAAACCATCTGATTCAGTTTCTTTATTTTATACATGAGGAAAATAAGGAAAATGAGAAAATCATTTGTTCAAGTGCACTGGGCAAGTAAGTTGGAACGACAGGAACACTGATCTGCTTTCTGGTTCTCTGCTTCCTCCCCAACCCCCCAAACAGCACTTCTTAAAAACAGTAAAAGCAGAGTTGCATTGACTGGCTCCCACTTATCTTTCCATTCTCAGGTCTTCCTTCTCTTTGCCCCATGTCTATCATGTTGTGTATCTTTCATTTTCTTGAATATGCTTGAAACACCTCTGGGACCCTGTACGTGCAGAAGTATTATAGGGACCACCCAACACTCCTCTTAACCCGGCTTACTTCTCTGTGATCTAAGGTGAGATAACACCTCAGGAAGTGTTCACTGTCCCTTTCCCTCTGTATTAAGTGCCCTTCTCTTCTCCTTCTTTTTCCCGTAGAACTCTTTCCTTTCACATTCTAATGCTTGTAACCACTGAGGTTTCCCTTTTCTAGCCGGGTTCTACTATAGACTGCAAGATCTGTGGGCAGGAAGAGTATTTATCAACTCTCTTCTAAATTACCTGTGTACCGTTCATTTCTTTCAACCTCCATTGTCAAGTCTACAGTCTTAACGAGCACATCTGTTGGCTGGGCCATGCAGTAGTTGCATAGTTAATTCTTGAAAATTCACGTTTGCCTCCCTCTAATCAGTGGTTCCCACAATGCAGATTGATCTTTTAAAATATGATGTGATCAGTCCCTTGTTTAAAACTCTTCAAAGGCTTTATATGTCCTTTAAAAAGAAAAATGCCTCTCAATTTTACTGGTAAGATCTTGTCTGAACTGACCTCAACCCACCTCCCCAATTCCGCTCCTCATTTACAACATTTCTTACTCTCAGCCACTCCTTTCTTTGCAAATACTGCTCACTTTCTCTGAATGCTCCTCTATTAATTTTTCCTGGTTAAAGTGAAAGTGAAAGTTAGTTGCAGGGTCATGTCCGACTCTCTGCGATTCCATGGACTGCAACTGTCCCGCTTCTCTGTCCATGGAATTCTCCAGGCAAGAGTACTGGAGTGGGTTGCCATTTTCTTCTCTATTTCCTGGTTAACTCCTTCTCAATCTCAGGCCTCAGTTTAAAGATCACTTCTTTAGAGATGTGCTGTTCCCTGATCTTTCGTTTTGTTGTTGTTCCCTGATCTTTAATCTAAATTATTTATCTCTATTAGTCTCTCTTACAAAACTCAGCCTTTTTCTCAAAAACATTCCTCACAACTTACAACTACATATTGACTTATGCATTTAAGATTTTTTTTTTGTCAACTACCCTGATGATACTATAAATTCCATCAAAGTGAACCTATGTCTTCCTTGTTTTCTACAGTATCCCCCAAGGCTTAGTGCAGAGCCCAGATCAGGGAGCAGCAGCAGAGGTGGCTCTGGTGCAGCAGTGAGGAGTCGTTTAGTCTCAGCTTTGTGCACAGCCTGACCCTAGCCTTGCCCAGTCATGTGGGCAAGTGTCTCTTTAAAATGTGTGCCCTAGACATCTCCCTTGGCTCACCCTAGTCCTATCCCTACCTAGTTCAGTGCCTAAAACATATTATTTAATAATATTTCTTAAATAAATGTTTATCCCCATATTTGGAGTCTATTAGGTAGAATTTGACTTGGGAATTAGAGATAGCTAAATACTTCTTGAGAGTCCCCTGGACAGCAAGGAGATCCAACCAGTCAATCCTAAAGGAAGTCAACCCTGAATATTCACTGGAAGTACTGATGCTGAAGCTGAAGCTCCAATCCTTTGGCCACCTGATGCAAAGAGCTGACTCACTGAAAGAGACCCTTATGCTGGGAAAGATTGAGGGCAGGAGGAGAAGGGGATGACAGAGGATGAGATGGTTGGATGGCATCACTGACTTGATGGACATGAGTTTGAGCAAGCTCTGGGATATGGTGACGGACAGGGAAGACTGGTGTGCTGCAGTCCATGCGCTCACAAAGATACATGACTGAGCAACTGAAAAACAACAATAAATAGTTCTTTGGTATCAGGAATTTTCCTATGTGAGATTGTTTCAGGAGCTGATAGTCTTATAAAGAGTATAACACAGAGAATCAAACAGCTAATAAACATTTGTTATTGCAGCCAGAATTTGATTTTCTGATACAAGGATCCTGGGTAATCTTATTTGTCATACCCAGTCTAGATGCAAGGCCTCAGAGGGTCTCTTACTTCCCTCTAAGCTCCAAATCTGAATCTCCATATTTTGGCATTTCCGTTTAGCTTTATGACCTACAATCTTGAAGTAGTAATAGGTGTGCTTAAGCACACATATGTGAGGAAAAAGAGGAGAAGTCTCCGTGAATGGAGGCTACATGTTTAAGCACCTCAAAAGAAACATGTCATCACCAAAAGTTTGAAACTTGACCAAATGGATCAGCTTTCTCTGTGTGAAGGTGGAGGCATAAGGAAGATTCGAGGGAGGAAAGTGAAGGCTGATCCCCACATTGCATATTTATGAAGACCTATTTCATTATCTGAGAAAAGTACAAGGTCTTGCCTGTGTGACCTGAACTTCAAATATTTGCCCACTCTAGTAGGAATATTTCCTTTTACATGTGACCCTCATGGCGTCTCGCAGCCATGGGTCAGTTCCACCTGAGGGCATCTCTCAGGGCTCACTTCACCTTCTCATTGCAGAGACTGAAGATGCATGGTTTCAGGAGGGGCATGATGATATAGTTCAGGACCGAGGCCCCTTTGTTGAACAGCTTGGACTGAGTCTCTGACAGATGGATGTCGAGAAAAATGGAGCTGCTGTAAGAGATGATCACCACTGTAAGGTGTGAAGCACAAATGAAGAACCCTTTCTTTCACTCAGCGGTTGTGGAGGCCCTGAGAACAGTGAAAAGAATGCAGGTATAGGAAACTGAGGTCACTGCCAGCAAGCCCAGCAACACTGACGTGGATAGCATGAAAGCCAGCAGCTCCAGTAGGCAAGTGTCTCCACAAGAGAGCCTCAGGAGGGCCAACTGTCACAAGAGAAGTGGACAATACCACTGGGGCCACAGAGCGGTAGGCTGGCCATGAGGATGGAGGGGCAAAGGACACAGAGAAACCCAGCTAGCCAGGAGGCCAGCGCAAGTTGGGAACAGACATGACCACTCATCAGGGTCTCATAGCAGAATGGGTCTACAGATTTCCAGAAAATGATCCAGAGACATGACAGCTAAGAGGAAGAATTCGGTGGTGCCTAGGAGGATGTAGAGGTAGGACTGGATGATGCAGCTGGCGAATGAGATGGAATGGTCCCCTGGGAGGAGAACAAGCATCTTGGGAACCACAACAGACATGAGCAGCAGCTCCAGGAAGGACAGGTTCCATAGGAAGAAGGGTACCTGTGTGTGCAGGCATTGGTCCATCCAGCTGAATCCAGTGATGAGTGGGTTGCCTGTGGTAGTTACAAAGTAGACCACCAGCAGCCTTAGGAAAAGAGGAACTGCAGAATATGGCTCCTGGGGAAGCCCAGAGGGACAAACCCTGTTACCTGAGTCCAGTTTTTAAGGCTCATTTCCAGTCATCTGCAGGGTAAATGGAACAGAAATTCATAACTGGTCCACAGCTACCAATCCTTCAATCAGTCAATGACATAATATGGCATGCCTAGCAATTTCTTACATTCTGACACTTAATCTGTATTTCTCTTGTGGGTTACTTACAAAAAGAGAAACAGATTGTGATAGCAACCAGAATACCAGTAATAACACAGATGATATTGAGCACCAATTACTTATTAAGAAATTTACAGCCAGTATCTCCTCTCTCATTTGCCCTTGAAGACAGGTAGTGCTGTGCTTATCTTGCAGATAAGGAAAGGATGAGTGAAGTTTAAGGAGCTCTTTTATGATCACTCAGAGTGAGAGGCACGATTTCATGCCTAGTCTCTGGCTCCAGTACATATACTATTGGACCTATTTCACTGAGGCTGGGGACCACATGAGTACTGTGGATTTAGGGGAATCCAGAAGAGTAGAGGGGTCAGAGAACACCTTACAGAATAAATGCACCTCGAACAAAATCTTATTGGTATTAAGAACTCTTCTTTTAGTGTTTGAAGTCCTTCTGTGTCCTGGCTTAATATAAAATAATAGAATAAAAGCTTGGGTTTTCAGTGTCTTTACAGATTTTATTTTTCTTAATCAGCCAGAGAGCCACATTGGATTGGACTGTTCAGAGCCCCTATCTTGTCATAAGGTGTTTTTTTTTTTAACCAAGACTTCCCTCTGTAGGTTAGAAATAATCCCTCTTCCTAACCTAAAGAGGGAAGTCTTGGTTAAAAAAAATCAACAACAACAAAAGAAGTTGGCTCAGTGGTAAAGAATCTGTCTGTCAGTGCAGGAGATCTGAGAGATGTGGGTTCAATCCCTGGGTCAGGAAGATCCCCCAGAGAAGGAAATGGCAACCCAATCTAGTGTTCTTGCCAGGAGAATTCCATGGACAGAGGAGCCTGGTGGGCTACAGGCCACAGGCTTGCAAAGAGTTGGACATGACCCAGTGACTGAGCATGCTCACTTGTGCATGCTCAATAAAGCTGGAAAAACAAGTCTACTTTTTTTTAGCCCAAGGACCAGGAAAGGGGCAGCCAAGTAAGATAGAAAATTTTAGTACAATAACCATCACACCATAGACCAACCCCAGGGAAAACCTGTAGCTCCCCCTCCATGACAACGAAGTTCAAATAGGAATCCTTAGACTCCCTCCCTCACAGGAGGTAATGATTGCCCCAACACTTTCTCTGGTGGTGGAATCAGAGAATGCTATGTAGAGAGTCAGGGCTTTCATTCTTGCTGGGTGACAAGAGCTTCCTACATGGTGTGAGTGGAGGCCATTGAGAGAGTCTGAACTTCCATCAGTACCCATCAGTAATGAGGGATCCCTTGTCCTCCATGAGGTCATGTCAGAGGAGGACTTAAGGGGAATCAAGCCTCTAATCATTGTCGGCGTGCAATGACTGACACCCCATGGCCTGTTGGCTCAGATGGTAAAGCATCTGCCTGCAATTCAGGAGAGCCGGGTTCGATCCCTGGGTGGGGTTGGCGGGGGGATCCCCTGAATAATGGAATGACAGCCCACTCCAGCATTCTTGCCTGGAGAATCCCGTGGACGGTGGAGCCTGACAGGCTACAGTCCACGGGGTTGCAAAGAGTTGGACATGACTGAGTGACTAATGCACACACCCTTGCCTGTCAGGTGACACCATGCGGGGAAGCAGAACAACAACCCTCACTCAGCCGTGAGTGGACTTGTTCCTCCAGCCAGAGCAATACCAAAGAAAAGTAGCGAAACAAAAGGTTTAAATAAAATCTAGAGTCTCATAATATAATTTGCAAAGTACCCAGGTTTCAAAAAAAAATCACTTTTTATATGAAGAATAAAGAAGATCTCAAATTCAGTGCAAAAAGGACAAGAAATACATGTTACACGACAGAGAAGTTAGAATTACTTAACAAAGATTTCAAAGCAGCCATTGTAGAAATTCTTCACTGAACAATTACAAGCGTGTGAGACAAAATTTTAAAATAGAAAATCTCAGCCGAGAAATAGAAGACACAATGTGATACTGTGTATGCTTCTATTAATTAATATAACATAAATCTTGAAATGATAAATTTATAGAAATGGAGAACATGGTTGGTCATGGTTGCCGAAGGTTCAGAGAAGAATAGGATAGTAGGAAAGTAGGTGTGGCTACGAAAGGAAAAATGGGTGTGGTTGGATGGCATCACTGACTCAATGGGCATTGAGAAAACTCCGGGAGTTGGTGATGGAAAAATGGGTGTGGTTGGATGGCATCACTGACTCAATGGGCATTGAGAAAACTCCGGGAGTTGGTGATGGACAGGGAGGCCGGGTGTGCTGCAGTCCATGGGGTCGCAAAGAGTCAGACACGACTGAGAGACTGAACTGAACTGAACTGATGAGAGAAAAAGCGGGTGTCAAAGGGAACATGAAGAAGCCTTGCGGCAATGGTAGAAACAGTATTTTGACTGAATCAATGTCAATGACAATAGTGTGATATTTAAAAAAAATTAGTAGCAGTCATCTGTATAAAATTAGTATCTGATAACTTGTTTTATTTTGCATAAAAATTATGACCTCAGTTATACATTTACTTTTGAGAACATGTTAGTTAATATTTCTGGGTGATTGTAGCTTGTTAGCTTAGTGTCACATAATCCTGTCAATTAAAAATCCATTTAGTTAAAATACATCTTTATGTCTTATGCATCTTTATGGTATAATATAAATTTTATATTACCACTAACTTTGACAAGTTAGAACATATTGGGGTTGAGATACTTAAAAAGGAGTTAAGAATGAATAAAACTGAATGTATAATTTTTATGAATATGTCCACTCTTTTCCGAGTTTTTCTTCTGTTTGTAGTAACACCAAAGTTTATCCAAACATCTAGGCTACTACTTTTGGGAATTTTTTTGTCTATTTCTATTATCTTTGTGAGAAGTCCTGATGAATCTTTCCTTGGAATATATCTCAGTGCGAGGGTGACCATTTGAGAGTTACACCTGAATGAGGCTGACCTGATGGTTATGGAGAGAGAAGAAAGAAAGGGAATGAGAATTTTGCTGTGTAAGGATAAGCTCAGAATTGCTCTATATTAATTCCATGTTTGCTTATATTTACAGTGGCAAAGATGAAAGAATGATTTTTCAACTCTAGCTTAGAACCCTGGCATATAATTCTTCTTGCAATGTGATTTGATATAATATAAAATTAGGGGAAGTGTTTCTGTCTATTGTACTGCCTAAATAAGATTTTTTAACTTTCCATAGAAAACACATTTTAATAAATTTCCAAGTTCTTTATCACTGCCGAGGTCAAGGAATGTCTACCTTGTGGGATAAAGTTCAACTTTGGCCTGAGGAATTTTTGGTCCCCTAGTAATTGTTAGGGGTCTGAGAAAAATGATTGGGACTCATTTTAGTGACAGTTGGGTTTAAGAGATTATCCTAAGTATAATACAATTTGGGGAATTTCCCAAGTATTTTTCTACCCTCTGCTCTTTTTCTCTTTACTTTCTCTTACTGAGTTTACCTAATCCCGTGGCTTTAATCTCTATGGAGACAGTTCTCAAACCTTCTCATGTTCTGACCTTTCTTCTTACTTTTAGCTTTTGTTGTTCAGCTGCTAAGTCATGTCAGACTCTTTACTACCCCCATGGACTGCAGCACACCAGGCTTCCCTGTACCTAACTATCTCCTGGAGTTTGCTCAAACTCACGTCCATTGAGTTGATGATGCCATCCAACAAAGCACTTTAGCTTTAGTTAGGCATTTGCACAATTGTACACTTTTACTTGGATGTCCACTGGGGGCTCAGACAGTAAAGAATCCACCTGCAATGCGGGAGACCTGGGTTCTATCCCTGGGTTGGGAAGATCCCCTGGAGAAGGGAAATGCTACCCACTCCAGTATTCTGGCCTGGAGAATTGCATGGACATGTTAGTCCATGGGATTGCAAAGAGTCAGACACTACTGAGCGACTTTCACTCACTTGGATGTCCTTCTAGAAGCTCAAGCCCACTATGTTTGAAACTAAATGTATAATTTTTATGAATATTTTCTCTCTTTTCTGAGTTTTCTTCTGTTTGTAGTAACACCATAGTATATCCAAACACCTAGCCTAGTATCTTTGGCAATATTTTGTCTATTTCTATTCCCTTTGTGAGAAGTCCTGATGAATCTTCTCTTGCAACGTCTCTCTCACTTGTTTATATTTTAAAATTTTTCACAGGAGCGCTATTAACTCAGGGCATGTAAAATCACTTATTGACTATTGTAATTGCCTCCCATCGCTGACCTGCCTCCAGTCCTTCTTACTCTAGTCTGTCCTGCCAGTGCCCACATTATTACTCTTTCTAAGTCGGCATTTTGATTATTTCAAACCTGTGCCAAAAAAGAAATGATTTTGAATGGTTCCTAATGGCCTCCCTAGTGAGCTGACCTTGATTTGGGCATTTGGAAGCATCCTGTACTGATCCAAATTCATCCAAATCTGCCTTCCGATCTGAGTGTATGCTGCACAGTTCCAAGAAGAGGCACCGGGGCCTCTCTAAGAGCCATGGAAGTCGTCTGTGTGACATTCAGGGAGGACAGAAACTATGTATTTTCTCTGAGTTCAGTAACTTTGATTTTTAAGGCTTATAGATGGCCACTAAGAGTTTACCTGTGACCTTCACATAGCTCACTGGTGTTTGTCCAGTCTCATACTCAGATTTTCCAGGTCTACAAGGAAAATCACTGATACTATATGCCTTTGCCTGTGGGGCAGTACTTCTGTTGTGATATCCAGTCTTGGTCCCTAGGGAAATGAGGAAAAGGGGGAAAAGTTTGTTCAAACTTTTCATTCATTCATTTTTTTATTAAATTCATTCATTTTGTATTAAATGAATATTTATTTAATACCTACTGTATATGTGTGGTTTTACTCTAAGTTGCTACAAAAACAGTACTAAACAAAACAGACAAAATCTCTGCCCTTATGGAACTTAGGTTCAAATGCATGTGAATGTATGAATGTATGTGTTTGTGTTGTGAGAAGACACACCAAATAAACAAATAAGTGACTAGTGTTTCTTAAGAGCTGTGGATGCAGGAAAAGTCACTGCTTTTCTATTTGAGGATGTGCCCCATTTGGCAACAAACCAAAATATATGCAAACTGGGTTATTTCCAATACACGCTGTTATTCTAGTGAACTCGGCTTAAATGCAGAGTGGGTAATTTCTCTTTCTTACAAATTATATCTCTGGGGAAAACACAGTGAAAACCTAAGACTTCTAAGTTTTAATCAGGTCCCTAGGATTTCCCAATTCACAATAACCCCTGGGTTGTATTCGCAGGTGGCTCCCTGGGCACCAGCAGATGCTATTTCTACCCCCTAGACTGGAGAGGACACTCTGGCAGAGCCACCATCAGAAATCATGACCTGTAACTCGTGGCACTTCAGAGCCTGGGATACCAAGGTCTGTGCTCTGACTCTCTCAGTCCAAAACACACTCAAAACAGAAACAATAGCAAAGAAGAAGAAGAATCTCTGTTCTGGGCTGTTCATTTCTAAAATTCATCAGAGCCACTTGCTCTTCCTTGAGAATAAGGAAGCAGAGTTAGCAAGTCCCAACACTGAAGTCTCCGTACAGAAGGGTGAGTGTTGAATTTTATCTGTCCTGTTACTCGTCTTCCAAACCTCATTTGTGGAAGCCTAGGACTCCCTGAAATGACACGTCTTCTCTCTGCTGAGATGACCACTGATCACTGGGTGGGCCTGGTAAACTGTCAGAGCAGAAGTGGAGCAGAGATGCTGTTGTCATGAGGTTCAGGGTCACTGAATCTTATCCCTGTAGCACTTGCCTGTTAGTATTTCTGATACACATCTTTAAAAATTCCCTCAGCCTTTATACACAGGAAAAAACAAAGGCACACAGAGGGGTGGGCTGGGGTTCCTTCTTGCATTCTGGGTCTCTCTCCTTAGAGTGGGATTGGGTGGAGAGAGCAGGGTACTCGTTTTAACGTTGCCCTCTGTCCTGTTCCTACAGGTATGTCCTAGGGAAGAATGGCCCCAGGGAATGACTCGTCGGTGACTGAGTTTATCCTGCTGGGTTTAACACAGCAGCCAGAACTCCAGCTGCCTCTCTTTTTCATTTTCTTAGCAATTTATGTGGTCACTGTGGTGGGGAACGTTGGCTTGATTATTCTTATTGGTCTGAACCCTCACCTGCACACTCCCATGTACTACTTTCTCTTCAACCTTTCCTTCATTGATCTCTGCCACTCCTCTGTCATTACCCCTAAAATGCTGATGAGTTTTGTAAGACAGAACATCATCTCTTATGCAGAGTGCATGACTCAGCTCTTCTTCTTCTCCTTCTTTGTTATTGATGAGTGCTATATTTTGATGTCAATGGCCTATGACCGATAAGTGGCCATCTGTAAGCCCCTGCTCTACAAGATCTCCATGTCCCGTCAGGTCTGCCTCATGCTGACAGTGGGTGTATACACGATGGGGCTTGTGGGTGCCATAGCCAATACTGGGTGCATGCTGCGACTCTCCTTCTGTGATGGAAACATCATCAATCACTACATGTGTGACATTCCTCCTCTCCTCCAGCTCTCCTGCATAAACACCTCCATCAACGAGCTGGTGGTTTTCATTGTGGTGGGTGTCAATGTCATAGCGCCCAGTGTCACCATCTCTGTTTCTTACACCCTGATCCTCTGGAACATCCTTCACATCCATTCTGCAGAAGGCAGGTCCAAACCCTTCAGTACCTGCAGCTCCCACATAATTGTGGTTTCTCTTTTCTTTGGATCATCTGCATTCATGTATCTCAAGCCTTTTCCTGCTGGGTCTCTGGATGAAGATAAAGTGTCCACAGTTTTTTACACCATTGTGGGGCCAATGGTGAATCCTTTCATCTACAGCTTGAGGAACAAAGATGTCCAAGTTTCACTGAGTAAGACTTGGAGGAAAAGGGTGTTCTGAATAGAAATTTTGTTAGCTGTTGATGTCAAATTTTAGTAAGAGCAAAGAAGAAGAAGCACCTGTAGCATTTGCCTGTTAGTATTTCTGATACACATCTTTAAAAATTCCCTCAGCCTTTATACACGGGAAAAAACAAAGGCACACAGAGGGGTGGGCTGGGGTTCCTTCTTGCATTCTGGGTCTCTCTCCTTAGAGTTGGATTGGGTGGAGAGAGCAGGGTACTCGTTTTAACGTTGCCCTCTGTCCTGTTCCCACAGGTATGTCCTGGGGAAGAATGGCCCTAGGACACACAATGTATGATGATATGGAGAAAAGAGAAAGGAATTAAAATAAAAAAGCAGGTGATTTAAATAATAAGAGAAGCTAAGTTTTTTATGAAAACCACTTTATAAGAAAAGACAGTATAAGAAGAGGAGAATCTGCCATTCATCCTTTCATAGAAAGTAGGAAAGCAGTGAGTTGGCCAGTAAGTTCATTTGGAAAATGAACTTTTTGTCCAAACTTATAATTCATTCTGTCATGCTCCAGCTTATTTTCAGAGATTATAAGGTTTTAAGTAGAAAAAGGTGAATGGTGACGAATCCAGAAACAGTAAGGTTGTGAGATTTTTGACTAAGGTATGTCCAAAACTCCTATGAAGCTTTGTCATGGACATATGGCCTTTGTGGACTTCAGATTCAGTAAGTCACTCATTTATTTACTAAACCTCTATTGAAAGTTCTGGAGAGGATTTTGTCTGGTAGATTCCTTTGTTTCTCAGAAAAGAAGAATAGGAAAATGCCTCTCTCACCATTGTCTCTATCTTCTCAGTTTAGTCTTAAGAAAACATGGTCAAGGGAGATTGTCTTTTGATCTCAGTTCCTAAGGACAAAAACACTAAGATAACCATTTACAGCAGTCAGGAATGAAGAAAGTAATGTCATATTTTATGTAAAATATATCTATTTTGCATATGTTAATATGTATGTTTCCATGTTTCTTTCAATTTGTCCCACCCTCTCTTTCCCCTACTGTGTCAACAAGTCTGTTCTCTATGTCTGCATCTCCATTGCTGCCATGAAAATACATTCATTAGTACCATCTTTCTAGATTCCATATGATGTGTTAATGCACAATATTTGTCTTTCTCTTTCTAACTTACCTCACTCTGTGCAATAGGCTCTAGGTTCTCCCACTTCATTAAGATTGACTCAAATGTGTTCTTTTTTTTTATGGCTGAGTAATATTCTATTCTGTGTATATGTACCAGTATTTCTGCATCCATTCATCTGTCAATGGACATCTAGGTTACTTCCATGTCCTAGCCATTGTAAAAACCGCTGTCACAAACATTGGGGTACATGTGTCTCTTTCAATTAGGTTTTCAAAGGGTATATGCCCAGTATTCATAGTTTTGATACTTATATTTTTACTACAATGTTGCCATATAGTTTTATTACAATGATTCAGGTGTCCCAGGGTAACTGAAGGTCACTGAAACTTTTAGAGAAGAAAGGGAGAGTTGTGTGCTTCCAGAACTTAGCCTCCAGGGATAAGTGGGAGTATGTGAGAAAAGCTAGAATTGTTACTGGAATCATTACATTTCAGCATATAGTTCAATAAAAACCTCAAAGTACCTGAATTTGCGTGGTGGCTGAGGGAAAAGGATGGAAGTCAGTGTGTCTGTAGACCCTAACGCTGAGCATGTGAGAAACATGAGAAACATTTGGAAGGCTTTCACCAGAGAACAATAAACTTACAGAATTATTTATGCAGTGCCTCCTGTGTGAGTGAAAGTCGCTCAGTTGTGTCTGACTCTTTGTGACCCCATGGACTACACAGTCCATGGAATTCTCCAGGCCAGAGTATTAGAATACTGGAGTGGGTAGCTGTTCCCTTCTCCGGGGGATCTTCCCAACCCAGGGATTGAACTCAGGTCTTCCACATTGTGGGAGGATTCTTTACCAGCTGAGCCACAAGGGAGGTCCCTGCACTATTCACAGAACTACAAGAGAAGGTAGACAAGACAGAAGAGACGTTAGTCCTCATAGAACTTATAATTTATAGGGAGACACAGGAATTAAAGAAAAAACTGGTGAGTGTTATGATGGAGGACTTACAGAAAATTTAGAGAACATATATGAAGACAGCTGGCATTATTTGACTGTATACTACATGCCAGGTACTGTTTTAATCATTTTCTGGTATTTTTTTTTCAGTCTTAAAATTTTCATTTAATTATCAAGATAACACAATGAAAGAGATGCTATTATTATCATCAATATTTTAGAAATTATGAACATAATTTCATAATTATGAGAGTTAATCACTGTGTCCAAGTTAGTAAGCATAGGCCTCAAACTCATACCTCTAATTCTATAGCCCTCATTCTTTTCTATGATGAAAAATAATTGATGACCTCAGTTAATGAAATAATACATTTAAGGACCCAGCTGAAACCTTAGGTAGATATTTCCAGTAGGTGTTTAAAATGTAAAAAATTTAGTAGGGAGAAAGGCATTTAGCATTTTCTTTTTGAGATAATCCATAGACAACAAGTGAAATGAGTTACTAGAGGCTTTGTAAAATTTCAGGTAAAGATATGAAGAAACCCATAAGTAGACTCTGGAAAATTTCCTCTTAGGATCTGGGAAGACACAGAGAAAGAACTTGTACAATAGATTTTTCTAAAGTGATGAAGATGATAGGAAGATGGGAGCTTACTTTTGCCTCTGCCTTGGGGGATGTACAATCCCTGGAGTGATGTGTAAACTGGATTAAAATATTGAGTCCCTAAGGACCTAGATAGAGAATATGGTAAATGTAACTCCCTTACTTCTTTTTTACACATAGAATCTATTCCCTGGGGAGAGACTGAGCAAGCTTCCACCCTGTTTATAAGCAAGTGTGTTACATCATTAAACTCACAGTCAATCTTCCGTGTATTATCAAGTGGCAAACCTGATAACAATGCTGTGAATTTTTCCTTGCTGAGTGAGAAGACTCAAAGTCGTAATTAGAAATTAATATTTGTGGTTCAGAAAGATTTCCAGGGCATATCTGAAATTAAGTCTGGGCTGCTCAGACTTTTCATTTTAGAACCAGAGCCTCAGACCTGACACTGCCTCCAGGACAAATATCCAGGGAGAACTCTAAGGTTTCTGGCCACATAAGGGTGAGTTTCTGAATTCTGTTGATATCAGATCTGCCCCTTTCCTGTCTCCCTCTCTCCCCACCATTTTGTGCAGCCATGAGATTCAAGTGAAACTCTTAGGAGACTGTTTTGAAGGGGGATCAGCGAGTGTTCAGTGGTTGGGAGGTGCAGAAGTATCTCAGTCGGTAAGTTCCTCTTCTGTGGACAGGCTCTTACTCTTCTACCTGGGCGGTAACTTAACCTCCTCTAGCCTTCGGTCCCTTAGGTTTTGGTTGAGACAATCTTCTTGGTTCCTACTCACACTGGATCTAATCTGCACCAGAGGCCAGCACCGTGTAGCTGGGGTCTCTGCCTACAATTTTACTGATGAGGAGAAGGCTCAAATGAATGAAGAAAAGGTGAAGTGAGAGAAGGACTTTCTAACTTGATCCCTCTCTCTTATCCCTTCATTTTTCCAGCAGGCATGTATCCGTATGGCAGCACTGCCTTCTCTCTATAAGCTAGGTTTGTGAGGCTCTTTGCTTTATTTAGCTTATCAAAAATCTAGAAAGGGAAAGCCCATGGTAAAGGCAGATACTATGGGCCCAGGTTAGCCTAGTCTCAGACATGCTCAGTATATACACTCTCTTGTAGGATGAGATATTGTCAGAAGGACTGAACTGTTCCCCAATGTAAATCTTCTCTCCTGTGTCCACAGATTTTCTTAGGGAGGAATGGCTCCTGGGAATGGGTCTTTTGTGACTGCATTCATCCTGGTGGGGTTAACAGACCGACTGGATCTCCAAATTCCTTTATTTTTCCTGTTTCTATTAATGTATATGGTCACTGTGATGGGAAATTTGAGCCTGATAATTCTAATTGGGATAAATTCTCATCTACACACCCCCATGTACTTTTTCCTCTGTAACTTGTCCTTCACAGACCTCTGTTATTCTTCAGTATTTACACCCAAAATGCTGATAGATTTCTTATCGAAGGAGAATATGATCTCTTACATGGGGTGCATGACTCAGTTCTACTTCTTCTGTTTTTTTGTCGTTTCTGAATGCTATGTGCTGACATCAATGGCCTATGATCGCTACGTGGCCATCTGTAACCCACTATTATATAATACTGCCATGTCCCCTAAAGTGTGTTCCAGCCTTATGCTTGGTTCCTACTTGATGGCATTTTCAGGTGCCATGGCTCACACTGGATGCATGCTGAGACTGACCTTCTGTGACGCAAACACCATCAACCATTATTTCTGTGACATCCACCCTCTGCTCCAGCTCTCCTGCACAAGTACCTACATCATTGAGCTGATAGTTTTCATCATGGCGGGCATCAACATCATTGTGCCCAGTCTCACCATCTTTGTCTCTTACGGTCTCATCCTGTCCAGCATCCTCCACATCAAGTCCATGGAGGGCAGGTCCAGAGCCTTCAGCACCTGCAGTTCCCACATCATTGCTGTTTCTCTGTTCTTTGGATCTGGGGCATTTGTGTATCTCAAATCATCTTCTACTGGATCTATGGATGAGGGAAAAATCTCTTCTGTCTTTTATACCAATGTGGTTCCCATGATGAACCCCTTAGTCTACAGTCTGAGAAACAAAGATGTTAAAAATGCTCTGAGAAAAACCCTGAGGAGAAGAAAGCATTGATTTGAATCAGTTTCTATGTCCAGGTCATAGGATGGGAGAGATTTTGTGTGTTTATTTACAATATTTATAGTGGCAGCCTTCTTACTTTATTTATTTCTCATCATAGGGAAGGAAATTTAGTCTTCTCTCAAGTTGTTTCCAGTTTCTTAGAGTAGATCATCTTTCTTTTATTACTATTTTAGCAATATCCTTTCCTTTTCTTCATGTTTCCCATTTAAGAATAACATAAAGAAATAAGCTAACCTAGTTTTTTTTTGCCACCCAGCATGGCTTTTGGGGTCTTAGTTCCCCAACCAGCGATTGAACCTCTGCCCCCTGCAGTGGAAGTGCAGAGTCCTAACCGATGGACCACCAGAGAATTCCCTTCTATTTATTTTTCCTATTGTTATTATGGACTTTTTTTTTTACTTGAAAAAAGATGAATGTTTCTGCTAATGATTAATAAAGTAACACTAGTGTGACTTTGAAGTCCTTAAAGTCGTTGATTTTGAATATTCAATAAAGTAACACTTTGTGCATTGGGGGTTTTCTTAAATGCCACTTATGCCACTGGAAGCATGAATCAGACAATCTGTCCTACCTTTTTCTTTCTCCCTACAGTGGTCAGGCATATGATTTCTCCAAATGCCATTGTTTCACCCTTTATAGGGGATTCCATAAAGACTATCAAAGATACTCCAGTTTGCAGCTGTAAACACTATGCATTAAGCTACTGAGGAGATTTCATATTACAAAATACGAGATTTCATATTTATTTTCTATATTCAAAGTAGCACATCAGATTTTCAATATATATTTATTTCATGAATACCATACTGATTACTGAAACTCAGAGAAGTGTAATGGTTTACTTAAAGTCATACAATTTCTTTATGAAAAAATCTAGAATAAATTATTAGCCTTCTGATTTCAAATGTACTACTCTTTCTAGTATACTTTCTGTTTACTTAATTTTATTTTTATTTTAATAAGCATAAGGTAAGGCTTCCTTGGTGGCTCAGACAGTATAGAATCCACCTGCAATGCAGGAGTTCGATCCTGGGTTCGATCCCTGGGTTGGGAAGATTCCCTGGAGGAGGGCATGGCAACTCACTCCAGTATCCTTGCCTGGAGAATCCCCATGAACAGAGGAGCCTGGTGGACTACAGTCCATTGGGTCACAAAGAGTCGGACATGACTGAGCGACTAAGCATAGCACAGCAAACATAACATATGAGAAAACATTTGTTTTGAAAACTGATATTTTCTGCAAAAAAAAAAATGAAATATTTTCAGGATCTTATAATTCAGAGAACAGGCATGGGAGTAAAACGTTTCCTAGGAATATGTCATTAGTCCATGGTCTAATAAAGAAGGCCAATAAATAAGAGGTACCTCACAAAAGGCCAATAAATAAGAGGTCTCTCAGTAGGAAATGGACAACGAGATTTAGAAATCACACTTCGTCCTGAATTTGTTTCCTTATCTGTAGAGTACTTTGATTATCCTTCATCGCCCATAAAACTTTTTTTTTTTAAAGCAAAAAAAGTGTTAATTTTGAATAAAAAAAATTGCAATTTGGGGCAAATAGATTCTGGTAGCAGCCCAAACAGTGTCCCAGCTCAGGAGTAAAATCAGAGGCTTTTAGAGGCAAAGAAGGAAAGTTGGCACTGCAAAGAATTTTAATTTAAGAGTAGGAGACAGAAGCTAGACTTGGCTAAACAGTATTGAGTACTAGCTATCCCTTGTTATTGTTTAGTTGCTAAGTCACGTCTGACTCTTCTGCGACCCCATGGACTGTAGCCTGCCAGGATCCTCTGTCCACGGGATTTTCCAGGCAAGAATATTGGAGTGGGCTGCCATTTCCTTCTCCTCCATAAAGCTTTTATTAAAACTTATAATACACCATGACCACACATTAATAGTGGTTTGGAAGATGAAGACCAATGGCTATGACCCATCTGTTGGGAACCAGGTAGAGAGACGACAGTATCTTACGGAGATAGCATAGTGATTGGTAATCAAAACTCAAGTTAGAAAGAAAGAATAGAAAATAAAATTATGAGCAAAGAAAGCTCTTTCTATGATTTTCTTCTCCTTTCTAGAAGGCTCTAGAAATATTATGGAGGTCACAGGATTTCTCTGGAAAGCTTTTAGCTTAAGTTATTTGGTACTTATAAAATGTTGAACACACATTCCTGTTTGTTGGCTTCCACATGCTACTCTTATGTGGATTTTAAAGTACAAAAGCCTCAAATTTCAGCTGTGAGAACAATGACTATTTGAAAGAAGTATTTGGGGAATAAACTAAATTTTGAACAAGATGTATTTTTCTTTTGAGGTATTAGGAAAAAGAAAACCACTCAAAAATCCTTATTATGATGTGTTGACACAATTTAAACATGTTCTAAAATAACTGTAGTAACATTTACTACTTTACTGTTTTCCAGTCTCCATTCAATATTTAGATATTTTGAAATTTAGCATAGCTGGATTGTTGGCTTGTTTTTAGATGTTCAGCATTGCTAAATTCTTGACTTACAGTTTTACTGACAGTTCATATCCCATCCCCTGATTCAATATTAGTATATTTGATTTTCACTTAATTAGTTCTTTGTATATGAAATAATTGATCTTGGTTGGATTTTTTCATTTTGCTTTTCTTTTAGTAACTGTTCTGATAAAATTACTTTCCATGTTGAAGGAAAATATATCTCAATAGGCAAACAGTATCTTGCTATTTGGGAGCCTTTGCAGACATTGCCGATTGTGTTCAATATGTTATATATTTTACTAGCATTTGAGGTGACTCAAAGAGTGGGTTAAAACTGGTGGTTGATCTTTCATTTGATGAGACTCAAAATACAAATGAAACCCGTTTCAATCTCAGAAAAAAATCTTTAAAATTAGGTTTCAATAATTCCAAAAGACGCATGTACCCTAATGTTTGAACTTCCCAGGTGGCACTAGTGGTAAAGAATCCACCTGTCAATGCAAGAGATGCAAGAGACACTGATTTGATCCCTGGATTGGGAAGATCCTCTGGAGAAGGAAATGGAAGCCTGCTCCAGTGTTCTTACTGGGGGAATCCCATGGACAGGGGAGACTGGTAGGCTATAGTCCATGGGTCTCAGAGTTGGACATGACTGCATAACAAAGCACCTCAATGATCACAGCAACACTATTTACAATAGCTAGGACATGGAAGCAACCTAAATGTTCATTGACAGAGGAATGGATAAAGAAGATGTGGTACATATATACAATGTAATATTACTCAGCCATAAAAAAGAATGAAATTGGGTCATTTGTAGAGATGTGGAAGGACCTAGAGTCTGTCATACAGAGTAAAGTAAGTCACAAAGAGAAAAACAACTATCATATATTAACACACATATGTGGAATCTAGAAAGATGGTACAGATAAGCCTATTTGCTGGGCAGGAATAGAGATCCAAATGTAGAGTGAACATGTGGACACAGTGAGGGATGGGGAGGGTGGGACGAATTGGGAGAGTAGCATTGACATATATACACCATGTATAAAACAGACAGCTAGTGGAAGGCTGCTATGTAGCACCGGGAGCTCAGCTTGGTGCTCTGTGATGACCTAGAGGGGTGAGATAGGGGTGGGGTGGGATGGGGTGGGGAGGGAGGGAAGCTCAAGAAGGAGGAGAGGTATTAATATGTATACATATAGTGGATTCACGTCATTGTATAGCAGAAACTAACACAATATTTTACAGTAATTATACTTCAATAAAAAATTGTCTCATTCCTTCACTTTATTTTGCAAATGACTAATCAGAAAAACAGATATACCTGCAGATTGTAAAAGTTAAGGGTGGCTAAGCTTTAACAGGCAATTTAGTTTTTTAGTTAGTGCATTTAAGTACTATATAGCTATGTGGACTTCTTTTAACAGGGAGGGATATGTCTGAGGAAACAAGTCAGTTATTTTATATACACAGCATAGAATTTTGAAATGGGATAAAAGGGGTTATGAGGGAAAGTATGATTCTATTGAAGTTGGCACAGCTAAGAATCAAACAGGTAAGCCATGGGATTCTCCTGTGCCTGTGTACTAGGATGGAGCTGTTTCTAGGTCAGTACAAAAGTTGTGATATTGTAGGCTTAACAAAAGTGGTCTTCCTAGTTAGGGACCAGAAAGTTCCCTGATGACATCGTGAATGCATTTAATGTGAACTTTCTCTAAGTGGACTACTGTTGTTGTCAGGATCAGGTTTGTAATGAGCATGATGAAGGTACACTGTGGTTAAAGGCTAAAGAAAACCAGAAGTAAAAGTGGTTCTGATAATTCCTGAACCCCCAACTTTACTGAACCCCATTATACACTTCTCCTTACACGGCCTCCCCCCCAACACACACAATGTCTTCAAGTTTTGTATTTTATGAGATCCCTGCCTAACATCAATTCATGATATACAGTCCACTTTTAATCTTTGCAAGCTCATTCAGGTACGTGGTTCTTTACTCCAGTGCCTGAGGGGCAAGGCTGAGCGGAAACTACTTGTTGAATCTAGCAAGAGGAACCCATTTGATTATGTGACTACAACAAACAAAACACCCATTTAATATCCATTATTGATAACCTCAAATATGCAGATTACACCACTCTTATGGCAGAAAGTGAAGAAGAACTAAAGAGCCTTTTGATGAAAGTGAAAGAGGAGAGTGAAAAAGTTGGCTTAAAGCTCAACATTCAGAAAACTAAGATCATGGCATCCGGTCCCATCACTTCATGGCAAATAGAAGGGGAAACAATGGAAACAGTGTCAGACTTTATTTTTTGGGGGGCTCCAAAATCACTGCAGATGGTGATCGCAGCCATGAAATTAAAAGACACTTACTCCTTGGTAAGAAAGTTATGACCAACCTAGGTAGCATATTAAAAAGCAGAGACATTACTTTGCCAACAAAGGTCTGTCTAGTCAAGGCTGTGGTTTTTCCAGTAGTCATGTATAGATTTGAGAGTTGGACCATAAAGAAAGCTGAGCACTGAAGAATTGATGCTTTCGAACTGTGGTGTTGGAGAAGACTCTTGAGAGTCCCTTGGACTGCAAGGAGATCCAACCAGTCCATCCTAAAGGAGACCAATCCTGGGTGTTCATTGGAAGAACTGATGTTGAAGCTGAAACTCCAATATTTTGGCCACCTGATGCGAAGAGCTGACTCATTTGAAAAGACCCTGATGCTGGGTAGGATTGGGGGCAGGAGGAGAAGGGGACGACAGAGGATGAGATGGCTGGATGGCATCACTGACTCAATGGACATGGGTTTGGGTGGACTCCAGGAGTTGGTGATGGACAGGGAGGCCTGGCGTGCTGCGGTTCATGGGGTCTCAAAGAGTCAGACACGACTGAGGAACTGAACTGAATTGAACTGAACTGAACAATGAGCTGTATGTCACAAGTGAGAGAAAGTCACTGAAGCTGTTTTACTCTTTAAAATGTAGTGGAGTTGCAGGCTACCTATGGGTTGAATGTGAGATCAGTTGTTTGTATTCAAAATTCTTACTGAAATTTGATTCTGGTAAATTGATGTACATATTGAGAACAGACACAGTGTTTTCCCCAAGCTGGCACAATTGGTTTTCTCTCAAGCACTGGGACATTTCCCTGTGTAGTCAGGCTGGCACCAGATGAAGATGTTGTTTTATATGCTGGGTCTGGTGTAAAAAATAAGCACCTTTAAACATTAATGCTCATTCAGTGGAGAAGTCTTATGTTCTGAAGCAGAGACACCCTCTTGCTCAGTGAGTAGGAGGCTGGTGGACTGTTTGAAGTCTCCCTGTGACATGAAGTTCAGTAGACTGCCTTCACACATTAATAGAGAGAACTTGCAGGGTGTCACACTTGCTCTTAGAGGTCGTGTTGCAGTTTTCTCTGCACCTTTGCATCTGTCAGGCTGTGTGTTCCTCAGGGAAGAACAGTGAGGGAACTGGGGAAGGGGATCCTAGTTCCCATCTCATGGATGATGAAACTGAGGCTCAGAGATGTTCATGCTTGTTCCAAATTGCAATTTATAAGTGGTAGAGCTGAGACTAGGGCTTGGGTGTTTTGTTTTGATTCTAAATGTGTAAAGTTAAAAAAATATACAGAATTTACTATATACTTTGAAAAATCAGTGACACATGAACAACGATATTAGTGAGTAAAATGCATCTGAACACAGATAAAGGCAAAATTCTAAGTTAAGAAAAATGTAAAATATCTTCACATTTCATTCAAAGTTTATTGCCTAATTTAGAATACGTGAACATATTTTACAATTCCCTGCATCCATGCATGCTAAGTTGCTTCAGTCATGTCCGACTCTTTGTGATCCTATGGACTGTAGCTCACTAGGCTCCTCTGTCCATGGGATTCTCCAGACAAGAATACTGGAGTGGATTGCCATGCCCTCCTCCAGGGGATATTCCCGACCCAGGGATCGAAGCTGCATCTCCTGCATTGGCAGGCAGAATCTTTACCCCTGAGCCATCAAGGAAGCCCATATGTGCATGACATTTATTTTATAACTGGAAGTTTGTACCTCTTAATCCACTTCACCTATTTTGATCAACCCTCCCACTCTTTTCCCTTCTGGCAACCACCTCTCTGTGTTTAGTAGTCTGTTTGTGGTTTCTGTTCATTTGTTCTGTTTCTTAGATTACACATATAAATGAGATCATACACTATCTGTCCTTCTCTGTGTGACTTATTTCACTTAGCATAATACCTTCTAGATCCATCCATGCTGTCACGATGGCAAGATTTTATTTTTTATAACTGAACAATATGCCATTGAATGTGTGTGTATATACGTATCTTCTTTACCCAGTCACCTGTCAGTGGACACTTAGGTTGTTTTCATATATTGAGAATTGTAAATAGTAGTGCAATAAACACAGGGGTATATGTATATATATTTTTAAATCAGTATTTGTTTTCTTTGGAAAATCTAAGAGTTTTAAAACAGATGCATTGGAATTTTCTTCACAGAAAATTATGTTACCTGAAATTAAGGACAGTATCATTTCTTTGTTTCTGATCTGTATGTGATCCATTTTCTTTTATTGCTTTATTGCATTGAGCAATGCTTTATGTAGAATGCATAAAAGCAATGCTTTCTGTATAATGAATAAAAGTGATAAATGGATATCCTTGTCTTATTCCCAGTCAAAATGGGAAAGCTTTCAGTCTTTCACCATCAAGTATAATGTTCACGGGAATTTTTTTGTAGATATTATTTTTCAAGTTGAGGAAATTTTCTTTTATTGCTAGTTTTTGATAATTTTTTAAAAAATTATAAGTTGCTGTTGGTTTGAGATATTTCTTGTCTCAACTGATATGATCATATATTTTTTCTTCTTTAGCCTATTCATATGATAGAGTATATTTATTGATTTTTTTCAAATACGAGCATCTTTGAATCCCTAAAATAAATCTTACTTGGTTGCAGCATATAATTCTGGTATATATATATATATATATATATATATATATATATATATATATATATGCTGTTTTTTTTTTTATATTGTAGTATAGTTTTGATTGAGCTTCCCTGGTGGGTCAGATGGTAATGAATCTACCTGCAATGTGGGAGACCTAGGTTCAATCCCTGGGTTGGAGAATTTCATGGACAGAGGAGCCTGGTGAGTTCCTTTCACTTATTTTTCATTTATTTTTTCTTATATTGTTCGCTTATTTTTGCTCTTATCTTTATTATTTCTTTTCTTCTATTTTCATTAAGCTTCTGCAAAAGGGATTTGTCTGTTTTTCTTTCTTAGTCATTCAATTACTTATTTATATCACTATGGACTCATGGCTATTTTATATTTTAAATAATAACCCATTACCATTTCATTTAATATATTGGTGGAAGTTATTCTGGTTTTGACCATTGAGAACCCTTTCAACTGGCTCCTGTTTCTCTGTCATAGCCCCATCTTTGTGTGTGTGTATGTGTGTGTATCTGTGTACTTTAGTGCTTCTTGGCTTTCTAGCAAAGATGCTCCAGTCTCTTCTTATGCCTTTCTTTCTCCAGTTCCTGTCCTGGTTTCTGTTATTGGAGAACATTATTAGAAACTTCATTCTTGAGCACTAGATGTACTTCTTGCTTTTAAGCCCTCTAAACTGAGAGAACAAGGATATGTATGTATATATACATGTCTATCAATATGTTTATATGCAGTCATTTGTAGCTATAATAGATTAAACATGACTTCATACTGATGACTCCATCTATAATTCATTACCACATCCTTCCTCCCCTAGCTTGTTTATTCTGCCATTCTCATGGTGGGATATCTGACTCACCATCAGCCACTGATTTATCAGTTTGTTCAATCTCAGTATGCCCGTATAGTGGTTTCAGAATTGTTAACTTCTACCCCTGTGAGAAATCACCTTGTCAACCAGAGTACAGTGCTCACGAAACTTTAATTTTCACTTTAAACCTTCGGCTTGCATTTGTTCCCAAAGTTGCTTAGGTCGGCATCTTTTGTCACTGTCCCCTTCCGTGGAGCTGCCGTGTACATCTATAACGGAGGTTGTTTTGTCATGCTGTGGATTCCTTCCTAGAATCTCCAGTTTCCTAAGTTAACTTGTATATTTGTACACATTGTTTCATTCTGTACTGTAAATCACTATGGGTTTTGACAAATACCAGTGTCATATATCCACCAGATATTAGCTGGAAAGCTCATTATTTCTCCAGTGATTATGACATTAGCTTTAGTTTTCCTGTATCTGTTCTTTATCAAGTTCTTTATCAAGTATAGAGAGGTAGGCTCTCTTAATTTCTAGTTTGCTGAGTTTTTATCATGAATCAGGTTTTTTTTGTGTGTGTGAATCAGTTTTGAATGTTGTTAAATGCCTTTTTAGTCACTTGATACATGATTTTATATGATTTTTCTTCTGTATCCTGTTACACTGATTTTTGCATATTGAACTAGTCTTGCGTATCTGGAATAAATCCTACTTGATCATTGTATATATATGTTTTTATATATGTTGGATTTGATTTGGTATATTTTGTTCAGAAGTTTTCATGCTTATATTCATGAGAGTTATTTGGTCTGTGGTTTTTCTTTTTTTTTGATGTCTTTATCTGACTTTAGTAATTAGGATAATTCTGATCTCATTGGATTATTTAAGAAGTGCTTCCTCTGCTTCCACTTTTCTGTAAGAGACTGAAGATAATTGATGCTATTTATTCCTTAACTGTTTCGATAGAATTAATAATTAGACCATCTAGGTATGATTTTTTTGGAAGGGTTATTAATTATGAATTCAATTTTAAAAACAGATATTGAGCTCTTCAGCTTATCCATTTGTCCTACATGAGTTTTGGTACTTTGTGTCTATTATGAAGTAGTCCATTTCATTTACGTTATCAAATATGTGGGGAAAGAGTTGTGTATAATCTTCTTTTAATATCTGTATCATCAGTAGTGACAATATCTCCTTCATTTTTGATAATGGTTATTTCTGTCTTCCTTTGGTTATCCTGGCTAAAGAGTTATCAATTTTATTGATTTTTGCAAAGAATCAACTTTTGATTGAAAATTTTTTTCTCTACTGCTTATAACTTCATTCATTTCTGATCTAACTTTTGCTGTTTATTTTCTTGTGCTTGCTGTAGGTTTCAATTACTTTTCTTTCTCTAGTTTCTTAAATTGGAAGCTTAGTAAGATATTTTTCTTTTCCTATTAATAACATATGCATTTAACGCTGAATATTTCACTTCGATCTTTGTTTTTGCTGCACCTTATAAATTTTGGTACGTTGCATTTTTTTCTTTAGTTAAACCTTAGCTTGTATAATAAGCACTCTTTGACTTCTTTAGTTTGCTTTGTAAGAAATGGGAACATCCATTTTGCAGCAAGCACTTAACATAAATATATTATTCAGCCTGCATAAAATTGTACCAAGTAGTTAATTTTAATCTTACTATATTAGAAGAACACACTGAAACACCACGTTATTATAAAATATGTGCAAGATTTTATATCAAATGTCTAGTGGAATCAGGATTCCAGTACTGGTAGATCCACCTGACATCAAGATCCATGTCTTTCTACCACTTACTTATAAACCACCTGGAGTGGGAAAATGAAGATAATGATGTGACCTTGGGAAAGTCGCTTTTCTCCTAATAGTTGTATTTTATCATCCTAAAAACTGTGGCTTCTTCTCTTAAACTGGGAGATACAGAGACAAAAATTGTCTATACCTATACTTTTGTTATCAGCATTTAAAAATATGTATTATATCTAATACAATTATTTTATAGTTTAAAAAAAGATACATTTGCTAAAATTAATGAGGCTGTGAATAGCATTTCACATACCTCTGACCCATAAAACCTAGGTGGCGGAGATTTTCTGGGGATCACCCAATCCAGCCCTTTAGTTTTCTGCATGCCAGGAGGCATGGCAAGATCTTCGTTCCCCGACCAGGGACTGAACCCGCACCCCTTCCAGTGGAAGTAGAGTCTTAACCCCTGGACCGCCAGGGAAATCTCCCAGCCCTTTGGTTTTAAAGATGAAAAGTTTGTGACAGACACTGACACAAGTCAGTTGGCTGAAGGGAGGGGAAAAAAGTTCAGCTGAAACTCAGTTTTTCTGATTTCCACTTGAATTATGCTCCTTTCCCATTTTGACGTGGGAATAGACGCTTTCTTGGCGGGCAAATGAAGAGAATCGCAGTGTAGGTTAGCGGAGTGGGCTGCCTGCTGCAGAGTCTCTGGAGCCCTGGCCCAGAAGTCTTCGCAGAGCCTGCTTCACCTCTGTGTTCCGCAGGGTGTAAATTAAAGGGTTGAGCATGGGTGTGACTACGGTGTAGAAGACAGCAGGGGCCCCGACGCCGGCCCCACTGGAGCGAGGCTGCAGGTAGATGCAGACGGGGGGCAGGTAGTACAGGAGGACCAGTGTGAGGTGGGCGGCGCAAGTGGAGAAGGCGCGCTTCCTGCCCTCGGCTGTGCGGATACGCAACACCGCCGCGCCGATGAAGCCGTAGGAGATGATGATGAGCATCAGGCAGCCTGCAGCCACAGTGCCAATGTTGGCAAGCGTGACAAGCTCATTGATGGTGGTGTCTGCACAGGCCAGCTTCAGCACAGGCGGGATATCACAGAAGAAGTAGGCGATGTGACGAGGCCCACAGTAGAGCAGGTGGAAGGTGAGGCAGGTATGGAGGGCGGCGTGCACAGCACCTACGGTCCAAGTGATCCCAGCCAGCCCTGCACACACCCGCCTGTTCATGGCCACCGGGTAGTGCAGGGGTCGGCAGATAGCCAGGTAGCGGTCGTAGGCCATGACTGTGTACAGGAAGCACTCGGTGCTGGCCAGGAAGTGGAAGCAGTAAAGCTGGCTAGCACAGCCCTCCAAGGAGATCACCTTTCCATCCAGAGTGAGGAGGCCTGCCATGACCTTGGGCACTGTCACTGTGGACAGACACGCGTCCAGGAAGGAGAGGTGCCCCAGGAAGTGGTACATGGGGGAGCAGAGGTGAGGGTCCGAGCCCACGGTGATGAGAATGAGGAGATTCCCAGTCACGGTGATGCCATAGATGAGGAGGAAGAGCAGAAAGAACAGGCTGGGATGTTCAGCTGTGTACATCAGACCCTCCAGGAAGAAGTAGCCCACCACGGTCTGGTTGGGGTCTTCTGTCTCCCTGACCATCTTATCAGGCAGGAGAGGACTGACATCAGAAGACAGAATAAGTAGCCGTTTGCCTTCCCTGAAGTGTCGTTAGCCAATTGGTCCATGTCATGGATATACGTGTTCAGTTCATTCTTTTGGCCTGTTCTGGTGTTTTATTGCTGCCCTTTCAAAATGAATCTTTCAATATGGGAAACACAATCTTTTGAGGCACATAAAGAACTGTAAGTGTTATCTGGAAAAAGTACACTCCCTAACAATGGCAAGATAAATACGGATTATAAATCTTACTCTCATGGAATATATATATATTTTATTTTTTTTTTTTTGCAGAGTTGGGAACTGTGATGCCTCTGTTCCCTTGATTTACTCTGCCATACTGCATATGTGGATGACCAGGTTCTTATTGCTTTGAGTCATCAGGGAGTTGCATCTCATCTTCTGGGAGACTTGCCCAGAGTTTGGGAGTTATTACATCAGCCAGGAACATGGCAGTCCCATGCATTCTTCATCCAGAGGGAGTTCTTTAGAATTTCAGCCACCTACAATCAACTCTCAAGTGTAAGAAGATGAAGCCTTAGAGAATTGAGTTAATCATTATCAGGACAAATTGTTCAGTTTCATTTCATGCTCTTCCTGTAAACCTTTATTTCAGCCTTTTGGGAAATGTTTTCCTTTTCCTTTGTTTTTAAGCTTAAAACAAAATTTAAGTTTTCTTTAATTCTTGCAATCTGTTAACTCTTAAACCTAATTAGATGTTAAACTATATGAAAATTTTCTTTAAACTGCTTATTTCTGCTGTATCTTCAGTTCCTGTAGATTTTACCTAAGGCTTCCTCTGCATATTTCATAACTAAATTTACACAAAGGTGTTTTATGTCCCAACTCTCAATTCTCTAATATATCAAATATTTCTGTATTCCACTTCTTTGTCAGTCTTCTTAAAACATGTTTAATTTCTCTCTCCCCTTTACTGTTCCTCTCTAAGGCATAAATTGACTGTCTGTTCAATAGGCAAAATTATCTGCAAACTGATTACATTATAAGCGCAAAATCTTTATCTTCTACAGTCCCAGGAAGAAACTTCTCTTATCTAGGGTTGCTGTCTAGCTCTTCTCAATTTGCCATAATCTCCCCCTGATCTCATCACAGTATTCCATGTTAGAACATGAATGGCATTCTTTTCATCTCTGCCTTCACTAATCTACTCTCTATGGTTAATTTTGAACATTAATTCCTCTAGTAGCCCTTTATAAATAATATTTTATCTCACACTACTTTATTCATTCATGAAATATATAGTATTTAGGATAATTAATAATAATTATACCTAAGTACATGCTTATATATTATTAGTAATTATCCTAAATACTATATGTTTCATGGATGAATAAAGTGATATGAAATAAAATATTTATAAAGGGATTCTAGAGGAATAAGTGTTCAAACTTAGCCTTCTTTGGACTTAGTGTTCCATGTGCATATGTCATGTCTTTCAAAGAGGAACATAGAGAAAATATCTTATGCCTCATCTAGTTTCTTTTTTAAAAATTTATTTTTAATTGGAGTATAATTGTTTTACAGCGTTGGGTTTAGTTTCTGCTGTACGACAATGTGAATCAGCCATGAGTATTATATATAACCCCTCCTTCTTGAGCCTCCTTCCCCCTACCCCTCATTCCACCCCTCTAGGTTGTCACAGAGCACTGGGCTGAACTCCCAGTGTTATACAGCACCTTATCTAGTTTCTAATTAATGTTTTTGGTATAGAGGAGTAGAAATAACAAGGAGCCAAGTTTATTTGGATGCTTGTAAGCTTAAGTTTAGAAGGAAATGGCAACTCACTGCAGTATTCTTACCTGGGAAATCCCATGGACACAGGAGCCTGGTGGGCTACAGTCCATGGGATTGCAAAAGTCAGACACGACCTAGCAACTGAACAGCATTTAAGGGCTTCTGAGGTGACTCAGTGGTAAATAATCCATCTGTTAATGCAGAAGACTCAGGTTCAGTCTCTGGGTCAGGAAGATCCCCTGGAGAAGGAAATGGCTACCCGCTCCAGTATTCTTGCCTGGAGAATCCCATGGACAGAGGAGCCTGTCGGGCTACAGTCCATGGGGTCATAAAAGAGTCAGAAACAACTGAGTGACTAAACAACAATGATGACAAACTTAAGTTTAAGTCTCTGGTCAATCACTTATTAGCTGAAAGAGAACCATAATTGTGCTAAATTTCTTGGTTTCTCCATTCATCAAATTTTAAATGGGGATATTATTATTTGTGACAGTTATTAGTTTACTTAGAATAGAGTAGGACACATAGCACATGACCTTAAATTTATTCATATTCATTAATTTATTCAGTTTTTTCCTATAATGCTCCTAACACCCAAAAAAGATGTCCTTTTCATTATAGGGGACTGGAATGCAAAAGTAGGAAGTCAGGAAACACCTGGCGTAACAGGCAAATTTGGCCTTGGAGTACAGAATGAAGTAGGGCAAAGGCTAATAGAGTTTTGCCAAGAGAACGCACTGGTCATAGCAAACACTCTCTTCCAACAACACAAGAGAAGACTCTGCACATGGACATCACCAGATGGTCAATACTGAAATCAGATTGATTATATTCTTTGCAGCCAAAGATGGAGAAGCTCTATACAGTCAGCAAAAACAAGACCGGGAGGAGACTGTGGCTCAGATCATGAACTCCTTATTGCCAAATTCAGACTTAAGTTGAAGAAAGTAGGGAAAACCACTAGACCATTCAGGTATGACCTATATCAAATCCCTTATGATTGTACAGTGGAAGTGACAAATAGATTTAAGGGACTAGATCTGATAGACAGAGTGCCTGATGAACTATGGACAGAGGTTCGTGACATTGTACAGGAGACAGGGATCAAGACCATCCCCATGGAACAGAAATGCAAAAAAAGCAAAATGTCTGTCTGAGGAGGCCTTACAAATAGCTGGGAAAATAAAAGACGCGAAAAGCAAAGGAGAAAAGGGAAGATATTCCCATCTGAATGCAGAGTTCCAAAGAATAGCAAGGAGAGATAAGAAAGCCTTCCTCAGCAATCAATGCAAAGAAATAGAGGAAAACAACAGATTGGGAAAGACTAGAGATCTCTTCAAGAAAATTAGAGATACCAAGGAAACATTTCATGCAAAGATGGGCTCGATAAAGGACAGAAATGGTATGGACCTAACAGAAGCAGAAGATATTAAGAAGAGGTGGCAAGAATACACAGAAGAACTGTACAAAAAAGATCTTCACGACCCAGATAATCACGATGGTGTGATCACTCACCTAGAGCCAGACATCCTGGAATGTGAAGTCAAGTGGGTCTTAGAAAGCATCACTACGAACAAAGCTAGTGGAGGTGATGGAATTCCAGTTGAGCTATTTCAAATCCTGAAAGATGATGCTGTGAAAGTGCTGCCCTCAATATGCCAGAAAATCTGGAAAACTCACCAGTGGCCACAGGACTGGAAACGGTCAGTTTTCATTCCAATCCCAAAGAAAGGCAATGCCAAGGAATGCTCAAACTACCACACAATTGTACTCATCTCATACGCTAGTAAAGTAATGCTCAAAATTCTCCAAGCCAGGCTTCAGAAATATGTGAACTGTGAACTTCCAGATGTTCAAGCTGGATTTAGAAAAGGCAGAGGAACCAGAGATCAAACTGCCAATATCTGCTGGATCATCGAAAAAGCAAGAGAATTCCAGAAAAACATCTATTTCTGCTTTGTTGACTATGCCAAAGCCTTTGACTGTGTGGATCACAATAAACTGTGGAAAATGCTGAAAGAGATGGAAATACCAGACCATCTGACCTGTCTCTTGAGAAACCTGTATGCAGGTCAGGTAGCAACAGTTAGAACCAGACATGAAACAACAGACTGGTTCCAAATAGGGAAAGGAGTACGTCAAGGCTGTATATTGTCACCCTGCTTATTTAACTTCTATGTAGATTACATCATGAGAAACGCTGGGCTGGAGGAAGCACAAGCTGGAATCAAGATTGCTGGGAGAAATATCAATAACGTCAGATACGCAGATGACACCACCTTTATGGCAGGAAGTGAAGAAGAACTAAAGAGCCTCTTGATGAAAATGAAAGAGGAGAGTGAAAAAGTTGGCTTAAAGCTCAATATTCAGAAAACTAAGATCATGGCATCCGGTTCCATCACTTCATGGCAAATAGGTGGGGAAACAATGGAAACAGTGGCTGATTTTATTTTTCTGGGCTCCAAAATCACTGCAGATGGTGATTGCAGCCATAAAATTGAAAGGCCCTTACTCCTTGGAAGGAAAGTTATGATCAACCTAGATAGCATATTTAAAAGCAGAGACATTACTTTGCCAACAAAGGTCCGTCTAGTCAAGGCTATGGTTTTTCCAGTGGTCATGTATGGATGTGAGAATTGGATTATAAAAAAATCTGAGCACCAAAGAATTAATGCTTTTGAACTGTGGTGTTGGAGAAGACTCTTGAGAGTCCCTTGGACTGCAAGGAGATCCAATCAATCCATCCTAAAGGAGATCAGTCCTGGGTGTTCACTGGAAGGACTGATGTTGAAGCTGAAACTCCAATACTTTGGCCACCTCATGCGAAGAGTTGACTCACTGGAAAAGACCCTGATGCTGGGAAGGATTGTGGGCAGGAGGAGAAGGGGACTACAGAGGATGAGATGGTTGGATGACATCACTGACTTGATGGACATGGGTTTGGGTGAACTCTGGGAGTTGGTGATTGACAGGGAGGCCTGGAGTGCTGCAATTCATAGGGTCGCAAAGAGTCGGACACGACTGAGCGACTGAACTGAACTGAACTGAACTGATGAAAAGTTGTATAGATTCTGCTTGAACAAATTCAGCAATGGAGTATTCTCTATTTCGCAAGAGAGGTCACTCCAGTGTTGGGTAGATTGATGTATTGTAATGTCCTTTACATCAACTGTATATATGTATGCCTGATGTTTCAACCAATTAGGTTTAGATTTGTCCTCTTCTCATTCACTGAAATGGATATGACTTTTAAAGTAGACAAACAGTAACAAAGTGTTATTGGTTGTGGAGAAACTGAAACCTCTACACATTGGCATTCAGAATGCAAAATGGTAGAGTCCACTTGGGAAAACAATGTGGAAGTTTCTTAAACATGAGTTTTACTATATGACTCAGAATTTCCATTTATAGGGATACACAAGAGAAATGAAAACATGTGCATATAAACGTAAATGTTTATAATGGAATTAATCATAACAGTCAATGCCTGGAAACAATCACGTTTGTTGTTCGTCAACTGGTGAATAGATTTTTTTTTTTAAAGTATATCTGTACACTGAAATACCAATCAGCAATACTGAGAAACAAAATGCTAATGTAGATTATAAAATGGATAGTACTCAAAAATATGGTGCTAAATGCAAGAAGCCAGACACGAAAGGTCACATGTTGTATGCTTTTTAGGAAACATTCTGTTAAGACAAATCTGTGAAAAGAGAAAGGTTAGTGGATACATGAGACTGGAGTGAGACCAGGGAATGAATACAGATTGTCATGAGGAATCTTTCTGAAGTGAAGGAAATGTTCTAAAATTGGATTGTTGTTATATTGCACAAGTTTATACATTTACTAACAATTTTTGAATTGTATACTTAAACAGGTGAATTTTATGGTGTACAAAAATGAGTTATTAAAAAAGGAAGAAGTAAATCAAAAGGAAGAAAGTCTGCCAAGTGATGCAAAACATGATTTAAATAAGTGGACAGATACTGTTTGCTGAAGGATAGTATAATAAAGTATTTAAATTCCTTCTAATTTTTAAAATGATTTTGTTTTGAAATGTTAAATTTATAGAGCATTGAAAAATAGAAAAGATGACATATATTGAGTTAAATTCTCCTAAAGTTGACAGTGTATAAGCCACTGTAAAATTATAAAAATCAGGGAATTAGCATTAGTACCATACCATAAACTCAATTATAGACCACATTGAAATTTCACCAGTGCTTCTCCAATATCACTTTTCTTTTCCAGGACCCAGCAGAGGATCTTAGTCTCCTTTAATCTGTGACAGTCTCTCATTCTTTCCTTGTAACTAATGACTTTTACCCTTTTGATGAGTACCAATTAATTATTTTATATAACATATTTCAATTTGGATATGTATGATGTCTCTTCTTGAGTAGATTGAGATTATGCTGTTGTGGCATAATACCATAGAAGTGACATTGTATCCTTTTCCAGGTATACATCATTTCAGGGTGTATGTGATGTAAATATGTCTTATTATTGGTTATGTTAAATGTCTTGCAGGGGAGATACTTTGAGACTATGCTTATATTTTGTATCTCCTCAAATTTTCACTCAGTGATTTTAGAATCATCCGTTTTGTCAGGGAACATTATTACCTTGTTGTTTGTTTAATGGTGATTTTAAAAAAACTCCATCAATCCTGTACATTATTATTAATAATTGGAATTCTTCTGTATGGAAGAACAGTGTCTTCTTCCTGTTTGTTTATTCAATTATTTATATCAGTAGAGATTCATGAATATGTATTTTATTCTGTGATTAAACATAATGCAGTGTAATATTTATTTTGTTATTCAAATTGTTCTATTTTGACCATTTGGGGCTCCTTCAGTTTGTCATCAGTATCTTATTGATATTCATCTTTTTCATACATGTCCTTGTTTCCTGACACAGCAGGATGTTCCAGGCTGCTCTTGTATTTTCCCTTCTCCAACCCTAGATGCCACAACTTCTCTAAAGAGCCTTTCTATTGGAGAATTGCATTAAAATTTAGAAACCAAATCTGATTTCTAAGTGCACTTCTTGCTACTGAGATGTCTTTACTCCTAGGGACCCTCAACAAATAGGAAATATATGCATGAATACTAACCCATCCAAACATATGCATCTATACTTATTTCTATATCAATTTATCATCATAATTTTGAAAGCTATTTATTTATAATGATACTTCCAAATTCCAATCTACAACCACCACTTTTTGCTCTCTTTGTTTGTTGTTTCTTTCTCCAACAGTGAGAAACCTACTTCTCATTACCCAAATTTGTCAGTTCCGTATTAGATTATTTTCTTTAATTGCTTTTGGATATTGAGTCATAATACAAAATTATTACCTTATATCATGGTTGAAGAATAATTCACCCATGTTTTACTCTATTATTTATAAGTTTTCACATTTTACATTTAGATTCCAAATCTGTTTGAGTTGATTCTTTTCTGTGGTGGAAGAGATTTGGACCTAACTTTGTGTGGCTTCGTGTATACGAAGACTCTGATTTTTGCATATTCAATCCCTTTTTATTACTGGTCTCTTTAATTGAGTTAGTTTTGTTATTGATTCTCTGGGATTTTCCAGATGTCCTATCTGTTATTTGCATATGGAGATACTTCTTTTTTATTGTTTATACAGTTTTTATTTTTTATTTTTATTTAAAAATTTATTGGAGTATAGTTGATTTAAAATGTTGTGCTAGTTTCTACTGAACAGTAAAGTGAATTAGTTATACATATACATATATACACTATTTTAAATATTCTTTTCCCATAAAGACCATTACAGAGTATTGAGAAGAGTTTTCTGTGTTGTACAGCAGGTCCTTATTATTTATTTCATGTATAATAGTGTGTATATCTTAACCTCAATCTTGCATATGGAGATAGTTCTAGTTATTCTTTACCCATTCTTATTCCCCTAATAGTTCTGTAATTTACTTCTCTTGCTTAATTGTATTAGCTAATTGTAGGCAGATTCTTTTTTTTTTTTGTAGGCAGATTCTTTACCATCTGAGCCACTATGGGAAGCCCAACACTTCTAATATAGCATCAAATATTAGAAAAGAGAATGTGTATCCTTACTTTGATCTTGTTTTAATTGGAAATGCTTCTAGTGTTGTCCAAATAAGAAACTGCCTGCATTTCTTATTGTGCATATAAAATATTATTATATATTATCATGTCAAGCATTTCTCATGTCAATTTTCTTGAGTATTTTGATCATAATGGGTATTGAATTTTGTCAAAGACTTTGTTAAATATCTGTTAATATAGTCATCTGACCTTTTTCCCCACATTTATTAATATGGAATATGATATTAATTGATTAGCTAACATTAAAACAACCTCCTCTTCCAATACATCCCACTTGGTTATAGTGTATTATTTTCTTTTATGTGGTATTGAATTCCGTTTGCAAATACTTTATTTAGTGATTTTGAATTGACATTTATGAGTTTATTTCTCTACAATTTTCTTCTACTGATTTAAAAAATCTAGTTTAGCCTTCTGTTTCATTATTTTATTCTTTACTGTCAGGCTTATTAGTTATTTTCAGTATCTTTTAAAGTACATCTATTGCCTGTACAACAAAAAGCTTTTTAATTTCTCTCTTTCCTTTCATTTTTCTCTCATATTTCAATTGTATCATTTCAACTTTATCACAAAACATAACCTTTGTGAATGAGTCTTCCACCTTCCTTCCTCCTTTGCTTCAGTCTTACGTGTACATTTATATAATTTAAAATATTGACCATCTGTCTTTTTGCTGAAGTTTTCTCAATTATCTTTTGATTGGTTGATGTTCTTTCACTAGTAGGTTCCTTAGGAAGGGTTGATGAACGCAGAATTCCTTAAGTACTTAATGTGTTGAATGGTGTTTTTTCATTGCCTTGATGTTTGAAGGGACAGTTTTGCTGCATATAAAATCATTGGTTTCTACTTTCTCTCACTGACTTTTTAAAAACATATTGTACCATTGCTTCTTTGCTGTGCATTTTGCTTTTTAAATGTCTGATGTCTTATTTAATACTTTTGCTTTTGTAAATTATTTAATAATTTGGTTGAAGTCCTTGATGGTTTTATCTTCATATTTGAAATCTAGTGGTGTCTTAGATGCTGTGAAAGTGCTACCCTCAATATGCCAGAAAATTTGGAAAACTCAGCAGTGGCCACAGGACTGGAAAAGGTCAGTTTTCATTCCAATCCCAAAGAAAGGCAATGCCAAAGAATGCTCAAACTATTGCACAATTGCACTTATCTCACACACTAGTAAAGTAATGCTCAAAATTCTCCAAGCCAGGCTTCAGCAATACATGAACCGTGAACTTCCAGGTGTTCAATCTGGTTTTAGAAAAGGCAGAGGAACCAGAGATCCAATTGCCAACATCCGCTGGATCACAAAAAAGCAAGAGAGTACCAGAAAAACATTTATTTCTGCTTTATTAACTATGCCAAAGCCTTTGACTGTGTGGATCACAATAAACTGCGGAAAATTCTGAAAGAGATGGGAATACCAGACCACCTGACCTGTCTCTTTAGAAACCTGTATGCAGGTCAGGAAGCAACAGTTAGAACTGGACATGGAACAACAGACTGGTTCCAAATAGGAAAAGGAGTACGTCAAGGCTGTATATTGTCACCCTGCTTACTTAACTTATATGCAGAGTACATCATGAGAAACGCTGGGCTGGAAGAAACACAAGCTGGAATCAAGATTGCCGAGAGAAATATCAATAACGTCAGATACGCAGATGACACCACCTTTATGGCAGGAAGTGAAGAAGAACTAAAGAGCCTCTTGATGAAAATGAAAGAGGAGAGTGAAAAAGTTGGCTTAAAGCTCAATATTCAGAAAACTAAGATCATGGCATCCGGTTCCATCACTTCATGGCAAATAGATGGGGAAACAATGGAAACAGTGGCTGATTTTATTTTTCTGGGCTCCAAAATCACTGCAGATGGTGATTGCAGCCATAAAATTAAAAGGCCCTTACTCCTTGGAAGGAAAGTTATGATCAACCTAGATAGCATATTAAAAAGCAGAGACATTACTTTGCCAACAAAGGTCCGTCTAGTCAAGGCTATGGTTTTTCCAGTGGTCATGTATGGATGTGAGAGTTGGATTATAAAGAAATCTGAGTACCGAAGAATTGATGCTTTTGAACTGTGGTGTTGGAGAAGACTCTTGAGAGTCCCTTGGACTGCAAGGAGATCCAACCAGTCCATCCTAAAGGAGATCAATCTTGGGTGTTCATTGGAAGGACTGAATTTGAAGCTGAAACTCCAATTTGACCACCTGATGAGAAGAGCTGACTCATTTGGAAAGACCCTGATGCTGGGAAAGATTGAGGGCAGGAGGAGAAGGGGACGACAGAGGATGAGGTGGTTGGATGCCATCACTGACTCAATGGACATGGGTTTGGGTGGACTCTGGGAGTTGGTGATAGACAGGGAGGCCTGTCGTGCTGCAGTTCTTGGGGTCGCAAGGAGTCGGACACAACTGAGCGACTGAACTGAACTGAACTGAGTGTCTTAGATTTGCTTAGGATATCTTATAGTTGACTTTATAAAATATAACAGAGACTAGATTTTAAAATTTTATATATATTTATTACATTAACATAACCTTGATATCAATTTCAAATAAAAACAGCAAGCAAAATAAACTTATAGAATAATATCATTTATGAATATAAGTGCAAATAATCAAATAGAAGCAAATACATGTCAAAATAAAATAATATTTTCATAGACCATAAGGATACTTTAGTATCAGGAAACAATTCATTGTAGTTCGCCCTATTTAGAATTTGTAGGAGAAGAAAACATCACCGAATAAATTTAGGAAATAAACCTCAATAGTCATTATGAAAAGTATGTCTTAGTAAAATAATAATTTAAAACAAAATAAAGGATATAGTTATTTTAGGGACAATCACATTTAATGGTGACAATTTACTTGTATTCCCCTCAAAGTCAGGTAAAATCAAGAACATCTCTTTTATCCTTTACTGCTTAGCATTTTATAAGTATCCTTGTCAACATGATCAAATAGGAAAAAGAGAAAAGATTGCACCAAAGAAATAAACTTTGTTTTTAATTTAGGAACAAATAAGAGTTGTATCTGAATTCTAAAAATCAGCAGTTGCTTTGAGAAATTTCAAGAAGCTTCCTTCTAAAATTAGAACCATTTTTTTTATAGAAAATATAAATACTCCATGTATTCATTGAATAATAAAATGCAAATGGTCAGTTTAAATACACTTTTGTGTGTTTATAATGCACATGCAATAATAAATAAATATATGACAAATTCATTATTTATTGTGAAAAAGGGAAAATTATCATAGGCTCTATAAATTACATCAAGTTAGGGGCTAAAGGTACATTATAGGTTCTTAGTCTTATACATTATAGAACCAGTTGGCTGATAGTTATCTCTTTAGGTGAATGAAAGAAAAGTCTGAAGGATAAAATACGGTATTCAGGTTATAGGACAGGCAGTAGTTAAATTTAGTTTCAGTGGAATATTGCTTTGACTTGTTTAATCTGATAAGCAAAATGTTTTGCTTAATTTCAGTTTATCATTGTGTATCACAGCACTGTATCTGAGTGAACCAATATTCACAAGTTCAGTGAGATAGTTCTTTCCTCGTGCTTAATATTTCATAATTATTGTTCCTTTAATAAAATAAGACTGAGCAAAAGGAGACTTATAAATATTTCTTGCCATTTTTTCTTTTTTATTTCAGATATGAGGTTTAAAAAGAAAATGAAAAAAAAACACTTAGGTTTTCTTTCATTTCATTATGGCAAATAAGATAGTTTAGCAACCAGGTTTAGTATGAAACCAACAATTCAAAAATCAAGACCACCTGTCTGCTTTGTTAATACAAAATTAACTGCTACAGGAAATGCATTCCAACTGTAAAAGTCTAGAAAAACAGACAAAAATCTATACATTAATTCTTTTTGGACATTGGAGAAAAGGCAGCGTAGGAATATGATTCCTGGAATAGGGGAAACAAATGAAGTAAGTCCTGAGATTGCCTGAACTTAATACCTGGAGACAGTTTCTGTAATTCAGAAACCCATAATACATAGGCTATTGGTTAAAATCCTCAAACGTTAGTGCCTTAGTATGAGGGCTTATGAGATCAAGAATAAAAGCTGTTGTGTACCTAGTCGTAAAAAGAACCAAATGGAAAACTGAGAGGTGAAATGTATAACAATGGAAATAAAAAGACACAGAGTAAGATGAACAGTAGCTTAGGTATTGTGGAAGAGAAAGATCAGTGAAATTTAAGTGTTAGAGATTATCAAGATTGAATAGAAAAAAAACAGAGACTAAAAAGAACAGGGCCCCAATAAACTGTAGGATAGTATTAAGCAATCTAATTTGCATGTAAGTGGAGTCTCAGAAGAAAAGGAGAGAGGTAAGTAGAAATAATATTTGAATAAATAATACCTGAAATTTTCCAAATTTTATGAAAACAATAGACCCACAGATAAGAGAAACACAATGAGCAACAAGTAGCATAAACATAAATAAAGCCACATGAAGGCACACACCCCAAACAAACTACTGAGTCTGCTGAAAAAAGAGAAAATCGAAAAGAAAGACAGAGACAAAAAAGACTCATTATGCTAAAGGAGCAAAGACAGGAATGACATGAAACCTTAGAAACCTGTTAAGCCAATCAGAAGAAGAGGGAGCATCTCTAAAGCAATGAAAGAAAAAAACCTACTATCAACCTAGAATTCCATATTCAGCTAAAATATCTTACATAATGAAGGTGAAGTAAAGACTTTTTCAGACAGTCAAAAGCATAAATTCCATTTTCATTAGGCCACAATTATATTTGAAGAATTTAACACTGCCCTGTCAGTTATTAATCAAAAATGTAAAAATAAATTGGAAGAATATAGAAGATGGAAACAATGCTATCCACTAACTTGAGCTAATTGACAATTATAGTAATAGAGTACTGCACTGATTCCTGTAAATAAAACTTCTTTAAAAGTGGTGGGATGATATGAGAGAATAGCATTACCAATAATATATTACCATATTAAAATAGATGACCAGTACAAATTTGATGCATGAAGCGGGGCACCCAAATCTGGTGCTCTGGGATAACCCAGAGGGATGGGATGGGAAGGGAGGTGGGAGGGGAGTTCAGAATGGTGGGACACATGTGCATCCATGGCTGGTTCATGTCAGTGTATGGCAAAAACCACCACAATATTGTAAAGTAATTGCCCTCCAATTAAAATAAATAAATAAATTTTAAAAAGATAAACTGAATTTGGTGGTATAAGTGTTTGAAGGGTAGATTATTTTTTTAAGGTTAAAACCAGATAGGTCAATTCTTTTCTCACTTTTAGAGGAAAATGGGAAATTCCTCAAGTAAGGTGTGTAAGACTTACGTGCCTATTCACTTGCAAGTCATGCTGACATCACTAGAGGCGCACTCCTACCATAGCCCATACAAAGTTCTGAAACTAGAGTATCGTCACATTTTTTAAAATTAAAAAAAAAGTCAAATATATTTCCATCCATTTTTAAACACCAACTTGTTAAAAAAAAAAGTGACTTCCCCAAAGTAATATTAAGCACACTTTATTCAAACTCTAAACAGGACCTTGTTCTTACTTACTGTTTTCAATACTGGTTGAACATTCAGATTAACTACTTTTTCTCTTCTGCTTTATTTTTTCTCACTTCTAAGGCTAGAGGACCTCAAAATGAACTTGAAAGCGAAATTTCCTCTGAAGAGTTGAAGTTGCAGAAAAAGTATATACTAACCTACATAGTTCTTTCTAGTGGAGGGTTCAAGTTTTGGACTCAGATAGACTTAAGTTCACTTATTGGCTCTGCAGTTGTTTTAATTGTGAATAGAGGATAAAGTCCCTGGGTTGGAAAGATCCTCTGGAGGAGGGCATGGCAACCCACTCCAGTATTCTTGTCTGGAGAATCCAATGCATAGAGGAGCCTGCTAGGCTACAGTCCACAGGGTCGAAAAGAGTCAGGCGTGCACGCGCGCACACACACACACACACACACAGAGGATAAAGTAAAATTTGTTGGTTGCTGTTTTTATGAGGTAGGTTTCTTAATTTAAAGTGATGAGATATATTTTATGTTTCTCGATTAACAGTTAAACAAAATTAAGTTTTTTAAGTAACCCTTCATTTTTGCATGATGTATCATTGGTCTTGATGAGAAAAGAGATGCCCATGTTTGCTTTAATCCAACTTCTAGGTCTCTGTTCTGACCCAGGAGGCTTATTAACTGAGTTCTGCTTCTGTCTGTGCGGTGGGATGTTGAGGTGCCTGTAGCACTGCAGTGTTTTATGTTTGTCAAATAAGTTGGTAACTGCTTTTTCCCATCCCCAGGGCCCCTTCACCCAAGATAGCTAATTAAACGTTTCTAGGGGTTTCTCTTAGGATTATCCTTAGGGTTTATATTGTGCCTATCACATGAAAAATTCCATCTACTTACTCCTTTTTTCTGAGTAGATTTTACAAGACCTGCAAACTGTAGATCATCCTATACTTTCCAGGGAGCCAGCTTTATAAATTCAAGGTCCAGTTATCTTTCTCCAACTCCTTTTCCTGAACTACTGCAGTACTTATTGTATGCTGAATTATAAACCAATTTTAAATTTCAATGTCTAGTCATGGAATGGCATGAGTGCTCAGTCATGTCCTACTCTGTCTCCATGGCCTGTAGCCGGCCAGTCTCCTTTGCCTGGGATTTCCCAGGCAAAAATACTAGAGTGGGTTGCCATTTCCTTCTCCAGGGATCTTCCTGACCCAGGGATCAAACCCATGCCTCTTGCATCTACTGCATTGGCAGGCACAGTCTTTACCATTGGTGTCACCTGGGAAGCCCTTTCTAGTCATATATTGATAGTTTATCTACATGCTCATGTATAAATGTATTTTCTTCTCGTAAGATCATAGATGCATTTAGAATAGACAACAATGTTATAATTTTGGAGTTACACTGAATATGTTTTTGTTGATTTGAATGGAATTGCCTATTCCTGCATATTTTGATGTTCAACCTTACATCTCTGCTGTTAGAGCAGAGAGCAAGAAAAATCACTGAATGCACACATCTAGGCTCAGAAAATGTCTGGTACACATAAATCAGTTCTTCCTTGCCAGCTTTTTAACAGGTAGCATTAATTTTGGAATAGAATATCATCATATTTCGTGGGCTATACTTACCCATCTATATTCAAAATATCAAACATTCAACCATCAAAACAAAACATCTTGAGCACTCTGGGATTGAGGGGCCCTCCTTGGACCCAGGGAACATTATCACAAAAAAAGACTAATAGAGGAGACCTCATCTTCTCGCAAATAAGTATATGCCCCATCCCATTTGCATCTCCTCACTCATACTCAATTGTGGAAAATGCCAGGATATGGTAGCATGCATTCTTCTACCATCTCATATGGTCTGTTTAATTAATATCCAGGAAATCAACAGGGAGATCTAGTCATAAGGAAGTTTATCCCTGATATAGCCACGTCCTTTTTAGCAAAGTAGAGTTCTGTACAAGCTCAGAAGGCCAGAACTACTCAGATCATGATTCAGTGCACATATCATGGCTCCCTAACTTTGCAGTGAAAATGCCCTTTCAAGTTAGAGTTCTTGGACCATTTTTTATCAAAGTAAAAGGCAGAGAGTGAATATGGGAAAGCCACTTACTTCCTTGAACTTCAGTTTTCCCATAGTTACATGGGAAAAATAATGCTTACCTCATATAATTGTTGTCAAGGTCAAATTATATGGTTTGCATGAAGGTTACTTGTAACCTGTAAAAAGCTATGTGGGTATCAACTCAGGGATTAGAAGCAATAATACACATGTAGATGGATGCCACAGAGAGAGTTTTTATGTGGACATTTTACTTATCTTAGATTTTTTCTGAATGTTATCATCCTTGTTAAGTTGTTTTGATTGATTTCCATTACTATTCAAGGAGGAAACATGAAAAATCATGTTCGAAAGTAGGTTACAATGTAGAACTTCCCAAGGTTCCCACCTCCATATCTAGGAGTCTTCAACTCTCTGTATGAATTCTTCATTCTCTTTCTATCTTAAAGCTCCCCAATTATCTGGTGTCCCATCTGCTACCCTAAATTTTAGCATTTCCTGCATGTCTGTGATGCATGGGGTCAGTGAGGCTTCACATCCTTGCGACCTCCCAGCCTCCATAAGGCTGCCTTCATTTCTTTGTTGCGGAGTGTGTAGATGATAGGATTAAGCAAGGGAGTGATGACTGTGTAGAAGACAGCTACCACTCCATCCAGGGGTTCCTGAGAGCCAGGGCGCAGGTAAATAAAGGTGCAGGGCACATAGTAGACAATGACAACAGTGAGGTGGGCGGCACAGGTGGAGAAGGCGTAGCGGCGCCCGTCGACGGACCGGATTCGCAGGATAGCAGCCACTATGTAGCCATAGGAAGTGAGGATAAGCACAAAGCAGGTGAGGGCCAGGAATCCAATGTCCACAAAGGTGATCAGCTCGTTGATGGTGGTGTCAGCACAGGCTAGACGCAGGATGGCAGGAATGTCACAGAAGAAGTAGTCTACCCTGTTTGGACCACAGAAAGGCAGCCGGAATATGAAGCTTGTTTGGAAAAGTGAGTGGAGGGTGCCTCCCAGCCAAGTGCCAATGGCTAGATAGTTGCAGACACTGCGGGTCATGATGGTGGCATAATGTAAAGGCTTACAAATGGCTAGGAAGCGATCATAAGCCATGAGTGTGTAAAGGAAGCATTCAGTGCAGCCCAGGAAATGGAATGAAAAAAGCTGGATAACACAGCCCCCGAAGGAGATGATCCTACTGTCCAAGAGAAAGCCAGCTAACATCTTGGGGACAATGGCAGAGGAAATGGTCATGTCCAAGAGGGAGAGGTGACATAGGAACCAGTACATGGGGCGGTGGAGCTGGGTGTCCACCAAGACCGTGAGAATGATAAGCCCATTCCCAGAGATGGTGAGGGTGTGGATGACAAGGAAGGTTAGGAAGAGCAGTACCCCCAGCTGTGGTGGGTGGTGCAGCCCCACTAAGATGAAGTGAGACACAGAAGTCTGATTTCCACGTTGCATCTCCTTGCTGTTCACATCTGCCAAAAGAAGCAGCAGAAGGGAAAAAGCGATGCTCTGTAAATTCTGTAGGCACGAGGATATATATTCTATGTCTCTGCCAAATATGGATCAAAAAGGATCTCCAAAAGAGAGATCTTCTCTAGCTCTTGTTCATAATCATTCTTTCTCCTCAACCCCTGATTCTGAGATTCTGCTTGGTTCCAGACAGCAGCTTTTCTCTCCAAGGTTAAAACCCACGCAACAGATTATGTGTATATAGTTCTGGAGAGTGAAGCAAAGACCATGCACAGAGATAGTCATGTCAGAAAGAAGAACAATCATATAATACCTAAACCAGTCTAATAAGAAATGACTGTTCTATTGTTTTCCTTCAGTTTGACCTCTGGTCTACATACTGGAGAGTTAGGTTACAGCTTATTTATTTACTGAGAGTTGGAATTATATTTCTTAATGCAAGTTTGCCAAATAAAAACCTGTGTGTATTTTTAAAAATGCACTATCTGGTTTATACATCAAACATAAAATATTTAGAATCTTTGAAATTATGTGAGGAATAAATTCTATTTCAAAAATACACAAGCCCTTTAAAATCATTCAGGTTAGTGAAGCGATACAAAATCTCAGCCCCAGAATACCTGTTGTCATCTCTTCTCTCTGCTTCTGCCTAAGTGCCATCCATCCATCCTTCCATCCATCCATCTATCCACCATGCATCTGTCTGTTCAGTAATATAGCATTCAGTAATATACCGTATACTGTATCTTAAGACCATGGATGCTGAAGTCAGACCTGGTTTAAACATCCGTGCTCTTCCACTTTGACTCACTGGAAATCTTGGAAATCCCATGGACAGAGGAGCCTGGCGGGCTACAGTGCATGGAGTCACACAGAGTCAGACACTACTAAATGACTAAACAATGATCTTGGAAAAGCCATTTCACCTTTCTTTGCCTATTTCTAGAAATGGGGACAACAGTAGTGTCTACTTTATGGGGCTCTTGTAAGAATTAAATAAATTTACATAATTCACAGTAACCCTCAATGACTTTAGCTGTTATGTGTCAGGGTTGTGTATTAGAAACATTCAGGCATTGCATCTGTGCTTCATGTCTGAAGTGAACCTGTAACTTCCAATGAGCTGTCAAATAGTAGATTTGAATTCTCAGAATTTGCAGCATCATCACAAAGAAGCTTTTCTCCCAGGACTACTGGTGGCAGGCATCAACCACAGTGAAAGGAAGAAACCGAGAAGGTGGCTAAGAGGGTGCTAGAGCTTTTTCAGACACTGAGGGGTTATGGGAGGTGTATCCTTCTTAAGTGTCCCCTTTTCCCCACCAATATTAACTGTAATAGTCTTTTTACCAACTGGAAGCAAGTATCCGAAATAGTGTGTTACCTTCTTGAGAATTCAGGGGTCACCCAGAATCACTCAGAAGGCTTCGAAAAGTGTGGAATGAAATCTGGCTTCCAGCAGGACAGCTAGCAGGCAAAAGGACCAAGAAGGCAGCTGTGGCTGACCTCTTCATCTTCTCCTTCTACACTGTGAATCACTGTGTATCCATAATCTTATTCCTTTCAGTCTTCATCAGTGCCACAGAGATGACTCCTCAGTGAAAATAGCTGTTTTGGGGACTGAGCAATTTCCCGGGTCATGAGATTTTCCTTGTTAAACCTAAGACAGTGCAGGGCAAACCAAGACAGGTGTGTACCTCAAGTAAGAGTCTAAACCACATAGACTCAGACAGCAAAGAATCTGCCCACAATTCAGGGGACCCGGGTTTGATCCCTGGGTCGGGAAGATCCTCTGAGGAAGGAAGGGAATGGCAACCCACTCCAGTGTTCTTGCCTGGAGAATTCCATGGACAGAGGAGCCTGGTGGTCTACAGTCCATGGGGTCACAAAGAGTAGAACACGACTGAGTGACTTTCACTTTCTTTCAAACCACATAGAAACTAAATAATCTCTCCACATGTAGCTACACAATCTATTCTGAAGCAACTTCAGAGGAAATTCTTAGAGGTTTCCTGGGCGTTTCCTCGACTACTAAATGTTACTGGCATCACGGCGCCCAGGTGAAAATTCAAACACACTGGCATGCTCTATGGGAACAGAGACACTCATAACCTGATGTCCACATACTTCTTTAGCCTCCTCTCTCTGTGCTCCATCCCACAAATCTGTGCTGTAGTCAAACATTCCCCGCCCCCGCCGTTTCCTTATACATTAGTCCCTTTAATATGTACTGGCCCTGTTCCACTGATGTTTGAAAAATTTCTACTAATCTTTCAAGATCTCATTCATGTGTGATGTACTAAGTAAAGCCTTTCCTCCCTTTCCCCTCAAAGGCCTTTCATTCTTTGTAGCCACCACAATACTTCTTTCACATTTCTATCATGGGCTTACTAAGCAAGTTGCAATTTACCCTCTGTGTGCTTGATCTACCCCATCGGGCTATGAATTCGTACGGGGACTTTGTCTCATTTTTCTTTTCATCCCAAATTTATAGCATACTTTGCACAGAAAGATTTTTATGTTTTATTGAATACAAGGATTCCCCTCTGTCTTGTCTGGATTCTCTATTATCTTGACCCTTAATCTAGGATGACAATCTGTTATGTCTTATAATCTAGGTCCCCAAATCTTAAGAATTCCAATACTGAGACTGTCACTACTTACTATGTTGTTTTGAGCAAATTTCTTAATATGCCTAGTGTTGGCATCTCATTTTTAAGAGAGAGAGAAGGTGGGGGGGGAGAGAGAGAGAGAGAGAAAGGAGGAGTTTGTGCTAATTCTTACCTCAGATCCTCTTCCCAACCCCACCAGATTCCCCATAATGTACATGCATGCGTGTGTGCTCAGGCTTCCCTTGTGGCTTAGCTGGTAAAAAATCTGCATGCAATGCAGGACACCTGGGTTCGATCCCTGGGTTGGGAAGATACCCTGGAGAGGGGAAAGGCTACCCACTTCAGGATTCTGGCCTGGAGAATTTCATGGAGTATACAGTCCATGGGGTCACAAAGAGTCGAACATGACTGAGTGACTTACTTTCACTGCACAATAATCATTTTCCTCCTGGAAAGAGAGAATACCCTATTGGTGGTTTTCCTATTGAAAGCTAAAACTGCTCCAGTGTAAATAGTTTAGTTAGTACCACATTATATTATCAGCATATGTTATATTCATCTGTGTAATGGGAAAAGAAGCAGTTTCCACAAGCAGTCTTGGGGAAAAGGACGTGAGTACCCACATACTAGCTTTATCTGGCCATTTGTATTCTGTATGAACTGGACTAGGCTTGAAATAGATCCTGAAGCTTATCAGGGTCCAAAACTGAGAGGTAAGTTGGCCTTCAATGAGTAGAGCATAAGGTCCCTCCCTCCCTCACTTGTAAAGCCTAATGCTGGGAAGAGATCTCAGCTGTCTGCACTGTTTCCAAAGTCTCTGACATACTTCTAATAAATGCTTGTCTCCCAGGGAGTTCTGTTACTAACCCTCTATCTTCCTCCCCAAATCTTCTCTGCTGATGACCACTACCTGGATGTGACTCTGCCCCGAGGACACTGTGTATTGCTTGCTGCAGCTTTTTCACACTCTTTGCTGTTCTTTGTAGAGGTTCCTTTCTGAGCTCAGCAGGTTCCCTGGTCCCTTCCTGTGACATGTCCTTGGCTTTGTCACTGAGCTGTTTTGGTGCATGTTTCTTGGCTCATTATCCTCTTTTTAGCTTTTTTGAAGACATTGGCAGCAATCTCCCTAGGCTTTGACCTCTGGAGTCTCCCTTTCTGGCAAATAGGCTCTTCCTTCCTATAGTCCCCATGGGGTGGAGGAAGGGGGCTGATGTCACTTCCGCTTCACCCTCCAGAGGCTATTAACTTGCCTAGAAATAAGCTTCAGTGGGCTTTGTTAGCAGTGAAACGTGAACTGTGGCTACTCAGGAAGTTTACTTATTTGCTTGTAGTGTCCCTGTAGCATAGAATCCTCCTAAGAGCATGTGGATATATATATAACTGATTCACCTTGCTGTATACTTGAAACTAATACAATATTGTAAATCAACTATACTCCAATACAAAATTTTAAGAAACAAAAAGTGTAAAAAAAGGTGAGTGGCCAAGATGGGGGAGTAGGAAGACCCAGAGCTCATCTCCTCCCATTGGCATACCAAAATTACATCCATCTACAGAGCTATTATTGATCAGAGTGACCTGACAACTAGAAGAAAAGATTTTCTACAACTAAAGATGTAAAAAATGAACCACAATGAAATGTGTAGGTAGGATATAGACCTATACCCATACCCCCAGATAAGCAACACATAAAAGGGAGCATAATCAAAATTGCAGAAGTACTCCCCAAGAAGCTACAGCTTCATGCTCCACATCAAGCTCTGCAGACCAGGGTTCTTCGCACCAGGAAGATGAGCTGCCAGAACATCTGGCTTTGAAGGCCAATGGGACTTACTTTCCAGAGAGCTAGAGGGATGTAGGAAATGGAGAGTCCATTCTTAAAGGGCACACAAAATCTCACACGCTTCAAGACCCAGGGCAGAAGCAACAACTTGAAACAAACCTGGGTCAGATCCAAATGCTGATCTTGGAGAGCCTCCCAGAGAGGTAGGAGGCAAGTGGGACTCACCCAGCTACTGAGGACCTGCTGGTGGCAGCCGTTTTGAGGAGCTCACTCTACCTGAGGACACTGATGCTGGCAAGTGTCATTTTGTAGTCCTACCTCTAGTTTATTAGTGGCTGGGACTTGTCCCATCTCATCAGCCAGTTGATACCACTTCTGGCCAACCATCCAGTTTCATGGGGATGCAGGTCCACCACCTGAAAGTTTTCAGGAGACCCCTCTGAGCTCCCAAGCTGCCCTAGGACTTGGTTCTGTTCAACAGAAGACAAGGGACCCAGCCCTGCCAACCCCCTGGCTTATACAGTTTCTGCCCCCTAGAACCCCAAGCAGCCACCTTAGGACCCAACTCCTTCCACCAGTGCTGTACACTTTAAACTTACCCAGTCCTATATGCAATCATATCTCAACAAAATTGGAAGGAAAAATTAATAATAAAATAAAATGACTTATTTAAAAAATGCACACCAACAATGATTTAAAGTAAATAAAGCATACTAAAAAAGATACAGAACAATTATTTATTGATCTATTCATTGCTCAGTATTATTTCAGAACTACAAATTCCTCTGTTATCATAATTAGAGGATTCCATATAATGCATTTACATAGCCTCATGTGGGATTTTTACCCACTAAGTAAGCAGTATGTCCTTTCGTATTTGGAAAAGTCCATGTTCTCTACAGAATTTGATTTTTTTTCAAGGGTTAAATGAGGTGTGCTCTAGGTCACTCCTCTAAAGGGCTGTCCAAACTCTAAATATGTTTGATTTTTAAGGCACTGCCAAGTTTTTCGAATTCCATCTAGCTTAGTCTCTCCTTTGCATACTGGATGATCTAGACGGTGCTGCCTGAAATAGTTTTGCTGTAGTAGTGCAATATCCTCAGTTCAATTCAGTCTCTCAGTCATGTCCAACTTTTTGTGACCCCATGGACTGCAGCATGCCAGACTTTCCTGTCCATCACCAACTCCTGGAGCTTACTCAAACTCATGTCCATCGAGTCAGTGATTCTATTCAATAATCTCATCCCTTTTCATCCCCTTCTCCCACCTTCAGTCTTTCCCAGCATCAGGGTCTTTTCTAATGAGTCAGTTCTTTGCATCAGGTGGCCAAAGTATTGGAGTTTCAGCTTCAGCATCAGTCCTTCCAATGAATATTCAGGACTGATTGCCTTTAGGATGGACTGGTTGAATCTCCTTGCAGTCCAAGGGATTCTCAAGAGTCTTCTCCAACACCACAGCTCAAAAACATCACTTCCTCAGCTCCCAGCTTTCTTTATAGCCCAGCTCTCACATCCATACATGACTCTTGGAAAAACTATAGCTTTGACTAGACGGACCTTTGTTGGCAAAGTAATGTCTCTGCTTTTTAATATGCTGTCTAAGTTGGTCATAGCTTTTCTTCCAAGGAACAAGTGTCTTAATTTCACGGCTGCTGTCACCATCTGCAGTGATTTTGGAACCTTAAAAAATAAAGTCTTTCACTGTTTCCATTGTTTCCCCATCTATTTGCCATGAAGTAATGGGGCCAGATGCCATGATCTTAGTTTTCGGAACGTTGAGCTTAAGGCCAACTTTTTCACTCTCCTCTTTCACTTTCATCAAGAGGCTCTTTAGTTCTTCTTCACTTTCTGCCATAAGGGTGGTGTCATCTGCATATCCGAGGTTATTGATATTTCTCCTGGCAATCTTGATTCCAGCTTGTGCTTCATCCAGACTGGCATTTCGCATGATGTACTCTGCATGTAAGTTACATCAGCAAGGTGACAATATGAAGCCTTGACATACTCCTTTCCCTATTTGGAACCAGTCTGTAGTTCCATGTCCAGTTCTAACTGTTGCTTCCTGACCTGCATACAGATTTTTTAGGAGGCACGTAAGGTGATCTGGTATTCCCATATCTTTCAGAATTTTCCACAGTTTGTTGTGACCCACACAGTAAAAAGCTTTAGCGTAGTCAATAAAGCAGAAGTAGATTTTTTTCTGGTACTCTCTTGCTTTTTCGATGATCCAGAGGATGTTGGCAATTTGATCTCTTGTTCCTCTGCCTTTTCTAAATCCAGCTTGAGCATCTGGAAGTTCACAGTTCACATACTGTTGAAGCCTGGCTTGGAGAATTTTGAGCATTACTTTGCTAGCATGTGAGATGAGTGCAATTGTGCGGTAGTTTCAGCATTCTTTGGCATTGCCTTTCTTTGGGATTGGAAGGAATACTGACCTTTTCCAGTCCTGTGGCCACTGCTGAGTTTTCCAAATTTGCTGGCATATTGAGTGCAGCACTTTCACAGCATCATCTCTTAAGATTTGAAATAGCTCAACTGGAATTCCATCACCTCCACTAGCTTTGTTCATAGTGATGCTTCCTAAGGCCCACTTGACTTCCCATTCCAGGATGTCTGGCTCTAGGTGAGTGATCTCACCATTGTGGTTATCTAGGTTATGAAGATCTTTTTTATACAGTTCTTCTGTGTATTTTTGCCACCTCTATTTAATCTGAGTTAAATTCAAAGGGGATTTTTACAATAATTAGTATATGACTTTCATTTATTAATAGCATCTTTGGCTTTAAAGTTCATTCAAATTCCAACCCTAGTACCTCTGTAGGATAACTGGATATGGCAGCATTATCTTCAATTGACAGATGATGAAATAAAAACACAGAGAGATGGAAGGAGTCCTTCCTGACTCCTGATCAAGTACACTCTCTTAGGAGGATTCTATGCTACAGGGCATTACAGAGTATTGAGAAGAGTTCCCTGTGCTATACAGTAGGTGCTTATTAATTATCCATTTTTAATATGGTAGAGTGTATGTGTTGATTCCAATCTTCCAATTTATCTCTTCACTAACTAGTAATGATTTAATCATTTTCAAGGCCCATTTGGTTTATCAACTGTGAATTGCAGATCCGTATTCTTTGCTCAGTTTTCAAAGTTGAGAGATGGCTCTCCATTTCTACTGATTTGCAGGCGTAATTTATTTTGAATTTAAGCTCTTTGTCAATTATCTGTATTACAAATACTATCTCCTACCCTGCAGCTTGTCTTTCACTTTCTTAATGAGACTTTGTAATAAAAGAAATGATAAATTTAAGAATGATAGTAATGAAATTTCAAAAGATAACATTTACAATATCATCGAAAAGTCAAACAATTAAAAGATATTCAGCTTCAGCTGTCATCAGAAAGAGAAAAATTACAATAAAAATTACAATAAAATATCACTTCACACACATTAACAGGGCCAAAGTGAAAAAGACCAATGGCACCAAATGGTGGTCATATGTGAAACAGCTGGAAATTTCACGTACTGACACTGGGAGGATAAACTGGTAAAACTCTAGGGCAAAATCTACTAAAATGATGATAAAAATTCCCTGTGACTCAGCAGTTCCACTCCTAGGTATATATCTGATAGAATTACATGTATATGTTTATACATTTCCAAATGTGTATCCAAAAGGAGGAGATATTATATATAACCTACAGTATATAACATATAATATATAATATTATACGTAATACATTATGGGGGCTTCTCTGGTGGATCAGCAGTAAAGAATCTGCCTGCAATGCAGGAAACCACCTGCCAAGCAGGAGATCTTCCCTGGGATGGGAAGATCCCCTGGAGAAGGAAAGGCAACCCACTCCAGTGTTCCTACCTGGGAAATCCCATGGGCAGAGGAACCTGGTGGACTACAGCTCATGGGATTGCAAGAGTCCAACATGACTTAGTGACTATACTACCACCATGATACATTATATATAGTTTTGCCAAAGAAAATTTCATATATACATACACACAAAATATATATTCTAATTTTTTAGCACTGTTTTTAACAAGCAAAATTGGAAACAATTCAAATGGCTATCTATGGTTGAATTAAAAATAAATTGTAGTACATTCACACAATGTATAGTAATATATCAAAGAGAATCTGTGCTCTGAAACGTAATGTATAAACAGCTTATGCACATGATTTATGTCCATTTGTTTATGTATGATTAGGTTCAAAATGTTGAAACATGTATATTACCATATGTGAAGCAGATGACAGTTCAAGTTCGATGCAGGAAACAGGGCACTCAAAGCAGGTGCACTGGGAGACCAAGAGGGATGGAATGGGGAGGGAGGTGGGGGGGGGGTTGGGATGAGGGGACGCATGTACACCCGTGGCTGATTCATGCCAATGTACGGCAAAACTCACCACAATATTGTAAAGTAATTAGCTTCCAATTAAAACAAATTAATTTAAAAAGGAAATGTTTATTAAATATCTAAATCAGTGGCTCTCAACTGTGACTTGAAAATGTCTGTAGAAATTGCTGATTGTCTCTGGTACTTGTGTCTGTGTCTGGTGGTGATGGATGCTGCTAAACATCTCCGAATGCACAGGACAGTTCCCCACAAGACTTGTCTTGCCCACAATGTCCATAGTACTGAGGTTGAGAAAACTTGATCTGGATCTAAAAGTAAGCAAAGATGTGTAAGATCACAGTAATAGAAACTGCAAAACATTTTTGAGAGATATATAAAAGTTGCTGAAGAAATGATGGATTATAAACTGCTCACGCCTTGGGGTTCCCTGGTGGCTCAGATGGTAAAGAATCTACCTGCAGTGCAGGAGACCGAGGTTTGATCCCTGGGTCAGGAAGATCCCCCGGAAATAGGAATGGCAACCCATTCCAGTGTTCTTGCCTGGAGAATCCTATGGATAGAGGAGCCTGGTGGGTCCATAGTGTCGCAAAGAGTTGGACACAACTGAGTGACTAACACTTTCACTTTCACAGCTTGAAAGACAGGATTTTAAAGATTGTTTTTCTCCTCAAGGGCTCCCCAGATGGCTCAGTGTTAAAGAATCTGCCTGCCAATGCAGGACACACCAGAGATGTCTCCATCCCTGGGGTTTGATCCCTGGGCGGGGAAGATCTCATGGAGGAGGAAATGACAACCCACTACAGTATTCTTGCCTGGAAAATCCAATGGACAGAGGAGCCTGGTGGGCTACAGTCCATGGGGTCGCAAAGAGTTGGGCACAATTGAGCCACTGAGCATACACATTCTCCTCAAATTGTTAATAGATTCAATATAGTTCTAAATATAATCTCGGCACTTTATTCTATAGACACGTGGACCCTATAGTGTATATTCAAATGGAGAGAGATCTCAAAATGGCCAAGATAATCTAGAGAAGTAAAATTTAATAGATTCACAATACTGGATATCAAAAGCCACCATGCGGACTTCCCTGGGGGTTGAGTGGGTTAAGACCTTGGATTTGCATTGAAGGGGACCAGAGTTTGAACCCTGGTTGGGGAACTAAGATCCCACATATGACTTGGCATAGCCAAAAATAAATAAATAAGTACATTAAATATTTTTAAAAAGTCACTATCAAAGTTTCCTCTAGATTCTCAGGTTTTATTTATGTATTATCTTAGTGCTTTGAGTTTTCCCCCTTTATCTGAATCTTTACTTCATTTGGGATTAGTTTTATTTTAGATATGATACAAAGATGCCATTATTTTATAATAATTAGGAATTATAGCAGTAATTATCTCATTAATTGAAGTGCTATTTAGAAAATTGGTTTAAGTTCCCAATTGTTTTATTTTTTCTCTTATAGTATGATTATAAAGCTCTTTAACTTTATAACATATGATCAAAGAGAATGAGCTGCAAAATTTGTATTTTAGAATGCAATCAATTTAGTTCAGAGCATTATTTTTTGTGGTTGGTTTGTTTGCTTATTTCCTTTAAAATGTCTTTACCTAAACAAATGTAGTAATTACTACCACAGATATCTAAAAACAGCTGTAAAACAGTTTGGGAATTTAGTTGTTTTAAATCACCTTAAAATGTGCTGAAAGAAAGAGTGAGATATGAGATGGAGTGCAGAAATAAGAGATGATAATTTGTAGGTTCTGAGCAATTTTAAGTTGAGAAAAAACCATTGTGAGTTTATCTGCATCATTGATGAGGGAATAGGGTAACAGTCCTTCTTTCCCCTTAGGTAAAACTGCTAGCTCCAGAAAGACATGAACTCTTCTCAGGAGTGTTCAAATAACAAACATACAGGGAGATAAACATGTGATTTTTAAAAACTTTTAATTAGATTCATTTTGTTGTTTTACTGATCATTCAGGAAACCCAAAGGTAATCCAATTCCCTGTGAAAATAAATCAAATTAAGCTCCTGCCTGTCTACCTATGTTAGTTTCCATTCTTTGCTCTTCAACTAGTTGGGTCCTATAATGGAAATGAACCGCTCTTTCTCCAGAAGCAATCACAGGTATGCCAGCTCTTTGAGCAGTAACTTGCAAACAACTGCCTCGATGTAGCATGTAGAAAGTTAAACATTTTGGCAGGCTGTGGGGTAAACACAAATGAGTTTTATATTGTAATGAATCACATAGTGGCGGAGAGTTCTTACAAAGGTAGATTTTTCTCATTTCCTCTTGCTTTCCTCCTTAAGTTTCCATTCAGAGGTAAAATATTGTTAGATTTCCTTCTAAATGTGGCTATCAAGTCCTGTCTGTCTGTCTTTTACTCCGTCTCTGTTTCTTATTTATTCTTTCTCTCTGTATGTATGTATGTATATATACAAATTGCACACACACATACATATATATATACACATCTGTATATGTACAGTTAGTGATAAGGACCTATGATTAGTTACTAAGTTGCTATGGCATAAAAGACAAATCAATCACTGATACCTCTCATTGATACTTCTGCCTTAGGTCTCAGGCTACCAAGCAATTCACCTGATGAAAATTTTCATACTTGAATATAAATGTGATTTTTCCTTATGATGGGACCCCACTGGTGCAGTATAAGTTTTAGAGATACATTTGTTCTGTTTTTTGAGGTTTGATATCCACATAGGTTATTAGGGTAAGTGTCTCTGTGATTTACTCTTTCACTTGAAATACGGCTTTAATGTAGCTTAAGGCACATTGTGTGGAGATAGGATCCGTTGTGTGTGGGTTTTGCTAAGAGCAGGGAACCTCATTTCTCTCATGTTGATGAGTCTTCGCTTGAAATAGACTAACAATCTTGACCTTGACAATATTTTGGATTAAGTTAAAACCATCATTTCTGCCTCACTTTCCATAGTACACAATTCCAATGTTTCTTAATGTTATGCTAACATAGGTCCTTTTCTCTTAAAATGGTTCTGTATTTCTTGTCACAAGTAGTAGGCTTTAAATAGGAATCTGATACTTGATGGAATCTCTTCTCTTACGAGGTCATCACCTGGATTTAGGAATATGAGGAGTAGAAGGTGGGGGGAGGAATATCATCTCTAACAAAGCCAATACTAGAAAATACTTGGATATTTAAGACAAAAATATGTGTCAATATACTAGAACCCAGTCCCTACCCAGTGGATTGTAGTTGGGAGAACATATATGAAGTTTAAGACTATATAAAATAAGACAAGCATGCAGCCAGCAGTGTTATGAGGGTTGCTATTTTCTGGATCATATGGGAGGCTGTAGGGATTCTATATGGAGTTTAGATTCTTAACCTGCTCTGAGAGTATTTCCTATAAAAGCAGGTAGTGGTTTTACTGAGACTACCAGTACCAATACCAGTGGTGAAATCTTCTTCAAAGTTGTAGCTATGAAATTGAGAAGTCTCTATAACACAATGAGAATTTACTTTCCCTCTCTTTTCACCTCTCTGTCTCGGTCTCTCTCTCCATTTATCTATATGTATACATTTTTAAAAATAAGTCAGCAGCTTCATATGGTTTGCTATCATTTATTGAGTACCTATTAATGTAGGCATTTTACTAAATACCTTACATTTATTATCTTACTTTGTACTGACATCTTCACTGAGACAGGTGATCATGAGCTTCAGGTGAGATTAGAAAACAAGCTGAAACCTTGGTTTCAACATTGTGAAGCCTGGAGCAGAGGACAAAGCTGACATGACCCACGGAGAATACCAAATAGAAAACTTGCATTGTTTTATGGTGCTAAGTTAGTGATATTTATGATACACCAAGAGAAATTTACAATGAATTTTTACCAATTTTTTTTTTGCATGTAGCTGTGTATGCCTCTATGTCATTGAGAGTGAGAGAGAGAGAAGATGAAAACATTTTATCTCCTTTTACAAAGGAGCCTTGTGATAAGCAAAGTGGAATATAACTCTAGAATTATGTATGATGTATGATGCAGATTTCATGTAGAGAATGAGTTGTCAATTCTTGACTAAATGCTGGGTGCTCTTGATGTTCCCATAGAGAGAGAGAGAGATCAAAAGTGTGGAGAAATGACGAACATAAGCCTAGTGACAATGTTCATCCTCTCGGGTCTTCCCCATACACCAGAGCTGGACACATTCCTCTTTGGAATCTTCCTGGTGATCTATGTCCTCACTGTGGTGGGGAACTTCCTCATCCTGCTGGTGATTATAGTGGATCCCCACCTGCACATCCCCATGTACTACTTCCTAACCAACCTGTCCTTCATTGACATGTGGTACTCCACGGTCACTGTGCCCAAAATGCTGATGACCCTGGTGTCCCCAGAAGGCAGTCCTATCTCCTTTCCCAGCTGCGTGGCCCAGTTTTACTCCTTTGACTTCCTGGGCAGCACTGAGTGCTTCCTCTACACCGTCATGTCCTACGACCGCTTCCTGGCCATCAGTTACCCGCTCAGCTATGCCGGCATGATGAGTGGGAGGATGTGCGCCCTCCTGGCCACAACCACGTGGCTCAGTGGCTCTCTGCACTCTGCTGTCCAGACCACACTGACGTTCCGTTTGCCCTTCTGTGGACCCAACCAGATCCAGCATCACATCTGTGATGCACCGTCTATCCTCAAACTGGCCTGTGCAGACACGTCCACCGTGGAGATGGCGATCTTTGTCAACATCGGGGTGGTGGCCTTGGGCTGCTTTCTCCTGATAGTGCTGTCCTACATGTCCGTTGTCCATTCCATCCTGAAGATCCGCACCTCAGAGGGGAGATGGAGAGCCTTCCAGACCTGTGCCTCCCACTGCATCGTGGTCCTTTGTTTCTATGTTCCCCTTGTCTTCATTTACCTGAGACCAGGCTCCAAGGAGGTTGTGGACAGGATTGTGGCTGTTTTCTACACTGTGCTGACACCCCTTCTGAACCCTGTGGTCTACACCCTGAGGAACAAGGAAGTGAAGAAAGCTCTGCTCAAGCTTAAAGACAAAGTAATATATTCACAGAGCAAATGATCTCTGCAATGTAGACTTGCTCATTTTAAAAATATAGTGTTAAATAGTATAATACAGCATAGAAATATAGTATAGCATAATATTGTAATATAATTTCTTCAATGTGAAATGTATTTGGTCAATAGTTCTAAATATTAAACTTTAAACAAACTACTTAGAAATATTTGTTTCACAGATTTTTTTGAGGAATTTAAAAATTGCAATTTTTAAAGTTACAGTGTTCCAAACTCATTCTATGAGGCCACCATCACCCTAATTCCAAAACCAGACAAAGATGTCACAAAAAAAGAAAACTACAGGCCAATATCACTGATGAACATAGATGCAAAAATCCTTAATAAAATTCTAGCAAACAGAATCCAACATCATTTTAAAAAGATCATACATCATGACCAAGTGGGCTTTATCCCAGAAATGCAAGGTTTCTTTAACATCCGCAAATCAATCAATGTAATTCACCACATTAACAAATTGAAAGATAAGAACAATATGATTATCTCAATAGATGCAGAAAAAGCCTTTGACAAAATTCAACATCCATTTATGATAAAAACTCTCCAGAAAGCAGGAATAGAAGGGACATACCTCAACATAATAAAAGCTATATATGACAAACCCACAGCAAACATTATCCTCAATGGTGAAAAACTGAAAGCATTTCCCCTAAAGTCAGGAACAAGGCAAGGATGCCCACTTTCACCACTACTATTCAACATAGTTTTGGAAGTTTTGGCCACAGCAATCAGAGCGGAAAAAGAAATAAAAGGAATACAGATAGGAAAAGAAGAAGTAAAACTCTCACTGTTTGCAGATGACATGATCCTCTACATAGAAAACCCTAAAGATTCTACCAGAAAACTACTAGAGCTAATCAATGAATATAGTAAAGTTGCAGGATACAAAATTAACACACAGAAATCCCTTGCATTCCTATACACCAATAGTGAGAAAACAGAAAGAGAAATTAAGGAAACAATACTTCACCATTGCAACAAAAAGAATAAAATACTTAGGAATATTTCTACCTAAAGAAACAAAAGACTTATATATAGAAAACTATAAAACACTGATGAAAGAAATCAAAGAGGACACAAACAGATGGAGAAATATACCGTGTTCATGGATTGGAAGAATTAATATAGTGAAAATGAGTATACTACCCAAAGCAATCTACAGATTCAATGCAATCCCTATCAAACTACCAATGATATTTTTCACAGAACTAGAACAAATCATTTCACAATTTGTATGGAAGTATAAGAAACCTCGAATAGCCAAAGCAATCTTGAGAAAGAAGAATGGAACTGGAGGAATCAACCTGCCTGACTTCAAGCTCTACTACAAAGCCACAGTCATCAAGACAGTGTGGTACTGGCACAAGGATAGAAATATAGATCAATGGAACAAAATAGAAAGCCCAGAGATAAACCCACGCACCTATGGGCACCTTATCTTCGACAAAGGAGGCAAGAGTATACGATGGAGAAAAGACAATCTCTTTAACAAGTGGTGCTGGGAAAACTGGTCAACCACTTGTAAAAGAATGAAACTAGAACACTTCCTAACACCATACACAAAAATAAACTCAAAATGGATTAAAGATCTAAATGTAAGACCAGAAACTATAAAACTCCTAGAGGAAAACATAGGCAAAACACTCTCCGACATAAATCACAGCAGGATCCTCCATGACCCACCCCCAGAATATTGGAAATAAAAGCAAAAATAAACAAATGGGACCTAATTAAAATTAAAAGCTTTTGCACAACAAAGGAAACTATAAGCAAGGTGAAAAGACAGCCTTCAAAATGGGAGAAAATAATAGCAAACGAAGCAACAGACAAACAGTTAATCTCAAAAATATACAAGCAACTCCTGCAGCTGAATTCTAGAAAAATAAACGACCCAATCAAAAAATGGGCCAAAGAATTAACAGACATTTCTCCAAAGAAGACATACAGATGGCTAACAAACACATGAAAAGATGCTCAACATCACTCATTATTAGAGAAATGCAAATCAAAACCACAATGAGGTACCATTACACACCAGTCAGAATGGCCGCTATCCAAAAGTCTACAAGCAATAAATGCTGGAGAGGTTGTGGAGAAAAGGGAACCCTCTTACACTGTTGGTGGGAATGCAAACTAGTACAGCCACTATGGAGAACAGTGTGGAGATGCCTTAAAAAACTTGGAATAGAACTGCCATATGACCCAGCAATCCCACTGCTAGGCATACACACCGAGGAAACCAGAATTGAAAGAGATGCGTGTACCCCAATGTTCATCGCAGCACTGTTTACAATAGCCAGGACATGGAAGCAACCTAGATGTCCATCGGCAGACGAATGGATAAGGAAGCTGTGGTACATATACACAATGGAATATTACTCAGCCATTAAAAAAAATACATTTGAATCGGTTCTGTTGAGATGGATGAAACTGGAGCCCATTATACAGAGTGAAGTGAGCCAGAAAGAAAAGCACCAATACAGTATACTAATGCATGTATATGGAATTTGAAAGATGGTAATGGTAACCCTATATGTGAGACAGAATAAGAGACACAGATGCATAGAACAGTCCTGTGGACTCTGAGGGAGAAGGTGAGAGTTGGACGTTCTGGGACAATAACATTGAAACATGTATATTGTCATGTGTGAAGCGGAACACCATTCCATGTTCTATGCATGGGACGGATGCTCAGGGATGGAGCGTTGGGATGACACAGAGGGGTGGGGGGGGGGAGGTGGGAGGGGGGTTCGGGAGGGGGAGCACGTGTGAACCCATGGCTGATTCGTGTCGATGTATGGCAAAAACTACTACAATATTGTAAAGTAATTAGCCCCCAACTAAAATAAATAAATAAATTAAAAAAAAAATAAAGTTACAGTGAACATGCTATTCACTCATTTATCTGCAACATGTTTCTTTTTACTTTTTTCCCCTAGTTTTGTTGACTTATAATTGATTAGGACATCATTTTTACCTTTTTAGTGAGGAAATATTCAGCCTGGATCTTGGATGCAGAGGAATGAATTATTTATATATACTTACATTGACAATATACTTTTTTGTTTACATCTTATGCACAGAAATTGGGGATATAGAATTTTGGGGACACTGTTCAAGGATAGCATGAATTATCAGAGGTGACTTACTCATGGATGCAGTTGTGTACCTGTCTCCTCAATTCTTTTTGTGGCTCTATGTGTGTGTGTGTCTGTGTGTATGTATGTGTGAGTTGTACCTGAAGGTCCCAAAGTAACTAGTCCTCTTCCCAGCACATTTGACCCTGGTCAGTGCTCCCACATTGAGAGTCCCACACTTCTGAGCAGCTTGCTGTCTCTCTAGGTAGGTCTGCCAGGACAACCTGTGGCTCTGACAGGCTCCTTTCAGAGACTGGGAACCATCACCACCTTCATAGAGCCCTGACGTTTCTCAGGTTTGGTCAGTGTGATCAGGAGGAAGCTACCATCAGACACCTCCAGTCTCCATCACATAATCTGACCTTGAATTCCTATTAATGGACCAGGTGCCCATATTCAGCACAACCATTCTATGCTGGGTCATTTCACTATGGATGTTGGTGATGGTCATGCTGCAAACAGAGCTCCTACTCTCAATATTTTAGAGTCTTGGAAATTCAGATTCACCAAACCTCAACCTTCTCTAGGACAAGGACACCCTACGTTGCAGGGAGCCAAGGGTACTTCCTATTTAGAAAGAAAGTAGAAAAATTAAAGTGTAATTAAATCACTTGGCTTCACGGGATTTCAACATATTTCTTTTACAAGTTAGAAAAATGAGGCCTGATAAAGAAAAAACACTCTAAAAAACTCAGTGACTAGCTACACAGCCCATACAAGTGGGCTTCCATGTATGATGGATGAAGTGCTATAACTGCATGCAGACAAAAGCAAATATTGGCTCAAATAAGTTTAGAAATAATTTTATGCCCTGTATCTCTATTTCTCATCTGTGAAAGATCTTGTCTCACAATACTTTCAGGAGGATTAAATGAGTTAGGAGAAGTAAAAGTGCTTTGAGTGATACTGATTCACAATAAATTCTTAAAGTTTTAAAATTCAAACCTGGGACTACCAGCCAGATAGCATGATTTTCAGAACCATTTCTTTTATGAGTTATTTCAATGATTCCCTAGCCACTAACATAATATTTTAAAGATGCATGACTATGACTTTCTGTAAATCACTGATAATAAGTTACTTTCATGATTAACACCATTACTGACAATGTAATTTTTCTAATTATTTTGATAAATTTGACATTCCCATATTTACCAGTTTTCACGTGATTCAACCATAATAAAATCCATGAAACATTAAAATTATATGGTCTTAAATTATTCCAGAATAATTCAGAGACAAAAGCATAAACGTTTTTGAGCTTGGGATATACTGGACATTTTATAAGTTAACCGTTATAAGAACCTTATAAAATAGGTACTGTTGATACATAAGATGTCAAAACTGAAGATTAGGATGGCTACTCAGATTCGCACAGTTAGTAAGGAATTTGGTCAAGGCTTAACCCCAGATATCTGACACCAAAGCCCATTGTGTTAAATTCTACCCTGCATTGCTATCACTAAATATCAGGAAACTTTTAACTGTTTGGGGAGCAGGACAAGATCAATGGACGTCAATAACCACTGAAATAAAAAGCACAGAATTTTGTACGGTTATGTGTAGTTTGCATATCAAATGTAGGTTTTGAAACAACTGTGAAGAGTACCTTAGTTACCCTACCTCTGCTTGACTTAGATTTTAAATGCTTCATCAGACTGCTTATTTACATGCTCCACATTAAGTTGTGGACTCCTCAAGGAGAAATACTGTCTTATCCTGTATAGTAATCCACCTTCATAAATTTTGGTCTGTTTTCTTTATGATGTTCTCCCTGTTACAGGCTCTTTCCATTTCCCAGGATGTTTATACTTTCTGAGGGACCCAAGTTCTGATGTACACTCATAATACTAGATATCACTCCTAAACAGGGGCCTTCTCTTTCCCACCATGCTATCCCTGCCTTCCTCGTTCAAATCCTTGTTTGTCAGGTATTTCTATTGGGAAATAAAGCTATTGCATCAAATTTCCTATGTCTAAATTTTTTCCCCCTCTTTTTCCTCATTTGGCTTGTAGGTGCTATGATTGAAGCAGTAAAAGTTACCCTAAAACTCAGAGCGTCTGCCCATAATCATTCCTTGTACATTTCTAATTTATACAATTGAAAAAGGGATAAGAGAAGAGATAAATAAAGAAGATAGAGGTGGGATGGAATGAAAGATCTCAGAAAACAAAGAGTAATGGGTAATTAGAATACTTCAACAATCCTTTATATTATCAAATGTGAATTGGAGCTACTTTATTGTAAAAACACTTCACCATGTCATTAATAATAAAAAGGAATCAAATAATTCAGAGTGATGTTTGCTTTCCACTTAGGAAATGATGAAAGCTGAGCAAAACTTTCACACATTATACAGCGGATGTTGGCAATTTGATCTCTGGTTCCTCTGCCTTTTCTAAAACCAGCTTGAACATCTGGAAGTTCACGGTTCATGTGTTGCTGAAGCCTGGCTTGGAGAATCTTGAGCATTACTTTACTAGCGTGTGAGATACATTATATCCTATATGCTATATTATTATTTTTGCATTTTTTAATTTTTTTAGTTTTCCTTCACTCCCACCCCTCAACCTCAGATTAGTTTAATAATTATATTCTTCTGCTCCTTTATCAATACTTTTATAATATATAAACTGTTACTGTTTTCTTTACAAAAATGGCACCAAAATGGCATATTATCTACACTCTGTGCATAATATACGCCCCCATGAAAATATCTCATGAAAATCCTACAAACTTAACTGCTGTTGTTACAATCTTTTAAATAGCTGCTTGATATTTGATAATGTAGCATATTTTGTTCATCCATTCCTCCTTAGGGATATTCTGTTGGCTTTCGGTTGTCATGCCACCATAAACTATGTGTCAGCAATGGAATCTTATTATTGTTAATTATCAACTTGGAAATAATTATCTTTAGGTATTTCTATAGGCAAAGTCACTCTAAAATTCTCAATAATAAAAAATCTTTGGAAATGTAGATGTTTTAAGCCACATGAAGAAAATGGTAGAAGAGACTGACAGTGGGATGAAGAGTGGCAGCAGGTGGTGAGAGTTATGGATTCTGGACCATTTTAAGTTGAGAGAAAGCAGTTACAAGTCTACCTGCATCCCCTTTGAGGGGACGGGGTAATTGGATCCTGCTTTCTTCTTAGGTATAAATATTAGTTTCTGAAAGACATGAACTCTTCTCAAGATGATTCAAGTAACCAGCACATAGGAGAAATATGCATGATTATTTAAAAACCTTTTATTAATCTTTCTGTTGTTTTTCTGCTCACCAAGGGAACCTGAAGACCCAAGAGTAATCCTATCCCCTGAGACACTAAATCAAGATAATCTCCTACCCATCCAGCTGTGTTAGTTCCCATTCTCTGCATTTGGACTAGTGGGGTTCTTGAACAGAAATCAAGCACTCTTTCTCACTGAGCAATCACAGGAGTTCCTTTAGTTGTAACCTGCAAACAAGTATCTCAACATAGCATGTAGGAAGTAAGATTTTGGTATAGACAACAACAACCAAAGGCACAGATGATTTTTATACTGAAATGAATCACATACTAGAAGGTGAGTTCTTAGAAAGGTATATTTGTCTTATTTCCTCTTGTTTCCCTTCTTAAACTTATTCAGAGTTAAGTTACTTGGGGATTGTTAGACTTCCATCTAAAAGTAGTCATCAAGTCTCTCTCATATATGTGTATACACACACACACACACACACACACACACACACACATATGGTTAAACCTTGAATTAAACAAGGTTGAACACTCATCCATTTGCAGATTTTTTCAATAAATATATTGGAAAGTTTCTGGAGATTGCAACAATTTGAAAAAAATCACCTATAAATCATTGCCTAGAAATATCAAAAAAATTAAGAAACCATTAGGTATGTCATGAATACATAAAATATATATAGATACTAGTATATCCTTAAAGAGACAAAGATGAGTGACATTTAACATAAAACTAATATCGTGTTAGCTTTTGTACCATTTTGTAACTTTACTTTCAAAGACTTACATTCCCATACAGAATACCTCTCTTCATCATAATGGAAGAAACTATATTAGGCTATCATCACAGATACGTGTTTTTTTTTTTTTAAAGTAACAATGCTGTTAATATTGTATAATGAATATAGCTATAATACTGTATGTCATAAGTTTTCTAACAATTCATTCATTAGTGTATGGACTAGGCTACCTTGAAGCAATCATTTAGCAACATCTTCATTATCAATGCATGAGTTGTTATAGCTGTACAGAAATGTAAATTTCTTTTTCACTTATCTTTTCATTTTGATGTCTAGTATTAGTGATATGAGTAACACCTAAGTGTCTTCCATCCTAAAAGACAACATTAATATAGTGCTAAAACAGGTGATTCCTTTTGTAAACAGTTGACATAAACTTGCAATATCCATAAATACAATACAGTAAATGTATTTTCTTATAATTTTATTTATAATATTTTCTTTTCTTTAGTTTATTATACAGATATAATATATGCTACATATAACATACAAAATATTTGTTAATCGATTGCTATGCTATCAGTAAGGGAAGGTCAGCGGTAGATTATTCATCGTTAAGTTTCTGGAAAGTCAAAGTTTTATATGGATTTTTGGCTGTGCAGGGGCTGGGTGAGAAGTTGGTGCCACTAAGCCCTGCATTGTTGACAACATAAATGCGTAGATGTATGTATGGAATAGTAATAAGGACCTACGAACAGGGACTAAGTTGCTATCGCATGAACAGACAAGTCAAACACATACCTCTCAATGATATTCCTGCCTTAGGTCTCAGGCTATCTTGCAATTCACCTGATAAAAATTTTCATACTTTATCTAACCGGACTGTGATTTATCCTGGTGATGGGATCTCACTGCTACAGTAGAAACTTTAGAGATACATTTGTTCCATTTTTTGAGTTCTGATATCTCTCTATACATATATAGGGTAATTCTGACTCTGTTATTTATTCTCTTATATGAAAAATATAGCTTTAATGTAGCTTAAATCACATTGTCTACAGATCAGATCCATTTACAGGCTTTGCTAAGAGTAGATATCCTCATTTCTCCTATCTTGGTGAGTCTTCCCTCAAAAAATAATTCATAATAACCCTGACCTCAACAGTATTGCATTAAATTACAAACATAATTTCTGCCTTACTTTCCATTGTACACAATTCCAACTTTTCTTGACTTCAAGCTGTCATAGGCCCTTTTATCTTACATTGGTGCTCTCTTTCTTGTTACAGGTAGTAGGTTTTAAATAAGAATCAAATACTTGATGGAATTGTCTTCTCTTCTAGGAGTATCACCTGGATTTATGAGGAGTGGGAGATGAGGGGTGGATATCATCTCTAACAAAGCCAACACTAAAAAATACACACATATTTAAGATAGCAATATGTATCAGTATATTAGAAACCAGTCCCTACCTAGGGATTGTGGTTGGGGGAACACGTACGAAGTTTATGTTCTCAGAGCCTCATGAGAGACTATCTAAAATAAGACAAGCATGAGGCCAGCAGTGTTATGAGGGTTGCCATTTTCTGGATCATATGGGAGGTTGTAGGGATTCTGGATGGAGTTTAAATTCTTAACCTGCTCTGAAATTACTCAAAAAACTGTAAGACAGTAAATTTGAATTGTTTTATGCTACTAAATTTCTGGTATTCACTGGAAGGAATGATGCTGAAGCTAAAGCTCCAATACTTTGGCCACCTGATGAGAAGAGCTAACTCATTGGAAGAGACCCTGCTGCTGACAAAGATTGAGGGCAGGAGGAGAAGGGGATGACAGAGGATGAGATGGTTGGATGGCATCATCAACTCAATGGACATGAGTTTGAGCACACTCCGGGAGATGGTGAAGGACAGGGAAGCTTGGTGTACTGCAGTTCATGGGGTTGCAAAGAGTCAGACACGACTTAGTGACTGAACAACAACAACAATGATGCACCAATAGATATATGCAATGGATTTCTTGTACTTTCATCTGCATATCATCTATCTATTTGTGTGTGTGTGTGTGAAAGAGAGAGAGACAGATATAGAGAGACAGAGAGAGACAGAGAGAGAGACACAGAGGATGATAATGAAGTTATTCCATGCAGAAATGATCACAATATTGTAAAGTAACTAACCCCCAATTAAAAACAAAATTTAAAAAGAAAAAACAAAGAAGTTTGGTAATAAGCAAAGTGCAATATAATTTTAGAATTATCTACCATGTATGATGCAATTTCTATATAGAGAATAGGTTCTCAGTTCTCAATTAAATGCTGGGTGCTCTTGATATCCCATAGAGAGAAAAAGAGATCAAAAGCCTGGAGAAATGACAAACGTGAGCCTAGTGACAATGTTCATCCTCTCAGGCCTTCCCCACGCACCAGAGCTGGACACGCTCCTCTTTGGAATCTTCCTGGTGATCTATGTCCTCACTGTGGTGGGGAACCTTCTCATCCTTCTGATGATCACAGTGGATCCCTGCCTGCACACCCCCATGTATTACTTCCTGAGCAACCTGTCCTTCATTGACATGTGGTTCTCCACGGTCACTACACCCAAAATGCTGATGACACTGGTGTCCCCTGAAGGCAGTCCTATCTCCTTTCCCAGCTGTGTGGCCCAGCTCTACTCCTTCCACTTCCTGGGCAGCACCGAGTGCTTCCTCTACACCGTCATGTCCTATGACCGCTTTCTGGCCATCAGTTACCCGCTCAGCTATGCCGGCATGATGAGTGGGAGGACCTGCACTATCCTGGCCACAACCACGTGGCTCAGTGGTTCTCTGCACTCTGCTGTCCAGACCACACTGACGTTTCGTTTGCCCTTCTGCGGACCCAACCAGATCCAGCATTACTTCTGCGATGCACCACCCATCCTCAAACTGGCCTGTGCAGACACGTCCATCGTGGAGATGGTGATCTTTGTCAACATTGGGGTGGTGGCCTCAGGCTGCTTTCTCCTGATAGTGCTGTCCTACGTGTCCATCATCCATTCCATCCTGAAGATCCACACCTCAGAGGGGAGATGGAGAGCCTTCCAAACCTGTGCCTCCCACTGCATTGTGGTCCTTTGTTTCTTTGTTCCCTGTGTTTTCATTTACCTGAGACCAGGCTCCAAGGAGGCTATGGACAGGATTGTGGCTGTTTTCTACACTGTGCTGACACCCCTTCTGAACCCTGTGGTCTACACCCTGCGGAACAAGGAAGTGAAGAAAGCTCTGTTGAAGCTTAAAGACAAAGTAGTGTATTCACAGAGCAAATAATCTCTGCAATGTAGACTTGCCCATTTAACAATTATAGTCATAGAACAGTACAATGAAACATAGAAATATAATATAGTATAGTACAATATATGATTTTATCAGTGTGAAACAGTTTATGTATATAGTTCTCAGTATTAAACTTTATCCAAACTTATTAGTGAGGAAAATTTGTTTCAAGGATTTTTTTGAAATTGAAAAATTACAAATTTTTTATTTATGATGAACATGCTACGTTTTGATCTATGAAGTCATTTCTCTGCAACATGTTTATTTTACCTTTTTCTCTAATTTTATTTATATACAATTGACATATAACATGATTTTTACCTTTTTAAAGAGTGAATATTCAACTTGGATCTTGGACGCAGAATAGTGAGCTGTTTGTATATACCTAAGTTGATAATACGCTTTTTTGTTTATGTCTTATGCACACAAACTGGGGACACTGCTCAAGAATAGCAACAATTATCAGAGGTCACTTACTGAGGCAGCTGTACACCTGCCTCCTCAGTTTTTTTGTGGCTGCATGTGTGCATATGTGTGTGTGCGCCTGCGTGTGTGTTTGCACGATGGTTTCAAGGTAACTACCGCACTTCCCAGGTCATCTTGACCCTGGTCAGTGCTCCCACAGTGAAAGAGTCCCGCACATCTGAGAGGCTTGTTGTCTCTTCAGGTAGGTCTGCCAGAACAAGCTATGGATCTGAGAGGCTCCTTTCAGAGACTGGGAACCATCACCACCTTCAGCGAGCCCTGAAGTTTCTCAGGTTTGGGCAGTGTGATCAGGAGTAAGCTACCATCAGACACCTCCAGTCTCCATCACATAATCTGACCTTAAATTCCTGTATTAATGGACCAGATGCTCATATTCAGCACAACCATTCTATGCTGGGTCATTTCACTATGGATGGTGATAAGGGTCATGCTGCTCAGAGAGCACCTTCTCTCAATATTTCAGAGTCTTGGAAATTAAGATTCACCAAATCTCAACCTTCTCTAGGACAAGGACACCCTACATTGTAGGCTGGAGCCAAGGGTGCTTTCTATTTAGAAAGAAATTAGAAAAATTAATGTGTAATTAAATCACTTGGCATCATGGGATTTCAACATATTTCTTTTACAAGTTAGAAAAATAAGGGCTAGTAAAGACAAAACACCCTAAAAAAACCCCAGTGCATAGCTACACAAGCCCATACAAGTGGACTTCCACGTGCAATGGGGGAAGTGCTATAACTGCATGTAAACAAAAGCAAATATTGGTTCAAATATGGTTAGAAATAGTTTTATGCTCTGTATTTCTGTTTTTCAGCTGTGAAAGACCTTCTCTAGCAATACTGTTTGGAGGATTCAATAAGTTAGTAGAAGTAAAAGTGCTTTGAGAAGTGAAAGTGTTAGTCATTCAATCTCCTCTGACTTTTTGTGACTCTGTGGGCTATAGTAGTACCAATACGCAACACTTTTTAATTCAAGTTTTAACATTTAAACCTGGGACCACCAGTTAGATAGCCTGATTCTCAGGATCAATCCTTTTACAAACTGTTTTCTTGATTGACTAGTGATTCATGCATCTGCAAAAATACAGTATTTTTGAACATGTATGAAAGTAGTTTTCTTTAAATCACTGATAATAAATTAGTATCGTGATTAACACCATTATTGACAATGCAATTATTCCAAATGTTTTGATAAATTTGATATTTCCGTATTTACTAGTTTTCAAGTAATTTAACTGCAATAAAGTCCATGAAACATTAAAATTATATGGAATTAAATTATTCTGGAACAATTCAGAGGCAAAAACATAAATGTTATTGAGCTTGGGACACCTTATTTATTCTTTACTAGAGACTTTATCATTACATGAACCCTGTGTCATAGGTACTATTGATACATAATGTAGAAAACTGAAGATGATTAGGTTCCTTACTCAGAGTCACAGTTAGTAAGGAATGTGGTTACGGCTTAATCCCAAATGGGTTGGGTGAAGTCGCTCAGTCGTGTCTGACTCTTTGCAACCCCAGGGACTTTAACCTACCAGGCTCTTCTGTCCATGGGATTTTCCAGGCAAGAGGACTGGAGTGGGTTGCCATTTTCTTCTCCAGGGGATCTTCCCAACCCAGGGGTTGAACCCAGGTCTCCCACATTGCAAGCAGATGCTTTACCAGTCTAAGCCTCCAGGGAAGCCCTGCACCCAAATAGCCAGCATCAAAACCCATGGAGTGAAATTCTAGCCTGCATTGGTGTAACAGAATTTCAGGAACCTTTTAATTCTTTGAGGACAAAACATCAGTTAACATCAATAATCACTGAAATAACAAAGAACAGAATTTTGTACAGTTATGTGTAGTTTATATATCAAATGGAGGCTTTTTTTTTTTTAAAACTAATTTCCCCCATATACTATGAAAAGCACTTTAGCTACCCTAACTCCTTCTGACTTAGATTCTAAGTGCTTTATAACACTATTTATTTGTGAGCTCCACATTAAGTTGTGGACTTCCCAAGGAAAAATATTGTCTTTTCTTGTAGTATTCCACCTTCATAATAGTTGGTCTCATTTCTTTAAGATGCTCTCCCTGCTACAGACTCTTTCCACCTCCCAGTACGTTTATACTTTCTGAGGGACCCAACTTCTGATGCACACTCATAATTTTTGATATCACTGCTAAACAGGGGAGAAGGCAATGGCAACCCACTCCAGTACTCTTCTTGCCTGGAAAATACCATGGACGGAGGAGCCTGGTGGGCTGCAGTCCATGGGGTCGCTAAGAGTTGGACACGACTGAGCGACTTCACTTTCACTTTTCAGTTTCATGCATTGGAGAAGGAAATGGCAATCCACTCCAGTGTTCTTGCCTGGAGAATCTCAAGGATGGGGGAGCCTGGTGGGCTGCCATCTATGGGGTCGCACAGAGTCAGACACGACTGAAGTGACGCAGCAGCAGCAGCTAAACAAGGGCCTTCTCTTTCTGTCTATGCGGTTCCTGCCTTCCTTGTTCAAGTCCCTAATAGCTTCAGTTTGTCAGATATTTCCATTAGTAGATAAAGTTACTGCATCAAATTTCATGTGTTTAACCTTTTTTCCCTCTTATTCAACATTTGCCTATTATGCACTATGGTTGTCCCAGCAAAAAGTATGCTGAAGCTCAGAGGGTCTGTCCATAATCCTTCCTCATACCTTTCTTCTTTTAAAATTGAAAGAACAGTAATTCAGTTCAGTTCAGTTGCTCAGTCGTGTCTGACTCTTTGTGACCCCATGAACCGCAGCATGCCAGGCCTCCCTGTCCATCACCAACTCCTGGAGTCCACCCAAACCCATGTCCATTGGGTCGGTGATGCCATCCAATCATCTCACCCTCTGTCATCCCCTTCTCCTCCTGCCCTCAATCTTTCCCAGCATCAGGGTCTTTTCAAATGAGTCAGCTCTTCACATGAGGTGGCCAAAGTATTGGAGCTTCAGCTTCAACATCAGTCCTTCCAGTGAACACCCAGGACTGATCTCCTTTAGGATGGACTGATTGTATCTCCTTGCAGTCCAAGGGACTCTCAAGAGTCTTCTCCAACACCACAGTTCAAAAGCATCAAAGAAGTGATAAAAAGAGAAAGATGAGACAGATGGGACGACATGAAAAAGCTCTGGAAATAAAGTAAAATAATGGATAATTGAAATACTTCTGTAATGAATCCTTTTTATTGAAAGAAAGTGAAAGTCACTCAGTCATGTCTGACTCTTTGTGACCCCATGAACTGTATAGTCCCTGGAATTCTCTAGTCCAGAATACTGAAGTTGGTAACCTTTCCCTTCTCCAGGATATATTCCCAACCCAGGGATTGAACCCAGGTCTCCCGCATTGCAGGCAGATTCTTTACCAGCTGAGCCACAAGGGAAGCCCAAGAATGTTGGATTGGGTAGCCTATCCCTTCTCCAGGGGATCTTCCCAACCCAGGAATTGAACCGGGGTCTCCTGCATTGCAGGCGGATTCTTTACCAATTGAGCCATCAGGGACACCCATATTATCAAATATTAATCTGAACAGTGTTATTTGTAAATACTTGTTAATGTCATTATTATGCCCTAAGAGTTACAAGTGCTGTTTTTAAAACAGGAAAATAAAAAGAGTAAAATAATTCACAATTGGTATGTGCATTGCACTTAGGGAATGATGCTATTGTTCAGTCGCTCAGTCATGTCTGACTCTATGTGACCCCATGGACTGCAGCACACCAGGCCTCCCTGTCCTTCACCGTCTCCCAGAGCCTGCTCAAATTAAGGTCCATCGAGTTGGTGATGCCATCCAACCATCTTGTCCTCTGTTATTCCCTTCTCCTGCTTCAATCTTTCCCAACATCAGGGTTTTCTCCAGTGAGTCAGTTCTTCGCATCAGGTGGCCAAGTATTGGAGTTTCAGCTTCAGCATCAGTCCTTCTAATGAATATTCAGGACTGATTTCCTTTAGGATTGACTGGCTTGATCTCCTTGCAGTCCAAGGGACTCTCAAGGGTCTTCTCCAACACCACAGTTCAAAAGCATCAATTCTTCATTGCTCAGCTTTCTTTATAGTCCATCTCTCACATCCATACATGACTACTGGGAAAACCATAGCTTTGACTAGATGGACCTTTGCTGGCAAAGTAATGTCTCTGCTTTTTAATATGCTACCTAGGTTGGTCATAGTCTCTCTTCCAAGGAGCAATTGTCTTTTAATTTCACAGCTGTAGTCACCATCTGCAGTGATTTTGGAGCCCAAGAAAATAAAGTCTGTCATTATTTCCATTGCTTCTCCATCTATTTGCCATGAAATGATGGGACCTGATGCCATGATCTTAATTTTTTGAATGTTGAGTTTTAAGCCAACTTTTTCACTATCCTCTTTCACCTTCATCAAGAAGCTCTTTAGTTCCTCTTTGCTTTCTGCCATAAGGATGTTGTCATCTGCATATGTGAGGTTATTGATATTTCTCCCAGCAATCTTGATTCCAGTTTGTGCTTCATGCAGTCTGGCATTTCTCATGGTGTACTCTGTATATAAGTTAAATAAGCAGGGTGACAATGTATAGCCTTGATGTATTCCATTCTCAAATTTGAACCAGTCCATTTTTCCATGTCCAATTCTAACTGTTGCTTCTTGACCTGCATACAGGTTTCTCAGGAATGATGAAAGTTGAATGAAACTTTCAACACATTGTGCTGTATTTTGATGTATTCTCTTGAGGGTCTCCTTGAAATAACTTCTGTGGAGCACTGAACTTGTTCTTGGAGACATTATTATGGTGTTGTTCCTCTGTTAACCTGAATTTTAATATATTGTTTGTAGTATCATGATGTGTATGATTGATTCCTTGAAGCTGTTTTCTCTGAGTTTATTAGGACTTCAAAGGATCTTAAATTATAGAAGTAAATAGTTAAATTATAAGAAGTAAATAGTTAACACAGAATCTGGCTCAACTCCATAATGAATAGGGATGACTGAGAGTGGAAAAGCTGGCTTAAAACTCAGCATTCAAGACACTAAGATCATGGCATCTGGTCCCATCACTTCATGGAAAATAAAAGGGGAAAAAGTGAGATAACCATTTATGGGTTCTGGGCAATTTTATGTTTAGAATAAACAGCTGTGAGTTTATCTGTATCACTGATAAGGAAATAGGGTAACTGAGTCCTTCTTTCCTCTTAGGCATAAGTACTCACTCCAGAAAGTCATGAACTCCTCTCAGGAGTGTTCAGATAACAAACACATAGGGAAATATGTAAGTAATTATTAAAAATCTTTCATTAGTCCCTTTCTGTTGTTTTTCTGTTCATCTAGGGAGCCTGAACACCCAAGAGTAATCCTATTCCCTGAGAAAGCACATCAAGTTACATTCTACCTTTCTAGCTATGTGAGTTTCATTCTCTGCCCTTGAGTTATTTGGGTCCTTGAACAGAAACGAACCACTCTTTCTCAACAAGCAATCACAGGTACACCAGCTCTTTGAGTAGTAACTTGCAAATAAGTGCCTCGACATAGCGTGTTGAGTGTTCAACATTCTCCAGGGTGAAGGGTAAACACAAGAATTTTATATTGAAATAATCATGCAGTGAAGGTGAGTTCTTAGAAAAAAAAAATTTCTCTAATTTGCACTTGCTTTCCCTCTTAAGCATCCATTTTGAGATAAGATATTGTTATCTACCATTGTTAGATAAGACACTGATAACCAGTTGTAGTTATCAAGTCTTGACTGTCTCTCTTTCACTCTCTGTTTCTATTCTTTAATCTCTCTCTCTGTATGTGTAATACACACACACAAACTGCACTTAAATTTATATGCACACACATATATGTATATACACACAACATATACATATCTGTATATGTACAATTAGTAATAGGGACCTACGAAAAGGGACAAAGTTGCTACAGCATAAACAGACAAGTCAAACCCTGGTATCTCTTACGGATAATACCAGCCTTAGGTCTGAGGCTACCTTGCAATTCACCTGATGAAAAACTTCATACTTTTTGTGATCTATGTGATTTATCCTTGTGATGGGATCCCACTGGTACAGTAGACATTTTAAAGATATGTTTGTTTCATTTTTTTGGTTCTGATATCCACATAGGGTATTAGAGTAATTGTCACTGCTATTTACTCTTTCATTTCAAGAATATAGCTTTAATGTAGCTTAAGTCAGATTGTCTGGAGATAGTATCTATTCTGTGTGGGCTTTATTAAGAGCAGAGAACTTCATTTCTCTCACATTGGTGAATTTTTCCTTGAAAAATAGTAACAATCTTGAATTCAACAGTAGTTTGGATTAAACTAAAAACAGCATTTCTGTCTCAGTTTCCATTGTACACAATTCAAACTTTTCTTGACATTAAGTTCAGTTCAGATCAGTCTCTAAGTTGTGTCCAACTCTTTTTGACCTCATGGACTGCAGAAGCCAGGCTTTCCTGTCCATCACCAACAACCTGAGCTTGCTCAAGCTCGTGTCCATTGAGTTGGTGATGCCACACAACCATTTCATCTTCTATCATCCCCTTCTCCTCCTGCCTTCAATCTTACTCAGCATCAGGGTCTTTTCCAATGAGTCTGTTCTTCATATCAAGTGGCCAAAGTATTGGAGTTTCAGCTTCAGCATCAGTCCTTCCAATGAATATTCAAGACAGATTTGCTTTATGATGGACTGGTTGGATCTCCTTGCAGTCCAAGGGACTCTCAAGAGTCTTCTACAACACTACAGTTCAAAAGCATCAGTTCTTCGGCTCTCAGCTTTCTTTATAGTCCAACTCTCACATCCATACATGACTACTGGGGAAACCATAGCCATGACTAGACGGACCTTTGTTGGCAAAGTTAATGTCTCTTCTTTTTAATATGCTGTCTAGGTTGGTCATAGCCTTTCTTCCAAGGAGCAAGCGTCTTTTAATTTCACAGCTGCAGTCACCATCTGCAGTGATTTTGGAGCCCAAGAAAATAAAGTCTGTCATTGTTTCCATTGCTTCTCCATCTATCTGCCATGAAGTGATGGGACCGGATGCCATGATCTTAGTTTTTGAATGTTGAGTTTTAAGCCAACTTTTTCACTTTCCTCTTTCACTTTCATCAAGTGGCTCTGTAGTTCTTCTTCACTTTCTGCCATAAGGGTCGTGTCATCTTTGTATCTGAGGTTATTGATATTTTCCCCAGCAATCTTGATTCCAGCCTGTGCTTTCTCCGGCCCATCATTTCACGTGATATACTCTGCATGTAAGTTAAATAAGAAGGTTGATGATATACAACCATAACGTACTCATTTTCCTATTTGGAACCAGTCTGTTGTTTCCTGTCCAGTTCTAACTGTTGCTTCTAGGCCTGCATACAGATTTCTCAGGAGGCAGGTCAGATGGTCTGGTATTCCCATCTCTTGAAGAATTTTCCATAATTTGTTGTGATCCACACAGCCAAAGGCTTTGGCATAGTTAATAAAGCAGAAGTAGAAGTTTTTCTGGAACTCTCTTGCTTTTTCAATGATCCAACGGATGTTGGCAATTTTATCTCTGGTTCCTCTGCCTTTTCTAAATCCAGCTTGAACATCTGGAAGTTCACGGTTCACATACTGCTGAAGCCTGGCTTGGAGAATTTTGAACGTTATTTTGCTAGTGTGTGGGATGAGTGCAATTGTGCGGTAGTTTGAGAATTCTTTGGCATTGCCTTTCTTTGGGATTGGAATGAACTGACCTTTTCCAGTCCTGTGGCCACTGCTGAGTTTTCCAAATTTGCTGGCATATCGAGTGCAGCACTTTCACAGCATCATCTTTTAGGATTTGAAACAGATCAACTGGAATTCCATCACCTCCACCAGCTTTGTTCATAGAGATGCTTCCTAAGGCCTACTTGACTTCCCATTCCAGGATATCTGTTTCTAGGTGAGTGATCACACCATCGTGATTATCTGAGTCATGAAGATCTTTTTTGTATAATACTTTTTGTATTCTTACCACCTCTTCTTAGTCTCTTCTGTTTATGTTAGGTCCCTACCATTTCTGTCCTTTATTGTGCACATCTTTGCATGAAACATTCCCTTGGTATCTCTAAATTTCTTGACGAGATCTCTTGTCTTTCCCATTCTATTGTTTTCCTCTATTTCTTTGCTTTGATCACTGAGGAAGGCTTTATTATCTCTCCATGCTATTCTTTGGAACTCTGCATTTAAATGGGTATATCTTTCTATTTCTCCTTTGCCTTTAGTTTCTCTTCTTTTCTCAACTGTTTGTAAGGCCTCCTCAGACAACCATTTTTCCTTTTTGCGTTTCTTTTTTCTTGGGGATGGTCATGATGACTGCCTCCTGTACAACGTCAGGAACCTCCATCCATAGTTCTTCAGGCACTCTGTCTTTCAGGTCTAATCCCTTGAATCTATTTGTCACTTCCACTGTGTAATCGTAAGGGATTTGATTTAAGTCATACCTGAATTGTCTAGCTGTTTTCCATACTTCCTTAAATTTAAAAGTCTGAATTTTGCAATAAGGAGTTCATGCCTGAGCCACAGTCAGCTTCCAGTTTTGTTTTTGCTGACTGTATAGAGCTTCTCCATATTTGGCTGCAAGGGATATAATCAACCTGATTTCAGTATTGAGCATCTGTTGACGTCCATGTGTAGAGTTTTCACTGTGTTGTTGAAAGAGGGTGTTTGCTATGACCAGTGCATTCTCTTGGCAAAATTTTGTTAGCCTTTTCCCTGCTTCATTTTGAACTCCAAGGCCAAATTTGCCTGTTACTCCAGGTATCTCTTGACTTCCTACTTTTGCATTCCAGTCCCCAATAATGAAAAGAATATCTTTTTTTGAGTGTTAGTTCTAGAAAGTCTTGTAGGTCTTGATAGAACTGTTCAACTTCAGCTTCTTCAGCATGACTGGTTGGGGCATAGACTTGGATTACCGTGATATTGAATGGTTTGCCTTGGAAATGAACAGAGATCATTCTGTCATTTTTGAGACTGTACCCAAGTGCTGCATTTCAGATTCTTTTGTTGACTATGATGGCTACTCCATTTCTTCTAAGGGATTCTTGCCCAGATTAGTAGATACCATGGTCATCTGAGTTAAATTTGCTGATTCCAGTCCATTTTAGTTCACTGATTCCTAAAATGCCGGTGTTCACTCTTGCCATCTTCTATTTGACCACTTCCAATTTACCTTCATTCCTGGACCTAACATTCCAGGTTCCTATGCAATATTGTTCTTTACAGCATCGGACTTAACTTACATCAGCAGTCATATCCACAACTGGATGTTGTTCTCGCTTTGGCTCCATCTCTTCTTTCTTTCTGATGTTATTTGTCCAATATTTCTTGATATTAAATTAACATAGATCCTTTTCTCTTGTTCTTTCTTGTTACAGGTAGTAGGTTTTACATAAGAATCATGCTTCATAGAGTTAGTTGTCTTCTCTTTTGAGGTCATTTCCTGGACTTATGAGTATAAGGAAAGGAAGATTGGGGGAGAATATTATTTCTAACAAAGCTGGTAAGAGAAAATATTATATTTAAATGTTTAGGATAGAAATCTGTATGTGAGAAACCAGCTGCTTCCCAGTGGATTGTGGTTGGGAAAGCACATATGAAGTTTATATTTTCAGTGCCTCATAAATGACTGCATAAAATAAGACAAGTTTGAGGCTAGCAGTGTTGCGATGGTTGGTATTTTCTGGATCACATGAGAGGTTGTTAGGATTCTATATGAAGTTTATAGTTTCTTAATCTGCTCTGAGATTATTTCCTATATAAACAAATTAGTGGTAGCTAGTGAGACACCAGTACCAATACGTGATGAAATTTTCCTCAAAATTGTAGCTTTGAAATTGAGAAGTCTCTATAGCACAATGAGAATTTATTTTCTCTCTCTACTCTCTCTCTGTCTCTGTCTCTCGCTCTCTCCATAGCTATATCTATACATTTAAAAAAGCAAGGCAACAGCTCCAAATAATTTGCTATCGTTTACTGAGTACCTATGAATGTCGTTACTTTACTAAACATTTTTTGTTTATTATCTTACTTCACACTGACATCATCAATGAGGCAGGTGATCCTGAACTTCAGATGGGATGAGAGACCAACCTGAAACTTTGATTCAACATTGTGAGACCTGGAGCATACAACAAGCTAACATGATCCACAGAAAGTATAAACTAGAAAATTTGGCTTGTTTTATGGTGCTAAGTTAGTAGTATTCATGATATACCAATAGAAATTTGTGTGGTTTTCTCCCTTTTTTGCATCTATCTGTGTATGCCTGTGTGTATGGTGTGTGTGTTTGTGTGTGTGTGTGACAGAGAGAGAGAGAATGAGAGGGAAATAAGAGAGAGAAGATGAAATAGTTCTATCTCCTTTTTCAAGGGAGGTTTGTGGTAAGCAAAGTTGAGTATGACTCTAGAATTACCTACCATGTATAATGCAGTTCTCAATAAAATGCTGGGTGCTCTCGATGTTCCCATAGAGAGAGAGACCAAAAGTGTGGAGAAATGACGAACATGAGTGTAGTGACAACGTTCATCCTCTCGGGCCTTCCCCACGCACCAGAGCTGGACACGCTCCTCTTTGGAATCTTCCTGGTGATCTATGTCCTCACTGTGGTGGGGAACCTTCTCATTCTGCTGGTGATCACAGTGGATCCCCGCCTGCACACCCCCATGTACTACTTCCTAACCCACCTGTCCTTCATTGACATGTGATTCTCCACAGTCACTGTGCCCAAAATGCTGATGACACTGGTGTCCCCTGAAGGCAGTCCTATCTCCTTTCCCAGCTGCGTGGCCCAGCTCTACTCCTTCCATTTCCTGGGCAGCACTGAGTGCTTCCTCTACACCGTCATGTCCTATGACCACTTCCTGGCCATCAGTTACCCGCTCAGCTATGCCGGCATGATGAGTGGGAGGATGTGTGCCCTCCTGGCCACAACCACATGGCTCAGTGGCTCTCTGCACTCTGCTGTCCAGACCACACTGACGTTTCGTTTGCCCTTCTGTGGACCCAACCAGATCCAGCATTACTTCTGCGATGCACCACCCATCCTCAAACTGGCTTGTGCAGACACCTCTGCCAATGAGTTGGTGATCTTTGTCAACATTGGGGTGGTGGCTTCAGGTTGCTTTCTTCTGATAGTGCTGTCCTACGTGTCCATCATCCATTCCATCCTGAAGATCCGCACCTCAGAGGGGAGATGGAGAGCCTTCCAGACCTGTGCCTCCCACTGCATCGTGGTCCTTTGCTTCTTTGGCCCTGGTGTTTTCATTTACCTGAGACCAGGCTCCAAGGAGGCTATGGACAGGATTGTGGCTGTTTTCTACACTGTGATGACACCCCTTCTGAACCCTGTGGTCTACACCCTGAGGAACAAGGAAGTGAAGAAAGTTCTGTTTACACTTAAAGATAAAGTAGTGCAATCACAGAGCAAATAATCTCTGTAATGAAGATACACTCATTTAACAAAGTTAGTAATATAATTTAGTGATCAATAAGAAATGTATTACATTTATATTTCTCGGTGTTAAACTTTATCCAAACCTGCTACTCTGGAATATTTGTTTGACTAATGTTTCTGAGGAATTTTATCATAAAAACTATATTATATTTTAAACATGATTTTCCAGTTTATTAATTTAGTAAAATGAAAACATATATTATCTTAAACTGCATAGCTCCTTATAATATAATTTGGCTTAATCTTTTTTTTTTAAATTGAAGAATTACAATTTTTTTTTAGGATATAGTTGATCTAAAATGTGTTAGTTTCAGGTGTACAGCATAGTGATTCAGTTATACATATACATATATTCATTCTTTTTCAGATTCTTTTCCCATTTAGGTTATTAAAGAATATTGAATAGAGTTCCCTGGGCTGTACGGTAGGTCCTTGTTGGTTATCTATTTTATACATAGTAGTGTGTGTGTGTTTTTGTTAAACCCAGGGTCTTCCCTCTCCCTCTTCTCCCCCACCATGTTTGTCTTTTGGTAACCATAAGTTTATTTTTGAAACCTGAGTCTGTTTCTGTTTTGTAAATAAATTCCTTTATATCATTTGGAAAATTAGATTTTACAAAAGAGTCATATCATTTGATATTTATCTTTCTTTGTCTGACTTACTTCACTTAGTATGATAATCTCTGGGCCCATCCATGTTGTTACAAATGGCATTATTTCATTCTTTTTAATGGTCGAGTAATAGTCCATTGTATACATGTACCACATCGTCTTTTTTAAAAATTAATCTTTTTAATTGAAGGATAATTGCTTTACAGAATTTTGTTGTTTTCTGTCAAACATCAACAAGAATCAGCCATAGCTACACCCATGTCCCCTCCCTCTCAAACCTCCCTTCCATATCCTTCCCCATCTCACCCTTCTAGATTGTCTCAGAGCCCCTGTTTGAGTTCTCTGAGTGACATTTGGGTTGCTTCCATGTCTTGGCTGTTGTAAATTGTGTTACAGCAAACATTAGTGTGCATGTATCTTTTAAAATTAGAGTTTTCTCTAGATATATACCCAGGAATGAGATTGCTGGATCATATGGTAGCTCTGTTTTAAGTTTCGTAAGGAACCTACGTAGTGTTCTCCATAATGGCTGCACAAATTTACATTCACACCAACTGTGTAGGGGGTTCCCTTTTCTTTGCACCCTTTCCAGCATTTATTGTTTGCAGATTTTTTGATGATGGTCATTCTGACCGGTGTGAGTTGATATCTCAATGTAGTTTTGATTTCTATTTCTCTAATTATTAGTGATGTTGAGCATCTTTGCATGTACTTTGTGGCCATCTGTATGTCTTCTTTGGAGCAATGTGTATTTAGATCTTCTGCCTATTTTTTGATTGAGTTGTTCGTTGGTTTTTTTTTTTGACATAGAGCTACCTGAGCTGTTTGCATATTTTGGAGATTAAGCCTTTTTTAATTGCTTCATTTACAGACTTTTTTCCCCATTCTGAGCGTTGTATTTTCTTTTTGTTTATGGATCCCTTTGCTGTGCAAAGTCTTCTAAGTTTAATTAGGTCCCTTTTTTTATTCTTCATTATTTTAGTAGGTGGATCAAAAAAGATCTTGCTGCAACTTATGTCAAAGTGTCTTCTGACTACTTTTTCTTCTAATTGTTTTATAGTATTACTCTTATTATTTTAAATTCACAGTTATGTTTTAGATAAATTAAAAATAAGAAAAATAATAATTTACTAATATTTGTTCTTTCTCTGATGCTTTTTTAAAATGTCAATTCAAGCATCTGACCTAGATTATTTTTCTTTTGCCTAAAGAACTACTTTTAATATTTTTTGCAAGGCAAGCCTGTGGGCAAGATATTCTCTCAGATTTTGTTTATCTGAGAATGTCATCATTTTACCTTCAATTTGAAGGATAACTTTATTGGATTTAAAATTCTAAGCTGGTGATTTTTGTATTTCAACACTTTAAATATTTTACTCAACTCTTTTTTGATTGCCCAGTTTCCAATGAGTTTCTCTGTAATTATTATCTCTGTTTCATGTAGGTAAAATATCCTTTGCTCTTGGTTTCTTTCAAGATTTTCTTTTCTTTGCTGTTTTGTTTTATTGGCATATACTTGATGTACTATGTTATTTTCAGGTGTGCAACACAGTAATTTATTTATTTATTTTTTTAATTAGTTTATTTTCTATTTTTTAACTTTACAACATAGTAATTTAATGTTTAGTTACATTATAAACTGATCACCATGGTAAATATGGTAACTATCTCTCTCCATACAAAGTTATTATAATATTATCGACCATTTTCCTTATGCTGTATATTTCCATGACTTTTTTATTTTGCAACTGGACATTTGTTATTCTTAATTCCCTTCACCTATTTCTCTCTTCCCCCAACACCATCCCCTCTGGCAACTACCCACTTGTTCTCTGTGTCTGTGAGTCTGGTTTTTGTTTTATCTGTTTTTTTAGAGATCACAAGTTGGTGAAATCACACAGTATCTGCCTTTCTGTTTCTGACTCATTTCACCTAGATCCATTTATACATAAGTGGCAAGATTTTATTTTATTTTTTATGGCTGAGCTATATCCCATTGTGACATATATATATATATATATATGCTTCTCAGGTGGCTCTAGTGGTAAAGAACTTGCCTGCCAGTGCATGAGACATAAGAGATGTAGGTTCAGTTCCTGTGTGGGGACGATCCCCTAGAGGAAGGCGTGGCAACCAACTCCAGTATTCTTGCCTGGAGAATCCCATGGACAGAGAAGCTTGGTGGGCTACAGTCCCTGGGGTTGTAAAGAGTCAGGCATGACTGAAGCAATTTTGCACACGTACATGCCAATATTTATCCATTCATCTGTAAATGGACACTCTGTCACAGTCTTTTTTATATTTAAAAATTCTTAAGTTTCATGTTTCACATTAGTACCTATGATTCATTTGGTGACAGCTTTTGTTAATGTGAGGTACAGATTGAGCCTCTATTTTGTTTGCGTATTTGTTTGTTTTTGATATGAATATCTAATATTCCTACCACATTGTAAAGCCCATCATTTCTTCATTAAATTGCCTTTGTGTTTTTGTCAAAATTATTGATCTGATAAATGCAGATCTATTTCTGGACTCTGTACCTCATCTCACTGAGCTATGTACTCCTTGGATTATTTCTTTTTTTTTTACTGTTGAGTGGAGGTGGTTTAAGTATTTTTGATACTAAGTCTTTATCAAATAGATGATTTGCTCGTTTCTCTCATTCTGTGTGTCGTTCTTTTACCTTCTCCATGTCCTTTGGAGGCACTCCTTATATTGAGCAGTGAAAACATCTGAGGAACCTGGCACTTTCTGACTAATAAGGAAACCCTCTGGATTAAGTATACAATTTCACTTGACTTTTTCTTTAATTTTATCCAAAACTTAACCATAGTTTTGATAATTGTATTTTTATTACAATGTTCCAGTGTACTTTTATTACAATATTTCAGGAGCCCATTGGGTAACTGAAAATCACTGAAAATTTTTAAGTTAGAAAGGGGCAGATGTATGCTTTCAGAACATATTCTCCAGCTATGTATATGGCCAAATAAGAGGGAGTGTATGGGAAAAGCTAGAATTATAACTGGCATCATTACATTTCAGCATATAGTTCAATAAAAACTTAAAAAGCTCTGAACTTGTGTGGTGGTTGAGGGAAAAGGATGGAAGTCAGTGTGTCTGTTGACCCTAATGCTGAGCATGTGAGAAATGTGAGAAACATTTGGAAGGCTTTCACCAGAGAACAATGCAATTTACAGTTATTTATGGAGTGCCTACTGTGTACTCTGAAGTATTCACAGAGCTACAAGAGAAGTGGCAAAGAAGACAGAAGAAATGTTAGTCTTTATAGAGCTTACAGTGTATAGGGGACACAGGAATTAAAGGGAAAAATGTCTGGTGAGTGTTACGGAAAGTTTTGAGAACATATATGATGTCAACTGACATTGCTGATTATATACCACGTGCCATGTACTGTTCTAACCATTTTATGTGTTTTTTTCCATTTAATCATCAAGACAACCCAATGAAAGAGATGCTATTATTATCATCACTATTTTAGAAATTACAAACCTGAGGCATAGAGAATTTAAGCGCCATGTCCAAGTTAGTAAGCATAGGGGTAGGACTGAAACTCATACCCTCTAATTGAATAGGCCCCACTCTTTCCTATGATGAGAAGGATTTGATGACCTCAGTTAATGAAATAATACATTTAAGGACACAGTTGGAAAGTATTGATTAGAATCAGGGTGCAAGGAGTCATAGGAGAAGGGTTTCTGTGTGTTTATTCACAACATTTTTATCGGTAGCCTTCTCATTCTATTTCTTTCTCACCATGGGGAAGGAAATTTGTGTTTTTTCTCGAGTATTTTTCAATTTTTAAAAGTATGTCTTCTTTATTTCCTACCACTTTCACAATTTCCTTTTCCTATTCCTAATTAAGAATATCATTAAGAAATATATCATCTCTTTTTTTAATTGTTGTTATGAGATTTGGTTTTTTTTTCTACTTGGAAAAGATGAATGATTCTGTTAATGATAAATAAAGTAAGACTAATGGGACTTTAAAGTCTTTTTATGTGTGTACCTTTCTTATATCCTTCATTGTACAGAAATCCTCATGACAGTTTCCAGTTAGTTTTCAGTGAGAATTGTTCTGTATGTAGGTGTATTTTTGATGTGTTTGTGGGGGTTGTGAGCTCCAAGTCATCCTACTCTGCCATCATGATTTCTCTTCCTGCCCTTTATGTGTTTTTAAAACTTGAAAACCTATAAGTAAATAAGTGCCTAAGATGTTAATTAAGAATAAATACACACGCGTGCATGCTAAGTGGCTTTAGTTGGGTCCAACTCTTTGTGACCCTATGAACTGTAGCCTACGAGGCTGCTCTGTCTGTGAGATTCTCCAGGCAAGAATACTGGAGTGGGTTGCCATGCTCTCCTCCAGATCTTCCTGACCCAGGGATTTAACCAGCTTCGCTTCTGTCTCCTGCATTATTAGCAGGTGGGTTCCTTACCACCAGTGCCAGCTGGGAAGCCCCAAGAATAAATACATATGTATCCCAATTTCTGCATACTGTTAGGCCTTTTGATTGTTACCTCTTATGTTGTTGCTGTTTAGTCACTAAGTCTGTTGTCTACTATGTGTGTGCGCGCATGCTCAGTCGTGTTGATTCTTTGCTATTATAGCCCATCAGGATTATAGCCCGCCAGGCTTCTTTGTGCATGAAATTTTCTAAGCAAGAATACTGGAGTGGGTTACCATGCCCTTCTCCGGGGATCTTCCTGACCCAGGGATCGAACCCATGTCTCTCACATCTGTTGCACTGGGAGGCCGATTCTTTACCACTAGCGCCAGCTGGGAAGGCCTGCTGTTGTTGTTTAGTCACTAAGTCGGTTATCTACTATAGATATTATTAAATAGATTTCAAAAACATTTAATGGACAATGCTTAAAAAGATACACAGTCTTATAAGCTTTTATTACCTCACCTATCTGTGATCAAAGTTACAAACAATAAGCATCATTTTTACATAATTACTAATAACTTGTAAAATTTATGTTTGGAGAGATCACATGAAAACTGGGCTCAGAAGAAATGTATCACGGGTAGATGGATAGTAGATAGAATGAATTTAAAAAATACATATCTAGCTACTGCTCTACATGTGCTCTTATTATAAATCAGTGGTACGTAGTCTACATGGTAAGATAGAGAGTTTGAATTTCAGACAAGAATAATGGGTGTCATCATAAAGACATTTAATTGCTTGTCAGAAATTCCTTAGAAGATACTGATCATTGCTTAAGAGTGACAGTCGTCATCAACTACAAGCAAATGCGCTTTGGGCAAAAAAGAGTCATAAAGAGATGCGAAAGGAGATGGGCAGGGTAAAGCTCAAGGGTCTTACTCTCCGAGGACTAGGAAAGGGTATACCTTGCTCATCCAGAGGGTCAAACTTGGAGAGAAAACTAGGAGCCAGATTCTGATGTTTTAGTATCAACTTGGCTCTGTCCCCAGAATTAAGTCTGTGAGCTTTAGATTCAAAAAATTTGTGGCTCAATTCCTACCTCTCCTACTCAACGTTGTGTAATCTTGGGAAAAAATTACTGTCTCTGATGACCATGTCATCATTTATAAAGTGGACTAATAATAACTACCCTGTGTGGATGTTGTAAGAAGTAAATAAAATAAGATTTTAAAAGACGTTTTTCACAAGTAGGCTCTCTTTAAATGTTAGTTCCACTTTCCCTGTCTTGGATTGGTCTGTTGAATCCTGAGAAGCTGGAAAATCTTATTTAGATTCCATAGAAACAGAAACTTCCAAGGTGAATGATCTTTTCATTATGTTACAATTTCTTCTACAACCATAAAAAGTAAGGGAATAGGTAGAGACTCAAAAAATGACAGAGAAGGAAGTCAAATCTGTGAGGTCTATGAAGAACAAAAAGGGTTCTTGGATGTCTACCCAGAATAGAAAATTAGGGTGGCCACAGGGGATCCACAACTTCTTTGATTCCTAATTGCTTGAAGATTATCTTGATTACCGTGTAGTCTTTTCTCAGTCATGAGCTCTCTCAACATCCAGCATTTGATTGTTCCCTGTGCTCAAGGGCTCCTGCTCCCTGAGTCCTGTGATGAATCATGGATGGGGCTCCAGAGGGAGTAAGTGATCATTTAAAACCCTATGAATGTAGGAGATCTTACTTCTGCTAACTCTGAAAAAATCACCCTAGATGATGGGTGAGCCATCAGACATATACCATCCTCTGTCTGTGCAATCCTGAATGGAAAAGACCATTTGGGGTCTACTCTTAGAGAGCCCAAATCTATTTCCATGGCACCCAGGGAAGAGAGATGTTCAGAATGGTGAGTCCCACAAGTCTATAGAAGAAACTGAACTTAAAGGTGGGAAAAACAACATTTGTTTTCCGTAACTGAGCCATGTAACTGCTCAGAGCATTTTCCCATCTTCTTTAATTTTCACTTTTACTCCACTATGGACTCCTGACTAGCACTGTTGGAAGCAATCATGACTAAGAGCTTCCTTCCCATTTTGTGCAATGACTAGAGCCCTTTCCTCCATTCACCCCACAAAATAGCACGCAGAAATACATTCATCTATTTCTTTTGTTGTTCCTTAATCATTAATTCAGCATCTGTCACTTTTAAAGAACCGCGCACTTGCTTAAGAATAAAAATTAGTTGCATATTCTCCCTGACAATGGATAAAACACATTTCTAGGACATGGAGAAAATAATAATTTTTATGATAAATGGTATGCAAAAGACATTCTCCTGACCTCTTCCAAATCATATGACGAATGTATATGTTTCTTATTAAATGGCTCCCTTTTCTTCTCCTTTTCCTAAAATATTATTTCTCAAAGTTTGGTCTCTCATTCCTTCTTTGTCCATAATTTACCCTGTCTCTCCTGGTGACTTCGTTCAGGCTTAAGATACTAACTCTGGTCTTCACATAGGTAGCTCCTTCCCAAATTCTTTAGCATGGATATCTCTACAGAAAATACAATTACAATGAACCATTATACAGCATCTTACTGTGTATCAAAATCTTTCCTGAGCGTCACCACATTTAATCTTTACAGCAATTCTGGGAGGTAAATATTATCTCAGTTAATCAGAAAAAAATATTCAATGGGTACCCTCTGTTTATCCAGCACAATTATAAGAATATCATGTATCTTCAAGGGGCACAGTTATATCAGAACATGTCAAAATAAAGATCTGTAGGACACACATGAGGGAAAGGAGACTATTCAATTGTTGAACAGAAATGTTCCTATTTTACCCCTCTTATCCTTCCTTAATTATTAGTAATGCTTTCTTTGACTCTCAGAAGTGTCCTGCTTGGAATAATACATTTAACTGATTGGTTAAGGTTGAGACTACTGGTGCAGGGAATACTTTCTGCTTATATAAAGATGAGAAATTGAGATTCCAAGATTATAAACAACTTGAGTAGATGGAGAGCATTATCTTACCATTTTTTGGGTTTTTTAGAAGACAAAATTATCAATCAATAACTATTAATAATATTAGTTATAAAAGAAGATCAGAGAAGTTGACCAGGAATTATAATTAGAAGTTCAAACCATTATAATTGGACATTTTAAATACATTTTGCATCTCAAAAAAAGCAAATTATAATGGTAAAAACTGTAACAGAAAAAGACATCTCTCTTCTTTTCTAAAATTAAGTTATTGGAGTATAGTTGCTTTATAATATTGTGTTAGTTTCTATACTGCAGGAAAGTTAATTAGCTATACATATACAGAAGTCTCCTCTTTTTTTGGATTTATTTCCCATTTAGGTCACCAAGGAGCATTGAGTAGAGTTCGCTGTGCTATACTATAGGTTTTCATTAGTTATCTATTTTATGCATAGTATCATGGCATCTCTTCTTGAGAAATTCAGAAGCTCAGCCATTGTAGCAGACAGCTGACCACAGCACTGCCTACTGGCTCTTTCATGTTCTCGACATAATGAATTTTTTCTTTAAAATAAAAGAATTATACTCTTAAAAGCAAAACACAGAATGATGGCTACCAGGGTTAGGGGACAACAGGAAATGAGAAATTGCTAATGAACAGGTATAAAGTTTCACTAATGCTGTAAAACATTATGTTCATAGTTAATATTATCTTGTACACTTCACATGAGTAGATTTCATGTGAAGTTTTATTACCACAATAAAATTAAAATTAGAATTTAAGAGAGAAGACACAGAAAAGTCTTCAGAATTGAAATACTTTGGATTTCAAAATTTCAGTATTTAGCAAACATCAAATATTCCAAAAATTCATCTTTATATATGATGACTTCACTAAAATCTATCATCTACGTAGTCTCTAAACATCTACTAATCTCTAAACAAACTAAACACTAGGATAATAATCAAATATGTCACTGTTAATTTCTTTTCAGGCAAATAACCTTCAGTTCAGTTCAGTCACTCAGTCGTGTCCGGCCCTTTGAGACCCCCATGCTCAGACTAAGAAATACATCTAATTAGAATGATATCATATATCCAAATCTTACTGCTCCTTAAACTGTATCACAGTCCATTCTTCTTAACAGAGGTGTGGGTGCTCAAATTGACCTTTGATGAATATTTAGGGTGTTTGGACACATATTTGAGTCACTGTAGCTCTGTAAAGGAGTCAGGAGGGTCAAGCTTCCACATGTTTTCAGGTTGATCTTAAATTTAGGACATTTTTGTTGTTGTTGTATAATTGGTTGTGGACTTAATTCAAACTATGCTCATCTGCTCAGTATTGATGCCTTTGTTCTCCTAGTACATCCAGTATTTCACTTTGTTAAAGCTTCATATTGCTTTGAATCCCTATTCATAAAGGAATGTGATATACATCTGCTTTACTAGCCCCTAAATATTATTCCCAGAATTTCTGATTCTTAATTTCAACATCATGCTTATGTGTAAACAAAGATTAGTGATGATGAATGTATTGGTATTGTGTCTGTCACAATCAGCCTCCACATTCATGCTTTCTGGTCTTTTGTCTCCCCTAGACCTTTCTCCCAGGAATATGAGGAACCACACAGAGCTGAATGAGTTCATCCTACTGGGAATACCTCAGACAGAAGGACTGGAGACTGTGCTCCTTGTCATCTTCTCCTTCATTTACCCCTTGACCCTGCTGGGAAATTTGCTCATCCTTCTAGCAATTGTCTCCTCCTCGACTCTTCACACTCCCATGTACTTCTTCTTGGCACTCCTATCGATTTTGGACATGCTGTTCCCCTCTGTCACCTGTCCCAAGATGCTAGTCTATCTCTCTGGCCAGAGCCGAGCCATTTCTTATAAGGGATGTGCTGTTCAGCTCTTCTTCTATCATTTCCTGGGTTCTACAGAAGGCTGCCTCTATTCTGTGATGGCTTATGATCGCTTTGTTGCCATCTGTCACCCACTGAGGTATAAGCTCATTATGAGACCTGGAGTATGTGTTGGTTTGGTCACGGCAGCCTGGTTGGTGGGTTGTCTTCATGCCACCATCCTGACATCCTTTACCTTTCAGCTACCTTACTGTGGCCCCAATCGGGTGGACCACTTCTTCTGTGACATTCCTGCTGTCTTACCCCTGGCTTGTGCTGACAGCTCCTCTGCCCAGGGAGTAGCTTCCACTAGTGTTGGCTTTCTGGCTTTAATGCTTTGGTTGAGTATTTGTGTCTCCTACAAATGCATTGGGATTGCCATTTTGAGAATCCATTCGGCTGAGGGCAGGCAGAAAGCTTTCTCTACCTGCAGTGCTCACCTCACTGCCATTCTCTGTGCCTTTGGACCTATAATCATTGTCTATCTGCATTGCACACCCAACCCCTTGCTAGATGCCACAGTGCAACTATTAAATAATACTGTCTCACCCATGCTGAACTCGTTAATCTATTCCTTAAGGAACAAAGAGGTGAAAAGTTCCCTAAAAAGGATTTTCCACAATGCAGTATTTAGTGTTCTGCAATAAATTAAAGGTTTTATAATGGATTTCAAAATGTATTGACTCTTAACATCACCCACCTACTCAATCAAATAAGTAATCAGATAAATAATCAAATAATATCAATGGAAAATGCTTTCTCTAAAGCATTAAGTTTGCCTAATAAGATTTTCTATTTTTGTGTGTAATTATAAACCCTGAGGCCCCATAAGTAACTTCATAATTCATACTATTCTCAAATGCATTAATCCTGGGAAAGGAATCCAAGGGAAATTGCAAGAAGCTTGAGACAGATTTCTTATAATAGCCAATTTTGCCTGATTGAAAGTAGTGAAGATCTATGGCAATCCAAAAATCATCCTTCAATAGCCATCTCTGTGCCAAATTCGTTTTTCTTACTTCACTTAGACTGTAATTATTCCTCGGTTGTACCTATACACATTTCAGTTTGTCCATGTTGCTAACAATAGTATTAATCACAATTGCCAGAACATGATCTGTGATGAATATTCCACAGATACCATCTTATGTAATCTTCATATCACCCCCATAAAGGAGTTTCAATTTCAAAAAAAAGAACTTTGAGGATTAGAAGCTTCAAATAATGGACATTTGCACATTAAGTGGCAAATCAGACCTCACATTCGATCTTGTTAATTCCATAGCTCTTAGTCTTAATCCCTCTACCACATGACTGCCCTGAAGGACCTGCTTGGCAGTTTACTCAACCTCACTACCTCTCTCTAGAGCTCATGATACACAGAGAGCATTCAATAAATAACTAGTAAAATATGCACAGACTTAGGTCATGTTTATATGTTGACTTTATTATTATCTCCATTAATTCTGTGCCACAATTCATTGTATCCCTCTGTACACGGCGGCGTTGAGATATAGAGATAAGTATCTTGCCATTCATAACACATTTAATTACAGTAAAGCCAGTTCTAGCCCAGGCTCTCTTAACTCTTGTCATTTTTTTCCTACGCTACCATACTGACATCATCCCAGGTTACTCTTTAGTGTGAAAGGATTGGGAAAGCCTTCCTGTTCAGTGTTGTTTGAAGAGATGTCCTGATTACTGGGTTCAATGACCAGGCTTATTTGGTTCTCCCACCTTACATTTTCCAAGTTGGTTTCCAACGATACTCAAAACGATCATTATTTTTCAATTTTCTCCAGAAATCAGGGAGAAAGAGAGAGCAATATTTACTGCCCTTAGTTTTTATGACGTTTTACTAATTTATAGTTATTTTGTATTCCATTTTTATTCCCTAAAGTTTGCTTTCTACTTGAAACCATTAAAAACAAAACAAAAAAATGAAACCCCGAATTAAATACATTGTTGCCTTTATAGAAGGCATGAGAATAAAAGGACAAAATAAGCCCATTTAAACGTAGACAATGGTTTCATGTACAATGTGAGAGTTCCAAGGCCCTTCCTAACCTGACCAGTAAAATCTAACATCACAGTAAAAATTCCTGTGCTTTGGGAATGTATCCTAGACAATATGCTGTATTTAAGCAATTCTACTATTAGTTTGATATCCTATTAGTGCTGGATATTGGTGGAAAACCCACATGTTATGATATCTGAAAAACCTGGATATGGATTATGGACAGATACTTATCATACCAATACTTAAACTTGTTCAGTAGATTTCTTTTCTATGCAATGGAAAATTCCATCATGTTTGTCTTATTCACTATTATACCCACAGGACGTGGCCCAGTGGTCTACTAGGCACTGTGGGTGAGTTTCTTGCATGAATAAATGGATACCACTTAGACCTTCAAATCAAATGCAATTACCTATTCATTTACATAAAACAGAGACATGAGTGAAATAATTAGGATACATAAAAGCAACATTCACTAATTTAAATATATATTCTTATTAAAGTTGAAGACGTATGAAAGCTAAATATGAATGAACTCCAACTACTTGCCTCCTTCTAATAATTACTGCTTAGCATTGAAAAAAAATCAAAGCAGCTTAAATCTTTCCTATATGTGAAGTTTTAGTACAGCACCCAACATAAAATTTTATTTAAATGATGTGTACACACACACACATGCACACATTGCTTTTTAATACTGTACTCCATCAACAGTAACAACAAACAAATATCTTGATTAAAAAGGAGGTAAAGGACTTAAACAGACATTTCTCCAAAAAAGACACACAAATGGCCAATAAGCATATGAAAAGATGCTCAATCTCTACCGTTAGAGAAATTCAAACCAACTTCAGGAGAAATCACCTCACACCCATTAGAATGGCACTTACTGAAAAAAAAAAGGAAAAGTTAAGAAATGTGAAGAAGTTGGAAACATTGTGCATTATTGGTGGGGATATAAGGTGGTGCAGCCACTATGGAAATCAGTGTGGTGGTTCCTCAAAAAATTTAAAAATAAAATTGCCCTGTGATTCAGCAATTATCCTTCTGAATTATGTCCAAAAGGGTCTTGAATAGATATTTATAGCATGCTCATCATCGTGGCATTATTCACAATAGGCAGGAGGTGGAAGCAATTCAGGTGTCCATTACTGATGAATAGATAATCAAAATGTGGTCCATACATACAGGCAATAGCTCTCCCATCTTTACAAGGAAGGAAATTGACATATGCTACTAGATGGATGAAACTTGAAGAGATTATGTTAAGTGAAATAAGCAGTCACAAAATAAGACAAATACTATGTGATTTCTGTATGATTTAAGTATATGAGGTTTATAGAGTTGTCAAAATGTAGAAAAAGAAGGTAGAATGGTGGTTGCCTGGGCTTTGGGAAAGGGAAAATAGTTTAATGGATATAGAGTTTCCTTTTGTAAGATGAAAAAGCTATGAAGTTTGGTTGCACAACAGCATGAATATATTTAGCATTACTGAACTGTACACTGAAAATGGTTGACATTAAATTTTGTGCTTTATGTCTTTTAGCACAGTTTAAAAATTAGGCTGCTTATTTAGTTTTCACATATCCTGTGCTTTTTGAGTTTGCTAGTCTCCCCTTTTTCTTATAACTCCATCTGCAGTTCAGTCAGTTCAGTTCAGTTCAGTTCAGTTGCTCAGTTGTGTCCAACTCTTTGCGACCCCAGGGGCTGCAGCAAGCCAGATTCTTCTGTCCATGGGATTCTCCAGGCAAGAATACTGGAGTGGGTTGCCATTCCCTTCTCCTGGGATCTTCCTGATCCAGGGATCAAACCTGAGTCTCCTACATTGCAGGCATATTCTTTATTGTCTGAGCCACCAGAGAAGCCCACGTTTTTCTGTTACCTTAATAATTTTACAAGGGCTTTATAACACTTCTTTTTTAAAATAAGCCTTTTTTTTTTAAAGAGACATCTAAATATGCAATTATTGAGGCAAGATATCTGAACAGAAAGTTTTGAGGAAAAAATCGAGAGCAATTACTTCACAGAAAAATTGGACAGTCATTTCTAAAACCATGGTGTATTATATATTATGTTGTTTATAGATTATGCCTAAACTAATTTGTAAAAACAGGTTCTGATCCCAAAGACTGGGGTTCTATTATTCTCATTCTCATACTGTTACTCTCCTTTGTTGGTTCTGATCTTCTCGGTGTTCCCAGGAGATACCTGTGTGGAGGCTTTACCTGATTATTAGAATCCAGGTCTAGTTCTCAGGGTAATTTCAGGTACAGAAACTTCAATGCAAAAAAATTCTATTCTGATGTCATCTGGTTAGGCTAAAGCAGGATGTTAATCCACATACATTCCCAGTAGCATTTCTCTGAGTTAGTTACCATCTTTTCTCCTTTTTTTCCTCACCAAGTATCTCAAACTTCTACAGTCCAAGGACCTTCCTTATTTGTTTTCCTCAATGTATTCGAGCTCCTCCAGCCACTCTCCCCATGATAGCCGGTGCTATCTCTTCATATGCCCTCTTTCCAATAATACACTCAAATACAAGACTACTAAAAACCCTCTTAGAGCTTTTTAAACTTCCTAATATAGAGACCACAGTATTGAAAGTGACCAATCCAGCCCTGGGTAACCATTTCTTACGTGGGCTCTCAAGCTTTATCTTGGGCTTTCCTGGCGGTTCAGTTGGTAAAGAATCTGGCTGCAATGCAGGAGACGCAGGTTTGATCCTTGCGAAGATCCCCTGGAGAAGGAAGTGGCAACCCACTCCAGTGTTCTTGCCTGGAGTATCTCATGGACAGAGGAGCCAGGTGGGCTACAGTCCGTGGGGTCACAAAGAGTTGGACATGACTGAGCGACTAACACACACACACACACCCATGTGTCTACCTACCTATGTGTGTTTATTTTGAGAAATATAAGAAAAATTATTAATCAAAAAGTTAAGATTAAAAAGGAATTATGCAAAACTACATATAGGGTATGATTGTAAATAGTTAAAAATATAACTGTGTTTATAACAATTGGAAAGAGCATATTACATAAGGTCGAGGAAAGATACTGGTATTTTTCTCGCTCTTTTGAATATTTTACCAAATAGTTTATAAAGTTGTAATGCTACATTTACAATGAGTATTTACTATATTTATGAAATAATGAGATGTGTAATGGGAAACGGGTGTTAGGATAGACAGGAGGACCTCTAATTACTCCCTTTGCTCATTCACGATTCTTAAGTCTAAGATTGGGCCGCTGGGGATAGTGTCTCAACAGAAACTCTCTGGTTTGAAAATATCATAAATCTAGCATTTCAGGACCAGACTACATGACAGGGCTGAGTGTGGAAACTTTGTGTTTTGTACTCAAGAGTACAAGGTGCAGAACCTTGCCTCTATGTCATGGCATCTTACGCCAATACGGACTTTTGGCTTTAAAAACATATTCTTGCCAAAAAACTTGACAAAAATCCCTCTGCCCATGTTAGGTGTGTTTTCCATTAGCTGGTGTTTGTCTAAAACTTTACCTTCTTCTATTCAACTCTTGTTCTGCTTACACTATGCTTCTTCCTTTTCTCTCTCTCTGTCTTGCTTTTAACTCTACTTCTCCTGGTCATTTCCCCTGTTCAACCAACTGAAGAAGGAGAATTATGGAAGTTATGAAAATTCTTATATGTTGCTGAGTCCTGTGATTCATTAGTAAGTCAGCACTGAAAAGGACATGAAGTGGGGGAGACTTAGAGATAAGTGTGCTCATGTGGTAGGAGAATGGTTGGTATGAGGACGGTGGATGAGATTGAAGCAGATAGATTCTTTGTTTATGAATTCCCTTTTGCAGTTAGTATAAACAAATAAAAACTATCCCCACTCTTAACATTTACTCTTTTAATCAATACCAATCTACTCCTCTTATCAATATGAGAACTTCGTTTAGCAGGCATAAGTACTTTCATTCTGTCATTGAACCCTGGAGGTTAAAATGCAAATATCTTTGAATGTGGTGACAGCGAAAGTCACAAAATTTATAAAATGCTAATAATATAAAATTTTAGAATTCAGAGTTGGAAGAAAACATCTAGTTTAGTCTCCTTTGCAGCAAAATAATTCCTTCTTCTGTTTCCCTAAGAGGTAAAAATTTCTGCTTGAAAATCTTCTGTTATTATCTGTTCTTAGAATTTTTTTTTTCCTGGCATGTCAGATTCTTTCCTGAGAATAATTTTGGATGGAGATAAGGCATTGAGTGCTAACTGCAGAGGAGGAAAGAGAATTTTGAAAGTGAATCTAATAATTTGTGAAATTTACACTTTTGCTGATGGCATGTTTGGAACAAACACCTTTGTGAATTTGACTGTTGAGCTAGAAACAAAAAAGTTCAGGTAAAGGGAGAATTTATGCACTTCTAGCCTACAAGATATCTTTTAATTCTGCCAGATATTTATATAATCCTCTGCTGATGGTCTGATGAAAAGAACATTTTTCCTGACCTGTGTGTTTTTCTTTGCTATTTTAAAAAACTCATTATTTTTTTTAGATGAGTTTTTGGTTTACAGTACAGATTTCTCATATACCCTAGGTCCGTACACATATACAGCCTGTCCCACTATCAAACATCCCCACCAAGAGGGTACACTTGTTATAAACGATAAATCTACCCTGATACATCATAATTACCTGAAGTCCATAGTTTACTTTGGGGTCCACTTTCAGTTTTGTCCATTCAATGGATTTGAACAAATATATAATAGCGTCTATCTACCATTCCATACAATGTATTTTCACTGACCTAAAAGTCCTTTGTGCTCCACCTATCCATCCCCTGCCAACCAGTAATCTTTTTACTGTCTCCAGAATGTCATATGGTTGGAATGATAAAGGTTGTAGCTCTTTCAGATAGTCTTCTTTCACTTAGTAATACAGCCTTATTATTCCTCCATGTCTTTGCGTAGGTTGATGGCTCATTTCTTTATAGCACTTAATAATGTTCCATTGTCTGGATGTACCAGTTTGTCCACTCACCTACTGAAGGACATCTTGGTTGCTTCCAAGTTTTGACAATTATGAATAAAGTTTATATAAACATCAATGTGCAGACTTTTGTGTTAATATACGTTTTCAACTCCTTTGTTTAAATATCAAGGACCATGGCTGTTGGATCATGATAAAAATATATTGAGATTCAAAAGAAACTGCCAAACTATATTACAAAGTGACTGTGCCATTTTGCACGTCTACCAGAAATGAGAGTTCCTGTTACTTCACATTCTCACTAGTGTTTGGTATTGTCAGTGTTTTAGATTTTGGGCATTTTAGGTTTGTAGTGTTATCTATTTGTTTTAATTTGTATTTCCCTGATGACATAATGTGGAACATCCTTTTATGTCCTTATTTTCCAGCTGTATATTTATTTTCTTTGGTGAGGTATCTGTTAAGGTCTTTGGGCTAATTTTTAATTGGATTGTTGGTTTTCTAATTACTGAATTTTAAGCGTTCTTCATAACATTAGTCCTTTGTTGACTATGTTTACTTTACTTTGTTTCAAATCTTGCAGATCCATTTTCAAGTCCATTTCTAATTATATCTTCATCACACCTTCAGTGTTTTTGTTTTAACTACATTACCATTGTCTTATATGCATGAGGTTAGTCTTTAATACTGAACATTTACTACTAAGTGCCAAGCACTGGGCAAGGAATTTTATTTTTGTTATCTCATTCAATCCTCACAAAGATTTTATGAGGCAGACAATATGATTATCCACTATTCTTTTGTAAGAGTTGAGGCTCAGATAGGTTAAGTGAATTTCTTATGGCCCAGAGGTAGAAAATGATAGAGTCAGGGTCAGAGTTAGAAACCAGTTTTCTATTAGAGTAAGTTCTTTAGGGGATAACACTTTATTTTATTCATCTTTATATTTCTAGCAGGTGGATAGAAAATTAATGTTTATGGGATTAAATTGATTGTTGAGGCTTAAACTCAATGTGTAAATTGTATTTTGGGCTGGAAAGGAGATTTTTTGCTTTCCTGTTTGTATTTTTGCCAGAATCACAATCTACTCAAACATTTTGTGCAGGACAAGCTTTATACAGGGCCCTGGCTCTATAGATTGATTTCAAGATTATTCTGAAGAGCTCCTATTTTCCCCACGTCTTCATTCTTTGCCATAAATTCTACTTATTGAGCTTTTTTTCCTGTATGGCTATAAGCCTTTATTCTCATAACATCGAAACAATGTAGGAAATGGTAAGAGATTAGCAATTTATAAATTAATATTAATAGATCTATCAGATTATTTCCTATGAGCAAATATTGATCACAGGCAGAGAAAAATCAGTTATATCCAAGTGACAACATGTGGAGGGCTAACATTAAATTTGATTCAAAGGAACAAAAGAAGATATTGGGACTTCAGAAAAAATAATTGAGGATCTTTAGGCTTATCTGACTGACATTAATTAATGAAGTTAAAAAATAATAGTGTCATTGAAACTTACATGTATGAGATCTGTGGTATAGAAATAAAGTCTTCCTGAGGAGGGATATATTTCTGGTGGGATGCAATAGTTATTTCTGTTACTTACACGAGGCTTTCTTCTAGACTCAGTGTAATTCCTGTGTGTGTTTGAGCATGTTATAAGTATGTATTGTATATCTTTTCTTGAATGTAAATGCTAAACAATGGAAAACACTATTGCTGAAAGTAAAAATAAACAGGTAAGTGAATATCATTTCTGTTTAGGTTCACATTTTTATATGCATATATTTGGATAGTTGGTCTATTGCTTTGCTGTGCTTAGTCACTCAGTCGTGTCTGACTCTTTGCAACCCCATGGACTGTAGCCCACCAAGATCCTCTTTCCTTGGGATTCTCTAGGCAAGAATACTGGAGTCGGTTGCCACGCACTTGTCCAGGGGATCTTCCCAACCCAAGGATCAAACCCAAGTCTTCCACATTGCAGGCTAATTCTTTACCAGCTGAGCCACCTGGGAAGCCCAAGAATACTGAAGTGAGTAGCCTTTCCCTTCTCTAGGGGATCTTCCTGACCTAGGAATCAAACCAGGGCCTCCTGATTTGCAGGCAAATTCTTTACTAGCTGAGCCACTAGAGAAGCCCAGTTGGTCTATTAAGCAACTAATTATGACTTGGCTTATGATACAAACCAAGTTTGCCATCTGGTGCCAAATTTTCCTTGGAGAAGATGCTTCTGTAATATACCAGTTTGTGTGATGATAAACTGGATTGGGAGTAACTACCTAAAACCGATCATAAGAGTTGATTACTGCGAGGTTTGTCAACTGTAGAGATAAATTATTCTATGTAATTTTGCATATGAAAAATACTGAGGCCAAATGCAACACATTACTTAGCTGCAGGCCCGGATTTATTACTGGTTTCCTTTTCCTCTTTGACCTTTTTTTGCTCACAGTCACTGCATGAGAAATAACTCTACTAGGAAGATATTTTCTCAGTTATTTTTGGTCTTATATCATGAATGCTTTGCTTTTCCAGGACTGCCTGGTGCATAGACATGCAGAACTACACTTCTGTGTCAGAGTTCATATTGTTGGGAATTCCTAACTGGAGGGCTGGAGAACTTGCTATTTGTCCTGTTTTTGATGTTCTATCTCTTCACTTTACTGGGAAACCTGCTCATCTTCCTCACCATTCTGGTTTCTTCCAACCTCCAAACCCCCATGTATTTCTTCCTGGGGAACCTGTCAGTGTTTGACATATTTTTCCCTTCAGTGAGTTCCCCCAAAATGATGCTCTACCTAATGGGGCAAAGCTGGACCATCTCTTACCAGAGCTGTGCCTCCTAGCTCTTCTTTTACCACTTCCTGGGTGGTACTGCTTCCTCTACATTGTGATAGCCTATGACCACTTTGTGGCTATTTTTCACCCTTTGCGACACATGGTTATCATGAACCCCAGAGTGTGTACCAGCTTGACAATGGGTTCTTGGCTGGGTAGCTGCCTACATGGAAGTATCCTCACATTTATTGTCTTTAAGTTACCCTACTGTGGCCCCAATGAGTTGGACAATTTCTTCTGTGACATCCCAGTGGTGATACCCCTGGCCTGTGCAGACACCTCTCTAGCTCAGATGGTAAGCTTCACTAACGTGGATTTTGTGACTCTTACATGCTTTATCCTTATCTTTACTTCCTATGGTCGCATTGTCCTTTCCATTTTCAAAATCAGATCCTCCGAAGGCAGGCACTGAGCTTTTTCAACCTGCAGTGCCCACCTGATTTCACTCATCTTGTTCTATGGGCCTGTGGTGCTCATCTATCTTCGGCCCCTGGCTAGACTCTGTTATCCAAGTGTTAAATAATATTGTCGCCCCTTCCCTTAATCCTTTGATTTACACCTTGAGAAACAAGGATGTGAAGCTGGCTCTGAGGAAAGTATTAACTCAAGTGGTGCACGTTCTAGGGCAAAAGGTATGGTGGCAGTTCCTCTCTGAAATTCTTTGAGGAGTTGCTTCAGATACACTACTTGTACAACAGGATTGCTGCCGAAATAGTGAGCTGGATGAACACGCTATGTGACATCTCTTGGGAGTCCTAAGTCATGTGGTCAGGGATTGGTGGACTGAGCCACAATGTACTGTTTCATGGAAGCTTTTCAAATTAACTCAGCCTTTCTTGGTTTTAATTTGGCAAAACACTGTATATTTTCTGCTTTACCCAGTCTGTTCTTGTTGGAACAGTGTTTTGATTGATTACCATAAAGAAGCAAGGTTCTGGAGAACACAGACTGGCTTCCTTCCTTCTTTCCCAAAATATATGCCTTACTCTATTTTCTTACAATCTCTTTCTGGCCATTTAATAAAACCAGGTCAACAAAGTATGAAATTTTAGGGTAGAATTGCACAGTTTGGTAAATTTAAGTTTAAACTTGGTTTATAACTTCTATGGCTTTAATCATGTTTTCTCAGTACAAAGCAATCCCATTTGAAGTTTTATGCTTTTGGCCATCAGAGAAATTTGGCATTAAAATTCTACTCATATGTCTCAAGTGAGAAGTTGGCCATTAATCTATTCTTATAAAATGGGAGACTGGATTTATATAAATTGGCAGAGGAAAGTCTCTCTGAGCCAGCATTCTCTATTCATTATAGGTTTGGTCCATTTCCTGAGAATCCAATAGATCTGTAACTAGTTAAAATTGAACCACTAAAAAAATAACTTACTTGTGTTTGAATCTTTCAACATTTAAATTTTAATCTTTAATCAAATGAGTTTTAGGTTGATTATCTATTTAGATTTATCCACTCAAACACCTAGAATAAGAGCTAACTCTTAAAATAGTCCAATATATATGATACACTTTACATGCATTGACTAATTTAACTCACAAAATCCTAAGACATAGATACATAGACATACATATCCTCGTTTCATCGGTGAAGCATCTAAGGCCAGAGAAGTTTTTACTCCCAGACAGTCTGAATCTAGAACTGAATGGTTACTGGATTATAAAAAGTACTGAAGAATCATAAATTTTATATAATTATAGCTATCCTTACATCTTGCTTTATAAATATTATTTGCTGTTCTATTTTTCATATACAGACAAAAAAGAACACACATTTTGTGACTCCATTTGCAAAAAATATCCCCAAAGGGCAAATTCATAGAGACAGAAAGTAGATTAATGGTTGCCTAGAGCCTGGAGTAGGGATGGAAATGATTGTAAATGAACATGTTTTTTCTTTTAGTATGAGGGAAATATTTTAAAATTAGATTGTGATCATAGTTGTACAACTTTATAGATACATATTCTTTGTAAATATATTCTTATTGAGTTGTACACATAAAATAGGTATTTTATGACATACAAATTATATCTCAATAAGCTTGTTAAAATACTAAAACATCAATGCTAGTCCAAAAGCTTTAAGGTTTTATGATTATCTGACTTAACATCTTTATTTTGAAAACAAAGCTAATGAATAAGAAAATGAGTAGTAATATATGGCTATAACATATTTACTTTTTAAATTAAGACTCAAATCATTTATTCCACTTTGTTAGAAGTGACCAAAAGCTTTAAATGCAGACAGACTGACATTCAAATCTAAGTTCTGTGACTGACTTTTGAAGTTAACTTTGGCAATTATTTAAACTTTTGAGCGTTATTTTATCTTTAAAAAGAAAATGATGTCTGCTCATAGGGTTGATGCCAGAATGAAATAAAGGAGCCTTGAAGAGTTTGGATTAAAAAAATAGGAGAGTCTCAGTAAAATGTAATTACAATTTCAAAACCATGGAGAAAGAAGACTCTTCTGAATTCATTAGCGTGAAAAAAAGACAATGATGATTAGAAAGTTGTAAATCCTTAAACCATTTTAGTGCATTTCATATTATCACAAAGTGATTCCAGCTATAACAAATTTTCTATTAGAAAATTGTATTGGCATATAGTTGCTTTACAATGTTGTGTTAGTTTCTGCTTTACAACAAAATGAACCACCTATACATATATGTATATCCCCTCTCTCTTGTGACTCTGTCCTACTCCCATCCCAGCCCTCTAGGTTTTCACAGAGCACTGAGCTGAGTTCCCTGTGCTATTACATCACTTTCCCACTTGCTATCTATTTTACACATCGTAGTGTATATACGTCAATCCTAATCTCCCAGTTTGTCCTCCCTCTCCTACCAACCCCAACCCATGTCCACAAGACTGTTCTCTAGACCTGCATCTCTATTCCTGCCCTGCAAATAAGTTCAACAGAACCATTTTTCTAGATTACATATATATGCATTAATATATAATATTTGTTTTTCTGGCTTACTTCACTCTGTATGCCAGACTCTAGGGCCTTCCAGGTGGCACTAGTGGTAAAGAACCTGCCTGCCAATGCAGGAGACATGAGACATGGGTTTGATCCCTGGGTTGGGAAGATCCCCTGGAGAAGGAAATGGCAACCCACTCCAGCACCCTTGCCTGGGAAACCCTGTGGACAGAGGAACCTGGCAGGCCACAGTCCATGGGGTTGCCAAGAATCAGACATGACTGAAACTACTTAGCCCAGCACAGGTTCATCCACAACACTACAACTGACCCAATTTCATTCTCTTCTGTGGCTGAGTAACAGTCCATGTATGTATGTACTACCTCTTCCACATGCTTATTGCATTGAGCAGCCAGTAAAAATAACATGCTCACAGCCCTACATAATTTTATCTTTTTCTGCTCTGATCCTTTCTCTACATAGCAGTCAGCAGACTGATTCTTAAAACGTTAAGTTGAATCAAGTTACAGTAGTTAAAGCATGCTGAGATAAACACAGGTAGTAATCTTTAACAAAAATAAAAAAATGCAAAAATAAACAAGGGAATTTTTAGAAAAGTGGAAAGTGGAGTCGCTCAGTCGTGTCCGACTCTTTGCGACCCCATGGACTGTAGCCTAACAGGCTCCTCCTTCCATGGGATTTTCCAGGCAATAGTACAGGAGTGGGCTGCCATTTCCTTCTCCAGGGGATCTTCCTGACCCAGGGATCGAACCTGGGTCTCCCGCATTGTAGACAGACGCTTTACTGTCTGAGCCACCAGGGAAGTCCAAAGGATGTTAATTCAGGAAGGTGAGAAACTGATATTGGACAACTATACATCTAATTATGGGAAAAAAGCGATTTTGTTAATAACAGATGGGATTGGTTGCCTCATTTCTCCAAGTGGTTACTTCCCTAATCCCAGCTTTTTCTTTAAACCCAGTTCTTCCAAGCACAGAATCACTGGGCAATTTCAAATATCTAACTCAAAGGATGGCTCCCCACTACAGGAAAAATATGCCCAAGAGTTACTGGGTTTTTTTTTGGCTGTGCAGTATGTGGGATCCTGGTTCCTGACCAGGGATCAAGCTCATGCTCCTTACTTTGGAAGCTCGGAGTCTTTTTTTTTTTAATTTATTTTTGATTGCACTGTGTCTTTGCTGCTGCACATAGGCTTTCTCTAGCGGGCTACTCTGTTGCTTCTCTTGTTGTGGAACACAGGCTCTAGGTGCATGGGCTTCAGTAGTAGTGACTCGAGGGCTCCAGAGTGCTGGCTTTAGTTGCCTTGTGGCACGTGGAATCTTCCCAGACCAGGAATTGAACCAGTGTCCTCTGCATTGACAGGCAGATTCTTATCCACTGTACCATCCGGAAAGCCCAAGAGTTATTGTTAATCAAAAGGATTTGAAAACTGAAAATAAGTACATTTTTTTTACATAATTACATTTTTGTTTAAAAATTAATAAGGTGGAGACACTGGGGAGAAAGAATGAAGGAGGGGAAAGTCTCTGATTAATTGCTCTCTGTTGTACGGCTGTCCCACATGGGGAGAGAGTGGGTCCCAAAGGAACACCCCAAACATCTCTCCTCAGGGACCTGATGCTTCTCCTTTTCTCAGGGACCACAGGCACTGTTGGTCAGAGTTTCAGTTCTGACTGGCTGAATCTGACCAAGAGGTGCGTTCATCTTCTCTGGTTTCAGAGCCTGGCCTTCTGTTTCACAAGATCTAAAGGAAAGCAAGCAGGAGGGTGGATGTGGAGCCTGGATTCTAACCAAGTCCACTCTTTCCCTTCCATCTGTAGGTACCTTCTTTCTAGAACGCTCTCTTCTCATCTAATGGGTTATACACACCATGGGCAGGTGAGAGAAGATGGAAATTGGCTCTATTGGAGTTTGGACTAAATACGGACTTAGCTGACTCCATGGATTACAATATTCCCTAGTTAATGACGCTGAGTCTTAAAAACCTTCATCGGGATGGCATATATTGTCATACTGCAGACATAATTCCTACTGAGAGACTGAATGTTACACTGAAGTAAGATAGCTATCTTTCTTATTGATAAGTGCCTGTTGCTTTTTCTGCATTAAATATTATCATTTCCATCCTGTTTTACTCTATTTCTACTAGGTGGTTCTTAGTTGTCCGTTGTTCTAGCTGATGATGGAGAAAGCATTTTTGTGAATCATTTTAATCAATAGGTGATTCCAAAGTGCTGTAGGCACAGGTCAGCTAAAGCCAAGTAGTGTGTGGAGAAAAGGAGCATTGAAATCAGAATATTACTACCTTGAGTGAATTTTCTAACGAGGGTGGGTAGGTGCAGCTATTATATTAGGGGTTTTATATTCACTAAAGCATTATTCCTCATAAGAATCATATTATGCAACTATTAACCAGATACCAAGGAGATTTGGAGACTTTTTCAAAATTGTCCAAAATCACTGAGTGGGAATTAGATTAGGCATTTGAATTCAGTGAAATCTGAAGGAGGATTTATCTTCTACTCTCTGCTCTTTCTTTCTCTTGTGCTATCTACTATCCTTCAGAGAATACAGATGAAAAATGACTGGATGTTGCACGTTAATTAGCGGGAACTTGGACTGACTCCCATCCAGAAATATTTTATGTATAATATATAGATGTTATCTCTTTCCCATGGGTCTTGTGCAGGTGTTACTGCTTTGGGGAAAGCCCATCTCAGTGAGACCACTGTCTGATCTTCCAGGTGTGACTAGATGTGAAGATGAGGAATCACACTCCAGTAACCGAGTTCCTCCTCATGGGAATCCCTCACACACAGGGGCTGGAACATGCGCTCTTTGTCTTCTTCCTCACCTTCTATCTGCTCACTCTTGTGGGGAACCTGCTCATTCTCCTGGCCATCCTCACTTCCTCCAACCTCCACACCCCCATGTATTTCTTCCTGGGCAACCTGTCAGTGTTTGACATCTTTTTCCCTTCTGTGAGTTCCCCCAAAATGATGCTCTACCTACTGGGGCTGAGCCGGACCATCTCTTACCAGGGCTGCGCCTGCCAGCTCTTCTTTTATCACTTCCTGGGCTGCACGGAGTGTTTCCTGTACACTGTGATGGCCTATGACCGCTTTGCCGCCATCTGTCACCCCTTGCGGTACACGGTCATCATGAACCCCAGGGTGTGCACCATCTTGACTCTGAGCACCTGGATGGGGAGCAGTGTGCATGCATCTGTCCTCACATTTCTTGTGTTTCAGTTACCCTACTGTGGCCCCAAGGAGGTGGGCAATTTCTTCTGTGACATCTCGGTGGTGCTGCCCCTGGCCTGTGCAGACACCTCTCTAGCTCAGACAGTAAGTTTCACCAATGTAGGTGTTGTGGCACTCCTGTGTTTCCTTCTTGTCCTCACTTCTTATACTCGCATCATTATCTCTATACTGAGAATCAGCTCCTCAGAAGGCAGTCACAGAGCCTTCTCCACCTGCAGTGCCCACCTGACTTCCGTCCTGCTCTTCTATGGACCCGTGGTCCTCATTTATCTCCAGCCTGCCTCTAGTACTTGGTTGGAATCTGTGGTTCCGTTGTTGAATAATATTGTTACCCCATCCTTAAACCCTTTAATATACAGCTTGAGAAACAAGGATGTGAAGTTGGCTCTGAGAAAAGCACTAATCTGAGGAGTACATACCTGTGGAGTGTAAGCTTTTTTGTCAGTACCTGTTTTTATAAATTTGCCCTGTATTCACCAGGGGCGACTAGTCTCTTAGAGTTGGTGTGACTGCTAAGTGTGATTTGGGACAAGTAGGTTGAATAGATTCTTTGTCATCAGCATGTAGTATTTATATAAATTTTTATTCAACAAAATCTTTATAGCACTACCATGTGCTAGACACTATTTTGTCCACTTTATAAATACCGACATATGTTATTATGATAATCATCATTTAGAGTAGATATTATTATCCCAATTTGCAGAGGAATATATTAAGGCAATGGGAGGTTAAGACACTTTTGCAGTTCACAGAGATAGAAGGTTGCTGAGCTAAGATGTTAATGGAAGGGTTTTGCTGCTGCTGCTGCTAAGTCGCTTCAGTCGTGTCTGACTCTGTGAGACCCCATAGACGGCAGCCCATCAGGCTCCCCCGTCCCTGGGATTCTCCAGGCAAGAATACTGGAGTGGGTTGCCATTTCCTTCTCCAGTGCTTGAAAGGGAAAAGTGAAAGTGAAGTCACTCAGTCGTGTCCGACTCCTAGCGACCCCATGGACTGTAGCCTACCAGGCTTCTCTGTCCACGGGACTCGCTAGGCAAGAGTACTGGAGTGGGGTGCCATTGCTCTCTCTGGAAGGGTTCTAATTTTGTGCTATTAATTCTGCCTCTGCTTCATCAGAGATAGCTTAAATGCCTACTTCTTCCAGGGACTTCTTTTCAATTTACACAGAGTACTCTCCAATTTTTTTTAATCTAGTTTATTCAATTTGTTACATTAATTTCCATCATTTTTCATCTATATTGTGATTAGTGTTATATACTTGAGTCTGAGATTAAGAAATTAGGTTACATTTCAGAAGCCAGATGATATCCATGTATCTACTAATAGGTATTTTCACAGATCCTCTAGTCTTAGGTCAGTGTATCTGTTCTTTATGACCGTGGTTTGGATTCTTTAATAATGATTTCAAATTTTATGTCATTAAATCAAAGACTGAATTTGAATTCCAGATTCCTGGTTCATCAAAAATAATAACTTTTTTCCTCATGTAAATAAATAGGTTCGAATAAAACAGGAAAAATGTAAAAACTAAAGTGACTAGCAATTACAAACTAATCCTACGACACAAATGATAATCACTATCAACATTCTGTTATTTCTCCTCTTTCTCTCTCATTAGTGACTAAATTGAAACAAAAGTTTCTGACTTCCCGTTTATAATTATTTCATCTATATCATCCATATACCTGTCTACATATGTGTGCTTATACAGTTGTAGTCATATTATATATATACTCTTGTTCTAACAGTGTATCAAGCATTTTCAACTGCCACAATTTTTAAACCAGTTTTATTAAGATACGATTCACATACCAAATAATTCACACATTTGAACTATACAATTAATGTTTTTTTAAGTATATCCTAGAATTTCAACCATCACCATGGCTATTTTAGAACAATTTTTTTTATCATCACAAAAAGATACCCTATACCTTTTAGCTATCATTCTGTTATTATTATCCTTAAGATCTTCCTCTCTAAGCAACTGATACTCTGCTTTCTGTATCGATAAACTTGCTTGTTCTGGACACTTTATAGAAATAGAACCACATAAATTGTATATTTTTTGTGGCTGCTTTCTTTAACTTAGCATGATGTTTTCAAGATTCATCCATGTTGTAGCAGGTTACTATTTTTTGCCACTTCTTATCTTATGTGGCCTGAACATCCCTAGTTACTTTGGTTTCCGAGGTCACTATATGTTATTAAATCCACATATATTTATAATTGTACTATATTCATAAAGGGCTGACCCTTTTATCATTATAAAATGTCCCTTTTTATCTCTAGTAATACTTCTTTTTTCAGTTTCTTATTTCAGATGAATTTATTACAACTTTTTCCAAACCACAGATGAGAATGAATTTTGATAGGGAAAAAGGTGGGGCAGGGAAGACAAGATCAGAGAATAAGACTAGAATCATCATCTAGAAAGCTATAAAACAATACTGATGCCAAATCTACACCCTAGACAATCAAATAGTAATAGTTCTAAAAGTTCCCAGAAAATTCCATTATTCAACCAGGATTGAGAAGCACTAGTTTGCATGCTTTCAGCCCGTTTTGCTTCACTGGTGGTTGGGGAGAGGGAGTGGATCCTGGGATCCTGACAGGGCTGCAGAAGGGGAGATGCCATGAGTGTTTGAGGGTCTCCTGCAGAGGCGTGGGTTGGCAGTGGCCTGCCACAGGGAGGGGGAGGTGGCAGCAGCAGTCCCAGCAGTTGCGTCTCGGCATAAGTCCTCTTGGAAGTCTTCTAGTAATACTTTTTAAGTCTATTTTGTCTATTAATTTAGCCATTTCAGCTTTCCTGTGGTTGTTTGTATGACATCTCTGTTTTTCTATGCTTTTATTTTCCTTCTATTTGTATCTCTCTCTGTGAGGGAATATCTTGAATCTGTGTGTGTGTGTGTCTCCTGTAAGGTTCCATAGGTGGCTCAGTGGTAAAGAATCCACCTGCCAATGTAGGATACACGGAATCGATCCCTGATCTGGGATGATCAGACATGTTGCAAAACCACTGAACCTGTGAGCCACAACTATTGAGCCTCTGCTCTAGAGCCTGGGAACTGCAGCTACTGAGCCGTCATGCCTAGAGCCCGTCAACAAGCAAAGTGACTGCAATAGGAAGTGTAGCCCACTCACCTCAAGGAGAGAAAAGCCTGCACAGCAAACAAGACCCAACACAGCCAGAAATAAATAAATAAATACAGGAAAGATAGTTTAAAAAAGTGCAGTTTGACCATCTTGGCCTTTTGATTGAATTTTAATCCATTCATGTTTTAATGTTAATGTAGATATAATTGTATTTACATGTGATATTTTACTTTTTGTTTTCTATGTGTCTCATTCTATGTCTTTTGTTCCTCTATTTCTCCTTTACTTTTAAAAATTAATTTGTAATGTAGCATTTTTAATTTCTTTAATGAGTTTTACATTATATTCCTTGAGTTATTATCTTAATAGTTGCTCTAGGGCTTACCATCTTATATCCTAACTTATCATAATAAGCTTCAGGTGTATGCTAAATTAATTTTAGAGTGATATAGAGACACTACTTCAATACAGCTCTCTTCCTTCCCCTCTCTTTTTGTGATAATATGGTTAAATCTATATTACATCAATGAATGTTACAATTTCCAAACACACTGTTATAATTATTACTTTGTATAATTTTATGACTTTTAAAGAAATATGTAAAGCAATTATGTATTTATAGCTTTTGTTATAATGACATTCTTACTTACTGTTGGCATTCACCATTTGTTTCTATGGTTTTGAACTACCATGTCATTTTCTTAGCCCAATACAGATTTTCTCCCATCTACCTCTTTTTTGCTATTATTGGCAAGTGTATTGCATTTTTATGTATGTTGCATGCCCCATAATAGTTTGTGCACATATTGTGTTATATATTCGGTTTTAAAATAAGTTCATAGAAATTAGAAAATATACATTTATAGAATGTTTTAATAACATGTTTACCTTTACCAGTACTGATTGTTTTTCATTTGGATTTGGATTACCATGAAGTGTTACATGTTTTTAGCCTGAAGAACTTCATTTAGTGTTCTTGTAAGTTGTACCAGCTATAAACAAATTCTTTCCACTTTAATTTTTCATAGAATATGTTTATTTCATATTCATTTTGATGATACCTTTAACGTAGGTAGTTTAGTGGTTGGCTTTTTTCCTCGTTGAGTATTTAAATACCTATTCTGATGTCTTCTGATCTCCACTGTTTCACCTGCGAAGTCACTCATAGTTCTTATTGAGGTTCCCTTGTAAGGGATGATGATGTTTCTCTTGATGTTTTCCACATTTTCTCCTTCTGTTTGGGTTTTAGTATTTTTATTATTATGTGTTTGTTTATGCTTATCCTACATGGCCTTTATTGAGCTCTCTTCAGAGCTAATGATACACAGAGATTGTTCAGTAAATAACCAGTAAAATATACACAAACATTGGTCATGTTTATATATTGACTTTCATATTATCTCCATTAATTCTGTGCCACAACCCATTGTGCCCCTCTGTACATGGTAGCACTGAGATATAGCAATAAATATCTTGCCCTTCATAACGCATGTAGTTAGGCTAAATGCAGGTCTAGTACCAAGCCTTCTTAACTCCTACTATCACTGTTTCCTACTGTATCATACTGACAACATCCCATATTACCCTCTAGTGTGAAGGGTTGGTGAAAGCCATATTGTCCAGAGTTGTTTGAAGAGAAGATGTCCTGATTACTGGGTTCCATTATCATATGTATCTGATTTTCTCACCAAGTTACCTTTTCTAACTTGGTCTCCCAAAATACTCAGGTTGTTCATTATTTCTCACTTTTCTCCAGAATCCAGAGAGAAAGAAGGAAAATATTTACAGGAGACCTCAAGGACACATCAGTCCTTATTTTCTACGACATTTTACTGATGTGTAGGTTTGTGTTCCATTTTTACTCCCCAAAGTATCCATACCATTTGAAACCATTAAAACAAAACAAAAAGTGAAAATCCCAAATAAAGTAAATTGCTTCCCTTATAAAAAGCATGAGACAAAAAGGACAAAATGAAGTCCATTTACACCGCAGACAATGGTTTGATGTGCAATGTGAGGATTCCATGTCCCCTCCTAACATGACAAGTTAAATCTAAGATCATACAGAATTCTATTCCTATGCTTTGGGAGTGTGTCCTAGACTATATGCTAGATTCAAACAATTCTAGTGTTAGTTTTCTGTCCTATTAATGCTGGATACTTACGAAAGAACCCTCATGCTATAATATCTGGTAAAACCTATATAGCAATTATGACAAATAGTTATCATCACTAATACTTAAACTTATTCATTTTATTTCTTTTCTGTGCAAGACAAATTTCCATCATGTTTGTCTTATTCACTGTTGTACCTATAGAACATCGCCCAGTGACCTAGTAAGCACGGTGTGTGAGTTTGTTGAATGAATGAGTGGGTATCACTTAGCCTTTCAAATTATGATATAATTGCAAATTTATTGATATGAAAACAGAAACATGAGTGAAACATGTGGAATACAGAACAACCACACAACTTATTTAGATATATATTTTCATTAAAGTTGAAATACATATTCTCATTAAAGTTGAATAAAGCCAAATATGAATGAACTCCAACCACTTTTCTTGGCTTCTCCGAAATTAGTGTTGTAACGACTGGCATTGCAAAAATATTAAAGCATCTTAAAACTTCCCTGTATCTAAAACTTTAGTATAGCACAGAACATAAATCTTTTCTTACAGCACATGTGCCCACACATACACATGTACACACCGGTTCTTAAAATCTTATTCCATCATTCTCAACAAGAACAACAACAAAACAAATAGCTTGATTAAAAGGGGGGAGAAGGACTTAAATAGACATCCGTAAAGAAGACGTACAATTGATCGTCAAGCGTATGAAAAGATGCTCAATATCAGTAAGTGTTAGGGAAATACAAATCAAATTCACACTGAGATATGACCTACACCCATTAGAATAGCTCTTATTGGGGGAAAAAAGCAAAATAGAAAAGAGATGTGGAAAAGTTGGAACCATTGTGCACTGTTGGTAGGAATCGCAAGATGGTACATTCTCTACGGAAAGTAGTATGGTGATTTCTCAGTAAATTTAGAAATAAAATTACCCTTTGACTCACTAATTTTTCTTTCTTTTTTTTTTTATTACCTTATTCTTTTTTTTTTTTATTTTAGTTGAGGGCTAATTACTTTACAATATTGTAGTAGTTTTTGCCATACATTGACATGAATCAGCCATGGGTTCACATGTGCTCCCCCTCTCGAACCCTCTTCCCACCTCCCTCCCCATCCCATCCCTCTGGGTCATCCCAACGCTCCATCCCTGAGCATCCGTCCCATGCATAGAACATGGAATGGTGTTCCGCTTCACATATGACAATATACATATTTCAATGTTATTGTCTCACTAATTTTTCTTATGAGTTTACATCCAAGAGTCCTCAATATTCATATTTATAGTATGTTCATGGCAGAATTATTCGCAATAGGTAGGAGGTGGAAGCTATTTGTGTCCATTAATGACAGATAATCAAAATGTGGAACATACATTCAAAGTGAAAATAAGTAAATGCTTTTACATAATTATATTTTAGTCTAATATTTAATGAAGTAGAGACAGTGGGGAGAAGAAGGAAGGAGGGGAAAGTCTCCCGTCTAATTGCTCTCCCTGTTCTACAGACATCCCACGTGGGGAGAAGGTCTCAAAGGAACACTCTAAACATCTATTCACTCTGCAGGGAACGAATGCCACTCCTTTTCCCAGGGAACACAGGCACTGCTGGTCTGGATTATCAGGTCTGAGTGACTGAATCTGACTAAGAGGTGCATTCAGCTTCTCTGGTTTCAGAGTCTGGTCTTCTGTTTCACAGCATCTAAAGGAAAGCAAGCAGGAGGGTGGATGTGGAGCCTGGATTCTAACCAAGTCCACTCTTTCCCTTCCATCTGTAGGTGCCTTCTTTCTAGAACGCTATCTCCTCATCTGATGTGTTATACACACCATAGGCATGTGAGAGAAGATGGGAATTGGCTCTATTGGAGTTTGGACTAAATATGGACTTGGCTGACTCCATGGATTGTCTTACGATATTCCCTATTTAATGACGCTGAACCTTCATCGGGATGGCATACGTTGCCATATTGCAGACATAATTTCTACTGAGAGACTGACTGTAACACTGAAATAAGATAGTTGTTTTTATTATTGATAACTTCCTGTTGCTTTTTCCTGAATTAAGTATTATCATTTCCATCCTTGTTTCACTGTATTTCCAGTAGATGGTTCTTAGTTGTCCATTTTTCGAGTTGATGATGGAGAAAGCATTTTTGTGAATCGCTGACATCAATAGATGATTCCAAAGTGCTGCAGATGCAGATCATCCTAAGTCAAATGCTGTATAGATTAAAGGGGCACTGAAATCAAAATTCAGTACCTTGAGGGAATTTTCTAATGAGGGTAGGAATTTGCAGCATTATATTAGGGGTTTTATATATATTAAAGCATTATTCCTCATTAGAATCAAGTTCAGTCACTCAGTCATTTTTTTTTTATTTTAGTTGGGGGCTAATTACTTTACAATATTGCAGTCACTCAGTCATGTCTGACTCTTTGCGACCCCATGAACTGCAACGCGTGAGTCTTCCCTGTCCATCACCAACTCCTGGAGCTTACTCAAACCCATGCCCATTGAGTAGGTGATGCCATCCAACCATCTCATCCTCTGTTTTCCCTTTCTCCTCCTGCCTTCAATCTTTCCCAGCATCAGTGTCTTTTCCAGTGAGTCAGTTCTTCATATCAGGTGGCCAAAGTAGAATCATAAGATATTATTAAATCTTATAATCATAAGATATTATTAAAATATTAACACAGATACTGAGGAGATATGGAGATTTGTTTTTTTAAATTGTCCAAAATCACTGAGTGGGAATTAGATTGGGCATTTAAATTCAGTTAAATCTGAGGGAGGATTTATCTTCTACTCTCTGCTCTATTCTTTCTCTTGTGCTATCTATTATCCTTCAGAGAATACAGATGAAAAATGACTGGATGTTGCACATTAATTAGCAGGAACTTGGACTGACTCCCATCCAGAAATATTTTATGTAAAATATATAGATGTTATCACTTTCCCATGAGTCTTGTGCAGGTGTTACTGTTTTGGGGAAAGCCCATCTCAGTGAGACCACTGTCTGATCTTCCAGGTGTGACTAGATGTGAAGATGAGGAATCACACTCCAGTAACCGAGTTCCTCCTCATGGGAATCCCTCACACACAGGGGCTGGAACAAGCGCTCTTAGTCTTCTTCCTCACCTTCTACCTGCTCACTCTTGTGGGGAACCTGCTCATTCTCCTGGCCATCCTCACTTCCTCCAACCTCCACACCCCCATGTATTTCTTCCTGGGCAACCTGTCAGTGTTTGACATCTTTTTCCCTTCTGTGAGTTCCCCCAAAATGATGCTCTACCTACTGGGGCTGAGCCGGACCATCTCTTACCAGGGCTGCGCCTGCCAGCTCTTCTTTTATCACTTCCTGGGCTGCACGGAGTGTTTCCTGTACACTGTGATGGCCTATGACCGCTTTGCCGCCATCTGTCACCCCTTGCGGTACACGGTCATCATGAACCCCAGGGTGTGCACCATCTTGACTCTGAGCACCTGGATGGGGAGCAGTGTGCATGCGTCTGTCCTCACATTTCTTGTGTTTCAGTTACCCTACTGTGGCCCCAAGGAGGTGGGCAATTTCTTCTGTGACATCTCGGTGGTGCTGCCCCTGGCCTGTGCAGACACCTCTCTAGCTAACAAGGTGAGTTTCACCAATGTAGGTGTTGTGGCACTCCTGTGTTTCCTTCTTGTCCTCACTTCTTATACTCGCATCATTATCTCTATATTGAGAATCAGCTCCTCAGAAGGCAGGCACAGAGCCTTCTCCACCTGCATTGCCCACCTGACTTCCGTCCTGCTCTTCTATGGACCCGTGGTCCTCATTTATCTCCAGCCTGCCTCCAGCCCTTGGCTGGATTCTGTGATTCCGTTGTTCAATAATATTGTTAACCCTTCCCTGAATCCTTTGATATACAGCTTGAGAAACAAGGATGTGAAGTTGGCTCTGAGAAAAGCACTAATCCAAAGAGTACATACTTGTGGAGAATAAAGTACTATGTCATTATCTGTGCTTACAGATTTGCTTTGCATTTATATGGGGCATGTAGTCTCTGAAACCAGCTGGGGTGAATGGCTAAGTTGCGTTTGGGATAAATAAGTTGAATGGATTTTTTTTTGTCATTAACATGTATATATTTATATAAATTTGTATTCAAGAAAATCTTTATGGCACCTACCATGTGCCAGGCACTATTTTATGCGCTTTATAAATACTGACATATGTTTTTATGAAAATTATCATATGAAGTAGATATTATTATCCCGGTATACAGAGGAGTGTTAAGACACTTCTGCAGTGTCTCAGAGATAGAAATTTGCTGAGCTAGGATGTGAATGCCAGGGTTTTAACTTTGTGCTAATAATGTTGCCTCTGTATTGTCATAATTAGAGCACACATGCTTAACCTCTTCCAGCAACTTCTTTTCAACTTGCATGGAGTATTCTTCATTTTTCCAAAAAAAAATCTATTGTCTACTCAATTCATTCCATTAAATTTATCACTTCATCATCTATACTGTGATGACTGTTACTAAGTCTGATATGATATGAAGAAATTCAGTTACATTTCAGAAACCAGAAATGTGCTAATATATCTAGTGACATGTATTTTCATAGATCCTCTAGACTTAGGTCAGTGTATCTGCTCTTTACGACCGTAGTTTGAATTCTGTAGTATGAATGCAGATTTTCTTCATTAAATCAAAGACTGAGTTTGACTTCCAGAATTCCTGGACCCTCAAAAATAGTAATCATTTTTTTCCTCTTGAAAATAAATAGATTTGAATAGGAAAACTGTAAAAAAGTACAGTGACTAGAAATTACAAATTAATCCTACCACCTAAGTAATAATCACCATTAACATTCCAACATTTCTGCTCTCTAATGAGTGACTAAATTTTCTAAAATTCTGTTTACAACTATTTCATGTATACCTATGTCATCCATATATCTATCTACATATGTATATTTCTACACTTGAAATCATATTATATATATGTATATAATCCTGGTTTATTTCAATAGTGTATTGAGCCTTTTCAATTGCCACAATTTTTAACCAGTTTTATTGATATGTTTCATATGCCAAAAAATTCACCCATTTAAATTATAGGAGTCATTGTATTTTTTACTATATTCACAGAGTATCCACAATCACCACGGTCAATTTTAGAACATTTTTATCATCACAAAAAGATATCGTGTAGCTTTTACAGATCATCTTCTCATTATCTCCATCAATTTCAGCTCTAAGCAACCATTAATCTACTTTCTATAACTATAGGTTTGCCTGTTCGACATTTGATATAAATAGAATCACATAAAATGTATTTTCTGTGACTGACTTGTTTAACTTAGCATCATGTTTTCAAGGTTCGTCCATGTTGTAGCAAGTTCCTTTTTCCCCCACCTCTTATCTTATGTGTCTGAATGTCCCTAGATCCTATGATTTCTGAGGTCACTATATATTATTAAATACATATGTATTTATGATTGTACTATCTTCATAGCAGATTGAGCCTTTTATCATGATAAAATATTCCCTTTTATCTCTAGTAACATTTTTTGTTTTAAAGTCTATTTTGTCTGTTAGTCTAACCACTTCAACTCCCTTGTTGTTGCTGTTTTGTGACATCTCTTTTTCTATGCATTTGTTTTCCTTCTATTTGTATCTTTGAATCAAAGGGTGTCTCCTGTAGGCAGAATGTATTAGGAAAAGTTTTTTTCTGCTCCAGTTTGACGATCTCTGCCTTTAGGTTGAATTTTAATTCATTTGCATTTTAATGGTAATGTAGATATAATTGGATTTATATTTGCTATTTTACCTGTTTTTGTTTTCTGTGCCTCATTCTGTGTCTTTTTTGTTCCTCTATTTCTCCTTTACTTTAAAAAATTACTTTATAAGATAGTATTTTTATTTACTTAATGAGTTTTTCACTATTTTGTTTGAGTTATTACCTTAATAGTTGCTCTGGGGCTTACCATCTTATATCTTAACTTATCACAATCAGTTTCAAATGTATACTAAATAAATTCCAGAGCAATATAGAGACACTACTTCTATATATTTCTATTCATTTCCCCCTCTTTTTGTGGTATTATTGTTAGACATATTGCATCTAGGAGTGCTACAATTCCGACAACACATGTTATAATTATTGCTTTATATAATTTTATGTGTTTTAAGAAGCTGGGGGAAGCATGTAAAGCAACTGTGTATTTATAGCTTTTGTTATAATAAGCTTCTTATTTATTTTTGGCTTTCACCATTCATTTCTGTGCTTTTGAATTATTATGTCATTTTCTTTGCCCAGTACAGACTTTCTCCCACCCAACTCTTGTTTGCTATTATTGGCAAGTATATTACAATTTTATATATATATATTGCATGCATATATATATATCAGTTTGTATCAGTATATATATCAGTTTATCTTCAAGTTTGTTCAGTCTTTTTTCTGCCAATTTAAGTCTACAATTGATTCCCTCTAATAAATTATTTCAGTAATTGTACTTTTCTACTCCAGAACTTCCATTTGATTCTTAAAATTTATAGCCATTGATATTCTCTATTTGACCTAACATAGTCATCACACATTCCTTTACTTCTTTAATTATGGTTTCCTTCAGTTATTTGAACATATTTGTATATATATATATATACACACATATAATATGTATGTTATTTTATATAATTGGTATTAAAATAGGTTCATAGAAATTAGAAAATATAAATTTATACTGCTTTTTAAAATTACATACATACCTTTACCAGTGCTGTCTGTTTTCCACTTTGATTTGGATTACCATCTAGGGTTACCTGCTTTTAGCCTGAAGGACTTAATTTTTGTTTTTCTCGTAAGGTGCATCCACTGGAAACAAATGATCACTTTAATTTTTCTTAGAATGTCTTGTCTTTACATAATATTTCTTTGGACGATATCTTCAAAATATGTGGGATCTTGATGGACTTTTTGCCTTTGAGTACTTTAAATAGTTATCCTGGTGCTTTCTAATCTTCATTGTTTCACGTGAGAAGTCAGTGATAAGTTCTTACTGAGGTTCCCTAGTAAGTGATGAGTCATTTTTCTCTGCACGCTTTCCACATCTTCTTCTGTTTGACTTTTGGCACTTTCATTATTGTGTGTCTATGCCTCTCTTACATGGAGTTTGTTGAGCTTCCTGGATGCATAAATGGTTGTTTTTCTATAAATTTGGGAAGTTTTTAACCATTAATTCTCTGAATAGTTTTAAAGCTCCTTTCTATGTCTTCCGGCATTTCTATTAAGTGTAGCTGCACTTAATGGGGTCCCATATTTCTTTGAGGCTCTGTTCATTTTTCTTCACTCCTTTTCCTCTGTCCTTTGACTTATGTACCCTGTATCAGTTTATCTTCAAGTTTGTTCATTCTTTTTTCACCAATTTAAGTCTGCTGTTGATTCCCTCTAATAAACTTTTTATTTCAGTAATTGTACTTTTCTACTCCAGAGCTTCCATTTGGTTCTTATGATTTCTAGCCATTGATATTCTCTATTTGATCTAACATTGTCATCACACATTCCTTTGCTTCTTTAATTATGGCTTCCTTCAGTTATTTGAACATATTTATAAGGACAATTTTGAAATATTTTCCTATTAAAATTTGACATTTCATTAGTCTCATGGGCAGCTTTTTTGCCTGCTTCCCCCCCCCCCCCCCCGCACTAGGGATCATACTTTTCTGTTTCTTTGTATGTTAATTTTTTGTTGAAAACTGGAGAGTTCAGATAATATATTTTAGCAACACTAGGTACGAGTCCCTGCCTCCCTCCAAAGCATGTTAGTTTTTTGGTTAGAGGCTGACTGAATAATTTTAATGAATTCTTTCCTTTCCCCTGCAGTGTTAAACCTCTCAGGATGTTGTTCCTCACGGTGAGGTAAAAGCCTGAGCATGCCCACAGCCATCCTCAGTACTGGTATTGGCAGGGCTCACTTTGATGGATTCTTTCCCTGACCACATTCTTTTGTGGAAATGTGTGTATGTCACACCCATTACTATTCCTAAGGCAGAAGAATGTAATAATAATGGTGATTTTTTTCATGGTCATTTTGAATGAGGAAATAGGAAAGAATAGAAATGTCCTTTTACTCATACAGCAAAGTGTAAAAAAGCACTTAATTAGGACCCAGAAAAATATCTGGATTCTACCTGGCTCCACTAATAATAATACCCTGTGTCATCCTGAACAAGTCATTTTATTCTGTGACCTTGGTTTCCAACATTTATAAAATGAAGATGTTGGACTAGATTATCTTTACGCATTCTTTCACATCTGAAATTGTGTACCATCATAGGAACTGTTATTTAGAAGCATGTGGTCATGGGTTGAGGGGAGAAAAGGTGCCCAGAGGCCTCCTATTTTCTGATTTTGGTGAGGCAATGACTACCATTTGCAGTACTGCCTTTTTTTTTTTAAATAAAAAAAATTGAGATATAATTACCATGCAACCCTGTGTAAGCTTAAGGTGTATGTGGTGATTTGATTCATTTATACAGTGCAATATAATCACCACGATAGCATTAAGTAACATTCTCTCATGTGATTTAATTATCCTTTCATTTTTTCCTAGTGAGAACAACTGTGCTCTCTGTTTAGAATTCGGCCCTTGAGATTGGCCTCTGAAGCAAGGCTTCCCTAGTGGCTCAGCTGTAAAGAATCCGGGTGCAATGAGACCTAGGCTTGATCCCTGGGTTGGGAAGATCCCCTGGAGAAGGGAACAGCTACCCACTGCAGTATTCTGGCCTGGAGAATTTCGTGAACTGTATAGTCCATGGAGTCACAAAGAATCAACTACTGAGCGACTTTCACTTCATGAAGCAAGGTAAAATTCCTCATATTGGCCAGACGATGGCACTGTTGGGGCACTGACAAGTAGATTCTTCTCTGCACTGATTTAGACTGCAATAAAGATGGCTGGGACCTTCACTGTTCACCTGAAATTACCACAACATTGCTTATGGCTATCAGTTCAGTTCAGTTCAGTTCAGTCGCTCAGTCGTGTCTGACTCTTTGCAACCCCATGAACTGCAGCACGCCAGGCCTCCCTGTCCATCACCAACTCCTGGAGTTTACCCAAATTCATGTCCATCGAGTTGGTGGTGCCATCCAGCCATCTCATCCTCTGTCGTCCCCTTCTCCTCCTGCCCCCAATCCTTCCCAGCATCAGGGTCTTTTCCAATGAGTCAACTCTTGGCATCAAGTGGCCAAAGTATTGGAGTTTCAGCTTCAACATCAGTCCTTCCAATGAACACCCAGGACTGATCTCCTTTAGGATGGACTGGTTGGATCTCCTTGCAGTCCAAGGGACTCTCAAGAGTCTTCTCCATTTATGACTATACCCCAATACAAAGTGTTTTTGGTATCAAAAAAAAAAAATTAAAAAAAGGAGATAGTCCAAAAAAAAAAAGATCTCAGAACTGAATTGATAAGATAAAGAATGGTTGAAATGATGATTAGAACTGTGGGAGAGAGGTCTGTGAAGCTCATGGCTTCCTAGCGACATTACCATGTGTGAATATGTTTCTGGAGCAGTGGTTTCAAATCAATGATTGTTACATGTTGGTGTCACTATATGCAATGTTTGTATATAGAGATTAGATACAAGAGATATTATAGGTAAGAGAGAAAGTCTTGATGAAAATATGGCTGGCAGAGGTCACAGGGCCCTGCATTTAATTTACAGAAGCCACCCCCCCACTCTGATATTAATATGTGTATTACCCCTCCGACTCCCAGCTAACTGAGAAGAGAACTGAACATTTTCCTTATCATAGAAAAGGACTTGATCTCCTTCATTAAGAAGCCCCAGGGAATTAACTTTGCATAGAAATTGTGTTGATGATAACATGATACCAAGTTTTAGTTTCAACAAAAGGAAACAACAGAGGGACTTTGGTAGCTACAGAATATTATTACTATTTCATGACATAAATATTCATAAAATTTATACTAAATCGGAAAGTTTTGTGTTTTGGAAGGAGAGAAGCAACTGTACTTTTGTCTTATTTAGTTTCAGAGGTAGAAACTGAACTGTTTCTCTTTTTCTCACTCCCTTTTCCTTTTCTATGCTGTTTCAATAATTCATCTTTTTTTTTCTAAAACAGTTCTGACATAAGTATGAATCTTTCTATTCTCCAGGCTCAAAGTGCTGAGCAGACTTGAAACCGATAAATACAAGAAACAGTTTAATAATTTTTCCTCTGCTGTAATCCTGGGTTGCAAGTATGAACAATTATATTTTTGTGTCATTTATTTTCACTTACTCTCCTACTATTTCTCGTATTCAAACTTTTAAGATTTTCTTTGTGGTAACTGGTTAAATTTTTGAGTTTAGCCTTGAAAATCTTGCTGCTTCTATTAGCAATCGCTAGCAAAAGGAAACGCAAAAAAATGAAAGGGAGAAAAGGTTACCTTTTTTTCTTTAACTGTAGTAATTGATACCATTCTGTTTTGTGAACCCCCTTTTGACAAAATGTTAAATAAAAACTTTCACAAGATTCTGTCTTAAGAAAATGCATAGTGCTGCATTTCTGTCTTTGATTTTTATAAAGTTTCTCTTGTAAGCATTACTTTAATAATGGAAAGTTTTAGGACATCCATCTGGAATGGAGAAATTTTCCTATCCTCTAAAATGCAACCTTTAATGTCTAAAATGTTTGCTTTTCTAGTTGGCTTTCGGTTGATAATTTGTTATATTCATTTTTGTATTTAAATGTGAATTTTTATTCTTCTGGAAATATAAATTACTCTAAATGTATACTATTAGGCAGAATTGCTTTCTTCTTCTCCCCATAGTCATGAAGGTATAGTATAAACCTACTATTCCAATGTGTTCCCCATTTAAACAAAGGCTTTGAAATATTTTGTCTCTTTTAAATAAACACAAGTCCTAATGGGTTGCTATGGAGCCCTCTCTTTTTGCTTTTGTAAGGACACTAGTAACTGTGTAAGCAAATAAGCAGGGGTGGTGCTCTGTCTTCCTCTTCTCATCTTCTTAAATAGGAGATTTCTTTTAAATACCCCTCATACCCCAGTGGGAAAGGGGATCTGTAATTTTCTTCATTTCAGGCTGCCTTCTAAACACCTTTTTTCAACTGCTTGATTTTAAAATATGAGTTTCTTGTCTTCGCATTTAAAACAGTTAATGCCCAAACTTTTAACCTAAATAAATGCTTAAAAAAAATAAAATTTGAGGTCTTCCTTTTAAGATAAAGCAAAAATACTTTAGGACAAGATGTGAGAGTATTGCTATGTTATATTGTGTTTCTAAAGCAGGGAAGAAACTGAGATTATATGCATATGGATGAAATACCCTTATGAAATAAGGGTCTCAATTGAGAGGATGGTTAAACATTAACTTATATGCAGAGTACATCATGAGAAACGCTGGGCTGGAGGAAGCACAAGCTGGAAATAAGATTGCCGGGAGAAATATCAATAACCTCAGATATGCAAATGACACCACCCTTATGGCAGACAGTGAAGAAGAACTAAAGAGTCTCTTGATGAAAGTGAAAGACGAGAGTGAAAAAGTTGGCTTAAAAGCTCAATATTCAGAAAACTAAGATCATGGCATCTGGTCCCATCACTTCATGGCAGATAGATGGGCAAACAGTGGAAACAGTGGCTGCCTTTGTTTTTCTCTGCTTCAAAATCACTGCAGATGGTGCTTGCAGCCATGAAATTAAAAGACGCTTACTCCTTGGAAGGAAAGTTATGACCAACCTAGATAGCATATTAAAAAGCAGAGACATTACTTTGCCAACAAAGGTCCATCTAGTCAAGACTATGGTTTTTCCAGTGGTCATGTATGGGTGTGAGAGTTGGAGTATAAAGAAAGCTGAGCACTGAAGAATTGATGCTTTTGAACTGTGGTGTTGGAGAGGACTCTTGAGAGTCCCTTGGACTACAAGGAGATCCAACCAGTCCATCCTAAAGGAGATCAGTCCTGGGTGTTCATTGGAAGGACTGATGTTGAAGCTGAAACTCCAATACTTGGCCACCTGATGTGAAGAACTGACTCATTGGAAAAGACCCTGATGCTGGGAAAGATTGAGGGCAGGAGGAGAAGGGGACCACAGAGGATGAGATGGTTGGATGGCATCACCAACTCGATGGACATGGGTTTGGGTGGACCCCGGGAGTTGGTGATGGACAGGGAGGCCTGGGTTGCTGTAGCTCATGGGGTTGCAAAGAGTCGGACACGACTGAGTGCCTGAACTGAACCGAATAGTTCATGATCATGTGCATGCGTGCTCAGTCATGTCCAACTCTTTGCAATCCCATGGACTCTAGCCTGCCAGGCTCTGTCCATGGAATTTCCCAGGCAAGAATACTGGAGTGGGTTGCCATTTCCTTTGCCAAGGGATCTTCCCAACCCAAGGGTTGAACCTGCGTCTCCTGCATCTCCTACATTTTCTGTTAGTGAGTTAAATACATTCTGTGGCCATAAAAATGGATTTTTTGATAGCCATATTAATTAAGATGACTATTAGATTTATTGATGTGAAAAAAATAGTTCAGGGAATAGGAAAATTAGAGTACAGGATGATAACTCTAATATTATTTCACGTGTGTAAATCTGTGTAAGTGTGGGCATATATATAGGTGTGCTTGATAGATGCCCACCAAAATTATCAGTGGTCATTTCTGGGAAGTGGAATTTTTACTGGATTAAGAATAATATTTTGTGTTTTTCTTTACTTATTTCATCATTAGCACCTCATAAGACCATTATGCAGTTTTTAAAAAAGAGAGAAACAGTAATTCTCTTGAATGAATCTTCTAGTAATTGTTCTCTCCTGATGTGAGAACACCTGATATTGTACTCTCCTGAGCCCACAGATAAAGATAGATTAAAGAGAAGGAAGTGTGGAGAGCTCTCAACATACTCTCAGCAGTAAAAGTACTAAAATAAAAAGAGAGGTTTCTAAGGAAAGTCCTAAGATTGAAATCAGGATGGGAGAACAATGGCAGATGTAGTTCTAAAAATTTCAGAAAACTGGGAAATAACTTCTAAAAGAAAATGCTTAGAAGTTATCAGCTTTTATATTTTCTTTTCTTCAAATTTTATCTCCCGGTTCAGTAATTTTTTCTCTTTATTCCTTTATTCAGTCATATATTATTGAATTTTTAAATTCAATAATATTATTTATATAACATTTCTGATGATTTCTTTTCATAACTTGTCTTTCCCTTGTTTAGAATTTCCTGTTTTTATTTCCTAATAATATTATCTGTCTAATTTTCTCTTTGATATTTTTATTTTAAATTCTTTTTGATGCCCTACTCTTTTTTATTTCCTAATTTATAAGTACTTCTGATTTTTAAGTTTTTTTGTGTGTGTCTTTTCAGAATATGGATTTCTTTGAATAGCTGATGAAAATACCAATAAAACAGTTTTCAATTGTGACTCTTTCCTGAATGGTGATGATTTTGTAATATTAATACTGGTCCTTTTTGAAATGTGGCTCTGGCCTGGAGTTTGTTTGGGTTGTGGAGCTCTGGCCTCAGGTCAGATGGGTGCTGTGGGTGTCCTGGCTGTTTCTTGTTTATAGAGAATTCTTCATTATTTCCATATAAAGATGGATACTTACTATATTTTTTCCTATTATTTCTGTGTGTAGAGAAAGAGATCACACTTTCAGTATGTACTTACTCTTTGTTCTAGAATCAGAAGCCCAAGCTTTATTATTTTTTTATATCTTAATAAGCTATTGATACATTTGCTTTTTGAACACCCTGTAATGACCGGTGGGTAAAACCTTTCAACTTTAAAGGAAAGGGTGGGTATGACTCACTGGAGCATAAATACACTGAAAAATTTGTGTCTTTTCACTTTCTTTGCCTAAAGAGAATAAAGCCTAGATGGGAAAAAGTGAAAAGTAAGAGACAGGAAGAAATGTTGACAAGAGGATGACTCTATAGGACTTCTAAATAATTTTAAAAGGGTGTACAGTAATCAATGTCAAGATCTGGAAGTGGACACAAGACAGTACCGATGAGTCAGAGGCCAGCACATGTCCCGGAGAGCAGATCACAGGAAAACATAATGACTGTGCTCTAATCACACGGCTGTGAGATCATCTGCGTGTATCTTAAAGAGATAAGAGCAAACCAACTCTCATTTCAACATTCACTATTTCACAAGATAGCTCACTTTCCATCATATTATCTTTTATCTCTGAGGACATTTTAGTGGCCTTAATGTCACTTAAATGAGGTAAATTTTCATTTCTGATCATCTCTCTGGTTATTTGCTCCTATATAGATTTTGCTACAATGACTGAGTTCTTGGTGATTTGTTCCTGTTGGCCTAATGACTGTCATTAACAGTGTCTGAGTTTTCACCCTTCCTTCAGTTGGACGCAATCCAGTTTCCACTGAGAAACCCAACTGAAAATCTGTTGACTAGATGATAAGAAGAGAAAAAAAGGGAAAGTTAAGGGTCTAGAAAATCTCACCTCAACATTCTTTCACTGTGCTGTGCTCTGTGTTCCTCAGGCCACAGACTAGGTTATGCATCAACCCTCTCACTCCCTGTTTCCGCCCTCTTCCCCAGAATATTGGCTTCCCAGGTGTTGTAGAGACATAAGAGATGCAGATTTGATCCCTGGGTCAGGAAGATCCCCTGGAGGAGGAAATGGTAACCCACACCAGTATTCTTGCCTAGGAAACCTCATGGACAGAGGAGCCTGGTGGGCTACAGTCCATGGGGTCACAAAGAGTCAAACATGACTTAGTGACTGAGCACACACTCCCTAGGATGTACTAAGAAAGGGAGGTTTTATCAAATATCCCTTCTCAGTTATCTCCCTGGAAGTTGTCCCCCCGCCCCGACCTCCACACGCCCAGTCCAGTGCTGTGTACTTCCTGCTGCTCCTGAGCCGTCTGATCATTTCGACACCTGGAACTTCTGGACAGAGCCCCTTAGAGGGGCTGTTTCTTGGTGGGTATCCATGAGGAGAGAGGGTGAGTGATGTCACTGGAGGAACTCTAAGGACTTCACAATTGGATAAGCTGACTCTCAGGACACCATGAATTCAATACTGAGCTGATCTAGCTTCAAACGTTGACACAAGAGAGGAGGTACAGCATTCACAGCTCATGCATCCCTAGTGAGAATTCATCAGACAGCCCAAGCACAGGCTTCCAGTCGCCACCACTGCGCGGCCATGCTTGTCTGTAAGACATGAAGCAAACAAGCACAAGGAAGCTGGGATCCCGTGTCAGTCATGTGGAAACTTCGTGGGTGTGTGATTTGCTCTCAATTTTGTTTTCTTTTCGTTGTTGTTGGTTTTATGCAGCTGGATCACATTAATTATGTTACACCATAGACAATCTCAATAACCAGGTTCTGGTTGCTCTGAGAAATATTACCCAGAACCAACTGATAAGAAGGAAAAAAGATATTTTAAACTATGATCATTTGCCAGATTTTCTCTCTCACGACAGAGTTAGTATTTTCATAATCAAGCAGAACACTAGTCCTTCCCCTGCCCCACCCTTAACATTCTCCCTATAAATTCTGCCTCTTCATTTTCCATGAAAGTAAGCAACACGATTAACAATGAGTCATACAATTTTCAGTTGCCTCATATGGCTACTTTGAAAATATAAGATTAAACCCCCTGGTACCAGTAGCTGAATTATTTCAATAGTAGAATCAGTGTGTATGAAAAGGTAGCATTTAAAAAATAAATATTGTTTAAATAAATGAAAATGTTGCTTGAATTTTGTTCTTTTTAGTAAAAAACATCTGGGTTGAAGATAATGTAAGATAATTTTCACCATGTGAACATGAAAGACTACCCTATTATGCCAATTTCCTGTTTTTCTATGTGCAGTTTGGCTTCATTCCAAAAAAAAAAAAAGAATCCTTTTATCTAGAAACTGTCATCTATTTTTACTTCATGTATAGGAATTGAAAAGATTTAATTGTAAGTAGAGTTTCTTCTATAATTGATTGAAAATCACTAATTTTAGATAAGGGAACAAACCTTTTTGGTGAATGTTTTTGCAGTGATGAAGTTTCCCTTCCCATGTTTTCTCCATAGAGATAAAAAAAAAGAGTGAAAAATTGTTTAGGTCAGTTCAGTTCAGTTCAGTTCAGTCGCTCAGTTGTGTCCGACTCTTTGCGACCCCATGAATTGCAGCACGCCAGGCCTGCCTGTCCCTCACCAACTCCTGGAGTCTACCCAAACCCATGTCCATCGAGTCGGTGATGCCATCCAGCCTTCTCATCCTCTGTCGTCCCCTTCTCCATCCGCCCCCAGGCCTACCCAGCATTAGGGTCTTTTCCAATGAGTCAACTCTTCGCATGAGGTGTCCAAAGTATTGGAGTTTCAGCTTCAACATCAGTCCTTCCAATGAACACCCAGGATTGATCTCTTTTAGGATGGATTGATTGGATCTCCTTGCAGTCCAAGGGACTCTCAAGAGTCTTCTCCAACACCACAGTTCAAAAGCATCAATTCTACGGTGCTCAGCTTTCTTCACCGTCCAACTCTCACATCCATACATGACCACTGGAAAAACCATAGCCTTGACTAGACGGACTTTTGTTGGCAAAGTAATTTCTCTGCTTTTAAATATGCTATCTAGGTTGGCCATGACCTTCCTTCCAAGGAGTTAGCGTCTTTTAATTTCATGGCTGCAGTCACCATCTGCAGTGATTTTGGAGCCCCAGAAAATAAAGTCTGACACTGTTTCCACTGTTTCCTCATCTATTTCCCATGAAGTGATGGGACCAGATGCCATGATCTTAGTTTTCCGAACATTGAGCTTTAAGCCAACTTTTTCACTTTCCTCTTTCACCTTCATCAAGAGGCTCTTTAGTTCTTCTTCACTTTCTGCCATAAGGGTGGTGTCATTTGCATATCTGAGGTTATTGATATTTCTCCCGGCAGTCTTGATTCCAGCTTGTGTTTCTTCCAGCCCAGCGTTTAGGTCAGGGGCAAATCAAATGATAAACAGCAATTAAATTCTGTTACTTACATAATAAACTCTAGTTTTAAGGTGTGATTAATAGCAAATTTCTACATGTGGGCATAGGATTTAGGAATGAAGTTAAAGACATAATACTAGATTAAGGCACAGTCCCTTGAAAGTGGTTAAAGAAAAAATATGCTTCCTCTAGAAATTCTGAGTATTCTCATTTATTTTTATGAATTAAGTTTGTTCTTTAAATCTTTTATTTGGAACACTTTTGCTTCTCAGGCTGGAGATCAGGGAGTTTAATGACAGGGTCACACAAATTCAGTAGCTGAGTTGAAGAATCAAAGAAGGCTCTGATTCTGGGCTTCTGTTCTTGGTCACAAAGAATTGCAGCCTGTGGGTGAGGTAGGCTGAGAAAGCTCAATGCATGCCTTCTGCTGAGAGAATTTTTTGTGTGACAATGCCATTGCAAATATAAGAATAATGGAAAAAGAAGAGAGAGGAAAAAAGACCGACGTTAGGAAAACCTACTCTCTGGGCTTAGTACGCATTTGAATAGGTAGTAGGTTAACTTCGGGAACGTTCAGGCAAAGATAGACTATCCTTACGACCTATGTGGAAAGGACAGGGATGGTGGGGGGAAGAATTAAAAATTCCTGTTTTAGCTTTCAGAGCCAAAATAATGATGGCTGCTTAACGAGTATTATCTCGTGCTGCCAGTATCCACAGGAAGGAGGTATTATTCAGAACTGAAGTGGAGGAAACTGCAGCCTAGGAAGTTCAACACGCCCAATGTCACAGGCAAAAAAGTAGTATTTGTAGGAATTCAACTCAAGTCTATTTCTCACGACTATTGTATGTCCAAAGTGCGCTGCTGAAAGACGCCCGTCAGAAAAAAATGCATGCAAGCTAAAAGAGGAGAAATCAACTTTCCCAGGCTGGCCTCATGGAAGAGGCACTATTTGCGAGACATCTGACAGAAGAGCTTAGTTGTGGTTTATCTGACATTCCTGGACCCACAGCACAGCATGGTTTCATATGTAGACCCATGAATAGAAAGGTGTGCAAGAGACAGGCTGGGAAGGGTCTTTTATGATATGTCTTTTTGTATTCATCCTGGAAAATCCCATGGACAGAGGAGCCTGGCAGACTACAGTCCATGGGGTTACAAAGAGGTGGACATGACTGAGCACCCACACACACACATACAAATACACACATTCATATCACAGGCGTGGGGATCAGATGCTTTTCTGAAAATGTGATATGAACCATTATAAACAGGGGGATGCCCTTGGCTGCAGTGGTGACTGGGATTCCATTTAGAAGGCTATCAGTGTGTGATTGAGGTGTGAAAAAAGGTGTTGGCAATTAGGAAGGAGAGCGGATGATAATTAGGGAAAAATAGAGTAGTGGATCTTCATGGATGATCTATTGAGTGGAGTGTGAGAAAAAAAGGAGTGCTCTTGGTTGCTTCTGAGGGCATTTAATACGTAGCAAAGTCACTACTCAAAAGATGGAAGGGGGAGAGGAGATTGTAATTTCCTTTGTGTAATATCTTAATCGCTTAAAAAGGTTCTGATAATTGATAAAGAATTACCTTGTTTGTTTTGTGCTCTATAGAAAGCCTGGCTTGATATGCACTTGGAAAGCATTTATGATGCTTCTTTGTATATATTAGGCTGAAGTTGGGAAGAATTTTAAGTGAAGTTACTGAACTATATTTCATAAACCATCAGTTCATCTACAAGCAACCTGGGTTTTTGAAATATCATAACAACCTGAGGATAAAATAATGTACAGAGTGAAGTCAGCCAGAAAGAAAAACACCAATGCAGTATACTAATGCATGTATATGGAATTTGAAAGATGGTAACGGTAACCCTATACGCGAGATAGAATAAGAGACACAGATGCATAGAACAGTCCTGTGGACTCTGAGGAAGAAGGTGAGGGTGGGATGTTCTGGGAGAATAGAATTGAAACATGTGTATTGTCATATGTGAAACAGAACACCATTCCAGGTTCAATGCATGAGACAAATGCTCAGGGCTGGGGCAATGGGATGACCCAGAGGGATGGGATGGGGAGGGAGGTGGGAGGGGGGTTCAGAATGGGGAACACATGTAAACCCATGGCTGATTCATGTCAATGTATGGCAAAAACCACTATAATATAGTAAAGTAATTAGCCCCCAACTAAAATAAATAAATTTATTAAAAAAAATAAATAAATAAAATATAACCGATTAATTAATCAGTAGGAGACCACTGAAGATGAAATCTAAGTCAAAGGTTTTTGATAATTTAAGAGCACAATTTTTGTTAATGTCAGCCATCACTTTGTACCTTTTAAAATTTTACTTTTGCTTTAATTGTTAAATAAATAAATAAATAAATAAAAGTTCTGTAATCAAAAAAAAAAAAAAGTAAAAATGTATGTTGAAGAAGCCTCAACAATCACCTTTCTGCCCACTTCCACGTCTCTGCATACTAAAAATTGATGAATAAACTGAGGGTCAGAATAAAATGTTTGTTTTATCACTAATAAAGGTGGAATGAAAATACAAGAGAATATCCTAATTTTCTCCCTCCAAAACCTTGGAGCCGGTAGCATCTTGATTTGCCCTCCCCCCTCTGCTGAGGTCTGGGGAAAAGCAGAACACTCAGTTCAGGCAGCTGGTTGCCAGGCAACCCAGGGAGCTCTGCCTGCATCATCCAGCAGTCCATCTCCTCGATCTCCCTTCAGCACAAAACATAAATTAATTTAATATCAAGGACACACTGTACTCGCAGCCCAGAATACCTTCTCTATTCAATTTCTTATCACAGATTATGTCTACATTTTTCAATATAGCTCAACAGAAGAAGCTCTAAAGTAAGCACTCACGATAGTGTGAAAACGTGCCAAATAATATACTGCCAACAAAATTAAATTGTATATGAATACCAAATCTGAATATGAAGTTTCTTATTAAAATTTAATAAAGAATTAAATATAAATATGAAATATCTTTTCACTGTGTGTTAAAGTCCAAAGAATTGCAGGTCTAAAATTCTGTCTTTCATTATTTCATACCCATCTTATTCTAAGGCTGAGGGGCTTTATTTGGGGTCATATTTTTTCTTCCATGCCTAATGTCTGGGCTTTCTCCTGATGGAATGGGGTGAGGTTCCCTTAGTACTTCCCAGTTTTAATTGCCCTAACATGAAATCTTTTAATTAATTTTGACTTTCCTTAGTGGGTTTTTTTTTTTTTTTTCAGTATTCAGAAATTTACTATGGTGACCTCAGAGTCTTCAGGTTTTATTTAAAGACAGAAACCATGTGCATTTTATTTACTTCCTAACTATTGTATTCTTTATGACCCCGTGGGCTCTAGCCTGCCAGGCTCCTTTGTCCTTGGAATTTTCCAGGCAAGAATGCTGGAGTGTGTTGCCATTTCTTCTTCCAGGGGATCTTCCTGACCCAGGGATTGAACCCTCATCTCCTATGTCTCTTGCATTGGCAGGCCAGTTCTTTACCACTGAGCCACCAGGGAAGCCCCACCTATTGTACAGATTTACAATTTACATATGATCAGTAAATATGTGTTGACTTAATAACACATACTCCAGCATATGCTTAACCTATTAAATTCTATTTCTTTTGAAGTTTGTGTTGAAGCATAGTCTTTCTACCTCACCTTACCAACAGGGTACCCACATGAATAATTGTAACCCATGTTTCCCCTGAGAACACATCCTCCCCAGGTGCTGTTGTTGTTCAGTCACTAAGTCATGTCCTACTCTTTGCAACCCCAAGGACTGCAGTCCTTGGACTGCACGCCAGGCTCCTCTGTCCTTCACTATCTCTCGGAGTTTGCTCAGATTCATGTCTATTGAGTCACCGACACTGTCTAACCATCTCATCCTCTAACTTGCTCTAAATTTGATTGTACAACACACTCCTCCATGCCCACCCACTACGAATCTCCCCATTCTGTTAAGGGTTTGCTATTTAATTGTTCCTTGCCTATTTAAGTGGGCTTAAGACAAAGTTATTTCATATCATGTGCTCACAGGTGACAGTTTAAAGAGAATTATGAAGAGTTAATGTTAATATGTTATTGGGCAAAGCCATCATGTTTAGAAGTTTTCTGGTCCCAGGCCATTTGCCTTAAGGACTGCTGGCTAGTACAGAGTATAGGAAATCTTGTGTTGCAGAAGATGTGAAATCCCAAAACAGCCCAGGTGGTATAAGAGTGTAGATTGAGACTAAGTGGTGAATGAGAGGGAGAAAGGGAATTTTGATGTGGTCCCCTTAGAATTCTGGGAAACAGTTCCTTTCTAATTCTGCTGCATCTAGTTCAGGAATGTACTCATAGGAAACTCCATGGACTGCAGAGTCTGAGAGCAATGGTTGAGGACTTTTCAGAGGTCTGAGTTTACTGTGTCCTCTGTCTTGTAATCATATCGTGTACTTGTGTAGTACTGAGATTGATGACATATTTTTGCCCCAGGCTGAGGTTGTTGATGACACATATATACACAAGGATGGTCTAGTCTTATGTTCTAATGCCCACCAGTCTGGGTCTGAAGGGCATCAGTAACATTTTCACAGGTAAACTTTTCCATTCCCATAATATCATAAACAATCCTGTGTCCAATGGTGAAATTTAGGTCCGAGAACTTTGTGCTTTCTGTCTTGAAAACTGTTGCTGTTGTCTCTGTAATATATCTATCCTGATAGTCCACTCTTCTTCTATATCCTTACAATAAATACATCCTGTTATTTGGAGGACTGGTGTCCTTGTCTGTTGATTCATATCTAGTGTTTGCAGCTAGCTGAGATCAAGCAACTAGCTGAGCAAAAATAATTTGTATTTTTAAATTTGTTTTTAATTGAAGAATAATTGCCTTACAATGTTGTGTTGGTTTCTGCCATACAACAAGGTGAATCAGCCATAAGTATACATATGTCCCCTTCATCTTCTACCTCCCTCCCACTCCCACCATATCCCACCCTTCTAGGTTGTCACATGGCACTGAGCTGAGGTCCCTGTGTTACACAGCAAGAAGTTTTTTTTTTTTTTTTTTCGCTGTTGGGTAATTCAGCAAAGATTTCATGGCAAGAATGAAATGCCTTTTTTTCTGTCCCATTATCATCTCCCGTTTGCATTTTTTCCTCTACCCATACTCCCATTTCCCCAACTAGAAGGGTTGGTCCACAGTTATGAGGCAGCTCCATAGAGACACAGAATTAGTATTTCAGAGTTGGAAGGGAACTTAGACGTGATCTAGTTCAGTTTTGCTATCTTTTGCATTTCCTCTACTAAAAAGTGGTTCTCCTTCCTAACAAGATAAGGTCTTACCCCATGTGATTCCAGCTAACATCCTTTGTCACATTCTCAACAAGATAGGATCATATATTTTATTCAATTTTTTAGCATGACATTTTAATATAAATGTCATTTTATATACATTTAAATATAAATTTTATATTAAAAATAGAAAGGAAAGCTCTCCCTTAGAGTAGGAAGCCAGCTGGTAATTATAGTAGGAATAATTAAATTAGAAAAACATTATTTGGCAACTACCATAATAATCAATTCTGACAGGAATCATCCATGATAGTTTACAATTATCAGTTTAAACTTTGAGGAGTAACAGGATATTTATATAATCACAAAGTACCCCTCTTCCGCACAAAGATCACAATTAATTCTGAAAGTAAAATTATAACTTTATTCTTGAGTAATCTGGCAGAACATCACCTTATTCAAATGATTGGCATTGACCTCACTACTAAAGGGACAAATGTATAGCAAACACCTCCTGATATGATATATTAGGAAGAACAAAACATCATTTCTGAGTTTGTCCTGTCCAAAATGCATAACCTGAATCTAATGAGAAGGAAACATCAGACAAACTCAAATTAATGGATGTTCCACAAAATACTCAGACTAAAATCTTCAAAAACTTTACTGTCCTAGAATACAAGGCATGACTTAGAAAACATAGTAGATGAACAGAAACCGAACAGAGATGACTTTATGCAGTGCATGATCCTGGACATTTTTTTCTTGCTATAAACGATATTATTGGAATAATTACTAAAACCTAAAGTAAGGCTGCAGGATTAGGTAATAGTATTGTATCAATGTTAATTTCTTAGTTTTGATAACTATATTGTAGTTATATAAGGAGGTTCCTTATTTTCAGAAAAATGCACTCTAAGTAAGGAATGTAATGAAAAGGGTAATTATGTCTGCAACTCATCATGGCAACAGCTTATTCTGATTTAGAAAAAAAAAGTGTGTGTGTTTGTGTGTGTGTGTGTATGGGGAGAGAGAGAGGGAGAATTGTAATAAATATAATGATAACATTTTTGAGATCTGAATAAAGGGTATACATGGATTTTTTTGTACTACTTTTGTAACTCTTTTGGTAGTTTCAAATTATCTCTAAATTTTAAAAGTCTGTTTGATGAAGTTTTAGGACTGTATCATGAGAATGTAAGAACTAGACATTATTTCTTTTTTATGTTTAAAAGCTTTTATCTGTTTTGTGTCAGAAGCAATAAAATTTCTGAATCAGAGGTGACCCCTTCAATAAAATACTGAATTATTTTTCTATTTAGTGTTTTTATAGCTATGATGACTTGTCTGGAAATTAATGAAAGTTATGTAGCATTAAGATCATCCATAAATTCCTCAGTTGGCATTTATAAGTCTGTGCAACAGAAAAACACTGATCTGCAAACCAGAAGACCAGGATTATATTTTTGGTTCTGCCATTAGCTAAGGAAATTTCTGTGTCCAGGCTCTTAGCCTGTGAACCTGGCCCTTCAATGGAAGGAGAAGAATTTGGAAGTGAGTAGAAAGATAGGAATAGTTAAAATTACATTTTTAAATACACGTTAGAGGAAAACTGTTAGGATAAAATACAAAGAAATTTTCTAAACCATTGTAACTTTTCAAACGTTTATTATTTTTTAGTATCATCATGTGTTTCTTTGTAGTGACAAGTAGTAAAATCCTTAAAACAAAAAAGTATGTGTATGTTTAAAGAACAGAAGAGTGGAGACTGTAAAACATAAACCTGTTTCAGTGTCTGCCCATCAAAGTGGGAGATCGGGAAAGAAAATATGGGTATTTATGTTTAGGGAAATGGAAAGCAATTAGTATAAATCCTTGGAGTCTAGAGGAAGAATGAGATTAATGGGAAGGGTAAGAATGCAGCTGACAGCATCAAGACAAGGCTTAAAGAACAGAAGTGACTACAGTAGATGCCCATTATCCTGCGGTATATGTTCCAAGACCCTGAGTGGGTGCCTGGAACTGCAAACAGCATCAGACCTGAATCTGGTGGCTCAGACGGTAAAGAATCTGCCTCCAATGCAGAAGACCCCGGTTCGATCCCTTGGTTGGGGAGATCCTCTGGAGAAGGAAATGGCAACCCACTCCAGTATTCTTGCCTGGGAAATCCTGTGGACAGGACAATTTCCCTGGTGGGCTACAGTTCATGGGGTCACAAATTGTTGAACACGAATGAGTGACTAATACTTTATATATGTTTTTTCTTATACATAAAAACCTATGATAAAGTTTAACTTATAAACTGGGCACAGTAAGAGATCAACAATAACTAATAATAAAACAGAACAATAATAACAATATGCTGTAACAAATGTTATATTACTGTGGTCTCCCTTTCTCTCCTAAAATATTTTACTACACAATTTAACGCCTTCTCCATCCTAATTAAACACTTACCACACACTATGGTCATAGTTTTTGTAACTTGAGGTGTGGCAACAAAACTAGTACAAATTTCTTTTTCTTTCTTCACAATTTCATGGGTATATGCTTCATTATTATCATAGCAACCTCAATACAGAACTGATTTTTTTTCTTTCTTAAGTCGAGAACTTTAAATTTATCACTTAAAGGAAGCACTTTATGGCTTCACTGTGGCTTATCTGAATTGGCAACATCACTTCTCTTGAGCTTTGGGCCCTTAATGAGTAAAAGAAAGGTTTCTTGAACATAAACACTGTATTCCTGGGACAGTGATTCATGAACGTGGCCAAACAGAGCTCGGGATTTCATCACACTACTCAGAAAGGCTGGCTGTTTAAAACTTAGGAATGATCTGTTTCTGGAATTTTTCATTTAAGAGTTTCAGACCAAGGTTGACCTGTGGGTGACTGAAACCAGAGAACCGAAACCACTGAAAATGAACTGCAGATAAGGGTGGAACTACTGTAGTTCTCTCTCTGTTAAGAGCACATTGGAAAAACAACCTTGCTATAATGGAAGATACTGAGTTTTTGATGTTTGTATTAAAGCAATGAGTGAAAATCCAACCATTATTTGCAGTTTATCCTTTAACACTTGATATGTTTAATATTTCAATTCGGTTGTTGCTAACCTGGAAACAACTTCCATGTAATTAAGGTTACTTGGTTAATGTCCTCTGGATTTCTAGCCAGAAATGTCTAGTGACTCCAGAATTGCTTGTCAGGTGCAATTACTGTATCTCACGCTAGAGATTCTTTTACAACAAATTCAGAGCACTGGTGACTGGCACCTCCTGCCATGGGAGCCCATTTAATATTTTCTAGCAGCTCGCTCCACATTCATTGCGATGCTTACAGTTTCTACTTGGAGAACTTATTTTCCATCATTTGCATTGACAGACAGGAACTGAAGGCCAGAGAAGGAAGAAAATAATAAATCCGTTATGAAAAATACTACTTAACTACTGAAATACAGCTTTATTAGTATCATTATTGTTACTTGGTTTAGTGCATTATTTATTCTCTGGTTCTTCCCAAAAGGACTTAAGGTGGCTTACAAGAAAAGTCATAAACATCTGCTAGGTAAAACATAAAAGGAAACAAAATAAAATCAGCAAAAGAAGAATGAGACTATGTTATAAAATTTAACACAGTTTCTATAATAAATTTACCTATTTTTTCTCTTAGCATTAGGGAACCTAGAGATCAGCAGAATCAAAATAAGTTATGTAGACCTTATTATTTTCAATGGAAAGGCAAGTTTATTGCTACCTGAATTTAAAGTAAAATTCTAACCAGCTTGTTTTTTATAACAGGCAAATCAATCAATGTTGTTGCTTTAGAAAAACATGTAGTACCACATTTAAACTTGACTGTTTTTGTTTGTCTTTTTGTTTCCTTTTTTCTTGACAAAACTAAAGCTGATTTTTGTAGGGGCTAATGAGACATGATTCAACTTCACAGCCTTCTAGTCATCTAATAATACAAGAATATCTGCATCCCAAAGGAATGTGTACACAAGGAAAATATTAAAATCAAACCAGACCACACATGAGATAAATCTTACCTTAAATATTACTCAAGTTAGAATTTTGGTGTTGAGTGGAAGTGAATTGGAGGTTATACTCTACAGAAAGGATATTGAGTTCTGATACTCTATATTAAGCTGGGTTTGCTGGAATTTTTTCCCACTCTCCCTTCCCTTTAGATCTATACGGAAATATGTTCAACTGAGATTATGAGAAAGAAAATATGTTCTCTCAACTCTTTCAAAGATTTAATGAGGGAGGAAATGTTTGGGGAAGGATGGCAGTTCTGGCAGTGAATCCAGGCAGCCCAAGAATAAGATCGACGTCAGTAGTTACTCTAGTAATTATAGTTCATTATAAACACAGGAAAATATGAAAGCAGACATAGCTTTTAAAACTTCGTGACGTTAAGTGGTAGATCCATTCAGAGTACATTTGATTTCAACATTCTCTGGAAGCTGCAGAAGAGAATTAGTCCTGAGAAATGGAGACTCAAACTTTGTCCAGCAAAGCTTGAGCTTTTCTCAGTTTTTCTTCAGAGCAAAGCCTCTCCTGGGAAATGCATTCCTCAGAGCTGATTTAACATCCTGATTTCTCAGGCTGTAGATCAATGGGTTCAGCATGGGGGTTACATGATTATTCAATATCTGGATTATAGCACCAAGCAAGGCACTGGGATTGGGCTGTAGATAGATGATGATGACTGGCCCATAAGCACAGAGAATTGCAGTCATGTGTGCACTGCAGGTGGAGAATGCTCGCTGCCTGCCCTCTGCTGAGCGAATTTTTGATATGGCAATCCCAATGCGGGTGTAGGAAACAAGAATGAGAAAAAAGCAAATGAGAGACAAAAGACCAACATTTGTAAAACCTACCCTCTGAGCTAGAGATGTATCCCCACAGGCTAGAGGTAAGATGGCAGGTATGTCACAGAAGTAATAGCTCACCTTGTTAGAGCCACAGTAGGACAGCTGGAAGGTGAGGGATGTTAGGATAATGGCATGGATACAGCCGCCCATCCAGGTCCCTGTGGCCAAGATGGCGCAGACTCTGTGATTCATTATGACCATGTATCTCAGAGGAAAGCATATGGCAACAAAGCGGTCATAGGCCATCACCGTGTATAGGAAACACTCAGTACATCCCAGGAAGTGGTAGAAGAAGATCTGGGTAGCACAACCCTGAAAAGAGATACCTTGACTCAGCCCTGAAAGATATGACAGCATCTTGGGAGCAGTTGTTGATGAGAAACCCAGGTCAAACACGGAGAGGTTCGCCAAGAAAAAGTACATGGGGGTATGAAGCCGAGTGGAAGAGATGATAGCCGTAAGGATGAGCACATTTCCCAAGACAGAGCACAAATATAATGATGAGAACAGGAAAAAAAGCATAGTCTCTAGGCCCTCTGTCTCAGGGATTCCCAGCAGGATGTATTCAGTCACCACTGTGTGATTTCTCATGTTTATGGAAGGATCAATCTTGGGTGTCTGTGAAAAGAAATCTGTGGTTAAGGTGAATATGTACGTGAATTGGCTGTGTTTAAGACAATGCAATGGAAAAGGAGCAAATAATCTCAATGTAAACAGACTAGTGCTTCCCTTTAGAATTGCCTTGATTGGCCCGCTTCTCTCCATGCTGGATCTCTCTTTGCAGTGCAGTTTCTACTTGCAGTTTCCCCAAGAAATCCTTACATGACAACTCTCCTATCTCCCATGCTTCATATACACTGTTAAATTGTATTAATTTTGAATGCTGCTTTGTGATTCTAAAAGGACAAATTTAAAGACGCAAGAAAGTCCTATCCAAGTTTCCTATATTCACCTGAGACAATTAGATTAACAGTGGAAACAGTGGCTGACCTTATTTTTGGGGGGCTCCAAAATCACTGCAGATGGTGATTGCAGCCATGAAATTAAAAGACGCTTACTCCTTGGAAGGAAAGTTATGACCAACTTAGACAGCATATTAAAAAGCAGAGACATTACTTTGTCAACAAAGGTCTGTCTAGTCAAGGCTATGGTTTTTCCAGTAGTCATGTATGGATGTGAGAGTTGGACTATAAAGAAAACTGAGCGCTGAAGAATTGAAGCATTTGAATTGTGGTGTTGGAGAAGACTCTTGAGAGTCCCTTGGACTACAAGGAGATCCAACCAGTCCATCCTAAAGGAGATCAGTCCGGGGTGTTCATTGGAAGGACTGACGTTGAAGCTGAAACTCCAATACTTTGGCCACCTGATGCGAAGAGCAGACACATTGGAAAAGACTCTGATGCTGGGAAAGATTGAAGGCAGGAGGAGAAGGGGACGAGAGAGGATGAGATGGTTGGATCGCATCACAGACTCAATGGACATGAGTTTGGGTAAACTCCGGGAGTTGGTGATGGACAGGGAGGCCTGGTGTGCTGCGGTTCATGGGGTCATAAAGAGTTGGACATGACTGAACGACTGAACTGACTGAAATGTCCAGAATCATTTCTGATCATGTAAGTCACACATGGGCTTCCCTGGTGGCTCAGATGGTAAAGAATCTGCCTGTAATGCAGGTTTGATCCCTGGGTCAGGATGATCCTCTGGAGAAGGGAATGGCTACCCATTCCTATATTCCTGCCTGGAGAATTTCATGGATAGAGGAGCTTGCTGTCTATAGGCCATGGGGTCACAAAGAGTCAAACAGGACTGAACAACTAACACTTTCACTTTTAGGGGCTTCCCAGGTGACACTAGTAAAGAACCCACCTGCCAATACAGGAAACAGAAGAGACCTGGATTTGATTCCCGGGTTGGGAAGATCCTCTGGAGGAGGACATGTGAGCCCACTCCAGTATTCTTTCCTGGAGAATCCTATGGACAGAGGAGCCTGATGGGCTATAGTCCATCAGGTCTCAAGAGTCGGACACGACTGAGGTGATTAGCTGCATGCATGCAAGCCACACATACAAAAGACAGACTCTTTCCCACATTATCTCTCTGGGTAAGAGGGTCAACAATGAGAAACCAGCCAAAAGATGGGTCTTAGACAGTCCTTAATGAACAGAAAATTACATTAACAGGGCGCATATGCTCTGGATTTTAGCACACATCAGTAACCAATAGCCTTCATTTCAGTCGCCAAAACCTGTAATAGTCTAACCAGATCCAGGCTAAAAAGCATTATACTTTTATGGCAGTAGAAGGCACAGGGGTAGATACAGTAGAGACTCCTTTCCAATTTCCATCTTTTGAACATTTCTCATATCTTTTTCCGGAGAAGGCAATGGCACCCCACTCCAGTACTCTTGCCTGGAAAATCCCATGGATGGAGGAGCCTGGTAGGCTGCAATCCCTGGGGTCGTGAAGAGTCGGACATGACTGAGTGACTCCACTTTACTTTTCACTTTCATGCATTGGAGAAGGCAATGGCAACCCACTCCAGTGTTCTTGCCTGGAGAATCCCAGGGATGGGGGAGCCTGGTGGGCTGCCGTCTATGGGGTCTCACAGAGTCAGACATGACTGTAGTGACTTAGCAGCAGCAGCAGCATATCTTTTTCAACTTGTTTTAAGTTTCTCAGCAGAGTAAGCACTTTAAATCATACATTAGCCCATGAATTCTACTGCCTAAGACCCTATATAGCTCCAGCTCTATCTTTATTATTTTATTTTGATGGTTATGACAGGAGGGAGAGGGTGAGAGCCAAAATTTTTTTAAATGAAGGAAAAATCTGGGCACTTACAAGGCAAACAGAACATAACTGGCTGGTGCTGTTGAATTGAATATTACTTTGTTTTCCTTCTCTGGAAGAAGGAAGTAACCCTGTCCTGCGAAATTCCCATCAACTTGCAGTCTGCTGGTATATCTTCAGAATTCTTCTCTTTTTCAATCACTTTCAAATAGAATGTCAAAATCTGAGTGTGTTTTTCTCTTTTATAGTAATTTCTCTCTGACTCTAGGAACTAGTCCCAAACACGGGAGATAGTAAGTAGCCTTGGTCTTCCTTTGGGTATTAATCCCCTAAGTCAGGGTCCTTATTAAGCAAGGGAGAAATTGACTGCTTGGTATAATTAGACCTTACCAAGGAGACCTAGAGAGAAAGAGAGAGGAGGAAACTGATTAAAGGAGAATCTTTATGGTTTCCTTATAAAATATACTTCAGTGAATAATCACTTAAAACTTCATTTGGCACATATATCACATTTATAGGTACATTTATATTATTTACTGCTTTTTCATGTGTATGTGTTGTTTTAATCAGTAAATTATTTTACTATTTGTTGTAATAGGATTGATTTATTGCAAGCAAGAGTAACTGGGTTAGTTCAGAAAATTAAAGAAATTGTTGAAAAACTAGGCTCATGGAAGGCTAGGGATAAGGGCAGCTCCTCAACAGTAAGAACTTGTGGTGCCTCCTCTGGGCCCTGCCAGCAAGTGATTCAGCCTCAACTGCCCATTACTTCTGGGAGCCTCAGATTCATATTTGATTTCCTTGGCTGAATCTCATGCCTGCCTTTGCGGCCAGGGTGCAGTGGAACAGAAATGAGCAGTCCTCCAAAGAGTAGGGAAAATAAAGGCCTAAGCTAGGAGAAAAGGGGAGAAGAAATATGCTAAGAGATGAAAAAGATTTTAAGCTATAATTTGAAGTATGTGTTTTATTGTACTTGGCACTTAGGTAGTTACATTATTCTAAGTACATCTGGAATTTCTACTCAAAAAGTAAACAATATTTTTATTGCACATCTAACTGATGATAAAAGGATGTTAAATTTAATGATTCTACCATCCTATTTATCTCTGATTATCTTTAATACTTTGAAGCATGGTGACTGACTTGAAAAAACTGTACAGGCTGTCCAAACAAAAAGATGGTAACAATGCCTTTGACTAGGAAGTAAACACCATTAAGTTAACCTTGATGTGTAATGGTGTATTCAGGGTTAAGATTAGAATCAGGAAAGGGCTTCCCTAGTGGTTCAGATGGTAAAGAATCTGCCTGCAAAGCAGGAGACCTGGGTTCAATCCCTGTGTCGGGAAGATCTGGAGAAGAGCATGGATACCCACTCCAGTATTCTTGCCTGGAGAATTCAATGGACAGAGGAGCATCATGCAGACTACAGTCACGGGGTCACCAAGAGCTGGACTTGATTGAGCAGCTTTCACTTTCATTAGGGTGAGGAAGGCTAGGAAGGAAAAATAAATAGAAAATGGAAAAGGCATTGAATAACTGGAGAGAAAAAAAGGAAGTCTAAAAAAGGAAGGGTGCTTGGAGAGTATAAATCAGAAATAAGAGATAATATGGGAACATTCTCATACATCAGAGATGCTGAAAGGAAAAAAAGCTGAAATAAGATGTTTTGGTGTGTTTATGTAAAAGGTCAAATATATATTTTAAGAATTTCAGCAAAATTGCTATGTTGAGTATAGCTGTATGATGATTTGAGATGGAATCCTTATCCTAACCACAAGAAAACTAATTTATAGAAATTTACACAACATCCCTAAGCCTTGTTTTACCTCTATAATGTGATCTAGCACTTATTGTAGGTAAACTAGATAATACTTGTGAAGAAATTATATTAGACACTGTCTGGTAGTGAGTTAGGACACAAATGATAACTCCAGGAAGACCCCGTGAAGCCTACTTTATGCTGGATTTCTCAGACTCTTCGCTGCCCACACCAGACTGAGGTATTCAACAATTTAACAGAGATTTGAGTGGATTCAAGAGTAGATGAAGTTATAAGAAAAAGGAGTGAACTAGCAAACTCAAAAATCCCAGGGTTTGTGAGAACCAGATACGGAGGCTTATTTTTATTTATTTTTGAAAAAGTTTTTATTTTATATTGGAGTATAGTTGATTAACAATGTTGTGACAGTTTCAGGTGAACAGCAAAGGGACTCAGCCATACATATACATGTTTTCATTCTCCCCCAAACTTCTGTCCCATTCAGGCTACCACATAACATTGAGCAAAGGTCCCTGGGTTATACAGTAGATTATCCATTTTAAATATAACAATGTGTACATGTCCTTCCCAAAGGAGCTTCATTTTTAAATGGTGGAAAGCAATATAAAGCATAAAATTTACCATCTTAACCATTTTAAGTATACAGTTCAGTAGTAGTATATATATTCATTCTACAGTGCAACCAAGCTTCAGAACTTTTTCATCTTGCAAAAGGAAACTATATATATTAAACAACAATTTATCTTCCTCTTCCCCAGCCCCTGGGAATCACTTTCCTACCTTCTTATCTGTCATCTAACTACTCTAAACACCCAGTATAGCTGGAATCCTACAGTATCTGTCTTTTTGTAGCTGCTTATTTCACATTTCACTTAACATAATCTCCTTAAGGTTAATTCATCTTGTAGCATCCAACTGTGTCAATTTCCTTCCTTTGTAAATTGGTAATAATATTCCATGTATGTATATACCACATTTTGACTATCCATTTATCGTTAATGAACATGAATAGCTTTAACTTCCTACTTATCTATTGTGAATAATGCTGCTTTGAACATGCTATAAATATGAATATTCAGGACCCTTTTGGATCCATACTCAAAAGTATAATTGGTGAATCATAGGGTAATGTTATTTTTAAATTTATTGAGAATCTCCACACTGTTTTCCATAGTGGCTGCACCATTTTTATTTTCCACCAACAGTGCACAATGGTTCCAATTTCTCCACAATTTTTTCTCCTTCCCCCCTTTTTTTTTTCCAGTAAAGCCATTTTAATGGCTGTGAGTGACATCTTCTTGTGAATTTGATTTTCATTTACCTAGTGGTACTAGTATTAAACATCTTTTTATATGCTTGTTGTCTTCTTTGCAGAATGTCTTTTAAGTCCTTTACACCCTTTTAAATCGTTACTTGTTTTTTTAAATTTATTTTTAATTGAAGGATAGTTGCTTTCCAATATTATGTTGGTTTCTGCCATACATCAACATGAATCAGCCATAGGTGTACATATGTTCTCTCCTTTTTGAGCCTCCTTCCCACCTCCCTCCCCATCCTGTCTCTCTAGGTTGTCACAGACACCTTTCTGAGCTCCCTGAATCATACAGCAAATTCTCACTATCTATTTTACACATGATAATGTGTATTTTTCCATGCTATTCCCTCCATTCATCTCACCACTCATTCCCTGCCTCTGTGTCCACAAGTCTATTCTCTATGTCTGCATCTCCACTGCTGCCTTGCAAACAGGTTCGTCAGTACCAGCTTTCTAGATTCCATATATATGCATTAATGTATGATATGTGTTTTTCTCTTTCTGAGTTACTTCACTCTGTATAATAGGCTCTAGTTTCATCCACCTCATTAGAACTGTCTCAAATGCATTCTTTTTATAGTTGAGTAATATTCCATTGCATATATGTAACACAGCTTATTTATCCATTCATCTGTTGATGGACATAAAGACTGCTTCCATGTGCTCATGTAAATTGTGCTGCAATGAATATTTCAGAATCTGTGTCTTTTTTTCAATTATGATTTCCACAGGGAATATACCCAGTAGTAGAACTGTTGGATCATATGGTAGTTTTATTCATAATTTTAAAGGAATCTCCATACTACCCTATAGAGTGTCTGTATCAGTTTACATTCCCACCAACAGTACAAGAGGGTTCCTTTTACTCCACACTCTTTCAAGCCTTCACTGTTTGTAGATCTTTTGATGATGGCCATTCTGACCGGTGTATGATATCTCACTGTAGTTTTGATTTGCATTTCTCTAATAATAAGCGATGTTGAACATCTTTTTGTGTGTTTATTAGCCACCTGTATGTCTTCTTTGGAAAAATATCTGTTGAGGTCTTTTGCCCACTTTTTGGAATCAAGTTCATTGTTTTTGTTGTTGTGTTGTTGATGGAGTGAGATTTTAAGAACTGATGTTTGCTTGTGTGTGTGAGCATGTATGTTTTAAGTAAAATTTCTTGTTGTGTGCTATACTAAAGTATTAGATACAGGAAAGATTTAAACTGATTTAATTGTTTTGCAATACCAGTCATCACAACACTGATTTGAGAATTGAGAAAAGTGGTTAGAGTTCATTCAGATTTGGTTTTCACCTTTCCTCAACTTTAAGAGGATATGTATTTAGATCAGTGTATGTGGTTGTTCTGTTTCCAAATTATTGAAATTATGTTTCTGTTTACAGTAAATAAATATTTAATTACATCAAATTTAAACGGTTAAATGGTACCCGTTCATTCACCTAATAAACTCATGCATAGTGCTTACTAGATCACTGAGAAATATCCTGTGGATACAACAGTGAATAAGACAAATGTGAGGAAGCATTTTCTATGATCTATTTATTCATTTAAAAGTGAGCAGAGTTTGGAGGAGAATGATACATGCATGTGAATGGCCGAGTCCCTTTGTTGTTCACCTGAAATTATCACAACATAGCTGACTGGCTATACTCCAATAAAAAAATAAAAATTGAATAAAAATAAAGCTAACAAAAAAGAAGAACTAGATTATCTTATGTGCAGAGAAGAAATAGAGACACAGGTAGAGAATAGACATATGGATACCAAGTTGAAAATGGCGGGTGGTAGTGGGATGAATTGGGAGATTGGGACTGACATATATATATTATTGATACTATGTATAAGATAGATAACTGATAGGAACCTACACTGTAGCACAGGAAACTCTACTCAATGCTCTGTGGTGACCTAAATGGGAAGGAAATAAAAAGAAGGGATATATGGTTGGGTATGGCTGATTCACTTTACGGTGCAGAAGAAACTCACACATTGTAAAGAAACTACATTCCAATAAAAAATGTTTGAAAAAGAAATAGAGAATGATGTTAAAAGACAAGAAGTTTCTAAAATCCTTTACAGGATTCACAATTTATTTCAGAGCAGTAAATACTACATTGTAGAAAACCATTTTTAGGGATCTTTTCACTTCCTTGTTCCTTAAGGAATAGATTAATGAGTTCAGCATGGGTGAGACAATATTATTTAATATTTGCACCATGGCACCAAGGAAAGGGTTGTGTGTGGGCTGGAGATAGATGATAATTACAGGCCCAAAGGCACAGAGAATGGCAGTGAGGTGGGCACTGCAAGTAGAGAAAGCTTTCTGCCTGCCCTCTGCCGAACGGATCCTCAAAATGGCAATCCCAATGCATGTGTAGGAGACACAAACACACAACCAAAGCGTTAAAGCCAGAAAGCCAACATTAGTGGAACTCACTCTCTGGGCCAGGGAGCTATCAGCACAAGCCAGGGGTAAGACAGCAGGAATGTCACAGAAGAAGTGGTCCACCCGATTGGGGCCACAGTAGAGTAACTGAAAGGTAAAGGATGTCAGGATGGTGGCATGAAGACAACCCACCAACCAGGCTGCCGTGACCAAACCAACACATACTCCAGGTCTCATAATGAGCTTATACCTCAGTGGGTGACAGATGGCAACAAAGCGATCATAAGCCATCACAGAATAGAGGCAGCCTTCCGTAGAACCCAGGAAATGATAGAAGAAGAGCTGAACAGCACATCCCTTATAAGAAATGGCTCGGCTCTGGCCAGAGAGATAGACTAGCATCTTGGGACAGGTGACAGAGGGGAACAGCATGTCCAAAATCGATAAGAGTGCCAAGAAGAAGTACATGGGAGTGTGAAGAGTCGAGGAGGAGACAATTGCTAGAAGGATGAGCAAATTGCCCAGCAGGGTCAAGGGGTAAATGAAGGAGAAGATGACAAGGAGCACAGTCTCCAGTCCCTCTGTCTGAGGTATTCCCAGTAGGATGAACTCATTCAGCTCTGTGTGGTTCCTCATGTTCCTGGGAGGAAGGTCTAGGGAAGACCAAAAACAGGAAACCTCGAATGTGGAGGCTGATTGTTGATAGACACAACACCGATACATTCATCCATCATCACTCAGTCCTAAAGTAAATCAACACTGAATATTGGAAGGACTGTTTCTAAAGCTGAATCTCCAAAACCTTGGCCACCTGATTTGAAGAGCTGACTCCTTGGAAAAGACCTTGATGCTGGGAAAGATTGAAGGAAAAAGGAGAAGAGAGTGGTAGAGGAAGAGATAGTTAGAAAGCATTGCCGACTCAATGGACAAATGAACATGAATTTGAGAAACTCCGGGAGATAGTGAAAGACAGAGGAACCAGGCATGCTATAGTCCATGGTGTGGCAAAAAGTCCGACATGCTTAGGGACTTAACAGCAGCAACATTTGTTTAAACATAAAGATGATATTAAAATTGAGAGTTAGAAATTCTGCCAAGAACACTGAAGGTCTAGTAAGTACTTTCTTGGTGGTTCATCTGTGTAGAATCTGCCTGCAATGCAGGAGAACTAATAGATTAGGGTTGGATGCCTGGGTAGGGAAGATCCCCTGGAGAAGGGAATGGTAACCCACTCCAGTATTCTTGCTGGGAAAATCCTACACACAGAGGAACCCAGTGGGCTATAGTCTATCGGGTCACAAAGGAGTCATATATGACTTAGCCACTAAACTACAACTTTATGGCAATAGGCGGCCCAGGGGTAGACATAGTAAAGTTTTCTTTCCAATTTCTATCTTTTGAACTCTTCTCATATCTTTTCCAACTTGCTTTAACTTTTCCAACACTGAGGTCTTCAAATCATAGATCAATCCATGAATTCTACTGCCTAAAACCCTATCTAGCTCTAGCTCTATTTTTACTTTATTTTGGTGGTAATGATATGTGGGAGAGGGTGAGAGTCAGTATTTTTTTTTTAATTTAAAGAACAAAATTTGGGCACTTACAAGGCAAAGAAGGAACATAACTGGCTGATACTATTGAGTTGAATGTTGCTTTTCTCTCCTTCTGCAGGAGAAGGAAGCAGCCCTGTCCTGCTAAACTCCCATCATCTTGCAGTCTGCTGGTAGATCTCCAGAATTCTCTTTTCCGATCACTTTCAGATAAAATGCCAAAAATGTCTGTGTGCTTTTCTCTCTTGCAATAATTTCCTCCTTGACTCTAGGAACTGCAATAATTCCCAAACAAGCTTTAAATAACCTTGATCTTCCTTTGGGTATTAATCCCCCAAGTCAGAGATCCTATTAAGCAAGGAAGCAATTAACTGCTTGTTATAATTATACCTTAGTAACTAGATAGAAAGAGAGTGAAGGAAACTGATTAAAGATTAAATCTTTTATGATTTCCTTTGTAAAATATACTTCAGTGGAATAATATAATAATTAAAAAATTCATTTGGCACATATATCATGTATTTATAGGTACATTTATGTATTTACTGCTTTTTCATGTGTATGTGTTGCTTTAATTAATGAATTATTTTATTATTTGAGGCAAAAGGTTTGATATATTCAAGAAATAGTAATTGGGTTAGCTCAGAAAATTAATGAAATTGATGAAAAACTAAACTCATGGAAGGCTAGAAACTAGGGCAGCTCTTCAGCAGTAAGAGCTTGTGGTGCATCCTCAGGGCCCTGCCAGCAGGTGATTCAACCTCAGCTGCCCATTGCTTCTGAGAGCCTCAGATCCAGATTCAAATCTGCTGAATCTCATGCCCACCTCTGTGGCCATGGTACATGGTACAGTGGATTAGAGATGGACAGTCCTCCAAAGGGTAGGGGAAATAAAGGCCTATTGCCAAGTGTAAGGGTTTCCTTGATAGCTCAGTTGGTAAAGAATCCACCTGCATTGCAGGAGACCCTGGATCAATTTCTGGTTCAGGAAGATCTGCTGGAGAAGGAATAGGCTACCCACTCCAGTATTCTTGGGCTTCCCTTATGGCTAAGCTGGTAAAGAATCCACCTTCAATGCTGGAGACCCGGGTTTGTTTCCATGGGTTGGGAGATCCCCTGAAGAAAGGAAAGGCTACCCACTCCAGTATTCTGGCCTGGAGAATTCCATGGACTGCATAGTCCAAGGGGTTGCAAAGAGTTGGACACGACTGAGAGCCTTTCACTAAAGGGGTAAGAAACAAACAGAGGTCAAAAAGAACGTTTAGCTGTAACTTGAAATGTGTGTCTCATAGTACTCAGCATCTATTCAAGTTTCTTTGATAAAAGCCTGGGATATCCAATAAATATTTGGGATGACAGATTTCAAATTCCTCATTGAACACATTCATTAACTTGCTTGTTTATACATACACTGATCCATTAATCCCCCAAACAGTGAATACCAATTATACCAGGCAGGGCATTAATTATTTTCCACGAGAGCCAGAAATGTTGTTGAGGCAGGGTGGTTTAACATAGTCCCTCTGCTCAAGAAAGTTAGAGTCTATCTGAAAGGAAAAGAGTATATAGGCAGTCTTATTTAAACCTTTTAATTCTCTGGTGATGTCTTCTACAGATGAGGAAAGTTGGGGTCAAAGGACTTAATTTGCCCAAAATCATGGAGTTTACTCTGAAAGGAACTAGGATTTGGTCTCTTCTTTAGGACTTTTGCCCCTAGTTTCTGATCATAAAGTTTCAGTGTTTACGGAGTATTTAAGTAGTTAGATTATTCCAAGTGTATCTGGATTTCAATATAAGAAGTAAACAATACTTTTGTTGCACATCTGACTGATAATAAAAGGATGTCCAAGTTAATAATTCTGCCATCCTATTTATCCTTGATTATCTTTAAAAGTTTTAGAGAGTGAGAGGCTGTGTAAATTAAAAAAATGATAACTGTACTTTTGACTAGGAAGTAAACCCAGTGAAATTGACCTTAGTCTATAAGAGTGTTTTCAGAGGAGCCATAAGTCATGGACTATCTTAGATACCAACCCAGATGTTTCAGAATCAAGGTCGCATGTGCTAAATCAACATCACAGACAAACTGAAAACACAAATATTCTACTTTCAGCAATGATACTTTTTTGCAGAATAAATAGTTATCAGATCTCAAGAGGGAAGAGTTCAATAAGTGAGTTTTCTTTTTTAAATTTTCTTCACAAAGTACAAAAATGTTCAACAAAGGATGAATGGCAAGTTGTATTTTACCTGCATTTTCCATCAAAGTTTCAATTTGCTTTTTATACTAATAAATTGTTATTTTTAAGTCACTAAGATTTGTGTTTCATGTAGTAATAGGTCACTAATACATTAACTCGTGGCCTTGAAGCTGAACTTGTAAAGACAGCCTTCAGTCATCTTTTGTTTTTTGTAATTTCTGGACTGTCTCGCAGGGGCCATCTGGGGCGGGATGGTCTGGATCGTTCCCACCCAGGGTCCAGTCATCCTTTTTTAGCAGCTTCTTAAAATATAATTGACAGTTAAAAATTGTCCATATGTAAGGTGTACAACTTGATGTTGTCATATACATATGTGATGCAAAATTATCACCTCAATCAGATAATTAACATTACCATCACCTCACAGAGTAACCATTTTCTTTCCTTTTTTTCATATTTCTTTTATTTCCTTTTTCTTCTTCTTCTTTTTTTTTTATTTTTGTATGTCTGGTGAGAACACTTAAGACGCTGTCATAGGAAACTTCAACTATTCAATATAGTATGGTTAACTATAGTCGACATGCTGCCCATCATCTCTATAGAATTTCTTCATTTTGAGTAAACAAAGCTTTATACCCAAGTTATTTGTGTTAAATGTAGATTCTGCGCATGTCTTGAATATATTAAATATTTACATTTAATAAAATAGAACTTTTAGTATTAGTCTTTTATTTACATTTTATCCAGCAAAGCCAAGTACTCAGGATTTTAATTTTCTTTAATTGATGTAAAGCACATCAAAAAGCAATTATACAAAGAAGCATCTCAGCCTTTAGGAAATTTAATTTATTAAAGACTAACATTTGTTCAAAATGGCTTGCAAGGCAAGCATCATTGCGTTTGATAGGAAAGGTCACGCAGAAAGCTAAATGGTAGAATGATATACTTGACCTGGATTCTCAGTATGGGGCAGAGAGAGTCTGAGGAATAAAAAAACATTAGTGGGAGAAGGAAGCCATTCTCCCTTGCTTTCGTTATTTCAGCTTTCCCTCCTGTGATGGGGGTGGGGGTGAGGAGACGATAATTCCGGCAGGTCCGGGACTGTCTTGCGTGTGTGCTAAGTCACTTCAGTCATGTCTGACTCTTGGCGACCCTGTGGACTGGAGCAATCCAGGCTTCTCTGTCCATGAGATTCTCCAGGCAAAAATACTGGAGTGGTTTGCCATGTCCTCCTCCAGGGGATCTTTCCAACCCAGGGATTGAGCTCGCGGCTCTTAAGTCTCTGGCGTTGGCAGATGGGTTCTTTACCATTAGCACTACCTGGGAAGCCTGCTGCTGCTGCTGCTGTTGTTACGTCGCTTCAGTCGTGTCCGACTCTGTGCGACCCCATGGACTGCAGCCTACCGGGCTCCTCCATCCCTGGGATTCTCCAGGCAAGAACTCTGGAGTGGGTTGCCATTTCCTTCTCCAATGCATGAAAGTGAAAAGTGAAAGTGAAGTCACTCAGTCGTGTCTGACTCTTCGCGACCCCATAGACTGCAGCCTACCAGTCTCCTCAGTCCATGGGGTTTCCTAGGCAAGAGTACTGGAGTGGGGTGCCATTCTCCGCCTGGGAAGCCTGACTGTCACCAAATCAGCCAGTAAAGAGGAAGAGTCTCCCTGGGCTCAGAGTTCCACCTGACTTACCAAGGAGTCCTGTGGTGGGAGATACTGAGATCCTACTGATCTTTTAGTCCTCAATTTGCTGGTGAATCCTGGTTTTGTTCTTTATGATTTAGACCCCAGGAGTTGAGTAGAAGTCCAGGCACCAACTCCATATCAACACTCATTCCAATAGATCATGAGCACAATCCTAATAAAGAAAAGTCCTAAGAGTGCAGCAACACTTGAGGTAGGTGATGATGAATTTATTGCTGCTCGACGTGGTTTTTCTCCAGGAAAGCTTAACAGAACAGGTGGAGGAATGGAGCAGGCACGTGGGTGCACCAAAGACCTGGCAGGAAGACATGATGGAGAGAAGGATTTGAGTGATTTAAAACTAATTATAATAAAGGTCAAAAGAATCTAAACTAGATAAGAAGCTAAGTAAAGACAAGAAAAGGCTGACAGAGGAGAAAGTGATGTGAACAAATTAGCGGTTTCAGTGAGGCCATTTATTCATTTCTCCCAAATTTATTCACAGCTGCTGTGATGTACCAAACTGCTATGCTCTGATGAGAAAATAGTCGTGGTCTCAGGTCTCATAGAGCTTGCAGTCTAGACCCAGAAAGGCATTAATCAAATAATCATACATGCAAGTTATAACTATTTAATGCAGTAGATGCTAGAAAGAAGAGTTCAGTGTATTCAAAAGTTATAATGGGAGAGTGTTTGTATTCAAAGAAATTATGTTTCTCTTTCATGTGTATAAATATTTGTTGTCGTTCAGTTGCTCAGTCATGTCTGACTCTTTGTGACCCCATGGACTGCATCATTCCAGGCTTCCCTGTCCTTTACTGTTTCCTGGAGTTTGCTCAAACTGATGTTCATTGAGTCGATGATACCATCCAACCGTCTCATCCTCTGTCCCCCACCTTCTCCTCCTGCTCTCAATCTTTCCCAGCATCAGGGTCTTTTCCAATGAGAAGTATCCACATTAATATCTATTATTATTGTTATTTGAAGTACTAGGTAGTGTTCCTTGAAGGTCCAGGGGAACTTCCCTGAGAAACTGTTATCTGAGTTGAGATCCAAAGAGAGATTAAGAGTGTAGGGAAGGGAAGGGAGAAAGCATTCTAGGCAGAGGCTACAGCAAGTGGACAGGCTCTGAAAGAGGGCATAGCACAGTTGATAAACTTGAGAAAGAGAGGAAAAGAACTGTGAGATAAAACTGAAGAGGCCCTAAAACACGTGATTACTAAGGCCCATTTGGTCATTGTCAAGATTTTGATCTCCATATTAGGAGGTTTAAGAAACTTTAAGAGGGTTTTCATTAGCAAAGTGCTTGAGTGTTTAGAGGATAGAGGACATATGAAGAGACGATTCTGGCTATCATGGGGAGAGTGACTGGAGGAGCTAGAATACATTAAGGGAGTCAAATAAGGAAGATGTTTGAAAACTATAGAACTTTGAAATCACTGGTCAGGAAAAAGGGAGAAAAGATAGTAATGAGGTCAGAGAAATGCTATTGGTAATGTATGTGGATTAACGTCCTGCTTTAGCCTAATATGATAACGTCAGGACAGAACTTCATTTTTGATTTAAGGTTCTGTACCTGAATATACATTGAGAACTGAACTTAGATTCTAATAATCAGGTTAAGTGAAGTGAAAGTGAAAGTGTTAGTCACTCAGTCATGTCCGACTCTTTGCGACCCCATGGACTGTAGCCCACCAGTCTCCTTTGTTCATGGAATTCTCCAGGCAAGAATACTGAAGTGGGTTGCCATTCCCTTCTCCAGTGGATCCTCCTGACCCAAGGATTGAACCCAGGTCTCCTGCATTGCAGGCAGATTCTTTGCCATCTGAGCCACCAAGGATCCCTAATCAGGTAAAGCTCCCACAGAAGTATCTCCTGGGAACACCCAGAAGATTGGAACCAACAAAGGAGAGTAACAATATAAGAATGAGAATAGTAGAACCTCAGTTTTTGAGATTAGAACGTTGAAAATTAGTTTGGGCATGATTTAAAAACAATACCAGTTCAGTTCAGTCGCTCAGTCGTGTCCGACTCTTTGCAACCCCATGGACTGTAACACACCAGGCTTCCCTGTCCTTTACCAACTCCTGGAGATTGCTCAGACTCATGTAAATTGAGTCAGTGATGCCATCCAACCATCTCATCCTCTGTCATCCCCTTCTCCTCATGGCTTCAATCTTTCCCAGCAACAAGGTCTTTTCCAGTGAGTCATTTGTTCCCATCAGGTGAGCAAAGTATTGGAGTTTCAGCTTCAGCCTCAGTCCTTCCAATGAACATTCAGGGCTGATTTTCTTTAGGATTGACTGGTTTGATCTCTTTGAAGTTTAAGGGACTCTCAAGAGTCTTCTCTAACACCAAAGTTTAAAAGCATCAACTCTTCAGTGCTCAGCTTTCTTTATAGTCAGCAACATAATGCATAACAACATAACACATACAGTAAACAACATAACGCATACTAATTTGCAACTGCTATCCCCAGTTAGCTTCAGTAGATCTCTAGCCTCCCCCTTCCTATTGTTTTCCCCTACTTCCTTGCATTGTTCATTGAAGAATGACTTATTATCTCTCCTTGTTATTCTCTGAAACTCTGGATTCAAAAGGGTGTACCTTTTTCTTTCTCCTTTGCCTTTCGCTTCTCTCCTTTTCTCAGCTATTTGTAAGGCCTACACAGACAACTGTTTGCTTCTTGCATTTCTCTTTCTTGGGGATGGTTTTGATCACAGACTCAAATGCAGTGTTATGAACCTCTATCCATAATTCTTCAGACACTCTGTCTATCAGATCTAATCCCTTGAATCTAAGGTATTAGAAACTGAGGTATTTAACAACTAAACATGATTGGAGAGATTCAACAGTAGATGGAATTATATAAAAAAAAGAGTGAAGTTAGCAAACTCAGAAATCACAGGATATGTTAGAACTAGAGAAGGAGCCTTATTTTTAAATAGTGGTAAAGCATGTGAAAGGGCTTCCCAGGTGGTACAGTGGTAAAGCATCTGCCTGCCAATGCAGGAGATGCAAGTTCAATCCCTGGATTGGGAAGATCCCTTGGAGTAGGAAATGGCAACCCATTCCAGTATATTTGCCTGGGAAATTCCATGGACTCAGGAGCCTAGAGGGTAAAGAGTCGACCAGGACTGATTATGTCAGTTTCCTTCCTTTTCAAAGTGGGAGCAATATTCTCTGTATGTATATACCACATTTTGACTATCCTTCTATGATTAATGAATGTGAATACCTTTCACCTCCTACCTATTGTGAATAATGCTGCTATGAACATGCTATAAATGTGAATATTCAGGACCCTTTTGGATGTATATTAGAAGTAGAATTGCTGAATCATAAGGTAATGCTATTTTTAAATTTATTGAGGAACCTCCATACTATTTTCCATAGTGAATGCCCCATTTTACAGTTCCCATGAACAGTGCACAAAGGTTCCAATTTCACCATATTTTTTTTCCCCTTTTTCCTTTTTTTTCAGTGAACGCCATTTTAGTAGACAGTAGGTGGCATTTCCTTGTCAACTTGATTTGCATTTTTCTAATGGTAGTGATATTAAACATCTTTTCATCTGCTTATTGTCTGCTTTGCAGAATGTCTATTTCAGACCTCTACCCTCCTTTTAATCAAGTTGTTTTTGTTGTTGATGACGGAGTAAGATTTTAATAATTGGTGTTTGCATGTGTGTGTGCACATATAAGTAAACTTTTATGTTTTGTGCTATACTAAAGTTTTAGATACAGAAAAGACTTAAACTGATTTTTCTTTTTTTTTTGCAATTCCAGTCATCACAACACTGATTTAAGAGTCAAGAAGAGTGGATGTTCATTCAGATTTGGTTTTCATACATCTTCAACTTTAAAGAGAATATATTTTTAAAATTAATGTAGTTCTTTTGTATCCCAATTACTTCACTCATGTTTCTGATTTCACTTGACCCTGCTGGCTCAAGCAGTAAAGAATCCCTCTGCAATGCCAGAGACACAGTCCACAGGGTTGCAAAGAGTCAGACAGCACTGAGCACACATGCATATATGCATATATTCTGTTTTCATGTAAATAAATAAGCAATTACATCATAATTTGAAAGGCAAGGTAGTATCCATTCATTCATTCAACAAACTCACTCAGTACTTACTAGGTCACTGGGCCTTGTCCTTTGAATATAACAGTGAATAAGACAAATGTGATGGAATTTTCCATTGTAAAGACATCTACTGAACAAGTTTAAGTATTAGTGTGATAAGTATCTGTCCACAATCAGTCTCCAGACTTTACCAGATCTCACATCATATGGGTTCTTCCAGCAGTATCCAGTATTAAGTGGACAGAGAACTACTACTAGAATTGCTTAGATCCAGCATATTGTCTAGGTTACGCTCCCATAGCACAGGAATAAAATTCTAGGTGATCTTAGATTTTGCAAGTCAGGTTAAATGGTACCATAGAACTATCATGTTTATCTATGCTTTAGTGAACTTCCTTTTGTTCTTTTGTCTCAGGCCTTTTGTAATGGCAGCAATTTATTTTATTTGGAATCTTCACTTTTTTTGTTTTAATGGTTTCAAATAGCTTGGAAACTTTTGAGAGTAAAAGTGGAATACAGAAACTACAAATCACTAAAATGTCATAAAAACTAAGAGCTGACATGTCTGTGGGATCTCCAGTAAATATTACTCACTCTTTCTCCCTGAATTCTGGAGAAAACTGAGAAATAATTATCAACTGGAATATTGTTGGAGACTGAGTTGGACACTGTAACTTGGTGGGAGAACCAGATAAGCATGGTGATTGAACTCAGTGATCAGGACGGCTTCTCTTCAAACGGACCTGGACAGAGGGCTTCCCTAATCCTTTTATAGTAGAGAGTAATCTGGGATGTTGTCAGTATGGTAGAGTAGGAAACAGTGACAATAGGAACTGAGGGCTGGGACTAGACCTGGGTTTACATAACTAAGCATGTGTTATGAATGGCAAGATACTTACTGCTATATCTCAGTGCCACCATGTACAGAGGGGTATGATGGGTTATGGCACAGAATTAGTGAAGATAATAATAAAGTCAATATGTAAACATGACCCGTGTCAGTGCATATTTTACCAGTTATTTACTGAACACTCTGAGTATCATGAACTCTGGAGAGAGGTAATGAGGATGAGTAAATTGCCAAGTAGGTCCTTTAGGGCAGTCATGGGGTAAGAGCTACGTAATTAACAAGATCTGAGCTTCAGGCCTGGTTTTCCACTTAATGTGCAAACTTGGGGTCATCTGAAGTTTCTAATCTTCAGAGTTCTGTTTACAAAATGGGAACTAATTTATGGGGGGAGGATCACAATGTGAAGATTACATGAGACGATTTCTGTGAAACATTCATCACAGAGCCTGGAAAACAGATCATGTTCTGTCAATGGTAATAAAAACTATTCTTAGCAACATGGAGGAAGTGAAATGTTTATAGCCAGAAAAGGGGAACAATTACATCCTAAATGGAGTGAAGAAAAAAAAAATGGAATGAAGGGTGGTTTGGCACAGAGATGGCTGTTAAAAATCCTTCTTGGATTGTCACAGTTTCTCACTGTGACCAGCCAGGCAACACTGGCTGCCCATTCTAAGGACAAGAAATCTGTCTCCAGCTCCTTGGTATGCCTCTTGGACTTCTTTCCCAGGATTAAGGTACCAAGGATAGTATTAGTTATAGAGTTACTGTTGGGGCTCACACAGTCCCAACACACAATGATAGAAAGTCTTATTAGGTAAACAAAATCTAATGCTTTAGAGGAAACATTTTCTATTATCTATTTATTCATTTAAAAGGAAGCGAAGTTTAGAGGAGAATGATATGTGTATATACATGCCTGAGTCCCTTTGCTGTTCACCAGAAACTGTCACACCATTTATAACTGGCTATGCTCCAGTTAACAATACAAAATAAAAGTTGAAAAAATAAAAAACAAAAAAGAAGGAATGGACACCTTATTTGCAAAACAGAAATAGAGACACAGAGAATAGAAGAGAATAGACGTATGGCTATTGAGTAGAGAATAGAGGTATGGATATTGAGCCTGAAAGCAGGGGTATGAATTAGGAGATTGGGACTGACATATATACACTATTGATACTATATATAAGATAGATAACTAATGAGAATCTCCTGGGTAGCACAGGGAACTCTACTCAATGCTCTGCAGTGACATAAATGGGAAGGAAATAAAAAGAAGGGATATATGGCTGATTCACTTTACGGTGCAGAAGAAACTCACACATTGTAAAGCAACTACATTCCAATAAAAAATGTTTGAAAAAGAAATAGAGAATGATGTTAAAAGACAAGAAGTTTCTAAAATCCCTTACAGGATTCACAATTTATTTCAGAGCAGTAAATAACTACATTGTAGAAAACCATTTTTAGGGATCTTTTCACTTCCTTGTTCCTTAAGGAATAGATTAATGAGTTCAGCATGGGTGAGGCAGTATTATTTAATATTTGCACTGTGGCACCTAGCAAGGGGTTGGATGTGGGCTGCAGATAGACAATGATTACAGGTCCAAAGGCACAAAGAATGGCAGTGAGGTGAGCACTGCAGGTAGAGAAAGCTTTCTGCCTGCCCTCTGCTGAACGGATCCTCAAAATGGCAATCCCAATGCGTGTGTAGGAGACACAAACACACAACCAAAACATTAAAACCAGAAAGCCAACATTAGTGGAACTCACTCTCTGGGCCAGGGACCTATCAGCACAAGCCAGGGGTAAGACAGCAGGAATGTCACAGAAGAAGTGATCCATTCTATTGGGGCCACAGTAAGGTAGTTGAAAGGTAAAGGATGTCAGGATGGTGGCATGAAGATAACTTAGCAACCAAGCTGCTGTGACCAAACCAACACAGCCTCCAGGTCTCATGATGAGCATATACCTCAGTGGGTGACAGATGGCAACAAAGCGATCATAAGCCATCACAGAATAGAGGCAGCCTTCAGTAGAACCCAGGAAATGATAGAAGAAGAGCTGAACAGCACATCCCTTATAAGATATGGCTCGGCTCTGGCCAGAGAGATAGACTAGCATCTTGGGACAGGTGACAGAGGGGAACAGCATGTCCAAAATCGATAGGAGTCCCAAGAAGAAGTACATGGGAGTGTGAAGGGTCGAGGAGGAGACAATTGCTAGAAGGATGAGCAAATTGCCCAGCAGGGTCAAGGGGTAAATGAAGGAGAAGATGACAAGGAGCACAGTCTCCAGTCCCTCTGTCTGAGGTATTCCCAGAAGTATGAACTCATTCAGCTCTGTGTGGTTCCTCATATTCCTGGGAGGAAGGTCTAGGGGAGACAAAAGACCAGAAAGCATGAATGTGGAGGCTGACTGTGACAGACACAATATGGATACATTCATCACCATTCACTCCTAAAGGAAATCAACTCTGAATATTCATTGGAAGGACTGTTGCTAATTTGAAGGTCCATTTCTTTGGCACCTGAATGAAGAGCTGACTCCTTGGAAAAGACCCTGATGCTGGGAAAGATTGAAGGCAAAGGATAAGGGGGTGGGCAAAGTATGAGATGGTTAGATAGCATGACCAACTCAATAGGCTTGGATTTGAGCAAACTCTGGGAGTTAGTGGAAGACAGAGGAGCCAAGTATGCTGCAGTCCATGGGATGGCAGAGTCTGCAGAGTCTGACATGACTTAGCAACTGAACAACAATCACCACCTCTGTTTAAACATAAAGATGATGTTGAAAATGAGAATTAGAAATTCTGCCAAGAATATTGAGGGTCTAGTAAGTGCTTCCCCAGTGACTCAGTGGTGTAGATCTGCCTGCAGTGCAGGAGAAGTGAGTTCGATCCCTGGATTGAGAAGATCCCCCGAAGAAGGAAATGGCAACCCACTCTCGTATTCTTGCCTGGGAATCCCATGGACAGAGGAGCCTAGAGGGCTAATCTATGGGGTTACAAAGAGTCAGACATGACAGAGCAGCTAAGCAACAACTTTATGGCAGCAGACAGCCCAGAGGTAGGCATAGTAGAGGCTCCTTTCCAATTTTCATCTTTTAAATATTTCTCATATCTTTTTCAACTTGTTTTAACTTTCCCAATACAGTGAGGTCTTCAAATCATAGATCAACCCATAAATTCTAAGACCCTATCTAGCTCTAGCTCTATTTTCATTTTTACTTTACTTTTATGTTGGTGATTACAATGAAAAGGAGAGGGTGAGAGTCAAATTATTGTTTTTTTTAAATGAAGGATAAAATTTGGGCACTTACAAGGCAACATAACTGGCTGGTACTATTGAGTTGAACGTTGCTTTTCTCTTCTTCTGCAGGAGAAGGAAGCAGTCCTGTCCTGCTGAATTCCCATCAGCTTTTGCAGTCTGCTGGCAGACCTCCAGAGTTCTCTTTTCTGATTACTTTCAAATAGAATGTCAAAAATCTCAGTGTGTTTTCTTTCTTATAGTAATTTCCTCTCTGACTCTAGGAACTGCAATGATTCCCAAACAAGCTTTAGTAACCTTGATCTTCCTTTGGGTACTAATCCCACAAGTCAGGGACCTTATTAAACAAGGGAGCAATTAACTTAATATAATTAGCCCTTGGCAATGAGACAGAAAAAGAAAGAGAGAGGAGGAAACTGATTCAACAGGAAATCTTTTATGAAAATTTTTGTAAAATATACTTCAGTAGAATGATTATAATTTAAAAATTCATTTGACACATGTATCACATATTTATAGGTACATTTATATATTTACATTTTTTCATGTGGATGTGTTGTTTTAATCGAATAATTGTTTTACCATTTGTATCAATAAGATTGATTTATTGCAAGGACTAGTAACTGGGTCAGCTCAGAAAATGAATGAAATTGATGAAAAACTAGGCTCATGGAAGGCTAGGAACTAGGGCAGCTCCTCAATAGTAAGAACTTGTGGCACATCCTCAGGGCCCTGCCGTCAGGTGATTCAGCCTCAGCTGCCCATTGTTTCTGGGAGCCTCAGCTCCGAATTAAAATCTAATTTCCTTGGCTGACTCACCTGCCTGCCTCTGTGGCCAGGGTACAGGGTGCAATGGGATAGATGGAAAGTTCTCCAAAGTGTAGGGGAGATAAAGGCCTGTTGTTAGGAGAGAAATGGTAGGAAACATGCTAAGTCAAAAAGAATTTTTAGCTGTAACTTGAAGTGTGTGTCTTTTAGTACTTGATATCTCTTCAAACTTCTAAGATAAATGCCTAGAATACTCAGGAAATATTTGGGGGCTAGATTTCAAAGTCATCATTGAACACATTCATTAACCTGCTTATTTATGTGTATGTGGATCCATTTATTTGCACAAATACTGAGTCCCAATCATATCAGGCAGGGTATTAATTATTTTCCAAGAGCCAGAAAGTTCTAAGAGGGCAGAGTGGTTAATTATAGCCCCTCTGCTCAAAACACTTACAGTCTATCTGAAAGGGAAAGTGTGCTTGATAGTCTTATTTAAACCCTTTAAAACTCTCATGAAGTCTTCTACAGAGAAGGAAAGTTAGGATCCAAGAACTTTATTTGCCCAAAATCATGGAGTTTACTCCAAAGGAACTGGAATTTATTCTCTTTAGAACTTTTGGCCTTAAAGTTTCTGATCATCAGATTTCAGGGTTTAAAGAGCATTGAGGTAGTTACATTATTCCAAGTACGTCTAGAATTTCTATTTAAAAAGTAAACATTATTTTTGTTGCACATCTAACTAATGCTAAAAAGATGTAAAAGTTGATAATTCTAGGACTTCTCTGGTGAAGTGAAGTAAAGTGAAGTGAAGTCGCTCAGTCGTGTCCAACTCTTTGCCACCCTGTGGACTGTAGCCTACCAGGCTCCTCCATCCATGAGATTCTCCAGGCAAGAATACTGGAGTGGGTTGCCATTTCCTTCTCCAGGGGATCCTTCAGACCCAGGGATCAAACCCACGTCTCCCACATTGCAGGCAGATGCTTTACCCTCTGAGCCACCAGGGAAGCTCCTAAAAAAGATGTAAAAGTTGATAATTCTAGGGCTTCCCTGGTAGCTCAGTGGTAAAGAATCTGCCTGCCAATGCAGGAGACCCAAGGTTGGATCCCTAGTCCAATGATTCCACATGGTGTGAGGCAACCAAGCCTGTGTACCACAGCTACTGTGTCAGTGCTCTTGAGCCCGGGGGACACCACCACTGAGCCTGTTCACCACAGCTACTGAAGCCCGCATTCCCTAGAGCTCATGCTCTGCAACAAGAGAAGCCACTGTCTTGAGAAGCCTGACCACTGCAATTAGAGGGTAGCCCCCGCTAACCATGATTAGAGAAAAGCTGGAGCAGCCATGAAGAGCCAGCACAGCCAAATAAATCTATCAGTTGCTCAGTCGTGTCTGACTCTTTGTGACCCCATGAACCGCAGCACGCCAGGCCTCCCTGTCCACCACCAACTCCCGGAGTTTACTCAAACTCACGTCCATTGAGTTGGTGATGCCATCCAACCATCTCATGCTCTGTCGTCCCCTTCTCCTCCTGCCCTCAATCCATAAACACCCCAAATTATTTAAAAAAATATTGTAAAAAATGTTAATAATTCTACCATCCTATTTATCTTTGATTATCTTTAATATTTTCAAGCATGATGACCTACTTGAAAAACCTGTACAGGCTGTATAAATAAAAAAAGATGATAAACATGCCTTTGATTAGGAAATAGACACCATTGAATTGACCTTGGTCTATAAAAGTGTGTTCAGAGTTAGCGTTAGGAAGGATAAATAAACAAAAAGTAGAAAAGACATGGAGTAACTTGCAGAAGTTTAATTGTTTACTTGTAAGTTTACTTGTAGAATAAAAAGAAGGGATAACAACAGGAGGGGTGTTTGCAGAGTTTGAAGATAGGAATAAGAAATAATATGGGAATACTCGCATACATCTGGAGAAGAGAATGGCAACCCACTCCAGTATTCTTGCCTGGAGAATTCCATGGATAGAGGAGACTAGCAGGCCACAGTCCACGGGATCAAAAAGTCAGAAATGACTGAGTGACTAACACTCATGTATCAGTGATATTGAAAGGAAAAAAAGCTGAGGTAAGATGTTTTGGTGTGTCTGTAGAAGGTCATATGTTTATTTTCAAAATTTTGGCAAAACTGCTATATTGAGCAGAGCTGCATGAAGATTTGAGATGGAATCCTCATTCTATGCACAGACTGTAATTTACAGAAATCTACCCAAGATCCCTCAGCCTTGTTTCACCTTCTGTAAAGTGATCTCAGCATTTTTTGTAGATAAATGAGATATAACATGTAAAGCAATTGAATTACACACTCTCTGGTAAGGAGTAAGGACACAAATGATAACTCCAGGCAGACCCCCTGAAGCCTGTCTAAGGCTGCATTTCTCAGACTCTTCTCTGCCCATGGCAAACTGTGGTATTCAACAATTTAACAGTAATTTGAGAGGGTTCAAAAGTAGATGAAGTTATAAGAAAAAGAAGAGAACTAGCAAACTCAAAAATCTCAGGATATGTGAGAACCAGATAAGGAGGCTTCTTTTAATTATTTATTTTATATTGGATTATAGATGATTAACAATATTGTGATAGTTTCAGGTGAACAGCAAAGAGACTCAGCCATACATACACATGTACCCATTCTCCCCCAAATTCCCCTCCCATACAGGCTGCCACATAATTTTGAGCAGAGTTCCCTGTGCTATACTGTAGATTATCCTTTTTAAATAGAGCAGTGTGTACATGTTCATAACAAATGAACCTCATTTTAAATAGTGGAAAAGCAATACAAAGCTTAAATTTACCATCTTAACCATTTTGAGTATACAGTTCAATAGCGTTAAGTATATTTATGCTATTGTGCAACCAAGCTTTGCAACTTTTTCATATAGCAAAAGGAAACTTAACATCCATTAAATAGCTACCTATTTTCCCCTTCCCCAGGCCTTGGCAACCACAATTCTACCTTCTTTTTCTATCATTTCACTATTCTAAAAACTTCATATAATTTGATTCCTACTTTATTTGTCTTTTGTGGCTTCTTAAATCACTTAACACAATCTCCTCAAGTTTCACCCATCTAGAAGCATCCATCTGTGTCAATTCCTTTCCCTTTTAAAGTGTAAGTAATGTTCCCTGTATGTATACATCACATTTTGACTATCTATTCATCATCAATAGACACTTGAATAGCTTCCACCTGCTACCTATTTTGAATAATGCTGCTGTTAACATTCTATAAATATGAATATTCAGGATCCTTTGAGGTGTATACTCAGAAGTAGAATTGCTGAATCATAGAGTAAATTTATTTTTAAATTTTTTGAAGAATCTCCGTACTGTTTTTTCCATTGTAGCTACACCATTTTAGAATTCCCAGCAACAATGCACAGTGGTTTCAGTTCCTCCACATTTCTTTTCTTTTTTCCTTTGGTTGTGAGGTGATGTCTCATGGTGAATTTAATTTGAATTTCCCTAATGATTAGTGATATTGACCATCTTTTTATATGCTTGTTGTATTTTCTTTGTAGAATGTCCAGATGAGCCCTTTACCCTCTTTCTAATCAACTTATTTCTTGTTTTTGTTGTTTATGGAGTAAGATTTTAAAATTTGGAGTGTGTGTGGGTGTGTGCACATGTGTGTTAAGTAAAATTTTATGTTATGTGCTATATCAAGGTTTTAAATACAGCAAAGATTTAAACTGCTTTAAATTTTTTTTTTTGCAATACCAGTCATTGCAACACAGATTTAGGAGTTGAGAAATATTGTTGGAGTTCATTCAGATTCAACTTTCATATATCTTCGACTTTAATGAGAATATATATTTAAATTGTGTGTATGGTTGCTCTCTATTCCACTTATTTCATTCATGTTTCTGTTTTCATGTAAATAAATATACAATTATATTATAGTTTGAAAGAGTAAGTTGTCTATATATTGAAAAGCAAAGACATTACTTTGCTGACAAAGGTCCATTTATTCAAAGCTATGGTTTTTCTAATCTGATCACACGGACCACAGCCTTGTCTATCTCAATGAAACTAAGCCATGTCGTGTGGGGCCACCCAAGACGGATGGGTCATGGTGGAGAGGTCTGACGGAATGTGGTCCACTGGAGAAGGGCATGGCAAACCACTTCAGTATTCTTGCCTTGAGAACCCCAAGAACAGTATAAAAAGGCAAAAAGATAGGACACTGAAAGATGAACTCCCCAGGTTGATGATGATGGGATGGAGCCAAAGCAGAAACGATACCCACAGTGGATGTGACTGGTGATGAACACAAAGTCCGATGCTGTAAGGAGCAATATTGCATAGGAACCTGGAATGTTAGGTCCATGAATCAAGGCAAATTGAAAGTGGTCAAACAGGAGATGGCAAGAGTGAACGGAGACGTTCTAGGAATCAGCGAACTAAGATGGACTAGAATGGGTGAATTTAGCTCAGATGACCATTATATCTACTACTGTGGGCAGGAATCCCTTAGAAGAAATGGAGTAGCCATCATGGTCAACAAAAGAGTCCGAGAGGCAGTACTTGGATGCAATCTCAAAAACGAAAGAATGATCTCTGTTCATTTCCAAGGCCAGCCGTCCCTGGGATTCTCCGGGCAAGAACACTGGAGTGGGTTGCCTTTTCCTTCTCCAATGCATGAAAGTGAAAAGTGAAAGTGAAGTCACTCAGTCGTGCCCGATTCTTCGCGACCCCATGGACTGTAGCCCAGAAAGTGAAGTCACTCAGTCGTGCCCGATTCTTCGCGACCCCATGGACTGTAGCCCACCAGGCTCCTCCGTCCATGGGATTTTCCAGGCAAGAATACTGGAGTGGGTTGCCATTTACTTCTCCAGGAGATATTCCTGACCCAGGGATTGAACTGGGTCTCCTGCACTGGGGGCAGACTCTTTACCATCTGAGCTACCAGGGAAGCCCTTAAAAAGGCAGAAACAATGTTATATGTCAACTACATGTCAATAAGAGTGGGAAAAAATGTAACATAAATGTACCGCAGAGAAATGAGTTCATAGATCGAAATTTAAGCATGTTTATTGTAAATAACGGAGAAGGCAATGGCACCCCACTCCAGTACTCTTGCCTGGAAAATCCCATGGAAGGAGGAGCCTGGTAGGCTACAGTCCATGGGGTTGCTCAGAGTCGGACACGACTGAGTGACTTCACTTTCACTTTTCACTTTCATGCATTGGAGAAGGAAATGGCAACCCACTCCATTGTTCTTGCCTGGAGAATCCCAGGGGCGGGGAGCCTGGTGGGCTGCCGTCTATGGGGTCACATACAGTCGGACATGACTGAAGTAGCTTAGCAGCAGCAGCAGCACTGTAAATAAAAATTTTTTAATTTTTTAAAATTCTCAGAAAAATCTGTGAAACAGATATTTCTGACTAAGTATTTTGAATAAAGTTTAACACTGAGAACTATATACATAGTACATTTCATGTTGATGAATTATATTACTATATTATACTATTTTATTACTATTTTTTAAATAAGCGTATGTACAGTGCAGAGATCATTTGCTCTGTGAATATATTACTTTGTCTTTAAGCTTGAGCAGAGCTTTCTTCACTTCCTTGTTCCTCAGGGTGTAGACCACAGGGTTCAGAAGGGGTGTCAGCACAGTGTAGAAAACAGCCACAATCCTGTCCACAACCTCCTTGGAGCCTGGTCTCAGGTAAATGAAAACAAGGGGAACATAGAAACAAAGGACCACAATGCAGTGGGGGGCACAGGTCTGGAAGGCTCTCCATCTCCCCTCTGAGGTGCGGATCTTCAGGATGGAATGGACGATGGACACGTAGGACAGCACTATCAGGGGAAAGCAGCCCAAGGCCACCACCCCAATGTTGACAAAGATCACCATCTCCACGGTGGACGTGTCTGCACAGGTCAGTTTGAGGATGGGTGGTGCATCACAGATGTGATGCTGGATCTGGTTGGGCCCACAGAAGGGCAAACGGAACATCAGTGTGGTCTGGACAGCAGAGTGTGGAGAGCCACTGAGCCATGTGGTTGTGGCCAGGAGGGCGCACATCCTCCCAGTCTTCATGCTGGCGTAGCTGAACGGGTAACTGATGGCCAGGAAGCAGTCATAGGACATGACGGTGTAGAGGAAGCACTCGGTGCTGCCCAGGAAGTGGAAGGAGTAGAGCTGGGCCACGCAGCTGGGAAAGGAGATAGGACTGCCTTCTGGAGACACCAGGGTCATCAGCATTTTGGGCACAGTGACTGTGGAGAACCACATGTCAATGAAGGACAGGTTGGTTAGGAAGTAGTACATGGGGGTGTGCAGGCGGGGATCCACTGTGATCACCAGCAGGATGAGAAGTTTCCCCACCACAGTGAGGACATAGATCACCAGGAAGATTCCAAAGAGCAGCGTGTCCAGTTCTGGTGCGTGGGGAAGGCCCGAGAGGATGAACGTTGTCACTAGGCTCACATTTGTCATTTCTCCACGTTTTTGCTCTTTGTGGGAATATCAAAAGCACCCAGCATCAAGGGAGAACTGAGAACCTAGTCTCTAGATAGAAGCTGCATCATGCAAGGTAGATAATTCTAGAGTCATATTCAACTTTGTTTATTATGAAGCTTCTTTGAAAAATGTAATGGAATGATTTCATCATCATCTCTCTCTCACACAGATATGCAAAAGGAAGTGGAGAAATTCTATGAATTCATCTATTGGTGTATCATAAATTACTATAAATTCAGTAGCATAAAACAATTCAAATTTACTGTCTTAAAGGTTTTTTGAATCAAGTCAGCTGGGTTTTCCTGCTCACATTGAAATCAAAATATCAGCTGAGTCTGAAATCTTGTCTGAGGCTCACAATCCACTTACAAACTTACTGAGGTTGTTGTTATTCAGTTTCCTGAAGCTTTGGGACTGCTCAGTAAATGATAGTGAACCACACAACCCCATGCCTTTTATTACAAAATTGCCATATATTAATATATGATATATACATGCATAATATATATTATATATGCATATAATATGTATCATATATATATAGAGAGAGAAAAGATAAATAAATTCTCATTGTGCTATAGAGACTTCTCAATTTCAAAAGCTACAACTTTGAGGAAAATTTCATCACTGGTATTGGTACTGGTGTCTCATTAACACCACTAGCTGCTTATATAGGAAATACTCTTAAAGCAGGTTAAGAATCTAAACTCCAGTATAGAATTCTACAATCTCCAATATGATCGATAAAATACCAGCCCTCATAAGATTGCTAGTATGTGCTTGTCTTATGTGAGACTATGCTTTATGAGGCTCTAAGAACAGAGTTCATATGTGTTCTCCCAACTACAATCCACTGGGTAGGGGCTGGTTTCTAACATACGTATTTCAGTCTTAATATGAAAGTACTGTTAGAGATGATATCCCTCTCCCATCTTCCACTCTTCATACTTCATCTGGTTGGGCCCACAGAAGGGCAAACGGAACATCAATGTGGTCTGGACAGCAGAGTGCAGAGAGCCACTGAGCAAAGTGGTTGTGGCCAGGAGTGCACGTCCTCCCATTCATCATGCCGGCGTAGCTGAGCGGGCAACTGATGGCCAGGAAGCGGTCATAGGACATGAAGGTGTAGAGGAAGCACTCTGTGCTGCTCAGGAAGTGGATGAAGTAGAGCTGGGTGACACAGCTGTGAGGCCAGCTGTGATACCCTCATAACAGAAGACAATTCCATCAAATATCTGATTCATATTTAAGACCTACTACCTGTGACAAGAAAGACAGAACCAATGAAAGAAAAAAAGGCCTATGCCATCTTGAAGTCAAGAAAAATAGGAATTGTTTACAATGGGAAGTGAAGAAGAGATGATGTTTGCAATTTAATGCAAAATATTGTTGAGATCAAGATAGTTATTATTTTTTGAGCAATGACTCACCAACATGGGAGAAATAAAGTTCTCTGCTCTTAGCAAAGCCCATAAAAATGATCATATCTCCAGACAATGTGGCTTGAGCTACAATAAAGCTATATTTTTTTCAAATAAAAGAATAAATAACATAGACTTATCCTAATCACCTATATGGATATCAGAACTCAAAAACCAGAAATGTTTGCTGTACCAGTGGGATTCCACCACCAGAATACATCACATTTAGATTAGATAAAGTATGAAAATTTTCATCAGGTGAATTGCAAGTTAACCTGAGACCTAAAACAGGAGTATCAGTGAAAGCTATCAATGTTTGACTTGTTTGTTCATGTAACAGCAACTTAGTTCCTCTTCATAGGTCCTTCTTACAGACAGTATATATATATATATATTTATGTGTTTACGTTGTATATACAGTTGACTTTTGAACAATGCACAGCTTAGTGGCATCAACTTCTCACTCAGCTCCTTCACAGCCAAAAATCCATATATAACTTTTTACTTCCCAGAAACTTCTCTACTAATAGCCTACTGTTGACCAGAAGCCTTATAGATAACATAGCGGTCAATTAACACATATTTTGTGTGTTATATGTATTATATACTATATTCTTATAATATAGTAAGCTAAACAAAAGAAAATTTTATAAAGAAAATCATAAGGATTAGAAAATACACTTACTGTACTGTGTTTATGGGTACTATAAGTGTATGTCAACTGTTTACAGAAAGAATAATCTTTGTGTCTCCACGTACATCAATAGTCTTATAGAATAGAAGACACTGTAGATGTTATACGTATTACTAACACTAGATCTCAAAGATAAAAAGATAAAGTGAAAAGATTCGTATTTATTTACAGCTATAACAACTTATGACTTTCCTGGTGGCTCTGCAGTAAAGAATCCACCTGCCAATGCAGGAGACATGAGTTCAATCCCTGGGTAGGGAAGATCCCCTGGAGGAGGAAATGGCAACCCACTCCAATATTCTTGCCTGGAAAATCCCATGGACAGAGGAGTCTGGCAGGCTACAGTCCATAGGGTCATAAAAGAGTAAGAGTTGACTTAGTGACTAAAACAACAAACAAAGCAGTAACAATTCATGCATTAATAAGAAAGAAGCAGCTATATGATTGCTTCAAGGTAGCCTGGCCCATACATTAATGAATGAATTCTTACAAAAGTCTTATGTCATATAGTATTACAGTTATATCCCTTACACAGTATTAAAAGCATTATTACTTTTTTTTCTAAAAGACCACTTATCTGTGATGATAAGGTTAATACAGTTTCTTCCATGATGATGGAAAGAGGCATTCTGTATGGCAATGTAAGTTTTTGAAAACAAAGTTATGAAATGGTACAAAAACTAACAGGCTTCTACTATGTTAGCTTTATATTAAATATCTCTCACCTTATGCCTATATGAAAGTGAAAGTGTTAGTCGCACAGTCCTGTCTAACTCTTTGCGACCCCTTGGACTATAGTCTGCTTGACTCCTCTATCCATGGCATTCTCTAGACTACAATACTGGAGTGGGTTGCCATTCCCTTCTCCAGGGGATCTTCCTGATCCAGGGATTGAACCTGAGTCTCCCACATTGCAGGCAGATTCTTTACCATTGAGCCACCAGGGAAAACCTATGCCTATATACAAATATCTACATATAATCCATACATTTGTAACATGCCTTTCTCTTATTTTTTTCAATATTCCTAGGCTATACTACTTGCGATTTTTTCAAATTGCTGAAAAGCTCCAAAAATATTTCCAATATGTTTACTGGAAAAGTCTGCATGTAAGTAGATTACAGTGTTCATACTCATGTTATTGAAAGGTCAACTGAATATATACATAAGAGAGAGAGAGACTTGATAACTGTATTTAGGTGGAAGTCTAACAATTCCCAAGTAACTTATCTCTCAATGAAAGCTTAACAAGGAAAACAAGGGGAAACAAGAGAAATCTACCTTTCTAAGAACTTACCTTCCAGTATGTGATGTCTTTCAACATAAAACTCATGTCCCTTTTTACTTCTTTTTTAACCAAAATTTTAATCTTTTTATATGCTATGTTGAGGTATTTGTTTGCAGGTTGCTAATAAAAGAACAGGTACTCTTCTATTTGCTTGTTGAGAAAGAGTGGTTACTCTCTGTCCAAGGCCCCAACTGGTTTATGTGCAGAGAATGGAAACTGACACAGCTAGATGGGTAGGAGATTAACTGGATTTAGTGTCTCAGGGGATAGAATTACTCTTGGGTCTTCAGGTTCCCTTGATGAGCAGAAAAACAAAAGAGATTAATAAAAGCTTTTTAATAATCATACTTATATTTCCTATGTGTTTGTTATTTGAACCTGCTTTAGAAGAGTTCATGTCATTCCGGAACTAATGTTTATATCTAAGAAGAAAGGTGATGCAAGTAGACTCATAACAGCTTCCTCTCAATTTAAAATGGCCCAGCATCCATAATATTCATCACCAGCTGGCACTTTCCATCTCACTGTCGCTCTCTTCCACCATCTCCTTCAGGTGTTTTAAAACATCTTTCAAATTTCTTTTTTTTTGACATATAGGATTGCAGTGTGGCTTTTCCTAAAGAAACCTAAAGAAGCATAATTTTTCCAAATTTACAATTAATAATCAGATTCCACTGCTGCCATTTCATTGCTTTTACAAGCATGACTAAAACACATGATATTCTCTAAGTGTATCTTATTGTGCAAATTAGCTTTTCATGAACTATCTTTTAGAGCAATAATCATTTTATTGATTCATCTGAACTTTTTCAAATACACTTACTGTGTACTAACGAAAAGTACTAATTCGTTATAAATACCAACATCTTACCGACTTAGATGAAAGAAACGTTTCATCTGACTTCTATTTGTAGGTCACTCTTTGGAAAAAAAAATGATGATAGTTACCAAATTTAAATATATTTATATACACTCTCAAATCCAGTAATCCCACACCAGAAATCTATCTCATGAAAACAAAAGCAGTAGTACATAAGTAGATATATTCAAACTCCTATGTTAACAAATGATTTATGATGGCAAGATAACTGAAAATCTAGTGAATATTCCCAAAGAGAAATGGGTAAATAAAATATGGTACTGCTACATCATGAAATATAAAGCAGTTATTTAAAATACTGAAATATAACAACAGCAGTTAACTTGGAGTGGTTTTCAGGAGATATCACGATATTTTCTTCGGGGAGGGTATGTGATATACAGAAGTGTAGTTAGCATTGTGTCAGTTTTGCAAAACAAGAAAGACAATTTGTGTGTCATCGGAGCATAGAGAAAGAAGCGTAAGGATATATTATTTGTTTTATTGGAGCATAGTTTCTTTACAATGCTGTTTTAGTTTCTGCTATTGAGCAAAGTGAATCAGCTATAAGTATATATATATCCCTTCTTCCTTGGATTTTCTTCCCATTTAGGTCACCACAGAGTGTTGAGTAGAGTTCCCTATGCTATACAGTCAGTTCTTACTAGTTATCTAGTTTATACACAGTATTGATAATGTGTATATGTCAATCCCAATCTCCCAATCCATTTCACCCTCCCTTCTCCCCTTGGTATCCATATGTTTGTTCTCTGTGCCAGAGCAGAAGAATATAAATGAGCTTATTAAACTAATCTGGGGTTGAGGTGTGTGAGTGATTAAAAAAAGTTGAAACATGCAAAAATAATAATATAACATTAATGATGTAGTTGCTTTTAAATCATGTGCATTGTTGCATGCATAAAGAAATCAGAAAATATATGAGCTGTATATTGATCTACTGACTTGGAAGGTAGTCCATTATACAGAATTTAAGTGAAAAAAGTAAGCTAAACAAAATTTCATATTTCAGTTAAAACATACTCTTCCACATATACACCCTCACATAGCAAACAAGCCAGAAAAGCCAAAGAAGCAAACTTGTAAAAGGAATAGAAATCAGGTAAAATTATTGCAAAATCATGCCTAATGAACATCCGGTGAGGGTCTACGGCTGTCTCCATGCAGCTTAGCCCCACAGAGGGCCACCATCACCAAAAACATAAATCCCCTAAAGCCCTGTTGTCATGAAGTCAGCCCTGCCTTTCAAAACCGTGTTGCCAGTGCTGTCATTGTCATAATCTGATTTCATCCTCCCTTGGACTCCCAACCACTGGACCAGCAAGGAGGCTCCTATATTTTTCTTAATTTAGAATGTTGCCTTTGTGTTGAGTCATTTTATTCATTAAGACTGCTGTTCATGTTTCACTGAATCTTGAAAACACGGTAAACTTTATATATATATTTTAAACTTTATACATTTAGAATCAAAATACTCAAGTCCTAGTCTCAGCTCTACCACTTATAAATTGTAATTTAGAAGAAGCATGAACATCTCTGAGCCTCAGTTCATCATCCATGAGATGGGAACTAGGATCCCCTTCCCTAATTCCCTCACTGTTCTTCCCTGAGAAACGCACAGCCTGACAGATGGAACAGTGCAGAGAAAACTGCAACACGACCTCTAAGAGCAACCGTGACACCCTATGTGGTCTCTCTATTAATGTGTGAGATGGGTCTACTGAACCTCATGCCACAGGGGGACTTCAAACAGCCCAGGTGATTCCACCAGTCTCCCACTTATTGAGGAAGAGAGAGTCTCTGCCTTAGAATGTAAAACTTCTCCACTGAGTGAGCTTTTAATATTTAAAGGTGCCTATTTCGATGGACATGAGCTTGAGCAAGCTCTGGGTGTTGGTGATGGACAGGGAAGCCCGGTGTGCTGCAGTCCATGGGGTTACACAGAGTTGGACACAACTCAGTGACTGAATTGAACTGAATTGATTTCGTATACCAAACCCAGCATATAAAGCAGCAACTTCATCTGGTGCCAGGCTGACGATACAGGTAAATGTCCCACTGCTTGAGAGAAAAGTCAATTGTGCCAGATTTGGGGAAACACTGTGTCTGTCCTCAACATGGACATCAGTTCACCAAAGTCAAATTTTGGTAAAAATTTTCAGAATATAGTAATAATTTTGAGCAAATATGACTGACTTTAGATTCTGTTTATGGGCTGCATGCAACTCCACTATGCTTTAATGAGAAAAAAAAATACCCTGATGGCTTTCTCTCAGCTGTGACATTCAGCCCAGTGCACAAGTCACCAAAAATGCATACAAAATGGATATTTCATTTGTTGTAGCTACTACACAATTAAATGGATGATTGAATCAATAGCCATTTCTTATTGTTGGATTCAATGAATATTTCCTGCTTGGTCTTGCCTCTCAGGTGCTGAAACCAAGAACCATGTAATTGAATGTGCTTGCAAAGATTAAAAGTAGGTTGTGTGTCCTCTTTGACATAAATCACAGCAAGATCCTCTTTGGCTCACCTCCTAGAGTAATGAAAATAAAAACAAAAATAAACAAATGGGACCTTGAAACCTAAAAGCTTTTGCATAGCAAAGGAAACAATAAATAAGATTAAAAGATAACTCTTGAAATGGGAGAAAATAATTGCAAATGAAACAACTGATAAAGGATTAATCTCCAAAATATAAGAGCAGCTCATACAGTTCAATACCAGGAAAAAAAAAAACAATCAAAAAATGGGCAGAAGATCTAAACAGACATTTCTCCAAAGAAGACATAGAGATAGATAATAAACATATGAAAAGAGGTTCAGCATCACTAATTATTAGAGAAAGGTAAATTAAAACTACAATGAGGTATCACCTCACACCAGTCAGAATGGCCATCATCAAAACATCTACAAAAAATAAATGCTGTAGAGGATGTGGACAGAAGGTCACCCTCTTGCCCTGTTGGTGGGAATATAAATTAATACAGCCACTCTGGATTACAATAAACTGTGGAAAATTCTGAAAGAGATGGGAACACCAGACCATCTGACCTGTCTCTTGAGAAACCTGTATGCAGGTCAGGAAGCAACAGTTAGAACTGGACATGGAACAACAGACTGGTTCCAAATAGGAAAAAGAGTATGTCAAGGCTGTATATTGTCACCCTGCTTATTTAGCTTATATGCAGAGTACATCGTGAGAATCGCTGGGCTGGAAGAAACACAAGCTGGAATCAAGATTGCCGGGAGAAATATCGATAACCTCAGATATGCGGATGACACCACCCTTATGGCAGAAAGTGAAGAAGAACTAAAGAGCCTCTTGATGAAGGTGAAAGAGGAGAGTGAAAAAGTTGGCTTAAAGCTCAATGTTCAGAAAACTAAGATCATGGCATCTGGTCCCATTACTTCATGGGAAACAGATGGGGAAACAGTGGAAACAGTGTCAGACTTTATTTTGGGGGGCTCCAAAATCACTGCTGATGGTGATTGCAGCCATGAAATTAAAAGACGCTTACTCCTTGGAAGGAAGGTTATGGCCAACCTGGATAGCATGTTTAAAAGCAGAGACATTACTTTGCCAACAAAAGTCCGTCTAGTCAAGGCTATGGTTTTTCCAGTGGTCATGTATGGATGTGAGAGTTGGACGGTGAAGAAAGCTGAGCACCACAGAATTGATGCTTTTGAACTGTGGTGTTGGAGAAGACTCTTGAGAGTCCCTTGGACTGCAAGGAGATCCAGTCAATCCATCCTAAAGGAGATCAATCCTGGGTGTTCATTGGAAGGACTGATGTTGAAGCTGAAACTCCAATACTTTGGCCACCTCATGCGAAGAGTTGACTCATTGGAAAAGGCCCTGGTGCTGGGAAAGATTGAGGGCAGGAGGAGAAGGGGACGACAGAGAATGAGATGGTTGGATGGCATCGCTGACTCGATGGACATGGGTTTGGGTAGACTCCGGGAGTTGGCGATGGACAGAGAGGCCTGGCGTGCTGCAATTCATGGGGTCGCAAAGAATCGGACACGACTGAGTGACTGAACTGAATGGAGAATAGTATGGAGGTTCCTTAAAAAACCAGAAATAAAGCTACCACATGACTCAACAATTGCATTACTGGGTATATATACTGAGGAAACCATAATTGAAAAAGACACATGCCCCAATGTCCATAGCAGCACTCTTTACAATAGCCAGGATATGGAAGCAACCTAGATGTCTGTCAACAGATGAATTGATAAAGAAGATGTGGTCCATATATACAGTGGAATATTACTCAGCCACAAAAAAGAACAAATTTGAGTCAGTTCTAGTGAGGTGGATGAACATAGAGCCTGTTATACCGAGTGAAGTAAGTCAGAAAGAGAAAAACAAATATTGTATATTAACTCATATATATGGAATCTAGAAAAATGGTACTGATGAACCTATTTGCAGGGCAGCAATGGAGATGCAGACATAGAGAACAGACTTGTGGACACAGTGGTGGTAGGAGAGAGTGGGGCCAATGGAGAAAGTGGTATAGATGTATATACACTATCATGTGTAAAATAGGTAGCTGGTGAGAAGTTGCCATATTACACAGGGAGCCCAACCAGGAGCTCTGTGATGACCTACAGTAGTGGGATGGGGAGGGAGAGAGAAGCTCAAGAGGGAGTGGATGTATATATGACTGATGAGTATTGTCGTATGGCAGAAACCAACACAAAATCATAAGGCAATTTTCCTCCAATTAAAATACAAATTTTAATAAAAGGGAAAAAGGTGGGTTGTGTGTCATGCAATTGATGGTAGGCAGTGATCTAATAAAATGTAAGGCTTGAAGGCACTGTGAGTGTGTGTGTGTGTGTGTGTGTGTGTGTGTGTGTTTAGGGAGGCAGAATAAGGAGGAGAGTATAATGGGGTTCAATAAAGTTGGGGGTTCAGGAACTAAAGGGACATAGAACTCAGAATGCCTTTTACTTCCAGTTTTCTTCAGCCCTTAGCCACAGTGCACTCTGGTCATACTCATTCTAAAGCTGATCCTGACAACAACAGTAGCTCACTTAGAGCTACTGAACATTAAAGACATTCAGAATATCCTCAGGGAACTTTCTTGTCTTTAACGAGGAGGAAGACTTTGTTATGTCTTGAAAACCAGAGCTTTCAAATTGACCAGGCTGGTACATAGGCACAGGAGGATCCTATGGCATACCTGTTTCATTCTCAGCTGTGCCAACTTTGACAGAATCATATTTTCCCTCATAGCTCTCCATTTCATAATAGAGAAAAAAAAAATCCTCCACAAATGACAGTTCTAAGCTGTGCATGTAAAACAACTGACCTATTTTTTCCTCACACATCCCTTCCTTTTGAAAGAAGTCCAAATAGCCATATAGTACTTATATGCACTAAAAAATCAAACTGCCTCTGCTGAAACTTTGCCATAAGGTTTTTAATCTGTATGCATGTCTGTTTTGCTGATTAATCTTATGCAAAATAATCCAAAAGAATGAAACCTAATTTTAAAGAAAAATTTTTTTTCTAAGATTAAACAGGTTTCATTTGTATTTTGAGTCTCATCAAATAAAAGATTAATGACAACTTCAACCCACACTTTGGGTCACTTCAAATACTAATGAAATATATGACAGATTGAACACACTCTGTGATGTCTACCAAGGTTCCCAAACAGCACAGATACTGTTTGCCTATTGAGATACACTTTTCTTTCCATCTGGAAAACGATTTTTTCAGAACAGTTACTAAAAGAAAAGCAAAAAGAAAAAATCCAGCCAAGATCAACTATTTCATATACCTAGAACTAGTTAAGTGAAGGTCAAGCATGTTAATATTGGAGTCCGGGAATGAGATATGAGTGGTCATTTAGAACCAAAAGTCAAGAATTTAGCAGTGCTGAACATCTAAAAACAAACAAGCAAGCCAACAATCCAGATATGCTAAATTTCAAAATATCTAAATATTGAGTGCAGACTAGAAAAACAACAAAGTAATAAATGTTATTATGTTCTCTTGTTGCTGTTCAGTTGCTAAGTCATGTCTGACTCTTTGTGACCCCCATGGACTGCAGCAGGCCATGCTTCCCTGTTCTTCACCATCTCCCAGAATTTGCTCAAGAGAAGTTGCTCAGTCATGTCTGACTCTTTGCAACCCCATGGACTGTAGCTTGCCAGGTTCCTCTGTTCATGGGATTGTCCAGGCAAGAATACTGGAGTGGGTTGCTTTCTCCAGTGGATCTTTCTGACCCAAGGATCGAACCTGGATCTCCCACACTGAAGGCAGACTCTTTACCATCTGAGCCACCAGGGAAGACCTGGAGTTTGCAAAAACTCGTCCATTGAGTTGGTGATGCCATCCAACCATCTCATTCTCTATTATCCCTTCTCCTCCTGCCCTCAATCTTTCCTAGCATTAGGGTCTTTTCCAATGAGTTGGCTCTTCATATCAGGTGGCCAAAGTATTGGAGCTTCAGCTTTACATCCACCCTTCCAATGAATATTCAGTGTTGATTTCTTACTTGTTTAAATTCTCTCTTGGCATCATAATAAGGATTTTTGAGTGATCATCTTTTTGCCTGTTTTCTCAAAAGAAAAAAAACCCAACATCTAATTCTAAAAAAGATATTGTAAAAATTAGCTTATTCATTAAGTAACTTCTTTCAAATTGCCATTGCCCTTCCAGGTGCCATTTGTGGATTTTGTACTCAAAAAATCCATATAAGAGTAACATAAAGAAGCCAACATAACAAGGAATGGTTTTGTTTTTCCTGGGTTCCACAATGCCTTTCAGTTGAACTTTTTAATATCAAATAACTTAAGCTTTTATCCTATCTAGAGAAATCCTATGACCTTCATAATATTTTGAGACTCTTCCAGAAAGAAGAGAGTCATAGAAAAAGTTTGTTTTTTCATTACCATTTACTTTCTATTCATTCTTCCAAATTTGAGTTTTGATTAACAGTAACTATGTTATCTTTTTAAGAGGTCATCCTTCTCTTCCTGGTTCCCCACTAACTGGTCTTCATTCTAAAATCACTGTTAATGTGTGGTCATTGTGTATTATAAGTTTTAATGGAAGCTTTATGGACAGTGGAGGGTAATTACAGTATTCTACAGGTCAAGATACAGATTCAGAATGAAATACAGTTTCTAAATCTCATTGTCCATTCTCTTGAGGGACTTCTTACTTACTGACTGTGTCTCTTTGGACCATGGACAAATGACACGTTCATGAAAAATTTTCCTCCCATGCTCTGTTCTCTAAATTACAAGACTCCCAAAATATTTCATTTTTTATTTAAAAAGTCAGCTTTCAAAGCAAATGTTTTCTCATATGTGTTGTGCAAATAGTATAAAAGATAGAGTGGTAGACTTGAAATAGGAGGATTATAGTCCATTCTAGACATTTTTTAAAAAAAATAAAACAGCTGTGTGATTTTAACTAAATGATAATATTTCTTTCAGTATTCTATCCATATGTTAAATATATTTTGAAAATCTATTGTGCTTCTTTGACTGTAGAAGGTAAATATGAAATCGCTAAGGTAAATATGAAATCGCTGAGGTAAATATGAAGCCTGCTTAATGAATGATGTTCACAGCTACAAAGTGGGGTATATTGCATAGTTTTTATGGAATCTGCTATATTGTGGAACTGGCATTTGAGTCATAGTCCTGACCACAGTAGGGAGAAAGAAAAGACTTGGGACAGATTATCTGATTCATGCTTCCAGTGGCACTAGTGGCATTTAAGAAACCCCCAATGTGCAAGGTGTTACTTTATTGATCACTCAAAATTAGACTTTAAAAAGACTTCAAACTCACACTAGTCTGCTTTATTGATTGTTAGCAGTACTGTTCATCTTCCAAGTGAAAAAAAATCCATAATGATAATTTTAAAATAAAAGAGAATAACTTGTTTCTTAATGCTTTTCTTAAATGAGAAACATAAGGAAAACATAAGAAGATTGTGAAAATGGAGATGAAAATACCTAAAAATTGGAACAATTTGAGAGAAGACTCAGATTTCCTTCCCCTTGGTGAGAAATAGGATGAGAAATTTGCCACTAAAATTATTAAAAATAAACACATGGAATCTCCTGTCCTATGACAACCTGCACATAGACATTGATTCTAATCAAAATTTTCTCCTCCCCAGGGTTTTTCTCAGAGCAAGTTTAACATCTTTGTTCCGCAAGCTGTAGGTTAAGGGGTTCATCATGGGAACCACATTGTTGTAAAAGACAGAAGAGATTTTCCCCACATGCATGGACGCAGCAGATGACTGGTTTAAGATACATGATTGCCCCTGAACCAAAGAACAGAGAAACAGCAATTATGTGGGAACTGCAGGTGCTGAAGGCTTTGGACCTGCCCTCTGTGGAGCATATCTGGATGATGTTGGAGAGGATGAGACCATAAGAGACAACGATCATGAGACTGGGCACAGTGATATTGATGCCCACCACGATGAAAACTACCAGCTCATTCACGTAAGTACTTGTGCAGGAGAGCTGGAGCACAGGGAGGATGTCACACAAATAATGGTTGATGGTGTTTGCATGGCAGAAGGTCAGTCTCAGCATGCATCCAGTGTGAGCCATGGCACCAGAAAATGCCATCAGGTAGGACCCAAGCATAAGGCTGGAACACACTTTAGGGGACATGGCAATGTTATACAAGAGTGGGTTACAGATGGCCACATACCGATCATAAGCCATTGATGTCAGCACATAGCATTCAGAAACGACGAAAAAACAGAAAAAGTAGAGCTGAGTCATGCACCCCGTGTAAGAGATCATATTCTTCTTTGATAAAAAATCTACCAGCATTTTGGGTGTAAATACAGAAGAATAACAGAGGTCTATGAAGGACAAGTTAAAGAGGAAAAAGTACATTGGGGTGTGTAGTTGTGAATTCAGCACAATTAGTGTTAACAAGCCAAAATTTCCCAACACAGTGACCATATACATTACTAGAAACAGGAAGAACAAGGGAAGTTGAAGATTTAGTTGGTCTGTTAACCCCACCAGAGTGAATTCAGTCACAAAAGAATCATTTCCAGGAGCCATTCTTCATTAAGGGAATCTGTGGACACAGGAGAAAAGGGTTAACATTAGAGAACAACTCAGCTCTTCTGACAATATCTCATCCTACATGAAAGTGTATATACTGAGTCTTATGTCTGAGACTAGCCAACCTGGACCCATAGAACCTGCCTTTACCATTATCGTGATAATAACATGAACTTTCCTTTACCAGAGTCCTAAGAAGTTAATTACACAAAGAGCATCACAACTTAGCCTACATACTTGCCATATGCAAAATATGCCAGAAAAACTAAGGAGAGAAGAGAGGCATGTGCCAGGACAGAATCTTTCTTCTCACATCTCATTGTTTCTTCATTCACTTAAGCCCTCTCCTCACCAGTAAAATTAGAAGGCAGAGACCCTAGCTCCCTGGTGCTGACCTCTAACACATTATAGACATGGTGGAGTGGGAACCACATTATCTCTAAACAAAACCTAAGGGACAAAAGGCCAGAGGAGGTAAAGTTACTGCTCCATTTCACAGAATAAAATCCATAAATGTAGAAAAGTGAGAGTCCATTCAGGGAGAAGGAACTTACTGACTGAGATACTGAATTTTCTGAGCCTCTTAATCTCTGAACACTCTTTGATCTCCCGTGAACATATTCTCCTGACAGTTTCACTTGAATCTTGAATGGGAATGAAAGTGGCAGATCTTATATCTCTGGCCTTCCATCTCAAAATAGGACGGACAGACATTAAATGAACAGAATTTCGAAACTCTCCCTCTTTGGTACTCTCCCTTGATATTTACCTCTGTAGTCCTAGAAAGGCAATTTCAGGTTTGAGGCTTTAGTTCCTTTGATTCTAAAAGGGTTCAGCTCAGACTTAAGTTCAGACATGCCCTGGAAATCTTTCTGACCTACAAATATTAATTTCAGATTATGACTTTGAGTCTTCTCAAGCAGCAAGGAAAAATTAACAGCATTGTTATCAGGTTGGCCACTCGATAAGACACAGAAGATTGAATGTGAGTTTAATGATGTAGAGCGCTTGGTTATAAACAGGGTGGAAGCTTGCTTAGTCTCTCTCCAGGGAATAGAGTCTGTGTGTGTGCAAAGAAATAAGGGAGTTGGGTTTACACTCCGGACAATGTTCTTTGTTTAATTCTTTAGGGACTTAGTATTTGAATCCAGTTTACACATCACTCCAGGGACTGTACATCCCCCAAGGCAGAGGCAAAAGTAGACTCCCATCTTTCTATCATCTTCATCACTTTAGAAAAATCTATTTACAGATTCTTACTCTGTGACTTTCCACATCCTAAATGGAAAATTTCCAGAGAGTGCTTATAGGTTTATTCATATCTTTACTATAAATTTTGCAAAGACCCTCGTAACTAATTTCAGTTACTGTCTTTCATGAGTTATGTCAAAAATTTTTGAGTGACTTTCTCCTTTCTAAAGTTTTTATGTTTAAACCCCTACTGGAAATTTCTAACTGAGGATCTAGCCGAGTCCTTAAATGTATTAAGCTATTTCATTAACCGAGGTCATCAATTCCTTCTCATCATAGAAACAACTGGGAGATACAGAGTTAGGGTATGGCTTTGAGTCCTACCGCCATGCTTACTAACTTGGGCACAGTGCTTAAACTCCATGCCTCAGGTTCATAATTTCTAAAATAGTGATGATAATGATAGCATCTTTTTCATTGCATTGTCTTGATGATGAAATTAAAAACTGTACAAAAATTGGTTAGAATAGTATCAGTCAAGTGGTATATAGTCAAACAATATCAGCTGTCATCATATATGTTGTCAAAACTTCCAATAGGTCCTCCATCGTAGCACTGACCAGGCATTTTCCCCTTTAATTCCTGTGTCCCCCTAGACATATAAGTTCTATAAGGACAAACATGTCTTCTGTCTTATTACTTTTCTCACAGTGCTGTGTATAGTGCAGAGTACACAGTAGGCACCACATAAATAACTCTATAAGTTACATTGTTCTTTGGTGAAAGCCTTCTGAGTGTTTCTCACATGCTCAGCATTAGGGTCTACAGCCACACAGACTTTGGGTTTTTATTGAACTATTGAACTACATGCTGAAATATGGTTACTCCAGCTGTTATTCTAAATTTTCCCAATACTCCCTCTTACTTGGCTATGTACACAGCTGTTAGAATAAGTTCTGAAAGCACAGATCTGTTCCTTCCTAGTTTAAAATGTTCCATGATCTTAAGCTACCCAATGGGCAATTGAAATACTGTAATAAAGGCACACTGGAACACTGTAATAAAAATATGACTATCAAAACTATGATTAAGTTTTGGATAAAAGTAAATAAAAAGTCAAGTGTGATACTATACTTAATAGAGAAGTTTTCCTTCTTAGTCTGAAAGTGCCGGGCTCTTTAACTCTTCACACTGCTCAAAATACAAAACACATCGTCAAGATGGTTAAAAAAAGACCCCCAAAAAACAGCAAATAGAATAAGAGAAATATGTTTGATAAGGACCTAGTATCAAATGGGCTTCCCTGGTAGTTTAGTCGGTAAAGAATCTGCCTGCAGTGTAGGAGACCTGGGTTTGATCCCTGGGTCAGGAAAACCCCCTGGAGAAGGGAATGGCAACTCACTCCAGTATTATTGCTTGGAAAATCCTATTGACAGAGGAGCCTGGTGGGCTATAGTCCATGGGGTCACAAAAGTCGGACACGACTTAGTTACTAAACCACCACGGTATCCAAAATACTTTGCCAGGCAAATTCTTTACCTCTAGTGTCACCTGGAAAGCACATTTTTTTTTAAAGGAGACACAGGTTCAATTCCTGGGTCAGGAAGATTCCCTGGAGGAGAAAATGACATCTCCTTCAAATATTCTTGCCTGGAGAATCCCATGGACAGAGGAGCCTGGCAGGCTATAGTCTATGGGGTTGCAAGGAGTGGGACCCAACTGAGCATGCATGCACATGTTTTTAGCATCCAAAATGCATAAACCACTCTTTCACTCAATAATAAAAAAATGCAAATAGTCCAAAGAATGCATAGTTCCATGGAATGAAATACAGAGTCCAGAAATAGATCCACGTACATCAGAAACAATAATTTTGACAAAAAGGCAAAGGCAATCTAAAGAAGAAATGACAGGCTTTTTACACAGTGAGGCAGGACTAATTAGATACATAAAAAGCAAACAAATATACAAAGAGATTCAATGTGTACCTCACAACATTAACAAAATTATCACAAAATGAATCATAGGTACTCATGTAAAATATAAAATTAAGAAGTTTAAAATGGAAAAAAGGATAAGATGGTGACAGAGTGTCCACTGACAGACAGATGGATAAAGACTGGTATGGAGTACTGCAGTGCCGCTCAGTCATAAAAAAGAATGATATCTTGACATTTATGTTATGGATGCATCTAAGTGAAATAAGTCAGAGAAAGACAATAATGTATGATCTTATATGTGAACTCTAAAAAACAAAACAAAAATTAGACTCACACATACAGAGAACGAATGAGCAGTTGCCAGAGGAGATGGTGTGGAGCATGAGAGAAATAGGTGAAGGGAATTAAGAGGTACAAACATCCAGTTATAAAACAAATGTCATGGGAATACACAGCATAAGAAAAATGGTCAATAAAACTGTAATAATTTTTTATGAGGACAGATGGTTACCAGACTTATCATACTGATCATTTCATAATGTGTTTAAATATTGAATCACTGTGCTGTACACCTGAAAATAATATGATATGTACATCAGGTATATTTCAACAAAACAAAACAGCAACAACAACAAAAATCTTAAAGAAGCCGAGGGTGAGAAGTGTTTTACCCGTAAGGAACAGAGATAAGAATTACAGAGGGACCTCATTGGAAACTATGCCATCAAAAAGAATGGAGTGAAATATTAAAGTGTTGAAAAAAATCACCAATCTGTAACTTTAAATCCAATAATATTGCCCTTCAACTTGAAAGTGAAATGATGACATTCTCAGACAAACAAAATCTGAGAGAGTCTGTTGTCAACAGAACTGCCTTGCAGAAAATACTAAAAGAAGTTCTTTAGGCAAAAGAAAAAGAATATAGTTCATAAGCTTGAACTGACATTTAAAAAAGGGCATCAGAGGGAAAAAATAGTCATAAAAAGTTTGTCTTATTCTTCTTAATTTATCTAGTAGATAACTGTGTGTTTAAAATAATAGTAGCAACAATGCATTAGTAATTACAACATGGTTCTGTGAAATGAATAACATCAGTGTCAGAGGAGCACAGAAGGAAATAAGTAGAAACTGTCCAAGCTCCCTGTACTACAGATGATGTCGTATAGAGTTATTTGAAAGTGGAATCGATTAAATTAAAATGTGTATTGTAAACTTTAGGATAACCAGTGTAAATATTTTAAAAGAAGGATAATTGATATATTAAGATAGGAGACAAAATGCAATAATAGAAAATGCTCAATTAAATCTGGAGAATGAGAAAACAAAGGGGAAGATAAAGAAACAAAGAACACAACATGTGCACAAGTAAAAAACACTTATAAACATGATAACTCAGGTTTATTACAGATGGTCCCTGACTTAGGACGGTTTGATTTATGATTTTTCAACTTCACCATGGGTCTAAAGCAAATATAGGCCAAAAGCCACAAGCTGCAATTCCCCATCAATCATTCGACCGTGAGGGTAAACAGCCCATACTCTTCCAATTGCAAAGCCTTTCACTTTCAGCATAGTATTCAATAAATTACGTGAGGTATGCAACACTTTATTATAAATAGCTTTTTTCTTTGCATATTTTAATCAAAATAACATTCTAGCTTTATGTTAGATGATTTTCCCAACCGTAGGCTAATGTAAGTATGCTGAACACATTGAAGGGAGGCTAGGCTAAGCCATAACATGGCCCCAGAACCCCATCGTGAGTTGAGAAGGCTCTGCAATCACTTTAAATGTATGTCATAAAGATACACCAATAAAAAGACAGAAATTTTCATAGTGGATAATGAAAAAAACACTAAGTTTGCACTGTCTAGAGGAAACTCATTTTGAATGTAAAGATTTAAGTTAAGAGTTAAAGGATGGAGAAATACATACCATGGTAACACTGAAAAGAAAGCTGGGTCACTATATTAATTTCAGAAAACATACATTAAGGACATAGGAAGCTTACCAGGGACATTTAATCTTTAATAAAGAAGAGGCATTACAGAATGATAATAATTAAGCAGGCAGAAACACTGTAAGGATCCAGTTGAAATTGGGAGATGTAATAGCATCTGACAGTATCTGACAATAGTACATGTTTTTCAAGATCACATGGAACAACGAATGGGTTTCTCTTTCACCCACAACCTGGATGCTTGTGGTAGCTAAGAATAGCAGAAAGAGGAAGGCAGTTGCTGCAGCCAGCTGGCTCTGAGACTGGCCTTCCTGTGCCTCCCCCCCAGGAAATCGGGGTCAAAGTAGAGCCTACCTCCTTCCATCCTGACCTTTCCAAGACTTGTCCTATGACCTGAATTCCAGGGAAATTTGCTCCAAAAGCACTAACTCTGCACAAACATAAAACTATTCACTTCCTGACATCTTGATGAGTATTATTTTTAATACAGTCTTGAAATTCAGTGAATTAAGGAAAAGACTCAAGTAAAGAGAGACTGGTCTTTCAGTAAAAGTAAATTTGTTAGGTACGGCTTTTTGACCATCAAATTTGATGTGACTATATTTAGCATTAAAAAGAGATGTTTATATCATGAGTCCCAACTCTTTTTAGAATATTTCATAGTGTTCAGTAAATAGTCCATGCATTAGTTTGTTAGGGCTACTATAAAGAAATGTCATACTTGGTGGCTTAAAAAATAGGAATTTATTTGTCACAGTTTTGGAATCTTTGAGACCAAGATCAAGGTGTTGGCAGGTTTGTTTTCTCCTTGGCTTGCAGATGGCCACTCTGTCCCTGTGTCCTCATGTGGGTTTTCCCCTGTGAAGAACATTCTTATCTCTCTGTGTGTCCAATTTTCCTCTTCTCAGCTAAAATGTCTCCTTCTCAGAAAAATCCTTCCTGAACACCCAGTCTGAAGTAACTGTACTTATTTCCTGTTCCATCTCCTTAATTCAAGACTCTGCATGGCATTTCCCATCTATACACGTGTATCTGTTTATTTGCTCATAATTTGACTCCTCCTGCTGCCCGCTTGCACCACACCTCCACCCTCCCATAGTCAATTAGCCTTATGAGGGCACAAACATTGCCTTGTTCATCATGGTATCTCTGCTGTTTAAAAACACAAACTGATACAGAATAGGTACTCAGTTTCCATTTGTTGATTAAATAAACTATATTATTTGGACCTGATGTCCCCGATGTACCTGATTTTCAAAAGTGAAACTTTTGAAATTTTTATTTAAAATTTTATTTCATTTTCTTTATTTTTTAATACTGGATTATAAATGCTTTATAATGTTGTGTTAGTTTCTGCTGTACAATAACATGAATCAGCTATGTGTATACATATATCCCCTCCCTCTTGAGCCTCCCTGCCACCCTGTACCCTACCCCTTTAGGTCATCACAGAACATCAAGCTGAGCTCCCTGTGCTATACAGCAGCTTCCCACTAGCCATCTATTTTACACACGGTAGTGTATATATGTCAGTGGTACTGTCTCAATTCTCCCTACTCTCTCCTTCCCTACTCCCCATGAAAAATCTGACAATCTTACCATTCCTTGATACATTACCATTCAACTTTCTCAATTTGAAACCTTATAGTCTCTGTAAATAAGCTGAACAATGACACAACGACTACTTCCCCTACTTTCTATGAAAGGATGAAGGGTTGATCCTCCTTTTCCATACCATGTTTTTTTCTTATGAAGTGATTTATATAATGATCTTAACTTATGCTATGATTTAAATCACTTGCATTTCTACTTTAATTTCTATGTTCTCCATGTCTTTATACATTGCGTGTCCATACTAAGATGTGGCATCAAAAACTAACAAAATTTCTGTTCAGAATACTCTTTTCTTCAAGGTCTTTCTCAATGCAACTTGGACATCTTTGTTCCTCAAGCTGTAGATGAAAGGATTCACCATTGGCCCCACAATGGTGTAAAAAACTGTGGACACTTTATCTTCGTCTAGAGACCCAGCAGGAAAAGGCTTGAGATACATGAATGCAGATGATCCGAAGAAAAGAGAAACCACAATTATGTGCGAGCTGCAGGTACTAAAGGCTTTGGACCTGCCCTCTGCAGAACGGATGCGAAGGATGTTCCAGAGGATCAAGGTGTAAGAAACAGAGATGGTGACACTGGGTACTATGACATTGACACCCACCACAATGAAAGTCTCCAACTCACTGATGGAGGTGCTTGTGCAGGAGAGCTGGAGGAGAGGAGGAGTGTCACACATGTAGTGATTGATGATGTTTCCATCACAGAAGGAGAGTCGCAGCGTGCACCCAGTATTGGCTATGGCACCCACAAGCCCCATAGTGTATACGCCCACCGTCAGCATGAGGCAGACCTGATGGGACATGGAGACCTTGTAGAGCAGGGGCTTACAGATGGCCACGTATCGGTCATAGGCCATTGATGTCAAAATAAAGCAATCATCAATAACAAAGAAGGAGAAGAAGCAGAGCTGAGTCATGCACTCTGCATAAGAGATGATGTTCTGGCTTACAAAACTCATCAGCATTTTAGGGGTAATGACAGAGGAGTGGCAAAGATCAATGAAGGAAAGGTTGAAGAGAAAGTAGTACATGGGAGTGTGCAGGTGAGGGTTCAGACCAATAAGAATAATCAAGCCAACGTTCCCCACCACAGTGACCACATAAATTGCTAAGAAAATGAAAAAGAGAGGCAGCTGGAGTTCTGGCTGCTGTGTTAAACCCAGCAGGATAAACTCAGTCACCGAAGAGTCATTCCCTGGGGCCATTCTTCCCTAGGATATACCTGTAGGAACAGGACAGAGGGTAACGTTAAAATGAGTACCGCACTCTCTCCACCCAACCCCACTCTATTGAGACAGTCCCAGAATTCGAGAAGAAACCCCCACCCACCCTTCTGTGTGCCTTTGTTTTCTCTTCTGTATAAAGGCTGAGCGAATTTTTAAAGATGTGTATCAAAAACACTAATGGGCAAGTTCTACAGGGATAAGATTCAGTAATCCGTGGACTCATGACAACAGCATCTCTGCTCCACTTCTGCTCTGGCAGTTTAGCAGGCCCACCCAGTGATCAGTGGTCATTTCAGCAGAGAGAAAGCTGTCTTTTCAGCATTTCAGGTAATCCTTGGCTTCCATAGATGAGGTTTGGAAGATGAGTAATAGGACAGATAAAATTCAACACTCACCCTTCTGTATGGAGACTTCAGTGTTGGGACTTGCTATCTCTGCTTCCTTATTCTCAAGGAAGAGCAAGTGGCTCTGATGAATTTTAGAGATGAATAGCCCAGAGCAGAGATTTTTCTTCTTCTTTGCTATTGTTTCTGTTTTGAGAGCGTTTGGACTGAGAGAGTCAGAGCACAGTCCTCGGTACCCCAGGCTCTGAGGTGCCACGAGTTACAGGTCATGATTTCTGATGGTGGCTCTGCCAGAGTGTCATCTCCAGTCTAGGGAGTGGAAATAGCATCTGCTGGTACCCAGGGAGCCACCTGCTAATACGACCCAGGGGTTATTGTGAATTGGGAAATCCTAGGGACTTGATTAAAACTTAGAAGTCTTAGGTTTTCGTTGTGTTTTCCCCAGAGATAATGATTTGTAGCAAAGAGAAATTATCTGCTCTGCATTTAAGCTGAGTTTACTATAACAGTGATGTATTGGAAGTAACCCATTTTGCATACATTTTTGTTTGTTGACAAATGGGGCACATCCTCAAATAGAAAAGCAGGCGACCTTCCCTGAATACACAGCACCTACCCCTCTATGAAATACTAGTCACTTATTTGTTGACTTAGTTTGTTTTCTCACAATACATACACACACATTGATATGCTCGGGTGCATTTGAATCTAAGTTCCATAAGGGCAGAGATATTGTCTATTTTGTTCAGTGCTATTTTTGTAGCAACTTAGAGTAACACCAGGCATATACAGTAGGTACTGAATAAATATTTGCTTAATAAACACTGAAGGAATGAAAATCCCTTTTTCCCGTGTTTCTTGGGACCAATTTTAGATATTACAATAGAATTATTGCCCAACAGGCAAAAGCTTATATAGCATTAAGTTAATGTTTTTCTTTGTAGACCTGAGTGTGGGGCAGGAAAAACATCAGTAAGTTACGCTTTGGGGCCTCAGTTTTTAGGCCCTACACTTTTGTGGGATTCTGATAGGTACTATTTCAGACGCTGAGGAATTATTAGGGGACAATCTTATGCCTTCTAGGAGCTTATGGTTTAAGAAAAATACACATATAAAAAGAAACACTTTAGTATTCATTACAAATAAGAAGACTGAGTGTGGAAGAATTGATGCTTTTGAGTTGTGGTGCTGGAGAAGACTCTTGAGAGTCTCTTGGACTGCAAGATCAAATGAGTCAATCCTAAAGGAATTCAACCCTGAATATTCATTGGAAGAACTGATGCTGGAGCTGAAGCTCAATACTTTGGTTACCTGATGTGAAGAACCAACTCAATGGAAAAGACCATGATGCTGGGAAAGATTGAAGACAAAAGTTTAAGGGAGCAGCAGAAGATGAGATGGTTCGATAGCATCACTGACTCAATGGACGTGAGTTTGAGCAAACTGTGGGAGACAGTGAAGTACAGGGTATCCTGGTCTGCTGCTGTCCATGGGGTTGCAAACAGTCAGATATGACAGCAAATGAACAATAACACAGGTAGTTATCATATTGAAAACACTCTCTGATACAGCTGGTCTAGTCCTAAACACCCAAGAGAAACTCTAGCTCATGGTCAGAGAGAACTGTGTATAAGAATATTCATAGCAGCACTATTTTTAACAGAATAAAGAAAACAAGGCTGCCCTGGTGGCTCAGTGGTAAAGAATCTGCCTGCCAATGCAGGAAACATGGGTTCAATTCCTGGGTCAGGAAGATCCCCTAGAAAAGGGAATGGTAACCTACTCCAGTATTCCTGCCTGGAGAATCCCAAGGCCAGAGGAGACTGGTGGGCTACAGTCCATGAGGTCAGAAAAGAGTCGCATACGACTTAGCGACAAAACAACAACGAAAGAAAACTGCTAGCTTTTCATCAACTGGACAAAGAGTATTTCACATTATATCCCTAAAGGGGAAAACTTAACAGTAGTCTGAATAAATGAAGTAGAACAAAATTTATCAATGAATCACAAAACCATAGAGTCGAGTGAAAAAAGCGAGTTGCTAAAAATGATCTGTACAGTAAAATATTTAATGATTTTTCAATGCTTGGATAGCTACTCTCTACAATTTTTATAGATGCATAAAGTTGTAGGAAAGATGACATGAATGTAAAATTATCAACAATGCATCATTAAAGGTGATTTACAGTGAAAAAAATGAGGGAATTAAGATTAGAAAAACAATTAGGGGGATATCAGTTATGCCTATAATGTGAAAGTTGGGTGATGTATACACAGGTGTTCATCATGTTTTGTACTTTTTCTGAAGGGTTGAAATATTTTACAATAAAATCAATGAGACTAAAAAGGCAATATACATTATTCTAAATCATTGTGATATATAAAGTTAATAATACAGCAAGTATCAGTTACATGATGATATTTATTATAGTAATAACAGATGATATTACATGGTGAGAGCAAATAAAAGACGGTCATGGTAAAAACAATTTTTTTAAAGGCTTCTGGATCTTCTTATAGACCCCGACCCAGTCACAGCCATTTACACAATTCCAGACCAGACCACACAGCTGGACCTTCACACACCACATATGCACGAGCTGTTGCCATTAAGATGAACATACACTGAGAGATAAATTGTCAAATCATAGAGCCCAGGTTACACGACGTGCTTGGACGTGTGGTCTTTCTGGAGAATCTTCTTTCATGTGGGCAGAGTGTACCCGGACAATGCTACGAGGCACTGCATCACCTGCTGGTAATGAGACAACTTTGATAGCAGCCCCATGTTGCCCCATAACCTTGCTTTCTCTGGCAGATTTGGGGGTGGTGATCAGGCTGCCATCGATGGACTGCTTGTGCTGTAAGATAGAGAGGAATCCTGGGGAAAAGAGAAGCCAGGGGAGGGTGATGAAGGAACAATAGAAAAGCACAGAAACACTTCCCTCCCTATGGGCCAGAGGCCCAGATCTAAAGCCTAATGGTTCCCTTTGAACTGTCCCAAGCCATTCAGGAGGGGGATGCTTTAGCAGAAGAGCCCTGGTGGCTCAGACAGTAAAAGCATCTGCCTACAATGCACGGGTTCGATCCCTGGGTTGGGAAGATTCCCTGGAGAAGGAAATGGCAACCCACTCCAGTACTCTTGACTAAAAATCCCATGGATGGAGGAGCCTGGTAGGCTACAGTCCATGGGATCACAAAGAGTCGGATATGACTGAACGACTTCACTTTCTTTCTTTCACTTTAAATGTGTGTGCAGATTAGCTTAAATACAGCCTAACTACAGGCCGTGGGGTCACGAAGAGCTGGACTTGACTGGGCACACGTGCACAAGATTTGGGGCTTCCCTGTTGGCTCAGCAGGTAAAGAATCTACCTGCAATGTGGGAGATGCAGGAGACTTGGGTTCAGTCCCTAGGTTGGGAAGATCCCCTGAAGAAGGAAATGACAACCCACTCCAGTATTCTTGCCTAAAAATCTCACGGCCAGAGAAACCTGGCAGTCCATGGGGTCTCGAAAGAATTAGACATGACTGAGTGACTGAGCACACACACAGGCAGTGCTTAACTCAACACAACTGAGAATTCTTTTGACAGAGGACATGCTTCTGAGTTAGGAAGTTTAATTCCAAGGGAAGTTTTAAAGGCTTCTTAGGAGAGTCTCTGGTGTCTGTAGGTGGTCACTGTGCATCAGACACTGATTCTCTCTGGCCTCAGGCTGTCCTGGCATGACACTCTGCCCCCAGGGTCACTGCCTCCACATGAGTGAACATTCCCTATCAGTTACTCTCTTTAGTCTTGAAGTTAGCGGTTATCTCCACTTTGAATGGGGCAGGTATGAAAGAAAAGGTGGGAAGGAAGGGTTCCCTTGGAGGCAGGCATATTGAACATCTCACTCAGCCCACATCCTTGCAGGAACCATCCTCAGAGTAGGTCTAACTTCCCCACTAGCCCTTTAAAATGCAAAGGTTGGTAACTTTCACTCTACCTTCTTTCCTGTCCTCTCACTCTCCTGCCTATCAGAGATGGATTGGTTCTTAGCTCCCATCAGGTGCCCTGAAGACACTCACCAGAGGCGAATAACAATAAAACGTTTAAGTATGCAGTGAAAAGGATCCAGCTGATCTTGTAACTCGAGTAGTACCTGGATTCACCTTGGTTTAGCATGTGGTGATACAGTAGAAGTGCACTGAGCAGAAGGATGCCTGATGTCCAGATAAAAGGAGAAAGAAAAGTCCCTTCTGACGGACCCTTCCTCTTGTACTTAAGTCTTCACCCGAGATATGCTTGACTTACAAACCCCTACCACACACAACTGCACCTTGTCCAAAGGCCAATGCCACTTGAGTGGTGGATCCAATTTGGCAGCTGCATATCTAAGCCAAAGAACTGGGAGGGCTCAGTTAGTCAGAGACCACAGCCTGGACCTACAAACCAAGTATGCCTCCAGTCCTATGTTAGGGAAGATAGGAAGTTACTTGTGACTGAAGACAGGAAGTTACCTGTGAGGAAAGCGAGGCAGGCAGTCATAATGAGAGTATATTTGGTTTGAGGAATCATATAGGTGAATTCAAAACCCAGGAGCAAGTTATGCATGAAGGAAAGGCTGATCACCACAATCAGAATGTTCCTGACCACTTCCAGGCCTTCTGTTGAAAAGAAGAAGCTGTATTGAGGCAAGGACAGATATTTCTTCTAGGCTCATTCCTACCTGGGGCACACAAATCTCTAGGTAAACATGAATGAGGTGAAACATTTGTTAAATAATAAAGAGCAGAGGTAGGGAAAGAAAGAGGTAGGGGTCTTAAGCTAAATGGGAGACGGAACCAAAAGAAACTGTTCTCTATCTTTCTCTGTAAACTCCTTTCTCCTCTATTTTTTCGAAATGTATTTCTTGCTAAACATTCTTGTCTTCCTCTAGTGGCAATGTAATGTGTTTTCTTTACTGCCAGTCACCTTTCTTTTATATCCTCACGTTCTAGATGTGCTAGATACCCTGTAGCTACTGTCAGGGCTTCTCATAGATCCATCAGTTAAGTCTGTGAGCTTCTAAACTTTTCTCCAAAATGTGCAAATGCTGAGCTTTTGGGGTAGGCCTTGACTGTGTTGATTATGGAAGTGGGCACACTGCAACCACAGGTGGTTGCATTAGATGATAACAGTGAGATGAACAGAAGTTAAGGAAAGATGAACCCTCCTTCTCCACCCATCTCTTTCCATATAATAGCTCTGACCTGCTGGCCACAGGGAAGTACAACATATCCACGGGCTGTGGCTTATTGTAGGTTTTTGGGGTCCCAACTTCAGTTCAGCCCATTCTTCTATGATGAGTCCTACCGCCAAAAAGACTAAGACCCAGGAGGAGAAGAACATGTTGGTGGCCTTGACCTTTTTGACCAGTATGTGCACCATTGTGATTGGGGTTTTCAAGTAGAGACCATCACCAATATCTCACATGCTTCTTCTCAGATAGGATTAGTCACAAGAAAGAGGGCAAAATCTTTTAGTGATTGCTGACACAATGGCAGTGGCAGAAGCTGAAGTAGCCTATGGAACAGAGAAGATAAATCCTACTGTTTCCCACTCCTCCACTTGGGCTAGTCTGTTGTCATGGCTGCCAACTGCCATGGAATCATCTTGGTCTGACCCTTGACCCTGAGACCTACTACAGTGGAAGCACCTAGGGCCTAGAGGCCCTGAAAGAGGAACCAGATACAGAAGAAGATATGATGTTACACACAGAGAACACTATCATATATAGGAGCAACTAGAGGTCCTGAAAGAAGTTAGATATGTATGATGGAAGACATTAGGATTATATGTTCCAGGACTGATGAACATTAGATAGGGATCAATGAAATGAAGAAGGTACTTGGATCACTACATGAGATGTCAGGTAGCTAGGATCACAAAAGAGAATGCCCACTCAAAATTTGGGGTGTTTTGAAGATAGGTGAGGGATTAATGAGACATAGGTCACAGAAGAAATGATATATGTAGTTAGGGAAAACAGGAGTCAAGATGCCATTAAATAAGATGTAAACCATGCGAGCAAGCACAAGCCTGCTTATGAGAAAGAATTTAGTAAGTATAGGTTTTGGTTAAGTTTAAGGTGCCTTGAAGGCATATGATAGAATTAGTCTTGAAACTTAATAGTAGGTTAAGAGTTATCAACCTAGGAATGGCAGTTGAAACATAGGTGTGCCATGAGAGGATATCACACAGAAGGTGACAAGAGGCAGTGAAGGAAATTCTGATTAACATCATCATTTATGAGAAAGAGCAAAGAAGGAGAGGTCAGAGCAAGGCTGCATGTGTGTGCTTGCGTGCTAAGTCGCTTCAGTCGTGTCCGACTCTTTGTGACGCTATGGACTGTAGCCTGCCAGGCTCCTCTGTCCATGGGATTCTCCAGGCAAGAATACTGGAGTGGGTTGCCATGCCTTCCTCCAGGGGATCTCCCCTTCCCTGGGATCAAACTCCCGTCTCTTATGTCTCCAGTATTGGCAGGCAGGTTCTTTACCACTAAAGCCACCTAGAAAAATACAAATGCTGCTGTCTAATTAAAGAAGCTTGAGTTTTGAGGAGAGTTAGATTCTTAATGTTGCAGAGAAATCTAATTAGGTGGAAGCTGAACAAATGTCACTTGATTTGATGATTAGAATGTCACTGGTGGTTTTGGGCATGGCATTCTTTGCAGAACAGTGGGAGAAGTGAAAGTAGAAGGGAGATTGTTAGTTTTTATGTTTTCCTTTTGTTAAAAAAATAGACAACTAGATTAAAGAAATAACAATAAATGGAAAAAGAAAATCAGAATTTTAATTTCAAAAGGGAAGTATGCGATTTTGAAAAAGAGACTGGTGGGATGATTCCCATGGACACTTTACTCTGCTTCAGTGCTCATCCCTGAGTTATTCTGAAACAAACACAGAGAATTTCATCTTTAAATATTTGTTGGTATCACTAAAAGATGAGGATTAAGTTTTTCTCATAGATTTACTTACTCTCCCTCTTTGTTTTCTTAATCTGATTTATTAGAGGGTTATCAATTTGTTGATAATTTTCAAGATCTCTTTACATATTTAGCCATTTGAAAATATTATTTTAAATAGATTTTACTACTTTAAGTTTTTACCTCATTATTTCCCTTTCCAATTAATTTTTTATCCTTCAAATTTCTTAAAACAGTTTAAACTTCTTTAATATGCCAGGATTTAAGGTGACCCATGTTTATCTGTGCACAGAGTTTGCTATATCTCATATAATTTTTCCTATTTAAACAAGTTTAAGAAAATAATATTTTAAAGAGCAGTTATGTTTTTCCAACAAAATTGAGCAGAAGATGCAGAGATATTTTCATATACTCCCTGTATATCCCACACAGGGACAGCCTTCCCTGTTCTCAACATCCACACCAAAGTGGTACATTTGTTACATTTATAAACCTACAATGACATATTATTATTGTCCAAAGTCCATGGTTTATGTTAGGGTTCACTCTTGGCTTATGTCTCATGTATTTTCACATTAGACATTTCTTGATGTTAATTTTGACTTCACCATTGAAATCTATTTGGGACTGTGTTCACATGTACAAATGTTTCCCACTTGAACGTATCTTGAAAAGTAGGAACTATAGTATTGTAGCATTCATGATTGCAAGATTCACTAGTAAATAACTGAACATAGTCCCATCTGGGACAATTAAAACTTTTCCTGGGACTTACCTGGTGGTACAGTGAATAAGAATCCACCTGCCAATGCAGGGGACATGAGTTTGATCCCTGATCTGGGAAGATCCCACATGCTGAGGAGCAACTAAGCCTGTGAGCCACAACTACTGACGCTGCCCTTGAGAACCTATGAGCTGCAACCACTGATCCAGTGCAGCACAACCACTGAAGCCCATGCTTTGAAACAAGAGAAGCCATTTCAATGAGAAGCTCGTCCACTGCAATGAAGAGCAGCCCCCACTCCCTGCAGCTAGAGGAAGCCCGCTTGCAGCAACAAAGACCCAGCACAGCCATAAATAAAATAAATGAATTATTTTTAAAAAAGAAAGAAAGTAACCAGCTCCTCTCACACACCGGAGGGCAGGAAGTGAATGCAGGTTCTCAGCGGGGCAGGAATATCAGTGCCCAGACCACCTGGGCCTCCCTTCTCTGCCCTTCTCTGCTTCCCTTGCCCCCACCTCCCTGGAGCCCAGCTCCCTTCCCACTTCCCCTCAAAAAGCAGAATCTATTCCTAAACACCAGGAACTCTGGAGATCAAAAAAAAAAATGGAATAATTATTCATCTAAAGCAGTGTCTGTGTCACTTATCAGCTTGATTAGGTGCCTCTGTGAGCCAAACAATTTTAAGATAAGCATATCCTCTAAGACTCTGTCCCCCGGGTTGGGGTACCATGGACAAGTCTGGGACTGTGTTGTTTCTGGGCCTCCCTCATGGATACTTATTTTCGTTTACTTCCAATGAAAGTATGATAGCTACCTTCATCTACTCTACTTGGAATACCCTTCAGCTTGGGAGTGAGAGACCATAGGCTAACAGTCCTCACTACCTGAGACCTGGATGGTCTGATTCCTGCCGGCAGGATATGTATTCTAGGCAACTGAATACATAGCTTCTCTTTATCATGATCCCTGGAGCTGAAATAGCTCTTCCTGACATCTTCTTGAAGAGAAAGGCACAGGGGGTCAACCTGAACCCTGGGGCACATATATATAAGCAGAAGATCCCCTTCTGCCTGTTGGAAGTTAGCAAAGGTGATGATTGCAGTGTTTATGGGTGGAGAGTTTCTGTACAGTATCTCTATGGTCTATGTCTGTACTTCCACTCAGATACTTTTCATGTCACTTGGCTTCCCCATTCCCTTCTTTCTGAGGTGTGAACTTTGACTTTCAGGACAGACTCTGATCTGCAGAACTGGGTGGTGGCATTTTGCTACATTCTAGCCCAGGATTTCTTGATTATGTACCTCTCTGGAATGCTGAGATGGTTGGATAGCATCACCGACTCAATGGACATGAGTTTGGGTAAACTCCGGGAGTTGGTGATGGACAGAGAGGCCTGGCGTGCTGTGGTCCATGGTATCACAAAGAGTTGGACACGACTGAGTGACTGAACTGAACTGGAATGCTACTGAAATTAAAAATTTCATTTTCCAACCCCAGATTTGCATAATCAGACAACTGGGGTTAGAGGGAGCCACTTTAGCTCTCTCTCGCTTCCGACAGGTAAAACCTGAGGACAGTGTGAAGCTCTCACTGAGACTGGACTCTAGACCATTTCCTTTTTTCATTTTCATAGTATCTGAGGGATCTAAAAACCCACATTTGATTTTGGTAGAAATCTCTACAAGATGTTGCTGCACATTACCACTTGTTGGATAAATACCAGCAAAGCATAACAGTCATGCAGACCAAGTATAAGAACATGTCTTCACTCCACCGACCACGGCTCCCTTCAGGCTAAAGCAGCTGTGTCTGGTGGAGCAGCAGCAAGCCCAGGGTGCCCATGGGGGCTCCCAGGCACTGTGGGTGGTGGTGGAGAGGGGACTCTCCCTGGTGGCTTGTACTTAGGACAGTGAGAGCAGGGTTTGGAGGGAGCAGCGGTTCTTTCCAAACCTGAATGCCCCACCAGAAAGCTTCAGAAAGTCATAGCTTAAAAAGAGCTAAAAAGTTGAAAAACAAGATGAAAAAACAAAAATTACCTCTCTAGTGTCCAGGCTTTTCACTAGCTCACATGACTTTAAATATTCTTCTTCCCTCTACCTTGAGACAGCACCTAAACCGTGGCTTTGGGACAAAGGAAAAGAGGAAGAAGAGAGATGGCATCCAAGTCATTCTCTGTGTTTACTCTTAATGCTTGTCTCTCTGTGTAACTTCTTGATCTCTGTTTTATTCCACTTCAGAAACTCTCCCCAAGGAAGCAAAGGAGAGTGACAGGTATAAAGTCAATAAAATCTTCTATACTGATATCCCCAAAGCAGCAGACAAATTGATTGTCACATGTTATTTCACATAATCCTAATAACCCAAGTCCTATATTATTTTCTGTCTAAGGATGAAAGAAAAATATCTCTAAAGGTACACATATCCCTTAGTATTTTTGGGGATGACTGCACCGTTCCAGTGGTGGAATATGTGCTTAGTTGCTCAGTCGTGTCTGACTCTTTGCAACCCCATGCACTGTAGCCCGCTAGGCTCCTCTGTCCATGGAGATTCTCCAGGCAATAATACTGGAGTGGGTTGCCATGCCCTCCTCCAGAAGAATTTCCAACTGTGGTGGTAATTTATTTATTTATTTCCAAAATAAATTATGTAATTATCTGTATGAGGATAAGATCAGTGATTTGCTTTGCCCCACAGAGAAGGATTTGATATATTTGAAATAATTATTCTAAGCCAAATAACACATTAACAATTATGTATAGGGACTCAGCTCACCTTTAATTCAACAAACATAAGTTAGAACACAGAGCGAGTCACCTAGATTATCTCCTTTCACATTGGGAGGGATGCCTGGCATAACTGTGAAGACATTGCTTTAGCTCATTTAACTTTGGCTTATCCACATTACAAAAAGAATATGAGATAGTTCGAACACTTCTCCTTGCCTTTGAATTACATTTATTGTTTTTTGCAATCTGGTATCACCTCTCAAGATAATTTTGCAGCTAATTACAAACAGTTTTTAGTTCCAAACAAGCTACTTGCATGGTGAGACAGTGACACATACATACACACACACTCACAGGATCATAATAGTCTGATTTGAGATGAGATTTCTTTTACTAAACATTATTCACAATATGCATGATTCGTGGGCTGGTAGGGGGCTCATATAGATCTTGGGTATGCTTGAAGCTTTCTATAATATTTTATTTTAAGGATAAGCAAGAATACTGTGTCAAATATCTACTCTTCTAGTACCATTTAAAACATATCTTTGAGGACTCATTTCCTTTCATTAAGAGCTGATCTCTTAGCCAAATTCAAGTATACAAAATAGTATTATGAATAAGATTCACATGCTATACATCAGATTCCAGGAGTTTATCTTATAACTGAAAAAAATTTTAAACAGTCACCATATAAGGTGGTTGATGTGTTAATGTGATAATCATCTCAAAATATATCAAATCATCAGTTTGTACACTTTAAGTATGTTTATGTGTGTGTACTCAATTGCCCGGGTGTGTCTGATTTTCTGAGATCCCATGGACCATAGCCCACCAGACTCCTCTGTCCATGGAATTTTCCAGGCAAGAATACTGAAGTGGGTTACTATTTCCTTCTCCAGGGGATCTTCCCAACCTGTAGATTGAACCCTTGACTCTTGCGTCTCCTGCATTGGCAAGGGATAATTTTAAACTAGGGCCACCTGGGAAGCTTACACTTTAAGCATACACAATATTTATTTGTCAGTTATATGTCAGTAAATCTTGGGGATAAACCCAATCTCATTTTGTGATTTTTCTAGGAAATGAAAAACTTCTTGTATAAATTAGTGTATCTTACCTCTTTTTCAGGCCATGAATCTCTAAGCTGGAGAAAAACAAAGTATTCTGATTGAATTAGGTATCTGGTGGTGATTATTTTATCTTACATCTGAATATCCCTTTGTGTCCTTCAGCCTAAGTGAAATCTCCCTACTTCTGAAGATAGTAAAATTTACCCTTCCCTCAAGACTGCTATTATCGCTATAGACAGTAGTGTTCTGCCTCATCTCTGAAACTCAACCAGTTCCTACCACTTTTTATAATGACTTGCTGGTCTCCTCAGGGATGGATTTGATATATTAGGAGTGATGGCTCTAAGTCAAAGAGAGCACTGGATAGGGTGCTTCATTCATTCAGCAGTTGGTCAGGATGAGGCATGTGTTGGCCAGTCCTCTCCTCACTAGACTGCAAGGTTGTAAAGGGACTGATGCTGCATGGTCTTTCAGTGTGCTCATATGTAGGAGATACCCTCAATACTTGTTTTTCCCACGTTCTGCAACTTGTGGAATCTTAGTTCCTCAACCAGGGATTGAAACCAAAAGCCATAGCAGTAAAAGCACTGAGTCCTAATCACTGGACCGTGAGAGAACTCCCAGAAATACTTAATAAATAAATTTAAAAGATTCCATCATTTGTCACTTAAAATTACATGACCAAATTTTTTCCACTCCTGGACATATATTCAGAGAAGACAAAAACTAATTGGAAAATATACATGCACCTTCATGCTTACAGCAGCACTATTAAAAATAGCCAAGACGTGGTTCAGTGGTAAAGATTTCGACTGCCAAGTAGGAGATGTGGGCTTGATTCCTAGGTCAGGAAGATCCTCTGGAGGAGGAAATGACAACCTGATCTAGAATTCTTGCCAGGGAAATCCCATGGATAGAAGAATCTGGAGGGCTACAGTCCACGGGGTCACAAAAGAGTCGGACATGATTTAGTGACTAAACAACAACAAAAGGACATGGAAGCAACTTAAATTTCCATTGTCAGATGAATATATGAAGAAGATGTGGTATATATAATATATACAATGGACTAGTGCTCATTCTAGTCAAGGCTATGGGTTTTCCAGTGGTCAAGTATGGATGTGAAAGTTGGACTGTGAAGAAAGCTGAGCGCCGAAGAATTGATGCTTTTGAACTGTGGTGTTGGAGAAGACTCTTGAGAGTCCCTTGGACTGCAAGGAGATCCAACCAGTCCATCCTAAAGGAGATCAGTCCTGGGTGTTCATTGGAAGGACTGATGTTGAAGCTGAAACTCCAATACTTTGGTCACCTCATGTGAAGAGTTGACTCATTGGAAAAGACCCTGATGCTGGGAAGGATTGAGGGCAGGAGGAGAAGGGGACGACAGAGGATGAGATGGTTGGATGGCATCACCGACTCGATGGACATGGGTTTGGGTGGACTCCGGGAGTTGGTGATGGACAGGGAGGCCTGGCGTGCTGCGGTTCATGGGGTCACAAGGAGTCGGACACGACTGAGCGACTGAACTGAACTGATTGCTCATTCATTAAAAAGGACTGAAAAATACCATTTGCAGCAACATGGATGGTCTAGAGATTATTACACTGAGTGAAGTAAGTCAGATAGAAAAGGACAAATATGATATCAGTTATATGTGAAATCTAAAAAAACTACAGAAATGAACTTATTTACGAAGAGAAATAGTCATAGAAACAAACGTACGGTTACCAAAGGTTTGAGAGCGGAGGCGGGGACAAAGCAGGAGTTTGGGATTGACAGCTACCCACTACCACATATGAAAATAGATAGACAACCAGGACCTACCATATAACACAGGGAACTATATTCAATATTCAATATCTTGTAATAATTCATAAAAGAAAAGAATCCGACAAAGAATACATATATACAGACATATATGTAACTGAAGAACTTTACTGTCCACTTGAAACTGATACAACATTGCAAATCAACTACATGTCAATAAAAATTTTTAAGGGAGAAAGAGTAGTTATATAATTTGGGGATAGGAATAAATTTATGGAATATTTGAATTATTCTTATATTTTTTAATTAAAACTTTGCCCACGTCTTAATTAAAAATATGACTGGAAATCTACCACTATAGTTTAAAACACTTCTTAAGAGAACATTACATTCTTTCCTTTACACATCCTATTTCTTCACCATTGTGTTCTAAATGTGTATCTGATATTAGGCTATATTAACTACATTGTTCTGGGAATATGATACTACACAGGTTTCCACTTGTAAAAAGAATATTATAGGATATATTCTTACAAATATTCAGGTCACTAAACCCCAGAGATCAGAATCCCTTGAGGAACACTTGCTTTTATATTTCTAGGCATAAAATACTTGAACTGAGAACAGAAGTCACAGTCATTTAAACCTGTTTCTTCTTAGTGTAAAGATGAAAAGGAATAAGTGACATCTTTCCTCTTAAAGTGATGAGAATAGGGAAAGAAAAGATACTCAGCTAGTTTCACAGGAGGAAGCTGAGTTTCACAGCCACAATGTTCGTGTTGTATAGGAATTATAACAAACGGGTTCTAAATTAACTCCTGATTTTCCCGTAAGCTAGAGGTTCTGTTTGCAGGCCACCGAGCCACAGGAGTGGACAGAAGAGCCTGTGGACAACTGTCTTAGACTCAGATGTGTAGTGTCCACTTATGCTTAGTTAAGTCACATAGTGTCTAATGTGTGAATAGTCTGTGACATCATTAGCCTCTAAAAAAGGAATTTTAATAATAGAAATATTTTTATACACAATGGACAGTGCACAAAATGTCTTATTTAATTTGTATGGCAATTCTTAGAAGTATTTATTATTTTTTTTACAGGTTAAAACATGAGCTCAGAGAGCCTCTCTGATGGATCAGATGGTACCCTGTGTTAGAGCTGGCACTGAAACAAAATGTATTTGACTCGTGATTCAGTGCTCTTTCTGCCACTTTTGTGTTAATGATTCCCTTCTTTAAAAGGAGGCAATTATTTGACAATCAACTTTGATTTTTAAAAAATTATATTCTAGACCCATGCTGTCCAATATCATAGCCACCAGCCATGTATGGTCACTGAGCATTTGAAATGTAGTATGATTTGAGGTGTAGTGTAAATATAAATACATTATTAATTTCAAAGATTTGTACAAAAAATGCAAAATGCTTCATAAGAAGTTTTACATCACTATATGTTAAAATATAAGTTTTTGTATATACCAAATTAGTACAGTATTAAATTGATTTCAGCTACTTTTTTTCTTTGCTTTTAAAAAATGGGCTTCTAGGACATTATAATCACTCATGTGACTGTGTTATCTTTCTTTTTCTAAAATTTTTTTTTAAGTTTTTTGACCATGTGGTATGTGGGATCTTAGTTCCCCAATCAGGGTTCACACCTGAACACCTTACACTGGAAGGGTGATGTCTTAACCACTGGGCCACCAGGAAAGACCCTGCATTATCTTTCTATTGAGCAATGCTGATCTAAACTCCACCTTTGAAAACATACTTTCAATTCTCATAGTTTTAAGAGTAGTATGTAGTGCATGGAAATGTTTAAAAACGTAGCTTTTAAATTGCTAAATTGCTTCTGAATTCCAAAATGCACCTAAGGCTGAATGAGCACAAATATTCTCAGTTGTTTGCACTGTTAGCCCCCAACATTTGATTTTATAGTCAGAATGAAAACCCACAAGTGGCTCATGACTGGAAGACTTGGTCCCTGGGTGCCTCTCCTTGGCTCCTCATTTTCCCCACATACTGCAGGAGGGGATACAATCTTGGAACAAAGGACTCAAATGCAACATGAATCAATGATATAAAGCCAGTAGAGTTCGGGGCCTAGCACAGTAAGAGTGAAGAAATGGCAATTCAGTCTATTACAAAAACATGTAATTTTTGATGTTAATGTAGTTCCTTTCAGTGTTTTCATTAAAAACAAAAAAAAATCCCTTCCCTTTGTCTCCCCTCTGATTGTTCCTTGACTGAGACCAGACAAAGGGAAAAAAAGCAAACGTTCCAGGGTTGATGGTTTGAACCAGAGAGAAGTGAAAGTTTCAATATCTGTGTAAGAATTTTCCGTCGATCCCTTTGTCACGTAGTCACTACCTTACACCCGGTCCCTAGGAGGGGGCGTGGCTTCCTGGAAATGCTGTCTGCAGCCGCTTTCTGCCTGCAGCGACGCCGAGTGCTGGGAACAGCTGGAGGTAAGTGACCAGGCTGCCCGCGCCGGGGCTGAATGGCACTCCTTGCTCCTGAGGATTGAGACATGCCTCTTCCAACTCCCTTTCCCCATCTTTAAATCTTTCGGGGCTCGTTTTAACTGCAAGCCCAGGGTAGGGAACTTAGTCCTGGAGTGCGATGCCCTGAGGGTTTCTGCGGGTTTGGTAGTTCAGGGGAATCTTGCCCAATGTGAAAGGGGGATGTAGCCATCTCCGGATAATCCCAAGACCCCTCTTTCTACTTCACTTCTCTTTTACTTCATTTTACTTTTGATCAACTTCTCTCGTTCTTCCTTCCTTTCTTTCCTGTGGACACTTGATGCTTCCTCAATTTTATGTGATTTTATGCTGGGGAAATGGAGCTTCAAGCCCTCTGCCTCCAAGTCCCCCCCACCCCCGCCCCGCTAACCCCCGCCCACCCCCGCCCCAGTCGGATTGCTGCCCCTAAAGCTTTCTATATAGAAATTCAGGACTGACTCTTTCCCTTCCATTAGTATTTGGATGCTGAAATTTTAGGACTGAATAAGGACTCAGTCACTCTCCGTTTCTAGAGGAGTCCGGCTTTCACCCACTCCTCCGGATTCCGGGTTCTCCACTTCTCCCCTGCAGCAGGCTGCAGGGGTGTGACCCACTGCGCCAACGCCAGCTGCTCCTTCCCGCCCCCGCTGTGCCAGGGCTCCTGCATTCCTGAGGGTCCGCCTAGCACGGAGGCCCCCCTGGCTCAGTGAGCCATCCTCTGCTCTCTCTGCTGCCTGGGATTCAAGGCTTTGACCTTGCCCAGCTGCTGTGCCTACCTGTTGCTGGGTGCATTTCTGAAGTGCCTTCTTGGAGGAAGAACTAATTCTGACGCAGCATCCTTTGTTTGGGGAAGGGTAGGGGAGAGGGTGCAGGAAATCAAATGTCCGGCAAAGAGGGATTTGTTCTGGGATCATAATCAGGAATTAGGGTTGTTTCTTTATAGGGGACGCCCCTCTGCTTCTCTCACCCCATCTGAAAACCACCCTGGGTGAGTATTACCTAATTTGGGGTTGCCTGACACCTGACGCAGTTTCTTCAGCTGTTGTACCCCGTGTCCTTCTCCTGCTTTAAGCTCCCTGCTGGTGTGATTAGAAATTCTTCCTGCCCCCAGCTCCAGCCTGTTTCTACCGGGGAATTTAGCCCAGTCAGGGGTCTGCATGGAAACCTCTCCTCCCCCACAGCTGCTACTGCCCTCTGTGTTTCTCTGTCAAGATAGTGTGCCATTTTACCACACTCAGTTTTTACTCAGTTGCTCAAAATAAAAACAGACACGGAAGGAAGAGCCTGTTTTATTGACTCTGATTTGTGAGGTGGGGCACTGTGATAAGAAACAGGATTGCCATCAACTGGAGGAACAATCTGGACTTTGCTCTGGATTGGGGGTAGTGGGTGGTATGCTTTAAATGGTGATTGGGATGAGCATAGACGGCCTAGAATACTTATAGGCAATCTCACAAATGCTTGGGATCAGATAAGTCCCAGGGCATCTTCAATGGGTAGGACCAGCTCCACCTGTTACTTCTCCGCATAAAGAAATCATAATGTAAATCATAATGTATGTACATACATTGATTTCTTTGTTAACATGTCACATGAAATGGTTGTCTGAGGTTATAGTAAAACTTGGAAGATATGTTTAGAATGGCCTGATTTAAAATAGAGGACATGTTACATGTAGCATGTAATATACATATATATATATTACACATAGGTGATTCCCAGGTGGCTCAGTTGTAAAGGATCACCTGTCAATGCAGGGATGAAGGAGACAAGGGTTTGATCCTTGGGTGGGGAAGATCCCCTGGAGAAGGAAATGGCAACCTACTCCAGTATTCTTGCTTGGAATATTCCATGGACAGAGGAGCCTGGCAGGCTACAGTCCAAAGAGCTGGACACACTGGACACACACATGTGTACACACCACACACACATATATAAATATATTTTCAACAGGAGAATCCATCAGGAATTTTAATTATGAGCCACAAAAGAAAAGCTACAAGGTAACTGCTCCAAATTGTAAGGGGGTCCATTTTGAATTTGGCAGCTTCCTGCTTGCAGATATCTGAATAGCATGATCAAAGTAACGGCAGAGGTCTATTTAATAATAGTAAAAGCAATAATAGGAACAATACTCATGTCTATTAGCATTGATTAACTGTTTCCTATAAGTCAGGCACTGTTCTAGGAACTTCACATGTACTAATTCATTTGTGCATATATGATATACAGGTATTATGGTTTTCATTTTAGCAAGAGAATACTGAGACTCAGAGGGGTTAAGCTAATTACACTGATTCAATACATCTAACAAGTGGTATATTAAATATGCTTTTGAAAAAATTGGAGCCAGACTTTAAAAAGCCTCAGGATTTTTCAGAGATTTCCTATTTAGTAGATACTTACTGAATCTTACAGCTTCCCCATCTGGGTCTGGCATTTAGAAGGAGCCTTACTACTGGGGCTTCTCCAGGGGCTTAGATGGTAGACAATCAGCCTGCAGTGCTGAAGACCTGCGTTCCATCCCTGCGTCAGGAAGATCCCCTGGAGAAGGGAATGGCAACCCACTCCAGAAGGGGTCGCCTGAAGGGTTCCATAGATAGAGCAGCCTGGTGGGCTACAGTCCATGGGGTTGTAAAGAGTCATATACAACCGAGCAACTAATTCTTTCTTACTATTAGCAACTTTTTCACCTATCCAGTCTTTTTTTAGCTTTCTCCCTCCACCATTATCCCAGAGACAAGCTCATAAAATGCTGGTACTTGAGTGATTGGACTTATCTGATGTTTCCTCTGGTAAAGAATCAGCCTGCAATGCGGGAGACGTGGGTTCCATCCGTGAATTGGGACGATCCCCTGCAGAAGGGAACAGCTACCCATTCCAGTATTCTGGCCTGGAGAATTCCATGGATTATATAGTCCATGGGGTTGCAAAGAGTCAAAAACACCGGAGCAACATTCACTTTCATTTTCTGAGTGCATAGTTCCCAGCATGTTACTCTGTTCATCATGTGTTTTTTCCACAGTAACCCTGTGTCACCATGGTACACCCAGGAGGCCTCCTAACCCCCCAGGAGAAGCCAGGTAAGTCTGACTCAAAACTCTTACTTGCCTTCATACCTTGCCTGGCCTACAGGAGGCATTCAATTAAATTTTGTTAAACTCTTGAACTCTGGTCTGTCTCCAGTGCCACTGAAGAGCATCTCTGTGACCTTGTCCATCTGTGAGTTTGTGGCTGGTGTGTCTGCAACCTTAAACTACAAGAATGAGGAGGAAGTTCCTTTGGAAGCTTTCTTTATATTCCCCATGGATGAAGACTCAGCTGTCTACAGCTTTGAGGCCATGGTGGATGGAAAGAAAATTAAAGCAGTATTACAGGACAAGATGACGGTACTGCAGATAAGTACATTACCTCCTTCCTCCTTTCCCTAATGCATACTCTTCAGGATCTCTAGCAAATGCAACTTCACAAAAAATGCTGATGTTGAATGCCGTTCCCTCTACGCCCCTCTAACTGCTAGTTTCCTAAAATCATTTGGAGAGAAAGTCAATCAGAGTCACTCAAAGTGCTGCTGTGGGGACTTCCCTGGCAGCACAGTGGATAACAATCCACTTGCCAATGCAGGGTCATGGGTTTGATCCCTGGTCTGGGAAGATTCCACACGCCACGGGGCAACTAAGCCCACAAGCTGCAAGTACTGAACCCCACGTGTGAGCCTATGCTCCACAACAAGAGAAGCCACCACCCTGAGAAGCCCAAGTACCACAGTGAAGAGGAGTCCCTGCTCACCACAGTTAGAAAAAGCCTGAGCAGGCAACAAAGACCCACTGGAACCAAAAATAAAAGCAGATAATAAAATTTAAAAACAAAGGACAGGTGTGAACTTGGCAATACCAGGCACCGTTTCTCCCTGCTAGTCTTTGTTTTCTGTACCCTGTGTACCTTCACCCACTGTGTGGCCTTTCTTTCTCTGTTCTTAGGCACACACCACCTATGAAAATGCCATCATCCGTGGCCACCAAGCCTTTCTGTTAGAGGAAGACATGTGCTCCAGGGATGTGTTCTGTTGTAACGTGGGGAACCTCCTCCCTGGGTCACAGGCGGAGCTCACCCTGAAGTATGTGCAGGAGCTGCCCCTGGAAGCAGATGGGGCTCTGCGCTACGTGCTCCCTGCTATCCTGAATCCTCGATACCGACTCTCTGGTCAGTCTCCTTGCCCTCCAAATACTACTGGGGGAGTTGATGTAATTGGGGAAACCCTTTCAAGGCTGTAGGGTGCTAGGAAGTGTGGGAAGGGAACACAGAACTAAAATAACTTTTTGTAGGATGTTCTGAGGACAGTTGCCTTAATATGAAGACTCCTGTAGTCTCTTTGGAGGACCTGCCCTACACAATCAGCATGGTGGCCACCGTCAGTTCCCAGCATGGCATTGACAGGATTCAATCCAACTGTTCCTTGAGTCCTATTGAGTACCTTGGAGATAATAAGACTTCTGCTCAGGTAATTCACAAGAGAGCATTGTCATTGCTGGTACCCTTTTCCTTTAGATCCTGACCTTGGTCCTCACTCAATTCTTCCTCCTTAATTTTTCTTATTAACCCAGAGGGGATCACACTGTGCTCCCTTTTCATGCCCCCTTTAATCTCCCCAGCCTTCTCTCTGTTCTTGCTCCTGCTCTTGGCTGTTCTCCCTTGTGGAAGAAGCCTGTAGCCCTCAGCTCTGACCTCAGCCCTGGGCAGAGGCAGCGATAGTTCTAACATGGCTTCTTTGTCTGTTCCCAACTCAGGTTTCCTTGGCTGATGGACACAAGTTTGATCGGGATGTGGAATTCCTGATTTACTACAGTGCAGTGCACACCCCTAGTGTAGTTGTGGAGATGGGAGAACTTACAACAAAGTCAGGTATTGTCTTTCTCCCTTTGAGGTTACCTCCCGAGGAGTAACTTTCTGATTTGGAATTATTTTCAAATTATCCTCAGTTTTATTTCCTTCTATCCAATAGTGGGCAAAACATTGAAACAGCTTACATTATGATATGAAAGAAATGGTTAAGTTCAATGAAAATCTTGTGGTTATATCTTTTAGGCAAATCTAAGTGCATCAGTAGATAATTAAACCAAGGACATGAACAAATAATTCACAAGAGGAAACACTAGTTTACAAACATGTGACAATGATCAGTCTCTACAAAGGCAAATAAAAATAAAAGTAATAATGTGACATTTTCACTTTTCAAGTTATCAGAGATTTCCAAATCATGCTTTAAAAGGTGTGGTGAATTTGGTACTCAGAGATTGCCTGAACCAAAATAATTTGGTATCAAGCTTTTGAGGGGAAATGTGGCCATATGCGTCAAAATCAATGTTTATTTTGGCAATTCTATGTTTGGGAATCTTACATATGAAAATAAATCTAAATATAAGTAAAAATATGGATTGAAAAGTTCTCTTCTCTTTTAATTTAATCGTATCAAAGACCGGTAAGCAATCAAAATGTCTTATAGTGGTTAAATTCACTATGCTAGGTATATTTGATGAGTTACCGTGTAACTACTAAAATAATATACATTAACAGATTGAAGTAATATGGAAAAAAGGCTTCCAAAGATTGTTAAACTAAAAATGAGTTGTAGAAGTAGATTACCACTAGGAAATAATCTATGCATGGGGAAAAACCATTTTAAAACACAGAAAGTATGCAAGAAGTAATTGTGATTAGTTTAAAAGTAAGTTTACTTTTTAGATCTAACAATTTCTGTTGGTTGATTCATATACCTTCATGTAATCTCACCTGGAATTTCTTTTTTTTTTTATTGTGGTAAATTTATATACATCAACTTTACCTCTGTAACTGTTTTTAAGTATAAAATCCCATTGTCTTGCATACATTCACCTTGCTGTTCAACCATCACCACCATCCGTCTGCAGATATTTTTCATCTTGTCCTAGTTACTTAATTTCTGAGACTATGTTTAGTTTCTTAATGCTTAGCTTATTATTATTATATTATAATATATTATAATAATATATTATATACAAATTATTATTGTGATTTCTTTAACGTCTCTTTTTTGGGGGACTTCCCTGGTGGTCTAGTGATTAAGACTTTGCCTTCCAATGTAGCAGTTGTGGGTTTGACCCCTAGTCGGGGAGCTAAGATCCTACAAGCCTTGTGCCCAAAAAACAAAAGTATGAAACAGAATCTATGTTGTAACAAATTCAGCAAAGTCTTTAAAAATGGTCCACATCAAAAAAAAAAAAATCTTTAAAAAATGTTAATAGCAATTTATCTTATTTTCTAAATGTTTCTTACTATATGTGTACTTTTCCTTATAACTGGTATAACCCATATCTGTTTCCTGTTCTGTGGGGCCTTCTTGGGCTGCCAGGCCACTGGATTGCAGGGACCTTAAAGAGGTCTACAACAGCTCCTCTTCCAGGAAGCCCCATGCTCTGTCTTTGTACATTAGTTGCCTGGCTTTGCCCTTCCCTTTTGGTGAGTTCCCGTCGAGTGCCCCTGAAATTCCCCTGCAACAGTGACCTGGTCTTTGTGTGAGTATCTGTGTGCTCATATGCTCAGTTGTGTCTGACTCTTTTAGCCCCAGAGACTGTAGCCCGCCAGGCTCCTCTGTTCATGGAATTTCCCAGGCAAGAATACTGGGAATTTCGTTTGCTTCTCTAGGCTATCTTCCTGACCCAGGCATTGAACCCACCCCTGACTCCTGCATTGGCAGAGGGATTCTTTACCAATGAGCCACCTGGGAAGCTGGACCTGGTCTTTACTCAGTTATTTTAATCCTCTGGAGAAAGTTCTATGATGTTGAATCTCAAGTGGTAAGGATTGAGATGTCAAGCCCTCTTCTTGCAAGCTCTGTTAGCCATAGGAGGACTTCAGGGAACCCTTTACAAGTCTAGAGAATCCCTTCCAGCAGGGCCATTCACATCTTGCTTTCTAGATCATGTATTTGATCAAGATGACTTGCTGTTTCCATCCATACAAAGAAGCAAATAACAACTGACTGCTTGACTCACTAAAACAGTTTGTAGTTCGACCAAATGAAGCATACCACTACGTGAAAGAAATGCATAGTCTATTTTTCAAAAACTTAGACTGTACTTTCCATATTAAGAACATGATATTTTTAAAAAATAGTATGTATAATTTAATAAAAATAATCACATAAACAATTTATAAATAATTTTATAAAACTATTCTTAATCTAAGTTGAGCCATAGACTGAGTTCCTTAAGGGTATTATATCAGACTTCCCTCACTTAACTCTTAAAATAATATTTTTAAAAAATTTTTATTAGAGTGTAATTGATTTGCAATGTTGTGTTTCAGGTATACAGCAAAGTGAGTCAGTTGCACATATAAATATATCCACTCTTTTTTTGGATTCTTTTCCCATATATGCCATTACAGAGTATTGAGTACATTTCCCTGTGCTATACAGCAGGTTCTTATTAGCTGTCTATTTGATAGATGATAGTGTGTATGTCTCAATCCCAGTCTCCCAGTTTATCCATCTCCCCCACCTTATCCCCTGGTAGACATAAGTTTGTCTTCTACATCCATGACTCTGCTTCTGTTTCTTAAAATAATCTTGAGGCAGGTATTACTACTTTGATTTCACAGGAAACAGGCTAGCAAGCAGAGGAGCTAGGGTTTGAAATGCCTCATTTAAAAAAGAGGAAGTTGAGACTGGAGATGAAAATAATTTGAGCCATGACAAAAGAATAATGGTAAATAACACATATATAGTATTTCCTATGTGTCTGGCATTGTTCTAAAGTTATATATTAACTCATTTCATTGTTGTGGCAAACTCTTTGACCTCTTGGTACAGTGCCAGTCCCACTGTAATGAGTTGTCTCTCAGAATGGAAAGTAATCTACCTTGCTCATTAAAAAAAAAGCTACTCCTTTATATCCAGAGATCCTGGATTGTATAAAAGTTATTTTTGAATCAGTGTTCTATCAAATATTTGCTGAGCCACACCCATTTTATTTGGAAGCCATTTTCGTTATTGAGGTATCTCAGAGGTAAGAGGTTAAACTGAACCAGATCTTGTTATCATTCTGAATCCCAGGGGTACTGATAATTTAAAACTGTAATCTTAGAATCACTTTATAAAAATGGGATATTGGAATTTAATTCTGTGTCTTTTTTATATTCACTGAACAGTAAAGCTAGAGTTGATATAACCCAGCCATTCTTATTTCATCTCCTGTATCTGTTTTCACTTGTTCCTCAAAATAGAATCACAGCTCTGGCTTTTGCAACTTGGTAACATAGGCTAGACGCCCATGATCTCTTCCATACCATTATTTGGATGATGCTAGTATTATAGTGCAACACACATATAAGTACTTCTCTTTCTTTGTTCTGGAGAGTATCATAAGTGCTTTGTACCCAAATGAAGCACAGCTCTTGTAAATTGTCAGCATAAAAATTATCCACACAGTCATCATTTGTTTTTCAAAGCTGTAATTAAGAATTAAGGACAGGCTTTCCTGGGGGCTCAGATGGTAAAGACTCTGCCTGCAATGCCAGGAGACCTGGGTTCGATCCCTGGTTGGGAAGATCCCCTGGAGAAGGAAATGACAACCCACTCCAGTATGCTTGCCTGGAGAATTCCACGGACAGAGAAGCCTTGCAGGTTACAGTCCATGGGGTTGCAAAGAGTTGGACACAACTCAGCGACTAACAGTTTCTTTTCCCTGGTGGCTCAGTGAAAGAATTGACCTGCCAGAGCAGAAGGTACCAGTTTGATCCCTGGTCCAGGAAGATCCCACAAGCCACAATGCAACTAAGCCCATGTGCCACAGCTATTGACCTTGTGATTTAGAGCCTGGTACCTGCAGCTACTGGGCCTGCACACCATAGAGCCCATGCTCTGCAACAAGAGAAGCCACCGCTGTTAAGTCCATGCACCACAACTAGAGAGTAGCCCCTGCTCACCACAACTAGAGAAAGCCCATGTGCAGCAGCCAAGACCCATCACAGCCAAAAATAAATTAAAAAGTTAGTTAGAAAAAATAGAATTAAGGACCCCATGTAAATAAATTTCCCTTTGATTTGATGTGAAGATATCAAATAAATTACCTTGATTCCTCTGGCAAATACTGGGACACTTTAATGATGTATTTCACTCCTAGCTGCTAGGAGATTAACATCCAGATATAGTATTTTAATAATTGCTTCTACCCTCTTTCTTCTCTTTCATATCTGTAATACATCTGTATCTTTTATGTGTTTGTGACTCACCTCAAACTCTTTGCCAGCAGATATGGTATAAAGATTAAGCTGTTTGAGATCTGTGTTTTCTCAGCTCCTTAGGTAACTCACTACAATCGATTCTTGAGTTCCCTTTTTCTTACCACGTCTTTATTCTTTTTGAGTAGATGGTGTGTTGGGAGATCCAGCTGCAATGGTGACTTTCTACCCGAATATCCCAGAAGCTCAACCATCAATTGCCTGTGGAGAATTTATCTTCCTCATGGACTGCTCAGGAAGCATGCAGAGCCCCATGAGTAAACAGAGTAAATCTCAGCTGCGCATAGATGTAGCCAAGGTAAAAGTAGTTTCTTTCTTTTCCTGGTCACTTGCTCAAGTGGGAATGAATCTTGGGGATTAAATTAGGGTCCATTGGAGCTGTAAGTCTGTTCCCCATCTGAGTTACAGTTAACATGACTGCTCTGAGGTTAGCCTTGGAATAGAAGGGCCTGGGGGAATGAAGGGGTAAAGACCCATTCCTACGAGTTAGATTAGCAGGGTCATGTGACTGAGAGGATCCTTTCTCACTGTCTTCTCACATGGTCTTCCTTCAGGAAACACTGATTTTGCTTCTGAAGAGTTTGCCTCTAGGCTGTTACTTCAACATCTATGAATTTGGATCTACTTATGAGGCATTCTTTCCGTAAGTTTCCAGAAAGTCCATAGAGTATTCAAAAAGCTACTTTATACAATGGAATATTACTTGGTCATGAAAAGGAACAGAGTTGAGTCAGTTATAGTGACTCCTCTCTCCTCTCTCCTCTTATACAGAGTAAAGTAAGTCAGATAAACAAGTATCATATATTGACACATATGGAATCTAGAAAAATGATATTGGTGAACCTAGTAGGGAACAAACTTGTGGACACAGCGAGGGAAGGTGAGGGTGGGTTGAACTGAGAAAGTAGCATTATCAGTATATACAGCATCATGTGTAAAATAGATAGTTAGTGGGAAGTTTCTGTGTAACACAGGGAGCCCAGCCTGGCACTCTGTGATGATCTAAATGGGTGGTATGGAGACAGGGGAGGGAGGGTTAAGAGGGAGGGGGTATATATATATATAACTGTATATATATATAAAACTATATATATATGACTATATATATATAACTATATATATATATAAAACTATGACTGACTCATGTCATATGTTAGAAACCAACACAACATTGTAATGCAATTTTCCATCAATTAAAAAAATAAAATAAATAAAAATTTAAAAGGCTACTTTAAAGAAAGGACTAGATTGTTAAAAGGGTTGCTGCAGAATTGACTTTGGCATTGGAGATTTCAAGTTAAAGTTGTTTACAATTCAGGGACTTAATACTGGGCTATGTCCAGTAGCCTTCATTTCACTGGGGAGTGTTTGTTTTTCTCAGGAATAGTGTGAAGTATGCTCAGAGTACCGTGGAGGAGGCACTGCGGAGAGTTAAGCTTATGAGGGCTAACCTAGGGGGTACGGAAATCTTAACACCACTCCAACACATTTACAAGCAGCCTTCTGTCCCAGGCCATCCCCTGCAGGTAAGAATTGGAACAGAGCTCACAAAAGGGATGGAATGGAATCCCTGTTCGAGAATCCATAGCTCTGGGCTTCATCACAGGATTGTTGAAATGTGGTAGTAATTTAGCTGTGGGCTTCCCAGGTGAAGTGGTATAGAATCATTGGTGGTATAGCTTCAGTGGTATAGAATCCGCCTGCTAATGCAGGAGACTTGGGTTCAATCTTTGGGTCAGGAAGATGCCGTGGAGATGGAATTAGCAACCCACTCCTGTATCTTTGCCTGAGAAATCCTGTAGACAGAGGAGCCTGGCCGGCTATAATCTTTTGGGGTCGCAAGAGAGTTGGACATGACTTAACAACTAAACAACAACAACAAATTTAGCTTTATGTCCTCTAATAAAGAGACTAAAACAAGAGGCATTTGATGGAATTCCTCTCCCTTAGCTCCATGTTATGGAAAATGGATGAAGGAAGCTCTTTTGGGAAGTGTGACAGAAGCCTTGCATGAAACTAGCAGAGGAGATGCTGGATATTCTCAGGGTTCTGATCAGACCATGTGAGAGATGTGAACATTACAAAACTTAATGCCTGTCTGAAGCGACATGAGTCTCTGGAATGAAATAGTTGGGGTTTTTCAAGGGCAAGTTATGGTGTCTTTAAATATACTTCAGAGACTTGATGGATGTTTTCTTCTACAGGTTTTTGTCTTCACAGACGGAGAAGTTACTGACACATTTACTGTCCTTAGAGAAGTTAAGAGCCACTATCTGAGGCACAGGTATGAGTGAATGTGCCTGGACCCACGTAATGTTACGTGCAATCTAGTGCCACCTGATAACAGTATTCATATTCCTTTCAGACAACAGAATGATTCAAGTATTTTAGTTTTAATACTGAAGATATTTTTCTATATAATCTCCACTTCCTACTGAAAGAAAAAAGTAATTTTCTAAATAGTATCAACAACACAATGAAATCATTATCCTGTGGTGTCTCTAAACCACAATGGAAACAAAAACTGAACAGTAAGATTTTTTCTTTACTATAAACATTGCAATCAAAATAATACAGAAAACAACAAAACTTTAAATATACAGCTGGGTGCATTATCAGAGTGACACCCATGTGTAATCACCACACAAGTCTAGAGCCAGAATGGTTCTGACTTCTCCATCTCTATCTATTTCTATCACATCCCAATTTTAATCTCTACTCATTTTTTCCCTCTCCAAAGGGGAAATAAAATAACACTGTGGATTATTTTTGCTTGTTTTTGAATAAAATAAATGAGTTTTGCAGAATGTTTTTGTTTCTGTCTATCTGGCTTTGTTCCCTCAGCCCTATGTTGAGATTCATGCATATTTTGCATGGAGCCATAATTTTCATTGGTATATAGTATTCCATAGGGTGATTATACCATAATTTATTTATTGATTCTACTGCTGATAGTCTTTGGTTTACTTGCTAAAAATTACACTTCTGTGAACATTCTTGCATTCTTGTACATGCATTTTTTGGACGTGAATGTGTGTGTACATATATATGAATACATACATACATATCTATGTTCCTATAATATAGAATTCAAACACACTGACATAGTTGTGGAGTTTTGGGGGTATACCAAATAGTTTTCCAAGTTGTTGTGCTAATATAATACATACCAGCATTGTATCAGGGTTCCAGTTGCAGCTTTACTTATACAGAATTTGGCATTATTTGTCTGTTAAAACAGTAATTAATTTTGTGGGTGTGTGTAGTACTATCTCATCATGGTTTTCATTTCCATTTTCCTAATTAATGAAGTTGAGCACATTTTCATATTTATTGACCACTTGGATGTCCTTTTATGATCTTCAAGTCTCTTTCCAATTTTTTTCTACTAGATTTTCTTTTTTTAAACTGATCTGTAGTTCCTTCTATGGTCTAAGTACAAACACTTTTTTATATGTTCAAGAAATACAGTTTTCTGTTCCATGGCTTTCCTTTTCACCCTCAAGATGGTATCTTTTGATTAATAATTGTTCTTAATCTGATATAGTTTTCTCTTTTAGTCATTTGCTTTATGGTTAGTATTTTTTTGTATTCTGTTAAAAAGTCTTCCGTTATCCAAGGTCTTGCAGCTCTTTGCCTTTGTCATTTTCTAGAAGATTTATTGTATTTTCTTTCACAGTTAGAATCACAGTTGATCTGAAATTTATTTTTGTGAATTGTATGAATTAGGGGTCAGGGTTCTTTTCTCTCTCTCTCTCTTTTTTTTCATGTGGATATCATGTTGACCTTGTATCTTTTATTTAAAAGTTTGTCCTTTCCTCGGTGATGTACAGAGCCATTTTGTCACAAATAAGCATCTATACATGTGTGGCTTGATTCTGGATCCTCTGTTGCATTCCGTTGGTCTGTTTATCTGGACATGTGCCAGCAATACACTGTATAAATTAATGTTACTTTCTGATAAATTTTCATTTCCAATAGAGTAAGTCCTCAGCCTTGTTCTTTTTCAAGACTTAGTCATTCTTGGGCTTTTTGTATTTTATAATTAGCTTGTCAGTTTTTACCAAAAGAGGAAACATGTTTGGATATTGACTAGAATTGTATTCTCTTTATAAGTCAGTTTGGGGAGAACTTTAGTATTTGCTGTATCAAACGTTTCAATCTATCTACATGATATGTCCTTCCTTTCATTTGGGTCTTTCTTCATTTTTTCTAAATATGTGTTTCCTATATATTGTTTTGAAAGATTTACCAAACCTAGCAAATAGTTGCAAGAATAAAGCAATAGATGTTCATATACCATTCACCCATGTCCACCAGTTATCAACGTTTTAACATATTGATTTCGCTTAATTTTTTTGGTGTGAAGTAGTTGAAAGCAAGCCACAGATGCCATGACCTTTCATAAGCATATCAGGTAAAGAATTTGCATTCATCCCTTCTAAGAACGTGCCACAGAGCAACTAAGCCCCTGGGCCACAACTATTGAGCCTATGCTCTAGATCTTTAATGATACTGACATTTTAAAAGAGTACTAGCTCGTTATTTTTGTAAAAATTCAATTATGTTTGTTTGACTATTTAAGTTTATGTTTAGATTAATATTAAATATTTTTGTAAAAAATATTCCAAAGTGAATTTGGGCCTGGCTATGAATTTTGTCACTTAGTTAAAGGTGGTATCTGACATATAACTTTGACATTTTTGTAAACATCTTGTTTTCAGCCAGTGTTTACCCAGTAGTTTTAGCATTCACTGACAACTATTGCCCAGATTGCTGTTAGTGGTCATTTTTTTCAATTCTGTCAACTCTTCCATATTTATTACTTGGCATCCTACTGTAAAGAGGAATTTTCTCTTCCTGACTACCTCTGTGCCCCTGCCCCCCCGCCACACACACCTTTTTTGTTGTTGTTGTATCAATGTGTACTTTTGGATTTTTCTTTTATTTTTAATTTTTTAAAGATTCATTGCTCTCATTATCTATTTAGATTCTCAGAATTTCTAGGTTTGGTCAGTGGAAGCCCTTTTAACTTACTCCTGTGTCTTTTTTCACACGTCTCTGGTTTATGAATACGTTCTTTCTTTCTTACACACACACACACACACACACACACACACACACACACACACACACACAAACACAACAATTTAGAGATCGTGTTGAGAATTTGAAGAGATAATACTAGTATGCTGGCAGGCTGTGGTCTCCGGAGGGCTTGATCACAGTTAGGTTCCTACAGTTGAATGTCGGGTTCTTAGCTCTCCATGTTTAGAGTGTTAATCCTGAGGCTGACATCACTAGATATGGGGATGATGACTCACATTAACCCAATAAAAAAGAAATGGATATATAGACCAAAATTACAGTGTATTAATTTCATATAATGAAAACTATTTTTGTCATGCCATTAAAAAATGCTTGTATTTGTAGTATCTCTGTTTATAGACAGTCTTATTTGGGAATCTGTTTGTGGTTTAAAAGCTATTTGGTGCAAGTCGACAAGGGTGGGGAGAGGACCCTCCAGTTAGAAGAGCAAGAAGCACTTTTTTTTTGGTGGCTCAGATGGGTAAAGAATCTGCTTGCAATGCAGGAGACCAGGGTTTGATCCCTGAATCAGGAGGATCTCCTGGAGAAGGGAATGGCAACCCACTCCAGTATTCTTGCCTGGAGAATTCCATGGACAGAGGAGCCTGGCGGGCTATGGTCCATGGGGTTGCAAAGAGTTGGACACGACTGAACAACTGACACTTTCACTTTTCATAAGACTAGCCTTTTGAGGGCAGATGTGGTTTCAGTACTGCTGCTGCTGCTGCTAAGTCGCTTCAGTCATGTCCGTACAGTGTTAGTCAAACACTGATGGCAGTGTCTGTTTTTCCTAACTTCTGATTTCTGATTAATTCTTTGGATTGATTATTAAAATAACTGATGAGGATGCAGTCCTATTAGTTTGTTTTTTTCTGCTTCTAGAATCAGTGTAATATATAATGGTTTGCCAGGGGAATCTTACGGTCAGACTAGTGCTCAAATGCAATTTCTGCTTTTTCTTAGATATGTGATCTTGGACATATTTTTAAAGTTCTTCAGGCCTTAGCTCCTTACCTGCGAAAATGAGATATTAGCCTATCTCTTAGGAACCTCTGTTGATTAAATTGCATCATTAATTTAAGGCATCTGGTCCCCTGAACTATGCTCAATAAATGGTAGCTCATACTTTTGGTCAAGGAAGAAAACTATCTCTTTATGTATTTTTGATCATTTTGTGTTAATTTTATAAATTCACTTTTTAGTGCCTGTCTCTAACATCTTCTTTTATAATTGCAGATGTTTTTCATTTGGTATTGGTGAAGGAGTCTCCACCAGCCTAATAAAAGGCATTGCCCGGGTGTCACGGGGCACTTCAGAATTTATCACAGGCAAGGAGAGAATGCAGGCCAAGGTAAGGGACAGGCCTTGTGTCTAGAGGTGGCAATATAAGGAGAGTGTGGAGCAGAGTGGGGCTACAACTCCCTGCCAGCATTTGTTTTCTTATATCCCCAAGGACTTGGGCTATATACTTAATGGGACTACTTTTGGCCTTATGCAGAAGGAGCCCAGTATGTAGTTTTGGGAGAAATGGTGTCTGGTTCTAGTAGTTGGAAGCCCAGAGCCAAGATGCTGGAATAGGTTAGGGCTTTGGGTTTAAGACCCGAAACAGAGAAACTGAAGTTTGAATGTCATGATTGAGATTCTAGGTGTTTGCTTTTGGGCCTCTTTTAGTATTGTACGCCATCCTCTGTGCAAATACTACAAAGTAAAGAAGAAGGAACAGCAGTAATTGGTCTGGTAGATTGGAAGAGGTGGTAGATTGATAGTCCGTTTGCTTCATATACACAAGGGAAGGCATCTTCCACCTCTGGTTATATTTCTAAATTCCTCTTTCCCAGACCTCTCATCTAATCCCTACCTCTCCTGGGTCTCCTTTCCCAGACATTTCCTTCCCTCCTTCATAATTATGTCATTCAATCTCTCAATTTTAGTTTCCTCATGTGTAAAGCAAGAGTAATAATGCCCATGTCCTGGTGTAGATAGTATTAAGGAATAGGTGTATCATGTATTGCATTGCATAACACTTGGTATGTGATATTCAGTTAGTAGTAGTACTGTTGCTGTTGCTATGTTTTGTGCTTATTCTGGTCTTTTTCCTTAACCAGGCACTTAGAGCCCTGAAACGTTCTCTGCAGCCTGTGGTAGACGATATTTCTCTGAGCTGGGATTTGCCTGATGGTCTGTCTGCTAAGATGCTTTCCCCAGAACAGACTGTCCTCTTTAGGGGTCAGAGACTAATCCTCTATGCCCAGTTGACTGGGACAATGCCGGTGAGTTCTCATTCATGTTTGTTCCTCTAGTCAGAGCAGCTATTGTCCTAAACTCTGCTCTGGGCAATTCCATGAAAGCTGGTAGAGTCTCATCAAGAGATTTCCCTTGCCATGTAGAGTCAGCCTGCCCCTTCTCTATCATTTCAAGTCTCTGATATCTTGAGTTGCCTGGTTCCCTGTCAGAAATTTAATGGGTTGGATTGGGGAGCTGCCCTGGTTTCTTTCTTTTGGTAATCTCTTCCTCTGTCATTTTTTACCCTTCTCTAACTTGTAGCCGGCAGAGGCAACAGGAGAAGTTTGCCTCAAGTACACACTCCAAGGGGAGAGACTGGAGAATAAAGTGACATTTTCCCTACAACCCAAGCTCGATGCCAAGTGAGAATTCAGTGTTCCTTTGCTATTTTCTTTCTTTTGTATTTTTCTTGTTTGGTCTCTTCCATCCTTCAGGGTTGATTTCCTTCTCTTATTTTGGCATTCAGTAGTGGCCCTACCATCACTTTTCCTTCCTAACCCATCTATCTCTTTTTCTTCCCCTAATCTGGTTTTTCCCTCCTTTTCATCCTTAACTTTTGAGGGTCCTGTATAACTGACTTTTGTGTGCTTGTCCCTAAATCACAGGATTTTTTTTTTTCTTTTAGCCTCACCATTCACCGACTTGCAGCCAAGTCCTTTCTCCAGACCAAGGACATGGGCCTCAGGGAGACTCCAGCAGGTGATAAAAAAGATGTGCTGAAAGTCAGCATGGAGTGCGGAGTCATAAGCTCCCACACAGCTTTCATTGCTGTCAACAAGGATCTCAAGAAGCCAATTCAGGGGCCACTGGCTCCTCGGGATGTTCCAAGGCCAATGCTGCTGTGTGCTGCCCCAGTGGTGCAATCCCCATCACCATGGAGGTGTGGAACTAGTAAGTTTTACCCCATTCAAACTCATGCAAAAGAAGGGCCTCTGGACATCTGAACATAGCATTTAAAGAAAAAGTTTGTGAAAGGTCCTTGTAGTGCAGTCGCTGAGACGTGTCCGACTCTTTGCAATCCCATGGACTAGGTATCCCAAGTATCTAGGGATAGATGGCAGAGGATTTTCCAAATGAAATTAAGAAGAATGAAGTGGGAAGAAAATAAGTGAATGTGTATTCAAAACAAAGGATATTCAGATGGGGTCATCAAAATATTAGATACTGCAGAAAAGTCAAGGTAAAAGCTGAAAAAGAGCTACTGGATAAATATCAAAGAAGCTCTTGCCAATCGAATGAAGAACAGTTTTATTGGCTTGGATCAGGAAACAGTCCATATTACAGGATGACAAAGGGTGTAAGTGAGGCTCCTCTGATGACTCAGTGGTTAAGAATCCACCTGCCATTGTAGGAGACCTGGGTTTGATCCCTGGTCCAGGAAGATCACACACGCTGTGAAGCAACTAAGCCTATGAGCCGCAACCACTGAACCTGTGCTCAGGAACTCAGGAGCTGCAACTACTGAGCCCATGTGCTGCATCTACTTAAGCCTGCTCATCCTGGAATCCACAACAAGAGAAACCACTGCAATGAGAAGCCTGCTTGCTGCAACTAGAGAAAAGCTGCACACAGCAATGAAGACCCAGCACAGTGTTGAAAGTCCAGTTTAGTTTTGATTCCTTGACTTTTTTAGTGGCACCAAACTACTAAATGGAATCAGGAGCTTTGGTATAAGGAAAAAGCAGGTAGAGTGTTGGCTTAATACTGAGGTTGGGGTTTTGTCAGATGGTTGTGATGAAAAGGAAATTAGGGACATAGAGTTGATATTGATAAGAGAGTGGTATAATGTTGGACCTGAGATTTAGGCTAAATAGGGAAGAAAGTAAAGATAGAAGGAAGTTGTTACATAGGAAAAAAAAATAGAGGAAACATTTAGAATCCAGATGATGTCAAAGACATAGAGCCTGTTATACGAGTGGAGTAAGTCAGAAAGAGAAAAATATCACTATGTTAATGCATATATATGGAATCTAGAAAAATGGTACTGATGGACCTGTTTGCAGGGCAGGAGTAGAGACGCAGACGTACAGAACGGACATGTGGACACAGGGAGGGAAGGAGAGTGTGGGTCAAATTGAGAGAGTAGCTTTGCCATATATACACTACCATGTGTAAAATAGCTAGCTGCTGCATAGCACAGGGAACCCATCCAGGTGCTCTGTGATGACCTAGAAGGGTGGAATAGTGGATGAGGGAGGCCCCAGATGTAGAAGATATATACATATACACACACAGTTACAACTGAATTGAATTGTTGTACAGCAGGAACCAACACAACATCGTAAAACAATTATCCTCCAATTAAAAAACATGATCAATAAAAAAGAAAAGAAACTGGAAGAACTGGATCCTGTATTTTAAAAATACAATATTTTTAAAGTTTATTTTGTATAGGTGGAACAATTTGCTTAATAATAAGATTCTGACTTGGGAGGGAGTGGTGAAGTAGAGGGGAGGCTGAAGCCATTTGATTGAAGACGTCAAGAGGTTTTAAATTAGGGTGTTGGACAGGTTCTCTGCGTAGGTGTTGATGTCTCTCAAGGTGATGCAGCCTGCAATGAAGTGCAAGTCTGTGGTCTTTCAGACGCTCCAGTGGGTGATGGGAAGTGACAGAGAGGTTGGAGGTTGACAGCAGCAAGGATATGAGGAGGGTGACCCAGGTGAGACTGGCAGACTGGTGACCTGGCTGCAGTGATTGGGACTGAAGTGGCTTCTACCCACACCTCCCAAACCTGGGGACTTGGGATATGGCACCTCGACCAATTTGAGGGGGTAGGGCAAGAACAGGTTTTAACAGTTTTAAGTTAAGATAAATAGTCGGAAGAAGCCTCTTGTGATGAAACTCAAGATGCGGAAGAGGTCATTGTCCCGTGTCAAGAGTTCCAGAAGACAAAGTACCAAGCACTCAGAGGGGGACGTTGTGTGCAGGAAGTGGGCTCGTCGTAGAAGAAAAAAATGCACAATAGAGACAGTGGCTGAACTGATCTGGATATGAGGGTCTCAAATTATCCAGGGCCTTTGGCTATACCCCCCAGCACAGAGGGTGCCTTGGTCTCTATGTCTACACTGGTGTTTTTCAGCTCATTCAGAGGCCTTGTCCCGCTTCCATCCTCCTTCTCGGCCCACCGATGATCACTCATTACTGAGGAGTGTCCCACCAGCAGAACAGTCGTGATCCTGATCCTTTTAAGCCTGTGATTAAACAGAGCCTGTTCTCTCTACGTGAGCATCTCTCCAGGGACTTTTTCTGACCCGTGTTTGTCTACCACCTGTATAGGACGAACAGCACACCTGGGTGATGGTCACAGACAAGAGAAGAAATGCACACCCTTATCAAAGGCCTGTCTTGAGAAGCCAAAGCCTCGTGCTTCTGCCAAAAAGACCAACATGGAAACTCACGGTCCAGGTGAGATGGGCCTCAGTCTTATCCTCTTCTCTATGGGAACTGAAGAACTGATCTTCAATTCTCCACTATCTTGTGGCTTTCTTTGTTGTTGTTGTTCAGTCGCTCAGTTGTGTCTGACTCCTTGTGACCCCTTGCACGGTACCCTGCCAGGCTCCTCTGTCCGTGGCATTTCCCAGGCAAGAATTCTAGAGCGGGTTGCCATTTCCTTTTCCAGGGAATCTTCCCGACCCAGGGATCGAACCTGTGTCTCCTGCATTGGCAGGTGGATTCTTTACCCCTGAGCCACCAGGGGAGCCCTGTGACTTTCTCTACCCAGGAAGTTACCTATTTGAAAAGCAGCAGGCAGAGGGTGAGATTTGTCCAGATCCTATATTTGCCAGGGTCAGTCCCTACAGCTTATGACCCTGAAACCTGCCCAGTAGAGTCTGAGTTGAGCCCTAGATAAATAAACCATGTTGCCATCTCAGCTCACACTCCTTGCCTATGGGCTGGGGCCCTCCTCCTGCACAACCCACCATGTGTGGGCCCCTGCTACACTGCTATTCTTGTACAGGCTGGGTTTACAAATGGGTCTTCCTGATACTGTCTGATGATCGTCTGACACCAAAGACTGTTCCTTGGTCACTGCCTTTTGTTTCAAGTAGCTGGCTTTTCATGTACATAACAAATGGAATCTTAAGTACATTTCACCATGAAGGGATGTCTTTTCTATTAAAATAGGCTTACAGGACATTTCTTTCTAGTCTCTCCAGTTTTGTAGCCAGAGTTTGTGCTGTACAATTATTTCACTGTTTAAAATCTTATTTGGCACTCATTCTCATTAGATTATCACAGCTTCAGGGTCTAAGGTGGTTTCAGAGCTCTGTACTCCCAGTTGCTGTGGAGTTTTAGGCAAAGTAGTTCACTCATTAGCGCCTTAGCTCGCTCATCTGCACAGCTCCTCACCTCCTTGGGTTGTCACAAGAACCTTGTTGGGTGGTCCAAAAGTTCATTCCGGTTTTTCCATAAGATGTTATGGAAAACTTTTTGGACAAACCAATAGTTTGTGTTGATTGTCTATAGTGTCCTACTATCTCAGTAACTTGGAATATCCCCACTCTGAGCTTTCTCACTTATGAATCCTTTTACCAAAGTAGAAAGAAAAATTACCTAGGAGAATAAGCTGCTAGTTTTTATGAATTAATTAGCAATTACTGTTTGTAGAGAGCTAATTAGTGTCCTTCCAAGTACTTTACTTTGTTTGTCGTGTGTTAGGCTCTATTGTCTTGAATTTACAGAGAAGGCTGAGATTCCTGTTAAAAAACTGTTACATTTTAAGGGTTAACAGTGCTGAGATTCAAACAAAAACTGTTGAAATCAGAGCCTTAGGATTTTTTTTTCCCCCATTGGAGTGGAACTGTTTCTCTGGTTACAGTTTTTCTTACCTACTAATTTTCTAAGTTGCTGTAAGTACATCATCTCATAGGGTTGATAGCCAGATGCGAGATACTTTCTATGAAAATTTTGTGACCTTTGAGCAATTTTCATACCACCAGGATTGGACACTAGGCTATTCTTTGAGATGGACTGTTGACAGCTTCCATTATATCTGCTTTCTTTGGAAATTTTGATAATCGAAACCCAAGCTATATTTGTGTAGAATTTTTTTAATATATCTAAAGTTTTAAGGCCCATTTAAACATGACTGATGCTGTGTATAAAATAGATAACTAGTGAGAACCGAATGTATAGCCCAGGGAACTCTACTCAATGCTCTGTGGTGACCTAAATGGGAAGGAAATTCAAAATTCAACAAGGGAAAGATATAGGTCCTTAAAGAACCCACATGATGGTGCTGTTTAAGTCTTACCCAGTCCTGTTTATTTTGCTGTAGAGTAGAAACTAAGATGACATTGTAAAGCAACTACACACTAATAAAAATTAATTTAAAAAATAAAGATAAAATAAACAGGACTGGGTAAGACTTAAACAGCACCATCATGTGGGTTCTATAGTGGCCTGTATCTTTCCCTTGTTACTGAATGTTTCAGTGCAGTCAATATGTCACCTGAGTGGCCTGCATTGTCACAGAGAGAGGGCATGTGTCCTAGGGGACAAGACTAAAATGAGAAACTTGTGGTATCTGTTTAGTGTTGGGCTCTCACTGCATCCTGTCTCTGAATTCAGACCTGTCTCTCAGGATGCTCAGGGGACATTAGCACCATAATTTCCCATCCTCTCTTTTCTTCTCCCCCACAGTCGTTGAAGATAATCGTCTTGCACAGTTGATTTCCCTTCAAAAGGCAGATGGTTCCTGGGATCTGAATGAAGGTCTGGCCTTGGTCCTGGGTATGAAGTTGGAAGACATGCAGGCTGCACTTCCTGATAAGGTGAGATTCAGAGAAGAAAAGAGAGTGTGTATATTTTTGTGAGGTTGAGGTGAGTAATGAGAATTGGGATGAATCATGACTCACCTGAGGAGGGAGAATACAAGAGATCATAGACTCAATTAATTTCTCATAAATAGAAGTTGAAGATTTTTCTGGCTGTGTTGGAGCAGAAAGAACAAGGAATTAGTCTGCTAGTAGAAGCTGATGGTTTAGAGTTGATGGGTGACAGAGGGAAAGCAAAAATCCTCTTTAACTACATTTTCTGCCAGTCATCTTAGTTATAATTACTTATATTTATTGGGCAATTACTCTATGCCAGCCACTGTGCTTTGCACTTCCCTTCATGACCTTATTTATTCATCAATCAATTAAATATGATAAATCCTACTCATGCTGCGCTTAACAGACGAATAAACGAGGGTTCAAAGAAGTATGACAATATCTTTGAGTGTACTCAGCTAGTCAGTGGCAGAGATGGATTCAATCTAGGACTATCTGTCTTCAGAGTCTATGTTCTTTCTCCTAAACAGGGTGGTCCAGAAATTAACAGAATTTCACCAAAGTTAGGATAGGTGAAGTATCAGTAGGGACAACTTAGTTATTTCAAATGTGTTCAAGTATGCTGATGAGGACAAATTACATTCAAGAATTTCAAGGTAACTTACTGAATCTTCTAACTGAGAAATTGTTGAATATTGAGATATACGCCAAATGAGACATATGAGACAAATGCCAAAAACTTGAAGGACACCCATCATTCTGAATTTTCAAAATGTGGAGGCGATTAAATAAATTTTAAACATGCTATAATTGCATCATCTAATATAATATCCACTAGTCATCTGTGGCCTCTAAAAGCTTGAAATGTGACAAATGCAAGTGAGAAATTAAATTTTCCATTGAATTGAAATGTGCCTATAGTTGTGAAAGACAAACTGATTTCAAAGATAACATAAAAATGTAAACCCTTCTTGATAATTATTTTTAAATTGATTACCTGTTAAAATAATATTTTGAATATATTAAGTTAAATGCAATATATTAAATAATTGTACTTTATTTTTACATGTGGCTGCTAGGGCATTTAAAGTTATATATGTGTCTAGCATTATATTTCTGTTGAAATAATTATTCTAAAACAAATAATTAAAGGGATAATTTACAAATAAGTAGAAGAAGATATGAGAATCATGAAGTTCTATCTAGGTTTCATTGAGAACAAGACATGTCCGACTAACATTTCCTTCCTTCTCATGGTAACTGGATCAATAAATCAGGAGAATGAAGAGTCCTTCAATAAGGAATCTGAATTTTTTAAAAATATTTATTTATTTGACTGTGTCGGGTCTTAGTTGTATTATGAGGGATCTTTCGTTGCAGTGCGCAGACTGTAGCTGCAGTGCACACGGGCTTAGTTGCCCTGCAGCATGTGGGATCTTAGTTCCCTGACCAGGAATCGAACCCAAATCCCCTGCATTAGCAGGCAGATTCTTAACCACTGAGCCACAAAGGGAGTCCATGAACTTAACCTGGGGGCCTCAGGGTAGTCTCTCTCTGTGGTAAAGGATGCGAATTCTTCAAGCTGGGCCACAGTCCTGGCAGTGCTCTGGCTGCATGACAATGCTAAGGACATGGATTGTGAGTGGGAGCTTCTGGAAAGGAAGGCAGTGGCCTGGATTCACATCCACGCAGGTAGGAACCCAGTCCTAAGACCCCATCTTTCCATGTGTTTAGGAAGCTAGCCATCATCCCAGGCATTGAGCCTCCAAGCCTGATAGAGGGTTACCAAGATAGGGTCCCCATGTTTCCCTCTCCGGCCATCCTGGTTCAGACCTTTCTTGATGCCCCGACTGGTTGGATGAGGGTAAAATCTGAAATTGGGGGAGTGGAGGAGGTGGGTATAGAGGGAAGGGGACATGGGTGGGGAGTGTGAGCTGTGAGAAGGACGTGAAGTGAAAATGTGCTGTACTGAGTGTAGGACTGGATGTGGAGCCCTTATTCCTAGGATATTTATCGTTTCACTGATGCTGAATATTTCTCGGGCCAGAGAAGATTAAAGGGAGCCTGGGCAGTAGGGAGAAAAAAGTCAGGGGTATTGAAGACAGCTAAGCAGGGCTCAGGGAAGATGCTGAAGAGTTTAGGGGAGCCTGGGAGGAGAGCCCGTCCTCTCACTGCTGTCCCTCAGGCCTCATTTTTGTTTCCTCCTTCTACCAGGGTCCGTCAGGCATGAGCTTGTGAAAGCTGCAATTGCTTTCACAAAATCTTCTGCGGATCCTGCCATCTTTGGCTCCTGAAGAGACCGTCCAGAAGAACAAGTGCCTCGGCTATGCTACAGTCCTTGCCTTCTCCCTCTCTTCTGCTCTGATGCTTCTGTAGTCTACACCTATCCTGGCAGCTTCTTATCATACGAGCAGTGGACGCCCACAGCCTCTTGCCTCTCAGTGCCAGGTTCTCTTCAAATGTGCTTTTCCTTCCCCAGCTCATACTCTCAGCCAAGTGTCACGGGTCCCAGAAACTGTTCCCTTTCTTGGAGGAATTCAAAGCATTCCCAGGCTATAATATTCCTCCTCAATTTTCCAGAATGATCACATGGAACACAGGTGATGTGGACTCCAGACTAAAGATTATAGCATTGATGTTCAGGGAATTCTTGAATTAGAGAATTCTCTGCACTTTTTTTCTGTTTATTTTTGTTCTTAGGTACTTATCAGGACCAGATTGGGGAACTCTGCAGTTTTCTATTTTTAGATAGGAAGAAGTGTTGGAGGGGAGGTAGAAAGCCAACACTGGGATGAATATAAGCTTAAGATCACAAAGAGGGAGACTCAGGGGTCCACTGTGAGATCTGGCACTTGGGGAGCTTCTTTCCTTTAAATTTTTCTCTTTGGAGGAAAATTGCTTTACAGTGTTGTGTTGGTTTCTGCCATACAACAACGTGAATGAGCTGTAAGTATACCTATGGCCCCTCCCTCTTGAACCTCCCTTCCACCCTCCACCCCATCCTACCCCTCTAGCTTATCCCAGAGTACCGGGGTGAGCTGCATGCATTATGTAGCAACTTCCCACTAGCTATCAGTTTTATATATTGTAATATGTATGGTTCAGCGCTACTCTCCCAATTCATCCCACCCTTTATTTCTTGGGGACTTTCTTGATTGATCCTGCTTGGGCTTTGCTGGCCTCTGCTACATGCCTTTCCTCCCACTGCCCTGGTGATTTGGGTTGAGTTATGTCTGATAGAGACCTGTTTTTCCTTAATCCTTAAACATCCTAGTAAGAAAGCACTTATGGACTCCTTAGTCCTAGTCTGAACTCATGAGGCTTCTAAGTCCAGATCTGACCTCATATAATATAGGAAAAAACAAGTTGAAAGGCAGTGTTCCCTGAAACCTCAACCTAGACCACTCGCCCCATGAGGAAGAAAGGAGCTCCTCATGTTTCTGAAACTTATGACCCATATACTCTATCCTGGTGGAAATGACCCTTTTTGATGTGTTGCCTCCTAAAATGCTATCATATCAATATTAAAATAGCCATCTCTACCCTGCACTTTGTTGTATTTGGTCTTTATTTATAGAGTTACTCACTGAACATCCATCAGTTTTTATTATCCCTTGTTTTTTCCAGCCAGCTTTTGTGGTGCCTCTACTGTTCACACTGTGTCCTTTCCTCCTATCTTCTGTTGTAGGCTGGTTTCCTGTCTTTTTTTTTTAATGAGAAATATATAGATATATTTAGTTGCATTGGGTCTTAGTTGTGGTATGCGGGTCTTTACTGTGTCACGTGTAATCTTTGTTTCAGCACATGGACTTTCTAGTTGTGGTGTGTGGGCTCAGTTGCCCTGAGGCATATGGGATCTTAGTTCTCTGACCAGGGATTGAATCTGCGTCCCCTGCAACACAGGTGGATTCTTAACCACTGGACCACCAAGGAAGTCCCTGGCTTCCTATCTTATATGAGGCAAGTAAAGAGCACTGGCCAGAAAACCACTGTTGGATCCTGACCATACATTTAAATAGTCATATGAGGAGGGACAAATGATTTTACCCTCAGGATCTTAGAATTCCCATCCTACAACTAAGGGATTAAACTAGAATTCTATTATTACTTTCATCTTGAATACTCAAGGATTCTGAGCAAGACCACAGTATCTGTTCACTAAGGTGGAGGATGGCCCAGAGCTGAATCCTGTTTGGCTCTCGCACGAACTGGCATTGGGAAGATTTGCCCAACTTGCACAGTGGTGACTCACCTCCCAAAACTTTCTTCCAAGTTTACTACAGCTGAGTGCAACCCATGGAATAGGGCTCTGACATCACGGAGAAGCTTGCTAGTGATGCAGAATTTTAGGCAACCCCGGAAACTACAGTATCAAAATCCGCATTTTCACAAGTTCACCAAGTGATTTGTACACGCATTGAACTTGAGAAATGAGGACTCAGTCTTTTCATAAAATAGGCTTGCATTCGAGTTTGTCATCTAGATAGAGGTCCCCCAACTTTTGGGTACCAGGGACCAGTTTTGTGGAAGACAATTTTTCCATGGACCTGGGGAAAGGGGATAGTTGGTTTCAAGATAATCAAGCACATTTATTGTGCACTTTATTATTATTGCATCAGCTCCACTTGAGATCATCAAGCATTAGATCCCAGAAGCTGGAGACCCCTGATCTAGATAGTCCCTACCAATGAAATGACAGAAAAGACAGGTTCTTAAGGACCATGAAACTTGCAGAATTACCCTCTTCCACGAAGTGATGGTCCTTTATATTTGTGTGTAGGATGTTGAGTATTCCATTCATTGTTCATCTCTCCTTTTCTCACCTTCAGCTTCCAGACTTGAGACTTAGGAACTTTTAAAACAAAAAAAAACAGAAGGAAATGGCAACCCACTCCAGTATTCTTGTCTGGAGAATCCCATGGACAGAGGAGCCTGGTGGGCTATAGTCCATGGTGTCGGAAAGAGTCAGCCAGGACTGAGCGACTGAGCAAAAACCAAAAAAACAAAACAAAGGGAAATACTTATGTCTTCTTTAAATTGTAGAATCAACTCCCATTTTAAAGTAGCATGCTTTTATTTTTCTGATTGTGCTCTCATGTTATAGAATGTTGTACCAACTATAAATTCCTCAGATCTAAACAAGTGTCTGTGTTCATAACCGAGAAAGATATTTTATCACCTGCACTGAAGCCCACTTTCAAGGCTGGTGCTTCATGTTTCAGAAAAATATCAAGCACCATCTGTGCTTTCAGGAACTGATGATCTGGGCAAGGGAAGGAAGCCCGGGAAGGAAGCTGCTCTCATGTTGGTTTTCCTCGCCCTGTTCCTGTAGTCGTTTCCTGGCTGCTGCAGACTTGCCCAGAAGGAAGGCAGATAACATGGCCTCAAGATTCTCCCACTCAGACTGAGCCCAGTGCCTTCAGGGCAGAGTACGCTGTTCTACAAAGACTTATTACTAAACCCATTGCTATTTTCACCAAGGGCTTCCCTGGTGGCTCAGATTGGAAAAGAATCCTCCTGCCAATGCAGGAGACCTGGGTTGGATCTCTGGATCGGGAAGATCCTCTTGGAGAAGGAAATGGCAACCTACACCAGTATTCTTGCTTGGAAAATCCCATGGACAGAGGAGCCTGGTGGGCTGCAGTTCTTGGGGTCACAAGGAGCCGGACATGACTGAAGTGACTTAGCATGTGGCATGTTTTCCTCAAGGCTAACACAGTCATGTTGGAGATTATTTAGCATCTGCTGTTTCTCTCCCAACTCAGCCATGGCTCCCTTAAAATCAGTCCATCTGCTTGAAGTACCTGATTGACAAGAAGAAAAACTCCATGCAATGCCCCATATATTGTTTTTCCTTTCAGTTCTATCAGTTTTTACCTCATGCATTTTGATGTTCTCTTATTAGGCACATACACATTTTGGATTTTATCATTATGTAACATGCACTTTTATCATTATGTAATGATGTACATTATGTACATAATGATACATAATGATTATGTTGTAATATGCACCTTTATCTCTGATCATTTTCCTTTTTCTGAAATCTGCTTTGTCTAAAATGAAGATAGTTAGTCCAGCTTTCTTTTGATTATTATTAGCCTGATATATAATTTTCTCTATTCCTTTACTTTTAACATAAGTCTTTATAATTAAATTGGGTTTCTAGTGTTACACACACACACACACACACATTTTTTTTGGCCACACTGTACGGCATGCAGGATCTTAGTATCCCAAGTAGGGACTGAACCTGTGCCTTCAGCATTAGGAGCATGGAGTCTTAACCACTGCCAACCCACTCCAGTACCCTTGCCTGGAAAATCCCATGGACAGAGGAGCCTGGTAGGCTACAGTCCACGGGATTGCAAAGAGTTGGACAAGACTGAGCGACTTCACTTCACTTGTGTTTTTAGCTACTCTGACCATCTTTGAGTTTTAGTTAGCACACTTTGTAATCAGTGATATAATTGACTTAATATTTACTAAGTTTGCTTTCTATTTCTTACATCTGTTTTTAAACATTTTCCCTCTTTTGGTTTTAATTATGCATTATATATGATTTCATTTTGTCTCCACTCTCAACATATCAATTATATTTCTTTTTATGTATTTTTTAGCTGTTTGCCTAGAATTTGCAATATATATTTAAAACGAATCAGGTCCACCTTCAAATAACACTATCTTACTTCACATGTAGTTCAAGTACCTTGATGAGTTAGAGGGTTTTCATAATTCTTTCGTCCCATTCATTGTGGCATTGTTGTTCATTTCTTTCATCCATATATTATACTTATCCAATGCATTAGTATTACTTAAAAAAGTTATCTTTTAGATTAAGAAAAATAAAAGATTTATTTCACCTTTATTTATTCCTTCTCTGACACTCTTTCTTTATGTAGATCTGAGTTTCTGATCTATATTATTTTTCTTCTTTCTGAAGAATTCCTTTTAACATTTCTTGCAGAATAGTTCTCCTGGAAATAGATTTCCTCAGATTTTGTTTGTCTGAGAGTATTTATTTCTCCTTCACTTCTGAAGGATAATTTTACTGGCTATAGAATTCAATATGCTGTGCTTAACTATTTCAACACTTTAAACATTTTACTCCACTTTTTCCTTGGGTATATAATTTTTGGCAAGAAATGTGTTGTAATTCTCATCCTTTTTCCTTAGTGGATAAAGTGTTTTGCTTGACTCTGACTTTTTTCAAGATTTTCTCTGTTTTTGTTTTTTGTAGCATTTTGTTTACTAAGATAGAGATAGCTGTGGGAGAAGCTTGGAATGGAAAAACAAGAGTGCCTCTTTGGTTATAGTGAGTTTGAGATGTCTGACATCTCGACTCCTACATGGAGATATTGAGTAACAAGTCTAGAATTCAGGGGGGGAAATCTGGGCTAGAAATATAAATATGTGAGTGAAGACAGGATTTAATATTGTTAGGAATGGAAAAACAAGAGTGCCTCTTTGTTTACATATATGTGACACAAAGATGCATCTCTCTATACATTTTTTTTTCTAAAATGCTCTCCTGAGCTCATTAACTGGGTTCCACCTCTTCCATAGAAATATCTCAAACCTGCTTAAATTGTTACCTGGTCTGAAGCCCAGTAAAGCAATTGAACACTTTCTTACCAGAAGGAAAAAAAGAAAAAGAAATGGAGGGGGAAAACATTAAGAAATTTATGACCCAGTCAGTGGCCATATCCTACTCTTCTATTTTGGCTCACAGTCCACTTCTTCACTGCTGAGTTTTTGCAGATGAAAGAAGAGACTTTCGCTTGGTTACTCATGCCAGACCCCAGCCCTACCAACAAACAATAATGCACCTGTCACTGGACTGAGAGTGCCTGGACTTAGCCCTGCTATTTATAATCAGCAAGTTATGCTGAATGATTAGTTGAGCAATCAATTGTTGCAAGAATATGCTAGTGACTTACTTGAATTTCGGAGTAGAGGAAAAAAGGCATTAAACAAGGCAGGGCCTTTTTTTCTGATTAAAACAAAAGTGATCCAAATAACGCAAAATTTCCTACAAATAAATTGTAGCAAGACAGCTCCCTTGAGAAATACCTACTGAAATTTCTGAGACTCGATTCCTATGAAACAAAACATATTCTGAACAGGTTCTCTTCTCTTTCTCTCTCATATAATCTTGCCATGGAATACATGATAAAAATGGTAATAAGGCATACACTAAGGGTGTACACAACACTCCTCCAAAACCCTCAAGTGAATCTATTAATAATTCTCTCACACAGGGCAGCTGCTTTCTGTATGGGGTTGTTTTGGGAAGCAGTGATGATGTAGTGAAAGAGGGCTAAGCTTGGAGATGACTCCGTTCTGCTGTCTAACTTTAGGAAAGTCACAGTTGCTCTGAGTCCAATGGCTTTATTTGTAAAATGCAGTTAATAAGAACTACCTTACATAGTTATTGAGAAAATTAACTTTAAAAATGTGAAGTTGCATTGAAAAACTCACTCACCACAAATGTAAGGTGATATTAGTTATGAAAATCAGAATTGTTGTTATTGTTCAGTTGCTCAGTCCTGCTCGACTCTCTGCGACCCCATGGACTGCTGCACTCCAGGAGATGGTGACGTCCTTCACCATCTCCTGGAGCTTCTTTAAGCTCATGTCCATTGAGTTGGTGATGCCATCCAACCATCTCATCCTCTATCATCCCCTTCTTCTCCTGCCTTCAATCTTTCCCAGCATCAGGGTCTTTTCTAATGAGTTGGCTCTTGGCATCAGGTGGCCAAAGTACTGGGGCTTCAACAGCATCAGTCCCTCCACTGAGTATTCAAGACTGATTTCCTTTAGGATTGAATTATTTTTTTCTTTATAACTCAAAGGGAAGAGTCGTATAATTCTGGATCCATTAATCGACTCGATTACATTAGGTAAGTTGCTTAAACTCTTTGAGACTAAATTTTCTAGTAGAAATGAGGGAAATAATATTGCCTACTTAATGGAGAGCACTCAGCAGAATTCAGGCATATAGGAAATGCACAATAAATATTAGTTATTATTAAAACTGTGGTATATTCACAAAGGAACTAAAGAGTCTCGATGAGGGTGAAAGAGGAGAGTGAAAAACTGGCTTAAAACTCAACATTCAGAAAACTAATATCAGGGCCTCCAGTCCCATCACTTCATGACAAATAGAAGGGGAAAAGGTTGAAGCAGTGACAGATTTTCTTTTCTCGGAAAAGAAAAGCTTGAGCTTTTCTCAAGCTCCAAAATCATGGCTAGTGACTGCAGCCATGAAATTAGAAGGTTATTGATTCTTAAAAGGAAAGCTATGGCAAACCTAGACAGCATATTAAAAAGAAGAGACTTTATTTTGCTGATAAAAGTCCATATAGTCAAAGCTATGGTCTTTCCAGTAGTCATGTGTGGTTATGAGAGTTGGATCATCAAGAAGGCTGAGTGCCAAAGAATCGATGATTTTGAATTGTGGTGCTGGAGAAGACTCTTGAGAGTCCCTTGGACAGCAAGGAATTCAAACCAGTGCTTCCTAAAGAAATCAACTCTTAATATTCATTGGAAGGATGGATTCTGAAATTGAAGCTCCAATACTTTGGCTACTGATGCAAAGAGTTGACTCATTGGAAAAGACCCTGATGCTGGGAAAGACTGAAGACAAAAGAAGAAGAGGGCGGCAGAGGGTGAGATGATTAGATAACATCACCAATTCAATGGACATACACCTTCCAGTATAAATAAAATAATTCTAAAATTAGTAAGAACCTGAACTCAAGTTATTCATTCAAATTGAGAAAAGCCTTAATGGCATACCTGAAAGATGATTTGTTTTACATTTTTCTTGGATATTTCCCGACAAGGAGATAATTATATCATAAGGATTGTTTACTGCATTGATGTATAATTTCTAATAATTAAACTTTATGCATTGAAAATAAATCTGTCTTTCTACCAGATATGTCCATGATTCCTGAATCATCACGTGGAAGAGTGGATGCAAAGTTTACCTATCAGCCCTGGAAGCCTTTGAAAAATCACATTATATCTCTGGGTACAAAATTCAGATCTCTGGGGTTCATCATAGCATTGAGCTTAAAAACACTGGCTTTAAAATTATAGTCTCAGTGCAGTCACTTTCTAGTTGTGTGATCAGTTATTTAATCTGCTTTTCAGTTTCTTTGTTACATGGTTTCTTTGGGAGATTAAATGTAATAATAAATTTTAAGAATTAGCGTAACACTTGGAATGTGTCAGAGCTTCCATGATGGCTCAGACAGTAAATTTGCCTGTCAATACAGGATACCCCGGGTTCAATCCCTAGGTCAGGAAGACCTCCTGGAGAAGGCAACAGCAGCCCACTCCAATCTTCTTGCCTGGAGAATTCCATGCACAGAGGAGCCTGGCAGGCTACAGTTCATGGGGTTGCAAAGAGTCGGACATGACTGAGCAACTAACACTTCCACATTTCTTTAGCATGTGGCAAATGTTTACTGTGAATTTTTAACTGAACATTAGCTATTAAGTCAATCATTTTTGGGGGGAGAAGATTTGCAGCCAACCCCTTTATTTACACTGATCACCCTCTTATGAATGTTTATTTGTCTTTAGGAGTATTGACCTGAAGGACAAATAATGATAGTAGATATAAAGCAAATAATAACTGATGAAGTTTCTGCCTGGAAGAGGGATGTTTATTAGAGATAACTGCATAGTTACATGGATGTATAGGTAATTTCAAAAACAGTAGACAAAGGATATCACAAGGAAAAGTTTGAAGGTGTGGAAGACAACCAAAAAAAAATAGCATTGCAGGTGATCTAAGGTTAGAATTGGAACTCATGCTACCATGCACATACTCTTGGAGGAGCACAGATATTTCCCACTTCAGGACATGCCTTTCTGATGATCTCACTACTATTATTTCATAGCTGGATGATGAATAAGATCGACAAATTAATTGCTCCCTCAGAGCTATCTCTCATTTCCAAATAGGGCTTCAGGGGATCTGAATCAACTTCCAAGGAAGCACTCCTGGAAGCAGGAGTGTGTACAGGTCTCGAATGTACAAACCCTAAGAGACTCAATTCTTTATAAGTAGGAGAATTAAAGTGTGTTTGGCTGGAGCACTCTGTTCTCTGCTCGGAGGCAGTAGACATGAGGTCTTGGTATAAGACTGGAAAATGTGATTCCGTTCTCAGGTGGACTATGTGAGTGTTTCAACCTCTGCCCATGCCCATGTCTTGTCGTTAACTTACTTGGGGGCCACACAAAGGGACCTTCCTGGTCCTGGAGGATTCTTTTTCCTGAAATGGACTTTAAAAATCAAACAATGTTATGGAACCATAGGTTATCGTAGTATTTGGTACTCTACTTGCTGCTATTCTTTCTTTTAATTAGTATTCCAGAGTCACCTTAGGACTTCATATTTATAAGTCCACTCAGAAAATGTTGAAAGGACCAGAAGAACCAGAGCAGCATCTCCTGATAGACTTGGGAATATTGTACCTCCCAAGTCTGCAAGGATGTAACCTGAAGAGGATGTGATGTAAGTCTATTTAATAATGTCATTTCATAAAACATGTGTTTGCAAATAATTTTAGAATGCCAACATCGAAGAGAGATATTTAAACACTTATTTAAGAAACATAAAAATACGCTTTTCATTAGGATTTATGTTTTTCCGAGATACTTTCATGGAAACTTCATTAACTTTACTATGACCCCAGGGTACCTTTGTTGTTGATGTTTTTGAAAATGTTATTTTCCTTCTGTGTGTGACCAAACTATGGAAGATATTGTACAAATTGTTTGAACTACTATAGCTAATAAGTGGCAAAGCCAGAATTAAAATTAAATGTTCTGATTTCTAACACAATTTTTTCCTGATGATTTCTTAGAGGATAATGCCTAGTGGGAGTTTGCTTCTCAAAGATATTGTGAGATTTCTAAATATAAATGTGCCTGAAAAGAATGAATCCATGAATTAAACAACTGTAGAATGGTTTCTAACTTGACCTGAGAATGATTTGAATATATCTCAAAACTTCTGGTCTTGTCATACATAGTCATCAGCCTCTTAAGACATTCCTTCCAATAGTTGGATAGACTGGTTGTAAAATAGCCTTTTCTTAATACATGATATTTTTAATATAGAATCTGCCATTCATAGGAAGGTGGGTTGTTGCTTGTTAAAAACACAGCCAATGTGTTCATCGGCAGAAAGCTTAATAATTTGATATTGGTGTTCAGACTTCAGTGTTCCCCATCCCTTTTTAAGGTCTGACTTCATCACAGCTATGAGGAATGCCTCGGTGGTGACTGAGTTTATTCTGCTGGGCATCCCGCACACAGAGGACCTGGAGACCGTGCTCTTTGTCCTGTTTCTGTCCTTCTACATCTTCACCCTTATGGGGAACCTGCTCATCCTACTGGCAATTGTCTCCTCCGCCCGGCTGCACACTCCCATGTACTTCTTCCTGTGTAAACTGTCTGTGTGTGACATATTTTTTCCCTCTGTGAGTTCCCCCAAGATGCTCTTCTACCTCGCAGGGAACAGCCGAGCCATCTCCTACACAGGCTGTGTGTCCCAGCTCTTCTTCTACCACTTCGTGGGTTGTACCGAGTGTTTCCTGTACACGGTAATGGCCTATGATCGCTTTGTTGCCATATGTTACCCTCTGCGCTACACAATAATCATGAGTCACAGAGCGTGTGCCATCCTGGCCATGGGCACCTCATTTTTTGGCTGTATTCAAGCCACCTTTCTAACTACGCTCACCTTCCAGTTGCCCTACTGTGGCCCCAATGAGGTGGACTATTTCTTCTGTGATATCCCGGTCATGCTGAAGCTGGCTTGTGCAGACACCTCGGCCCTGGAGATGGTGGGGTTCATCAGTGTGGGCCTCATGCCCCTCAGCTGCTTCCTTCTCATCCTCACCTCCTACAGCCGCATCGTCTGCTCCATCCTGCAGATCCGCTCTGCAGACGGCCGAAAGCATGCCTTCTCCACCTGCAGCGCCCACCTCACTGCCATCCTGCTTTTCTACATGCCCGTGGTCCTCATCTACCTACGGCCAACCCCAAGCCCCTGGATGGATGCAACTGTTCAGATCCTGAATAACCTGGTCACCCCCATGCTCAACCCCCTGATCTACAGCCTCAGGAATAAGGAGGTGAAGTCATCTCTGAGGAAGGTCCTACATCAACTGGACTTCCTTCCTGAGCAGACGTAGAGAGATTAGTAGGTACTACTTAAACTGCACTTCATAGTTTATGGAATATTACTGTAAGGTAATATTCACAAACATCTTTGAATTTGAGAGGACAGGTACTATTATGATTACATCCTTTTTGTGATGTGGGGACTGAGACTGGAAGAGATAAAATGTCTTGTTAAGGACACATAGGGCTTCCAGGTGGCACTAGTGGTAAAGAACCTGCCAGTCAGTGAAGGAGGTATAAGAGACAAGAGTTCAATCCTTGGGTCAGGAAGATCCCCTGAAGGAGGGCATGGCAACCCATTCGAGTATTCTTGCCTGGATAATCCCATGGACAGAGGAGCCTGGTGGGTTACAGTCCATGGGGTCATAAAGAGTTGCACAAACTGAAGAGACTTAGCACGCACACACATATGCAAGGACACATAAGGAGTGAATGGCAGAAAGATGACTTGAGGGCTGGCTTTCTGACCCTGTGTGTGTGTTATCATGCTGCTGATAAGGGAAGGAGGGAGACCACCTTTTGCTTCTTCAGTTTCTCAAGATCTGTTTGCTTCACCCTCTTGCAGCCCCTCCTCCTCTTCTTTTCCCCTTTGCCCTGGTGCTTCTTCATCTTGGCTGCAGTGTTTGATTCCTCCAGTGCCTTCATTGAATAAGTCCTCATTTTATTGGTCTAGGAGTTGTTGAAAAAAAAGACAGATTTACATGCCCAAGGCTATAAGTATAGTGTATAGTGTTAGTTGCTCAGTCATATCAGACTGTTTGTGACTCCATGGACTATAGCTCACCAGAATCTGTCCATGGAATTCTCCAGAGAAGAATACTGGAGTGGGTAGCCATTCCCTTCTCCAGGGCATCTTCCTGACCCAGGAATTGAACCCAGGTTTTCTATATTGTAGGTGGATTCTTTACCATCTGAGCTACCAGGGAAGCCCAAGTAGCACCCTACAAAATCATTGTGTGAAGAGAAGGACATGAGGCTGGGACCTGAGGCAAGTCTCTCATGAGTGAGGCAGAGGGACTAGTGTACTTCTCATCTACAAACCCTGTCCGCTGGGCTCAGCCGGGCAGCAGTCCTGGCTGGAAATGTGCAGCATGTGAAGGGGAATGTGAGAAGGACAGATGGGGAGACTCCCCAGAGCCATGACTGCACTGTGATGCTGTTTCAGAAAATCTGGACTTGGTTTTGTATTCCTCAGCACAGCCAGGAGGCAATGCGGCATGCTAGATGTCATTGTTTTGTACCTTTGACTTCTCTGTTTATGGAAAACATTTGAGTTTGGCCCCCATGCCCGCATTTCTTTTTGCTTTGGCTGAAATATGGGAAGGTTGAAAAATGTGCTGTTTCAATACAGTTTGTTTTCACAGCTGAACTCATTGAGCGTTTCTATCACACTTGGGGAATCTAGTGACTATGAAGTTTATTCTAACAGAGACGTAGAGATGGAAGGACACTGGAAAGAGGGTGATGGATGAGAAGGGGGCAGAGACAGAGAGCAGTCTTTATTCCTGTCTCTGTACTTCTCAAAATCAGAGAACATCCATGGAAACTTCCAGACCAGACCAGCACTGTTGTGTCTGTACCTCCAGGCACTGATGTGAGCTAGGAATCATTCCTGGATCAGAAACATATTCTTGTTGGTCTCTTCTCTTAAACTCTTAAAAACATTTTTATTTTTTTGCTGCTCAGTAAACAAGAGTCTAAAGGGGAAGGTTCAAATACACTTCAAATGACTCTAAATTTAATATATCCCAAATTTTTCTAGGTGGTGCAGTGGTAAACAATCTGTCTGCCAGTGCAGGAGACATAAGAGATGTGGGTTTGATCCCTGGGTTGGGAAGATCCCCTGGAGGAGGAAGTGGCAACCCACTCCAGTATTCTTGTCTGGAGAATTCCATGGACAGTGGAACCTGGTGGACTACAGTTCATAGGATCACAAAGAGTTGGACATGACTAAGCGCACACGCATACATACACAAAGCCTTCTAAGCCTCTCTGAGTCTACATGATCTCTTCCCATTCCTCAGTTTCCTGGTTGTAACAGCTCAGAGGGTCAACCTAGCACAGTTTGTAATAATAAAAGATGGGATCCAATTCCTTTTCATTTTCACTCATTCAGATGTCATTTGATAGATAACTCTGCTAGGAGTGGGCAAGGCAAAGATAAAGAAGACACAGATGATCTTACCTGAATGATGTCATAGCCTGCTGGAGAAAACAGACATACAAGAGTTAAATTATAACTGTAGACGGAAAAGGATAAACTGAAGCTACCGCCAGGAATGAGGATACCAAGAAAATGTGATAAATGGAGATTTGTAGAGCATTTATCATGTACTAAGCACTGTACTAGTTTATTTGCATTCTTATATCATTTTATTCTCATAATGATCCTATCTGCCTGCAATGCAGGAGACCCTGGTTCAGTTCCTGGGTCGGGAAGATCCCCCGGAAAAGGGATAGGCTACCCACTCCAGTATTCTTGGGCTTCCCTAGTGGCTCAGCTGGTAAAGAATCCACCTGCAATGTGGGAGACCTGGGTTCGATCCCTGGGTTGGGAAGATCCCTGGAGAAAGAAAGGCTTCCCTGATAGCTCAGTTGGTAAAGAATCCGCCTGCAATGTGGGAGACCTGGGTTTGATCCCTGGGTTGGGAAGATCCCCTGGAGAAGGGAAAGGCTACCCACTTCAGTACTCTGGCCTAGAGAATTCCATGGACTGTATAGTCCATGGGGTTGCAAAGAGTCAGACATGACTGAGCGACTTTCACTCACTCAATGACCCTATGAGCTAAATACTTGTTATTACTGTATTTTTGTATTGCACAGTTTAGAAACATGAGATTGAGCATAGGAAACTTGTTCAAAACCATACATGTCATGTGTACCTTGGCTGCCATTTAGCCCTATGTTTGTCTTACTCTCTGTTATAGACTGAATTGTGTTTTCCCCCCAGATTCACATGTTGAAGTCTTAACTGTCCCCTGCCAGACCCCATACCTCAGAATGTGGCTGTAATTTGGAGATAGGACCTTTAAAGCAGTAATTAAATTAAAATGAGGCTCTTAGGGTGGACCCCAATTCAACATGACTGATGTCCTTATAAGAAAGGCAATCTGCAGACACAAAGAGACAGCAGGGATACAGTTGGAGGAGTGTCGGCATGAGGACAAGCAAGAGGGTGGCCGTCGGCAAGTCATCAAGGACAGAGCCTGAAATGGGTCCCTTGTGCTCCCAGAGGAAACCAACCCTTCTGTCTCCTTGATCTTAGACTCCTAGACTCCAGAACTGTGAGAAAATAAATGTCTGTTATTTATGCCACCCAATTTGTGGTACAGTATTTTGTCCCCATAGTCCTAGAAAACTGAGACTTCCAAGCCCAGATCTGTTCTAATGCCTCCCGTATCCAATGTATGATTTGTGCTGCTGATAACAGCATGCACTTTCTATGTTCATTCCTATTAACATCACTGTTTGAGACTCAGAAAAGGTCCTTGTTTCCCAAAGGAGGTAATGGAAAATTCCAGATAAGAAACACATTTACAAAACTTTTCCTACCACTTACACCAAGCTGTAAGATTTCTCTAAGGGAATCATTGTGAAGAGAACTCTATAGTTAATTAATCTCAAAGGTATCCACTCTTATGAGATGCTTCTCCTGCTCATTATAACTTTGGCTTTTATTTTTACCCTCTAATTTTAAATTCTCACTTCTGAGCTGCATATCAGGGCCAAGCAGATTAATAAGACTGGGAATTGATACTGGAAATAAAAGAAGGCTTCTTAAAGTTTTATGGTCTTGGGTTTTCTCTGCAATTATTATTCCAGGGAAGGACTAAGTGTGAGTGTAACATACATGTGTATATGCATGCATGCACACACACACACACACACACACACACACACACACACACATACAGCCTACTTTCCACACACACGCTCAGGCAAAATTTCATTCACCTCAGTTTTTCTAGCATTTCCAAGGTGAGACTGATTTCTTCCTAAATTATTGCATTAAACGAGAGAGATTCTATGACATTACCTTTTTGTGAGAGTTAGTGATAAAAATGTCACTTGCCAGTTTTGATGCAATTAAATGGTCTAGACAAAGCAGTTAAAATAATTCAAGTTTCAAATGGCTACAAATTTTGAGCATGGAATCTTCTTATCTCAAAGAAGCACCGTTGGAATCTTTCAATCACGTTCCAGTGCTCAGAGCTGGCTTTGCCCAGTGCCTAATAAAAAGCAGAATTAAAGCAAGGCAGTTAGACCAAACAGCAGGGCCAGGGTGAGCAATCTGACACTCAGAGTGAATTTTAAGAGGGAATGCAGAAGGTTCAGTTTATCAACCCTGACAGTTCTCATGGCTTAAATTAATCCGATACTTGCTAATTCTTTCCATCAGTAGTTGCTGTGAAAATTTGTATCTCATGTTATCCCCTGCAGTTTTGATATCCAGAATTTAGAAGTATTTTAGATTCTTAGTTATTTTGAGAGCACTAAGAAGATATTAAGAAGAGGTGGTGAGAATACACAGAAGAACTGTACAAAAAAGATCTTCACGACCCAGATAATCACGATGGTGTGATCACTCACCTAGAGCCAGAAATCCTGGAATGTGAAGTCAAGTGGGCCTTAGAAAGCATCACTATGAACAAAGCTAGTGGAGGTGATGGAATTCCAGTTGAGCTATTTCAGATCCTGAAAGATGATGCTGTGAAAGTGCTGCACTCGATATGCCAGCAAATTTAGAAAACTCAGCAGTGGCCACAGGACTGGAAAAGGTCACTTTTCGTTCCAATCCCAAAGAAAGGCAATGCCAAAGAATGCTCAAACTACCGCACAATTGCACTCATCTCACATGCTAGTAAAGTAATGCTCAAAATTCTCCAAGCCAGGCTTCAGCAATATGTGAACCGTGAACTTCCAGATGTTCCAGCTGGTTTTAGAAAAGGCAGAGGAACCAGAGATCAAATTGCCAATATCCGCTGGATCATCGAAAAAGCAAGAGAGTTCCAGAAAAACATCTATTTCTGCTTTATTGACTATGCCAAAGCCTTTGACTGTGTGGATCACAATAAACTGTGGAAAATTCTGAAAGAGATGGGAATACCAGACCACCTGACCTGCCTCCTGAGAAACCTGTATGCAGGTCAGGAAGCAACAGTTAGAACTGGACATGGAACAACAGATTGGTTCCAAATAGGAAAAGGAGTACGTCAAGGCTGTCTATTGTCACCCTGCTTATTTAACTTATATGCAGAGTACATCATGAGAAACACTGGGCTGGAAGAAACACAAGCTGGAATCAAGATTGCCAGGAGAAATATCAATAACCTCAGATATATGCGGATGACACCACCCTTATGGCAGAAAGTGAAGAAGAACTAAAGAGCCTCTTGATGAAGGTGAAAGAGGAGAGTGAAAAAGTTGACTTAAAGCTCAACGTTCAGAAAACTAAGATCATGGCATCTGGTCCCATCACTTCATGGGAAATAGATGGGGAAACAGTGAAAAAACAGTGTCAGACTTTATTTTTTTTGGGCTCCAGAATCACTGCAGATGGTGATTGCAGCCATGAAATTAAAAGACGCTTACTCCTTGGAAGGAAGGTCATGGCCAACCTAGATAGCATATCTAAAAGCAGAGACATTACTTTGCCAACAGAAGTCCGTCTAGTCAAGGCTATGGTTTTTCCAGTGGTCATGTATGGATGTGAGAGTTGGACGGTGAAGAAAGCTGAGCACCGAAGAATTGATGCTTTTGAACTGTGGTGTTGGAGAAGACTCTTGAGAGTCCCTTGGACTGCAAGGAGATCCAATCAATCCATCCTAAAAGAGATCAATCCTGGGTGTTCATTGGAAGGTCTGATGTTGAAGCTGAAACTCCAATACTTTGGCCACCTCATGCGAAGGGTTGACTCATTGGAAAAGACCCTAATGCTGGGTAGGATTGGGGGCGGGAGGAGAAGGGGATAACAGAGGATGAGATGGTTGGATGGCATCACCGACTCGATGGACATGGATTTGGGTAGACTCCGGGAGTTGGTGATGGACAGAAAGGCCTGGCATGCTGCGATTCATGGGGTCGCAAAGAGTCGGACACGACTGAGTGACTGAACTGAACTGAACTGAAGGAATATTTAATTTCCTTAAATACACACACACACACACACACACACACACACACACACAAAACCCATGCACACACACATGATATAATCAATGGGACTGATAATAATTCTGACAATGCACCAACAGAATAAAATCCATCATTTTTAAAGTGAATATAAAAGTCCTTTACCTTAGGACAGCAATAAACACACCATTTCTATGAAAACAGAGAGCTACATTATTAAGCCCTGTAAGACATAGGAAGATAGAAATTGATGAGACCTTAAAGATCATATAAAGTAATGATTTCATTTTATATATGATGAGGCAACTGAATCCAGAGATCCCAAACAACATACATAAAATAACATGGAACAAGTAAGAGAAAAGTTAGGGACTCTGTTCTCCAATGCAGCTTCACTTAAAAGAATGGATTGGTATCTAATTTAGGATATAAATCTTATACTGAGTTTGTTTAGAATAAATTTTAAAAATTTATTTATTTATTTTAATTGGAGGATAATTACTTTACAATATTGTGATGGTTTTGACCATAGAGTGACATGAATCAGCCATAGGCATACATGTGTCCCCTTCCTCCTGAATCCTCCTCCATAGGTTTTATAGTTATTTTTGTACTTGTCTTCTCCACCTCATAGCCGGTGAATTCTCTGAGAATAGGTACTATATGCCTCATATATCTTGTACCGCTAAGCCCATCTTTATGTCCAATGCAGTGGTTCAGCACAGGGTCTGAGCATATCTGAAAGTCTATCACTATTTTTAGTAAGTGATGCCTTTATATAGCCTGGTCCTCAACTCTCTGGCCAGTTTATTATTTATAGAGCTAAGTCTATCTACTTGGAAGCACATGATGAGCAGAACTAAAGAGAAAAATTTAGACTAAGGTCCACATGAAAAGATATCTAAATGCAACATAATTAGATCTTATTTTTAGATCATGATTATCAAATACAACTGTTGAGGCAGAAGGGACCTCAGAGATCCCTTATATAAATACTTCTCCTAAAAAAGAGGAAAGAGGACTGTGTATCTTACTGAGTGCTCAGAAATGAGGGCACTAAACTGGGAGTTCTGTTCTCCAAGAGATCTGAAGTCTAAGTTGATTTCCTCTTATTTTAATTAACTGATGTATTAATTTAGCAAACATCCATTGAGTCACTATTAAGTCACTTAGCTAGATGCTACAGAGAAATACAAGCTGATTTGGGCAGAAGTCTTTATGTAATTAATTATGAAACAAATTAAGTATTACCTGTCAAGAAAAATGTAATTAAAATATGAAATGGGTTCAAATGAGAGATGTTTATTTGGTCTGGGAATACCAAGGTGAGCCTGAAGGAGAAGATCACATATGAACTGTGTATTGCTGGCTGGTAGGATTTAAAAATTTGAGAATGGGGGTGGCCAAGAGAAGAAAATCTAGGAGTGGTTCAGGCATAGAGATGTCAAGAGAAATAAAAAAGTCATTAGTTTTTTACCCCTTTTTAGCCCCCCCCAAAAATCAGTAGTATATAATCCTTAATATTATGTTATATGTTTATAATATAGCAGCTATTATTATCAAACAAATTAAAAATATTGTTATTATATATAATATGGTATGTACATACAATGTATACTATACATATATGTATAATTCATTTGTATATATAGTAATATGTTCTATTTTTATTGTATACTGTTAATGTAATATTTTATAGTATTTTAAATGTTTGTAGCATGGTATTATTTATATTCGTTTGGCAAAAGCCATGTGAAAAGCATTGGCTATATGGTCAGGAAAAAGAGAAACAGCAGGCTTGAAATTAATTGTTAGGCTATCCATGCTCTCCTTCTGCTCTGTGTTTGGTTTCCATGGAAACCTTCCAGAGGACCCTGTAAGTCAGCGACTGACCAAAGCTGGTTTGCTAAGCCCTTTGAAATGAGGTGTAAGCTTGAAGATCAGAGAAAATGTTGCAAGTAAAATTGCACTGGCTGAATAATTTTCACAGTCCATCGAACATAATTAGGCCTATTATCTTCCACCAGTAATTCTATTCCTAGCCATCATATTATCAGGTCCCCAACCACATCCAGATACATGTATATAACTTACATCACTATGTATCTCTTGGGGAGTCACAATTTAAGGTCATTTCAAACATGTAAGTGGGTTTCTTAGGTGGCTCAGTGGTAAAGAACCCTCCTGCCAATGGAGGAGATGCAAGAGACACACGTTTGATCCTTGGCTCAGGAAAATCCCCTGGAGAAGAAAAGGGCAACCCATTCCAGTATTATTACCTGGGAAATGCCATGGACAGAGGAGCCTGGGAGGCTACAGTCCATCGGGTTGCAGAGTCAGACACGACTGAGCCTCTTTAGTTCTTCTTTGCTTTCTGCCATAAGGGTGCCAGAAGGGTGGTGTCATCTGCATACCTGAGGTTATCTGCATTCCTCAGGAACAACCTCAGGAACAACCCATATACCCATAAAGTAATGAATGAGTAAAAAATTTACTGTATCTACACTGTGCACAATTATTTGGTTATAAAAAGGAATGAAGTGCTGGTAGATGTTATGTGGATGAACCTTGGAAACATTATGCCAAATGAAAGAAGGCAGATGCAAAAGGCTACATAGTGTATGATTGTATTTACATGAACTGAGCACAAAAGATAAGTCCACAACAACAGACAAGTATATTATGGTGTCCTAGAGTGAGGGATGGGAAGAAGCAATGCCTGCAAGTAGGTGTGAGGGATCTTTCCAAAATGATAGAAATGTTCTAAAATTGGATTGTGGTTTTGGTGGCAAAACTGTGAAATCACTGAACTGTATACTTTAAAATGATGGATTTTATGAAGTGTGAATTATATCTCAAGAAACTTGTTATTAAAAAGTCAATAGTCTAGGTTCTTTTAAGACATTATTCTGGTCACTTTCAATCATACTAATTAAGTGAAAATAGTGAAAATAGTGCTAACTCTTAATATGTACAGAAAGATTTACAATTCAAAACCAAATTTGCACATACATTATCTCATGTTAAATTCATAAAACTATAATGTGAAAGATATTATCACCTCAGGTTTACAGATAGAGAAATTTGGTGATCATCAGACAATTTGAGTAACTTGTTCATTCTCACACACTAGTCATTGTGTGGTCAGGATTTAAACCCAGAAGTTATGATTCAAAATCTTACGTTTTAAGTACCACACAGCAATCACGAGCCCTGAGGAAGAATCAACCATTGAGACGTTAGATGTCAGGAATGGAAACTTTAACGTAGCATTAGGTCTTTACTTTTCATAGATAATAAGTTGAATGTTTTCCAATGTATCTGGTAGCTCTTCCAGAATGGTCCTTGGCAAAAGTTTCATCATCTTCAATATAGAGACCAATTGGTTACGTCTCATTCAAAAAAAAAAAAAAAGTGTTAGATTCCTCAAACTCATTAGTGAGAAAATGATGTTATCTGTAAGCCTTAGGGACTTAAAACAGACTTCAGGGAATCTGGTCCTTTAGAGATGCCAGTTCTGTTTAAGCCTCTGATACCCACTCTTGAGGGAGGCTTTAGAGCCTAGAGAAAGGATCAATGACTCAGTGAGCTCTAGGTTGGGAGTCTATTTGCACAGACCCTGACCAGCTCAAGGACAGAAACACAGCAACACCACAAGCCTAAAGACCCCAGCAACAAACTAGTTTGTAGTCCTTTCTTGACAAGGTGACCATAAAAGCATCCATAAGAGGCACCAGAAGAACAGAAAAGTGTAAGCCTGTACTGATTTGGACCACAACACTGTTTCCATGCCAATATAAGCCTACATGTTTATTATAACATATAGTTTCCTTTCTTTTTCCCTGTATCTTTTCCTCTCACTGTCTCACTCCTCTCTGGCCTTTCTGCTATGTAACTTCCTTACTCTATTTTTTCCCCATTTTCTCTAAGTAGACTCTAACACATTTTCACTCTTTTGTCATGGAATATAAACACAAATATATTTGTTTCACCTTAGTTCTTAACCTGCTCAGTCATAGATATTATGTGTCATTTTTCTAGCTTAGTCTAAGTAGTGATTCCTCATCATTTTGATGGCTGTGACCCCTTTTAAGAACCCAAGAATACCTATGGATATTTTCCCAGAAAAATACGTGTCTGCTTGTATATGTCTGTGTGTATCTCCCTCTCCACCCCCCTACATGACATGCTGAAAATGATGTCAAAGGATTAAGTAGGACTGATTCAGATTAACCACAACATACCTTGGACCTAAATTGTAATCCTGAATCTAAGACATTGGGCACTTTTGTCCTCTCTTGACCTTCATCTTTTCAAATATGATTTGATACTCAAACTGAGTTTGTCTTTTTGTCTCCTTCCACATTTAGCCATGTAGGATTTACTCTGCATTAGTTATAAATATGTCTGTTCTATGGCTCTCCGTTGTATGATGATAATAAAGATATGTTTACAGTTAAGGAATTGTGCCATAGAATAGTTCATTAGAACATTAAGATTTGGGCTCCTGGATTGTTAAATTGTTCCCTGGCCTAATTGTTCTCATGAATTTTGAGAGAAGAAATTAAAAATAACCACTTTAATATATTTACAGTGTTCTTGTCCCTGGAGAGCCATTCAAATGACTAACATTGCTTGGTGCGTCATTTCCTGGCATTCACTTCAATACTATTATATACCCAGAGTAAACATTCAGCCTGATAGTCCTTTCCTTATCCATTGTATTGTCTGACTCACAGCCATACAACTGTTTTCACCAACATTAAACCTGGACTGAGACTTCGAAAAACTCATAAATAATTATAGACCAACTATAATCAGGTGACTCATGCTTAGCAAACACCTCACCAAATCTCTATTTTGGCGGGGAGAGAGAGTGTCAGAAATTACTATCTGGTAATCGTAGGTAATGTGGCAAATTACTTAATCTTCTATTACGCAGTTTACTCTTCTGAGACACTTTCATTTTCAATTGTAAGTAATGTGGCAAATTATTATTCCGTTTACTCTTCTGTAAATGGGGAGTAATAATACAACTAGTACAGATGGTTGTTAAGAGGATTAAATATGTTAATGTATATAAAGGGCTGATAATAGTGTCATCTAGCTCAGAATGAGTACTAATTATTAGTTATTATTTATCTAATTTACTAATTTTTAACAGTACATTGGAGCCAGATAATAATGTGAGGAGTGGTGAAGGGAAGGAATGAAGACAGGACTCATAATTCCCTAGACTTCTCAAGTGCCCCCAGTTCCTCTCTTGTGCTCTATATTTTGTACTCATCTATATTTTCATAAATGCAAGGAGCAATCTTCCATTTTTTAGTTACGTGTTTAGCCCTGAACTTCTCTTTGGTTTCAGAGTCATGCATTCAACTCTACTTTGGACATTATCAATTGCTTGGCCCATAGGTTCCTCAAAGTCAATAGATCTAGGAAAAATTCTATTATTTATCTTAAAAATAGATTTTCATTCTATAATTCACTTAGTTCCATATATCATTGAAGAGCACTACCATCCACCATGTTGAATTAACAGAATAATTTAGCATTATAGGAATGAGGGTTTTTTCAATGTCTAAACTTTTGCTAATTTTGTTTTATTGCATGTTATAATTTCTCTTCTCTGATTTGAAAACTTTTCCCTTTCTGCTCTTGGATCAGTAGAATCAATAGAATGTATTCTTTTTATTCAAAACTTCAATGAAGACAAAATCAAAACATATTATCTAAAAAAGGCACGGTCTAAATAAACTTTTATGACCTATTTTATCATAAAAATTTCAGATTTCTTATTATTCCCTGAGGCAGTGAAGAAAAAAAGCTGAAGGATGTGGGTATGATGGATTCCTCAAAGCTAATAATCTGTTTTTCTGATTCATTTCTGACTCATCACACACATTAGTCTTGATTTTACACTTAAAAGTTGCTTTTCTTTTGTATGTTAAAAAAAAACTGTTTAGGATGTTAAATTAAGATCATCTGATTTCATATGGTTGCTTCAGGAGCAGAAAATATCTTACTTCAGATAGGTCATGAAATCTGTTATTTCTGAATCTCTTTTAGAGAATACAAAAAATTCTCTCCAGAATGTTATGAAATATTCTTTATTTTCAGTGATTTACTTTATCCATAGTTTTTGAAATTTTTTTGTATGTACATTTGTGCAATGCTAATTAGAATCCTCAGATTTAGTTAAATTGAAAGAATTATAAAAGTTAATAATTATAAAAAGTTAAAGAATTATAAAAGTTAATCCATATCTCTTCCCTACTTATATTTCTAATCTAATCTTTCCCAGGCAAGAATACTGGAGTGGGCTGCCATTTCCTTCTCCAGGGGATCTTCCCTTATCAGACTCTCTTAAGGCTTAACTCAAAAATGGTTATAAAAATTCTCTGTAAACTATAAACATGCCTCATTTTTTCCTTTTCTTTTCTCTATTCTATTTTGTTTTCCTTCCCTTTCTCTTTTCTTTCCTTCATCAGTTTTCAAGGCTTTTCCTCTCTTTGTCACTTGCTCCTCTCTATCTGATAATAATAAGACAATGCCTGCCTTCAGTCCTCACCCCAGAGACTGCACCTCCTTCTGGGGTATTTGCTATTGTTGATGTCTCAGTCACAATAAGCATTATCCTTGCATGAATAGAACCTATAATTGTCTTTCTTTTTATGAATCTATTGGTAGCGAGCTGTGGATTTTGGTGCTGTGGGTCATTAACTTACTGTCATTTCCCCTCTTTACAGGATAAAAATCTAACTTTTACAGAGATCAGGAATCACACTTTGGTTAAAGAGTTCATCCTGTTGGGCATCCCTCAAACCCAGGGTCAGGAAGTTGCGCTCTTTGTGGTGTTCTTCATCTTCTATGTCTGCACTCTGCTAGGAAATCTGCTCATCCTGGTGGCTGTGGTGTCTGATTCCCACCTCCACACTCCTATGTATTTCTTTCTTTGTAACCTCTCTGTGCTGGACATTGGTTTCTCTCCTGTGAGCACCCCAAAGATGTTGGCCAACCTGCTGGTGAAGAGCCGGGTCATCTCCCTGGGTGGCTGCATGTCCCAGGGCTTCTTTTACCACTTCCTAGGCTGCACGGAGTCTCTGCTCTACACGGTGATGGCATATGACCGATTTGCCGCAATCTGCCACCCGCTGCATTATGCCATCATCATGAACCGTCGGGCGTGTGCCCTGCTGGTGGCTGGCATCTGGGCTATTAGCTCTTTTCATGCCACAAGTCTCACTACATTGACCTTCCAGTTGCCATATTGAGGGTCTGATGAGATAGACTATTTCTCCTGCGACATCTTTCCTGTTGTCAGATTGGCCTATGGTAACACGCTCATCATTGAGACAGTGAGCTTCACCAACATTGGCCTTGTGCCCATGACCTGTTCCCTCCTCATTGTTTCCTCGTCCATGCACATCGTCACTGCAGTGGTCAAGATGCACTCTGCTGAGGGGCGGCACAAGGCGGCATCTACCTGCATCTCCCACCTCTCTGTGGTCACTCTGTTCTTTGGGCCCTGTGCTCTTGTCTATACCCAGCCGTCTTTGAGCGAGGTGCTGGTCACTCCAGTGCAAATCTTTGCAAGTGTAATCACCCCCATGCTGAACCCCACAATCTACACTTTGAGTAACAAAGATGTCAAGGGAGCCCTGAAGAAACTGGTTGGGGGCCAGATTGTTTCAGAAGGAGGTCACTAGTCCCTTGTGGGTAAAGCTGATTTTTTTCCCTCCCCATTTGTAAATTAAATTAATTGTTAAAATATATCTATGACAGTTGTAAAGATCTTTCTGCCATAAAGAGAGTGGGGAAGCAACTCTAACTGATCCAAACTAGTGGCATTTTCCCCATTTCAGAGACGAGGCATCAGCAAATGTTTCCTCTAAAGGTCCAAGGTAGTATGTATTTTAGGCTTTGAGAACCAGAGGGTCTCTATCACAAATACAAAATTCTGCTATGGTCACATGAAAACAGTCATAGAATGAATGAATAAACATAAAAGAATGAAACAAGACAAGGCTTGATCCAGTGAAATTCCATTTACACAAATAGGCCGCAGGCAGGATATTCCCCACAAGCCATAGTTTGCTGATCTCTGTCAGAGGTTAGTCGAATTTGAAATCAGTTTTTTCAAGGCTACGTTGATGGTGGTTTATGACTGGACTTTGACGTGGGCAGAGTCCCACCAGGGCACAAGCTGAACTATTGATCAAGGATGGTCAGGGAAGGGATGGGTATCAGGAACACAGGGAGCACACCCTGAAGAGAAATCCACAGCATCTCAGTGAGACCTGCTCATTGCCACGGGCTCATCTGAATATGACCCATGCTGAAGTTTGGCCACCTGATGCAGAGAAGAGAAGCCCTGATGCTGGGAAAGATTGAGGGCAGAAGAAGAAGGGGGTGACAGAGGATGAGATGTTGGGTGGCATCACCGACTCAATGGACATGGGTTTCAGCAAACTCCAGGAGACAGTGAGGGACAGGAAAGCCTGGTGTGCTGCAGACCACGGGGTTGCAAAGAGCCGGACACGACTTAGTGACTGAACAACAACAATGCCAAAAACAATGGGCTTCCCAGGTGGCTCAGTGGTAAAGAATCTACCTGCCAAGCAGGAGATGCGGGGTCAATCTCTGGGTCGGGAAGATCCCCTGGAGAAGGAAATGGCAACCCACTTCAGTACCCTTGCCTGGGAAATCCCATGAACAGAGGAGTCTGGTGGGCTACAGTCCATGGGGCTGCACAGATTCAGACACAATTCAATGATTAAACAACAGCAGTAGTGCCTAGAAATGTACTGATACCTTTGGTCCTGGTACTAGAGGTGGTTTGCAGCCAGTTTTCTTAGGCTTGAAGGTCTTTAGTAGTAGTAGTGTGAGTCGCTCAGTCATGTCTGACTCTTTGCAACCCCATGGACTGTGGCCCATCAGACTCCTCTGTCCATGGGATTCTCCAGGCAAGAATACTGGAGTGGATTGCTATTTCCTTCTCCAGAGGATCTTCCCTACCCAGGGATCGAACCTGGGACTCCTGCATTGCAGGCAGATTCTTTACCATCTGAGCTACAGGGAGGATCCATAGAGGTCATTACTGTTGCTTATAAAAACAATTTATGTTTACCTCAGAAGTTGCTCAGCTTCCCTCTGTTGGTATCAACCACTCCATTAGCATCCCAGCTGTCAAACCCCAATGGTGACTGGGTGGGCACCTTGGAATATTCTGTTGAAATGACTACCAAGTTTTGTCACAAGATAGGATTATTTTATCTCAGTTTAGCAGAGTTGTCAACAGAGTGAATCTCCTCCTGAAGCCTTTCGTTTGTAGACTTCATGCTCAATAGTGAAGGACACAATATGTGTGTGGTGTGTGTGTGTTCATGTGTGTTACTATAGTTTCTTCAGCAGTGTGACCAGGCCCTCTGAGGAAGGAAGCTGAGAGAAAGCTAAGGAGTAAAGATAGTTCTCTAGTTGGGACCATGGACTTTGCATGTTTTATTCACATTCCATGTATTCTGGGAACCTACGTAAGTTCTTATTTAACTGAGCAAACTGTGTTATTAGGTGGTATGGGCAACTCGAGCTGGCCTCAGCCTGACCAGCTAGAAAGATATAGATAAAGCCTTATTTCTAGTGATATTGGGCTAAGTTCTTTTTTTCCCATTTCCACATAGAATTAGATCCAACAAAATCCATGGTGCCAAGCCCCCAGAATATTTAAAGTGGCTAGTATATTGGAGGGGGGCTTCCCTTGTAGCTCAGTCGGTAAAGAATCTGCCTGCAATGCAGGAGACCCGGGTTCAATTCCTAGGTCAGGAAGATCTCCTGGAGAAGGAAACGACAACCCACTGCAGCATTCTTCCCTGGAGAATCCCATGGACAGAGGAGCCTGGTAGGCTACAGTCCATGGGGTCACAAGAGTCGAACACAACTTAAACTACTACTACTACTACTACTACTATAGTATATGGAGAGACTTCCCTGGTGAACCAGTGGTTAAGACTCTGCGCTTCTGATGCAGGGGACATGGATTTGATCCTTGATTGGGGAACTAAGATACCACATGTTGTGCAGAGTGGTCAAAAAAATAAATTAAATTAACAAGGGCTTAGTATACCGGAGCTCCTCTTTTGCCATTCCTAATTCTCTGGAAGAATATAAAATACACGTTTCTTCCAAAGGACAGAATCCAAGTGTCATAGACACACTGGCAAGATCACACAAACTTCTTATTTTTACCTTTTCTAGAAAGATTGTCATTAACCATGGTTTTTGTGACATGGGTAGAAGTCTGTGTGACTATTACTCTTAAATTAATATTATTTTTCCTTATTGATCCATTTGTGTATTCTTACTTTCTCTTTTTGTAATTATTCAACAGAGGTTTGGTAAAGGATTGAAAGAGTTAGTTGCTCACTTGTACCCAACTCTTTGTGACCCCATGGACTGTAACCCACCAAGCTCCTTGGTCCATGGAATTCTCCAGGCAAGAATACTGGAGTGGGTTACCATTTCCTTCTCCAAGGGATCTTACTGACCTAAGGATTGAACCCAAGTCTCCTGTATTGCAGACAGATTCTTTACTGTCTGAGTCACTAAGAAAAGGACTAGCCATCTGAAATCTTGGTGTCCAGTCTAGGAAGTAAGAGAACCAAAAGAATGACTCAAGAAAAGCTGTCTGTATATGGAAAAATAATATTGAGAGGAACTTGGGACAATTGGCAGTTGTCAGGCTTTATCCTCACATCTGTTCTCAAGTCCATTGAATTTTTTATTCCTAGAGGTTTTTCTTTGTTTTTTTTTTAATCTGCTACTTTCATCTCCTGAGAGAGACCATTGCCTTACATCTCCTAGAACATACTGTCTCAAATGAACTAATAGTGGAGAAACCTTAACAGCATTTCTAATTCTTCCTAATATCATTCTATGATGTCACATTTTATAAGTATTAAAATTCCTTCTTAGTACAGTTGCTTATTTTCCCATTAACAACACTCTGTTCATCGCACCTTCCGTTTACCTCTAGTGCACATGCCATGGGTAGCATTGAGTAAAGGATGTCATCCAACAAGTCCTAGAATATGAAACTGAAAGTTATCAATGTGTCTTACTGTATCGAAACTCAGAGCATCCAAGGTTACTCACAGGAAGGAAAATCTTCAGTCCTTTTACAAAACAGTCTCAAATTTGTCCCTCTGTGTCTCACTTTCCCCTTGTTGGCTCTCACCCTTTGATTAATCAGAGGTACACAGGTTGCAGGTTGACAATCTGAACCTGGTTTGGGCAAGACATTTTTTTCTCTGATTAAAAAAAATGATGTTATTAAAAGGATAACAATAGAAACAAGGGATATGAAAACTGAGAACAAGTAAATGTAAAAAACAGATTGAGTTGTGAAGGCAGACATCGCTCTCTCAGCAATGACTTCTTCATGAAAACACCTTCTCTTGGGGAACGGAAAACACCAGCTTAAGATGTAAAAGTGTGCTAGCAAAGAGATGTGGCCTGAAAGGACAAACCTCCAGGAAATGAAGTACTAAGAGTAACACAGGAGCTGTCACTGTTTAGCTAGAGAATGTGTATGGGGGAGGTAGAATGAATTTCCAGACATGAAGAGCAACTTGACTCCAGCACAAAGAAATACAGAAGGTGGAGGAAAGAAGTCATCTATTCGTTCAATAGACGTTTGTTGAGCAGTCTTATGTCCAAGGCACTATCTAAATGCTATTACACCTGAAATACTGTCAAGTCTAAAATCACTAGGGAGCTATTGACAAACCAGATGCAGAAATGTCAGAAAGCCAAAAGAGCAAGGTATATGAGAAATGGTTGTTGGAAATTAGACTGTTTAGACAAAGAGAAAGCAGATATAACCAAGGATCTCAAATTTGTAATGGAATGCTAAATGAAAAAAGGGTTAGATTCTATTGGTAATGTGCGAAGAGTAAAACAAGGAACATTTGCTAGAAAACTCAAGAAGGTAGGCTTTAAATGGAGGAGATAATTACTACAGAATGGTCTGCTTGGAAAAAGTGTCATTCTTGGCCCAGAAGCACTGGAGTGCGTTCTAGCTGTGACAGAGTATATTCTAAATTATTCAGCAGCCTTTTCAAATTGGGGGTTTCAAAACCCACAGAGATTTCCTGGAAATGATTCTTGCACTTCATATCAGTAAGGAGAGCAATAGGGTACTTTTATCCAATATGTTTTTTTAAACAAAAATGAGCTAATGAAAATATTTTAATGCATTTTTCCCTAAATAAAAGCTTTGAAAGCCTCTGTGTGTGGTTCGAATAAACAAGAGTAGCAATTTGAGGCTATGAGACTATATGCTCACGATTTGGTCACTGATTTGTTGATATGTGTGCTTAGTCGCTCAGTTCTGTCTGGCTCTCTACAACCCCGTGGACTGTAGCCAGCCAGGCTCCTCTGTCCATGGAATTCTCCAGGCAAGAATACTGGAGTGGGTTGCCATTTCTTCCTCCAGGGGATCTTCCATCCAAGGACTGAACTGGAGTCTCCTGTGTCTCCTGAATTGCCCGCAGATTCTTTACTTCCTGAGCCTCGGGAAAGCCTGATTTGTTGATATTGTGCAAAAATAACAATTAATTATCCATTGCAGCTTTAAATTGTTTGTCTTAACTGTTTATGTGTAATTATATTCACATTGGACTAATGGTTAAAAAGAGGAGGTATGAGGAAAAATGATACCGAGATTCAAACTAATACAGAGGGTAAATGTGTGTGCACGTGCTCAGTCGCTGTTGTGTCTGGCTCTATGCAATCCTATGGACAATAGCCGGCCAGGCTCCTCTGTCTATGGGGTCTTTCCAGGCAAGAATATTGGAGAGGGTTGCCATTTACAGAAGATAGATGGATTGACATAAATAACACATTTGGCTCACGTTGAACTTCAAAAATTGTACTCATCTCATCAAATTTTTGTCCCTGGTTTAAAACCAACTTTAAGATATATAGCAACAATTACAACAAAGGTTTTGTTTCTTTTCCTGAGGATATAGACTTTGCACCTGGTTTTTAAAACAATTGATAAGTGTTTACAAATAAAAGCCTGAATCTTTCACTTTTTAACATTTTTAAAAAATTTAAAGCATGAAGTGTTAAAATTTAAGCAGTGGGTTTTAAAAACTGTTTTTGTCCGTGTCTATGCCCTAACACTCAATGACATTTTAGTCTGTACTTTTTGTACATATTTGGTAGACTAGCCAAACATGACATAATAAGACACGAAAAAAATTATGTGGTAATAAATTATTTGTTGTTTTCCACAATCAATTCAAGATAAGTTAATAGGGTACATTCTTTAGTGTTAGAAGTATATACATATATATGTTTTATGTATTATTTACTATAGTACTTAAAATTAATAAATTTTTCATTTATTACAGTTTTTAAAATTGTTTTTCTTGTGGAATATCTTGCATATCAAAATACAAAATTTGAAGAATATTAATAAATTCATGGGTGCTTTTCAGCCAGTACAGGATATAGAATGCAATTTAGAAGTTCCCTTTGTGTAATTTTGTCATCCTCATCTTCTCAGCAGTTGTTAGACAGCTGAAGTTTGGCTAAGAAAATACCTTCCTTTTATTTATGGATTTGCCACTATGAGTGCATGTAAACAATATATTATTTTTGTTTAAAAAGACTAACACGTGATTGCCCTTATTCCCGTCAAACTTGCTTCTGAGATTGATCCATCTTAACCCATATGGTGTTTTTTTCAGTAATAAACTCTGCAGCTGCATACCTAATTTCTGAGTATTTTAAGAAAGGCAAAATTTAGCATCATTCACCTTTTCCCTTCTTGTTTTCTTTGTTCATTTAGTTTATGCTTTTAGTTATTTATTTTAGTTCTTTGAAAATCAGATGGCTCTCTGCCACGTAAAAGATCAGCGGTTTTCACATTTCCAACATTTGTGTTCAAGAGTCAAGTTTCTCGACGTCCTTTAAGTAAGAGAAGTTCCAGACTCAGCAAACATGTTTTATGCTTAGTTGCACATAGTTGTATAAATTATTAATAAATATTTGCTGATCAATACATTAATAGAATTCTGGGAAAGTCATGTGGAGAACAATTCCTCATTCAGGGAAATCAACTTTGCCAATTGAGAATTCTGCTTTTAGGAGAATCTGATATCGGAAATTATAAATTGGAATTTATAATATAGGATTTTGCAATTTTATAATATCAGAATTTACAATATTGGCTATTATAATAATATATTATAATATATATATAAATTTCCAAACCAAAGTATCATAGAAAAGTGTATGGGCTAAAGAGAAACTGAGATAAGGTATATGAAATTGGATATTTAAAAGCCTGAGATATATGGTTGCTGTTTCTTATTCTAAAAGTATACCCTGAAACTGCGGAAATGGTTTCTACATGTGTCCTAAGATTGAGCTATACCTCTTAGCTTTTCTCTAACTTCCCCAGGTCATTCACAGAAGTAGAAAATATAGATATGGCTCTGTCTTGTTCACATCACAGTAATGTCACAGGGGAGTTACCATCACTCACTTCTAATTACTCCCTTTGTTCAACCACCCCCGCAAAACAGGACTCATTCAGGAATGGGGTTCCCCAAGGGCTTCAAGAGCATTTGAATTTCCACTATGAGAAAACAATGTTGCTATTAGTGTTTTGGAAGAGATCTTTGCAGAAGGCAGAGGGACTTTCGCTTTCTGTCACTTAATCTGAGTTTATTTCACTAAGAAGAAAGAATTTTCCAGATTATGAGAGGAGATCCCTGATCCTGGCTTATGGTATGATGTCAGAAGCAGATTTGGGTGACAGATCCTAGAGAGACAAATAATACAGGGATGAAACTTTCTCCTTGCTAGTCATGTAAGTGCCACCTTCGTCTCTCTCTTTTTAAGTCCTCTTTTCTTCCTCAGGTTTCCAGTGGAAAGGAGAATTTGGAGTCCCTGGTTTACAAATGGTCTCAAAGTCCAGGAAATGAACAGAAACTTGTGGCTAAGAATAGAACACTGCTTGCTTGGTTTGTCATTTACCTCAAGATATTGGCTTACTAACTCCAAATCTCCTTTCTTTACAACCAGGGCTTTGGTCTTAATTCAAAATAATTAAAAGATTGGACACTTAAATGAGCCTATCCCTGGACACCTTCAGTTCAGTTCTTTCCTTCTGTGTAACTCTCTTGATAAGATATCCAGGTCTCTCTTTTTTTTTTCTGGAGACTACAGATTATGTGGGCTTCCCAGGTGGCTCAACAGTAAAGAATCCGCTTGCAATGCAGGAGCCACAGGAAATGCAGTTTTGATCTCCAGGTCAGGAAGATCCGCTGGAGGAGGGCACAGTAACCCACTCCAGTATTCTTGTCTGAAGAATCCTATGGAGAGAGGAGCCTGGCGGGCTACAGTTCATGGGGTCGCAAAGAGTCGTACAAGACTGAAGCGACTTAGCATGCACTCACACATAGATTATGCAGCTCTTGTCTTGGGTCATCTTTTACAGCACAAAGCAAAGCTTCTTCTTGGGTTCAGATGCCATATAGGTAACAGAGAAACTTCAAATATTCAGAGGATGGTGCAAAAGAGAAACAGGTGTATGATCAAGCTTCTTTACCTGATTGTTTAGAAAGACTAATATCTGATAGTGTCATGTAAGTCCTTGTACAAGACAAAACAACTGAATGATTTCCTTTCCAGTTATTCACGGAGTTGTTTCATCATCTCATTCATCAGATCTTTATTCAGAACCTACTCGGTGCCAGTCACTGTTTTCTGCACTGAGGGTATAGCAGTACATGTCAAAAAGTATTAACTCTTCTAGACTTTATATTTAAATGTGTGTGTGTGTGTGTGTGTGTGTGTGTGTGGTGGTGTTTCATGGAGGGACAAGATGGATTTACACTGTTTGCTAAAGAGAACTGGGAGTATTTTTAGAGCCTGGTGACATCAAAAGGAAAAACATGAACAATGCAGAGGTGAAGGACAAAATTTGACGAGGTCAGTAACGCCACAGTCCATCACAAGTGCACACAGTGGAAAGACTCATGTCAGGAAAAAAAAAGAGTTAAATACCTAGCTCTGTCATGTATAGTAACCTCAAATTAGGCAAGTCGTTTACTCTTCCTAATGTTCAGAAATTTCATTTTCTATACATTTATCTCAAATGGTTACTGGGAGGATTAAACGAACTGAGATCATGTTGAGTAAGCATTTCAAACTGTTATGAGGTTCAACCCTAGGTCTCACCAGAAAACAGATGAAATATAATTTTGTCAGCAGTAGTGGCTCACATATATAGTGCTTCTCTAGTTTCATATCTAGAGACATTAAAGAGCCTTTGTCTGTTTTTGAGGCTTCTGATACCCCTCCACTCTGAGGGAGCATATGTTTGTATGGGCTTCACCCTTCCCTTTAAAAGCCTTGCTTCAACATTAAAAGTATTGTTTTAATAAAGGATATTTGCATTTAGAATCAGTATGATAGAAATATTTGGTATAAAAACTATGAAGTTTTGCTATGGTAGCTGAATTCCAGGTTAAATGCTCTGTAATTTGGTTTAGACACAGTATTTCCTTAACTTTGAATCAAAATGCTGTAATTTCACTCACATATTTCATTTCTCCAGTACATTCAGTCTGCTGACATCAAACCAGGACATTCTTCCACATCCTCTGCTCCCGTTTCCTTCCACAGGACTGACATTCGCGGAGATGAAGAACTGCTCTGAGGTGACTGAGTTCATCCTGTTGGGAATCCCACACACGGAGGGGCTGGAGACTATACTCTTTGTCCTATTCTTGCCCTTCTATGCCTGCACCCTGCTGGGAAACATGTCCATCCTTGTGGCTGTTCTTACTTCCAATCGCCTTCACACACCCATGTATTTTTTCCTGGGGAACTTGTCTGTGTTTGACATGAGTTTCTCCTCTGTGACCTGTCCTAAAATGCTGCTCTACCTCATGGGACTGAGCCCACTCATTTCCTACAAGGACTGTGTCTCCCAGCTCTTCTTCTTCCATTTCCTCGGGAGCATTGAGTGTTTCCTGTACACCGTGATGGCCTATGACCGCTTCACCGCCATCTGTCACCCTCTGCGGTATGCAGTCATCATGAACCGCAGAGTCTGCATGGCCCTGGCTGTGGGCACGTGGCTGTTAGGATGTGTCCATTCCAGCATCCTGACTTTGCTCACCTTCACCCTGCCATACTGTGGTCCCAATGAAGTGGCTCACTTCTTTTGTGATATTCCGGCACTCTTACCCTTGGCCTGTGCTGATACATCCTTGGCCCAGAGGGTGAGCTTCACTAATGTTGGCCTAGTATCTCTAGTCTGCTTTCTCCTAATCCTTGTGTCTTATACTAGAATCACGATCTCCATCTTGCAGATTCCATCAACTGAGGGCCGTCACCGGGCCTTCTCCACATGCAGTGCCCACCTCATCGCCATCCTCTGTGCCTATGGACCCATCATTACCGTCTACCTGCAGCCCACATCTAATCCCATGCTAGGAACTGTGGTGCAAATTCTGATGAATCTGGTGGGACCAATGCTGAACCCTTTAATCTATACCTTGAGGAATAAAGAAGTAAAAACAGCTCTTAAAAAAGTATTGCACAGGACAAACCATGTTCCTGAGATTTAAAAAGAATGGCTCGAAGGGTTGATGATGCAGAATTCTTTCTGCCCCAATATGTGAAATTTTTCTCTGGAATTCTTATATGTGGCTTTTCAGCCCATGATGAATGGTGTGGACGGGTATGTCAAAATACATCATCATTTTGTCTGTTTTGTTTTCTTGTATTACCCAAGTCCCTCCCCATAGCTTCAGAATAGCATGTTGTTGTTGTTCAGTCACTAAGTCATGTCCAACTCTTTGACCCCATGTAGCTCATCAGGCTCCTCTGTCCATGGGATTCTCCAAGCAAGAAAACTGGAGTGGGTTGCCATTTCCTTCTCTAGGGGATCTTCTCAACCCAGGGATTGAACTCATGTCCCGTGTGTTAGCAAGCAGATTATTTACCATTGAGCACCAGAGAAACCCTCAAAATAGTATAGTCTTGTTATTTTGCCTTTCTTCTTTGGAGAATCTCTTGCCACTAAAAGGAAGGAAGGTTGCCTGTGCCATTACACTTTTTCCACCTTTCCTACTTAACTTCTTGCTAAACTATGTGTGAGATAGGACACTGAAAGATGAACTCCCCAGGTTTATAGGTGCCCAATATGCTACTGAAGATCAGTGGAGAAATGACTCCAGAAAGAATGAAGAGATGGAGTCAAAGCAAAAACAACACCCAGTTGTGGATGTGAATGGTGATGGAAGGAAAATCTGATGCTGTAAAGAGAAAAATTGTATAGGAACCTGGAACGTTAGGTCCGTGAATCAAGGCAAATTGAAAGTGATCAAACAGGAGATGGCAAGAGTGAACATCGACATTTTAGGAATCAGTGAGCTAAAATGGACTGGAATGGGTGAATTTAACTCAGATGACCATTATATCTATTATTGTGAGCAAGAATCCCTTAGAAGAAATGGAGTAGCCATCATAGTCAACAAAAGAGTTTGAAATGCAATCTCAAAAACAATAGAATGATCTGTTTGTTTCCAAGGCAAACCGTTCACTATCACAGTAATCCAAGTCTATGCTCCGAACAATAATGCTGAAGAAGTTGAAATTCAACAGTTCTATGAAGACCTACAAGATCTTCTAGAGCTAACACCCGAAAAAGATGTCCTTTTCATTATAGGGGACTGGAATGCAAAAGTAGGAAGTTAAGAAATACCTGGAGTAATGGGCAAATTTGAGTACAGAATGAAGCAGGGCAAAGGCTAACAGAGTTTTGCCAAGAGTATGCACTGATCATAGCAAACATCCTCTTCCAACAACACAAGAGAAGACTCTACACATGGTCATCACCAGATGGTCAACACCGATATCAGACTGATTATATTCTTTGCAGCCAAAGATGGAGAAGCTCTATACAGCCAGCAAAAATAAGACCGGGAGCAGACTGTGGCTCAGATCACGAACTCCTTATTTCTAAATTCAGAATTAAATTGAAGAAAGGAGGGAAAAACACTAGACCATTCAGGTATGATCTTAATCAAATCCCTTACAATTATACAGTAGAAGTGACATACATTCAAGGGATTAGACCCGATAGACAGAGTGCCTGAAGAACTATGGATGGAGGTTCGTGACATTGTATAGGAGATAGGGATCAAGACATTCCCCAAGAAAAAGAAATTCAAAAAGGCAAAATGTTTGTCTGAGGAGGCTTTACAAACAGCTATGAAAAGAAGAGAAGCAAAAGACAACAGAGAAAAGGAAAGACATAGCCATTTGAATGCAGAGTTCCAAAGAATAGCAAGGAGAGATAAGAAAGCCTCCTCAGTGATCAATGCAAAGAAATAGACAAAAACAATAGAATGGGAAAGACTAGAGATCTCTTCAAGAAAATTAGAGATACCAAGGGAACATTTCATGCAAAGATGAGTACAATAAAAGACAGAAATGGTATGGACCTAATAGAAGCAGAAGGTATTAAGGAGAGGTGGCAAGAATACACAGAAGAACTGTACTAAAAAGATCTTCATGGCCCAGATAATCATGATGGTGTGACCATTCACCTAGAGTCAGACATCCTGTAATGTGAAGTCAAGTGGGCCTTAGGAAGCATCACTATGAACAAAGCTAGTGGAGGTGATGAAATTCCAGTTGAGCTATTTCAAATCCTAAATGATGATGCTGTGAAAGTGCTGCACTCAATATGCCAGCAAATTTGGAAAACTCAGCAGTGGCCACAGGACTGGAAAAGGTCAGTTTTCATTCCAATTCCAAAGAAAGACAATGCCAAAGAATGCTCAAACTACTGCACAATTTCACTCATCTCACACACTAGCAAAGTAACGCTCAAAATTCTCCAAGCCAGGCTTCAGCAATACGTGAACTGTGAACATCTAGATGTTCAAGCTGGATTTAGAAAAGGCAGAGGAGCCAGACATCAAATTGCCAACATCTGTTGGATCATCAAAAAAGCAGGAGAGTTCCAGAAAAACATCTAGTTCTGCTTTATTGACTATGCCAAAGCCTTTGACTGTGTGGATCACAATAAACTGTGGAAAATTCTGAAAGAGATGGGAATACCAGACCACTGGACCTGCCTCCTGAGAATCTGTATGCAGGTCAGGAAGCAACAATTAGAACTGGACATGGAACAATAGACTGGTTCTAAATCGGAAAAGGAGTACGTCAAGGCTCTATATTGCCACCCCACTTATTTAACTTTTATGCAGAGTACATCATGAGAAATGCTGGACTGGATGAAGGAGAAGCTAGAATCAAGATTGCCAGAAGAAATATCAATAACCTCAGATATGCAGATGACACCACCCTTATGGCAGAAAGTGAAGAAGAACTAAAGAGCCTCTTGATGAAAGTGAAAGAGGAGAGTGAAAAAGTTGGCTTAAAACTCAGCATTCAGAAAACTAAGATCATGGCATCTGGTCCCATTACTTCATGGAAAATAAATGGGGAAACTGGAAACAGTGACAGACTCTATTGTGGGGGGCTCCAAAATCACTGCAGATGGTGACTGCAGCTGTGAAATTAAAAGACACTTACTCCTTGGAGGAAAAGTTATGACCAAACTAGACTGCTTATTAAAAAGCAGGGACATTACTTCTTCAACAAAGATCAGTCTAGTCAAAGCTATGGTTTTCCTAGTAGTCATACATGGATATGAGAGTTGGACTATAAAGTAAGCTGAGTGCCGAAGAATTGATGCTTTTGAACTGTGGTGTTGAAGAAGACTCTTGAGAGTCCGTTGGACTGCAAGGAGATCCAACCAGTCCATCCTAAAGGAAATCAGTCCTGAATATTCATTGGAAGGACTGATGCTGAAGCTGAAACTCCAATACTTTCGCCACCTGATGCGAAGAGCTGACTCATTTGAAAAGACCCTGATGCTGGGAAAGATTGAGGGCAGGAGAACGGGACAACAGAGGATGAGATGGCTGGATGGCATCACTGACTCAATGGACATGAGATTGAATAAACTCTGGGAGTTGGTGATGGACTGGGAGGCCTGGCATACTGCAGTCCATGGGGTCACAAAGAGTTGGACACAACGGAGTGACTGAACTGAACTAAAACTATGTGTGAGACCACGCCTATGAAGAGAGGAAATAAATAGAAGAATGTGATTTTAAATACTGAATAAGAATGTGATAGAATCTTCTCCTTTTTAGTATTAACAGACTAAATGCCAGAGGCAAAATAAAGTGTTTTATTTTTCTTCCTAAACTGCTTAAAAAGTGAGTAAGAGTTTTTTAGCAAAGATGTTCTCTTCTTCATCCCATGATTTTCCTCATGCCTGAGAGTTCTCAGGCAACTAAAATTAGCTCAATTGTGTAAGGAAAGTGAAAAGCTTTATGACTAGTATCCTAGGCTAGAGGTATATGTTTCACTACCTGCCAATAGTGTGGTTGTTAATGTGATGCCATGTTGTGCTGTGCCCTGTAGCGTCAGTCATGTCAACTGTTTGTGACCCCATGGACTGTAGCCCGCCAGGTTCCTCTCTCCATGGGATTCTCCAGGAAAGAATACTGGAGTGGGTTGCCATTTCCTCCTCTAGGGGATCTTCCCAACTCAGGGATTAAACCCACATCTCTATGTCTCCTACAAAGGCAGGCTAGTTCTTTACCACTAGCACCACCTGGGAAGCATATTAATGTGATAAAACAGTCATTTTATCAGGTCAGATTATTAGACTGAGCCAGTTTTCCAAGCATGATTCAAGGAGCCCTGAGACTTTAGTGAATTTATTCTAAAGCTTTGTATTCAGTTCAGTTCAGTCGCTCAGTCATGTCCAACTCTTTGCCACCCCATGAACCGCTGCATGTCAGGCCCCCTTGTCCACCACCAACTCCTAGAGTCTACCCAAATCCATGTCCATTGAGGTGGTGATGCCATGCAACCATCTCATCCTCTGTTGTCCCCTTCTCCTCCTGCCCTCAATCTTTCCCTGCATCAGAGTCTTTACAAATGAGTCAGCTCTTTGCATCAGGTGGCCAAAGTATTGGAGTTTCAGCTTCAACATCAGACCTTCCAATGAACATTCAGGACTGATCTCCTTTAGGATGGACTGTTTGGATCTCCTTGTAGTCCAAGGGACCCTCAAGAGTCTTCTCCAACACCACAGTTCAAAGGCATCAATTCTTCAGTGCTCAGCTTTCTTTATAGTCCAACTCTCACATCCATATATGACTACTGGGAAAACCATAGCTTTGACCAGATGGACCTTTGTTGACAAAGTAATGTCTCTGCTTTTTAATACGCTGTCTAGGTTGGTCATAACTTTCCTTCCAAGGAGTAAGCATCTTTTAATTCCATAATGAAAACTTTCCTTTTGTCTACTTTATATCTTGTATTTCTGAGCAAATTCCATTGGGAAAAGTTTGAAAGCCTCTGGAATATAGAACATCCATGGTACCTTCCAGAACTAAGCATCATGATGTACATAATTTTCTTCTACCCATAACTTTAAAGGTATAATTGTCTTTTTTCCAGCACCCAAACGTTGACCTTACCTCTTCAACCTTTACTTGAGTTTGCTGTACAAACCTGCTGGCGCAGGTTTCACTTAATTACCTGACAAACAATTCTCCTTTTCCTATATATTATTATATACTTGGTGTCATGTAACCTTTTTACTATTTGATCTACATCAACGATATCCACTTTGGTCCACAAATGGCTACACAGAAGTTTTTGGAAGGCACTGATTAGATCTGAAATGTTATAGAGGGGAAGGGTGCGTTTCATGGAATCTATCATACTCACTGCCTGGATTACACATAATTTTATCTTAACCCTTTGTACCTCTAGCCTAAGCACCGTACTATTAAAACTCCAATTAGAATATCTCCTGATTCAGTCTGATAGAAAAGTTCAGCTTCATAAAATGCCCTCCTGAGAAATCCCTAGAAGTGACTCCTAATGGGAAAGTCTCCTTCCAAAACTTTCTGAAACCTTAGAGATATCATGTGCATATTTTTTCTGACTTAATATGAGGTTACATTTTAATGAGCTCATACATTGAAAATTTTAAGTAAAAAATGCATTTAGTACACCTAACCTACCCAAAATCATAACTTAGCCTAGTCTGTTTTATACATGCTCAGAAAACTTACAGTAGCCTACTGTTGGGCAAAATCATCTAATATATAACTTACTTTTTAATAGTGTTGAATAGGTCATGTAACTTACAGAATACTGTACTGAAGGTGAGAAATAGAATGGTTGTCTGTGTGCAGAATGGTCGTAGGTGTATCAGTTGTTTATCTTCATGATCATATGGTTGACTGTCAGCTTGGGCTCACGGCACAGTCCAGCATCATGAGAGAGTATCCTACCACACATAGTGAATCCAGGGAAAGATTAAAATTCAAAATTAGAAATAAGGTTTGTACTGAATGCATATGGCTTTGCATCACCAGAAAGTAAAAAAAAAAATAAAGTCAAACAGTTTTAAGTCGGGGACTATCTGTATATAATTGTTTTCAATAGTCTCTTCACCCATTTGTGTCTCACATGCCTGTCTTTGGTTCAGTCATATGAAGACTATTATTTATAGAGCCCTTACTGTTTGTCACATATTACGCAAAACGCTATACAAAACATTTGGTAGGTTAGGTGTACTTAATGCAGTTTTTACTTAAATTTTCAACATATGAGCTCATTAGAATGTAACCTCATATTAAGTCAAAGAAGATATGTACATGATATTTCTAAGGTTTCAGAAAGTTTGGGAAGGAGACTTTCCCATTAGGAGTCACTTCTAGGGATTCTCAGGAGGGCATTTTATGAAGCTGAACTTATTTTCTATCAGACCGAGTATCCCATTTATTCCTCACAACAATCTTGTGATAGTTGTATTATTATCTCACTTGTATTAATGGATTTCCAACGCTTAATAAAAAAGAAATTTCTTGCTCAAGATCACATAGCTAGAATATAATAGGACCAGGTTATGAAGCTGAGGCTTTTTCCTCTTACTGAGAAACTTTCCCAAATACTTAGGGATCTTTCCTTGTTGAGAATAGGTAAGGCACTAAATAGGAACACATCTTTATCTATGCAAACCCAAGAAGATAAAGAACCTAGATAGGACGTTTTTTTTAACCCTTATGAAGGAAATGGTAACCCAAGGAGTCAGTGGTGTGTTTACCTCACTCTGGCCCCATAGTGAGAAGGGGCACACCAGGAAGGGGCACACCAATTAGGATCCAACACAGCAACAGAAAAGCAAGGAGGCCACCCAGCAGTAAGAAGTGTTACATCTTTCTCTACGTCTTTTTCCAGAATAAAAGGAGGGCAGGAGCTATAAATGAAGGCACTGGAAACTTTGATTGTATCTCATCTGAGGAAACTTGCAAAGAGGAGAGAAGACCAAGGATATAAAAAAGGAGCAAGAGCTGGAGACAAAGTTCTGTCTCCAAGCCTCCTCTGTCACCTGGGGTCTCCATCCCCTTCGTGAGGAAGTTCCCTGGACCATGAAAGAGGTGGATGATACTTTCCCAGTGTTGATTCCTCCCCTGATCTGGACCACAACCTTTGTTCTAGAAGCTCACAAGCTTCCTTCTCAGGCACATTATTGTTTGCATTAAGCCTGGTGAATTCACCTTCTGCTGAATCTCAGAAACATCCCAAAGGCTCTGTTAATGGGGAGGGGATATCCTACAAAAAAAAATCCTAGAGCAGCTTGGTGGTTTCTAACTTCACCCAAGGGCCTAGAGAAATCATAGCAATGGGACTGCACTTTTCCTGCTTCCTAATATACATGTTTTGTAATATTTTAAGACAAAATACTGAAACAGAGCAGGAACCTATGGTCCCACTCCCATGTTCTCTGCCTGTAGAAAAACTTTAATAGAAAAATAAATTTAATCAGGGACGTGAGAAATGCAGAAGCAAAGGAAAACAAACAAGACCAAATAATAGCAGTTTAATCATTAAGCAGAGTCAAAGATGTTTAGTTTCCCTTCAAGGGCTATATAGATAATATTCTGATCCATATCTTGTAAGCTATTTTTTAGATACTTGAAAAAAAGATGAAAATAAAATTTATTCTAGTTCTGTAAAAGCATACAATTCAGGAAAACAGGAACGTATACATGTACATCTCTCTTTATATGTATGTAACTTCAGTGTCAGATTAACAGGTGCTACAGCTGGTGGTCATAGAAGTTCTCTTGACTGTTTTCAGTTTCTCTTCATATTCTTCAAGTATACATGTAGAAAGCTCTGGGAAGGGTGGTACCAAAGCCAGTCTCTGTTTATTGTGGAAAGTGAAAGTAGCTCAGTCATTTCTGACCCTTTGTGACTCTGTATAGTCCATGGAATTCTCCAGGCCAGAATACTGGAGTGGGTAGCCATTCTCTCCTCCAGGGGCTCTTCCCAACCTAGGTCTCCCTCATTGCAGGCAGATTCTTTACCAGCTGAGCCAGCAGGGAAGCCTGGCTTAAGGTCCTTTTCTCCCTATTTGTTGGTGATACTCCTCATGTCTTGTTTTCCTATATCAATAGACTGTCCCCTGGCCATTGGCATAAAATCAGTTAATGTAGAAGATAATTAAAGGGCTTCAAAAGGATCATATGAACCAGGAAAGAAGGACTTAGAAGGTAGAACTCAAATAATAACTGGAAGAGTATCAGATTTGGTCTAATAATATCCCTAATTTAAATCAAAGAGATGCACATAACTGGTATCTCTGGCCTTCTTACAAATGATGATAATACACCCAAATGTGTGCATAGTCATTTGTGGTTTACAAAGTTACTCTACACAAACCATCTGCTTTTATTCTCAAAATAGACCTGTGAGGTTGGGAAAGTATAAGGTAGCTATTCTTGGCTCTTACACCAGGTGCCAAAGAGGGATATTCACAAATAACGTGGAATTGTAAATAGATTACTCTCTGAGACATATTCTAAATTCAGTGAACACTATATCAGATAAATAAACTTTACCAAATGTAATGTATTCTGGTCCAGCCAGACTTGACTGTAATATGAAATAATGTGCTTATACAGAATGTAATTTATTAGTGTCAACTTATTCAGGTTCCTGGAACAAAAATACCATAGGCTGGGTGACTTAAACACTATCTTTCCACAATCTGGAGGCTGAAAAGTCCGGGATCAAGGCACCAGCAGATTTGGTGTCTGGCGAGAGCCTGTTTCCTGGTCCATAAGTGGCCATTTTTTTGACTGTGTCCCCTGTGGTGGAAAGAACAAAGGAACTCTCTGGAATCTCTTTCATAATGACACTGAAAATGAGACTTTCCTGGTGGCTCAGACAGTAAAGAATCTGCTTGCAATGCAGGAGACCTGGGTTCAATTTCTGAGTCTGGAATTGACCTCCATAGACAGAGGAGCCTGGAGGGCTACAATCCATGGGGTCGCAAATAGTCAGACATGACTGAGCAACTGATGCACAATGGCTTTGCCCTTATGACCTAATCATCTACCTAAGGCCCCACTACCTAATACCATCACTTTAGGAGTTAGGATTTCAGCACATGAATTTTAGAAGGATACAAATGTTCAACCGTAGCAGTGGGACAGTGTTCAGGATAGGTAGGAATTGTTCAGATCCAGAACCACAAAAAAGATACATTATTAAGATAAATATTTACAGCTAAAATAAACCCAAGAGATAGACTCCAAGTATTATGGTTTCAAAGTCAAGTCCACTCTCATGTGGAAAGGACCTAAAGGAAGTTGTAGCCAATTGATTCTAAGTATTACCAGCTCACTGGAAAATTACTTATACTGAGTGATGAATGCAACAGCTATTTAAAATACCTAATCTGGTGATTTATTACTTCTGGTCTATGGAATAGTATGAAAGTGCAATAAAATTTTCACCAGTCAATGGCAAAACTAAAATTTTAATGTTGGCATTGCCTTTTCTTGGGAAGAATGTATTTTTTTTTTTTCTGTGAAACTATATGTCCTTTTTCCTTCTTTTTTTTAAAGTAGCTTTTAGTGTTCTTTGCAGTTTTAATTAATATCTTGCCAAAATAAGAAGTAGGTAACTCCAAGTGTAGCTTTAATTGAATTTTTTTCTTTTTTAAATTACTGAACAATAAAATTCGAAGACTGAGAAAAACAGATTCTGTTCAATTTGATTCAATTCACCTATGTTCCTTTTCATTAGGCTTCTTAATAAGATCTCATTGGAGAGAAATAGCAGGGTGCAGATTTTGCTAGTTTGTGTGACATTTATGATTCCCATTTTAAATGAAATTGAGCTTTTGGTATTCAGACTTCCCATGCATAACAATATTGCTCTTTGCAATTATAAGTATCTCAGGTTCATGGAAAATTAATAAATTAGGATTCTGGCTTTATGCTTGTTTTATGTGCCTGGTTAATGTGAAATAGATCCCCTGAGAGATCAATTTCCTTTCTGCATGTGGAGAAAATTAAGTTTCCAAAGGTACAAAACTGAAGGTCAGATGTCTAGACTGTGACAAATTTGCTAGTATTATGAATCTCAGTCTATTCAGTCCTTTGGAACAACTGCTAAGCTTTTCCTGGTGATGGATCAACATATATTGCTGAATTCTGCACTCTCCCTTATTGTACTGATAAAAAATAACTAGAAAATATCTGAGACACACACCTAAGGAAATAGAATAATTTGGGGAGAATTGGTTTCCAAACCCAAGTCTTCTGATTCTTAGTACTATTCCCATGCCATTAGCCAGTGTTTCTTAATACTCCATTGAAGTGACTTGAAATGCTATGCAGAGAAAATTGTGTAGGACGGAATGAAGTTGAGAGGGAACAGGGGATGATGCGGGGAGGAGAGTTACCTGGAAATTATCTTCATCCATCTTAGAAATGGTCTAAGCTCTCGCTCTCTCTTTTTTTTTTAATTTAAAGATTATTTGAAAATTTGCTTCATAAATACTTTATTTTCTATTCCATAATAGATTTATTTTTAATTTTTATAGGATTTTTTTCATCCTCAAAATTTCAAGTTTAAAAGTCTGAGGACTTTATAATGGTAACTCTTATTTATTCTACTGCATCATGAATCTCAGGTCCAATTTAGATGAATCCTTGTCCAGACAACATAGCTTGAAAAACGGGGCTCTACACTGTATTGTTTCCTCCTCATTTGGTCATTAAAAGATATAATCTTTTCTTTTTTTTGATGTTATGGTGACGCGTGCAGATTGTCATGGCAACATGTTACAGGTTTTCACACACCAGTAAAACAGAAATGCTTGTGTGATTCAAAACGAGTATGAGAGTCAGGCTTGTGCTCTTGGGCTCTCTGCTCTCCTGCCCCTACTACACCTCTAGCAACAACTCAGCTATCAATTTTTGAAGCAAAAATAGATTAATTTTAAAGACTTGTCTAATATTTTTGAGCTGCTAAATAAATTTGCCAACTTTCAGATCCCGCAATTTGTGAGTGAGCAGCTAAGGTGACATTTTCGGTGATCCACTCTGGGTGGATGTAAAGAGTTACATGGATATTAAATTCCAGAGACCCTGCTTGGGTGGATTTATTGAACACTTCCAATAATCTTTGTTTAGCATTCCTGTCCAGTAAAAATTGACTAATGGTGGAATTTGATAACTCAGCAGTGAAGAGGTCTGTCAATTGGTGTTGTAGACAGACTAATGCTCCCCAGAGATGCCCACATTCAAATCCTCAAAACCTATGAACGTGTTAGGTTACTGACAAAAGGGAATTAAGAATGCAGATGAATTAAGGTTGCTAATCAGCTGACTTTGACATGAAATTATCCTAGATGATCTGGGTAAGCCCAATATAATTACAAAGATTTTTCTAAGTGAAAGAGAGAGGCAGAAGAGAATCCGAGAAATGACAGCTGAGAAGGAACTGAGTCCTGCCAACTCTTTGATTTTAGCAGGGTTGAGTTGTTTCGTTGCTAAGTCGTGTCTGATTCTTTTGTGACCCGCCAGGCTTCTGTGTCCGCGGGATTTCCCAGGCAAGAATACTGGAGTGGATTGCCATTTCCTTCTTCAGGGGATGTTCCCGACATCCCTGACAGGGGTATGAACCTGGATCTCCTGCTTGGCAGGCAGATTTTTTACCACTGAACCACCAGGGAAGCAGAGACACTCACTGTGGATTTCTAATCTCTAGAACTGTAGATGATAAATTGCACTGTTTTAAGCCCCGGCATGTGTGGTAATTTGTCACAGCAGCAATAGGAATCTCATACAGCTGGTGTCTCTGACCTTCACTGCTGATGCAGAAGCTCTCCTGGGTTCTCCCCTGCTCAGCTAGGGCAGAGATGACTCTGAGGGATGGGTGGTCTGATGAACTCCTGAGAACCTGTTAGCCTCACTGAGAAGACTGGAATGCCAAAGTAGAAGCACATAGGATGACAGAGACCCTAGATGCTCACTGGGGCAGGTCCTAGAAAGACTTTGGAGTAAGCACTCAGTTCTCAACTGCCCTAGGAGTGCAGCTGTGTATTTGTCTTAAGCAGAAGTCCCTTGGCACCACAGAACAAGCATACTTACAGTGTCAAAGGTCCAGTCTCAGAAATTATGAAGAAAAAAATTCAACGAAGAATGATTACATCCCTGGGTCGGCAGTATCCCCCGGAGTAGGAAATGGCAACCTGCTCCAGTATTCTTGCCTGAAAAATCCCATGGACAGTGGAGCCTGTTGTGGTCTGCAAAGCCAGACACAACTGAGGGACTAAGCACACACACACACACACACACACACACATATGGCTTTTCCACAAGCTAACCTAAACTAGTTGGTAATGCCCTGAAACAATGTAACAAAATAGCCTGGATTTCCCAGTTCAGTCCTGACTGAAAAGATCCTGTTGCCATGTAGGCCATGTTTCATACAGGATGCCAGACCGTGTAGCCTGAAGTTTGGTGCATTCCTAACCCATGCCCTGCCTTTGTTGACCCTGGATCTTGATCTTGGTCCCTCAGTCTGGCATATGAGTTTTATTTAATGTCCAAATAAGTCTTACTCATCTTTCAAGACACTATCCAAGCACAGCCTCACCTCAGCCTCTCCAAAGACTTTGATGTTCCACTTCTCTATTTTGAACTCTCTTGTTTGGAAGTGTAGACTTAAAACAAGAGCCATACAACTGGAGAGCTGTGAATTTGAATTTTATTTGGGGATTTTGGGGGGGACCATAGCCTGGATTACAGTCTTTTTAAAAAATTAATTTCTTTATTATAATTGGAGGCTAATTACTTTACAATATTGTGGTAGTTTTTGCCACACATTGACGTGAATCAGTCATGTTGTACATGTATCCCCCCCTTCCCAAACCCCTCTCCCACCTCCCTCTCCATCCCATCCCTCTGGGTTGTCCCAGTACATTGGCTTTGAGTGCCCTGTTTCATGCATTGAACTTGGACTTGTCATTTATTTTCACATATAGTAATATACATGTTTCGATGCTATTCTCTCAAGTCATCCCACCCTCACCTTCTCCCACAGAGTCCAAGAGTCTGTTCTTTATATCTGTGTCTCTTTTGCTGTCTTGCATATAGGACTGTCATAACCATCTTTCTAAATTCCATATATGTGCATTAATATACTGTATTGGTGCTTTTCTTTCTGACTTACTTTACTGTGTATAATAGGCTCCGGTTTCATCGACCTCATTAGAACTGTCTCGAATGCATTCTTTTTAATAGCTGAGTAATATTCCATTGTGTATATGTACAACAATTTTCTTATCTGTTCTTCTGCCGATGGACTTCTAGGTTGCTTCCATGTCCTGCTGCTGCTGCTGCTAAGTAGCTTCAGCCGTGTCCGACTCTGTGCGACCCCATAGACGGCAGCCCACCAGGCTCCCCCATCCCTGAGATTCCCCAGGCAAGAACACTGGAGTGGGTTTTCCATGTCCTAGCTATTGTAAACAGTGCTGTGATGAACATTGTGGTACATGTGTCTCTTTCAATTCTGGTTTCCTCGGTGTGTATGCCCAGCAGTAGGATTGCTGGGTCATATGGCAGTTCTATTTCCAGTTTTTTAAGGAATCACCACACTCTTCTTCACTGTGGCTGTACTAGTTTGCATTCCCACCAACAGTGTAAGAGGGCTCCCTTTTCTCCACACCCTTTCCAGCATTTATTACAGTCTTTTATGGAGCTCTGAACAACTGCTCTGAAGAGGTAGGGGGAGAAGCCAGTATATATGTGACACTGGTGAAAGAGTAAGTGCAATCCAGCAGTCATCTTAATAGAAGGTCACTGCTAATCACAAGGAACGGATATCTCAGTTAAAGATTCTAGTGCTTTTCAAAGTATGGGAAGATACAAGAATCTGGGTTCATTTCTTCTGAAAGATATCCAACTATCTGAGGGCTTGTTTTCCCAATGCACAGAGTGCTTTATCTTGTTCTTTGTCCTTGACTAGCTTTCAGCCTTTACTCTAGGTAGGTGACCAGGATGGCTAATCATTTAATCCTTATAGAACCCCATGGAGAGAAACATGCCTTTCCCTTACAGAGGTGCAGCTAACACTCCTAACAACTACTACCAAGCTGAGGAAAAAGTATGAGTGGAGGGAAATAAGATGACAGAGGCTTTTTATACTAAGCTGAATACCTGATACATTGACTTCAGGCCCTACTAGGATCAATAAGTTTATATGAGACAATAAGACCCAAATGGAATTTATAGCAGAATAACTAAGGTTCAGCAGGATGCATTTGAAGTACACTCAAAGACTTTGATAAGCAGTTATATTTAGGATACCATGAAAACTAGAAGCATCGATTAATAATTGACCCATAGAGGTTATGACAGTTGTGGAACCAATAGCCACCACTGAAATGTTTGTACTCAATACAGCCAAACTGAATGCTTCAGTTTAGAGAAAGACAGTCTCTCATTCATGTCTGACTCTTTGCAATCCCATGAACTGTAGCCTGTCAGGCTCCTCTGTCCATGGGATTCTCCAGGCAAGGATACTGGAGTGGGTAGCCATTCCCTTCTCCAAGAGGGTCTTCCCGACCTAGGGATTGAACTCAAGCCTTCTGCAGGTGGATTCTTTAGCAAAGAGCCACCAGGGAAGCCATAGACTTTGATAAGGAGTTATATTTAGAATATCTTGAAAACTAAAGCCTTTTATTAATAACTGATCCATACTGGTTATGACAATTGTGGAACCAACAACCACCACTGGAATGTTTGTATTCAATACAGCTAAACTGAATTCTTCACTTTAGAGAAAGAAGTGAAGCGAAGTGAAGGTTGTTCAGTCGTGTCCAACTCTTTGTGACCCCATAGACTATATAGTCCATGGAATTCTCCAGGCCAGAATGCTGGAATATAGCCAGTCCCTTCTCCATGGGATCTTCCCAACCCAGGAATCGAACCCAGGTCCCCCACATTGCAGGCAGATTCTTTACCAGCTGAGCCACAGGGAAGCCCTTAGAGAATGATAATCCTTTATAAAATTTCCTCAATTTATGATTGTGTACTTAGGTAAAAACAGAAGTAACAAATATACAGGATATGTTAATAGTACATTTTACATTTATAATGGATCTGAGACACACTTATACTAATTTTCATGCCCTGGTCATAAGAATGTTTTCATATTTTCTGCTTCTTAGCAACCCAAAGAGCTGGAGAACTTGGAACTTCCCTTTGAACAACTGTCAGTAATAGAATCTAATCTCTCCCTCTTTTGAGTCTTGAGTTACTGTACTGTGAGCAAAGTGCAGGCGCCTTTAGTCTGTGTGACTCCAGGCTGTATTTAAATAGCCTGCTTTATCACATCAAAGGAATGCAAAATGCAAAAACAGGCAAGAGACACAGGAGACTCTGATTCAGTCCCTGGGGCTGGAATATTCTCTGGAGGAGGAAATGGTAACCCACTCCAGTATTCTTGCCTGAAAAATTCCAGTGACAGAGGAGCCTGGTGGGCTCCATTCCGTGGAGTCGCAAAGAGTCGTCCGACTGGGAAACTAAACACACACACCACACCAGTGCAATGCAAATTGCAAAAACATGGTGCCCAAAGTCACGAGGATCCCACTTGTGACCTATTTTACCAAACTGAGGGCAAATCAGTGGGTGTAGCATCTACTGCAAACCCAGAAGGATGAAAGAATTAGGAACTCACTTTGTCCTCTCTGACTTTGGAGCTTGCGATTCAAAAGAATAAGGTTTGCAGGCTCTCTTTGAGCTCTTTAAATTATCCCTGATATTCTGATGTGTTTCCCATTATTTGTCCTTTCACGAGACAGTTACCTTCTCTTTTCCAATATATATTAGCTTTACAGATGAACAGGAATCCTGGCACTATCTTGGATCCATGATACAGTCTAAGAAGTCAGTTAAGCCTCCACTTAAATTGCTCCAAGGTGGACAACGCCAGCTATTTGTATTCTGCAAACTGTGCTCTGTCGCCCTCTGGTGGATGAAGAGCATCTCCAAACCTAGCACAGAATTAAGGGTTCTCCCTGGCTTTAGAAATCAACAATGTGTTTGTGTTTGGAGGGACATGGATAGAGGAGAAAATTTGTTTTATAAGTGAGCTGATAATTTTGAAGAGATGAAAATTCTGAATAAATGTTATGTACAAAGATGCTGTCTATAAAAATATTTATAATATATGAAAACACAGGAAACAATTGAAATATTGAAAAATGATGTTGAGAAATGGAATATTTGCTGCTGTATCAGTAAACAAAGGATGTCACTGTCATTAGAGACTGCAGGCACCACCAAAGGTGAGCTGCTGAGCCCTGAGGGAACTCAGGAAGAATACCTGCCATCTAGCAGCCATCAGACTGTTGCCCCTCCCTACAATGAGCCCTGAGGAAATTCAGGATATGAGGATGCAGGATCTTGGCCTCAGACAGGTGAGGTGCATATGAAAGGAATGATATCAGTGAGCCCAAACTCTTACATTTCCGGTACATAGAAACAAGCTAAATTATTTATCTTGAGATATCTGTTTTTTCTTTAATTTGCAATTATCTTTGGACATTCAGACTACCTGCTCTTATTTACAAAACTTCTATATAACATGGCCCCCCCACCCTCTCCTCCTTGGAACAATTCTCTGAGGATTACTTGAGATACTGGCTCCCAGGCTTGAAGTCCTGAAAATTCCTGCTGAATAAAAACATAACTCTCAACTTTTAGGTTGCACCTATTTTTTCAGTCAAAATGTTAAAAATAATTATATCCAATTGAATTGTAGACATTTCTTCTGACATGACTTTAAAATTGTATGAATATTTGTGATTATTATTGTAGTATGGTAAAATGTTTTCTTTAAATAATGACTGCTTGATAAAATAGGTATTTTTTGAAAATCAGTTTTACCTATGTTGTCAAAAATCCAGAAATATCAAAATTAAACTCACCAAATCAATGAACTATACTTGTGAGAGTTTATTGCGTATGTGAGAATGGTTCACAAAGTGGGAACTTTCAAATGTAAAGACTGATATGATCATGAATTTATAGGATTGTTGGTAAAGTGGAAATGAGGAAGCTGTGTAATCTCCACACTGATTGGTTATTACCACACTATTTCTAAATGACTGTGCTACATGCATGTCAGTTGTGTGAGACTCTTTGTGACCCCATGGACCGTAGCCCACCAGGCTCCTCTGTCCATGGGATTTACCAGGCAAGAATACCAGAGTGGGTTGCCATTTCCTCCTACAGGTGATCTTCTTGACCCAGGGATTGAACTTGAGTCTCACACTGGCAGGCGGATTCTTTACCCTTGGGCAACCTGGGAAGCCAAATAGCAGTGTTGTAGCCACGCGGGAAACACACTCACTCAGAAGGATAATGCAGATAGTGGAGTGCAGTTTGTTACACCGGCGGGCCCAAGGCAGTGTCTCCTCTTAGTCAAGGACCCCGACCAGTTTTTGTGAAAACCTTGTATACCTTAAGCGTAGGTGCCCAAACCCACCTCCCCAAATTCCCCGAAACTAGTCTGAACAAAGGAAAAAGATACAATCAAAGTCAACCTGTGATTCATATGCCTTAAGCCTAGGTAGTTAACAGTGGACAATTATCAACAGGCTTGTGGTCATTCCCCAATAAACATAATAGAATGTATGATTCTATTCGATCACACAGATAATCAGGGCATTCTTTTAGGCAATGGAGAGCCCTGGGGCTCTTCCTTCTATTCGATCACACAGATAATTAGGGCATTCTTTTAGGCAATGGAGAGCCCTGGGGCTCTTCCTTCTATTCATCACACAGATAATTAGGGTATTCTTTTAGGTGATGGAGAGCCCTGGGGCTCTTCCTTCCGGGGGCCTGGTTTTCCAGTTGGTATTTCGTTTCCATATATACTGGGCACATAACTCAAAGTCCACAGTCTGGCCCAAGATGGAGTCCTGCTTTCAAGACAGAGCCTGTTCTGTTTCCTCCTTCAGCAGGGGACTGGTCACAAGTGACCATCTCAAGTGTCTGAGCAGGATCCTGTGGGGCGTTCCTGGAACAGCACCTCCCCCAGATCCTCTGCCTCAGCTCCTTGCTGAAGTACGTAGATAACAGTATTTGATGCAGATTTCCTCAGTTGTTTTGCAGATGTGAACACCTACTCCATCCCAAATGGAAGATGTTAACTACTTGATAAGCAACAGTACACAACCCCAGGCCTCCTGGAGCCTAAAGACTGATTTAAATTAACCTCTGTGACACCATGCTACTCCATCACCTTCAGCCAGAGAACTGTGTAGGAGCTGATCATATACCCTGTGACCCCTCTCCCCCATCTGCCTTTTAAAAGTGCTTTGCTGAACTCTTTTGGGGAGCTAGGGGCTTTTAAGGTCATGAATTACCTGTTTCCTTGCATGACCTTACAATAAGCATTTCTCTGCTCCAAACTCCTATGTTTCAATTGACTTGGCCTAACTGTGCAAACTTGCGTCAACACTCATACCATTTTTAGGAAGATGACTTAAGCTGTTTTCATGATTATGTGTGTCCCTCAGTTATGTCTGACTCTTTGCTACCCCATGGACTATAGTCTGCTAGGCTCTTCTGCCCATAGAATTTTCCAGGTAAGAAACTGAAGTGGGTTGCCATTTCCTACTCCAAGGGATCTTCCCAACCCAGGGATCCAACCTATGTCTTTTGCATCTTCTGTATTAGCAGGCAGATTCTTTACTACCACGCCACCTAGAGGCCTTCTTTCATGATTATCAGAGGCATTTGCAAGAAATAGTCTAAATTAAGTCTCACTTAAGTTCATGAAATAAGCTAGAATTAGTTTTACTTACTTGGATTAAATAGTTTTGGCTGTTTAGAAAATTCTCAAGTCTAGTCTTCATTTTGTATTTAAGTTTAACAATATAGAAGTACATCTGATGACATTATTTTGTGCTTTAAAATTTTTTGTGTCTACACATTAACTTTAGAATAAAACTGTTAGGTAGTTAGAATAGGAAAAAGGAGTCCATAATGGCGGTGGCTAAAAGACAAAGAAAAGAAAAGGCCAGTGAAAAAAGAACAAAGGAAGATCCTAGGACCGGAGTTAAAGCCTCAGTTTAAAACAAAACAAAACAAAAAAACCCGGCCTTCCTGGCTAGCCCAATTTACAAAGGGCAGGCTCAGGGAGAGGAGGAAAAAAAAAAAAAAGAGGAGCCAAATTTGAGCCTGGGGTTTCTCTTCTCTTTGTATCTTTTGGGTCCGCCTGCCTGCATGCCTCAAAGATGTATTTTCGTTTGGTTGCCAAATAAAACTGAATTGTAACACTGGTCCATCTGTAGCTTCAAATTTTTGCTGTGGCAAGACAGAACTGAGGAAATTCCAAACTCCCTTGACATCTATGGTGCCATGACTTGGATTTAACCTGGTTCAGATTTAACTCGGAAACAACCTCGGCTCGGCCCGCACGAGGCGGAGGCCAAGTACAGCAGAAGCAGAAGCCCAACTCTGCGAAAGCTCCTGTGGTGGAAGCTGAACATGAAGAAAACCCAGCGCATGGGAAGTGACAAGAAGCCCAGTGTGCTGGAAACTGGGACAGCAAAAACAAACTCCACAGAAAGCTCAGGCAGTTCAGTCTCAGATTCCAGAAGACCTCTGGTTGAGGTAGGAAGTCCTCACTCCTATGGCTGGAAGGACATATGGCTAACAAAATCTTAATTCCTATACAATCTCTTGTTTCTTGTTTCCTCAAACCCCCTGTGAACAGGCAAGCAGCAGTGGGAGTCCCAGGGTGTTCCAAAGGCTCTACTATCTGCTGTGCCTTAGTAGCTGTTGCCCAAGTGGGTGGGGGTTCTTCTGTCCTTAATTTCTTTTGTGTCAAGTATCAGGCCAATGAAAACTGTGAGCACAGGTCAGGTATTTAGCAGATTTTTCAGCAGGTTATGATGGAGATTTCTTGGCACGTTTTCCCCACTGCTTTTTCCTCCTGTTCTTCAGCTCCTCTGTCCATCTATGCCACTGCTTACAAAGTATTGGGCAGATCATCCTCTTTCCATTTTTGAAAGTTGTTCTTGAAACTGTTTACCTAAGGTTAAGACTCAAACCCACACAGCAGGCACTCTGTGCTATGCTTAGTTTCTCAGTCATATCTGACTGGGACTTGAGCCCAGCCAAAACCCACAATGCCTGGTTTTAGGACCTAATGAAGGTCAGGCTTTTGAAGTCTCATTGCAAAAAAATTCATTGAGAGACACAGCAATAGATAAGTTTGTTTGGATTTGTTTGGATTTAGAGAGAAGCACACTCCAAGAGTGTGGGCCATCACAGAGTGGAGTGTGGCATCCATGGAATGTGGTGTGGTTAGTTTTCACTAGCTGGGTGATTTCATATGGTAATGAGTAGGAGGATCATTCCAACAACTGGGGAACCACCCACTCCTTGGCCTTTTGACAGTGACTTAAAACTGTCTTGGCATGCAGACTGAGGATCAAGGTTTAGTTGCATTTGACTTGTCATCTTGGACCCATTTGATTTTAACCAATGTATGTTATTCCCTTGGGCTATGTCATTCTTTCAAAAGTTGGGCCTGCCCCCTTCCCTCCTGTTTCATGCTCTTTTCCTGAGCCACGTCTGGGCCCACAATGTTGCCTCTACATTCTTCTGGAGGGACAACCAGAAATTAGCTGACCCTTGGGAGGGAAATACTATATAATATCCAATCCCTCTAGATATTAAGGCCTTCATCTTCTATATTTCCTACTATATGTGCAAAAACAGCATATCTCAGTGAACCCACTAGGGTGGGTGACAGGCACACAATGCCTGCTAGAAGTCCATCTGTTGTCATCCCTTCAAGGGCAATTGGGCTTCCAGGGATAGTGTTTGCCACTTTGGGAGTTAGCCCTGCAGGCCGCTTGAGCCCAAACCCTTATCACCCTTGTCCTAAATTTACAAGTGTACCCCTGGATCAAATCTCCACTCCACTTTTGTGGAACATCTGGTTTATTGCCTCTTATCAATTTGTTCTTAAGCCACTTACTAACTCCTACAACCAGGACCCTGCCCCCTTCTAGGCAACATTGCTCCACCCCACTTATTATTAAAATACTCGTAATGCTCCCAACAGGACCAGATAACCCACTCCTTTGTCATTACTTCTGCTATTACCTAAAGTGGGTCTATGACAATGAAATATTTACCACTGGAAACACCCTAAACTGCTCTTATGGAGGACTAGGGGAGAAAATCAGTGACTTGCATTCTCTCAGAGCAATAAGAGGATAAGGCTCTTTCACCAGGTTCCCAGTCTCAGGGCACAAGCTAGGACTGCTTTACATCATGATATCTATTCCCATGGGCTCCCCTTGTGGCTCAGCTTGTAAAGAATCCTTCTGCAATGCAGGAGACCTGGGTTTGATCCCTGGGTTGGGAACATATTCTGGAGAAGGGAAAGGCTACCTACTTCAGTATTCTGGCCTGGAGAATTCCATGGACTGTATAGTCCATAGGGTCGCAAAGAGTCAGACAAGACTGAGTGACTTTCACTTCACTTCACATCTATTCCCATCTGTGGTAGACAAACCAGCAATGAGTTAAGATTACATCCCCTTAATCCTACCCAGCATTAGTCATGCTGGAGACCTTGGGGATGCCCAACTCCAGTCTGAGAGTCCAGGAGTTTGGCCTGCCTTGGCCTGCCTAGGGATCTGGTCCTTGGAAGGTTGTCACGCTTCAACCTTCTAGGGGATCTGCCAGTCCAGGGGTCCCAGGAGGCCGACCTGCCTCTACCTGTCCAGGGATTCGATCTCCAGAAGGCTGTCATGCCTCAGCTTGCCTGGGGATCTGCACCATGACCCTGGGACAACTGGCTCTCAGATTGCAAAAGTACTGGGTAGGATAAGCTTCAAAATACTCACCCCTAAGGAAGTCCACCCATGGAAATAGAGGGAAGCCTATTAGTTTTTTTCTTTTTTCTTTTCCTTCCTGTCATGATTGTATTTCAGTTGGGAAATAACCAATCCACTTCTCAACAGATGCCCTTGAGATACATCCTTGATAACTGGAAGCTGTGTGATCCTCTAACTCTAAGGAGAAGTTGCTTAAAATCCTTTTATGCCACTACATGGCCATGGTATCCTCTGGGGGACAAGGAACACTGGCCTGAGGATGGGAGTTTAAATTACAATACCATCCAGCAGCTAGACTTATTCTGCAAAAGACAGGGGAAATGGACAGAGATCTCCTATGTCCAAATTTTCTTCCGACTAAGAGATATGAAGGAACTCTGTTTTAAATAAGAGATTGTTGTATGCACTAAAAGTGAGCCTACTAGGCAAATGGTGTTACGCACAGACAACATAGAGAAGGAAGCCCCCTGTGGAGGCTCACCTCCCATGGCTCCCAAGTTTCCTGGTGCTCCTTCCTTGTATCCAAACATGCCCCCATATCCAGGAGCAGCTGGATATTTTTCCACAAAAGCCAACTCAAGTATGCCCCTTAGTTGAAACTGGAGGAGAATTTGGACCAACCTGGGTCCATAAGCCCTTCTCCCTTTTAGAACTAAGACAGATCAAACAAGACCTGGGAAGCTATACAGATGACACAGGCAAATATATAGGTACATTCCAACACATTACCTTGGCCTTTAACTTGACATGGAAGGACATCACGGTCATATTTAGCCAAACTTTATCTGACCCTGAGCATGCTATTGGGTCTTAAAGGAAGCCCGAACGTATGCTATGGGACTTCACATGTCAAGTGATAAATATGCAGTGGGGGAAACTGCGGTCCCCTCCTCAGATCCTAATTGAAATTATAATGACGGCACATCTGGGAAAGGGATCATTTTCTGATCTGTGTAAAGGCAGGACTAAAAGCATCCCAGCAAAAATCAGCTATACCTGGGTCTCAGCAGTAACTCAGAGCCCAACGAGAACCCCATGGCCTTTCTGAAAAGGCTAAAAGAGGCCCTCCAAAAGTTTACCAATCTGGACTTAGACTCTTTAGAGGGACAGATGATTTTAAAGGACAAATTCCTGTCCCAATGTGCATCAGACATCAAGATAAAGTTACAACAGCTACAGCAGCAGGACCTTGCTGCCTCTTTAGATGAGATGGCCCAGACAGCGGCCCAGTTATACCATTTATAACAGAGAACAGGAGAGGGAGGCCAAGGCACAGGAGAGGGAGAAAAGGAAAGCGGCATGCCCAGATGCTGGTCGCTGTCCAGGGAAGCCCTATGGCAAATTCTGAGTCCTTAAAGGACAAGGCATAAGGTAAATGACTAATCCATAGATAGGTGGGACATTGGGCCAAAGAGTGTCCAAATCAAGCCAAGTCTCCTAAAACAGCTTGCTACAAATGCCATCAACTGAGACATTGGGTGGCACTCTGCCCTGGGGACACAAGAGCCTCAAGGTCAAGTGCCAAGCCTTCCCTCAGGATAGTTCAACAGGACTGCAGCAGCCCGCTCCAGGGAAAAGATCTTTCCCTGCTTTTGAAATCTTGCAGCTATTGCAGTCTAATCACTGTTGCCTAGAAACCTTGGACCACTGGACAAAACCCTGAGAGGGATTGTCAGAAGATCCTCTGACCAGTCCTGAGGAAATCTGGTACACTGATGGAAGCAGCTTTGTCTTGGATGGAAAAAGAAGAGCCAGATATGTAGTAGTCTTGAATTTTGAGACCATAGAGGCTAAACCTTTGCCACCAGGTACTTCAGCTCAATTAGCTGAGCTCATAGCCCTGACTCAACCTTTAGAGCTGGGAAAAGGAAAAAGAGTAGCCATTTACATTGACTCCAAGTATGCTTTTCTGGTGCTACATGCACATGCTGCTATTTGGAAAGAAAGGGGCCACTTGACCACCTGAGGGTCCCCAATTAAATATGGTGATCAAATCCTTAGGCTCTTGGATGCAGTCCATCTGCCCACTGAGGTTTCAGTCTCCCACTGTAAAGTACACCAAAAAGGGAGCACAGAAGTGGCATGAGGGAACCAAGCAGCTGATTAAGCAGCTAACAGAGCAGCATTACAGAACAATGACATAATAGGGGTTGTCACCTTAGTTCCACAGACTAATTTGCTAGAAACTCCTTCATATATTAAAGGTGAGACTCTTAAAGCTAAGAGTGAGGGCTTTCAAGAAGATCATATGGGGTGGTTCCAAAAGGAGGGACTCCTTTTTCTGCCTGGGAACCTCCAATGGAAGTTGGTTAACTCCTTACATGTCACCACTTATTTAAGAGAGAAGGCCCTCCAAAGATTACTAGAAAGGTCCTTCAGAGGAACAGGCCTCCAAACAACTATAAGGCAAGTGGTCTCCTCTTGTCCCACTTGCCAATTAAACAACCCTCAAGAAGCTCAAAGACCCCAGCTGCCTCAGCCCATCCAACAACGTGGGACCTACCCAGGAGAGGACAGGAAGATGGACTTCACCCAAATGCCAGTCTCTCAAGGGTATAAATACCTATTAGCCATGATAGGTACATTCACAGGATGGATTGAAGGTTTTCCCACCCAGACTGAGAAAGAAGGAGGTGGTAACTGCTCCATGAAATCATTCGAAGATTTGGTCTGCCCAAGTCATTAAAAATGATAAGGGGACTTCATTTACTTCTAAGGTCACTTAAGGGGTCTCTAAAGCTTTGGGCATTACTTATTATTACTTATTACTTATTACTCCACTGTGCCTAGAGGCCTCAGTCTTCAGGAAAAGTAGAAAGACCCAACCAATTCTTAAAATCAGAGATAAAAAAGATAACCCAGGAGACCTCCCTGGGATGGAAGAAAGCTTTACCAATAGCTCTCCTCAACACCTGTATTGCTCCTAAGGGACAGGCTGGTCTTAGTCCTAATGAGATGCTATATGGGAGACCTTTTGTTTATGTCAATGACCTCTTCCTAGATCCAGAGGCTCAGACCCTCTGGTCTTACAGAATGGCCATCAGGCAATTTCAACAGGATATACACTTGTGGGTATCAACCAGGACCCAGAAGATTATAAACAGCCACTGCTATATACTCCAGGGACTCAGTTCCTAATTAAAGTCTGGAAAGATGGGTCCCTAAAGGCTCAACTCAAGCCCACATGGAAGGGCTCCTACCCTGTAATACTTTCTACCCCCACAGCAGTCAAGGTACCAGGACATGACTCCTGGACTCACTATTCATAAGTCAAGTCGTGGAAGAAAACAGAAGGGGACACTCAATACACCTGTGAGCCCTGGGAGATCTCAGATACTTATTCAGGACTACAAATGAGTGCCATTCTAATGAACACCCCCAGAATTAAGTTTCTGGGGATATGATTTCTCAGGATATCTCTAAAGAGCAAACACAGCTGGCCAGGGGTTGTACTCCAAAATAGACAGGAGATAGATCTCCTGATCCCTGAACAAGAAGGGACTTGAGCCATCTTGAATGAGACATGTTGTTTCTGGGTAAATACTTCCAGCTAAGTTAAAGAAAGTCTCACAGTCCTCAAGAAAAACATTCAGATCCTACTGGATCTCAAAGAACAAGCTGGAGAGTTCTCAGGGTGGCTACAATCTCTCTTTGGGGGATCCTTTTCCTGGTGAGGGGGATTTGGAGTGGGCTATTGTCCCTACAAATCCCTGTTATCACCATATTGGTGCTGCTTATGATTGCTCTGTGTATTATCAATTGTCTAACCCATTTTGTCTCTGCCCAGGTCAACAAGCTACAACATGCAGTGCCAAGTCAACAAGGATATATAAAACTACACCCGACCAAGGAAAATATCACTCACCTTTAGATGGACACCACTATAAGGACTCTGAGGCTTGAGATTAGCAAGAGGGGGAGGCCCAATGCCCCTTGCTATCCCAGTTCAGCAGGAAGTAGCCAGAGAGACCTCAACACCCCTATTCCCAAAGAATGGGGCCTCCCATCTCTTGAGGGGAGAATGTTAGGTAGTTAGAATAGGAAAAAAGAGTCCATAATGGTGGTGGCTAAAAGACAAAGGAAGGAAAAAGTCCACAAAAATAGAACTAAAGAAGGTCTGAGCACTGGAGTGAGAACCTCAGGTGAAACAAACAGCCCTCCTGGCTATGCCAATTTATATGGGGCAGGCTCAGGAGGAGGAGAAAACAACGTATAAAAAGAGGAGCCAAATTTGACCTGGGGGCTTCTCTTCTCTTCGTATCTTTTGGGTCAGCCTGCCCTCATGCCTCGAGGATGTATTTTCCTTTCCTTGCCAAAAAAAAAAAAAAACAAACCCACTGAGCTGTAACACTGGTCCAACCATCACTTCAAATTTTTGCTGTGGTGAGACATAACCAAGGAAATTACAAACTCCCTTGACTAAACAAACTTTTTAATATATGTATAATAATTTCCATCGCCTGGCTGCATCTAAATATCCAGCCTCTAATTTCCTCTTCAGTTCAAAATTACCAAGCTATTTGCCACTTCTCCAAAAGAAAATGCTATCAAAATTTGATGTCTTTGGAGATGTTGTTCCAAGTCTTTGAAATGCAATTCATTTCTATTTCAACAGCTAAAGTTCCTCTGCAAAAAGTCTGACCCGATTCCCACAAGATGACTTAAATTGTTTCCTTTGTTCTCTAACTTTAAATCATAAATACCATAATGTTACACAGGTTACATTATATTGTGTCCTCTAAACTCCTTGTGCACTGTGGCTGTATTTCTGATTTCTGTGTATAGTTCATATGTGTTGGGTTCACAGAAGGAATTCAGCAATTGAAGGAAGAAGAATTGCACCTACATGATCAAATACTATAGATATTGACATGAAACAGTGTATTTCAAATTTTTCATATGGTTAAATTAAAAATTCAGTTCAGTTCATTCGCTCAACAGGTCCAACTATTGTGACCCCATGTACTGCAGCACACCAGGCTTTCCTGTCCATCACCAACTCCCAGAGTTTACTCAAATCCATGTCCATTGAGTCAGTGATGCCATCCAACCATCTCATCCTCTGTCGTCCCCTTCTCCTCCTGCCCTCAATCTTTCCCAGCATCAGGGTCTTTTCAAATGAGTCAGCTCTTTGCATCAGGTGGCCAAAGTATTGGAGTTTCAGCTTCAACATCAGTCCTTCCAATGAATATTCAGGACTGATTGCTGTTAGGATGGACTGGTTGAATCTCCTTGCAGTCCAAGGGATTCTCACGAGTCTTCTCCAACACCACAGTTCAAAAGTATCAAGTCTTCGGTGCTCAACTTTCTTTATAGTCCAACTCTCACATCCCTACATGACTACTGGAAAAAACATAGCCTTGACTAGACGGACTTTTGTTGGCAAAGTAGTGTCTCTGCTTTTAAATATGCTATCTAGGTTGGTCATAAATTTCCTTCCAAGGAGGAAGCATCTTTTAATTTCATGGCTGCAGTCACCATCTGCAGTGATTTTCGAGCCCCCCAAAATAAAGTCTGTCACTCTTTCCACTGTTTCCCCATCTATTTCCCATGAAGTGATGGGACCAGATGCCATGATCTTAGTTTTCTGAACGTTGAGCTTTAAGCCAACTTTTTCACTCTCCTCTTTCACTTTCATCAAGAGGTTCTTTAGTTCTTCTTCACTTTCTGCCATAGGGTGGTGTCATCTGCATATCTGAGGTTATTGATATTTCTCCTGGCAATCTTGATTCCAGCTTATGCTTCATCCAGCCCAGCATTTCTCATGATGTACTCTGCATATAAGTTAAATAAGCAGGGTGACAATATACAGCCTTGATGTACTCCTTTTCCTATTTGGAACCAGTCTGTTGTTCCATCTCCAGTTCTAAGTGTTGCTTCCTGACCTGCATATAGATTTCTCAAGAGGCAGGTCAGGTGGTCTGGTATTCCCATCTCTTTCAGAATTTTCCACAGTTTATTGTGATCCACACAGTCAAAGGCTTTGGCATAGTCAATAAAACAGAAATAGATGTTTTTCTGGAACTCTCTTGCTTTTCCGATGATCCAGTCGATGTTGGCAATTTGATCTCTGGTTCCTCTGCCTTTTCTAAAACCAGCTTGAACATCTGGAAGTTCACGGTTCACATATTGCTGAAGCCGGTGTAAAACTGAGTAGAATAAGAAGTACCACAAATATGATCATTTCAAATATATAATGAAATACTTTAAAGTTCACACAAGAGGACACCAAACTAATAAACATAGATGGTTAACTTATTCATTTTTTTAATATAGCAATGTGACATTATGATACTATTTTACATCTAGTCTGTTTATAATGTAATATTAAATAATTAAACTAATATTAACAAGCTATATATTAACTCTGCTGCTTTTGGTAAGTAATCTGTATCAACTCATCTACAGGTAAACTTTATTGATTCATTCAATAAGTGTTTTTTAAGTATCAATTCTATATCCTGCATAGTGGCAGGAGTTGGGCTTATGAGTCAGATAAGACATTGATCCTGCCCCAAAGAAGTTTATTGCAATGACACATAAATACACAAGAATTTAAGAGAGTACTGAAGAGGGATATTTATTGCAAAATGGGCAAGATGTCAGGAAAAACTTCCAATGTGGAAAGAAACATTAAATGAAATGTTAAGCAGAGAAATAAGAATTAGTTCTGAAATCAAAATAGTTAAGGGATTAAGGGAGCAGAATTAGCAAAAGCACAGAGGTATAGATAAAATAGCTCAATTTATTCATGGGCTAAACATATTGATTTAAAACATTTTCCATCCTCTGGAAAAACAATTTTATACTATAAATCAAGATAAATATGTTCCTATACAGTCGACTCAAAAAAATACAGGTTCGAACTGCCTGTGTCGGCTTATATGCGTTTTATTAATTTTTTTCTTCCAGTAATAATTTACTAAGGTACTATATGACCTGAGGCTTGTTTATGAGAATGGAAGACTGATTGTAAAGTCACGCCTGAATCTTTCAACTTCTTGTGAGTCAGTATCCCTAACCTCTGCTGTTGTGCAAGGGTCAACTAGACTTTTGTCCAGTGAGTTGAATGTTGAACGCATGTGGCAAAGACTATAGAGCAGGAATGCTGGAAAGTTCCCAATGTACAAATGTAACAAAACCACTTAGAAGCACAAAACAGAAACCGTCAGTCAGTCCATTGCATCGAGGCAAGAACACATTTTAGTTTCACATGCTGTATCACAACTCCCCCACATTTTTCCCACTTCACTGTCAAGATGAATGTAACTTGCCCTTGGAACTGACCTTCTGGGTCCAAGACTATCACCTGAGTGGTCACTTCTATGCAGGCAAATGCTTAGATGCTTGAGGCCATAAATGACAGATTCATAGCACAGTGGACCTATCTTCCTTATTATTTTTATGGTTTTACATTTGATGAATCATTTTGTCAATTTCTCCCTCTTCTACTGAACCAGCACTATCCAATAGAATTTTTGGAAATAAGTCTGATGTGCAATATTTGCTTTCTCCAATACAGTAACCATTGGCTGTGTGTGACTATTGAATAATTAAAATAACAGAAAAAAATGAATTTTAAATGTGATGTACTTTAGTCACATTTTGAATGACTCACAAGAATAGTGGCTACCATGTTCGGGAACTCAGAAGAGCACTAGAGAGCAATCCTTCTATATTTAATTTGCTCACCATTATAATCTCAGCCCGAAATTACTTATAATGTCTTCATAAAACTTTCTATTCAGTTATCCCATAGGTAAAGTGAGAATAATTCTAGTATATATAAAACAAATGAAGATAAAGCAGAAGAGTACTTGAAATGCTGTTTGACACAAAGTAAGTGATGTGGGCTTCCCAGGTAGCTCAGCTGGTGAAGAATATGCCTTATTAACAATAAGATGAGTTGTCAGGGTATGTCCTGATCCTCTAAAACCTGCTATTCACACTGTTGACACTGAAGGGAAAGCGTTGACTAGGAGCTTATAAGAAATTGAATCTCAAATCCCCTTCAGACTTGCTGGATCAGGATCTGCACTAAAAAAAAAAAAAAAAAAAAGAAAGAAAAATCCTCAGGAGACCCCTGTGAACTAATCTGTGTCATGAATTGTTCAGGATTAACAAAGATTCCCTCTTGAAAGAAAAATTTTAACAGTTTGGGAAATGCCAACTGCAATTGCTTCTTTTCTCAAGAGCTTGTTCCCTGAGAAATTGAAATCCTTGGAGAGTATTTGACTCTATTTTATTTATTGCCTTGAACATCTAAACCCAGGACAAACCTCCACAGCACAGCAGTCATAACTTCTCAGGGGACTGTCCTGAGGATGTTTGCTTCACTGAAGATGCAGAAACACACAATGAAGACTTAGAATTGGAGATGTTGACCTGCGATGCAGACCAGCTTCAAAAATGGCTCTGACACCAAGGCTGTGCCTGCTCTCCCAGCACTAAGGACAAAAGAATTCTGGGTTCATATTACTCCCAACAAAACATTAATGCTATTTTCCTCTGAAAGCAGAAAGCCAGAGAAAAGAAAAATTGATGTTTAGTTTTCCAGGAGTAAAAAAGTAAGTGTTTTGATTTCATACTTGTGTTATAAGACTATTAAGTCTGAAAGCAATCACCTTGGGAATTCAGGGCAATGTCTCATGATATCTTCATTCATCCATATTATTATTCATTTCTTCATGAAATATTTTTTAACTTGTATGACGTGCCGGATGTGTGCTATTTACTTGGATGCAGAGGACAGTTTATTCTGATTTGGCCCATCCTCTGGCTTACAGGTAGCACTAGTGGTAAAGAATCCACCTGCCAGTGCAGGAGACAGAAGAGGCATGGATTCTATCCCTGAGTTGGGAAGATCCCTTGGAGGAAAGCATGACAACCCACTCCAGTATTCTTGCCTGGAGAATCCCATGGACAGAAAGCCTAGAGGGCTACAGTCCATAGCGTCGCAAAGAGCTGGACACAACTGAGTCGACTTAGCACACACACACTGGCTTACAGTGCAGCTCAAATCTTAACACTGCGGCACAGAAATGAGTTTTCTGAGCATGCAGTAAGAAGGTCCTATCACTTAAAAGGAATTGGAGGTTCCCATTATGACAGCAAATATAAAGGAAATTGAAAAAGAAAAAATTATTTACCAGAAAACAGAGATAAATGAGTTTGGTAAGGCTATTATTTCATGTGACAAGAGCAAATAAAATACAGATAGTTTGAGAGAACGTAACCCATCTCAGAAAATGAACATTTTCTGAAGTGGGAAGTAAAGTTTCTAAAACATAAACAGAACCAAATGTGAGCTGAGTCTGGCAAGAAGTAGGGTACATATTCACACTATCTTAAATGCAGCAGAGGAAATCTTTTCTCCACTGTCTCTGGAAGTGGATCGAATTCTGAAGTATGGTTGAGTGTATTCACTCATTAAGAGAAAGTGCCTCATTTATTTCTAAGAATTCAAATTGTTATAATATTTTCCTTTTATTTCACAAAGGGTATATTTTTAGATCTTTTTAATACTGTACATAAATTTTATTCTCTTCTCTTTAGATTCTTTTGAGATATATGATGACATCTGCTAATTATGCCATTACCTTAAAATATTTTCCAAGTTCAATACTTTTTATTTGCTTTCCATTTTGTCAATGCTCCTCCTTAAAAAGAATTCCCCCTGATAATTGCTCAGTCGTGTCTGACTCTTTTGTGACCCCACGGACTGTAGCCCACCAGGCTCCTCTGTCCATGGGATTTCCCAGGCAAGAATGCTGGAGTGGGTTGCCATTTCCTTCTCCAGGGGATCTTTCCAACCCAGGGATAGAACCCAGGTTTCCTGACTTGCCAGCCGTTTCTTTACTGTCTGAGCACCATGGAAGCCCTCAAATATTTTCCAAATTCAATAGTTTTTATTTGCCTTCCATTTAGTCAATGTTCCTCCTTAAAAAAAGTATATCTATAACAAAACCCAGAACTACAGATGTAATTTAAGTGTAGTACAGTGCTTCCTAATCTTACGGCACTCTGAGAATATGGTCATATTTGTATGAGGTAACAGGTTAAGTGGACAAGACAATGTGTCCAGTGGTGACCACCTAGGAGTCTGTGGATGTGACAGACTCAACCTGACTCCCTCAATGATGACCAAGACCTCAGCACTGTTATAAGCTGTTCATGACATTTTAGTACCATGGAAGATAAAAAAGAAAAATAGAATAAAAACCGTCTGATAATTTTCAAAACGGTAAATGGCTTGCAATTTCAGTTAAGTAGAACAAAAAGGAAAGAAAAAAATCTGAAAAACTGATAGTTGTTCAACAATTGCAACCTGTTATTAAAAACTTGACCATAAAGAACACCAGGGGCTTCCCTGATAGCTCAGTTGGTAAAGAATCTGCTTGCAATGCGGGAGACCCTGGTTCGATTTTTGGGTCGGGAAGATCCACTAGAGAAGGGATAGGCTATCCACTCCAGTATTCTTGCACTTCCCTTGTGACTCAGCTGGTAAAGAATCTGCCCACAATGCAGGAGACCTGGGTTCGATCCCTGGGTTGAGAAGATCCCCTGGAGAACGGAAAAGGCTACCCACACCAGTATTCTGGCCTAGAGAATGACATGGACTGTATAGTCTGTGGGGTTGCAAAGAGTCAGACACGACTGAGAGACTTTCATTTACTTTTCAAAGGACACCATAGGTCTAGATTGTGTCACTGGGAACACATCCAAACATTTAAGGTACTTTTTATATTCCAAGAATAGAAAGAGAACAATCATTTTTTAAATCTCTTATGAGGTCAAGAGGTTTTAAAAACAGTTCTAGCAAGAACATTGCAAACAAGAAAAATTAGAGATCCATCTTTCTTATGATTATGGAAATTTGATGTTAGCAATTTAAATCTAGCCATACACACATGTCCACATACATATACATCATACGGCACACAGAAAGTGAATTTATTTTAGACATACACCAATATTTAAATTCTAAAATGAAATATTTTCTTATAAAAATCTACTTTCAAACATTCAACTTAATGTCTAGAATTTGTATTTAATTTATTAATTTCTAAGACTGATCTCTATCACTATTTTTACCTACTCAGTCATATCACCTATACATAAGAGATTTATTTCTTCCTTTCCAACCCTTACTTTATTGCCTTATTGAATTTGTTAGTATGTTTAGTAAAATAGTGAATAGGAATGGAGACAGTAATTATCTTTGTCACTTTCACAGTATCATAGGACATATGTCATGTTCCACTATTAAGTTTGTTACTTGCTATGCCTGTTCTTTAAACAGATTTTAGAACTCATTATCTGTTCTGCATTTTCTATAAGGTTATTATTATTATTGGATGTTGTTTCCACTTCTATATTTTAGAAGGAAATCTGTAAAATTACTGTCGTTCCTTTCTTAAATTGAAGACCAGTGAAAACATTTGAAATGGTATTATAGCTTGAAAAATGAACCTGCATACAGATGACTTTGTAAAGTGCATACAAATAATTTTTTAAAAGTTCTATGTGCCCTTAAGAAGAATACATGTCATTTAATTGCTACGTGCAATGGAATTATGCATAAATTAAAAATTTATACAAATTTACAAATCTTGTTGAGATGCTCTTTAATCCTTGCCAATTTTGGTTAGATTTTCTATTTAAATTAATATTATTAATATATGTTAAAACATATTTTGGTACATTAATATTTTTTCACACTCATATCAGGATACAACTTTGTCAAGATTACTTAAAGAATTACGTATCCATTCTAAGAATAAATTTCACCTACAGGAGTTTTGATAGTTGCATACACTGTGCACTGGTGAAAGCAACATCTCAGTAATGACATGAAATGTTTTTAATCATCCTAAAATCTTTTATCATGGCCTTTGCCAGTTATTCTCCCATGTCCCATGCTGTCAGTTACTGATCTATTTTTATCTCCTTATAGATTAGTCTCCTTTTCTAGAACTTTATATAAATGGAAATATGCATCTTCTCTTCTATGCATATTGGCTCTTTTTACTCAAGATAATATTTTCAAGATTAATCTGCATGTATCTGTGATTTGTTGCATTTTATTGTTGAGTAGTATTCTACTCTGTGTGCATACGTATCACAATTCATTTTAGTTGGTTGAATACTTGCCTTATTTCATGTTTTTGGTTGTTAGTAACAAATACTGTGCTCATTTTTGTGCAAGTCATTATGTAGGCATATGTCTATTTTTATCTTGGGTAAAATACCAAAGATTAGAGTTATTAAATTATGTGTTGTCTTAACTTTATAAAAATTGTCTGTTTTCCCAATTCATTGGACAATTTTATACCTTTTTAAGCTATCTGTATTTGAGACCTCTGGTTGCCTCACATTGCCTCAAAACTTTGGGTTGTAAGCTTTCATTTCTGTTTCCTTTCTTCTCTCTTTTTTTGGTAGATGTGTAGTGTTTTTTCATTCATGTTTTAGTTTAGTTTTCATTTCCCTGATGAATAGTAACTTCAGTATCTTTTCGTATGCTTATTAATTATTCTTTTATCTTCTGTGATAATATCTGTTCAAATAGTTTTCTTATTTTTTACTTTGCTTGATTGTCTTCATATTATTTTCTTTTCAGTATTAATTTATATTTTCACTAACAGTCTGTAGTCAGTGGCTTGCTTTTAATGTTCTAATAATACACTTTGAAGAACAATTTTTAATTTGGATATAACAGAATTGATTGATATTGTATAGTTAGCATGTATTCTAATACATACTAACTATACAATATTATAGTTTAGTGTTTAAACTATAGTTTAAACTAACTTTAGTGTTTTTTCCAGAAGTTTAATAGTTTAGTTTTTTGCTTAGAATTAAGATTCATTTCAATTGTATTTTTATTTAGCTGTGAGGTAGAACATTTTAGATTTTGTTTCTTCTTTTTAATTTTTATTCAAGTAGAAATCATTTTTAATTTACTTTGATCCATAAACAGATAAAATAATCTGTTTATTATTTAATAGAATAGGGAACTGCATCTATTATTCTATAGCCTCTAATTTTGTGACTGCTTTTATACCCTCTTAGTTAATGAAAGATAAAAAGGCTTAAACATTATAATTGATTTTTCTATGTATTTTGAAGTGTATAGTTATCTCTTATTTTCGATTGATAACATATTGTAACAACAATTATTACCATTTTCAGAGTGTTAAACCTCGCTAATTAAATAATGAAGTTATTTTACTTTTCCAGGTTTATCAACTGTAAATGATGGGTCAGTAGAAGAACACATATACTTGGACTTTAAGGCATATTCACTTAAGCACTATATTTCTTTTCTCAAGCAAAGACAGAGGCATTTGGACCACAAGCAGGCTAACAGTGAGACAATTCGAGTATCGCATCTGCACAATGAATGTTGTCTGCGTTATTTTAATGTAAGAATAATATTAAAAATCTGATGATTTTATGTAGAAACTCAAATTTTTGATTTTAAGAAAAATAATTCTGAAATCTAGTAATAGTGTGTCTATTTTCACCCCTGGCAGAAATCAGTTGCTGGTGAATAAAAGATTCTGCACTTATATGGGATTTGCTCTCTCTAGGTTGATGCTCAGTTAGCTTCTGTCATTTTTAATAGGTCTTCTAAGTTTTCAAGTCTGCAAACCACACTTTAGAAAAAAAACATTTAAAGATAAATAAAATGTTCAAACTAGGGAGTAATCACTTAAAAACCTAAACTGATAATCAGTCAGAAGGCTGAAATACTTTTAAATTAGGTAATTTAATACCTTTAATATAAAGGTGCAAAAACATTTAATTAAGAAAGTATTACTTAGGTAAACTTATCCAGAGTTAAAATTATTCACAGAAACCAAGAGAATATTGAAATGATTAATTTCCTGTGTAATTTACCATTAATAGGGGGCATAGCCAAGCCATGAGTCCAAAAACTGTCCCTTACTCTCTCCCCTTCAGAAACTAACCAGAGAGAAATGGCTGCAGGAAATCACTCCTCAGTGACTGAGTTCATCCTCGCTGGGCTCACAGAACAGCCACAGCTCCAGCTGCCCCTTTTCTTCCTCTTCCTAGGAATCTATGTGGTCACGGTGGTGGGGAACCTGTGCATGATCACACTGATAGGGCTCAGTTCTCACCTGCACACCCCCATGTACTATTTCCTCACCAATTTATCCTATATTGACCTCTGTCATTCCACTGTTGTCACCCCCAAAATGCCTGTGAATTTTGTGACAAAGCAGAACATCATTTCCTATCCTGAATGCATGACTCAGTTGTATTTCTTCATTGTTTTTATTATTGCAGAGTGTCACATGTTGGCTGCAATGGCATATGACCGCTATGCTGCCATCTGTAACCCCTTGCTTTACAATGTCACCATGTCTTATCACATCTGCTTTCACCTCACAGTGGGAGTTTATATTTTGGCCATCATTGGATCCACAATCCATACCGGATTTATGTTGAGACTCTTTTTCTGCAAGAACAATGTGGTTAACCACTATTTCTGTGATCTCTTCCCACTCTTTGAGCTATCCTGTTCCAGCATCTATGTCAGTGAATTATTGGTCATATTCTTGAGTGCATTTAACCTCCTGACTCCTGCCTTAACTATCCTTGCCTCCTACATTTTTATCCTCTCTAACATCCTCCAAATCCACTCCAACAAGGGCAGGTCTAAAGCCTTCAGCACCTGCAGTTCCCACCTCTTAGGTGTTGCTATTTTCTATGGATCTGCATCATTCATGTACCTGCAGCCATCATCTGTGAGCTCCATGGACCAAGGGAAAGTGTCCTCTGTGTTTTATACCATCCTTGTGCCCATGCTGAATCCCTTGACCTACAGTCTGAGGAATAAAGATGTCAAATTTGCTCTGAGGAAAATTCTGGACAGTAGAAAACATTCATGAATAGAATCTGTATCGTGATGTCATAGTAATAACTTGCCATGAGTTAGATTTGTTATTCAAATATTTATAGTTTCAGTGACACTTCCCCATATAACTCATCTCCAACATTCTCTTCCTGGACACTTCTTCAAAGGTATATTACAAAGATTATGTATGGAGAAATGGAAGAGTAAAATAAAATGTTCTTGAGGATTAACAGAGCCTTTGTTTTATTTTTAATGAACTACAATAAAGCAAGAACTACAGCAATGATGATGATGATGAAGAAAATTATAGTAATATATTTTATTATGCTTTTATTTGTAGAGATGTGGAAGGACCTAGAATCTGTCATATAGAGTGAAGTAAGGCAGAAAGAGAAAAACAAATATCATTTGTTGTAAAGGAAAAACTAACATTGTAAAGCAATTACACTTCAATAAAAATAGCAAATAATGAAAGATTTATGAAATATAAACACTATGCCCTATCTTTGAATGGGTAAATATTTACCATATTCCCTCACGGCAAGCTCTAGTGTAATTGAAGCTTATTTCACTTGAGTAAATGATTGAGTTTTTTGACAGTTTCAATGTGGAAAAATGATTGAGAAGCACTGTGTCACCCAATTGTAAATCTTTTAAAAATAATTGAAGCTAATACACTTAATTGTATTTTATAAGTGTTCCCTAAGGTGAATTTACAATTTATCTTATATTATGCTAAAATCTAAGACTGCTTCCAGTTATTCCAGCTTTGGAAAAAAAGCAAAAGTATATAAAAAAAAGAAGGTTTATGAAACATAATTGCCTAATAACAAACTATTTCATTAAATATACAATTTAACAAGTAAAATTATTATTAGTGATATTGTTATTATTAATTATTATTGTTAGTGAAATTATTATAATAATAAAAATTATAATTTTTTATTTTTTTAAAAAAAATACTACATCAATATTCTGAATTCTTGCCCCATAACTCTAAAATTCAATTATATATAGATTTCATTTTTTAACCAATTATTTATATTACCTATTTCTATAAAAATTCAATACATTTACTACATGAAAAATGACTTTAATTCATTATTAAAAATTTCTGGTTTTATTAACAGTAAGATAAATTGTCAGAATATGTCCTGATACTCTAAATCTGCTATTTGCAGTCTGGACTATGAAGCCACAGCACTTGTAGAAGCTTGTAAGAAATGCAGAATTTCAGATCCACCTTAGACCGGCTGGATCAAGATCTGCATTTTACAAAATCCTCAGGAGATCCCGTGAACAAATTTTTATCACTAATTGGTAAGTTCAGGATTGACAAATTATACCTTTTGAAAGAAAATATTGGATAACTGGGGACACGTCACCTGCAATTGCCTCTTTTCTCAAGAGACTGGCTCCTGAGAAATGAAAATCCTTGGGGAGTATTTGACTTCATGTTATTTATTGTCTGGTATATCTAAATCCAGTACAAACGTTCATAGTCCGGTGATCACAAGAGCTCAGGGGAGAACTGAGAAAGGTCAGGATGTTTGCTACCCTGAAGCTGAAGAAACAACACTGAAGACTTAGAATTGGAGATGCTGATCTGTGACGCAGAACAGCTTCAAAAGTGACTCTTGAGACCAAGGCTGTCAGACCCGCTCTCCGAGCAGTAAAGACAGCAGAATGCTGGGTTCGTATCACTCCCCACATTAACACTAGTGCTATTCTTCTCCGAGAGTACATTGTGAAATAGATTTGGCATTGAGATTTCCAGAAACAAAGAAAGGTGAGTGTGTTAATTACGTACTTGGTATTTGAGACTTCAATTATGAAAGTAATAATCATTGGCATTCAGGCAAATATTCCACAACACCTTCGTTTATATAATTATCAATTTATTCATAAACCATGTTTTTAAACTTGCTATGATGTGCCAGATGTGTGCTATTTTCTTGAATGTTGAGTTTTAAACCACTTTTTCACTCTCCTCTTTCACTTTCACAGGAAGCTTTTAGTTCTTCTTCGCTTTCTGCCATAAGGGTGGTGATATCTGCATATTTGAAAGTGAAAGTGAAAGTGAAGTAGCTCAGTTGTGTCCAACTCTTTGCGACCCCATGGACTGTAACCTACCAGGCTTCTCGGTCCATGGGATTTTCCAGGCAAGAATACTGGAGTGGGTTGCCATTTCCTTCTCCAAGGGATCTTCCCTACCCAGGGATCGAACCAGGGTCTCCTGCATTGTAGGCAGATGCTTTACCATCTGAACTACCAGGGAATCTGAGGTTATTATTTCTCCTGGAAATCCTGATTCCAGCTTGTGCTTCATCCAGCCCAGCATTTCTCATGATGTACTCTGCATATAAGTTAAATAAGCAGGGTGACAATATACAGCCTTGACGTACTCCTTTCCCAATTTAGAACCAGTCTGTGTTCCATGTCCACTTCTAAGTGTTGCCTCCTGATCTGCATACAGATTTCTCAAGAGGCAGGTCAGGTGGTCTGATATTCCCATCTCTGTAAGAATTTTCCACAGCTTATGGTGATCCACACAGTCAAAGGCATTGACATAGTCAATAAAGCAGAAGTAGATGTTTTTCTGGAACTCTCTTCCTTTCTCAATGATCCAACGGATGTTGGCAGTTTGATCTCTGGTTCCTCTGCCTTTTCTAAATCCAGCTTGAACATCTGGAAGTTCACAATTCATGTACTGTTGAAGCCTGGCTAGGAGAATTTTGAGCATTACTTTGCTAGCGTGTGAGATAAGTGCAATTGTGCTGTAGTTTGAGCATTCTTTGGCATTGCCTTTGTTTGGGATTGGAACCAAAACTGACATGGATGTCACTAGATGGTCAATAACAAAATAAGACTGACTGAAACAAAGATGGAGAAGCTCTATATAGCCAAAACAAGACTGGGAGCTGACTGTGGCTCAGATCATGAATCTTTATTGCCAAATCCAGACTTAAATTGAAGAACGTAGGGAAGACCACTAGACCATTCAGGTATGATCTAAATCAAATCCCTTATGATTATACAGTGTAAGTGACAAATGGATTCAAGGGATTAAATTTGTTAGTGTGCCTGAAGAACTATGGATGGAGGTTCATGACATTGTACAGGAGTCAGTGATCAAGACCATCTCCCAGAAAAAGAAATGCAAAAAGGCAAAATGGCTGTCTGAGAAGGCCTTACAAATAGCTGTGAATAGGCAAGAAGTGAAAGGTAAAGGAGAAAAGGAAAGATATAGCCATTTGAATGCAGAATTCCAAAGAATAGCAAGGAGAGATAGGAAAGCCTTCCTCAGTGATCAATGCAAAGAAATAGAGGAAAACAATAAATGAGAAAGACTAGAGATCTCTTCAAGAAAATTAGAGATACCAAGGATACATTTCATGCAAAGATGGGCACAATAAAGGACAGAAATGGTATGGACCTAACAGAAGCAGAAGATATTAACAAGATGTGACAACAATACACAGAAGAACTATACAAAAAAGATCTTCATGAGGCAAATAATTACGATGGTATGATCACTCACCTAGAGCCAGACATCCTGGAATGCGAAGTCAAGTGGGCCTTAGGAAGCATCATTACGAACACAGCTAGTGGAGGTGATGAAGTTCCAGCTGAGCTATTTCAAATCCTAAAAGATGATGCTGTGAAATTGCTGCACTAAAAATGCCAACAAGTTAACTAAAGTAATAGCATAGATAATAAAATAAAAATTTGATAAAATGTTCATGGTTGATAATTCTGGAAGTACCAAGATTTATGAATTATTTAGAGCTGTAGAGGCAATCTTTTGAAGAATAGACAGAAACAAAAATCATTTCAGAGCTGTTCTACAGAGTTTAATCTATCCCTGAAGTAAAGAATGTTAAGGATGATGATTCAGAACTTGTAGTTTTAATTATAATGTATTTACATTTTTACACTCATTATTTTAATAAATATTGTAATCTCCCTAGGTGACTCTGATGATCAACCATATTGGGGAATCTCTGAATCAAAGACACTCTGTGTTCAGATATGTTCTTTTACATCTGAATATAAAGTGACCAGCTCACAGAACTCCATCTTACCCACAAGCATATCATGAGATCCTGTTCCACTTGACTATGTGAAGTGATGATAAGTTGTGTCTATATCATGTTCATGTTCATAAACTTGAAATCTTGGCCTCGATGTAAAATTCTTCTGACTTGAAATAGGTTGGAATCCAGAAATTTGGAGGAAAGAAGAGTGCTCAAATGAATAGTAGAAATGTTCATTTGGACTGACTTTAAAACTCTAGAAATCAGTGTTTCTCTTAAACTTTATGAAATATCTCAATTATAAAATTCTTGAAGTTTGTAATTTCTATTCTAGTTCAACCAGAATCATAGTTTGTTCTAGAGTGGCAAAAGATGCTAAAGAAATCCCCACATTATGTATGTCCTCTGATGACCATTAAAGAATGATCTCGACAGGATTACACTCTGCCGCACACACAAGCACATACATATGTCCATAAATCTTTCCCCCTGTCTCTCACACACCCTAACATGAGTGTACACAGAAGTACACTCATTTTCTCATTTTTAAACCTAGAACCTGCTGAGAAGAAAATGGACCCTGGAAATCACTCCTCAGTGACTGAGTTCATCCTCGCTGGGCTCACAGAGAAACCAGAGCTCCAGATTCCCCTTCTGGTCTTCTTCCTAGGAATCTACTTAGTCACGGTGGTGGGGAACCTGGGCATGATCACACTGATTGGGCTCAGTTCTCACCTGCACACCCCCATGTACTATTTCCTCATCAATTTGTCCTTTATTGATTTCTGTCTTTCCACTGTCATTACCCCCCAAATGCTGGTGAACTTTGTAACAGAAAAAAATATCATCTCCTACCCTGAATGTATGACTCAGCTCTATTTCTTTATTGTTTTTATTCTTGCAGAATGTTATATGTTGGCTGTAATGTCATATGACCGGTATGTTGCCATCTGTAACCCTTTGCTTTACAATGTCATCATGTCTTATTATAGGTGCTTCCAGCTCACAGTGACAGTTTATATTTTGTGCATCATTGAATCTGGAATCCACACAGGCTTTATGTTTAGACTTTATTTCTGCAAGGCCAAGGTGGTTAACCATTATTTTTGTGATCTCTTCCCACTCTTGGAGCTGTCCTGTTCTAGCATCTCCAAACCTGTGATACAAATGGAGAAAAAAAAAAAATCAGTTGGAGAGTCACTGCAGAATCTTATGATAGTCTCACTAAAGAGATTCAAATTTCTATGCTCAACACCAGTAATCATGGGTAATAAGGCCTTACCAGTAATTTTCTTCTACACTTTAATCTACAGTTTCTTATAAGATTGTGTTGCTTTCTTCTCTCTCTCCAATCCTAGTATCACTTTTGTTTCATTTGATATAATGAAAATAGTACAAATATTTCAAACCTGTCCTGATCAAAGGAAAAAAAAAAAAAAAACTGCAGAAATCTTATTGTCTCACTAAAGAGATTCAAATTTCTATGCTCAACACCAACAATTTTTATAAAAGCGGCCCAACAGATTTTTTATCTTTATACTAGTAATGCTGTATTATTTATGGAACAGCTACTTCTAGTAGCCAAAAAACCATAATTTACAACCAATTGCCATTTCATGTCAGTTTCATCTTAGAATCATTTCTTCTTTTCTTTCATATGATTCCTTATTTGCTTCTGAGCATTTTGTCATTGGGTTACTATAAATCTGGGTCTTCTCTGGTGCCTCAGTGGTAAAGAATCTGCCTGCCAATGCAGGACAAGTGAGTCCAATCCCTGATCCCTTGGAGAAGGAAATGGCAATCCCCTCCAGTATTCTAGCCTGGGAAATTCCATGGACAGAAGAGACTGGTGGGCTACAGTCCAGGGGCATCAAAATAAAGTCCGGCATGACTTAGAGACTAAGCAACAATAAATATAAATTCTCATGAAATTCTAAATACACAGCTGTTTTTGTCTCAAACCATTGTATTCATTACTGACAGGTCAATGTTCTTTGGATAGTGTTCAAACTTACTCACCTGTAGTGTCTAATTATAGAACAAAAACACATATAACATAACATTATTTACTACCCTTGTATTTAATTATCCATTCATTCATGGATGTCAGATATTCATTTTCCAAGTGGTCTCATATTATTTGACTTAGTTTCATCAGTACTATAAAAGAAGGCAAATGGCTACAATTAAAATTCCTATCCTTTCAATTAAAATAAATTTTAAAAAAGATTAAAAAAACTCCTATCATAGGCATAATTCCTACTCTGTTATATATATAGTCTAGAATATATATATACATGTATTTTTATATGTATATACATATATACGTATACATATATTTCTCCTAATGAATATTCAGGATTGATTTCCTTGAGGATTAACTGGTTTGATCTCTTTGCAGTCCAAGGGACTCTCAAGAGTTTTCTCCAACACCACAGTTCAAAAGCATCAAGCAAAAGCATTCAGCCTTTATGGTTCAACTCTCACATCCATACGAGATTACTAGAAAAACCAAAGCTTTGACTAGATGGACTTTGTCAGCAAAGTAATGTCTCTGCTTTTTAATATGCTGTTTTGGTTGGTAATAGCTTTTCTTCCAAAAAGCAAATGTCTTTTAATTTCACGGCTGCAGTCACCATCTGCAGTGTTTTTGGAGCCCAAGAAAATAAAATCTGTTGCTGTTTCCATTGTTTCCCCATCTATTTGCCATGAAGTGATTGGACAGGATGCCATGGTCTCAGCTTTCTGAATGTTGAATTTTAAGCCAGCTTTTTCACTCTCCTCTTTCAGCCTCATTAACAGGCTCTTTAGTTCTTCTTCTCTTTCTGCCATGAGGGTGGTGTCATCTGCATATCTGAGATTATTGATATTTCTCCCAGCAATGTTGGTTCCAGCTTGTGCTTCATCTGGCTCAGCATTTTGCATGATATACTCCGTATATAAGTTAAATAAGGGTGATAATATACAGCCTTGACCTTTACCAAACTCCAACTCTCTTTCTTGCTTCTTTTACTCAGCACACTGAAGTAGCTGTAAATCATAGTCTGCTCACCTATAAGGTGGAAATCCAGACACACATATTCCCCTTCAAATATCCCAGAATTTTGCAGCCACAGCAAATCCAATGTTAAATAAACCGTTTAATGCGTGGATGTGGGGCATCTTGCTTGAATCTGAAAGAACTCTAGGGAAGGTGTTCAAAACAAGAGATCTTTTATCCTTTGTTTTTTCCAAGTGGTCCATAGATGAGTAGAAGTGACAAGATCTGAGAGATTTTATCTAAAATGCATAATTTCAATCCATTTATAAGACTTACTATCAGAATCTGCTTTTGATCAAGATCCTTAGGTTATTCCTGTGCACATTAAAGGTTTAGAAGTTTTCAAAAAGTACTGATATCTTATATTATCCTCTAAAATTTTGACTTTATTGACATAGGGTGTACCCTGGGTATTGAAATAATAATAAAATAAACTCCCTTGTTTACTTGAAAGGAATATCCAAAAATGAGAAAGACTAACACATGCAATTGTAAACTGGTAATAATAATTGAATCGATATGTTTTAACTACACTTTATGGTATCTCTCCTCACTTGAGTGTCCAATTTACTTTGATTCAGTTAAATGTTAGATTATTTCCAATTTTCTGGTTTTGGAACAAAAAATAAAAATATACAAGAAAATACAAAAACAGAAGGAATATGAAAATAGAAGGAATAAGTGCCTAATAAAATGTTTCTTTATACATGTAACTTAGCAACTAGAATGTTTACTAGTGAAGATCTCCAAAAATTAATAATTACATCAATATTCTGAATTCTTACACCAAAACTTTAAATCCAACTATACATAGGTTTGACTTTTGAATCAATATTTATATTTCCTATTTACAATTAAAAGAATTAATTGTATTTTTATACAAGGTTAATTAATTTTACTTCATTATTTTAAAAACTGTTGTCCTAGTAACATTAAGATAATTAGGGCAGAAATAAATGAAAGAGAAACAAAGGAGACTATAGCAAAAATCAACAAAACTAAAAGCTGGTTTTTGGAGAAGATAAATAAAATAGACAAGCCATTAGCCAGACTCGTCGAGAAAAAAAGGGAGAAGAATCATATCAACAGAATTAGAAGTGAAAATGGAGAAATCACAACAGATAACACAGAAATACAAAGGATCATAAGAAACTACTATCAGCAACTATATGCCAATAAAATAGACAACTTGGAAGAAATGGACAAATTCTTAGAAAAGTATAACCTTCCAAAACTGAACCAGAAAGAAGTAGAAAATCTTAACAGACCCATCACAAGCACAGAAATCGCTACTGTACCAAAAATCTTCCAACAAACAAAAGCCAAGGACCAGATGACTTCACAGGTGAATTCTACCAAAAATTTAGAGAAGAGCTAACACCTATTCTACCCAAACTCTTCCAGAAAATTGCAGAGGAAGGTAAACTGCCAAACTCATTCTCTGAGCCCACCATCACCCTAATACCAAAGCAGACAAAGATGACACACAAAAAAGAAAACTACAGGCCAATATTACTGATGACCATAGACGCAAAAATCCTCAACAAAATTCTAGCAAACAGAATCCATCAACATATTAAAACGATCATACATCCTGAACAAGTGGGCTTTATCCCAGGGTTGCAAGGATTCTTCAGTTCAGTTCAGTCCAGTTGCTCAGTTGTGTCTGACTCTTTGCGACCCCATGAATCGCAGCATGCCAGGCCTCTCTGTCCATCACCAACTCCCAGAGTTTACGCAAACTCATGTCCACTGAGTCGGTAATGCCATCCAGCCATTTCATACTCTGTCGTCCCCTTCTCCTCCTGCCCCCAATCCTTCCCAGCATCAAGGTCTTTTCCAATGAGTCAACTCTTCACATGAGGTGGCCAAAGTATTGGAGTTTCAGCTTCAATATCAGTCCTTCCAATGAACAACCAGGACTGATCTCCTTTAGGATGGACTGGTTGGATCTCCTTGCAGTCCAAGGGACTCTCAAGAGTCTTCTCCAACACCACAGTTCAAAAGCATCAATTCTTCAGCACTCAGCTTTCTTCACAGTCCAACTCTCACATCCATACATGACTACTAGAAAAACCGCAGCCTTGACTAGACTGACCTTTGTTGACAAATAATGTCGCTGCTTTTTAATATGTTGTCTAGGTTGGTCATAACTTTCCTTCTAAGGAGTAAGCGTCTTTTAATTTCATGGCGGCAATCACAATCTGCAGTGATTTCAATATTTACAAATCAATCAATGTGATACGTCACATTAACAAATTGTAAGATAAAAACCATATGATTATCTCAATAGATGCAGAGAAAGTCGTTGACAAAACACAACATCCATTTAGGACAAAAACCCTCCAGAAAGCAGGCATAGAAGGAACATACCTCAACATAATAAAAAGCCATATATGATAAACCCACAGCAAATATTATCCTCAATGATGAAAAATTGAAAGCATTTCCTCTAAAGTCAGGAACAAGACAAGGATGCCCACTTTCACCACTACTTTTCAACATAGTTTTGGAAGTTTTAGCCACAGCAATCAGAGAAGAAAAAGGAATAAATGGAATCCAGATTAGAAAAGAATAAAACTCTCACTGTTTGCAGATGATATGATCCTCTACATATAAAACCCTAAGGACACCACCAGAAAATTATTAGAGCTTATCGATGAATCTGATTTCGGTGTTGACCGTCTGGTGATGTCCATGTGTAGAGCCTTCTCTTGTGTTGTTGGAAGAGGGTGTTTGCTATGACCAGTGTGTTCTTTTGACAGGACTCTATTAGCCTTTGCCCTGCTTCATTCTGTACTCCAAGGCCAAATTTGCGTGTTACTCCAGGTGTTTCCTGACTTCCTACTTTTGCATTCCAGTCCCTTTTAATGAAAAGGACATCTTTTTTGAGTGTTAGTTCTAGAAGGTCTTGTATGTTCATAGAACCATTCAACTTCAGCTTCTTCAGCATTACTGGTCGGGGCATAGACTTGGATTACCATGGTATTGAATGGTCTGCCTTGGAAATGAACGGAGATCATTTTGTTGTTTTTGAGATTGCCCCCAAGTACTGCATCTTGGACTCTTTTGTTGACTATGATGGCGACTCTATTTCTTCTAAGGGATTCCTGCCCACAGTAGTAGATATAGTGGTCATCTGAATTAAATTCACCCATTCCAGTCCATCTTAGTTCGCTGATTCCTAGAATGTCGATGTTCACTCTTGCCATCTCCTGTCTGACCACTTCCAATTTACCTTGATTCATGGACCTAACATTCCTGGTTCCTGTGCAGTATTGTTTTTTTACAGCATCAGACTTTACTTCCATCACCAGTCACATTCACAACTGGGTGTTATTTTTGCTTTGGCTCTATCTCTTCATTCTTTTGAAGTTATTTCTCCACTGTTCTCTGGTATCATGTTGAGCACCTGCAGACATGGGGAGTTCATCTCACACTTACTAGTATACTAAGTGGGAAAAGAGGGAAATTGTGCAAATGGCATGAAAAGAGAGAAGACCTACTCTACAAAAATTGAAAATAAATTGAGAAGGTTCAAATTTTCCTCAACACGGTGAGAAAGAAATAAGATTGTCAATAAAATTATTTTAATTAAACACAGAACCTTCCTGCCCTGTGACTAATTGCACAGAGAGATAGTTTCTAATCAAATCTGTCTCCTACTTGGATTTTTTCTCAGAGCAGTTTTCACACCTTTATTTCTCAAGCTGTAGATTAAGGGATTCATCATGGCCACCACATTGGTGTAAAAGGGAGAAGAGATCTTTCTCTCATTCATAGACCCAGCAGAAGATTGTTTGAGATACATAAATATACATGATGTAAAGATCAGAGAAACAGCAATGATGTGGGAACTGCAGTTGTTGAAGGCTTTCTTACCTCCGTGGAGCATATGTGGAGGGTGTTGGTGAGGACGAGGCGGTAAGAGACAAATATGTTGAGATTAGGTGTAATGATGCTAGTACCTGCCACAATGGAAAGTTCCAGGTCGTTGATGTAGGTACTTGGGCAAGAGAGCAGGAACAGAGGGTGGATATCACAGAAATAATAGTTGATGGTATTTGCATCTTAGGTCAGTCTCAACATGCATCCAGTGTGAGCCATGGCACAAGAAAATGCCACCAAGTAGGAACCAAGTATAAGGCTGGAGCGTACTTTAGAGGACATAACAACATTATAAAAAAGGGGTTGCAGATGGCCACATAGCGATCATAGGCCATTGATGTCAGCACATAGATCTCAGAAATACAACACAACAACAAAAACCAGAAAAAGTAAAGCTGAGTCATGCACCCCATGAAGAAATAATATTCTTCTTTGATACAAAGTTAATGATCATTTTGAGTGTAAACACAGAAGAATAACAGAGATCTATGAAGGACAAGTTAAAGAGGGAAAAGTACATGGAGGTGTGTAGGTGTGAACTTATCCCAATTAGAATTATCAGCCCCAAATTTCCCATCACAATGACCATATACATAACCAGAAACAGGAAAAACAGGGGGAGCTGGAGATCTGGTTGGTCTGTTAATCCCAACAGAATGAATTCGGTCACAAAAGAGTAATTTTCAGGAGTCATTCTTCTCTAAGGGAATCTGTGGACTCAGGAGAAATGGGTAGTATTAGAAAACAACTCAGTTCTTCTCATAGTATTTCATCCTACAATAGAGTGTATACACTGACAATGCATGAGCTTAGACCCTACCTAGACCCATGGAGTTTACATTTACCATTATCATGATACAAAGTGAAATGGACTTTCACTTTATCAGAGCTTTTATAAGCTAATATAGCAAAGACATCACAAACTTAGCCTATAGTGGGAAGACTGCAGGTAAAGATGACTCTGGAAAAACCAAGGGACAAGAACTGTTGATCAGGACAGGGTTGTATTAATTTGCTCTCAACGTTTCCTCATTCACCTCAACTCTTCCCTCACCAGTAAAATTGGACGCAGTGATCCTAGCAACCTACTGCTAGCTTCCAATGCAGATTAGTCTTGACTGGTAGGAACCAAGAACACTGCTTTTAATACAAAATGAAGGCACCAGAATCCTCCTGAGCTTAAGTTACTTCCCCTGTTAGAGAGTAAAAGCTACAAAGGTAGAAGACTGTCGTTCCACCTACTTAGAGGAGACTTCCTGATTGAGATACTCTTTGGGCCCCTGAATGACTCTGAATATTCTCTGACCAATTCCCTGAAGAGATCTTCCCACAAGCTTCACTTGAGTCTCAGAAGTACACAAAATGGGAAAGAACAGGTATATTTGGGTCCCTGGATTTTCATCTCAAAACAAGGATTATGTGTTGTAAATTGAATTCAGAAACTTACCCTCCTTAGTTCAGAAAACCTCAGGGCTGGCTCTCTTATCAGTGGTCTCTACCCAGTTGATATTGAAAATTCATTTTCGGATTCTTGAGGCTTAATTCCTTTGATTCTAAGGGAGACAGCCTAGACTTATGTCGACATATTCCTTGGAAATTTTTCTTAACTAATATAAAATCTGATAATTATTTTCAGTCCTTTCGAGCAGCAGAGGAAAAAGAAGCTTTTTTATTATTATATTTGCTACCTGATTAGACACAGAAGATTTAGTGTGTAATGATGTGATGCATTTGGTTAAAAATAGGCTAGAAGCTTGTTCAGTCTTTTTTCCAGGGTGTAGATTATATGTATAAATGGGAATAAGGCAATTATATATCTCGGATCATGATCTGTCTTTCATTCCTTGGGTACTCACTCTTTTACTCCTTTTCATTTTAGGTATTGTACATCCTTCAGTGTAGATCTGAAGTAAATTCTCATCTCCTCATTACGTTAATCTCTGAAGGAAAAGCTACTAAATTATTTCTTTCCCTCTTTATTCCCATTTCCCAAATGTATATATTTTCTTTAAGGCTCCTATTTCCAGGTTTCCTTATTTCTTTATCTGAAAACGTTCAAGTGTCATAAATGCCACTAGATTCTCCACCATAACACTCATCAGACTTTTTTGCCCCCTGAATACCTGTGTTTCTTTAGAAACTGTAAATTGTATAAGGAAAAACATTTTTTTCTATTTTGTTTACTATATGGCTCCTAGATCTAAGACAATGCAGAATACATAGGCAAAACTCAATAAATATTTCTGAAAATCATGTTATTTTTCTCTAAGAGCCATCAGAACACATTCAACATTTTTCTTACACCAAATCACAACATCTACAACCACAACGACCTCCACCCATGTCCCTTAGCCACCACACAACTTCTGGCTTTTGATGTTTAAACTGAACTATTGTAATATTGAACTTTAGTGGCTTCTAATGATTATTTTAGCATTTTCCAACACACTCTTATTTAGCCATAAACATTGTCATTAAACTCACTCTTATTTAGCCATTAACACCGAAGTCTGAAATCATTGCTCTATCCCTCTCTAGTTCAAGTACCTTCTATGGTTCTGAGAGGGTAACAGGCAAGAAGGCCAGGGGTCTCCAAACGGAGGAAATAGGCTGTAAGTGTCACATTTTTTATCTCTCTCTTAAGCAGTAGGAGGAAACAAGCTAGTGTAATGTTTTTTCCCCTTCTGTATACAAATATAAAAAGAGGTTTCTCTTAAAATTTTGTGTTGCCATAATGACACCTAGTTCTACCTGAAATTAACTTTTCTCAAACCTTGAGCTAACCAATGCATTTTTCTTAGGGAAATGTTTGTCTTAAGCTATGCTATTGTACTATGTATTTACTCGGTCTTCAAGTTGGTTCCACTTGACAAACCAGTATGTTATACTCATACATTGTTCTCCTAATCTATGTTAATGAAACTATATATTTGTATGGAAATCTGCCTTTCTTCAAGATTCACGTCAATCATTTTATGGCCAGGGATGACTCACCTGGTCCCACTGTTATCTTAATGCATGTTGTGGGTGAGGGGCCTGGTGCCATTCTCTGAGTTTTGAGTCATTTTCTTTCTTTAATTAGCAGACTGCCAGTAGCTAAACATCAGGCTAAAGACTAGCAGGGGGTAATCTTTCTGCTCCCTTCTGATGTCTATGTTAGAAACTTTCTCTATCTCTTTTATACTTTAATAAAACTTTGTTACACAAAAGCTCTGAGCGATCAAGCCTCGTCTCTGGCCTCAGATTGAATTCTTCTCCTCCGGAGGCCGAGAATCCCGGTGTCTTTTGTGGTTCAGCAACAACCTTTCAATTCTCCATACTCACTTGAAAATTCAAGCAATGTAATAAAAATATACTTCTCAAAATTATGATTAACTCTTGATTAAATATAAATAAGAAATTGAGTCAGAGTTATCTTTGATGAGAACCCATAAAAAGACCAGTTTGATTCATGAAGTATTTTGGACAAATTAGCTATTGTACAAAATTTAACCTTCTCAAAAACCTAAAAAAAGAAAATTGGAGGATGTTTACTTTTCTGAGACAATGCAATTGCTTTGGGAAGTTCAACCTATTTTAGAAATATATTTCTGCTTGTATGTGAAAAAGAAGCATTTATAAGTCTATATACACACATTGCTTACAATTAGTGGAAGTGTTATAGCCACGTGCTCTGGGAAACAAGCTCACTCAGAAGGGCGATGCAGATAGTGAAGTGCAGTTTATTACACCGGCGGGCCCAAGGCAGAGTCTCCTCTTAGCCAAGGACCCCGACCAGCATTTGTGAAAATCTTTTATACCCCCTGTGTACGCCTCTGAACCCACCACCCCAATTTCCTTGTGACTTACATAAACAAAGGAAAGGTAAATACAATCACAATAACCCCATATACAAACAATCAATTATCAATAAGCCCGAGGTGACAGAAAAAAATCTATGACCTGTCGGGAGGTAGGGGGATTAGTGTATGTTTTCCCTGAGGTGATGAGTAACCTGAATAAAATCTTCAAGATTCCCCTGTCCGGAGGGGGCCTTGTCCTTCTATTGTCGTTTCCACAGGCACTAAGCACAGAGTTCAGAGTCCATTAGAGAGGTGGCCGAACATGATCAGCACGAACAGGCCTAAGATGGAGTCCAGGCCCCATGAATTCCTTCTTCAGAAGGAGGGGAAGATTATAATTTTACAATATAAGAGGCTTCTCTTATTAGTAGAAAAGCATCAAACTCTCAAAAAAAAAATCTTCAAATTGCTAAAAAAAAAAAAAGTAGTTTCCCCACACACAAAACAGTGACTTGTACTACCAAAATTAAGTGATTTATTCATTTATTTTCATAACAACTTCTAAGAGAGGGATGGAAAAGACCAATAGGCACTGAATTTCTAATGAATACAAATTAAGAGCATGTCATTTAAAAATTTGGGGTTTTTTGAAATTTTTTCATAGCTCCCTACTTCTTGTTGAGAATCTTTCTAATATATTGTATAATATTTAAATCGACTAGTCTAACTAAATTAGGTAAGAGAAGGTATGATATATGATGTAGCATATTGGAAAATAATCCAATGTAAAGAAAAAATCACTAATTATATGAACAGAGGTTAGAAATACCCCAGGAAACTTCACAAATGCTTATGATATTAATATTAAGTAAGAGACACTAGGCTCTCTTCAGGGAAATACTTGTACCAGTCCTGGCTCTCCATCTCAAAGGAAGTCTGATTATGCACAGTAAAGATCCCAATAGAAGTTATAATGTATTAAAAGCTGGCTAAGCTGACTGTGTTTCTCAGACCCTAAGTTAAGATAATGAAGCAGAAAGAGGATCTGTCAATCCATGATTCATGGGATCAGTGCTCAGTTTTCATGTCCTCTTTAAAACCAAGTGGCCATATTTGAGCGCCCTTTCATTTGCTCAAAAAAAATGTCATAGCCAGAAATTTCTGAACAAATGAAAGAATGAAAAATAGGATGCAGAAATGTGTCTTAACAAATCTCACAGTGTAACAGTACATGCATTATTTGAAGAGAAGTGCATTAATCTAGGGTTTACCCTATTTAGGGTATTAACTATCCTATCAATGAACCACTTACAGGACAAGTTTCTTGCCTCTGAGATTTGTTAGATCATAAATTCTCCAAACAGTCTACAACATAGTAGATGATAGATGAGAAAAACACTGGGTCTAAAGATCTTTTTCCTAAAGGGGAAAAGAAAGCCTTACTAATTTACTTTTCTGAGACAATGCAATTGCTTTCGGAAGTTCAATCTGTCTTAAAAGTGACAATATTCTTCTGGATGAAAACTACCACAGTGCAAAAAATCAATCTCTGATAACTCTCCCTGTGAATTAAGGAGGAACGTTATTTGTCTCTGAGTCTGTCCTTGTCAGAGAATGGGGATTTTATCATTTGGAAATGTTTTAGAAGCATTTTAAAATGTTTTCAAGATAATCGAAGTAACCAGCTCCCATTGGTGGGAATTTTGACTTGGATAAGATTTGAAATAATTTAAAAAAAAGTTGCTTTAAGGAATTTCCCAAATGAGAGCTCTTAAGAAAAATTCTAAAAATCAGGTTAAGATCCTTGAAATATATGCCCAACATTTTTAATTGCAGAAAACTTTATAATACTATGGGAGAACAAATTGGTAATTATTTTACAATCTACTTTCACCTCCTCTTATCTCACTCTGAGAAGACTGAGTTCTTCAGAGGAATGTTTGATAGGTAAGGAAAAGTTTCAAACTCATTCTATGAGGCCACCAAGAACTGCTACCAAAGCTAGACAAAGATACCACAAAAAAATAAAATTATAGGCCAATATTACTGATGAAAAATAGACGCAAAAATCTTCAACAAAATCCTAGCAATCTGCATCCAACAATACTTTAAAAAGGTCATACACCATGATCAAGTGGGATTCATCCCAGGGATGCAAGGATTTTTCAATATCCACAAATCAATCAATGTGATACACTACACCAACAAATTGAAGAATAAAAGCAATATGATCATCTCATTAGATGCACAATAAACCTTTGACAAAATTCAGCACCCATTTATAATAAAAACTCTCCAGAAAGTGGGCATGGAGGGTACATACCTCAACATAATAAAAGCCATATGCAACGAACCTATGGCAACCCACTCCAGTATTCTTGCCTGGAAAATTTCATGGACAGAGGAGTCAGCAGGCCACAGTCCATCGGGTCACAAAGAGTAGGACACAACTGATCAACTGTGCACCTAGTCACTTAAGCATTTTAGAGTAACCATTTCACCATATTTTCTCAAAAGGAAAGTAATCCAACATCCTAAAAACCAGTCATAACTTGAGCTAGTCTCCAAATATTTCTTTCAAATTATCATTCTCTAACAGTAATTTGAGGACTTTATACCTTAAAATCCATGAGGAATTAGCCAGCAAAAGCAGAAGTGATTTAGTTTTGCCCACGTCACACACAGTGATGGAGGTTAATGAGTTTAATTTTTTAATTATCAAATTACATTTCATCCTACCCATAGAAATCCTGTGATCTCCTTCATATTTCTAGGTCTTGAGAAAAAAAAGAGGAGAATCATAAAAAAGAGCCTTTTATTTTCAAAGATTCCTAATCCCTAATTTGAGATTTAATCACTAATAATTATTTTATCTTCTGAAAAAGTCCTCTAACTTTCTCCTCACATGTAACCACAACTTTTCTACCCTCATTTCAAAAAACACTGCTATTGATTGGTCGCTGTGTATCATAAGTTTATGAAAGCTTTATGGACTAAATAGTTAATGTACTAGATGGAATAGGTAAAAACCCTTGTTTAAATGCAATTCCTAAGCCTCATGAGAACTCCCTACAAAAACCTCTAATTTATTGGCAGTGTGGCTTGTTAAACCTTGGGCTCATGACAGGATTCTAGACTCGTTAATCTCCCAAAGCCCTGTTCCTTGAATTACAAACACTTGCAGGTGGTCCATTTATTTTTCTTATTTTTTTGGAAGAAATAACATCCTTACTTAAGCCAGTCATCTCCCCAATATTCAGATCCATAAGGCCTCTCATTTCCCAACAACAACAAGAACAAAATAAACTATTTTCATAAACAAACAAACAACTAAAAAATACCCATCCTGAAAAAAATTCATGTACCATCCAGGGACAAAACACAGTCAAATTTCAAATTAGAATATTTTCTTCTATGCCATGTTTACTGGAACAAAAATAATGAGATAAAGGAGCAATAACTACCCTGAGCTATACTTTCCCATCCAGGCAGTATATGTTAACAATCTGTTATGTGAAGGACTGGCTGTATAAAAGTAAGAAAATTCTTTGTCAAGAAAGCAAAATGTGTACTGTTAACAAAAGCAAAATTGTTTATACTTAACAATTTTGTTAAGTATTTATGTAATAGTCATTATGTAACCTTATATCTCAGGGATTAAATGAAATATATTCTTGCTCAAGGAAGACAGGAAGGAAGAGAAGAGAAAACATTGTCTGATTCATGCTTCCGATGGCAAGTTGTGTATGATATCCATGAAGACACCATGTTAATCTCAAGTTCCCTGATTTGATCATCAGTAGACCTGTCTTCTATTTCTACAGGGAAAAACATTCAACTGAAAGAAAAAACTGGTTTAATAAATTTTTTAAATAGTATTAATAAAGGAGAGAAAATGAGGAAAGGAAATTGTGCTAGTGGGTAAGAAAAAAGAGACCTATTCTAAAAAAGTGGAAATAAATTGAGAGATGACTTAGATATCCTGCCACATGGTGGAAAAGAATTAAGAATATTGTCAATAAAATTACTATGATTAAGCACAAAACCTTCCTGCCTTTGACCAACTGCACAGAGAGATACTCTAGTCTATTCAAAATTATCTCCTATTCAGAGTTTTTCTTATAGCAGTTTTCACATCTTTATTTCTCAAGCTATATATTAAGGGGTTCATCATGGCAACCACATTCGTATAAAAGACAGAAGAGACTTTTTCCTCATCCATAGACACAGCAGAAGATGGTTTGAGATACATAAATGCACATGATCCAAAGAACAGAGAAATAGCAGTGATGTGGGAACTGCAGGTGCTGAAGGCTTTGGACCTGCCCTCTGTGGACTTGATTTGGAGGATGTTGGTGAGGATGAGACAATAAGAGACAAAGATTGTGAAACTGGGCACAACGATGTTGATGCCCACCACAATGAAAACTACAAGCTCATTGACAAAAGTACTTGTGCAGGAGAGCTTGAGCAAAGGGTGGACATCACAGAAATAATGGTTGATGGTGTTTGCATCACAGAAGGTCAGTCTCAGCATGCATCCAGTGTGAGCCATGGCACCAGAAAATGCCATCAAGTAGGAAGCAAACATAAGCCTGGAACACACTTTAGGGGACATAACAACATGATACAAAAGTGGCTTACAGATGGCCACATAGCGATCATAGGCCATTGATGTCAACACATAGATTTCAGGAATGACAAAAAAACAGAAGAAGTAGAGCTGAGTCATGCACCCCATGTAAGAAACAATATTCTTCTTTGGTATGAAGTTAATCAGCATTTTGGGTGTAAATACGGAGGAATAACAGAGATCAATGAAGGACAAGTTAAAGAGGAAAAAGTACATGGGGGTGTGCAGGTGTGAATTCAGTGCAATTAGGATGATCAATCCCAAATTTCCCAACACAGTGACCATATACATTCCTAGAAACAGAAAGAATAGAGGGAGTTGGAGATCTGGTTGGTCTGTTAATCCCAACAGAATAAATTCAGTCACAAGAGAGTAATTTCCAGGAGCCATGCTTTTCTAAGGAAATCTGTGGACATAGGAGAAAGGGTTACATTAGAGAACAACTCGGCTCTTCCACAGTATCCCATCCTACAAAAGAGCACTGTTGTCTTTCTTGTTTAGTCACTAAGTTTTATCCAATTCTCTTGGGATCTCATGGACTGCAGCCTGCCAGGCTCCTCTTTCAATGGAATGTCCCAGGCAAGAATACTGGAGTGGGTTGCCATGCCCTTCTCCTGGGGATCTTCCCAACCCAGGGATTGTTCCCTGTTCTCCCGCATAGCATGCAGATTCTTGACCGACTGAGCCACCAGAGATGCCTTTATTAGAGCTGTTATAGGCTAAATATAGCAAAATACATCACAAACAGAGGGAAGCCCAGTCCTGTCTTATGCAAGCATACCTGCTGGGAAATCCAAGGGGAAGAGGGATGGATTAGGATATCATCGTTCTACTGTCATCTCAACACGTCCTCATTCACTTGAACTGTTCCGGCACCAGGATAACTGGAGGCAGTGATCCTAACAACAGCCTGGTGTTTTCTTGTAATGCAGGTTAGACTTGATGTGGTAGGAACCAAGAACACTGTTCTAAACCAAGATGAAGGAACCAGAATCTATGAGAAATATGTTACTCCCTTGTCACAGAGCAAAAGCCATACAGGTAGGAGAGAGTTACACCTACTTAGAGGAAACTTCCTGACTTATATATCATTTGTGCCCCCTCCTGTCTCTGAACATTTTCTGATCCCTCTCCAACAGGTGCTTCCACTAGTTTCACTTCATTCACAGAACTGGACAAAATGAGAAAGTGTGGGAATATATCAGGTCTCTAGACTTTTCTCTCAAAAAGGGGAATACATTACTATAAACCGAATTCAGAAATGCACCCTCCTTAGTTCAGAAAAACCTCAAGGTTGGCTCCCGTATCAGTTGTCTTTACCCAGTTGATACTGGCGATGCAACTTCCAGTTCCTAAGGCTTGATTTCTTTGATTCTCTGATGAGATGGCATCAACATATGCCCTCGAAATCTCTGTGAATTACTGTGATCTCTGATAATAGTTTTCAGTCCTTTCACGCAGTATAGAAAAATTAAGCCTTTTGTTTTCACACTTGCTACTTGATAGGACACAGAAGATTTAATGTGAGTGTAATGATGTAATGCATTTGGTTAAAAACAGGTTAGATGCTTGCTGAGTCTTTTCCCCAGGAAGCAGATTAGATGAAAACAGGGAATAAGGAGATTATTGATCCCCTTTCATGATCTGTCTTTAGTTCCTTATGGACTCTCTCTTTTATTCATTTTTCACTTTACTCTAGGGATTGTGCATCCCTCAGGTGGATCAAAGTATATTCCCAATCTCCTTATTATCTTCACCTCTGAAGGGAAAGTTACTATATTGCTTCATTCTCTCTTTATGCCCATTTACTAAGTGGACACGTTTTCTGCAAGGGTCCTAATTCCAGAGTTCTTTATTTCTTTTTCTAAAATGTTTCAAATATTGAAGTAACTCATTTCTGCTGTTCTCTCTCAGGAAATTTCTGAAATTGTTGGTAATGTTGTATGTTCTTTCCAGAGTTTATCCTTTTAATATATACCCCAAATTTCTACCTAATTCTCCTGCTGGGTCATTTTCTGTAACATTTCAATAACTGAAGTTACCAATTTTTTCTCATCATAGAAAAGGGCAGGGGCCTATGGAATTGGAGAGAGTGTTGTGAATCTTGCCTTCCTTCTTCCACTCTTACTAGCTACAACACTTGGAACAATTTACTTAATCTCTCCTTTCAAATGTTTAAAATAGGGGTGGTAAAGAGAACATCTCTTTCATTGGGCTGTTGTATTAATAGATGAAAAATATCTAACTGAAATGGTTGGCACTGTACCTGGCATATGGTGAATAGTCAATAAGTGTCAGCTGTCATTATTTATATTATCATAAATTCCAGTAGCATCTCCCTTATAACATTCAACAGACTTCTTCCTTTAATTCCTGTGTTCCTCTATAAATGGTAAATTCTCTAAGGACAAACATTTATCCTCCCATGTTTACTATTTTGCTAATGAATCTCAGAACAGTGCAGAGTACATAGAAAAAAACTCAGTGGCTCTTTCTGAAAAGCAAGTTCTCTTTTGCCTGAAACCCTCCAGAATATATTCAACATTTCTCTTATGCTAAGCACACCATCTACAGTCACAGTGTCCTTCATCCATGTCCCTCAACCACCACATGACTTCTGGATTTCATGTTTAAACTGAACTATAATGTTGAACTACTGTGGCCACTATTATTCTAGCATTTTCCTAGCTATTTATTTTTATTTAGTCATGGACACTGCTGCTAGAATAAGGTCTGAATCATATCTCTGGCTCTCCCTAGTTCAAGAATTTTCAATGTTTCTCCATTACCCACTTGAAAACTGAACCTACGGAGTAAAAATACAGTCTTAAAATGATGATTAAGTCTTTGCTAAAACTAATGAAGAAACTGAGTCAGAGTTATCTTTGATGAGAAGCCATGAAAATACCATTTTGATTGATAGGAGTATATTTTATACAGATTAAATATTGAACAAAATTTGGCCTTCTCAAAAATATAAGAAAGAATGTTGGAGGATGTTTAAATTTGAATTGCCTTGAGAGCTTCAAGCCATTTTAGAAATAGGTATGTATTCTAAATTTAATTTTTTGAGGAATCTTCATAATGTTTTCCATTGTATTGCCACCAGCAGTGCACAAACATGTCCTTCTCTCCACATCCTCATTAATACTCCATTTTCTTTTTGATAATAGACAATCAGAGCGTTGAAGTGATATCTTACTGGGGTTTGATTAGTCTTTCCCTGAGATCAGTAAGCTGCGCATCTTTCCATGTGTGTGTTGACCATCTACTTGTCTTTTATGGAAAAACGTCTATCCAGTTTCTTTGCCCATTTTTAAATTGGGTGGTTTATTTTCTTGACATTGACTTCTATCAGTTATTCCTATATTCTGAAAATCAACTCTTTATCAGCTATGTCACTTGAAAAGCTTCCATTCAGTATGCTGCTTTTTCATTTTTTAAAATAATTTTATTTATTTATTTAACTGTGGCTGTGTCAGGTCTTTGCTCTTGTGCAGGCTTTTCTCTAGTTGTGGAGTGTGGGGGCTACTCTTCATTGCAGTGGCATCTCTTATTGAGGATCAGGGTTCTCTATGGCATGAGAGCTTCAACAGTTGCTGCACTTGGGTCAGTAGTTGCAGCTCCCAGACTTTAGAGCACAGGTTCAGTACCTGTGGCACATGGGCTTGGTTGTTCTGTGGTATGTGGCGTCTTCCCAGATGAGGGTTGAACCCATGTCTCCTGCATCGGCAGGCAGATCTTTACCACTGAGCCACCAAGGAAGCCCTGCCTTTTCATATTGGTGACAGTTTCCTTTACTGTGAAACAGTTTTTCAGTTTAAGCAGTTCCATTTATTTATGCTTTTGTTTCTCTTGGCTAAGAGGACATGGCCAAAGAAATACTGTTAATTCTAATGTCAAAGAGCATTTGGTCTATGTATTCTTCCAGAAATTTTATGATTCCAGATCTTACCTTTACTTTTTTAATCCATTTTAAGTTTATTTTTGTATGCGGTGTGATAGTGGTTCAGTTTCTTTTGCATTTAGCTGTCCAGTTTTCCCAAAACCCTTTATTGAAGAGGCTATTTTTTCCACACTTTGTCTTCTTGATTCCCATGTCATAGATTCATTGACCAGACAAGTGTGGGTTCATTTCTGGACTCTCTATTCTGTCCAATTGATCGACATATGTTTTGTGCCAGTACTAGGCTGTTTTGATCCCTATCCAGAGATCAAATTGCCAACATCTGCTGGATCATCAAAAAAGCAAGAGAGTTCCAGAAAAAACATCTACTTTTGCTTTATTGACTATGCCAAAGACTTTGACTGTGTGGATCACAACAAACTGTGGAAAATTCTTAAAGAGATGGGAATACCAGACCACCTAACTTGCCTCCTGAGAAATCTGTATGCAAGTCAAGAAGCAACAGTTAGGACTGGACATGGAACAAGAGACTGGTTCCAAACTGGGAAAGCAGTACGTCAAGGCTGTATATTGTCACCCTGCTTATTTAACTTATATGCCGAGTACATCATGCAAAATCCTGGGCTGGATGAAGCATAAGCTGGAATCGAGATTGCCAGGAGAAATATCAATCACCTCAGATATACAGATGACACCACCCTTATGGAAGAAAGTGAAGAACTAAAGAGTCTCTTCATGATAGTGAAAGAGGAGAGTGAAAAAGTTGGCTTAAAATTCAACATTTAGAAAACTAAGATCATGGCATCCAGTCCCATCACTTCATGGCAAATAGATGGGAAAACAGTGGAAACAGTGGCAGACTTTATTTTGGGGGGCTCCAAAATCACTGCAGATGGTGATTGCAACCATGAAAGTAAAAGACACTTGCTCTTGGAAGAAAAGCTATGACCAACCTAGATAGCATATCTAGTCTAGTCGAGGCTATGATTTTCCCAGTGGTCATGTATGGATGTGAGAGTTGGACTATAAAGAAAGCTGAACACTGAAGAATTGATGCTTTTGAACTATGGTGTTGGAGAAGATTCCTGAGAGTCGCTTGGACTGCAAGGAGATCCACCAGTCCATCCTAAAGGAAATCACAGACAGCCTACAGAGGGAAGGCCCATGCTACCATACGCAAAAAAAAAACTGCTTGGAAAACCAAGGAAGAAGAAGGGTGGATTAGGACACTATTGTTCTACTCTCATCTCAATATTTCCTCTTTCAGTGACCCTAGCAGCCTGGCGCTGGCTTCTAATACACATTAGACTTTATGTGGTCAGAACCGAGAATTCTGTTTCTAATCCCAGAAGATAGTCTGTGAGAATTAAGTAACTTCCCCTGTCACAAAGTAACAGTCATAAAGGTGAAAGAGTGAGAGTTTTATCTTCTTAGAGGAAACTTCCTGACTGATATGTTTGGAGCCCACTCATGTCTTGGAACACTCTCTGATCCCTCTCCAACAGATTCCCTGGGTTCACTTGTGTCTCAGAACTACACAAAATGAGAAAGAATAGGCATATATTAAGTTCCTCAAATTTCACCTCAAAACAAGGAATAAGTATTGTAAATTGAATTAGATATGTAAGTTGAATTCAGAAACTCACACTTCTTAGTTCAGAAAATCACAGAGCTGGTTCCTTTATCATTGATTGCCATTGTGTTGGTATTGGAAATGTAATTTCAGGTTCTTGAGGCTTGATTTCTTTGATTCTAGGAGGAGACAGCCTAGACATATGCCTAGGAAAGGTTTATGATATAGTGCAATTTCTGATTATATTAAGTCCTTTCAAGGAGTAGAAAAAAAAACAAAGCCTTTAATTACACACTTGCTAGTAATTAGAAACAGAAGATTTAATGTGAGTATAATGATGTAATGCTCTTGGTTAAAAACTGGGTAGAAGCTTTGTAAGTCTCTTCTCTGGGGTATATATTATATATATATATAATTATATAATTTCCATATATATACATAATATATAATTATATAATTTCCATATATATACATAATTGGGCTGGAAGAAACACAAGCTGGAATCAAGATTGATGGGACAAATATCAATAACCTCAGATATGCAGATGACACCACCCTTATGGCAGAAAGTGAAGAAGAACTAAAGAGCCTCTTGATGAAAGTGAAAGAGGAGAGTGAAAAAGTTGGCTTAAAGCTCAACGTTCAGAAAACTAAGATCATGACATCTGGTCCCATCACTTCATGGGAAATAGATGGGGAAACAGTGGAAACAGTGTCAGACTTTATTTTGGGGGGCTCCAAAATCACTGCTGATGGTGATTGCAGCCATGAAATTAAAAGACGCTTACTCCTTGGAAGGAAGGTTATGGCCAACCTAGATAGCATATTTAAAAGCAGAGACATTACTTTGCCAACAAAAGTCCATCTAGTCAAGGCTATGGTTTTTCCAGTGGTCATGTATGGATGTGAGAGTTGGACGGTGAAGAAAGCTGAGCGCCGAAGAATTGATGCTTTTGAACTGTGGTGTTGGAGAAGACTCTTGAGAGTCCCTTGGACTGCAAGGACTAATCCATCCTAGAGGAGATCAATCCTGGTTGTTCATTGGAAGGACTGATGTTGAAACTGAAACTCCAATACTTTGGCCACCTCATGTGAAGGGTTGACTCATTGGAAAAGACCCTGATGCTGGGTAGGATTGGGGGCAGGAGGAGAGGGGAACGACAGAGGATGAGATGGTTGGATGGCATCACTGACTCGATGGACATGGGTTTGGGTAGACTCTGGGAGTTGGTGATAGACAGGGAGGCGTGCTGCAATTCATGCATGGGGTCGCAAAGAGTCAGACATGACTGAGCGACTGAACTGAACTGAACTGAATGTTCCCTGACTTGATGATTTGTTGGCCAGTCTTATATTTTCACAGGGATAGCTAAGCCAAGACTAAAGCAGAAAATGTATTACAATAAATAAATAAAATTATAATGAAGAATAAATAAGATAATAAATGTTCTTCTAAATAGTATTAGTAAATAGGAACATGTGAGGAAAGGAAATTATGAAAATGGTAAATAAGAGAAGTCTCCTATTTGATAAGTATAAATAAATTGATATGTCAAAAATTTCTTTTAATATGGTACAAAATAGGATAATAAGACTGCTAATAAAATCATTAAAATTAAAAAGAGAATATCTCTATTCTGTGATTATTTGCAAAAAGAGGTGTGGTTTCTAATCAAAACTATATTCTACTTATAGTTTTTCTTAGAGCAGTTTTCACATCTTTGTTTCTCAAGTTGTAGATTAAGGGGTTCATCATAGCAACCACACTGGTGTAAAACAGAGAAGAGACTTTTTGCTCATCCAGAAATGCAGCAGAAGGTGGTTTAAGATATATAAGTGCACATGACCCAAAGAAGAGAGAAACAGCAATGATGTGGGAACTGCAGGTGCTGATGGCTTTGGATCTTCCCTTTGTGGAGCTGAAGTGGAAGATGCTGGAGAAAGTGAGACCATAAAGATAAAGATGGTGAAACTGGGCACAGTGATGCTGATGCCCACCACAGTGAAAACAACCAACTCATTGACATAGGTGCTTGTGAAGGAGAGCTGAAGCAGAGGGTGGATCTCAAAGAAACAACAGTTGATGGTGTTTGCATCACAGAAGTTCAGTCTCAGCATGAATCCAGTGTGAGCCACGGCCCAGAAAATGCCATCAAGTAGGAACCAAGCACAAGGCTGGAACACACTTTGGGGGACATAATGTTATACAAAGTGGCTTACAGATGGCCACATAGTGGACATAGGCCATTGATGTCAGCACATAGATTTCAGAAATGACAAGAAAACAGAAAAAGTAGAGCTGAGTCATGCACCCAATGTAAGAAATGATCTTCTGGGTCACAAAGGGTCAGACGCAACTGAGCAACTGAACTGAACATTTAGAATCCTCTGGCTTGATTCCCCCTCCACTTAAAAGAAGTCCAATTAGAGAGATGCACGGTTCCATTGCTAACTAAAACATGATCAAGTTGCTAAACAATCAGCAAGGTTGCTTCCTTTACAAGGTTACCACCCATAATTATTAAAAATTGTATTTTAAGTTATTTATATTTTTTCAAACTAACCAAAGATATAAATTACTCATTATAAAGAGCAGTTCTTCTATGTTAATAAACAGATTCCATTTTAATTTTGAGGCACACGAGACGAAAGATTAGTGATCAGGCTTAACTCACTCTTGGGGACCCTCAAATTGTTATAAAATACGTAATAGAGTACATGCATCTGTATTCTGTAGGTTTCCAAATGGCCCAGTTAATTTCACTTGTTTAGATGCATTTGTTTCCATTTGAAAAACAAGTTTCTAGGGGGAAATACTAGTTTAAACAAACAAAACTCTAACCAAGATCAACAATTTTAGGTAAATAGATCTTGTTAAGGAAAAATCAATCATGTCTGTATTGTAGTCAGGAGATGGAAAAAGAGTGGTCATTTAAAAATATAGCCATTTAGCTATGCTGAACATCACAAAAAAATTTTAGCTATGCTGATCATCTCAAAAAAAAAAGTAAAAAATCAGCTTTGCCAAATTTCAAAATACATGAATACTGACTGGAGATTAAGAAGACTGTTTAGTAATTAATATTATTCAAAATATCTTAGAAAATTATTACTGGGTCACTGATACAGCATATTGAGGATCTTTAAAGTAGCACATTTTTGCTTTCAAAAAATAATCCAACATTCTTGTCATAACTTGCTTTATTCTCCAAATATTTCTTTCACATTGTCATTATTCTCCCAGCTGCAATTTGATGTTCCTGTGCCTAAAACTCCATATGAATGTAGCACACAGAATCCAGCAAAACAAGAAATAATCTCCTTGTTCAATGGTCATCTAGTCCTAGTTTAACATTTTAAATCATAAATAACTTAAGTTTCCAACTTTTCTAGAGAAATTCTGTGATCTCAATAGTAACTAGGGTCTTGCACAAGGAGTGAGTCCATAGGTAAAGGTTTTCATTATTCAACACTTTTCTGTGTAAATTCCTTTTTCCTTTCTTGTTGCAATTACTCCTCACAATTTATCTCCTGTAACTGATGCCTTCTCTCTACCCACTTCCCCAAATGAGACCACAGCTCTTCCACATTCATTCTCCAAAACACTAATAATGTGTGCTCATTATGCTAATAGTTTTATCAAAGATTTATGAATAGTGAAATATATTCACAGTATTCTGAAAAACAGGAAACAGTTTCAAAATGAAAGTGAAAGTCGCTCAGGTGTGTAGGATTCTTTGCAATCCCATGGACTATACAGTGCATGGAATTCTCCAGGTCAGAATAGTGGAGTGGGTTCCCTTCTCCAGGGGATCTTCCCAACCCACGGATCAAACCCATGTCTTCCACAGTGAAGGAAGATACTTTACCAACTGAAACACAAGGGAAGCCCGGGTCCCTAAATCTCACGATCATGTCCCACACTGGGACATCTTATTTATTGACTATATGCTCCTTGAGTCCTGACATAATAACATGTTTCTGAGCATCCTTAATACTCATACCCTGTTCTCTGAATTACAAACACTTGAAAGTATTCCAAATTCAGGTTTTTAATTTTGCAGAAATAGTAATTTCCCATTTTGAGCAAATCATCTCTTTATGAGCCCAAAAGGCTTTCTCTTTCTGACAACAACAGCAAAAGACAATCAAACTGTTTTGCTAAAAAGAAAAGAAAGGAATATCCAGCTTGAGAGAAATTCCTATGTCATTCTCAGACAGAGGAGAGTCAACTTTAAATTGGAATGTTTTCTTATATTTCATGCTCATTGAAATAGAATAACATAATCAAGACTGCATAGATTATACTGAAGAATAATACACTTGAAGTCAGAATGATCAGAATTTAGTCTATAATTTTTCTTTCTAAAGCTGTGTGACTTAAAGTAAATCATTATCCAGTCTTGGATTCACTTTCCCACCCATGCAAAACATGTATTTTGATGATTGGCTATGTGTCAATTTGACTTACAAAGGTGAAAAATAAAACTCTTTGCCAAAAGAAGCTTATGGATGGGAAATGGATTGTCTTTGATGCTCTTAGAACCATCAATCTCTGGTATTTAAAGAAGATATATTATTGCCAAGTGAAACATGGGAAGATAAGAGTAGAAACAGAGTATTTATCCTTATTTATCCCTCTTATTGCAAGTTGATAGATAAAAACAACCCTAGTGATATGTTTTCAGTCTAGTGCTATGTAATTCACTATTTGGAGACCATTCATCTTTTCCCAGTGGAAAAATTAATTTCAAAATGATAGTGAAAAAAGAGATAATATATTCACTATTTAATATTATTACTATTCAAGAAAAAGAGATGACATGTATTTTGAAAACAGTGAAAAAATATATAAAAATGGAAATAAATTATACAAATAGGACTCAAATTTCTTTAAGATACTAGGTAAAAAAGATAATAAAAATATGGTAAGAAGATTGTCATTAAAATTAAACATTCAACATCAGTGTCCTGTAACTCATGCACACAGACAGGTCTAATTAAGACTGTCTCATACTCAGGGTTTTCCTCAGAGCAAGTTTAACGTATTTGTTCCTCAAGCTGTAGATTAATGGGTTCATCATAGGAACCATATTGGTGTAAAAGACGGAAGAGATTTTCCCTTCATCCATAGACACAGTAGAAGGTGGTTTGAGATACATAAATGCCCCTGATCCAAAGAAGAGAGAAACAGCAATGATGTGTGAACTGCAGGTGCTGAAGGCTTTGGACCTGCCCTCTGTGGAGCTGATGTGGAGGATGCTGGTGAGGATGAGACCATAAGAGACAAATATGGTGAGACTGGGCACAATGATATTGATGCCCACTACAATGAACACTTCCAGCTCACTGACATAGGTACTTGTGCAGGAGAGCTCGAGCAGAGGGAAGATGTCACAGAGATAATGGTTGATGGTGTTTGCATCACAGAAGGTCAGTCTCAGCATGCATCCAGTGTGAGCCATGGCACCAGAAAATGCCATCAAGTAGGAACCAAGCATAAGGCCGGAACACACTTTAGGGGACATAGCAGCATTATACAAAAGTGGCTTACAGATGGCCACATAGCGGTCATAGGCCATTGATGTCAGCACATAGATTTCAGAAATGATAAAAAGACTGAAAAAGTAGAGCTGGGTCATGCACCCCACGTAAGAAATAATATTCTTCTTTGATATGAAGTTAATCAGCATTTTGGGTGTAAATACAGAAGAATAACAGAGGTCTATGAAAGACAAGTTAAAATGAAAAAGTACATGGGGGTGTGTAGGTGTGAATTCAGTGCAATTAGGATGATCAATCCCAAATTTCCTAGCACAGTGACCATGTACATTCCTAGGAACAGGAAGAATAGAGGGAGTTGGAGATCTGGCTGGTTGGTTAATCCCAACAGAATGAATTCAGTCACAAAAGAGCCATTTCCAGGAGCCATTCTTCTCTAAGGTGACCTGTGAGCACAGCAGAAAATGGTTACATAGAGAATAATGACTCAATTTTTGCACAATATCTCCTCTCACAAGTGTGGTGCTTGGGCTGGGAATATCTGAGAGTAACCCATCTTGGACTCATGAAATTGTCTTACCTACTCTCTCATGGAACTGTGTTACCATTATCATGAAACTGAGTGACAGGGAATTTTGCTTTTTCAGGTGTTTATAAACTAAGTAGGAAAGAGTATCAGAATTTAGCCTACAGAAGGAAGGAAACCACTGCCCTGTGTAGACTTGACTGTTTGGGGAAAAAACAAAGAGTGGATAAAGGAGAGGTATGGACCAGGATCGACTCATTCTTCCCACATCTCAACATTTCTCCTTTCACTTGGGGTCTCCCCTCACCAGTAAGACTATAGGCAGAGACTCTAGTGATTAAGTGCTGCTCTTTAAAGCAGATTAGACCTGGTGGGGTGAGAACAAAAAAAATTGCTTCTTAACTAAAACTACATGGTCAGAGACTACAAGAGGTTAACTCTCCGCCCCACATCACAGAGTAAAAATGTAACTGTAGATGAGTGAGACTTCCATCCATGGAGAGAGAACTTACTGACTGATCTAACGCATCCTTTTAGGCCCCTAGTGTCTCTGAACATTCACTGATCCCTGCTTTGAATAGGCATTTTTCTAAGTTTTATGTGAGTCTCTGGGTGCTAAACTGGGAAATAAATTGCCATGTCTTAGATCCTTGGACTTCCATTTCAAACAAGAAGGACATGAATAAATGGAATTCAGAAGCTCACCTTCCTTTCTCCAGAAAACCCCAGGGCTTTCTTAGCATTGGTTTTACCTTCTGGTCTTAGTAGGGCAATTTCAGGTTCTGAAGCTTTGGTTCCTTTGATTCTAAGAGAATGCAGCCCACATGTATTTTCTCATTTGACTTCAAAATCTTTTAGAAATATAGATCGTAATTTCTGTTTATGGCTTTCAGTCCACTCAAGCAGCAGAGAAAAATAAACATTCTTCTTGATTATTATTTTTGCCACTTGGTAAGTCACAGAAGATTTAATGTGAGTATAATGGTATAATTCACTCAGTTATAAATGTGGCAGAAGCTTGTTCAGTCTCTACCCCAGGGAAACAGTCTACGTATAATAGGGACCGGGGGGATTGCATTTGCATCCTGTACCTTAATCTGTCCTTAGTCCCTTTGAGATTCAATAGTTTACTCAAGTTTTCCCTTCACTTAGGGATTTTCCATGCCTCAAAGAAGAGCCAAAACTCCCATTTTCTGTTCATTTAGATTAGAGAAATGAAGAGGAAGACCTAGTCTTTTTTTTCCTACAAAAACAATGGAGGCAAAAACAATTTATGTAGCAAATATGTAAGAAATTCAGAAACTTGTTAAGAGAGTCTTTTACCCAGTTTATACATGAAGCCAGACATATTTAAGCTTGGCATAAGAGCAATTCTGGACAATATGTTTCAGAAATGAGTCCTAGCAATCAGTGCTGGTACTATGCTTAGTCACTTAGTCTTGTCCAACTCTTTGTGGCCCCATGGACTGTGACCCACCAGGTTCCTCTGTCCTTGGGGATTCTCCAGGCAAGGATACTGAAGTGGATTGCCATGCACTCCTCCAGGGGATCTTCCCAGCCCAGGCATCGAACCCATGTGTCCCACATTGCAGATGGATTCTTTACCATCTGCACCACAAGGGAAGCCCAAGAATATGGAGTGTGTTGCTTATCCCTCCTCCAGGGTATCTTTCTGACCCAAGAATTGAACTGGGGTCTTCTGCATTCCAGGTGGATTCTTTACCAGATGAGGTACCAGGGAATCCCAATTAACTGGCCTGTCAATGACTCACTTATAGGAAAAATGTTCCCTCTGAGATTTTCTAATCCATAAATTCTCTACACAGTCTAGAAAATAAATATTATTAAAGGAGAAAAGGAACATTACGTCTTCAGGAGAAAGCTTTCTCATAATTTTAACAGTTCTAAAATAATAATTTTCTTCTATATCAGAACTAGAATAGAGCAAAAAACTCAGGTTTGTGAGTACCTTCACCATTTTTGGTTTATGCACCAGAAGTTGAGTTTGTAGTGAGACTGTATCTCAGCCTGTTCTATCCACCTCAGTGTGACATTTTTCTCACCTTACAATGTGAAGAAGGTGCTCAGCTAGTTTTCAGATCTTTTTCAGAGATGACTGCTTCATATGTAACTGTAGATTGACTGCATTCATGGGAGGAGGTGAGCTCAGGATCCTCCTGTGTCACCATCTTGAACCACATTCCCTAAAACTAGGGTTCCCTGATAGCTCAGTTGGTAAAGAATCTGCCTGCAATGCAGGAGACCCTGGTTCAATTTCTGGGTCAGGAATATCCACTGGAGAAGGGATAGGCTACCCACTCCAGTGTTCTTGGGCTTCCCTGGTGGCTCAGCTGGTAAAGAATTCGCCTGCAATGCCAAAGATCTGGGATCGATCCCTGGGTGGGGAAGATCCACTGGAGAAGGGAAAGACTACCTGCCGGAGTCCTGCTCCAGCTGGTCAGGGTTCCCTTAGGATGGACGGCGTCAGCGATGCGAATGAGAAGACACAGCGAGTCGTGGTGTTTCCAAGTGTCTTCCGACTTTATTGTTTTTAAGACAGCTTTTATATTTTTAGTGGCACATAGAAACCAATGTAAAGTATAGAATCATACCAATTCAGCTTAGTGGGCATATGAATTCAGCTTAATGGGCCTATGAATTCAGCTTAATGGGCCTATGAATTCAGCTTAATGGGCCTATCAATTCAGCTTAATAGGCCAGCAGTTTTTGACCTTCATCGAAACTGTTTGCCTGTTTTTAGTTACAAAAAGCCTCCTTTTGTTTACATCATCTTCCGGCCTGGGGGCCTGCTAACATCTTGTGACTCTCCATTGATAAGGGTTGATCAGTCAGAACGCTTTTGTATCAGGCACAGCAGGAAAGAATTTATCAATAGAAAGTTTCAAGGTAAAACCTGGTTTTGGTAATTTACTTTAGGCCTTGAGCTTAACAGAAAAGAATGTGGTCCCATAAGGTCATAGAACAGCAAGCTGAAGGTCAGCTCTAAGTAAGAATCATCAGTTAATTCAACAATTGTCTTATTATTTGTATTAAAGCTAAACTTCTATTTATATAAATTTTTAACTATTATGCTTTCATTATATAGGCTAAATACGTTAAGAGTAAAAACATAGTGAGTAAATATAGACTAAGTAACAGTTTCATAAAGCAATATTTCTTATATTTTCTAACAAGCCTTTTTTCCTGCGAAAGGTTTTGTGCCCATAGGGGCTTTCTGTGCAGAGGCTCTCAATGCTGTTTTATTACTAGGGAGCAGTTATGCACATTAGCTCCAAAGGCACAGGTACATTTATTAAACAAACCAATATGTTAGCAAAAGGAATTTAGATCGGCATACTCTATATCCCAGATAATTTTATTTAGGGTGTTACCGTTCAGGGGCCTTGTTGATTTGAGGTTTCAGAATGATCTGTTTTAGAAGGGAATCAGGAAAAGCCTTTTTTCTAAATCACAGAAAATAAGAACAGGTTTATTGTAGCAAACATCAGAAAGACAGATATCATCTTTAAGGTGAGTGCTAGGGCAGCCTTCCGAGAATTCCTGAGGGCTGAGAAGCCGTGCTCAATCAGCCCTTTACCTCATGACTCTGTCATGGGTGGGATCTTGTGAGCTGGCTCCCGGCAACTACCCACTCTAGCATTCTGACCTGGAGAATTCCATGGACTGTATAGTCCATGGGTCCACAACGAGTCAGACACGACTGAGTGACTTTCACTTTCACTAAACATATACAGTCAATTTTACCTCAATAAAACTATAAAAATATGAAAAAGTTACTATTTAACTAAGAAGATATTTTATTTTTAAATGACAGAAAATGTATGGCCATTTAACTTCTCTGGTAGTACAGTAGTAAAGAATCCACCTGCCAATGCAGGGGACATGGGTCCAATTCCTGGTAAGGGAAGATGCCACATGTCCTGGGACAACTAATCCCATTCGCCACAACTACTGAGCCCTTGGGCCACAACTACTGAAGCCCATGCTCTAGAGTCCAAGTGCGACAACTACCGAGCTCACAAGCTGCAACCTGAGAGCAACCCCCACTCACCAAGATGTTGCAACTAATATTCTCTATTCTGAATCCATTAGGAGACCCATTCAAATTTGTATGTCTCTCTGTTGTTCTTCAGTCAATCAGTCATGTCTGACTGTTTGTGACCACATGAACTCAGCCTGTCAGGCTTCTCTGTCCTTCTCTATCTTCCGGAGTTTGCTCAAACACACGTCCATTGAATTGGTGATGCCATCTAACCATCTCATCCTCTGCTGTCTCCTTCTTTTGCTGTCTTCAATCTGTCCCAGCATCATGGTCTTTTCCAATGAGTTGGCTCTTCACATTAGGTGGCCAAAGTATGTCTCTCTGATTTTACTCCAGTTTTACTTTCATATTGTGTTTCATTATGATAGATATTCAGTTCAGTTCAGTCGCTCAGTCGTGTCCGACTCTTTGCGACCCCATGAACTGCAGCACGCCAGGCCTTTCTGTCCATCACCAACTCCCGGAGTCTACTCAAACTCATGTCCATCAAGTTGGTGATGCCATCCAACCATCTCATCCTCTGTCGTCCCCTTCTCCTCCTGCCCCCTATCCTACCCAGCATTAGGGTCTTTTCCATTGAGTCAACTCTTCGCATGAGGTGGCCAAAGTATTGGAGTTTCAGCTTCAACATCAGTCCTTCCAATGAACACCCAGGACTGATCTCCTTTAGGATGGACTAGTTGGATCTTCTTGCAGTCCAAGGGACTCTCAAGAGTCTTCTCCAACACCACAGTTCAAAAGCATCAATACTTTGGCGTTCACCTTTCTTCACCGTCCAACTCTCACATCCATACGTGACCACTGGAAAAACCATAGCCTTGACTAGACGGACTTTTGTTGGCAAAGTAATGTCTCTGCTTTTAAATATGCTATCTAGGTTGGCCATAACCTTCCTTCCAAGGAGTAAGTGTCTTTTAATTTATGGCTGCAATCACCATCAGCAGTGACCCTGGAGCCCAAAAAAATAAAGTCTGACACTGTTTCCACTGTTTCCCCATCTATTTCCCATGAAGTGATGGGACCAGATGCCATGATCTTAGTTTTCTGAATGTTGAGCTTTAAGCCAACTTTTTCACTCTCCTCTTTCACTTTCATCAAGAGGCTCTTTAGTTCTTCTTCCCTTTCTGCCATAAGGGTGGTGTCATCTGCATATCTGAGATTATTGATATTTCTCCCGGCAATCTTGATTCCAGCTTGTGTTTCTTCCAGCCCAGCGTTTCTCATGATGTACTCTGCATATAAGTTTAATAAGCAGGGTGACAATATACAGCCTTGACATACTCCTTTTTCCTATTTGGAACCAGTCTGTTGTTCCATGTCCTGTTCTAACTGTTGCTTCCTGACCTGCATACAGGTTTCTCAAGAGATAGGTCACATGGTCTGGTATTCCCATCTCTTTCAGAATTTTCCACAGTTTATTGTGATCCACACAGTCAAAGGCTTTGGCATAGTCAATAAAGCAGAAATAGATGTTCTTCTGGAACTCTCTTGCTTTTTCAATGATCCAGCGGATATTGGCAATTTGATCTCTGGTTCCTCTGCCTTTTCTAAAACCAGCTTGAATATCCAGAAATTCACGGTTCACGTATTGCTGAAGCCTGGCTTGGAGAATTTTGAGCATTACTTTACTAGCATGTGAGATGAGTGCAATTGTGTGGTAGTTTGAGCATTCTTTGGCATTGCCTTTCTTTGGGATTGGAACGAAAACTGACCTTTTCCAGTCCTGTGGCCACTGCTGAGTTTTTCCAAATTTGCTGGCATATCAAGTGCAGCACTTTCACAGCATCAGCTTTGAAGATTTGAAATAGCTCAACTGGAATTCCATCACCTCCACTAGCTTTGTTTGTAGTGATGCTTTCTAAGGCCCACTTGACTTCACATTCCAGGATGTCTGGCTCTAGGTGAGTGATCACACCATCGTGATTATCTGGGTCATGAAGATCTTTTTTGTACTGTTCTTCTGTGTATTCTTGCCACCTCTTCTTAATATCTTCTGCTTCTGTTAGGTCCATACCATTTCTGTCCTTTATCGAGCCTATCTTTGCATGAAATGTTCCTTTGGTATCTCTAATTTTCTTGAAGAGATCTCTAGTCTTTCCCAATCTGTTGTTTTCCTCTATTTCTTTGCACTGATTGCTGAGGAAGGCTTTTTTATCTCTCCTTGCTATTCTTTATATTAGACCTCCTTAATATGAAGTTTCAAATTTCATGAGATCAGTAACTGACCTCAAGATTACATCAAGAATGTATATACCCATTCTAAGAATAAAGTCCTCCTACCAAGAGTTTTGACAATTGCTTACACTGTGCACTGGTGAACCAAGCACCTCAGTAATGGTATGAAATATATTTATCATTGTAAAAGGCTCTCTCGTGGCCTTTCCCTGATAGTCTCCCTTGCCCCATTTTAGTCTGGAAATGACCTAATTTCTACCTCTGTAGATTAGTTCCACTTTTCTAGATTTCTAGAATCTCATATAAATGGAATTGTACAGTAGGTACTCTTTTATGTTTGGCTCATTTTAGACAATATACCATTTTAAAGATTAATCCATGTTAATGCATTTATCTGTGATTTACTACTTTTTATTAATAAATTGTATTACACCCTGTCATACAAGTACATACCACAATTCATTTACCTTTTCATTAGATAAATATTTGGGTTGTTTCCAGTGGGTTCTTAGTACCAAATCTTCCATGCTCATTTTTGTACAAGTCTTGGTGTATATATATGTGTACGTTTCTCTCGGGTAAAATACCGAGAAGTAGAGGTATTAGGTTATAATATAAGTGTATACCTGACTTTCTAAAATGGCTGTATAGCTTTCCAAAGTAGTAGCTCTATATCGTCTCTAGTTGTTTCATGTTGCCTCAAAGCTTTGCAATTGTAGGTTTTTGTTTGTCTATTATTTACTTATTTATTTAATGCTAATTCAGTATAGGTATGTGGTGGTTTGTCACTGTGGTTTTACTTTAGTTTTCATTTCCTAATGAGTATTGATTTTTTTTATGAGCTTATTAACTATTCCTTTATCTCCTTCTATGATATATCTGTTCAGATTGTTTTCCTATTTTTCATTGGCATGATAATCTTCATGTTATTGTCTTGTCTATATTGTTTATACATTTTCAGTAACAGTCCATAGTGGCTTGTTTTAATTTTCTAATGATGTCTTTTAAAGAATAGTTTTTAAATTGGATGAAACAGAGTTTATCAAATTATATAGTTAATCTGTGTTCTAAGAATTATCAAGCTACTCCAGTATATTAGATTTTCTTTTCTCTGGAAGTTGAATAGTTTAGCCTTCATGCTTACTTATAAACTTCATTTCAAGTTCATCTTTGTTTTTTTTCCCAAGTTCTTCTTTATTTAGCTGTTAAACTACCGCACAATTGCACTCATCTCACATGCTAGTAAAGTAATGCTCAAAATTCTCCAAGCCAGGCTTCAACAATACGTGAACCATGAAATTCCAGATGTTCAAGCTGGTTTTAGAAAAGGCAGAGGAACCAGAGATCAAATTGCCAATATCCGCTGGATCATTGAAAAAGCAAGAGAGTTCCAGAAGAACATCTATTTCTGCTTTATTGACTATGCCAAAGCCTTTGACTGTGTGGATCACAATAAACTGTGGAAAATTCTGAAAGAGATGGGAATACCAGACCATGTGACCTATCTCTTGAGAAACCTGTATGCAGGTCAGGAAGCAACAGTTAGAACAGGACATGGAACAACAGACTGGTTCCAAATAGGAAAAGGAGTATGTCAAGGCTGTATATTGTCACCCTGCTTATTAAACTTATATGCAGAGTACATCATGAGAAACGCTGGGCTGGAAGAAACACAAGCTGGAATCAAGATTGCCGGGAGAAATATCAATAACCTCAGATATGCAGATGACACCACCCTTATGGCAGAAAGGGAAGAAGAACTAAAGAGCCTCTTGATGAAAGTGAAAGAGGAGAGTGAAAAAGTTGGCTTAAAGCTCAACATTCAGAAAACTAAGATCATGGCATCTGGTCCCATCACTTCATGGGAAATAGATGGGGAAACAGTGGAAACAGTGTCAGACTTTATTTTTTTTGGGGGCTCCAGGGGTCACTGCTGATGGTGATTGCAGCCATGAAATTAAAAAGACACTTTACTCCTTGGAAGGAAGGTTATGGCCAACCTAGATAGCATATTTAAAAGCAGAGACATTACTTTGCCAACAAAAGTCCGTCTAGTCAAGGCTATGGTTTTTCCAGTGGTCACGTATGGATGTGAGAGTTGGATGGTGAAGAAAGGTGAACGCCAAAGTATTGATGCTTTTGAACTGTGGTGTTGGAGAAGACTCTTGAGAGTCCCTTGGACTGCAAGAAGATCCAACTAGTCCATCCTAAAGGAGATCAGTCCTGGGTGTTCATTGGAAGGACTGATGTTGAAGCTGAAACTCCAATACTTTGGCCACCTGATGCGAAGAGTTGACTCATTGGAAAAGACCCTAATGCTGGGAAGGGTTGGGAGCAGGAGGAGTAGGGAACGACAGAAGATGAGATGGCTGGATGGCATCACCAACTCGATGGACATGGGTTTGAGTAGACTCCGGGAGTTGGTGATGGACAGAGAGGCCTGGCGTGCTGAGATTCATGGGGTTGCAAAGAGTCGGACACGACTGAGCGACTGAACTGAACTGAACTGAGACATTTCAGATTTCCTGTTTCTTCTTATTTTTAATCAAGTGAAATTCTTTTTAAATTTTACTTTGAAGCAAGTAATGGTAAAATAATCTATTTACTAACAGAATAGGGGACTGCATATATGATTCTATATCCCCTAATTTTATGACTTTTTTAATGTCATAAAACAACATCTTTTACTTCATTTTAAAACAACATCTCTTACTTAATGAGATGAAAGTTTTAGACATTGCAATTGCTATTTGTATTGTGAGGTCCGTAATTACTACACTTACTTTCTAATTAATTGCATATTGTAACAACAGTAACAATGACAATTATTATTATTATTATTGCTACTATTTCTCATGGTGCTATATGCTGTGCTTAGTTACACAGTAATGTCCAAGTCTTTGCAACCCTGTGGACTGTAGCCCATCGGATCCTCTGTCCATGGGGATTCTCCAGGCAAGAATACAGGAGATCTTCCTGAACCACGGATCGAACCCAAGTCTCCCGCATTGCAGGCAGATTCTTTACCATCTGAGACACCAGAGAAGCCCTTCAGGTGCTATACCTCTACTAACTAGATAGTGAGGTGATTTGTCCACCAGTAAATGGTGGATCAGGAGATAAACAGAAGCTGTTGGACTTTAAGTGTACTCACTTAATCACTACTTATACTTCTTCCCTCAAGCGAAAGATCTCCAATTGGTGAATAGTGTGTCAATTCAGGAACCACATTTGCACAAGTCTTTTGAATAAAAATATTAATATAATTTTTATTTCCTAATAAATAAAACTAGTAGTATACAAACTAAAATAATTTTGTAACACATATATCTCTATGTTGTTATTCAACATATTTTTTATAATTATGGGGGAAATTATAAAATTATTAGTCATCATCCTTTCATTTTAGACTTGTTAGGAACTTCTCACAGGGTTATGGCAGTATCTAAAAGGTGCTTTTAGTTAGCCCCAAGTTAAAATATCCAAGTACTTATGTTTTAGGAGTGTAACATCATATATAAATACAGTTAGTATTATATACGAAAACAAAAATTTCAAATCTTACATATCAAATTTTGTTTCCCTCAATTTTTTATTTTCCCCTTGTGAAATATCACTTTGAAACATTATTTTAGTGCATGTCTTTATAATTTCATGAAATTTTGAACTTGTAATTAGTTTGGCATGAAATTCACTGGGCGCTACCAAAATCTATCACGTCCTTGTTTATAATAAATAACCTAACAAGAAAAACTAACCAGAGCTATATGACACTGTTCAACACATGAGAGCCAATGGGTAAAGAGGGAAATTCTAATCTTTTATTTCTCCAAGAGCCATAGTTGTGGGGTAAGATTCTAACGCAAGATAATTACCATTGTTTGTTCCTCATCAGATACTTAGCATCAGTACCCAGAGTATAAAATCACCATCTATCAACTAACTTTTGCAGAGGGCCATCAACTTCATCAGAGATGGACCAGTGACACAAAATTGTTACCACAGATGCTTTTAGGCTATGACCCTCAACACTAAAGAGTCCTGCAAGGTTGGTACTCAGAACTATCCAGCAGCATCATCAGAATATTTTCACCTTCAGAGAAGTAGAACATTGAAACTGGAAGAGACGTAAAAGACTATTTAATCCAATCAGCCATCAAGTGCTTATGTCATTAACAATATATCTGCTAAGTAACTAGTTATTCAGGCTGAAAGCAACACCCTGACTAAGCTCTAGTTACCTCTGAGAGTTGGAATACTCACTTCAGTTTGCACCCAGATATTTCTCCTGCAGCTTCAAGCAGTTAGTTTTACTTCAGTCTCTTAATGCCATATAAAATGACACCAACGTGTCTTAAGTGAAGCAGTATTTTGAACCATGAGTTAACTGTTCTGTGCTGCATGAATTTTTGCTTCTCTCCAAAACTATCTTCAGTTTTTTCAGACTTTCTAAAATGACAGGTTTCTAGGTCATTTTCCTGAACTTGTTGAGTTTCTCTGTGACATTAAGTATTGTCCCTCAAACTGAACATATTAACCCAACTACTGTTTGAGTTTTAAGTAAGAATATGAATTTCCATTTTCTAGAATCTGCTCATCTTTGCAAATGTAAACTAAACATATATTGATCTCTTAAAAAAATCACACAACTGACCAATATTATCCAAAAATGCATTTAAACTAAAATTTCTAATTGTATTTTGCATGCACTCTACTAACCTACATCTCTACCATCTTTGAATTCTATAGAGAGCACATGCACAATACATGGTTTCACACACACACACAAGGACCAGCAGAGAATCTTCTGTTTGCCTTTAAAAACTGTTTTTTTTTTTATATTTTTTCAATATGGATACTTCTCTTACCTCTACCATAGGCCATGAAGTTCACGTTGCATTGATCAATCTGAGTACACTGCCTCCTCGATCACAGTGATGGAATACCTGGCCTACGTTTAAGACATTGTATTCTAATCCCTGAGATTATCTAGGGCTTCCCAGATAGTGCTAGTGGTAAAGAACCAGCTTGCTAATGCAGGTAGACACAAGAGATGTGGGTTTGACCCCTGGGTTGGGAATATCCCCTGCAGGAAAGCATGGCAACCCACTCCAGTATTCTTGTCTGGAGAATCCCATGGGCAGAGGAGCTTGGTGGGCTCTGGTCCATAGGGTTGCAAAAACATGACTGAAGCAACTTAGCACGCACACACACATGCACAAGATCATCTACATCAGAACAGGGGTGGATGGTTTCTGGAGTTGGAAAGCTATTGAGATATAAGCATGATGTCTGCTAAGAAGTTATGTTTCTGCCCTCTGGTGTCATGGTCCAGGGAGAAGGAAGCTGCCATATTAAATAGCAGCCCTCAGGTGGAATGATACTGGTAGTTGCCCTGTGCTTCAGATATTTTGAAGTGGGATTATAGTAAGGAAAGTAGCTGAGACTAATGCAATTACTTTTCAAAGATTTATGACTCTTCTTTATTAATTATAGAAGACAGGCACTGCTATTACTCATTGTGAGTGAAATGAATATTATACCATTTGACATGCATCTGTTAATACATACATATAGAATATGGAAGGAAAGAAAAAGTACTCAGAAATGGCAGTGTGTGCTTAGTGCTTAGTTGCTCAGTCATGTCTGACTTTTTGCGACCCTACGGACTGTAGCCACCAAGCTCCTCAGTCCATGGGAATTCTCTAGACCAGAATACTGTAGTGGATTGCCATTCCCTTCTCCAAGGTATCATCCTGACCCAGGGATTGAACCCATATCTTCTGCATTGTAGTCAGACTCATTTGAGCTATGATGGAAGCCCATTCCGATGATTTTAAAAATCCAGAAATTGGGGTTGCATCTGAGAAAGTTATGAAGTTCTTGAATTATAAATTTTATATTTTCTTCACTGATTCAACCAGGATCATTTTTTTTTTTTGGTCCTAGAGAAGCAAGAGAGACTCGAGAGATCCCTGCATTGTGAATCTCTTCTGTGGAGGAATCAAATAATGATTTCGCCAGAATTACTCTCCCCTATAACACACACACACACACATACACACACACATACATGTGCACACACATGCATGCACATATGCACACTAATGTATATTGATTTTCTTTTATAAACTTAGAACAGATTGAAAAAATAATGGACCCTGGAAATCACTCCTTGGTGACTGAGTTCATCCTTGCTGGGCTCACAAAACAGCCACAACTCCAGCTGCCACTTTTCTTCCTCTTCCTAGGAATATGTGGTCACAATGGTGGGGAACCTGAACATGACCACACTGATTGGGCTCAATTCTCACCTGCACACTCCAATGTATTACTTCCTTATCAACCCGTCCTTTATTGATTTCTGTCATTCCACTGTCATAACCCCCATAATGCTGGCGAACATTGTGACAGAGAAGAATATTATCTCCTACACTGAATGCATGACTTCAGCTCTGTTTCTTCACCATTTTTATCATTGCAGTGGGTTACATGTTAGCTGCAGTGGCATATGACAACTGTGTTGCCCTCTGTAACCCCTTGGTTTAAAATGTCATCGTGTCTTACCACAGCTGCTTCCGCTTCACAGTGGGAGTTTATATTTTGGGCTTCATCGGGTCTATGATCCATACAGGCTTTATGTTGAGACACTTTTTCTGCAAGAACAAGGTTGTTAATCATTTCTGTGCTTTCTTTCCATTCTTGGAGCTATACTGTTCTAGCATCTACATCAACAAATTATTGGTTCTAGTCTTGAGTGCATTTAACATCTTGACACCTTCCTTAACCAGCCTGCTTCCTACATCTTCATTCTCTCCATTTCCAAATCCCCTCCACTGACAGCAGGTCCAAAGCCTTCAGCACATGCACTTCTCATATTTCAGCTGTTGCTCTTTTCTCTGGATCTGCAACATTCACATACCTGCAGTCATCATCTGTGAGCTCCATGGATCAAGGAAAAGTGTCCTCTGTGTTTTATACCTGCATTGCACCCAAGCTGAATCCTCTGATCTACAGTCTGCATAACAAGGATGTCAAACTTGCCCTGAAAAAATTCTGGAGATTGAAAAATGTGCATGAATAGAACCAATATCATAATAACATAGAAGTCATTTGGTTCCCTGTAATATAATATGTATTGGGTTTATTGAGTTGGGAAATTTAGTGACATATAAAAAATATATCCAAAATTCTACTTCAGGTCTCTTCTTCAACATATATTAAATTTATTATATATAAAATCAGAAACTGTGATTATGAATAATATTTTAAAAACACTTGAGAGTTAAAGGAGTCTTAGTTTTATTTTCAGTGATAATGTAAAGAAGAAAACATAGAGGAAGGAATGAAGATTTTGAAGATAATCCTAGTAATCTATGGTATTAATATTTTATGATATATTATGCACTATTTTCAGCACTTGAAATGGATAACTTTATTTATATTCACAGCCTTATACCAGGGTAAACCCTAGTCAAATTTAGTTTGATTATTTTCCCACGGTCCTAAACATTGCAAATGTAGAATCTAGAGTGTTTATTTCCGAGACCCATGATTTTTCTCAAGATGATTTTTGGCTCTATATAATTGTTGGAGGTGGCACTAGTGGTAAAGAACCCATTTGCCAATGCAGGAGACAAGTGTTCAATGCCTGGGTTGGAAAGATTCCCAGAAGGAGGAAATGGCAACCCATTCCAGTATTGTTGCCTGAAAAAATCCCATAGACAGAGGAGCCTGTTTGGATACAATCCATGGGGTCACAAAGAGTCAGATACAGTATGAGTATGCATGCACTAAGGCCTCCCTAGGAAATTTTTGTCTACACTCAAGCAACCTCAGCTCCCTATAAGACTGTGTTGCTTTCCTATAATCTCCTAAATACTATTTTTACTTTTATTTCATCTGGTATCATAAAAATAATCAAAATATTTCTAACATACATAATCAAAACAATAAAAAAGGAGACTTACTATAGTCTCATATTAGAGACAAATTACTATATTTGATAGAAATTTCTTTTTTATAAAATCAGCCTCAACAACCTGGACTTTTCTCAGCAATATTGCTGTAGCTACTTACAGAGCAACTGCTGATACACTAAGTTCTATCACTCGGATATGATTAATGCTTTTTTTGCTCCATAATTTACAAATAATTGCCATTTCATGTTGGTTTTGTCTTTGAAACATCTCTTCTCCCCCACTTGAATTATTGCTTTTCTGCTTCTGAATACTTGTCTTGTAACTATGAATTCACATATTTTAAACACTCAATTGTCTTTTGTCTTTTCCCGAATAAACCATCTTACTCATTAAGATCATGTTCTTTGGAAAATGTGCTGTCTTATTAATCTGATATAAGAAGTTGTAGTGTTTATATCAGAGAAGGTAATGGCACCCCACTCCAGTACTCTTGCCTGGAAAATCCCATGGACGGAGGAGCCTGGTAGGCTACAGTCCATGGGGTGGCTAAGAGTCGGACACGACTGAGCGACTTCACTTTCACTTTTCCCTTTCATGCACTGGAGAAGCAAATGGCAACCCACTCCAGTATTCTTGACTCGAGAATCCTAGGGATGGCGGAGCCTGGTGGGCTGCTGTCTATGGGGTCGCACAGAGTCGGACACTACTGAAGTGACTTAGCAGCAGCAGTGTTTATATATAGTACCCATATATAGTATAAAGATATATAACTTTACTATCCTTTTATTCCATTATCCATTTATTCATTGATGTCAGGCATTCCTTTTCAAAGAGCCCTCTCATTTACTGTTTGACTTAATTTTCATTAGTCCCAGAAAAGAGTGGAAAATGGCTACAATTTCAAGTCTTGTCTTAGGCATGATTCCCAGTTTAGCACTTTGCCCAACAGGCACATATGAACTAACAGAGGATAAACATACAGAGTCCTGGTAGATAGACCCTTGAACTACTGGGATTTGAGTACCTAAATAAAATATAGACTAAGTGATGAAAAACTGGTCTTATTAGAGAAGAAAAGCCTATGAGGATCCAGAAAAATCAGGTCATGTTTCAGGTAATAATCGAGCCACAAGGATAGAAAAGCGGAGAGAAGATGGTTCATGAATCATGTATGGATCACTGTAAGACATCACTCTTTTTTAGTGAAGGGAACTACTATATGGGTTTTTTTGTTTTTTTGGTTTCTTAAATTAGTTTATTTTCTATTTTTTAACTTTACAATATTGTATTTGTTTTGCCATACACTGACATGAATCCACCATGGGTATGCATGTTTTCCCCTTCCAGAACCCCCCTCCCACCTACTTTTAAGCAAGGAAGTGACTCAGTGTTCCGTGTTAGTAATATCACACTTAAGTTGTATACAAGATGGATGGAAAGAGGAATGAACCTGAATTCAAGATCACCAGTCAGCATCTACTTTGCTATTCTAGGCAAGATATTGCATGCCAGTGAGAGTGGAGATTTTTCAGACCTGTCTGAGTGAAGTGAGTTGAAGATTCAAGAAAGCTTGAAGATAAATGCAAGTGTCTAGCTTGAAATCCTAAATAAAGGATGGGTGACAGTGGAACTCGCAAGATGAAGCTCAATAACTCTAGGAAAGAAGCTACAGCAGTAAAATCGAGTCCCATCAGTCAGTGTACAGCTCAACTTTTATGTTTCTCTGTCTCATATATACATATATGAGAGACATATACATATACGTATTTTTTCTCTCCTGTTAGTACACATACACTGACAGAATTGAAACAATGGCTTTTGTGAATCTCTAAGAAGCCATTATTTTTATTTGAATACCGTTATTTTTCTAAGAAGCCATTATTTTACAATTTATTATTGTGTAATGATTTATAAAGGCCAGTTTATATTCTTCCCATTTCTGTCTTTAACCAAGTTCCAACACTCAAAATGTCAACTGGAGCCTATTATACAGAGTGAAGTAAGCCAGAAAGAAAAACACCAATACCGTATACTAACACACATATATAGTATTTAGTCAATCGGTAAAGATAACCCTGTATGCGAGACATCAAAAGAGACACAGATAAATAGAACAGTATTATGGACTCTGTGGGAGAGGGCGAGGGCGGGATGATATGGGAGAATGGTATGGAAGCATGTAAATTATCGTATGTGAAACGAATCGCCAGTCCAGGTTCAATGCATGATACAGGGTGCTCGGGTCTGGTGCACCAGGACGACCTGGAGGGATGGGATGGGGAGGGAGGTGGAAGGGGGGTTCTGGAATGGGAAAACATGTACACCCATGGTGGATTCATGTCAATGTATGGCAAAACAAATACAATATTGTAAAGTTAAAAAATAGAAAATAAACTAATTTAAAAAAATGTTATTTCCAAACAGATAAAATAATTTAATATTTATATAGAACCAAAATAACTTGTATAACACATACATCTCTATATTTTTCCTCCCCATTTCCCATTTAATAGTTGAGGAAAATAAAGTCATCAGTTTCGTAGTTAGTCTTTTTAAAAACTTTTCATGGAGTGTCAATATCCAGCTGATGCAGCCCACACATTAAATATTTTGAATATTACTATTAATGTGTCAAGTCTTATGAATACATCTAATATCTAAATAGAGTTAGCAGAGATCAATGAGAATAAAAAGTTCTAAATCTGACACACAAAGGTTTTCTCTTCTATTTTCTATTTAGTACTTGTGGGCAATTACTTTAGAAAATTCCTTTAGTGTATATCTTTAAAATTTCCTGAAGTTTTGAATTTTAAATCAGCTCGACAGGGAAGTCCTTGGAACTCAAACAAAATCTATTGCATTCTTGTTTACAATACATAATCTGCCAAAGCAACAGACTCCACCTATTAAACACTGGTGAGCCAATGGGGAAAATAGAAATTCTAATTGTTTCTAAAGAGTTGATACTTGTGGGATAAGATTCTAGTGGGAGATCATTATCATTATTTGTTCATCAGACTCTCAGCATCAATATCAGAGAATATAAAATTTTCATTCAAAAGAACCAAGCTTTACAGAAGGCTGCCAACATATTCAGAAATCAGGACCAGTGATTCACAATAGAGACTATTAGACCCTGGGCCTCAACAATAAGGAGTCGTGCAAGGTGAGGACTCAGAACTATCCACCAGAATCATCAGAATAATTTTTTCCTTCAGAAAAATGGGGAAGAAAAATACAAGGTACTGACATTTTGGAGAGCAGCCAGTCTGTGTCTGAATCCCAGCTTCAACCATCAAAATTTAGAGTCCTATGATTTGGCTCCCTCCCACAGCATTTAGAGATGCTCATGGTTATCTATATATCTCTACCTGTCATCATTCTAATATTCACACTCCCTCATGAACAGAGATTTCCTCATTATCTACTTGTTCCTGCTGATAAAATGATGGCAAAGACTTCCTTGTTTACTCACTTCAATTCAGGGAGGGTAAGCATTTCATTCACTTGTGTTTAGACTGTAATTTATCTCTAACTTTCTTTCAATATTTTTATTAAAAACACATGCTTATTGGTACTTGTTGTAAGTCCAGAACTGTGCCAAACACTGTATTGAGCTTACAGTTTAGTACAAAAGGAAAGCCAATTAAAAAATAAACTCATAATAAGTATATACTATTAAGTGTGTGCTTAATGTAATCGTAAGAAACACATTCATGGGCACATAGAGTAAGATTTTTGTGACTGTTATACTATTAAAGCCCTAAACTAAGGGGCCTTAACTATGAAATAGATTTCAAAGGATAAGGGGGACAAGATGAGAGAAAAGTTAAAGAAATATGATGAATCATAGATGAAAATCTAATTTTTTTAAATAAAAATAACAAAAGTGATACTTGTTGAAACATAAAAATAAAATATTTTTTGTTGTTATTAGGTGTTGTCTTCAAATGACAAAGAAAATCATTTAAATTTATTTGGGGACCATGTAAAATATCCATAATTTAGAAAGTTAACATTTAATTAAAATTTTCCAAATCTCTGTTTTACTGTTTCTAATTGTGTACAAAAGAGCAGCGAGAAAGTGTGCTAAAGAAAGGAAAAAATTAAGTGATGCCATAATTAATGAATGAGAACATTGACTAAGTAAAAGACAAAGCATAGAAAAATGAGAATATTGTTTCAGTAAGATAAAACAGAAAAATGAAAGGAACAGACATTTTGGAGAGCGGGAGGGGTGTGTCTGAATCCTAACCCTTAGCTATTAAAATTTAGTAGTTAAATTATTTCTGGCTCCCTCCCATGGCACTCAGAGATGCACATATTTATTTATCTATCTCTGTCAGTCATCAGTCTAATATTTACATTCAATGGATACACCAGTGTTCATTGTAGCACTATTTACACCTATTTATGTTCACTATTTATTTTCACCCTACTCATTTAACTTATATGCAGAGGACATCATGAGAAACACTGGACTGGATGAAGCAAAAGCTGGCATCAAGATTGCTAAGAGAAATATCAGTAACCTCAGATATGCAGATGATACCACCCGTATGGCAGAAAGTGAAGAACTAAAGAGCCTCTTGATGAAAGTGAAACAGGAGAGTGAAAAAGTTGGCTTAAAACTCAACATTTAGAAAACTAAGATCAGGGCATCTGGTCCCATCACTTCATGGCAAATAGATGGGGAAATGGTGGGAAACAGTGGCTGACTTTATTTTTCTAGGCTCCAAAAAAACAGCAGATGGTGACTGCAGCCATGAAATTAATAGACACTTGCTTCTTGGAAGAAAAGTTATGACCAACCTAGACAGCATATTAAAAAGCAGAGACATTACTTTGCCGACAAAGGTCTGTCTAGTCAAAGCTATGGTTTTTCCAGTAGTCATGTATGGATGTCAGAGCTGGACCATAAAGAAAGCTGAGCACTGAATAATTGATGCTTTTGCACTGTGGTGCTGGAGAAGACTCTTGAGAGTCCTTTGGACTGCAAGGAGATCCAACCAGTCCATCCTAAAGGAAATCAGTCCTGGATATTCATTGGAAGGACTGATGTTGAAACTGAAACTCCAAAACTTTGGCCACCTGATGCAAAAACCTGACTCATTGGAAAAGATCCTGACGCTGGGAAAGATTGAAGGCAGGAGGAGAAGGGGTGACAGGCATCACTGACTCAATGGACATGAGTTTGAGTAAAGTCTGGGACAGGGAGGCCTGGCATGCTGCAGTCCGTGGGGTGAAAAATAGTCTGACTTGACTGAGTGACTGAGCTGAGCTGAACTGATTTAAAATAGCAAGAACATGGAAGCAACCTAGATGTCCACCAACAGATGAATGGATAAAGAAGCTGTGGTACATTTATATAATAGAATACTACTAAGCCATAAAAAGAATATATTTGAGTCAGTTCATATGGGGTGAATGAACCTGGAGCCTATGATACACAGGGAAGTAAGTCAGAAAAAGAAAGACAAATGTATATTAATGCAAATATATGGAATCTAGAAAGATGGCACTGAGGAACCTATTTGCAAGGCAGCAGGGAGATGCAGATGTATAGAACAGACTTGTGGACACAGTGGGATAAGGGGAGGGTGGGACAAATTGATAGAGTTGCATGGAAACATACATATTGCCAAATGGAAAATAGGTAGCTAGTGGGAATTTGCTGTTAGGATGCAGGGAGCTCAAATCTGGTGCTCTGTGACTACTTTAAGAGGAGGGATAGGGTGGAAGGTGGGAGGGAGGTTTAAGAGGGAGGGGACACATGTATATATATGGCCGATTAATGTTGACGTATGGAAGAAATCAACACAATATTGTAAACCAATTATCCTCCAATTAAACAAGTTTTTTAAGTGCAGGGGGAAAAAATGCCATTGTTTAGTTCTTACCAAGAACCAGGAACTGTGTGAAACAACCAGTTCACTTCAGTTCAATCGCTCAGTCAAGTCCGACTCTTTGCAACCCCATGGACTGCAGCACACCAGGCCTCTCTGTCCATCACCAACTCCCGGAGTTTACTCAAGTTCATGTCCATTGAGTCAGTGATACCATCCAGCCATCTCATCCTCTGTTGTCCCCTTCTTCTGCCCTCAATCTTTCCCAGCATCAGGGTCTTTTCAATGAGTTAATTCTTCACATCAAGTGGCCAAAGTATTGGAGTTTCAGCTTCAGCATCAGTCCTTCCAATGAATATTCAGGACTGATTTCCCTTAGGATGGACTGGTTGGATCTCCTTGCAGTCCAAGGGACTCTCAAGAGACTTCTCCAATACCACAGTTCAAAAACATCAATTCTTTAGCACTCATCTTTCTTTATAGTCCAACTCTCACATCCATACATGACTATAGGAAAAACCATAGCTTTGACTAGACAGACCTTTGTTGGCAAAGTAATGTCTCTGCTTTTTAATATGTTCTCTAGTTTGGTCATAGCTTTTCTTCCACCGAGCAAGTGTCTTTCAATTTCATGGCTGCAGTCACCATCTGCAGTGATTTTGGAGACCAAAAAGATAAAGTCAGTCACTGTTTCCACTGTTTCCCCATCTATTTGCCATGAAGTGATGGTACCAGATGCCATGATCTTAGTTTTCTGAATGTTAAGTTTTAAGCCAAATTTTTCACTCTCCTGTTTCACTTTCATCAAGAGGCTCTTTAGTTCTTCATCGCTTTCTGCCGTAAGGGTGGTATCATCTGCATATTTGAGGTTATTAATATTCCTCCTGGCAATCTTGATTCCAGCTTTCGCTTCATCCAGTCTAGTATTTCTCATGATACTCTGAATATAAGTTAAATAAGCAGGGTGACAATATACAGCCTTGACGTACACCTTTCCCAATTTGGAACCAGTCTGTTGTTCCATGTCCAGTTCTAACTTTGCTTCTTGACCTGCATACAGATTTCTCAGGAGGCAGGTGAGGTGGTCTGGTGTTCCCATCTCTTTAAGAATTTTCCACAGTTTGTTGTGATCCACACAGTCAAAAGCTCTGGCATAGTCAATAAAGCAGGCAAATTTGGCCTTGGAGTACAGAATGAAGCAGGGCAAAGGCTTGTAGAGTTTTGCCAAGACAATGCACTGGTCATAGTAAACACCCTCTTCCAACAACACGAGAGAAGACTCTACATGTGGACATCACCAAGTGGAAAGTACCAAAATCAGATTGATTGTATTCTTTGCAGCCAAAGATAGAGAAGCACTATACAGTCAGAAAAAACAAGACCAGGAGCGGACTGTGGCTCAGACTTTGAACTCCTTATTGCCAAATTCTGACTTAAATTAAAGAAAGTAGAGAAAACACTAGACCATTCAGGTGTAACCTATATTAAATCCCTTACGATTATACAGTGGAAATGGCAGATAGATCCAAGGGATTAGATCTGATAGACAGAGTGCCTGAAGAACCATGGACGGAGGTTTGTGACATTGTACAAGAGGGAGTGATCAAGACCATCCCCAAGAAAAAGACATGCGAAAAGGCAAAATGGTTGTCTGAGAAGGCCTTACAAATAGCTGAGAAAAAAGAAGTGAAAGGCAAAGGAGAAAAGGAAAGACATACTCATTTGAATGCAGAGTTCCAAAGAATAGCAAGGAGAGGTAAGAAAGCCTTCCTCAGCGATCAGTACAAAGAAATAGAGGAAAACAATAGAATGGGAAAGACTAGAGAGTTCTTCAAGAAAATAAGAGATACCAAGGGAAAATTTCATGCAAAGATGGGCACAATAAAGGACAGAAATGGTATGGACCTAACAGAAGCAGAAGATATTAAGAAGAGGTGGCAAGAATACACAGAAGAAGAAAAAAAAAAAAAAAAGAAGAATACACAGAAGAACTGTACAAAAAAGATCTTCACGCCCCAGATAATCACAATGGTGTGATCACTCACCTAGAGCCAGACTGCCTGTTATATGAAGTCAAGAGGGCCTTAGGAAGCACCACTACGAAGAAAGCTAGTGAAGGTGATGGAATTCCAGTTGAGCTATTTCAAATCCTAAAAGATAATGGTGTGGAAGTGCTGCACTCAATATGCTGGCAAATTTGGAAAACTCAGTCTGGCCACCGGACTGGAAGTGGTCAGTTTTCATTCCAATCCCAAAGACATGCAATGCCAAAGAATGCTCAAACTACCACACAATTCCACTCATCTCATGCTAGCAAAGTAATGCTCAAAATTCTCCAAGCCAGGCTTCAACAGAAAGTGAACCATGAACTTCCAGATGTTCAAGCTGCATTTAGAACAGGCAGAGGAACCAGAGATCAAATTGCCAACATCTACTGGATCATCGGGGAAAAAAGCAACAAATAAGCAACATTTAATTTAGTTTTCAAACAAAGCAGATATTTAAGTTTTTGTTTTTCAGAGAGTTGAGGAGTAGAAGGGATTATCCCTAGGTCAGATAGGAAGTATGATGTTGAATTAAAGTTTCAATCACTACTGTGTAACTTAGTATCATAACCAATAAGAATTATGAAATCATGAAATTTGGGAAATGGAATAAATGTTAAATGTAATTGAATTCAACCAAGTGCTTGTATCTTTAAACAATATTTGCTATGCAATTGACCATTCAGAAAGATCACAAACATTACTATAAGATCATGGTCTGTCTGATGATTGGAATGTTAAACCTTTGTTGTGAAACCAAATATTTCTCCCTACAGTTTCAAGCAGTTAATGTTACTTTAATCTCTTAAGACATACAAAGACAACATAAGTGACAATGTAAGTGACAGGTTAAGTGAATCAGGCTGCATGTGGCCAGTGGTGACCAGCTTAACACATGAGGAAGTATTGGTTCTATCACACTTTCTCATATCTGTGGTTTGTAGTTCCATGGAACTTGTATTAGAAAATCATGTTATTGGAATTACTACTGATTACACTCTAGACATTGTGTTTCTACAAGTGCAATCTGAAACTAATTTCTTTATTAACCAGCCACTTATTTTGTGAATTTTATTGAGTTAGTAAAGAATTTACCCCTTATTCTTTTCAAGTGAGTGGCACACGAAGCTATATACAGTATTCAAAAGATCAGGTTTTTTTTTAACCTAAATTTTAAACATAAATATTCTTTACTTCACTAAATTTCAATTTGTTTGCTTTAACTGTTTTCAGTGTCTTCATTCATTTTTCCAGTTGCTGTCACCCTCATGGTCTAAGTTGTACAAGCTTGGAAGGTTTTGTTGACCACAGAGTATGCACTAATCAGGGGGCATTGGCAATTTTCAAGCCCAAGATTCACTGAGAAAAGAAAAATTTCAGCAGAGAGTTTGAGTACCAATTGCTCTTTTCTAATTGTATTCCTACCGATCCCTATTAAAAGTCAAATAAGCCAAGGCCAGTAAGTAGTAACTTTGTCATTTTTAATGTTCAGTGATTCCATCTTATATTCTGATAAATGTCTCAAACCCCACATAAACAGGGTTTATGTCATTGCTATATACACCTAATTCTTATATTAGGTGTATAAGACGGACACTGGATCAGGACTAATAAATATCAGAAGATATTTTGAAACAAAAATTACAAAATATTCAGTTCCCTAGCTCTGAATCCATTAGGAGAGCTGTTTAAATTTGCATGCCCCTCTGAGTTTTCACTCCAATTTTATTTTCATATTATGCTTCTTTATAATGAATATTAGGCCTTCTTACTATAAAATTTAGGATTTCATGAGGTAAGTAACTGTGTTTTTGTAATTTTTATACGCTAAACTTCATTTTTAAGTGAAGTGCTGTTTCAGCAATTCTTGCTAAATTATTGAAGAAAGAAAGAAGGAAGGAGGTAGGGGAAGAAGGATGAAAAACAGGAAAGGGGAGAAAGGGGGGAAGAAATAAGATGATAAAAGGAAAAGAAAGGCGAAAAAACTTTTCTCAAGTTCTCCACCTAAAACATGCTGCTACATGAATTTTGTGTCTTCTAATCCAGTAGTTCCCAAATCTCGCTGATCATCAGATTACACTGGCAGTTTTGTTGGCTTATTTGCTTTATATTATTTTGATTATAAACGTTGCTATAGATGTTAAGACCTTTAAAATCTTCCAAGATTCTAAACACATTTGAAAACATTTTTAAAGATAAAGAGCAAAGAGGAAAAACATTTTTTTAAAAATACAAGTATCAAATATTAGACTAAAAAGGAGGCAGTGGTAGTGATTTAACTAAAGTAATAGCATAGAAAATAAAAGAGAAATTTGATAAAATGTTCATGCTTGGTAATTCTGGAAGTACCAAGATTTGTGAATAATTTAGAGTTGTAGAGGCAATCTTTCGAAGAGACAGAAGCAAAAATGATTTATCAGAGCGATTCTACAGAGATTAATCTATCCCTGGAGTAAAGAATATCAAGGAAGATGATTCAGGACTTTCATCTTTAATTATATGTTTACATTTTACCCTCATTATTTTTATAAATGTTGTGATCTCTCTAGGTGACTCTGATGATCAACCATATTGGGGAATCCCTGAATTAACAGAGCATCTTTGTGTTCAGATATGTTCTTTTACATCTGACTGTAAAGTGACCAGCCCACAAAACTCCATCTTACCCATGAGCATATCATGAGAGCCAGTGCCACGTGACTATGTGAAGTGATGATAAGTTATTATATCATGTTCATGTTCATAAACTAAAATCTCGGCCTTGATGTAAAATTCTTCTGACTTGAAATAGGTTGGAATCCAGAAATTTGGAGGAAAGAAGAGTGCTCAAATAATAGTAGGAATGTTCGTTTTGACTGACTTTAAAGGTCCAGAAATCAGTGATTCTCTTAAACTTTATGAAATATCTCAATTATAAGATTCTTGAAGTTTATAATTTCTATTCTAGTCCAACCAGAATCATAGTTTGTCCTAGAATGACAATAGATGCTAAAGAAATCCCCACATTATATATGTCCTCTGATGACCATTAAAGAATGATCTCAGCAGGATTACTCTCTGCCTCACACACATGCACATGCATATGTCCATAAATCTCTCTCTGTCTCTCTCTCTCACACACACACCCCAATACAAAAGTATACTCATTTCCTTATGTTTAAACTTAGAACCTGCTGAGAAGAAAATGGACCCTGGAAATCACTCCTCAGTGACTGAATTCATCCTCGCTGGGCTCACAGAGAAACCAGAGCTCCAGATTCCCCTTCTAGTCTTCTTCCTAGGAATCTACTTAGTCACGGTGGTGGGGAACCTGGGCATGATCACACTGATAGGGCTCAGTTCTCACCTGCACACCCCCATGTACTATTTCCTCATCAATTTGTCCTTTATTGATTTCTGTTATTCTACTGTCGTTACCCCCAAAATGCTGGTGAACTTTGTGACAGAGAAGAACATCATCTCCTACCCCAAATGTATGACTCAGCTCTATTTCTTTATTGTTTTTATTCTTGCAGAATGTTATATGTTGGCTGTAATGGCATATGACCGCTATGTTGCCATCTGTAACCCCTTGCTTTACAATGTCATCATGTCTTATTATAGGTGCTTCCAGCTCACAGTGACAGTTTATATTTCGTGCATCATTGAATCTGGAATCCATACAGGCTTTTTGCTGAGACTCTATTTCTGCAAGGCCAATGTAATTAACCATTATTTTTGTGATCTCTTCCCACTCTTGGGGCTATCTTGTTCTAGCATCTCCATGAACGAATTATTGGCTCTAGTCTTTAGTGCTTTTAATGTCCTGATTCCTGTTTTAACTATCCTTGCTTCCTATATTTTCATCCTCTCTAGCATCCTTCAAATCCACTCCACTGAAGGCAGGTCTAAAGCCTTCAGCACATGCAGCTCCCATATCTCAGCTGTTGCTGTTTTCTATGGATCTGTAGCATTTATGTACCTGCAGCCTTCATCAGTTAGCTCCATGGACCAAGGGAAAGTGTCCTCTGTGTTTTATACCTGCATTGTACCCATGCTAAACCCTCTGATCTATAGTCTGCGGAATAAGGATGTCAAATTTGCCATGAAGAAAATTCTGGACAGTGGAAAATGTAGGTGAATAGACTCAATGTCATAGTATCATATCAGAAATATGCCTTTGGTTTGCTGAGATAGGCAATGCTTAGGTTTATTCTTCAAATTTTTGGAAATTCAGAATCATTTTCTCATATAATACCTTTCCCAAATTCTCTCTGGGTCACTTCCATTGAACCTGTGTTACAGTGACTATGTATGGAGAAATAACAAGAATAAAGTCAGAGATTCTTAAGAATTAAAGAAGTTCCAGTTTGATTTTAAAAGAATACAGACATCAACAACTATGACGATCATCATAAAATAATAACATACATGATTGAGATAGTATAAAATATCAAGCAGAAAGCCCAGCACTTTAAAGTAGATAACTTCATTTAGTATTTACAGTTTTCTCTCAGGGCAAGCCCTAGTACAATTTTATTTTGAAAGCTGAATAAACTGACACTTATTTAGTTTCAGTAAATGTCCAAGTTCCCAAACATAATAAATGACAAGAGTCTAGAATATCTGGCTCCAGAACCCGTGATTTTGCTCAAGGTGATCTATTGGCCCTGAGTAATCATGGGTAAGTCTAAGGCCCACCCAGTGATTTTCTTCTGCACATTAATCTACAGTTCCTTATAAGACCGTGTTGCTTTCTTCTCTCTCTCCAATCTTAGTATCACTTTTGTTTCACTTGATATAATGAAAATAATCAAAATATTCCAAACCTGTCCTAATCAAAGGAAAAGGAAATCAGTTGGAGAGTCACTGCAGAATCTTGTGATCGAAACTCACTGAAGAGATTCAAATTTTCATGCTTAACACCAACAATTTTTATAAAAGCGGCTGAACACATTTTTATCTTTATATGAGTAATGCTGTATTATTTATGGAAAAACTACTCATAGTAGCCAAAAAAGCCATAATTTACAATTAATTGCCATTCCACACCAGTTTTATCTCAGAAACATTTCTTCTTTCCCCTTATATGATTCCTTATTTGCTTCTGGGCATTTTACCACCTGGTTACTATAAATCCGGGTCTCCCCTGGTGCCTCAGTGGCACAGAATCTGCCTGCGAATGCAGGACAAGTGAGTCCGATCCCTGGGTCAGGGAGATCCCTTGGAGAAAGAAATAGCAACCCACTCCAATATTCTAACCTGGGAAATTCCATGGACAGAGAAGCCTGGTGGGCTATAGTCTATGGGTGTCAAAAAAGAGTTGGACATGACTCAGACACTAAGCAACAACTATAAATTCTCATGAATTTCTAAATACTCAGCTGTGTTCTGTCTCTTCTCAGTTCAAAACATTTACTCATTAATAACAGGTCAATGTTCTTTGGAAAGTGTTTAACCTTATTCATCTGTAGTGTCTAATTATGTAACAAAACACATATAATATTATTTACCACCCTTGTATCCTATTATCCATTAATTCATTGATGTCAGGCATTCATTTTCCAAGTGCTCTCATATTATTTGACTTAATTTTAATCAGTATTTTAAAAGAAGATAAATAGCTACGATTAAAACTTCTATCCTTCCAATTAAAATTAATTAGAAAAATGATTAAAAAAAAAAACCTCCTTAAGACTGTTCTATGCATCTGTGTCTCTTATTCTGTCTCGCATATAGGGTTATCGTTACCATCTTTCAAATTCCATATGTATGCATTAGTATACTGTATTGGTATTTTTCTTTCTGGCTTGCTCCACTCTGTATAATGGGCTCCAGTTTCATCCATCTCAATAGAATGGACTCTGAGGGAGAAGGTGAGGGTGGGACGATCTGAGAGAATAGCATTGAAACATGAATATTATCATATGTGAAACAGAACAACATTCCAGATTCAATGCATGGGACAAATGCTCAGGACAGGGGCAATGGGATGACCCAGAGGGATGGGATGGGGAGGGAGGTGGGAGTGGGGTTCAGGATGGGGAACACATGTAAACCCATGGCTGATTCATGTCAGTGTATGGCAAAAACTACTACAATATTGTAAAGTAATTAGCCCCCAACTAAAATAAATAAATTTATTAAAAAAAAATTAAAAAATTAAAAAAACCTCCTATCTCAGGCTTGATTCCTACTCTGCTATATATATATTCTAGAATATATATGTATATACATACATATATATATATATACACACATACATACATATATATATATTTATGTTCTTTCAGCTTGTGCAGTCTTGATTCCATAACCTGGAAGCACAAACTTAAGAATTGATGCTTTTGAAATGCTGTGTTGGAGAAGACTCTTAAGAGTCCTCTGGACTGCAAGGAAATCAACCCCGAATATTCCTTAGGAGGGCTGATGTTGAAACTGAAGCTCCAGTACTTTGGCCACCTGATGCAAAGAGCTGACCTGTTAGAAAAGACCCTGAAGCTGGGAAAGATTGAAGCCAGGAGGAGAAGGGGACTACAGAGGATGAGATGGTTGGATGGCATCACCGATTCAATGCACATGAGTTTGAGCAAGCTCTGAGAGATGGGGAAGGACAGGGAAGCCCAGTGTGCTGCAGTCCATGGGGTCACAAAGAGTCAGACATGACTGAGTAACTGAACAACAGAAACATATGTATTTATCTAAATCAGAACATATACCCTATTAGAACTGAAAGAATGGCATCTATGAGTATCTTAACACTTTTCAGGATGTACACTGATACAAAAAATATCTGTTTTTACTTTTTGTTTACATCTTTTCTGTGTCTGACCTTTTGTTGTTGTTGTTGTTCAGTCACTCAGTCGTGTCCGACTCTTTGTGACCTCAGGAACTGGAGCACGCCAGGCTTCCCTGAACTTCACCATCTCCTGGGGCTTGGTCAAACTCATGTCCCCTGAGTCAGTGATGCCGTCCAACCATCTCGCCTTCTGTTGTCCCCTCCTTTTTCTCCTATGTTCAATCTTTCCCAGCATTAGGGTCTTTTCCAATGAGTCAGCTCTTTGCATCATGTGGCCAAAGCATTGGAGCTTCAGCTTTAGCATCAATCCTTCTAATGATTATTCAGGATTTATTTCCTTTAGGATTAAGTGGTTTGACCTCCTTGCAGTCCAAAGGACTCTCAAGAGTCTTCTCCAACAACACAGTTCAAAAGTATCAATTCTTCGGCGCTTAGCATTTATGGTCCAACTCTCACATCCATACATGACTATTGGAGAAACCAAAGCTTTGACTAGACAGACCTTTGTCAGCAAAGTAATGTCTCTGCTTTTTAATATACTATCTAGGTTGGTCACAACTTTTATTCCAAGGAGTAAGCATCTTTTATATCTGTGGCTGCAGGCATCATCTGCAGTGATTTTGGAGTCTACTGTTTCTGTTTCTTCCCTTCTATTTGCCATGAAGTGATGGGACCAGATGCCATGATCTTAGTTTTTTGAACGTTGAGTTTTATGTCTGCTTTTTCACTCTCCTCTTTCACCTTCTTCAAGAGGCTCTTTAGTTCCTCTTCTCTTTCTGCCATACGGGTGGTGTCATCTGCATATCTGAGATTATTGATATTTCTCCCAGCAACCTTGGCTCCACCTTGTGTTTCATCCAGCCAGGCATTTTGCATGATGTACTCTGCATACGAGTTAAATAAGCAGGGTGATAATATACAGCCTTGACCTTTACCAAACTCCAAGATCTCTTTCTCACCTTTTTTATTCAGCACACTAAAGTAACTGTAAATCATTTTCTGCTCACCGATTAAGTGGCATTCCAGACACACATATTTCCCCTCAAACATCCCAGAATCCTGCAGCCACAGCAAATCCAATGCTAAAGAAACCTTTTAATTGGGGGGCACCTTGCTTGAATCTGAAAGAACTCTAGGGAAAGTATTCAAAATAAGAGATCTACCCTTCATTTTTCCAAGTGGTCCATAGACGAGCAGTGACAAGATCTGAGAGATTTTTTTAAAATGCATAATATCAAGCCATTTATGAGACTTACTATCACAAACTGCTTTTGATAAAGATCCTTAGGTTATTCCTGTGCACATTAAAGGTTTAGAAGTTTTTAAAAAAATACTGATATCTTATGTTATACTCTTAAAATTTTGACTTTGAAATAATAATAAAATAAACTCCCTTGTTAACTTGAAATGAGTATCCAAAATTGAGAAACACTAATGCATGCAAACGTAAACTGGTAATAATAATGGAACTGATATATTTAACTATATTTTATAGTATTTCTCCTCACTTGAGTGCCCAATTCACTTTGATTCAGTTAAATCTTATATTATTTCCCATTTTCTGATTTTGGAACAAAAAATGAAAATATACAAGAAAATGCAAAAATAGAAGGAATATGAAAATACAAGGAATAAGAAACAAAGGTGCCTAATAAAATGTTTCTTTATATAGGCAAATAGCAACTAGAATTTTTAATTGCGAGGACTTCAAAAAACCAAATATAACATAAATATTCTGAATTCTTACCCAAAAACTTTAAATCCAATTATATATAGGTTTGACTTTTGAATCAATATTTATATTTCCTATTTACAATTAAATGAATTAAATGCATTTTTATACAAGCATAATTAATTTACTTCATTATTTTAAAATCTATTGTCCTATTAACATTAAGATAACTTGTCAGGAGGTTTTCCAGGTGGTGCTTGTGGTAAAGAACCAGCCTGCCAATACAGGAGACATATAAGATGCAGGTTCAATCCCTGGGTCAGGAAGATCTCCTGGAGGAGGGCATGGCAACCCACTCCAGTATTCTTGTCTGGAGAGTCCCAGGGACAGAGAAGCCTGGCAGGCTACAGTCCATGGACTCTCAAAAGAGTCAGACACGACTGAAGCGACTTAGCATGCATGAATGCAACTTGTCAAGATGAGCCATGATCCTCTAAAACCTTTTATTCACCGAGTGGACTGGGAACCAGTAGCATTGGCAAGGAGCTTGTAAGAGATGCAGAATCTCAAAATCTCAAAGACTCTTCAGAACCACTGGATGAGGATCTGGATTAAAAAAAAGTCCCCAGGTGATCCTGTGAAGAAATCTTTGTCACTAACTGATGAGTTCAGGATTGACAAACAATCCCTCTTGAAGGGAAAAATTAGACAACTGGGGACATGTCAACTGCAATTGCTTCTTTTCTCAAGAGCTTGTCTCCTGAGAAGTGGAAATCCTTGGAGAGTATTTGACTCCATGTTATTTATTGCCTGGCATAGCTAAATCCAGGACACACCTTCATAGCTCGGTGATCACCACCACTCAGGGGAGAACTGAGAAAGGTGCAGATGTTTGCTACCTTGAAGCTGAAAAAGCACATACTGAAGACTTAGGATTGGAGATGCTGACCTGTGATGCAGACCAGCTTCAAAATTGGCTCTGAGACCACGGTTGTCCCTGCCCTCTCAGCACTAAAGACAGCAGAATGCTGGATACCTATCACTCCCAACACTCACACTAGTACTATTTTTCTCTAAGAGCACGTTTCCAATGAGATTTGGCATTGTGATTTCCAGAAGAAAAAAGGTGTGTTGATTTTACATTTTATTTTTGAGACTTTAATTACAAACGTAATAACCATTGGCTTTTAGGCAAATATTCCACAATACAGTCATTCATATAATTAACAGTTTATTCATAGCATATTTTCAACTTGCTATGATGTGCCAGATGTGGGCTGTTTACTGACCAGAGGAGAACAAGTCTGATTTGTTCATCATCTGATTTATAGAGCAACTGCAGTCTGAAAACATGCTATTTAGAAATGGAAGATTCTTGAGCACATAGTAAGAAAGTCTAACCAATTTCAAGGAATTGGTGGTTTTATGATGACATTAATTTTAAATGAGATTAGAAAAGAAACAACGTATTTATCAGACAATAGAGATAATGGGGTTGGTAAGACTATGTTTTTTTTTTCACGCGAAATGATGAAAACATGAGTAAATAAAATTCTAGATAAGTTGAGAGAATTTGACTTATTCTAGAAAAAGAAAATTTTCTGAATTTGAATGTAAGTTTCTGAAACTGAAAGGAGCCAGATGCAAATTGAATCTGGGAAGTGGCAAGAGGTGGTGTAGATATTCATACTTTGTCTTAAAAGCCATGAAGAAAATCCTTTCCCTAACGTCCCTGAGTGGTTCATCATCTGATTTATAGTTGAGTGTATTCAGTTATCAAGAATTGAAATAAAAATTCCAAAATATTCAGTTCCCTAGCTCTGAATCCATTAGGAGATCTATGCAAATTTGCATGCCCCTCTGAGTTTTTTGGGCTCCAAAATCACTGCTGATGGTGATTGCAGCCATGAAATTAAAAGACGCTTACTCCTTGAAAGGAAGGTTATGGCCAACCTAGATAACATATTTAAAAGCAGAGACATTACTTGGCCAACAAAAGTCCGTCTAGTCAAGGCTGTGGTTTTTCCAGTGGTCACGTATGGATGTGAGAGTTGGACGATGAAGAAAGCTGAGCGCCGAAGAATTGATGCTTTTGAACTGTGGTGTTGGAGAAGACTCTTGAGAGTCCCTTGGACTGCAAGGAGATCCAACCAGTCCATCCTAAAGGAGATCAGTCCTGGGTGTTCATTGGAAGGACTGATGTTGAAGCTGAAACTCCAGTACTTTGGCCACCTCATGCAAAGAGTTGTTCATGAAAAGACCCTGATGCTGGGTAGGATTGAGGGCAGGAGGAGAAGGGGATTACCAGACCATTGGAAAAGACCCTGATGCTGGGTTTTGCATATTATGCTATTTTATGATGAGTGTTAGGCCACCTTAATAACATCTTTAATTTTATTATGTTAGTAACTATGTCTTTGCAGTTTTCATACTCTAGAATAGACCTTGCTCTGTGGTAAAATGCTGTCTCATGAACTTTTGCTAAATTATTGAAAAGAGAAAGAAGGAAGAAGGAAGCAGAAGAAGGATAAGAGGGAGGAAAGGGAAAAGGAGGAAAAGAAATGAGAAGACAAAAGAAAAAAATAGGATTGAAAAAACAGAATGTTTCAAATTCTCCACCTAAAACATGCCAGTACACTGACTTCGTGTCTTCTAATTCAGTAGTTCCCAAACCTAACTAATCATCAGAATTACATTGCCAGTTTTATTGGCTTGCTTGTTTTAAATTACTTTATTGAAAGTTCAGATCTTTTAAAATCCTCAAAGATTCTGAATCCCTAATTCTGATGTTAGGTTAGGAAATGTGTAATAAAAATTTCTCCAGATGAGTTGAGAGAATTTGGAGAGCTGATGAATACAAACTTTTGAGAACATTTTTAAAGATAAAGAAGAAACTGAGGAAAGATTCTTTTAATATAAGTATCAAATATTAGAGCAAAACGTAGGCAGTGGTACTGCATATGCAATAAAATGGAATTTCAATAAGATGTTGAAGGTTGTTAATTCTGGAAGTACCAAGAGTTTGTGAATTATTTTGAGCTGTAAAGGTAATCTTTGGAACAAGAAATAGAAGCAAAAATTGTTTATCAGTGATCTTCTGCAAATATTAACATCCCAGAGCAAAAGAGTATAAGGACAATGATTCAGGAAATTTTATTCTTAATTATAATCATGTCTACATTTTTGCAGTCATTACTTTTGCAGATACTTTAAGCTCTCTAGGTGACTCTGATGATCAAACCATAGTGGGGAATCCTTGAATTAACAGACATGCTGTGTTCAGATAAGTTCTTCTATATCTGACTGAAAAGTGACCAGCCCACGGAACTCCATCCTATCCACAACAACATCATGAGACCCAGTGACACTTGGCTATGTCAAGTGAAGGTAAGTTGAGTCTCTATCATGTTCACTTTGAGAAACTAAAATATTGTCCTCACTGTAAAATTCCTCTGACTTGAGATAGATTGGAATCCAGAAAGAGAATCATTTTTTGAGGGTATATGTGTATTTTAAATGAACCCAGATACAAGGAGGAAGGGATATAGGCTGAAGGCCAGACATTAACATGTAGGCGTGCAGTTGTTTCTCGTTATGGTTTAGTTTAGTTTTCATTTCTCTGGCGAATAAGGATTTCAGTGTCTTTTTATGTTCTTGTTAATTATTCTTTTATCTTCATCTGTGCTATATCTATTCACACAGTTTTATTTTTAACTTGTTTGACTGTCTTCATGTTATTGTCTTTTCAGTATTTTTTTCATACCGCCAATGACAGTCCGTAGTGCTTTTAATATTCTATTAATGTATTTTGAGGAATAGTTTTTAATTTGAATAAAAAGAATTTATCAATATTGTTTGCTTAGTCTGTGTGTGTGTTCTTTCTAACAAATTCTTAGACTAGTACAATATATTATATATCCTTTAGGGTTTTCTCACGAAGTTTAACAGTTTAGTCTTTATGCCTAGATTTAAGATTCACTTCAATTTTATTTTTATTTAGCTGTGAAGGTAGAACAGTTTAGATTTTTTCTTTTTAATTTGTATTCAAGTAGAAATTTTGCAATTTTATTTTGACCTATATATGATGGTCATCTGTTTACTGCTTAACAGAATAGGGGACTGCATTTCTGATTCTATATCCCTTAATTTTATGACTAGTTTTAATACCCTTTTAGTTAATGAAAGATGAAAAAGAAAAGTTTAACTATTATAAGTGCTCTTTCTGTATTTTGAAGTGTGCAATTATCTTTTATTTTCCAAATAATAGCATGGTACAGCAACAATAAAAACAGCTATTATTATTACCATTTACAGACTGCTGCTGCTGCTGCTAAGTCGCTTCAGTCGTGTCCGACTCTGTGCGACCCCATAGACGGGATTTCCCAGGCAAGAGTGCTGGAGTGGGTTGCCATTGCCTTCTCCTTACAGACTGCTAATCTTTTCTAATTAGACAATGAGATTATTTTACTATTCAAAGATTGTCAACTAGTAATTGATGAGTCAGTAAATGAACGCAGATACTTGCACTTTAACTCACAAGCACGGTTCACACACCTTTTCTTTAAGCATTTAGTCCACAAACATGCCAACAGTGGACTAACGCACAGTGAAGGTTATTTGTGCTGTTTTATTTCAAAAATAACATTAAAAACTGAAGATTTTTACGTAGAAACCCATGTTTTATAATTATCAGAAAAAATCGTTCCAAAATCTGTTTTGATGTGTCTCTTTTCTCCTCTGACAGAAATGAAATTCTAGTTAATAAAAGGTTCTGCACTTACATGAGATTTGCTCACTCCAGGTTGATGCTCAACCAGCTTCTGTCATTTTTAATAGGTCCTCTAAGATTTCAAATTTGCAAACTTCAAATGGAAAAAAAAGTGCTTAAAATAAGTGAATGTTTGAACTAAGGAATAGCCATTCAAATAGGTAAAATGATCACTATCATGGTTGAAAAATGTGAAAGTGAAATAGCTTAATAAATTTTCTCTCAAGCTGTAAAAACATTTTATTAAGAAAATGTTATTTAGAAAACTTATCTGGAGTTTAAACTTTTCATAGAAATCAAGGAAATATTCAAACAGTTAACCTTCTATGTGAGGTAACTTTAACAAACAAGGCATAAAAAAGACATATATTCAAAGCTGTCCCTTTCTCTCTCTCTCCTTCAGAAACTTCCCAGATGGAAATGGCAAAAGGAAATCACTCCTCAGTGACTGAGTTTATCCTCGCTGGACTAGCAGAACAGTCACAACTCCAGCTGCCCCTTCTCCTCCTCTTCCTAGGAATCTATGTGGTCTCGGTGGTGGGGAACCTGGGCATGATCACACTGATTGGGCTCAGTTCTCATCTGCACACCCCCATGTACTATTTCCTCAGTAGCTTGTCTTTCATTGACCTCTGTCAGTCCACTGTCATTACCCCAAAAATGCTGGTGAACTTTGTGACAGAGAAGAGCATCATCTCCTACCCTGAATGCATGACTCAGCTTTACTTCTTCCTCCTTTTTGCTGTCTCAGAGTGTTACATGTTGGCTGCAATGGCATATGACCGCTATGTTGCCATCTGTAGCCCATTGCTGTATAATTCCATCATGACACATCAGGCCTGTTTCTCCCTCATTTGGAGAGTGTATATGATGGGACTGGTATGTGCATTCTCTCACACAGGCTGCATGCTTAGGGTTCATTTCTGCAAATTAGATGTGATCAACCATTATTTCTGTGATCTTCTGCCCCTCCTAAAGCTCTCCTGCTCTAGCACCTATGTCAATGAATTACTGGTCCTATGTTTTGGTGCACTTAACATCTTTGCCCCCATCCTCACCATCCTCAGCTCCTATATCTTCATCATTTCCAGCATCCTCCACATTCGTTCCACGGAGGGCAGGTCCAAAGCCTTCAGCACATGCAGCTCCCATATCTCAGCTGTCACTATTTTCTATGGATCTGCAGCATTCATGTACCTGCAGCCATCATCTGTGAGCTCCATGGACCAAGGGAAAGTGTCCTCTGTGTTTTATACTATTATTGTGCCCATGCTGAATCCCCTGATCTACAGCCTCAGGAATAAAGATGTCAGTGTTGCCCTTAAGAAAATGCTTGAGAGAAGAATATTTTTGTGACCAGACATAACATGAGCATGATACTTTATATCTGGTCATTGCTTGTTACACTACTTCAGTATCAAACTCCAATACAGGTAAGATAACTTGTGAACACCTGATTTTTTAAGTCATTAAATGAAGTCAACAACCCAAAATCCTTGAACCAAAACTCTTGGTTTTCAAGCATGCAGCATACACGTGTTAAAAAATAATATGTATATTTGTTATCTGATTGGTCAACATAGCAAATCTGGAGATACAGTGGTACCTGGAACTCGATTACTCCAGCCTAGATTACCAGGGTTTCTCATACCCAGACTAAAATAGAACTTCACCTATATTGACACTGAGAAAATTCTTAGTATGTAGAATTTTACCACATGCAAATTATAGTTCAAAAAATTCCGTTTCAAGATAAAGAGAAAATATGATAACCTATATTGTTTCAGTCAGAGTTGTGGATCTTCCTAGATTGCCACCTTGAACCAGAACATGATTTCTTTATTACTCTATACATTAAGCAAAAAACATCTAGTAAATTTTTTCGCATTAAGTGACAGATCTCTATATTATTCCTCAATATTTCTTTTATTTATAGAGTTAGATAAAGTCATTAACTTATTGTACTTATTAGGAAATTTTCATGGAGTTATGACAATAACCAGTTGAAAACTTCCTGCAGCCTACATGTTAAAATATTTCAAGTACTACTGCTTTATAAATACATCATGGCCTCTAAATACAGTTAACATATGTCAATGAGAAAAAAAATTGATCAAATATTGCACACAAAGATTTTTTTTCTGATTTTTTATTTATCTCTTGTGTGAAATCACTTTGGAGTGTTCCTTTAATGCAGGTCTCAAAAATTTTCTAAAATTTTGAATTCTTATATAACTTAACATGAAATTAGCTGGAGTTCTAATAAGATCTATCCCAGCCTTGCTTCTAACCTATAATCTAACAAAAAGGATAAATTACAATGATATGACACTATTAAACACTTGAGAGTCAATGGGAGAAAAGGGAATTGCTAATTATAACTTTTCCCAAGTGTTGATACTTGTGGGATATGATCCTAATGGGAGATCATTAGCATTATCTGTTCCTCATCTGACTCTTAGCATCAGTACTCAGAGTATAAATCACCATTCACATCAACCAACATTTGCAGGCGGCCATTGACTTCAACAGAAGTCAGGACCAGTGACTCAAAATTATTACAACAGAGTCTTCTAGGTTATGACCCTACAACAACAAGTCCTGCAAGGTTAGTACTCAGAACTATCTACCAGCATCACCAGAACCATTTTTCCCTTCAGAGAAATAGAGGAGAAGAATACATAGCACTGGCATTTTGGGGAGCAAGACGGATGTATCTGAATCCCAGTCCTAGACTTTAAAAAGTTAGATCTTCTGTTCTAGCTCCCTTCAGTTCAGTTCAGTCGCTCAGTCGTTTCTGAATCTGCGACCCCATGGACGGCAGCACGCCAGGTCTCCCTGTCCAACACAAGCTCCAGGAGTTGACCCAATCTCATGTCCATTGAGTCGATGATGCCATCCATCTGTATGCACGTGGTTATTCAGTCTGTGCTCCAAATTTTATGAGTGTGTCTGGTGATAGGGATATTTGTCTTTGCTATGAAACCAAATATTTCTTCCCATAGTTTGAAGCAGTTAATTTTACCCAATCTCTTGAATGTATACAATAAGTTCAATACCTCTCACTGCCATGTGATGAACATTGAGATAACTGTCCTGTGCCACATGAATTTACCTTGCTAGAAAAAAATATCCTTGGCTGTTTTAGCCATCTTAAAATAACTGATTTCTCGACGATATTTATGAAACTGTACAGCTTTACCTAAATCACACACAGTATTTTACTTCAAACTGAACACAATTGCCAAATATTACTTGAGTGTTAATACAAATTTCTACTTTTTAGAACCTACTAATTTCCTTTGCAAATTTTAACTAAAGATACATTGGTTTTTAAAAAACACATTACACTGTTGACTCGTATTGAACTGACATTAAAATTACTTATTTTATTTTGCATGTACTTTACTAATCCACATCTCTCCCATCTTTGAATTCTATTGAGAGTACATGCAAAATGCATGACTATATTTTTAAAAGGTTGGCATACCAAACACCTAGTGTTCGTGTTCAAATGCATTTTACGATTTGGAGAATAGAATCATTTTCTCACCTCCACCTTTAAATCATGAAGTCCAAATTGCACAGATGAATCTTGGTACACTGATGCCCTAGTCACAGTGGTGGAGTATGTGACTTGTATTTAGGCCATTATACTCTCACCCCAAGATTACCCAAATTAGAATAAGAATGGCTCCTGGGGAAAAGCCTATTCAGGTATTAGCATGATGTCTGCCAAGCAGTTACATTTCTGTCCTCTGGGGTCAAAGTCCAGGGAGAAGGAAGCTGGAACATTAAATCATCAGATCTCAGGTGAATGATACTGATCATCACATTTCAGATATTTTCAGTTGAGATGTTACTAAAGAAGACAGCCCCAACTGTTATAACTACTTTCCACAGACTTGTTAATCCTCTCTGTATTAATTATAGAAAGCATATACAACTATTAGTTATTACAAATGAAAGGAAAATACTACGCCATTCAACAAACACGAATTTAGTATATAAACATAGAAACTTGGAGGAAAGAAGAGTACTCAGAAATAATACTAGAAATGGTCATGTTGACTAACTCTAAAAATCCATAAATTGTTGTTTCTCTTAAACTTTATGAAATTTCTTATTTGTAAAGTTCTTGATGTTTATAATTTCTTTTCTAGTTCAACCAGATTCATTGTTCATCCTAGAGCAGCAGGAGATACTGGAGAATTCCCTGCATTATGTATGTCCTCTGCTGAAAGATAAAGAATGATCTCCATAGAATTACTCTCTGCCTCTCTCTCTCACACACAAACATACACACATGCATAAACCTCTCTCTCTCTCACACACACACACACAAATATATACTCATTTTCTGTTTGTTTTTTTTTTTAAACTTAGAACCACGGAGAGAATAATGGACCCTGGAAATCACTCCTCAGTGACTGAGTTCATCCTCGCTGGGCTCACAGAACAGCCACAACTCCAGCTGCCACTTTTCCTCCTCTTCCTAGGAATCTATGTGGTCACGGTGGTGGGGAACCTGGGCATGATCACACTGATTGGGCTCAGTTCTCACCTGCACACCCCCATGTACTATTTCCTCAGCAACTTGTCCCTTATTGATCTCTGCCAGTCCACTGTAATTACCCCCAAAATGCTGGTGAACTTTGTGACAGAGAAAAATATCATCTCCTATCCTGAATGCATGACTCAGCTCTATTTCTTTCTTCTTTTTATTATTGCAGAGAGTTATATGTTGGCTGAAATGGCATATGACCGCTATGTTGCCATCTGTAACCCCTTGCTTTATAATGTCATCATGTCTTATTATAGGTGCTTCCAGCTCACAGCAGCAGGTTATATCTTGTGCATCATTCAATCGACATTCCATACTTGCCTTATGTTGAGACTTTATTTCTGCAAGGCCAATATGATTAACCATTATTTCTGTGATGTTTTTCCACTCATGGAGCTATCCTGTTCTAGCATCTATTTCAACGAGTTATTGGCTCTAGTCTGCAGTTCTTTCAATGTCTTGATTCCTGCCTTGACTATTCTTATCTCCTACATCTACATTCTCTACAAAATCTTCCACATGGACTCCACAGAGGGCAGGTCCAAAGCCTTCAGCACTTGCAGTTCCCACATCTTGGCTGTTGCTGTTTTCTATGGATCTGCAGCATTCATGTACCTGCAGCCATCATCTGCGAGCCCCATGGACCAAGGCAAAGTGTCCTCTGTGTTTTATACCTGCATTGTTCCCATGCTGAATCCTTTGATCTACAGTTTGCGGAATAAGGATGTCAAATTGGCCCTGAAGAAAATTCTGGACCTTGGAAAATATAGATGAATAGACTCAACGTTGGTGTCATATCAGAAATAAACCTTTGCTTTGCTGAGATATGCAATGTTTTAGTTTTATTGTTCAAATTTTTGGAAATGCAGGGTCATTTCCCCATACAAAACATTTCCCAAATTCCTTCCAGGCTAATTCCTTTGAATTTGTGTTATATTGATTATGTATGGAGAAATATCAAGAATAATGTCAGAGACTCTTGAAATTAAAGCAGCCCCAATACAATATAAAAAATACAAATAACAAGAATATGATGATCATAATGTAATAACATTATTATTGAGATAGTATAAAATATCAAACACTTTATATTAGACAACTTTCTTTAATATTTATTATATCTCTCAAAGCAAGCCCTAGTATTGTTTCCATCTGAAAGATGAATAAATTGAAACTTGTTTAACTTTGAGTAAATGTCCATAGTCCCAAACTTAATAAAGACAGAGGCTAGAATGGAACTAGGCTTCAGGAACTGTGATTTTACTCAAAGTAACCTATTGCCGCCAGGTAATTGTGGGTAAGTGTAAAGCCTTCCCAATAATTTCCTTCTACACATTAAGCTTTTACTTTTCCTGTGAGATTGTATTGCTTTCTGCTAGATCTCTCCAATGCGATTTTCACTTTTATTTCATTTGATTTAATGAAAATAGTCAAAATATTTCAAACTTTGTTGATCAAGCAAAAAGACCAAATGCAGAGTTAATACAGAATCTTATGATAAGACTTATCAATGATATTCAAATTATTATGTTCAATACCAAAAAGTTTTATAAGAATTGCCCGATACATTTTTATCTTTAAACCATTAGTGCTATACTGTTTATGTAACAGGGCTTCCCTGATGGTTCAGTGGTAAAGAATACAGCTGCCAATGCACGGGACGTGGGTTCTGTCCTTGGGTGAGGAAGGTACCCTGGAGAGGGAAATGGCAACCCACTCCAGTATTCTTGCCTGGGAAATCCCATGGAGAGAGGAGCCTTGCGGGCTAGAGTTCACAGGGTCACAGAGCGTCCATCCAACACAACCTTACCACCAAAGTACAACAGTAAATTTATGTTAACTGCTCATAATAAACCAAAATTATGTAAGTTATATCACTTTCATGAGGTCTTTTTTAGCTTTCATGTATAAATTCACACTTTCCGCTTCTCAGTTCAAACTGTCTTGCTCATTATTGACAGATCAAAATTATACCTTAACAAATTACCACAAATATATAAAACATAACTTTATTTACCACCCATCTATTTTATTATCCATTCTTTCATCAATGTCAAGCATTCATTTTCAAGTATTTCATATTATTTTATTTTTTAATATGTTTAAATGAGTATCTAAAATTGAGAAGGACTAGCTTCCCTTGTGGTTCAGCAAATAAAGAATCCGCCTGCCATGCGAGAGACCTGGGTTTGATCCCTGGGTTGGAAAGATCCCGGGGAGAAGGGAAATGTTACCCACTCTAGCATTCTGGCCTGGAGAATTCCATGGACTCTGTAGTCCATGGGGTCACAAAGAGTCAGACACAACTGAGTGACTTTCACTTTCAATGCAACACAAGTATAAACTTTAAAAATAACTGAATTTTCTTATATTTAACTATAAGATCTCTCAACTTGAATGTGCAATTTACCTTGACTCAATCATTTTATGTATACTTCCAAATTTCCTATTTTAGAATAAAAATTGAAAATCTAATATACTAAGAATAGAAGAAACATAAAAAATAAGTGCCTATTAAAGCAGTTTATATATGCAACTTAGAAAATAGAATCATTAATAGTAAGCACTTAAAATGTAAAAAAATTAAGTCAATATTCTGAATTCCTACCCTATAACTTTAAATTCAATAACATATAGATTTGACTTTGAATTAATATGTATATTACGTACTTACACATAAAATGGATTAAATACATTTTTGTACAAGGATAAATGATTTGTTCATCATTTTAAAATTTGTTGTCACATTAACATTAAGATAATTTGTCAGAATTTTGCTTGATCCTCTAAAACCTTTTATTCACAGAGTGAACTGGGAACCGGTAGCTCTGGCTGCTGCTGCTGCTGCTAAGTCGCTTCAGTCGTGTCTGACTCTGTGCGACCCCATAGACGGAAGCCCACCAGGCTCCCCCGTCCCTGGGATTCTCCAGGCAAGAACACTGGAGTGGGTTGCCATTTCCTTCTCTAGGAGCCTGTAAAGATGCAGAATCTCTAGGAGTTTTACCGTTTCTGGTCTTACATTTAGATCTTGAATCCATTTTGAGTTTATTTTTGTGTAGGATGTTAGAAAGTGTTTGAGTTTCATTATTTTATAAGTGGTTGACCAGTTTCTGCAGCACCACTTGTTAAAGAGATTGTCTTTTCTCCATTGTATATTCTTAACTCCTTTGTCAAAGATAAAGTGTCTATAGGTGTGTGGATTTATTTCCGGGCTTTCTATTTTGTTCCATTGATCTATATTTCTGTCTTTGTGCCAGTACCATAATGTCTTGATGACTGTAGCTTTGTAGTATAATCAGAAGTCAGGAAGGTTTACTCAAACTCACGTGCATTGAAGCAGTGATGCCATCCAACCATCTCATCCTCTGTTGTCCCTTTCTCCTCCTGCCCTCAATCTTTCCCAGCATTGGGGTCTTTTCACAAGAGTCAGCTCTTTGCATCAGGTGGCCAAAGTATTGGAGTTTCAGCTTCAACATCAGTCCTTCCAATGAACACCCAGGACTGATCTCTTTTAGGATGGATTGATTGGATCTCCTTGCAGTCCAAGGGACTCTCAAGAGTCCTCTCCAACATCACAGTTCAAAAGCATCAATTCTTCTGGGCTCAGCTTTCTTTAGAGTCCAACTCTCACATCCATACAGGACTACTGGAAAAACCATAGCCTTGACTAGATGGACTTTTGTTGAAAAGTAATGTCTCTGCTTTGTAATATGCTGTCTAGGCTGGTCATAACTTTCCTTCCAAGGAGTATGTGTCTTTTAATTTTATGGCTGCAATCACCATCTGCAGTGATTTTGGAGCCCAGAAAAATAAAGTCAGCCACTGTTTCCACTGTTTCCCCATCTATTTTCCATGAAGTGATGGGACCAGATGCCATGATCTTAGTTTTCTGAAAGTTGAGCTTTAAGCCAACTTTTTCACTCTCCTTTTCCATTTTCATCAGGAGGCTCTTTAGTTCTTCTTTGTTTTCTGCCATAAGGGTGCTGTCATCTGCGCATCCCTCAGGTAGATCCAAAGTTAATTCCCATCTCCTCATTATCTACACCTCTGAGGGGAAAGCTACTACATTGTTTCATCCCTCTTTGTTCACATTTACTAAATGGACATAATTCCACAAAAGATCTACTTCCAGGTTTCTTTATTTCTTTATCTGAATATATCAAATGTTGCAGCAACTCATTTCAGTTGTTCTCTTTCTGAGATGTCTCTGAAATAATTTGCGATATAGTATATCCCTTCTATGCTGCTGCTAAGTCGCTTCAGTCGTGTCCGACTCTGTTCGACCCCATAGATGACAGCCTACCAGGCTCCTCCATCACTGGGATTCTCCAGGCAAGAACACTGGAGTGGGTTGCCATTTCCTTCTCCAATGCGTGAAAGTGAAAAGTGAAAGTTAAGTCGCTCAGTCGTGTCTGACTCTTTGCGACCCCATGGACTGCAGCCCACCAGGCTCCTCCGTCCATGGGATTTTCCAGGCAAGAGTACTGGAGTGGGGTGCCATTGCCATCTCCATATCCCTTCTATAGTTTATACTATTAACATATTTCTGAAATTTCTACCAGGCTCTCCTGCTGCCTAATTTCCTGTGACATTTCAGTAACTGAAGTTATCAATGCTTCTCATCATAGAAAAGATTACACATTATGGCATTAGAGAGAGTGCTGTCAATCCTACCTTCTTTTTCCACTTTTACACACTATAACACTTTGGACAAGTTATTGAAATGCTTGGTTCTCCTATGTAAAATAAGGAATGTCAAAATAGCATCTCTTTCATTGAGCTGTTGTGTTAATCAAATGAAAAAAAAAATAAGTAAAATGGTTGGGCCAGTATTGGAATATGAGAGTCAATAAATGTCAGCTGTTATTACTCGTGTTCTGATAAATTTCAGTAGATTCTCTTTCATAATACTCTTCATACTTTTCCCCTTTAATTCATGCTTTTCTATAAACTGTATATTCTATAAGGACAAACACTTCTTCTATCTTGTTAACTATTTGGATCCTGAAACTAAGACCAATGCTGAGTACACAGAAACAATTCAATGAATACTTCTGAAATCCATCTTATTGTTATCTAAGAGTTTTCAGAATGCATTCAAAACTTCTCTTATGCTAAACCACAACATCTACAACCACAATGACCTGCACTCACCTGTCCCCAGCCATCACACAACTTCTGGTTTTATGATAAAACTGAACTAGTGTAATGTTGAACTATAGAGGCTCCTAACTATTATTTTCACATTTTGCCACATATTCACTCTTATTTGGTCATGAGAAATGCTGTTAGAATAAAGTCTGAAAGCACAGCTCTGTCCCTCCCTGGTTCAAGGACTTTCAGTGGTTCTCCACTTGAAAACTGAAGCTATGTAGTAAAAATATAATTCTCAAAACTATGATTAAGGCTTGGTTAAAAATAAAGAAGAAAGTGAGTCAGAGTTAACTTTGATAAGAAGCCATGTAAGTACTGCTCTGATTGATTGAAATATATTGCACACTTTATATATGGTACAAAACTTTAACCTTCTCAAAAACATATAAAAGAAAATAGGAGAATGTTTACTTTTCAAAGACCATTCAATTTTCTTGGGACAGTCGATCCATTTTAGAAATATATATGTTTTTGTGTGAAAAATAAATCTGCATGAGTCTATTTTTAAACACACTACTTATATTGAGTGGAAGGAGAGAGAAAAGTATCATTTGGTGGTAAGAGAGTGTTCTCTCCCTTATTGATAGAGAGGCATCAAACACTCAAAAATACGCCCTCAAAATGCTCCAAAAAAAGAGGGCCTCCACAAACAAAATAATAACTTGTGCAACTACCACAATTATAGAATTTGTTGGTGTGTTTTTAGTGGGGCAACACTTAAAAGGGAGAGATGGAAGAAATGGATAGGCACTGAATTTCTGGTGAATGAATAATTTCTGGTAAAAGAATAGTTCTTTTATATAAATGAACAGATTTCATTCTAATTATGAGGCTCATGAAATGAAAGATTAGTGACCAGGCTTAACTCACTCTTCAGTTCAGTTCAGTTCAGTCACTCAGTCATGTCCGACTCTTTGCGACCCCATGGACTGCAGCACGCCAGGCTTCCCTGACCATCACCAACTCCCGGAGTTACTCAAACTCATGTCCAACCATCTCATCCTCTGGCACCCCCTTCTCCTACTGTCTTCAATCTTTCCCAGCATCAGGGTCTTTGCAAATGAGTCAGTTCTTCGCATCAGGTGGCCCGAGTATTAGAGTTTCAGTATCATCCCTTCCAATGAATATTCAGGACTGATTTCTTTTAGGATGGACTGGTTGGATCTCCTTGCTGTCCAAGGGACTCTCAAGAGTCTTCTCCAACACCACAGTTCAAAAGCATCAAATCTTCAGTGCTCAGCTTTCTTTATAGTCCAGCTCTCACATCCATAGATGATTACTGGAAAAGTCATAGCTTTGACTAGATGGACATTTGTTGGCACTCTTGGGATCTTCAAATGGTTACAAAATACATAATAGAGTACATGCAGCTGTATTCTATAGGTTTCCAAATGGTCCAGTTAATTTCACTTGTTTAGATGCATTTGTTTCCATTCAAAAAACAAGTTTACAGAGGGAAACACTAGTTTAAACAAAGACAAAACTCTAACCAAGATCAACAATATTATGTAAATAGAACTTATTAAGGACAAATCGGTCATGTTCATATTGCAGTCAGGAGATGGAATATGGGTGCTAAAAATATAAGCCAAGGATTAAGCTATGCTGAACATCTCCAAAAAAAAAAAAAAAAAAAACCAAGTCAAAAATCAGCTTTGCCAAATTTCAAAATACATAAATACTGACTGGAGGTTAAGAGTGTTAAGTAATGAATATTATTCAAAATATCTTAGAAAATGATTACACTGTCATTGATACAGCATACTGAAGATTTTTAAAGTGGCATATTTTTGCTTTCAAAAAATAATCCAACATTCTTGTCATAACTTATTTTATTCTTCAAATATTTCTTTCACATTGTCATTATTTTCCCAGCTGCAATTTGATGTTTCTGTAACTAAAACTCCACATGAATGTAGCACATAGAAGCCAAAAAAACCAGAAATAATCTACTTATTCAAAGGTCATCTAGTCCTGTTGGTTTAACATTTTAAATCATAAATAACTTAAGCTTTCATCTTATATAGAGAAATTCTGTGATGTTGACAGGATCTAGGGTCTTGCACAAGGAGTGAGTCCATAGGTAAATGTTTTCATTATCCAATACTTTTCTGTGTAAATTACTTCTTCCTTTCTTTATGCAATTACTCCTCACAATTTACCTCCTGTAACTGATGCCTTCTCTCTAGCCACTTCCCCAAATGAGACTACAGCTCTTCCACTTTCATTCTCCAAAATACTAATAATGTGTGCTCATTATGCAGACAGTTTTATCAAAGATTTATGAATAGTGAAATATATTTACAGTACTCTGCAAACAGGAAACGGTTTCAGAATGAAAACGAAAGTGAAAGTCACTCAGTTCAGTTCAGTTCAGTCCAGTCGCTCAGTCGTGTCTGACTCTTTGCGACCCCATGAATCGCAGCACGCCAGGCCTCCCTGTCTATCACCAACTCCCGGAGTTTATCCAAACTCATGTCCATCGAGTTGGTGATGCCATCCAGCCATTACATCCTTTGTCGTCCCCTTCTCCTCCTGCCCCCAATCCCTCCCAGCATCAGGGTCTTTTCCAATGAGTCAGCTCTTCGTATCAAGTCACTCAGTGGTGTCCAATTCTTTGCAATCCCAAGGACTATAGAGTGCATGGAATTCTCCAGGCCAGAACAGTGGAGTGGGTTCCCATCTGCAGGGGATCTTCCCAACCCAGGGATCAAACCCAGGTCTCCTGCATTGCAGGTGAATTCTTTATCAGCTGAGCCACAAGGGAAGCCTGGGTACCTAAATCTCACGACTACGTCCCACACTGGGACATCTTATTTATTAGCCATATGCTTCCTTGAGTCCTGACATAATCACATGTTTCTGAGCATCCTTACTGCTCGTGCCCTAATCTCTGAAGTACAAACACTTGCAAGCATTCCACATTCAGGTGTTTAATTTTGCAGAAGTAGTAATTTCCCTTTTTGAGCAAATCATTTCTATAATATATGAGCTCAAAAGTCTTTCTCTTTCTGACAACAGCAGCAAAACACAATCAAACTGTTTTGCTAAGAAGAAAAGAAAGGAATACCCAGCTTAAGAGAAATTCGTATGTCCTTCTCAGACAGAGGAGAGTCAACTTTAAATCAGGAATGTTTGCTCATATTTGATGCTCACTGAAATAGAATAACATAATCAAGAGTGTATAGAGTATACTGAAGAAAAATACATTTGAAGTCAAAATGATAAGAATTTAGTCTACAATTTTTCTTTCTAAAGCTGTGTGACTTTAAGTAAATCATTATCCACTCTTGGCTTCACTTTCCCACCCATGCAAAACATGTATTTTGATGACTGGTTATGTGTCAGTTTTACTTACAAAGGTGAAAAATAAAACTCTTTGGCAAAAGAAGCTTAACACTAAATGTTTACATATGGGAAAGGGATGATCCTTGATACTCTTAGAACCATCAGTCTCCGGTATTTCAAGAAGGTCTATTATTTCCAAGTGAAATATGGAAAGATAAGAGTAGAAACAGAGTATGTTATTTATCCTTCTATTGCAAGTTAATAGATTAAAAATAGCCCAAGTGATATGTTTTCAGTCTAGTGTTATGTAATTCATTATTTGGAGGCCATTCATATTTTCCCAATGGAAAAATAATTTCAAAACGATAATGAAAAAAGATAATATATTCACTATTTAACATTATTACTATGCAAGAAAAAGATGATATCTATTTTGAAAACAGTGAAAAAACTATATAAAAATGAAAATAAATTATTCAAACAGGACTTAAATTTCTTTAAGATACTAGGTTAAAAAAAGATAATAAAAAATATGGTAAGAGAGTTGCCATTAAAATTAAAAACTCAACATCTCACGGTACAAATTACTTGTACACACAGACAGGTCTAATTAAAACTGTCTGCTACTTAAGAGTTTTTCTCAGAGCCAGTTTAACATCTTTGTTCCTCAAGCTGTAGATTAATGGGTTCATCATAGGAACCATATTGGTGTAAAAGATAGAAGAGATTTTCCCTTCATCCATAGACACAGTAGAAGGTGGTTTGAGATACATAAATGCCCCTGATCCAAAGAAGAGAGAAATAGCAATGATGTGCGAACTGCAGGTGCTGAAGGCTTTGGGCCTGCCCTCTGTGGAGCTGATGTGGAGGATGCTGGTGAGGATGAGACCATAAGAGACAAAGATGGTGAGACTGGGCACAATGATATTGATGCCCACTACAATGAACACTTCCAGCTCACTGACACAGGTACTTGTGCAGGAGAGCTCGAGCAGAGGGAGGATGTCACAGAAATAATGGTTGATGGTGTTTGCATCACAGAAGGTCAGTCTCAGCATGCATCCAGTGTGAGCCATGGCACCAGAAAATGATATCAAGTAGGAACCAAGCGTAAGGCCGGAACACACTTTAGGGGACATAGCAGCATTATACAAAAGTGGTTTACAGATGGCCACATAGCGGTCATAGGCCATTGATGTCAGCACATAGCATTCAGAAATGCTAAAAAAACAGAAGAAGTAGAGCTGGGTCATGCACCCCATGTAAGAAATAATATTCTTCTTTGATATGAAGTTAATCAGCATTTTGGGTGTAAATACAGAAGAATAACAGAGGTCTATGAAAGACAAGTTAAAAAGGAAAAAGTACATGGGGGTGTGTAGGTGTGAATTCAGTGCAATTAGGATGATCAATCCCAAATTTCCTAGCACAGTGACCATGTACATTCCTAGGAACAGGAAGAATAGAGGGAGTTGGAGATCTGGCTGGTTGGTTAATCCCAACAGAATGAATTTGGTCACAAAAGAGCCATTTCCAGGAGCCATTCTTCTCTAAGGTGATCTGTGAGCACAGAAGTAAAAGGTTACATGGAGAACAATGACTCAATTTTCACACAATATCTCCGCTTGCAAATGTGGTGTTTGGGCTGGGAATATCTGACAGTAACCCAGCCTGGATTCACAGAATTGTCTTACCTACTCTCTCATGGAATTGTGTTACCATTATCATGAAACTGAGTGACAGGGAATTTCAATTTTTGGGTCTTTATAAACTAAGTAGGAAAGAGTATCAAAAGTTAGTTTACAGAAGGAAGGAAACCACTGCCCTGTGCAGACTTGACTGCTTGGGGAAAGAAACAGTGGATAAAGGAGAGGTTTGGATCAGGATTGATTCATTCTTCCCACATCTCAACATTTCTCCTTTCACTTGAAGTCTCCCCTCACCAGTAAGAAAGACTATAGGCAGAGACTCTAGCAATTAGGTGCTGGCCTCTAAAGAAGATTAGACCTGGTGGGGTGAGAACAAAGAAAATTGCCTCTTAACTAAAACTAAATGGCCAAAGTCTACAAGAGGTTAACTCTCCATCCCACATCACAAAGTAAATATGTAACTGTAGATGAGTGAGACTTCCATCCATGGAGAGGGAACTTACTGACTGATCTAATGCATCCTTTTAGGTCCCTAGTGTCTCTGAGCATTCACTGATCCCTGCTTTGAATAGACATTTTTCTAAGTTTTATGTGAGTCTCAGGATGCAAAATTGGGAAATAAATTGCCATGTCTTAGATCCTTGGACTTCCATTTCAAACAAGAAGGACATGAATAAATGGAATTCAGAAACTCACCTTCCTTTCTCCAGAAAACCCCAGGGCTTTCTTAGCATTGGTTTTACCCTCCGGTCTTAGTAGGGCAATTTCAGGTTCTGAAGCTTTGGTTCCTTTGATTCTAAGAGAATGCAGCCCACATGTATTTTCTGATTTGACTTCAAAATCTTTTAGAAATATAGATCATAATTTCTGTTTATGGCTTTCAGTCACTCAAATAGCAGAGAAAAATAAACATTCTTCTTTATGATTATTTTTGCCACTGGTAAGTCACAGATTTAATGTGAGTATAATGCTATAATGCACTCAGTTATAAATGTGGCAGAAGCTTGTTCAGTCTCTTCCCCAGGGAAACAGTCTATGTCTAATAGGGACCTGGGGGGATTGCATTTGCCTCCTGTACCTTAATCTGTCCTTAGTCCCTTAGAGATTCAATAGTTTACCCAAGTTTTCCCTTCACTTAGGGATTGTCCATTCACCAAAGAAGAGCCAAATCTCCCATGTTCTGTTCATTTAGATTACAGAAATGAAGAGGAAGCCCTGGTCTCTTTTTTCCTACCAAAAAAACTGACGCAGAAACAATTTATGTACCGGATATGTAAGATTCAGAAAATTGTTAAGAGAGTCTTTCACCCAGCTGATGCATGAAGCCAGACATATTGAAGCTGGATGTAAGGGCAATGAGCAATTGCCTTTCTGGACAATATGATTCAGAAATGAGTCCTAGCAAATCAGTGCTGGCGCTGTGCTTATTCTCTCAGTATTGTCCAACTCTTTGTGACCCCATGGATTTTAACCCACCTGTCTCCTCTGTCCATAGGGATTCTCCAGGCAAGAATACTGGAGTGGTTTGCCATGCCCTCCTCCAGGGGATTTTCCCAACCCAGGGATTGAACCCATGTGTCCCTCATTGCAGATGGATTCTTTTTTTTTTTTTTTAATTAGTTTTTTTTCTATTTTTTAACTTTACAATATTGTATTTGTTTTGCCATACATTGACATGAATCCACCATGGGTGTACATGTTTTCTCCTTCCAGAACCCCCCTTCCACCTCCCTCCCCATCCCATCCCTCCAGGTCATCCCGGTGCATCAGCCCCAAGCACCCTGTATCATGCATTGAACCTGAACTGGCGATTCATTTCACATATGATAATTTACATGCTTCCATGCCATTCTCCCATATCGTCCCACCCTAACCCTCTCCCATAGAGTCCATAATACTGTTCTATTTATCTGTGTCTCTTTTGATGTCTCGCATACAGGGTTACCTTTACCGAATGACTAAATACCATATATATGTGTTAGTACATTGTATTGGTGTTTTTCTTTCTGGCTTACTTCACTCTGTATAATAGGCTCCAGTTTCATCCACCTCATTAGAACTGATTCAAATGTATTCTTTTTAATGGCTGAGTAATATTCCATTGTGTATATGTACCACAGCTTCCTTATCCACTCATCTGCTGATGGGCATCTAGGCTGCTTCCATGTCCTTGCTATTATAAACAGTGCTGTGATGAACATTGGGGTACACGTGTCTCTTTCAAATCTGGTTTCCTCAGTGTGTATGCCCAGCAGTGGGATTGCTGGGTCATATGGCAGTTCTATTCCCAGTTTTTTGAGGAATCTCCACACTGTTCTCCATAGTGGCTGTACTAGTTTGCATTCCCACCAACAGTGTAAGAGGGTTCCCTTTTCTCCACACCCTCTCCAGCATTTATTGCTTGTAGTCTTTTGGATAGCAGCCATTCTGATGGGCATGAAATGGTACCTCATTGTGGTTTTGATTTGCATTTCTCTGGTGATGAGTGATGTTGAGCATCTTTTCATGTGTTTGTCTGTATGTCTTCTGTATGTCTTCTTTGGAGAAGTGTCTGTTTAGTTCTTTGGCCCACTTTTTGATTGGGTCGTTTATTTTTCGGGAATTGAGCTGCAGGAGTTGCTTGTATATTTTTGAGATTAATTGTTTGTCCATTGCTTCATTTGCTATTATTTTCTCCCATTCTGAGGGCTGTCTTTTCACCTTGCTTATAGTTTCCTTTGTTGTGCAAAAGCTTTTAAGTTTAGTTAGGTCCCATTTGTTTATTTTTGCTTTTATTTCCAATATTCTGGGAGGTGGGTCATAGAGGATCCTGCTGTGGTTTATGTCAGAGAGTGTTTTGCCTATGTTTTCCTCTAGGGGTTTTATAGTTTCTGGTCTTACGTTTAGATCTTTAATCCATTTTGAGTTTATTTTTGTGTATGGTGTTAGAAAGTATTCTAGTGTCATTCTTTTACAAGTGGTTGACCAGTTTTCCCAGCACCACTTGTTAAAGAGATTTTCTTTTCTCCATTTTATATTCTTGCCTCCTTTGTCGAAGATACAGTGTCCATAGGTGCGTGGATTTATCTCTGGGCTTTCTATTTTGTTCCATTGACCTATATTTCTATCTTTGTGCCAGTACCATACAGTCTTGATGACTGGCTTTGTAGTAGAGCCTGAGGTCAGGCAGGTTGATTCCTCCAGTTCTATTCTTCTTTCTAAAGATTGCTTTGGCTATTCGAGGTTTTTTGTATTTCCATACAAATTGTGAAATTATTTGTTCTAGTTCTCTGAAGAATACCGTTGGAAGCTTGATAGAGATTGCATTGAATCTATAGATTGCTTTGGGTAGTATACTCGTTTTCACTATATTGATTCTTCCGATCCATGAACATGGTATATTTCTCCATCTATTTGTGTTCTCTTTGACTTCTTTCATCAGTGTTTTATAGTTTTCTATATATAGGTCTTTTGTTTCTTTAGGTAGATATATTCCTAAGTATTTTATTCTTTTTGTTGCGATAGTGAATGGAATTGTTTCCTTATTTTCTCTTTCTGTTTTCTCGTTGTTGGTGTATAGGAATGCAAGGGATTTCTGTGTGTTAATTTTATATCCTGCAACTTTACTATATTCGTTGATTAGCTCTAGTAATTTTCTGGTGGAGTCTTTAGGGTTTTCTATGTAGAGGATCATGTCATCTGCAAACAGTGAGAGTTTTACTTCTTTTCCAATCTGGATTCCTTTTATTTCTTTTTCTGCTCTGACTGCTGTGGCCAAAACTTCCAAGACTATGTTGAATAGTAGTGGTGAAAGTGGGCACCCTTGTCTTGTTCCTGATTTTAGGGGAAACGCTTTCAGTTTTTCCCCATTTAGGATAATGCTTGCCGTGGGTTTGTCATATATAGCTTTTATTATGTTGAGGTATGTTCCTTCTATTCCTGCTTTTTGGAGGGTTTTTATCATAAATGGATGTTGAATTTTATCAAAGGCTTTCTCTGCATCTATTAAAATAATCATATGGTTTTTATTTTTCAATTTGTTTATGTGTTGTATTACACTGATTGATGTGCAGATATTGAAGAATTCTTGCATCCCTGGGATAAAGCCCACTTGGTCATGATGTATGATCTTTTTAATATGTTGTTGGATTCTGTTTGCTAGGATTTTGTTAAGGATTTTTGCATCTATGTTCATTAGTGATATTGGCCTGTAGTTTTCTTTTTTTGTAGCATCTTTGTCAGGTTTTGGTATTAGGGTGATGGTGGCCTCATAGAATGAGTTTGGAAGTTTACCTTCCTTGCAGATAGATTCTTTACCATCTGAGAAATCAGGGAAGCCCAAGAAGACTGGAGTGGGTAGCTTATCCATTCTTCAGGGGATCTTCCTGACCCAGGAATGGAACCAGGGTCCCCTGCATTGCAGGTGGATTCTTTACCAGCTATGCTACCAGGGAATCTCAACTAACTGGCCTATCAATGACTCACTTATAGGAAAAATGTTCCCTCTGAGATTTTCTAATCCATCAATTCTCTACACAGTCTAGAAAATAACTGTTATTATAGGAGTAAAGAACACTGGATCTTCAGGAGAAAGCTTCCTTATAATTTAAACAGTTCTAAAATAACAATTTTCTTCTATATCAGAACTAGAACAGTGCAAAAAACTCAGGTTTGTGAGTTCTCTCACCATTTTTGGTTTCTGCACTGGCGTAGAGTTTATAGTAAGACTGTATCTCAGCCTGTTCTGTCTACCTCAGTGTGGCCTTTTTCTCACCTTATAAGGTGAAGAAAGTGCTCAGCAAGTTTTCAGATCTTTTTCAGAGGTGATTGTTTCATATATAGCTGTAGATTCACTGCATTCATGGAAGGAGTTGAGCTCAGGATCTTCCTATGTCACCATCTTGATCCATGTTCCCTAAAACTGGGCTTCCCTGATAGCTCAGTTGATAAAGAATCCACCTCCAATGCAGGAGACCCCAGTTCAATCCCTGAGTCAGCAAGATCTGCTGGAGAACTAATAAGCTACCCACTCCAGTATTCTTGGGCTTCCCTTGTGGCTCAGCTGGTAAAGAATCCACCTGCAATGCAGGAGACCTGGGTTCGACCCCTAGGTTGGGAAGATCCCCTGGTGAAGGGAAAGGCTACCCACACCAGCATTCTGGCCTGGAGAATTCCATGGACTACATAGACCATGGGGTTTCAAAGAGTCAGACATGACTCAGCAACTTTCACTTTCACTAAATGTATACAGTCAATTTTTTCTCAATAAAACTGCAAAAGTACGAAAAAGTTACTAAATAAGATATTTTATTTTTAAATGACAGAAAATGTGTGGCCATTGGACTTCCTTGGTGGTCCAGTAGTAAAGAATCCAGCTGCCAATGCAGGGGACATGGGTACAATTCCTGATACAGGAAGATGCCACATGTCCTGGTACAACTAAGTTCATTCACCAAAACTACTGAGCCCTTGGGCCACAACAACTGAAGCCCATGCTCTAGAGTTCAAGTGCAGCAACTACTGAGTTCACGAGCCACAACTTGAGAGCAACTCCCACTCGCCACAACTAGAGATAGCCCAAATAAATGTTTGGAACAACTTAAATATGGGAATCTACCTCTTCCATTGTAAACTTAATGAAATCTAAATAGACATGAAGTGCTCCTAATTTTAAAATTTTAATGTCACATTGATCTTGGCTGTTCTGAGAACACTTTGAAGGCTTAATACAATAAAAGGTAAAAATATCTTAATTTTTACATTGGTTGCATGATGAAGTGATAATATTTTGGCTCTATTGAGTTATAGGAAACATTATTGTAATGAATGTCACATCTTTCACTTTTATCTTTTTAATTCAGCTAGCAGAAAAGTTGAAATCACATGTAAAAGGACTTGAAGTATATTTAAATTGGATATTGCTATAGCCACTGTTTTTTTTTTTTTTAATTTCCTTCCCATTTAGGTCACTACAGAGAATTGAATAAAGGTTTTGGTGCTATACAAGAGGTTCTCATTTGTTATCCATATTATATATAGCAGTGTCTATATGTCATTCCCAATGTCCTAATTCATCCCACCTCCTCTTCTTATTTTTTGTTGTTGTTCAGTTTCCCAGTCTTGCAACCCCATGGACTACATCACACCAGGCTTCCCTATCCTTCACTATCTCCCAGAGTTTGCTCAAACTCGTCCATTGAGTCGATGATGCCATCCAGCCATCTCATCCTCTGTCATCCCCTTCTCCTCCTGCCCTCAATCTTTCCCAGCATCAAGGTCTTTTCCAATGAGCTTATTCTTTGCATCAGGTGGCCAAAGTATTGGAGCTTCAGCTTCAGCATCAGTCCTTCCATGAATATTCAGGGTTGATTTCCTTTAGGATTGAGTGGTTTCATCTCCTTTCTGTCCAAGGGACTCTCTGCGACCCCATGAACTGTAGCCCACCAGGCTACTATGTCCATGGGGATTCTCCAGGCAAGAATACTGAAGTGGGTAGCCATTGCCTTCTCCAAGGGATCTTCCCGACCCAGGGATCGAACCCAGGTCTTCCATGTTACAGGATGATTCCTTACCTGTCTGAGCCACCAGGGAAGCCTCTTCCCTTCTTAGTACCCATAAGTTTGTTCTCTACACCTGTGACTTTATTTCTGCTTTATCATTTTAACTAATGGTAGTTAATCTCTACTATTTTTCAGGATGTAATTTCGGAACTTCCTGGTCTGTGATTCAGAGGACCATTTTTGTTAAAACTAGAAAACCAGAGCTTTCAGCTCTGTTTAGTACATAAGTACAGGCACATTCTTTAGTTTACCTGATCGACTCTCAGTTGTGAAACTTTCAACAATTTCCCTGGTTACTTTTTGGCTCCATTCATGTACATTAAAAAAGCAAAACCAACTAAGAATAACTATGCTATGCAAGAAAAATACCCTGACTTCATTTCTCTCTTTTGAAAGAAGTCCAAATAGATAGACACAGTACTTATTTCTAACTAAAACGTGTTCAAATTTCTCAACTCTCTGCTAAGTTATCTCTTTAAAAATGTCAGCACTCTTTATTATAACAAACACTATTTAAACTATTTTATTAATTTTTTCCAATTAGTCAAAGACAAATTACTTTCAAGGAAACTTTATGTTTTCTGTAAATGAAGCACATTTTATTTGCATTTTGATGTTCATGAAAGATTAGTAACTGGGTTTCAGCCACTCTTGCAGCCACCTCAAATTATGGTAGAACATATAACTTAGTGGACACACTTCTGTGATGTCCACAGATTTCTAAATACCACTGTTATTATTTATACCTGTTTATATATACTTTTCTTTCAACAAAGAACAAGTTTTTCAAGACGAAGAGTAAGTAAAGAAAGGGAAAAAAGCAGAAAGCTGCAGCCAAGATCAACTATTTCACATAATTAGAACTTGTAAAGTTAAAATAAATTGTGTTAATACTGGAATCAGGGGAGGGGATGAGTGGTCTTTTTAAACTAAGACAGGATTTAACAATCACAACATCCAAAACATTAACAGGCAAACAAACCAGTTATGCTGAATTTTAAAATAACTGAATAGTGAGTGGAGACTAGGAATGTGGCAAATGGTAAATATCATCAAAGATATCTTAGAAAATATTTAAATTCTCACCTGATACATTGAGTTGAGGATTTTTAGAGTTGCCTTTTTTCACCTTTTTTCCCCAAAATGATAATAATTCAGTATCCTTTCCAGAAGTCATGGTCACAACTTGGTTCATCCATCCAATTTTTTTTTTAATTTCTTTAATTTCTCATTGCTATACCAACTGCAATTCAAGGTTTTCATACCTAAATGTCCAAATGGAAATAGCATATGGAAGCCAACAAGAAGGTGCTATTTAGTCATTTCCACATCCTCCAGTCCTGTGGGTTTAGTTTTTCTTTTAATTCAAGTAAATTATGCTTTTACCATCCAAATAAATTATGTGACTTCCACAATATATCTAGGGCCTTCCAGAATGGAGAAAGCAATAGGTAAGGGCTTCCATTATCTACCATTCTTTGTTCTAAATTCTTTTTTCTTAAATTGAGTTCCAGCCATCCCTAGCTATTTTATCTCCTGGGGCTTCCCAGGTGGCTCACTGGTAAAGAATCTGCCCCATCAGTCCAGGAGACAAAGGTTCGATTCCCAGGTTGGAAGATCCCCTGGAGAAGGAAGTGGCTATCCACTCCAGTATTCTTGCCTGGAAAATCCCATGGACAGAGGTGCCTGGCAGGCTAGAGTCCATCAGGTCAGGGAGAGTTGGACATGACTTAAGCTACTGAGCAACAATTTTATCTCCTGAAGAGCTGTCCTCTCTCTACCTGCTTCCCCAAACATGGCTATAACTTTTCCATTTCATTTCCAAACACCACCAATGTATGGACATTATGCATTATAATTTTATCAAGGCTTTATGGACACTGGAATGTATTTACGATACTCAATGGGATATAAATTCAGATTGAAAGCGGATCATGACCACTCCAAGAGGGACCTCTTATTTACTTACCATGTGTCTCTCTGAGTCCTGACATATTGCATGATTTAGGCTCCTTTTTCTCACATGTACTGTTCCTGAACTACAGATAGTTGCAAACTTTCTAAATTCAATTCTTTAAATTTTTTTTCAGAAAAAGTAACTTCCTTGTTTGAACCAATCTGCTCCCCAATATATTAACCCCAAAGTTTTCCTCTGTCCCAACAAAAAGAACAATCAAGCTATTTTTCTACAAAATAACTAAAAAAAGTGATAGCCACACTGAGGGAAATTCATTTATCATCTTGGGACAAAGCAGAGTCACCTTTGAAATTAGCAGTGTTTTCTCATATTCCACCATTACTGAAATAAAAGTAATAGAAGAAAATAACAGCAAAATAGATTACAAAGTAGCAAACTTGAAATCAAGTTTTCTTTGTAAAGTTAAGTGACCTAAGTAAATCTAACCACTCTAACCTTAACTTTAGCATGCATACAATAAATATAGTTTGATGAACTGTTATGTCTACGCTTGACTGTACAAAGGTTAAAAAAAAAACAACTCTCTGCCAAAAGAAGCTTGAAGCGTAACATTTATATATGTAAAATGGATTATCCTTGATAGTCATCATAGAACCTTTAAACTCTGGCATTCTTGAAAAGAGTAGAAATATTTAATTCATGCTTTTAATAGCAAGTGGCAGATAAAAACACCTTCAGTGATATAATGTCACTCTATTGTTATAGAATGCCATTATTTGAAGACCAAGCATAATGTTCCAAAGAAAAAAAAGAGTTCAAAAGTGACAATGACATAAAAAGATGGAGATAATGTTATGATTTAATTAATGCTATTACTAAACAGGAAAAAAAAAAGGGTAGAGAAGATATTTTGGTAATCGTGAGAAAAAATAAAAGACCTACTCCAAAAAGACTAGAAATTACTTATGAAAAAAGACTCAAATTTCCTTTATAAGGTTAAGGAAAAAATAGGATTAAAAGGTTGCCATAAATAATATATAATTGCAGCACAGAATCTCCTTGTCATATAACTAACTGCACAGACAGATACTCTTTGATCAAAACTATCTCGTACTCAGGGATTTTTTCTGAGCAAGTATAATGTCTTTGTTCCTCAAGCTATACATTAAGGGGTACAGCAAGGGAACAGTGTTGGCATAAAAGACAGAAGAGATTTTTCCCTCATCCTTGAACCCAGCAGAAGATGGTTTGAGATACACAAATGCACCTGATCCAAAGAACAGGGTAACAGCAATGATGTGGGAACTACAGGTGCTGAGGGCTTTGGATCTTCTTTCCATGGACTTGATATGGAGGGTGCTGGAAAAGATGAGACCATAAGATACAAAGATGGTGAGACTGGGCACAATGATATTGATGCCCACCACAATGAAAAGTACAAGCTCATTGACACAGGTACTTGTGCAGAAGAGCTGGAGAAGAGGGAGCATATCACAGAAAAAATGGCTGATGATGTTTGCATCACAGAAAGTCAGTGTCAACATAGAGCGTGAGCCATGGAACCAGAAAATGCCATCAAGTAGGAACCAAGGACAAGGCTGGAACACACTTTAGGGGACATGGCAGCATTATACAAAAGTGGGTTACAGATGGCCACAGAGCAATCATAGGCCATTGATGTCAGCACATAGATTTCAGAAACAGCAAAAAAACACAAAAAGTAAAGTTGGGTCATGCACCCTATGTAAGAAATAATGTTATTCTTTGATATGAAGGTAACCAGCATTTTTGGTGTAAACACAGAAGAATAACAGAGATCTATGAACGACAAGTTAAAGAGGAAAAAGCACATGGGGGTGTGTAGATGTAAATTCATCCCAATTAAAGTTACCATGCCCAAGTTTCCCAACACAGTGACTGTTTTATGTTACTAGGAACAGGAAGAACAAGGGGAGTTGGAGATCTGGTTGGTCTGTTAATCCCAATAGAAGGAATTCAGTCACAAATGAACCATTTCCAGAAGCCATTCTTCTCTAAGAGAATCTGTGGATGAAGGAGAAAGAATTACAAAGATAAAAATTCAACTTTCCCACAACATTTGTTCTCAAAAGAATGTTGCATGCTCCGGCAAGATTTGAGATCTGATCAATGTGGACCATTGCCTATTTTGTCATTATCATGAAACTGAGTGACATGGGCATTCCCTTCTTAGTCTTTATAAGCTATATGAGCAACAAGTATCAAAACTTAGCCTACAGCATGAAGCACTTTGCTTCCCTATGCAAACATGACTGCTGTAAAAACTATAAGATTGTGGAGAAGTTTGGACCAGAACAGAGTCATCCTTCTCTCTTTTCATCAATTCTTCTTTCACATGACCCATCTCTTCACCAGTAAAACTGGAGGCAGCAACCCCACCAATCTGGTGACCTCCAACACAGATTAGACTTGGTGGAGGGGGAATCAAGAGGATTTTCTAAACCAAAACTAAGGGACCAGAATCTAGGAGAGATCAACTTACTGCTCCATGTCACAAGTAAAAACCATAAATACAGAAGAGTGAGATGTTCCTTGATGGAACTGATTGAGATAATGCATTCTCTGAGCGAAATAATGTCTTTAAACTTTCCCGGCACCTTTCCTTTAACGTATTCTTCTACCAGTTTCACTGAATCTCAGGACTACAAAATGAAAAAGAAAGTCATCTATCTTAGCTTCCTGAACACTCATCACAAAAGGAGGGCATTAATGTAAGTGGAATTCAGAAACTCACCTTCCTTAGGCCTTCCTTAGGCCCTGGGTTGAGAAGATTCCCTGGAGAAGGGAATGGCAACCTACTCCAGAATTCTTGCCTGGAGAATCCCATGGGAATTCAGGACAGAGAAGCCTGGCGGGTTCCAGCCCATAGGGTGGCAAAGAGACAGACATGACTGAGAACTAACACACACACACACACACACACACACACACACACACACACACACACACAGTAAAATCTACAGATTGGGGGCCTTATAAAAAACCAAAGTTTATTTCTCAAAGTTCTGGATCCAAGGAAGTCCAAGATCAAGGCATTGGAAGATTCAGCATCTGATGAGGTCCCTCTACCTGGTTCACAGTCTGCCATTTCTTGCTATATCCTCTCAGGACCGAAGAGAAAGAGACCTCTCTGCCGTCGCTTTTATAAAAATACTGATTCCATCCATTAGAGCTCTATCCTTATGATGTAATCAACTACCACGGTTCTCACCTCCTAAGGCCATCACATTGAGGATTAGGTTTCAACATAGGAATTTCAGGAGGACACAAACATTCAGTCTGTAGTAGTCTCCACTCAAAGATTACACATTTTGACATTGTAATTTTAGGTTTCACTTTGAATTTTTTCCTTCATTCTTTGTATCTACAACCTAAGATCTATGTTTAGGATCATTCCAGTATATCACATTGGATTTTGAAAATGCTATACTCACACAACTAGGTAGAATGGGGAAATTCATGATGTAGCATTTTGGAAAAGAATCCAAATAAATAGAAAATTATTAATTATGTGAATTGCGATTAGATATCCTGCTAGGAAACTCCAGAAATGTTTGTGATATTAAAAAGAGACACCAGACTCTCTTCACAAGAATCATTTTTAACAACCAAAACCTCCCATTTCAAAGTAAGTAGCCATGATTGAGGGATATTCTTTTAGTCAAATCTTGTCATATTTTGAATTTTTAAACAGACCAAAAGAATAGAAATCCTGGGTGCAAAGGCAATGGATAATTGCATTTCTGGACAACAGAACTTAGAAATGTGTCCTAGTAAATCCCATAATGTTACAGTACATGTATTATTAGAAGAGAAGTGCAGTTATCTGGGGTTTACCCTACTATGCATATCAACAGTCCTATCAATGACTTATAAGAAAAATGTTTTCTCTTAGATTTACTAGTTCATGTAGATAAATTATCTACATAGTCCAAAACATAACTCTTGGCAAAGGAAAGAAAGAACACTGGGTTTTAGGGGACAGATTTCTTAAAATTTCAAGTATCCTAAAATAAGCTTTTCTTCTGCATCAGAACTACAACCTTGTGTGAAAAAAAATAGTGTGTTAATTGTCCCTGTGTATTAAGGAATAGAGTTATGAGGTATGAAACAGTCCCTATGAGTGAAGAGAATTAGTCTCAATTGGAAATTGTTTCAGCAATAATCTAAGTAAACAGCTCCCTCTGATGGGGACTTTTGTCTTAAATAATGTTGGAACTAACTTTAAAAAAAATTGCTCTAAGAAATACACCAAGTGTATAGAAGAGATTTTCCTAGAAACACACAACCTACCAAATATGAATCAAATAATGATCTGTGGCAAGCAAAAGAGTAAAATTAGACCATTATCTTACACCAAACACAAAAATTAATTCAAAATGGATTAAAGAATTAAGTGAAAGACCTGAAACCATAAGATTTCTAGAAGAAAACACAGGTGGTAACCTCCTTAACATTAATCCTAGAAATGTTTTTTTAATTAATTAATTAATTTTTAATGAAAGCATAGTTGATTTACATTGTTATATTAGTCTCACATTAGTTATATTAATAGGATAGTTATTCATTCATTTAAATTTTTATATTTCATTCATACGTGAAAAATGCAGAATTTTTTTTTCACATATGATAATATACATGTTTCAATGCTATTGTCCCAGAACGTCCCACCCTCACCTTCTCCCTCAGAGTCCATAAAAAAAATGCAGAATTTATCTTTCTCTATGACTTATTTCACTAAGCATAATAACTTCACAAGTCCACCAATCTTGCAAATAGCAAACTTTTTTTTTTGACTGATTAGTACCTACTGCATATATATTCCAAATCTGCTTCATTCTATTCACTTACTAATGGACACTTAGGTCGCTTCCACATCTTGGCAGTTATAAATAATGCTGCTATGAACAATGGGGTTGGAATTAGTGTTTTCATTTTCTTCAGATATACACCCAGAGTAGGAATTGCTGGATCATACAGTGATTCCATTTGTACTTTTCTGAGGAACCTCCATAATGTTTCGCATAATGACTATATCAGTTTACATTCCAACCAAACTCCATGTGGATCTCTATAGCCTTGGTTGTGAACTGCTGTTCTGCTAGTCCCCTGGCTGATTTCAGCAAGAGTTGCTCTATATGTGGTTGTAGTCTGATATGTTCTTCAGGGAAGGTGAACCCATTGTCTTCCTACTCTGCTATCTTGATCTCCCTTTTTATATTTGTAGTTTCAATTGTTGTAGACAATCTCTGTGCTGAGGGTCAGTCTCAGGCAAAACAAGTTCTTCTCTGGTCTGTTTGAGCCTGCACCTCTCACTGTACATGCATGAAGACTTTCTAATTTTTTGTGTGTATGCTTAAAAGTCCCAGTCTTTAATGTCTGGCTCCCAAAAGACAAAAAAAAAAAAAAAAAAAAAAATGAAGATGGGAGGGATACAAGGTACTGGTCTTTAAATTCCCTGAAACTCACTTCAGCTGAGCTGGGGAGGGGTGGAGGGAGGGGTAAAGCCATGGTGGGGAGATGCACCAATTATGGCTGCTTTCCTCTCTGCACCTCTGATTCAGAAGCGACAATCAATAATCAGAAAACAGACACTGGATATTTGGAGGAAAGTGTCCTATTTACCACTTGGCTCTCATAAGCATTCTTGCAAAGTTCAACTGGAACTTATGAAGGTGGGTTAGCCATAGATTTGTGTGGGGGCATGGGTAGCCACACTACAGTGAAAATGACTGAAATCAACCACAGTTAACTGCCCAAGTGTCCTGGAAGTTGTGAGGCTTCAATAGACTACACAGCTCCAAAATAGTTATATAAGATAGATTCTGGCAGTGCAATTGTTTTTAAGTGGGAAAATATTTGCAGTGCTTCCTATTTGCCATCTTCCCAGGATCCTCCTCCTTCCTTTTACATAGCAATCTGTTTCCTTTCACAGCTACCCTCCAACTCACCAACCCAGTTACACATGTTAAACCTTGCATACCCTCTCATATTTTCTTACTTGTTCGATATACTCAAATACATTTTGAGGGGCTATGTCCTTAATTTAAAACAAATATTACTTAAAAGACTATCTGACCTCTTGTTTTTGAAGAGCATTTCTGACCATTTAAAACAACTTCATCGAAAACTCTTCAGTCTTCTATGCTGTAAATGTAATTTATCCAACCATCTCACATAGACAGAGATTTTATATAATTCCAGATTTATCATCAAAAACAATGACAAAATAAACACCAGTATACATACACCATTTTATGCCAGTACTTTTACTTCAATAACATCCCAGAAGGTTGTCTTTCTGTTTGTTATATAAGTCAAATATTTTTCGGAAGTGAGTCAGTCAGTCAGTTCAGCCGCTAAGCCTTGTCTGACTCTTTGGAACCCCATGGATGGCAGCACAACAAGCTTCCTTGTCCATCACCAACTCCCAGAGCTTGCTCAAACTCATGTCCATAGAGTCAGTGATGCCATCCAACCATCTCATCCTCTGTGTCCCCTTCTCCTCCTGCCTTCAATCTTTCCCAGCATCAGGGTCTTTTCAAATGAGCCAGTCCTTCACATCAGGGGGCCAAAGCACTGGAGTTTCAGCTTCAGCATCAGGTCCTTCCAATGAATATTCAGGACTGATTTCCTTTAGGATGGACTGGTTGGATCTCCCTGCCATCCAAGGGACTCTCAAGAGTCTTCTCCCACACCACAGTTCAAAAGTATCAGTTCTTCAGCACTCAGTTTTCTTTATGGTCCAACTCTCACATCCATACATGACTACTGGAAAAATCATAGCTTTGACTAGATGCACATTTGTCGGCAAAGTAATGTCTGCATTTTAATACGCTGTCTAGGTTGGTCATAGCTTTGCTTTCAAGGAGCAAGCGTCTTTTAATTTCATGGCTGCAGTCACCGTCTGCAGTGATTTTGGAGCCCCAAAAAATAAAGTCTCTCACTGTTTTCAGTGTCTCCCAAATATTTTCCATGAACTGATGGGACTGGATGTCATGATCTTAGCTTTCTGAATGTTGAAGTGTTTTTTTTGTTTTTAATTTATATTCAATTGAAGGATAATTGCTTTACAGAATTTTGTTGTTTTCTATCAAACCTCAACATGAATCAGCCATAGGTACACCTATATCCCTTTCCTTCTGAAACTCTCTCCCATCTCCCTCCTCATCCCAACCCTCTAGGTTGATTCAGAGCCCCTGTTTGAGTTTCCTGAGCCAAATTACCATTGGCTATCTATTTTACATATGGTAATATAAGTTTCCATGTTACTCTTTTCATACATCTCACCCTCTTCTCCCCTCTCTCCATGTCCATAAGTCTGTTATCTGTCTGTTCTTCCATTGCTGCCCTGTAAATAAATTCTTCAGTACCATTTTTCTAGATTCCATATATATGTGTTAGAATGCAATATTTATCTTTCTCTTTTTGACTTACTTCACTCTGTATAATAGGCTCTAGGTTCATCCACCTCATTAGAACTGACTCAAATGTGTTCCTTTTTATGGCTGAGTAATATTCCATTGTGCATATGTACCATATTTTTCTACCCATTCATCAGTCTATGGACATCTAGGTTGCTTCCATGTTCTAGCTACTGTAAATAGTGCTTTAATGAACAATGGGATACATGTGTCTTTTTCAACTTTGGTTTCTTCAGGGTATATGCCTAGGAGCTGGGTCATAAGATGGTTTTATTCCTAGTTTTTAAAAGGATCTCCATACCATCTTCCATAGTGACTGTATCAATTTACATTCCCACCAACAGTGCAAGAGCATTCCCATTTCTCCACACCCTCTCCAGCATTTATTGTTTGTAGACTTTTTGATGATGGCCATTCTGACTAGTGTCAGGTGATATCTCACTGTAGTTTTGATTTGCATTTCTCTAATAATGAGGGACGTTGAGAATCTTTTCATGTGTTTGTTAGCCATCTGCATGTCTTCTTTAGAGAAACGTCTGTTTATGTTTTTCCCCTATTTTTTGATTGGGTTGTTTGTTTTTCTGGTATTGAGTTGTATGAGCTGCTTGTATATTTTGGAAAATTAATCCTTTGTCAGTTGTTTCATTTGCTCTTATTTTCTCCCATTCTGAGGGTTGTCTTTTCACCTTTCTTATACTTTCCTTTGCTGTGCAAAAGCTTTTAAGTTTAATCAGGTCCCACTTGTTTACTTTTGTTTTTATTTCTGTTACTCTAGGAGGTGGGTCATAGAGGATCTTTGTTTGATTTGTGTCACGAAATGTTCTGCCTATGTTTTCCTCTAAGAGTTTTATAGCTCTGGTCTTACATTTCTGTCTGTAATCCATTTTGAGTTTATCTTTGTGTGTGGTGTTGGGAAATTTTCTAATTTCATTCTTTTACATGTAGCTGTCCAGTTTTCCCAGCACCATTTATTGAAGAGGCTGTCTTTGCCCCGTTTTATATTCTTGCCTCCTGTGTCAAAAATAAGGTACCCATAGGTGCATAGGTTTCCTTATGGGCTTTCTATCTGGTTCCATTGATCTATATTTCTGTTTTTGTGCCAGTACCACCCTGCCTTGATGACTGTAGCTTTGTAGTATAATCTGAAGTCAGGAAGGTTGACCCATCCATTCTTCTTTCTCAAGACTGCTTTGGGTATTTGGGGGTTTTGTGCTTCCATGTGAATTGTGAAAATTTTTGTTCTAGTTCTGTGAAAATGCCATTGGTAATTTGATAGGGATTGCATTGAATGTGTAGACTGCCATTGGTAGAATAGTCATTTTCACAATATTGGTTCTTCCTACCCAGGAATATGGAATATCTCTCCAACCGTTTATGTCGTCTTTGATTCTTTCATCAGTGTCATAACTTTCTGTATCCAGTCCTTTCGTCCTATTAGGTAAGTTTCTTCCCGGATAATTTATTCTTTTTGTTGCAATGGTGAATGGGATTGATTTCTTAATTTCTCTTTCTGATTTTTCATTGTTAGTATATAGAAATGCAGGTGATTTCTGTGTATTGATTTTATACTATGCAAGTTTGTTAAATTCACTTATTAGCTCTAGTAATTTTCTGATACTATCTTTAGGGTTTTCTATGTACAGTATCATGTCATCTGCAAACACTGAGAGCTTTATGTCTTCTTTTTTGATCTGGATTCCTTTTATTTCTTTTTCATCTCTGACTGCTGTAGCTAGGACTTCCAGAAATGCGTTGAATAACAGTGGTGAAAGTGGGCACCCTTGTCTTGTTCCTGATCTTAGGGGGAATGCTTTCAGTTTTTCACCATTGGGAATAATGTTTGCTGTAGGCTTATCATATATGGCCTTTACTATGTTGAGGTAGGTTGCTTTTATGACCATTTTTGAAGTTTTAATCATAAATGGGTGCTGAATATTGTCAAATGCTTTTTCTGCATCCATTGAGATTATCATATGGTTTTTATCTTTCAGTTTGTTAATATGGTGTATCACATTGATTGATTTGTGTATATTGAAGAATGCTTGCTTTCCTGGAATAAAACAAACTTGATCATGGTGTATGAGCTTTGTGATGTGCTTCTCAACTCTGTTTGCCAAAATTTTGTTGAGGATTTTTGCATCAATGTTCAAAAGTGATATTGGCCTCTGGTTTTCTTTTTTGTGTTGTCTTTGTCTGGTTTTGGTATCAGGATGATGGTGGACTCGTAGAATGAGTTTGTAAGTGTTCCTTTCTCTGCAATTTTTTGGAAGAGTTTTAGAAGGGTAGACATTAGATCTTCTCTAAATGTTTGATAGAATTCTGTGAAGCCCTCTGGTCCTGGGCTTTTGTTTTTTGGAACTTTGTGATCACAGCTTCAATTTCACTGCTTGTAATTAGGTTGTTCATAATTTCTATTTCTTCCTGATTCAGTCTTGAAAGATTGAACTTTTCTAAGAATCTGTCCATTTCTTCCAGGCTATATATTTTATTGCCATATAGTTGTTCATAGTAGTCTCTTACAATTCTTTGTATTTCTGTATTTTCTCTTGTAACCTCTCCTTTTTCATTTCTAATTTTGTTGATTTGATTCTTCTCTCTTTTTTGTTGATGAATCTGGCTAAATGTTTGTTAATTTTGTTTATCTTCTCAAAGAACCAGCTTTTAGTTTTATTAATCTTTACTATTGTTTCTTTCGTTTATTTTTCAATTATTTCTGCTCTGATCTTTATGATTACTTTCCATCTACTAATTTTGGGAGTTCTTTGTTCTTCTTTTTCCAGGTGTAAATTTAGGTTGTCTGATGTTTTTTCTCATTTTTTGAGGTATGATTGCATTGCTATAAACTTCCTTTTTAGATCTGCTTTTGCTGCATCCCATAGGTTTTGAGTTGTAATGTTTCATTGTCATTTGTTTCTAGGAACTTTTTGATTTCCCTTTTGATTTCTTCAGTAACCTGTTTGTTATTTAGAAATGTGTTGTTTAATCTCCAGGTGTTTGTGTTTCTTACAGATTTTTTCTTGTAATTGATATCTAGTCTCATAGCATTGTGATCAGAGAAGATGCTTGACACAATTTCAATTTTATTAAATTTACTGAGGTTTGATTTGTGACCCAAGATGTGGTCTATCCTGGAGAATGTTCTATGTGCACTTGAGAAGAAGGTGCATTCTTCTGCATTTGGATGGATGTCCTGAAGATATCAATGAGATCCATCTCACCTAATGTATCATTTAAGACTTGTGTTTCCTTATTAATATTATGTTTTGATGATCTGTCCATTGGTGTGAGTGGGGTGTTAAAATCTCCTACTAGTATTGTGTTACTGCCAATTACTCCTTTTATGTCCGTTAGTGTTTGTCTTATGTATTGAGGTGCTCCTATGTTGGATGCATAGATATTTGCAATTGTTATGTCTTGCTCTTGGATTGACCTCTTGATCTTTATGAAGTGTCCTTCCTTATCTCTTGTAATATTCTTTATTTTAAGGTCTATTTTGTCTGACGTGAGTATTGCTACTCCAGCTTTCTTTTGCTTCCCATTTGCAAGGAATACATTTTTCTATCCTCTCACATTTAGTCTACATGTGGCTTTAGGTCTGAAGTGGGTTTCTTGTAGACAGCATATATTTTGGTCTTATTTTTCTATCCATTCAGCCAGTCTGTGTATTTCAGTTGGAGCATTTAATCCATTTACATTTAAAGTAATTATTGATATGTATGTTCCTATTGCCATTTCCTTAATTGTTTGGGGTTGATTTTCTAGATCTTTTTCTTCTCTTGTACTTCTTGACTATATAAGTTCCTTTAGCATTTGTTGCGAAGCTGGTTTGGTGGTACTGAATTCTGTTAACTTTTGCTTGTCTGAAAAGTTTTTTATTTCTCCATCAATTTTGAATGAGACCCTTTCCAGGTGCAGTAATCTTGGTTGTAGATTTTTCACTTTCAATACTTTAAATATATCCTGCCATTCCCTTCTGGCCTGCAGAGTTTCTGCTGAAAGATCAGCTGTTAAACCTATGGGGTTTACCCTGTATATTAATTGTTTCTTTTCCCTTGCTGTTTTTAATATTCTTTCTGTTTAGTCTTTTTAGTTTGTGTATGTGTCTTGGCATGATTCTCCTTGGGTTTATTCTCTATGGGACCCTTTGTGCCTCTTGGACATAACTGACTCTTTCCTTTTCCATGTTGGGGAAATTTTCAACTACAGTCTCTTCAAAAATTTTCTCATACCCTTTCTTTTTCTCTTCTTCTGGGACACCTATAATTCGAATGTTGGTGCATTTGATATTGTTGCAGAGATCTCTGAGACTATCCTCAGTTCTTTTCATTCTTTTTACTTTATTCTGCTCTTCAGAAATTATTTCCACCATTTTATCTTCCAGCTCACTGATTCATTCTTCTTTTGATATTCTGCTATTGATTCCTTCTAGAGTATTTTTATTTTCAGTAACTGTCTTGTTTGTCTCTGTACGTTTATTCTTCAATTCTTCTAGGTCTTTTTTAATTGATTCTTGCATTTTATCCATTCTGTTTTCAAGGTTTTGATCATCTTTACTATCATTATTCTGAATTATTTTTCAAGTAGTTTGCCAATTCCTCTTCGTCTGTTTGGACTTCTGTGTTTCTAGTTTGTTCCTTTATTTGTGTTGTATTTCTCTGCCTTTCCTTTTTTTTTTTTTTTTAACTTATTGTGTTTGAGGTCTCCTTTTCCTAGGCTTCAAGGCTGAATTCTTTCCTTCTTTTTGTTTCTGCCCTCCTAAGGTTGGTCCAGTGGTTTGTGTAAGCTTTGTATAGGGTGAGATTTCTGCTGATTTTTTTTCCCCCTCTGATGGGCAAGGCTGAGTGATGTGTCTGCTGAGGATTGGGTTTGTATTATTGTTTTTTTTAGTGTTTAGATGAGGCATCCTGCATATGGTGCTGCTGGTGCTACTTGTATTCAACTGGTTTCCTTTGTGTGAGTTCTCACTACTTGATACTCCCTAGGGTTATTTCTCTGGTAGTCTAGGGTCTTGGAGTCAGTGTTCCCACTCCAAAGGCTCAGTTCTTGATCTCTGGTCAGGAATGAAGATTCCACTAGTGGTTTGCTATGGCATTAAGCGAGATTAAAACTAACAACCAAAAATGAGAAACCGAAGACAAACCCCAGAAAAGTGGCAGTTACAAAATCAGGCAAATAATAATTTTAAAAAATATATGGAATGCTTCACTACATTGCATGCCATTCTAGCACAGTGGCCATGCTATCTTCTCTGTAAGGTTCCAATTTTAGTATATGTGCTGCTGAAGCAAGCACTGAAGATTGAGTTTTAAGCCAGCTTTTAAACTCTCCTTTTTCATCAACTGTCTCTTTAGTTCTCTTGCTTTTTGATGATCCAACAGATGTTGGTAATTAGATCTCTGGTTCCTCTATCTTTTCTAAATCCAGCTTGAACATCTGGAAGTTCACAGTTCACGTACAGTTGAAGCCTGGCTTGGAGAATTTTGAGCATTACTTTACTAGCATGTGAGATGAGTTCAGTTGCATGGTGGTTTGAACATTCTTTGGCATTGCCTTTCTTTGGGGTTGGAATGAAAACTGACATTTTCCAGTCCTGTGGCCACTGCTGAGTCTTCCAAATTTGCTGGCATATTGAGTGCAGGACTTTTATGGCATCATCTTTTAGGATTTGAAAAGCTCAACTGGAATTCCATCACCTCTACTAGCTTTGTTCATCATGTGAAGTGAAGTCGCTCAGTCGTGTCCGACTCATCAGATCTAATCCCTTGAAACGATTTGTCACTTCCACTGTATAATTGTAAGGGACTTGATTTAGTTCACACCTGAATGGCCTAGTGGTTTTCCCTACTTTCTCCAATTTAAGTCTGAGTTTGGCAATAAGGAGTTCATGATCTGAGCCATAGTCAGGTCCCAGTCTTGTTTTTGCTGACTGTATACAGCTTCTCCATCTTTGGCTGCAAAGAATATAATCAATCTGATTTCAGTGTTGGCCACCTGATGATGTCCATGTGTAGTCTTCTCTTGTGTTGTTGGAAAAGGGTGTTTGCTATGACCAGTGCATTGTTTCAGCAAACCTCTGATAGCCTTTGCCCTGCTTCATTCTGTACTCCAAGGCCAAATTTACCTGTTACTCCAGGTGTTTCTTGGCTTCGTACTTTTGCATTCCAGTCCCCTATAATGAAAAGGACATCTTTGGGTGGGTGTTAGTTCTAAAAGGTCTTGTAGGTCTTCATAGAACCATTCAACTTCAGCTTCCCCAGCATTACTGGTTGGGGCATGACTTGGAATACTGTGATATTGAGTGGTTTGCCTTGGTAACGAACAGAGATCATTCTGTCATTTTTGAGATTGTACCCAAGTACTGCATTATGGACTCTTTTTATGACTATGAGGGCTATTCTATTTCTTGTAAGGGATTCTTGCCCACAGTAGTAGATATAATGGTCATCTGTGTTTAATTTACCCATTCCGATTCATTTTACTTTACTGATTCCTAAAATGTCTATGTTCACTCTTGCCATCTCCTGTTTGACCACTGCCAATTTACCTTGATTCATGGACCTAACATTCCAGGTTCCTATGCAATATTGTTCTTTACAGCATCAGACTTACTTCCATCACCAGTCACATCCACAACTGGGCATTGTTTTGACTTTGGCTCCGTCTCTTCATTCTTTCTGGAGTTATTTCTCCACTGATCTCCAGTAGCATATTGAGCACCTACTGACTTTGGGAGTTCATCTTCAAGTGTCCTATCTTTTTGCCTTTTCATACATGGGTTTCTCAAGGCAAGAATACTGAAGTGGTTTGCCTTTCCCTTCTGCCATGGACCACATTTTGTCAGAACTCGCCACCATTTTCTCAAAGGCTGTAACAATTCCCATTCTCACAGGGAATAAATGAAACTTGCTATTCTTCTCCAAACATTTATAAATTACATTCCTCTATTATCCAACTTGAGGATCTTTTCATTAATTTCTAAATTGTTTGAATTTGCTTTTCTGTGACTTACACTTATGTCCTCCCACCATTTTCCATGAGGTCAATTCTCATTTGTTGTTCAGTTACAAAATACAATGGATATTAATCCTGTACTTGTTACTTGCAGTTAAACTCAATTTCTTCCTAATCTACTATTGTCCACTGATTTACTTAGGGTACATTTTGACCAAAAAAAAAAAAAAAAAAAAAAAAAACCACATTAAATTTAACTCTGTAAAACATGACTACATGTATATTTATTTTATATATATACATAAAATTAGGTTCAGATGGTAAAGAATCTGCCTGTAATGTGAGAGACCTAGGTTCAATCCCTGGGTCTGGAAGATGCCCTGGAGAAGGAAATGGCTACCCACTCCAGTATTTTTGCCTGGAGAAGTCCATGGTCAGAGGAGCCTGGAGGGCTACAGTCTATGGAGTCGCAGAGAGTCAGACATGAATGAATGACTAATACAACATTTACACAACAACAACATCCTGTATATCACATCTATGACACCACCACCTTGATTTGAGAACCATAGTCTGTTACTGTTACTAGTGCTACTGCAAATCTCTCCTAAGTAGATCTCTCTTTTATTCATTGCCTTCTACAATTTATTCCTCCCATTAGAATCATGCTTAAAAATCTTAAATCAATTTATTTTTACTTTTCTGGACTCCATTTTACTCAAAGAAAAAGTACGATTTTCACAACAACCCATAAGATCCAAGGTGATCTTCCTCTTTTTACATCCCTGTCCTCATCTCCTTTAACTCTCTCCTTTACTCCATCATTCAGTACAGTAGCCCTTATTATTTCTCAAACACATTAGAAGCATCACCTTAGGGGTTTTATATTGGCCATTAATCCCTCCAAAACTATTTTTGCAAATATCCACTTTAAACATCACTTTCTCAATGAAACAGGATTTATGTCCTAATTTATCTTTGTATCATTGATCTTTAACACATTTTGTGATCTAGGGGTTGTGGTATATTTGGATAAGTTTTCCTTCTTACACGTCACCTAAGCAGGGGTGGGGTTACTGTGAGGAACTCTTAAAATGCAAGGTTAATTTGACTGGATTTATTTTTTTTTAATTAGTTTATTTATCTATTTTTTAACTTTACAATAATTGGTTTTACAATATTGTATGCCATGAGTGTAAATATTTTGCTATACATTGACATGATTCTGCCATGAGTGTAAAATGTTTCTCCCAATTGCCAGAATGGCTTTATAATATATTCTGAGGTGAGTGAAAATATTCTAGTAGAATAATTCCTTTAACAGCCTTTAATAATTCTTTTTTAATAATGACAAACTTTTCTAACAACCGTTAACAATTCCTAATAATTAATTAATTAATAATTTCTTTAATAATTCCTTTTTAAATTAATGACATATTTTTCTTTTGAAATTTGAGGAAAATGTATGGTCATTTTTGTTGTTCAGTTGCTCAGTCATATCCAACTCTTTGCAACCCCACGGACTGTAGCACATCAGGCTTCCCTGTCCTTCACTAGTTCCCGGAGCTTGCTCAAACTCATGTTCATTGAGTGGATGATACCATCCAACAATCTCACCCTCTGTTGCCCCCTCTCCACTTGCCCTCAGTCTTTCTCAGGATCAGGGTTCTTTCCAATGAGTTGGCTCCTCACATCAGGTGGCCAAATTATTGGAACTTCAGGTTCAGGATCAGTCCTTCCAAGGAATATTCAGGGTTGATTTCCTTTAGGATTGACTGGCTTGATCTTGCTGTAACCAAGGGACTCTGGTCATAAAACAGATAATCAAATGTCAGGAGCAATGCTGATTATACAAGGTGAATTTTAGAATTCATTTCTGTGTAAGATATTATTCTACTGTGTTGCATTATCAAAATCTGTCATTTATCAGTCTCTTACATGGTCATCTTAATGTCTGTCAAATACAGCATATTGCAACACATTACCAGGGACTCAGTGGGTAAAAAAAAAAAAAAAAAAAAGGTTGCTGTTGTTGGATTTTTATCTAAGCAGATTAATGTCTGAAGCAAATATCTTCTGGTTAGATTCAGCAAGTACTTCTCACTCAGTCTGGGAGCTGGAGCAGGAACCATCTACCTGAATGTGCTTGAAAAGATTAAAAGTGGGCTCCACACCATGCAATAATAGACAGTGATCTCATCAAATAGGAGACTTGAAGATACTGTGTGTATGTGTGTGTGTGTGTGTGTGTGTGTGTGTGTGTGTGTGTGTGTAATCCCTGTAAAGGAAAATAGAGGATGAAATTCAATATAGTGCAGTTTCAGGAAATAAACGGATAAAGAACTCAAAATTCCTTTTACTTCTCGTTTCCATCAACCCTTAACCACCGTGACCCTCATCACGCTCACTCCAAACCTGATCTTGAATAATTAATAATATCAGCTCTCTCAGAGAACATTTACATTGAACAAATTTGGGATGTAACCAGGGAACTTTCTTTCTGCTCTTAACTTGGAGGACCATTTTCTGTTAAACTTACAAACATGAAGTTTTCACACTGACTCAGACACATCTCTGTCCTTTTACAGCAGCACAGGGGAATCCCACAGCTTACCCAATTGATTCTCAGCTGTGGTAACTTCAATAGAACCATTCTGAGAGGGTAACAGGCAGGAAGACCAGGTGTCTCCAAATGGAGGAAATAGGGTGCAAGTGTCAGACATTGTTTTCTCTCTCTCTTAAGCAGCTGCTGCTGCTGCTGCTGCTAAGTCACTTCAGTCATTTCTGACTCTGTGCAACCCAATAGACAGCAGCCCACCAGGCTCCTGCCTCCCTGGGATTCTCCAGGCAAGAATACTGGAGTGAATTGCCATGTCCTTCTCCACTCTTAAACGGCAGGAGGAAACAAACTATAAATGTTAGATTTTTTTCCCCTTCTCTATACAAACTTTAAAAGAGGTTTCTTTTAAAGTTCTGTGTTGCCATGACAACACCTGGTTCCACCTGAACTTTTCTTAAACCTTGACTTAACCAATGCATTTTTCTATGGAAATGTTTGTTTTAATCTATGTTAATGAACTATGTATTTACCCTAGACTTTGTCTTCAAGTCAGTTCACCTAAAAGACTCAAAACCTACTTGACAAATCAGTATGTCTTACTCATGCAAATGTTCTCTTAAGATACGTTAATGAGATTGTATTTACTTGGAAACCTGCCTTTCTTCAAGATTCATGCCAACCCTTTTATGGCCCAGGACAACTCACCTTGTGCTAATGTTATCTCAAAATGCATGTTGTGGATGAGGGGCCTGGTGCTAGTCTCTGAGTTTTGAGACATTACCTTTCTCCAATTAGCAGACTGCTAATAGCTATATAACATCTGGTTAAAGACTAGCAGGGGGGCACTCTTTCTGCCCCCTTCTGATGTCTATGTCAGAAGCTTTCTCTATATCTTTTATACTTTAATAAAACTTTATTAAACAAATGCTCTGAGTCATCTAGCCTCATCACTGGCCCCAGGTTGAATTCTTCTCCTCTGGAGGCCAAGAATCTCAGCATCTTTCATGCCTCAGCAGCAGCTTTCCTTCCCTCAAAAGATGTCAGTGTCATTCATATAACTCAAAAAAGCAAAAATGATTAAGAAAAACTATGCTGTGCATGTAAAATACTCTGACTTGATTTCCCTCCTTTTGAAGGAAATCCAAATGATTGACAGGCTTATTGTTAAATAAAAGGTGTTTAAATTAATCAGCTATCAGCAAACTTGCCTCTCTTAAATTTAAATTGCCACCCTTAACTATTACAAACTGGAATAGTTTATAATTAAAATTTATTTATTAATTTTTTCAAATAAGTCAAATATAAAATTAACTGTGGAGACAGTTTACCTTCTCTGAAAATGAACACATTTTATGTGAATTTTTAGGCTCATGAAATTAAACATTAGTGACCACACTAACCCACTTTTATTTTTGTTGTTGCTCAGTTGCTAAGTTGTGCCAACTGTTTTGCAACCACAGACTGTAGCCCACCAGGCTCCTCTATCCACGACATTCTTCAGGCAAGAATACTGGCGTGGGTTGCCATTTCTTCCTTCAGGGTATCTCCCCTACCCAGGGATTGAACTCGAGTCTCCTGCATTGTCAGGTGGTTTCTTTATACTGAGCCACCAAGGAAGTCGTACCCTTGGGAAAACTCAAATATTTATAAAATACATAACACAGTGAGTGGATGGAGATATGAAACATTTCCAAAAGGCTCGACACACGAACTTGCTTAGACACACATTTGGTATTGTAGGGGAAACAAACTAGAAACAGAAAGTAAAAAAACAAAAGGAAACTCCAACCAAGATCAACTATTTTAAATAAATATAACCTTTTCAGTGAAAAAGAAGCATGTTGATATTAGAGGTCAGGAGATGAGTGGTCATTTTAACCATAAGACAGGGATTTAGCCATGCCGAACAACTAAAAATAAAAAAAATTCAACAAATCAGCTATGCTAAATTTCACAACACCCACATATTTAGCGGAGATTAGGAAAATGATATATAATAATATTTTTAAAGTATTTTGGAAATTATTTTCATTATATCTTCACATACCATATTGAGGATTTTTAAGGTAGTATTTTTCTTTAAAAAAAAAATCCAACATGCTTTTCAGTAAAGTTAGTGCCAAAATTTAGTGTATTCGCCAAGGTTTTTTTCAAGTTATCATTATACTACCAGCAGGACTTTGAGGCTTAGCACCATAAAATGTATATGGAAGTAGCAGTTGGAAGTCTACAGAAACAGGAGTGATTTAGTTGTTCTCAGGCTCTCCAGTTCTGTTGATTTCATTGTTTCAAAAAGTCCAATAACTTGAGCTTTCATCCTATCCAGAGAAATCCTGTGAGCTCCATAATATATCTAGACACTGCCAGGAAGGAGAGGGGAGTCATAGGTATGGACTTTCTTTATCCAGCATTTTTCTTCTCTAAATTCCTATTTCCTAACTGAGTTTCAGAGAAGGCAATGGCAACCCACTCCAGTACTCTTGCCTGGAAAATCCCATGGACGGAGGAGCCTGGTAGGCTGCAGTCCATGGGGTCACGAAGAGTTGGACATGACTGAGCGACTTCACTTTCCCTTTTCACTTTCATGCATTGGAGAAGGAAATGGCAACCCACTCCAGTGTTATTGCCTGGAGAATCCCAGGGATGGTGGAGCCTGGTGGGCTGCCGTCTATGGGGTCGCACAGAGTCGGACACGACTGAAGTGACTTATCAGAAGCAGCAGCAGCAAATGAGTTTCAAATGCTCTTAACAATTTTATTACTTGTACCTGCTGCCTTCTTCTTTCCTGGTTCCAAATGTGACCACAGCTTTTTCACCTTCATTTCCCAAAGCACTATTAATTTACAGTCATGTACATCATAGCTTTATCAAAGATCTATAGACAGTGAAATACATTTACAGTCCTGTACAGAAAGCATACAGATTCAGAGCAATATTTTTCTCCCAATGCACATGAATACTTCCCACACAAGACCTCTTATTTGTTGAATATGTGTCTTGTTGAGGTCTGTCATAATGACATGATTGTGGACTCTTTTCTCACCCATGTCATATTCTCTTAATAAAAAATCTCAAATTCCAGTTTTCTTAATTTTGCAAAAAAAAAAAAATAGCTCCCTATTTGAGTCAATCATCTTACCAATACACTAGCCCCAAAGCCCTTCTTTACCCACCCAAATAAACCCATGAAACTCTTTGCCTAAACAAGCAAACAACAAAAAAGCAACAAACAGCATGAGAGAAATTCATGTATTTCCCTGGAATAAACAAAAGTTAAGCTTCAAATTTAAAATGTCTTCTCATTAATGATCATACTGAAGGAAAGAGAGTAGAATGAAATGGATGTAAAAGACTACAAAAGTAGCAGACTTGAAATTAGAAGGTTAACAATTTAGTCTAGATTTTTCTTTATGAAGCTGTGACATTAAATCATTAACCATTCTGAGCTTCATTTCACCATCTATGAAATAAATATATTTATATGATCTGTCACTTGCTAGTTTCATTGAACAAAAGTAAAAAGAAAACACTTTCCCAAAGATGCTTGGTGTAAAATATTAGAGATGCAAAATAAATTTATAGTCAACATCTTAATGAAGGCTTCAATCTCTGACATTTAAAAGAGACATAATCTTCCTAGTCAGATAATAGAAAAATGGGAGTAAAAATAGTAAAAACATTTGATACATGCTTCTAAAGCATGTGGAGGATACACACAACTCCAGTAAAATGATGCTACTCTAGTGGTATCTAGCGATTTTCATCATTGCTGTCTCATTATATCAAAGGTATCTCAAATTTGATCACTTGGAGACTATTTTTTTTTTCACTAAAAATTAAAACTTTGAAATGAAGCTAAAAAATAACAGAGTTACATTTATAATTTAATATTATTAGCTAAAAGGAAAACTGGAGGAGATATTTTACAAATCATTTAGGGAAAAAAGAAGTCCCAGACAGAAAAATTAGAAATACATTATTGAGAGAAAGCTTAAATTTTCTTAGGCATGTTATTTAAAAAAATAGAAAAATAAGGCCATGACTAAAAATATTTAATTGAACACACAGAATCTCCTTGTCCTGTAACCTATGCACAGACAGATAATGTCACTGATCAAAACTCTGCCACATGTAGGGTCTTTCTCAAAGCAAGTTTAACATCTTTGTTCCTCAAGCTGTAAATTAAGGGATTCATCATGGGAATCACATTCGTGTAGAAGACAGAGGATATTTTCCCATCATCTGTAGACATAGAAGATGGCTTGAGATACACAAATGCACTTGATCCAAAGAACAGAGAAACAGCAATGATGTGGGAACTGCAGGTTCTGAAGGCTTTGGACCTGCCCTCTGTGGACTTAATGTGGAGGATGTTGGAGAGGATGAGACCATAAGAGATAAAGATGGTGAGACTGGGCACAGTGATATTGATGCCTGACACGATGATAACTTCCAGCTCAATGATGTAGGTACTTGTGCAGGAGAGCTGGAGGAGAGGGTAGATGTCACACAAATAATGGTTGATGGTGTTTGCATCACAGAAGGTCAGTCTCAGCATGCATCCAATGAGGGTTGTTGCCTCAAAAAATGCCATCAGATAGGAACCAAACATAAGGCTGAAACACACTTTAGGAGACAAGCCAATGTTATACAATAGTGGGTTACAGATGGCCACATAGCGATCATAGGCCATTGATGTCAGCACATAAGTTTCAGAAATACCAAAAAAACACAAAAAGTAAAGCTGGGTCATGCACCCCATGTAGGAGATAATCTTCTTCTCTGATATGATGTTGATCAGCATTTTAGGTGTAAAAACAGAAGAATAGCAGAGATCTATGAAGGACAAGTTAAAGAGGAAAAAGTACATAGGGGTGTGTAGGTGTGAACTCAGCCCAATTAAGATGATCAAGCTCAAATTTCCCATCACAGTGACCATATACATTACTAGAAACAGGAAAAACAGGGGGAGTTGAAGGACTGACTGGTCTGTTAATCCCACTAAAATGAACTGAGTCATGAAAGAGTCATTCCCTGGAGCCATTCTTCTCTCAGGGGATCTGTGAAAACAGGGGAGAAGGCTTACATAGAGGAAAAAGTATTTCTCACATCTCCTCACATAAGTGATATATGCACTGGGAATGACTGGGTAGCCCAAACTGAACCCATAGAATTTATTTACCATTACTATGGAAATGAGTGACAAGAATTTCCTTTACAAATGCTTTATAAACTAAGTAGCAAAAAGCATCAAAATTTAGCCTTTTATCCAAAGGATAATGGAAAAGAAGTTTGAACCAGGACAGAATTTTCATTCTCTCATCTCACCATTATTTCATTCACTTGGACCCTCTTCTTACTTCTCCTCTTCTTTTGGCAGCAACCCCCAAAGCCTGGCTTTTGTCTCTAGTGCAGATAGGAATTTATAGGGTAGGAACCAAGAATATTGCTTCTAATTAAAAAAAAAGAAGAAGAAAAGAAAAAGAAAGAAACACAAGAGCAACCAAAGTCTAGGAAAGGTTAAGTTACTCCATATATCACAGAGTAAAAGCTATAAAAGTAGAAGAAAGAGTGTTCTATCCATGGAGAGGGAACTTACTAAGAAACTGTATCACCTGTATCCTTTAATATTTCTGAACATTCCCCGCTCTCCCTTCAAACAGTTTTCTCTGCAAGATTCAGTTGAATCTCAGGACTGCACAAATAGGAAATGAACTGTCATATCTGAGTCCCAATCGTGTCATATCTCAGTCTGCATCTTGGACAAGGAAAACATGACTATAAATGTAATTCGGAAACTCACTCTCTTAAGCCAGAATATCCCAGGCCTTTTTCCATAGTGATTTTACCCCATGGTCCTGGAAGAGCAATTTCAGGTTCTCAGGCTTTGGTTTCATTTTTTCTAAGAAAATGTCACCTGTAAATAATTTCTGATATACCTTAAAAGTCTTTCAGAATTATAGATCATAATTTTGATTATGATTTTTGTCCTATCCAGCAGCAGAAAACAATAAATGGACTCTAAAATCATTTTTGTTGTATACTAAGTCACAGAGGATTTTAGTGTGCATGTAATGATACAACACACTCAGTTATAGACATGGAAGCAGCTTGTTCAGTTTCTTCCCGAGGGAACAGTTTCTACAGGTAATAGGGAACTAAGGGGTTTGTCTTTACAATCTGTCTTTAGTCCCTTATAGCTTCAATATTTTGCACAATTTTATCCTTCACTATCGGGATAGTGTATCCCCCAAGGAACAGCCAAAATTAACAATTTCCCATCAACAAGATTGCAGTACAGCAAGCCCTAGAATCTCTTTCCCTACATGAACACACTGACTCAAAAACAACTTATGTACAGATTCTCTCTGTAAGAAATCCAAAACTTAGTTAAAAGGATCCTGAACACAGTTCAATCATGATAACAGTTATGTTGAAGCTGTTAAGAAAATTCAAGATAGGTCTTCTATATACCTATGGAAGTCCAAAACCACGTGACTGGGACAAAATCATCATTTCCCAGGTTCTCCCTGGGAAGAGAAAGAGATGCACAATACATCCAAAGCTCCAACTTTTCTAGGGGCCATCCAGAAGACTGGCTTCTGTATAGCCTGTGTCAGAAAGCAGCACAGGCACAGGATATGGCATAATTTAGCCGCCTGAGGTGAGGGAGAAGAGAGACAGCAGTTTACGCTAAAATTCTCTGTAGCGACCCACCTCACTTTGGTTTAACACAGCTAGAAGTAGAAAATACTTTTCCTACAGCTTCTCCTTATAAAGGAAAAGGTGCACTGTGCAGCCATTAACACAACTTACCTAGGGGCTGCTAGAGGAGTTGACTTTAATCTTCCATGTTAAGGGTTTGATGGGATCCTGACATTCTCCTGACTCCTGGGAGCTGCTAAAAACTAGGAAAGTGGATTGCACTATCACAAGATTGAGAGGTCTGCCTTTTCTAACCAGGCTTATTAATAGGGTCAGCTCTAGTACAAGGCCAGTTCATGAGGATTAAAATAGTTTGCTATTTTTGTCTCTGTGCAGACATGAGTGCAGAAAGTCAAGGAAAAATAAAGAAAAGTTCAGTTACATTAAAAAAAGAAACAGTCCAAGAAAATGAGCATACAAAGTGGACCTAAAGAAATGGAGATATATTACTTAAGTGACAGAGAATTCCTTTAACTGTCATAAAGATGCTCAGTGTAATCACAGAACAATAGATGAACAAAGTGTGACTTTTATCTTCAAAGAGTACCAAACAGAAGTCATGAAGTCAAAAATATGATAATTAAACTGAAAAATTCACTAGAAGGTCAAAACCACAGACTAAACAGACAAAGCAAAGGATTATAGAATTTGGAATAAAGGACAATTGAAACAATTCAGAAAATGGAATGAATAGATAAAAGAATGAAAAATAATGTCAAAAGTCTAAGATTTATGGAATGTGTTATATCACATGACACACAGGCATTACAGGGATCACCACAAGAGAAAAATATGAGTAATAATCTAAAAGATTTCCCAAAGAAAAACTAGCTGAAAAAAATCCCCAAATCTGTGCAAGGAAGTGGACATCCCGAACCAGGAAACAAAAATATTCCAAACAAGATGGTCCCAAAGAAATCCACTACAAGGGACATTACAATTATCAGAAGTCACAGAAAGACTTTTACTGAAGTATATTTGATTTAAAATTCTATGTTAATTTTAGGTGTACAACATAGTGATTCAATATTTTTATAGATTATACTTAAAGCTATGTAAAAATATTGGCTATATTCTTCATTGTATATCCTTCTTCTTTATATATTTTATATATACTAGTCTGTATATCTTAATGCCCTTCTCCTATATTTTCATTTACCCCTTCCCTCTCTTCATTGATAACCACCAGTTTGGTCTCTATATCTGTGAAAATGTTTCTATTCTGTTATATTCATTTTTTTTCTTATATTTTTTATATTACACATATAACTAATAATAATAATAATAATAATCTGGTTCCAAATAGGAAAAGGAGTACGTCAAGGCTGCATATTGTCACCCTGCTTATTTAAATTATATGCAGAGTACATCATGAGAAATGCTGGGCTGGAAGAAACACAAGCTGGAATCAAGATTGCCGGGAGAAATATCAATATTTCTCATATCATATCATATCATATCATATCATATAATATCATATCATATCAGATATGCAGATGACACCACCCTTATGACAGAAACTGAAGAAGAATTAAAGAGCCTCTTGATGAAAGTAAAAGAGGAGAGTGAAAAAGTTGGCTTAAAGCTCAACATTCAGAAAACTAAGATCATGGCATCTGGTCCGATCACTTCATGGGAAATAGATGGGGAAACAGCGGAAACAGTGTCAGACTTTATTTGGGGGGCTCCAAAATCACTGCTGATGGTGATTGCAGCCATGAAATTAAAAGACGCTTACTCCTTGGAAGGAAGGTTATGACCAACCTAGACAGCATATTTAAAAGCAGAGACATTGCTTTGCCAACAAAGGTCCATCTAGTCAAGGCTATGGTTTTTCCAATGGTCATGTATGGATGTGAGAGTTGGGCGGTGAATAAAGCTGAGCGCCGCAGAATTGATGCTTTTGAAGTGTGGTGTTGGAAAAGACTCTTGAGAGTCCCTTGGACTGCAAGGGGATCCAATCAATCCATCCTAAAGGAGATCAATCCTGGGTGTTCATTGGAAGGGCTAATGTTGAAGCTGAAACTCCAATACTTTGGCCACCTCATGTGAAGAGTTGACTCATTGGAAAAGATCCTAATGCTGAGTAGGATTGGGGGCAGGAGGAGAAGGGGACGACGGAGGATGAGATGGTTGGATGGCATCACCGACTCGATGGACATGGGTTTGGGTGGACTCCGGGAGTTGGTGATGGACAGGGAGGCCTGGTGTGCTGCAATTCATGGAGGTGCAAATAGTCGGACACAACTGAGCAACTGAACTGAACTGACTGATAACTAATAACATACTATACTGATCTTTGTGTTAATTCCCTGAATATACTATTCTCTAGGACCAGCTACATGACTGCAAATGGCAAGATTTCATTCTATTTCATGACGAATATAATATATATATTATTGAGCCATTAAATGTATGTCTATGATATATGTATATATATCTATACATCAATATATATTTATAAATATATATATATATAATTAATCTGTTGATGCACATTTGGGAGGCTCCCACATCTTTGCTATTGAAAATAATGCTGTTGTGAACACTGGTCGCATGTCTTTTTTCACATTACTGTTTTCATTTTCTTCAGATATATACTGATTGTTGGATCATAAGGCAGTTTTATTTTTAGTTTTGTGATGAACCTCTGTACCTTTTTCCAAGGGCTTCCCTGGTGGCTCAGAAGGTAAAGAATCTACCCACAACACAGGAGACCTGGGTTCAATCCCTGGTTCAAGAAGATCCCCTGGAGAAGGGAATGGCCACCCAAACCAGAATTCTTGCCTGGAGAATCCCAGAGACAGTGGAGCCTGGCTGGCTACAGTCCATGAGGTCGCAAAAAGTCGGATATGACTGAAGCAGCTTAGCACACAAGCATATTAGGTCCATATATATTTCTGAACATTATATTCTTGCATTGATCCTTTTAGTGTCCTTCTTTGTCTTTTACTATTGACTTTGTTGTAATGACTACTTTGTCTGATATAGGTATTGAATTCCCTGATTTCTTTTTTTCCTCTTGACTTGAATATCTTTTACTATCCCTCATTTTAGTCTGTGTGTCTCTTTAGATCTGAAGTGCATCTCTTGTGGGCAGAGATGGTTATTTTTTTGTTCGTTTATTTTGGTTTTTTTTAATCCATTTAGCCACCCTATGTCTTCCTATTGGAGCATTTAGTCTACTGACACTTAAATATGTATCTACTTACTATATTTTTTAATTTGTTTTCTGGATGTTTCTGAATGTCTTCTCTGCTCTTCCTCTATTGGTCTCTTCCATTGTGGTTTGATGATTTCTGTAGTGTTATGTTTGTGCTTCTTTCTCTCTAGTTTTTATAATATCTACTGTGGGTTGTTTATTATGATTACCACCAGTTTCACATATGTTGACCTATGTCTATAGCCACTCATTTTAAACTGCTAGTGATTTAAGTTCAAACAAATTCTAGTATATTTACATTTTTACTTGCTTCCCCTACATTTTGTGTTTTAGATGTTGTACTTTACATCTTCATGTCTATCCCATTTGTTGCAGTTATTATTGAATTTATAATTTTCACCTTTTTATGGAGGTTGATATCTATCTACAATATTATATAAGCTTCAGGTGTACAACAGAGTGATTCAAATTTTAAAGGTTATATTTATTTTATATTTATTATACAACATTGGTTATAGTCCCTGTGTGTACAGGATATTCTTATAGCTTATTTACTTTATACATAGTAGCTGTATCTCTTAGTCCCCCACCCTTTTCTTGCCCCTCCCTCTTCTAATTCCTCATTGGTAACCATTAGTTTGTTTGCTGTATCTGTAAGTCTGATTCATTTTTATATTTACTAGTTTGTTGTATTTTTTAGATTCAGATATAAATGATATTATGTAGTGTTTGTCTTTCTCAGTGACTTATTTCATTTAGTATAATATCCTCCAAGTCCATTCATTTATTGCTAATGGCAAAACATCATTCTTTTTAGCAGCCGAGCAGCATCCCATTGTGTGTATTTACCACATCTTTATCCATTTGGCCCTTGCTGGACATTTATGTCTCTTGCCTGGCAAATCCCACGTATGGAGGAGCCTGGTAGGCTGCAGTCCATGGGGTAGCTAAGAGTCGGACACGACTGAGCGACTTCACTTTCACTTTTCACATTCATGCATTGGAGAAGGAAATGGCAACCCACTCCACTGTTCTTGCCTGGAGAATCCCGCAGATGGGGGAGCCTGGTGGGCTGCCGTCTATGGGGTCGCACAGAGTCAGACACGACTGAAGTGACTTAGCAGCAGCAGCAGGACATTTATGTTTCTTCCATATCTTGGCATGATTTTACATTTTTCATGTTTAACCACTATATTAGCTTAAAGTGGTGAATTCATAGCCTTTGCTATATATTTGCCTTTACCAATAGAATTTTCCTTTCCTCTAATTTCTTACTCTTCTTGTAGTCTTTTTCAACAAAGAAGACTTTTTAACATTTCTTCTATAGTTGGTTTAGTATTGGTGAACCCTTTGCCCTTTGCTGTTGGAGATGCTTTTTATTTTTACTTCAATTCTGAATGATAGACTTGGCTTGGAAGAAAATCCTTAGGCTGCAGGGTTTTTTGGTTTGTTTTTGTTTTTCCTTTCAGCACTTTAAATATTGTGCTACTCCCTTCTGCCCTGCAGAAGTCCTTCAAAAAAATCAACTTATAATAGACTTATGTGGGTTACCTCAAATGAGATTCTTTGTTTTCCTATTGCTGCCTTTAAAATTCTATTTTGATCTTTAACTTTTGCCATTTTAATTATGATATGCCATAGTGTATTTAACTTTGGGTTCATCTTGTTTGAGACTCTCCATAATTCCCAAACATAGAGAGCTGTTTCCTTCAAGTGTTTAGCCAAAATTTCATTAAATACATCTTTTACATTTTCTCTTTTTTCCTGCTGCTTCCACTAGAACACGAATGTTAATAAGCTTGATGTTGTCACAGAGGTCCATTAAACTACTCATATTTTTTTTAAATTTGTTGTTCTATATTGCTATTCTCATTGCGTGATTTCCATTATTCTGTCACCCATATCACTTAAGCATTCTTCTTTATCACTAAAATGCTGCTAATTCCTGCTAGTGTATTTTTCACTGCAGTTATTGTACACTTGAGCTATAACTGTTTTTTTCTAGTTCCTTGTTAAAATACTCATGGTGTTCATCTATTATTTCCCCCAGTTTCATTAGCATTCTTACTACTATTGTTTTGAATTCTTTATCAGGTGAATTAGTTATCTACTTTTCATTAGGGTTTTAATCAGGATTTTACTTGTTCTCATTCTTTGGTCTGAAACAAATTCTTATAACTTCTGATTTTTCTTAGCTTTTTCTGTCTCTCTGACATTAGGTAAAGCAATTACATATTCCAGTCTTGAAAGTGGTTTCCCATATGGGAGTGCCCCTATGAAGTCTGTGTATGTCCAATGGCTTCAGTGGGAGAACTGGATCTGAAGTGAGCATGGACCATCTCTTTCCCTAGGGTGTGATGGCAGCCACTGCATTGGGATGTAGGGCTGGAGTTGGTGGGACCAGAGCCACAGCCAGGTGTGAGCAAGGGCTTCCCAGTTCTCAATGGCTTTTACCACCTTATCAGGGGTAGGCATGTGGCCTGAGGAGCTGGAACAAGAGCCTTGAGAAAGTGGGTTTCTCCTGTATGATGGCAGTTTCTGAATTATTCTAGGCCATGATCAAGGTATGAGAGCTTGGGGCTGTACTTCTGGGCTGGTTTTTCTTTTTCCATAGTGTGCTAAAGAATTCCTTGGTGGCTCAGTGGTTAAAAAAAAAAAAAATCACTAGGGTAGGAGACCCAGGTTTGACTCCTGGGTCAGGAAGGTCCTCTGAAGCAGGAAATGGCAACCCACTCCAGTATTCTTGCCTGGGAAATCCCATGAACAGAGGAGCCTTGTGGGCTACAGTCCATGGGGTCACAAAAGAGTTGGACACGACTTAACAACTAAATATCAACAACCTCGCCTCAGTTAGTGGCTGGGTAGCGGTGGAGGGGTTGGTGCCACAGCACAGAGCTGACCCTGCCCCCTCCCAAAATTGACAAGGATGTGCACTCTGGTGACAGTGTTCTCTTCCCTGGACCCAACTTCACTCCTCCTGGAATGACTGCAGAGACATATGAGTTGACAGTGGCTCAGTTGCAGCCTCAGTGTCCAAGTCACCTCCCATCCTCCAAGTGTGCACACTTTTATTAGCAATGGAATCCTCCCCTTGAGTGGGAAGCAACCGCAGGAGCATGAGAGGCTGGGGCAGGAGCTCACTTAGGGCTGGGCAAGAGGGGATGCTGGGGTGGTCCTGCCAGCTGTATGGAATCCCAGGCAGTTTTCAATCTGCTGCCTCCATGCTGTGACTGGCAGTGAGCAGGTCTGGCACATGCTCTTCAAGAGCAGGGTCTCAGTTACTTGCAGTACTCAGGTAAATCTCCACTGGTTTTCAAGCCAGAAAGGGGGTTTATTTCCTGTTGTTAAACCCCAGGGCAGGTGTGCCTAAACTCTGACCCCAAATCCTTGCTCCTCCAGGAATATTTCGCAGCCTGTGATATCCCCTTCCTCTTCTCTGTCCCAGGTGAGAAGTATAGGTCCCAACCATATCGTTTCTCTCCCCTTCTTGGCAGACTCCATACAGATCATTCTTTACAACCTTGGTTGTAAAACAGCTGTTCTGCTCTTGCCCAGGTGGATTTCAGCATGAGTTTCTCTATATGTAGTGGTAATGTGATGTGTTCCTAAGGAGGGGTGAGCCTTGCATACTACCAACCTGCCATCTAGAACTCCCCCTTCATCTTTGTAGTTTAGATTGTTATAGGCAATCTCCGTGCAGAGGATCAGGCTCAGGAGAAAATTTAAATTCATTTCTGATCTTTGAGCATGTATCATTCCAAGTACACGCACGGGGACTGTCTCATTATCTCTATATAGGCTTCTTGCTTTTTAAAAGTCCTATCTTTAATGTCTGGCTCATGAAAGACCAAAAAGAGAAAATAATGATGACAGGGCAAAAGCGTACTGCCCTTTAAATTCCCTGGAAGTCACTTCATCTGGATTAGGAGCAGCTCGTAGCCACGGTGGAGAGGTGCACCAACAGCAGCTGCTCCCCCTGTGTCTGCACATCTGATTCAGAAGCAACAATTAGTAATCAGAGTACAGACACTGGATATCAGAGGGGAAAGGTCCTACTTTCCCAACTTAGGTTCCATAAGCTCTATGGAAGCTTCTCCTTGACATATGCATGCCTGACATCCATGGAGAAAATATTTAAATTATCCCTTGACACATCACACTGAGGATTTTTAAGGTAGCATTTTTGCCTTTAGAAAAAATTAAAAAAAAAAAGCTACATCTTTTCCAGTAAAGACAGTGCAAAAATTTGTATATTCACAAAATATTTCCTTCAAGATGTCATTATACTGTCAGCCGCACTTGAACGTTTAGTAATTTAAAAGCTGTATGGAAGTACTAGGGGCTTCCCTGGTGGCTGAGACAGTAAAGAATTCACCTACAATGCAGGTTTGATCCCTGGGTCGGGAAGATCCTCTGGAGAAGGGAATCGCAACCCACTCCAGTATTCTTGCCTGGAGAATCCCATGGAGAGAGGATTCTGGTGGGCTATAGTCCATGAAGTTACAAACAGTCAGACATGACTGAGCGACTAAGCACATACAAGGAAATATTAATAGAAATGAAGGTCCACAAGAACAAAAATTATGTAGTTGTTCCAGGTTCTCCAGCTCTGTTGGTTTAACTGACAAAAATCAAATAACTTAAATTTGTGTCCTATCCAATGAAACACCGTGACCATCACAATATTTCTAGGGTCCTATAAAAAGGTAGGATCTTTCATTACCCATCAATTTACTCTCTAAATTTCTTCTTCCTAACTTGAGTTTCAAATGCCCTTAGTTATTTTATCACATCTAGCTACCCTCTTTCTCCCTTGTTCCAAATGTGACCATAGCATTTTCACCATCATTTCCCAATACACTACTACTTTACAGTCATGCACATTACAACTTTATCAAAGATTTATTGACCGTGAAATACACATACAGTTCTGTGTAGAAGGACAGAATTTCAGAATAAAATTTGTTTCCTAAATCTCATGACCACTTCCACAAACAACCTCTTATTCGTTGGCTGTGCACTGCTGAAGTATGTCTTAATGACATGATTCTGGATACCTTTCTCAACCATGTCCTTTCCTTTTAATTAAAAAAAAAAAAAACTTTCAAACACTCCAAATTCAGTTCTCTTAATTTTTCAGAATAAGTAACTCCCTATTTGAGTCAATCATCTCAACAATATACTAGTCCAAAAGGCATTCCTTTCCCACCCAAAGAAAACCATGAAACACTTGGCCTAAACTACAAAACAACAAAAGCAACACAGCATGAAGGAAATTCATATATCCCCCTTGAAAAAATAACAGTAAATCTTCAAATTAAAAATATTTTCTCACAGTATAGTCTTAATGAAACAAATAGAATAGAGCAAAGTGAACGTAAGTACAAAAGTCATAGACTTGAAATTAGAAGGCTAACAGTTAAGTCTAGATTTTTTTATGAAGCTGTGAATTTAAATCATTAACCATCTGAACTTCATTTTACCATTATGAAATAAATATATTTATATGATCAGACATGTAATAGTTTCACAGTAAAAAGTAAAAAGAAAACACTTGCCAAAAGCTGGATGCAAATATTTAGAGATGCAAACTGAATTATAATCTAAGCCTTTATAGAAACTTCAACCTCTGGCATTTAAAGCAGACATAGTCTTCTCAGTCAGAAAATGGAAAGACAGGAGTGAAACAGTATCTAATTTATGCTTCTGACAGCAAGTGGAGGATAAGCACAACTCCAATAGAATAATGTTACAATAGTGCTGTCTAGTTCACTTTGATCACTGATCTGTTATTATATCAGAGGTATCTCAAATTTGATCACTTGGAGACCATTTTCTTTTTCTAGTAAAAATTAAAAGTTGGAAATGACTATAAAAAATAACAGAGATACTACATATCTCTTTTAAAGTTATTACTAAACAGTAAAAGAAAAAAAAATGTGAAAAAAGATAGTATGCAAATAGGGAAAAAGAAATCCCAGACTAAAAACCTGGAAATGTAGTATGGAGAAAACTCTCAAATTTTCTTAATCATGTTAATAAAAAAAATATATAGGAATAAGGCTGAAACTAAAAGCAATTAATCACACAGATTCTCCTTGTCCTATAACTATATGCGCAGACACTATTTCTGATCAAAACTTCCCCATCCTCAAGGTTTTTCTCACAGCAAACTTAACATCATTGTTCCTCAAGCTGTAAATTAAAGGATTCATCATGGGAACCACATTGGTATAAAAGACAGAGGATATTTTCCCATCATCCAAAGACACAGAAGATGGTTTGAGATACATAAATGCACTTGATCCAAAGAACAGAGAAACAGCAATGATGTGGGAACTGCAGGTTCTGAAGGCTTTGGACCTGCCCTGTGTGGACTTGATGTGGAAGATGTTGGTGAGGATGAGACCGTAAGAGACAAAGATGGTAAGACTGGGCACAATGATGTTGATGCCTCCCACAATGAACACTTCCAGTTCAATGATGTGGGTACTTGTGCAGGAGAGCTGGAGCAGAGGGTGGATGTCACACAAATAATGATTGATGGTGTTTGCATCACAGAAGGTCAGTCTCAGCATGCATGTAATAAGGGTCGTGGCATCCAAAACGGCCATCAAATAGGAACCAAACATAAGGCTGGAACACACTTTAGGGGACATGGCAATGTTATAAAATAATGGGTTACAGATGGCCGCATAGCGATCATAGGCCATTGATGTAAGCACGTAACATTCAGAAATACCAAAAAAACTGAAAAAGTAAAGCTGAGTCATGCACCCCATGTAAGAAATAATCTTCTTCTTTGATGTGATGTTAATCAGCATTTTGGGTGTAAACACAGAAGAATAACAGAGATCTACGAAGGACAAGTTAAAGAGGAAAAAGTACATAGGGGTGTGTAGGTGTGAACTCAGCCCAATAAGGATGATCAAGCTCAAATTTCCCATCACAGTGACCATATACATTACTAGAAACAGGAAGAAGAGGGGGAGCTGGAGATCTGGTTGGTCTGTTAATCCCATCAAAATAAACTGAGTCTTGAAAGAGCCATTCCCCAGAGCCATTCTTCCCTAAAGGAATCTGAGAGAATAGGAGAAAAGAGTCACATAGAGGAAAAACAGGGTTTTGCATAACATTTCCTATATAAGATAAAGTGTATGTGCTGGGATGACTATGAGTAGCCTATCCTGAACTCATGGAACTTCCTTATCATTATCATGGAAATGAGTTTCAGGAATTTTCCCTTATAAACCCTTTTTAAACCAAATAGCAAAAAGCATTAAAAGTTAGCCTATGGAGTGAAGGGAACTGCATATGCAAAGATAAGTATCGGAAAAAACCGAAGGATTATGAAAAAGAATTTTGAATGAGAACAGAATTTTTATTGCCTCTTCTCACAATTTCTTCATTCACTTGACCTTCCCCTCACCAGTAAATTTAGAGGCAGTAATCCCCAAAGCCTAGTGCTCGCCTGCAATGCAGATAAGACTTTACAGGGTAGGAACCAAGAAGATTATCTCTACATTAAAAAAAAAAAAAAGGCGGTGGTGGGCAGAGGGGACCACAGTCTAAGAGAGGTTAAGTTAACTCACCATGTCACAAAGTAAAACTTATAAACCTAGAAGAATGAATGTTCCATCCATGGAGAGGAAACTTACTGAGAAACTGCATCACCTGTGTCCTTTGGTAATTCTAACATTCCCTGCTCTCTCTTCAAACAGATTTCCCTGCAAGATTCAGCTGAATCTCAGGACAGCAAAAACAGGAAATGAACTGTCATATCATAGGTCCTCATTCTCCATCTCCAACAAAGGAAACATGAATATAAATGGAATTTAGAAACTCGCCCTCTTTTACGCCAGAATATCCCCAGGGTTTCTTCTTATTTTTTTAATCCCCTTGGTCCTTGAAGGGTAATTTCAGGTTCTGAGGCTTTGATTTCTTTGATTCTAACAAAATGTCACCTGTAATTAATTTCTGATATGCCCTCAGAAGCTTTCCTCAACTACAGATCATAATCTTGATTATGACTTTGAGTCCTATCAAACTGCAAAAATCAATAAACAGCCTCTACTATTGTCATTTTAGCCACATAGTAAGTCATAAGAGATTTAATGTGAGTATAATGGTATAAAGCAGTCAGTTATATATGGCAGCAGCTTGTTCAGTCTCTTCTCCAGGGAACAGTTTCCACATGTAATAGGAACTAAAGGGATTGTATTTAAAATCTGTCTTTTAGTTCCTTATAGACTCAATCTTTTACTCAAGTTTTCCCTTCACTGTAGGGATTTTCGTCATCCAAGGAAGAGCCCAAATTAACTCCCATTTCCCATCAAAAAGATGGCAGAACAGGAAACGCTAGAATCTCCTTCTCTGCATGAACACATGCACTCAAAAGCAATTTATGTACAGATTCCCTTTGTAAGAAATTCAAAACTTGGTTAAGAGGATCCTGCACACAGTTCAAGTATGATACCAGTCATATTGAATCTATTAAAAAAATTCAAGATACATCTTGCCATATAGCTATGGTGGTTCAGAACCATGTGACTGGGACAAAATCACCAGTTCCCAGATTCTCCCTAGGAAGAGAAAGAGGTGCACAATACATCCAAAGCCCCAGCTTTCCTAGGGGCCATCCACAAAATTGACTTCTGTACAGCCTGTGTCAGAAAACTGAAGGGACATGGGATATGACAGACTTTAGCTACCTGAGGTGAGAGAGAAGAGAGATAGCAGTCAGGTCTAGAATTCACTATAAAGCCTCCCTCTGGCTTAACACAGCTAGCAGTAGAAAACACTTTTCCTACAGCTTCTCCTTGGTGAAGGAAAAGGTACACTTTGCTCAGCTGGAGGCTGCCTGAGGAATAGACTCTAGTCGCCTTTGTTTTAGGAGCCTGATGGGACCCTGACATTCTCCAGATACCTGGGAGGTTCTAAAAACAAAGCAAGTGGATTGTACTACCACCAGATTGAGAGGCCCACTTTTTCTAGCCAGGCTTATTAATGTGGGTCTTCTCCAGCACAAGGCCAGCTCACGAAGAGTAAAATATGCTGCTAGTTTGCCTATGTGCACACAACGAACACAGAAAGTCAAGGAAAACTGAAGGGAAGTCCAATTAACCACCCTCCGCATTTACAAGAAAGTGACACTACAAAGTGGCCCTAATGAAATTAAGATATATGATTTACCTGACAAAGAGTTCATTTAATTGTCATAAAGATGCTCACTCTAGTCTCCTGTAATCCTGGAGATCCAGGTTCGATACCTGTGTCGGGAAGATCCTCTGGAGAAGGAAATGGCAACCCACTCCACTATTCTTGCCTGGAGAATTCCATGGACAGAGGAGCCTGGCAGGCTACAGTCCATCGGGTCGCAAGAATCAGACATGACTTAGTGACTAAACCACCACCTAGTCACAGAACAATACGTGAACAAAGTGAGAATTTCAGCTTTAAAGAGTAACACACAGAAATAATGAACCAAAAAACACAATAATTCACTGAAAAATTCACTAGATGGTCAAAGCAGCAGATTAAATAAAGGAAAGGATTGTAGAGTTTGGGAAAAAAAAGGGGTGGGGGAGACTTTTGAAATAATTTAGTAAATGGAGCAAGAAGAAAAAAATAAAAAATATTGCCAAAAGTCTAAAGAATTTGGGGGAAGTATCACATGGACTATATAGGCACTACAGAGATCCTAGAACAAAAATATGAGAAATGATCTAAAATATTTCTCAAAGAAAAACTGACTGAAAAGTCCCCAAATTTGTCAAAGGAAATGGACATCCAGAACCAGGAAACAATAAGGATATCAAATACAATAATTCCAAAGAAATCCACAGCAAGACACATTATAATCAAGTTACCAGAAGTCAGACAGAACTTTTTCCTGAAATATATTTGATTTACAATATTATATTAATTTCAGGTATACAAATATAATGATTCAATATTTTTATAGATTATACTCCATTTGAAGCTACTATAAAACACTGGCTACATTCTTCACTTGTATAATATATCCTGGTTTTTTATTCATTTTATACATACTGGTCTGTATCTTTTTAATCACCTGCTCCTCCATTGACCCTCACTGCTTTCCTCTCCCCACCAGTATCAATACTTTGGGCTCTGTCAGTGAGATTGTTTCTGTTTATTTATTTTTTCTTTTATTTTTTTATATTCCACATTTAAGTGATAACATACAGTATTAATCTTTCTGTCTTTTTTTTTTTTTAGTTTATTATTTTTTTTTTTTTTTTTCAATTATTTATTTGGCTACACCAGATCTTAGTTGCAGCATGTGGGATCTAGTTCCCTGACCAGGGATTGAACCCTGGGCCCCCCGCTTTGGGAGCACAGAGTCTTAGCCACTGGGCCACCAGGGAAGTCCCGTTTCTTTGTCTTATTTCACTAAATATAATATTCTCTAGGACCAATCAAATGTTTGCAAATGGCAGAATTTCATTCTTTTTAATGGCTGGGTAATATATTATACCTGGGATACCCAGGTGGTGCTAGTGGTAAAGGACCTGCCTTTCAATGCAGGAGACATAAGAGACGTGGGTTCAATCCCTAGATTGGGAAGATCCCTTGGAGCAGGGCATGGCAACCCACTCCAGTATTCTTGCCTGGAGAACCCCATGAACTGGAGCCAAGCAGGCTACAGTTCACAGGGTTGCAAAGAGTCAGACATGACTGAAACAACTTTGCACATACACATGCAATATACTGAACATATGACTGACCATTAAATATGTATATTATATTTTTTTAATCTATTTAATCTTTGCTACTGAAAATAATTTTGCTATGAACACTGGGTGGCATTAATCTTTTCTGACTATTCTTTTCACTTTTTTCAGATATATATCCAATTGTTGGGTCATATGGTAGTTTCATTTTTACTTTACTTAAGAACTTCTGTACTTTTTTACACAGTGGTTTCACCTTTATATTCCCTCCAGCAGTGTACAGGGAGGTTTCTTTTTCTCCACATTCTCACAACATTTGATATTTGTGGGGTTTTTTTGATGACTGTCATTCTAACAAGTATGAAGTAATATCTCACTGTCCTGATTTGCATTTCTCTAATAACTAATGATGGTTGAGCATCTTCTCGTGTATCTGTTGTTACTGTGTATCTTCTTTGGAAAACTGTCTATTCAGTTCTTTTGTCCATTTTTTGATTGGATTGTTTGGGGTTTCTTGATACTGAGTTGTACAAGCTGTTTATATATTCTGGATATTAACTCCTTTTGGTTACATCATTTTCAAATTTATCTCCCATTCAGTAGATTGCTTTTTCATTTTGTTGATTATCTTTATGGTGAAAAAGCTTTTAACTTTATTTAGATTCCATTCATTCATTTTTGCTTTCATTTCTTTTGCCTTAGGAGACAGATTTTAAAAACAAGGTTTATGCAGAAAGAGATTTCCCTATGTTATCTAGGAGTTTTACAGTTTTAGATCTTACACTTAGGTCTTTAATAATTCTGAGTTTATCTTTGTATGTAGTGTGAGGAAATGTTCATATCTCATTGTTTTATATGCAGCTGTCCACTTCTCCCAGAACCACTTACTGTAAAAACTGTCTTATCTTCACTGTATATTTTTAACTCTTTTGTCATAGGTTAATTGGTCAAAGAGATGTGGGTTTATTTCTGAATTATCTATTCTGTTCCACTTACCTATGTGTTTGTTTTTTGTGCCTGGACCATGCTGTTTTGATTGCTGTAGCTTTGTAGTATAATCTGAAGTCTGGGCACGTGATACATCCAACTTTGTTATTTTCTTCTCAATACTGCTTTGGTTAATTGGGGTCTCCTGTGATTCCATATAAATTTTAGGATTATAAGTTCTACTTTTGTTGGAAATGCCATGAGTATTTTCTTAGGAATTGCATTAAAACTGTAGATTGCTACAGACTTTTAACAATACTGAGTCTTCCAATTCATAAACACAGAATATCTTTCCATTTAATTGTGTCACTTTAAATTTTCTCCATCAATGTTTTAAAATTTTCAGAGTATAGGTTTTTTACCTCTTTGACTAAGTAAGTTTATTCTTAGATATCTTATTCTTTTTGATGCATTGTTAAATAGGATTGCATTCTTGCTGTTTCTTCCTGATAGTTCATTATTACTTTACAGAAAAATAACAAATTTCAGTATATCAATCTTGTATCCTTCAACTTTACTGAATTCCTTTATTAGTTCTAATAGTTTTTTTGGTGGAGACACTAGATTTTTTATTATATAGTATTATGTCATCTGCAAACAGGTACAGTGTTACTTCTTCCCTTCCAATCTGGATGATTTTATTTCTTTTTCTTGTATGATTGCTGTGGCTAGAACCTCCAATACTATGTAAAATAGAAGCAGTGAGAGTGGCCATTCATGTCTTGTTCCTGACTTTAAAGGAAAGTCTTTCAGCTTTTCATTGTTGAGTACGATGGTATCTGTGGGTTTGTCATATATGGCCTTTATTAAGTTATAGTTTCTCTATAAAACATTGATAATAAATTTTATCATGATTGGATATTAAATTTCTTCAAAATTTTTTGCATCTATATAGATATCATTTGATTTTTATTCTTTCTTTTCTTAATGTAGTACATCCCATTAACTGATTTCTGGATATTGAATCATCCTTGAAGTCCTGGAACTAATCACACTTAGTCATGATTTATGATCCATCACTTAAATTTAGTTTAAGAATATTTTGTTGAATATTTTTTACATCTATAATACTCAGAAATATTGGCTGGTAATATTCTTTTTTTGTGGTGTCTTCCTGTGGTTTTGGAATTAAGAGATGCTGGCCTTACTGAATGAATCTGGGAGTGTTCCCTGTTCTTCAATATTTTGGAACAGTTTTAGAAGTTAAGTATTAGCTCTTTATATGCTTGGTAGAATTCCTATGTGAATCTGTCCAATCCTAAACATTTTTTCTTTGCTGAGTTTTTTTTTTAATTACAAATTCAAAATTAGTGATCAGTTGGTTCAGATTGCTTCTTTCTTCCTGACTCAGTTTCTGGAGTTTCTATGCTTCAAAATTTTGTCCATTTCTTCTAGGTTGCCAAATTGCTAGCATATAACTGCTTTTTGTATATACACCTGAATGATTTTTGGTATCTCTGCTGTTGCTTGTTATTTCCATTTCATTTTTTCATTTTATTTGGGTTCTCTCTCTTTTTTTCTTGATGAGCCTGGGTAAAGGTTTATCAAATTTTTTATCTTTTAAAACAACAACTCTTGGTTTCATTGCTTTTTATATAGTTTCAATCTCTAATTTATTTAGTCTCTCTAAATAAATTTGCTCTTTTTTCCTAATTTTTCTTTATTTGCTCTTTTTTCCTAATTTCTTCAGATGGTAGATTAGGTTGTTTGTCTGAGAGTCTTCTTCATTTTGAGACATACCTGTATAGCTATAAACTTAACCCTTAGAACTAATTTTGGTATATCCAAAAGATCTGCAAAAAAAAAAAAGTTGCATTTTTATTTGCATTTGTCTCAAAGTATTTTCTGATTTCTTATTCAATTTCTTCTTTGACCCATTAAGTTTTTTAGTAGCAGGTTGTTTAGTCTGCATGTGTTTGTGGTTTTCCCATTTTTCTTCCTGTAGTCTCATACTGGAGTGCTCGAAATAGATGTTTGATAAAATTTTTATCCTCTTAAATTTCTTAAGATGTGTCCTGTGACCTAGTATGTGATATATCCTGGAGAAAGTTCCATAGGTACTTGAAAAGAGGGTGTGACTTCCCCTGGGGTGAGATAGCAGCCACTGCATCAGTGGGATATAGGGCTGGAGTTGGTGGGGTTAGAGCCAGAGCCAGGGGTGAGCAAGAGCTTCAATTCTCAGAGGCTTTCACCACCTTATCAGGGGCAGGGTGCAGCCTGAGGTGCTGGAACAAGAGCCTTGAGAAAGTGGGTTTCTCTTGCTGTAATGGCAGTCTCTGATTTAATCTGGGACAGGACCAAGGCCTGAGAGTTTGGGGCTGTGCTTCTGGGCTGGTTTCTCTTTTTTCCCAGTGTGTATGTCTCAGTGAGAATCTGGGCAGGACTGGAGGGTTGGTGCCATATCACTGAACTGGCCCTGCTCACTCTTAAGTAAACTATCTACACTCTGTACACTTAAGTACACTATCTACACTCTGTAGATAGTGTTCTCGTCCCTGGAGCTAACTTCACTCCTCCTGTAGTGTGTTCAGAGACATATGAGTTGACAATGGCTCAGTTGCAGGACGAGTGTTCAAGTCACCTCTGTTTCATCCAAGAGTGCACACTTTCTTTAGCAATGGTGGCCTCCCCGTTACTGGGCAGCAGCCACAGGAACAAGAGGCACTGGAGCAGAAGCTCAGTTAAGGCTTGGTGGGAGTGGTGGAGTGGTCCCTACCAGCTGCCCAGAGTCCCAGGCAGTTTTCAACTTGCTGTCTCCATGCTGTGACTGAGAGTGAGCAGTTCTGGCACATGCCCTTCAAGAGCAGGGTCTCAGTTTCTTACAAACTCAGGGAAACCTACAATGGTTGTCAAATGAGATCAGGTGGCTGGCTCATCTTCCTGTTGTTAAACCCCAGGGCTGGTGTGCCTAAAATCTGGACCAAAATCTTTCCTTCTAGGGGAGGATTCCCTAGCCTGTGATATCCCTTTCCTCTTCTCTGTCCCAGGCTAGGGGTATGTGGTCTGACCTGATGACTTCCCTCCCCTTCCTGCAGATTCCATGTGGATCATTCACTACAGCCTTGGTTGTAGAACAGCTGTTCTGCTAGTTCCCAGGTTAAATCAGCAAGAGTTGCTCCATATGTAGTTGTACTTTGATGTGTTCCTGAAGAGAGGTGAGCTTAGCATCCTGCCACTCTGCCATTTTGACCTCCTTTTTTATTTTTTGTAGTTTCAATTGTTATAGGCTACCTCTGTGTGGAAGGTCAGGCTTAGGTAAAAATGTAAGCTCTTCCCTGGTCTTTCTGAGTCTGCATTATGTACAAGCATGGTGTACAAGCACGGGGACTGTCTAATTACCTCTGGATGTGCTTCTTGCTTTTTAAAAGCCTTGGTCTTTGTGTCTGATCCCACAAGACAAAAAAGAGAAAAATAAAAATGAGACGGATAAAGGGTCCTGGCCTTTAAATCCCCTGGAAATAACTTCAGCTGTATCAGGAGGGGATTATAGCCATGGTGGGGAGGTGTACCAACAGTGGCTGCTCCCCCTGTGTCTGCACGTCTGATTCAGAAGCAACAATTAGTAATCAAGGGACAGACATGGGGTATTTGAGAAAAAAAGCCCTACTTTCTCATTTTGGCTACCATAGCTTTGTGGAAGCTTCTCCTGGACATATGCATGCCTGTCAGCCATGCAGAAAATATTTATATTATCCTTTGACACATTGTACTGAGGAATTTTAAGGTAGAATATTTAGCTAAGAAAAATGATAGTTCAGCATCCTTTTCAGTAAAGCCAGGGCCAAAATGTGTATATTCACAAAATATTTCTTTCAAGATGTCATTATACTGCTAGTTGCACTTTGAGGTTTGGTAACTTAAAATATTTATGGAAGTACACAAAATCAAGAGTGATTTAGTTGTTCCCAGGGTCTTAAGCTCTGTTGGCTTAACTTTGGTAAGTATCACATAACTTAAGCTGGTGTCCTATCCAGAGAAACCCTGTGATAATTGAGTAGATAGTCATTCCCTTCTCAAGGGGACTTTCTCAACCCAGGGACTAAACCCTAGTCTCTTGCATTGGCAGGAAGATTCTTTACCCTTTGAGCCATCAGGGAAGCCTGAAACTCTATGAGCTCTGAATGTTTCTAGGACCTTCCAGAAAGAAGAGGAGAGTAACAGGTAGGAGCTTTAATTATCCATCATTTTACTCTCTAAATTTAATCATTCTAACTTGAATTCAAATTATTCTTAACTATTTTATTACTTGTAGCTGCTGCCCTCTTTCTACCTGGTTCCAAATGTGACCACAGTGTTTTCACCTTCATTTTCCCAAAGCAGTACTAATTTACAGTCATGTACTTTATAGTTTTACCAAAATTTAAAGACATTTACAGTCCTGTACTGAAAGGATACAGTTTCAGAATAAAATGTTTCCTAAGCCTCATGAACACTTCTCACACACAGTCTCTTATTTTGTTGACCATGTGCCTTGCTGAGGTTTGTCCTAATGACATGATTCTGGGCTCCTTTCTCACCCAGCTCCTATTCTTTTAATAACAGACACTTTCAAACATCCCAAATTCAGTTTTCTTAATTTTGCAGAAAAAGTAACCTCCCAATTTGAGTCAATCATCTCGCCAATATACAAGCCCAGAAGGCCTTCCTTTCCCAACCAAAGAAACCATAGAAATTCTTTGCTAAGCAAGCAAGCATCAACAAAAAAGGTAACACATGGCATGAGAGAAATTCTGTAATAAATAATAGTCAAGCTGCAAGTTAAAAATATTTTCTCTAAGTACAGTCTTACTGAAACGAATAGAACAGAATGAATTTGATATGAGCAGTTTACAAATTAGTAGACTTGAAATTAGAAGGCTAACAGTTTAGTCTAAATTTTTTCTTTAAAGTTGTGACTTTAAATCGTTAACTATTCTGAACTTCATTTTACTATCGATGAAATAAATATATTTATATGATGTGAATGTACTGGTTTCACTGCACAAAGGTAAAAAGAAAATACTTGCCAAAAGCTAGATTTAAAATATTTACAGACGTAAAATGAATTATAGTCAGAGCCGTTTTAGAAACTTCAGTCTCTGGCATTTAAAGGAAATATTTCTTCACAGTCAGAAAATGGATACATGGGAGTAGAAATCAGAGATCATGATGCATGCTTCTAAAAGTAAGTGGTAGATAAGCACAACTTCAGTGAAACAGTGTCACTCGTGTTATCTAGGTGATTTTCTTCATTTGTTGCTCATTATATCAGAGGTATCTCAAATTTGATCACTTGAAGACCATTTTCTTTTTCCAGTAAAAACTAAAAGTTTGAAATCACAAAAAAACACAGATAACATTTCTAATCTAATGTTATTACTAAATATGAAAAATGGGATACAATATTGTATAAATAGCTAGAAAAAAGAAGTTCCAGATAGAAAAATTGGAAGTAAATTATTGAGAAAAGGCACAAATTTTCTTAATCATGTTATTAAAAAAAAAACAGGATAATAAGGCTGCAACTAAAAATATTTAACTAATTTTTAATTAACACAGAATCTCCTTGTCATATCAATAACTGCACAGAAGCATACTCTCTGATCAAAACCATCTAGGCAGGGTTGTTCTCAAAGCAAGTTTAACATCTTTGTTCCTCAAACTGTAGATTAAGGGGTTCATCAAACGAACCGTATTGGTGTAAAAAACAGAAGAGATTTTTCCTTCAGCCATAGACACAGCAGAAGATGGTTTGAGATATACAAATGAAATTGATCTAAAGAAGAGAGAAACAGCAATGACGTGGGAACTGCAGGTGCCAAAGGCTTTGAATCTGCCCTCTTTGGAGCTGATTTGAAGGATGTTGGAGAGGATGAAAACAGAAGAGACAAAGATGGTGATACTGGGCACAGTGACATTGAACCCTGCTATAATGGAATCTACCAGCTCATTGACATAGGTGCTCATGCAGGAGAGCTTGAGCAGAGGCATGATATCACACATATAATGGTTGGTGGTGTTTGCCTCACAGACAGTCACTCTCAGCATGCATTCAGTGAGAACCACGGCACCGGCAAATGCCATGAAGTATGAACCAAGCATAAGGCTGGAACACACTTTAGGGGTCATGGCAACATTATATAAAAGTGGGTTAGAGATGGCCACATAGCGATCATAGGCCATTGATGTCAGCACATAGCATTCAGAAATGACAAAAAAACTGAGAAAATAGAGCTGGGTCATGCACCCCGTGTAAGAAATAATATTCTTCTTTGACATGAAGTTAATCAGCATTTTGGGTGTAAACACAGAAGAATAACACAGATCTATGAAGGACAAGTTAAAGAGGAAAAAGTACATGGGCGTATGTAGGTGTGAACTCAGCCCAATAAGGATTAACAAGCCCACATTTCCCATCACAGTGACCATATACATTACTAGAAAGAGGAAGAAGAGCAGGAGCTGGAGATCTGGTTGGTCTGTTAATCCCAACAAAATGAACTGAGTCATGAGAAGAGCCATTCCCTGGAACCATTCTTCTTTAAGTAAATCTGTGAGCACAGGAGAAAAGGTTTACATAGAGGAAAAACAGCTTATCTCACAGCAAATCTTCTCACATAGTGATGTATGCACAGGGAATGACTAAAACTATCCAAAACTTGACCCATAGAATTTCTTTACCATTACCATGGAGATGTGAGACAAGAGTTTTCCCTTTTAAGGCGTTATAAACTAAGCAGCAAAAAATCACCAAAGTTTAACTTACAAAGTGAAGGGAACAGCTGCCATATGCAAACATAACTGTTGGGGGGGGCGGGAAAATGGTAAAAGGAAAAGAAGTTTGAACCAGGACAGAATTTTCCTTCTCTCATCTCACCGTTTCTTCTTCATGCACTTGGACCCACCCCTCATAAGTAAATTGAACCTTGTGGACCATAAGCCAGCAGGCTCCTCTGTCCATGGGGATTCTCCAGGCAAGAATACTGGAGTGGGATCCCCTCTTTCAGGGGATCTTCCTGACCCAGGGATTGAACCTGTATCTCTCGGTCTCCTGCGTTGGCAGGCAGGTTCTTCACCACTAGTGCCACCTGGGAAGCCCAAAATTGAAGGCAGCAACCCTCAGAGCCTGATGCTTTTCTCTAATGCAGATTAGACCTGATGGAGTAGGAGTCAAAGAAACTGTCATATATAAGATCCTTGGTCTCCATCTCAAACAAGGAAAACACGAATATACATGGAATTCAGAAACTCACCCTCCATAAGCCAGAAAATCCAAATTCTTATTATTGCTATACCCATGATCCAGGAAGGTCAATTTCAGATTCATAGACTTTGGTTTCTTTGATTCTAAGAAAATGCCCCCTGCAATTAATCTCTGATATTCCCTGGAAAGTATATTCAGAATTATAGATCATCATCTTGAGTATGACTTTTCACTCTATCAAGGAGCAGAAAGCAATAAACAGCCTCTATTAATATCATTCTTGCCACACAGGAAGTCACGAAAGATACATTGTGAGTGTAATGGTATAATGTATCCAGACATAAAAAGGGCAGCCGCTTCCTCAGTCTCTTCCCCAGGGAACAGTTTCTGGGTGTAATAGGTAACTAAGGAGATTGTATTTACACCTAGACCACGATATGTCTTTGTTCCTTATTCAATCAATATTTCATTCAAGTTTTTCCTTCATTGCTGGGATTGTTAACCCTCCAAGGACAAGCCAAAATTAACAACCATTTCCCATTAGCAACATGCAGAAGACCAAGCCCTAGAATCTCCTGCTCTGTATGACCACACTGAATCAAAAACAATTTCTGTACAAATTCCCTTTGTAAGAAACCCAAAACTTAGTTAAAAGGATCCTGCACACAGTTCGAGCATGATACCACTTACGTTGAATTTGTTAAGAAATTTCAAAATAAACTCTTGCCATATACCTATGGTGGTCCAGAGACACGTGACTGGGACAAACTTCCCCCAGTTCCCAGATTCTTCCTGGGGAGAGAAAGAGATGTACAACACATACAAAGCCCCAACTTTTCTAGGGGCTATTCTGAAGACTGGCTTCAGTATAGCCTGTGCCAGAAAGCTGAGGGGACATAGGGTATGGCATGGTTTAGCTGCCTGAGGTGAGAGAAAGAACTGAGATAGCAGTCTGGGCTAGAATTCACCTCCCCTTGGCTTAACACAGCTGCTGCTACTGCTGCTGCTAAGTCGCTTCAGTCGTGTCCGACTCTGTGAGACCCCATAGACGGCAGCCCACCAGGCTCCCCCATCCCTGGGATTCTCCAGGCAAGAATGCTGGAGTGGGTTGCCATTTCCTTCTCCAGTGCATGAAAGGGAAAAGTGAAAGTGAAGTCGCTCAGTCGTGTCCGACTCTTAGCGACCCCTTGGACTGTAGCCTACTAGGCTCCTCCGTCCATGGGATTTTCCAGGCAAGAGCACTGGAGTGGGGTAGCTAGCTGTAGAAAATACTTTTCCTACAGCTTCTCCTTGATTAAGGAAAATGTGCACTGTGCATTCAATGACCCGATTTATCTAGGGGCTGCTTGAGGAATTGACGTTAGTCTCCTTTGTTTTAGGAGCCTGATGGGATCCTAACATGATCCAAATACCTGAGAGCTACTAAAAACAAAGTGGATTGTACTTTTACAAGGTTAAAGAGGTTTGCTTTTTCTAGCCAGACTTAATGATGTGGGTCTTCTCCAGTACAAAGCCAGTTCATGAGGACTAAAATAGGTTGCTATTTTGTCTATATACAGACACAAATGCAGAAAGTCAAGGTAAAATGAAGGAAAGTCCAACTACATTTTTAAAAAAAAGCCTTTCCAAAAGAGCCTAAAAAGGGGTCCCAAAGAGTCGGACACGACTGAGCGACTGAACTGAACTGAATTGAATGAAATGGATACATGATTTACATGACAGAGATTTCATTTAACCACCATAAAGATGCTCATTGTAGTCACAGAACAATACATGAACAAAGCGAGAATTTTAGCTTTATGAATATCAAGCAGAAATCTTGAAGCCAAAGAACACAATAATTGAACGGGATAATTCAGTAAAAATTCAAAACAGCAGACTAAACAAACTGAGGACAGGACTGAAAAATCTGGGGGGAAAGACATTTGGAATAATTCAGTAAATGGAGGAAAAAGAAAAAAGAATTTAAAATACTGGGTCAAGTCTAAGGGATTTATGACAAATGTCACCTGGACCATATACGCATTACAGAGATTCAGAAGTAGAATGTGAGAAATGAAACAAAATATTTCTTGAAGAAACACTGGCTGAAAAATCCCTCCATCTGTGCAAGGAAATGGCTATCCAGAACCAGGAAACAAAAAGGATCCCAAAGAAATCAACAGAAAAAGACACTTTACAATCAAGTTATAAAAAGTCAAAGACAGAATTTTTTTTATTGAAGTGTAGTTGATTTACAGTATGTTGTTTCAGATGCACAATATAGTGATTCAATTTTTTATAGCTTATACTCCTTTTAAAGCTATATTAAAATACTGACTGTATTCTCCATCCATATATCTTTATTTTACACATACTGATCTGTATCTCTTAATCCCCTCCTTCCTTTACTCTCACCTCTTCCCTCTTCCCACTGATAACCACTACTTTGATCTCAGTATCTGTGAGATTGTTTCTGTCCTAGTATATTAACTTTTTCCTTTTTATTTTTTATATTCCATATATAAGTGGTAACACAATATTGGTAATTCTCTGTCTGCCTAATTTCACTAAAATATATTCTCTAGGACCAACCACATTATTGCAAATGGCGAGATTTCATTATTTTTATTGGCTGAGTTATATATTATACAAATTAATACATACATATATTATATAGCTCAGCTTTAAAAATATTATATATGATACTTAGTCATTAAACATATATATATGTGTGTGTACATATATACAAATACATGTATATGTATCTATACATTTTTGCTGTTATTCAGTCACTAAGGGCATGTCTGACTCTTTGCAACCCCATGGACTGCAACACACCAGGCTTCCCGGTACTTCACTATCTCACGGAATTTGTTTAAACTCATGTCCATTGAATCAGTTATGCCATCCAACCATCTCATCCTCTGTCACTCACTTCTTCTCCTGCCCTCAATCTTTTCCAGCATTAGGGTCTTTTCCAATGAGTGGGTTCTTCGCATCAAGTAGCCAAAATATTGGAGCTTCAGCTTCAGCATGTCCTTCCAATGAATATTCTGGGTTGATTTCCTTTAGGATCAACTGGTTTGATCTCCTTGCTGTCCAAGGGACTCTCAAGAGTCTTCTCCATTACCACAATTCAAAAGCATCAATTCTCCTAGATCATTACCATTAAAGCTCATCACGTACTTTAGGTTCTCTTTTGATGTATATTATATGGGTTTGAACAAATTTATAATGACATATATCCACCATTATAGTATCATACAGAGTAGTTTCATTGTCTAAGAATTAATCTGTGCTCTGCCTATGGATCCTTCTCTCCCCTGGCAACTAATGATCTTTTTACTGCCTCAATAGTTTTGCCTTTTTCAAAATGGTATGTAGTTGGAGTCATACAGTATGTAGCCTTTTCAGATTGACTTCTTTCATTTAGTAATATGAATTAATTTTCCTCCAGTCTTTTCATAGCTTGATGGCTCATTTCTTTATAGTGCTGTATAATATAACTGTCTGTATATCTAGTATGTCTGTTATGTTTGATGATAAAAAAAGAAAAATAGGTATTTTCAGCCTTTATCATATTGACATATATTATCTAAAAACTGGAAACATTCTTATATTTAAAGATGAATTATGATGATTTTATCTACTAGATAACATTTCCAAATAAAATCATCAAAATCCTAACGTTAATGTGTGCTTGTTTGTGGAATGTCATTTTTCTATCAGGTTTTATGAATGAAATATCAATTACTGATCAAAAATTCTCTTTTAACTTATTTTATTGAAGTATAGTTGATGTACAATATTATATGAGTTACAGGTGTACAATATAGTGATTCACAATTCTTAGAGGTTATATTCCATTTATAGTTATTATAAAAATACTGGTTATATCTCCTGTGTTGTACAATATATCCTTAAAGCTTATTTTATACATAATAGTTTATACCTCTTAATCACCTATCTTTTTATTGCCTCTTCCCACTTCTTTTTCCCTACAGATAAACATAAATTTGTTCTCTACATCAATGAGTCTATATCTCTTTTGCTTTATTCACTAATTTTTTACAGTTTTCTGATTTCACATATATGTAATATCATCTTTGTCTTTTTTGCCTGACTTATTCCACTTAGCATAATACCTTCCAAGTCCAGTGATGCTGTTGTAAATGGGAAATTTTCATTCTTTTGATGGATGAGTAATATTCCATTGTATATATTTACCACATCTTATCCCTTCAATCTGTTGATGGAGATTTAGGATACTCCCATATCGTGGCAACTGTAAATAATGCTGCGCTGAATATTGGGGTACAAATATCTTTTTGAATTAGTGTTTTCATATTTTTCAGATATATACACAGGAGTGGAATTACTGGACATATGGTATTTCTATTTCTAGTTTTCTGAGATAACTCCACACTGGGCATTTCCCACTTTCAAGCTCATTCAGAAACAACTCTCCAGAAGTTCTATCTGTCCCTTCACAGTTCTTTCTTTCCTTCCATTTTTTTCACAAGATGAACAGTGGCTGCAAAAACTGGTCTCTGCAATTTTAGCTGTGTGATTCTGAGCAAGTCACAGCACTATTTCCTCAGCAAAAAATCAGATAAGGAGATTTATCTTTTAGACCATTTGTAAAATTCTAGAACACATTATTTTCTACCGATTTAAATTTTCCTCTAATAGAGGGAAGGAGTCAAATTTATGAACTAAAAGAATAAATATCAACAGGACAACGTTTCTGCCAAATACTCTTGTTTTCTTTTGAAAAATGGGAAACACATCTTTCTTTGCAAAGGGAAGGCCCTCTTACGTAGTTAGACAACAAATCCTGACCTTATGTTTGATAACATATTCTGTAGTCAAATATATCACTATGCAACTTTTAATCTCAATTACAATCCACTGATAGGCAAGTTGATAACAATTTCAATTATATTTATGACAACATATCAATTGACCAATATACTAAAAACAGGCATTTTTATTGGTGTGGATTGAGAAAGGTAGATAGAATAGTTTAGCTTATTCATTCTCAAGTACCCTCAAGAATAGAAGAATTATGGTTCAACAAATTATTCAATTTCTTTACCTATGTGGCACCTAAAATACAGAACAGGAGCTATTACTAAAATAAAACCCAGAAAATTTTTGGAAATTTTTACATCTTTACCATGTCCACATTTTTGTCATTACTTATCTGTGTTAATGGAGTGGTAAGTAATGAGAGCACTGATACAGGAAAGGGCTCTATGTAATGAAAGCAAAAAGAAAAAAATTGGTCAAGCAGCATACTACTCTATGGCATACCTTGGATGAGTTGACACACAAGGGAAATAGTAGTGTTATCATCAGATGGGAAAGGTTATTGGTCTCTACTCTCCAAATGCTATGAGATCACTTAGGGCTGAGGATGATTCTCCAGTCAAATAGGCCCACGGTGTTACATTATGTGGCAAGAGAAGAACAGGTATCAGACATTAGAGATGACATCCTGTCAAGAAGACATGAGGAAGACAAAGGAAGATGTAAAAAAAGAATGAGAGGAAGAGGATAAAATCAAGCAGGAAAAAAAGAAAGACAACAAAGAAAAGGTGGTATAAATGGTTTGGTTCAGTTTATGATTCTCTTCAGGATTTTCTTCACAGCAATTTTGACACCTTTGTTCCTGAGGCTATATGAGAGGGTTCAGCATGGGTACCACATTGGTGGAAAAGAGTGAGAAAAAGTTTCCCTCTTCCACAAACCCAGAAGATGATGGTATGACATGAGTGAGCAGCCCAAATCCATAAAATAGACCAACTGCTGTAATATGGGACAAACAGGTGCTCAAGGCTTTGGATCAACCTTTAGATGATGGTATATGAGGAATATTGAAAAGAATCAAAGTGTAAGAAATAAAGACAATGAGGCTAGATACTATTACAACTGTCCCCACAACAGCAGAAACTACAATCCTATTGGCATAAATGCTGCTGCAGGTGAGCTGGAGGAGCAGGAAGGTGTCACACATGAAATGGTTGATGACGTTGGAATCACAAAAGTTCAGCCTCATCATAAATCCTGTGTGGACCATGACTCCAGGAAACCCCATCACATACGAACCAGACATCAGCAGAGAACACACCTGAGGGGCCATGGCCATTGTGTACAGCAAGGGCTTACAGATGGCCACATAGCGGTCATAGGCCATGGCTGTCAACACATAGCACTCAGAGCTGACAAAAAAGCAGAAGAAAAACAGCTGAGACATACATCCTGTAAAGGAGATAGCATATTTCTCAAAAATAAAGCCCATTAGCACTTTGGGGATAAAGACAAATGAGTAACAAAGATCAATAACAGAGAGATTGAAGAGAAAAAAGTACATGGGCATGTGCAGGTGTGAATTTAGACAAATTAGATTCATTAAGCACAAATTGTCTACCACAATGATCGGGCAGTTAAGCAGAAACAGGAAAAACAGAGGTAGCTGGAGTTTAGGTTGGTCTGTCAATCCCATAAGGATAAACTCAGTCACAGAGGAGGCATTTTCCATATTCATTTACTACACAGTGGTGATCTCTAGGAACAGAGGCAGAAACTCAGATTAACAATGGACCTTCATGGACTTCCCCTCTAGAGTCTGAGGTTTGAAAGGAATTGAGACAAAGGTGATTCACCCCTCACCTTCTTTTTCCTCGATGCCTCACTGACACTGAACCTTAGGACTCCTACCCTATGGTCCTTATAGGTTAAAGTTTCTGACAAGGAAGAAGATAGTATCCATCACTGTGGTCATCAGTCTTTGACATACTAAGGGAACAGGCCATAATTTTTATATGAGATTTTTCCCAGAAGGTTTTCTTCACCTGCAAGGACAATATCCACCTTCACTTCAGTTCAGTTCAGTCACTCAGTCATGTCCGACTCTGCAACCCCATGGACTGCAGTAAGCCAGGTCTCCCTATCCATCACCAGCTCCTGGAGTTTACACAAACTCATGTCCATTGAGTCGGTGATGTCATCCAACCATCTCATCCTCTGTCATTCCCTTCTCCTCCTGCCCTCAATCTTTCCCAGCATTGGGGTCTTTTCAAATGAGTCATCTCTTCACATTAGGTGGCCAAAGTATGGAGTTTCATCTTCAACATCAGTCCTTCCAATGAACGCCCAGGACTGATCTCCTTTAGGATGGACGGGTTGGATCTCCTTGCAGTCCAAGGGACTCTCAAGAGTCTTCTCCAACACCACAGTTCAAAAGCATTAATTCTTTGGCACTCAGCTTTCTTTGTAGCCCAACTCTTACACCCATACATGACTACTGGAAAAACCATAGCCTTGACTAGATGGACCTTTGTTGGCAAATTAATGCCTCTGCTTTTTAATATGCTATCTAGGTTGGCCATAACTTTTCTTCCAAGGAGTAAGCATCTTTTAATTTCATGGCTTCAGTCACCATCTGCAGTGATTTTGGAGCCCCCCAAAATAAAGTCAGCCACTGTTTCCCCATCTATTTGCCATGAAGTGATGGGATCGGATGCCATGATCTTAATTTTCTGTATGTTGAGCTCTAAGCCAACTTCTTCACTCTCCTTTCTCACTTTCATCACGAGGCTCTTTAGTTCTTCTTCAATTTCTTCCAGAAGAGTTGTGTCATCTATATATCTGAGGTTATTGATATTTCTCCTGGCAGTCTTGATTCCAGCTTGTGCTTCCTCCAGCCCAGCGTTTCTCATGATGTACTCTGCATATAAGTTAAATAAGCACAGTGACAATATACAGCCTTGACATACTCCTTTTCCTATTTGGAACCAGTCTGTTGTCCCATGTCCAGTTCTAATTGTTACTTCCTGACCTGCATTCAGATTTCTAAAGAGGCAGGTCAGGTAGTCTGCTATGCCCATCTCTTCCAGAATTTTCCACAGTTTATTGTGATCCACACAGTCAAAGGCTTTGGCATAGTCAATAAAGCAGAACTAGATGTTTTTCTGGAACTCTCTTGCTTTTTCGATGATGCAAGGGATGTTGGCAATTTGATCTCTGGCTCCTCTGCCTTTTCTAAAACCAGCTTGAACATCTGGAAGTTAACGGTTCACATATTGCTGAAGCCTGGCTTGGAGAATTTTGAGCATTACTTTACTAGCGTGTGAGATGAGTGCAATCGTGCAGTAGTTTGAGTGTTCTTTGGCATTGCCTTTCTTAGGGATTGGAATGAAAACTGACCTTTTCCAGTCCTGTGGCCACTGCTGCATTTTCCAAATTTGCTGGCGTATTGAGTGCAGCACTTTCACAGCATCATCTTTTAGGGTTTGAAATAGCTCAACTGGAATTTCATCACCTCCACTAGCTTTGTTCGTAGTGATGCTTTCTAAGGCCCACTTGACTTCATATTTCAGGATGTCTGGCTCTAGGTGAGTGATCATGATCAAACCATCGTGATTATCTGGGCCATGAAGATCTTTTTTGTATAGTTCTTCTTTGTATTCTTGCCACCTCTTCTTAATATCTTCTGTTTCTGTTAGGTCCATACCATTCCTGTCCTTTATCGAGCCCATCTTTGCATGAAATTTTCCCTTGGTGTCTCTAATTTTCTTGAAGACATCTCTAGTCTTTCCCATTCTATTGTTTCCTCTATTTCTTTGCATTGATCACTGAGGAAGGCTTTCTTATCTCTCCTTGCTATTCTTTGGAACTCAGCATTCAAATGGGTATGTCTTTCCTTTTCTCCTTTGCTTTTCACTTCTTTTCTTTTCACAGGTATTTGTAAGGCCTCCTCAGACAGCCATTTTGCTTTTTTGCATTTCTTTTTCTTGGGGATGGTCTTGCTCCCTGTCTCCTGTACAATGTCACAATCCTCCATTCATAGCTCATCAGGCACTCTGTCTATCAGATCTAGGCCCTTAAAACTATTTCTCACTTTCACTGTATAATCAGAAGGGATTTTATTTCAGTCATACCTGAATGGTGTAGTGGTTTTCCCCAATTTCTTCAATTTCAGTCTGAATTTGGCAATAAGGACTTCATGATCTGAGCCACAGTCTGCTCCCGGTCTTGTTTTTGCTGACTGTATAGAGCTTCTCCATCTTTGGCTGCAAAGAATATAATCAGTTTCATTTTAGTGTTGGCCATCTGGTGATGTCCATGTGTAGAGGCTTCTCTTGTGTTGTTGGAAGAGGGTGTTTGCTCTGACCAGTGCATCCTCTTGACAAAACTCTGTTAGCCTTTACTCTGCTTCATTCTGTACTCTTTAAGGCCAAATTTGCCTGTTACTTTAGGTGTTTCTTGACTTCCTACTTTTGCATTCTTGGCCCCTATAATGAAAAGGACATATTTTTTGGGTATTAGTTCTAAAAGGTCTTGTAGGTCTTCATAGAATTGTTCAACGTCAGCTTCTTCAGTGTTACTGGTCAGGGCATAGACTTGGATTACCATGATATTGAATGGTTTGCCTTGGAAACGAACAGAGATCATTCTGTCGTTTTTGAGATTGCATCCAAGTACTGCATTTTGGACTCTTTTGTTGACCATGATGGCTACTCCATTAAGGGATTCCTGCCCACAGTAGTAGATATAATGGTAATCTGAGTTAAATTCACCCATTCCAGTCCATCTTAGTTCGCTGATTCCTAGAATGTCGACATTCAGTCTTGCCGTCTCCTGTTTGACCACTTCTAATTTGCCTTGATTCATGGATCTAACATTCCAGGTTCCTATGCAATATTGCTCTTTACAGCATCGGACCTGCTTCTATCACCAGTCACATCCACAGCTGGGTGTTGTTTTTGCTTTGGTTCCGCCCCTTCATTCTTTCTGGAGTTATTTCTCCACTGATCTCTGGTAGCATATTGGGCACCTACCTACCTGGGGAGTTCATCTTTCAGTGTCCTTTTTGCCTTTTCATACTGTTCATATCCACCTTAATGAGCTCCAAAACAATCAGTTGTCTCAAGTAGAACTTATTTCATACCCTGTAGTTCTGGGGAAATTGATTAGAAGCACATAAAATAATTCTCTCCCTCGTGATTTCCTTTCAAGTTAAATGAGCCCACTGACAGTAGAAATTAATGGGTTTTTTTCCATTATGTGTCACAGATCTTTTGAGAGACAGTATACTACTCAGTTTACAATTTTAAAACAAGTATTCTTCTTAATCCCCAAGGCAGAGGAATGTGTGTTCTGATATTTACTTTCCTTGTCATCTCTTGGAGTCTATGCCCAGTTCCAAAAACAAAAGAATATCTGGGGCATTATCGCTTTACAATGTAGTGTTGGCTTCCAGGTACAATATTGCAAATCAATAATAATTATGTATTTATCCTCCCTCTTGAGCCTTCCTCTCCCCATCATTCCACCCATCCAGTTTGTCACAGAGTGCCAGTCTGGCCAGTGTTCATATAGTGCTATATAGCAGCTTCTCACCACCTACCCATTTTACTCATGATAGGGTATGTCAATCCTATTCTCTCAATTAGTCCCAACCTCTCTTTCCTCCACTTTGTTCACAAGTTTTTTCTCTACATCAGTGTCTCCATTTCTTCCCTGTAAGTAGGTTCATCAGTACTGTTTTTCTAGATTCTATATATATGTTAATCCTGGTAGCTCAGCTGGTAAAGAATCTGCCTGCAATGCAGGAGACAACTGTTTGATTCCTGGGTCAGGAAGTTCCCCTGGAGAAGGGATAGGTTACCCACTCCAGTATTCTTGCCTGGAGAATCCCCATGGACAGAGAATCCTGGTGGGCTACAGTCTATGGAGACACAAAGAGTCGGACAAGACCAAGCAACTAAGCACAGCACACATACATTATTTGTTTGTCTCTTTCTGACTTACTTCACTCTGTATAATTGGGCCTAGGTTCATCCAGCTCACTAGAACTGACTCAAATGTGTTCCTTTATATGGCTGAGTAATATTTCAATGTATATATGTACCACAATTTCTTTATCCATATACCTGTCAGGGACAGTTAGGTTGCTTCCGTGTCCTATTGTAAATAGTGCTACAATAAAATTGGGGTATATGTGTCTTTTTCAATTATGGTTTTCTCAGGGTATATGCCCAGTAGTTGTATTGATGAGTCAGTGGTAAAGAACCTGCCTGCCTGCCAATGCAGGAGACATAGATGCAGTTTCAATCCCTGGGTCTAGAACGTACCCTGGAGGACATAGCAACCCCTTCCAGTATTCTTGCCTGGCGAATCCCATGGACAGAGAGACCTGGTGGGCTACAGTGCATAGGGTCAGAGAGAGTCAGATGTGACTGAAGTGACTTAGCATGCATGCATCCACAAGGTTGTTTTATTCCTAGTTTTTTAGGAAATCTCCATACTGTTCTCCATTGTGGCTCTATCAATTTATGTTCCCACCAACTGTGCAAGAGGTTTTCCTTTTTTCCACATGCTCTCCAGCAATTATTGTTTGTACATTTTGATCATGGTTGTTCTGACTGGTGTGAGGTGATACCTTACTGTAGTTTTGATGTGCATATCTCTAATAATGAGCTATGTTGAGTATTTTTTTCATGGGTTTATCAGCCATCTGTATGTCTTCTTTGGAGGAATGTCTATTTAGGTCTTCTGCCCATTTTGGTTGGGTTGTCTATTTTTCTGAGAGTTGTATGAGTTGCTTGTGTATTTTGAAGATTAATCTTTTGTCAGTTGTCTTATTTGCAATATTTTCTCCCATTCTGAGGGTTGTCTTTTCATTTTGTTTATAGTTTCCTTGGCTGTGCAAAAGCTTTTGCATGCTTAGCTGCTCAGTCATGTCTGACTCTTTGCAACCCCATGGACTGTAGCCTGGTCTGGAGCCCCCCAGGCTCCTCTATCCATGGGACTTTTCAGGCAAGAATACCAGAGTGGGGTGCCATTTCCTTCTCCAGGGATCTTCCTGACCCAGAGATCGAATCTGCATCTTCTTCCATGTCTCCAGCATAATAGGCAGGTTCTTTACCTGATGAGCCATCGGGGAAGCCCTAGTTTAATTAAATCCCATTTTTTAATTTTTGTTTTAGTTTCCATTACTCTAGGCGGTGGGTCAAAGAGGATCCTGCTGTGATTTATGTCAGAGTGTTCTGCCTACATTTTCCACGTTTTATAGTTTCTGACCTTACATTTAGGTCTCTAATTTGAGTTTATTTTTGTGTATGGTGTTAGGAAGTGTTCTAATTTCATTTTTACATGTATCTGTCCAGTTTTCCCAGCACCACTTATTGAATAAACTGTCTTTTCTCCACTGTATAGTATATTCCTGCCTCTTTTGTCAAAGATAAGGTGCCCATAGGTGTGACAATTTATCTCTGGGTTTTCTATCTTGATCCATTGGTCTATATTTCTGTTTTTGTGCCAGTACCATACTCTCTTGATTACTCTGGCTTTGTAGTATGTTGTGAAGACAGGAAGGTTGATTCCTCCAGTTCTGTTTTTCTTTCTTGAGATGACTTTGGCTATTTGAGGTCTTTTGTGTTTCCATAAACTTGCGAAATTTTTTGTTCTAGTTCTGTGAAAAATGTCATTGGTAATTTGATAGGATTGCATTGACTGTATAGACTTTTTTAGGTAGTATATTAATTTTCAGAATATTGACTCTTCCAGTCCAAGAACATGATACATCTCTTCATCTGCTTTGTGTTGTCTTTCATCAGTATCTTATAGTTTTCTGCATACAAATCTTTTGTCTCCTTAGGTAGGTTTATTCCGAGGTATTTCATTCTTTTTGTTGCGATGGTGAGTGGGATTTTTTCCTGAATTTTTCTTTCTGATTTTTTGTGATTAGTGTATAGGAATGCAAGGGATTTTTGTGTATTGATTTTGCATCCTGTGACTTTACTAAATTTATCGATTAGCTCTAGTAATTTTCTGATGGTATCTAAGGGTTTTCTATGTACAGTATATCATCTGCAAAAAGTGAGAGTTTTACTTCTTGTTTTCCCAATGTAGATTTCTTTTATTTCTTTTTCTTCTCTGATTGCCATGGGTGGACTTCCAAAACTTTGTTGAATAACAGTGGTGAAAGTGTCTATTAATTGTAATTGTCTTGTCTTTTCCTGATCTTTGAAGAAATGTTTTCACTTTTTTACCATTGAGAATAATGTTTGCTGTTTTTTACATGTTACTTTTTAAAGAACTTTATGAGTCATTTTAACAGAGAAAAACAAATCAAAGGGGAAATCCATTATCCCACCACCACCACCAAAAAAGAAAAGAAAAAACCTCAACATTAAAATAATCATTGCATATGTATTATTAGATACTTCAGATATAACAGAAATATTTGGGAAAGTCCCCAGTTTCAAAAGCTGTTACTAGTAAGCAAACCCTGCTGGATCTTCCCTATTGGCTCCTTCAGATCCCCACTCCATCCTTCTGCAACTTTCTCTGGACCCCTCCCTGAAGGTTGGCTTTTGCGGGCTACATCAGTGGCTCCCTGGTTACCTGGTGTCTACTTGGGAACTGTCAGGGGAGGCACTAACTGAGAGGGAAGGAGGGAAAGGCAAATTACATGCATGGGACTAAGACATACAAACTACTAGGTAAAACAGATAAGCAACAAGAATATTTTGTATAGTAATTATGATTATTAATTGTAATAATTTTTAACAGAGTACAGCATATAAAAGTACCAACATATCATGCTGTACACATGAAATTAACATGAATATGTAAATCAACTATACATCATTAGAAAAGGTAGGGGCAGAGTTTGGGCAATGAAGTGAGGGAAGCCAGAAGAGTTGCTAAAGGACTATTGTCCAGCTACTGAGTATACCTCTAAGGGGCTGCACCAAGTTAGGCATATTTCCATGTGCTTATTGGCCATTTACACATGCCATTTACACACACGGATGTGTCTTTCAAATGATTTGCAAATATATGAAACTGTGTTTTATCATTGAAATATATTTTAGTTATTAAATTGCCATGTATTTTGGATACAATAAATTTATCAAATCTATGTACTGCAAATATTTTTCTAGTATATGGTTTGCTTATGAATATTTTTTGATAGGTTTTCTAATTTTAATGAAGTTTATCTTTTTTCTCCTCTTTGGGGTCTCCTGTTTACTAGAATATATCTAAGAAATCTATGCCTACACGAAGACATTTTCCTATGTTTTCTTTTAGAAGACACATTTAAGTTTTGTGTCTATTGTTTTGATCCACTTTAAATTAATTTTTGTGTATGCTGTTAAATAGAGATCAAGTTTAATAGTTTTCTCATGAAAAGTTAATATTTCCAAGCATCAGGTTCTTAGCCTTTCTTTCTCTCTGGAATTGTCTTATTACTTGGTTAAAAAACAGTTAACTGTATAGATGAGGATCTTTTTCTGAATCTTCTATTTTATCTGTTATTCATTTCTCTGTTTTATAACAAAAAACTCAGTCTTTATTTGAACATTACACTAAGCTTTAAAATCAGTAAGTTCTTTGTGTCACTTAAAGTTCTCCAAGAAGCAAATGCCAAGAAATATTAGACTTGCAAGACATTTATTGCTTCCCTGATAGCTCAGTTGGTAAAGAATCTGCCTGCAATGCAGGAGATCCCGGTTCAATTCCTGGGTCAGGAAGATCCGCTGGAGAAGGGATAGGCTACCTACTGCCATATTCTTGGGCTTCCTTTGTGGCTCAGCTGGTAAAGAATCTGACTGGAATGTGGGAGACCTGGGTTCGATCCCTGGGCTAGGAAGGTCCCCTGGAGAAGGGAGCGGTTACCCACTCCAGCATTCTGGCCTGGAGAATTCCAGGGACTGTATAGTTCATGGGGTCGCAAAGAGTCAGACACGACTGAGGAACTTTCACTTTCTTTCACTTTCAAGACACTTATTATAAAAAAGTCTATGAAGGCTAAAATAAGGGCTGAAAGTCCATGAGAGAGGCCTTCAGACCTCAATGAAGATCTGACATCTAAGAAAGGAGACAGAGAAGGAAAATCTCAGGCCACAGTGCTGTTCTATAATTCTCATTAATAATGATAGAAAGTCCCTAACCAAAGACTGTCTATCAGGAGATACATGTATAATATATAACATATAAAACGGCCAGCTCCTGTGTGACCCACCATGCTAATCTGTTGGCTGAGGTCATCTCAGAGTAAGCATGGACTCTGCCTGAACACTATGGTGGATCCAAAGCAGTATAAGCTATAGAGAGTGACTGATGCTCCCCACAGCTACTTATCTTGACTGGGAGCTGAGCAGCATGTCTAGAGCTGCGAAAGTCCACCCTCAGAGAAATAAATGATACCCTAAAGTTCTTTCTGATTTATTTATTTACTAGTATTTGTATTTACTATAATGTTCCTTTAATTATTACCTATAACAATAGAATTTATTATTGTTGTTACTCAAACAAGATAACACAACTTAACAAGTATTTCTTATCCTCCAAATACATCTGATATTCTAAATATACAAGTTGAAAAGGCACTGGAGAAACAGGAAACTTACAGAAAACAGCATCTACTTTAAATCTGTCAATTACCTTATCAGTGAGACAAGGTGCTACAATCAAATGTTGAAATCCTAACCCCCAATGATGATGATATTAGAAGAAGGGACCCTTAGGAGGTACTTAAGTCATGAAGATGGAACCCTCACAATTGAGATTAGTGCATTGTAAAAGACATTTCACAGAAATCACTAGCCCCTTCCAGCAAGTAAGCATATAATGAGAAGGGTGTAGCCCAGAAAGTGCCCTCACTCATTTATGCTGGTATCCTGATCCTAGACTTCCAACCTTCAGAACTGCGAGAAATAAATTTCTGTTGTTTATACGTCATTGAGTCTGTGGTATTTTGTTACACTAGCCTGAATGCACTGAAACAGGCTTAAATAAGCTCAAGAACCATTGAAAGAAATATCGTTTATTATCATTGGCATATGACTTTTTTCATGATAAATCTCATTAGATGAATAAAACAATGTTTAACATATTTCTCCTAATTTAATGTGCAATATTTTCCTTTAAAGTGATAAATAAAAAACTCTGCAGTAAGAACTATATGCTCTTTTTCAAAATATTTTATGTCATTTTATATAATAATGAATGCAAGTTTTATAATAAAGCAGCCAGTCCCCTTACTGGGATCCTAAGGTACATGTGTATTATGCCTTTCATTGTATTCTGTTAATGCCATCTTTAGCAATAAAAGATGGAACTACATATATTCTCTTTAATATTACATGACCTGGGCTGATACAGGCTCTCAAAAACAGGTGATACTATGGTACAAATTTTGCAATTTGCCAAGGGAATAAGAAAGGACAAAACTAAAAAGTAAGTTGATAAGAAACATAGAACAAAAGTAAAAGATCAGAGAATATGATAACACTTAAAGCTATATACTAGTTTGTATTAAGACAATTTATTGAATTCTGTTGCCTATACCAGCAATATTATCAACAGGCGTGAGAATGCTTCTACAGTATTTGGTACTTCTGTGTTTAGACAGGCAAAGTGTAATTTTAAATTTCTATGATTTATACTTCATCACATTTGTACAGAGTAGGAATAACACAGAAGACAGAAGTATAAAAAATTATATTTAAAAAGGTCAGCATGTTTGTTCCTTTTATAAACAAGTTGCTATTCAGTAAACTGATATGAGGTACAAGAAATACAGGGAACAAATATGAGATAAGACCAGCAATGAGGAAGTAATAAGACAAGTCTATTATTCCAAATATAACACAATCTGTGAAAGCAACATGGTGATAAACAAAGACTCTTCTCGAAAAACACCAATAAAAACTAATAAAAACTTGAACTGCTTTACAATATTGCCATTTCAAATTAGAACATGGTTCTCTTCTGGGTTTTAAACAGGGATTTCCTCAGTGTCACTTTGATATCCTTGTTCCTCAAACTGTAAATCAACGGATTGAGCATGGGCACCACATTAGTATAGAAGACAGAAGAAATTTTTCCCAGGTCCATAGATCCAGGAGAAGAGTATTTAAGGTACATGAATGCTGCTGAACCAAAAAAAAGAGAAAGAGCAATCATGTGGGAGCTACAGGTACCGAAGACTTTTGATCTTCCTTGAGAAGATTTGATATGAAGAATACTAGTGAGGATGAAGATGTAAGAAATTAGGATGGTGAAACTGGGTACTGTGATGTTAATACCCACGACAATGAGAACTACCACCTCATTGACATAGGTGCTGGTACAAGAGAGTTGGAGGAGTGGGAGGATGTCACACAAGTAATGGTTGATGACATTAACATTGCAGAAGGCTAGTCTAAGCATGCACCCTGTGTGGGCAGACGCTCCAGCAAACCCCATCACATATGCAGCCAAAGAGAGCACTAAACACACCTGATGGGACATGGAGACCTTATACAGCAAGGGATTACAGATGGCCACATAGCGATCATAGGCCATTGAGGTCAACATATAGCACTCAGAGATGACAAAAAAGAGAAAGAAAAACAGCTGAGTCATGCACCCCACATAAGAGATGATATTCTCCCTGAACACAAAGTTCATCAGCATCTTGGGGGTGAAAACAGAAGAGTAACAGAGATCAATGAAGGACAGGTTGAAGAGGAAATAGTACATGGGGGTGTGAAGGTGAGAATTTAGACCAATAAGAATCATCAAGCCCAGGTTGCCCACCATGGTGACAACATAGATCACTAGAAACAGGTGAAAGAAGAGTTGCTGGAGCTCTGGACGGTCTGTTAATCCAGCAAGAATAAATTCAGTCACTAAGGAGTCATTTCTAGCCAGCATTCTATTCTCAACTTCAGAAATCTGTGAGAACAGAAGAAAATTTCATTAGCAGGGAACACAGCTCTGTCTTTCACAAAATCACTTTTATATGAGTTTTATTTATGAGAAAGAATCTCAGACTGGCAGAAATCATGTAAGCCCTCCTCTGCTTCATAGTGTCTGGAGGAACGCACATTTCAACATTTAAATCACTTTTTTATTAAATTTATTTATTTTTAATTGAAGGATAATTGCTTTACAGTATTCCATTGTTATCTACCAAACATCAACATGAATCAGCCTTAGGTTTACCCATGTCCCCTGTCATGTCTTTTGCTTTCATGAGTTGTATGGGACAAATCATGGATCTAACTTTATTTTTACTAAAAGATAGAGGGATGGGGTAGCTGAGGAACAAACCTGCCTGTTGACGAGTTTCACTGGTAGGAATGTATCCCCATCTCTCTAACCTACTCATCTGACTGGTCAGTTTTTCATTCCTACTCAAGTTTCCATCACTCTACTGGATATCTCAGTTTCCCTATAATGACCTTCAAGAAAGAGAATTCCTACAGAGCAGAGGTCACACCAATATTCTGCTTCCTGAAAGGAAGTTGTTAACAGTCTATAGGATTTACAGACACTTTACTACAAGATATCACGAAGTCATTAATTGGTAACAGGTATGGAGGAGAACCTTGGTGGCCTCAACTTTATACTTAACTATATACTCCATTGTTTCTACACATTCTCCTGCTCTATTCCATCCTAGAAGAACAGAGGATGAATAAAACAAGGTTGATGTACTTTACCATGTTTTGTAGGATGGCATGAAAGAGAAATAAATTAATTTGGGTGCTGATTAAATTAGCTGTTAAGTTAGTGAAAACAAACCAAGCTGTATTCTTATTATGACATGTAAAGTTGTATAATACATATATTTCAAGAAAAAAATTTTAGGAGAAAAACAAATATTTTCTTCCTCTGATATTGCTATGTTCTGGACTTGTCACTTGGATCTGCTATAGTTCCCCTGCTACCAGAATGAGGACAAAGCCAACACAGAGGATATGCTCAGAACAATACAAGCAGTTGAGTCAGAGATCTAGACCTTGGAGTTTCTTGTTATTCAATATAAATACTTTTCCTCAATCTTTAGCAACAGAGAAAAAAAGAAACTTGGTTAACTCACATTCCTTCCATTGAGGAAACTCAGTGCCAAGGGAACTTCATATGTGTTTCACCTCCACTGTTTGGAAGAACTGGCTTTGGAGATATCGATGCTGAGCAGATGCAGTCACAGAAACTTCTCCCTATGTTGGCAAGAGTCAGAGCATTGATACAGCAGTCTGAATGTTACAGAAGTTAGTCTAAGGTTCAGATTAAAGTTGTAGCTATAAATCTATTAGGAGACTGTAAAGGGAAACCACAGACTAGGCAGCTACACCACCATGTTATAGAGCACATGGCATTTGCTTAAGGCTTGTCATTTTTACATGACTGAGTAACCATAGAGCACATAAGAAAATCACTGTTTAAAGACTTCTATTTCAAGAAAATATGACTTTAGAATTCCTAGATATGTATTAACTTCTATTTGTGCTTATGAGATTGCAGCTAACATTTATTTTGAAATAAGTATAGATTCACAGGGAGTTGCTAAAATAATGTAGAGTCCCTTGAACTCCATCTAGCTTCCTAGCATGATGACGTCTTTCACAATTGCCATGTAACAGTAAAACCAGGAAATGGACACTGGTTTAGTAATGGTAACAAGACTTCAGGACTGCAGACAGTGAAGTAAAACTGACTGCAGACACTCAGTTTTATATGCACTGAGTGTTTACATTGTGTGTGTATACATGTGTGTAGATCTATGTAATTTGATCCTTTGTATATATTCATGTAACAACACCATGACTGGATACAGAACTGTTTCACTACATTTAGAAATTCTTATACTACTTTTATAGTCACACCCATCCCCTTCCATATTCATCTCTGTTTTCTCCATCTCCATCTCCACCCCCATAGTCAAGTCATTTGGAGGATAATAAATGAAATCAAACAATATGAATCTCTGAGACTGGCTTTTTTCACTAGTCATGATGCCTTTAATGTTCATCCCATTTGTGGCATGTATCAATAGCCATTCCCTTTACTGTTGAGTAGCATTCCATTTCGGAGAAGGCAATGGCAACCCACTCCAGTAGTCTTGCCTGGAAAATCCCATGGACGGAGGAGCCTAGTAGGCTGCAGTCCATGGGGTCACGAAGAGTCGGACACGACTGAGCGATTTCACTTTCCGTTTTCACTTTCATGCATTGGAGAAGGAAATGGCAACCCACTCCAGTGTTCTTGCCTGGAGAATCCCAGGGACAGGGGAGCCTGGTGGGCTGCCGTCTACGGGATCGCACAGAGTCAGACACGACTGAAGCAACTTAGCAGCAGCAGCATTCCATTTTTTACAATTTAAGTTTATTCCATCTTCAGTAGTAATTTAAATATTACTATATTCTTGTATTTATACAAAAGTAAATCTGTTTTATTTATGGAAAATGTTTCAGGGGCAGAGGCTAGAAATCACAGTTGAAGCTGGTTCTTCTCTGAATCCTCTTTAAACCAATCTGAGTCAAGGCTCTCATTCTTCCTTCTCTAAGAATAAAGACTGAGGCATCCAGATTTTTAGCAGGTTTTTAATAACTGGTCAAAGACAAGGGGAAAGGAAGGAATGCCCTACCACCACACTTTGTGAGAGTGTACAGCATGATTACCAGTCATGAGCAAATTAGTCAGGAAAAGGCATTTGGTTATAACACAATTTCTATTATCTAAATTTATTATCATTCATTCAATCCCAGTACACATGTGATAGTTTCAGAATTGCAAATCAATACCAGTGTGAGAAATACATTTACCATCTGGAGTACAGTGCTTGTATACAGTTTTCTTTTCCCCCTTTTCTCCCTACATTGTATAGTCAAATAAGTAGGTGACACCATCAAATAAAGAATTTACAGATACACAAAAGGGAAAGTCTACAATGAATCCTATGATGCTAGATTAGAGTCAGAGATAACATGTTTCTATTAAATATATATTAAGATTCATTGTTATTCAGTCACTGAGTCATATCTGACTCTTTGAAACCCCAAAGACTTGCAGCACACCATTAGAGACACAGTTTTAGGGGACTGCCACACTTTCTTGGATTTGACCTCCAAAACACCCCAGCAGATTCTCACAGTGAAAATCTGAGAAAGAACCCCCTTGGCTCTCACAAGGTAGGTAAAGAGTAGCATGTGTAACAATTACTAGTAACAAATAGTACTAATTATTGGTAACAAATACTACTAATTATTAGTAACAAATAGTACAAAAAATTCCACTTAGAACACCCTTTTCCTCCAAGTCTTACTCAGTGCAACTTGGACATCTTTGTTCCTCAAGCTGTAGATGAAAGGATTCACCATTGGCCCCACAATGGTGTAAAAAACTGTGGACACTTTATCTTCGTCCAGAGACCCAGCAGGAAAAGGCTTGAGATACATGAATGCAGATGATCCAAAGAAAAGAGAAACCACAATTATGTGGGAGCTGCAGGTACTGAAGGCTTTGGACCTGCCCTCTGCAGAATGGATGTGAAGGATGTTCAAGAGGATCAGGGTGTAAGAAAGAGAGATGGTGACACTGGGCACTATGACACTGACACCCACCACAATGAAAACCACCAGCTCATTGATGGAGGTGCTTGTGCAGGAGAGCTGGAGGAGAGGAGGAATGTCACACATGTAGTGATTGATGATGTTTCCATCACAGAAGGAGAGTCTCAGCATGCACCCAGTGTGGGCCATGGCACCTACAAGCCCCATCGCGTATATACTCACCGTCAGCATGAGGCAGACCTGATGGGACATGGAGACCTTGTAGAGCAGGGGCTTACAGATGGCCATGTATCGGTCATAGGCCATTGATGTCAAAATACAGCACTCATCAATAACAAAGAAGGAGAAGAAGCAGAGCTGAGTCATGCACTCTGCATAAGAGATGATGTTCTGGCTTATAAAACTCATCAGCAGTTTAGGGGTAATGACAGAGGAGTGGCAGAGATCAATGAAGGAAAGGTTAAAGAGAAAGTAGTACATGGGAGTGTGCAGGTGAGGGTTCAGACCTATAAGAATAATCAAGCCAACGTTCCCCACCACAGTGACCACATAAATTGCTAAGAAAATGAAAAAGAGAGGCAGCTGGAGTTCTGGCTGCTGTGTTAAACCCAGCAGGATAAACTCAGTCACTGAAGAGTCATTCCCTGGGACCATTCTTCCCTAGGATATACCTGGGGAACAGGACAGAGGGTAACATTAAAACGAGTACCCCACTCTCTCCACCCAATCCCACTCTATTGAGAGAGACCCAGAATGCGAGAAGGAAGGACCACCCACCCTTCTGTGTGCCTTTGTTTTCTCTTCTGTATAAAGGCTGAGGGAATTTTTAAAGATGTGTATCAAAAACACTAATGGGCAAGTTCTACAGGGATAAGATTCAGTAACCCTGTGACCTCATGACAGCAGCATCTCTGCTCCACTTCTGCTCAGACAGTTTACCAGGCCCACCCAATGATCAGTGGTCATTTCAGCAGAGAGAAGGCATGTCATTTCAGGGAGTCCCAGGCTTCCACAGATGAGGTTTGGAAGACAAGTAACAGGACAGATAAAATTCAACACTCACCTCATGAGGACCTCAGTCTTGCTGGATTAATTGAGCTCAGAGAAATAAAGTCATTTTCATCCTTCCTGAATGTCAGATAGAGGACTTCAACAAGTTCTCAGAAAGGTCCTAATGTCTCTCCTTGCTAAATTCAGCACAGAATCAGATCAAAATTCAGATTTGGATCAGTTTTGGAAGCTTCCAAATGACAAAATCAAGATCAGCTCACCTTATTAACTCTTCTCCATTATTTTTTCTTTCTAGCATCTATCACTATATGAAATACTATACATTTATTTGTTCCTTGCATGTTCCCACCACACATAAACACACATCTATGTACTCACAAATGTTTGAATATAAGCTATATTTTTTTTCCATTTTCTTCAGAGTTATTTTGCAGCACCTCAGAACAATACTTGGCACATAATAGGCACCCAATAAATATTTGTATAATAAAAGAATAAAGGAATGAGGATCCCTTTCCCATCTTTCCTGGAACCTATGTTGGACACTACAACAAAATTCTTGCCCTGCAGGCAAAGACTTATGTAGTGCTGGTGTTTTTCTTTGCAGACCCGAGTGTGAGACAGGAAAGACATCAGAAAGGCATGTAAGGTCACTGCTAAACTCTTAGATCTCATCTAAGAGCACTTCAGATCAAAGCTGCTGAATTCATGCTGAGTTCTTGAGTTCCCAGCTGGACAAGCAAGTAGAAGTATGGCAACCCATTGCAGTATTTCAAGGTACAAAAGATCGCCCTCAATTAACCTCTTACTACTCGGAGAAATCAAACCCATAAAGACATAGCAAGTTGCCTGAAAAAATCCCATGAACAGGGAAGCCTGGTGGGTTATACAGTCCATGGGGTCACAAAAAGTTGGACACAACTGAGCAACTAAAAAGAAGTATACAACCCTGCTGCTGCTGCTGCTAAGTCACTTAGTCGTGTCCGACTCTGTGCAACTCCATAGATGGCAGCCCACCAGGCTCCCCCGTCCCTGGGATCCTCCAGGCAAGAACACTGGAGTGGGGTGCCATTTCCTTCTCCAATGCATGAAAGTGAAAAGTGAAAATGAAGTCTCTCAGTCGTGTCCGACTCTTTGAGACCCCATGAAGTGCAGCCTTCCAGGCTCCTCCCTCCGTGGGATTTTCCAGGCAGGAATACTGGAGTGGGTTGCCATTGCCTTCTCCTGAAGTATACAACCCAAATAAGGCTAAATAATGCTCAAGAGGAAGATCAGAATCTGATAAAAAGATCTGGGGACCATTTACACAGAGGTTAAGGTCATGGAGTCAGGTGAACTCAATGAGAAAGAATAAAGAGAGCAGAGACACAAGAAAAACATTTGGAAAATCCTTCGTATGGATTACACATAGGATATTTGAAAACCCAATCATTACTAAAAGGAGTCCCAACTATTATTACCAGATGCTTATAAATAACAAGAATACCAAAAATTACTCAGGACAAACTTGAAATGTGTCCCATAAGATAGACATTTTGGGGCTTAGTCTTGATGAGGACCTTAGAGATTCATTAAAACATGTGTTTTCTATGAAAATGTTAGAAGTCTTATTTAGGTGATGCAGGAAACAGAAATACTCCCTCCAAGTTTATATTACCTGAAGTCACATTACAAAAAAGTTTATGGCAAGGTGCTATGCTAAAGTTAAACGTCATTCTTTCATCTTTAATACAACCAGTGTAACTACAGGCAGAGAAATGATTGTAGAGATACTCAGCTTATTCCTAACATTGCAAAATTAACTCATTCAGTTCAGTTCAGTTGCTCAGTCATGTCCAACTCTTTGCGACCCCATGAACCACAGCATGCTAAGCCTCCCTGTCCACCACCAACTCCTGGAGTCCACCCAAACCCATGTCCATTGAGTCAGTGATGCCATCCAACCATATCATCCTCTGTCATCCCCTTCTCCCCCTGCCTTCAATCTTTCCCAGTGTCAGGGTCTTTTCCAATGAGTCAGCTCTTCGCATCAAGTGGCCAAAGTATTGGAGCTTCAGCTGCAACATCAGTCCTTCCAATGAATATTCAGGGCTGATTTCCTTTAGGATGGACTGGTTGGATCTCCTTGCAGTCCAAGGAACTCTCAAGAGTCTTCTCCAACACCACAGTTCAAAAGCATCAATTCTGCGGCGCTCAGCTTTCTTCACTGTCCAACTCTCACATCCATGCATGACCACTGGAAAAACCACAGCCTTGACTAGACGGAATTTTGTTGGCAAAGTAATGTCTCTGCTTTTAAATATGTTATCTAGGTTGGCTATAACCTTCCTTCCAAGGAGTAAGCGTCTTTTAATTTCATGGCTGCAATCACCATCAGCAGTGATTTTGGAGCCCCCCAAAATAAAGTCTGACACTGTTTCCACTGTTTCCCCATCTATTTGCCATGAAGTGATAGGACCAAATGCCATGATCTTAGTTTTCTGAACGTTCAGCTTTAAGCCAACTTTTTCACTCTCCTCTTTCATCAAGAGGCTCTTTAGTTCTTCTTCAATTTATGCCAGAAGGGTGGTGTCATGCTCATATCTGAGGTGATTGATATTTCTCCCAGCAATCTTGATTCCGGCTTGTGTTTCTTCCAGCCCAGCGTTTCTCATGATGTACTCTGCATATAAGTTAAATAAGCAGGGTGACAATATACAGCCTTGATGTACTCCTTTTCCTATTTGGAACCAGTCTGTTGTTCCATGTCCAGTTCTAACTGTTGCTTCCTGACCTCCATACAGGTTTCTCAAGAGACAGGTCAGATGGTCTGGTATTCCCATCTCTTTCAGAATTCTCCACAGTTTATTGTGATCCACACAGTCAAAGGCTTTGGCATAGTCAATAAAACAAAAATAGATGTTTTTCTGGAACTCTCTTGCTTTTTCGATGATCCAGCGGATATTGGCAATTTGGTCTCTGGTTCCTCTGCCTTTTCTAAAACCAACTTGAACATCTGGAAGTTCACGGTTCATGTATTGCTGAGCCTGGCTTGGAGAATTTTGAGCATTACTTTACTAGCGTGTGAGATGAGTGTAATTGTGCGGTAGTTTGAGCATTCTTTGGCATTGCCTTTCTTTGGGATTGGAATGAAAACTGACCTTTTCCAGTCCTGTAGCCACTGCTGAGTTTTCCAAATTTGCTGGCATATTGAGTGCAGCACTTTCACAGCATCATCTTTCAGGATTTGAAATAGCTTAATTGGAAATCCATCATCTCCACTAGCTTTGTTTGCAGTGATGCTTTCTAAGGCCCACTTGACTTCACATTCCAAGATGTCTGGCTCTAGGTGAGTGATCACACCATCGTGATTATCTGGGTCATGAAGATCTTTTTTGTACAGTTCTTCTGTGTATTCTTGTCACCTCTTCTTAATATATTGTGCTTCTGTTAGGTCCATACCATTTCTGTCCTTTATTGAGCCCACCTTTGCATGAAATATTCCCTTGGTATCTCTAATTTTCTTGAACAGATCTCTAGTATTTCCCATTCAGATGGGAATACCTTTCCCTTTCTCCATTGCTTTTCGCTTCTCTTCTCTTCCCAGCTATCTGTAAGGCCTCCTCAGACAGCCATTTTGCTTTTTTGCATTTCTTTTCCATGGGGATTTTCTTGATCCCTGTCTCCTGTACAATGTCACAAACCTCTGTCCATAGTTCATCAGGCACTCTGTCTATCAGATCTAGTCCCTTAAATCTATTTGTCACTTCTACTGTATACTCATAAGGGATTTGATCTATGTCATACCTGAATGGACTGGTGGTTTTCCCTACTTTCTTCAATTTAAGTCTGAATTTGGCAATAAGGAGTTCATGATCTGAGCCATAGTCTGCTCCCGGTCTTGTTTTTGCTGACTGTATAGAGCTTCTCCATCTTTGGCTGCAAAGAATGTAATCAATCTGATTTCGGTGTTGACCATCTGGTGATGTCCACGTGTAGAGGCTTCTCTTGTGTTGTTGGAATAGGGTGTTTGCTATGACCAGTGCGTTCTCTTGGCAAAACTCTATTAGCCTTTGCCCTGCTTCATTCTGTACTCCAAGGCCAAATTTGCCTGTTACACCAGGTGTTTCCTGACTTCCTACTTTTACATTCCAGTCCCCTATAGTGAAAAGGACATCTTTTGGGGGTGTTAGTTCTAGAAGGTCTTGTAGGTCTTCATAGAACCATTCAAGTTCAGCTTCTTTGGCATTACTGGTTGGGGCATAGACTTGGATTAATATGATATTGAATGGTTTGCCTTGGAAACGAACAGAGATCATTCTGTCGTTTTTGAGATTGCATCCAAGTACTGCATTTTGGACTCTTTTGTTGACCATGATGGCTACTCCATTTCTTCTAAGGGATTCTTGCCCACAGTAGTAGATATAATGGTCATCTGAGTTAAATTCACCCATTCCAGTCCATCTTAGTTTGCTGATTCCTCGAATGTCGCCGTTCACTCTTGCCATCTCCTGTCTGACCACTTCCAATTTGCCTTGATTCATGGACCTAACATTCCAGGTTCCTATGCAATATTGCTCTTTACAGCATCGGACTTTGCTTCTATCACCAGTCACATCCACAGCTGGGTATTGTTTTTGCTTTGGCTCCATCCCATCATTCTTTCTGGAGTTATTTCTCCACTGATCTCCAGTAGCATATTGGGCACTTACTGACCTGGGGAGTTCATCTTTCAGTGCCCTATCTTTTTGCCTTTTCATACTGTTCATGGGGTTCTCAAGGCAAGAATACTGAAGTGGTTTGCCATGCCCTTCTCCAGTGGACCACATTCTGTCAGACCTCTCCACCATGACCCATCCGTCTTGGGTGGCCCCACACGGCATGGCTTAGTTTCATTGAGATAGATAAGTCCGTGGTCCGTGTGACCAGATTAGCTAGTTTTCTGTAATTTTAGTTTCAGTGTGTCTGCCCTCTGATGCCCTCTCGCAACACCTACCATCTTACTTGGGTTTCTCTTACCTTGGACATGGGGTATTTCTTCACGGCTGCTCCAGCAAAGTGCAGCCGTTGCTCCTTACCTTGGACGAGGGGTATCTACTCACGACGGCCCCTCCTGACCTTGAATGTGGAGTAACTCTTTTTGGCCCTCCTGTGCCCATGCAGCTGCTGCTCCTTGGGCCTGGAGTAACTCCTCTCGGCCACCGCCCCTGGCCCCCGGCCCGGCCTAGCTCCTCTCAGCCGCCGCCACTGGCCCCCGGCCTGGCCTAGCTCCTCTCGGCCTCGCTTCTGCGCAGACCGTCTAGTTTACATGCCATTAAAAGGACAAATTGGCTGGAGACAGATGGAAGTATCTGACATGGGGAGACAGAGACTGGGGCACCTACTTGGAGATGGAATCCCAAGCATCAGGATTCCTTGCCCAGCCTCCCACCACCATAAGCTGAGCACCACAAGTCTGAGAACCTGAAACAAACACCTCCAGCAGCTCTGTGGAACTCTTGACCACAATAGGCACTGCCCCCTTTGTGCATGACCATTGCAGAGTACCTATTTGGTTGAGCTGTTGAAATAGAGCAGAGAATGCCTCACTTGGCTGACCATGCTTGTCGCTGACCAGAGTATGGTATATACCATCACATCAGACACACTATTCTTACCCTTCTGAGAGCATCTGTCTAGCATATACTTTAGGCTCTGTTCATCTAGGGATTCCACGTGAATAAAACAAACTTTTTTCCCCCCCAAAAAATAGCATGCATGAAGCATATACAGAAGGACAATAAAGCCATATATGACATTACTTGTATCTTCAAGAAATTCATCAATTTACAGACATAATACTTCCAAATATCCTAAAGGTATCTTTAAAATGCTTAATATATTGAAATAACTTTTACATCAAATTCCATAGTTATAATTATTTCTAAAACACTACATTTAAAGCCTTAAGCATTTTAGTTTTATGTGAATTGTGGTTTTAATATTTTAAAATGATCATTTTGGACAGGTTTGTCTACTGAATATAAAGTCATCCTACAAAACAAGCCTGCTGATTCACAGACTGGGCCAGGCATTTGCTGACTCATACTTCCAGCAGCGTGTTCTGGGCACTTGGATATTACATTCAGACTGCAAGCCATGTGTCATGCCTGCAACTATATTTTGCCTAGATAAACCAACATACTCCCCAAAAGTGTGTGAAACTGGTAAGCCACAAATATCCATGGCCTTTTATTTGGCTGGATGAGGCCAACCACTCATGTGTCTCTCCCCCGCCATGTTCTGTTTGCTTGGTTCTACTACAACCTCAGCTAAATTCTCCCATGCAGTGAAAACAGGACTACCAGAATACCTAGATTTAATTTTACCAATTCAGTAACTACAAAGAGAAAAGCCTGTTTAAACAATTTTGGCAAAAAAGACTATAGCCAAATAACTGTTCCTGATTAATCACTGTCATCAAGGTTAGACTGGATATGTTTTGTGAGAGGGTCAAGTCAGTCCAATCATATAAAATGTGTTCCTTGTTTCAAATTCCAGTCAAAAAAAATATCATACTACACACTTTCTACAGAGGACGTTTTTTAAAAAGAGAATTAGATTTATATACACAGAGTATAAGAAGCAGCAGAGAAAAATATAAAGACTAATATCCTATTAAAAAATAGATACTACTTCCAGGACTGATGGAACAAAAAGAAAGCCTAAGAAGCATTACCAAATTCTAGAATCTCAGAGGAGAAGCTCTACAGGATTGGTGCTTGGATTAATGGAGGGTTTGAAGATGCCCCACAGCTGGTGCCTGGACCTCTGAAATAGAGACTCCACCAAGAGGTTGCAAGGTCTAACATGGAGGAAGACCCTGAAGAAGACCTGACAAGTGCTTGAGCCACTCAAGGGGCAAAAGTCTGGACAATGATGTGAGGGAGCATAGTACCACTGGTAAGGGACTGTTGAACAGCTATCTACCATATCTAAGGGGTGCACCAAGTTAAGCACATTTCCATGGGCTTATTGGCAATTTACACGTTCCTTTGGGATATGTCTTTCAAATCATTTGAGAATATATGATATGGTCTTTTTATCACTGAGATAAATTTTAATTAAATTGTTACATATCCTAGTTATAATACCTTTATCATATATATGTATTGTAAATGTTCTTCTAATCTGTGGCCTGCCTCTAAATATTTTCTGATACATAGATGCTCTAATTTAAACGAAACTCATTTTTTTTTCTTTTAGGTTTAGTGTTTTCCAGAATAGGTCTAAGAAATCTGTGCCTACATTAACATATTTTCTATGTTTTCTTCTAGGAGCTTCAAATGACAGTTTTATGTATATAGTTTAGATCCATTTAAAATTAATTTTGTGTATGATGTGAGGTAGAAATCAAAGATTACTTTTCCTCATAATTAATTAGCATTTTCAGCATCAATTGCTTAGATTTGTCTTTACCTCCAGATTAACGTAGTTGCTTGGTTAAAAATCAATAAACTATGTAAGTTAGGATCTGTTTATAAATATTCTGTTGTGTCCCATGGATTTATTTGTCTATATTTATAACAAAACCAATCTGTTTTGATTACCATATCCTAAAACTAAGTTTTAAAATCAGTTAGTGTTATGTTATTTTGAGTTCTCCAAGAAACAGATGCTAAGAAATGATTAAACTTCCAAGACATTTACTGTGGTAAGTGCCTGTGAAAGATAAAATGGGAAGGAGTGGGTGTCAGTTAAAAAGTTTTCAGACCAGGATGAAAGTGTGACACCTACAAAAGGAGAGAGAGAAGGAAGAATTTGGTAGAAAAACCTCAGATTACAGTGTGGTTCAAAAAAAAAAAATCTCAAATAGTATGATAAGAAGTCCCTAAGCAAAGACTGCCTATCAGAAGAGATCTATGTTACAAAGATAATGGCCAGCTCCGTTATGATCCACCATGCTAAGTCAATGGTTGAGGACATCTTAGAGGAAACATGGACTCTACCTAAACACTATGTTGGATCCAAGGGAATATCAGTTACAGACAATGATGCTCCCCACAAATGGTTCTACTGAAAAGGGGTTAGCAGCACCTATCCATGGCTGCCACATTTCACTCCCCAAAAGAAATTATACCCCAAAGTTCTTTCTGATTTCTTATTATTGTAATTATTATATTCTATTATTATTTATAACATTAAATTTATTATTGTTATCCAAACAAGATAATCCAATTAACAAGAATTCTGTAACCTACCACTCATATGATACTCTAAATATATGAATGGGAAAACTATAGGGAGAAACATCTAGGTAAATGTATTTATTATCTCATTGGTGGAACAACATTTAAGTAATTTAAGAAAATGTTGATATAGTTTATTGTATTAATACACACCTTTGATGATACTTCAGTGGATAAGTGAAACATGGCTAAAATGTTTCTCCTAACACTATGTGTAGTATTTTCCTAATGTGATGATGAAATTTACAGTAAAACCATATGCCTTTTTCAAAATATTTTGTGTCATGTAGATAGTAATAAATACAAATAAATACAGTTTGGTAACAAACTGCCCATCATACTTATTGGGATCCTGAGATATATATGTATTATTCCTCTAATCATCCTCTCTTAATGCTATGTTTGGCAATAAATGGTAGAATTATATGTATTCTCTTGAGCACTAAATGCATTTGCCTGATAGAGGTTCTCAGAAGCAGGTGGCAGGTGAAACAGATTTTTGTCATTTTCAAAGAAAACAAGAAAAGCAAGATCAAAGGAAAAGTGTTACAAAAAATAGAACAAAATGACAACATCAGGTGGATCTGTTTCTACCTTAAGCTGTTTACAATTTGCAATGAAGACATTTCTTTAAATCCCTCTGACTATCAGTTCAGTTCAGCCACTCAGCCATGTCCAACTCTTTGTGACCCCACAGACTGCAGCACGCCAGGCTTCCCTGTCCATCACTAACTCCCGGGGCTTGCTCAAACTCATGTCCATCGAGTCGGTGATGTCATCCAACCATCTCATCCTCTGTCGTCCCCTTCTCCTCCCACCTTCAATCTTGCCCAGCATCAGGGTCTTTTCTAGTGAGTCAGTCCTTCACATCAGGTGGCCAAAGTATTGGAGTTTCTGCTTCAGCATCAGTCGTTCCAATGAATATGCAGGACTGATTTCCTTCAGGATTCACTGGTGTGAATTGCTTGCAGTCCAAGGGACTCTCAAGGGTCTTCTCCAACACCACAGTTCAAAAGCAAAAATCCTTTGGCGCTCAGATTTCTTTATACTTCAACTCTCACAACTACACGTGACTATGGGAAAAACCATAGCTTTTACTAGATGGACCTTTGTCAGCAAAATAATGTCTCTGCTTTTTCATGTACTGTCTAGGTTGGTCATAGCTTTTCTTCCAAGGAAAAAGCATCTTTTACGCATGGCTGCAGTCACCATCTGCAGTGATTTGGGACCCCAAGAAAATAAAGTTTATCACTGTTTCCATTGTTTCCCCATCTATTTGTCAAGAAGTGACGGAACCCAAAGCCATGATCTTATTTTTTTGAATGTTGAGTTTTAAGCCAGCTTTTTCACTCACCTTTTTCACTTTCATCAAGAGATTCTTTAGTTCCTCTTTGCTGTCATAAGGGTGGTGTCAATTACGTATCTGAGGTTATTGGTATTTCTCCCAGAAATATTGATTCCAGCTTGTGCTTCATGCAGCCTGGTATTTTGCATGATGTACTCTGCATAGAAGTACATATAAGCAGAGTGACAATATACAGCCTTGACGTACTCCTTTCCCAATTTGGAACCAGTCTGTTGTTCCATGTCCGGTTCTAACTATTGCTTCTTGACCTGCAGACAGATTTCTCAGGAGGCAGGTCAGGTGGTCTGGTATTCCCATCTCTTGAAGAATTTTCCACAGTTTGTTGTGATCCACATAGTCAATGGCTTTGGCGTTGTCAATGAAGCAGAAGTAAATGTTTTTCTGGAACTCTCTTACTTTTTCTGTGATCCAACGGATATTGGCAATTTGATCTCAAGTTCCTCTGCCTTTTCAAAATCCAGCTTGAATATCTGGAAGTTCTCAGTTCACATACTGTTGAAGCCCAGCTTGGAGAATTTTGAGCATTACTTTACTAGCATGTGAAAGGAGTGCAATTGTGCAGTAGTTTGAACATTCTTTGGCATTGCCTTTCTTTGGGATTGGAATGAAAACTGGCTTTTTCCAGTCCTGTGGCCACTGCTGACTTTTTCAAATTTGCTGGCATATTAAGTGCAGCACTTTTAATAGCATCATCTTTTAAGGTTTGAAATAGCTCAACTGGAATTCCATCACCTCCACTAGCTTTGTTTGTACTGATGCTTCCTAAGGCCCACTTGACTTCTCATTCCATGATGTCTGGTTCTAGGTGAGTGATCATACCATTGTGGTTATCTGGGTCATGAAGATCTTTTTTGTACAGTTCTTCTGTGTATTCTTGCCACCTCTTCTTAATATCTTGCGCTTTTGTTAGGTCCATACCATTTCTGTGCTTTATTGAGCCCATCTTTGTATGAAATGTTCCCTTGGTATCTCTAATTTTCTTGAAGAGATCTCTAGTCTTTTCCATTCTATTGTTTTCCTCTATTTCTTTGCACTGACCACTGAGGAAGGCCTTCTGACTATACCAGTAACAATATTGTTTCATAAGAGAATTATTCTGTAGTGTTTGGCACTTTGGTGTCTAGATCAGCAAACTCTAATTTTATCTTTATGTATTTAAGAAACATCACACTTGTTCAATTTGGAATAGCCCCAAAGGCAAAGGTAGTATGAAAAAAAATCAATTCATATTTTCCTTTTATAAAGATGTCGTTAGTTGTTTACTAAAACTGCTACAAGGTACAAGAAATATGTAGGAAAAAATGAGACAAGAACAGCTACAAGAGAAATGATAAGACAAGTCTATTATACCACACATAACATAATCCGTAGAAGTAACGCAATTTTGAACAAATCTCATCGTGATAGATAACAAAAATTAAGTACAAAATTGAACGTCTTTACCTTATTGTTGTTACTAATTAGAACATGTTTCTCCTCTGGATTTTAAATACGGATCTCCTCAGTGCAACTTTGACATCCTTGTTCCTCAAACTGTAAATCAACAGATTGAGCATGGGCACCACATTAGTATAGAAGACAGAAGAAATTTTTCCCTGCTCCATAGATGCAGGAGAAGAATATTTAAGGTACATGAATGCCGCTGAACCAAAAAAAAGAGAAAGAGCAATCATGTGGGAGCTACAGGTACCGAAGACTTTCGATCTTCCTTGAGTGGATTTGATATGAAGAATGCTAGTGAGGATGAAAACGTAAGAAATTAGGATGGTGAAACTGGGTACTGTGATGTTAATACCCACGACAGTGAGAACTACTACCTCAACGACATAGGTGCTGGTACAAGAGAGTTGGAGGAGTGGGAGGATGTCACACAAGTAATGGTTCATGACATTAACATTGCAGAAGGTTAGTCTAAGCATGCACCCTGTGTGGGCAGATGCTCCAGCAAACCCCATCACATATGCAGCCAAAGAGAGCACTAAACACACCTGATGGGACATGGAGACCTTATACAGCAAGGGATTACAGATGGCCACATAGCGATCATAGGCCATTGAGGTCAACATATAGCACTCAGAGATGACAAAAAAGAGAAAAAAAAACAGCTGAGTCATGCACCCCACATAAGAGATGATATTCTCCCTGAACACAAAGTTCATCAGCATCTTGGGGGTGAAAACAGAAGAGTAACAGAGATCAATGAAGGACAGGTTGAAGAGGAAATAGTACATGGGGGTGTGGAGGTGAGAATTTAGACCAATAAGAATCATCAAGCCCAGGTTGCCCACCATGGTGACAACATAGATCACTAGAAACAGGTGAAAGAGTGGTTGCTGAAGCTCTGGACGGTCTGTTAATCCAGCAAGAATAAATTCAGTCACTAAGGAGTCATTTTTAGCCAGCATTCTCAACTTCAGAAATCTGTGAGAACAGAAGGAAATTTCATTAGTAGGGAACACAGCTCTGTCCTTCACAAACTCCCTTTTATATGAGCTTTATTTATGAGAAAGAATCTCAGTCTGGCAGAAACCATGTAAACACTTCTTTGCCTTATAGTGTCTTGAAGGCACACACTTCTCACCATTTAAATCACTGTCTTTTGAATGAACTGCATGTGACAAACAACTGCTCTATCTTCACTAGAAAATAGAGGGATACAGTAGCTGAGGAACGAGCTTACTTGCTGATAGGCTTCAGCAGTGGGAAGGTATCCCCACTTCTCCCCATATTCATCTGATTTACCACTTCCCACTTTCTACTCATGTTTCCATCATCCTACTACATATTCCAGGTTCCTTCAAGAAGGGATTCCTACAGGGAAGAGACCATACAGATATTCTGCAACCAGGAAGTCTCTCACAGTCTCTAAAGTTTCAGATACTTTAAGAATCCAGGAAGTCAGTAACTGATAACAGATATTGAGGTGAACCTTGATATCTGAAATTTTATACTTAACCATACATTTCAGGGTTTCCACACCCTGCCCTCCTCTGTTCTATCCTAGTTGCACAGAGAATGAATAAAGGAATTTGGATGTGCGTTCCTAGGTTTTGTAGGATGGCAAGAATGAGAAAATAATTACTTTCAGTGCTGATTAAGTTAGTTGTTAAGCTTGTGAAAACATTTCAAGCTGTATACTTATTAGCAAAAGATACCTTGTTATATCTCAGTGAAAAGGATAACTGTTTGACACATTTTGTTATAACTAAATCAGGCTACTTTGACCATTATGTAGATAGGAGAAAAGAAGGTAATGAGTTAGTTTTGCAATGTAAGAATAAGCTGAGTATCTCTACATTCATTCTCTGCCTGTATTTATACTGGTTGTATTAAAGATGAAAGGATGACCTTTAACTCCAGCTTAGTACCTTGCCATAAACTTTATTGTAATGGTGACTTCATGTAATATAAACTTAGAGGGAGTATTTTTGTTTCCTGCATCACCTAAATAAGAGTTCTTAACATTTTCATAGAAAACACGTTTTAATGAATCTCTAAGGTCCTCATCAAGACTAAGACCAAAAATGTCAACTTATGATGTCAACTTTCCTATGTGTATAGCTGTTGTTGTTCAGTCACCAGGTTGTGTCTGACTCTTTGTGTACAGTACATCTCAATAAGAAAAATTTTAGGAAAAAAACCCAAATCTCTTCTGATATTGCTATGTTCTGGATTTGTCACTTGGAATTGCTATAATTCTCTTGCTACCAGAATGAAGATAAAGTCAACACAGAGGGTATGCTGAGAACAATACAGGCAGTAGAGTCAGAGCTCCTGACTTTGGACTTTTGGGTTATTCAATATAAATACTTTCCTCATTTTTGGTAACAGAGGAATTTAGCAAAATACATAAACTTGGTTAACTCACTCTCTATCCATTGACAGAACTCAGTGCTGACCCTTTATGTGTGTTTCACCTCCACTATCTTGGAAGAAGAACTGGCCTAGGGGATATCAAAGCCAAGCAGATGTACCCACAGAATCTTCTTCTTTCACAGGCAAAGAATCATAGCATAAATCTCACAGTCTCAATGTTCCAAGAGTCAGTCTATTATTTAGATCAAACTTGTAGCTATAAATTTACCAAGAGATTTTGAAAGGAAACCAGAGGCAGACATCTGAACCACCATGTCGTAGAGCACATAGCATTTGCTTAAGGTTTATAATTCTTTTGAACCTGATTAGAAATTCAGGTACAGGTGCCCCCAAGGACCTTCCTATCATGATAAACTCTGCAGGGAAGAAATCAGTGTGTATGTTTACACCCTAACTGTGACAGTAAATCTTAATTTCCCATGATGGATTATACATTCCCTAGAGCATAAAAGAAATGATTCTCTGCCCTCCCTTATAAAGATGCAAATAATTTATGTCATTGAAAATTCACTAATTATAATTTTAGGTAACATTAGTTTTAAGAATTTTAGTTCAATACATTCGAATCAGTTCTAATGAGGTGGATGAAACTGGAGCCTATTATACATAGTAAAGTAAGCCAGAAAGAAAAACACCAATACAGTATACTAACACATATATAAGGTATTTAGTTAATCGGTAAAGATAACCCTGTATGCGAGACATCAAAAGAGACACAGATAAACAGAACAGTATTACGGACTTTGTGGGAGAGGGTGAGGGCGGGATGATATGGGAGAATGGCATTGAAGCATATGAATTATCATATGTGAAACGAATCGCCAGTCCAGGTTCAACACATGATACAGGGTGCTCGGGGCTGGTGCACCGGGATGACCCAGTAAGGATGGGATGGGGAGGGAGGTGGGAGGGGGGTTCTGGAAGGGGAAGTCATGTACACCCATGGTGGAGTCATGTCAATGTATGGCAAAACAAATACAATATTGTAAAGTTAAAAAAGAGATAAATAAACTAATTTTTTAAAAAAAGAATTCTAGTTCATAAAGATATGCAAACACTTAAGGAAAGATTATTTACTATGGCCCTTTACAAACTCCCTGGTGGCTCAGCTGGTAAAGAATCCAGCTGCAGTGTGGGAGACCTGGGTTCGATCCCTGGGTTGGGAAGATCCCCTGGAGAAGGGAAGGGCTACCCACTCCAAAATTCTGGCCTTCAGAATTCCATGGACTGTATAGTCTATGGGGTCACAACAAGTCGGACACGAATGAGCCACTTTCACTTACAATAATTGAGTCTCTTTAAATAATCAGCTTATGAAAATTTTTATAGACATAAACCAAAGGAATTTTTAATTGATTTCAGAGGTTATTGTTTAATAAAGCACTATTTACTATAAGAATAATCCCATGGAAATTTACTTTAAGATATTCTGACTCAATATGTATTTGCTTTTAATAGATTAAAATTAAATCTATGAGAAAAATCCCTGTAAATAAGCCTCATTATAAAGAAGTATGACAAAAATTCCCGTGTATGTATTAGCTTACAGTTACGCTTATGAGACCATGGAGAAGGAAATAGCAACCCACTCCAGTATTCTTGCCTGGAGAATCCCATGGGCAGAAGCGCCTGGTGGGCTACAATCCATGGGGCCACAAAGAGTCAGACATGACTGAGCGACTCACACACACACATACACACACACACACACACACACACATGCTGTGAGAAGAAATCTAATTTTTTATTTAGAAATTATTGTAGAGTCCCACAAAATTTCAAAAATAATGGATAGATTTCCTTGCAATCCACCCAGCTTCCTACCACAGCAACTGCAATATAAAAGCAAAACTATAGACTCTATTTAGCTTTGAGCAATTTTATATGCAGCACATGTTTCTGTCTGACCTATGTGATTTGATCACTTTTATAGATTCATGTAGCTACCACCACAGTCATACACACAACTCATTTACTAACATAAAGGAACTCCCTCACACTACCCCTTTATAGTCACACCTATCCCCTCCCACCTTCATCTCTGTCTTCTGATAACCATTAACTTACTTGTTCTTCATCTCTATAGTTGGGTTGTTAAGACAACAAACGAAACTATACAACATATAACTTTTGATATTGGCCTTTTCCCCTAAGCATGATGCTCTTAAGTCCATCCTAGTTGTTGTATCAACAGCCTGTCCTTTTATTGCTGAGTAGTATTCCATTTTCTACAACCCACATTTATTCAAACTTCTGTAGTAAGTTAAAAATTACTAGGTTCTTGTTCAATGCAAAGCGCTGCTAACTCCCTTGTTCTTTTCTTTCTCTCTTGCTGTCTTCTTTTATGATTTGATGATTTTCTATATTGGTATGTTTCTCTTCCCTTCTCTTTATTCTTTTGTATTAATGTAGGCTTTTGCTTTGTGATTACCATGAGACTTACATAAGATAACCTAAGTGTTATCTTAAGGTGATAAGTGTTATCTTAAGGTGATAACACTTTGATAACACACAAAAACACTATGATGTTAATCCTCTCCCACATTTTATGTTTTGATATCACAGTTTACCTCTTTTTATATTGTGTATCCATTATCAAGTTACTGTAGTTATAGCTATTTTTAAATAGCTCTGTCCTTTAACCTTGTGGCTCAGCTTGTAAGGAATCTGCCTTCAATGTGGGAGACCTGGGTTTGATCCCTGGGTTGGGAAGATCCCCTGGGAGAAGGGAAAGGCTACCCACTCCAGTATTCTAGCCTAGAGAATTCCATGGACTGTATAGTCCATGGGGTTGCAAAGAGTCGGACACGACTAAGCGACTTTCACTCACTTCACTTTAACCTTTACTAGAGTTGACTGGTTAACACATCACCATCCTACAGTATGTATTCTGAATTTGACTTTATACTTGCCAATGTTTTGTATACTTTATGTTTCACGTTACTAGTTAGTGTCCTTTTGTTTCAGCTTGAAGAACTCCTTTCAGTAACTCTTATAAAGTTAAGTGCTAATTAATTATATCAGCTGTTCTTTGGGAAAGTCTTTATCTCACCTTCATTTTTGAAAGATAACTTTCCTGGGTAAAGTATTCTTGATTGGCAGGGCAGTTTTTTCTTTCAACATTTTGAGCATATTGTCTACTGTCCTAGGCTGCAAGGTTTCTCTTGAGAAATCTCCTGGCAGTCTAATGAAGGCTCCTTTGTTTTTCCTCTGGATTTTCTTAAATTCCTTGATTTCAGACTGCTTATTTGTGTCTTAGAGAAGACCATTTTGAGTTGAAATATTGGGGTGACCTATTAACTTTATTTAACGTTTCCCCATGGAAAAGAAATGCAAAAAAGCAAAATGGCTGTCTGAGGAGGCCTTACAGATAGCTGGGAAGAGAAGAGAAGCAAAAAGCAAAGGAGAAAAGGAAAGATATTCCCATCTGAATGCAGAGTTCCAAAGAATAGCAAGGAGAGATAAGAAAGCCTTCCTCAGCGATCAGTGCAAAGAAATAGAGGAAAACAACAGATTGGGAAAGACTAGAGATCTCTTCAAGAAAATTAGAGACACCAAAGGAACATTTCATGCAAAGATAGGCTCGATAAAGGACAGAAATGGTATGGACCTAACAGAAGCAGAAGATATTAAGAAGAGGTGGCAAGAATACACAGAAGAACTGTACAAAAAAGATCTTCACGACCCAGATAATCACGATGGTGTGATCACTCACCTAGAGCCAGACATCCTGGAATGTGAAGTCAAGTGGGCCTTAGAAAGCATCACTACGAACAGAGCTAGTGGAGGTGATGGAATTCCAGTTGAGCTATTTCAAATCCTCAAAGGTGATGCTGTGAAAGTGCTGCACTCGCTATGCCAGCAAATTTGGAAAACTCAGCAGTGGCCACAGGACTGGAAAATGTCAGTTTTCATTCCAGTCTCAAAGAAAGGCAATGCCAAAGAATGCTCAAACTACCGCACAATTGCACTCATCTCACATGCTAGTAAAGTAATGCTCAAAATTCTCCAAGCCAGGCTTCAGCAATACGTGAACCGTGAACTTCCAGATGTTCAAGCTGGTTTTAGAAAAGGCAGAGGAACCAGAGATCAAATTGCCAATATCCACTGGATCATCGAAAAAGCAAGAGAATTTCAGAAAAACATCTATTTCTGCTTTATTGACTATGCCAAAGCCTTTGACTGTGTGGATCACAATAAACTGTGGAAAATTCTGAAAGAGATGGGAATACCAGACCATCTGACCTGTCTCTTGAGAAACCTGTATGCAGGTCAGGAAGCAACAGTTAGAACTGGACATGGAACAACAGACTGGTTCCAAATAGGAAAAGGAGTACGTCAAGGCTGTATATTGTCACCCTGCTTATTTAACTTATATGCAGAGTACATCATGAGAAACGCTGGGCTGGAAGAAACACAAGCTGGAATCAAGATTGCTGGGAGAAATGTCAATAACCTCATATATGCGGATGACACCACCCTTATGGCAGAAAGTGAAGAAGAACTAAAGAGCCTCTTGATGAAAGTGAAAGAGGAGAGTGAAGAAGTTGGCTTAAAGCTCAACGTTCAGGAAACTAAGATCATGGCATCTGGTCCCATCACTTCATGGGAAATAGATGAGGAAACAGTGGAAACAGTATCAGACTTTATTTTGACAAGAAAATGTCACATGGCTGATGGTGATTGCAGCCATGAAATTAAAAGACGCTTGCTCCTTGGAAGGAAGGTTATGGCCAACCTAGATAGCATATTTAAAAGCAGAGACACTTTGCCAACAAAAGTCCGTCTAGTCACAGCTATGGTATTTCCAGTGGTCATGTATGGATGTGAGAGATGGACGGTGAAGAAAGCTGAGCGCCGCAGAATTGATGCTTTTGAACTGTGGTGTTGGAGAAGACTCTTTAGAGTCCCTTGGACTGCAGGGAGATCCAATCAATCCATCCTAAAAGAGATCAATCCTGGGTGTTCATTGGAAGGACTGATGTTGAAGCTGAAACTCCAATACTTTGGCCACCTCATGCGAAGAGTTGACTCATTGGAAAAGACCCTGATGCTGGGTAGGATTGGGGGTGGGAGGAGAAGGGGACGACAGAGGATGAGATGGTCGGATGGCATTACCGACTCGATGGACATGGGTTTGGATAGACTCCAGGAGTTGGTGATGGACAGAGAGGCCTTGCGTGCTGCAATTCATGGGGTCGCAAAGAGTTGGACACGACTGAGCGACTGAACTGAATTGATTAAGTTTATAAGTTGGATGTCCAAATATCCCCCCATATTTGGGAAGTTCTTAGCCATTATTCCTTTAATAATGCTTTCCATTCTCCATTCTTCTCCCTCTGGGACTCTAATACTGTCTACAATATTCCTCTTGATGGCATCCCACATTTCACATAAACTTTCTTCACTCTTCTTCATTTTTTTTCTTTGTTCTCTACTTACTGCATAATTTCAAATGTCCTATCTTCTACCTCACAGACTCATCCTTCTGCTTTACCTAATCTTCTGCTGATCTTATCACATTTTTTCACTTCATTCACTGCAATTAAGCTCCAGGATTTCTTTTTCTTTCTTATTATTTCTATCAGTATCACTTTATTAAGCTTATCATTTTGTTTTCTGTTTTCATGATTTCACTGTACTGTCTTTCTCTGTTTTTCTGTAGCTCACTGAGCTTCCTTAAAATAGCTATTTTGAATTCTTCATCAGGCAAATCACATATCTCCATTTCCTTGGACTTTGTCTCTAGAAAATTACTGTTACCTTTGTTGATGTCATGTTATATTGATTTTTCAAATTTCTTTAATATTTTGTTAATATATTTGAAACTGAACAGTCACATCCCTCTGGTCCTTCTGACTAGCTTCAGGAGAGAATCACCTTCTGGCAGTCCTGCTAGTAAGTCTGAAGCTTTCTCAGATCTTTTTTACATGATACCTGCTTTACATTTTTCATTTCAACTTACAGCAGAATTCTTAAGCTTGTATGCTTTCTTTCAACCCTGCAAAGCAAGTTCAGTTGCTGATAGACTCCTTTGTGCTTTCCCTAGGGTGGCGCAGCATGCTCAAGTCTATGGTTTTTCCCAGACCTGCACAGTTGGGCCAGAATTTGAGTTGGTCTTATAATTACTCAAAGACAGGATATGCCCCATTATAAACTTTCTGTGAAAATGCACATCATCACTAGTGTGTGTGTGCACTATGTTAACAACAAAATGTGCAGAACCACACTTTAGGAGATATCTTATGCTGCAAGATGTGGGAAGATGAAGACAAGAGGCTCTCAAGACCTTAACTGGGCTCCCAGTAAATGGCCTCTCCATGGGCAGAATGCTCCACTGCCTGTTGCAGTTCTCCCTTAGCAACAGGTCTGGAATGGTCTGCTCAAAACAGTGACACACCAAGCTACATGAAAACAAATTGGCAGCCAGCACATTAAGGTCAAAAATACACTCAAGTTTGTCTAGCACCCAGTGATCTTTTCCACCTGAACAAAACGTCCCTGCTGTCACCACTCAGTGGGCAGTGGCACTGGTGAACAAAGAGCTGTCAGAGAGCAAAAGTGCCCCCCAAACCCCACCACTCTCCCTTCTCCATGCTGGGAGACAGAACTGTGGGTTTGGCTCAGAGGCCTTGTTTCTTTAATTTTCTTTCTTGGGATTTCTTATAACTAAAATAAAAAAAAATCTATTCATGATGAAATAGCAGAAACAGTATTTTCACAGTGCTAGCACCTACATTGCTGGAGGGGGCGGGGGGTGGGGGGACTGTAAACATTTGGTATCAAAAGATATCATTCCAAATCAAAGTTATTCTCTGGAGGTGGGAAAAAAAAAAAAAAAAAAACAAGAAAGGTAAGAGGACAGATTTCATAAGTTGGTAACAAAGAGGAAAGGCTCCAAAAACAGGGTGGAGTTGGGGTCTGCCAGGCACCTGTAAAGGCAAGGACCACTCCCACCTCATGGGATGCCAGGACCCCTCCTAGCAGTGTCCTTGGGCTCAGCAGCCATCATTCTCTGCCTTCACCTATTCAACAACAAGCGCTCCACATTCAGCCCCTTTCCAGGCATGGTTGGGGATGGTATTTGTGTGGGGCATGCCAGGGACTGCTCATGGGCTTGGACATCATCTGTGCAGACCAGGTTTGATTGTGTGCAAAGCCTAATGCATCCACTCCTCACAACATACTGGCCAGAGCCTTGGGGGAGGAGCCAGCCAGGTTGCTTCATTTGGCCTGGGCAGGGCAACCTCTTAATGAGCCCCAACCCCCTTGCCAAAGACCAGTCCTATTGTAGTTTCCAAGAAAGGCATTTTTTAGTCTGGCTCCACCCCTCCCTCACAAACTGCCTGAAACAAGCTCTGCTTCCTCACAGCAAAAGGATAAGTCATTAGAAAAGGAAATTAGAAACAACTGCTTCTAGGCAGGAACACTATGACAAACCTAGACAGTGTGTTAAAAAGCAAAGACATCACTTTGCCAACAAAGTTCTGTAGAGTCAAGGCTATGGTCTTTCCAGTAGGCATGAATGATTTTGAGAGCTGGACCATAAAGAAGGCAGAGGAAGAAAGCACCAAGAATTGGTGCTTTCAAACTGTGGTACTAGAGAAAACTCTCACTGAGAGTCCCTTGAATAACAAGGAGATAAAACCAATCAATCTTAAAGGAAATCAACCCTGACTACTTACTCACTGGAAGGACTGATGCTGAAACCAATACTTTGGCCACCTAATATGAAGAGCAGACTCACTGGAAAAACCCTGATGCTGGGAAAGATTGAAGGTAGAAGGAGAAACGGGCAACAGAGATGGTTGGATGGCATCACTGATGCAATGGACATACACTTGAGCAAACTCCAGGAATTCTGGGGGACAGTGAAGCCTTGCGTGCTGCAGTCCATGGGGTCACAGAAGAGTTGGACACAACTTGGCGACTGAAAAACAACAAGCAGGAAAGGTGCTTGCAGTAGGCAGTGAGGAAATGGGAACACAAGCAGGACAGGAAGTGAGTCCTCAGCTGCCTAAGATGCAAGTGGGAGAGAAAGGGCCTGAGGAGGTAGGAGGTCCCAACACAGAAGATAGTGGCTGCTAGAGACAGCCAAGACGCAAAGAAGAGTGAAGAAGCTGCAGAGCCAGTAAGTCATGAGCATAGGGAAATCCTGAGAACACACAAACCTCAAGAAAGGAGGCCTTGACAGAATGGGGGACTGACGTACAGAAAGGTGACCCCTACAAAATGGCGGACTGAGGCACAAAGAGATGGGACCCTGAAGTGAAAGACGGCCCAAAAGGGGGCCTGAAGCCCAAAGATACGGTGGAGGCACACGCGTGAAAACGGGAGGCTGAGAGCCCAGACACTGGGGTGTGAGAAGAGACCAGAGTTGGGGCAGCAAGGCCTGGGGTGGTGAGGCCCAGACCCGAGAGACCAGAGAGGCCAAGGCCAAGGGCAGGGTATTCACTGGGTGGGCCCCAAGGGGAGCCGCGGTCTGGCCGTGCTCAGCGGCTTCCAGGACCTTGCGTGTGAACTCGCTCACCTTATGGTCCCTTGTGTCCTCCTCAGCCAGGTCCTCTGGCCAGCCCGGGCCTTGTGCCTCCATTTTGCAGAATCCCCCAGATGGCTGTGGGCGGGCTTCTCGTGCGCATGCTCCGCTCGACACCACATGGGAATCCTCCCAGGGGGGTAGCCGTGGGCAGCTCAGCGGGCCTGGGATCCCCAGGCTCCAGAGCATAAGATGCGCCTTTGTCCTTGTGGGACACGTCAGAGGCCAGGCTGCCAGCAGCTGGTGGGCAGTCTAGCTTGAGGCTGCTGTCGACCATGGTGGATGGTGCTGGCCGCTGATCTGCCCGAGTGGCTTCCGTGCCGTCCATCTCACAGTTGCTGCCGTACAAGGCCTCGGTGGTGGCTCAGGCCAGACGTGCCCATAGGCCCCCACTCGTCTCCTTTGGAAGCCTTCTTGGGGTCATCCATGTCCAGCCGGCCACCCGGAGCCCTCAGGCTGCTTTCCTTAAGGGCCCAGCCCATGCCAGAGACCAGGGAGCTCTCGCTCAGGACTGAGCCAGGCCTCCAGCTGCTTCCTGCGCCGTCCAGGTCTTCGGAGACTCTTCAGAGAAGATAAGAGTGAGGCTGCCCCTGTGCTAAGACACAGGTCTCCGGGGAAGGCTGCGGTGGGGTCTCTGGGAGAGGCTGCGGTGGGGCCTTGGGACTGCTTCTGAGTTTTGGGAGGTTGTGATGGAGCCCCTTGGCTCTCGCGCCGTGTCGAGATGCAGAGAGCTTCAAGCTGAAGCGGCGGTAGTGACTGGTGGGTGGAGTCGGGCGGATGGAGCATGTGTCCCTTACTTCCTGCAATATTATTCATCATTAGCGAATCAGCCGGGAAAAGCCATTTGAGTACAACAAGATTTTTATTATCTATCATTTATTATTCTTCCGTCAATCCCAGTACATATGGAATAAGGTTTCAGAATTTCAAACACTCTGAGAAACAAATTCAGCAACTAGAGTGCAGTGTCTAAACACAGTTCTTTTTATCTTTAACCTTAAAATATCCAGTCAAAAGTTGGCATTGGCAGGAGTCCTTTGTAAAATATCACAGACTCCCTTTATTCTTACATGAACTTAAACACTTTCTGAAGCATCAGCATTTCCCAGATTATTGTGTGCGTTGGTTGATTTCCAGAATGTTGGAATCATTGTGTTTGCCAATTTTGTCCGAGTTAATAGATGTGCTGTAGAGACTTGCTGACCTGCCCACTCAGCTATAACTGGACATTCCACTGAAGAAGGTCCTTTTGATTTGACTTACCTATCGTTTTCAAAAAATATAAACTGTATTTGAAACTTCTGATATTTTTTGGTGGAAAAATCTCAAACTCATTTTTAATGAGTTTATGTTACATGAAACAGAACTTTTGGGGAAAACCACTAGTGACATTGTTTGCCAAAGAAGAAACTAGAGCCTTCTCTTTTGAGAAGTGAGGTACAAAGATTACACAAATTTCAGTGATTGATTAACTGAGAATTAAAACTCCCTAAAATCTTATATTGCAAAGTTTATTCATATTTCTAACTTTGAATTTAACCCATTTGACAGGTAAGTGTTTTGTGAGTTCATGCTTTGGCTTATATATGTGGGGAGAAAATATTGTATTAGAGTTTATGTGGATAAACAGTAGAAAGTGACTCTAATTCACTGCTGTATGTCAACTGTATCTCAGTGAAAGTAGAAAAAAAAATGACTAGCTCTTTTAAATAGAGTTAATTAAGAGACGGGAATTCAGATAATCGGTTTGAAATTATAAAACCAGGATTGGAGAACAAAGCTTCTTACAGATGTGGACACCAACTTGGTAGACAGAGGTTCTGCAAGTGTGGGGCAAGCCAAAGGACTAGCAGCTATACTGCTACTGACAAAGGATGTTCACCCAGTTCTGAGCAGTTGGCCACAGTTACATCATGTAATGTAGTTGTGATACGTTTTGCCCTCACTGTCAGGAGAACAAAGGGAGTCAATGGTTCTACTCCCTGAAGTTTTGACTTGTGAGAATGCATTTAAAGGAAGAGACTGTCAAGTCAGATGGTCTGAAATTTAAATTCAGATTGAGTATCCACTTTCTAATTGTGAGATTTTAGACAATTTATCTGACCTCTTTCACCCTTGGTATCCACATCTGTAACATGAGAGTAATTATCCTTTGGGTTAAATGACTTACTACATGTAAAATAATGAAACACTGCCTGAGTCATAGAAAGAGTCTGACAAGTATTTGCTCTCCTTCTGCTCATTCATATTCACCAGTATGTATCACCTGACCCTGTCCCTCACCTGCCTCCTGAAGACTTCTGTTTTGTGTCTATTTATGTGCCTCAAGTTAAAGTGCCCCAAACTGCATTCAACACTTACTTGTGATTCTCAGCGCTGCTCCTCCTCTGGCATCATTTTCTCAGCTTTTTTCGCCTTAGGCAGCAAACTAAATTTATAAACTAAATGTAAACATATTCTTCTCACTCAACTTTATCCAGCCTCCAGTCCCAGAGAACATATCTCTTTGAAACCCTGGTCTGACCTTCCCTCTCAATTACATTGGTTTGATAAGCTTCTTGTCTCAAGTTTAGATTACTCTAATAGGGATAGGCTACCCACTCCGGTATTCTTGGGTTTCCCTGGTGGCTCAGACGGTAAAGAATCCGCCTGCAATGTGGGAGACCTGGGTTTGATATCTGGGCTGGGAAGATCCCCTGAAGAAGGAAATGGCAACCCACTCCAATATTCTTGCCTGGAAAATCCCCATGGACAAAGGAGCCTGGCGGGCTACAGTCCATGAGGTCGCAGAGTCGAACACAACACGACTGAATAACTAAACACAAAATAGTTTCCAGTGTGAGTTCCTATGGAGTCTTTTTCACCTCACTCACCACACACATATACACACCCACACTCTCTTTATTGCAATATGGTTATAACTAAGTTTTTAGGCAAATATTGGCAGTTAACATTATTAAGACAATTTTAAAGGTGCATAAATATAATTATTGCTTTCATTTGATTTGTTGTTTTCCTTGAAGTGAATATTTTTAGGTGCTTTCATTTGCTTAATATTCCACAGATTTCTCTTGATTTATCCCTTTTGTACAGATCTCCTTTCAGTGTATTCAGCTGTAGCTATATGATGTTAGCTGCTGTTCTAAAAATGTGGCCTTCCTTAAGAAGTCTTTCTAAGAAATTTATCATCCACTCGAGTGTTGGTAGACTGTCCTCTTACTCTAGTGAAAATATAACATCTTGAGATGTCTGTTCACCATCTTTCTGAAGATTCTTTTCATGTCTTAACGTCTGTTAGATCCTCTGTTTTCTGAATCCCATATTTTGCTGTTTCTTGGTTTCTTCATTTTTTTTTTTATTTTTTTTTAATTTATTTTAGTTGGGGGCTAATTACTTTACAATATTGTAGTTTTTTTTACATTAGGAACTTTATTTTTTAGGACAGTTTTAGATTTATAGAAAAAATTGAGAGCATAGTACAAAGAATTCCCATATACTGTAAACTATTTCCCCCATTATTAATATTAACATCTTACAATGTGTTTGTTGCAATTAGCAAGCCAGTATTGTTATGTTATCATTAGCTAAAGTCCATACTATACACAGATTTCCTTACTATTTACTTACTGTCCTTTTACAGTTCCAGGATCTCATCAATGTTACGTTACGTTTAGTTGGTATGCCTCTTTAGACTCCTCTTGACTATGTCAGTTTTTTTCCTCATTTTTGATAGCACAAATACTCCATTAATTTCCTTAGAAAGGGTGCATGGAATGCAAACTTTAGAGACATTTCATTTCTGAAATTTCTTTAATTTTGGCTTCCTGTTTTTTTCATAGTTTAGTAAGGTATGAAATTCTATGTTAAATGTAACTTTTTCTCAGCACTTTGAAGCCATTGAACCCCTGTGTTTATTTGGAATGCATTGAATCTCTGAATCTGTTTTGGGGGAAATGGTAATGTTAACGACATCAGATCTCCCAATCCACAAACATGGTGTATCTCTCTTTATTTGTAAGCTTTTTATTTCTCAGATCAAGGTTCTGAAGTTTTCAGTTTAGAGGTTTGCACATCTGTCATTAAATTTATTCCTAAGTGATTTTAGTTTGATGCTATTGTAAATGGTATTTTTATTAATTTAATTTTCCAAATTTTTGTTGCTAGCATTTAGAAATGCAGTCAATTTATGTTTAATGACTTTATATCTTGAGATCTTGGTACATCTGCTTATTCCAATATTTTTATTTTGTGGATTTTCTACATTAATCATATTTTCTAAGAATAATGCTAATTTATCTTCTTTTTCAGTCTGATGTCATTTTATTTTATTTTCGTGTCTAATTTCAATAACTAAGCTCTTCACCAAATATAGAGAAAAGAGGACATTCTTTGCTTGTTTCCAATTTTATAGGGAAAGCTTTCAATTTTTACCATTAATTATGTTAGATTTTTTTTATAAATTCCTTTTGCTAAATTGAGAGAATTCTTTTCAGTTCCTGTTTTTGTGAGATTTTTATGATAAATGGATATTTTTTACCGTATGCTTTTTCAGTATCTACTTATCTGATGATACTGTTTTCTCCTTTATTCTGTTAATATTGTGAATTATATTGAATGATTTTCAGAGGTATAATCAACCTTGATTTCCTGTGCTGAACCCCACTTAATTGTAAAGCATTATCATTTTTATAGAACACTGTATTAGATTAGTAGTATTGTATAAGTGATTTTTGCACTTATCTTTATGAGGAATATTGGTATATATTTTCCTTGTAATTCTATGTCTTATTTGGATATACAGGTTATGCTGCCTCATAAAGTATGTTTGAAAAATGTTTTCTCTTTATCTCTTTTCTGAAAGAATTAGCATATACTTGGTATTATTTCTTCTTTTCATGTATGATAGAATTAACCAGTGAAGCCATTAGGCTTGTGTGCACAAGATGTGAGCACATGTATGTGAAGGATTACTTACTAATTCAATTTGTTTAATAGATAAACGATTTTTCACATAATCTATTTTGACCTAGTAAATCTTTACATTCTTTCAGCGTTTCAATTTTATAAGGCAAAAGTCTGTATTTCGTATGACAATATAGTTATTTCCAACAAGATGGTTGGCTTGAATAAACTAACCACCATATTTCCAGTAACAGACCTAGTAATTGTTGTGGTCCTTTAATGGACCGATACTTGGGGGTACAGAGTCGACCAATAAGAAAAGAAGGAAGAAAAGAGGCTGATAGTCCCTGGTTTACACAGTATGCCAATATAACTCTAGGACAAAGAGCTAGCACCGTCTGCCTAGGCTCAGGGCGCCCTCTCGAAGAGGTCTTGAAAGCCCGGGCAAATAGGTAGACACGGTGGACACCAGTGCTCCGTGGAAGCAGCCTGAAACAGAGAGAGGAAGAGAGCAGATAGCGAGAAAAAATGAGGAAAGACACGGCGACGAGTGCTCTGGTGGAACAAAGGCATTTATTCAACATATTGTGGGCATATATATACTCTCTTACCAGATAGCCCTTTTAGCAGAGATAGGGATCAAAGATCTAACAAGTCATCTAGAAAGCCGGAGGCTAGAATTATTCTCTAGAGAGGGGGTTGTAAAAGTAACTTTACATATCAGAAAGGAGGAGACTTGTAAATGGCTGCTGTTCACCGTATGGAATTTCCATACGAATGAGATACATGAATTTCTATTATCCCCGAAAGCCGGCTTGCCAGCTCTCTGGCACCTGTATTCAGGTGCTGTTAAAGAATATAGAATTCATGCAAGACTGAAAACAGCACACAGGAAGCCTCCTGTTAAACGTATCCTGACAGTAATCTTCTGAATATTTAGTTTTTCTGAAAAAGCACAAATCTAAATGATGAATAGTGTTTTTAACAAACTAAAATGAAAAAAGTAGGTGGGAGGGGCATTCAGGATGGGGAACACATGTAAACCCATGGCTGTTTCATGTCAATGTATGGCAAAAACCACTACAATATTGTTAAGTAATTAGCACCCAACTAAAATAAACAAATTTATTAAAAAATAAAAATAAATAAATAAATAAAATGAAAAAAGTATTTTTGAGTTCACTGAGAAGTGAACCACCTCTGCCATGCCATGTCGTGCTAAGTTGCTTCAATTGTGTCCACTTTGTGCGACCTTATGAACTGTAGCCCACCAGGCTCCTCTATCCATGGGATTCTCCAGGCAAGAATACTGGAGTGGATTGCCATTCCCTTCCTCAATACATGTATCCATTCTTCCCCAAACTCTCCTCCCATCCAGGCTGCCACATCTCTAAATCAATACAATATACCTTTGTAAAATATGCAGATATCTTAAAAATATTATTTTTGAGAAGACTTTCAGGAAACCATAAAAAATAGCAAATGCCTAGAACTGTACCTCCTAATAATTCTGGTAAAAGCAATACAGAACAATAAGAACAAGTAAAACTCCATAAAAAACAGTATTCACAGCATAATCCTAAGACAAAATGCTCACACTTCAAAATAACTATAAATTAAGAAAGAAAAAGCAAATCCCAGGGAGGAATTTCTCTCACTTCTACAATGGAAGCTTCAAGCTTTTTTCAATGAACAAGAGCAGGTGGAAAAAGCTGTAGGGAAGATGAAAGAGTTTTGGTTGTGGTGGATCTAATTTGACCCAAAGCCACAGTCAGAAAGAATAAGTTCACACTAAATGTGAAAAGAAAAATGTGTCCTGAGAGATCACAGCAAGATATACAGGAAGGGAATAGAAAGGATATTCAATTTGAAGTGTCACCTCTTGTTACATCAAGAGAAAAAAAAATTAAAATTATGAAAACAATGTGTGTGGAGTAAAGAAGTAAAAGACACATAGCATAGAGGTCAAATACAGAATAAAATCTGTGTTATAATGGTCTTAAAAATAAAAATATTAAAGACTGAAACAAGGTAAAGAAGGAAAAGAGGCAAAATCAAGCAAGGAGTGAGATTCTTCACTGGGTTGGTCTCTCTCCAATCACTTAGTGAGAACCATACTCTCTTGAAATCTCACCCAGAATTATGCAATTGAGGGTGAGACCGTTATCTTGGCCTTGGTCATGTTTGAAAGGTGCATCTCTTTTAACAGAATACTAAAATTAAAACTGTGGATAGCGAACAGCAGATAGTGAGTCTTCTCCTTTCTCTTTATTTCTTCTCCTCATTTTGAACTTTAAAAGCTCAAAATACCTGTTGGATAATCTTGGGTAAAGGGCAATAATGTTCATGCCTGCCACATGTTGACACTGGAAGTTATCAAAGTAGGTACCTAGATAAGAGCTACATAATTTTATGTCATCTGAGTATATGGTGGAAAATATAGACAGAACACTCTCTGACATAAATTGTTGCAGTTTCTTCTTCAATCCATCTCTGAGAGCAATGGAAATAAAAACAAAAATAAACAAATGGGACCTACTTAAACTCAAAAACTTTTGTCCAGTAGAGGAAACAATAAACAAAATGAAAGACAACCCAGAGATAGGGAGAAAATATTTGCAAATGATGTGACTGATGAGGGATTAGTCTCCAAAATTTACAAACAGCTCATGATGCTTAAAAGCACCAAAACAAACAACCCAATCAACAAAGGACAGAAGACCTAAATGGACACTTCTCCAAAGAAGACATATAGAAGGCCAAGAGTCACATGAAAGGATGTTCAACATCAACTCATTATTGTTGTTGTTGTTCAGTTGCTCAGCCATGTACAACTCTTTGAACCCCATGGACTGCAGTACGCCGTCCCTATCCATCACCAACTCCTAGAGTTTGCTCAAACTCATGCCCACTGAGTCGGTGCTGCCGTCCAACCATTTTGTCCTCTGTCGGCCCCTGCTTCTCCTGCCTTCAATCTTGCCCAGCATCAAGGTCTTTTCCAATGAGTCAGTTCTTCACATCAGGTGGCCAAAGTATTGGAGCTTCAGCTTCAGCATCAGTCTTTCCAATGAATATTCAGGATTTATTTCTTTTAGGATTGACTGGTTTGATCTTCTTGCAGTCCAAGGAACTCTCAAAAGTCTTCTCCAACACCACAGTGCAAAAGCATCAATTCTTCATCGTTCAGCCTGCTTTATGGTCCAACTCTCACATCCATACATGCTTACTGGAAAAACCATAGCTTTGACTATACAGATCTTTGTTAGCAAAGTAATGTCTCTGCTTTTTAATATACTGTCTAGATTGGTCATAGCTTTTCTTCCAAGGAGCAAGAAATTTCATGGCTTCAGTCACCATCTGCAGTGATTTCAGAGCCCAAAAAAATAAAGTCTGTCACTGTTTCCATTGTTTCTCCATATATTTGCAAAGAAGTGATGGGACAGATGCCATGATCTTCTTTTTTTGAATGTTGAATTTTAAGCCAACTTTTTTACTCTCCTCTTTCACTTTCATCAAGAGGCCCTTTAGTTCCTCTTCACTTTCTGTCATAAGGTTGATGTCAGCTATGTATCTGAGGTTATTGATATTTCTCGTGGATACCTTGATTCCAGCTTGTGCTTCATGCAGCCCAGCATTTAGCATGATGTACTCTGCATAGATGTTAAATAAGCAGGGTGACAATATACAGCCTTGACGTACTCCTTTTCCTATTTGGAACCAGTCTGTTGTTCCATGTCATGTTCTAACTGTTGCTTCTTGACCTGCATACAGGTTTCTCAGGAGGCAGGTGAGATGGTCTGGTATTCCCATCTCTTTAAGAATTTTCCATAGTTTGTTATGATCCACACAGTCAAAGGCTTTAGCATAGTCAATGAAGCAGAAGCAGATGTTTTTCTGGAATTCTCTTGCTTTTTCTGTGACCCAGCAGATGTTGGCAATTGATCTCTGGTTCTTCTGCCCTTTCTAAATCCAGCTTGAACATCTGGGAGTTTTGGTTCACATACTGTTGAAGCCTAGCTTGGAGAATTTTGAGCATTACTTTGCTAGCATGTGAAATGAGTGCAATTTTGTGGTAGTTTGAACATTCTTTGGCTCTGCCTTTCTATGGGATTGGAATGAAAACTGACCTTTTCCTGTCCTGTGGCCACTGCTGAGTTTTCCAAATTTGCATGCATATTGAATGCAGCACTTCAACATCATCATATTTTAGGATTTGAAATAGCTCAGCTGGAATTCCATCACCTCTACTAGCTTTGTTTGTAGTGATGCTTCCTAAGACCCACTTGACTTCAAATCAAAACTACAATGAGATCACCTCACACCAGTCAGAATGGCCATCATCAAAAAAGCTACAAACAATAATGCTGGAGAGGGTGTGGAGAGAAGGGAACTCTCTTACACTGTTGGAGGGAATGTAAATTGGTGCAACCACTATGGAGAACAGTATGGAAGTTCCATAAGAAACTAAAAATATATATACCACATGATTCAACAATCCGACTCCTGGACTTATATCCAGAGAAAAACATAGTTTGAAATGATACCTGTGCCCTAGTGTTCATTGCAGCACAGTTTACAGTAGCCAAGACATGGAAACAACTTAAATGTCCATTGACAGAGGAATGGATCGAGAATATGTGATACATATATATACAATAGAATATTACTCAGCCATAAAGAAGAATGAAATAATGCCATTTGCAGCAACATCAGTGGACCTGAAGATTATCATACCAAGTGAAGTAAGCCAGACAGAAAAAGAAAGATATCATATGATACTGCTTATAGACAGAATCTAAAAACAAATGATACACACAAACTTACTTACAAAATGGAAAGAGACTCATAGACTTAGAGAATGAACTTATGGTTACCAGGAAGGAAGAGCTGGAGGGAGGGACAGATTGGAAGCTTGGGGCTGGTATTTACACACTGCTTCATTTAAAATAGATAACCAACAAGGACCTACTGTATAGCACAGGGAACTCTGCTCACTACTCTGTAATAACCTGAATGCGGAAAGAATTCTAAAAAGAATAGATGCATGTATATGTATAGTTGAATCACTCTGCTATACACCTGAAACTAACATTGTTAATCAACTATACTTTATCTTTGGAGGAAAAGATGGAAAGGACCAGACACTTTTTACTTGATATATGTCTCAGTCATCTGTGGTTTCAAAAATAAGCACATATTACTTTTATAATTAAGGCATCAATAAAGATAGTAAAAGTTAATTTCAAGATGTCCCTGTGATACTGTTTCTCAAATGTATCTAAATAAATTTAAATATGTCTCAATTAAATTTTTTAAAAAGTATTCAGTGTTCCATTTATTGCCAGATTGAAGACAAGAGGGCCACATGATGATAAATTCAGGCAGCCTCTACAAACTGAGAGTGACCCCCAGCTGACAGTCGGCAAGAAAATGAAGCTCTCAGTTCTGAAACCACAGAAATCGAGTTCTTCCAACAACCTAAATGAGTTTGGAAAAAAATTCTTCCCCAGAGCCCCCAGAAGAAAATGCAAAGCCCTGCCCACATCCTGATTTTAGCCTGAGCAGAGAATCCAGCCATGCCATACCAGACTTCTAATTTATGGAATAACTGGGTATTTAAATCACTATGTTTATGGTAATTTATTATACATCAATAAATTTTTAATGTGAACTGATACTTGGAGAAGAACATTGAATCCCAAAGGTACCAATATCAACTTATTGATGAAGTATGTAAACACAGGCTCAATAATTTTTTTCCCTAAGGAGCCTGATCAAACTTTGATCCTAAAGGAAGCTCATTTTCCAAGCTTCCAAACAAGTTACTGAGATCCACAGAGAATGAGATGCATTCACATTATCAGCCAGATGATGATTTGGAGACAGAAAGCAGTTGCGTTTGCCTGGCCCTGAAGACATTATATGCAAATCCACAAATAGATGGGTGTTGCCTCCTCCATTGTTAGAACCTTTGTATCCTTCAGGCCAGGGAAAGGGAAAGAACACTTAAGGCCTGGGAGATCTCCAGGTAGAAGGAAATTGGACAGCGAGTCTTCTCTGTTCTGATGTTTTCATTCCCACCACTACAGCAGTGGAGAGGTGTGGGAGGCCACCTGCCCTTCTTAAACAATTCACTGGGATTTTGAGGTAAGATTGGATAAAGGGAATAGGGAGGAGAAATGCAGAATCATATGGGGACAGTCAGCATGTTCACTAAGTCTGGTGCTGACTTTCAAAAAGGTAACAGGGAGAGACCCTGATGCTGGGAAAAACTGAAGACAAAAGGAGAAGGGGGTAACAGAGGATGAGATAGTTAGATAATATCACCAACTCATTGGAGATAAATTTGAGCAAACTCCGGGATATAGTGTTGGATAGAGGAGCCTAGTGTGCTGCGGTCCATGGAGTTGCAAAGAGTCAGAGATGACTTGACAACTGAACAACAAACAAACAACAAGAGGGAGAGAGTGAGTTGAGCAGTGAGCACACTGGGTATCACACTGACTTCTCCATCCAAGCTTCAGGAATTTCCATAGGAAGTGGTCCCAAGTACCACTCTGGACTCCTTTCCTCTCTTGCTGTATGGCTTTGGCCAGCCTAGTCGTCCTTCAAAATATTGTTTCTTTATCTCTCAAATGTGAACATTGCTTTAGGCCCCTGCTAGTCAGTCCCGGGAGAAGGCAATGGCAACCCACTCCAGTACTCTTGCATGGAAAATTCCATGGACGGAGGAGCCTAGTAGGCTGCAGTCCATGGGGTCGAGAAAAGTTGGACATGACTGAGGGACTTCACTTTCACTTTTCATTTTCATGCATTGGAGAAGGAAACGGCAACCCACTCCAGTGTTCTTGCCTGGAGAATCCCAGGGATGGTGGAGCCTGGTGGGCTGCCGTCTGGGGTCGCACAGAGTCGGGCACGACTGACGCGACTTAGTAGCAGCAGCAGTCAGTCCCGAGGAGGTGAGGAGTTGCAGCTGAGATTTGAAAACATGAAAAGACAGTTGCGAGAAGAAAGTTGAAAGATAGGGAGTCATCGCTCACTGTCCCAACAGTCACACTTGAGCCCCAGTGGAACAAGTCTTCAGCCTAGAAACAAAGAATCTGAATCTCTCCCTGATGTAATGTTCTTTTCTTATTTCCACACAGATCACACCACTGTCAATAATGGTTGTGGAAAATGACTCTTCAGTAACTGAGTTCATCCTAGTGGGATTTACAGACCTCACTCAACTCCAGTTACCCCTCTTCTTACTCTTCTTAATGAACTATATAGTCACTGTGGTAGGGAATTTGAGCTTAATTAATCTGATATACCTGAATGCTCATCTTCATACTCCCATGTATTTCTTCATCTTCAATCTATCTTTCATAGATCTCTGCCACTCCTTGGTCATTACCCCTAAACTGCTGATGAGCTTTGTGTCAGAGAACACCATCTCCTTTGAAGGATGCATGGCTCAACTGTTTTTTTTCTGTTTCTTTGTCCATTCTGAATGCTATGTGTTGACAGCCATGGCCTATGATCGCTATGTGGCCATCTGTAAGCCCCTTTGGTACACAGTCACTATGTCCCCTCAGGTCTGTTCTCTGCTCATGTTTGGTTCATATGCAATGGGGTTTGCTGGTGCCATGGTCCACACGGGGGACATGGTTAGACTGTCCTTTTGTGATTCCAGCATCATCAATCACTATATATGTGACATCTTCCCCCTCCTCCAGCTATCCTGCAGCCACACTGATGCCAGTGAGCTGGTGGATTCCATTGTTGTGAGCACAGTTGTAATAATATCTAGCTTCATCATTTTTGTTTCTTATGCTTTGATCCTCTCCAATATCCTCCACATCTCATCAGCTCAGGGTTGGTCCAAAGCCTTCAGTACATGTGGCTCCCACATAATAACTATTGCCCTCTTCTATGGTTCTGGGTTGTTCACACATCTCAGGACCTCTTCAGATGGTTCCATAAGCCAGCGGAAGTTCTTATCAGTATTTTATACCAATATAGTCCCCATGTTGAACCCCGTCATCTATAGTCTAAGGAATAAGGATGTCAGACTTGCAGTGAAGAAAACCCTGAAGAGAGTTGCAAACTAAGCAGAACCAGGTGTGTGTGTGTGTACCCGTGCTTTGTGTACGTGTGAATGTTTTTCCATAATTTTCTTCAGAACAAGGTTTTTGCCTGAGATCCGTTTTGCTCTCTAATAGTGCCATTTAAACACGCAAATATTATTGAGTCCCATGATTGTTCTCAGATCCATGCTTACTCACTGAATGAGCTCTATCCTTAACAGTGGGCTCAGTTTGATTCCTCCTCTTTTTTAGACCACCTCGCACTTTGCCTTTCCATGTACTTTTCATATATCAGCATGAATGTGGAATGCTGACTGATGAGGCCACCCCTCTCTGTTTTCCCTGAGAACAATGTTAATATGGACCTTTCTGTGTTTAGCCATTTTAGGAATTTCTACTGTATAAGTTATAAATTTTCTAGAATTTCCGAGCTCTTTTAGTCATGTTTTCTATAATACTGCATTTCCAGACTCAGCAAAGCTTCAGTGGTATCTGTGAAATATTTATGATTAGTCAACAGGGATCACAAGTATTCACTTATAAGGTTAAGTATGAAATGTGTTAGTACCAAGTAGGAACTGAGAGAAATGAACCTAGTTACTTTAAAATTAACTCAGTCTGACTTATATTATAATAGTAATAGCATCAAGGATATGATATATATGTATATATGCATGTATTGTTCATGCTCAGTCACTGTATCTGACTCATAATTTTGTTTACATTCCCGCTTCATCAAATAGAATTTGACCATCTATTGTTTATTCCTTTCTCCTACACGTGGTTAGACTAGAATCTCACAAAAATAAATCTTGATGAAATTAATAGCTTGAGCTTGTTTGATACAGGTTTTCTCTAAAGCAAACTAGGAACTTCCCTGGCAGTCCAGTGGTTAAGATTCTGTGTTTCTACTGCAGGGGGTGCAGGTTTGATCCCTGGTTGGGGAACAAAGATCCATCATGCTGTGCGAAGCAAACTAAAAGTTTATGTTTGTAAAAACTTTCCTTTTTTTCTGGAAATGAGTTTTCTTAAAATCTGTGGCTATAAATCTTCAAAATTGAAAAAAGGTCTGTTTTGATACAATAGAAAGAAATGCCATTCTTTTGTCAGTTTGAAGTACAGCCTGTTGGATTTCTGATAAAGCAGGTCTAGTGATGATGGACTCCCTCAGCTTTTGCTTATTCCTGAGTCTATTGTAGCATAGGTGTCTTTCAAACTGACTATTGCTTCAAGTAACCAGCACTCCTGTTTGCAAAGTAACATGTTCCTCCTGAAGAATTTAGATTCCTTTTATAAAAAAGAACTGCTTGGTTTGGTTACAACATAAATTAGGTAAAGCATGCAATTTTAACTTCAGAAACTTAAGATAAAATAGGCATGTGTTGTACTACTTATTATATGAAATTTAAAACCTGTCTCCAAAATGTAACCTATGCTTACATTAGTTGTTTAGTCTAATTGTTGCTGTTTAGTCACCACAATGTAGCCCACCAGGCTCCTCTGTCCATGGGTTTTCCCAGGCAAGAATACTGGAATGGTTTGCCATTTCCTTCTCTAGAGGATCTTCCCTACACAGGGATAGAACCACATCTCCTGCATTGGCAGGCGTATTCTTTACCACTGAGCCACCAGGAAAGCCCCATGCCTAAGTTAGTAGAAGATAATAAACCAAGTAAATAAATTAGCTGTGCCTGCAAAGCAACTGTGACATTTTTGGAACACAGAATATATTGGTAAGTGGAGAAAACCCTCCTATACCACTGTTCCAGTCTGAGATGTTTGCTTTTAGGCTAACTGCAGAGTTGTCATCCTTTGAATTTACTAGTCTTCTGAATTTACTCTTTCCTAAATCCTAAGGCTTACTCATTCTCTTGTTGTATCTCAGGAAATGGTACATGTATATTGAAAGCAGATTAAATCAGAGTGCACATGAAATGCTACCATCTCTGTAAAATCAATCGGATAATATATGTATAGCATATACATAGTATTAATTTTTAATACGCCTATGTAAAAATTTTTGTACAAATGTCCGAAAACATATGTGATCAGTCTCTTTCTGATAGATAACTAGGTTAATCCACGTCTTTTGTTATTACCCCAAAAAATTGAAATTAATAAACCAATACATAAGTTGTTAGTCATGTGTAAAAATTTTTAGAGTGCATTTATTAAGCCTAAGAACACATACACACACACACACACACACATATATATATATATGACTATTTAATGACTATTGTCCAGTTGCCCTAATGGAATATATTTCTTTTAGTGTATTAAATGGCTTCTTGGTACAAATACCTCCTTCTGTACTTTTTTTCATGATGCTGGGGCTAAGCCTCTGGATATTATTTTTCTACTTTGCCAGCTGGCTTACTGTTTGGTTCCACCAGTATCCAATGCCGCTGCCAGAGATAAAAAGCATCTTGAAAATATGAAGACAGATTGAAACAAGTTAAGGGAAAATGACCTGAATTTTTTTGGCATCCATTTAATCACATGCAAGTAAAAAACAGCAAGCGTTCCACTCCCAAATGTCATATTGAATATTATGTAAATAAACCACTAGCTGGAGTTGAAAATATAAGTTCACTGTTTCAATAAATATGAGAAAACAAATGTGTAGGCATGTATCTTGGAGGATAAGCTTCCATTCACTGTCATGTTGATAAGATTCACTGCCCAGCTTCCTATTATCGAATCCATGTAGGAGAGAAACACTTCCCCTATGTCTCTAGGCTCACAGAAAAGAGACACACTGACCTAGTTGCATGCTTCCACCTGAGAAATTAATCTGAATGGGAATGATATGAGTGCAGTGAGACAGTTGGGAACCATTTTGGTGGCTGCAGAAGTATCCAGGGCCCATGTCAGTTGTAAAGAGCAGGGGTGTGGCATTGTGTCAAGACCGTTTCTGCTGAAATATGCCCTGATCCTGGCCTCTGGGTTGCCTTGGTTCTGCCTTTTCTCCAAGTGTAGTTTTACAGTCTCACACCAACTGCCTACAACCTCAGTGTTCTTTTTACAAATTCCTAGGGTCACTTGCTTATCAACATAAACCCCGAGAATGATATTTTCCCCTGCATCCATACATGCCAAATCATGGAAAAACTGGCAAAAACTGTGTACAGTATATGAAAAGTTAAACATTGTGAAAACTGGCTTTAAGGCGTTCTGATTCATAAGTAATAATCAAAAGTGATAGTTTTTATAACCTCCTCTGTACCTCACTTATCAAAAGAGAAACTTCCAGCTACAACTTCCCAAAAGTGTAGCAGATGAGGTTTATGTTACATGAAAAAGACTCATTATTGGGAAAGCTGATAATATTATTACTTGCCAGAGAAGGAAGCTGGAAGTTTCTCTTTTGATAAGTGAGGTACAGAGAAGGTTATAAAAACTATCACTTTTGATTATTACTTATGAATCAGAACGCCTTAAAGCCAGTTTTCACAATGTTTAACTTTTCATATACTGTACACAGTTTTTGCCAGTTTTTCCATGATTTGGCATGTATGGATGCAGGGGAAAATATCATTCTCGGGGTTTATGTTGATAAGCAAGTGACCCTAGGAATTTGTAAAAAGAACACTGAGGTTGTAGGCAGTTGGTGTGAGACTGTAAAACTACACTTGGAGAAAAGGCAGAACCAAGGCAACCCAGAGGCCAGGATCAGGGCATATTTCAGCAGAAATGGTCTTGACACTAGAAACTGTTAGAGATGAGTTACATGCAAATTTTGCTTATATTAAAAACTACGAAGAAGAGAGTATCAAAAAAGACTTGGTTCACCTGGATTGTCTAATTTAAGCTACTTTCAAATCACATTCTCAGGATGTTTGGTGATAGCACTGTGCACTTTGGTGCTCAGTGAAAATCAGCATAATGTTGACTTAACTCACTATGGACTGTGGAGCCCACAATGTTTATTTAGGATTAAATGTAAAATAGAAGAGAATCAACAAAACACAAGAACTCATTGCTCTTTGGCTCTCTGCTCCACACTCTTCTTGCCTGTATATTTCCCAGGTTAGAAACTTGTTGCATACATATCAAAAACACCCTTGACATCTTGATACAATGGCAAATGATTGAAACATGTCCCTTGCCCTGGAAGATGTGATAGTCTGTGGTGGAACCTGACAAACACTTATACCCACAGGATAATAGGTACATTGGTACCCAAGCATTTAAGATTGGCTTAAGAGGCTGGGAGACTTAATGGAGAAAGTAATGTTTAAACAGAGAACAGAAGAAGGAAATGAGTTAACTGAACAAAAGTAGAAGTGTGTATTGTTGGATAAAAGTGTGGGAGCAGGACAAGGAGAGCACATTCAAGAAGGAAAAGCATGAAGATGACAAAGTATGACAAAGTATGAAGCACTCCAGGGAGAGCATAAGCATGAAGTGGAATTTATATGGCAGTTACAAATTAGGATTGAAAGGAAATACAATAAAACGTTAACAGCAATTCTTTTTGGATGATGTCTAAGATGTGGCCTAGAATTTAGGGTAAGGATCTTCTCAGTTGCAACAGAAGCTGTAATGTAGTCAGGTGTCCAAAACTAAGGCTGGGCATCAATAGAAGAAGCTAGGGGAGATTGCAGCAGGCCAAAGAGGATGAAGACTCAGAGATTCAACATATACCCACCAAATATTGAGTGTAGGAATGGGGCTAATATCTCTGATTAATGGGCATAAATACCAATATTGCCCATTTTGGTTTACTTTCAGCTCAGAAGCTGAAACCAACCTGGATGAGATAGGGTCAGGGTGTGTGTCGTACCCGAGCTCACAGCCCCTGTGGAAGAAGAGGAATTTCCTCACAGAGCCGGACAGTTAACAGTGACCACTCAAGGCTTGTAGTAAGGAAGAAGAGTTTATTGAAAAGAAATAAACAGACTTCTGACATAGACATCAGAAGAGGGTAAAACACTGCCCTTCCCCCACCACAGTCATGGTTAACTTGAGCAGAGCTTTATATACCTTCTAGTCAGCTACTAACAATAGATTAAAAGAATACTTCAAGGTTGTATAAGTTTTAGCAGACCCCTTTCCCAGGGCATACATCTTGAGATAACATCAGCACAAGATTGACCAAAAGGAACAAGTTCCTGTTAAGGAGGAAAGAACATGCCTCTGAGCAAGGTATATTATAACTAGCACAAGGTCTGCTACAGAATGTATACCTCCCTAAGGGCCTTGGACTACTTATCAACCTGCCTAAAGAATGCTATCTATCAAAATGAATATAGATGAACCAGCAGAACACAAACCTCAATACTTGAGACTGTGTGTTACAGGAAAGCATAGAGAGACACCTCCCTTTCCAGGGTTACTAGCCTGAAAAACTCATGCTCTTTTCTCTATACCTCTATTATTCAGAAATAATAATAATAATAATTCATTTAGTGTTGGCTCTAAATGAATTCACTGCTCTGATCTTTCTTGCAGTGATGACTCTCCTAAATAATTAGTGGTAATACTCATTGATTGATTAATTCAATCATTCTACAAAAAAATTTTGAACACCTATCATAGTAGATGCTACATGTGGAATATAATACAGAACAAAACAGAGTTCCCTACATTCATGAACTCACACTATGGTGAGGAACTGTAGTTATGAAATATCCTGTTTCTCTAATTATATCAAACAGAAAATGGATCAACATATGATTAAGAAAAGTCAGTGCATGAAGGGAGCAATTTGGTTTCACTCAGATAAAAGTGACCCTTTTTCATTTGTGATTAATATTGCTTCTTTTTTTAAAGGAGAGAAGGTTTTGTGTTTTTTGTTTGTTTTGGTATCACCTAATCTTTCCCAAGTATCATCAGAATTACAATTGTAATTAACAAATGAAAAGCACCAAATAATTTATTTCATTATGAAAGTGAATGTTAATGGGTGTTTGCCCTATGGAGTTCATGGTGGGATTTACTCTGACTCACAGTCTCCTAATAACCATTGAAGAGGAAGTAAACTCTTAGCTAAGATCACCAAGAAAACCTGTTTGGAAGATTTTGATCTTCTAGCACCTGTTTCTTAAACTTTCTCTTCTAAGTAAGATAGACAGTTGGAGGTTAAGACAAAAACCCAATAATATTAAACTCATTTAACTGGCTTAGAGAACCCAGATGAGGGAGAAACCTTTGGGATCTAGGGCTAGGCATAGATTTTTAAGACTTGGCATCAAAAGCACAGTCTATAAAAGAAAAAACTTGCAAATTTAAACTCACCAAAATTAAATATTTTGGCTCAGTCAAATACTCTGTTCAAAAGATAAAAAGAAAGGGAGATAGAGATAAAATGTTTGCAAACATAAAATCTCACAAAAATATCAAGATTATATAAAAAAAAAAAACCCTCAAAACGTAAAGAAGTAGAAAATGTGAAAAAGATGAATAGACATTTCACTGAAGATGAGGAGGGTCTTAAAGATGTTCAGCATTATCAGGGAAATACAATTAAAATCACAATGAAATAACACTGCATGTTTATCAGAATGACTAAAATAAAAAATAATGACAGCACCAAATGCTGACAGTGATACAGAAAAACTAGAACAATCATAAATTCAGGGTGGGAATATAAAATGTTAAAAATCACTCTGGAAAACAATTTGTTAGTTCCTTCTAAAACTGAACATGTGACTACCTAGCAGTTACAACCTTGGGCATGCACTCCAAAGCAAGGAAAACTTATCTTCACACAGAAATGTGGATGAACTATTGATACAGGTAATAGTCGAGATGAATTTCAAGGGAATTACACTAAGTGAAAAGAGTCAGTCTCAAAATGTTACATATTATTCCATTTTTATGATATTAATTAAATGAAAAGTAATATAGATAGCAGACCAGTGGCTTAAGGACTAGAGTTAAAAACTGGGAATGAAGTTTAAGGAGGAAGATAAATATAACAAATTAAGAACATCACAAAAGATCTTTGTGGTGATAAATCTGTACATTGAAATACTGAGGTATTGAACATACAAACCTACATATGTGACAACACTTGTATAGAACTATATATATACACATATATGAATGAATCAAAGTAAGACTGGGAAATCTGAATAAGATCAATGCATTGTATCAGTGTCAATATCCTGGTTGTGCTGCTATATTATAGTCTTGAGGTGTTACCATTGGGGGAAGTTGAATAGAAAGTACACAGCATCCCTGTATTACTTTAATAACTGCATGTGAATCTACTATTTTAAAAGGTTTAATTTTTAAAAAGATGAAAGATACAGGGTTTTATCTCAGAAATAGAAATTAGATCATTTAAGGGAATTTTTAAAATTATAATCTCCTTGAAACTAAAATCTTAAGATATCACCCATTTAGATGAATTTTTTTATTATCTTGAATTTAACTCGAGATGAACAATATCATTGTAGGGCTCCCCTGGTAGCTAAGCTGGTAAAGAATCTGCCTGCAATGCAGGAGACCCTGGTTTGATTCCTGGATCAGGGAAATCCCCTGGAGAAGGGATAGGCTACCCACTCCAGTGTTCTTGGGGCTTCCCTGGTGACTCAGATAGTAAAGAATCCACCTGCAATGTGGAATACCTGAGTTTGATCCCTGGGTTGGGAAGATGCCCTGGAGAAGGGAACAGCTTCCCACTCCAGTATACTTGCCTGGAGAATTCCATGAACTGAGGAGCCTAGTAGGCTACAGTGAGGTCACAAAGAGTCAGACATGACTGAGCAACTTTGACTTCACTCAGCAACATTGTACATACTAGTACAGCTTTCTTAAGTTTTAGTCTGTCCTTCACACATATTGTTATGGGGCATCCTATGTGCATGCTGCTCCTATCTGAATGAATTTCCCCACTAATAAAGCTACCCAAACACACCAGGGGATTCTGAAGATTCAAGATGGGCCCACTGGGAAGATGGCTGAGCACCAAAATCACAATTATTGAACAACCATTGACAGAAAGACACTGAAACCCCCCCCCAAAAAAATAGCCCACATCCAAAGACAAAGGAGAAGCTGCAACAAGACAGTAGGAGGGATGCAATCGTGATAAAATCAAATCCCGTACCTTCGGGGTCCAGCAGCCCACAAACTGGAGTACAGTTATACCACCAGAGTTTCTCACTATTGTGAAGGTCCTGAACCCCACATCACATTTTCTGTTACATAGCCTCATCCACCAGCGGGCAGACAGGAGAAGCAAGAATTACAATCCTCTCACTGTCAGAATGAAAACCACAATCACAGAAAGTTAATCAGAATGTGAATGCAGAGGATTATGTCCTCTGCATAGGAAGCAACAAGGTAAAACCCCAGAAAAGCAACTACATGAAGTGGAGATAGGCAACCTTCCAGAAAAGAATTCAGAATAATGATAGTGAAGATGATCCATGATCTCAGAAAAAGAATGGAGGCAAAGATTGAGAAGATGCAAGAAATATTTAATAAAGCCCTAGAAGAAGAAAAGAGCAAAACAAATGCCAAAGGAACTTCTATAGGCAGGAAATACAAGAGAAGGAAAAGATCTACAAAAACAAACCCAAAACAATTAAGAGAGTGGTAATAGGATCATACATATCAATAATTACCTTAAATGTAAATGGATTAAATGCACCAACCAAAAGACATAGACTGGCTGGGTGGGTACAAAAACAAGACCTGTGTATGTGCTGTCTACAAGAGACCCACCTCAGACCCAGGGACATACACAGATTGGAAGTATGGGGATGGGAGAAGGTGTTCCACACAAATGGAAATCAAAAGAAAGCTGGAGTAGCAATACTCATATCAGACAAAATAGACTTTAAAACGAAGACTGTTATGAGAGACAAAGAAGAACACTACATAATGATCAAGGGATCAGTCCAAAGAAGACATAACAATTGTAAATATATATGCATCTGACATAGGAGCACCTCAGTATGTAAAGCAAATACTAACAACCATAGTGGGACAAATTGATGGTAACACAATAATATTGGGGAACTTTGACACCCCCTTTTCATCAATGGACAGATCATCCATACAGATAACTAATAAGGAAGCACAAGTCTTAAATGACCCTTTAGACAAATTGGACTTAGTTGATACTTGTAGAGCATGTCATCCAAAAGCAGCAAACTACACATTCTTAAGTACACATGGAACATTCTCCAGGATTGACCACATACTGGGCCACAGGCAAGCCTTGGTAAATTTAAGAAATGTGACATCATATCAAGCATCTTTTCCGATCACAACTCTATGAGATTAGAAATAAACTATAAGAAAAAAACTATAAACACAAACACATGGCAGCCAATCAGTATGCTACTAAACAACCAGTGGATCACTGAAGTAATCAAAGAGGAAATGAGAAAATACCTATTTGGGTTTTTTGGTTGTTGTGCAATGGTCCAAAACCTATTGGTTGCAGCAAAAGCAGTTCTAAGTGGGAAGTTTATAGCAATACAGTCTTATCGCAAGAAACAAGAAAAATCTCAAATAAACAACCTTACATATAAGACAACTAGAGAAAGAAGGAAAAACAAAACCTAAAGTTAGTAGAAGGAAAGAAATTATAAGGATCAGAGCAGAAATAAATGAAAGAGACAAAAAATAATTGCAAAGATCAATGAAACTAAAAGCTAGTTCTCTGAAAAGAAATAAAATTGATAAACCTTTAGCCAGACTCATCAAGAAAAAAAGGGAGAAGACACAATAAAACGAGAAATGAAAAAAGAGAAGGTACAAATGACTTCACAGAATTACAAAGGATCATGAGACTCCTACAACCAACTGTATGCCAAGCAAATGAGCAACCTGGAATGAATGGACAAATTCTTAGAAAGGTACAGTCTCCCAAGACTAAACCAGGAAGAAATAGAAAATATGAACAGACCGATCACAAGCACTGAAATTGAAATGATTAAAAAGCTCCCAACAAACAAGTCCTGATGGCTTCACAGGTAAATTCTGTCAAACATTTTGGGGAAGAGTTAACCCCTATCCTTTCGAAACTGTTCCAAAAAATTGCAGAGGAAGGAAAACTTCCAAACTCATTCTATAAGGCCACCATCACCCTGATACCAAAACCAGACAGAGACATCACACGAAAAAAGATGCAGGCCGATATCACTGATGAACATAGATGCAAAAATCCTCAACAAAATACCAGCAATCTGAATTCAACAATACATTAGAAAGATCATACGTCATGATGAAATGGGATTCATCCCTGGAATGCAAGGATTTTTCAGTGTCCACAAACCAATCAGTGTGATACACCATATCAACAAACTGAAGAATTTGTTGGATATATGAAAAAAGAAAAAAAAAAATGAAAGTGGCCACCATCCAGAGCAGCGGATGAGTGTAGGGGATGGGAAACAAGGTACCGAGGAAGTGGAATTCTGTGTCAGGGGCTGGAAACAGCCTTGCAGAATGTGGCTGTGCTCCCATAGGCTGGTCTATGAGCTCTGGTGAGAGAAGACAGCAGAGAGAAGGTTGCAGGACGGAGTAGTGTGCTGCCAGTGAGACCACTGGTTCCTGAGCACACCAAGATCTTTCCAGAGACTCCTTGAAGCTCTTGAGGAAATTTCACAGGAGTTGAGTTCCAGCATTAGCTAGTGCAAGTACAAGTAGGTGAAAATGATGTCTTTTAATGAATCATTATTAGTTTTGCAGTGTTAGAATTAGAGGTTGTCTAGTACAACTGGCCCCATTCATGGTAAAATACCTTTTAAGACATTTCTGGCAAATGGTCATTCAGCTTCTTCCCAGTTATTTATAGTAACAATCACTTGGAAGAAGAGCCAATCAGATTATAAATATCACGAATTTGACAAATCCCAGACTCTATTAAATCAGTGCAAAACCACCTGCAAAACCCACCAACCCTTTAAAATGTTGCCAAGCAGTAAAACAATAATTACTTTTAATTCGCAGAATATTAAGTTCCTATAGGAAGAAGGATTATAATTTTAAAAAAAATCATAACACTCTTCTTGCCGTCTAGAAATAAATTAACCTGGAGAGGAGACAGATATTCCGAGCACATTGCTGTTAGAGGATCAACATGTACAGAATTTTAAAATATTTATATTTGTTTTATGAAAAATTTTATAAATTTTAATTATGATTGTCATAAATTTCCTAGTGTGATTTTTAAATACAAAAAAAAAGAAAAAGCCAAATCAGTACAAGAATGGAGACACAACTCACAAGGAAAACTTTTAAACACTGAACCAAGTAGTTCATTTAGGCAGCCACCAGGTTGTGCTGCTGACTCAGTGAAGCTGTTTTTTAAAAAAGTAAATTTTGCTTAAAATTTATATTTTGCATCTTCTTAGGCCCTGGATGTATAACCAGAGATTTTACATAACTTCTTATATAAAATTTTCAGTTCATTATTAAAAACTTTTTTAAATGATGTTTTTAGAGAAAAATTAAAAATTTAAATTAAGCAGGTTGAATATATTCAATCTGCAAAACTTACTGGACACTGACTGTGTTGTGTGATAAAGAATGAATGGATGAGACATGATAATCACAATGTAAATAACATACACAAATATTAACTAATTATTCCAGTGTAATAAATACCTAGAATCTAAGCTCCAAGTATTTTTTGTTTTCTTTTCTTTGTTGCCCTATTGCCAATACCTGGAATATAGTAGGAGTGCAGTAAAAAGTTATATATAAAGTGTCATGAACATAAAAACTAGTTTTAAATGTTCAGCAATATAATTTATGTTCTGTAAAGCAGTATGTGTAAACGATTTGATAAAAATTTAAATTTAGAAATCCCAGGACTCTGATATATACCTCTTAGTGAAAGGGTTTGTAGCTCAGTCATTTCTGATCTTTGAGACCCCATGGACTGTAGCCCTCCAGGCTCCACTGTCCACAGAATTCTCCAGGCAAGAATATTGGAGTGGGTTGGCATTGCCTTCTCCAGGGGATCCTCCCAACAAAGGGATCAAACCTGGGCCTCCTGCACAGCAGGCAGATTATTTACCATCTGAGCTAAAGGGAAGCCTATAAGGAGTAACCTTATTTGCCATTTTTTAGTATAAGTGCTGTCAAAAGGATAAATTCTATCCTTTGTGTATTCTCACCAGAATATTTTATATCACTAAATTGTATTATGACATTATTTGTACGTATTTTACTTTCAGTATCCAAAATCATGTGACAACAACTTTTTTTTAACTATACACAATGTCCCTGAAGATTCTGACATATTACCAGAATGAGGTTGACCCATCCTCCAAGAGAGTTATTGTTGAAAACAAAGCAAAGTTAAATGTTCTCTTATAGCTGACTTTTTTCATCCAGCCCTGGAGACGAACTTTTTAAGAACATGTACAAATTTCTACTTTGGAATCGAAACCAAAGTAAACTATATTTGGGGCACCAACACTGAGTCTATCTTCTCTTTCATGCTGACTTAGAACCATTTCTCCAGATTGTTCACTCTCTGTTCCTCTCATATTTCTCTATTTCATATTCCTATTTTTTTTTACATTCTTTTCTAGAAGGCAGTGTGTATTGGTGCGGAAAAGCACAGGAGTTGGAGCCAAGTAAAGTGGAGTTTAAAAATAGGATCTGCTACATTCTGGTGACCTTCAGCAGATTCTTAACTCTGAAATTCAGTTTACTCGTGTGTTTTAGCCAGGAGAATACACATTATTTCTACCTTTGAGAAGATAAAAACAAGTGAAAGTTGCATGGAAAGATGTTCAGTTCACTGCTAGGAAGTTTCTCTGCCACATTTCTTTCATTTTTCAAAGAGGAATAAAAGATCTTCATTTGCACCAGGGAGCTGTTTTGCCCAATTAAGAAAACAAAGAAACTTCATTCTGCAGATAGCTCTTTGATCCTTGAACAATATACTATGATTTTTGCTTTTAAAATATGGAACCCAGAATATATGTCCAGAACTTGGAAAAAGAAAATAAAAAGAGTTATAAATTCAAATCAATAAGACAGTGAAATGTTACATTTTACCTAATACACCATGAGATTCTCAGGGCCAGGAAAGAAATTTGACATATGAAATGTCTCTATGAATTTAGTCCAAAGAGGGTAAACAGTTTGATGAACATTATATATATATATATATATATATATATATATAGCTAGAAATAAAAGTAAGTGGAATACACCCAATAGGGGTCTTAGTCCTAGCTCATCTAAACTTCAGATTGCCTCTTTCAAGACGTATTTTTTGAGGTGATTTTAGTCAACATTATATGATGATGATTTGTTTAATATCTTCTCAGAATCTACAGAGTTGATTGCAAGTGTTTTCTCTTTAGTTCTATTAACAAATATTAGTAGATTTCCTAATACTGAACCATCCATGTACCCATGTAAAAAACTCTGTTTAGATATGATGAACCTCTGTTTTTTCTCGTGCTGAAATATCTGCTAATATTTTATTTGGGATTTTTGTATTCATATTCAAAAATGATGTTGGTCCTTATTTGTATGCAATTTTCTAGATTTGGCATTGGTGTTATACTTATAAAAATAATTTTGAAGTGCTTTTTCTTTTTTTAGGCTTTAGATTAGTTTAAATAGTATTGGAATTATTTGTTCTTTGGTGAATTCTCCTGTGAAATCACTTGTGAGTGGTAATTTTTGTAATATAACGCTTGACAAGTTTATTTTATGGAATTGGACTCTTTATGTTTCCTATATGTTCCAGCATTATTTTCCTAGAAAATGGAATATTTTATCCAAGCCTTTTAATCCATTTGAACAGAACAAAGCAAAATAGTTTGGATTTTTTTTTATTTTGTCTATTTCTATTTCTCCAGTATTTCTTAAATTTAGTATTTGCCCTCCCTTTTTTTCTGAATTTAGAATAAATAGTAGTGGATGTATCAATTTTGCACAGAAAAGCTATTTATTGATTGATTCTCTATTAATAATTCAATATTTTTAACTATTTTCCTACCCTCTATTTTTATTAATTTTATGATTTTTTCCTGATTAAGTGCTTAGTTTATTTTCATTGTTCCATTTGTTATACAGTATTTAAAGTTACATGTTATATTCCTGTTTTAGTAGTACACGTATCCCATGAGTTGTGAAATGTTGCAAAGTTTCATATCTATTTATTAGATGTTTTGTCATTTTGCATTTTCTCATACCTATAAATACCTTTAAAGATAGCTTTTAATATTCAAGTAACATAGAACTTTTGTTTTCTTAATTACTTAAGTAATTAAGTTTAATTACACAGTTGGAGGGAGAAAGCAATGGCACCCCACTTCAGTACTCTTGCCTGGAAACACCCATGGACGGAGGAGCCTGGTAGTCTGCAGACCATGTGGTCACTAAGAGTCGGAAAAGACTGAGCAACTTCACTTTCACTTTTCACCTTCATGCATTGGAGAAGGAAATGGCAACCCACTCCAGTATTCTTGCCTGGAGAATCCCATGGATGGAGGAACCTCGTAGGCTACAGTCCATGGGGTCGCAAAGAGTCGGACATGACTGAGTGCGACTTAACTTCACTAGAGGACATTATCTGGACTCTTTCTAACACATAACATTTATTGAGATTTGTTTTTGTGACCAAATACCTATTCATATACGTGGCTGTCTTTATTTCTTAATAAGAAGATGTGGTTCTAGTTTCTCGGAAACAGAACTACACATATACATGTATACATACACATGTTTTATATATTTATCATGTAAATATTTTTGTTTATCAGTAAATTTTTTTATGATGAACTGAGAAAGGTAACTTAAAGTTTCCCTCCATTAGTGTGTTTATTTCTTCTTACCAGTCCTGCTGTTTTTTTATTTAGGACATAGAGAGTCACAACTCTCACAAATACATTGTAAACTTTACCCTTAACATTATTAAGGGTGCTTACTAATTTTGGCCTGACTTCCATTCTAACTGATACCCATACTATTTGTTCATTTGTTTGCATTTACTTAATATATCTTTGGCCACTGTCTTGTTTTCCATCTTTCTGAATCACTTGGTTTTAGCTAGGTTTTTGTATGCAACAGGGATTTGTATTTTACTTTATGATCCAGCCTAATACTTTTTTAACTAATAAAGAGGTTAGGACATTTACACTTATGTATATATGCTTGCTTTAGTTCTGTCATAATATTTTATGTTATGATATCTCATTTTTTATTTACATTAAGTAACTATATGATTTGCCTTTCTTCTTCCTTATGTGTATGAAATTTTGATACTTAGAAAAGCTTGTATTTTTTGTGATGGTGCATGCTTTTATAAAACTATAAAATTCCCTTACTGTGTCTATTAATTCCCCGCTATAATTAATAATGCAACGAATACATTTCCTCTTCTTTTCCCCTCTGCTCCTTTTTCTCCACCATCAAGTTTTAGCCAAAAATAAATACTCTTTAATGTCTGTTTTACACTATTAAATATATTTGTTCTTTACTGATTGTCAGCTTGTTAAGTACTCTTGTCCTGCCTCCAAGGAGATGTCAGATTGTTCTAATTAGGGATATGTTCTAATTAGGATTCTCAGTTTTCAACAAGTAGTGTCAACCAAACCCTTCTTAGCTTATTTATTAATTAGGGCATGCAGTTGTACATATTAATGGGAATAAAAAGATAGTTTCAAGTCTTAATGATCCCATTTAAGTGAAATCTTGAATTCTCCACCTGAAACTTAATCAGAATTTAGTGGATATATGTTGAACCCATAACTGTTTGGATGAATCTTAAAAGGTAAGCAAGTCTTATTGCTTTTCTGTGACATTACAGATTTCCTAGACTAATATTTCTTGTCATATTTCCCTGTGCTGTGCTTGGTCACTCAGTCGTGTCCGACTCTTTGCAACCCCATGGACTGTAGCCTGCCAGGCTGCTCTGTCCATGAGATTTTCCAGGCAAGAATACTGAAGTGGGTAGCCTATCCCTCCAGGGCATCTTCCCAACCTAGGAATCGAACTGGGGGTCTCCTGCATTGCAGGTGGATTCTTTACTAGCTGAGCTACCAGGGAAACTAGTCATATTTCCCTATTAGCTGTCAATGAGTCCCTCTGACCATGCCCCTATTTGAGTTACATTTTCATGTACTTTCAGTAACTTTGTTCTTAGTATGGTTTTGAATGGCAGCAGAATATATACTACCCAAATACACCATGCTTGTATTAAGGATTATTTTAAACTGAAGACTATTGAGAAAAAGTAGATATAAAAAAGTCTCTCCCTCTTTACCCAAAATCAGGACATAAATGTGTAAATGTGTTCCTTTCCCTTCTTTTCCAGAAGAGACAGAAGTTAATCACTAGAGAAAACTCTATAGACTCTTCTAAGGCCGAAGACCTCACCAGCAGAACCTACATTAAAAACATTAGTCAGTAGATCTTGTCTTCCATTAGTTTTCATCATATATTTATCAATACCTTCCCACAGTTTGCCACCCCAGAAGCTCAAAGCCCTTTTCCTTTATCTTGTAACTTCTCTACAAATTTATTGTTCTTTGTTAAAATACTATTTAAGCCCAAGTTCTAACCACCCCTTGGAGTTAGTTACTAATCCTCGAGTACCCCTGTGTGTGTCCTACCAGGCTCCTCCATCCATGGGATTTTCCAGGCAAGAGTACTGGAGTGAGGTGCCATTGCCTTCTCCGAATTTTAGTGCACTAGTCAATGAACCTTGGATGGATAGAAGTTCATATTCCTCCCCTACAGTTTCTAATAACCATGCAAATCAAGAGGGAGTGTCTCAGAGCATAAGAAAATAAGAGCTTCAGTTACCAGAAGTCCCTTTATACTAAAAGCACAAGATAATCACAATGTAAGAGATTAGCAATATTATTAACTCAGTCTCTTCCTATATGAAATCTTACTATTGAGGTCAAGTACAAGGAGCCAAAGGAGGATCAAAATACCATTACATCTTTATTAATAGCAAAACTGATTAAGGAAATCAGTTTTAGGACTCACACCTACCTCCCAGAACCTGGACCCTAGCTTCACCCAGTAAGGGACAGGAGGAGAAGGTGGAAATGAAATATCACATACCTGGCTTGTACTTTCTAAGCGTTTGCCTTAATTAAGTACAAACAAGACAGTGATGGAGATATACTGGGTACAGTTCCCTCAATGACCAACTCATCAGTCTTTTTCAGTCTCATCTGTCAAGTTAATCTGTCGTTTTCTCATAGAGTGAACTAAGTAAGGAAGCAATAGTAGGAATGGAAAGTGCTCACTTCTGACCTCCCTCCTGGCAAGTGGTAGAGATTTCTGACTGCCTACCCAGTAACCATTTACTCTCTTAATTAATAACAAAATCCTAATTTTTTTCCCTAGGTGGCAATTTTCTGAATTGAATGCCAAGTTTCCCAGTTTACTGTGTAAGTAGGTATGGTTTGTGAGATGTCAGTAAAAGCACCCTTTGCCCTCCTTTGCCCCTCTGTCTTCTTGCTACTTGGGCTGTGGACAAAACCATATGAGGCCTAGCAGCCATATAGAAACCATGATGCATCCACTAGAATGAAGTCACTACTAAGAAGAGAAGAAGGAGACACTAAGTCCTGGATGACTCACTCCACCATATCTGCCCTGGACTGCCTACCTTGAGATGCCTTTTATGTTAGAGAAAAATAAACCCTCATATGCTTAAACCACTGCAGTCAGACTTATGTTATCAGTAGCTGAAGCAGTTAGCAAATTAAGGATTTCATTTACAGACATATGAGGGGAAAGAGGGCGATGTTTATCTAATACATGGGCTGGGGCTTAGCACTATCCTGTCATCACTGCCCCACAGGGTAGAGCAGTGCCTTTCACTCCCAACCTCCACTTGAAAGTTCTTACTGGACTTGGCATCTGTCACTCACTTCTGTATCTTCCTACTTGTTTAGAATGTAGGAGAATGTGTAGATATCAAGAACAGTTTATTCTTCTCTGTTCTCCAAAACTGTCACTACCTAATTGTTACCTAATTCTGTTTGATATCTGACAATACTTTTATATTTCCAACTACAATTAATTATAGATTATAAACATAGATCTAAACCAGAGTTATGGATTTAGGATCAAGCATGTGGTTGTTGGAACCATGGGAGCTGGGGAGATGTCCAAGGAAGAACCCAAAAGAGTAGACCAAAGAGTGGACCCAGAGGAATCCTGACTTTAATAATGTTTCCTAAAGAGAAAGTTTTACTTGCTGGAAGTCAAACTGTCATGATGTCATGAGGTGACAGAATTTTGGTATTGTGGCAGAGGGACATCCTTTAGGACACCTATCAGAGCATCAAATCATATTTTTCACTTACTGTAAAGTGCAAGTCTCCAGACTTGTTCCTATTTGTTGACCATTTAAGAACCAACAGTTCCTCATCACCAGCCTAAGAAGATATGCAAGATGACCTATCCTTAGTTTGTGAGAGAGGTGAAGATCTTCATAATTTATAAAATGTTGTCTTTTCGGGGGGGGCAATAAAGGCTCTTACTGGCTGTTACAGAAACCAGGAAAAGTGCCTCGGAGTTTTTTGTCATTTCAGATCTTCAATGACAAAGGAATCCAAGCCAGTGTCTCATTAATTACTTATACCTTCACCTCCAGTCACTTCAGTGCAAATATGGGATGCATGTAAAGAAAATTATTCTTAGGCTTTAATGAACTTATTTCCTAAATATCCCTTTCTGCTCACATCCTTATGGTTCTGATTTATTCCTTATTTCCACTCATTTGTAACAATGGTAACTTTTCCCTTAATGCATATCAAATTATATTTATTCTTATCCTTCCTTATTCTTGACTCTTACTAATATATCCCCAGATCTCCACATGCCTAGATGTAGACAGTCCTCAGCTAAGTCCAAAAGACTGACTAAAAATCAGTCCTGAGCATTAACACAAGTTCAGTGAGTTAACATATGTTGTTGTCGTTCAGTAAAGTCGTGTTCAACTCTTTATGAGCCCATGGACTAAAGCACACCAGGCTCCTCTTTCCTCCACTATCTCCCAGAGTTTGTTCAAATTCATATCCATTGAGTAGGTGATGCTATATAACCATCTTATTCTCTCCCACCACCTTCTCCTTTTGCCTTCAATCTCTCATAGCATCAGGGTATTTTCCAATGAGTCAGCTCTTCAAATCAGGTGGCCAAAGAATTGGAGCTTCAGTTTCAGCGATCATTCTTCCAATGAATATTTAGGGTTGATTTCTGTCAGGATTGATTAGCTTGATCTCACAGTCCAAAGAGTAGCAATACCAAAGAATGTTCAAACTACTGTAAAACTGTGCTCATTTCACATGATAGCAAAGTTATGCTCAAAATCCTTCAAGCTAGGCTTGAGTAGTACATGAACCAAGAACTTCCACATGTAAAAACTGGGTTTAAAAAAGGCAGAGGAACAAGAGATCAAATTGCCAATATTTGTTGGATCATAGAGAAAGGAGTTCCAGAAAAACATCTTTTTCTGCTTCATTGACTCTGTTAAAGCATTTGACTATGTGGATCACAACCAACTGGAAAATTCTTAAAAAGATGGGAGTACCAGACCACCTTACCTGTCTCCTGAGAAACCTGTATGCAGAAAAAGAAGCAACAGTTAGAACCAAACATGGAACTTGCTCAAAATTGGAAAAGGAGTACATCAAGGCTGTACATTGTCACCTTGCTTATTTAACTTACATGCAGAGTACATCACACGAAATGCTGGGCTGGATGAAGCTCAAGCTGAAATCAAGATTGCCTGGAGAAATATCAACAATCTCAGATATGCAGATGATACCATTCTATTGGCAGAAAGTGAAAGTGTAAGTGAAGTTGCTCAGTTGTGTCCGACTCCTTGCGACCCCAGAAAGTGAAGAGGAACTAAAAAGTCTCTTGATAAGGGTGAAAGAAGAGAGTGAAAAAACTGGCTTGAAACTCAGCATTCAAAAAACTAAGATCATGACATCTGATCCTATCACTCCATGGCAAATAGAAGAGGAAAAATTGGAAACAGTGACAGATTTTATTTTCTTGGGCTCAAAAAAAACTGAAATGGTGACTGCAGCCATGAAGTTAAAAGACTTTTGCTCCTCGGAAGGGAAGCTATGACAAATCTAGACAGCATATTAAAAAGAAGAGATCACTTTGCCAGACAAAGCTGTGGTTTTTCCAGTAGTAATATGTGTGAGGGCTTTCCTGGTGGTTCAGATGGTAAAGAATCTGCCTGCAATGCGGGAGAATCTGCCAGCAAGGCAGGAGACCTAGGTTCGATCCCTGGGTAAGGAAGATCCACTGGAGGAGGGCATGGCAACCCACTCCAGTATTCTTGTCCTGGAGAATCCCCATGGACAGAGAATCCAGGTGGGCTACAGTCCATGGGGTCCCAAAGAGTTGGACATGACTAAGGGAGTAGTTCAGTTCAGTTCAGTTGCTCACTCTTATCTGACTCTTTGTGACCCCGTGGACTGCAACACACTAGGCTCCACTGTCCATGACCAACTCCCAGAGCTTGCTCAAACTCATGTCCATTGAGTCGGTGATGCCATCCGACCATCTCATCCTCTGTCGTCCCCTTCTCCTCCTGCCGTCAATCTTTCCCAGCATCAGGGTCTTTTCCAATGAGTCAGTTCTTAGCGTCAAGTGGCCAAAGTATTGGTGCTTCAGCTTCAGCATCAGTCCTTCCAGTGAATATTCAGGACTGATTTCCTTTAGGATTGGCTGATTTGATCTCCTTGAAGTCCAAGGGATTCCCAAGAGTCTTCTCCAACACCACAGTTAAAAAGCATTTGTTTTTTGGTACTCAGCTTTCTTTATGGTCCAATTCTCATATCCATACATGATTACTGGAAAAACCATAGCTTTGACTAGATGGACCTTTGTTGGCAAAGTAATGTCTCTGCTTCTTAAAGCTGTCTAGGTTGGTCATAGCTTTGCTTCCAAGGAGCAACTGTATTTTAATTTCATGGCTGCAGTCACCATATGCAGTCATTTGGGAGCTCAGAAAAAAAATAAAATCTCTCACTATTTCCATTGTTTCCCCATCTATTTGCCATGAAGTGATGAGACTGGATGCCATGATCTTAGTTTTCTGAATGTTGAGTTTTAAGCCAACTTTTTCACTCTCCTCTTTCACTTTCATCAAGAGTTTTTAGTTCTTCTTCACTTTCTGCCATAAGGATGGTGTCATCTGCATATCTAATGTTACTGATATTTTTCCCGGCAATTTTGATTCCAGCTTGTGTTTCCTCCAGCCCAGAATTTCGCATGATGTACTCTTCATAGATGTTAATTAAGCAGGGTGACAATATACAGCCTTGATGTACTCCTTTCCTGATTTGGAACCAGTTTGTTGTTCCATGTCTGGTTCTAACTGTTTCTTCCTTGACCTGCATACAGATTTCTCAGGAGGCAGGTCAGGCAGTCTAGTATTCCCATCTGTTGAAGAATTGTCCACAGTTTATTGTGATCCACACAGTCAAAGTCTTAGGCTTAGTTAGTGAAGAAGAAGTAGATGATTTTCTGGAACTCGCTTGCTTTTTCGATGATCCAACTGATGTTGGCAATTTGATCTCTGGTTACTCTGCCTTTTCTAAAACCAGCTTGAACATCTGGAATTTCACTGTTCACATACCTTTGAAGCCTAGCTTGGAGAATTTTGAGCATTACTTTGCTAGCATGTGAGATGAGTGCAATTGTGTGGTAGTTTGAAGATTCTTTGGCATTGCCTTTCTTAGGGATTGGAATGAAGACTGACGTTTTCCAGGCCTGTGGCCACTATTGAGTTTTCCAAATTTGCTGGCATATTGAGTGCAGCGCTTTCACAGCATCATATTTTAGGATTTGAAATAGCTCAACTGGAATTCCATCACCTCCACTAGCTTTGTTCATAGTGATGCTTCCTAAGGCCCACTTGACTTTGCATTCCATGATGTTTGGCTCTAGGTGAGTGATCACACCATTGTGGTTATCTGGGTCATAAAGATCTTTTTTGTACAGTTCTTCTGTATATTCTTGCCACCTCTTCTTAATATTAACTTCTGCTTCTATTAGGTCCATACCGTTTTGTCCTTTATTGTGTCCATCTTTGCATGAAATGTTCCCTTGGTTTCTCTAATTTTCTTGATCTCTAGTCTCTCCCACTCTATTGTTTTCCTCTATTTCTTTGCACTGATCATTGAGGAAGGCTTTCTTATCTCTCCTTGTTATTCTTTGGAACTCTGCACTCAAATGGGCATAGCTTTCTTTTTCTCCTTTGCCTTTAGCTTCTCTTCTTTTCTCAGTTATTTATAAGGCCTCCTCAGACAACCAATGCCTTTTTGCATTTCTTTTCTTAGGGATGGTCTTGATCACTGCCTCCTGTACAATTTCATGAACCTCCATCCATAGTTCTTTAGGCACTCTGTCTATCAGATCTAATCCCTTGAATTTTTTTTTTCAATTTTTAAAGATTGAATGTTTAATAATAGTTTTTCTTTTCAAAATTATAAGCCAAATATATAATCCTATTGTTATTTATTGCAGTGAATACCAGAGAACTCGTTACTGAAAAAATTAATTTCTTCTTTATTTTTAATATTGGATTAAGTGATTCTTCTCAGGGTGAGGAAAAAAAAAACTAGAAAAATAAGCGATAGTTATATCATGAACTGAACAAAGGCTAGTAGACAACCTCCATCAACTTCCACTGTATAATGATAAAGAGTTTGATTTGGGTCATACCTAAATGGTCTAGTGGTTTTCCCTACTTTCTTCAATTTAAGTCTGAAAATTGCAATAAGGAGTTCATGATGTGAGCTGCAGTCAGCTCCTAGTCTTGTTTTTGCTGATTGTATAGAGCTTCTCCATCTTTGGCTACAGAGAATATAATCAGTCTGATTTTGGTATTGACCATCTGGTTATGTCCATGTGCACAGTATGTGGAAAGCACCTTAAACAGTGCCCAGACATGGAGAAAATAAGTTTTATTTCACATCTCCTCCTTAGTTTCATTCTGCAGGTGCTTCTCTTTGCTGTTCTTGGCTCCATCTCAGAATGCTTTACTTCTGGTCATGACCTGGAACACTTGAGCTACCTTTCTTAGTATGATGCTGCCACTGTAACAGGTGTCAGCAGAGAGGTAAGTGTGAGGAAGGTCTTATTTCTCTTTGTTTACTCATTTCTCGTGCCACTATACACTGTGCAACTATCCAGTTTTATGGATGAGTTAGAAAATTATGAGCAAAGCAAAATACATAGACTGAGTACTTTATGACACTCCCCACTTCCAAAAGTACTAAGTGTTCTTTGCAGATAGTCTCCTCAATGACACCCCAAGTTCCAGACTACACAGAGAGGATCCCGTTCTTCTGACCCTGCCGCAAGTCTCGGTCCTCCACCCTCCTCATGTGGATTAGTTTGACCCTAAGTTCAGCTTCATTCCAACACACAAGGAACTTTATGAGGGTGTACCCCTCACAATCTGAGCTATCCATTATAGAACAGGGGAGTCTTCAACAGAGTAGTACAGAGCACTCTTTGGCACTCAAAACTGGGATCCCTTTCAAATCTTCCTGCAAGTGGAAAGTGTAATAATGTGACTCCTCTTTCTTCCTTAGTCTCTAGTAATTAACTGTAACACACGTACACACACACACACACACACACACACACACACACACACACACACACACAGTCCCAGAGGCAATAAAATCTAAATCTACAGTAAAGAAAAAAAGAATTGTCCTAAATGTCTATAATATGCACAGTACCTCCAGCGCAGGATAGAGGTTAGCAGTTAACAACATGTTGTAAGTCCATGGTATTTCTCTCTTATTATTTTGCTTTCAGACTTAGACCCCAGAGCACAAGAATTTGGCCCAGTTATAAACCACCTACCCCATGGTTACTAATCCATGGCCTAAGAGGTCTGAAACTTTGAAAAGAAAGATTTAGGTTTGATTTATCTTGCATTTCAGGCCATATAAACAGCTCTTAGATGAGGCTTTCTCTTATATGGATGTGGATATATATGAAAGAGATTATTTACATTTCTCCTAGCCAAGCAAACCTTTCTAGGAGCTGGAAGGCTATATTACTTATGGCCCAAGTTATAGCTTTCATCTTTGGTAAGCCTGTTCTCATAACTGAAGAAAAATAAATTCATTCTCCAGGATTTTTATACAACCACCTGCCCCATCTCCCAGCCAGAAAAGTTGCTTGAACAAACCCATTTAGCCTACCAAGAAAAGGATGGAAGACATGGACTCTCATCTTACTCATCTCTTGGACCTAATATAGAGTCCAATAAACAATAGGCACCTAATAGATGCTAACTTGCATGCAGTGAACCAGTTGAAATAGTATAAACCTCAAAAAGAGTACAAGTAAGAGATTTGCAATTTTTAAGTAGAGAGAAGACCTCACTTAAAAAAGAAAGACTAAAAATCATCCACATGTAGATAAAATATTCTTGAGCATGATGCTTACCAATAAGTGACTGATGCAAACAGAACCATTTCAGAAGAGAGCTGTCCTCAGGGTTTTTCTCAGAGCAAGTTTAACATCCTTATTCTTCAGACTGTAGATCAAAGGGTTAAGCATGGGAACCACATTGGTGTAGAAGACTGAGGCAAATTTACCCTGGTCCTTTGATCCAGGAAAAGAGGTTGTTAAATAGGTGAATGCCCCTGACCCAAAGAACAGAGCCACAGCAGATACATGGGAGCCACATGTGCTGAAGGCTTTGGACCTACCCTCAGCAGAAGGAATATGGAGGATACTGGAGAGAATCAGAGCATATGAGATGAAGATACTGATACTGGATATTGTGATGACCCCTCCAACAACAATAAAAAACACCAGCTCATTGATGTAAGTGCTGGTGCAGGAGAGCTGCAAGAGGGGGAGAACTTCACACAGATAGTGGTCAACGATGTTGGAATCACAGAAGATCAGTCTCAACATGCTTCCGGTGTGGGCCATGGCCCCAGCAAACCCTATCACATATGAACCAAGCATCATCAGAGAACAGACCTGAGGAGACATGGTGACCGTGTACAGCAGGGGATTGCAAATAGCCACAAAGCGATCATAAGCCATCGATACCAACACGTAGCACTCAGAATTGACAAAGAAACAGAAGAAAAATAGTTGTGTCATGCATCCCACATAAGAAATGATATTTTCTGATATAAAATCAATTAGCATTTTGGGGGTAAACACACAGGAATAACAGAAATCTATAAAAGACAAGTTGAAGAGGAAAAAGTACATTGGAGTGTGAAGGCTAGAATTCAGCGCAATTAAGGTGATCAAGCCCAAGTTGCCCACCACCGTGAACACATAGATCCCTAAGAACAGGAGGAAGAGGGGGAGCTGAAGCTCTGATAGTTCTGATAATCCCACGAGGATGAACTCAGTCACTGAGGAGCTGTTTACCAGAGCCATTCTCTTCTGGGGAACTGTCTGTGGAAACAAGGGACAAAATGTTTCAATTTATTGTAGTCACAAGCATAGCTGATGGAAAAAAGTCTAGAAGATGAGCCAGTGCATGAATGCCCTCCTTTTTGCCTTTCTTCACTCATCTATATGCCCTCCCCCAACCCCGGCCCTGCCAAGCTATTGACAATGTGCCTGTGACTACATCTTAGCTCCCCTGGGCTGATCATGAATCCAGGCTAGAGTCTGTTAGCATGGGCAGCAAGAATTCTGTCTGCACTCAGGAGATAAGGATATAGAGCACCTGAATTGGCTGCCCAGCAACTCTCAGAAAGACCTTCCAAGAGCCAGGAGTACAACCTGAATCCACTGTGCCTCAGACTCTGAGAGACAGGCTCTCCTGTCCCACATTGTCTCCATTCACCTTCCCCCCCCCCCCACCCCGTCCCAGCCAGATAAGAGGTCTGCACCCTGAGAGAAAGCCAAGAGTTGTTCCCTCTGTCTGCACCTTCTGCCTTCCTCCTTTTAGCCCCTTCACTACATTTGACACCAGAATCCGTTTCAAGAGTAAAGAGGGGATAAGTACTTCTCAGATCCCTTGATTGTGAATTTAAAAGAAAACCATCAGGAAAAATGGGAGTCAGACATTCACCTTCCTCCTCCCTGCCCTTCGTCCTGGGCATTAAGCAATCTCTTTTTCCATTAGCTCAAAGGAGAAAATGGTGTTAGTGCATAAAGCAGACAGCCTCAAGTTTTAACTCTTCTGATTCCCTTGGTGCCGAGAATCAGAGCTTTTACAGACCCCAGTCTCCAAGGTGCTCTAGGAATGGACCAAGATTTCTGTTGGTGGATTTTCCCAGGTGGTATATATCAACTTTAGGAGAACTTAGAGCTACTAGATCATCTCAGGGATCTGATTAGATACAGTCTCAATCCCTAGGTAATTTCTCAGAGTTATGTCCCTACAGGGAAGAAATTGGACTGTCTTTGTTTACAACCTGGATGATGATGTTTACCTAGCATCTTGGGACTCAGGTGTTCACTCAAACTTCTCCTAAACTCTGAGGATTTCATGTTGTTTATTGCTGAATTGAGGTGGAGGGGAGGGCTCAGATTTCCTCTCCTTTATTAAATCTTGGCACTTACACTTGACATTAAGGGAGGATGATCCCATACATATTTTAACCACTATTTCCAAATTTGTAAAGGGAACTTTGAGAATAGGACCAAAAAAAGTTAGGTCAGACATGTAGGTGGTATGAAAAGCACCTCTGACAAAATGTTTCTAGCACCATGAGCTGCTCAGAACAGTGGAAACATCCCACCACCACCACAATCACAAGCACCACCTACCCTCAGCTCTACCAAGGGCTATAGACTGGCTTTTACTATAAATGAGATCAAGATATCACTTATGCAAAGAAGCTCTCACACGTGCCCACACGCACACACACACACACACACACCTTCACAAACTTACTCTATGGATGTGTGCAGGTCAAGGTATTAACAGGGGATGTACCTAAAGGTTTTAATTCTGTCATCTTTCAGATGGCAAAATTGTTCTCCATGTCATGTGCTACATGAATATTCTAAGAAATTTTCAAAGATATGTGAGCAACTGCATTTGTAATTTTCCACTGAGGATGCCTAAAATAATCCTAGATTGCTTGGAACATTCCTGATTTACATCCATTATCCCTGTATAATTATTAATAGCAAACCTTCTCACTCTCAAAAGTGTCTGGATTTGGGTAACAAATTATATGGTCACCCTACTAAAAAGAGCATAAGTAACTATTCAAATCCTCCTGCTCCTGCTGTCTCCTACTGACTTCTCTCCACTTTCTGACTAAGACAGTCTCTGTCTTTCACCCTCTCTTACCCTAAGCGTTCTCTTTCACCGAACCTGCTCTTGCTGGCCAACCAGTACCTTCTTGTCCGTAGATTTTGGCTTAAAAATGGAAAGGGCATTAACTGCAAGCTATTTCCGATTTATACCTAGCCCAAAAAACCTAAAGCAAATAAATTTAAACTGCACCTACCCACCGAACATAGGTGAAAAAGGAATAGGGAGTGAAGAATTATTCGGGAACAAGGAATAAAACATTGGAGGAATTCTACATTATAATCATTGGTACAATAGTATAACATTGTATAATGCTGTACATGATGCAATAAATTGATTAGTAGTATTTAACGAATTTGAACATACATTTTGACCCAGCAATTATACTCTTAGATGTATACCAAATAAAAATAAGTACATATGTATACCTAAAAAATATGCCAAGAAGGTTCCTGAAAGTTAAATAAATGTCACAAACCTATTATGGAGCAAAAGAAGCCAAGACAAAAGAGTGCATACTTTAAGATTCGATTCACATGAAGTCCAAAAGCATGAAAATGATCTTCTATAAAAGGGAGTAAATCAAGAGGAAAAAGAGTTAATGCATATGAAGCAACTTCAGAGTCCTGGCCTTATGCTGGGTGTTTCCTATGTAATACTGTTTATAACAACTATACAGTGTGCATGTGTGGGAAGTTATTGTTTCCAAAGATGGCATTCTAGCATGTGCACACATGTGCACATGTGTACACACACACATACATACATCTTACATCCCACATGCTCTTAATACAGTGGAAGGAAAGCTGTCCTCCAATAAAGAGATGGTGTCTATGCTTTCTAACCTTGCATCTAGGCAGGGGCTTGGGATTTCTCAAACCAGGAATATGGCAGAAGTGATGCTGTGTGATTCAGCCATGGAAGAATACAGCTTTCACTTTGCTGTCTGTCCCTCTCTTTCCTTCCTCCTTCTCCCTTCCTCCATCCTTCTTCCTCCTTCCCTCTTCCTTTCTCCTTTCTCTTATTCCTCTTTTGTCATCCCCAGCCTCTTATTCACATTGGAACATCTGGCTTTGTCTCCAGATAAACCACAAAGCAGAAAGTTTATGATCATTTATCCAGTGCTGAGGAGGAGCAGAAGCCCTCTGGGCTTCCCTGGTGTCTCAGATGGTAAAGAATCTGCCCACAATGCGGGAGACCTGGGTTCAATCCCTGAATTGGGAAGATCCCCTGGAGAAGGGAAAGACTATCCACTCCAGTATTCTTGCCTGGAGAATAGTATGAACAAAGGAACCTGGCAGGCTACAATCCATGGGGTCACAAAGAGCCAGACATGACTGGGCAACTAACACTCACTTTTTTTTTTCAGAAGCTCTCTAGAGACTGCATGCTGCATCAGGATGCATACTCAAGGGAAATTGCCAGGACAGTTCCTAGTACAGGACTGGATTCTGTTTCCCCTTCACTACTCAGAGAAACGTTTTTTCAGTTCCATATTTAGATGATGTTTCTGAGGTTTATTTTTATGAATAAAATAGGTATTTCTCTTTAGTAAATAATTTCTTACCCACTGCATTTCTCCCTCTTAAATAACAGTTTTGCAGATATGTGGCAATGGCTCAGCATGAACGAGTAGGGAAGAATCATCTCTGTTCATCAGAGTAGAAGTCAGTGAATTCACTTATTCATCATCCAATACATTTTTATTAAGACTAGCTATTTCTAGCAATCTTGAAAACTTTATATTCAGAAAAATCTCTAGTATGGCAAACTAAAAATTCAGAATAAAGTATAGAAGTCATCTATTTGTTGATATTTGAGGGGGCAGATACTAAGTGAATTCCTGTGAGAGCAAAAGAGAATAATCCAGACGGGTGCGCAAGCACTGGACCTGGGCTTTGTCCCTGGGGAGCTAGTCAATTTCCTGTGGCCCTGATTTGGAGTTTAATTGGGTTGCCTATGCAGGACACAGGAGATAAAGCCAGGGAATCAAGCAGGTTGGGAGTTTGGTACCATTATTGACTCATAATACTGGATCCCAAAGGGAGATATCTCCCATGGCTTAATGAGAGAAAGAAAAATGTTCACATAGGAAGAGGGCTGAGATATGTATCTGTCCTGGCCTTGGCTATAAAAGAGCAGAAAAAGAGAGAAAATAGCCCTTGAAAAGTTCTAACCACCTCTGTGTTTTAGGCAGAAAACCCGTATAACATATATAATAACAACAACAAAAATCTTTCTTGAGAAAATACAATTTAAATCAAAATATCAAAGGATTTCCCCTGAAAAATACCCAAGGATCATAAACTCTTAATAAAAATTACTAAACAAACAGATAATAAGCCACCAGGATGATAATGAAAAATCACAATCTACATAACCAGATCTGCAAAATTATTATGTTTATCAGGGACAGGATACAAAATAAGTATATTTGATGTATTCAAAGAGGAAAAAATGAAAGTATACAAAGGAAAAATCACAACTGACAGGCATATTTTTAAAGAATTTAAACTTTTATTTATTGACCACACTGTGAAATTGTGGGATTTTATTTCTCCAACCAGAGAATTCCCTCCAATAGAGCTTTTAGAAATAAAAACATGATTGTTGAAATGAGGAACTCTATGAATATGTTAAACAGCCTGTTAGACACAGGTGAAGAAAAAGTAAGCAACTTGGAGATTAGAAATTATCCAGAAGTCAGCATCAACTAGGGAGAAGGGGGGAATAACTATCATTTAGAGATAAAACATAAGAAATGTAGAAATAAAGACAGTCTGACAGATATATAGAGCACATCTACCACATTCTAGACCTTGTGTTTGGCACTGAAAATAAAGCAACAGTGGAAACACATAGTCCCTTTTCTTTCAAATATGTAATTTAGATGGAGAAAACAAACAGCTGCTTCTAATTAATTCTAATAATTAATTAATTCCAGTAATTAATTGGAAATACAGTAAGTGTGCCAGAAAGAAGTTATGGGTTGCTATGAAACCATTTAATGGAGAGGGGCACTCTTCTGGATCTGGAGGGTCAGGGAAGTCCTCCCTGAGGAAGTGAAATTCAGGTTTAAAACCCAAAAAAGTAAATAGTGACAAAACTAGTTGTTTGTGACTGTATAGCACTGGCACTCCTGCATTTGGGGACCCACCCTTGTGTAAGCCTTGGATGGAGCCAGAACTTGGCCTTCTTCTGTGAAACCTTGAGAACATAAGACCTGAGCTCAGCTCAGATATTCCCATGCTCTCTCTGTGACACAAGAAAGAGGAACAATTTACATTCCTTTCTGGCACAAAAAAAAAGACAAAAATCAGTCAATCAGTAACAAATGTCAGGTGTTGGTGGCCAACAGGGGCAACCAGCTCAGCCTAACCAGACGGTTCTGAGGTGTAACTTGGCTGTGCTTCTACCACCTGGCTTCTCCTAGAGCCTACCTGGCTCCAAAAACTGCTGTGAGATTCTGTGAACCACCTGACAACTCCCTTTTTTGGAAGCAGTTAACCAGAATCAGTGTTCTGTTTGTAGTTAAGAACACTGGCTGCCAGAATAGTGACTGGCGATTAAGGGGGGTGTGGCAGGGAGTGGAGACAGGGAAACCATTCCAAGCTGTGGGACAACTTTCTCATATCCCTGTGATGAAGGCAGACACACCTGCCAAAATCACCTTTTAAAAGGGTGTAACAAAGTCTCCCTCAGTGTTTTCTCTATTTTGAATGATTTGTCCCCTTCCAAGGAACTGTTGTATGGATGTGGTTTAAAGGATAAAATGAACAAACTTTGAAGATCTTTATTCAAAAACAACTTCCAGTTGTTACATGTAATATGGAAACACAGGCTTCCCAGGTGGCACTAGTGGTAAAGAACCCCCCTGCCAATGCAGGAGACCCAAGACTTGGGTTCAATCCCTGGGTCGGGAAGATCCCCTGGAGGAGGGCTTGGCAACCCATTCCTGTATTCTTGCTTAGAGAATCCCATGGACAGAGGAGACTGGCAGGCTACAGTCCATGGGGTCGCAAAGAGTCGGACACGACTGAAGCAACTTACCTCGCACACGTGCATGGAAATGCACAATCTACTTTATGATGTGGTTTTAGAAATACATTGCTATTAGTCTTGACTGATAAATAGAACTTAACCAAGAGAGAAAATCAGGAGGGTGTTCTGGGCAAAGAGAATCACAAAAGGAAATATTAAAAGTCATATGGAAGGAAAGAAAAAAAAGCATTGCAAATTTGGAAAGTGGAAAATGACATTGAGACTTGAATCACTGCATACATGGTAGAGAGGGGTGAGAGGTAGTTGGGGTGGATTAATGATGATGGTAAATTAAATCCTTCTTCCCTCTCTGACTCGAGAATCAGTTGAGAAGTTAGAGACAGAAGTCAGGGGGCGAAAAAATGCCAGCTTTATTTCTGATAAACTTAATTAGAAGACCGAGCTTGGATGTTCATCTACAGTAGGACCTTATAACTCCCTCACTGCACACCATAGACTAAATTTATGAATCCAGGTCTAAACTGAGCTGGACAACAGTTGGTATTCTCAACAAAGGAGAAGGGTTGCAGATGGAGGAGATGAGCAGAGATTCTGAGAATGTGCATGTCTTAACTAGAAATGAGAGAGGCCTTACAAAGGGGGCTGGGCCACCCTGAGCCACATTATAAGTTAATTTTCCTAATTTCTGATCAGTCCTGTAAACCATTCACTCCCTTGGAGTGAAGTACGGGCAAATAAGGGGAAAGAGAAAGGGCTGCTTCTTCATTTACCTGTCTAGGACATAGAATCTTCTCCCTACTAGGGAAGGTGAAGCCTCAATGAAGCTAGAATCACATTTGGGGTGGAAACTGGTTAGCACCAGAGTTTGTAGATGATGGTGAGCAAAATGGGAGAGTTGACGTCTCCAAACTTGCCTCTGACTTTTGGTAAAGAGTGAAGGAGAAGGATGGGGCTGTAGACCAGGGAAACCTGAACTCAGGTGGTGGGAGGAAAGTGCAGAATGTCACACATGAGAAAGAGTCAAAGAGAAAGCTGCTGTTAGAATTTTAGAAAAGGAAATTTAGGATCCTCAGATGAACACATCACTGTTAAAAAAAAAAACTCTTTGTAAAGAAGGAAACAGTGTTGTCCTATGCAGCCAACAGAAGCATTTTACATCATTCCACTGATCTTACAACTCTTAATATAATGAGTATAGTCGTTAAAAATCACGATTTTCAAATATATTTAGTCACATGGAGAGCTGTTTACATTGTGTTACAGAATGAGAAAAAAAGTTATAAAATCAAATGATATGATCACATTTGTTGCTGTGTTTGTGGATATATATGTGTGTGTTGTTTTTGAAAACCAATTTAAGTCATCTTAGGTACACACACACACGTTTCTGAAAGAATAAACACCCAAATCCTAAGAGTAGTTAGTTATCTCTTGGTGGTAGGATCATAGATTTTTTTAATCTTTTGCTTACCGGTACTTTTACGTATTCTTACAACACTCAAGCATTGCTTAGCAAATTTAAGAAAAATTATTTTAAAAAATTAAAAACAAAACACTGCATAATTTAGCATTTTAAGATCTCACTCAGGATTTGTTCAGCTTTTATCTAGCACCTTCTGTATCTGCCAGGCATTAAGCTGTCTGCATGTGTTAGATCACCTAACTAAGGTTGGGACTATAATCTCAAACATTTTCTGGATATTTGACTTCACAATCCGTATCACCGTAGTCCAGCAGGTCTCACGTATGCTTGTATTACTGACCCTATTAAATCTGTGCATTGGATAAGGAGAACAGTCTTTGGCACTCTTCCTTGATATCTTTTTTTGGCAAATCATTTCAAGTGAGAGTGAATGCATGGACATGTCCAGCTCTGAGGCAGCAAGACCTTGGACTTGGCACAAGGTGCATATACGTGCATCAGTATTTCTTGCACATGCAGATTGAGCCTCTGGAAGGCAGCGAGTGGCAGGAGTGTGAACACCAGAGTCAGCCAGTCTAAATTCAGTTCCTTACTTCACCACTTACTATCTGTACAATCTATTTCAGGTAAGTTCCTTAACATCTTTAAGCCTCAGTTTGCCCATTTATAAAGCAGAGAGAATCGTCTCACATGTTGTAGGAAGTCTAAATGAGAACTTGTATAAGATGTTATTGTTTGTGTTTGAAGAACATGGTCCCGTGAATCTTGTGAGACTCTTGTCCACCTTCATTCTCAAATCACAGTCATTGCAAGATGTGTGAAGAAGGAGGCAGAGAGACAAGGAGTCATATCCTCGAGGAGGCCAGACTGAATGGCATCTACCACCAAATTGTGCAGTCAAGTGTCTCGGGGCTGTTTTTTCTCCCACTCCAGGCCTGGTTCTTCCTTTTATGTGGTCTCACTCGTCACTGATCGAACCTGGGAAACTATGATATGTTCAAGTAAAAAGTGGTGAGAAATGATGCTAAGGAATCATCATGTTTGGGACACAGAATGTTGGCCTCTTGACAGAAAGCAAGTCTCACTTATACATACACGGGTACCCTCAAAGAGCAAACATAAATACATAAATGACTACAAAGGTGAATGTACTCCCATTAAACAGCTGCTTGCAGAATCGCACTAAATAAAGCTCATATTTCAGTTTTAAACACCATTTGTCTCCACATAAAACCAGGGCTTGGGCAGGGAAAGAACAGGAAGCCAGATTGTTTTGCCAGAAAGTAATAAAGTGCTCAAAATCTAATGTAGATACATTGAAAGGTCATAAGATCCAGTGTGAGGAGGGTTGCACTGGACAAACCAGGGACAAATTGAGCATCAAATGTAAATAATGATAATAATGAATCATAACTCAGATAAAATTAGAATGTATGAGTCCATAATGATATAAATGAATGAATGAATGAAAGAATATAGAAGAAGCAAGGGTTGTTTCTGACAAAACTACAAAAGTCTGATGGAGTTAGAAACAAATAACAAAAGTTTGACGGAGTTAGAATATCTCCATTTTACAACCATCAGAGTAATAGAATCAGGCAAGCACCATCAATGGATGTTAAAACTAGGGTGTGAAAGATTGAAAAGGAACATCACACTTCATAGTCTCAAAATATCTCCCCACAATGTACTTTTAATTACAAAGGGAAAAGTAGTAATCTTCCCCAATAAATTACCAAGGAACTTGCAAAGTTTCAAGAACTCTGATTGAGATTAAAGAAAAAGGAAGCTTTGCTCTGAGGAAATGGTGCCTTGCGAAGTCAGCAAAGAATCAGGCTGTGGTCTTGGTGACTCTTTTCTAAGTGTATTAATCTTCTGAACACAATCATTTGAGATTATGGTCTCCATTACTCTGGGAAAAATAGGAGCTTAATACATGAATGATTCATTTCTATATTGTACAAATTTTTCTTCAGCTTGCTGTCTCTGGCATATTAACTAAAATGGGGAACACGAAATGAATGCCCAACTGTTAAATTTCTCTCGAAGTCCTATGTTCAGTTGGATAGTGGCTTAGAGTTTGCTGAAGGTAATCGTTTTATAGAAAACTATAAATTTTACTATTAGGAGGAGTGTAAAGTGGTGGTTTGGGCTTCCCCTGTGGCTCAGCAGTAAAAAATCTGCGTTTGATACAGGAGCCACAGGATACCCGGGTTCAACCTGGGTTGGGAAGATCCCCTGGAGAAGAGCATGGCAACCCACTCCAGTATTCTTGCCTAGAGAATTCCATGGACAGAGGAGCCTGCTGGGCTAGAGTTCATGGGATTGCAAAGAGTTGGACATGACTGAATCAACTTAGCAGCAGCAAAGTGGTGGTTTACAGATAAGGATAGGGTCTGGCTTCTGCTACAGGTGCCAGGTGGCATGTGCCTAAAATTAGGGGACAGGAGTAAACATAAGAATAACATAATCAAGGGCTTTCCAAGTGGCTCAGTGGTAAAGAATCTGCCTGCCAATGCAGGAGACGAAGGTTCAATCCCTGGATCAGGAAGATCCCCTGGAGGAGGAAATCTCAACCCACTCTAGTATTCTTACCTGAAGAATTTCATGGACGGAGGAGTCTGGTAGTCTACAGTCCATAAGGTTTCAAAGAGTCCAACATGACTGAGAGACTGAGCAGCAATATAATCAAGGCATCAGTGATGGAATATTAGGGACTAAGCATGTGTGTGCTGCTGGAAGAGATGTGTTCCCAGAAGACAGAACAGGGAAAACCCTTTGGTAAGTCAGCTGCTAAAACTGCTAGATGGTCCAATCTTGCATCCAACATAGATTTGTTTAATCTCCACTGTGCATGTGCTGGGCACTGTGAGAAAAATGTTCATTGGATATAATACATCCATATGGTAGAATTTTGCACAATTATAAAAAACAAAATTGAAGGCAAGAGATCAGAAAAAAAATTCTAGCTGTGAGCTCTGTTTTGGGAAACAAACTTGTAGCTAGAGATGGTGTTTCTTGCTTTCACAGTGTTCCTCTCTCTCTCCCTCTTTTTGGCTACCTGTGACCCTTCACATACATCTTTTCTGCTTTTTTATTCATTTATTTATCCAATAAGAATTCTTTATTCCCTCCTCTTCTAATTAATTTTCATCTGTTTAAAGCAACTTCTCATAGACTCTGAAAATAAAGACAACATTGTGTTATGTATGTGCAAAGACTGTCAAAAACACATACAATTAACAAGCAACAGTGGTGGCCCCAAGGAAGGCTACAAAAGGACCAGAAAGGACCAGACGCCTTTCACTGATTATTTTTTGGTAATAATATTAAACATCGTGAACCTGTACTATGCATTTAATATACAAATAAATATATATAGTAAATAGAATGTAGAAATAATCTGATCTAGCATAATCATTTTTCATATAAGCAAGCATGAACCCAGAGAGATAGAGTGATTATCTCAAGGTTACACAATAAATTAGTGGAAGTGCTGATGCTAGGAGAAGAGTATCTAGCAGGAATGGAGATGAAATTTGCTGAGCACTTGCCATTTAATTCTCTGAATAATCCCTGTGAAAACATTTGCTCAGAGACATCAAGTAACTTGGTGAAGATCACATAGCTACTGAGTAAAAGCTAGGGTCCAAATTTGATTCTACCTTCCAGTTCCCTAGTCTCTGTTTTTCTAGGTCTTTATGCTACTCTCTTCCTCTCACCTATCCCAGTCATCCAGCTTCCATACTGTCCATCCATCTGTTCTATGTTGTTAAAGCACAGTTGTCTCATTTTGCTCTCATCCTTTTGAACTCACTCTTATTGATCTGTACAATCCAACAGGCAAAGCTATACATCCATCCAAACTTCATTTTTCCATATAGAAGAGACTTTTCCTAAAGAGACTCTCATTAATCAAAAGTAGTATCACTGCATTTCATGTATTGTTGCTTCACACACACACACACACACACACACACACACACACACACACACACACAATTTACCCCCTACAATTTTCTTTTAAAACAAAACACAACCCTAACCCTTATACGTAGAAACATCAGGCTCTGGATGTACAAACTTAGGTTGTACTTCCACCCTTTACTGTAAGGTGTGTTAGCTAGGGTCCCAGCAGAAAACAGATGATCCACTGAAACAAAGTAACTGAAAAATATAACAAGGGAACTATTTGCTGGGGTGTACACAAAAGGTGATTTGGAGAGCTCACCAAAGGGAGATAGAGCTCCCCAGACTAGCAACAGCCAGGAGAGATTGCAGCCCCTTGGCATGAAGAGACAAAGGAGGGAGCAGTTACTGTAACCAAGTAGGAAACAGGGCACTCAGTTCCTGACACTGTAGCCCAGCTGGAAGAAATTCTAGGAAATAAATATTAAAAATATCACTCTCCTCTCACCTTCTGATTTTCTCTGCTGATGCTACCATTACCTAAACCAACCAGAAACCAGGGGCCAAAGAGCCCAATGACAGATCCATTAGAGAATGCCTCCCAGGGCTTAGAGTAAGGTAGCAGAAAGTTGATCTAAAGGGTTACACAGAAAATGCAAGCAGTACCATAACAGTCAGTGACCATTTCCTCTGTCACTGGCTGCTGTGTGGTGCTGACTGGATAACACTAGGTTTTCTATGATTCTGAAATAGTCTCCAAATCCTCAGCTGACCACCCTGAGTGGCAGATTTCTCCATGCTTGCTTTAAAAGCACAATTTGAAAACAAGGAAATGATTGTGTGTAAAATAGTCCCCAAATCCTGCCCTTTGTAATGCTGACATATTCTTTGAGGTCTTTCACACACTCTGGCCAAATCCATTGAAGTCCAAGCGGCCAAAGCTCCACGTCACTATCTCAGGAGGTACCGTGTGTGCTGCTGTCCGGGTTCTAGCATACTTCCCCACACACTCTGCAGAATTCTTCAAGAATCCGTCTGGCCATTCAGCCAAGACCATCTCAACAAAGTGTTATACCTCCTACCTTCATGTGAAAATGTGATATTTAAAATTAGCCCTTGAAAAGTTGCCTGAAATTTCTGTAGACAAAACCAGATTTTCATGTCCTAGACCAACTCACACTTGAAATGGAGCCTTCTAGGGCAGCTGAGGAGGAAGAAAGTGAACAGTAATGGAAAGAAATCAGTATTAGACAGCAGGAGCCTGGATTCTAGTCACAGTCCAGCTGCTGAGTAGCTGAGTGGCCTTGGGGAAGTTACCTAAGCCTGAGTCTGTTCTCAAAAATAAGACAGAACTTAACTAAATAATTCTTGAAAGTGAAAAATGAAAGTTTTAGTCACTCAGTTGTGTTGACTCTTTGCAACCCCAGGGACGGTAGCCCTCCAGGGTCCTCTGACCATGGAATTCTCCAGGCAAGAACACTGGAGTGGGTATCCATTCCCTTCTCCAGGGAATCTTCCTGACCCAAGGATCAAACCCAGGTCTCCTGAGTTGCAGGCAGATTCTTTACTGTCTGAACCACCAGGGAAGCTCAAATGACCCTTAAGGCCCACTAAATGTGAGTATCCTCTAGTTTTAACAATCTTCTTAAGTTAAAAGGCACTTAAAAGGGGAAAGACAAACTTGTTGAGAAAGGGTTAAAATTTCCTCCATGTAATCAATGGAACTTGAATCATCTATGGAAGGAAAAATGCCCCTTTCCTAAATATTGCCCCCTTCTCAGGAGAACAATATTTTGCTTAAAGTTTTCTTCAGAGCACTTTTGACGTCCTTATTCCTCAGGCTATAGATTAAAGGGTTGAGCATGGGAACCACAATGGTATAGAACAAGGAGGAGACTTTCCCCTGGTTCATGGGTAAAAGAGAAGATGGTTTGAGATACATGAATGCCCCCGACCCAAAGAAAAGAGAAACTGCAATAATGTGGGAGCTACAGGTGCTAAACGCTTTGGACCTGCCCTTGGTGGAATGAATATGGAGAATGCTAGAGAGGATGAGGGCATAAGAAATGAAGATGGTAACTGTGGGCACACCAATATCGACGCCCACAACAATGAAAACCACCAGCTCATTTACATATGTGCTGGTGCAAGAGAGCTCAAGAAGGGGAAGGATGTCACACATATAGTGGTCAACAAGATTGCTGGCACAGAAGATCAGTCTCACCATGCATGCTGTGTGGGCCATGGCCCCAACAAACCCCATCACATAGACACCCAACAGAAGAAGTAAACAGATCTGGGGAGACATGGTGGGCATGTACACCAGTGGGTTACAGATGGCAACGTAGCGGTCATATGCCATCGCTGACAGGATGAAGGACTCAGAGATGACAAAGAAAAGAAAGAAGAAGAGCTGAGTCATACACCCTGCGTAGGAGATGATGTTCTTCTTTGAGACAAAACTCATCAGCATTTTGGGAGTGGTAACAGTGGGATAGCAGAAATCTATGAAGGATAAGTTACAGAGGAAAAAGTACATGGGGGTCTGCAGGTGAGAGCTGAGTCCAATCAGGGTTATCAAGCCCAGGTTCCCCACCACAGTGACCATGTAGAAACCCAGAAACAGGAAGAAGAGGGGGATCTGGAGCTCTGGCTGGCTGCTTAAACCGGCAAGGATGAACTCTGTCACAGAAGAGTTCTCAGCTACCGTTCTCATTTCAGGCATCCTGTGGAAACAAAGGAAAGGGGTCACTTAGAAGGAGAGAGAGCAGTGCTGCCCTCCCTGTCACCTCCCAGTTCTTTAGAATTAGACGCACGCTTGGATATTTTGGAATCCCGTGGACAGAGGAGCCGGGCGGGCTGCAGTCCTTGGGAGCTCAAAGAGTCAAACACGACTGAGCAACTAACACTTTCATTTGGATATTTTGGACTTCAGCAGAAAGGCCTTTCCGGAAGCTATGGGTCTTGTTCCCATGACTCCCTAGTAACTCTGCCTCTGGAGCGCCCTCTGGAGGGCGAACCCGTCTCTAAGAGGACGGCCACTGCTGCTGGGAAGAAAGGACCCAAGGACGCACTGAAGAATCTCCCAGATCCTTACTTCAGTAAACTTCAGTCTATTTATCATGCCCTTCCAACTCCAGTCTGCTCAAGTTTACAGTAACTGGGGTCATTTTCTGGGAAGAGTCCTCTGAAAGGACAGAGCAAGTCCAACCATGCCAGTGTCCACCTCATGGTCAACTTGGACAGACTAGAGGTAGGAGGTGCAAGCATGCATGCCCAGTCACTAAGACGTGTCCAACTCTTGTGACCCCCATGGACTGCAGCCTGCCAGGCTTCTCTGTCCATGGGATTTCCCAGGCAAGAATATTGGAGTGGGTTGCCATTTCCTCCTCCAGGGGATCTTCCCGACCCAGGGACTGAACCTGCATCTCCTGCATTGACAGGCAGATTCTTACCACGGAGCCACCAGAGAAGACCAGAAAAGGGAGGTGGTCCTTCCCAAAGCCTTTACTACCTGAGGGTGGAGACTTAGGAAAAGTTCAGCCCAGATTCAGTCACTCACCTCTTTCAGCCTGCAGTTTCGGCCTCAGTCCCTCTCAGTCCAACTCTTGCCCTCTGTCGTTCAGACAGACAAATGGTGTAGTACTAACACAAGTGAATGAACTAAGAGTTACCCCTTAACTCTCTGTCCTATTTGGGGGATCAGAGCTTGGACTGACTTCAAAATTTTCCTGACGTGATATCGGATTGAGATTTTCCCGGAGACTTTTTTCCATCTTTCAGAAAGGATACAGTATCGTTGCCTGTAATCAGTGCCAGGCAGTAACAGGAGACTGAGCCGGTTTTATTCTGGGTTTAGAGATCTGGGGACCTGATAAGAGGTACTGGTAGAAAGCCAGAGGTTCCCCCAGGACCACAGGCCTAAAAATTAACTCTTAAAATAAGGAACTTTTGCTTATACCCAGGATAATATTTGATTGGGATTTTAGAACCATTATTTGTTCAATTAACATCCACTCAGTAAAATGAAAAACTAGTAACTTACATTTATTGAGCACTTATTGTGTGTGTATTGTGTGTGTATCTTCCTCTATTACCACTTATATGCTGACCCCACCATGCCATATATCAAAGCAATTTATATGTAATACTTTAGATTCATTCTCCCCCCAATCCTATGAACTAAGTCTTATCACTCCCATTTTAGAAATGAAGTATTTTACTAAATGTTACAAAAGTCATGTGAAATCTAAGTCCATGTAACTCCAAGCCTGGTATTTTTAACTATTACATTTAATATCTCCCTATGGGAGATAACTAAATGTATAAATCCTTACCCTCAAGGGTCTGACATTCTTTTGGAAAAGATAAGATAGAATATATCTGACTAAATAGGCAAAAAAAGTAATAAGTAAATAATTTAAAGTATTAGTAAAAGTAAGAACTAAATAATAAAAAATTATCTATGAAAAATGAAATGCATCTCTTCAGTAAGTGGCGCTAAGAAAACTGGACAGCTACATGTAAATGAATGAAGTTAGAATACTTCTTAACACCATACACAAAAATAAATTCAAAATGGATTAAAGACCTAAATGTAAGGCCAGACACTATAAAACTCCTAGAGGAAAGCATAGGCAGATTACTCTGACATAATTTCAATCTACCTCCTAGAGTAATGAAAATAAAAACAAAAATAAACAAATGGGATTTAATTAAACTGAAAAGTTTTTGCAAAGCAAAGGAGCCTTTCCTCTTTTCCTAACTCCCCTCTCTCATGACAAGTTTTTCCTCTGTGTCCCATCTCTTAGAGTCTTCTTGAGCTCAGTGACAGCTAATTCACATTTTGTTGTTGTTTAGTAGCTAAGTCGTGTCCGATTCTTTAGGGCCCTATGGGCTGTAGCCCACCAGGCTCCTCTGTCCATGGGATTCTCCAGACAAGAATACTGGAGAAGGTTGCTACTTCCTCCTCCAGGGGATCTTCCCAGCCCAGGGATCGAACCCACAATTCCTACCATGGCTCCTGCATTGCAGAGAGATTCTTTACCACTAAGCCACTAGGGAAGCCCAGTTCACACTTTGAGGCCCCATAGATTTGAAGCAATACCAAAAGTCATCTAATCCTGTTTTTCATGAACATAGCTATACAATTGAATTAAATAAGAATGTGCTTATTAAATTTACATACCTTGCTGCTCCAATCCAGACATATAAATCAGAATCTCCAGGAGTAGGTTTTTATAATTTGTTTTCTCTTATAAATCTCCCCTGGTGATCTGAATATTTGGCCAGGTTTGGGATACACTGATCTAATTCTCCTACTCTGCGTCTTCCAGACAAGAAAATTGAGGCCCAGTAAATTACAGAATTGGTTGGTGGTGGAATGTGGAATAAAACATGGGTCTCTAACCTCCACAGGTGAAGAGGGCCTATAGCTTATCCAAAAGCCCACCTGGTCATTTGACTGAAATGCAAAGTACAAGTAAATGACATAACTGGGCATCAGACCTAGAAGAGCACCCCAAAATTATACTAGGGAGAGACTTGAATGGCACGACAGGAAATGTGTACATAGTGTGAATCCGTGGAACATTTTGAACAGGAGAATAGATGACGTGATCAGGTGGGCTGAGAAAGACCAGTTAGTCTCACGGACCGGTGGGTGTCAATGACGTGATCTGCCGCCCCTCCAGGCACTATGTTTTATTTCGTAATCCAGACAAGAGGCCTTAACTCAAAGCACAGCAATAAGGTAAGGGACCAAGGATGAACTTTCAGAATAAATAGCAGGTAAATGGAACACAAGTCCTTTCTAAGCTTTTCAGCACATTACCAATCATATAATGTGGGCCTTGCCTTGCAGCTGTGGTGTCCTCTACCCTCCACTCTGAACATTTTTTACCAGGCCCGGAAGGACTGATGTTGAAGCTGAAACTCCAATACCCTGGCCACCTCATGCGAAGAGTTGACTCATTGGAAAAGATCCTAATACTGGGTAGGATTGGGGGCGGGAGGAGAAGGGGATGACAGAGGATGAGATGGTTGGATGGCATCACCGACTCAATGGACATGGGTTTGGGTAGACTCCGGGAGTTGGTGATGGACAGGGAGGCCTGGCATGCTGCGATTCATGGGGTTGCAGAGAGTCAGACACGACTGAGCGACTGGACTGAACTGAACTGAAAGTTCAGGTGCCATCACCAAGCTCTCTGTGTTGGACAGCTTTTATGCCTCATTTCATATCACTCAGCTTATGCTTTCAGCCTCTACTGTTTCTCTGGAAGCTGGCAGCATGCAGTTGTAGCCAGACAACTGCTTCTCAGCTGCACCAATACATACACCTTTCTTTCTGTGCTAGGATGCCTCTGCCATCACATGTGGAACATCTTTGGGAATCCACTCAGCCATTCTGGTGCATGTGCAAACCTGCAATTGTTAAGGAGTTAACATGTCCTGGGAGCCAGTGGATAAATTCTCCTCTCTTCTGTTTCTGGAGGTTCATTCTTCATAGTATCTCAGAGAGCCTCCGAGGGATTTGATTGTCAATTTCCCATTAGGGTAAACAGCCCAGTAACCCAACCTTGGATTAGTTTTCTATTCTTTCCTGTTTTCACTTCTTTATGCCAAGATCATTTCAAAAAATAAGCTACCTGCATACAGATCCTTGTGTCTGGCATGACTTTTTGTGAAAACCTCAGTTAAGGTACTCCTAAAACAGTATGTGGAGCAGGTCTGACCTAAGGGTTCCTCATTCCACCTGAGAGGAAACAGCCTCCCCCAGAGCTGTTTGATTCCAGGTCAGAATAATGCAAGAGACCTGGGTCAGGAAAATCCCCTGGAGAAGGAAATGGCCATCCACTCCAGTAATCTTGCCTGGGAAATTCTATGCACAAAGAAGCCTGGCAGGCTACTGTCCATGGGGTTGCAAGAGTTAGACATGATTTAGCAACTGAACCAGCACCACTACCAGAAAACTAAATATGAATCATGAGTTTATTGAGTACCTTAAATTCCATGTTGCAGAGAACTTCGAGTATGTTCTATCAAAATGCCAAAAAGTCAGACAGAGTAGGGTCTCAAGTCACTATCAGGTCACAGCCTAATGGGGATTAGGCAAAAAAATCCTGCGATAAATGAACCTGACCTGGGTTTGATCCCTGTGTTGGGAAGATCACCTGAAAGAGGGCATGGCAACCCACTCTAATATTCCTGCCTGGAGAATCCCCATGGACAGAGGAACCTGGGGGGCTACAGTCCATAGGGTTGCAAAGAGTCGGACATGAGTGAGTGCCTAAGCACAGGACAGGTGAACCTGAAAGGGGCCAGAGTCAGGCTCATACAAGTTGGAGGAAGAGGAGAGCTGATAGAAGTGAGAGAAGCTCTGAAATAATATTTTTTCCCCAAAAACTTTGTGTAAGGCCCATCTCTCCAACCAATTTAATCCATAGACAGGCTTAAGGCCCATTTTACCTTGTCCCTATTTCCTGTCCAAAGCCAATGCTTTGTTTTTCAAATAATTCTACCACACCACAGAGGCCAAATCACAAAGTCAGGTGAGCTTTCCTTTACAGTCTCTAAACTTCTCTTTCTGTACCCACCTCCAGTCTTGATTAAAAAAAAAAAAAAAAGCCCTCTTCCCTAAAGACTCACAATCCTAAGCTTTCTTTACCTTCAATTCTGTGTCAGAACCGGCTCTCTAGAAAATCACACAAACTCATCAACAGTCAGCTAAAGCTTGTTATGGATCACATATATCCCTCAACCCTTCCAGATATTTTTTAATGAAGACCAAATCTTTAACCAAGAAAGCACAGGTCTCTAATGAAGAACTTTCAGACAGTACTCAATTGATGAGAAGTATGTTTTGGTCAGAATGAGGCATTTGAAGTCATCATCACTGGGTCTATAATGAGAACCTCATTGGTACCAGTGTGTCCTCCACTTGGCAAGCTAATTGTAAACCTTATGTCAGTCCTGTGTGCATGTGTGTGTGTTTTGTGTGTGAGTGTCAAGTGACATTTGCACATAGCTGGTGCTTGCTAGTCTTTCATATGGGGAATAGATTTTGATCACGTCTCAGTAAAAAAAAGATCCATCTCAAGCATGGATCTTGCACTTAGAAATTTGCCACTGCCTTGGTGATTACAAGAAATCTCAGGCCCTACTCTTATTCCCGCTGTAGTTAACTTGCAATTAAAGAAAACAAATCATTATTACAAACCTGAAAGGAGTCCCATAGGAAAGGGGCTCCTTGGGGCACAGAAAGCAAAGAAGACTCAAGCTTCATTAAAAGTTGACTTCTCTAGAAGCCTTAGAGGATTCTTATTTGAATAATAGAACAACCAAGAAAAGTTTCTTTGGATTTATGTCACTTCAGAGCATGTTGCCATGGGAACTACGTTTCAAAATCTTCTCAACTGGGGCTTCACTAAAGTCATGTTCCCTGAAGAGCAGATGAAGCCCAAGCAGGAAGCAGTGTAGGAAGAACTATTCTTAACTGCATTCTTTTTGTTGCAGAACTGCCCTCTTTCCAAAACTTGAATCTCTATATAGTGGTGCTTTACTTTATTTATTTCTATTTTTTCTGTCTTTTTCTTAATTACAGTCTATTTGTATCATTCCATGTGTGACACATGTAAATGCAATACAAAGGCTGCCACGCACATGCATTAACTCTCAGATTTCTGGTGGCACAAGAGTGGCTCCAAGTGTATTGACCATCACTACCCACCAGAAGGAGGCCAAGTACAAGTTACAGTTTCATGAGAAGAGGCCCAGAACCTGACCAAAGAGAAAAGATGTCAACTGATAGATCATTATTTGAAATGGCCTCTGTTAGCTCCTGAGAAAACAAATATCAGGAGTTCTGTAGCTCTGTGTTATATCAAATCTCAGTATACTTTTATTGGGTTTTCCCTGGTGACTCAGACGGTAAAGAATCTGTCTGCAAGGCAGGAGACCCGGGTTGATCCCTGGGTCAGGAAGATCCCTTGGAGAAGGGAATAGCAACCCACTCCAGTATTCTTGCCTGGAGAATCCCATGAACAGAGTAACCTGGTAGGCTACAGTCCATGGGGTTGCAGAGTCAGACACAACTGAGCAACTAACACACACACACACTTTTATTACACAATTTTAACTCCTTAACATAAAAATCTGTACATAAAAGATAAATGTATTTAACATAGAATCCTAGAATTAGAAGGGAACTTGGAGGTCTATAGGGAAGTGAGTGAAGTCGCTCAGTCGTTTCCGACTCTTGGTGACCCCATGGTCTGTAGCCTATCAGGCTCCTCTGTCCATGGGATTTTCCAGGCAAGAGTACTTGGAGTAGATTGCCATTTCCTTCTCCAGGGGACCTTCCCGATCCAGGGATCGAACCCCAGTCTCCTGCATTGTAGGCAGATGCTTTTACCGTCTGAGCCACCAGGGATGGAGGTCTATATTGGGGGTAATTAACATGTATTGAACACCTGCGTACCAGACACTCGCTAGATACATTATGTCATTTATAGAAAATGAATAATCTACCAAAAGTACAGATTTGGCAAGCTTAAGAATGTCATCCAATGGATTCAAGAATACTAACAATAGTACTAATATTTTATATTTTAAGGGCTTGCTACATGCCAAAAACTATGCTAAGTGCTTTACACATATTAGCTCAGTTAATTTTTTAAAAAATCCTATGAGGTAAGTCCTACTCAGCACAAGAATGTTTCCTTGACTCAAAGGAATCAGACTCGGTTATCTCTTAGGACAGCCTGGTCTACTTAAGCCTCGAGGTGTCTGTAGTGATGGAGAAATTAACAGCATTTGCTAGACTAACGATCAGAAGGGAAGAGTGGAAAGGAAAGATCAGGTATCAAGGGTGACTGATTTAAATCACAGGACAATAAAAAAAGAAAGTAAAGATGGCAAATAAAGACCTAGAATTCAGACCAGACTGTCAAGTGCTAACGTAGGTCTAAGAGGCGTGGTCAGGAAAAGCTGTGTGAGATAGGAGCATGGGGCGAGGTCACTGAGACGTGCACTAGTAAGTTCCATAAGCTGGGAGGATCACAGAAACCATGAGTCAAGAGTTAAAGATGAAACTTTTCAACACAGAGGGAGGAGGAAGTTGTTAGTAAATGTGACAGAGATGTGCTGGCCCCGAGCTGGCTTTGTGGTCAGATGACCTGAGTCCTGATCACATCACTTACTGGCCCAGTAAGATTATAGAGTTTGCCCCTTAAGGACCCAGTCTGTAAACAGATTAACACCTAACATATAGGATTGCTGTGAGAGGCAATTGTCATAATTTTTGATCAGTAATTTTGAATTAATGAAATATCACAGGATGCTTATTTTTGCATATCCTTTTATCCAGTTGGTCAAATTCTGCCTTTTACTTTTCATCCACTGTTTCAGGATTGAATTTCCTCAGCTCCAACTATATCATAAGTGACTACAAGGCAAGATAATATCCTGAAATACTGTTTAATCTACATACCCAATATTGAACACAATGACAAAAGCATGTATTGTTCATTAATATTTAGTAAATTCAATAGAAAGAAGTGTAAATATGATTCTATAAAAGTCCAGATTTGAAAAGTGTTAAGTTCAGGATGCGTTTACTGTTTTTTCCAATGCTAAAGAAATTTGTTAGAGGTTTTCTATAAATAGCTATGTGGTAAATCCATTTCCAAAAGATAAATAAATAATAAGGTAGATTTCACACAGCTGGTTTTACTGTATTTTTGATATTTTAAACATGCTGATGTTGACACCAAATGGACAGTCATGTTGGATGTTGTGTACCTCTTGGGTGCAACCTGTGGAATCCAGATATTTACAGAATAGAAGGAGCCTCCCGATATTTTGAGGACTGGCAAAGGAGAGGTACTTAGTGACAGAAAGAGATGCAAAGTCTTCCCAAGTCAGGAGTTGCCCAGAGCTCTGTTTCATCATAGCCCACAGTTTGGGGCTCTTAAAATAGGAATCCATTTTTAAGTGACATTTATCTCAGGAATACGTATGCTATAAAAAGCAAATTACACTAACACTAGCAATGTAAAATACATGGTTTCAAGGTGTGTTAAGGGCACACCATGTTCCAAGATTGTGCTAGGGAGGAAAAAAAATTCAAGAACGTAGCACGGCCTCATTTAAAGGCAATTTGATGGATGGGAGGTTATTGTAGGCATTGGTACAGATGTCTCAGTTGATTTTTTTTTTTTAAATCCTGAACATTAAGATTCACTAACTTTGTAGAAAGCAACAGACTTTCTTTGTTGGATAGAACAGAGATGTCTCAGAAATCCTAATTGCAGGATGGTGAAGATGCTGCTATTTTTGAACATCTCTGCTGGTCAGGAAAGCCACAAGGGCTCTGGTAAATGTTCTTATACTTTTCAAAGCTTTCTCTAGGGAACTTTTCTGAAGAGGAGTTTTAATCAAGATGCAATGTGATATAGTTGAAGGAACTATGTTTAGGAATCTAAAGATCTAGTTGTGTGGTCTTGAAAAAGTAAAAATGTTTCTCAGTCCATGATTTCCTCTTCTGTAAAGAGGAATATCAAAACCTGCTCCGTCTACCTCATGATTTACCCACAGTGCACCAGATGTGTTCTTCCCTGCTCAGAATTAAATAAGAGTCTCAAATTTCCAATCTCACCTTTCTTATCCCCTTATCCCATACAATTTCCCAGAATAATCCCATCCACTTCTATGGTTTAAATGTCATTAACTGATGTGGTAATTATGAATAAATTGTCTTAAACATTCAATCGCTGAAAGGATTCACAACACTCAAACCTTTTACACTCACCCAATAACTTTATCACAAGTACGGGATACAGCAACAGCATGAGAAGAGTATGCAATGAAAGAGGTCCAAGTATTTTGGCTTCTATGCCCTCTCACCACTGGATTACACAAGACGCACTCTGCCGCCAGGTCTTGAACTACTACCACCAGCATACGTGGGAAGCTTCTTGGTACCAAGAAGTCCCAAGTCTCTTCCTTTTATAAAGAACTGATCTTGTTGGCAGTCTACCTAGGTGACCAGCCTGAACTGTTGAAATTCCCCAGGCTCTGCCAAAACCAAGTATTATTATGATTATTGAATTATTATAATCCAATTAATATTACCAGATAATGTTGGCAAGCTGGTACATCCTGCCCTAAAACAGTTCAGGGACCAGTGGTTATACAGCACTATTTATCTCTAGTAAGTGTAATGTATTCCTTAGCCTTGCCCAATGCCCCAATGAGCTCTGAAGATAAACACACAGTCAATCCATACTGGTTAAGAGGAACCCATGCTATAAAATTGGTAGCTGCCTAATGTATGTTTCTAGATCAGACTTGGAGAAGGAAATGGCAACCCATTCCAATATTCTTGCCTGGGAAATCCCATGGACAGAGGAGCCTGACAGGCTAGAGTCCGTGAGGTAGAAAGAATCGGACATGACTTAGCAACTAAACCACCACCACCAGTACAGATTTACATCCTGTACTATCAACAGACTATCAGATATCCCACTTGAATATCTCAAACACCTAATCTTTAGTCATGTGGAATAAATTTCTCCTCTCCCTAAAATGTTCTATGTTCTTTAATGAAGGCAAAAATCCAAAATTAACAAAGAAAATTAACAGTCTTACTTGGTGACCTCTCCATCATGCCCTAGATGACAGATATTGATAATTGAGCTGAACTTAACTTCTCAGTAAGGATTCAAAAAGCCTGCTACTTAGTAGTTAGTTGTTGTTGTTCAGTCGCTAAGTCGTGTCTGACTCTTTGTGACCCTATGGGCTGTAGCCTGCCAGGCTCCTCTGTCCATGGGGTTCTCTAGGAAACAATACTGGAGTGGGTTGCCATTTCCTTCTCCAGTGGATCTTCCTGACCAAGGATCAAGTACATGTCTCCTGCATTGGCAGGGGGATTGTTTATCACTGAGCCATATGCAAAACAAAACAAGTTGTTCAGCATGGATAATCAGAGAGCAACATCTTTTTATTTCATTCTTAATATACAGAGTTAGGTCTCTGTATCTTCAAGTTTTACATCTGTGGATTCAACCAACCAGAGATTGAAAATAATCAGAAAGAAAGAAATTCCAAAAGTTCCAAAAAGTGAAACTTGAATTTGCTTCATGCCAGCAACTATTTACATAACATTTACATTGTATTTACAACTATTTACGTAGTATTTACATTGTATTAGGTATTATAAGCAATCTAGAGATGACTTAAAGTACACAAGTATACAGGAGGATGTGTGTAGGTTAAATGCAAATACTACTCTGTTTTATATAGGGACTTGAGCGTTCTCAAGTTTTGGCATCCACAGGACGGGGGGTATCCTGGAACCAGTCCTAGATCCAGCAGATATGGAGGAACAACTGTATATACCCACAGATATGCATAACTTTGCATAAATGCAAACACATGATTTCTTGTGAATGTGTGCATGCTGTATAAGGCTCAAATTAAGGTCCAATATTATGTGTTGCCTTGACATCGAAAGGCCTAACCATGAGTTCCTCACCTAATTTCAGTCCCACACATGAAGTCTCCTAGCCAAACAACCCCCCCGCCCCTTCTCATGGAGTTCAGGCAATGTCCCTGCTTCCCCCTGAGTATCCTAGGGTTTCAGCCCTTGTTAGTCTGAGAAAGCATTCAAATAAGCCAATGACATTCTCCCATGGGAACCAGGGACACTGCATTCTCTTGACACTAGAAAGCCTGCCTCCCACAGTGCCTAGATACATTGTCTCTGTTCCTTGGGCCGCCCCTTGTGAACCTGCATGACCTCCAGCGCCCCCCACCCCAGGTTGTGAGTGTATGTGAATAGTAAACTTCTGTTAACCCACCTGTCTGGTACTGGGTATTATGTGTTTGACCATCCCCATAAATACGGGTGGGCATCCCTCATCAATGAGGTGAATAGGAGGTGATTAAAATGGTGCAGCCCTTTTGAAAACTCTTTGAAGACAGCCTGGCCACAGCACAGATATTATTGATGTGATGTCTTAGGAAAGGAAGTTTTTTCTGTTACCCTCTTGGTGTTTGACTGCTTTTACTGCTCCAAAGTTAAAGCTTCATATCCTTCCCATAATGAGGCTTGGGTAACAACAAGTAACACTTTCATCCCAATTTATGTCCCCTGTTTCAGCTTTTAATAACCTCTCCCCAGATTCACAGAGGACACAGCTGAATTGGGCTAAAAAGTTTAAAACCCAGGGAAAAACTAAAAATAAATCCAAATGCCAAACTAATTAAATCAAAAGTTTTGAGATGGGCCTCCCCAGCAGCAGTATTTTTTTAAAGTTCTTCAGGTGGTGCTGAAGGGCATCCAAGGTTGAGGAACACGGTTGCAGGCAGCTAAAACTCCAGGTCCTGGGCCTCATTTCCTCTCACCTTGATGATTTCAGAATAAAGAAGACCCTGCTTGGTTTGAGAGAGGGAAGAAGTTCCTAGAACCAGTTGTCTCGTTTCTGCTCAATAATTTCTAGGTTGTCCCTTCCAAAAAATTCTTTTACTAATAATTTAAAAACAAATGTATCCCAAACATGGAAAAAATGTAAATAGATGATCGATTAATTCTTTGACATCAAGCCAGAGCATTTTCCAAAATATCTTCTTGACCCTCACTGACACTCATGGAGAATTTCACAGTGTATGTGACTAACAAGCCACAAATGATAAAGGAGCAGGCATTTTTTACAGCTTTATAAGGTAAAAGTTTTGCATAAATTGATGTCATTATAATTTGTAAAGTTCAGTGAGGGAGTTAACCCTAAAGGGAATATGGTTTTATTGTCCTGTAGGACATTAATCTATCAAATATCTAAGTGGCAACCTTATTTCAGCACCTTTTTCCTAGTATCTACATTATGTGTTTGATTTTATGTGTTCCTATATAAAATTGTGAGTGTGTGTGTGTGTGTGTGTGTTCAAGCTCTTCTTAGAGCTAGCTTCTTTGTCTTCTTGCCAGTTGCCTCATTAATAAGTAAAATATAATTTTGAAATGTGCTAATAACAGGTAAATATTTAAGTCAAGCTTTTTCAAGTTAATAGCAATAATGTGAATAGTTAACATTTCTTGGATGCTTAATAGAAGCCAAACATTGCACTCAGTGTCTATATACTTTATCTCATTTAATTCTTAATGACATAGTTTCTGTTACTATATTAATTTCACAAATGAAGGAACTGAAATTTATACAAGTTGGTAATTTTCTAGAATTCACAGAAGTGACAGACCCAGGAAGCTAATTCAAATTGTCTAACTTCAGTAATCAAATTCTTAGCCAAAGAGAGTCTATTTTCTCTGAGTTTGTAATCTCTTTGTACATTGATCTAATAGTTTTGCATTAACATACACTTCAGATTTCAATATCTCCCAAAAAATAACTTTCTCAGATCCCTTCCTTCCACTATCTGCCCCCAACTCCCTCTCTATGGAGGGAATATATTTCATATGACCAAGAAAGGTAGTCATGACTAAATAATCCATATTTTCCTGCTCCTAAGGATGTATTTCTAATCCTTCTGCCTCTACCATCATTCTGCCTCTGTAAGTTCAAAAACCATATTTAAAGCATGAGCTGAAAGTTGTAGCCCACTATAGAGTTTAAAACCCACTTGATTGCTGGAGATCTGCTCCAGCTGGACTGGGTTCCCTCAGGATGGACGGCATCGGCGATACGAATGAGAAGACACAGCGAGTCGTGGTGTTTCCAAAAGTCTTCCGACTTTATTGTTTTCAGCGCAGCTTTTATATTTTTAGTTGTACATAGAGACAGATGTAAAGTGTAGAGTCACGCCAAATCAAATCAATGGGTCAGCAGTTTTTAACCCTTATTGAAACCAGGACACTGTTTGTGTTTTTCAGTTACAAAAAGTTTAAAGTTGTTTATATCATCTTCTGGCCTTGAGGCCTGCTAACATCTGGTGACTCTTTTATTGATAAGGGTTGATCAGCCAGGACACTTTTGCATCAGGCACAGAAAGTATCAGGGTTACATTTTTTAAAGAAAACAGGCACAGCTGATTATGACAAAGAAAGGATTCACAAACTCAGAGTTTCAAGGTAAAACCTGTTTTCTGTACTCTGTCTTATGCCTTGAGCCTAACAGAGAAGAATGTGGTCCCATAAAGTCATGGCACAGCAGCTGAAAGTGCCAAGGTCAGTGCTTAGCAAAATCACCAGCTGAATTAACAATCGTCTTATTATTTGTATTAAAGCTAAACTTCTATTTATATAAATCTCTAACTATTATGCTTTTATTATATAGGCTAAATACGTTAAGAGCAAAAACATAGTAAATATAGACTAAGTAACAGTTTCATAAAGCAATATTTCTTATATTTTCTAATAAGCCTTTTTTCCCTACAAAGGGCTCTGTGCCCATTGGGGCTTTCTGTGTGGAAGCTCTCAATGCTGTTTTGTTGTTAAGGAGCAGCCATGCACATTAACTCCAAAGGCACAGGTATATTTATTAAGCAAACCAATATGCTAGCAAGAGGAATTTAGATTAGCATACTCTATATCCTAGATAATTTTATTAGGGTGCTATCATTCAGAGGCCTTGTCGATTAAGGTTTCGGAATGATCTATTTTAGAAGAGAATCAGGAAAAGCCTTTTGCCTAAGTCACAGAAAACAAGAAGAGGATTATTATAGCAAACATCAGAAAGACAGATATTATCTTTAAGGTGAGCGCTGAGGCAGCCTTCCGAGAATCCCTGAGGGCTGAGAAGCCGTGCTCAAATCAGTCCTGTTCCTCATGACTCTGTCACGGGTGGGATCTCGTGGGCTGGCTCCCGGCACTTGATACCAGTCCCACTTAATCAGTCCTTGCAATTCTGGGAGAATGTACTATTTTTCTGTTTTACAAAAAAGAAAACTGAGGCATATAAAACCTCTATAATCCCAGCGGGGGTCTTCTGCCTTAAAATTTCAAAATTTATGATCTTTCTAATATTCTACCCTGCCATTCATCCCCTAACTTTTCCAGAAGAACTGTGGATCTAAAAGGAAACCCTAACAGTGAGATTGAAATGTTTTGGAGAAGATCAGGGTCAGGGAGACAAAATGTGTACCAAATACAGGCAGTGTTGGGGGATGCATCAGGGCTCAGGGCCAAAACAATGGGACAAAGCATACTCTGGGGGAAGCAATCCTAGATGCGTTTGGATCTCCAGTCCCATCCCAAACAACACAATAGAGGCCTTCAATGCGTTTTGAAAAAAAAAAAATCAAACCAACTACCACCGCAATTAAATGGGTGGCCTGGCCCAACAGCACTCCCTCTCCCCCACACACCTGATTAATGAGAGGGCAGCATAAAACCACAGGGCTCCACCTACTCAGAGAGAGCAGCCTGGCACCAAGCCCTGGTGAAGTCCCAATCTCTGCAGCTTCCACCAGCAAGGACATGGTCAAGGTCAAGCCTCCCTGTAATTATCACTATCCTGAACCACAGCCTGCCGTGTTATTTAGAGAATCATCTCTTGCTCCTACCATAGATACTCCCAACACTAGAAGAGCAGACACTCTTTGCTCAGAGCCAGCTGCCTAAAGGCATCGTGTCCTCACTCCCCTTTCTGGGAATCCATCCAGACAGCTATACGTACCCATATTCAGTACCACCATGCCACACACACAACTTCAGAACACTTTGCGATGCCATGGACTGCAGCACACCAGGCTTCCCTGTCCATCACCAACTCCCAGAGCCTGCTCAAGCTCAGGTTCATCGAATCGGTGATGCCATCCAATCATCTTATCCTCTGTCATCCCCTCCTCCTGCCTTCAATCTTTCCCAGCATCAGGGTCTTTTCCAGTGAGTCAGTTCTTTGCATCAGGTAGCCAAAGTATTGGAGCTTCAGTTTCAGCATCAATCTTTCCAATGAATATTCAGGATTGATTTCCTTTACGATTGACTGGTTGGATCTCCTTGCAGTCCAAGGGACTCTGGAGAGTCTTCTCCAACACCACAGGTCAAAAGCATCAATTATTCGGTCCTCAGTTTTCTTTATGGTCCAACTCTCACATCCATACATGACTACTGGAAAAACGGTAGCTTTGACTAGATGGATCTTTGTCAGCAAATTAATGTCTCTGCTTTTTAATATGCTATCTAGGTTGGTCATAGCATTTCTTCCAAGGAGCAAGTGTCTTAATTTCATGGCTGCAGTCACCATTTGCAGTGATTTTGGAGCCCAAGAAAATAAAGTCTGTCACTGTTTCCATTGTTTCCACATCTATTTGTTGTGAAGTGATGAGACCGAATGTCATGATCCTAGTTTTCGGAATGTTGAGTTTCAAGCCAACTTTTTCACTCTCCTCTTTCACTTTCATCAAGAGGCCCTTTGGTTCTCCTTTTCTTTCTGCCATAAGGGTGGTGTCATCTACATAACTAAGGTTATTGATGTTTCTCCCTGCAATTTTGATTCCAGTTTGTGTTTCATCCTGCCCAGCATATCACATGATGTACTCTGCATAGAAGTTAAATAAGCAGGGTGACAACATACAGCCTTGACATACTCTTTTCCCAATTTTCAACCATTTGTTTTTCTACGTCCAGTTCTAACCATTGCTTCTTGACCTACATGCAGATTTCTCAGGAGGCAGGTCAGGTGGTCTGGTATTCCCATCTCCTGAAGAATTTTCCACAGTTTATTGTGAACCACACAGTCAAAGGCTTAGGTGTAATCAATAATGCAGAAGTAGATATTTTTCTGGAACTCTCTTGCTTTCTGTGATCCAATGGATGTTGGCAACTTGATCTCTGGTTCCTCTGCTTTTTCTAAATCCAGAATGAACATCTGGAAGTTCATGGTTCACATACTGTTGAAGCCTGGCTTAGAAAATTTTGAGAATTACTTTGCTAACATGTGAGATGAGTGCAGCTGTGCAGTAATTTGAACATTCTATGGCATTGCCTTTCTTAGGGATTAGAATGAAAACTGACCTTTTCCAGTCCTGTGGCCACTGCTGACTTTTCCAAATTTGCTGGCATATTGAGTGCAGCATTTTCACAGCATCATCTTTTAGGATTTGAAATAGCTCAACTAGAATTCCATCACCTCCACTAGCTTTGTTCATAGTGATGCTTCCTAAGGCCCACTTGACTTCACATTCCAGGATGCCTTGCTCTAAGTGGATGATCACACCATCATAGTTATCTGGGTCATGAAGATCTTTTTAGTACAGTTCTTCTGTGTATTCTTGCCACCTCTTCTTAATATTTTCTGCTTCTGTTAGGTCCATACCTTTTCTGTCCTTTGTTGTGCCTATCTTTGCATGAAATGTTCCCTTGGTATCTCTAATTTTCTTGAATAGATATCTAGTCTTTCCCACTCTATTTTTTTCCTCTATATCTTTGCACTGATCACTGAGAAAGGCTTTCTTAATCCTCCTTGCTATTCTTTGGAACTCTGCATTCAGATGGTATATCTTTTCTTTTCTCCTTTGCCTTTAGCTTCTCTTCTGTTCTCAGCTATTTGTAAGGCCTCCTCAGACAACCATAGCTAAGGAGTGTCTACTTAGCTATAAGCAGAGCCGACTGAAAAATTATTCACAACCTACAAGTTTATTTTTTAGGCTCCAAAATCGCTGCAGATGGTAACTGTACCCATGAAATTAAAAGATGCCTCCTCCTTGGAAGAAAAATTACGACCAACCTAGATAGCATATTAAAAACCAGAGACATTACTTTGCAAACAAAGGTCCATCTAGTCAAAGCTTTGGTTTTTCCGGTAGTCATGTATGGATGTGACAGTTGGATCATAAAGAAAGTTGAGCACTGAAGAATTGATGCTTTTGAACTGTGGTGTTGGAGAAGACTTTTAAGAGTCATTTGGACAGCAAGGAGATCTAACCATTCCATTTTAAAGGAAATCAGTCCTGAATATTCAATGTAAGGACTGATGCTGAAGCTGATATTCCAATATTTTGGCCACTTGGTGCAAAGAACTGACTCATTTGAAAAGACCCTGATGTTAGGAAAGATTGAAGGCGGGAGGAAAAGGGGATGACAGAAGATGAGATAGTTGGATGGCATCACCTACTCAAAGAACATGAGTTTGAGTAAGCTCCAGGAGTTGGTGACGGACAGTGAAGCCTGGCGTGCTGCAGTCTATGAGGTCACAAGAGTCAGACACAACTGAGCAACTGAAATGAACCTACAAGTTGAGAGCTGTGTTTTATTCAGTGGACATACTGAGGACCTCAAGCCTGGAAGGCAGCATCTCAAGTAAGCCTGAGTAACTGCTCCATGGAGGTGATGGGGGAAACCAGGATATATAGGAGTTTCACAACAAGGGGCAGGTAGTAGTACTAAAACTGTTAATAAAAGAAAACTAGATGGCTTCCTGTGGAGAAGGAAATGGCAACCCACTCCAGTACTCTTGCCTGGAAAATCCCATGGATGGAGGAGACTGATGGGCTGCCGTCTATGGGGTCGCACAGAGTCGGACACGACTGAAGCAACTTAGCAGCAGCAGCAGCAGCAGATGGCTTCCTTGGGGCTCAGATGGTAAAGAATCTGTCCACAATGCTGGAGACCTCGGTTCGACCCCTGGGTTGAGGAGATCCCCTCCTCCTTGTTGAGGAGGTCCTGACAATCCACTCCAGTATTCTTTTGCCTGGAGAATCCCTGTGGACAGAGGAGCCTGGAAGGCTACAGTCCATGGGGCCGCAAAGAGTAGGAAACGACTGAGTGACTAATGATGTTACGTAGATGTCTGCAAGCTGAAGAATTTAGTTCTTTTCTATTTATGGGAAGATGCTAGAGTCTGGGCTCACTGAAATATTCCTTTGATGTGCAACTCAGCCATCTGGGGCCAGGATCCTGTATTTTCACATAGTCAGTTCCTTCAGGGTTCACCATAGGGGGTGGCTGCCGTCTGATGGCGGCTGGATGGCAGACATTCTTTCTTTCCTGAGTTCTCTCAGGGCTCACCAGGTAACCCGTGGTGGTGACTGCAATTGCTGATGACTGTGACATCCTTTGTTTACTGATCTGGCAGACAATACTTTACTTCTCAGTAGCAAGTTACTTAAAGGCTCCAATTTCCAGTTACCTTGTCTATTAAATGGGGTAATAGAACCTACCTCTCACTGTTGCTCTGTTCAAGAAGTAGGTCCCTTATTAATCATTATGTGCATGTCCAACTCTTCGCGACCCTGTGGACTGTAGCCCACCAGGATCCTCTGTCCATGGGATCCTCCAGCCAAGAATACTGGAGTGGGTTGCCAAGCCCTCCTTCAGGGGAATCCTCCCAACCCAGGGATCAAATCCATGTCTCTTATGTCTCCTGCATTGGCAGGAGGGTTCTTTACCACTAGCACTGCCTCTTTATCCTTAATGCAGAGTATAGTTTTTCAAGAACAAATTTCACTGAATTATACGTAGAATATGAAGCCTCATGTTTCTTTTAGAAAGGACGAAAACTGGTGGGGGCTGGGTGAGGATTCTAGCACTATGCAAAATACTTTCCATACATTATGTACGCTAACATTAGTAGCAGAGTTCTATTTTACAGGTAACTAAACTGGGTTCAACGAGGGGAAATAATAAACTCAAATACACTTGATTGGTGAAAGAGCAGAGCTGCAAACCCATGCCTGCCATGCTTCAGGTTATGCTGTCACCAGTGCACTGTGCTACAATACACCAAATGTTTACATTATAGCTCTGATTAGAAATTCGTAGTTTAAATTAAGTGGGCTCCAGGTAAGAATTAGTTCTTTCATCCTCGGAAAAATTGAAACCATACACCAATATCATTCAAGGCAAAGTATATAGGATACATGGCTATTAGCGCAAGGGCCACAGAGGATGAGATGGTTGGATGGCATCATTGATTCAGTGGACATAAGTTTGAGCAAACTCCAGGAGATAGTGAAGGACAAGGAAGCTTGGCATGCTGCAGTCCATGGGGTCACACAGTCGAACATGATTTAGCGACTGAACAACAACAAAGCACAAGTTCATATGCCTGAGACACAGTGAGTGAGCTTGGAATTTGGAGCAGGGAAAGGTTTATTGCAGGGCCATGCATGACTTCATCTTCCAATACAGGGGTGGGGGTTCAATCCCTGGTCAGGGAGCCAAGATCCCACATGACATGTAGCCACAAAACCAACAAAGAAAACAGAAAAAATATTGTAGTGAATTCAATAAAGACCTTAAAAATAGTCCACATCAAAAAAAATAATAATAAGTTTCTGGGAGGGTAGAATAGCTAAGAAGATAGGAACCAAATGAGGTAGGTGAGGGTTGAAGCTTACATGTACCCTGGGGAAGCTGGCCTTCCCTACAGGGGAGAAGGGGAGAAGCACATCATATGCTCAGCTTGGTGTCCCAGGCCCAGAAGTCAGGACAATAACCCCCTCTTGAGGAAGAATGAGGAAGGAAATTCCTCGCATCCTTCATCCTCCTGGGGCATGGAAAAAGACAGGTGTCCAATCAGACCAGAAAAGATCAGCCCATTCACAGGAATTATTTGCATGAAGCCGTATTTCCTTTCATGAATAAGCATATACAATAAATCATGTACCACATATGTGCATAATCACTTGCTAAATATGGTGCTTCCAAAGTTCCATAAATATAAATCAAATATCTTTAATACAAAACATTTTTTAAGTCAAATGAGTATCTGAAAAAAAAGGGTAAAAACACAGATTCTAATGCATTATTTCCCCCTCATATCTTCTGTTTTCCTGTATTAATAGTGTGGCATGATCTGGGAGCTCAGAATATTCAGGTATAATTTTTTTGATAAGGAAACAGTATATTCATGAATAATTATCATAACTATGCAAGAGCAATTTAGAGACACCTTAGTTCTGTCTGGGGGCTATTATTAAAGGAGCCTGCTCCCACAGCATAAATAACTTCAGGAAGAGAAAGGGTAGACCCTGTTCTGAAGAGATTCACCAGCACTTGCTACTTAGAATGACATTCCTAATTCAGAGTGTGTACAAGACCCTCTGCAATTCTTTGTGTGGACAAGTAGCGATATGCAACTGTCTTCCAGCCTGGTGAAGTAGGTAAGTATACCAGCACCGGCCAGATGAGGGCTTAGAAAACCTTTAATCATTCAGTTTGCCAGTTACATGCTTAAGGCCCACATGTTGTTGTTTAGTCGCTAAGTTGTTTCTGACTCTTTGCGACCCCATGGACTGTAGCCCACCAGGTTCCTCTGTCCATGGGATTTCTCAGGCAAGAATACTGGAGTAGGTTGCCATTTCCTTCTCCGGGAAATCTTCCTGACCCAGGGATCAAACCTACGTCTCCCACGTTATGGGTGGATTCTTTACCACTGAACCACCTGGGAAGCCCTGCTGAAGGCCCATAATCCAGAGCAAAGTCATACAGTTTACAAGGCTATAGGTAGGACACAGGAAATGGCCAATAGGCAGATGAAGTAGAGACACTGAAATTGCTTTGGCAAAGTATTATGGAAGATATCAGGTGGCTCACAGAGATGAGAATGTTAGAGTAGTTTTGTTATGTGTTATCTAGAGCCTGGCATCTGACTTTGCTCTGTAGGAGGACTCATAGGACTTTCCCTTCAGTAAGGCAAGAAGAAATTCATTGGTATAAAAGGACTTGGTGATTTCTGTCCTCCACAGGTCAGAGTTTTTAACAGGAGATGCTGCTATGGAACTAGTCTCCCCATTATCAGTGGGGTTATGAGATTTCTCAGTGGCAGTAGCAATGCAAAACTATCAAAGGCCTGCTCAGGAGAAACAGAAGTTCCTGAGAATGTACGTTCATTTGAAGGCAACCCTGAATGAATGATTGATTAATGTGAAAGCGTAAATACTGTGGCTCCCTGAGCATTACTGAGCACAGCTCCAAGATGTAAAATAAATCAAAAGATCATGGTGGTGAGCACTGGCAAAAACATTTAAGTAGAATCTGTGATTCTTACAAAACACCGTCCTAAACGAGGCTAATTTCAGAGTGTGCATTGTACCTTATCCATTATACTTAGACTTGAGTCACCTGGGCTAGGAAAAGACCCTTCTCATCCAAAGTTAAAGGAGGCTGAAGGACAGTCTGTAACCCAGAGAAAGGAGCAAGGAAGAGAGCAACAGCTGTGGGGAAAGTGCACCATTCACCTCTATTTTCAAATGCTGTTTGTTCTCTGCAAGTGTCTGTAAAAGCATAGGTTGAGATATCAGACGTGGCCTCTTTAAAATAATCTTCTCACTCTCCTGGAATCTTTTTCTCTCTCTGCTAACTAGGTATTAAACATCTACTGTACGCCAGTTACTCTCCTCAGCAACATCGGCATAACCAGACAGACACCACAGGCTCAACGAACCTATATTCTGTGTGAGGATCAGGCACGCATAAATAGGCAGCTGCTTTATGTGCGGTAAATGTTCTAACAGGTTAAGTGAAGGGTGTTGTGGGTACACTCTTACAGGCATCTACCTAACCTTCGTAGGAAAAGGAAGAAATGGGTATGTGTGTGGCCAATCTCTGAAAAATCATTCTAAGTCGCAACGCATCTCATCGACTTTGCAAATCCCTATATTTCCATACTCCAAGTTTAAAGATGTTGAAACTGTGGTAAAATTAATGAGACCAGGTCTTAGTGGGTTTATGAATCCAGGGAGAAAAACAAGAAGAAAAGATAGACGTACAATGGCTTTTCACTGTCAACTCTCTAAGAGAAGTGAATGAAGAGAATAATTTAAGCTATGTTTAAATAATGTTTATGGCTTTCCTGGTGGCTCAGTCAGTAAAGAGTGTGCCTGCATTGTGTGAGACCTGGGTTTGATCCCTGGGTTGGGAAGATTCCCTGGAAAAGGGAATGGCAACCCACTCCAGTATTCTTGCCTAGAGAATTCCATGGACAGAGGAGCCTGGTGGGCTACAGTCCACGGGGTCACAAAGAGTCAGACACAACTGAGTGACTAACTTTAATTTTATGTTTAAATAATCAGGATGATTATTTTTTTAATTAAACTGCTGCTATGTGCAGGTTTTCTCTAGTTGTGGCCAGTGGGGGCTCTTCTCTACCTACAGTGCTTGGGATTCTCATTATGGTGGTTCCTCTTGTTGCAAAGCTTGGACTATAGGGTGCTCAGGCTTCATTAGCTGTTGGTCACAGGCTCTAGACTGCAGGCTCATGTACATGAACTTTGTTGCCCCACGGCATGTGGAGTCTTCCTGGACCAGGGCCTGAACCCATGTCCCCTGTGTTAGCAGGCAGATTCTTAACCACTGGAACATCAGGGAAGTCCAAGGTAACTGTCTTTTATGAGTTTTACATAGCCTTACTAGTATAGTTGTCTGGCAGAGAGTAGATATTTCATGAAGGTATTAATCTTCTGTTGGGAGTTCAAATTGGAATGAATCCACTGGTAAAGAAGTATCAAATTCAAAACATCATGCCGTTTGATGCTACAATCTCCTATGGGGAATCTATCCTGAGGAAATTGCCATAAATCTAGCCAAAGGTTTTTACACAATGGTGTTAGTCACAGTATTAGCTATACTAGTAAAACATTGGAGGATTTGAAACTGGACAAAAATGTTATAAAGTATGATACAAAATTTCTATATACAGTAGTATGATGAAATAATATGCAGCAAAACTATAATTTAAAGAATAATAATAAGGAAAAGTTCATCACATTAACAAGTAGAAACATTTTATAACATAAAATATAATTCTACTGAAAGAAAATGCTTCAGTAGAATTATGCTTTTCCTTATGGAGATCCTATATGTATTTTATCAGATTTATTCTTAGGCACTTCTTTGTTTCGATGCTAATGTAAATGATGTTATGTTTTTAATTTTAATGGTTTTGAATTTGAAATGGTTCATTACTGGCATATATGAAATCAATTTACTTTTGTATCTAACCTTGTATCTTGCAACCTTGTTATAATTGCTATCTAGCTCCAAGAGTTTTTATATCAGTGTCTTGGGATTTTCTACATAGACGATTTTGTCAGCTGTAAATGGAGAGTTTTATTTCTTCCTTATCAATCTGTGTACCTTTTTCCCTATCTTATTGCATTAGCTAGGACTTCCAGCATGGTGTTGACTAGAATTGATGAGAAGAGACAGCTTTGCTTTGTTCTAATCTTAAGGGTTTTCTCTGCATCTGATTTTCTGGGAGAGAATATAGAAAATCAGTATTATTTCTGTCTTAAACATTTGCTAGAATTCACTCGTGAAGCCCTTTGTGCCTGATAATTATTTTTGTTTCTTAGCAAGATTCTTTCCATCTGGTCCCATAAAAGCATTGTTACATGATCATCTCGTAGATCCATACAAAGCCAATACAATTTAAAGAGGAGATATGACCTTTTCCATAAATGATCCAGAAGCAATTTAATGTCTTGAAAAGATACATATATTCTTAATGTATGTGTGTGTGTCAGTTGCTCAGTCCTGTCCGACTCTGCAACCCCATGGACTGTAGCCTGCCAGGCTCCTCTGTCCAAGGGATTCTCCAGGCAAGAGTATTGGAGTGGGTTGTCATTTCCTTCTCCATCTTAATGTATAATATCATGAAAAAATAAACTTACTCCCTCACACCATACATGATAAATAATATATAAATATTATATAATATAATATTTATATTATAATATTAATAATATATAAATATTAAAGGGAAAACAATAAAGCTTTCAAAGGAAAACATAAGAATATATTTGTAATTTTGTAATAAATAATGATTAAGCAGGGTACTGCACTAATAGTATGAGAAATGGAACTTTATTAAAATTAAAAGTTCTATTACCATAAAACATCAGTAAGAATAGCCATTGAATGGCTAAATCACAGGCTGAGAAAAAATAATAGCAATCTATATGTCTGAACAAGAACCAATATCTAGAATATGCTTTCTTGAAGTTCAAATTAGTAAGGAAATAACTAATAAACTATTTTTATGTGGGCAAAATACTTGAACAGACACTTAACAAAGGTGATATCTAAATTCTAAAGAATAAATTAAGAAGTGCTCATCACAATTATCTATTGGGGAAATGACAAAAGAAGGCTCAAGTGATAGTGCACTATACACTCAAAAGAGTTGTTAAGGTGAAAAGAACTGAAAATAGCAAATACTCAGAAGAAAGAGGAACATCCTTACCTGGAAACCATTGGGGGTGCAAATCAGTTTAAATATTTTGGAAGACAGCTAATTAGTATTTAAGAAGCATAAAGTATGCCCATCCTGTGACCCAGTAACCTGCATCAAGCTATAGAACCAAGATAAATCAGAGTAAATTTCAAAGAAACTACGTGCTCAGGGATGTTCATAGCAGTTGTATTAATAATATGCAGAGACTGAAAACATGCTAAATGTCCTTTAAGAGGATAATTGAAAAGGAAATTGCTCTATATCAATACAATGGAATACCAAACAGCAGCAACCAAGAACAAAAAATACCTACATGTACATTATAGATGAATTTCACAATACACTTTGTATTGAGAGAAAGCCGGGATTTTTTTTTTAAAAAAAAGTAAATTCAGTATTGACATTTATATGATGCTCAAGAACAAGCAAAATGTAATGATAAAGGTAAGAATAGTAGATATTTCCAGAAAGAGAATGTATAGTAATATTCACTAGGAAGGGGCAGGCAAGAATATTCTTAAGTGATAAAAAATCTTCTCTATTCTATCTTGGTATAGGTAGTACTTACATAGCCTTATATATGTGAAAAAATTGAGCATGTAAAATTTGTGCACTTTGTAGTACATAATTTACACTTTAAAAGGAGGTGGTGTTATTTTTTTACTTAACAATATTGTACTGATTCTCCATCACCCTCATTGCACTGTCAATCCATAAATATCCTGAATTCAGCTATCAAAGGGCAAAACTAAATGTGCGTTTATCCAAATTTTCACTTTTTCCTAATGGAAGAGAACTTTTATAAGAAAAGTTAAAATGTCACAATATCTTGCAAACAGGTCACATACCTAGTAATGTGCTCAGACCAAAGCAAACATTCTTCTGCGTCTTTATTTAAAGCTGTACCTCCATTTGCCCAATGCTATGAATATATTAATATGACTTGTCTTAAGACCACCATCTGTTTCCCTTTTGCCGTACTACTAATAGATCATAGCTATATGTAATGCCTCAAAATACAATGGCATCTACCTTCTTAATAACTGGTGGTTTAGTTTGTTGCAGGAGTGCATGCATGCTCAGTCGTGTCTGACTCTTTATGACCCCATCTACTGCAGCCAACCAGGCTCTTCTGCCCATCAGATTGTCCAGGCAAGAATACTGGAGTGGGTTGCCATTTCCTCCTCCAGGTTTGTTGGTTGCTACTGCTCCATTGACTCACTTCCACCCAAAGCTATCTATTATTCATTTGCATCATTCAGACCCTTGAAGTGAGGCTCCAAGTTCTGTCATATTAGTCGGGAAATAATGAGTGAAGCTTGTAGCCAACATTTTTAACTCTCTCAAATCTGTACATTCCTCCATTAGAAGGTCTAATAAGTTGATATGTCTATAGAACTCTGTATACCACCTCAGCAGGCACTATGCTTGATTCTATATGGAACTTTATTTCCTACCCCAAAATATTAAAACTTTTTTTTATCATTTTATCAAGACAAAATTGCCACATTTTTCACTTCCAACATTCTTACAAAAATGATGTTCCAAAAATTAACCACCAAAAAGTTGCATGACATCACTGTAAATAGAATTAGGTTTATTTAAATGCAAAAATAAAAATCTTTGAAATGAAAATCTGCCAGAGAAAAGACGGATCAACAAATCATGACTAAAGGAAAACAGAGCAAAGTATATTCAGACTGAAGGGCCTAGATTCCAATCCCAGCTCTAGCACTAGATACATGAATGTCCATGGGCCACCTCAAAATATTTACATGAGCCTCCAGCACATAATGTGTCATACGAGGGGCTGGATTAAATCATTCTTTAGACCTGTTAAAGAGTAACCCTCTATGACTGTGGAAACTGTTTTCATAAAACAAAGACTAATTAGAATAGATAGGCTAGAGTAAGGAGTAGAGAAATATAATGCTTACAGGCAAGTTAAAATTTTTCTCTAAATATAGAAGAGAAAACACCAGCTGACATTTGTTTTCTTCACTGAAAAACATTTTTTTTTAACTGATAAGCTTTGGAGTTTCTTGGTCATTTTCAAAAGAAGATTTTTATGCTCAAGGTTTTCTTCAGGGCAACTTTAACATCCTTATTCCTCAGGCTATAGATTAATGGGTTGAGCATGGGCACCACAGCAGTATAGAATACAGAGGACACTTTCCCCTGATCAAGGGGTAAAACAGAAGGTGGTTTGAGGTACATAAAAGCTCCTGACCCAAAGAAAAGAGAAACCACAATTATATGGGAACTGCATGTACTAAAGGCTTTGGATCGGCCCTCAGTGGAGCTGATGTGGAGAATGCTAGAAAGAATAAAAGCATAAGAGATAAAAATGGTCACAATGGGCACACCAATGCCAATGGTCACAACAATAAAGACCACCAGCAAATTTATGTAAGAACTGTTACAGGAGAGCTCAAGGAGGGGAATGATGTCACACATATAGTGATTGATAAGGCTGTCACCACAGAAGGTCATAAACATTATGTTTCCCATATGAGCCACAGCTCCAAACACTCCCATCCCATAGACCCCCAACAAAAGGAGTAAACACACCTGAGGAGACATGGTGACCGTGTATACCAGTGGCTTACAGATGGCAACATAGCGGTCATATGCCATGGCTGACAGGATGTAGGATTCAGAAAAGACAAAAAAACAGAAGAAAAAAAACTGAGTCATACACCCTGCATAGGAAATGATGTTCTTCTCTGAGACAAAACCCATCAGCATTTTAGGGGTGAGGGTAGTGGAGTAATTAAAATCTATGAAGGACAGGTTGAAGAGGAAAAAGTACATGGGAATATGAAGGTGAGAATTCAGTCCAATCAAAGTTATCAAACCCAGGTTCCCCACTACGGTGACCACATAGAAGCTTAGAAACAGGAAGAAGAGGGGGATCTTGCGTTGTGCCTGGTCTGTTAAGCCTGTGAGGATGAACTCTGTCACAGCGGAGGTGTTATCTGCAGCCATTCTCCTCTAGGAGAATCTGTGAGGGAAAAAGAAAGAGTCACTAAACAAAACAGAGGCAACATATTTTGAAAGTCACTGGAAGTTACGGAGGTGAGATGGAGAAGAAAAGGAACACTTACTGAGCTCTAACTGTGGGAGCTTTCAAACTGTGGTGCTGAAGAAGACTCTTGAGAGTCCCTTGGACAGTAAGGAGATCAAGCCAGTCAATCCTAAAGGAAATCAACCTTGCATAATCATTGGAAGGACTGATGTTGAAGCTGAAGCTCTAATTCTTTGGCCACCTGGTGCGGAGAGCCGATTCACTGGAAAAAGACCACGATGCTGGTAAAGATCGAAGGCAGGAGGAGAAAGGGACGACAGAAGGTGAGATGGTTGGATGACATCACTGATTCGATGCAAATGAGTTTGACCAAACTCCAGGAGATAGTGAAGTACAGGGAAGCCTGGCATGCTGCATTTCCTAGGGTCGCAAAGAGTTGGACATGACAATGACTGAAAAACAACTGTGAGATAGGCATGGTTCTACATGCTGTGTGGCATTATCAGTTCAGCTCAGTGCTCTGTCATGTCCAACTCTTTGCGACCCCATGGACTGCAGCATGCCAGGCTTCACTGTCCATCACCAACTCCCGGAGCTTGATCAAACTCACTTCCATCGAGTCAGTGATTCCATTCAACCATCTCATCCTCTGTCGTGTGTAGCATTATGGTTATCCCCATATGACAGAAGAAGACACTGGACTTAAGTGATTTGCACAAGTCCCAGTATTCCTAAGTTGTGACAAAAGGTGACTCAGGTGCTTTGGCTCAGAGTGTGAGCTTGAACCTCTCTGTCACAGGATAGACCAGGTCAGGCAGGCCCTCACCCTCCTTCTGCTTGGAGTCACAGTGCTGTGCTCTGCTGGCTCTCATCCACCGCTTTCATGGAGACTCAAATGCCCTGTGAAAAGAAGGTGAAAACTCGGGGCTCAGATGCCTCTGCTTCTCCACTTTAATGATCAAAACCTTATTTATCTTGCTTCTCTTGCTGAGTAGAAGGACATGGTCTCTGACTGTGACTTTGCCCCAAGCCTCCTGTCCAGACTCCAAGGATAAAGCAGCATCCTTTCCTTATACCCATGGATAACAGGATCTGGATCAGAGATCTCAGTTGACCTCATTACAAGAGACTCCCTCGGGATCACAGCTCCGGAGACCACTTTCCCAGGGAAGAAGAAATGTTTACTTACATCTCTGACAGTGCTTGACAAGGCTTTTAATGACCTTTTATTCAAGTTCCATCCCTTTAAATACAATTAAGAGCAAAGCCAAGTGACACTGGTGATAAAGAATCCACCTGCCAATGTCAGAAACATAAGAAATGCAGGTCCAATCCCTGGGTCGGGAAGATCCCTTGGAGGAGGAAATAGCAACCCACTCCAGTATTCTTGCCTGGAGAATTCCATGGACAGAGGAGCCTGGCAAGCTACAACTGAAGCCTGAACTGAAACAACTGAAGCGACTTAGCATGTAAGAACAAAGCAGTGTGGAAAAACAATTCTTGCTGCCTGGTATTGAACACTTACCATGTACCAAACACTATCTGACCCAGAACCCTGCTACAGATACCATGCCTCTAAAGCAATACACAAATAATTTCAACTTGTTTATTCCTCACAACAACTTTATATATTAGACCTGTTAATCTCTATTTTAAAAGTGAGGAGTGCACACTGCTAGAAGGTTCCTGTATATTGAGTCAAAACCAAGCCTGTCCAATTCCAGATTTCTTATTCTTAACCACTGGGATACACTACCTCCCTTTAAGTGACAACAAAATCTCTGAAGCAGCATTTTTACTTTCTAGGATCTCATAAGATTCTTTATAGATAAAAACAAGTACTTACATAATTTCAGTGGGGAATGTAGAAAGTGTTAGAGCCAAGAAGGGTAAAATTAGGTGTTTTGGACTTCAGAGAAGGATATTCTTATTTCAGTCACCTCTAAAATTTAGGAAGAATTATTTGCACCTTCTCCAAGCTTAAACCTAAAGACACTTTCTCTGATTTCTCTCCACTACTTGATCATGCAGTTTAAGCTTGATTATTAAAAGCAAATATTTGTGAAATAACTAATAGTAGCTTTTGTCAAGACCTAGAAGCAGAGAACATCCTCTGCAGCCAATCTGTCAGATAAAGGGGAGTTGAAAGATTTTGAACAAAACCAGCATTCATTCAGCAAGTACATACTGAATAATATATATATACTGTCTCTGAAGCGCTCTAAGACCTGGCGATTCTTCAGTGAAAAAAAGCAAAAACAAGAAAGGATTTCTGCCCTCTTGGAGCTTTCATTCAAATTGCAGAAGATAAAAAATGCATGAAAGAAAGAGGTAAAAAGTCACATGAGAATTGTGATGAAGAAAAGGGAAGTAAGGGAATGGAATAGAAAAGAAAAAGGCTACAGATTTCAACTTAAATAGATAAATCAGACATTTGAGTGATAACTTGAAAGACACCTAAAAAGCTTCTCTTGATAAGAACAGTTAGTCTAACAAAACATGGCATGTTCACTGTTTAATGTAGCACCTTTCCAGTCAAGGAATCATGCTTATGACCTGCACTTTAAATGCAATATTTTAACCCAGATTGCTGGCTGTGAGGGAGAAAATCCTGATCATAGGAACAGGATAGAGGGGCTAGAGACCTTGCTGCAGTTTCAGACAATGACAATCACACAATGTAGGTCTTTAACTGAAACTAATATAAAGCCTAACGACATTTTGTGTACCAATTTGCATTCTACATGCTTTCCCGGGGACTTTTAAATATTAAAAATGGTAGATTTTCTATCCAAAAAAATAAATTTCTACTGGGGAAGTCTGCAGATGAGTTATATTTGGGGTCCAAGTTAAGGGCTAGAATCCTCTTAGAGAAGTTAGCAGAAGTCCACTTTTCTCCAAGCAAGTCCAACTAAAACCACTCTGAGTATTGATATATGTGCACATATATCAGTGAAGACTTGCCAACAGCAGTGATGGGGTCTCGTCCATCTTATTTACACTGAGAATTGTCCACAGCCCAGAGTGACTCAAAAGAACCCCACTCCCTATTCTCAATCCCACTTCACTTGTTTAAGAAATAGAGAAAATAATCCATTATCAAGAAGCAAAAATAAGCACCATAAATAAGCTCTTCTTAAGACTCAAGGGCAAAGAAGACTTTAGAGGTGCATTAAATGTTCACTTTCCTCTAGGAATTTTAGAGAGTTCTTGCAGGCATGATGCAACACTGGGAAAAATTCTTCTGAGGTTTTTGTAACTTCAGAGACAGTTTCCATGGGAATTTTATTTTAAATGCATCAAGGTTTTATTTCAAGTGAATCAGGACTTCTCTGAAGTCATTTTCACCATTCACTTGCTCCAGTACAAGCAGAGAGAAACATAGAAATAAATATTCTTGATTAAGTTACTTTTGTCACAGAACTCCTTTCCACAACTTGAATCTCTGTATAATACATTCCTTGTCAATCTGCTGCTAACACTGAAATATTATATAAGACATGGGTTATAACATACTCACTTGGAGAATGTCTGTACAATACATACATTCATTAATGCTCAAATGTAAAGAAATATTATGAAAGTTGTTCACTTAGAGGAACTGGAATATTCTTTAAAAGATGCAAATTAGTAAAACTTAGAACAGAAGAAACAGAAGTCTGAATAGTATTAAATCTATTAAAGAAGTTAATTTGTTGTGAAAATCCTTCCTGCAAAGGAAGTCCCAGCCTTTAATACTGGATTCTTCCCAACATTTAAGGACAATGTATAGAGTAACTGTTATACAGAAGAAGTAAATTGGAATGCAAGGGCTCAACTTATTTAAATTCATTTTCATTTCTCCTTCTTCCCCTTGGATGCACAGAAACAGTCATTAATTCTCACATTAATTCTCACACATTAATTTTCAAGAGAGAGAAATTCTCTCTCTCTTTTTTTCTTTTATATTTTGGCTCCTGTGAATTCATGAATTCAAGAAATATTTACTCAGCCTTTGACTATTCTGTCCTTAAATATTTCTGCTTGGAACAATTCACCATTCCTCTGTGATCAGAGTGTCTTAATTTGTATTTTGACCTCTTTCTCGCAAGCTCTGTTTCTCCATCGCCATTTCTTTTTTTACTTACCATTTCCTTTTGAAGATTTTTGCCAACATTTTATCATGTAGTCTAAAATCTAGCTCCTTATCCTCTCCACTCCTTATTTCTCCATTTCTGCTATCCTGCTCATGGTTCCCGGGTTCAAATTTATAGTCAGCTTTAATTTGTGCTTCTTTCTTCTCTTTCCTTCTCTCCCAAACCGTAGAGATACTAAATCCTGTTCTTCCATGATCTTATCTCTTAATACAATATTTGCAGTGATCTGTTCTTAGTTTCTAAAATTTAATTACACGGTAGTCAGAGAATATGCTCTATATGCTTTCAGTTCTTCCAAACTTGTTGAAATTAGTTTAATGTCCCAGCATATGGTTGTTCTTAGTGAGTTGTCCATTGACACTTGAAAAAAATTCTTATTCTGCTGTTGAGTGAAATGTTGCATAAATGTCATTTCGTTCCTGTCATTTGATAGTTATTCATGTCTTCTTGTCGATGATGATTTCCCCTCTACATGCTTTATCAGTTACTGAAAGGGGAGTGTTGAACCTACAACTTTAACTGTGAACTTTTCTGTGTCTCCCTTTCATTCTGTCAGCATTTGCTTTATGTATTTGAAGATCTGTTATTAGGTAGTGTTAAATGTGTCTGTATAATACATTTAGAATTATGTGTTTTTATTGCTTTATATTTGAATTACTGTGAAATATACTCATGATGTTTGCTGATATTTCAAGTCCTGAAGTACACTGTGTCAGAGACGTATAGCTATTTCAGATTTCTTATCATCAATTCTTACACAGCATATCTTTGTCCGTCCTCTGCTTTAAGAAAATATCTCATTTTCATTTGAAATGTGATTTATTTAAACTGCATATAATGGAATTTTTCATTTTTCTTTATCCAGTGTAACTTTTCCTGTCTTCTAATTGGCATGTTTAGACTGTTTATATTCAATATATTTATTGAATTAAACCCACTGTCTTGCTGTTTGTTTTCTTCTAAACCCATCTGAGCTTTGTTCCTTTTTCCCCATCTTTTCCAGCCTTCTTCAAATTATTTGAGTGTGCTGTGTACTCACTCAGTCGTGTCCAACTCTTTGCAGCACCTATGGACTGTAGCCTGCCAGGCTCCTCTATCCGTAGAATTCTCCAGGCAAGAATACCAGAGTAGGTTGCCATTTCCTCCTCCAGGGGATCTTCCTGACCCAGGGATTGAACCTGCGTCTCCTGCGTATCCTGCATTGGCAGATGGGTCCTACACCACTGTGCTGCCTGGGGAGCCCTGAGAACTTTCTAGTATTCTCCTGCATCTCCTCTGTTGTAATGTAACTGTATCATATTTTAATAGTGGTTTCTAATAATGATGACAATATGTAACTTTATATTATCAAAATCTATCTTGAAATAAAAGCTTATAACTCTGTAAATATTAAAAACCTTTAAAAAGTATACTTCCATTTTCCTTTCTATCCTTTTGTGATCACTGTCATATTTTTTACTTGATCATATGTTATAAAGACCATAGCACGTTGTTCTCAATTTTTTTGCTTTAAACAGTGAATTATCTTTTAAAATGATTTTTAATGAAATAAACATTGTATTTTTAAAAATATTTATGTATTTATTTGGCTTTGCTGGGTCTTAGTTGTAGCACATGGGATCTTTATCTGCAGCATGACAGACCTAGTTCCTTGCCCAGGGATGAAACCCGGGCCCCCTGCTTTGGGAGCTTAGAGTCTTAGCCACTGGGACACCAGGGAAGTCGCTAAACATTATATTTTATATTTGAATTCCTTGTGGTGATATGAACATGCACATCTCAGATCTACTACTTCAGGAAGTGTGAATGGCTGATCAGCCTTGTCTCTGTACTCTGAAATCGATCATCACTACACTAGTACTAAGGCCATGTTCCCACAGGCTGCTCCCAGCTAAAATAACTGAAAAGAACAGGGAATATTTTTAAGTAGGCATGTTCTTGCTAGATATGCGACTCCTCCCATGGGATTTGGCTCAAGAATTCTCTAGGCCTTACCAACAGCCTCACCAATCTAATATCTCCCCCAGCTTGCTCTAGCTCCTGCCTCATTTGCCCTGACAGATGTTACACATTTAACTTTGACTTGGCATCTTGCTTCAAAAAGGACCTGAACTAATGCAGGAGGTAACAAGTTTGGTCCAATTTAAAATACAATGAGATAGGGGCTAGAAACTGACTTAACTCACTGTCAGGTGGGTGAAGAGATCACTATCCTGGTTCATAGACAATGCCTAGCATACAGTGACTGCTCAGTGACTAAAGATTTCACTGTGGCTGCTTAGGAATATGCCCCTATAGACAGGAATACTGTTATAGGAGCAAATGTATAAAATAATGCAGGCTATCAATTCATCGCCTAGTTCTTTTTAATGTTTATTAAAAATGATGACTTTACTCTTAGTTGAATGCTTATTTAGCATATAGCATGCATACCACTTATGTTTCAAGATGTCAGTATTGTGAACTCTATTTTATTTTATTTTTTTATGAGAAGGAATTTTCTATTTTATTATCCATTAATCTCTTTCTAAAAATTTTATTGAAGTGTAGTTGATTTACAATGTTGTGTTTCATTTCTGCTATACAGCAAAGCAACTTAGTTAAATATTTCAGTTAAGTTCAGTTCAGTCGCTCAGTCGTGTCTGACTCTTTGGGACCCCATGGACTGCAGCACGCCAGGCCTCCCTATCCGTCATCAGTTCCCGGAGTTTACCCAAACTCATGTCCATTGAGTCGGTGATGCCATCCAACCATCTCATCCTCTGTCGTTTCCTTCTTCTCTAGCCTTCAATTTTTCCCAGCATCAGGGTCTTTTCAAATGAGTCAGCTCTTCGCATCAGGTGGCCAAAGTGTTGGAGTTTCAGCTTCAACATCAGTCCTTTCAAAGAATATTCAGGACTGATCCCCTTTAGGATGTACTGGTTGGACCTCCTTGCAGTCCAAAGGACTCTCAAGAGTCTTCTCCAACACCACAGTTTAAAAGCATCAATTCTTCGGGACTCACCTTTCTTTATAGTCCAACTCTCACATCCATACGTGACTACTGGAAAAACCATAGCTTTAACTAGACTGACCTTTGTTGGCAAAGTAATGTCTCTGCTTTTTAATATGCTGTTTAGGTTGGTCATAACTTGCCTTCCAAGGAGTAAGCGTCTTTTAATTTCATGGCTGCAATCACCATTTGCAGTGATTTTTGAGCCCAGAAAAATAAAGTCAGCCACTGTTTCCACTGTTTCCCTATCTATTTGCCATGAAGTGATGGGACCAGATGCCATGATCTTAGTTTTCTGAATGTTGAGCTTTAAGCCAGCTTTTTCACTCTCTTCTTTCACTTTCATCAAGAGGTTCTTTAGTTCTTCTTCACTTTCTGCCATAAGGGTGGTGTCATCTGCATATCTGAGGTCATTGATATTTCTCCCAGCAATCTTGATTCCAGCTTGTGTTTCTTCCAGCCCAGTGTTTCTCATGATGTCCTCTGCATATAAGTTAAATAAGCAGGGTGACAATATACAGCCTTGACGTACTCCTTTTCCTATTTGGAACAGTCTGTTGTTCCATGTCCAGTTCTAACTGTTGCTTCTTGACCTACATACAGATTTCTCAAGAGGCAGGTCAGGTGGTCTGGTATTCCCATCTTTTTCAGAATTTTCCACAGTTTATTGTGATCTGCACAGTCAAAGGATTTGGCATAGTCAATAAAGCAGAAATAGATGTTTTTCAGGAACTCTCTTGCTTTTTCGATAATCCAACAGATGTTGGCAATTTGATCTCTGGTTCCTCTGCCTTTACTAAATTCAGCAGTTAAATATTTAAATATACATATATGTATATACTTATATATATATTCTTTTTCATATTCTTTTCCATTATGTTTTATCACAAGATGTAGGATATAGCTCTCTTGCTATACAGTAAAACTTGGTTGTTTAGCCATCCTATCTATAATAATTTGCCTCTGCTAACCCCAGACTCCCAGTTCCTCCCTCCCCCACCACCCCATCTTGGCAATCACAAGTCTGTGAACACCATTTTGAATATCTAGTCATAGAGGTCTATTTTTCATGGGCCATCTAATTGCAGTTTATAACCTGTTGAGTCCCCTTAGGTAATCAATCCATTGCATAAAGTTAAGGTTTGATTTTTGTTGGAAAAGAATTATATGTCTTAGCACATGGTATGATTTTGCATTTATAACAAATTAATGGCCACATTTTTAATTTATTTTACTTTAAATCGTCACCCAGAAACCATGTCTCATTATATGTAACTATTATATTGTTTCTAAGAAAATGTGTTATCAAGCTTATGATATACTAGAAATGTATTGCTATGAGTCCTGAATAATAAGGGGGTTCACAGAAGCGGTTGGAGGAGGGCATCACAGGTAGACCAACTGAAGAAAACCACAAACTGGAAGCCCAGTAAAGCCTTGCATATGAAAATATGCGTACGTCAGGACAAAGGCAAGTGATAGTATGGGCTGAATCACTGAGTGTATGACAGGGAGATTGTTGGAGTTGTAAAGAATGATAATCACTCTTCCCACTCTCTGCACGTTCAGTAGAGAACTGAGAAATGAGACACAGGAGCCTCACAAAAGAGAAATCAAAAGATCAGCTTCATACTAGCAAAGTTAACTGGAGGATACAGCTTAGTTCTGCAGCCAAGGAGAGTTTCTCTAATTCCCTCATTGCCTTCCCCAGATAAGCCTGATGAACCCAGGCACAGGAAAAATGGACAGCATCAGGCCTTCCCTATTAAGGGACACATGATGCCTGCTGTGTCTCTAGGTTGTGTCCGACTCTTTGCGGATACAGAGAGTCCAGCCTATGGACTGTAGTCATAGACTCATACAGCCTATGGACTATAGTCCTCCAGGCTCCTCTGTCCATGGGATTCTCCAGGCAAGAATACTGGAGTGGGTTGCCACGCCCTCCTCCAGGGGATCTTCCTGACCCAGGAATCAAAACCTTGTCTCTTACATCTGCCTGCACTGGTAGGCAAGTTTTTTACCACTAGCAATGCCTGGGAAGGGACACATGAAGAAGGAAACAAGTCTTGGTCCAGGGGACAGGCCAGTCCTGTAAAGAGGCCCAAAGGGAACTGGGCCATTCATTCCCAATTCAGTTTCACAACTTCACCAGTCACTCCTCTCCCTCAAGGAAGAAAAATACAGGATATGGATAAAGAGAAAAGTTTCTTCCCATTCTTTACTAGGGCATGGAGGGACAGGTATCCATTTTAGAGGAATCATCTGCTTTGGGCCAGAGAGAATTTGGCCATTTTCAGAGAAGAGGAATGATTGCTCAAACCAGGTTGCCTCTTGTGAATAAACATACAATTACTTATTTCACATATGCGCATAGTTGTATGTTAAATTCTTGCTTCCAAAGTTCCATAAATATAGCTCAGAACTGCTTCACTGTTGAAACATGTACTTTTCAAATCATCTTGAAAAAGTAACTTGAAATGTAGAGATTACAGTTTCTCAGAGACTATTCTCCTTCAGCCCAGCTGTTTGCATGTATTGGCCAGTGACCAGCCCTGTTTATAGGAACCTAGGTCATTAGGCAAATACATAAAACCAGATCTATTTGAGGAGCCTGCTAAACCATATGCCACTTCAAGAAGAGAAAAGGTGGACACTGTTCTAGAACAATTCACCAGCACTTCCTACTTGCAATAATGTTCCTGAATTCAAAGAAGGGGCAGGGCACTCAACTCTGCCAATTTTTTTTGTGAGGAAAGAGAGGCACAGAGATGTGCAATTGTCGACCATAGTCTTTGGCTTACACCTGTCACTCTGTCCTGTGGGTTGCTGTAGTAGCCAAGAACACTAGAGACATCTGGATGAGGTTTTAAAAGCATTTCTTTGATTCAGAGAAAATAAAAACAGGTTTTGTCTCTGCCTCAGGATAGAGAAAATGGAGGCTGGTGGAAATCACAAGTACGTGAGCGATGAAGATGGTCAGTCTAATGCTCATGACTACAGAATCCACCAGCTTGCGAAAGAAGGGCCGATAAAAGAGATGTTGATGAGAAGCAACTTAACAGCACATTGGTCCCATTGTCACTGAGTGGGGTATTACCCCACTAGGATCTAACCCAACACAAACCAAGTATCAGCCGAGAACAGACCTGAGGGATACATATTCCATGGTGACCCCAGGCCGCAAGTAATAAGACAGTGATCACTAATGACAGAGAAGCAGAAGAAAAGAATAGAATCTTGCACTTCAAGTTAGTGATAATGAACTCTCTGATGCAGAATTCATTATCATTTTAAAGGGAATGACAAAAAAAATAGGAGAGATCTAAGAAGACGAGCTCACGAGAATGTTGAGGAGAGTATCCAGCCCAGAAGAGTGTGGGATGGAGTTGTTATCCATTTGTGAAACACGTAAAAATAGTCACTGTTGATATATTTCCCAGAGTCTCTCTCTTCAGGGAAGTCATTTCTGCAGGTAGGAGAAAAAAAAACACCTCTTTACGGGCCAACATTCCATGACTCAGAGATGAGAATTTCTATTACCATAACAGGAGAATGACTAGTCTTAACATAGGAAGATGCCTTCCTGTGTCTTTCTACATTTGTGAATACAACTCCCTGTTTGAAAAATGTCCCAACAGTCAGTAGCTCAGGGAGACCAGTGACTCAGGGTGAGCTACAACTGGAGTATGCACTGGAAACCCCGTCCTCACAGCGAAGACAGAGGTGCAGCATCCCAGAGATGTTCAATAATTTCCCAGGTTACTTAGGAAACACATCTTGAAGAAGGGATGAAACTGGCAAGAGACCTAGAGATATCATAATCTCTGACTCCATTGTTTCAGTCACTCCCTCACCCCAGAACAAAATTAGAGAAAGAAGTAGTTCCCAAACCCTCGGATTTCAGGGCTTCATGATAAAAACAAGAACAAAAAAAGATATGGGATGCTGCCATGCAACTACTCACCCTTGTTCAGCTTAGTGTTAGCAGTACGGAGTCCTACAGTCTGCTCTCCCTGAAAGGAAAAAAGCTTGCATGGTGTAGGAAGAGGAGTGCCCTAAGCCTGTATACTTCTTTTTCCTGTGATGTCAAGAAAATTAATGCCTGCATTATCCTGGAATCAATTCTGAGCCAAAGACCATGGTTTCACATCAAGGCCTTGCCCAGATAGTTCCCTCCAATTGTAGAAAGGACACATCAGTTTGTCCATGACACTGAGATCATAGCATGATATTTAAAAGGGGGCTTCTTTTGTATATACACATCAAGATCTGGCTGGAACCCAAAGACGCTTCCCTCAGGCACTCTCCTAGGAGAAGCATCTGCAAAAGAAACAAAAAAAATGTAGTTTGCACAAACAGAGCTCATTTAGACTTCTGTCCGGAATTTCTATACCTGCTATCCAAGAAGAAAAGTGGGAGCCCCTCTTCCAGAGCTGTAAATGGGTTGCAAAGATGACTCTAGTTGGGAACCCCTTTGCTGGTTCTCAGCAATAATGGTAAATTTCAGTAACACAATATGTGGGTTGGTTAGGGTCCTAACACACTTAACCTACAAAGCCCCTCACCACATTACCTTTCTCAGTAAAATTGTCTGGACACTTCAAAGCTACCAAAGACTTAGCCTTATCAAATAACAATGAAATCTGCCTCAAAATGGTTTCAAATCTGTGAGAGAAGTAAATGCGGTATTACGGTTGACTCCATGGAAGCAGTAATGCGCCATGTAGAGACAGCAGGGAAGAATCGCACATAGCTGTGGTGACATTTTTCTAAAGATACCTCATTTCTGGAGGCCAAGAATCCAAGTGCATATCCTCTATTATTTTGGCTAACGTAGAAGTTCACTATATGAATGACTCATGCTTTTATTCAATGATTGTTCCAGAATCCCATCATTTCTGCGTTTGAAAAAGTATTGAAAATTTACACCCAGTTGCTGTAAAAAGTTTCTTTTAAAACACGGTGTTAACTGAGTGATGGTGCATTTTTTTTTCTAGAATTTACTTTCTTAAATAATGCTATGTATTTGTTCATAAAATGAAATGAATGTAGTGAGGTTTTTTATGTTATGTTTCTTGTTTTTGTATCTTAGTTGTTTTGTTTTGATTGTGGTAAGATCACTTAACATGAGGTCTGCCTTCTTAAATTTTTAAGTGTGTGATACAGCATTGTTAATTATAGGTACAGTATTGTATAGAAGGTCTCTGGAATTTATTCATCATGCCGAACTGAAACTTCATACCTATTGAAAAATTGAAGTGGGCACAACACCTTCAAATTCAAGTCAGATAGTGAATCCTTACACCTGGTGGTCTCTTGCCTAAATTTCAGGACAGTAATCAAGGCACATAGATAGGAGCTAAACCTGGGGTCTAAGAATGCCCTGAAAATCAGATGTGAAGTTTTCAATGGCATGGAAAAATTAAATTTTAAAATACAAGTGCATCTGAACAGAAGTGTTACATTCTGGCACTGGGATACAAAGGGAGACACTGGAGGACTATATAACATTTTTAAAAATATATATTGTTGAGACTGAATGTGGACGGAAAAGGCAGAAGAGAAAATGAGTATCAAAGGGAGTTTTTAAAGGTTAAGTAGGATTGTATATATTCAGCAATAGAAGTCTATAAAGATGGAGATATTAAAGATATAAAAAAAGATGAGGAAATTTTGAGAGAATAAAATCCCAAAGAAGATGAAAAGCAATTGACAAAATACAACATCCACTCATGCTTTTAAAGTATTTTTAGAGAATCATAGATACTTCTTAAAGATGATAAAATGTGTAAAACTCAGATCAAAAGCCAGCAACTTAATTTGAAAACCCTTGAGACATCTCTAATTAGAACTAGGAGTAGAACCAAGATGCCTACAGTCTCCATTACTTAACATTGTATTAAAAGTATTAGAAATGCAATTATAAATGGGAAAGGAATTAGAGGCTAAGACTCAAAAAGAAACAGCCAAAATTATCTCTATTTATAGAAATTTAATCAGCATAATAGGAAAACCTGAAGGGAATTCCTGGAAAAACTTCTACAAAAAATAACGATTATATTAAAGTATAAAGTTAACATATAATTTAGTAGAATTCACATATATAAACACTAATCAGAATATAATATGAAAGCTAGAACCCTTGTTATAATAACAAAATAAAGTAGAATTCCTAAGCATAAATCTAATTTTAAATGTTCAAACATAAATGAGGAAAATTACAAAACATTTCTAAATGTTACTGAAGTAGACCTGAAGAAAATGGGAATGCATATCACACATCATGGTGAACAGTCTGAATATCCAAAAATGTCAACCCTCTCTAAGTTTACTAATAAATTTAGGATGCAATAAATAAATATGCCATCAGTTTTTTCTAGAATTAGACAGATTAATTATAAAAGTTATGGCTTAAAATGAATATCCAGGAAAGCCCTAAAAAAACTAAGAACAATACATGGAAGGTACCTTCAAGATAGGAAAACATTGTGAAGCTTCTATAATTAAAGCAGTGTGGTATTGGCTTATGAATAGACTTACAGACCAATAAAGCAGAATGGAAAATACAGAAATAACTCAAGAGCCTATAAAACTTAGTATGTAATGAAGGCAACAGCTCAAGTCAGCAGGGAAACGAAGGACTTTTTTTATAAATGGTGATAGAACAACTGGATAGCCATATGGAAAAAGATAAAGTTAGATCCATTCCTCACACCATACACTGGTACAGTTTCTAAAAAGATCAGACATTCAGATTTTTAAAAAATCTTGCAAACATTATGAAAAGATTAGTGAATTTCTTTATAACCTAAGAGGAAAGAAAGCATTTATAACTATGATTAAAATATGAGAAATAATAAAAATTAAAACCTTAAAAAATTTTATATCATAAGGAAAGTCAAAAGCCAGATCACAAAACAGGGAGGAAATATATGCAACTTATATCTCAGACAAAAAAACTAATATTAATATATAGTCATCCTAAAAATTGGGAAAATCAAAATCCAGCAGAAAAGTGGGAGAAAGTTGTAAAAAGATCATCCATATAAGAAGTAATACTAACAGCCATTAAATACCTGAAAACATCTCCAATGTTTCTATTTATTAGAGAAATACAAATTATAACAATGCTTAAAAACTATTTTTCATATATCAAGTTGGAAAAGTTGAAAATTTTTGAGCATATACTATGTTATAGGGACTGTAATAAAGTGAGTACTCCATTTATTCCTGAGGGGAAAGTAAAGATCAGTTCTCCCGCAAAAGATCCACAGATTGAATACAATCCCAATCAAAATTAAGATCTTCTGTAAAAATGAAAAGGCAAACCATGGACCATTTAGAAATCTTATGTTTAGCAAAGGACTAGAATTCAAAATATATAAAGAATCTTGACATCTCAATGAGAAAAAAAAAAGCTACTGTTTTTCAAATGGGGCAAAAAGTTAGATAGACATTCACCAAAGAAGACAGATGGATGACACACAACCACATGAAAAGATGCTCATCATCATTTAGTCACTAGGGAAATGCAAACTAAAACCACATTGAGATACCATGACACACCTATTAAAAATCTTTTCAGTTAAAAAGTGGGCCATACCAAGTATGGTGAGGAAGTGCAGGAATTGAAAATCTTAAACACTACTCCTGAGAGTGTAAAATGGTACAACCACTTTGGAAAACTGTTTGGCAGGTTTTGAAAAATTAAACATATACCTATCATATGATCTCACTGTTCCACTCCTGTGTATTACTCAAGAAGGATGAAAGACTATGTCCATACAAAGACATATACATGGATGCTCACAAGAGTTTTGTTTGTAGTAGCCCCCAAACTGGAAACAACCCAAATGGCTATCAACAGGGGGAAGATAAATAAATGGTAGTAGTGTATCCATACATACTAGTAGTAGTAGCAGTGGTAGGTAGTAGTATAATCATTCACTCAGTGACTCACTACTCAACAACAAAACATAATGAATTATTAATAGATGTAACAACATGGAAGAATCTCAAAATACTTAAACCAAGTGGCATAAACCAGACAAAAATGAACACATACTGTAAAATTACACTTTTAGAAAATCTTGAGAATGAAAACGAAAGAAAGAAAACAGATCAGTGGTTACCTAGAAAGAATGGGGGGAATGGAAGAGTTCCCAAAGGAATAAGACTGTGGTGATGGTTTCATGAGTGTAGACATATGTCAAAATGTATCAGAATTACATTTTAAACATTTGTTTTAAATTGTGTGCTAATTTAATTTGCTTGAATTGTATGCTAATTATAGCTTCTTAAAACCCCTTTTAAAACATAAAAAATAAATACATGTTTACTAAACTGAAAATACTTATAATACTGCACTTTCATGCCCCAAGTGCTCCACCCCTGCAAAGCATCAATCAAATAGAAGTAGAGATAGTATAAGCATAGGGTAGAGCCAGAAGATCAAGGGACCCAAAATGGTGACAGAGACAAACCCACCAGGGGTTTGCTATGTCTTCTTTCTCACTCATATCCCTTTGCATTCCTCTTCCTCTGGCCTCAGGAAGAACAGTAAAGTAACCCTTAAATAAGACACTGCACTAACCATTAGATGCAAAGCTGATAAATCAAACCATGAAAAATAAGAACATCTGCAATCAAAAGAGACTGTTAAGAATAAGCAAGACACTTCATCGCAGCACTGTTTACAATAGCCAGGACGTGGAAGCAACCTAGATGTCCATCAGCTGACGAATGGATAAGGAAGCTGTGGTACATATACACAATGGAATATTACTCAGCCATTAAAAAGAATACATTTGAATTGGTTCTATTGAGATGGATGAAACTGGAGCCCATTATACAGAGTGAAGTAAGCCAGAAAGAAAAACACCAATACAGTATACTAATGCATATATATGGAATTTGAAAGATGGTAATGGTAACCCTATATGCGAGACAGAATAAGAGACACAGATGCATAGAACAGTCTTACGGACTCTGAGGGAGAAGGTGAGGGTGGGACGTTCTGGGAGAATAGCATTGAAACATGTATATTATCATATGTGAAACAGAACACCATTCCATGTTCGATGCATGGGACGGGTGCTCAGGGCTGGGGCAATGGGATGACCCAGAGGGATGGGATGGGGAAGGAGGTGGGAGGGGGGTTCGGGATGGGGAACACATGTGGACCCATGGCTGATTCGTGTCAATGTATGGCAAAAACTACTACAATATTGTAAAGTAATTAGCCCCCAACTAAAATAAATAAATTTATTTTTTAAAAAAAAAGAATAAGCAAGACATAGTCTGAGAGAAAGCAGATAATAGAGAGAGATGGAGGTAGAGGTAGACATAAAGATATGTGTATATGTACATATACATGTATATTTCCTGTATATATACATACATTATACATGCATCTACATATATAAGCACACATGCAAATATATGGACTTGTATGTAGAATTTTAAAAATTCTTTAAGATAATAAGAAAACAACTAAAAATTCTCATTTTCAAGTGGGAAAAATACTTGAATAATTACTTTGCAGAAGACATCCAAATAGCCAATAAAAATATTAAAAAGTGCTCAACTTTATAACCCATCAGGAAAATGAAAACTAAAATAAAAAGGCATTCTGCTACAACAACTGAAAGGATGAATAAAAATGTTGAGTATTAATGAGAATGTAGAGAAACTGAAACTTTTGGACATTGTTGGTAGCAGCATAAACAGTTTTACTGGAAACGAGAAAGAGGAAACTTTCTAATATGGATGGAAATGTTTCAGATCTTGAATAAGGTTGTGGTTACATATACATATGCAAAAGTTCAATAAGTTATACACATGTCTTGTGCACTTTACTATATGAAAGTTAATTATAAAAATTTTTTTAAAGGTTCTGTTTTCTTTCATTAACTACTTTGTACTGCATACCCGGATATATCAACCCCATTCCTAAATTCTAGGTCTCCTGAGTTCAAAGAACTATTCAATCTCATCTAAAGTACAGTCCTCCTCTGTATGTTTATTCTTCTCACTGCAGCAACATTGGCCAGAATCAAAAGGCAAAACTAAGTTTTATCCAAACTTCCCTTATTTCCTAACAGAATAACTTTCCTAAAGGAAAATTTATGAGTAAAAATATTTCCCTAGCACTTCATTTGTCATTATTCTCAAAGAAATTTTACCACTAATGAGTTTAGTGATCACTGCACTAACCATTAGATGCAAACCAAAATTTTTGTTATTTTTTATATAAAGCTATATTTTCCATTAATAATACTGTGTATTTATAAATTTATCCTGAGATCAATATCTCTTTCCCATATGCCAGGCTTCCTAGACGACACTAGTGGTAAAGATCTTGCCTGCCAGTGCACAAGACTTAAGACACTTGTGTTCGACCCCTGGATCCAGAAGATTCCCTGGAGGAGGAATTGGCAACCCATTCCCAGTATTCTTGCCTGGAGAATCCCATGGACAGAGGAGCCTGGCAGGCTACAGTCTATGTGGTTGCAGAGTCAGACACAACTGAAGCGACTTAGTGCATACACACACACACATACACACAAACATTTTCCATTCAATAATACTGTGTTTTTGTAAATTTATCCTGAAATCAACATCTCTTTCCCATTTGCCTCATCATTAGAATGTGGTGGCAATCAGCAGTGCCTGAAAATTCAATAGCAATTGCCTCTCCTAAAAAGCAGTAGCTTGGTGCTGCCCTGATAACTAAATGTGTACCCATAGCCATCTACTGCTCTGTCCCATCCTCCAGACAATAGAAATATAACAACATCCAAGAAATAAAATGCAAGCCACCTGTATAATTCTAAACTTTATGGTAGATAGATACGTTAAAAAACTAAACATAAATTCATTTTAATTGCATTTTTATTCAACATAGTAAATCAAAAGTGTCAACTCAGCATGTAATGAATGTAAAAGACAATCAATGAGATATCTTACATTAGTTTTCATATTAATTATTCAAAGATCCAGTGTGTATTTTACACTTACACCATGTCTCAATTCGGATGATCACATTTCAAGTACTGGATACTGTATATGGATAGTGGCTCTTGTATTGGATAGTACAGCTCCCAGTTAACTCAGACTACAACCAAGGTACCCCTTGAAATGAAACTCCAAATTCTGGCCCATTAGTGTTGAAATACCTCCACCCTACATCTTTATACCCCGTCTGACTTGGTAGGTGGAGCTCTAGGGACAAAGTTTAGTGAATTAGAACTTCCAGGTGACAAAAATATAATTTGATGGGGTATAAAGATGTAGGGTGGAGGTATTTCAACACTAATGGGCCAGAATTTGGAGTTTCATTTCAAGGGGTACCTTGGTTGTAGTCTGAGTTAACTGGGAGCTGTACTATCCAATACAAGAGCCACTCTCCATATACAGTATCCAGTACTTGAAATGTGATCATCCGAATTGAGACATGGTGTAAGTGTAAAATACATACTGGATCTTTGAATAATTAATATGAAAACTAATGTAAACTAATATGCCCATCCTGCATTTATCTGAAATCTAACATACCTCCCACTCACACACTACAAAATTCATCAGAACTGATCTTGTTGTTTTGCCAAGACCAACTCAACAGAATCTTTCACCTCCTACTCTCTTACAAAATGTGATATATTAAAACTATCCTGTGAGAAGTAGCATGAAATTACTGTGAACATATTCATAAGTTAAATGTGCTAGGTCAACAAACATGTGAAGTAGAATATTCCAAGAAAGACATGAGGCAAGAAAACATGGCATAAAGAAAACAAACTAGGTCGGGATTCAAGCTGAGATTTCAGTCCCAGCTGTGGCACCAGGTAGTTCTATATTCTTGGGTAACATACATTTCTGAGTCTCCAAAGTGTGATATATTATACACTGGCACTGGATTAAATGATTCCTAAGTCCCATTCAACACTGAATACTCTAAATATAGCAACTATTTTTGTAAAGTAAAGAAGGAAAAGGGGAAATGAGGGTGAGGGAGGATAAATCCACTTGGGAAAAAGTTAAATCTCCTTTATATATTGGACAGAATGGAAGCACTGGAACTTGAAGTCCACACCAAATAACAACAACAATAATAATAAACATTCCAATAAAAAATATTGGATCCTTTTCTCAATTTCTAGTATTTCTTCAAGACAACATTATTCTGTCCAAGGTTTTCTTTAGGGCAAATTTGATATCCTTATTCCTCAAGCTATAGATTAATGGATTGAACATGGGCACCACAATGGTATAGAACAAGGAGGACACTTTTCCCTGATCAAGAGGTAAAATAGAAGGTGGTTTGAGGTACATAAAAGCTCCTGACCCAAAGAAAAGAGAAACCACAATTATATGGGAACTGCAAGTACTGAAAGCCTTGGACCTTCCCTCAGTGGAGCTAATGTGGAAAATGCTGGAAAGAATAAAACCGTAAGAGATAAAAATGGCAACAATGGGCACCCCAATGCCAATGGTCACAACAATAAAGACTACCAGCAGATTTACATAAGAGCTGTTACAGGAGAGCTCAAGCAGGGGAATGATGTCACACATATAGTGATTGACAAGGTTGTCACCACAGAAAGTCAGAAATGCTATATTTCCTGTATGAGCCATAGCCCCAAACACTCCCATCCCATAGACCCCCAACAAAAGGAGTACACACACCTGAGGAGACATGGTGACCGTGTACACCAGTGGCTTACAGATGGCGACATAGCGGTCGTATGCCATGGCTGACAGGATGAAGGATTCAGAAAAGACAAAGAAACAGAAGAAAAAGAGCTGAGTCATACACCCTGCATAGGAAATGAAGTTCTTCTCCGAGACGAAACTTGTTAGCATTTTAGGGATGATGGCAGTAGAGAAACTAAAGTCTATGAAAGACAAGTTGAAGAGGAAAAAGTACATGGGAATATGAAGGTGAGAATTCAGTCCAGTCAAGGTTATCAAGCCCAGGTTCCCCACTACAGTGACCATGTAGAAACACAGAAACAGGAAGAAGAGGGGAATCTGGAGTTCTGGCTGGTCTGTTAAGCCTGCGAGGATGAACTCTGTCACAGAGGAGGTGTTCTCTTCAGCCATTCTCCTCTAAGAGAATCTGTGAGGGGAAAAGAAGAGTTGTTCAGAGAAAGAGAGGGAAAAAGTCCTTCTTGAGAATGGCATTTGAACTGAGAGATTTTTGAACTTCAGGAAGGTGGCATTTCTTCATACCTACTCTCTTTTCATGGTCCACAAGTGCCATGAACCACCCTAGCAACTGTCTGTGGGTGAAATTTGCTTTCAGAGTAAAGACTGATACAACTGAGGAGAGTCCATGAACTCATCTGGCCACCTTTTCCTGTACCCCTTCTGTGCACTTCCTCCCCTCCACAGCCCTTGATCAAGTATGTGAGACCTGGGGCCCTTCTCCAGGGTTACTCTTGAGACACGGAAGCCATTCAACCCTGCCTAGACCCTCCACCTTGGGTCTCAAACTGAGCAGAGCAAGGTGATGAGGTCATGTGCCCAGGGTCTTTGGTTGGAATGGTTGTGAAATTATTATGTGATGATAATAATAATGATGGTTTCCCAGGTGGCTCAGTGGTAAAGAATCCACCTGTCAATGCAGGAGACACAGAAGACACAGATTCCATCTCTGAGTCAGGAACATCCCCTGGAGGGGGAAATGGCAATCCACTCCAGTATTCTTGCCTGGAAAATTCCATGGACAGAGGAGCTTGATGGACTGCAGTCCAGGGTTTGCAAAGAGTCAGACACGACTGAGCATGCACACACGCACTAATAATAATGGAGTCATAATGCAAAGTTATCAATAAACTTTAAGAAAAAGAAAAGGAACACTTACAGAGCTCTAACTGTGGGATAGGTATTGTTCTAAATGCTGTATGGCATTATAATTATCTCCATGTAACAGATGAGGACACTGGACTTAAGTGACTTGCACAAATCCCAGTTGTAACAGAAGGTGAACTCAGGTGGTCTGGCTCAGAGCATGATCTTGTAACCTCTCTGCCACAGGACAGATCAGGTCAAGCAGACACCCACTCACCCTTCAGCTTGGAGTCATAGTTCTGTGCTCTGCTGGCCCTCATCCATCTCTTTCATGCGACTCAAATGCCCTAGTGAAAAGAAGGTGAAAATTCAGAGTTCAGATGGTTCTGATTCTGCTTCTCAACTCTAAGGATCAAAACCTCTAGTTTATCTTGTTTCTCTTGCTGAGCAGAAGGACTTGGTTTCTGACTGTGGTTTTGCCCTGAGCCTCCTATCCAGCCTCCAGGGATGAAGTAGCACCCTTTCCTTATACCCATAGATAACAGGAAACTGAAGGCTTTTATTCTGGATCAGAGATCTCAGTTGACCTGAGATTGACAAGAGATTCCCTCGGGATCATGGCTCCAAGAGACCACCTTCCCCAGGGAAGAAGAAATGTTTATTTACATCTCTGATAATGCTTGACAAGACTTTTAAGGACCAATTATTTTATTTAGGATACATCTTTTTAAGAACAATGAAGAGCAAAGCAGTGTGAGAAAAATAATTCTTAAGACTTTGTATTGGGCACTTACTGTGTTCCAGAAACCTCATAAGAAGGATCCAAAGTAACACACAAATAATTTTATCTCATTAATTCCTCATAACAACCTATTAATAGGTTAGATCTATTAATCTTCACTTTAAAAGTGAGATGGACACACAGCTTACAAGGTTCCAGAATCTTAACTCAAACTCTGGTCTCTCCGACTCCAAACTTCACAGGGGCCAAGGACATCATTGAGCTTAAGATGCTTATTGTATGTTACTGACAGCAACCAATTTGTCTCTAGACATCAGGCCTGGCTACTGTAAATTGTACACATTCTCAAACAGTATTCAGGAAGGAATTTCATTCAAATAGAGACTAAAGATGCAACTTGTACTCTGCATCTCTTACCGGGAGCTTTTATATACTAAGGATGACAGGTTTCGTAGCCAAGAAATAAATCTTGATATGGGGAAACTTAAGGTTTTGTGTGCCAGTGGCTTAGAGAAGTTTTGGTTCTGGGTTAATGGCAGAAGTCCTCTTACAAAAGTTATGAAATCAAAGCACAAAGGCAGAAGTCTTCCTCCAGGCAAGTCTAACTAAAAGCACCACACCCAGGCCAGTGTGTGGTTATGAGTTCGTGTACATACATCAGTGAGGACCTGCTCACCCTCAGCTAAGACAGCAATAATGGTGCTTTATCTTTCTGATATGCATTTAGAATTTTCCACGTCCCAGAGCAACCCTAATGAATCTCAATCCCACTACACAAAAGTTGAAAATGAAGAAAGATAATTCATTAAAATGAAATTAAAATAGGCTCTCCTTGAGATCCAAGTGCAAAGAAGATATGGAGTGGGGGGAGTTTCTCAGAACACTCTAAGGGGATTTGTTATTTCAGAGACAGTTGCCATGGCAACCTGATTCCCAAATGTATCTTAAGCAGCACTCCTCTGAAGCTATGTTACCTGATGCTTCAGTACAAGCAGAAAGTAAAATCAGAAAGAAAAAAGAAAAGGCCATTTTGTTTTTCTATTTGTATAGTACTGTCACCTGTCCAAAACCTGAATCTCTTAAAAATGACTTCCTTTTCTATTTATTTCTAACTTACAAATTATATATTATACATGAAATATCACAGGACAGGTGAAGATTTACACATGATAAAATGTCTTTGCAAATATGTCTCATTCGTGTGCATTAGCTCTCAGACTTCCAGTTGTTCATTGGAGTTGTACAAGCATGGGCCCAAACCAATCCCTACCTGTCATAGGATTGTTTATTTTGTTATGCAGAAGCTTTTAAGTCTGATGTAGTCCCATTTTATTATTTTTTATTTTGTTGTTTATACTTTTAGTGTCATAGTCCAAAAAAAATCATTGCAAGACCAATGTCAAGGAGATTCTTCCCTATATTTTCTTCTAGAAGTTTTATGTTATCAGATCTTATCTTTAAGTTTTTAAAGTTAAAATTAATTTTTGTGAAAGGTGTAAAAGAGTGGTCCAATGTCATTGTTTTGCAGTATTTCTTCAGTTTTCCCAGTAGCACTTCTTGAAGAGACTATCTTGTCCCCATTGGCTCCCTTACTCACTTGCCAATATCAGTTGACTTTGTATGCAAGGGGTTAATCCTGGGCTCCTTTGCATTGGTCAATACGTCTATTTTTATGCCAAAACCATACTGTACGCACTATCGTTTTGTAGTATATTTTGAAATCAGGAAACAATTAGGAAATTCTTCTTTCTCAAGATTGCTTTGGCTACTTGAAACAATTAGGAAATTTTAGAATTTCTTTCTCAAGATTGCTTTGGCTACTTGAGGTCTTTTGGTGTTTCCATACAAATTTTAGAATTTTTTTCTATCTATGTGAAGAATTGGAGGAATGGCAACCCACTCCAGTATTCTTGCCTGGAGAATGTATATTAATTTAATATCCTAATATCCTGCAACTTTACAGAAATTGTTGATTAGTTTCAAAAACTTGTTGGTTGATTCTTTGGGACTTTCTATACACAAAATCATATCATCTGCATATAGCAACACTTTTACTTTTTTTCTGATTTGAATGTCTTTTATTTCTTTGTCTTGCCCAATTGCTCTAGCTAGGATTTCAGTTCTGTATTGAATAAGAGTGGTGAGAATAGCCATCTTTTTCTTGTTCCTGAAATTAGAGGGAAATCTTTCAATTATTCTTCTCTGAGTGTGTTAACTGTGATTTTGTTATATACTGTCTTTACTATGTCATTCTATACATAATTTATTGTGTTATCATGAAAGGATGTTCTATTCTGTCAAATGCTTTTTCTGCATCTACACTGATCTGCATGTGATTTTTATTTTTCATTCTATTAATGTGATATATTTCATTTCCTGATTTGCATATGCTATTGTGTTGTGTGTTTCTAGGAATTTGTCCACATCATTTGTGTCACCTAATTTATTAGCATAAGTGTGCTCAGTTGCTCAGTCATGTCTGACTTTCTGTGACCCCATGGACTGTAGCCTGCCAGGCTCCCCTGTCTATGGGATTTTTTAGGCAATACTGGAGTGGGTTACCATTTCCACCTCCAGGGGACCTTCCCAACCAAGAGACTGAACCCTTGTCTCCTGTGTCTCCTGCATTGGCAGGTGGATTCTTTACCACTTAGCCACCTGGGGGCAGACACTAACAATATGCTCTTGGAGTCCTACGTATTTCCATAGTATCATTTGTAATGTCTTTGCTTTCATTTCTAATTTATTTGTTTGATCTCTTTTTTTCTAAATTAACCTAGCTAAAGGTTTGTCAGTTTTGCTTATTTTTTCAAAGAAGCAGCTCTTAGTTTCACTGAACCTTTCAATTATTTTCACTGATCTCTATTTCATTAATTTCCACATGGATCTTTATCATTACAGTCCCTCTGCTAACTTGGGGTTTAATTTGTTCTTCTAGTCTTTTGACTGTACAATTAGGCCATTTATTTGAGATCTTTTAAATTCCTTTTTTATTGAAATATAGTTTATTTACATTATTATATTAGTTTCAGATATGTAACATAGTGATTCAATATTTTCTAGATTATATTTCATTCAAAGTTATCACAAAATAATGGCCATATTTTCCTGTACTGTAAACTATATCTATATGAATTATTTATTTTATACGTGGCAGTTTGTGTCTCAATCTCCTACTCCTATATTACCCCTCCCCCTTTCCTCTCCCCATGGGTAACCACTAGTTTTTTCTCTGAATGTGGGTCTGTTTCAGTTTCAGAGACCTGTTTTGAATCTGTTTCTGTGTTGTTATATACATTCAGTTGTTTTGTTTTCTTAGATTACACATATAAGTGATAACATAGAGTACTTGTCTTTGTCTGACTTATTTCAATAAACATAATACACTCCAGGTCCATCCATGTTGTTGTAAATGGTAGAATTTCATTCCACTGTGTGTATATAAACATGCAAATATATATATATCTCACATCTACTTTATCCATTCATCTTCTTATGGATCTAATTTCTTAATATATGTATTTATTGCTATAAACTTTCCTCTCACAATTGTTTTTGCAGGGTCCCACAGGCTTCCCTGGTGGCTCAGTCAGTAAAGAATCTGCCTGCAATGCAGGCGACTCAGGTTGGATCCCTGAGTGGAGAGGATCCCCTGGAGGAGGGCATGGCAACCCATTCCAGTACTCTTGTCTGGAGAATCCCATGGACAGAGGAGCCTGGTGGGCTACAGTCCAGCGGGTCACAAGGAGTCGGACACAACTGAACAACTAAACAGCAGCATGGGATTTGATATGTTGCTTTCCATTTTCATTTGTTTCAAGATAATTTTTCTCTTTTGATATTTTCTTTGATCCGTAGTTGCTCAGAAGTATGTTGTTTAGTTTCCACATATTTTAGATTTTCTAACTTTCCTCTTGTTATTAATTTCTAGTTTTATACCACTGTATTCATAAAAGATAGTTTGTATAATTTCGGTGTTAATTTTGCTAAGATTTGTTTGGTGTCGTATCATATGATATATTCTGAGAATGCTCCGGGTGGACTTGAGAAGAATGTGTATTATGCTGCTGTTGGATGGAATGTTCTGTATACATCAAGTTCATTTGGTCCAAAGAACAGTTCCATTCCAATGTTTTCATACTGATTTTATGTCTGGAAAACCTATTCATTGCTTCCAAGGAAGTATTGAAACCCCTTACTATTATTGTATCATCCGTTCAGATCTGTTAGTATTTGCTTTAAAAATTTAGGTGCTCTGATGCTGGGTGAATATATATTAATGGTTATTATATCCTCTTGATGTAATAACCCCTCTGTCATTATGTAATGATCTTTCTGTCTCTCGTTATCATTCTTGGTTGAACTCCATTTTGTCTGATATATGTATGACTATCCCTGCTTTCTTTTGGTTTCCACTTGCTTGAGCATCTACTTCCACCCTTTCACTTTGAGCCTATGTGTATCTTTAGAGCAGAAATGAGTGTTCTGTAAGCAGCATATAGTAGGGTTTTAGTTTTTATCCGTGGTTACCAAAAAAACTACATAAAATGCCTCATAGATAAAACAATCTATTTTATGCTGATAGAAACTTATCTTCATTCCCCAAAGACTTCACCCTTTTACTTCTCCTCTGCTGACAAGGATGCTGGTATTGCTACTGCCAAAAGTTCAGTCCCTTGCAGAGTTGCTCTAGGGAATATGCCCTCCTTGATGAGTTCCTTCCTTGCCTCTGCATCAAAAATCATCTTTATCTCACAGAAGTGGCTTCCAGCGTCTCCTGTCCGTCAGGCTATAGTATCATCAGACATTTTCACAATGTGCTTTACAGAAGAAGAAAATGGAGTAATACATTTTAGATACTAAAAAAATTAAAATGAACGAAAGATGATTAATTTTGATACAGCCAATCTGATTTCAAATATAAAAACTGCAAATAAACTACTATTAGCTGATAAAAACTCAGGGGATCTTGTTACAATGGACAAATTTTACTAAACAGACATGTATAGCATTAAGCACTGTTTTTTTACCTTTAAATCTAAGAAGGGTGGTTGCCAGGAGTTGGGAATGGGGAAAATGAGGGTACAAATTTTCAATTATAAGATGAATAAGTTCTGGGGATCATATGGACACCATAGTACCTATAGTTAATAATATTGAATTGCACACTTAAAATTTGCTAATAGAATAGATTTTAAGTGCCCTCAGCACAAAAAAAGGTAACTATGTGAGATAATGGACATGTTTATTGACTTGATTGTGGTAATCATTTCACAATATATATGTATGTCAAATCATCACATTGTACACCTAAAAACTCACATGTACTTAAATGTATATAATCTTTGTCATTAATATCTCAGTAAAACTGGAAAAAATAAAAAACAAAAAAACTAAGCCAGGTTAATTACCAAAACATAAAAAAGTTTATTCTAGTTCAATGAAAAAAGCAGTTAACTAAAATTTTTTAAGTGTCATCTTTACTAAATTCAGTGAATTTGTTTATGGAGAAATGTCCCAAAAAAGATATAAAATAAAACCTTTGCATAATAAAGACTATAAATAGAATTCATTATATGTAACGATGAAAAGTAATGATGAATATTAACCAGGATGGTAGGGACTGATGGCAGAGGCAATGATGTGGGTGAAGGTGATGAAGATGGTAATGACTGAAGTGGTGATGGTAATGATGATGAACCTAGAAGTGTCCTAGTGTTGACATTAAGCACCAAACTTACCAGGCTACAGGTAACTCTCCCATTAGAAGAAAAATTAACACACCTGGGAGGTAAAACATCTTTCATAGAGCAAATGGAAACCCAGACTAATTGCTCATTCAACGAGGACCCAATCTCTGGAGCAACTGCATTCCAGGAGAGTCTACCGGTATAAACATACTCAGTGCTCCCAATTTCAGTGACCCATCTCTGTAACTTTGTTGATCCCTTTGACTGGAAATAGATGTAAAATTTTTAGCTTTGTATTTTCTGATTTTTATTTCTTGATCACTGAAAACAAAGGACCTCCTAAGAATTTCGGGTAACAGTGTTCCAGTTTTCTTCAACACAGGTATTCAATTATATAATTTAAGGCAATTGTGTATAAGATAGGAACAAGATATCATCCATGAATTCCCATTTCTACTACAGACCTTTTTATATATTATTTATCAATCATATATCCCCCTTGTCTCAGTGCTTTTTCCCCACTTGCAAAGGAAATATCTTTGTCTTCATAATTCTATTTGTTGTCATTAGCAGCAATTCTGAGCTCCTCCTGAGCTGATAAAACTAGTGGTAAGATTTTTAGCAACCAACTAGAAATTCTGCAAACATTTATAAATTAGCTAGAAGATTACAGGAATAAAATTTAAATTCTTGTTTTCTATTCATTAGAAAAGATGTTCACGTCAAGAGGCAGGAACAAAATCTCTGCTTTGTAATAATATTCTGTTTTATAAGAAATTCTGATTGCTGGTAATGATACATTTTTGTGGATTTTCTGTTACTTATCATTTTGGGAGACTCCAATTTGATGGCATATGTAAGATGCCTTTTAAATCTACTGTTACTCTCTAGACAAAATTTGTTTATCTCTTTTCTTTTAAAAATTGAAATACAATTCAAAATTCTAACTCTTACTAGCTACTAAGAAGTTTACTACCTCACTGCCAGTAATTTAAGGTATAAAGTTTAAGATAATACAGGTTATCTTATCTTCAATACCAAAATGAGCACAAGTAATATTATTGCTGTTGCTGAGCAAGTGAGTCAGTGTCTTTTAATGCTGCACAACAAACCAGGTTACAAACCAACATGTATAGTATGCTCATTTTTACTAAAAAAAGAAACATATATATTAATGCACATATATGTTAATGCATATATGCATAGAAAGATATCTAGTGGAACATACATAGCAATTTTAGATTTTCAGTCATTAGAATAAATGAGTTAATTTTGCTTATCTGTATGTTTACTATTCTACAGTACAGATGTATTGCTTTTCTAATTAAAAAAAAATTCTGGAAATACAATAAAATCCCTCCTTGGCCCTAATGTATTAAATTAAGTTTACTTAAAATATGAAGTGCCACAAGGACATAAGTTACAGCAAGACAGCAGGAAATCAAAACAGACAGATGGTCACAACTCCTGGGTTCTGGGACCAATTCTACTTTTCACTTGCTGTATGACCTTGGGTGAATAGTGCAACTTGAGTTATGTTTCCTAGAGCAGGGGTTTTCAAGTGTTTCCAGGAAGAATGAGATGGTAAATATTTCAGGCTCTGCAGCCCTTAGGATCTCTGTGGCCACTACTCAGCTCTATCATTCTACCATGAAAGCAGCATCAAGGAATGAACATGGCTTCGCTCCAATGAAACTTTATCGCAAAAACAGTCAGTGAGCTGGATTTGACTAAGTTTGCTGAAGCCTGTCCTGGAGAGTATTTAATATTATGTAGCATCTCTCTCCCTTGTCTTTTCTAGGCTCTCCTCATACTAAGAAATGAAGAGTAAACCTCAATATTGCTCAGCTTCAACATTGCCACAGACCCGTAATTGTATGGCTTTATAAGCTCAAGGGAGAGGAAAGAGCATACAGATTTAAAAACAGCAGAATTAGGTTCAAGTTTCAAGTCACCCCTGATAAGTTTTGGGACCCTGGAGGAAGCCTTAAAACTTCTGCACATCAACCTGGAACTAATACAGTGTGTGTTAGTCACTCGGTTGTTTCCAACTCTTTGCAACCCCATAGACCGTCCCACCAGGCTCCTATGTCCATGGAATTCTCCAGGCAAGAATACTGGACTAGGTAGCCATTCCCTTCTCACTTAATGAGAACCTACTGTTTAGCCCAGGGAACTCTACTCAGTAGTCTGTGGTGACGTAAATGGGAAGGAAATCTTAAAAAGAGTGAATATAAGTATACAAATAACTGATTCACTTTGCTCTACGGCAGAAACTAACTCAACACTGTAAAGCAGCTACACTCCAATAAAAATGTATTTCAAAAAATGAATGGTACCTCAATTCCACTGAAGTCCAGCAGGACCCGATTCTAGGAGAAATTCATTAAATGACTAAGTCCAGTGCTCTTGAAAGTTGATGCTTCCTTGTAAGATAAGTGCATTATCTGTATTTCCATGAGTTTTACTTTCAAATGCTCCAGAAAGTGTTTCTTCCTTTCCAGCTCTATTCTGCAACTGGACCTCATAATTTGTTGTAAGAATTCAGATTATACCTAACACAATCTTTATTATTGTTTTATTGTTCAGAGAGAAATAAATGACTATTTTGAGTATCATAAAAAAGAATATTTGAAAGTAAAATGTTTACATAATTTCCTTCAGATCTCATAGTGAAAGTCAAAGCTGGAATTTAACCTCACTGTGTATGACTTTTGAGTCTACAGCTACTACCACACTAAATGTCAAATATAATATTTTAACACAATTATGCCTTTTATATAAAAATACAATCCATAATATATTAATTCCACCAGTAAAAACTATAAGGAAAGACAGTATTTCAATCAATTTTTACAAAGTAATGCATCACATAGTTTAAAACTCACATGCTACTAAAAGAGTAGTCAAGAAAACTAATGGTTACCTTCCCCAAGCAGCCCCACATCCACTCTGCTATCCAGAGGAAACCACTTTCAAGTATGTTTCCTCTGGTATTCACTTCTGTGTTTCCCCATTATATGCTTATCATACGCTTTGAGGATTTTATTTTAGACATTATTCATGGCCTGAAATAGGGTCTAAGTCATAATGTGTGCTAAGTCACTTTAGTCGTGTCTAATTCTTTGCTACCCTATGGACTGTAGCTTGCCAGGCTCTTCTGTCCATGGGATCTCCAGACAAGAATCCCAGAGCGGGTTGCCATGCCCTCCTCCAGGGGAGCTTTCCAACCCAGGGATCTAACCCACGTCTCTTACTACATCTCCTGCATTGGCAAACAAGTTATTTATCACTAGCACCACCTGGGACGCCCCTAAGTCATAATAGTTATTAAAAAATATTTCTTGAATGCGTTACCTCCACTTAATGTAGATGCAGAATTATCTAACACTCCCCCACCTCAGTACCCCTCCCTATTCTTCCAAAACACTTATAATAATTTTTGGTTCTCAGTACTTCATGCCTACAAGATTAGAACGATGATAATGCAGATTTCATTATCATACTTAATTCTGCAGAGAATCATCACTGCAGAGACAAATATTTACTTTGGATTGTGTTTCCTTATTTGTACTACTTGTAAGTTTTCTGGAATCGTAATAATTGCCCAATAATAAGTACCTCTCCTTTATATTTTCACATGCTCCATAGTATCTAAGTACTTATTACTATTATTTTCCAATGTCCAAACATTTGAGACAATCCACCAACTTCATTTCTCTGCTGAAGGCCTCCACGCTCTGTTCTTTCTGGACTTACTCTCCTAGAGTTCCCTTTGCAGCTCTCTTGTGCCGAGTCCCCTCTACCCCAGGTCCCTGTCTTCACACTAAGATGCCTCATCTCATATCTGCTTTTTGTATTTTGTTTATGACTCTCTCCTCTCTCTTCTCTCTCTCTTCAGCTAGACATTTTTTCCTTTATTGATATTTTCAGACTGTTTTTCATTCATTGATTTCCTTTTACTGTTTACCTGTTTCCTTGATTTATATGTTTATCTTTATTTTTTCCTCAATTCTGACTATTTTGTAGCTTATTAGGGTGGAAACCTAGATTAATGACTTTAGAATTTTCTTCTGTTCTTAAGTGTCACTTAATGACAAGTTCCACTATTAGGATTGTTTTAGCAGCATTCCAAAATTTTTTATTGATTTATCTTCTTGCTCATTCAGTTCAAAATGTTATTTTCTAATTTAATTCGTGATTTCTTCTTTGACCCATGTTCAATTTTCAAGTATATGATAATTTTCTAGATATCTCACCATAAATTATTTGTAGTTTGTTTCGATAAAGGTACATACTGTACATGATTTCAACTTTTTAAGGGTACTGTGGTTTGTCTTAAGGCTTCCCAGGTAGCTAAGCAGTAAAGAATCTAAATACCAGTGCAGGAGATCAGGGTTTGATCCCTGGGTCGGGAACATCCCCTCAAGAAGGAAATGGCAACTCACTCCAGTATTCTTGCCTGAAGAATCCCATGGACAAAGGAGCCTGGCAGGCTATAGCGCATGGGTTCACAAAGAGTCAGACACGACTGAGCACACACATGCATGTGGTTTGATTACTCAGAATAGGCTTTATCCTGAAAAGTGCTCCATATGTACCTGAAAGATTGTGTATTCTGGGTGCAGTGCTCCAAAAATGTCAATTTGTGAGTAGTTTCTGTGTTGCTACTTATTTTTCTACTAGTTCTATCAATTAATTTTTTTTAAAAAAAGAGTTTTGCAATCTTGAACTAACGGTGGACTTTTATACTCTCCTTTCAGTTCTGTCGTTTGGGTTCATGTGTTTTGAAACAGTTAACAGGTAAAATTCTTTGTGAGTTTTATGTCACCTTAATGAATTGACTTCTTTATCATTATGAAATGCCCCTCATTATTGCTAGTAATATTTCTTGCTTTGAGATCTGCTTTGATTAATGCTGATATAGTCAGTCTGGCTTTCTTTTGATTGATATTTACATTGTATATTTCTTCCATACTTAAAGTTTTAACTATTGGTATGGCTTCCCTAGTAGCTCAGTTGGTAAAGAATCTGCCTGCAATGCAGGAGACCCAGGTTCAATCCCTGGGTCAGAAAGATCCCCTGGAGAAGGAAATGGCAACCCACTCCAGTAGTCTTGCCTGGAGAATTCCATGGGCAGAGGAGCCTGGTGGGCTATAATCCATGGGATCACAAAGAGTCAGACATGACTGTGTGACTATGTTCATCTATGTTTTAAGTGGATTTCTTGGTAAAAAGTATAACTGGGTAATATCTTTTATCCAGTCTAACAAAATTTGCATTTTAATTAGAACATTGAAGGTCTTTCCATTTAATTCAGTCATCAATGTGATTGAGAGTAGGTCTAGCATCTTGCTACTGGTTTTCTACTTCTACCGATTGCCCTTTATGACATTTTTTTCTTTGACTCTTCTGTACTAATTGAGTGTTTTGATGGTTACATTTTATCTCCACTATTGGTTTATTAGCTGTAACTCTTCCTTTTACTATTACTTAGATGTTGTTTTAGGTTTTACAATATTTATTCTTTCGGAATTTGTCAAACTGGAGGGTAGCATCAAAAATTTCTACAGGCAATTCCTACAGGTAAGCTGATGTAGTCACTGGGATCATGATGTATTTTTCCCTCCTCTAAGGAATCATTTTGGTGCTGCCTGTGTTAAAGTGTCTGGAAATAGTTGTTTCATATATCTTGTCTGATTTTCTAGTTGTTTATGGTGTAAATACAGTTCCTGTATGAGTTCACCCTTTGTGGGAGGAAGTAGAAGTCCACACATTAACTTTTTTTTTCACAACAAAGCCCGATCTAGATCCAGATTACCTGGTTCCTATTTCAACTGTCTTCTCATGATAGACACCTTGTCTAAGCTTTAAATTCATTCATTGTAAATAAGGGTGAATAATACGATGTCTTTATTCTCACAAAGTTTATACTCCAGTGAACATCAACCCAATATGTTCTCTACCCATGTATAAATTATATTCTCTCTTGTCATTTGATTTGGTCATGTCTAATTTTTCTAAAGATATCATTTTTTAAAACTGAAGTATAGTCAACGTACAATATTATATAAGTTACAGGTGTGCAATAGAGTAATTCACAATTTTTAAAGTTTATACTCAATTTCTAGTTATAAAATATTGGCTACTTTCTCTATATTGCACAGTATGTCATTTTTAAAATTTTTATTGAAATATAGTTGATTTACAATGTTGTATTAGTTTTAGTTATACAGTAAAGTGATTCAGTTATACATACATATATAAATATATATGTATGTTCTTTCTTGCATTTTCTTCCATTATAGGTTATTATGAGATATTGAGCACAGTTTCCTGTGCTATACAGTAGGTTCTTTTTGGTAATCAAGTTTATATACAGTAGTGTATATTTTAAGGGCTTCCCTCATGGCCAGATGGTAAAGAATCTGCCTGCAATGCAGGAGAACTGCATTCTATCCCTGGGTCAGGAAGATCCCCTGGAGAAGGGACCCCAAACTCCAAATTTATCCCTCTCCCCCTTCTGATTTGCAGCCATAAGTTTGTTATCTGTGTCTATGAGTCAACCTCTGTTTTGTAAATAGCTCTTTTGTGTTCTTTTTTTAAGATTTTACATGTAAGTGATATCATATGGTATCTTTTTCTCAGTTACTTCACTTAGTATGATAATCTCCAGGCCCAGCCATTTGCTTCAAATGACATTATTTCAGCTTTATGGCTGAGTAATGTCCCATCATATATATATATATATATATATACATATACATATATACACACACATACACATACATATATCACATCTTCTTTATCCATTCATCTGTCAATGAACTTGTAGATTTATCCCATGTCTTGGCTATTATAAATACTGCTGCTATAAATATTGGGTTGCTTGTATTTTCTTAATTATATTTTCCTCCACATATATGCCTAGGAGTGGAATTGCAGGCCATACGGTGGCTCTGTTTTTAGTCTTTAAGTAACCTCCATACTGTTCTCCATAGTGGCTGTACCAATCTACATTCCACCAACAGCGTAGCATGGTTCCCATTTCTCCAGTGTGTATTATTTACAGACTTTTTGATGAAGGCCATTCTGATGGGTATGAGGTGATACCTCTTTGTAGTTTTGACTTGCATTTCTCTAATGATTAGCAATGATGAGCATCTTTTCATGTGCTAGTTGGCCATCTGTATGTCTTCTCTGAAGAATTGTTTTGGATAGTTGGGGCCTTTAGGTTTCCATAAAAATTTTAAAATTCCTTGTTCTAGTTTGTGAAAAATGCCATTGGCAGTTTGATAGAGTTTGCATTGAGTCTGTAGATAGCCTTGAGTAGTATGGTCATTTGGACAATACTGATTCTTCCAACCCAAGAACATGGTATATCTTTCCATTTTTGTCTTAAGCTTCTTCCATCAATGTCTTACAGGTCTTTTGCATCCTTAGGTAGACTTATTCCTAGGTATCTTACTCTTTTTGATGTGATGGTAAATGGGATTGTTTCCTTACTTTCTATTTCTGATTTTTTGCTGGTTGGTGCATAGAAATGCAACAGATTTCTGTATATCAACTTTGTATCCTGCAACTTTAATGAATTCATTCAAGAACTCCCAATAGTTTTTTTGGTAGCATCTTCAGGATGTTATCTGCAAACTGAGTATAAACAAATGAAATAGAGACTAAAAACAATAGAAAAGATTAGTGAAATGAAAAACTGGTCCTTTGAAAAGGCAATCAAAATTGATAAAACATTAGCCAGATTCATCAGGAGAAAAAAAAAAAGACTAATTCTATGAGTTCACCATCACCCTGATACCAAAAGCACACAAAGATACCACAAAAGAGAAAATTACAAGTCAATATCACTGATGAACATAGATACAAAACTCAACAAAATACCAGTAAACCAAATCCAACAATGCAATAAAAGGATCATACAACATGATCAAGTAAGATTTATCCCAGGGAATCAAGGATGGTTCAGTACTCACAAATCAATCAATGTGATATACCATGTTAACAAATTGAAATAAAAATCTCCTTGTCACATCAACAGAAGAAAAAATAGCTGTTAACAAAGTTAATCATCCATCCTTTATGTTAAGAATGTATTTCAACATAATAAAGGCCATATATGACAAACCCACAAATCACATCATACTCAATGGGGAAAAGCTGAAAGCTTTACCTCTAATATCAGGAACAAGACAAAGATGTTCACTCTTTTATTCAAAATAGTTTTTAGTCAAAATAGTGACTTTTATTCAACACAGTTTTGAAAGTTTTAACTGCAGTAGTCAAAAAGAAAAAAATAAAAAGAATTCAAATTGGAAAAGAAGAAATAGAACTATCACTATTGGCAGGATTTGCTTAAGACAAACTTTAAACTGCCATTTTGACTTGGAGATACCAAGCTTCCTTCCAGGAAGTCTCTTAGGCATCTACGTATTATTAACATCAGCTAAAAATCTTCTCTGTACTGATTAGATTGACTCTAAAGATGGACAAACAGTAAGCAGTAATCTAGAAATCAATAACATAGAAGCAGAAAAATGATGAAGCAACAGCAGAGACAGTGAATATTCTAGAGAATATACTTGATGTGAGGAGAAAAAGTGGCCAAGATCATCTGACAAATAGGGACCCAAGATTTAAGGATAAGCAAAGGAAAGGATAAGAGAAAAGGTACACACCCCATTCAAATAATGTTGCTCTTGATCTGAAAGTTGTACTGTATTCTCCTTTCTACTTCCACCTACTTCTAATCCTGGTCCAACCTGAATTTTTCCTGAGTCCTTTCAACACAGTGGAGAGCAGTCTCAAACTCTTCCTCAGGAGCTTCATTTAATGCAGTATAAACTGCTTTCCATGCCAAAATTTCAAGCTACAAAGGCATTCTGGTTACAATAAGCACAAAACTTACAAAGAAAAACTTTTACTGCCTTTAGTTGAATTTTACGACCTGCCCAGAAACATCAGTTCAGTTCAGTCTTTCAGTCGTGTCTGACTCTTTGCGACCCCAAGGACCACAGCATGCCAGGCGTCCCTGTCCATCACCAATTCCCGGGGCTTCCTCAAACTCGTGTCCATTGAGTCGGTGATACCATCCAAACATCTCACCCTCTGTCGTTCCCTTCTCCTCCCGCTTTCAATCTTTCCCAGCAACAGGGTGTTTTCAAATGAGTCAGTTCTTCTCCTCAGGTGGCCAAAGTATTGGAGTTTCAGCTTCAACATCTGTCCTTCCAATGAATATTCAGGACTGATTTCCTTTAGGATGGACTGGTTGCATCTCCTTGCAGTCCAAGGGACTCAAGAGTCTTCTCCAACACCACAGTTCAAGAGCATCAATTCTTCTGCGCTCTTTATAATTGATATTGTAACTCCATATAATTCTCAAATGTGGAAGCTGATTTGTCACTCAGTAATTGGAAGGGCTCTACCACCCCACACTATCTGGATTTGAGATAAGGTGACCTCGTGCTTTCATTTCACGGGGAGTATTTTGGGATTGCAGAGATGATAAGGAACTTTCTCTTTCTGGAGCAAAATTCAACTCTGGACTCATAAATAAAACACACTTGTAGTTATCTCCAGGGTACTTGGAAAACATGAGGGTGGAAAGGCTCTATAGGGGCCCCTATTTTCTCCAACTTCATATTCTTCAAACCATGCCATAATTGTAGGAACATTGGCTCCACCATAGAAATTGGCCTCATGTTAAAACTATCCTATTGTGAGCATCTCATCAGTTATTACTTCTGTGACATTGTCCCACTCATGAAGCTCTCCTGCTCCAGCACCTATCATATTGAGATAACAACTTTCTTTTTGGCTGGCTTTAACATCATAGTCACCAGCTTAACAATCTTTGTTTCCTATGCTTTTATTCTCTCCAGCATTCTCCATATCCACTCCACAGAGGGAAGGTCCAAAGCCTTCAGCACATGCAGCTCCCATCTTGCAGCTGTGGGGTTGTTTTATGGATCTACCACATTCTTGTACTTAAAACCCTCCACAGGCAGTTCCCTGGCCCAAGAGAATGTGATCTCCCTGTTCTACACCACAGGGATACCCATGCTGAATCCCCTAATCTACAGCTTAAGACATAAGGAAGTGAAGGCTGCCATGCAGAAAACACTAAGGAGAAAACTCTTTGGGTGCAAATGTCATTATTCTTTTTCAGGGTGAAAATTGGTAGAGAAATATAGAGGAGAAGCCCTGTAAAAATTTACACACATATAATAGAAGAACAACCACTTGTCAACGTGAAGTTGACAAGTATTTTCTTGTCAACTTATTGAATGCATTTGCTAATTTTTTCCTATTCCCTTTCTCCCTCTCACGTCTCTCATGTCTTGCTCTGCTTGAATCTTTCTGGTTTCAAGTGCTGTTTTGTTTTCTTTGTTTGTTTTGTTTTTGAGATCAGTTATTTGGTTGGTTGGTTTATTTATGCTTTGCCCTCTGGTAAACATGTATCTTGATTATAGCATAAGTTTAGAACATCTAGCAATGAGTTCCATACTGTTCATGGGGTTCTCATGACAAAAATACTGGAGTGATTTGCCATTCCCTTCTCCAGTGGACCACATTTTGTCAGAGAGTTATCCATTGATTTATCCCCGACTAGCCCTTGAGAGTACACAGACAAATAGAGATGAATTCCAGAAGTCATAAGAAACAGCAAATAGTCTCTTTCTCACCCAGATTTATCCCACTTTTCTCTTTTATTATACTTTTACTGTGTCCTTATACCTGCCACAATCATTTTTTTCCTAAAAAGTCCTTCAGCTGAAAATTTATTTCCCCTCCTTTTCCTCTGTAGAAGCAAAACTTTAATGGACGGTCTTTTGCTGCAAATCTTAATATGACCGTTAATACACAGACAAAGTAACCGAGTACCCTTGACCCATGTGTCTGATCTCCATTTCTGCCATGATTATTTAAATGGTCCCTTCAACCAGTTATTACTATCACCATCAGGATCATCACTGAATTATCACCATCACATCTCACATTCATGGATGCTAGGCCAACATCTAAGTGTTTGATGGAATTAGTTCATTTCTCAGATGAGGAAACTTTAAGTTAAGTAATCTCAGATAATATAGCTGCTAAACAATTAACACTGAGATTCACCCTGATAAATCATCATCCCTCCCTCTCTTGGCCAACAGTATCTCTGCATATCCTACTATTCTTATCATAATTATAAACTTCCAGTGTCTATCTTTTCCTTCCATTATCTTCCTACAGCTTCCAGACATCCAAGGAATATTAGACATCCTTGTAGTCTTTTCTCCACACTAAATAACATTCTGCAATCTCCACCTATATGGTTCAGTAAACCAGTTGGCCTGGTACAAAATGTCTTTCACCATTTGACTGAAACAATGTGCTAGAGAATTAGCTGCCTTGCACTGCAAATATTTGACGGCATTTTTTTCATTATCATTCATAATTATTTTTTTAATAATACTAAGTTAATTATCAGTCCTTTGTCATTTTAATTATTTTAGATACAGTATTTCATAACTTAGATGCAGAAAAATGAACAATCCTAAATTTCTTGAGCAGGAAGGATTTAATACAGGAAACTAAATGTTCAGATATTTTTCTTGCTATTTTTAATAGGTTTTTTTTTAGAAAAGTCTTAAGTGCACAGCAAAAGTGAGCAGATGGCATGTATTTCCCATATATTCTCTGCCCACCACTCATGCACACTCTCCTGCATTAACAACAGCCCCCATGCGAGTGGTACAGTTGTCACAGGTGAAGAACCTACACTGACACTTCATCATCACCCAATGCCCATAATACATGTAGAGTCAGTACTGTCATTTTATAGCCAACTCTTTGTGACCCCATGAATCGCAGCACGCCAGGCCTCCCTGTCCATCACCAACTCCCGGAGTTTACCCAAACTCATGTCCATCGAGTCAATGATGCCATCCAGCCATCCCATCCTCTGTCGTCCCCTTCTCCTCCTGCCCCAAATCCTTCCCAGCATCAGGATCTTTTCCAAAGAGTCAGCTCTTCATATCAGGTGGCCAAAGTACTGGAGTTTCAGCTTCAACATCAGTCCTTTCAACGAACACCCAGGACTGGTCTCCTTTAAGATGGACTAGTTGGATCTCCTTTCAGTCCAAGGGACTCTCAAGAGTCTTCTCCAACACCACAGTTAAAAAGCATCAATTCGGCGCTCAGTTTTCTTCACCGTCCAACTCTCACATTCATACATGACTAGTGGAAAAACCTTAGCCTTGACTAGATGGACCTTTGTTAGCAAAACAATGTCTCTGCTTTTAAATATGCTATCTAGTTTGGTCATAACTTTCCTTCCAAGGAGTAAGCATCTTTTAATTTCATGGCTGCAATCGCCATCTTCAGTGATTTTGGAGCCCCCAAAAATAAAGTCTGACACTGTTTTCACTGTCTCCCCATCTATTTGCCGTGAAGTGATGGGACCGGATGCTATGATCTTAGTTTTCCGAATGTTGAGCAAGGGTTAGTTCTCTGGTAATCTGGTAATCTAGGGTCTTGGAGTCAGTGCTCCCACTCCAAAGGCTCAGGACTTGATCTCTGGTCAGAAACGAAGATTTCACAAGTGGTTTGTTATGGCATTAAGTGAGATTAAAACAAATACACAAAAATGAGAAACCAAAGATGAACCCAAGGCAAATGGTAGTTACCAAATGAGACAAATAATAATTAAAATAATGGAATATACACATAAACATATACACCCATAAGCAGAGTCAAGACAGTCCTACTAAAATAAAGTACAGTAGATTGACCCGGCAAACAAAGGAAATCAAAAATTATATTTACAGTTAAGAATAAAACTAACTGAAGCACAAACTGGAAAACAACTAAAGCAAGGGGCCAAGTGGGGACTAAAGCAGTGAAAACCAAACAGATATGTTGAGAGAAAAGAAAAGAAAGAAAGAATAGATATGCAAAGTTAAATGGAGGCAGATGTAGAAGATTAATATATACAAAGATTAACTGCAAGAACAGTTAAGGAAAAGAACAGTAGGAAAGGCCAACAAAGGAGTAAACATAGATAAAAGCAATAGGCTTAAAAAATTAAAATTATAAAAAACAGAAAAGAAAGAAGGGAAAAAGGAGGGAAAAAGGAAAACTCTACAGAAGTGCAAAAGCCCAATATAGAGGCAGAGTTTTATAACAAAAGAAAAGTGTGATTGAATATACACATATACGTATATACCCATAAGCAAAATCAGAACAGTCCAGCAAAAATATAGTACAATATGTTGACCCAGCCAATAAAGGAAACCAAATTTATATCTACCAGAATAAAGCACAAACTAAATAAAGCACAGACTAAAGCACAAACTGGAAAAGAAAACAAAAGCAAGGTGTCAATGTGGGAATAAAGCAATGAAAATAAAACATATGTTGACAGTGAAAGGAGAAAAAGAAGAGAAAGAAAGATTATCTAGATATGCAAAGTTAAATAGAGGTAGATAAAGCTTTATATATATCAAAGATTAACTGCAAGGGGAAAAGAACAGTAGGAAAAGCAAAAAAAAAAAAGTAGGAATAAATGTAGAAAAAATGATAGGTTTTAAAAATTAAAATTAAAAAGAGAGAGAGAAAAAAGAGGAAAACTCCACAGAACTGCAAAAACCCAATGTAGAGGCAGAGATTTATAACAACAACAAAAAATGTGACTGAGAAAAATTTAAAAAACCTCGAAAGCATAATTGGATTTCATACTGCCTATAAAATCGACGACTACAACAGGGGGTGGGGGAAGGGAAAAAAAAGAAAAAAATCCAATAGAGTCTACAGAACAAGTCAAAAAATAAGAATAATAAATGTTTTTCTTGAGTCACTGCTGTCAGAGTCCTTTCCCTCGCTGGAAGTCACAGTCCACCTCACCTCCCTAGGATGCCCTCCAACACTATGCTGATCTCTGGACTTGCTGTGGGGGCAGCTCAGATTCTAATCTGGTCCTACTCCTGTGTGTTCTTGCCTCCAAGTCCACAGCTATCAGAACTAGTGCGTTTTCTTTTGTGGGAGCTCTCCATGACCTTTTATATATTCCATAGACACAAAGTCTGTCTAGTCGATCGTGTGGATTTAATCCACAGCTTGTACAGCTGGTGGGAAGGCTTGGGGTCTTCTTCCTTAGCCACAATGCCCCTGGGTTTCAATTGTGGTTTTATTTCCACCTCTACATGTGAGTCAGCCATTGGAGTTTGCTCCCGAGGCTGCCCTGGAGGACTTGGGTCTGCCCCAGTGAGGGCCAGGTGTGGAGGTGGTGCAGCTGCTTGGGTGGCAGGGGTTCTGGCAGCACCAGGTGCTCAGGGGAGTTGGCAGCTAGGGCAGCAGGAAATATAGTGCAGGAAATATAGTGCTCCAGAAGTATTCTTGTCTGGTATGGCAACCAGTATTGTCAGACAATACGCTCATGCATAGACCCAAGAATTTTTTATTGGCAGCTTGTCTGGAGAATCGCAGCTGCCTTTCAGGGACCCTGGTGGCGCCACGTGTGCAGGGACACAGAGTGTCTCCCCTGCAGGGGTTATGGCCCTATCAGGGTCTTTTCGAGCCTCTTATAGCTGGCGATCAGAAGGCCTCTTTGGCTAGTCTTTCTCTGTAGCTCCACCCTCATGCCCTTCGAGGGCTCCCTTCCCTGGGATCCTTCTCTGTTGTTTGGCACGTCAGGCACATATAGGGGCCCCCCTGACTGAGGTCCTACTCTGTAGATCGGTGCATCAGGCACTTAAAGGGTCACCCTGGGTGGGGTCCTACTCTGTAGTTCGGAGCCTCAGACATTTGATGGGCTGGCCTCGCTATTGTTCAGCTTGCGGATGCTGGCATGTGAGGGGAGAGAGGCTATGGTGATGGCTCCACCCCTTATATGTGACTCAGCAGTATCTCCTTGCTTCCATGGCTGCCTGGCTTTCCTCCACAGGCATTTCCCACCACAGTTTCCTCCCTCACATCCCCTTGATCCATCTCTCTGCAGTTAACAGCACCTCTCACCCTGGGATTGCTCCACACTCCCTAAACTCCAGATCCCAGGTGCTGTGCCTTCCAGAGGACCAGCGTGCCTGTCCAGGGTATGTATGGCTGCGTCAAGGACTGTCTGATTCTATTTAGGCTGCCACAGATCAGCTGTTTCACTCTCAGCCTTAAGTGTTTCTCCTCTGACTCAGACAATTGCCCCAATGTGGGGATCTGACCCCTGCTTCAGTTCCCCCAGGCAGGTCCAGTCTTACTAACACTCCTGTTTTTCCCCCTAGTTCCTTCATCCTACTGAGTTTTGCATGGTTCTATATATTCTTTTCCACTCCTGTCTGCTGTCAGCTGGTGTTTTGCATGCACTTCTGTGTCTGAAGGTGTATTCCTGATGTATCTGTGGAGAGAGATGTACTCCATGTCCACCTACTCCACCATCTTGTTCTCCTTCTGTATATCTTCTTTGATGATATATCTTCCAAGGGCTGAGAGATGAGTCGTTGCCAAGGTTCTGGGGAATGGCAGTATGGACAGGTAGAACACAAGAGTATTTTTAGGACAGTGAAACAACTTTGTATGTCACTATAAATGTTTATATATATGCCACTATACATTTGTCAAAATCCACAAAATGCACAATGCCAAGAGTGCCCTAATATAATCTATGGAGTTGGGTGGCAATAATGTATCAATGTGGGTTCATAAATCATAACAAATGTGCAACTCTGATGGGGGATACTCATAATGGGAGAGGCTATGCATATGAGGAGGCAAGAGATATGTGGGAAATCTCTGTACGTTCAGTTCAATTTTGCTTTGAGCCAAAAACTGCTCCAAAGAAAAATAATGTCTTTTTTTGAAAATGGTTTTTATATTCACAGTTACCAAGAGAAGAAAGTGTGCCATACCATGAGAGCTAAACACAGAACCACAGGATTGGTCAGGAAGCAAAAAGAGAGGAGGTAACTGGACAAGAGAATTTGTTGTGTTTTCCACATGGAATAATAAGCAGGGCAGACTACGCAGGTTTAGGATTGGCTAGTTTGAATAATTTCAGCTGGTTCTGGAACACAAGGGCTGTCCCCAGTTGTCTAGAAACTGAATTTGGCTTAATTAGGGCAGATGGATATTGGCCTAGAGTTTGAGAGCACAGAAAACGGGGTTGTTGGGTGTATGGGGTCCAGCAGTGATTGGTTTGCATTTGAATCTACACTCATAAATGGAGGAGTTCATCACAACTAAGCCTGCTTCATAAAGAATGCTAAAAAAGTGTTTTTCAAGCTGATGAAAGGGCACTAATTAATAACATGAAAATGTTTGAAAATACACAAGGTAATTGTAAATGTAAGTACATAGTCAAACTCGGAATACTATTATGATATAATATGGTGGTATCCAAGCCACTAAACTCTAGTATAAAGGTTAAAGGAACAAAATTATTAAAATAACTATAGCTACAATATTGTGTTAATGGATTATTGTTGTTGTTCAGTCTCTAAGTAGTGTCTGACTCTTTACAACCCAATGGACTGCAACATGCCAGGCTTCCCTGTCCTTCATTATCTCCCTGAGTTTGTTCAAATTCATGTCCATTGAGTCAATGATGCTAATAACCATCTCATCCTCTGTCACTCCTTTCTCCTTTTGCCTTAGTCTTTCCCAGCATCAGGGTCTTTTCCAATGAGTCAGTTCTTCACATCAGGTGGCCAAAGTATTGGAGTTTCAGCTTCAGCATCAGTCCTTCCAATGAATATTCAGGGTTGATTTCCTTTAGGATTCATTGGTTTGATCTCCTTGCAGTCCAAGGGATTCTCAAGAGTCTTCTCCAGCACCACAGTTTGAAAGCATCAGTTCTTCAGCACTCTGCCTTCTTTATGGTCCAACTCTCACAACTGTACATGACTACTGGAAAAACCATAGCTTTGATCATATGGACCTTTGTCAGCAAGCTGATGTCTCTGCTTTTTAATATGTTGTCTAGGTTTGTCATAGCTTTCCTTCCAAGAAGCAAGCATCTTTTAATTTCATGTTGCTGATATACAATATGCTAATGGATATACAATATGAAAAGAACTCAGCTGTGACAGCAGGGGAGAGAGTAAAAGGGTAAAGTTTTGTCCACAATTGAACTTAAGTTGCTGCAGCATAAAATAGACTGTTACATCCATAAAATGTCTTATGTATGCCTCTTGTAACTGCAAAGCAAAAAACCTAAGACATACACAAAAGATAAAGAGAAGGGAGTCAAAGTACACCAGTGTGGAAAATTATTCAAAAAGGAAAGTAGCCAGAGAGGAGAAAAGGTACAAAAAAACTATAAAATAGCCAGAAAACAATAAGATATCATTAGTAAGTTGTTACCTATCAACTATTACTCTTAATATAAATGAATTAAATTCCCCTATCAAAAGGCATAGAGTAACTGAATGGATAAAAAAAAAAAATCTCAACTGTATGATTCCTGTAAGAGACTCACTTCAGGTTTGCTGACACACATGGAGTCAAAGTGAAACGAAGGGAAAAGATACTTTATGCAAGTGAAAAACAAAAGAGCAATGGTAGCTATACTTATATCTGACAAAGCAGACATCAAACTTAAAATGATCACAAGGGACAAAAAAACTGTCATTATATAATGACAAGGGGATAATTCATCAAGGGGATATAATAACCATAAATTATATGCACTAAATATCCAAGTATCTAAATATATTAATCAGATACTAACAGATCTGAAGGGAGACACTGACAACGAAACAAAAAGAATACATGGTTATGACACCCCACTGCCAATAATGGATAGATCACCCAGACAAAAGAGTACAAAGGAAATGTCAAACTTGAACTATGCTTTAGACTAAATTGTCCTAACAGACATCTACAGAATATACCATCCCACAGCAGTGGAATACTTGTCAAATGCACACAGAACATTTTCTAGGATATATCACATGATAGTTCAGAAAGAAGCCCTAGGAAATTTTATAAGACTTAAATCATACAAAGCATCTCTTTTATCCACATTTGTATGAAACTAGAAATCAGTAACATGAGAAAAGCCAGAAAATTCACAAATAGGTGGAAATTAAACAGCATACTCCTGAAATACCAGTGGATCAAAGAATAAATTTTTTAAACTGAATGGAAATACAACATACCAAATCTTGTGGGCTACAACAAAAGCAGTTCTAAGAGTGAAACTTTTCCCGTTGATTTTTATTAAAGTATAGTTGATTTACAGTGTTGTGTTAGTTTCCGGTGTACAACAAAGTAATTCAGACAGATGTATATATAAATATAGATTGTGTGTGGGCTCAGTCACTTTAGTCTTGTCTGACTCTTTGTGAACCTATGAACTGTAGACTGCCAGGCTCCTCTGTTCATAGGATTCTCCAAGCAAGAATACTTGTATGGGTTGCCATTTCCTTCTCCAGGGGATCTTCCCAACCCAGAGATTAAACCCGAGTCTCCTGTGGCTCCTGCATTGCAGGTGGGTTCTTTACAGCTGAGTCACTGGGAAAGTCATAAATATAGATTATATATATATTCTTTCTCAGATTCGTCTTGATTATGTCTCATTACAGCATATTGAATATGGTTCCCTGTGCTAAACAGTAGGACCTTCTGATTTATCTATTTAAATATAGGAATTTATGTGTGCTAATCCCAAACTCTTAATTTATCCCTCCCCTCTTACCCCTTGGTAACCATAAGGTTGTTTCTGTGTCTGTGAGCCTCTACCTTTTCGTAAGCAAATTTATTTTGTATTATATTTAAGATTCCACATATAAATAATATCATATGATATTTATCTTGCAATTTGACTTGCTTCACTTGTAAGATAATCTCTAGGTCCATCAATGTTGCTGCAAATGGCATTATTTCATCCTTTGTAATGGCTGAGAAATATTCCATTGTCTCTCCTGAGGAAATAATCAGAAATCTAGATAAAATTTTAACATAAGCTAATAATTATAGCATTATTTATAATAATAAAACATTGGAGAGCCTGACACAATTTTAATTTTTAACAATAGGAGAAAGATTTTTTTAAATGACATATTTATATGATGAAACCCATGAAAAAAGTATGATTCAAAAATATTTATTGATAAGAAAATGCTCCCATCATAATGAGAAATCCAACAATATTTTATAACATGACATACAGAGCATGATCACACTGGAAGAAAATGTTATACTCCAGATAAGATCCTCATTTCCTGATCTCTGAATGGTGGAGTGTATCAGTTAGCTGTTGCTATATAAGAGTCTCACAAAATCTCATTGGTGTACGGCAATGAATATTTGTTGCTCACATATCTGCAAGATCATTGTGGTGGTGCATCTTATCTGGTGCACATGCTATATGTATATACGTATATTATATATATAAATGTACAAAGATATATGTTTGAATATAGACATGTTCATAAGGAATAGCAACAGCTGTTGTTTCTAAGGAGAATTCAGGGATGGAATAACTAGAGGGGAAGTAGATGTATCTTCACTGCATAACCTCCACTTGTGTTGTTTAATTGTTTACCATGTGCAAGAATTACTTCAAAATGTTTTTACTGTATCTTAATAATATTTAATATAGGAAATAGCAACCCACTTCAGTATTCTTGCCTGGAAAACTTCATGGAGAGAGGAGCCTGGCAGGCTACAGTCCAGGGAGTTGCAAAGAGTCAGACGCAACTGAACAACTAAGTATGCACACAAAATATAATTTTAAAATGAAAATTAGAAAAGAGTCAATTTTTCTCATGAATAAGGAAGTTCTTGAAAGGTGAAGTGATATGCTACAGGTCATGCAAAAAGTAAGGAAGTGCTGATAACTAGATGAAAGAGTTCCAGCAGGAAAGGAACTAAGATTTATTAAGCGCCTGGCATTTAATTCTCTCAAAAACCTCATGAAGTCAAGACCATCATCTCACTTTTAAAAACAGAGAAATTAATATTTAAATACATTAAGTAATTTTCTCAAAATCACACAACTATCATCTGAGCTTACCAGATTACTACAAAACCAACTCCATTACAAGGCTCACAAATTGATGCTTCCTCTGGTACCTTTTGAATGGGTCTTAGTCACCTCATTCATCAGGCACACAAACCACACATTCAAAAGGTCTCCTGAATTCAATTCTCATTTCCTGTTGCATACTGAGTAAAGCAAAACCTTCCCCCAGCGCTCTCAGTTTTATAACTTTGATCTAAATGGCAAACTAGCCACACAAAGAGTTCCCTTTTTCCCAAAGAAAGAGAACCTTCCCAAAGAAAAGCTCATATGACAAAATGCCTCTTCAGCATTTAACATGTTAATACTTTTCCAAAAAACCTTTCTTTATTACTAATTAATCATTGAGACCCAAGGTGGTTCTGCTGTATTCTATACCACTTTACCCAGTGTTTTAGGTGTATAAAACAGTCGAGTGAATTATCTCTTTCCCATACATGACTGCATGAGAAGATCAGTGCAATCTGTAGTGCCTTAAAATCCTGTGGAAATGACCTCTTCTAATAATTAGCTGCTTAGTACTTCCATGATAACTAACTAAATCCCCAAATTATTTACTCCTCTTTTACAACTTACAAACTCGAAGTAGTCTATCCTGAGCCACAGACTTTTCCATCAGAGCTAAATACCCAAACTAACCCTTATATAACTCTAAATTCTGACTCTCTTAGTCTTGAAATAATGTAGGAAATTTTCCAATCAAGCATTTTTATAACCTTTAAACTAACAGAAGTTCTAATTCACTAGCCTGGGTCCCTCAGCTTCTACACGTAACCATAGGAGTTACCATGCTTCACCTGCTGTCTTGTACCTACACACTTGATACTCACACACCACATGTTTAACACAATTCTGTTGTCATTTGGTCAGGATCAAGTTCAGCAAACATTTGTCTCCTACTCTTGTGAAAAAATGTAATATTCAAGACTTATATACTGAGAATTTATATTAAATAACTGTAACTACAGTCAGATTTTAATATACTGATATATCATACTTTCAAAATGAAATCTGCAAGGGCAACAAGGAAACGATGCAAGAACACAGGACACAGAGGAAAATGAAGTAGATTGAAATTCAAGGCCTGGATTCCAGTCCCTGCTGTGGCACCAGTTCTGTGACCCTGGAAAACATATGTAATATTTCTAAGTCTGTTAAATAAGAGACTAGATTAAATGGTTTATAAGACCCATTCAAGATTAAGTGATCTATGATTGTAGAGCATATGCATAAAATAATATTAGAATATTCAGAGTGGGTCAAGGGGCAAGGGAAATAGATCTGAACCAAACACTCAGTGCTCACTCACTTCAGTTGTGTCCAATTCTTTGCCACCCCATGGTCTGTAGTCCAACAGGCTCCTCTTTCCATGGGATTCTAAAGGCAAGAATACTGGAGTGGGCATTATCAGAGAAATGCAAATCAAAACCACAATGAGGTACCATCTTATGCCAGTCAGAATGGTTGGTATCAAAAAGTCTACAAACAATAAATACTGGAGAGGGTGTGGAGAAAAGGGAGCCCTCTTACACTATTGGTGGGAATGCAAACTTGTACAGCCCCTATGGAGAACAGTGTGGTGATTCCTTAAAAAACTGGAAATAGAACTGCCATATGACCCAGCAATCCCACTGCTGGGCATACACACCAAGGAAATCAGAACTGAAAGAGACACGTGTACCCCAATGTTCATCGCAGCACTGTTTACAATAGCTAGGACATGGAAGCAACCTAGATATCTATCAGCAGATGAATGGATAAGAAAGTTGTGGTACATATACACAATGGAGTACTACTCAGCCATTAAAAAGACACATTTGAGTCAGTTCTAATGAGGTGGATGAAACTGGAGCTTATTATACATAATAAAGTAAGTCAGAAAGAAAAACACCAATACAATATATTAATGCATGTATGTGGAATTTAGAAAGATGGTAACAATGGCACTATATGTGAGACAGCAAAAGAGACACAGATATAAAGAACAGACTTTTAGACTCTGGGAGAAGGCAAGGGTGGGATGATTTGAGAAAATAGCATTGATACATGTATATTACCATATGTGAAATAGATGACCAGTCCAAGTTCAATACATGAAACATGGCACTCAAAGTCAGTGTACTGGGGCAACACAGAGGGATGGGATGGGATGGGGAGGGAGGTGGGAGGGGGGATCAAAATGGGGGGACACATGTACACCCGTGGCTGATTCATGTCAATGTATGGCAAAAACCACCACAATATTGTAAAGTAATTAGCCTCCAACTAAAATAAATAGATTAATTAAAAAAAAAAAGAATACTGAAGTTGGTTGCCATGCCCTCCTCCAGGGTATCCTAATGCATCTCTTATGTCTCCTGCATTGGCAGGTATGTTCTTTACCACTAGTGCCACCTGGGAAGCCCAAAGTGAAAGTGAAATTGTTAGTTGCACATCCAGACACAAAGACTTAAAATTTTCTGTACAAGAGAGGAAAAAAAAAAAAAAACGGAACCTACACTCTTCATTGAAAACACGCACAAGCTAAGAAACAAAACATTTTATCTACTTCTTAAAATACTACTCCTTTCTCAAGAAATTATTTTTTCCCAAGGTTTTCCTCAGGGCAACTTTGACATCCTTGTTTCTCAAACTGTAGATCAGTGGGTTTAACATGGGCACCACAATGGTATAGAACAGGGAAGACACTTTCCCTTGGTCAAGGGGCAAAACAGAAGGTGGTTTGAGATACACAAAAGCCCCAGAACCAAAGAAAAGGAAAACCACAATTATGTGGGAGCTGCATGTACTGAAAGCTTTGGACCTGCCCTCAGTGGAGTGAATGCGGAGAATGCAGGAGAGGATTAGAGCGTAAGAGATAGAGATGGTGACACTGACCATTCCGATAACAGTTGTCACAACTATGAAGACCACCAGTTCGTGCACATAAGAGCTGTTGCAAGCTAGCTCAAGGAGAGGAGGGATGTCACACATGAAATAATTGATGAGGTTGTCAGCACAGAAGATCAGACTTGCTATGCTTCCTGTGTGGGCCATGGACCCTGAAAACCCCATCACATACACACCCAACAAAAGGAGTAAACAGACCTTAGGAGACATGGTGACTGCGTATACCAGTGGCTTACAGATGGCAACATAGCGGTCATACGCCATCGCTGACAGGATGAAGGACTCAGAGATGACAAAGAAGCAGAAGAAAAACAGTTGAGTCAAACACCCTGCATGCAAGATGGCGTTCTTCTTTGAGACAAAACTCATCAGCATTTTGGGAGTGATGGTAGTGGAGTAACAGAAGTCTATTAAGGAGAGGTTGAAGAGGAAGAAGTACATGGGGTTGTGCAGGCGAGAGTTCAACCCAATCAGCATTATCAAGCCCAGGTTCCCCACTACGGTGACCATGTAGAAACCTAGAAACAGGAAGAAGAGGGGGATCTGGAGCCCTGGCTGGTCTGTTAAGCCTGCGAGGATGAATTCTGTCACTGAAGAGTTCTCAGCTGCCATTCTCCCCTGGGGAAAAGGTGGTCCATGGGGAAAAGAAACAGAGAACCATTTTGAGAGAAACACCACTACCACCCTCCCAGTACCCACCTCCCACTCTTAAGAATGAAATCCGCCAAGACATTTGAGCTTTAGTGTGGAAGGAAGGTTTTTACTGTTTCCTATGGATCTACTTTAATAGCTAAGTGACTTCAACTTCCAGAGAACAATAAAGAGGCTAGTCTTTGCCTCCAGAGTGACCGCTGGTACTTCTAGAAGAAGCAGAAATATATTCATATTCCAGTTCATTCAAAAATAAGAGAGGTCTTTTAGATCTTTAAGTCAGTCCATTTTCTGTGCCCTCTCTCTCCTACCTCTGTTTGTCTCTGACAGTGGGGACTTTCCCTTGACTGGCAGAAGATACTATGACTTCTCAGAGCTCCCATCTCTGGGTCAGTGTTGTCAAATAAAGAAGGAGGTCTCATATTTTTCCAGGATCTCCTGTCTCTAATGGCTTTAGGTTTGATCATTATTTCAAGCTAGCACTTATTTAAGTGGCTACTATGTGAGGCTGTGTACTAAGAGCTATGTGATAATACTAGTTGTCCACATTCTGCAGATGAGACAAATGAGTTAAGTAACTCACCCAAAACTCAGCCCTAAAACTACTGAGTAGCTGCCAGAAGGTGAACTTGGGCAGTCTGACTCTCACAGTTTGCACTGGTAACCACCACAGTAATCACCGTGTTACCTGACTGACCAGGGTCAAGTACATACTCACCTTCCTTTAGTTTAGAGCTGTAATACCATACTCCACTGTCTCTTGTCCACAATTGTCCTGGGAAAGAAAATGACCATAGTGAATTGAAGATGGCTGCTTTGAGCTCAGAACTCTCTCCTCCCAGTCTGGTTCTAAGAATCAGAATCTCTGATTTATCTTGTATCTCATTCTGCTTTGAAGAACATGTTTCTGATTATTGGTTTGCTCAAAACCCCTCCAGCTACAAGGAAGGAGACAGTGCCTTTTCCTGACTAGTGGACAACAGGAGAATAGGGAGTTTTATTAGGATTGTGGATCTCGGTGACTTGATTATTCAGAGACTCCCTCAAGACCATTTCCTGAGAGATTGCTTTCCCAGGGATAAGAATGTTTGTTTATACCCTTGATATTACTTGCTTTGGTTTTTAGAAACAGTTTCTTTCAACAAACAGTTATCTGGTATAATTAAGAAAAAATTCATTGTGAAAAATGACTATTATTACCATTTCTTGAATACCCATTACTGTGTCTGACAAAGACCCTTTACACTTTCTGGCTGCCAAGATTGAAAACATCATGCACATATATTCTATTTCTCATAATAATAATATTCATTTTAAAGGTAAGTTGCTCACAGACAATGTGTTTCAGAGCCCACGTGCCTGGGTCTGTCTAAATTTAGGCCCCTATTTATAATCACTAGATTAAACTTCCTCTTGTTGAGGGTCACTGGCATCCTTAAAGCAGGGTCCCTGCCTTCTGAAATCTGGCAATTTTTTGCAAAGTAACAAATAAATATGAAATGACTTTAATAAAAACAAGAAGTGAGTATGTCAAGAAACAATTAACACTAAGGGTGATCTGTTATACTTTATAGTAAGACACCCTTCCCAGGTGGCTCAGACAGTAAAGAGTCCACCTGTAATGCAGAAAAACCAGGTTCAATCCTTGGGTCAGGAAAATATCCTGAAGAAGGAAATGGCAACCCACTCCAATATTCCCACCTGGCAAATCCTGTGGACAGAGGAGTCCATGTGGTCGCAAAGAGTCAGGCAAAACTGTGCAACTAACACTTTCACTTTTCACTTTCATTCAATAGTGTATTCATATTTCATTCATTCTAGGAATAACTGCACTGTCCAGCAAACAATAAAGAAGATTTTTGTGATTCTCTGCCCTTATCTGCTCATAGGGTGTAAGTCTAGTGGTAACAAAGGTTCTCTATAAAGTACTTGGTCTCAGCTTCTATCAGAAGCAGCTTTTCTCTAAATTAAATCTCCCTTTGGCTGTCCCTACCTGCCACCCACTTTTAATTCAGTGTTCCTCTCTATTGACTTTCTAGCTTCTCAAGTTCTCAAGCTGAATCCTCGTAGATCAGATTCCCAATCCAGTTTAGTTCAGTTCAGTCACTCGGTCATGTCCAACTCTTTGCAATCCCATGAACCGCAGCACACCAGGCCTCCCTGTCCATCACCAACTCCCAGAGTTTACTCAGACTCATGTCCATTGAGTCGGTGATGCCATCCAACCATCTCATCTTCTGTTGTCCCTTCTCCTCCTGCCCTCAATCTTTCCCAGCTCAGGGTCTTTTCCAATGAGTCAGCTCTTCACATCAGGCGGCCAAATTATTGGAGTTTCAGCTCCAACATCAGTCCTTCCAATGAACACCCAGGACTGATTTCCTTTAGGATGGACTGGTTGGACCTCCTTGTACTCCAAGAGACTCTCAAGAGTCTTCTCCAACACCACAGTTCAAAAGCATCAATTCTTCTGTTCTCAGCTTTCTTTATAGTCCAACTCTCATATCCATACATGACTACTGGAAAAACCATAGCCTTGACTAGATGGACCTTTGTTGACAAAGTAATGTCTCTGCTTTTTAATATGCTGTCTAGGTTGGTCATAACTTTCCTTCCAAGGCGTAAGCATCTTTTAATTTCATGGCTGCAATCCAGGGATACATCCAAATTTGTTCTTCCTGTTTGGTGCGCTTTTGTCTGTTGTGTCTTCTACTTCTCAACATAAACTTCTGCCTTGACAAAGATCATCATTAGAGTAAAGCCTTAATGCCCTAGTGTTGATGTTTCTCTGAATGACATCAGATGATGTGTGACTGTGGGTGAGATTTTCAAAGTTGAAGTGCTTGTGGAAGAAACTATATATGGAAATTGATACAGTCACTATGGAAGACATTAATGGAGATTCCTTAAGAACCTAGGGATAAAACTATCCTATGACCCAGTAGTCCTACTACTGGGAATATTCCCTATGAAGATCGTAATTCAAATGCACAATGGAAACAGTGAGAGACTTTATTTTGGGGGCTCCAAAATCACTGCAGATGGTGACTGCAGCCATGAAATTAAAAGACACTTGCTCCTTGGAAGAAAAGTTATGACCAACTTAGACTGCTTATTAAAAAGCAGAGACATTACTTTGGCAACAAAGGTCCGTCTAGTCAAAGCTATGGTTTTTCCCGTAGTCATGTATGGATGTGAGAGTTGGACTATAAAGAAAGCTGAGCACCAAAGAATTGATGCTTTTGAACCGTGATGTTGGAGAAGACTCTTGAGAGTCTCTTGGAGTACAAGGAGATCCAACTAGTCCATCCTAAAGGAAATCAGTCCTGAATATTCATTGGAAGGACTAATGCTGAAGCTGAAACTCCAATACTTTCGCCACCTGATGCCAAGAACTGACTCATTGGAAAAGACCCTGATGCTGGGAAAGATTGAAGGCAGCAGGAGAAGGGGGAGACAGAGGATGAGGTGGTTGGATGGCATCACTGACTCAACGGACATGAGTTTGAGTAAACTCCGGGAATTGGTGATGGACAAGGAGGCCTGGCGTGATGCAGTCCATGGGGTCACAAAGAGTTGGACATGACTGAGTGACTGAACTGAACTGAACCCCAATATTCATTGCAGCATGATTTACAATAGGACATGGAAGCAACCTAGATGTCCATCAGCACAGGAATGGATAAAGAAGTTGTGCTACATATATACAATGGAATATTGTTATTGCTGAGTTGCCAAGTCATGTCCACCTCTTTGTGACCCCATGGACTGCAACATATCAGTCTCCCCTGTCCTTTACTATCTGCAGGAGTTTGCTCATACCCACATTCATTGAGTCAGTGATGTCATCCAACATCTCATCCTCTGCTGTTCCCTTCTCCTCCTGCCCTCAATATTTTCCAGCAATAAAGTGTTTTCCAATGAGTTGATTCTTCAGATAAGATGACCACAGTATTAGAATCTCAGCTTCAACATCAGTCCTTCCAATGAATATTCAATGTTGATTTCCTTTAGGATTGACTGGCTTGACCTCCTTGCTGTGCAAGGGACTCTCAAGAGTCTTCTCCAGCACTACAATTCAGAAGCATGAATTCTTTGGTGCTTAGACTTCTTTATGATCCAACTCTTACATCCATATGTGACTACTGGAAAAACCATAGTTTTGACTATACAAACCTTTGTCAGCAAAGTGATGTCTCTGCTTTCCAATACACTGTCTAGTTTGTCATAGCTTTCCAAGCATCTTAATTTCATGGCTGTAGTCACCATCTGCAGTGATTTTGAATCCCATTTGTTGTTGTTCAGTCATTCAGTCATGTCCAACTCTTTACAACCCCATGGACCACAGCATGTCAGGCTTCACTATCTCCCAGAGCTTGCTCAAAGTCATGTCCATTGAGTCAATGATGCCATCCAACCATCTCATCCTCTGTCATCCCCTTCTGCTGCCTTCAGTCTTACCCAGCATCAGGGTCTTTTCAAATGAGTCAGCTCTTTGTGCATCAGGTGGCCAAAGTATCGGAGCTTCAGCTTCGGCATCTGCCCTTCCAATGAATATTCAGGATTGATTTCCTTTAGGATTGACTGATTTAATCTCCTTTTAGTCCAATGGACTCTCAAGAGTCTTCTCCAACACCACAGTTCAAAAGAATCAGTCCTTCAGCACTCAGCCTTCTTTATGGTCCAGCTCTGACATCTATACATGACTACTGAAAAAAACATAGCTTTGACTATTACAGACCTTTGTTGGCAAAGTAATGTCTCTGCTTTTTAATATGCTGTCTAGGTTTGTCATAGTTTTTTCTTCCAAGGAGCAAGTGTCTTTTAATTTCATGGCTGCAGTCACCATCTCAATGATTTTGGAGCTCAAGAAAATAAAGTCTGTCACCGTTTTCATTGTTTCTCCATCTATTTGCCATGAAGTGATGGGACCAGATGCTTATTACTCAGCTCTGAAAAGAAACAAAAATGAGTCAGTTGTAGTGATGTAGATGAACCTAGAATCTGTCAAACAGAATGAAGTAAGTCAAAAAGAGAAAAATATGTACTATATTAATGTATATGTATATATGAAATCTAGAAAAAATGGTACTGATGAACCTATTTGCAGGACAAGAATAGATGCAGATGTAGAGTATGGACTTGTTGAACAGTGAGTGAAGGAGAAGGTGGGATGAATGGAGAGAGTGGGACTGACATATGTACACTAATTTGTGTAAACAGACAGCTAGTGGGAGGCTCCTGTATGGCACAGGGGTCTCAGCTCAGTGCTCTGTGATGACCTAGAGGGGTGGGATGGGAGATGAGAGAGGGAGCCCATTGAGAGAGGATATATGTATACATATGGCTGATTCATGTTGTCATATAGCAGGAATTAACACAGCATTGTAAAGCAATTATCCTTCAATTAAATTTTTTTTAATTAAAAAAGAAACTTACCACAGAAATAATGAAAGAATTTGGTTATGGAGCTTCCTCAGGGCTCATCTTTGTTACAAGTAACACCTCAAAGGTCTTCAAAACAAATTTTTATCTTAAGCTTTACATTTCAGGAACAAATGTACTATTTTAAAAAGAAGATCTGCCTGTCCAATACTATAAAATCTAAAAGTTCCCAAGGATGAAAGATAAATCAAGATTATGAGGTGAATTGACATAAAAAGAGGATTAATTAGGAAAAAAACTAACATCATCTCAAGTCCAAAGTGTGTGGCTTAATATGTTGGAGCAAGGAGATGATTCTTAACACAATAAAACATATCCATGGACAAGAAAAAATGTTTCTAAAAACAAAAGTATTAGACAAATAGAAAACAAAGATTGGAGGGATTAAATGCAATTTATAGACCTTTACTGAAAATGAAAGCCACATACTTTTTCTAAAAAGTGTTTCAGAACTTTACGAAGCCGTTTCCCAACAACTTTATTCTGATGGCTAGCTCACATCTAGAAGGGATATGTTACTATGGAAGGAGCCAAATCTAATTGTACTCATTGTACTGCCTTGAACCAATCCTGACTGTACTGCCTTGAACAAGATGCTAAGTTCTCTTTGCTGGTGTCCGCCCCCACCCCGGCCCCCACAGCACAGCAACAATTAAAACTGATTTTTCTGTGTCACAATATTGTTCATGAATTACATTCGATGTTTTAAACAAAGTGGATATTCTTATGTCCTGTTTACTTGATACCATTGACAATTTCATTTTCAAGACACCTTAACTTTATACCTTTCCTCCAACTTCTGGCCACTTATTTTCATTCTCCTTCAAGGCTCCTTATTCACCTGTCCATAAATGTTAATGACAACAGATCCTCAACTTTTTTCCTCTTGTCCTACTCACTTTTTCTGAGCCATCTCATCCACTTGCTCACACTGAATGAATTCAAAGTCTAATCTATATTTCTAGGTGGGATTTTACACGTGTAACACCAGCAACCCACTGCACATCTCCACCTGAATGCCCCACAGACACCTATGACTCAATACACTGAAAACTTATTATTTTCCCTCTAAAGTAGCTCCTGCTGAATTACCCTGATCAGAATATGGTGCCGTTTTTCTGCTTGCTTCCTCCTTCCCATCATAATTAAATCATGTCGATTATGTCTTTTAAATGATTTATGCCAGTTGCCTGAAAATCAGTTACTGAAAATAAGTTACCAACTGGACAGTTTGCTGAAAGCTAATTCACTGAATAGCCAGTTTGTACAATGGCCAATTTAGTATGTTTAGTTTTGCTTTCAGGTTTTTTTATGCAGTATGTATTCATTTCATAAAATTAGGAACTATAGGTAAAGTGAAAGTTTAAATTACTGTAAGCTGTTATCTTTTTTAAACAGCTTAAAAGAAGAAAACAAACTTTTTTATATTTAAATACATAGTAACTACTCCCAACAATCTTCATTCCTCTGCGTGTACTCAAGCATCCATCTGGTGTCATTTTCCTTTAACATTTCTTATGGGGAAGACACGATGGCAAAGAATTCTCTAAGCTCTTACTTTTCTGAAGGAAAATAAAATTTACTTCACTTTAATTTTGAAGAATATTTTTTCTGTATATAGTTCTGGATAGACAGGTTTTTATTTCAACATTTTAAACATATTGTCTCATTGTCCTTTGGTGTGTATTCTTTATGACAAGAAGTCAACAATAATCTTCATTTTTGGTCCTCTGTGAAACTTGTCTTTATAATCTGGTTGGTATAACATTTTTTAAAAAAACACTGATTTCTAAGCAATTTGATTATGGTGATAACTTGATGTGGTTTTCTTTGTGTTTATTCAGCTTGAGGTTCATTGAGCCTATCCTGCAGGTTTATAGTTTTATTCAAAGTTGGAAATTTTCAGCCATCTTTGATTCTAATATTTTCTCTAACCTATGCCACTCTTTGGGTCCAGTTAAGCTACATTAGACCACTTGATATTGTACCACAAGGCACTGAGTCTATTTATTTTTAATCCTTTCTCTCTCTCTCTCTCTATTTCAGCATTTTCTCTTCCCAGATATTCAAGTTTTATAATTATTTCTTCCATAGTGTCTACTGTTCTGTTGAGGTCATCTACCAAATTTTCTTTTCATATAAAGCATTTTCGGTTCTACATGTTACACTTGGTTTTCTTTCGTAGTTTCCATTTTTTCACTCTGTTATATTCTTATATTCCTTAACACCCTTGAGTGTGTGTTTAAGGCCTTTTTAAAGTTCTTGTTGACTAATTCCAATATTTGTATAATTTCTGATATGTTTCTATTGGCTGACTTTTGCCCTGGTTGTGATTTGCATTTTTTTTCTTTTTTGCTTTTTGTACTATCTACTGATTTTTATTAGATTCTAAACATTATGACTATAACATTGTTGAGCTTCTAAATTATCTTGCTCTTCTTTAAAAATTTTAATGGCTTCTTTTATGACCATTAAGTCAAGTATATAAACTTAATCTTTTTGAAGTTTCTTTCTAAGACTTGTTGAAGCAGGTCTAATTTAGAGTTGGACAAATTTAGTACTGTTCCTAAACTATTACCTTTCATGGACCTGTACTGAATCTTCCTTCAGGTTTCAGTAAGCTGGATGGTGCAAATTGAGACATCTCCAGTCCTCTGGCCACTGCTGACTTTTCCAAATTTGCTGGCATATTGAGTGCAGCACTTTCACAACATCCTCTTTTAGGATTTGAAATAGCTCAACTGGAATTCCATCACCTCCACTAGCTTTGTTCGTAGTGATGCTTCTTAAGGCCCAATTGACTTCACATTCCAGGATGTTTGGCTCTAGGTGAGTGATCACATCATCGTGATTATCCGGGTCATGAAGATCTTTTTTGTACAGTTCTTCTGTGTATTCTTGCCACCTCTTCTTAATATCTTCTGCTTCTGTTAGGTCTGTACCATTTCTGTCCTTTATTGAGCCCATCTTTGCATGAAATGTTCCCTTGGTATCTCTAATTTTCTTGAAGAGATCCCTAGTCTTTCCCATTCTATAGTTTTCCTCTATTTCTTTGCACTGATCACTGAGGAAGACTTTCTTATCTCTCCTTGCTATTCTTTGGATTTTAGTGACTGCCAAAATATGGAGACAGACAGAAAGACCAGTAGCAGTCAAGGAAAAATATGTGCATGAGAAAATATACCTGAGATAGAGTAAGCACTAGGTATTACAAATAGTTAAAGAATATCTTTAATGTAGTCAAAATGTTAAAGAATACATACTTTAGGAATTTATTTTCTGAATGTATTTTTCACGTGTGTGTATACGTAAGATTTTATATGTGTGTATATTGCTTTCATGCTCAGTCGCAAATCATGTCCAACTCTTTGGGACCCCAAAAACTATACCCTGGCAGGCTCCCCTGACCATGGGATTTCCCAGGCCAGAATACTGGAGTGAGTTGCCATTTCCTTTTTCAGGTGATTTTCCTGACCCAGGAATCGAATCCACATCTGCACTGGCAGGTGGATTCTTTACCAATGAGCCACCAGGGAAGCCAAAAATTGCTTACAGAAAAGCTTATCAGGTGATATTGAGAACAGCAGCAGAAACTGGGAGGAGTTTTACTCACTCCAACAGCAGGTGAATTTAAGAGTGCTGGGATAATATCTGAAGGGGGTGCATCATTCTGTGCATCTAGAATCTCAAATCCAATCACACAGAACCCTTCTACAGAACAAACACCCATGTTGATGAGAAACAGATAACATCTTAAGAGAAACCTATTTGGGAAAGGAGGGACAATTTAAGATCAAAAAGAAAAGAAAGAGAATTCAAGAGAAATTTTTAACTTCAAAGCTAAACAAAAATGATCCTATATACACAGAAAAGAACACAAACTCAGAAATATAATGAAAGCAAGGGAACAAAACAAATACTAAAATTTAGAGTGTATAAAAATTCTCATTAAGTTAAACAAAATAAAGGACTGAAACTTGTTCTGAAAAGGAAAACACGATGTCAAAGAATACGGATTCAGAATGAAAAACTGCCAACCACACTCTAGCAAAAGTATTGGGCATTAAGGAAAATGAAAAGATCTTGTGAGTGCCCAGACACGGGTAACATTAAGTATTTATTTACCTTTAAGGGTGGTCACCAGGGGTTGGACATGGGGGAAATGGGGAGATGTTGCTCAAGGGTACAAATTTCCAACTTGTACAATTCCACAGAACTCAATAAATCTGTGGAGTATAATGTACAATATGGTGCCTGTAGTTAACACTACTGTATTGAACACCTAAAATTTGCTAAGAGAGTATGTTTTAAGTGTTCTTGGCTCACACAAAAAGGTAACTATGTGAGATGAGCGATATGTTTATTACCTGATTGCAGTAATCATTTCACAATATGTATGTATGTCAAGTCACATAATATACTTACAAAAATCACATGTGCAACTGAGATGTATATAATTGTTATTTATCAATCATATTGCAGTAAAGCTAAAAAATATAAAATAAAAAAAGTAATCAAGGTTATTACTAAAAATTAAATAAAATTTATTCTATTTCAATGAAAAAAAACAGTTAACTAAAATTAAACAGACTTTTTTTTAAAGTAAGCTTAGGGAATTTGTTTTTGGAGAAATGTCAAATATAAAAGATATAAAATAAAGCTTTTTTATAATAAAGACTATAAATACAGTTCATTGTACATGTAGGTGAAAAACTAATGGTGCATACCAAACCATGATGGCAGTGACTGATGACAAAGGCAATGATATTGGTAAAAGTATGATGATATTCATAGTAATGACTGAAGTGGTCATGGTGAAGATAATGATAAAGACAATGAAGCTAAAAATGTCCAGCTTCTGGCATTAGGTACCAGACTTACCAGGCAGGATAACTCTCCCAGTAGAAGAAAAAATTAACACACCTGGGAGGTAACACAGCTTTCATAGAGCAAGTGGAAACACACACTAATTGTTCATTAAGTGAGGACCCAGTCTCTGGAGGGGGCATTCCAGGAGAGTGTCTACCTACACATAAAAATACCCAGTGCCCCGGTCTCTATGACCCATTTCTATGACTGGTTTCCCTTTAACTGAAAATAGATGTAAAGCTAGTAGTTTTCTATTTTTCTATTTTCTGATATTTATTTCTTGAGCACTGGAAAGCCAAGTACCTCCTGAGACTTCCAGGTAACAATGTTCCACTTTTCCTCAACACAGATACTCAGTTATAGTTTTAAGGCAGTTGTGTAAGATGAGAACAAGGTATCTTCCATGAATTCCCGTTTCTTCTACAGACCTTTTATACACACTATTTTCAATCATATATCTCCCTTCTCAGAGTTTTCCCCTCACTCGGAAAGGAAATATATTTGCTTTTATAATCCTGATTGTTTTCATTAGCAGCAGTTCTCTGCTTCTGGTGAGCTGATAAAACTACTAGTAAGATTTTTAGCAACTAACAAGAAATTTAGGGGTCATTTATAAATTAGCTAGAAGATTACAAGAATGATATCACTGTTGCCCATGATTTTGTATTCAATAGAAAAGGTGTTTACATCAAAAGACAGGAAATAAAATCTCTACTTCATAACAATATTCTGTTTTCTGGAACTTTGATTCCTAGCAATGAGATGTTTGTGAATTTTCTGTTCCTTATCATTTTAGGAGACTCTGATTTGAAGGAAGAAGATACGTAAGATATGTTTTAAATCTGCTGTCATTATATAGATGAAAATTGCTTATATCTTTTTCAAAAAATTGAAATACAATTCAAAATTATGTTACTATTATTGAAAAGTTAAATACCTCACTCCCAATAATTTAAGGTGTAAATTTTATTACACCGCAGGTTTCCTTATTTTCAGTACCAAAATGAACAGAAGTGATATTACTGTTGCTGAACCAGTCAGTCAGTGTCTTTTAATGCTACAGAACAAAGCAGGTTACAAACCAACATGTATAGTATGCTCACTTTGACTAAAAAAGAAAAAACCTGTGTATTAATGCACACATTTGTAAATACACATATGCATAGAAGATCTAGTAGAACATACGTAGCAATTTTAGATTCTCAGTTGATAGAATATAACAATTTAATTTTCATCTGTGTGTTTACTTGTCTACAATGCAGATATATTTCTTTTGTATTCCTTAAAAAGTTTCTGGAGATATAGCAGTAAGATCCTTCATTGGCCTTAATGTACTATATAAAGTTTACCTAAAATATAAACTTAAAGTTTCACAAAGAAACAAGTTATAGTCAGACAGCACAGTATGGTAAAGGCAAAACAGACTCATGGTTACAACTCCTGGGTTTCTGGGTTCAGTCCTACTTTTCATAGCCATACGACTTTGGGTGAATTGCGTAATTTGAGTATCAGTTTCCTAGAACAAGAGTTTACTAATGATTCCAGAAAGGATCAGATAGTAAATACTTCAGGCTCTGCAGTCCATAAGATCTCTGTTGCTACTCCTCAACTTCTGCCATTCTATCAGGAAAGCAGTTTTGTGATCTTTGTGTGCATGCTCAATCACATCAAACTCTTCGCCACCCTACGGGCTGTAGCCCAGCAGGCTCCTCTGTCCATGGGACTCTCCAGGCAAGAATAGGTTGCCATGCTCTCCTCCAGGGCATCTTCCCAACCCAGGGATCAAACCTGCATCACCTATGTCTCCTACATTGCAGGGGGATTCTTTACCATCTGAGCCATCAAGGAAGGCCCCTGTGACTTTTAAGGAAGGCTTAGAATCTCAACCCTTTAACCTGGGACTAACATAGTGCTGTAGGTCAATGATACATTAATAAAAAAATAAATAAATAAGTCAGAGAAAGGCAGTTTGATTCTAATCTTGTCTCTTTGATATCTAATACCGCAATTCTTAAGATTTATAGTTTATCAAATGAGTAAAAAAAATCTCAGCACTTAATTTTCAAATAGCTGATGATTTTCTAGATATCACTCTATAAGTTATTTATACTTTGTTTTGGTATGGGTAAATGGTGTATGTGATTTCAGCTTTAGAAAGGGATGGCAGTTTTAGTGCCCAGAATAGGTTTTATCATGAATAGGTTTTTCCACATGTAACTAAAAGATTGTGTATTTTGCTGCTCCTGTGTGGAGAGTTCCAAAACTGCCAGTTTTGGGGTATTTTCTCTGTCATTGCTAATCTTTCTACTAGTTCTGTCAATTAATTAAAAGAATATTGTAGTCTCTAATGTTGGACCTGTATATTCTTTCTGTCAGTTTTGGTTCATGTGTTTTGAAACACTGTTGATAAGTGAACTCGTTTAGGAGTCTCATGTCACCTTAATGAACTGTCTTCTTTATCATTCTGATATGTTTCTCCTTATTTCCAGTAATATTTCCTGCTTTGAGATCTACTTTGTTCACTGTTGATATAGTCACTCTAGCTTTCTTTGCCTGATATTTGCATGGTATATTTTTTTCTGTACTTATAATTTTGGCTATTAATGTCTTTATATTCAAACTGGATTTCTTGGAAAACGATACAGTTGGGTAATGGCATTTATTCACTGACAATCTCTGCATTTTCCTTAGACTATTTAAACTATTTGTATTTAAATCAGTCATCAAAATGTTTGAGCTTAAATCTGCCATCTTGCAACTGTCCTTTATTCCACTTTTTCTTTTTCCTTCCCTTCTTTTAGACTGACAGTTTTGATGATTATATTTTATCTCCACTATTAGCTTATTAGCTATAGGTTTTTTATTATTTACTTGTTGTCCTACATTTTATAATATTCATTCTTTCTAGATCTGTTCACCTGGAATGTGATGTGGAATCACTGGTGCAATTATTGGGCTTATGATCTATTTTTTCCTCCTCTCAGGAATCAGTTTGGTACTGCCTGTTGTCAGATGTCAGGAAATGATTGCTCATTGTGCCTTATCTGGTTTTCAGGTTGTTTATGGTATAAATGCAATTCCAGTATGAGTTCACCCTTCATGGGTGGAAGTAAGAAGCCCAACCACTAATTTTTAAGTACTTTAAATATGTTGTGGAATTTTCAGATTATAAAATATATATCTTTTTCCCTCACATGCTCATCCGTAAGTTGAAATAACAAAAACTCAGGTATAGAGTAGTTTTAAATGGTTATTTCATCCAATGACCAATCATGTTTAGAAACTGGGAAACTTTAACTGGAGTCAGAGAGGTGATCTTCCAGGGGCTTACATTTACCACTGACAATTTCTCAATAGAATCTACCAAGTTACTTCCAGAAGTCAATTTACCAGAAGAAAAATGCTCTATGCTCTTATATATTATGTTTCCTTCAGTTTTTTCTCATTGGGTGAAAAGGAAAATCGAAGAAAAGCCATCACAAGGAGATATGATACCCAGTGACAGAAACTGCTTCTCAAGACCAATTTTAAACTGCCGTTTTGACTTAGATGTACCAACATTCCTTCCAGGAAGCCTCTTGGGCATCTGCATATAATGGCCTTGGTTAAAAATCTTCTCTGCATTGATCATAGGTTGACTCTAAAAACAGAAAAACCGTGAGTAGTCATTTTGAAATCAACACAAGGAATAGAAAAATGACGAAGCGACAAGAGAGACTGGTTATTCTACAGGATACACTTGGTGTGAGGAAAGTGGTCACGGGTCAGCTGGCCACCAAGGACAGCGGGATTTAGCAAAAAAGGGGACAAGGGAAAATGTCCATGTACCACTCAGATAACTTTTCTCTTGATCTGTGAGGTGCATTGTATTCTATTTCTACTTCCATCTACTCCTAAGCATGATCCAGCCTGAATTTTTCCTGAGTCTTTCAATGCGATGGAGAGCAATCAATCTCAGCCTCTTCCTCAGGAGCTTTATGTTACTCAGGATAAACTGCTTTCAGTGCCACAACTTGAAGCTACAAAACCATCTGATTGCAATAAACAAAAAGTTAAAGAAAAAATCTTTACTACCTTCAGGTGAACTTTGCCATCTGCCCATAAACAGAGCACTCAGTGTCTAGAAAATGCCAGTTGGTCAGAATGACTGTAAGTGAGAACCTGACATATTAATTTTTAAATCTCATCAGGTGACTTTTACGTGTAACCAAAACTAAAAATAACTATCCTAGGACCTCAGGTTCAATAAAAAATTAAGACAAACTCCAGATGCCTAGTGAAACTTTATATTTGTATAACAATTGAATATTTGGAAAATATTTCATACACATTATTCCATTACATTTTTTAATTTTGGAAATTGATATTGTAACTCCATTTAATTCTCAACTGTGGAAACTCATTTGTCACTCAGTGATTGAAAGGGCTCTAACTAACAGCCCACACTATCTCAGTTTAGGATAACGTAACCACATGTCTTCATTTTATGGGCAATGTTTTGAGATTGCATAGATGCCAAGAGACTTTCTCTTTCCTGGAGCAACATTCAGCTGTAAACCTAGAAATAAAACACGAGAAACAGGAAGGGTGTTGAAATCTCCAGGGGTGGCCGTTTTTTTCCCACTTTCATATTCTTCAAGCCATGCAAAAATTATCTGAATCCTAGGAAATACTAGGAGTAAGTACTGTTAGTCACTCAGTCGTGTCTAATGCTTTGCAACCCCAAGGACTGTAGCCCACCAGGCTCCTCTGCCCGTTGGATTCTCCAGGCAAGAATACTGGAGTAGGTTGCCATTCTCTTCACCAGGGAATCTTCCCGACCCAAGGATCGAACTTGGGTCTCCTGCACTGCAGGCAGATTCTCTACCATCTGAGCCACCAGGGAAGAAGGAGTATAGATACAAAACAATCAGGAAAATGTGAGTTCAAGATCACTCACTCAGGAACAGAAGCTGATACCTCGCCTTACCAGAAATTCTCCTACACAGGCATTTCTCAGTATCTGCAGGAGCTGCTGTGCCATGCTCAACTTTCTTATAAGTTTGGGGGAGAGTGGATACATGTATATGTATGGCTGAAACCCTTTGCTGTCCTCCTAAAACTATCACAGCATTGTTAATTGACTATACTTCAATATAACATTTTAAAACTTTTTAAATGACATAATATAATGAAGACAGCCTTTCATGTCTTAAATGCTGTTGATTGAATCCTCAGATGTGTATCCAACTGATACCAAGGGCTGACTCTACATAGCTTTTCACAGGCTCTTCTTTCTTATCCCCACAGGGTCCCCAAACAGAGAAGAATGGGTGCAGAAAACCAATCCACAGTGACAGAGTTCATTCTTGGAGGTTTAACAAATCGGCCAGAGCTCCAGCTCCCCCTCTTACTCCTCTTCCTTGGGATTTACTTGGTCACCATGGTAGGGAACCCGGGCATGATAACACTGATTTGTCTGAACGCTCACCTTCACACCCCCATGTACTATTTCCTCAGCAACCTGTCCTTTGTGGATCTCTGCTACTCCTCTGTCACTACCCCTAAGATGCTGGTGAACTTTGTGTCAGGGAAGAACACCATCTCCTATGCAGGGTGCATGTCCCAGCTCTACTTCTTCCTGGTGTTTGTCATTGCTGAGTGTTACATGCTGACAGTGATGGCCCATGACCACTATGTTGCCATCTGCAGACCTTTGCTTTACAACATCGTCATGTCTCAAGGAGTCTGCTGCCTGCTGGTGGCTGGGGTCTATACCATGGGGCTCATTGGCTCAACCATAGAGACTGGCCTCATGTTGAAGCTTCCCTATTGTGATTTTCTCATCAGTCATTACTTCTGTGACCTCATCGCCCTCATGAAGCTCTCTTGCTCTAGCACCTATGACATTGAGATGACAACTTTCTTTTTGGCTGGATTCAACATTGTAGTCACCAGCTTAACAGTCCTTGTTTCCTATGCCTTCATCCTGTCCAGCATTCTCCATATCACCTCCACAGAGGGACGATCCAAAGCCTTCAGCACGTGCAGCTCCCATCTTGCAGCTGTGGGATTATTTTATGGGTCTGCTTCCTTCATGTACTTGAAACCGTCCACAGCCAGTTCCCTGGCCCAGGAGAACGTGGCCTCTGTGTTCTACACCACAGTGATCCCCATGCTGAACCCTCTGATCTACAGCCTGAGAAATAAGGAGGTACAGGCTGCCATCCATAAAACTCTGAAGTGAAAACACTTTGAATGTAAATGTCATTATTTCTCAGGTTGAAAGTGGAATAGAAATATAGGGGAGAAATCCTCTAAAATTCATATACACATGAATGGAAAACAACCACTTCTCAACATGTCTGAATTTTTTCCATCTTCCCTTTCTCCCTTTCACATCTCTCATGTCTCTTGTGTCTACTTGCTGGTTTTGAGTGCATATTTTCTTCCTTTAGGGATAGTTTGTTTTTGTTTTTGCTTGTCCTTGGCCCTCTGATAAACATGTATCCATCTTGACTGGAACATAAGATACATTATAACTTTAAGCAATGAGTTTAAGAGGGTTGTTCATTGATTTATCCTCTTCTATAAAGAATATATTATCCAAACTAATACTAATTTAAACCTGTAGTACACATGACAAATGGAGATGAATTTGAAAGTCACCAAGAAGTAGCAAATAGTCTTTCTCAACCAGATTTGTCCATTTTCTCTCTTATTATGCTGCTACTGTCTACTTATTACTGCCAAAGTTATTTAAATATTCCTTCACTCAATTAATGCCATAATCGCCATCATAACCACAGTATCATCATCACCACATCTAACACTTTTGGATGCTAGTCAATTATTTAAGTGTTTTGCTAAATTATCTCATTTACTTAGATGAGGAAACTTTGATTTAGAGAGGTTAAATAACTTTCTCCAAATGACACAGTTGGTAAACAATTAACACTGATATTCAAACCCACAACTCATCATATCGCCCCCCATCTCTTGGCCAAAGGTCTCTCTATGCAGTCTATCAGTCTTGGCATAATCATAACCTATCTGCTGCTGCTGCTAAGTCACTTCAGTCGTGTCCGACTCTGTGCGACCCCATAGATGGCAGCCCACCAGGCTCCGCCATCCCTGGGATTCTCCAGGCAAGAACACTGGAGTGGGTTGCCATTTCCTTCTCCAATGCATGAAAGCGAAAAGTGAAAGTGAAGCCACTCAGTCATGTCCAACTCTTAGCGACCCCATGGACTGCAGCCCACCAGGCTCCTCCATCCATGGGATTTTCCAGGCAAGAGTACTGGAGTGGGATGCCATTGCCTTCTAATCTCTCAGTTTCAAACTTTTCCTGACAATACCTTTTTTACCACTATTTTCCCACATCTCCCAGACAACCAAGGAATATTCGACATTCCTGTAGTCTTTTCTCCTTCCTCAATAACTGACATTCTGTAACACCAGTCAATCTGACTCAGTAAATCCAGTCAGCATTAGATAAAATGTCTTCCACCATTTGATCAAAACAATATCAGGGATTCATGTTAGAGAATTAATTCTCTTGCACAGCAAAAAGATTTGTGGGCATTATTTTAATTGTAACTCATAATTATTTTAAAATAATAGTAAAATAATGATTCGTTTTTTGTCATTTTATTTTAGATGCAATACCTCATTTCTCACTCAGACATGGAAAAATGAATAATTCTGAGTTTCTCTGAGATTTAAATGCTCATAGTAGTTTTTTTTACTTTGTTTAATAGATTTTCTATATTAGGTGCACAGTAAAACAGAGCAAATGATACAGAGATTTCCCATATACTCTCTGACCCCATGCATGCAAGTCTTCCTCCATTAACAACATCCTCCATGGAAGTAGTATATTTGTTACAATTGATGAGCACACATTGACACATCATTATCATCCAAAGACCATAGGTTGCATTAGGGTTCACTCTTGGTGTTGTGCATTGTGAGTTTGGAAAAGTATGTAATGACATATATTCATTATATGTATAAAATTATATACTGGTCATTACTATAGTTTCACTGTTCTAAAAACTCTCTGTGCTCTACCTGTTCACCCCTCCCTCCCACAGAATCCATGACAACTTTTGATCTCTCTACCATTTCCTTGGTTCCTTGGTTTTGCCTCTTCCAGATTGCTATGCTGCTGCTGCTGCTGCTAAGTCGCTTCAGTCGTGTCCAACTCTGTGAGACCCCATAGAAGGCAGCCCACCAGGCTCCCCCATCCCTGGGATTCTCCAGGCAAGAACACTGGAGTGGGTTGCCATTTCCTTCTCCAATGCATGAAAGGAAAAGTGAAAGTGAAGTCGCTCAGTCGTGTCTGACTCTTAGTGACCCCATGGACTGTAGCCTACCAGGCTCCTCCGTCCGTGGGATTTTCCAGGCAAGAGTACTGGAGTGGTTGCCATTGCCTTCTCCACCAGATTGCTATAGTTGACTTATTTCACTTTGTAGTATGCATTTAAGTTTCCTTTGGGTCTTTCTATGGCTTGACAGCTTATTTCTTTTGAGCACTGAGTAATATTTTATTGCCTGGATATACCACAGTTTATTTTCCATTTACCAACTGAAGGACATCTTGATTGTTTCCAAGGTTTGACAATTAAGAACACAGCAAGAGCAGATAATTCTGCAGACATAGGTTTCAGCTCCTTTGGTTAAATACCAAAGAGCACAGTTTCTGAATTGTATGATAAGAGTATGTTTAGTTTGATAAGAAACTGCCAAACCATCTTCCAAAGTGACTGTGCCATTTTCCATTCTCACCAGCAGTGGATGAATTCATGTTACTCTGCATCCTTACCAGCACATTCTAATAGGTGTGTAGTAGTATTTCACTCTTGTTTCAACTTGCATTTCCTGATGACAAATGATGTGGAATATCTTTTCATATTCTTATTTGCCGTCTGTATATCCTCTGTGTTAGGCATCTCCTAAGGTCTTTGGCCCATTTTTTAAGCAGGTTGTTTCTTTACTTTCCATATTTTTGTTGAAATATATTTGACATATAACAATGTGTGAATTTAAAGTGTACACATGTTAGTCTGATATATTTTTACATGATTGCCATTATAGCAATAATTAACACCTCTCTCAAGGAAGCCTGGCATGCTGCAGTCCATGGGGTCACAAAGAGTCAGACACCACTGAGTGACTGCACAACAACAGCAACACATTATATAGTTATCAGTTCATTTTAGTGATTTAAATAATTAAAGTTTAGTCTCTTAGCAAGTTTGATGACTGTAATACAACATTGTTGCCTATTTCCACTGTGCTGTATATCAGATCTCTAGGACTTATTTACTACTTGTTGCAAGTTTGTACTTTAAACTTCTGTCCTATATCCCTACCTACCATCCCCTTGGTAACCACCATTTTACTTTTACAAGTTTGATGTTTTTAGATTCCACCTATAAGTGATATGCAGTATTTGTCTATCTTTGGCTGACTTACATTATTTAGCATAATATATTCAAGTTCATCCAAACGTTGTATTAAATATTTTAGGTAACAGTTCATTATCAGATATGTCTTTTGCAAATATTTTCGTGTAAACTATAGCCTGTCTTTTTCTCCTCTTGACAATGTCCTTCTACAAAGTAGAAAATTTTAATTTTATTGAAGTCCAGCTTATCAATTATTTGTTTTATAAAACGTTCTTTTCATCTTGTACCTAAAAAGTCTTTGCCACACCCAAGGTCATCTAGACTTTTTCCAGTTACCTTCTAGGAATTTTGCACTTTTGTATTTTACATTTAAGCTTGAGATATTTTAAGTTAGTTTTTTTTTTTTAACAAAGATCAGTTGTCAATGATCAGTTGACTATATTTATGTGGGTCTATTTCTAGGATCTCTGTTCCACTGCTCTCTTTGTCTAGCCTGCCTACGATACACAATTACTGTCGCTTTAGATCAATAGTAAGTCATGATGTTGAGTAGTGTCAGTCCTCCAACTTTTATTCAGTTCTACTTCTTCAGTGTGTGTTGGCAATTCTGAGTCTTTTGCCTCTCTGTATAAACTTTGTAATCAGTTTGTCAATATCCACAAAATAACCTTCTGGGACTTTGACTGGAACTGTGTAGAATCTATAGATCAAGTTCAGAAGAGGTGAGATCATGACAATATTAAGTCTTCAGGTTCACACACGTGGAGTAACTCCATTAATTTTGTTATTCTTTCAGTTCTTTCATCAGCGTTTTGTAGTTTTCCCTCATAAAGATTTTGTGCATATCTGGTTAGATTTATTCTGAAGTATTTCATTTTGTGGGGTGCTAATGCAAATGGGATTGTGTTTGTAGCTTTAAATTCCACATGGTCTTTGCTGATACAGGAAAGCAGTTGACTTTTATTTGTTAACTTGCATCCTTCCACCTTGTTATGATCACTTCTTGGTTTCAGGAGTCTTCTTGTTGATTCTTTCAGATTTTCTACATGACAATTATGCCATCTATGAACAAAGACAGTTTTATTTCCCTCTTCCCGATCTGTATACATTTTATTTCCTTTTCTTGTCTTACCGGTTACCTAGGGCCAATACTATATTGAAAAGCAGTCATGAGAGGGACATCCTTGCCTTGCTCCTAATCTTAGTGGGAAAGTTTCAAGTTTCTTATCATTAAGTATGATGTTAACTTTAGGTTTTGTGTAGGTGTTCTTCTTCAAGTAGAGGAAGTTCCTCTCTACTGTTAGTTTACCGAGAGTTTTTATCATGCATGAGTTTTGGACTTTGTCAAATGCCTTTTCTGCATCCATTGGTGTGATCATATGATTTTTCTTCCTTAAACAATTTACCAGTTGAATTACATTAACTGATTTTTAAATGTTGAAACAATTTTGCATAACTGGAAAAAATACCACTTAGTCATAGTGTATAATTATTTTATATATTGTTGGATTCTATTTGCTGATATTTTGTTGAGGATTTTTGCATCTGTGTTTATGAGAGAGATTAGTCTATGGCTTTTGTTAGTTTTTCTTATCTACTGTCTTTGTCACTTTTAGATATAAGGTAATGTTGACTTCATTGAATGTTCTTAGAAGTAATTACTCTGCTTATATCATCCAAGAGAAATTTTAGAAAATGTATATCATTTCTTTTCAAAATATTTGGTAGAATTTGCCATTGAACATATGTAAGCATGGACAGGATGGCTAGAGTGGGCTGGTGCTAAGATGCTTAGTCTCTCAGTCATGTTTGACTCTGTGTGACCTCATGGACTGCAGCCTGCCAGGCTCCTCTGTCAATGAGATTCTCCAGGCAAGAGTACTGGAATGGGTAGCCATTTCCTTCTACAGGGGATCTTCCCAATCCAGGGATCAAACCCAGGTATCCTGCATTGCAGGCAGATTCTTTACCATCTGAGCCAACAGGGAAGCCTCCAGACTGGGCTGGAGTAGGGTATTTCCTTTTCTCTACATGGAAGACTAAACCCAGCTGGAGCTTTCCCCTGAGCCTGCCAGGCCTGCGAGGAAAAGTCTTATAATCACTTATGTCCCGGTTCAAAAGGTCATACGTAGATATTGGCTTGGAGCGTGACTCCTCAGCTTCAAGGGCCTATTCAGGCCTCTACTGTGAGTCCTCTCTTCCAGCAGCAGACACAACCATATTGTTGCTGTGTTCACTCCAGGGGGAGATCAGGCAGAAACTCTACGCAGGGGATGAGGATGAGAACTGGGCACATGGACTGGAGGTGTTTATGCTGTGATTGTGTCAGCTCCTCGCATTGTAAGAGGAGTGGGATTGAGGGGCAGCAAGAGTAAGCCGTGGCCCGTGGGCCAATGCCTAAGAACAGGGTGGCTCTCCCTGAGCAACTGCCTTTTGGCTTGGAGCTTCAAAGTGTCTTAGGATTCTAATCAGGCCTTCCAAGGTTGTTAAAGTAGTTTGTCCAGGTAGGAAATGAGAACATATTTTATTTAACACCATATTAGGTTTATTTTTTATTTACTTCTTATTGTGGTTAAAAAAAAACACACACATAACATAAAATTTACTATCTTAACTATTTTAAGTGCATAGATCAGTTCAGCAGTGTTAACTATGTGCACATTGTTGTGAAAAAGATCTCTGGAAATTTTTCATCTTGTGAGTTTGAAACGCTATTCCCACTACACAACAATTCCCCTTTTCTTCCTCCCTGAAGCCCCTGGTAACCACCATTCTACTTCTCTTCCTATGAATTTGACTATTTCAAATAACTTATATAAGTGGAATCATACAATATTTGTCCTTTTGTGGCTGGCTTATTTCACCTAGCATAATATTCTCAAGTTCATTTATATTGTAGCATTGTGGCAGGATTTCCTTACTTTTTAAGGATAAATGTTTATTTCATTGTGTGTATCAAATTTTGTTTATTCATTCATCATGGACATATAGGTTGTTCCCACCTCTTGGCTATTGTGAATACTGCTGCATGAATGTTGGTATGCAAATCCTACTTTCAATTCTCTTAGATATATTGCAGAAGTAGGATACTGGATCCTATAGTAGTTCTATTTTTAATTTTTTTAGGAAACTCCATACTGTTTTCCATAGTGGTTACTCCATTTTACAAACCCACGAGTAACGCACAAAGGTCCCAAATTTTTCTATATCTTCACTAACACTTTCTGTTTTCTGGATTTTTTTCTAATAGTAGCCATTATAATAAGTGTGAGGTTATACCTCATTGTGACTTACTTTTGACTTACACTGTCTGGTGTTTAGTAATATTGAGGATTGTTTCAGTTGCTTATTGACCATTTATATGTCATCTTTGAAAAAATGTCTGTTCAAGTCTATCTTAGTTCATTGAAGTTGCTATAGCAAAATACAATAGCTTGGAAGCAATCTAAACCCCCATCAAAAGAGGAATAGATAAAGAAGATGTGGTACATATACACAATGGAATATTATTCAGCCATAAAAAGAAATGAAATTGGGTCATTTGTGAAGACATAGATGGATCTATGAACTGTCAACAGAGTGAAGTAAGTCAGAAAGAGAAAAACAAATATCATACATTAATGCACATGTGGAATCTAGAAAAATGGTACAGGTGATCATACTTGCAAAGCAGAAGTGAAGACACAGATGTAGAGAATAGATGTATTGATACCAAGGAGGAAGGTGGCGATGGGAGGAATTGAGAAATTGGAAATGACACATATACACTATCGATACTCTGTGTAAATACGTAACTAAGGAGAACTGATTGTGTAGTACAGGGGACTCAGTGCTACGTGGTGACCTAGATGGGAAGAAAATCCAAAAAGGAGGAGGATATATGTATAAGTATAGCAGATTCACTTTGCTGTATGGTAGAAACTAAAACAATATTGGAAAGCAAGTATACTACAATAAAAATTAATTATAAAACTAAATAAAATGGATAGCCAACAAGAAACTACTATAGCACAGGGAACTCTCCTCAATACTCTGTAATAGTCTAAACAGATAAAGAATTTGAAAAAGAATAGATACATGTGTACATGTTACTGAGTCACTTTGCTCTACACCTAAAATTAACACAACACTGTTAATCATCTCTACTCCAATATAGTCATTGAGATCAAAGTGTTCTGATGTATTCTGGACACCTTTACTCAATGTTGTAGATTTATAAACCAGTCAAGAGGAACACTCTGTTTCCCATACATGCCTCCATGAAAAGATCAGTGTAATCTATAGTGCCTTAAAATTCTGTAGAAATGGCCTCTTCTAATAATCAGCTGCTTTTAGTACTTCCTTGATAACTAACTAGATCCCCCAATTATTTACTTCTTCATTAGAACTTACACTTAGTTGAGTATCTTAAGCCACAGTTTTCCATCATAGCTAAAACACCCAAAATAATCCTGAGGAAAAAATTATGAAATCTGACTCTCTTAGTCTTGAAATGTCTGAAACTTTCTACTCAGCATCTTTCTAACCCTTAAACCCACAGAAGTTCATAATCACTAGGCCAGTTCCTGCAGCTGCTGTGCATAACCAGGAATTATCATGCTTCACCTAGTATCTCGGACTTACATACTTGCCACCCCCACACCAGAATTTTAACATAGCTCTACTGTCATTGGTCAAAATGCAATATTCAAAAATGATTTGTTGTGAAGTAAATTAAATTACTATAAGCAGAATCAGACTTTCATATGCTGATATATCATACTTAAAAATGAAATCTGCAAGGGCAGCAACAAAATGAAGCAAGAAAACATAGCATAAAGGAGAACAAAGTAGATTGGAATTCAAGGGACTTGATTCCAGTCCCAACTGTGACACCAGTTAGCTGTATGGGACTGGAAAACATATATAATACTTCTAAGTCTCCAACATCTGTTGTTGAGGAGCTTGGGTTAAATTATATATAAATTATAGATTTAATGGGTTACATATAATTTAACCCATTCAAAATTAAATTATTAATGATTGTAGAAAATTTTCATTAAATAGTTTTGGAACACTAAAGGTGGGTTAAGGGACATGGAAAATAGGTCTGTACTAATCACTGATCTAAATGCAAAGACTTAAAGCTCTCTTTCACTATAAAAGGGAAAAAAAAACTGGAATTTGCATTCTTCATTGAAAGCACTGACAAACAAAGCATTGCATCTTTTTCTTCAAATATTACTCCTTTCTCAAAAAATTAATTTTTCCCAAGGTTTTCCTCAGGGCAGCTTTGACATCCTTGTTCCTCAAACTGTATATCAGTGGATTTAACATGGGCACCACAATGGTATAGAACAGGGAGGACACTTTCCCTTGGTCAAGGGGCGAAACAGAAGGTGGTTTGAGATACACGAAAGCCCCAGAACCAAAGAAAAGGAAAACCACAATTATGTGGGAGCTGCATGTACTGAAAGCTTTGGACCTGCCCTCAGTGGAGTGAATGCGGAGAACGCAGGAGAGGATTAGAGCGTAAGAGATGGAGACGGTGACAATGGGCATTCCAATGTCAATATCCACAAATATGAAGACCACCAGTTCGTGCACATAAGAGCTATTACAGGAAAGCTCAAGGAGAGGCGGGATGTCACACATGAAATGATTGATGAGGTTGTCAGCACAGAAGATCAGACTTGCTATGCTTCCTGTGTGGGCCACGGCCCCTGAAAACCCCATCACATACACACCCAACAAAAGGAGTAAACAGACCTTAGGAGACATGGTGACTGTGTATACCAGTGGCTTACAGATGGCAACATAGCGGTCATATGCCATCGCTGACAGGACGAAGGACTCAGAGATGACAAAGAAGCAGAAGAAAAACAGTTGAGTCAAACACTCTGAGCACAGGATGGTGTTCTTTGAGATAAAGCTCGTCAGCATTTTGGGAGTGATGGTAGTGGAGTAACAGAAGTCTATTAAGGAGAGGTTGAAGAGGAAGAAGTACATGGGGTTGTGCAGGCGAGAGTTCAACCCAATCAGCATTATCAAGCCCAGGTTCCCCACTACGGTGACCAGATAGAAACCTAGAAACAGGAAGAAGAGGGGGATCTGGAGCCCTGGCTGGTCTGTTAAGCCTGCGAGGATGAATTCTGTCACCGAAGAGTTCTCAGCTACCATTCTCCCCTGGGGAAAAGGTGGTCATGGGGAAAAGAAAAGAGAACCACTTAGAAATAAGACCACCAACCTCCCAGTGCCCACTATCCATTCCTGAGAATGGAGTCCACAGACATATTGGAGCTTTATTGTGGAAGGAAGGTTTCTACTGTTTGCGGTGGATCTACCTTCATAACCCTAGTGTCTAACTTCCAGAGAACAATAAAGAGGCTAGACTAGGCCTCCAGAGTGACCGCTGGCACTACTTGAGAAAGCAAAAAGCAGAAAACTCGTTCAAAAATAAGATAAATATCTTTTAGGTCTTTAAGTCAGTCCATTTTCTGTGTCCCCTCTCTCCTGCCTCTGTTTCAGTTGCTGACACTTGGGGACTTTCCCCGGAAAGAATCCTGACTGGCAGAAGACACTCTGACTTCTCAGAGCTCCCACCTCTGGGTCACTGCCATCACATCAAGAAAGGGAGGTGACATTTATCCCCAAATCTTCTAACTCTAGTGGCTTTAGGTTTAATGATAATGTTTTAAGCTAGCACTTATTAAGTGGTTACTTGCGTGTACTAAGAGCTATGTGACTATATTTTTATCCCCATTTTGTAGATGAGACAACTGAGTTAAGTAACTCATCCAAGTCCCAAAACTACTGAGTAGCAGCCAGAAGGTGAACCTGGGCAGTCTGACTCTCTCGGTTTGCACTGGTAACCACCGCGTTACATGACTGACCAGGGCCAGGCACACTCACCTTCCTTTAGTGTAGAACTATAATGCTATACTTCAGTGTCTCTTGTCCACAGTGGTCCTGGGAAGAAAATGACCACATCAGTATCAGAAGACAGCTTCGAGTTTAGAACTCTCTCCTCCCAGTCTGGTCCAGAGAATCATAACTTCTCATTTATCTTGTATCTCTTTCTGCCTCGAAGAGCTTGATTTCCAATTACTGATTTCCCAAAAGACCCTCCAGCTACAAGGAAGGATATGGTGCTTTTTCCTGACTAGTGGATAACAGGAGAATAGGCAGTTTTATTAGGATTGCAGATCTCAGTGGCTTGATTATTCAGAGACTCCCTCAAGACCATTTCCTGAGAGATTATTTCCTAGGGGAAGAATGTTTGCTTATACCCTTGATATTGCTTAATTT